>OX336359.1:4729076-9729076 GCA_946902875.1 Nematopogon swammerdamellus
AACCCTCTCTCTCTCTCTCTCTCTCTCTCTCTCTCTCTCTCTCTCTCTCTCTCTCTCTCTCTCTCTCTCTCTCTCTCTCTCTCTCTCTCTCTCTCTCTCTCTCTCTCTCTCTCTCTCTCTCTCGCTCACTTTCTCTTTTTCTCTATTTCTCTCTTTCTTTCTTTCTCTCTGTCGCTCTTTCGCTCTTTCTATCTTTCTTTCTATCGACGCTGACAGTAAGTAACTATGGGCGATAGTTACTTACTTTCTTCAAGACGGTTTATAGTCTTCCTGAACGCAGCTCCGACCTCAATTACTTGATTTCTTCGAAAAGGTTTATAGTCTTCCTGAACGCAGCTCGGCCTCCGGCCTCGCTCTTATTTACTTATTTTCTTCGAGAAGGTTTATGGTCTTCCTGAACGCAGCTCGGCCTTCGGCCTCGCCCTTATTTACTTACTTTCTTCGAAAAGGTTATCATCTTCCTGAGCGCAGCTCGGCCTTCGGCCTCGCCTTCAGTTACTTACTTTCTTCGAGAAGGTTTATGGTCTTCCTGAACGCAGCTCGGCCTTCGGCCTCGCCTTCTGTTACTTACTTTCTTCGAAAAGGTTATCGTCTTCCTGAACGCAGCTCGGCCTTCGGCCTCGCCCTCAATTACTTAATTTCTTCGAGAAGGTTTATAGTCTACCTGGACGGAGCTCGGCCTTCGGCCTCGCCCTCAGTTACTTACTTTCATCAAGAAGGTATATAGTCTTCCTGAACGCAGCTCGGCCTTCAGCCTCACCCTCAGTTACTTACTTTCTTCGAGAAGGTTTATTGTCTTCCAGAATGCAGCTCAGCCTGAAGTCTCGCCGTTAGTTACTTACTTTAGTTCAGAAGGTTTATTGTTTACCTTAACGCAGAATGGCCTTAGTTACTTACTTTATTCATTTGAAATACGAATTTCACGCGAGCGAAGCCGCGGGCAAAAGCTATGTACAATAAACCAAGAAATAATATATTTCTGGCAGGTTGAACCGAACGCAATACTGGTTATCGTACAACTTCACATTTGTATCTATGCTGTAAGGCGCCTAAAGCTGCTAGTCCGCCTCTGTCCCACACTCCGTTTTCCTGTCCACGGCCGCCAGTGTAGGACAGGGTTACTCCAACGGTCGTCGTCTCTTCGGCTAACGTGCACAGCCAGGTGCGTAGGCGGATTGCCTCGTTACGCACCATATCACGTAGCGATATTCCCAGCATGGCTCGCTCCATTGCTCGCTGGGCAACTTTCAACCTCTCTCTCTCTCTCTCTCTCTCTCTCTCTCTCTCTCTCTCTCTCTCTCTCTCTCTCTCTCTCTCTCTCTCTCTCTCTCTCTCTCTCTCTCTCTCTCTTGCTCACTTTCTCTTTTTCTCTATTTCTCTCTTTCTTTCTTTCTCTCTGTCGCTCTTTCGCTCTTTCTATCTTTCTCTCTTTCTCTCTTTCTCTCTTTCTTTCTTTCTCTCTTTCGCTCTTTCTCTCTTTCGCTCTTTCTATCTTTCTCTCTTTCTCTCTTCCTTTCTTTCTTTCTTTCTTTCTTTCTTTCGCATCCTAAATTGATCCTATATCCTTAAAAATTACATCGACGAAATCGTGCGTAGGTAAATTTCTTCTGTCGTCGCTACCTGAGTGTCGGTCGGAGGACACTCACAAGTACCGGATAAACATGGGTAGACGGATGAATCACAAGCCCGTCTGCCTGTAGCCTAGATTTTTACAGACCGTACTTAGTATATAGTATGTATGTGCTACCTATGTACTCTATTTAAATTTAACCCTTTAAAGACATCCAGGTATTTCATGGAGTTTTTTTTTGCGAAGGTGTAATACTGCTATATTGATTTGCGTTTATTTCATTTATTTAGAAGTAAATATGTTACTATTTCAGCATCTCTCATGCGGCTACACGGAACTAGACGGAAAACAGGAACTATTTAAATAGCCGTTTCAACAGACCTTTCATTCAGTGCGGTGGTACCAACCGGAGAGGGTTAAACCCTACCACCTAGTAAGGTAAGAAAGGAAGGGACCTACAGTTTTACGCGGAATCCGAACCACGGTCAGCCTGTCGAGTGGTCACCCATCCAAGTACTGACCACCCCCAGGTGTGCTTATGATCACGGCCGACAGTCGACCGACCGCAACACTGAGCTACCGATGCTGACAAAATACACCTATGTTTTTAGGGTTCCGTATCCGTCGTACGGGACCCTATTACTAAGCCTACGCCCCGTCTCTCTGTCTGTCTGTCCGTCTGTCTGTCCGAGGGCTGTATCTCTTGAACCGTAATAGGTAGCCCGTTGAAATTTTCACAGAATATGTGTTATTTATTATGGCCGATATAAGAACAAATAATAAAAAAAAATAAGAAAAAGTAAAAAATTCACGGGGGTCCCCATACAAGAAACTAAATAGTGTACCTATGCGCGCCATCTACCGAAAACAGTATGCAGCATTATCCATAGATGGCGTGAGTGACGCTGACCATGACATGGTGATACTGAACGTGTACTGAACCCTCGGTGCGCGAGTTCGACTCGCACTTGACCGGTTTTTTTTAATGTAATGTATTTGTTAGCCCAAAATAGTTTTCTACACTGCTCTGCTCGCATTAAATTCGAACAAATCTGACTCAGATTTTTCTCCGGCTTTGTTCACTTTCAACACTACGGCCCAGCCGCTATTTACGAAAGCGTGATGTTAGATAACCTGCAGCCATCCCGAGATTATGTCCTTTGATTATGTCAGATTTCACTGATAAAAACACATGGTAAAGAGTTGTGTGGATGTCCAAACGCTATATATGGATTTTTTCACTTTTGTGGATTATTGTAGTTTAACCTTAAGTGTTCTAATAGCCTCTGTATATTAGCTTATTGACAATGAACGTTTTAAGGGTGCCGTATCCGTCGTACGGGACCCTATTACTAAAACTACGCCGTCTGTCTGTCTGTCCGAGGGCTGTATCTCTTGAACCGTAATAGGTAGCCCATTGAAATTTTCACAGAATATGTGTTATTATGGTGGATATAACAACAAATAATAAAAATAAGAAAAAGTAAGAAATTCACGGGGTCCCCATAGAAAAAACTAAAAGTGTATGCGCACCATCTCCCGAAAAGAGTATGAAGCATTTTAACTAATACATAGATTGCGTGAGTGACGCTGACCATGACATGGCGATACGAGACCCTCGGTGCGCGAGTTCGACTCGCACTTGGCCGGTTTTTTTTTTAGGTTTCCGTACCCGGTACGGAAGCATAGTACTATGCCTATCCATTCGGTCTGTCTGTCCGTCCAAGGACTGTATCTTTTGAACCGTAATAGGTAGCCGGTTCAAATTTTCACAGAACGTGTTATTATGACCGATAGGTATCAAGCCAACAAATAATAAAATGACATAGGTAATCAAAAAATTAAAAATTAAGGGGTCCCCATACGTACAAACATTATTCATTTAGTAACAAAACAATAATGTATGAAATGACTAAGCATTTGTATCAATAAAATATTAATGTTCCATGTGGCGAAATAAACATCCTAGGAACTAGGTGACATGACGTGAAACCCTTTGGTACTTACTTATTCACGTGTAACTGAATTACGAATGTTTGAGACAACATTGCATAACTTGTATTTCACGTAGGTAACGTCAGAACGAATTCTCTTGTCTTCTTATCTCGATGAGTTTGCACACAGAATTACGTAGCGTGTACCAAAGTAGGTAAGTAATACGATTCCAAACGTATGTATGTAGGTTTATACACAGTACCGCATTATCCATATCGGCTATGGGCCCAGCGCCCGCCTAGGGGGTCCGCCACCCGTGAGACAAATAATCCGAAGTACTTACTACCTGGTTATTTAAAGAAAGGGATTGAAAATGACGGCTTTCTTATTTGCCTTTCGCTCTCTATTGCCGTCTAAAGAAAATAAAGCAAATTGTTCGAATACAAAAATTAAAAAAAATACTATACAAAAAAAATTTCCATTTCGCCATTTAAACACATAGTCACACACAACCTTAAAAGCAGTTAAATCATACATTTATAATAAACGTAAAGCGGCGGGTGGCCAAGTGCTTTGAGCATAGGCTTCTCATGCGAGAGGTCCGCGGTTCGAATCCGGTCGGCGTGTACCAATGAGTTTTTTCTGACGAAAAAATTTACGTTCATACCCACACCTGCTGCTTCACCGTTCGGAACCGGTGTAAAACTGTAGGTCCATTCCCTTGCCCCTTACTATGTGGTAGGCTCAAATTGTAGCCGACTGGATTGGTACCACCGTACTGGTTGTAAGATGGACGCATAGCAGCCTCAGTTGTGTTCTCCTCTAGTCCAGTATAGCCAGCAATCCAGGGAAGTCCCCGGTATGGCACCTACCTTCTCGGAGGTGCGCTTTGGCCCCTCCGACTCAGCCACCCAAACCGGATTAAATAAAAAAAATATTTGTTTTTGGGTTAATATCAATATAATATTTACTTTTTAAATAGGTACATTGGTTTAGTTTTTTCACGTCATTATTATGTTCATCTAGAACTAAATCCTTTGGTGCATAAAGTATAAAACAGGCTTAAATTAAAACTAACGTTAACTAAATTAAAGAAAATTTTAAAAACTTACCATGTACCAAAAGCTGTCAAGCCAGAATACAAAGAAGTAGAATGTAGGTGTAGGTAGATGAAAACTTATTTATTATTTTTGTACAGAATTTACAATATTTACACGTATTTACAGTAATTTACAGTCAATGTTCTGTGCACGAAAACTACGCGCCGATCGGAGCTATTGAAAAGCGCAGTTTCTTTTTGAAAACTTTCATTTTTCTCTTCACAAAAGGATCCACCGTTTCCTTTTAAACAATTTTTAGTCCATAATTTAGTTAGCTGGTTTTTTTCATTCTTTATTCAAAATCCTCTCTCCACGCGGTCGGCCATTGCTCTGTCAATTTAGAATTTCGAATGGAACCGCATTCAACAATCAGCGCTTTTTTTTCAAATATTGAGTTTGCACGCGGGGTTTTTTTTTCAATTTTTTTCTCCTCTATTCACACTACGACGGCCATGACTCAGCTGTCAATTTTGAATTTCGAAATCGCGTTCGAAATAGTTGAGGGAGTTATTTTATTGTCAATGTTTTATTCACAATATTTCTTACACTGACTCGTATTTTGACACTTTAACTGCGCAACTACAATATTTATTTCTATTGGTAAATTGGAGACATCCAGTGCCCACGCGAGATACCGTCTCGACTGGAGACGAACAACGAATCCTTTCATCAAATAATATCTTCTCCGTGCTGCTTTATAATTTAACAATGTCGCATATCGTATGTCGTAGTCGCGGCGATATGACGCGCTTGGCGCGAAGAGCCGTGCATAAGTTGAAGAAATTAAAGGTTTTAAACTGCCGAAATATGTTACAACGAAAACGTACTTAAATATTTTCAAAGAAGTAAAATTTATCTTACATAATTTTTCATTGAATTAATTTTGAACCAATAAAAGGGAAACGCTGACATGGCACCTGGCTCCTTCAGGAACAAGATATAGTTGTGTTAGCAGATGATCCAGACAGACGGCCAACCTACGTCCGTTCGAATAAACACGTCATTTTCTATAAAAAAAATTATTGGACTAGAATTTATTTTGGAATATACTAAAATAACATGTAATGTAAATAGTAACTATGTAAATAGTTTGTGTTTTCCGACCAGTTCAGTGTAGCCGGCACGATCAAAGGGGGAAGCACTGACATGGCACCTAGTTCACCCGGTGTCATGGGCTGACATCACGGACGTTGTAGGTGATGTAGCCAACCGTGTCAGTTTCCATAAAAAAAAATTAATAAAAAAAAACATCAATTAAAATTTCGTTTTAATTTTGGATACCTAATATATTTTATCATAAATTTTGAATTGTAATTTTAATTTAAACCTACACGATTAACTATAGATAGGTAAGTACGTAAGTACCTACACTTTACTTGATTTCTTAAATATCGCCATTCTAATTTCTAACTACCCTTAGTTTTGACAGATTGCATAAAAAATTATTTTTGAAAATATTTATAGTGCCATTATAACATATATTTTCACAAATTGCAAGTCAAGCGCACTCAACTATTACACTAAGCGCATAGGTGTATGAAATAGGGGCATACACATACCGTCACAACTCCTTATACGTACAGGGTGACACACACAAAACACGCATGTCCCTTATTATTATTAAACTTATAACTACCACATTGTCTGACAGATTACTTGGACTGGAAGAAACTCAGTGCATCCAAGAGCGATATGTACCTATCTAAAGATATAGGTAAAATATTCTGTCAGAGATTATATAAAAATCGGTCAAGTGCGAGTTTCACTCACGCACGGAGGGTTCCGTAGATCACCTATGTACTGACACGTACCATACACGTATGTTACGTGTCAAAAAACCTGTCTAAGTTTTGTCTCTCTGCAGTCCAAACTACCTGTGGCGCCACCTATTAATTAGTGCCGTAAATATGTACTAATCGATTCTTAGCACGTTTCTAATATGGGGACCACCTGAATTTTTTACTTTTTGCTTTTTTTATTGTTTGTTGGCATATCCTCCATAATAATACATATTCTGTGAAAATTTCAACCGGCTAACTATTACGGTTCAAAAGATTACAGCTCTCGGATAGACGGACGGACGGACGGACAGACAGACGGCCGGCGTAGTAGTAATAGGCTTCCGTGTGGATATGGAACCCTAATAATAAACCCTAATCTTGATTCGTTCGGGCATGCTTGATTCCGTCATACATATGACAGATTGAGTGAGATCCCTCTCTTCTTCCTTTTTATTTCAAGGGTTTCGTAACCATCGACGCTGGCAGCGATCCTTATTAAATCGGTCATGTGTCTGTCCGTCTCTCTGTAGCAGCCTGTAGATCCTAAACCGTTGGAGCAATGTTCTTGAAATGATAGGTTCTGGAAAGGCAAAAACATTAACACTGCTTACCAATGGCAGGTGGTTCTCAATAATTATTATAGTTTTATAATAATTAGTTATTATAAGTTGGTTTTTAGGTTTCCGTATCCAGTACGGAAGCCTATTACTAAGCCTACGCCGTCTTTCTGTCTGTCTGTCTGTCCTACTGTTGTATCTATTAGAACCGTAATGGTAGCCTTTAAAATTTTCACAGAATACGTGTTATTATTATGGTGAATATTACAACAAATAATGACACAAAGAAAAGGTCAAAAATTCCATAAAAAAAAAATATTAAGGGCGGTCCCCATTCAAGGAACGTCTTTTTTTCAAAGTTTTTTTTTTGGTCGCCTTCGTCGCTTCAACCTTGAACGGTTTCTGAGTCTGTGCGCATAATGAATTATTTTAACATAAGAAACCCGAACCCGAATCGTTAGGCTTCTGATAAAGAAAAAACTATAAGGGTTCCTTGTTGACTACGGAACCCTAATAAATGATTATGCTGCCTGGTTATCTAGAAGTAACAAAATACTTTTCAGTTCATAAATAAAATTCGATAATTTCCTTCATAATTATATTTATTTACTTACTGCCAGGTTGGCTGGTAGAGATTGCCTTCCGCAATGAAATGAAATGAAATGAAATTTTATTGTACAACAAAAACAAATGAATTAGACACAGAACCTGATATTTGTTTACATACGTAGTTACATTTTTTTTTATTTTATTTTTTTATGGAAACTGACACGGGTGGCTACATCACCTACAACATCCGTGATGTCAGCCCATACCACCGGATGAACTTGGTGCCACGTCAGCGCTTCCCTTCGGTCGTGCCGGCTACACTGAACTGGACGGAAAACACAAACTATTTACATAGCCGTTTCGACCGACCTTTCATTCAGTGCGGTGGTACCAACCCGGGCGGGTTAAACCCTACCACCTAGTAATATAAGAAGGGAGTCATATCCCTTACATAAAACAAAGATATTTTTAACATATAGATAACAGCAGATTCGCTTCCCTAAGCCATATAACTTTATTGCCCAACCGGACAGGAGGTTTTGATAATACTATAAGTATTACTCTTCATATTTTTTCACTCTTTGATAAATATTAAAAGTCCTGCCTCTCCCGAGAAACGGTTCTATAAAAAAAGGTCGCCCGTCGGGATAAAAAGTGGTATCGGTATAGAGTGCTTCGCAGTAGCTCAGCGGTGCGGTCGCTCGACTGTCGGTCGTGATTATAAGCACACCAGCGCGGTTAGTACTTGGATACGGACCGCTCGAAAATAAAATAAAATATTTGCAAAGGAAAAATAACAGACAAGATGTTCATCAACATGCAGAGAAAATAATTAACTTTTCCGTTTCGTGTTCTTCAGTCACTTACACTCCTTTAGTTAACCGGTGTGAACTGGTGTTAGTTAAGTATGTTTGAAAGGTGACGCATTTTCATAAACATCAACAGAGGGTCCACAAAGCGACGGTGAAAAAAACGGCGAGCGACGCGACAGCGAACCGGTTTAGCGAAAAATCGAATTTATGAAAGCATCATCAACCAACCCGTCGAAAAGGTCCAAAATTATTATAAACTAGCTTTTGCCCGCGGCTTCGCTCACGTGAAATTAGTATTTAAAAAGAAGAAAGTAAGTAGCCCTCTACTTACCGTAGCTTTATTTTGGCGCGCGGAACAATTCGGTTTGTATGAGAGCCACATCTTAGCGTAATCGGAACTGAATTTTATTTAGCCTATCCTATGTTTCGTATAGGTAAATGTGATTGTACTAAGTTCCATCAAATTCCGATGATCGGTTTAAGAGTTATGGAGGAACATATATAGAGAAAAGATTTCTAAAAATCATCAATTTAGTTTTAGTATCATACATAGAGTCTACAAACCTAATATCTCATAAAACAAAGTAACTTACTCCATGACCATCCCTTACAGATTTATTATCAGTATTGATTCGTGTATGGCATGCAGCAGATAAGTCTTTGTGCCCTACTTGCAGCTTGATTCTTCGCTTCGCTTCATGAATCCGCACCAAATGTCATCTCTACTGCTTCAGTTGGAAATTGGAATTCATTGTGCCATAAATTGTGTACCATGAAAAAACGTTCGAAAACCATTCAAAGATGGCCGTCATGCGGCACCGCTATTGGAGGAAACCAAAGCGTAATGGGTGATCGCTAAGGAGTATTTTTTCGCCTTCAGCCTGAAAAACCGAAATCTCTTCCATGTGTAGCCTGTGCTTAGGTAACTGGTGCAAATCATGATCTCTTTGCGTGCGAACGTTAATAAAAACTGTATCTGAACACTCACTAATTATCTGTCATTTTTAAACACAGTCCACGAGACGCTTTAAATCGACTTCGCAGATGTGTCGCCGCTTTAGTTCCATGCTGAGAGAGACTGGAAATTTCCAGGAGTTTCTTTTACAATGGTCGCAAAATTCATGCGTGACGTATTGTAGAAATTAATTTATCTCCTATGTAATTTACAAGTTCAATCGTAAAACTACTAGATTCGTTAATATTTAATAATAACTGGGCTGGGCACATCTGTCGTAGACCCGACAACCGATGGGGTAGACGGGTGCTCGAATGGAGGCCACGTACAAGCAAACGTAGCGTGGGACGCCCCCCGGCTAGGTGGACAGATGACTTAAAAAGGTAGCCGGGAGTGGATGGATTAGAAGAGCGGAAGACCGCGTGTGGTGGCGCGCCTTGGGAGAGGCCTATGTCCAGTGGCAGTGGACCGATACAGACTGATGATGAAAATAATAATTGTTGTCTTGTAATTATTGTTCCTCCTTGGTAAATTTTCTACGTACCTACCTACCTAATATTGCTTTAGTTATGTCGGTGTCGGCGTGTATGTAGGTACCTAGGTATATATTGGTAATCTGTGGTGCCTAGTAGGTACATAATATAGGTAGGTATTACAAAATGAAAAATTACTTGTATGTAGGACAGCGTTAGGGTAGATAGGAGTCATGACTTTACCAAGTGCAATGTGTACCACAGAACATGCTATGCCAGAAAATATTTATTCATGATTCCCCTCTTAATTCCAACAATCATAAATAATACACGATAATGACCAATAAGACATAGATTAGCTTAAAACTTTAAAAATCTTCATTTGAGAATAATTTTAAACGACTAGGTACCTAATTAAAACTAATGTTAATTTGTTGTTGAAAAGAGTTATTGGGTACACTGTTAAGTAAGAATGCGTTAAGTGACCGTAATTTTGAGTCTGACTATAACTGTTTTTCCCACTAACGAACTTTGACAATTGGATACACTTTGTATCTTTAGATTTGTAATATGACTTATTACATTTCTTTGTAATAAACTAGTGTAAAGTATTTACTTGTTTTTGATTTGACTTGATATAATATATCAAGTCGTCAATTTTGATACTTCATATCATGAAGTATCAAAATTGACGATGGCACTATACACCAGATATAGATATAGGTAATGTAAATAGGCAGAGTGGTCAGATTCTTGAGTACCTCCTATTCATGTTTATGCTGTAAATATTAATGTTCTTGCGAGCGGTAGTATGGGTTAATTATTTGTAAGTTACTTTAATATACTTAATACTTATAAGACACTAACCGTGCAACTCCGTCACTGGATACTGGCAGTAATAAACGAATTCCCTATTCGTTTGGTTGCCACTATATAAAAAAAGAAGAAGAACATAAAATTGTGACTTGCGAAGTTTATATTAAACTTCGCTAGTTCTAAATTCAATGCGAAGAACTGAGAAATAAACTGTTTATTTCTCAGTTCTTCGCATTGAATTTAGAACTAGCGGAATTTTCGACATATCCAAGCGTAGGTTACCTAGCTATGGATGAAATTATTCAATAAACAATAACGCAATTTTAAGGAAATTTCACTTTAATTCGAATGGTCTAGCTAGGATTAAAAGTGGATTCAATGAAAATTTTGGCGAATGAATTAATTTGAAAGAACAGAGAAAAATAAATAAATAATGATGGCGCAGTCGCGCCGCTCCACACGGCCGCGAACTCTCAAGCAATTCCATCGAATTTCGAATTTCAGCTTTGTTTTATGTAGGTTAGTATGCGTTTGGAAGACATATTATTCCTCATTTGAACTTCCCGGACTAGAGCCATATTTCACCATGCACTATTTGTTTGGCGGTTAACCGTATTTCAGTGACACTTATATATTTTGTAGGTTTTAACTTATTGAAATGACTTAACATTTTTCGTAGTCGGGTTTCACTTTTATAATTTTTTCATTGCTAACTTATTTCGTAGTCGGGTTTTATTATAAGGCATTTTTTGGTGTCTGTCAGTCCCATTTCATGTATGGATTTAGATTTTTCAGCTAAAAGCTCTTTAGTCGAATTCATTTGGCAACACACTTGTCAAGCGATTGCGATCTTATATTTTTATCAACATAAAATTTTATGAACCGTTGTAACATTTTAACAATATAGGAACAATTTTAAGAGAATGAAAAAAAACTATATTCGCTCCGAAGGACATCGCATCCAGAGCCGTAAGTATTTTCTGAAGAAGACCAAAATTTTGTTGAGTTGAATAATAATTTTGAACTTAAATAATAATAATAATAATCGCGTCGTCCCGGAGAGCTCCGTAGCCACGGCCTGCACCCGCCGGCGTGCTTGGAGGCCTGCCTCCCGCCACCGGCGGTATTACCATTTTTATTTTTAATGTTTGTATTAATTTTGTGTATTTTTATTACTTTTTATAGTTATAATATATGTAAAATTAATATGAATGTATATATAAAAATGTGAAATAAAGAACATAATAATAATAATATAACTTTATTTCAGAATATATTGATTCCATAATGCAGTCAGTCAGTCCGTCAGTAATTATTATCTAATACACAATGCAAATCAAAATTATCAAAAATTTGCCCACACCCTGCCGTACCTATACTCTATAGCTGGCAAATGGCAGGTGGAGTTGGGTCCAGAATTTAAAAATATGACCAGCGCCACCTTCCAGAGTGACGGACAGGGTATGGTTCTCAGTTAAATACATTTTCTTACGGAAGCCAGCCACTCGCTTCCGAATTATAGCAGCAAAACTGTCCACCCTATCATCTGCAAACATACCCGAGGCGCTACAAAATCTGGGCAGTCGAAGGAGACAGCGAAAGGCATTGTTATACTGCACTCGAAGAGCGTTATACGCTCGTTTTGTGTAATTGACCCACAGGTGACACGTGTACAACGACTGACAGTACGTTTTAAACAACATGATCCTGACATCTCGAGAGCAGCGAGCGAAGCGTCTCGCCAGCATATTACCCACGACAGCTAGCGCACGCCGCTGACGCTCCATATCCAAGTCATCTTGTAACTTTTCAGTGACAATATGACCAAGGTACTTGAACTTATCAACGAAGCGCAGCGGATTGCCGTAGAGGTATACCGGCGGAACACTCTCTGGTCCTCTGCCATGGCGAAAAACAAGAACCTCCGTTTTACTAGTATTATACCTCAACCCATGCGCACTAGCATATCGTTCACAGATGCCAATCAACGTTCTAAGACCGCTTATCGTAGGGCACAAGAGCACCATGTCATCCGCGTAACTTAGGTTATTCACACATTCACCGCCAATGTGACATCCAACTTGAGCGCTCTTGAGCTCGACGATAAGGTCATTAATGTATACGTTAAAGAGATCAGGTGATGTAAGTCCCCCCTGCCTAACACCACAGCTCAGCTTAAAGGGTTCTGAGAGAGATGTGCCCCATCTCACAACATTGGTTTGGCCATCATACCAATGCCTGAACAGATTAGTTATGTCATTAGGTACATTCGATTTACGCAGCTTACTCCACATGATGTTATAGTTCACGGTGTCAAACGCTCTGCTCAAATCTAGGAAACACGCGTATACCGAAGTGTCCCTGTCTTTATAGCGATTGATAATTTGCTTCAGCGCCATTATTGCCATATCTGTTGAAGCATTGGCACGAAAGCCAAACTGCGAACTATCAATGTTGATGTGTGAGACCAAAATCGGGCGAAGCAACCTCTCAAGAAGTTTAGAAATAACCGTTGCCAGCGATATAGGCGTGTAGTTTTTTACATTTGAGAGATCTCCCGTCTTGTTTTTGACTACAGGCACGACTATTGTACGCATCATGTCGGGAGGTAGATACGAGTGCTCTAAACAACGGTTGAACCGGCAAGTGAGCGCCGAATATAGACCGTAGCCCCCGAACTGCAAATGTTCTACACTAAGATTGTCATGACCTGGCGATTTCCCTTTTTTCATCATCATAATTGCCTCACTTACTTCCTCAACTGTGAATCGAGTCAAAGCCGAAGTAGATACAGCATTGTCAGCATTCAGATGATCCACAATGCCATCCATCTGACACTCAGCGCTTTCTACATTAAAGTGACATCGGAATAAATTAGCAATGCGCATGGGTTGCTGCTCACCGCCCACACACGATGGTAGGTTATGTTTATATTCAAGTTTCTTAGTTTCCCGCCAAAATTTGTCAAACCGCTTACTAGACGCTAGCCGCGCAAGAATGTCCATTTTAATTTGATCAGCGTTGTTCTGTTCCCATTTTAATTTCTTTTTGAAGATTATGCGCGACTCATACATGTCAGTGTACACTGTCCCACCTGTGGGCTTTCCACAGACTAGCCACTCTTTATAACAAATTCGCGCTCGGTGATGTGCGGGATTAAAGAGTTGTTATCTGAACCACGATGGTCTGAAGTCTGAACACAAATACTATAAAATCATTTACTATACTATATTACATAACAAGCCCAATGGAAAAGATATAATATGTAGAATGAAAAAATAAATGGCTTGGATTCGGCATCCAAGCCTAATAAAAAAACCGGCCAGGCGCGAGTCGGACTCGCGAACCGAAGTTTCCACACCACAAAAAAAATCATTGAAAAAAAAACACGTTTCTTGTATGGGAACCCCCCTGTTTTACTTTTTCTATTTTTTATTATTTGTTGTTATATCCGCCATAATAACACATATTCTGTGAAAATTTCAACCGGCTACCTATTACGGTTCAAGAGATACAGCCCTCGGACAGACGGACGGACGGACAGACAGACAGACAGGCAGACAGACAGACAGACAGGCAGACAAACAGACAGACGGCGTAGGCATAGTAATAGGCTTCCGTACGGGATACGGAAACCTGAAAACTGTCGTCTCGCTCGTCGTAGTATTGTTGAATTGGGTGTATGGTCAAAAATGATCTTTGCCTACCTATTTATGGCGAAAACAATAACAACAACAACAACTAGTGTTGTATTCTTTGGTGTCGTGTCGGCTGTCATCTGTCAAAGAAAAAATTACTGCATGCATTCCGCTAGGCTCTGGATGGTTTGACTTTGCGTCGCAATAATTTCATCACGTTTAGTCATACATTCGAACTATCTTTCTCTCCGCAGTGCAGTGATGTGATGTCCGCACTAAACGCGCTCGGAGTGAACGGCTCTCTGTACGCCGCGCTTAGCATACACGCGCAAGATACACTCACATTCTTGTTGGAGTTCTTGGCTTCGTGTGTGTCGTACTTGCCCGTACCGGCTGCGCCAGACTTGTTAGACTTTCAAGCTGGATCGTATACTGAGCGGCTGCTGGATGCGATTTACTTCACTGAGGTAACCTTTTACGATATCATCAAAGGTAACACCATAGACTGCTTACCCTTATAATGCTTACCCCCCCTTGCGTTCCAGGTGTGTCACAGGTGCCTTGAGCGCCGACCTTGATAATAACTCAAATATTTCGTGAAATAATGAAGACCGATCAATAAACTCTATTTGCACGTATAGCCAATGAAATTACCTACAAAACGATGTAAAAAAGTGAGGATTCACTTAATTAGAAGCACAGACGGATTTTTATTAACTCCAGGAAAAACAAAGCACTCGACTTTTTTCCAATTTTTATAACCTAAAATTGATAATTCCCCCATACAAATCATATATCAATGTATAGGTGAAGATAGGTACCTCTAATAGGCCACAAACGTACGTACATGAGACTTCCATCCAGTCCACATATAAATAAAGAAAAACAAGAACCAGGAAGAAATTACCTTATTAACCTTGTGTCAAAATATCAGCCTTTCTTGTCATATGTTTGCGTGTTCTAGCTTCCCAAGGCATGTAGGAGATCAATCGCAAGGTTTTTTAATCATCTTTCCCCCATTCTTTCTCTTTCTAATGAGAAAAATTAGTATGATCGCAAAATGCGCGAACACTTAGTGTGACCACTTCTGGTATCCGCGCGGAAACCAGGTAAGACCGGTGGAATAAGAGATTATGGTCTCCGCGCGGATATCAGAGAACCCTATAGGTTAGCATTCAGTTGCTGCTGGTCCACTGGAAGAGACCCTTCGGGTGTGTGGGTTCCAAGGCAAACTAGGGAACATACCCATATACCACGTGACCGATTTGGGGTGAGGGATGGGTTTGTCAAAATACCACGCTGGTTCAAAGTGGGTCAATTACACCAAAAAGTATTCGCCTTTTCGCATTCAAAAGTGAAAATGCAACTGTTAACGCTTCATCCCTAAAAATATGTATATACATTTAAAAGCAACAAGTTGTGAATACCACGTGAAAAATGGAGTATGGGGGGGGGGGGGCGAGGGGGGGGTCCTAGAATCCCCCTATTCAAGGGAGGAGGGATGTGAATGCAAGTCATTCTTGTTAGATAGATAGATAGAAATACTTTATTGCTCCAAAAAAAAACATTTTACATGAACAGACAATAAGTAATGTACATGAGGGGCAAAGGCGGACTTATCCCTTAACAGGGATTTCTCCCAGTCAACCTTTGGATGTTTGAGAGTCGTATGTTGCGAGATATAAGTAGTTAGTAGCAAAAGACTCGAGTGTGGGAATGTAAAATATAATATAAGGAAAATAACTATGATGATAAACTATAGTACCTATACACTACATATAAGTACGTACTACTTAATTAAACATTTAAATTACTATTTATAAATTAGATTTTTTAGCTTTTGACTTCAAATTGACGGAGATAGTACAACTTTATGTGTTTTTGCTGTTTCGCCAGACGGAGCTCCTTCTGCTGAAGACGTTCGCGGTGATACTTCTGCTGACTGTACTGTTCATCGTTCTCTCCTGGAGGGTGTACGGGAAGAGGATCTCGGAGCGCTTCATGAAACCAGGTTCGCTATACGTGCATACGCAACATCGCACCTTCCAACCAACGGGGCAACAAGCCGCACGTTCCAAGTGGAATTCTTAAAAAAAAAATTGCACTTTGCAAAATTTAAGCCAAATGTCAGCTCGGTGAAGCAATGGATCGATGTCCTATCGTGAAAATAACCTCCCAAGCATAGATTAATAAAAGGTAGACCGAAGCGGGTGTGTCAATAATTTGTGTTTTCGATCCGGTTCAGTGTAGCCGGCACGACCAAAGCGAAGCACTGACATGATCGCTAGTTCACCAAGGTGTTATGGGCTGACATCTTGGGTGGAATATGTGATATAGCCGACCTTATTCCAAAAAGAAAATCTAGTATGTTTTATTTGTTACTCCTGTGAAGGAAAACACAATTAGGAGATGTGTACAAGTCACGTGACATCACTATAATATGGTCTCATATTTGTCATTGTTACGTCCGTCACCTACAGTATTAAGTAGGTAGTTAGTTACCTATGTATGTAATTACGGTTTATACAGCTGAACAAATATTGTTTTTAAATACACTTCTTAACTTCACAAAGTAAGGAGAATTGTTACGCTAAATGGAAAACGTACTTCATTGTTTATTGTATAATATCATCCATAGCTAGGTAACCTACGCTTGGATATGTCGAAAAATTCCGCCAGTTCTAAATTCAATGCGACGAATAACTGACAAACAAACTTCGCAAGTCACAATGTTTTGTTAGTACCTTATAAGTATTGTATTATAGTAACTTACAAATAATTAACCCATACTACCGCTCACAAGAACATTAATATTTACAGCATAAACATGAATACTCAAGAATCTGATCACTCTGCCTATTTACATTACCCATATCTAGTGTATAAAAATTCATTCACGAATTTGCAGAGTTTGCACTGGGTTGGTACAACCGTACTGGATGTAAGATGGCCGGATAGCAGCCTCCCCTATGTTCTCCTCTAGTCCAGTATAGCCAGCAATCCAAAAAGGAAGTCTCCGCTATGGCACCTACCTTCTCGGAGGTGATATTGGCTGGTCGGAGCATGTGCTTTGGCCCCTCTGACTCAGCCACCCATATCGGATTGCATAAAAAATACATTTGTGATGCTCTAAGATCTTGTTATCATCGCAAGTGATTCACTATGATTTCTTATCTCGTTTCAGCCACATCTGCTACTATCGAGCAGCTAAAGGAGAGTGTATCAAAACTAAAGCTACCTAAAGAGCATACTCCTAGGATTTGATTTCTATAGAGACTTTGATGTATTTACATGAACTATATCTTCATAACTATATAAAATTATTTCCAAATTTAAATAGTCTAAATTTCCGATCTTCACATTTAAACATTTTAGATTACAATATCTTTAAAATATTATACTTGTCACAGTGAAAAACAACATAAAATTTTTGGTTTTTTAAAACTGCGAGTGTAGTACGGTCAAAATCGAAGAACAATTTAAAATCCAAGATGGCCGACAAAATAAAAAAGTTCTTCGCCAAGAAGAAAATGGAGGCCAAATTCAAAATGGCCGGAACCGGACATCGGCTGTCGGACACACCGAGCGTGAAGTCGCACGGTTCCGCTAAACCGAAAGTGGTTCGGTCTCAGGCTGACATTTGTGAGGAGAGCAGAGTAGCGGCGGAGGCCGCCTTGGCCAGACTGGGGCAGAGGAGAGAGAACCCTGCATTCAATACTTCTCTGGCAGCTATTCAGGTAAAAATTGTGATTTTATATTTTTTTTACATGTTAGTACTAAGCATGTACTCGCTTTTTTATATTTTTCTTTTTAGATAAATGCAAAGCCGAAAATGATTTTTTTTTTTTTTTTTTTTTTTTGTGCTTGCACCATCTGCAATCGGAATGTGACCATAAGCAGATTTTCTGTGTGAGGTTGGTCGTGTGAGTCGAGTCATCCATTGATTACCCTCCTCGTATGTCTGGTCCTCTACGTGCTTATTTATGTCCTATCCTCCAGTGCAAGGATGTGATAGCGCTTTAGCCTATTGGTGTAGCTTCTCTCGATCAAAAGATCGGAGGCGAGTCTGTTGGGATGCGTCGCCAGTCGTTTTTTATACTTTTTGTTGAATTGTCTGATTTCATGAAAGCCGAAAATGAAAAAAAAAAATACGTCCCGACCAGGATTCGAACCTGGAACTCCGGCATTCGAACTGGTGGCGGAATTGGCAACGCGCTGGCGGCTCAAGCCGGAGTTCCAGGTTCGAATCCTGGTCGGGACGTATTTTTTCTCTTCATTTTCGGAAAAGGAAAAATATAAAAATTGTGATTATTTAAAATTTACATAGCACGAACACATACCACAGAACACACGAACCTTTTTAGATTTCCTTACCCCCTATTACTAAGCCTACATCTGTCTGTCTGTCTGTCTGTATGTCCATCCGTCCATCTGTCCGTCCGATGGCTGTATCTTGGATCCGCAATAGCTAGCTGGTTGAAATTTTCATTTACTCCCATTTGTTTTGTAATTTTCTCATCTACGAACTTTGCCGAAGTACTGTCATCTAACAATGCGTATCTGTCGATGCTATCAACGCGCTTATCTCGGGGCATCGTAGACAAAGAACGTAGATGGATCTCAGGTCCCGAATTTATTCTGAACTCCCCAGAATTCTGATCAACAGAACTCTCGCGCTTAAGAGTTCTGAAAATGACTGTACAGAACTAAAGCTGAAAATGTTGTGATATGTGCACCAACTTCGTTTGTTTCTGGAAGTGTTACTAACTCAGGCACGTATTAAAATAATAAAAAAAAAACAAAATCATTTAAAATTAGAATCTCGAGACAGATGTCGGCTGTTGTGTAAAAATTGAGGATAAATAAAAAATTCTAAAAATGCATTAAAAAAATTGGTTTTAATTCAGTAGCTAATACTTTCGGATGTTAAGATTTCAATACACAACTGCACATCCGAACGGGGGGTTCAATGAAGCGGACTGAAAGATTTAAACTTAAATTGCTCTCTTGAAGTGAAAGAGAAATCTTTTGGTCATTCCTGCTTCTGTCGCTGTTGACTCTTGAAAATATACTCTTTTGTCTCCTTCAGGCGCAGGTGCGCAAGGAACTCGAGAAAGAGAAAGAAGACGACGCTACGTCGGGCGAGGCGAGCGCGAAGATGCAACCTGAAAGATCTGCGAGCAGCGCGCGTAATATGGCCGCCACCGGGGTGTATTTCAAGTGAGCTTATTTTTTTTTATGAAGCGGCGGGTGGCCTAGTGGTTTGGGCATCGGGTTCTCATGCGAGAGGTCCGAGGTTCGAATCCGGTCGGCATGTACCAATGAGTTTTTTCTGACGAAAAAATTTACGTGCATACCTACACCTGCTGCTTCACCGTTCGTTCGGAACCGGTGTAAAACTGTAGGTCCCATTCCTTGCCCCTTACTAGGTGGTAGGCTCAAATTGTAGCCGACTGGGTTGGTACCACCGTACTGGATGTAAGATGGCCGCATAGCAGCCTCGGTTGTGTTCTCCTCTAGTCCAGTATAGCCAGCAATCCAGGGAAGTCTCCGGTATGGCACCTACCTTCTCGGAGGTGATATTGGCTAGTCAGAGCATGTGCTTTGGCCCCTCTGACTGAACCACCGATACCGGATTACATAAAAAAAAAAATTAAGCTGACAGTGTTGACTACATCACCTACAATATTCGTGAGGTCAGCTAATAACTTCTTGGTGACCTAGAGGTGCCATTTCAGTGCTTTTCTTCGGTCGTGCCGACTACACTGAACTGGACGGAAAACATGAACTATTTTACATAGCCGTTTCTATGGACCTTTCATTCAGTGCGGTGCTTGGTAAACCCAGGCGAGTTAAACCCTACCACCTTGTAAGGTAAGAAGGGAAAGGGACCTACAGTTTTACGTGGAATCCGAACCACTGTCAGCCTGCAACGGTCGAGCGGTCACCCATCCAAGTACTGACCGCGCCCAGGTGTTCTTATGATCACGACCGACTGTACACGAACTGTTTACATAGCCGTTTCGAGCGACGTTTCATTCACCGATGCCACCACTGAGCTACCAAGGCTCAGGCTCAAGACCAAGGCTTTGTCAGAACTTTCCAATTTTCGAAATGGTAATCCCTATGTATGGACCATTTTACAGATGCCCGCTGATAAGTAACGATATCCTCCCTCGTGACGAGTGGAAGGCCAAGATGAAAGCTTTCCTCTACGAGCAGCTGGAGGAAGAGAGAGGGCTGACTGCCTGTCTCATCATACATTCCTGCAACTCCAACCGCGAGAAGGTTATATATATATTTTTTATGTAATCCAGTATGGGTGGCTGCGTCGGAGGGGCCAAAGCGCATGCTCCGACCCGCCAATATCACCTCCGAGAAGGAAGGCGCCATACCGGAGACTTCGCTGGGTTGCTGGCTATACTGGACTAGAGGAGAACACAGCCAAGGCTGCTATGCGGCCATCTTGCATCCAGTACGGTGGTACCAAACCAGTCGGCTACAATTTGAGCCTACCACCTAGTAAGGTGCAAGGGAAGGTACCTTCAGTTTTACACCGGTTCCAAAGCATTTTATATTGTTTTGAGTACACCTCCCGCGCAATACGGCATTTTGAACAATCACTCTCGCTCACAAACGTAAACGGAATGAGGCGCGCGAGGACTGATCAGTCTGAAGTTTGCACAGTTTGCGCACGGTGTAGTTAGAGAGTGTTTCAACTAAAAGTTCCTTTCGCCGTTATGTTGGCTCCACTGTCTATCTGTCAAAACAGCGTTTAGGGTTGCTATGTGTACAGATTTACCCGTAATTATCGGTATTTACTATATTTATTATACAGTAAATACAGATTACATTATTAGGTATAATAATCTTCACAATCTGGCAATACGAATTTAAACACTGATATTGGAGCCAACATAACGGCTAAGGAAACTTTTAGTTGAAACACTCTCTAGCCCAAGGTGGAGGTGTTGCGCGGTCGACCTTATTTTCCCCAGTCCGTGTAAATACCTAACAAATCAAAATAGTACCGTGCGGGGCCGGTACTTCAAAAGAATAGCCCCACTCCATCTCCCCCTGTGCATTTTGTAAAAGGTGACTAAGTGGATAACGACAAGATGCCGTTCTAAAGGGCGACCGGACACCCACCTGTCACCTTGGCACGGTCTTTCCACCGAGTCTTCGTGCTTTACTTGCTTCTTGATAGTTAACTTGTCCGAATACTTTGCTAAACGTGGCGGTCGTTGTTGTGCTGTAATTTACAAGGATACGTGCAGTGTAACTGAAATTACCGCGGATGCGTACCAATCGATATATTTTTTTTTTCTAGCATTCTTGCTTTCTTTGATTCTGCAGATCTTTCCTCTACAGAACCGGTAAACTCTGGAACGCTCTCCCTGCCCATATGTTTCCCCCAACTACAGTTTCGGGTCCTTCAAGAGGGGCGTGAATGGGCACCTGTCAGGCCGGCATGGCATTCGTGACCCCTGCATACGACCGAATGTCCATGGGCGTCGTTAGACACCTTATGGGTGACTCGGGGCCATATGTCGCGCTGTCAATAAAAAAAAACTCCTATTACTCTGCTCACCCCGATTGTCGGGATACAGTGTTCGATATGTATGAGTACACCTTCAGCGGGGGCGATTCTCTAAATGTCTCATGATCCGTTTCACTCTCTCCAACGGCTTCTCAATGCGTCCAGTGAGGCAGAGCTGCCGCTACTGCTATTTTTGCCATAATCGCAAGTAAAGAATAGGCCCGCTCAGTTTTGCCAACTTTACAGGAGAGCAAGACAACCGATTTCTTAGATTGGAATATTTCTGTATACTCAACTCAATTTGAATTTTTTTAGGTGTCCGTACCCCGCATGTAAGCCTAAATTACTAAGTCTACGTCATTTGTCTGTCTGTCTGTCTGTCTGTCTGTCCGATGGCTGTATCTTTGGAACCGTAATAGGTAGCCACTTTAAATTTTCACAGAATATGTGTTATTATGGCCGATATAACAACAAATAATAAAAATAAGAAAAAAGTAAAAGTTCACGGGGATCCCCGCACAAGAAACTAAAAAGTGTATGCGCTGACACGTAAAAAACCATGTACCGAAAACAGTATGAATCATTTTAAGTAATCGTGAATTTTAACTAATATGAAGCTTTTTTTTTTTTTTTTTTTTTTATGGAAACTGACACGGTTGGCTACATCACCTACAACATCCGTGATGTCAGCCCATAACACCGGGTGAATTTGGTGCCACGTCAGTGCTTCCCTTCGGTCGTGCCGGCTACACTGAACTGGACGGAAAACACAAACTATTTACATAGCCGTTTCGACCGACCTTTCATTCAGTGCGGTGGTACCAACCCGGGCGAGTTAAACCCTACCACCTAGTAATATAAGAAGGGAGTCATATCCCTTAGTCGCCTTTTACGACATACACGGGGAGAGATGCAGTGGGGCTATTCTATTAAAGTACCGGCCCCACACGGTACAAAAACTTTTCATAAATACGCCATAGTTGGCGTGAGTGGCGCTAACCATGACATGGCGATACGGAACCCTCGGTGCGCGAGGTACACTCGCACTTGGCCGGTTTTTATTTACCTATTCATTTATGATTATGATTTAAAGTGTGAGAGTTGGGCTCCTGAGCCTGTTGTCACTGCGATCTAGGAAGATCTATTGTGATCTTTGAAAAGTTTAGAGCACCCGCAAGTCCGATTTCCTGTGTGGGGTCGGTACTTAATAAGAATAGTCCCACTGCATCTCTCCACGTGCATGTCGTAAAAGGCGACTAAGGGATAAGCGGCCTGCAGACACCCCGATCGACTTGTGGCTTTCATGGAAGACATAGGCTGGCTGGGGTAGCTGGAGACTGAGGGGGTTTTGCACGAAGGTCCCCAACCAAGCGGGATTAGTTTTCAGGCCTAGAGCCAACCCCAAACCAAAACAACAACAACAAGTCCGATTTCCTCTATGAGCCGAGTTATATCCTTGGGCTTGAGTGCCTGTATTTGGCATGGGTTAAAAATATCACCCCCAAGAGTACGGCTTCTACTGTGAATGAGCACTTCACATCACAAAGGATGTGCTTCATCCTCTTTTATACAGAATCTGCACACCGGTGTGTCGCTAAGGCCCATTCGGTGTAGGTGTTTGTTTAGTCTGCAGTGTCCTGTTAAGGTCCTTATTAAAGGCCCTTATTAGAATTCTTATGTCGCTCCATTTTAGGTTTAATATCTCAGAAGTGAATTTACGCAAGTCCCAGAAAGTAGTAGTAGCGCGGGAAATTTAGAGTGGCCATTCGCTAGTCCCGACGTCGATTAACACCCTCCTCTAGGTACTGCCGATGGGTCCGGATATGTTCGGTGAAGCCATCGCAAGTTTAGTTCCACACCTTCCTTAGCGTGCTTCTGCCCGGGCCTTCTGTTTGCTTTGGTTGTGACCAGTACGGCTACCACAGGTTTTCTGTCAAATTAAGTGTTGTCGACTCATCACGTACGATTTTGTTTGCGTTCAATTTGGTACCATGAGTTACATCCCAAACGCATCGAACACGTATCGATCGTTCAATGGTTCTTGCGTTCGATCATAGACAACATTAACAACAACTTCGTGCTCACATTCAAGGGTACATTCTGTACTAGTGTTTATGCTTCTTTTAAGTGAGTTAAAGGAGGATACCGCTAGTTCGCATTAAATGTCACTTACGTTTTTGTTGAAACTTAGAAACATGCCATGCCGGATTGCGTGGGCGTGCTATATTTTCCCACCGTCAAGTGCCAACCACCTCATTGAGGCTTCTCTCCGATTTCTTTTCTCTCTAAGTGAATAGAATCAAGCTAACTAATAAATCACGAATAGTTAATCAACTATAGCTAAATGAGATAGGAGAAGGCTTCTTTGGAGAGCCGATATCTTACGGGACGAAACAAACATATGCCGCATATCGCATGTCAGCGGCCACGGGGGGCTAGCGAAACGGGCGGTTTTTTGCGCGTCTCGTCTATTCAACCAAATTTGATCTCGCCGCTCCGCTCACTACCGTGGTATGATCGCGCTCGCCGCCGCGCTAGCGGGCTGCCTCCCGCTCCCCACCGCGCCGCTCGCCACCCCGCTCGGCCCTGTGGCATTGCCGTTTCACCTAGTGGCTGGCTAGTGAAGAGCGTGAACGCGTTCGTTGTCGAAGTGTTCGATGGCAACTGCCAAAATGGTCACTCGTGGTAGCAAATTTCATACAAACACACTTTCGATCGTTCCAAAATGGTCGTCGTCGAACGACAACAAACGTCAAAGTGGCCTCATGGTACCGAATTTAGTTCATCACATCTAACGCTAGGGGCGCTGCACGGCTTTCTATAGAAATTTACGCAACGTGAATCGAAGTGAAGTGAAGTCCAAAACCTGTAGTAGCGCTACAGGAGAGTATTTCTTGCCGGTATGTGCTTTTTGGTATTCCAACTATCGGCTCTGGGCCGATGGGTGGATTTTCAGCTCCATCCCTAGCAATTTGATCGGCTTCTTGGTTTCCGTCAATTCCACATTTTTATGTCATGAATAATGTCAATTCGAGAGGCCGCTTCGGACGGAATATTTGTTTCCTGACTCAAGGAGTTTCTGGTTGGTAAAGCTACCACAGATTACTTAATAGTTACTTTGTAACAGATAAATCTCTCCATAGAAAAAGTTCCATACCTTCGGCTTTAGTAGCCTACTGTTTTACGTCGCCAATCGCTGCGTGCGAAAATGTACCTAAACGATCGAGTGTAAAGTGCATTGCTTTGCAGCTGCGCGCAGTAGCGTGGGCGAGCGTGTAGGTATGCTTCGCGCGGCTGTCGAATTTCCACTGAATTAGACCGCCGGCGGTCCACCGGGCGGTAGGTAGTTAGCGCGCGCAAGTACATAGAGTGCCTGAGGCCTGGTACTACTCTCTAGGTGAGTACTTGACGGATGTCGTCGCGAACCTTGCCGAAACTGATGATGCCAAAATATGGCTAACAATAAATAATGATAAACTATATTGTGTACTCGACTTGTAATATTAAACATTATTATGAATAAATGATTTGATTTGATTATGTTACTAATTTTACTGTTCAGAATACAGAATAACATTAACAGACTATGCATAATGTTTACTTGTCTGCAGGTGGAGACCTGCGTTAGTACACTATGCAAGTACCTGGAGAACATTGTCACTCATCCCGAGGAAGAAAAGTACAGAAGAATTAGAATGAGCAACCGGTGAGTTTTGGGAGAGGTACGCAACGAGAGGTAGCGGGAGTAGGGCATCCAATCCCGCATGTTATTTTCAATCTCGGCATTTGCAGGATTGATGTTTTACAATCCCGCGGGATCCCGGTATTTACGAGATCCCGCAAGCTGTGTGCCTATTTCATGTAATAAGGACTATTTAATGCTGTAAAAATAAAAGTATGTATACAGTTACTAATCTTTTATTTTTGCAAAAATCTTAAATTCTAACATAGTATTGATAAAAAATTGGCAGTTAGTTTTAATGACAATTTAAAATCAAGTCGTCTTTTGCTGAAAATGTTTTCGGAGGAAACATAGCAGGGTTAGGAGGCAATTTGGATTTTTTTTTTGGAAACCGATACGCTTGGCTACATCACCTACAACATTCGGGATGTCAGCCCATAACACCAGGTGAACTAGGTGCCATGTCAGTGCTTCCCTTCATTTTCATGTTGGCTACACTGAATTGAACGGAAAACACGTACTATTTACATAGCCGTTTAGGCCGACGTTTCGCTCATTGCGGTGGTATCAACCCGGCCGGGATAAACCCTACCACCTAGTAAGGTAAGAAGGGAAGGGACCCACAGTTTACAGTGGAATCCGAACCACGGTCAGCGCCAACGCTCAGGGTTTTTTTTTCTTTTTTGATTGAAAAAATAATTTTTAAATGTATTCTCGGCTAACTTCAGAGCTTTCACGGAGCGCGTGCAGTGCGTGGAGGGCTCGATGGAGCTGCTGCAAGCGGCCGGCTTCGCGCCGCTGACTCAGAAGAACCCGGAGGGCGAGGACGAGCAGTACCTCGTCTTCAGCGAGGAGAATGTGCCTTCCGTTGAGAGTTTAGTTGTGAGTATACCTGATGTTTTTGTATCAGCTGTTATTGAGGGTGTAATGGGCTTGATATTGGACAACCGGATGGCTAAGTCAGTTGTACAGTACAAACTTGTACTGTTCTTAAGAATAGGCCACTATACTTTCGCCGCCCACGCAAAACACAAATAACATAGGATAGTCGCAATCGGGACTTAAAACCTTACCCAAATGATATTTAGCATTTAATAGACCGAAAACTGTATCCACAAGTGACTTGCTTGAGTATTGAGTCCATAATCGCTCACGATGACTTGACGGCTTACACATACCAAAGCGCAAGTGTTACTTGTAATATTCTTTATTGCCTTCGGAAATCTGCCGCCCCCTGAAGTTTGCCGCCCCTAGGCAGCGGCCTATACGGCCTAATGGGAAATCCAGGACTGGGGTAAGTTCAAAATATCTGCCGACGGGGAGACCATTCCCTACACTTTTTTTTTTATGTAATCCGCAATGAGTGGCTGTGTCGGAGGGGCCAAAGCACACGCTCCGACCAGCCAATATCACCTCCGAGAAGGTAGGTACCATACCGGAGACTTCCCTGGATTGCTGGCCATACTGGACTAGAGGAGAACACAACCGAGGCTGCTATGCGGCCATCTTACATCCAGTACGGTGGTAGCAACTCAGTCGGCTACAATTTGAGCCTACCAATCTCAATCTGACATCAAAACTTTCATGGCCATTTCTCGTCTACGACTTCATAAAGCAAAACCTGACTAAATTAGACTCTTATGTGACCAGATTCCTAAAGTCATGGTTTGGACTGGCTCACCCGGCTGACTCGTCAACGCTGTACAGATCTCACAATAACTTTGGACTGAACATTAAGAAACCGTCTATATTTTATCAAAAGGCGAGAATAGCCAAATGATGTATACTCAAAGACTCCAATGATAGCGCTATTCAAGCCTTACCCAACACATCGCTATCAGATGAACTGGAATCGAGACTCGACTTCTACAAATCATTCCAAGTTGGTACACGCACCAATAGATCTGGACTGAGCATAGAAACAGCAAAGTCTGATAAAGAAATACTGAAAGGTTTTGCGCAGGAGGACATGGAACAAGGTTTCAAACTTCACGCCTTAAACCTAGAAATGCAGAATGATTGGCTAACAGTGGGCGACTTCTGCATCCCGCCTGCATTGAAGTGGAAATCCATAATATACAACTAGTCCCTTGAGCTGCTTAAGTTCTACTTAAATGCATTCCAGCTTACTCTCCCCGACCCGAGTAACCTCGTTAGATGGGGGAAATCTACAAATAGACTATGCCCGTCATGTAAGGAGTTCGTAGGCACGGCCAAACATTTGTTATGCGGATGCAAAGTACTACTTGAGCGAGGCCAGTATTCCTACCGTCATGATAAAGTCCTCCAAATCATCAGGCCATCGACCTGTCAATTGCACGGACCAGGAAAGGGCAAACCAGTAGCGGCTTCCAGAAGGTCAACTTTGTGAAACCTGGAGTCATTAAGCTGCCCAAAGATAGGATTAAACCTTCTTCAATTTTGGGAGCAGCAAAGGATTGGGAATTGTTGATGGACACACATGAGAAGCATTACCAAATGCCTTCGGAAATCTGTACCACAGCATTAAGACCGGATATACTCATATTCTCAAAAGCGACAAAGCATGTAGTACTTGTTGAACTTACAGTTCTATGGGAAAGTAACATACCGAAGGACCACAACATCAAACTTAACAAGTACTGCAACTTAGTAGACCGGATTGTGAGAAACGGATTCAAGACTGATCTCTTCGCTGTGGAAGTCGGAGCAAGAGGACTACCAGCGAAGTCGCTCTACAGTCTCTTCAAGAATCTAGGGCTGCCAAGATCGACGCTAAGCTCATATATGGAGAGAGCTTCGAAAACGTCACTGGAAGCATCCTACAGAATATGGATAGGTAGAGAGAGGGAGGTCGAGAGCGGGACTATGGTTTCCCCGTGTCCTAGTCAACGCAGACTAGCTGACGTGGGCTTGTTGCGAGCCGAAACTTGAAGCATGCGCGGGAAATTTAGAGTGGCCACTCGCTAGTCCCGACCTCGATTAACACCTTCCTCTACTGCCGATGGGCCCGGATATGTTCGTGAAGCCATCGCAAGCTTAGTTCCACACCTTCCTCTAGTAAGTTCGTGTCTTACTTGCTGCTTGATAGTTACCATGTCCGAACACTTTACTAAACGTGGTGGTCGGTGTTGTGCTGTAACTTACAAAAGTACTTGTAGCGCAACACCGTTTACTCTGCTTATCCTGATTGTCAGGATACAGCTTCTGGTATGTCAGTTTGTCAAAATCGTTGTAAAATAACTAAATAAAAAAAACAGAAACTCTAATAATGATAAAATCAACAACTTTTAACCAGATTTAGATGTATCAGGCAAGGCCCTGTCTAAAATCCTAATAAATAAAGCAAACTTTCTACGGGGGACCGGCGGGCGGCCGTGTCACGTACGTTCTTATATAAATATCCTTATAACTCGAGAACCACTTTATCGATTCACATACCTACTGTTTTCACTGTTACATTCTGTCTTCAAAATGGTTTTAGGCTATATATAATCTCAGGGCTACGTTATCGGCGGCCTGAGCTGTGAGAAAAAAATCTCATCGATACCTATCGTTGCTTGTCCCACCAAACAAATAGATTAGGAGCAGTAGTTTTAAAAAAAAATATCTTATCGAGGCCTATCATTTCCTCCAGCGGATGAGTAGTCGTGGATCAGTAGTATAATTATAGCAAATAAATGTAGGTTCAAAATATTTTACAAGCTTTTATTTAACTTGCCCTGTATGTTGGTTTGTTAGTATATGTGGGTTAATTCTTGGAAGCCAAATTAGAACCACTTCTTCTTATCCTACGAAGTTAAAATTTTTTATGTTGGTTCAGTACCGAAGCCAATGCAATGTTTGGTAAAAAAAAAATTATAAAATTAAATTATTTAAAAAATCTCGTCCGGGCATTTTGTACTGCGGATGAGTAGTAGTGGATCAGTAGTTTCCGAGATATGCCCTCTCAAACACTTTTTCCTTTTTTATTCTGAAACGGCTGAACCGATTTGAAAAAAAAGACTATTTAAAAAAAGAGCAATTTTTTTATACGAAAAGAAACAAATTGCAAGTCGATCTGACCAATAGTTCAGGAGTTATAAGCATTTATTGATTTTCGATGCCTTTTTTTTAAGGGTCATATTTATAGAAGGGCTTGATGTACGACTCTCGGGTATGTCGTGTCGTTAGTACGATATGCCTCACCTTCCTGTAACTCTTATAGTTTTCGAGATCTAAGTAGCCAAAAGTACATAATTTTCGTGACGCAACTTTTTGTAAAAAACCTCCAGCAGCAGGATAAAGATGTTTCATTAAATTCACATCAAAAGGTAAAACCCTAAACTAGCGAACCGAAGCTGAGGGCAAAAGCTAGTAAATAAATAAAAATAATTGTCCTCCCGCAGACGCTAATAGACGCTCTGCGCACGGCGGAACCGATACAACTGGAGCTGGACCGGAATCTGCAGGTGTTGCTGCCGTCGCAGGCGCTCGCGCTCCGCGAGCTGCCGGCCGCCTTCTACTCCATCACACCGGAGGAACTCAAGCGGGAGCAGCAGATGAGGTATCCCCGGATATAGTAATAGATGCTCTGCGCACGGCGGAGCCGATACAGCTGGAGCTGGACCGGAACCTGCAGGTGTTGCTGCCGTCGCAGGCGCTCGCGCTCCGCGAGCTGCCGGCCGCCTTCTACTCCATCACACCGGAGGAACTCAAGCGGGAGCAGCAGATGAGGTATCCCCGGATATAGTAATAGATGCTCTGCGCACGGCGGAGCCGATACAGCTGGAGCTGGACCGGAACCTGCAGGTGTTGCTGCCGTCGCAGGCGCTCGCGCTCCGCGAGCTGCCGGCCGCCTTCTACTCCATCACACCGGAGGAACTCAAGCGGGACCAGCAGATGAGGTATCCCCGGATATAGTAATAGATGCTCTGCGCACTGCGGAGCCGATACAGCTGGAGCTGGACCGGAACCTGCAGGTGTTGCTGCCGTCGCAGGCGCTCGCGCTCCGCGAGCTGCCGGCCGCCTTCTACTCCATCACACCGGAGGAACTCAAGCGGGAGCAGCAGATGAGGTATCCCCGAATATAGTAATAGATGCTCTGCGCACGGCGGAGCCGATACAGCTGGAGCTGGACCGGAACCTGCAGGTGTTGCTGCCGTCGCAGGCGCTCGCGCTCCGCGAGCTGCCGGCCGCCTTCTACTCCATCACACCGGAGGAACTCAAGCGGGAGCAGCAGATGAGGTATCCCCTACTCTCCTACTCTCTCTCTCTCTCTCTCTCTCTCTGTCTCTTTTCCTGCCACCAACCCATGCAGTAGGGGCTTAATAGTTACTTCGTAACAGATAAATCTCTCCATAGAAAAAGTTCCATACCTAGGGCTTTAATAGCCTACTGTTTCACGTCGCCAATCAATACACTCAAGCGGGAGCAGCAGATGAGGTATCCCCTACTCTACTCTCTCTCTCTATCTCTCTCTCTCTCTCTCTCTCTCTGTCTTCCTGCCACCAACCCATGCAGTAGGGCACAGATTACTTAATAGTTACTTCGTAACAGATAAATCCTCCATAGCAAAAAATTTCCATACCTACGGCTTTAACAGCCTACTGTTAAGAGTCTGACTACGGTTGTTCCCATTAACAAACTTTGGCAAATTGAATACACTTTGTATCTTTAGATTTTTAATATGACTTATATATTACATTTCTTTGTAATAAACTTTTACTAATTGTTGTTGAATTGACTTGATATATTTAAAGTATCAAAATTGACAATGTCACTATACACCAGATATAGGTAATGTAAATAGGCAGAGTGGTCAGATTCTTCAGTATTCATATTTATGCTGTAAATATTAATGTTCTTTTGAGCGGTAGTATGGGTTAATTGTTTGTACTATAATATAATACTTATAAAGTAATTACCAACAAAACATTGTCACTTGCGAAGTTTGTTTGTCAGTTCTTCTTCGCATTGAATTTAGAACTGGCGGAATTTTCGACATGTCCAAGCGTAGGTTACCTACGTATGGATGAAAATATACAATAAACAATTTATTAGGATAGGCCTTCAACCCGTTGAACGCTGAAAAAGTTTTTCCTTCGCTTTCCATTTTTGTTGTGGGTCCGATCAGACCCAACGGAACGCAGCGTGTTGAAATTGTGAAAACATTTTTCAAACGCACATTGCAGGGCGGAGGCTATCGAGCGCAGTCAGCTGCTGCGGACGAAGGCGATGCGCGAGAAGGACGAGATGCGCGAAATGCGCAAGTACAAGTTCGCATTGATCCGGGTTCGATTCCCGGACGGCATACTATTGCAGGTGAGCAGCTTTTGTTTTTTTTTTTTTTATGGATGAATGGATGATAGGAGACTAACGAAAGAAATTTATGAAGCAAATGTGCGTGGAAGAGTCGGGAAGGGTCGCCCTAGACGCACGTACCTGGACCAGATCGGGCGCGTGTTCAAAAAGGGTCAAGTGCGTAGTACCCGTAACCGACGAGCATGCATGAAGAACATGGGAGTGCAAGAGGCGGCAGAGGTGTGTCAGGATCGTGGCACGTGGAGATCCGTTGTCTCTGCCTACCCCACCGGGAAACAGGCGTGACGCTATGTATGTATGTTTTTTTATGGAAACTGACACGGTCGGTTACACCACCTACAACACCCGTGATGTCAGCCCAAAACGCCTTGGTGAACTAGGTGCCATGTCAGTGCTTCCCTTCACTTCATGTCAGCTACACTGAACTGGACTGTAAACACTAACTATTTACATAGCCGGACGAAACCGAAATTTCGTTCAGTGCGGTGGTACCAACCCGACCGGGACAAACCCTACCACCTAGTAAGTTAAGAAGGGAAGGGACCTACAGTTTAACGTCGCATCCGAACCACTGTCAGCCTGCAACAGTCGAGCGATCACCCATCCAAGTACTGACCGCGCTCAGGATTTGCATAACAACAATTGTTACTTACTATTTATTATCCATAGTACTCAAAGTCTTTGATGCTTTTAAAGTACATACATCGTAAAAGGCGACTAATAAGGACAAGATGCTGCGCATAAGGGCGACAGGATAGCCACCTCGCACCTTGGCACGGTCGTTTCACCAAGTCACGCAGCAGGTGGGTCTTCGTGCCTTACTTGCTGCTTGATAGTTACTCGTATCTTGCCCTAATACTATGCTAAATGTGTTGGTTGGTGTTGTAATTTACAAGAGTACTTGCAGCACAACACCGAATACTCTGCTTATCCCGATTGTCGGGAAGATATGTACATAGAGAATGTCGCCCCTTTATCTGACTGGAGTTGACAGAGACAACAAATCTAATCGTGACACACCTCTGACCCTTCTCAAAGTTTCTGCTATATTCGCCCCATAAAACTCTTCAAAAAAGCATTTTATTGGAACACATATTTTGTATAGACTTTTCGTACCCTTTTTCTTCGCAGTCATCTTCTTGTTCGCCTTCATAAACTTCTCTCACATCCCAAAGGTTGGTTAGAATAGAATGCCTCACGGCATTAAGCTCACCAATTGTGCCTAATTTTTGTATAAATTGGTGTTTATTATAGAATATAATATAAATATTATACATCTATGAACTTGACCTTATTATGTCTCGCCTAATCAATAAATTTGTATTATACCAAACTATGGTTTACACACCTAAAGATTGGTTGTAAGTGATCTATTTAAGGAATGAGTCCGCCTATGCACCTCATGTACCTGTAGTCATTGTGTTATTGTTCTTGTGAAATATTTGAGGAAAAATAAAGAATCTATATTCCTTTTCAGGGTACATTCTCAGTGTACGAACGCTTCGCGGAAATCCACGAATTCGTTCAGGAGCACCTAGAACACAGCGGGCTGCCGTTCATATTGAACGGTCCGACGGGACACAAGTTACTTCTAGAGGAAGACTCCACCAAGACCCTTCTAGATCTCAAGCTGGTACCGACGTCGGTGCTCACCTTCGCTTGGGATCCGTCGATCGCTGACGAGATAGCCAGCAGCCCCAATAAAGATGTCTATTTGAAACCGGAGGTCATGATTTTAGTGCAGGAGTTGAACTGACTGGGATACTGAAGGATTGTGAATGTTTCAGAAGCCTTGTGGATGTTTGTGAAGGCATCGCGGATGATTCGGAAGCGATGTGGATGTTTAAAAAGGCTGGTTATAATAAAGGCTACGTGATTTTCAATGTTTTAGATTAACGGCTTCGCCATTTTATTGACCGCTTTCCGTCAGTTATGCGAGAAATGTCTCTTTATATTAGAAAACGGCTGAAATATATAAAAATAGTGACTGATTTCAGGGCAATCCTTTTTCTACAAGTGCATGAACTGTTGACAAGGACCAACGTAAAACTGTAGTTAAACCTGCCCGGCTTGGTACCACCGCACTGAATGAAAGGTCGGTTAAAACGGCTATGTAAATAGTTCGTGTTTTCCGTCCAGTTCAGTGTAGCCGGCACGACCGAAGGGAAGCACTGACATGGAACCTAGTACACCAAGGTGACATCACGGATGTTGTAGGTGCCAATCGTGTCAGTTTCCATAAAAAAAAAACCAAACAAAATGCACCTTTAGAAATAGTGTAATGCATTTTAAAAATTAAAAATGTTGGGTTTTGTGCTACAGCACTCATTTGCTCATTTTATGTCGTGAATTTTTTTTAATCTGTCCAAACCCCTCAATAGCATTATGTATCTATGATTAGCTAGAGCCAAATTTTATTTCTTGGAGGTATAAACTTCGATTCAGGGTTATACAGGGTGTCCCAAAAGTCAACGTCATCCCTTGGAGGGCTGATAGGCCAGCTCAGGACTGACCAGAATATCACAATATGACCTTAATAAAAAATCGTTAGTTTTCGAGATATTTGGACTTTTATTTATTTCGTTAAAATCGACACCCTAGATCAGTTTTTCGAGTGCCACAGGTACAAAATTCCATATTCTAAGATTCTATTTTTTGTTACGCAACCCTGTATAGCAATGCTATTGATCACAGTTCAAAAAAGAAAAAAAAATTATCGTGCTATACCCCTAAAAATTTTTTTTTGTCTTGATTCATAGTAATTTATTTTTTAATAGTCAATTTCGACCCTTCATACTGTAAAAAAAATTTACCAAGTTAAACTGGCAATTTATTTAAAAAAATTGCTCGTTTAGTGTGGTCTTCAAAATGGTATAACATTTGCTATATTTTGTTTCAGAAAAAAATATATTGCCATTTTAGTGCAAAAGGAGCTTGTTGTAAATGTATTTCAGTAATTAGTAATTTGAATAAAAACACTTGTTAAATTTAAGCGACCGGTATTTATTTAAAACTAAACAAAACACAAATAAACATCAAATAGTGTGTTCAAATTGCCTTCCACCAAGTCGAATGCAAGAACGACATCTTTTTAAGAAAGATCTTTTTATTAGTCTTGCACTTCCTGCCACATTTATTTGTTGTGCTGCTTCATTAATGCGGTGCTTCAATTCATTTACGTTATTTATAGGTTTTGCATAGACCTTCTCCTTTAGGTGACCCCAGTAATAAAAATCAAGGGGATTTAAATCCGGGGACCGGGGAGGCCACAAAATGGGACCAAGACGGCCGATCCATCTCTCTTGATAAGCTTGATCCAGATAATTTCTCACTCCTCGTGCATAATGAGCTGGGCAGCCATCATTTTGAAACCACATTGCCCTGCGTGTGGCCAAAGGCACATCCTCCAACAGATTTGGCAGTTGATTTTCTAAAAAATCAAGATAAATTTCCCAGTTTAGATTTTCAGGTAATTCAAAGGGGCCAATTACTTGGCCGTTGAAGATGCCAGTCCACAGATTAACTTTAAAGCGATACTGTGATCTTTCTTCTCGCATTGAATGTGGGTTTCCAAGTGCATAACTATGTAGATTGTGCATGTTCATGAAGCCATCTTTTTTGAATGTGCTTTCATCTGTCCATAAAATTTTATCTAAGAAATCTGGTTCTTCTCTATGTTTCTGCAGCATTGTTCGGCAAAACTGGACACGTTGTGCGTAGTCACGAGGAAGCAATGCTTGCACACGTTGCACATGATATGGGTGGTATTGATACCGTCGCGTAATTCTATTTACAGTAGATTTCGATATCCCTGTATGGCTTTCAATTGCTCGCGCCGATGTAGTCGGATCATTTTCAATTTCTTGTAAAACGTGCTCATCGTAATCCATACGTGGTCTTCCAATTCTAGCGCGATTGTGAGGCATTCTGCCTTCTCCATATGCCAGGTGGACATTTATGAACACGCGATGATCAGGATATCTCAAGGCATTCGGGTATCTTTCGCGATACAGGTTAGCTGCAGCAACACCATTGCCCCTGCATTCGCCATAAATGTAATGCATGTTAGCGTATTCCTGAGCAGTATACTGATACGGCATCGCGAGTAGTAACACGCGTATCAAAAGCGTAACAAAAACACAGAGACCACAAAAAGGCCAGGTCAGTACGTTATTATCTCCAATACAAGAAGTTCAAATCACTAGACATCAAGTAGGCAACACACAAGTCCAGATAGCTCACACTACAGAACGTGACGAAACGATGCACACGAAAATTGCATTTAAAGAAGTAGCGTAACATACTGCTAAATTACGGCGTCACTACCTTTCTCACTCTTACTCATGTCACTATCTCACTGTAAAGTCAAACGACGTTACTCTAATTCTAAATTCAAACTACAAAATTAAGCCGAATTTAGCAAAATTGTTTAAAAGTGATAGCCGGGTTCATTCGAATTACTAATATCTGAAATACATTTACAACAAGCTCCTTTTGCACTAAAATGGCAATATCTTTTTTTCTAAAACAAAATATAGCAAACGTTATACCATTTTGAAGACCACACTAAATGAGCAATTTTTTTAAATAACTTGCCAGTTTAACTTGGTAAATTTTTTTTACAGTATGAAGGCTCGATATTGACTATTAAAAAATAAATTACTATGAATCAGACAAAAAAAAATGTTTAGGGGTATAGCACGATATTTTTTTTTCTTTTTTGAACTGTGATCAATAGCATTGCTATACAGGGTTGCGTAACAAAAAATAGAATCTTAGAATATGGAATTTTGTACCTGTGGCACTCGAAAAACTGATCTAGGGTGTCGATTTTAACGAAATAAATAAAAGTCCAAATATCTCGAAAACTAACGATTTTTTATTAAGGTCATATTGTGATATTCTGGTCAGTCCTGAGCTGGCCTATCAGCCCTCCAAGGGATGACGTTGACTTTCGGGACACCCTGTATACGTACCTGTATGATAAAATACTAGCGTAATAAATAAAACTAACATAGATGGCACTATTTATAATTATTATAGACCTAGAAATGTACCGTGAAATTATTTATTACAGTATGCATGTATAAATGTCACTTTTGAGAGTTTTATACCTTAGTTAAATTGTGTCATTGAATTTTGAATTTTTAGCTTTTTTGCTAGACTAGATATAATATATTTTTCACACTATAATACTGTTATCAGAATGACCGATATGCCTTTATGGCTTAGTTTTTAAAATAAGTCGTTATGTCTTATTTCTGCAAGCAAAATTTTGTTTACATAATGTAACCAGAAAATGCATTTCTGTAACATATATTTTTCTCCTCTATGAAAATAATAATATTTTTTCTGTACAGTATTGGTATACCGACTGGCCTGTTTTAAATTATACTCTGTTTAGTAATCATCAAAGGAATGCAGTAGTTCGCCTATAATTTGACAGGTAGCCTGGTGCTCAAGGCTCAAGAGGTCGTAGGTTCGAATCCCGGTGGCACCAATGACTTGTGAATTGTCAAAGAATTTATGCACGTAAATTCTTTGATCTATCTAAATCTATCCGTTTTCACCCTCGGAACACAGCCAAGAGCTGATAAAACATATAAGGATAAATTTTATTGTTTTTTTTTCTGTGCAATTTTTGCAATCTTGAATTATATTTTTTTAAAAGTCACAATAAAATCGGTCGAAAATTTGTGTTTTTCTTAATAAAAAAAAAGTTATTAAATATTTTTCAAAAACATTTTTGTATTGAAGCCCTTTCAAAAAAACATCTTTTGATATCATTTTCATTTCTCTATTTTAATAATTGAGGACGCCAGGCCGACGTCGCACTTTTTGTTGAAACGCGTGCCCTACTGCAGCGATCGAATGTTTTATGTTTTATGTAATCCGGTATGGGTGGATGAGTCGGAGGGGCCAAAGCGCATGCTCCGACCAGCCAATATCACCTCCGAGAAGGTAGGTGCCATACCGGATACTTCCCTGGATTGCTGGCTATACTGGACTAGAGGAGAACACAACCGAGGCTGCTATGCGGCCATCTTACATCCAGTACGGTGGTACCAACCCAGTCGGCTACAATTTGAGCCTACCACCTAGGAAGGGGCAAGGGAAGGGACCTACAGTTTTACACCAGTTCCGAACGGTGAAGCAGCGCAGGTGTAGGTATGCACGTAAATTTTTTCGTCAGAAAAAACTCATTGGTACACGCCGACCGGATTCGAACCGCGGACCTCTCGCATGAGAGCCGATGCCCAAACCATTCGGCCACCCGCCGCTTAGCAATTTCGAATCTCGAATAAGCATTTTCAGTTGTAATATTCTCGCTGTTATTTTACTCTATTGCATCTTCTTGGGGGTTCAAGACAAATACAACATAGGTAATCTTACTGGTAACAATTGAGTTAATGCTTTTATGGCTTTTGGCTGGATTTAGAGGGTGAAAACTATATACTGTGGTATATTTTTCCATATCGTAGTGTGTAACAGACAGCAGTAACGGCTATACTAACCGCAATAATATAATAGAAGCGCGGAGGCTTAGGTAAAGCTGCGTATCTACTAGAGGCAGATTCGGGGCGAGGCAGCCGCTCGACCCGAGGCTGCACAAGTGGAGACGCTGCCTCAACCTGAGGCACGCCGCGCCATGAGGCAAATTCACCGCCGCGGGCCGAGCCATATTTTGTCGGTTTTTTGCTGCGCTCAAAGGAGCCTCAGTCCGAGCCGTGCACTTGGTGGACGCCTCACCTTGATCCGCAACGTGCCTCGCGACTATGCCTCAGAGTGAGCAGCCTCAGTTTGCTTCAAGTCGAGGCTGCTCTAATGGATACGCAGCTTTAGGGCAGCGGAGGCGGGCACGGTACATAGAAATGCGACGTGATCCAAACACAGCCGACGGAGATTGCGAATTTGGAAAGAGCTAATCCACAGAACGCTTCGCACGTCCGAGCTGACCCTGACTGCAAACCTTGCAATAAGTTTGTACTTCTATGAAAAGAAAATACCAAGTGTTAAAAACATTTTAAACTACGTTACAAGGTTACCTCTTCGTTATCCAGTTTTATTTTTGCTAGCAGTATAGCTTACTATTAAAATTGGTGTAGCTTATATTATTAATTGGATCAATTCCTGGTATTGCAAACTTATCCTTGCCAAAACTCTTATGAACAATGTTGACTAGGTGAAAGATTCTTCAATAAGGCTCAATCCACACTGGGACGGCAGCGGCGCGGCGCGGCCGGCAGCGGCCGGCGCGGCAGGCTCGCGTGCCTATGCTAGAGTCGAGTAGGTGAGGAGAGCGGGGAGCGCGCGGCGCCGCGCGCCGCCGCCCGGCGCCACGGGAGCGGCCGCTGGCGGCTTGGCGAGGCGCCGCGCGCGGCCGCTCGATCTTTTCAAGCGATATTGGTCTTTTTAAGTATGTAGATAAAGTTTAAAATTATTTCACACCGAAAGTGCGCGCCGCGCCGCTGCCGTCCCAGTGTGGATTGAGCCTAAGAGTGAATCTTCGTCACCGTAGAAAATTGGTGCGACAAGCGCAAGCAAAAAGCGTGCAAGTGAAACGGATCTCTGGCCATTATTGCTGAATGATTCGAATGAATAAACTTTATTCCAACGTTTTACAGGTTGTTTTATTCATACTTGACCAAGACAAGACTGTTTATTTAGCCCTTTCGTTGCTACAAATACTCTGCAATCTCTCTTCAGTATTAAAACGTGATTAAAACACACTGGTTAGTATTCATTAAATTTTATTTCATTAAAAATATGTTTAAAACTACATAACCTAACAGATTCCGATCACTGTATTGTACCTCTCACAGATACACCTAATGAGCGACCTTTTCTCACAGAATCACCTCTGATTCGCCTTCATAGTTTTATTAACCTCTGGTCTGTGTAGACACGGATCCGTGATTGCCGCCAATGTGTGTAAACATGGATCCATGTGCAGAATACCCTGGCCTCTTTACATGCGATTTTAAAACATATTACTGCCAGAATAGGGTTTAAAGTGCATTGTAAATAATGCAGAGTAAAATAAAGAACACATTACAGAAAGAACCAATCAAATACAAGCGACCGCACACATGCAAAGGCCGAAACAAAAGTGGATAAATTTGGCTAAATGAAAACGTTCCTTTTCTGAGTCTCTTTTAGAAATGATTTTATATGAAACAATATTAGAGTTATGACGTTTTTGAACAGATCAGCTTATCTACTTTACCACAGACTTACCGTGTGGGGCCGGGACTTTAAAAGAATAGCCCCACTGCATCTCTCCCCGTGTATGTCGTAAAAGGCGACTAAGGGAAATGACTCCCTTCTTATATTACTAGGTGGTAGGGTTTAATCCGCCCGGGTTGGTACCACCGCACTGAATGAAAGGTCGGTCGAAACGGCTATGTAAATAGTTTGTGTTTTCCGTCCAGTTCAGTGTAGCCGGCACGACCGAAGGGAAGCACTGACGTGGCACCAAGTTCACCCGGTCAGGGCTCACGCACTCTATGTACTTGCGCGCGATAACTACCTACCGCCGACCGGACCGCCGGCGATCCATAATTCATTGGGCTGCCGACAGCCGCGTGGAGCTAACCTACGTGAGCGCGCGCTCACGCTACTGCTTCGTACGGTCGTACCTACCTATATCCAAAGAGTTTCTTTGCCTATGTCTTAATTCAAGTTGACATTGCTTCTGTTAATAGTGGCAGTGGCAATTTATGTGCAGTAGATGGATGTAAATCCAGCAAGAGGAGAGATAAAAATCTCTCTTTTTTCCATTTACCTGCTGATGAAGAAATGTGAGTATATTGTTTTTGTTGAGCAATAATTACCTATTCTAAAAAACCGGACAAGTGCGAGTCGGACTCGCACACGAAGGGTTCCGTACCACCGTACAAGATTTAACACTATGTAGGTACTTTATTTTTTATATTTTTACTATTTCTTGTTATAGCGGTAATAGAAATACAGCCCGCTGACAGACGGACGGACGGCGGGGCTTAGTAATATGGTCCCGTGGCACCCTTTGGTACGGAACACTAAAAATGGTAGGTAGATAGGTATTTTGGTTTATGTTGTGTTTCGCTTGAGTTTCGGTATGTTCGATATATCTGTCTGTTTGTCTATCACAGTCACTTTACGATTTGTGTGCATACAGCTGACATTTTCTGGTTGTTAAGGCAATTGTAAGACTACGTACGACGCAACGGAACGGAAAACAACGTCCGTGAAGATGGGGGTCGTCATTTGAAAATGGGGGGGGGGGGGGGGGGGAGGTGTATTTATTTATTTGGTTTTCTACAAGTAGGACACAACATAACATAAAATAACACAGGTTTGCAGATGATTGTAACGTGACGTAGGAGGACAGTCTGGCCAAAACTGACGTCATTCTTACAAATACGAATAATCCCAAAATATGACATATTAATTCTAGCTGTGCACGCGCGGCGCGCGACACTTTAAAGAAACCTAGCGGCATGTGCTAGCGGCGCGTAGCGGTAGGCGGTTCGCTTGTCGGCTTCCTTTGACTATTTTACAATATAATAATATTAAAGATTGTGTAATGCATTGATATTTTTATCGAAAGTAGCAGCCCTAACGTCACCGAATTTGCTTCAAGGCCCCGCGTCCGCGCGCAGCTGCAAAGCAATAATCACTTTACGCTCTTTCGTTTAGGTACATTTTCGCACGCAGCGACTGGCGTCGTAAAAGTTTAGGCTATTAAAGCCGAAGGTACGTAACTTTTTCTATGGAGAGATTCATCTGTTACGAAGTAACTATTTAGTAATCTGTGACCCGGTGTTATGGGCTGACATCACGGATGTTGTAGGTGATGTAGCCAACCGTGTCAGTTTCCATTAAAAAAAAAAAAACTTCTAAAAATTGAACTGTGAAACTTCAAACGGTCATAGGAGTTCTAGGAAGCAGAAGGTACCCAAATCACGCCTCCTGGGACGAAACTGTGTAATATGAACCTATAAATGTATAATAATGTGTTCTATATTGTTCATTAGTTATCTGGCCAACTAAAAGAATCGCTAAGTGTGTGTCTCCTATACAAATATTTTGTTATTTTTTATTCGAAACATTCGCGCGCGCATTCAACTCGCGCCGCCATTTTGTAAAATAAGTTCTGACCAAAAAAACCCTCCCCACAGACCAGAGGTTAAACATTTCACTGAACGACCCTCTCACTAAACTACCTTCTCATTGAATGAACTTTTCACTGAACAACTTGTTCCTGCGTCGCGATTGGCTCCGGCGGCGCATCTTGGACCATGGCTGAAGAACCAACTTGTGCCGTCTTTGACGATACGGCCTGTCCTACAGTTGACGATGTGGCTTGTCCTGCGGTTGACGATGTGGCTTGTCCTGCAGTTGACGATGTGGCTTGTCCTGCAGTTGACGATGTGGCTTGTCCTGCAGTTGACGATGTAGCTTGCCCCACAGTTAATGATGCGGCCTGTTGTGTCCTCGGTGGCGAGCCGGGTGAATTAGGAGGCGATGCCTGCACCGCCCCGGGTACCCTATTCTCTATGGTGATAGATTTTGTGCAGTCTTCGGTCTTGTAGATGCCGACAAGTCGGTTGGAAGTTTCGAACATGTTGTACCGGAGCGAGATCACTATGAACTGGGCGTTTTTTGTCCGCTCCTGTGACAAAAATGGCAAAATGTTTGTTAGTTGTGGCACCTCCAGAGTGTAGGTAATGTTCTGTCAAATGAAGCCTCTTTTGCAAGGGCTATTTAAATGCATACGCACATAGTTCAGTATATAGCTTGTGATCTATTATGGCCTAGGTGTAAACTAATCCTAACCTACAACACAGACCAATGAGCCCCAAGACGCTACCGAAAGCAACGTACCTTGCGTCTTTCTAATATTGAAACCAACTTGTGCCAAACATCGAGGGTGTGCAGAATAAAGCGGAGAGTCAGGAATGAACGACCACAGGGATGACCGAACTAATGCGGCGCTCAGCGGAGGCGCGTGTCATTTGCCATAGCAACTTTGCGCAGGTTTGCGCGCTGCACAGATATAGTGCCACCAGAAAGTTATGATACGTGGTAAATATGCGCAACTGTCTGCATTCCTAAGAAGGGACGTAACCTTTCGATCAAAGTTTGTCGATAATTAGGTTCAATCATACAATTATCGACAAACTTTCGACCGAAAGTTCACATCCCTCAGTAATGCAGAAAGTTGCGCATATTTCCCACGTACCATAACTTCCCGGTGGCACTATACCAGGTAATTAGACGGGAGGCGCGTTGAAGTGTTGGCTGATCTGTAGGCTCAGTGGTTGATGACCCTCTAACATCGGGTCTGGCTTGGTCCACGCATCAGTTCGACCCAGTAAGGCTTAGGCCACACCTACACTGACCTAGTTTAGCCCAGTTCCGATAGTCGGCGTCACATGAGCTTACCCTCGTTCAGTATACTTGTGTCAATGGAAGAACCTGCATTCAGCTGACTTTCTACAGAAAAAAGAACAGCCGAAGGTATTGTGTTTGTAGTGGTGGCTCTCTACCAGCAAACTAGTCGCTCTAGGCCAGGGCGAAGGCGTATCTCCACGACTCAATGCGTCTTCTCACCGCCCCGACAGTTAAAGATGTGGTTCCACAAGTCGTACCTTGATGTAGTTAGCTACGATGGAGACGTTCTTGAAGTCGAGCGCGGCGTCGATCTCGTCCATGACGTAGAGCGGCGTCGGCTTGTAGTAGTGCAGCGCGAACACGAGCGCGAGCGACGACAGCGTTTTCTCGCCGCCCGACAGTTAAAGATGTTGTTCCACAAGTCGTACCTTGATGTAGTTAGCTACGATGGAGACGTTCTTGAAGTCGAGCGCGGCGTCGATCTCGTCCATGACGTAGAGCGGCGTCGGCTTGTAGTAGTGCAGCGCGAACACGAGCGCCAGCGACGACAGCGTCTTCTCGCCGCCCGACAGGTTCGAGATGTTCTTCCAAGACTTGTTGGGCGGCCGCACCCTGATGTCATATTGTTCATAAGTACATGGGATGGCATACATGATCACTGTACTCGCAAGAGTGCAGGTTGTAGACGTCTGGATTTTGTGACCGGAAGGTTGGTATCTCTGGACGTCTATAAACAAAACGTAAATCAATAAACGATAGTAAAAGAGTGTTCATAAGTACATACATAGTAGAAGGGTTGTCGCTGGGGAACGATCGCAGTGGTAGACTTCGGTCGCCCAAGGTGTCGGGCCCATCCACTAGGATCCAGAGACCCCGTATCGAGCGACCCTTGAGCGGGATCGCAGAGGCCTTAAGTCGCCCAAGGTGTCGGAGTTGGGTACTAGTATCCGTGACGCTTCCCTTTGCAGGCCACACGGCGGGTACCCTTAAAACTAGCAGCTGGCCACCCCATCCCGCAACTGGGCGGGCAACGGGCGTCACTGTTAGAAAATAATGTGTGTTGTAGAGAACTTGTTCTCGAAGATTACTCATTAAACGTTGCAAGTCTAACATGAGTACTAAGAAGGGGGTTTAGGCCTCCTCTTAGCACACGCTGCTGAGCCCACTCAGGTCGGTAGGTCAAATGAGATATTACCCTAAACGCTGGGTTGAGTATCTGCGGGGTTCCGTTAAAAGCCCCAGAATGCTTCGTGCTTCTGCACGGAACACTGGCGTTGGTCTCGCAGGGGTTGTGGTTTAGCGTTGATTCCCTGGTGCGTCTTTCGATGTATCAATACGAGAATAAGTAGCGAAAGCTGCGGGTGGTGAACCACTTAGAGCTCCGTAACGAATGTGGATAATTGGTAGACATGCGAATACGGTAGATCGGCATGTCGGTGCAACACAGACTTAACTGTGGATGTGGGTTGGACTTCTCACGAGTCAAAAACGCTGTAAGTTCTTCAAGACCGGTGGATCTCCGGTACGCATATACATAGCTGGTGAAAACAAAAGTTGTCGGCTAGTACAAAACGCTGTGGCCCTGGGCATAGGCTGTTGTTGGACTCAAGTGGCAGTGATGGCTTCACCCCCGGCTCTCGACTTCGGTCGGGGGTTCCTTCAGGTGGACGGGTGGTGACTCGGATCAGCTGGGGAAAGGCTTGTCTGTGTTTCCCATGGGATTATTTCGGAAGAACGGTACAGCTATGGGGCCTCGATCTGGCATACATGATCACTGTACTCCAGGGGTTCCCAAACTTTTTGATGTCGCGGCTCCCTTAAGTTACCAGAATATTTTCGCGGCGGCGCCCTTAGGGCATCGTGGCCTTTAAGTGGTATTTCAAAATTTTGTGTAATGATTTTATGTAGGTCAGAAATGAATAAAATACATTTTTAGAATTGAGAAACATACACTTTTATTTAAAATTGACAATTATATTTTTAAGATACACAAACATATCTTTTTAGAATTCACAACTGTCTAGTCAGTTCTACGCACAATCCGCGCTAACCCTGCCCCGCACCCCGCAACGTCGTGCTGCGAGTGCCACTCGGCGGCGCGGAGGCGGAAGTGGTATTTGCACGCAATTTCAAAATTCTAAAGTGCTCAGGCACGCCTCACGGCGCCCATGAGGGCTAGCCGCGGCGCCCCAGGGCGCCGCGGCGCACACTTTGGGAACCGCTGCTGTACTCGCTGAGTGCAGGGATAGACGTCTGGATTTTATAGCCGCAAGGCTGGTATTTCTGGACGTCTATAAACAAAACGTAAGAGAGATTATTGCGGTGGTACCAACCCGCCCGGGTTGGTACCACCGCAATGAATGAAACGTCGGTCGAAACGGCTGTGTAAATAGTTTGTGTCCAGTTCAGTGTAGCCGGTACGATCGAAAAGAAGTACTGACATGGCACCTAGTTCACCCGGTGTTATGGGCTGACATCACGGATATTGTAGGTGATGTAGCACACCGTGTCAGATTCCATAAAAAAAATATGTACGACGACACTGATAAAATTTTGTTTTGTGTCTTGCCATAAAACAAACATTAATCTGTTTCATTTATACATTCACACCTTTCAGTATTTCATACCTTACTCCGATACAGTACTGTGTGGGGTCGGTACTTAATAAGAATAGTCCCACTGCATCTCTCCCCGTGCATGTCGTAAAAGGCGACTAAGGGATAAGCGGCCTGCAGACACCCCGGTCGACTTGTGGCTTTCATGGAGGACATAGGCTGGCTGGGGTAGCTGGAGACTGCGGGGTTTTGCACGAAGGTCCCCAACCAAGCGGGATTAGTTTGCAGGCCTAGAGCCAACCCCAAACCAAAAGAACAACAACAACCTTACTCCGGACAACGTGTATAAACAAACCACCAATAATACTTACGTGAAGGTAATGCCTTCTGTGAAGGGGTCAAGAGAATCGACCAGCTCCAGTTCCGCGTCACCGCCGAGCGTGATCATCTGGTACATCTCCTTCAGCTTCCCCGTTATCGTGTTGAATCCTGCGAGATAGTACCAATACCTAATCAACTATAACTACACTTGTAACGTGTCAGTTTCGCATCGCACTGTACCTAGTTAAAGTTAATTAAAGTTGTAAGAGTAAATATGCAAATTGAGGCCATCAGCGGCAAAGCTAATCTTCTAGAAGAATAATATAAAGTGTAAAGTTGCTAGTTTTTTGAGAATAATGGTAAATTAAAAAGAATAATATAAAGTGTAAAGTTGCTAGTATTTTGAGAATAATGGTAAATTAAAAAGAATAATATAAAGTGTAAAGTTGCTAGTTTTTTGAGAATAATGGTAAATTAAAAAGAATAATATAAAGTGTAAAGTTGCTAGTTTTTTGAGGATAATGGTAAATTAAAAAGAATAATATAAAGTGTAAAGTTGCTAGTTTTTTGAGGATAATGGTAAATTAAAAAGAATAATGTAAAGTGTAAAGTTGCTAGTTTTTTGAGGATAATGGTAAATTAAAAAGAATAATATAAAGTGTAAAGTTGCTAGTTTTTTGAGAATAATGGTAAATTAAAAAGAATAATATAAAGTGTAAAGTTGCTAGTTTTTTGAGAATAATGGTAAATTAAAAAGAATAATATAAAGTGTAAAGTTGCTAGTTTTTTGAGAATAATGGTAAATTAAAAAGAATAATATAAAGTGTAAAGTTGCTAGTTTTTTGAGGATAATGGTAAATTAAAAAGAATAATATAAAGTGTAAAGTTGCTAGTTTTTTGAGGATAATGGTAAATTAAAAAGAATAATATAAAGTGTAAAGTTGCTAGTTTTTTGAGGATAATGGTAAATTAAAAAGAATAATATAAAGTGTAAAGTTGCTAGTTTTTTGAGAATAATGGTAAATTAAAAAGAATAATATAAAGTGTAAAGTTGCTAGTTTTTTGAGAATAATGGTAAATTAAAAAGAATAATATAAAGTGTAAAGTTGCTAGTTTTTTGAGAATAATGGTAAATTAAAAAGAATAATATAAAGTGTAAAGTTGCTAGTTTTTTGAGGATAATGGTAAATTAAAAAGAATAATATAAAGTGTAAAGTTGCTAGTTTTTTGAGGATAATGGTAAATTAAAAAGAATAATAAAAAGTGTACAGTTGTTAGTTTATTTTTTTTTTTAGAATAATGGTAAATTAAAAAGAATAATATGTCAGTAATACTTTTATTTCTCCTCCAACAAACCCAGAAATATAATGAAGTAAGAGCAAGGCCCACAAGAACAGGTCTCTGGTGACAGTATTAGTAAATTTGGAGGCGTGATTCGAACCCACGATCCAAAACCCGTACGAGCCAGCTAGGGGCAAACGAAAGGGCCACGCTCCACACTTCATTTTGTATTCCGTAGATGAAGAGCGGAGTATCTCCCTTCGAAACACAGAGGTGTAGTCCGACGGCGCCCACGGGCATTCGGATATTTACGGGGGCTGCGAATACCATGTCGGCCGGCTAGGTGCACCTTCACATTATGTTTGAAGGATCCCAGACTGTATATTAGAGGTGGGAGTACATTCCACATGTAGGCAACCCTGTAAATAATAAATGATGTACAGGATCGATTTGTCCCAAGTGGGGGGATATCGACAGTGTGTGGATGCATTCCCAACCTGTTGCTCGGCCGTTTCCTCCTTAGCCAAGTATCCCCTGCCAGTGGACCATCCCTAATACCTGTGGTATGTGGATGTTTATTAAGTGAGCAATGGCCGCTCATCAGGTCAACGGCTATTCTCAGCTTCATCATCAGCCTGTATCGGTCCACTGCCACTGGACATAGGCCTCTCCCAAGGCACGCCACCACACGCGGTCTTCCGCTCTTCTCATCCATCCACTCCCGGCTACCTTTTTTAGGTCATCTGTCCACCTAGCCGGGGGGCGTCCCACGCTACGTTTGCTTGTACATGGCCTCCATTCGAGCACCCGTCTACCCCATCGGTTTTCGGGTCTGCGACAGATGTGCCCAGCCCACTGCCACTTCAGCTTGCTTATTTTCTTAGCAATGTCGACTACCTTTCTCAGCTTTCTTAGCTCGGGCCAAGTTGATTAGCTTCCGAGCCAGCTGTCGGTCTGATTTAGGGAGAGCAGCTCTCGACTGTCTGCACATAGATTACATAACCCACTGCTAATCGCAGACTAGGTAAGGCCATCACCGTTCGCTGAAGATTCGCACAAAGAGAAGTAATCCCGCAATGACCGCGAAGTGTCCTGCGATCTAGAACCACTGCAACACCGTAGGGATGTCGGCTCCCTAAGTGTGTTCTATCGCTTATTCCATGGGGAGTGCTCGGAGGAGCTGTTCAATGCGATCCCAGCGTCCCCTTTCCACCTTCGCAACACGCGCACCGGGCAGGGATGCAAGCTGGACTTACCGCGGATGCGTACCAATCGATTCTGCAGATCTTTCCTCTACAGAACCGGTAAACTCTGGAACGCTCTCCCTGCCCATATATTTCCCCCCAAGTACAGTCTCGCATCCTTCAATAGGGGCGTGAATGGGCACCTGTCAGGCCGGCATGGCATTCGCAACCCCCGCATACGACCGAATGTCCGTGGGCGTCGTTAGACACCTTATGGGTGGCTCGGCGCCATATGTCGCGCTGTCAATAAAAAAAAAAACAAAAAAACGTACCGCAGAGGAAGTCGGTGGTGCGTCGCTTCCTCAGCTCCTCGTAGAGTGCGCGCATCTCGTTGCGTCTGCTCGTAATGTCGTCCAGCTCGCCGGCTCGCTTCAGGAACACCTCCTCCTTTGCCTTGTAGTCCTAGAGGCGAACAATTCTGTATTATGGCAATATACTGCTCGAACGTCATACATAACTCATGCTCGAAGGTCATAAATGAATATAGCTGCACGCTACATGCAAATTAAAACCACACATGTACACAAGTGCATTTTACCGTGTGGGGTTGTTACTTTAGAAGAATAGCCCCACTGCATCTCTCCCTCTGTATGTCGTAAAAGGCGACTAAGGGATATGACTCCCTTCTTATATTACTAGGTGGTAGGGTTTAACCCGCCCGGGTTGGTACCACCGCACTGAATGAAAGGTCGGTCGACACAGCTGTGTAAATAGTCTGTGTTTTCCGTCCAGTTCAGTCTAGCCGGCACGACCGAAGGGAAGCACTGACGTGGCACCAAGTTCACTCGGTGTTATGGGCTGACATCACGGATGTTGAAGGTGATGTAGCCAACCGTGTTAGTTTCCATAAAAAAATGACTCAGCGGAAGGACCGCGTCAGGGTGAGAGGTGGCCAACCTGTCGCCCTTTAGTACGACATCATAATTATAAAGGAGAATGGGAACTTTTGTATGGGACCTGGGCCCACCCCTCAATGTGACTCAATAGGAACAGTTGATATACCATTGGATAGGTATTTTCAAGTATAACATAAGTTTATATGACGACTAAGATCAAATGTCTGTGTACTCGGAGATATGACGTCATAAAGGTCATCCCAGTCCAACATATTTTTGATAGATGTTCTGTACATATCTCGATTGTATCTCGGTTGTATTCGTCATATTGATACTCCGATATACATACATAATTACACACATACCTACAACCATCACGCCTGTTTCCCAGATGGGTAGGCAGACACAATAGAACACCACCAGAATGTCCTGATACACTTTCTCAGCTAATTCCAGTCATATTGTGTGTCATGTCATGCAGGCTATATGTGGTCGTGTACCACTTATGTGCCTATCTAGTCATGCCTGCATAGCCTCGGACGTATGTAAAGCAGTATATTATGAATGACAGTCAGATGTCTATGACTCAGCCGGAAAGAAAAATACGTTTATTTAGAAACAAAAAAGATTTATTATTCATCCTCATCAACAACATCAACAACAACTATTGTATTATTTAAAAAACCCGCGGGGGCCATGAATGGTTGGTATCTGCCAACTCCTAAGTACCAGACCATCGATATGATGTGAGCGCAAGACCCTACAGTACGTCGTCCGGTCAAGCAAGAGCAATAGTATTGCGATATTGCGTTTCTCCCAACTTGGTTTCTATGAATTAAAATGTAACAGTAATACGTCCTTGCTCTTACGTGGCGTGACTGAATCCTTCCGCGCAGCAACCACACATTGTCTGCAGGTAAATTATTATCTCTGTAGATTTCTATTACATACAATCCGTCTTGAAAATGTTCACTACAGTATGATTTCGCCAACTTCATGTGGTAGGAACCTAAAGCAAGAAACATTACGTCGTCTTCTGTCAATTGTGGGAAATCGGGAAGTTGTTGAGGATTTGCATCCATTCGTACAAAGTTAACTCTGCGTCGGTTTAAATTATTTTCTTCCACGTAGTTACCTAATACATTGTCTACTTCAATTCTTTCATTGATCAAATTCAGAAAAGCAGCGGCTTCTCTGTGGTCTTCTATAGGCAAATGAAAATGATTAATAATTGATGCTGCAATCTTAAAATCCGTCATCATGTTGGGTAAGCTCTTGTTGAAGTAACTCTGACGCAATAGCTTAAAATCACGTTTGAAGCGGCCATTAATAACTTCTACCACCCAACGGCATATAGTTATCAACCGTGACTTATTAGCTTGGTTGGTGGTTAGTTGAGTTGCCTGTGGGTCTTTTGATGGCGGCATGTGGGCTTCATAACCACAAGATTCTAGCTCTCTTATAGAGTCTCGAAAGCCTCTGTCCAATATGAATACATCGTTCTCTTCCAAAAACCAATGTAACGGATGATCTCTGCTTTTTACTATGTTGTTCATAATTGTTGCGTCCGATTCGGTTGCTGCATACGGTCCTAATACATCTAAAATGTACCCATCTGTGCAAACAATGATAAATGGTTTTAAAAGATTTCTGTATTTGTGTAAACTATAAGATTGTCTTTGGAAGAGGAAGTTAGAACTCTTCTGTATATAAATATACGTTCCATCACATATCAATATTGCTTTATTGTTTTCTTCGTTGCCAAATATTCCCTTTGGAAGCAGAAGGTTTCTTTGTAACACATCGTTTCTTGTAATATGATCAAAACCTAGGTGCTGGGAAACATACTCATTCGATAGACATTCTCTTGTAATCTTCAGATATTTTTCAAGGGTACGACGAGTCATGCCAAAAAGATTTGCCAACCTTTCATTTGGTTCTCCCGTTCTAAGCTTACATAGATATATGCCTAAAGCTGTTCTTGGCATTTTACATCTTTCAACTAGAGACGGAGTCTGCTCTAGAATCAATTCATATTGATTTCTACTACGACCAGTCCAAAAATGCATTTCATTATTGCTTAAAGCATCTGCAGTTTCAAAGTCTAATCTATGTGGCCGCAAGGCAGCTCCAACTAACATATTACAGAGAGCTGTCATTTGACCTGTATTAAAATCATGGGAAACATTACAAAAATCTATCAACGTATCCCAATCATTTCCTTGAAGATGTTGTTGGCAAATACGGGCATGTTCGGGTATGTACAATTTATATATACAAAGCACAAACATTTTTATCGTCTCGGGGATGCGATTACGGTCTTCATTTTGGCAATTATTGAATAAACAATGTCTAGCCGTGTTTGGTGCTCTGTAGTACTCAGGCATATTAATAAAGGGTTCTTGCGGAGCGGCAGGTTCCTCTTGCTGAGCGGCAGGTTCCTCTTGATGAGCGGCAGGTTCTTGCTGTGCGACCGGTTCCTCTTGCTGAGCGGCAGGTTCCTCTTGATGAGCGGCAGGTTCTTCTTGCTGTGCGACCGGTTCCTCTTGCTGAGCGGCAGGTACTTCTTGCTGTGCGGCAAGTGCAACTTGGATTCTCTGCCAACATCGATGACATACAGCTCGTGTATTGTTGAATTCAACCTGAAAATACAAAAGCTGTCTGTATTTTCTATGTACATATACATAAATATAAGGTACATATTTTGATTACCTATATATGTATATGTATTATGTAGGTACTGAAAACTTGGAACCTAAAATATATCCTCCAATCCGGACTGCCACCTCCTCGGGGGTGAAATTGGCTGCGCCTGAGGATTAGATTTCGGGCACAGCCACCCAGTTCGGATGCTTTAAAACAAAAAATACGAAACTCATTTAATTCACTTTAAAATAAATCAAATATATACCTAAGTGAAATACTACACTACATGACAGAATGCATAATAAAATAAAAATAAATATATGATCAAACAAACCAAATGAAATAAAGAAACACTGTTAGCTGACGCCGCCGCGCCCGCGCCGCGGCTCGAGATCGTGCGCAAGCGCGGGGACGTGCGGAGGGGCGGGGGACGGCCCCTCCGCACGACCCCCCGCCCCCCGACCGCTATACCTACAGCGCGCGCAGCGGCGTGCGAAACATTTCGGTCGATTTGTATGAGCGCCATGTCTTAGCGTAACTTGTTCCCCTTATAGCTAAATGTACGTGTACTAAGTTTCATCGAATTTGGATGATCGTTTTAAGAGTTATGGAGGCACATACATACATACAGAAACGATTTCTAAAAATCGTCAATTTAGTTTTAGTACCTATCATACATAGAGTATATAAACACAGTATCTCATAAAACAAAGTATTTACCTTACTTCACGACCATCCCTTTCAGATTTATTATTAGTAGGTATTGATAGATTTACTTACCTCTAACAATGCATGTTGTTGTATAAGTCTTGCTAACTCTGGTCGGATTCGCGGAAGATTTTCAGTCAGAATATGGCGCTGATATCTGTTGTTATATAACCCGCGTCTACACACAACACAGTTACGGTGTCCTTCCATTTTCGAAAAAACCAATCGAGTCGAGAATCAGTTCATTAGTCCATTAAAAAAAGCTAAGGTCAACGATTAAAACAGCAGTTAGTGTCCAAGGAGCAGCCAGAGCCAGGTAATTAAAAAACAAACACACACAACGATAGTTAACGTAAACCACGCGCTCTCGCTCTCGCATTTGTACGACGACTGGCTGGGCTGGCGACGGCGCCGCGCCATGCCATGCCGTGTACGACATGTGCGTGCGTGCGCCGCGCCGCCGCCGCCGGCGACCTCATCTTTCTCTTTCGCTCGCGCATAATCATATCGTTGTCGCGCTCGCACAGATGCGGTGACTACCTGAGTACACCAACATCGTGTAGTATGATGTTTATTTGTTTGAGGACTTTGAGGACAGACTGACGACGCAAAGTGGTGTTATATTGTGTCTGCCTGCCCATCTGGGAAACAGGCGTGATGGTTGTAGGTATGTGTGTAATTATGTATGTATATCGGCGTATCAATATGACGAATACAACCGAGATACAATCGAGATATGTACAGAACATCTATCAAAAATATGTTGGACTGGGATGACCTTTATGACGTCATATCTCCGAGTACACAGACATTTGATCTTAGTCGTCATATAAACTTATGTTATACTTGAAAATACCTATCCAATGGTATATCAACTGTTCCTATTGAGTCACATTGAGGGGTGGGCCCAAAATTTCCCATTCTCCTTTGATTAAACTATAAATTTGAGGAGTGAGTACATTTTTTATATCTTAAAAAAAATTGGTATGGGAACATGATCAGTATCTGATCTGATACACATACACCCCTTAGCGTAAAGTTACCTACTAATGAAAGACCTTATATAAACATATACTTGCCTGTATCGCCTGCATGTTGGGCTTGTGATCGCCGAGCTCCGTCTTGAGCTCCTTCTCCCTCCGCCTCAGCTCCTCCACCGTGAACTCCTCTAACTCCTCGTGAGTATGCTCCGCGAGCGGCTGCGGACGCTCCACGCCCGGCACACCCTCGATGCCGGGGTCCTCCAGGCGGAGCGCCGCGCGCTGCAACCATGTAGCACCGTGACAAATCATTCTTTATTGTATAATTTCATCCATAAGGGGGTGATCCATTGGCGACCCTACGAGCTAACGGTGTAAACTGTTGGCTCGTAGGGTCGTCGTTCGCATTGGTGATCCATTGGCGACCCTACGAGCTAACGGTGTAAACTGTTGGCTCGTAGGTTCGTCGTTCGCATTGGTGATCCATTGGCGACCCTACGAGCTAACGGTGTAAACTGTTGGCTTGTAGCACCAACTCGCGAAATCCATTTCCATCGCCAGCCTAGAGCACGTGCGCTCGCTCCCGCAGTGCGAAAAAACTGTTTCCCCGTAGGCTCGGCTGATCCACTGGCGGTTTTTTTACACCGCAAGGATTTCGAGCATGACCGAAGAGCCAACAGTCTAAACCGTGGTGCTTTAAAACCGCGGTTTTTAGGTGATCCACCTTGGCACCTTTACATCTTTAGCTCGCCGGCTCGCTGGCGAGCTAACGGTTTAGACCGCCAATGGATCACTCCCTATAGGTACTATTCAGTGGAAATTCGTCAGCCGCGCGAAGCACGCTCGCCCACGCAACTGCGCGCAGCTGCAAAGTAATAATCACTTTACACTCGATCGTTTAGGTACATTTTCGCACGCAGCGATTGGCGACGTGAAACATTAGGCTATTAAAGCCGTAGGTATGGAACTTTTTCTATGGAGAGATTTAGTGCCATAGGTAGCAGTGGCGGATTCAGCCTTAGACTTGGGGGAAGGCTCAAACTCAAAAAATACACAGGAGTGCATGAAAAAAATTTTAGGATCGTGAATTGTCGGTATTGTCACCTATAGTTTGGGGGGAGCTTCAGCCCCCTAGCGCACCCGAAGCACCCACTTGTACTGTGAACGTAAAAAGACAATACTTACATCCCTCTCCAACAGGGGAATTTTGATGCGATACTCCTCCACGGCCTTATTCACCCTGGTGACCTCGTTCTTGGCGTCCACCCTCTCCGTCTTGGCCTTGTTCTCCTTGCCCTGAAGCTTGGCGATCTCGCGCTTCAACTCCGAGAACTCCTCGGTGCCTTCGCCGATTTGCTCATCGAGCTGACAGACAGAAACGGTTAATTGACCTCGGTGACTTAGGACATCCATTTATAGGGTTCCATATCCGGTATTGTTTATTGTTTATTTAGCATCTATTGGCAGTACACTGCGCTCAGATTTGTCATATTTACATTGTAACATTCCGCCAGTTCGATTATCACAGCGAAGAAGAACTGACAAGAAACTTCACTGGAAATTGTTTCAATGTCCACTTAGTCTATACAAAAATGTTTGCCACTGCCTAGATAGACACGCATGTGCTAATTTGTGACATGCAGCAATTCATGACAAAGAGAAAACATTTTTACTATGAAATTGTATGGACTACTGGTTTCTGTCACCAACCACCACATGTCGTACCACCACGGGACCCTATTACTAAGCCTACGCCGGCTGTCTGTCTGTCTGTATGTCCGTCCGTCCGTCCGTCCGTCTGTCTGTCTGTCCCGAGGGCTGGGCTGTATCTCTTGAACCGTAATAGGTAGCCCGTTGAAATTTTCACAGAATATGTGTTATTATGGCCGATATAATAACAAATAATAAAAATAGGAAAAAGTAAAAAATTCACGGGGGTTCCTATAGAAGAAACTAAAAAGTGTATGCGCGCCGCGCCATCTACCGAGTAGAAATGAAGCGTTTTAACAAATCATGATATTTAACTAATATTAAGCATTTCATAACACGCCATAGATGGCGTGAGTGGCGCTAACCATGACATGGCGATACGGAACCCTCGGTGCGCGAGCTCGACTCGCACTTGACCGGTTTTTTTTATGGAATCCGGTATGAGTGGCTGAATCGGTGGAATCAAAGCACAATGCTCCGACCAGCCAATGTTACCTCCGAGAACGTAGGTGCCATACCGGAGACTTACCTTTGGATTGCTGGCTATACTGGACTAGAGGAGAACTACCCAACTAGCACACAAGCTAAGCTAGCAGCCCTTGTACAGCCTAACAGGTGTATAATAGCCGTTCAAAGGCTTCTGTATCCTCCCGAACATGTATAACAGAATATTAGAAAGTTCTACAAGAGCTAGGTGGAATAGTCGCCGTAAAATGGTAACAAATTATCGCCCCCGTTGTACAAAGGGTTAGTATGTTTCTGTTATATGGGCGTTGAATCTTAAACAGGGTTAAAAATATCTCCTCTAACACTATAAGTTCAATAAGATAAGGTGTGAAGGCTAAAGCTTTTGAGTGGTATTCAAAACATCGTTTGAAACACTTTTGGTGTTAGAGTAGAATATATTGAAACCCATAGCTGTTAAGTTGAGTTTGTGAACGCTTTTGTAACACTTATAACTTCAGTAGAGGTATGAATCTACTTATAGCGCTGAAGGTGATACAGTAGGAATATTTATAGCGATTGTGTGATAAAAGGCTGCATTGGATATAGTAAGAAAATATTTAACCACCAAAAGAATAGAAAATCCGCCAATATTGTCACTGTAGCGCTCAAGGCAGGATAAAAGCTCTACCGTTTTTGACTCATATGCGCGCGCTGTCGTTTCATTCACCATGGATTTTAAAATATGGAAACGGAAAAAACAGAGTGGTTGCGTTAAGAGAAAGATATCCAGGGATTATTTAAATATCATAAATAATCAAGCTATTGGTTTGCTCAGCTAGGAGGCAAAACGAAGTCGGAAGGAAGAATTTGATTCTGGTTGCACCAACAGTAATAAATAATCCAAGCCAAGTTCATAATAATGAGGGTTCCGTAGTTGTGAGTAGTGCGTCAATTACAAGTAACTGCATTTTGTCCTACAGTGAGAATATTAGTATAGTTGAGAATGTTAACAGTGATTTCGAGGCAACAGGAATTCACGAGGGTTCCAGAGAGAACACCACAAAACATATCCACGACTCTGCTAACCTTTACACTTCAGATGAAGAAGAAACGGCGATTACAAGTGAATTCATAAAAAATCTTGATTTACGAAATGAATTACGAAAATGGGCGGTCGAATTTAACATAGCGCAAGTGGCAGTGAAATGACTATCGAACATTTTGAATAAAAGAATTCCCAATGTTTTACCTGAAGACGTAACTCCCAAAGATGCTCAATGTACATTAGTGTGTGTCGAACACAGAAGCGAATAATATTTCTTCCCATTGTTGCATACCTATTTATAAAATAAAACAATGAATATTTTCTTCATATTATGTTTTATTCAGCACCGGCATAACAGAAATTCACATGCCCATTTGAATCATGAATCTGTCGAATCGGAAAGTTTACGAGCTAATCCCTCCACCAGAAATATCCTTATTATGATGCGTAACGAGCATGGCACTAAGGGTCAAAACATAAATACACGATACGACGTCTCAACGTGCCACGATGCACCGCACAACGTCGCACCATGAAAACTGTCCTGCCGGCCGCCCTGAAACAAACAATTGAACCAATGTTTATTCTTGATTTTAAACTTTTACATGTGTTTTTGGTTCTGACAACGGACTCCTAAAACGTTCCATTAGAGAAATATTAGACTCTCCATTTACTCCTTGGGATCTAGAAAAGAGGGTTAAAGTAAATCTTTAACTCTCTAAGAGAAGTAATCACTTTTGTACAGTAAGTGTAGGGCCTATAGCTCCAAAAGAGCGAATACAATCGCCTCTTTATATCTGAAAGCGGTTGATTGGCGATAGTAAACTGCTAAAGCTATTGCAACGAGACGCCATTACACATGTTGATGAATGCAATATTCATATGAATATTTTAATATTTTCCACATCAAATGCTTTGAAATTACACAACACACATAAATATTTTCTCATTTAATACCGAATAAAACTCTCACAAAGATAAATTTTTTTTTTTAATTAATAATAACAACGTGACCTGCATATGAAAAGCGCATTATTTATATTATTAGCTGCATATTTTGGGGGCGCGTGAAAAATTTACCTCAAACATATACCTATATTCACAGTAATCTGTTGTTCGCACTGATTTTTGGCTCATATAAACGAAAATCATTACTTACCTCGTAACTGGTATTCCACTTCTGTTAAAATTTAGTTTCGATCACTTGTTGTGTTGTGGCGCTCTCTTCAAATTAAATTATAATTGTAAATATCTGCTATTGCTATACAATCGAAATGCCGTCTAAGCCTCCATACAGAGGTTAGAGAAGAGCGAAATACGGTCCAAGCTGTACAAAGGCGGCACAAGCGCATAACTTACACGCATAGGAGTACACAAGCGCTTTTAAAGAACCTTTGTATCACCTTTTGGCGAATACAAGCGCTTATATAGAGCCTTTGTATCGCCATAACAGGTTTATAGAGCCACTGTAGAGCGATTGTGGCACTGAAGGTTGCATAATTTTGGGCCCTTTTTGGCGCTGCAGGAGTGTTATATCCCCCTCTAACCCTACTGTAGAGCTTAATTGTACAAGCTAAGCCGTTTCCCAGAACTGTTATACGGCTATTGTACGGCTATTTTGGCAGCTTGTGTGCTAGTTGGGTAAGCCGAGGCTGCTATGCGGCCATCTTACATCCAGTACAGTGGTACCAACCCAGTCGGCTACAATTTGAGCCTACCACCTGGTAAGGGGCAAGGGAAGGGACCTACACTTTTGGGAAGGAGGATTTTTAAATGTTTGTTCAAGCTAGCTATAGCCGGACCTTTTTTTGTATTTGGCTTCCAATGAGTTTGAAACTAAAAATATTGACTAAAATAAATTTTATTGTGTTACTCAAAATTTAAGATCTGACCTCTTCAATGCTCTTCTGCAGCTGAGTGGACTCTATGGCCAGCTCGCGTTTGTCTTTGGCTATCGTCTCCAGTTTCTTCATGGTCTCAGCCAGGTCCGTCTCCATCTGAGCTATCTTCTCTGTTGACTTCTTGGCGTTTCTGCAATTTCAACTCACTTTCAGTTTATTTATTAATCTGAATTTTGGTTTTTGGTAATAATGGTTTCCCAAATTACAAGTGCGTTCTATAGGAAAGGCAAAGGTTTTTATCAGTACAGTCAGTCCTTCTCATTCGTCCTCGTAAGAAACATATCATGTTTTGTTTTTTTGGGCCGACCGGCCCTTCCGGAAGTCAATGGATGTTCACGATTTGAGGAGGTGTTCCCCGTGGACCAACTAAGTGGCACAACTAGTTGTGCCATCCCAAAAACTGTTCCCAATGACACAAGTACCTAGTTGAGTCATCGGGAATGTTAAATTAATGGATTTTCTTTCCCCTAAACACAATCAAGCATTCAATAACGATAACAAATCTTACATTATGAGGATAATGCTGGCCACTTATTAAGATCTAGAAGTACCTACAAAGTAAATAAATAAGAATGAAATAAGTAAATAAAAAAATCTAGATCCGATGCAAGTACATAGTTGTAGGTTTTTATTTTATGTAAACTGACACGGTTGGCTACATCACCTACAACATCCGCGATGTCAGCCCATAACACCGGGTAATTCATATTTATATAAATAAGAGCTTCATTTATTTCCAAATAAAGATTGGTTCTTTAATTGTAAAGGTATAATTCGAATTATTAACCGTCTATAAAAATAGGGAATGGCTTAAATTCAGCATCCTGATTAGGGATTAGAGCTGCGCCATATCCCTCTTTGTAAACCATCGATTATTTAAGTATTATAGATATGTATTTCTATTTCTTAACTTATTTTTTGTTTTTAGCTATTATGTTCAAAATTTCTTGTTTGTATTTCTTTTCTTTTGTTTGTGTTAAAGTACATACATATCTAATGTATCTTTGTTAGTTCCATTGATTTTGTTAGGTTTACAAATAAACTATTTGAATTTGAAATTTGAATTTGAATTTGAAAACGTTATCACAAAAATGGTCATTCTCTTATTCAATGTTTTAGTTTAGAGATGAATGAAACACAAGAAAATTTAGTATGAATTTCAATTTCACACAACTAGTTGTGTCATGGGGGATAAATTCGCAAATGAATTCCCTATGGCACAACTAGTTGTGCCACTCAGTTGGTCCACGGGGAACGCATCGATTTGGGGGCCGGCCGACCGTTCCGGACGCCAAGAGTTTAAGTTAAGCCGCGTACAGACCTAGCGAGCGAGGCCTAGCGAATGCCCATCGCCGATAGCAAGCGAACCCTCGCTCGCCATCGTTTGCTATCGCCGTTACGGCCACACTGATTCGCAATCGTTCGCACGCTCTCGCACGTTAGTGTTCCGGCCAAATACGTTCAATAGGGCATTTAAAACGCTGTCCACACTGCGCACGGCCGAACAGGCAGGCAACGTACAACGGACCGTCTTGAGGTCTCAGTGCGGAGAATGGCCCACCCGTCTTCCCAAGAGGCTGGGCAGCAAACAACAACAACAACAACAACGGCCGAACGGCTGTATCCGGAGCACGACCGAACGCCACCGAACGCAATCGAGTGCGCCTTCGCATTCGCTTAGCGTCGCTGTACCGTCCAGACCTGTTCGCGCGCTCTCGCTTGTTGGCCTTCGCGCGCTCTCGCTCGCTAGGTCTGTACGCGGCTTTAGAGTCTGTGCGGGAAGAGAACCGTCGTGGCGTCTAGTACATTGATAATTTAGTTATGAACTTTGTTAAAGCAAAATGGTAATAAAATCCATTCTTGAACAAGTCAGCATTCAAATAAAATATAATGGAAATTATGTATTGTGCACCATATAATGACATAATAAAAGAAAAACATACAGATTGAACAATAGCGAACAAAGGTGGGGAGACCACTAGGCAGGTGGGACGACGACATCAAGTACGTCGGCGGAAAGCAGTGGTTCCGTATCGCTGAAGGCCGGGAGGACTGGAGGAAAATTGGAGAGGCGTATGTCTATGTATGTGGACGCTTACACGCTGACTGACTTGACTGACTGAACAAAGGTAGGATTGACCATGCCGGATCCTCCGTACATTTAAAATTTTTTTTCTCAAATTTATATTCATACAAAATTAAAATACCAATTTCTATAAAAATAGTGCAAACCGTGCGCTAGTGTTGATCGCCACCTTGAGCTTGGTGATCTCCGTGGATATCTTGTCGATCTTCTTCCTGTGTTCATCCACGGCCTTCTGCAGCTCCTTCACCTGACCACCGGCGACCGCTGAGATTTGGCTGTCCACATCGGCCACCTCCGACTCAACCTTAACGCGATCGGTATTATAGTCAAATGTTGTTATGGTTGTGGTTATTATTGGTACAAATTGTGATCGTTTATCATCTGTCAGCCTCGATAGCTCAGTGGTGCAGACAGTCGACTGTCGCTATTGATTTTTAAGTAACGCTGGGCGTGGTCAGTACTTGGATGGGTGACCGCTTGACCGTTGGAGGCTGACCGTGAAACGTCGGTCGAAATGGCTATGTCAATAGTTTGTGTTTTCCGTCCAGTTCAGCGTAGCCGGCACGACAGAAGACTGACATGGCACCTAGTTCACCTGGTGTTATGGGCTGACATCACGGATGTTGTAGATGATGTAGCTAAACGTGTCAGTTTCGATAAAAAAAAAATGTATCACCATAATATTGACCAAATAGAGATTACATACACTTATACCACACGCTCTCATCTCTCCTTGTGCATGTCGTAAAAGGCGACTAAGAGATAAGATAAGGGCAAGGTGCCGGTGCTAAAGGGCGACGGACTTGCCACCTCTCACCTTGGCACAGTTCTTCCACCGAGTCATGCAGCAGGCGGGCATGATTTGCTGCTTGATAGTTATCTTGTCCGAATACTTTGCTAAACGTGGTGGTCGGTGTTGTGCTGCAATTTACCAGAGTACTTGCAGCACAACACCGATTACTCTGCTTACCCTGATTTTCGGGATGGAGCGTGTGGTGTGTATACCACACTGTATCCCGACAATAGGTGTGCAACACCTCCTAAGGCTACATAAATGTTCCTACCAAAGGTACACTCACCTCACCGGCAGCACTCTCCGCTTTTCTCAGCTCCTCCTCATCCTTCTTAAGCACTTTCTCGAGTTCTGTCTTCCTCCGCGGATCCACCTTGCTCGCGGCCGCCTTTGTCTTCTGCTGGGCCAGTTGTCTCTGCGGGCAGAACGTCCGGTTACACACAGGTAAGAATGTGTTGAACTAAGCTTGCGATAGCTTCACCGAACATATCCGGGTCTATTGGCAGTAGAGGAGGGTGTCGATCGAGGTCGGGACTAGCGAGTGGCCACTCTGTGTAGTTCTCTAGCAAGCGTTACGTTTCGGCTCGCGGCAAGCCCACTTCAGCTAGTCTGCGCTGACTAGGACGCGGAGAACCACCAGTCCCGCTCTCGACCTCCCTCTCTCTACCTATCCATATTCTGTAGGATGCCTCCAGTGACGCTTTCGAAGCTCACTCCATAATGAACTTAGCGTCGATCTTAGTAGGCCTAGATTCTTGAAGAGACTAGTCTAGTCCTATTGCTACGACTCCTACTGCATAAGATCTGTCTTGAATCTGTTTCTCACTATCCAGTCTACTAAGTTGCAGTATGTGTTTACTTTTAAGTTGTTACGTCCCCGCAATCGAACCGAATATCCATGGGCATTGTTAATAATCGTATGGGTGGCTCGAGTTTTTTTTAATTTTCTCAGCACTTTGGGTCTGCTCCTTCACCGCAACTTGCTTGCCTCGGCTGTCTGTCGACCAGCGTCGTCACGAGCGTACCTTCAGCAGAGGAACTTGCTCCTTCAGGCTGCGCAGCTCCACGTTGAGCTTGTCGAGCTGCATCTTGCCCTCGCGCACGCTGCGCCCGAGCGTGCCCGCGCGCTCCTCCGCCGCGCCCTGCTGGCTACGTATCTCCGCCAACCTGTAACATCGTCACCATCAACCTCAACAACATTATAACTCTGAATATCATCATCCTGAACACAAACATCCTGCACATCAATATACTAAACATCCCTGAACATCCTCATCATCCTGATCATCGTTGTTTGAGTATCGTCATTATCCTGGATATCATCAACATTGTCCTGAATATCACCACAGTTTCATGAATATGTTTAATATTATGTATTTAATATTGATTTTCTTGTGACATTGTTTCCAGCTGTCGAAGCTTCTTTTCAAAAATCTTTCTTTTTATAATATTAAATCAATATTCGAACAATCATCATCATCCTAAACATTATTATCATCCTGGATATCATGCATGTCATCATCCTAAACAAGAACATTTAAATAGGTATGGACGTCAGACTGTCCAATGCTTATATTAGAAACAGCGTCGCCGAGCTCCGCGGGTAGCGGAGGGGACGGCGCTCGCTCTGATTGGGTGGTATCGGGCGGTATCGCGCTCTGATTGGTTAGTAACGAATGGCATTTGTACGTTTATACAAACGCCGTGTTACGCTGGCGCGAGGAAGTTCCGACGTCCTTACCTATTAAATGTTCCTGATCCTAAACATGATCATACAATACATCGTCATCCTGAACACCATCAACTTGAACAACAACAGTAACAATTTTCATCTAAAGACCTTCATCCAACCATTCCTCAAGAGATTAACCAACAGACCTTGCTTCCAGTTGCGTCAGTTTCCTCTCATCCCTCTTGATGGCCTCCGGATCCTGAACGCTCGTGTCGTGCTGAACCGAGCTGGACATGCGGCCTCGCATCGTCGACCGACCGCCGCCCGACATTGTACCTAAACAAACATAACATTTCCGAAACACACAAAATAAGACACACACTGGGGTGTGCAAAAACGCCGAGGCTCGCACCAGCTAGATATCGACACCAGCGACAAGGATCTTACCTGTTTAGGTATAGGAAAAGAGAACAGTCGAAATCCGATCAGTGTCTTGTGTTGTCAGCCTCGGTAGCTCAGTGGTGCGGTCGGTCGACTGACGTTCGTCATCATAAGCACATCTGGGATTAGGTGGTGGTGCCCAACAATCAGTAAAAAAAAGATGGACAGACAGGGCCAATAACAAATCTCCTTGCGAAGCCACAATCCACTGAGTGACATGGCGCCTATGTCAGCGATGAAGTGAACAAAAAGGTCATCAGGGTAATTAGGTCACAAGTATTTTGAAAGACACTCAGGTCGCACGGATCAGGAAACAGTGAGGAGGATGCTTACTGGTAAGGGGGCGTCCATAAAATACGTGAGGCGTTTAGGCGTTTCTTTTCATTGCATGACAATGTCTATAAATTCACACATAAATTTACAAAATATGTATTTCCACTCTAGGAAGAGTGGAAACAGACATTTTCAAAATCTGACATTCGATATGGGTGGGAGAGAGGTTCGCCATATCTCACCATATCTCACCAAGGGGGGGGAGGGAGTCGAAAATTCGCCAAAAACTTCTCACGTAATTTATGGACGCCCCCTACCCACGCGCAACGACACACCAACTCACCGGCTATCTCGATGACGTCACCGTTGAGCGAGACCACCCTGTAGCGCACGCGGCCGTACGCGATCCGCGACGCCTGCTCCAAGTCCTCCGCCACGAGGGTGTCTCGCAGCGCGTAGTAGAACGCGGTCAGCACGCGTTCGTCGCGAACGCGCACGAGGTCGAACAGACGCGGTGCGTTCTCCGGGCTTGGGAAACCATACCAAAGTCAATACAGGCTGAACAGTGGCGGAACAGAGATATCAAAAACCATACACACACATATCAGATTTTTTTTTATTATTTATTCTCCTTATGATACTGCAAGCAGTTGGCTTGCACGGATAGTACACACACCACACGCCGTATCCCGACAATCGGGGTAAGCAAGCAGAGTAATCGGTGTAGTGCTAAGTGCACGGATAGTATCCATTGATTACACCCATATTTATATTAGTGTCTTCTCACACAGTAGATCTAGTGGGGCTTTCCTCATTAGTCTACCGAAGGTAATCCCATTAATTCACAAGCTAGTTTGCTGGCATATCAGATAAGATAGACCGAGTTATAAAAGAGGTGATTGAGGAAACTTCGAAGACGAGCATTCAACGTGTTTCTACACGTAGAATGCTAGTCTTCGAAGTTTCCTCAAACACCTGTGCTATATCTCGGTCTATCTTATCTGATATGCCAGCAAACTGGCTTTCTATTCTTTCTTTAATATATAACCCTATGTCAGACACCAATAATGATGTGTACAGCATCTTTCTTGGCATGATGCTGATGCTATTATCAGAGGAAGCTCAAATGCACTATAACAGATCATAGACAATTTAGACATTCAGTATGGTTCTTCATGATATTTTTATTTTTATTATATTTTTATTTTGTTATGTCCCGTTCGGCCATGCAATCTATAAGGGACAAGAAACGGGCAAGAGTTTTTTATTTAAATAGTTTTTAGCATCTGCCATGTCGCTGCTTTATACAGAGAGTTACCTCTTATGGCAAAAGGTGTTGATATCTCTGTGTACTCTCAGCGGCTGTATTGTCGATATGTGATCGCCGAGTGGCTGAGAAGCACTGTATAAGTTGATTGGCAAGAATTTTGACAACTCCCGTGTCAATTTTGAAAACTACAATACAGAGTTTTGTTGAAGTCCCTCGAAGTTTCTCTTTGTTCTAGGTTCGGTGTGGGCACTATTATATTTTGATATGGCTCTCATGGACATTCAGTAATGTACAGAGTTTGAAAATGCAATACCCGCTTGAAAGTTGCCACTTTCTTTAAAGGATTCAAGATTCACACATGTGTGGATTAAACATGAATCCCATAAAATTTGCTTCTATATAATTGATTCCAGCTTTACAACAATTGATATGTGGAACTGTGTGAGGCTGACACTTAATAGGAATAGCCCCACTGCATCTCTAACCGTGCATGTCGTAAAAGGCGACTAAGGAATAAGGACAAGATGCCGTGCATAAGGGCGACAGGGTAGCCACCTCTCACCTTGGCGCGGTCTTTCCACCGAGTCATGTAGCAGGTGGACCTTCGTGCCTTACTTGCTGCCTGATAGTAATCTTGTCTGAATATTTTGCTGAACGTGGTGGTCGTTGTTGTGCTGTAATTTACCAGAGTACTTACAGCACAACACCGATTGCTCTGCTTACCCCGATTGTCGGGATGCGGCGTGTGGTATGTGTAATGATATGTGGAATAAACTCATTCAACCTCGGTAGCTCAGTGGTGCGGTCGGTCGACTGTTGTTAAGAAACCCTGAGCGTGGTCAGTACTCGGATGTGTGACCGCTCGACCGTTGGAGGCTGACCGTGGTTCGGATTCCACGTAAATCTTTAGGTCCCTTCCCTTCTTATCTTACTAAGTGGTAGGATTTATCCCGTCCGGGTCGCTACCACCGCACTGAACGAAACGTCAGTCGAAACGGCTGTGTAAATAGTTCGTGTTTTCCGTCCAGTTCAGTGTAGCCAGCACGAAATGAAGAGAAGCACTGACATGGCACCTAATTCACCCGGTGTTATGGGCTGACATCACGGATGTTGTAGCTGATGTAGCCATCGGTGTCAGTTTCGATAAAAAAAAAAACTCAGCACACCAATTCCAAGACTACAAATTACTGTACACCAAAACACTCACAACGAGACTCTATTCTCCATGCTCGCCTTCAGATGTTCCTGCTTCTCGAGAGCCACGAACGTCGCTCGCCCGATGTTGTGTCGCTTGAGATGTTCCACGCACTGTTGCGCCGTCTCCACCGTGTCGACCACGATGTTGTCTAGGGCTCCGCAGCATGTCGAGATGGCTACATCGTATTTAGCGTCGATTCCGCCGAGATCGCCCTGCGGGTATTTACAATTTATTAACATATCAACTCACATTCAGAATCAGAGGAAGGATATCCTTTGATTCTTCAATTATTTAGATTATCCCGCAGAATTGTACAATCTTCTTTTGACGTGATATGATAACGTCTTATAAATTGATGAACACCGGCTGCACGCACGAAAAAGTGTCACATTCCATCTGAGCCTGTGTGTGCAAGCGAGAGCGCGTAACAAGCGATAGAGAGGCACAATCGGCCCAAGCGGCAGTGTTGCCAAACGTACGGTAATTGCCGTATCGTACGGTAATCGAGGCTAGAAATCGACAAATGTACGGCGTACGGCAGCGACAGGGGTGCCGTACGAAAAAATACGGTAATTCTTATAGCTGTGTTTCTTTATGACGTTATCACGTAAAACTATCGTCCGTAAACCGACTTTACAGACAACGAATTTTTTTTTTAATTATGTAATCCTGTAGGTATGTATTGCTGAGTCAGAAGGGGCCAGAGCGCGTGCTCCAGCCAACATGACCTCTCAGAAGGTAGGTGCCATACCAGAGACTTCCCTTTAGACCGTTGGCTATACTGGACTAGAGAACACAGCCAAGGCCGCTATGCGGCTATCTTACATCCAGTACGGTGGTAACAACCCCGTAGACCACAATTAGAGACTACCACCTATAAGATGCAAGGGAAGGGAACTTCAGTTTTACATCGGTTCCGAACGGTGAAGCAGCAGGTGTAGTATGCACGTAAATTGTTCCGTCAAGAAAACTCATTGGTGCGTGTCGGCCGGATTCGAACCTCAGACCCTGAGGCGAGGGAGGGAGGAAGAGAGGAGAATATAAGAGAAGCGATAGTTTATTACAGGGGTGGGCAAACTTTTTCACTAAGGGGCCAAATTGAAATAAAAAATTTTGCAGCGGGCCAAAATGAAAGAATTTTGCGCAAATCTCGTATATAAGGTGTTTCGCTGACCATGTCATTAACTTCGGGAGGGTTACATACACACATGGTCATCGTAACACCCTATATGTATTAGCAATTTAAAGGAAACAATGTTTTAACAAAATTTTCGTTAGTTGGTATAGCCCACGAGCGAAGCCGTGGGCAAAAGCTAGTTACATACATATCGCACACGCTGAATCCCGACCATCGGGGTAAGCAGAGTAATCGGTGTTGTGCTGCAAGAACTCTGGTAAATTACACCACAACACCGACCAGCACGTTTCGCAAAGTATTCGAACAAGATTCAATCGATCAAGCAGCAAGTAAGCCACGAAGACCCACCTGCTGCATGGCTCGGTGGAAGTACCGTGCCAATGTGAGAGGTGGCGAGCCTGTCGCCCTTTAGCACGAAATATTGTCCTTATCCCTTAGTCGCCTTTTACGACATGCACGGGGACATGCAGTGAGGCTATTCTTTTTAAGTACCGGCCCCACACGGTGCAAAACCTAGTTGTTTATAAGAAGAAGTCAATTTAAGGACGTTTTCCAATGGGGCTGACATGGTCACCACCAACGCGACACCCCTATAAAATAAAGATATTTTTTAGGGCTCCGTATCCTTCGTACGGGACCCTATTACTAAGCCTACACCGTCTGTCTGTCTGTCTGTCCGAGGGCTGTATCTCTTGAACCGTAATAGGTAGCCCGTTGAAATTTTTCACAGAATATGTGTTATTATGGCCGATAAATAGCAACAAATAATAAAAATAAGAAAAAGTAAAACATTCACGGGGTCCCCATAGAAGAAACTAAAAAGTGTATGCGCGCCATCTACCGAAAAGAGTATGAAGCATTTAAACTTCATAGATGTCGTGAGTGGCACTGACCATGACATGGCGATACGGAACCTTCAGTGCGCGAGTTCAACTCGCACTTGGCTGGTTTTTTTTTTATGATAGTGTAGGTATAACTCACCAGACGTCCGAATATACCGGGCAGATTGCCGTTCCGCTTCTCGTTCATGAGGGAGTTGAGAACTTTGTTGCGCGACTGATTAGCGCTCATGGCCTGCGTTGATTCCTCCAGCTGAGTTCTGACGTACCACACAAATCAAATCAAAATATGTTTATTGCACTTTAAAAACAATTTGCAAAAGGTGCAGCTTGTTGTTGTCCTAAAGTCGAGAAACTCCTTCCTGCCGTCCTGGGGGGGGGGCATTCTCCGCACCGAGACCTCAAGACGGTCCGTTTTACGTTGAAGATTTTTTATTTTTTTTTATGGAAACTGACATTGTTGGCTACATCACGTACAACATCCGTGATGTCAGCCCATAACACCGGGCGTACTTGGTGCCACGTCAGTGCTTCCCTTCGGTCGTGCCGGCTACACTGAACTGGACGGAAAACACAAACTATTTACATAGCCGTTTCGACCGACCTTTCATTCAGTGCGGTGGTACCAACCCGGGCGGGTTAAACCCTACCACCTAGTAATATAAGAAGGGAGTCTTATCCCTTAGTCGCCTTTTGCGACTTACACGGGGAGAGATGCAGTGGGGCTATTCTTTTAAAGTACCGGCCCCACACGGTACAAAGCTTAACAGCGGTACAGCTTAACGCCGTGTGTAATAATAATGAAACATGATACCTGTCGGTAAACATGTGTGCGTACCCTTCACATGAAATTGTCATCACAAATACATTCAAATGAACGCATTAACCATTGGAGCGTCGGTATTCCACACAGCGCAAATAGTACATCAAGCGTCGCGTTCCATATGCTGGAGCAGCAACTTTGGCATTGAAATATGCACTCTTATAATATGAGGACTAGGTTCAATTATACTTCTAAAAATAGGTGAAGATTTGTCCTTCTCGATATGATTCAATATTGCAAGCAATAGTGACGCCCCTAGGCGGAAAAAAATATATTTCAACGGTCGCGCTCGGTCAGTCGCCATTCTTGTTAGTGAAGTGTGTTTATGTGGACGTGTGACCATGAATCGCGGGCGCAAACGATAAGTCATTTTTCGTATTTTGATTACGTATTACGTGAATTTGTGTATACCACTCGAAAGATGTGCTTTTATTTGAGGTTCTTGCCATAATAAATTATAGAGTCTAGTGGGTCAACACAAAACATCACCTCATCAAGTACCGCATTCTACCCAGGATTTTGAATAAAAAAAAGGTCAGTACAAATCAAGTTATAGATAACTTTGTAGGAAATTTAGTAACGATTTCAACCATACTAACTTTGCTATAGGTGTTCATATATTTTTTTCGAATTACCAAGTTTTATCTTATTCAAATTTATCTAATTGAACTAGTTCTTTTTCAATGAAATACTTGACTAAATTGTTCTCAAACTCAAAGATTAAAGTAGGTTAATAAAAACTTGCCAAAACGCACTATTGAGTAGCAAAGAACATAACAAATTTTCTTTTAAAGCAACTGAAGAACGTTATGCATAACAGTAGCTATGATTTAAGGAACTTCGAAAGAACTTGGTATCCAGTTAGATCTCACTTCTTTCACAAGTTTTTTTGTTGCGAACTTGGCAATTTTTTCACATTTATGTTTCGGTGGGATAGACCTTACACCGCCAAAATAAAGTCAATTTCACCTGAGTGTTCGAACTTGGCCGACGATGGCCGACTCCTCCTTCTTCAAGTTGAGAAGCTCCGCCTGTGCCTGCGTCAGCTCCCGCTCCGACCGCGGCACCGACCCAGCCAGCTCCTCTTGCAGGCTGTCAAGTTGACACACCAAAAAATATTGTCATTGTGAAATTGACAGATACATAAAACAAAGAAGATATATTGACTAAATTAAAACGCAAAGGATTACAGGAAGGGCAGAAGTGTGAATAAGATAGATTAGGTGGGAGAAAGAGAGTGATGAAGATAGAGATAAGGAAGGAATGGGGAAAAGGGTGAGGGAACAAGAGAGGAAGATAAAGAGATAAAAAGAAAATATAATAAGAAAGATAGGGTGGGATAAAGAGAGAGATATAGGGGCGTAAGTGATGGGGGAGAGGAAGATGGAGTGAAGTTAAATAAAATAAGGTGAGATAGAGATAGTGATAGATAAATAAGGGGTGGGGAAGGAAAAGGTAAAGGGGAGCAAGACTAACGATAAAGTTAGAGTATAAGAAAGATTAGGTCGAAGAGAGAGAGAGACTAGGCGAGAGACAGAGATAAGTAAGGGATGGGGGTGCAGCAGTAGAAGAAGAGAAAGAGACAAAGTGAGAATTTAGCAAGATTAGGAGGGAGGAAGAGTGTATAGAACTCACGGTTTCTTCTCTTGTAGGTCGGATTCAGCTTTCTGCAAGGCCTCCTTCAATTTCTCCAGCTTATCAGATTCGCTCACCTGCATACACCAAAACACATTTGCTAACGGCATGTTCTACGCCTCGACTCCCATACTAACACAATCGAACTTTACATTGACACCGCATACTAAACAAACACCTACACCGAATGGGGCTTTTTTTTATGTAAACCAGCATGATTGGCTGTGCCGAGGGACCAATGGTGCAGTCGACAGAGCCAAAATCACCTCTCCTCGCGAAACCACGCTCAGTTAGGTGCAATGCCAGCAGATTTGCGGACTGTTGCTAGGCTGTCTAGCCCGTTAATACGACGCTTGAAGACACCCAGGTTAAAGGATTCAGGAAATACACTCGCCGGTCACAATAATAAGACAATAATATTAAGAACTCAACGCGATTAGGAAAATAGATTAAACTTCATAGCTCGTAGTTATACACATAGATAAGTAGAGTTAAGATCTGGGCCCAGACTAGATTAGGCAGGTAGAACGATAGAGTAAGTTAGTGTGTATTTTATAGGAAATATATCTTTTTTCCACACTCTAGCGGTGCGACAAAGAAACGATTTAGAGAACCGATGGGTTCTCAAAAGCCCAATGTCCACAACAAAAGGGTGCTGAGTCTCTCTGCGACGAGTCATGCGGAGATAGGACGGGTGGCAGGGAATAAGGGATGCTAGTTCCACAGAGCAGCGTCCGTGATAGTATCTGTAAAACAGGCGACACACCGGTGTGCAGGTTCTGCATAAAAGAGGATGAAACGCCCGTACAAATACTTTGTGAATGTGAAGTGCTCATTCACAGCAGAAGCCGTATTCTTTGGGGTTATATTTTTGATCCATGCCAAATACAGGCACTGAACCCCAACAATATAACTCGGTTCATAGAGGAAATCGGACTTGGGAGTGAGCTCTAAACTTTTGAGAGATCACAATAGATCTTCCTAGGTCGCAGTGACAACAGGACTTAGAGGCCCTAGCTCTCACACTTTAAATCATATTCATACATTGAATTTTCTGCTGAAGATCTGTATGTGTCTCTGGAGGAACAATTTCATCAAAACAAAAGGTTGTTTTCTTAGCCTAGGTACAGTTCCCTGCAGTAAATAATGTGTGTCGAGCTTTAGAAAGAGACAATCCGGTTGTAGAGTGTTGTCCCTGTCGCACAAAGACGTGCGTGTTCGTGTATCGTATATTATATTATATGCGCCAAATAACACATAATCTGTGAAAATTTCATCCAGCTAGTTATTACGGTTCCAAAAGATACAACCATCGGACGGACGAATGGATGGACAGACAGACGCTGTAAGCTTAGTAATAGGCTACAGAATAGGTACAGAAACCTAAAAAATTAATATTTTATTGTTTATTTTTATACTCTTTAAACATTTTTTTTCTCTCATTTAATTTTCCGCACTACCCTTCTTCCCTACTCACAATCCCAGGCATGACTGGCAGATAATGCCTTTAGTCTTTAAGTCCGCCTTTTGTCACTTTTTGTGCAATAAAGTATATTTTCATTTCATTTCAACATTTCAAACCTCAGTGCTCAGATAGATCTTGAGCTCAGACTCGGCCAGTTTGAACTTGGTCTTCGACTCGTCCACTGTCTTCTTCAGCCCGATCAGTCGTCCCTGCAGATTGTCCTTCGTCTCTTGAAGCCCTTGTGTCTGTGTCCTGTCAATATTAAATAAAAACTGATGGGATTCTTGAATAAAACCTGCTTATACTTTCTTGTAAACTGGGTATATTATTAATTTAGTTTGATATAATGAAGGAAGGTGTGGATCTAAGCTTGCGATGGCTTCACCGAACATATCCGGGCCCATCGGCAGTAGAGGAGGGTATTAATCGAGGCCGGGACTAGCGAGTGGCCACTCTAAATTTCCCGCGCATGCTTCACGTTTCGGCTCGCTTCAAGCCCTCGTCAGCTAGTCTGCGTTGACTAGGACGCGGGGAAACCACCAGTCCCGCTCTCGACCTCCCTCTCTCTACCTATCCATATTCTGTAGGATGCTTCCAGTGACGTTTTTGAAGCTCTCTCCATATATGAGCTTAGCGTCGATCTTGGGAGCCCTAGATTCTTGAAGAGACTGTAGAGCGACTTCGCTGGTAGTCCTCTTGCTCCGACTTCCACAGCGAAGAGATCAGTCTTGAATCCGTTTCTCACAATCCGGTCTACTAAGTTGCAGTACTTGTTAAGCTTGATGTTGTGGTCCTTCGGTATGTTACTTTCCCATGGAACTGTAAGTTCAACAAGTACTACATGCTTTGTCGCTTTTGAGAACATGAGTATATCCGGTCTTAATGCTGTGGTACAGATTTCTGAAGGCATTTGGTAATGCTTCTCATGTGTGTCCATCAACAATTCCCAATCCTTTGCTGCTCCCAAAATTGAAGAAGGTTTAGTCCTATCTTTGGGCAGCTTATTGGCTCCAGGTTTCACAAAGTTGACCTTCTGGAAGCCGCTACTGGTTTGCCCTTTCCTGGTCCGTGCAATTGACAGGTTGATGACCTCTCTGATGATTTGGAGGACTTTATCATGACGGTAGGAATACTGGCCTCGCTCAAGTAGTATTTTGCATCCGCATAACAAATGTTTGGCCGTGCCTACGAACTCCTTACATGACGGGCATTGTTCCATGTCCTCCTGAGCAAAACCTTTCAGTATTTCTTTATCAGACTTTGCTGTTTCTATGCCCAATCCAGATCTATTGGTGCGTGTGCCAACTTGGAATGATTTGTAGAAGTCGAGTCTCGATTCCAGTTCATCTGTTAGTGATGTGTTGGGTAAGGCTTGAATAGCGCTATCATTGGAGTCTTTGAGTATACATCGTTTGGCTATTCTCGCCTTTTGATAAAATATCGACGGTTTCTTAATGTTCAGTCCAAAGTTATTGTGAGATCTGTATAGCGTTGACGAGTCAGCCGGGTGAGCCAGTCCAAACCATGATTTCAGGAATCTGGTCACATACGAGTCTAATTTAGTCAGGTTTTGCTTTGTGAAGTCGTAGACGAGAAATGGCCATGAAAGTTTTGATGTCAGGTAGTTATCGTAAATCCATGCCTTTTGTGTACCCAGGAGGGGAAGATTGTCAGTTTGGCGGAGGCTCTCTTCGAAAAGTTGGACAATATCATCAGTAGGATGCTCCTTTCCTCTGCTGGTGATCCTTTTGCCCAAGAATTTAAAAGGAGCTTCATCAGCCACGGTTGCGATTGGTTTTCCGGCTACTGTCAGACCTGGATTGCTCGAGGTAAACTTTGAACCTTTCCTGGTTAAGCTCAAACAGTAGCACTTCGCTGGTTTTATCTTCATCCCTTTGGTCCATTCACAATAGTCATCCACCACCTTAAGAAGCGCCTGATTTTGTTTTGGATTGCGGGTTAACAGCGTAATATCATCCGCAAATGCCAGGATGGCCGCCATATATGTGTCTCCATATTTGAACCTGTATCCCCATTTCTTTTCTTTTACGACAAGCGTATCAATTAGAATGTTGATAACAATGTTAAATGTGACAGGAGAGAGGCAGCAACCCTGGAAAAGTCCTATGCCGTAACGAATTTCCGGTGTCTTCTCCGTTTCGCCTTTTACTTGTATTACAAAGGAAAGTTTTTTGTAGTAGGAGGCTATTATATTACAGATCAGAGGTGGCACATTATACCACTCTAGCGCCTTTAATAGTAACTCATGGCGCACCGAACCGAAGGCGTTTTAGTTATTCAAATTTGTACGTATAAGTATTGATTAAAAAGTTAATTATTATTAATTAGAAAAGCACATGTTCGGTCCGTTCACAGTGGAACCCATGAAGCAAGAGACGTGAGGTTATCATTCTTGACGTTTCGTTCGTGAGATGTAAACTATATTTCAGCATACAATATTCTATGTATGTTCATTATCGTATCAAAACAAAAACATACTCCAAAAATACATTTAACAGTAATAAGAACATTAGAACTTTTACATGAGGATTTCTTCCAGTCAACCTTTGTATGTTTGAGAGTCGATTGATATCGTGAAATATAAGAGTTGAGTGTGAGAATTGAAAATATAAAATAATTAATAATAAGAATGCTTATTATTAACACATGTAAGCACAGTACCAGGCAGTAAGTGTTGAACATCGAGCTTTAGAAAGAGACAATATGGTTGTAGAGTTTTCGTGTTTTCCGTCCAGTTCAGTGTAGCCGACATGAAATGAAGGGAAGCACTGACATGGCACCTAGTTCACCCGGTGTTATGGACCGACATCACGGATGTTGTAGGTTATGTAACCAACCGTGTCAGTTTCTCTAGCCACCTCTCACCTTGGCACGGTCGTTCCACCGAGTATTGTAGCGGGCGGGTCTTCGTGCCTTACTTGCTGCTTGATATGAGTAGTTATCTTGTTCTAATACCTTGCTAAACGTTATGGTCGATGTTGTAATTTACAAGAGTACTTGCGGCACAACACCGACTACTCTGCTTACCCCGATTGTCGGGATATAGCGTGTGTTATGTATGTATAACGTTAAGATTTGGGTCTGATTGCACAAATATCGCCCAAAGATTATCTCACAAATACAAAAGACGATATTATACATTTCCTCGAGATAGTCTTAAGATTACTTCACAGGTACGTGTATGTATGTAAATGAATCTAAAAAACCGGCCAAGTGCGAGTCAAACTCGCGCACCGAGGGTTCCGTATCGCCATGTCATGGTTAGCGCCACTCACGCCATCTATCGCGTGTTATGAAATGCTTCATATTAGTTAAAATGCTTCATACTCTATTCGGTAGATAGCGCGCACGCACTTACACTTTTTAGTTTCTTGTATGGGGACCCCCGTGATTTTTTTTTATTTACACACTTACACTTTTAGTTTCTTGTATAAAGTGAATTTTTATATTTTTCTTATTTTTATTATTTGTTGTTATATCGACCATATTAACCCATATTCTGTGAAAATTTCAACAGGCTACCTATTACGGTTCAAGAGATACAGCTCTCGGACAGACAGACAGACGGCGTAGGCTTAGTAATTGTGTCCCGTACCGGATACGGAACCCTAAAAATGCGGACTCGGCTCACCTGACACTAGCCACCACAGTCTGAAGCTGCTGCTCGGCTAGCGTTCGCTGCTCGTTGTGTCGAGTCAGCAGAGTTTCACACTCCGCTATCTCCCGCCTGTTCTTTTCCGGGATCTGCGGATATACATAATATGTGCGTACGGACCTCCGCTTGCCACGATCCCGACACACCTCTGCGGCCCCTTCCACTCTCATAATGTTCTTCATGGGTCCAACTGCAAATCAGCACAATCGTAGACAACATTGTTGTCCCCGATTGCATATGCTGAGTTGGGCCCAATTTGTCGCCATCTCGTTGACGTGCTATGTGTATATAATGTTATTTGTTGGCGACTGGCGACAAATAAACACTCATTTCATTTCATGCATTGACAGCCTACAAAATAATTGTTCTCTCAAGACCTGGGAATATTTTTAAAGTGTGTTCTATAGGAAAGTCAAAGGGTTTTTATCCGTACAGCCCAGCATTTTCATTTGAGTCGTATAGTTACAGAACCCGCCAAATCCATTTCTCTAAAAAAAGTTGTTATAAACTGTTTCGAATAAAGTATTAAATTTGTCACTTATCTGTAAAGACATTATGTTCCTAACACAGTCTCCAGAGTGAATCCCAAAGAAAAATTAACATTCGTTCCAGCTCCCTTGTAGTTTGAATGGGCGGCCATTTATCGAGGTATACTTTTTTCGTTGTACTGTAAAATCGTCCTAAACGGAGTTGGCGGGTTCTGGAACTATACAACTCATTTGATCTAATAAGAAAAATTCATAGAAATCTCAATTTGAGATATTTATCGTTCATTTTCTTGGAGCCGACCGGCCCTTTCGTAAGTCAACGGATTCAGGGTTCAGGGGCCGGCCAACCATTCTGGAAGCCAAGAGGTTAAAGTCCGATGCCTCACCTGTTCCAGGTCGATGAGCTTCCCCTTCTCCTGCTCCAGCAGCTGCTGCAGATTCTTCTTCTTCTTGCCGGCCTGCGTGCCGTCCGCCTGCGCCGTCACCGTCTTCCTCTTGCACGTCTGCAGCTTTTCCGAGCACTCCTCCTTCTGCTGCCGGAGCCCGTCGTATTTCCTGTAGCAAGAGCGGAATTGCAAAAAGAACTCGGCCAAGTGCGAATTGGACTCGTGCACCGTGGTTTCGGTACCACCACATAATTGGCTAGTTTTTATTGTTATTTGCTATTTTACTTTAGAGTCAGCACTATAATCACACAAGTTTGACGCTTGTATGTATTACCGTTACCGTGTGGGGCCGGTACTTAATAAAAAGAATAGCCTCACTGCATCTCTCCCCGTGCATGTCGTAAAAGGCGACTAAGGGATAAGGACAAGATGCCGTGCTAAAGGGCGACAGGCTCACCACCGAGTCATGCAGCAGGTGGGCCTTCGTGCCTTACTTGCTGCTTGATCGATTGAATCTTGTTCGAATAATTTGCGAAACGTGGTGGTCGGTGTTGTACTTTAATTTACCAGAGTTCTTGCAGCACAACACCGATTACTCTGCTTACCCCGATTGTCGGGATTCAGCGTGTGTGATATGTATGTATGTATGTATGTATTACCGTTTGTTTTTACAATAGGACAAAAACAAAAAAAAATTGAATAAACAGTTTTTTATATGGGGACCTATGAACTATGAAGCCATGAACCTTGAAGCTATGAACGATTCTGATGAAATGAGTACGTAAACCACACATGGGCAACCTAGGGCCCGCGGGCCGAGGTCCAATTGTACGGCCCGCAATCCTTTCCTGTAAATGATCTGGGTCCGGCCCTGGTTTTCATTTCTATATTTGTAATAGTTAGTTAATTTTATTGTAATATTAATAGTGTGTATGTACCTACCTATTTTGTTATGTTTACTTACTATAAATAGGCATCGATGTAAAGTTGGTACACATTTTAGAAATCTAGACTTAAATGTGGCCCGTGTCTCGACAGAAAAACAATGATGTGGCTCCTGGTCCAAAAAGGTAGGCCTGACGTAATTTTTTTTTTAATTTATTTATTTATCTCTTCATTTCAGCCAACTAGGGCCATATTAAAATACATATTAAAACTGTTGACATTCCTGAATATGAATAACCAAACAGTACTCACTGCATTCCCTGGCTCAGCACGGCCCCCTTCTCGTCCAGCTGGGTCTTCAGCTCGCCGAGGCGGTCGTCTATCGCCTTCAGTTTCCCCTTCACTTCGTCCAGGTTATTGTTCTCCTTCGCCATCAGCTTGTTGGCCTCGTGGCTGGGGAAGGAGCGAAAAGTTGTAACAGTGACACCATCTATTGATAGATAAATCAATTCCAGTATGACTACTAGATGGCGCTGTCTAAACTTTAGTTGTGGAATGGTAATGCCATCTATTGATGGATACATCCATTTCATTATAACTAATAGATGTCAAAGGTTAAGTTGCGGAACAAATGCAAGAAGAAGATAATAAATATGAAGATGTTTATTTTGTCAAAAAAAAAAAAAAAATTCACAAAAAAATATTACTTTTTTAGTTTTAGTTTAGTTTAGTTTTAGATTGCACAGGGCTCAGGGGCCCTAAATTTCACACTCAAATCATCATAATCATCATCATGGATCTGGTTGTACTCACACATATTTCTGTAGAAGTGAGTTTCGGCAGCGGTAGTAGTTGTTGCTCAGGTTGACCATCTCGACGGCCTCCCGCATCGGCCCCTCCAGCTGCTGCTTCTCCTGCTCCACGAGGCGCACGCGGTTCAGCTTCTCCTTGCGCGCGTCGCTCAGCTCCTCGACGCGCACAAACAGCTTCTCGATGGGCTCCTGCCAGGGAGCAAATAGCATGTAAGCCGGTAGTTCCAGGTAGTTCCAATCACCCTTTTTTATTACCCTATTATAATCATCTGACTGTGTTCGATACAGTCAGCGTGTAAGCGTCCACATACACTTCCACAATTTTTCTCCATTCCTCCTGGGGTTTAATTTTCTTTTGTTTGTTTTGTGTGTTTGTATTAATTTCGTATACAGTAAAACCCGCTTAATACGATCCCGGTTAATACGATTTCCCGCATAATACGATCTTTTGTGCCGGTCCCATACTCTACCTTAATTTTATGAACAATTTTTTCCGCTTAATACAACCCCCCAATCCGCTTAAAACAATCTTTTTTTCGCATCTTTTTTACTGTATTTGTTTTATAATTGTATAGAATTAATATAAATATGTACATACAATAAGTGACTTAAAGATATACTAGAACATAAATTATTTTGGTTTAGTTTAGGACTTTAGTGTTTTTCAATTTGTAGGTGGCGACCCCTGGGGGGGGGGGGTATTACTCGGGACGCCGGCAAAAGGAAAAAGGCAAGGTTTTACACTACAATAAAACACAATTTACACAATTTTAGTGAGAAGAATGGGTCTGTTTATTTTTCAAAAATTTGTCAAATCGTGGTGCCGTTCTTGGCCGCAAGAGCTTTCAAAGCTGCCGCGACTTATTGCAGAGTGTAGGTCTTAATAATGAATATAGGTACCAAAATAGAGAAAATCATAAAAGTAGTGTTTTAAATTACTAACTTTTTTCTGTCTATGGCCCAAGGGGGTCGCGAGAATTTTTTAACCCTGTAAAGGGGTCGCGTATTCAAAAAGATTGAAAAACACTGGTTTAGGAGAAAATGTAAGCACCTTGTAGCGCGAAGTGCCGATGATATCCTCGAGGTACTCCAGCATTCCTGTGTCGTGCTCTGTCTGCGCTTTCGGCTTCATCAGCGCGATCTGCTCCACCTCACCCTGGCAACACAACAATATTTGAAAGCAAACAGAATAGAATAGAAACTATCGTACTGGTTTTTTTTTTTCAAACTGACATGTCATGCCATGTCAGCCCATAACTCCTTGGTGAACTAGGTGCCATGTCAGTGCTTCCCTTCGGTCGTGCTGGCTACACGGAACTGGGCGGAAAACACGAACTGTTTAAACAGTCATTTGAACCGAACTTTCATTCAGTGCGGTGGTACCAGCCCCGGCGGGTAAATGTAAGTGTTCGGTTGTGAAAATGTTGGTACAAATCTCTAAATTCACAATTTATGCCCACCTGCAGTATAAGAAATCTGTTATGATCGAGATCGATTCCGTGCGAACGCAGCATTTTGCCGACCTCCTTGAACTGAACGCGTCGTTCGTTCATCGTGTAGAACGAGGAGTTGTCTTTGAACGCCGTACGCGATACTACGATCTCGCTGTTTGGCACCACTGTATATGCGTCGCCGACCTGTTGGTCAAATACACAAGTTTTTTTTTAATTGTTTTTGTTGTTTAATTGTGGAATGGCTGCAATGCCTGTAGGAAGTCTCACGGCTCTGCCTTGCAATTAATGCCACTTACATCTGCTTTCCCAATTCTGTCTTACAATTGATGGTACTTACATCTACCTACTTTCCCAATTCCGTCTAACAATTGATGGCACTTACATCTGCTTTCCCAATTTCGTCTTACAATTTGATGGCACTTACATCTTCTTTCCCAATTTCGTCTTACAATTTGATGGCACTTACATCTTCTTTCCCAAATTCTGCCTTACAACTTGATTTCACGTACATTTTCATAATTCTGCCTTAATTTGGCTGGAACTTTCCTACATCTTATTTCATAATTCTGCCTTACGATTGATGGCCCTACCTAACACGTTCTTCACCAATTAAGCCTTACAATTCATGGCACTTACACCTTCTTTTCCAATTCTGCCTTACCATTGATGGCAATAACACCTTATTCTACAATTCGGCATTACAATTGATGCCACTCACATCTATTTTTATTTCATAATTCACCTTTACAATTTATGGCACTTACTCCGTCCTGTATGACAGCGAAGTGAACTTCGACGCAGGCGCTGCTGACGTTGGGATGTTTACTGCTCGAGTGAAGCAGCACCGATATCTTCTTGGAGCGGATCTTACTGGCACGGTAGCCGAATACGAACAGCATCGAATCTATTACGTTACTTTTTCCGCTGCCGTTCGGGCCCATTATGGCGGTGAAGCTCTGTGAAAACAAAATATGGAATTGAGTAGAAACTTTTTTGAATATTTTGGACAGTTACAAAGCTGAAGCGGCGTGTGGCCGAGTGTTTTGGGCGTCGGCTTTTCGTGCGAGAGGTCCAAGGTTCGAGTCCGGCCGGCGTGTACCAATGAGTTTTTTCTGACGAAAAAATTTACGTGCATACCTACACCTGCTGCTTCACCGTCCGGAACCGGTGTAAAACTGTAGGTCCCTTCCCTTGTCCCTTACTAGGTGGTAGGCTCAAATTGTAGCCGACTGGGTTGATACCACCGTACTGGATGTAAGATGGCCGCATAGCAGCTTCGTTTGTATTCTCCTCTAGTCCAGTATAGCCAGCAATCCAAAATTAACGGAAGTCTCCGGTACGGCACCTACCTTCTCGGAGGTGATATTGACTGGTCAGAGCATGTGCTTTGGCCCCTCCGACTCAGCCACCCATATCGGATTACATAAAAAAAAATTGGCTCTGAGGACTGCAATTAAAAAAAAACATCAATATTATGTTCGTTTAGGCTTTTACCGCTATTACACATTGTATAAGTTTTTCGGTTATGCAGTATAATTAAAGCGACTCACTTTTATTAGTCGAAGTTTCGTCCCTCGCTCCGGGGACATCGTCAGGAGTCGCGTAACTGCGACGACCTGGAGGACACCCGACACGTCGTCCAGTCAGATGTCAGATGTCAACCGGAGCGAGGGACGAAACGTCGACAAATAAAAGTGAGTCGCTTTAATTATACCGCATAACCGAAAAACTTATACAACATCAATATTACTCACCTTGTGAAAGGGTCCAAGGGTCTGCGTGCCGGCGTAACTCTTGAAGTTGTGGTTGACAATGTGAGTTACTCACCTTGTGAAAGGGTCCAAGGGTCTGCGTGCCGGCGTAACTCTTGAAGTTGTGGTTGACAATGTGAGTTACTCACCTTGTGAAAGGGTCCAAGGGTCTGCGTGCCGGCGTAACTCTTGAAGTTGTGGTTGACAATGTGAGTTACTCACCTTGTGAAAGGGTCCAAGGGTCTGCGTGCCGGCGTAACTCTTGAAGTTGTGGTTGACAATGTGAGTTACTCACCTTGTGAAAGGGTCCAAGGGTCTGCGTGCCGGCGTAACTCTTGAAGTTGTGGTTGACAATGTGAGTTACTCACCTTGTGAAAGGGTCCAAGGGTCTGCGTGCCGGCGTAACTCTTGAAGTTGTGGTTGACGATGTGAGTGATGATGAGCCGCGGGCCGGTGGCGTCCATCGTGAGCGCTGGCGCCGGCGCCGGCGGGATGTAGATGTCGCCGATGCGGATACCGTCTTCTTCGTCGACCGACATGTGCTCCAGTTCTGTGTTCCAGTTATATTTTAGAAATTATTAATATAAACACTTTTTACTTTTTTAGGGTTCCGTATCCGTCGTACGGGACCCTATTACTAAGCCTACGTCGTCTGTCTGTCTGTGGGCTGTATCTCTTGAACCGTAATAGGTAGCCCGTTGAAATTTTCACAGAATATGTGTTATTTATTATGATTGATATAACAAATAATAAAAATAAAAAAAGTCAAAAATACACGGGGTCCCCATACAAGAAACTAAAAAAAAGAGTATACAGCGCCATCTACCGAAAAGAGTATGAAGCATTTTAACTAATACACAGATGGTGTGAGTGGCACTGACTATGTCATGGTCAGCGCCACTCACGGCGATACGGAACCTCAGTGCGCGAGTTCGACCCGCACTTGGCCGGTTTTACTTTTACTTTTATTGGTTGATAAAACAATTTTATTCATGTTATGTCAACACGATGAACAAAGCTACTTATTGTAATAAACAAACACGTTCTAGGTCACTCGGTAATTCCTATATAGGAATTCAGAACTTCAAATAGGTAAAAGTAAATAAAATAAGAAATAAATAATAAAATAAAATAAGTAGGTAAATAAAATCCAGAATCTAACCTCCATTTGCGATATCTACTTCCGCACCATCTACTTCCATTCCTTCCTCCTGGGCGCCTCGGCTCCGACGCCCGTGCATCTTTCTTCAAGGCAAAGCAGGCCCCACACACAATTATTGACCCAAAGTATACACGGTACAGGGCATATTATGCACGGCAAAGAAGTACATAAAATATTTCTTAGTTCGGATAAAAGTGTTTACATAAACACTGGCGTACTTACAGATGTAGCAAAGAATAACGCAGATGGGGGAAAAACCATAAAATTTTGGAAATTTCAGCCGTATTCTTTAGTTATAAAACCACCAAAACTTTTGGCGGTTATTTTGTTGTGCCCGATTTGACACTTGCTCGACCAAAGAATATAATACTACGTGCTCGACTAACTAGAGAGGGGGACAACGGCTGTTTTTCAACAGCACGTTATAATGATCTGCTGTTTTTATATCGCAGCTGTTTTAAAGTGCTGTATCGTTAGAATGCTGTTTTTGGTGGTGTTGTTGGAATTTGAACCTAACGCTGTTGGAATAACTAGCATATTTGAAATAAGAGATAAATATTATATCACGGGAATACAGCAGTCAGACAGATCAGAAATGTGTCTATGGTCAATTTTTTTTTTAATTATTGGCTTGGATGCCGGGTCCTTCTGCCATTTCTTTAAAATTTATATAATATTTTCGACGGTATTTATTATGTATTTGTAATGGCTTTTATAATATTTTTATTCAGTTAATAAATCAGTAATTTTAAGATTGCACAACTTGTCATTGTAATGTTCAGAGAATATTGTTATTTAACCTTCCTTGTTGTTAATTAACTTTCCTTTATAAGTGTATATAGAATGTTGCGAAGGAAGATGGCGGATGAATAAGTTGGTTTGCCGCGTCGTCGTAAATAATTAAAAAGTATATATTTCCAACGTCTCGCACGTTGGAAATATATCATATCATCATCTGCTGTTTTATTTAATTATTTAAAATGTAACCTTAAGTCATTGCATTAAGGGTTAAGTTACAAAATACTATAAAAACAGCAGTCTAGTCTATGATATATTTCCAACGTCTCGCACGTTGGAAATATATCATATCATCATCTGCTGTTTTATTTAATTATTTAAAATGTAACCTTAAGTCATTGCATTAAGGGTTAAGTTACAAAATACTATAAAAACAGCAGTCTAGTCTATGATATATTTCCAACGTCTCGCACGTTGGAAATATATCATATCATCATCTGCTGTTTTATTTCATTATTTAAAATGTAACCTTAAGTCATTGCATTAAGGGTTAAGTTACAAAATACTATAAACACTGCCCTCTATCGAGCGACAGCTTCAAATACCTACAGGCTACAACAAATAATTTTTATTATATCAACTAGATGGCGGTACGTACGAGATAAATGGCAAACAGCATTACAGCAAACAGCAGATGTAGTGGAATATTTCTAACGTTGTAAATGCTGTAAATTTATAATATAATATGTTGCCTGCTGTATAATATATTCCCCACGACTACGACTAACCGTTTTTTATACTTGCGGAATAGAAAGGCGACGGCCGTTTAACCGTACCACCAAGTTATCGGTTTGATTTTCTTACAATTATAATCTCTATCTCTACTCTCTATCTCTATCTCTAAATAGAATTATTGATAATCAATCAAAAATTTACAAATAATTTTTTTATTTTTGTTTTACATATAACTCTGAAAAAAATTACATCGTAAGTATGATATTATGTTTTTGTCAAGCAATGTTTGAAAATAGGTTTTGCTTATTATTTTTGAAAATACAAAAAAACTGTATTATTAATATTACCCCGGCCCCGCCTATTGCATCGGTGGTTAAAAATTGTAAATTACCTTTGCCTATCCCAAAAGCAAGGTTAAAAAAACAAAACAAAAAATAAATAAAAATAAAACATTCGTCCACTTTAGGGTCCGGCACATGAAAGAACAAAGGAATAGGATTGACTCTTGCCCTCTAAATCAGCTGATTGTAAACTTCACCTCCGTGGCTGTAAATGTGTGGAAGGAATGTGTGGTATGTGTGATATGAGTGATGTTTAGGTAGTTAAAAAAAAAGATGAAGAAGATGCGTCGCTACGCGACGCATCTTCTCTATATTAGCCCTAACCTAATGTTAGGGCGTGCATGTCGTTTTTGTTAGGTTTCGTTTCGTACATGTGGGTGGACGGACAATAGTCGACAACAAAAGCGCGAAAACAGCTGATCTTCCTTAGTTCTTTCATGTGCCGGTCCGCCCTCTTTATGTCAGCCAGTTGTCAATAACAACAAAACAACAATTTCTGTTCTTTCTGTCTGTCAGTCAGCACCATCCCATCTGTCAGTCAGCCAGCCAGCGCTCAGCAACTCAGCTGTGTTGTGTGTGTGAATGTTCTTTTTGCGGTTTTTTCTGTACTATCCTGTCCTGTACTTTTGGTCAAAGTGAGAAGAGCTCTTTCAAGATTAGTTTCTTTGGTTGAGTTTTCTTTTTATTTTGAGTTTTGTTTTTATCGATAACAGTTGTACCAAGTGAATTGTCTAGAAAGCGCGATCAATAATTTGGCGGTTGTTTTTGGCACGGCACCTGACAACCACGGGAGCAGGTGAGTAATGTTTGAGATCTTATATTTAGTAAGGTAGAAATATAATTGAAGAGCTGGAGCACAAAATGGTCATATTTTTTGCAAAAAGCATTGTGTTTAGGTTAGGTTAGGTTTGGTATTGTGCGGTCAGGTATTAGGTTAGGTGCGGCGGGTGGCCGAGTGGTTTGGGCATCGGCTTCTCATGCGAGAGGTCCGAGGTTCGAATCCGATCGGCGTGTAGCAATGAATTTTTTCTGAGGAAAAAATTACATGCATACCTACACCCGCTGCTTCACCGTTCGGAACCGATGTTAAACTGTAGGTCCCTTCCCTTCCCCTTACTAGGTGGTAGGCTCAAATTGTAGCCGACTGGGTTGGTACCACCGTACTGGATGTAAGATGGCCGCATAGCAGCCTCGCTTGTGTTCTCCTCTAGTCCAGTATAGCCAGCAATCCAGGGAAGTCTCCAGTATGGCACCTACCTTCTCCGAGGTGATATTGGCTGATCGGAGCATGTGCTTTGGCCCCTCCAACTCAGCCACCCATATCGGATAAACTAAAAAAAAAAAGGTAAAATGTAAAAAACTTGTCAAGTGCGAACGTTGTTAACATGCAGAGCCTTCCGTAGCTATTCCTTTCTCGCACGCATAATGAGTGCGTGTGCAGTTACTTCTTGCTCCGTACTGCTGCCGTTCACGCCGCGCGTCCCGCGCTGCCTGTCAGATGTTTCTACATAAAAAAAAATACAAATGTCGGTTGAGGTATAGTTAATGGCAGGTTTGATAGCAAGTTGCTGGTAGTTATATCCTGTAGTTTAGTATGTTAGAAGAATATTAGTGAAAGAATTAGCCCGAGGAGATCAATACTTTTCGAGAATTTGTTTTTTTTTTAATTTAAATTCACCGCCCGACATAACCTGTTAGTATTGCTATTCCCTAGAGTGTTTTATATCCTGTAGTTTAGGATGTAGAAAAATTTTAGTGAAAGAATTAGTCCGAGGAGATCAATACTTTAAAAAATGTTGAAAATTTAAATTCACCGCCCCGTCATAACCTGTTAGTATGGGTATTCCCTAGAGTGTTTTTATAAGCCGGAGAAGAGGCAATCGTAATTAGCTAATGAGTTTTTTTTATAAGTCGCTCCCTTTTTGGAGGGGGGGGGGGGGTTCATAAATTGATACACCAAGCACACATCTTTTAAAATACATCTTCAAAATAGTCTTCATGCCGTAAGCACACAATGGACTAAATCAATACGTACATACATAGCGTCACACCTGCTACCCAGTGGGTTAGGCAGTGACAACGTATCTCCACGTGCCACGATCCTGACTACTTCAATGTTTTATGTATAATGCAAAATTTTCCAATCGCTGGTCCTATTGAAACTTTCTCCTACTTGCAATGGGCCCGGATGTGTTCGGTGAAGCTGTGGAGTGCTGTGTTCATCGCCTGCAGTGTTTGGACCAGATGAATGAAAAAAATCTAATGAATGAAAAATGGTATACTTCTTTAGCGTGATTTAAAAAAACGACCCTTCGACCCCTCGACCCCACGACCCGTCGACCCCACAACCTGTCGACCCCACGACCCCTTGACCGCTCGACCCCCCAGCACCGCACAATACCTTCATACAAAATTAAATAATTTGTATGCGGGGACGATGAGCGCGACGATTCGCGCGACTTTCAAGTCGGAATTACACCAGAGCAACATAGTGAGACACCGTGGTATGCGGCACGATGTTGAACGATTTGTGCGGCATCGTGCGACATATATGCACCGTGTCGCACAATGTCGCAAGCCACCGAACGCGTTTCCAACTTGCTTGGATTCGTTTTGCAGGTCGAATGCGGCAAAAACATTTTGAGGTTATAAAATGAACTGAACAAACCAAAAATATATCGACTTCATTGAAGATTATAGATTAGCGGAGGTGCAGTTGTTTGAACAGGCATCAAACAAAGAGATCGAGCCGGGTATGCAAAATGTCGTTGCTTTGGTTTAAATGAAAATTCCGCATGCCACAAAAGCCGCAAAGCGTCTCCTTTTGTAGCATACCACACTTGTCGCAGGTGACAAAATGTAGCATGCTACAATGTCGCACTATGTTGCCGTGGTATAATTCGGGCTTTAACACGCTTTAAAGAAGTTCAATTTATTTCAAATAATGTGCAAAAAGAAAATAATAGTTTTTGTTATCGCTAGTATGCCGGCTCGTGGCGTCGCGTAAATGAAGGCGCCCCGAGCGAGCGGCGGTGCCAGCATGCGGAAGTACTATCAGCTGCTGCTCGTGCTCGTCTGCTGCGTCAGCGTAGTCAGCCTGCTGGTCTACCGGCACGAGTACTACCGTCTCCGATATGTCCTCGAGGTGCTCAACTTCTTCGGCAAGCCGGGACTATCGGAGGTGAGACTTGATTTTTAGATATATAGAATTAGTTAGTATAGTATGTATTGTTTGTGTTGTAATATTGATGTTCTATACATGTTCATGTATATGCTAGTTGTATTCTATGTACAGTATAACCCGGACGTCCAGTTACCTGCACTCAGTATATTATAGTAGCTCAACTTGGCGGGGGTACAGCCGTGCCCCCCAAAATGTTAAAATGCGGTTTATTCATTATTTTGAATTATTATATTCTGTTGTTTTTTATTTAGGTATTTACTTCAACATTTTTATGTAGTCTTTTTAGTACTAAATGCATTTATTTCTTCTTCTGGAAGTTGGTTCCATTTATCCACTACTCTATTTGTTATGAAATGTTTGGGAATGTGGCCTCGAAGATGTTTGCACTATTTGTAAAATAATCTTTCTTGCTTGACAATAAATTAAATTTCAGGTGGAGTTCTGTGGAGCCGGATTCAATGCCACCATGCTGACGCAGCTTCTACAGAACTCCTCGCACGAAGTCCGCGAGACCCCACCGCTGTTCCAGCAGATAGATGAAAATTTCTACACGTACTCCTCGTTCTTAAGACATAACCCGAAGTATGACAAGCTAGAAGTCAAGTATGCATATGAAACGGACACTATTGTGGTCGGAAAGACAAAAGTTGAACCGAAATTTCGGTGCAACGTATGGTTGGAAAACATATCGAAGCCAAAGCCGGCGAAATTTTCATTTAAGGCTGTTAGCGAAGATGGGGGATACCAGTTGTACATATTCCGCTGTTCGATGGCAAAAGACTTTGGAAGGCCAGTAGCAATCAGTTTCTACTCCAATGATCACAAGGTGAACCCAGTACTAGCTCCCATTAGTCAGCTAGTTCAAATTAATACCAAGAGAAGGATCCAAGAGAGCAGTAGTATTAGATTCGTGAATAATATTGACATAGCTGCGTGCGTCATTCCTAATGAGGTACCCATCGTCTCGAAGAGCTCTCTCATAGAGTTCTTGGCTTTTCATCAAATGATGGGTGTGCAACAGTTTGTTGTCTATGACAGCACAGTGTCGGAAGATGCTATCAAACGAATAAACATGCTCCCACCAGATTTGACGCAGTGGAAAATCAAATTTTTTCCTCTAAACTATCCGTTTATCTTCAGTCAATCGTACAGCATTATTCGAAGTGTGATCAAGCTCGATTGTACGTTTCGAAACCTTCAAATCGACAAGGAGGTCTATAAGAAAGTAAGCCACCTGCTAACATTATCGTGGGATGAATTTGTTGTTCCACGATACCATCATAATTTGAAGGGGCTGCTTGGAGATTTTGATCCGACACGAAAATTAAGAAAAATGGACGTCACCACCTTGAATTTTTGTTCGAACCAGGAAGACGATCCAAAAGTTAAGGAATATTACCCAAAGATTGTCAAAAAAACATTTTTCTTTAAGATGCCTAATGGTAGAAATGATGTTACAATACTCAATCTGGATGCAGTCAATTCATTTGAAGGTATTGTAGAAGTTATGTCTGGTGCAAATAAAACTATTCCGGAAGATGTTTTAGCCATTCACAAATACTCTGAATGCGGTGACGGCGATTCATACGATATTGAAAATAGGGACAAGTTAAACCTTATTCCGCACAAATTCGAGGGGGCCATGTTGAAGTTTGCAGACGATTTTCACAGCAACAAAATTTATAGACTGTTCAAGACAGGGCATATTTGGGAGAAGTCCACGGAGAGAGTCAGGGATATGCTTTAGTTTAACTTATTTAAAATTAGTTTTTAATTAAAATGTAAGCTATATACCATTGACCAGTACATACAAGTACATACAAGGCCTAAGATTTATGAAATTGCCATACAATTGATCCTAAACAAATTGGTGATTCTACTAAAATTTCCTTACAATGCAATCCCAGAGATTACATTATCTTTCTAGCGGTTTCTAGCGCCATCGTACGGTCATAAATAATGTGACAGAAATAATTCCAATAAGTCATAGAAATTCAAGACTGAAAATCCTATATTGATCTGCGTACTCAATGTCCTTACCTATCGCCCATATATCTACAAAGGAATTACGGTGTGAAAATATAAAAAAAGACATTTCCATATTACATTAATTAAGTTTAGTACTATCCGTCTTCACACTATTCCTTGTTATTATGTTAGTTTGTAATCTTGCACTTGCAGTTATTTATTAATCTAAATCTCTGCATCTCAGTTTTAATATGAACGCATTACAAACCGCTTCAAATTTTAACTATTTTACTCACAAAATACTTATGCTCAATATTATAATTGTATTCCAAATTGAAGAAACAGCCTCTTGAAATACTCACTTCATATCATATTCGAATTATGTCATGATCATGAAAATAAATTATGAAATAACAAATTTTGGTTTTGTTTGATCTGAGATATATGTAAGTTAACAAGTGTGACAGAGATACATACGTCATACGTTTGTTGGGGACGTTGAGGTGGGTCGCTGTAATTTGGTTTTTAATATAATAGAAACAAGTATGAACTGTATAGGCTTGCGTGTATTGCAAAATGCAGTCGTAGTGAACACTATAACAGGGGTGGAAAAGGAATTAAGGCCCTGTAAACCCGTATTCACCCGTACTCCTCTTTCAAGGCGTCGCTTTCGCTGGTTGGAGTAGGATGAAACACAATCAATCAAAAATTAGGTTTTAATTTTTTTCATCTATCAGACACAACTCGGTGCTGCTCTCATCAGGTGGTGAGGTAAATATATTGGAGAGACAAGGAAGGGACTAGGTGAAAACCCACCACGACTTATTTGCAACGGATAGTCCCAACCATTTGTAATGTTGTCTTTGTAAACTTTTCTTGCACTCTTCGACAAGGAGATGGTATATTCTGAGTTTTCATGGTCATGATGAATTGTATGTATACCTACATCTTTGTATGTTTCTTCAATGGGAACTGTAGTTTGAAAAATGATTGTTTTTCAACCATCGATACACGTTGTACTATTTGTATTATAGAGAATAAACCACTGTTTAGAATAAGGTAATTTGCCATGGTTGTACAATGAGGGTTGTAAGTAAGGCGAGTGTACACCGTGTAGTGCCGTTAACCATTGCGCATCAGAATTGGGAGTTGTGACTATTGTTACCGATAAGGCTTCCTTAGAAAACCGCACAGTGGATGTGACTGATACAATACCACATCCACTTCTATGACATATGCCCTCAGTTGGTTAGCGCGTACTCAGTTAACTTAGACTCAAGACTGCGTTAGTTTGCGACATCCTAACCAGTACAGGCTATCTGAATTTTGATGCAAAACGAAGTGATCACCTTTTGGCTTTCTGCCTGGATTTATAATCATTTGGGGTGCGAGCAGCAGGTTTCAATGTCACCGCGACTTTATCATATCAAATGTGACTCCCCATCATCATTATCAGCCTGTATCGGTCCACTGCTGGACATAAGCCTCTCCCAAGGCAGGCCACCACACGCTGTCTTCCACTCTTCTCATCCATCCACTCCCGGTTTTCTTTTTGTAGGTCGTCCACCTAGCTGGGGGTGTCCCACGCTACGTTTGCTTATTACGTGGTCGAGCATGCGTCTATGCCAGCGGTTATCGGGTCTGCTTCAAGTTTGACTTCAATTCCTAGCTTTTTTTATCGCTTTCGAACTGTGTGGCTGTGCCAAGCAGGAGTCAGTCCGGCTAGGAGGCCAACTAATGTCGCTGGGGAAAGGCTATTAACCTGCAATTTGAATATCCGTGGATTGTAAATTGGTTGAAGTGCAGAATCTTTGATATCTTCTGGAGGCATTATGTGTTTCCCCAGCGGATACTTCTTTTGTGAATCAGTGGTCCACAGTTACATAGAAGATGAGTCGAGTGCTTCGTGACAGAAGGCCTGGGGGTATGTTCGGTCTGGAAACCAACAAAGCAAAATTGTGTGGAGGAGATTTGTTCTCTGCCCAACCCATTGAGATACAGGCGGTGACGTTATCTATATGTGTTCGGTGAAGAAGCTTAAAGCCAACATGGTCTTCTCCAAATTCTGATGCGGGTAACGCTAACGCTCTGTTGGTGTACAGCGTTGGTGCTGAACTAAGAAGGAGCATTTCTATTGAGTGAGCCAGGGATGTAAGCCGTGCCTTTTTGAGTGTTGCTCTTAGCTTAGATTTGTTGATACTGTACTGTGCGTTAAAATTAAGAATAGTCCAGTATAGTGATGGAACTGAAGCCACCCTGGCTGTCTTGTGGCCTTCCTGGAGGATATACAGGCTGGCTGGGGTGGCTGGAGACCAGGGGTTTTCCACAAAGGTCCCTGACTGATAGGGACTAATTTACAGGCAGATACCCCTGTAACATAACCTTAAAAAGCACCCCTATAACAACAACAGCGCCATTTCTAGATGCATTCTAGCAACCTGCCGTGGCGCATGAACCTTTCGAAGATCACACCTTTTGTATTGAACATAATTAATATTGCATTTGTAGCACTCACAAGCGCGAGAATATACCTAAGGGCGGAGTGTAGCTGGAATGCACCAGAATAACACGTCGTCAGAGAAACAATGGCTAGATTTTAGTTATTATAGATAATTTAGATAGGCATCCAGAGCGTTCTGTATGGGAAAACGGTGCCAAAATTTTTACCTGATTGAGCAACAGATTTTCCACAAGTTGAGAGGAAATCCGTTGGAACCTTCCAATAGTAGGAGCTCCCAAAAGAGATAAATTTAACAGATTTACTTAAAATCAAAGAACTGAACAAAAACAAAAGTCCTACCAATCAACATACAACACACAGTGCTTCGCAGCCACTCTGCGATCCATGTGATGTGTGGTCTACATCTACAGTAATTTTCTGATATACCTAAATAAAACGTTTTTAATTTCATTTCATTACAGCCAAGAGAGCGTGCAAAAATTCGACATCCTCTGCCTTATAGCCCGACTGGCCATAAGGCAGAGGGTGCCCACTTTCTGGCCAGGCCAGTTTTGGTCATAAGTTGGCGACAGGCGCTGCCCGAGCCCCATCTAGCCATTGTTTTGCTTAATTTGTGACTCAATGTAGATTCAATGCGCATGGGTTCTTGATCAACGATCGGGATTATTCTGATTGTCTATCGTTCCACTAATTTTAGCATTATCTCACCGATACGGAAGAAGATATTTCCACGAGATAATGTTATGATTAGTGGTCAGTAAAATCAGGCCGTTGGCCCCGCAAGCTGGCCTCACTGTACCTATTCTTGTATTAATCGCATAACTTTGTATAGAACCACAGAACAGTCAAACAATATTACTCTATGGTCTAACATGTTGAATTATTGAGTAGAGCCAAGGTTGCCATGCCAACCTAGCCACGCATGAATGTTGCTGTTCTGAATATCACAATTGTGTATGCCAGTTTTAGTACTGTAGAGATAAATTTAGCAGGCTGAAAAATTATTATAATAAAAGCAATATTTCTCACCGTTTTGTAGTTTCAAATCAAATAGTCTCGAAATACCTGTGATACCAATCTGGGTAGTATTTACACACCCACTTAGCCAGCAGTCCAATAGTGTTGTGGCGACACCTAGCCACAGCTGCATGAAAAATCGATGACCGCATATGCATTACGCACCAGGGTTGTTGCTGATGCACATTTTTTCACATCAGCTGATTCTGATATTTTATCATTGACATCAGCGGATGCGGATGCTGATTTTAATTATTTTCTTCTAATTTAGTATTGGATTGAACTTTGGAACTATTTGGAACTGTATTTGCTGCTTTTCCGGCTTCGAGTCTGTTCCGAGAAGGTTTGTCACGACTCAAACATCAGCATCGATCAATGCGGATGCTGATGTTGAAAATGATGCTGAAGTTCCGCGGATGCTGATGTTCGCAACAACCCTGCTACGCACCAAAGAGGCAAAACAAAGATTCATAATCACGCCGTGAGATGGTGCTGACGACCAAAACCTCAGATGAAATCAGTGGCGGGGCATGAACTTAATTTGATGTGGGCAAGATAAATTGTGCGAGGCCGTCTCAATTTTGCCAATACTCAATACATTAAACATTATCAAATCGCAATAATACAGTACAGCCACTGTATTATTGCAATATTCACTGCCTCTGTCCTGCTTTCCCATCTTGTGCCTAATAAAGGGTTTATGGTAAGCTTTATAGTTGCCTTTGGTTAAGTCTAAACATGTTTACTCGGGGTCTCTTTTAATAGATCTAGCTGAATATTTTTCATGAATCAAAGCTACATGAAGTTTCGAGGTGCGAGGGAGGCCCCTCGGGCCGCAAGGCTGTGGGCGGTCGCCCACGCCTTGCGCCGCCTCTGGATGAAATCCACTTTTACCAGCATCCGGTACCTACATTGTTCTCGGAGGTAATATTGGCTGTTCGGAGCATATATTCTGGTCTGTCTGACTCAGACATTCATACCACATTGCATAAAAACCTAACAGCAGAATGAATTAACCTTTAAAACTGTATATATATATATCATTAAAACAGGGTTATATCAATGAGCACATGCGCAATAAATAAAACACCGAACATCTAAGCAAATATTTAATTTCCTTTATTTGTCTAATCTAAGTACAGTCGCGCTGAGCTTTGTGAGTACGTCGGTCGACGGACTAACAGCGGCCGGAGCCGACATCGTAAGTAAATCATTTATACTACACATGTTGACTTTCTGCCTGGTAAAATACTTATAAACTCCTCACATATAAACATGTTATTAAATGCAACATCTGCCGTCCGTATGTACGTTCGCTTATGAGAACGGCTCGGCCGATTTAAATTTCTTTCGTCCATCATCTCCGCATAGTACACGAAATTCTTAACGCAAGCGGAGCCATGTATTATAATAGCTGACAGAGTTTTGGCAAGGCTAAGTTTACAGTACCTGGATTACACAGAATAATACAGGCTGTGGCAATGTTTATTAGTAGTATGGAAATATATACCAGTCAAATTTATAAATACCCCTATTTGAGACATAATATGGAGTAGTTCTATGTATGAGACAACTCTGCTAAAATATACAACATAAATTTTTTTGTTTTTTTGTTATCTATTTGTTAGCGTTTTTGCCAACTTTTGACAAAGGTAAGAACCTTTTGGGCCCGTTAAGGTCCTGCAATAATGTGAAAAAATTTCAAACATCAATACGAAGGATGTACCACGCTAGTATCCCTATATAGTGTGTGGGTGTACCTGTACAATCCTTTATATGAAACTAAACAGCTTTGTTCAATACTATCAACGTTCCATACAAATCAAATACACAACCTAAACAAAAATATGGGTAGCCCACATTTCAGCTTACAACAAAGTTCTAGCTAAAAGTGGTACAATTTCAAAGGATCAGCCTCTGTACCGGCGTTACCCACTCGCCGATGTGAGTATGAGAAACGATCTCACTCAACCAATCAGAAGGCGTACGCTGAGGCATCCGGCCCGGCTATTGGTTGAAATATGCGAGTATTTGTGCGAGTTAGCGAGTGAGTTAACGCCGGTAGACCCCCTGGTCACAGTCTTTCGGATGTGTTTAGGTATAATTACTCAATTATCACGACAATCGGTAAATATATTGTTTCTAGTAATAAACTCACCACGTTACAAATCTCTGCCAGCCATTTCTCTTTGCAATTTATAAATATTTTACCATACAGTTTCAAAACAAATTCATTTCAAATGCTCACACTCAAGTGACTTTCACTTTGACCTGTCCACGTCGAGTATAAACATTTAAAACGTAGTTTTCGTAAATAAGTCTGAGGAAGTTTGCAATAGAGCATACAATTTACTAAAGAAATGAGCATATATTGAGCTAAGAATACTCGTCTCATATTGTCCGATAGTAAAACTCATATTGCAGGAACAATTTGGGAAATTTTTGAACACTCCAGCCTACATAATCTCAAATTTGACAGTTCACACGAAAAATGGCGCTCACCCCCGCTCAGCCGGTGCCAGTCCGGCTTGGAGGCGGACTAATTTCGCTGGGGAAAGGCTATATTAACCTGCGATTTGAAGATCCGTGGATTATAAGAGCGGGGAAAGATATTCCCCGGAAGCCCGTTCCACACCTTTGCAGTGCGACACAAGAACGATTTAGAGAATCGTGCAGTTCGAAGAACTCTTCTGTCGACACACAGGGGTCTTCCGTGAGAGTATGGCGGGTTTGGCGAAGGCGAACAAGAGGTGGGATAAGGGAAGCAAGTTCCGATTAAACAGGCTCAATGACCCAACGATACGTCTGTGCTTTAGAGGTTTGAAAGTCCTCTGTGAGTGCAGAGTCGCCAGTGAGGCGAATGGCTCATCGCTGAATAGAATCCGAGGCTGAAAGAAGATACTCAGGAGAACCCTCCCAAAGATGACTGCAATATTCCATCACCGGTCTTTCTTTGTCATAGTGCTTTCAACATTTTGTTACTAAGTGAAAGAACCATGTGACAGTTCCTTTAAAACACGAACAAATTAAGATTCAGACAAGCTAGTGATAGTGAAATGCCCCAGATTGTCCCTGCTTTAGCATAAAATTAATAAGTACTTAGTAGGTACAATAATACAGCATTTATTTTATTGCAATTAAATTCTTTGTGATTAGCAGAAGTCAATTACAAACCTGAAAATATTGATAAGAGTATTTGTATGTAAAAACAATTCCAATGTTAGCTCAAAAGTTTAATATGTACAAGAATACTTAGGTAGTATGAAATGAAACAGAACTTTGTTTGTATATAGCACAATATTATTTACTGTCTGATAAAGTGTTATATATTTTCAACATATTATGTGAGGAAATATAATTTTATCTTATGTATTTATATCTCTCTTAATTCATGTTTGATAAACAATATACAGTGTCCAATATTTTGTACTCACTTGATAAAAATAACTGAATATCCTCAAAATACCATAAAATGTTCCCTAATTTCTGTCCGTAATTTAATGCTAGTAAGTTGTCCTCGTCTAAAACCTCTACGCAACAGCTAATACTATTCGTGAATAAATATTCCTGATTAAAAAATGTCAATCGAACAATTTCATTAATGTTAGGAAAAATAGATTCTTGTTTTTAAAACCTGAGTTATTTATCAAATAACTTGTAGCATTGTGTAATATCGAGTGGAACGTTTAAAAAGGCACGTCAGTACCTAAAATAGACTAAGGTAAGATTTGACAGCTGTCATGTAAAAACGCAACTCGGGCCGACGTTTTGACAAACGCGGTTAGAAGAAGCGTGACCTTGAAGAAGTGGAACTTTTTACTCATATTCAACTATTTAATTTCTCTAAATTATTCATGTACCAATTGTAGGTATTAATTTATTTATTAATGTTTAGGTTATAGATAACGAGAAACAGTAAACAAGTGGATATATAAATTTTAAGAGCACAATTTTAAAGATGCCTCTTTGTCAGTCACTATTAAACTTTTGTTTTTTATTTACATTACATAAATCTCTATTATTCTAAAAAAAAAACCCCCACATTTGTCTTGTCTGTAACGGGAAAAATCAGACGATTGGACCAATTTACATGTAGTTTTCACTATTGGAATCTTGTCATATCTTAGGATGTAGACTCATTTTTCAAGTTACGGAGACAGAACACTACAATTTGTAAATGCAGAGATCACTTATAATATGGGGATCTCCAAAACGCGTCTTAATAAATTAGACCGCGACCTTTTTTCCCGCCTTATTATAGCTGGCATGGCACCGCACTGAGCGTGGTTTCACGAGGAGTGGTGATATTGGCTGTGTCTGATCTTCCATTTAAATTTTTTGCCAGCTGTCTATAAAAAAAAATAAGTTGTTAATCCAGAAAATAGACCAGATTCTGCAATTGTGTGAACCGCTACTTTGAATTTAAGGGGAACACATTTTTTGTTAAAACAAAAACTCAGCCATTTTCAACTATTGATTGAAATGGTCAATACAAAACTTGCAGCAAATGTTATTCTCTACAACTGTGTCATACATTATTTTTTTGTCTTCGATCAATATTTTTCCAGTGGACTAATATTGCCTGCCTGATTTGTGAGATTTGAGAAAAATACAGGTTGTTTGATGACTATAGGTCATAAAGCAAACCATACAATTTTTTTCCATACAAAACTAAATAAAATTATTTTGTTTTGTATGGAAAAAAAAAAGTTCACCGTAGAACAAAATGTCGTGTAACTTTTTTGCTCCAAATAGGCTCAGGAGTACCTGGTTTGCTTTATGACCTATAGTCATCAAACAACCTGTATAATGATAATAATCATTTAAATTTACTTTACTATAATACTAACTGACAAAGTGACAGCGTTGCTACAATTATTAATTAATTAACAACCCCATTGTTCAGCTAATTTTATAACGAAACTTCCCACTGGCCGCTTATAACTAGGTCGAAGTCAACATCTCAACATTTATATGTAAAGAACATCATGTTATGTACAATATTTAACATTCACGCCGTTCACTACACTAGGCATGGTACCTACTACTGACAAGCGAGACGTTGGGAGGTTTGAGACCATTCTTGTAGATTGGCAGTGAACCCTGAATTATTTCGTGAACAAACAATTTACGTGCATACCTACACCTACCTCACCGTTCGGAATTGGTGTAAAACTGTAGGTCCCTTCCCTTGCCCCTTACTAGGTGGTAGGCTCAAATTGTAGCCGACTGGGCTGATACCACCGCACCGCACTGGATGTAAGATGTCCGCATAGCAGCCTCGACTGTATTCTCCTCCAGTCTAGTATAGCCAGCAATCCAAAGAGAAGTCTCCGGAATGGCACCTACTTTCTCAGAGGTGATATTGGCTGGTCGGAGCGATATACAGGGTGTTTCATGACTATAGGTCATAAAGCAAACCAGGTACTGCTGAGCCTATTTGGAGCAACTTTTTTTTTCATACAAAACTCAGCGACAATAATTTTATTTAGTTTACATTGCTCAGCGACAATAATTTTATTTAGTTTTGTATGAAAAAAAAAGTTCACCGTAGAACAAAATGTCGTCTAACTTTTTTGCTCCAAATAGGCTCAGGAGTACCTGGTTTGCTTTATGACCTATAGTCATCAAACATCCTGTATATATTGTTAATAGAAAAGAGAATTAAATTATGGTTTAGTGAAATATCACCATGTCTTTTAAATTGTAAGGGTTTTTGACAATGGTCCGAACCTCCCGTCAACACTTTCTACAAAAACAATTTTTTTTTTTCTTTTCAAGAAAGTCACTACAAACTTTAAGGCGTTCGATAAGAAATAATTTTCAACAGACTCCAAACGCATTCATTCGCCTAGTGGGTGTATCGACGAAGCTAAAACATGCAATTAACTCGCATATTGATTGGTTAGAATTCAAAAGAATAGAAATGCAATTGTCATTATTTGCACACAATTCACTTCATCCCCAAGACATTCTGCACACAATTTGCATCACACAACTCGCGCACGCGTGTCGATAAAAATATGCTAGTCCAAGATAGGTTGTTTTTGTTGTACAAGCGCCTATACTTGGATCCGGAGGATTTTTGGGGTCTGGAGTGAATTGCGATTTGGCGTCACGCGTGACTCGGGAGTGTTTGCACATCTACCATAAGAGTCGCTCAAGTTGTTTGTTTGAGTTACGTTTGATATACATAATCTCCCGCTAAAGCGCTGCGGGTCACACAAACACTGTCTTTGTGTCACACAATATTTTTTTACCCGCTCAGCCCATTCTGTTCTTCTGAATTCTTTGTACGGGGTGGATAATATTTTCTACGGGTTTTCTGATAGTTCTGCTACAGGGAGGTATTAATCTACAGACGGCTCACCAAGGTCTTGTAACCTTGTATTTGTTGTACAAAACACCTTTCGATTGACGATCCGTTGATCTGTCAAAATAGTTTGACGTTTCATCTGTCAAAATGAAGTCAACTGTGGGAAATACCGTTATGTCACTATTCTCTGCTAAACGTTCTTAGTAGTCTTGTAGATATAAGATTTTAAATATAATACCCTCCAACACCCATTTATCTTTGTATGGTTTTGCATGGGAACAGGGTATCGCAGGTCTCATAAATTTCTACCCAATCAACTTACAGCAATTGTGGCATAGTGCTTAGTGATACCCGAAAATCACGCATCGGCATCTACAGCCAATAAGAGCAAGCAAATGTGTAGACATCCTCAAATGAGGAAGCAAAATGAGGAAGGTGGCCTTCCTCATTTTTTTGCTGATTTTGTTTGTTTGTAGAAACTGAGCATTGACCATTTTCCCCATTGACTTGACACTATTCTACTCTTTTTGCTCTTATTTTGACAGATAACACGTCGAACTAGATTGCCAGCTTACTCTGAAGGATCCTGTCATCATTAAGGCCCTCTTCTGGCGCGCAGAGTAAATATGCTGAGAAAAATAGATGTGTTATATTTATTGTCTCACAGTTGACAGAACCAACGGTATGGTGGCAATGATATTACATTCAATGTAGCCATTCAACAAGCTTATATCGTATTTAAGAACAAACATTGTTTATATAGTAAACTTTGAAACGCGCTGTTCTGAAATAAGGGGCATTCTGAAAGTGTATTGAATTGTTTTTATAACATTTATATATTTATAGAACTACACGTAAATGTGGTCATGAAGAACAACTCTTATTTTAGGAAATAAGTAAAAAAAAGTGTTTTTTTTTTCACAAATGTTGTTGATACAGAAAATACTATTTATAAAAAGTAATTCAAATGTATCCTCTTTCAGAACGTCTCCTCATTACAGAGAAAAATTGTTATACAATAGGTTATCTGTCTCCCATCATCACCGGAAAATATTAAATCTCATTAAGTGAATTTTTCCAATATTGCATGATTTTGCTTTCGAGTGTTCAAAATTGTCGTAAGATTTATAACGCGTAAATATAAGAACGCACATTATAGTATGCCCAAACATCAACATCGATATATACAATAAGAAAAGTATACTTAGGTAAGTACAGTAAGTTTTTTTAAAATATCACTTTCCTACGGTGACGGTGGTGGTAAGGTAGTCTTATGTGATTTTTTTTTATTAATATATTTTTAAAGTTAAAAATTCCTAAACTAGTAAATACGCATAGCAGAGAGACAGAAATTATTTTTCATTTTATCGTTTTAAAATAAAATAAAAACATTTCCGTTGTACATAGATGTGTCCGCCCCTGTGCTCTAAATGCCATAGACTAGTGGCTAATGTTTTTTTTTTGTTAATAAAAAAACCAAATTATTGACATAGTTGATTCCGAAAATTTTAATCAAAGTCCAGTCAATTCACCTAAGTACTTACCATTACAAAAAAAAAACATACGTACATTACAATAAAACATTTGCCATCTAAGCTCTCGAGTTATTAAAAAAAAATTAAAATCTAGCAAGAATTAATTTTTTGGCATCTCGTCCAATTCAAATTGTCATATTTTAGCTGTCAAGGACAAATTGTGCCTCTCCAAAGGGATCTCTGATCGGCACAAATTGCTCAGCGACAATGACAACACGTCGTAGATTAAACTATATATTTATTGCCTAAAACATCTTAAATTCTAGCTTACATCGACCTCACGAGGATAACATTAACCATTTTATAACTAATAAATATTGCAACATATTGTGTATCCACATTGTGTAGCCAACTACTAACTGCGCATAATACATAGCGGCAGACCGCCACAATTATGTCATACGACATGACAACATTTATGACATATGTCAATCCTTATGACATGTCAAAATGTGACATATGACGAAGTTGTGATCGTTTGACCACATGTTCAGAACTTCAACCAGTTTCGAAATTGTGATTGTCATTAAGGCTGCATTTAAATGTTGTGGTTTGACATTTTCTGTCAAAATTAAAGGATAATAAGGGTTCCTGGTTGTTTACATATGGAACCTAAATAAAAAGTGATGGAAGATATCTACAACAATAGGTACAATTTTTACGGGAACAATTTTCACTTTACTTTTGACATGTCAGATGACTATGACATTTGAATACACCCTTTAAAAATTACATATATTTTTATCCACTCAATGAAATGACACTCGGAAAAACATGAAATGCTTTTATTAAATGTTTTAAAAAGATATTATTTATTGTTTTCTTTCACAATAATTTTATATTTGAATAACAGAATTTGTTTTCCTCAATTTGATAACCGCTTATTTGTGTTGCCCCTAAATTATCATTCCTTTAAATATCAACAATAACAATTTTAATATTTTTTTTTTCATTTGAACTCAATTTAATTACATACGTTATTTTTGCTTGTTTGTCCTAAAAGAGCTGCATCAGATATGCGTGGGAAATTACATGAGGATTTAAGCCCGGAGATAACTATTAAAGTTTTCAATTAAACTTCCATTGTTCCTAAGCTGCCTAAAAAAATAAATGCCTTATTATAAATTGACTTAATTTAAAATAAATTCATTATTTAAACCTATAAGTGGATACATTTCAATATACAAAACCATCGAGATTTCTACAATCAGTAGACTACGTAAAAGTTTTCGAATCATACACAATGTCATCTAAGTAAACGCACGATAGTCAATAACGGAATATTTCCTCGATCGTAAGGAATAACTTGATTCATCTATAGAGTATGTATAAAAACATCTTATATATAAAATTTACCTACACAGTACAAAAGTATTGTCTGTAGCCATTGAAAATACATTTGAAAATAATCAATTTATAAAATAGGACAAAATAGATGAACACAAAAAATTTTGACAAAGAATACAATGTGACAGAGACAACAGTTCTACATAGATAAATAGTTGCCATATTAAAAAACATTGCACAACAAACTATGCCCCCTCGTAATAAATATTAAAATACACGTTTTCATATTTCAAAGACACTAATAAAAAAAAGTATCAAGAAACGAGATCACAATAATAAAAAAATGGAATATATTCGGAATGATAAAACGCAAATGCAAAAGTTCATATAAAAGGTGTTTCGTTAGTCATGTCAAAAATTTCGGGAGGGTTACATACACACTGAAATAAACACGTTACGCAAAAGACATTATATGTTTTAGCGTTACTTTTCGAGAAATTTAACAAAACATGTTTGCTACCTAAGCATTAACCTGTGTGTAACAGTAGTTAACTTGCATTATACGGGGTCAATGACCGTACTATGTTCAAACGCAAAACAGCTGTTTGTTGTAAGTAAGTCACAAGGTCACTATGATTGGTGTTTACAGTTAATTATTTGATTTTATTTTTTTGTTAGGAGAAAAAATGCTCCTATAAACATATGTTTTTTTGCGTAAAGTGTTTTGAGTGTTTTTGTAACCCTCCCGAAGTTATTGACATGAATAACGAAGCACCTTATAGAGAATGAAATGAATGAAGAGAAATGCATTTTGAAAATGTGACATAAAATTTACATAATGGACTACCTAAATCGATTTAACACAGATGAGAAGTAGATTAGAAATGTTTTTAACACGGTCAACCCCGCACAGTGCCGTTCGTTTTAGTAAGTGAAGCCGATCGCCGTTGTAACTGTTGCTGTCGAGATGTGTGCACAATGCGTATCGAGCTTTAGAAAGAGGCAATCCGGTGGTAGAGCGCCATCCCTTTCGCACAGAGACGTGCGAGTTAGTGCGACAGAGATGACGCTCTACAACCGGATTGTCTCGTTCTAAAGCCCGAAATGCTGGGAACTGTACAGTAATAGTATTATGTTAAATATTGGAGCAATCAAGAATTTCAATCTTTTTTTATTATAAGAACCAGCACGATTAGTGCCGTGTCGGCGGATCAGTGGTGCAGTCGACCGACACGGCTAAATCCAACTCGCAAAACCACCCCCCGACACCCCCATACCAGCAGATTAGCAGACAGTTTATGTTTTGCTATTATCTGTCGTGGTCCCTGCCTACTGAATTAGGAAACAGGCGCGATGTTGAGTATGTATGCTTATACAAAGTGTTTCAGGATAGGCTTGAGAAACTTCAGAAATAGAAAGTACTCATTATTAGAAGAAAAAACTAGGTCTAGGGAGTGCAATGACCTAGTCCAGTCCCCTTTTTCTTTTGTTGTCATTGAACTTTCAGTGTTTGGAATTTACCTACACGCAGTTAAATTCCACTAATTATGTATAGATAGATTATGTATAGATAGATAGTGATTTTATTTTTATTTAATAAAGGTGATGACCACCAAATCTTGATGAAACAATTTTAACCAAAAAGTACTATAATATGACCGAACCTGGGAAAACATTTTTTTGTCTTCAAATATGGACCCATTTGGAACCCTGAAGTTACGAAACCCTATTCTGAAACACTCTGTATATCTGTCGTGAGCATAGGACTGGTCAACTCCGCGTCCTGGTCAACTCCGCTTCCTAGTCAACTCGGTGTCCTAGTCAAATCGGCGTCCTAGTCAACTCGCCGTTCTAGTCAACTCGGCGTCCTAGTCAACTCGGCGTCCTAGTCAAGTCGGTGTCCTAGTCAACTCCGCGTCCTAGTCAACTCCGCGTCCTAGTCAACTCCGCGTCCTAGTCAACTCCGCGTCCTAGTCAACTCCGCGTCCTAGTCAACTCCGCTTCCTAGTCAACTCGGTGTCCTAGTCAAGTCCGCGTCCTAGTCAACTCTGCGCCCTAGTCAACTCCGCGTCCTAGTCAACTGTCCTAGTCAAGGCAGACTATGTGACGAGGGTTCAACGCGAGCCTAAACGTCTAGCGAGCTGTAAGTAAGCAAGAGTAGCCACTCGTTGGTCTCGTATTCGGTCGAAACCTTCTCCCGCCTGCAATGGCCCCGGATGTACTGCGTGAAGCCGTGGAGTGCTGAGTTCATCATCAGCTTTTGAATTGCTCCTATATGTTTCCTAAAGGTAAGCGTCCACATGCCCTCATAGTACGCAACGCGCGCATCGTATCAAACATATTTTTGGAAGTGCTACGTCCGCCAGATTCGAATTATCACGCCGTCATCGGCACGTTGGCATAGCCGACGTACCGATGCGTGCGGTCCGTTCGGTGGGGATGAGTGAACGCACTTCTATGTGCAAATCATACAAAGAACACTAAAATCTTGTCAACCTCGGTAGCTCAGCGGTGCGATCGGTCGATTATCGTTTGTGATCATAAGCACACCTGGAGACGCCACACACGGAGAGACCTTACTAGGTGGTAGGGTTTATCCCGGCCGGATTGGTACCACCGCACTGAACGAAACGTCGGTCGAAACGGCTACGTAAATAGTTCGTGTTTTCCGTCCAGTTTAGTGTAGCCGACATGAAATGAAGGGAAGCACTGACATGGCACCTAGTTCACCCTGTGTTATGGGCTGAAATCACGGATGTTGTAGGTGATGTAGCCAACCGTGCCAGGTTCCATAAAAAAAAAAAAAAAGACTCGACCGAAGGGAAGCACTGACATGGCACCTAGCTCACCCGGCGTTATGGGCTGACATCAAGGAAGTTGTAGGTGATGGAGCCGTGTCAGTTTCTATAAAAAAAAAAAGACGCGAACTTGAATGTTGACTGTTGGAGGCTGACTGCGATTCGGATTTCACTTAAAACTGTAGGTCCATTCCCTTCTTACCTCACTAAGTGTTAGGGTTTAACCCGCTCGGGTTGATACCACCGCACCGAGCGAAAGGTCTATGAAGCGGCTATGTAAATAGTTCATGTTTTCCATCCAATTCAGTGCAGCCAGCACGATCGAAGGGAAGCACTGACACGGCACCCAGTTCACCCGGTGTTACGGGCTGACATCACGGATGTTGTAGGTGATGTAGCCAACCGATTCAGTTCCCATAAAAAAAAAAATTGCTCGACTTGGCGCGGTCACTGCCATGCCGCCAGATTCTTAAATCTCAAGTTTTGACACCTAGAAAGCTCTTGCAGCCGGCTTAACCGCAGTGTGTCAATTAATAATATCAAATGACTTTCTCGAGGTATCGCGTATGCTTTGAGTGTTCGTGTCATCTGTCCCACTTGTTCGCTTTCTCCTGACCTTCGTAAGGTAGCCGTAACTCGTAGCCGAGTCGTTTCAGTTTCCATAAAAAAAAGTTGGTTGTCTGTAAAGTCGGTTTACGGACGATAGTTTTACGTGATAACGTCATACAATCCTTGTTTCATGAAAGGAAGGTGTGGATCTAAGCTTGCGATGGCTTCACCGAACATATCCGGGCCCATCGGCAGTAGAGGAGGGTATTAATCGAGGTCGGGACTAGCGAGTGGCCACTCTAAATTTCCCGCGCTCCTAAATTTGAAATCTTTTCCGAGATGCGCTTAATATATTATGGTACGAGTAACCTCCTTTTAATTTCTGCCGCCCTGGTACTTTTAGAAGCCGACGCTTGGGCCGATTGTGCCTCTCTATCGCTTGTTACGCGCTCTCGCTTGCACACACAGGCTCAGATGGAACGTGACACGGCTCAGATGGAACGTGACACTTTTTCGTGTGTGCAGCCGGTGTTCATCAATTTATTAGACATTATCACGTCAAAAATCAGTTTGATGCGACACGCATGCAATGCGTACGATGCGAGCGTGTGATTGGCTAAACTGAAATGGGTTCAGAAGTGAAAGCAGCAACAGCAAAAGGCGAATCGGCTCCCCAGCAGCTACGAGACGGCGCAGTTTCAGGGTTGGCTGCTGTGTCAAGCCCGCACCGGCTGCCCGCGCGCGCCCTCATGTCAGAAGTAGATCACCTCCTCCTCGTGCTGCGCGGCGGGCTGCGCGGCGGGCTGCGGCGGCTGCTGCGCCGGCGCCTGCGCGTGAGTCTCGGGCGAGCGCATGCGAAACTTGTCGGGCAGCTTCGGGTATGTATTTGTCCTGAAATGAGACAGGTATCTCTATTGAGGTTTTTCGGCACACACAAGAACACTTCTATCTATACAATAGCAACATGGAAAAAACATTACAATTATTATTATTATTTCTTTATTTATATACACTAGCAGCTTGCAGCTGATGCGTGTACTTCACGTGTTGAGTGCACTGTTTTATTATATACTAGCTTTTACCCGCAACTTCGCTCGCGGTAAAGTCGGTTTAATAGAAAATCCGATTTAAACGCAAATATGACAAACGATCGCTCCTTTTGTATTCTCTCTCTCTCTCCCTGAACCCTTTCTCCTCCCTCTCTCCACAACTCCCTCGCTTCCCCTCCCTCTCCCTCTTTCCCCTTAACATCTTTAACATCGTTATCTGCCTACCTCTCTCCCTAATTCCCTCCTTCCCCTCTCCCTTTTCCCTCGCTCCCCCTTACTCCCCCTTACTCCCCATCTCTCCTCCATTCCCCACTCTCACCGTCCCCCCTCGCTCCTTTCATCTTCCCCTCCAACCTCTCTCTTTCCCCCTCCTCCCTTTTCCCTACCCTCTTCCTCCACCCTCCCACCTTTCCCACCTTCCTCGCCCCACTCGCCCCTCTCTTTCTCTCTCGACTCTCCACCAATCCACCCCTCCCTTCTCCCCCCTCGCTCCCCTTCCCTCCTTCCGCCAATTCTATCACTCCCTATCTCAGCCCTCGTTCCACCATATCTAGCCCGCCGCTTCCCCCTCCCTCCCTCTCCCTCGTTCGTCGCCTCTCTCCTCACCTCCCCCTCCCCCATCTCGCACCCATCTTACACAACTTCCCTACCCTAAATCCCTTCCGCCTTCTCCATCTCCCTACCTGCCTCCCCTCCCACCGTCCTCCCTCCCCTTTCTTACCGGCCTCCCGCTTCCGGCCCTTCCCCACCCCACACCTCTCCCTCCCCCGCCTTCATCGTTCCTCCCATCCATCCTCACCCCTATCTCTCAAACCCTGCCCCTCCTCGTCCGTCCCCACCGCTCCATTACCGCTCCTTCCCCTTCATCGTGATATCCGCCACAAAAACACATATTTTGTGAAAATTTCAAAAGATAAAGCCCTTTAAAGATGGGACAGACGGTGTAGGCTCAGTAATAGGGTCCCTTATGGAACCCTAACAAAAAAGAACATTACAATTAAACTCGTATACACCAGGCTAGGCTACCTGTAAATTAATACATAATATTATGTGTTACGAACCTGGTAGCCCTATTGTTGGCCGGCGGTGGATGATGCGAGGCGAGCGGCGCCGGTGAACTTCCAGTTCGCGTGTGCTGCACCAGCGGCACTGAGGGTTGCTACAAACACACATCCGCTCTAACTCACTCGCTTAAGCTTAACAATAAACGATTGCTATATTTTTTTAACTTGTCGAAAGACAGCTGTGAAGTTGACTCACATGACAGAGGCACCCTACCAGATGTAAAATGACAACTGTGAAGTTGAATTACATGACAGGCACCCTACCAGATGCCAAAAGACAGCTGTGAAATTTACTCACATGACAGAGGTACCCTGCCAGATGTCAAAAGACAGCTGAGTTTGACTCACATGACAGAGGTACCCTACCAGATGTCAAAAGACAGCTGTGAAGTTGACTCACATGACAGAGGCACCTACCAGATGTCAAAAGACAGCTGTGAAGTTGACTCACATGACAGAGGCACCTACCAGATGTCAAAAGACAGCTGTGAAGTTGACTCACATGACAGAGGTACCCTACCAAATGTCTACTACAACCCTCATAGTTTTGCATTTGGAGAAAATTTTTAGAGTGAAATCTTGTTAGGTAACATTATCAAATACTTTTTACATTCCCGTTTTCTTTGCGTGTTCAGAGTTTGTAAGTGGAGCGTAAGAAGTCAGAATGAGCACAGTTTCGTCAGCCTCGGTAGCTCGGTGGTGCCGTCGGTCGACTGTCGGTTGGATCATAAGCACACCTGGGCGCGGTAAGTGGATGGATGGGTGACCACTCGACCGTTGGAGGCTGACCGTGGTTCGGATTCCACGTAAAACTGTAGGTCCCTTCGCTTTTTACCTTACTAGGGTTTAACCCGCCCGTGCTGGTACCACCGCACTGAACGAAAGGTCGGTTGAAATGGCTATTTAAATAGTTCCTGTTTTCTGATCAGTTCAGTGTAGCCGGCACGACCGAAGTGAAACACTGACATGGCACCTAGTTCACCAAGGTATTATGGGCAGACATCACGGATGTACTAGGCAACCGTGTCAGTTTTCTTAAAAAAAACAGTGGGATGGTGGCGCCCCCGAAGAGAACTACCCTTTTGTAGAGCTGTGTGTATGGGATGGTTGGCGCCCCCGAAGAGAACTACCCTTTTGTAGAGCTGTGTGTATGGGATGGTTGGCGCCCCCGAAGAGAACTACCCTTTTGTAGAGCTGTGTGTATGGGATGGTTGGCGCCCCCGAAGAGAACTACCCTTTTGTAGAGCTGTGTGTATGGGATGGTTGGCGCCCCCGAAGAGAACTACCCTTTTGTAGAGCTGTGTGTATGGGATGGTTGGCGCCCCCGAAGAGAACTACCCTTTTGTAGAGCTGTGTGTATGGGATGGTTGGCGCCCCCGAAGAGAACTACCCTTTTGTAGAGCTGTGTGTATGGGATGGTTGGCGCCCCCGAAGAGAACTACCCTTTTGTAGAGCTGTGTGTATGGGATGGTTGGCGCCCCCGAAGAGAACTACCCTTTTGTAGAGCTGTGTGTATATATGGCTGGGATACATGTATTAAATTTCTGGCCACAAGACATCAGAAGAAACTCCTGGACAGTCCAGACGCCTGGCCATCTTAGACAGAGGAACATGTTTTTGTTGTTGTTGATTTGGTTTGGGGTTGGCTCTAGGCCTGCAAACTAATCCCGCTTGGTTGGGAACCTTCGTGCAAAACCACGCAATCTCCTGCTACCCCAGCCCGCCTATGTCATCCATGAAAGCCACAAGTCGACCGGGGTGTCTGCAGGGGTATCACCAGAAACTCAGGGACAATCCTGTACATCCCGGACGCCTGGCCATCTTAGACCGAGGAACATGTTTTGGGACAAACCTATATAAAAACTTCATAGTTACCTCTGCGGCAGGTGAGTCGTGGAGGCGGTGGTAGCCCGGCGCCGGTGGCTTGTTGCCGCTCAGACTGGCCAGTTTCAACGGCAGTTGCTGCTTCACCATCTGCACACACAACAGTCAACAACCCTCCATTCTTCATCCAACACCAAATACATATAATAAACTGTAAAATTTTGAAGTGAAAACTTCTTTAGCGGCGCTTGGCACTTTTTTGGATGGGTAAAAAATGTTAAACTCGCGTCAGATCTGATTCGCGTCAGATCCGTAGCCTGTTATTATTTAAAATGTAACCTTAAGTCATTGCATTAAGGGTTAAGTTACGAGTGGCTCGGGATCAATTCTGTTAGTCTCTCAGTGACAGTAAAGCCGAAAGCAAATCAAGGGAATCCGATATTCGTTTGGTCGTTTATGTGATTTCGTGGCTCAATGGTAAGAGTGTAGGATTTGTATTTTTTGACCATGGGTTCGAATCCCTCAAAATTTTTTTTGTTTTTTTTCTTTTGTTTTCTTTTTTAAACAATGTTACGGTGTTTAAATTTTTTTAGGGTGTTTAGTTTTTTTTATAACCACCTAAGAATTATTTTCGGAAATACAAAAAGTTTTCACTTCTGCCGGCACTCCCAGAGTGCAACTGAGGCTTTTTTCCGCATGGAAAAAAGCCTAGACCAAGACCCACTGCTCAATTGCCAATCGATATCGACGACGACGCAGTCCTGTCTCACTCTACACGGAAGTGAAGAGCGAGAGAGAGAAACACGTCGTCACATGATATTTCTTTAAAGAATTAACACCAACTCGTGCCAGCTAAACACTGAACTGGACTGAAACCGCGAACTATTTACATAGCATTTTAAGTGGAATTCGAACCGCGGTCAGGCTCCAACAATCCAACAGTCACCCATCCAAGTCTGACCGCGTCCAGGTGTGCTTATGATCATGAACGACAGTTGACCGATCGCACCACTGACCCACCCATGTCTACTGTATATTTATATATAATATATAAAAAACAATAATAATTATAATAACAGCGCGCAATTCTTTAAAGCGTGCATATTTTGTAACTACTTAAAATCAATATAAATTGAAACCACATTCCTTCATTTTTATTCTATCTATTTATGTAGGAAAAATATCGAAATGAAATGTAAACTTTAACTCACCAACTGGCAACATTTTAGCTGTCAAGTTTGTCCGCCAAATTCAAGTTTTCCACTTTACTAGCTAACGATTTAGGTCAGTCAGATGCTAGGTGTTGGGAGACGTACCGCGGTGGCGGGCGCGTGCGCGACAGCTGACGCGCGGCTCTCGTTCTGAGCGCAGAGCAGCTGCGGCGGCAGCTGGTGCGAGCTGCGCGGCGCCGACACCACCGACGACTCCGACCCCGCCGACCCTCGGTTACTTAGCTCTCAGTCAGATGCTAGGTGTTGGGAGACGTACCGCGGTGGCGGGCGCGTGCGCGACAGCGGACGCGCGGCTCTCGTTCTGAGCGGAGAGCAGCTGCGGCGGCAGCTGGTGCGAGCTGCGCGGCGCCGACTCCGACCCAGTCGACCCTCGGTTACTTAGCTCTCAGTCAGATGCTAGGTGTTGGGAGACGTACAGCGGTGGCGGGCGCGTGCGCGACAGCGGACGCGCGGCTCTCGTTCTGAGCGGAGAGCAGCTGCGGCGGCAGCTGGTGCGAGCTGCGCGGCGCCGACACCACCGACGACTCCGACCCAGTCGACCCTCGGTTACTTAGCTCTCACTCAGATGCTAGGTGTTGGGAGACGTACCGCGGTGGCGGGCGCGTGCGCGACAGCGGACGCGCGGCTCTCGTTCTGAGCGGAGCAGCTGCGGCGGCAGCTGGTGCGAGCTGCGCGGCGCCGACACCACCGACGACTCCGACCCAGTCGACCCTCGGTTACTTAGCTCTCAGTCAGATGCTAGGTGTTGGGAGACGTACCGCGGTGGCGGGCGCGTGCGCGACAGCGGATGCGCGGCTCTCGTTCTGAGCGGAGAGCAGCTGCGGCGGCAGCTGGTGCGAGCTGCGCGGCGCCGACACCACCGACGACTCCGACCCAGTCGCCCCTCGGTTACTTAGCTCTCACTGAGATGCTAGGTGTTGGGAGACGTACCGCGGTGGCGGGCGCGTGCGCGACCGCGGACGCGCGGCTCTCGTTCTGAGCGGAGAGCAGCTGCGGCGGCAGCTGGTGCGAGCTGCGCGGCGCCGACACCACCGACGACTCCGACCCAGTCGACCCTCGGTTACTTAGCTCTCACTCAGATGCTAGGTGTTGGGAGACGTACCGCGGTGGCGGGCGCGTGCGCGACAACGGACGCGCGGCTCTCGTTCTGAGCGGAGAGCAGCTGCGGCGGCAGCTGGTGCGAGCTGCGCGGCGCCGACATCACCGACGACTCCGACCCAGTCGACCCTCGGTTACTTAGCTCTCAGTCAGATGCTAGGTGTTGGGAGACGTACCGCGGTGGCGGGCGCGTGCGCGACAGCGGACGCGCGGCTCTCGTTCAGAGCGGAGAGCAGCTGCGGCGGCAGCTGGTGCGAGCTGCGCGGCGCCGACACCACCGACGACTCCGACCCAGTCGACCCTCGGTTACTTAGCTCTCAGTCAGATGCTAGGTGTTGGGAGACGTACCGCGGTGGCGGGCGCGTGCGCGACAGCGGATGCGCGGCTCTCGTTCTGAGCGGAGAGCAGCTGCGGCGGCAGCTGGTGCGAGCTGCGCGGCGCCGACACCACCGACGACTCCGACCCAGTCGCCCCTCGGTTACTTAGCTCTCACTCAGATGCTAGGTGTTGGGAGACGTACCGCGGTGGCGGGCGCGTGCGCTACAGCGGACGCGCGGCTCTCGTTCTGAGCGGAGAGCAGCTGCGGCGGCAGCTGGTGCGATCTGCGCGGCGCCGACACCACCGACGACTCCGACCCAGTCGACCCTCGGTTACTTAGCTCTCACTCAGATGCTAGGTGTTGGGAGACGTACCGCGGTGGCGGGCGCGTGCGCGACAGCGGACGCGCGGCTCTCGTTCTGAGCGGAGAGCAGCTGCGGCGGCAGCTGGTGCGAGCTGCGCGGCGCCGACACCACCGACGACTCCGACCCAGTCGACCCTCGGTTACTTAGCTCTCACTCAGATGCTAGGTGTTGGGAGACGTACCGCGGTGGCGGGCGCGTGCGCGACAACGGTCGCGCGGCTCTCGTTCTGAGCGGAGAGCAGCTGCGGCGGCAGCTGGTGCGAGCTGTGCGGCGCCGACACCACTGACGACTCCAACCCAGTCGACCCTCGGTTACTTAGCTCTCAGTCAGATGACACGTGTTGGGAGACGTACCGCGGTGGCGGGAGCGTGCGCGACAGCGGTCGCGCGGCTCCCTATCTGAGCGGAGAGCAGCTGCGGTGGCAGCTGGTGCGAGCTGTGCGGCGCCGACACCACCGACGACTCCGACCTAGTCGACCCTCGGTTACTTAGCTCTCAGTCAGATGCTAGGTGTTGGGAGACGTACCGCGGTGGCGGGCGCGTGCGCGACAGCGGACGCGCGGCTCTTGTTCTGAGCGGAGAGCAGCTGCGGCGGCAGCTGATGCGAGCTGCGCGGCGCCGACGCCACCGACGACTCCGACCCAGTCGACCCTCGGTTACTTAGCTCTCAGTCAGATGACACGTGTTGGGAGACGTACCGCGGTGGCGGGAGCGTGCGCGACAGCGGTCGCGCGGCTCCCTATCTGAGCGGAGAGCAGCTGCGGCGGCAGCTGGTGCGAGCTGTGCGGCGCCGACACCACCGACGACTCCGACCCAGTCGACCCTCGGTTACTTAGCTCTCAGTCAGATGCTAGGTGTTGGGAGACGTACCGCGGTGGCGGGCGCGTGCGCGACAACGGTCGCGCGGCTCTCGTTCTGAGCGGAGAGCAGCTGCGGCGGCAGCTGGTGCGAGCTGTGCGGCGCCGACACCACTGACGACTCCAACCCAGTCGACCCTCGGTTACTTAGCTCTCAGTCAGATGACACGTATTGGGAGATGTACCGCGGTGGCGGGAGCGTGCGCGACAGCGGTCGCGCGGCTCCCTATCTGAGCGGAGAGCAGCTGCGGCGGCAGCTGGTGCGAGCTGTGCGGCGCCGACACCACCGACGACTCCGACCCAGTCGACCCTCGGTTACTTAGCTCTCAGTCAGATGCTAGGTGTTGGGAGACGTACCGCGGTGGCGGGCGCGTGCGCGACAGCGGACGCGCGGCTCTTGTTCTGAGCGGAGAGCAGCTGCGGCGGCAGCTGATGCGAGCTGCGCGGCGCCGACACCACCGACGACTCCGACCCAGTCGACCCTCGGTTACTTAGCTCTCAGTCAGATGACACGTGTTGGGAGACGTACCGCGGTGGCGGGAGCGTGCGCGACAGCGGTCGCGCGGCTCCCTATCTGAGCGGAGAGCAGCTGCGGCGGCAGCTGGTGCGAGCTGTGCGGCGCCGACACCACCGACGACTCCGACCCAGTCGACCCTCGGTTACTTAGCTCTCAGTCAGATGCTAGGTGTTGGGAGACGTACCGCGGTGGCGGGCGCGTGCGCGACAGCGGACGCGCGGCTCTCGTTCTGAGCGGAGAGCAGCTGCGGCGGCAGCTGATGCGAGCTGCGCGGCGCCGACACCACCGACGACTCCGACCCAGTCGACCCTCGGTTACCTGCCACCCGCAACATACTCTTTATTCTTTACTTCACTAGCAGCCAAAGGGAGCGATGTCAATGTATGACCTCCCTGAAACTTCCAAGTTGCTTATGGTGGAGTTCGGATGGCAGACAGCTACACCAGAAACTAAAAATTACTTCTATTAAGTGAGACAGTGGGCTGTGAATTAGAGTTATCAATTGAATACAAACATACATACATAGCATTACGCCTGTTTTCCAATGAGGTCGGCAGAGACAAGGGACCTCCACGTGCCACGATCCTGACACACGCTCTACCGCCTGTTCCGCTCTCACAATGTTCTTCATACACGCTCGTCTGTTACCGGTACTACGCACTTGACCATTTTTGAGCACGTGGCCGATCTAGTCCAGGTACGTTCGTCTAGGGCGACCCTTTCCAACTCTTCTACTCACATTCACTCCGTAAATTTTCTACGTTACATCCATTCTTCCAACATGGCCGAACCTCAATGGAATACTGGAAGCTTTGTCCAATCGACTTATAGCGATGGCAAATCGCATGGTGGACAAATTGTGGTAAACTCCTGTCGTTGTTGTTGTTGTAGTTATTGTTTTTGGTGAGTGGCAGCTTCGCCCGCAATCAAATCCCTCAATTTTTGAGACCTCCGCGCAAACCTCTAGCTCTTCAGCTGCCAAAGTACACCTCCACAACGGAAGACGAAGAATTGAGCACTGATTAACACCAAGGTTTTGGCAGGTGACGGCTATAGCTTCACCGAACGCATTGGGGCTCATTGCAAGTGGAGATGGTTCAATCGAGCACGCGACTAGCAAGTGGCCACACTTGCTCTGTGTGGGCTAGACGTTTCGGTTCACGTCAAGCACTTGTTAGCTAGTCTGCGCTGACTAGGCGAGGATCAAGAATCAAGTCAAGTTATTTTTATTTAATCCGGTATAGATGACTAAGTCGGAGGGGCCAAAGCACATTCTTCGACCAGCCATTATCACCTCCGAGAAGGTAGGTGCCATAGCGAAGACTTCCCTTTGCATTGCTGTCTATAGTGGACTAGAGAACACAGTCGAGGCTAATATGCAGCCATCTTACAACCAGTACGGTGGTACTAATCCAGTCGGCTACAATTTGTGCCTACCACCTAGTAAGGGGCAAGGGAAGGGACCTACAGTTTTACACCAGTTCCAAACGATAAAGCAGCAGGTGTAGGTTAGGAAGTGTTAAGGTGTGTGAAGGATGTGTAAGGATCGTGGCGACTCATTGTTCCTGCCCACACAATTTAGTTCACAGGAGTGACGTTATGTGTTCAGTTTTGCGACATATAAGGATGCCGGTACTCACTTCTCCACTTGGACTCCTTCCGTCGCGTGGGTTCGCTCACGCTGGAGTCTGGCGACAGGGTGCCCACGCTCGCCATCTCCTCCTGGGATCCACCTGTTGGACAAACTTTGCATTATTGGAACGTTGCAGTATGTTTTTTTTTATGGAAACTACAACACCTACAACATCCGTGATGTCAGCCCATAACACCGGGTGAACTAGGTGCCATGTCAGCGCTTCCCTTCATTTCATGTCGGCTACACTGAATTGGACGGAAAACACGAACATTTACATAGCCGTTTCGACCGACGTTTCTTTCAGTGCTGTAGTACCAACCCGGGCGGGATAAACGCTACCACCTAGTAAGTTAAGAAGAGAAGGAACCTACAGTTTAACGTGGAATCTGAGCCACGGTCAGCCTCCAGCTAGCCCGCAGCCTCCAGACCGTGCTCAGGGTTGCTTAACAACAGTCGACCGACCGCACCACTGAGCTACCGAGGCTGACAAATGTAGTATGTTGATAAACATACACTTCAAAGTAACACCTTAGTGAGAAGAAATAGGATAAAAGGTAATTGAAATCGAAAAGGTAGCCGGAAGTGGGTTGGAAGAGAGGAAAACCGCAGTAGTGGTGGTGTGCCTTGGGAGAGGCAAATAAGATTATTCATTTCCGCGAGAGAATCTAAAGATTAACAGAATGAGAGGATACTCCTGCTTCCTGCAGTTGGCCATAAGAAGAGAAGAGAAGGATTAGTGTGCACGTGAAGTCGCAATGCCTACACACCATTGATTTTATAACCCTGTCGGGACAGATAGACCACTCCATATAACAAATTTGGTAACGTTGTAAATCGTAAAACCAACAGAGGGCGTTAATAATTTTTCTTGATGTTGTCGTAAAACAAACAGGTGGCGTTAATGTTTGTTAATACTTCTATACTAAGGGCGCTATCTAGTTGAAATACAACATGTATCTAGGTACCTTTAATTGTCACTAGGCTGTAGAATTACTGCTACTAGACAAAAGATGGCGCTTTCATTTATATTTATAAAGAACATTATTTATGTAAATTCCAAAATTTTTAATTATATTTGAATAATAAAATTATGACAATTTACAATTAAACTAACACTTCTTATCAAATTAAATAAAATAAAAAAATGTTTTGAAAATTATTTGGTATACGGAACAAAATATTATTATGATTGTAATTTCCTGTTTGTGCGCTTTTAATAGATAGATCCACACAGAGCACGGAATACCCCCGCGCGCGCGCGCGCGGTATTCCGTGCTCTGTGGATAGAACGTATTTATTTAGTTGAACAGTTAAACAAATACTCGTCACTCTTCATTCTAATAATGTCAGCATTGTATGTAAAAAAAAAAAATATGAAAACTGCCTTAAAAAATTTATGAAATTAAAAAAATCGAACCCTAGAGTTGAAGGCGGTGCTAAAGAAGGCTACACAAATCACAAAGGATATCATCCACGCATGTTTTCTTTCATGTATCATTTTTGCTTGCTTTAGCAACGCCTTCAACTCTAGGGTTCGATTTTTTTTATTTCATACATTTTTGAAGGCGGTTTTTATATATTTTTTTAAATAGTTTTTTATTTCACAGTTTTTTTTGGAATTTTTTGCTATTAATGTACTCGGCGGAATCGCTCGACCTTCGGCCTCGCGATTCCGCCTCGCTTTCCAATCTGATCTCGACCAAATTAAAATGGAACCACGTCATGGTTATCCCCTTTCAAACAAAAAAAAAGAATTTTCAAAATCGGCCCACAATAATTGACGGAGTAATCGCGTAACAAACATCCAAAAAAAGAAAACATACCGTCGAATTGAGAATCTCCTAGGTCTAAAGTAAATTGCTCGTGATGACAAATTCAACGAGCCCAAACACGATGGGTTTATCATGTGTAGTTTAGGAGTTCCTATGGCCACCTTCCGTCTCCATCATCAGACCAGCTCGATGGTACTCGTACTCGTATTATAATATATTAAACGCATCTGGCCGGTCGGAAAAGATTTCAAATTTAGAATATTCATGAAACAAGGGTCCGAATATGAATGACAATATCGATTCATGTATTTCAATACAATGACAGAGAAAATTTCAAAATATTAGGTACCTATTCTACCTATTTAATACTTTTTAGTTCTAGTTTATTTTTTTTAAGTCGGTTTTATATTTTTAAAACAATATTACATAAAAAACAATAATCGAAATCGAATAATCGAAATCGGTTGAAGTGGTACAGAATTATTCGCCATGTGTCAAACTGCAAATTGCTGAAAAAGCCCACATCACAAAAGTTTTGCTGAAGGTAACCACACACCAATAGTATTTTGTTGCTTTTTCATAAACCGCTCAATCAATTTCAATAAAATTTCAATGGGAGCACCTCTGAAGTATGACCTACCAAACAAAAAAAGAATTTTCAAAATCAGCCCACAATTAACACGTTGAACGCCATACGACCCACCGGTGGGCCTAGCGTACTTTTCGGTTCGGGCCAAGCCAAACTCATTATATCCGTAATTTTCATCAACTTGAGATTTTCATCACAAAGTTTATAAAATGCGGTAATTTGTAAGGAAAATAAAAATTTGCGACTTTTACCGTCTAATTTTCGAGATATAGCAGAAGGCTCACGGGTGGATCGTGTGGCCTCCTATGAAGGATTTGTATTTTTCTGTTGGCTGGGGCCGCGGGGTCACGCCGCGGCCCACCCGTTGCGCGCGCGCCGCGGACGCAGCGATCAATCCCGGTCCGGCTGCGTCGACAATTGAGGATGTTTTACGCTTTTCTCGCCAAAAATGATTATTTTGAAGATTTCGAGTTAACACAAGAAGCGCTAACGCAGTTAGAAAACATCGAGATAGATCTTCTGAACCGTAGTTTCGGAATAGATTCTATGAAGACGTAGTTCAACCAACGAAAAGAAGATGCTGTCGAATTCTTTTGTCGGAGAGTGAGGATAGCGACTATGAAATGCATATAGAAAGACGGAAGAGAATGAAACACACTCTGGAAAGGAAAGAGGGATTGGCCAGAAAAGTGAGAAGAACATGTCACCAATGTTATGCAAAGAACGTACCAATAATGGGTAGCAAACAGGCTAAAACCAAGTCGAAAAAAGTATCCACTTATTGCCAAAGCAGCCCAACTAAACCATTCCTTTGTTTGCCTTGTTTTAACATGACTCACGGATAATTCTTTATTGTTTATGGTTAAACCCTTTGGGGTTAAGATGATTGATTATTTTAAATAATGAAGTGTCATAATGTTGTGATTGTTCAATTTCATAAATATTTTGTTTTGTTCAATTTCATAAATTATTTTCGTAATAAATAATGTCTTCTTATTTGGCAATGAAGAAAATTTTATGTTCATTTTTATTTTGACGAATATTTTCTTATTATTTTCTGGTTTTATTAATTCTATTAATACAAATATTATTTTCTACCTTATCGTTAAGAGCAGCCCTAGCATCGTTACAATTAACTTAATAAAAAACTACAAGTTTCTATTGGATTTGAAAACCACGCCGTCCGCTTCGACTACAAGGCCATGCGGCTCACTTCCATATTGGCTTTGTAGCTGCGCTCTGTGGCTTGTAGGAAGCGTTTACGTAGGCCCTCTCACGCGGCTCACCGGTGACCCCCATGCCCTGAATGGTTCAGTAAGGAAAGGCTCACCGGTGAGCGGTGAGCCCCGTGGCCCAAACGGAAATACTGGATTTTTCATGTGGCGTTGAACGTGTAAGATTGTAATTTCCTGTTTGCGGTTTTACTCCGGTCCAAAGAATTTACAAACTCTTTGGTTGTACTTGGGTTGTACCTAGCTCCGCTTATTTGTTGTTATATCCGCTATAGTAACACATATTCTGTGAAAATTTCAACGGGCTTCCTATTACGGTTCAAGAGATACAGCCCTCGGATAGACAAACGGACGGACGGACAGACAGACTGCGGAGGCTTAGTAATAGGCTTCCGTACAGGGATACGGAAACCTAAAAATAAGGGGTGAAATAGGGGGGAAAGTTTTTGTATGGGGAATCCATGATTTCTCTAGGTAAGGATATGAAAATTTATTATCTAGTCTTTTGGCACAGATTACTCAATAGTTACTGCTTTTGGTAAGAAATAATGAATAATGGTCAGGAAGAGGAAGGGGGAGAGAAAAGAAGGGGGAGTGGGTGGGAGGTACGTTTGTCAGCCTGGGTAGCTCAGTGGTGCAGGCAACCCTGGGCGCGGTCAACACGTGGATGGGTGACCGCTCGACCATTTGAGGCTGACCGTGGTTCGGATTCCACGTAAAACTGTAGCACCCTTCCCTTCTTACCTTACTAGGGTTGGTACCACCGCACTGAATAAAACGTATGTCGAAACGGCTATGTAAATCAAAGAGATTTGATGTAAATAGTTTTTTCGTTTTTTTTCGTCCAGTTCAGTATAGCCGGCACGACATGTCCGACATCACGGATGTTGTAGGTGATGTATCCAACCATGTCAGTTTCCATAAAAAAAAGAAGAAGAGGAGGAGAGGTATGGAGGGAGGAAGGGTTAGTGAATGAGGGTAGGTGTGGGGGAGGGAGGTAGTAGAGGGAACGAGGAGGAATGGATATCGAGGGAGTGAGAGGTTGAAAGGGGGAAGGGGCGGGGTAAGAGGGGGTTGCGGACAGGATGAGGGGTAGTAGGGGAGGAATGGAATGCGAGGGTGATGGGAAGGAGGGGCGACATGAGGGGAGGAAGGGAAGTAGGGAGAGAGGGAGGGAATGGGCGAAAGGGAAGGTGGCAAAGAGGGGGTCCGTGAAGGGTGAGGGGAAGGAGGGGAGGAAGGCGGGATCGAGGAGAGAAGACCGGGAGAGAGGTGAGTGAGAGATGGGCGAGGAAGGAATCCCTTCCTTCCTCCCGAAAAAGATAGAGAATATAAGAGAAGCGATGGTTTATTATCAATTTTGCATTTAAATCAGATTTACTATTTTTTTATTTTATTCGTTGTCGTGTCGTCGTCGGTAAAATCTACAATTTTACAATTTTATATAAAATATCATTGACTTATATATTCTGTAAAGCTTATCACAAATACATTAAACCCACCCTCTTTTAATCTCTTTGGTATAACACCACCAGCAGCATCGTAGATGGAAAATATAGCCCTGGACTCAACTTTTTTTAATTCGGTGCCTGGACTCCCTACTTCATACTCAAAGACATTTTGTTCATACTTCAACTATTACTAAAACGAGACACCGCGATTATGGTAGTGTGCGTATCGCGTGAATACAGAACCGACCGTCTCAAGAGATCGCATCGATATTGTGTCATCCTTTTTCCACGCGCAGTAACCCGTATCGCTTGCCTGCACGCTCCACGCAAACATTTGCGTGTTCCAAAACAAGCGAACGTCGCGCGTCGATCGATAAATTACCGCAACGGCTAAAAACTATGGAGGTGGCTTTTTACTTTCGAGCGACTGTAAGGAGAAAGGAAGTATTGTGATCGTCCAAAATGTCGAAGTTGAGAATGCGACTGATTTTTTTTTTTTTTATTGAAACTGTCACGGTTGGCTACATCACCTACAACATCCGAGATGTCAGCCCATAACACCGGGTGAACTTGGTGCCACGTCAGTGCTTCCCTTCGGTCGTGCCGACTACACTGAACTGGACGGAAAACACAAACTATTTACATAGCCGTTTGGACCGACCTTTCATTCAGTGCGGTGGTACCAACCCGGGCGGGTTAAACCCTACCACCTAGTAATATAAGAAGGGGGTCATATCCCTTAGTCGCCTTTTACGACATACACGGGGAGAGATGCAGTGGGGCTATTCTTTTAAAGTACCGGCCCCACACAGTACAGATTTGGGCTATATATCTGTCAACGATCCCAAAAAAGTGGTTTTGAGAAACATGTATGTGTGTGTGTGTGTGTGTGTGTGTCCGTCCAGCGACCTTGTGCCTAAACTGCTCAACCGATTTCGTTCAAAATTCGTATTTAGTAGTTTGAAATGATAATCTAGGGGTACCTTTTTTAGTTTTTTTTAATTAAAAAAAATAAGGGTAGCTGTTATACAAATTATTTCGTTGAGGTCGATTTTCTTATAAATGGCTAACGATTTTTATTATTATTATTATATTTAATCCATCGTGTTTGTTTCCGTTTTCAAAGGTGGTGAGGTAAAAAAATATAATTTTAAAGAAGGTATCTCCACTTTATCCTAACCGCACGCGCGTATTTGAATTGCACGCAGGTTTGGTTGGTGGGTATTTTGGTATTTGGCAACTAAAAATATAATAAGAAATAGGCATGCCATCTATAGACAAATAGGACAACTTAACTTTGGTCTGACATCTATGATGCAGAAGCGGCGAAATTATACATTTTATCCGCCAAGCTCACGGACTGACAAAACATGAAAATATTTATTGGAAAAATTATGAAAACCTTAAAATACACTATTTTGAAATTTCTACTTAATATAAAATAATCTTTAAATTTAACTATGCTGTTCCCACTTAGCATCGTTCTATAATTAGCAGATTTAAAAATATAATAATTATTTAATTCAAATTCGATACTCCTGGCGCCATCTTAGGACATAATTGAAGACTAATTTCATGTTACCTTTAAAACATCGCTGACGGTACATCTGACTCCCCCTATAAAATCAATGCTACACACTAACTAGACAGGAACTTCAAGGTTGTGCAACGCATCCACCATCAACAATGACAAGAGTTATTTGTTTTTGGGGTTGGTTTTAAGCTTGCAAACTAGTCCCTCTTGATCGGGGACCATCGTCCAAAACCCCTTGATCTCCAGCTACCCCGCGCAGCCAGCCTATGTCCTCCATGAAGGCCACAAGACGACCGGGGTAGCTGCAGACCAACAGATGATGCAGAACGGAGTATCTCCCTTCGTTGGTCTCCGAGTACACTGCTCTCTAACAAAACACACTCGGCTGTTTCCTTCTTCGCCAAACAATCCCTGCACAGTGGACTAACACACCATAGTAATAACTATGGTGTGTTGATGTTTATTTAGTGAGTGGCGGCCGCTCATCAGACCATCGGTTATGCTCAGCTTATCAACAGGCACTTGTTTTTAATAGGTGTCACCGACCGCCCCCTATGCAGTGGTTGCATGGCGGAGGACGAAACAGCCACCCACGTGCTCCTGGAGTGCCCGGTGGTGGCAGAAAAACGAATGCAGTTTCTTGGGAACGTAGGAACTGCCCATGGAGTGTGGAAGCGACAGAGAAGAGTGCTCCAATTCATAAAAGAGCTCGGGTGGCTGGAGTAGCACTACCCGAGCGGCAACGTACAACGGACCGTCTTGAGGTCTTAGTGCGGAGAATGGCCCACCCGCCCTCCCAAGAGGATGGGCAGCAAGCAAACAAACAAAAAATTGCTCAGCTTAACTCTGTCCAAGTTGATCAGCTTCCGAGCCAGCCGTCGTAGGTGTGGTTTGCAGTTGGAACAGCAGCCCTCGACTGCCTGCAATCAGAGAGACTGTCGCTGCTGCTAAAATGGCAGGACTTACCGTGCTGCTGCTGCTGCAGCCGCTCGAGCCGCCGGTACAGGCGCTCCCGCTGCTGCTCCACGTCCTTCTGCTGCTCCGCCAGCTCCGCGCGCGCCGCCGCCAGCTGCCGCCGCTCTGCACACACGTCACATTCGCCCCTTTTAGTAAATTTTTTTATACACTTGGCACTTGTGCTGTGCCGAAAGGTTCAATGGAAGAGCAGACACAGCCAATAACACCACTCCTCGCGAAGCCACGCTTAGAGAGGCGCATTGTCAGCTACAAGGCGGGCAAAAAGGTGGTCGCCCAATTTACTGACACACCTTTTGTGGATCACCGAGACTGTGCTTGTGAGGAAATATATGGCCAGAGAGAGTGTTACAGAGTTTGCCGATTCCATAGATAAAATTGCACTGTGGATTGGGTCTAAGTATTATAGATAGCCGGCGCGGGTGTCTGTGCCCAATACTTCAACGGTATTTAAGACACAGCCTGCTTATAACACCATTCCTCGCGAAACCACGCTCAGAGAGGCGCCATGCCGGCTATGAGGCGGACAAAAAGGTTGTCGTCTAATTTATTGACACGCCTTTTGAAGATTCCCAGGTTATAGGTGGTGGGGAACACACTCACCGGAAGACCGTTCCATATTTTCGCCGTTCGACACAGGAATGATTTCGAAAAACGATGTGTTCTTAGTAGTTGGGTGTCAATAACATATGGATGTTCCGAGCGAGTCCGGCGAGTCCGGCGGAGACGGATGGAAGGGATGAGGGAAGCTAATTCGTCAGAGCAACGTCCATGGTAGTACCTATAGAACAGGCTAAGAGAACCGATTGTTCGCCTGTGGCCCAATGATTCAAGTATGTTTGATGAAGCCACGTATATGCCTTCACTGAGCGTACAGGTGATGTACGCACCGTTAGCGGTTGCCTCCCTGTCGGCGCTCCGCTGCGCCTCCCACGCGCTGCGCTCGGCCGTCAGCCGCGCCTGCGCGTCGCGCAGCTCCTCCAGCTGCGTGTCGTGGCAGCGCCCGCCGGCGCCGCCGCCCCCGCCGCCGCCAGCGCCGCACGACCGCCACGCGTACAGTTGCGCTGATAGGCTGCATGTCGACACACGGCAACATGTTATACGGCTACACTGAACTGGACGGAAAACACGAACTATTTCCGCTATTTCCACCGACGTTCCGCTCAGTGCGGTGGTACCAATTCTGGAATCTCCATTTCTGGACTGCTTTTAGGCATACCTGCACTGCAGCTCCTGAGAAGCTATTGTGCGATCTGGCGATAGCCCAGATTCTGGGCTACTGGCAAGGATTGCCGCGTCGTCTGCAAAGGTAGCCATAGTGGCCTCTAAGGTGCTTGGCAAGTCCGCCGTGAAGAGAGTGTAGAGCACTGGTCCTAGAACCGAGCCCTGTGGGACGCCGGCTTCAATGACATAAAATGGCGAGGTGTAGTCTCCTTCCTTGACCTGGAACAATCTTTCCATCAGGTAGGATTCCAAGATGGAGAAGAAGGAATGTGGGAGAAACAACTTTATCTTGTAGAGTAGACCCTTGTGCCATACTCTGTCGAAGGCATGTTGGATGTCAAGGAAGGCAGCAGCGCAGTACTGTTTTTCCTCCAAAGATTTCCTTATCTTATTGCAGACTCTGTGGACCTGTTCTATTGTGGAATGCTGCTGTCTAAACCCAAATTGGTGATCTGGAATAATCTGTTGGGCAGTCAGTATTGTGATAGAATTTGATCATGATATATTGGATAGATAGCCTGGTGTACCAACCTTTCAAAAAGCTTCGACAAGGCGGACAATATAGATATAGGTCTGTAATTTAATTAATCATAATTAATCATACTGCTAAAAACCTGCTAAACATGATGCTATTGTCCAACGGCCACTCTATTGTCTCGCTCGCAACCCCTTTGCTGTTGCTATTGTCCGTCTCACTCGCGCCCGCATTGCCGTTGCTCTAACTGCTCACCTGTGTATGCTGGTCAGCTGTTGCCAGATGATGCAGGTGAGTGTGTAGACGCAGTGCTGCAGCTTCACCGCCGCCTCGCCGCCGCTCATGTAGTCGGGCAGGTGGCGCGCTCCCGTCTCGCTCGCGCCCGCGTTGTTGTTGTCCGCCGGCTGCTCTGCATTCTCGCTCACACCTTCTATCACCTTGCGCACTGGCGACAACAATATGAATACTTCATTACGTACATACATAGCTGTCCCATAACTAAATGTAATTTGTCATATGCCATTCGGATATGTGACGCTGCGCCTGTTTTTCAGTGGGGTAGGCAGAGACGACGGATCTCCGCGTGCCACGGTTCTGACGCACCTCTGCCGCCTCTTCCATTCTCATCATCATTGACCCTGTTTGAGCACATGCCCGATCTGGTTCAGGTACGAAAGTCTAGGGCTCTAAATTTTATTACTAAGAAACCAACAAGTTTATCAGCAACATTTGACGACAATTTGTAGGGTCACTACGTGTTCTACAGGTACTATCATGGACAAAGCTCAGAGGAATTTTCGGAGAACCCTTATTCCTTGCCATCCAACCTATCTCCATAGCACCCGTCGCAGAGAAACTGAACACCGTTTTGTCGTTGGGCTTTTGAGAACCCATCGGTTATCAAAATCGTTTCTTTGTCGCACAGCTTCCGGCGAGTGTATTTCCCGATTCCTTTAACCTGGGTGTCATCAAACGTCGTATCACTTGGCTAGACAGCCTAGCAACAGTCCGCAAATCTGCTGGCATGGCGCCGCCTCACTGAGCGTGGTTTCGCAAGGAGAGGTGTTTTTGGCTCTGTCGACTGTACCATTGGTCCCTCGACACAGCCACCCAGGTTGGTTTACATAAAAAAACATACTTGTATGTTACATTACAACCTGTCTTTTATGAAATTAGGTAATAGGCCCTCCGTGTAACAGCAGATATAATATGGCAACACTTAACATCAATAAAAGGTCTGGACTGATAAACTAACACATTTTTTTTTGGTTTGGCAGTTGTCTTTATGAGACATTTATCGATAGGACGTCAAAGTATATTTAACCCACAGAGGGTTATACAACACATAGCGCGTACCTTTGTGATGGTTGTCGAAGCCGCCAAAAGTGTCGGCGCGGCGCGGGAGCGCGGGGCTCTCGTACGAGACCGAGTGCCGCTCGCCCGCCGAGCTGGTGCTGCGCCCGAGACCGCTGCCCGGCCCGCCCCACGCTACCGCTGACGCGTCCAGCGCCTCCTGTTCCCGGTAATGTTGCGTTAAAACCAGTGTGGGGCTCCATCTATAGATCATTCCTAGAACGATAAGAAAAACTATGGACCCCGAACCCTATCCTCGCCAGCGTAACACGATATAAGTAAAAGCATACTTGTTTCATTGGACGGTCGCGCGCTGGCCCGTCAGTGTGTCATCAGCCGCGTTCGCAAAAACCTGTTTAAAATGCCCGCATGCTCTGTGTTTACGTGTAAAAACAGTACAGCCGAGTTTAGTGAGCACAATAGTGGAATATCTTATCATCGGTAATTACACTCCGCTCCCCGCAACTCGGCAACGCTAGTTCTCATACAAGCATTTGACAGTGCGGCATCCATAGCTTTTTTTATCGTTCTAGGGTCGTTCGTTCTAAGCGTTCGAGCTATAATTCAGATATTCAGAAACCTCACTTTCATCTGTCATTATAAGATTGACGTTAACCACAATTTGTAATATAGAGCGTTCCAACTAAATCTTCCCTTCGCCGTTATGTTGGCTCCACTGCCAGTGTCACTGTCAGTGCTTAAATTCGTGTTGCCAGATTGTGAAGATTATATTACCTAATAATATAATCGGTATTTACCGTATAGTAAATACGGTAAATACTGATAATTACGGGTAAATCTGTACACATAGCAACCCTCAACGCTGTTTTGACAGATAGACAGTGGAGCCAACATAACGGCGAAGGGAAGATTTATATGGAACGCTCTCTACCTTATTTCATTACACACACTTACTTGAAGCACATTCTATGGTAAGGGATATATTATTATATATGTTACCTTGACGACGTTGCACACCTCCTGCCATAACCCATGCGTGTCCGACGAGGGCAGAGCCAGTCTTACGTAATCCGGCACGACCAGTCCTCCAGGGAACACCGTGTTCACACCTGAATAAACAAACCGCATTCCCCATTGATGTAGATATATATAGATATAGCACAACACCGATTACTCTGCTTACCCCGATTGTCGGCATACAGCGTGTGATATGTACGTAGTATAGATTTACTTGGGATTCGGAAAAGTGAAGTTAACAGGGATGGCCAAATTCGTAAGGCCTTGCTTCCAAATGCTAATAGAAATGGCCAAACTGTCAAACCATTACTGCACCCATCATGTCAGCTAATCACACCTTGGTAAACAAAACGCCATGTCAGTGTTTCCCTACGTTCGTGACGGCCACACCAAACTGGCGCGAAAGCACATATTACTTTCTCAAAGACGAAGACGTTTCGACCGACCATCATTCAGTGCGGTGGTACCAGACGGGTGAATCCTATCACCTAGAACGGACCTACATTTTTACATGAAATCCGAACGATGGAAAAACTCATGTTCGTAAATTTGTTGCAGAGTTGAAGAATGTAAGGAACTGAGAGATAAAAGACATAAAGGGCGATAGGGTAGACACCTCTCCCTTTTGCGTGGTTCCTCCACGAAGTCATGCAGGCAAGCCCTTGTGCCTTGCTTCCTACTTGATAGCTACATTGTTATCTTGTCCTAATTGCTAAACATGGTGATCGGTGTTATGCTGCTATGACCCGAGTTCTTGCAGCCCAACACAGAGTACTCTGCTCACCACGATTTTGTTTTATGTAAACCAACATGGGTGGCTGTGTCGAGGGACCAATGGTACAGTCGACAGAGCCAAAAAACCCTCTCTTCGCGAAACCACGCTCAGTGAGGCGCCATGCCAGCAGATTTGCGGACTGTTGCTAGGCTGTCTAGCCTGTTGATATGACGTTTGAAGACACCCAGGTTAAAGGATTCGGGAAACACACTCGCCGGGAGACAGTTCCTCACCCTAGCGGTGCGACAAAGAAACGATTTTGAAAACCGATGGGCTCTCAAAAGCCCAATGTCAACAACAAAAGGGTACTCAGTTTCTCTGCGGCGAGTGCTGCGAAGATAGGTTACATGAATTTTCGGGATACAGCATGAGCAGTGGTGTATACCGTGTGGGGCCGGTACTTTATAAAAGAATAGCCCCACTGCATCTCTCCCCGTGTATGTCGTAAAAGGCGACTAAGGGATAAGACTCCCTTCTTATATTTCTAGGTGGTAGAGTTTAACCCGCCCGGGTTGGCACCACCGCACTGAATGAAAGGTCGGTCGAAACGGCTATGTAAATAGTTTGTGTTTTCCGTCCAGTTCAGTGTAGCCGGCAGGACCGAAGGGAAGCACTGACGTGGCACCAAGTTCACCCGGTGTTATGGGCTGACATCACGGATGTTGTAGGTGATGTAGCCAACTGTGTCAGTTTCCATAAAAAAAAAAGGATGTGCAATAAGAATATCGTACCGATGTGGCTGGCGTGCAGCGTGGGTGCCGGTGCCGTGTGGCCGCCGGTCGCAGCCGCCATGCGCATGTGCAGAGCCATCTTGTCCTCGAGCAGGGATGCGTGTTCACGGTCCTTCGCTCGCAGCGCCTCTGTTGCAACATAAACTACTGCATTTGAGAAAGAGGCAAGTTTTGAATATGTGGAAAGGAATGAAGAGGCGATGAAGCAGACCCCTCAACTATAACCCAATTTTTTTAACTGCACTTCGAGCTGTCAAAGTCGTTAGGTTCTCAGAACTGAATGCACCCTCCCCGCTTACTTCCTCACCTCTCCGCCGACGCCTATCAGTACGGTCTGCACTCCGTACCTACTGATTAGGCGTCGGCGGTCGCTGAGGTGAAGAAGTACAACTAAGATCACGACTGAAGTCGCGTAGGCTTGATCAACGCCACACATGTTCCAATAAATTTGCGCAAACACAATTTGAGCAAGTTTTTGAATCGAAAAATATTATTTTTTCGACTTCCCACACACGAAACTGCAAACTTGCTCAAGCGTAGATTTGCACAAACAAATAGTTACGTGTGAGACTGCCATAAGTTGGTCCCAAATGCTTGTTGGAACAACTGCCAACAGAGCTTATTGCATGTTTAAAAGTGGACGAAGTAGTAACTTGTGGTGAGTGGTAAATTAGAAATTTTAGAATAAGAAAGATGCAGAAAAGATTTCAGAATGGAGGTGTAAAAAATATTTGCTTCTTTCAATAACTGGCGCGATGGTATGTTTAAATAAAATATGAAAAATAAACAAGTTTCTAGACAGAAACAGCCAAATTGCAGGAAGAATTATCCTCTGATGACGCTAATCTCTAAGATTATCTCGCAGAAATGTATAACCTCTTCTTCTGTATCGGTGAGACAATCGTAAGATTAGTGGAACCACAGACAATCAGAGGATGATTGTGCTACAAATACGCAATTGGGAAGAGATATTGAACCTAATAGGCATTCACTAAGTACATTAACCCAATTTTTATAACTTTGCACTTCGAGCTGTCAAAGTCGTTAGGTTGGCAGAGCTGAACGAATTCACCCCCCGCTTACTTCCTCACCTCCCCCCGACACCTATCAGTACACACACACACACACACAGCAAGGGCGTGTACTGATAGGCGTCGGCGGAGAGGTGAGGAATTAAGCGGGGGATGAATTCAGTCCTGCCAACCTAACGACTTTGACAGCTCGAAGTGCACAGTTATAAAAATTGGGTTATACCTAAATGTTGATTATCTACATGCATATAGATATTACAAGTTAGTTATTGATAAAACTACATCACAAGAATGCATAGAAAATTAAATACTAGAAAAAGTAAATGTTAGAAAAATATATAAAATTATATCCATTCCATTAGACATGCATATGATGGAGGATTTTGGGCATTTCCATAAAGCCCTGGGAAACGTTGCTGTTGTAGTTTGTAAGGGTGGTTCTTAGCCTGCAAACTAGCTCCTCTTGGTCAGGAACCTTCGTGCAAAACCCCTCACCCTACAGCTACCTCTGCCAGCCTATGTCCTCCATAATTGGTCACAAAATTGTCAGGGTGGAAGCAGACTGAAAACTGGGAAAGGAATATCTATATAATTCTTAAGTGCCTATAGGTTGAGAAACCATAGCCCAAAACCGACATTACCGCGAGCGGGGTCGCGGGCAGAAGCCAGTTATTATAACATAAATAATTAAACCGCCAAGCCTGCGTGCACCCGATTTTGGTCAAAAAAGGCAAATGTTTCAACTCCTTTTAATTTGTTGACTGAATTGAGACGCCTAGGCGAACACCTACTTTAGTCCAACCGAGATAAAACTATATTAGCCTTTTTTGGCCAATATGAAGTGCAAACTTTAAACGAATATAATATCATCTACAAGAAAAATGTTTGCACTGATTTCCTATGTCATTCCAGGAATTTATTTGAGACTACCTCCAATACCTATATACACAAGGTCAGCAAAACACTCCACTGCTTCGCTGTAACTATATTTTGACAAGCTAATCGCGACAGCAGGATACGACCTCTAAACAATATTCATCTCTGTCTAAATTAGACTTGGCACAAATTTGGCAATTGTGTTTTAGCAGGTCGAGAGACACAATATGTAGGTACAGTTGCCGTCAGCAGCTTTAGAAAGAGACCATCCGGTTGTAGAGTCTCGTCCCTGTCGCACGAACTCGCACGTCTCTGTGCGACAGGGAGGACCCTCTACAACCGGATTGTCTCTTTCTAAAGTTCGACACGGATTATTTGCTGCCGGGAATCTACATTGCATAATTAATTACTTTTATTTAGTATACACTAGTAGCTCTAAGCTGACGCGCGTGTTGAATGGACTTGGTTCTCACTTTTACTGAAAAAAAATTTTTACATGACAATTTTTGAACAATTTATTATTATCCTTTCAATTTACATTATAATATGTCTCCTTTTCTAATGGACCTCCTTTTCTAACTATTGGTAATGTTTTCTGGTTCTCCATTCGATCAATGGTTTTCCGACCCGCTGGTTCACGATTAGCTTGCCGAACTGTAATATTGGAACTGGGAGCGTACGAAAATGCATGCTATGCCTGTGCCAAAAGGCTCACCTTCCAACTGCCACCACGGCGTATCGTCTGACAAGCAAATTATATTTAAATCAATCTCAAGTTATTTCGTTCATAGTCACTATTCGTCTAGCAGACAACACAGACCTAAACGCGCGAGTTCTACAAGAAATGGGCTCTCAAACCGTGCCATTTTATCAGTCTCTATATTTATATAGATATTAGTCTCCATTACTCTCTAGGGCTCTCGTAGCGGAACCATTAGCGAACCAAACAGACAATTCTCGATCGATAACAGAGTGCCATGGCGTGTAACCAGTAGGCGCTATTGTGTCAAGCTAGGTCAACATATGTACAGTGTTTTTATTTTACGAAGGCACGAGGGGTACGAGGTAGGAAGTGGTGCGAGAGGCGACCGCGCGGAGCTCAGTAGAGAACGAACTCGGTGCCTGGTCGGTACACACGTTCTACATGTCTCCGCGTCGCTCCGTCGAACCGAGTCGTTCCCTACTGAGCTCCGCGCGGTCTCACAACACTTCCTACCTCATACCCCTCGTGCCTTCGTAAAATGAAAACACTCTACCACCACACCAATCCCATGACCGTATCTGTATCTCTGGCGAGTATCATGATCGCATCGTATCGAAGAAGATGTGGAGCGTAACTTGGAGAGGCTTCAATGAACATATCCGAGCCCACTGACAGTAGGGGAAGGAGTCAATCGAGGAAAGGACTAGCAGGTGGCCAGCAAGCTCTCCAGCGCTCTTAATGCTTCGGCTCGCATCGAGCCCCCATCAGCTAGTCTGCGATGACTAGGGCACAGAGAATCACCAGTTCCACTCTCGATCCTCCTCTCTCTACCTATCCCTATTTTGTAGAACGCCTCCAGTGCCGACTTCGCAGCTCTGTCTATATACGAGCTTAAGGTCGATCTTGGCAGGCTTAGATTCTTGAAGAGCGACTTCGCTGGTGGTCCAAGTAACCCATTATCGAGCTCCGTGTATAGTTGTGGACGCCTCACTCAGTGGTGGATTCGTATTCCATATGTCCTTTGACTACTCGAGATGGTTCAGGCTTTATATGAGCACTGTATCGAGACCACATAGCATCACCTCGTAGCATTTCCGGTCCACACTAGCGATCATGATACGCGTCGGCGATACGCATACTGTGATCTGATTGAGACTGATCTCTTCGCTGTGGAAGTCGGAGCAAGAAGACTACCAGCGAAGTCGCTCTACAGTCTCTTCGAGAATCTAGGGCTGCCAAGATCGACGCTAAGCTCATACATGGAGAGAGCTTCGAAAACGTCACTGCAAGCATCCTACAGAATATGGATAGGTCGAGAGCGGGACTGGTGGTTTCCCCGCATCCTAGTCAACGCAGACTAGCTGACGAGGGCTTGATGCGAGCCGAAACGTGAAGCAAGCATGCGCGGGAAATTTAGAGTGGCCACTCGTTAGTCCCGACCTCGATTAATACCCTCCTCTACTGCCGATGGGCCCGGATATGTTCGGTGAAGCCATCGCAAGCTTAGTTCCACACCTTCCTTCCTTCGATACATATGTGGACCCAGCTTAAGAGCGTACCGTAAAAAGAACTGATCATGATTTTAATTTACTTTCACTCTTCATTCTAGTAGTAAACAAGATGTCACTTTGTTGACGAAAAGGGAAGGGGAAAAATGACACGGCTCGACCCCAGGTACTTATATATGCTTTGATCAGTGGTAGGTAAGCTGTAATAGAACTTTTCAAATTGTCCAACCGTTCTGTTACCACATGCGAAGAAGAGCAAAACAGGAGACTTCGCATAAACATGTCACGGCCATTGCAGAGTTTGAAATTGAAAGAAGAAATAGATTCCGACATAAGCAACGTTCACATTACTATATATGGTGCTTCGTTAGTCATGTCAAACATTTCGGGAGGGTTACATACACACTCAAATAAACACTTTACGTAAAAAAAAACATATGTTTATAGGAGCATTTTTTCTCCTAACAAAAAAATAAAATGAAATAAGTAGCTGTAAAAACCAATCATAGTGACCTTGTGACTTACTTACAACAAACAGCTGTTCTGCGTTTGAACATAGTAGGTCATTGAACCCGTACTATGCAAGTTACCTACCGTTACACACAGGTTAATTTTTAGGTAGCAAACATGTTTTGTTAAATTTCTCGAAAAATAATGCTAAAAACATATAATTTTTTTGCGTGTGTATGTAACCCTCCCGAAATTTTTGACATGACTAACGAAGCACCTTATATTTTCAGCGTCAACTAAGCTCATGTGATGCAGAGTACACATTAAGGGCCATCCGTTTAGCCCGAAATGTCGGCTACACCATTTTTTTTAGGAGCTTAATTGTATTGTGTTATTTGCTGAGCATTCATATGATATACTCTGTTTATAGGCCATGCGGAAAAGGGGAACATTGACCTTGAGCATTAGTTCCTTACACAAACGTGACGCGCAAAGTGCCATCTCTCGCTTGCGCGGTGGTTTTCAGTCATGGAGCAATAGAGAGAGATGACGCTTCGCGTTTGTGCAAGGGTACTAACATTCAGAGGTTAATGTCCTTGTTTTCCGTGTGGTCTGTATATATTACAACTACTCTTGAGTCTGTCACAACAGATATATTTTTAGATAGTTTAGATATAGGTTAAGACGGATTATCCGGATTTTTCGTTATACACAATACCCCTGGTCCCAATTACTCCGGATAATCAGGGTTTTACTGTAATGAATTTAAAAAAAAACCTTATTTCCTCCCTTTCTTTTCCTTCTTTCTCTCTCCTCCCGTAGAAGCGGGCGCTCACCGGTAATGAGCCGTATGCTTTCGTGTCGAGCCTCCAGTTGTCTCTGTCGCTCCTCCGCCGAGTGCACCTGCATCCCCGTCTTGCTCTCCTCCTCTTCCTCGGGACAATTCTGCACGGCCGCTCTGCGAGTTATCAAAAAATCATACATTAACACTTTCACCGACACTGTGATATTTTAGGTTTCATGATATGACGATAAAAAATTTCCATACAAACTCATACGCCGCCTGTCGGCGAACTGTCATATCGAACAGGTTTAAGTACCTGTGATATGACGGTACGTCCACAGCCGTTACCGGCCTCGATTAATACCCTCCTCTACTGCCGATGGGCCCGGATATGTTCGGTGAAGCCATCGCAAGCTTAGATCCACACCTTCGAAACAAGACAGCCCGGAGAGACGGGATGACGCTGGAAAGACAGCTGGCGACCGGGAAAGACCGTTGACGAATGGGAAAGTCCATTTGACGACCGGGAAAGACTGGTGACGCTGGAGAGACAGACGGGCGTTAGGCCTAGCAAGCCGCGCCAGGAAATAAAAGCTACGACAGTCAAAAGAGTAAATACCCTCAGAGCGGTCCGAGAGGGAGGGAGGATGAACCGCTCACCGATCGATATCTCTGACAACCTTGGCATGAATATGGACTTGAAATGCTCGAAGTGTGGGAAACAATATAAGCGAAAAATCTGGCTAGAAAAGCACGTGAAGGAGAAACATAGCGACAGTGAAGCAGGGCAGAAAGCGCCTGTAAGTTCTCCACCTGACACTATTGACAGAGTACAACCTCACAAGTCACAAAGTGTTGCGCAACCTTCCTCTCACCATGAAGCATTTTCGCCCAGAGACCGACTAAGCTTACCGAGCATATCCGAGACCACTTGGAAGCAACATGATCGATGCCTAGCCGAAAGACTTGACCTCCCAGGCTGCAGGCAGAGTCCCGAAGATCAGCTGTATGACTTCCAGGGAACAATTTACAATTACTTCTCCGAATTGTACCCTGTTCGCTATCACCACAACCCAATGGAAAGAGAAAACACTTTCAAAGCAAAGCTTAGGAGAAGGAAGAGAGAGTTGATAAAGCAGCTAAGGAAGGCTAAAGCCTCAGGAGACAGAAATCTATGCCACCAATTAGCCAGAGCGATGAGATCTATCCTAAAACTCATCCAGAAAGTATCTGAGCAAATTACGGTTGCTGGCAATGAATTTCGAAAGGCTCAGAATATAGCAGCTTTCGAGAAGAACCCCTTTTACTTCGCCAAAAAAGCTTTTAAGGAACAGCAGGGTACAATTAGGTTAAGTACGGACGAGATGTTCAACTACTTTAAATCCACATATACCACCCCGGAGGCAGATATAACTTACAGGGATCCACCAGCTCCAAAACCCAAAGAACCTGCTCTAGCATTTGATGCTGATTCACCGACGATGGAAGAGCTGGAATACCACATAAAAAGGAAACCAAATAGTTCCGCCCCGGGACCCGATGGCATACCATACATCATATACAAAAAATGTCCATCAGTGCGGAAACACATGTTGAACATCTACAAAAGAATTTGGACGAACAGAGAAGTGCCAGACTGTCTTGGTAAAGCCGTGTTTGTTCTTCTACCAAAAAAGAAAGAAGTTACTGATCCCAAGGATATTAGACCTATAGCCCTTACGAACACAATTTCGAAAATATTCTTCTCCATTATACAGGCCAGACTACTCAAACACATGTGTACCAACGACTACTTACCGAAGAAGTACCAGAAAGGTTTTCTCCCAAGAGTTGCAGGGTGCCTCGAACATAATTCTTTGCTGACTGAGTGTCTTAGAGATGCAAGGAAGAATGAGAGACAATTAACTGCCACGTGGTTAGACTTTGAAAACGCCTTCGGTTCGGTGCGCCATGAGTTACTATTAAAGGCGCTAAAGTGGTATAATGTGCCACCTCTGATCTGTAATATAATAGCCTCCTACTACAAAAAACTTTCCTTTGTAATACAAGTAAAAGGCGAAACGGAGAAGACACCGGAAATTCGTTACGGCATAGGACTTTTCCAGGGTTGCTGCCTCTCTCCTGTCACATTTAACATTGTTATCAACATTCTAATTGATACGCTTGTCGTAAAAGAAAAGAAATGGGGATACAGGTTCAAATATGGAGACACATATATCGCGGGCATCCTGGCATTTGCGGATGATATTACGCTGTTAACCCGCAATCCAAAACAAAATCAGGCGCTTCTTAAGGTGGTGGATGACTATTGTGAATGGACCAAAGGGATGAAGATAAAACCAGCGAAGTGCTACTGTTTGAGCTTAACCAGGAAAGGTTCAAAGTTTACCTCGAGCAATCCAGGTCTGACAGTAGCCGGAAAACCAATCGCAACCGTGGCTGATGAAGCTCCTTTTAAATTCTTGGGCAAAAGGATCACCAGCAGAGGAAAGGAGCATCCTACTGATGATATTGTCCAACTTTTCGAAGAGAGCCTCCGCCAAACTGACAATCTTCCCCTCCTGGGTACACAAAAGGCATGGATTTACGATAACTACCTGACATCAAAACTTTCATGGCCATTTCTCGTCTACGACTTCACAAAGCAAAACCTGACTAAATTAGACTCGTATGTGACCAGATTCCTGAAATCATGGTTTGGACTGGCTCACCCGGCTGACTCGTCAACGCTATACAGATCTCACAATAACTTTGGACTGAACATTAAGAAACCGTCGATATTTTATCAAAAGGCGAGAATAGCCAAACGATGTATACTCAAAGACTCCAATGATAGCGCTATTCAAGCCTTACCCAACACATCACTATCAGATGAACTGGAATCGAGACTCGACTTCTACAAATCATTCCAAGTTGGCACACGCACCAATAGATCTGGATTGGGCATAGAAACAGCAAAGTCTGATAAAGAAATACTGAAAGGTTTTGCTCAGGAGGACATGGAACAAGGCTTCAAACTTCACGCCTTAAACCTAGAAATGCAGAATGATTGGCTAACAGTGGGTGACTTCTGCATCCCTCCTGCATTGAAGTGGAAATCCATAATATACAACTGGTCCCCTGAGCTGCTTAAGTTCTACTTAAATGCATTCCAGCTTACTCTCCCCGACCCGAGTAACCTAGTTAGATGGGGGAAATCTACAAATAGACTATGCCCGTCATGTAAGGAGTTCGTAGGCACGGCCAAACATTTGTTATGCGGATGCAAAATACTGCTTGAGCGAGGCCAGTATTCCTAACGTCATGATAAAGTCCTCCAAATCATCAGAGAGGCCATCAACCTGTCAATTGCACGGACCAGGAAAGGGCAAACCAGTAGCGGCTTCCAGAAGGTCAACTTTGTGAAACCTGGAGCCAATAAGCTGCCCAAAGATAGGACTAAACCTTCTTCAATTTTGGGAGCAGCAAAGGATTGGGAATTGTTGATGGACACACATGAGAAGCATTACCAAATGCCTTCGGAAATCTGTACCACAGCATTAAGACCGGATATACTCATGTTCTCAAAAGCGACAAAGCATGTAGTACTTGTTGAACTTACAGTTCCATGGGAAAGTAACATACCGAAGGACCACAACATCAAGCTTAACAAGTACTGCAACTTAGTAGACCGGATTGTGAGAAACGGATTCAAGACTGATCTCTTCGCTGTGGAAGTCGGAGCAAGAGGACTACCAGCGAAGTCGCTCTACAGTCTCTTCAAGAATCTAGGGCTCCCAAGATCGACGCTAAGCTCATATATGGAGAGAGCTTCAAAAACGTCACTGGAAGCATCCTACAGAATATGGATAGGTAGAGAGAGGGAGGTCGAGAGCGGGACTGGTGGTTTCCCCGCGTCCTAGTCAACGCAGACTAGCTGACGAGGGCTTGAAGCGAGCCGAAACGTGAAGCATGCGCGGGAAATTTAGAGTGGCCACTCGCTAGTCCCGGCCTCGATTAATACCCTCCTCTACTGCCGATGGGCCCGGATATGTTCGGTGAAGCCATCGCAAGCTTAGATCCACACCTTCCTTCATTGGCTGTATGGGTAGCTTACGGCCACAGCCGTAGCGCCGTACTATGAAGTATCTATAGTGTGTGAGGGGTGCGGGGAAATCATTCTAGACAGAAGAAGAAAGGAGAAGAAGGATGAGACGAAGCTTGGCGTGAGGACCAGGAAGTACTAGAGTAGACAGTAGGCTTGCCAGGTGCCCGGGATTTCCGGGATTGTCCCGGGCTAGGCTCCAAAGTCCCGCGTCCCGGGCGAAGGATCGTTTTCTCCCGGGAAGAGTCCAGATGCTGAGGAAGTGCTCAAATTAGCAATTTCCTTCTTTCATTTTAGTGTAGTGTTTCTTACTAAAGTTGTACGCTTTAAAACTAACGCTAAAAGTTCGCCGTAAAAATTATAGCAGAAAAATATCTTTCTCCACCATATTTATGAAGGACTGCCGTAGTAGATATGTCCCGGGATGGCTAACATAAGATCTGGCAAGCCTAGTAGATTTTTTTTTTCTCCGTGCTCCGTCTGCCATCAGCTTTAATCAGCTTTATAGCCTTTATCAGATTCGTTGCATGTAATTTTCCTTTTGGAAGCTGCTGTCCATCAACTACAGCTTCAACTTTAATTGTGCAGCAGGATTACAACTGCTCGGCCGGTACATTTTGCCGCTTTAGTCGCGACACTATGTTTGTTCTGTCCAATAAGCCCACCGCCAGAGTATTTACATGCTGCTGGAGGCGGATCTTATATTTTATTGACCGCTTCTGGATTTCCTCCTTCACAGTTGGAACTTCTAGGTATTGGTGGATCTCATCATTCCGAGAGAACCATGGGGCTTTGCTAATACATCGCAGGATTCGGTTCTGGACGCGTTGGAGTAATTCCGTGTTGGATGTGCTAGCTGACCCCCACAGTTCTATGGCGTAGGTCCAAACAGGCTTGAGAATCAGGTTGTATACTAGGAGTTTGTTTGCCAGTGAAAGTCGGGATCGTCCACCAAGCAGCCAGTACATGTTATTAAATTTGATCTTTAGGTCATCCCTTTTTGTCAGAATGTGTGTCTTCCAGTAGAGTCCTCTGTCCAGATGGCAACCCAGGTATTTGACGACAGTTTTGTGGGGTAGAGTCTCGCCTTTCATCTGTACCGGTGGACAGTCACCACGCCTCAAAGTGAAATTTATGTGTGCGGACTTCGATGAGCTTGCTTGTATAAGCCACTTGTTTAGCCATTCATCAACTTTGTGGAGGTGTTTCTGCAGTATGTTTGATGCCAGTATAGGGTCAACGATACTTGCAAGGCATGCCGTGTCGTCAGCATAGGTTGCGCTGAGGATGTTATCTGATTCCGGTAAGTCAGCTGTGTAGATGGTATACAATACCGGGCCAAGGACTGATCCCTGGGGAACTCCTGCTCCGCATACGTGGAAGGCGGAGTACTCCTCTCCAAACTTCACTTGGAACGACCGCCCATCCAGATACGAGGCTATTGTCATGTGTACCGTGTTTGGAAGTGTTTTCTTTATCTTATATAGTAGTCCTTTATGCCAGACTCGATCAAAGGCCTGCTGTATATCCAGGAACACCGCCGAGCAGTATTCCTTTTTCTCGAATGTTTGTCTTACCTTTTGAACAACACGGTGTACCTGCTCGATTGTCGAATGTTGGGATCGGAATCCAAATTGGTGGTCAGGTATGATGTTTACTTCAGTCATTATTGGCTTTAGACGACTTAGGAAAATTGTTTCAAATACTTTCGACATGACGGGAAGCAGGCTGATTGGTCGGTAGGAGGAAACTTCGTTTGGTGGTTTTCCATCTTTGTAGATCATTATTATCTGAGACACTTTCCACAGTCGCGGGAAATAATGCAGTCTGAGCATGGCATTGAAAAGAACAGTCAGGAACACTACAGCTTTCCTTGGCAGTTTTTTAAGCACTTCGGCTGTAATCAAGTCATGTCCTGGTGCCCGTTTGTTTTGTAGCCGCCTGATCAGCCTTACCACTTCTCTTGGAGTTGTAAGTTTCAGTGGCAAAGACATTTGCTGGTCGCTCTGTAGGTACTCGTCAATCTCCGCCTCCAGCCTAGTAGATAGATCCATAAAAAAACTCGAAAGAAAGACACAATCAATCTGATAACGTCAAAGACTGATCGTAGATTCTTCATTGAGGGGAAAAGAATAGCAAGCGCACCGTATATCTGTGATCCAAGTGCCGATGTCCTTGGGCTTGTGTATGTAGAGACACCAACAATGACGAAGTATTCTAAATTATATTCTGAAGAATAGTATGCGATTACTAACAGAAAAAAATAGTTGGAGAGAGAGATAAAAGAGATGTCACATATCCGAATGTCATAGGACAAACAAACACACACACAGATATATGACAGACCATTCAGTGTGTTCCCTTAACTCAGTTGTTTGGTATCTGTCAGTTGGCGACGAGGATCGGATCCAACTGAAAGATACCAAACAACTAAGTTAAGGGAACACACTGAAGGGTCTATCATATATCTGTGTGTGTGTTTGTTTGTCCTATGACATTCGGATATGTGACAAGAGATAAAGCTAATAGACTAAGAGCGGGCCGTATGCAACCCTACCTCATCGAGTAGCAAGATGTGACTTATCTAGGCTGTTGCATATTAAAAAGTTATGTTTTATAGTACAGGGTTGCCTGGGCGTAACCTGGAGCATTTTGTACAGTGACCAAAAAAATGATCCTTTTTTTTGGTGGAATTTACCTCATCGAGTAGCAAGTAGGTACATAGCACATTCGATAGTGCTAATCAAGAAGTGCCAAACTGCACAGGGTTGCCTCGCCCAAACCTGGCACTTTCGTGATTCAGCCTAATTTTAGGGTGGCCAAAAAAAGGAAAATTTACCTCATCGGGTAGCAAAATGAAACTCGTGCCATTCGAAAGGTCCCATCATCCTATTATTAATTAATTTGGGTTGCCGGCCCTATACCTGGAGCTTTTCTTATTCAGCCGAGTTTTATGTTCGAACGTAAAAACTGACTGATGCAAGAAAAACGTAGAAATTAGTCCAGTGGATAGTTTAAATGAGATTGTTTAGATATAATAATAGATTATATGTATAAAGTTGGAGCTACACGACCTTGAACATTTTGTACGGTGAGCAAAAAAATAAGATAATGCAAAAAAACTACGAATATTTTTAAAAAGAGTGTACATCTATTAGATCTAATCAATTTCGATGTTTTTCCATTAAGCACATACTTTTTTTAAAATATGTTCACTTAACCTAACACTACACCCGCGTATCCCTTCTCCGACACTGTCTCACTCATTGCGAAACACAAAAAATTAGCTTCTCGCAGCGGTGCTTGCGTCGTTTATACTTTTTTGGAAATGCATCCTATACATTCCTAGTACTACGGCAATTTTATTTTATTCGGTAAATTCACAGCGATAGCATACGTATATTAAAATGAGTATATAAAAGTGTTTACAGAAATCGCCAATGAATGAATTTACACACAAACTTGAGTTCTTTTATACATTAATAGAAAAATACCAAAAATTTATGTATCTATGTCGATAGCAGATGGGTTTTCCCATGCATTCCAATGACGATAGTCGTCCCTGCATGCGGGAATTCCGATATGGGTTTCTGGTTCTGCGCCAACGAGATAGCAATAGAAAAACAGATACAGATAGTGAAGCCGACGCATCTCTTTTGTTTTCAGCTTACCATCACAACAGGCTTCAACACGATTTATTCGTCTTCACTTCACTTCAGTTCAGTCCTTTGTTTGAGAGTGAGATAACGCAGGTGTCGGTTAGTGCGGTGTTTTCATTTTGCTGTTCAATCACTTCATATTTAATTCACACAACACAACTTGGTAAAAATACCACCAAAATTTTGTATATTTCGCATAGAATTCACCGCACTAACTGACACCTGCGTTATTTCACTCTCAAAGACTTATATCTTCCCCATGTGGTGAGGATTTACGCAGGTGCATACAGATCCCCTAACCCCAGTGCGTCAAGAACAGAGGCATTTTATGAGCATCTTAGCAGTACGGCAGACAAACTCCTTTGCGAGTTCCCTACGGCGGAGTTAGTGATTCTGGGTGATTTCAATGTTAAACCTCCCCCATCACTGACCATGCCGGCAGGGAGGCTTACAACTTGGCCATTGCACACGGTTTGACGCAGTTGGTGTCCGGAACTACTCGGATACCTGATAACCCGGCCCATCGACCTAGTTTGTTGGACCTTGTGCTGGCTACTGAGCCAAATGGTTGCAAGGTGAGGGTCAAAGCTCTCCTCGGAAACTCTGACCATTGCCTTGTACGCTCAACTGTACCAACAGTACACTTCGCGGAAGCACGTGAATGTAGTACGCGAACATTATGGCACTACCGGTCAGCACAATGAAATGACTTCCGTTCCTTCCTGGAAGCATACCATTGGCACGACGTTTGCTTCTCTTCTCCAGACCCAACGCTGTGTGCCCAATCGGTCGTCGATGTGATCGCACAGGGTAAGAATTTCTTCATACCTACCTCCACCGTTCCCATCGGCGGCCGCCATAAGCCTTGGTTTGATTGTCAATGTAGGCTGGCTATTGACACTAAAAACAAGGCTTAGGTCTGTCGAGAACAGACGAGAGCTCAACGTCGCTGCTAGGCCCTGCAAACGAACGCAAAACTTGGCCAAGTTCAGGCACGACCGTGGAATTGGCGCGAAACTTGCACGTAGCCCTTCGGGTAGCCGCGCCTTCTGGTCTCTCGCCAAATCCATCGGTCGGAATTTCTACCGTCCTGCTACACCTCCGCTGGAATGTCCGAATGGCTCGCTCGCTATACTCGCGAAAGAAAGGGCGAATACCTTTGCACGCCTTTTCGCATCCAACTCAAACATGGACGACCTGGGCGCCAACCCGCCTTCATTACCCCATTACGGGCGTACGATGGCAAATATTAGGTTCCACCCCAGAGTCGTCTATAAAACGCTACGTGAGTTGGATATTTCGAAGAGTAGCGGCACAGATTACTTAATAGTTACTTCGTAACAGATAAATCACTCCATAGAAAATGTTCCTACCTTCGGGCTTTAATAGCCTACTGTTTCACATCGCCAATCGCTGCGTGCGAAAATGTACCTTAACGATCGAGTGTAAAGTGGTTATTGCTTTGCAGCTGCGCGCAGTTGCGTGGGCGAGCGTCTATATATACTTCGCGCGGCTGACGAATTGCCACTGAAAAAGACCGCCGGCGGCCCGTCGGGCGGTAGGTAGTTAGCGCGCGCAAGTACATAGAGTGCGTGAGGCCTGGTAGCGGGCCTGACGGTGGCGTCCCGGCGATCGTCTTGAAAAATTGTGCTCTGGAATTGGCCCCAATATTCAAACGGTCCTATTCCTCCGGTTCAATGCCTTCTTGCTGGAAGAGAGCTTCGGTCCAGCCGGTCCCCAAGAAGGGGGACCCAGCGAACCCATCGAACTATCGCCCTATTGCGATAACCTCACTTTTGAGTAAAGTTATGGAGCGCATTGTCAACTCAGCGCTCCTGACGTATCTAGAAGACTCTAAACTCCTCGACGACAAGCAATACGGCTTCCGCAAGCAAAGGTCGAGATCTTCTAGCGTACGTCACGCATTTGTGGGCTGAAAGGCTCGATGGTTTTGGGGAATCGCTGGCGGCCGCTCTGGACATATCCAAAGCATTCGATCGCGTCTGGCACCGAGGACTCTTAAGCAAGCTTCCGGCCTACGGTGTCCCTACAAAACTGTGCACTTGGATCTCCAGCTTTTTGAGTAGTCGGTCGATCTTTGTCACCCTAGATGGTGCCTGCTCGGCCGACTACTCAATCAATGCTGTAGTTACACAAGGATCCGTGCTGTCACCTACGCTGTTTTTATTGTTTATTAACGACATGCTCTCGCTCGGCGAAATATATTGTTATGCGGACGACAGCACGGTGCACGAAGGGTTCATCAAGGATTGGAAGGGTAGAGTAGCCTCAGCAGCAAACGTGAGAGGCGAAACTGTTGCTCGGGTTGACCAGGTTTTCGAAAAAATATCCTCTTGAAGGAAGAAGAACTTGGTCAACTTCAACGTAGCCAAGACGCAAGCTTGTGCCTTCTCTACTAAGGCTGATCCGTTTCCTCTCCAAGCCACTTTCCAGGGCAGCCAAGTCCCCAACGATGGTAGTCTGGGCGTCCTGGGTATGGATGTGTCCAAGAACGTTGGGTTTCGATCGTTCATAGAGTCCAAGGCGAAACTAGTAAGACCGGTGATGGAATATTGCAGTCATCTTTGGGAGGGTTCCCCTGAGTACCTTCTTTAAGCCTTGGATTCTATTCAGCGACGAGCCATTCGTCTCATTGGTGACTCTGTACTCACAAAGGACCTTCAACCTCTAAAGCACAGACGTATCGTTGGTTCATTGAGTCTGTTTTATCGGTACTACTATGGCCGCTGCTCTGACGAACTTGCTTCCCTTATCCCTCCTCCTCCTGTTCGCCTTCGCCAAACCCGCCATACTCTCGCGAAACACCATTTGTAGTCGACAGAAGAGTTCTTCGAACTACACGATTCTCTAAATCGTTCTTGTGCCGCACTGCCTTTGCATTGATTTACCCCGCATTTTCCTGTGGTACGGGCGCCCAGAGAATTTCCCACTCCTACAATCCACGGATCTTCAAACCGCGGGTTAATAGTCTTTCCCCAGCAATATTAGTCCACCTCTAAACCGGTCTGGCACCTCCTCGGCGGTGAAATTGGCTGCGCCTGAGGCTTCGACCTCGGGCAGAGCCACCCATTTCGGAAGCAATAAAAAAAACTAGGAATGTATAGGATGCATTCTCCAAAGCGACGCAAGCACCGCTGCGAGAAGCTAATTTTTTGTGTTTCGCACTGAGTGAGACAGTGTCGGAGAAGGGATACGCGGGTGTAGTGTTAGGTTAAGTGAACATATTTAAAAAAATTATGTGTTTAATGGAAAAACATCGAAATTGATTAGATCTAATAGATGTACAGTCTTTTTAAAAATATTCGTAGTTTTTTTGCATTATCTTATTTTTTTGCTCACCGTACAAAATGTTCAAGGTCGTGTAGCTCCAACTTTATACATATAATCTATTATTACATCTAAACAATCTCATTTAAACTATCCACTGGACTAATTTCTACGTTTTTCTTGCATCAGTCAGTTTTTACGTTCGAACATAAAACTCGGCTGAATAAGAAAAGCTCCAGGTATATGGCCGGCAACCCAAATTAATTAATAATAGGATGATGGGACCTTTTGAATGGCACGAGTTTCATTTTGCTACCCGATGAGGTAAATTTTCCTTTTTTTGGCCACCCTAAAATTAGGCTGAATCACGAAAGTGCCAGGTTTGGGCGAGGCAACCCTGTGCAGTTTGGCACTTCTTGATTAGCACTATCGAATGTGCTATGTACCTACTTGCTACTCGATGAGGTAAATTCCACCAAAAAAAAGGATAATTTTTTTGGTCACTGTACAAAATGCTCCAGGTTACGCCCAGGCAACCCTGTACTATAAAACATAACTTTTTAATATGCAACAGCCTAGATAAGTCACATCTTGCTACTCGATGAGGTAGGGTTGCATACGGCCCGCTCTTAGTCTATAAACAGAAGAAGGATTCGAGACGAAGATTGGCGTGAGGACCAGGAAGTATTAGAGTAGATAGATCCATAAAAAAAATTCGAAAGAAAGACACAATCAATCTGATAACGTCAAAGACTGATCGCACATTCTTCATTGAGGGGAAAAGCACCGTATATCTGTGATCCAAGTGCCGATGTCCTTGGGCTTGTGTACGCGCAGCTCGAACATCTCGGCCTCGGAGGGGCTGCTGCAGATCAGGTACAGCCCCCGCCCCTCCGCACCCGCCTTCTCGCGCACCAGCAGCTTCACCAGCGACACCACGCCAGTCTGCCGAGAGAGCGCATTTTTTTTTTAATTTTTAAAGAGACGGCGAGCTCCCTCCTCAGTTTCTTTGAAACGTGGGAACTGCCCATGGAGTGTGGAAGCGACCGAGAAGAGTGCTCCACTTCACGAAAGAGCTCGGGTGGCTGGAGTAGCACCACCCGAGCGCCAACGTACAACGGACCGTCTTGAGGTCTCAGTGCGGAGAATGGCCCACCCGCCTTCCCAAGAGACTGGGCAGCAAACAAACAAACAAACAGCTCCCGCCGTCCCTTTTCCACCTCCGCACAACGCGACCGGGCAGGGATAGCATCCCCGCGCGCTGGACTTACCGGGGAAGCGTACCAATCGGTTCTGCATATCTTTCCTCCGCAGAACCGGTAAACTATGGAACGCTCTTCCAGCCCACATATTTCCCTGAAGTACAGTCTCGGGTCCTTCAAGAGGGGCGTGAATAGGCAGCCATCCGGTCGGCATGGCATTCGCAATCCCTGCATGCGGCCGAATGTCCATGGGCGTCGTTAGACACCTTATGGGTGGCTCGGCGGAACATGTCGCGTTTTCTATAAATAAAAAAGTGTGACGTTTCGGGTCGATCCACACCTACTGACAGGTACTAACAATGCCCAGGGATATTATACATATATGCGGGCTCGACACACCCCTTCAAAAAAAAAAAAAACCCCCAGGTAGAGGTAAATAGATGGGCAGGGAGGGTGTTCCATATTCTTCCAATTCTGTCAATATATGACCTACTGAGCCGGTTGGTATGACTCCGAGGGAGGAAATTTGTGTGTACATCCTCAGATTTATTTGAAATAGCCCTGCTGGACCACACTGCCACCGGAAGGCTGAAGCGATACCAAGTTTTTTTATGGAAACTGACGCGGTTGACTACATCACCTATAACATCTGAGACAACACCTTAGTGAACTATAGATGTCATATCAGTGCTTCCCTTTGGTAGTGTTACGACCGCCCTTTCATTCAATGCTTTAGTACCAATCCAGCCGGGTTAAACCCTACCACCCAGAAAGGTAAGAAGGATAGGTCCCTTTCCTTCTTGCCTTATCAGTTTTAAGTGGAATCCGAACCACGGCCACCCTTAACCGTAGAACGGTCATCCATCCAAGTACTGGCTGCGTCCGGGTGTGCTTATCATCGCGAACGACAGTCGACCGACCGCACCACTCAGCTACCGACGCTAACAGATAATGGTGATATTAGCAGAATGTTGTTGTCGCATTTCAAACAACACCGAGGTAGTGTTACCTTGTTGTCGGGCGTGAAGAATGTGTATTTGTTGTTGTTGTCGTGCAGGAAGAATAGACAGTCGGTGAGCACTATCACGAGCAATGTCTGCATCTTGCTGCGGCCTTGCATCAGTGTAGCCATACCCTCGAACCTGCGGCGTAAGGTCACCAGGAGTCAGGTGGGGGTACACATTACAGGGATAACCTGTGGGAGTTACGATTCCTTCATCGCAGGAGAGCTTTGACGCAGCTGCTGTGGTAGCAGCCAAACTGCACTATGGGAGTTTAACAAAAAAGCGACATGCACCGCCTCAACATTAGGTTAGGTTAGGTTAGGTGCGACGCATCTTCTGTAATTTAACCCTGGTTTTTTTTTTAAACCACCAATACAGGTTAATAATCTCTGTTTGGGGAGAAAACTCGCATAGTGCCGTCCGTCGCAGCTGCAGCAAAACTCTCCTGCGATGAAGGACTCGTGTGGGAGCCTACAGGTTAATGAAGTCACTTGTAAAAAAGCGGGTGCCAAACTTTGTCGCCAAGCTAGAGCACAGAGCAAAGTTCTATTTAGTTTTTTTCGAGCAGTGGCGACGAACGTACATACATGTTCGCGAGCGAATACGCCGCGACCCCTCCTCGATTATAAATGATTTTTGGTGTTTTTAGTCATTAGTTTGTTGTATTTGTGTATAAATTCGAAAGAATACAACATTTATGAAGTGCATATGTTATTATTGGAAGCTTTTATCCATTGGCGAGTGTGTAAAATCGAAACAAAACAGTGGAAGTGAAATTTTCGTGCAATGTTCAACTCAAAATTTGGAATCAAAACAAAAGTCAGAACACTAAAAGTATAGATCCATTTGTAGCACATTTTGTAAGGATTACAACCATGCAAAATTTGCAATAGGTGTTCATATATATTTTTTTCCAAATTTTTTTATTTTTCTCCTTGCGCAATAGGGAGACAGTGCGCAGGGCCGACATTCGAAGGTCAGATAATATAGCTTCGAATGGCGATAGCGATATTATTAAAAAAAAATTATATTTTTTTAAACTCAAATTACATAATTGTTATACACCCGAGCTTTAGCCGAGTGCAAAATTTCAACAATTTCTGGACCATACATAATATGCTACGATTGACACTTTATAGGAACTTCCCTCAACTGTTAAAACATTTAAATAGTGTCTGCATGTCTGCATGATTCATCCAGGCCCAGGTCACAGTATACTTAATAGTTACTTCGTAACAGATAAATCACTCCATAGAAAAAGTTCCATACCTTCGGCTTTAATAGCCTACTGTTTCACGTCGCCAATCGCTGCGTGCGAAAATTCACCGAAACTATCGAGTGTAAAGTGATTATTGCTTTGCAGCTGCGCGCAATTGCGTGGGCGAGCGTGTAGGTATGCTTCGCGCGGCTGACGAATTCCCACTAGAATTTCACGGCAGCCCGCCAGGCGGTAGGTAGTTAGCGCGCGCAAGTACATAGAGTGCGTGAGGCCTGCCAGCGTGGCTGGCTACGGAACGCTATTACACTGACTTGAGGCTGCGGTTGCCCTGCAGTATGTCGGACTTCTTGAACTTGCGGCCGCGGTAGTTGGCCGAGGACTTGGCGTCTATGCGGTGGTAGATCTCCAGCTTGCGGTCTTCGCTCTCCTTCGCCGCCACCTGCCCGTTCACGTCCACGAGGATCTCCTGCGAGAGCAATACGTATAACAGATGAACAAATGCGCTTCGTGGAACGTTCGCCGCACTGGCAACCTCACTCAGTATTATACTCAAGAGAAAGAGCACCGTGTGGGGTCGTCTGTACTTAAAAAGAATAGCCTAAATATATATTTGAGCCTACCACCTAGTAAGGGGCAAGGGAAGGGACCTACAGTTTTACACCGGTTCCGAACGGTCAAGCAGCACGTAAATTTTTTCGTCAGAAAAAAACTCACTGGTACCCACCAATCGAATTCGAACCTAGGACCTCTCGCATGAGAAGCCGATGCCCAAACCACTCGGTCACCCGCATATCTAGAACAACTAACACTTCTCTAATGGGAAGCATTTGTATGATGGGGTGTATGGGGGGGTGCAGCCAATATCACCTCCTCGGTGGTGATATTGGCCGCGCCTGAGGCTTCGACCTCGGACACAGCCAGCTAGTTCGGAAACAATAAAAAAAATAACTGTGCCTCGGCGCGTCGCCGTTCCGTCGCAGTGCAGTACAACGAGAGTGCGGTCTCGGCTCAAAAACAATATTCATACCTTGACCTCAACGAGAGCCTTCTGCAGCCTCTCCCTCTCGAGCAGGTAGTCGCCGGCGGTCTTCAGCAGCGGCTCCAGCAGCAGCGGGTACTTGGTGAGCCGCTGAGCCACCGACAGGATGCACTCCGGCACACGCTGCGAAGGTTAGATAGATAGATAGATAGAATACCTTGACTCCGACGAGAGCCTTCTGCAGCCTCTCCCTCTCGAGCAGGTCGTCGCCGGCGGTCTTCAGCAGCGGCTCCAGCAGCAGCGGGTACTTGGTGAGCCGCTGAGCCACCGACAGGATGCACTCCGGCACACCCTGCGAAGCAAGCGCCGTCGCCGTCAGTCAGTCTGCCTGCTTGCGTTAACTACTCAACTAAAAAAACCCTCGACCCTTAAAAAACCCCGACCCTTAAAAAGCCAAAAATAATTTCCGTTTACTTACTTAAAGGAGTCGGGAGACCGCTAAGTAAATTCCCGCACAGCTCTGAGTTTTTATATTTTATTTACTTAGCGGTCCCCCGACTCCTTTAAGTAAGTAAAGGGAAATTATTTTTGGCTTTTTAAGGGTCGGGGGTTTTTTAAATTTGTAATTTAACTTTTATTTCAAGCTTTTTTAAAAAAACCACATGCAAATCGGTCCACTTTTTAAGATAATTATTTATTTTATTACTTAATTACTTGATTACAAACATAGCTAAGAACCATCCCGATTAAACAAGCTTCCTAATAAAAAAAAACCATCCAAATCGGTCCATCCGTTTGGAAGCTACGATGCCACAGACAGACAGACACACACACACACACCCTCACACACACGTCAAACTTATAACACCCCTCCGTTTTTTTCGTCGGGGTTTAAAAAAAATACTACAAAAGAGCACGCCGGACCTTCTTGCGTAGCAGCGGATTGGTCTGACACTTGCGTATAAACCGCGCGATCCTCGGCTCACGCGTGCAGCAGTCCTTGAACACATCGACCGCGTCGTGGTGCCGGCTGCAGAATTCACCTGCAACAATACACATTCTAATTGCCATGAAGGCCTTGTTGTTGTTGTTGTTGTTGTTGTTTGGTTTGGGGTTGGCTTTAGGCCTGCAAACTAATCCCGCTTGGTTGGGGACCTTCGTGCAAAACCCCGCAATCTCCAGCTACCCCAGCCAGCCTATGTCTTCCATGAAAGCCACAAGTCGACCGGGGTGTCTGCAGACCGTCGCCCTTAGTCGCCTTTTACGACATACACGGGGAGAGATGCAGTGGGGCTATTCTTTTAGAGTACCGGCCCCACACGGTACGGCATGAAGGCCTTACCAAACGATACGAAAGTTCATTGACCTCAAACACGACCGTGGAGTTGACAATCTGTATCTATCTCATTCCATCTTGTGCATTTCACATAATGTCTCGTTCACTCGGTAATAATGTTTCAAGATCACGCAGGGATCGCGAACATTCGGTCGGGCATTTTAATCATTCCGTTTCTGAATGCGCTCATGGGAATACCTATGTCCCTGTGTTATTAATTTAAGTTTTGCTATTTTTCGAATTTTTTGTTCATTGTATGCATGTATGAAGAACATTATGAGTGTGGAAGAGGCTGCAGAAGTATGTCAGGATCGTGGCACGTGGCGATCCGTTGTCTCTGCCTAACCCAATGGAAAACAGGCGCAGGCGCAGACGCGATCGACGCTAAGCTCATATATGGAGAGAGCTTCGAAAACGTCACTGGAAGCATCCTACAGAATATGGATAGGTAGAGAGAGGGAGGTCGAGAGCGGGACTGGTGGTTTCCCCGCGTCCTAGTCAACGCAGACTAGCTGACGAGGGCTTGATGCGAGCCGAAACGTGAAGCATGCGCGGGAAATTTAGTTAAAGTCGGGATCGTCCACCAAGCAGCCAGTACTTTACACTAGAACGATAAAAAAGGTATGGACGCCGGATGGGTAAATGCTTGTATGAGAACTAGCGTCGCCGAGTTGCGGGGAGCGGAGTGTCATATACATATGACACTCCGCTCCCCGCAACTCGATGATAAGATATTACACTATTGTGCACACTAAATTTGGCTGTAGTGTTTTTACACGTAAACACAGAGCATGCGGGCACTTTAAACAGGTTTTTGCGAATGCGGCCGATGACAGACTGACCGGCCAGCGCGCGACCGTCCATACAAAACAAGCATGCTTTTGCTTATATCGTGTTACGCTGGCGAGGATAGGGTTCGGAGTCCATACCTTTTTTATCATTCTAGACTTCACAGTACTTTAAGCGGCGGGTGGCCGAATGGTTTGGGCATCAGCTTCTCATGCGGGAGGTCCGAGGTTCGAATCCGTCAGCTTGTACCAATGAGTTTTTTCTGACGAAAAAATTTACGTGCATACTTACACCCGCTGCTTCACCGTTCGGAACCGGTGTAAAACTGTAGGTCCCTTCCCTTGCCCCTTACTAGGTGGTAGGCTCAAATTGTAGCCGACTGGGTTGGTACCACCGTACTGGATGTAAGATGGCCGCATAGCAACCTCGGTTGTGTTCTCCTCTAGTCCAGTATAGCCAACAATCCAGGGAAGTCTCCGGTATGGCACCTACCTTCTCGGAGGTGATATTGGCTAGTCAGAGCATATGCTTTCGCCCCTCTGACTAAGCCACCCATACCGGATTACATAAAAAAAAATAAAAAAAAACTCACCGTAAGCAGACTTGAACTTATCGCCGGTGGCACCGGAGAAGTACTCCAGCAGTATATCGGAGATAGTGGAGACGTGCACGTTGGCTCTCTGCCGCGCGCGCAGCCGCGACAGCAGCGACGAGTGCAGCGCCCACAGCTCGTCGAGGCGCGGGAACATGCGGTCCACTTGCGCGGCGCTCACGTTCGCCGCTCGGATCATTCCGTCCGCGAACATCTGCAGTGCCATGGGGTCATTCTTATATTACGTCATTTTAAATTAGGGGGGGGGCGGGGGGGTGGGTGTGATCTCCGGATCATTATTTACTTGATTATATTTACATAGCCGTTTCGACCGACCTTTCATTCAGTGCGGTGGTACCAACCCGGGCGGGTTAAACTCTACCACCTTGTAATATAATAATAATAATTATTATTATTAAAAAAAAAAGAAGAAGCTGTCAAAGTGACAGGTCGCTAAATTTTTTTCTCACAAATGAAAAAAATTTAAAACCGAGTTCTGAGGGCAAAGAAGCCGAGTTCGCGTGTATGCGCGGCCCCACCACCACCGGCGCATCACCCCGCATGGTGTGCAACACCATGCGACCACCACCAGCGCCGCCGCTCGGCACCCCCGGAATATCGTGACGACTTGTACAAGACAGCACGGCAGAAGACAGGGACACGCCCGGCGTCCCCGCCCCGGGCCAGAGGAGGGCGCGGTGAGGGCGCACCGCAGCTTGCGTGGGGTCTGCCGCGCCAGCAGCGCGCCGCCGCTCCGCACGATTACGCCGCCATCCTCGCTTACACCGACGACGACGTTGACGTGTCCGTGTCTCGCTCACCTGCCACTTCTTAGACGACAGCGCACACCCACCACCAAGGTTCGCCGAACAACATCGCGCTCCCGCCACAAGACCTACGACGGGACGACGATGTCCGCCACATCAACCGGCCTGCTTGGGGCTATCGGGGCTTTGTGCTCTGACTACGGCCCCCGCTACCGGCGTGGCGGTACGGTGCGCAACGGCAGCGCACACACAAGAATCAAGATCAATGAAAGGACTGCGTGTCGTCGCCCCGCAACCGGTGGATACGGAGCTCTCCGAGATGGGGGTGGTGGTGGCCTACGTGTCTAGTACCACCACCTACCGCTCGAAGCTTAGTCTCGCGTCGTCTCGGAGAGCTCCGTAGTCACGGCCTGCACCCGCCGGCGTGCTTGGAGGTCCGCCTCCCGCCGCCGGCAAGAATACCGTTTTTTGTTTTTGTCTGTTTCTATTAATTTTGCATAGGTATTTTATTTTATAAATATATAAGATTAATACAAATATGTACACAAAAAACGTGAAAATAAAGAAATAATAACAATAGTAAACCGATAATAAAACTTTATTTCAGGTAATACATTTTACCTATAGTTAATTAAATTATAATTAAATATAATTAAAATTGTAATTAAATTAAAATTAAACATAGTTGAAACTAAATTAAATAAACTAAAATCAACTAAAATATTATAAAATCGGTATAGTATATTCGCCTATATACATTTTCAATTATGGCATTGTTGCATTTTGCCAGTCGCTCCATGAAGGCTGGTCTTGTTTTCCGTATTACGGCAAAGAAATCATCAACCCTGTTCTCAGCAAACATACCAGACGCACTACATCGCCATTTCAAACCCAGCATACACCGGAAGCCATTATTGTATTGTACACGCAACGAATTTATTGCTCGCTGCGTGTAATTACTCCATAGTTGACTGGTGTAGAACGCCTGGCAGTATGCCTTGAACAGAGTTATTTGAACCAGACGAGAGCACCGCCTGAATCTCTTTCCCAGCATGTTGCTCCGCATTGCAATAGACCGTCGTTGTCTCTCGATATCTTCATCATCACGCAGATTTTCAGTGAGTACGTGCCCTAAGTACTTAAACTTTGTGGCAATGTTCACTGGAAAACCACGTAAAGTTACAGGTGGAACATTATCTGGTCCTGCACCAGATTTGAACACAACGAGTTCCGTTTTTTTAACATTATAGGTTAGACCATGCAGGGACGCATACTGCTCGCAGTTTGCCAGCAACCGTCGGAGTCCCTTTACAGAGGGACTCAGCAGGACCATGTCATCCGCGTAACTTATGTTGTTAACGCATGTGTCACCGAGGTGACATCCTATACCCGTGCTGCTCAACTCCTCTATGAGCCCATTTACATAGATGTTGAACAGGACCGGAGATGTAACTCCACCCTGTCTTACTCCACAACTCAACTGGTATTCATGAGAGAAGTCTTCACCCCATCGCACTGTGTTTATTTGATTGCCATACCAGTACGCCAGCAGACTTATAATCTCTTCCGGTACACCAGTTTCCCTTAGTTTATTCCAAAGAACATCATACAGTATTGTGTCAAATGCTTTACTTAGGTCAAGGAAACATGCGTAAACGGTAGTATTTCTGTTTGTGTAATATTTCACTGTTTGCTTAAGAGCAAGTATTGCCATGTCTGTCGATAGACCGGGCCGAAAGCCAAACTGAGCCGGGTGTAGGTTGAGGTGTTCACATAGGTGCGGCTGAAGAAGCCTTTCGAAGACTTGGGAGAATACCGTCGCCAGTGATATAGGTCTATAATTAGACTGACTCGATATATCTCCGGTCCTGTTCTTCACCAGTGGAACGACTACCGTCTTCATGAACTCCGATGGCAGGTAACTATGTGCAATACAAATCAGGTTGAACAAATCAGACATCGCTACCCACAGCGATGGTCCAGCGTACATTAAGTGATCGACACTAAGAGCATCGTGGCCTGGTGACTTACCTAGTTTCATTTTTCGCACCTCTGTCTCCACCTGCAAAGGCGTGAATTTTACCCAAGTGTGCTTGCCATGTATCACTTCGTAGCAACGATGACAGGTGTCGGTTGAGGCAACCACCGACCCTTCGCTCTCACTTTGATGACAGTCGATTCTGAAATGCTTTGCAAACATGTTGGCTATTTCTTTTCCGCCTTTTCTATCATTTACTATTAACGGTAAGTAATAAGAAGGGAGTCATATCCCTTAGTCGCCTTTTACGACATACACGGGGAGAGATGCAGTGAGCTATTCTTTTAAAGTACCGGCCCCACACGGTACCGGATTATGGTAATATGACGAAGGACGGTGGGGGGCGGGGGTCTTGCCAAAATTGACATCGGTGTGGCAAATACGGATGACGGCCCCCATGTAATTGTTGTAGTAGGGGTTGGCTCTAATCCTGCGAACTAGTCCCTCTTGTTCGGGGATTTTGCAAGGACCTGCGTGGAAAACCCCTCGCCCTACAGCTACCTCAGCCAGCCTAGGCCCTCCATGAAGGCCACAAGACGACCAGGGCAGCTGCAGACCATTTATATGAAGATCTTTGACTTCGGAAACCTGCTCGACAAACCCCTATATAGACACTAGTACTGGGTCGAAAAACGGACAGTCTACGGTGAGCAACAGCTATGTGGGAATATTAAAACGATAGGTGGCGCGACTCCCTAATGGAAAATGTAAAATACTGTCCCAATTTTTGAAAGCATCTCTAGGCACCAGTTGCGTGGGCGAGCGTGTAGGTATGCTTCGCGCGGCTGACGAATTTCCACTGAATTAGACCGCTGGCGGCGGCCCGCTGGGCGGTTTAATTGGCGCGCAAGTACATAGAGTGCGTGAGGCCTGGCGTTGCGGCGCAAACGCCGCTGGTCGCGCTAAATGAAACAAGTGCCCATGATTTGTAAAAAGGTAAATGTTAGAGTGAAAGTGTGGAAGGACTCTCAGAAAAAACTATCCTATCGCATCTTCTGATTGCGAATATTTATTCCCCTAATCATTGTGTCAATGTACTGTGTGGGGTCGGTACTTAATAAGAATAGTCCCACTGCATCTCTCCCCGTGCATGTCGTAAAAGGCGACTAAGGGATAAGCGGCCTGCAGACACCCCGGTCGACTTGTGGCTTTCATGGAAGACATAGGCTGGCTGGGGTAGCTGGAGACTGCGGGGTTTTGCACGAAGGTCCCCAACCAAGCGGGATTAGTTTGCAGGCCTAGAGCCAACCCCAAACCAAAACAGCAACAACAACAACAACAACATTGTATCAATATCCCAAAACAACAACCAAGACAGGTCTCTCACCTTCTGCATGAGCCTGATGGTGAGGCAGTGAGTTTTCTCTGTAAGCACCAGCTCGTATATGTGCTCTTGTCTCTTCTGCTCGCGGTCGCCCAGAGTCCTGCAATAAATATTCTACATACAATTGTATTCTACGCGGTTGGTATTTGAGTATTCCCACCGGCGCGGGTGTATATCACCTCACCGTTCGGAACCGGTGTAAAACTGTAGGTCCCTTCCCTTGCCCCTTACCAGGAGGTAGGCTCAAATTGTAGCCGACTGGGTTGGTACAACCGTACTGGATGTAAGATGGCCGCATAGCAGCCTCGGTTGTGTTCTCCTCAAGTCCAGTATAGCCAGCAATCCAGGGAAGTCTCCGGTATGGCATCTACCTTCTCGGAGGTGATATTGGCTAGTCAGAGCATGTGCTTTGGCCCCTCTGACTCAGCCACCCATACCGGATTACATAAAAAAATTTATATAAGCATATAATTTATGGCTACTTGCAGAAGTCCATCTTGTGAGCCTTTGATAATGGTGGCGAGGATTATACCAGCACCACTGTAATGATGCGTAACGAGGCAATCCGCCGACGCACCAAAGTAGTCGATGTTGGACACCGGGTGGTTAAGCTCAAGTGGCAGTGGGCTGGGCACGTCAGTCGAAGAGACGACGACCATTGGAGTTTCAGCGTCTTACACTGGCGGCCGTGGACAGGAAAACGGAGAGTGGGAAGACCACCCGCCAGGTGGGACGACGATATCAAGTGCGTCGGCGGAAAGCAGATGTTCCGTACAAGGCTGGGAGAACTGGAGGAAAATTGGAGAGGCGTATGTCCAGCAGTGGACGCTTACACGCTGACTGTCAACTTGCTTTCAACAATATGTACATTATTATTTAATTCCCTTTCTATTGTCAATTTTTTATACATACATACCACACGCTGTATCCCGACAATTAGGGTAAGTAGAGTAATCGGTGTTTTGCTGCAAGAACTCCGGCAGAACACCAACCACCACATTTAGCAAAGTATTAGGACAAGACAACTATCAAGCAGCAAGTAAGCACAAAAAACAGACCTGCTGCATGATTCGGTGGAAGGAACGCCAAGGTGAGAGGTGGCTAGCCTGTCGCCCATTAGCGCGGCATCTCGTCCTTAGTCCTCCAGGTGAGATACAGGGGGGCTATTCCTTTTAAGTAATCTACAGTTTTTATATAAGGCACTATTTTTTTTTTTAATTAATGTATTGACGTGAATACGTCTTTAAATTTGCTTCAATAGTGGGAGCCAATCCAGAAAACTGATGATAACAAAATCAGGGGATACGGTTTGGTGTTGTAGCTTCATATCTATCATCTACATCCAAAATTTAATTACACCACTCGATAGCTAAAGGATCAAAGAATTCGTTACGTAATACGCTCTAGGAAAATATTACCCGTTACGTACACGTATTCACGTAAAACACACGGCCATGTCCACGACACAGCCACACCCGATTTTTTTCATTCTTTCTTCATCTCAGAACCGAAACATCGCCAATAACTCAAGACGTTTCTTATGCCAGTTCTGACCTGGCGAGTGACTTGGGCGCGCCGCCGCCCCACGTGTCGGCTTCGGTGGCGCCGAGACCCAGCGCCAGAGCCTCAGCGCCCAGCTGGTCCGCAGTGATGTAAGCCTCCGGCCATTCGCCGGCCCCTTGGTCGTCCGAGGCACTGCAGGGGAAAGCATTTTACAAAGTTGCCTTCACTGTTTGGATTTCCGCGGGTGACCGTCCGACTGTTGACGTTGTCTGGCGTAGGCTTCAGCCTGTGTTTCCCATGGGATTATTTCGGAAGAACGGCACAGCTATGGGGCCTCGATCTGGCATACATGATCACTGTACTCGCAAGAGTGCAGGGATAGACGTCTGGATTTTATAGCCGGAAGGCTGGTATTTCCGGATGTCTATAAATAAAACGTAAGAGAGAATAAATATGATAGTAAATCAATCTTTTTGACGTTGTCAGTGGTTCGAATTACATATAAAACTGTGTGTTAAGCGAGCTGTAGGTTAAGAGAACTGTACGTTAAGGAAACTGTAGGTTAAGGGAACGCTCGTAACGTGCTAGGTAGAGTTCGTCCGAAATGAAGATGTTAAGGTGATAAATTAAAAATGTTTTCAACCTCTTTTCCTTGAAGTATCCCGACAATCAGGGTGAGCAGAGTAATCGGTGTTGTGCTGCAAGAACTCGGTTAAATTACAGCACAACACCGACCGCCACGTTTAGCAAAGTATACGGACAAGACAACTATCAAGCAGCAAGTATGGCACGAAGACCCACCTGCTGCGTGACTCGGTGGAATGACCGCGCCAAGGTGAGAGGTGGCTGGTCTGTCGCCCTTTAGCACGTCATCTTGTCCTTATCCCTTAGTCGCCTTTTACGACATGCACAGGGAGCGATGCAGTAGGGCTATTCTTTTCGTAAGAAAATCCATAAAATTTGCTCACGTGATTAATGGATGTCCCCTATCCCACAGTTTCTTCTTTAATAAATTATATCAATAATCTTGAAACTCACTTGCTCTGGTCGTGCTTGTGATCGGAGCCGTCCTTTTCATCCGTGCAGATGTGGCTGGTGCTGCAACGCAAGATGTCCACCAAGTTAGCCGGTCCGCCGTTCCGATTGTCGGAATCACACACCGGTCACGGCGCACATCGTGCAAGTAGCCGAGTATACATTAGCGTATTTCTATGAGCACACTTAGAAACTGGCAATGCTATGTCTGCACAACGGATGGGAGACTAGAACAGACAGGGAATGCATCCCTACACTGTAGAGCTGCCTAAAGTGCGGACTAAGCGCTCCAGTATTTCTTTTATCTTCCGCACTCCAAAACTCTGGAATGCACTTCCTCCCGATGTGTTTCCTTCAGTGGATGACTTAGGATCTTTCAAGAGAAGCGTAAAAAGGCATCTGTCACGCTGGCACGGCATAGCCCCCGTTCTAAACCGAATGCTTTTGGGCGTCGTCGGCTCAACAATCCATGCTGGCGGCGCCAAGTGTCACGCGTATCCATTAAAAAAAAAGAACATGGACAATACGTAGATTCCAAATCGTATAGATGACAAAAGACAGACATGACGGCCGGTTTACTATTACAGGCTGTCCCAGGTCAACCGCTTATTACCACCGGGTGATTCGTTAGCTTATAGGCTACAAGCATTGTTATTATAATTTTTTTTCATGCGGGTTATAGTTTTTATTTTTTCAGGATTTTACGCAGCAAGGTGTTGTCAAAAGCTATTTTAAAACTCTGGAACGCTCTCCCTGCCCATATATTTCCCGCCACAGTAGTCTCGGGTCCTTCAGAGGTGCGTGAAGGGGCACCTGTCAAGCCGACATGGCATTCGTAACACCCAAAACTTTAACTAAACACGACATCTTGAAATGCCATCTCTGCTCTTGGTTGGTCTCAACATTTATGAGTTGTTTTTTTTATAGAAAGCGCGACATATGGCGCCGAGCCACTCATGAGGTGTCCAGCGCCCATAGACATTCGGTCGTACGCGGGGATTGCGAATGCCATGCCGGCCTGACAGTTGCCTATTCACGCCCCTCCTGATGGATCCGAGACTGAACTTGGGGGGAATATATGGGCAGGGAGAGCGTTCCAGATTTTACTGGTGTCTCTTTGCAGTATGTCAGGAGCCATGATGACGTCATTGATTTCCTATATCCGTTAACTGAATCGCACATTCGTTTGATCCTCCATAAGCTCTGATAGTGCAGTGGTAGAGCGTATTAATTTTCGAACTCAAGGTCGTGGGATCGAGTGGCCCTTGTGCAAATTTTTTTTATAACCTTTTTTTGTTAAGCATTATTAGGGTATTAAAAATAGGTTATGGGTATTGTTTAATAACCACATAAAAAACTTTATTATCAGAAGTGTTTACATGCAGCTCAGGTATAAGAATCAATGACGTCATCATGTCAGGAGCCATACAAATACTGGAAAGAGACACTCGTCAAGACTTGTCCTCAGTGTGTGAGTGGGAGTGACAGACAACCGCGAACCCGCCTCTAGCGCCACCACTCTTGGTGCCTAGTAAAGCGTGCCGGTCTACACCAATCATTGCCATAGACTGTTTTTTTTTATTGACAGCGCGACACATGGCGCCGAGCCACCCATAAGGTTTCTAACGACGCCCATGGTCATTCGGTGGCATGCGGGGGTTGCGAATGCCATGCCGGCCTGACAGGTGCCCATTCACGCCCCTCTTGAAGGACCCGAGACAGTACTTGGGGGGCAATATATGGACAGGGAGAGCCTTCCAGAGTTTACCGGTTCTGTAGAGGAAAGATCTGCAGAATCGATTGGTCGAAGTCCAAGTCCAGCATGTAGGGGTGCAATCCCTGCCCAGTGCGCACGGTGCGAAGGTGGAAAGGGGACGGCGGGGAAGACTGTTTTTGATGGGTTGAAATATATCGCTGGTGTAGACTTAACATTGTCCAAAGTATGTGTGCTCATATTGAATCTTAATGGATATGCTACTTGCATTATGGGCAACGACACTTAAACACATAACACATTTACTGTTCGTTTTGTTTCGTTTACACATTTTTCTATATTCGACTTATGCAGGGTGATTCAGCAATGACAATCCCACAATTTTAAGGGGTGATTCTGGCGCTCAAATTTATAACTGAATCGCTTCACCAAACACAGCCGAGCTCATCATAAGTGGAAAATTTCAATAGAACAGGTGACCAGCGATTGACATCTAGATTTAATTTTTTTTATGTAATCCGGTATGGGTCAGGGCTGAGTCAGAGTGGCCAAAGCACACGCTCCGACCGGGCAATATCACCTACGATAAGACAGGTGCCATACCGGAGACTACCCATTGGATTGCAGGCTATACTGGACTAGAGGCGAACACAGCCGAGGCTGCTATGCGGCCATCTTACATCCAGCATTGAAAACTAAAACCAATATTGATTATCAGAACAGTGGAAACGATTATATCAGAATATCAAACAGTAAATATATTATGTGTCATTTTGTAACATAAGAGAAGGGCTGCAAGAATGTCTGGTACTATTAAAAAAACAATCGCACTCAGGTTTAAATCTTAGACTGGTCAAAACAGAGGAATTTTAGTGAGCGAAATATTTTAAAACGATAACAATAGTAGAAAACCCTGAAAAACCAAAAATAAATTAAATATGTTTTATTTTCACAATTTTATTTTAAAACGCTTGCAAAGCTGAAAATAAAGGATAAAAAGCTTAAAACGAAGAAAAAAAACAAACAATTTGCATGTTTCAGTATTCAAGACAGCACAATAAGTTCAGTTTGAGAGAGAAAAAATTCGACATGCCGTGTGAACAATATTATACAAAACTGTGTGATTATAAAAAATATAGAGTGTTTCTAATTTACATTTCAACATAATTACAATTAACATAAACAACATATTCGAAATAAACAAAACGAAATTTCACCTAACACAATTTCAACAAATCAAGAACTGAATAATAAAGGTAAGTGTCCACATGTCCACAGTGTACGCAATGTACGCATCGTATTAAACATATTTTTGAAAGTGCCGATGCCGCCATTCGCATTCGTAATTTCATGACGTCATCGGCACGACGGCATTGCTGACGCTCCGATGCGTGTGGTCCGTCCGGTGCGGATGAGTGAACGCACTTCTACGGCAAACCAAATACTAAATGTAAATACTGTCTACCATGGATATTCATATGGTTGGTGTTTGGCTTACCATGGTTAGGATTCGCGGTCACTATGGCCGACATTTCGGACTGGCGCGTGCAGTCGATCTTCAGGGCGAGTGCCTGGCTGCGGTCGGGGTTGAAAGAACAGTGTTCGGGCAACCGCAGGCCCGACCGCAGCCAGGCACTCGCCCTGAAGATCGACTGCACGCGCCAGTCCGAAATGTCGGCCATAGTGACCGCGAATACTAACCATGGTAAGCCAAACACCAACCATATGAATACTAAAATCTGTTTGCTGCGATGCGTGCAACGCGTACGGCGCAGGCATGTGGACGCTTACCTTCTTAAATCTCCAACTCTACGTACAATAGAACAGATGCAAAACACAGATAACAAAGTGAGTGTTGCAGAACCGCTCGATCTATCGAAGCCTGAAATAAAACAACTGCCAATACATAATCCTACTCAGCCAATTTAAGTGTCGATCAGACGTTCAGAAGTTTCAATACTACGACCAAATTAATTGAGCCGGTTTGAGCGGTACAGTCTGACATTAAATATATTGGCAACACTGGCAACTCAGATTGACAGCTGTCAAACTATAATATCAAACATTATTTCAATTTATCATTTACATTTATGCTTACAGAGCGCGGAATTCCATGAATATTATGTCAACGTCTCCCGATGCTGAGAAACATGGTGATGGTCATGTTATGAAGTTGACATCATGTCAACTTACTGATCCCATGTGAACATTACTCGTACATCATGACATGTATGTCATTTTGTTCTTGTTGTATGGGGCTCCTCCTCCGTACAAAAAAAAAAAACAAAGATCTCGGCGTAGATAGAATATAGTGGTTAGGTATTTATTAAATCTACAATCTGGGTTGCCAGTTTTTGGTGCCGAGCTATATTGTGTCATACTGTAGCACATCGAAAGATAATGTTGCCATATTACAGAAATAATGTTACATAATTGTTTACAAAAAAACTTACGTGAACCTTAGTGAAGTTAGGTAATTGTCAAAAATAAAAGAAATTGTACAAATTTCACATGCCACGCAATCTTATAGACAATTCGGATCAATTATAACCTATTTCCAGATTTTAATTGTTTTTTTATAGGTGCAGATAATTTCACTGTTGTCAAATTATTAGTTAACAATACATGTTTGTATTGTTAAATATACTATTGTATGATTTTTGTTTTCTGGCGCAGCATCCATCATTCATGATTCTGTAGGTACTAACAGTTGTGACATATTGTTTTAATTACGTTTTATATTTCTATATAATAGCAACACTACACAATCAACGTTCGCCTCCCCGGCCTCTAGTACAGATAGAAAGATACACAAGTAAGACTTATGGATGATTTCGAATACTAGAAGAGGTTACTTCGTTCCTTAACGTACGTGTATGTGATGCGTACATATTGGACACTCATCTGTTTGCTAACAATGAAATGTGAATTCTAACAAATTTAGTCTCAAAAGAGTCTACGCGGACATTTTGTTTAACTGTGAATTTGTATGGCGAATAATTTTTTTTTTATTTACAAGAATATTTTGGCGGGTGCATGGATCGGCGACTTACCAGTAAATTTAGGCATTTTATAAAGTGCCCAGGGAAACTTAAGTAATTCTTTATTATAAAGGTAAACTAACTCTTCATAAAGTTTAGCTTGGGTTAGGCTAGAGGAATGTAACCTCACCTAACCTAAAAGCTAAGTTTTTAAAGAAGTGTTCTAAGACATTTTATAAAGCGCTTTAATTTACAAATTGGCCACCGATATATCAATATATTAAGAATTTATATGACCAATAATTTTAACATTAATTTCTTTATCTTCTTTCTATTTCAAAAGGGAATTATTTGGTTCTGAAAATTAAAGCCAGATCTTTTTGGATTGATATAAAATTGTAACACTGTAATTTTTATTTATTTATCAACCCTATAAGCCCAATATCAGACTTAGAGCTCAATATACATACAGGTGTGATTTTTAAAAGGACAAATTCACCAGTTACCCAAAATATGCCTTCATACTCTGCGCTCCACACTACCCGATTTTGGTTTTGGGGAAACCACACGTATTAGATTTTTTGTTTATTTACTTTTTTTAGTAAAACAATATAGGTACTGCACATTTACAGTAGCGAAATCCTATAATACGCTAGCTTCATTTCATTTAGCTGTGTCATACCCGAGGCCATACCTGTAAATCCCACCAGGCCACAATCGCAAAAAAGCGTTTAGCTGTAATATTTTAAATTTTTTTTTTCTTGCGAATAAATTTAACCTATACTAAACTTCCTAAACTTAGGCCCACTTGCACCAACACAAATTTAATATATAAACCAGTTTAACTCGCTAAACCAGTTTAAGCTAGCACCCGTTGACTGTGGGAACCGCGTTTAAATCCATAACTCGCTACTTAACTTTAAACTCGTGTTGGTGCAAGTGGGCCTTAGCTTGCCCCAATTTGAACTCACACAGCACAGTACATTCCGAACATATTAAAGTTTTAAAAGAAAAAAATCATCCCCGACCAGAATTTGAACCCGGAACTCTGGTATTAGTCGCCAGCGCCTCCTTCTTGAATGTTTGGTAAATAGTAATACAACATTCTTAACAAATCTCCCCCAGGTTACGTCCGTGGTACGAAAGCATGCACGGAACCCATCATCATTGTGGAAGCGGAGATATTATTAATTCAATTGTACGCAAACTATGAACGAATCATAAAAGACAGTTTGACTTGTAATAGTCATAAATCATAATAGTGTAGTAAATTATTAATTGCCATTTGTATTGTATTTAATCCTGCCGTTCGTCGTGGCTTTAGATAATTTCCCCAAAAACGGTTCGAGTACCAGGAGCGCAGAGAGTTACGGAAGGTGTGTCGGTCGCCCGCGGACGACGGTGTGACATGACAGGAAGATATACTGCCGACATAGTTGTTGTGGTGACTGGTGTTGACATGGACTTACTGCACGCCGAGTTTGGTTGCCACGCGGCGCCAGGGCGAGTAGCATCCGGTCGTTTGCTTCTTGCTAGCGAATTAGCAACGCACGGGGAACAAGGTCAAACAATACATTTACACGTGTGGCAGGAGGGGCGGTGCCTGGGATTGAGGCGTCTTCTGTATTATACTACTTCACAGGAATTAAACAGGATCTGACAAAGCTATGATTATGATTAAAAGTGTGTGAGTTAGGGCCCCTGAGCACAGATTACTTTAATAGTTACTTCGTAACAAATAAATCACTCCATAGAAAAAGTTCCATACCTTCGGCTTTAATAGCCTACTGCTACACGTCGCCAATCGCTGCGTGCGAAAATGTACCTAAACGATCCAGTGTAAAGTGCATTATTGCTTTACAGCTGCGCGCAGTTGCGTGGGCGAGCGTGTAGGTATGTTTCGCGCGGCTGACGAATTTCTACTGAATTAGACCGCCGGCGGCCCGCCAGGCGGTAGGTAGTTAGCGCGCGCAAGTACATAGAGTGTGTGAGGCCTGCCCTGAGCCCTGTTGTCACTGCGACCTAAGAAGATCTATTGTGATCTCACAAATCTTTATAGCTCACCTCCTAGTCTGATTTCCGCTGTGAACCGAGTTATATTCTTGGGGTTGAGTGGCTGTATTTGGCATGTGTTAAAAATGTAACCCCCAAGAATACGCCTTCCACTGTGAATTAGAGGTTCACATTCACAACGGATGTGTATGTGCGTTTAGTCCTCTTTAATACAGAACCTGCACACCGGTTTGTCGCTAAGGCCCATTCGGTGTAGGTATTCGCTGACAAAGCTAAGTCTGTATAATGGGGTAGGTAGCTAGAATTAAACTGTGACCCAGAAATTTCATCAGACAACAGTGGAGGCCAGTTTTGTAAATCGAACAGTGCCATAGAGTTTTTAATCTTTCTAACAGGTGTAAATGGGTTAAAAATCTATCTCCCGATTTTGCAAAACTCTGCCAGTACTGTCTCGAATTTTGGGTAAAAGTAAGTAAATTGCAATGATCCTGTAGGTAACTGAATCTTCCAACAATGTGTTATTGATACTCAATGGCGGATTTCGGCCTAGATAGGCGAACTAGACAGTTGTCTAGGGCCCCAGTCTCTGAGGGGGCCCACACAGAACACAGAAAAAAATTATGGGACTTTAGTTGATTTCGACTATCTATGTCAGCCCCATAGTAGCTATTTTTATTAGATTATATCCAAAACTAGTTCCGTAGCTTCTTCTTCAGTGCCTCAGTCGTTCCTAAGAGCCTCTGAGAGGCTGAAAAACCTAATAACTTTTCTGAATTGTTCAGAGTTTGGAGCTGTCATATCATATCAATATCGTGTCGAAATCTGCTATCTATCTGTCTACTTAAGGTCGACGTATGTGAATTATACATAAAAAAATCTAATTCAGTTTGTCTTTTGCTAATTGCCAAAAATAGGATCCTCCAACTCTGTTTAACTGCCTAGGGGCCCTTCGTGCGTGCGTGTTGATATGTTCATGTTTGAAGCACGATGTACTACATCGTGGTTTGAAGGACATGAGTGACCTGTCACCTGTCACATTTTGTCTTGAAATATGCATAATATAAATATAATGAAGGCTATGCAGAATTTAATACATTGGAAAAAAGTCTACATTTCAAAGAATGTGTTCACAGACGTTCAAAGTTGTGTTCGTTTGTTTTCAAGTTTTGTCTAAAAATTCAAAATAAAAAAAGTAAAAAAAAATATTTATTTCTAAATAATGAGGCCTAAAAATTACTAATTTCTAATTTAAATTATTCTGTAATAATTAAAAAGTTATTGCACGGAAAAAATCAATTATATAACGTTTATCTGCAAGGAGAAATACTTTACAAACAAATAAAAAAAAATAATGTTTTCAGTCAGATTTAAATTATTTTTTATTCCAAGACAAAATATGACAAGTGCAAAATTTTAATTCGACTCGGAGTAAAAAATGTACAGTGAACACAAGCTCAATCCCAGCACATGTTGTAGTTGGTTTTTGGTTTGCAGTGAATCGTAAATATAGCCTTCGTAGCAATAATGTAAAAACTCACACAATAGCAATGTACAATGTATAAACAATAGCATTCAAAATAACACCACAGCCATGTTCAAACAATACATTGTAACATTATTTTGAAAATTTTATTGAAAAAAATCAAACTTAAAAACACTTCCAATTCAACAAAGCTTTTACCCAAAAAGCTTTAAAAAAAACACAAAACACAATAAACACAAAATAATTCGGCCAATGTCTTCTTGAGTTTGATTCGTTGACAAAATGTGTAATGAAAAAACTCCCAAAAATGTATTGATATTTTCTAATTCACATTACTTGTGTATCTTCTTAAAATAAATTAAAATTACAATCACAACTCAATACCTGACGAACACACGAAAATTATTCAAATCGTGATGTGTGCCATATCTGTTAAAAATAACTAAATTAAATTAACTTTACAAAAGCAAGCTTTCAGCTGAAAAATAATTTAAAAACCTGAAAATGGCATGAATGTTTATAAATCTGCACATTTATTTAAGCAAACCAACTATAATGCATTATATAGCTATTTTTTGTTATTTTATTATAATATGCAATAATATCATATTAATAAATTAATTTAACAGAAGTCCAAGTAAATAGTTTAAAATGTAATCATAAAATATTTACTTGGACTTAATAAATTTATGAGCTGAAATGACACTATGTTCATCACTAAGAAAAATATGACAATTCTAAAATTCGACACCCGATGCAAAAACGTCAATAACCAAAATGTTTCGAATTTATCAAAAAATGTTTTATGGTGCACTCGAATGCAATGCAAGTTAAATTTAAATAAAGTCTTCAGTTTTTTTTTATAAAAAAATGTCCATGCATTTTTTTACAGTTTCTACACCAGTTAGTACCTATATTATGTAGCGAGAAACTGTAAAGAAACTGTAAATGTTCTTGGAATTTTTTTTAATTTTATTTATTTGTTCAGACTAAAGTCAAAAGAATTCACACACATATGCGTACATAAGCGCGTGTACTCCATAACCAAAATTCTATTTCAATCAATAAATGTTTTAAATGTTCTTGGAAATTTTTTAATTTTATTTATTTGTTCAGACTAAAATCAAAAGAATTCACACACATATGCGTACATAAGCGCGTGTACTCCATAACCAAAATTCTATTTCAATCAATAAATGTTTTAAATGTTCTTGGAAATTTTTTAATTTTATTTATTTCTTCAGACTAAAGTCAAAAGAATTCACACACATATGCGTACATAAGCGCGTGTACTCCATAACCAAAATTCTATTTCAATCAATAAATGTTTTAAGCATACAAAATTGCATAGAGTTGCATCGATTAATTACGTGCCTTGCTTTCCCATATTTGACTATACCAGTGTTTTAATCATAAGTACTATAAGAAAAAATGTGACCGAGAACTAAGACTCGAGAATAAGTACTATAAGAAAAAACGTACCGTGTGGGGCCGGTACTTTAAAAGAATAGCCCCACTGCATCTCTCCCCGTGTATGTCGTAAAAGGCGACTAAGGGATATGACTCCCTTCTCATATTACTAGGTGGTAGGGTTTAACCCGCCCGGGTTGGTACCACCGCACTGAATGAAAGGTCGGTCGAAACGGCTATGTAAATAGTTTGTGTTTTCCGTCCAGTTCAGTGTAGCCGGCACGACCGAAGGGAAGCACTGACGTGGCACCAAGTTCACCCGGTGTTATGGGCTGACATCACGGATGTTGTAGGTGATGGAAGCCAACCGTGTCAGTTTCCATAAAAAAAAAAAAAAAAAAAAACTTCGCTTCGCTACTAATGTCTAACTGATAAACCAGAAAACTGCTGCACATGGTAGAAAGCGTTTGACTTCACGTCAATAGACCCGTCCAAAATGTTTAAATTAACATTATAATTTTTTTTTCGGATTCTACTCTTCAATATTCTGAGTGTAACAATATTTGGCTCATTCAAGCTTTTTTCAGTGACGACCAAACACATACATACATAGCGTCACGTCTATTTCCCAGTGGGACAACGGATCCCACGTGCCACGATCCTGACACACCTCTGCCGCCCCTTCCACTCTCATAATGTTCTTCATGCATGCTCATCGTTTACGGGTTCTACGCACTTGACCCTTTTTGAACACATGCCCGATCTGAGGCGTGCGTCTAGGGTGACTCTTCCTGACTGTTCCACTCAAAGTCAAAGTCGAAGTCCAAATCATTTATTTCCAATAAAGTAGTTTCGTACAATTTTACAATTTCTTATAAAATAATTCTACTATAGAAAAAGTCAAAAATAATAAAATTATTAATAATACAAATAAAATTAATGTAATAAAAAAGTCAAAACACAGAATAAATTATCATAATAACAAAATTTCAAATAAAAATTAACCTAACCTAGCCTATTATAAATTCCCAGTAAATTCCCCTCACGTTCGCTTAATAAATTTATTTCGTTAGTCTCCTATCATCCATTCTTCCATCATGCATGAGCGAACCACCGAAGCATCCCTTTCTCAATTCTTGTCACTATATCTTCTTTCAGCCCACAGCGCTCTCGCACTACACTATTTCTCAATCTATCTTTCATTGTAACTCCACACATACTCCTCAACGCGCGCATTTCCACAGCATTAATCCTGCTTTCATGCTTCGTCTGCCATGCCCAACTTTCATTCCCGTACGTTAGTGTAGGGCCCAGCACTCCACCATGGACAGCCAATAACGGACTATTTCATCAAACAAAGTGCTAAAATACCAAACCATCAGGTGCGAAACCAACTCTACGGGCCTTCACAGAGCGACACTCACTGTGAGCGCTGACAGAGTACAAGCTTGCATTTCAGTGGATCGGTGTGCAACAGCCGAGCGTATCTTCAGTCAGCACCCCTCTGAATAGCCCCACAGCATCCAATAGTGTGTTTTCGGTGAGCCGACGACGCACGCGCGGCCGGCGAACTTTACCCTTATCACGAGATTTAAGGCGGAAATAAGACTCAAAAGGTCAACTTTAAAGGAAATTCTTGAGCTATTGGTAAAGATAAAAAATCTGTAAAAAATATGTGTTTATGAATGTATTGATCTTTAATTAACAAATATAGCGAAAAAAAGTATATTTTATTACTTTGGAAAGGAGTTAAATAAATCTGCAAAAAATAAGGAAAAGTACGAAAATTGTACTTTCAAATTAAATTATCTTGAGAAACATCAATTGTTTCAATACAAGACCCTCATAGAAATATAGATAATATTTTGCCCTACAATCGTAGCGAAAAAAAAATTGTTTTCCATCTTTCCAACACGTGAAATTTAATATAGTATAGTGTGAGTTTCGCGCAAACGTTCTTCGTCGGCGCGACGTATCAGCCACCACACGAGTAGAACGAATCTCGCACCTATTACATCTGCATACGGTTCGTGTTTCAATCATCAGTGCTCGGGTAGCACGGTTTGAGTCTTATTTCCGCCTTAACCTACACCGCGTACTACGCTACGCCGTGTTCTCCGCAACAAGTTCACAAATCTATCACTAGAGGCGCTGCTCCGTTTCTCCATACAAAATGATTCGAAGAACACGGCGTAGCGTAGTACCGCGTAGGTTAAATCTCGTGATAAGGGTACTGAGCTGACGGTCCCCGTACCAGTACGCCTCGCGTAGCTAAACACGCAGCGCGCACGGTGTGAGCGGCTGCGAAGGATCTCATATCACACGCGTATGAGACCATACGCGACCGACGTCTACGCTCACCGTCAGCACAGGAGTAAATACCATACAGAGCCCAAGCTTCATACAACCTTGCCGTTATTGTATGTGTGTCAAATATGAGAATTGAGATATAAATACATTTGATTTGATTTGATAGGCACACATGATTTTATAGGCGTATTAAAGTATGTATTCATGTAGTATTGGTTCGTAGTTTATCATATTGCTTTACAGTTTAATACATTGCGACAAAATATTCTCGTTTGCCTGCATGTACTTCTCCCACATCCCAAAGCTTAGTTAGAGTATAATGCCTCACGGCATTAATCTCGCGTATTGTGCCTAATTTTTATAAATTGGTGTTCAATAAAGAATATATACACATATATATAAACTACTACATGGCGCGGTGAGAAGGTGTTGAACTAAGCTTGCGATGGTTTCACCGAACATAATATCCGGTCCCATCGGCAGTAGAGGAGGGTGTTAATCGAGGTCGGGTCTAGCGAGTGGCCACTCTGAATTTCCCGCGCATGCAACTGGCCGAGTCGGCGTAAACTACCTCTATTAGTACAGAGTCCACAGAGCCGGCCTTTCGACATTTGCAACCCCCGGAATCCGAATGTCTAGCTCTTATTAATGGCTGTCTGCACCGTTTAGCTCTTATTAACGGATGGAACTGTACCCCACGTCGAGCCTTGAATAAATAAATGAAACAAAAAAAAAAATTACACACCACAATACCATGTAGTAGTGTGCCTATCGCAGTGCCTAAGTTGTATGAAACTCAGAGTCTGTACGATATCCGTTACTCTTTGCCACCACACCGGTGTCGCCCTGTGGTGGCCCTGAGGTTTAGTACAGGTTGTGTCGACGCATAGTACAGGTTGTGTCGACGCATAGTACAGGTATTGTCGAGGCATAGTACAGGTTGTGTCGAGGCATAGTACAGGGTGTGCCAGATGAGCGGTGCGCACGGCAGCGTGTACCGACCTGTTTGCCGCCTGCGACTGGCTGGAGAGGGAGCTCCTCTTGCTACTCTTCCCGCTGCTGGCGCTGAGAGACTTGCCCACCGATGTCTGAGGCATTTACAAAAATTGCTATTACACAATCACTCCGAATGAGATAGTGATGTCGCTAAGAATGAGAGAGCTATAGAGAGGGAAGTGGGTGGAAGGTGAAACGGGCAGACGGAAAGACAGAAAGTAGACTAAAACGACTGCAGAGGGAGAGATGAGGAAAGGAGAGATGAGAAAGGAGAGATGAGATAAAAAGAGAATGATAGAGCTCTCTCTCTCTCTCTCTATCTCTCTCTCTATTATATATCTCTATAGCTTCACAATCATTCCGAATGAGATAGTGATGTCGCTATAGCGCGGTTTTCTCAACCATTCACTTCGAAAGATTGCGGAGCGCACCCTCCGCTCTCCGCCCCCACCGCAATTGCCGGTCAGTATGATGGAGGCGGAGAGCGGAGGGTGCGCGCCGCATTCTTTCGAAGTGAACGGTTGAGAAAACCGCGCTATAAGAATGAGAGGAGCTATAGAGAGAGAAGTGGGTGGAAGGTGGAACAGGCAGACAGAAAGACATAAAGGGGTAGACTAAAACAAGGGCAGAGGGAGAGATGAGGAAAGATTATGAGATAAAAGGAGAATGATAGAAAGAGAGAGAGAGAGAGAGAGAGAGAGAGAGAGAGCGCGAGAGAGAGAGAGATAGAGAGAGAATTAGAAATACTTTACTGCACACAAGAATATAGACAGAAACGAAAAGAAAAGAACACAAAGACTTATCACTATAATCTGTTCCAAATATGCCTGGATAAAAAGTCATTGACCTTTGAGTGCTAGCTCCCTTGCACAAACGCGAAACTTTAAGCGCGATCTCTCTCTTGTGACACGACACCGGTGCAGGAGAGAGACGGCGGCGCTTAGCGTTTCACGTTTGTGCAAGGAAGCTAGCACTCAAAGGTCAATGACTGTTTATCCAGGCTTATTTGGAACAGACCATAGCAGTCTTTTTTTTCAGTCTTTCACCTTTGAGAGAGAAAGTGAGAGAAGTGTGTAGTTCGCACAATAGTGAAGATATTATAGAGAACAAATACTCACTTTTCAGAGGCAAGAGTTAATTTAGGTAAATACACCAAATTAAATAGAAACGAGCTCACCTTGGATGTCTTGGGTTTGTTGCACTCAACAATGTAGTCTTTGCATACGTTCTGATGAACAGTCATCGTGCAATCTGAAGAAAAAAAGATCTATTAGAAAAATTTACCGCAACGGAAATGTTGAACACAAAATGGCCTCAGTGGTCAAAAGTCTATATGATGCTAGAGAAAGGGCGGGATAGGGCGATAGAGAATCGGTACCGTGTGGGGCTGGTACTTAAGAAGAATATCCCCACTGCATCTCTCCCCATGCATGTCGTAAAAGGCGACTAAGGAATAAGGACCAGATGCCGTGCTAAAGGGCGACAGGCTCGCCACCTTTCACCTTGGCACGGTACTTACACCGAGTCATGCAGCAGGTGGGTCTTTGTGCCTTACTTGCTGCTTGATTGATTGAATCTTGTTCGAATACTTTGCGAAACGTGGTGGTCGGTGTTGTGCTGTAATTTGACAGAGTTCTTGCAGCACAACACCGCTTACTCTGCTTACCCCCATTGTCGGGATTCAGCGTGTGTGATATGTATGATATGTAGAATCGGTGAAAGTAGGAAAGGGACAGACATAGTCGAAGTCAATTTTTTTTAGTTTTTTCGGTGATTTTAATGCAAAAATTGTTATTTTAAAATGTAAAACCTATAGAACCTTCTTATATTGAGATCACTTTCATATCAGATCATATATAAGCGGTGTCTATTGTGTAGCTAGTCACAATGTATTGTAATTGAAGATGTTAAATCGGTGTGGATCGTATCGAACAGCGCAGTTAGACTACTAGTCAGCTCGTCCATGCTGCCTACCCCTGATCTGTATACAGACGCGATAACATTAGGAGGGTTAATACACTCAACAGCGCAAACCTCGAAATTCAATTCGCTTGATAGATTACGTACACCCTCTCTCTCTCTTTAGTCACTAGTCCATCACGAACGTAGATATAGACACCTCCGTGTATATGAGCATTTCGAGAGAATGAGGCGGAGAGACTATAATTCATAAGCCAAATTTTTGCGATCAGTCAACTTGCACGGTTCCACATTGAACCTTATGCTGTCGCCACCAAAGTCGTATTAGGTATCGGACACTAGAAATTGACTTGAGGTTTTTAATAATATTTTTTTTTATTTTTATGTTAGTACTAAGCACGTACTCGCTTTATTATAAAGCGATATATAAATTATGCGACATCATTCATGAAGGTGCAATAGATCGAAAATTTTGAGATAATATGTAACGGCCCGGTGGTGTAGTTGGTTATCACGTTGGCGGCTCAAGCCAGAGACCCAGGTTCAAATCCAAGTCGGGATGTATTATTTTCCAATGATTTTCGATTTGCATTTTTCTAATTAAAAATATCCTTAGTGATTTGTTCTGAATTTAGTTTAATAGCATCCGCGTATGTTGCGGTGGGTGCTGTTGATGTAGTGAGAGTGAGATCGAGGTCTGCGTTAGATGTACCTGTGTTTTGCACATCAGCGCCGCTCCTCAGCGTTCGCGTTGTTACTTCAGTAGTTGTATGTGCAGAGTTACTACTTACACGCAGTCTTCATCGCATTGTTATTCTGTCGGCGGCGAGATCGACGAACAACATTTATGGCAGGCGATTTTGATTTCATTGGCGCCGATGGGGGTGGCGGTGAAGATTTAGCGTCGACACGGGCCGGAGAAACGAGACGCACCTCACCGATGACCGCTGCTGGTTGCGGATGCAGCTCGTGAGATTCACAAGGTATGGCTTCGCTTCTCGAGTGGGATGATATTGGTCCAGATGTACATTTATTTACTGCATCGAGGAGTTCCATCACTTGTAGAAGCAGTTTAGCCTGATTGTCGATCAGGACGCTTTGTGCTCCGATCATTGCTGTCAGTGTAGAATTATCCGTGCACACATGCTCTAGGGCCTTTTCTAGTTTGTCGAGGCGTGCAGCCAATATTTCAGACATGATTGGTTATCGTAGGTAGCTAACCTTACGTCACAGAGTGTAAACAAAGCAAGCGAGAGACGCGTGCGCTAGACACGGCCGCGCGCAGCTGGCTTGACAGCCGACTCGTTACAGCATTTCCTGCAACACTGTTTATAACATACTAGCTATTGGCCGCGGCTTCGCTCGCGTGAAATTCGTATTTAAAAAGAAGAAAGTAAGCCCGCTACGTAATTCGGTTTGTATGAGAGCCTCATCTTAGCGTAACCGTACCTGAATTTTATTTAGCCTATCCTATGTCTCGTTTAATAAAATGTGCTTGTACTAAGTTTCATCGAATTCGGATCATCGATTTAAGATTTATGGAGGGACATACATACATACAGAAAAGATTTCTAAAAATCGTCAATTTAGTTTTAGTATCATACATAGAGTCTACAAACGCAGTATCTCATAAAACAAAGTAACTTACTCCATGACCATCCCTTACAGATTTATTATTAGTATTGATGATATTGATTGATATTGCACTGACATTTGTTTTGATTCCAAATTATTGTGTGTTGAACATTGCACTTCACAAATATAGTGATATTGAGTTATTGATGTTATTTATTTGTCATTCATTAGTAATACAACCAACTAATGACTAATAAATAAGATTTAAAATCATTTTTATTTGAGGCTGGGTCCCGCGCGAACTCACCGCGAACATAGCGTGCGTCACTACTTCTCGGAAACAACTGAATAGATCATTAATTGTTGGTTCTAGCTTGGTGCTAAAGTGAATCATATCGAGAAGGGCATATCTTCGAAGGTGTGGAACTAAGCTTGCGATGGCTTCACCGAACATATCCGGGCCCATCGGCAGTAGAGGAGGGTGTTAATCGAGGTCGGGACTAGCGAGTGGCCACTCTAAATTTCCCGCGCATGCTTCACGTTTCGGCTCGCATCAAGCCCTCGTCAGCTAGTCTGCGTTGACTAGGACGCGGAGAAACCACCAGTCCCGCTCTCGACCTCCCTCTCTCTACCTATCCATATTCTGTAGGATGCTTCCAGTGACGTTTTCGAAGCTCTCTCCAGCTTAGCGTCGATCTTGGCAGCCCTAGATTCTTGAAGAGACTGTAGAGCGATTTCGCTGGTAGTCCTCTTGCTCCGACTTCCACAGCGAAGAGATCAGTCTGAATCCGTTTCTCACAATCCGGTAGTTGCAGTACTTGTTAAGTTTGATGTCCTTCGGTCGAAGGTCCTTCGGTATCTTACTTAATTTTTTTTTTATGGAAACTGACACGGTTGGCTACATCACCTACAACATCCGTGATGTCAGCCCATAACACCGGGTGAACTTGGTGCCACGTCAGCGCTTCCCTTCGGTCGTGCCGGCTACACTGAACTTTCCCATGGAACTGTAAGTTCAACATGTGTGTCCATCAACAATTCCCAATCCTTTGCTGCTCCCAAAATTGAAGAAGGTTTAGTCCTATCTTTGGGCAGCTTATTGGCTCCAGCTATCACAAAGTTGACCTTCTGGAAGCCGCTACTGGTTTGCCCTTTCCTGGTCCGTGCAATTGACAGGTTGATGACCTCTCTGATGATTTGGAAGACTATCATTACGGTAGGAATACTAGCCTCGCTCAAGTAGTATTTTGCATCCGCATAACAACTGTTTAGGTTTCCGTACCCCGTACGGAAACCTATTACTAAGCCTATGTCTGTCTCTTCATCTGTATGTCTGTCTGTCTGTCTGGGTATTTACTTAACTTCTACAACAAAAACTTAGTAACTATTATTCTTAGAATAATTAAGCTTAAAAATATGTTTGAACTTATGGATAAGTTGTTTGTGCTAGTATGGGGGCAGAGAACATGGTAGGATATACTATACAGGTTGTTCGGCACGACAAAATTATGGATAATTTGCAAGAGAACATGTATCCGCGCGCCCGGTACATTTTTACTCGTTCTCGGGACTTTGGGAGGTCATAAGACCTTTTCATGGTATTAACTTCATCAAATAATATTTTTTCTACAACAAGGGTACATCGTAAAATTCAATAAATTTTATTTCGTGCTGATACAATCATAAACAAAAAAGTTACAAGGGTTTATAGCTGGGATTTTGGTAATTTTCAAAAATAAAGAAAAAAAATAATATCTCAATACCACGTGACATCTGACAATAGGTATCATGGGTCAAAACGTTCCAAATGACCCCATAAGTGGGGCCTACAAAAAAATTTTATTGGTCGATGTGCCGAACACCATGTATAAGAGAGGCAGGATAATAAATATGAAAGTGGACTGACGTTCGCAGTAGAGCGCCGGCTTGTCGGCGAGCGCTCGCCCGCACCAGTCGCAGTCGCCGCCGGCGCCCGCCGCCTGCCACCCGTGCGAGGCCTTGCGCGACTTGTCCTGCGGCGTGTACACAAACATCTATTACTTGCCAATCTGCCATTCCGAATTGCATTATTTAAGTGGGCGAAGTGGGTGATGTAAGTTGAGTGATCGAAGTGAGTGAAGTGATTGAAGTGAGTGAAGTGAGTGAAATTAGTGAAGTGCGTGATGTTAGTTAAGTGCTCGAAATAAGTGAAGTGATTGAAGTGAGTGATGTTAGTTAAGTGCTCGAATTAAGTGAAGTGATTGAAGTGAGTGAAATCAGTGAAGTGGGTGATGCGAGTTAGTGATCAAATTAAGTGAAGTGATTGAAGTAAGTGAAGTGAGTCTAGTTACTAAAGTGAGTGAAGTGGGTAATGTGAGTTTAGTGAGCGAAGTAAGTGAAGTGAGTGAAGTTAGTGAAGTGATTCCAGTTACCAATTACTAGAGTGAAGTGAGTGAAGTGGGTGATGTGAGTTAAGTGAGCGAAGTAAGCGAAGTGTGTTAATTCAGTGGAGTAAAGTGAGTAAAGTTAATACACTGAGTCTAGTTAGTGGAGTAAAGTGTATAAAGTTAGTGAAGTGAGTCAAGTTAGTGGAGTAAAGTGAGTGAAGTGCTCGAAGTGAATGAAGTGCTTGAAGTGAGTGAAGTGCTTGAAGTGAGTGAAGTGAGAGAAGTGAATCAAGTAATAGGAATGAATGAAATGAATGGAGTATAAGGCGGACAGAGAGCAATGCATATAATTGAAGTTCGAAGTGCAGTCTGCATGTACGTACGTACCTTTTTCTTTCTGAAGAACAAACTTCCGCGCTTCCGTCTCTTCTCCGAGTGATGATCGTACGCCGATCTGCAAATTTATATATCTTGTTCACATCCTTTACATCTCTTGACATTCATCTTCAATAAAATTATTACGTTTAAAAAAAAACACACTTGTGTCGAAATGTGCGTTGTATGTGCAAAATAATTGTCAAAGAAAATTACCTATAACCGTTGCAACTCACGAAAGCGGCTACTATTTGCACGCGTTGGCAAAATGCTAATGCACACTACTCTAGTGGCGTTCCCTTTATGTCGCATTCGGAAGAGAAATTTTCTGCACACAAGTTTAGCGAAAAAAAAAATTTTGTAAAGCTTGAACGGAAAACTCACAAAGACAAAAAAATATATTAAACATCATGCAGACCTGTGCCATGCTCTGTTCAGATATTTTATTTTTATCTTTTTGTTATTAGTCCTTAGTGCCTTATTATTACATAACTAGCTGAGCCCGCGGCTCCGCTCGCGTGAAATTCGTATTCCAAAGAAGAATGTAAGTAACTAAGGGCGAGGCCGAAGGCCGAGCTGCGTTCAGGTAATCGATAAACCTTCTTAAAGAAAGTAACTAACTAAGGGCGAGGCCGAAGGCCGAGCTGCTTTCAGGTAAACGATAAACCTTTCTCAAATAAAGGAAGTAAGTAAGGGCGAGGCCGAAGGCCGAGCTGCGTTCAGGAAGACGATAAACCTTCTGGAAGAAAGGAAGGAACTAAGTGCGAGGCCGAAGGCCGAGCTGCGTTCACGTAAACCAAAAACCCTCTTCCGCCTTCGGGCCTCGCCCTTAAAGACTTCCTTTCTTCGATAGAATACGATATCGTTTACTCAATCTATTTATTTCATAAAAATAAAAAAGTAATATTAATAACAAAAGAATTAAACCTACCTAACAAACATAACTATCAAAATGGGCATTTTCAAATGTTCTTAGAGCACTTGCGGCATTACCCCGCTGGATGGCAAGGCTTACCCTTTGAATGAAGTACATAAGCCCTTGATGGCGGGACACCAGTTGCGTCAACCAGCAGAGGCTCAAGCCTCTTTTGGCTTCACTGCTCCACGGATCGAGAGTTTCAACCGCAAACGCAACAAATTCGAAATCTTGAATTATATTTCTATATTTGCTGCGTTTGAGGCTCTCCGCCCCAGCCTCGGCCGCGCCAGCCGCTCTTCAAGATGTCCTAACGTGACTTGGAGCCAATGTGAGAACAAAAGTGGCGTCCCACATCAAAGAACTACCCTTAGTCCATGGCACTAAGGTGATAGCATCGGGCCTCTTGCCATCCAGCCGGGAATAACCGCGAGGTTCTAGGATGCACGGTATATTTGCCGTTAGAAGCGTGGACTTTATAATAAAATTTAAATTAAATTAACTCAATCTTAATATTAATTTACTTTATTCGAGATGGTTTAGCTTCTTCCTGAACGCAGCTCGGCCTTCGGCCTCGCCCTTAGTTACTTGCTTTCTTCGAGATGGTTTATCATTTGTCAGAACGAAGCTCGGCCTTCGGCCTCGCCTTAGTTACTTACTTTCTTCAAAAATGTTTACCTTCTTCCTGTACGCAGCTCGGCCTACGGCCTCGCCCTTAGTTACTTGCTTTCTTCGAGATGGTTTATGGTCTTCCCGAATAGAGCACGGCCTTCGGCCTCGCTCTTAGTTAATTACTTTCTTCAAGATGGTTTAGCTTCTTTCTGAACGCAGCTCGGCCTTCGGCATCGCCCTTAGCAAGTAACTTCTTCGAGATGGTTTTTCAATTATCAGAACGTAGCTCGGCCTTCGGCCTCACCTTAGTTACTTACTTTCTTCAAGATGGTTTAGCTTCTTCCTGAACGCAGCTCGGCCTTCGGCCTCGCCCTTAGTTACTTGCTTTCTTCGAGATGGTTTTTTAATTATCAGAACGTAGCTCGGCCTTCGGCCTCGCCTTAGTTACTTACTTTCTTCAAGATGGTTTAGCTTCTTCCTAAACGCAGCTCGGCCTGCGGCCTCGCCCATAGTTACTTACTTTCTTCGAGAAGGTTTATGGTCTTCCAGAATAGAGCTTGGCCTTCGGCCTCGCCCTTAGTTACTTACTTTCTTCAAGAATGTTTTTCTTCTTCCTGAACTCAGCTCCGCCTTCCGCCTCGCCCTTAGTTACTTTCATCGAGAAAGAATATCGTTTACGTGAGCGCAGATCCGCCTTCGGGCCCGCCTTTAGTTACTTACTTTCTTTTTTTGAAATACGAATTTCACGCGAGCGAAGCCGCGGGCAACAGATATATAAATTTTATTGCACCAATGACAGCGACATAACTTCGACTTTCAATTATTATTTTTATTTATCAAACAATTTGTCACCGGCCAGCTCACGTCGAGATGACAGTTCTCCGTTGTCAACATGACATTTAAAATTGTTTTTTACCTTTACTTTTTATTAAGTGATTTTTATTATATTTTTTAATTATTATGTTCATCCGGGATATACACTGTCCCTATAAAAAGTTTCGTCAAATTCCGTTCAGTGGTTTTTGCGAGATGCGCGTACAAATAGACATTTTTGTATTTACGATTTTATGATATGTATAGAAAGAATAGATATGTATAGACTATTGTGTTCAAGTTATAAAAAAGAAGAACTGTCATTTTCGTTGTATCTACTTATTTAATTTCGAATGAATATTTTATTCAAATTGTATTTGCTGACAGTTCTCAAGATATAATTATGTACTTTGGACTACGCGCAATAATGTTTATAATTGTAAATTTGTTTTTATTTTTGTAATTTTTTTTTACGTATTATGTTAACCCGGCATATAAACTGCCACTATACAAAGTTTCGTCTAATTCCGTTCGGTGGTTTTTGCGTGATGCGCGTACAGACAAACAAACAAACAAACAAAAATTTTAAAAACTGTTCTAACATGTTCAGTATCTCATTTTAAGCCACCCTGGTTAGTTTTTTTCCGAATACATTCAATGTACAGACTTTCTTACCTCTACGATTTTATTATATGTATAGATTATAAAATCGCCCCCTCAACCACATAGCCTCAAGACGCAACATGGACAGAATGTGCTAATGTAGGCTCAATGGTTGGTGTAAATCCAGAGATAGTCCCATAGCAAACGCTTTCAAGTTCTGTTAAGATAAAAAAAAATGGTTCTAGAGTTGTCGCCCTGCGTTTAATAACCCCATAATAACTTTCTACCAATTCTCATCTCGAGATTACAGACTGCGCCAGGAACTCGGGCCGGTGCAACCAAACAACGATCCCCCATCGCCACATTCACGCGGCTGGTATGCTGTCACTCATTGTGACTCACCGTCGCCTACAGTGACAGTGTGCCGAACGAGCTCTACTCACTGCGCCAGGAAGCGGCGGGTGGCCGAGTGGTTTGGGCATCGGCTTCTCATGCGAGAGGTCCGCGGTTCGAATCCGGTCGGCGTTGTACCAATGAGTTTTTTTCTGACGAAAAAATTTATGTGCATACCTACACCTGCTGCTTCACCGTTCCGAACCGGTTTAAAACTGTAGGTCCCTTCCCTTGCCCCTTACTAGGTGGTAGGCTCAAATTGTAGCCGACTGGGTTGGTACCACCGTACTGAATGTAAGATGGCCGCATAGCAGCCTCGGTTGTGTTCTCCTCTAGTCCAGTATAGCCAGCAATCCAGGGAAGTCTCTGGTATGGCACCTACCTTCTCGGAGGTGATATTGGCTGGTCGGAGCATGCGCTTTGGCCCCTCCGACTCAGCCACCCATACCGGATTGCATAAAAAAAAAGGAACTCGGGCCGGTGCAACCAAACAACGATTCCCCATCGCCACATTCACGCGGCCGGTATGTTGTCACTCATTGTGACTCACCGTCGTCGCCTACAGTGACAGTGTGCCGAACGAGCTCTACTCACTGCGCCAGGAACTCGGGCCGGTGCAACCAAACAACGATCCCCCATCGCCACATTCACGCGGCTGGTATCTTGTCACTCATTGTGACTCACCGTCGTCGCCTACAGTGACAGTGTGCCGAACGAGCTCTACTCACTGCGCCAGGAACTCGGGCCGGTGCAACCATACAACGATCCCCCATCGCCACATTCACGCGGCCGGTATGCTGTCACTCATTGTGACTCACCGTCGTCGCCTACAGTGACAGTGTGCCGAAAGAGCTCTACTCACTGCGCCAGGAACTCAGGCCGGTGCAACCAAACAACGATCCCCCATCGCCACATTCACGCGGCCTGTATGCTGTCACTCATTGTGACTCACCGTCGTCGCCTACAGTGACAGTGTGCCGAAAGAGTTCTACTCACTGCGCCAGGAACTCAGGCCGGTGCAACCAAACAACGATCCCCCATCGCCACATTCACGCGGCCTGTATGCTGTCACTCATTGTGACTCACCGCCGTCGCCTACAGTGACGAACGAGCTCTACTCACTGCGCTAGGAACTCGAGCTGGTGCAGCCCCAGGTGGTCGTGGTGCTTGTTTGTGCGGCGCGCGCCGGCCGGCGTGCCGCCGCCCGGGACCGCGCCCGCCGGAGCAACAGACTCGTCGTCCGACTCACTGTCGCTGGCGGCGCCCGCCGAGAGACTGCCGCCGCCACAGTCACGTTATGCCGTGCGCTCTTTTGCTCGCTGACACGTCAGCGTTTCATTTGGAACCTCAAACTTGAACTTTCTTTGTTTTACATCTCTCTCAAATGACAGACATAATTTAGATAGTACTGTGGTGACGTCTAGACACAGCATTCCACAACAGTGAAAGAGTGCAACACTTCAAACTGCACAACCAATGATGTTGACGACAACACCGCGAGATGGCGATCATCGACTGCACATTAAGGCTCGGACTTCATGCATCCGTTTCTCCCCGGAGTTAACTAAAATAGGCCACACACACCGGTGCGAGCGACAGAGTGAGAAACGGATGCATGAAGTTCTCACTCTGTCACTCGCACCGGTGGCGCTCGCACCGGTGGGTGTGGCCTATTTTAGTCAACTCCGGGGAGAAACGGATGCATGAAGTCCGGGCCTAACACATTCTACTAACTACCTCTACGACGGACAAGTGTTTATTCTCCTCCGAATTCGTCCTAGCTTGATGTTTCGTGCGTTTTCGCTCAGTGCGTTGCTGATATATGCTGCGGGCTTCCGCAAGGGTGATGTACGAGTGTATGACCGTCGATACGCGCCATCTAGCGGAGTTGGCGTGAACCTCATTGTCTCTGCAGTGTGAAGCTTTGCACTCTGTAATCACTGTCGAGCGCTGTCGCTAGAGGTGGCCATAGTATTTTCGTCAATATCGTATCGCGTATATTTTGTACAGTATTTCTGTATCAAATTTATAATTAGTCTTTGTATGTGAAGAGAGAAAATGTTGATATGGTACTAAAATTATATTGAAATTATCTGCAGCACTAACAGTCCCGAATGAAACTCTAGCGGAGTCAGTGTTCAGAGTACGCTCACAACACGTGTGGTTAAAACGTCCGTAGCGAACACGCATTTATTTTATTTTATTTTTTGTCAATATTAATTTGAATCCAGCGACCTTCAAAATCCTTATTCTTAATATTTTGTTTGTGATAATTTATTGTTATTTTCTAGTCTGAAAGTACACTCACTTACCGATAACATTGTACGTGCCGTAGATTTTCTTTATGTTATAATTGTGTCTCTTTTTTTAATTTTTTATTGGGTTATCAATTTACAAAAAGGAAAATTAACAGAAGAAAATGCACGCACAAAACTAGCGCCATCTACTAAATAGTACACAAAACAACACAGCAGCCAATCAGTGCAATAATTCTCATTTGAAAATATTTCCAAAAAATTACATTACATAATGTAAAGAAAACTAAAAACACTTTTGAGTCGATTCAATTCCATTCAGTGGTTTCTGAATAATAATCCCCCGACAAACAAAACACCAGAAGTCCCTACGTCCAGGTAGATATCAAGTCGAGTATACACAAAAGACAAAAATTTGAAAGAATTTCAGTAAGAATAAAATAAATTAAATCGCTACGGCCGCTTCCACCACACTATAGTTTGTAAAATTAGCTTGACTATGATGGCAGCTGTCAAAGTGCCTCAAATCTTGCTTAAATCTTTAGTATAAGACTGCTCAGGTGTCGCTGGGACGAAATCGTCCCCACGGTGCAAACAACTTTCGGTATTTAAATATATACTCTTTGAATATTGAGATAAGGCTCATTATACTTCTAAATAAACGTGTAGTTATACCCTACTTGATCTGATTGACTTTGGCGCCAGCTTAGAGCAAAAAACTAACGAATTTCTCAGTTGATTTAGAGACTTGGTGACGAACGCCATTTTCGCCAACCAAGTGGGTGCACCGGCGCCTCAAATAAAAATTATTTTTGGTGCTTTAAGTCAGCAGTTTGTCTATAAATACGAAAGAATATAACATTTCTGAAGTGAATGTGTTATTTTTTGGAGGTTTTTACCCATTCACAAGTGTGTCACTATATTTGTGGAGTGAAATATTCGTGCAATGGTCCACTAACAATTTGGAATCAAAACAAAGGTCAACCGCACTGTAATGTACTTATAGATATATTTGCAGGAATTTGTGTAACTATTACAACCATGATATAGGCTAAATTTGCTCTAGATCTTCATATGTTTTTTTTTTTCGAAAAATTTTTTTTTTCTAACGCCCAACCAATCAGCGGCAGCGAATATTTGCGAGATCTTATGGAGATTAGCGCGCGCCGGCGCCGACACCTGAGCAGTTAATTTTATTGACTGAATGTTTTTTACTGCATAGTAAATTAATAATGAGATTCTAAGCTGAGATTTCTCAGTTGTTATCACTTTTCGGAGCATTTTGACAGTTGCCATCCTCAAATCAAGTTACATTTCACAAACTATAAGAACAAAGTACACCATTGAAAGCGCAAAAATGCGTAAAAGAAAACATGTTTAGATAAAAACACATGCAACAATATCACACACACAAGAGCCACATAACGAGAAACGCGGAACTTTAAAAGGTTTAGATTGAAATCCTTAAATATATCTTGACATTAATGGTGTCCAAGTTGTTCCCAAAATGTAGCTCTTGCTTAAATAAATGTAAGTGTGCTAAAATGTGCCGAAAACAAGGTGAAAGAATTCTCTTAAGAAATTGTAAAACCTTCAAACGCATGCTTAAAACGAATGGCTATAGACAATTTTTTAACACAAAATTCTTGAAATATGATTTGATAGAAAATTTGATTCGGCGAAATAAATTCTAACAGTTTGTTTTGGGTTCAACTTTCAGTCCTCCATGGCCGATCAGTCATGTCCCGTTAAGGCTCATCTGACAGTTACGTGTCGGTTAAAATGACATTTCTCAGACCAATATCAGATAGGAGTTGACCGGCACCGGAAGACGGTGAAATATGCCCCTAGTCGCACAAACGAATAACTGAGGCATCACGCGAGTTACGGGGGAGTGGGGTGTGAACCAACACACAACATACAACCTTCCTAATGCTGCGTCAGAGGTTGGTACTTTGTTTCGATACTGTCTGCTACAAATCATTTATGTTTCCCATACAGTTCATAGGGCACCTAATCCCATAGGAAGGGGGAGATGTAATGGTCTAAAAGGGGGATTGTGTAATGGTCTGATAGACACCAGTCTAACAGCTGATGTAGCCAACCTCGGCTGTGTTCTCCTCTGTATAGCCAGCAATCCAAAAGGGTAGGCTCCGATATTGCAGCTTATGGGAGGTGTTAGGTATTGGCTGGCTGGAGCATATGCTCTAGCCCCTCTGACTCAGCCAACCACAGCGGATGACATTAAAAGATATATCAGGTTTCACGAAATGTTCCCATTATTTTTATTGCACCAATTTCACCCCAGAGGAGGTGCCTATCCGGTTTGTAGGTGGGGAAAGGCTATTAACATCTTGAGGCATCTTGTCCTCATCCCTTACATGCACGTGGAGAGATAAGGTGGGGCTATTCAACCCCGCACGAAACAAGTAGGGAAAGATATTCCCCGGATGCCCATTCCGCACGTTCATTCTTCAGCACTGATGTTATCTCTGCCGACTCACATGTTCTGCTGAGCTGGCGCGCCGGGCTGCAGCTGGGGCTGTATCGCGGCGACGATGCTCGGCGTCGAGACGGACTTCTGTAGCGGGAGCCGGGGCTGCAGCCGCAGCGTCTCCGGCTCGGGCGGCGCCGCGCCGCGCCCCGCCTCCCCCGCGAGCGCCGACGAGCCGAGGCAGAGACCCGCGCGCAGCGCCGCCGTCACCTTCTCGAAGTCTTTCTGCCATTCCATGCGGGTTTTTTTTATATTAAAGCTTTGGATATGATTGTATGATTTGAAGTGTGAGAGAGTTGGGGCCCCTGAGCCATGTTATCCCTGGGCTAGGATTATATATTGTGATCTCTCAAAAGTTTATACCTCACCCCCAAGCCTGATTTTCGCTATGAACCGAATTATATCCTTGGGGTTGAATGCCTGTATTTGGCATAGATTGAAAATATAACCCCCAAGAATGCGGCTTCTAACTGTGAATGAGCACTTCACATTCACAAAGGATGTGTACGGGCGTTTCATCCTCTTTTATACAGAACCTGCACACCGGTGTGTCGCTAAGGACAATTTGGTGTAGATGTTCGTTTAGTCTGCAGTGTCCTGTTCAGGTTCTTGTTAGGAATCTTATGTCGTTTCTAAGGCGCACTTTTATCAGAGCAGGTTTATGGATGGAAGATCCTTATAAACAATTGAATCATAAGAGAGAGGGAAGTCGAGATGTAGGTTAAAGCTCTGCTCCACTGTGTAGGTATTTCCACTTTCCATTCGTACTTTGCTAGGCGGTAGGGTTTAACACGCCCAGGTTGGTACCACCGCACTGAATGAAAGGTCGGTCGAAACGTAAATAGTTCGTGTTCTCCGTCCAGTTCAGTTTAGCCGGCACGATCGAAGGGAAGCACTGACATGGCACATAGTTTACCGAGACGTTACGGGCTGGAACGGCTGTGGAAGTAGGAGCAAGAGGACTACCAGCGAAGTCGCTCTACAGTCTCTTCAAGAATCTAGGCCTGCCAAGATCGACGCTAAGACTAAATATGGAGAGAGCTTCGAAAACGTCACTGGCAGCATCCTACAGAATATGGATAGGTAGAGAGAGGGAGGTCGAGAGCGGGCCTGGTTTCCCCGAGTCCTAGTCAACGCAGACTAGCTGACGACGGCTTGATGCGAGCCAAAACGTGAAGCATGTGCGGGAAATTTAGAGTGGCCACTCGCTAGTCCCGACCTCGATTAACACCCTCCTCTAAGCTACTGCCGATGGGCCCGGATATGTTCGGTGAAGCCATCGCAAGCTTAGTTCCACACCTTCTTTCCATAAAAAATATTTTAAAAACGTCCTAGTCAATACAGACTACCCGATGAGGGCTTGACGCTAACCGAAACGTCTTGATCTCTGTAAGAGAGCAAGATTGGCCAATCGTGGGAACGCACTCGAATAAGAACTTCTCCTACTCGCAATGGGCCCAGGAGTGTTCGGTAAATTCTTTTGAGTGCCGAGTTGGCATCACTACAGTTCTAAGGCTTCGGTCAGGTCACACTCCACTAAAAAAAAGTGAGTTTTTAATGTGTAAAACAGGGTCCCCAAATTGTAGCTTTTGCATGAAAGAGGAGGACCAATTCCATGTTCTCATGGAGTGTGGGCGGAACGTCGACCTGAGAAAAGATTTAGCCATCAGTTTACAGACGTTTGGGATGAACTTGGTATGTGCTATACATTGTGCACTCTCCGCGCACTGTCAAGAAGTTATAAAATTCTTTAAAACTTCTCTCACTTTGAGGGATGTTTAATTAATTTCTGAAATCTATCAACTTGAAAGTCACCATGGGGCTGACATATACGGCTAAAGCCCTAAACTTAAATTAAGATTAAAAAAAAAAAGAAAAGATAGAACAGCTTACGGCGAGATCGGCCTCGTTGAGGGAGTGGGTCGAGTGACGCGGCAGCAGAGTCGTCACACCACCCTCACCCTCCGACTCCATCGACGACAGCGACACGCTGTGCCCGTTCAGCCCGCCGCCGCTGTGTCTGCACCCACAACCACAACAGAAGTTCACTTATTCAGCGTCACAAGACCAGTGTGACAGCAGGTAAGCGTCTACAGTTCATTATAGGACTTAATTAGCAGATGCAGATGCATGAACTGACATGTTGTCACATCAGGCATCTCCCAGTTATGAGTATACACTTTATCCCGCACCCAAAGAGGAATTATGTATAGAGTTATCGCTCCGAAGGAATATACAGAGAAGCGGTGTCCCAGCGGCTGAGGTATGGGGTAAGGTAGCGGGGAGGCGGAGCGCAGAGCCGAGCGGAAGAGGGGACCGCGCGCGGGGCGGGAAGCGTGTGGGAGACGGGCTGGCAGCCAGTGTGGTGGGCTCGCGCGGAGCGGGAAGCGTGCGGGAGAGAGGCAAGGGGTAAGAAGTAAGCCAGAGGGGCAGGGAGAACGATCGCACTCGTGCGTCGGTGTGCATATTATCTTTTCATTCTAACACTTCATCTCCAGATTCGCCATCGCACCTTCGACTAGCTAGTAGCTACATATAAATAATGTTTGCGTGAGTGTTTTATCTAAGAGTTTGACTACTGTTTTTTCCACTAACAAACTTTGACAATTTGACATTTGGATACACTTTGTATCATTAAATTTTTTTTTTATATGACTTATTACATCTCTTTGTAATAAATGTAAACTAATTTTTATTTATTTTTTGACTTGATATAATATGAAGTATCAAAATTGACGATGGCACTATACACCAGATATAGGTAATTTAAATAGGCAGTGTGGTCAGATTCTTCAGTATTCATGTTTATGCTGTAAATATTAATGCTCTTGTGAGCGGTAGTATGGGTTATTTATTTGTAAGTTACTATAATATAATACTTATAAGGTACTAACAAAACATTGTGACTTGCGAAGTTTGTTTGTCAGTTCTTCTTCGCATTGAATTTAGAACTGGCGGAATTTTCGACATGTCGAAGCGTAGGTTACCTACCTATGGATGAAATTATACAATAAACAATAAGCGCACGGACGAAGATGTGTAAATTTATGTTGTTTAAAGTAGGCGAGGCGCGATCGCAGCAGGCAGGCGACGACTGCGCGCTGCGGCCTCTCGCGCTCGACTAAGAGACTTGAGGACCGTGAACCGCAACTCGTTGGAACATGCTAGTTGGCCGAGTGAGTTCTCCAGTACGCTAGTACATAATTTCTCTTTGCCCGCACCCTAATATTTCCAATATTGAACTGAAAGTGATATTTGGTTTCCACCTTCCTGTCCTCATAGTTGGAGACTTCAACTACCACCGCACACATATTTATTTAAAATTGTAATTTAATTTTTAATACATACACATCATTGCTTGTTAGGCTAAGGCCCAATTGCGCCAACACGAATTTAGAGGTAAGTAGCGAGTTATGGATTTAAACGCGGTTCCCACAGTCAACGGGTACTAGCTTAACGAGTTGAACTGATTTATATCGTTAAATTCGTGTTGGCGCAATTGGCCCTAAGACTTAAAATGTAGTTTAATTTGTTTTTTCAATCTACGTAAACTGTTGACAGGTTAAGACTTAGTATGTAATTAAATTTTTTTGTTATTTTAAATATGTATACTGTTAGGTATATCGCTGTATTAAAGAACCTAAAGGGGGAACACCGAATGACCATGTAAATAGCGCATGTATAACCAGTAGTAGAAAATGTAAATGCTGTAGTGTTTTCTAATAAAGTAAATAAATAAATAAATAAATACCACATGACGGATTTTAGGCCATTTGAGGTGCTTACTTGCGCGTGCGCCGGGGCTCCATGCGGGGCACGGGCTCGAGCGCGGCCCACGAGCGCCGGCGCCCCTCGTCCCCGCCCTCCCACAGCCCCCATTGTCGGGACTCACCTGCGCGTAACAGACATAGTTTGCTTAATTATAGAGAGTTTGTCAGCCACGGTATAGCTCAGCGGTACGATCGGTCGACTGTCGTCCGTGGTCATAAGCACACCTGGGCGCAGTCAGAACTTGGATGCGTTACCGTTCGACCATTGGAGGCTAACCGTGGTTCGGATTCCACGTAAAACCATAGGTCCATTCAATTCTTACCTTATTAGTTGGTAGTGTTTAACCGAAAGAAAGAATAGGTCGAAATGGTTATGTAAATATTTCGCGTTTTCCATCCAGTTCAGTCTGGCCGGCACAACCAAAGTGAAGCACTGACATAGCGCCTAGTTCACCAAGGTGTTATGCGCTGCTGAAATCACGGATGCTGTAGGCGATACAGCCAACCGTGTAAGTTTCCACAAAAATTAAAAATAAATTGGTTAGCAGTGAAATCATAATATGGTCATCACAAGGCGGTCAAAACCAAGTGGTAACGCAATAACGATGGGAGGTTGTCTCACCGCTGCCCTTCCTGCTGCCCGGATAGTTGGAGAGGTGTCCCGGGGAGCCGCACTCCGTCTCCGGGGTCTCGCCGTCCTTGCATAGCGACGGGCAGCTGGTGCTGAGCCGGCCGCCTCCCGTCTGCGAGAGCGACACATTCTTTCATTACATCCGCTTCACACATTTAATACAGAGTACCTATGTCGGTACCTTCGGGTGATAGGGCGCAGGCGGCCGGCGATTGCTGTTCTGTACGTCATCACAATCAGCCCGTATGTGAAAATGGGTAGCTGCTGGACATAGACCTCTCCCAAGGCGCGCCACCGCACGCGGTCTTGCGCTCTTCTCATCCATCCACTCGCGGCTACATTTTTTAGGTAAAACAATTTTACGTATAAAAAAAAATCAGGACTTTTTCCCAAATGTGTGGGCACAGACAATGGATCCCGTTGATCAAAGTAGGATGGGCAAAAATGTATGGAACCTGGGACCACCCTCCAACAGCAATAAGATATAATGTCGTTGGATAGGTCTTTTCAATTAGAACAACAATTGTTATGACAGCTTTGTTGTTACAACTGTGCGTTCGGAGTTATGTATGAGACTTATAAGTTCAGATATAAAGTATGAAAAAAAAATTTTTTTGGAGGGGAAAATAATAAAAACACATAATCATTATTTCATTGTTTATTATTTCAATCGTGCTTTATGGGTTATCTATAATGACATCATTTAAAAATATTTCTGGTGCATTAAATCCTACATGAATCGCATGCACATGTGCACACATAATATTAATTATCTGGTATTTAGGTTATGCGATTCATGCAGGATTTAATACACCAGCAAAATTTTTAAATGATGTCATTATAGATAACCCATAAAGCACGATTGTAATAATAAATAATTAAATTAGTTTCCCCCAAAAAAAAAAAAATTTAAACTTTATAACTCCGAACGCACAGTTGTAACAACAAAGCTGTCATAACAATTGTTGTTCTAATTGAAAATACCTATCCAACGACATATATCTTATTGCTGTTGGAGGGTGGTCCCAATCTGCCCATCATCCTTTGTCAGATGGTATAAAAGCAAGGGTAGTAAAATCCAATGAGTTGTCAAAAATAGCTTTATGACAAAACCAAGATCGAAGGAGTGCACCAACGACCGACTATAACTTTTCGCATTTATCAACCACACGCGACGATGAGTCAGTATGAAAAAAAAAAAACTTGTTGCTAAAGGAAGTCGGCGCCCTAAGTGTGTTCTACCGCTTATTCCATGGCGAATAATAATAATAACGTTTATTTCAGGTACAAGTCCCACACATTATATAAACAATAAGTACATCGTTATATTATAGTCAAATGATAAAACCTTAAAACTAGCATTAAAATGATACAAATCTATAATATAATATCTAGATAATAGATAAACATAATCTCGCAATAAAATATAAACAGACAAAAATCTGAAATGAACACGTTTAAAAACAAGAATGATAAAAAGATTATAAAATAGGTGCAATTCCAACTATAAAAAAAAAAAAAAATAACAAAATAAAAATAAAATAAAATACAAGTCATATAAAACTTGCCGTCAATAAATTACAGTCTAATATACAAACACAAATTATATATCTATAAAGTCTTTATAAAACAGATCGCGTAGACTACTACGTACTATGGTGTTTTCTGTTTTATCTATTCGATAAAGGAACGCTGCCTTTTGTTTGCGAAGCACACCAAAGAAGTCATCCAACCCGCTCTCGGCGAACATGCCAGACGCGCTACACCGCCACGGCAGTCCCAACATGCAACGCAGAGCATTGTTATACTGGACACGCAGCGAGTTAAACGCTCGCTGCGTGTAGCTGCACCACAAGTGTCCGGTGTAGAACGGCTGACAGTACGCCCTAAACAGGGTCAGTTTGACCTCCTCAGAGCGAATGCTCGGAGGAGCTGGTTAACGCGATCCCGCCGTCCCCTTTCCACCTCCGCACAAAGCGCACTGGGCAGGTATTGCATCACTATACGCTGGACTTACCACGGATGCGTACCAATCGATTCTGCGGATCCTTCCTCCACAGAACTGGTAAACACTGGAACGTTCTCCCTGCCCACATATTTCCCCCCAAGTACAGTCTCGGGTCCTTCAAGAGATGCGTGAATAGGCACTTGTCAGGCAGGCATGGCATTCGCAACCCCCGCGTACCGTGTACGTACCGTGTGGGGCCGGTACTTTAAAAGAATAGCCCCACTGCATCTCTCCCCGTGTATGTCGTAAAAAGCGACTAAGGGATATGACTTCCTTCTTATATTACTAGGTGGTAGGGTTTAACCCGCCCGGGTTGGTACCACCGCACTGAATGAAAGGTCGGTCGAAACGGCTATGTAAATAGTTTGTGTTTTCCGTCCAGTTCAGTGTAGCCGGCGCGACCGAAGGGAAGCACTGACTTGGCACCAAGTTCACCCGGTGTTATGGGCTGACATCACGGATGTTGTAGGTGATGTAGCCAACCGTGTCAGTTTCCATAAAATAAAAAAAAACGACCGAATATCCATGGGCGTCGTTAGACACCTTATGGGTGGCTCGGCGTCACATGTCGCGCTTTCTATAAAAAAAAAACAAACAAAGAATAGCGTCAGCTGACAATTTTGCTCAATCCGCATTATTTTTAGAGGGTAATAAAACTTACGAGATGCGGCAGAGGAGCTGCCCGCATTCGCTGCACGGCCGCGTGCAGCCGCCGCAACTGCTGCAAGCTGTCATCGAGCACTCCGGGGCTGTGCGGGGTCACGCTGATCGTCGGCACCTGAACGCACGAGTGTCGGTACAGTCATATACAGCTCTTTCCATGAAACAGCACACGACAGACAAACATTTTCATTAATTTGCTAATCCCTTGGAGCTGTGTCAGGTCACTCTATCTGCAAGCCCTGACATGTTGTCATTGTTGTTGTTCGTTTTTGGTGTTGGCTCTAAGCCTGCAAACGAGTCCCTCTTGATCGGGGACCTTCGTGCAAAACCCCTCGATCTCCAGCTACCCCGCAGCCAGCCTATGTCCTACGCGAAGGCCACAAGATGACCGGCCGAAGAAGTGGCTGCAGACCTCCGCAAGGGAAGATTGAGAACGGAGTTTATTCCTTCGACGGTTGTCGAGTACACTGCACTCTAACAAAACATGCTCGGCCGTTTCGCCCTTCGCCAAGCAATCCCTGACATAATTGGCTATGCATCGTCTGCGGTCAACATTGTCATTGTGATGTCGGTCATTGATTTTTCGAAGTTATCTGCGAGAAGAACTTCTATTCTCATTGTAAGACTCGATGGTGCTGGTGCGATGTACGATGGGTATGCCTTTATGGAGATCACGTGTACAGCAAGTAGCGCATTTCCGCCTGCAACAACTACGGTTAGGGTTAACCTAGGGTCAGCTGGCTGGCTGCTGCTTTCTGGGAGTATATTGTGTAGCGACGTGTTTCCCTAGCGTGCAGAACATTGCGCCATTCCACAGCTGACCTCCACAAGGCCGAAAGACGTAACCACGCAGCCTCATCTGGGCTACATTGAACGCGGCAGCACGCTTCTTCATACTCTTCGGCGATGGAACCTTCGATCGCCGAAGAATTTTTTTTTTTTTTTATGGAAACTGACACGGTTGGCTACATCACCTACAACATCCGTGATGTCAGCCCATAACACCGGGTGAACTAGGTGCCATGTCAGTGCTTCCCCCTTTGATCGCGCCGGCTACACTGAACTGGTCGGAAAACACAAACTATTTACATAGCCGTTTTGACCGACGTTTCATTCAGTGCGGTAGTACCAACCCGGGCGGGTTAAACCCTACCACCAAGTAAGATTAGGAGGGAAGGGACCTACAGTTTTACGAGGAATCCGAACCTCGGTCAGCCTCCAACGGTCAGCGGTCACCCATCCAAGGACTGACCGCACCCAGCGTTGCTTAACATTCAATAGCGACAGTTGACTGTCTGCACCACTGAGCTATCGAGGCTGACAATGTGACAAATATTAAAAGTGACCTGCCCTCAGTAGTGGATAGCGCCACGAAACCAGAAGGGCGCAGAACGCGTCGGTACCGTCTCCACGTTCCCCACGAAAGTGGAGAGCGTGAGTGGACTACATCAGTTCGACTACGACAAATCAACCAGTGAACACTGAAGGCACACAGGGCGCGGTCTATACTTAAAAGGGTGACCCGACCGTTGAGCTGGCCCTGGTTCGGATTCCACGGAAAACTGTAGTTCCCTTCCCCTCATCTTACTAGATAGTTGGGTTTAGTGGTACCCACTGCACTGAGTGCAATGACTGTCGAAGCGGCCATGTACATAAATAGTTGGCGTTTTTCGTTTCAGTGTACCCGGCACGAACAAAGGGAAGCACTGACTGTTATTAAGGTGTTATGGGCTGATATTAGCCGTGTGTAGGAGATGATGTTAGACGAGCATGTTAGGTTCGTCGCTGAACAAGGGCGTAGCCAGTATTTTGTTCAGAGGGGGGCAGACAAGGGAAAACTAATAGGTGAATACGTTTATTACTTAATGGAAATAAATATTTATTTTATTAAGTACACAATGGGTGACCGCTCGACCGTTGGAGGCTGACCGTGGTTCGGATTCCACGTTAACCTGATGGTCCCTTCCCTTCTTACCTTACTAGGCTACGCCCTTGTCGCTGAAGCAATTGAGGTCGACAAGACAGACGGACGGACGGACGGTGCGCGACGGCGGTGTATGTATGTATGTAGGAGGGGTGATGACGTACAACTACCTGCGCGTGCGCGGCCCCCGCCATGTCGGCGGCGCGCTGCGGGGGCGGCGCGCGCGGCGGGGCGGGTGAGGGGGAGGCGGCGCCGCGCACGTGCTCCGTCACCTCGTCCTCGCTGCTGTCCGTGCGCTCGTCCGAGCTACCGCCGCCGCCGCCGCCCTCGTCTGCAGCAGACAACGAGCACATTATCAGCACTACACCACAGATTACTTAATAGTTCCTACTCCACCTCCAGCTCATCGGCCTGCAGTTGAAGTTATATTACAGAGTTGCCAGATGACCGGACAGTCCGGTTTTTACCCGACTGCGCGACGCAAAGGAGGGTAATGTGTTTATCAGCCTATGTATGTATGTATGTATGTATGTATGTATGTATGTATGTATGTATGTTTGTTCCTTTGTGGCACTCTAGAGACCAAACGCGTGGGCCGATTTTGATGATTCTTACGTCAATCGATTTGTCTTAATCTTGCGAGTGTCACTGAAGACATGACAGTAATCAAAATTTACTATGGCGACAACTAGGTGCCATATTGTGAAAAAGAAAAAAATGAAAGTCGACTAACTATGTTAAATGGGGTATCGTTGAATAGGTATTTGAAAATAATGATCTTTATTGAGGCTTGTGTCCGGTCTCCAAAATAATGAAAAACCGGACACCAAAACGTCCGGTGTTTTCATCATACCTATAACGCAAATATAGTACCGTGTGGGGCCGGTACTTTAAAAGAATAGCCCCACTGCATCTCTCCCCGTGTATGTCGTAAAAGGCGACTAAGGGATATGACTCCCTTCTTATATCACCGGGTGGTAGGGTTTAACCCGCCCGGGTTTGTACCACCGCACTGAATGAAAGGTCGGTCGAAACGGCTATGTAAATAGTTTGTGTTTTCCGTCCAGTTCAGTGTTGCCGGCACGACCGAAGGGAAGCACTGACGTGGCACCAAGTTCACCCGGTGTTATGGGCTGACATCACGGATGTTGTAGGTGATGTAGCCAACCGTGTCAGTTTCCATAAAAAAAAAACATTTACTTTTTCAGAACATTTTAATACTAATCTTACTGTGTTCTTCGATTTTGCAAAGTCAGTCAGTCAGTCAGCGTGTAAGCGTCCACTGCTGGACATACGCCTCTCCAATTTTCCTCCAGTCCTCCCGGCCTTCAGCGGTACGGAACCACTGCTTTCCGCCGACGTACTTGATGTCGTCGTCCCACCTGGCGGGTGGTCTTCCCACACTCCGTTTTCCTGTCCACGGCCGCCAGTGTAGGACACGGTTACTCCAGCGGTCGTCGTCTCTTCGGCTGACGTGCCCAGCCCATTGCCACTTGAGCTTAGCCACCCGGTATCCAATATCGACTACTTTGGTGCGTCGGCGGATTGCCTCGTTACGCACCATATCACGTAGCGTTATTCCCAGCATGGCTCGCTCCATTGCTCGCTGGGCAACTTTCAACCTTTGGACAACACCGACCGTCAGCGTCCACGTTTCACACCCGTACGTCATAACCGGGAGGACACACTGGTCATATATACGGGTTTTTAAATTTTCCGGAAGATCAGACCTCAGGGCGAATTTTAACTTTCCGAAGGCAGCCCAACCCAGTTGAATTCGTCTCTCGACCTCCTTTAGCAGACCTTGTCTACCAAGCCGCAGAATTTGACCGAGATATACGTACTCTTCAACCTGTTCGATCACTTCTCCGTCAATAACGATTTGTCCTCCCGTCATAACCTCGGTCGCCATGACCTTGGTTTTGTCCCGGTTCATCTTCAGACCCACCTTCATCGACGCTGTATAGAGGTCTTCCAGCATGGTCTGAAGCTGATCTCGGGAATTTGACAGAAGGACAATGTCATCGGCGAAGCGCAGATGACTGAGAAGATCTCCATTCACGTTGATACCCATGTTGTCCCACTCAAGCGTCTTGAACACATCTTCTAATGCGTTCGTGAAGAGCTTGGGTGAGATCACATCCCCCTGCCTTACGCCCTTACTAAGGGGGATGGGTTGGGTATTTTCGTGGAGCCTCACAGTCATCGTCGCGGACCGATACAGATTTCGGAGTACCTCGATGTAGCGGTGGTCGATTCTGCACCTCAGAAGGGAGTTTTCGACAGCCCATTTTTCAACTGAGTCGAACGCCTTCTCATAGTCGACGAAGGCTAGGAAGAGCGGCTTGTTGTATTCCTCGCACTTTTGCACCACTTGTCGCACAGTAAATATATGGTCCATGGTGCCGTATCCTTTCCTAAATCCAGCTTGCTCACGAGGCTGGTACTGATCCAGCCTCTGTGTCAGCCGACTCGTGATGACTCTCGAAAAGACCTTGTACACGTGGCTGAGAAGTGAGATAGGTCGATAGTTTTTCAACTTCGCCCTATCCCCCTTCTTGTGAAACAAGACAACGACACTATTTCGCCATGCGGCCGGAACTACACCACTTTCAAGAACTGCATTGAAAAGTTTCTGCAGTTCTTTCAAGATCGGTCGTCCGCCAGCATTTAGAAGCTCCGTCGTTATCCCGTCTTCACCTGGAGCCTTGTGTTTTTTGAGTCCTTTCAAGGCAGCCTTTATCTCATAGACACTAATCTCGGGCAGATCCTCCGTGTAGTGTCTAGTGAGCGGCGCACGCCTATCAGAGTCGACTGGTTTGCTTGGACTCGGGGCAGGAATTGCTGCGGAATACAATTCACCATAAAATTCCTCCACCGCCTTAAGTATATCCGGCTTTCTTGCGGTGACAACCCCATTCGCTCGCTCGAGTTTGGAAATTTGGTTAGCGCCGGTAGAGAAGGCACGGGCAAACACTTTGCTGCCTCGATTTTCCTCTATAATGCGCTCAACCAATTTCGTGTTCTCTCGGCGAATATCACGGCGAATGGACTTGCCTATGGTCTTGTTGAGGTTCCTGTGCACGACACTGCTCCGGGTCTCCGGTTTCATATTCCGTCGTGTTTCCAGGAGCCTCAACGTCTCTGCGGATAACTTGCTGCGGGGTGCCTGTCGACTTTTGCTGAAGTGCTGCTCTGCAGTGTCCGTTAGTGCGGATACGAAGTCCGTATACACCTTGTCGATGTCGGCATCCTCATCTCGTGGCACCAAGCTAAAAGCATCCTCGAGTTTCGCTTCGAAATTTTCGAGCGTCTCGTCCGGTATGTTCAGCTTGGCCAGCGGTTTGTGAATGAGTTTGCGCCGTTCCATCTTGAGGTTTAACTTCAGCGTACCTCGCACTAGTCGGTGATCGCTGCCAGTATCGAAGCGGTTAAGGACAGTAACGTCTATACATGACGATTTACTGTCCGCCAGTATGTAGTCTATCTCGTTTCTCGTACAACCGTCAGGGCTGGCCCACGTCCATTTCCTTTTCTCCTTTTTTAGGAAAAATGTATTCATGGCGTGGAGCTGGTTGGCTTCGAGATAGTTGACCAACATCTGGCCGCGTCGATTTCTGGCACCGATACCGTACGGACCTACTGCTCTCTCTCCCTTCAGAGGCTTGCCCAGTTTGGCATTAAAGTCTCCCATCACGTACTGGAAGTGAGATTTGTTGGTTTCCAAGGCTTTGGATACATCCTCGTAGAACTGCTCCACCTCGTCGTCAGCGTGCGAACTCGTGGGAGCGTATACCTGCACCAAATTCAGCTGATACCGCTTGTTCAGCTTGATGATGATGTAGGCCAATTTTGCAAACAGTTCGATCAATTCAACCCTTTTATTTATTACTCTATCTCCCATCCATTTTCAAAAGTAAAGGTCACGAAACATTTGGTACATGAAATCAACTTTCATTTTGTGCCTGAAAAAAGGCCCTTTGATGAAAATGTCCGGTTTTTTTCAATATATAAGTCAATGGGTTTTTCCAACTGAACCACTTATAATAGCATGGACGGCCTAACCTGAGGCGAACGCACGTACGCACACAAATGCATTTCTCTAATACAAATGCTTGACATGCACATAAATACATGGCCTGAGCACTACTACACTCGCAGAATTTTATGCTCACCGTCATGCCTTTGTACGCCTCAGGGTAGAACGAACGACCTATACCTACTTACTTCTATAAACACGTAATGAAAATTATATTATATGAAAATATGTTCTGAAAATGGGGATTAAACTCAGAAAAAACGTCACCGTCATCGTCATCGCATACAAATTATTTGTATGTAGCTATTGTGCGGTGCTGTCTTTGAGGGGGGAGGGATATCGAGATATTGGTCCACTATTGGTCTGAGCATGTATGTGCTCTGACCAATACAGAATTTGATAAAAAAACCGGCCAAGTGCGAGTCGGACTCGCGCATCGACGGTTCCGACCACCACGTAATTGGCCGGTTTTTATTTTGTTTGTTATACCTACTATTGAGTTTGCACTATAAAACACGGTTCTCGTATGGGAACTCTTACTTTGTTTTTTTATATGAAATTTTTTACGATAGCCGCCATACATAAGACATATCTGTGAAAATTTCAACCTGCTATACTCCCCGGCATGTAACTTGGCCTCTGTGCGAAAGGGACAGCGTTATACCAACGATCGCATGCATATAACGCCGTCCCTCTCGCACAGAGGCCAAGTTACGTGCCGGGGCGTGTACCTATTACGGTTCAAGAGATACAGCCCTCGAACAAACGGATAGACAGACAGACAGACGGCACGGGGCGTAGGCTTAGTAACAGGCGTCCGTAACCGTACGGTCATACGGAACCCTAAAAAATGCGTCTAAACATATCGACCGGCGACATCCGTACAGTAAATAGTTCGAAGAAGCCGTACATAATGTGATCGGCTCAGGAAGCAGGTAGGTACACAAGTTGCGCATTGACCTCATTTATTTATAGTTCAACCGGCGAATCGTAACACACAGGGGTGGAACCAAAGACGTTCCAACTAGCGATAGACAGGACAAAGCGAACAAAAACGTATATCTAGTCTAGCTACTTGTTACCTCTAGGTAACAAGTAGCTAATTATGCAGTCAAGTATGTACATAATATGTAGGTATATAAACACGGTGTTGCAACCCCAACCGTAAAACCCGAAAGGGGGTGATTCTGTACGTGAAATAGAACAACTTTTGTTCTACGACTTTTTTATTAGAAGAAAAAAATTCTTTTTTTTTTCTACATACATTTTGAGAAAGGAACCTATTTAAAATTTGAATGGAAAAAAATTTTTTTTTTCTTCACAGAAGTTGTTTAGTTTCACGTATGGAATAACCCCCTTATGTCAGTTAAAAATATTACGGGGGCAACTGCAACACCGTTATACCATTCAGATAACATGCTGCCAATTGGAGCAGTCTCCACAAACAGCGCCCGTTCACGAGCATCACGCCAGGCCTATATGTGAGGCAAAGGTTTATTTAAAAATTGTTTAAGAACCATAAAACACATATTAACGCAAACCAAACCCATCTTGCAGACATCACTTTGTGACACGCGAAGCGGTGACATCGCCGCCCTCACTACTAATAATAAATCTGTAAGGGAGTAGGTACGTTACTTTGTTTTATGAGATACTGCGTTTGTAGACTCTATACTAAAACTAAATTGACGATTTTTAGAAATATTTTCTTTATCTATGTATGTTCCTCCATTCATAACTCTTAATTAAACCGATCATCCGAATTCGATGAAACTTAATACAATTCCATTTAACTATACATGACACAGGTGAGCTAAATACAATTCAGTTGCGGTTAAGATGTGGCTCTCATACAAACCGAATTGATCCGCGCGTCGAAATAAAGGTAACGCAGGAACGCAGCTCGGCCTTCTTTCGTACTTATGTACTTTCTTTCTTCTTTTAAAATACGAATTTCACCCGAATTTCATAAAAGAAAAAACCTAAATTTTTAGCTGAAAGGGAGCAGACACAGCAGTCTATTTTTTGTTTGCAGAAAACCAAATAAAAAACCGGCCAAGTGCGAGTCGAACTCGCGCAACGAGAGTTCCTTATCGCCATGTCATGGTTAGCGCCACTCACGCCATCTATGGCTGTTATGAAATGCTTCATATTAGTAAATGCCATGATTAGTTAAAATGCTTCACGCTCTATTCGGTAGATGGCGCGCGCGCATACACTTTTTTGGCTTTTTCTATGGGAACCCCCGTGAATTTTTTACTTTTTCTTATTTTTATTATTTGTTGTTATATCGGCCATAATAAATAACACATATTCTGTGAAAATTTCAACGGGCTACCTATTACGGTTCAAGAGATACAGCCCTCGGACAGACAGACAGAAGGACGGACGGACGGACATACAGATAGACAGACAGACAGACAGAGGGCGTAGGCTTAGTAATAGGGTCTCGTACCGGATACGGAATCCTAAAAATATATGAAAACTAAATAATAATAATGTAACATTTATCCAGCCCGTACCTCTCCCGCCGCAGAGTGAAGACCTTTACCGCTCGGCGCGTACCAAAGTACGTACGTACAATTGGTAAACTTTTTTCATTCAATTAACACCACGACGGTCCACGCCACGCAGACTCAGCAACAGCGCCCCGCCCACGTGATCGGAATCGCCAAAGGGGGAGACGTCGAAGAGTTCAAAAAGATAAAAAAGGCATCCTACCCGTCGAGCAGAATAGGAAGAGGAAGAGTCATCATCATAAACGGTGTGCACGAAACCCAATTACAACATACACACACACATACATACCACACGCTGTATCCTGACAATCGGAGTAAGGTCCCTTGCCCTTTACTAGGTGGTAGGCTCAAATTGTAGCCGACTGGGTTGGTACCACCGTACTGGATGTAAGATGGCCGCAAGCAACCTCGGTTGTGTTCTCCTCTAGTCCAGTATAGCCAGCAATCCAGGGAAGTCTCCGGTATGGCACCTACCTTCTCGGAGGTGATATCGGCTGGTTAGAGCATGTGCTTTGGCCCCTCCGACTCAGCCACCCATACCCGATTACAAAAAAAAAAAAAAAAAGGTACGTGTTTTTATTAGAAAAATGCAAAGCGAAAATCATTGGAAAAAATACATCCCGGCCAGGATTCGAAAGGTTCAATATTGAACCGTGCAAGTTGACTGTTCGCAAATATTATGCGACATCATGAAGGTGCAATAGATTGAAAATTTGGAGATAACACGTAACGGTCCGGTGGCGTAGTTGGTTATCGCGTTGGCGGCTCAAGCCAAAGACCCAGGTTCGAATCCTGGCCGGGATGTATTTTTTCCAATGATTTTCGCTTTGCATTTTTCTAATAAAAATATATATAAAGCGAGTACGTGCCTAGTACTAACATATAAACATAGAATACTATTAAAAAGGTACGTGACCGATTTTACCCACTTTTTCTATTTTTAGCCTATTTAATCAATATGTGAGATGTTAGTGTGGTGTAAACGGTACAAGGTAGTAAATCGGCAGGAAATGAAAACTATGCTGACATGTGCACGTAGGTATTTATGGTTTTATTCATTTATTTATAATAACAATACACTTTCCAATAACTTTGGACAAGATATTCCCATATTGAACTTTAAAATAACTTTTTTTTTATAAACAATTTAATATATTGTAAAATATAACAGTAACTACGTAACCCCCCCCCCCCCCCCCCCCCCTCCTCATACCCCTCCTTGTGACTGACCGTGGTATTTTTCGAACCTACCTCCACCCCCTAAATCGGTCACGTAGTATGGGTACGAGCCCTATAAGCAGATTAGTCGGTGTTGTGCTGCAAGTACTCTTGCAGATTACAGCAAAACACCGACCACCGCATTTAGCAAAGTTTTAGGGCAAGATAAATATCAAGCAGCAAGTAAGGTGCGAAGACCCACCTGCTTCATGACTCGGTGGAAGCATCGCGCCAAGGTGAGAGGTGGCTAGCCTGTCAGGGCGACGGCGATGCACGGCATTTCGTCCTTATCCCTTAGTCGCCTTTTACGCCATGCACGGGGAGAGATGCAGTGTGGCTATTGTTTTTAAGTAGGTCGACCCCGACCCCGCACCGTACAAATTACAAATCGACAAACTACAGTGCGACTAGTGGGTGACTTCGAGGTTTCCAGCGATCTAGAAACACTGCCACTTCATAGGGATATCGGCGCTCTGACTGTGTTCTCTCGCTTATTTTGCGGGGAGTGCTCGGAAGAGCTGTTTGACGCGATCCCACCGCCGATTCCCACCTCTGCACCACGCGCACTGGGCAGGGTTTGCATCTACCTATTTATTTACCCCAAGTACAATCTCGGGTCCTTCAAGAGGGGCGCGAATGAAGGGACCTGTCAGCAGGGCTATCACGAGATTCGCTACGCCGGCTACGCCGAGGTGTAGCGTGCGTAGATAACGTAAGCCGCTGCGCGGAAGCGAGTTCGCAAATCTATCGCATTCGCTTCCGCGCAGACGCTTACGCTCTCTACGCACGCTACACCTCGGCGTAGCCGGCGTAGCGAAACTCGTAATAGCCCTACTGGTCGGCATGGCATTCGCAACCCCACCGCATACGTACGACCGAATGTCCATGGGCGTCATTAGACACCTTAGGGGTGGCTCGGCGCGGCACCACATGTCGCTCTTTCAATAAAAAAAATTACCAAACAATAATGATCCAGGATATACCACCTTATGCCGAGGCAATGCAGACGACCCGCCGCGCCGCCAAATACATCTCTCCTCGCAATACCGCACTTTCAGTTAGGTGCCATGCTAGCTAGAACTTTTGCTAGCAGTTTGGCGGACTATTGTAAGAACGTTTAGAATGCCCACTTCTCCAGCCCTGTTGTGTGGGTACATAATATCTGTCAACTGAAATTGTACGAAATGTAAGACAAAAGCCCGCTCTACCCTCTCGAATTGTCTGGCCCGTTGACAGCTCACCGCTTGCGGGGTTGCGGGGGGGCTCCGCAAGGGGGTGCGGTGCGGGGCGAGCGGGGGGGGGGGGGGGGGGGGGTTAGAGAGGGGGATGTTCTATTTCGCGGAGGCTGCGGCGGCGCGGCGTGATATCGGGGTCAAGGTCCGCGGGCAGACGCGGAGACGACGACGCACGGCAGAACAGGGGTGTCTGGAAGATTGATCGACGACGACGATACTCGATATTAATTTTTGACGTAATACGTCTTAGATTTTTTTATATGAAATGGTTATAGGGTGGGATACTGAAAATTTTAAAACAAAAAATTTTATTACGGCGTCATAGATGGGGCTGACGGCCGTTGAGAGGGTGGCATACCCGAGACTCGAAAACGGAAATGACGTATGAGATAAATTACAGTTAAATGATGGCATAATAAAAGGCATTGGCGGCCGCGGAGGCGGGATGATATTTTCAGTTGTCTCGGTTAGATGTATTCTGCATTAAATTTGCGGTCGTGTTGCTTGCGGAACCCCACGTGCTGTGGTACTCTTTAGGGTTCCGTATCCGTCGTACGGGACCCTATTACTAAGCCTACGCTGTCTGTCCGTCTGTCCGAGGGCTGTATATCTTGAATCGTAATAGGTAGCCCGTTGAAATTTTCACAGAATATGTGTTAATATGGCCGATATAACAACAAATATTAAAACTAAGAAAAAGTAAAAAATTCACGGGGGTCCCCATAGAATAAACTAAAAAGTGTATGCGCGCCATCTACCGAAAAGAGTATGAAGCATTTTAACTAATACATAGATGGCGTAAGAAACGCTGACAATGACATGGCGATACGGAAACCTCGGTGCGCGAGTTCGACTCGCACTTGGCCGGTTTTTTACTTCTATAATTTACACGAAAACCTTGCACTTTCAAAACAGCAGTACACCATTAGGTCAACCCGCCCGGGTTGGTATCACCGCACTGAATGAAAGGTCGGTCGAAACGGCTTTGTAAATAGTTTGTGTTTTCCGTCCAGTTCAGTGTAGCCGGCACGACCGAAGGGAAGCACTGACGTGGCACCAAGTTCACCCGGTGTTATGGGCTGACATCACGGATGTTGTAGCTGATGTAGCCAACCCTGTCAGTTTCCATAAAAAAAATAAAAAAAAAGGTCAACGTTCAACTCTACGGTTAGTCGACCTAGTATTCCCTAGTCGACCTATCGCTCGGAAATCTGTATCTTCCCTACCATTATTATAAGGCAGGAACACGGCGTGTAATGGCCGAACTCGTCGTAAAATCTTTATTGCACGCGCATCGCCTTAAAATAATTACGCTCCACTCCGCCAATATTATGACAAGACTTGCTCGCGCACGTCGAGCTTGCTCGCGTGAGGTAGACAGTGGAAGCTATACTTAACTAATGTTTTAACCCCCGACTAAAAAACACAGGGGTGTTATAAGTTTGACGTGTGTGTGTGTGTGTATCTGTGGTATCGTAGCTCCCAAACGGATGGACCGATTTGGATGCGTTTTTTTTAGGAAGCTTGTTTAATCGGAATGGTTCTTAGCTATGTTTTTGTCGTACATAGTTTACAGGGCTGACCCAGCATCAGAGACTATCAAGGGTCCCTTCCCTTCTTACCTTACTAGGTGGTAGGGTTCACCACCGCACTGAACGAAAAGTCGGTCGAAACGGCCTTGTAAATAGTTCGTGTTTTCCGTCCAGTTCAGTGTAGCCGACATGAAATGAAGGGAAGCACTGACACGGCACCTAGTTCACCCGGTGTTATGGGCTGACATCACGGATGTTGTAGGTGATGTAGCCAACGGTGTCAGTTTCCATAAAAAAAACCCGATACAGCGTGTGGTATGTGTGTATAGAATCTTTAAACAAATTCGCATTCCCAGTAGGCCTTTGGCTCTGAGCGCCCGAAATGTTGTTGCCCGGGACAGGGAGAATGAAATGTATTTTACCGAATTAGAATCTTTATTGCACGCGCATCGCCTTAAAATAATTATAACGCTCCACTTCGCACATATTATGACAAGACTTGCTCGCGCACGTCGAGCTTGCTCGCGTGAGGTAGACAGTGGAAGCTATTATAACAAATGTTTTTGGTCGTAGTTTACAGGGCTGACCCAGCGTCAGAGACTATCAAAACTTTAAGGGTGATTCTGGGACTCAAATGTTGAACTCAAAACTTTGGCAGTTTGAAATGTTGGTTGTATCTAAAAAAAAAATTTATTATCCCCAATCACCCCATATACCTTTTCCGAATTTACCGCCACAATATTATATAGGGATTTGCAAAAAAAAACCTTTATTTTTCAAACTAAACATATTGTGTATTACAAAACTAAAAATGTATAACCTATAGGTTGTTTCAGGATAGGCTTGAGAAACTTCAGGAATAGAAAGTACTCATTATTAGAAGAAAAAAATCCTTATCACTCAAATCGAAATTCCGTAATTTTTTTTTTCATACAAAAATTGAAAATTGTAATAAAAACTTGATGGACAGTGAGATTTGGCAACATTGCTGTCTAAGTCTAGGGAGTGCAATGACCTAATCCAGTCCCCTTTTTCCTTTCATATCATTAAAATTTAAGTGTTTGGAACTTACCTACATGCAGTATAATCCAGTACTTAGTTACGTTAGTACGTTAACCGTCCAACAAAGCTCGATAAAACGATTTTCACCAAAAAGTACAATATATTGACCGAATCTGGGAAAAAGTTACAGAGCTTTTCGTCTTCAAATATGAGCCCCTTTCGAACCCTGAAGTTACGAAACCCTATCCTGAAACACCCGAATAACCCTCCTCCAGGTTGGACGATGTGGGCACTGTTCCGTCCGAGTACGCTACCAGCGTTGCCTCGCTGGATGGCCACACTGTTACGCTGCCTCAGGTACTCGAGCGAACGTTGTTCTCCTGAAGCAGCGTACAGGGACATCCCGATGTCTTTCGCGAGCCGCTTTGCCTCCTCAGACCATGCCCCCATCGTCTCCACCGAAATGGGGATTGTGATAATTTTTTTATTATTTTCAAAAAACTACAAATGTGATAGTTTTTCTTTTGAGATGCTGGCTGAATCACCCCTTAAAATATTGGTAATCTTTAATGAATCAGCCTGTAGTTAGTTTGTCGGTTTCTAAGCATGGAATTTGACGTGATTACAGGTTCATTTGGAACAATTTGTGCAAACATAAATAAATTTGTGTTCTTATGTAGCACTTTTTTTTATGGAAACTGACAGGGTTGGCTACATCACCTACAACATCCGTGATGTCAGCCCATAACACCGGGTGAACTAAGTGCCATGACAGTGCTTCCCTTCATTTCATGTCGGCTACACTGAACTGGACAGAAAACACGAAATAGGTATTTACATAGCCGTTTCGACCGACGTTTCATTCAGTGCAGTGGTACCAATCCGGGCGGGTCAAAGCCTACCACCTAGTAAGGTAAGAATGGAAGGGACCTACAGTTTAACGTGGAATCCGAAGCACGGTCAGCCTCCAACGGTCGAGCGGTCACCCATCTAAGTACTGACCGCGCTCAGCGTTGCTTAACAACAGTCGACCGACCGCACCGCTGAGCTACCGAGAGGCTGACATTCGAGCAGAAGCACTGCAAGGAGAATGGACGTGCGGGGAATATCTTTCCTACAATTCAAGGATCTTCCAGTCGCGCCTTTCCCCAGCTACTTTGATCCGCCTAACAGACGGCGATTGACGCCTCCTCGGGCGTGAAATTGACTGTCCCTGAGACTCCGACCTTGAGCACAGCCACCCAGTTCGGGTGCAATATATAAGGTCTTTCAAAATTTATATCAAACCTCATGTAAATCAATACATTTACATGAGGTTTTCAGGCTAATCTATCTTAGGATGGTTATCAAATCAAATATTTTATTCAGGCATGTCCCAAACAAACAACATAACAAAATTATTATATCAACACGATATAGGTAGAGGTACACGGTGGTCCACTAAAACGTTGACAATTTTTTTAAATATAATTCTCTCCAAAAAATTCGACGAAATCATATATTGATTTCGTCGAATTTTGAAAGAAATACTCGAAAGAAAAACTATCACGTTTGTAGTTTTTTGAAAATAATAAAAAAATTATCACAATCCCCATTTCGGTGGAGAGGAGACGATGGGGGCATGGTCTGAGGAGGCAAAGCGGCTCGCGAAAGACATCGGGATGTCCCTGTACGCTGCTTCAGGAGAACAACGTTCGCTCGAGTACCTGAGGCAGCGTAACAGTGTGGCCATCCAGCGAGGCAACGCTGCTAGCGTACTCGGACGGAACAGTGCCCACATCGTCCAACCTGGAGGAGGGTTATTCGGGTGTTTCAGGATAGGGTTTCGTAACTTCAGGGTTCGAAAGGGGCTCATATTTGAAGATAACGGATGGTCATGGAGTAAGTTACTTTGTTTTATGAGATACTGCGTTTGTAGACTCTATGTATGATACTAAAACTAAATTGACGATTTTTGGAAATCTTTTCTGTATGTATGTATTTATGTTCCCCTATAACACTTAAACCGATCATCCGAATTCGATGAAACTTAGTACAAGCACATTTTACTATATGGCACACAGGATAGGCTAAATATAATTCAGTTCCGATTACGCTAAGATGTGGCTCTCATACAAACCGAATTGTTCCGCGCGCCGAAATAAAATTACGGTAGCGGGCTTACTTACTTTCTTCTTTTTAAATAGGAATTTCACGCGAGCGAAGCCGCGAGCAAAAGCCAGTATACATTTATGATTTTTGGCATAGACCCTAAAAAATAGAAAATTGTACGCCCATTCTATTAAATAAAATCGAATGTCTGATAAAAAATCCGTAATATTGTCTCACCTTGTCGAAGCTACATCTTCTGCCACTGTCGTAGATATTTAAATAGAATCTCTACCAAAACACTATTCTGTACACAATTATTTACATCGGCCAGCTATGCGACCGCGACCTGGCCCTTTAAAAATATCTATTTTTCTACAAAAAAATATCTCTATTTATTTTGACAGGTGCTAGCTCGGTACTGGCCCCAGTCTTTGTACGGGCGAGGGTGTAGGGCGCACGCGCGCTATCGATTTTGACCCCGCCTTCACTCGCGCCGCGCCGGAGGTGGGGGCGTGGGGGGGTTACGTACGACCAGCCTTTCGTCCAGAGACGTCGAGTTAGGTCGATGTCTGGACCTCTGGACCATGCTTACTTTAGATTACCTTGCATGCTTAGATGTTCAGATACATGCCAGTCAGCCTCGCCTCGCTAGCTCAGTGGTGCGATCGGTCGACTGTTGTTCGTGATCATAAGCACACCTGGGCGCGGTCAAGCTTGGATGGGTGACCGTTCAACAGTTGATCCTTCCCTTCTTACCTTACTAGAGGCTAGGGTTTAACCCGCCCGCGACCGCACTGAATTAAATGTCGGTTGAAACGGCTATGTAAATAGTTCGTGTGTTCAGTGTCGCCGGCACGATAAAAGGGAAGCACTGACATGGCACCTAGTTCGTCCGGTGTTATGGGCTGACATCACGAATCTTGTGGATGATGGAGCCAACCGTGTCAGATTCCATAAAAAAAACTAATGACGTTCTAATTCAAATTCAAATTCAAATAGTTTATTAACAAAACAGTAAATATGAAATATTACATGTTTAACCTATCGAAGATAATTTTCACAATTGAATCCCAGATGGAAGCACTAGGCTTGCGCCTGTGTCGCCTCGACCTGTTTTTTTTTTTTGGTATGACGGATCATATAGCCTCAATTAGATAAAAAATGATAATACAAAAATATGTTAAATATTAAATAAAACAAAAGAGTAGAGAAAAGGAAATTGTTAAATATCTGTATATATATTATATATATATATATAAATAATATAAATGTATTGAGTATAATTAAATGTATATGTATCCATTATGTGAGAGGGTGAGGGTGTGTTTGTGTGTGTGAGGGTATGTGTGTGTGTGTGGTGTAATTATTATTATGTTATGGCTGTAGGTTTTTGTTGGGTGAGAATGAGTGTGCTTGTGTATGTTACTATAGTGTTATGATATTTATTATATTTAACTCGATGTACAATAGTTTTATCAAGCAAAGTAAATAATTTTATTTTATGTTATCTAAACGTTACTTAATTTAACGTTATAAATTTTATGTTATATAAACGTTACTTAAGTTACTAATGTTGTTAATCTTAGTTAGGTATCTCTTCAATTTGGGTCCATCTGAAAAACAGCAACATAGGTGCCTAATTCTTGCGCACTCGCTTGCGCACCTATAGCACATCGTTCTAGAGAACATGCCGAGGTGGGCCCATATTGTCCATAAGTTCATTCCTTTGTTATGTTGAGTTATGTAAATTATTTAAAACAGATTTTACGGCTGAAAAAGTAAAAGTTGAATCGTACTTCAAGACTATGAACAAGTTTGCAAATTACAAAACGTACATACGAGTATATAAATACCACACGTTCTATCCCGACAATCGGGGTAAGCTGAGTAATCGTTGTTGTGCTGCAAGGACAAATTACAGCACAACACCGACCACCACGTTTAGCAAAGTATTCGGCAAGATATCTATCAAGCAGCAAGTAAGCCACGAAGACCCACCTGCTACGTGACTCGGCGGAAATACCGTGCCTAGGTGAGAGATGGCAGAAAATATTTTTCAAAAAATTTCCAAAATTTTTTTTATGGAACCTGACACGGTTGTCTACATCCGTTACCTACAAAATCCGTGGTGTCAGCCCACAACACCGGGTGAACTAGGTGCCATGTCAGTGCTTCCCTTCATTTCATGTCAGCTACACTCCGAAGAACGAAGAAAATAACATTTTTTTTTATGTAATCCGGTATGGGTGGCTGAGTCAGAGGGGTCAAAGCGCATGCTCTGACCAGCCATTATCACCTCCGAGAAGGTAGGTGCCATACCGGCGACTTCCCTGAATTGCTGACTATACTGGACTAGAGGAGAACACAACCGAGGCTGCTATGCGGCCATCTTACATCCAGTACAGTGGTAGTAAGCCAGTCGGCTACAATTTGAGCCTACCACCTAGAAAGGGGCAAGGGAAGGGACCTACAGTTTTACACCGGTTCCGAACGGTGAAGCAGCAGGTGTAGGTATGCACGTAAATTTATTCGTCAGAAAAACTCATTGGTACACTCCGACCGGATTCGAACCTCCGACCTCTCGCATAAGAAGTTGATGCCCAACCCACTCGGCCACCCGCCACATATAAAGAACTGAACGCAATTAAAATTATTTAACAATTTGTAGAGTCATGTGCAGCGATATTGCATAGCAGCTGTGCACGCGATTTCGCTTCGTGGTGACATATCCTATACCTACCTAGTTATACTCAAAAGTGCAAAAAACACGTAACAACCCCCATGCGAATTGAGTAATTTATTTTTATTTTATTTTATTTGAAACACATACAGGTTGTTTCAGGATAGGGTTTCGTAACTTCAGGGTTCGAAAGGGTTGAATTTTTTTCCAGATTCGGTCATTTTATACCTATTACTTTTTAGTGAAAATCGTTTCATCGAGATTTGGTGGACGGTTAGCGTCCGACTTTACTAAATAAAAAACAATTTAAAAAAATATAAAAACCGCCTTCAAAAATGTATGAAATAAAAAAAAACGAACCCTAGAGTTGAAGGCGGTGCTAAAGAGGCTACACAAATCACAAAGGATATCATCATCCACTCATGTTTTCTTTCATGCATCATTTTTGCTTGCTTTAGCACCGCCTTCAACTCTAGGATTAGATTTTTTTTATTTCATACATTTTTGAATGCCGTTTTAATATTTTTTTAAATAGGTAGTTTTTCATTTCACAGATTTTTTTAGTAATTTTTTGCTATTAATGTACTCGGCAGAATCGCCCGGCCTTCGGCCTCGCGATTCCGCCTCGCTTTCCAATCCGATCTTTACCAAATTAAAATAGGACCACCTCAGGGTGTCCCCTTTCAAACAAAAAAAGAATTTTCAAAATCGGCCCACAATTGACGGAGTAATCGCGTAACAAACATTAAAAAAAAACATACCGTCGAATTGAGAATCTCCTAGGTCTAAAGTAATTGCTCGTGAAGACAAATGCAACGAGCCCAAACACGATGGGTTTATCATGTGGTGTAGTTTAGGAGTTCCTATGGCCACCTTCCGTCTCCATCATCAGACCAGCTCGATGGTACTCGTACCATAATATTTAAGGCTAAGCGCATCTGGCCGGTTGGAAAAGATTTCAAATTTAGAATATTCATGAAACAAGGGTCCGAATATGTATCACAATATCGATTCATGTATAACATGTATTACAATATGTATTACAATGACAGAGAAAATTTCAAAATATTAGGTATTTAATACTTTTTAGTGCTAGTTTTTGTTTTTTTTTTTTTTTTGGAAGTCGGTTTTATATTTTTTTAAACCGTTTTCATTTCATTCTTTTTAGTAATATTACATAAAAAAGAATAACGAAACCAAAGAGTAACCACACACCATAGTAATTAATTATCAAACTTCAAATTGCTGAAAACGTCTACAACAAAAGTTTTGCTGAAGGTCATACAGTATTTTGTTGATTTTTCAAAAACCGCTTAATCAATATCAATAAAATTTAAATGGGACCACCTCTGAAGTAGGACCTACCAAACAAAAAAAGAATTTTCAAAGGCCCACAATTGACGAAGTAATCGCATAACATTAAAAAAAAACATACACTCGAATTGAGAACGTCCTCCTTTTGGGAAGTCGGTTAAAAATAAAATGACTAACTTACATGCTTCAATAGTAGAGTTGAACTGCATTTAGGTAAATTCCAAACACTTAAATTTGAATGACATCAAAAGAAAAAGGGGATTGGACTAGGTCATTGCACTCCCTAGACCTAGACAAATATCTCCGTACTCACTGTCGAGTTTTTATTACAATTTTCAATATTTGTATGAAAAGAAAAGTATGGAATTTCGATTTGAGTGATTTTTTTCTTCTAATAATGAGTACTATCTATTTCTGAAGTTTCTCAAGCCTATCCTGAAACACCCGAGAACAACAAGGAGAAATATGAAGAAAACTAAAACTACCCTACCCCATATTTTACGGCTAAAAAAGTTTAAGTTGAAAGTAAGTTCAAGACTATGAACTAGTTTGCAAATTGCAAAACGTACATACATACATACCACACGTTCTATCCCGACAATCGGGGTAAGCAAAGTAATCGGTGTTGTGCTGCAAGAATTTTAGTAAATTACAGCACAACACCGAGAGATGCAGTGGGGCTATTCTTTTCAAGTACCTGTCCCACACAGTACTAAATTAAACCTTGAATACAGAATATGTACTACTACTAACGAACAGAAAATAGTATGTACGTACATAATTATGTATATACAAGTCGAAGCAAGAGGACTACCAGCAAAGTCGCTCTACAGTCTCTTCAAGAATCTAGGGCTTCCAATATCGACGCTAAGCTTTAAGCATGGAGAGAGCTTCGAAATCGTCACTGGAAGCATCCTACAGAATATGGATAGGTAGAGAGAGGGAGGTCGAGAGCGGGACTGGTGGTTTCCCCGCGTCCTAGTCTACGTAGACTAGCTGACGAGGGCTTGAAGCGAGCCGAAACGTGAAGCATGCGCGGGAAATTTAGAGTGGCCACTCGCTAGTCCCGACCTCGATTAACACCCTCCTCTACTGCCGATGGGCCCGGATATGTTCGGTGAAGCCATCGCAAGCTGAGTTCCACACCTTCCTTATTAAGTAAATATTTGTGAAAAACTTCGCTGGTTACATACCTAATTGTTTATAGTTTCTACTGTCTCCATAAATAAAATTACATTTCTATGTAATTGTTTGTTTTTCCTAAATAAATAAATAAAAATAAAATAATAAGTTTATATTTATTTATTTATTTTATATACACATATCCTCCTATTCTCTTTGGCCAAACCCGCCATACTCTCGCCGAACATAGTCGACAGAAGAGTTCTTCGAACTGCACAATTATCTAAATCGTTCTTGTGCCGCACTGCGAATGGTGTGGAACGGGCTCCCGGGGAATATCTTTCCTCTCTCCTACAATGCACGGATCTTCAAATCGCAGGTTAATAGCCTTTCCCCAGCGACATTAGTCCACCTCCAAGCCGGACTGGCACGTTCTCGGGGGTGAAATTGGCTGCGCCTGAGGCTTCGACCTCGGGCAGAGCCACCCAGTTCGGAAGCAATAAAAAAATGCATATCTACATATCCGCTATAATACTCACATACTGTCTCAGAATAAAATATAAATTATCATCAGTTAGCACTTGCTATATAAAAATCTTACCTGAGGACAGCAACGCAACTCTCTCCTGGGGCAGCGCCATCTCTACTCCAATCTGTTAAACAAAACAGAAATTATGAGAACATTATCTTTCGGCACAGGCACCCATGTTGGTTTACATTAAAAAAAAAATCAGTCTTTCCTTCATTGCCGATGCCGGCTACATGACCTGGATGGAAAACATGTATAATTTTTATAGCAGTTTTCTTTGGCCGACATTCGTTCAGTCTTGGTGTACCAATCAAAACGGGTGCATCCCTTCCAGCTATATATGTACACAAAGGGATTAAACTACAGTTTCAAGTGGAATCTGAACCACAGCCAGCCGAACCACGGTCGTACGGCTACCCCCATCCAAATTCTGACCGCACCCTGGTAGAAAATATAATTAGATGAAAGCGACGCAGTGCGGTTACGGGACCCTCGGCACGTGAACAAGGTTCACTTGACCACTTTTTATATAAGAAGTAGTGATAGGGAGTAGAGATAATTTTCATTGTGTAGAAACATACATAAATTGAGCTTACAAAAATTAACAATAAGTAGAATAAATAATATAGGAAATAAAACCAACAGTAAAAAAAACCCTAACTACAAAAATAATATATAAAAAATAAACATATTAAATAAAAAAATACAATTCATATTTATTTGTATATTACCTATATTTTACAGTAAGTAATTTATATGTGACAAATATAACTTTTCTTTAACTAGCCTGTACTTACATGACATATTTATTTATTTATTTATTTATCTTAGAGGTACTTCAACACAAGTAGTTGACACAACACACAACTTTTCTACCGCATTTCAAAATCAGTCAACTCTCCAAAATTTAAAGTACCTACACAACTTCTTAATTACTAAGGAAAAACAATGATATAGCCAATAAAAATAAATAAATTGTATCATATTAATATTATTTCATCCTCCCTTGCCCCTTACTAGGTGGTAGGCTGAAATTGTAGCCGACTGGGTTGATACCACCGTACTGGATGTAAGATGGCCGCATAGCGGCCTCGGTTGTGTTCTCCTCTAGTCCAGTATAGTCTTGTTATGCTTAGCATTAACGAAATTAATTCATAATGAATACCCCGTTAGCATTTAGCACTGCTAAGCGCCCTGATGAATAAAAATTAATGCTAAATGCTAAGCAATAATGATATTTCATTTTAGTTAGCATTGCTGTTTCGTTCGTAAAACTTAGTTGGTTCGTTTGTTTTGGAACGCACAAAGCATGTGTACGCACAAAGTATGTGCTATTTATCTGTGGTACTGCTAAGTGCTAAATGCTATATAGCTGCCTGCGCTCCGCTGCTAGCTAGCATCTAAACGCGAATGCGATGCGATCATGCGAGTGAGGGATCGGAATTATCATCTCTCACGTGATCATTAGTTATGGTCATATCTACAGAACCACTGAACTTAGACCCATCGTGTTGTAACTCAAACTGAACGTCTCGATGAGATCTACCCATCTGTCACGTGATAATTTGTTTTGGTCATATCACGAGAACCACTGAACTTAGACCCATCGTGTTGGTACTCAAACTGAACGTCTCGATGAGATCTACCCATCTGTCACGTGATAATTTGTTTTGGTCATATCACGAGAACCACTGAACTTAGACCCATCGTGTTGGTACTCAAACTGAATGTCTCGATGAGATCTACCATTCTGTCACGTGATAATTTGTTTTGGTCATATCTCGAGAACCACTGGTGCTAGACCCATCGTGTTGGTACTCAAACTTCAGGTCTCGGTGAGATCTATCCATCTGTCACATGAACTTTTGTTTTGGTCATAACTCGAGAATCACTGGTCTTAGACCCATCGTGTTGGTACTCAAACTTCAGGTCTCGGTGAGATCTATCCATCTGCCACATGAACTTTTGTTTTGGTCATAACTCGAGAACCACTGGTGCTAGACCCATCGTGTTGGTACTCAAACTACAGTTCTCGGTGAGGTCTATCCATCTGTCACATGAACTTTTGTTTTGGTTTATTCACACGCTTGAGTGAATTCGTACTTCATATACACGGTGTTGCAGTTGCCCCCGTAATATTTTTAACTGACATAATGGGGTTATTCTATATGTGAAACTAAACAACTTCTGTGGCGAAAACATTTTTTTTAAACAAAAAAAAAATATTTTTTCCATACAAATTTTAAATGCCTATTCTCAAAATGTATGGAGAAAAAAATTGTTTTTTCTTCAAATTAAAAAGTTGTTCTATTTCACGTACAGAATCACCCCCTTTCGGGTTTTACGGTTGGGGTTGCAACACCGTGTATAAGACATTCATTGTGTGTGTTCATTCCATCATGAACTGTCGAGCGATATTTTTCGCATTCGCATTTAGCATTAAACGTTAGCATGTTAATGGCGTAAGATTCGCAAGTGAATTAAATTAATGCTTTTTCGCATTAATTAACAACACTACTCCAGTATAGCCAGCAATCCAGGGAAGTCTCCGGTATGGCACCTACCTTCTCGGAGGTGATATTGGCTAGTCAGAGCATATGCTTTGGCCCCTCTGACTCAGCCACCCATACCGGATTACAAAAAAAAAAAAAAAATATTACGCTCAACTCTTTTACTACTATGTACCTACTTACATTCAGCTATATAATATACGCCGCTGCATTTAATAACTGACCAAAAAAATTCAAATACATTTTTTACTTTATTGCTCATTCGAAAGGGTCGTCAAAGGAGACCCTTAATTTGAGCATTGGTCAAATTGACCCTTCTGCCACGATCTTGGATTCATTTTTTTTCTACCGCTGCTCCTATCTGGTGTTCTAATTATCCCACAGCAAGCAAACCAGGGTTGTTGGACTCGTTACTAAGTCTACAAAAAGTTAAACTCTCATAGGTACAGGAACAAAGTTATCAGCTTAACTGTTAACTACTAGTTAAGTACTCCGTTAAAAGTTCTCACGCCCGGTTTCTCCGCGCGTAGCTCTTTTCCAGTGCATCTGAGACCCCCATCGACAGTTTACTATTTCAACTAGACTCTAATTTCAGTATGTATTTTATTTTCATTTTATTTTATTTTCGAGTTTGGAAAAACAAACAGGCATTTACGTCTAGAACAACAAGGTGATACAAAATAACAATGACTATGCAACGTTCCCCAGCAACGTTTTTCACATTTTAACATAAATAAATTAAATCAAATCGGAATACAATTAAATTAAATCAAATAAAATTATATTACATTAAGCCAAATCAAATGAAATCAAGTTAAATTAAATTAGATAACAATGCAAAATCAATGCAAATCAAATCAAATTAAATTAAGCTAAATCAAATTAAATAATCAAGATAAACAAACAAAACAAACAAATACACAAATAATAACAAATAATAACTTCACGTGTATCATTCCAGCGACACGCTACAGAATTGATTCCTTTACAATAATTGTGACAGTCCGCTTATAGCTATGCAGGCTGAGGTAGTGTATGTCTAGTGAGCTGAAGTATTTGTTAAAATTGATACATACCCTATGGATAGGTGCGCGTTTACCTGCATTTGTATGTGATAGTCCAACACTAAACACATCATTGGACCTGGTGTTCATAGTAGGTATTCGATGTACACACGTACGTGCTTACGCTACGATGTAAAGACTAAAAAGAAGCTATGGGTGGCTCCACACGCACGTAGATGCTCGACGAGCAAAATTTATAGAGCAAGCTTGCTGCGAGCCATGTTCGACGTTGAATCCACACATTGGTTTTTGTTCGACATGCGCGATTGACATGCTCACTGTGCGTCGTATTGTATCGAGCCATGGACGACTTGTTGCTGTGTCTTGCGGGTATCGCCTGCTATATAAAACTACAAAACCAAAAGCCTCGACGTAAATGAAAATGCTGGGTGAAGCGGCTGTTCCAAAAAATAGAAGTCTTCAGCCATATAAGGCTTATAAATGAGTTGGAAGCTCCTGATTTTCATAACTATTTGCGTATGAATAAGATGGTATTATGACAAAATGCTTTTAATGTTGTGACTCCTAAAATAAAACCACCCCCACCCTCTGCCGCTCGTGGGACCGACTGACTTGCTCGAAGTAGCGGCCACACGCACAAGCATGCTCGCAGGCTCCCATCCAACATCGAGCAAAAATTATGCAGTGTTTAATTTTGTTCGAAGCGAGCATTTGCTCGATGTTGGACGTTCGAGCATGTATCAAAAATGGCCTACACGTTCGAGCATGAGTCGTACTTGCTCGAATGAACGTAAAAACGACGAGCAAGCACGTACGTGTGTACTTACCTTAACGCGTAACGGCTAACTCTCCTAAATAAAAAAAAGTTGATTCCGTAAAGCGAAAATTATTTTTTACTTTTTGAGGGTTTTTTTTTATTTTTAATTTAACTTTTATCATTTCATTTCGATAATTGATCTCAGTACGGCTGAAAAATTTTAAGGTCAGCTTATTGTTTATTGAACATTCATATGGCAGTTAGACTGCACTCGAACTTGTCACAATTTGTTCTATCCTGTTTGATTACACCGATGAAGGAAAACCGGCAAGAAACTTCGCAGGGTATTATTTTTATTTTTTTTTTTTATTGTTAGCTCGACATATATGGCGCCGAGGCACCCATAAGGTGTCTAACGGCGCCCATGGACATTCGGTCGTATTCGGGGGTTGCGAATGCCATGCCGGCCTGACAGGTGCCCATTCACGCCCCTCTTGAAGGACCCGAGACTGTACTTGGGGGGAAATATATGAGCAGGGAGAGCGTTCCAGAGTTTACCAGTTCTGTACAGGAAAGATCTGCAGAATCGATTGGTACGCATGCGCGGTAAGTCCAGCGTATATGGATGCAATCCCTGCCCAGTGCGCGTGGTAAGGAGGTGGAAAGGGGAAAAACAATTAACTTTAATTTTTCATACATATAAGTATTTTAGTGACTATCCTCATTAAACCGGAACGACATTAAGAGTCCTAACAAGGACCTCAACAGGACACTGCAGACTAAACAAACACCTACACCGAACGGGCCTTAGCGACACACCGGTCTGCTGGTTCTGCATAAAAGAGGATGAAACACCCGTACACATCCTTTGGGAATGTGAAGTGCTCACTCACAGTGGAAGCCGTATTCTTGGGAGTTATATTTTTAACCCATACCAAATACAGGCACTCACCCACAAGAATATAACTCGGTTTATAGCGGAAATCGGACTTGAGGGTGAGCTATAAACTTTTGGGAGATCACAATAGATCTTCCTAGGTTGCAGTGACAACAGGGCTCAGGGGGCCCTAACTCTCACACTTTAAATCATACCTAATCATAATCATGGGTTAGCTCCAAAGCACCCGCTCCGACCAGAATATATCACCTCCGAGAAGGTAAGTGCCATACCGGAGACTTCTCTTTGGATTGCTGGCTATGCTAGACGTCAAAAATCTTTATCTGTAATAGTGTTAGATTTTATAATAAACTGTCTTCTAACATAAAACAATTAGATGACAATAATTTTAAACGACGGATTAAAGTAATGTTAATTGAAAAGAGTTATTATACTGTTAAGGATGCGTTAACTGACCGTAATTTTATATAAGAGTCTGACTACTGTTTTTCCCACTAACAACTTTGACAATTGGATACACTTTGTATCATTTGATTTTTAATATGACTTATTACATTTCTTTGTAATAAACGTAAACTAATTGTTTTTATTTGACTTGATATATGAAGTATCAAAATTGACGATGGCACTATACACCAGATATAGGTAATGTAAATAGGCAGACTGGTCAGATTCTTGAGTGTTCATGCTTATGCTGTAAATATTAATGTTCTTGTGAGCGGTAGTATGCGTTAATTATTGTAAATTACTTGAATTATAATACTTATATATAAGGTACTAACAAAACATTGTGACTTGCGAAGTTTGTTTGTCAGTTCTTCTTCGCATTGAATTTAGAACTGGCGGAATTTTCGACATGTCCAAGCGTAGGTTACCTACCTATGGATGAAATTATACAATAAACAATAAACAAAGAGGAGAATACAGCCGAGGCTGCTATGCGGTCATCTTAGTTCAGTACGGTTGTACAAAAAAGTTGGCTACAATTTGAAGATACCACCTAGTAACGGGCAAGGGAAGCGATCTGCAGTTTTACACCGGTTCAAAACGGTGAAGCAGCAGGTGTAGGTGTGCGAGTAAATTTTTCCATCAGAAAAAGCTCATTGGTACGTACGCTGGTTGGATTCGAACCTCGGACCTCTCGCAAGAGAAGCCGGCGCCCAAACCACTCGGCCACCCGCCGCTTAAAATACCGTTAGGTCAACTGATTATTCTATCTACAGTAATATTAATTTGCTCAGTTTAGTCAATCATAATATTGAGATAGAAATTTTTATTATAGTTAGGTAGGTATGTAGAAAATAGATATGTAGGTATTACGTATTGTAGTTACTTCAGTGTACTTATGTACTGATAAGGCCTGCATAGTACACACTAGTATTAGAACCGCCCATATAGGCAAACTGACACGGTTGGCTACATCACCTACAACATCTGTGATGTCAGCCTGTAACACCTTGGTGAACAGCTACACTGCCAGTCAGCCTCCAACGATCGAGCGGTCACCCATCCAAGGACCCAGCGTTGCTTAGCAAACAATAGTGACAGTCGACTGTCTGCACCACTGAGCTATCGAGGCTGACAAGCGAGCATTCAGTCCAGCGCCAGCGAGTTACCAGGCGGGGTAACGATCAAGGAAGAGACCTGCAATTTTACAGCGGTTCCGAGCGGTGAAGCAGGAGGTGTAGGTATGCACGCAAAATATGTGCCTATTGGTACACGTCAGTATTTAGTGTCAAAGAAATTTTACGAACCTTTAATGATATAATAGATGGGGCTTTCGGGCATGAAGAAGAAGAGAATATTGAAGGCAGCAACGATTGAAACTCCCACATACGAGATGACGCTGTAGCTGACGTAAGGACCGACGCAGTAGATCACAAAGAAGGTGTAAGGTAAGGTTTCTGAAGTTTTAAATGGAATCACAAGGCCACTACGGTCAAACGGACACCCGTCCAAAGTACGACCTCGCCCTGTGTGCTTAACTTCAACATGGAATGCGGATGCGTAGCATCACCGAGCTACGGAGGCTGAGGTGGTTTTTTTTTATGTAAACCAGCATGGGTGGCTGTGCCGAGAGACCAATGGTGCAGTCGACAGAGCCAAAATCACCTCTCCTCGCGAAATCACGCTCAGTTAGGTGCCATGCCAGCAGATTTGCGGACTGTTGCTAGGCTGTCGAGCCCGTTAATACGACGCTTGAAGACACCCAGGTTAAAGGATTCAGGGAAAACACTCGCCGGAAGACAGTTCCACACTCTAGCGGTGCGACAAAGAAACCATTTTCTCAAAATCCCAATGTCAACAACAATTTTTATGTCAGGTAACAACAGGTTATGTCAGAAGTAAGATCCGGAAGGCAGCCCTGCTCGATAATGCGTGCATTGTCCGGAGGCTTCTATCACTAGGGCTCCTCCATCGGTAGTCTGGGCTTGCACCGTCTCCGGGGTGGTGGAAACGTTTTTTTACATTCAATTTAAGTACCTATGTTTTATATTTTGATGTAGGTATCAATTGTATCATAGAATTAAAGACAGATTAAACTTATTTCCTGTGATTCACAGGGCATTAGGGATTAAATTTTTCAAAGAATCTCTAGCCCCCAGAGGTTAGTATGTTTAGGAGAATCGTTTAAAAGGCTGGCATAGTCCGCTAGGCGGCTAAAGTCCTATTCAAATAGACGGCCCGTCGTCACAGATTACTTAGTAGTTACTTCGTAACAGATAAATCACTCCACAGAAAAAGTCCCATACCTTCGGCTTTAATAGCCTACTGTTTTACGTCGCCAATCGCTGCGTTCGAAAATGTACCTAAACGATCGAGTGTAGAGTGATTATTGCTTTGCAGCTGCGCGCAGTTGCGTGGGCGAGCGTGTAGGTATGCTTCGCGCGGCTGACGAATTTTCACTGAATTAGATCGCCGGCGGTCCACCGGGCGGTAGGTAGTTAGCACGCGCAAGTACATAGTGTGTGAGGCCTGCCGTGGTGGTGCGGGGTAGCGCGGGCCACATTACTTTTCGTGAAGTTTTTCATTACTTACTTATTGATTTGCAGAAGTACAATTCCATATGTATTATTGAAAATTTTATTGAGTTTTATATATAATATATCAAATAATTTTTATAACTGAAAAATTAAAAATAATAACAATAAAAATACTCACAAACACTCCCCAACTCTCAGCCGTAGGTCATTACATCAATACAGTTAGTCGAGAACTCATTAAAACTCAGAAGAATAGTTCTCAGAGCGAACAATAAGATACTTTCACATTCGCCAAACTTTTGCACCGCCTACTCACAACACAGTACATTACACTTTTACGACATATCAAGTTGTTAGGTTACACTGAACAACTGTAAACTAAGCACATTAGAGCGAGTAATTTGCATGAAAAATACGAAAACAAAGACATCTACAAGAGTAAAAGAAATTATTCTCGCTCGAAAAATATGTACCTACCTCTTGACTTTTTGACAAAGAGTAAAGTAATATAGCTTTTTGACAAGCATGAAACAAGTTGTTGAAGCAAGCAACCAACGCCAACACTCGGCTCCGTTCTTTCGCCATCAAAAATATTTCACCTAAGTTTTATCTCTATCCTATATTGGTAGTAAGATAAGGATGGGTCATAAATTATGAAAGAAGTGTGTTCTAGAACGTAATGAGCACCTGTTGACAGTATTTGATTTGTTCATTGCGCCAGTTGTGTCGTTGCATTGCTCTAACTTACTGTAGTAAGAGAGAGATCGCTCTTGGACGCATAAAAATAACAGATTGAATTGAATCATTCACAGAATGTATTTGTTTTAATAAAAGCTTGGATACCGGAATACCGGGTCCTTCTAATACCTATCTGAAAATTTCACTTTTTTTTTACTTTTAGCCATAAAATTCAACCCTTGGTAGCTTTTCTATTAATATTTTTAACATATCTGGGGGCACGGCCGTGCGTGCCCCCGCCAAGGCCGAATCCTCACAGATTTCCGGTTCAAACATTTGCAACATTCCGTAGTTTATCTTTTCAAATGCCAGAGACGGAACTATTGTTAGCGTGTTATGCATGGAGCATTTATGGGCTGGTAAGAAAAGACCGCGAAATTGAAGTCTGTCTGTTTGGTTCGTTGAGTGGATGATGACGTGTTCGGGGCTGATTAATTTTAGCTACGACAGTGTATGTACCTACCTACACGTTACACGTACGGAGAGGCGAGTGCACTGCACAAGATGTTATCTATTTGAATTTACGGGAGTGTAAAGAAGGCAAAGTAATAGGGCATACATACCTTTAATAACATAACACAAGCAGATAGTAGGCACGAAGATTGCACCTAATATCGTTATTCGTTTCATTTTGGATATACATAGGTACTTCACTTACGTACCCATAATTTTTATTTTGTTAATACTTTTTTGTTTTCTTCTTTATTTCTAGTTATTACGTTTTAATGCTTTTTAGCATTATTTTATTGGTTATATAATGTTTTATGCACAGCCGTCACTGGTGGCTGTTCCTAAAGTTCATTGGAAGATCATATAAAGCCATAAAATAACGCAACTCCTCGCGAAACTAAGCTCAGACACAATAAGATGTCTTAGATAGGTATAGTCTTATTACAAATACGATAAATTCATATTTTTTCATAATACCAAATTATAAATGTCATCTATTATTTATTAAAACTAATTAGAATGAAATTAACCTAATGAAGAATATGTAAAAAAAAATTGGTTGTCTGTAAAGTTGGTTTACGGACGATAGTTTTACGTGATGACGTCATTAAGTATATAAAGTGCGAAGTCAGATACAAAATCAGTTTATAATACTTTATCGTGCTTAGAAGTTTAATTCTTAAACGCAAATGTGAGCACTATAAACTAATAATATTAATTATCAATATAAACTTTTAATTTATGCCATCTACATATCAAAGCGCATACTACAACGTTGCAACACCTTCAAGTAAACTACCGCTGAAGTATTTCATTTACTATATTGACGCTAGATGTCGCTCCAAAAGACTCAACGTTATGAAAATCTTCACCTACTGGTGACCAAATTCGCTTCGCTAGTACCTGACGAATTTAGCCGGGTGGTTAAGACGTCTGGTCGGTCACACAATAGTGGTGGCAGGGACCGCGGGTTCGAGGCTCGCTAAAGACGGACAATAAATATATTTTGTATTTCCTACTCTCCTTATATGCCTCTCTATCGCTTGTTACGCGCTCTCGCTTGCACACACAGGTTCAGATGGAACGTGACACTTTTTCGACACGCCGGTGTTCATCAATTTATAAGACGTGACGTCATCACGTCAAAAATACAAAAACTAAATAAATGTAAGGTGGAAAGAAGGAGGAAACGGGAGGTGTGTGTGTTTCTACACTGTGCAGTTGACCGTTGAATTTAGATTTTGGGGTAAATTTTTGGGGGACCAATTAGAAAATTAATTTTTTAAAGTGCATCATGTGACGTATCGATGGATCATTATAACAAATGCAAATATATTTTTTTATAATTTTAAAATGCACAGTTTAAAGAAAATATACGAAAATCGAGCATCAAAAACTAGGTACAACTTTAGAGTCTAAAATAAAAAAATAAAAAATTGGGAATGTAGGGCCTCTCTTGTAGTTTACAGGAAAACCTAAACGAAAATCCCAAGTCTTAAAGTTCTCACGGAAAACGGAATAGCTCGGAATCCTCTCCACGCGAGTTTGACTCGCAATTGGCCGCTTTTTCATGTAACACATTTATGGATGTGTCTGTTTTTATTTCTCAATAAATAAAATAAAATAAAATTGCATGAGTTGACCGAAGGCCTGCCTGTGGTAGCTAGGTAGGTAAGTATTTATCCATTAAATAGAAAATAAAAGTCGACACAACACTTCCAAGAACATTAATATACTTTAATGTTAAAAATGACTCACTTTTTTCATCCATAAAACCACTATTATACACCTTTGGCCATACAGGTAACAAATATGTATATTTAACAATTTAATGCACGCCATTCACAACTGCTACGCACGTACCTATATACAATGGATTGGAAAAGTTAGAATTAATTAGTAAGTACATTATTATGTGCATTTTAAATAATATTCCGATATAACAAAAATGTTTTCCCTTAGCTAAAACATGGTAGTACATTTTCAAGTGTTTTATCAATTAAGCAATTGATAGTAAAAGGTGATACCTAATTCGGAGAACTAACCCAAAAGTGAGTGAACAAGATCAACATACCTACATAATGTAAATTAATCCAAAAATATTTTACTATTTTGTGCTCCTCCAAATAAATTTTATTCAAAACAAAGGACCTAGTTCGGTTTCAAGTTTTCGTGTCCTGTCATACATAAAAAATCGCCCACTGTTGAAAAAAAAGATAATTTCCACAATCCCCTAATTAAATAATAAACAACTAAAAAAAATATTTTTTAAACTTAAGATTTGACTCAATTCTTAAATGGGCACATTATCCAACTGTCACACAATTCAAACAACACACTCTCTTAAAAAAAAACAATTTAGACGTTCTCATTCTCACCTATGATCTTCGGTGCCTTTAAAATACTTATGTAAAACATTTTCTCGAATGAGCGCCCTGCATTCATTCATTGCCTTGCTTTGCTTCCCCATGCGGCTGTGTAGCAGAAATATTCCCACCCTATGTTCCCACCTATCAGACAAATATTGTCACACTCGGTTGTGAACCTACTGGTAAACCACTTTATGTTTGGGAAGGAGTTTTTCAGTTTCCTCAAAAAGCGCTACCTATAACGCTACATCTTTATATTTCGTCAAATCATCAGATTCATTACCAACTGAAGTGTGACTGTGCCTCAGACCTGCTCCGTAAAACGCCCTATCCCTCGGCATACCAAAACTGTAAGGCTCGTGCCGTAACAAATTGACGCCGTAAGACGAATCCTGTGGTCTCTTCAAGTCGGGATACTGTTCAAATCGCTCTTCTAGCCTTTTTTCACCCGGAAAATATCTGGGATCATACTCCGGGCCATAGGGAGGCAATCTGGGGTCGAAAGATCTCTCATGATACGCATTTCTATAAGGATATCCCATCTCACTCTTTGAGTCGACTCTTTCGTCATAGTCGCCATATTCTTTTCCATCAACATAGTCTTCTGTATGGAAGGCACCGACGACGGAATGTCTGCGTTTATAGTTGTCGTAAGGACCTGTTCTTGGTCCAACCCAAGTTCCGTAGGTCTGGGGGCCGGGGTAAGCCTTGGGATGTCCCCGAAGACTAGCGGCGTAGTGACGTTCTGCTAAGTGTTGCCAATAAGCTGGCGGTGGCTGGGGCATCACCACGGGAGGGTAGCCGTAGTTTATGTGCTGGATCGAGAGATGCCTGCGTAGGTCAGGCATGGAGCTTGGCGCTTTACCTGTGAAGGAAGAGTAAGCATGTTTTAAATTCATATTTAACGAAAATCTGTCTCCACCTAGACCCTCTTCAGTTTTTATTCTACCTATGTCAATCCCTAGTCCCGTCAAGAAAACTTTGTAGATAATGGGCTGATCCCCTGAACCTAGGCGGTAAATTAGACAAAATGTGATAAAATCTAATTCGTTAAAATTTCCCCCACCTACATACTCTCTTTCCAAGGGTATCTACGCAAGCCCGCGCCTACATGTTGAATTGGCGCCACTTTTAGGGTGATAGAGTTGTGTCTGAACCTTCAACCTCGAGTTAATCACCCTACACGGCTACTACAAATAAAATTAATAAATATTAAAATCCAAAGCACAGGTACCATTATCCTCGAGGAAAGCGTCATTGGTGAAGGCGTGTGGATGCTGGTGTGCCGGGTCCGCTACGTAGTGGCTCGCGTCAAACTCGCTGCCTGTCAGCGCGCCGCCAGCTCCGGAACTGCCTGGCAGTGCACCCTTCCTGCAACGTTGTGTCTTATGTCAGGAAGTACTTACATAGGTACACCAGGATCGCCAAGGGTCCAAGGGACCAAGGGTCTGTTAGAATCAAGGCCAGGACCAGCTGAAGCAGACAGAGTAGATCAATTATAAGGCAGGACTTTGGCCCGACCATCGAATCTCCTCTCTGCACTCTCCAAGCAAAAATGTACCGTTTGTTGGTTCTGAACAGTTTAATCAAAAACAGATCCAATACCAATTTTAACAAATCTAAATTTAAAAAAATGTGGGTGTTTTCCGAACGAAAAATTATCTCATATCACCCTCGGCTTTATTCTCCTCTCGTTCAGTATAGCCAGCAATCCAAAGGGAAGTCTTCGATGACACCTTTTCGGAAGTAATAATGGCTGGTCGGAGCATGTGATCTGGTCCGTCTGACTCAGAAACCCATACCAGTTAACATAAAATAATACTATAGAACCGTTTTGCCCCAACAGGCGCCCCAGGTGCGCTGGAATAGAAATAACCACTACTAAGAAACTACTGAAAAAGAGCAGGAACAGCGTTTCTGTATTTTTTTTTTAGGAAGCGCGACATGTTGCGCCTAGCCACTCATAAGGTGTCTAACGACGCCCATGGACATTCGGTTGTACGCGGTGGTTGCGAATGCCATACCGGCCTGACAGGTGCCTATTCACGCCTCTCTTGAAGGACCCGAAACTGTACTTGGGGGGAAATATGTACGCAGGGAGAGCGTTCCAGAGTTTACCAGTTCTGTGGAGGAAAGTTCTGCAGAACCGATTGGTACGCTTCCGTGGTAAGTCAAGCGTATAGGGATGCAATCCCTGCCCAGTGCGCGTTGTGCGGAGGTGGAAAGGGGGCGGCGGAATCGCGTTAAACACCTCCTCCGAGCATTCCCCGTGGAATAAGCGGTTCGACTTCTGGGACTTCAAGTATGTTCCAGTAACAATACATGGTTTCCATCGAATTCCATAAACTCAGTCCCGTTATTTCTCCACAACTGGTACTCATACTGACTACTCAAAAATATATCCTAAAGTCCCTTTTGTTTTCATCTTGTCTCCCTAGACGCACGTACCTGGACCAGATCGGGCATGTGCTCAAAAAGGGTCAAGTGCGTAGTAGCCGTAACCGAGGAGCATGTATGAAGAACATTATGGAAGTGGAAGAGGCGACAGGGGTGTGTCAGGATCGTGGCACGTTGAGATCCGTTGTATCTGCCTACCCCACTGGGAAACAGGCGTGGCGCTATGTATGTATGTATGCATGGTACTCACTTCAACTGGCGCTGCCTCGCCTCCCTCAGCGCGTAGGCCGACTGCACAAGAACCACGCCACACACCACTCCTGGCAGACGAGCGACGTAGCACGCCAGTTCTGCGCCGCCGTACACACCTTGCAGACCCTGCAACATTCGAGAGTCGGTGTGAGGATTGTAGCATACAGGAAATACATAGGAATTAATTACAAGGGGAAACATATATGGCGAGACCTAATTGAAAACAAAATACACTGGACTAAACACGGGAAAAACAAAAGAAAAAGTTTTAAAAAACATAAAACCGACTTCCTAAAAAAAGTAAAACTAAAAAACTATTTAAAATAAAAATATAAAAACCGCCTTCAAAAATATATGAAATAAAAAACTAAAAAAAAAAACGAACCCTAGAGTTGAAGGCGGTGCTAAAAAGGCTACACAAATCACAAAGGATATTATCATCCACTCATGTTTTCTTTCATGCATCATTTTTGCTTGCTTTACAAATCACAAAGGATATTATCATCCACTCATGTTTTCTTTCATGCATCATTTTTGCTTGCTTTAGCACCGCCTTCAACTCTAGGGTTCGTTTTTTTTTTTAGTTTTTTATTTCATATATTTTTGAAGGCGGTTTTTATATTTTTATTTTAAATAGTTTTTTAGTTTTACTTTTTTTAGGAAGTCGGTTTTATGTTTTTTAAAACTTTTTTTTTATTTCACAGTTTTTTTTAGTAATTTTTTGCTATTAATGTACTCGGCGGAATCGCTCGGCCTTCGGCCTCGCGATTCCGCCTCGCTTTCCAATCCGATCTTGACCCAATTAAAATAGGACCACGTCAGCTTCGATAGCTCAGTGGTGCAGACAGTCAACTGTCGCTATTGAATTTTAAGCAACGCTGGGTGCGGTCAGTACTTAGATGGGTGACCGCTGACCGTTGGAGGCTGACCAAGGTTCGGATTCCTCGTAAAACTGTAAGTCCCTTCCCTCGTAATTTTACTTGGTGGTAGGGTTTAACCTTCCCGGGTTGGTACCACCGCACTGAATTAAACGTCGGTCGAAACGGCTATGTAAATAGTTTGTGTTTTCCGACCAGTTCAGTGTAGTCAGCACGATCAAAGGGGGAAGCACTGACATGGCACTGGTGTTATGGGCTGACATCACAGACGTTGTAGGTGATGTTGCAGAACTTAGTAGAATGGACAGACATAAACGTGTTACGGAAGCCTACTTTTATTATAAAATAACCGTCGGAGGACCTTGGTTGAAAATTGTAAAATTTAGTAGAACGGATAGACATGCATATGTTACGGAACCCTACATTCATTTTGCAGAACTTAGTAGAATGGACAGACATAAACGTGTTACGGAACCCTACTTAACAGTTGCACTCCGGGAGTGCCGGCAGATCCCGTGCCACTCTAACTTAACCCTTAACGCAATGACTTAAGGTTTCATTTTAAAAATGACGCTGACGCGATGTCGCGAGTTATACATTTTTACCCACCTAAAAAAGTGCCAAGAGCCGCTAAAGAAGTTTTCACTTCAAAAACCTCAGGGTTATCCCCTTTCAAATAAAAAAAAAAAGAATTTTCAAAATCGGCCCACAATTGACGGAGTAATCGCGTAACAAACATCCAAAAAAAGAAAACATACCGTCGAATTGAGAATCTTTTAGGTCTAAAGTAAATTTCTCGTGAAGACAAATGCAACGAGCCCAAACACGATGGGTTTATCATGTGTAGTTTAGGAGTTCCTATGGCCACCTTCTGTCTCCATCATCAAACCAGCTCGATGGTACTCGGTACAGTAGGTACTGGCCAGGTACCATAATAAATTAAACGCCGGTCGGAAAAGATAAAAAAATTTCAAATTTAGAATATTCATGAAACAAGGGTCCGAATATGTATCACTAGTATATCGATTCATGTATTTCAACAGGACAGAGAAAATTTCAAAATATTAGGTATTTAATACTTTTTAGTTTTTTTTTTTTTGTTTTTTGGAAATCGGTTTAATATTTTTTAAAACAGTTTTTATTTCATTCTTTTTAGTAATATTACATAAAAAAGAATAATCGAAATCGAATAATCGAAATCGATTGAAGTGGTACAGAATTATTCGCCATATGTGTCAGACTGCAAATTGCTGAATAAGTCCACATCACAAATGTTTTGCTGAAGGTAACCACACACCATACTAATTTATCAAACTGAAAATTGCCGAAAACGACCACATCACAAGTTTTGCTGAAGGTAACCACACACCATAGTATTATGCTGATTTTTCGAAAACCACTGAACCAATTTCGATAAAATTGAAATGGGACCACCTCGGAAGTATGACCTAACTAACAAAAAAAGAATTTTCTAAATCGGCCCTCAATTGACGGAGAAATCGTGTTACAAACATAAAAAAAAAAAAAAAAAAAAAAAAAAAATAAAAAAAAAAAAAACATACAGACGAATTGAGAACCTCCTCCTTTTTTGGAAGTCGGTTAAAAAAGGGAGACAAGATGAAAACAAAAGGGACATGATGGAGATGAAACAAAGGGATGAACAACAACAGAGAACTTGTGGACCCCGCAACATGGGTGAGATAGGGAGACTAGAGGTGCCTTTGGAAGTGACTTGTAGTTAACACGAAGAACAATGAAATACAAGAAGAAAATAGGAAACAGGGGATGAACAAAAGGACACAGTACAGGATGGTATGATGACAACAGAACTATCTATACTATCTCTTATTCTGTCTCTTCCTTCACGTTTCCTCTATCGCTAAGTACCTCTACCTTTCTATTCGTCTTATCTAATATTTCTGACTGCCCTCCCTCGCACCATCTCTCCATTTCATTCTATTGATATATCCCCCTATTCCTCTTTTCCTCTCTATCTTTTGATAGCTGGTCAATAATGAACATTGCTTACCAAGAATGAAAACATATTTTGAGAACCGCTCCTAACTCACCCAGTGGCTAATGCTCATGTAGAAGACCAGAGCGCACTCGGGGATGAGCACCAGGATGACAGAGATCAACCATGCCAGCAGGTACTTATTCTCCTTCTGCAATATACAAAACCGTTCATTTCAACAATTCATTATAATTCAGCCTGGGTAGCTTAGTGGTATGGTGCGGTCAGTACTTGGATGGGTGACCGCTCGACCGTTGGAGGCTGACCGTGGTTCGGATTCCACGTTAAACTGTAGGTCCCTTCCCTTCCTACCTTACTAGGTGGTTGGTAGGGTTTATCCCAGCCGGGTTGGTACCACCGCACTGAGCGAAACGTCGGTCGAAACGGATATGTAAATAGTTCGTGTTTTCCGTCGAGTTCAGTCTAGCCGACATGAAATGAAGGGAAGCGCTGAAATGGCACCTATGTAGTTCACCCGGTGACATTACGGATGTTGTAGATGACGTAGCTAACCGTGTCAGTTTCCATAAAAAAAATAGGTCTAATTTCCTAATTTGCTTTAATTCCTGTTCCTTTAGAAGTTCCTAAAGGAACAGGATTTATAGCAAATGGAGTCGAGTTTATCAGATCTGTTTATCCAGAAGTTCTTACTCTCTTGTAGTCCAGGGAAGTATTTTCGTATTCCGTACCAATAATGGTACAAATGGTCCTTCTGGGTCTTATGAAAACAGTATGGCTGGTTACATTTTATATCACCCACTATACCCGCGATTTCAACGAGATATGTACTCACAGCGATGAGGCCGTGCACGAGGGTGACTGTAGCGGAGATGATGATGCAGTAGCAGAGCATCAGCATGGCGGAGGCGACCGGCAGACCGCCTTGCGCCTCTATCACCCATACTATCTCGTAGATAAGATATGTACTCACAGCGATGAGGCCGTGCACGAGGGTGACTGTAGCGGAGATGATGATGCAGTAGCACAGCATCAGCATGGCGGAGGCGACCGGCAGACCGCCTTGCGCCTCTATCACCCATACTATCTCGTAGATAAGATATGTACTCACAGCGATGAGGCCGTGCACGAGGGTGACTGTAGCGGAGATGATGATGCAGTAGCACAGCATCAGCATGGCGGAGGCGACCGGCAGACCGCCTTGCGCCTCTATCACCCATACTATCTCGTAGATAAGATATGTACTCACAGCGATGAGGCCGTGCACGAGGGTGACTGTAGCGGAGATGATGATGCAGTAGCACAGCATCAGCATGGCAGAGGCGACCGGCAGACCGCCTTGCGCCTCTATCACCCATACTATCTCGTAGATAAGTGCTATGGCGTACGCTACCTGAAAACAGATGGCCAAAACAGTCGATACGAGCCATTAAATTGGGCATTTTATGTGTTGGGAGGAAATTGTGATGACAATACCGTGTGGGGTCGGTAATTAGAATGAATAGCCCTACCGCATCTCTACCCGTGTATGTCGTATAAGACGACTAAGGGATTGGGACAAGATGCCGTGCTAAAGGGACCTTGGCACGGTCCTTCCACCGAGTCATGCAACAGGTGGGTTCTTCGTGCCTTAATGCTGCTTGATAGTTATCTTCTCAGAATACTTTGCTACGGTGGTAGGTGTTGTGCTGTAATTTACTGTAGTTCTTGCAGCACAACACCGATTAATCTGCTTATCCCGATTGTCAGGATACAGCGTGTGGTACACGACTCCCGTAATCTGTTTTTGAAAGGTAAAAATCTAACTGGTGAATTTAGAGTGAATAGCTCTAGAAGATGCTCTAACTAAAAATAGTATGTATGTATGTATATATTCTTTATTGAACACCAATTTATCAAAATTAGGTACAACAGGCGAGCTTAATGCCGCGAGGCGTTCTATTCTAACTAACCTTTGGGATGTGGGAGAAGTACATGCAGGCGAACAAGAATAGTTTGTGACAATGTGTTAGATTAAAGAAATATGTATGATAAACTACGTACGAATACTACATAGATACTTTAATAAGCATATATATGTATATAATAAACTTACATATTATATGTACATTAATCGGTGGTACCGTTGTGCAACACAATCAACTGAATGACAGGAGAGTAAGAGAAGGGGAGTAAAGATATGTACTTATGTAATAAATTGCATTTACTTCGGTAAGGAAAGGAGAAGTTTGTTTAAATTTATCTTAAATACATTCATAGACGTAGAGGAGCGTAAATGCACAGGCAGATTATTCCAGAGGCGAGCTGTCTGTACTGTGAAAGAGTCCGTGTAGAACGAGCTTGAGTGAGCCAAGAGTAAGTTGTCAGCAGATCTTAAAGCCAGGCCGTGAGAAGAAAGAAATTCAAATCGTTCACTCAAGTATTTGGGAGCAGCAGGATCATTAAGTGTGCGGAAGAGAAGAGAGAGGGCGTGAGAGTTCCTGCGACCACGAACATCGAGCCACTGAAGGCGAGCTCGATATTCAGATATATGGTCATACTTGCGCAGTCCGAAAATATAGCGAATGCACAAGTTAAGAATACGGTCAAGTTTGTTGAGGAGATAGTACCAACGTGCTTTTACATAAACTGAATAGCGAATTGAAAACTCACCAAGGTGTAGGCCGCGATGAATCCAGCTGCAGCAGTAACGCTGCAGCAGCATATCTTTCTAACTGCTGGAGTCATGCGCAACCTGGGACCCAGGTCATCTGCAATCTCGTTTTGAGTCTCCATCTTGTAAATTAAATTATATTATCTGTGCGCTTTTATCGTGAAGTAATAATTTATAACCGACACGATATTCGTCCGATTTTGAATTTCGAATGTTCGGCGGCTCGATTCTCCGCCATTTTGAATTTTATCCGTCTTTTGTTTTTAATGTTTCGTTGTATTCATGATCTGGTTTTGTTTATATTCTAGTCTTGACTTGTGATTCTTGTGAAATTTAGACCTGAAAAATAAAACATATTGTATTATTCTTTATTCAACACACACTTTTCACTGTCCTAAAATTCTAAAAAAAATCAGATAACTCGTTTCCAATCTCATAAATTTTATAACCTCGTACGATTTTGATAGAGACAAAACCCTTAAAAACTGTCGAGCCGCTTTGTTGAAATAAAATTAAACAATTTAGTTTTGCATTAACAAAAATAAAAGGGCAGGTTACATTAACTCAAAATAATCAGCAAAACCTCCCTACCAAATCAGTTCCATAGTGTACCAAGGGCTTTCAAATATTGTCAATTGTATTTGCGCTTTTCATTCAGCAAAATCGTATGTAGGTACCTACAATGTAGGCATCACTAACGGACGCTTCCTGCCATACAAGCATGCTCAACCACCCATGACCTAAACCCACGACGAACATCGATGGACGAACATCCAAGCATCCGTTGAAACCAAGCAAGTAAGTGCTAAGAAGACAACAGTATGGGTACATCCTGTTTTATTTGGATCCTAACACACACACACATACCACACACTGTATACCGACAATTGGGGAAAGCAAAGTAATCGTTGTTGTGCTGCAAATACTCTGGTACATTACAGCACAACAGCGACCACCACGTTTATCAAAGTATTCGAACAATACAATTACATAGCAAGCAGCAAGTAAGGCACGAAGATCCACCTGCTGCATGACTCGGTGGAAGGACTGCGCTAATATGAAAGGTCGAAAGCATGTCATCTTGTCTTTATCCCTTAGTCACCTATTATGGCATGCACGGGGAGAGATGCAGTGGGGCTATTCTTATAAGTAAGTACAGGCCTCACAATTAACACCCCTTTGTGTTATATATAAGTTTGTAAGTTTGTTGTTAAATTTACTTTCCGTTAATAATGATGTAAGAATGGATGATAGGAGGCTAATGAAAGAGATATATGGAGCTAATGTGAGCGGAAGAGTCGACAAGGGTCGCCATAGACACATGTACCTGTACCAGATCGGGCATGTGCTCAAAAAGGGTAAATGAAGAACATTATGAGAGTGGAAAGCAGCAGAGGTGTGTCAGGATCGTGGCACGTGGAAATCCGTTGTCTCTGCCTACCCCACCGGGAAACAGGCGTAACGTTATGTATATGTGTTAAGTATTTCCTTTTAAATAAAATATATTACATAATAAAAACAACTGAGAAATAAAAGCTGCCAACCCTATATTTACCTGCTCCGCACGGCTACGTTCTATAATAATTTTTTTATAGAACTTCGCAGACGAATGAATTCGCTATAGAGTTTTTTCCGTGTGAAACAATTAACTTGGTTATTGTAGTACGTTATAGTGGAGTATTCAGTATGAAATCTTGCGCATTTTATTATGCTTGCGATTAAATATGATCGAGGAAGTAACAAGAAGCCTAGATAAGGCATCGAGGCACCTTATGCAACATGTTGAAGGTTTGAATTCCAGGGGAGCACCAATGAGTTTTAAAATTTTCTATGGGCCAGCAATACCAAAATTCAGGTTCTTTCATGATGATTTTACTTGCAAACCACTCTGTTTTTATCAACCACCGACGCAAAAAACGGAGGGGTGTTATAAGTTTGACGTGTGAGGGTGTGTGTGTGTGTCTGTCTGTGGCATCGTAGCTCCCAAACCGATGGACCGATTTGGATGCGGTTTTTTTATTAGGAAGCTTGATTAATCGGGATGGTTCTTAGCTATGGTTGTAATCAAGTAATCAAGTAATTAAGTAATAAGACAATTAAGAGTGGACCAATTTGCATGCGATTTTTTTAAAAAAGCTTAAGTTAAATTAAAAAACAAAAGTTAAATTACAAATTTACAAACGCCGACCCTTAAGAAGTAAAAAAAATATTTCCGTTGACTTACTTAAAGGAGTCGGGGGACCGCTAAGTAAATAAAATATTAAAACTGAGAGCTGCGCGGGAATTTACTTAGCGGTCCACGAATCCTTTAAGTAAGTCAACGGAAATTATTTTTTACTTTTTAAGGGTCGGGGGTTTTTAGGGTAATAATATGGCTGGGCGCGTTGCAAATTCCGTTCGTACGAGTTAGTGCCTCAATCCCAAACGTGCGTTAAAAAGATTCGCTTCAAAAACCGACTGAAATAATTTACATTCAAAAATTGAAGTCATCAAAAGACATAATAAAGTTTAACATACACAATACACATCCAAGCAGGGAAAGAGACCGGAAAAAAATGGACCAGACGGTCTAGTTCAGTGTAGCCGGCACGACCGAAGGTAAGCACTGACATGACACCTAGTTCACCAAGGTCCTACGGGCTGGTATCACGGAAGTAATAGGTGATGTAGTCATCCGTGGCAGTTTCCATAAAAAAAATGTGTGCCACACTCACGTTCGTCACAAATGCATAATAATGATCTCTTCATAGAAATGTGTAGGTACCATGTCGGAGAATGTTCGCAATAAACTTGTGCTAACTTATAAAACGCTCAGTAATAAATCTATACATATAATAAAATCGTAGAGGTAAGAAAGTCTGTACATTGAATGTATTTGGAAAAAAACTAACCAGGGTGGCTTAAAATGAGATACTGAACATGTTAGAACAGTTTTTAAAATTTTTGTTTGTTTGTTTGTTTGTCTGTACGCGCATCACGCAAAAACTACTGAACGGAATTAGACGAAACTTTGTATATTGGCAGTTTATATGCCGGGTTAACATAATACGTAAAAAAAAAATAACAAAAATAAAAAAAAAATTAACAATTATAAACATTATTGCGCGTTTAAAATCACGTAGTCCAAAGTACATAATTATATCTTGAGAACTGGCAGCAAATACGAAAATGACAGTTCTTCTTTTTTATAACTTGAACACAATAGTCTATACATATCTATTCTTTCTATACATATAATAAAATCGTAAATGCAAAAATTTCTATTTGTACGCGCATCTCGCAAAAACCACTGAACGGAATTTGACGAAACTTTTTATAGTGACAGTGTATATCCCGGATGAACATAATAATTAAAAAATATAATAAAAATCACGTAATCCAAAGTAAAGGTAAAAAACAATTTTAAATGTCATGTTGACAACGGAGAACTGTCATCTCGACGTGAGCTGGCCGGTGACAAATTGTTTGATAAATAAAAAAATAATTGAAAGTCAAAGTTATGTCGCTGTCATTGGTGCAATAAAATTTATATATCTGTTGCCCGCGGCTTCGCTCGCGTGAAATTCGTATTAAAAAAAAAGAAAGTAAGTAACTAAAGGCGGGCCCGAAGGCGGATCTGCGCTTACGTAAACGATATTCTTTCTCGATGAAAGTAACTAAGGGCGAGGCGGAAGGCGGAGCTGAGTTCAGGAAGAAGAAAAACATTCTTGAAGAAAGTAAGTAACTATGGGCGAGGCCGCAGGCCGAGCTGCGTTCAGGAAGAAGCTAAACCATCTTGAAGAAAGTAAGTAACTAAGGCGAGGCCTAAGGCCGAGCTACGTTCGGATAATTGAAAAACCATCTCGAAGAAAGCAAGTAACTAAGGGCGAGTCCGAAGGCCGAGCTGCGTTCAGGAAGAAGCTAAACCATCTTGAAGAACGTAAGCAACTAAGGCGAGGCCGAAGGCCGAGCTACGTTCTGACAAATGATAAACCATCTCGAAGAAAGCAAGTAACTAAGGGCGAGGCCGAACGCCGAGCTACGTTCAGGAAGAAGCTAAACCATCTCGAATAAAGTTAATTAATATTAAGATTGAGTTAATTTAATTTAAATTTTATTATAAAGTCCACGCTTCTAACGGCAAATATACCGTGCATCCTACAACCTCGCGGTTATTCCCGCCTGGATGGCAAGAGGCCCGATGCTATCACCTTAGTGCCATGGACTAAGGGTAGTTCTTTGATGTGGGACGCCACTTTTGTTCTCACATTGGCTCCAAGTCACGTTAGGACATCTTCAAGAGCGGCTGGCGCGGCCGAGGCTAGGGCGGAGAGTCTCAAACGCAGCAAATATAGAAATATAATTCAAGATTTCGAATTTGTTGCGTTTGCGGTTGAAACCCTCGGTCCGTGGAGCAGTGAAGCCAAAAGAGGCTTGAGCTGGTTGACGCAACTGGTGTCCCGCCATCAAGGGCTTATGTACTTCATTCAAAGGGTAAGCCTTGCCATCCAGCGGGTGTGCCTTCCATCCGCAAGTGCTCTAAGAACATTTGAAAATGCCCGTTTTGATAGTTATTTTAATGTTTGTTAGGTAGGTTTAATTCTTTAGTTATTAATATTACTTTTTTATTTTTATGAAATAAATAGATTGAGTAAACGATATTATATTCTATCGAAGAAAGGAAGTCTTTAAGGGCGAGGCCCGAAGGCGGAAGAGGGTTTTTGGTTTACCTGAAGGCAGCTCGGCCTTCGGCCTCGCACTTAGTTCCTTCCTTTCTTCCAGAAGGTTTATCGTCTTCCTGAACGCAGCTCGGCCTTCGGCCTCGCCCTTACTTTCTTCCTTTATTTGAGAAAGGTTTATCGTTTACCTGAAAGCAGCTCGGCCTTCGGCCTCGCCCTTAGTTAGTTACTTTCTTTAAGAAGGTTTATCCATTATCTGAACGCAGCTCGGCCTTCGGCCTCGCCCTTAGTTACTTACATTCTTCTTTGGAATACGAATTTCACGCGAGCGGAGCCGCGGGCTCAGCTAGTAATATATAAAATTTCTATTTCTTTGAGCGACGGAAAATCTTATCATAAATCGTATAACATAATATACATAAAATGACATTATGTATTCAATTATAATTTTATTATCATGGTGAATCTATAATTTATTACCACTACTTCTATTCAACACCAGTACCGTAATCACGAGATTTAACCTACGCCGCGTACTACGCTGCGCCGTGTTCTCCTCATCATTTTGTATGGAGAAACGAAGTTCGCAAATCTATCACTAGAGGCGCTGCTCCGTTTCTCCATACAAATGATGCGGAGAACACGGCGGCGGCGTAGCGTAGCGTAGTAGGTTAAATCTCGTGATTAGCGTACTGGCTAAGCGCGTCTTGCACCAACACGAGTTTAAAGTTAAGTAGCGAGTTATGGATTTAAACGCGGTTCACACATACAACGGGTGCTAGTTTAACGAGTTAAACTGGTTTATATATTAAATTTGTGTTGGTGCAAGTGGGCCTAAGGCCCACTTGCACCAACACAAATTTAATATATAAACCAGTTTAACTCGCTAAACCAGTTTAAGCTAGCACCCGTTGACTGTGTGAACCGCGTTTAAATCCATAACTCGCTACTTAACTTTAAACTCGTGTTGGTGCAAGTGGGCCTAAGGCCCACTTGCACCAACACGAATTTAACGATATAAACCAGTTTAACTCGATGCTAGTACCCGTTGACTGTGGGAACCGCGTTTAAATCCATAACTCGCTACTTAACTCTAAATTCGTGTTGGCGCAATTGGGCCTAAGTCCTATTCAATGAAACACGTAAATAGAATTCAAACACCGACTACACTACACGAATGCGATAAGTTTAGAAAATAGATAAGTAGGTACACAAGTTGGTTGATCGAGTTATGGTCGTTTCGGTCGTTTTCACATGTTTTCCCCCATGCGGTTAAGTTTCGTCCAATAGTTATTTTTCGATTAAGCGTCATTTCTCATGAATTTTACAGGACTTAAACCAGCAGTTTCAATTTAACCGAAGGCGGTCTAATCGGCCGTTAGTTCACTTAAAGATTTTGTAAGGGTCGGCATAATTGTCAGCCTCGATAGCTCAGTGGTGCAGACAGCCGACTGTTGCTATTGATGGTTAAGCAACGCTGGGCGCGGTCAGTACTTGGATGGGTGACCGCTCGACCGTTGGACCGTGGTTCGGATTCCACGTAAATCTGTAGGTCCCTTTCCTTCCTACCTTACTCGGTGGTAGGGTTCAACCTGCCCGGGTTGGTACCACCGCACTGAATGAAACGTCGGTCGAAACGGCTATGTAAATAGTTTGCGTTTTCCGTCCAGTTCAGTGTAGCCGGCACGATCGAAGGGATGCACTGACATGGCACCTAGTTCACCCGGTGTTATGGGCTGACATCACGGATGTTGTAGGTGTTGTAGCCAACCGTGTCAGTTTCCAGAAAAAAAAATTAGATGAATGGAATCGAAAGCGTGATATCGAAGGCGGTGACAAACGCCAAATACGCAAAACATGCAAAAAGTGCGACAAAGAAGGTCCAAAACTGACCAATTGACACACATTCAGAAAATTAAAAAAATACCAACCTATATTTTGGTTCCTTACCAACAAAGTGCATTGCTGGTTTTTTTAATAATGAGTAAAAGTAAGTAATAAACATAAAATTAAAAATATATAAAAAAAGCATGAATTTTTGAAAATCTGAGTATGTGTGTATTATTACAATTTTACAATACCACCGATTCAAAGGTCACAAAGCTCTGAGAAAACTCTATTCAATTTTTTTTATTATTTTATCCACGAAAGGAGATAAAAATAAAAAACAAAAAACGCCTACATGAAATTATTGACGTAATTCTTCAGTCGGAAGGGTAAAATTTTTGCCTTCGTCAATTTAGCAGGCACTTCAATACTAGATACAATTTTAGTTCCGGGCTCGCTTGCTCGCTCCTGCCCTGCTGCGCCCGCGTGTCGGTCGTCATTTCTGTCTTCTGTGTTTGGATCGAATGGAAAAAAGATAGGTGGTTAGGTATATTTGTACCGTGTGGGATGGTAATTTAAAATAATAGCCCCACTGCATCTCTCCCCGTGCATGTCGTAAAAGGCGACTGAGGGATTTTTTTATGTAAACTGACACAGTTTGCTATATCACCTATAACATCCGTGATGTCAGCCCATAACACCGGGTGAACTTAGGTGCCATGTCAGTGCTTCCCTTTGGTCGTGCCGGCTACACTAAACTGGACGGAAAATACAAACTATTTCGGGATATGACTCCCTTCTTTTTTTCCGTCCAGTTGTTACGAGCTGACATCTCGGATGTTGTATTGTAGGTGATGTTGCCACCGTGTCATTTTCCGTACCAGTATACAGTACGACCGTATCAGTAATATCTCTCTTCTGTGGTATCTATCAGTATACGCTCCGGTACGTAACTTGACGGGGCGTTATATGCATGGCTTTCGTTGGTATAACCACAGAATAACTAATAGGTACTGTGGTATAACCATAGAATACTTATAATACTGGCGTATAGAAGCGACGCTCCGCCTCGAAGCGAGTTTGCTTCCCCCCGCGCCCCGCAGCCCGCGAGCGCTGTCTGGTCGACTTCTGGCGGACGGCTAGTCAGGCTGGCACCGACTGTCGAGAGGAGAGCGAGCGCACCTTCGAGAGGGAGTAGTAGCTACTTACACGTACGCGCGCGGTTCTTTCGCACTCACAGCACAGAACAACGATCGGGCCGGCCGCGCCCGCGCGCGCGGTGGACTTCAAACCTCCTTGTTCGCACTTACTTAGAGATGCAAGGCGCAATTTTGCACAAAAATTTCACTTGAAATTTTGCAGTGAAATTTTGCACTTTCTGCAAAATTACTGTGAAATTTTCATTCTTATGTGAAATAATGAAATTTATGTTACACAAATCAGATATCAATTTGGTTTCTTATTCTTCTTCTTGAGTCAATTTTAATGTCCTACTACTGAGCGCAAGCCTTTCCCATGAACATGGAAGGGAATTGTTATGCATTTCCACGTGACAAGCTGGATTGGAAGCGGTGTCCACAACAATTTTATATGTACTGCTGTGCACAGGTTTCCTCACGGTGTTTTCCTTCACCGGAGCGAATCTTAATCATATGAACATTTAAAAAAAGTGGCCGCCATTTTGAACTTTTTAGTTACTGGACCGATTGCTTTCAAAGTCGATATCTGGGTGTCTGTGTGGGCTCTGAATACGAATCCGTTGTCAAAATTTAAAAAAAGTGGCCGCCATTTTGAACTTTTTAGTTACTGGACCGATTGCTTTCAAAGTCGATATCTGGGTGTCTGTGTGGGCTCTGAATACGAATCCGTTGTCAAAATTTAAAAAAAGCGGCTGCCATTTTGAACTTATTAGTTACTGGACCGATTGCTTTCAAAGTCGATATCTGGGTGTCTGTGTGGGCTCTGAATACGAATCCGTTGTCAAAATTTAAAAAAAGCGGCTGCCATTTTGAACTTTTTAGTTACTGGACCGATTGCTTTCAAAGTCGATATCTGGGTGTCTGTGTGGGCTCTGAATACGAATCCGTTGTCAAAATTTAAAAAAAGTGGCCGCCATTTTGAACTTTTTAGTTACTGGACCGATTGCTTTCAAAGTCGATATCTGGGTGTCTGTGTGGGCTCTGAATACGAATCCGTTGTCAAAATTTAAAAAAAGCGGCTGCCATTTTGAACTTTTTAGTTACTGGACCGATTGCTTTCAAAGTCGATATCTGGGTGTCTGTGTGGGCTCTGAATACGAATCCGTTGTCAAAATTTAAAAAAAGTGGCCGCCATTTTGAACTTTTTAGTTACTGGACCGATTGCTTTCAAAGTCGATATCTGGGTGTCTGTGTGGGCTCTGAATACGAATCCGTTGTCAAAATTTAAAAAAAGCGGCTGCCATTTTGAACTTTTTAGTTACTGGACCGATTGCTTTCAAAGTCGATATCTGGGTGTCTGTGTGGGCTCTGAATACGAATCCGTTGTCAAAATTTAAAAAAAGTGGCCGCCATTTTGAACTTTTTAGTTACTGGACCGATTGCTTTCAAAGTCGATATCTGGGTGTCTGTGTGGGCTCTGAATACGAATCCGTTGTCAAAATTTAAAAAAAGTGGCCGCCATTTTGAACTTTTTAGTTACTGGACCGATTGCTTTCAAAGTCGATATCTGGGTGTCTGTGTGGACTCTGAATACGAATCCGTTGTCAAAATTTAAAAAAGTGGCCGCCATTTTGAACTTTTTAGTTACTGGACCGATTGCTTTCAAAGTCGATATCTGGGTGTCTGTGTGGACTCTGAATACGAATCCGTTGTCAAAATTTAAAAAAAGTGGCCGCCATTTTGAACTTTTTAGTTACTGGACCGATTGCTTTCAAAGTCGATATCTGGGTGTCTGTGTGGACTCTGAATACGAATCCGTTGTCAAAATTTAAAAAAGTGGCCGCCATTTTGAACTTTTTAGTTACTGGACCGATTGCTTTCAAAGTCGATATCTGGGTGTCTGTGTGGACTCTGAATACGAATCCGTTGTCAAAATTTAAAAAAAGTTGCCGCCATTTTGAACTTTTTAGTTACTGGACCGATTGCTTTCAAAGTCGATATCTGGGTGTCTGTGTGGACTCTGAATACGAATCCGTTGTCAAAATTTAAAAAAGTGGCCGCCATTTTGAACTTTTTAGTTACTGGACCGATTGCTTTCAAAGTCGATATCTGGGTGTCTGTGTGGGCTCTGAATACGAATCTGTAGTGAACATTTAAAAAAAGTTGCCGCCATTTTGAACTTTTTAATTACTGGACCGATTGATTTCAAAATCGATATCTGGGTGTTTGTGTGGACTCTGAATACAAATATGTAGTGAATATTTAAAAAAAGTTGCCGCCATTTTGACCTTTTTAGTTATTCGACCGATTGCTTTCAAAATCAATATCTGGGTGTCTGTGTGGGCTCTGAATACGAATCCGTTGTCAAAATAAAAAAAAAACGGCCTCCATTTTGAACTTTTTAGTTACTGGACCGATTGCTTTCAAAATCGATATCTGGGTGTCTGCGTGGGCTCTGAATACGAATCTGTAGTGAACATTAAAAAAAAGTGGCCGCCATTTTGAACTTTTTAGTTACTGGACCGATTGCTTTCAAAATTGATATCTGGGTATCTGTATGGGCTCTGAATACGAATCCGTTTTCAAAATTTAAAAATAGTTGCCGCCATCTTGCACTTTTTAGTTTTGACTACAGATTCATATTTAGAGCCCACACAGACACGCAGATATCTATTTTGAAAGCAATCGGTCCAGTAACTAAAAAGTTTAAAATGGCGGCCACTTAATTTTGACTACAGATTCGTATTCAGAGCATACACAGACACCCAGACATCGATTTTGAAAGCAATTGGTCCAGTAACTGAAAAGTTCAAAATGGCGGCCACTTTTTTTAAATTTTGACTACAGATTCGTATTCAGAGCCTACACAGACACCCAGATATCAATTTTGAAATCAATCGGTCCAGTAACTAAAAAGTTTAAAATGGCGGCCACTTAATTTTGACTACAGATTCGTATTCAGAGCACACACAGACACCCAGACATCGATTTTGAAAGCAATTGGTCCAGTAACTGAAAAGTTCAAAATGGCGGCCACTTTTTTTAAATTTTGACTACAGATTCGTATTCAGAGCCTACACAGACACCCAGATATCAATTTTGAAATCAATCGGTCCAGTAACTAAAAAGTTCAAAATGGCGGCCACTTTTTTTTAATTTTGACTACAGATTCGTATTCCGAGCCCACACAGACACCCAGATATCGAATTTGAAAGCAATCGGTCCAGTAACTGAAAAGTTTAAAATGGCGGCCACTTTTTTTATTTTGATTACAGATTCGTATTCAGAGCCTACACAGACACCCAGATATCAATTTTGAAAGCAATCGGTCCAGTAACTAAAAAGTTTAAAATGGCGGCCACTTTTTTTTATTTTGATTACAGATTCGTATTCAGAGCCTACACAGCCACCCAGATATCAATTTTGAAAGCAATCGGTCCAGTAACTAAAAAGTTCAAAATGGCGGCAAGTATACATTGAAAATTTCACTTTAGCTTCACATACGATTCGGCTTAAAAATAATAAAAATGGAATACCTATTGCAAAGTTTCCAAAATTTAGTGAAACTTTCACTGCAAAATTGTCGTTTAGTTAGCGAGTAAAAATAAAACATGTGCATATAAGTTGATGTTTTTCTTTTTTTCTTGCCCTCCAATAATGTTAAGAGGTACATATACATAGATAGTCATAATTAAAAATGTTTCCTTTTAAATTACATCAAATATAATTTATAATATTGTCCACTACAAACTTCTCATAAAGAGTGCCAACCCTGTACCCAAGTTATCGAGGTCGCACCAATACACGCAAAGGCGCCCGCGTACGTGAGCAGTAGGTACACATTTTCGGCCGCTTCATAGAAAATGTGACTAGTGTCACGGGTGTGGTATAACGCTGTCTGCGCTTGAGATGCAAGGACTATAGAACCGTGCCTAAATAAAAGTAGCCTAGCAACAGCGGCGCGCTGCGGAGCGGGGGCGGCGGCGGCGGCGGTACTGTGGTGGCGCGGAGCGGTGACGACGCGGCGGCGCGGCGCGGCGCGGAGGAGCGGCGGCGCGGCGCGGAGGAGCGGCTTGTTATTGCTTGCTTGCATGCGTGAGTGGCACGCTGCTACTGAGTTACCGCACCGCACCGCACCCCACCGCACCGTGCCATGCTGCCGCCGCGCGCGCCGCGCGCGCCGGCCGGTACCTATGTTGCTATGATATTTGCCATACATACCTAAATGCCTATCTACCTATTACCTACCTACCTATTTTTATTTTAGTTTTCATCGATAGTCTATTTAGAGGTTTATAAAAAGTGGTAAGTAGGTACATGAACTAAAATAATTTGGAAGAAATTACAATAAAATGTTATTTAGGTAAAATAATAAAAAATAAAAAATTAGAATCACGCATCAGTTACATAAGCCACAATCATTTTAATAATTAAAATAATAAAAAAGCAAAAAAAAAAAACATACGAAAGTGGGATTCGAACCCCGAACCATCAACTCTTTAGGCTGATAGCGACAAACTACGCTAAATGTGACTTGAACGTGCGAAGCGAAATTAGCAGTCGCATGGTACATTATGTAGAATTCCCGAATGCTCAAGGTCGTTGGCGTTTGTCACGGCCTTAAGACTAAAAATAATAATAAAAATACGTGGTGGTCGTTACCAGAGTTCTTGCAGCACAACCCCGATTACTCTGCTTACCCCGATTGTCGGGATTCAGCGTGTGTGATATGTATGTATGTAGAATAGAAATTTCACTATGACCTCATAAGCATACTGCAAAAACTTTCAACACTATTTTCAATGGAAGAAAAAAACATTCGGCAAAGCTAGATTATTTCAATTTCCACGTCTGCTCTCACTTACTCACAAACTGGTTCCGAAAAGTTACGTGTCTCCGCGGAGCGTACAGTACCTACCTTACTGACAACTCGAGGAGCCGCATGGTACGTGACGCTATCTTAGTACACTCACACTCAAACTAAAGCCTCCATCCAACCCTAAATTATTATCATGGAAATTGGCCGAAGATAACGGAAAAAATATTTAACGTTTTACACTTTCCAGCAAGACTGACGCATCACGAATTCGCAAAACCAGTTCGTTAGAACACCGGACGTAAAAACTAATTTGTATACTAATTAATGATTTAACATGTTAGGTAATTCTATGCTTGAAATAATCTTTGCTTATCCATGACCTCGACTATTTAAAAAATTTCCGCAAATACTAAATCTTGATAGATTTTATTGTACACCACAATATCAGTTTTTTTTTATTATTAGTCTTATGTATGACGCAGTAGTATCTATACATATAATAAAATCGTAAAGGTAAGAAAGTCTGTACATTGAATGTATCTATACATATAATAAAATCGTAAAGGTAAGAAAGTCTGTACATTGAATGTATTCGGAAAAAAACTAACCAGGGTGGCTTAAAATGAGATACTGAACATTTTAGAACAGTTTTTAAAATTTTTGTTTGTTTGTTTGTTTGTTTGTTTGTTTGTTTGTCTGTACGCGCATCACGCAAAAACCACTGAACGGAATTAGACGAAACTTTGTATAGTGGCAGTTTATATGCCGGGTTAACATAATACGTAAAAAAAAATAACAAAAATAACAAAATAAAAAAACAATTATAAACATTATTGCGCGTTTAAAATCACGTAGTCCAAAGTACATAATTATATCTTGAGAACTGGCAGCAAATACAATTTGAATAAAATATTCATTCGAAATTTAAAAATAAGAAGATTCAACCAAAATGACAAGTTCTTCTTTTTTATAACTTGAACACAATAGTCTATACATATCTATTCTTTCTATACATATAATAAAATCGTAAATGCAAAAATGTCTATTTGTACGCGCATCTCGCAAACCATTGAACGGAATTTGACGAAACTTTTTATAGTGACAGTGTATATCCCGGATTAACATAATAATTAAAAAATATAATAAAAATCAAAATCACGTAATCCAAAGTATTGGTAAAAACAATTTTAAATGTCATGTTGACAACAGAGAACTGTCATCTCAACGTGAGCTGGCCGGTGACAAATTGTTTGATAATGATAAATAAAAAAAATAATTCAAAGTCGAAGTTATGTCGCTGTCATTAGTGCAATAAGATTTATATATCTGTTGCCCGCGGCTTCGCTCGCGTGAAATTCGTATTTCAAAAAAGAAAGTAAGTAACTAAAGGCGGGCCCGAAGGCGGATCTGCGCCCACGTAAACGATATTCTTTCTCGATGAAAGTAACTAAGAGCGAGGCGGAAGGCAGAGCTGAGTTCAGGAAGAAGAAAAACATTCTTGAAGAAAGTAAGTAACTAAGGGTGAGGCCGAAGGCCGAGCTCTATTCTGGAAGACTATAAACCTTCTCGAAGAAAGCAAGTAGCTATGGGCGAGGCCGCAGGCTGAGCTGCGTTCAGAAATAAGCTAAACCATCTTGAAGAAAGTAAGTAACTAAGGTGAGGCCGAAGGCCGAGCTACGTTCTGATAATTGAAAAACCATCTCGAAGAAAGCAAGTAACTAAGGGCGAGGCCGAAAGCCGAGCTGCGTTCAGGAAGAAGCTAAACCATCTTGGAGAAAGTAAGTAACTAAGGGCGAGGCCGAAGGCCGTGCTCTATTCGGGAAGACCATAAACCATCTCGAAGAAAGCAAGTAACTAAGGGCGAGGCCGAAGGCCGAGCTGCGTTCAGGAAGAAGCTAAACCATCTCGAATAAAGTTAATTAACATTAAGATTGAGTTAATTTAATTTAAATTTTATTATAAAGTCCACGCTTCTGACGGCAATTATACCGTGCATTCTAGAACCTCGCGGTTATTCCCGGCTGGATGGCAAGAGGCCCGATGCTATCACCTTAGTGCCATGGAATAAGGGTAGTTCTTTGATGTGGGACGCCACTTGTGTTCTCACATTGGCTCCAAGTCACGTTAGGACATCTTCAAGACCGGCTGGCGCGGCCGAGGCTGGGGCAGAGAGCCTCAAACGCAACCAATATAGAAATATAATTCAAGATTTCGAATTTGTTGCGTTTGCGGTTGAAACCCTCGGTCCGTGGAGCAGTGAAGCCAAAAGAGGCTTGGGCCTCTGCTGGTTGACGCAACTGGTGTCCCGCCATCAAGGGCTTATGTACTTCATTCAAAGGCTAAGCCTTGCCATTCAGCGGGGTAATATTTCCGTCTACGGGTAATGCCGCAAGTGCTCTAAGAACATTTGAAAATGCCCGTTTTGATAGTTATTTTAATGTTTGTTAGGTAGGTTTTAATTCTTTAGTTATTAATATTACTTTTTTATTTTTATGAAATAAATAGATTGAGTAAACGATATTATATTCTATCGAAGAAAGGAAGTCTTTAAGGGCTAGGTCCGAAGGCGGAAGAGGGTTTTTGGTTTACCTGAACGCAGCTCGGCCTTCGGCCTCGCACTTAGTTCCTTCCTTTCTTCCAGAAGGTTTATCGTCTTCCTGAACGCAGCTCGGCCTTCGGCCTCGCCCTTACTTACATATTTTATTTGAGAAAGGTTTATCGTTTTCCTGAAAGCAGCTCGGCCTTCGGCCTCGCCCTTAGTTAGTTACTTTCTTTGAGAAGGTTTATCGATTACCTGAACGCAGCTTGGCCTTCGGCCTCGCCCTTAGTTACTTACATTCTTCTTTGGAATACGAATTTCACGCGAGCGAAGCCGCGGGCAACAGCTAGTCTATACTATAATTTCACTTCAAATAAAATATGAACTTTTATAAATAAAAATTCACAGATTTCGTGCCTTACACGACTATCGAGCACATTGAAGATGAATCTACGGAATTCGAAAAAAAAGGTTAGTTGGGTTCTGATGATGGAGCCGGAAAGAAGCCATAGGAACTCCTAAACTACACATGATGAGCCCATCGTGTTTGGGCTCGTTGGATTTGTCTTCGTAAGTACTCTAGTCATGTGTTATGTCCATGGTCCTGATGATGGAGCCGGAAGGAAGCCATAGGAACTCCTAAACTACACATGAAAAATCCACCATATTTGGGCTTGTTGGATATGCTGCGCGCGACGCATCTTCTAACCTAACCTATATTCTTATCTTCTATATCCTTATATTATATTTGATATTTATTAATTTGTTACTTTAGTTAGACATAATGTCAAGCTTATCTCGTTTTCTGTCTAAATTTTAGTTTACATTTTTTAAGCTGCTTGTGTTTTTGAAAAATAATAAAAAATATATAAATGTTATATTTTTTTTATTTTGTTGAATTCATTTTCAATGCGACGCATCTTCTAACCTAACCTATATTCCTATATTCCTATATCCAACGAGCCCAAATATGGTGGATTTATCATGTGTAGTTTAGGAGTTCCTATGGCTTCCTTCCGGCTCCATCATCAGGGCCCTGGAAATAACATATGACTAGAGTACTTGCGAAGACAAATCCAACGAGCCCGAACACGGTCGATTTATCATGTGTGGTTTAGGAGTTCCTAGGGCTTCATTCCGGCTCCATCAACAGGACCCTGGACATCATATATGACAAGAGTACTTGCTAAGAAAAATCCAACGAGCCCAAACACGATGGGCTTATCATGTGTAGTTTAGGAGTTCCCATGGCTTACCTCCGGCTCAGTCATCAGACCCCAACTAACCTTTTCCTTATCCCGACTTTCTCGTGTCGCTCAGCGACAATATTTTTTCGAATTCCGTAGATTAATTTCCTATGTGCTCGATAGTCGTGTGAGGTACGAAATCTGTGAATTTATTTTTTCAAAAAGGTTGAGCTACAGGGCAAACCCTTAGGCCGATCGTCTTTGTTTTGGGCTCAAATTGTAGCTGACTAAATTGTCCAGAAGAATTTTTCTCAATTTTTTTATAGCATTCTTCGTTTCCAAAATATCGAACGCCAAATTAAAAAATTCGGAAAAATTTAATTTTTTTTCTCACTATTTCGGCCATAACTTTTTTCGTTTTTTACTTTCTCGAATAATTCTTTTTGCACCTTACAGCTCTCATGAATACGCGTCTTTTTTTAATATCATATCTTCACAACTCTCCGAGATATAAGGGGATCGCACTTTTTCGTGAAATCGGGGCCTATACTGAAACGAACCAAAAGACATTTTCTATGTAAAAAAAAAAAAAAAACAAAGACACGCGACACGAGCACACATTGTAAATTTTCTAAAGCAAAATTAAGTCTATGACGAAGTTGCTATAACACGCTCTAGGACGCTTATATTACGCTTATAGCGTTCCGTCTTCTAATTTCCAGTCATATTATTTATTATTAGTTATATTGTTGATTAGTCATATCATAAGACTATTAGTATGACTAATCAACTATAAGACTATGACTTATAGTCGTAGGTCTAATCAACTATAAAGATAATAATATGACTGAAAATTCAAAGAGGGAACGCTATAAGCGTCATAGGAACTATGGCTGCCTCGGCTGAACTGGAAGAATTCTTTTATTTATAAGTTCAGGTTTAAGTTTATTTTAGTTTAGAAATTATAATATACATAGATACTACCGCGTGAAATAACCAAATAAAAATTATTCTGGTTTCAATAATTAATGACTAATTATCAATTTTCTTTACCAACTGTACGTGTTGTAAAACACACGACTGTTTGAGTCATATTGTCTCTCTTTGCATACACACCACTACTGAATTGCGTCCTGACGTACGGGTTTGAAGCGTCGACTCGGACGGTCGCTGTTGTCCAAAGGTTGAAAGTTTCCCAGCGAGCAATGGAACGAGCCATGTTGGGAATATCGCTACGTGATATGGTGCGTAACGAGGCAATCCGCCGACACACCAGAGTATAGTCGATATTCGACACAGGGTGACTAATCTCAAGTGGAAGTGGGCTGAATACCAATGAGACGACATACATTACATAGTCGTTTCAATCGACCTTTCATTCAGTGTGGTGGTACAAACCCCTGGCGGCTTAAACCCGGTAATTTAAGAAGTTAAGGGACCTGCAGTTTTAGGTGAAATTCGAACTAGGTTCTGCCGCTATCGGTCGAGCGGTCACCCATCCAAGCCGTTTCAACCGTTCTTTCATTCAGTGTGGTGGTACAAATCCGTAATGTAAGAAGTTAAGGGACCTACAGGTTTACGTGAAATCCGAACCACGTTCTGCCGCTATCGGTCGAGCGGTCAACCATCCAAGAACTGACAGCGCCCAGGTGTGCTTATGCTCACGACCAACAGTCGACCTACCGCACCGCTGAGCTACCGAGGCTGACATTCACTCGCAGTGTAACAATTCTTTGTTCTTAATACCTATTACGCAGAAAATACAAGATACTGCACTTACGAGTAGGTAGGTACATAAGTTACGTATGTATATAAGTACTTTTGTCTGTTTTTGTCCAAGTGACGATACTTCAATGTCCGTCAGTTAAGTGGACTTAACTGACGGACATTGCTGGACATACGCCTCTCCAATTTTCCCGGCCTTCAGCGGTACGGAACCACCGCTTTACGCCGACGTACTTGATGCCCTCGTCCTACCTGACGGGTGGTCTTCCCACACTCCGTTTTACTGTCCACTGCCGCCAGTGTAGGAAACGGTTACTTCAAGGGTTACGTTACGCACCATATCACGTAGTGATATTCCCAGCATGGCGCGCTCCATTACTCCCTGAGCAACTTCCAACTTTTGGACAACATTCGTCACGAGTCTACGTTTCACACCCGTACGTCATACATAACGGATACACTGTATCGATACTTTTGTCAGCCTCGGTAGCTCAGTGGTGCGGTCGGTCAACCGTTGTTAAGCACACCTGGGAGCGGTCAGTACTTCAATGGGAGACCGCTCGACCGTTGGAGGCTCTGACCATGGTTCGGATTCCACGTAAAACTGTAGGTCCCTTCGCTTCTTACTTTACTAGGTGGTAGGGTTCATCCCGCCCGGTTTGGTACCACCGCACTGACGCACATGAAACGTCGTTCGAAACGGCTATGTAAATAGTTCGTGTTCTCCAGCCAGTCCAGTGTAGCCGACATGAAATGAAGGGAAACACTGACTTTGGCACCTAGTTCACTAAGGTGTTATGGGCTGACATCACGGATGTAGACCACCGAGCATACCTACTCCTTATCATATCCTCCTTGATGTATCCTCCTTGATGTAGACGGATGCAGTCAACCGTGTCAGTTTCCACAAAAAAAACTGTATCGATAATTGCTCTGCAATTCATCAGAAATAGTTAAGAATCAAGTAGTTCTAGGCATGACCTAGTTCAGAATCCGCCTCCTAAATTTAGTTTATTTTCTTCAGTTTATTTTCTTCTTTATTAATGATCGAATTTTAACTTCTAACTTTTGACTTGAGACTTAGACTTTTAATTTTGTAATTAATTTCAATTTTATTTTATTTTATTTCAAACTAGCTGTTGCCCGCGGCTTCGCTCGCGTGAAATTCGTATTCCAAAGAAGAATGTAAGTAACTAAGGGCGAGGCCGAAGGCCAAGCTGCGTTCAGGTAATCGATAAACCTTCTCAAATAAAGTAACTAACTAAGGGCGAGGCCGAAGGCCGAGCTGCTTTCAGGTAAACGATAAACCTTTCTCAAATAAAATATGTAAGTAAGGGCGAGGCCGAAGGCCGAGCTGCGTTCAGGAAGACGATAAACCTTCTGGAAGAAAGGAAGGAACTAAGTGCGAGGCCGAAGGCCGAGCTGCGTTCAGGTAAACCAAAAACCCTCTTCCGCCTTCGGACCTAGCCCTTAAAGACTTCCTTTCTTCGATAGAATATAATATCGTTTACTCAATCTATTTATTTCATAAAAATAAAAAAGTAATATTAATAACTAAAGAATTAAAACCTACCTAACAAACATTAAAATAACTATCAAAACGGGCATTTTCAAATGTTCTTAGAGCACTTGCGGCATTACCCGTAGACGGAAATATTACCCCGCTGGATGGCAAGGCTTAGCCTTTGAATGAAGTACATAAGCCCTTGATGGCGGGACACCAGTTGCGTCAACCAGCAGAGGCCCAAGCCTCTTTTGGCTTCACTGCTCCACGGACCGAGGGTTTCAACCGCAAACGCAACAAATTCGAAATCTTGAATTATATTTCTATATTGGTTGCGTTTGAGGCTCTCTGCCCCAGCCTCGGCCGCGCCAGCCGCTCTTGAAGATGTCCTAACGTGACTTGGAGCCAATGTGAGAACACAAGTGGCGTCCCACATCAAAGAACTACCCTTATTCCATGGCACTAAGGTGATAGCATCGGGCCTCTTGCCATCCAGCCGGGAATAACCGCGAGGTTCTAGAATGCACGGTATAATTGCCGTCAGAAGCGTGGACTTTATAATAAAATTTAAATTAAATTAACTCAATCTTAATGTTAATTAACTTTATTCGAGATGGTTTAGCTTCTTCCTGAACGCAGCTCGGCCTTCGGCCTCGCCCTTAGTTACTTGCTTTCTTCGAGATGGTTTATGGTCTTCCCGAATAGAGCACGGCCTTCGGCCTCGCCCTTAGTTACTTACTTTCTCCAAGATGGTTTAGCTTCTTCCTGAACGCAGCTCGGCTTTCGGCCTCGCCCTTAGTTACTTGCTTTCTTCGAGATGGTTTTTCAATTATCAGAACGTAGCTCGGCCTTCGGCCTCACCTTAGTTACTTACTTTCTTCAAGATGGTTTAGCTTATTTCTGAACGCAGCTCGGCCTTCGGCTTCGCCTTTAGTTACTTGCTTTCTTCGAGATGGTTTTTCAATTATTCGAACGTAGCTCGGCCTTCGGCCTCGCCTTAGTTACTTACTTTCTTCAAGATGGTTTAGCTTCTTCCTGAACGCAGCTCAGCCTGCGGCCTCGCCCATAGCTACTTGCTTTCTTCGAGAAGGTTTATAGTCTTCCAGAATAGAGCTCGGCCTTCGGCCTCACCCTTAGTTACTTACTTTCTTCAAGAATGTTTTTCTTCTTCCTGAACTCAGCTCTGCCTTCCGCCTCGCTCTTAGTTACTTTCATCGAGAAAGAATATCGTTTACGTGGGCGCAGATCCGCCTTCGGGCCCGCCTTTAGTTACTTACTTTCTTTTTTGAAATACGAATTTCACGCGAGCGAAGCCGCGGGCAACAGATATATAAATCTTATTGCACTAATGACAGCGACATAACTTCGACTTTGAATTATTTTTTTTATTTATCATTATCAAACAATTTGTCACCGGCCAGCTCACGTTGAGATGACAGTTCTCTGTTGTCAACATGACATTTAAAATTGTTTTTACCAATACTTTGGATTACGTGATTTTCATTTTTATTATATTTTTTAATTATTATGTTAATCCGGGATATACACTGTAACTATAAAAAGTTTCGTCAAATTCCGTTCAATGGTTTGCGAGATGCGCGTACAAATAGACATGTTTGCATTTACGATTTTATTATATGTATAGAAAGAATAGATATGTTTATACTATTGTGTTCAAGTTATAAAATAGAAGAACTTGTCATTTTGGATGAATCTTCTTATTTTTAAATTTCGAATGAATATTTTATTCAAATTGTATTTGCTGCCAGTTCTCAAGATATAATTATGTACTTTGGACTACGTGATTTTAAACGCGCAATAATGTTTATAATTGTTTTTTTATTTTGTTATTTTTGTTATTTTTTTTACGTATTATGTTAACCCGGCATATAAACTGCCACTATACAAAGTTTCGTCTAATTCCGTTCAGTGGTTTTTGCGTGATGCGCGTACAGACAAACAAACAAACAAACAAACAAACAAACAAACAAAAATTTTAAAAACTGTTCTAAAATGTTCAGTATCTCATTTTAAGCCACCCTGGTTAGTTTTTTTCCGAATACATTCAATGTACAGACTTTCTTACCTTTACGATTTTATTATATGTATAGATTTATTTAATCTTTTAATTTTGTAATTTTCTATCGTTTTTATTTACCGTGTATTATCAAAATGTAAGCCCGAGGAATTCTATTCTTGGCTATTAAGTTATAATATTGTTGATTTTTAAATTTGTTATTAATATAAGCTGTGGAATTCTCTAATATATAAATAAATAAATAAATCTAACATTGCCACGAGCGAAGCCGCGCGAGTAGAGCAAGTGGACTATGAGTGAACCGATGATTGCCTAGCAGTACCAACCGCCACACTGCACTAACGAGAAACCGCAAACAGTTTACCATCACGCCGGCGACGTATGAGATAAAGTACGACTAATAATAGCTTCACACTAAGTACTCCAGCAGAACGCGGAACATTGATTTTTCGCTAGAACTCATTTATAAGTTTTCTACTTCATCTAAAAGAGAGGGAAAATTTCTCAATCACTATTTTGAAATTACATATTACATACAAACATACCACACGCAGTATCCCGAAAATCAGGGTAAGCAGAGTAGTCGGTGTTGTGCTGCGAGTACTGTTGTAAATTACAGCACAACACCGACCACCACGTGTAGCAAAGTATTAGGACAAGACAACTATCAAGCAGCAAGTAATGCACGAAGACCCACCTGCTGAATGACTCGAAGGAAGGACCGTGCCGAGGTGAGAGTTGGCTAGCCTGTCGCCCTTATGCACGGTATCTTGTGCTTATCCCTTAGTCGCATTTAACGACATGCACGGGGAGAGGTGCAGTGGGGCTATTAATTTTAACTACCGACCCTACACGGTACAATGGTATTTGAAAATTTATTTTACTTTTAGTTGCTGTCGGCGAGGTGCTCTTGTGGCGTCTTGTAATTTTCCGTAAAAGTTTTTATTGATTTATTTCTTTATTTATTTATATATTATTTTCTTTATTTCACATTTTTATAATAATTTATATTAATTTTACATATATTACTATAAAAAGTAATAAAAATACACAAAATTAATACAAATATAAAAAAAAACGGTAATACCGCCGGCGGCGGGAGACAGGCCTCCAAGCGCGCCGGCGGGTGCAGGCCGTGGTTACGGAGCTCTCCGAGACGACGCGAGACTAACTTCGAGCGATAGATGGTGGTACTGACACGTAGGCCACCACCACCCCCATCTCGGAAAGCTCCGTATCCGCCGGACTGCACGGGGACAAAATATTATTTTTATTTAATTTTTAATATTTATTCATTGGTAGGATTTTTGGTTTTAAATTTTAATTGTTCTTTTAGATCGGAGATATTTCCAGTAACATTGCGTTTAATTCAGTTTTACTGATGGTGAATAAATTTGTTTTTCTTTCTTTCTTTCTTTCAAATTCTGCCTATAAGGTGACCGGAGTAGTTAGCACAGCTGTACCTAAATAAACATGCATGAAACAAAATGGTAAATTCCCCCAACAACAGACATTCAACCTTGGTCATTGTATGCGATTAGCACTGTGTAGGTACCGTTTAATGAACACCATTGATTCTGGTTCCATCGTTAACAAATTTTTTGTTATTTTGAGGCCATGGACCAATAATTGACCTTCCTTCGATCGATCAATTAACAGGTATTTTGCAGACACGGTTTTTAGAAGTCTTTTTTGAATTCGTTCGTTGAAGCGATGGATACTGGAAAATATCGGACCGAGATTTTCTGTAAATAACTATTTATTTTTAATAAACATGAATTTATTTTCATAAAATATAAAAAAGTAATACTAATAACTAAAGAATTAAAAACCTACCTAACAAACATTAAAATAACTATCAAAAGGGGCGTTTTCAAAATAATGTTCCTAAAACATTAATATTATATTATTATCTATACATATAATAAAATCGTAAAGGTAAGAAAGTCTGTACATTGAATGTATTCGGAAAAAAACTAACCAGGGTGGCTTAAAATGAGATACTGAACATTTTAGAACAGTTTTTAAAATTTTTGTTTGTTTGTTTGTTTGTTTGTTTGTTTGTTTATCTGTACGCGCATCACGCAAAAACCACTGAACGGAATTAGACGAAACTTTGTATAGTGGCAGTTTATATGCCGGGTTAACATAATACGTAAAAAAAAATTACAAAAATAACAAAATAAAAAAACAATTATAAACATTATTGCGCGTTTAAAATCACGTAGTCCAAAGTACATAATTATATCTTGAGAACTGGCAGCAAATACAATTTGAATAAAATATTCATTCGAAATTTAAAAATAAGAAGATTCAACCAAAATGACAAGTTCTTCTTTTTTATAACTTGAACACAATAGTCTATACATATCTATTCTTTCTATACATATAATAAAATCGTAAATGCAAAAATGTCTATTTGTACGCGCATCTCGCAAACCACTGAACGGAATTTGACGAAACTTTTTATAGTGACAGTGTATATCCCGGATTAACATAATAATTAAAAAATATAATAAAAATCAAAATCACGTAATCCAAAGTATTGGTAAAAACAATTTTAAATGTCATGTTGACAACAGAGAACTGTCATCTTAACGTGAGCTGGCCGGTGACAAATTGTTTGATAATGATAAATAAAAAAAATTATTCAAAGTCGAAGTTATGTCGCTGTCATTAGTGCAATAAGATTTATATATCTGTTGCCCGCGGCTTCGCTCGCGTGAAATTCGTATTTCAAAAAAGAAAGTAAGTAACTAAAGGCGGGCCCGAAGGCGGATCTGCGCCCACGTAAACGATATTCTTTCTCGATGAAAGTAACTAAGAGCGAGGCGGAAGGCAGAGCTGAGTTCAGGAAGAAGAAAAACATTCTTGAAGAAAGTAAGTAACTAAGGGTGAGGCCGAAGGCCGAGCTCTATTCTGGAAGACTATAAACCTTCTCGAAGAAAGCAAGTAGCTATGGGCGAGGCCGCAGGCTGAGCTGCGTTCAGGAAGAAGCTAAACCATCTTGAAGAAAGTAAGTAACTAAGGCGAGGCCGAAGGCCGAGCTACGTTCGAATAATTGAAAAACCATCTCGAAGAAAGCAAGTAACTAAAGGCGAAGCCGAAGGCCGAGCTGCGTTCAGAAATAAGCTAAACCATCTTGAAGAAAGTAAGTAACTAAGGTGAGGCCGAAGGCCGAGCTACGTTCTGATAATTGAAAAACCATCTCGAAGAAAGCAAGTAACTAAGGGCGAGGCCGAAAGCCGAGCTGCGTTCAGGAAGAAGCTAAACCATCTTGGAGAAAGTAAGTAACTAAGGGCGAGGCCGAAGGCCGTGCTCTATTCGGGAAGACCATAAACCATCTCGAAGAAAGCAAGTAACTAAGGGCGAGGCCGAAGGCCGAGCTGCGTTCAGGAAGAAGCTAAACCATCTCGAATAAAGTTAATTAACATTAAGATTGAGTTAATTTAATTTAAATTTTATTATAAAGTCCACGCTTCTGACGGCAATTATACCGTGCATTCTAGAACCTCGCGGTTATTCCCGGCTGGATGGCAAGAGGCCCGATGCTATCACCTTAGTGCCATGGAATAAGGGTAGTTCTTTGATGTGGGACGCCACTTGTGTTCTCACATTGGCTCCAAGTCACGTTAGGACATCTTCAAGAGCGGCTGGCGCGGCCGAGGCTGGGGCAGAGAGCCTCAAACGCAACCAATATAGAAATATAATTCAAGATTTCGAATTTGTTGCGTTTGCGGTTGAAACCCTCGGTCCGTGGAGCAGTGAAGCCAAAAGAGGCTTGGGCCTCTGCTGGTTGACGCAACTGGTGTCCCGCCATCAAGGGCTTATGTACTTCATTCAAAGGCTAAGCCTTGCCATCCAGCGGGGTAATATTTCCGTCTACGGGTAATGCCGCAAGTGCTCTAAGAACATTTGAAAATGCCCGTTTTGATAGTTATTTTAATGTTTGTTAGGTAGGTTTTAATTCTTTAGTTATTAATATTACTTTTTTATTTTTATGAAATAAATAGATTGAGTAAACGATATTATATTCTATCGAAGAAAGGAAGTCTTTAAGGGCTAGGTCCGAAGGCGGAAGAGGGTTTTTGGTTTACCTGAACGCAGCTCGGCCTTCGGCCTCGCACTTAGTTCCTTCCTTTCTTCCAGAAGGTTTATCGTTTTCCTGAACGCAGCTCGGCCTTCGGCCTCGCCCTTACTTACATATTTTATTTGAGAAAGGTTTATCGTTTACCTGAAAGCAGCTCGGCCTTCGGCCTCGCCCTTAGTTAGTTACTTTCTTTGAGAAGGTTTATCGATTACCTGAACGCAGCTTGGCCTTCGGCCTCGCCCTTAGTTACTTACATTCTTCTTTGGAATACGAATTTCACGCGAGCGAAGCCGCGGGCAACAGCTAGTTATTGAATATATATTAAATAGGTATTCATTCAATAAATATGGAACACCGCACTGAACAAAACGTCGTCTGTCGAAGCGGCTATGTAAATAGTTCGTGTTTTCCGTCCTTTTCAGTGTTTAACGCGATCCCGCCGTCCCCTTTCCACCTCACACACTCTGGACATACCGCGGAGGCGCGATCGAAGGGAAGCACTGCCATGGAACCTAGTTCATCAAGGTATTATCGGCTCACTACAGTGCCTGTAGCGACGTGTCGTCCGCGATCGACTAACTGAGGCTGGATGGCTTCAACGCTGTGAATGGAACATGGCGCGCTGCACTCTCTAGCTTAAATTATGCGTATCTTGATGTTTACAACAATATTTTTTATCGTACGTCAGTTGCTTAGAATTGTCGGCCGCATACAACGTCCGTGCAAGATCTCAATTAATTAATTTTAATTGTCTAATAGACACAATAGAACGCGGCAACACAGTTGAGCGGCTAACTTCACGCGAGTTACCCAACTTGCGTTTGCAATACTGCGTGCACTTCCTGTCAAACTGACGAAGCTCTTGTGTTGATGGTACCTATATACTTCCGTATAAGAAATATGAACGTATTTGTGAGGTTCGGAATATTTTCTGAGAATAATATGGGGAAAATTCTTACATTTAAAAAATGCAGTTTGCATGAATGCATGTTTGTTGGACAACACCGACTACTCTACTTACCCATTTGTCGCAGTACAGTGTATGTAATGTACAGTAGGCACATAAGTGTAAGTGAACGACCGGATGAGAGACCCCGTTTGCCATAGCTCAGGGCAAGAACATTATTCAGGGAATCCTATTTTGGGAAACAGGGATCATTTGAAAGTACTCTATTATGTATGAACAATAAACATTTCTTTCTTTCTGTCTTTCTTTATTTATGTATGTGCATATAGTTGAAATGAAACCGTAGTTTCCCCACTCTGTTAAACATTAGAAAACATTTAGAAAGAGGAAAGTGTGAACCGCTATTTAGTGCCAACTTACAAACTTGGTGTTAAACTCTACATTTGGTTAAAATGCCAGTTTCACCGCGACGCTCGCCGCATTTTCCTTTATACTTACCTATATCATTACATGACAATCTCTTGATTGGATACTGATCGAATAGAAGAGGTACAACAGAAAGTTCTTGTGGCAAACGGATATGGAACTCGGAAATTGCAATACTAATACAAATGATTTCACCTTTTGAAAGACACACTAACGCTTGAGGTCGATTCATTATTACCCATTTGAAAAAAAAATCCTATTACCTTAAGTGAGCTATTATGTATACATATAATTGGTTTCTCAGAAACGGCTGTAACGATTTGGGTGAAATGTTGTATTTAGATAATGTTTTACTTTCCAAGTTTATCTAGATAGGTATCATACCAGAGAAAATCCATTTTCACACACAAAAAAAATATTATTTGGTGCCACCTGTTGATGCCGAGCGAAACGAGATCGCCCAGGGGGCTTATTCCGAATGCTAACGCCTAATCGATCTCGCTTAGGCGAGAGCGAATATCGCTTAGCTCCTCTTTTGTATGACAATTCGTATTTCGTACGCACGCAAACTAATACGCAACGACATGAGAGTGTCGAGATATTGTCCGTGACGAGAGACGTCTGGCGGGAGGGTCTTGGCTGCCGCCGAGTCGGTATCGACTCTCGCTCTCTCGGCGATCGACGATACGTCATAGTGGCGTTCTTTTCATACGAAAGAGGAGCTAAGCGATATTCGCTCTCGCCTAAGCGAGATCGATTAGGCGTTAGCATTCGGAATAAGGCCCCTGGTACTTGTCATTAACACTTGAGGCATTTTTATGCCTAAATGGGCCAAGAGCGACGTTTAAATAAAATACAAAATCGCGGCGGTCTGAAACACGAAATTCACTGGCGATATCTCGTAAACTATAATAGGTACAAACTTGTAATTTGGGGTATAGCTAGGTTTGGTGAGTACTCTTGGTACCTGAACAGGCGTTTATCTCTATCCACAACAAAGATACAAGGAGGCCAAAAGTACCCTGAATTGCTTCGAGAAAAGGATGGTACGGCCGTGTTTACTCGACTTGTTGGAGGCACTTTGTCAGCCTCGGAAGCTCAGTGGTGCGGTCGGCCGACTGTTTTTAAGCAACTCTGAGCGCGGTCACTTTTTGGAGGGGTGACCGCTCGGCCGTTGGAGGCTGACTAGTGTTATCCCGCCCTGGTTGGTACCACCGCACTGAATGAAACGTTCGTCGAAACGGCTATGTAAATAGTTCGTCTTTTCCGTCCAGTTCAGTGTAGCCGACATTAAATGAATGGAAGCACTGACATGGCACCTAGTTCACCAAGGTGTTATGGGCTGACATCACGGATGTTTTAGGTCATCACCTGAGCCAGAGCCAGAGCCAACCGAGTCAGTTTTCATAAAAAAAAAACTGCCGTGCCCCCAGATCGCCTTTTTTTTAGCTTTTAACCGAGGAATCTCGTGGTGGTAGGTATTATTATGCGCTCGATCTGCAACAGCCTGTATAATTATGTTGTTGTAATAAGTAACCTCTTATCGTAAGTCGACCGGAAGCGAATAAACAGAAGATCGGCGGCGACGAGGCTCAGCTAAACACAAATTACCGCCGCGTCCCTGAGATATCTTGTGCATAGTCATTGTAATGTGCACCACAATCGGTACTACTCTGTTTTTAGGGTTCTGTTTTTTTTTTATCTAATCCGGTATGGGTGGCTGAGTCGGAGGGACCAAAGCACATGCTCCGACCAGCCAATATCACCTCCGAGAAGGTAGGTGCCATACCGGAGACTGCCCTGGATTACTGGCTATACTGGACTAGAGGATAAAACAACCGAGGCTGCCTTGCGGCCATCTTACATCCAGTACGGTGGTACCAAACCAGTCGGCTACAATTTGAGCCTACCAGCTAGTAAGGGGCAAGGGAATGGACCTACAGTTTAACACTGGTTCCGAAAGGTGAAGCAGCGGGTGTAGGTATGCACGTAATTTTTTTCGTCACAAAAAAACTCATTGGTACACGCCGACCGGATTCGAATATCGGACCTCTCGCATGAGAAACCGATGCTCAAACCACTCGGCCACCCGCTGCTTATACATCACAACAAAGCCGCCGCCGTACATCAAAAGAGTAAAAATCCGATCACTTAGAGAATTACTCTCGTGTCTGTCTGTCTGTCTGTCTGTCGGTCTGTCACAACTTATTTTCTCCGAATCTACTGGACGAATAAAGTTCAAATTTGGTATATATTAGTATAGAGTTTGATGGCCTAAACACGGACATATAGGGTAAATCAATTAATTTCGATTTTGGGGGTGATAAATTAAGAAACTCAAAAATATTTTTTTAAGTGCATCGTGTGACTTATCAATGAAAGGGGCTCGTTATAATGTATATTGTATATTGTTTATTAAGCATTCATTAGACAGCATGACTGTACTCGAATTTGTCACAATTTGTTCTATCCGATTCGATTACACCCACGAAGAAGAACCGGTAAGAAACTTCGCAGGTTTTTTTTTTTTCATAATAATTTTTACAAGCATTTAGTGACTATCCACATAATAACACCGCCTACAGTAGATTGAAAATACAGCTTGAGAGCAAGATCAAAAACAGATTTTTGTTTTGTTTTTGAAGTTCTGACTGCAAGGACTTAATTTAGTGGATCAGGTGTAAAGAGCCTTTGTCAAATTTTTGATACGTCATTTGTATCAACTCAATAATGTTAGTAATAAGTATACATACTACAACGTAGTATTGTCAAATAATAATAAAAAAAATTATAATAAAAATATTAAGATACTTGAAGTATCAAGTTGTCAATCGGTTAGTAAATAAATTTGAGTACAAATAGTACCTAGTCATGCGCTAACTAATTATGCTGTCAGAACCTCAAGATATAGTCCTGTCGACTAATGCCTCTTTTACAGTATAGTAGGCTTTCTTTACAAGAGTTGATTTTATATGTTTCTTAAACAAAGTATCATTTAGATTTTTGACCTCTTCTGGTATTTTATTATACAATCTAACACTGTTGCAAACAAAACTTTTCGACATTTTAGATGACCTGTGCTTCGTAATTAGAACATTATTTTTATGCCTAGTATCATGCTGGTGCATATCAGAGTGAAGCGTAGCACCTGTATATATTTCCTAGCATAGCAGATATTTTGATAAATATAAGCACTGGGTAATGTCATAATTCCTATTTTATCAAATACATTTCTACAAGAGTCCCTCGCCCTCATACTGAGTATACAACGCAGTGCTCTTTTTTGAAGAATAAATATTCTATTAGATTCCGCCGCGTTTCCCCAAAATAATAATCCATAAGACATAAGACTATCGAAGTAAGCATAATACACAGTTTTAGCAGCTTGTGTGCCACATAATTCTTTAATTTTTTTTATGGCATAACAAGCTGAACTTAGCTTACCAGCAAGCGTATCTATATGAGGTTTCCAAGTTAGGGTGCGATCAAATATTACTCCTAAAAAGGTTATTTCTTTGGAAATATGTAATGTCAGATCTTCTGCTGTTTTAACAATTTCCTGATTAACAATACGTCTGTGAGTTCCAAGTGCAAAGTGCATTACATTTGTTTTATTGACATTGAGTAAGAGGTTATTGGAATCAAACCAACACTTTAATGACTGAATTACATTGATGAAGGACTCACGTAATTCCGCAATGTTTTTACTTTTTAAAACTACAGATATATCGTCGGAAAACATTACTAACTCAATGTCATCTTTAATACAACTAGAAATGTCATTTACATAGATTAAGAAGAGCAATGGTCCCAGTATGGAACCTTGAGGAACTCCCATAGAAATGGATTCCACACCAGACTTATTACCATTAACATCACACACCTGCTTTCTGGTACTCAAATATGATTTACAAAGACGCAACTCTTTATCCCTTACACCATAATGTTCTAATTTCATTAAAATTATGTCATGACTAACACAGTCGAATGCCTTGGATAGATCACAGAAGATGCCATAAGTGTGATTAGAATTATCTAATGATTGAATTATAGCTTTTATCATTGACGCAATGGCATCTCCTGTAGACTTGCCCTTGCGAAATCCAAATTGTTTATAGTTTAAGATGTTGTTATCATTAAAATAATTAATTAATCTTTTTTCCACGGCTTTTTCAAACACTTTACTAAATACAGGAAGCAAAGATACAGGACGATAGTTTCCAATATTGTTATGACATCCCTTTTTAAACAATGGAACTAACCTAGCTATTTTGAGTGAATCTGGGAATATGCCGTCCTCAAAGCATTGATTTATAACACTAATTAATGGTTCTATAAGACTATTTATATTTTATTATATATATATTTTATTATAATTTTTTAATAACTAGTTTAAAAGATAACCCTTAGTTGCGTTTTTGGACATGTACGGGGAGATATGCAGTGGGACTATGCGGATGCGAAGTAAATAAAATATAAAAACTCAGAGCTGCGCGATTATTTACTATTAGCTGTCCCCCGAAGCCTTGAAGTAACTAAAAGGAAATTATTTTTGACTTTTTAAAGAGTCGGGGATTTTTAAAATTTGTTATTAGGTTTAAATTTTGCTCTCGAGAGCGACAGGTCAGACTAAAGAGCCACTACACCTCTGTCGCCACTGAACTTTCTACCTAACTGCTGTGTTAAATGTTAATCCGACTGCGTGGTTACATCTCACTCAACACAGCTGAGAGCAGCTGGCGGCCATCGATGGCGTTCCTACGCGTTGAATCAGTTCATTAGCATAAACGTGTTGAGTCAGACATGTGTAGCTGCGTAAATATGTTAATAAAAGGGAACGTCTGTATGACGGACGTCTGTATGACGGATTCGTATCTATCTTAACTAGGCCCATATATCCCTATCTAACTTATATATCTTAATCCTACTTACATATCTTAACTAAATTCTTACATATCTTAACTAACTTATTCTACAGTTTTATATAGGCCTTTATTTATCTTATTTATACTTATTTATATTTACATTTTATATTTTACTTAACTAAAACTTAAAAAACCTAAACTAAACTACGTCGGCCGCTCGCCTAGGCCCTAGGCTACCGCTCGGTGGAACGACGTGCGCGTCGTGTCGTCTGCCCGTCGCTGCTGCTCGGGCTGGCCGTCGTCCGTAACAGTAAAAAAAAAGTTTGAGGTGAACTCCGGAATCACTGAACAGATTTTGATTCGGTATCACCAATGTAAAGAGTATTTCTTGAGGCTCATACTATTGGCTATATATACCATCACGCTAAATGTCAATAGAGCTGAGCAGTATCACAGAAAGTATAATATGAACGGAATTTAGTGTCGAATGGGTGCCGGATGGCTGGCAGGGGTGACAAGGACGGAGGGAAGGGGTGGGAGGGGAAAAGGCGAGTGAGGAAGGGGAAGGGAGGTAGGGTGAGATAGAGAGAGAGAGAGAGAGAATATAAGAGAAGCGATAGTTTATTATCATATTTACGATTAAATCGAATTTGCCATTAAAGCGAGTTTACCGCGAGCGAAGCCGCGGTAAAAAGCTACACTACTATGTTATAAAGACGCTTTTCGTAATGCCTAAACGAGCGTTTTCAGAACGCACGTGTAACTGTATTTTAAAATGACCATATATTTTTTTATGGAAACTGACACGGTTAACTATCCGTGATGTCAGCCCATAAAACTTTGGTGAATTTGGTGCCGTGTCAGTGCTTCGCTTCGGTCGTGCCGGCTATACTGAACTGTACCGAAAACACGAACTATTTACATAGCCGTTTCGACCGACCTTTCATTCAGTGCGGTGGTATCAACCCGGGCGTGTTAAACCCTAGCACCTAGGTAAGGTAAGCAGGGAAGGGACCTACAGTTTTACGTGGAATCCGAACCACGATCGATCGAGCGGTCACCATCCAATTCGTGACCGCGCCCAGGTGTGCTTATGATCACGACCGACAGTCGACCGACCGCACCACTGAGCTACCGAAGCTGACATTTTTAATTTGCCTGTAAACAATTCATATTTTGTATAGGCACATAGGTAGGCAGATGAAGTCATGCCCTTTTATTAATGCACATGACATTTTGGACTTACAGATGCGGCGGAACGGGTTTTCAATGAACTGGTAAAACATGGCACTTAAACGGAGATGTAAACTCGATACAAATTGTTATTTGCAATCGGGTTTCATAGTTTGGTTCCTAGGTTGTTTAGCCCGTTAATACGACGCTTGAAGACACCCAGGTTAAAGGATTCAGGAAATACACTCGCCAGAAGACAGTTCCACACTCTAGCGGTGCCACAAAGAAATGAGTTCTCAAGGGTTCTCAAAAGCCCAATGTCTAAGATAAGTAACTGTCGGGCCGGCATGGCATTCGCAACCTCCGCGTACGACCGAATGTCCATGGGCGTCGTTAGACACCTTATGGGTGCCTGTCGGATTCCAACCGACATGCACCAATAAATTTTTTCTGACGGAAAATTGTACGTGCGAATTCAAACCACGATCAGTCTCAGCCTTTTGTACCGTGTGGGGCCGGTACTTTAAAAGAATAGCCCCACTGCATCTCTCCCCGTGTATGTCGTAAAAGGCGACTAAGGGATATGACTCCCTTCTTATATTACTAGGTGGTAGGGTTGAACCCGCCCGGGTTGGTACCACCGCACTGAATGAAAGGTCGGTCGAAACGGCTATGTAAATAGTTTGTGTTTTCCGTCCAGTTCAGTGTAGCCGGCACGAACGAAGGGAAGCACTGACGTGGCACCAAGTTCACCCGGTGTTATCGGCTGACATCATGGATGTTGTAGGTGATGCAGCCAACCATGTCAGTTTCAATAAAAAAAAAAAAAAAAAGCCTTGACCTCAACGGTCGAACGGTCACCCATCCAAGTCCTGACCTCGCCCAGGTCAGGTGGCCAGTCGATGGCACCGGCGGGTGGCCGAGTGGTTTGGGCATCGGCTTCTTATGCGAGAAGTCCGTCGAATCTGGTCGGCGTGTACCAATGAGTTTTTTCTGACGAAAAAATGTACGTGCATACCTACACCTGCTGCTTCACCATTCGGAACCGGTGTAAAACTGTAGGTCCCTTCCCTTGCCCCTTACTAGGTGGTGGGCTCAAATTGTAGCCGACTGGGTTGATACCACCGTTCTGGAGGTAAGATGGCTGTATAACAGTTTCGGTTGTGTTCCCCATCAATCCAACATAGCCAGCAATCCAAAGGAAGTCTCCAGTATAGCACCAACCTTCTCGGAGGTGATATTGCCTGGTCGGAGCATCTGCTTCGGCTCCTCTGACTCAGCCATTCATACATACATTTTATGCGAACGAATTTGTATTAGTATGGAGTGAACTAGAATAGGAACACTTCATTGAATACAAAATTGAATAAAAAATTAAAACACATTCAAAGAATTCACGAGGCAATCCGCCGACGCACCAAAGTAGTCGATATTGGATACCGGGTGGCTAAGCTCAAGTGGCAATGGGCTGGGCAAGTCAGCCGAAGAGACGATGACCGTTGGAGTAACCGTGTCCTACACTGGCGGCCGTGGACAGGAAAACGGAGTGTGGGAAAGACCACCCGCCAGGTGGGACGACGACATCAAGTAAGTACGTCGGCGGAAAGCAGTGGTTCCGTATCACTGCTTTCCGAAGGCCGGGAGGACTGGAGGAAAATTGGAGAAGCGTATGTCCAGCAGTAGACGCTTACACGCTGACTGACTGACACAATTGAGAAAATATAGAAGTGTGCGAAGGTGGACTTATCCAATAATGTTTTTTTTATTGAAAACACGACATTTGGCGCCGAGCCACCCATACGGTGTCTAACGAGGCCCATGGACATTCGGTCGTATGCGGGGGTTTTAAATGCCATGCCGGCCTGATAGGTGCCTATTTACGCCCCTTCTTACAGTCAACTTTTGTATAAAGTGTTTCAGTCAACCTTTTGAGTAAAGTGTTTTAATTAAGAAGAATTATATTTCTGAGATGAACAATACACTAGAAATAAACTTTATTTCCTCAATTACCGTGTGGGGCCGGTACTTTAAAAGAATAGCCCCACTGCATCTCTCCCCGTGTATGTCGTAAAAGGCGAATAAGGGTTATGACTCCCTTCTTATATTACTAGGTGGTAGGGTTCAACCCGCCCGGCTTGGTACCACCGCACTGAATGAAAGGTCGGTCGAAACGGCTATATAAATAGTTTGTGTTTTCCGTCCAGTTCAGTGTAGCCGGCGCGACCTAAGGAAAGCAAGGACGCAGCACCTAGTTCACCCGGTGTTATGGGCTGACATCACAGATGTTGTAGGTGATGTAGCTATCCGTGGGGTTTTCATAAAAAAAAAAATTACGACACCACACAGAAAAATAAAATATTTCAAAGCTTTTTTTACATCATAAATACGATTTTGATAAGAAAACCTTTGCGTGCGCGCGTTGATGTCTGTTGTATGTGGGCAGTCGAAAGGGCGTAAAAACGGCGCAAACGGTACAATTAATTCTTTATATGGTGTTTTTGAGATGTTCTATGTGTTAGGTATGAATACAATTTGAATATATGTACAAGAAAGAACAACCTATATTACCTATTATTCCTGCGCACTTAAAAAGAATAGCCCTACTGTATCTCTCCCCGTGCATGTCGTATAAAGCGACTAAGGGATAAGGACAGAATGCTGAGCGTAAGGGCGACAGGATAGCCACCTCTCACCTTGGCACGGTCCTTCCACCGAGTAATGTAGCATGTGGGTCTTCGTGCCTTACTTTCTGCTTGATAGTTATCTTACATACATACATATCACACACGCTGAATGCCGACAATCGGGGTAAGCAGAGTAATCGGTGTTGTGCTGCAAGAACTCTGGTACAGCGCAACACCGACCACCACGTTTCGCAAAGTATTCGAACAAGATTCAATCGATCAAGCAGCAAGTAAGGCACGAAGACCCACCTACTGCATGACTCGGTGGAGGTACCATGCCAAGGTGAGAGGTGGCGAACCTGTCGCCCTTTAGCACCGGCATCTGGTCCTTATCCCTTAGTCGCCTTTTAAGACATGCATGGGGAGAGATGCAGTGGGGATATTCTCTTTAAGTACCGGGCCCACACGGTACATAGTTATCTTGTCCTAATAATTTGCTAAATATGATAGTCGGTGTTGTGCTGTAATTCACAAGAGTACATGCTGCACACCACATGTATGTAACAATTTTGTGAAGTGTCCCATAATAATTATTTAGAATTAGCTGGGTAATACTCCGCTGGGTATTATAAATGTAACACCTGAATAATGGACTTAGCTTTGACAGGTAGGATAATTATTCAAAGTAAATGATAGTATTTATAACTTATTCGCCTTGACCCAATCTTTCGGTGAACGCATAAGACATCGCGAATTTTTTTACAGATGGTATGTCCTATTTAAATTCTGCATATCTAGTTAGAAGACAGCTAGCAAGCCTACGATTGTCCTTTAGAGCTATAAAAACATTATGTTATTCCATCACAAAGAGCGCTTATCTCATGCATAAATAAGCAAAAAAAACCTTCACAAACCTTCGTCTCAGCTATTTGACCTCAAACGCCGCGAGATTTACCACATTCCTTTACTAACAAAATATGAAATTATAAAACCTAAAGCCATCCACGCACGGAAGACATATTTTCACACGCCACAAAACACTTTATTTATTTCATCACTAGAATTCGTGTCGCGTTACGTCACAGTTCGGAATTCGAATTTGGAAGCGAGCGCGCGCGCGGAGCGAAGGCGCGGTACTGGCATGACACGGCGGAGACGCATGCGCGAAGCGCTGCTCGCCGGTTGGTCGAGGCGAGGTCGCTGGCAGGACTCTAGAATGCATGAATGATGGTGTCTGACTTGAAGACAGAAAAAAAGCTGTCAAGTGCGAGTCGAACTCGCGTGAAGAGCATTCCGTACCATTCCGTTTTCCGTGAGAACTTGGAGATTTTAGATTTCCATTTAGGTTTTCCTGTAAACTATAAGAGAGACTCTACATTTTAGACTCAGTAGTTTCGGAAATAAGGGAGGTGGAACTTTAGATTTTTGTATAATATTTTTTAAACTATGCAATTTAAAATTATAAAAGAATATACTTGTATTCCTACTTGCATATACTTGTACGGTCGGATGTCGAAGTCGGATGTCCGATTCTTGAGATTTCCCGTTTGTACAGTCATTTATTTTATTTAAACGCTTTAAAAATACTCGGATATAATTATTTTAAGACAAACACACTTTAAAAGTAAGCACCCGCATGTCGGAATCGTATAATTTAAAGACAGCTTAACAAAATATTAGATGCATACATACCACACCGATGTACCGTGTGGGGCCGGTACCTTAAAAGAATAGCCCCACTGCATCGCTCCCCGTGTATGTCGTAAAAGGCGACTAAGGGATATGACTCCGTTCTTATGTCACAAGGTGGTAGGGTTTAACACGCCCGGATTGATACCACCGCACTGAATGAAAGGTCGGTCGAAACGGCTATGTAAATAGTTTGTGTTTCCCATCCAGTTCAGTGTAACCGGCACGACCGAAGGGAAGCACTGACGTGGCACCTAGTTCACCCGGTGTTATGGGCTGACATCACGGATGTTGTAGGTGATGTAGCCAACCGTGTCAGTATCCATAAAAAAAATTCCTTATAACGAGAACTTTTTATAGATATATATGACCCACTAAATTTTTTTTTATTTTTTTTATTTATAGTTTGTCTCCAAAATTTACACCCAAAATTTAAATTTGTTTATTTACGCTATATGTCCGTGATTGGGTCATCAAATCAAACTCTATATAAATATAAAATAAAATTTCAACTTTATTCGTCTCGTAGATTCGGAGAAAATGAGCTGTGACAGACGGACAGACAGACACGATAGTATTCCGTAAGGATTCTGTTTTCACCACTTTTGAGGTACGGAACCCTAGAAGTTTACTAAAAGCCGCGGTTCTTAGAGAGCTGAAAGACTTGCTGAAAGACAAGGATTCTGAAAGCGCGTAAATATTGAGTAGCCATACAAACGACATCAATGCATGGACGCTAGGGTTTTCTTTAAAAAATCATGTCACAAAAATTAACCCACGAAATAAAACTATCGAATTCAATTAATTATGTATCGTGTGGGGCCGGTACTTAAAAAGAAAAGCCCCACTGCATCTCTCCCCGTCGCATGTCGTAAAAGTCGACTAAGGGATAAGGAAATTTGTCAGCCTCGGTAGCTCAGCGGTGCGGTCAGAAGACTGTTTTAAGCAACGCTGAGCGCGGTCAGTACTGGAATGGGTGACCGCTCGACCGTTGGAGGCTGACCGTGGTTCGCATTCCACGTTAAACTGTAGGTCCCTTCCCTTCTTACCTTACTAGGTGGTAGGGTTTATCCCGGCCGGGTTGATACCACCGCACTGAGCGAAACGTCGGACGAAACGGCTATGTAAATAATTCGTGTTTTCCGTCCAGTTCAGTGTAGCCGACACGAAATGAAGGGAATCACTGACATGGCACAAAGGTCCCCGGTGTTATGGGCTGACATCACGGATGTTGTAGGTGATGTAGCCAACCGTGTCAGTTTAAGAAAAAGTCAGTCAGTCAGCGTGTATGCGTCCACTGCTGGACATACGTCTCTTTAATTTTCCTCCAGTCCTCCCGGCCTTCAGCGATACGGAACCACTGCTTTCCGCCGACCTATCCGGTGCGCTGGATTTGAAACTGACACGGTTGGCTACATCACCTACAACATCCGTGATGTAGGCCCATAACACCGGGTGAACTAGGTGCCATGTCAGTGCTTCCCTACGGTCGTGCCGGCTACACTGAACTGGACGGAAAACACAAACTATTTACATAGCCGTTTCGACCGACGTTTCATTCAGTGCGGTGTTACCAACCCGGGCGGGTTAAACCCTACCACCTAGTAATATAAGAAGGAGTCATATCCCTTGGTTCATCCGGGACCGGGCGTAGTGGACAAACAAGATCCGTATATCCGTCATCCGCACAGAGCAAAAAAGTCCGGTCGGGCGGGGCCAGGCCCGATCATTGTTCTGTGGTCATCCGTCTCCGTTAAAGCGCTACGCCCGCATTCGCCGTCCGATAAAAACTAGACCGTGGACAAAGTCTGTAACAAATTCAAAATTCAAATTCAAAATTCAAAATTCACTTTATTTGTAAGTAAAATAGTAAAGTTACATTAAAATGCAATTTATCTTGAACTTACATCGTCAAAAACAGTTTATACAGTTAACATTTTATTAATTTAGATTATACATTTATATATTTATAATTAAATTCATCACATTTACATACATTAAATAATTAGGTTCCATTACACACTTGTACATTTTAATTAAGTTAATATTTGGAAAATCTTTAGGTCATACAAGTTCTGGGTTAGTAGCCATTCGTGCAGTCTTGTTTTAAATTTTTTTTCATTAGTTTCATTCGTTATGTCTCTTGGTAGTTTATTGTAAATTGTAGCACTGTTGAAATGTAGGCTCTTTTGGAATTTAGTTGTCTTATGTGTGTTATATTTTAGGTTAGCTTTGTATCTAGTTTTATAGCTATGGTTAGTGGTGTTATATTCATTTTTATTATTTCGTGCAAATAAAGCTGCTTTTTTACATATATGTCATAAGTAGTGAGTATTTTTAATGACGTAAATAATGGCTTGCAGTGTTCATTCCAACGAGCCTTTGTAATTATGCGAATAGCCTTTTTTTGCATTCTGAAGACTTTAATAGTGTCACCAGAAGACCCCCAAAATTCTAACAGTATCCGAATTGTGGTGCACTGGTGTTTTTGAAATCTAAGAATGTTATTTATTTATTTATTTATTTATTTTAGACAGGCAGCCTAGGCTGATGCGTCTAAATCCAGTTAAACTTTGTTGTTTTTCTCATTATCTTGGGTTTTTTTTTATTTTTTTTAATTTAATTATCGTTCTTGAGCACTCTTTTTGAGATTATGTTATTGAACGAATCAATGAATGAATTAATTAGTGAGTGAGCGAGTGAGCGTGTAAGTGAGTTGTACTGAGTTTGTTTTACTTGATTTTTACTTTTAGTTATTTAGAACATTTGAATTGAGTTTGTAATTTTGTTTCTAAAGTGTTGTACAATTTTTCCAAACATAATAAATTAATTATTTTTATTATTATATATGTTTATTTATTTATACATACGAGTATTATTAAATATAATATTACTCTTGACATACCGATTAATGTGTGGCGAGGGCGGACTTATTTATCTTGGGCAATTTTTTCCAGTCAACTCGATAGCGTACTTTAAAATGTAATGTTAATGAGGTAGCAGTAATTGCAAGCATGTATTGGTAAATAATATTATAATGTATTTATAGATGTTGCAACGTCGGTAGTGGCGGCGGCGTGAGCGTGTGCAATGAACGGTGCACTTCCGGTGTTGCGCTTGCGCTGGTGAACTATTCAATATTGACTTTGCATTGTGAAGAGAGTCGGATGTGCGATCCTTGAGTTTTCCCGTTTGTAAAGAGTCATTTATTTTATTTAAACGCTTTAAAAATATATAAGGCCTGGCATGAAACTGAAACGATTACGAAATTTTTTTTTTACATTTTACATTATAAATTTTTTTTTTGTAAAAAAAAAATTCTTTGTTCTTCAAAAGTGATCTATTTCCGATACAGAACCCCCCCTTAGCGTACTATTAAATAATTTTGAAAGACCTTATGTAATTTTAAGAAAAACACACTATTATAGTAAGCACCCGCATACCACACGCTGTATCGCGACAATAGGGGTAAGCAGAGTAGTCAGTGTTGTGCTGCAAGTACTCTTGTAAATTACAGCACAACAGCGCCCACCACGTTAAGAAGTATTCGGACAAGATAACTATCCAAACCATTAAAAGTTTGACTGTAAGAAATCTCTGTAAGGGGACGCCTTTGCACCTTATGTAAATTTTCTAATGTATTTGTTACTGTTTAATGTTTACTGGAGCAATAAAGAATTTTCTATCTATCTATCTAACTATCAACCAGCAATAGTAATGCACGAATATGCACCCGCTACATGACTCGGTGGAAGGACCGTGCCAAGGTGAGAGGTGACTATCCTGCCGCCCTTATGCACGGCATCTTACCCCTATCCCTTAGTCGCCTTTTACGACATGCACGGGGAGAGATGCGGTAGCACTAAATAGTAGATTAGTTAGCAAATTATATACATATCTGTTAGATTTAATACAATTATATGCATTGTCAAGTAAATATTCGGCATATTAATGTTTCAAAATAAATCTCATCACATCATATGTACATACATAGATACATACATAGCGTCACGTCTGTTTCCCCACGGGGTAGGCAGAGACAACGGATCTCCACGTGCCACGATCCTGACACCTCTGCACCGCCTCTTCCACTCCCATAATGTTCTTCATGCATGCTCGTCGGTTACAGGTACTACGCACTTGACCCTTTTTGGGCACATGCCCGATCTGGTCCAGGTACGTGCGTCTAGGGCGACCCTTCCCGATTCTTCCACGCACATTTGCTTCATAAATTTCGTACTTAATCTCCTATCATCCCATTCTTCCAACATGACCGAACCACCGAAGCATTCCTTTCTCAATCCTTGTCACTATATCTTCCTAATTATGTATATATCATAATATGTACCCACCGACCATTTTTCGTGCAGTACAATGCCCACTTATTCGTGTGTGTGGGTCACGAACCCAGATACCTCGGCTTACTGATTCACCGCTGCTCCAGTGCGCCTGCGTCGCGAATACTAAACACCTGCGCATACACCGGCCGGGCATACTAGGAAATGTATTGTTTGTTACAGTATAGATCCATATTCAGTGGGGAATTTGTATATTTTTTATAATACCGATTCGGGTTATATGACGCGGCTATAAGATGGATGGCATACTCAAGAAACGAGAACTACGGAAATGACGTGCTCATGAAATAAAGTATAGTCCATGCTTTATAATCACTTACCGCATCAAGTGAGAACCCTACCGCTGCCATGATTTCGAAAATCAGTAAATGCATTTCATGCTATTAATGAGATTGTAGATCACACATTTTAATCGATTTATCGTGACTACGTTTTAAATTAAGAAATGTTACGATAACTGTAGAAGACTTAACAACATTTTGAAATTTTACTATTCTCTCTCTCTCTCTCTCTCTCTCTCTCTCTCTCTCTCTCTCTCTCTCTCTCTCTCTCGCTCTCCTCTCTCTCTCTCTCTCTCTCTCTCGCGTTTAACTTAGTGTAGTGCAAACTCCAAGGTAAAACCACAAAATAAAAATCGGCCAATTACGCGGCGGTACGGAACCCTCGTTTATTTTTAATACCATCTCCAAAAGTTTATTACGAAAGTGAATAATTTTCACCCTCGTTAGCTCAGTGGGCCGGTCGGTCGACAATAGGTCGAATCATAAGTACGCCTGGGCGCGGTCTGTGGGTGACCGCTCGATCGTTGGAGGCTGACCGTGGTTCGGATTCCACGTAAAACTGTAGGTCACCTCCTTACTTACCTTGCTAGGTGGTAGGGATTTTTAACCCGCCCGCGTTGATACCACCGCACTAAAAAAAAGGTCGGTTGAAACGGCAATATAAATAGTTCGTTTTTTCCGTTCATTTCAGTGTAGCCGGCACGAACGAAGGGAATCACTGACACGACACCTAGTTCACCAAGGTGTTATGGGCTGACATCACGAATTTAGTAGGTGATATAGACATAGACAACCGTGTCAGTTTCCATGATAAAAAAAAAATATTACAGTTTCGCCACTGAATCACATCGAGTCCTCACTAGACTGTGGCTGGCGAGTGTGGTGGGTGCGACGTTTGGAGACGCGTGCCGTGCTGTTACAATGTGGGCGCCTGCGTAGTAGTCACAGATAGATAGCAGGTCACTGACATACTTACATGCTACAGAAATCATAGGTTTATCTAGCTAGTCGCAAACACTAGTCCCGGCGGCGCACAGTGGGTCGAGACTGCTATATAAGGGACATAGGGATTTTTTTTACAAATTTCATTTTTTAACAACACCCATCGATAGGTCTCGTCATTCTGATGAATAGTTGTCATTAAACATTTTCGTCTAAAACTGATAGTTTGCCAGGAAAAAAATATTTTCAAATTTTGATGTATGGAATTAGACATAAAACGCTCCGTTTCGGCCAAGTCTTGACAGGTCTTGCTTTAAAACTATTTAAGCATTGTTCTGTGGTTTATTGACTATAATCCTACACTATCAGCGCGCGCCCAATGTTGCCCGTTCACGAGTTATGTGGATCCTAAAAATCAATTAAAAATGTAAGTAAAAATATTTTTTTTTAATTTCTAGAATCATAGGGCATTAATAGATTTAATCTAAATAATTGTTTTATATAAAAGTACTGACAAATAGATAATGTTCTTAATTTTAAAACATTAGTTTATCGTAAAGATACATCAAAATCTAATAAAAAAATTATAAAAGTGTTTATTAATCAGAGAAAGTTACATATATTAAAGATGTTTTTACATAGAATGCATGACGCATGACAAATAGTACCTATACTCAGATGTATCTACACTGTACCCGCTAGTTCGAGCTATTTGATGAACACTGTCGCCTAAACTGGCCCTAAAACTGTTTCATAGGCGACATTGTTTGGTCAAACCACTGGAGATTACATTTGGGTACTTAACTTTGATCTTATATTTAAATTTTTTAAACCTATAGTTATATATACATACTTATTCTAATTTATCTGTGCGCGGTGAGTGAGAGAGACTCATTAGTGCAGTGTGTGCGTTAAATGTGAGTGCATTGCAAGACAACCCACACGATGAAGCCTTAATCGAAAGGTTCCACGTTATTTTGCAGACAGTGGCTTCAAGAGAGCGAGTGGATCTTCCAAAATTCTGGAAATTTCGTGAAGATACAGCAACTTTGTATATCCAGTTATATCCGTGGTACTACATGCCCTCTAGCGTACATAAGTTGCTTGTGCATGAAACGGATATAATAGAACATTTAGAACTTTACCAATCGAGAAACTGTCGGAAGAAGCATCGGAGGTTAGAAATAAGGATTTCCGTAAATATAGAGGGAACCATTCCAGAAAAGTAAGTAGGACAGCGTCAAATGAAGATATCTTGCATAATCGTCTCATGTCATCCGATCCAAAACTTATTTCTCTAAGGCCAAGAATGGCCAAACAACGGAGAATGGAAGTCTCACCAAGAGCAATCGAGCTTTTGATATCTCTTACCCGCCCGATTTAGAATTTATTTATATAAATGATTGATTAATATTTTTTTATTATATTGTATAAGCTGTAGTCGTTACTTGCATAATCTTCTCAAGTCATCCGATCTAAAACTTACTTCTCAAGACCAAGAATGGCCAAACAATGGAGAATGGATCTCTCACCAAGAGCAATCATAAATAAATAAATTCGTAATAAATTCGAAGACGTGAGTGGACGAAGGTACTATGTAACATTTTTTTAGAAATGCATTTTTTACCGTAGATGAAGGTGTTATGTGCCGAGTAATCAAGTGGCACTGACAGAAAATTCGAAATCACGACGGAAATAGGAGTTATTCAAGTGGTGAAGGTGTTATGGTCATAAAGCACCTTATTCCAGTTTGATCATCTCCAAAGATCATCTCATAAATTGAATTTTTTGTGCATGATGAGAGAGCTATGTGTACAAAACACCTTCATCCACATGAACGCTTGATTCTGTATTAATGCATGGTTTTGTACGCTTTTCATGTTCATACAAAGTAAACTTAGTCAGTTAGTTATCAGGTATAGAAAAAAATCTATTCAAACGCATTTCATGTTCATACAAAGTAAACTTAGTCAGTTAGTTATCAGGTATAGAAAAAAATCTATTCAAAAGTCAAAACTTTGACCTAATTTTTCTCAGCTTTTTGTTTTTGTTACATAGCACCTTTGTCACCTGATGTCTTCTCTAACTCGGGCGGGTAAGAGACACCAAAAGCTCGATTGCTCCTGGTGAGAAATCCATTCTCCGTTGTTTGGCCATTCTTGGCCTTAGAGAAGTAAGTTTTGGATCGGATGGCATGAGAAGATTATGCAAGATATCTTCATTTGTCGCTGTGCTATTTACTTGTCTGGAATGGTTCCCTCTATATTTACGGAAATCCTTATTTCTAGCCTCCGATGCTTCTTCCGACAGTTTCTCGATTGGTAAAAGTTCAAAATGTTCTATTATATCCGTTCCATGCACAATCAACTTATGTACGCTAGAGCCTAGATAGAGGGCATGTAGTACCACGGATATAACTGGATATACAAAGTTGCTGTATCTTCACAAAATTTCCAGAATTTTGGAAGATCCACTCGCTCTCTTGAAGCCGCTGTCCGCAAAATAACGTGGAACCTTTCGATTAAGGCGTCATCGTGTGGGTTGTCTTGCAATGCACTCACACATTTAACGCACACACTGCACTAATGAGTCTCTCTCACTCACCGTGCACAGATAAATTAGAATAAGTATGTATATATAACTATAGGTTTAAATTTTTTTAATATAAGATCAGAGTTAAGTACCCAAATGTAATCACCAGTGGTTTGACCAAACAATGTCGCCTATGAAACAGTCTTAAGGCCAGTTTAGGCGACAGTGTCCATCAAATAGCTAGAACTAGCGGGTACAGTGTAGATACATCTGAGTATAGGTACTATTTGTCATGCGTCATGCATTCTATGTACAAAACATCTTTAATATTATGTAACTGTGTCTGATTAATAAACACTTTTATAATTTTTTTATGAGATTTTGATGTATCTTTACGATAACATAATGTTTTAAAATGGAGAACTTTATCTATTTGTTAGTACTTTTATATAAAACAATTATTTAGATTAAATCTATTAATGCCCTATGATTCTAGAAATAAAAAAAAAATTTTTTACTTACATTTTTAATTGATTTTTAGGATCCACATAACTCGTGAACGGGCAACATTGGGCGCGCGCTGATAGTGTAGAATTATAGTCAATAAACCACAGAACAATGCTTAAATAGTTTTAAAGCAAGACCTGTCAAGACTTGGCCGAAACGGAGCGTTTTATGTCTAATTCCATACATCAAAATTTGAAAATATTTTTTTCCTGGCAAACTATCAGTTTTAGACGAAAATGTTTAATGACAACTATTCATCAGAATGACGAGACCTATCGATGGGTGTTGTTAAAAAATGAAATTTGTAAAAAAAATCCCTATGTCCCTTATATAGCAGTCTCGACCCACTGTGCGGCGGGTGGCCGAATGGTCGTGCGAGAGGTCCGAGGTTCGAATCCAATCGGGGTACCAATGAGTTTTTTCTGATAAAAAAAAAAATTACATGCACACATGTACCCACTGCTCCATGGTTCGAATTCTATGTAAAATGCACGTATATCGGGTTCACTGGAGGAAATTTCCTAAGGCAATAAGCCTGTCCGTGACACACATTATGTGGTATAAAATGTATTATGATTTAGTTCCAAATACCTAGGTTTGATAGTTTACATAGCGGGTGTAGTAGGACTTTCTAGGTTCATCGTATTGCAATCAATTGCGCGCTTGTGTGCAAGTCCGACGGGAATTAATTGCATCCTGCAATAAGTACGCCTTCTGCGTTGTAGAAAAGATCAATACATTGTAACTTCCTACAATGAAGTATGTCAACCTCGGTATAGCTCAGTGGTGCGGTCGGTCGATTGGTCGGCGATCGAACCCTGAGCGCGGTCAGTATTTGGATGGGTGACCGCTCGTCCGATGGAGGCTGACCGTGGTTCGGATACCACGTAAAACTGCGCCCAGCCACCGCGCCCAGGTGTGCTTATGATCACGCTCGACAGTCGACCGACAGCACCCCTGCAATACCGAGGCAGAAAAAAGGTATGTATGAAAATACAAAATCTCTGTAAGTACATAAGTACCTCAATTCGTGGCCCCATTGACTCTTTATTATGTCACAATATGCACTCGTCTCTGTTCACAGGTGACGTTCGCACGCAACTGTGGAGCAACTCAACAAAAGATGAAGCAATTAACCGGCATACAAAGTGTAAGAACAAGCTTGAGGTGTTCCGACCAACAAAAACTGTGTGACGGATTTTGTAGTGAGAATGATAGGGTGCCTGAGCTTACGTCAGTCAGCCAGCGTGTATGCGCCCACTGCTGGGCATACCCTGAGCGCGGTCTGTACTTGGATGGATGACCGCTCGACCGTTGAAGGCTGACCGTGGTTCGGATACCACGTAAAACTGTAGGTCTCTTCCGATCTTACCTTACTAGGTGGTAGGGTTTATCCTACATCGCACTGAATGAAAATTCGGTCGAGACGGCTATGTAAATAGCTCATGTTTTCCCTCCAATTCAGTGTAGCCGGCACGACCGAAGGGAAGCTCTGATACGGCGCAAAGTTCACCAAGATGTTATGGGCTAACATCACGGATATTCTAGGTGATGTAGCTAACCGTGTCAGTTTCCATTAAAAAAATAATAATAATTGGCTATTATCAAAATCCAACCGCCCCCCCGGACAATAGTTCCAGACCGCTTCAATACCACAACATACTACGCTCAGTACACTGTTTCTCGGCGTGTCGTTTTGCAACGCTGCGCTGCTGGAGACGAACCTCTTTGCGTGGTGGCCACCAGCTTCTTCGCGCCGCCGGCGCCGCCTGGAAATCCATCGCGGATCAGTCCTGCATAATTACTTCTCCCCTGCAGGTCTATTCTTGTAAATCCTGACAGCGGAATCAGCGCTGATGTGGCGCTGAGAGCCGCAGGTCTATTCTTGTAAATTCTGACAGCGGAATCAGCGCTGTTGTGGCGCTGAGAGCCACTTACCAAAGTGGCTCTCAGCGCCACAACAGCGCTGATTCCGCTGTCAGAATTTACAAGAATAGACCTGCCGCTTTGGTAAGTGGCTCTCAGCGCCACAACAGCGCTGATTCCGCTGTCAGAATTTACAAGAATAGACCTGCCGCTTTGGTAAGTGGCTCTCAGCGCCACAACAGCGCTGATTCCGCTGTCAGAATTTACAAGAATAGACCTGCCGCTTTGGTAAGTGGCTCTCAGCGCCACAACAGCGCTGATTCCGCTGTCAGAATTTACAAGAATAGACCTGCCGCTTTGGTAAGTGGCTCTCAGCGCCACAACAGCGCTGATTCCGCTGTCAGAATTTACAAGAATAGACCTGCCGCTTTGGTAAGTGGCTCTCAGCGCCACAACAGCGCTGGTTCCGCTGTCAGAATTTACAAGAATAGACCTGCAGGTGTGATGTTCACTGCTACTGCATTTACAACGCAATATATTTTTTATATCACACACGCTGAATCCCGACAATCGGGGTGGGCAGAGTAATCGGTGTTGTGCTGCAAGAACTCTGATAAATTACAGCACAACACCGACCACCACGTTTCGCAAAGTATTCGAACAAGATTCAATCGTTCAAGCAGCAAGTAAGGCACGAATACCCACCTGCTGCATGACTCGGTGGAAGTACCGTGCCCAGGTGAGAGGTGGCGAACCTGTCGCCCTTTAGCACCGGCATCTTGTCCTTATCCCTTAGTCGCCTTTTACGACATGCATGCGGAGAGATGCAGTTGGGATATTCTCTTTAAGTACCGGCTCCACACGGTACTTTAACCTTTAATCCCAAAAACGGCCTTTTCGTGCCACGCGGTCCTACGACGGCACTTAAGTACCGGTCCCACCCGGTAAAAATTTTTATATATAAAAAAAACCGAAATTTCAACTACCTAACGCCGCGTCATGGGTGCCGTGGCAAAATGCAAAAAACGGGACCCCTTATGGGATCACCTTGACTGAATTTTTTTTTACACACTCTTTCATAGGACCTTCAACCAGACAAGCATTGGTTACGCCACACGATGCACCACACTGCGTAGCGAATGCTAGTAGGCGCATCTGTCTGACAACCACGCCCACATCTTGAAGATGGTGAGTCATGCAGCCGAGCTGGTGGAGGTCGACACGGTTCGTGGTAACTAAAGCTGACAACTGATGTGGTTGTACAATGTGATTTTTTTTATGTAATCCGGTACGGGTGGCTGAGTCGGAGGGGCCAAAGCACATGCTCCGATCAGCCAATATCACCTCCGAGAAGGTAGGTGCCATACCGGAGACTTATGCTATGCGGCCATCTTACATCCAGTACGGTGGTACCAACCCAGTCGGCTACAATTTGAGCCTACCACCTAGTAAGGGGCAAGGGAAGGGACCTACAGTTTTACACCGGTTCCGAACGGTGAAGCAGCAGCCGGTGTAGGTATGCACGTAAATTTTTTCGTCAGAAAAAACTCATTGGTACACGCCGACCGGATTCGAACCTCGGACTGTGCCTCGGACCTCTCGCATGAGAAGCCGATGCCGAAACCATTCGGCCAACCGCCACTTCTTTTTAGGTACCATGTGGGGCCGGTACTTTAAAAGAATATCCCCAATACTGCATATCTCCCCGTGTATGTCGTACAAGGCGACTAAGGGATATGACTCCCTTCATAGATTACTAGGTGATAGGGTTTAACCCGCCCGGGTTGGTACCACCGCAGTGAATGTAAGGTCGGTCGAAACGGCTATGTAAATAGTTTGTGTTTTACGTTCAGTTCAGTGTAGCCTTAAGCCTTATGCCTATTACTAAGCTTACGCCGTCTGTCTGTCTGTCTGTCCTACCGCTGTATCTTTGGAACCGTAATAGCTAGACAGTTACATTTTTCCCAGAATAAGTATGTGTTATTATGGCGGATATAACAAATAAAAATAAATAAAAAAAAAAGAAAAAGCTATACCACCTAGTAATGTGAGAAGGGAAAATCCGCCTCGTTCCGAATTCAAACCACGATCAGCCTCAACGGTCAACGGTCACCCATCCAAGTCCTGACCGCGCCCAGGTGTGCTTATGATAACGAACGGTGGCCGGTCGATCGCACCACTGAGGCTCACGAATGACTGTCCTTCACTGCCCGTAATATTTTGTGTTGCCCTATCTCTTGTATTATACTTAGTTATAGGTTTTGCTATTGAGAAATAATATTTCACCTATACAAAAGGAAACGCGCCCACAGCCGAACACGATTTAACCGTGAACTGTTCAAGTGTGCCAATTTCTCCCACGCCTTCCTTCACATCCATCCGTCTACCGCCCATAAGCCGTCATTAGCGCACCTGTTGTCTGAATAGCGCAAGATATAGTGTAGAGGCCCCTCACCTCCAGGGAAGTCTTTTCCATAAGGGTACACGGGGTCCGAGCCCGGGGTCAAAAACAAATTAAACTAACTATAAGCCCACCAAATAAACTAATAGTAACTAAAATAAAATGTTCAATTTATTTATTGGTTAAATATTTCGCCACGAAGAACATAAAATTTTAACAATAACAAGCATATAACTAAATTAAGAAAAAACTATAAAATGAAGTAATCTTCCAAAATGGGGACTGCTGGAAAAGTCCCCATGATGGAAGCCGCGCATTCCCTCTCTGTACTGCTAGGCTGATTTTCTGCCTAAAGAAACTGGCCGCACGTTTGTCTCCAGACGCCTCGATTAGTAATTTACCCAGTTGTTTTCCAAAATGTTTTGCGTCTGGACTCCATACTCCAAAAGGTTCAAAGGAGAAGGCGCAAAACTCGAAATTAAAAATAAAATTAAAATTTAAACCTACTTGTAATAAAATCATTACCTACCCGTATATGGTTTATCCCCCCAATTTTAATATAATCCCAGCTAAAATTTAATAATTTTAGCTATTTAATTAGAAATAATATGTGAAATTTTTGTTTTTTTATTTATATATTTATAATAATAATTATATGTACAATATTTGATCAAATAAATTCATTTTATTTAAATAAATTATTTTATTTTAAAATAAATTATTTAAATATTTTTTTTATTACTCGACCGTTGGAGGCTGACTGTAGGTCTCTTCCCTTCTTACCTTACTAGGTGGTAGGGTTTATCCCGCCCGGGATGGTATCACCGCACTGAATGATACGCCGGTCGAAACGGCTATGTAAATAGTTCGTGTTTTCCGTCCAGTTCAGTGTAGCCGACATGAAATTAAGGGAAGCACTGACATGGCACTTAGTTCACCCGCTGTTGTGGGCTGACATCACGGATGTTGTAGGTGATGTAGCCAACCGTGCCAGTTTCCATAAAAAAAAATCTATACATTGAAATTATTGTATAGGTTCTATCTAAACCGACGTAGGTACGTAAAAAGAATAGCCCCACTATATGTCTTCCCATGAATGTCGTAAAAGGCGACAGGTTCGCCACCTCTCAACTTGGCACGGTACTTCCACCGAGCCATGCAGCAGGTGGGTATTCGTTCGTACCTTACTTGCTGCTTGATCTATTGAATCTTGTTCAAATGCTTTGCGAAACGTGGTGTTCGGTGTTGTTCTGTAATTTTCCCGAGTTCTTGCAGCACACACACACACTTGTCAGCCTCGATAGCTCAGTGGTGCAGACAGTCAACTGTCGCTATTGAATGTTAAGCAACGCTGGGCGCGGTCAGTACTTGGATGGGTGACCGCTGACCGTGGAGGCCGACCGAGGTTCGGATTCCTCGTAAAACTGTAGGTCCCTTCCCTCCTAATCTTACTTGGTGGTAGGGTTTAACCCGACCGAGTTGGTACCACCGCACTGAATGAAACGTCGGTCGAAACGGCTATGTAAATAGTTTGTGTTTTCCGACCAGTTCAGTGTAGCCGGCACGATCAAAGGGGGAAGCACTGACATGGCACCTAGTTCACCCGGTGTTATGGGCTGACATCACAGACGTTGTAGGTGATGTAGCCAACCGTGTCAGTTTCCATTAAAAAAAAGCACAACACCGATTACTCTGCTTACCCCGATTGTCGGGATTCAGCGTGTGTGTTATGTTATGTATGTATGTATGTTCTATCTAAACGGATTAGTAGAACAGGACGATCGCGTTTCCGTTGGCCGCCATCTTGTGCTACGTGACAGCACCCAAGATGGCCGACTCCATTGTTGATGGCGACCGATTTGGGACTTCCTTGATCAACCGGCGACGTATCTGGGTGCCATATTGGGCATGTAACTGCACTTTGATTGCTATCGGAATAGTACCTACAATGTCCAGTTGGGTAGTTTAGTTAGGTAGGTACCACCAAAAATATAGTAGGTCGGTATCCGAAAATGTCGATTGTATATACTGGCGGCGGGTGGCCGAGTGGTATGGGCGGCGCCTCGGCTTCTCTTGCTAGAGGTCCGAGGTTCGAATCCAACCGGCGTGTACCAATGGGTGTTTTCTGATTTGAAAAAAATATATATTACTGCTCCATGGTTCGGATTCCATGAAAAAATGCGATTATTCCCAGTAGTCCCCTCTAGCACTGTCCCCCGGGGTGACAACTGGGAATGTTTTTCCCATTTGTCACCCGGGTGACAAATCTTCACAGTAGGTCCACCGGGTTGACTGGAGGAAATTTCCTAAGGCAATAAGCCTGCCCTTGCCACACACAGGGTTTAACCCGCCCGGGCTGGTACCACCACACTGAAAGAAAGGTCGGTCGAAACGGCTATGTAAATAGTTTGTGTTTTCCGTCCCAGTTCAGTGTAGCCGGCACGACCGAAGGGAGGCACTGACGTGGCACCAAGTTCACCCGGTGTTATGGGCTGACATCACGGATGTTGTAGGTGAAGTAGCCAACCGTGTCAGTTTCCATAAAAAAAAACATTAAGTGTATTATTATAATTACTGTATTTTATCATATGTAGGGAAACGACACATAAGGTTTAATAATGAATGAATAATAGTAGATGTTTCCAAATGGACGGGAAATTGAAAAGCGAATGTTTTATCAAACATTTTTATTAATTTTTCTTCATTTTCATTTCAAAGAAGCACTAATTACATTACATTTTACTTAATATTTGCGTTTAATACTGAAATGTCGACTAGTTAGTGACTTTCTTAAAAAGTATAGGTATACAACGAGAATATGTAAAAAAAATATATAAAAAATACAACTTATTGGAGAAGAGTAGTATTCTTAATAAAATTATACAGGACGGATAAAATAAAGAAGGTATACACATACACAAATGCTATTAGTCTTTGCGTGAAATTAAATTTTATCTGAATTGCAAAATGAAAATTTCAGTCTGCTTTGTATACACAACAACAAATTGTAGTATACACCATTTCCTTCGGTGTTTTCCTTCACCACAGTCGGCTAGTACACAACTTAACCTTCGACATTAGACAGCAGGTTTGCCATTTTTTGTTTAGTTTTTTTTTTTTATATCTTGGATGATTTTGTGAATATCTGCAGCGCTTGAAGGGAGTGGATGACTGAAATTGAACATATTTTGGTGAATTTGAACAAATTGGTGACGAAATAAAAAAAAATTACAGTCCATCACCCATACATTTTGAAGCAGAAATGGTGTGATATATTTTTAGGTTAGAAAATTTAAAAAAATCTTGGGGTGATATCACCGAGCACCGAATACCGCGCGCGCCGCCTCCTAGAGACGCCCTGAGCGCGATTTCCCTACAACGGCGTTGAAGCCTTCGGGCGTGGCCTATGACTTACATATGTGTGTTGTGCGTGTGCATTTGTTTTGTGCGTGTGGCTTACTTCCTCCTCTTTGTGTGTAGTGTCGATACTAACACACACACACACACACATACACAGAGCTAGCAGCACTGCGTGCTGTTATTGGGTTTCAAATATTATTATTACTTTCGCCTCTAGGAGAGGCGCGCGCGGTATTCGATGCTCTGTGGGTGATATATTTTTAGGTTAGAAAGTAAAAACATGCATGGGTTGGTATGATTTTGAGGTTAGAAAATAAAAAAAAATCATGGGGTGATATAGTTTGAGGTTAGAAGTAAAAAAATGCATGGGTGGTATATTTTGTAGTTATAATAATTTTGTATGATGGAGAAAAAATAATTTTACACTGCTTTTTGTGTTGGCGCTCCAAGAATGATCTGATGTTTGTGATAGTTACGTGGCAAATTGCAAATCTGACAAAACTAATAGCATTTGAAACTTATGTTCTAGAATTGGCTTCAAGTATACTTGTTCCTCGTGCTAAACCTTTATGTCTTTGGTGATAAAATATTGAAATTGCTCAATTCAAGAGAGGACTATTAACACTGTCTAGCGGCGTGGTGTCACCCTACTAAAAAGATGGACGAAAATTTTAAGTAAGTCCCAATTAAAAATTGTTCTTACAGGAATATAAATATTCAGTATACGAATAGAACTACAATGTTGAACCAAATTTGAGAAAATTCGAAAAACTAGCCACATTCAGATAATTTTTAAATCATTGCCATTAAACAGGATGTTGCAGCGGTCACTACATTAATTTCGGCAGGGTGATCTTTGTAGTTTTATGAGTAGGTTGTTCTCTAAAGTGTATATTTTAGCAAATATAATGTTTTTTTAAATGTACACTTTCGTATATCGTAAAAGTCTGTTGCCGCGCGATGGCGGGGCGCGGCGCAGTGCCACGCCGCTGACCAATGGCTCATCGTGACCTATTTTCGCTAAAATCGCACGCAAAACTAGCTTACTCGTGCACGTGTACTAAACGCTATCAGATCGCATTGGAACATTAGAACGGTTTCACAATAAATTCGTGAATCAGTTTGTATGAAACTTGTTTTTTTTTTTATTCAGATTGAATTCAGAAAAAATGATCATTCACATTTTTGTCCCCATTGATCTCATGAATATGCTCCCGACGTTAATGTAGCGACAGCTGCAACAATATGTATATCTCTATTGATTACAGTACATTCCAAAAGTGAAACCTAGCTCGTTCAACTCAGCTGGTTTTACATGGTTCTATCTGAGTCCACTTTCAGTGTCGACTGTGTCAACTGTACATAAATACATAAATACTGTCACGCCAGTCTCCCAATGGGGAAGGTGGTCAAATAAATTTGCCACAGCCCCGACCTGATACACAGACATATCTGATTCCTGATTGTTTTCATACATGCTCGTTGGTTTTGGATTGATTCTATCGGCAGATCACTTGTCCGATCTGCTACATAAAGTACTGTAAGCGCGCACGTTCGTGGCCTCCGACAAATGCGAGAATGGAATGTGTAGTGTTGTGAATCAAACTATGAAAGTATCGACATTTACGAAACCTCCTTTTTATTTATGACATTAAATTGGCTTAGAAAGCGACATAGTTAGCGACACCTTATTAGCACTACACATACCATTGAACCGCAGATGAGTTACTAGTTACACTGAATTAAACCTATGTTTTCAACAGTCGCTAGTCAGTAAAAGCAGTCACACAAAGTCACAAAATACGAAACGCGAATTGGTTAATGTTGCTCGATAAACATTCGACGCGACACTAAATGTGTTGGCGAGCGGAGGGTATACACTAGGGTCGCCAACTTTTTTTAGAAGAAATAACGTATTTCTGATTTCAGGGATGGCAAATAAAAAGTAAAGTCTAATAAAAAAGTATTATTTATTGAAATTTTAAAACATTTATAGGTTTAGTGCTCTCTGGACATTTCAGCAGGGATTAGGTATTTTTAAATACACTTTATTATGCACTGTATTCGATTACTGAGGTGCTGTTAGTTTACGTTTCATATCACGCATTGTTTGAACTTTAAGTTTGAATTAAAGTATTTCCGCATACTTTATTTCTATTCAAAAGTTTGTAAGATACTTTATTTTAAAGTACGGTTGGCAACCCTAGTATACACACCCCACCCTCACTCGCCCGTGCCTCAGCCCGCAGAGGCCACGAACGTGCGCGCTGACAGTACCTACATTGTAATATAATAATGCGTTGTTTTATTATTGCATTTTCTATAACAATGGCAATGATTTCTACATTTACACACATATTTTTATTTAAGTTCAATGCTTTAAAAGTTGCAACATTAATATTTTCGTATAAAAAATAAAGAACAACAAATCTGCTATAACACAACACAATTTACTTGAAAGCTTCGAGCGATCTCTGTACCGCTGATACAGTTTTGTCTATGACCGCACCGCGCACCGATATTATAAACGCATCATAAGCCTCCCTTGTAAAACTGCTAGGCTGGAGTAGTTACTAGCTGAAATAGTGTGATTTTACACATAAAAAACTTTTTTTTTTACGTAATCCGGTATGGGTGACTGAGTCGGAGGGCGCCAAAGCACATGCTCCGACCAGCCAATATCACCTCCGAGAAGGTATTAGGTGCCATACCGGAGACTTCCCTGGATTGCTGGCTATACTGTACTAGGGAACACAGCCGAAGCTGCTATGCAGTCATTAAGTTGAATAAGTATCCAGTACGGTGGTATCAACCCAGTCGGCTACAATTAGAGCCTACCACCTTAGTAACCGGCAAGGGAAGGGACCTACAGTTTTACACCGGTTCCGAACGGTGAAGCAGCACGTAAATTTTTCAATCAGAAAAAACTGATTGGTACACGCCGACCGGATTCGAACCTCGGACCTCTCGCAAGAAAAGCCGACGCCCAAACCACTCGGCCGATCGCCGCCTAAAAAATATATTTTGAAAGTGGTGTTCCTGTGATGGTCCTTCATCGGACTGACTTATCCCTTGAAAAGTAAAACTATTTAGATATGCTCCTGGGTCGGAGGTTCGAACCTCCGACCTTAAATTTCGCATGGGAGTCTGGCCCCTTAACCACTTGGCCACTACAATATGGTCAATCACTACCATACGGCCAACCACTACCATACGGCCAACCACTACCATACGGCCAACCACTACCATATGGCCAAACACTACCATATGTCCAACCACTACCATATGGCCAACCTAGTTGTTCTGTGGGCCAACCACTACCATACGGCCAACCGCTACCATATAGCTAATAGCCAGTGGTTATTAACTACTACCATATGTCTAAACACTACCATACGGCCAACTTCTACCATATGGCAACACATAAATGGTTGCCAGGATGGGCGTATGACCCACCATGTCTGGGCTATATAAATATGTATATTCTGTAAATATACACTGATTTCAGACACAAAATCACACTATTACAGTATGTCTTACTCTCAACAAAAAATCACCACGTATTTCTCAATAGTTGGATCATAGACAAAACGTGACCCACGACGAAAACACTCCTGATGCTCAAGCTTTAAAACGACCTAACCTAACTTTTCTCTAGCCTGCACTAAATCTTAATTCGTCTAAGGTATAAACTCGGTAATACTGGCATCACTAACAGTCTAACTAGAGCGTCCATTAGTTCACTTATGAAATAAACATGTAAACATTCTGAAAACAACAGTTTATCAAAATGTAACAGCGATTTTCTGATTGACATGTTAAGATATGTGTTGGCAACTACGGTAGCGCGATATTCTGACTATAATATGGCGTACGGTAATCTATATGTGCCCGTGATGTATGTACCATATTCTATGCTCTAAACTCAACCTAACCTAACATTTCTTTCTGTCACTCTTATTGGTACACCAATTACAGGTACACAGAGTACAGATTTCTTTGAAAATGCGTAAAAAAAAAAGAAAAATAATTACAAAATCGTAGGAAGCATGACCGCATGACATGCTTGAGTAATGTTATTAAAAACAGAGAGGGTTATCCTGCAGAAATTCGAAGAAAGATTACCTGACACAGAACATGTTTTGTTTTAAAAATGTGACGAAAATATATGAAACGCGCTTCCAACATTTTTTTTTATTCTATCTAGGGTTCTGCTGTGGTGTTTGCATGCCAAACCAAAAACAATTCTAACCTAAAAATTCAGGCAAATTCAGTCTTAATTTATGATACCTAGTCAAGTCATGTATAGATGTGTAGTCTTAGACGGAGGTTACACGCTAGGTTTGGCATCAGTTCAGTCCATCAGTCTGGTTAAACCATGGTCCAGACTGACCGTTTAATCTACTTTGATGGATGGATGGATTGGACTGATGGACCAGACTGATGGATTTTAAAATATTTAGATACTAGACTGATGGCAGACTGATAATGCGAATGCATTTTACGTCTGGCGTCAGTCTGGCGTCAATCTGGTCGTGACCAAGGTCACGGACTGAATTGATGCCAAACCTAGCGTGTAACCTCCGTCCGAGAGTCAGGCTCATTCAGAACGGTGTTGCCAGAATCTGTTTCGAATTTGGACTCGCGTAGCTGCCAACACTTTTTGTTTGTGATATATGTAAGAGCCTACTCGTTATAAAATTACTATAAGAGGTATATTAACTCTACGCTAACATGAGTAAGAAAGGTGAAGAATTGGGGTGTTGGGCTGGAACAGACAGCACAACTCTAATGAAATAGTAATTTTAGTGACTCAAATATATATTTTTTTCAATGGGTTCAAAATCTGGGACACAAATTGCCTGGTCCTGATTTACGTTCATTTCACCTGACATGTGGCTAGGAATATTTTCATTGTAAAAAAAAACTTTTTTTTCCAAAATGTTTAACATGCCTGCTAAAATGTCATCTTAAAATGTTCACAATGGAATTGCAATGTATACTCCAGCCCAGAAATTAGTCTAAAGTACAAGAGAGTGTGATTAGAGCCTAGGTTTAAACACTACTCGTACTTATATCCACAGTTGGCTTGCTGTAACTAACTAGAGAGTGAAGTGGGCCGAGCTACATAGTGCAAGTTAACGTGTCAATAGTTCATCTGGAGCCACTTTAGATAACCTCGTATTTCTGAGAAATGTTATATAAAAAACAGATTTTTCGATTTTAAATAAATATGCTAATACCATGATCCTTTGGTTACGTAGAGTGGCCCTTAGAACAATAGGAAAAATTATTAGAATGGAGCAAACATCAAATTATTGTCTGATCATTGCTTGATTTTAAACAATTTTGCAAAACTTACAATGAAAACAGCAAAACAGTAACACTGATTATTTAATACAATTTTACGTGAAACATCTTTAGTTGAATTACTGAGACTTAAAATCCGGGACGCAAATTCTGGAACACATAATCACCGCATCTTAAATCCCGGGTATTAATTTTGCAGACGGTTCAAAAGATAACTTAGGTAAAGATTTCACAAAGAAAAGGCCAGTATTAAAAATATTAACACAATCGTGAATATTGTGCGTGAGTCTGTTTTGTGTCAAATAAAATATAAAATAAAAAATGCGAATGTACTAAGAAAAATATGCAAGGCGCCATGTTTTAGATCCGTCTGCATATTTCCAAACTCTAGTATGCGAGTTGCTCTGATTGGTCGTTCTCAACTTTGGCGGGAAATATAAATTTCTAATTTCGGAAGTATTTCCGAAAATAACGTTTTCTTAGGCGGATCTAAAAAAAAATAACCATAACCTAATTTTAATACCCTAACATTGCTTAAAAAAAAAGTAAAACAAAACAAATTTTGGCAAAAGGGACACGAACCCATGGCCGAGATCGAAAAAATAAAACCCTACACTCTACCACTGAGCCACCAAAGTACATACATATGAACATATGCGACCAAACGAATATCGGATTCAGTAAGTTCGCTCCGAAATTTATATTTCCCGCTAAAGTTGAGAACGACCAATCAGAGCAACTCGCATACTAGACTTTGGAATATGCGATCCGTCTATGGTAAAGCCAAAAGCAAGGATATTATTTTAATTCAGAATTGAAGCTTGACTATCTAAGTATCTATTATGTTATGTCCATTGAAAAATAATTATAGGTTTGGCCGATTCACGGAAGATTTTTGAAAAAGTATATAATATATGAAATAAGAATGTGTTACAGTGCTTGAAGTAGTCATTTATGACCCCGGAATTTGTTTCCCATGTCATCATTCTTATATGTTCTAGTCTAACCTAATCATTTTTTCTTTCGATTTTATTGTGACACAAATTCCGGGTACACAGAATATGGATTAGATTTCTTATTATAACAAAAATCGCTATTCAAACCATTTAACCTGGTAACGTGTAACATTATAAAAAATCGGTTAAAACCGCAATAACATGATACAAACTACATCTAAAATATATAAATTTTAATTAGAAAATATACAAAAAAATCGGTCAAGTGCGAGTTTTACTCACGCACGGAGGGTTCCGTAGATCTGCTATACCATGCCTGCCAAAAAACCATATCCGTCTATCTTTTGTCTGCCTGCGATACAAACTACCTGTACCGCCATCTATTATTTAATAGCGTGAATACGTACTAAACCATTCTTAGCACGTTTCTTGTATGAGGACCTAACTTTAATTTTTAATTTTTTGCTTATTAATTATTGGCATAAATCCGCCATAATAACACATACTGTGTGAAAATTTCAGCCGGCTAGCTATTACGGTTCAAAAGATACAGCCCTAGGACAGACACATATAGACAGACAGACGGCGAAGCTTAGTAATAGGCTTCTGTATGGATACGGAATGCTAAAAAAGCAATATTTTGTAGTATGTTAAACATGTAATGAGAAACTAAATGTGATATTAAGAAAGTTCAGTGCCGCAGTGTAATGACCAATTTTTGTGCGTTAAGAAAATATAGTACAGTCCCAGCATTAAGTAATGAACATCGAGCTTAAGGAAGAGACAATCCGGTTATAGAGTGTCGTCTCTGTCGTACGTCTCTGTGCGACAGAGACGGCGCTCTACAAGAAAAGAAAAAAAAATTGGTTGTCTGTAAAGTCGGTTTACGGATGATAGTTTCACGTGATAACGTCATAAAGTCGGACCCTTGTTTCATGAATATTCTAAATTTGAAATCTTTTCCGACCGGCCAGATGCGCTTAATATATTATGGTACGAGTAACCTCCTTTCAATTTGTGCTGCCCTGGTACTTTAGAACCAGAGAGATAAATGTGTACAAGCCGACGCTTGGGCCGATTGTGCCTCTCTATCGCTGGTTACGCGGTCTCGCTAGCACACACAGGCTCAGATGGAACGTGACACTTTTTCGTGCGTGCAGCCGGTGTTCATCAATTTATAAGACGTGACGTTATCACGTCAAAAGAAAAATCGTTTATTTTATGTCTACAAACGGATTATCTCTTTCTAAAGCTCGATAACTTACTGCTGGGTACTGTACTTATAACACAGTTTTGCAATAAAACATTATCCCATTCATTTTCAGCAGATCTCGAATAGTTAATCTATTCGAGACTATCTATTCCCTTCGGGACGGGAAAAGTTTGGGTGACAATTCCAGGGACTTGGGAAATAGTTCTAGTGGTCAAAATTGAAATGGGTTACCCATAAATGGACGTGTATTTCGCATAATTATTTGTATTTTGTACTAGCGTTATTTCATATATTTTGTAATTACATATTTTTTTTTTTTATATATTGCTTGCCTTTCCGTGAAATAATGTACAAACATTCTTTTCATCTTAAACGTTTATTTCAAAATTATTTCTTTCACCAGAAATAATTTCCATAAATTATTTCTTTTTATTATTTTAATTTAGCAAATATTTTGTGCGAAATATAATCGACATGATTACAACATTTTCAATTAAGCATTTTTGACTGAATAACATTACTTAATTAATCCAAGTTGCGGGATGTGGTGCACAATATATTTTGTTATATGAAGGCTGACTCCATACAATGATTTACTTAATGGAATCAAATTGACATAAGTATTTATTAGTTTCGATTGACCGATCACAACATCAGATTTAATGAGAAAAATTAGATTTTGCAACATATTTCATGCTGGTTAACAAAATATTGATATAACTACGCTTAGGCCGTAGAGAATTACATAATTTTCCACATTAAGGCAAAACTTAGGCCTGATATTACCCATTCTCCAATCGTGGAGTGTCACAGCTGTCATTTGGAGGTTATGCAAATTAGTGATTTGTTTAAAAAGAAAAAAATTTGTACACAATATTGTCAATAATATTATAAATTTAATTAACTACTTATTTAAAATAAAAAATGCTTCGGAATGTTTTATTAAAGTGAATAAGTATAACAATTTTAGATATAAAATGCTCTATCGAGCGGAATGGTTTAACCCAAAATATTTCACAATTTCAAAAGGATTTGAGTACTGTAATCTCAGCTGCCGGAACATATTATGTCCCCATACATTCTTCTATGTTTTAACCTAAACCTTTATCTTTCATTGGGACACAAATTCCGGGTGCACAGAATACGAAATACCAAAGAAGCGTTAACATTAAATTTTTTTACTGAAATGTATGTTTGTCATCTGACAAGTTTTCTACGGTTAATTGGTAGGCCTCCTCACGTCGTCCACTTGGATCAGTTGCTCGATGGGTATGAGGTTCAATTCCCCACCGTATATTGGAGGCGGCAGGGGCTAGAATATTAAAAATTATTTATACAATATTATTATGAATGTCATTCGTAGTACTATTCTAACATTTGTAATACAAATTTGGTCATGCATGTACTATACTATAAGGTCTTTTTTTAACTGATGAGCCGTAAAGGGGATGTTCTGTATCGAAAATAGATCATATTAAAATTATAAAAAAGGGGGTAACATTTTATATTTTATTAAATATTAAAAAAATACAAACAAGATTCTCCTGAACATATTAAACACCTTTTGCTATGAAACTATGTTTCTATTTCTAATAATTATCGAGATAATAATTGTGAAATTTTATTAAAGTTCGGAATGTGCCAACGGTTATTGAACTTTGACCTTGACACAAATTCGGGTAAGCGGCGCCGCCGACCTTATATAAGTATATAAGGTGTTTCCATATAAACTGCAAATATTTTGAGACGGACACATACCTGCCGCGCTCAAGGTCATTGAGTATCCTTGAGCGCGCGCGCTGCCGCGTAGCCTTGAGTATCAATAACCTTAAATCTGCAGTTTAGGTACCTAGTGGCACGTTTTGATTGTTAGAACACAGTCATGCTTTGTTAAATTCCTCGAAAACGAATGCTAAAAATATAATTATTATTTTTGGTTAACATGTTTATTATGGCGGATATGTATCCCTCTTAAAATATTTGCAGTTAATATAGAAACACATTTTATGCACATAAAGTTAGTTTATGGTATAGATATTATTTAAATTGTCAAGTCCTTCACAATTTCTTCAATAGGGCGTGTCTCGAAAGAGTACCCGTAACCGTAAAGAGTACACGTGATGTGAACGTACTTTGCTGTCAGGTGTGTGCGGTGTGTGGGACGCAGACTTCTCCCCGGCGCTAGCGGCGGCCGCCTCGCGCGCCTTGCGCAACCCAAGCGAGAACACCGCCACTGAACGCACGCGCTTCACCAGAGCTGCCTTCGCGCGTGATCGACCTGTTCACAGACACCCGACGTGTAATGTCCCTACTCCATAGTCCCAGGGCCGTATCTAGTATCTGTAGACCCCTAGGCTGAACCTGTGGTGAGGGCCCTTCTGGAGAACCATTAAAATCGAATTTTAAAGAAATGTTTACTAACGGTTGAGTGGGTGTCGTGTCGCACCCTCGTCATTTTGCGTGTATTTTTGAAGTTTTTTTATTGTAACATCAACAGTTTAGTTGGATAAGGATGGGCCGTGTGCCCGGGCTTTTACTCTACTCCAGTGGTTCCCAAATAGTGGTACGCGTACCCCCAGGGGTACGCAGGGTTAAGAGATGGGGTACGCGTGGTACGCAATTAATGGCCACATTTACCTTTACTTGCAGTGTTTAGTAAAGAGAAAGAGTCCCAATTATCTCTTTAGTGAAAATTATCTGATGAAAAAATTCAAGTACATATGCGGCATCAAAGTGCTGGAATAACATATCTCCTCCTATAAAGGACATCATCTATAAAAATAACTTCAAACGAGCGTACAAACAGTTCCTGCTGTCTGAACAGAGACAGCTATAGCTTCTCTTGGGTGCCTTGTACATTTGCATTAGTTACATAATTGTTTTGTTTTGTTTGTTTAATTTTGGTTAGTTTAGTCTGTTCAGTTTAGTCTGCACTTATAGTTTAGTTTAATTCTTTTATAATATTGTTAGTGGTTGTTGATAATGTATAATAGGTATGTTTTGTCTGTAGTTATAATATTATGTTTTGTTTATTTTGTTTTTGTAAATATTTTGTTTTCGTTTTAGCTGTAAGTACCCAAAGAGAATATAACCACTACGTTTTTACGTACCTATGCAGTTCGCAAATAATATTAATGTATATTTATCTTCAGGGGTCAGGCTTAAAATCAGTGTCTACCCGGTTATGGGAAGACGTAAACTGTGCCTGATACACATTCACTAAACATATGTTAGTCTTTAAGATGTATAATTAATTTTTATTTCATATTATTACCTTATTTTATTTTTTACATTTATACTTTTTTCTGTCATATATGTTTTTTGAATAAAATACTTTTGAATTTGAATTTGAATAGTTGATTTAGGCCTTTTTCGAATTACATTATGATTATCTACTAAGTAGATATTAGAACCTAGTAAATTACTGATACGAAGGATAAACAACATTATTACCTAAAAATAACAATCATGGTATTTTTTTTTTCATTTAAACATTTCATTCAGGGGTACTTGGGTCTCCGAAAATTCGCTAAGGGGTACCGATTAAAATATAATTGGGGACCGCTGCTCTACTCTAAATATCCAATATGGTGCGACGTATATAGAACATACCCAATTAAGCGGAGGGTGGCCGAGTGGTTTGGGCATCAGCTTCTGATGCGAGAGGTCCGCGGTTCGAATCCGGTCGGCGTGTACCAATGAGTTTTTTCTGACGAAAAAATTTAAGTACATAGGTACCTACACCTGCTGCTTCACCGTTCGGAACCGGTGTAAAACTGTAGGTCCCTTCCCTTGCCCCTTACTAGGTGTGGTACCACCGTACTGGATGTAATATGGCCGCATAGCAGCCTCGGTTGTGTTCTCCTCTAGTGCAGTATAGTATAGGAGTTCTCGGAGGTGATATTGGCTGGTCGGAGCATGCGCTTTGGCCCTTCTGACTCAGTGACCCATACCGGATTACATTAAAAAAAAAATACCCTTAGGCTTGTCGTCCTCGCTGGAGGTGTTGTCTGCGGTGGAGGAGGCCGGAGGGGGAGGCGGCGCGCTCAGCGGCGTCGTGTTCAACTCGGGCTCCGAGCCGCCGGCCGTCACGCTCGCCGTCAGCTCCTGAGAGAGACCAGAGCACTGTCGGTATCTTCACTGTTAAGGCAGGCCTAATGCACTCTATGTACTTGCGCGCGCTAACTACCTACCGCCCGGTGCACCGCCGGCGGTCTAATTCAGTAGAAATTCGTCAGCCGCGCGAAGCATACCTACACGCTCGCCCACGCAACTGCACGCAGCTGCAAAGCAATAATGCACTTTACACTCGATTGAAGGTATGGAACTTTTTCTATGGAGTGATTTATCTGTTACGAAGTAACTATTAAGTAATCTGTGGTTAAGGCCCTGTCTACCCGTATTCACCCGTACTCCTCTTTCAAGGCGCCGCTTTCGCTGGTTGGAGTAGGATGCAACACAATCAATCAAAGCGAAAATTAGGTTTTTATTTTTTTATTCCGAAACTACGGAACAAAAAATAAAAAGCTCCGGATTTAGATAAACGATACGCTAAGGGGTGTATGTGTATCAGATACTAATCACGTTCCCATATCAAATTTTTTTTACGGTATAAAAAACGTACTTATTAAGGTGAAATACGGGCACTTCACGTATTAAATTTGAGGAGTAGGATTTTTATATCGTAAAAAAAAAATTGGTTGTCTGTAAAGTCGGTTTACGGACGATAGTTTTACGTGATAACGTCATACAACCCTTGTTTCATGAATATTCTAAATTTGAAATATTTTCCGACAGGCCAGATATTATGGTACGAGTAACCTCGTTTTAATTTCTGCGGCCCTGGTACTTTTACAAGCCGACGCTTGGGCCGATTGTGCCTCTCTATCGCTTGTTACGCGCTCTCGCTTGCACACACAGGCTCAGATGGAACATGACGTGATATTCGTGCGTGCAGCCGGTGTTCATCAATTTATAAGACGTTATCACGTCAAAAATGGGTATGGGAACGTGATCAGTATCTGATACAACATACACCCCTTAGCGTATCGTTACCTACTATTGAAAGACCTTATATAATCAACAAATAAAATATATTTTTTTCCAAAGCAGTGATTTGGTCTCGTTGCCTTAAATACGTTTTTATAACTAAATTCAGGGGCATATTCATGATTTTTTTCTATCAAGCGAAGTTAATCAAATCGTGTTTTCAAAAAGCTATCTATCTGCGCTGATAGATGATGTTTTACATTATTAAAACTGAACCTGTCAGGAAGTAATATTGGCGGTACAATTCTTGAAATTCGAGTCAGACGCAGTCTCACATCACCTTAAGTCGCGAAGGGGAAATCGGCGCCCCTCTGCTATGCAACTGTGGAACTCTGATCTACGAAAGAAATATTAAGCTCGGATGTCAGCCAAACTGCTTAATGTACCCCCAGGAAAAAATTAAAGCGATCTGACCTCACATTCTGCACTCCTTTACGGAAAGTAGGAATTTGCGGCGAAAAGTAAGCCGGTAAAGAGTAGTCTAATTATATTAGTACTATTAGTATACAGATTAGATTAATTGACCACGCCGCCGGTCCTGTCAAAGTAAAAGCATGGCATTCGCAACCCCCGCATGCGACCGAATATAGATGAGCATCGTTAGGCACCTTATGGGTGGCTCAGTGCCACATGTCGCGCTTACTATAAATTCCAGAAAAAAGTAGATTCCAAAAGAGAACGGCAGGGAAATTCGAAAAAAAGTTCTTATACATTTTGAGGTTAGGAAGGACAACCATATTTTTTTTCGAATTTAGCCACCATTCTTTTTTGGAATCTACTTAGTTTTTTAAACATATTAACCTCATGAAAGGGCCACGGTCAAAAAATCATTACACGTAGAGCAATGTAGCCTAGCCGCACCCCGCTGACGAGTGTTGTATGTGCACAAACAACATACCTTGTGCAGGGGGTTCATGAGCGGCGCGTGCGCCACAATGGAGGTGGGATGCGGGATGCAGTGCGCAGAACGGTGGAGCGGCTCGTCGGCGCGCAACCCCCGCACCCCCAGCAGCGACAGCGGCGCCTCCTACGAGCAGCGACCGCACAGGCACACCTCACAACCGCACATCAGAGATGGTATTAATAGCTATATAAGGTGCTTCGTTATTTATGTCAAAAATTTCGGGAGGGTTACATACGCACTCAAATAAACACTTTACGTAAGAAAAAAAACATATGTTTATAGGAGCATTTTTTCTCCTAACAAAAAAATAAAATCAAATAAGTAGCTGTAAAAACCAATCATAGTGACCTTGTGACTTACAACAAACAGCTGTTCTGCGTTTGAACATAATACAGTCATTGACCCCGTACAATGCAAGCTGTTAGACAGATTAATGTTTAGGTAGCCAAAATGTTTTGTTAAATTTCTCGAAAAGTAATGCTAAAAAACATATTAAGTAATTTTTTTTGTCGTAACGTGTATAAGTAGCCCTCCCGAAATTTTTGACATAAATAACGAACAACCTTATATATGTGATCAAACATCCACCGTGTTGCTGCTTTATGCGGAGAATCGCACATATAACGTAGGGCTTATTTTTGCGCGCTCCCATTGGCTATAGACAAATGTCGACAATGCACTCATCTATGGTAGCAAGACACTATGAAGGACAATGTTTTCCTACTCATGCAATGGACGCATCTTCGAATCACAGATATTTTTTATTAATCTGTGATTCCTTCTTTATGTGTTGATTGCATGAGTATGAGTAGGGAAAGATATACCCTAAGGTACCAATCAATGGCCTATTCCACACATTTGCAGTTTTTTAGCAAACATTTCACTTTATCTAAAGTAATAATAATAATTTATTTATTTCACGATGTCGCCGTGCAGTCCGGCGGATACGGAGCTCTCCGAGATGGGGGTGGTGGTGGCCTACGTGTCTAGTACCACCACCTATCGCTCGTAGCTTGCCTCGCGTCGTCTCGGAGAGCTCCGTAGCCACGGCCTGCACCCGCCTGCGTGCTTGGAGGTTTTTCTCCCGCCGCCGGCGGTACGCCGTTTTTGTTTTTTACTGTTTATATTAATTTTGTATATTTTTAATATTTTTTATCATGTATAAAAAATTAATATAAATATTGTAAGATAAAAATGTGAAAATAAAGGTATAAAATAATTTATGGCAAGGGAGAACTTATGGCATTAGGCAATTCCTTCAACTCAACCCTGTAAAGTATTACCAAAACATTTTGGTTTAATGTTGAGATATAAAAACGACGTAGGTACTCAAAAAGTTAAGTTGACAACTATTGCTCTTACACAATGTATGAAATTCAAATAGGTACCATTCTAAATTGCCCAGGCCAAGATAAATTTCATTTCATGCGCAATAAAAGTGGCACCATATTTTTTTTTTCTTTTTTAATCCAGAAGAATCTAATTGCATGCATCACGGGCAAAGTTAGTACTACAAAAAATAAAACACATTTAAAATCAATCATATTTATTTGAAATTTTACATACAAAGCACAAAAGGCACATTAATAAAATATAATCATATTACTTTGCATATATAATTAGGTACAACGATCCATGATTGATTGATGATCTATGATATGCAAACATTAATTAAAAATCACAAAATAACGACTAAAATTTATGACTAAAAATATTCTAAGACTAGCTGAATACAAATTCTAACATTCTCGAGCCATCTAATGAAGCAAATAAAACATTAGATTTATCTAAACTACGCGTTACAAATTATAATACTGAATATAGATACATTATGCAACCTTCAACCCTATTCTTTCCGTATTCTCTTATTCCCCATCCACCTGTGACTGTTCCACTCGACTCTCGATCCTCCCTGACACCCCCAAATTATATCCCCCCCATCCCTGACACCTCCAATTATATCTCCTCCCTCTCTGACACCACCAATTTATAATATTTCCCCCTCACCGACGACCCCAATTATATCTCCTTCCTGCATGACACCCCAATCCTTTAGATCTCCACCGATCCTTTAGACCCCCAGTTATATCTCCCCCCTTCCCCGACACCCCCAATTATCACTCCCTCCCTCTTTAGAATCAATCCGTCGTTTCTACTCCTCCCACGCTCACCTCACCGCACCCCCTCTCTTCGTCACTCTTTACCCACAAAATATTGATTTCCATTGGAAGGACCTAATCACAATACCTCCCGGTCTCAGAGTGACATTCATAGCCGCAACGAGCGTGCTTAGTTCGTCTCTGAGTTCAAACTTTGACGTTTACCACTCTCATAGACAAGCCGTGTGCGCGCTAAGCAACCGTCTTTGAGTTTGAAAACTAAGCCAAGTCCAAGTCTAGTCTTACGACGACTTTAGCCTGGAAAGCGAACTTACGAGTTTTCTGTCTCTTTCATTTTAGTACAAAGAGGGAGTAGCGCAGAATAGAATACACAGAGCATTGACACACGGGATGGCCTATCACCTCACGACAGGTTATTTCTTTTTTTAAATAGTGGCAACCAAACGAATAGGAAATTCGTTTATTACTACCAGTTTCTAGTGACGGCGGTTTGACTGACAGTGTGGTGACAGTCAACTTTTATGAAATGGGGGATCTTTACGAAAAACACCCTTTATTTCAGTATGAGCAATGGCGCGAATCCCACCAGAAAAAGAAAAAAAAGTGACGTTTAACTTGGACTATTACTTGGCTTAGCATAGTTCGTTCTAAGCGTTAGTCTCGACTATGAGAGTCGGGCAGGGCTATTCGTAGGTACGCCAAACATAGATTATTAACTAAGAACTCGTAGGTATGCCAAACAGAGATTATTAACTAAGAACTGGGAGTGTCCTATTTGATTTCCTACGAATAGACCTACCAGGCGGGACAGTGCTATTCGCAGGTACGAAGTATTCGTAGGTACGAACTGCACTATGGGAGTTGGTGTAAAAAAAAACAGGGTTAAATTACAGAAATGTAATGTCTTCTATGTATAATTTAACCCTAACCTAATGTAGAGACGGCGCTTGTCGTTTTTGTCACGTTTCGTTGAAAACTCCCATACCTGCATGCAGATTGACCTACGAATAGACATGCCCGATCGGACTGGGCTATTCGTAGGTATACCTACATGCAGGTTGTTCAGTTTTCGTATGTGTAGCCTTAAACTTATCCAGTGTACCCTGTGGGTAGAATGAAAATAATCTGCACAGGTTAATTTAAAATATTTGTAATTTTCACTTTTTCGCACAATCATTGTGAGCTACCTTCATTCTCTCTTCTCTCGTTACAACACCATGAGTGCACAAGCTTCTCGATTTTTCTAAAAGATAAAATTTGTCCTACGCAAAGTTTTCTTCACTGGTGCCCTATAAGTGTCTAGCCTGGCGATCTCCACGGCGGGGCCCCTAACCGGCGGAAGGATACAGGTAACGGCGTCCTAGGGCGCCAGTAAGCACCTCCGACTCCACAGCAAGGTAGCCCTTTTTTTGTTTGATTATTTCTACCAAATTCACATTTTTTCAATACAGTCCACTTTCTCATTTTCGCACACAGGTATACCTACGAATAGACACTTCCGTGAGAGTCCTGTACTTGAAACGTTAGTGAACTTTAATCGGACCCGTGCTTAGCTTAGACAGTGCTAAGCTTCGAACTTTGGAACGACTATGAATGTCAGACTCAGAGTAACAGACGCAAGGGGACAGGAGTCAATGCAACGCGGCGGCACCCACCTTGCGCCGCGTCGGCTTGGTCGGGCTCACGTCATGCTGCAGGTGCTGTAGCGACGCCGTCACCGAAGGCTCCGACAGCTGCGGCTCAGTGATGGAAGCAGCCTTCGGCCTGACATACACACACAACATCCGAGGTTATTCTTCCTTCTTGTTGTTTAAACAGCGGGTGGCCGAGTGGTTTGCGAGATGCGAGAGGTCCGAGCTTCGAATCCGGTCGGCGTATACTAAAGAGTTTCTGGTGGAAAAATGTAAGTGCATACCTACACCTGCTGCTTCCCCGTTCGGAACTGTACCCTAATCACGAGATTTAACCTACTACGCTACGCCGTGTTCTCCGTATCATTTTGTACGGAGAAACGAAGTTCGCAAATCTATCACTAGAGGCGCTGCTCCGTTTCTCCATACAAAAAGATGCGGAGAACACGGCGTAGCGTAGTAGGTTAAATCACGTGATTAGGGTACTGGTGTAAACCTGTTAGGTCACTTCCCTTGCCCCTTACTAGGTGGTAGGCTCAAATTGTAGCCTTGGTACTGTGACGAATCACAACCTACCTCAATGAAAATAGCTAGCAATAGGACGTATGAAGGCTGGCTGGTAAAATGTTATAAGGCGTAGGAGTTAGTTTAGCGCCTGGGTAGTGAGTATAGCAAAGAGACCGCGTTGCGTATAAATTGTAGCGGGTGGCATGTAGTCAGGCGCAGATAATACAACTTGCATACATTTTGAACAGAAATAGCTAGCAACACCGTATAAGCGATAAATGATGATAGATAAGTATTATACGTCGGCATGCAGTAAGATATAGGACGAATTGACTGTATTACATCTACTTTTGTGAATTCGTAGCATTTTTCAGAGATTAGCTACTGAAAGTTTTAGGGAAATATGGAACGCATTTTTAAGGAAAATTGCTTCAGGCATTGTGATTGGTTGACCAATGGGAAACGCGGAAACGATGTTGGGGATGATTTCCGATTGGTCGTGGGGGTAAGGGTGGGAGTAAGAAAGCGAGGCTATTTAAGGGCGTGTAACACGGGAGGAGCACTTTTGTCTGCAGCTGCGAGCCTCGAAGGAACAACTTGCCTGAGCCCCGGTCATCGCTAAGTCGCATCGAGCGCCATTGCTTTTCGGCATCAACGTTTCGGTGAGTCTCGGACGCCGCGCGATATTTTGGAGTTTTCTAGTTGCAATTCGACCAGTTCTATTAAATTGCATTGTCTTGAAGTCTTCTTTTGGTGGCTGGGCTAGTTTTGGAAACAATACTGGCTTTTCAGAAATTATTTGCTAGTATTAGGGATGTGAAATATTTTTATATGGACCATCATTGGAGCACTGTGTGGGATGCTAGCTATGCTGAAATATGCATACATGCATACTATTACAGGGCTCTTTTCCCTTTTGGAGCACTGGGTGAGGGAGCGGGTACGCTGAAATATAACGCTAGCTATGCTGAATAAGCATACACGCTTGTTCGCACAAGATTCAGTTCATTCTCTATGATATCACGAGAAAATGCCTCGTGAAATCACGTGAAAATCATCCACATTACACCACGAGTTTCATTTTAAATCTCTTCCTAAGAGAAACAGTTTCTTCACAGGATAGGAATCAAAGGGGGCCATTAGGTATACAAAATAGAGCTTCTGGTAGTACGGCAGCCCTATCTGGTTGGTGGCCACTGTAAGGAGCGTGGAGAGGCCAGGGGTGAGGGGACCCCGGACTCGTGGAGCTTCTTACTTCCCGTCCGGGGGAAATTGTTTGAATAATTTGAAAATTACTGGCGAACACAATCTCTGGGAGGAGAGAACACAGACAATTACAATGTGATGGAAGAGACATAGCAATATAGGAGAGGTGGACTTAGGCAGAAAATTACATATGTAGTTAGAATATTATTCGAAGAACAAAGGTTAGGATAGAAAGCTAGGGATTGAGTTAGTACTCTGGGTTATACGGTTACACAACGCTTCCTCGAAGAGAGGAAGATACAGGGTCCATCTACACTTAATTCAGTGTATACGTATGTATACATTGCTTGAGTTTACCTAGAGATCACTTGAATGCTAAACGCAGGCCATGTTTTATTTTAGAGGTTACTCGCGGAAGCGTGGAATTTCGGAATAATTATTCGACAACACCTATCGGGTGAAGTATAAATACAAAATATACTTTGGTGGGAGGCTAGTTCGTCGCAGTGGTGCCTAAGACCAGGATAGTTCCTACCTAAATCTAGGATACCTAGGGTTAAAAAAAAAAAAATAAAAAATTATTGAAAAAAATAATTTTTTTATTAAATAAAAGGGAAAATTGAAAAACAATCTAGTACGTTGAAGTGGAGCCTTAAGACCAGGCTAGATTCTATCCAAATCTAGGATACCTAGGGTTCAGAAAAAAAATAGGGAAAAATGGAAGAAAAATGTAGTTCGTTGCGGTAGTTCAGGACAATAATAGGGGTCTTATATACTCAAAAGCGATAGGAAAAAAATCCAACTCATAGGGAGTAGCGATATAAGTAAATAGCGTTATAGGAAGTGATACCGGGAAAGTGATTAAGTGAGGAATTCGGTGAGTGAAATGCGTGAAAAGTGGTTCGTGGAACGCGGTGCTGACTGGCAGTTTCGCGAGAGAAGAGATTTGGACTCCCGCTTACGAGGCGGGAGGTTTCGCCGCTTGAAGCTGAGAGTGAGTACATATTTCATTTTCCGGCGCGAGTGCAGTCTGTGTACAATTAGTTAATTTACAGAAATATTGTCTACAATTTGCCGACAATGTTGCTAGAAAACCGATTTTAACGTGAACGAATTGTCACCAGAAAGTCGACTAGAGATTCATCTTTGAGTTCGTAAAAGAAAATTGCTTACATTTCCTTCTAGGAAGTTCATTATCATTGTTCTGCGGACAACTAGAAATAGTTAAGTGAAAACCAATTTTGACCAATGGGATGTGAGCGCCGGTGCGGGATGGCGTTCGCTATTGGCTAGAATGAGCAGCGCCGTGATAGAGAAAAAAAATCTGTTTGCACGAAGAATGTAGTCGGGTTGAGAGGTGATAGACTAAACAAAGTGGAAGTTAGGGGAATGGTATGTATGAATGGTGTGAGGCATATTTCTAAGCGGAATGTTAGCAACTTCGTAGAAGTAAGGTGGGGCCAAAGGGAAATATTTTATCCAGAGATTGTGAAACTAAAATCAATAATTTATTCCGGGTACACCGAGATATAGCAGGAAGAGAAATTTTTTTTTTATATGGGTTATCGGAAAAATTGTGCTATAAGCGAAAAGCCAATTAATTTAGGATCCTAGAATGAATTAAAATCAACAATATCGTAATAAGAATATTCTAGGAAAACCTTAGTTGTAAAACCTAATAGCCGTTCTATTTTAGGTAATACACGCCGGGCGCGTGAACGGAGGGCTTCATACCTAAAACACTGAAGTTATGTTCGAAAATAATCTTGTCATGTGTAATAATTAGGTACACTCGCGCGCGAAATAGTTTATCGGGGCCAGTTTGAGGTCAATAAAGGGAATTTTCTAGTTGTTTTTGTGGAAAAGAAGTTAGTTGGGGTGTAAGCTTCCTTTGTAAAATAAAAAAACCGTAAAATGTGTGTTTGAAAAGAGTGGTTATGTTTGACCGGGTTCCAACAGACTCATTTAATTTTGGTTGAGATTGTCGCCGAGGAATAAAAAGATTCGAATCTTTATTTCATTTTAGAGGAATGCGAGAACAACGAAACATAGCATTTTGAAAATGTATAATGGATGTTTAGTAAATAATTTGTGTAGTAGTAATGAGGTGTGAATTTTAGGCTCCAAAGTAGGTATTTCGCGAATTAGTAGCGAGCGACGGTATGGCACCTACTAGTGGGGAGATGGTAGATTAAAATTAGGGGGATCCCAGTTAATTGATGTGACTAATTAGGTGCCATGTACAAGTGAAGGTTAGTTGTAAAGTTGTGTCTAGGTCTGACTTTGCGTGTGTGGGCGATATGGTACTTACTAGATTAGGTTAGTGGTAAACAAAGGTCATGGTGTACAAGTTGACCAGTGGAAGTAATTAGGTGCCATGTACAATGTTGGTTAGGTCGTGAGGTTGAGTCTTGGTCAGATTTTTGTGTGTGTGTGGCGAATAGAGGCTCTTAGTGAACATGCCGATTACGTGGCTCATTTCGAGTGAGTGGTTTTGGGCTTGAATGTAGTGTTTGTTTATTGATAGGGAATGGATTATTAAGTTTGTTTATTTTGGAGCTGATTGGCTGGTATGAGGAATGGGGGTTCCAGTTGCTTGCGGTATGGGGAATGTATGAGTCAAAGGGTTAGAAGGGGGAGTAAGTGCCATGTCGGAGAACGTACCGGACGAGATATTGAATTTTGATCGGTCATGCATGATTGTTGTCCGTGCGGAATGTGGAAGGAATGGATTATAAAGAGTATAGGAATTAGGTTCCATGACGGAGGTCCAGGTTTCGATTTTAGGTTGCGGTCGTATGTATAGGTGTCAAAAGGTGAGAAGGCCAGTTGGTGAGTGTTGGTGCGGTTGGAGGTCGAATTAAGCCTGTCGATTTGTGATCCATATCGAGTGAGTGGTTTTAGATTTGCCCATAAATGTGTTTGTTTAATTAATTAGACTAATTTATAAATAATATTTGATACATGTGTACATGTTGCACGCGTTGAAAGAAAACAGTCGGGGTGGGCGGAGTGATTGATGTTGTGCGGCGGGAGCTCTGGTGAATTGCAGCACAACGCCGATCACCAAGTTTTGCAAATTATTTTATAACTAAGTTTGGTTATTGTGCGGGTTACAAGGTGGTGTCAGGGGTTTCTAACTTTTCTAAAGGGAAGTGTCAGGGGTTACAAACCTTTTCCAAATTTATAGGTCAGGGATTTTAAACCTTTTCAGATACATGTGTAAGGAGTTTCCAAACCTTTTAGACTTGGCAAGTGTCATGGGTCCAGACCTTTCGAATTCAGGATATGTCAGAGGTTTTAAACATTTTTCCCAGGGCACAATAAGTCAGGTGTTTCCAAGCCTTTCAACTTTGGAAAAGAGTAGGGAGTCTTAGAACATTTTAATTTCGCAATGATTCAGAGGTCCAGACTTTCGATATATTTTCAAATTCATGTTAAGTCAGGGGTGCTCAAACTTTTCCAAATTTATATTGTCAGGGATTTCGAACTTTTCCAAATTCATGATAAGTCAGGGGTGCTCAAACTTTTCCAAATTTATATTGTCAGGGATTTCGAACTTTTTCAAATTCATGATAAGTCAGGGCTGCTCAAACTTTTCCAAATTTAGATTGTCAGGGATTTCGAACTTTTCAAATTCACGATAAGCCAGGGGTGCTCAAACTTTTTCAAATTTATATTGTCAGGGATTTCGAACTTTTTCAAATTCATGATGAGTCAGGGGTTCTCAAAAGTTTCCAAATTAAGTTTGTGTCAGGGATTTCGAACCATTTCAAAATCGTGACATGTCAGGGGTTTACAACTTTATTTACAAAAATATTTTTGATTTAAGGGAGGCCTCAACATCCCAAGAATATTTCGGAGTCAGGGGTTCTCAACTTTCGGAATATTTTCTAAATTTAAATATTTTAGGGTTCTCAACTTTAAGAAATACTTTTACTTTTCCGGAATATTTAAGGGAGGTCTCAGCGTCCAAAAATATTTTGAACTTAGCGGTTCTTAATTTCAAAAATATTTTCAAATTTTGAATTTCTAGGGTCTCAACTTTAGAAAAATATTTTATTTTTCCTCAGGATATTTAAGGAAGGTCTTAACTTCCAAACATATTTGAACTTAGCGGTTCTTAATTTTCAAAAATATTTTCAAATTTTGAATTTCTAGGGTCTCAATTTTGAAAAATATTTATTTTCCTCAGGATATTTAAGGGAGGTCTTAACTTCCAAAATGTTTTGAACTTAGCGGTTCTTAATTTTCAAAAGTATTTCCAAATTTTTTATTATTTTGGGTTTTCAATTTTGAAAAATATTTATTTTCCTCAGGATATTTAAGGGAGGTCTTAACTTTCAAACATATTTGCACTTAGCGGTTCTTAATTTTCAAAAATATTTTCAAGTTTTGAAATTCTAGGGTCTCAACTTTAGAAAAATATTTTATTTTTCCTTAGGATATTTAAGGAAGGTCTTAACTTCCAAACATATTTGAACTTAGCGGTTCTTAATTTTCAAAAATATTTTCAAATTTTGAATTTCTAGGGTCTCAATTTTGAAAAATATTTATTTTCCTCAGGATATTTAAGGGAGGTCTTAACTTCCAAAATGTTTTGAACTTAGCGGTTCTTAATTTTCAAAAGTATTTCCAAATTTTTTATTATTTTGGGTTTTCAATTTTGAAAAATATTTATTTTCCTCAGGATATTTAAGGGAGGTCTTAACTTTCAAACATATTTGCACTTAGCGGTTCTTAATTTTCAAAAATATTTTCAAATTTTGAATTTTTAGGGTCTCAACTTTAGAAAAATATTTTATTTTTCCTCAGGATATTTAAAGGAGGTTTTAACTTCCAAAAATATTCTGAACTTAGCGGTTCTTAATTTTCAAAAATATTTTCAAATTTTGAATTTTTAGGGTCTCAACTTTAGAAAAATATTTTTTTTTTCCTCAGGATATTTAAAGGAGGCCTTAACTTCCAAAAATATTCAGAACTTAGCGGTTCTTAATTTTCAAAAATATTTTCAAATTTTGAATGTCTAGGGTTCTCAACTATAGAGAAATATTTTATTTTCCTCAGGATAATTTTGAACTTAGCGGTTCAAAATTTTCAAAAATACTTTGAAATTTTGAGTGTTTAGGGTTCTCAACTTTAGGGAAATACATTTATTCTTCCAGGGTATTTAAGGCAGGTCTCAACTTCCAAAAAATATTTTGAAGTTAGACATTCTCAACTTTCAAAAATATTTTAAAATTTTGAATGTTTAGGGTTCTCAAATTTAGAAAAATACTTTCATTTTCCAGATTATTAAGGGAGGGTTCAAATTCCAAATATTTTGGATTAAGCGGTCCTCAGACTTTCAAGAATATTGCCAAATTTGGAATGGTTTAGGGTTCTCGACTTTAGAAATATTTTAATTTTAGGAATGTTTAGGGAGGAGTCCGACTTTCAATATGTTTTGAGTTCAGGAGTTCCCAACTTTCAAAGTGTTTCGGATTTTGAATATTTCAGGGGTCTATACTTTAGAAATATTTTTATTCTCTTGGAATGTAAGGGAAGTGTGTTATGTATATTGCACTTAACGCGAATCAAGAACACGGTAATGGGCTATTAGAGATATTGTAAGTAATTATAAATTTATACCGTGCAGCGCTGTCACTCGATGCTGGCAGTAGTGAACGAATTCGCTATTCGTTTGATTCCCACGATTAAAAAGGGAAGAAAAAAGGAGAAACTTTATTCTAATAAACACCAATACACACGGTCAAACAAAATATCAAATATTGTGTGTGTATACAGGTTCAACTCGAGCTTTGATTATTGGATAGACTATCATGAATTGGATGTAATTTAATGTGCTAATTATTAGTTATTTTTAGTAATTTACTTTCTTATCTTTGAACTTCTGCTCTTGCATAGAGGACATTTTCCTCACAAGCGCAGGCATGTCTGCTCGGGTGCACGAATGATACTTGCGTACTTAGGGATATGTTTTTTTGTGTAGACCAGCTTTTTGCAATCGTGAATACATTGGTATTTGGGTGCGTGGGCGTATATTTAATTGTTTACTTACATATCTACTTGTGTGTCTATAGATACCTAATTGCGTGCGTACATGCGTGTATGCGTGCAGGCGTTCGTGCGCATATGTAATTGTGTGCGTACTTGCTGATTGGTATGACTATGCTTGCGTATCCGTGCGTACATGCATATTACGTGGTTACCTGCGTCGGTAGGGATTGATGCGGATGCGCGGGGACAGGCTTCGAACCCCGGACTGCGGGTGGTTCGTCACTCTTCGGTTTATGATCTGGCTACGTATTTGTGAGTGAGCTGAGTACATCTTAATATTATCCTACTGAAAAAAAAGAGTAAGAAGAGAAACGAAAAAAAAATTTACCAAAAGAATAACAAAAGGTAAGTGTATCTCGCAATATTATATTTTAAAATGATAGAACAAGGACTTATAGTTAAATAAGATGCTGATGAAATATTTTGCTACTACTCTCAACCATCCAGGGATTGACGGGAAGAGATTCCTATAATGGATAAGTCCGCCTTTGCGCCTAAGATAAATTATGTACCGTGCATGTTTCTGTGAGATGTGTCCGAACGGTTGGGAATTATTATTTATCTATTTATGTTAAATAATTTATTTTCATGGATGAATACTAAACCACATATTTACATAGACTAATCACGTGTTTATAGGGTGTATACTTACATGGACTTAACTATATATATATATTTTTTTAAATCAATTCTATAATTAATTATTAGACCAAATAAGAGGTAGAGGATTTGAATATTGTTTTAATTATGATTTTTCCTTTTCAGGAAAATACTTATTCGTCTTTGAATAAATAGGTACTTGAGTGCGGTTAATGTTAACGTTTTATTTATAGTGGGGTTTACATAAGTCTATGCATACCAAAATCAACGAATATTCTTCGATGCGCATACGGATTGCAATATTGCAGGGCAATATTGCATTATTATTATTAATTTGTAATCAAGATTGAAAAAATATATATATACGAATTAAACTTGGCGTTTTATTAGGTACACTGGACCATTTAAACGGTGCCCTGTATCTATTCTTATTAGAAGGTCCTATTGTCTCATATTATGATCGAACAGGTGGTAAAATGTTTCAAGTTATATATAAAATTACTTATAAAATAAGAATCTGGTTTTATTGTTCGGGTTGTGTGAAGCAGAATACTGTTACACACATCGCATTGACATTGCGGGGTCTTTTATAAGTATCTTAAACTGTTTAAAGTATTGTACGTCGGGCTGATAAATGCTGTATGAGTTGACGAGTGTTGTGTAAAAAAGTTTTATCATCGTGCTAGCTGAAGGCGGGTAATGTTGAGCGGATCTTTATGCATTTGTTTTGGGTGGTGAGTTATTTAGGAGAGGTTGGGGAACATACATTAATTTTATGGGAGGATGAGCAATGGAGGCTACAACGAATCTGGCGGGCGAACGGTGAGTCTTCAACAATCGTACTAACCTTTATGTTATGCATGTATACTATTATTTAGAACGCGGAATTTGGAAGGCGAAGAATTGGGAGAAGTTTGGTTTGACGTACAGTAGAGATTTCCTATTTATCTGGTAACTGAAAGGACGACTCCTTTACGGCGTACGCGCATCATATTGTGCCGTAACAAGAGCATACTTGTTGTCTTTAGGGTTACGGAATGCATATGTTTAGGCGGGCGAGAAAATGGAATAGGTTAAAATTAGATAGAAAATAAAATAAATGTTATAAATTATAATAGGTATGGTAATGATCAAAGATAAAAACTACCTTCTTATCGCAGTCTTGAGGGAATGCGAATCTGTATGTGTAGAACATAGGTTTAGGGAGGGCCGTGATCGTCTAGTTGGTAGGACCCTACGTTGTTAAGTTAGTATTGCTACAGTGCGATACTGTTTAACTTAGAGCAGTAGTAGAATAATGATTTATTCACCATTCACTACTGAAATTTCAGAATTGAAACTGATTCGGTTTGGTAAAATCCGGTAAGGTAGTACGATTTGACTCGGTTTGGTAAAATTCGGTAAGTTTGGTATGAGATGTCACAATTTAGTAAAATCGGGTACATGAAGATAGATGTGGAGAAGGTAACGTTTGGTCTACTGAACCGATTGGTCATAGGTAATGGCTTAGGAATTTGGTGAGAGTAGATGCAACATAACAAGGATAAATAAGCAGGAACAAAGGGAGCAGGAACCTGAGTAAGGAATGCCGGGTGGTGACGAAGGAGTGAGCGATAATAGAGCAGTAAGGTTAGGTTAGAGGTTAGCCCCATGGGATTACAAAGCCACGTAGTTGTCATAGGATAGGATGGAGTCCGGCGGGCGAGGTAGGTCACTAGGTAGGTTATTTATATTTCTTATGTGCAATATAGGCAGGGAACACATTAAGGAACGATCGACATTCGTTGGACGAGCTATAGAGTAAACATAGTTTGGCGGGCGTATTGCTTGGGTTGTTACGTAGATAGAATATAGTAAAATAGGATAAGAGGGGAGTTTGGAATAAAGGTTATAGTAAATTATTACTATTGATAGGGTTCCGTTCAAAGCGATAGGAAGGGGTAAGGTTATGGTGAAGTATTACTATTGATAGGGTTCCGTCCAAAGGGTACTATAGGAAGGGGTAAGGTGAGGGATTACTAACGATAGGGTTCCGTCCACCTGGTACAAGAGGAGTAGGTAGAAGGGAGTCTTGAGCGGCAGACTAGGGGTTGGGGTCATGGGTTATATAGGGATAGATAGAGCGTGTACGAAGGATATTTCGGATAAAATATCAGTTAAAACAAGTCATTTAATATGGTGCGTTCATAGATTAATCACGGATTCTACATAGTCAGGCGGGCGAATAGAGTATGAAAATGAAGTAAAATTGGTAATTATGGCGTCGAACGTAGCCGCGGATCGTGTGTAGGTTGGCGAGTGAAATTATGCTGTCCGGAAGTAAGGACGAGTTAGGAGGTACAATTGTAGATATAGATTCTTAGTATTATTCTGGGGTTAATTAAAGGACGGAAACAGTAGAGACTATAGCATATATATAGCTAGGAAATAGAAAGCTCTAACGAATAATACCCGCTACGGACAAATAGGAATAAAATCCTGTTCGGCGTGGGGAGTTGAGTTATTGATAATTATGATCAAAAGGTTTTAAGACTTAGAATAGACTTGTTGGTAGATGCTGGGTTTGGATGGTTGTGTAAATACAGAAATACGCGAGTAAACCATTGGGTATTATAGTGTCTGTACTCGGTAGTGAAATTTCCTTCTAATGAGAGCAGAGCTCTGACCTGAAGGGACTTTTACAATGAATCAGGACACTTTGGTTTCGATTTTATTGCATTTCCCATACATTGCTCCGAAAAGAATGTGAACCTAAACTCAGTGTGTTGAACACACGAATGGGACTTGAAAAATGTGAGGTGAACAAAGCCATAGTGCAGAACTTTACCTTTCATCGAGACCTTAATTTGTTCTCACTCGGGAGGGAAAATGTTATCATATACCGAAGGCGTTCTACACTAAGCAAAAAGGAGCGTTTAAAGTTAGTGGTGACATTTTCCGGTCTATGAAAAGTGATAGAACATAGCAATTTGAACCATTGACCGGAGCAATGTTGGATGAGATTAATGTAGAGTCGTGTACAATCAGACTGGGCCCATCCATTTGTCAACGGGTGAGTTAGTTAGCAAAGGTTATGATTCGGAAGAAGCAAAGTCAATTTAAAATTTTCTCAGTAATAATTTCCCAGTTTTCCTGTCTATAACTAGAAAGGTTAAGGTGTTGGAATGTGCGGCGTGTCTAAACCGGAGGTGGCAAGGTATGTTGTGCGCTCTCCCTGGAGAGAAGTACTGATCCTGCCCTACCAGCGAGGGGTAAGACTACAGGTTTCCTGAGCTGGTGGGAAATCTTTCTATGGCATGAAACAGGGTATTAAGTGTTTAGTAATTTCATTTTGAGCTTCTGATGAGTCTAACCTGACTATACTAGGACGAATGCCCATATGTTGTGTTGTGTGGTCGGGACTGCTTAGCACCCAAAATAAAATGCCACAATCATTCTGGTAAGGGAACAAACACCCTATTAGAAGAAGTTGTTGGTACTACGGACCTTCTGGACAGGGAACGAACACCCTAACAGAGGCACATCTACGAAAAGCAGTACTGCAGCCATAGCATTAATATATGTTGGCGACAGACAGACATAGACTATAGTATGGTGTAGAGACGCTAGTCGCGATCATGGAAGGAGAAAATAGATTCTTTCCCATGCCGCGAAAATCGCCTCTAGGCGGGCGACTGTGACGAATCACAACCTACCTCAATGAAAATAGCTAGCAATAGGACGTATGAAGGCTGGCTGGTAAAATGTTATAAGGCGTAGGAGTTAGTTTAGCGCCTAGGTAGTGAGTATAGCAAAGAGACCGCGTTGCGTATAAATTGTAGCGGGTGGCATGTAGTCAGGCGCAGATAATACAACTTGCATACATTTTGAACAGAAATAGCTAGCAACACCGTATAAGCGATAAATGATGATAGATAAGTATTATACGTCGGCATGCAGTAAGATATAGGACGAATTGACTGTATTACATCTACTTTTGTGAATTCGTAGCATTTTTCAGAGATTAGCTACTGAAAGTTTTAGGGAAATATGGAACGCATTTTTAAGGAAAATTGCTTCAGGCATTGTGATTGGTTGACCAATGGGAAACGCGGAAACGATGTTGGGGATGATTTCCGATTGGTCGTGGGGGTAAGGGTGGGAGTAAGAAAGCGAGGCTATTTAAGGGCGTGTAACACGGGAGGAGCACTTTTGTCTGCAGCTGCGAGCCTCGAAGGAACAACTTGCCTGAGCCCCGGTCATCGCTAAGTCGCATCGAGCGCCATTGCTTTTCGGCATCAACGTTTCGGTGAGTCTCGGACGCCGCGCGATATTTTGGAGTTTTCTAGTTGCAATTCGACCAGTTCTATTAAATTGCATTGTCTTGAAGTCTTCTTTTGGTGGCTGGGCTAGTTTTGGAAACAATACTGGCTTTTCAGAAATTATTTGCTAGTATTAGGGATGTGAAATATTTTTATATGGACCATCATTGGAGCACTGTGTGGGATGCTAGCTATGCTGAAATATGCATACATGCATACTATTACAGGGCTCTTTTCCCTTTTGGAGCACTGGGTGAGGGAGCGGGTACGCTGAAATATAACGCTAGCTATGCTGAATAAGCATACACGCTTGTTCGCACAAGATTCAGTTCATTCTCTATGATATCACGAGAAAATGCCTCGTGGTAAGAAGACGTAACATAAGGTCGAAGAGCAACTGGAATTCTGGCTAAACTATCAAATTATAACGTGGGTAGTTAGGTTCTTCAAACACTAAATTCATATTGGTAGGTTAGCTATGTAACTGTGTGAATTAATTCTCCTTAGTTCTGCAAGGGAGAGAGGGTTCGCTTCGTGGGAATGAGTAGTATCATAGTGTGTAGTATTTAGTGAGGTAGGTACTAGGAAGGCCAGGTAGGTACCCCTCAGTAATTCTCCTTAATCCTGCTAGGCCGTGGGGACCTTTTCATTTTATTAGTATTAAAGTCATATGGTAGGTTAGCCATGTAGCTGTGTGAATTAATTCTCCTTAATTATGCAAGGGAGAGAGGGTTCACTTCGTGAGAACGAGTAGTACCATAGTGTGTAGTATTTAGTGAGGTTAGGTACTAGGAAGACCAGGTAAATACCCCACAGTGGTTCTCCTTAGTCCTGCTAGGGGGGAGAGGTCCAAATTGTTATGATCTGTTAGAGCGATACCTATTCTATCTGGCGAAGGGGTGGCGGTACTCTAAGGACCGGTGCAAGCTGAGCTGATCGTCTGAGGAGGAAACCTGTGGTAGCCTTCTTTCGATAGGCGGAGCCCGTCGGACGAAGTACCACGAGGTTAGGATAGGGACCACACACACACTTACACACACACGCACGCCTTTAGGATTTGGGGTCCGTAGGGGCCCTAAATCATCCACATTACACCACGAGTTTCATTTTAAATCTCTTCCTAAGAGAAACAGTTTCTTCACAGGATAGGAATCAAAGGGGGCCATTAGGTATACAAAATAGAGCTGCTGGTAGTACGGCAGCCCTATCTGGTTGGTGGCCACTGTAAGGAGCGTGGAGAGGCCAGGGGTGAGGGGACCCCGGACTCGTGGAGCTTCTTACTTCCCGTCCGGGGGAAATTGTTTGAATAATTTGAAAATTACTGGCGAACACAATCTCTGGGAGGAGAGAACACAGACAATTACAATGTGATGGAAGAGACATAGCAATATAGGAGAGGTGGACTTAGGCAGAAAATTACATATGTAGTTAGAATATTATTCGAAGAACAAAGGTTAGGATAGAAAGCTAGGGATTGAGTTAGTACTCTGGGTTATACGGTTACACAACGCTTCCTCGAAGAGAGGAAGATACAGGGTCCATCTACACTTAATTCAGTGTATACGTATGTATACATTGCTTGAGTTTACCTAGAGATCACTTGAATGCTAAACGCAGGCCATGTTTTATTTTAGAGGTTACTCGCGGAAGCGTGGAATTTCGGAATAATTATTCGACAACACCTATCGGGTGAAGTATAAATACAAAATATACTTTGGTGGGAGGCTAGTTCGTCGCAGTACCACTGTACTGGATATAAGATGGCTGCATAGCAGCCTAGGTTGTGTTCTACTCTATTGCAGTATTGCCAGCAATCCAGGGAAGTCTCCGGTATCGCACCTACCTTCTCGGAGGTGATATTGGCTGGTGGGAGCATGTGCTTTGGCCCCTCCGATTCAGCCGATTAAATAAAAAAAATTGTATATTGTTGTTTATGGCTTATTGAGCATTCTTAAGACAGTAAGATACACTCTAACTTGTTAAAATTTATTCTATTAGGTTTGATTACAACCAAGTAGAAGTACGGGCAAGAAACTTCGCAGGGTATTTTTTTTTATAAATGTTATTAGAAGTATTTTAGCGACTGTTCAACATCTGATACCCGTCATGGTTGGCTGCACTGAATCCAAATGTCTATATTGAAATACAAGCTGCGAATTCGCTATACCAAATATTCTAATCCTGCCTACTGCCTAAAGATTAAAGAAGCAAGCATTTCACTAAGTCCAGTCAAACTTTTTCAGTTTCCATAGATGCAAAACTGAGAAAAGAGAGAAATGTTGAAAATTAACACCCGACATCCGGTTGGAACGAAGTTCCTTTCGCTATACAGGGTGTCCCCGGACTGGTGTAGTTCCTTTAAGGAGGCTATTCTACGCCTTGTAACAAAAGCAGTGGTAAAATATTTTTTTCAATATGTGCTTTCATTAAAATTTTAAGATTTCCTAACAAACTAAATGCGTACGTGTGGGATGGGCGCCTTTAGACCGCGCGACTGTGAAACGCAAGGCGGAATGGCGCGGGTCGGGGCGCGAGCGGTACGCGCGCGGGGCGGGCTATCTGTTATGCGTTCACTCGCATCACGTCCGTCCATATTCCCGCTGCCCGCTGCCCCGCGCCCCGCGCGCGCCCGATTAGAGCATTACAACATTACACTACATTAATAACTTTAAAATATTATATCTCCGTAACTGGCGTACCTAGAACCCTACTTCTTTTACTAATTATATTTGTTACAAAGAGTAGAATAGCCTCCTTAAAGGAAATACACCAGTCCGGGGACATCCTGTATATTATGTATCAAATAACAGGCACAATGAAATAAATTAACAACATTTGAGAGTAATGAAATGAAAAATAAAAAAAATTATGACATCTATACTGCAGTAATATACCTATACATAGACATACACTTGTAAACAAACATACTACAGCAAAAGTGTCGTGATGGTCGAAGTCTTACACTTTTTTTAGCCTAGCTCTCATTCGCCAAGTGTCTGGAGTGTTACATGCGATGAGAAACTTCGTTCCAAAAATTGCTGAAAATGGACAATCAAACTACGAATGACTAAAGACTACACTCACTACAGAATAATGATTTTCTTTTAACTTATTGAAACTAAAAGCACAACACACCGCTACCAATATAAAGCAGACTGGCTATGATCCACTCGACAAAAGCAGTCAACCGCAAGGCGCATGAGCGATCCAAGCCCCAAGGCGCTCACCTAAAGGGGGGTATGTCGATAATCTTTCCAACGTCCATCGTTTTCATTTCCTTCGAGCTCTCCTTTGGAGTGACAGCTTCAGAGGACGGGCGGTCTTTACGCAGTGCGCTATAATTTTAACAGAAACTAGTAAGGAACCTTTTAGAGCTTCGAAAACGTCACTAGAAGTGATCCTACAGAACAGGGATAGGTAGAGAGAGGGGGGCGTCGAGAGCGGGACTGGTGATTCCCCGCATCCTAGTCACCGCAGACTAGCTGGCGAGGGCTTGTCGCGAGCCGAAACGTAACTCATGCTGGAGAACTACACAGACTGGCCACTCGCTAGTCCCGACCTCGATTGACACCCTCCTCTGACCTCGATTGACACCCTCCTCTAATGCCAATGGGCCCGGATATGTTCGGTGAAGCAAACACCTTCCTGCAGGATAATATGGATTTTGAATAGAGAGGATGTTTGTCGACAGAAATTGTGAAAGCCAAGGACATGAGCGAGTAATCCATGCGTCAGTATTATGTCAAAACTATTGATACAGAGTAAAATATAGAAACTTGAATTTCCTCCATTCTACGTTGAGATTGAAGTTATGTGATATCCAGTGCTGCCTCCTGATTCGCGGCCGCTACTGGCCAGATATGAATAATTTAGTAAATGAATAAATAAATAAATAAATAAAAATAAAAATTGTTTATTTCAGGCATTTACACATGGTAAAAAACAACATTCTCAAAATACACAGCTATGAATAAAAACACATAAGAACATTGTGAACATTTGAACAATAAAACAAATCATTAAAATAAGTTAAAATTAAATAAATAAAATTAGTCAAATAATAAAGATAAAGTGGTTCTCACGTAATAAGGATATTCATATGTGGACGTACCTTACACGGCCGCCGGTCGCACGTAGAAATTTTGCTTTATTTATTAGGATTAGTCTTATTCGAAAACATCGTGAAATGAAATGAAATGAAGGAAATCACTGACATGGCACCTAGTTCACCCGGTGTTATGGGCTGACATCACGGATGTTGTAGGTGATGTAGCCAACAGTGTCAGTTTCCATAAAAAAAAACAACAAAAATTCGTTCATATGACAGACGACGGCTCACCTGAACGGCGGTATCTCGGGAATCTTGCCGATGTCGGTGATCTTCCTCTTGAGCTGGGGCGTGGTCGGCGTGGGCGTGTGCAGCGGGCTGTGCGCGCGCGGCGTGCTGCGCGTCGACACGCGCGAGAGGCCCGTCATCTCCTCCTGGCTCGTGCCCTCAGACTGCTCGGCACACATTTGTGGTTGACATAAAAACATATTCGAGAAAACGGACCCTTTCAGTTGTACACTATATAAGGTGCTTCGTTATTTATGTCAAAAATTTCGGGAGGGTTACATAGAAACTCAAATAAACACGTTACGCAAAAAAAAATTTTATGTTTTTAGCATTACTTTTCGAGAAATTTAATAAAACATGTTTGCTACCTAAACATTAACCTGTGTGTAAAAGTAGGTAACTTGCATTGTACAGGGTCAATGACCGTACTATGTTCAAACGCAGAACAGCTGTTTGTTATAAGTCACAAGGTCAGTATGATTGGTTTTTACAGCTACTTATTTGATTTAATTTTTTTGTTAGGAGAAAAAATGCTCCTATAAACATATGTTTTTCTCTTACGTAAAGTGTTTATTTGAGTTTGTATGTAACCCTCCCGAAATTTTTGACATAAATAACGAAGCACCTTATACACGGTGTTGCAACCCCAACCGTAAAACCCGATAGGGGGTGATTCTGTAGGTGAAATAAAACAACTTTTGTTCGACGACTTTTTAATTTGAAGAAAAAAAATTTTTTTTCTCCATACATTTTGAGAATAGGTATTTAAAATTTGTATGGAAAAAATAATTTTTTTTTTGTTTCAAAAAAATTTTTTTCGCCACTTAAGTTGTTTAGTTTCATATATAGAATTACCCCCTTATGTCAGTTAAAAACATTACGGGGGCAACTGCAACACCGTGTATATACACAATAATACCAATACACGGTTAAGTCGTCTGTGCCAATACTGGACCAATTCAATGTACAGTACGCGGCAGTAAATAATGTAGATCGAGCTTTAGAATGAGACAATCTGTTTGTAGAGCGTCGTCTCTGTCGCACGAACTCGCACGTCTCCGTGCGACACGGACGACGCTCTACAACCGGATTGTCTCTTTCTAAAGCTCGATCTACATTATTTACTGCCGGGCATTCAAACACTCACCTAAGAGGTCACAGCTTGAAACTCAATGTAACAAGCTTTTCAACCGAAGCAATTAAGCACTTCCTGACTAACAGAATCATGAACAGCTGGAACAAACTGCCCGAGGAAGTTATTGAAGCACCCACCATAAACACATTCAAAAATAGGCTTGACAAGTACTTAAACAATGAAGAAATATAACAAATAGCAACACCAGTGATCATCATAGACATTAAGACATTAGCAGCAGAGAAATAATCATTCTAGCTCATGAATTCTGTTATGGATCCAAACAGTTTTGCTGTAGCTTCCATAAAAACGTGGCTATCTGGTTGGAATCCTCTCTAATTGTAATGGACCAGTATAAGTTCATTCAAATCGTTGAAAGTCAAGTTTTACAGCTTCATTGGTCAATGGTACAGTTCACGCACGCTGCTCTGTGGAACTAGCAGCCCTTATTCCCCCCTGCTATCCGTCCTATCTCCGCACGACTCATGGCAGAGAGACTCTGCACCCTTTATTTGTTGACATAGAGCTTTTGACAACCCATTAGTTCTCTAAATCGGTTACTTTGTCGCACCGCTAGGATGTGGAACTGTCTTCCGGTGAGTATGTTTCCCGAATCCTTTGACCTGGGTGTCTTCAAACGTCATATTAACAGGCTAGACAGCCTAGCACCAGTCCGCAAATCTGCTCGCACGGCATCTAAATGAGCGTGGTTTCGCGAGGAGAGATGATGTTGGCTGTCGACTGCACCATTGGTCTCTCAGCACAGCTACCCATTGTTGTTTTACATAAAAAAAATTGTAAAGAGTTATATAACGAGACTGCGATAAAAACTAGGATTGGTCCACAGGTCACACATAAGAATAAGTAAATGTTTCACCAGGAGTGGTGCGTTTGCATTCTTGATGGCCTCCCTCCTCTGGTACTCGACCTTCGCCATCTCAGTGGCGAGCCAGCCCGGGATGGTCGGAATCGAGAGCCGAAGCGCCAACGCAACCACCAACACCACGTGCTGAAAGTAACAATAGTTTTTAGTGCAAAATACCCAGCAAAATTTCTTGCCGGTTCTTCTTCGTGGGTGTAATCGAACCGGATAGGACAATTTGTGACAAGTTCGAGTGCAGTCTAAATTCAATATGGATGATCAATAAACAAAGTGCAAAATCGACAACTCGGCGTCTCCGTGCCAATCTGCTTGCGCCGCTCAGGCTTCGTAAACGTTAGAAAAAATATCCGTGCACTAACGTTTTGATAGGCTGATTTTGGTAGCGTTTAAAGACAAACGCTACCAAAACATCAGAATAGGAACCGTTTGCAAACTAACATAAAACTAACGTTAGAAATAACCCTACGCGCAAACTTAATTTCTATCAAAATGCTAGAGCGCCGAAATAGTATACGGCGGCGCGGCGGCGGCGCGGCGGCGGCCTACCTAACTGACTGAATTGGTAGTTTAATTAATTAAGCGGCGGGTGGCCGAGTGGTTTGGTCATCGGCTTCTCATGCGAAAGGTCCGCGGTTCGAATCCCGTCGGCGTGTACCAATGAGTTTTTTCTGACGAAAAAATTTACGTGCATACCTACACCTGCTGCTTCACCGTTCGGAACCGGTGTAAAACTGTAGGTCCCTTCCCTTGCCCCTTACTAGGTGGTAGGCTCAAATTGTAGCCGACTGAGTTGGTACCACCGTACTGGATGTAAGATGGCCGCATAGCAGCCTCGGCTGTGTTCTCCTCTAGTCCAGTATAGCCAGCAATCCAGGGAAGTCTCCGGTATGGGACCTACCTTCTCGGAGGTGATATTGGCTGATCGGAGCATGCGCTTTGGCCCCTCCGACTCAGCCACCCATACAGGATTATCTACCGGATTATATTGAATCGTTATTTTGTTTCGTTATTATCATTTCGCTATGGCAGCGGTTTTCGTGTGGGCGGGAAATAACTATCACTAACACAAACGAATAGAATAACGTTAGTTGAACGATTTTCAAACGTTTGGCGGGTAACGTTTGATAAATTTGAAACGTTAGTTTGCATTAGTTTTTTTTTATTGATAGTTTTTATTTTGATAGTCTCCGTTTGCGGAAATAAAACGTTTGCGCGAAATAACGTTATTACGATCCCTGGCCGCTAGGCAATAGAGATGATAGATTGCATAACATAAAGGATGTAACTCGTGGAGTACTCCGCAAGTGGGACTGTCAGTCAGTCAGTCAGTCAGCGTGTAAGCGCCGACTGCTGGACATAGCCTCTCCAAATTTCCTCCAGTTCTCCCTGCCTTCAGCGATACGGAACCACTGCTTTCCGCCGACGTACTTGATGTCGTCGTCCCATCTGGCGGGTGGTCTTCCCACACTCCGTTTTCCTGTCCACGACCACCAGTGTAGGACACGGTTACTCCAACGGTCGTCGTCTCTTCGGCTAACGTGCCCGGCCCACTGTCACTTGAGCTTAGCCACCCGGTGTCCAATATCGACTACTTTGGTGCGTCGGCGGATTGCCTCGTTATGCACCATATCACGTAGCGAAATTCCCAGCATGGCTCGCTCCATTGCTCGCCAAGTGGGACTGGTCATTTACGAATTAAGAATATGGTCATTTACCAATTAACAATATGGTCATTTGCGTGACTGGTCAAGTGCGAATCTGGTACTATGCGTCGAAAGGGTTGGACTGGACCACATAACTTTTGTCAGCCCCAGCAGCTCAGCGGTGCGATCGGTCGACTGTCGTTGATAATCATGAGCACACTTAGATGGGTACTTAGATGGGTTGAACTGTTGAAGGATAACCGTGGTTCGGATACCACGTAAAATTGTAGATCCCTTCCCTTCTTACCTTACTTGGTAGTAGGGTTTAACCTGCCCGGGTTGATACTGAATGAAAGGTCGGTCGAAACGGCTATGTAAATAGTTCGTGTTTTCCATCCAGTTCAGTGTAGCCGGCACGATTAAAGGGAAGCACTGACATGACACCTAGTTCACCAAGGATGTTGTAGGTGATGTAGCCAACAAACAACGACAAAAAAAGCAGCCAAGTGCGAGTCGAACTCGCGCACCGAGGGTTCCTTATCGCCATGTCATGGTTAGCGCCACTCACGCCATCTATGGCGTGTTATGAAATGCTCCATATTAGTTAAATGTCATGATTAGTTAAAACGCTTCACACTCTATTCGGTAGATGGCGCGCGCGCATACACTTTTTGGTTTCTTCTATGAGAACCCCCGTGAATGTTTTTACTTTTTCTTATTTTTATTATTTGTTGTTACATCTGCCATAATAACACATATTCTGTGAAAATTTCAACGGGCTACCTATTACAGTTCAAGAGATACAGCCCTCGGACAGACAGACAGACGGACGGACGGACGGACGGACGGACGGACGGACGGACGGACGGACGGACAGAAAGACAGACAGACAGACAGACAGACGGCGTAGGCATAAGCGCCTTATTCACCATCCAGCCTGCTGTACGTCCTGCCAAGGCCACGCACGATGCACGATGAAAAACGACAATGAATAGGCTCGACGTACGCCGGTAATTATTATTAATTACTTGCTGGACCCGCTGGACGCATTTTGCATCCAGCAACGGTCCCCCCACCACTGGCTAAGCGTGACGCACGTCGCCGATGGATAATGAATATCCCGGACGTACGTCAGGACAGTCGTGCATCGTGCGTGCTGAATCGTGTGTAGGCTTGCTGTACAGCAAATTCCCATTTTTTGACGTTTTATAGACGACAAAAGAACAGACGTGCTATCTCTCTCACTCGTTCGACTGAAACTAGCACGCTGGATGCGCGCACGATGGTGTGTATGCCACGTCCAGCACGGCGACCTTGGCGGGACGTACAGCAAGATGGATGGTGAATAAGATGCTTTAGTAATAGGGTCCCGTACCGGATACGGAACCCTAAAAATGAACAATAACAACAACAGCACTCACCTCCAGCGCCACTATAACGAGTATAGTCTGCGCGGGCGTCGCGTCCGGCAGCAACCGGTGCACCGGCCCCGACAGACCAATCAGCGCACAGTTCACCAGCACCGCAACCACCACCATCGCCTCCATCGCGTGCTGGCGGGGACATGTTGATATAGCATTTGGAAAACACCATGGATCGAGCGGCGGGTGGCCGAGTTGTTTGAGCATCGGCTTCTCATGCGAGAGGTCTGAGATTCGAATCCGGTCGGCGTGTACCAATGAGTTTTATCTGACGAAAAAATTTACGTGCATACCTACACCTGCTGCTGCTTCACCGTTCGGAACCGGTGTAAACTGTAGGTCTCTTCCCTTGCCCCTTACTAGGTGGTAGGCTCAAATTGTAGCCGACTGGGTTGGTACCACCGTACTGGATGTAAGATGGCCGCATAGCAGCCTCGGTTGTGTTCTCCTCTAGTCCAGTATAGCCAACAATCCAAAGAAGTCTCCGGTATGGCACCTCCCTTCTCGGAGGTGATATTGGCTAGTCAGAGCATGTGCTTTGGCCCCTCTGACTCAACCACCCATATCGGATTACATAAAAAAAAAAATTTTGTGAGTGGCTAAAGTCACCAGCATCTTTTGCAGAGGTTTGGGATTCGAAACTCAGGTTCTTTTTTATAGAAATCTGGCTTTTATAGTATGATACCGAGCCACCCATAAGGTGTCTATCTCGACGCCCATTGACAGTCCGTCGCATGCAGGGGTTGCGAATGCCATACCAGTCTGACAGGTGCCAGTTTACCGGTTCTGTAGGTAGAGGATAGATTGGAAGAATCTATTAGTACGCATCCGCGGTAAGTCTAGCGTATAGGGATACAATCCCTGCCCAGTGCGCGTTGTGCGGAAGTGGAAAGAGGACGGCGGGATCGCGTCAAACTCACCATGGAATAAGCGATAGAGCACGCTTAGGGCGCCGACATCTCTACGAAGTTGCAGCGGTGCATTGAGATTTTCTAAATACAAAAATTTGAGCTCCGGCGAATGAAACTTGTTGAGGAAACATGTCAGCATGCAGTCTCGGGAACTGCCAAGCCTTCACAAGCCATAGGCTTGCAAAAGTAGAAAAAACCACTGAAGATTTCAAAAAAAGAACCTTGGCTACGTCTATCTCTAATCCAGTATAGCCAGCATTCTAAAGGGTGGTATCCGGTGTGGCACCTCTCCGAAGTGATATTGGCTAGAAGTGATATGGTCCTAACCATGGGATATTTCGCAGAGGTTCCATGGAACAGTTCCATGATGGAACAAATGATAATTTTTGATTAGCAGTAGTTTTGATTTTTCTCACTAATTCAGATTCAGATATTTATTTCGCCATAAAGAACACACAACCATAACAATATTACATTGAGACATATGCATATTCAGTATGGTTCGTCATAATTTTTGTTTATCTTCCTGACTAATTCCGGACTATTTATTTATTTTCCCACTAGCTGCACTCTTTTATATTTTTGAGTAGGTATTTGCTCTGGCTCCTCTGACTCAGCCGCCCATACCGGCAGAATCTAACAAATTGTCAAAACAAAAGAAATGACTAAAATAAAATATAACCTGCCACGTGCCGATGCTGTTGACTCGCTGCGGGAACGGCCGCCGCGCCACGTGGCACAGCTTGAACGCGTCCGCTCGGATCTCGAGTGCGTTGTTGAACAGCGCGCAGAGAGCGGCGAGCGGGAACGCCGACGAGAACAGCACCACGTGCCCGAGCTGCGTCAGCATCTCCAGGTATTCACTGAACGTGCCGTCGTACTGCGCACACAAACACGCACACAGATACAACTCTGTTATGCCATAACAAGGTACATAATGGCTATCCCTCCAGTTCAAACTTGCAATTGTTCCAATTCAAACTAGCAATTCCTACATTGAAACTAGCAATTGTTCCAATTCAAACTAGCAATACCTCCATTAAAACTTGCAATTGTTCCAATTTAAAATAGCAATTGTTCCAATTAAAACTAGCAATACCTCCGTTCAAACTTGCAATTGTTCCAAGCAGGTTTTTGTTTTTTTTTTTTTGTCTCACACGCAGCTATCACGATCACCTGTCATTCATTATTCAAATAACTGTCATTACTATATTATAATTTTACTTACTGACGACGGCAAGCGCCGAAATATTTAAGAAATGTAAAATATTGTACAAACAAAATAATACAACACCACATAGTGGTTGAAAAAACGCGAGAGTGTTTTTAATATTTATTATAATATATATACGTATAAACTTTCAATTGTTCCAATTCAAACTTGCAATTGTTCCAATTCAAACTAGCAATACCTCGATTCAAACTTGCAATTGTTCCAATTCAAATTTGCAATTGCTCCAATTCAAACTTGGAATGGTTCCAATTCAAACTTGCAATTGTTTCAATTCAAACTAGGAATACCTCCATTCAAACTTGCAATTGTTCCAATTCAAACTTGCAATTGTTCCCATTCAAACTAGCAATACCTCCATTAAAAATTGCAATTGTTCCAATTCAAACTTGCAATTGCTCCCATTCAAACTAGCAATACCTCCATTCAAACTTGTAATTGTTCCAATTCAAACTTGCAATCGTTCCAATTCAAACTAGCAATACCTCCATTCAAACTTGCAATTGTTCCAATTCAAACTTGCAATTGCTCCAATTCAAACTTGGAACTGTTCTAATTCAAACTTGGAATGGTTCCAATTCAAACTTGCAATTGTTCCAATTCAAACTAGATATACCTCCATTCAAACTTGCAGTTGTTCCAATTTAAACTAGCAATGCTCCAGTTGAAACTAAGAAACCCTTCCAGTTAAAACAAAAATTCCTCCAGTTCCAACTAGCGGTTCCCCAAGTTCAAACTAGCAGTTTAGTTCAATTTAGTTCAAATTAGCAATTCCTTCTGTTCAAACTATCAATTCCTCAAGTTACTATACAGTGGCAATACCCTCAGTTAAAAATTCCTCCAGTTCAAACTAGCAGTTCCTCCATTTCAAACCAGCTAATACTTCAGATCGAACCCGCAATTGTTCCGCTAACAACTGAGGAGCAACGGAACAAAATCACACATATCCACTTTTTTGCGTGAGTGTTTTTTTATCGATTCGGCATCTTTAGCCTGAAACCTATCGAATAGCAGTTTTATAGTGATCAAAATCACACATATCCTGGTACAAAGTCGTATTTTGATGTCAAACTCTAAACTTGCGATCATAATCACACAAATGAAATAGAATAATCATTGGATTGGAAAAATTTGCACCAAAATCACACATATATTAGTTTATTAGTTTTTTGGCTCTCCTGTAAAAAAAGTTCATGTGGACATGTGTGATTTTGTTCCGTTGCTCCACAACTGTCACATACCTTAAACAGCTGCGACTCGAGCTCGGCCTGGTGTATTAGCCGGGGTCCCACCAGCGGCTCCGAGTCCCTGCGCTCGCCGTCCTCCTGGCCGGCCGTGTCCGTGTTCGGCTCCGTGAACGAGTCCGATAGCTGCTCCATTGTCGGCACTGAGATATGCACACGGTCAGTCCGTTGAGGGAAGCGAAGGGGAATTACGAAATAAAATTATTCTACACACCGCACGCTGTATCCCACAGAGCATCAAATACCTACCGCGGGCGCCCCCTACTAGAGGCGCCCTAAGCGATAATATTTTAAACCCAATAACCGTACGCTGAGCTGCTAGCGCTTCGTATGTGTGTGTGTGTGCTAGTATCGACACTACACACAAAGAGGAGCAAGTTAGGCACACGCACAAAACAAATGCACACGCACAACACACATATGTATGTCATAGGCCACGCCCACAGGCTTCAACGCCGTTGTAGAGAAATCGCGCTCACGGCGCCTCTAGTAGGGGCGCGCATTTCATGCTCTGTGCTGTATCCCAACGATCGAAAGTAATTGATGTTGTGCTTCAAGGACTCTGGTCAATTACAGCACAAACCGGGTTGGTACTACCGCACTGAATGAAACGTCGGTTGAAAAAACTATGGAAATAGTTTGTTTTTTCCGTCCAGTTCAGTGTAGCCGGCACGATCGAAGGGGAGCTCTGACATGGCACCTAGTTCACCCGGTGTTATGGGCTGACATCACGGATGTTGAAAGTGATGTAGCCAAACGTGTCAGTTTCCATAAAAAAAAAACAACAACACCGACCACCACGTTTTTGCAAAGTATTCGGACAAGATAACTTATCAAGCGGCAAGTAAGGCACGAAAGCCCACCTGCTGCATGCCTCGGTGAAAGAACGGTGCCAAGGTGAGATGTGGCTAGCCTTTCGCTGTTGTGATGTAACTTACCTACCTGAATTGTTGCAGCACAACAATTACTCTGCTTACCCCGAATGTCAAGATACAACATGAGTATGCATATGTATGTATGCACAATAGAAAACAAGTTGACTAATGGCAGATGTAAAGCCAGCGGAATGCTTAAAGCATTCTCTACCAGTTATTCTTCAAATATTGTGGGTAGGAATGAATGGTGGTGTGATATTTTTTTAATTTGCAAGGACATGGAATTTGTTTATTATTGGGATTGTGGGTAGGTATGTATGGTATAGTTATAGTTACTTGCAAGAGAATAGAAATTGTTTATGAATCTGCTGATGTGGTCGGCCTAGGTACTAGTTAGGATGTTCTCTCTATCAATCCTGATTTTGGATGTGTTTCGAAACTCCAAGGCCCACATATGTCGTTCGTCAGCCTAGATAGCTCAGTGGTGCAGACAGTCAACTGTCGCTATTGAATGTTAAGCAACGCTGGGTGCGGTCAGTACTTGGATGGGTGACCGCTGACCGTTGGAGGCTGACCGAGGTTCGGATTCCTCGTAAAACTGTAGGTCCCTTCCCTCCTAATCTTACTTGGTGGTAGGGTTTAAACCGCCCGGGTTGGTAACACCGCACTGAATGAAACGTCGGTCGAAACGGCTATGTAAATAGTTTGTGTTTTCCGACCAGTTCAGTGTAGCCGGCACTATCAAAGGGGGAAGCACTGACATGGCACCTAGTTCACCCGGTGTTATGGGCTGACATCACGGACGTTGTAGGTGATGTAGCCAACCGTGTCAGTTTCCATAAAAAAAAAAGAAGGCCAGCCTCGAAACTCCAAGGGCCGTATCTGCCCTTGGATATATACAGTAGAATAATGTTAAAAACCAACAACCTATTAAACCAGATTTCAGCCAAGACTGCCACATCTTAAATAAATAATTATTCAGCGAAGCCCTTGAGAGCCAGGTACACCTTCGTTCGAGATAAAAGAAGTTAACCTTTGCTGGGACTGAGTGCGCCGAACACGTCGCAGCATATCTTGGCGAGTCGCAGGTTCTCTATCAGGTACGGCACTGCCGACTCCTTCAGGTTGCCGATTATTTGACGCGTGATCAGCAACACGGCCAGTTGCTGTAAGCCAACAGGCAGCGGTTCACATTAACATCCATATACAACGTGTCCCAAAACTCAACGTCAAGCGGGAACCAGGGAGTAGGCCAGTTTATGACTACCTAGGGAAAAATAAGAAAAAAATTGGAGTCATTTCTTTTTCAGGATATGAGCATTTTTTGCTCGCAAAAAATGCTTTTTCGCTCGCGTTGCAAAACGTTGAAAATTGACATCTCGTACAACATTTTTAGGTACTACGACTACAAATTTACAAATATAATTCTGCATTATAATAAATAATTTTGCAAAAAAAATAACATATTTAGTGGAAATAAATAAGAAAAATTGAAAATATTCATATAAAATATAAATAAAAATTCGTAGGAACATAATTCACATAACATTTTTCTATGTCTAGCCAACCTAGACATTTATATAAAATTTATATACAATATATTGAACAATGAAAAAAATAATCCTTTGTGATAAACAATTGAAAGATTAAAAAACTAAATATTACCTATAAATTATTTTTGCGTCGTTTTGGGTCAATATTGACCCTCTGGCGCGCGATAAGTTAATAATACTAATGTAAAAATTAAATGAGATATTATAAAGGAAGCAAAACGAAATAAATAAAATAAGATAAAAAAATTATCTCAAAAATACATAACCGCAGATACTGACCTCTTTCAACTTATCCATATCTTGAAGATAAAATGCAAAGTAGAACAAACTCATGAACGAGTTCAAAAACTGAAACTGAAATCACAAAACATGTTTTAAAATACAATAAAACAGAATACACAGTTTCTACGCTAGTTTTAGCAATTTGCAAAATAAACATCTAGACATAAAAACTGTGCTATGATATGACCGAGAAAAATTAGTAAAATTAAAAAATATTTGTTTTCTAGCTGAGTGGAACCATAACGAAAGTTTTAATTAATTACACAATAAATTGTTATATATAACTAAACATGGTTTTCAACAATCAACAAAAATTATATTAATAGAAACAATGTTTCTAAATGTATCTAAAGACTAATGGATTGACTCTTCTATTAAAAAATATATAATAATACTTACTCTGAGATTTATTAAAATTTATTTGTGAGAGAATTAAATTAACCTTTTTAGTTTTGTTTTTTTATAAATTGAAATGTATTTATTTAGATACATGTAAAGCCGCAAATAAAGAGAAAAAAAAAACACATCCCTGACCAGAATTTGAACCTCTGACATTAATAGCGGTGGCCCGTTTTCAATTTCTTAACAGGATTCGCAATGAATTTGCTCTAAAAAATGTTTTTCTCTTTATTTTCGATTTTGAACCTACTTAAAATATTAAAAAAATATGTATTAATACATTTAGAGTTTGTGCAAAAGCATGCATAGATTGAGGTGCGTTTATTATTAGATTATAGATTTATTATAAAATTTTAGCGATTGCTGAAAATTTTAATAAAGATAATTTTGCAGGTGATTCGTGCAGGCATTTTTAAGCAAATAAAGTTGCAGAATTTCATCAATAGTGCGATGGTGTATTTTGAGAGTAATTAACAATTAGGTAAATTTATGCGGAAAGTGCTTGTGAATGACATATTAAGCGCGTCACAGACGATGAAAATATTGTAATATTTTATCTTAAGATGGGCACATTTCACAATATCGCTCACCATAAAATTCTTTGAAACATCACGCACGACGAAGATATTTGACAGTGTCTTAAGATATCGAGCAATATCGAGCACCACAATCAATCAAAAATTAAGTTATTATTTTCTTATTCCAAAACTACAGATCGAAACAAAAAAGTAAAAATCTACAGATTTAGATATAATATATTTAACAAATAAAATATATTTTTTACAAAGCATTGATTTGGTCACATTGCCTTAAAATACGTTTTTATAACTAGATTCAGAGGCATGTTCATGATTTTTTTCTATCGAGTGAAGTTAAATATCGTGTTTTTAAAAAGCTATCGATCTGCGCTGATAGATGAAGTTGTAGATATATTAAAACTGAATCTGTCAGGTAAGTAATATTGGCGGTACACTTCTTTAAATTCGAGTCAGACGCAGTCTCACATCACCTTAAGGTGATATTTTCCATAATGACGTCATGCGGTCAGCGGAATCCTCATTCCAGGGGAGCAACAGGGACAGGAGCGACAGGCAGACAGGGGAGCAAGGAGACACAGAGTGCGTGATGCAGTTTCCTTTTTAGTGGACCGGGATGGAATCGCCTCAAAGTGTGTATGACAAAACGACAGAACGCGAGTTTCGAGCGAATTTTCTTAGATTTTCCTTGAACGGAGTTAAAAAAATTGGCTGTTTAAGCTTTGTGTGTTCACTAGAAATGATCCTGTAGATGAAATCTACAACATTACCAATACTTACCATTAACTTTTCATAGGTCTGCATCAATCCTGCGGTACTGATTACCCGATCGGTAGCCTCTTATGAGAATTTATAGGTTTCATAAAATATTATCATATCTTAGCCGTATGTGATGATTATGAAGATATTAAAACATTTTATCTTAGGGCATCTTAAGATAAAATATTATAGTATCTTCATCGTCTATGACGTGCCTTAGTGTTTACTCTTTCACGACTTACATGGCTTTATAGAATAATGTTCCTCGTTTTTATGGCGCATGATTGTATGGAAGCGAAAGCGTGTTGCCTTTGCACAAGCTGTTAGGATAAATATTTTGTTTGATAATACAAACCAAAGCTATTTTCACTATGAGGTGATTCTCATATTTTGTCTCGATGCGATAGTTTTCTGTTGCATTTATGTTATTTCAGTGATTTTTATATCGACGGTGTTGTCAACATCGCAGTTATTTCCAGACCCGTTTGGAAGGCGGTGGAAAAAAAGAAAATCATACACTGTAGCTTGAGGAAAATCTTTATTATTTGAACCGCTCAGGCGTCGCGCGACCTCATACTCCTTAAAACGTCAGAGATATTCGCGGAGTCAGAGATATATATGAAGAAAGAGCATTTTTTTTTTTCAGAAAATAAATTATATGAACACCTAGGTATAGCAAATTCAGCATCGTTGTAATCGTTACATTTCCTGCAATGCTGTTTATAACATATAGTGCACTGACCTTATATGTAAGGTATTTCAATAGTAGGTAACGATATGCTAAGGGGGTGTATGTGTATCACACCCCCTTCGGAGAGTCGGAGACGTCCGAAGATGATTGAGACGGCCGAAGGCGATGGACGATGTTTACGTTATTTAATTTTCCCTTTAATTTTCATTGTAATTTTCAATAAATAATACTTTATCAGTAACTTTTTGGTTTCATTTTGATAATTAAATTCATTAGTTTGAAGAAGGGAATAAATCCAAAACATTTGAATAGTTATACCTAACTACTGAAAACCTACAGAAATCATTTTCTATCGCCATAGTAGTAGGAACACAGTTTACTTTATTCCATTCATAGGTCAAACATCAGAAAACACTAAAATATAGAAGTTATACAGTTTTTTCGCTCTACTGAAAAATTACGTCCGATGAATTTATTCCCTTCTTGAAACTGCCAGTTCAATTGAGCCTAATCCTCATATTGAAAGAGCGTATATTTCAATGCCGAAAGTCGGCTGATACGCCGTTCGAAAATTGGAACACGACGGGCACAGCGACGCGTGAGCGGTTAATCTCTTTCTGCTTCCAATAACTAAGCGTGATCTCTATCATGATACGAATGAACTATACTGCAATAGAATAATATTTTATTTCTACATAGTACTATGAATTTCTGAAGCATTAAGAATTTGAAACATAATTTCTAATAGTAGGCAATATTTCTAAAATCTATTAAATTTGGAATAATTAAAAAATCACACACTTCAAATCAACAATACAAGAGGGCAAAACACTACGGTTAATGTTATTATTGAATTTCGTTGGGTTTTCATGGTGACAACTATATATTCACCGGCTTGTAGAGAGATATAAGTGTGCTTACCTTTGTCGTTGAGCCAACGAGCGATGCGAGCGTAGACATCCTCCTCGACCGCGATGAGTATGGCGAGCAGCGCGCGCGGTATCCACGAGAAGTGCCCTATTCGGGTCTCCCACCAGTCCTGTGCAATTTGAGCTGTGTTTCAGCGGCCGACCGTAGCTTTTAGATTTAATTTTATTATTAGTGAAGGCTAGGCTTAAAATCAGCAGCCCTTGTGATACTCGCAAGTGGTCATATGCTGCGCCTCAGTCAGTCAGTCAGTCAGTCAGCGTGTAAGCGTCCACTGCTGGACATACGCCTCTCCAATTTTCCTCCAGTCCTCCCGGCCTTCAGCGATACGGAACCACTGATTTCCGCCGGCGTACTTGATGTCGTCGTCCCACCTGGCGTGTGGTCTTCCCACACTCCGTTGCTGCGCCTACGCCCTTTCTATTGTACAACTGTATGTCTATGTCTATGTATTAGTGATAAGATAATCAGATACATATTTTCCTAAAGGCTAAAAAATATGGAAGTGGCTTCTTTGAAAAATTTATTTAAATTAAATAATTCCCGGGAATCCCGGGAACGTTATAAAACTTGGTATGATATGCTATAAAACTTAGTAGATCTATTCAAAATAAATGTTCTTAATACGCTTTTATCATACTAGATTGACCCCCGGCTTCGTTCGTGAGAATATTTATGCGACTGCGTCACTAAGTATGTAGTTACTTTTTGGGATCGAAATTTCAAAAATCAGTTTGGCCCACCTTTTACCAGGAATCTATACATAATTAGCAGTTTTTATTATTATATATATCCAAACATCCTGGCTCGGCAGCTCATGGACCCTCCAACATCCCGTCGAAGACTGAAACGCTACAAGCTACCCCAAGACAACATAGCACTAGTAGATGCTGCAGTAGAATAGTGAAGGACACTGGTCCCCCACTAAACAAGTCACAAATCAAGAGTCATACAAACTTCTAAATGTCTCTAGACGGAGACAGATTGTAGTGAATAAAAAAGACAAAAAAAAAATTATTATGTACCTATATCAGTTTTAGTGAAGCACCAACATAATTTGTATATGTATACCTGAATCAAATAGTTACTAATGTAAGAAAATAATAAATAATATAATAATAATGTTAAAACGTTACTAACACAAAAATATACAGTTAAGTACAATTAAAATTATTAAATTCCTGGGAAAAAATTAAAAAGTGTCTTTCCATACTTATCCAACCTCTCAAGTTTAGGTAAATATGTGTCCGATTATCCTATATCTGGTTATAATGTATGTACGAAACTTCAATTGAATAAATGACTATTCTATTCTATTCTAGCTCTTGGGGCGTTCCCTATCAAAGACCTAGAGACCGTTTCAACTAAATCTTCCCTTCGCCGTTATGTTGGATCCACTGTTAGTGTCACTGTCAGTGCTTAAATTCGTGTTGCCAGATTGTGAAGATTATATTACCTAATAATGTAATCGGTATTTACCGTATAATAAATGCGGTACATACCGATAATTACGGGTAAATCTGTACACATAGCAACCCTCAACGCTGTTTTGACAGATAGACAGTGGAGCCAACATAACGGCGAAGGGAAGATTTAGTTGAAACGCTCTCTACCCTTGTCTTTGTCATATTGAGATAGACAGGGGTGAGTCAAATGCAAAATTTTCCGATTCAGACCGATCCGATAGCGCGGATGGGGCGTTTAGACTACGGAACAGATATCATATAATTTTTATATAACAGTAAAAGTTGTTTTCTCTTCCCCGCTCGCACCAACCTGCGTCCGCAATAGTGTGAAAGTGATAGCGGCGGCTATACTCAGACAGACAAGCATGATGGGGAGGGAGACACAGTGCCGCCACAGCCGGCGGCGCCAGCCCGGGTAGTGCGGCTCCGGTCGGCCCGTCACGTAGCTCGTGCGCATTTCACCCTGTGTCGCAGGAACACACACAACATTACAAGAATTAACCTTTTCTTATTGGTATAAAGGTTTTTTTTTATTAGTAAGAGTTAATTATTTAATAATAGTTAATGTAATATAATAATTTTTAATAAGAAATTAAAAAATACGGAAAAAAATGTCAGGGGTGCTCTGTTTTAGATAAAAAAAATTCATCTATGAATCTATATAAGTAAATCCACACTTTTTGTATACCATTGTATGGGGAACTTCATTAGTTGTCTAGAGCCCATAGAGGTTAATACTCTGACTTCATTATTTTACGAAATATTTGAGTGTAAGTCTCACCTAATTTCGCGAATTTTCGCATGGCGAAAATGGCATGAAAGCCAAGGGGTGTAAGCATATTAAATATTTGGAAAACTATTGTTTATTAGGTTAAAGAATTTGTATTCCTTGTTCGATAGTTAAAGTAAGAGTTACCTGAAACAGAGGTCTGGGTTCCATCAAGAGTTCATCCCTCTGATCGAGGGTACCCCATCGGTATGCCAGCACGCTCGAGAACCTATACAAATAAACAAGAACATTTAGAGAGTTTCGACGTGAGACTGTCCAATGCTTATATGAGAAACAGCGTCGCCGAGCTCCGCGGGTAGCGGAGGGGACGGCGCGCGCTCTGATTGGGTGGTATCGGGCGGTATCGCGCTCTGATTGGTTGGTAACGAATGGAATTTGTGTTACGCTGGCGGGGGAAAGGTCCGACGTCCCTACCTATTAAAATGTTCTTGCAAACAAATCAGAGTGTGAGCGAATATCGCAAATGTACAAACACACATGTATAACCTGGTTATTTAAAGAAAGGTATTGAAAATGGCCGCGTTTTACAGCTGTACAGTCAGCATGAAAATGTTTTTTTGCATAGTATATTTTTTTATTTACAAATTTTTGTCTTCGAACAGTTGCTTCATTTTCTTTAGACGGCAATACTGTGTGAGCGAGAGGCAAATAGGAAATCCGCCATTTTCAATGCCTCTCTCTAAATAACCAGGTAGTATAAGCGTGAGTACCCCCTTGATAAGAGTTTTTTTTTTAAACTACAATGCATCATTATAATTTTTTGCACAATAACTAGGGATGCAATGTATCGACAACTTAGAAAATTTTCTTGGCTCATTCCAGTATTGGAATTTGCTTTGATCAAATCGGAATGTTTTTCAAGATTTTTCATTTTTACTCTATCCTAAAAAAAATAATCAAAGCTTAAAACTTGGTGTAATTATACTGCAAACTGTAATATAAAATAACAAAATATATTTACAAGAGTACTTGCAGCACGACATCGATTCCTCTGCTTACCCCGATTTTCGGGATACAGCGTGTGGTATGTATGTATGTATGTACTTGGTGGTACGGAAGCTTCCGCGCGCGAGTCTGACTCACACTTGGCCGGTTTTTTTACCATTTCATTGCTTGTGAATGGTAGGAATCGCACCTCTTCCATGTTTCGAGGTAGACGCACGCCCACAGAACGTTGAATAGAGAGAAGAGGACGTGAGCGATGTCTCTCCAGTTCTCGTTCGCGGTGCCCAGCCAGATCTGCGTTCAAATAAATAGAATAGAATAGAATAGAAGTCATAGAAAATACAAGTCAAAAACCCACAATCACACATTTTAAAATTTTACAATTTAAAAAATAAAACACAATATAACGATATTCAATAGCTTCGAGTTTAAACTAGTTTAAATTTCATGTTTAAACTAGTGTTGTAATGAATGCCTATTTTTCCACATTCGCGAATACGAATGCGAATACGAATATTCCAAAATGATATTCGCTAATATGAATACAAACACGAATATTGAAAAATTTTATATGAAATTGTATATCCAAATGAAAAAAAAACACTTAAATTTTCTATTATAAATGTAGATCTATCTACATTGAGTCCTAAAATTATATAAGAACAGAACATAAATTACAAGAACAGACACGTTTTGCGCTATAGGCATATTCTCTTCTTCGCCCGCACCCCACCGCACACACTACGCGCCCATTGGTTTGCGCGTATACGCCACACCTACCAATATTGTTGCGCCTCACTCTTTCATTAGTAAACACGCGAAGTAAAATATTCGATAAATATTCGGTATCTTACAACCGAATACGAATACGGATACGAATATTAAAAATGAACGGAATATCCGGAATTTCGAATGCGAATACGGATATACTAGTGGTTTCCCCGCGTCCTAGTCAACGCAGACTAGCTGACGAGGGCTTGAAGCGAGCCGAAACGTGAAGCATGCGCGGGAAATTTAGAGTGGCCACTCGCTAGTCCCGGCCTCGATTAATACCCTCCTCTACTGCCGATGGGCCCGGATATGTTCGGTGAAGCCATCGCAAGCTTAGATCCACACCTTCCTTCTAAACACGTGGGGTCGGTACTTAAAAAGAATAGCCCAACTGCATCTCTCCCAGTGCATGTCGTAAAAGCCGACTAAGGGATTAGGAGGATTAGGTGGGTCTGCGTGCCTTACTTGCTGCTTGATAGTTGTCTTGTCAAAATAGATCTATCTAGGTCGCATTGATAATAGGGTTCAGGGGCTCTAACTCTCAACTTCAAATCATTCAGTTGAATTGAAAAGAGTTATTACACTGTTAAGTATGCTTTAGCAGACCATAATTTTATCTAAGAATCTGACTACTGTTTTTCCCACTAAATAACTTGACAATTGGATACACGTTGTATCTTTAGATTTTTAATATGACTTATTGCATTTCTTTGTAATAAACTTTTACTAATCGTTGTTGAATTGACTTGATATATTTAAGTATCAAATTGACGATGGCACTATACACCAGATATAGGTAACGTAAATAGGCAGAGTGGTCAGATTCTTCAGTATTCATGTTGATGCTGTAAATATTAATGCTCTTGTGAGCGGTAGTATGGGTTAATTATTTGTAAGTTACTATAATATAATACTTTTAGGGTACTAACAAAACATTGTGACTTGCGAAGTTTGTTTGTCAGTTATTCTTCGCATTGAATTTAGAACTGGCGGAATTTTCGACATGTCCAAGCGTAGGTTACCTACCTATGGATGAAATTATACAATAAACATAAATAATAATTATTATTAATTAGAAAACTCACCCAAAATACAAATCCAACGATAGCGGGCACCAACAGAGCGCGTGTGTAGTGACCGAGCCAAGCGAAGTACATCGCTATTTTCACACCAAAGTATTCACTTATCTCATCTGAAAAAAATTATACCTTCGGGTTGATAGCTGAACAAAATGACGTTAGTCTTTGCAGCACAGCAACTTGATTTGACTTGATATATTTAAGTATCAAAATTGACAATACACCAGATATTGTAAATAGGCAGGGTGGTCAGATTCTTCGGTATGTAGGTATTCATGTTTATGCTCTAAATATGGTGTTAAGGGCTGACATCACGGATTTTGTAGGTGATGTAGCCAACCGTGTTAGTTTCCATAAAAAAATATATATATACATATAATGTTCTAGTGAGCGGTAATATGGGTTAATTATTTGTAAGTTTATAATACCTATAAACAAAACATTGTGACTTGCGAAGTTTGTTTGTCAGTTCTTCTTCGCATTGAATTTAGAACTGGCGAAATTTTCGACATGTCCAAGCGTAGGTTACCTACCTGTGGATGAAATTATACAATAAACAATAAACAAACAAAACAAAACAAACTCCGTACTCACAAAGGACCTTCAACCTCTAAAGCACAGACGTATCGTTGGGTCATTGAGCCTATTTTATCGGTACTACTATGGCCGCTGCTCTGACGAACTTGCTTCCCTTATCCCTCCTCCTCCTGTTCGCCTTCGCCAAACCCGCCATACTCTCGCGGAACACCCGTTTGTAGTCGACAGAAGAGTTCTTCGAACTGCACGATTCTCTAAATCGTTCTTGTGCCGCACTGCAAAGGTGTGGAACGGGCTCCCAGGAAATATCTTCCCCCACTCCTACAATCCACAGATCTTCAAATCGCGGGTTAATAGCCTTTCCCCAGCAACATTAGTCCACCTCCAAGCCGGACTGGCACCTCCTCGGGGGTGAAATTGGCTGCGCCTGAGGTTGCGACCTCGGACAGAGCCACCCAGTTCGGTAGCAATAAAAAAAAAAAAACACAACAGCGATTACTCTGCTTACTTCGATTGTCGGGAAACAGCGTACATATTGTATGTGTGTTTTGTGTTAAATTGAACTATATCAGAGTAGGTATTTTTTTAAATCTAAATTTAAGTTTAGGGCTTCAGCCGTATTCGGAAATGTCAGCCCCATGGTGACTATCAACTTGAATAGAGTTCAGGAATTAATTAAACATCCCTCAAAGTGAGAGAACTTTTAAAGCTTATTTTTCATGCTTATGCTGTAAATATTAATGTTCTTGTGAGCGGTAGTATGGCATAATTATTGTAAATTACTTTAATATAATACTTATAAGGTACTAACAAAACATTGCGACTTGCGAAGTTTGTTTGTCAGTTCTTCTTCGCATTGAATTTAGAACTGGCGGAATTTTCGACATATCCAAGCGTAGGTTACCTACCTATGGATGAAATTATACAATAAATAATAAACAATAAAAGAATTTTATAACTTCTTGACAGTGCGCGGAGAGTGGATCACCCAGTGCACAATGCATAGCACATACCAAGTTCCTACCATCCCTCTGTAAACTGATGACTAAACAGAGTAGGTTTACAACATAGATGTACTTGACACGGCTAGACTCACCGAGCGGTTGTGGAGAGAAGAGCGTCTTGACCCACTTCCGTCGAAGTACGTCGAGCGACTTGCGGTCGTGCAGTGGGAACATGCTGGCCACCACTCCGCTACTCACGCAGGCCGGCACTGCACGCACACACATGTTAGTCCAGGAAACGAGGAAATTCCTTGTATGGGCTCTTCGGACTAATTCCTCTGTCGCTGAAACTTTGCAGTGTGATAGAGTAGGGTTTAAAATATACGTTTGACAAATTATCTAGGATTTTTGATGTTTGGAAGTTAGGTATTAAAATGAATGAATGCCTAAAAATGAAAATCGCTTATAACTGCTGATGAAAAATTGCTCCGTCCGAAATTCCTTCGGTATATGATATTATATATTAATAAGAGTATATATTAACATTATCTAGGAAAATTTCGATTTCGAATAGGCAGAAATTTAAAAATATCTATTTTGTATCACAACTTCTTCAGAAAAATTGCTCTGTCAATTTTAATTTTTTTATATGTCTTAATTTATTTAAATATATCGGTTTTGACAATTATCTAGGAAATTTTCCATATCGATCACACCTTTACAGATTTTCGGCAATAATTCGCTGTGAAAAATTGCTCCGTCCGAAATTCTTTCGGAATATGATATTATATATTAATAAGAGTATACATACAACATTATCTAGGAAAATTTCGATTTCGAATAGGCAGAAATTGAAAATACCTATTTTGTATCACAAATTCTTCAGAAAAATTGACCATATAAATGCCAAAAGGCACCAACCCACAAATTGGTTAAAAATGAGTTAAATATACCAATCGAGAGCTAATCACCCCTCTATTTTTTGCAGAAAAGACCCAGGCAGGCTACTTGGTATGATACTAATAGGTTTCTACACATTCGTCTAAGAACCATCCTCCAAATTGAGGTATATCGCAACACCAGAAAAGACTCATGCTACTTGGTACTAGCTAACTGGTCAGATTTTTTTTGCGTAAAAGATCCAAGCGAGATGGACTTTTTTGTTTTTAATGAAGTACGCTAAAAGTATTTATCAAAACAGAGCCAAGATATCTGGTTCTTTTTGGCATTATATAATAAAAACAAACTGTATATCGCAAAGTGGAACCAATTTATGTGGTTCTTTTTGGCATTTATAATAAAAACAAACGGTATATTGCAAAAATGGAATCAATTTATGTGGTTGGTTTGCCTTTGGGGACCTATAGTGAGTCTTATTTCATTGGAAATAAGAGTTCTTTTTCTAAAAATAAAATCAAACATGTCTACGTTCTATGAAACAGAACGCCTAATAATAAATAAGTTCAGTTCAGTTCACTACCGCGACGAATGTGTCAGTTCACGACCGCGAAGTAAAGTAAATTGCTGTTTTCGACGTGGTTCAATGTACCTACTACGTAGTGATCGCGACATATCGTCAGAGTGTAGTTCGACGTCGTCGTCCAAGCAGGTGCCTACGCCGCGCCGCCTAACGTAACCATTGAAGATAGAATAGAATAGAATAGAATATTTATTTGTATAACATATACAAGTCACAAAGTAACATTCACACATTTTAAAATGTTTCTATTTAGAATAGAAAATAATATGAAACATAATAAATGAATTCTATTAAAATTAAAATTATTAATAATAGAAATCCAATATAAAAGTCACACGTGCCTCCTCGGTGGTGCCAAATGAACAGCAATCAGCGTGTGGGAGATCTTCGGATCGGCTGGGTTCGCCACCACACCCCGGGAGAAACAATTACACCGGCATAACAGTTCGCTGTGTTCCGGTGTACTTCCCGGGGACCCAGTAGCAGGTGGGGTTGGCTGTGGTGAGGAGTAGGCCAGTGAGCCCGACGCGGATTCGCTGTTCAGAGGTGACGCATCGACACGGTTGACAGGGAGACCCGGTTAAACGGTTAATCCGCTGGCCGCCCGCCGGGTAGTACAGGAGCCCAATCGCGTCTAACCAACGCGAGAGGCTGCCCCGGTCAACCGGCGCATAATCCCGGAGTGGTCCGTCGTGCCGGTTGGTGACCGGAGTAGGGGTTCCGGCGGCCACTTCCGGGGGGGACCGGGGGCCTTTCCGTCTTCCGTGTCGGCGCAACACTAACCTGAGTAGTAAGCGATGAAGCTAGGGTCCACGCTTTGCCCGTGAATCACCACAGCCACCCTTTCATGCTCTTTCCCTCCCTCTTACAAAAATCATGGCAGCGAAAAAAAGGTTCAATCAGCGGTGCACACCCTTACACCACTATTTAGCGTTGACTCGACCAACGTGCGGGGGTTGCATACCAATTTGAATGCCGTCCATCACCACCTGGAGACGAAGAAGCCGGCCTTGCTTTTCCTGACGGAATCACAAATATATCGACCTGCACTACCCCGACTACACCCTGGAAGAAGCCTTCCGGTCGCGAGCCGGGGTTTGCTTGTTTGTCAGGGCAGATATTTGCTGTCGTCGCCTGCGCTGCCTTGAGGACTCCGAGTTATCAGTACTTTGGGTCCACGAGGATCTGGGAACGGTCTCGCGGGTGTACGCCTGTCTGTACAGGTCGCACTCTGGTGATGCAGAGACAGCTCGGTTATTTGAGTACCTGAGTGGAGCGGCAGACAAAGTCCAAGAGCGGTTCCCTACCGCGGATTTGGTTCTTCTTGGAGACTTCAATGCCCATCACGAGGCATGGCTGGGTGTACTGAACAAGGTGCGACGGTACTTCACGCCGGGCCAAAAACTGACGTTGTACAAAACACAGGTTAGGTCCTGCTTGGAGTACTGCTGGCACTTGTGGGATGGCTCAGCTAAATACCAGCTTGCGCCGCTAGACTCAATCCAGCGTCGTGCCGTGCGACTGGTGGGTGACCCCGTGGTGTCCCGCGACTTAGAACCACTGCAACTCCGTAGGGACGTCGGCTCCCTGAGTGTGTTCTATCGTTTATTTCATGGGGAGTGTTCGGAGGAGCTGTTTAACGCGATTCCGTCGTCCCCATTCCACCTCCGCACTACGCGTACTGGGCAGGGGATGCACCCCTATTCAATCGACCTACCACGCATGCGCACCAACCGGTTCTGTAGGTCTTTTATTCACAGAACCGGGAAAATGTGGAACGCACTCCCTGCCCATCTATTTCCTCCCAAGTACAGCCTAGGGTTTTTCAAAAGGGGCGTGAAAAGGCTCCTGTCAGGCCGGCATGACATTCGCAATCCCCGTGCATCACAGAATGTCCATGGGCATAGTTAGACACCTACTTGTAGGTGTAACGATGCCACAAGTCGCGCTATCGATAAAAAAAAATGGCTAGGCTCCAGGAGAACTGACTTTGCGGGGAGAGCCGCCTACGACTTCGCTCTGACGCATGACCTGTCTCATCTGGTAGACCAGCCCACCAGGCTGCCAGAGATAGACGGTCATGAACCCTCTCTGCTGGATCTTCTGCTGACAACGAACCCCACTGGATATAAGGTCGCAGTAAGAGCCCCGCTGGGTTCCTCTGATCATTGTTTAGTGGGATCCACGGTGCCATCTTCGCCTCCTCAGTCCCGTAATGGAGGAACGCGTCGAATTTTGCACTACGCGTCAGCAGATTGGGATGGGATGCGAGAACACTTCGCATCCTACCCTTGGAGAGAGATCTGCTTCAGTTCGGGCGATCTCTCTTTGCGGGGAACTCCAACCTGGACGATGGGGGTGCCACTCCCCCATCCATACCTAGGTGCGAGAACTCCATGCCGGAAGTGCAGTTTCGACAACGGACTGTACGGGCGGAGCTTCTCTCCCTAGACGTCAGGAAGGCGAGTGGGCCGGATAGGATTCCTGCATTAGTGTTGAAAAGGTGTGCTCCCGAGCTGGTCCCAGTGCTGACGCGCCTATTCCGTCTCTCCTACTCCAATGGCCGTGTGCCGGCGGCCTGGAAATCTGCGTTTGTGCAAGCGGTCCCTAAAAAGGGTGACCGCTCAAACCCGTCAAACTACCGACCTATAGCGATTACCTCCCTTCTCTGTAAGGTGATGGAGCGCATTATCAATACGCAGCTCATGAAGTACCTGGAGACGAATGACCTCATCAGCGATCGGCAATACGGCTTCCGGCCAAAACGATTTTTTTTTATGGAAACTGACACGATTGGCTACATCACCCACAACGTCCGTGATGTCAGCCCATAACACCGGGTGAACTAGGTGCCATGTCAGTGCTTCCCCCTTTGATCGTGCCGGCTACACTGAACTGGTCGGAAAACACAAACTATTTACATAGCCGTTTTGACCGACGTTTCATTCAGTGCGGTGGTACCAACCCGGGCGGGTTAAACCTTACCACCAAGTAAGATTAGGAGGAAAGGGACCTACAGTTTTACGAGGAATCCGAACCTCGGTCAGCCTCCAACGGTCAGCGGTCACCCATCCAAGTACTGACCGCGCCCAGCGTTGCTTAACATTCAATAGCGAATCTGCTGGTGATCTCCTAGCGTACGTCACTCACCTTTGGGGGGAATCGCTTGAAGGTCATGGTGAATCCTTGGCAATTGGCCTTGATATTGCCAAGGCATTTGATCGGGTTTGGCACAAGTCGCTCTTGGGCAAATTGCCGGCTTACGGACTTCCTTCTGGCCTCTGTGACTGGGTCGCCGACTTCCTACATGGGCGTAGCATTCAGGTCCTAGTGGACGGTTGCTCGTCGGACGCCATGTCAGTGAACGCCGGCGTACCACAAGGATCTGTGTTGTCACCCACGCTGTTTCTTCTGCATATCAATGATATGCTGTCTCTGGGCAACATACATTGTTATGCGGATGACAGTACGGCACACGGATCCTACACCAGTCACCCTTCAGCCAGTCGGGATATTGTGGATGAGAAGAGGCGAAGACTTGTGTCTGAGCTCGAACACACACTCGGCTCTATTTCCGAATGGGGCCGTAGTAATTTGGTCGAGTTCAACGCTTCCAAGACACAAGTTTGCGCGTTCAGTGTGAAGAGAGCGGCGTTCACACCGGCTCCTTCATTCCAAGGCACGTCGCTTAAATTAAGCGAACACCTCGGGGTCCTCGGAGTCGAACTGTCGCACGACTTGAACTTTCGTCGCCACATCGAGGGGAAGGCCAAGCTGGCTTCTAAAAAGCTGGGCGTACTCAATAAGGTGCGACGGTACTTCACGCCGGACCAAAGGCTGCTTTTGTATAAATCGTAGATCAGGTCCTGCTTGGAGTACTGCTCGCACCTGTGGGATGGCTCTGCCAAATACCAGCTTGCGCCTCTGGACTCGATCCAGCGTCGAGCCGTGCGACTAGTGGGTGACCCCGAAGTGTCCCGCGATCTAGAACCACTGCAACACCGTAGGGATGTCGGCTCCCTAAGTGTGTTCTATCGCTTATTCCATGGGGAGTACTCGGAGGAGCTGTTTAACGCAATCCCGCCGTCCCCTTTCCATCTCCGCACCACACGCACTGGGCAGGGATTGCATCCCTATACGCTGGACTTACCGCGAATGCGTACTAATCGATTCTGCAGATCATTCCTCTACAGAACCGGTAAACTCTGGAAAGCTCTCCCTGCTCATATATTTCCCCCCAAGCACAGTCTCGGGTCCTTCAAGAGGGGCGTGAATGGGCACCTGTCAGGCCGGCATGGCATTCGCAACCCCCGCATACGACCGAATGTCCATGGGCGTCGTGAGACACCTTATGGGTGGCTCGGCGCCATATGTCGCGCTTTCAATAAAAAAAAAACGTGCCTCCATTCTCTTCGCCTCAAGACTCTACCTGCAGCGGTCTTCATGCAAGAAGCATACAGCGCCTCCTGGCGGAAAGGAGAAGAGTCCGGTTGCCTAGGCGACGGGCTGTTGTGATCTGACCCGTCCGAAAATACAAGCGGGAGCGGGCGGTTTTGTTCAAACATTTTGCTCTGGAAAAGATAAAATCCACCCTGATCGAGCGCGGCGCGGGTTCTGAGGGCTTGTTGCGACCTAATACGGTATAAGTATAGTGAGTGTAGTTCCCGAAGTGTGTGCGTAGCTGGGCCCAGCAGATCCTCGGACAACGGGACGTTTCCGTGCCGATCGACGACCACCACCTGAAGGACTGAGCTATCGAAGGTGCGGCTGCGGGCGGAGACATCAACATCCAGGTAGGAGGCACCACACCACCACACACTTTGCGCTACACCTCGAAGCTAGTCCGACGAATCCCGACGCTGCTCAGAAGGAGTCCGACACTGCCCTGCGTTCTCCCCGACGCCACCCAGACGCAGTCCGACATCTAAGCGAGCTCCGAAACCAGTCCGACGAATCCCGACGCTGCTCAGAAGGAGTCCGACACTGCCCTGCGTTCACTTGACGCCATCCAGACGCGGTCTGACATCTAAGCGAGCCTCGAAGCCAGTCCGACGAATCCCGACGCAGCTCGGAAGGAGCCCGACACTGCCCTACGTCCCCCGACGCCATCCTGACAGAGCCCGATACTGCCCTGCGTTCCCCGACGCCATCCAGACGGAGCCCGACACCTAAGCGAATTTCCGAAGTCAGCCAGACGCTACGCCAAACTAATCCTATCACGAAGCGCAAAATAAGAACTGAACTGACTGATAGATAACAGTAGAGAACACCCGTCGCCGCCGCGTAAACCAGCCTCGGGGAAACTTGTAAAAGTCCCAATCGTCTCTTATTTACCCTATTTCACCCCTTATGAAACTATCAAACCCAGAATATAAGTACCGCTGCGGTGACGGCGTGATATTGCACATGCACAGTCGCACCCCCACCCAACTACAGTCCACCCACTAACACCACGGGGTGAGAACGACTGTCGCGTACAGCGGCCGCATTTTGAGTTTGTTTGAGATCAGACACAAGTCTTCGCCTCTTCATCCACAACATCCCGTCTGACTGAAGGGTCACTGGTATAGGATCCATGTGCTGTACTGTCATCCGCATAACAATTTAAGTTGCCGAGTGGCAGCATGTCATTGATATGCAGAAGAAACAGTGTTGGTGACAAGACAACACAGATCCTTGCGGTACGCCGGCATTCACTGACATGGCGTCCGACGAGCAACCGTCCACTAGGACCTGAATGCTACGCCCATGTAGGAAGTCGGCGACCCAGTCGCAGAGGCCAGAAGGAAGTCCGTACGACGGAAGCTTGCCCAGAAACGATTTGTGCCAAACCCTGTCGAATGCCTTGGCAATATCGAGACCAATTACCAAGAATTCACCATGTCCTTCAAGCGATTCCTCCCAAAGGTGAGTGACGTACGCTAGGAGATCACCTGCGGATCATTTTGGCCGGAAGCCATATTGCCGATCGCTGATGTTATTTGTCTCTAGGGTACGCCATGAGCTGGGCATTGATAATGCGCTCCATCACCTTGCAGAGTACGGAGGTAATCGCTATAGGTCGGTAGTTCGAACGGTTTGAGCGGTCAACCTTTTTGGGGACCGCTTGGACAAATGCAGATTTCCAGGCAGCCGGCAGACGGTAAGTGAAATAAGAGAGGCGGAAAAGGCGCGTTAACACTGGAGCTAGCTCGGGAGCACACCGTTTCAGCACCAATGCAGGAATCCTATCCGGCCCATCGCCTTCCTGGTGTCTAGGGAGATAAGCTCAGCCCGCACAGTTCGTTGTCGGAACTGTACTTCCGGCATGGAGTTCTCACACCTAGTTATGGATGGGGGGATGGCACCCCCATCGTCTAGGTTGGAGTTCTCTGCAAAGAGAGACACCAATAAGTCGGCTTTCTCCTTTGCGGAGTGGGCAAGTGAGCCCCCAGGACACTGTAGAGGTGGAAGGGAGGAGCGGTAGAAATTCGATACGACAGATTTGGCGAGAGACCAAAACTCACGGCTCCCAGTTGGGTGCTGGTTCAGCCTATCACCAACTCTGCCGATATGCTCGAATTTGGCCCTGGCGATAGCCCTCTTGCAGGATCTGGAGAGGCGGTTGTATTATTTCTTCAGTTCGGATACATTAGGATCGCGTCTGTCACGAGCGCACGACCATGCACGATAAGCTGCGCCATTAGCTGCGACAGCTTCAGCACAGTCGCGGCTGTACCAGGCCTGGCTTTTACCACCGAGGCGCACGAGGGCGCTGGGAATGAACATCTCCATTCCCCCCCAGAACCACCTCGGCTACGGCATTGGCGCATTCCGGCGGATCATCCGAACTGAAGCATAGCTCTCTCCATGGGTAGGATGTGATGTATTCTCGCATCCCGTCCTAATCCGCTGACACGTAGTGCCAAATTGGACGCATTCCTCCAGTACGAGACTGAGGAGGCAAAAATGGCACCGTGGACCCCACTAAACAGTGGTCAGAAAAGCCAAGAGGAGTGCTCATTGTGACTTTGTATCCAGCAGGGTTCGTTGTCAGCAGAAGATCCAGCACAGAGGGTGCATGACCGTCCATGTCTGGCACTTTGGTAGGTTGGTCTACCAGTTGAGGCAGTTCATTCGTCAGGGCGAAGTCGTAGGCGGCTCTACCCTCGAAGTCAGTTCTCCCGGAGCCCAGCCACTTCTCGTGATGGGCATTAAAATCCCCAAGCAGAACCATATCCGCGGATATATATATATATAGGGAAACTACATGCACTTCATCTGCCGCTCTACTCAAGTGCTCGAATAATCGAGCTGTCCCCGCGTCGCCTGAGTGCGACCTGTAGATACTTACAGGCGGACACACGCGACTCCGTCCCCAAGTGAACCGATTTTGATGATTCTTTTTTTATTTGAAAGCTGGTGCTTCCCGTGTGGTCCCATTTCAATTTCGTCAAGATCGGATTGAAAAGCGAGGCGGAATCGCGAGGCCAAAGGCCGAGCGATTCCGCCGAGTACATTAATAGCAAAAAATTACTAAAAGAACTGAAATAAAAAAATATTAAAAAAAATATAAAAACCGCCTTCAAAAATGTATGAAATAAAAAAAATCGAACCCTAGAGTTGAAGGCGGTGCTAAAGCAAGCAAAAATAACCGACCGCCTTCAACTCTAGGGCTCGATTTTTTTTATTTCATACATTTTTGAAGGCGGTTTTTAATTTTTAAATAGTTTTTTTACAAAAATGTATACACTTTATTTACATACAGACTGTACGTGTATGAAATATGTTTAATAAGTTGTTTCGACATACTGTCATACAAATTAAATTACAGAACGAAAGTTAAATTTTAAAAGTTCCTAATACTATATATATAGGCCCTACATTTTCGTTCCATAGGCGGCAGGACGGCGCGGCGGAACGGCGTTGTAGTGGGACGACAGAGGTGGCGGGCGGAATAGCGAGCCGCGATCATCGACGACGCTCGCGTGTCGTCTCGTCGGTCGCGGTGCGGGACGATGAGCTGCTGGCGCGCGGGCGGGCGCGCTTATTCTTCCCCACTCCCCGCAGCCCCCCGCACCTTGCGTTCAGTGTAATGCGAGCGCGCGCTTTTTAAACGTTGTTTTATTATATTGCGATACTCGAAACTACTCGAAAGTTTATGTTTAAGGGAGAAATTTTATTGGATAATATACAATTATATTATATTTTGATGTTCTGTGTCTAATAAGTTAATAAAAACAGACGAAGCAATTTTTCACAGTGCTTGGTTTATTGCCAAAAATATGTAAAGGTGTGATCGATAAGGAAAATTTCCTAGATAATTGTGAAAAGCGATATATTTAAAGAAATTAGGAGATACAAAAAAAATAAAAATTGACAGAGTAATTTTTATAGGTATTTTCAAATTTCTGCCTGTTCGAAATCGAAATTTTCCTAGATAATGTTATATATATACTCTTATTAATACATAATATCATATTCCGAAGGAATTTTGGACGGAGCAATTTTTCACAGCGAATTATTGCCGAAAATCTGTAAAGGTGTGATCGATAAGGAAAATTTCCTAGATAATTGTCAAAAGCGATATATTTAAATAAATTAAGACATATAATAAAATAAAAATTGACAGAGCAATTTTTCTGAAGAAGTTGTGATACAAAATAGGTATTTTCAAATTTCTGCCTATTCTAAATCGAAATTTTCATAGATAATGTTATATATATAATCTTATTAATATATAATATCATATACCGAAGAAATTTCGGGCGGAGCAATTTTTCACCAGCAGTTATAAGCGATTTTCATGTTTAGGTATAAATACCTAACTTCCAAATATAAAAAATCCTAGATAATTTGTCAAACGTGTATTTTAAACCCTACGTTATCACACTGCAAAGTTTCAGCGACAGAGGAATTACGTCGAGTGGAAATGCTTCATTGATTGGAGTATGTTTCCAAATTCAAATTCCAAATTGGAAATGTGTTTTATTGTTTAGAAGGTTAGTTAAATTACCACTGGCAATTAGTGATCTCAATGATCGAGGGCAAAGTGAAAAAAAATGCTAATACATAGTAAAAAGTTACTATAAACTGATGGACATCAACTGTGATAAATTGTTCTATTCTTTTCTATTCATTTACAGTTTACCTTCATTTTATTAAATTTTGTATATTCTTGTAATTTTAGTCCTAATTTTAATTTATATTTTTAATGTGACTGAATTAACTTAGTTTTTAGGATTCCGTATCCAGTACAAGACCCTATTACTAGGCCTACGCCGTCTGTCTGTCTGTCCGTCCGTACGTCTGTCCGAGGGCTGTATCTCTTTAACCCTAATAGGTAGCCTGTTGAAATTTTGTTTGAAATGTGTTATTATGGCCGATATAACAACAAATAATAAAAATAAGCAAAAGTAAAAAATCCACAGGGGTTCCCATAGAAGAAACCAAAAAGTGTACGCGCCATCTACCGAATAGATTAAGAAGCATTTTAACTAATCATGACATTTAACTCATATAACATAGGACAAACCCAGTTTAGTGTAGGAGCTAACATATATGTATGTACAAAAACTGTAATTCTATCATATAAATAAATAAATAAATAAATAAATATGAAGCATTTCATAACACGCCATAGATGGCGTGAGTGGCGCTAACCATGACATGGCGATACGGAACCCTCGGTGCGCGAGTTCGACTCGCACTTGACCGGTTTTTTTAATTTTAGTTTCAATTCTCGGACATTTTTTTAACAATTGTTATTTGTCCGAATATGTTCTTGACATTTTGTTTAGATATAGGTAGCGTTATATTGTTTTTATGTTGTATATTTAATTTTCGATGATGGCCTATTTTTTACTTAAAACTTAAATGGCTGACGAATCTAAGTGTATTTTGTGTAACTACAGATGATGAAGGGAATAAATAAAAAAAAAAATAAAAATAAATGATGGCGGCAGACCGATGCTCTGGCCGGGACGCAGCTTGAGGGCGGGCAGCAGGGCGTCCTCGTCCCCGGGCTCCGCGCGCACCGACTCCAGCACCTGCTTCACTAGGGCTCCGCGCTCCTGCGAGTTCAGCAACTCCGACGCCGACGTACCCTGCGCGATGATAACACTCTTAGCCTGACTGTTGTTGCATGACTGTTGAGCTAAGCTTTGTCAGCCTCGGTAGCTCGGTCACAGATTACTTAATAGTTACTTCGTAACAGATAAATCATTCCATAGAAAAAGTTCCATACCTTCGGCTTTAATAGCCTACTGTTTCACGTCGCCAATCGGTGTGTGCGAAAATGAACCTAAACGATCGAGTGTAAAGTGATTATTGCTTTGCAGCTGCGCGCAGTAGCGTGGGCGTGCGTGTAGGTATGTTTTGCGCGGCTGACGAATTTCCACTGAATTAGAACGCCGGCGCCCCGCCAGGCGGTAGGTAGTTAGCACGCGCAAGTACATAGAGTCCGTGAGGCCTGGCTCGGTGCTGCGATCGGTCGACTGTCGTTCGTGCTCATAAGCACACCTGGGTGCGGTCAGAAGTAGGATGGGGTTCGACCGTTGGAGGCTGACCGTGGTCTGGATTCCACGTAAAACTGTAGGTACCTAGTACCTTCCCTTCTTACCTTACTGGGTGGTAGGGTTTAATTAAATCTGCCCGGGTTGGTACCACCGAACTCAATGAAAGGTCGAAGGAAATGTCTATGTAAATAGTTTGTGTTTTCCGTCCAGCTCAGTGTAGCCGGTACGACCAAAGGGAGGACATGTTACCTAGTTCACTAAGTTGTTATGGGCTGACATCACGGACGTTGTAGGTGACGTAGCCAACCGTGTCAGTTTCCATAAAAAAATACATGTTTACTTCAGAGAGAATACGTCATCGACCCGATGGCGGAATTGGTAACGCGCTGGCGGCTCAAGCCAAAGTTCTAGGTTCGAGACCTGGTCGGTCGGGACATATTTTTTAGCATCATATTCCGCTTTGCATTTATCTATTGAAGATATATAAAAATACAGTACATGCTTAGTACTAACATATAAAAATAAACCAACTATGAAACACAGTCCATGTTTTCATATTCACTGATGCCGACACTATCAAACTGAAGTAATGGCATGCCGCTTAAGTGCCTGCAGACACCCCAGTAGACTTGCGGTTTTCATGAAGGACATAGGCTGGTTGGGGTAGCTGGAGATCGCAGGGTTTTGCACGAAGGTCCGCAATACGCTATACGTCCCTATACGCTGGACTTACCGCGGATGCGTACCAATCGATTCTGCAGATCTTTCCTTTACAGAACCGGTAAACTCTGGAACGCTCTCCCTGCTCATATATTTCCCCCCAAGTACAGTCTCGGGTCCTTCAAGAGGGGCGTAAATGGGCACCTGTTAGGCCGGCATGGCATTCGCAACCCCCGAATACGACCGAATGTCCATGGGTGTCGTTAGACACCTCGTGGGTGCCTCGGGGTCATATGTCGTGCTTACAATAAAAAAAAAACCAAGCGGGACTAGTTTGCAGGCCTAGAGCCAACCCCAAACCAAATCAACAGAACAACAACACGCCGCTTAGTTTAACATAAGTAAGAACAATGTGTAATAGACTAAGGGTATCATCAGATTCTGCAAGAAAAATGGTAGAAATACACACATTTTGAAAGCAATGCATGTCTCGGATTGTGAACTCCTTATAGCCGCCTCCAAACTCCGGCTTGAGTAACTTCGTGAGGTGAATTTCTTCTGCAGTCTGGAGCAATCTGCAAGCAAGCAACTCTAGATGTAAGATATATTAATATAAAATTGACAACTGAAATACAGAAATTATAATATATCATAGTGTAGGAGAACGCTGCCACTAAGAAGAGAGAAAAGTATATAAGAATTTGAGATCCAATTCACAAATAAATAAAGAATATGTACCTACCAAGGAACCTTCAGTCAAAAACAAAGATATATTATGTACTAGCGTACTAGATAAATCACTCGGCCAACTAACATGTTCCACCGAGTTGCAGTTATCCTCAAGTCTCTTAGTCGAGCGCGAGAGGCCGCGGCGCGCAGTCGTCGCCTGCCTGCTGCGATCGCCCCTCGCTTACTTTTATTGGTACAAAACTAACCCCCCATATTAATTTAAAATAAATGTGTATTAGTTATTGACGAGCGATATAAAGAACTTCCTTGGATTTGATTTGCTTGAGGTTATGTTTTCTTTGAAAAATCTATACTTCCCGCTTCAGACAGGGCCGGCGCAAATGAAGTTCATGAAGTTCCTTGATATGACAAAAAAAATGATAACGAACCAAACCAAACTAAAATATTGTTAACCTGTTGACTCCCGCGTTATAATATGCCCGAACCGCATAAATCCCGCATGGGCGTGGCCCGCGGGCGGCGCGCGCGCACATGAGCGCCGACCTCTACATAAACGCAGATATTTTGAAAACTAATAAAGTTAGATCTATAAACTCTTCTGTCCTAGAAAGCCTAGAAAATTTCCTAAAATCCATGTGAAACAGTGAGGCTTACGTGGTTTAGAAGTACCAGATATTTTAGGTAGAAAAAAAAATCCCAATTTTTTTTTGAAAAATTCATTATAAAATAAATTCAAAACATACCTTTACAATATTTATATCAGAATACTCGTAAAGAAACATACTTTTAGAAATAGTAAAGTATAATATACGTTTTCTTTACAGAAATCGGCGAAATCTGATGTTCAACATGAAGATCCTGGGACATTCCGTAAACTCCCAGATGGCACACACGTGCTATTTTTTTTCTAATTTTATAAATATATTATTTGAACTAAACCTTCTTTTATTTTGCAACTGATCGTATGTTTGTATAATAATGCGAAGAAAATTCGAAAAATAAGCTATATTTCCATGAAAAATATGCCCTCAAAGTCAATGTTTACACATTTCATACAAAAATGAACACACATTTTTGAGCGACGAAAAATATGACTTTTGTCGCCAACCGAACACGTAATGCATCTTCTATTGGTAGAATAACTAATAAATAACACTATTTACTAACCTCTAGCTCATAGATTCACTTGAAAACACTTATAAACATTCTAATCACGGAGCCGCGCTCACTTGAAAAATACGTAAACAAACACAGATTATCAGAGTCACATCAACAACTGACGGCTGACGGCTAGCTTTCTTTACGTATAATATTTTAAGACATGGATACAGGTACCTTTATCCGTTCAAGACTGGATCAGGGCTGATTTGACCATTAATTGAAGAGAATTTGACCAAATAGTGAGGCCGTAAATTGCGCATAAATGTTGGGTCGGATCCGACCCAGCGGGAGCCGGCGGAGGTCTATGTTTGGGCGGATCCGACCCAGTGGAGACGGAACAGGTTAATGTTTGAATCTGAATCTCTGTGATGGTGGGCCTGGGTGCAAGCACCTATACCTAAATACTCAGTAGAATGTTTACAACGGAACAAAGCTGTAATCTTATGTAATGTACAGTGTAGGCAGATAAGTGTAAGTGAACGACCGGATGAGATACCCTGTTTCCCATAGCTCAGGGAATCCTATTTTGGGAAACAGGGATCACTTGAAAGTACTCTATTATGTATGAACAATAAAAAAAAATCTTTCATTCACTCACACGGCGTCGTCAGCGGTGATGTAGAACGCGGAGCACTGTGAGCTGGGGTGTTGCCGCACGCACACGCGCAGCCGCGGCCGAGATCCGCGCAACTTCTGCAGTAGCCACAGCAGCGCGCCGTCCGCTACACCTGCACAATATTATGCAACACCATTTTATGCTTGCCATTGCGAATGCCACGCCGGCCTGTCAGGAGCCTTTTCACGCCCCTTTTGAAAAACCCCGGGCTGTACTTGGGAGGAAATAGATGGGCAGGGAGTTCCCAGGGAAACAAACGTTTGTTCCAATATGTGTGTACACGTATACAACACCTATACGACTCACAAGCGTAAGCGAAAGCCAGGCTTTTCGCTGTCCTTGACTCGATCGCTTCGCTTGTTTTGGAGTTTGGCTGCATATGCATACGTTTCGTACATTCGTCGTTCGCGCTGTGGCTACTTGTGCTTTAATGGATTAACACTTTGAGTTTGAATCAAAGGGTTGCCGGTTCAAATCCTTCTTTTACAAGTGTTTTTTTTTTCTTTTTCTAAGTCAGTCAGTCAGTCAGTCAGTCAGCGTGTAAGCGTCCACTGCTGGACATACGCCTCTCCAATTTTCCTCCAGTCCTCCCGACCTTCAGCGATACGGAACCAATGATTTCCGCCGGCGTACTTGATGTCGTCGTCCCACCTGGCTCACTCCGTTTTCCTGTCCACGGCCGCCAGTGTAGGACACGGTTACTCCAACGGTCATCATCTCTTCGGCTAACGTGCCCAGCCCACTGCCACTTGAGCTTAGCCACCCGGTGTCCAATATCGACTACTTTGGTGCGTCGGCGGATTGCCTCGTTACGCACCATATCACGTAGCGATATTCCCAGCATGGCTCGCTCCATTGCTCGCTGGGCAACTTTCAACCTTTGGACAACAGCGACCGTCAGAGTCCACGTTTCACACCCGTACGTCATAACCGGGAGGACACACTGGTCATATATCATATATCTTATATCTGATGATATGCTGATGAAATTGAAAATAGTTGATCCTAAACAGGTAATAAATAAAACCATTTTCTGTCGTTATATCATATCCAATATTTTGTGAGAGTGTATGATTTGTAGCTAAAGTTTTTTTGTATACTATTTTATTTTAATAGCACTCCGAGATGTTTTTTATTGGACATGATCATATAAAACTTATTTATATATCATGTTTCTAACGGGCCTAAATGTACCTACAGTTCTTCAACATTATCGAAGACTACAAAATATGTCAAAGTAGGTAAGTTGTGCTTACCCTTGCTGAGAACCCACCATCCGCCACTGGTACATATGTAGTACACGCAACCGACGAGCATGCGTGAAGAACATTATGAGAGCGGACGAGGCGGCAGAGGTGTGTCAGGATTGTGGCGCATGGAGATCCGTTGTCTCTGCCTACCCCACCGGGAAACAGACGTGACGTTGTGTATGAGTGTAGGTTTAGATGAAATAGACGAACCTTTAGGGAAGGTGAGTACGACGTCGCAGTGGCGCGTCGGGGCGGAGTGCAGCAGGAGACGCCTCGGGTGCATCAGATGAGCACCGAGCTGCCCGGCCATCGGCAGACGTCGCCGCAGCTCGCGGCTGGCTGTCCATCAATTTTAACTATTTAAATAATCTGGCTTTAGTGATATGCTTCTCCGTAAATTCATAATAATTATTATTATTTTTTTAGAGGCGGCAGGAGTGTGTCAGGATCGTGGCACGTGGAGATCCGTTGTCTCTGCCTACCCCACCGGGAAACAGGCGTGACGCTATGTATGTATGTATGTATTTTTTTATGTAAACCAGCATGCGTGGCTGTACCGAGAGACCAATGGTGCAGTCGACAGAGGCAAAATCACCTCTCCTCGCGAAACCATGCTCAGTTAGGTGCCATTCCAGCAGATTTGCAGGCTGTTGCTAGGCTGTCTAGCCCGTTAATACGACGCTTGAGGACACCCAGGTTAAAGTATTCAGGAAATACACTCGCCGGAAGACAGTTCCACACTCTAGTGGTGCGACAAAGAAACGATTTAGAGAACCGATGGGTTCTCAAAATGCTAATGTCAACAGCAAAAGGGTCCTGAGTCTCTCTGCGACGAGTCATGCGGAGATAGGACGGGTGGCAGGGAATAAGGGATGCTAGTTCCACAGAGCAGCGTCCGTGATAGTATCTGTAAAACAGACTAAGCCTGTCTGCCACTGTACGGGGCCTTCCCTAAATTACGTTATCAATTTTTGTTGATTTTTTTTTTAAAAGTCATCGGAGTGAACTTCTTTGCACAACAGACAATTCTATCTAACTGATTTTGATTATTCCAATTAACCTGGGTAATGACCTGACCTGCACCATGGAAAGTTCCACAGCACATCTTCATACACACCGGTATATAAAAAAGTTATCAGTTCGGGCAAAAATAATTTTGTAAATAAGATTCAGCCCTGATAGTGAAATTGGTAAGACGCCGGCGGCTAGTGCCTGAATTCTAAATTCAAACTACCTATATTCACCCAAAATAATATAAATTTAACTAATTTTAAATTAAACTAAATGCACCAAAAGAATAACTCACTAAAGCATTTCTAAAAACCGCTTTAAATTTTATTACATACATACATATATTACATGCTGTATCCCGACAATCGGAGTGAGCAGAGTAATCGGTGTTGTGCTGCAAGAACTCAAGTACCTAAATTACAGCACAACACCGACCACCATGTTTAGCAAAGTATTCAGACAAGATAACTATCAAGCAGCAAGTAAGGCACGAAGACCTACCTGCTGCATGACTCGGTGGAAGGACTGGGCCAAGGTGAGAGGTAGCTAACCTGTCGCCCTTTAGCACGGCATCTCGTCCTTATCCCTCAGTCACTCCTTACGACATACACGGGGATGGATGAAGTGGGGTTATATTTTAATTTGAGCTCTAAAAAGCCACATAAAGCGTGCGAATGAATTTTAGTGAAGCAAAATAACTAACCACTATCTAGTTTGTCCTTGGCGAACTCAGTAAAAGACTTTGCTTCTTGCGGCGTGGAGTGAGAGCTGCTCTCGTACTCATCCCGGTCTAGATCTTCCCCGTCCATCGCTGCCACCTGCTAAATGATCAATCACGGGAAGTGGACCCCGTTCTTTGGAGTGAAGATCTGTATGTGAATTGATGCAAAATGAGTTGAACTTGAACTAGCGACTAAATAGTGAAACCGCTCGGTGTAATGATAAACGAAGCAGTAAACTAGGTATGTTTGTAAATTCTATTTAGATTACAATACAATATATTATACGAGTTAGGTGAAAGTAAACTTACTCTATCGTACTCGGTGGGCGATACCGAACCGTAGTTCTATTCGACACAAATTACAATAAAACAGTCCTAAAGGAGTAACTATTCATACACAACGCACGAACCGATCAATTTCTTACATCATCGATTACAATAGATACGACGGAATAACACTGCATAATAGCTCTTCAGATGCACTTCACACCTACGAATATTCTAGTGATGAAGTCAACATTCTTCGCGCACTTGGCGAGATTTAACAAAGTGCAACTTTATTATTTCTATAAATTATGCACTCTGTTGACAATCTTTCGTGACCGCCCGCACAGAAATGTCAATTTCAAAATTGATTTTTGGCCGCCATATTTTTCTTGAACGACCTTCATTGGTTGAATTTTTTTCTCGACCGCAAACGTTATTGTAGAAAGTAATGAATGAGACCGTAGTTTACTTGATCATAATTCCTAACATTGAAATTCACAATTTACCTTTGTGAAAAATATTTTTACGTCAACTGGTTTACTTCTCAATAATTGGTCGACTTCATTTCACGTACCACCACACCGTATTAGGGTCGACTACCGACTACCTCGTTTCAAAATAAATACATCCCAATAATAAGATTCATATGAATAATTAAAAAAAAAAAACGTGGAAAAAACCTTTATTTCAATTTGTCTTACACAACACACCAATACAAAAGTAAGAAAACTAATAAAACATTGAACTACAAAAGTTCCCAAAATTATCTGCTAACTATATACCCGCGCACGGCAGCTGTGAATTTTTATATTTTATTTACATAGCGGACCCCGACTCCAGTAAACGGAATTTATTGTAGACTTTGTAAGGGTCGGGTCGGTAGTTTTATAATTTGGAATTTTACTTTTATTTCAAGCTTTAAAAAAAATCGCATCGCGGACCACTTTTTAAAATAATTAACTTTTTTATTACTTACTTGATTACAAGCATAGAAGAACCATCCCGATGAAATCAGCTGTTACCAAAAAACCACATCCAAATCGGTCCATCCGTTTGGGAGCTACGATTCCACACACACACAGACACACCTCTACACACGTTAAACTTAAAAATCACGTTAAATCACTAATCAGGCCTGCAAGCACCTGCTTTTAAAAACAGAATCAGCGCCTAAACTATCGCGATAATGAATAAACCATTTTGGCGCTTTCTAGCCCTTTCTGACATCAGCTGGCTGTCTGAGTTCTTCTGAGTTGACTATGTAAAAGCGCGTTATCGATCATCAGAGCTGGCAGCACCGGCCTGATTTCTGAAATCAGCTGTCAAGTGTGCATTATAAAACGTCAAGTCAATATTTATTTGGTTTGGAATTTGTGTGTCGATTCCACTGACTGCAAATCGTTATGATGGCGGGAAGAGAAAGTGATAAATTAAAATGAAGTGTTACACAATTCCGTCAATTTAGTACTTCAGCCAGTGACTCTTGAAGTGCTAAACACTCCTGTTTTTTGTGAAACGCAATAACATCAGGTTTGACCTTTTCCATGTAATACTACACAAGGGTAAATTTTTACGACGAAAGTTTTCAACCTATTTTTTATTGTAAGGATTTATACCAAGGACTATTGCTTGGCCTTCGATCTCTTTTTATTCTCTGCGCAATGAAGTCGTGAAAGTTGAATGTTTTTGCTGCAGAGTGAAGAAGTTGGTTGAGTCACGTATATTATGTCCATATGTTAGCAGTGCTGTTGTATTACACCATTGTGGCGTGGCACAAAAAATTCAGCTGTTCAGTAATTAATCTCCCCATTGACTCTCCACAGTTATAATTTATTTATTTATTTTTTTTTTTTTTATGGAAACTGACACGGTTGGCTTACATCACCTACAACATCCGTGATGTCAGCCCATAACACCGGGTGAACTTGGTGCCACGTCAGTGCTTCCCTTCGGTCGTGCCGGCTACACTGAACTGGACGGCCAACCGTGTCAGTTTCCATAAAACAAAAAAAATAATGATAAATTAAATAAGGGAGATTTGGCGCCGCGTACATAATATCAAATATTTCGCAAACTAATGTATTCAGATCAATAAACTCTATTTGCACTTATAGCCATTGAATATTATCCACAGAAAACAAAGACAAACAATAAAAAAACCAGTCAGAATATTTTTTTTTCTGTTTGAGAGCGGCATAATTTATAGTTGTGTTTGATGGCAATGGAAAGATTTTTTTAATCGTCTATCTAAAGTGCTATCTAGTTCTAATAAAGAAGGAAGGTGTGGATCTAAGCTTACGATGGCTTCACCGAACATATCCGGGCCCATCGGCAGTAGAGGAGGGTATTAATCGAGGCCGGGACTAGCGAGTGGCCACTCTAAATTTCCCGCGCATGCTTCACGTTTCGGCTCGCTTCAAGCCCTCGTCAGCTAGTCTGCGTTGACTAGGACGCGGGGAAACACCAGTCCCGCTCTCGACCTCCCTCTCTCTACCTATCCATATTCTGTAGGATGCTTCCAGTGACGTTTTCGAAGCTCTCTCCATGTATGAGCTTAGCGTCGATCTTGGCAGCCCTAGATTATTGGAGAGACTGTGGACGAATTCGCTGGTAGTCCTCTTGCTCCGACTTCCACAGCGAAGAGATCAGTCTTGAATCTGTTTCTCACAATCCGTTTCTCACAATCCGGTCTACTAGGTTGCAGTACTTGTTAGGTTTGATGTTGTGGTCCTTCGGTATGTTGCTTTCCCATGGAACTGTAAGTTCAACAAGTACTACATATGCTTTGTCGCTTTTGTGAATATGAGTATATCCGGTCTTAATATTGTGGTACAGATTTCAGAAGGCATCTGGTCATGCTTCTCATGTGCCCATCGGCAGTAGAGGAGGGTGTTAATCGAGGCCGGGACTAGCGAGTGGCCACTCTAAATTTCCCGCGCATGCTTCACGTTTCGGCTCGCTTCAAGCCCTCGTCAGCTAGTCTGCGTTGACTAGGACGCGGGGAAACCACCAGTCCCGCTCTCGACCTCCCTCTCTCTACCTATCCATATTCTGTAGGATGCTTCCAGTGACGTTTTCGAAGCTCTCTCCATATATGAGCTTAGCGTCGATCTTGGGAGCCCTAGATTCTTGAAGAGACTGTAGAGCGACTTCGCTGGTAGTCCCCTTGCTCCGACTTCCACAGCGAAGAGATCAGTCTTGAATCCGTTTCTCACAATCCGGTCTACTAAGTTGCAGTACTTGTTAAGTTTGATGTTGTGGTCCTTCGGTATGTTACTTTCCCATGGAACTGTAAGTTCAACAAGTACTACATGCTTTGTCGCTTTTGAGAATATGAGTATATCCGGTCTTAATGCTGTGGTACAGATTTCCGAAGGCATTTGGTAATGCTTCTCATGTGTGTCCATCAACAATTCCCAATCCTTTGCTGCTCCCAAAATTGAAGAAGGTTTAGTCCTATCTTTGGGCAGCTTATTGGCTCCAGGTTTCACAAAGTTGACCTTCTGGAAGCCGCTACTGGTTTGCCCTTTCCTGGTCCGTGCAATTGACAGGTTGATGGCCTCTCTGATGATTTGGAGGACTTTATCATGACGGTAGGAATACTGGCCTCGCTCAAGTAGTATTTTGCATCCGCATAACAAATGTTTGGCCGTGCCTACGAACTCCTTACATGACGGGCATAGTTTATTTGTAGATTTCCCCCATCTAACTAGGTTACTCGGGTCGGGGAGAGTAAGCTGGAATGCATTTAAGTAGAACTTAAGCAGCTCAGGGGACCAGTTGTATATTATGGATTTCCACTTCAATGCAGGAGGGATGCAGAAGTCACCCACTGTTAGCCAATCATTCTGCATTTCTAGGTTTAAGGCGTGAAGTTTGAAGCCTTGTTCCATGTCCTCCTGAGCAAAACCTTTCAGTATTTCTTTATCAGACTTTGCTGTTTCTATGCCCAATCCAGATCTATTGGTGCGTGTACCAACTTGGAATGATTTGTAGAAGTCGAGTCTCGATTCCAGTTCATCTGATAGTGATGTGTTGGGTAAGGCTTGAATAGCGCTATCATTGGAGTCTTTGAGTATACATCGTTTGGCTATTCTCGCCTTTTGATAAAATATCGACGGTTTCTTAATGTTCAGTCCAAAGTTATTGTGAGATCTGTATAGCGTTGACGAGTCAGCCGGGTGAGCCAGTCCAAACCATGATTTCAGGAATCTGGTCACATACGAGTCTAATTTAGTCAGGTTTTGTTTTGTGAAGTCGTAGACGAGAAATGGCCATGAAAGTTTTGATGTCAGGTAGTTATCGTAAATCCATGCCTTTTGTGTACCCAGGAGGGGAAGATTGTCAGTTTGGCGGAGGCTCTCTTCGAAAAGTTGGACAATATCATCAGTAGGATGCTCCTTTCCTCTGCTGGTGATCCTTTTGCCCAAGAATTTAAAAGGAGCTTCATCAGCCACGGTTGCGATTGGTTTTCCGGCTACTGTCAAACCTGGATTGCTCGAGGTAAACTTTGAACCTTTCCTGGTTAAGCTCAAACAGTAGCACTTCGCTGGTTTTATCTTCATCCCTTTGGTCCATTCACAATAGTCATCCACCACCTTAAGAAGCGACTGATTTTGTTTTGGATTGCGGGTTAACAGCGTAATATCATCCGCAAATGCCAGGATGGCCGCCATATATGTGTCTCCATATTTGAACCTGTATCCCCATTTCTTTTCTTTTACGACAAGCGTATCAATTAGAATGTTGATAACAATGTTAAATGTGACAGGAGAGAGGCAGCAACCCTGGAAAAGTCCTATGCCGTAACGAATTTCCGGTGTCTTCTCCGTTTCGCCTTTTACTTGTATTACAAAGGAAAGTTTTTTGTAGTAGGAGGCTATTATATTACAGATCAGAGGTGGCACATTATACCACTCTAGCGCCTTTAATAGTAACTCATGGCGCACCGAACCGAAGGCGTTTTCAAAGTCTAACCACGTGGCAGTTAATTGTCTCTCATTCTTCCTTGCATCTCTAAGACATTCAGTCAGCAAAGAATTATGTTCGAGGCACCCTGCAACTCTTGGGAGAAAACCTTTTTGGTACTTCTTCGGTAAGTAGTCGTTGGTACACATGTGTTTGAGTAGTCTGGCCTGTATAATGGAGAAGAATATTTTCGAAATTGTGTTCGTAAGGGCTATAGGTCTAATATCCTTGGGATCAGTAACTTCTTTCTTTTTTGGTAGAAGAACAAACACGGCTTTACCAAGACAGTCTGGCACTTCTCTGTTCGTCCAAATTCTTTTGTAGATGTTCAACATGTGTTTCCGCACTGATGGACATTTTTTGTATATGATGTATGGTATGCCATCGGGTCCCGGGGCGGAACTATTTGGTTTCCTTTTTATGTGGTATTCCAGCTCTTCCATCGTCGGTGAATCAGCATCAAATGCTAGAGCAGGTTCTTTGGGTTTTGGAGCTGGTGGATCCCTGTAAGTTATATCTGCCTCCGGGGTGGTATATGTGGATTTAAAGTAGTTGAACATCTCGTCCGTACTTAACCTAATTGTACCCTGCTGTTCCTTAAAAGCTTTTTTGGCGAAATAAAAGGGGTTCTTCTCGAAAGCTGCTATATTCTGAGCCTTTCGAAATTCATTGCCAGCAACCGTAATTTGCTCAGATACTTTCTGGATGAGTTTTAGGATAGATCTCATCGCTCTGGCTAATTGGTGGCATAGATTTCTGTCTCCTGAGGCTTTAGCCTTCCTTAGCTGCTTTATCAACTCTCTCTTCCTTCTCCTAAGCTTTGCTTTGAAAGTGTTTTCTCTTTCCATTGGGTTGTGGTGATAGCGAACAGGGTACAATTCGGAGAAGTAATTGTAAATTGTTCCCTGGAAGTCATACAGCTGATCTTCGGGACTCTGCCTGCAGCCTGGGAGGTCAAGTCTTTCGGCTAGGCATCGATCATGTTGCTTCCAAGTGGTCTCGGATATGCTCGGTAAGCTTAGTCGGTCTCTGGGCGAAAATGCTTCATGGTGAGAGGAAGGTTGCGCAACACTTTGTGACGTGTGAGGTTGTACTCTGTCAATAGTGTCAGGTGGAGAACTTACAGGCGCTTTCTGCCCTGCTTCACTGTCGCTATGTTTCTCCTTCACGTGCTTTTCTAGCCAGATTTTTCGCTTATATTGTTTCCCACACTTCGAGCATTTCAAGTCCATATTCATGCCAAGGTTGTCAGAGATATCGATCGGTGAGCGGTTCATCCTCCCTCCCTCTCGGACCGCTCTGAGGGTATTTACTCTTTTGACTGTCGTAGCTTTTATTTCCTGGCGCGGCTTGCTAGGCCTAACGCCCGTCTGTCTCTCCAGCGTCACCAGTCTTTCCCGGTCGTCAAATGGACTTTCCCATTCGTCAACGGTCTTTCCCGGTCGCCAGCTGTCTTTCCAGCGTCATCCCGTCTCTCCGGGCTGTCTTGTTTCGAAGGTGTGGATCTAAGCTTACGATGGCTTCACCGAACATATCCGGGCCCATCGGCAGTAGAGGAGGGTATTAATCGAGGCCGGGACTAGCGAGTGGCCACTCTAAATTTCCCGCGCATGCTTCACGTTTCGGCTCGCTTCAAGCCCTCGTCAGCTAGTCTGCGTTGACTAGGACGCGGGGAAACACCAGTCCCGCTCTCGACCTCCCTCTCTGAAATAGAACTAGACGTAAATCTGTGTGGAACTGATGGGGGCTTACTAGGTGGTAGGCTCAAATTGTAGCCGACTGGATTGGTAACACCGTACTGGATGTAAGATGGCCGCATAGCAGCCTCGGTTGTGTTCTCCTCTAGTCCAGTATAGCCAGGAATCCAGGGAATTCTCCGGTATGGCACCTACCTTCTCGGAGGTGATATTGGCTGGTCGGAGCATGGGCTTTGGCCCCTCGGACTCAGCCACCCATACCGGATGACATAAAAAAAAAAAAGCTGGCGGAGAGATACCTGCCCTGCATTGGCTTAAATTGCAGGCTTATTAGACGGAATTTACTTCTTTAAAAAATCTAAATATAGTAGATCCTCATTTATACGACCCATTTGTGGACCACACCTACCTCGGACAATCAAAAGCTCGGATAATGTGAACTTTATTAAACTATAGTGAGATAAAATAAAAATTTTCATCAAATTTATAATTGTATACATATCGAAGGTGTGGAACTCAGCTTGCGATGGCTTCACCGAACATATCCGGGCCCATCGGCAGTAGAGGAGGGTGTTAATCGAGGTCGGGACTAGCGAGTGGCCACTCTAAATTTCCCGCGCATTCTTCACGTTTCGGCTTGCATCAAGCCCTCGTCAGCTAGTCTGCGTTGACTAGGACGCGGGGAAACCACCAGTCCCGCTCTCGACCTCCCTCTCTCTACCTATCCATATTCTGTAGGATGCTTCCAGTGACGTTTTCGAAGCTCTCTCCATATATGAGCTTAGCGTCGATCTTGGCAGCCCTAGATTCTTGAAGAGACTGTAGAGCGACTTCACTGGTAGTCCTCTTGCTCCGACTTCCACAGCGAAGAGATCGGTCTTGAATCCATTTCTCACAATCCGGTCTACTAAGTTGCAGTACTTGTTATGTTTGACGTTGTGGTCCTTCGGTATGTTACTTTCCCATGTAACTGTAAGTTCAACAAGTACTACATGCTTTGTCGCTTTTGAGAATATGAGTATATTCCGGTCTTAATGCTGTGGTACAGATTTCCGAAGGCATTTGGTAATGCTTCTCATGTGTGTCCATCAACAATTCCCAATCCTTTGCTGCTCCCAACATTGAAGAAGGTTTAGTCCTATCTTTGGGCAGCTTATTGGCTCCAGGTTTCACAAAGTTGACCTTCTGGAAGCCGCTACTGGTTTGCCCTTTCCTGGTCCGTGCAATTGACAGGTTGATGGTCTCTTTGATGATTTGGAGGACTTTATCATGACGGTAGGAATACTGGCCTCGCTCAAGTAGTATTTTGCATCCGCATAACAAATGTTTGGCCGTGCCTACGAACTCCTTACATGACGGGCATAGTTTATTTGTAGATTGCCCCCATCTAACTAGGTTACTCGGGTAAAAAAACAAACACAGCATGGCTTCACTGAACAGAGCCAGGTTCATTGCAAGTAGGAGAACATTTCAATCAGGAGACCAGCATCCTAAACATTTCGGCTCGCTTAAAGCTAGCATCCTAGACGTTTCGGCTCGCTTCAGCTAGTCTGTGTCGACTAGAACGTGGAGCAGAGCTATCTCCGTGCCCGTCTTCCCTCTCTGAACGATCCAAATTCTGTAAGACGAATGCACATTTTTTAATGTTTTTTGAAAGAGCGACATACTGCGCTGTGCTACCAATAAGGTGGCTAAGGACGCCTATACGAGTAGTATTATAATCTACATACACAGTCATACTTACTGCACAAAAATTTTGCATAAAAAAAACACTGATTTTCATTTGTCGTAGTCAATATGGTGGATTTCGTTTTATATTTTCCTAAAAACAATTTCACATTTTTTATTTGACTAAAATATGCACAATACACAACCGCCTACAAAATACAACTATAAGTACACTAATACACTAAAACTAAAACTAATCTAAAATGAATATCCAGAAAACTTACAAAAAATAAATTTGGATTTTATTGATTTTTTTATATTGTGTTCCTTTAAAAAATCTAAAATTTTACATCTAGCGTAAGATTGGTTAACCGCTTACTCGTGCCGTTCCACAGTTGGAACACCACCGAGAGGTGACTGAAACGTCGCGTTCCAATTATGGAACGGCGGAGCGGCCGACATTTGGCGTTGAAATACATGCTCTTTGAATATTGAGACAACGCTCATTACACTTCTAAATAAAGGTGAAGATATGCCCTACTTGATCTGATTCACTTTGACACCAGCTTGGAGCAAAAAATTAACAGATTTCTCAGTTGTCTTAGAGACATGGTGGTGTTCGCACGCGAATTCTGCTCACTGCCGCCTCAAATAAACAAGATTTTTGGTGTTTTTAGACATTCATTTGTTGTGTTTTGTGTAAATTCGAAAGAATACAAGATTTATGAAGTGAGTGTATTATTATTGGAGGTTGTTATCCATTCGCCAGTGTGTGAAAACGAAAAAAACAACTTAACCTCACTATAATGTGAAGTACAATGTTCATTGGATTCAAAACAAACGTGAGTGTACTGTGAGGTATAGATAAGTTTGTAGGGAATTTTGTAACGATTGCAACGATGCAAAATTTGCTATAGTTAGGTGTATAATTTTTTTTCTTCAAAAAAATTTTTTTTTCTTCCTTGCTACGTTTTATGGAGTAGGAAGCCGTGCGGTGTCCGACGCCTGAGCGGTTAAACGTGACCTCGGTTAATTCGAGCTTGAAAATCCGGGTTCTACTGTTGTAAGGAAAATGGGCGCGTTCCATCTGTTGTGTGTTACAGTAGAGCCCGTATAATCGGGACCCCGAGTAGTCCGGTGATCCCTGTAATCCGGACATCTGGCGGTCGGGGTCGACAAAGGGTGGTACGCGCGCGGGCGGCGCGCGCTGGCGGGCCGCGTCGTGATGCGTCCACGCCCCGCGCGTGCGTGTGTTTTGGCTACAGAGCGAGTTCCCCCTACAGAAGCTGTGGCAGCATTGAACACTGCCTTAAAATGGCCTGAAGATTATGACTTAGATAGTCATGATATCATAATGTTTCTTCGTCGACTTTTAGAGAGCAAGCTTTCGAAATGAAACTGGATAAGTGCAAGCAGAAAAATATCATAGACTTTTTTAAAACAAATTAACGTACGTTGTACCTAACTTCATGTGTAATAATAACGAGACTTACATTGAAAACAATATGTCATTATTGTTCGGAATAAATAAAACCAATTTATTGTATGGAAAATTAGTTGTTTTATTAATGAAAATATTTACATACTATAATCCGGACGCCTCGATAATCCAGCATAGCCTGGTTTTTTAACTGTCCGGATTACAGAGGCTCTACTCTATTTCAGAATGGAGAACAAGGTGAGCTGGAACTTGCTGCCGACGCTGTGCGTGAGCGGCATCCTGGAGCAGCTGCCTTGCCGCGACGCCCTCATCGCTTCCTCCACATGCCGCAGCTGGCGGGCCGCCCTCTGCCTCTACAGCGGCGAGCGGTGAGACACTTTACCTCTGCTCACGCTGCTCAGCCCTTCAGAGTAATGCTGTGATGATAAATATGTGATACATTGTGTGAAGATTTAAAAAATAAAATCAGCTTTCTTATGGTTCACCACCTTAGGAATAAGAGCATTCCCGCATCCTTTTTGCGAACAATGTGTTGTTTTTTTGAAGTTCTCTTTTTGTTATAAGTAGTAACTAGTAGGTACTTACATACTTATATGACATCACATCCTCTCCACATAGAAATTATTCATCTAATAAGCTAATCCCTGGAGGGGCCACTTGACCTCGTAAAACATGACCTCATTTCAAGAATTATTTTGAAACACTTCACTCCACTGGAGCTGTTTGATTGATGTGTTTATACAATCTTTGTTAGTTGAAGAATATCTATTCACACTTATATCACTGCAAAGCACTTGATATTGTTGAAAGTTAGGTCTAGGCCTCGTCCCCTTATCTTTCCAGAGATTGGAGAGTGGAGAGGTTCCCCTCCCGGGCATGCACAAAATGTTGTTTTTCTGAAATTTAAAAACAAAAAATTACACAAGGTGCACCACCGGGTTGACTGGAGGAAATTGTCTAAGGCAATAAGTTCACCCTTGCCACATATTAAGTGGCATAAAATGTAATAACAAACAAAATAAACAAACAACAAAATTGATAATTTTTTAAACTTTTTTTTAATTTAAACTTTTAGCAGATTTTTGGACTAACTGTTGTGTAGTGACTTGAGTCTTGATGTGTGCTCTACGTTTCGTTAGTGGGCCTTCCTTCTTGAATAGGTCCACTATGCATCATCTTTTCAGCCTCCTTAATAGAAGATGCAGCTATTCTAAAATTTTGAGAGAATACGGTCATCAACCCGCTGGTGTAATTGGTTACGAACGCGCTGGCGGCTCAAGCCGGAGTACCAGATTCGAATCCTGGTGGGGACGTATTTTTTTCTCTTCATTTTCGGCTTTGCGTCTATCTAGTGAAGAAATATAACGCAAATACATGTTCTTACATATAAAAATAAAACTGGCCAAGTGCAGGTCGGACTCGCGCACTGAGGGTTTCTCACCACAAACCAGAATAAAAAAAAAATGTGTTTCTTGCATGGGTTTTTCACTTTAAATTTTTTTTATTATTTGTTGTTATATCCGCCAAAATAACACACATTCTGTGAAAATTTAAACCGGCTAGCTATTACGGTTCCAAAGATACCATCGGACGGACGGACAGACAGATGTTGTAAGCTTAGTAATAGGTTTCCGTACGCGATACGCAAACCTAAAAAAATTACACACAGGTAGACAAGCTATACAATTTCTAGTGTAGATTAGAGAAGCAAATTGGTCGAAGCGAAGCGGGAACAGTTGAAAGCACAGAGACTTCTTCAGTGATAGATAACGTAATGATGAGACAGGAATTTCTTCATCTTATGGAGCCGCACAGTTATCTTGCTGACACCAAGTATTAGACGCATAAGTTATATTACATTATCGTAGAACAATGTTCTTATCACACTGGTAATTCATTTTGTATTGTTTATTTAGCCTCTGCTGGCAGTACACTGCTCTCAGATTTGTCATATTTACATTATAAAATTCCGCCAGTTCGATTATTACAGCGAAGAAGAACTGACAAGAAACTTCACTGGGAATATTTTTCAATGTGCACTTAAGTCTACGTTACAATTAAATGTTTGCCACTACCTAAACCATAGATGTAAAATTCAAGGTCTGTGACCTAAACATGGCATGCCGGGTACGCCGCAAGGGTAAGGGACCACAGTGCGGTCACAGTCCGCGCGGTCCTATCAGGACCGCACTTTTAAATGCTGGATATGGACTTTTGCGGGCAATGTCCGCGGCCCGCGCGACACCTCTGACTTGTGTGGATTATGCTAATGAACAAGAGGCCGGCCGCTACGCTACTAACCACATTCTCCCAACCATGACTTTCACGACACTTCACTTTTTTTTTAATTTATGGATTCACTTGTATTACTGTTTTTTATTGTTTATTTCATCAAAATTATTATACATTGTCAAATATAAAACTTCACTGCCTATAAATCGGCTTTCACATCAATAGGGATTCGCTGAAGCTGATCGCGCACGAAGACCACTACGAGAGGAACACGGTCGTGACACAGATCTTCCGCAAGCGTCTCAAGAGGCTCACCGTTGTGCTGCAGTGCCGTGGCAGCGAGCTGGAGAAGTTCGTTCATCTTATACTCATGAGGTGCGTGAATGTGTCTACTTGGTGAGATACTTATGAGGTTGTAGATGTTTCATGATTAAAGCTTGGGCTGTTTAGGACAATATGGGATAGCGAACGGAAATAAATTTATTATAGAACCGTGGAGTAATATAGGCTAACTAATATTTCAGTCAGTCAGTCAGCGTGTAAGCATCCACTGCTGGACATTCGCCTCTCCAATTTTCCTCCAGTCCTCCCAGCCTTCAGCGGTACGTAACCACTGCTTTCCTCCGACGTACTTGATGTCGTCGTCCCACCTCGCTGCTGGTCTTCCCACACTCCGTTTTCTTGTCCATGGCCGCCAGTGTAGGACACGGGTCACCGTCTCTTCGGCTAACGTGCCCAGCCCACTGCCACTTGAGCTTAGCCACCCGGATTCCAATATCGACTACTTTGGTGCGTCGGCGGACTGCCTCGTTACATAGCGCCATATCACGTAGCCATATTCCCAGCATGGCTCGCTCCATTGAACTCTCTGGGCAACTTTCAACCTTTGGACAACACCGACCGTCAGCGTCCACGTTTCACACCTGTACGTCATCACAACCGAGAGGACACACTGGTCACATATACGGGTCTTTAAATTTTGCGGCAGGTACGAATGGACGAATTTTTACTTTCCGTACTAACATATTCAATGTTATTTCAACTATGTGTTTTTTTATTTCAGATTCTGTGAAGCAAAAGCTTTAGAGAGCGTAGAATTCATCGCCACACCACAATATCTGCGGTTCGAAGAGCAGTCCACCATAGACACTTTAAGGAAGTGAGTTTGGCTTTATTCTTTATTCTTTATCCATCGTTTTTAGGTTTCCGTATCCCGTACGGAAGCATATTACTAAGCCTCTGCCGTCGGTCTGTCTGTCCGTCCGTCCGTCCGTCCGAGGGCTGTATCTCTTGAACCGTAATAGGTAGCCCGTTGAAATTTTCACAGAATATGCGTTACTATGGCGGATATAACAACAAATAAGAAAAATAAGAAAATGTTAAAAATTAAGGGGGCCCCCATACAAGAAACGTAGAATAAAATAGATTAGTCACACTATTGAATAATAGATGGCGCCACAGGCTTTTATACATTGCATTGTTATAGCCGCTAAATTGCCAACGACCTCATTGAGGTGCTGTCATTTTCCCACCGTAAATTGCTATCGACCTCATTGAGGCTTCAATCTGATCGTCTTACATATCTTCTAAATTAAAATTTGAAGTCCATGCCACCTGAGCGGATAGGCGGATATTATTGATAGCGGGTGGATAGATACGGAAACCCCCGCGCGCGAGTAAAACTCGCACTTGACAGATTTTTTTATGGTTTTTCAATTATTTTGAAATGTGGTTTCCGAATTATATATGGACTGGAACAGCCAATTTCACCCGGAAGAGGTGCTACTCTGGCTTCAAGGTGTATGAATGGCTTATAAGAATGTATTATTGTAATTTATCCTCTATTAGGGTTTGTTTAGTTTAAATTATATTAAATTTTAATATTGTTTGCAGATTTAGTGATTTGAATTTGACCTTTATTGAAACTTTTTTGTTGAAAAGTGTCTCCAATTCCTGAAATGCTATGTTAGTTTTTAGCTCTGAAATGAATTGATATGAATGTGAGTTAAATAAATTACCTGTCCACAGTGCAATAACCACGCCGCTGCTACACAGCCAGCGGCATAGCGTGAGACGTGTCGTACTGCACGGTTGCGGGAGCCTACTGCCCGTGGCACTGCAGGATCCTGTGAGTTATACTATCCATCTTTCTTTCTCTCATTCTCTCTATTCTCCCTTTCTCTCTCTATTCTCCCTTCCTCTCTCTATTCTCCCTTCCTCTCTCTAAATCTATAATACTCCCGCCTACTGCCCATGGCACTGCAGGATCCTGTGAGTTATACTATCCATCTTTATTTCTCTCATTCTCTCTATTCTCCCTTCCTTTCTCTAAATCTTTGATACTCTCCCTACCTTCCGCTTACTGGCCGCGGCACTGCAGGATCCTGTGAGTTATACTCACAGGATCCTGCAGTGCAGAAAAAGGGGTCTCTCACCCCCTTTTCTGCCCACTTTAAAACATTACTTCTTCCTCAATCTAACTCCCCATTTTTCTATCTTCATCCTTTTTACTTCGTTCCTCCTCGTTTTCTCCTTTCCTATTTCCCTTCATCTCACTCTCTCTGCCCCTATTTTCTGCCTCTCTGCCTTCACTAATTTCATTATTAAATTTATGAGCCAACCCATCTCACACAAAAGGGGGTGTTATATGAATTGTATAATGCGTTGTGTTTACAGGAGCAACCAATGGCCTACTGCAGCGTGCGTTGCCTGGCAGCCACCAGCATCAGGCGACGCATGTCCTTCCTGCCGGTGCATCCGTTCCCATTCTCCTCCTTGCAGGTACGTTGTTGTTGTTGTAGTGGTTTGGTCTAAGCCTGCAAACTATTCACTCTTGTTCGGGGACTTTCGTGCAAAACCCCTCTATTCCCAGACACCCCAGCCAGCCAATGTCCTCGATGAAGGCCACTAGATGGCCAATGTGGCTGCAGACCATTTGGTTGTTCATTTAACACCATCCAGGAGGCATGTGTGGCTTGAAGATCTTCAGGTGTCACGGACGTGAACAATATTCCCTCCCTCTTGTAACAACCCCCTCTTGCAGATACATTCCATGGTCTGTGTTGAAATACCCTGCCTACAGAATAATTTTTTATGGTTTTTTTTTAAATATCGAATTTAGAAATCTTTCAAGTAGCACAAAACATCATCCTAAGAATACTTAGCAGCGCATGGTCGTTTGCTAAAAATGTTGAAATTCACGATTATCTTGGTGTGCCAACAATAAAGGAAAAAATATGCCAACCTAACGTCAGTTAAAGCAAGCGCTTATCACATCAACCCCCAATAAACTTGCCTCAAGCCTGCCGAACACGGCTGGCAATGTCATCATTAAACTAAAGCGGACAGCCTTTCTGTAAAATAACTGAGGTAACTGTACCTACTGCCATCCGGGGAGCCACTTGATGGATGTGGCTTCACCTTCACTCAACACACCTAATATTCCGTAATTATTAAGTAATCCGACTGATGGTAGATGAATGGTAAATTGTTTTAAGAAGACATCAATGAAAAAGGCAGACCGTAAAGCTTAGTTTGCAATAGCTTCACTGAAAGTACTAGGGCGAGATGTTGCATGTGGAAATGTATGCAAGTCATAAAACTATTTCTGGAACATGTTCAGAGCTCGCAAAATGGGTTTTCAACACAAGATTTCTTGCTCTTTTTGCTACTGTAGTCGTGCGTGTAGTTGGATTCGCATAGACAGGTAGCCCGACTACAGCGTTTCCTACTGATCTTTCCTTGTTTTCTGAATTTTTTGGCAGTCGGATTTTATAAATTTTTTTTTTCATCTCTGATCAAAATTCCAAGGACCATATAACCTAAAAAATTTATATAATGCCAGTGCGTAGCGATGGACTACAGCTCGATGGACGAGATCGCGATGAAGGCGCTAGCGAGCCTGCCGCACCTGCGCTACTTAACCCTCAACGTGTGCAAGCTGAACGAGCACCGGCCGCGCCCGTTCCGCTGGGCCGACCTGTTCGCCTACTACGACCTGCAGGTGGACGTCACACTCAACATTGTGAGTATTGTATGATGCCAGTGCGTAGCGATGGACTACAGCTCGATGGACGAGATCGCGATGAAGGCGCTAGCGAGCCTGCCGCACCTGCGCTACTTAACCCTCAACGTGTGCAAGCTGAACGAGCACCGGCCGCGCCCGTTCCGCTGGGCCGACCTGGTCGCCTACTACGACCTGCAGGTGGACGTTACACTCAACATTGTGAGTATTGTATGATGCCAGTGCGTAGCGATGGACTACAGCTCGATGGACGAGATCGCGATGAAGGCGCTAGCGAGCCTGCCACACCTGCGCTATTTAACCCACAATGTGTGCAAGCTGAACGAGCACCGGCCGCGCCCGTTCCGCTGGGCCGACCTGGTCGCCTACTACTACGCACCTGCAGGTGGACGTCACGCTCAACATTGTAAGTATTATGAGCGGATGCGTAACAATCGCTCATTCACAGCAGAAGCCGTATTCTTGGGGTTATATTTTTAACCCATGCCAAATACAGGCACTCAACCCCAAGGATATAACTCGGTTCATAGCCGAAATCGGACTTCGGGGTGAGCTCTAAACTTTTGAGAGATCACAATACATCTTCCTAGGTTGCAGTGACAACAGGGCTCAGGAACCCTACTCTCACACTTTAAATCATAATAACAATCGGTTTTGCAGATCTTTCCTCTACAGAACCGGTAAACTCTGGAACGCTCTCCCTGCCTAATTTCCCCCCCAAGTATAGTCTCGGGTCCACTGGCGGCTGGTCCTAAAGTGCGCTCGTGCGCCGCACTACCATACCACGAGAAGTCTTCACTTCACTCAAAATAAATAATATCTTACAATATACCTACATTAAAACCATAAAGATCGTACTCCAAATAAATACGAATGTGAATTCGACCTTATTTTATAGATCATATAAGACACTTTTTTGCGAGTAAACGCGCGCCCGGTGCGGAATCGGAGAGCGCACGCGGGTCTCCCATGCTGAATGTATGGAGATCGGCAAAACACCGCTGGCGCGTGAGACAAAAGATACTTCATAGAAACAGTATGGGCCGAAATGGAGTTCTGCGTGCGGCGCACGAGCGCCAAACAAGGACGCTATATCGTGAATAGCCGCGCGTGCGACGCGTCGCGTCGCGAGCGATTCGTTTTGCACGAGTCCGTCTGTCTAGCTAGAGTCAGCGCGCTGTCATGTGATGTGATGTCACATACCCGTTAGCGCGCGAATATTTAAAATGGGATATGGTTAGGTTTTGTGTTTTCTGTGTGATACTGTGAATTAAGTGGTGCTGATATTTGCCTATGAAGGTAAGGCATTACAATCAGGTGATCCCGGGCTCAATTCCTACTTTCCAAATGCTTTTATTTTTTTTAATATATTTTTTTTTAAGTATTTTTGGGGCATTACTACTGTTTTCTTTTTTAAAGCTGCAGTAGTGTTGTGGTCTATGGATGTGTTCATAAAGGTACTAATATTAGTTAAAAAAGTTGTTTGGATTTCTTTTCTAGTTTTTTGCAACTCATTGAGTGTCTTGAGAATATTCATACTAGGTACGTACATAATTATTAAACGCAGGCATTTAAAAAAATCGGAAGTCCCGATCTTAAAATAACATGAGGGGAATGTGTTGGGTAATTTGGTATTTAAGTAGGTAGGTACTTAGCGCACTACCGGTCACTGAAGTCACCAGCCGCCACTGCTCGGGTCCATCAAGAGGTGCGTGAATAGGCACCTGTCAGAGCGTCATGGCATTCGGGACCTCCGCATGTGACCGAATGTACATGGGCTTCGTATGGATTCGGAATCCTGAAAACTACCTACTAAGAATCCACAAAATGGGCACTCTTAAGATACTCAGTCAAAGTGCTTATAGGGATACACTTCTTATTGATGGGCATTTTCCGCATGTAGGTCTCTCTGTTTGGACGCGTTGTGCGTATCACCCCGGCCGCTACTCCATCCAGCCCAGCTCCTTCCAGAAGTCCTGCAGGCGTCCGACGTCCTTGCAGGCCTCTTGGAGTGTCCTCGGGTTTTTGAGGATGTTTGCCCGCTCATTTGCCACCCACCGCACTGTAGCAGCACGTGGGATGGCGTTTCTTCAGCCCCCATGCAACCCCTGCAAAGAGGGCTATCTGTTTTACCTATAATGAATAAGTGCTTATTTAGTGGATAGTGTCCAGTTAAAGTTCCTACCCCCAATCTTATTTTACCTTTGTTTAGCTGTAGTATACCTTCGTGAGCTTCCTGTTGATGGTTAGCATAGGGATACACTATAGTACTTCTAAGCTATAGGTGTGCCGATGGGGCGGGGTTTGGGGGTTCAAACCCAAGAAACAAAAAAAATATTGCTTGGTAAGTGTATTTCCTTTGATCAAATCTGAAATCCTTCCCCCAATTCAAAATCTGGCGTGCCCAGGACGCCCGTGCTCTAAGCTATGTCTGTTGTTGAAGCTGGCAACCTGGCAATGAAATGACAGTCTCACCCAGGATCACCCAACTGGGAGTATATCTGCTCATATTGAACACTGATTGCATGGCCGATAGGGATGAAAGATTTTGTTTTTTATTTGCAGATAAACATCTCGGAGCCAGAGCGAATGCTTCTCAAGGACTACGTCTTAACAGAAGACCTGCCACTCGCTGTCATTAGAATCTTCTTCAGCGGATTTGTAAGTTCATCATGCCTTCAATGATTATGTTAATCCTCATCAATACTAATAATAAATCTGTAAGGGATGGTCATGGAGTAAGTTACTTTGTTTTAGGAAATATTCAGTTTGTAGCCTCTATATATGATACTAAAGCTAAATTGACGATTTTTAGAAATCTTTTCTGTATGTATGTATGTATGTATGTATGCTCCTCCATAACTCTTAAAGCCATCATCCGAATTTGATGAAACTTAGTACAAGCCCATTTTACTATACGGGACACAGGATAGGCTAACTAAAATTCACATCCGGCTACGCTAAGATGTGGCTCCCATACAAATCGAATCGAAATAAAAGCGGCGCGGCGCGGCGACGGCGGTTTATGGCGGCTAGCTGCCGAGGCTGGCGGTGGGGGCGGAGGCGCGGGGTGCGGTCTGGCGGAGCGCGGTGTGTGTATGCCACGTGGTGTAGGCATTGTCTCGAGCCAGAGTATCTTATTTAATTCGATTCATAATATTATGTAGGTTTACTTCGTTAGGTAGGTATCTATTTGATCAATTTTAGGTGCAAACCTATGTAAAGTGTTGTTGCAAGTCGATGTTAGCGGATATTTACTTAATGGAGTTCCTATTTGATTTAAGTTATTTTGATCGTATGTTTATTATATTGTACGTAGTGGAGTATGCGCGCACTATTAGCGAAAAGATTCTTATTTTTACCCGACTACGGCGAAGCGAAAAGGAGAGTTATGTGTTTGACCGGTATGTATGTATGTATGTATGTATGTATGTATGTATGTATGTATGTATGTATGTATGTATGTATGTATGTATGTATGTATGTATGTATGTATGTATGTATATATGTATGTATGTATGTATCATCTGTTCCCTCATAACTTCATAGGCATTAAGTGCTACCTTCTGTACAACAATTATGTGCAATAAACGTTTTTTGATTTGATTGATTTGAACTTCGAAACTACTTATCATAATTTGACAAATGAGGTATCGTTGGATGCGTCTTAACGCTGGATAGAGGCTATGTGACGTCCCATAAAATTGTATATGGCGCCCTATAAAGGACATAAAGTCATGACCAAATTTGTTTTAATGATGCCATGTTGGGGATCAAATGAAAGGGCTTAATTAACACATTTCAAAAATTTATATATTGTTAGCTGTTGCTTTCGGATTTGCTTGCATGCATCCGATAATTGGGAATAATTTCTAAAATCAGGCCTCACTCCGAACCTACCCAAAATACATCCTACTAATATTATAAACGCGAAAGTTTGTGAATGAGTTGCGTTCAGGAAGACGATAAACCTACTCAAAGAAAGTAAGTAACTAATGGCGAGGCCGAAGGCCGAGCTGCGTTCGGGAAGACTATAAACCTTCTCGAAGAAAGTAAGTAACAAAAGGCGAGGCCGAAGGCCGAGCTTCGTTCAGGAAGACCCTAAACCTTCTCAAAGAAAGCAAGTAACAAAGGGCGAGGCCGAAGGCCGAGCTGCGTTCAGGAAGAGGATAAACCTTCTCGAAGACAGAAAGTAACTATGGGCGAGACCGAAGGCCGAGATGTGTTCAGGAAGAATATAAACATTTTCGAAGAAAGTAAGTAAAAAAGAAGTTACTTTCTTCTAGAAGATTTATGGCCTTCCTGAACGCAGCACGGCCTTCGGACTCGCTCTCTGGTACTTACATTCTTCGAAAAGATTATCCTCTTCCTGAACGCAGCTCGGCCTTCGGCCTCGCCCTTTATTACTTACTTTCTTAAAGATGGTTTATCCTCTTCCTGAACGCAGCTCGGCCTTCGGCCTCGCCCATAGTTACTTACTGTCTTCGAAAAGGTTTATCGTCTTCCTGAACGCAGCTCGGCCTTCGGCCTCGCCCTCTGTTACTTACTTTCTCCGAGAAGGTTTATGGTCTTCCTGAACGGAGCTCGGCCTTCGGCCTCGCCCTCTGTTACTTTCTTCGGAAAGGTTATCCTCTTCCTGAACGCAGCTCGGCCTTCGGCTTCGCCCATAGTTACTTACTGTCTTCGAGAAGGTTTATCGTCTTCCTGAACGCAGCTCGGCCTTCGGCCTCGCTCTTTGTTACTTACTTTCTTCGAGAAGTTTTATGGTATTCCTGAACGCAGCTCGGCCTTCGGCCTCGCCCTCTGTTACTTACTTTCTTTGAAAAGGTTGTCCTCTTCCTGAACGCAGCTCGGCCTGCGGCCTCGCCCATAGTTACTTACTGTCTTCGAGAAGGTTTATCGTTTTCCTGAACGCAGCTCGGCCTTCGGCCTCGCCCTCTGTTACTTACTTTCTTCGAAAAGGTTACCCTCATCCTGAACGCAGCTCGGCCTTCGGCCTCGCCCATAGTTACTTACTGTCTTCGAGAAGGTTTATCGTTTTCCTGAACGCAGCTCGGCCTTCGGCCTCGCCCTCTGTTACTTACTTTCTTCGAAAAGGTTACCCTCATCCTGAACGCAGCTCGGCCTTCGGCCTCGCCCATAGTTACTTACTGTCTTCGAGAAGGTTTATCGTCTTCCTGAACGCAACTCCGCCTTCGGCCTCAAAATGTTACTCACTTTCTTCGAGACGGTTTATCGTTTACCTGAATCCAGCTCGCCCTTAGTTACTAGCCTGAACCCAGCTCGCCCATAGTTCTTCCTTTGAAATACGAATTTCACGCGAGCGAAGCCGCGGGCAAAAGCTAGTAAATATATATAGTTCTTGGTGGGAGGACTGACGGAGTCAGTCCGTCGATCATGTCCGCCGGTTGGGACTATATTAGAATCGGGAAATTTAGAGTGGCCACTCGCTAGTCCCGACCTCGATTAACACCCTCTAGTGCCGATGGGCAGTTCGGTGAAGCCATCACAAGCTTAGTTCCACACCTTCCTTCCTATCCCGGCGGAGGTGTGGGGAGTTACCTGCTGCCGTCCTTGTCTACCCCCTGCTGGTCCAGTCTGCCCGTCTTTGCTGCATACTCCAATTTTTTTCCAGTCGATTCCTCGAAGTTTCTTCCTCATCGTAGTGGTCTTTACCAAGTGTATTCCATCTCGGTCCTGCACACATAGTGCACTCACCGACGAAGTGAGCACTGGTTTCTGCCTCCACACATTGATAATCTTCATTGTTGTGAATGGCCTTGTCATCATAACCATCAAAGTGCATAATCCTCGGCACCCATTTTATTAAATATATAGCCAGAAAACCTTCCTTGAAGATACCTTAACTTTAGGGTGAGACAAAATACAGAGACAGGAGACAGAGGGATAGCAAAAATACCCCAAGCAAGCAGCGGGTGCCCGAGTGGTTTGGGCATCGGCTTCTCACGCGAGAGATCCGAGGTTCAAATCCGGTCAGCGTGTACCAATGAGTCTTTTCCGACGAAAAAATATACGTGCATACCTACACCTGCTGCTTCACCATTCGGAACGTTTGTAAAACTGTAGGTCCCTTCCCTTGCCCCTTACTAGGTGGTAGGATCAAATTGTAGCCGACTGGGTTGGTACCCCCGTACTGGATGTGAGACGGCCGCATAGCAGGGTCGGTTGTGTTCTCTATTCCAGTATAGCCAGCAATCCAGGGAAGTCACCTACCTTCTCGGAGGTGATATTGCCTGCGCAGAGCATGTGCTTTGGCCCCTTCGACTCAGCCATCCATATCGGATTACATAAAAAAAACCCCAAATTTATGAGACTACGGCTTACGAAACGTCAACCGATTTGTATATCTTTTCATCAGTTGGACCTGGAGCTGGTGCAGATTGTGGTCACTCAGTTCAGCCAAACCCTACGCGAGTTTCACTACACGGACGCACCGGTTCGCGGCTCTGGAACCAACTACGACCTCGTCCTGGGGGTGAGTCCTTTTTATTTATTTATATTTAAACTTTTATGCTGCCGTTCCAGCGATCCCATCGTTCCCTTCCCACCTCCGCACAACACGCAGTGCGAAGGGGTGGGGTTGTTTCCCTACACGCTGGACTTACCACTACGGGCACTTACACCACACGGTACCTACCATCTGCGCATCTTTTTCTGCTGTTCTCCCTGCTGATATATTTCCCCCCAAGCACAGTTCCGGGTCCTTCGAGAGGGGCGCCTGTCTTGTCTCAATTTTGCGAAACATGGTAGTCAGTGTTGTGCTGTAATTTACCAGCGTCCTTGCAGCGCAACACCGATTAATCTACTTACCCTGATTGTCAGGATACAGCGTGTGTTAAACGTTACTGAAGGTATCCTACGGAATAGGGATAGGTAGAGAGAGGGAGGTTGAGAGCGGGACTGACGGTTCTGACGAGGGATTGATGCGTGTCGAAATGTAACGCATACTGTAGAACTATGCAGAGTGGCCACTCGCTAGTCCCGACCTCGGTTGACACCCTCCTCTACTGCCAATGGGCCCGGATATGTTCGGTGAAGCCATCGTAAGCTCAGTTCGACACCTTCCTTAAACCCACTCGATAATGTTTTACGATTTTTTTTTAAACACCTTTTCGTCTCTAATCTTACATCATGTCTGTCTGGGCAAACATCCTCAAAAACCCGAGGACACTCCAAGAGGCCTGCAAGGACGTCGGCCGCCTACAGTACTTCTGGAAGGAGCTGGGCTGGATGGAGTAGCAGCCGGGGTGATACGCACAACGGGTCCAAGCAGAGCGACCTACATGCGGAAAATGCCCATCAAGAAGAAGAAGAAGAATCATCTCTGTCTTACCTACAGACATTCGGAGATTGCGTCACACCTACTATAGAAGATGAAACTGTTCGAAATTTAGAGAGCATACTTTAATGAAACCCTCTGGCGGCTCAAGGAGTTCCAGGTTCGAATCCTGGTCGGGATGTATTTTTTATCATCATTTTGGCTTTGCTTGGCTTTCTAATGAAGAAATTCTAAAGTCCGTTTGATCCGATCCGTCCGATGTGCGGGCATGTAGAAGTTTAGCTTTAAAGTCATTCTATTTGTTTCAGTTACAATTCCCAGCGGACTTCATAAACCCTTTTGTCATGATGTGCTGGCAGTGTGCCAAGCTAGAAACTGTTGTCATACATGGTGAGTAATTTTTAATCCCCGACGCAAAAGGAGGGGTTTTATAAGACGCCTCTGTCTGTCTGTGTATCTGAGTGTCTGTCTGCGGCATCGTAGCTCCTAAACGGATGGGCCGATTTGGATGTGGTTTTTTTTTTTTATTAGAAAGCTAGTTTAGCCGGGATGGTTCTTAGCTATGTTTGATGAAGATCAGGTCCACCGATTCTAAGATCATCGACACTTTTCCTAATTGGTGAAGGGATCTCTGCTGTAAAATGAAAATTTTAGTTACACTTTTACTCGTCGCCTTTAAGTAAATATACGTAAATTATGTATTACAAAATTCATGTTTGGTTTCATCGAGCTTTGGCCCCTCCGACTCAGCCACCCATATGGGACTACATAATAATAATAAAAAAATAAAAAAAACCCCTTGTTTGAAAAACCACACTTCGGCATACCATATTTCAGTGCGCAACATACATACAAAGCGATGTGAATGCGCAGGTTACTGGCTGGAGGCGTACGACGTGCTGGGCATGGCGCGCCTGCGGCACGCGTCGCTGCGCCGCTTCGCCGTGTCGGCGCTGCTGTGGAACGAGCCGGACGAGCTGCCGCCGCTGCAGGGCGTCGCCGACGACGCCGCGCAGTTCGACTCGGTCGCAGTCGATCAGCAGCTCAATACCTGCTGGCCGACATTTATTAACGTTGGTATCATTCATTTTTGTACCGTGTGGTACTTAGCCCCGCTGCGTCTCTCCCCGTGCATTTCGTAAAAGGCGACTGAGGAATAAGGACGGAATGCCGTGCGAAAGGGCCTAATATTGGTGTTCATGTTTGTACCGTGCCGGGCCGGTACTTAGCCCCGCTGCGTCTCTTCCCGTGCATTTCGTAAAGGGCGACTAAGGAAATAGGGACGGGATGCCGTGCGAAAGGGCTTAATGTTGGTATTCATTGTTGTACCGTGCAGGGCCGGTACTTAGCCCCGCTGCGTCTCTCCCCGTGCATTTAGTAAAAGGCGACTAAGGAATAAGTCGTGCGAAAGGGCGAGAGGATAGCCGATTCTCACCTTGGCACATTTTAACGATACTGATGGACACTTAAAAACGATAATACATACAAGCGTCAAACTTGGTCTGATTATAGTGCAAACTCTAAAAGGAAAAAAACAACAAATAATGAAAACAGGCCAATTACATGGTGGTATGGAACGGAACCCTCGGTGCGCGAGTCTGACTCGCACTTGGCCGCTTGTTAGGTTTCCGTATCCCGTACGGAAGCCTATTACTAAGCCTACGCCGTCTGTCTGTCTGTCTGTCCGAGGGCTGTATCTCTTGAACTGTAATAGGTAGCCCGTTGAAATTTTCACAGAATATGTGTTATGATGGCTGATATAAGAACAAATAAGAAAAAGTAAAAATTTCACGGGGCTCCCCATAGAGCAAACTAAAAAGTGTATGCGCGCCATCTATCGTAAAGAGTATGAAGCATTTTAACTAATACATAGATGGCGTGAGTGGCGCTGACCATGACATGGCGATACGGTACCCTCGGTGCGCGAGTTCGACTCGCACTTGGCCGGTTATTTTATTTATTACAACCTGTCTCTATTTCAATTTCTTTTTTAACTCGTGTATTATTAAAGTTTTAAGGATGTGCCACATTTCTGAATGTCATATGACCACACCCTTCAGTGTGTTCCCTTAACTCAGTTGTTTGTATGGTGTCTGTCAGGGATGTTCTATAATTTTTTTTTTCTTACAGGAAATAAACAGCATCTTATCGTTCGATTGGAAGGCGCCGTCCTACAGCGACATGCATCCCGCTCTCACGCCGGCAACGACAAAGGAACACCGCTACAACTACATCCTCCAGGAAACTATGGCGGACATCAATCAGGCGCTTCCGGACGTCACGTAAGTCGTTGCGGCGACGCAACGTACCAACATCTATGCGCAACGCAACCTACAACGCGCACAATGCAACAACGGTGTGCGGCGCACAAACGTTGCAACACGCAACGTTCAGCTGCGCAGCGTTCCCGCAACGGCGACTATGGAAAATCAGCGGCAACGCTTTGATGCGCAACGCTGGAACAATTTTATGTAAATATTAAATTGTAAAGATATTTTTGTACGAGCGGTGGTGATCGGCGTCAGTGATTACTCGTTCTGTTTGCTGTCGAAAATTGAGCATATCTATTTATAAAGACCTTAAATGGGCGCCAGTTGTCGATCGGAAGACGCAGCGAATAACACCGCTCCTCGTGATACCGCGCTCCGCGAGACGCCAACATGACGCCAGAACGAGCAGGACAATGTTTGTCTAATTTATGTATGACACACCATTTGCAGACCCTCAGTTCATAGGAACTAGGGAACACATTAGTCCAAACAGTTTGTGCTCACACCCTCTGGGAGGTCTGCGGCGGCGCTGGTCGTATGGTGACCCTCTCGGAGGACATAGGCTGGCTGAGGATCGAGGGGTTTTGCACGCAGGTCCCTGACCAAGAGGGACTATGGAGGCAACCATAAAAAAACAAACAACAACAACAACAACAACAAACAATAACAACAACATATGCTCACACCAACTCTATATGAAAGTATTTTTACAATAATTTGTGTTTGTATCAACTATCGGGAATCAATTTAAGCTTGGGTTTCTTCTTGTCATACTGAACATGGCAGACCAAATAAATGTACAGTACCCGGCGTTAAGTAATGAACATTGAGCGTTAGAAAGAGACATTCCGGTTGTAGAGTGTCGTCTCTGTCACAACCGAATTGTCTTTTATGTTTCTTTTTTTATGGAAACTGACACCGTGGGCTACATAACTTACAGCATCCCCTTGGTGAACTAGGCACCAAATCAGTGCTTCCCTTCGGTCGTGCCGGCTACACTGACAAGTCTCTTTCTAAAGCTCTATGTTCATTACTTACTGCCTGGTGTTGTACGCCATTTCTTCATACATTCCATGCAATTTTAAAATGCTGTATAAATTTAATATCAATTTCTTGCATTTTAAATATAATTTCCAATCGCTCTTTCCGTATGACGAGAAAAACTTACTGTGATCCCATTGTAACACACAATATATTTGCACACTATATAAGGTCTTTCATTAGTAGGTAACTTTACGCTAAGGGGTGTATGTGTATCAGATACTGATCACGTTCCCGTACCCATTTTTTTTTCGGATACAACTACCTACCCATCCTACTAAAATAATAGTTTATTGAACAATTATTTCATAGCATGCGTAAGTATTTGATATCGTAAAAAAAATGGGTATGGGAACGTGATCAGTAGAAGGGAAGGTGTGGATCTAAGCTTGCGATGGCTTCACCGAGCATATCCGGGTCCATCAGCAGTAGAGGAGGGTATTAATCGAGGCCGGGACTAGCGAGTGGCCACTCTAGATTTCCCGCGCATGCTTCACGTTTCGGCTCGCTGCAAGCCCTCGTCAGCTAGTCTGCGTTGACTAGGACGCGGGGAAACCACCAGTCCCGCTCTCGACCTCCCTCTCTCTACCTATCCATATTCTGTAGGATGCTTCCAGTGACGTTTTCGAAGCTCTCTCCATGTATGATCTGATACACATACACCCCTTAGCGTAAAGTTACCTACTAATGAAAGATCTTATATAATATATATATTTGAATTTATCAAGGTGATGGCAACTAGATATTCTCCATACACCATGGGATATATGTGAATATATATATTTTCGCCATATTTTTACAACCAAAGGTGGCCATATTGCAACACCATCTGCTTATGCGTTGTACGAAGCAATTTACAACTGTTGCAATTTTTTTTATAGGCACCGATAGATGTACAGTTCTTGGCAGCAAATATGGCGTGTCGAGCTTTAGAAAGAGACCATCGGTAGCTCAGTGGTACGGTCGGTCGACTGTTGTTAAGCAACGCGGAGCGCGGTCAGTACTTGGATGGGTGACCACTCGACCGTTGGAGGCTGACCGTGGTTCGGATTGCACGTTAAACTGTAGGTCCCTTCCCTTCTTACCTTACTAGGTGGTAGGGTTTATCCCGGCCGGGTTGGTACCACTGCACTGAGCGAAACGTCGGTCGTAACGGCTATGTAAATAGTTCGTGTTTTCCGTCCAGTTATGAACATTATGGGAGTGGAAGAGGTGTGTCAGGATCGTGGCACGTGGAGATCCGTTGTCTCTGCCTACCCAACCGGGAAAGAGGCGTGACGCTATGTATTCAGTGTAGCCGACATGAAAATGCACATTGACATTGACATGGCACCAAGTTCACCCGGTGTTATGGGCTGACATCACGGATGATGTAGGTGATGTAGCCAATTGTGTCAGTTTACAGAAAAAAAAAAGAAAAAAAAATATCCGATTCTAGAGCGTCGTCCCTTTCGCACGAACTCCACGTCTATGTGCGAGAGGGACGACGCTCTACAACCGGATTGTCTCTTTCTATAGATCGAAACGCATTATTTGCGGCCGGGAATTGTATATTAAGTTTAATTATTTAATTGAGGTTAGAATTGTCACTACTAATGCAATCGGCTTCTTTTGCCTGTCTTCAGCGAGACATAGAAATTATTTCACGAGAGGGTTGTGCAAGGGAGCTGAACGCTCCAGGTCAGGATCCTTTTCAGTGTTTCATAGCCAACGACGCTGGCAGAGAGACCATTTAAAAATCGGTCAGGCGTCTTTCCGTCGGTCCGTTTATCTGTCACAGCCTGTAGCTTCTAGATGATTCTCCTCGAAGGTGTGGATCTAAGCTTGCGATGGCTTCACCGAACATATCCGGGCCCATCGGCAGTAGAGGAGGGTATTAATCGAGGCCGGGACTAGCGAGTGGCCACTCTAAATTTCCCGCGCATGCTTCACGTTTCGGCTCGCTTCAAGCCCTCGTCAGCTAGTCTGCGTTGACTAGGACGCGGGGAAACACCAGTCCCGCTCTCGACCTCCCTCTCTCTACCTATCCATAGTCTGTAGGATGCTTCCAGTGACGTTTTCGAAGCTCTCTCCATGTATGAGCTTAGCGTCGATCTTGGCAGCCCTAGATTCTTGAAGAGACTATAGAGCCACTTTGCTGGTAGTCCTCTTGCTCTGACTTCCACAGCAAAGAGATCAGTCTTGAATCCGTTTCTCACAATCCGGTCTACCAAGTTGCAGTACTTGTTAAGTTTGATTAAGTTTGATTTTGTGGTCCTTCAGTATGTTGCTTTCCCATGGAACTGTAGGTTCAACAAGTACTACATGTTTTGTCGCTTTAGTCGCACTTAAAATCTTAAAAACTTTAAATTTTAATGTTATTTAATTTTTTAGCCTATTCCGTCTGTCTGTCTGTCCGTCCGTCCGTCCGTCCGTCCTAGGGCTGTCCTCTTTTGAACCGTAATAGGTAGCCGGTTGAAATTTTCACATAATAATGTGTTATTATTGCGTATATGCCAACATATAATAAAAAAAAAAGTAAAAAAATAAGGGGGTGCCTGTACAAGAAGCGTGCTAAGAATCATTTTCACGCTACTAAGTAATAGATGGCACCACAGGTAGTTTGCATGGTAGAGAGACAAAAGATAGACGGATATGGTTTTTTAACGGGTATGGTATAGCGGATCTAGGAAACCCTCATGCATGAGTAAAACTCGCGCTTGATAGAAGGAAGGTGTGGATCTAAGCTTACGATGGCTTCACCGAACATATCCGGGCCCATCGGCAGTAGAGGAGGGTATTAATCGAGGCCGGGACTAGCGAGTGGCCACTCTAAGTTTCCCGCGCATGCTTCACGTTTCGGCTCGCGTCAAGCCCTCGTCAGCTAGTCTGCGTTGACTAGGACGCGGGGAAACCACCAGTCCCGCTCTCGACCTCCCTCTCTCTACCTATCCATATTCTGTAGGATGCTTCCAGTGACGTTTTCGAAGCTCTCTCCATATATGAGCTTAGCGTCGATCTTGGGAGCCCTAGATTCTTGAAGAGACTGTAGAGCGACTTCGCTGGTAGTCCTCTTGCTCCGACTTCCACAGCGAAGAGATCAGTCTTGAATCCGTTTCTCACAATCCGGTCTACTAAGTTGCAGTACTTGTTAAGCTTGATGTTGTGGTCCTTCGGTATGTTACTTTCCCATGGGACTGTAAGTTCAACAAGTACTACATGCTTTGTCGCTTTTGAGAATATGAGTATATCCGGCCTTAATGCTGTGGTACAGATTTCCGAAGGCATTTGGTAATGCTTCTCATGTGTGTCCATCAACAATTCCCAATCCTTTGCTGCTCCCAAAATTGAAGAAGGTTTAGTCCTATCTTTGGGCAGCTTATTGGCTCCAGGTTTCACAAAGTTGACCTTCTGGAAGCCGCTACTGGTTTGCCCTTTCCTGGTCCGTGCAATTGACAGGTTGATGGCCTCTCTGATGATTTGGAGGACTTTATCATGACGGTAGGAATACTGGCCTCGCTCAAGTAGTATTTTGCATCCGCATAACAAATGTTTGGCCGTGCCTACGAACTCCTTACATGACGGGCATAGTCTATTTGTAGATTTCCCCCATCTAACTAGGTTACTCGGGTCGGGGAGAGTAAGCTGGAATGCATTTAAGTAGAACTTAAGCAGCTCAGGGGACCAGTTGTATATTATGGATTTCCACTTCCATGCAGGAGGGATGCAGAAGTCACCCACTGTTAGCCAATCATTCTGCATTTCTAGGTTTAAGGCGTGAAGTTTGAAGCCTTGTTCCATGTCCTCCTGAGCAAAACCTTTCAGTATTTCTTTATCAGACTTTGCTGTTTCTATGCCCAATCCAGATCTATTGGTGCGTGTACCAACTTGGAATGATTTGTAGAAGTCGAGTCTCGATTCCAGTTCATCTGATAGTGATGTGTTGGGTAAGGCTTGAATAGCGCTATCATTGGAGTCTTTGAGTATACATCGTTTGGCTATTCTCGCCTTTTGATAAAATATCGACGGTTTCTTAATGTTCAGTCCAAAGTTATTGTGAGATCTGTATAGCGTTGACGAGTCAGCCGGGTGAGCCAGTCCAAACCATGATTTCAGGAATCTGGTCACATACGAGTCTAATTTAGTCAGGTTTTGCTTTGTGAAGTCGTAGACGAGAAATGGCCATGAAAGTTTTGATGTCAGGTAGTTATCGTAAATCCATGCCTTTTGTGTACCCAGGAGGGGAAGATTGTCAGTTTGGCGGAGGCTCTCTTCGAAAAGTTGGACAATATCATCAGTAGGATGCTCCTTTCCTCTGCTGGTGATCCTTTTTCCCAAGAATTTAAAAGGAGCTTCATCAGCCACGGTTGCGATTGGTTTTCCGGCTACTGTCAGACCTGGATTGCTCGAGGTAAACTTTGAACCTTTCCTGGTTAAGCTCAAACAGTAGCACTTCGCTGGTTTTATCTTCATCCCTTTAGTCCATTCACAATAGTCATCTACCACCTTAAGAAGCGCCTGATTTTGTTTTGGATTGCGGGTTAACAGCGTAATATCATCCGCAAATGCCAGGATGGCCGCCATATATGTGTCTCCATATTTGAACCTGTATCCCCATTTGTTTTCTTTTACGACAAGCGTATCAATTAGAATGTTGATAACAATGTTAAATGTAACAGGAGAGAGGCAGCAACCCTGGAAAAGTCCTATGCCGTAACGAATTTCCGGTATCTTCTCCGTTTCGCCTTTTACTTGTATTACAAAGGAAAGTTTTTTGTAGTAGGAGGCTATTATATTACAGATCAGAGGTGGCACATTATACCACTCTAGCGCCTTTAATAGTAACTCATGGCGCACCGAACCGAAGGCGTTTTCAAAGTCTAACCACGTGGCAGTTAATTGTCTCTCATTCTTCCTTGCATCTCTAAGACATTCAGTCAGCAAAGAATTATGTTCGAGACATCCTGCAACTCTTCTAATATCCTTGGGATCAGTAACTTCTTTCTTTTTTGGTAGAAGAACAAACACGGCTTTACCAAGACAGTCTGGCACTTCTCTGTTCGTCCAAATTCTTTTGTAGATGTTCAACATGTGTTTCCGCACTGATGGACATTTTTTGTATATGATGTATGGTATGCCATCGGGTCCCGGGGCGGAACTATTTGGTTTCCTTTTTTTTTATGTTTCTGTATCCCGTACGGAAGCCTATGCCGTATGTCTGTCTGTCCTACTGCTGTATCTTTGAAACCGTAATAGGCAGCCGGTTGAAATTTTCACAGAATATGTGTTATTATAGCGGATGTAACAACAAATAATGAAAGATAGAAAAAGCAAAAAAATTAAAGGGGTCTCCATACAAGAAACATGTTTTTTCTTTTTTTTTTTTTTTGTTCCGGAAACCGCTTTGCGCGCGTCCGACTCGCACTTGGCTGGTTTTTAATCAATCATTTCTGCAAACGGTAAGCAAATAAATTTTGTTAATTATTATTCTATTTTTATATTATACAAGCTGTGCCCGCGGCTCCGCCCGCTCTCATATTTCACTTCACTGCTAACCTCATAAGCCATTTAGCTTGATAGTAAGTAGGCTATAGTTGATGGGAAGAATCAAGCTATCCGTAGAATTTTGTTTTATTAAAATCGGTTCAGTGGTTCTCGAGTTATAAGAGGACAGACAGACAGACACTCAGACAGAAAGCAGACGTTGGATTTTATTATAGGTAAGACTAGCTGTGCCCGCGGCTCCGTCCGCTCTCATATTTGACTTCTCTGCTAACCTCATAAGCCATTTAGCGTAATAGTAAGTAGCCTATAGTTGATGGGAAGAATCAAGCTATCCGTAGAATTTTTTTTATTAAAATCGCTTCAGTGGTTCTCGAGTTATAAGCGGACAGACAGACAGAAAGCAGACGTTGGATTTTATTAAAGGTAAGGATGTCTGTGCCCAATGGTCGGTCGGGAGACCAGACACGGCCAATAACACCACACCACTCCGAAAAAACGTTGTCTTATTTATTGACACACCTTTTGAAGAACCCACTGCAAGAAATTTTGAAACATGCGAGCGTACAATCGGCTGGACCGAACTCGACTCGTCGACGCCGCAGCGGCGCAGCTTTTTAGCAGCAGAAACGAAAATTAGGTCGGATTGGGGGTAAAGTATGAGGCAAAGGGGTGACGGGCACAGAGCATGAAATGCGCGCGCCCGCCCCTACTAGGGGCGCCGTGAGCGCGATTTCTCTACAACGCCGTTAAAGCCTGTGGGCGTGTCCTATGACTTACATATGTGTGTTGTGCGTGTGCATTTGTTTTGTGCGTGTGCCTAACTTGCTCCTCTTTGTGTGTAGTGTCGATACTAGAACACACACACACATACGAAGCGCTAGCAGCTCAGCGTACGGTTATTGGGTTTCAAATATCATCGCTTAGGGCGCCTCTAGTAGGGTGCGCGGGCGGTAGGTATTTGATGCTCTGTGAGTGACGGGCTACCCCCACCATTCTCATCGCGGCCGCGTACCTTCCCACCGCTCCGCAGTCGTAGTAATATCTCTCTCGCGTGCTCATATTGCCTCTCTCTCGCACAGCGCTCGTCAGTATTCTCCCTCGCACCTGCGCTAGGGCGATTTTGTTTTCCTGTTTAGTGTACATGCGCGTGGCGATCCGCTATTTATACGCAACTTTCATGTAATTTCTTTGTAGAACCATGTTATAGGTTGTTGCAGCAGTGAGTACATTAATTTCAACGGGGTAATTCTCGTAGTTTTCTGAAAAATTAAATGTATGGTAAGTATGTATTTAAAGTGTCTAGTTTCCAGAATATTATTTGAATATTAATATTATTATATAATTATATAATTATATATTTTTATTTTCACGTTATTTGTTACAGGTACATATTTATATTAATTTTATATAATTATAAAATAAAATATCTATACAAAATTAATACAAACAGACATAAACAAAAAACGGTATTCTCGCCGGCGGCGGGAGGCGGACCTCCAAGCACGCCGGCGGGTGCAGGCCGTGGCTACGGAGCTCTCCGAGACGACGCGAGACTAAGCTTCGAGCGGTAGGTGGTGGTACTAGACGCGTAGGCCACCACCACCCCCATCTCGGAGAGCTCCGTATCCACCGGCTGCGGGGCGACGACACGCAGTCCTTTAATGGATCTTGATCCTCGTGCGTGCGCTGCCGTTGCGCACCGTAACGCCACGCCGGCAGCGGGGGCCGTAGTCAGAGCACGAAGCCCCGATAGCCCCAAGCAGGCCGGTTGATGTGGCGGCGGACATCGTCATCCCGTCGTAGGTCTTGTGGCTGGAGCGCGAGGTTGTTCGTAATTATATTATTATAATTAATTATATTATATAATTAATTATAATTAATATTATTATATAATTAGGCAACGAGTAGTCTAGGGATACAGAGGGGCAACGCGGCCGCCATCCTGGGAACCATCCCGGGGACGACGCCCCTTGATGAAATATATAATTTATAAGTTAGTTTTTAGTTTTTAGTGGTTTTTAGTTATAGTTTTTTTTTTCTTTTTTAATTAGTTATATTTGTCTATTTAATTTGATAGGTAGTTATAGTTTGTGTATTGTGTATATTTTCCTGTTCATGAAAATAAATTAGATCAATTAGGCTAAATAAAAAAAAATTGTGGTATACCGTTTTGTTCCTTTTGATCCCACGAATCCGCTCCCGATGTCAGTGTACTGCTGCAACAGCCTGTATAGTGTATAGTATAGCAATGGATCGAATATAAATTCCAACCAGATCCAGAGCTTACATTTTTTTTTGTTAGTTACGAATGTGTTTTGTAGAATGTGTTCATGTGTGTGTGGTCTGTGTGTGTGTGTGAGTGTGTGGGCATATAGGGCTCCTAGGTGTCAATAGGGTCGCTTTTCAGGCATAGAATTAAAAAAAAAATTATCATGAAATCGGCGAACGGGTGACACATCATAAACGGTGTACATAAAGATGAAATTATAAATATTTATCTATCTCTATCACACTTGGACTCGTGTATCTTTAAAAAACGCATGTTACGATACGAACTGTGATGCAAATGGTGTGAGTACAGGGCGATCCAACAATAACTACCAAAATGTTTGTTTATTTATTATCATACAGATGTTATTGCTTTCCTGCCCTAATGTCTGCACTACCCTTGCCATCATTCTTCTTCACTTCTACACTTACGGGTGTGAACGGCGGGTGAACTGGGCGTCGGCTTCTCTTGCGAGAGGTCCGCGGTTCGAATCCGGTCGGCGTGTACCAATGAGTTTTTTCTGACGAAAAAATTTACGCGCATACCTACACCTCCTGCTTCACCTTTCGGAGCCGATGTAAACCTGTAGGTCCCTTCCCTTGCCTCTTATTAGGTGGTAGGCTCACATTGTAGCCGACTGGGTTGGTACCACCGTACTGGATGTAAGATGGCGGCATAGCAGCTTCGTCTGTGTTCTCCTCTAGTCCAGTATAGCCAGCAATCCAAAGGGAAGCCTCCGATATGGTATCTACCTTCTCTGATGTGATATTTGGCTGGTCGGAGCATGCGCTTTAGTTCCTCTGACTCAGCCCACCAGTAACCCGGTATATAAAAAAAGTCCACCTTTTTTCTTCTGTATGTTTGTTAATGTTTTGGTGTAGGCAATAAAATATTATTTCTATGTATCTATGATTAAGGTAATCCTGGAAATCAATTTAACAAACAGCTTTGACTTTGTAATGATTTATTTTTTTTTAAATCTAAGAAAAAAATATTCATAATATGAATTTCCGATACGATGGAAAGCGAACAGACCATAGGCGTGCCGAGGGCGGGTTTTGTAGGTTTAAACCCAAACAAAACAAAAAAAACGGACTTGATAAATGTAATTTTTTTTAAAACAACAAATTGTTTGCACACTAGGGAAGCATGCAATGTTTTGACTACCTAGAAAATTTTCTAGGCTCGTGCCAGTATTAGAATTTGCTTCGATCAAACCTGAAAACCTTTGGTTTGTTCCTTTGTTATTCATTTGTAAATAAATAATTCAAAATCAATTTCTGTTTTTAGTTTTCGAAAAAAAATTTTTAATGAAAATGGTTTTCTCTCCAGAATAACTCGTTAACATTTTGGTAGTGTTTACTGAATCGCCGCGTAAGAAAGATTATGTTGGGGACGAATTAAATTGTATTTTTTTGATTGTTTGCTAATAAGTCTGTATGTATACGGGGTGGGAGAGTCGCAAAAGAGGGTGTGAGGGGAGTGGGTGACAGTATGGGTACTGTTAGTAATCTTCATTAAATATTAAATAATTTTTTTATATTAAAACAAATTATGGATTTAGAATTTGGTTTGAACATCCAGCACAGGAATGAACAATATGTCTAGGTATCTGAGTAGTTGGAAGGAAAAAAAAAGTACAAAAAAGTTATTCCATTTACTTAGGTAGGTAGTTATATCTTTGGTAATATAAATTACTAACTAAATTCGAGATGAATGGTAAATTTTATATAGAAACTTTATTAATAAATGTATAATTTTTAATAGAAGTTTGGGTGGGATAGAATATGTGTTAAATAAAACTTAGGTAGTTATAAAACTAACTTTAAACTTTTAACAATGCTATAAAAAATTTATGTTTATACATCTTATTAACTATTTCGGTATTACTTACGTTTTTCCATATTATATTAAATTTAAAAAAATCAGTTAATCCATAACATTAATAAAAAAAATGTGGTGTAGGTATTTTGTAGTAGGTATTCTATATTATTATGTTCGTTTAAGCTTTTACCACTGTTACACATTATCGCATTATCGTACTAATAGTAGTAGTAATTGGAGGATTATGTCTCCCACCGCCGGCGGTATTACCGTTTTTAATTTTTATATTAATTTTGTGTATTTTTATTACTTTTGTATAATATATGTAAAATTAATATAAAAATTTTAAATGTGAAATAACTTTATAAATATATATATTTTTTAATTAAATACTAACAACTTTTTGTTGCTTTATTTTTTATGTAAAACACATATTTTATTAATAATAAAAAAAGGCACATTTATTGATGAAATATTTCGCCCCGATGTCGGTGGCGTCTTCAGTCAAGTGAGAAAATTTTCTCACTTGACTGAAGACGCCACCGACATCAGGGCGAAATATTTCATCAATAAATGTGATTTTTTATTATTATTAATAAAATATGTGTTTTACATAAAAAATGTGAAATAAAGGGCAATAATAATAATTAATTTCTCTCCCTAGGGCCCGACCATCGGTAGCCTGGGCTCGCCCCGCCGCCGGGGTGGTGGAAACTCCGTTTGCTTTGTATAAATTTTTGATTTACATTTTTTTAAAGATGTAAAATTTATATAAAAAGAAATTTGTTAATAATTTTTTTTTTATGGAAACTGACACGGTTGCCTACATCACCTACAACATCCGTGATGTCGGCCCATAACACCGGGTGAACTAGGTGCCACGTCAGTGCTTCCCTTCGGCCGTGCCGGCTACACCTACAACATCCGTGATGTCGGCCCATAACACCGGGTGAACTTGGTGCCACGTCAGTGCTTCCCTTCGGTCGTGCCGGCTACACTGAACTGGACGGAAAACACAAACTATTTACATAGCCGTTTCGACCGACCTTTCATTCAGTGCGGTTGTACCAACCCGGGCGGGTTAAACCCTACCACCTAGTAATATAAGAGGGGAGTCATATCCCTTAGTCGCCTTTTACGACATACACGGGGAGAGATGCAGTGGGGCTATTCTTATAAAGTACCGGCCCCACACGGTACAGATGAATAAAATAATAATACACTTTATGCCACTTGATGTGTGCCTTAGGCCTTAGGCAATTTCCTCCAGTCAACCCGGTGGACCCCTACATTTTTACATGGAGTCCGAATCATAAAGCAGCGGGTGAATGTATGCACGTGAGTACATACTGAATATCGTCGGTGAGCAAACAACACCGCACAAGTCACTTTACAGGAAAGACAAAAAACTGCGTTATTTAATTAAATTAAGATCAATCAAACTGAATCGTCGTTTATATCATTTTTAAGTATGTAGTGTTGTATCCTTCGAATTAATCAACATTGAAAAAAATTCCCTTTTTTCTTGATGATATTTGACTTATGCTGTGTTTCCGCATAAGTCAAATATCACCGCCAATAATATAACACCGCTCAAGTGCGGTTGTGCGGTGTTGCAAAGAAAATTGACTTACGCAGTGTTAAATTTTTTTGAATAGCGGCTGCTGATTGGCTGAAATAAGGCATTTTGATTGGTAGATCGAAGCGCGCTTGAAAACTGCATCCATACATACATACATATCACACATATCACACGCTTTATCCCGACAATCAGGGTAAGCAGAGTAATCAGTGTTGTGCTATAAGGACTTTGGTAAATTACAGCACAACACCGACCACCACGCTTAGCACAGTATACGGACAAGACAACTATCAAGTAGCAAGTAAGGCACGAAGAACACACCTGCTGCATGACTAGACTAGGTGGAAGGACCGCGCCAAGGTGAGAGGTGGCTAGTCTGTCGCCCTTTAGCGCGGCATCTTGTCCTTATCCCTTAGTCGCCTTTTACGACATGCACGGGGAGAGATGCAGTGGGACTATTATTTTTAAGTACCGGCTCCACACGTTACTGCATCCAATGGCATCAAAATGTCAAAACCGACAAATTTCGACTTGCGCGGTGTTGTTTGCTCACCGACGATATGGAAGAGGAGTCCAGACTTGTGTCAGGCAGGAACGTCGCACGTGGGGACTCGTCGCCACTGCCTAGCCCTTTGGAAAACATGTGTCATGTATTTAAGCTATGTTTCCATGTGTTGAAAAAGATTATGTCAAATTATGATTTTTGTTTGCAGACCAAATTACTCGAGTGATTGAAGGCGTTTTTGTATAAAAATCATGTAATGATGATTTTGAACGTGTAGCGGGGCCGTTTTTGCGCGAATGCTATGTAGGCTGGCAGCCTAGGGACCCGCACCCAGGCGCGTAGACATGGGGGGGGGGGGGGGGGGGGGGGGGGGGGGGGGAGGTGTCGTATCTCCCCCCGAAATCTTTGGCGAATATTTTTCGGCGCGTTCGAACCTTGCCGCCGCCGCCGTTCGTATGTGTATCGCGAAATGTCGCAACCCTTGTACCACAATTTAAAACGTGGCTATTCTACTAGCCAACTAGCCTCTGTTAGGGCTGGCACAGTTCTCCCCCTCCCCCCCCCCCCCCCCCCCCCCCCCCCCCCCAATACAAATCCCTATTTGACTTTTTTGTTACTATTGATCCCAATCCCAATAATCATTTCCTAAATTTAACGTACTGGCCGTTATAACATCCATAGTTACGTACAGACGACAGCACTCATTTCTCACTGTTGTGGACTTTGACCCTGTACAACGTGACCTAAGAAGCCGGAAGGAAAGAGATGAATATATAATTTATAAAGACAAGAAGCATATGTGGCCGACGATGCCAGGTAACTCTCGCTCTTACAAAAAACATTCAAATTGGCGGGAAATAATGTGTGAGGAATGAATGCTGTTGTTCATACGTAATATTAAAGTAGTACTATAAAAAAATTTAATACATTATAGTAAAAAAAAAAGTCCCGACAATTTCAGAAAGATCTTTAATAGTTTTCTTTCAGGTTTTTAGTCATAAAAATTTCTTTAAAATACGATTTTAGGTTTCCCCTGAAGGGCCCGCACCACAGGTTCAGCCTAGGGGTCTACAGATCCTAGATTCGGCCCTGGACGTGTAGACCCTTTTCTTAAGTTGTACTTACTCACTTCTGAAAAAGGTGAAGTGCTAATCAAGGTACCCTACAATGTGAGAAAGCACGGTGCACACTCGGCGTGTGCAAGCAGGATAGCGAAACGTCGCTTTCGCGGGTTGGAGTAGGATGCAACGCTCAGAATTTTTTAGTGTAGGCGATAAAGTGTGACAGAAAAGAATTTATAAAATTGTTTATTGCAAATTGAAACAAAAAATCAAATGCTCTCAGAATAGAGATAGGTAAAATCAACAAACCATAGAGTCAACTTTATATGTCTATGTAATGAACCACAGAGCATCAAATACCGACCGCCGGCGCCCCTCCTAGAGGCGCCCTGAACACGATTTCCCTACAGCGCCGTTGAAGCCTGTGGGCGTGTCCTATGACTTACATATGTGTGTTGTGCGTGTGCATTTGTTTTGTGCGTGTGCCTAACTTGCTCCTCTTTGTGTGTAGTGTCGATACTAGCACACACACACACATACGAAGCGCTAGCAGCACTGCGTGTAGTTTTTGGGTTTCAAATATTATCGCTTAGGGCGTCTCTAGTAGGGGGCGCGCGCAGGCGCGCGCATTCGATGCTCTGTGTAATGAACGAATAAAATATACCTATATTTTTCCAAAACTGTTTGATCACATTATGTCCGATACGTTTTTTTATAAGTAAATTTAAAAGCAATATAATTATTTGATGTCTTCAAAAAGCTACCCACACGCCAGCGGCGCGGAACTGTTTACCTCCGACGCATGAGATGTCGTCCCACCTGGCGGGTGCTCTTCCCGCACTCCAATCAGTCCGCCAGTGTAGGGCACGCCCCGACAGTCTCATCTACTGACGTCACACAGTAATACTACTCTCTCGATCGCACTTGCGATCATTGCCGTTAACATAAAAGAAAAATTGTTATATTAAATTTTATATTATATATTAGCTTTAATAGCCAATTGTATGCAGTAGAATGTAGTATGTAGTATCTAATTTAGAAATATAAAAAATATATATATTTATAAGTTAGTTTACACTTTCGGTGACGGTATATGTGTAGACCAATTAAAATCACAGTTTCAAAATATGTAGAACCTACAAATATATAAAATGTTACAATGTAACATTTTCTATATTACGCACAATGTAACATTTTCTATATTACTATATAAAGATAATACAATCAATTTGTTATATAAACTAAGATGTTTGACGTCAAAGCTTATATTAGAATTAGTCGCAATAATTTTAGTACCATTTAGTCGACGTAAGTGTTTCTCTCCAAGCAATTTTATTCTCACATATTTTTGGTATTTCTTGTGGCATATAAATAAATAGTTAAATTAAAAATATTTTCAAGTTGAAAGCAATTTAAATATTAAATATTATCTTGCCCTCCATATTGTAATATATGTATTTCAAACAATATTTCCAATAATGTCTATATAGCTTTGTTGTTATGTTATTCTAATGTATAAATTTGAAAGTCGTATCGTCACCGTGAACTGAAAATGTGTGAACAAAAAATACACCCTATGTCGCCATTACTTAAGGTTTATTTTTGTTCCTGCGGCAACGATAGATAATGTCATGTGTGGAACAACCAAGACTGTAACCTAAGTAAGTAATTTAGAACAAAATATATGTTAATACAGGGCGTTTGGTTATCGAGAGCATAAGTGGAACGAAGCGGATACAGCATGATGCTAGAACTTCATAAGTACGATTGTCGCCAAATTATATTGTAGTTCGTACGATGCTCACTCTTCTGAGAAGTCGTTATTAAGGGCAGAGGGGGGAATAAGCGTGTGGTACATTTACTTATACAACGTGTCACAAAACTCAATGTCAAGCGGGAACCAGGGAGTAGGCCAGTTTATGACTATACCCAAGGAAAAATAACGAATGTTGATGTAGGGTTGATGTGATGTAGAAAACATGTATTTTCCTGGTGGAGGTTTTTTGAATATTTTTGTATGGGCCGACACAAACAAAGTGTATCCTCGTGGAGTGAACATCGCGCGAGTAAAGAGTGACCGCGGTGCCCGCAGTCGCACTCACGTTAATGTGATTATTTGCATTGGTGACAACCGCATCTAAATCTGTTGAGCCCTTCTCTAGTTATGAGCGAACGTCGAAACAGATGGCAGGAAAACGTGGTTTATTTCAAGTCCGCCTCCTGGGTATGTTTAGGAAATCAGTGCCACTCCATAACCAAACGGCTTGTATGTAAGAGAGAAACAAAAGCCGAATAATTTGTTTTAATGGCAACATCTCGTACAGTGCTGTAAAATGGCGTAAGTAGTGTAGATAAAAAAAAGGAAAATGTGTCCTCGTTAAGTGTAGCAATGTTCAGCGAACTACCGTACCGCTTGGAGCGAGCTCTCTATCGAAGACGTATCTTTGTCAATTTCATATTGTTAGACAGAGATAGGTCTTCGTCATTTCACAAACGTGCATTGCTGAAACGCAGCTTGTGATGATACAGTACTGCATTTTTTGTTTAAAACATCAGTCATCCATCAGAGATGCCTTCTATACAAGGTATACTTCTGTACCGTGTGGGGTCGGTACTTAAAAAGAATAGCCCCACTGCATCTTTCCCCGTCGCATGTCGTAAAAGTCGACTAAGGGATAAGAAAATTCGTCAGCCTCGGTAGCTCAGTGGCGCGGTTGGTTAGTCAACTGTTATTAAGCAACGCTGAGCGCGGTCAGTGATTGGATGGGTGACCGCTCGACCGTTGGAGGCTGACCGTGGTTCGGATTCCACGTTAAACTGTAGGTCCCTTCCCTTCTTACCTTACTAGGTGGTAGGGTTTATCCCGGCCGGGTTGGTACCACCGCACTGAACGAAACGTCGGTCGAAACGGCTATGTAAATAGTTCGTGTTTTCCGTCCAGTTTAGTGTAGCCAACATGAAATGAAGGGAAGCACTGACATGGCACCTAGTTCACCCTGTGTTATGGGCTGACATCACGGATGTTGTAGGTGATGTAGCCAACCGTGTCAGGTTCCATAAAAAAAAAAAAAAAAAAAAAAAAAAGGTATTTCCATATTACTGCCGCGCGGCACCGGGCGCGCTCAAAGTCATTGGCTCTCCTTGAGCGCGCGCGGTGACGCGCGGCGCAGGCACGCGGCCTTGAGAGTCAGTTAAATAATCAGCTGTTTAGGTACCTAGTCGCACATTTTGATTGTTAGAACATAGACATGCTTTGATACATTTCTCGAAAACTATTGCTAAAAATGTATTTTTTTTTTTGCTTAAAGTGTTTATTATAGCGAGTATGTATCCTTCCCAAAATATTTGCAGTTAATATGGAAACACCTTATTTCAAAGGCGTTATTGACATAAGGAGAACGTGTACATTCGAATACATACGTTCACGCTGATATATGATTGACTTCTGTGGAAAGATAAATAAATATAAAATGTTTAAAAAAAAAGTCCACTACCTGTACCTACTTAAATAGGTGTGTGTCAATCTAAAATATGATATGTATGACCAACTGCTAAAAATGTGAGTGAAATAACACAAACAGAATCTCATTTACAATATAGATTTTAAAATAAAAATATATTTTGTAAAACAATTCTAACATCAAAATTCCATAATTGATGCTCACAAAAGGTAAGTGTACTTAACCTGTACTTAGTATAAGATTGCGTACAAACCCCGATACTAAACAACTAAATGTCTCGTGTTTGCTGCAGGGCCAATAACTAGGGTGCTTCCCTAACAGAGCACGATAAACAATTTGGCTAAACAATAATTCTGCAGAGCCAAGAAAATAAGGTAACATGCAGGCAATGCGACTAAACGACTAAATGTCTTCATCGTGTCTGCAGGGCGAAGAAACTAAGGCCCAGTGCACACGATTTGAAAAGACATGAGCGACTAAACGACCTATAACTGTAGAAATTAAGGCCTTTACAGACTGCGACTAGAAACGTATGACTAAATGACAAAAACGTCAAAATGTCTGCAATTCCAAAAAAGTCGGTTTACGGACGATAGTTTTACGTGATAACGTCATAAAGAAACACAGCTATAAGAATTGTACAATCGTACATTTGTCGATTTCTAGCCTCGATTACCATACGATACGGCAATTACCGTACGTTTGGCAACACTGCCGCTTGGGCCGAGGACGTTTCCATGGTAACTTTGAATATCAACGTGAATATCAACGTGACACGCTTTCGTACGTGCTGCCTGTGTTCATCAATTTATAAGACGTTATCACGTCAAAAGTGAGATCCCATACAGACTATGTGTAAACATGAGCAACTATATGACTAAATATCAAGTGTCCGCAGGGCCCAAAAATTAAGGCTCTGCGTATACGTAACGACAAATAAGCCACTAAATATACAGTAACAAAGACCAACGATGCGACTAAATGACTAAATGTCCGTGTCCTCAAGGCTAAGAAGCCAAGGCGAAGTAAAAAAAAACTAAATAATTATTTTGTATATTGTACGTGTTTTAGAGGACACTACAACGAATGTGTCAAACAATGAATGTCCAAATGTATGAGTAACTTATACAGTTTTAAGACATAACCGCACTGGGTGCAACTGTACTGCACGGCGCGGCAAGCAATCTCCTTTAAACAATCTGTGCAGTGCCGTTCCGCTGCAGTGTAAGTGCGGTCTCAACTTTACAGTAGAGAAGAGTGAAAGAGGATCTTTAAAAAAGAATTAACTCTTAAATTTTAAGTACAGTGTAATACCACATTAAATTTGTAAACGATTAATAAAGTATAAGTATTGTGAACAATGTGGCTGAGGCTAGCTAAGAAAACATTTGAGTAATTTTTGATTAAACTGTCTTGTTGGGCACGTAACTCAGGTGTGGACTGTATATTTTCACCCGTTCACTTGAGCTGCCAGTCTTCGCAGAGCGGTTACAAGGGCCGGAGACAGGAAACCTTCTTTCTTCTCTTTCGCACGCCTCGGTGACCGTCTCGCTCCTGCACGACCGACGCAGACGGGCGTGCGGCTCGGCAGCGTCACTCGCGGTGGTCGTTCGCGGGTGGTGCGATGGGTCGACCGTAGGTGTGCTTCACTTCGAGCGGTGCTGCGACCGTCTCGCTCACTCGGCGACGCGGCGACGGTCTCTCTCTCTCGCGGCCGGCGCAGACGGGCGTGCGGCGCGGAGAGATCACTCGCGGCGGTCGTTCACGGGTGGTGCGATGGGTCGACCGCAGGTGTGCTTCACCTCTTCTTCCTCGACCGTTACGCTAGGGCGCAGGGAGGTGGTGTCCTTCCTCGACCGACACGCCACGTGGCGTAGGGAGGTAATCCTCGACCGTAACGCCACGGGGCGCCGGGAGGTGGTGGTGCGATCGCTCGACCGTACGCCGCGGGGCGCCGGGAGGTAATCCTCGACCGATACGCCGCGGGGCGCCGGGAGGTAAACGTAGCGAAGCGTTTAGGTAAAAGAAATGCGTGGGTGGCTTTACGAAGCCACGCACTGAGTAGCACCCGGGACGTGCGTGGGTGGAGCACTCGCCGCGAGAAGAACCGTCCGATCGGCCGAGGCAGTCGTTCCGCTCTGAAGACTCTCTTCCGACTGTTCGCTCCTCGGTCGACCGGTGCGCCGAGCTCAGGCTCCAGGCGTCTTCTCTTCGTGGTGTTGCGGCGAATACTAACTGAACCGGCCGAAACGCGCTATCTTTATACACGCGCGGGCGCGCCGTGCGCCGTGAGAGGTGCGGAGGCTGCGATATCTCTCCGTCAGTCTCCGCGCCGACCAATCACAGCGCTCCGCGCCCGCGGCGCGCCCCGGCTCGGCTCATTTTCCTAATGATCGCGGCGAGTGCACACCTCCCGCCTGTCCCGAATGAAACCCAGTACGCAGCAACATATTTATTTTCCGTATAACTTATATCTAATTCTATCTATCTTATAACTATGCCTATCTATCTTATCATATTTTTACCTATCTTAAGCTAGATTTACCTATCTTAATCTAGCTGTATCTATCTTAACTAACTTCCATATCTTAACTATCTTAATCTACGATTTTGTATATATTTATTTACTTATGTTTTAACTTATATTTAACTTATTTATCTTATATTTACATCTTAAAATTACCTAAACTAAGCTATGCCGGCCGCTTCCTACTTTCTCATGCTACGGGGGTGACGACGTGCGCGTCGTGTCCCAGGCCGGGGTCCGTCGTCGCCGCTCCGGCTGGCCGTCGTCCTGAACATTCTCCCGCCGTCGCTCCCTCGGCGATCTCCAAAGTCGGAAGGACGACGCTCCTCTTGATCGGCCGGCGCAGCAGCTTGTCTCCCGGGCAGACGTCCACGACGCGTACGGCATCGTCTCTTCTGGGGCGGATGGCTTCCACCCTGCCTCGTAGCCAGGTCTTCCGCGGCCGGCTGGGGTCGGCGACCAGGACTATTCCACGACGCTCCCGCCGGTGTTGTGGTAGGGGCGGGCACCCCGGCTCGGCTCGACGACGGCGATGACCACGTCTTCCTCCGCAGGCGCTCGTCCGCTGTGGCGAGGCTCCCGCCGGTGTTGGAGTCGGTTCTGGCGCTCTCGCGCCCACCGGAGGGGCAGCTCGTCCGCCAGTCGTGGTGCGCCTGCGTGCAGCGCTGTGGCGCTGTTGTCATCGGCGTCGGTCTGGGGTGGGGGCGGACGTCATGGTGTCGGTTCGCCTCCGTGCACCAGTCTCTCCATGTCGGCAGCGCGGCGAGCGGCGCGCAGAGGCGCGCGGCGGTGGCGGCGTCGGGCGGCGCGCAGTGGCGCGCGGCGTCGGGCGGCGCGCAGTGGCGCGCAGCGGCGCGGGCGGCGTGCGGCGCGCAGTGGCGCGCGGCGGCAGCGGGCGGCGCGCAGTGGCGCGCAGAGTCGGGTGGCGCGCAGTGGCGCGCAGAGTCGGGCGGCGCGCAGTGGCGCGCGGCGGCAGCGGGCGGCGCGCAGTGGCGCGCAGAGTCGGGTGGCGCGCAGTGGCGCGCGGCGGCGGGCGGCGCGCAGTGGCGCGCAGCGGGCCAGGGTGCCGCGTTCTGCGGCTGGGCGTAGCGACTCGCATGCGGCGAGTCGCTGGCTGGTGGTGCAGACCCTTGCGCTGCTGTAGAGTGCGCCGCCGGCGAGTTCGGGCGCGGCGGCGCGACGACGTAGGTAGCCGCGATCGGCGGCTGGGCCCGGCGGCTCGCGATCGGCGAGCCGTGGGTGGGCGGTGCGGACCATTGCGCCGCCAACGAGTTCGGGGGCGGCGGCACGGCGACGTGGTGGGCCGCGGTCGGCGGCTGGGCGGGGCGGCTCGCGGTCGGCGAGCCGCGGGCGGGCGGCGAGCCGCGGGCGGGCGGCGAGCCGCGGGCGGGTGGCGCGCCGTGGGCGGGCGGCGCGCCGTGGGCGGGCGGCGCAAACCATTGCGCCGCCTCGGAGTGCGCCGCCGGCGAGTTCGGGCGCGGCGGCGCGGCGATGTAGGCAGCCGCGGTCGGCGGCTGGGCGGGGCGGCTCGCGGTCGGCGAGCCGCGGGCGGGCGGCGAGCCGCGGGCGGGCGGCGCGCCGTGGGCGGGCGGCGCAAACCATTGCGCCGCCTCGGAGTGCGCCGCCGGCGAGTTCGGGCGCGGCGGCGCGGCGATGTGATGGGCCACGTTCGGTGGCTGGGCGCGGCAACTCGCGTTCGGCGAGTCGCTGACAGGCGGCGCCGACCGTCGCGTCACTGCAGAGTGCGCCGCCGGCGGGTTCGTGCGCGGCGGCGCGAGCGGTGCGGAGGCGCCCGCAAACTCGATGGCGTTAGCGCAGCGATGCACCGATCCTGTCGACGTGTGGGCGCAGCGCTGTGCAGGCTCGGCCACCGAAGTCCGGCAACCGTGGAGCACCCAGCCCAGCTGGGTCTGCGAAGCAACCGGCTGGTCGCGGCGGCCGCACTTCATTTCCCGCGAGACTATCAAGGGCCAATTGTCCTGGCCAATGAGTAGTCTCGGGCGTGCGTCCGTGTACGCCAGCGTTCCGGTGAGCTCTCCGAGGTAGTCGCAGCCCTCCAGGTACCTCTTGGTTATGGTCTGGGGCGGGAAGTTCAGTCGGTCGACGGTCCTCGCTCCGACGAGGTCGTGCACAGTCGTCTCATACTTTCCGCGGACGCGCAGGTTGAGGCGGCGCGAGGCGTTCGTCGCGACTCGCCCGCCACCGATGCCCACGACGTGCAGGGGCTCCGTCGTGCCCTTTGCGCCCAGCAGATCGGCCACGGCGACGTCCAGCATCGTGACCGTGGACCCCTCGTCCAGAAGAGCGAAGATGTCGACCCAGCCGCTCGGCCCGCTCAGTTGTACCGGGACGATCTTTAGCAAGACCGAGTCCGAGCGGGCTGCGGCTGTGACCGCGGTGGCGGTCGTCTCTTCTTTGTGTTGTTCGTGGTGCAGCAGCCTGTGGTGACCAAATGTGCAGCCCTGCACCCCGCACGGTTTCGCCTTGCATTTAGTGCGACGATGTTTGCTTTTCAAGCAGCGAAAGCATATCTTGCCGTCCTTGGCCTGCCGCCAGCGGTCGTCCGTGTCGGCCTCTATAAATTTGGGGCACGACGGAAGATAGTGTGCCTCAGCGCACGTCGGGCACTTTGGCATTTCGTCGTCACTGGCTTCTTCTTCACTGGCGGCGTGGGCTTTCTCCGCGGGACGGCGGTTACTGTTGATGCGGCGGGTCTCCTTCGTCGACACATCGGCAGCCGCGGCGGCGTCCGGGCGGGCGTACGCTCCGCACTTGCGGGCTTCGTCGTTGAGAAAGGCCGCCATCCTCGATAGTGCGGGGCCGTCGTCGCTCGCCCGGTCTTCATAATCAAACCACCGGGCCTGACGCAGCGGCGTCAGTTTGTCGACGAGTAACCGCATCGTCTCGGGGCTGTGCAAATATTGCGGCCGGCCAAGGGCTTCGACCGTAGCCACAATATTATGCACTCGGTTTGCAAACTCACTCATATCGTTCGGCGAGTCCTTCGGTTTAGGTAGGCTTCTCAATTTGTCCATTTCCCCCAGCACGAGGAAGTCTGGCCGTCCGAAGCGCTGCTCCAGTGCCGCTAACACGCGGCTGGGTTCCGGCGCCGACAGCATCAGGCTGTAGGCAGCCTCTTTCGCTTTTCCTCGTAGGCAGCGTCGTATGCGGGCCGCGTTCTCGCCCGGCGAGAAATAATGTTCCGTCTCGCGGTACGCGGCGACGAACTGTAGCCACTCTCCCGCGGAACCGTCGAAATACGGCAGCTCTTGAAGGAACTTGGGTGGGGCGGGCGGTCGGTTGTGCTCCGCTCGTCCCAGCGCAGCGGCGAGCATTTCCACCGTAATCGTGGCGGCGGAGAGCGGCGCGGTCGGGTTCGGTGCGGCGGCGGCGGCGGCGGCCGGCGTGCTGAGGTGTGCGGCGGCGGCCGGCGTGCTGAGGTGTGCGGCGGCGGCCGGCGCGCGGAAGGGCGCGGCGGCGGCGGCCTGCTCGTAGAGATGCTCGGTAGCGGCGGGCAGCGCGCGGAGGCGCGCAGCCGGCTGCTCGTACGTGTGTGCGGCGTCGGGCGCCACGCGGAGGGGCGTGGCGTCGGTGGCCGCGGCGGGGGCAGCGAAGAGGGGAGCGGAGGCGGGTGCAGCGGCGGGCGGCGCGCGGAGGGGCGCGGCGTCGGAGGCTGCGGCGGGGGGCGCGTAGAGGGGGGCGGCGCCGGCGGCAGTGGTGGGGGCCGCGTAGAGGGGCGCGGCGGTGGTGGTGGTGGGGGGTGCGCACAGGCGGGCGGCCGGGTCCGCGGGCGCGGCGGCGCTCGCGACGGCGAGCGCAGCGCGCGGAGCGGGGTCGGTCGCCTCCCGCCGGTGTAGGTCCGCTTGCGTGTTCACCCATGATGCTACCAGTTCACTTCGCGCCGTCTCCTCTCTATCCTCCTCATCCGACGAATCTTCCTCGTCGCAGTCGCGGAGGCGCGATTCGGCTATCTGGCCTGCCAGCCTCGCTTCTTCTCTGGCTTGTCTCGCCTCTTCTCTGGCTTGTCTCGCCTCTTCTTGCTTCGCTCGCAGCAGCTCTCTTTCGATTGCACGGCGACGCATTGACTTAGACGAGCGGGCAGAGTGGTTGCTTCGCCCGTCCTTGTCGCTGCGCGCGGTCGCTACTGTCTCTAGTGCGGTTGCGTGAGAGCTGCGGCTCGGCGCGCGCGCGTCGCTGTGAGTGTGCGCGCGGGCCGGTGCGCGCGCGTCGCTGGCTGCGCGCGCGCGCTCGCGTACGGTTGAGTCCGTCGCGATCGGCGTGGCCGTCGTGTCGTGTGACGACCACGTTCTTACTTCCGTCTCTGTCGTCGGCGCACTTGTCGTTGGCTCCGCCGTCGGATTTTCGCTCGGTTGCGGCTGTGGTTCGGTCGCGGCCGCGCTCGGGGGCAGCGCTCGCTGCTCCGACGTCGGTACCGGCACTGGCGTAGTGCGCCCTCCCCCGTTGCTCTGGCTCCGTGTGACTGGCATCTCCAATCCGGCGAACGATAGGACCAATGTTGGGCACGTAACTCAGGTGTGGACTGTATATTTTCACCCGTTCACTTGAGCTGCCAGTCTTCGCAGAGCGGTTACAAGGGCCGGAGACAGGAAACCTTCTTTCTTCTCTTTCGCACGCCTCGGTGACCGTCTCGCTCCTGCACGACCGACGCAGACGGGCGTGCGGCTCGGCAGCGTCACTCGCGGTGGTCGTTCGCGGGTGGTGCGATGGGTCGACCGTAGGTGTGCTTCACTTCGAGCGGTGCTGCGACCGTCTCGCTCACTCGGCGACGCGGCGACGGTCTCTCTCTCTCGCGGCCGGCGCAGACGGGCGTGCGGCGCGGAGAGATCACTCGCGGCGGTCGTTCACGGGTGGTGCGATGGGTCGACCGCAGGTGTGCTTCACCTCTTCTTCCTCGACCGTTACGCTAGGGCGCAGGGAGGTGGTGTCCTTCCTCGACCGACACGCCACGTGGCGTAGGGAGGTAATCCTCGACCGTAACGCCACGGGGCGCCGGGAGGTGGTGGTGCGATCGCTCGACCGTACGCCGCGGGGCGCCGGGAGGTAATCCTCGACCGATACGCCGCGGGGCGCCGGGAGGTAAACGTAGCGAAGCGTTTAGGTAAAAGAAATGCGTGGGTGGCTTTACGAAGCCACGCACTGAGTAGCACCCGGGACGTGCGTGGGTGGAGCACTCGCCGCGAGAAGAACCGTCCGATCGGCCGAGGCAGTCGTTCCGCTCTGAAGACTCTCTTCCGACTGTTCGCTCCTCGGTCGACCGGTGCGCCGAGCTCAGGCTCCAGGCGTCTTCTCTTCGTGGTGTTGCGGCGAATACTAACTGAACCGGCCGAAACGCGCTATCTTTATACACGCGCGGGCGCGCCGTGCGCCGTGAGAGGTGCGGAGGCTGCGATATCTCTCCGTCAGTCTCCGCGCCGACCAATCACAGCGCTCCGCGCCCGCGGCGCGCCCCGGCTCGGCTCATTTTCCTAATGATCGCGGCGAGTGCACACCTCCCGCCTGTCCCGAATGAAACCCAGTACGCAGCAACATATTTATTTTCCGTATAACTTATATCTAATTCTATCTATCTTATAACTATGCCTATCTATCTTATCATATTTTTACCTATCTTAAGCTAGATTTACCTATCTTAATCTAGCTGTATCTATCTTAACTAACTTCCATATCTTAACTATCTTAATCTACGATTTTGTATATATTTATTTACTTATGTTTTAACTTATATTTAACTTATTTATCTTATATTTACATCTTAAAATTACCTAAACTAAGCTATGCCGGCCGCTTCCTACTTTCTCATGCTACGGGGGTGACGACGTGCGCGTCGTGTCCCAGGCCGGGGTCCGTCGTCGCCGCTCCGGCTGGCCGTCGTCCTGAACATGTCTAATAAATAAATAACTAAGGGTGTTAAAACGGCGAGTACATTAATTTCGCCAGCGCAATCCTCATGTTTTTCCTAGACACAAAAGTAAATAAAGTTTTTCTCTAAAGTGTCTAGTTTTCGAGATATGAATTTTTGAAATGTATGTTTTCGTCTAGTGTTATTTAACGCCTTCTTGCCGCTCCGCACCCTCCGCCTGCCGACCTTCAGTCCTCCACTCATAAAGCTAACCCCCGTCCCTCCCGCTAACACCTCCGTCCGAGGCGCTCACGTCTCACCCGCTCTTCCGCCCCTCCGCGCCGCCCTGTTGTCATTAGATCATTTTTACACTAAAATAATCAATTAGTTTGTATGAAAACTGTAACTTTTTATTTAAAAGGAATTCAGAAAAAAGTTATTAGACTTTTTTGTTACTCTTGATCCCAATAATCATTTCCTAAATTTAATGTACTCGGCGTTTTTACACCCGTATATTGGTCTACTTATGGCCACTTTTTTTTCTATTTCCATTGTTTTTAGTCGGAAAAAAAATTGAGCACTGTTAACAGTGTAATAAATAGTTAGGTAGTTTTTTATTTATATCTTTAAAAAAAGTTAATTTTCTAGCAAAGGCTTCCTAATGTATGCACACATCATTTTTAGTAACTATGTTTTTTCTTTATAAGGTCTTTCAATATTAGATCCTAGTATGCTAAAGGAGCGTACTCACTGGAACGAAAAGTTTGCGCTGCGAACAATTTGCGACGCGAATTTTGTCTCGCCACTAGATACTCAAATTTTACCCAAATGTTTAATCAGGGTTCTAGTAAAATACTTACATACATACTACACGCTGTATCCTGACAATCGTGGTAAGTTAAAGTCATAAGCGGCGGGTGGCCGAGTGGTTTGGACATCGGCTTCTCATGCGAGAGGTCCGCGAATCCGCTCGGCGTGTACCAATGAGTTTTTTCTGACGAAAAAAATTACGTGCATACCTACACCTGCTGCTTCACCGTTCGGAACCGGTGTAAAACTGTAGGTCCCTTCCCTTGCCCCTTACTAGGTGGTAGGCTCAAATTGTAACCGACTGGGTTGGTACCACCGTACTGGATGTAAGATGGCCGCATAGCAGCCTCGGCTGTGTTCTCCTCTAGTCCAGTATTGCCAGCAATCCAGGGAAGTCTCCGGTATGGCACCTAATACCTTCTCGGAGGTGATATTGGCTGGTCGAAGCATGCGCTTTGGCCCCTCCGACTCAGCCACCCATACCGGATTACATAAAAAAAATAAAAGTTCGCGGCGCGAGCATTTCTTCGCGGCGCGAATGTTCCCCGTGAGTACGCTCCATAAGGGGTGTATGTGTATCAGATACTTATCACGTTCCCCATAGCCATTTTTTTCCATATCAATTACTTGCTACTAAATAATAGTTTAATAAATTGAAGTGTGTGTCCTGTATTGTATTGTATTGTTTATTGATCATTCATATGGCAGTTAGACTGCTCTCGAAATTGTCACAGTTTTTGTTCTATCCGGTTCGATTACACCCACGAAGAAGAACCGACAAGAAACTTCGCAGGGTATTTTTTAAACATATTTTTACAAGAATTTAGTGACTTACCCTTTTATAAACTATGATTTAGTAGCTTGGGTAGGTATTTGAATTTATATACTTTTAATACTTATTCAATCTTCAGTAAGCTGTACTTTACATATATACATGGTGTAACATTTTGGGTTTTATTTAATTCGGTATGGACGACTGAGTCAGACGGGCCAAAGCACATGCTCCGATGCAATATCACCTCTGAGAATGTACGTGCCATATCGGAGACTTCACTTTGGATTGCAAGCTATACATAACTATAGGAGAACACAGTATGATTTAATCGAATGCTGATTATGTATGTGAAATGTGAAACTGCAAAATGTCCTTTTTTATGTCAAAATTGGCCATTTTTGTACAAAGAAAGTAAAAAAATTATAATATCCTCAACGTTAAACGTAGAACAAAATTTGCTCAATATCATTTGTCACAACCTTTTTGGTTATTACCACATTTACCACTGACCTATTAATGTAACACCATGGTATCTAAGCACTTGAGTAGTTGTGACGTATAGAAGAAATGTTTGCACACAATGACAGCTCAGTAAATACTAAAAAAGGCACAAAACTAAATTTCGTAATGAGCTCATTTTATATTTTTAACTATTCATAAGGAATGTTATTTTGAATGCATTATGTATGTAATTTAGAAAAAAATCTTAGATACTAATTAACAATACCTATATCAAATCTGAAATATATCAATAATTTGTGAAATATGACTCTAGAATATCTACTGAGAGAATGTATTGCAAGTTTGATTGTGACTGTATTAAAAATGTATATAACAATTGTAACATCTAAGACTTAACATTCCCAGACCACGACTGTTTAAGTATTAGACAAGATCAAATATTTTTAAAGACAATTTTTATCGTCGTGACGACACAATTATGGCTGTGAACATCCAAGCTTAGTTTACACTGACCAATCTCAACGATTCATTTGTATAATAATTGTAACGTGAAACCATTTGTACCTAATCTGTTCTGTACATACATCCCTCACGCTGTATCCCGACAATCGGGGTAGTGCTACAAGTACTCTTGTAAATTACAGCACAACACCGACCGGGACGACATTAGGACAAGATAACTATCAAACTGCAGTAAGGCACGAAGACCCACCTGCTACAAGACTCGGTGGAATCACTGTGCCAAGGTGAGAGGTTACTAGATTTTCGCCCTTATGCACGGCATCTTGTCGTTATCCCTTAGGCGCCTCTGGCGACATGCACGTGGAGAAATGCAGTGGGGTTATTCTTCCTAAGTACCGACCCTACAGTAATCTATTCTGTATGCACCTGGAATTGAATGCTAATAAGAAAGAGGAACGGAAGTTTGGTTAGAATGAGGATAGAACACAGAAGAAAGATATCGAATTCAAATTCCGGGTGCATAGATTACTGTACGCCAAATTGAAATGGTGCGGCTTTTCCAACATGGCCCCTATAAACATTTGAATGTATGGTACAGTCTAAGTGCAGACACACAATTAAAACCATGTCCCGTGGCAGGCACGTACGACAAGGTAGGTACTCATTAAAAATACAGTGCATCTTTTAGAGATAATTTCACAATGCCTACCCCAAATGGCAACATAGTATGTAAAAATCAAGATATGGCTGTATTGTAATTTACAATTACAACAGCTGTTATGTACAGATGCCACAGATACCAGCATTGTAAATTGAAATAATTTATAAGTTTATGGTCGAAATCTTTAAACTGCAAATACTGTGTTTTTTTTATTGTTTTACTTATTATAATTCTTATTCAGAAGACTGCAGAAAACTTTGTAAAAGTTTAAATTAGAAAGATTATTCAGTGTAAACAAGCCTTAGTCTCTGTAAAAAGGGTTGTTAAAGAATAGTGAAACTGTAATGTCGGCACTTCACTTGGCTTAGCGTATTCGTGTATTTTGAAAAAAATTCCGTTTCGTCTCCCTTTAATGGCTTGTTTAGAGCGAGATAAAACTAAAATGTTTGCAACAAACACGAATACGCTAAGCCAAGTGAAGTGCCGGCATGAGAACTTATGCGAAGGGGGCAATTTTGTCCAATGTCGCAAAAAATGTTTTTTGTCCAATTCGTTTTACTGTGCATCAATAAAATTTAATAAACGTTATATGACTTGTGTCTAAGAGGCTTACTTCAAATAAACATTATGAATGCATTGTGTATTTTATTTCCCATGATTAGTAAGCCCCATAATTATTTTTATCTATGGTAAGTACCGATAAAGTAACTTGGCCAATCGCTGCAGCCACGCCTCGGCTCGGCAACACGTTTGGTCAAAATCTCTCATACATTATTGTATGAGCTCCGTAGATGAGCTTAGATTCCTGTCTATCACACTAGTCTCATTGTCCCATGATGGGACTAGTGGGACGAGTATATCCACGGATATTAATTCACTGGACCGTCTGTTGGAGACACAAATAATAAAATTTTTGAGCAAAATTCACGACCGAAAGCGGCTGTGACGCCGACCCATAAGGTGTCTAACGACGCAAATGGACATTCGGTCGTACGTATATGGGGATGCGAATGCCTATTCACGCCCCTCTTGAAGGACCCGAGCTGTACTTGGGGTATAATTTATAGATACCTATTATAATATAGAAGAAAAAAAATTGGTTCATTAGTACATGCAACTTAGGATAAGGACGTACTTATTTGAAGTTTCCTTTGCGAAAATGTTAATTGATAAAATAACTATTTTAAAAAAATATAAAAACCACCTTCAAAAATGTATGAAATAAAAAAAAAATCAAACCCTAGAGTTGAAGGCGGTACTAAGAAGGCTACACAAATCACAAAGGATATCATCCACCCATGTTTTCTTTCATGCATCATTTTTGCTTGCTTTATTTAGCACCGCCTTCAACTCTAGGGTTAGATTTTTTTTATTTCATACATTTTTTAAGGTTTTTATATTTTTATAGTTTTTTACTTCACAGTTTTTTTCAGTAATTTTTTGCTATTAATGTACTCGGCGGAATCGCTCGGCCTTCGGCCTCGCTTTCCAATCCGATCTTGACCAAATTGGAATGGGACCACACGGGAAGCACCAGCTTTCAAATAAAAAACGAATCATCAAAATCGGTTAACCCAGTCGAAAGTTCTGAGGTACCTACCTCTATGTGTGAACTACATATACCACTCCTCGTGGTTGCGTTGTTAGATTTTATAGAAGGCTGAGCCATTATTGGTGTAGCTCCATAATCGCAAGACTCATTTTCGCCAAATATTTTGACAAATTTTATTAGTATTCCCGCCATTATTTTTGTTTTGTTTTTCAACTGTCCTTACTTTAGTCGACAACTATTGATGGTAGAGAGCGTTCCAACTAAAAGTTCCCTTAGCCGTTATGTTGGCTCCACTGTCTATCTGTCAAAACAGCGTTGAGGGTTGCTATGTGTACAGATTTACCCGGAATTATCAGTATTTACCGTATTTTTGTACGGTAATAAACCGATTACATTATTAGGTAATATAATCTTCTCAATCTGGCAGCACGAATTTAAGCACTGACAGTGACACTGACAGTGGAGCCAACATAACGGGGAAGGGAACTTTTAGTTGGAACGCTCTATATCATGGTTCACACATACCGAGTACCTACTCGGCGACAGCTCGATGCCCTCCACAATAAGCAAATTATTCCAAATTATTTTGAATAAAATTTTTATAGAACCCGTAAACTCAATACGTCATATTTGCTCAAATGGGTTTACTACAGAAAAAATTGATATTCTTTGAAAACTATTACGACACGACATGTAAAGCGCTCCCTAGACGGTATGGCGGCATGACTGACACGACACGCAATACTTGAATGACTGCTGCACGAGCATGACGGACCCTCATGCTATGCCATCAATAGTTTTATCGCACTTCCAGACAGCCTGAATACAGTGAAAGGTCTATAAGCGCTGTTGTGGAATTGTGTTTTATTGTTTTATATGTTTTATTGTTTTATAACAGATATTAAATTATTTTGTGTAGTGCAATAGTTATCTTGTTCTTGTCCATTCACATGTAGAAATTTGTTTTTGTGTTCCCTTATTCGGGACTATCTTTATATCCACACGATTTTTTTATGGAAACTGACACGGTTGGCTACATCACCTACTACATCCTCGATGTCAGCTCATAACACCTTGGTGAACTAGGTGCCATGTCAGTGCTACCCTTATATATTTTAGAATGTGCACCATATTCGCTCGCGTCTACGCTTGCGCCAGTGCTCACGTCGTCGTCGAGATGGTCTCGCGGTTCGTTGTCCATGTCAATCATGGACGCTCATAACTTGCAGGATGTAATAATGATCCACCACCAGCACGTAGTTTGCATGTCATTTACAAATAAACAATATGCATGAGCAAGACATGTCTTATTGCCTCATTCATTACCGTCTAGGGAGCGCTTTAGAGCGCTATCGCTCTGCCTGTGGCAATACCTTATTATTATGGCAATAATTTTCTAAAATGGCGGTTGTTGTGTACGAGATGGAATTTATTTCGTGTGGGTGAAGTGATGGAATACAAACGAAATAATCGGAAACCCTTGGAGTGTAGTGAACTAAAGTGAAGCAAGTGAAAGTTACCACAATATTAAATTATATGACTCAACGCTATGTGTGGGGTTTCTTAGTCTTATCTACTAAAATATAGTGTAAGTGTACGGACTTCTTGGCGGGTTGTGTGCCCCCTTGACGATTTTTGGTACAAAAACCCAAACCACAGTCTCTTCATTTCTACGTCGGTACGTTGGGGAACCAAGTTTTTATTTATAACCTCTCTTTACGATATATTTTCGAGATGGAGAAATAGGCGCCTAAATAATTTACCAGTTCCTGTTGTGGAAGATAACCTACAACTTTCGTGTTATTTGATGACAAATTTGCAAATTTCGCCGACAGATACCGCAAGTTTTAGGTTCAATCGTAGATTGAATAGTGCCTGTTCAATTCACTCGAAGCGAAACACTTTTCTTTCTACACATTCTAGGATGCAATTTTATCTGAAACATTGCCGAAATAAAAGTAATAAAAATGCAATCACGTAGGTTGGTATCACTGTATGACAAGCCATACTGAATATTCATTTGTGTCAATCTTGTGAAAATATATATCTGAATCTGTGATACATATTCAATAACGGCCATGCTATAAGGAAGGTACTCCCGCAGTGGTAATAAGCTCGTAAAACTCTCGCAGACTATTCAAACTACACGATGTGCGGTTTTCCGCTTTCTTTTCATTCTCTAAGTGGATCCTGCCATGATCATTGTTCTCGTGGCGCTTATTTTAGTCGATATATATTGAAAAATATAGATATTGTTTGGTTTTTGTGTTTTGTTTTTGTTTTTTTTTTTTTATGGTAACTGACACGTTTGGCTACATTACCTTCAACATCCGTGATGTCAGCCCATAACACCAGGTGAACTAGGTGCCATGTCAGAGCTTCCCTTCGATCGTGCCGGCTACACTGAACTGGACGGAAAACACAAACTATTTACATAGCCGTTTCGACCGACGTTTCATTCAGTGCGGTGGCATCAACCCGGGCGGGTTAAACCCTACCAGCGAGTAAGGTAGGAAGGGAAGGGACCTACAGTTTTACGTGGAATCCGAACGGTCAGCCACCAACGGTCGAGCGGTCACCCATCCAAGTACTGACCGTGCCCAGCGTTGCTTAACAATCAATAGCAACAGTCGGCTGTCTGCACCACTGAGCTATCGAGTCTGACATCGGTTGGAAGGAATCAGTATTAACTGCTCAGGTGTCGGCACCGGCGCACGCTAATCTCTGTAAGATGTCGCAAATATTCACGGCCGCGATTCGTTACGTCGGTGAGAGAAAAGAATAATTAAAAAAATATAAATATATTTATTTATATGAATACCTATTAGCAAATTTGACATGGTCATAATTATTGTTACAAAATTTCCTCCAAACTACCTAATACTTACCTTTGTTTTAATTCCAAATTGTGACTTGAACATTATTAGAAATTTCATTTCACAAATATAGCGAGGTTAAGATTTGTTTTTTCGATTTCACACACTCCACGAAACTTCGGAAATACTTAGCCGCTAAGCTCATATATGGAGAGAGCTTCGAAAACGTCACTGGAAGCATCCTACAGAATATGGATAGGTAGAGAGAGGGATGTTGAGAGCGGGACTGGTGGTTCCCCGCGTCCTAGTCAATGCAGACTAGCTGACGAGGGTTTGATGCGAGCCGAAACGTGAAGGCATGCGGGAAATTTAGAGTGGCCACACGCTAGTCGCGACCTCGATTAATACCCTCCTCTACTGCCGATGGGCCCGGATATGTTCGGTGAAGCCATCGCAAGCTTAGTTCAACACCTTCCTTTTAGTGCACATCGAGGTAACCCCCACAAGTTTTTCTCGTACTACATAATGTCGTATGAGAAGAACTCGTTTTTTTTATGAAACTGACACGGTTGGCTACATCACCTACAACATCCGTGATGTCAGCCCATAACACCGGGTGAACTAGGTGCCACGTCAGTGCTTCCCTTCATTTCATGTCGGCTACACTGAACTGAATGGAAAACAACAACTATTTACATAGCCATTTCGGCCGACGTTTCATTCAGTGCAGTGGTATCAACCCGGGCGTGATAAACCCTACCACCTAGTATGGTAAGAAGGGAAGGAACCTGCAGTTTTACGTGGAATCCGAACCACGGTCAGCCTCCAACGGTCGAGCGGTCACCCATCCATACTGACCGCGTTCAGGGTTGCTTAACAACAGTCGACTGACCGCACCAATGAGCTACCGAGGCTGACAAAATATGGTATGATTCACCAGACATAATCAGTTTGTCTTTAGGCACTTCTGTTGTAGATTTTTATTACATAGCCGTTTCGACCGATGTTTCCTTCAGTGCGGTGGTATCAATCCGGCAGGGTTGGTACCACTGCATGGTCCTAAATATAAAAAAAACAAAATAATTTTGCAGGTGTCTACCACCGCAGGCCCCAACATCACTATGGCATGGAAACTCTAACAAAAGACAGCCCCAAGATGGAGAAGAAAGCGGAAGAGTTCAACCCATTGTCGTTTGAGAAGAAGCTGACTGGTCTGAAGGACACCCAAGAGAGCATACAGTCCATGTCCAATTGGTGCTTAAAGCAGCGGACTCATCATAAGAAAATTGTCTCCAGTTGGCTCAATGTTTTGAAACGTGTGAAGGTATGGATATGTGTTTTTGTATATTACTGCTACTGCTAAAATATCGTCATCGTAATCATTAGCCCGTTTCGGTCCACTGCTGGGCATAGGCCTTTCCCAAGGCACGCCACCACACGCAGTAGCATAATATATTATTATTATATAACCGTGTGGGGCCGGTACGGTATATAAAGAATAGCCCCACTCCATCTGTCCCCGTGCATGTCTTAAAAGTCGACTGTGCTAAAGGGCGACAGGCTAGCCATCTCTTACCCTGGCATGGTCCTTCCACCGAGTCATGAAGCAGGTGCGTCTTCGTGCCTTAATTCTTACTTGATAGTTATCTTGTCCTAATACATTGCTAAATGTGGTGGTCGGTGTTGTGCTGCAATTTACATGAGTAGGTACTTATGAGTGCAACACCGATTACTTTGCTTGCCCCGATTGTCGGGACATAGTGTGTGGTATGTATATATGTAACAAATAAATAAATAAAATTAAAATGGCTGCAACATTCAACTTTCCACCTCCGCACAACGCGCACCGGGCAGGGATTGCATCCCTGCATGCTGGACTTACCGCGGATGCGTACCAACCGGTTCTGCAGATCTTTCCTCCACAGAACCAGTAAACTCTGAAATGCTGTTCATATATTTCCCCCCTCCCCCCAAAAACAGTCTCAGGTTCTTCAAGAGGGGCGTGAATAGGCACGGAATATACAGGGTGTATCAGGATAGGTTTGAGAAACTTCAGGAATAGAAAGTACTCATTATTAGAAGAAAAAAATCCTTATCACTCAAATCGAAATTCATACAAAAGTTGGAAATTGTAATAAAAACTCGATGGACAGTGAGACTTGAGAGTGCCGTGAACTAATTCAGTCCTCTTTTTCTTTTGAGGTCATTGAACTTTCAGTGTTTGGAATTTACCTACACACAGTTGAAGGTGTGGATCTAAGCTTACGATGGCTTCACCGAACATATCCGGGCCCATCGGCAGTAGAGGAGGGTATTAATCGAGGCCGGGACTAGCGAGTGGCCACTCTAAATTTCCCGCGCATGCTTCACGTTTCGGCTCGCATCAAGCCCTCGTCAGCTAGTCTGCGTTGACTAGGACGCGGGGAAACCACCAGTCCCGCTCTCGACCTCCCTCTCTCTACCTATCCATATTCTGTAGGATGCTTCCAGTGACGTTTTCGAAGCTCTCTCCATATATGAGCTTAGCGTCGATCTTGGGAGCCCTAGATTCTTGAAGAGACTGTAGAGCGACTTCGCTGGTAGTCCTCTTGCTCCGACTTCCACAGCGAAGAGATCAGTCTTGAATCCGTTTCTCACAATCCGGTCTACTAAGTTGCAGTACTTGTTAAGCTTGATGTTGTGGTCCTTCGGTATGTTACTTTCCCATGGAACTGTAAGTTCAACAAGTACTACATGCTTTGTCGCTTTTGAGAATATGAGTATATCCGGCCTTAATGCTGTGGTACAGATTTCCGAAGGCATTTGGTAATGCTTCTCATGTGTGTCCATCAACAATTCCCAATCCTTTGCTGCTCCCAAAATTGAAGGTTTAGTCCTATCTTTGGGCAGCTTATTGGCTCCAGGTTTCACAAAGTTGACCTTCTGGAAGCCGCTACTGGTTTGCCCTTTCCTGGTCCGTGCAATTGACAGGTTGATGGCCTCTCTGATGATTTGGAGGACTTTATCATGACGGTAGGAATACTGGCCTCGCTCAAGTAGTATTTTGCATCCGCATAACAAGTGTTTGGCCGTGCCTACGAACTCCTTACATGACGGGCATAGTCTATTTGTAGATTTCCCCCATTTTTACTTACTCGTAAGTAAGGTTACTCGGGTCGGGGAGAGTAAGCTGGAATGCATTTAAGTAGAACTTAAGCAGCTCAGGGGACCAGTTGTATATTATGGATTTCCACTTCAATGCAGGAGGGATGCAGAAGTCACCCACTGTTAGCCAATCATTCTGCATTTCTAGGTTTAAGGCGTGAAGTTTGAAGCCTTGTTCCATGTCCTCCTGAGCAAAACCTTTCAGTATTTCTTTATCAGACTTTGCTGTTTCTATGCCCAATCCAGATCTATTGGTGCGTGTACCAACTTGGAATGATTTGTAGAAGTCGAGTCTCGATTCCAGTTCATCTGATAGTGATGTGTACTAGTTATGTATGCAACATACCCATTTTTATTCATGAGTTAGAATTTATGTTTTATTTAATAAAGGCGGACGTTAACCATCCACCAAATCTTGAAAAATCGAATTTCACCAAAAAGTACTGTAAAATGATCGAATCTAGGAAAAAGCTTCAGAGATTTTCGTTTTCAAATATGGGCCCCTTTCGAACCCTGAAGTTTCGAAAACCTATCCTGATACACCCAGTGTTAGGCCAGAATGACATTCGCAACACCAGCATACAACCGAATGTCCTTATGGGAGGCTAGGCATATGTTGCGCTTTCAAAAAAAATCAACTGCTACTTTTACTACCGTGGCAAGGATAGATAGAAAGATAGAAAATACTATATTTATTGCTCCAAAATCATTTGACAGAAATAAGCATAAAGAGACGACCACCGTTGGAGTAACCGTGTCCGACACTGGCGGCCGTGGACAGGAAAACGGAGCATGGGAAGACCGACCGCCAGGTGGGACGACGTCATCAAGTACGTCAGCGCAAAGCAGTGGTTCCGTACCGCTGAAGGCCGGGAGGACTGGAGGAAAATTGAAGAGGCGTACGTCCAGCAGTGGACACACACACGCTGCCTGACTGACTGAGTGAAGCACAAATGAAACGGTGTAATTGTGTAATGTTGCAGGTGGAGCAGAGGCTGGTCCTGTTCTACCTGGCGAACGATGTCATACAGTACAGCAAACGGAAGGGATACGAGTTCGTCGAGAGCTGGGGCTTGAACCTACAGAAGGCCACCCCTCTAGTCAGGTGAGCCGCGAACGCTGTAGCCCCTACTAGCAGTCTGTTTTTTTTTTTGGAAGACGGAGTAAATTGACGTTTGACTGACTTAGAGCGTTTTTTTTTTATATGTAATCCGGTATGAGTGGCTGAGTCGGAGAGGCCAAAGCGCATGCTCCGACCAGCCAATATCACCTCCGAGAAGGTGGTTGCCATACTGGAGACTTCCCTGGATTGCTGGCTATACTGGACTAGAGGAGAACACAACCGAGGCTGCTATGCGGCCATCTTACATCCAGTACGGTGGTACCGGACCCAGTCGGCTACAATTTGAGCCTACCACCTAGTAAGGGGCAAGCGTTGCACGCTTTGCACCACTAGTGATTGTAGTCGATGAAAATAGTATCGACTTTTACACGACACGACACACCTTCACACATATTATGCGCTACCTGTGGCGCTGCCAACTTAACCAGCTAGATTTAGCTGAATATGTTGTCCATTAAATAAATCCACAATTAGGTAAATGTTTACAGCATTTCATTAGTTAATCAATCGATAAAAGTATCGATAGCAACTACATGCCTTTTTAAAATTTGCCAGAAACTGGCAACACTCCAGACGTCACTTTCCTCCGTCTTAAAAAAAAAAAGACTATAGCAGTCTAGCCTTTGTTTGTATAGCGCCGGAAGTTTCCACGTCATCGGTTCGCATGCGTAAAAGCTACGAAAAATAAAATTGTTTTTATCAAAAATATGTATGAGCACTGGCCACAAATCTGTCAAAAAATCAAAGCAACAGTCTGCAAATCTGCTGGCATGGCACCTAACTGAGCGTGGTTTCGCAAGGAGAGGTGTTTTTGGTTCTGTCGAATGCACTATTCGTCTCTCGGCAAAGCCACCCATGTTGGTTTACATAAAAAAAAACCGGCCAAGTGCGAGTCGACCTCTCGCACCGAGGTTTCTGCACCACGAAAAAAAAAACATAAAAAAACACGTTTCTGGTATGGGAACCCCCCTTAATTTTTAACTTTTTCTATTTTGTATTATTTGTTGTTATATCCGCCATAATAACACATATTCTGTGAAAATTTCAACGGGCTACCTATTACGGTTCAAGAGAAACAGCCCTCGGACAGACAGAGGGACGGACGGACGGACAAACGGACGGACAGACAGACAGCGGAGGCTTAGTAATAGGCTTCCGTACGGGATACGGAAACCTAAAAAATTATTATGAGAGTAATCTTGACAACATTTCGTACAAAGTAATCTATTAACTTACAGTTCACTGACCTTTTTTTTATTCCAAATGTTGTGAGTTGAACATGTTGTGTTTTGATTTCACAGACAGGCAAATGGATGAAAGCCTCCAATAATAACAAATTCATTTCAGAAATGTTTTATTCTTTCAAATTTATGCACAAACACAACACACTAATGAATAAAAGCACCAAAAATAGGTTTTATTTGCGGCGGCTATGCGCAAAAATGAAGTGCACGCAAGCAAGTGAATGGATGGTAGGGTTTAACCCGCCCGGGTTGATACCACTGCACTGAATGAAAGGGCGGTCGAAACGGCTATGTAAATAGTTTGTGTTTTCCGTTCAGTTCAGTGTAGCCGGCACGACCGAAGGGGAGCACTGATGTGGCACTAAGTTCACCCGGTGTTGAACTTGCGTGGTGGATTGGATTGGATGGTGGCTGACATCACGGATGTTGTAGGTGATGTAGCCAACTGTGTCAGTTTCCGTAAATAAAAAAAACACAAGTTCTCTGTTCGAAATTTTTTTCTTCAAAAGTTGGCACCATAGTGAATCAGATCAAGTAGGCCATATCTTCATCTTTTTTCAAAAGTACAATTTAAGCCTTATCCCCATATTGAAAGAGCGTGTATTTTAATGCCGAAAAAGTCGACTGCGCCATTGTCACACCTTGTGGAACGGGGCGTTTCGGTGCCGTTCCAGGCGGTGTAGCGGGGCGCTTCTGTGTATAAATAGGTGTTTCGTTAGTCATGTCAAAAATTTCGGGAGGGTTACATACACACTGAAATAAACACTTTACGTAAAAAAAAAACATATGATTATAGGAGCATTTTTTCTCCTAACAAAAAAATCAAATCAAATAAGTAGCTGTAAAAACCAATCATAGTGACCTTGTGACTTACTTACAACAAACAGCTGTTCTGCATTTGAACATAGTACGGCCATTGAACCCGTACAATGCAAGTTACCTACTGTTACATACAGGTTAATGTTTAGGTAGTAAACATGTTTTGTTAAATTTCTCGAAAAGTAATTCTAAAAACATATAATTTTTTTTGCGTAACATGTTTATTTGAGTGTGTATGTAACCCGAAAATTTTGCCATGACTAATGAAGCATCTATAAATGTTTGCGGCAGAGACGAGAAGGTGCGCCACAAGATCCTGCGCATCTTCAAGATCTGGGAGCAGCGGACGGTGTACGACGAGGAGTTCCTCTCCGACCTCACCGGGCTGCTCAGCGCCGGCGCGCTCAAGAAGTCGCCCGACGACGACGCCAGCGACTTCCAGGTGCGCGTCTATTTTACAAGTTGTACTTGAACTCACCACGGGGCTGACATAACCGAATACGGTTATATCCCCAAATTTAAATTCAGAACAAAAAAGTTGTACTTTACGCACATTGTGTGCTCATAATACAGGGTGTCCCCGGACTTTTTTTTTTATGTAATCCGGTATGGGTCAGGGGCCAAAGCACATGCTCTGACTAGCCAATATCACCTCCGAGAAGGTAGGTGCCATACCGGAGACTTCCCTGGATTGCTGGCTATACTCGACTAGAGGAGAACACAACCAAGGCTGCTATGCGGCCATCTTACATCCAGTACGGTGGTACCAACCCAGTCGGCTACAATTTGAGCCTACCACCTAGTAAGGGGCAAGGGAAGGTACCTACAGTTTTACACCGGTTCCGAACGGTGAAGCAGCAGGTGTAGGTATGCACGTAAATTTTTTCGTCAGAAAAAAACTCATTGGTACACGGCGACCGGATTCGAACCTCGAAACTCCCGCATGAGAAGCCGATGCCCAAACCACTCGGCCACCCGCCGCTTACTTCTTTACGCACGTTGTGTGCTCATAATACAGGTTGTCCCCGGACTGGTGTAGTTCCTATAAGGAGGCTATTCTATTGTAACAAACATAATTCATAAAAGAAGTAGGGTTCTAGGTACGCCCGTTGCGGAGATATAATTTTTTAAAGTTATTAATGTAGTGTAATGTTGTAATGCTCTAATCGGGCGCGCGCGGGGCGCGGGGCAGTGGGAATACGGATGGGCCGCGACGCGAGTGAACGCATAACAGATAGCCCGCCCTGCCCGCGCCCCGACCCGCACCATTCCGCCTCACATTTGTTGCGTGGTCTAAAGGCGCCCACACATTGTAGTATGCATTTAGTTTGATAGGAAATTCTAAAATTTTAATGAAAGCACATATTTAAAAAATACTTTTACCAGTGCTTTTGTTACAAGGCGTAGAATAGCCTCCTTAAAAGAACTACACCAGTCCGGGGACACCCTATATGGAGAAGAGCTTCGAAATGTCACTGGAGACATCCTACAGAATATGGATATGTAGAGAGAGGGGGGTCGAGTGCGGGCCTGGTGATTCTCCGGCATAATCACCGCAGACTAGGTGACGAGGGCTTGTCGCGAGCCGAAACGTAACTCATGCTGGAGAACTACACAGAGTGGCCGCTCGCTAGTCCCGACCTCGATTGACACCCTCCTCTAATGCCAATGGGCCCGGATATGTTCGGTGAAGCCATCGCAACCTCCCCTCTTTAGGTGCTTTATGAAAATGTGGAGTAAACTAAGAATGTCACATCACCAGGGAACGGAATAGGTAGAGTATGAATACCTAATGTTGGCGTGATTACAACATGGAGTGGTCAAAACCATCTCTTTTGGGAATTTTGAAAAATTCCCGGGAATTCTGGGATTTGAAAAATATTTCCTGGTAGTGATATAGTTAGTAACTTTTGAATTTTATAACATGCTATAATGTATGTAATACCTTACTAAAAATCCCAAAAATTATTTTCAAATCAAAATCACTTCCGGTACCGTTTGGGGCCTGTACTTTAAAAGAATAGCCCCACTGCATCTCTCCCCGTGAATGTCGTAAAAGGCGACTAAGGTATATGTATGATTCCCTTCCTAATCGATACTAGGTGGTAGGGTTTAACCCGCCCGGATTGGTACCAGCGCACTGAATTAAAGGTCGGTCGAAACGGCTATGTAAATAGTCCGTCCAGTTCAGTGTAGCCGGCACCACCGAAGGGAAGCACTGACGTGGCACCAAGTTCACCCGGTGTTATGGGCTGACATCGCGGATGTTGTAGGTGATGTAGCCAACCGTGTCAGTTTCCATGAAAAAAAAAAATACTTCCATACCAATTATTTTTGTCAATTATTGAATTTTTTTCAATGGGAAATTGAATGTGAGACGCTACCACGAGGGTCGTCTGCCGGCCCGCCCGCTGCTGATGTGTTGTTGAACGGCGCAATGTGTCGTCCGCAGCCGCAGCAGCTGGTGAACAAGATAAAGCAGTGCGCGGTGCTGGAGGGGGACACGGACATGAGGCTGCGCTTCATCCACGAGTGCCACCTGCAGCTGTCGGACGCGGACGCACTCTGCGCCAACCTCAAAGGTATTCTCTTGTTTGTTTGTTTGTTTGTTTGCTGCCCAGCCTCTTGGGAAGGTGGGTGGGCCATTCTCCGCACTGAGACCTCAAGACGGTCCGTTGTACGTTGGCGCTCGGGTAGTGTTATTCCAGCCACCCGAGCTCTTTCATGAAGTGGAGCACTCTTCTCAGTCGCTTCCACACTCCATGGGCAGTTCCCACGTTCCCAAGAAACTGCAGTCGTTCTTCTGCTACCACCGGGCATTCCAGGAGCATGTGGGTGGCTGTTTCGTCCTCCGCCATGCAACCTCTGCATAGGGGGCTGTCGGTGACACCTATTATAAACAAGTGCCTGTTGAGTGGGCAGTGACCCGTAAGAAGTCCAAGGTATTATCTTTTGTGGGACCGGAATTCATTGGCTACGGTCGCCCTTCACAGCTGTAATGTCAGTCTATTTTTATCGTTCCGTACGGAAGCGTATAAAACAAATTAAAAAAAAAGTAATTGTGTCCCCAACTTTTTCACATCAATTTCATCTCGTAATGTTGAGACGTATTGCCGACAGAGCGTCGCAACATGGACGAGGTGGAGAAGGAGCTGGGCGAGGGCATCGAGCGCGTGGAGCGCTACACGGCGGCGCTGCAGCGAGAGATCGTGGCGCGTGAGGCGCTGCTGGCGCTGCTCACCTCGGCGCACCAGTACTACGGCACGCAGCGCGGCGAGGTCAAGGTGGTCGCCTATGTGAGTACTTGTTTGTTTGTTTGTTGCTCAGCCTCTTCATTCTCCACACTGAGACCGGGGGTTGCCAGATCAGGGATGCGTATTTTCTGGACATGATATAAAAATTTCGGGATTTTGCAATTTTAGCCGGGACAAATCAATAAAACTAATAAAAGTACCTTGAAAGAAAAATATCTTTTATTTCGTATGCCACATTATACTAGTTTAACTCCATCAGAGTTTAAAAAGCGCGGGGCGGCTAGGTAGACTAGTACTAGCTAGTACTAGGTAGACTAGGTAGACTAGCGGCTAGGTAGACTAGGTTGAAGCTAACGCTGCTTTCAACTGGACGGAGGAATTAATTTTGGCGGGACAAATTTTTCCAAAGCGGGACTCTGGACAAAGAGTAAAATTTCTGGGGACAATTCCGCTCAGTCCCGGCCACCTGGCAACCCTCAAGACGGTCCGTTGTACGTTGGCGCCCGGGTAGTGCTACTCCAGCCACCCGAGCTCTTTCATGAAGTGGAGCACCCTTTTCGGTCGCTTCCACACTCCATGGGTAGTTCCCACGCTCCCAAGAAACTGCAGTCGTTCTTCCGCCATCACCGGGCACAAAACAGGTCGGCGGCTGTTTCGTCCTCCTCCATGCAACCTCTGCAGAGGGGGCTGTCGGGGACCTATATGTGAGTACTTATTTGGCAGGCATTGATTCGTGCTGAAGTAGATTCAAATATCAATGTATACTATGGGGCTGACATAGCCAAAAATGGCTAGAGCCTTAAACAAAATAAAGATTTCAAAAAAAAAACCGGGAGCACCTGCAATGTTTCTGGATAAATATGAGTATAAATAATAGTAAGTTTTTCTGTAGGCCTGGCACTATTTTGAGCAGTTTTGCAACTCCGCGAGTACACTGCCGCCATCTATTGGCGAAACTGCGCAAGAGTAGTGGCGCCATCTCTTGACTGACAAACTACTCCATTCATCAAAGGAAGGTGTGGAAATAAGCTTGCGATGGCTTCACTGAACATATCTGGGCCCATCGCTCGCTCGCAGTAGAGGAGGGTGTTAATCGAGGTCGGGACTAGCGAGTGGCCACTCTAAATTTCCCGCGCATGCTTCACGTTTCGGCTCGCATCAAGCCCTCGTCAGCAAGTCTGCGTTGACTAGGACGCGGGGAGACCACCAGTCCCGCTCTCGACCTCCCTCTCTCTACCTATCCATATTTTGTAGGATGCTTCCAGTGACGTTTTCTTTGTCGGCAGGCGTACAAGAACTTTGGCGCTCGCGTTCGGTGCCTAAAGCGCAAGTTAGACGACAAGATAAAGAAACTGCCGTCGCGGGCGGAGCGCACGCCGTCGCCGCCGCGGCCCGACGAGGAAGTGCCGTCGCCGGGGCCCGACGAGGACTTGCAGCTCCCCAACAACGAAGATGGCGACACCGGTATGAACTTGTCACAATATATGAGTTTTTAAATCACAATCAGCCTCGATAGCTCAGTGGTGCACACAGTCAACGGTCGCTATTGAATGTTAAGCAACGCTGGGCGCGGTCAGTACTTGGATGGGTGACCGCTGACCGTTGGAGGCTGACCTAGGTTCGGATTCCTCGTAAAACTGTAGGTCCCTTCCCTCCTAATCTTACTTGGTGGTAGGGTTTAACCCGCCCGGGTTGGTACCACCGCACTGAATGAAACGTCGGTTGAAACGGCTATGTAAATAGTTTGTGTTTTCCAACCAGTTCAGTGTAGCCGGCACAATCAAAGGGGGAAGCACTGACATGGCACCTAGTTCACCCGGTGTTATGGGCTGACATAACAGACGTTGTAGGTGATGTAGCCAACCGAGTCAGTTTCCATAAAAAAAAAACGTGACTGTTAGACATTACTTCAACCGGGAGGACGCCTTCAAGTTGTCGCCGATGTGGAACCAAGTCATAGCTCAAGAGAAGAAGACACGACGAGCCGGAAGTGGACACCATCAGCGCCTTTTGTCTCTCCGCCGAGATCCGGAACGCACCTGAGCGCTCGTCTACGGAAACTACCCGCACTGGCCACCGCTAAAATCTTCTTCAACGACGGACGGAGATTTGACAGTTCTCTGCCAACCGTCGCGCAAGGCAGAGTGCGAATGAAGATGGGCCATACGCTTGGCCCGAAACGTCGAGCCACATAGCTCGGAGTGGAGCCGCGAGTAAAGCTGTTCGATTTAAAACTTGTCACAATGTCATGGATGACATCGTTTTGTCTTGTATGGACCTTGTAAAGTTTGTGATATATTTTTTTTTTGACAAAACTTTGTGGCTCTTCATATGTGTTATGAAATCTTTAATTTTGTGATTGACTTAATTATTTCATTATTTTAATGTTGCAAAGCGCATAATGTTTACAAAGCGACCTTTTGCAAGCACGACCCCCTTTTCATGTTTAATTTGACTGGACTATATAGCCAGTTAGATAGATAGAAAATTCTTTATTACTAGAAATACTGTTTTTTTTTTATGGAATGTGACACGGTTGGGCTACATCACCTACAACATCCGTTATGCCCATAACACCTTGGTGATTTGCCATGTCAGTGCTTTCCTTTGGTCGTGCCGGCTACATTGAACTTTTTTTTTTTTTTATGGAAACTGACACTGTTGGCTACATCACCTACAACGTCCGTGATGTCAGCCCATAACACCGGGTGAACTAGGTGCCATGTCAGCGCTTCTCCCTTTGATCGTGCCGGCTACACTGAACTGGTCGGAAAACACAAACTATTTACATAGCCGTTTCAACCGACGTTTCATTCAGTGCGGTGCTACCAACCCGGGCGGGTTAAACCCTACCACCAAGTAAGATTAGGAGGGAAGGGACCTACAGTTTTACGAGGAATCCGAACCTCGGTCAGCCTCCAACGGTCAGCGGTCTCCCATCCAAGTACTGACCGCACCCGGCGTTGCTTAACATTCAATAGCGACAGTTGACTGTCTGCACCACTGAGCTAACGAGGCTGACAAAAGAACTGCATTGAAAAAATTATTTACATCACCGTTTTGACTGACGTTTCATTCAGTGCGTTATCAACCCGGGCGGGTTAAACCCTACCACCTAATAAGATAAGAAGGGAAGGGACCTACAGTTTTACGTGGAATCCGAACCACGGTCACCCACCAACGTTAGGACCAAACCGTGTAGAGAACTTCGAAAACGTCACTGGAAGTGGAAGCATCCTACAGAATATGGATAGGTAGAGAGAGGGAGGTCGAGAGCGGGACTGGTGGTTTCCCCGCGTCCTAGTCAACGCAGACTAGCTGACGAGGGCTTGAAGCGAGCCGAAACGTGAAGCATGCGCGGGAAATTTAGAGTGGCCACTCGCTAGTCCCGGCCTCGATTAATACCCTCCTCTACTGCCGATGGGCCCGGATATGTTCGGTGAAGCCATCGTAAGCTTAGATCCACACCTTCACCTATTCAAGTTCTGACTCTGAGCCCAGGTGTGCTTATGATCACAAACAACGGTCGACCGATCCCTGTATTGCTCCATAAAAAAAATTCTGTAACCAGCAATGTATAAAATTTACATGAGTTATAAAGGGGGAACTTATTCCTTACAGAGATTTCTTCCACGCAACCTTTGGAGTTTTAAGTTGTTTGCCAAATAAATTTACATTATTATTCGTTTATTGACACATTTCTTTTTTTTTATTAATTTTATATAAAAAACTTAAGTCTAAAATTAATATAAAATAACAAATTACATTATTTATTATTATAGTATTGTTGCGGATTTTTTTTTATGGAAACTGACACGGTTGGCTATATCACCTACAACATCCTCGATGTCAGTCCATAACACCTTGGTGAACTAGGTGCCATGTCAGTGGTTCCCTTCATTTCATGTCGGCTACACTGTACTAGACGGAAAACACGAACTATTTACATAGCCGTTTCGACCGACGTTTCGCTCAGTCCGGTGGTACCAACCCGGCCGGCCCAAAATACGCCCATTCGAATGATATCGAATAATATAGATTCATAAACAGCTGGAATAAACTTCCTGAGGAAGTTATTGAAGCACCCTCAATAAACACATTCAAAAATAGGCTTGAAAAGTACTTAAAAATCAAAGAAATATAACAGATAGCAACAGCAGTGATCATCATAGACATGAACACATCAGCATATTAAGCTTCTAGTTCATTAACATATAATAATAAAATTCCTTCTCGTTTTGGTCGCAGCGACGTACAACATCGACAAGACATTCTCGACGTCGATGACGGCCGATGGGTCGCTGTACAGCGCGGGATTCTCCAGCTTCCTCGGCGCCGAGAACCCCTTCAACTTCTTCCAGGACGGCACCACAGCTGATGCAGGTGTGTGCATTTCTTCCTTGGATATAGTCTCAAATACAACGTTGAGAGGACATGTCGGTCAGTGTGTGTGCGTCTACTACTGCTGGATATACGCCTCTCCAGTTTTCTTCCAGTCCCCCCGTGTTATGCAGAACCGGTAAACTCTGGAACGCTCTCCCCGCCCATATATTTCCCCCCAAGTACAGTCTCGGGTCCTTCAAGAGGGGTGTGAATGGGCACCTGTCAGGCCGGCATGGCATTTGCAACCCCCGCATACGACCGAATGTCCATGGGCGTCGTTAGACACCTTATGGGTGGCTCGGCGCCATATGCCGCGCTGTCAATAAAAAAAAAAATGTCGGTCAGTGTGTGTGCGTCTACTACTGCTGGACATACGCCTCCTGTTTTCTTCCAGTCCTCCCGTGTACGTATGCACGCCCCTCTTTTTTTAGGGCCCGACTTTCCTCCTTCGTTCTAAACTCCAGCCTGACTCATGCATGATAGAAAGAAAAACTTATCAAATTAAAAAATAAGTCACAGTTCACAACTACGGCAGTAAATAATCATACATTGAGCTTTAGAAAGAGACAACTTTTTTTTTTATTTAATCCGGTATGGGTGGCTGAGTCAGAGGGGCCAAAGCGCATGCTCCGACCAGCCAATATCACCTCCGAGAAGGTAGGTGCCATACCGGAGACTTCCCTGGATTGCTGGCTATACTGGACTAGAGGAAAACACAGCCGAGGCTGCTATGCGGCCATTTTACATCCAGTACGGTGGTACCAACCCAGTCGGATACAGTTTGAGCCTACCACCTAGTAAGGGGCAAGGGAAGGGACCTACAGTTTTACACCGGCTCCGAACGGTGAAGCAGCAGGTGTAGGTATGCAAGTAAATTTTTTCGTCAGAAAAAACTCATTGGTACACGCCGACCGGATTCGAGCGGATTCGGACCTCTCGCATCAGAAGCCGATGCCGAAACCACTCGGTCACCCGCCGCTTTTTTGAAAACAAATAATGTTGTGCAATACTGTTGTGGAGCGGTTGAACAATACTGTTGTGGAGCTTTGTCTCTGTCGCGCGAACTCGCACATCTCTGTGCGACAGAGACGTTTGTCTCTTTCTAAAGCCCTGATGGAAGAATGCAAAATTCTGACTACATTTATCTGAGCATCTCTAGCCCTCAGAGGCTTGAGATGGTTTGGAGAATGGTTTAATAGGTACTATGGGGCTGGCATAGTCGCAAGGCGGCTAAGAGGATACCCATAGCTGGCTGCTTTGCATAGAAAAAGGTCGTAAGTTGGTGTTGTTTTTAAATTTAAAAAATTAATGGTAATAAAATTTAAAAATCTACAACAATAGAGTTCTGTGCTTGTGGTTTAGTTATTTATAAGTGCAATAAAAATTTCGTTTTATTTATGCATTCACGTTTTAAATCAGATGAAAAAAATCTAAATGAAATAAATTTTTCTCATCTGACGCAAAAGTGAATGAATAAATATTGCACTGATAAATAACTAATCTACAAGCACAGAACTCTATTGTTGTAGATTTTTAAATTATATTACCATTAATTTTTTTAAATTAAAAAAACAAAACCGACTTAAGACTTTTTTCTATGCAAAGCAGCCAGCTATGGGTATCGTCTTAAAGTGCTGTATAAATTTTCAAAAATCCCGATGTACACTATTTACTGGCGGTTACTGTACGTGTTGTCATCTCACATTGCAGGCAGCAAGATCGAGGTGATCAGCAGCGCCGGCTCGGGATCGGGCTCCGCGGAGAAGCCCGACTTCAACATCAACGAGTTCCTCAAGACCCTCACCTCGGAGCCACCGCCGACTGATCACACGACAGGTACTGTCCGTTCTAAAACTACAGGTGAGTCAATACAGTGTTTATTATAGAGTTTCGAAGGCTTTGTTTTAAATCAAAGCAGCTTTTAACTCATGGTTTCACTTCGAGCTATGTGGATGAAGATGAAGATGGGCCATACGCTTGGCCCGAAACGTCGAGCCACATAGCTCGGAGTGGAACTGTGAGTAAAGCTGCTTTGATTTAAAAAAATGTCTAAGAACCGCGGTAATTTAAAAACCCTTATTTCGAAGCTTATGTTTGTTTGATTGTTTGCTGCGCAGCCTCTCAGGTGGTGGGAAATTCTTCGCACTACGACCTCGAGGCGGTCCGTTGTACGTTGGCGCCCAGTTTAATTCCAAGGCTTCATGTACTTTAAAAAACAGGTTGAGTCTGTCAGTTCTTAAGTCTCTCAATTGACGCTACTTTAATTAGGGACAAATCGATTATGCTAAATACATAATGAAAACTCAAACTAAACAATGGCTCTCAATGGCTTCTGCCTCAGATCACGGTTGCAGGTGCATTCCAACAATATATATATATATATATTTTTTTTTTTTTTGCTGCATGGACTCTGATTACTGTATTCGGACATAACTGTCAAACAGCAAGTAAGGCATGAAGACCCACCTGCCGCATAATAATAATAATTATACACTTATGCAACTTAATGTGTGGAAAGTGCGGGTTTATTGCCTTAGGCAATTTCCTCCAGTCAACTCAGTGTACCTACATTTTTACATAGAATCCGAACCGTGGAGCTGTGGGTGAAGGTATGCACGTAATTTTTTTCAAATCATCAAAATTGGTACACGCTGGTTGGATTCGAACCTCAGACCTCTAGCAAGAGAAGCCGACGCCCAGACCACTCGGCCGCCCGCCGCTTACCGCCTAGCGAGGGACAGGGGAAGGGAGCTGCGGTTTAAGCCTCTTCCACTCATAGTGACGTCATGCGCTCAGCGGAATGGGGAGCGGGGACAGGGGCGCCGCCACCCCGTTTCCTCTTTAGGCAGTTTCCTCTTTACTAGAGCGGGATGAAATCGCCACAAGGCGCTTACTATAAAACAAAGGGAAGGTGAATAACGCGCAAATCTTTTTTATTTTAATAAGTATGAAAAGCTTTGTGATTTTTTAAAATTATGGTTCACTAAAGAATATAAAATTGTATTTGGAGAAAAATTATAAAAAATGTACATTAATTAATTCTTTATATTTTTACAATAGAAATTGCTGTAAAAATAGAGGAATATTTGGATTTTTTTCTATCGAGTGAAGTTAAAAAACTTGTTCTTTCAAAGTTTTGATTCCCTAAAGATAATCCTGTAGATTGAAAACCTAGAACATCCTCTATACTTATCTTTAACTTTTCATATGTCTGCATCAATCCTACCGTACAGATGACCCGAGGAGTAGAGGCTTAACGCGGTTTGTCTGTCCAGCTGCGCCGGCGCAGCTGAAAGTGAGCGACACGCTGCCGGGGCTAGACCTCCTCACGCCCGAGAGTGCGGGCAACGCGTCAACCGGGCCGCCGCAGCTTTCCTTCTACGGATCTCTCGACAACAGTGTCCAAGGTACAATCACAGATCACTTAATAGTTACTTCGTAACACATAAATCACTCCATAGAAAATGTTCCTACCTTCGGGCTTTCATAGCCTACTGCTTCACGTCGCCAATAGCTGCGTGCGAAAATGTACCTTAACGATCGAGTGTAAAGTGGTTATTGCTTTGCAGCTGCGCGCAGTTGCGTGGGCGAGCGTCTATGTATACTTCGCGCGGCTGACGAATTTCCACTGAAATAGACCGCCGGCGGCCCGTCGGGCGGTAGGTAGTTAGCGCGCGCAAGTACATAGAGTGCGTGAGGCCTGGTACGATGACTGTCTGGGTATTAAAATGTGGCTTAATAATAATTAGTGAGCATGCAAACTGACATGTTTGACTACATCACCTACAACAACCGTGATGTCAACATGTACACTTCGATGAACTAGAAGCCACGTCAGTGCTTTCCTTCGGTCGTGCCGGCTACACTGAACTAGACGGAAAACTCGAACTATTTACATTGCCGTTTCAACCGACCTTACATTCAGTATGGTGGTAACAACCCGGGCGGGTTAAACTCTACCACCTAGTAAGGTAAGAAGGGAAGGGGACCTACAGTTTTACATGGAATCTGAACCAAGGTCGGCATCAACGGTCAAACGGTCGGCGATCCAAGTTATGACTGCGCCCAGGTGTGCTTAAGACCATGAACGGTTGATCGATCGCACCACTGATGCGCCGCAAGCAAAGGGAAGCACCTTGTTCAATAAGGTGTTATGGGCTGACATCAGGGACGTTGAAGATGATGTAGCCAACCGTGACAGTTTACATAAAAAAAAATCCCCCATTGGGAAACTGGTGATGTATGTAATTGGGACTTAGCTTTTTTTAGAGTTCCGTATCTGGTACGGGACCCTATTACTAAGCCTACGCCGTTTGTCTGTCTGTCTGTCCGTCCGTCCGTCTGTCCGTCTGTCTGTCTGTCCGTCCGTCCGTCTGTCTGTCTGTCCGAGGGCTGTATCTCTTGAACCGTAATAGGTAGCCCTTTGAAATTGTCACAGAATATGTGTTTATGGCCGATATAACAACAAATAATAAAAATAAAAAAAAGTTTAAAATTCATGGGGGTTCCCATAGAAGAAACCAAAAAGTGTATGCTCGCGCGCCATCTACCGAATAGATTATGAAGCATTTTAACTAATCATGACATTTAACTAATATGAAGCATTTCATAACACGCCATCTAGATGGCGTGAGTGGCGCTAGCCATGACATGGCGATACGGAACCCTCGGTGCGCGAGGTAGACTCGCACTTGACCGGTTTTTTTGCTTTTACACTTATTCTCACTACTTCAGTCAGCATTAAGGATAATTACCAGGGATCAAAACAGGTAGAGTATAAATACCTAATGTTGGCGAGGATACATAACATGGAGTGGTTAAAACAACCTCTCTCGGGAATTTCGAATGGGAAATTCCAGAATGTGAAAAATATTTCGTGGTACCTGATTAGTTAGTAACTTTTGACACTTGGTAACTGCAATGTGCTGTAATGTATGAATACCTTATTAAAAATCCCAAAAAATATTTTCAAATCAAAACCACTTTCATACCAATAAATTTTTTTTCAAAATTATTGGGTTTTTATTAAATATACTATTCATACATTACAGCATATTACAAGTGTCAAAACCAAGAACATTTTAATAGGTTTGGACGTCAGACTGTCCAATGCTTTATGAGAAACAGCGTCGCCGAGGTCCGCGGGTGTTGGAGGGGACGGCGCGCGCTCTGATTGGATGGTATCGGGCGGTATTGCGCTCTGATTGGTTGGTAACAAATGGAATTTGTACTTTATACAAACGTCGTGTTACGCTGGCGGGGGAAGGTCCGAGGTCTTTACCTATTAAAATGTTCTTGGTCAAAAGTTACTAACTATATCAGGATATATTTTTCTAATCCTGGAATTACTGCGAATTTTTCGGAATTCCCGGAAGAGGTGGTTTTAACCACACCCATGTTATGTCTTCTCACCAACATTAGGTACTTATACTCTACCTATTCCGATCCCTGGTAATTAGGCACCTTGTGCGGCTGAAGAATTTTAAAGCTCATTTTAACATTAATTATGCAAAATCTGTTGATTTTTATATTGAAAATATAAAATAAATGCCCAAACTTATATTTACAGACGAACCAGAGTCGTACCAGAGCGATCCCCAGTGGAGTAACACGCCCGCTAGCTGGGGCGCCACTGTACGTATACCTTTTTTTCCTTTTTTGTGTATCGAGAAAAAAAAATTACCACCATAATATCATTAAGTATAGAAATGACATTTCGAAAATCTTGACCATTTTTGATTTGAACGAGACACCTAAACCGTATTGTTATGATTCAGAGTGCCTAGAAAGAGATCTGGAAATAGTCATTTTTCAGCCTCGGTAGCTCAGTAGTCCAGTCGGTCGACTTTTATTAAGCACACCTGGGCGCGGTCAGTACTTGGAATGCTCAACCGTTGTTCGGATTCCACGTTAAAACTGTAGGCCCCTTCCCTTCATACCTTACTAGGTGGTAGGGGTGCCAGTGCGGTGGTACCAACCGGCTGGGTTGGTACCACCGCACTGAGCGAACCTTCGGTCGAAACGGCTATGTGTAGTTCGTCCAGTTCAGTGTAGCCGACATGAAATGAAGGGATGCACGAGTTATATCCTTGGGGTTGAGTGCCTGTATTTGGTGTGGGTTAAAAATATAACTCCCAAGAATACGGCTTCTACTGTGAATGAGCACTTCACATTCACAAAGGATGTGTATGGGCGGGTCATCCTCTTTTATGCAGAACCAGCACACCGGTGTGTCGCTAAGCCCCATTCGGTGTAGGTGTTTGTTTAGTCTGGAGTTAAGGTCCTTATTAGGACTCTAGTGCTGAATCTAGTGAAGCTATTCACTAGATTCAGCCTGTGCTATATCTGGTTCCTTTTTAGGTTTCCGTATCCCGTACGGAAGCCTATTACTAAGCCTCCGCTGTCTGTATGTCTGTCCGTCCGTCCGTCTGTCTGTCTGTCCGTCCGTCCGAGGGCTGTATCTCTTGAACCGTAATAGGTAGCCCGTTGAAATTTTCACAGAATATGTGTTATTATGGCGGATATAACAACGAATAATAAAAAATAGAAAAAGAAAAAAATTAAGGGGGGTTCCCATACAAGAAACGTGTTTTTTTTTCAATGTTTTTTTTTGTGGTGCGGATACCTCAGTGCGCGAGTCCAACTCGCACTTGGCCGTTTTTTTTCTTTTTTCAGTATTATTTATGCACTGTATTTAAATTGTACTTATTTAATGTTAAGATAAAATTAAAATGTGTTTCTCCTTCACGTAGAGGAGCGTGGGCGGGTCGCGGCTGTCGACGCCGCCGCTGGTGCCGCCGGCTCTGACCACGCCGCAGGCGGCGGCGCCCCCGCCCGCGTACGCCGACACGCCCGAGTCCCCGCCTCCCGCGCCGCTGCACACCCCCACCGCTACGCTCATCGTGCCGGAGAGCAGGCACTACGCGCAGGTAATCATTCGAACCCTGTATTTCCCCGCGAAGTACAGCCTCGGGTCCTTCAAGATGGGAGTAAAGAGGCAACTGTCATGCCGGCTCGGCATTCGCTACCCCGCAATCTCTGTTGGTTTCACGTGACATGACATGTTACACCGCATATACTGTCACTGTCAGCTCAACAAATCCGAGACGAAACTTCCTGTCAAATAGAGCAGTGGAAATGTGGAACAAACTGCCCGAAGATGTCGTACAAGCACCCACCACCAATTCCTTTAAAAACAGGCTCGACAAACACCTAAAAAAAACACAAAACTGAACTAACATAAAAATAACAAAGCACCAGTGAACTTAGACATGAACACATCAGCCTAGGCTGTTCGTTCATCAAATAAATAAATAAATAAAAAAAAAATATATATATAAAAAAAAGCATCTTTAAGCAATTTTTCTTCCACCGACCCGTGGACTAGTTAGCGAACTGGTTTGCTAGTTTATTGTTTATTGTTTATTGTATAATTTCATCCACAGGTAGGTAACCTACGCTTGGACATGTCGAAAATTCCGCCAGTTCTAAATTCAATGCGAAGAAGAACTGACAAACAAACTTCGCAAGTCACAATGTTTTGTTAGTACCTTAAAAGTATTATATTATAGTAACTTACAAATAATTAACCCATACTACCGCTCACAAGAGCATTAATATTTACAGCATAAACATGAATACTGAAGAATCTGACCACACTGCCTATTTAAATTACCTATATCTGGTGTATAGTGCCATCGTCAATTTTGATATTTCATATTATATCAAGTCAAATAAAACAATTAGTTTACGTTTATTACAAAGAAATGTAATAAGTCATATTAAAAATCAAATGATACAAAGTGTATCGAATTGTCAAAATTTGTTAGTGAGAAAAATAGTAGTCAGACTCTTAGATAAAATTATGGTCAGTTATTTGTTAGTGAAGGGTTTGATCCCCGTAACTTGTTAGCCTGTGAAATGATGAGTCTTTGGTTATATTATCTATGGATAGAAAAGTGAAAATACAATACTGCGATGTGACGATGCGTTTTAGAAGAAATAAATCTTTATCTCTTTCTTTCTGTCATTCTGTTTTCAAACATAGTGTGTGGTGAAAAAATTAGTATTTCACAGGACTTTGCTGACCCTTGAATCCCGCATGAATGTTACAGGACATGCCGCCGCAGGATGTAGACCACCGCGGGCTGCTACCGCCCCCGCCGCCACCTCCTATGCTACCAAGTATGCCCAGTTAGTGTCATTTTTTACTGAGCGCCTAAACATACGTACGTCGAACCTGTTTCCCAGTGGGATAGCCAGAGCAACAGATCTCCACGTGACACGGTTCTTGACCACAGAACATAAAAACGAGTAGAAGTAACGCCTCACTCCTGCGTACCGCAAGTAAGCACATTAGGGCTCGTACCCATACTACGTGACCGATTTTACCCACTTTTTGACCCCCTCCCCCCCTCCCTTGTGACCTACCGTGGTTTGTGCTCAGACCCGCTATGACCAGGGATCAGAACAGGTGGAGTATAACTGAATGAAAGGTCGGTCGAAACGGCTATGTAAATAGTTTGTGTTTCCGTCCAGTTCAGTGTAGCCGGCACGACCTAGGGGAAGCACTGACGTGGCACCAAGTACACCCGGTGTTATGGGCTGACATCGCAGATGTTGTAGGTGATGTAGCCAACCGTGTCAGTTTACATAAAAAAAAAAACATAATGTTGGTGAGAAGACATAACATGGAGTGGTTAAAACCATATCTTCTGGGAATTCTGGAATTTGAAAAATATATCCTGGTAGTGATATAGTTAGTAACTTTTGACACAACTTTTAACATGCTGTAGGTCGCAGTGATAATAGGACTCAGGGGCCCTAACTCTCACACTCAAATCATAAATCATAAAATGTGATAATAGGGCTCAGGGGCCCTAACTCGCACACTCAAATCATAAATCATAAAATGTGATTATAGGGCTCAGGGGCCCTAACTCTCACACTCAAATCATAAATCATAAAATGTGATAATAGGGCTCAGGGGCCCTAACTCTCACACTCAAATCATAAATCATAAAATGTGATAATAGGGCTCAGGGGCCCTAACTCGCACACTCAAATCATAAATCATAAAATGTGATAATAGGGCTCAGGGGCCCTAACTCGCACACTCAAATCATAAATCATAAAATGTGATAATAGGGCTCAGGGGCCCTAACTCGCACACTCAAATCATAAATCATAAAATGTGATTATAGGGCTCAGGGGCCCTAACTCTCACACTCAAATCATAAATCATAAAATGTGATAATAGGGCTCAGGGGCCCTAACTCTCACACTCAAATCATAAATCATAAAATGTGATAATAGGGCTCAGGGGCCCTAACTCGCACACTCAAATCATAAATCATAAAATGTGATAATAGGGCTCAGGGGCCCTAACTCTCACACTCAAATCATAAATCATAAAATGTGATAATAGGACTCAGGGGCCCTAACTCTCATACTCAAATCATAAATCATAAAATGTGATAATAGGGCTCAGGGGCCCTAACTCGCACACTCAAATCATAAATCATAAAATGTGATTATAGGGCTCAGGGGCCCTAACTCTCACACTCAAATCATAAATCATAAAATGTGATAATAGGGCTCAGGGGCCCTAACTCTCACACTCAAATCATAAATCATAAAATGTGATAATAGGGCTCAGGGGCCCTAACTCGCACACTCAAATCATAAATCATAAAATGTGATAATAGGGCTCAGGGGCCCTAACTCTCACACTCAAATCATAAATCATAAAATGTCATAATAGGGCTCAGGGGCCCTAACTCTCACACTCAAATCATAAATAATAAAATGTGATAATAGGACTCAGGGGCCCTAACTCTCACACTCAAATTATAAATAATAAAATGTGATAATAGGGCTCAGGGGCCCTAACTCTCTAGGGCTCAGGGGCCCTAACTCTCACACTCAAATCATAAATCATAAAATGTGATAATAGGGCTCAGGGGCCCTAACTCTCACACTCAAATCATAAATCATAAAATGCTAACATAATTGAATGTCGAACAGTTGTGGACCTGGAAGATGTGGACCACAGGCGGCTTCCACCGATGACCACCTCGGCTCCGCCCCTCGTCCCCACGCGCCATCAAACCCCTCATAAAGGTGAATTGTTTTTATCAACTCCGTTTTTGTCAGCCTCCGTAGCTCAGTGGTGCGGTCAGTCGACTGTTGTTAAGCAACGCTGAGCGCGGTCAGTACTTGGATGGGTGACCGCTCGACCGGTTGGAGGCTGACAGTGGTTAGGATTCCACGTTAAACTGTAGGCCCCTTCCCTACTTACCTTACTAGGTGGTAGGGTTTATCCCGGTCGGGTTGGTACCACCGCACTGAGCGAAACGTCGGTCGAAACGACTATGTAAATAGTTCGTGTTTTCCATCCAGTTCAGTGTAGCCGACATGAAATGAAGGGAAGCACTGACATGGCACCTATAGTTCACCCGGTGTTATGGGCTGACATCCCGGATGTTGTAGGTGATGTAGCCAACTGGGTCAGTTTCCATAAAAAAAAAAAAACACCAAAGGGCAATTTAAACAGTACGTCGTGGGTTTACATTTCGAGTGTAACAGCCACTAGTGTCCCGCTTAGAAATAGGTTGTACTACCGCAAGGCAAATGCTATTTCGCTCTTTCATTCTATCCCACTCTTTTACGTTTCGACTATAAGCAGTACCCTAATCACGAGATTTAACCTACATACTACGCTACGCCGTGTTCTCCGCATCATTTGTATGGAGAAACGGAGCAGCGCCTCTAGTGATAGATTTGCGAACTTCGTTTCTCCATACAAAATTATGCGGAGAAAACGGCGTAGCGTAGCGTAGTAGGGTAAATCTCGTAATTAGGGTACAGGTGTTCTGCGGAGTTTTCCCTCCATCAAAAACCTATCAGTGTGTTCTAAAACAGTTTGTCATATCTGTTTGGCGCCACATGTCGCGCTTTCTGTAAAAAAAGCAGCTTCTTTGCTCTGATTTTCTAGACATTTTTCTCAGCTCACCTAATACAATTGTTTGCATGCATGTTCAATGTATGAATTGAAGAATAAATACATTTGGTTTAAATATTTCATTATAAAATGTTAATTTAAATTTTCAGATGTGGACCACAGAAACCTGATCCCGTTAACATCGCACCCTCCCCCATCAAACAACAGGCATCACCAGGGTAGCATTGACCAGGTAGCCACCGCCTTTTGGTTGTTTTTTAGAAATTTGTTTTGTGTTGACAGCGAGGGGTTTATTTGGCCAAACATTGTTTATTGTATTGTGAACAGAAAGTAAAACCTATTTTAACAGGATGAGGCAGGTGATGAACGGGGATCACAATAGGTAGACTATAAATACTGAATGTTGGCGTGAAGACATAACATGGTAGTGCTTTACTTACTAGGTGGTAGGCTCAAATTGTAGCCGACTGGGTTGGTGCCACCGTACTGGATGTAAGATGGCCGCATAGCAGCCTCGGCTGTGTTCTCTAGTCCAGTATAGCCAGCAATCCAGGGAAGTCTCGTATGGCACCTACCTTCTCGGAGGTGATATTGGCTGGTCGGAGCATGCGCTTTGGCCCCTCCGACTCATCCACCCGTACCGGATTACATAAAAAAAAAGTGGTTATAACCAACCACCTCTCTCGGGAATTGTGAAAAATTCTCGGGAATTCTGAGATTGTAAGCATGCTTGAAGAAGCTAGACTGATTTTTCAGTCAAATGTTTCCCAAAGCCATAATAAAGCGGAGAAAAAAATACTATTTTTAACCTGACATGTTATTTGTTCCCTTGCCCCTTACAAGGTGGTAGGCTCAAATTGTAGCCGACTGGGTTGGTACCACCGTACTGGATATAAGATGGCCGCATAGCAGCCTCGGTTGTGTTCCCCTTCTAATCCAGTATAGCCAGCAATCCAGGGAAGTCTCCGGTATGGCACCTACCTTCTCGGAGGTGATATTGGCTGGTCGGAGCATGCGCTTTGTCTCCTCTGACTCAGCCACCCATACCGGATTACATAAAAAAAAAATTTGGTCAACATTAATTCATTGTTTTTGACCCAACTAGCTGGTGTGTCGGTAATTAAACTTAGGCGTTAATGTCTTTTTGAAAAAATTTAAAAGAAGAGTTGTGCCGCCCATGCACGCTGACGAGAGTTTTGTTTATTTTCAGCTAGATGATTTGTTGTGCAATTTGATGGTGAGTGAGAGTGCATTTCATCACCCGAATTCAATACTGGCTCTGGGTTTTCTGTAAATAATATCTTTCTTACAGCCGTTTCGGTAACAAAACTACCTCTCAAACCGGTGATCGAGAATGTATGCATGCCTATAAATATCGTTGGCTTTTGGTGTGGAAACTGGTCAACATTTTAAATTTTTAAATTTTTTTTTCTTTTGGACAAATATTGCACTGACTGTTGATATAAAGTTTATGTACTTAAATATAATCTACTATATTTTTAATGCTTTGTATATTGTTTTCTGTACAAAACACTTCTGGGAGGGCCTGGGAAATAGTGACAGTTGACATTTCTCAGTTCTAACAGCATTTGAACCTGTACTTCCTTTCGGTCCATTTAGAGCGGCTTGAACAGGCATCAGTCAAGCCGGCATGGCATTCGCAACCCCCGTAAACCACTGTATCGGCACCCATAGTAACCTAAAGGTAGATCCACACATGTATCAATGCGGCGCATCTTATCCCCGTATCTCGTATCTAGCTCCGCGTCTAGTTGTTGTTGTTGTTGTTGTTGTTATTTGCTGCCCAGCCTCTTGGGAAGGCGGGTGGGCCATTTTCCGCACTGAGACCTCAAGACGGTCCGTTGTACGTTGGCCCCGCTTCTAGTTGTGGACGCCTCGCTCGGTGCTGCATCCGTATTCCGTATCTCTTCTGATGATCGGACGAAAACCGACTCGAGATGGAACGGACCATATCAGAGCAGCGTATGGAGATGGCGATAAGCGTCTTGCGGCACGGATGCGGTGATGGAACCCGCAAAATGATACACATGTGGAGCCAGCTTAATAATATGGTGGAACAATGCCGCATGTAATGAAATGAAATGAAAATCCTTTATTCAGCATAAAATAAAACAATAACTCTTAGGCTTTCAAAAATTCCCCAAAAGACCAAAAAATTCCGTGTTGACTTCCGGAAGGGCCGATCGGCCTCCGAAGATCGAGTTCGAAAATATCGCTAAAAGCGATTTTGATGAATTTTTCTTAGTAAAATGCGCTAAAATCACCAATTTGTCATTAAAACTCTTAGCGATATTCATCAAACACACTGCAGCAACACTCCTTTCCACTCAATCACACTTATTTAAATATGACAACTGTCAATTTCAACCTTGGCGTCCCCTTGAGGGCCGATCAGCCTTTCTGGAAGTCTGCGGGCTTATAGCAATATCATAATAAAAAACACGAGAACAATGCAAAAATAAAAAAAAAACGATTACAGCTTATTTTAGTATTCCCCCTTTAAAAAGTAATTTCTGATAAAATGGTTTTGCAATAAAAACAATTTGAATGTGGTGTGTGTCAGGACTATCGGGTGCCGCCTCCGATGCCGCCCTCCGACATCGTGGAGAGCGTCGACATGGACCTCTCGGACGACGAACAGCAGTCAGGTACGGTGTCCTCTGTGTCACCACCTGCGTTATGTCTACCTCTGTTACACTAACAGTGCGACCGCATGTAGGTTGAACTGCACGCACAATGCGGAACGTACTGTGGCCCTGCGGCCCGTGGCGAACAATTTATAATATTAATTTTGTGCCAAACGGCTGCCGCGTAGTTCGGTTGCACTCTTACTCACATAGAGGCCAGTACTTAAAAATAATAGCCCCACTGCCTCTCCCCGTGCATGTCTAAAAAGGCGGCTAAGGGAGAAGGACAAGTTGCCGTGCTAAAGGGCGATGGGTAACCACCTCTCACCTTGGCACGGTCCTTCCACGAAGACCTATGCAGCAGGTAGGTCTTCGTGCCTTACTTGCTGCTTGATAGTTATCTTGTCTGAATACTTTGCGAAACGTGATGGTCGGTGTTGTACTGTAATTAACCTGAGTTCTTGCAGCACAACACCGTTTCCTCAGCTTATCACGATTTAGGCAACGTAATCGGCATACAGAGTGTGGTATCTATGTATCTATGTATGCATTCTAACAATGTGCGTCGCTCCGCAGAAATGTACCAGAACGATCGGCAACACTTCAACCAGCAGGGTTTCCCCAACGAGGACCGACGTCATTTCCACAAGAACAACAACAAGGTCCTCGTCGGCGGCGACAACGGCACGCGCAACCACAAACCGCCGCCGAAAGACACCAGCAAAGACCGCCATCACAACCTTATCAGAATCAACAGCGTACCAAACGATCCCGGCGACGCGGACATATTCGAAAGCATGGAGAAAATACACGCCACTGAACCGCAGAGCGCGCCGCCCGTCATGAAGCCGATGGTCAACCCATTCGAAAACCAAGAGTACCAAGCGCCGTCTCAGCCCGAAATACCCCCGCCCGTATTTCAAAGTTTCAACGATAACCGCAAACTGATGGAGGTCGACTTTGATAATATCGAGGAGGCGATGCAGCTGATGGACTCGAGAGAAAACTCCGACGAAGACAACGCCTACAGCGAGGATTTAAGAACGAGATTTCTCCCCGACCAGCGGGAGACTCGCAACCCGTCTCCGCCGCGAGCCGATTTCCTGGAGGAAGAGTGGACTCGCTTCGACAACGACTGCGCGAATCCGCCCAACCGCTATCCAAACTTCCAGCAGAACCAAATGAGCCCGCGCTTCCAGCGCAACTGGAATCCGATGCGGCCGCCGTTCGGATTCCGGCCGCAGGGGTTCGGGCCGCAGCAGTTTTGGCCGCGCAACGGGCCTCGGCCCCCTCCGAATCGGCCGCCCTGGCCCGCGCAGAGACCGCGCGGAGGTTTTTGGTGATATCCCGTTAGTGTCATGTGATGTACGCACTAATTAGACTGATGTGATTGGATGTGAGAATGAGAGCGTATTCTTTTTGCGTTAAAAGGACACTTGGATGTAAAAGAAAAGATAGGGTTGTGCCGGCAACGCGACCGCAAATTTTACGTAGAATATGTTGAGCCCAGAAGCACCCGTCGGCTGTCTAAACAAACGAAAATGTCATCCTGCCTCCGCAGCCGTCTTTTATGCCATAATTTAACTATGCTTTATTTCATATGTTACTTCCGTTTCTCGAATCTCGAGTACTCCACCCTATAGCCACTTCATAAAACCAGGTATTCTATGTCAAAAATGTGATTTGAAGTTTTCTGGCGCCTGAATATGATTGTACAGTGTTTCAAATTGAAAGTAGTGTATAGTAATAGGAGGAGATTTGATTGATAAGTGGAATTCGGCGCAAGCGGTAGGATCGTAAAAGTGTTTCATTGGTCGTACACTGCAGTTACGCGTGTGGCAACAATGGTATCACATATTTTGTGTGGTGTTTTGCCATGAAACTTTAGTTTAGCTGATTTTAATTTCGTGCACTGTTCCTAATTTTTCCAAGTCGTGAACATTTTTCAAACATTGTATCATAATGACAAGCTGTCAAACTCATATCAAAGAAAATAGCGTAAAATGCAATTATTGCTGTGAAACCATCAGAAGCTAAACATTTAGTTTTGGTTGAATTGTCCTGTTATGTCCTGTCTAGAATAATGTTTTTATTTGTAGTATAAAAGTGTTAGGCTTCATAATGTAAGAAAATGTAACCTCAACAGACTTCTCGTAACATAATAAGATTTTTAAGTCTTTTAACACTCTTTTACCTGAAGACAATTCGGAACACCTGACAATTTTATTATTTGATTTTCAAGTTATGCGATTGGCGCCCGACGTAGGTCCTTTTGAAATAAATTGTATAGCTTTATGTTACACGCTTAGCGAAGACAAATTGAATGACACAAAATAGGTTTACTATGCTCAGACAGACAGACATATATACATACATATGGTCACTCAGTCTATTCTAGAGGTACTATCATGGCATCTTGGAGGAACTTGCATCCCTTATTCCTTGCCATCCAACCTATCTCCGTAGCACTCGTCGCAGAGAAACTGAACGCCCTTTTGTTGTTGACAGGGCTTTTTGGAACACATCGATATTCAAAATCATTTCTTTGTCGCATCGCTAGCGTCTGGCGCTGTCTTCCGGCGAGTGTGCTTCCCAAATCCTTTAACCTGGGTCTTAAAACGTCGTATTAACAGGCTAGACAGCTTATTACAACAGATCGCAAATCTGCTGGCATGACACCTCTCTGAGCGTGGTTTCACGAGGAGAGGTGTTTTTGGCTCTGTCGACTGTACCATTGGTCCCTCGGCACAGCCACCCATGTTGGTTTACATAAAAATACATCCATACATGCCATAATCACAGCCATTTCTTTGTCTTCGCTATAGCCAGGTAAAAAATGTGAATGCATTGGTTTTTCTTAGTCATCATGTTAGAAGAGTGTTTGTTGCTTTTCCTAAGTTCCTCCCCGCGCAGGTGGTATGTCCCAAAAGATCATGTTTTTTTCAACAGCTGGTGGTGTGCAGTCGTTTGAAGAATGTTTGGTCTCGGAGTGGGGATTTTTTTTTGCAGCTTTTTTCTCAATAAAGTTAATATTCCTGCGTCTTGTTTTATTCATTGGGAAACATTATAAAGATTTATAATAGCTTAAAATTGATTTTTATTTACTGTATTTTCGGAATTTTTATAATTAGATAACTTTCCAATCTAAATATTTTTCAAATAAGTAATTAATAACTTTTTAAATTTTACTCACAAAAAAATAAAATCTGCCCGGACAGACAGATATAAACTAAATGTTTTTTATTTTATAACATAAAATTAAAAACTTAACAAAATCACTTGTTAAGAGCCATGGTGAAAATGTGAGTTCAACTAAAGACAGATATACAGGTGGTTTTTTTAAGTTAAGACAGCACCTTTGTATGAAATTGTACGAGGCAAACTGCTGGCAAGCAATTCGCATGAATTTGTGCTGATCTGTGGTGCGGTGGCAGTTTTATTGGATAGTATTGTTAAGTACCTACCCCCAAACAGCACGTCCGTCATGAGTTGTTTTCGTCATATAATTATCCGTCATCGAACGGACGAAAACAACTCTTGATCAAGATGCTAAATAACTTAAGCGATAAATAACGATTAAATAAAAATAATATTTCACCTGGATACTATATTATAGAGTATCCTTCTTTATTTCGTATCTTAAAATTTCTAACCTCAAATTGATTGGAGACGCGAAGGTGTCGCACTGAGCTTGCGATGGCTTCACCGAACATATCCGGGCCCATTGGTAGTAGAGGAGGGGTGTCAATCGAGGTCGGGACTAGCGAGTGGCCAATCTGTGTAGTTTCCAGCATGCGTCACGTTTCGGCTCGCATCTAGCCCTCGTCAGCTAGTCTGCGGTGACTAGGACGCAGAGAACCACCAGTCCCGCTTTCGACCTCCCTCTCTCTACCTATTAATATTCTTTAGGATGCCTCCAGTGACGTTGAAGGTTTTCCGCTCAAGTTATTCAGTTTGATGTACAGAATCACGTGTCATATCAATGTGGATCGTTAAAAAAACACGCTGTAGATATTTTTGTAAATTCGCCTTGCGCACATCATTCAATAATAACTTGCATCGACTCAGAATTTAATGCCCCTTGGTACTTTTCGATTTGTTTACTGCAGGTGTTATTAAGAGATTTACAATGTGAGGTTACATTTTCTATTCTTAAACACACAAGTAGAAATATCCAGAAAGGGCCACTGACTAATACTAAGAGTAAGGACACACCCAAACGAACTAAATAAATTTCCTCACTAAAGTGGTGGTCAAACAATAGTGTGAACGCCTAAAATGACCACAAGATTAGGAAACTGAATATCGCATACTATAACATGTGCCGCGTGGGGCCGGTACTAAAAAAGAATAACCCCACTGCATCTCTCCCCGTGCATGTCGTAAAATGCGACTAAAGGATGAGGACAAGATGCCGTGCTAAAGGGCGACAGACTAGCCACCTTTCACCTTGGCACGGTCCTTTCACCGAGTCATGCAAGTGGGTTTTCGTGCTTACTTGCTGCTCGATATATTTATCTGCACAACACCGATTACTCTGCTTGACCCAATTTGTCGGGATACAGCGTGTGGTATGTAAGTATGTGTATAATAAAATTTTTTTTTTTTATGTAAACTGACGGTTGGCTACATCACCTACAACATCCGTGATGTCAGCCCATAACACCGGGTGAACTTGGTGCCACGTCAGTGCTTCCCTTCGGTCGTGCCGGCTACGCTGAACTGGACGGAAAACACAAAGTATTTACATAGCCGTTTCGACCGACCTTTCATTCAGTGCGGTGGTACCAACCCGGGCGGGGGAGTCATATCCCTCAGTCGCCTTTTACGACATACACGGGGAGAGATGCAGTGGGGTTATTCTTTTAAAGTACCGGCCCTACATGGTACAAAGTACCGGCCCTACATGGTACAAAGTACCGGCCCTACATGGTACAAAGTACCGGCCCTACATGGTACAAAGTACCGGCCCTACATGGTACAAAGTACCGGCCCTACATGGTACAAAGTACCGGCCCTACATGGTACAAAGTACCGGCCCTACATGGTACAAAGTACCGGCCCTACATGGTACAAAGTACCGGCCCTACATGGTACAAAGTACCGGCCCTACATGGTACAAAGTACCGGCCCTACATGGTACAAAGTACCGGCCCTACATGGTACAAAGTACCGGCCCTACATGGTACAAAGTACCGGCCCTACATGGTACAAAGTACCGGCCCTACATGGTACAAAGTACCGGCCCTACATGGTACAAAGTACCGGCCCTACATGGTACAAAGTACCGGCCCTACATGGTACAAAGTACCGGCCCTACATGGTACAAAGTACCGGCCCTACATGGTACAAAGTACCGGCCCCACACGGGTTTTTTTCGATTATTTACATTATGTTTCATTTAGATTATTTTTATTTGGGCAAATTGGTTAATTTCAATCTAGTTGGAATGAATAATTTTATAAGCATTATTTTTGACCAACACTTCAGTGAGGACATTACTGAGTTCGTATTACTATCGTATGGTCATGACCACAGAGCATCAAATGCGCGCGCCCGCCCCTACTAGAGGCGCCCTGAGCGCGATTTCCCTACAGCGGCGTTGAAGCTTGTAGGCGTGGCCTATGACTTACATATGTGTGTTGTGCGTGTGCATTTGTTTTGTGCGTGTGCCTAACTTGCTCCTCTTTGTGTGTAGTGTCGATACTAGCACACACACACACATACGAAGCGCTAGTAGCACTGCGTGTAGTTTTTGGGTTTCAAATATTATCGCTTAGGGCACCTCTAGTAGGGGGCGCGGGCGGTAGGTATTTGATGCTCTGTGGTCATGACGTTACATGCCAAATGCTATATTACATTGCATGCGAAAATGCTGTCTCATGCTGTTGCTATGTATCGACTGGAAAGCAAAATAAACGTAGTGGCGGTCATTCTTCTTCTTCTTTTTTTAAATAGTGGCAACCAAACGAATAGGAAATTCGTTTATTACTGCCAGTATCCAGTGACGGAGTTGCACGGTATAAATTTGTGATTACTTTTTATAATATAATTAAACAAAATAATTTTGAAAGGAACGAAGCATTTGAAGTTACTACATAGTTTGCATGCACAAATTCTGGAAGTAGTGTCTTCCAGAAGTGGCGGTCATTTCCGACACGTAGACAGCTGTGAAGTAATTTGACAGTTCACTCTTTCTGGATATTGCTGCTTCGTTCATCGATATATTCGGGCTATTTTAGGCTCAATTCACAATGGAACGGCAGCGGCCGGCGCGGCCAGGCTCGCGTCGCGCCGCGTCGCGCGGCCGCTCGACCTTTTCGAACTTTTCAAGCGATATTGGTCTTTTTAAGGATGTTGATAAAGTTTAAAATTATTTCACACCGAAAGTGCGCGCCGCGCCGCTGCCGTCCCAGTGTGGATTGAGCCTTACAGGAAATTTCTTATTTACGATATGCATATTTCTTATATGCAAAGCCGAAAATGAAGAGAAAACACGTCCCTACCAGGATTCAAACCTGGAACTCCGAGCCGCCAGCGCTTTACCATTTCGCCATCGGATCGATGACGTATTCTATCTAAATTTCAAACAGTTGCACCTTGTATAGTAGGTATGACGCAATGTCCTGCCTGTGTCACGCAGAGGCGGCGCAAGGCGTGGACGACGTGGGCGACCGCCCACGGCCTCGCGGCCCGAGGGGCCTCGCGCCTCGAAAGTTCATGCAGCTTTCATTCATGAAAAATATTCAGCTAGATCTATTAAAAGAGACCCGGCGTAAACTGGTTTAGACTTAATCAAAGGCAAACTAAAGTTTACTATAAAGCAGGACAGAGGCAGTGAAGGCTGTATTATTGCAATTTGATTATGTTTACTTATAAAAGTAATCATAATATTTCGTCTATAAAGACGAAAGGTATACTGACAAAGATGTTTGATTTGATCAGTATACCGGAAATCCAATTCAACAGTGAAAATTCATAAAATCCATGCTACCAGAGAGGGCCTCGCAAAATATATCTTGCCCACATCAAATTTAGGTCTTGCTCCGCCACTGGTGTCACGATTCAATATGAAATCGTGCAAGTTGGCTGAACGCAGTAGATTGCTTCGTCATACCTACTAATAGAAGATGCAACTGTTCGAAATGTAGAGAGAATAGGTCATCGACCCGGTGGCGAAATGGTAACGCGCTGGCGGCTCAAGCCGGAGTTCCAGGTTCGAATCCTGGTCGGGACGTATTTTATCTCTTAATTTTCCGCTTTGCATAATTTAAATAAGAAATATTAACAGGAAATGTCATCCAGTCACGCAGATGAGGTAAGGCCTCCCCACAGACACTCCGGAGGAAATAAGTAGAGGAATTTGGTCTATGCACACTGGTATTGCGCTCACCAACGCAGGTTTTCCGCCAGTCGCGTCCACGGAATGATCGTGCAGTTGAATGGTGGGTGGTGGACACTGAAGCAATTGGTGGACACGAAGCGATTGGTGGACACTAAGCGATTTGTGGACACGAAGCGATTGGTAGACACAAAGCGATTGGTGGACACAAAGCGATTGGTGGACACTAAGCGATTGGTGGACACAAAGCGATTGGTGGACACTAAGCGATTGGTGGACACGGAAGCAATTGGTGGACACAAAGCGATTGATGGACACGATGCGATTGGTGGACACGAAGCGATTGGTGAACACGAAGCAATTGGTGGACACAAAGCGATTGATGGACACGATGCGATTGATGGACACGATGCGATTGGTGGACACGAAGCGATTGGTGAACACGAAGCAATCGGTGGACACAAAGCGATTGATGGACACGATGCGATTGGTGGACACGAAGCAATTGGTGGACACGAAGCGACTGGTATACACGGAAGCGATTGGTGGACACGAATTTGTACCTCGCCCTGGTACTTCCGCACTTGTGACATGTTTACTAGAAAACAGAGCTTGCCAATAACTTATTTCCTTCGTGGTGGAAATAGTACATTGATGTGACAAATTAGTACCTTATCGAAATAACTTCGGCGTTTAGTTAATGTGGTAAAGTTCTATCTATCGTACGGGAATTGTACGTACATAGTTATAACGTAGTACAGTTCCCGACAGAAAGAGACAATCCGCTTGTAGAGCGTCGTCCCTGTCGCACGGATTGTCTCTTTCTAAAGCTCGACACGCATAATTTGCTGCGGGGAACTGTACACAACGACCGTACATTGCATTGCATGTGTAAAACAATGAAGAATGGAGATTTCTGAGAGTGTAGTGGGTGTAACTGCACATGTACATAAGTCACGCTAAACCCAGACAATCGGGGTAAGCAGAGTAATCGGTGCTGTGCTGCAAGAACAAGACATTACAGTTAAGTAACAGTTTTATCGCTAACGCGCCACTGCCTTATTTAGTATCATTTTGTATATTACTAGCTTTTGCCCGCGGCTTCGCTCGCGTGAAATTCGTATTTAAAAAAAAAGAAAGTAAGTCATTAAGGGCGAGGCCGAATCGTATCTCGATACCACGTGACATCTGACAAAAGGTATCTATCATGGGTCAAAACGTTGCAAATGACCCCACTTACCCACGAAAAAAATAAGTCGGTCGATGAGCCGAACACCCTGTATAGTAAGTCTGCATTTCGCTCTCTCACCGATTCCCTATCGCTCTATCCCCTTTTCTAAGATCATATGCAGCCTTAAATCCGCCTTGTGTCAACTTTTTGTGTTGTGACGTGAAAACTACACGGAAATTTGCATTCATCCATTTTTTTATTTTTTTATATAAAATACTGTATTGTATTGAAGATTGCACCGACCTAACTCATCTGTGTAGGGAGACAGTTAACCATTTCAGCAGGTAACACAGAAACCGAAACCACTTACTAGAATAATTATGAGTTTATATTCGTAGTGTGCCGAAATAATACATTTGCGGGCCAACACTGAAATATCTCTTTCGAAAATTCAAGTAGGCTACTAGTCAATCGATTTATAATAATTAGGTACGTATTATTTGGAAATGTCTACACAATGACGATTAAAGAATAAACATTTGCTTAAGAAATATTTCAGTCAGCGCTCAATAATGCTGAATTCAAATAAATTACGGTACGCACTTTTAGAATCCCATTGGCTTCGAAACGCTTTCTAATCGGTGGCTCCGATTTCTGCACATGAAAGCTCTTCCTACAATTTCAAAGCTTCGATCAATGCCAGATTCTGTTGTAATACTTAATATCCTCATAAATTGTACAGTTGCCTCTAAAAGTGGAAATACATTCTGTGCAAGCTTGTCATACTATCATTGAATCATTGTTTACTGTAATATGATTTGGGGGCACGGTGGTAGTGCCCCCGCTAAGTCGATACGATTGACAGCAGATAATGTCGAAATTACATTTATGAAAATAAGCGTGAAAAAAAATAGCGCGGGGACTGTATTGTCACATAACTTCCCCTACGCCCGGTAACGTCTCAGCAGTCCGGATAATATTATTTTATTTTGTAAAACAACATTAATATTTTTTGTAAATGTAATTTCTGCTTGTCTACTTTCTTACTATACAGTTGTGTGAACACTGTTAAAGTACATCAATACAGCATGTTTAGATGTGAATCTCAATTTCGGAGGGAGATTAATGAAAGAAATATAAATTTTTATATTTTCGACGTTAGGTGTTATTGTTAATTATTCAATCTACGGTATTTAATAAGTAAAAGAAAGAAAAATGTATTAATTCAGCTTGCGATTATTGCAAGTATAATTTTATTTTATTTTATTGTTTTACATTATTATTTGACATTACGTTTTATTTTACATTCTGAGAATAATGATAAAATCAACTAGGTACTTATTCATTTTCCCAAATTTTCAAATACCTACGTATATTCTCCAAAAAGTCTTCTAAAAAAAAGTATTGTTCTCTAAAATTTTTGATGATAGGAATTAATACACTTTTTTAAATTCACAAGCACCCCCCTTTGTCTAAAATTCACATCTGAAAATACTGTATTAGATACATTATGAATATCTCTTGTTTTGGACTGTAAAATTGTAATAAGTATTGACGTTATAGATAAGGAACCCTTTGAAAGGATATAGAAAAGAAAAAGAGTTTTTATTGAAATTATATGACTTGCATTTAATAAAACTTGTTTGGTTTTTATTTTTACCCGACTGCGCAAAGCAAATAGGAGGGGTATGTTTTTCGAGTGTATTTATGTATGTCTATTTCTGTGTCACGTCCTGTAGCCTAAACGGCTTGATGGATTTTAACATATGAGGTGTCGTTAGATTTGTCTCACTCCCGCGAGTGTTTTAGGGTACATTTACACATTTTTTCAAGAATTCAAAATGGCGGCCGTAAAGCGCCACAATTTGGAAATAGTTTTTCTTCAAACCCCATTAATGCCAAGAGCTCGAAAAGGCAATTTCAAATAATGTGTTTGAAACTAAAATGAATTAAATAAAAAATTTAAAAGAAAAATTTACAAAACCCGGCTGCTAAAAAAGAATTAGGAAGCAAGGAAATATCAGTACAAATTGCTGTAGTCGGGCGTCTAGTTGGATTCGAATAGACAGATTACGGCCTACAGCATATTTTTATATATTTTATAGCAAGACCGTTTTGTACTGATATTTCCTTGTTTCCTTTTTTTTTGCAGTCGGATTTTTTTCAATTTTTATCTACTAATGTTTGCTTGCGGCTTAGCTAGCGTTAATATTTCTGAATTGCAATAATTGCAAAGCTTACTGCTCAGCAAATAGTTTGTGAAAACAACATGCAAAACAAAGCAGTCGATATTGGAAACCGGGTGGCTAAGCATAAGTGGCAGTGGGTTGGGCAGGTCAGCCGATGAGACGACGACCGTTGGAGTAACATGTCGCGCACTGGCGGCCGTGGACAGGAAAACGGAGTGTGGGAAGACCACCCGCCAGGTGGGACGACATCAAGTGCTTCGGCGGAAAGCGGTGGTTCCGTAACGCCGGGAGGCCTTCAGCGGACTGGAGGAAAATAGGGGAGGCGTACCTATAGGATGATCGGATACATATTTGCCTAAAGCTCAAAAATGTGGAAGTGGCTTCTTTGAAAAATTTATTTAATTAAATAATTCCCGGGATTCCCGAGAACGTTACTGTACTAATAAAACTTAGTACATCTATTCAAAATAAATGTTCTTACGCTTTTATCATACTAGCCCCACTGCATCTCTCCCCGTGCAAGTCGTAAAAGGCGACTAAGGGATAAGGACAAGATGCCGTGCTAAAGGGCGACAGGCTCGCCACCTCTCACCTTGGCACGGTACTTCCACCGAGTCATGCAGCAGGTGGGTCTTCGTGCCTTACTTGCTGCTTGATCGATTTAATCTTGTTCGAATACTTTGCGAAACGTGGTGGTCGGTGTTGTGCTGTAATTTACCAGGAGTTCTTGCAACACAACACCGATTACTCTGCTTACCCCGATTGTCGGGATTCAGCGTGTGTGATATGTATGTATGTACGTACCTATTAAGTATTCTGTGCTAGCGTTCACCGCCGACTTCGTTGGGAAGAATATTAATGCGACTGCGTCACTAAGTACTTTTCGGGATTGAAATTTCAATACTCATTTTGGCCCACCTTTTAGCATGAACCTATACATTATTAGCAGTTTTAATTATTATGTATATCAGTTTAAAAATTAAAAAGTAACTTTCCATACATATCCAACCTCTCAAGTTTAGATAAATATGTATGTATCCAATTATCCTTTCTCTGGTTATAACTGTGATCGAACATGTGAAAAGACAGACAAGCAGTCGCTGTCTGGGTTTCGAACTATTGTACAAGTATTGCATGATAATTCTTTTAGTAGATAGGTCCTAGGCTTTAGGAATTAAAATTATACATACATACCACACGCTTTATCCCGGCTATCGAGATATGCAGAGTAATCGGTGCTGTGTTGCAAGGACTTGTAAATTACAGCACAACACCGACCACCACGTTTCGCAATGTATTCGGACAAGGTAACTATCAAGCAGTAAGTAAGGCATGAATGAACCTTTATTCGGGTAAGGACAGATTAGACGACAGATTCTGTTTAGGACAGATTCGCTTTAGACACACCTGCTGAAGGACTCGGTGGACAGGCCGTGCAAAGTTGAGAGAGGGCTAGCCTGTCGCCCGTGAGCATGGCACCTCGCCCTTATCCCTTAGTCGCACGGAGAGAGATGCAGTAGGGCTATTATTTTTACGTAACCCCCGGCACCACGCGATACGCTGCAGCTGTAGGAATTACCAAGATAATTTTCCCGAGCATAACTCAATTTCTCCAATTCGTTCAATTGTATTAAAACTTCACCATCTGCCTTCTTCGCAGTGAACTTTCCACGTAGTTGCCAAGGGAATCTATACCATATGCCCCCTTCAATAAAGTATATTTGTGTAAACGTCCTGTTTTATTCCATCGTAGAAAGATAATTGAGTGAAGCCAAGTGCAGAAACTTTGATGAAGGTAAAGCTATAAAATTGGGGGATACGGGCGAAATCCCGACCATTTTGTGTGTATAATATTGCATTTACCGATACCTAGGTATAGGTACCTACCTATATATAGATGACTAAATATTACCCAAGGCGTTATATATTATGTATGAGTCTTGTCACTTTTTATTGTAAAATAAAGTAAGTATATAAATTTTAATTTCATTTCATTATGCAGATAAACGAACGTCTAAAAATTTTTATAGTGAATAAGGGAGTTTCTGCAGTTGGCCTTGAATCTTCCTATAATTATTTTTAAACTTTCACATCACATCAGCTTTTGTTTTATTCAATAACTTATTACCGCCATTCTCTACTTTCATTCTCTCAATATATGTGGGACTGAAACAGTGCCCACATCGTCTCACCTAGCACCTGGAGGAGGGTTATTAGGTTTTGTATAGGTTAAAGGTTTTTTTGTTTTGTATCGCACAATATGGTTAGTTTAAATAATAAAGATGGAATATTTCTTGTAGGACTTAATTTTGGATAAATTAAGAAACTGAAAGATGTCTATGTATTTCCATCGCCAGGAAGCATAAGTATCAAGTACAAAGGTTGACTGGAAGAAATCACGTCAAGTCCCGCCTTTGCACGCTACTGTTTCTTGTCTGTGTGAAGAATTGTAAATTTCTATTGTTCTTCTGTTGTTAGTGTTTTTGTGTGCAATAAAATTTTTCTATACGTTAATATGTAACTATTAACTTTTAGTAGTCAAATCAAAGATGATAACTTAGTCTTACAAGAATAATCGTTATCTTTAATCAAATATAACTGTCGTGGAAAAACCAATATCAAATAAATTACGTTATTGAACTTCAAAATAAAATGTTAAAGTGTTGCACAGCGCGCAACATAGGTATGAAGTACATACGACCGACATCGCTGCTGTGGCGTTCTTTCTTTGTACCCTTTCGTCACGCGTCGTTACTTCCGCACGCCGCAGTTGGGCCGCGCGCATTCAGTCCGCTAGCTAGATCGACTACGGGCTCGTAAAATGTGGGGACTCATTGCTTGATGGATGAATGAGCTTGCGGAAGTTTATGGTTTCCGCGAGGCGCTCTGTCTTTGCCGCCTAGAGCTTTGTTTATAGATTTACATTGAAAATGGGATTACTTTGGTGTGCGTAGATACGCAGATCTTCGTTTCAGTACTTCGTCCGTCGCCTTGAAATCAGATTCTAGTCTAGGATAAAGTTTTATTAACTTCAATTTAATTAAAATTGTATCTATTTACTCATATTGTTGAGATGGCGACTAAACTTGGATTTTAGGTTATTGCTTCGGTCCGAGTTTGTCAGTCAAGTTCAGTGTACCCGACGCGACTGACTACTAAGAGGAAGTAATGGCATAAGTTCCGATCGGAATGAGGTGTAATGATCAATTTGCAAAGTTAACGTGAATTTTCAGCTTTGTTGTAATCTATGTAATCTTGTTTATTTATTACCTTATATTATTAATTCCATTCAGTTGATGGCGTTGTACAACAGTACTATTGATTAATGTTTTGATGTATGTAAGTCTATTATATACATATATAATAGACTTGTGACTTCTCTAATAAATAAATAAATAAATAAATAATATACATATATATGCGTATTCAAGTATTTATGTAGTATGCCGACCTGACAGGTGCACACTCACGCCCCTCTTGAAAGACCCGAGACTTTACTTGGGCGGAAATATATGAGCACAGAGAGCGTTCCAGCAAAAAAAAAACCTAGGCACGTCTATGACATATACGGATTATTTTTCCCTCAATCACTTTTTAAAATTAAACTCGTCATTCCTTCCATAAGAGTCTATATGTCTTAGCATGGTATTAGAAATCAACAACCGCTTTATAAATATCTACACGTCCCACGTTCGACCGTATGTACTAACCAATTCAAAATAGGAAAATGTTTGTTCCCTATTTATAATTGTGTGAGCTTGTACTTAAAAAGAATATGCCCACTGCATATCTCCCCGTGCATGTCGTAAAAGGCGACTAAGAGATAAGGACAAGGTTCGGCGCTAAAGAGCGACAGGTTAGCCACCTCTCACCTTGGCACGATCCTTCCACCGAGTAATGCAGCAGGTGGGTGTTCACGCTGCTTGATAGTTATCTTGTCCTAATATATTGCTAAACGTGGTGGTCACTGTTGTGTTGTAATTTACAAGAGCACTTACAGCACAACATCGATTACTCTGCTTACCCCGATTGTCGGGATCAGCGTGTGGTATGTATGTTGTTAAATGTTATCACAATTTGTGCTTATTTTATGAGTAAAGACGCAAGTAGTAACCTGTGAAAGGGTTCTAAAAAAATATTTCTGCTTCTGAAGCCGACTGTAAAAATTCTAACCGGCTATTGTAAGATCGACAATAGCGTAACAGTCATCCATCATGTGTCCGCGTGGCAAGGTTAACTTTTGTCGAGCCCCATGGCGCGAGTCACCCCTCTGACTCTTTACTTTGAAATGCATTGATTTTTAGTTTGATATGTAGGTAGACAGCACTAAGTAAATACCAAAGGTCGTTTGAAGAACTTGAGGAAACTCCGTGAAGCTACTGAACCCAGCATTTGCTATCGAGCTATCGTCAAATTTGTGGACCTGTGCATTATGGTAATTTATCTCTTGTCGTTATATTTCCTCTACAGATTCGGTACACTTTGGGACACTCTCCCTGCCCATATATCCCCCCCAAATACAGTCTCGGGTCCTTCAAGACTGGCGTGAATGGGCACCTGACAGGCCGGCATGGCAATCGCAAGCGGCGTCGTTAACGGTTCCCTTCCTAACACTTTCTTTGTGTTCTTGTTCAGCTAATAATATAGGTACAAGTGTTACTGTATCATAACTGTCTAGGTTAGACGCACCTATATTTTCAAAAGTGGCTGTGGTTTTGTAAAATCAACATTTAAATTTACATTTCATTAGACTACATACATACCACGACAATCGGGTAAGCAGAGTAATTGGTGTTGTGCCGCAAGTACTCTTGTAATTCACAAGCACAACACCGACCACCACGTTTAGCAAAATGTTAGGACAAGATAACTACCAAGCAGCAAGCAAGGCACGAAGATCCACCTGCTACATGATTCGGTGGAAGGACCGTGCCAAGGTGAGAGGCGGCCAGCCTGTCGCCCTCTAGCACGGCACCTTGTCCTTATACCTTAGTCACCTTTTACGACATGTACGGGGAGAGATGCAGTGGGGTTATACTGTTTAAGTACCGGCCCACACAAATATTTGTAATTTTTCTTGATTTTAATCCGAATTTGTTTTTTTGTGCTTGGTAAAGAAAACAAAGTGTAATTTTCTATAGCGGATACGCCTTGCTTATATTTCCACATTATCAGGTACTTATAATATCGGTAATATGAGTTTGTACATAGTTTCAGTAATGGCTTAGTTCAGCTCTAAGACTTCCTGATATCGTCACAGCCGCCGTTTAGTAGTGGCATAGTTCAGCTCTAAGACTTGTTGATATCGTCACAGCCGCCAGTAGGACGTACATGTCCTCAGTTCTCTCGTCAGATCTGCCGCTGCTTGCGGAGCCGTGTTGTATCGCCGCCGGGGACTCACCTGGACATAAGAAGACAAGATGAACATTAACACTTTATGCAAGTTGAAGACTAGGTACCTTGCAGTGAAACGGCCAAAATTTTTTTGACGTGAAAACTTCTTTAGCGGCGCTTGGCACTGTTTTAGGTGGGTAAAAAATGTTAAACTCGCGTCAGATCTCGAAAAGCGTCAGATTTATTTTTATTATTTAAAATGTAACCTTAAGTCATTGCATTAAGGGTTAAGTTACGAGTGGCTCGGGATCAATTCTGTTCGTCTTTCAGTGACAGTAAAGCCGAAAGCGAATCAAGGGAATCCGATATTGGTTTGGTCGTTTATGTGATTTCATGGCTCAATGGTAAGAGTGTAGGATTTGTATTTTTTTCTTTTGTTTTCTTTTTTAAGCAATGTTACGGTGTTTAAATTTTTTTAGGGTGTTTAGTTTTTTTTATAACCACCTAAGAATTATTTTCGGAAATACAAAAAGTTTTCACTTCTGCCGGCACTCCCGGAGTGCAACTGGGGCTTTTTTATGGAATCTGACACGCTTGGCTACATCACCTACCTACAACATCCATGATGTCAGCCCATAACGCCGGGTGAACTAGGTGCCATGTCAGTGCTTCCCTTTATTTCATGTCGGCTACACTGAACTAGACGGAGAACACAAACTATTTACATTGCCGTTCCGACCGACGTTTCATTTAGTGCGGTGGTATCAACCCGGCGGGTTGAACCCTACCACCTACCTAGTAAGGTAAGAAGGGAAGGGACCTACAGTTTTGTTAATTACATGTTAATGTTTGTCATCCCTTCCCTGTGTTAAAAATTGTGTTAGCCTGTGACTTTGTTTGTTTGTTACTCCTCACCCAGGCCACCGCTGGGTCTGAACTTTTGCTTGGTGTAAGGCTGCATACTTTATAACCAAATATCTTGGGTTTTAATTTCGTTGTCTAACTGAATAAACTTAATATATCCAAAAATCTTGGGTTTGAATTTCGCACTCAATTGTACTTTCTGTCTTAAAGCGAATCTGTCCTTAACCGAATAAAGGACTTAGCAAATCCCCTACTTACTAATTATAAAATTGAAATCGTGCTTGTCCTGTGTGCTTGTCTGTTTGTTATTCTTAAACGCATCATCCAGACCACGTCTGAATCCTGAATTTTGCTTAGCGGTAGGTCACGTACTAACTTAGCGAATTAATCAAAATAACCTAATACAATAAAATTAAACTAAAATTAAGAAATATGATAAAACTAAACTAAAATAACTTATAAACTAAACCTAAAAAATAAAAAAATAAAAATTAAAACTACCTATAAATAATATATTTCATTTCATATAATTTAAATAAAGAGAGTTTATCATAGAAAAGTAATAAAAAAAAAAAAAAAAAACTTAGCGAATAAGAATGTTTTGAAATCCGAACCGTATCGACACAATATACCGTGTGGGCCCGGTACCTACTTTAAAATAATAGCCCCACTGCATCTCTCCCCGTGCATGTCGTAAAAGGCGGCTAAGGAATGAGGACGAGATGCCTTACTAAAGGGCGACAGGTTAGCCACCTCTCACCTTGGAATGGACCTTCCATCGAGGCATGCTGCAGGTGACTTACGTGCTGCTTAATAGTCATCTTATCCTAATACTTTGCTAAACGTGGTGGTCGGTGTTGTGCTGTAACACGAGTACATGCAGCACAACACCGATTACCCTGCTCACCCCGATTGTCGGGATACAGCGTGTGGTATGCATGTAAGTATGAAATCCGAAGTTAAACCGCGCGCAAATTTATTTGTATTGTTCAGTGCAAATAGTAACTTCCACGGCCGACCGCAAGCAGTTTTAAAACGGCGAATCGTGTCGGTAACTTTCAGTAGGGTCAATATACGTTTGTTTTGTGGAGTACACACACTGCGGGGAACTAGGACAATATCTATCGATACTAGGACAGCAATAACCGTACGTTGAAGTGAAGTAGAATAAATACATTATCCCGACAATTTCCCGCGGGCAATATAACCATGAATAATGATCGTGTAAGGCACAGGGCAGTTAATTCACTTATTCTTTATTCATAATTCGTATGGTAGGGCATTACGCTTGAATTTGTCCTGTTTAGTTTTTACAATCCGGTTCGATTACACCCACAAAGAAGAGCCGGCAAGAAACTCCGCAGGGGTTTTTTTCCAGTGTCTTCGATTACAATATATTGTGACTAGCTGCACAATAGACACAGCTTACAGTTCTAAGATACAGTTTGAGAGCTAGAATAACTATAATTTAAGCTTGATAATTCTGACAACATAAAATCAAAAGTAAAACTATTAGTGGCACACCGCAGTATTCGTGGCACATATCCGAAAATTACGTTCTCAGCGTATCAATTTATTTATTGACTTGAGAACGCGGTCAGTCTTCATATTTAAGGACTACAAGACAAGCGTCAAACTCGGTGTGATTATAGTGCAAACTTTACTTTAAATTGAGAATTACGCAACTTTAAACGCGCTATAGTACGTACGGAAATTTTTATTTTTCTTTATTTACATATGTAAAATGTTGCTGACTTGGACGATTCTAATCAATCTTTTATATTGCATAAATATTACTTCAAAGCGCCTAGTAACGCCAACGGCGTAGCGCGTAGTAGTTTTCATAAGTGGTTTTTTCATAAATTGCGATCCTTCGTATTAGAACTTTGAAAAGCATGTGATGGATAGATATAACAAATGGCGTCATTTTGCTATAAAAGTTCCATTCAAATTCTCTTTAGTTTCTGAGATCAGGTCTTCAAAGTTCACGCGGAAGAAAAAATCTACATATGGTTACCGTATAGTTTGTATAGAAAATGATAACATTTTACAACAAAAAACGTGTGATCGATAGATTGTTCTATATTTTGCAGTAGTTTTTAGCCTTTAGATTGGTCTAGTTATCACGGACTACTTCTTCAAAAATCTACATGTGGCGTTACTACGCGCCTTAATATGTCTCGACGCACCCAATTCTGTCAGCTCTCGTCAACTTCGAACTTCGTGTCGGGCTTACGTACGAATCCCCCGCAGCAGTTTAGCCGGACGAGCGCACAGATAAAGCACTTCTATATCGATAGTTTCGTTAGATAACGTTGGTTTATTTATTCTATCGATACCGCTCGCCGCCGGGGATTAGAAGTGGCACGCAAGCTGGATTGTCCTGTGTAGTACACTAGTGATGTGATGTGGTTGTCGATAGTTCGGTCTGGACTTTGCTTTTATTAGGATTTTGTAGAAACATTTTATGCATGTTAAATATTAAAGTTATAGACTCCTTTTGATGTCTACATATTGTGCTTTTCTGCAGTTAATTTTTTATGCAAGTAATAAAAGGACGAAGACCCAGCAAAAACTGAAAAGTATGATCTCATCTTTATGGCGATAATTTGAAAACTATGGGGGCCGAAGCAGTTAGCCAATACGTATTCTACTAGACTCAAGTAGAGTATTTTACTCGGGCAACGGGCATTGCTCCACACCGAGTTGAGACCAGTCGATCGCGAGCGGCCGAACTCGTTGCACGCGCCGCCTGCTGCTCGAATCGCGCGGCGTCTAGCGCCAGCCATTATGCCCGGTTGTGTGTTCCGATATTGCAAAAATCCTACCACAAATATTGGAAAAAAACTGATGCCGTCCAATGCACGTGTTGGCTTGGCCTTGGCTGATATTGTCACCGAACGCTTAGGTGCCGTTCCTTACAAATAAGACCAAGATAAACAGACGTAAAGAAATAAGGGAGAGAAAGAGTGAGAGAAACAGCTGAAAGAGACATACAGTAACACTGCACGTCTCTTTCTATGTGAAACTACTCTTTGGTAGACTACCTACTACTCTGCTACTCTCTAGTAGAATACATACTAACTTACTGGACTGAAGCTGTACCTACATAATATAATTTATTTATCTCTGTCATGGTTAGACACAGTCCAAACCGAGGTGCCTTACTATAAGTACAATCCACCGCCAGTTCTCGAGAACGGTCGTGTCACACACCACACTCTACTGGGACTGGTCCACTAGACAGGACTATTAGTAGACCTCGTGATAGTGGACGGGCAGGCGAGGCGTGCAACGCTCGTCGATATCGCCGTGCCGCACGATGGTAACCTCGTCAGTAAGGAAGCAGATATCTGGATCTGCAGCACAAGGTTACCAAAATGTGGCCCGTCGCCTCGACGACCGTTATGCCCAAAGTCGTATCGGCGCATGGGCTGATAGCGAAGAGCCTCGACGACCACCTTGAGAGGCATTCGCTGAGTGGTTGTGCCAAGTGCCAGATCCAGAAGGCAGCCCTGTTCGACACTGCGTGCACATTCCGGAGGTTTCTCTCCCAGGAGTCCGACCATCGGTAGCCTGGGCTCGCGCCGGTGGTGGAAACTCCGTTTATTTTTAGGTTGATTTTGTATATGTTTTTAACGTTATGTAACAAATTATGTAACAACTTAGCTTGTAAATTGTACGCTGTGAGGTATCCCTATACAATAAAAAATATATTTTCAATGTATACGAAGTTAAATTTTAAGATAAATGTGTAATAAAGGGTTTTTAATTACTTAACAAATATTTAATTAAAATAAAATAATATTCTCACACTTTATGGCTCTCAATTTGTGATAAGGGCGGACTTATTACCTTAGACAAATTTCTTCCAGTCAACCCGGATTACCCGAATAAACATTTATTAGACTTTCACGAAAACTTCAGTTTTAAATATCGAATTTTAGTAAGACGTCACAATGAACTACCGGCCGGAGCGTTTTTTCATTTGGGCTAATACAAATATTTAAACGTTTCGAAAATAAATTTAGTCATAATGTAACTACATAAGTATACGGTAATTTCTGACTTAATCGAATTGAAATCACGAAAGTGAATCTACAGTGCAGTAAAGTTTTACTGCTAAATAGGTTTCGGCGAGTGGCCTCGTGCGATTTCCTTGTAAAATTCACACGTTGGGAAAACGAAATTCCGCATAGGTACTTATAGCCGTAATGTTTATGGAACGTAAAAGGTACTAACATTTTATCACACTTGAGCAGCACTTGAGTAGGTAAATCGTGGCGCTGTAAAACGGCGAAATTGATTTTTAGAAATTCCACAACCGGGAAGCATATTTCCAAAGTCTAGTATGCGAGTTGCTCTGATTGGTGGAGAGACGAGTCTGGCTCCGCCTCCGGCACCCCCAGCGATCCTACTGAATCCGATATTCGTTTGGTCGCATATGTACTTTGGTGGCTCAGTGGTGGAGTATAGGGTTTTTATTTTTTCGATCTCGGCCATGGGTTCGTGTCCCTTTTGTCAAATTTTGTTCTGTTTTACCTTTTTTTTGAGCAATGTTAGGGTGTTAAAATTAGGTTATGGTTATTTTTTTTTATAACCACCTAAGAAAACTTTATTTTCGGAAATGCTTGAGTTGTTGAGAACGACCAATCAGAGGAACTCGCATACTAAACTTTGGAAATATGCAATCGGGAACCCTTTTAATGCCGTTTATAATATGTCTGTCCGCCTAGCAACCATTTCTATAGATCGTCTTCTATAGATTCTGTTTCGACCCTTTCAAACCATTTAGACGACCCACCACTACGCTTTCAGTCGAGTTTCAGACAGACAACACTTGCTGACGAGAAGGGAATGTTAAAATCTTGGCCGAACTGAAATAAAATATCTACAAGTGTCTATTTATAGTACTTTGTCACACTATCCGCATTACTGTGTCCCTCCCTCGACCGTTAGAGGCTGACCGTGGTTTGGATTCCACGTAAAAGTGTAGGTTGCTTACCTTCTTACCTTACTAGGTAGTAGGGTTCAACCCGCCCGGGTAGATACCACCGCACTGAATGAAAGGTCGGTAGATATGTTTTTTTCCGTTTACGAAAATGCCTCTCGCGAACTCCCTTAGTAGAATTTGTAAATATACTTCCGGGATTTTTATACATGATGCCGGGAGATGGGAGAATTTTTGAAAAATTTTGTCTGAACCCGGAGGCCTCCCGGAAGTCCGGGAGGGGTTTTTTAAATGTTTTTTTTATTGAAAGAGCGACATATCGCGCCGAGCCACCCATAAGGTGTCTAACGACGCCCGTGGACATTCCATCGCACCCGGGGGTTGCGAATGCCATGACGGTCTGGCAGGTGCCCATTCACGCCCCTCTTGAAGGACCCTCGACTGTCAGTCAGTCAGTCAGTCAGCGTGTAAGCGTCCACTGCTGGACATACGCCTCTCCAATTTTCCTCCAGTCCTCCCGGCCTTCAGCGGTACGGAACCACTGCTTTCCGCCGACGTACTTGATGTCGTCGTCCTACCTGGCGGATGGCCTTCCCACACTCCGTTTTCCTGTCCACGGCCGCCAGTGTAGGACACGGTTACCCCAACGGTCGTCGTCTCTTCGGCTGACGTGCCCAGCCCACTGCCACTTGAGCTTAGCCACCCGGTATCTAATGTCGACTACTTTGGTGCGTCGGCGGATTACCTCGTTACGCACCATATCACGTAGCGATATTCCCAGCATGGCTCGCTCCGCGACTGTACTTGGAGGAAAATATATCTATGGGCAGGGAGAGCGTTCTAGAGTCGACCGGTTCTGTAAAGTGTTGGCAACCCTGGGTGACTCACCGGGTTGGACGTCCACGCTGACGTGGGCGGGATGCGCGTTGTGCGGCGCGCACGTGTAGCGACCCGCGTGCTCTGCGCGCGCGGCCCGCACGCTCAGCTCGGAGCGAGAGCCGCGCACCCACACCGACACGCCCTCTGTCGGCAAAGCAGACGACTATGATGGACACGAAAATCGTTTCAGGAGTTCCGTTTTTGAAATTATACCTCTTTACCGATGCTATGAAATAAATTGAACTCTATTTGGCGTGTTATGAAAATGAGGAGTAAAATCAGATAAAACGTCGTCGCCGTCATGCGTCATTGTCACGCTAATCATCACCGTATAAGCATTATTTCGATGTAGGTATCTATTGTAGAGGCCCGGGAGGCCCGAGAGGCTCGAGACGCCCGAGAGACCCGAGGGGTTCGAGGGGTCCGAGGGGTCCGAGAGGCCCGAGGGGTCCTAGAGACCCGAGGGGTTCGAGTGGTCCGAGAGGTCCGATTGTCCTAAGGGGTCCGAGAGGCCCGAGGGGTCCTAGAGACCCGAGGGGTCCGTGAGTCCCGAGGGGTTCGAGGGGTCCGAGAGGGCCGAAATGCCCGAGGGTCCGAGAGGCCTGAGGGTCCGAGAGGTCTGAGAGGCCCGATTGTCCTAAGGGGTCCGAGAGGCCCGAGGGGTCCTAGAGACCCGAGGGTCCGAGAGGCCCGAGGGGTCCGAGAGGTCTGAGAGGCCCGATTGTCCTAAGGGGTCCGAGAGGCCCGATTGTCCTAAGGGGTCCGAGAGGCCCAGAGAGGCCCGGAGAGGCCAGAGCGGCGGGGGTTTTACTTCTAATGCGCACCCATTTTTTTGGGTTTCTGGTCTGTTTAACAGTTCTCACTTAGGAAACTATTCTCTGTGCTTTGGGACTAATGTGATGAAGATACCAAAAATACACAAAATATATTATGTATGTACACACAAACTATTTAAATTAAATTTGACACATAATCTTTCAAAGTAGGTAAAATTTGTATCCTTTTGGTGAAATAACAATCTTTCTTCATTTCCCGCAGTACCTTTTAATTTGTCTTTCACGAACGATACTAAACTTCGAATACAGAGACAAACAAACTATTCATCTGTACATTTAGCTCGCCTCGCCTAGCAAACGTGCGTGCGCACAGAGAAAGCAACATACCTACCTATATAAGACCTAACTAGCAGCTAGCTAGACTAATAATCTGTTATCGTAGTTTGAACAGGCAGTTCCAACTTGCTACATTTTGGCAGAATGTACGAGTATGGATCCGAGTCGGTTTGAACAACCCACAGAAATCCTAACTTCTCTGATCTGTGGAACAACCGAATATGCAACCCGACGACGACGGTTTATATTGAAACGCATTTGAATTGAAATTGGAATAGGGATAATAAGCGAACGTATACATATCGCAGATGAATACTTCATCGCATGAATATTATTAACTCTGCCGTCTGCCCACACTGTTCTAATGATGTCGATGAACAGAATCAAGGAGATAGTACGAACGAGACTCTGGATCACCTGTTTTTTGAATGCCCGACCTTTAACGTCCAGCGACTTACATTCACAAAAAGATTACTGGAAATTTATAAAAAACCTGAAAATATGCCGCGCGTCACACAGGACCTACTTGCTAATACAGAATGTTTCCCATCAATATATGAATTTATTTCAACAACAATTGAAGACATATAGAATTTAAAAATATATATATATATATAATAACAGACAAGGCTGCATGGTATAATACCTTTGCCTATCCCAAAAAAGGGATAAAAAAAAAAAAAAACAAGTTACTCCCATACCACGTGACCGATTGTAGGTCCCTTTTGGACCCATGTCGCACCATGATGCGTGGTATCTTGATAATACTCAACCAGTTTTCACGTGGTATTGCACCACTTGCTGTTTTTTAATGTACCTATTTATGTGCATTAAGTATTAACCATTTTTACTTTTAATTTTTCAGGCCATACTTTTTCGTGTTGAATTGAAAAGTGCCTGTCGAGTTCATAGGAAAAATTAGCGAGAATGGAACAAAATTATAGTTTTTTTAGTCTTTTTAAAGTACCTATATATTAAAACACCACGTGATAGGGTGAATAATTTTGATCCTGCGTGGTATTTGACAATTCCCCCCTTCCCCTTTCGGTCACGTGGACTGGCTACGTTCCCTAAGTTACCTATCAGTTATCACTTCAACAGTTATCAAGTCTAACTGTGGCAAGGGACCCATTTTTCTAAATTCTCTTAACATTATGAAATTTTTTTTTTATAAGTTAATTTTTTTTTTAAATAAATAAAATTAAAATAAATAAGCATCTTCGTGCCTAACTTGTTGCTTGAATAGTTATCTTGTCCGGATACTTTGCAAAACGTGGCGGTCGGTGTTGTGCTGTAATTTACCATGGGTACTTGCAGCACAACACCGTTCACATATGCTTACCCCGATTTTCGGGATTCAGTTCAGCGTGTGGTATGTACGTATGAATTCAAGTGTGCAGTGTACCCAAGTATGAAATAAATATGTATACAAATTTATGATATATATATGTAATTCTGCTACCTCGTTCATAGTTGAGCATGCGCCGACGGAAGTACCAGAAGATGTGGCTCGGCGGTGTTGTGGCGGCGCGCACCACGCAGGACAGCCTCAGCGCGGATCCCTGCTGGACCACCTTCTCCTCCTCGCCCAATATCACCGCGTACGCCTCTGCGGTGATGATCAGTGAAAGCTTAATTTTAACCCCAGAGGAAAAAAGAGGGTTGCTATAAGTTTAACGTTTGTGTGTGTATGTTTTTTTTTATGTAATCCGGTATGGGTGGCCGAGTCGGAGGGGCCAAAGCACATGCTCTGACTAGCCAATATCACCTCCGAGAAGGTGGTTGCTATACCGGAGACTTCCCTGGATTGCTGGATTTACTGGACTAGAGGAGAACACAACCGAGGCCGCCATGCGGCTATCTTACATTCAGTACGGTGGTATCAACCTAGTAAGGGGCAAGGGAAGGGACCTACAGTTTTACACCGGTTCCGAACGGTGAAGCAGCAGGTGTAGGTATGCACGTAAATTTTTTCGTCAAAAAAACCTCATTGGTACACGCCGACCGGATTCAAACCTCGGACCTCTCGCATGAGAAGCCGATGCCCAAAACACTCGGCCACCCGCCGCTTATTTTTTTATAGACCGACGTTTCGTTCTATGCGGTGGTACCAACCCGACCGGGATTAACACTACCACCTAGTAAGGTAAGAAGGGAAGGGAATAAATAAAAGAATAGATGAGTAAATTGAACCCTTAGCGAGAGTAAAGGGCGGGAAGGGCTGGTACTCACGGACAACGTGAAGGTTGTAAAACAGGCTGACGGGAGGGTGTGTAGGCACCTGACATTCGTAGTAGCCTGCGTCCTCGGCGACGGCGAACCGCACGTGCAGGGCCCAGTCCTGTGGTACCAATCCGAATTTACACAATTTTGATGTAGCTATACATAGACAAATAATTAACATTACAATAAAAGTATCCACATACAAGTGTATCTTGTACCGTGTGGGGTCGGTACTTAAAAAGAATAGCCCCACTGCATCTCTCCCCGTCGCATGTCGTAAAAGTCGACTAAGGGATAAGAAAATTCGTCAGCCTCGGTAGCTCAGTGGCGCGGTTGGTTAGTCAACTGTTATTAAGCAACGCTGAGCGCGGTCAGTGATTGGATGGGGGACCGCTCGACCGTTGGAGGCTGACCGTGGTTCGGATTCCACGTTAAACTGTAGGTCCCTTCCCTTCTTACCTTACTAGGTGGTAGGGTTTATCCCGGCCGGGTTGGTACCACCGCACTGAACGAAACGTCGGTCGAAACGGCTATGTAAATAGTTCGTGTTTTCCGTCCAGTTTAGTGTAGCCGACATGAAATGAAGGGAAGCACTGACATGGCACCTAGTTCACCCTGTGTTATGTGCTGACATCACGGATGTTGTAGAAGATGTAGCCAACCGTGTTAGGTTCCATAAAAAAAAAAATCTTTCTTAGCTGCAGCTATTTTAGGAGTGTTATAAATTCACCATAATGAACAAGTCACGCAAAAAAAAAATACGTTTAACATTTTACTAATTAACTCCCGACGCAAAAGGAAGGGTGTTATAAGTTTGATTGTCTATTCTATTAATTTTTACATCGTTCGAGTATCTATGCGTCGTCGGCGGCGTGATGTCAGATTATGCATTTGAAAAAAGCGGCAAAGTGCGTGTCGGGCCACGCGCAGTGTAGGGTTCCGTAGTTGCGGAACCCTATCAAAATAAATTATTTGATTATTTGTATAATTTTGTAGGGGAAATAAATGAATGTTAATTTGAAAAAGTTCTTCAACAGTGAAATGATGGCTGTCGTCCGTACATTTTATAAGTTGGTCGACTATTACTCGTCAACCTGTACAGCCTACTTAGCTGTGATAGTTTTCTTTTTTTAATTTAGATATAATTATATACTACTGCTGTGAATTTTTTCACATATCTAATATTAACCGTTTAGCTGGCAGTTGGTGGGGACACTTGATTCTAACAAAAATTAGCACTTAAAAGCTTAATAATTCGCAAACGTATCCCTAAATCGAAAAATGATTTTCACAAACCCGCAATATTTTCTAAAGACCTATCCAACGACATACCACACGGTGGGGAAGACGAAAAAAAAAATTCATCTCCACTTTACGTGTAGGGGAGGTACCCTAAAAAAAATTATTTCAAAATTTTTATTTTACCACTTTGTCGGCGTTATTAATATGTATACCCATACCAACTTACAACTTTCTAGTACTAAGGGTCTCTGAGCTAAGCCGCGGAAAGACAGACGGACGGACGGACATGGCGAAACTATAAGGGTTGCTTGTTGACTACGGAACCCTAAAAATCAGGGTCCTTAAATGTTTATCCAGAAGCTGATAGAGTCGAAAAAAAAATCGTAAACGAAACGACACTAATATTTCCAGTAGAACGTTGCATGTCACGGAAAAGTGTACCTTATCACTATCACTAAGCCGTAAACGTTTCCTTTCGAACTTCTTTTTTTTCAGGGACTTATCGGGTAGCAAAAACCGTTCAACCATGAAATGAAACTACAAACATTTAGTGAACACACATTTTATGTGTGTTCACTAAATGTTTTACACACCTTTTACAACACATTTTACACACCATACGTTTTCGTGATTTAATTTTTAGGTTTCCATATTCGTACGGGACCCTATCACCTATAAGTCTACGCCGTCTGTCCTTCCGTCGATCCTGCCTTTAAAGGATTGCATCTTTGGATCTGTAATAGATAGCCCATTGAAATTTTCACTTTCGATTGTTATTATGGTGGACAAATAAAAAAATAAAGAAACAAAAAGTTAAAAATTATGGAGGTTCTCATACAAGAAACTTGTTTTTTTCAACGTTTTTGTTTTGTTTTTCGTAGTCGGGTTTTATCCAAATTTATTTTTATGTATCTATTCCGGTATGATTACGGCTGAGTCGGAGGGGCCAAAGCACATACTCCTACCAGTCCATATAACCTCCGAGAAGGTAGGTGCCATACCGAAGACTGACTGACTGCTCGCTATACTGGACGAAAGGAGAACACAACCGAGGCTGCTATGCGGCCATCTTACATCCAGTACGGCGGTATCGACCAAGTCGGCTACAATTGGAGCCTACCACCTAGTAAGGAGAGTTTTACACTGGTTCCCGACGGTGAAGCAGCAGGTAATAGAGACAATAGAGGATAATAAAATAGAGACAATATGCACGTACATTTTTCGTCAGAAAAACTCATTGGCACACGCCGACAGGATTCGAACCTCGGACCTCACGCATGAGAAACAGATGCCCAAACCACTCGACCACCCGCCGCTTATGTGTCAAAGATTTTATTTTTCTCATAACTTTTCCTGCCATAACCTCTTAGTCGGGTAAAAATAAATACAATAGATGGAAATAAGTTTTACCTTATTATGTCTGGTGTGTTCTGCGTAGATCCTCTTGTCAGCACTGAACGCCACCAGGCCCACGGACAACAGGGCGCGGTCCGACCTCCGGATCCACGTCACCTGATTAGGAGTAGAGCTATGATGTGGGGTTTTTTTGATGGATACTAACACGGTTGGCTACATCACCTACAAATCTACAATATCCGTGATGTCAGCCCATAACACCGGGTGAATTAGGCGCCATGACAGTGCTTCCCTTCATTTCATGTCGGCTACACTGAAATGGACGGAAAACACGAACTATTTACATAGCCGTTGCGACCGACGACGTTTCATTCAGTGCGGTACCACCTAGTAAGTTAAGAAGGGAAGGGACCTTCAGTTTTACGTGCAATCCGAACCACGGTGAAGCACCACCGGTGGTGGTAGGGCGGATGTTAAGAGGCTACTCCCCGGGACACAGAAAATCAAACCGGGTCATCTGTACTTTCGAAAAGTTATAAATAAGTGTAGAGGATGTTCTAGGTTTTCAATCTGCTGGATTATCTTTAGTGAACCAAAAGGTTGACGTCGAGGATAGCTACGTTGTGTCAACAGCAAGAAAAGCTGGTGCCGCTGCTGAGGCTGCAGCGCTAGTGAAGCATAATCATTATATTGTAATAGCACAGAATTATGAAATGATTGCTTTCGCTGTAGAAACATTAGGACCCTGGTCAGCTGAAGCAAAGTCTCTCTGCAAGGATTTAGGCAGTCGACTGATAGAAATGTCCGGGGAGGCCCGAGCTGGGGCCTACCTCTCTCAGCGCATTAGTCTGGCCATACAGAGGGCTAATGCGCTGAGTGTCTTGGGAACTTTTCCTGGATCGGTCGGTATGGATGAGATTTTTTATTTATCAACCTGATTGACAGATCTCATTCATATCACTGGTCCGGGGTGTTCTTTTTTCTTTTATATGTATAGTTTAATGAAATCACTCTGTATACTTCTAAAACCATATTGCAATAAAGACTATTCTCTTAAAGGTTGAAATAGCGAGTTTTTTAACTTCACTCGATAGAAAAAAAATCCGAATATTCCTCTATTTTTACAGCAATTGCTATTGTAGAAATATAAAGAATTAATTTACATTTTTTATGATTTTTCTCCAAATACAATTTTATATTCTTTAGTGAACCATAATTTTAAAAAGTCGCAAAGCTAAAATTTTTCATACTTATTAAAATAAAATAAAAAATTGCACGTTATTCGCCTTCGCTTTCTTTTATCGTAAGCGCCTTGTGGCGAATTCCATCCCGCTCTAGTAAAGAGGAAACTGCCTCGCGCCCGCTTCGTCTCGCGACGCTCCGCACTCCGCTGAGCCATAGCCGTCTCTACATTATTCTGTGGCATGGGTGAAACAGGCTTAAGGCGGTGACAAACGCCAAATACGCAAAACATGCAAAAAGTGCGACAAAGAAGGTCCAAAACTGACCAATTGACACACATTCAGAAAATTAAAAAAATACCAACCTATATTTTGGTTCCTTACCAACAAAGTGCATTGCTGGTTTTTTTAATAATGAGTAAAAGTAAGTAATAAACATAAAATTAAAAATATATAAAAAAACCATGAATTTTTGAAAATCTGAGTATGTGTGTATTATTACAATTTTACAATACCACCGATTCAAAGGTCACAAAGCTCTGAGAAAACTCTATTAAATTTTTTTTATTATTTTATCCACGAAAGGAGATAAAAATAAAAAACAAAAAACGCCTACATGAAATTATTGACGTAATTCTTCAGTCGGAAGGGTAAAATTTTTGCCTTCGTCAATTTAGCAGGCACTTCAATACTAGATACAATTTTAGTTCCGGGCTCGCTTGCTCGCTCCTGCCCTGCTGCGCCCGCGTGTCGGTCGTCATTTCTGTCTTCTGTGTTTGGATCGAATGGAAAAAAGATAGGTAGGTTAGGTATATTTGTACCGTGTGGGATGGTAATTTAAAATAATAGCCCCACTGCATCTCTCCCCGTGCATGTCGTAAAAGGCGACTGAGGGATTTTTTTATGTAAACTGACACAGTTTGCTATATCACCTATAACATCCGTGATGTCAGCCCATAACACCGGGTGAACTTAGGTGCCATGTCAGTGCTTCCCTTTGGTCGTGCCGGCTACACTAAACTGGACGGAAAATACAAACTATTTCGGGATATGACTCCCTTCTTTTTTCCGTCCAGTTCAGTGAAGCCGGTACGACCGAAGAAAAGCACTGACATAGCACCTACTTCACCAGTTGTTACGAGCTGACATCTCGGATGTTGTATTGTAGGTGATGTTGCCACCGTGTCATTTTCCGTACCAGTATACAGTACGACCGTATCAGTAATATCTCTCTTCTGTGGTATCTATCAGTATACGCTCCGGTACGTAACTTGACGGGGCGTTATACGCATGGCTTTCGTTGGTATAACCACAGAATAACTAATAGGTACTGTGGTATAACGCTGTCTGCGCTTGAGATGCAAGGACTATAGAACCGTGCCTAAATAAAAGTAGCCTAGCAACAGCGGCGCGCTGCGGAGCGGGGGCGGCGGCGGCGGCGGCACTGTGGTGGCGCGGAGCGGAGACGACGCGGCGGCGCGGCGCGGCGCGGAGGAGCGGCGGCGCGGCGCGGAGGAGCGGCTTGTTATTGCTTGCTTGCATGCGTGAGTGGCACGCTGCTACTGAGTTACCGCACCGCACCGCACCCCACCGCACCGTGCCATGCTGCCGCCGCGCGCGCCGCGCGCGCCGGCCGGTACCTATGTTGCTATGATATTTGCCATACATACCTAAATGCCTATCTACCTATTACCTACCTACCTATTTTTATTTTAGTTTTCATCGATAGTCTATTTAGAGGTTTATAAAAAGTGGTAAGTACATGAACTAAAATAATTTGGAAGAAATTACAATAAAATGTTATTTAGGTAAAATAATAAAAAATAAAAAATTAGAATCACGCATCAGTTACATAAGCCACAATCATTTTAATAATTAAAATAATAAAAAAGCAAAAAAAAAAAAACATACAAAAGTGGGATTCGAACCCCGAACCATCAACTCTTTAGGCTGATAGCGACAAACTACGCTAAATGTGACTTGAACGTGCGAAGCGAAATTAGCAGTCGCATGGTACATTATGTAGAATTCCCGAATGCTCAAGGTCGTTGGCGTTTGTCACGGCCTTAAGCAAAAATGGACACCACACAGTTAATCTATGTAGGAGCGAATGCTCACCGTGTTCTCAGTTATATCGTGCACTTCGCAATGCAGTACAGCGGTGCCGCCGAGCTGCGCCACCACGCTCGTGCAGTTACTGCTGATGAACACCTTCTTCTCGCTGCGTCTGCGCCGGCGGCGGTGGCGTCCGCGCGAGCACCGGTGACGTCTTCGGTTTCCAGCACCGGTTTGAGGACCTGAGAGGCACCGACTGTCACTTGGAATACAATCTTAAGTGCAATTATTTCTAGGGTTCCGTATCCGGTACGGAAGCCTATTACTAAGCCAAGCCGTCTGTCTGTCTGTCCGTCCGTCTGTCTGTCTGTCCGAGGGCTGTATCTCTTGAACCGTAATAGGTAGCCCATGAAATTTTCACAGAATATGTGTTATTATTTATTATGGCCGATTTAAAAAGAAATAATAAAAATAAGAAAAAAGTAAAAAAATCACGGGGTTCCCATAAAAGAAACCAAAAAGTGTATGCGCGCCGCGCCATCTACCGAATAGAATATAAAGCGTTTTAACTAATCATGACATTTAACTAATATGAAGCATTTCATAACACGCCATAGATGACGTGAGTGGCGCTAACCATGACATGGCGATACGGAACCCTCCTCGGTGCGCGAGTTCGACTCGCACTTGGCCGGTTCATTTTTTATTTTTATGGAAACTGGCACGGTTGACCACATCACCCACATTCCGGTAAATTAAACCACAACACCGAGCACCACGTTTTGCAAAGTTTTCGGACAAGAAAACATTCAAGCAGCAAGTTAAGCACGAAGACCCACCTGCGCTGCATGACTCGGCGGAAGGACCGTGCCAAGGTAAGAGGTTTCTAACTTGTCGCGCTTTAGCACAGCATCTCGTTTTTATCCTTTAGACACCTTTATTATATGCACGGGGAGAGATGCACTAGAATCTATAGTGACTAGATAAACATGAAATCTATAGCGACTAGATAAACTTGAAATCTATAGTGACTAGATAAAAATGAAATGTATAGTGACTAGATAAACATTAAATCTATAGTGACAAGATAATCATTAAATCTATAGTGACAAAATAATCATTAAATCTATAGTGACTAGATAAACATTAAATCTATAGTGACTAGATAAACAAATACTGAAAGCACTGAATCACGCTGAACTGAAAGAACTACTTAAAACAAACCATTTATAAACATACCTGTCCTTGATTTGAATAGTCCTTCCCGTACGAACCTAGTTGCCCTGCTCACTGGCGCACCATCAGGACATATTTCATTAGTTTCCACGACTTTGTTATGCAAAACTTTCCCGTCACGCACGTAATTATCCGTTACTTTATGATTGCCGAAGTTTTTTGTTTCACGGGTGTGTTTAAATTGTTTATTTTCAGTACAGGAACAATTTACGTTTTCGTTTATTTCAATCCTTTTATAATCATGATATTGATTGTATTTTTCACTCACAATGTAATCTTTGTTTAAAGTGTCGTATAATGTATCACTTTTTACAAAATGTTCTGATTTATTTTCTTCGTTCGATGTCATTTTTTGATTGTTCACAAACGTCATTATTAAACACCAAAATATAATATTGTTTAAAATACTTTGCTGCATCTTTGTCCAAACTTGTTCAAACGTACATCACTTCACTCTGCAATTATTCATTTATTTATATGATGATTGTGTAAGCTTGTGTCTTGTGTAACCACACTCAGTCAATCTTATGTCAACTCAGTTATACTCAACGACTAAACTACTTTGTTATTCTTTAGGTGTCCGTATGCCGTACGGAAGCCTATTACTAAGCCTACGCCGTCTGTCTGTCTGTCGGTCCGTCCGTCTGTCTGTCTGTCTGTCCGACGGCTGTATCTCTTGAACCGTAATAGGTAGCCCGATGATTTTTTTACAGAATATGTGTTGTTATGGCGAATATAACAAGAAATAATAAAAAAAATAAAAAGTAAAAAATTATGGGAGGTTCCCATACAAGAAACGTGTTTTTTTTCAATGCTTTTTGTTTGTGGTTCGCGAGTCCGATTCGCACTTGGCCGGTTTTTTTTTATTATTGAAAAGAATTCCCCCACATGTCTATCTTTACATACATACATAACTCACGCTTTTGTATCCCGACAATCAGGGTAAGCAGAGTAATCGGTGTTGTGCTATAAGTTCATACATACATACACATACATAACGTCACGCTTGCCTGCCTCCCAGTGGGGCAGGCAAAGACAACGGACCCAACCCAACCCAACCCCCACGCGCCACGATCCTGACACACTTTTGCCGCCTCTTCCACTCTCATAATGTTCTTCATACATGCTCGTCGGTTACGGGTACTACGCACCTGACCCTTTTCGAGCACATGCCCGATCTGGTCCAGGTACGTGCGTCTAGGGCGACCCATCCCGACTCTTCCACTAACATTCGCTCCATAGATTTCTTTCATTAGTCTCCCTCCTATCATCCATTCTACAGACACACATACTCCTATTCCACACATACTCCTCTCAACCCGCGCATTTCGACATCATTTATCCTGCTCTCATGCTTCGCCTGCCATACCCAACTTTCACTCCCCACAACACCGACCACCACGTTTGGCACAGTATACGGACAAGATAACTATCAAGCAGCAAGTGAGGCACGAAGACCCACCTGCTGCATGACAAGGTGGAAGGACCGCGCCAAGGTGAGAGGTGGCTAGCCTTTCGCCCTTTAGCGCGACATCTTGTCCTATGATATGTCTATCTTTAATTGTTTTATTGTTATTGTGTGTAGACTTGTTTACTAGCGTGTCTTCAGTCTGCTATCAATTGTGTGCGTGCACAGCAAATATTTGTAGCTAGAAAAAATAACGCTTCTGGTTAATAATTTCCACGTTCACAACCTACTGCCGTTACAAAGCTACAGATAGCCAGCCTATTTGCATGCAACTAAAAATGCACGCCAGTTCAAAATGCACGCGAAAAATGCGCTGAATGGACGAAAATGTTAAATGTCTGTTGCTAGCGCTGTATTTACTCCAGTGGCAATTGAAAATTCCCTTCAGGCCATGATGCCATGATGGGCCTGTGGATAGCAGACAAATTAGTAAACACACATTGTTTTATAGTGTTTACTTTGATCAGAATAGAATGAATACCTAGGCAATATATTTAAGTATCAAATTTACGATGGCACTATACACCAGATATAGGTAATTTAAATAGGCAGAGTGGTCAGATTCTTCAGTATTCATGTTTATGCTGTAAATATGAATGCTCTTGTGAGCGGTAGTATGGGTTAATTATTTATAAGTTACTATAATATAATACTTATAATATATATAATAAGGTACTAACAAAACATTGTGACTTGCGAAGTTTGTTTGTCAGTTCTTCTTCGCATTGAATTTAGAACTGGCGGAATTTTCGACATGTCCAAGCGTAGGTTACCTACCTGTGGATGAAATTATACAATAAACCATAACTGTTTATGTATTATGTACGAATATGTACGAATGTGTATGTATGATATGTGTATATGTACGAATTTTGTGTTCTTTTTATGTCTTGAGATGCGTTTGTCACTGTGAAATTTGCATTTAAACGATAAACAAATACTATTGATTGTTTGGTTGTTAAATTAAATTGTTGTTTCACTTTAGAGTTTACACTATAATCACACCACGTGTGACGCTTGTATGAATTACAGTTTTTTTAGCATAGAGAAAAAACAAAAACATAAAAAAAAATCATTTCTAGTATGGGGACCCCTTAATTATTACCTTTTTTTTATTATATGTTACGATATGAACCATAATAAATAACACATAATATGTGTTAATTATAATTTATTAATTTTCACAAAATATTATTTTGTGAAAATTTACACCGGCTACCTAATTACGGTTCAAAAGATACAGCCCTCGGGCAGACAGACAGACAGACGGACATAGAGATACACGGCTTGCATACGGATGCGGAAATGAAAAATAAATAATTAAAATACGAAACCACTTCGTTTTTTAACGCTGCCCCCAAGAAGTGTATACTTTTAAATGTTTACAAAATAAGAAAACTCATAGTTCCTAAGTACGACCTCTTCTATAAGATGGGCCGACTCCCCAATACAGATGCTAGACAGTCGACAGTTTGAAAATAACACTTTAAATATGGAAATAAATGAGATTCCGCCGTCCCCATTCCACCTCCGCACTACGCGTACTGTGCAGGGGATGCACCCCTATACAATCGATCTATCACGGATGCGGTCAACCAACCAATCGGTTAAGTAGGTCTTTTATTCACAGAACCGAGAAAATGTGGAACGCACTGCTCGCCCATCTTTTTCCTCCCAAGTAGAGCCCGAAGTTTTTCAAAAGGGGCGTGAAAAGGCTCCTATCGGGCCGGCTTGACATTCGCAATCCCAGTGCACCACAGAATGTCCATGGGCATCGTTAGATACTTTTAGGTGAAACGATGCTACATGTCGCGCTTTAAATAAAACAATATTAATAAATAAAAACACTATGAATTACAGTTTCCCAGCCTTCACCTGCTGACCGTACGCCATTATAATCAAGGTGAGTGACGACTCGCTGCTCGTTTAGCTGCAACTAAAAAGCTTCAGCTAAATCTCAGCCACGATAGCTCAGTGGGACAGTCGACTGTCGCTATTGAACGCTAGTGAACGCTGGGCCGGTCAGTACTTGGATGGGTGACCGCTCGACCGTTGGAGGCTGACCGTGGTTCGGATTCCACGTAAAACTGTAGGTTCCTTCCCTTCTTACCTTACTAGGTGGTAGGGTCCAACCCGCCCGGGTTGGTACCACCGCACTGAATGAAACGTCGTCGGTCGAAACGGCTATGTAAATAATTTGTGTTTTCCGTCCAGTTCGGTGTAGCCGACATGAAATGAAGGGAAGCACTAACATGGCGCCTAGTTCACCCGGTGTTATGGGCTGACATCACGGATGTTGTAGGTGATGTAGCCAACCGTGTCAGTTTCCATAAAAAAAAAGAAAAAAAAGCTTTAGAGCTTTTCTTTTTCTAGAGAACAGGGAGACTCGACTGTTCTGCTGGCAGTACCACATTGCATGCATCAGCAGATAGAAAGCGCTGAGTTGAGGACCGTTGAGGCCATTTGATGAGGGAAATGTTTGGTGCATATTTTTTGCATAGAAATGCAGTTTGTGTAAATGATGCATGTTTTTCTTTTTTTTTCTTTTATGGAAACTGACACGGTTGGCTACATCACCTACAACGTCCGTGATGTCAGCCCATAGCACCGGGTGAACTAGGTGCCATGTCAGTGCTTCCCCCTTTGATCGTGCCGGCTACACTGAACTGGTCGGAGAACACAAACTATTTACATAGCCGTTTCGAACGACGTTTCATTCAGTGCGGTGGTACCAACCCGGGCGGGTTAAACCCTACCACCAAGTAAGATTAGGAGGGAAGGGACCTACAGTTTTACGAGGAATTCGAACCTCGGTCAGCCTCCAACGGTCAGCGGTCACCCATCCAAGTACTGACCGCACCCAGCGTTGCCATTCAATAGCGACAGTTGACTGTCTGCACCACTGAGCTATCGAGGCTGACAAATATGTAAGTGTTTAAAGATATTTGCAAGTCAATATAACATTTTTTTAAAGTAAGCGCCACATGTGGCGCCTAGCTACCCATAAGGTGTCTAGCGACGCTCATGGACATTCGGTCGCACGCGGGTGCTGCGATGCCATGCCGGCCGGACAGGTGCCCATTCACGCCTCTCTTGAAGAACCCGAGACTGTACTTGGGGGGAAATATGTGTGCAGGGAGAGCGTTCCAGAGTTTACCGGTTCTGTAGAGGATAGATCTGCAGAATCGATTGGTACGTATCCGCGGTAAGTCCAGCGTGTAGGGATGCAATCCCTGCCCAGTGCGCGTTGTATATAATGGAAACTCTTAATTTACGAAAAACTGTACATGAAAAGAGCAAGAAAATGCTGGAGTGCGCTAGGGCGGACTTGTGACTACAAGCAGTTCTTACAGTCAACCTTTCAACATTCAATGTGGAGGTTTTTAGTAAGTACTAAAAATGTACCTGCTCAGATTTTGCATATGTTTGTTTAATTGTGTGTTTATTTTAGAAGGAAGAGGAAATTAATTTCGATGATAATATGAAAATGGTAAATTTATATAAATCCTTACCTATAATAAAATCCAACGTCTGCTTTCTGTCTGAGTGTCTGAGTGTCTGAGTGTATGTCTGTCTGTCCGCTTATAACTCGAGAACAACTGAACCGATTTTAATAAAAAAAAATTCTACGGATAGCTTGACTCTTCCCATCAACTAAAGGCTACTTACTATCACGCTAAATGGTTTATGAAGTTAGCAGTGAAGTGAAATATGAGAGCGGGCGGAGTCGCGGGCACAGCTAGTGAATTAATAAAATTGTATTGTATAGAACAGCGTTACATAATGTATGACGTTTTAGACTTACTTGTTTAATACGCTACCTATGTCAATGATTATTATAAAACAGATGCTGTAGTTATTTCTTATTATATCTTATTTTTAAATTTTTAGGTTATTTGTGTGTGTGTAATAAATAATTGTTATATGATTTCATAATAAGTATAATTTTAACAATGTATTAACTTAAACAACGTGTTCAAAAACAAATTTAATTTACTAGTTTCGTAATTATTGTCAATCTGAACACAGCTGGTTATATCTGAAGAAGTATAAATCTGTTATTAATATTTGCTTTTTTAACATTTGAAAGTTTGTTCTTTTTACAATTACCTCCAATGTAGAGCTTTTCATACATACATACACATACACACCACACGCCGTATCCCGACAATCGGGGTAAGCAGAGTAATCGGTGTTGTGCTACAAGTATTCTGGTAAATTACAGCACAACACCGACCACCACGTTTAGCAAAGTATTCAGACAAGATAACTCAGATCAGGCAGCAAGTATGGCCTGCTGCAAGACTCGGTGGAAACACCATGCCAAGGTGAGAGGTGGATAGCCTGTCGCCCTTATGCACGGCATCTTGTCCTTATCCCTTAGTCGCCTTTTACGACATGCACGGGGAGAGATGCAGTGGGGCTATTCTTATTAAGTACCGGCCCCACACAGTACTTATTAAGTACCGGCCCCACACAGTACTTATTAAGTACCGGCCCCACACAGTACTTATTAAGTACCGGCCCCACACAGTACTTATTAAGTACCGGCCCCACACAGTACTTATTAAGTACCGGCCCCACACAGTACTTATTAAGTACCGGCCCCACACAGTACTTATTAAGTACCGGCCTCACACAGAGCTTTTCAATTGCGTGTATAATCATCTTTTATTTTATTTAACAATTTATTTTATTATACACTGGTTTGTAATAAATAACAATAATATTTGACTTTATGCCGCCTAATGTGTGGCAAGATCGGATTTATTGCTGTAGGTAATTTCTACCTGTCAACCCGGAAATGTACTTCTTTAAAGATTAATGTTGAATAGTTATAAATGCTAATTTTAATAAAACATTGAAATCCACAACTAACATCGCTCGCCGGGCAACGACTAGGGCGGGTGGCGCGCGAGTTTTCCGCCCAAGCGTCAAGACATCACTGGCCGCCCTACGCGGCCGCTCACGCTGCGACGCACCGCTCCACCGCCCTAGAATGATTGGCATGCTCGATTTAGTTTGTTTATGCCGATAAAAGGTTATTTTTAGTAAGTACATATCTATAGAAAACTTCTTATTGGAGAACTTTATTTAAATTAATCAAAATAACCTAATACAATAAAATTAAACTAAAATTAAGAAATATGATAAAACTAAACTAAAATAACTTATAAACTAAACCTAAAAAAAATTAAATAAAAATAAAACTACCTATAAATAATATATTTCATTTAAATTTGTCAGAGTCGCTGCACCGGTACAAGTGCCAAGTACGCACGCCGCGTTACACCTCTGAATCTCAATGAAAACTTCTAATAAAATCAAAATATATTTATTGCACTTGAAACATTGTTTGCAAAAGGTACAGCTCAACACCGTAGGCGTTCTCCTCCAGTCAACCTTTGGGTTATCATTAAAGAGTGTGGAGTGGCAGAGAACAAATAAAGAGATGATGATAAAATATAGACATATTATTTAAACAGATAATAAAACACAAATACAAATAAATAGAGAAATATACATATATATGTATATATACAATATATATGATTTGTAAACATATATATATACAAATAGGATATACAGGGCTAACATCACGGATGTTGTAGGTGATGTAGCCAACCGTGTCAGTTTCCATAAAAAAAAAGGTAACAATAATGAAATATTAATTGGAATAAAACAGTAAACTTGAAACTGGAAATAATATTGGAATATGTTGAAAGTTTATTTGAACTCAGAGCAAAGTTTGCAGTTAATTGGGCTTTTTTATTCTTTACCACGATGCAGATGGAAGGATAATGGAGTTATGTACCTAATTTATTTCAGTCGAAGTACTTTAATTCAGTATAATTCAATTTTGGTAAATTCTTTAAAAGACAATTCTCACGTATTCTCACAATGGAGGAGTTGTTTATTTTAATTTAGTTTTACTTTGATTTTAATCTGTTGTTTTCTCCATTTTTAATTCATGTTTTTAATAATAAAAGTAATGTAAAAATAAAAAATAAAATTAAAAATTCTCACGTTAAATTTTTAACCATAAGAAATATTTAATACTTACCACAAAAGTTTGATTATAAAAAAAAGATATCTAAGCAAATAGTCAAAATGTTTCTTCGAAAAGAAAATTTAAAGTTGTGGAGGACGGGGTAAAAGCAGTGTGAAGAGATTCCCAATATCCATAAGGAGACGATCTAACTAATGAAACGTCATTTATTTTTATTCGACTAATCTTATTATTTAGTGTGTTCGTATTGTTTTTTTTTTTCAAAATCAGAGGGGCCAGAGCACATACTCCGATCTGCCAATATTATCACCTCCGAGAAAGTAGGTGCCATACCGGAGAATTCCTTTTTTTTTTACATTGCTGGCTATAATTAAATAGATGAAAACACAGCCGAGGCTGCTATGCGGCCATCTTACATCCAGTACGGTGGTACCAACCCGGTCGGCTACAATTTGAGCCGACCACCTAGTAAGGGGCAAGGGAAGGGACCTACAGTTTTACACCGGTTCCGAACGGTGAACCAGCAGGTGTAGGTAGATATGCACATAAATTTTTCCTTCAGAAAAAAATCATTGGTACACGCTGGCCGGATTCGAACCTCGGACCTCTCGCAAGAGAAGCCGACGCCTAGACCACTCAAAATAAATAAACAAAACATAGAGCACTTCACTTGTCTCACGCCACCCATAACCGTATACTATATTCCTGTAGACCTTACTATCGACCTAGCGCCGGCCGGATGATATTCTGCTACTTGGTAATAAGTACTGAGAGAGGGCATTGTCGCACATTGCATATATTTCAACTTGCTACCAATATTTGGTCTGCACGCACACCATTTGCAGCAACCTGAAGACGCGTGAGACAAGTGTGACAGAAATAAAAATATACGAGTATGTCAATGGTACTTTTTAGGATTCCGTATCATACGGTACACTATTGTTAACCCTACGCGCCGTCGTCTGTCTGTCCTACCTCTAAAGGGCTGTACCTTTTGAACCGTAATAGCTTGAAATTTTCACAGAGTGTATGTAAATAAAAATTAAATTAAATTAAATTAAAGGGGATCTCTATACGATGTGTTTTTTTAAGGATTTTTTGTTTGTTTTTGCTCTATCGTATGTCATTATGCAAACTCTGAAGTAAAAGTATAACAACAAATAATCATATATTGTGTGATGCCGTCGGTGCGCGCACTTGGCCGGTTTTTAGATTTAACATAAAATGGTTTCTGTATGTGAAACTAAAAAAGTGTTGCCAGGTAACTTTTTTTCGGATATGTTAAATTTTAAATTTTTGGAACTTTTGTATGAAGAAAGCACATAAGAAAGTGAAAAAAAGTTCTCAGAATAAAAAGTCCCCAGTTAGAACAAAAGTGTTTCAGGTTCAGGTGTAGAATAACCCGCTTCCACCTAATTAATGTAACAACGTGCATTTGTGATTTCGTATTAATGCTTCGGGTGGCCGATTGGTTTGGGCGTGGTCGGACATACGAGAGGTCCGAGGTTCGAATCCGGCCGGCGGCGCAGGCGTGTATCAATGACTTTTTTGTGATGAAAAAAATGACGTGCAATATACCTACATCTGCTGCTTCACCGTTCGGAACCGGTGTAAAACTGCAGGTCCCTTCCCTTGCCCCTTACTAGGTGGTAGGCTCAAATTGTAGCCGACTGGGTCAGTACCGCCGTACTGAATGTAAGATGGCCGCATAGCAGCCTCGGTTGTGTTCTCCTATTTTTTTTTTTTATGGAAACTGACACGGTGGGCTACATCACCTACAACATCCATGATATCAGCCCATAACACCGGGTGAACTTGGTGCCACGTCAGTGCTTCCCTTCAGTCGTGCCGGCTACACTGAACTGGACGGAAAACACAAACTATTTACATAGCCGTTTCGACGGACCTTTCATTCAGTGCGGTGGTACCAACCCGGGCGGGTTAAACCCTACCACCTAGTGATATAAGAAGGGAGTCATATCCCTTAGTCGCCTTTTACGACATACACGGGGAGAGATGCAGTGGGGCTATTCTTTTAAAGTACCGGCCCCACACGGATCCTCTGGTCCAGTATAGCCAGCAATTCAAAGGAAGGTCTCCCGTATGGCACCTACCTTCTCGGTGGTGATATTAGCATGTGCTTTGGCACCTCCGAATCAGCCACGCATACCGATTACATTAAAAAAAACAAATTTTCTTTCATATCTTTGTTAAGTTTATTTATATATTACATTGTTACTATTACTATATGTGAGTTCATGCGTATTCTAGTTCTATATTTCCATGTGCTGCGGTGTATGGTTTATTGCTGTACACAAAAACGTTGGCGTATCATACACATAGATGTTTTGGTGAAGGGCACCGCGTGGCACCGAATTACATGAGGTGAAATAAATCAAATGAATAGAACAGCTATTGTTATACACTGCAAACAACTTACTTAAGCACGGGCATGGCATCTAATTGCAACAGATGCATAAAACAAGAAACATTCTAACCAATCCTAAAAATATATACAGGGTGTTTCAGGATAGGCACACTGCTTCCCAACAATCGGGGTAAGCAGTGTAATCGATGTTGTGCTGCAAGAACTCTGGTAAATTACTGCACAACACCGACCACCACGTTTAACAAAGTATTAGGACAAGATAACTATTCAGCAGCAAGTAAGTAAAGTAAAGTAAGTAAGTAAAAATCGGATAAGGTTTAGGGGGGTTAAAAACACAAATTCCGAATGAAAATTTTGTATGGAGAAAGCTAACTTCCGTCTCATCTTCAGTCAACGCTTTTTTTTTTTTAGCTTTCTTTTATTATAATTACCTTTTTATTTTAATTAATCAAAATAACCTAATACAATAAAATTAAACTAAAATTAAGAAATATGATAAAACTAAACTAAAATAACTTATAAACTAAACCTAAAAAATAAATAAATAAATAAAAATTAAAACTACCTATAAATAAAATATTTCATTTAAATTAATGCTTCAAGTTGTATGTATAATAATAATATGTACGAAATACTAGTACTAAATTAACTGAAGCACTCTTCACCAGAATTAGGCGAATAGGCAATATTTTTCTAAACCTCTCCACGGGCGAAAGCTAGAACAAAATAAAAAACAATGTCGTGGTTGTGTACTAGGATCGTTCCCCCGTGGAAGAAGACGTTTAAATAAATAGCCGCATTAGCTACCTTCGCTTAGAGGGAGGGGCGGAATCGCTTGCGGGGAGGGCGAGGCGGTTTGGAACGTTTGGGATAGGAGGGGGAGCGGTTTGGATAGCTCGAGAGGGGAGGGAGAGCTATTTTCTCAACACCAAGCCTTATCTTTGCGTACATAAATAACCCCAGGACGGGAGGATCGAAGACAAATCACTGGAAGTGTTGTCGATTTATTTTTATTTATATTAGATTATTATGCTTGCGTTTAGTTTTAATTAGCATAGTTACGGCTTCATTCATCCCCGTGCCTGCCTAGTACATATTGTGCCTTATTTTATCCTAGCTTTTTCCTGCGGCTTCGCTTCACGTGACTCTTTGCTCACAGCTCAGGCCGCCGATGACTTAGCGTTATGATGTATAGCCTAAAACTATCTTGAGAAGAGACAGCATGTAATAGTGAAAACCGTATTTAAATCGATTAAGTAGTTCTGGACTTCTCGAGTTGTAGGTATATTCATATATTGACATACGAGTAACCTAACCTAAAAGACTTGTTTTATTGTTGTTGACTCGTACTATACTACAGTGTATAGGACTATGACACTGACTATGAGAAATAGTCGAGGGGTCGTTCACTGAGAATCGATTCTATGTGAGCATAAATTATTTCGTCGATTTTCTCATGATTCTTGTGATTCTACACATGAAAGCATGATTCGGTTTGATTCCGACGGTAAGGAAACAATAAATAAAATTCTAACTCAAAAGAACGCACGGGGAACGTTCCTGACTGTTGCGCGCACTGAGCTGCACGAGTACAAGCTGATTCTGTTGTTTCCGCCTGTTCCCGGCTGTTCCCGGCTGATCCCCGCTGTTTCATCGTTGTTCCGGATCGATTGTAGTGAATCTCGCGGCGGCCGCGCCGGAGCGGCGCGGCGGGGCGTGCACGGAGCGCAGTGTAACATTCGCGGCAGTGTCGCAAATATTATAGTGCTAACCTATTCTATTCCATGTAATAGAATACAGAAGAACACAACATTTGCGACACTGACGCGAATGTATAAATGTGCCTCTCTGTTATACACAGCTAAGACTAAGCAGGTGCGAAAGAGACAAATAGCTGTTCCTTACGTTTCACTTGATCCCTGAGGCCAGCTATCGAGTATATAGTTCACTACAAATCCTAAGAACCTAATTTAGTTTATTTTAAAATTCACGCTAATTATTTTTTAAATAAAATGAAACATTCTATAAAATTTACTAAGATACAGTCAAATTACGTTCTGATAATATCTAGCACACATTAAAAAGTTTACATAATTTTGTGTCCCTAGAACTCATTGAAAATACAAAAATAATACCTTTATTAAATTTACGTAGTCATAATTAAATTACTATCTAATAATATCTAACATACATCACACAAAAAAATATTTATACCTCTTATCACAAGTGTTGGGTAGGTACTATGATTTCAATCAAACTATGCGTATGGATATTGGGGATTTAGCCACGCGAGAGCGAGATTGACGTAAATAGAAAAATCGCGTATGCTAGAAAAGGATCGCGCTTGCTGTTCCTGTCACGGAATACGCAACACACGGATACACACACATATTCACACGACATTGCACCATAGCCATAGTGGTGTAGTACATAGGGTAATAGCTCTTCTTCTTAGTGTGGTTGGGACGATTTTTGCACTTGCCTGTTTACGAGACTGCGTATTCATTCAAAGTTTTAACGCTGTTGATCCCAATCTGTTTCCTACTGTTTCCGACTGATTCCGTCTGTTTCGCCTCAGCGCACACCGAAATATTAGTGTTTCACAGAGTTTCTAAGGATTTCCAATTGTTTCTTCTGAATCTTACTGAGTAACGCGGTTCTTGAACTTTCAGAAATGATATCTAAGATTTCTCCCTGATTTAAAGATTTCAAGCTGATTCCCAAGATTCTGAATCGATTCAAAGTGTGGAAATAATTGATTCCAGCAGTGAACGGCCCCTCGGGGTCGTTCACTGAGAATCGATTCTATGTGAGCATAAATTATTTCGTCGATTTTCTCATGATTCTTGTGATTCTACACATGAAAGCATGATTCGGTTTGATTCCGACGGTAAGGAAACAATAAATAAAATTCTAACTCAAAAGAACGCACGGGGAACGTTCCTGACTGTTGCGCGCACTGAGCTGCACGAGTACAAGCTGATTCTGTTGTTTCCGCCTGTTCCCGGCTGTTCCCGGCTGATCCCCGCTGTTTCATCGTTGTTCCGGATCGATTGTAGTGAATCTCGCGGCGGCCGCGCCGGAGCGGCGCGGCGGGGCGTGCACGGAGCGCAGTGTAACATTCGCGGCAGTGTCGCAAATATTATAGTGCTAACCTATTCTATTCCATGTAATAGAATACAGAAGAACACAACATTTGCGACACTGACGCGAATGTATAAATGTGCCTCTCTGTTATACACAGCTAAGACTAAGCAGGTGCGAAAGAGACAAATAGCTGTTCCTTACGTTTCACTTGATCCCTGAGGCCAGCTATCGAGTATATAGTTCACTACAAATCCTAAGAACCTAATTTAGTTTATTTTAAAATTCACGCTAATTATTTTTTAAATAAAATGAAACATTCTATAAAATTTACTAAGATACAGTCAAATTACGTTCTGATAATATCTAGCACACATTAAAAAGTTTACATAATTTTGTGTCCCTAGAACTCATTGAAAATACAAAAATAATACCTTTATTAAATTTACGTAGTCATAATTAAATTACTATCTAATAATATCTAACATACATCACACAAAAAAATATTTATACCTCTTATCACAAGTGTTGGGTAGGTACTATGATTTCAATCAAACTATGCGTATGGATATTGGGGATTTAGCCACGCGAGAGCGAGATTGACGTAAATAGAAAAATCGCGTATGCTAGAAAAGGATCGCGCTTGCTGTTCCTGTCACGGAATACGCAACACACGGATACACACACATATTCACACGACATTGCACCATAGCCATAGTGGTGTAGTACATAGGGTAATAGCTCTTCTTCTTAGTGTGGTTGGGACGATTTTTGCACTTGCCTGTTTACGAGACTGCGTATTCATTCAAAGTTTTAACGCTGTTGATCCCAATCTGTTTCCTACTGTTTCCGACTGATTCCGTCTGTTTCGCCTCAGCGCACACCGAAATATTAGTGTTTCACAGAGTTTCTAAGGATTTCCAATTGTTTCTTCTGAATCTTACTGAGTAACGCGGTTCTTGAACTTTCAGAAATGATATCTAAGATTTCTCCCTGATTTAAAGATTTCAAGCTGATTCCCAAGATTCTGAATCGATTCAAAGTGTGGAAATAATTGATTCCAGCAGTGAACGGCCCCTCGGGGTCGTTCACTGAGAATCGATTCTATGTGAGCATAAATTATTTCGTCGATTTTCTCATGATTCTTGTGATTCTACACATGAAAGCATGATTCGGTTTGATTCCGACGGTAAGGAAACAATAAATAAAATTCTAACTCAAAAGAACGCACGGGGAACGTTCCTGACTGTTGCGCGCACTGAGCTGCACGAGTACAAGCTGATTCTGTTGTTTCCGCCTGTTCCCGGCTGTTCCCGGCTGATCCCCGCTGTTTCATCGTTGTTCCGGATCGATTGTAGTGAATCTCGCGGCGGCCGCGCCGGAGCGGCGCGGCGGGGCGTGCACGGAGCGCAGTGTAACATTCGCGGCAGTGTCGCAAATATTATAGTGCTAACCTATTCTATTCCATGTAATAGAATACAGAAGAACACAACATTTGCGACACTGACGCGAATGTATAAATGTGCCTCTCTGTTATACACAGCTAAGACTAAGCAGGTGCGAAAGAGACAAATAGCTGTTCCTTACGTTTCACTTGATCCCTGAGGCCAGCTATCGAGTATATAGTTCACTACAAATCCTAAGAACCTAATTTAGTTTATTTTAAAATTCACGCTAATTATTTTTTAAATAAAATGAAACATTCTATAAAATTTACTAAGATACAGTCAAATTACGTTCTGATAATATCTAGCACACATTAAAAAGTTTACATAATTTTGTGTCCCTAGAACTCATTGAAAATACAAAAATAATACCTTTATTAAATTTACGTAGTCATAATTAAATTACTATCTAATAATATCTAACATACATCACACAAAAAAATATTTATACCTCTTATCACAAGTGTTGGGTAGGTACTATGATTTCAATCAAACTATGCGTATGGATATTGGGGATTTAGCCACGCGAGAGCGAGATTGACGTAAATAGAAAAATCGCGTATGCTAGAAAAGGATCGCGCTTGCTGTTCCTGTCACGGAATACGCAACACACGGATACACACACATATTCACACGACATTGCACCATAGCCATAGTGGTGTAGTACATAGGGTAATAGCTCTTCTTCTTAGTGTGGTTGGGACGATTTTTGCACTTGCCTGTTTACGAGACTGCGTATTCATTCAAAGTTTTAACGCTGTTGATCCCAATCTGTTTCCTACTGTTTCCGACTGATTCCGTCTGTTTCGCCTCAGCGCACACCGAAATATTAGTGTTTCACAGAGTTTCTAAGGATTTCCAATTGTTTCTTCTGAATCTTACTGAGTAACGCGGTTCTTGAACTTTCAGAAACGATATCTAAGATTTCTCCCTGATTTAAAGATTTCAAGCTGATTCCCAAGATTCTGAATCGATTCAAAGTGTGGAAATAATTGATTCCAGCAGTGAACGGCCCCTCGGAAATAGTGGTAGTTATTGCTGTTGTTGTTTCAACCCTTGACGAAAAAAGAGGGGTGTTATAAGTTTAACGTGTGTCTGTATCCTCCTTGTGTGTGTCTATGTGTGTATGGGTGTGTCTGCGCTGTGGTATCGTAGCTCCCAAAGCTAAGTAAATAAAATATAAAACTTATAGCTGCGCGGGTATTTACTTAGCGGTCCCCCGACTCCTTTAAGTAAGTAAACGAAAATTATTAATTCTTTTAAATGCATAATTTTACATTTTATTGATTTGAAATACTTTGAAGGTTTCTCAAAAAAAAACTCTTATGTCAATCCGAGGGCCGCTTCTGCTTCGAAGCAGTTATTCTTTGGCCCATAGTCAGATGTCGAGCTGAACAAGTGATTAGAGAGATCCTGCTCCATCCGATGGCTGTGCCGGGATTTGGCTTCGATACAAACAATTAAACACAATAGAAGCGTTCGACCTAAAGTTTTCTTCCAAACTTACTTGAAAGTGTACAGCGACAAAATTGCCAAAAACTCTAAGAAAAATACCATATGAACAAAGATTAAAAATCCTCAAACTAACAACGCTGGAACAACGAAGACATAGAGGAGATCTCATAGAGACATACAAAATACTGAAGCGGCACTATGACTGCCCAGTTTGTGTTAAATTCAAACACCGTGTGGGGCCGGTACGTACCGTGTGGGGCCGGTACTTTAAAAGAATAGCCCCACTGCATCGCTCCCCGTGTATGTCGTAAAAGGCGACTAAGGGATATGACTCCCTTCTTATATTACTAGGTGGTAGGGTTTAACCCGCCCGGGTTGGTATCACCGCACTGAATGAAAGGTCGGTCGAAACGGCTATGTAAATAGTTTGTGTTTTCCGTCCAGTTCAGTGTAGCCGGCACGACCGAAGGGAAGCACTGACGTGGCACCAAGTTCAACCGGTGTTATGGGCTCACATCGCGGATGTTGTAGGTGATGTAGCCAACCGTGTCAGTTTCAATAAAAAAAAAATAGAAATAAATAAATTACCGCAAGAAGTACGAAACCTTGAAATCCGAGAATTTGAGGGCAAAGTGAAGAGCATGATTGCTTTTATTTTAATGTTTTATCTTAATTTTTGTTGTTCTATTGACTATTTCTTTTGACCTTTTTGTACAATGATGACATATGTTTGATTTTAATGTGTTGCACTTGTAGTATTTAAATATTTTGTGCATTTTAAATTTTCTATGTTTTGACGGTGGCCTATTTTTGCTTGGATCGAAATAGAATAATAAGAAATTTGTGACCGTGGTTCGGATTCCACGTTAAACTGTAGGTCCCTTCCCTTCTTACCTTACTAGGTGGTAGGGTTTATCCCGGCCGGGTTGGTACCACCGCACTGAACGAAACGTCGGTCAAAACGGCTATGTAAATAGTTCGTGTTTTCCGTCCAGTTTAGTGTAGCCGACATGAAATGAAGGGAAGCGCTGACATGGCACCTAGTTCACCCTGTGTTATGGTCTGACATCACGGATGTTGTAGGTGATGTAGACAACCGTGTCAGGTTCCATAAAAAAAAAAATATTTGTTTATACTATCTGACCTGTCTAAGTGTATTAATGTACCAAAAAGACGAATAAATAATTGAATTGAATTGAATTGAATAAAAAGTGGCCAATTACGTGGTGATACGGAACCCTCGGTGCGCCAGTCCGATTCGCACTTGGCCGGTTTGTTTTTACGCAGTACTATCTGGATGACATTGAGTATATACATTTTTTATTTTGCATAAAATTACACATTTTTAGGTACCTATATTTGAATTTTGTATTATGAAAAAGGTCACCTGAGAAAAAACTCAACAAATGGACTGTATGCACAGCAAACTTTGGTAACAAGTTAAATGTATGCAATACATGAAAGACGTATCTATGATATGGATTTCTTTCGGTTCGAAGAAACTGTCTCGTAGTTTCTTTTACTTTCGCGCCTTCTACTTCTTTCTGTCCCATACAGATTTATTTCGTTTTCTTCATAAATCTTACGGTTACAGAGGCTGAAAGTATCGTTGAGTACAAGGTTGCCCCCAAACAATTATATTCTAGTGAACATACATCCATTGCTTACTTTATTCGAGAAGATTTTTTTTTTTTCGTCAACTTGAACGCACTTGGCCTTCGGCCTCGCCCTTAATTACTTACTTTCGTGGAGAATGTTTATTGGTTAACTGAGTGTAGCTCGGCCTTCGGCCTCCCCCTTATTTCCTTTCTTTGAGAAAGTATATTGTCTACCTATATGCACCTCCGTCTTCGGCGTCGACATTAGTTACTTACTTTCTTCGAGAAGAATATCGCTTTCGTTTGCACATCATCGTCACCCATGAAGTAGATTTGAAAACAGCGATGTTTGAAAATATGAATGTTCAGCGTCGGGAACTGGTAGAAGTGATCCTACGCGATGATATATTTGCCCTTGAATGTGCAATATTGGTCTTAGAATACTTTTTCAGCTCCAACCTATGTTATTTGAAATACCGGATTGTATTTTCGAATGTTTTGTAAAAAGTGCTTTGAATCGGTTGAGTTGCCCGAAAACAATGACTGAAGTGCAAAGTCGGAAGTTTTACTTTGCCATTGGCGCGTGATCAATCGTAGTCGTCCATGATGTTACTGTTTCAATAAGATTTCAATGCATCTTTCTAAAAGATATTTGATGCTACTGAAAGAAAAATACCTACACACAATTATTTGTTTTCACTGTGTGAAGTAGATCTTTCAATACTCGATGGCAGTAAGGAGGCCAAGTTATAAAAAAATCAATCAAGTGCGAGTTTTACTTGCGCACGGAGAGTTCCGTAGATCCGCTCTATCATACCTGTCAAAAAACCTTATCCGTCTATTTTTTGTCTGCCTGCAATCCAAACTACTTATAGCGCCATCTATTATTTACTAGGGGTATAAGTACTAATAGATTCTTAGCACGATTTGTTTTTTTTTTATTATTTGTTGGTACCTACGTATGTCCTCTGCTGGACTTATTACATAATATGTCCAGCAGTGGACGCTTACACGCTGACTGACTGACTGACTGACATAAAATATGTCCTCCGTAACACATCTCTTTTTCTTATGGAAACTGACACCGTTGGCTACATCACCTACAACATCCGTGATTACAGCCCATAACACAGGGTGAACTAGGTGCCATGTCAGTGCTTCCCTTCTGAAAAAATCTGTGAAAATTTCAACCGGCTACCTATTACGGTTCAAAAGATACAGCAGTAGGATATGCAGACAGACAGACAGAATAGAATAGGCTTACGTACGAAACCCAAAAAAAGAAGAACTGACATTTTTGTTATATCTACATTTTATTCAAAATCGTATTTGCTGCTTTGCTGCCAGTTCTCAAGAAACATAATTCAATAATTCTTATAATTATGTTAATTTTTTTGTATTTTGATATTTTTTTTATACAGATCTTATTTGTGATTCCGGAATATACACTGTCACTATACAACGTTTCGTCAAAATCCGTTCAGTGGTTTTTATGCGCGTACAGACAAAATTTTAAAAACTGTTCTAACATGTTTCGTTACTCATTTGAAGTCGCCGGTTGTCAATATAGGTTTTTTTTTTGGCATTAACGATTTTATTATATTATTATGTTAATGAAAGGTGCTATAAATGTACTTGGAGTATTATAAAATAAACCACTTTATCAGTTTTCATTTTTAATCGAAAATTCCGCTGTATGTTACAAAATTGTGTACGATTTCATAATATAATTAAATAAATAGAATTAATTGTAATTAAATAAACTACATAGTTGCGGGTAACTAGTCAATTTAATTTTAATCATACATTTGAATCCCAAGATAGCTAAATAAATATAATGTTATGTTTCAAGTAAGAAATACCTGTAAAAATCTACGGAATTTTCTTGAAACAGTCTTAGATTAAAATTAATTTAACTTTATAAAGCTAAGCTTAATAAGTATAGTTATCTATGTTATAATAATTAATTTAAACCCTTGCGTAAGTACAAATAAAATAATTTAAAACGTTAAATACACGAATGGAATGCCACAATATTACAAAATACTGATGTATTGTATTTAAGAACATTTAGCAGATCTAAGTATTAAAGCAATAGTTTATCATTTAAGAACGATAAAGAAAATGTTTAGTCTTTGTTAAAACTTCGTGGAGCCCTAAAAACAATTTATACATACGGTAGAATGTATTTTTGAATAAATCTAATAACAATATCAGATTGTAGATGGCTCTCATTCTATGAAGCGAATCTCTCATATGTGATACTCAGACCAGTCTGAGATTTGATACTGATTATATAAGGTATTTCCATACTAACTTCAAATATTTTGGGAGGAACACGACACCATACCCAAGAACGTTAGAAGATTAGAAGAGGTAGGGACGTCGGACCTTCCACGCGCCAGCGTAACAGGATATTAGTAAAAACGTACCAATAACATTCGTCGGTCGCCCGCTGGCCACATAGTGTCAACCTTCCCCCACCCGATACCACCCAATCAGAGCGCCCGCCGTCCCCTCCGCTACCCGCGGAGCTCGGCGACGCTGGTTCTCATACAAACATTTGACAGTCCGACGTCCCTACCTCTTCTAACGTTCTTGACCATAGATAAATAATATACGGTTCTTGACCATACCCATAATAATAAAAAACGTTAATAAAAAAATTATTAGTTTTCGAAATTTTTTAAAAAGTATGTTTGTGCTCTCACCATGAAAACGTGCCACTAGTTATCCAAACAGCTGATTATTTGAGGTCATTGACTTTCATGGCCGCACGCCGCGAGCGCGCCTCCCCGTGCGCTAAAGGTCAATGACCTTGTACGCACACGGCGCACAGCGGTGCGGTGCGCGGCCCTGAGAGCCAATGACCTCAAATAATCAGCTGTTTAGATACCCAGTGGCACGTTATAATCGTTAGAACATAGACACACTTTGTTTTTTTTTTTTTTTTAACTTGTTTATTATGATGGGTATCTCTCCCTCCCAAAATATTTGCAGTTAGTATCGAAACACCTTATAAATGAGCAGTGATTGCAATCGGGCTATTGACAAATTAATTGTCCACAAATATGACAATAATCAAACATAAATATCGTTTTCACCCTGACAACAATCGCATGACAGCAGCCATACGTACTTACCAAGAACGTTGAATAGGTAAGGACGTCGGACCTTTCCCGCGCCAGCGTAACACGATAAAACGTACTAATTCCATTCGTTACCAACCAATCAGAGCGCGATACCACCCGATACCACCCAATCAGAGCGCGCGCCGTCCCCTCCGCTACCCGCGGAGCTCGGCGACGATGGTTCTCATATAAGCATTGGACAGTCTGACGTCCAAATCTATTCAACGTTCTTGGTACTTACATTGTAACGATGAGGAGTTACACTTTACAAGAGTGATTGTGAACGAAGGAAGAAATAACTTCTAGATAACATCGACTGGTGATATTAGCGCCATCTATATTAAAGCGGGTGGGCTTTAAAATGCAACGGAGAAATTTCCAGATGTTTTAAGGCCCGCGCGGGCTTGCGCGCCGACCTTGACATAAACTCAAATATTTCTTAAACTGGTGAAGTTAGATCAATAAACTCTTTTGTTTCATAAAGGTGATAAAATTACCTACTCGAAGGTGCTAAACCAGTGAGGACTTACTTGTTTAGAAGTATCAGATATTTTAGTTAAAAAAAAATCACTAGATTTTTTTTGAAAAATTACTACTTCTAGAAATTCACAACATACCTTCATAATATTTATATCAGTAGGTATACTCGTAAATAAACATACTTTTAGAAATAGTAAAGTATAATATATGTTTTCTTTACAAAAATCTGGGAAATCTATCAGGTAAATCATGTTCTTCTCCGTTGCGTTTCAAAGGCCGCGCGAATTAATTTTGTCAGCTCCCGTGTCGAGCTTTAGAAAGGGACAATCGGATCACACAGAGACGCGCGAGTTCGTGCGACAGGGACGACACTCTACAACCGGATTGTCTCTTTCTAAAGCTCGACACGCATTATTTTCTGCCGGGAACTTTAAGACGGAACTTCACTTTCTCCATACAAAATCGTCTTTCGGCATTTATGTTTTCTAGCCCCCTAAACCTTATCCCATTTTTAATTTTTTTTTCTTGTCTTAAGGACAGTCCAATCTACGTTCCTGTCTTTGTCGTTTTTGGTTAGATGAAATATACAACACTTGAGCTAAAAATCTGTATTTCGACCGAAAAAATTGGAATTTTATATTTTCTGATGTCATGAAGTTCAGCTTTATTGAGTCATCTCAATTTAGATATTAAAAAAATAAAAAGACAGGAACGTAGATTCTACTGTCCTTATTACAACCAAAAAATAATTGTAAAAATCGGATAAGGTTTAGGGGGGTAAAAAACATAAACCCCGAAAAACTATTTTGTATGAATAAAGTTAACTTCCGTCTCCTCTTACATTTTATTCACGCGATACCAAGATGACGCCACTTCGAAAAGTTTGTCTTCGTTCACTAGATGGCGTCCGAGGTTCAATTGCAAAGAGCTTCCAACTTGCACAAAGCAAATGAAGCTCCTTCCGCCAAGGCTTGCTGCAATAAAGGCTTAATGTTGTAAATTGTACATTTCTACGCTAGATGGCGCCCATCTTTCACATGCAGTCGTCAAGCGTACCGCCTTTTTTAAAGTTCTCTTTTTCCTCGCTAGATGGCACTCGGTGTTCGCTTGCCAGCATGCAAGTAGAGAGCGTTTCAATTAATTCAACTAAAAGTTCCTTTCGCCGTTATGTTGGCTCCACTGTCTATCTGTCAAAACAGCGTTGAGGGTTGCTATGTGTACAGATTTACCCGTAATTATCGGTATTTACCGTATTTATTATACGATAAATACCGATTACATTATTAGGTAATATAATCTTCACAATCTGGCAACACGAATTTAAGCACTGACAGTGGAGCCAACATAACGGCGAAGGGAACTTTTAGTTGAAACCACGATGGTTGAAACGCCCTATAAACAACTCGACAGCGCGATAGGTTGCAGTTCTGTTCGCTAGATGTCGCACGGCGTTCACTTGCACGTGTAGTCCTCGCGCCTCTCGACGCACGTGTCGCAAGTGACGCGACAGCACCAGTGAAACTTGCAGCGACACTGACTGGCGCGGACGACCGACGCGGTGTTGTAGCCGCGGCCGCAGCAGAGCATTTCGCAGCTGTCTTCGCCTGCAATCACACACGGATAAGTCAACAGAGTGTGAGAAAACCACCCCCAGGTGGGACGACGACATCAATCGGCGGCAGAAAGCAGTGGTTCCGTACCACTAAAGGCCGGGAGGACTGGAGGAAAATTGGAGAGACATATGTCCAGTAGTAGACGCTTACACGCTGACTGACTGACTGACATGTCAAGCACAGCACGACCAAAGACAATCACTGGCGTGACCAAATATTTATTCGTCACCAAGAATCGAATCAAAAGCTGCCTAATGTTAACAAAACGCTAACGCTCTGCACTCGCACATCGGCGACTGCGACTGATGCGAAGTAGCCGCATGCGGCCCTTTCATTCGTGACATTGTCTGTAGTGTGTCATGTCATGTTAGACTATGCCCTATCTATCGATTTAAATCTTGATGCGTGACATGACGCTTAGTTCCACTAGGGTCAAGCAAGATATAATATTGTAGGCTTCCATAGCGGGTGTAGCAAGATTGATTTACTATCATATTATTATTATCTCTTACGTTTTGTTTATAGACGTCCGGAAATACCAACCTTCCAGCTATAAAATCCAGACGTCTATCCCTGCACTCTTGCGAGTACAGTGATCATGTATGCCAGATCGAGGCCCCATAGCTGTACAGTACTTCCGAAATAATCCCATGGGAAAAACAGACTGAAGCCTTTCCCCAGCCGATCCGAGGAACCACCCGTCCACCCGAAGGAACCCCCGACCGAGGCCGAGAGCCGGGGGTGAAGCCATCACTGCCACTGGAGTCCAACAACAGCCTGTGCCCAGGGCCACAGCGTTTTGTACTAGCTGCAGCTTTTGTTTTCACCAGCTATGTATATGCGTGGAAGTGCATATGACCACCACCTAATGTGTACCGGGGATCCACCGGTCTTACAGGGGGTTTAGCAGGTTATGTAACCACAGATGCATTATATTGTATTGAAACCCTCGGCCCGTGGAGCAGTGAACCCAAAATATTCTTGAACAGGCTTGACCCTCTGCTGATGGACGCAACTGGCGTCCCGCAATCAAGTGCCTACTTCATTCAAAGGGTAAGCCTTTCCATCCAGCGGGGTAATGCCGGAAGTGTTCTGGAAACTTTTGAAAATGCCTTTTTTGATAGTAAGTTATTTTAATGTTCGTTAGGTAGGTTTTATTTAATTATTTGGTTATTTGTATTACCTACTTACTTTTTATATTTTCTTAATAAACAGTTTGATTTAAAGTTTGAGCTGTCGCACAGAGATGTGCGAGATCGTGCGACAGGGACGTCGATCTACAACTTTGTCAGCGTCGGTAGCTCAGTGGTGCTGTCGGTCGACTGTTGTTAAGCAACCGTGAGCGCTCTCAGCAGGGCTATCACGAGATTCGCTACGCCGGCTACGGCGAGGTGTAGCGTGCGTAGAGAACGTAAGCCGCTGCGCGGAAGCAAGTTCGCAAATCTATCGCATTCGCTTCCGCGCAGACGCTTACGCTCTCTACGCACGCTACACCTTGGCGTAGCCGGCGTAGCGAAACTCGTAATAGCCCTACTGTACTTGGATAAGGGCGACCGCTCGACCGTTGGAGGCTGACCGTAGTTCGGATTCCACGTTAAACTGTAGGTACCTTCTGTTCTTACCTTATTTATTAGGTGATAAGGTTTAATCCATCCTGGTTGGTACCACCGCACTGAGCGAAACGTCGGTCGAAATGGCTATGTAAATAGTTCGTGTTTTCCGTCCAGTTGAGTGTAGCCGACATGAAATGAAGGCAAGCACTGACATGGCACCTAGTTCACCCGGTGTTATGGGCTGACCTCACGGATGTTGTAGGTGATGTAGCCAACTGTGAAAGGTTACAAAAAAAAAACAAAAAAAAACAAAAAAAACCGAATGGTCTCTTTCTAAAGCTCGACACGTATTACATATTTGCTGCCAGGAGCTGTACGAACCTTTAGAAGTCCTATTGCAGAGCCGGCCGTGCGTGCCGAAGGAGCCCACAGTGAGGTCCTTCTCGCAGTAGTTGGGCGAAGGCTGGAGGAAGACGAGCTCGGATTTCTTTGGTGACTTTTTGGAGAGCGCCCCTTGTGTTCTAGGTCTGAAAAACAAATAAAATCAAAGGCCCACTTTATCCAACAAGCAAATCTCGCCACCCATAGGGAAAACGCTACTATCGTAGTAGGGACTTTTGAGATCATTCGTCCCGATTGCGTGAGGATTATCCAGGATTATCTGGATTTTTTTATGGCTCCACTAATCTTAGCTTAGGACTTAGGATTATGTGACGGATAAAGAAGAAGTATGTAATATGTATGTATATATTCTTTATTGAACACCAGTTTATACCAATTAGGCACACACAATAGGCGATCTTAATGCGGCGAGGCATTCTATTTTAACTAACCTTTGGGATGTGGGAGAAGTACATGCAGGCGAACAAGATCACTTTATGGCAATGATAAATTTATTTGATTTACTTATACGATTCAGTATACGTTTCCGCTAGATAATATTTTAATTCTGAAATTGTAGAAATGGATAAACGGCTTACTACTTACTTGCCCAGCCATACCAACGTATATACGTATTGGGCACAATGGGCTGGCATACCGAAATGTTAGCTAAAGGAAAATCCTTAACAAACATAATTGAAAAATCTGTCAAGTGCAAGTTTTACTCGCGCACGGAGGTTTCCGTATCTATCCGCTATCAATAATATCCGCCTATCCGCTCAGGTGGCATGGTCTTCGAATTTTAATTTCGAAGATATGTAGGACGATCGGAGAGAAGCCTCAATGAGGTCGTTGGCAATTGAGCGGCTATCTTTTGTCTTTCAACAATGCAATGTATAAAAGCCTGTGGCGCCATCTATTATTCAGTAGCGTGACTAATCGATTTTTCGTACTTTGTTGTATGGGAGCCCTTTAATTTTTAAAATTTTCTATTTTTTATTATTTGCTGTTATATCCGCCATAATAACACATATTCTGTGAAAATTTCAACGGGCTACCTATTACGGTTCAACAGATACAGCCCTGCGGACAGACGGACGGACAGACAGACAGACGGCGTAGGCCTAGTAATAGGCTTCCGTACGGGATACGGAAACCTAAAAATGGGCATAGCACCTTTTAACAATGAGCTGCATATTCTGCAGGTCGACGTCGTTGTCCAGCATCCTGGCCCCGCGGAGCGGCGCGGACGCGACGCTACGCGCGCGTCGGTACTTCAGCATGAGCGCGTCGCCAACTTGCCGGAACGGCGGCAGGGCGAGCCAGCACGTCTGTAGCGCGCATGAGCCGGACACGCCGTGACATTTGCACTCCTTGCGCAGGACTGCGCGCACTATCTGCGGAAGAGAACACTTCGATTTGAAGAGGGAAGCAGTGCAAGATTATTATTGAGATTAATAATACTTCGCTAAATGTGGTGGTACACACTGTATCCTGACAAACCGGGTAAGCAGAGTAGTCGGTGTTGTGCTGCAAGTGCTCTTGTAAATTAAAGCACAACATCGACCACCACGTTTAGCAATATATACGGATGTTTGATGACTTTATAATAGGCATCCTACAGAATATGGATAGGTAGAGAGAGTATGGGAGGTCGAGAGCGGGACTGGTGGTTTCCCCGCGTCCTAGTCAACGCAGACTAGCTGACGAGAGCTTGAAGCGAGCCGAAACGTGAGGCATGCGCGGGAAATTTAGAGTGGCCACTCGCTAGTCCCGACCTCGATTAACACCCTCCTCTACTGCCGATGGGCCCGGATATGTTCGGTGAAGCCATCGCGAACTTAGTTCCACACCTTCTTAAAGCAAACCAGGTACTCCTGAGACTATTTGGAGCAAAAAAGTTAGATGACATTTGGTTCTACGGTGAACTTTTTTTTCTATTTAGTTTAGTATGTACCGTGTGGGGCCGGTACTTTAAAAGAATAGCCCCACTGCATCTCTCCCCGTGTATGTCGTAAAAGGCGACTAAGGGATATGACTCCCTTCTTATATTACTAGGTGGTAGGGTTTAACCCGCCCGGGTTGGTACCACCGCACTGAATGAAAGGTCGGTCGAAACGGCTATGTAAATGGTTTGTGTTTTCCGTCCAGTTCAGTGTAGCCGGCACGACCGAAGGGAAGGCTGACGTGGCACCAAGTTCACCCGGTGTTATGGGCTGACATCACGGATGTTGTGAGTGATGTAGCCAACCGTGTCAGTTTCCATAAAAAAAAAAAAAATTGTATGGAAAAAAAATATTTATGGAAAAAAAAGACTATAAGTCATTTATATTTATGACCTATAGTCATCTCATCAAACACCCGTATAATATTGCTAAACGTGGTGGTCGTGGTCGATGTTGTGATTTAATCTACAAGAGCACTTGCAGCACAACACCGATTACTCTGCTTACCCCGTTTGTCGGGATCCAGCGTGTGATATGTGTATGTATATTATATTATGTGATAGGTTCAGTTGTAGGTATTTTTTCCACGCTTCGCACAATGATTTCGTTCACAGCCGCAGCTCCTTGGAGAGATATCGGTAGGCATACCTATTTCCGGTTTTTCACATTTCCTTAAACTAGTTGAAAGAAGAGAGTCGTTTTCAATCTAGGCACCTGTGTGAAAAATCAGACGTTTCTCAGTTTGTAAGTGTTAAGAATTCAACTAAGTATCACTTTGCCGTCAGTAAATTGCACTTTTAGCCGACCAACGGGCAATTTGTACTTGCCTTCTGCAGTAGGTGGGCACCAGGGCCTGCATTACACACTTATTTCAAAAGCATGCAGTTTTTACAAATGGCTAAAGGCATTCTGCCGGTCTGTTAACACTTGCGAGAGGCGCTTGGCAAGAAACTGGCGTGAACCTAGAAATGATCGTGTTTATTTATTTTTAAATTACATTGTTACTACAGAGCAAGCCCCAAAATTTAACAATGTAGAGTCTATTTCAAAATTTAACAATGTAGTTAGCTCAACGTATCTCACCGCATACTTTTGAAAGACTTTAGTATTGCAGTTAAATCTATAGGTACTGATTTTAAAATTTATCTCTAGGTAATTTGTATTATACTTCCTTACCTATAATAAAATCCAACGTCTGCTTTCTGTCTGAGTGTCTGTCTGTCCTCTTATAACTCGAGAACGACTGAACCGATTTTAATAAAAAAAATCTACGGATAGATTGATTCTTCCCATCAACTATAGGGTACTTACTATCACGCTAAATGGCTTATGAGGTTAGCAGTGAAGTGAAATATGAGAGCGGGCGGAGCCGCGGGCACAGCTTGTTTCTTATAAAAACCAGAATGGTTGTCTGTGCCGAAGGACGACTATGCAGTCGTTTAAAACTTACATATTTAATCAACGATTATACATAAGTATTAGTATAACGATATTCAGTATATATGTATAGTTCAGTATTATAGCCGACGTTAAATGAAGGGAAGCACTGACATGGCACCTAGTGCACTCGGTGTTATGGGCTGACATCACGGATGTTGTAGGTGATGTAGCCAAGCGTGTCGATTTCCATAAAAAAAATTACACTTTCAAACGCAATGACGTTCACTCACACACAACTTTTTTTTTTTTTTTTTTATGGAATCTGACACGGTTGGCTTCCTTCACCTACAACATCCGTGATGTCAGCCCATAACACCGGGTGAACTTGGTGCCACTTCAGTGCTTCCCTTCGGTCGTGCCGGCTACACTGAACTGGACGGAAAACACAAACTATTTACATAGCCGTTTCGACCGACCTTTCATTCAGTGCGGTGGTACCAACCCGGGCGGGTTAAACCCTACCACCTAGTAATATAAGAAGGGAGTCATATCCCTTAGTCGCCTTTTACGACATACACGGGGAGAGATGCAGTGGGGCTATTCTTTTAAAGTACCGGCCCCACACGGTACTACAACTCCTACTACCATGGAATAACGGAAGCATGATTGCACTTTAAAAGTGGTTTGTTTCATGTATTAATTAAGGAACTCTTTTGTACGTATCTGTCAATTTGGTTTTGCTTAATATAATGAAAATTTTTGGTTGCAATTTTATCACTGCTGTAAACGCGTGCTTAAAATAGAAACATTCTGCACAAACACCAGTGCTGTATTCGCACATGCGATATAAAATATTTTTCCGTGAATCTAGTACATCGAAAAGTTTCACATCACTTTCAAAAGCTGGCGCAAGTGATTGGCCGTGCAAGTAATGCCGGCGTGTCTGATTGTCCTCGTCGGGGTTCGAACCCGTGGCTGGCTGGAGGCTCGGCGGCGGCCGCGCAGCTTGCCACTTATGCGTATGCGTGCTGCTGACTGTGCCGCCGCCGCCGCCGCCGCCGCCGCCGCCGCCGTGCTGTCGCCGTTCATGTTGTTTATTGTTTATTGTTTATTGTTTATTGTTTATTGTTTATTGTTTATTTAGCATCTATTGGCAGTACACTGCGCTCAGATTTGTCACATGACTGTGAGACACACTGTGAGAAGATCACTAACTACTGTTGGATGAGAATCTGTTAGCATTTGTCACGGCGGCGCTGCCCGATAGTTGAAAAGAACAGGCCCACTGCATCTCTCCCCTTGGATGTCGAAAAGGCGACTACGGGATAAGGACAAGATGTCACGCTAAAGAGCGACAGGATAGCCACCTCTCACCTTATTGCGGTATTTAGACAAAATGTATCTATATCTACCTACATAGTATAAATCTAACGTTTTCCACTGTAATTGTACGTGATTCCAGAACCTTACCATATTGACAACACGCAACGCATTCCAATCCAACCGTACTAGTTGTCAGCACCTCGCATGGTAGTTACATATCGATGGTGGTCTGCAGAGATGTATTATTAAATGCGAAAAGTGTTTTTTGTCATTATTATGTCTACTCAGCGACTGTCTATTCTGAGATCTGGACACGCCTTTTAAATGTACCTTTATTTGCCTTAAGGCAAGCTCCCTGCCAGCAACGATACGAAACGTCCCACACCTTTGGGACGCAGATTTTATTGCCTTAAGAGACCAATTTAGCGGCGCGTGGCCGAGTGGTTTGGGCATCGGCTTCTCATGCGAGAGGTCCGCGGTTCGAATCCCGTCGGCGTGTACCAATGAGTTTTTTCTGACGAAAAAATTTACGTGCATGCATACCTACACCTGCTGCTTCACCGTTCGGAACCGGTGTAAAACTGTAGGTCCCTTCCCTTGCCCCTTACTAGGTGGTAGGCTCAAATTGTAGCCGACTGGGTTGGTACCACCGTACTGGATGTAAGATGGCCGCATAGCAACCTCGGTTGTGTTCTCCTCTAGTCCAGTATAGACAGCAATCCAGGGAAGTCTCCGGTATGGCACCTACCTTCTCGGAGGTGATATTGGCTGGTCGGAGCATGCGCTTTGGCCCCTCTAACTCAGCCACCCATACCGGATTACATTAAAAAAAATACATTTACAGAGAAGTACCTACTAACTGCAAACTGACACGGTTGGCTAACATCACCTACAACATCCGTGATTTCAGCTCATAACACCGGGTGAACTAGGCGCCATGTCAGGACTTCCCTTCATTTCACGTCGGCTACACTGAACATGACTGAACTGGACGGAAAAGAAGAACTATTTATGTACATAGCTGTTTTTCGACCGACGCTTCATTCAGTGCGGTGGTACCAACCCGAACGGGATAAAGCCTACCACCTAGTAAGATAACAAAGGAAGAGACCTACAGATTTACGCGGAGTCCGAACCACGGACAGCCAACAACGGTCAAGCGGTCACCCATCCATGTACTGACCGTGCCCAGGTGTGAATTATGTATGATGCACGAACGACATTCGACCAATCGCACTCCTGAGCTACTGAGACTGACAGAGTAGTATTAGAAGGCGAGGCGCGGAGTATGTACTCGTATATCCATGTTTATATACTCGCACTTATTGAACACCAATTTATACATTATTAGGTACAACAGGCGAGCTTAATGCCGTAAGGCATTCTATTCTAAGTTCTAACTAAGTATTTCCCTCGCCGCTTACTAGGTGGTAGGCTCAAATTGTAGCCGACTGGGTTGGTACCACCGTACTGGATGTAAGTTGGCCGCATAGCAGCCTCGGCTGTGTTCACCTCTAGTGCAGTATAGCCAGCAATTCAGGGAAGTCTGCGGTATGGCACCTACCTTCTCGGAGGTGATATTGGCTGGTCGGAGCATGCGCTTTGGCCCCTCCGACTCAGCCACCCATACCGGATTACATGAAAAACTAGCTGTGCCCGCGGCTCCGCCCGCTCTCATATTTGACTTCTCTGCTAACCTCATAAGCCATTTAGCGTGATAGTAAGTAGGTAGCCTATAGTTGATGGGAAGAATCAAGCTATCCGTAGATTTATTTTTTATTAAAATCGGTTCAGTGGTTCTCGAGTTATAAGCGGACAGACAGACATACCGTGTAGGGCCGGTACTTTAAAAGAATAGCCCCACTTCATCTCTCCCCGTGTATGCCGTAAAAGGCGACTAAGGGATATGACTCCCTTCTTATAGGTTGTAGGGTTTAACCCGCCCGGGTTGGTACCACCGCACTGAATGAAACGTCGGTCGAAACGGCTATGTAAATAGTTAGTGTTTTCCGTCCAGTTCAGTTTAGCTGGCGCGACCGAAGGGAAGCACTGACGTGGCACCTAGGTCACCCGGTGTTATGGGCTGACATCACGGATGTTGTAGGTGATGTAGCCAAACGTATCAGTTTCCATAAAAAAATAAAATAAAAAAAAGCAGCCTCGGCTGTGTTCTCCTCTAGTGCAGTATAGCCAACAATCCAGGTAAGTCTCCGGTATGGCACATACCTTTTCGTTGGCGATATTGGCTGGTCGGAGCATGCGCTTTGGCCCCTCCGACTCAGCCACCCATACCGGATTACATGAATAAAAGTATGCTCGTAGCAAAGAATAAATGATGACCTTTCTGCCAACGCGGTTGTTGTGCAGGTTCATGAGACTCCTCTCATCGCCGTCCACCTCGCGGCTGTCCAGGAACCTCCGCGCGAACCTCACTCCGTAGCCCACGTCCGCCGAGCAGCCTCCCCACTTGAAGCCCGCTCCGCTGCTGGTGGTACCGCCGCCTGGCTCGCCGGATTTCCTGACAGTTTTCCCAATGTTTAGTAAAAAAAAAAATAATTAAAACCGCCTTAAAAAATTTATGAAATAAAAAAAAATCGAACCCTAGAGTTGAAGCCGGTGCTAAAGAAGGCTACACAAATCACAAAGGATATCATCCACTCATGTTTTCTTTCATGCATAATTTTTGCTTGCTTTAGCACCGCCTTCAACTCTAGGGTTCGATTTTTTTTATTTCATACATTTTTGAAGGCGGTTTTTATATTTTTTTAAATAGTTTTTTATTTCACAGTTTTTTTAGTATTTTTTTGCTATTAACGTACTCGGCGGAATCGCTCGGCCTTCGGCCTCTCGATTCCGCCTCGCTTTCCAATCGGATCTTGACCAAATTGGAGGACCACACGGGAAGCACAAGCTTTCAAATAAAAAAAACATTCATCAAAATCGGTTCACCCAGTCGAAAGTTCTGAGGGGCCAAACATAAAAAAAAAATACAGTCGAATTGAGAACCTCCTACTTTTTTGAAGTCGGTTAAAAAGAAAGTTGATCATTACTTATGTAAGGAAAGAAAAATAAAAAAAAAAAAAAGAATCATCAAAATCGGTTCACCCAGTCGAAAGTTCTGAGGGGCCAAACATAAAAAAAAATACAGTCGAATTGAGAACCTCCTCCTTTTTTTGAAATCGGTTAAAAAGAAAGTTGATCATTACTTATGTAAGGAAAGAAAAATAAAAAAAAATAAATAAAAAAAAACGAATCATCTAAATCGGTTCACCCAGTCGAAAGTTCTGAGGGGCCAAACATAAAAAAAAATACAGTCGAATTGAGAACCTCCTAATTTTTTGAAGTCGGTTAAAAAGAACAGAACAGAAAAACAGAATAGAATATTACTCTTTATTGCACACAATTGAAAGAAGAACAGTACACAAAAATAAATGGGAAATACGGAAGTGAGCAAAGGGTGGACTTATACCTGCAAGTGACATGTAATTGGTATTTGCCCGTAATAAGACCTTCAAGTCGTACCTGTAAGGGGTATAGCAACCGCACGTGGAGATGTTACCGCGCGCGCACGCAGCGGTCAGCGCGTACGTCACGCCGGCTGACGTAATGGCGTAAGTGAAGGCTGCTTCGCGTGACGCTGTAACAGAACAAGTCTTTTTTTTTTATGGAAACTGACACGGTTAGCTACATCACCTACAACATCCGCGATGTCAGCCCATAACACCGGGTGAACTTGGTGCCACGTCATTGCTTCCCTTCGGTCGTGCCGGTTACACTGAACTGGACGGAAACACGAACTATTTACATAGCCGTTTCGACCGACCTTTCATTCAGTGCGGTGGTAGCAACCAGGGCGGGTTAAACCCTACCACCTAGTAATATAAGAAGGGAGTCATATCCCTTAGTCGCCTTTTACGACATACACGGGGAGAGATGCAGTGGGGCTATTCTTTTGAAGTACCAGCCCCACACGGTACGACTTGCGTGATCCTTTCCAATCCTTTCACTCAATTCTTTATTTTTTATTGGTTTATTACCCGGGTGTCAATCCCCGAGTTCTGTAAACCCAAAGCTCAACCCAATAAAAATATATACACATTTTACCTATTATTGTACTATTTTCTACTAACTTTCACTGCCGTGTGGGGCTGGTACTTACGAAGAATAGCCCCACTGCATCTCTCCCCATGCATGTCGTAAAAGGCGACTAAGGGATAAGGACAAGATGCTGTGCTAAAAGGCGACAGGCTCCCCACCTCTCATCTTGGCACAGTACTTCCAACGAGTCACGCAGCAGGTGGGTCTTCATGCCTTACTTGCTGCTTGATCGATTGAATCTTGTTCGAATACTTTGCGAGACGTGGTGGTCGGTGTTGTGCTGTAATTTACCAGAGTTCTTGCAGCACAGCACCGATTACTCTGCTTACCCCGATTGTCGGGATTCAGCGTGTGTGATATGTAATGTATGTATGTATGTTTCACTCAATTCGATGCTAACACAAAACTGGACTTTGAATGAGAGACCTCCCAGAAGTCTATGAAGCCTTCACTAAGCTAACTTAATAAGGGGAAAATCTATCAGTCAATAATTTATCGAAAGCCTGCATACCATGTCTCAATTAGTTCTGCGTATTTTATTGCCTGGCTTTCCTAGCCTAGGCATTTGTAATTAGACTAATTACTGGTCTAGCAATGTCTAGCATTAGCGCTAAGAGATAAGAATTTACTAAAGCTGAAATGCATTCTTGCTTGCCCATGTCGCAGTACTATTCGGTAAGATCCGGTTTATTATAATAACCCTAGGGTTATTTATTATAATAAAACGGGTTTTAACTTAAATTTTTTTTTATGTGATACGGTATGGGTGGCTGAGTCGGAGGGGCCAAAGCGCATGCTCCGACCAGCCAATATCACCTCCGAGAAGGTAGGTATCATACCGAAGACCCCTGGATTGCTGGCTATACTGGACTAGAGGAGAACAAAACCGAGGCTGCTATGCGGCCATCTTACATCCAGTACGGTGATACCAACCCAGTCGGCTACCTCGGACCTCTCGCATGAGAAGCCGATGCCCAAACCACTCGGCCACCCGCCTCTTAATAAGCTTAATTTACACAATAAACCCAATAAACCTAGGTTTATTCTGAAAAGTTAAAACCCGGATTATTGACAATTCACTACAATTTTAAGAATCTTACATACATATATGCATACCACACGCTGTATCCCGACAATCGGGGTAAGCAGAGAAATCGGAGTTGTGCTGCAGGTACTCTTGTAAATTAAAGCACAACACCGACCACCACGTTTAGCAAAGTATTGGGACAAGATAACTATCAAGCAGCAAGTAAGGCACGAAGACCCACCCGCTGCATGCATGACTCGGTAGAAGGACCGTTCCAAGGTGAGAGGTGCCTAGCCTGCCGCCCTTTAGCACGCCATCTTGTCCTTTTCCCTTAGTCGCCTTTTACGACATGCACGGGGAGAGATGGAGTGGGTCTATTCTATTTATTAAGTACCGATGCCACTACTATAAAATAATGCATTTAATTGACTAAGAATACACAAGAAATACACTTTGCCCGTCCCTCGTTCAGTTCAGTGTAGCCGGTGCGACCAAAGGAAAATACTGGCACGGCACTGGCTCATTTGGTTGACATCACGGGCACATCCAGTCGTGTAGACAACCATGTCAAGTGAAATAAAAATTACATCCATGGTATTATGTTCAACGGAGTTGTTCACCTGTGGTACGAAGGGACCACCCTGTAGGCATAAAGTCTTTATCCAAGCAAGGAAGGTTCTATAGTCGAGCAACGAACGACACGCAACGAAATTATATTATACCGATCGTACCGTCAGCAGAGATGACGGGTATACTTACATGAATGCTATTAATTAAACTTGTTATTGATATTAACATTTTTAAGTTTTTAAAATCAGATAAGAAACAAGCATGCAAAATTATTTAATATTTTTATTTGTTTATTTTTAGGGTTCCGTATTAGATATTATTACTAAGTCAATTCTACGCCGTCTGTCTATCCTACGTTTTAATGGCTATATCATTCCTAACCTTAATTTTATTTCAATTCTGAAAATATGTGATATCCTAACAAATAACAATAAAAAAAAAACACAAAAAAATTAACGTGAATAAATAAACGCGTTTTATTCAACGTTTTTATTAACTGAAATTTTGGGGAACAAATTAGAAAGTTAAAAAGAATAACTTTGAGTGCATCATGTGCCATATCAATGAAAAGGGCTCGTAATAACGAATAAAAATATATATTTTTAAAATGCATAGGTAAATAGATATTAAAGAAAATTAGCAAAAATCGAGCATTCCGAAAAATCGCTAAATCCGAGCACAGTAAACCATACAACCGTCAAACTTGGTGTGATTATAGTGCAAACTCTTAACTAAAACAACGAATAATAAAAACCGCCGAATTACGTGATGGTACGGAAACCTCGGTGCGCGAGCGCGACTCGCACTTGGTCGGTTTTTACGTCACAATAGTGTCGTATCCACGTAAAAACAGGTGAAAACGAAAGTACACTCAACTTTTCTGCCGACCCTCCTCATTTAGCAGCCGTAGAAAAGTACATCTCTAAGGACAGCGGGATGTCCAAATGATACGTTTTGATACACCCTGACAGGTTATTAGCTTAGACGAGTTGATTGCAGCTTATTTATTTTTAGATAGACTGCTGACAACGAAATGGAATGTTTGATTGAAGAAAGTATTATGCAATAGGATTTTATGTGCAGAGAAGGTAATATACAACCTGACAGGTTATTAGCTTAGACGAGTTGAGTGCAGCTTAATTTTTTAGATAGACTGCTGACAATGAAATGGAATGTTTGATTGAAGAAAGTATTATGCAATAGGATGTTATGCGCAGTGAAAGTAATATACACCCTGACAGGTTATTAGCTTAGACGAGTTGAGTGCAGCTTAATTTTTTAGATAGACTGCTGACAATGAAATGGAATGTTTGATTGAAGAAAGTATTATGCAATAGGATGTTATGCGCAGTGAAAGTAATATACACCCTGACAGGTTATTAGCTTAGACGAGTTGAGTGCAGCTTAATTTTTTAGATAGACTGCTGACAATGAAATGGAATGTTTGATTGAAGAAAGTATTATGCAATAGGATGTTATGCGCAGTGAAAGTAATATACACCCTGACAGGTTATTAGCTTAGACGAGTTGAATGCAGCTTAATTTTTTTTAGATAGACTGCTGACAATTAAATGGAATGTTTTATTGAAGAAAGTATTATGCAATAGGATGTTATGTGCAGAGAAGGTAATATACACCCTGATAGGTTTATTTATTAGCAAACGAGTTGATTGCAGCTTATTTTTTAACTTTCTTCAAAAAAAGGCTGAGGTTCTCAATTCGACTGTATTTTTTACCCGACTACGGCGAAGCAAAAAGGAGGGTTATGTGTTTGACCGGTATGTATGTATGTATGTATGTATGTATGTATGTATGTATGTATGTATGTATGTATGTATGTATGTATGTATGTATGTATGTATGTTCATCTGTTCCCTCATAACTTCTAAACAACTTATCACAATTTGACAAATGAGGTATCGTTGAAAGCGTCTTGATCGTCCGCTGGTTATAGGCTATGTGACGTCACACAAAATTGACTATGGCGCCCTCTAGATGACAAAAAGTCATGATCAAAAAAAAAAAAAAATTTTAATGATGCCGTGTTGGGTATCAAATGAAAGGGCTTAATTAGCACATTTCAAAAATATATATATTGTTAGCTATTGCTTTCGGATTTGCTTGCATGCACCCGATAATTGGGAATAATTTCTAAATAAAATAAAATCAGGCCTCATTCCATACATATATACGAATATATTTTTTCAGCGTGTGTGATATGTATATATCACACACGCTGAATCCCGACAATCGGGGTAAGCAGAGTAATCGGTGTTGTGCTGCAAGAACTCTTGTCAATTACAGCACAACACCGACCACCACGTTTCGCAAAGGATTCGAACAAGATTAAATCGATCAAACAGCAAGTATGGAACGAAGACCCACCTGCTGCATGACTCGGTGGAAGTACCGTGCCAAGGTGAGAGGTGGCGAGCCTGTCGCCCTTTAGCACGGCATCTTGTCCTTATCCCTTAGTCGCCTTTTACGACATGCATGGGGAGAGATGCAGTGGGGATATTCTTTTTAAGTATCGACCCCACACGGCACTCGGCCTCATTCCAAACCTACCCAAATACATCCTACTTAAAACCATCTTAATATTATAAACGCGAAAGTTTGTAAATGAGTTGCGTTCAGGAAGACGATAAACCTACTCAAAGATAAGGGCGAGGCAGAAGGCCGAGCTGCGTTCAGGAAGAAGATAAACCTTCTTAAAGACAGTTAGTAACTGAGGGCGAGGCCGAAGGCCGAGCTGCGTTCGGGAAGACTATAAACCTTCTCGAAGAAAGTAAGTAATAAAGGGCGAGGCCGAGGGCCGAGCTGCGTTCAGGAAGACGATAAACTTTCTCGAAGACAGTAAGTAACTATGGGCGAGGCCGAAGGCCGATCTGCGTTCAGAAAGAGGATAAACCATCTTTAAGAAAGGAAGTAACCAAGGGCGAGGCCGAAGGCCGAGCTGCGTTCGGGAAGCCTAAACATTCTCGAAGAAAGTAAGTAACAACAGGCGAGGCCGAAGGCCGAGCTGCGTTCAGGAAGAGGATAAACTTTTTTGAAGACAGTAAGTAACTATGGGCGAGGCCGAAGGCCGAGCTGCGTTCAGGAAGAGGATAAACCATCTTTAAGAAAGTAAGTAACAGAGGGCGAGTCAGAAGATCGAGCTGCGTTCAGGAAGACCATAATCATCTCGAAGAAAGTAACTTCTTAGCTACTTATTTCGAAAAGGATTATCCTCTTCCTGAACACATCGCGCCCTTCAGCCTCGCCCATAGTTACTTACTGTCTACGAGAAGGTTTATAGTCTTCCCGAACGCAGCTCGGCCTTCAGCCTCTCCCTTAGTTACTTACTGTTTACGAGAAGGTTTATAGTCTTCCCGAACGCAGCTCAGTCTTCGGCCTCGCCCTTTTTTAATTACTTTCTTAAAGATGGTTTATCCTCTTCATGAACGCAGCTCGGCCTTTGGCCTCTCCCATATACTTACTGTCTTCGAGAAAGTTTATCATCTTCCTGAACGCAGCTCGGCCTTCGGCCTCGCCCTTTGTTACTTACTTTCTTCGAGAAGGTTTATAGTCTTCCCGAACGCAGCTCGGCCTTCGGCCTCGCCCTCAGTTACTTACTTTCTTAAAGATGGTTTATCCTCTTCCTGAACGCAGCTCGGCCTTCAGCCTCGCCCATAGTTACTTACTGTCTTCGGGAAAGTTTATCGTCTTCCTGAACGCAGCTCGGCCTTCGGCCTCGCCCTTTATTACTTACTTTCTTCGAGAAGGTTTATAGTCTTCCCGAACGCAGCTCGGCCTTCGGCCTGGCCCTCAGTTACTTACTTTCTTAAAGATGGTTTATCCTCTTCCTGAACGCAGCTCGGCCTTCGGCCTCGCCCATGGTTACTTACTGTCTTCGGGAAGGTTTATAGTTTTCCCGAACGCAGCTCGGTCTTCGGCCTCGCCCTCAGTTACTTACTTTCTTAAAGATGGTTTATCCTCTTCCTGAACGCAGCTCGGCCTTCGGCCTCGCCCATGGTTACTTACTGTCTTCGGGAAGGTTTATAGTCTTCCCGAACGCAGCTCGGCCTTCGGCCTCGCCCTCAGTTACTTACTTTCTTAAAGATGGTTTATCCTCTTCCTGAACGCAGCTCGGCCTTCGGCCTCGCCCATAGTTACTTACTGTCTTCGAAAAAGTTTATCGTCTTCCTGAACGGAGCTCGGCCTTCGGCCTCGCCCTTTGTTACTTACTTTTTTCGAGAAGGTTTATAGTCTTCCCGAACGCAGCTCGGCCTTCGGCCTCGCCCTCAGTTACTTACTTTCTTAAAGATGGTTTATCCTCTTCCTGAACGCAGCTCGGCCTTCAGCCTCGCCCATAGTTACTTACTGTCTTCGGGAAAGTTTATCGTCTTCCTGAACGCAGCTCGGCCTTCGGCCTCGCCCTTTGTTACTTACTTTCTTCGAGAAGGTTTATAGTCTTCCCGAACGCAGCTCGGCCTTCGGCCTGGCCCTCAGTTACTTACTTTCTTAAAGATGGTTTATCCTCTTCCTGAACGCAGCTCGGCCTTCGGCCTCGCCCATGTTTACTTACTGTCTTCGGGAAGGTTTATAGTCTTCCCGAACGCAGCTCGGCCTTCGGCCTCGCCCTCAGTTACTTACTTTCTTAAAGATGGCTTACCCTCTTCCTGAGCGCCGCTCGGCCTTCGGCCTCGCCCATAGTTGCTTACTTTCTTCGAGAAAGTTTGTCGTCTTCCTGAACGCAGCTCGGCCTTCGGCCTCGCCCTTTGTTACTTACTTTCTTCGAGTCGGTTTATCGTTTACCTGAACCCAGCTTGCCCTTATGGACTATGGTACACATGTTAAAATTATAAAACAGTAAAACCTAAACAAACAAAACATGTAAAACGGCTCTGCAAATACTTTATCACGAAGTTATATCCCCAAAATAATTAAAATAAAAAATAAGTTCAAAAACTAAAACCCGACTACTGAAAAATCACGCTCTAAAAAGTATGAAACAAGAAAATGTTCTCATCTGAAATTGTTATGTACAAACTATTCAATATTTTATCGTCTATTAAATAAACAACTTACACGTAATATATTTTAATGTATTTAATAAATATTCATAGTGTTGTTCAGAGGATAGCCGGGGTCGTATGCCACTTTGCCCTATAGGGTAGGTGGCATACGACCACGGCTATCCTCTGAACAACACTATGAATATTTATTAAATACATTAAAATATATTACGTGTAAGTTGTTTATTTAATAGACGATAAAATATTGAATAGTTTGTACATAACAATTTCAGATGAGAACATTTTCTTGTTTCATACTTTTTAGAGCGTGATTTTTCAGTAGTCGGGTTTTAGTTTTTGAACTTATTTTTTATTTTATGTTTGTCCCCTCAGAACTTTCGACTGGGTGAACCGATTTTGATGATTCTTTTTTTATTTGAAAGCTGGTGCTTCCCGTGTGGTCCTATTTCAATTCAAGGTCAAGATCGGATTGGAAAGCGAGGCGGAATCGCGAGGCCGAAGGCCGAGCGATTCCGCCGAGTACATTAATATCAAAAAATTACTAATGAAAAAACTATGAAATAAAAAACTATTTAAAAAAATATAAAAACCGCCTTAAATAATCGGCTGTATGTATTTTTTTTTTATGTATGTTCATCAATATCTTCCCCAATTGTGAACCGATTTCGATGATTCTTTTTGTGTTCGGTTCAGTCTAGCTCCAAGGTGGTCCCATTTTTTTTTGGTCAAGATCGGATTGGAAAGCGAGGCGGAATCGCGAGGCCGAAGGCCGAGCGATTCCGCCGAGTACATTAATAGCAAATAAAAATTACTAATAAAACTGTGAAATAAAAAACTATTTAAAAAAATATAAAAACCGCTTTCAAAAATGTATGAAATAAAAAAATAAAAATCGAACCCTAGAGTTGAAGGCGGTGGTGCTAAAGCAAGCAAAAATAACCGACCGCCTTCAACTCTAGGGTTCGATTTTTATTTTTTTATTTCATACATTTTTGAAGGCGGTTTTTATATTTTTTTAAATATTTTTTTTATGTAATGTTACGGTGTTTAAATTTTTTTGGGGTGTTTAGTTTTTTTTATAACCACCTAAGAATTATTTTCGGACATACAAAAAGTTTTCACTTCTGCCGGCACTCCCGGAGTGCAACTGGGGCTTTTTTTTTTATTTCTTCTACCTTTTATGCATTGCTACACTTTATGTGTAAGCCGTGCCTAACGATGCTGAAGGCAAACTTTATTATTGTCTGTATCTTTCTGTCCTTTCTTGTCTGTTTGTTTTTGACCTAATAAATAAATAAAAAATAAAATAATAAATAAAAATAAAACAACTCCGACCAAAACATTTAGCAAAGTTTTAGGACATGACAACTATCAACCACCAAGTAAGACCCACCTGCTAAACAACACTTAAAGTTGTACTATCTCCGTCAGTGTGAAGTCAAAAGCTAAAAAATCCTTTAATTCTGAATGGACAAGTATGTATGTATATATTTAGGTATTATGTATTATTTATATTGTAATTCATATGTATTTAATTTAATCTATAAATAGTAATTTATACGTTTAATTAACTAGTATGTACTTATATGTAGTGTATATTATAGTATATTATAGTTATTTTCCTTATATTATATTTTACATTCCCACACTCAAGTCTTTTGCTACTACCTACTTATATCTCGCAACATACGACTCTCAAACATCCAAAGGTTGACTGGGAGAAATCCCTGTAAGGGATAAGTCCGCCTTTGCCCCTCATGTAAATTTCTTATTGTGTGTTTATGTTAAATGTTTTTTGGAGCAATAAAGTATTTCTATCTATCTATGACTCGGTAGAAGGAATGTGCCAAGGTGAGAGGTGGCTAGCCTATCGCCCTTATGCACGGCATTGTGGCCTTTGCACTTAGTCGCTGGCTGTATCCGGTATGGAATCTCGGGCTCGCCCCCCTGAAGAGCGGCAGGTCTGGCAGTGAGCACCACCAGCAGCAGGAAGACACCGTCAGTACATTCTGTCCTCGGCGGAGGTGCGGAACGCAGCACAAGCCGAATTTGTGTCTACCCACAGCTGCAGCAAAACTCTTCGCAGCCGCTCGCGTTTGACAGGCAATGTTCTCTCCACCGCGGGCCCGACAGCAGCCAGGCACTCGCCCTGATGATGGATTGCACGCGCCAGTCCGAAACATCGTCGGCCATCAGTCAGTCAGTCAGTCAGTCAGTCAGTCAGCGTGTAAGCGTCCACTGCTGGACATACGCCTGTCCAATTTTCCTCCAGTCCTCCCGGCCTTCAGCGGTACGGAACAACTGCTTTCCGCCGACGTACTTGATGTTGTCGTCCCACCTGGCAGGCAGTCTTCCCACACTCCGTTTTCCTGTCCACGGCCCCCAGTGTAGGACACGGTTACTCCAACGGTCGTCGTCTCTTCGGCTGACGTCGTAATCAAACGTCGTCGTCGGCCATAATGATCGCGAATTCCAACCATAGTAAGCCAAATACCAATAATATGTTTTTTTTTTTATGTAATTCGGTATGGGTGGCTGAGTCGGAGGGTCCAAAGCGCATGCTCCGACCAGCAAATATCACCTCCGAGAAGGTAGGTGCCATACCAGAGACTTCCCTGGATTGCTGGCTATACTGGACTAGAGGAGAACACAACCGAGGTTGCTATGCGGCCATCTTACATCCAGTACGGTGGTACCAACCCAGTCGGCTACAATTTGAGCCTACCACCTAGTAAGGGGCAAGGGAAGGGACCTACAGTTTTACACCGGTTCCGAACGGTGAAGCAGCAGGTGTAGGTATGCACGTAATTTTTTTCGTCAGAAAAAACTCATTGGTACACGCCGACGGGATTCGAACCGCGGACCTCTCGCATGAGAAGCCGATGCCCAAACCACTCGGCCACCCGCCGCTTGAATGAATTTCCATGGTAGACTAAAAGTATACTATGAACAAATTGTGACAAGTTCGAGTGCAGTCTATTACTGTCATTAACTATCAATACACAATAAACCGTGATGCTCATGTTTATTATCTCCTGTATAAATTGTTCAATTTCTAACAAACAAAACAATATGAACCAAAGCTGTCAAGGATAATGACTAAATGTAAATTATTAAATCTGTTAATGATCGCATCTGTCTCGATGTTATGGCCGTGGCAGGTAAATCAACACACGTTATCCCACCTGGCCAATATTCAGAACAATCGAACAACGCAAGTTAACGAGCAGTTAATTGGTGTGGGCTATTAAATAGACCTATTGATAGAGTTCTCGTCCGGGCGCAAGCAGGGCCGCATTCACGTCATTCTAGGAGACGTTTCGATTTAATTTTTAGGTTTCCGTATCCCTTACGGAAGCCTATTACTAAGCCACCGTCGTCTGTCCGTCCGTCTGTCCGAGGGCTGTATCTCTTGAACCGTAATAGGTAGCCCGTTGAAATTTTTACAGAATATGTGTTACTATGGCGGATATAACAACAAATAATAAAAACAAAGAAAATGTTAAAAATTAAGGGGGGCTTCCATATAACAAACGTGCGAAAAATCGATTAGTCACGCTACTGAATAATAGATGACGTCACAGGCTTTTATACAATGCATTGTTGTAACACAAAAGATAGCCGCTCAATTGCCAACGACCTCATTGAGGTGCTGTCATTTTCCCACCGTCAATTGCCATCGACCTCATTGAGGCTTCTCTCCGATCGTCCTACATATCTTCGAAATTAAAACTCGAAGACCATGCCACCTGAGCGGATAGGCGGATATTATTGATAGCGGATAGATGCGGAAAACTCCGTGCGCGAGTAAAACTCGCACTTGACAGTTTTTTTTTGTATACGATGATATTGGGAACTGTTCCATCCATTAAAGGGTGTACGAACCTATAATGGATTGCGGGGATTGTTCCATGTTGAACAGGAACAGTAAGTTGTCACTTAGAAATAAGCTGACAATTTACAAAACCTGCATTAGGTTAGGACTCGTCATGGCTTACGCCTCACCGGCGTGGGCGCACGCGGCCAAAAGACTCATCAACAAGATGAGGGTCAGGCAACACAAATTCTTGCGCATCGCCACAAGTGCGCCCTGGTACGATAGAAACGCCAACCTGCACAGGGACCGGCGAAAGCACCGCTGGAGGAGTATCTCCAGAAGCTATCCACGGGTTTCTTCAAGGGGGCGTATCGGCACGACAACCCTCTGATCGCTAGCTAGACTGCCGACTGGGGGACCCATCGATACGGCGCCCTCTGTCGATACGAACACATCCGTTCAACATCGCAGGTCCGGAGCCACCTCGCCGCCCTACCGACGAACAGGACATGACCCAGCGGCCATGTTTCTTCCAGCACCATCGTCCCCGGCAGGCGCCGGGGGCGATGTCGAACAAGGAGGCGCTTCGACGGACATTCGCGACCCATTCGCTGTTTTCTTCGCGACAGAGGCAGCTGCAGCAGTCGAGAGACTGCGGAACGCGCCAGCAGCAGTAGCGGCTTCGATGCCGCTCGCACCTAGCCAGCAGTCGGTCACTGCGACCGCTCTAATCTAGGGTCAACAAAGTGACCGCTCTCCGCCGCCAGCCAGCCGGCCACGGCGACTGCCCTATTTTATATAGGGCGGAAAAGTGACGGCAGGACTCGAGCGGAAGCCGCGAAAGAAATACCGGTGCGGTATGAAAGTTTTCCGACTTAACACCTTTTCCCATCCCTTTTTCCTTCGCAGAAAACTTACATTTCGACAAATGTGATACTCTATAAAAAGCTATTTAAATATTAGCTGTATAAAATATTGTAAGAAATCGGTCTGTTAAAATTTGATTAAGCAAATTTCTAATAATGATCCAGCATTTTATCTATTACCTACCTACTGTCTACTGGATTGGTTAAAAATTAAGTCAAATAGTCGGGTAAAAACACATGCATATGGCTTATGTATTTAATAGATACGAGTATAACATTAAAATTGTCTTCTTTGATTCTTTATTATAATCTAGCGTCAAATAGTTGTTTTAAAAATTAATCCGCTCCTGCATTTCATAAATCCGTATAAATTAATCGCAGAAACAAACGCAATAAATACTTCGAAGACGTCAATTAACTCGCTCGTATAAATCACCTTCTTGTCACGACGTCGAACAGTCCGTACGGTACGAATTGGCCGTTTCGAATGGTTTTATTTCTAATCGCGATGCGTCGTTGGTTAATTATTAGGTACGTACTATGAATCGTGAACAACTCGAGGAATAAAGTTATAGAGAAGTGGAATCAGTGTTGTTTTACTCGGCTGCGCGAAGCAAAAAGGAGGGTTATGCTTTTTCGAGTGTATGTATGTATTTATTTAATTATTAAGTTTTTATTTATTAAAGAAAGATACAGTTTGAAAACATATATGTATATTTCTGTGTCGCGCCCTGTAGACTAAACGGCTTGATAGATTTTAACATATGAGGGCGATTTTCATAATACATTATTTCAAAATCGGGTCCGTGCGGCGCCGTATTGTCAAACATAAAAATAGTGTTTCATCAAACCCCATCGAGTGGGGACATCATTGTCAAAATCATTGTGGCCAAAAGGGTTATCGTTGTTGAATTTGTTTATATGCTTTATTGTATTGTGTTGTAACGATATCGAACGAGAGTTTCGATTATTTGGATTGGAACGTCCGAGAAGCGCCGAAACTGGCACTCAAGTTTTAATAAGAACATGTTTTAGCGGGCTAATCTTACGAGTGGAGCAGGTTATATTGCAACCTCGTAAATTTTCGTAAAATAACTTTTTCACGTTAAGGCTCTGTCAACCCGTATTCGCCCGTACTCCTCTTTCAAGGCGCCGCTTTCGCTGGTTGGAGTAGGATGCAACAAAATCAATCAATAAAAAATTAGGTTTTTATTTTTTTATTCCAAAACTACGGATCGAAACAAAAAAGTAAAAAGCTACGAATTTAGATATACGAGTACTTATATTGAACAAATAAAATAGTTTTTTTTTCAAAACCTTGATTTTGTCACATTGCCTTAAATACGTTTTAATAACTAAATTCAGAGGCATGTTCATGAGTTTTTTCTATTGAGCGAAGGTAATTAAATCGTGTTTTCAAAAAGCTATCGATCTGCGCTGATAGATGAAGTTTTACATATATTAAAACTGAATCCGTCAGGTAAGTTATATTGGCGGTACACTTCTTGAAATTCGAGTCAGATGCAGTCTCACATCACTTAAAGTTAAAAAAATAATTATGTATAATCGTCCAATTCAAGTAGACATCAACAGAAAACCACTGCAATATTGCGGAGCAAGTATTTTAGTACGTCATTTTATTATACAATATAAACAAAAACATTTATTTAAATTTAACAGACCAATAATCCAGTTATGTTAGTTATTTATTGATTAGTTGATTAAGCACTATTAACATGTAAATGTAAATGAAAAATAATGTTTAGTTGAAAGCCGTTCTATACAAATACTAGTCAAATAACTTTCTAATTTATATCTTAGTAGCTATTGCACGCGGCTTCGCTGGCTTTTTGCTCACAGCGCAGGCCGCAGACGGTGTAGCGCTATGATTTATAGCCTAAAACCACATTCAGAAGTGACGGAATGTAACATTGAAAACTGTATGTAAATCGATAAAGTGGTTCTCGAGTTATAAGGATATTCATATATTGACGTGCGTTGCATGTTCGTAGATGCTTCGCTTTATATAAGGATTCTGAGGGATTAAATATCCCTTAGGACGCGAGAAAACGTGCGCTGAACTAAAACTAAACCACAGAATACTTAAACTAAACTCACTCTTCGAAAAAAAAAACTTCGGTAAAATGCCATATGACTTTGCTGTTCTGTTTTAGATAATTTCTTTCATCTGAGTTTACATATTTGTACTATTTTTACTTTTAATTTTATTTACTGTGAGCTTACCAACGGGGTAAGCAGAGTAGCCGGTGTTGTGCTGCAAGTACTCTTGTAAATTACAGCACAACACCGACCTTTAGAAATTAGGACAAGGCAATTCATCAAGCAGTAAGAAGTCAGGAAGACAAATTACCTACAAATAGTTGTCGACGAGATTTGCACGCGCGTCTATTAATTTTGCACTCTTTCGATCTCTCCATTTGTAAATCGATTTTGTTTTATTAGTTCCGTCCGTGCGTGAGAAACGCGATTTTTAGGGTTCCGTATCAGGTACGGAACCCTATTACTAAACCTACGCCGTCTGTCTGTCTGTCTGTCCGTCCGTCCGTCTGTCCGAGGGCTGTATCTCTTGAACCGTAATAGGTAGCACGTTGAAATTTTCACAAAAAATGTGTTATTATGGCCGATATAACAACAAATAATTAAAATAAGAAAAAGTAAAACATTCACGGGGGTTCCCATAGAAGAAACCAAAAAGTGTATGCGCGCGCGCCATCTACCGAATAGATTATGAAGCATGACATTAACTAATATGGAGCATTTCATAACACGCCATCTAGATGGCGTGAGTAGCGCTAGCCGTGACATGGCGATACGGGACCCTCGGTGCGCGAGTTCGACTCGCACTTGGCCGGTTTTTTAATGGAATACCTACGGCGACGCCAAATGGAGGGTTATGAGTTTTTTATTCCACCAACTTGTTATGTTCAGTCAGACTGGTTCGTTTCCGAATTAGGAGGTCCAGACCATAAGCAGTGCGGTATTAAAAAATACGTGCATGCGTTTTCTCGAATTGGCAGATTTTAATTAGTGCTGTCAGTTCCAATTCCATTATTATTAGCACATCTTCGCTGCATTAGTGTTGTCAGTTCCAATTCCATTATTATTAGCACATCTTCGCTGCATTTTCGCTGCATTAGTGTTGTCAGTTCCAATTCCATTATTATTAGCACATATTCGCTGCATTTTCGCTGCATTAGTGTTGTCAGTTCCAATTCCATTATTATTAGCACATATTCGCTGCATTTTCGCTGCATTAGTGTTGTCAGTTCCAATTCCATTATTATTAGCACATCTTCGCTGCATTTTCGCTGCATTAGTGTTGTCAGTTCCAATTCCATTATTATTAGCACATCTTCGCTGCATTTTCTCTGCATTAGTGTTGTCAGTTCCAATTCCATTATTATTAGCACATATTCGCTGCATTTTCGCTGCATTAGTGTTGTCAGTTCCAATTCCATTATTATTAGCACATCTTCGCTGCATTAGTGCTGTCAGTTCCAATTCCATTATTATTAGCACATATTCGCTGCATTTTCGCTGCATTAGTGTTGTCAGTTCCAATTCCATTATTATTAGCACATCTCCGCTGCATTATCGTTGCATTAGTGTTGTCAGTTCCAATTCCATTATTATTAGCACATCTTCGCTGCATTTTCGCTGCATTAGTGTTGTCAGTTCCAATTCCATTATTATTAGCACATCTTCGCTGCATTTTCGCTGCATTAGTGTTGTCAGTTCCAATTCCATTATTATTAGCACATCTTCGCTGCATTTTCGCTGCATTAGTGTTGTCAGTTCCAATTCCATTATTATTAGCACATCTTCGCTGCATTTTCGGTGGAGACGATGGGGACATGGTCTGAGGAGGCAAAGCGGCTCGCGAAAGGCATCCGGATGTCCCTAATTAAAAAAAATCTGATTGTTTTCACTTACCTGTAATCTGTTTTCTGTACCGTGTGGGGCCGGTACTTTAAAAGAATAGCCCCACTGCATCTCTTCCCGTGTATGTCGTAAAAGGCGACTAAGGGATATGACTCCCTTCTTATATTACTAGGTGGTAGGGTTTAACCCGCCCGGGTTGCTACCACCGCATTGAATTAAAGGTCGGTCGAAACGGCTATGTAAATAGTTTGTGTTTTCCGTCCAGTTGAGTGTAGCCGGCACGACCGAAGGGAAGCACTGACGTGGCACCAAGTTCACCCGGTGTTATGGGCTGACATCACGGATGTTGTAGGTGATGTAGCCAATCATGTCAGTTTCTATAAAAAAAAAAAAAAAGATCCATCATAGATCTGGCGAAGGGATCTTCTGAGAAGAAAAGTTCTCAGTAGATCCACACCTTCAAAACTGGATCTAATGAGAAATACATATCTCACTAGATCCATCATGGATCTGGCCAATGGATCTACTGAGAATGATCACCTTGTACGCTGTTTCAGGAGAACAACATGGAATGATCTCGTTGTCTATGAGGTAGGGCGTAATTAATTAAAGCCCCAAAGTAATGCGGCGGTAAGTAATTAAAGTAATAGGATCAGCTTTATAATAATCAAACATGTAGGTTCCTTAAGAGGATTCATATGGCAAAACAACGAAAATTGCAAAACTTCAAACCAAAATTTCGTTCTATGAAGTACATAATATGAAAAACATAATTTATTTTGTTCAAAGCTAGATAATAATATGTACTAAATACTGAAGCAGGCTTTTTAAATTTACAGTATTTTTTCATGGTGAAAAAAAATTCTGAATGTGACTCTATTTTAATTTCTTATGTCGAGCTAGCTCCATACTGGATAATTATTTTGGAGTAAAATTTACGTCATTGTATAGGGAATTTAATTTTCTAGACACTAAAGCAGCATTATTTGAACAAACAAATCCTAATAATTTTTTAACAAACAAAAACTACAAAATTCACCATATAAACGCGCGCACTGCCCTCGATTCGATCGAGGATTCGTATGGTATTTTTGTTTTGCCATATGAATCCTCTTAAAAATTACTATAAAGATCTTACCGACGATCATGAAATGGCCGAAGATGTCGCCGTCCCCCAGGCCGGAGCAGTTCCAGCGGTGACCGGCCAGCTGGCTCCTGCACTCCTCGTACCCCATCCTGTCGACACCGGACAGAGAAAGTTTCATTCAAATCGGATGAGCGGTTCGATTTGTGGGGGTTGCGAATGCCCGACCGGTGTCTATTGACCCCCCTCTTGAAAGACCCGAGAATATAGTTTTGTTTTATGGAAACTGACACGGTTGGCTACATCACCTACAACATCCGTGATGTCAGCCCATAACACCGTGGTGAACTTGGTGCCACGTCAGTGCTTCCCTTCGGTCATGCCGGCTACACTGAACTGGACGGAAAACACAAACTATATGCATAGCCGTTTCGACCGACCTTTCATTCAGTGCGGTGGTACCAACCCGGGCGGGTTAAACCCTACCACCTAATAATATAAGAAGGGAGTTATATCCCTTAGTCGCCTTTTACGACATACACGGGGAGAAATGCAATGTGGCTCGCTTTACTTACATATATTTTTAATTAGAAAAATGCAAATCGAAAATCATTGGAAAAAATACATCCCGACCAGAATCCTGGTCGGAATGTACTTTTAGGTTTCCGTATCCCGTACGGAAGCCTATTACTAAGCCTTCCACCGTCTGTCTGTCCGTCTGTCCGAGGGCTGTATCTCTTGAACCGTAATAGGTAGCACGTTGACATTTTCACAGAATATGAGTTACTATGGCGGATATAACAACAAATAATAAAAAAAGAAAATGTTCAAAATTAAGCGGGGCTCCCATACAACAAACGTACGAAATATCAATTAGTCACGCTACTGAATAATAGATGTCGCCACAGGCTTTTATACATTGCATTGTTGAAAGACAAAAGATAGGCGGATAGATACGGAAACCTCCGTGCGCGAGTAAAACTCGCACTTAACAGATTTTTTCCTATGATTTTCGATTTGCATTTTTCTAATTAAAAATACATGAGAAATCATTCCAGAACAGACGGAGCAGCTGCAGCAGCACAGGAGGACTGACCTGACTCCGTCTCCGAGCGCGGCGACCGCTTCGGGCGCCGCTCTGCACATGGCGCGTTGCCTCTCCGACAACCCCGGAATGCGTCCGCACACAAGATGCGCTCCGAGCGGCACGGCCAACGCTCCGATCCTGTGGAGCAATGGACAAGGCTGAAGACTATGGGAATTCGAGATCCTTTTTTGGCAAATTTAATGAGTTTGTGGTTGAAGACTATGGAAATAGAGATTTTTTGGGAATGTGAGGAATATGATGTTGAGGATTATGAAAAAGTTGCTTTTGTCAATGTGAATAACATGAGATTGAAGACTAAGAACAATTGAGTTTTTTTGGCAATGTGAGGAACACGGTTGAAGGAAGACTGTGGAAATTTAGATTTTTGGGGAATGTGAGGAGTATGATGTTGAAGATTATGAAAATTTGGGTTTTTTGGCAATATGAGGAATATGACGTTGAATACTATGGACATTTACGGATGATACAGTTTTTAGTCCTATCATTTATGTTAGACAAGCTATCCGTAGAAGCAAACTGTATTAAAATCGGTTCAGTGGTTCTCGAGTTATAAGCGGACAGACAGACAGACAGACAGACAGAAAGCAGACGTTGGATTTTATTAAAGGTAAGGATAACATTTGGGAAATAGCTGAAGACCTTCCCAGATGACTGGAATTTTCTAGAAAAATTATGCACGGACTTAATGGCTCTTTTAACACATAGTCATATTGTTAGAATAGAATACCGTTTATTTTCTTATTGAATATTAAAACAGAGAAACCGAACAACAACAGAGACAATTGTGTGGAAAAGCCTGCCCAATTATCTTATTATATTTTATTTGGTGGCTGCGCTGCCGTCCGCAGCGCGGAGCACGTCCTTCTCAATCCACTTCGTGTACAATACGTTATCCTTGGAGCAAGGTATGAATCTGTCCCTATTATGGTCCCCAGTGTACCCCGATCGTGTTGCTGTGTTGTGTTGTTGTTGTGTTGAGAAAAAGTTTGAAAACTCTTGCCTATTTGTGCCATGCGCAAAGTGCTCCCATCTTTTCTTATACGCCTCGAATGTAAGTGTGCCCTCTTCGTCTTCGCTCACCCACAGCAGCCTATCTGAATGTAGCCTTCGCACAGATGTTACCCATCGGGATTCCTGAGAAACTTACCCAACGTGGGACACGGCACAATTAGCAACAGAACCAACAGTCGCCGGTTCGGGCCAATATTGACTCGGTCCAGTAATTAGGGGGCTTTAATTGGACGGTAAACACGTGAGGTGGATACCGCGCGAGGATACGTCGCAACAAACGTCAATATTGAGAGTCACACTGCTCGGGGCCCACACCAATTAGCGACTTCTATTTTAGTTGCGAATGAGGAATTCTATTGAGAACGATTTGCGCATGCTTGTCGCTAATTTCGAGGCGTGTTCTGTATTGTCGGTCCTAATGTTGGCCACTCTCTCTCTCTCTCTCTTTGCGTATGTTGAGAGAGTAGTGTCAAAAGGTTCAAACAGGAATGGAACAAGTATTGGAATATCGTTTCTGCAATATCCTTGCGCTTTAGGGTCTGGTCAATTTTTTATTTAACCATGTCGAACAAACTGTCTATTATACTACAGTATCAGTTTACTGTCTCTTGCTTGCTATAAATTAAAATGAAATTGAAGGGTTGAATTTGGGTCTAAGTGCCAAAATATGGCAAAGCGATATTTTTACGGAAACACAATCAATGTGCCAAGGCTAATAACATACAAAAGAGTCTAAGTGCCTAGCTCCGCCCTAATACTACACAGACGCTTTTAAAGCAAGGACCGGTCTATGTGCCACTATGCGTGTATTTTTCAGTTGTTTTGTTATATCTCGGCTTTAACTTTTAGGCACATAGACCCTATAGAATTTCAACCCTTCAATTCGAATTCTGTGAAAAAAAAATTTTTTAATACCTACACTTCTCGGCTACAAATGATGCGTGTCGATCTTTAGAAAGAGACAATTCGGTTGTAGTGCGTCGTCGCTTTCGCACAGAAACGTGCGAGTTTGCGACGAGTTCGAGACGACGCTCTACAATCGGATTGTCTCTTTCTAAAGCCCGACACGCATTATTTGCTGCAGGGAACTGTACACCAATAATTTATGTATTTTTTATAGAACCCGCGAAATTTGACGCCCAGCCACACATTAGGTTTCTAACGACACCCCTGGACATTCGGCGGCATGAGGGGGTTGCGAATGCCATGCCGGCCTGACGGCAAAAGTTATCAAATACCAGCGCTATATTTGATAAAAAAATCCTTTTTTTTTTTCAAATCCCTTCGAATAGGGCATCCTTGTCAAGAGCTATTTGGAAAATATACCACACTTGATGGTTTCAGAGTGAAATAAATAAAACTAAAACTACAATTTTTATAAAACCGAAATACGAAAAACGAAGGAAATTTGACGAAGAGCAGTGGTAAATGCTGTAGTCGGTCGTGTAGAAGAGTTCCAATAGACAAGGGGATTAAGGGGCCCGGGTCCGCCCCCCCCCCCCCCCCCTTCGACACGCAGTTTACACTAGATATCATTAAAATTTTACAACTCCATCTTACACACCAAAAAAAATTTTGTCGAATTCAAACCTTATTACAACACAATTATAGAACTTTCGGTATTGGTCGGTACCCCTCTAGGCCGAAATACGGAACGACTCAACAGGAACACTAGAATCTTATTGAGTTAGGCCGATCCCTATTTCGCCAGAACACCCCCCAAGTGGAAGCTATAAATCCGTCCCTGGTTCCACGTATCTTGTATATTGATTTACCACTTGTGTTTGAAAACTGACGGTTGGCTCCATCACCTACAGCATCCGTGATGTCAGCCCATAACACCGGTTGAACTAGGTGCCATGTCAGTGCTTCCCTTCGGTCATGCCGGCTACACTGAACTGGACGGAAAACACGAACTATTTACATAGCCGTTTCAACCGACCTTTCATTCAGTGCGGTTAAACCCTACCGCATAGTAAGGTAAGAAGGGAAGGGACCTACAGTTTTACGTGGAATCCGAACCACGGCCAGCCTCGAACGGTCGAGCGAGCGATTTACAGAGAAATTCTAAAATATCACACAAAAGTACGTAATTTATATATTGCGTGAATACATAACAAATAATGCGGTTTATGACTTAATTTGGTCAAACGGAACCGGAAGCGATGTAGACATTTCCGGTTACCTACCATTCAACTTGGTTCAACTCACATTCACATTGGTCATGGCATTGTCAGTTAGCGACATTGTAGAGGACTCGAACAGCGCTCATATCACAATCAGGTGAAAATAACATATAGCCACACTCGTCTCCCAGTGGCATAGGCAGTGACATAGGCAGTGGCAACGGTACCAACGCAGCACAGACGGCACTCAATATCATCGACGTGTATGGACCAGGTACCGCAAGTGAACGCACTGTGCGTTTTCGGTTTGATCGCTTCCGTTCTGGAAATTTTCATCTCAATGATGAGCCCCATGGCCGACCGGAGACGAAAGTAGATAACGATGAATTGAAACCCATAGTTGAAGCAGATTCATCACAAACCACGTAGGAATTAGCAGCAGCCTTCAATGTAAGAGATAAAACGATACTGATTCATTTACGTCAAATTGGAAAGATAAAAAAGCTCGGAAAGTGGGTACTGTATGAATTCACTGAACAACAACAAACAAAATCGCGTCGAAGCTTGTCTTAACTTGTTGAATAGGCACAGAAATGAGGGGATTCTGAATCGGATTGTCACTTGTGTTGAAAAGTGGATCCTGGATGACAATCGAAAACGTCCGTCACACTGGTTGGACACAGGGGAGGCAGCCAAACCAAGTCCCAAACGCAAATTGAGTCAAAAGAAGTTGCTTGCCAGTGTATGGTGGACCTGTGCCGGCATTATTCATTACAGCTTCTTAATACCTGGCGCAACAATTACTGCAGATGTCTACTGTGAAGAATTGAAAATAATGATGGATAAGCTCGCTGTTAAACAACCGAGATTTGCCAATTGCTCTAGTCCACTCCTTCTTCACGACAAAGCTCGCCACACACCGCACAATGGACCGTCTCAAAACTACGGGAGTTACGACTGCAAACTCTCCGTCGCCCACCATATTCACCAGACCTTGCTCCAACTGGTTTCCATTTTTTTTCGAATTTGGATAACTTTTTACAGAGGAAAAATTTCAAATTCGATGAGGCAGTGAAAAACACCTTTAAAGAGTTAATCGATTCCCATCCCCAGGATTTCTATAGCAGTGGCATCAATGAACTTTCAGTAAAATGGCAAAAGTGCATTTATAATAATGGCCTATACTTCGATTAATAAAATATATATTTTTCATAAAAAAAATTGTTTGATTTTTTCTATATAAAACGCCAATTTCATAGGTAAGGACCTAATACATAGTTTAAAAGATATTAAAGAAAATATACAGAAAATCGAGCATTTCGCCCCTCAACCCTTATCTCCGAAACTACTGAGTCATAAATTTTGAAAAAAAAAAAGAATATATGGCTATTATAAAGTCTTCAATTTCTCACCGAAACAGAATGGCACGGAACATTTTCCCCGCGAGTTCGACTCGCACTTGACGGCTTCTGAAATTTTTATTATTTGTTGTTATTCCGCTATAATAACACATATTCTGTGAAAATTTCAACCAGCTAGCTATTACGGTTAAAAAAATACAGCACAGATAGACGTCGCACAAAACACACACTTGTTTTATTAATGAAGTTCCGACAGATGGTGGCCGGTGGTTTATAGTTCGTGCCTTATTTCCATAGCTGATTAAAGTATGGCGACAGTTGCTCTGCACCGCCGCGAGATGGCGTGACATGCAGTCACCATCAGCTGCGTGAGTGTGTGTGTCAACAAGGTGGCTATTCTGAAAATATTTAAAGTATTGATTTGTGTTTTGTTTGTTTATATGAAAACAAACAAATAAATAAAAGAAACATAATAGGTATTACACTTAACATACTTATTCAAAAATATTTTTTTTTATGTTAAATATTTTTAGAAACAACATTTTACAATTTACAGAAAAATACTTAGACAGAATTTAGCAATGGTTTGCCTTCTAGTCAAACCATTGCTGTAGTTTTTATTTAGGCGTTTCGTTATTTTCGAAATTTATTTATTTATTTCTTTTTTTATGTAATCCGGTATGATTGGCTGAGTCGGAGGGGCCAAAGCCCACGCTGCGACCAGCTAATATCACCTCCGAGAAGGTTGGTGCCATACCGGAGATTTCCCTAGATTGCTGGGTATACTGGACTAGAGGAGAACACAACCGAGGCTGCTATGCGGCCATCTTACATCCAGTACGTAAAATAATTATTTTGGCCAAACACTTATCACAAATATATTGTGTGGTGGTAAGAAACCCTCAGTGCGCGAGTCCGACTCGCACTTGGCTTTAATTAGTTTCATTCATTATGTAACAGATTTTATTATCCAATGTGATTTTATTTAATTATCATTTATGCTAGTTGTTTTCTGTGTATAATTACTTATTAAATCCCTGTTACGATATAAATTCGATTCCAATTTGATTCCAGCTGGATTCCAATTCGATTAACTCCCGAAGTAGGCTCCCAGCAACTTGTCATCTCATTAAGGCGTGTCACGAGTCCTTGTCGAACATTGTAAATAAACCACATTATATATAACGCCTTAATCGAGAAAGTGCTAGGTACTGCAATATAGTTAATTGAAAAGTTATGCCAACGAAAGGCCTTGATCAACGCAATCAATTGAATTTTAACAGAGTAAATTTTATTATCATTATTACAATTTACAGAAAACATAGTTAATACTTAGACAGAATTAATTTTAATATAAATATGGACTTCATATACATATAAATAATCGTAAATGCAAATGGAGTGTTTGACACAGTCAGTAAAACTAATTAATTATTATTATTAATTTTAATAATTAACAATGCTGCTGTTTTAATATTTTTAAGCCCTGACGCAAATAAAAAGAGGGGTGTTATAAGTTTAAGGTGTGTGAGAGTGTGTTTGTGGCATCGTAGCTCCGAAATGGAAGGACCGATTTGTATGCGGTTTTTTTATTAATAAGCCGGTTTTATCGGGATGGTTCTTAGCTATGTTTGTAATTAAGTAATTACGTAATCAAAAAAATTATTACTTTAAAAAGTGGACAGATTTGCATGCGATTTAAAAAAAAAAGATTGAAATAAGAGTTTTTTTACCCTACGTGTTTTCCACATCCCAAAGGTTAGTTCGTAAAGAATGCCGCAAGCCATTAAACTCGCCTTATGTGACCATCTTATATAATGGTGTACAATAAAGTATATTTTCATTAACCCCGGACGAAAAAAACGGCTGAACGGCTGGACGGATTTGGACGAAACTTCGTATATGGATAGTGTATATCCCGGAGTAACATAATTTTTTTTTAAAAGTGATCAAGTTCGAGCCGAGCTCGCGTACAGAGGGTTCCGTACCATAGCGTTTTCTGTGAGAACTAGAAGGATTGGGATTTTCGTTTACGTTTTCCTGTAAATTAAGTGTATATGCCATGGTAACAATTTTTTTTAAAAGTGGTCAAGTTCGAGTCCAACTCGCGTAAAGAGGGTTCCGTACCATCGCGTTTTCTGTGAGAACTAGAAGGATTGGGATTTTCGTTTACGTTTTCCTGTAAATTAAGTGTATATCCCATGGTAACAATTTTTTTTTAAAAGTGGTCAAGTACGAGTCGAACTCGCGTAAAGAGGTTTCCGTACCATCGCGTTTTCTGTGAGAACTAGAAGGATTGGGATTTTCGTTTACGTTTTCCTGTAAATTAAGTGTATATCCCATGGTAACATTTTTTTTTTAAAAGTGGTCAAGTTCGAGTCGAACTCGCGTAAAGAGGGTTCCGTACCATCGCGTTTTCTGTGAGAACTAGAAGGATTGGGATTTCGTTTACGTTTTCCTGTAAATTAAGTGTATATTACAGTAAAGGGGGCGGGGGAGGGGAGGGGGGAGGGGGGAAGGGGGATGGGAAGGGGGAGGGAGAGGGAGAGGGAGAGGGAGAGGGAGAGGGAGAGGGAGAGGGAGAGGGAGAGGGAGAGGGAGAGGGAGAGGGAGAGGGAGAGGGAGAGGGAGAGGGAGAGGGAGAGGGAGAGGGAGAGGGAGAGGGAGAGGGAGAGGGAGAGGGAGAGGGAGAGGGAGAGGGAGAGGGAGAGGGAGAGGGAGAGGGAGAGGGAGAGGGAGAGGGAGAGGGAGAGGGAGAGGGAGAGGGAGAGGGAGAGGGAGAGGGAGAGGGAGAGGGACCATGTGGGGCCGGTACTTTAAAAGAATAGCCCCACTGCATCTCACCCCGTGTATGTCGTAAAAGGCGACTAAGGGATATGACTCCCTCCTTATATCACTAGGTGGTAGGGTTTAACCCGCCCGGGTTGGTACCACCGCACTGAATGAAAGGTCGGCCGAAACGGCTATGTAAATAGTTTGTGTTTTCCGTCCAGTTCAGTGTAGCCGGCACGACCGAAGGGAAGCACTGACGTGGCACCAAGTTCACCCGGTGTTATGGGCTGACATCACGGATGTTGTAGGTGATGTAGCCAACCGTGTCAGTTTCCATAAAAAAAAGGGAGATGGAGATGGAGAGGGAGAGGGAGAGGGAGAGGAGAAGCAGAGGCAGAGGGAGGGGGAAAGGGAGAGGGAGAGGGAGAGGGAGAGGGAGAGGGACAGGGAGAGGGAGAGGGAGAGGGAGAGGGAGAGGGAGAGGGAGAGGGAGAGGGAGAGGGAGAGGGAGAGGGAGAGGGAGAGGGAGAGGGAGAGGGAGAGGGAGAGGGAGAGGGAGAGGGAGAGGGAGAGGGAGAGGGAGAGGGAGAGGGAGAGGGAGAGGGAGAGGGAGAGGGAGAGGGAGAGGGAGAGGGAGAGGGAGAGGGAGAGGGAGAGGGAGAGGGAGAGGGAGAGGGAGAGGGAGAGGGAGAGGGAGAGGGAGAAGAAATTCTTATTTCAAAAGAAGAAAGTAAGTAACTGAGGCGAGGCCGAAGGTCGAGCTGCGTTCAGGAAGTCCTTCTCGAAGAAAGTAAGTAACTAAGGGCGTGGCCGAAGGCCGAGCTGTATCCTGGAAGACGCTAAACCTTCTCGATGACAGTAGGTAACTATGGGCGATAGTTACTTACTTTCTTCAAGACGGTTTATAGTCTTCCTGAACGCAGCTCGGCCTTCGGCCGCGCCCTCAATTACTTACTTTCTCCGAAAAGGTCATCGTCTTCCTGAACGCAGCTCGGCCTTCGGCCTCGCCCTCAATTACTTAATTTCTTCGAAAAGGTTTATAGTCTTCCTGAACGCAGCTCGGCCTTCGGCCCGCCCTTAGTTACTTACTTTCATCGAGAAGGTTTATGGTCTTCCTGAACGCAGCTCGGCCTTCGGCCTCGCCCTCTGTTACTTACTTTCTTCGAAAAGGTCATCGTCTTCCTGAACGCAGCTCGGCCTTCGGCCTCGCCCTCAGTTACTTACTTTTTTCAAGAAGGTTTATAGTTTTCCTGTACGCAGCTCGGCCTTCGGCCTCGCCCTCAATTACTTACTTTCTTTGCGTAGGTTTATCGTCTTCCTGAACGCAGCTCGGCCTTCGGCCTCGCCCTTAGTTACTTACTTTAGTTGAGAAGGTTTATCGTTTACCTTAACGCAGATCGGCCTTAGTTACTTACTTTCTTCCTTTGAAATACGAATTTCACGCGAGCGAAGCCGCGGGCAAAAGCTAGTAAAATATAAAGACTCAGAGCTGCGCGGGAATTTACTTAGCGGTCTCCCGACTCCTTTAAGTAAGTAAAGGGAAATTATTTTTGACTTTTTAAGGGTCGGGGATTTTTTTCATTTAAATTATTTTGACTAAATTTTAGTTTGTTCAGCTCAAGTTGCATTCCGAACTAAATACAACAGCGGTACAGTAGCAAATCTAGTCAGATTGTGCAATATGCAAGCCCGCACTGCCTGCACTGCTGCATAGTCGGGCGGCGGCGTCGCTTCCTACGCACGCACCGCACTGGACCCACCGACCTGCCGCCCGAGAGCCTACAAGCTAGATCGTTTATTAAAACAACTAACCTGCGCCGTTGTACTAAGGGAGTGAAGGTATCAACATTTACGTTAGAAGCCGTTATAGTTTGATAGTTTGAAATGAAGGGAAACACTGACATGGCACCTAGTTCACCCGTTGTTATGGGCTGACATCACGGATATTGTAGGTGATTTAGCTAATCGTGTCAGTTTCCATAAACAAAACAAAAATTGTTTTTTTAATGTAATTTGACTTGTAATATCTTTTTTTTATGTAATCCAATATAGGTGGTTGAGTCAAAGGGGCCAAAGCACAAACTCCGACCAGCCAATATCACCTCCGAGAAGGTAGGTGCCATACCGGAGACTTCCCTGGATTGCTGGATATACTGGACTAGATGAGAACACAACCTAGGCTGCTATGCGGCCATCTTACATCCATTTCGGTGGTACCAATTCAGTCGGCTACAATTTGAACCTACCGCCTATAAGGTAAGGTAGTAAATCTTTTAAGCTACTATGCATTTTAATATGATAAAAAATATATTTGTATTTCTTAAAACGAGCCCTTATCATTGATAGGTGGCATGTAGCACAATTTTTTTTTCTAATTTGTCTCCAAAAATTTACACCCAAAACCGAAATTCGTTCATTTACGCTATACGCCCTTGTGATTGTGTCATCAAACTCTATATATGTACCAAATTACAACTTTTTTCGTACAGTACATTCGGAGAAAATAAGCTGTGACAGGCGAACAGACAGACAGACAAGAGAGTGATTCTATAAGTGATAAGTTTTTTTTCCTCTTTTGAGGTACGGAAACCTAAAATGAATTACAATTTTACGTTACTATTTAAAAAAAAAATTGAAAGAATTCGAATCCAAGTTAAATGGAAACTGGCTCTCGGTGTAATCGTGTGATCGATCGCATCTTGTTTTCAATTCTAGACAAATTCGATAATCTCCAGACATATTGACTCAGAACGAGAGTAATTATTATTATTACTGGCTTTCCTAACGTTTGCTATCGCGCCGGGCAGAATAGATCGCTTCTCGGATTACACAGAATATTGATTTTGTCGTGGGTTTCATGAATTAATTATACCTATTTGAAGTTTGTTAGTTTTGCTACCAACTTTAATAACTGTCAGTCTGCAGCTTGTTAAATTGTAACTTTTGCTATTTATGTTCGATAATGTTCAAGCAATAAATCCTACAAAGAATTATATGTTATAATTACTCGGCCTAAATATCGTTCATTAAACCATAGACACATTCGAGAAATTCAAACCCATGACAACGCTGATATATAATTCGTCATCGTCATTTGACATAATATCCAAAGAGTTTGTATTACGTCGCTGCGCTCCTTTATAGAGCGACCCTATGGGCACACGGCTAGGAGAACGAATGAAGCCCGCTGCGGGGTGTAGTGCGGGCAGGGGAACGACGTTCGGCTCCTACTCGGGCATGCGCGAACGGAAAGCGTCCAAGCGTAGAAACAATGTATCTCTTATTTTGCAAAATTTAATTTGTATTGTAAGTGAGGTGTAGGTACCTTAATATATTAAATTCTTACGGTGCTTACTTTTATTACTTTATCCTATTACTTTAAGTGAGCTAAACTTATATGAATATATTTGTTTCTCGGAAACGGCTCTAACGATTTCGACGAAATTTTATTGTATTTAGATAATGTTACTTTTCAAGTTTATTCATCTACATAGATAGGTGTAGACACCGAGCAAAGCTCGACCGCTCAGGTACTTGGCGGCATGAGGGATTCGTATTTACGACAAATGCGTGAAAAAAAACTTAACATAACAAAAGTTTATTAAATCAAAATTTATGAATTTTCAAAATTCAACGTTCGAACGAAAACATGATTGAGGTCTTTATTTGGAATTTAACTAAACCTCACACAAAAAGTTGCGGATTATGAATTATGAGTTATCTATCACTACTACATTACTATACTACGAAAACGCAAAGGATGATGGTGTTCGTAAATTGCTCCAAAAAATCAACTTTATATTGAATATAACTCGTTTAGGACTTTAATGTGGTACAGATAAAGACTTTAAAATTCCATGCACTCTTTTTCTTCTCTTTTGTAAAGAGGGAATTTTTTTTCTGCTGATAACCTTGTAGTTCAGGCAATAAAGGAGGTGTAGAGTGCGTGAGAAGGGTCAAAAGCGATTTCTTCAGAAACCTGTTCAGGGTGCTTAGGGAGTAAACATACTAAAAGTCATGGCGTCTACGATGTGAGCCGGAGGGTGGGGGGGGGGGGGGAAGGGGGGGGGGGGAGGAGTGGGGCCCAAATAAGGTCCCGCTTTTGGGTTTTTCGCTACGATCTCGAAAACGGTGCCCCGTAGAGAAAAATTGTCTTATACCGAATGAAAGCTCATAAAATTATCTACAACTTTTATTCTATTCACTTTTTTCCAATTCCGAACCATTTTCGAGCTACACGCTTAGGAAAAGTGAAAATTTCCGAAAAATTGATTTTTACCTCATATTTCTCAGCAAACATTCCTTCATATCGTCTAAACTATTCACCTGAGAAAGATATTGTCAAACAAGAAGTTATAGAGATTTCAATTCCCTTCAATAGTGTGTAAACATAGGAAAATTTATCTCCAGCCGGTCAACAGTTGCACCAATTTTAAGATTTTTTTGCAAAATTTCATCATTTTCACAAAAAGCTGTTTTGGTCATTCCTGAGTCACAACTATCGTTTGTTACACCTATGTATCATCTAATAATATGTCACACTTGAAAGCGGGTTAAATGCAGTAAATGAAAATCATGTCACTTGAAAAAATGGAAAATTGTATTTTATAGATGATAAATAAAAGTTTGTTATAAGGTAGATAAGTAATTTTATTTTATTTTAATAATTATTCATTGTTTTACTTCCAAGAAGTTTTCATCCTCTTTGGACGTGAGGGCCCTGGTAAGGGTTCTTCGTCCATGGCATCTTCATCCTCAGTGGTGGGTGGTTCTTGATGAAGGGCCTCTGCGTGCTGTTTACCTGCGCTCTCAGTCGGTGGGAGCGAGCTAATTTCAGGCTTTATATTAGCCACTGACCTCATAAACGACTGGAAGATGTACTGGTTGAGGGAGGTCTGTCTTGCCCCATACCATTTGAGGAAGCACATCTTCCCAGCCTGTTCAACCTCGCCGTGAGTGGAGGCGGGGTTGCAAAAGATCACTGCCGCTTCCTTGATGACTTCCGACTTCAAGTATAATTTTAAGAAGCGCACTTTACTTCTCCTGAAAGTTGCAGATGTGTCGCAGCCGGTAGATGAATGTAAGAACAGGATGTGTTCAAATCTACGCTCCTGCATATCTTGGGTGGACAGGACTATTGTTTTGGTTTTTCCTCGGCCGGGTTTCAGTAGCGGGATGTCTTGGGTGGAAGGAGTGGGCACCAGCAAGACAGACCACTCTCAACCAGTACCGCTTCCAGTCGTTTATGAGGTCAGTGGCTAGTATATAGCCTGAAATTAGCTCGCGCCCACCAACGGAGAGCGCAGCTAAACAGCACGCAGAGGCCCTTCATCAAGAACCACCCACCACTGAGGATGAAGATGCCATGGAGGAAGAACCCTTACCAGGGCCCTCACGTCCAAAGAGGAAGAAACTTCTTGGAAGTAAAACAATGATTTATTAAAATAAAATAAAATTACTTACCTTATATATAACACACTTTTATTTATTATCTATAAAATACAATTTTCCATTTCTTCCAGTGACATGATTTCCATTTACTGCATTTAACCCGCTTTCAAGTGTGACATATTATTAGATGGTACATAGCTGTAACAAACGGTAGTTGTGGCTCAGGAATGACCAAAACAACTTTTTCTGAAAATGATGATATTTTACAAAAAATCTTAAAATTGGTGCAACTGTTGACCGGCTGGAGATAAATTAGCATGTGTATACACACTTTTAAAGGAAATTAAATTCTCTATAACTTCCTGTTTGACAATATCATTACAACATCATCACATACATCAAACAGTTTAGACGATATGAAGGAATGTTTGATGAGAAATATGAGGTAAAAATAAATTTTTCGAAAATTTTCACTATTCCTAAGCGTGTAGCTCGAAAACGGTTCGGAATTCGAAAAAAGTGAATAGAATAAAAGTTGTAGAGAATTTTATGAGCTTTCATTCGATATCACACAATTTTTCTCTACGGGGCACTGTTTTCGAGATCGCAGCGAAAAACCCTAAAGCGGGACCTTATTTGCCCCCCCCCCCCCCCCCCCCCCTCCGGCTCACCTCGTAGACGCCAGGACTTTTAGTATGTTTACTCCCTAAGCACCGCGAACAGGTTTCTGAAGAAATCGCTTTTGACCCTGCTCACGCACTCTACACCTCCTTTTGGGCCATTCGTTGATTGGACTATTGCTTGATCTTTGAGTTTTCTATTTCCATCTGGTACAATATAAAAGTAGTCTTCTTTAAAATGTCGAGAAAAAATACGGCTGTGTTTCCTGTTCTTTTTATTGCGGCCTCCCACAGTGTAATTTTTTCAGGATTTTTGGGAAACCTTAAAACCTTAATTGAAAATTACCTAATTGCCATCTTTCACTAAACAAAATTACTCGGAAACCAGTATACATCCTAAATAGTCCATATATGGGCGTTTTTTTTATGGAATCTGACACGGTTGGCTACCTACATCACCTACAACATCCATGATGTCAGCCCATAACACCCGGTGAGCTAGGTGCCATGTCGGTGCTTCCCTTCATTTCATGTCGGCTACACTGAACTGGTCGGAAAACACGAACTATTTACATAGCCGTTTCCACCGACGTTTCGTCTGAGCGGTGGTACCAACCCGGCCAGGATAAACCCTACCACCTAGTAAGGTATGAAGAGAATGGGCCTACAGGTTAACGTGGAATCCGAACCACGGTCAGCTCCAACGGTCGAGCGGTCACCCATCCAAGTACTGACCGCGCTCAGGGTTGCTTAAGAACGATGGTAGGTATATGCATGATTTACGTTAAGCTCATTCTATTCGTTTCGAAATGGCGGCCATTTTTTGATAAAATAAAATGCTTCATAAGATACCTACGTGAACGAACATGCGTCATTTAATAAAGTAACCGAGCTCTAAAGTCCTTCCATAGAGTATTGACTTTTACTTGGTTTTAAAACAAATACACGAAAGATCATATCTGCCTCCCATTTTGGAACTTTATCTAATGATAAAGTTCCTTAGGTAATAATAAATCTGTAAGGGATGGCCATGGAGTAAGTTACTTTGTTTTATGAGATATTGCGTTTATAGACTCTATGTATGATAATAAAACTAAATTGACGATTTTTATTAGAACTATTTTCTGTATGTATGTAACTATCAATGTTCCACGATAGCTCTTAAACCGATCATCCGAATTCGATGAAACTTAGTACAAGCACATTTACCTATACGAGACATAGGATAGGCTAAATAAAATTCAGTTCTGGTTACGCTATGATGTGGCTGTCATACAAACCGAAAAGGTACGGGGGCGGGTTTAATTACTTTCTTCTTTTTAAATCCGAATTTCAAGCGAGCGAAGCCGCAGGCAAAAGCTAGTACTCACATAATACGTAATCACATGGATTATATTATAAATATTCGGGAAAAAATATGATTTAGACTTAGCACGTTCTATAGGAAATCCGCCACCGCCGTCGCTCCCAGTTGAAATATCACCAAAATACCAATTACCTGTGGAATCTTAGACCATTCACGATTCTAATCTCCTTCTTTGAGTCAGATTTGCAAATTAAAACGCAACAGTTGACCATTTTGGCTGAATTTTAGGAATAAAAGTAAGAAATTGATCCCTCTGCATCGCGCGACGAAGCACGGCCGATGACTGCCGATCGGGCCCGAACGCGGCTCGTGGCGCTCACCAACGAAGCTTCACCTCACCAACGCTCACATTCTCTCTATAAAGGAGCGCAGCGACGTAATACAAACTCTTTGATAATATCAAATCAAACTTGTAAATATAACAACGACTTATAAAGTCGAAATAAAGGATGTGCAATTATGTGTATTTTTTTATTTATTATGTAAAAAATATATATAAAAATCTGAAACCAAATATTGGTGCGAATAAAAATATTTAATTCATTGTATCTTATATAATTAATTAAATCCTACAAACTATTAATTGAAATGTATAGATTTGGTATGGACGAAAATGAAATACTTTGTATGCTATATTTCATTTTGTTCATGAAATTTTGCAATGTGAAAAGGCTGTTTTATTCATGGACGTAGAATTCCTAGCCAAATGGAATTGCACTAATCGTACATATTTTGTTGACTGTATACATTCTGAAATCAGAAATTTCGATTTTAAATATTCTATAAGTTGAAACGTAAAGTTGAAATAGAATAGAAACTCTTTATTGTACACATACATACATACATACATAACTCACGCTTTTGTATCCCGACAGTCAGGGTAAGCAGAGTAATCGGTGTTGTGCTATAAGTTCATACATACATACACATAAATAACGTCACGCCTGCCTGCCTCCCAGTGGGGCAGGCAAAGACAACGGACCCAACTACACAATTGTACACAATTGAAAGAAAAACAGCGCTTTCAGAAAATGTAGGAGAGCGCAAAGGCGGACTCGCGATATCAACAAGTGATATCTTCCAGGCAATGTTTAGTAAATATATTTTCGTTTACGAAGGCGCGGGGGCACAGACCGCTTCCTTCAAATTTAGAACCGAGACGTCGTCGTCGTCGTTCTATCTGACTTTCCCCGCGTGCCCTCGTAAGCTAAATCATCTCTACCTGCAATGCCAAATTTCGTTTTAAGTGATCAAAATTTCGTTGAAAAAATTATTGTTAAGTATGAAAGTGATTTTGAATTGAATTTTTTTTTTTGGGATTTTTAATAAAGTATTCATACATTACAGCATGTTATACAAGTGTCAAAAGTTACTAAATCACTACCAGGAAATATTTTTCATATCCCGGAATTCCCGGGAATTTTCCAGAATTCCCGAAAGGGGTGGTTTTAACCACTCCATGTTATTTCTTCTCGCCAATATTAGATATTTATACTCTACCTATTACGATCCCTCGTTATAAATGTTGAATTGAAGTCAATGAATGCGACATAGTTTCACTCTCGGCATTGCTCTTTCGACCGCGAGCGTACCTGAGTAATGGGGCAGCCGTCCCAGACGTCTCGTAAGGTAAGATTAGCTCGATAAATAATATGTAATGATAATGTTAGCCCGTATTGCCCCATTGAATTATATCGCTAAGTAGACATTTGCCCTTTTCTGTACATTTTTCATTCGAACGGGGCCATTTTATAGACGAGAAAAACCGTTAACGAAAAAAAAATCTTTTATTTTAATTGTTATATCATGTTTATAAAACAATAAAGTATATTAAATAAATAAGTAAATAAAATACCACAGCTGTATTCCGACACTCGCGATAAGCGGAGCAATCGGTGCTGCGCTGCAAGGGACTCTGGTAAATCACAGCACAACACCGACCAATAAGTTTAGCAAAGTATTAGGACAAGATAGCTATCAAGCAGCAAGTAAGGCACGAAGACCCACCTGCTGCACGACTCGGTGGAAGGACCGTGCCAAGGTGAGTGGTGGCTAGTCTAGCGCCCTTTACCACGGCATCTTGTCCTTATTTCTTAGTCACAGTTTTTTTAGTAATTTTTGCTATTAATTTACTCGGCGCTTTCCAATCGGATCTTAACCAAATTGAAATGGGACCACACGAGAAGCACCAGCTTTCAAATAAAAAAAGAATCATCAAAATCGGTTCACCCAGTCGAAAGTTCTGAGGTAACAAACATAAAAAAATACAGTCGAATTGAGAACCTCCTCTTTTTTTTGAAGTCGGTTAAAAACTGTCGGCATCCGAGTTGCATGCTCCAAGCAGCGTCTCTACCGCGAAGGCCACAAACTCATAATTTGTAGTAACAATTCATGTACTTCTGGTGTTTATTTGTTTGGGCCTTCGCTGCAGCGAAGCCAGCCTCGGTGCACGAGCCACCCATGCGGCTGGGGGCGAGGGTGTAAAGTAAATTAATGTGACAAGATTCAACACTGAATTTACACTTTCGCACCCGACTGTACTGCACATTTATAAACCTACATCACACGGCACCCGATAACAATATATACCTGTTGTAATTTATGTTGTTCTAACCTCGGCTCCGGGTCTATTAGAGATCTATTAAGATATCAGATGAGTTGACACATGTTTATTTATGTCGGCTCTCTGACTATTCTTTTACTCTCTTTCTTTTCGGTGGCTCTAAAGTGGAATGTGGTTTGTAGGTTTATTGTTCGGTGTGGGAGACGCCTATTTCCAGCAATCGTAAAACAGTTTTGAGAGAATAGGTAATAATATGTAAAATATATAAAAATAATATATAAAATGTCTTACCCTTGCAGGGCAACACAAGAAAGATCGGAAAAATCGTGCAGTTCCAAGAACTCTTCTGTCTTCGTAATGTAAATTAATATTAACAGAAAAATATTTGAGAATCGTGCAGTTCTAAGAACTCTTCTGTCTTTGTAATGTAAATTAATATTACTGAAAAATATTTAAGAATCGTGCAGTTCTAAGAACTCTTCTGTTTTCGTTATGTAAATTAATATTAACTGAAAAATATTTAAGAATCGTGCAGTTCTAAGAACTCTTCTGTCTTCGTAATTTAAATGTATATCAACTCCTAAATATTTGAGAATCGTGCAGTTCGGTGAACTCTTCTGTATTCGTAATTAAAATTTATACCAACTCCTAAATATTTGAGTATCGTGCAGTTCGGAGAGCTCTTCTGTCTTCCTAATTTAAATTTATATCAACTGCAAAGTATCAACCTGACAATATCACGAGCGGAGCTGCACGTGCGTGCTGTACTGTGCGGTCTAAAACGTGATAATGCGATGGCCTATAAAATCTAACAGTTTATTTCGTTATAAGGAAAGGAAGGAGCCAACTAATCCGCGGTGATGGGTTTTTAATGGGTCAGAGTCCTTTTACTGTTTTCCCGTTGATCTACTTTTTATTTTTTGGGATGCTGCGTTCAACTGAGTGGATGTAGGAATTGGAATTTTTTTTTATGAAACCTCACATGATAGGCTACATCATATCTAATGCTACACCCTTCATATCAGTCCATTACAAGCGGCGGTGGCCGAGTGGTTTGGGCATCGGCTTCTCATGCGAGAGGTCCGAGGTTCGAAGCCAACCGGCGTGTACCAATGAGTTTTTTCTGACGAAAAAATTTACGTTACATCTACACGTGCTGCTTCACCGTTCGGAACCGGTGTAAAACTGTAGGTCCCTTCCCTTGCCCCTTACTAGGTGGTAGGCAAAATTGTAGCCGACTGGGTTGATAACACCGTACTGGATCTAAGGTGGCCGCATAGCAGCCTCGGTTGTGTTCTCCTCTAGTCCAGTATAGCCAGCAATCCACGGAAGTCTTCGGTATGGCACCTACCTTCTCGGAGGTGATATTGGCTGGTCGGAGCAAGTGCTTTGGCACCTCCGAATCAGCCACCCATACCGGATTACATAATAAACAATACAAATTGTTCCTGTTCAATTAGATGCCATCCTTCCCTTTGGTCGCGCCAGCTACACTGAACTGCACGGAAACCTGTTTCGTACAACTTTAATTCAATGTGATGATAGCAATCCTGACGAACTAAACCCAAGTATTAGAAAAATAAAAACTTACATTCTCTAAGTTTTAGTGGTTTGGGAGCCTATAACTCAATACAAACATAGAACAATAACAAAACTATGCCTAATGATTTTGTGGAGTCACAATATTAAAATCATAACCAAATTAATCTTAAGTCTAACGAAATACCATTTACTGCCCTTCGATTAATATATACTCAGCATGCGTTCTGATTTCGAGTAGGGTTCCCATAATAATATGTATTATCGGATAAATGGCAAGGACAATATAACTACATACCACACGCTGTATCCTGCCTGACAATCGGCGTAAGCAGAGTAGTCGGTGTTGTGCTGCAAGTACTAATTGTAAGTTACAGTACAACACCGACCACCACATTTAGCAATGTATTAGGACAAGACAACTATAATATATGTATTTCGTTATGCACAGCATATTGTTCGCCTTTTACGGCATGCACGGGGGAGATGCAGTCGGGCCATTAGCCAGTAGTACCGACCCCACACAGTACAATATAACTAATAACTTTAATAGTGAAGTTTGGTGTATTCGTCTGTTACGATTTCACAATACACTTCGCTAGAAAATCGGTGAATTATGCACGATCGAATCGCATGCAGTTTTCACCACCACCGGGTGATCATCTTACGACGGCGACACAACCTATTGTTAATAAAGATTGAGCTGTAGAAGTGATCGAAGAAAATTGCGCTGCAATAAACGAACGTTTGAATTTAGAGTAGGTACATTCAAATTTAGAACGAAAGGAACGTCACGGTGACTCTTTTGTTTTTGACAGATCGTCGATCAAATTTGGTATGATTATAGTGAAAACTCTAAAATAAAACAAAATAATAAAAACCGGCCAATTACGTGGCGATACGGAACCCTCGGTGCGCCAGTCCTACTCGCACTTGGCCGGTTTTTCTTTTTATATTTTCTTTTTGTTCTTCTGATTCAATTTACAACCATTTTATACATTTATAAACTAAATTTATTTGTCACAACCATGTCCTCTAAACATGGGATATATGGAAACCCTAACTGACCGATGAAAGTAAGGTCAGATGCACCTAAATATAAATGATGCTCCTCTTTACAACTCGTCAGCTAGTCAGCACTGGTTGAGAGTTTTTGTTTTGTTTTGTTTTTTTATTTCGACCTAAATAGAGTCTATTATTATGATGACCGAGGATCGTAATGTCAGATGAAAGAATAGAATGCATGAGACGTTTATTTATTTATATCTATTTATAATTTTTCCTTATTTGTAGTACCGTGTGGGGCCGGTACTTAAAAAGAATAGCCCCACTGCATCTCTCCCCGTGCATGTCGTAAGAGGCGACTAAGGGATAAGGACAAGATACTGCGCTAAAGGGCGACAGGCTAGCCACTTCTCACCTTGGCGCAGTCCTTCCACCTAGTCATGCAGCAGGTGGGTTCTTCGTGTCTTACTTGCTGCTTGATAGTTGTCTTGTCCGTATACTGTGCTAAACGTGGTGGTCGGTGTTGTGCTGTAATTTACCAGAGTCCTTATAGCACAACACCGATTACTCTGCTTACCCTGATTGTCGGGATACGGCGTGTGTTATGTATGTATGTATGTTGTAGAATAAATAACACTTTATACAACCTTATATTCATCTTTCTACACTAGAACTAGCCAGAACATATGTAACTATGAAATGAACTAGGCAACTGATGGTGTAAGACGAATGATGGAAAAATTTATAAAAACAAGATGTTGAAAATTTATAATAATAATACACTACTTACTTAGGCAATTTCCTCCAGTCAACCCGGTTAATCTGCATGTTTACATCGAATCCGAATCATGGAGCAGTGCTGTGGGTGAAGGTATGCACGCAAATGTATGAGGAAAATTTTGAAAATATAATAACTACACGAGTATGTAGTTTTATATCTAAAATCTCGCCATTATCTCAGTTATATTCTTTAGAAGAAAAATATTTAGACACCATAGCACTCAATTCTATATCTCTTATCGTCTTTACATTATGTATGAGATTCACCGTGTGCTGTCCGCTCGTCCGCTTATAACTAGAAAACCACTAACTCAATTTTACTCCCAAAACGGCAATAGGTATTAGATTGTCTTTTTCATAAGGATAGATAGAGACAAGTCTTCACTAGTATGCAATGATATTATATGTTAAAAGGAGGTAGATAGGTTACACGAGCTCCCAAAGCGGCACATTAAATACAAGACCACAGTCCTGTTTGAAGTTAGTCGCGCACCAACTACGCACGCGTTCAGACGTGCGTCGTCCTTCCTCAGTAGTTATCAGTTTTTTTTTTTTTTTTTATGGAAACTGACACGGTTGACTACATCACCTACAACGTCCGTGATGTCAGCCCATAACACCGGGTGAACTAGGTGCCATGTCAGTGCTTCCCCCTTTGATCGTGCCGGCTACACTGAACTACGGTCGGAAAACACAAACTATTTACATAGTCGTTTTGACCGACGTTTCATTCAGTGCGGTGGTACCAATCCGGGCGGGTTAAACCCTACCACCAAGTCAGATTAGGAGGGAAGGGACCTACAGTTTTACGAGGAATCCGAACCTCGGTCAGCCTCCAACGGTCAGCGGTCACCCATCCAAGTACTGACCGCACCCAGCGTTGCTTAACATTCAATAGCGACAGTTGACTGTCTGCACCATTGAGCTATCGAGGCTGACAAAAGCTATCGAGGCTGACAGTTATACCAACCACCACATAACTTGAATTCCCTCCCTTAATAATTGGAATAAGACTATTCGAGTCGGCCCATCACTTTATAGTTCTGTCAAAGTTTCAAGTTCGTGCCGTGTGTGAGCACCGAATGTCGTATAGACAACGTATCTTTCTTAAAATATCATTGCTATTATGTACATTCGTAGCGCTCAGAGGGGTAAGGAGTAAGGGGACTATTGCTGAATACGCAGCAATTATTACTAAATCTAGAACAGACTAGATTTATTTAGATTTAAACAGTCAGTAGACAATCAGACAGACAGTAGACTAAACACATTATTTCACAAGTGTGGAGTACTCTTCAAACTGTCAAATAGATGAAATAAACAATGCAAAAAAAAACACAACATAGCTTAGTGGTGCAGACAGCCGATTGTTGCTATTGATTGTTAAGCAACGCTGGGCGCGGTCAGTTCCTCGATGGGTGACCGCTCGACCGTTGGAAGCTGACCGTGGTTCGGGTTCCACGTAAAACTGTAGGTCCCTTCCCTTCTTACCTTACTAGGTGGTAGGGTTCAACCCGCCCGGGTTGATACCACCGCACTGAATGGAAACGTCGGTCGAAACGGCTATGTAATAAATAGTTTGTTTTTTCTGTCCAGTTCCGTGTAGCCGGCACGACCGAAGGGAAGCACTGACATGGCACCTAGTTCACCCGGTGTTATGGGCCGACATCACGGATGTTGTAGGGGATGTGGCCAACCGTGTCAGTTTTCATAAAAAAAAACATTCGGTCGCATGCGGACGACGACTAGCGACTCCGTCATGACGGGAATATGTAAAGACCGCTGCAATAATACCTACCTTGGCTGCATGTAAATACTTCCGAGGAAAAAATAACCATACCCTATTTTTAATACCCTAACAATGCTTATAAAAAAATAAAATCCGCCCCGCTTTCCAATCCGATCTTGACAAAAAAAAAAAATGGGACCACCTTGGAGCTAGACTGAACCTTCTTTTTGTGTTAAAAAGAATCATCGAAATCGGTTCACAATTGGGGAAGATATTGCTGAACATACATAAAAAAAAATACATACAGCCGAACATAGAACCTCCTCCTTTTTTGAAGTCGGTTAAAAATAGGGCAACCTATAACACAGGCACTCTTTCGTCACTATTCACCAATCGACCGCTGAGTCGGGAGTCATTCGGCTTCAAGTATTCGTTGACAAGAGTACTTCAAATACGATATATGTATTTATTACTGGTTTTGCCCGCGGCCTCGCTCGCGTGAAATTCGTATTTAAAAAGAAGAAAGTAAGTAATCCCGCTACCGTATCTTTATTTCGGCGCGCGGAACAATTTCGTTTGTATGAGAGCCACATCTTAGCGTAACCGGAACTGAATTTTATTTAACCTATCCTGTGTCCCGTATAGCTTGTACTAAGTTTCATCGAATTCGGATGATCGGTTTAAGAGTTATGGAGGTACATACATACATACATACAGAAAATATTTCTAAAAATCGTCAATTTAGTTTTAGTATCATACGTAGAGTCTACAAACGCAATATCTCATAAAACAAAGTAACTTACCAAGTACCATCCCTTACAGATTTATTATTAGTATTGCACACGCAACGTCCTGAACATCTGTAAGAGGAGGTGAGAGAGATGAGCCAGGTGCCATGGCAGTGATTTCCTTTGGTCTTTTGTATTGTATTGTTTATTGATCATTCATATGGCAGTTAGACTGCACTCGAACTCGAACTTGTCACAATTTGTTCTATCCGGTTCGATTACACCAACGAAGAAGAACCGGCAAGCAACTTGGCAGGGTATTTTTTTTTATAAATATTATTACAAGTATTTAGTGACTAGCCACATAATAACATCGCCCACAATCGAAAACACAGCTTGAGAGCAAGATTAACAATTTTGCTGAGAGTTCTAACTACAAGGACTTATTAATTCAAGTCTTGATCGTTGCAAAGTATTGAGTGTATCAGGTGTAAAGGGCCTTTGTTAAACTTTGATACGTAATCGTGCCGTAAATTACGGTCTCGTGTCGGTTACACTGAACTGAACGAAAAACATGAACTATTTCGTTGCGACGAAGCACGTAAGCACAGGGATAACTTCCGCTGGTCATTGACTTATATATTACTACTAGACTTCACATCAAATATGCTCGATCGATTCCTACTCACATAGGCCAAACGGTGGATCTCGAGTTGACGGTCTGTCAGTCGCACGCTCGCACGCTCGGCGAGCGCAGGCGCGTCGTTCGTAGTTTTCTACAAATATAACGCCCACGTGTCCCTTGCGACACTGTAAAAATCGTACCGGGAAGAGAAACAAGGATGACGGCGTCACATATCACAAATAATTGCACTTAATCACGTAATTTCCAAAATATTTACAAATCGCCGACCGGCCGAAGACCGTTCGCCGAAAGTTCGTTGGTAATACTCTAGTTGTCCTTCACTTCAACAGCGCGGTCCTTGCCCAGCATACTACTTCACAAAGCGTTGCATTAGTTTGCCGCTAGATGGCAATGTTTTTTATTGAATACCAAATTATTCTCTAATATTGTATAGAATAGAACGCTGCATCTATACCTTTAAAACATCTTTGTCGCTGGTCGCAAAAGAACAAAACGAAACCAACTTCACCGTACTATAATGTTACTCAACATATGCGCCCGTCACAGTGACAGACAGACAGAGAGACGCGGTTCGCGGTGTCAAATGTATTCATTATTGTATGATGAAGCTCCGACCATTGTTGGTATCTTTAGAAGAGGAGCACTCACTGGCTGTGACCGTTGTTAAGTACAATGAATTCTATTGTTGAACGAATAACTGACTCACCGCTGAGGCGAAATACATAATATGTTTTTTTTTATGGAAACTGATACGGTTGGCTACATCACCTACTACATCACCAATGTATTAGATGTCAGCCTAATACATTGGTGAACTAGGTGCCTTGTCAGCGCTTTCCTTCGGTCGTGTCGGCTACATTGAATTGGACGGAAAGCACGAACTAACTGGCCCCTGCAAGACAACTCAAGCTAGTGCAAAGGGGAAGGGGTTGATACTAAACATGTACAATGTAAAAACATTTATACAAATAAACATCAATACATCAATAAATTCACTTTGGGATTTTCACTAACGTTTTATGACGTACCTAGGTACTACGGTCTCACTAAAACCTTAACCGCTAAACGCATATGCAAGAATTTTCTCCAACGAATTGATAATAATGTTAAAATATTATGTAAAAGTGGAATTTAAAAATGTCACACACCGGCGAACGTGTCTACACAAAAGCGGCCTCCAATAATCATCCTTGTTTATTTATTCACTAACTTACATCGACAACAGTCAACAGCTACTTCAGTACTATGGGGACTTAAAGAGGAAAACAAGAGGTAGAACCTTTTCAAAACTCACTATTGCTGGGCGATCATCTTAACCATTTCTGAACACTGCGCTTTCACTAGCGACTGTCTACTATGTGTGAATTTGACAGAAGACATGAGATATTGACATTGAAAATGTCTTTTCGATCGCTTCAGCATAGTCGCCGATTTCCAGGGAGAGTGCGAATTCGCCCTGGTGTCGTGACTTTTAAGGCTACGTGAACATGTAGAGTATGACGTGTATCGACGCGGGCTACAAGATGGTGAAAAAAAATTCAAAAACTTTGAGAGTTTTTAAGAAAATCGCAAAAAAAAAACGTTTAAATTAGCCGTTTTTAGAGCGTTTAAAAAGGCCACTTTTAAACATATTTCTAAATATATATTTTAAACTTTAATGTTTTTATACTAAATAGACGTTTATTTGGATTTTTTGAAAAAAGTGAAAAATTTGGGAGTTATGATTTTTTTTTATTTTACGTTACGCCAGTTACGAGTCGTCTTTATCTTGCAGTGTGAGTAGTTAAAATGGTTTTCGTGTACTGGTGAAAATTAAGAATTGTAATGTTTTGATTTAATTTATTTGTTATTTTTGAAAATTTTTGTAAATTTTTCAAAATTGGCATATGTCAGTACTTATTAAAAAGCAAGTAAATGATAGGTAATCAAATTTTTAAATATGAATAAATGTTAGTATTTACAGTATTAAGAGTAATTATTATATAGTAAACAGGTGGGCGCTGTTAGAATCTGGAGTGCGTTCGCTCGTCGAGTTCGTTGCTTCAGCCACACCAGGATATTTTCACGCTCACTGTCGGCGAGTCACTATACGCTCATATTTGAATACGCCCTAAAAGTTATTTTCAATGCACTCGAAGGTCCATGTAATGAATGCGATCTGTAATTTTTTTTTCATCGAATGCATCTATTTCTGTATCTGCTGCTTAGTTAACTTAGTTAAATTAACTAAAGCGTGATGTTATGCCTATAACTATCTCAATGTACGGGGTTGCATTGGTGAAAATGTCGAGTAAATTAGGGTAGCCGTTCAAGAGTTGATAGCATCCATGGTGACCAATAGAGTTGTAATATGAACATTCAGTGAATTTATCACTGAATGGTTTAGTTGTATTATTAGTAGGTATATTAGTGCTAGTACTACTGAATTGTATTTCTAGTAATGAATATGTATTTAGGGTAAGACTATTTACAATTAGAGCAGATGTAATTGTTGAAAACATCATGTAAATTAGTTCAGTCTTTCTCAAGTTGACTGACAGACAGAAACAAACAGACTGTGAACAATTAGAGGTTGTCTCATATTTAATTTTGCGGATTAACCGTGGATTTGTCACTTACATAAGTCGACGTTTCTCACGCTTCATCAATCATCAGTAACTACGGGAATTCCTGGACTCGACGTCTGGTGCCCGTTATACCAGACGTCAAACTTTACAACGGGCACCAGACGTCGGCTCCAGGAATTCCCGCGGTTCCTGATGAAGCCCGTGACGTAGCGGGTGAAACGTCGACTTATATAAGTGACAAACCCACTGTTAATCCGCAAAATTCAATGCATTGGAGTTACAAATAACAGTGTAAATTTAAAAACATGAAAAGAGGTTGCGTTTTGTACCTAATAATATGTACTATCGAGGGATAAGTGAGCAGACGTAAAATGGAAAATGACATTCACATAACTTATATGACAAGCTTGATGTTAGCGAGTCACTATGTGTGCGACAGTGCTGTCATTAATGCAACGTGTTAATGACATTAATGGGTTATACCGAGCGAGCCGAGAATATTAATGACTTATTAACTCTGTAATCGGCCGTATTTTGTACTTACAGAATGCATACCTATATTTACTAGCATATTTTAGCATATCGCTGACAGAATGTGGTAAAAGTATGCATTTTATTTACAATTTGAAACTTTAAGTCTCGATAGTCCGCGTGTCATAGGCTTTTTTGGGTTCCGTATCCCGTACGAAAGCCTTTTTTTTATGTAATCCGGCATGAGTGGCTGAGTCGGAGGGGCCAAAGCACATGCTCCGACCAGCCAATATCATCTCCGAGATGGTAGGTGCCATACCGAAGACATCCCTGGATTGCTGGCTATAATGGACTAAAGGAGAACACAATCGAGGTTGCTATGCATCTTACATCCAGTACGGTGGTACCAACCCAGTCGGCTACAATTTGAGCCTACCACCTAGTAAGGGGTAAGGGAAGGGACCTACAGTTTTACACCGGCTACGAACGGCGAAGCAGCAGGTATAGGTATGCACGTAAATTTTTTCGTCAGAAAAAGCTCATTGGTACACGCCGACCGGATTCGAACCTCGGAGCTCTCACATGAGAAGCCGATGCCAAAACCACTCGGCCACCCACCGCTTTGCGCCTCTGGGCTATTAGCTTGTGCCGTGTGGGGCCGGCACTTTAAAAGAATAGCCCCACTGCATCTCTTCCCGTGTATGTCGTAAAAGGCGATTAAGGGATATGACTCCCTTCTTATATTACTAGGTGGTAGGGTTTAACCGCCCGGGTTGGTACCACCGCACTGGATGAAAGGTCGGTCGAAACGGCTATGTAAATAGTTTGTGTTTTCCGTCCAGTTCAGTTGCTCCATTTTCCTCTTGCTTTCAAGCTCAATATCTTATCTAAACACCATCTCACTTTGCCTCTGAGTCTAAATTCAAACATACTCGACTATCGCGTTAACGTTTCATCGATCGTACAAACAGTTTAAAAATAATGCAGAAAACGTTTTAATTTTAGTTATTCTTGCATATAGTGACTTAAACCTCAGTGCATTTATATCGTGATAATTAGTATATATTAATATGGAAATATGCAAATATCCGTTTGTTCATGTAAATTAATTAAACTAGTTTTAAGTTTTTATAATTACGAACTCTTTACGCAGCCTTACTTTGTAGGCATGCTGTTAGTTCATAAGGTTCTCAACTACACAATATTATATGCCTGAGAACGTACCTATATGACGTATGCGAATATAGCTTGATGGAATGTACACGTATGTAAAAAGATATTTTTGTTCAATTATGATAGCAAACGTAAAAAAATATTACATTCCTTACCGTGTGGGGTCGGTGCTTAAAAATAATAGCCCCGTTGAATACAATTTTTCAATTTGACACTGTAGGATACATCACCTACAGCATCCGTGATAGTCAGCCCATAACACCTCGGTGAACTAGGTGCCATGTCAGTGCTTCCCTTTGGTTTCATAAAAAAACAATAATTGCAATGCGTAGTCATATACGAGGTTGACAAGAAGAAAATTATGTTCATCTTCCGCCCATTTCCACAAAAATGTTTTTCTTTCCGCTGAAGAACTTCTGAAGACCATTACAAAGTTTTGTCTTTCGTAGAAAAAATAATGTTTCATTAAATTTGGTATTATGTACAATGTGGGGCCGGTACTTAAAAGAATAGTCCCACTGCATCTCTCCCCGTGCATGTCCTAAAAGGCGACTAAGGGATAAGGACTAGATGCCGTGCATAAGGGCGTCAGGCTAGCCACCTCTCACCTTGGCACGGTCCTTCCACCGAGCCATGCAGCAGGTGGGTCTTCGTGCCTTACTTAATTGCTGCTTGATAGTTATCTTGTGTTAATACTTTGCTGAACGTGGTGGTCGGCGTTGTGCTGTAATTTACAAGAGTACTAGCAGAACAACGCCGACTACTCTGCTTACCCCGACTGTCGTGATACAGCGTGTGGTATGTATGTATGTGTGTGTCTGTGTATTAAAATTCGAACAAATGAAATATTATTTCACCGAAAAGTTCTGAAACATGCTGTTATTAATCGAAATAAATGCATCATGTTCAAATGCCTACTCTGACTGTACCGTTGCGGTCCGTATACATACACTTTCATTACGGTAGTTGGATTTCCGTAATTTATAACTTCATTCCCGACGAAGACAGCTGCACCAATATTATAAATTACGATTACTTACATAATATCTTCCTAATTATGCTGTTAATATCTTCTCGCGGGTCCGTTTAAACTTTCTCTATGCGGGCCGCTCATCTTTCTTTAGTTTATGGTCTTCGAAGTTATTCGTGAGCATGCGATCAAAATTAAGTATGGTTATCTAAGGGAGTCTGTCTTATACAGTGTGCTGCGTAGTTCAAAATCCGATGAGAGTTTCGTTCGCCCGCGTTAAAGTCGATCCTAACAGCAAAACTCTGACTTGTGTATCACTTCCGATAACGCTGCTCAGTCACTTTATCCTATTACTAAGTGAGCTAAACTTTTATATACATACATACATACATACATACCATACGCTGTATGCCGACAATCGGGGTAAGAATTGAAATAAAAGTTAAATTACAAATTACAAAAAAAAAAACCCCGACCGACCCGAAATAAAATATAAAAACTGTTTTAAAAAACATAAAACCGACTTCCTAAAAAAAGTAGAACTAAAAAACGATTTAAAATAAAAATATAAAAACCGCCTTCAAAAATATATGAAATAAAAACCTAAAAAAAAAAACGAACCCTAGAGTTGAATGCGGTGCTAAAAAGGCTACACAAATCACAAAGGATATTATCATCCGCTCATGTTTTCTTTCATGCATCATTTTTGCTTGCTTTAGCACCGCCTTCAACTCTAGGGTTCGTTTTTTTTTTTAGGTTTTTATTTCATATATTTTTGAAGGCGGTTTTTATATTTTTATTTTAAATAGTTTTTTAGTTCTACTTTTTTTAGGAAGTCGGTTTTATGTTTTTTAAAACAGTTTTTTTTATTTCACAGTTTTTTTTAGTAATTTTTGCTATTAATGTACTCGGCGGAATCGCTCGGCCTTCGGCCTCGCGATTCCGCCTCGCTTTCCAATCCGATCTTGACCCAATTAAAATAGGACCACGTCAGCTTCGATAGCTCAGTGGTGCAGACAGTCAACTGTCACTATTGAATTTTAAGCAACGCTGGGTGCGGTCAGTACTTAGATGGGTGACCGCTGACCGTTGGAGGCTGACCAAGGTTCGGATTCCTCGTAAAACTGTAAGTCCCTTCCCTCGTAATCTTACTTGGTGGTAGGGTTTAACCTTCCCGGGTTGGTACCACCGCACTGAATTAAACGTCGGTCGAAACGGCTATGTAAATAGTTTGTGTTTTCCGACCAGTTCAGTGTAGTCAGCACGATCAAAGGGGGAAGCACTGACATGGCACTGGTGTTATGGGCTGACATCACGGACGTTGTAGGTGATGTTGCAGAACTTAGTAGAATGGACAGACATAAACGTGTTACGGAAGCCTACTTTTATTATAAAATAACCGTCGGAGGACCTTGGTTGAAAATTGTAAAATTTAGTAGAACGGATAGACATGCATATGTTACGGAACCCTACATTCATTTTGCAGAACTTAGTAGAATGTACAGACATAAACGTGTTACGGAACCCTACTTAACAGTTGCACTCCGGGAGTGCCGGCAGATCCCGTGCCACTCTAACTTAACCCTTAACGCAATGACTTAAGGTTTCATTTTAAAAATGACGCTGACGCGATGTCGCGAGTTATACATTTTTACCCACCTAAAAAAGTGCCAAGAGCCGCTAAAGAAGTTTTCACTTCAAAAACCTCAGGGTTATCCCCTTTCAAATAAAAAAAAAAGAATTTTCAAAATCGGCCCACAATTAACGGAGTAATCGCGTAACAAACATCCAAAAAAAGAAAACATACCGTCGAATTGAGAATCTTTTAGGTCTAAAGTAAATTTCTCGTGAAGACAAATGCAACGAGCCCAAACACGATGGGTTTATCATGTGTAGTTTAGGAGTTCCTATGGCCACCTTCTGTCTCCATCATCAAACCAGCTCGATGGTACTCGGTACAGTAGGTACTGGCCAGGTACCATAATAAATTAAGCGCCGGTCGGAAAAGATAAAAAATTTCAAATTTAGAATATTCATGAAACAAGGGTCCGAATATGTATCACTAGTATATCGATTCATGTATTTCAACAGGACAGAGAAAATTTCAAAATATTAGGTATTTAATACTTTTTAGTTTTTTGTTTTTTTGTTTTTTGGAAATCGGTTTAATATTTTTTAAAACAGTTTTTATTTCATTCTTTTTAGTAATATTACATAAAAAAGAATAATCGAAATCGAATAATCGAAATCGATTGAAGTGGTACAGAATTATTCGCCATATGTGTCAGACTGCAAATTGCTGAATAAGTCCACATCACAAATGTTTTGCTGAAGGTAACCACACACCATACTAATTTATCAAACTGAAAATTGCCGAAAACGACCACATCACAAGTTTTGCTGAAGGTAACCACACACCATAGTATTATGCTGATTTTTCGAAAACCACTGAACCAATTTCGATAAAATTGAAATGGGACCACCTCGGAACTATGACCTAACTAACAAAAAAAGAATTTTCTAAATCGGCCCTCAATTGACGGAGAAATCGTGTTACAAACATACAAAAAAATAAAAAAAAAAATAAAAAAAAAAATAAAAAAAAAAAACATACAGACGAATTGAGAACCTCCTCCTTTTTTGGAAGTCGGTTAAAAACTCAGAGCTGCGCGGGTATTTACTAGCGGTCCCCCGACTCATTTAAGTAAACGGAAATTATTTTTGACATTTTAAGGGTTGGGGTTTTTTAAATTTTTTATTTAACTTTTTTATGTTTATTTTTCTCTCAATTGCGTCCGATATAGAGTTCCTATTCTATTCTATTTTAGAATTTGTCACTCTGTATACATTCATCTACGACCTACATAGTTATTATATGCGGACATACCTACTTACGTTTTGTAACTATGTTTTACGAGATATTGCCGTGTTTTCCTTCACCATTATAACTAATTCTATGTATATTTTACGCACCGTCATAAATGTGACATCGATAAAACCATCGTGTTATTAGCTGTTAAAGTTGACAAAGGATTTAAAGTTTTATTTCTTGTGCCGTTATGTCGACAATACTTTTGAATGATGGTGCCTAACCCGACTATGATGAAATTAATTTTTGTTTTATTTTATAAATTCCGCGATGTAATTTTAGATTCATTTTCACTAAATGATGCCATTTTTGTTAGTTATAAAGTTATTATAATGTGATAGGTATTAATTTGATCGAATTTCCATAGAAGAAACTTAGTTACGTTGTAAAAATATTATTTTTACAACGTAACTAAGTAAAAATTTGTTCCCAATAAAAATAAACATTTTCTTGATAATATCATTATGTTATTGAATTAAGAATGAATTTTAATAGGATTGTGAAATATTTGATATTATCATAAGCACACCTAGGCGCGGTCAATACTTAGATGGGCGACCGCTCGACCGTTGCAGGCCGACCGTGGTTCGGATTCCACGTAAAACTGTAGGTCACTTCCCTTCTTACCTTACTAGGTGGTAGGATTTAACCCGCCCGGGTTGGTACCAGCGCATTGAATCCGAAGGTCCGTCAAAACGGCTATGTAAATACTTAGTTCGTGTTTTCCGTCCAGTGTAGCCGGCACGACCAAAGGGAAGCACTGACATGGCAGCTAGTTCACCAAGGTGGTATGGGCCTATTACCTACTACATCCGTGATGTCAGCCCATAACACCGGTTGAACTAAGTGCCATGTCAGTCGGTGTCTTTACATCGGTTTCGTTCTACCAGAAATTCTACTTAATAAACATACGTTCACAATAATTGCCTAATTGTGCAGTCAGCTTGAGGCAATTCAAATTTCAATTCTCTTCAAAAATCGTAAATTCAAAACCTTTGATCGACAGGCTTTAACCACCACATTAGTTGCGATTCCATAAGAAGATTCGCTTAAAGTCTCCACGTAAGCGTTACGTTACCATAGGAATTTTCGTACATCGGAAACGCAAACCTTTTTCTGTCGTGTAAAACATTCATGAGACTACGACACGCTGAAGGCGTGGTTGTGAATTTTGACAGGTTATCTCATTTTAGGACTTATGTTTGACGAAATATTTGCAAATTTCAACCTTACATCACTTCATACAAGGATGATAATACAAAGGATCAGATGTGCATCCGTTAAAATTATTGATATTGTGAGAAATGGACCAAACTTCAAATCATTGAAGACAGTAATTGTGGGTTATGCGGTGTATTGGCAAACTAATGAACGGCTCAAGTAATTATTGTATAACTCTTGTATGATGCCCTTCTCGTGACTGACGTGCCGAACACACTGGGAATCGAACCTTGGAATATAAATACAGAGTGTTTCAGGATAGGGTTTCGTAAGTTCAGTATTCGAAAGGGGTCCATATTTGAAGACGAAAAGCTCTGAAACTTTTTCCCAGATTCGCTCATTTTATAGTACTTTTTGGTGAAAATCGTTTCATCGAGATTTGGTGGACGGTTAACCTCCGCCTTTATTGAATAAAAATAAAATGTCCAACGTACATGCTTACCTAGTAGAATTGAACTGCACGTAGGTAAATTCCAAACACTTAAATTTTGACATGGCATCAAAAGAAAAAGGGGTCATTGCACTCCTTAGATCCAGACAGCACTGTTGCCAAATCTATCCGTACTAACTGTCCATTGAGTTTTAATACAATTTTCCATTTTTGTTTGAAAAAAAATACAGAATTTCGATTTGAGTGATAAGGATTTTTTTTTCTAATAATGAGTACTTTCTATTCCTGAAGTTTCTCAAGCTTCAGGATAGGCTATCCTGAAACATTCTGTATATTATTTATGCTATAGGTGCTTACCTATGAAATTGCCGTTTCTACAAACTGACCACTTTAAACGTGGCTAACTTTTGTTTGCGTAGGAATTGCAAATTAAAATATTTTCTGTTACACTGCCGTCGGACGGTAAAACGATGTATGAGCACATACAGCGTTTTTACGTAACACGGCTCAATCGAAAGTTCTTGGCGTGCCCTATCACCCAATATAAATGTTATCTTTGTAGGACCTTCACTGAAGAAGTTATGAAGATCGATATGACGATGTATGTCCAAAAACATACGATTCTGTGCGGTAAAACGATGCATTTTTTTCCAGAACCCTCCATTTAAGGTATGCTACGACGATGTAATATCCAATACATCGTTTCACCATAACACCGCCTAGTTACAGCGTTTAGCCATAACACAAATCCTTCAAACGCGTTTATCTCAAAACAATACTTTTGAACATACATCGTTTTACCATCCGACGGCAGTACAAAGGAAAATTATTATTTTTTCAAAATCAGTTGTTCGTTTGTTTTCCCGCCGTTCGTTTTTTTTTACATCGCTGGTTCTGTGACCATGGAAAAATCGAAATTGCGCGTTATTTTCGAATATGAATTGCGTCTCGGCACCAACGCAGCACAGACGGCACGCAATATCATCGACGTGTCATGGACCAGGTACCGCAAGTGAACGCACTTGATAAATTCTCAAAGCAAACATACAATGTACGAATTGTTATTATAATTTATACCGCAACCAAAACATAAATATTGCATATCGCGGCGTGCCCTGCAATTTTGACAAATAAATTTAACAAACAGACAAAAATCAATACAGCCTGCTAGTTTCATGAATAATTCATTGAAATCGAAACTGAACCAAAAATAAATAATGTGAGAAAATCACATAAAGGAGTCCGTATTTCGAACGTTAACGTTTAGTCCTACAATCATATTTAATTTAATAGGATAATTAAACTTAAACGTTAAGGTTACGAAGAATGTTGACTTCGAGTCTAACAAAAGGGGTCCAATTATGCTTGCGTTTGGACAAAAAAATATGAAATCTTCATCGGGCCAAATTGCTGATTTTGTAAACGTCAGTTCTTCGTCTTGGTTATTTCAAAATATCGAATTATCGATTAAGAAAACGTTTTTTTTTCTTTATGAAGTTAAATTATAAATAATCGGTTATTGGAGTAAATAACAAAAGCTTATTTAATTTTTTTTATATGATTTAGTTAATCTTTATTCAAGAAAACATAAACAAGTAATACATGTATGTATTCGTATTATTAACTCCAATACTAAACAACTAAAAACTACCTAACAAACATTTCCATATTTCCTTGCCATATTTCTTCCTCATTTACTCTCATTACCCAAAGGTTGACTGGAAGAAATCACTTAAAGTGATAAGTCCGCCTTTGCACGCTACTGTTTATGTGTGAAGTATTGTTAATTTCTATTGCTTTTCTGTATGTTGTCTTCTGTCTTCTGTATCTTTGTTATTAGGTAGTGTTTTTGTTTGCAATAAAGTACATACCTATTTCTATTCTATTCTATTCTATTCAAAGATTAAAATAACAATTATAAAAAAGTCGACAAGTGCGAGTTGGACTCCCACACCGAGGGTTCCGTACTATCACTCAATATATTTGTATTATGTATGTACAAAAATAATTGTGTTTTAGAAAATCAGGAAACGCCTAAATAAACACTACAGCAATTGTTTGACTGTCAGGCATTCGAGTAATTGAAATCTACGAAAATATATTAAAAGACACCTTAACTACAAATTTACAATTTTCTGATTTTTCCTTTGCTTGTGCTGTGAGACTATGCTTCTCACCAAATTTCATTATTCTAGGTTAACGGGAGATACCCTATAGGTTTTGATTTGATTTGAGTGAGTTTGCGAGTATTAAAATATGAAATAAATGGCCGTATCTTTTGATTGAGTTGATTTAGAAGCTTGCATTTTCTATACCTTAAAGAGATCGTAGACCTTAGTATTTCGTATTAATTTCAATTTGATATCTTGATCTCTTCCTGAGAAAAAGGGTCTTGTCATACAAAACATGTAAACTTTTTTTTATGTGATATAACTATCAATTTACAATTTTCGGATTTTTTCCTTTATTTGTGTTGTGAAACCTTGCTTCTTACTTAATTTTATGATTCTAGGTCAACGGAAAGTACCCTATAGGTTTTGATTTGTTTCGAGTGAGTTTGCGATTATTAAAATATGAAACAAATGGCCGTATCTTTTGATTGAGTTGATTTAGAAGCTTGAATTTTCTATATCTTAAAGAGATCGTAGACCTTAGTATTTCGTATTAATTTCAATTTGATATCTTGATCTCTTCCTGAGAGAAAGGGTCTTGACATACAAAACATGTAAACTTTTTTTTTATGTGATATAACTATCAATTTACAATTTTCGGATTTTTTCCTTTATTTGTGTTGTGAAACCTTGCTTCTTACTTAATTTTATGATTCTAGGTCAACGGAAAGTACCCTATAGGTTTTGATTTATTTTGAGTGAGTTTGCGAGTATCAAAATATAACATAAATACCCGTATCTTTTGATTGTGTTAATTTAGAAGCTTGAGTTTCCTACACCTCTAAGCAATAGTAGACATAAGTATTTTGTATTAATTTGAACTTGATACCTTGACCCGGTCCTGAGAAAAAGGCTCTTGACATGCAAAACAAGTAACATTTTTTTTTATGTGATATAATTACAAATTATCTATTTTAGCATTTTTCCCTTTAAGTGTGCTGTGAAAACTTGCTTCTTACCAAATTTTATCATTCTAGGTCAAGGTAAGTACCATATAGGTTTTGATTTTATTTCCCAGTAGTAAAATATGTGACATAAATAGCCGTATCTTGTGATTGCGTTGACTTTTTTTTTTTTTTTTTTTTTTGGAAACTGACACGGTTGGCTACATCACCTACAACGTCCGTGATGTCAGCCCATAACACCGGGTGAACTAGGTGCCATGTCAGTGCTTCCCCCTTTGATCGTGCCGGCTACACTGAACTGGTCGGAAAACACAAACTATTTACATAGCCGTTTTGACCGACGTTTCATTCAGTGCGGTGGTACCAACCCGACTTAGAAGTTTGAATTTTTTACAACTCCAAGGGAACGCAGACCTTAGTACTTGGTATTAATTTCAACTTCATACCTCTTCGCGTTCCTGAGAAAAAGGGTCTTGACAGACAGACAGACGGACAACGAAGTGATCCTATAAGGGTTCCGATTTTTCCTCTTTTGAGGTACGGAACCCTAAAAAGGGTGTTTTCAAAACTTCCCATAATATTATTTATATGAAAATCAACCTCTAGGAATTGACTATATATTACTAATGTTATTAATATATAAGTCAATACCTCTAATGCAATAGATGTTATTATATTCTAAAACTTTTTAAAATGCAGAATTTGTTTTTATTAACAAGTTATTTAAATAAAAATCATATTAGTGATCGATCACCCAAATAGGTTGGAAACTTGGAAACGACCAGTATAATTTCCTGATCTTTCTAGGTTGAAATTGGTCGTCGAACCTCCGACTGGTCGCACAAAAGGGCCACCCACCCAGTACGTACCTAACAATCTCATTGAAAGTCGCCAAGAGTGCGCTTGTAATGAAGGTATCATAGCGCTGCTCGTTCTAATTAGCTGGCGGCGTTTCGCACGCTCGCAGCTGTTCGCTAACTCGCTGACAACCGAGAACCCTGCGAAGTGTGCATGTGGTCTATACGGCCAAAGAATTCAAAAGTATAAAATGGGCATCAAATTAGATTAGCGTGGTTCATCGAGAGACAAGCGACGCGGCCGAGTGGTCCGAGGTTCGAATGCGGTCGGTGTGTACCAATGACTTTTTTTTTCAAAATTTACGTACATACATGCATAGACTTCGGAACCGATGTAAAACCGACTGGTTTGGTACCACCGTACTGGATGTAAGATGGCCGAATAGCAGCCTCGCCGTGTTCTCCTCTAGTCCAATATAGCCAGCAATTCAGAGAGTAGTCTCCGGTAGGACACGTACCTTCTCGGAGGAGATATTAGCTGGTCGCAGCATGTGCTTTGGCCCCTCTGACTCAGTAATCCATACCGAATTACATTAAAAAAAAATTCTATGGTGGTGTTATCCGGCCTAAGCAGGGTTATACCCTCGTCTACATCGAAAAGTTAACACGGCAGTAACTAGTGGTTAGTAGAGCAATCCAGTTGTAGAGGTCGTCTCTGTCGCACATAGACGTGCGAGTTCGTGCGACAGCATTGTCTCGTTCTAAATATCGATATACATTATTTACTGCCGTGTACTGTATGTAATATTTAGGCTAATAGATCGCGACTAGCTTGCCTAGCTATATCTTGACCCTAATGACCTTGACCCCAATGACCTTGTCCCCAATGACCTTGACCCCGAACCTTTTAGTTGTAAAATTTTAAAAAGCATATAAATAAATATATATGGAAAATTAGAGAGAAAGTCAGATTTTTATTACTTTTTGAGAATACCTTCAGGAACACCTGAAAAACATATCATACGAGTATTTTACACCCATGAGTTTCGATGATGGGGGGAAGGAGACATACTTTTTGGCAATTTTATATATTTTTTCAATTTAACTTTTTGGCCTCTGAAGTTTGTTCGTTACAAAATAATATACGTGCATACTAAAATTAAAATTTCTACTACGGCTGTGACATACAGCTAGAGGAACAATGAAGTCTAGCCATAAGGGTTGCATTTTTTAACACATTGATACGGAATCGTAAAAATACAAAAAAAAAACCTCAGGTGCACTCCGGGAGTGCCGGAAGAAGTGAAAACAACACCGTAACATTGCTTAAATAAAAACAAAAAAAAGTTTAAGTTTTAAGTTTATTTATAGAGGTTTAAAAAAAAAAAAATTTGAAATAAAAAATAAAAAAAAAATATATATATTAATAAAATTAATGAAAAAAAAATAATAAAAAAAAATATAAAAAAAATCATTAAAAAAAAAAATTTATAAAAAAAATTTATGTTAAATTTAGTAGAACGGACAGACATGCATTTGTTACGGAACCCTACATTCATTTTGCAGAACTTAGTAGAATGGTCACAGACATAAACGTGTTACGGAACCCTACTTTTATTATAAAATAACCGTCGTCGGAGGACCTTGGTTGAAAATTGTAAAATTTAGTAGAACGGACAGACATGCATTTGTCACGGAACCCTTCATTCATTTTGCAGAACTTAGTAGAATGGACAGACATAAACGTGTTACCGTGTTACTTAACAGTTGCACTCCGGGAGTGCCGGCAGATCCCGTGCCACTCTAACTTAACCCTTAATGCAATGACTTAAGGTTTCATTTTAAAAATGACGCTGACGCGACACGCGACGGTGTCGCGAGTTATACATTTTTCACCCATACAAAAAGTGCCCGCTAAAGAAGTTTTCACCTAAAAAATATTTTTTTCCTGAATATTTTTTTTTATGGATACGCGAGACACTTAGCGTCGTCAGCATGGATTGTTGACGATGCTGACGACGCCCAAAAGCATTCGGTTTAGAACGGGGGCTGCGAATGCCGTGCCGGCGTGACATACGCCTTTTTACGCTTCTCTTGAAAGATCCTAAGTCATACACTGAAGGAAACACATCGGGAGGAAGTGCATTCTAGAGTTTAATTAATCGAATAAGTATAGAAGCGGTCTTACCTCAATTGAAAGCTTATTATAGCAGCGACAGTCAAAATGGCGCTGTAGCAGTGCTCCCGCGCGGTTTTTCTCAATTTTCTTCTATCGAGCAGCCGTTTTCTTATCAGCCCTGCAACATCTCCGGCCCAACCGTTGCATAGGACCATGGTCAACTGTCACATGGTACGGCGGACACCAGTCGCCGTGTTCCGGGTTGAGTGTGCCATTTCATTTCGGACTGTCCGTGCGGTTGGCTTTAGGAATGGTGTTTTCCTTCATGGCGGGCACTCTGGTCGGAGGATTTGGTGTGGTCCAACCCTGTATATGAAAACAAATTATGTTAGTGGTCAGACTCACAATTGTCGCCTACACCAATTCGATACATACCACACGCTGTATCCCGATAATCGTTGTTGTGCTGCAAGTACTCGTGGCAAATTATAGCACAACACCGACCACCACGTTTAGCAATTTATTCGAACAAGATAACTACATCAAATAGCAAGTAAGGCACGAAGACCCACCTTGTTGCATGACTCGGTGGAAGGACCGTGCCAAAGTGAGAGGTGACTAGCCTGTCGCTCTTTAGCACGGCATCGTGTCCTTATCCCTTAGTCGCCTTTTACGACATGCACGGGGAGAGATGCAGTGGGGCTATTCTTTAAGGTACCGACCCCACACGGTACATACCAAAATTGAAACATTATATTTTCTATGAAAGACAAAACTTTGTAATGGTCACCAGAGGTTCCTCAGCGGAAAGTTTTTTTTGGAAATGCGAATATTTTCTTCCCTTGCCCCTTACTAGGTGGTTGGTAGGCTCAAATTGTAGCCGAATGTGTTGGTACCACCGTACTAAATGTAAGATGGCCGTATAGCATCCTCGGTTGTGTTCTCCTCTAGTCCAGTATAGCCAGCAATCCAGGGACGTCTCCGGTATGGCATCTGCCTTCTCGGAGGTGTTATTGGCTGGTCGGAGCATGTGCTCTGGCCCGTCCGACTGAACCACCCATACCGGATAATTTTTTTTTTTTTTTTTTACAAAAACAAAATATATTATACCTACCTACAACATGTTAAACTATCTACAACATTATCTTAAACTCTGTCAGTTTTCATAAAACAAAACAAAAAACTACCGCATGTCTGAAAGTTCGGCGGTCTTTAAGACGAGACGGAAGTTAACTTTCTCCATACAAAATAGTTTTTCGGCATTTATGTTTTTTACCCCCCTATTTTATGCGATTTTTACAATTCTTTTTTTGTTGTATTAAGGACAGTCGAATCTACGTTCCTGTCTTTTTATTTTTTGAATATCTAAAGTGATAATTCAATAAAGCTTAATGAACATCATGGCATCAAAAAATTTAAAATTGTTTTTTTTATTGGGTCAAAAATACTAATTTTTAGCTCCGGTGTTGTATATCTACATATGTTTTTGTTGTTGCATCTAAACAAAAAAAATTAAAGGAACGTAGATTGAACTGTCCTTAAGACAAGAAAAAAATAAAATAAAAAAAACTGATAAGGTTTATGGGGCTAGAAAACATAAATGCCGAAAGATGATTTTGTACGGAGAAAGTTAACATCCGTCTCGTCTTGACTGCGAAATGCGAAGTCTACTTTTCACGCCTATCAGCTCCCGAAAAAGCGGCTATTTACTACTGTTACGAAATTTAGCTCAGCGGTGGGTCAGCGGACTAGTGAGCGATAAACCTGGAATTGCCACATTGACAACTAATATCTCGCTGAAAACTGAGGAGCAACGGAACAAAATCACACATGTCCACTTTTGACGTGATAACGTCACGTCTTATAAATTGATGAACACCGGTTGCACGCACGAAAAAGTGTCACGTTCCATCTGAGCCTGTGTGTGCAAGCGAGAGCGCGTAACAAGCGATAGAGAGGCACAATCGGCCCAAGCGTCGGCTTGTACACATTTATCTCTCTGTTTCTAAAGTACCAGGGCAGCAGAAATTGACAATAGTCTTACCACTTTATGACGTTATCACGTAAAACTATCGTCCGTAAACCGACTTTACAGACAACCAATTTTTCCGTAAGTGTTTTTTTATCGATTCGACATCTTTAGCCTGAAACCTATCGAATAGCAGTTTTATAGTATTCAAAATCACACTAATCCCTCTTGTATAATCGCTAGAAATCCAAGGTTTGCTCCAGAATCACACGTATCCTGGTACAAAGTCGTATTTTGATGTCAAACTCTAAACTTGCGATCATACATAATCACACAAATGAAATAGAATAATCATTGGATTGGAAAAATTTGCACCAAAATCACACATTTAATATTAGTTTATTAGTTATTTGGCTCTCCTGTAAAAAAAGTTAATGTGGACACGTGTGATTTTGTTCCGTTGCTCCTCAACTATTTTCAGTTGACTCGGTCACATCACATTCGAGTGTAGCTGTAAAGCGGCGGTCACAATGGCGAGACACTGTGACGCCATCGAAATGGTTATGTATGTGTCACGATGTTCACGAGCCGACCCGGATTATTGCACACGAGGATTGCTTTGTCGAGAGGGGAGCGCTCTGGAAGCTGGGCCGGAAGAGATGAGCAGTGTGATTTTTAGGATTCCGTATTCATAGCCTATTGCTAAGGCGCGTTCTGTAATTTTTGACATTGGAAATGTCTTTTCGTTCGCTCCAGTGTAGACTCCGATTTCACGAAAAAGAGCGATCCCATTATATCTCGGATAGTTGTAAAGATATGATATTCAAAAAAGGCTCAAAAGACGCGTATTCATGAGAGCTGTTAGTTGCAAAAAGAATTATTCGAGAAAGTAAAAAACGAAAAAAGTTATGGCCGAAATTAAATTTTTTCCGATTTTTTTATTTGGTGCTCGATATTTTGGAAACGAAGAATGATATCAAAAATTTGTGAAAAGTTCCTCTGGACAATTTAGTCAGCTACAATTTGAGCCTAAAACAAAGACGATCGAAAAAATTAATGAGAGTGTCCCCATACAATGAACGTGTTTTTAACGTTTTTTTTTGTTTTTTGTCTATGATCGTGAAAACTGTAATACATAAAAGGGTCAAAATTGGTGTGATTATAGTGCAAACTCTACAGTAAAAGAACACATAATAAAAACTCGCCAATTACGTGGTGGTACGGAACCCTCGGTGCGCCAGTCCGACTCGCACTTGGCCGGTTTAATTATGCAATCTGACATGTTCACTACATCAACAGTTACACCCGTGATAGCACCCCATCACTACTTGGTGAACTAGGTGCCGTGTCAGTGCTTCCCTTTGGTTGTGCCGTCTGCGCTGAACCATTTTCATAACCGCTTCGACTGCCCTTAATTCCAGTACCGATCCGGACGGGTAAAGGAATTAAGGCAATCCGAACTACGGCCAACCTCAACGGTCGAACGGTCACCTATCAACGATGTTTACGTTCAGTTGCTTAGAGGCCCTGCACTGAAATTAAAAATGTAAACAATATTGCAGACAAAATAATACAAGACACTAAGAATGAATAAATTATTCACAAGATGTGATATTTATTCATTAAATTAATTAATTATCAATATTTTAATAGCATTTATCAACGGATAGTAGATCAGAACATGGACCAACCCACGTGTGAATACATGATTTATGTTCAAAATCGTCAATTACCGGTTTACAAAATCGGTGAAGCGGATTTAAGGGTTACGTAACATTATTTTTGTATTAATAAAATTTTTTGCATACAAATTAACAATACAAAAATTAACAAGTTTTCCGTCCGGTTTAGTGTAGCCGGCACGACCGAAAGGAAGCACTGACTTGGCACCTAGCTCACGAAGGTGTTAATGAGCTGACATTCCCGTTGCTGTAGATGATATAGCCAACCGTGTCAGTTTCTAAAAAAAAGAAAAACATTATTCCTTGCTTATACGGAATCCTAACCCCGACCCTCGTTACGCAATAGGGCGACCTCATCAACGAAAACAAGACGCTATAGATTTAAAACCATTTAACCAAAATCAACAGGCCATTAAAATATTTTATTTTAATCGTCCAATCGAAGATAATCGCCCATTATCATCCACGGTTGGGGTCGAGAGCCATTAGGCTGTCTATTGGAAAATATTAATTAATTTAAAAACTATAAATAGTAATTAGAATATAAAGAATTTGAAATATGGAAGTACTGCCCATTTGACTACTTCACATTTTATGTATATTTTAGGAGCGGTTAATACCCCAACTCCAAATATGATATAATCTTGGTTAAGTTTTTTCTTTTTCAAATTAATATTTTTAGGGTTCAGTATCCGTCGTACGGGACCCTATTACTAAACCTACGCCGTCTGTCTGTGTGTCCGTCTGTCTGTCCGAAGGCTGTATCTCTTGAACCGTAATAGGTAGCCCATTGAAATTTTCACAGAATATGTGTTATTTATTATGGCCGATATAACAACAAATAATAAAAATAAGAAAAATAAAAAAAAAATCACGGTGGTCCCCATACAAGAAACTAAAAAGTGTGTGCGCGCCATCTACCGAAAACAGTATGAAGCATTTTAACTAATCATGATTAAAATTCACTGTGAAGCATTTCATAAAATACGCCATAGATGGCGTGAGTGGCGCTGACCATGACATGGCGATACGGAACCATCGGTGCGCGAGTTCGACTCGAACTTGGCCGGTTTTGTTTTCTTTTTCATTTAATATTTATTTTTAGTATCCTGGCATTGGTGGTGAAGTCAGAGCCTTTTAAAGGCCTCTATCGTCAATGGATCTCCGACCAGCCAATATGAAATCAGGGAAGGTAGGTGCCATACCGGAGACTTCGCTTTGGATTTGGCCGGTATGCGGCCATCTTACATCCAGTACGGAGGTACCAATCAGTCGGCTACAATAAGAACCTACCACCTAGTAAGGGGCAAGGGAAGGGACCTACAGTTTTACAACGGTTCCGAACGGTGAAGCAGCCTGCAGGTGTAGGTATGCAAGTAAATTTTAGATCAGAAAAAACTCATTGGTACACGCCGACCGGATTGGAATACCGCATCTCTCGCAATAGAAACCAACGCCCAGACCATTTGGCCACCCGCCACTTTACCTACCAGAAGCAAGCTGAAAATGTTAATTTATTTTATTTTATTAACTAGTGAATTCATATTTAAAAAGAAGAAAGTAAGTAAGCCCGCTACCGTACCTTTATTTCGGCGCGCGGAACAATAATTCAGTTTGTATGAGAGTCACATCTTAGCGTAACCGGAACTAAATTTTATTTAGCCTATCCTGTGTTCCGTATAGTAAAATGTGCTTGTTCTAAGTTTCATCGAATTCGGATCATCGGTTTAAGAGTTATGGAGGAACAAACATACATACGTACAGAAAAGATCTCTAAAAATCGTAAATTTAGTTCTAGTGTCTATAGTGTTATACATAGAGTCTACAAACGCAGTATTTCATCAAACAAAGTAACTTACTCCATTACCATCCCTTACAGATTTGATTTAATTTAATTAACGTCCTTGCATTGCTCCTATTGGAACGTGTGTATCTTTCGAACCTCGTGTTGCGTGTTTAAAATGACATAGTGTCAAAATAATACTTTCCTGTCAGTGTGACAACAGAATAGAAATAACATCTTTGTTCATCTGGGCGATGCCTAAATATTTTATTTCGTCTTATTGATTAATTAATTGTTATATAACAGCCGTCTCGTATTGAGGTGAGTTTTTGTTAATATCTAAGGCCTGTATTGATATAGCATATAAAGTATTATAATAATCAAAGTGTACTAAGCTATGTTCAAATATTTCAGCGGCTGTTTAATTATAAGACTTGTTCTCGACTCTGCAAGTTTTTATTCCGGCTTGGACACAGCCGTAAATCAGGTCCTGGCGCCCAACCTGCCTTCCTCAACATCCCCACGACCCGTACCGACTCGCCTATACCGGGGTGCAAGAAATATACGCTACACTCTTCACTGGTTTTATAATGCCAGGCAATTTTAATCATCGCTACAGTATACTAACAGCTCTCTACATATCCACATTCCGATTATTAAAATAGCATTTCTATATAGAATTTTTGTTTTGTATAAAAGCAGACATTCTCAAACCAGTTCTTGTTCGGACGAGTGTCCGCGATGCATAGGTTTGTACGGTTGGCGAAAAAAGAGCTTGGAATGTGGTACTGGGCAATATTCCAAAAGCAGAATTTTAAATAAAAAAAAACTGCTCAACTGACTCCTAATATATAAGAAGCCATTAGCATACAATTAGTAATAGTAATTAGATAATTATTAAATGTGTAACATTTAATAAAAACATTAGAAAAAAATATGCACTCCCAATACTGTAGTATTTTTTATTTTTATTTTGTTTTTTCCATTTTACTTTTTTTATTTTTCAAGAATGGGTGATATGAGATTAAAGAAAGCAATTTATGGAGCGAATGTGAGTGAAAGAGTCGGAAAGGTCGCCCTAGACGCAATATGGGGAGATTTACCCATATTAACTACCGATGTGTGCGGGTGCGCACGTGGATTGGCTAAAATTCGCTGGAGCGAATGCGATCATGCGTTCGTATGTGTGAATTGTAATTGTGTGCGATCGGAAACTGGCGACAGCGGTTCCGATACGAGGGGGCGTTCATGTCACATCTTCTGTCCTTCAAAAAAAAAAAAAATACTGCCTTCAAAAATGTATGAAATAAAAAAAAATCGAACCCTAGAGTTGAACACGGTCGGTGATTTTTGCTTGCTTTAGCACCGCCTTCAACTCTAGGGTTCGATTTTTTTTATTTCATACATTTTTGAAGGCGTTTTTTATATTTTTTTTAAATAGTTTTTTATTTCACAGTTTTTTTTAGTAATTTTTTGCTATTAATGTACTCGGCGGAATCGCTCGGCCTTCGGCCTGTCTTTCCAATCCGACCTTGACCAAATTAAAATGGGACCACACGGGAAGCACCAGCTTTCAAATAAAAAAAGAATTTTCAAAATCGGTTCACCCAGTCGAAAGTTATGAGGTAACAAACATAAAAAAAATAATAAAAATACAGTCGAATTGAGAACCTCCTCCTTTTTTTGAAGTCGGTTAAAAACTTCCTTCCTTTGGGAACACAGTGTTCCAAAAGATTATGGAAGGACTGTTCCGAACACTGGAGTGCACCGAACTGATTGATTGATAGGTAGTCCGTCGGCGCGCGAGTCAAATTCGAACTTCTTTTTTGTTATGCTTATTGTTATCTTCTTGGGAAAATGTTTTCCATGTCATCAATCATGGGGATAATAGCAAATAATCCCATTAGTGTATGATGGATGATTTCTTATAATATATTTTGCAATATTTGTTTTTGTTCACTTTATTTTATACTGATAATTAAACATTCGGCTACCTACTCGCAAAATAATATGTAGCTTAATTGATTTGCGAACGGTACGCGTGCAGTGACTCCTCAACGACACGACGCAACGAGTCAATTACAGGAATGAGCCTCCCCCTTCTGTTCACAGCCAGAACGTTGCAGAATCACCCGATTGTGAAATTGACCTGTTCCCGTTGCTCAAGAGTCAAGAATCACCCAGCCAGTAACATTGTATGAGACGCGAGTATTGTATTGTATTGTTGTATAGCTAATACATAGTAGTGACATAACTAAGACATTTTTAATCCGATCAATTTGCGGTTTTTTTATATTGAAAAGGTGAAAATGTTTTAAATGTTTCTGTGATACATAGTTTTGGTATAAAGTGAATAGTTTAGAGACTATATTTAAAACACGAAGAATTTGAAAGTAAAATTTTCACAAAATTTTAAATATTCCTGTAACTGTACTACTCACGTGGTCTTATGTAAGAACAATATTATAGAAAACTTAATTACCTTTCATTTGACACCTCACACATGTATATAAGCCTCACAGTTTCGAAATAATTTGCAGTTTTCAAAATGCGGCGGCCGCCATTTTGATGACGTCATATCTGGGGATCCAGGCACTCTACAGCTTGTGTCCCGACGGTTTTTTATATAAAATAACATTTTTAATAACATACTAAAAGTTGGTGCTGGTATCACTAAGTGAACTATTTTTATGCTAAGAGAAGGGACTATAGTAAGAAGACTACACTGTTTTGTGTAAATTAATCAACGAATTGGCCTTGGGTCCCATAGTAATTCTAGTTTTACTACATATAATAAAATAACTTGGAATAATAGTTATTGCGATAAGGTGAGGCATTATGCGTTGAGCTTTTAAGTTCATTTAACGATGTGTCAATGAAAATTAAATTATTGTAAAGGTTAAATTTTACATAAAAACTAGCTGTAAAAGTAAAAATATAAACATACATACATATAAACAAATAGACAGTAGGTATACTATATATATATGCATTCGTATATACATGTGTATTGTGTATGTATGTCATAAATATCTATACCTATACAATTCAATCAAATTGCTTTAAGAAAGCTACTCTTGTTTAATACTATTGTATGATTCCTTCCTTTCCTTACCTATAATAAAATCCAACGTCTGCTTTCTATCTGAGTGTCTGTCTGTCCGCTTATAACTCGAGAACCACTGAAACGATTTTAATAAAACAAAATTCTATGGATAGCTTGATTCTTCCCATCAACTATAGGCTACTTACTATCACGCTAAATAGCTTATGAGGTAAGCAGTGAAGTGAAATATGAGAGCGGGCGGAGCCGCGGGCACAGCTTGTAATAATATAAAGTTGGTTTCTCGAAAACGGCTGTAAGGATTTGGATGAATTTTTAGCCCACTTCAAAAAAGGGAGGTTATGAATTGAATGAATTGTATGTAAATACATACGTGTCGGAAAAAACATTGAACCGACTTTAAAAAAAAGTCGGCAATTGCGAGTTGGACTCGCGCACCGAGGGTTCCGTATCATCAGCATCACTCAATATATTTTTGTAGGTATTATGTATGTACAAAAACAATTGTTTTGGAAAATCCCGAACCGCCTAAATAAACACTACAGCAATGGTTTTTGACTGTGCGGCATTCGTGAAGTTGAAATATACAAAAATATATTTCTTATATGACATAACGACATATCCTTTTCGGATTTTATCTTTACTTGTGAGACCTTGCTTCTTGCCAAATTTCATTACTCTAGCTAGGTCAACGGTAAGTACCCTATAGGTTTTGATTTCATTTGAGTGAGTTTGCAATTATTAAAATTTCCCATAAATAGCCGTATCTTTTGATTATATTGATTTAGAAGCTTTCATTTTCTATAGCTCGAAGGGATCGCAGACGTTAGTATTTCATATTAATTTCAATTTGATATCTTGACTCGTTACTGAGAAAAAGGGTCTTGACACACAAAACAAGATTTTTTTTTTTAATATCATATAACTACAAGTTTAAAATTTTAGGATTTTTTCCTTTACGTGTGCTATGAGACCTTGCTTCTTACCAAATTTTATGATTCTAGGTTGACGGGAAATACCCTATAGGTTTTGATTTGATTGGAGTGAGTTTGCGAGTATGAAATCTGACATACATGGCCGTATCTTTTGATTGCGTTGGTTTAGAAGCTTTAATATTCTACGCCCTTAAAGAGATCGTAGATCTTAGTATTTCATATTAATTTCAATTTGTTATCTTTATCCGTTCCTGAGAAAAAGGGACCTTGACATACAAAACAAATTTTTTTTTTATGTCAATAACTACAATTTTACAATTTTCGGATTTTTTCCTTTACTTGTGCTGTAAGACCTTGCTTCTTACCAAATTTTATGATTCTATGTTAACAGGAAATACCCTATAGGTTTTGATTTGTTTTGAGTGAGTTTGCGAGTATGAAATATGACATTGATGACCGTATCTTTTGATTACGTTGATTTAGAAGCTTGAATATTCTACACCTTAAAGAGATCGTAGATCTTAGTATTTCATATTAATTTCAATTTGTTATCTTGATCCGTTCCTGAGAAAAAGAGACCTTGACATACAAAACAAACTAAATTTTGTTTTAATGTCACATAACTATAAATTTACAATTTTCGATTTTTTCCTTTACTTGTGCTATGAGACCTTGCTTCTTACCAAATTTCATTATTCTAGGTTAACGGGAAGTACTCTATAGGTTTTGATTTGGTTTGCCGGTAGTAAAATATGTGACTTAAATGGGCGTATCTAGTGATTGCGTGAACTTATAAGCTTAATTTTTTTACACCTCCGAGGAAACGTAGACCTTAGTATTTGATATTAATTTCAACTTGATACCTCTACCCGTTCCTGAGAAAAAAGGTCTTGACAGACAGACACCCAGCCAGCCAGCCAGACGGACAACAAAGTGATCCTATAAGGGTTCCGTTTTTTCCTCTTTTGAGGTACGGAACCCTAAAAACAACTACTTATAGCTAAAAACAAAAATTATTACTTAAATAATTGAGTTAAAGGCGGTACAAAAGCACACCTGAAAATTGATAGATGAACCTCTTTTGATGTACTTTTGTACCGCTTTCAACTCAATTATTTTATTTTTATTTTCAGTTCTAAGTAGTTTTTTTTTTTATTTAGATAATGCTTTACTTTCCAAGTTTATCTAAGTAGGCGTCGACGCCGAGCGAAGCGCGGTCGCCCAGGTACTATTTATAGTGTAAGTAATGTCTAGGTTATGTCTCAAACGATTTGAATCTGATGTATCATACATACATACATATCACACACGCTGAATCCCGACAATCGGGGTAAGCAGAGCAATTGGTGTTGTGCTGCAAGAACTCTGGTAAATTACAGCACAACACCGACCACCACGTTTCGCAAAGTATTCGAACAAGACATCGATCGATCAAGCAGCAAGTAAGGCACGAAGAACCACCTGCTGCATGACTTGGTGGAAGTACCGTGCCAAGGTGAGAGGTGGCGAGCCTGTCGCCCTTTAGCACGGTATCTTGCCCTTATCCCTTAGTCGCCTTTTACGACATGCACGGGGAGAGATGCAGTGGGGCTATTCTTTTTAAGTACCGGCCCCACACAGTACTTTAAGTACCGGCCCCACACAGTACCGTCTGATGTATCATATCTGGATTATTAGGGTTCCGTATCCGGTACGGGACCCTATTACTAAGTCTACGCCGCCTGTCTGTCTGTCTGTCTGTCCGTCCGTCCGTCCGTCTGTCTGTCCGAGGGCTGTATCTCTTGAACTGTAATAGGTAGCCCGTTGAAATTTTCACAGCATATGTGTTATTATATATATAATAACCCGATATAACAACAAATAATAAAAATAAGAAAAAGTAAAAAAATCACGGGGTTCCCATAGAATAAACCAAAAAAGTGTATGCGCGCGCGCCATCTACCGAATAGAGTGTGAAGCTTTTAAACTAATCATGACATTTAACTAATATGAGGCATTTCATAACACGCCATAGATGGCGTGAGTGGCGCTAACCATGACATGGCGATACGGAACCCTCGGTGCGCGAGTTCGACTCGCACTTTGTCAGTTTTAAAATATTATTCGCGGTATCCAATACTAGCTTATGCCCGAGGCTTCTCTTCACGTGTTTAATGTTCTAGTGAGCGAGTAGTATTTGTTAATTATATGTAAGTTACTATAATAATTGTGACTTGCGAAGTTTGTCAGTTCTTCTTCGCGTTGAATTTAGAACTGGCGGAATTTTTGACATGTCCAAGCGTAGGTTACCTACCTGTGGTTGAAATTATACAATGAAAACAAACAATACAATGTATGTATTTCCTCCCAAGTACAGCCTGGGATTTTTCAAAAGGGGCATGGAAAGGCTCCTGTCAGGCCCATCATGGCATTCCCAATCTTCATGCATCACAGAATGTCCATGGGCATCGTTAGACACCTACTCGCAGCTGAAACGATGCCACATGTCGCGCTATGCATAAAAAAAAACAGCGGGAAATTCCTGTCGGTGTGTCTTCGGCTTAGTTTTCAGGCACAGCCAATTTCACCGCCGAGGAAGTGCCAGTCCGGCTTTGAGGTGGACTAATGTCGCTGGGGAAAGGCTATTAACCCGCGATTTGAAGATCCGTGGATTGTAGGAGTGGGGAAAGATATTCCCTGGGAGCCGTTCCACACCTTTGCAGTGCGGTACAAGAACGACTTAGAGAATCGTGCAGTTCGAAGAACTCTTCTGTCGACTACAAAGGGGTGTTCCGCGAGAGTATGGCGGGTTTGGCGAAGGTGTTAGTAGTAGTAGTATTTTACAATGATTTACACCAAAAGTCATGAATCAGCGTCGATCACATTCGAGGAGAGATATCTGCGTCTCTTTGAATTTATCATATGTTAAATTTACAAATGATTTATGTAGGCACACTAATAGCGTGGTGATTTAGTACCTTCTTTTGCGAAAATTAACTTTTTACCCGACTGCGCGAAGCAAAAAGGAGGGTAATGTTTTTCCAGTGTATGTATGTCTATTTCTATGGCACACGCTGTAGCCTAAACGGCTTGATAGATTTTAACATAAATGAGGTGTCGTTAGATTCGTCTTAATTGTTGAAGTGATATAGGATAAAAAAAAATGTGAAAATTCAAAATGGCGGCCGTGAGGTGCCATCTTGTCAAACTTTGAAAATAGTTTTTCTTCAAACCCCATCGAGTGGTGTATCATTGTCATCGAAAAGGCGATTTAATTTTTTTTTAAACCCGACTTCTAAAACAAGTAAAGATCAGTAGCAAATGCTTTAGTCGGGCTATCTGTAAATATTTCGTGTTTTCCTCCAGTTCAGTATAGCCGGCACGATCGAAGGGAAGCACTGACATGGCACCTAGTTCACCCGGTGTTGTGGGCTTTTCACGGATGTTGTAGGTGATGTAGCCAACCGTGTCAGTTTCCATAAAAAAAAAATAATATATGTCTATTGGAATCCAACTACACGCTCGACTACAACATTTTCTAGTGATCTTTTCTTGTTATTGCCTGAATTTTTTAGCAGTCGGGTTTTATAAATTTTTTATTTTATGTTTTGTATAGATAACGATTGAGTTATACTATCTGGTGCTGAGTGTTTGGTGAATATAAATTGTGTTTCCTTTCAAAACATTACTATGAAGCGATGCTCGTTAACATGAGTATATTTGTAGATCCTAAAGTGAGGAATTTCTCCCGTGCAAAATATTAGTCACTATAATAATAGTGTAATATCTCTACAGTTTCGTAACGTGTAACGCAGTGTAAAATTAATGTGAAACTATTAAAATGGCATAAAACGGCAAATTATTATTTTGTCCCTGAGAACTACCTGGTTACAATCCGCGCAAATAAAATTGGCACACATTTTAATTTTTTTTATTTTTATGGAAACCGACACGGTTGGCTTCATCACCTACAACATCCGTGATGTCAACCCACAACACCGGGTGAACTTGGTGCCACGTCAGTGCTTCCCTTTGGTCGTGCCGGCTACACTGAACTGGACGGAAAACACGAACTGTTTACATAGCCGTTTCGACTAACGTTTCGCTCAGTGCGGTGATACCAACGCGGCCGGGATAAACCCTACCACCTAATAATGTAAGAAGGGAGGGGCCTACATTTTAACGTGGAATCCGAACCACGGTCAGCCTCCAACGGTTGAGCGGTCACCCATCCAAGAACTGACCGCACCCAGCGTTGATTAACAATCAATAGCAACAGTCGACTGTCTGCACCACTGAGCTACCGAGGCTAACGAATTTCCTTATCCCATAGTCGACTTTTACGACATGCGACGGGGGGAGATGCAGTGGGGCTATTCTTTTTAAGTACCGACCCCACACGGTACATTTAATTTATTATTAACGCTATTATTAATTTATTATTAACGCTAACTTCATTTATAAGTGAAGAAGAAGAAACATTACATACAGTAAATAGTACTGTACTGTGTGGAGCCGGTACTTAATAAGAATAGCCCCACTGCATCCCTCCTCGTGCATGTCATAAAAGGCGAATAAGGGATAAGGATAAGATGACGTACATAAGGGCGACAGGCTAGCCACCTCTCACCTTGGCACGGTCTTTTCACCGAGTCATGCAGTAGGTGCTATCTTTGCTAAACGTGGCGGTCGGTGTTGTGCTGTAATTTACCACAGTACTTGCAGCGCAACACCGATTACTCTGCTTACCCCGATTTTCGGTATACGGCGTGTGGTATGTAAGAAGAAATATTACAAAGACAACAAAATACATTAAATGAGGCGAAGGATAGAAATGGGAAACAATTTTTAACTTCGATATTAAAATCGCTTATTAAATTCGATATTTGATGGTCTCATAGCAGTTTCTGCGGTGTTCTCCTCTAGTCCAGTATAGCCAGCAATATAAAAGAGAAAGTCTCCGGTATGGAACCTACCCTCTCGGAGGTGATATTGGCTGGTCGGAGCATTGCTCTGGCCCCTCTCATTCAACCACCCATACCGGATTAGATAAAAAAAAATGTTCAAAACAGAGATACAGACAGATATAGAGCAGAAAAATCGATTCAAAGTGAATGTTTTACACTATGCGAAATAGTTTTGAACTGTCCACGTTAGTATGCGATCCGAGGCGTCGACAAGGCTCTTAGATCTTTTAAATCCTACTGTAAACCGGACGGAGTCGCAGGTTAACGGCGCAGTATAAAAGTTGTCTAGCAGTAACCATAAATACCTACAACACGCCACTAACTTTGTCTGACAGTGTAATATGATTAGCTTAATAATAAAATATTCGTAGTTGAGATACAAAGTAGATCTTGGGAGCGTGTAGGCTGTACAGAGAGCAGGAAGATGCTGTAAAGATAAACCCGAGTTCCAACACTTCCAACACAACAGCCTAAGTAGAGCCTGCAGAGTTGTAGATCGAAGATAAACGGAGCGGCGGCAGCGGGGCGGCGCGTTCCGCAAGCTGGGGTCTAGATTTTTTTTTTTTTGGAAACTGACACGGTTGGCTATTTCACCTACAACATCCGTGATGTCAGCCCATAACACCGGGTGAACTTGGTGCCACGTCAGTGCTTCCCTTCCGTCGTGCCGGCTACACTGAACTGGACGGAAAACACGAACTATTTACATAGCCGTTTCGACCGACCTTTCATTCAGTGCGGTGGTACCAACCCGGGCGGGTTAAACCCTACCACCTAGTGATATAAGAAGGGAGTCATATCCCTTACAATAATAAAAAAAAATTTTTGCGGATGAAACTGCCACAAGCGTTTTAGAAAACATTATTGCTTTTTGATAGGGTTAATTTAATTTAGTATAGGAATTTAGTTTAAATTTTTTTCCATACATATAAGTAATTATAAGTTTATTTTAAATACACCAAACATCTTCAATTTAAGTTCTATTTCTTCTTTTATTTAGTTTTATAATATACCTAATAAAAATTAATACCTACCTAAAAATATGCTGCCTAGATAGAAGTAATACATGCATACATACATATCACACACTGTATTCCGACAATCGGAGTAATCAGATTAATCAGTGTTGTGCTGCAAGTACTCTTGTAAATTACAGCACAGTTTGGGAGCTACGATGCCACAGACAGACACACCCATACACACATACACCCACATACACCCATACACACGTTAAACTTATTCAGTCAGCCTCGATAGCTCAGTGGTGCAGACAGTCGACTGTCGCTATTGATTGTTAAGTAACGCTGGGCGTGGTCAGTACTTGGATGGGTGACCGCTCGACCGTTGTTGGAGGCTGATTCGGATGATGGTTCGGATTCCACGAAAAACGTAGGTCCCTTCCCTTCTTTTACTAGGTGGTAGGGTTCAACCCGGCCGGGTTGGTACCACCGCACTGAATGAAACGTCGGTCGAAACGGCTATGTAAATAGTTCGTGTTTTCCGTCCAGTTCAGTGTAGCCGGCACGACCGAAGGGAAGCACTGACACGGCACCTAGTTCACCCGGTGTTATGGGCTGACATCACGGATGCTGTACGTGATGTAGCCAACCGTGTCAGTTTCCATAAAAAAAAAACACGCCTCTTTTTTCGTCGGGGGTTAATAAAAATGTAAAGTTTGTCAGGGGGTAATCTTCGAAAATACTCATCCTATTTAAAAAATTGTTGACCAATATTTAGAATGGACCTTCATTCAGGATGAACATAATATATGCGAGCGAAGCCGCGGGTAAAACCTACTTATTAATATTATTTTTGAGACGAACGAGAAGTACGCATGCGACAAAGTTCTTTGTTTATATCTTTTTTTTTATGTAATCCGGTATGGGCGGCTGAGTCGGATGGGCCAAAGCGCATGCTCCGACCAGCCAATATCACCTCCGAGAAGGTAGGTGCCATACCGGACACTTCCCTGGATTGCTGGCTATACTGGACTAGAGGAGAACACAAACGAGGCTGCTATGCGGCCATCTTACATCCAGTACGGTGGTACCAACCCAGTCGGCTACAATTTGAGCCTACCACCTAGTAAGGGGCAAGCGAAGGGACCTACAGTTTTACACCGGTTCAGAACGGTGAAGCAGCAAGTGTAGGTATGCACGTGAATTTTTTCGTCAGAAAAAACTCATTGGTACACGCCGACCGGATTCGAACCGCGGACCTCTCGCATGAGAAGCCGATGCCCAAACCACTCGGCCACCCGCCGATTTTTAGATCTCGGGGCGTTCTGACCCATTCTCAGGATGAGACGAACGAGTATGCATGCGACAAAGTTCTTTGTTTATATCTGCATTGTTTAGCGTCAACCGTACAAAAGGTTGACAGCAACGTCAAGGTAGGCGGCAGTAGGTTTGAAGCTGTAGCTCGTTAGAGCTATGGCACGTACAGCTTGTCTTTATTATGAAGAAATAAAGAAATCGCAGTTATTGCCCCGCGACATTCCCTCATATGTAAGGACCGGCGTGCAGCGAACAAGTGCTAAACTTAAAAACCGGCCAAGTGCGAGTAGAACTCGCGCACCGAGGGTTCCGTATCGCCATGACATGGTCAGCGCCACTCACGCCATCTATGGCGTGTTTTATAAAATGCTTCATATTAGTTAAAAGTCATGATTAGTTAAAATGATAGATAGATAGATAGATAGAAATACTTTATTGCTCCAAAAAACATTTAACATAAACACAAACAAAAATGCTTCATACTGTTTTCGGTAGATGGCGCGCATACACTTTTTAGTTTCTTGTATGGGGACCCCGTGATTTTTTTACTTTTTCTTTATTTTCACGTTTTTTGTTACATATTTATATTAATTCTATATAATTATAAAATAAAATACCCATACAAAATTAATAAAAACAGACTCGGGCTACCTATTACGGTTCAGACAGACGGACAGACAGACGGGCGGCGTAGGCTTAATAATAGGGTCCCGTCCGACGGATACGGAACCCTAAAAAAACATAACTCTATCAAACAATGTAAATAGTAGTTCGTGTTTTCCGTCCAGTTCAGTGTAGCCGGCACGACTAGTTGACCAAGGTGTTATGGCCTGGTATCACAGATGTTGGCGGTGATATAGCCAAAAGCGTCAAGTTTCCATAAAAATAATAAAAATTACCGTAACACGTAGAGATAGGTTGTATCTGTTTAACCCATTGTAAAACACACACACATACCACACGCCGTATCCCGACAATCGGGGTAAGCAGAGTAATCAGTGTTGTGCTGCAAGTACTCTGGAAAATTACAGCACAACACCGACCAATACGTTTAGCGAAGTATTCGGACCAGTCAGGCAGCAAGTAAAGAACGAAGGCCCACCTGCTGCATGACTCGATGGAAAGACCGCGCCAAGGTGAGAGGTGGCTACCCTGTCGCCCTTATGCACAGTATCTTGTCCTTATCCCGTAGTCGTCTTTTACGACATGCACGGGGAGAGATGCAGTGGGACAATTCTTATTAAGTACCGACCCCACACAGTACCACCACCCATTGCAAAACTGACATTAAATCGTGTATAATACAATATTTCATTTAATTTTACTGCTCTTGAACTTGTCAAAATGGACGCCAGCCTTAACCCCACCGGCCACCGTGTATCACGTTATAATGCTCTGTCTACATTCAGTCCACGTACGGAACCGCAAACCTCATGTTTTTATCTCCTGCGAGGGAAATCTTCTCTGCCCGGAGGCTGCTCGGTTGGTACATACTTCGGATATTTTTAAACACGATCAGAGTTGAGTAACACTTTGGTGGTTCAAATATGTATAAATAATTCGCAAACACATATACAATCAAATTGAAAAATAAATTAAAATTAAACTTAATTAACACAACTATTTATATCTATCTTATTTTTAGGGTATTATACGCATATATTACTATTCCTAGACTTATTCCTATCTTAAACTATATATGTTTAGATTTAATTGTTGTGTTATTGTTATTGTTTTGGTAATGAATTAAATTGAAATTGTATGTTAGGATTGCTTTACTTTTTTAAATTGTTTTATATCTATTTTATTTTGCTTTTGAATTTGAATTTGAAATTATGTATTAATGGATTGAATCGATTTATTGTTTATTTTATTTAATTGACTGTAATTGTTGTTACTAGTTTTTTGTTTTTTTTTTTGTTTCGATAAAAACAAAGGCTGTGTCGATGCACTCATCGACACAGGCGAAAGCCCAGAGGTGCACTCGGGACATCAATCAATGTGATTTTGTTTTATACATAATATACTGTCTCCTTTTTCTGTCCGTACTAACTTAGTAACACAAAAGGAATCGAGAAAATGAAACTGTTACTAACCTTCTACAGAATAAACAATTTTGAATTTAGAATACTGCTTACCCTTTACCGTGTTCGAAACAAAACATTTGAAATTGAATATCGCTTCGGACTAAAGTGCTCTTTCTGGTTCGGACCGTTGTAATCGAATCGGCAGAGGCTATAAGGCAGCGCTAACGGCCCCGGCTGTATTAACATGCACAACGAACCTGCCCCAGAAAACTAAACTACATACATAAGCTCACGCCGGTATCTCAGTGGGGTAGGCAGAGACAACGGATCTCCACGTGCCACGGTCCTGCCTGAGGCATCCATCCCTTACGCATCTTCTACACGCATGGTGTTCATTCATTCCCCTCGGCACATCTGTGTTTAACTTTATTTTTAATCAATTTGGTAATGAAATGAAATGAAATGAAATGAAATGAAATGAAATGAAATGAAATGAAATGAAATGAAATGAAATGAAATGAAATGAAATGAAATGAAATGAAATGAAATGAAATGAAATGAAATGAAATGAAATGAAATGAAATGAAATGAAATGAAATGAAATGAAATGAATTGAAATGTAATGTAATGTAATGAAGTTTAATGAAATGAAATGTTTATTGCACAATAAAAAGTGACTTAAAGCTTAAAGGCATTCTCTACCAGTCATCACTGGGATCGTCTCGGTAAACCTGTTAAGTGAGAACATTGTTCACAAACAGAGGGTTCCGTAGCCATATGTCCCATCTTCTTGCGCGTAGGTATAGCGAGTGTGCGCAGCAATAACGCGGTCGCACTCGCACGCCATCTATCGGTGAACTTACTTGTGTAGTTTTTTTTTATGGAAACTGACACGGTTGGCTACATCACCTACAACATTCGTGATGTCAGCCCATAACACCGGCTGTACTAGGTGCCAGCGTGACAGTTTCCATAAAAAAAATCATAATACTCTTTATGCCACTTAATGCGTGGCAAGGGTTCCGTTTCTGTAAGTCTTCTTTCTGTAAGTCAAGACAGAACCGGGAAATTGTGGAACGCACTGCCTGCTCATATATTTCCTCCCAAGTACAGCCTGGGGTTTTTCAAAAGGGGCGTGAAAATGCTCCTGTCAGGCCGGCATGGCATTCGCAATCCCCGTGCATCACAGAATGTCCATGGGCATCGTAAGTCACCTACTCGTAAGTGAAAAGATGCCACATGTCGCGCTTACCATAAAAAAAAGGGTGAGCTTATTGCCTTAGGCTACTTCCTACAGTCAACCCGGTAGACCTACATTTTTACACGGAATCCGAACCATGGAGCAGTGGGTGAAGGTATGTAATTCTTTTCAAATTAGAAAAAACTCATCGGTACACGCCGGTTGGATTCGAACCTCGGACCTCTCGCAAGAGAAGCCGAAACCCAGACTACTCTGCCACCCGCCGCCGCGGCCTCTCCGAACTGGTAAACTCTGGAACATTGTGCTCATAATGAAAAAAAAAAATGTTAGAGAAACCTCGAAAGAAACAACAATATATGTAGCATACATTTTTTGTGGTTTCGAAAAATTGCACATCACTTAAAAATAAATTAACTGAGACACGCTCTCAATAGCAGATACATTTGTGGTCGAAATTTTAAACGTTCCAAGAACATGCCACAGGAAGGCTTTCATGGTATGTAACCACAATATTAAATCTCCGGTGTGTCAGAGACCGAAACAAATTTTTGCTGCTCTCAGGAGTGAAACAATTAAAGCGACCAGTTTTTACATTCCTTTGTATAGACAACTAGTTCTTTTTATCGGCTGGGCATCTTAAGAGGAATTTCCTAATAAATAAAGCGAAGTTTCTACGGGCTATATGAATAACTCGAGGACGGTTTTATCCATTTACATACAGTTTTCACTGTTACATTCTGTCACTTCTCAAGATAGTTTTCGGCTATAAATCATAACACTACGTCATCGGCGGCCTGAGCTGTGAGCAAAACGTCACGCGATGCGAAGCCGCGGGCAAAAGCTGGTGGTATTATCAATAATTAATCTATTATATCATGTCCCAAAACTCAACGTCAAGCGGGAACCAGGGAGTAGGCCAGTTTGTTTTTTATGATATGAGCATTTTTTGAAAAACGTTGAAAATTTCTCGTACTACATTTGAGGTACTACGTCTAAAAATTTGCAAATATATGTTTTTATTGGTAGCCTAAATAACTCTGCTATTGGTCAGTATCCCAAATAAAACCAGAATGCCTGTAGTTTTACCAAAAAAAAAAATTCAGTTAAATTTTTTTCTAAAAAAATAATTAATGACTCAGATTTTTTTTCTTATTTTTCCCTGGCTAGTCATAAACTGGCCTACTCCCTGGTTCCCGCATGGCGTAGAGTTTTGGGACAGCTGTATATATTTTGTCTTAAGACTGGATGTATGAAAATGGGGGGGATTAATAATTTATTGAACAAACAAAACTAAAAGCTTGTTAAGTGTGAACGCTGTTCACATACAGAGGGCTCTGTAGCCATTTCCCTTGCGCCATAGCGAGTGCGCGCAGCGGTCACTTGACCGCACCGTGTCTGTCGCGCGGCGCCGCGTCAACTATTAGAAAGCATTTTTTTTTAAACCGTTTAAGATATAATTACACTTCAAAATACTTTTCATTCCATAAGGCCTAAATGAACAACTTAATATATTATTTTGTTTTAGATTTATTTAACTTTAGTTTAAACTTTCAGAGTAATCACCTCGGACTTAACGTGTGACAGCCAGATGAATGGACGGACACGTGACTGATTTATAAGGGTTTTTTTTAATGGGTACTGACACGGTTGGCTACATCACCTACAACATCCGTGATGTATGCCCATAACACCGGGTGAACTTGGTGCCACGTCAGTGCTTCCCTTCGGTCGTGCCGGCTACACTGAACTGGACGGAAAACGCAAACTATTTACATAGCCGTTTCGACCGACATTTCATTCAGTGCGGTGTTACCAACCCGGGCGGGTTAAACCCTACCACCTAGTAATATAAGAAGGGAGTCATATCCCTTAGTCGCTTAGTCGGTCATCGAAGCTTTGCAAGGAAGAACTTATTAACAAAACAATATGCAAGAAACCTCTTTTAAAACTTCCTACATGACTTGAAGCGTTCGCTTGGTTAGGTATCTTAGGTACTATCTCTTAAAGGCACTACAAAATATTTGTACTGACATGGCACCTAGTTCCAAAATGGCATCCAAAATTTAATAAACCTGGCAGGAATCGCCTTAAGGCTTATGACTAATGTTTTATACAGACGTACAAATTATAAGCAGATATATTTTGGATAATTGGACCATTAATGCAGATTACGATCAGATGTTTCGCTGAGTTCAGTTGGCGAAATATGATTCACCAGACATAATCAGTTTGTCTTTAGGCACTTCTGTTGTAGATTTTTATCACCAATTCAGTTTTAGTGTGTCCGTAGCTTAGATACACAGGATAAAATAATATTTTTTTTATTTTTTATGGTAACTGACACGGTTGGCCACATCACCTACAACATCCGTGATGTCATCCCATAACATCTCGGTGAACTAGCTGCCATATCAGTGCTTCCCTTCATTTTCATGTCGGCTGTCTGGACGGAAAACACGAACTATTTACATAGCCATTTCGATCGACGTTTCTTTCAGTGCGGTGGACCAATCCGGGTGGGATAAACCCTCCCACCTAGTAAGGTAAGAATGGTAGTGACCTACAGTTTTACGTGGAATCCGAACCACGGTCAACCTCCAACGGTTGAGCGGTCACCCATCCAAGCACTGGCCGCGCTCACGCTGACGCGTGCTTAACAACGGTCGACCGACCGCACCACTGAGCTACCGAGGCTGACAATTACATATGTACTGTCAATTAAAACTTTTAATTTCACGACAAACAATTTATTTAGGTTATCTATCATGTATGTATTGAATTAACATTATACTTTTTCGCATGTACCGTGTGGGGCCGGTACTTAAAAAGAATAGCCCCACTGCATCTCTCCCCATGCATGTCGTAAAAGGCGACTAAGGGATTAGGACAAAATGCCGTGCTAAAGGGCGACAGGCTCGCCACCTCTCACCTTGGCGCGGTGCTTCCACCGAGTCATGCAGCAGGTGGTTCATCGTGCCTTACTTGCTGCTTGATCGATTGAATCTTGTCCGAATACTTTGCGAAACGTGGCGGTCGGTGTTGTGCTGTAATTTACCAAGTTTTTGCAGCACAACACCGATTGCTCTGCTTACCCCGATTGCCGGGATTCAGCGTGTGTGATATGTATGATATGTATGTATTTTTCGCATATCCGTGATGTAGCCAACCGTGTCAATTTCCATAAAAAAATCTCTATAACTTTATTATATCTTATAACAATATGTATTATCTTTTATTAATGCGTATTTTCTTTTGTAATTAATGCGATCAGCAATGATTGGGGGAAAAAACCTGCAGTTTGTGATAAAATAATGAACAACTGCTAAGAAACAGTTTTGCCTTATAAAAGACTTCAACGCGTCTAGGTTTCTTTTCTTTTTCGCGCGTAAGTAGAATTTTTCTTAACCTTTAAGTACCGAAGTGCCGTTTCAGTTACATAAGTAGCGACGTGACGTCTCTCAGACCACCATAGTTTTAACATAAGAAATTAGTGTATTTTTTTTATTTTTCTAAAAAAACTTGCTCTTAAATTATTATTTATGTATCTATAATTGTGTAAAACTAAATTTAAAGGTTTACACATTTATTAATAATTATAAGCTTTATAATGAGTGATGTCGATTTTTAGATACAAAATTGGACTTTTACCTTAAATAAACAACTTCTCATCTTTCTTAATTCAAGAATTGTCTAAAATAAATTATTTTAAAGAAAATTAAAAATAAAGTGCAAAATGTTAAATAATGTGAATAGTCGAAATGACTATGTAAATAGTTCGTATTTGTCATGGCACCTAGTTCACCCGGTGTTATAGGCTGATATCACGGATGTTGTAGGTGATGTAGCCAACCGTGTCAGTTTCCAAAAAAAGAAGTTGTTAATTCGTTAAAATAAATTAAAGTAAGTACCTTGATTGCCAAACGAAGAAATCCACACACTTTATTCACTAAAATTGTATCACTCACTATCACTTTCAGTTTTATTCTAGTCACTCATTCAAAGTTTTTCACCAATTGTTTTTTTCTTACCTATTTATTAATCCTTGTGTACAAATTGTTGATCAATTTAATTGAATAAATTCAAATTTAATTATATGTGGTTCGGGTTATTGAAATTTTTGAAAAGGTTTTTTTTTTCATTCGCGAATTTTTTCCAAATGTAAATAAATCATTTCAATAAATGACATTACACTTGATCAAAACCATACCCATAAAAAAATATTAATAAAAAAATCACAATAAATCCCACCTCAAACGTTATGCACACGAAAATCGTGAAAACTGAACGTCTATTAGTATCGTTAGTAACGCGCACCACGGTCGACACACACGGCCGGCCGGTCCGACCGAGCAGCTTCTACTGAGCTGAGATACATCTCGCGGGTTCAGGTAAAACCGCCCCGTGTGCCGTCTAGCCTGTGAGCTAATCGCCAACCTGTTGCAATCAAAAGAAAATGGATAATTAATTCATCCTTCAAGAGTGGCGTGAATGGCGTGACCTGTCTGGCCGGCATGGCATTCGCAACGTCCGCATACGAAATGTCCATGGGCGTCGTTAGACACCTTATGGGTGGTTCGGCGCCATATGTCGCGCTTTCAATAAGAAAATATGTAATCAAAACTAATAAAATAACCTGACTTAGGCCCAATTGCGAAAACACGAATTTAGAGTTAAGTAGCGAGTTATGGATTTAAACGCGGTTCCCACAGTCAACGGGTACTAGCTTAACGAGTTAAACTGATTTATATCGTTAAATCCGTGTTGGCGCAATTGGCCTTTAATTATGAACACTTATAAGGGTAGAAAACAGAGAAGAAGAATTACACAAACTTAAAACTAACAAAACAATAAAATAAAGTAAACAAGACACCGGGTATAATATACAAGTAGGTACAATTTTACATTATCTGTCGCACGACCTGAACTTTCGTCGCCATATCGAGGGGAAGGCCAAGCTGGCTTCTAAAAAGCTGGGCGTACTCAATAAGGTGCGACGGTACTTCACGCCGGACCAAAAGCTGCTTCTGTATAAATCGCAGATCAGGTCCTGCTTGGAGTACTGTTCGCACCTGTGGGATGGCTCTGCCAAATACCAGCTTGCGCCTCTGGACTCAATCCAGCGTCGAGCCGTGCGACTAGTGGGTGACCCTGAAGTGTCCTGCGATCTAGAACCACTGCAACACCGTAGGGATGTCGGCTCCCTAAGTGTTTTCTATCGCTTATTCCATGGGGAGTGCTCGGAAGAGCTGTTTAATGCGATCCCGCCGTCCCCTTTCCACCTTCGCACCACGCGCACTGGGCAGGGATTGCATCCCTACACGCTGGACTTACCGCGAATGCGTACCAATGGATTCTGGAGATCTTTCCTCTACAGAACCGGTAAACTCTGGAACGCTCTCCCTGCCCATATATTTCCCCCCAAGTACAGTCTCGGGTCCTTCAAGAGGGGCGTGAATGGGCACCTGTCAGGCCGGCATGGCATTCGCAACCCCCGCATACGACCGAGTGTCCATGGGCGTCGATAGACACCTTATGGGTGGCTCGGCACCATATGTCGCGCTGTCAATAAAAAAAAATATATAAATAAAAATACATAGAAGCATACTTACATATGTATTATGTACTAACAATAGATACTCGAACACACTGAACACACTCGAATAAACTACTTGATATCTGTATATAATAAAATAAATCAACTTTATTCCTTGGAGAAAGAAATACAATTCTTTCAGACGCTTTATATTATGATATTTGTATGGGAAACCACTTTTATTTTTTACCTTTCTTTTTTTAAATTATTGTTTTTAGTATATTCGCCATAATAACACATGTTCTGTGATTTCAACAGGCTACCTATTACTGTTCCAAAGATACAGCCTTCTTACGTACAGACAGACGGTCAGGCAAACAGACAGATAGACATACAGACGGCGTGGACTTAGAAATAGGCTTCCGTACGGGATGCGAAAACCTAAAAACGATGCTCTACATAATTAGAATAGTGGGAGAATATTGATATATTTTTATATATAAGAACTTCAATCTAAATTGAAAAAATCCCCTGATATTCAAAATGTTATAGATTTATCTCTACGCTCTCATAGGCTACACGTGGAGTAGATTTCGAACGAGATCATATTAATGTGATAATTGACATGGCCAATATACCAGACGTCATATCGTCTGGCACGCACTTCAGTCAATCTTTATATATTATTATACCTTCTCGATAAATAAATAAAATTCGAGGACTTGGCTTGAATACTGATATTCTTTATAGGCACCTCCTACGGTGAAAATCACACAGATTTTTAAGGAAAATGGTCGAAGCTGCTATGTATATGCAAAACTGTTGATATTAGTTTAATTTACTGTCTCTGTCATAATATTATTATCTATGATTATAATATAGGTCAATGAACTTGAATTTTTAAAATGGTTTTAGGGTTCCGTATCCATAAGGAAACGTATTACTAAGCCTACGCCGTCTGTCTGTCTGTCTCTCTGTCCAAGGGATGTAGCTTTTAAACAGTATTATCTAACCGGTTGAAATTTTCACAGAATATGTTTGTCTGATTGCCTACAGTATGGCGGGTCTGGCACATGAAAGAACAAAGGAAGTCTGCCTGCGCGGATCAGCTGATTGTAAAGATTGTAAACAAATAGTATGGGTGAATGTTTTGGTTGTTTAAAATAAAAATAACCAGGGTTAACCTTAAATTAACCCTAACCTAATGTTGAGGCGGGCGCAATCAGCTGATCGCGCAGGCAGGCCAAAATCCCATTCCTTTGTTCTATCATGTGCCGCTTGCCAGTATGGTCAGTCAGTGTGACCGGTTGAAATTTTCACAGCCTATGTATTATTATATTAATAGAATATGTATTATTAGGACGGATATCCTAACAAATAATATAAAAAAAAACTAAAAGTAAAAAGTAGTCTCCATACAAGAAAAGTGTTTTCTTTAACGTTTTTGTTTGGTTTCTGCTCTATAGTAAAAACGGTAATACATACAATCGTCAAACTTGGTGTGATTATAGTTCAACCTCTAAAGTATAACAACAAATAATAAAAACCGACCAGTTACGTGGTGGTACGGAACCCTCGGTGTGCGAGTCGCGAGAGGTGCAAACACTAGAATGTTCATTAAAATGTGCCCTCATTTCATTTTATAATTTTATTAGGTTCTAATTTTCAAAAATACTCCCTATTTCTATGGAAAAAATGGGCAACTTGTATGTGTGTGCAAACATATCAATATTTCTAATATGCGATTATCATACAGGTAAACATAGTTTGTGCAAAAATTAAGCTTATACAAACACACAATTAGGAATGCAACCAGCTTCATTTGAAGTAGACTCAACATGCTCACGAACACACAAAAGTACCGTTAGCAAATAGGAAAGGAAAGGAGCTATAACGTCTTTTGTTACAGCCGCAAAAACCACAGAATAGCCTTTTCCCAGTTGCGCGCGCGCCGCCGGCGGCAGTATCGTCGGCAGATAAACTAGGAGACAGTTTACTGATAAAATCAGAATACTTGAAAATAATCCTTGTTCTAAATGAATATCTACTTAGTAATTTCTATATATTTAGTAATTTATACGTATTAACACATGTATGGCTTATATTTTACTAGCATGTACTTATATGTATTGTTAATAAGTATTCTTGTTATTATTTATTCGTTTAATAACACATTTTCTTTTTTTTATATTAATTTTACCTAAAAAAAACTTAAATCTAAAATTAATATAAAATAACAAAATGGAATTTCCACCACCGGCGGCGCCGCGGCGGCGGGGCGAACCCAGGCTACCGATGGTCGGACCCGAGAGAGAGAAACCTCCGGACAATTCGAGCGGTGTCGAGAAAGACCGCCTTCTGCATCTGACCCTAGATCCAAGCAAGTGGCTCTAGTGAGAGCCTCTTGAGATGATGGTCGAGGCTCTTCGCTATCAGCCCATGCGCAGACACGACTATGAGCTCAACGGTCGTCGAGTCCACGGGCCACATGTCGGTAACCTCATGAGACAGATCGATGTATTTTTCTTGTTATTATTATTATTTTATCTTGAATTCTCACGCTCAACTCTTTTGCTACTACCTACTTACATTCCACTATATTATCGAATCTCAAAAGGGATAAGTCCGCCTTTGCACCTTATGTAAATTTTCTAATGTATTTGTTACTGTTTAATGTTTACTGGAGCAATAAAGAATTTTCTATCTATCTATCTATCTACACTAATATTATAAAGATGTAAAGTTTGTAAGTTTGGAAGTAGGAGGTAATCTCCGAAAATAATCATCAGATTAAAAAAAAATTACCAATATTTAGAATGGACCTTCAGGATGGACATAGGCGAGCGAAACGGAGGGGAAAATTATAATGCAATAAAGACAGCCGAGTGTTTTTCACTGAGGGTTACGTACCTAACGCAGCGTCCGTAAGGAATTAGAAATCAGTGCTTTTAGGATTTCTTACAAGACCTTCATTTTTGACTCTAAAATTGATAGCGATATCGTTAGAGGTTAGAATTTTCCTTTAGGTACTGAAGGAAGGTCTCATACGGCTATATAATCTCTTAATTTGTGTAATTTTTTTTTATTATTATTTTTATCTAAGCTGCTGAATTTCCGCGTAAAATAAATAAATAAATCAAATCAAAACAAATATACTTTGTGTCTTACTTATTACACCGTAAAAACATGGAACACAAAAGGCACAGTACCTACGTTCAAATAATTTGTATGCGGTGACGGTGACGATGACGTTTTTTCTGAGTTAACTCCCCATTTTAATAAAATATTTTCATGTCATGTTTTCATAATGCTTAAGTGCGTATATCGTCAAAATTCAAGTATACCGACCACAGCTGCTGCCCTTACTAGAATATGTCATAATATTTGACCACACGAGTACTATTATCGTTCGCACTGTTAACTCAGCGATTTCTCATCTGTCTCAATCTGACTGTCTAGCTCATATCCAGCTGGAGTCCGTCAAAGCAAAGTCTGAAGAGTGAAACCTTTTGCACCTCAAAAACAAGCTAAGGCCATTTTTAGGGTTCCGTATCCGGTACGGGACCATATTACTAAGCCTACGCCGTCTGTCTGTCTGTCCGTCTGTCCGAGGGCTGTATCTCTTGAACCGTAATAGGTAGCCCTTTGAAATTTTCACAGAATATGTGTTATTATGGCCGATATAACAGCAAATAATAAAAATAAGAAAAAGTAAAAAATTCACGGGGGTGTCCCATAGAAGAAACCAAAAAGTGTATGCGCGCGCGCCATCTACCGAATTGATTATGAAGCATTTTTAACTAATGACTTAACTAATATGAAGCATTTCATAACACGCTATCTAGACGGCGTGAGTGGCGATACGGAAACCTCGGTGCGCGAGTTCGACTCGCACTTGGCCGGTTATATTTTATTATGGAAACTGATACGTTTGGCTACATCACCTACAACACCTTGGTGTACTAGCTGCCATGTCAGTGCTTCCCTTTGGTCGTGCCGGCAACATCGAACTGGACGGAAAACACGAACTATTTACATAGGCGCTTCGAACGACCGAAGACAGTGCGATGGAAGAATCTGGTAAGGTAAGCGAAGGGACCTACAGTTTTACGTGGAATCCGAACCACGGTCAACCTCAACAGTCGTACAATCACCCATGCGAGCTCTGACCGCGCCCGGGTGTTCTTAATTTCCAAAACGGACATCGATCCGTTGCTCCACCGAGCTACCGACGCTGACAAAAGCTGCTACAGTCAATTTTAAAACTGCATTCCTATTTCTTTTGACTGAGTTTTGTGATTTCTTTTTTTTTTTAAGTTAAATAGAAGAAAATCTGTGTTTGATTCTGAAGATCTGAATTTGCATTTAAATAGTCGAGTAATTGTATAACGAAAGAACAAGTGAAATTAAGAGTGATAACAATTATGTAAATTTGGTACAAATAAAGTTCCATAGAGAACTTTCACTATTGCCACAAATATTTGACGACAAGCCCAAAACCTTTCCTTCCTTTCCTTCCTTCCTTACCTATAATAAAATCCAACGTCTGCTTTCTGTATGTCTGAGTGTCTGTCTGTCCGCTTATAACTCGAGAACCACTAAACCGATTTTAATAAAACAAAATTCTACGCATAGCTTGATTCTTCCCATCAACTATAGACTACTTACTATCACGCTAAATGGCTTATGAGGTTAGCAGTGAAGTGAAATATGAGAGCGGGCGGAGCCGCGGGCACAGCTTGTTTGTTATAAAATGTAACTTAGGCCGTTCATACATATGTCTGTTCTCTCAATCGCTCTATACAGGAATGACCCGCAAACTGTATTGTTTCCTATTTCCCCTGTATTACTGTACTTGTACAGTCTCGAGTCCTTCAAAAGGGACGTGAATAGGCACCCGCCAGGCTGGCATGGTATTCGCAACCCCCGTATACGACCAACGTTCCATGGAAGTGGTTAGACACCTTATGGGCCTTATGGGTGGCTCGGCGCCATATGTCGCGCTTTCTATAAAAAAAACAGCCAAGTGCGAGTCGGACACGGGCACCGATGTTTTGGCAATACAAAAAAAAAATTTAAAACACTTTGGTTGGTACCAGCGCAGCGCACTGAATGAAAGGTCGGTCGAAACGGCTATGTAGATAGTTTGTGTTTTCCGTCCAGTTCAGTGTAGCCGGCACGACCGAAGGGAAGCACTGTCGTGGCACCAAGTTCACCCGGTGTTATGGGCTGACATCACGTATGTTGTAGGTGATGTAGCCAAACGTGTCAGTTTCCATAAAAAAATTTTTTTATCGGAAGTCAATGCAATATAACGATGTCACAGCTGGTCTGATGATGGAGCCGGAAGGTGGCCACAGGAACTCTGTAACTAAACGACGTAACCTTAGTTTCCGCTCACCTTTTTTTGTCTTCACAAGTACTCTGGTCCTAGATGACGTTTTTGTCATCACTAACAACGCAACGCTGGGTGCGGTCAGTACTTGGATGGGTGACCGCTGACCGTTGGAGGCTGACCGAGGTTCGGATTCCTCGTAAAACTGTAGGTCCCTTCCCTCCTAATCTTACTTGGTGGTAGGGTTTAACCCGCCCGGGTTGGTACCACCGCACTGAATGAAACGTCGGTCTAAACGGCTATGTAAATAGTTTGTGTTTTCCGACCAGTTCAGTGTAGCCGGCACGATCTAAGGGGGAAGCACTGACATGGCACCTAGTTCACCCGGTGTTATGGGCTGACATCACGGACGTTGTAGGTGATGTAGCCAGCCGTGTCAGTTTCCATAAAAAAAAAAAAACTAAAAAGTAAAAGATAAATAAACATAAATAAAAAGCTCTTATATTGATAAAAAATTAACTAGAAATAAATTTATTCCGTTTTGAAACAAGCCATTTTCTCCATTTTTAATAATTTTCAAAACAAAATCAGCATTTGACAGCAGGAGAAAAAGAGGGTGTAACACGCTTTTATTTGAAAACTGTAAAATAATATAAAAGCTTGTTTTTAAAGTTTTAACTTTTTTTTCGATTCTCTATCCTTCAATATGCCGATTTGGTTTTTGCTGTAATGGTTATATAATAAACTAGCTTTTGCTCGCGTCTTCGCTCGCGTGAAATTCGTATTTAAAAAGAAGAAAGTGAGTAAGCCCGCTACTTTGCCTTTATTTCGGCGCGCGCAACAATTCGAGATCGGACATGAGAGCCATATCATTAGCGTAACTGGAACGGAATTATATTTAGTCTATCCTCTGTCACGTATAGTTAAATGTGCTTGTACTAAGTTTCATATAATTCTGGTAATCGATTTAAGAGTTATGGAGGAACTTACATACATACAGAAAATATTTCTAAAAATCGTCAATTTAGTTTTAGTATCATAATTATTATATAGAGTCTACAAACGCAATATCTCATCGATGTTTTTGTTTATCTGTTTTCTTTTATTTAGGTATGTTTGTTAAATTGTATTAGTCAGTTTTATCTTATAAGTAGTTTAGTTTAGTATTAAATTAAATTTTTTTATTGTGATAATATTACATTTTTCATGACCAACAAGTAACTTACTCCATGACCATCCCTTACAGATTCATTATTAGTATTGATAAATAAATAAGCAGGTTTATAAGTTTACAGAGTAACTGTCACTAAGCTATTGTACTGATTCCCACGCTCAGAGCGTCCCGTCATTGTGGACTCGTCAGAGCGCATCAAATTGATATCATTTGAACTTGCGAAGTAAATTTCGGTACTGCTGGGTCGGAATGACGCGGCAGTTCTGTATTGACCGAACCTACATTATTATAGACCAGCTTTTCCAGAAATTCTGTTCGCGTTAAAGTCGGATTAAGAGTAGATACATCTGATTAGGATTTTTCTTCGAGTTCTAGTACTTGTGTCTGACTCTGTAATGACAGTTCAGTCAGTCAGTCAGATATGACGATTGATCACAACCACAGAGCACGGAATACCCCCCGCCCGCGCCCCCTCCTAGAGGCGCCCTGAGCGCGATTTCCCTACAACGGCGTTGAAGCCTGTAGGCGTAGCCTATGACTTACATATGTGTGTTGTGCGTGTGCATTTGTTTTGTGCGTGTGCCTAACTTGCTCCTCTTTGTGTGTAGTGTCGATACTAACACACACACACATACGAAGCGCTAGTAGCACTGCGTCCAGTTATTGGGTTTCAAATATTATCGCTTAGGGCGCCTCTAGGAGGGGGCGCGGGCGGGGGTATTCCGTGCTCTGTGGTCACAACATTTTTTATTAATTTTATTTTCGTACTTTAGTTTTATTTTTGGAATAAGATTAAATATTTTATTTTTACTTCAAATTATTTATAAATTGTAAGTTTTTGTAAATATTATATTAATTGCTATGTATATGTGCGTAATTGCTGTGTGGGTTGTTTAGTGTTTCCATGTATGTATTTAGAACTAATGTACAGCTCCTACGAGCTATTAAGCATTTAAATGAATGAAATAAAAAAAATTAAACAATATTATTAAAATAGTTTTTTTTTTTTCAAAAATAGCGTGGTATTATACAGAATATAAACATGTCCAGCGGTTTTAGAATTATTCGCAAACATACAGTTCGCAGTAGCTTAATTTTATTTGCACCTCGCGAAGGCTCGAGCTTTTCTTCTTGAGTACAAATGATGCGCTGTGTGTATACTCATTCATACATATAAAATGTACTCATTTTAAATTTTTACGAATTAACAGTGGTAGGTACTGGTAAGGACTTCGGGAGTTCCTACTAGTACCTGAAGAAACCCGTGACGCAGCGGACGAAACTTAGACTTATGTAAGTCTTCAGTGAGTATAATTAATAACAGGATAAATATAAATAAAATTTACTGTCAACATGACAACTGACAAAGCATTTGAGTGTTCTGCACTGACGAACAATGGACGAATTACTTGCATCACACAGTTTACTTAGTTAAGTCGAAATGTAAAAGATAATTACATATGTGTGTACCTGTGTATGTATAGATGTAACATGACATTACGCATACGTTCAAGATCATTTCAGTTCCAATAGACGACTTTTTCTATTGAAGTTTTCATTTTCAATTTTTTTTTAATAACTTTTGATAGTGGCTCAAGTGAAGCTTCGTATGTAGCCTGTTCGCTAAATCGGTACGTCATCTACCACCATGCAAAATGTCAGGTTCAATGATGATGGTGTACGTGGTTACGTACTACAGACTAATATAAAAACGTGGGGCGTATAATATACGTAATAACATGCGCCCCACGTTTTTATATTAGTCTGTTAAAAGTCTCAATTTATTACTTATTCCGCTGGTGCAGCGACACAAAGTGCCCTTTGGCATCCGACATGAGAAGACAGCACGCTAGTATTGACGATTTCTTACCCAGACGTAAAATCTTAAGAAGGCCCAGTTTTGTGTCCTTATTATTTTCTAGATTTTGTATAGCTGATTTTTTTCAAATTTTTTGTACAGCTGTTTTTTTTTAATAAAACCGTTTAACTTAAAAGTTTTTTTACCTATTTTTTTTAATACTTAGTGCGCCGTATGTCTGTTATTACCAAGTCCTCGAACTGGAAAACGCCTAAACAAATTTTCATTCAGATAACATTTCTGCTCAACTCGGGATGATAATACGGTAGAACGATGTTATTATGAATCAGTCTCACTGAACTCAGCTCGGCCTTCGGCCTCGAATACGGTCACTTGCAGCCCTTGAAAAAGTATGTATTTATTTAACCTTTTTTTTATGTAAACCAACTGGGTGGCTGTGCCGAGAGACCAATGGTGCATTCGACAGAGCCAAAAACACCTCTCCACGCGAAACCACGCTCAGTTAGGTGCCATGCCGGCAGATTTGCGTTGTTGCTAGGCTGTATAGCCTGTTAATACGACGTTTGAAGACACCCAGGTTAAAGGATTGGGGAAACACACTCGCCAGAAGACAGTTCCACACCCTAGCGGTGCGACAAAGACTGAAGCTATAAGTGATATACACGACGACGTGAATCTATATTCCCCCGAACGGTTATTGCTCTGAGCAGCCAGTAAGAAGTCGATTCTCGCACATAACGAGCTAAATAACTAACAAGCTTGGGGGAAGGACTCATGTAAGGTCTCGTTATAACTTTTAATAGCCTGTAATGTTGTCTGAAGCTGCTTCAGTGGATCAACTTTGCAACAATAGCGCGCTCTTTGCGTCTCGATAGCAGTGGCGGCCTGAGGGGACCTCGCAAAAATTCGTTTGCCCTAGCTGACTCCCTTTGGAATCGCGCGATCCCAAACATTCTCATCAAAGTACAGTCGCACACTTTGGGCTATTGCTTGTTGGGTTATTTATTTTAATTTGTAATTGTTGATGTAATTTTTGTCAACATTTGATTAACAATAAAACTCATATACTCATTCATACATCAGTCTCGTTCTATTTATCGTTTTATTTCTGACTGGGAAATGAAAGAGGCCTCGCAAAGCTGATGTCGCTGACGTCTACATTTGGTCTAGCACCGCCACTGCTCGAAAGTTTAAGAAGATGTGTAATGAATTGGCCTTAGTACCACGTTCTTCCAACATAAGAAAATACTAAACGCATATATTTCGCAGACGGAAGGCTACGCGTGGAGGCTTCCACGGGTAGGTGTAACCTGACACGTCATCCATCACGGCCGCTCTGTCTTCGTGAAGATATAATTTACGGGCGTGTACAACAAGCACTATTAGTCGCGCCGCCGCGCCGCCGCGCCGCCGCCGCCGCGCCGGTGTGAATACGGCGAATAGATGAATCAAAGACGACGATTTCGAGATGCGACACAGTACATACATACGAGTACACGAAATGAAGGGAAGCACTGACATGGCACCTAGTTCACCCTGTGTTATGGGCTGACATCACGGATGTTGTAGGTGATGTAGCCAACCGTATCAGGTTCCATAAAAAAAAAAAACATACCAGGGCGGCTGAAGCCCAACCTGCTTATTGGAAGATATGAATGGGTTAATCGTCAGACGGCTAACCCCTTGCGCAAATAATTAGATCCGCGAGAAAACCCGCGGATTCAGGTCGGTTTCCCTTGGGTAAGTTTGACCAGACATATATGTATTTTATGATTGTGAAGATTTAACACGGAGTGTTCTCACAATACCTTGTGTAATTGTCACTTAATTCAGTAGATAATGGTAAGTTTTGAGCCTAAATACCTTTAAGTGTCAGCAATGCCTCGCGCTGCATGTCACTAATTGCGAATATCCTCAATAGTATAAATACCGAGTTTCGTGTCATTAGCATCATTACTCTTTTAGTAATTGGACCGTGAATATCGCCGTGTCTGAGCCATCCGCGCATTGTACGAAATTTGAGTACAGAGGCGTCTTATAATTCCTCACAAAGAAGAACAAAACACAGATAGAGATATTTGAAGAGATGTCCACAGTTTATGGGGAGTCTGGACTGAGGACTCCTTCATTTCCCACCGTAAAACTGAGAATTCAAGCATGGCAGGGAGTCGCTGGAAGATGATCCCAGGTCAGGGCGTCCCAACACTGCCGTTACCGAAGAAAATATTGAAAAAGTAAAAAAACTTGTTCTAGAAGTTCGGCGAATCAAGTTATCATTAGCAAGGAACGAATCGGCGAAATTTTGCATAATCATTTGCACATGAAAAAGGTGTGCGCTTAGAAAGGCAAACTGGCGAAAGGAGTCCTGTGTTTGCAGGACAATGCGCCCGTGCACACTGCGCGAGTTGCAAGGCATGCCCTGGGAGGAACAGGATTTGAAGAAATCAACCACCCACCATACAGTCCAGACCTAGCCCCCAGCGATTATTTCCTATTTTCCAATTTGAAGAAAGACCTCCGAGGACAAAGATTTTCGAGTCATGAAGAAATGAAGGCGGCGTTAGGCGAGCATTTCGAAGACAAAGACGGTGAATATTTTTCACAGGGTTAAAAGCCCTTTATGACAAATGTAAGAAATGCATTGAAGTAGAGGGAGATTATATAGAAAAATATATTTTTTATACATTTCTATGAGCATTTTTGATACCCCAGGCTCAAAACTTTTCAGCCCTCGTAGCGTCACGCCTGTTCCCCGGTGAGGTAGGCAGAGACAACGGATCTCCACGATCCTGCCTGACACACCTCTGCCGCCTCTTCCGCTCCCATAATGTTCTTCATGCATGCTCGTCCATTACGGTTACTACGCACTTGACCCTTTTTGAGCACATGCCCGATCTGGTCCAGGTACGTGCGTCTAGGGGCGACCCTTCCCGACTCTTCCACTCACATTTTCTTCATAAATTTCTTTCGTTAGTCTCCTATCATCCATTCTTCCAACATGACCGAACCGCCGATGCATTCCTTTCTCAATGCTTGTCACTATATCTTCTTTCGGCCCACAGCGCTCTCGCACTACACTATTTCTCAATCTATCTTTCGACACAGTAGCCGGCGCGATATCGGAGGTAGCACCGATATTGCACCTAGCTCCTACAAAATAATGAACTGACATCTTTCCTCAATAAGAATATTCGTCTCCTTCACAGAGCATCAAATGCGCGCGCCCCTCCTAGAGGCGCCCTGAGCGCGATTTCTCTACAACGCCGTTGAAGCCTGTGGGCGTGGCCTATGACTTACATATGTGTGTTGTGCGTGTGCATTTGTTTTGTGCGTGTGCCTAACTTGCTCCTCTTTGTGTGTAGTGTCGATACTACCACACACACACACATACGAAGCGCTAGCAGCACTGCGTGTAGTTTTTGGGTTTCAAATATTATCGCTTAGGGCGTCTCTAGTAGGGGGCGCGCGCGGTAGGTATTTGATGCTCTGTGGTCTCCTTAGATCAAATCCATTTAATATGTGTTCATATATATTTTTTAGAACGAACGCACCTTCAGCTAATTTTATCTCAGATAGCCATTGCTCGCGGCTTCGCTCGCGTGAAATTCGTATTTGAAAAGAAGAAAGTAGATAAGTAAGCCCAGTACCATACCTTTATTTCGGCGCGCGGAACAATTCGGTTTATATGAGAGCCACATCTTATCGTAACCGGAACTGAATTTTATTATGATGTGAACCCTAACTGAAGCCTATCCTGTGTCACGTATAAGTAAATATGCTTGTACTAAGTTTCATCGAATTCGGATGATCGGTTTAAGAGTTATGGAGGAAAATTCGTACATACAGAAATGATTTCTAAAAATCGTCAATTTAGTTTTAGTATCATACGAGTACATAGAGTCTACAAACTCAGTATCTCATAAAACAAAGTAACTTACACCATGACCATCCCTTACAGATTTATTATTAGTATTTATGTCAATTGCAATAAGTATTAATATACAATAATCAAAAATATTAATTAACTTTAATTATTATTATGTTTGTTGCATTATTCGCTGTTTGTGGCTACCCTTGTATATAGGTTTATAAATAAGTCAGGTTGACTGGCAAAGATTGCCTTAGTAATAATTCCTCCTTATGTAAAATTTATATTGTTAAGCATTAAAGGATATATTATTATTATTTATAATCGTATTATTTCCATACAAGTGTCGCTGCTTAAAAGCACGCATATTTTCTCATCTCTGGCTATGTCGAAATCTAGTAATTTGACCACTGCAAATCATATAGGTTCTCAGAGAGTTGTCGCTATAAATTCTTCTTCAGACATATAATGCTGTATCTCACTATACTAGCTCGGCACAGAAGCTCCGCTCGCGGCATTGTCGTGTTTACGTTCAGTTCAATTTGGCCGGCACGGCCAAAGGTTCACAAAGGTGTGTTGGTTGATACCACGGCAGGGTGCAGTAGATGTAGCCAACCACCACCAGATAATGGTGTGGTGGTGGAGTGGAGAGTGCGACTTCGTTGACACTTTTTTTTATGGTAAACCAGCATGGGTGGCTGTGCCGAAAGACCAATGTTGCAGTCAACAGAGCCAAAATCACCTCTCCTCGCGAAACCACGCTCACTTAGGTGCCATGCCAGCAGATTTGCGGACTGTTGCTAGGCTGTCTAGCCCGTTAATACGACGCTTGAAGACACACAGGTTAAAGGATTCAGGAAATACACTCGCCGGAAGACAGTTCCACAAGGGTGTGTTATGCTGTTCCGGGGTCTGTGCCTGAGGCCAAAATAGCAGTGTCGAATGAACGTGTTAGGACATTTTCAGAGGCTGGCAGATCAGTTGTGTTTGTATTAAGTATAAAATCGGACCTAGAACGTTGCCCTGTGGCACCACAGCTTTAATCTCGTATAGTCTTGTAGTTGCATCCCCAAGTCGAATCATAAAGTGCCTGGTTCCCAAATACGACCATAGAATAGGGAGAATCTCCACTGGCAGATGAGTCCTGACTTTGCAGAGAAGGCCATTGCGCCATACTTTATCAAATGCTTACTGGTTACTGCAATACTTTTTGATTGCGCATGCATTATTTATGTGTTCTACCAGTCTATGAACTTGGTCAGTAGTTCCACGTTTACTCCTGAAGGCGAATTGGTGCGACGTTATCATTTGGTTGCTCCCTATATCCGGCAGGAGCCTCGATAAAAAGCCTCGAACCTTTGATTTCACAGACTGCATAGGCCTATAAGATTTAGGATCATTTGGATTTTTTCCTGGTTTCCAAATCATCATCACCAGACCAGAGACACTTTCCAATAGGAAGGAAATAAGTGTACACGCATCAAGGCATTGAAGATTTGGACCAGGCAAGTGATAACATGAGGAGACAGTTCTTTTAGGACTCGAGAGGTGATGAGGTCGAAACCTGGGGAGGACAAATCGTAATGACATACTTATGTATTAGCAAAAACTAGGTACATGGTCGTCAGTTCGGCTGTTTTCGGCTGACCTAAAACGTACAGACAGACAGACTGACGGTGCACTTTATAATAAGTAGAGAGATCTAACTATTAAGACATCACATCTAGGCGTGAAGTGGGTTCCAATTTGCACCTCTGGCGGATTTCAAGGCACACCTAATCAATCAAACCACGTAATAAAATTTAAATAAAGTCGGTACGGATGCTCTATCTTATTATATTGTTACGTATCACAGTATCTATGTGAAATGGAGGACTGGTGGAAAATTGGAGAGGCGTATGTCCAGCAGTAGACGCATACACGACTGACTGAATGACCTGACATATCATCTAGGTAACGTTGAGAATCATAATTACTTATTAGTTTAGTTACTTAGTAGTTTAGTTTAATATTAATTAAATTTTTTGATCGTGACAATATGTATACTTATTTGTTTTGTTGATGGAATAAATCACAGAGCATCAAATACCTACCGCCCGCGCCCCCTACTAGAGGCGCCCTAAGCGATGATATTTGAAACCCAATAACCGTACGCTGAGCTGCTAGCGCTTCGTATGTGTGTGTGTGTGCTAGTATAGACACTACACACAAAGAGGAGCAAGTTAGGCACACGCACAAAACAAATGCACAACACACATATGTAAGTCATAGGCCACGCCCGTCGCACACAGGCTGCAACGGCGTTGTAGAGAAATCGCGCTCACGGCGCCTCTAGTAGGGGCGGGCGCGCGCATTTCATGCTCTGTGGAATAAATAAATGCTTATTTGATAAAACGAACGCTACAAATTATATTCAACAGAAAACATGAAAGACTCACTAAATACTAAATTTATTATTGCATATATTCCAACTCACCTCCTCTTTATCACATCATCCCAACCACTGATTAATATATATTTACGTCTATTAAATATTAGTACCTGGGCGACCGAGCTTCGCTCGGCGTCTACTCCTATCTAGATAGACTTGAAAAAAATAATATTATCTAAATACCAAATTTCATCCAAATCGTTAGAGCCGTTTCCGAGAAACCAACTATATATATAGGTATATTCCCCCCCCCCCCCCCACTGTCAGGCCGGCATGGCATTCACAACCCCCGCGTACGACCGAAAGTCCATGGGCGTCTTTAGACACCTTGTCACACGGTGTCACATGTCGCGCTTTCTATAAAAAAAATGTAAATAAGTAATTTTTTTTTTGTGAAACCTGACATTACATCTATCTACACCCGTGATGTAAGACTACGACATCTTGTTTCTGTGGTAACTAGGTGCCATATAGTGCTTCTCTTTTGCCGCTAGATGTTTCAAGTCATCCGTATCTTTTACCTATGCATAAAATTCTTACGTGTTTTCGTTTATATCGCGTGCCTACAGATTTCATCATTGATTTCAAAATATCTAGACAGTTTACAAAATTGTCAATTTACACGTCAAGCGACCGCATCTAAAGAGTTATTTATGATCTTCATGTACAGTGGCAGTTAACACCATTTATTATGAAGGAATTGCATTATTCACTCTTGAAGATTTATATATTAACATACGTAGATTACTTACTTAGATTTAGATCGTAGCCAAGAGTACGAAAATGTATTAGGTATTACTAGCTCGCGATTAGGCTTTGCGGCAAAATATCTTTAACTTCCTAGATATCTAGATTATCTAGTGTAGAAATAGAAAGCGAGTACATGCCAGCCTCGATAGCAAGTGGTGCAGACAGTCAACTGTCGCTATTGAATGTTGCAACGCTGTGTGCGGTCAGTACTTGGATGGGTGACCGCTGACCGTTGGAGGCTGACCGAGGTTCGGATTCCTCGTAAAAACTGTAGGTCCCTTCCCTCCTAATCTTACTTGGTGGTAGGGTTTAACCCGCCCGGGTTGGTACCACCGCACTGAATGAAACGTCGGTTAAAACGGCTATGTAAATAGTTTGTGTTCTCCGACCAGTTCAGTGTAGCCGGCACGATCAAAGGGGGAAGCACTGACATGGCACCTAGTTCACCCGGTGTTATGGGCTGACATCACGGACGTTGTAGGTGATGTAGCCAACCGTGTCAGTTTCCATAAAAAAAAAAAAACATCATAAGGCGCTCCCTTGCATCAGCCAACATCCCGAGTGCACTCGAACCACCTGGCCTATCTAGGTCGGATGGTAAGAGGCCGGACGGAGTCACTCTGTTGCCGTGGGTGTGCGGGAGGGCTTTGGTTTGGGATGCGACGTGTGCGTGTACCTTCGCCCCCAGTCACATGGTGGGCTCGTCTCGGGTTGCTGGTTTTGCTGCAGCAACATGCCAAATACAACCAACTCAAGAGCAACTACGAGTTTTTGGCCTTTGCTGTAGAGACTCTTGGGGCATGGAGCCCGGACGCGATCAGTTTTTCCAAGAAATTGGGAAAACTACTCATTGACGCGTCTGGTGACCGCCGTGCTCGGGACTATTTCAACCAGCGGATCAGCCTGGCGATCCAGAGGGGGAACGCCGCTTCCGTCATGGGGACCATGCTTATGGTCCCTATCAGGGATGTTGCGGATGCGATTTATTTGACATCCGCGGATACGGATGCGGATGCGGATATTAACAAGATTGCTTGAAGAGCCGGTTAGTTTAAGTCCTTGAATAAAAGAGATTATCCTTTTAATATCTTTTATTGATCAATCAATTTTTAGTAAGAAAATTTCAAGATTAGGCTATTGTATTTAATGAAAAGTAACTTGGCTGCCTTTTCAGACTCCAGCCTGTTTCGGAGGGGATCAAACCTGCGCCACTGAATAATTGCTCGCTGGGAACGCTTCACTTCTGGGACACTATACTTCGCCGCACTATATACAGTGGAAGTGGAATACTCGAGTCGGAAATTCAACTTAGAAGACGCGTCCTCGCGCGTGTTTAGACACGCATGCATACACAAAACGTGACGGAATGAAATGACGCAATAATAATGGAAAACAAAGTCGTCAGCACTGCACTGCACCGTCGCACAGCATATTCCCTTCCTATTGGCCAATTGCAGCGCGCGCCACTCGCGGACTCCGCCCAATTTCATTCAAGTCTCAACCTGCACTACATCCGCATCCGCATGAGTTCCGCATCGATTTAATGCGGATGCGAATGCAGATGCGGATGTCAAAATCAATGCGGATGCTCCGCATTTACGGATGCGGATGCGAATATCCGCAACATCCCTGGTCCCTATGGACGACTATTTTTATTTATAGTTAGATTTATTTTTATAGTTAATTTAGTTATTTTTAGGTCTAGATTGAATTATTTTTGTGAATGTTGTGTAAAATCAAATATCTTATAACCATCCTAAAACTAAAACTGTTAAGATGAGCGCAAAATTGATAATGTCACAATGTCTATAGCTCCTTCGAGACAGATTAACATCTAGTGACGGAGCCAATGTTTGTTATGTACCGTTTGTAACTGACTGAATTTTTTTTTATCGATAGCGTGACATGCGGCATCGTTTCACCTACAAGTAGGTGTCTAACGATGCCCATGGACATTCTGTGATGCACGGGGATTGCGAATGCCATGCCGGCCTGACAGAAGCCTTTTCACACCCCTTTTGAAAAACCCCAGGCTGTACTTGGGAGGAAATAGAATGGCAGGGAGTGCGTTCCACATTTTCCCGGTTCTGTGAATAAAAGACCGACAGAACCGGTTGGTGCGCATCCGTGGTAGGTCGATTGTATAGGGGTGCATCCGCTGCCCAGTACGCGTAGTGCGGAGGTGGAATGGGGACGACGGAATCGCGTTAAACAGCTCCTCCGAACACTCCCCATGAAATAAACGATAGAACACACTCAGGGAGCCGACGTCCCTACGGAGTTGCAGTGTCATTAAATTTAATTTAGTTTCATCCTTGTAAGCGGAAGTACAGTACCCGGAACCGGAAGTAAGTAATGAGCCTCGCACTTTAGAAAGAGACAATCCGGTTGTAGAGCGTCGTCCCTGTCGCTCAGAGGCGTGCGAGTTAATGCGATATATGAAAAAATCACAAATTAAAAAAAAAAACTCAAAAGGTAAAAAAAATATTTCTGCCTAATATTTCGGAAATATTTTTTTTAACTTTTTGAGGGTGTTCATGTGTCGGGAGTTTTATAAATTTTTAATTTAACTTTTTTTGTTAAGTATTAAATAATAAACTTTTGCTAATTTGTTGTTGACTTGTTATATTTAAAGTATCAAAATTGACGATTGCACTATACACGCAGATCTAGGTAATGTAAATAGGCAGAGTGGTCAGATTCCTAAGTATTCACCTTTACAGCATAAATAATAATGTTCTTGTGAGCGGTATTTATGATTCCTCGTAAGTAAATATAATACTTATGGTAAAGGTACTAACAAAACATTGTGACTTGCGAAGTTTGTTTGTCAGTCCTTCACATTTAAATAGAGCTGGCGAAACTTTCGACGTAAGTATCCAAGAACATGCTATCTACCTTTTTTTTATTGAAAGCGCGACATATGGCACCGAGCCATCCATAAGGTGTCTAACGACGTGCATGGGTGCTTTCGATCATATGCGGGGGTTGCGAATGCCATGCCGGCCTGACAGCTGCCCACAATTTGTGTAAATTGTCTCCAAATAATAATATTTCTTTCTTCTTTCCGAAACAACCTTCAGCCTGGAAGTATCCGCCACTTGTTAGGGTTCCGTATCCGTCGTACGGGACCCTACTACTAAGCCTACGCCGTCTGTCTGTCCGAGGGCTGTATCTCTTGAACCGTAATAGGTAGCCCGTTGAAATTTTCACAGAATATGTGTTATTATGGCCGATATAACAACAAATAGTAAAAAAAATAAGTTATAAAAACTAAAACCCGACTACGAAAAAGCTAATTATGAAAATCGTGTAACTAAAAATAACGAAATAATGTTTTCCATATTATTTATCAGATACAGCAATTCTCTTTTTATTTTATATTGATTTTACCTTAGCACTAACTCTTTAAATTTTGATAAATTTATTATTTATACCGTTCTAAATATAGAGCCGTGGTCGGGCGTTCCCGCTGAATAATAGGACATGCAAATATTACTGCTCCTTGATGTGCATAGAATTAGAGCGAGGAACTTAGGATGGCCATCGCCATTGTGTGATACTGACATCGGACGGAAGTCTAATTTTTGTAAGATCAGTCAGAGCCAATCAAAAATTATTATAAGTATATCATAGGTACATACCGAACGACAACGACCATACCATAATGCACGACGACGGCCTCACTTGTCTTGTTGAACGAAGAACGCCCGACCACGGCTCTATATTTAGAACGGTAAAAATAATAAATTTATCAAAATTTAAAGAGTTAGTGCTAAGGTAAAATCAATATAAAATAAAAAGAGAATTGCTGTATCTGATAAATAATATGGAAAACATTATTTCGTTATTTTTAGTTACACGATTTTCATAATTAGCTTTTTCGTAGTCGGGTTTTAGTTTTTATAACTTATTTTTTATTTTAGGCTTTTTTAAAACTGTTTGCATACCTACTTGTTATATGTAACTCGTATATTGATACTATCCGTCCGTTTATTTGTCGTCATATGAATTTGAAACTAAAGTTTTCTGCAAATAGCGCATGAGTGAGTACATCTATAGACAAATTATATGAACGATGTACAGTCTTGAAGTAAAAATGAAAAGTCAGTCAGAGCAAGACCGAAGACTGAGCTGTGTAAGTACATGATGTTCTTTCTCTGGGTAAGTAAACATATCTGGCTGGGGTGAAGCGGATTCGGGAAGCAGTAAGTCAATCAGTTCAAGGCCGAAGACCGAAGTTTCAGGTTCGTGTACATAGTTGAATAATGTACTCACTCGAAGCAGGTAAGCCACTAAGGCGAGGCCAAAGCTACTGATATTATTTTTATAGTAAGCGCTACATGTGGCACCGAGCCACCCATAAGGTGTCTAGCGACGCCCATGGTCATTAGGTAGCATGCGGAGGCTCCGAATGCCATACCAGCCTGACAGGTGCCCAGGTTGAAGGACCCAAGACTTGGGGAAATATTGCTCTCTGTTTGTATTTCAACAGGCTCTGATTTAGCTATGTATCCCTACGGAGTTGCAGTGGTTCTAGATCGCGGTACACTTAGGAGTCACCTACTATACTTACGGCTGGACGCTGGATCGAGTCCAGAGGCGCTAGCTGGAATTTGAATGAGCCATCCCATAGGTGCGAGCGGTACCCCAAGCAGGACCGAATCTGCGCACGCCCAGCTTTTTAGAAGCCCACTTCGCCTTGCCCTCGATGTGGCACCGGAAGTTTAGATCGTGCGAAAGTTCGACTCGGAGGACCCCGAGGTGGTCGCTAAATTTAAGTGATGTGCCTTGGTAGGAAGGAGCTGGTGTGAACGCCGCTCTCTTCGCACTGAACGCGCAAACTTGTATCTTGGAGGCATTGAACTTGACCAACTTGCTACGGCCCATTCGGAAATAGAGCCGAGTGTTTGCTCAAGTTCAGACACAAGTCTTCGCCTCTTCTCATCCACAACATCCCGTCTAGCTGAAGGGTGACTGGTGTAGAACCCGTGTTCAGTACTCTCGTCCGCATAACAATGATATGTTGCCCCCTGAATGCTACGCCCACCGGCTTCAACGTTAGGAAGACTCAGTGCTGCGTATTATCTGCAAAGGTCGATCCTTTTGCTTTCCAAGCCAGTTTCTAAGTCAGCGTCATACCTGTCTGGAGGCACCTAGACCTCCTGGGCACAACCATTTCCAAATATTTGGGTTTCCGGCAACTAATCGAGTCTAGGGCTAAAACTGTTCGGCAGTTCTTCTCTTCCACAATATCCCGTTTAGCTGAAGGGTAAATTGCATCCGAAAATATTGTAGGTATTAGGTATATTTAATGTACCTACACTACATATGCTTACCTACACTACATGGACATTTAATACCAATTTATTTTAGCATAGTACTGTATTTAATAATAATATTATATATCTATATAAAATTGGGGTAGATCAGTCAGTAAGTATGTAGGTATATTACCAACAATACCATGTCGCTTCTTCGCGTCGTCGTCGTCGTGCGTCATCGCTGTATTGTATGTAACGCACCGAAAACGAGGGGGCGCGCGGCGCGGTGCGCGGGCGACCACGCTTCATCGCGATTCATACATGCGCCACACATTTTGCTCTATTTCTCTTTACACATAAGTTTAATAGATTTCAAACTATATATTTTCGGAATCGTAATTTAATTATCTTTAATTTGATACCACACTCAATATATTTTGAAAAACTAATTTGACATTATGACGCCGTGCGTCCGCCATTTTGAATTTTGAAAATTGTTATATAGCCTATGACACTCCCGTGAATGAGACAAATCCAATGGCATAAGAATTATTCAAATCGGCCCAGTACTTTAGGCTGTAGAGTGGAATATAGATAGTCACATACATACATACATACATACATACATACATACAAACATACATACATACATACACGCCAAACTCATAACCCTTCCTTTTTTGGCTTCGCCGTAGTCGGGTAAAAATAAGAAAAAGTAAAAAATTCACGGGGTCTCCATACAAGAAATTGAAAAGTTTATGCGCGCCATCTACAGAAAACAGTATGAAGCAGCGCCGACCATGACATGGCGATACGGAACCCTCGGTGCGCGAGTTCGACTCGCACTTGGCCGGTTTTGGCTAACCAAACACGAAACGAGTACCACGCGAGACTGTACCAGGAACCTATAACAGCCGCAGCGGTTGTCGATCAGTCAATCCGTACTCAATATATCTCGGCTCAAACAGGCAATTCCTCTTCATATATTGCCGTCAGATATTCAACAGATTGCTACCTGCCAGCCAATTATTCTAGACACTATCTGAGCTTAGAACAGCGGTACTAACCCAACAGCACTGAGTATAACCGGGGAAAGTGAGAAAGGCATCTTTTAGCAATCGTCATGTGTCAAATTTCCGTTATTAATTAATGTTTGGTCCTTTGTGAGAATGGTTATACAACTGACAGTACCAACAAGGAAACGCAGACTTTTTAATGTATACTTTTATCGTTTGCAATAGAGTTTAGTACCACCGTACTAGGTGCCTAATCAGCCCCTAGCGACGACGGTAGAATCTAATCGCAATGATATTAATTTCTGACTCTTAAACAACTGCTTCATCTCACTGATTTTTAAGGGTAATACAGGCTGTATCAGGATAGGTTTTCGAAACTTCAGGGTTCGAAAGGCCCATATTTGAAGACGAAAAGCTCTGAAACTTTTTCCCAGATTCGATCATTTTACAGTACTTTTTGGTGAAAATCTATTCTTCAAGATTTGGTGGATGGTTAACGCCCGCCTTTATTAAATAAAAAATAAATTCTAACTCATAAATAAAAATGGTTAGGTTGCACACATAACTAGTACAATTGAACTGCGTGTAGGTAAATTCCAAACACTGATAGTTCAATGACCTCAAAAGACAAAGAGGACTGAATTAGTTCACTGCACTCTCCAGTCTCACTGTCCATCGAGTTTTTATTACAATTTCCTACTTTTGTATGACCAAAAAAAACAACGGAATTTCGAGTTGAGTGATAAGGATTTTTTTTTTCTAATAAAGGGTACCACGCTTAGTACTATTTTTTGTTTATAGAAAGCGCGACATGTGGCACCAATCCACCCATAAGGTGTCTTACGATGCCCATGGACATTCGATCATATGCGGGCGTTGCGAATGCCATGCCGCTCTGACAGGTGCCTATTCACGCCCCTCTTGAAGGAACCGAGACTGTACTTGGGGGGAAATATATGGGCAGGGAGAGCGTTCCAGAGTTTACCGGTTCTGTAGAGGAAAGATCTGCAGAACCGATTAGTACGCGACCGCGATATGTCCAGGCAGGGTATATCCCTAATGCATACCCTGCCCGGGGCGCATGGTGCGGAGGTGGAAAGGGGACGGCGGGTTCGCGTCAAACAGCTCCTCCGAGCAATGCCCATGGATTAAGCGATAGAACACACTTAGGGAGCCGACATCCCTGCGAAGTTGCAGTGGTTCTAGATCGCAGGACACTTCGGGGTCACCCACTAGTCGCACGGCTCGACGCTGGATTGAGTCCAGAGGCGCAAGCTGGTATTCGGCAGAGCCATCCCACAGGTGCGGTGCGAGCAGTACTGCACTAAAATACATAAAAAAAAATAGGTAAAAAAACTTTTAAGTTAAACGGTTTTATTAAAAAAAAAACTAGAAAATAAAACAGCTGTATAAAAAACTAGAAAATAATATGGACACAAGCCTGGGCCTTCCTAAGATTTTACGTCTGGGTAAGAAATCGTGCAATACTAGCGTGCTGTCTTCTCATGTCGGATGCCAAAGGGCACATTGTGTCGCTGCGTCAGCGGATTAAGTAATAAATTGAGACTTTTAACAGACTAATATAAAAACGTGGGGCGCATGTTATTTATTACGCATATTATACGCCCCACGTTTTTATATTAGTCTGTTAAAAGTCTCAATTTATTACTTAATCCGCTGACGCAGCGACACAATGTGCCCTTTGGCATCCGACATGAGAAGACAGCACGCTAGTATTGCACGATTTCTTACCCAGACGTAAAATCTTAGGAAGGCCCAGGCTTGTGTCCATATTATTTTCTAGTTTTTTATACAGCTGTTTTATTTTCTAGTTTTTTTTTTAATAAAACCGTTTAACTTAAAAGTTTTTTTACCTATTTTTTTACTTACTCGTTTTTAGTTTGATTTTTGGCTCGTATCATTCATTACGCAAACTCGTCATCTTTTCCAACTCTCTCATTGCATCTTTGTTACTCGGTTTCTTACCTGTCAATTTCTCACAATCAAGCTCCTCAATAAATAGCCCTTCTAAAGACTTTACGCGACTCAATGCAACATACGCTTGACCGTCCTCAAATAGTCTGGAGCCCAAATACACGACAGCATGGTCAACAGTACTGCCCTGCATTTTATGGACAGTGGAGGCACATGACAAAATTATCGGTAACATCCGTCTCTCAGCTGTTCCATAATTAAACTTTGCTGGAAACTGTATGGCTTTAGGATGGATAAGGTGTCCGCCGTCCCTTTCAAAATCAATTTGAACAGATGGTATGTCTGTTTCATACATTTGCGTTCGACAAGTATGGGACGCTCGTCCAAACAAACCAAATGAGCCCAAACTCGATGGGGTTACTAGTAACGGTTGAAGAGTTCCACTGTACACCTCCTGACTCCATCATCAGACCCTCGTCACCAAGTGTGTTGGTAGAAGTATGCGACACTCGTCCAAGCCAACCATATGAGCCCAAACTCGAGGGGGTTACTAGTAATGGTTGAAGAGTTCCACTGTACACCTCCTGACGCCATCATCAGACCCTCGTCACCAAGTGTATTGGTAGAAGTATGGGACACTCGTTCAAACAAACTAAATGAGCCCAAACTCGAGGGGGTTACTAGTAAAGGTTGAAGAGTTCCACTGTACACCTCCTGACTCCATCATCAGACCCTCGTCACCAAGTGTGTTAGTAGAAGTATGCGACACTCGTCCAAACCAACCATATGAGCCCAAAGTCGAGGGGGTTACTAGTAATGGTTAAAGAGTTCCACTGTACACCTTCTGACTCCATCATCAGACCCTCGTCACCAAGTGTATTGGTAGAAGTATGGGACACTCGTTCAAACCAACCAAATGAGCCCAAACTCGAGGGGGTTACTAGTAACGGTTGAAGAGTTCCACTGTACACCTCCTGACTCCATCATCAGACCCTCGTCACCAAGTGTATTGGTAGAAGTATGGGACACTCGTCCAGACCAACCAAATGAGCCCAAATTCGAAGGGGTTACTAGTAACAGTTCAAGAGTTCCACTGTACACCTCCTGACTCCATCATCAGACCCTCGTCACCAAGTGTATTGATAGAAGTATGGGACACTCGTCCAAACCAACCATATGAGCCCAAACTCGAGGGGGTTAATAGTAACGGTTGAAGAGTTCCACTGTACACCTCCTGACTCCATCATCAGACCCTCGTCACCAAGTGTATTGCTAGAAGTATGGGACACTCGTCCAAACCAACCAAATGAGCCCAAACTCGAGGGGGTTACTATTAACGGTTGAAGAGTTCCACTGTACACCTCCTGACTCCATCATCAGACCCTCGTCACCAAGTGTATTGGTAGAAATATTGGACACTCGTCCAGACCAACCATATGAGCCCAAACTCGAGGGGGTTACTAGTAACGGTTGAAGAGTTCCACTGTACACCTCCTGACTCCATCATCAGACCCTCGTCACCAAGTGTATTGGTAGATGTATGGGACACTCGTCCAAACCAAGCAAATGAGCCCAAACTCGAGGGGGTTACTAGTAACAGTTGAAGAGTTCCACTGTACACCTCCTGACTCCATCATCAGACCCTCGTCACTAAGTGTATTGGTAGAAGTATGGAACACTCGTCCAAACTAACCAAATGAGCCCAAACTCGAGGGGGTTACTAGTAACGGTTGAAGAGTTCCACTGTCCACCTCCTGGCTCCATCATTAGACCCTCGTCACCAAGTGTATTGGTAGAAGTATAGGACACTCGTCCAAACAAACCATTGAGCCCAAACTCGAGGGGGTTACTAGTAACGGTTGAAGAGTTCCACTGTACACCTCCTGACTCCATCATCAGACCCTCGTCACCAAGTGTATTGGTAGAAGTATGGGACACTCGTCCAAACCAAGCAAATGAGCCCAAACTCGAGGGGGTTACTAGTAACAGTTGAAGAGTTCCACTGTACACCTCCTGACTCCATCATCAGACCCTCGTCACCAAGTGTATTGGTAGAACTATGGGACACTCGTCCAAACCAACCAAATGAGCCCAAACTCGAGGGGGTTACTAGTAACGGTTGAAGAGTTCCACTGTACACCTCCTGACTCCATCATCAGACCCTCGTTACCAAGTTGAAATTATCATAATATTGTATTGTCACGAGAACTCAATGTGTGTGCAAAGTTTCATAAAAATCGGTTCAGTAGAAGTAGTTGAAAAAGTTGTCGCAAGATTTGAAACAAAGATAGTAACAAACAAACAAACAAACAAACAAATATACGGAGTCAAGCTAAATAAAACCGTTTAAAAATTAAGGCAATGGGTTCATAAGAACCCAACTACATGTGCGTGTCTTTCCGACGAAGACACAATGAAAACCCGGTCCCATCGACTTTTTCACTCGACTATATTTTCAGTTAGCTGAATAACGACGTACACCTTCAATGATCCATGTTCTAATCTCCCAGATGTAGTTTATTTCTGAAAAAAAAGAACATTAAGTTGTCTGTCACGTTTTCAATTTCTTTAACGACTTTGTGGCGTATGCGCCATCCTTGTACTATGACATGACTAAACGGCCAATACTCCATCATCGAACATACATACAATAAAGATCACTCCACTTTGCAGAGTGGCGCTGCTTCTCGTACTTAAAACTCTTCCAGCGTAGCTCGAGGGCAGTCGGGGACCGCGGTGTACAGGTTTTCATTGATTATACATACATAATATCACACGCTGTATCCCGACAATCGGGGTAAGCAGAGTAATCGGAGTTGTGCTGCCGGTACTCTCGTAAATTACAGCACAGGACCGACCGCCACGTTTAGCAATGTATTTGAACAAGATAACTATCAAGCAGCAAGTAAGGCACGGAGGATCTGCTGCATGACCCTGCTGAAAGGGCCGTGCCATGGTGAGAGGTGGCTAGCCTGGCACCCTTTAGCGCGGCATCTTGTCCTTTTTTTTATGTAATCCGGTATGGGTGGCTGAGTCGGAGGGGCCAAAGCCCATGCTCCTACCAACCAATATCACCTCCGAGAAGGTAGGTGCCATACCGGAGATTTTCCTGGATTGCTGGCTATACTGAACTAGAGGAGACCACAACCGAGGCTGCTATGCGGCCATCTTACATCCAGTACGGTGGTTGTTGTTGTTGTTGTTTTGGTTTGGGGTTGGCTCTAGGCCTGCAAACTAATCCCGCTTGGTTGGGGACCTTCGTACAAAACCCCGCAGTCTCCAGCTACCCCAGCCAGCCTATGTCTTCCATTGAAGCCACAAGTCGACCGGGGTGTCTGCAGGCCGCTTATCGCTTAGTCGCCTTTTACAACATGCACGGTGAGAGATGCAGTGGGACTATTCTTATTAAGTACCGACCCCACACAGTACCACCCAGTACGGTGGTACTGGTTGGTACCACCAGTACGGTGGTACCAACCCAATCGGCTACAATAAAGTCCTTATCCCTTAGTCGCCTTTTGCGACATGCACGTGAAGAGATGCAGGGGGGCTAATCTTTTTAAGTACCGGCCCCACACGGTGCAATACTCCACCGAACATGCAATAACGCACGAAACGTCCACTCCACTTTGCAGAGTGGCGCTGCTTCTCGTAGGTACCTAACTAACTCTTCCAGCGTAGCTCGCGAGCAGTCGCGGTGCGCAGGTTTTCATTGATTATCTATGTAAAACATAGTTTTACCGTCGCACGGCGCAATCCGGCATTGCTGAGTGACATTACAGCGCTTATTGAAATGACAAGTGATTCAAAATCAACATTCATTTGCAATAATTTGCATATTCACAGATTTGTAGTCTCCGATGCGAATATTATTTTGTTAGGCGAGGTGTGTTGCCAAACTGTATTGTCGTCATTGACTTATTAACGTTAGGACATGACCATACGATAGTGATACGAACACAACAATTTCCTCACTAAATTGGTGATAAAAAATAATACAAAATTATTCACTCAAACAAGTCTCAAATTAACTAATTTTCCAAATGTAAATAATCGAAATATAACATAATGTAATTTATAGTAGTCGCCGCTAGTATGATGTTCACTCCTTTCATACAAAATCTCTCGCAAATCTGACCCAAAAACACATAAAATCACACACACACACACCACACACGCACACACACACACACACACCCTCTCACATAAATTGTATTTTTTTCATGTAAGTATAAGTAACCACTCGTACCACACGCTGTATCCCGACAATCGTGGTAGGCAGAGAAGAACATGGGTTGCGGTTCAAGCACTCTTGTAAATTACAGCACAACACCCACCACCACATTTAGCAAAGTATTAGGACAAGATAACTATCAAACAGCACGTAGAGTACGGACACCCACCTGCTGCATGACTCGATGGAAGACCGTGCCAAGGTGAGAAGTGGCTTGCCTGTCGCCCTCCAGCATCTCGTCCTTCTCATTATGCAGGGAGAGAGATGCAGTGGGGCTATATATAATAAATACCGACCCCACACGGTACTACCTAGACATATTCTAATAAATCGGAGTTCACTTTTCTCAAGCATTCATTTTGAATTTGTAGTTATTTTCTGTTAAAAAAAATGTGTGGCCATGAAAAAAGTCACCCCTAATTCCTAATTGCCTTATCAAGGGAGAGTTGTACAAAAAAAGCGGAGATACAAATCAGAAGGTGTCGAAGGAGCGCCAGCCAGTAGCTATTGTTTATATTTTTTATTGTTATTTCGAAACCTGCTTGACAGTTTTATTGTTTTCGATCGTTTGACTTTTTTGAACAAATCAGGTATAGTATTCTCCCTCGAAATTCAGTTAAAGTCATTGACATATATTAAAGGAAAAAAAAAATGTCCTCACTAAAGTGTTGGTCAAACCATAGTGAGATAAGAACACCTAAAATAACTACGAGTAAAAACCAATTTGGAAACTGAATATCGCATACTTAATATAATAATTACATTGTTATAAGTTATATATAATAAGTTTATACATGTTATAAGTTTATATTGATGGATTTATATTGATTGTATGTATCTTTGTACAATTTGTATATGTGTGTATTTATATTTCATACAACTGTTCCCTGTTTAGTACTGCATTGTCCGCCCCTACGTGTTTTCCACATCCCAAAGGTTAGTTCGTAAAGAATGCCGCAAGGCATTAAACTCGCCTTTTGTAACCTTTTTATACGGTGTACAATAAAGTATATTTTCATTTCATTTCATTTCAAGTTTTTTTTTATGGAAACTGACACGGTTGACTACATCACCTGCAACATCCGTGATGCCCGCCCATAACACCGGGTGAACTAGATGTCATGTCAGTGCTTCTCCTCAGTCTTGCCGGCTACACTGAACTAGAAGAAAAACACGAACTATTTTCATAGCCGTCTCGACCGAAGTTTCATTCAGTGCGGCGGTACCAACCCGGGTGGGATAAACCCTACAACCTAGTAAGGTAAGAAGAGAAGAGACCTACAGTTTTACGTGGAATCCAAAGCACGGTCAGTCTCCAACGGTTGAGCGGTCACCCATCCAAGTACTAACCGCGCCCAGGTGTGCTAATGATCACGATCGACAGTCAATCATGTGATATTTGTCCTTGTGTCTACTGTTGTCAAGTTCGATTAAGAATAATTAAAAAATATTATACTTTAAATCATCAACACCAGAGAACGAAACAATAATATTTTATTCTTGAATGACTTTCCGCTGGATTTCGAGGGCGAGCTCTATAACTAAAATCTCACCGCTGCTTGTCAATGTGACACCTTTTGTTTTTGTGCATTGAAATGAAAGGTGTGTGTGTGACGACTGACAAGATGTGTTGGCACCACTGCACTGGGGATTCTTTGAGTGGAATGTGATGTTGATTTTTTTTGTAAATATAATTTGAGAAGATAAGAGAAATAGAGCATTTGATACGCCTCGGAATTTTCAAATTAAAGAGAAAAATAAAAGTGTTTTTAACTATTGTGTAATTTGTGACCCGGCTTAGCAACCAGCATTGTTAACCATGCTGCCTAACATAATAATATACGACCGAATGTCCATGAGCGTCCTTAGACACCTTATAGGTGGCTCGGCGCCGTATGGTTTCAGACGACATTTCATTCAGTGCGGGGGTACCAACCCGGGCGGGTTAAACCCTACCACCTAGTAAGGTAAAAGGTCTAATGACTTGTGAAAATTCTATACCATATTATATGTATTGTGTATGTATACAATCGTAGGTACCATGCCCATTTTCAATTATTAATTCATTAATATTGAGCTGCATTTTAAATAAGAAATTATAAATTACTAGCTTTTGCCCGCGGCTTCGCTCGCGTGAAATTCGTATTTCAAAGAAGAAAGTAAGTAACTAAGGCCGATCTGCGTTAAGGTAAACGATAAACCTTCTCAACTAAAGTAAGTAACTAAGGGCGAGGCCGAAGGCCGAGCCGCGTTCAGGAAGACGATAAACCTACTCAAAGAAAGTAAGTAATTGAGGGCGAGGGCGAAGGCCGAGCTGCGTACAGGAAAACTATAAACCTTCTTGAAGAAAGTAAGTAACTGAGGGCGAGGCCGAAGGCCGAGCTGCGTTCAGGAAGACGATGACCTTTTCGAAGAAAGTAAGTAACAGAGGGCGAGGCCGAAGGCCGAGCTGCGTTCAGAAAGACCATAAACCTTCTCGATGAAAGTAAGTAACTAAGGGTGAGGCCGAAGGCCGAGCTGCGTTCAGGAAGACTATAAACCTTCTCGAAGAAATTAAGTAATTGAGGGCGAGGCCGAAGGCCGAGCTGCGTTCAGGAAGACTATAAACCTTCTTGATGAAAGTACCTAACTGAGGGCGAGGCCGAAGGCCGAGCTGCGTTCAGGAAGACATTGACCTTTTCGGAGAAAGTAAGTAACAGAGGGCGAGGCCGAAGGCCGAGCTGCGTTCAGGAAGACCATAAACCTCCTCGATAAAAGAAAGTAACTAACGGCGAGGCCGAAGGCCGAGCTGCGTTCAGGAAGACTATAAACCTTTTCGAAGAAATTAAGTAATTGAGGGCGAGGCCGAAGGCCGAGCTGCGTTCAGCAAGACTATAAACCGTCTTGAAGAAAGTAAGTAACTATCGCCCATAGTTACCTACTGTCATCGAGAAGGTTTAGCGTCTTCCAGGATACAGCTCGGCCTTCGGCCACGCCCTTAGTTACTTACTGTCTTTGAGAAGGACTTCCTGAACGCAGCTCGACCTTCGGCCTCGCCTCAGTTACTTACTTTCTTCTTTTGAAATACGAATTTCTTCTCCCTCTCCCTCTCCCTCTCCCTCTCGCTCTCGCTCTCGCTCTCGCTCTCGCTCTCGCTCTCGCTCTCGCTCTCGCTCTCGCTCTCGCTCTCGCTCTCGCTCTCGCTCTCGCTCTCGCTCTCGCTCTCGCTCTCTCTCTCGCTCTCGCTCTCGCTCTCGCTCTCGCCCTCGCTCTCGCTCTCGCTCTCGCTCTCGCTCTCGCTCTCCCTCTCCCTCTCCCTCTCCCTTTCCCTCTCCCTCTCCCTCTCCCTCTCCCTCTCCTTCTCCCTCTCCCTCTCCCTCTCCCTCTACCTCTCCCTCTCCCTCTCCCTCTCCCTCTCCCTCTCCCTCTCCCTCTCCCTCTCCCTCCCCCTTCCCATCCCCCTTCCCCCCTCCCATCTCCCCTCCCCCGCCCCCTTTACTGTAATATACACTTAATTTACAGGAAAACGTAAACGAAAATCCCAATCCTTCTAGTTCTCACAGAAAACGCGATGGTACGGAACCCTCTTTACGCGAGTTCGACTCGAACTTGACCACTTTAAAAAAAAAAAATTTTTCCATGGGATATACACTTAATTTACAGGAAAACGTAAACGAAAATCCCAATCCTTCTAGTTCTCACAGAAAACGCGATGGTACCGAACCCTCTTTACGCGAGTTCGACTCGAACTTGACCACTTTTAAAAAAAAATTGTTACCATGGGATATACACTTAATTTACAGGAAAACGTAAACGAAAATCCCAATCCTTCTAGTTCTCACAGGAAACGCGATGGTACGGAACCCTCTGTACGCGAGCTCGGCTCGAACTTGACCACTTTTTTTAAAAATTATGTTACTCCGGGATATACACTACCCATATACGAAGTTTCGTCCAAATCCGTCCAGCCGTTCAGGCGTGAAAGAGGAACAAACAAACAAACAAACAAACAAACAAACATACTTTCACATTTATGATATTATAGTGAGATGAGATAGTGAGATGAGATATACGTGCCAATAAAGACGTAAAAAATCAATGAGATCGAAAAACGAACTTCAATACAAAGGTACAGTAAACAAAAATAAAAGTATACAATCGCAGCGCTGTGCTGTTAACGCCTTAATAACGCTGACCTTTGACGTTGCTGTGGAGATATGGCTGGTACGGTCTGACAAAAAAGAAAGTATGTTTGAATTTGACAAGAGCATTTCTTGAGCGCGTCTGCTGAGTGGTTTGATAGTAAAGTAAAAACTGTAAGTAGGTTTTTCCATCCGGATTGGTACAACCACACTGAATGAAGGTCGATAATTGGCTACGAAAAATAGTACTTGTTTTTCGTTCAGTTCAGTGTAGCCGGCACAACCAAAAGGAAACACTGAGATGCCTAGTTCCGATATTGGAATGGACTGACATCACGGATGTAGCACCTGATAAAACCAAACATGTCAGGTTATACATAAAACATAAAAATATAAGTGTCTTTTGGTTCACATTTTGGGGTACCCTGTACTTTTTAACGAACTTATTAGAAAAATGTATGCGTGGTATGTCTGCTGGCAAAATTCTGCCTATTTTGGCATCAGTTTCATCAAAATCGGTTCAGTAGATCCGGAGATATCTGCATGACCGATAGAAGCAAAGTGATCCCACAAGGGTTCCTTTTTATTTCACAATGTTCAGATGAAACCTTTGTCAGCCTCGGTAGCTCATTGGTGCAGTCGGTCGACTGTTGCTAAGCACACCTGGGCGCGGTCAGTACTTGGATGGGTGACCGCTAGACCATTGGAGGCTGACCGTGGTTCGGATTCCACGTAAAACTGTAGGTCCCTTCCATTCTTACCTTACTTGGTGGTAGGGATTATCCCGCCCAGGTTGGTACCACGGCACTGAATGAAACGTCGTCGGTCGAAACGGCTATGTAAATAGTTCGTGTTTTCCGTTCAGTTCAGTGTAGCCGCATGAAATGAAGGGAAGCACCGACATGGCACCTAGTTCACCCGGTGTTATGGTCTGACATAACGGATGTTGTAGGCTATGCAGGCAATCGTGTCAGTTTCCAAAAAAAATCGCTATATATAAATGAAAATGTTATTCTAATATTAAGATAGATCTAGATACATTTAATCATGCAAATATTTTAATTCAATACTATAAAACGGCTTCAATTTAAGTCAAATGATTATTGAACGTGTCATAATTAGATATTTATGCAATTTTTAATTCTACTTATAAATTGAACTGCTATATAAAATTAGCTAAATAATCCAAATTGCTTAATTAGTTATGATAAATAGTTTGAATGTGGGTCTCTCCAAAAAGTGAGATTAAAACATATATTTAGTTCTATGAATAATGATTATTGGTATAAAAAATTGTGTTGCTGACGCATTTTAAATCATGACTTTGATAAAGGCGCGCTCCATATTTATTGTAAGAATATTTATAACGGAAAGGCGTTGAGACGACTTAATACAATTTGATTTGATTATTTAATTCTCCTGCCAAGAAACCTTTATTTAATTTTGTCCACATAGATTTTTCGATCTAAGGGCTGGCATACCTATGATTATTCGAATTTTGTTAATCTTTTAAGATATCCATTGAGCGGCGGGTGGCCGAGTGGTTTGGGCATCGGCTTCTCATGCGGGAGGTCCGAGGTTCGAATCCGGTCGGCGTGTACCAATGAGTTTTTTTTGACGAAAAAATTTACGTGCATACCTACACCCGCTGCTTCACCGTTCGGAACCGGTGTAAAACTGTAGGTCCCTTCCCTTGCCCCTTACTAGGTGGTAGGCTCAAATTGTAGCCGACTGGGTTGATACCACCGTACTGGATGTAAGATGGCCGCAAGCAACCTCGGTTGTGTTCTCCTCTAGTCCAGTATAGCCAGCAATCCAGGGAAGTCTCCGGTATGGCACCTACCTTCTCGGAGGTGATATTGGCTGGTTAGAGCATGTGCTTTGGCCCCTCCGACACAGCCACCCAAACCGGATTACATAAAAAAAAAAAACATTATATTAGTCAGTCAGCGTGTAAGCGTCCACTCCTGGACATAAGCCTCTTAAATTTTCCTCCAGTCCTCGCGGCCTTCAGCCGTTTTCCTACACTCCGCTTTCCTGTTCACGGCGGCCGCCAGTGTAGGACACGGTTACTTCCTGTGCTTACTCCAACGGTCGTCGTCTCTTCGGTAATTAGGTATTTACATAGATATATTTTTATTTAATAATGTAAAAAACAAGCAAACTAATTAACTAAAAACTAATTATGTAACAAACATTAAAATAACCTCCATTTTTGGTTTCGCCGTAGTAGGGGTATTTTCTCAAGTTGCTAGAACGCTTGCGGCATTATTACCCCGCTAAATGACAAAACTTAACCTTGGAATAGAGAAGGCCCTTGATCGAGGGACCCGATTTTTCTCTCTGTAAAGTTAAATTATTTTTTAGAAAGGAAGAAAACCTTTTTATTTCCTCAGTACTTAAAATATTAGTTTTTGTGTATTTCAATTCAAAAGAATTTTTTTTTCACTCATAAACACACAAAGTATACATACACACAAGAAACAAATTACACACATACATACATACATACATACATAACACACGCTGTATTCCGACAATCGGGCTAGACTGAGTAACCGGTGTTGTGCTGCAAGAACTCTGGTAAATTACAGCATAACACCTACCACCACGTTTAGCAAAGTATTAGGACAAGATAATTCTCAAGCAGCAAGTAAGCCACAGCTACTGCATAACTCGGTGGAAGGACCGTGCCAAGGTGCGAGGTGGCTAGCCTGTCGCCCTAAGAAACAAACTGTTTTCTATTAAGCATTTGTACAGTAAAGCAGGGAAGCTCAACATATGTTTCTGTTCACATGCAGTGCTGTGTCGATCCCTGATATCTTGCCACACTTTCTCACGACCTCCATATAACATTGACCACGGTGGTGGCGCGGTGGGGCAGGTATAGCTTTTTAGGGTTCCGTACGGGACAGTATTACTATTACGTATTACCGTATTACGTGTTTTTTATTTGACTTGATATATGAAGTATCAAAATTGACGATGGCACTACCAGATATAGGTAATTTAAATAGGCAGAGTGGTCAGATTCTTCCGTATTCATGTTTATGCTGTAAATATTTGGTTCCCTTGCCCCTTACTAGGTGGTAGGCTCAAATTGTAGCCGACTGGGTTGATACCACCGTACTGGATGTAAGATGGCCGCATAGCAGCCTCGGCTGTGTTCTCCTCTAGTCCAGTATAGCCAGCAATCCAGGGAAGTCTCCGGTATGGCACCTACCTTCTCGGAGGTGATATTGGCTGGTCGGAGCATGCGCTTTGGCCCCTCCGACTCAGCCACGCATACCGGATAACATAAAAAAAAATATTAATGTTCTTGTGAGCGGTAGTATGGGTTAAATTGGAAATTACTTTAATATAATACTTATAAGATACTAAAAAACCGGCCAAGTACGAGTCGGACTCGCGCACCGAGGTTTCCGCACCACAAAAACAACATTGAAAAAACGTGTCTTGTATGGGAACCCCCCTTAATTTTTTACTTTTTCTATTTTTTATTATTTGTTGTTTTATCCGCCATAATAAGACATATTCTGTGAACATTTCAACGGGCTACCTATGACGGTTCAAGAGATACAGCCCTCGGACAGACAGACGGACGGACAGACAGACAGACGGCGTAGGATTAGCAATAGGCTTCCGTACGGGATACGGAAACCTAAAAACATTGTGACTTGCGAAGTTTGTTTGTCAATTCTTTTTCGCATTGAATTTAGAACTGGCGGAATTTTTCGACATCGGCGTAGGTTACCTACACCTACCATAAGGATGAAATTATACAATAAGCAATAAATATAAATAATAAACAATAAACTAATCCTACGCCGTCTGGCCTTTTTTTTTATTGAAAGCGCGACATTTGATGCCGAGTTACCAATGAGGTGTCTAACGACGCCCATGGACATTCGATCGTATGAAGGGGTTGCGAATGCCAAGCCGGAATATCAGGTGCCCATTCACGCCCCTCTTGAAGGACCGAGACCAATTTTGGGGGGAAATATATGGGCAGGGAGAGCGTTTCAGAGTTTACAAAGTTTGTGCTACCTTTAAAGGGATCTATCTTTTGAACCGTAATATGTAGCCGATTTAAATTTACCTAACAAATAATAATAATAAAAAAAACTAATTAGATATCCTAACAAATAATAATAATAAAAAAAACTAATTAGATATCCTAACAAATAATAATAATAAAAAAAAAACAAATTAGAAAAAACACATTACCGTGTGGGGCCGGTACTTTAAAAGAATAGCCCCACTGCATCTCTCCCCGTGTATGTCGTAAAAGGCGACTAAGGGAAATGGACTCCCTTCTTATATTACTAGGTGGTAGGGTTTAACCCGCCCGGGTTGGTACCACCGCACTGAATGAAAGGTCGGTCGAAACGGCTATGTAAATAGTTTGTGTAGCCGGCACGACCGAAGGGAAGCACTGACGTGGCACCAAGTTCACCCGGTGTTATGGGCTGACATCACGGATGCTGTAGGTGATGTAGCCAACCGTGTCAGATTCCAAAAAAAAAAAAAAACATTTTTTTTAACTACTAAACAGAAATATTATCTTGAGTGGTGATACGGAACCCTCGGTCCGTAGTCCGGAGTCCGACTTGCACTTGGCCGGTTTTGTTATCTACAGTGACAATTTCTCAATGTTCCTAGACATCTGCTTAGTTGAGACTTATTGTTATAATTAAGTTTTTTCTAGTTAATTACATACATTGAAGAATATACATAGAAAAATATGTTTTAATTTTGTATAATGAATGACATTTGTACCGTGTGGGGCCGGTACTTTAAAAGAATAGCCCCACTGCATCTCTCCCCGTGTATGTCGTAAAAGGCGACTAAGGGAAATGGACTCCCTTCTTATATCACTAGGTGGTAGGGTTTAACCCGCCCGGGTTGGTACCACCGCACTGAATGAAAGGTCGGTAGAAACGGCTATGTAAATTTTCCGCTCCACAAAAAAAAAAAAAAAAACAATTTCCTTTTATGGAAGCCCCCTTAATTTTTTCCAAGAGTACTTTAACAAGAGTACTTGCAGAACAACACCGATTACTCTGCCGGAATACAGCGTGTGGTATGTATGTATGTATGTATACAGAACCATATATAGTACGTATCGTAATGTACAAACAGACAGATATCGATCACTTTTATAATAGTATAGATATAAATTAGGCACAGGCGACAGGTATCTAAAAACCGGTGTCATGTTACACAAAAGATTTATCTAATTACAGATCTCAACTGTCAAAAGCAATCAGCTAATCACCGATCGAACTGTCCTCTTGAATCAAACACGCTACGATTGATTAATAGTCCACGGCCATCATTTTTAGGTTTTGGCATCTGCACGGAAGCCTATTACTAAGTCTACGCCGCCCGTCTGTCTGTCTGTCTGTCCGTCCGTTCGTCCGAAGGCTGTATCTTTTGAACCTGAACAGGTAGCCGGTTGAAATTTTCACAGAATATGTGTTATCATGGCAGGCTAGCTTTTGCCCGCGGCTTCGCTGGCGTGAAATTCGTAATTAAAAGAAGAAATTATGTAAGCCCGCTAATTTACCTTTATTTCGGCGCGCTGAACAATTCGGTTTGTATGAGAGCCACATCTTAGCGTAACTGGAACTGAATTTTATTGCCTATACTGTGTCCCACATAGTTATTTTTTTTATTTTATTTTTTTATGGAAACTGACACGGTTGGCTACATCACCTACAACATCCGTGATGTCAGCCCATAACACCGGGTGAACTTGGTGCCACGTCAGTGCTTCCCTTCGGTCGTGCCGGCTACACTGAACTGGACGGAAAACACAAACTATTTACATAGCCGTTTCGACCGACCTTTCATTCAGTGCGGTGGTACCAACCCGGGCGGGTTAAACCCTACCACCTAGTAATATAAGAAGGGAGTCATATCCCTTAGTCGCCTTTTACGACATACACGGGGAGAGATGCAGTGGGACTATTCTTTTAAAGTACCGGCCCCACACGGTACACCGGCCCCACACGGTACATTAAAAGTGCTTGTACAAAGTTTCATCGAATTCGGTTTCACGGAGCATACATACACACATACATACAGAAAATATTTCTAAAAATCGTCAATTTAGTTTTAGTATCATACATAGAGTCTACAAACGCAGTATCTCATAAAACAAAGTAACTTACTCCATGACCATGCCTCACAGATTTATTATTAGTATTGATTGATATTGATATACTTACTAAGAAATAATAAAAAAAAGAACAAGTAAAAATTTATGGGGTCACCATACAAGAAACGAGTTTTTGTTTTTGCTCTATCGTAAAAACAATTATACATACAAGCGTCAAACTTTGTATGATTATAGTGCAAACATTATATAACAGAAAATAATATAAACTGACCAATTACGTGATGGTACGGAGACCTCGGTGCGCGAGTCCAACTCGCACTTGGCCTTTTTTTTTTTAATTCTTTGTGTTGATTCAGATGTGTGGGATGAAATAGTTCGTTGGAAAAATAGTCAACACTGACTGATATATACAGGGTGTCCCAGATTGATCGCACATATTATCACCACGTGATTCCTTAGCTCATAGGCTACGTGGGACACACTAAAAGTTTCCGGAATTAATAAGAATAAAATACCATTAAAGGTCAAAAATTAATTTATTGTTTCTCAAAATATTCTCCCTTTGCGTAAATGCACTTTTTCATACGATTAAACCAATTTTGAAAACTTTTGTTCCACTCCTCCGTGGTGACCTCAGAAACGTGTTTTTCATATTCTTCGACAGCCTCTTCTGGTGATGAAAATCGTTGACCGCGTAATTGGTTCTTAATTTTTGGGAACAGAAAAAAGTCACAAGGTGCCGTCACCTGTTACTATGTCCCACACCAAATTTGAAGCGCCTTTGTTGAATCTGGTAAGCATGGCATTGCACCAAGTGACGCGGTGCGTTTTTGAACCTCGGTCAAATTGTGTGGGATCCACCGCGAGCACAGCTTTCTCACACCCAAATGTTTGTGTAGGATTGATTGTATTTGACTCATGCCTATGTCTAAGGATGCCCGAATCTCATGGTAGGTCACATGCCTGTCTGTTTCGATCATACGGCGCACAGCATCGATGTTTTTGTTGTTTACAGCGGTGAACGGGCGACCATCGCGAGATTCGTCACTGAGATTGACACGACCGCGCTTGAATTCTGCAAACCAGCAATAAATAGTCGTCTTGCATGGTGCTTCATCGCCAAAAGCAGATTGAAGCCGAGCGAGGCTCTGATGAGCTGTCAAATTACACTTAAAATCGTAGAAAATCATACTACGAAAATTTTCCCGGGTTAAATTTATGTTAATGTAGACACGCAATTTTTAAAATGGCGCCACAATGGAAAAACAATTGACAGTCAGATGAAACAAATTGCATTCTACAGCCAAAGAGTTCCATTTTCAAATGTTGTAATTACTTTTTAAATATTGTTTATGTAAGTGGTCAATTCCGGAAACTTTTAGTGTGCCCTATGTACAAGAATGGTTCTTAAAATTTTTCTTATCCGTCTTCACCTGATCTGAGGTTTTCACGTATGCGGCAATGTGCCAAGAGAGCTGTGTTTTTTTATGGTAACTGAGACGTTTGGCTACATCACCTACAACATCCGTGATGTCAGCCCATAACACCGGGTGAACTAGATGCCATGTCAGTGCTTCGCTTCGGTCGTGTCGGCTACACTGAACTGGACGGAAAACACGAACTATTTACATAGCCGTTTCGACCGACGTTTCATTCAGTGCGCTGGTACCAACCCGGGCGGGTTGAACCCTACCTCTAGTAAGGTAAGATGGGAAGGGACTTACAGTTTTAAGTGGAATCCGAACCACTGTTAGCTTCTAACGGTCGAGCGGTCACTCATCCAAGTACTGACCGGCCCAGCGTTGCTTAACAATCAATAGCGACAGTCGACTGTCTGCACCACTGAGCTATCGAGGCTGAAGAACGGTTCACAATTTTTCTTTTCCGTCATCACATGATCTGATGTTTTCACGTATGCAGCAAGGTGCCAAGAGATAATGTCCGTCGCGTAATAATGATATTGTTGTACGATGTACGACAGAGTGCTGTTGTCACTCCATCTTGCCGCATATAATCCTGAAAAGCTTAAAACTGTAACACGGAAGAGAAAAAAAATACGTCCCGCCCAGGATTCGAACCTGGAACTCCGGCTTGAGCCGCCAGCGCGTTACCAATTCCGCCATCGAGTCGATGACGTAATCTCCCAAAATTTTTGAACAGTTGCATCTTCTATTTGTAGGTTCGACGCAATCTACTCCGTTCAGTCAACTTGCATTCGGCGTGTGGTCACCTGACACAAAATCTTTCGCCAAGGATTTGGCTAAACTCCTTGTCGATAACTCGGGTGACCGTCGCGCCGGTACTTTCTTCGCACAACGTGTAGCGCTGGAGATTCAGAGAGGCAATTATTGTGCTAGTGTCCTGGGTACCGCAGGGGATTTGGCAGAACTGGAGGAGATTTACCCGCTTTCACAGCACTCCCACCGCACCCCCGACGCCTAACCGGTGCAACCCTCCTTTTTCTTCATTTGTTTAATTGTAATAGTTGTATTTCATTTATAGTTTATTTTATTATAATAATTGTTTAAGATTGTTTAGTTTTAATATAAATCCTTCTTTTATTATCTAATATTAATATAAAAAAAATATGTAAACCAGCATGGGTGGCTGTGCCGAGGGACCAATGGTGCAGTCGACAGAGCCAAAATAACCTCTCCTCGCGAAACCACGCTCAGTTAGGTGCCATGCCAGCAGATTTGCGGACTGTTGCTAGGCTGTCTAGCCCGTTAATACGACGCTTGAAGACACCCTTATTAATATTATAATAATAATAGTCACCAAAGTCGTATTTGGCATCGGACAAAATGTACAGAGATCCGTGTAACCCACGCCTCAGTTAAACCTCAGCAGATTAACTCAGCATTAACAACAAATTATCCGCTGAATATATCACCGATTCTAATGTTACAATCCAACTTATAACCGGTGGTCAGACAGTCTAGCTAGAACGTACACAAACAATTAATTGTGTCTTTATGCAACTAAATAAACATTCTCGCCCAGTGTGAACCGGACCTATATCGGTTGACAGCTGCAGTCATGCTCAATGTTCAATTCGTTCCGCAACGGAGTATGTTTTAGAGACATTCCTAATTTTGTTTTTAATTTGAAAAATTCAATAAACTAAATGTGGCAAGGTTAGATTAGCCTTGCAATGGTCAATGTTAATGAGATAGTTAGAAAGTGGCATACGCAATTTTATCTGTCAGCCTCGGTAGCTCAGTGGTGCGTCGCGGTCAGTGCTTTGATGGGTGACCGCTCGACCGTTGGAGGCTGAGCGTGGTTCGTTACTAGGTGGTAGGGTTTATCCCGACCGGGTTGGTACCACCGCACTGAGCGAAACGTCGGTCGAAACGGCTATTTAAATAGTTCGCGTTTTCCGTCCAGTTCAGTGTAGCCGACATGAAATGAAGGGAAACACTGACATGGCACCTAGTTCACCCGGTGTTATGGGCTAACATCACGGATGTTGTTAGGTGCCAACCGTGTGAGTTTCCATAAATAAAACGGGATATAGGCAGGAACCACCACTGCGATTTGACACGAATCATACAAGCACTTTCTCTTCAGCCATTCATACACAATTTCATGCATTCCGTCGATATGGTATGGATACGATTAATGCGTTGCGTTGCGTACCTACCTTTGTGTAGCATAGAACTGATTTGTTCATGGTGCATTAGGCCGCCAACGTTAAACTTTCCATGGACTTTCCCTTCGTAAAATTGTTCAGTCATCTTCAATCTAAGCTATGCTCTTAAAATTTTATTTCAGAAGGTTCATCGTTTACCTTAACTCAGCTCGGCCTTCGGCCTCGCCCATAGTTTTTTTTTATGTAATCCGGTATGGGTGGCTGAGTCGGAGGGGCCAAAGTGCATGCTCCGACCAGCCAATATCACCTCCCAGAAGGTAGGTGCCATACCGGAGACTTTCCTGGATTGCTGGCTACGAACTAGAGGAGAATACAACCTAGGCTGCTATGCGGACATCTTACATCCAGTACGGTGGTACCAACCCAGTCGGCTACAATTTGAGCCTACCAGGTTATATCCTCTTTGCCTACCACCTAGTAAGGGGCAAGGGAAGGGACCTACAGTTTTCAGTTTTACACCGGTTCCGAACGGTGAAGCAGCAGGTGTAGGTATGCAATGAATTTTTTTCGTCCGCGTACTACGCTACGCCGTGTTCTCCGCATCATTTTGTATGGAGGAAAGAAGTTCGCAAATCAATCACTAGAGGCGCTGCTCCGTTTCTCCATACAAAATGATGCGGAGAACAGGGCGGGGGCGTAGTACGCGATGTAGGTTAAATCTCGTGATAAGGGTACTGATCATGTGTCATACGTTTGACCTGAAATGGCAAGCTGCATTGCTCGGAAAACGACCGCGAATAATACCGTAGAATTTTTAACAATGTGTATTATTAGGGTAATTAAAACAACTTTAAAACGCTTACTACTACAAGGAACATACTTCCGGCGAACATATTTTCGTACTCAACATTTTAAATCTCTGATTTGCTGTAATTTTATCTACTGTGTGGGGCCGGTACTTAATAAGAATAGCCCCACTGCATTTCTCCCCGTGCATGTCGTAAAAAGCGACTAAGGGATAAGGACAAGATGCCGTGCAAGGGCGACAGATTAGCCACCTTGGCACGGTCCTTCCACCGAGTCATGCAGCAGGTGGGCCTTCGTGCCTTACTTGCTGCCTGATCTTATCTTGTCGGAATACTTTGCTAAACGTGGTGGTCGGTGTTGTGCTGTAATTTATGAGAATACTTGCAGCACAACACCGATTATTCTGCTTACCCCGATTGTCGGGATAAATCGTGTGGTATGTATGTATGTATGTTTATCTATATTCCATACTACTGAATTTTCTGCTGCTGTTCAAAATTATAACGCCTTCTTTCATCTTCGTGTATCTATTTAGCTAGGATCACAATGTGGCTGGGACATTAGGATATTAGAAAAAACAATTAGATGTTAAATCGTCAAAATCGTTAATTTTACGTTCTGTTCCCATTCCATTCCAAATTTACCTACTGAACTTTCACGGGACACCCCAAATCCTCAAATGAACAATTTTTTCATTTGAGAAAATCTTTTAGAAACACTGGTCTAGGGAGACCCTTCCCGACCCGACTCTAACACTCACTTTCGTTAGTCTCCTATCATCGAACCACCGAAGCATTCCTGTCTCAATCCTTGTCACTATATCTTCTTTCAGACCTGAAGTCCGTGAACAATGTATTCGCTAAAACTGTAACAAGAAGTCATGTCCTCAGAGTTTCAACAACGCCAACAGTAGTTAAATGTTTAAAAGTAAACATGTTTTACGATTTGAGTTGCCGTCTAGTTTGGAACTAAGTTAATTCAAGTGTATGTAGGTATTGCTTTAGCAGTTCGGCAGTTAGCTCAACTTTATAACCCGCAGGCGAATAGAAATGGAATGTTAAGCTAATATTCCAAGTTTGAATTGAGACGAAATGAATCATGCTTTATCTGCGGCAGTTATTTCAACGGTGTTCGAGAATTAAATTAAATTTGTATAACGTTGGCATTATATTAACTGGGGTAACATGGATATTCAGTTGAATAATGGCTGTGAGAATATCAGCTAAGCCAATACTAAAACATTATTCTAAATTTCTATGAATATAACACTTTGTTAACAAACATATGCAATATGCACACAATTTTGTCAGCCTCGCTAGCTCAGTGGTGCGGTCGGTCGACTGTCGATCGTATTCATAAGCACAACTGGGCGCGGTCAGTATTCGGATGGGTGACCGCTCGACCGTTTGAGACCTACAATGCTCCAAGCTCCAAAAACGTCCAAGCTTGTCCAACATCCCGCTGCGCCGCCGCGCCGTCCCCTTTCCACCTCCGCTCAACGCGCACTGGGCAGGGATTGCATCCCTGCCCAGTGCGCCCTGGACTTACCGCGGATGCGTATATCAATAGGTTCTGCAGATCTTTCCTCCACAGAATTGGTAAACTCTGGAATGCTCTTCCTGCCCACATATTTCCCCCCAACTATGTCTCGGGTCCTTCAAGAGAGGCGTGAATAGCCACCTGTCAGGCCGACATGGCATTCGCAACCCCCGCTTACGACCGAATGTCTATGGGTGTCGTTAGACATCTTATGGTTGGCTCGGGGACACATTTTTTTTTTATGGAAACTAACACGGTTGGCTACATCACCTACAACATCCGTGATGTCAGCCCATAACACCTGGTGAACTTGGTGCCACGTTAGTGCTTCCCTTCGGTCGTGCCGGCTACGCTGAACTGGACGTAAAACACAAACTATTTACATAGCCGCTTCGACCGACCTTTCATTAAGTGCGGTGGTACCAACCCGGGCGGGTTAAACCCTACCACCTAGCAATATAAGAAGGGAGTCAAATCCCTTAGTCGCCTTTTACGACATACACGGGGGGAGATGCAGTGGGGCTATTCTTTTAAAGTACTGGCCTCACACGGCACTTTCTATAAACAACATTATACCGTGTGGGGCCGGTACTTTAAAAGAATAGCCCCACTGCATCTCTCCCCGTGTATGTCGTAAAAAGCGACTAAGGGATATGACTCCCTTCAGCGTTATGCCACCACAGTCAGAATTGTAGCCTCACGTCGCCAGATAATATACATATTCCGTGTCGGGGTGGTGCTGCTGCGGTCTGTTGACAACAAATTGCTATGATTACTGGAGCAGTCTGCGCAAGTCGCCGCCGCACTATGGATCGAGAAACGGCCTCCATAGTATTAGGAGATTTTTTTCGCAAACTTCATTTTTTTTGAAAAACTGTTTTTGTTATATTTAGGGTTATATAAGATAATACGAAATATATAGTTGTAGTGATATCAGTCAAGTAGATATTTTATTAAAAATACTTGAAGTTTTCAGTTGTATGGGACGGAGAATGTTTAGTCAATTTTTTCAAAAGTCTTTCGAGGTGTCGCAGATCTTTTAATACATCATGAAGTAGACCACGAGTGTAATAAGACCACATAAAAACTGTAACCCAATTCGACCCGGTATAGAAAATATCTAAGTCCGAATTTATAAATTTTCGTCTATTTTCCTTATACATTATTTATGGTTTAACTTTACAATTAATCACATTTTCTTATGTTTTGTGATTGCCAAGTGTGTAAGTTATACTAATTGGTACATTATGTAACAACTATCCACCACTGTGGTCGAAAATACCCTCCAATATTTGTAGCGTTTTAAATGTTTATTCGTTATTTATAATTGATTTGAGGGCATATTAAATAAACAAATATGTGATGACGCGTAGCTTGACAGTACGTATGTATGTTAGGTTCAAATATATAAAGTATATATATATATTTTTTATATTTTAAAATTTGCAATGTATGGGACGAAGAACATTATATTTATTTTGCCGGACTACAAAGATGTGTCAAACTCTTATTAGCAAGGTTGTGTAGCACAACATAAAAATAAACACAATCAGTAAAAAAAAATTTAGATAGGTGCAGCCTTCCGAGTATCGACAGGTCAAAGTATAGCATTTTTTACCTTTTTTCTTTAACAGTAATTTTTGGTTACATTATGATTGTACAATTATTAAGCAGGTATGCAAATATGTGAGGCATATAATTCTATATCAGATATGTACAGACCATTCCGATTAACAGTGTAAAAAAATAGCAATATTTTTATTTAATAAAACTGGAAACATTATAGTACATTATTCGAAACTGTTAAGAACTAACAAAGTCTTAACAGTAACGTGATGTTGAACGTGACGGAAAAGAGGCTGTACAAAAAATAAATTGTGAACGCACTTTCTCAAGATGTTAAAAAAATTTCTATTCAAAATTATTCACCAAAATTAATTTTATAAAAAAATTGTTTTATATAAAATTTGAGCCGGTATAGAAAATATGTAAGTCCGAATTTGTAGATTTTTGTTTTCTTTCCTTTAAATATAATTTACAGTTTTAGAATAGAACATAAATACAAGGCTTTGCAGCTCATTCATTATGACGACGCATTAGATACTAATTACCATTCGGTAAGACGAAAACATTCCCACATCCCTGTTTGTGAAACCCCACTATATTTTAAAAAACCGGTTTAGTACATCAGGTGGTGTCCTTTGGTCGCGAATTTCAGTTTAGTATTTGTTCAACGCGCGTAAGGGACGGATCTCTCCTTTCGAAACGAGTTATCGCTGTTTTCAAATACTTTCCTTCCTGCATTATTTTATTACTTGAAAACTAGGTACATTTTCGGTTCAAACTCTAACATTTTACAAAATGAAAGAGTTAAAATCAAATCTGAAACTTTTTGTTTTCTTAAAAAACGAGCAAGGCCTCTCCGACCCAAACATACTATTTGACAAGTTTTCCGTTCATATATCTGATGAAAACCGTGATCAATTCAAGTGTTTTTGTAAAACCTACTTGTCTAATATGTATAAAAAGTGGAAAAGTACAAATTATTTGTTCAGTTTCTTCAAATGCAAATTTGAAACATGGTTGACGTCAGACATAAAGTGGCCCGAATATGTTCAAAACATACCTCAAGAACCAAGACATGAGGAAGCGGAACCATTCGTGCCGCAATCACCAGCGAGACATCATTCAGAAGCTTCAACATCTCCTAAACCAGAGTTCAGTCCTCGAAATCAATTCCACGAACTTCACTACCAGCAAAAAAGGCGCAGAACCGCACATCTGTGTACGGAAAATGACTTCGACGAGCTCGCATTCGCTGCGGTGAGTAAAGGTATTAATACGGAAAGACATGATGTTGCTGAGGTGCTTAAGTTTCTTCTGGAAAATTCAGATGAGGTTGGTAGAATAAAGGAATACATTAAAGTTAAAAAAAAAACAATACTCGCCGGAGAAAGCCCTCAGCCTCTTCAGTTCCCAGCAACTCTCCAAATCGCAATACTGCGAACTACGGGCAACGGCAATTGAAGCAGGAGTTGAACTGTATCCCTTATACTATCAGCTCCAAAAAAAAGGTCGAGTGTTACCGTCCGAAAGAAAGTGTCAAGGTCACGGAAGTGGAAGCACGTGTTTTTGCAGCATACAATAATGCAGGAAGGAAAGTATTTGAAAACAGCGATAACTCGTGTCGAAAGGAGAGATCCGTCACTTACGCGCGTTGAACAGATAATAAACTGAAATTCGCGACCAAAGGACACTAATTACCGGTTTTTACAAATATATTGGGGTTTCACAAACAGGGATGTGGGAATGTTTTCGTCTTACCGAATGATAATTAGTATCTAATGCGTCGTCATAATGAATGAGCTGCAAAGCCTTGTATGTATGTTCTATTCTAAGATTGTAAATTATATTTAAAGGAAAGAAAACAAAAATCTACAAATTCAGACTAACATATTTTCTATACCGGCTCGAATTTTATATAAAACAATTTTTTTATAAAATTAATTTTGGTGAATATTTTATTTATAAGTTCGGTTTATTAATTTGTTCTGTTTTTATTCAACCTTGTATTTATTTTGGTGAATAATTTTGAATAGAAATTTTTTTAACATCTTGAGAAAGTGCAACTGTTCACGATTTTTTTTTGTGCAGCCTCTTTTTCGTCACGTTCAACATCACGTTACTGTTAAGACTTTGTTAGTTCTTAACAGTTTCGAATAATGTACTATAATGTTTTCAGTTTTATTAAATAAAAATATTGCTATTTTTTACACTGTTAATCGGAATGGTGTGTACATATCTGATATAGAATTATATGCCTCACATATTTGCATACCTGCTTAATAATTGTGCAATCATAATGTAACCAAAACTTACTGTTAAAGCAAAAAGGTAAAAAATGCTATACTTTGACCTGTTGATACTTGGAAGGCTGCACCTTTCTAACATTTTTTTACTGAGTGTGTTTATTTTTATGTTGTGCTACACTACCTTGCTAATAAAAGTTTGACACATCTTTGTAGTCCTGCAAAATAAATATAATGTTCTCCGTCCCATACATTGCAAATTTTAAAATATAAAAAAAATATATATATACTTTATATATTTGAACCTAACATACATACGTACTGTCAAGCTACGCGTCTTCACATATTTGCTTATTTAATGTGACCTCAAATCAATTATGAATACCAAATAAACATTTAAAACGCTACAAAAATTGGAGGGTATTTTCGACCACAGTGGTAAGTATAGTTGTTACATAATGTACCAATTAGTATAACTTACACACTTGGCAATCACAAAACATAAGAAAATGTAATTAATTGTAAAGTTAAACCATAAATAATGTATAAAGAAAATAGACGAAAATTTATAAATTCGGACTTAGATATTTTCTATACCGGGTCGAATTGGGTTACAGTTTTTATGTGGTCTTATTACCCTCGTGGTCTACTTCATGATGTATTAAAAGATCTGCGACACCTCGAAAGACTTTTGAAAAAATCGACTAAACATTCTCCGTCCCATACAACTGAAAACTTCAAGTATTTTTAATAAAATATCTACTTCACTGATATCTCTAAAACTATATATTTCGTATTATCTTATGTAACCCTAAATATAACAAAAACAGTTTTAAAAAAAAAATGAAGTTTGCGAAAAAAATCTCCTAATACTATGGAGGCCGTTTCTCGATCCATAGTGCGCCGGTTATACTTCGCTCATATCACGCGCGTGCTCCCGGGCGGCGAGGCAGAGATGTATCAATCTCAGGAATAGGACAGAAACGAGCGAGATACAAACACCGCACACAACGCCGTATGTCAGGAGAGTCCTGACGATGCGTTTGGGCAGTTTAGTTCAGTCCACACAATATGGACTGCACTGCACTGCGCGCGCCAGTCCGAAACGTCGCGTGTCGGCCAAAATTACCGCGATTACCAAATATATATTTTTACAATTAATATAGGTATTAAATTTAAAATTTAAGAAAACATTCCTATTGTTTATTGTTTATCTAGCCTCGATTGGCAGTACACCGCGCTCAGATTTGTCATAATTACATTGTAAAATTCCGCCAGTTCGTACTGTGTGGGGCCGGTACTTTAAAAGAATAGCCCCACTGCATCTCTCCCCGTGTGTGTCGTAAAAGGCGACTAAGGGATATGACTCCCTTCTTATATTACTAGGTGGTAGGGTTTAACCCGCCCGGGTTGGTACCACCGCACTGAATGAAAGGTCGGTCGAAACGGCTATGTAAATAGTTTGTGTTTTCCGTCCAGTTCAGTGTAGCCGGCACGACCGAAGGGAAGCACTGACGTGGCACCAAGTTCACCCGGTGTTATGGGCTGACATCACGGATGTTGTAGGTGATGTAGCCAAACGTGTCAGTTTCCATAAAAAAAAAAAAAAAGTTCGATTATCACAGCGAAGAAAAACTGACAAGAAACTTCACTGGATTTTTTTTCAATGTGCACTTAGTCTAGTTTACAAAAATGTTTGCCACTGCCTAGGACACGCATGTGCTGATTTATGATATGACAGATACAGCAATTCATGACAAATGTAATTTTTTTTTACTATGAAATTGTATGAAGTTATATACCCACCACACTGCCACATGAAGCAGGCCAGTCTCCGCAAACAGCACCCGTTCACGAGCACCACACCTGGGCCAGCCATTATGACAGCAGAATTAATTGCAATTTTCGAGGCTTTGTCTTATGCTGTTTCAGTTGCACACGAAAACATTGTAATTCTTTGCGATTCTAAAAGTGCATTACAACGCCTGATGAGTTGTGCGAAGGGCATAAGAGGAAGAGCCATTGCGTGCAATACCCTAGAAATCATCAATTCATTGGTAAATAACAACAGAACTAATTTCAGTGGATACCAGCTCACGTGGGTATTGTAGGCAATGAAACAGCGGACAAATTGGCAAAAGAAACTATTTATGTTCCAACCGGTGCTGTAGGTCGTTTATTCACAGAACCGGGAAAATGTGGAACGCACTCCCACCCATATATTTCCTCCCAAGTACAGCCTGGGGTTTTTCAAAAGGGGCGTGAAAAGGCTCCTGTCAGGCCGGCATGGCATTCGCAATCCCCGTGCAACACAGAATGTCCATGGGCATCGTTAGACATCTACTTGTAGGTGAAACGATGCCACATGTCGCGCTACCCATAAAAAAAATAAAAAAAATTTTAATGTCCCACTACTATATACATATATGTAAACCATTCTGTATGGATCGAAAACACTGTGCAAACATTTATGGTTAAAGCATTTGACAGTCGATCCGTACAGAGTAGTACAAAACCTTAGAATCAGAACCTCCACAGATTCCCCCCAACAAACAAATTAGTGCTAACGGCAGGTTTTTTAGATCTTAAAGTGGTACCTATGTATATCGGATTAATATAACGCGTCACTACTGTAAAGCTCTTGTCCCACCCTTATAGGCTATAGCACTTACTAACGCTATTGTAAAGCCACTAGGGAACCTTAACCTGTATAAAAATGGGCCTATATTAAACAGCTCTTATAACGCCTGTCTTAACACCATAATGTTAGTTTGGTGGTTCCATGCAGGCGAGCAATTTACGAAGGCCTGAAATAGGATAATAATAAGAACAGGAACCATGAGGATAAAAAACTATCGGCCTGTCTCTCTCCATTCTATTATGTGAAAACGAACTCAAAAAGTAAGTATTGTTCTTTCTTTCTAAGTCAGACCATATTGAAGTGCTGCACTAATCCAATTTAAGGCTTGTATATGCAAATTTTAGGAAAAAAAACGAGATTTTTTTTTATTTTCAAAAATTTATTTCAGAGAAGCCAGGCCACACAGAAAAAATATAAAAATTTGATCACGAAAGCCAAGAATAAAGAGAACTTTATAAAAAAAATTGTACTCAAAATGTGGCTTCAACCCCAACCCCCTTCAAACCCCACCTTGTCGTAAACAATTGCTAACATGGTGTTTTTAGCAGCTTTTTCCAGGGTCAACCTATACAAAAACTAAAAAAACAAGCAGGATAAATAATAGTTCTCATCTTTTTTTTGTATTTCTCCAGAATACTTTCTGTATAGGTGTCTTGATTTTCTTAACAATTTCTTCGACAAAAACGTAATTTATGGTCCTCTATCGCATTTTCTTTTTTTTGCAAAAGTTACATTATATAAGAAATAAGTCACTAAGCATGTTATAATTCATATATTTTTATTGTAAAGAAAAAAAAATCCGATTGAAAAATATGGGTATTTGGTTTCGAAAATTATTCTAACAAACGGCACATAATATAAGCCAAAACGCTCATTGTTCGCATGTTTTGCATCGGCGGAATAGGGCCTTAAGTGAATTAATTAGACATGTGAAAAACGTCAGTTCTAATAGACCTGTCGTAGTATGGAACTAATTAATTTAATCTCGCCGACAGCTACGATTAACATCCAACTTCCATAGCGCTGAGGGAAAACGACGCGAGAATACCTATTAGCCGGCCTGAGACCTAGACGAGCTGGAGTTTAAGACTTAGGCAGACTGCAGTTAAAACCTAGGCAGGCTTGACTGATTCTAGTCACGTGATAATTGGACATACTGAGCGTGTTATGTATAAATTATGTCATTTTAAGTGCAGGAACTGTCGGTATAATTAACTTATTTAATATAGCCGTCTCGTCTTAAGAGATGTGTTAAGAGGAGACGGAAGTTAACTTTCTCCATACAAAATCGTCTTTCGGTATTTATGTTTTCTAGCCTCCTAAACCTTATACAATTTTTACCAATTTTTTTTTCTTGTCTTAAAAGTACAGTCCAATCTACGTTCCTTTCTTTAAATTTTTTTAATATCTACTACATTCGTGATGACTGTCAGCCTTGGCGAACTAAGTACCATGTCAGTGCTTCCCATCGGTCGTGCCGGCTACACTGAACTGGACAGAAAACACAAACACTTTGCAAGAATCCTATGCATTTGCAATTTCGCACAAAAACACCCACCGATAGATCTCCTCGGAATCCGAGCGGCGCGGCGGGGCGTGTTCATTTAATTTGAAACCCATTTAAAATAGTGGGCTTCGCAGGTCGGAATGCAGCCCCGTGCTCAAAGACGGCGGCGAAGCGACACAAAACCACTTTCGATGTTTCTCTACAATACCCCGTGGACATATTTATTAGTGCACCATCGAACCAGCACCGGGCAATCGCACACGTGGACTATATTCTTCATCTATTGTAAGAAAAGTTAAATTACACATTTAAAAAACCCCCGATCCTTAAGAAGTCAAAAACAACCGTTTACTTACTTAAAGGAGTCGGAGGACCTCTAAGTAAACACCCGCGCAGCTCTGAGTTTTATATTTTATTTACTTAGCGGTCCGCCGACTCATTTATTTCAAGCTTTTTTAACCCCCGACGCAAAAAGGGGGGTGTTATAAGTTTAACGTGTGTGTTAGTATGTGTGTATGGCTTCTACGATGCCACAGCATCGTAGCTCGAAAATGGATAGACCGATTTGGATGCGGTTTTTTATTAGAAACCTGGTTCTTAACTATCTTTGTAATCAAGTAATTAAGTAATACAAAAAAAGGCGGTCTTCCGACTTCTTTAGTAATAACGTAAATTATTTTTTACTTTTTATTAAAAAAACCGCTTCGAAATCGGTGAGACGTAATCTTTTTATTTCTTCATAATTACTTGATTACAAAGATAGTTAAGAACCAGGTTTCTAATAAAACGCATCCAAATCGGTCCATCCGTTTGGGAGCTACGATGCCACAGACAGACACAAAGCCATACAGGCGGAGGTGTAAAAAATTTTAACACCCTCCTTTTGCGTCAGGGGTTAAAAACACGCGTGCGGGCCGTACGGAAGCCTATTACTAGCCTACAACGTCTGTCTGTCTGTCTGTCCGTCCGTCCATCCGATGGCTGTATCTTTCGAACTGTAATATTTAGCCGATTGAAAATTTCACAGAATATGTGTAATTTTGGCGGATATAACAAATAATAAAAAAATCTAACAGTAATTTAGTTACTTTTATATTTAGTACGGTGTGGCGCCGGTACTTAAAAATAATAGCCCCACTGCATCTCTCCCCGTGCATGTCGTAAAAGGCGACTAAGGGATAAGGACAAGATACCGTGCTAAAGGGCGACAGGCTCGCCACCTTCGTCTTCGTGCCTTACTTGCTGCTTGATCGATTGAATCTTGTTCGAATACGTTGCGAAACGTGGTGGTCGGTGTTGTGCTGCAAGGAGTTCTTGCAGCACAACACCGATTACTCTGCTTACCCCGATTGTCGGGATTCAGCGTGTGTGATATGTATGTATGTAATTTTTTTTATGCGGTAACCTCAGTGCTAATTTCTTTTCTTTCTCAATTAACAGCGGACTATAAGTCGACAGAATCGGCGCTGTGTGCGATGAGCCCATTACTCAATAGTGTAATGGGTATCGAATAGCTCTCTGCGTGTGGGTCTAAGTTCATTGTGTTTTTACGTGAATCGTGTTGTATAGGGGCTAGGCTAGGGGTGGTTACTCTCTAAGTTGTTCCATTGTGCGATTGATAGATTTACGTTGCCTACAGGGTGGACATTGGACAGGTATTGTCGTGTTTCCTTGTTCACCGTGGCAACGTAAGGATGGCAGCAGGTAAGGGAATCAAAGAAAAATAAAACTTCAAAACTGAAGAAAATTATTTGATATCTTTATATTTATGGTAGAACAAAATATATTACATTATATTTATGACATTATAGAATTTAAAAAATTATGTGGAAAATTATTGATTTTCCAAAACACAATAAAACCTTATAAATAATAATGATTACATTCAAAATAAGTAGCAACGATTGTATACTTACATAAGTAGGATAATTCTGTATAATATAAATTTATTCTCTCTGGGTGAAGTAGGTGAAGTAGCCAACCATTTCAGGTTCTATAAAACACAAACAGCTGCCTATATGATTTATTTGTTATTCGAATGCCAACTTTTTTCTCATTTTCATCTATTACCACTCCACCCTATTCGAAATTAATTAATTTTAAATAAAAATTAATACTTTTTTAACAAACTCATATTTCATACTATGAAATTATGCTTATAGACTAAATAACCAAAAACTATTAATTAATAAATATAATTTAAATGTATTATTTTAGTCAAGTAGTGTTTTTTTAAAGCCTTAAAGGATTTAAAAAAAATTAACTAACACTAAACTCTACAATAACATAAAAAGTTAAATCTAGAATATTTGAAAAATATTTGAGCGCTTTTTGACGTAATGACGTCACGTCTTATAAATTGATGAACACCGGCTGCACACACGAAAAAGTTTCACGTTCCATCTGAGCCTGTGTGTGCAAGCGAGAGCGCGTAACAGGCGATAGAGAGGCACAATCGGTATAGTCAAAGTTACCATGGAAACGTCTTAAGAAGTAAAACTGTCAAGATCAGACAACAGAAGTTTATTGATGGCCAGTCACAAGATGATTAATCTTTCTACTGGAAATAGAATTACTGATCTTTGCTCTATGTACTACGATTATTCCACGTCATCACGTAAAGCTATCGTCCGTAAACCGACTTTACAGACAACCAATTTTTTAAACACGATGTATGAACATCCCTGGTGTAAAAACCATACATCAATAGCTCTATGATAAAAACTACCACTTTACAACAAACACGGAACATATTGTACGTCTGATGTATGATGTCATAATTAACCCACACAATGGCATGAATGAGGTATTCATTCATTTTCTATACACTTAAATTAAAATTATATCGTTTTGGAAGAAAGAAGGGATTTCGGGGGGTTTTCTCGAGAGTTTAAAAGTATAATAATTAACTGTCTTTGTTATATTTTGTTAAAAGGATTAAGAACGAGATCGTCTTGTTTGATTTATTTCAGATTTTAAACAGTTTTTGATTTTATTTTACAGTAACACCGGTAAAGATATACATACCAGATAAAACTACTTATATTTCGGAATCCATATAAAATTCTACATCCTAGATCCTACACAATATATGGATAGGTAGAGAAAGGGAGGGCGGGAGGGGGTCTGGTGGTTCTCCGCGTCCTAGTCATCGCAGACTAGCTGACGAGGGCTTGATGCGAGCCCCGAAACATAACGCATGCTGGAGAACTACACAGAGTGGCCGCTCGCTAGTCCCGACCTCGATTGGCACCCTCCCCTACTGCCAATGGACCCGGATATGTTCGGTGAAGCCATCGCAAGCTCAGTTCGACACCTTCCTACTAAAAGTCAATAGTCAGTCAGTCAGCGTGTACGCACCCACTGCTGGACATACGCCTCTACAATTTTCTTCCAGTCCTCCCGGCCTTCAGCGGTACGGAACTGATGCTCTCCGCCGCCGTACTTGATGTCGTCGTCCCACACACAGTTTTCCTGTTCACGGCCGCTAGTGTTTTTTTTTTTTATTGAAACTGAGACGATTGGCTATATCACCTACAACATCCGTGATGTAAGCCCATAACACCGGGTGAACTTGGTGCCACGTCAGTGCTTCCCTTCGGTCGTGCCGGCTACACTGAACTGGACGGAAAACACAAACTATTTACATAGCCGTTTCGACCGACCTTTCATTCAGTGCGGTGGTATCAGATCGGGCGAGCTAAACCCTACCACCTAGTAATATAAGAAGGGGGTCCCTTCTAAAGTAACACAGACGTGCTGAATAAAGATTGAGTAAGAGCAATCATCAAGAGCATAAGCTGATTACTAAGCTGAATAACGTCTGAGTGCCGTCTATTCAGCTGTTATTCAAGCAAAAAGGGCCCCAATTTTGAATGCTTAACATGCTGAATAACATCTGAGCAACATGTGAGTAGGAGCTTAATAAAGTTTCAATTAGCTTAATAACTTTTGAATAACAGCTCACATTGCATTTATTAAGCTTTTACAACTCAGTTATTCAGCTAGGTCGAATTGGTTAGTATATTCACAATTTGTTAAGCATTTAATTTATTGTTTAGATAGATAGATAGAAATACTTTATTGCTCCAAAAAACATTTAACATAAACAAACAATAAGAAATTTACATGAGGGGCAAAGGCGGACTTATCCCTTACAGGGATTTCTCCCAGTCAACCTTTGGATGTTTGAGAGTCGTACGTTGCGAGATATAAGTAGGTAGTAGTAAAATACTTGAGTGTGGGAATGTAAAATATAATATAAGGAAAATAACTATGATATACTATAATATACAGTATACACTACATATAAGTACATACTAGTTAATTAAACATATAAATTACTATTTATAGATTAAATTAAATACATATGAATTACAATTTATATAATACATGTTTACATTTTTGCAAACAATATTCATACAAGTTGTGAAAGGAAGATGGGGATTATAATGTCGATAATTATTTGACATGGTGAACTTATAAAATCGGTATCTAAGTTTTAATGGACAAGTTAGAGGTCCGCTAAATGTTAATTGTTAGTGCGCAAGTAATTTTGTTGTGAAAGTATGTGAGTTTTTTTTTCATTACTTATGACGCGCCGCGTGAATAATCAAGATAAACTGATTGTAAATAGTATTTTCATACATACATACTAGGTTGACATTGTACCGTGTGGGGCCGGTACTGTACCGTGTGGGGCCGGTACTTTAAAAGAATAGCCCCACTGCATCTCTCCCTGTGTATGTCGTAAAAGGCGACTAAGGGATATGACTCCCTTCTTATATCACTAGGTGGTAGGGTTTAACCCGCCCGGGATGGTAACACCGCACTGAATGAAAGGTCGGTCGAAACGGCTATGTAAATAGTTTGTATTTTCCGTCCAGTTCAGTATAGCCGGCACGACCGAAGTGAAGCACTGACGTGGCACCAAGTTCACCCGGTGTTATGGGCTTACATCACGGATGTTGTAGGTGATGTAGCCAACCGAGTCAGTTTCCATAAAAAAAAAAAAAAAACAAAAAAAAAAACAAAAGTACTTGTGATGAAATAGCTAATTCTAGCAATTTTAATCCAACAAAATAACATTGAATCGAGTCGAAAATGTTGTAGTTGTAAGATTAAGCATTTTGGTGGTATCGTAAATTCCTTGTAAGTATAAATTACAAAGATTTTTAATGGCGACCGATTGTTTTATTTTATAATGCTGAATAAAAGTGCACAATGTCTTGTTACTAAGCTATAACTTGAAAAAGAGTAGTCTCATTACACTAACTTCTGAATAACAATTATATAGTTGACCACATTTCTATATTACTCAGATTTTTAGGGTTCTTTAATCGAACGAACAAAAACCTTTTTGTAATGTGGAATTCCCGTCCGGCTTTCACTAAATTGATTACATTTAAAATTATAGCGTCTTTGTTTGAACTTTTTCCGTGAAAACGAAAATTCTCATCTATGTGAAAATTAATACGTACAATTTAATTAATCTGGTATTAAGCTATGGGTGCTATAACAATACAAATGTAGTCTTTAATTTGAATAAGTTAGTTTTAAACTCTCTATTATACTGAAAGAAGCTTAATAAAAACACAAATAATATTGTTTATTCAGCAGCTGAATAATAATTAGTTAAACATAGAATCTTATACAGTTTAAAGCTAAAATAAAAACAATTATTCAGTATCAAGCTGTATACTAGAATTATGTAAACAATATTATTCAGAAGGTGACAGTTTATCCAGCAATTAGCTGTTTCAAACGCTACTATATAGCTTAGTACTGCTTAGATTATTGTTATTGAGATAAACATTGCCGACGGGGCTGCTTTTCAGATTTAAGCCACCTGGTATGCGTAATGCTTAATAACGTTTGTATAATAATCTTACGGAGATTGATTATTAAGCGTAAAGCAAGGGAGGACAGAAATACAGAATTTATTAAACGTTAAGCATTTTAAGGGTCCGTACTCAACCTAATTCAGCATTTGGCTATTCCCAAAGCTCTTACACAAACTATATTCATCTTTGAACTGTCAAATGTTCTAAATGTGTACTGTTATCTTGCTTACGTGTTACTTGGGGAGTCATATCCCTTAGTCGCCTTTTACGACATACACGGGGAGCGATGCAGTAGGGGCTATTCTTTAAAAGTACCTTTTCTTTTAAAGAGTAAAAGTTCTTTTAAAGTGTAGGTCACTATTGCACAGAGACGTGCGGTTCGTGCGACAGGGACGGCGCTCTACAACCAGATTGTCTCTTTGTAAAGGTCGAGGCGCATTATTTGCTGTCGGGAACTGTATAGTTACCGATGACACTCATGGCGTCACCGGGCCTCAAATCCCGTACATCCTTCTCAATAGGGATTAGTTAAAACAGTATTGTGTTGCGCTCGGGATATGGCTAGACACAATGACACCATTAATACTTGCTTGGGGATTGAGAAATTGGAATGTATGGTGATTTTCGAATTTAGAATACTTGTTTTTTTTATGTAATCCGGTATCGGTGGCTGAGTCGGAGGGACCAAAGCGCATGCTCCGGCCAGCCAATGTCACCTCCGAGAATGTAGGTGCAATACCGGAGACTTCCCTGGATTGCTGGCTATACTGGACTAGGGGAGAACACAACCTAGGCTGCTATGCGGCCATCTTACATCCAGTACGGTGGTACCAACCCAGTCGGCTAGGATTTGAGCCTACCACCTAGTAAGGGGCAAGAGAAGGGACCTACAGTTTTACACCGGCTCCGAACGGTGAAGCAGCAGGTATAGGTATGCACGTAATTTTTTTCGTCAGAAAAAACTCATTGGTACACGCCGGCCGGATTCGAACTTCGGAGCTCTCGCATGAGAAGCCGATGCCCAAACCACTCGGCCACCCGCCGCTTAAAAGTCGTTTGTGTTGTGTTGTGTTAGTCGTTTTTAGGTTTTCGCATCCACACGGAAGCCTATTACTAAGCCTATGCCGTATGTCTGTCTGTTTGTCATCATCATCATCATCATCATCATCAGCCTGTATCGGTCCACTGCTGGACATAGGCCTCTCCCAAGGCACGCCACCACACGCGGTCTTCCGCTCTTCTCATCCATAACTTCTCATGACTTGTTTGTCATACCTTCATTATTTTCATAGTCTCTTCGACCTTTATTCAGCGCCGTGTGCGGTGGTACTAATACAGATGGGTGAAACCTTACCACCGTGTAAGTTAAGAGGGACGGTACTCACCCTCAGTTCATGTATTAAATTGTTTAGATAAAGTGTAGCCGACATGGTGAGCCCCTTGCTAGGTGGTAGGCTCAAATTGTAGCCGATTGGTTTGGTACCACCGTACTGGATGTAAGATGGCCGCATAGCAGCCTCGGTTGTGTTCTCCTCTAGTCCAGTATAGCCAGCAATTCTGGGAAGTCTCCGGTATGGCACCTACCTTCTCAGAGGTGATATTGGCTGGTCGGAGCCGCATGCTCCGACCAGCCAATATCACCTTTGGCGCCCTCCGACTCAGCCACCCATACCGGATTACATAAAAAAAAATACATAAATAGGAAAGAAAGTGGTGCGCGTCGACAGGTACCGAACCCACGGCCTCTCGCTAACGAGGCGAGGCTTTTACCGCTAGGAGACGAGCCGCAAGTTAGTATCAAGTTGAACGTTCAAGTTCACTTCACAACCTATAGATCAAAAGAATTAAAAAATTTAGAAGACATTTAGTATTTGTGTTTATTTATTACCTAATACTTTGCTAAACGTGGTGGTCGGTGTTGTGCATAATTTACAAGAGTATTTGCAGCAGCAGCACAACACCGATTACTTACTCCGATTGTCGAGATACAGCGTGTATGAACAATTAATTTCATAATTCAACATTTCAACCATTCCTGTCTATAAAATGATTGAATTCAAGAAAATAAAACAAAAATAATTAAAACCTACCTGACGAACATTAATGTAACTATCAAAAGGGACGTTTTCAAAAGTTCCCAGAACACTTGCGGCATCCTAGAATAGTGCGCGAGTTCGACTAGCACTTGGCCGGTTTTTTTCATAGTTGAGTTTTATAAACGTTTTATTTTTTCTTTTCACCATTCACACCATTTTAACCCTTTTCACCGGCTCCATGATTTGACGATGCGTCTATCTTTTTTAGTTCTTTGCAGGTACGGAGGGATCCCTCCCTCCGTACCTTGAACAACTAAACACCAAGTGAATAGGTCGTGAGCGGTAATAGAGACCATTTGCGAACGTTTTGCCCGGGCTGGCCACATCTCGATAAGACTTATTGGGAAATGATTATGCAAGATGTTGCCAAATTGTGAAAAAACCCGGTTAATTACAGAAGATTAAAGAAACAATGTTTAAGAAGAAAGTAAGAAAGTAAATAAAGATGTGTATTTACCAAAAAAAAAATTCACAAACAGAAATACTTAAATGAAACCACATGTTATATGCGAATAGTATAGTCAGGTTACGTTAGGTTAGGTATTCCGTGGTTAGGTATGCTAAGCCATATTAATTTATTAGGTCTAAGGTATCTCTCATATCTATAATTATTAGGTCTAAGGTATCTCACATATCTTAAACTCATGCGATCGAGTATGCCCGAAAAATCCCCTATTCGCCTCCCTAACTACTAGTGTTATTTTAGGCGTCCAAGTTGTCTTTGGTGTTTTTTCATTAATTTATTAACATGTTATTAGTTATACCCATAATAAATGTTGTAATAGGGTGGTTGACCGGCAGAGATTGCCTTAGGCAATAAGTCCGCCATTTGTATACATATAATAGTTATATGAAACAATAAAGAATTTAAATAAATAAATAAATAACCATCTCCACATCACACGTTGTATCCCGACAAACGGGGTAAGCAAATTAATCGGTGATGTGCTGCAGGAACTCCAGTAAATTACAACACTCCACCGACCACCACGTTTAGAAAAATATTAGAACAATATAACTATCAAGCAGCAAGTAAGGCACGAAGACCCACCTGCTGCATGACTCGGTTGAAGCACCGTGCCAAGGTGAGAGGCTATTCTGCCTGTCACCCTTTAGCACGGCATTTTATCCTTATACCTTAGTCGCCTTTTACGACACGCACGGGGAGAGATTCAGTGGGGCTATTCTTTTTAAGTACCGACCCCGCACGATATAATAATTGCAAAATTGTACCTCGAGAACGGCCCCTTTTACATGTGGGTTTCACTAATTCAATCGTACTTTACTATACTATATTTTACTTCATTTTATTGTATTATGTTAGACTGACAGCTTTCACACGTGACATTCTGGCGTGAAAAAGTGGATACTAAAATAGTTAGGTTAAGGTATCAAGATATTAATTAATAAATGATAAAATAATTGATTCTTGCATATCACTCTCCATGTTCAGATAGCAATCGACAATGGCGAGGTTAAAACAGGAAAGAACCTCCCACATCCTGCGCTGCGATGGTATTATTCAAATTAATGTGATCGCTGGCTATTTATTACATTACAACGATCATATTGTGCTCCTTCTCAATGGATTATGGTGTACCTATGGGATCTGCTGATATTTGATATGGATGAGTAAGTGGGGAGAATATCTGTGGGTTTTATATATTGTATCGTGTGGGGCGGGTATTTTAAAGAGAATAGCCCCACTGTTGCCCCCTATTTTTAAAATTTATTTTAAATACATTAATATATGTAGTGGAGCGTAAATACACGGGCAGATTATTCCAAAGGCGAGCTGTTATAAATGTGCCGAATACATACTAGTATTTAGAGGAGTAGAAGTAATTATATAGTGAACAGGTGCGCGCTGTTAGAATTTGGAGTGCGTTCGCTCGTTAAGTTCGTCGCTTCAGCGACACCAGGATATTTTCACGCTCACATTCGGCGACTCGCTATACGCTTATATAGGGTCTTTCAATAGGGACTTCCGAACTTTGACAGTTGATAGCGGCCATCTTGTTGAAGCTACATCTGTCAAATTGGCTGTCATTTATTCAGTCTGTTTTGCCAAATCGCCATGGATGGATATAGCGTTCAACAACACGTGCTAATGATAAAATTGTTTTATCAAAATGGGCGTTCTGTTCGGGCAACGAAAAATTCGAAAAAATCATCTTCAGCGATGAGGCCCATTTCTGGATGAATGGGTACGTGAACAAACAAAATTTTCGGATTTGAGCCGATACAAATCCACATGAGATCCAAGAGCGTCCAATGCATCCCGAAAAAGTCACTGTTTGGTGTGGATTTTGGGCTGGCGGCATCATCGGTCCATATTTCTTTGAAAACGACGAAATTGGACATTTCGGATGCGCGCCACCCAGAGAAGCCGGGGCGGACATTTGAACGATGTTATATTTCACACATAGTGGCATCGATAGGCCTTTCAAACGAATAAAAATTGTTGATGATATCTAACACAAATTTTGTTTTATTTAAATTTGAAGATAGGAAGCCCTTAATGAAAGACCCTATATTTGATTACGCCCTAAAAGTCATTTTCAATGTACCCGATGGTCATGTAATGCATGAGGTCTGTGAATTTTTGTATGTATTTATATATTTTTATCTATTTATTTATGTTTTATAATTTGTTGAAATTGTAAATCTATATCATTATTATTATTAAATCTTTATTAAATTTACACCTTAAAACATATAACAACTACAAATATAAACTAAAACTACCTAAATTAAAATTACCTAAACTTAAAACAAACAACATAAAAACTAAAACTACCTAAATTAAAATTACTAACTTAAAACAAACAACATAAAAACTAAAACTACCTAAATTAAAAGTTATTATTATTTATTCTGTCACTCCAAACTCATTAATGATTTATTTATAACCCAAAGGTTGGCTCGAGGAGAACGCCTACGGCGTTAAGCTGTACATTTTGGAAATTTTTAAAAGTGTAATAAACATATTATTACCTCTGTATTTTGATTTGATTTGATTTATAAGATAATATCTAATTTCATTGAGCCTAGCAAGAAAGCTAGAAATTTCTCAACATATACAGAGCTATAACAATAAGTACCGAGCTACAGTACAGCGCATGCGTCCATGTTGTCGAAGCACCGACGCGACGTTTTGCTCGTTATACATGATTTATGCTTCATCGCGCATTTTATATTACAACTTGGGAAGGCGCCTTTACTTATCAAAACGATAGATAAATGGATATACTTTATTGCTCCAAAAAATATTACAGAAACGAACGATAAGTAATTTACACGAGGGGCAAAGGCGGATTTATCCCTTACAGGGATTTCTCCCAGTCAAAATGTTAGAGAATCGTAATAATGTTGTGAAAGTATACTTTACTGTCTGTCTGTCTGGCAAAGATATACTACGTACTAGATCTATCACTCGGCTAGCTCACATGTTTCACCTAGTTGCGGTTCACGATCATCAAGTCTCTTAGTCGAGCGCGAGAGGCCGCAGCGCGCAGTCGTCGCCTGCCTGCTGCGATCGCGCCTCGCCTACTTTAAACTAATACATTTACACATCTTCGTCGATGCGAAGGTGCGATGGCGAATCTGGAGATGAAGTGTTTAGAATCACAGAAAATGTCTGTGGTTAGAATGAAAAGACAATATGCACACCGACGCACGAGTGCGATCGTTCTCCCTACCCCTTGCCTCTCTCCCGCACGCTTCCCGCCCCGCGCGAGCCCCCCACACCGGCCGCCAGACCGTCTCCCACACGCTTCCCGCCCCGCGCGCGCTCCCCTCTGCCGCTCGACTCTGTGCTCCCCCTCCCCGCTACCTTACCCCAAACCTCAGCCGCTCGAACACCGCTTCTCTGTATATTTCTTCGGAGCGAGAACTCTATATAATATTTCCTCAAAGCTGTCTGGCTGTATTTCTTGAACCGTAATAGCTAGCCGTATGAAATTTTCACATAATATGTGTTATTATGGCCGGTATAAGAACAAATAATAAAAGCCACAGTTGCACTCCGGGAGTACCGGCAGAAGTGAAAACTTTTGTATTTCCGAAAATAATTCTTAGGTGGTTATAAAAAAAACTAAACACCCTTAAAAAATTTAAACACCGTAACATTGCTTAAAAAAGAAAACAAAAGAAAAAAAATTAAAAAAAATCTTTTTGTATTTCCGAAAATAATTCTTAGGTGGTTATAAAAAAAACTAAACACCCTTAAAAAATTTAAACACCGTACCATTGCTTAAAAAAAAAAGTTAAATTTTTAGTTTTAAGTTTATTTATAAAGAAGGTATAAAAAAAATACAAAAAAAAATTTTATAAAAAAAAAATTCTTAAAAATTTATGTTAAATTTAGTAGAACGGACAGACATACATTTGTTACGGAACCCTGCATTCATTTTGCAGAACTTAGTAGAATGGACAGACATAAACGTGTTACGGAACCCTACTTTTATTATAAAATAACCGTCGGAGGACCTTGGTTGAAAATTGTAAAATTTAGTAGAACGGACAGACATGCATTTGTTACGGAACCCTACATTCATTTTGAAATAAATGTTAAATTTAGTACAACGGACAGACATGCATTTGTTACGGAACCCTACATTCATTTTGCAGAACTTTGAGATGTCATGTATTGAGCGTTGTCATAGCAACGATATATTGTTATCTGACGCGGTTGTCATAGCAACGATAGATTGTTATCTGACGCGCTGAAGCGAACATAACATTTTTTCCCCACATAAAAAAGTGCCAAGCGCCGCTAAAGAAGTTTTCACTTCAAAAATAAGAAAATGTAAAAAATTCACGGGGGTCCCCATACAAGAAACTAAAAAGTATATGCGCGCCATCTACCGAAAAGGGTATGAAGCATTTTAACTAATCCATACATGGCGTGAGTGGCGGTGACCATGACATGGCGATACGGAACCCTCGGTGCCCGATTTCGACTCGCATTTTTTAACTTTTTATTATATTTCTTGTTTTACTTTAGAGTTTGACACTGGAGCATATGGAGCGAGCCATGCTGGGAATATCGCTACGCGACGAGCTACGCGATATGGTGCGTAACGAGGCATTCCGCCGACGCACCAAAGTAGTCGATATTGGACACCGGGTGGCAGAGCTCAAGTGGCAGCGGGCTGGACACGTCGGCCGAAGAGACGACGACGACCTTTGGAGTAACCGCATCCTACATTGGCGGCCGTGAACAGGAAAACGGAGTGTGGGAAGACCAGACGATGACATCAAGTACGTCGGCGGAAAGCAGTGGCTTTTTCCCGCTGAAGGCCGGGAGGACTGGACGAAAATTGGAGAGGCGTATGTCCAGCAGTGGACGCTTACACGCTGACTGACTGACTGACTGACTGACTGACTGACTACTACACTAGTATAATCACGCCAAGAACGAAAAATGTATAGTTTGCATCCCTCCTGCGTTCCTGCGATCCAAGCACTATACTCAATACTCCCACGCTTGTCAAACGTTATGACGGCGCAGACGCATCACTATAGTTTATACACGGGGTTCCTTACAACGTAATTGGCTTGAACTTTGCCCTGAAATTGGCATCGATAGCTTATGGGGTCGGGTATTTATAGTTTGATTTCAAAAATCTTCAGAGAAAGCGCCTGGCTGGGGTCGGGCCCGCGGTTGACAAAACACTGCCAGTCAAACGCGAGCGGCTGCGAAGATTGTAGTTGCAGTACCTAGTTCACCAAGCTTTTGTGGGCTGACATCACGGATGTAGTAGGTGATGTAAACCAGATCGGAATGCTTGTCTGATGGGGTCTGCAGCAGGAACAGCTATGAGGAAAGCGAGCGCGGCGGCGGCGCGTCGACGCGCGGGCTGATAACTCTTGTCAGATTGTTTATACTTTATTCATTGTGACCGAACGCGCCGGCGACGATTCTGGGAGTATTTGTCTAATTAAAGTGTGACTAACTAATGATAGGAAATAATCAATGGAAAGCCAGAGTGAATTCGATTTTATTGCATTTTTCTTGCAAGTTTTAAGGATTCCTCACCATACGAGACCGTATTATTAAGCCCACGCCGTCTGTACGTCCGTCCGCCTTTCCTATCTTTAAAAATTGACTTATCTGTCTTTTTAAAGCGCTATAACTTTTGAACCGTAATATGTAACCGGTTGACATTTTCACAAAATGTGGCTTCAGTCAGTCAGTGTGTAAACGTCCACTGCAATTTTCCCAATTTTCCTCCAATTTTCCTCCAGTCCTCCCGGCCTTCAGATTATGGCGGATATCTTAACAAGAAATAATATAAATCATTCCAAGAAATGTTTAAGGCTAAAAACAAATAATAAAATCACAAGTTAATATTCTTTGTCCGGTAGAGTGTTATTCTGCCACTCCGCGCGGAGTGCGCGGAGTGGCAGTGAATAACGTAACCTAACCTAACCTAACCTAACCTAACCTAACCTAACCTAACCTAACCTAACCCAACCCAACCCAACCCAACCTAACCTAACCTAACCTAACCCAACCCAACCCAACCCAACCCAACCCAACACAACCAACCAGTTCCAAGCTAAACGCTCACTTGGGCGCGTCTTTGCGCGCTAGCTCCCGCTTAATAAATCGTAAAAATATGAAAAAGTTTCTTTAAGTGCAAGTGTCTTATATTGGTATGTGCGCCTGGAGCCGGGCAACACAGTGATTGTGTTTGTTTTGAGATCGCGCCAGTGAAGGAAAAGTCGTGGGCGAAAAACCTGAAAAGTTCGCCATTTTGTCAGTCAGACAAAACGGTTTTCGGCGTGCGCTGCTTAAACCAGATCGACGACCCCCCACTTTCACCACACCACTAAATGCGCTCGGCCAAGGGCTACAACTTCGTACTAGTTCCAGATTTTTACGCCCAAGAACTACGCTGAAGAAAACTGAAGAAAACCGGAAACTACCCGATCGGCTAAAACCGGTCCTGCAGCAGTCTGCGTCAACTTGACTGAAGTGTTCATTGCGGATTCCTGCCGGCAATCTGTGTCAAAAATTTGGTTAAATTTGAACTCAAGTTGACTGATTTATTGTGTATTAAGTTTTTTTGGAAAAATTGTGCTAAATGTATATACATATTGCACAAAAAGTAAAGCGACGACCTAAAATTTTTTAAATATTACCGTATTCGCCGTCTCAGCGCCTACGTTTTGACACTAAATTTGTGGCTGTGTAGTGCAAATTGCGACGGCAATACCTGATTTGATGCGGCGCGGGCCAATGAAAAATTTGTCACTGACACCCTGACACATCCACCAAGCTCTTTCTTTCGTTAGAAGTTTGGTGGATCACTGGAACCTAGGCGTGTGACTCATTTTGTAGAGCTGAACCAGCCGCATCGAGTGGTGTACTTATAATTAATTGGATGATTAAATTGAACTATTTATTTATATTTTTGCATTTTCTTGCATTTTTCTATGGTTTTTTATGGGATTTGTTTATGAATAGTTGGTGATGTCGGCTCCGACAGGCAGCAAGGGGCCCGGGGCCTCGGGGCGGACCGGTGCGTTGCCAAAGGCGCCTCGAGTGAGGCCCGCTGTGGCGGGAGCGGTGACGGGGTGCCCTGCAGGTGTGACAAAAGACAGGAAAGTCGTTCTGTCGTCCAAGGAGACAAAGACCAAAACACCCATCTTGGCTGACATAGGACCAATCCCACCTATTCCTCCCTTCAGGTCTCCGCCTAACCCCACGCCCCGCTTCACCGTGCGATCAAGAACGCTACCGGGCTCGCCGAGTCCTCGGCAACCGGCACAGAGGCCTCGGCGCCTGTGTCGGCGCCTGTCCAGCTTGGGGCCGGTGTAGCGCCGACGCCTGCCGAGACGCCTACGCCAATGCGGCCGGTGCTCCTGCCAGAACCTCCCGTGACACCTGCGCCGACCCGGCCAGCGCTTCTGCCGCAGCCTCCCGAGCTCCCCGAGGGGGTGTACGACTGGGAGATGTCCATCAGGGGTGACATCACTCCAGATCGTGTCTCGAGCGTTGGTCAAAATACCCCATCACGAGACCTTTCGCTCGCCTCGTCTGCTTCCCGCAATAGAACCCCCCTCATCAACGAGCTCCCGCAGCAGGCCAACCGGCTCCTGCAGCAGGCGAAGTTCGCCCTGGAGAAGCCCGGAAACCTCAAAAGAGAAATCCGAGAGGTAGTCACGGACTGTATGATGGGTATGTACAGCATCATACTGCGACTAGCTGACTCCAGGGCGCGCTCCGTGGCCGAGTGTGAGCGGGCTCGGACTGATAAGGCCAAGGAGGCCCTCTATCTGGAGCGAAAACACTCAAGAGAGATGGCCGCCCTGGCCTCCAGTAAGAAAGCGTTAGAGGAAAATGTGGAGCTCATTAAGAAAGAGATTGAGAGCACCCGCAGCTTCCTCGCGTTTGAGATGAGCCCAGCTCTACGCGGGCCGCTTGCTGCCGAGGACGGCGGGGCTGGTGAGAGGGCTCGGGAGGTGGATACGATTCCGGCGCGTGTTGGTGAGCTGAGTGTGGAGATGAACCAGCTGAGGACGGAATTGGTAGGCGACCTTCAGAAAATCCACAAGGAACTGGAGGTCATTCGTTCCTCAGCTGAGTCCGCGACTCCCCGCTCGTATGCCGACGTGCTGTCCGCGGTCCGGCCGGAGCCCGCGACCGGGCGGCGATGCGCTGGTGACCACGCGCTCATCGTGTCCTCGGGGGACGTAACCGACACCGCGGAGGCGGTTATCAAGAGGATCACCGCGGCCGTTAAGGTCGACGAGCTGGGCGTCGGAGTAAGCCTCCTCCGCAAGGCCCGAGACAGGAGAGTGGTACTAGGCCTTGGCACCTCGGAAGCCAGGGCCAAGGTTCGTGAAGTGCTTGTCTCGGCGAACCTGACTGTGGAGGAGGCCCGTGCCCGGAACCCTCTAGTCGTACTGACGGGCGTGCAGAAAAGCCTCACTGACGAGGAGGTGATCGGATACCTCGTCTCGCAGAATAAATTTCTGCTGAGCGAGGTGGACGGACGCGAAATGAAGGTGAAGTATAGAAGGCCGGCCCGAAACATAGAACATTGTCATATTGTAATGGAGGTATCACCTCCATTGCATAAGAAAATGGTGGAGTACGGCTGGCTTTATCTCCACTTTCGGGTCGTATCCGTCTACGACCAGTCACCCCTCGTCCAGTGCGGTAAGTGCCTGGGCTACGGCCATACCACACGTGTGTGCAAGGCCGAGGCCCAGGCCTGCACGTACTGCGGCGGTTCGCATAAGCGCGCCGCCTGTGAAGTGAGGCAAAGTGGAGGACAGCCTTCTTGCATCAATTGTAAGAAGAGCGCCGCGCCCACTGATCAGGCGCACCACTCTGCGTACGCCAACAACTGTCCGGAGAGAGTCCGCTGGGACAGGATAGCTAGAAGCAAAGTTTGCTATCTCTAGTTAGTCCCTCGGCTCTTGATGAAGGGCGCTAGTTGACATGCCGAGTGGCTTTGCGGTGTCGGCAGGGAGCTGATGTGACCGGCTGTCGGACGGACATTGCCTGCTTAGTCATTCATTATGCATTCTCCATTGTGGACCGGTTAAGTTGTCAGGAATGTAAAGTGTAGAGTATATAAAAATTTAAATAATTAAATTAATGTAGAGAATATAAAATTTTAAGTGTGTATCAATATTACTAGAAGGTAATGTGTACAGAATTTTGTTGTAAACTTAGCGTGTATTTTGTACCCAATTTGTATTTAGTCGTTCTAGTTATAAAGTTGTATTAGTGTATTATTAGTTGTATGTATTACTGGTAGACTATACATTCAATATAAATATTAGTCGTAATCTTTATGACCTTAAGTAAGTTTAGTTTGTAATAAAGTGTAGAGTATATAAAATTTAAATAATTAATTTAATGCAGAGAATATAAAATTTTAAGTGTGTATCAATATTATTAGTAATGTGTACAGAATTTCTTTAGTTAATATGATGCATTACTTGAAGAGGAGGCAGTAAACTTGCGTGTATTTTTGTACCCAAATTGTATTAGTCGTTCTATAAAGTTGTATTAGTGTATTATTAGTTGTGTGCATTGCTGGTAGATTAACCATTCAATAAGTAAGTTTAGTTTAGAAAACCGTGTTTAAGTTAGCATAAGTCCGAAAGGTTTTTCACATGTACTAGTTGTAAGCGCTTTAACAAATAAAAAGAAAGAAAAAATAAATAAATACAAAAATTTATAAATAAAATTTAAGAAAGTATGCGAGAGCAAGCCCGCGCTCCCTCGCTTCCACTTTGTGGGACTAGGGGCCAGGTGATGGAAGATGCCGAGACGAATGAATGACAAAAGACTCGGCATATATAGCTGAGGTTCGATAGGAACAAAAAAAAAAAAAAAAAAAAAAAAACCCAACCCAACCCAACCCAACCCAACCCAACCCAACCCAACCCAACTCAACCCAACCCAACCCAACCTAACCTAACCTAACCTAACCTAACCTAACCTAACCTAACCTAACCTAACCTAACCTAAACCGGCAGTGGAATAAGCGTAGAGATGTGACGTTGCTCCGCCAGAATATCCCCAGCGACTGGAGATAGAAAGCGAGCGGTTAGTATACTTCGGCATTGACATATATAATCAGAAATGGCATTGTCATAAGTTGCTTACATTTTAAGGTTTTACCAGTTGTTACCAACATTTGGTCTGCATGCACACAATTTGCTTCAGACACAGCGCAGACGAGCACAGATTAGGAGTGAATAAGTTTGATTGGGATAGACATAGATTATGTTTAATTTTGTACCGTACAGTAAGTGCTTTTGTGAACTTGCGTTATAGAATGTTTTCATTTTACGAAGGCACGAGGGGTATGAGTTAGGAAGTGGTGCGAGACCGCGCGGAGCTCAGTAGGGAACGACTCGGTTCGACGGAGCGACGCGGAGACGTGTAGAACGTCTGTACCGACCGGGCACCGGGTTCGTTCTCTAACTGAGCTCCGCGCGGTCGCCTCTCGCACCACGTCCTACCTCGTACCTCTCGTGCCTTCGTAAAATGAAAACACTCTACCGTGTGGACCCAGTACTTAAAAAGAATAGACCCATTGCATCTATCCCTATGTATATAGTAAAATACGATTAGGTGACAAAGGGATAAGATAAGAAATAAGAAATAAGAAGTGATAAGTGAGAAGTGAGAAGTAAGAAGGGGTACGCATGCACGCTCATTATTTATTTTTATTTATTTATTTATTTATTTATTATTATCAGTAAAGAGATAGAATGTAGTAGGTGATGTAAACCGGATCGGAATGCTTGTCTGATGGTATCTGCAGGAACAGCTATGAGGAAAGCGAGCGCGGACGCGCTCATTTGCAGAATTTTAACTTATTTCATTGGTGAAAATTCTCTCCGCTGATGAGTGAGGTGAATGATGATTCAGACCTATTTTCGTATTATAGTATTACTATATTAAGGGAATCTAATAAATAACTGATACGATGGATGAACAACATTAATACCTATTAAATTAGTACTTTATGTTCTTTATTTCACATTTTTATATAATACTTTTATATTAATTTTACATATATTATAAATATAAAAAGTAATAAAAATACACAAAATTAATACAAACATTAAATTTATTATTAGTATTGATACAAATACTTTATTTACATAAAATATAAAAAAGTTATACTAATAACTAAAGAAATAAACCTACCTAACAAACATTAAAATAACTATCAAAAGGGGCATTTTCAAATGTTCCTAGAACACTTGCGGCATTACCCCGCTGGATGGCAAGGCTTACCCTTTGAATGAAGTAGGCCCTTGATTGCGGGACACCAGTTGCGTCCACCAGCAGAGGCCCAAGCCTCTTCAAGAAGCTTATTAAAAATAACATCCATATGAAAATAATTTTATTCAAATATTTTACTCAGGGGTACTTGTTTAAAATATTGTTGGGAACAGCTGCTCTAGATGTATAACCCTATGACGGGCGGGTATCTCAGATGTCCGCTCCACTGATTATTTTATTTATTGCGACTGATCCGATCTTGAACTGGCCTTACCTTAACCATAGATTTAGCTTTGCACTACGAGAGTTATTATCTCGGCAACTCTGTGTATAATTCTCACTGTGGCTAATTGAAAAACAGCGCGTTGCAATTTTCTTGGAGGAAATAACGAGAGAAGCGTTTTGTGGGTTTGATTTCTTTTTTTTATGGAAACTGCCACGGTTGGCTACACCTATACCTTGGTGAACTAGGTGCATGCCAGTGCTTGCCTTGGGTCGTGCCGGCTACACTTAACTGGACGGAAAACACGAACTATTTACATGGCTTTTAATTCAGTGCGGTGGTACCAATCCGGGCAGGTTAAACGCCCACCACCCAGTAAGGTAAGATTGATTGGAAAGTTTTAGAAATGAAAGCACGTGTTCTTATTTTTATAGCTGTTTTATTGTAATCCCCAATCCCGTATACACATATGCAGTTGAAATTGGCACTGAAACATTGTATCTAAAAATTTGACAAAAAAAAAACAACAAAATCAAAACAACAAAATTAAAATAAATTTCACTGAAATATTTTATATAGTTATGTAAGTAGTTTGTTTAGCATTTTGTAATTTTGTATTCATTTTCTATCAAATAAATCTCTTATTTTATTAAAAAAAAAATAATAAACATATATTTACTGTCAGTACATAATATATGATTCGTTATTTATTCTCTGTTATTTTTTGTACAGTGTAATAAATAAAGCACTTCATACCGTAGACGGAAAAAATCTTCATACATACTTAATTTAAACATTTCTGCGTAGAAAACATTAATAACTAATCATGATCAACCACTGCGGCTATTTACACTCCAATCTTCCTTGCGCCTTTTTTTAACCGACTTCCCAAAAGGAGGAAGTTATAAATTCGACTGTATGTTTTTTTTTATTTTTTTTTTATGTTTGTTACGCGATTTCTCCGTCAATTGAGGGCCGATTTAGAAAATTCTTTTTTTTGTTAGGTCATACTTCCGAGGTGGTTCCATTTAAATTTTATCGAAATTGGTTCAGCGGTTTTCGAAAAATCAACATAATACTATGGTGTGTGGTTACCTTCAGCAAAACTGGTGATGTGGTCGTTTTCAGCAATTTTTGTTTTCAGTTTGATAAATTACGATGGTGTGTGGTTACCTTCAGCAAAACTTTTGTGATGTGGACTTATTCAGCAATTTGCAGTTTGACACATAATATGGCGAATAATTCTGTACCACTTCAACCGATTTCGATTATTCTTTTTTATGTAGGTAATATTACTAAGAATGAAATAAAATCAGTTTTAAAAAATATAAAACCGACTTGCAAAAAATAAATAGAACGAAAAAGTTTTAAATTTTGAAATTTTCTCTGTCATTTTATTGAAATACATGAATCGATATTGTGATACATATTCGGACCCTTGTTTTTTCATGAATATTCTAAATTTGAAATCTTTTCCGACCGGCCAGATGCGCTTAATATATTATGGTACGAGTACCATCGAGCTGGTCTGATGATGGAGACGGAAGGTGGCCATAGGAACTCCTAAACTACACATGATAAACCCATCGTGTTTGGGCTCGTTGCATTTGTCTTCACGAGCAATTTACTTTAGACCTAAGAGATTCTCAATTCGACGGTATGTTTTCTTTTTTTGGATGTTTGTTACGTGATTACTACGTCAATTGTGGGCGGATTTTGAAAATTCTTTTTTTTGTTTTGTTTGAAAGGCGATAACCCTGAGGTGGTCCTATTTTAATTTGGTCAAGAGCGGACTGAAAAGCGAGGCGGAATCGCGAGGCCGAAGGCCGAGCGATTCCGCCGAGTACATTAATAGCAAAAAATTACTAAAAAAAACTGTGAAATAAAAAAACTGTTTTAAAAAACATAAAACCGACTTCCAAAAAAAAGTAGAACTAAAAAACTATTTAAAATAAAAATATAAAAACCGCCTTCAAAAATGTATGAAATAAAAAAAAACCAACCATAGAGTTGAAGGCGGTGCTAAAGCAAGCAAAAATGATGCATGAAAGAAAACATGAGTGGATGATATCCTTTGTGATTTGTGTAGGGTTCTCTAGGGAACTCTAGGGTTCGTTTTTTTTTATTTCATACATTTTTGAAGGCGGTTTTTATATTTTTATTTTAAATAGTTTTTTAGTTCTACTTTTTTTTGGAAGTCGGTTTTATGTTTTTTATTGGTACATTCGTATGCGCCGCGGGAATGGCGGGGAAAACACTTGTAACCCTCAGTCCTTCTAATTTGTGCATGCGCAGTCCCGGATCCACTATAGCCTGGTTGTCTGCATAACCCTTGGTGGAAAAGGCGCAAGAATAGGATAGAATAGAAAATGCTTTATTTCTCCAAGAAACATTCGAAAGTAACAAGTACATTAGACCTGCATAGTGGAACATGACTATGTAAAAGGTCCGCGCAAAACACTTCCAATACTCATCCCTCCCAAACACTCCAGATTTGAGACACGACTGCAAAGGGACGTCGTAAAACTTAAATCCAATACCCTTCATTGACTGTTCTTTGTCAATACAAATGGTTCTAGGTTTATTCCTTCAAGAAGAGAGTTCAAATCTTCGACGTTGGAAAAGTAATTTGCATTTAACATCGGTTGAAACCTCGGATTCTGATTGACTAGTCTACCTCTATATTTGCTATATTGCTTTACCACTTAATACATTGCTACAAACTGTTCTTGTTCGCCTGCATATACTTCTCCTACATCCCAAAGGTTAGTTAGAATAGAATGCTTCACGGCATTAAACTCGCCTGTTGTGCCTAATTTGTATAAATTGGTGATCAATAAAGACTATAAGATTAAGAATAGGATGCTTCTATTGGCATACCTCTAGATTTAGGTCTGAGCAGTATTGGGGCTATCAAAAATTCAGCGTCATCAATCATCCTTGAGTGGACTGCAAATTTCTTTATAAAGCTCGTCCTCAAGCTCTTCTTGAAAACATACAAAAATAGAAAGTCCAGCTGATTCCGCAGTCCTTTCGACCCGACGTGCAAATCGTACTACTAGCTTTTGCCCTCGGCTTCGCTCGCGTGAAATTCGTATTTAAGAAGAAGAAAGTAAGTAAGCCCGCTACTGTACCTTTATTTCGGCGCGCGCAACAATTCGGTTTGTATGAGAGCCACATCTTAGCGTAAGTGGAACTGGATTTTATTTCCTCCCACTTATATAAATGTGCTTGTACAAAGTTTCATCGAATTCGGATGATCGGTTTAAGAGTTATGGATGAACATACATACAAAATCGTCAAATTAAGTTTTAGTAACATACATAGAGTCTACAAAGGCAGTATCTCATAAAACAAAGTAACTTACTCCATTACCATCCCTTACAAATTTATTATTAATATTGATTGATGATACTTGTTGAATGCACCTAGTAACATAACGGAGGAGAGTAGGCAGCCGTATAATTACAAAACAGGAGACATGGCTTCAGTTTTGCGAGCAGCACGGTGACCGTGAACTGCGAACGAACGTACCGTCCGCAGAATCATTTCACATTCATATACCTACGTTTAATATACTTACATAAATATGTTGATAAAAATTACGTATCAAAGTTTGACAAAGGCTCTTCACACCAGATATACTTAATTAATAAGTCTATGTAGTCAGAACTCTCAACAAAATTGTTAATTTTGCTCTCAAGCTGTGTTTTCGATAGACTATGTGCGGTGTTATTATGTGGCTAGTCATTAAATACTTGTAAAAATATGTATAAAAAAAATTACCCTGCGAAGTTTCTTATCGGTTCTTCTTCGTGGGTGTAATCGAATCGGATAGAACAAATTGTGACAAGTTCGAGTACAGTCTCACTTCCATATGAATGATCAATAAACAATACAATACAATACAATTCATCGGGTCAATCAGCCTGTTTTATCGATACTACTATGGCCGCTGCTCTGACGAACTTGCTTCCCTCATTCCTCCTCCTCCTGTTCGTCTACGCCAAACCCGCCATACTCTCGCGGAACTCACCCCTTTGTAGTCGACAAGAGAGTTCTTCGAACTGCACGATTCTCTAAATCCTAAATCGTTCTTGTGCCGCACTGCAAAGGCGTGGAACGGGCTTCCGGGGAATTTCTTTCCCCACTCCTACAATCTACGGATCTTCAAATCGCGGGTTAATAGCCTTCCCCTAGCTTGAAACTAGCTGAGCCGGAGGCACTCATCCAGTTCGGAAGCAATAAAAAAAATCCCTATGCATAAAGCAAAATAGCTTTAAATTCTTTCTTTTAAAAATTATGAATTCCAAAAATGTATCACATGGCTCTAGTTCAATGTACGAGTATATTATGTACTTTCAAGCTAAATACATTTGTTCGATGAAATAAAAATTATATATTTTTTTATGTAATCCAGTATGGGTAGCTGAGTCGGAGGGCCCCGAACTCATGCGCCGACCAGCCGATATTATCTGCGAGAATACCGGAGACCCTTTGGATTGCTGACTGTACTGGACTAGAGGAGAACACAGACGAGGCTGCTACGCGGTCATATTACATCCAGTACGGTGGTACCAATCACGTCGGCCAAATTCAGGCCGGCAGCATGGCATTCGCAACCGCCGGTCGATGCATTGTCTCCTCACTATTGCTGCTAACACTACACGCACGAGCTAATACTGGCAGAAGCCCCATACAAATGAATGAAGCTAATGATTTAGGAGCGATTGTTGTGCCACTGGATAGCCGGAGTTACAAATTATGAGGCACTAATTACAATGCAGGCATATGCTCATTTCTTTTTTTTTTTATGTAATCCGTTATGGGTGGCTGAGTCAGAGGGGCCAAAACACATGCTCTGACTAGCCAATATCACCTCCGAGAAGGTAGGTGCCATACCGGAGACTCCCCTGGATTGCTGGCTATACTGGACTAGAGGAGAACACAGCCGAGGCTGCTATGCGGCCATCTTACATCCAGTACGGTGGTATCAACCCAGTCGGCTACAATTTGAGCCTACCACCTAGTAAGGGGCAAGGGAAGGGACCTACAGTTTTACACCGGTTCCGAACGGTGAAGCAGCAGGTGTAGGTATGCATGTAAATTATTTCGTCAGAAAAAAATCATTGGTACACGCCGACCGGATTCGAACCTCGGACCTGTCGCATGAGAAGCCGATGCCCAAACCACTCGGCCACCTGTAATTAGTAATCAAGTAATTTCGCTGAATTGTTGAGCTAATTTGCGAAAGAGAAATCAGAAATGTCGCAATGGCGGCGTAAAGGGTGGTGACGGTGGGGGCTGTTCACCCCAGCTACCAAGCACCAACTATTTACATTCAGATAGATTCCGATATTTGTATTTTTAACCTTCGACGAAAAACAGGGGTGTTATAAGTTTAACGTGTGTATGGGTGTGTCTGTCTGTGGCATCGTAGCTCCCAAACGGATGGACCGATTTGGATGCAGTTTTTTTTATTAGAAAGCTGGTTTAATCGGGATAGCTATGTTTGTAATAAAGTAATTAAGCAATAAACAAAATTACTTCGTTAAATAATGGACCGATTTGGATACGTTATTTTTAAAAAAGCCTGAAATAAAATTTAAATTACAAATTTAAAAAACCCACGTCCCTTAAAACGTCAAAAATAAGTTGCGTTTACTTACTTAAAGGAGTCGGGGGACCGCTAAGTAAATAAAACATAAAAACTCAGAGCCTCGCGGGAATTTTTATAGCCATTTCGACTGACGTTTCGCTCAGTGCAGTGGTATCCATTGCTCGCTGGGCAACTTTCAACCTTTGGACAACAGCGACTGTCAGCTCCGAACATAATCTACGAGATTGACGTCCATCTTTCCCCACCTGTCGTCGTGTGATTGAACACTTCCACAATTATCATTCGTTTCGTTCGACTCGGCGCAAATTATGCCAACAGCACAGTTTTGAGAAATGACCAGCGTTCGGTTTGGAGAACTAATTTATTTTGCGCTGGTTTCTTGGGTTGCTTCTTTATTTTATGTAAACAAACATGGGTGGCAGTACCGAAGGACCAAAGGTGCAGTCGACAGAGCCAAAATCACCTCTCCTCGCGATCACGCTCAGTTAGGCGCCATGCCAGCAGATTTGCGGACTATTTCTAGGCTGTCTAGCCAGGGATGTTGCGGATGCGATTTATTTGACATCCGCGGATACGGATGCAGATGCGGATTTTTTGACGCTCACATCCGCGGATGCGGATGCGGATGCGGATGTTAACAAGATTGCTTGAAGAGCCGGTTAGTTTAAGTCCTTGAATAAAAGAGATTATGCTTTTAATATCTTTTATTGATCAATCAATTTTTAGTAAGAAAATTTCAAGATTGGGCTATTGTATTTAATGAAAAGTAACTTGGCTGCCTTTTCAGACATTCACTTCTGGGACACTATACTTCGCCGCACTATATACAGTGGAAGTGGAATACTCGAGTCGGAAATTCAACTTAGAAGACGCGTCGTCGCGCGTGTTTAGACACGCATGCATACACGAAACGTGACGGAATGAAATGACGCAATAATAATGGAAAACAAAGTCGTCAACACTGCACTGTACCGTCGCACAGCATATTCCCTTCCTATTGGTCAATTGCAGCGCGCGCCACTCGCGGACTCCGCCCAATTTCATTCAAGTCTCAACCTGCACTACATCCGCATCCGCATGAGTTCCGCATCGATTTAATGCGGATGCGAATGCAGATGCGGATGTCAAAATCAATGCGGATGCTCCGCATTTACGGATGCGGATGCGAATATCCGCAACATCCCTGTGTCTAGCCTGTTAATACGACGTTTCAAGACACCCAGGTTAAAGGATTAGGGAAACAAACTGACCCTACAGTTCCACCCCATAGCGGTGCGACAAAGAAACGATTTTGTTTGAGAACCGACGGGTACACTTGCCCGGTTTTTGGGTTTTTGTTTATTTCCTTGCATTGTAGACCAGGAAAAAAATTATTTATTGCTCCAAAAAATATTTTACAAGAAAAATAACACAACGAATAAAATTGAAAAGGCGGACAAATCTCTTGAAGATCCAGCCAACCTTCGATGAAATCATCTAAAGCAGCGGTTCCCAAAAGGTGTTGCGCGGAACCCTGGGGTTCCGCGGAAGGATCACAGGTTCCGTGGGTTACAGCCGGGAAAATCTCAAAACGCTCTCCCTAATCAAAAACGTGTAATATGTTTTTAATTTCAAACTATAGTCTTGCCATTCAAATCAAACATTAATCCGCTAACAATTTAGTATCAAAAATCAGGTATAGGTCACATAAATTTAGTTTTTATGTTCACAATAGCTAATTAACTTGGTGTTCCGCCAACAGAAGGACGATAATTTAGGGTTCCGTAGACGAAAATAATTGGGAACCGCTGATCTAAAGATTCAAATCCCTTCTCCTACAATCCCCGCATATGTGTGGCTTGCACTTTTGCTAGTTTTCGCGCAAACTGAACGCATCCTCAAAACCGCCCCGGGCCGACATTTCGCGAACGGTAGCCATTTTATATGCTAATGTCATCTGAACGCACACGCGGCCTCGCCAAAGATATATTATGTACTAGCGTACTAGATAAATCACTCGGCCAACTAACATGTTCCACCGAGTTGCGGTTCACGATCTTCAAGTCTCTTAGTCGAGCGCGAGAGGCCGCAGCGCGCAGTCGTCGCCTGCCTGCTGCGATCGCGCCTCGCCTACTTTAAACTAATACCTACATTTACACATCTTCGTCGATGCGAAGGTGCGATGGCGAATCTGGAGATGGAGTGTTAGAATGAAAAGACAATATGCACACCGACGCACGAGTGCGATCGTTCTCCCTACCCTTTGCCTTTCTCCCGCACGCTTCCCGCCCCGCGCACGCTCCCCTCTTTCGCTCGACTCTGCGCTCCGCCTCCCCGCTACCTTACCCCATACCTCAGCCGCTGGAACAAAGCTTCTCTGTATATTTCTTCGGAGCGATAACTCTATATAATATTTCCTCAAAGGGCCTCGCGGACATTTTAATTTCGTCCGCCGCCACTCTCCCGTTCAATTTATATGCACTTCGGGGCAGGCGGTGTTAATTTTATTAAGATTGTGTTGGAGATAGAAACGACCTGTAGGACCCGTTGGCAATATATTGAGTCGTTCTCGAGTTAATTACGCACTGATATTGTTTGGTTCGCTGATGTTGAAAGAAAGAAGGATAGCAGAATAACAAAATTTGCATATTTATGAAGCAAATGTGTGTAAATCACATCCTCTTCGGCAGTTAAGATTTTTAAGAGAAATAATCAGAAATACGAAAGCCAACTTTTTTTTTTTTTATTAAAACTGACACTGTTGGCTACATCACCTACATCAACATCCGTGATGTCAGCCCATAACACCGGGTGAACTTGGCGCCACGTCAGTGCTTCCCTTCGGTCGTGCCGGCTACACTGAACTGGACGGAAAACACAAACTATTTACATAGCGGTTTCGACCGACCTTTTATTCAGTGCGGTGGTACCAACCCGGGCGGGTTAAACCCTACCACCTAGTAATATAAGAACGGAGTCATATCCCTTAGTCGCCTTTTACGACATACACGGGGAGAGATGCAGTGGGGCTATTCTTTTAAAGTACCGGCCCCACACGGTAAAAACTTGGAAAATGAATCTATTTATTTTTTGTTGGGTTTCCCTTTTCCCCACACGATACGGTAGTTTAGACTCTTTATATTCTTAGACGTTGTAGCCTTATTACTAAGGCTACAACGTCTGTCTGTACGTCCGTCAGTCCGTCCGTTCGTCCGTTCGTCCGTCCGATGGTTGTATCTTTGGAACCGTAATAGCTAACGGGTTGAAATTCCCACAGAATATGTGTTGTTTTGGCGGATATTACAACAAATAATAAAAAACCTGCCAAGTGCGAGTCGAACTCGCGCACCGGTGGTTCCGTATCGCCATGTCACGGCTAGCGCCACTCACGCCATCTAGATGGCGTGTTATGAAATGCTTCATATGAAATGTCATGATTAGTTAATAAGAAATCTACCAAATAGATTATGAAGCATATTAAGTTAATATGCTTCATAATCTATTTGGTAGATGGCGCGCGCGCATACACTTTTTGGTTTCTTCTGGTTTTACACCCGTAAATGTTTTACTTTTTCTTATTTTTTTTATTATATCAGCCATAATAATAACAGATTTTTTGTGAAAATTTCAACGGGCTTCCTATTACGGCTCAAGAGATACAGCCCTAGGACAGACGGACGGACAAACAGACGGACGGACGGACGGACGGACAGACAAACAGACAGACGGCGTAGGCTTAGTAATAGGGTCCCGTACCGGATACGGAACCCTAAAAATTTAAAAATCAAACATTTATATACAGGTACATATTATACAGGTATTATTGGTACCAAACCCCCATATTAACCTAAAAAAATTCTAATTAGTTATTGACGGGGTATATCTCTGTGCGCGTCACTGTGCCAAATTAAAGTTTCTAAGTTACTCGAGAAACCCCTCTGTGACAAACGGACGGACAGACACGGGAGTGATCTTATAAGGGTTCCGTTTTTTCGTTTTAAGGTGCGGAACCCTAACAAAACACTGTGTATAAAATTTTATTCCAATAGCGACCTGTTGCAAATAAAGTTTTATCTTCCTCCTCATATTAAATGTTAGCATCCTTACAGTATATTTTTAAAATTTTATAAAACGGGATATTGGCAGTGACTGCCAGAGTCAGGTAATTTACAAGTGAACCTCCTCTGATAATAGCTGACATATGTATGGGAAACCATACTGAATGTGTGTTTATCGTAACACTTCGCCCGGGGCAGCGATTTGCCGAAATGTGCATTGTGACAACGCATTTACAGACTGAAACTGTATCATTTGAACTGACTGCGTTTTGAAGTATAAATGGTATATGTTATACTTACACAACCACGAACATAATTTCCTTTCTGTGAAACTTTTAACGATTAAGGCTTCTAACTTATATAAATAAACGAAGTTCACATAATTAACCTGTGACAGGCTTTTTATTTATTTTTGTGAATTTATTCGATGTAAAAATGTTTTCATTGTTTTCTGTCCACTTTCTTCCTAATTCTATAAAACCTATGTAACTGCATAACGTATACCAGTGGGGTAGGCAGATACAACTATCTAACTTCCGCGTTTCACGGTCCTGACACAGCAAGCAATTTTAAATTCAAGGTTCGCCGGTTTCGAATAATATAAAAGCATAATATAAATTTAATCTTCTATATAAATATAAATTAAATGCTGTTCGTTGGTAAGCGAATCACTTGAGAACGGTCCAGCGATTTGGCAATTTTTTTTTAATGTTCGCAATAGTCCGAATAAGGCTTTTGTTTTTAGTTTGAGCTGAGCTGAGCAAAAAGTCACGCGTAGCGGAGCCGCTGGCAAAAGATAATTTATGAATATAAATATATAATAAAAAATGTATTTCGCATGTAGGTATACAACATGCGAATTAAGGAAAGGTCTAAGGAAAAGAATCTTTTCCTTAGACCTTTAGAATTAGAATCGCTACAACGCACATATCTTTTCAAAAGATATGTGCGTTGTAGCGCAGTACACTTTAACAGAACGCCTCGCCGCAAGCAAATCGACTGCAATAACAGTTAGCAATCATTTAATTTTAAAATAACAGGCAAGCCTTCTTTATTACCCAAGATTGAAGAGTGCGTAGTAGCATTTTATGGTATGTAATGGCATTCCGAGGGGAATACTTTGCTTAATGTTGTGATTATTGAGGGTCTGTGTGAATACTAGTTCTATTATAAACTGCAATCACTGAATGGAATAATGAATTAATATTATAGATTGTGTTGCTTTTTAGGTTTCCGTACCCCGTACGGAAGCCTATTACTAAGCCTGCGCCGCCGTCTGTCTGTCTGTCTGTCTGTCAGTCTGTCTGTCCTACTGCATCTTTGGAACCGTAATAGGTGCCCGGTTGAAATTTTCACAGAATATGTGTAATTTATTATGGTGTATATAACAACAAATAATAAAATATAGAAAAGGTAAAAAATTATGGGGACCCCATACAAGAAACATGTTTATTTTTTCAAATATTTTTTTTGTGGTGCTGAAACCTACGTGCACGAGTGCGACTCGCACTTGGCCGGTTTTTTTCTTTTGATATCCTTCTTTAGTAGATGTCGGGTATTTTTTTTTCTTGCGTTTCTTGTCACATGATATTGTCCTCCAAAGAACTGGTAAACTCTGGGACCCTCTCCCTGCGTCCATATTTCTCCCCCAATTACAGTCTCGGGTCCTTCTAGAGAGGCGTGAATAGGCACCTGTCAGGCCGGCATGGCATTCGGAGCCCCCGCATGCGACCGAATGTGCATGGGCATCGTTAGACACCATATGGGTGGCACAGCGAAACATGTGCGCTTGTTTTAAAAAAAAATTATACCTGAATGCCCACTATAAATTAAATTAATACTAAACTAAACTACTTATAAGAATAAACTGACTAATACAATATAAAAAAAATACCTAAATAAAACAAAACAAACTTACTAAGAATATAATAAATCCTCCTCAAGCCCTGAGCACGAAGGGGGCATGGTGCCAAGGACGGAGGCGGCGGCGTTACCTCGTTGGACGGCCACGCTGATGCGTTGCCGCAGGTATGCCTACTGCAAACTCTATCGACTTACTAGATGACGTTGTCATTAATACAATTGAGGTGTCTTCCTTCGCCGTAGTGATGCATATAATACGCACAAAAATTCTTCGAAATAATCTATTGAAAAAATTGCATTGAAGCATACCCTGGAATTTGAGGACTGGGCTGGATTAAGCGTGCTTGTCCTACACTGGCTGTCGTGAACAGGAAAACTGTTTATTTCAATTGAGTTTGTAAAGACCACCCGCCAGGTGGGACGACGACATCAGTACGTCGGCGGAAAGCAGCGTTTCCGTAGGGCCGAAGGCCGGAAGCACTGGAGGAAAATGGGAGAGGCGTACGTCCAGCAGTGGATATTAAAACTGGATCCTAAACACCGAACGAGTGGCCAGGTGCTTTAACCAAACCACACGCAACCTACACTTTCGAGGCGAGTGTTGTAAGTATGACCGACCAGTACAACCAGGGCCGGATTAACCCATATAGAGTCCCCTAGGCAATTCAAGTCTCGGTGCCCCTCAACCCTTAAAGCAAGTAGGTCTCTATGTAGGTAGGTAGTATTTAAACCACATTTAACCCTTACCCACACCAAATTTTAATGAATGTATGTTATTTATTAAAACAAAACCATTTATAGTAACAGGTAATGTAACGTAATTTTATACAATACTTGCAAAATGGTGATTACAGTAAATTTATAACAATGATTTATTTCTTGATGAACTCTAAATCATCATCATCATCATCAATCATCCATACGCTTATACGAGTGATTTAATGTAAAATTGTTTTTGTGAAATTTTGTCCTATAAAAAAATTTATTTAAAACCTTTGTAAAATGAAAACGAAAGTATTAAAACTACTTTGACTTATTACATGTATGTTCCGAGTTTGCCGTTACCTCCGCCCGCGCTTCCGCACACCGCGCCTGCCTGCCTGACGCCCAGCTCAGTAGCGTTAGCATCGCTGCCGCGTAGCCACGTCCGTCATTTTATGTGTAATTGAGCTACCTACCTACCCCTCGCGCTTGTAAGAACTTTGTTCTGTTTTGTGTTATCTGTTAAATTTATTATTAACATTTGTTGTGTTCAAATGACAATGTGAGTAAAAAAGGAAAATTCTTGCATAGACTAATCATTGTTTTAAATTAAAGCAGCTTTACTCACGGTTCCACCCCGAGCTATGTGGCTCGACGTTTCGGGCCAAGCGTATGGCCCATCTTAATGAGCACTCTGCCTAGTGCGACGGTTGGCAGAGTGGAACCGTGAGTAAAGCTGCTTTAATTTAAAACAATGTCTAACAACCACGGTAATTTAAAACCCATATAGACTCATCATGTCACTTACATAATTACGTGGAATTATATCACTTGGTAGTATATATTACTTCTATGCCTTAAATACGAAATAATGACAGCTCAGTTTAACACCTGGTGGCTGGCGGGAGCATTCGTCTATCCGACTTTTTTGTCGACGGTACCAATAGCTGTTACGTCATAAACTCATAACGGTCAGCACTTTGAACAGACGAGTGAGCAGTTTTCTCACGGGCCGCGGGGCCCCTAGGGGGCGCTTGGCTCATTCATAAGGCAGTTGCCTACATTGTTTATATTGTATAATCCGGAACTGAATACAACTAGATAGACCAGTGAAGCCGAAAGCTCAATGATTCATCGAAAGCAACTGCATAATGTCATGTGTCAACATATATTACTTAAATAGTTATAAATCAGCACAGAGCGGACACTCCGTAGGCGCTAGAGTACGCTAGAATAATGCTAAGCGACAGGTTAGAGGCACATAATTCGTTTTAGAGTTATTGCAGTTTTACGAGAGAGTGCGCGGGCGCGGACGCCGCAATGCATCTAATTATGATCTAGTTTTATATAAGTACCTACATTGTTTTACAAATTTTATACTTTTTCAGTATTTTATACCGTTTCACACTTTTACTTTTTTACACTTTCACATACTAAGGTTAGGTATGAATTCAAGACCACCGATTAAGTCTCGCAGCATTTATCTGTTAACTACAACCCAATTTTTACAACTGTGCACTTCGTGCTGTCAAAGTCGTTAGGTTGGCAGGACTGAATTCACCCCCCGCTTACTTCCTCGCCTCTGCGCCAGCGCCTATCAGTACACACACACACACACACACACACACACACACAGCAAGGGCGTGTACTGATAGGCGTCGGCGGAGAGGTGAGGAAGTAAGCGGGGGGTGAATTCAGTCCTGCCAACCTAACGACTTTGACAGCTCGAAGTGCACAGTTATAAAAATTGTGTTATAATATAAAGTGGCATTTAGCATGACAGTTGACAGGAGATGATATATTTTAGACGCAGGTGGTGAAATATACCCTTATTCCTTTTTAACACACTTTTACTCTTTTGGGGGTTCCGTATCAATACGCAGCGGCTCGAATGTTTTTGCCATACATACATGCCATACATGTCGCGTTTACTATAATGTATTTTTATTAAGTAAACTGACACAGTTGGCTACATCACCTACAACATCCGTGATTTCAGCCCATAACACTGGGTGAACTAGGTGCCATGTCAATGCTTCCCTTCATTTTATGTCGGCTACACTGAACTGGACGGAAAACACGAACTGTTTACATAACCGTTTCAACCGACCTATCATTCAGTCCGGTGGTACCAACCCGGGCGGGATAAACCCTACCACCTAGTAAGGTAAGAAGGGAAGGGATCTACAGTTTTACGTGGAGCGGTCAACATCCAAGAAATGACCCCGCTCAGGGTTGTTTAACAACAGTCGACCGACCGCACCACTGAGCTACCGAGGCCGACACAATGTATATTTTATATCGAATTGAAAGCCTCCTCCATTTTTCAGGTTCGTTAAAATATTGTGCAAACCAAAGCAGCTATAAAATAACATCTCACATAAAAAACATGACTAATCTGAGCGTGGCAGGACAGGAGCTATGTGGGAGATCAATGGTCAGTTTAATTTGTCACAGCCCTGCGACGCGATCTTAGTGACGAATGTGTGTGGTGTGACCTTACTATCGGCTCCGCAATAAAGCATACCGTATGTGTAATTAGGGTTGTCACATTTATAATATTTTTTTTAATTGTTTTCTCATTCGTGCACTCACTCACGGCTGGATGCAATTTCTTCCAGTGATTCTGTCACACCACCAGCCTTTACCTTTATTACTAAGTAGTAGGTATTGGTAATTTTAAGCGGATGATTGGCCCTTGTACTGGGCGGGGCCGGTACTTAAAAATAATAGTCGCACTGCATCTCTCTCCGTGCATGTCGCAAAAGACGAATAAGGGATAAGGACGAGGTGCCATGCCAAAGCGCGATGGGATAGCCACCTCTCACCTTGGCACGGTCCTTCCACCGAGTCACGCAGCAGGTGGGCCTTCGTGCCTAGCTTGCTACTTGATATTTATTTATCCTAATACTTTGCTAAACGTGGTGGTCAGTGTTGTCCTATAGTTTACTGGAGCACTTGCAGCACAACACTGATAACTCTGCTTACCCCGCTGGTCGGGATACAGTGTGTGATATTTATGATTGGTTCTTCTGAAAGGATTTTTTTTTAATACAACATGGGCGGCTGTGCCGATGGACCAAAGGTCGACAGAACCTCCTAAATCACCTCTCCTCTCGAAACCACGCTCAGTGAGGCGCTATGCCAGCAGATTTGCGAACTGTTGCTAGGCTGTCCAGCTCGTTAATACGACATTTGAAGACACCCAGGATTCGGGAAACACTCGCCGGGACACAGTTCCACGTTCCACGCCCTAGCCGTACGACAAAGAAAGGATTTTAAGAACCGTTGGCTTCTAAAAAGCCCAATGTCAACAACAAAAGGATGAGTCTCTTTGCTGCGATGAGTAATGCGGAGATAGGACGGGTGGCTGGAAGCGAATAAGTGATGGGATTGGTCCTTCTAATCGTATTATTGATCTTTCTGACCGTGAATTAAACATTATACAATTTATACTAGAAAGATAATTCTCCCAGGCCAGAACTGTTTCGGCCAAAACCTCTTTTGTATATTGCTGTAAATGTATCTCGGCGCGATGGTGTCGCGCCCTAGCGGTAAGGCGGACAACTAGGGTCCCGTCCTCGGCGGTCTGTCAAGAAGGACGTCTCGGAGATCGCTCTCGGCAAAGAGGATCGCTCTCGGCTCGGTCGGATGCTGCGTGCTGATGTGGTAGCGCGGTTCGGAAGGCAACATTTCACTGTGCTTGGTGGTTCTGTGGCGTGGTGACTTCACGGTGGTGATCGGACTTTCAAGACCAATACGGAACGGCAGGCTGGAGGAACCTGACAACGGATCTGGTCGACCAGGAGCAGCTGGTGGAAGGTGGACCCTCGCGTTCGGGTGAGTTTACACCTTATCCATTAGATGTTTTGGTCGGACAGTTTCATGAACTCCTTAAATTAAAATACAGTCCACTTTATCGGATACATACTTTTGGTCCTTTTTCGCAGACGGATACGGTTCGCGAAATATTGTCGCGTTATTGAAATCGGAATCAGCCCTCAGGTTAGGTGTTCATACATTATGTAGGTCTAAATCTAGGTCATATCGGTATCTCGGTTTTTCAAAATTTTCTAGTTTGATAGGTAATGACATTTATTCGGAAAAAATTTAGTTCGCCTCAGTCGTGCCATCTATTGCATTCACATGGTACTTTCGGTCGGTCGCCTAGATAGAATATTAAATACGGTCGGTTGATACTGGCTGGGAAAATAATTCCTAGTTTTTTATTTTTCTCTTTCGGTTTTTAATTTGTATGTTGCCTGGAATAATTATCTAGACCGGTAGATAATATTTCGATTTGAAAATCGAACACAGTCAGTTGGCACTCGGCAATGACAGTGTTATATTTCTCGGTCGGTTTCTTACGCGGTTTGTTTCGTTTGTAAACAATTATTATTCGGAGGCGTTTGTAGGTAACACCTCATACTTTGTAATTTCGGTTTATTTTAGATACCACAATGGCGAGAGCTTTGGAAGTACGGTTTAAACTGGAGTACACGTGGCTAAAGGCTACGGCTGAGATGGTGAAAGGGCAATTGCAATCTACTCCGGTAATTACGGCTAGATTACGGAAACTGGAGGATCATTACTCCAAGTTCACGGATGCTTATGAGAATATTCTCATCGCGCACACTGACGAGGAAGTGACTGGGAGCTACGACGCTCAATATGAGGAAGCAACTCTGTGGTATAACGAGATGGAAGCGGCCAGCTTCAGCTTCAAGGACGATCGTCCAACGGAACCCTCGGAGGGCGGGCGAGTAGCGAGACTGCCGCCAATAAACTTGCCTACGTACGATGGAAACGCGTTTGGTTGGACAGGTTTTATAAGCCTATTCTCTTCGCTCGTGAATTCGCGAACGGATATCTCAGCCACGGAAAAGTTTCACTATTTGCTCACCAGCTTAACTGGTGAACCAAAGGGCCTCATCGGTCATCTGGCAATGGTGGACGCGAGTTTTGATATCGCACTGGAAATACTGAAAGGCCGATATGAGAATATTCGGCTACTGGCGGACACACACATTTCACGGATTTTACATCTACCAAATGTTACACGGCAGTGCTTGCGCACCCAATTATTAAATCCTCTGTTAGAATCGACGCGTTCGCTCGAAAATCTCGGTCTCCCGGTGAAAGAATGGAGTTACATTCTACTCCACATCAGTGTGAATAAGGTTCCACTGAACATAAAAACTCGGTTCGAGCAATCGCACGGCACGGATCCAAAGAAATTGCCCACGTTTGAACAATTCATATCGTTTCTTCAAGAGGAGTGCAGACTACTAGACACCTCCTCCCTGTCTTCGGAACTAGAAGCGAATACGGACACGGTCCGGAACCCGAGTGGCTCCGGAGGCGGCGCGCGTGGCGGAGCGCGCGTCGGCGACGGAGCGCGCGGCGGAGGCGGAGCGCGCGGTGGTGGCGGAGCGCGCGGCACAACTGCAGTGCATCTCGCAGAGACATCGCGGAAGTGTGCCTTTTGTTCAATTTCAGGGCACACGATTACGGAATGCTATAAATTCAGGCGCGAGAATACTAACGAACGAAAACATTTCGTTAGTAAAAACCGACTGTGCTTTAAATGTTTCGGGGAACACACGGCGGCTCGGTGCGTGCATCCGGAGGTTCGGTGCGCACTGTGCAATGGTTACGGACACAACAAAATTATTTGTACTTTTTCCGGTTCTCAAAATCGGTCCTCGCCTAGGACTGAACCTCGACGGAACTCGGACGAACACGTACCTAGCGGGCGGGAAATGGAACCTAGGACATGTGCGCAACCCCCGCAGCGTCGCGATGCTGAGCTCGGCGACGGCGACGGCGGCGGCGGCAGAGGTAGAGCAGGCTACTCTACCTCTGCATAGCAACTACCGGAGAATGTCGTCGCATCATTAAAATTACAAAATAATGTAATGTTACCCACGGCCATAATAGAGTTAAAATCAGTTCACGGAAAATTTATTAAGGCACGGGCCTTACTGGACTCTGGTGCGCAGGCATCTTTTATACGGAGTGATCTGGCATCGGAACTCGGCCTGCGACGACATAACTCCTCTGTGCCTATTGTAGGCATCGGCGGAATTAAGGGTGATTCGTGTCACTCTCTCGTTAATATTACTTTTCGACCGGAACGCAGGCATGTTCCTGTGCTAACAATCACGGCGGCTGTTATGAAAAAACTAACTTCTCGGTTGCCTAGCAACGATGTTTATGCACAGGGACTACCGGCTAATTTTAAACATTTAATATTAGCGGATAATACTTTTAGGTTTACATGTAAAGTGCATGTTATTTTCGGTGCGGATGTACTCGGAATTATTTTAGACGGTTCTAAAATACAGTTAGGTCCTAATGGCCCTTATGCCTTGGGTACTATTTTTGATTCGGTAATTATGGGCCCGATCGGTGATAGTGAGTCAGTCGTTCAGCCGCAACTATTAACGGAAAATAATAACCATTTCAGCGGTGTTTCTCTCACAGAAGCGGTTGAGAGGTTTTGGAAAACGGAAGAGCCTCCTATGGCTAAAATATCGGATCCTTCGGATATAGAGTGCGAGGCAATGTTTGTCGCCGGTACATCACGCGGCCAGGATGGTAAATATACGGTTCGTTTACCTATTGTTGGTGATCACGTGAAACTGGGTGACTCCTATAATACAGCGATGAGCAGATTTGTCAATTTGGAAAGACGAATAAAACGTCAGCCGGAATTCGGTGAAAAATATATTACATTTATGAATGAATACATCAATCTCGGACACATGTCAGTTTCAAAATTTGATATAAATTCTGGTCAAGAACATTATTTTTTGGCTCATCATGGTGTTTTTAAATCAGGTGATTCAAGTAAAATTAGGGTTGTTTTTGACGGCAGCGTAAAAACAAATAGCGGTGTATCGTTGAATGATTGCTTATACTCCGGGGAACGATTACAAAACGACATAACGGCTATTATTATTAATTTTCGGTGGCATCGTGTGGTCTTCACCACAGACGTGAAGATGATGTTCAGGCAGACGTGGATCCATCCTGATGACAGGAGGTACCAACTGATCCTATGGCGTGACTCACCATCCCAGCCCATATGTGTTTACGAGTTGAACACAAATACTTACGGTTTAAAGTCTAGTCCCTTTGTTGCGATTCGGTGTCTTCATCAACTGGCTAGTGATGAACAATATAGATTTCCTCGGGCAGCTAAATTTCTGAAGAATAATAGTTATGTTGATGATATATGCGGCGGCGCGGACTCGCTGGTAGAAGCGAAGGAGATTATGGCGGAGTTAAACGAGCTCATGAGCTCAGGTGCTTATGAGTTACGTAAATGGTCTTCGAATTGTACAGAATTATTAACAGACCTGCCTGATGATTTTTGTGAAATACCTCGCAAATTCGATCAATCGGACGGACCCGGTTTTATTAAAATTTTGGGTATCCAATGGAACCCTGACTCGGACGGTTTCACTTATAAATTAAATTTAAATCAGACGGAAAAAATTACTAGGCGAATTATTCTTTCAACTATTTCACGGTTATATGATCCCCTCGGCTGGGCCTGCCCAGTGTTATTCAAGGGTAAATTATTGTTGCAACGGGTGCTCAGTGAATCTACTCAGAAAGTAGACTGGGACACTCCTGTGCCCACGGATATTGAAACTAATTGGATTGACTTTATTTCGGAATTACACAATTTGGAGAGAATTAATTTAACTAGGTGTTTACGGATATTTAACGGTGTTAGGTACTCTATACACGGTTTTAGCGATGGCTCGTCGGTCGGTTACGCGGCCGCCGTGTACATTCGCTCGGAGGACAGTCAAGGAGTGGTCACCGTCCAGCTGGTCATGGGCAAGTCTCGGGTGGCTCCGCTGAAGACCAAGCAGACAATACCTAAGCTGGAGCTGAACGGTGCTGCCCTCTTGACCAAACTCATCAATCACGTGGTTTCGTCTTTGGATGAAACCATTGTTTTCGACGATATTATCGGCTGGTGCGATAGTACGATAGTTTTGGCATGGCTTCACACGCCACCTCATAAACTACAGGTTTTTGAAGGAAATCGGGTTACACAAATAAGTCAATCTAAATCTCAAATTCGGTGGAGATATGTACCGAGTGAACTCAATTCCGCTGACGTCGCGTCACGCGGAATCTCGGCGGCGGAGCTGCCACACCACGACCTGTGGTGGGGTGCAGGTTGGTTAAGACAACGGCAGGAGGACTGGCCTCTCGATTTATCGGTTTATAATACTACGGAAGATACACTTCCTGGTTTACGGTCTACGGTCATGGTTACGGTTACTGTTAATTCACTCAGCGGTTTTATCTTGGACAAATATAGTTCATTTGAAAAAATACTGAATATTACGGCTTATGTTCTACGGTTTATTACGAATCTTCGTAATTCGGTTTTACGAAAAAATGGTTATACGGTGGCTCAGAAACTCGGTTCTGGGCCTAATATTACATTGTTAGAGCGACGGGACGCTCTCATGTATTTGGTTCGGTCGGTTCAATCGGAATATTTCCACGATGAAATATTAATGTTAAAATCTAATAAACAAATTCGGAATTCGGTTCGGCGGTTAAGTCCTTTTATGGATGATTACGGTATCTTACGAGTCGGCGGTCGACTCAGGCATTCGGATTTGCCTTATGGTGCGAGACATCCCATCTTGTTACCACGGAACGGTCGGTTTGTTGAAATGTTAATAGAACATCTTCACAAGGTTCACTGCCATGTCGGTGCAAACACTTTGATGGCCATAATTCAACGGGAATTTTGGATAATGTCGGCTCGACATGCAGTAAGACATGTTGTTTTTAAATGTATATCATGTTATCGATTACGGGCGCGTCCGGAGCAGCCCTATATGGCAGATTTACCCTCGGACAGGGTCAAAGGCATTAGGCCTTTCCTCGGAGTAGGTACGGATTTTTGCGGGCCATTTTACATCAAAACTAGCCCTCTGCGGAACGCGAAGATTATTAAGGCGTATCTTTGTGTGTTTGTTTGTCTAGCGGTCAAGTGTGTTCATTTAGAGCTAGTCTCTAGCTTATCGGTGGAAGCCTTCGTAGCAGCCTTCACACGGTTTGTGTCCAGACGAGGCTTACCCTCGCTTGTGCGTTCAGATTGTGGCACAAACTACACAGGGACGGATAAGCACCTACGGGAGCTGTATATATTCCTAAGGGATAATCACGGACTGCTAGAAAGACAACTTATGGGTAAAGGTATTACGTGGTTGTTCAACCCACCATCTAGCCCAAATATGGGGGGTCTCTTTGAGGCGGCGGTGAAGTCTGCGAAAACACACTTCAAACGAGTAATCGGTGAGCAAAAGCTCACTTTTGAAGAATTGGCCACGTTCTTTACGAAGGTGGAAGCGGTACTAAATAGTAGACCATTGAGTCCACTCAGTAGCGATGTTATGGATCTGGAGATCTTGACTCCCGGCCACTATCTCATTGGGCAGCCTCTCGTTGCTTTGCCGGAGTATCCATATCAGGATGTCAGGATAAATCGGTTATCACGGTTTCAGTTGCTTCAAAAGCTCTCGCAACATTTTTGGTCACGGTGGCATAGTGAGTACCTTCACACACTACAACAGCGTCTTAAATGGACATCGACTACAGTTCCTCCTAAAGTCGATGAGTTGGTTTTGATTAAGGAAGATAATTTCGGGCCACTTAAGTGGAATCGCGGTAGAATTACAAAATTATTACCGGGTAAGGACGGCATAGTTCGGGTAGCTGAAGTCCGGACTCAGCACGGTATCTTGACTCGTCCCGTGTCAAAATTATGTAGGTTACCTATGTAATTTTAGGTTTTTAGGGGTTTTAAGCCAGGCTAGGCCTTGCTTGAGGGGGGGGATGTTTCGGCCAAAACCTCTTTTGTATATTGCTGTAAATGTATCTCGGCGCGATGGTGTCGCGCCCTAGCGGTAAGGCGGACAACTAGGGTCCCGTCCTCGGCGGTCTGTCAAGAAGGACGTCTCGGAGATCGCTCTCGGCAAAGAGGATCGCTCTCGGCTCGGTCGGATGCTGCGTGCTGATGTGGTAGCGCGGTTCGGAAGGCAACATTTCACTGTGCTTGGTGGTTCTGTGGCGTGGTGACTTCACGGTGGTGATCGGACTTTCAAGACCAATACGGAACGGCAGGCTGGAGGAACCTGACAACGGATCTGGTCGACCAGGAGCAGCTGGTGGAAGGTGGACCCTCGCGTTCGGGTGAGTTTACACCTTATCCATTAGATGTTTTGGTCGGACAGTTTCATGAACTCCTTAAATTAAAATACAGTCCACTTTATCGGATACAAGAACAAACAGAGTTTCTACCAGGCCAGGACAAACAGAGTTTCTCCCAGGCCAGGACCAACAATTTATACTAGAAATATAATTCCCCCGGGCCAGAACAAACAGAGTTTCCCCCAGGCCGGGACAAGCAGAGTTTCTCCCAGGCCAAACAGAGTTCTATGTCAAGGAGTTCACTGACATTTTGCTCCAAAAAAAATTTACAATAGAAATCAAGAACTACCTACTCTTATGTTTCTTTTACGCGTCTGTATCTATAATGGAGTAATATTGTTATCTATCATTGTGTGTTCTCTCTGTCCCAACAAACATTTAGAACTGAAACTGTCAACCCTACGCTGGCCCTAGGCCGGCTTCTGGCACATAAATCTAGCAGAGGCTTCGCGGCTGCGCAGATAGGACCATATTTATTGCACCTGCGGACCTATGGCACCTATGGCCTCTGTCATTGTTGACAATTACACCGTGTTCTGTCAGTTGGCACATGGTTGGCACAGATTGTTTCTGAGTACACTGGGCTTCAAACGTGGAGAATGCACTTGGAGAACCTTGTCAAACTTAGTAGCTCGCTATACAGCTCGTTTCGAAGCGGAAAATAAGTAATAATATTATACTTTATGCCACTTAATGTGTGGCAAGGGCGGGCTTATTGTCTTAGGCAATTTCCTCCAGTCAACCCAGCGGACCTACACATGGACCTACGTAAATGCGTGGGAGTCTAACGCGGGAACCACTCGACATACTCACCCAAAAACTAGCACGATTTTAACCAATCTAAACCAACTATTGAAAGAGATAGCTTTAGAAAGGGACAATCCGGCTGTAGAGAGTCGTCCCTGTCGCACGAACTCGCACGTCTCTGTGCGACAGGGACGACGCTCTACAAAACTATTGTCTCTTTCTAAAGCTCGACACGAATTATTTTCTGCCGGGAACTGTAATTGGTTGAAATCAAGCGAGTTTTTGAACGAGTGAGTGAACGTACGAGTTATATACCACAAGCTGTATCTCGACAATCGCGGTAAGCAAGAGTAATCGGTGTTGCGCTGCAAGTACTCTGTTAAATTACAACACAACACCGACCACCACAATTAGCGAGCGATGTACCTACAAGATAACTATCAAGCAGCAAGTAAGGCACGAAGACCCACCTGCTGCATGACTCGGTGGAAGTGCCATGTCAAGGTGAGAGGTGGCTATCCGGTCGCCCTTTCGCACGGCGCCTTGTCCTTATCCCTTAGTCAACGGGCGCGACCCCCTTAAATCCGCCCTTGCATAGTCGTATCGGACCTCTCGCAAGAGAAGCCAATACAATCCGAACAACAGCTATCGTTGTGTCGATCTATTATCTATCAGAGTCAAACATAAATTTCTAGTTTCTGATATAATTGTAGGTACGACATCACAAATACTTCACCGTGTTATTTAGAATCAAAATTCAGAGAATGCGCGCTCAAGGCGACAAAGGAAGTAGCCGCCCCGTGCAACTCCATGCTGCAAGTGAACTTAAAACTGGCAAAAAATAATAAATAATAATACACTTATACTTATAATAGAAATATACCTTATAGCTTATAGCAAATGTCATGTTTTTATTCGTAAATTGTTTTTTAAGTACAAAAATAAACTATGTATGCATACTTACATATAGTTACCTACTTATAAATAAATTATCAGTCAGTCCGTGTCACCGAATTACGTCCTGTGAACGAAGCAACAAGGTACATAACTTAAGCTGTTGCGCACTCGAACAAATAGCATTTTGTAATAAGTTTGAATTGCACCGCAGAAGTAGTAGATACCTACTCTTGCCTTTCGGAGTGCTGGCTATACTCTACCTACGCGAACAAAATCTATATGCTTACCTTTCTAACCGCTGTCTATACTCTACCTACGCGAACAAAGTCTATATACTTAGGTACCTTTCTAACCGCTGTCTATACTCTACCTACGCGAACAAAATCTAATACTTACTTACCTTTCTAACCGCTGTCTATACTCTACCTACGCGACCAAATTCTATATGCTTACCTTTCTAACCGCTGTCTATACTCTACCTACGCGAACAAAATCTATATACTTACCTTTCTAACCGCTGTCTATACTCTACCTACGCCAACAAAATCTATATACTTACCTTTCTAACCGCTGTCTATACTCTACCTACGAGAACAAAATCTATATACTTACCTTTCTAACCGCTGTCTATACTCTACCTACGCCAACAAAATCTATATACTTACCTTTCTAACCGCTGTCTATACTCTACCTACGCCAACAAAATCTATATACTTACCTTTCTAAGAGAACAAAATCTATATACTTACCTTTCTAGCTGCTGTCTATACTCTATCTACGCGAACAAAATCTTTTTTTTTCTCCCAAGCCATGGAATAACCTTTTGTTCTGTTTAAAATCACTAAGCTGCCGTCAAAGTTCAGCAAAATTGGACGAAAATTTAGAGAGGATATGTCCAACTGTAAACGCAAAAACACTGGCAGAATTGCAGCATACGTCTAGCTAAGTAAATATACAGAACTAAATACTTTAGAGCATGGAGTACCTGCGATGAGGAGGTAGAGGTTCCCTTGGGACAATTTTCTGGCATTCTAGAGGTATTTCATCGGCACTACCGTTGTCTAAAGTCCTTGTGCATACCACAGAAATGTAGATACAACACGCATAATTCCATACAGATACATATACCATATTACTTGTCTCCTGTTCGCAGCGTTTCTATAAAATCGCATATTATCATTAGACGGCTTTAACACGCGTGTTGACACGCAAGTATTACAGTTTATTAGATCTTTGTGACGCAGTTTATAAAATTATTTCTTATCGCCAATTCAACGAGCTGATGCAGATTCTATTTATTTTAACTCTTTCTGTAAACTTAAAGAACTAAAATGCAGCGTTCAAGATGTTGTGTTCTACAAATCGTCAGCTGGCAAGAAAGGTGACTTAACTAAAAAATTTTGTTTTTACAGGAGAGTATTTTAAATATTTATTTAAAAACAAAAGCAAATAATTCAGTAGGTAGTAGTGAAGTGAGAAAATTATGTTTTACAGCCGAACCAATATAATTTTCGATAAACAGTTTGATAGGAAAGTATTTTTTTATGCAATAAAAATATAATAATAAGTATTTTTAGTTGTGACACCGTTCCTGCCAGACTATTTTCTCAAATTTTCTTTCCAGACGCCGCGCCGGCGCGCCGCCATCTTGATAAACCATAAAGTCGCCTTCAGATTAAACTGCAATAAAGATCTTCTAACGGCAGGGGAGCGCCTGTAATGTCACTGACCGTGCATAAACATGACTTTATGGAATGTTGCTAATATTGTTATTGATTGCGCCATCATAGCAATAAACAACAATAGATGGCTTCTATGAAAATGACAGAATATCGGCGTAACAATGATACAGCACGCGCACTTCGCGATGGTGGCTGGAGTGTTTCCAGCTTAGTCCTAACTTCGCAGGTGCGGAGCCACCGTGCCGCCCTGCTGCTGACGACCAGAACACGACCCAGCGAAGTTTCTTGCCAGTTCCCCTTCGCTGTGATAATCGAACTAGCGGACATGTTTCTTCCATCACCATTGCCCTGGCAGTCGCCGGGGAGCTGCAGCAGTCAAGAGCTGCGGAACGCGCCAGCAGTAGTTTTTTTTTTATGGAAACTGACATTTATCGACCTGAACCTAACGGAAAACACGAACTATTTACATAGCCGTTTCGACCGACGTTTCATTCAGTGCGGTGCGGTGGTATCAACCCGGGCGGGATAAACCCTACCACCTAGTAAGATAAGAAGGGAAGGGACCTACAGTTTTACGTGGAATCCGAACCACGGTCAGCCTCCAACGGCCGAGCGGTCACCCATCCGAGTACTGACCGCGCTCTCGATGCCGCTCGCCCTTAGCCAGCAATAGGTTACTGCGACCGCTCTAACCTAGGGCGGACAGTGACCGCTCACCTCTTCGCCGGCAGCCAGCCGGCCACGGCGACTACCCTATTCGATATAGGGGAGACAAAGTGACGGTAGGCCTCGCGCGGAAGCCGCACAAAAAAGGCCGGTTTCGGTATGAAAGTCTTCTAACTAATACCTTTTTTCCTTCGTAGATTCCAGATTCCAGCTAAGTCCACCAGTAGGGACGTAAGGGTGTTCCAGGTCCACACAAACCAACAACCCTTTATCAAATGGTTGTTAAAGGCCCTATAATTTTTTATTTTTAGGGTTCCGTATCCGGTACGGGGCCCTATTACTAAACCTGTCTGTCTGTCCGTCCGTCCGTCTGTCCGAGGGCTGTATCTCTTGAACCGTAATAGGTAGCCCGTTGAAGTTTTGTTAGTAGTGTTAGTTTTGAAGTTGTGTCATTATGGCCGATATAACAACAAATATATTAAAAATAAGAAAAAGTAAAAAATTCACGGGGGTTCCAATAGAAGGAAACTAAAAGTGTATGCGCGCGCGCCATCTACCGAATAGAGTATCAAGCGTTTTAACTAATCATGACATTTAATAATATGAAGCATTAATAATTGATGGCGTGAGTGGCGCTAACCATGACATGGCGGTACGGAACCTTCGGTGCGAGTTCGACTCGCACTTGGCCGGTTTTGTCATTGTCAACTTTTCCGAATGAGATAGAAAATATTTTACTATACGTATATTTTAATTATTTACAATGCAAATGGCCCAGCCAGCATGAAAATTTCGCTTGGGCTGCATTAGCTAAAAATCGTGGGATGAAGTGGGGTGCATACTGACAGCATTGATAGGTTGGAGATGTCGCATACACGTACAAGTTATCCAATCAGCGAACAGGCGGACATCGACATAGGCGATCGACTATTCCTCCTCTTCGCGACAGAACCTGCACATTCTTACCTCTATAAAAATCATAACGCAAAAAAAATATATTGATATATATTTTGTGATCTCAAAGTGAAGGGTCTATACTTAAACCTACAAGAATATTTCGCTCGTGGGAACATCCAAGTGGAACAACACTGTAAACCACCTTGATGATGGCAGACATAAATACTTCATCGTGACCTGCCCGGTGCTCACCACCAACTGAGTAGTTGCGTGGTAAAGTGCTGACTTTTCAACCAAGAGGTCTTGCATTCAAAACTCAGATTTTTCAATTTATTTAAACTGACACGGTTGGCTACATCACCTACAACATCCGTGATGTCAGCCCATAACACCGGATGAACTAGGTGCCATGTCAGTGCTTCCCTTCATTTCATGTCGGCTACACTGAACTGGATGGAAAACACGAACTTTTTCAGATGTACCTACAGAATAAACTGACTTATGCGCTGCTCGGATGAAGGAAAGCATTGTGAGGAAGCCTACACAGCTAACTAGACAATACAACGTGTCCCAAAACTCAACGTCAAGCGGGAACCAGGGAGTAGGCCAGTTTATGACTAGCCTAAACTGGCCTACTTCCTGGTTCCCGCTTGACGTTGAGTTTTGGGACATCCTGTATACGATTTTTTCGAACACTTTTGTCATCCAGGATGATAAGTATGTTACACTTAATAATTCAGAAAATATAATTTAGACCTTTTACGAATTTTGGGCGAGAACAATTTCAGATTGGGTAATGCTGGGTGCAAGGCTGGGAGTTTTTTCACACTCGGCCAAAATTACCCACCAGGGCCAGGGGGGATACGTTGGTAGGGAGGGACTAGTGGAACAGGCCAAAAATTTCGGATGAGGTAAAATAAAAACACAATCGATATTTTTGTATCCTCATACATTTTGTCAAGAGCTAGTGCCAAAACAGTCCCAGATGGACCTCAACAAATATTAGTATAAAAACCATAAATGAAAACAGACCGCATCTAGCATTTACTACTAAAGACTCTATTAAACAATATTTTCTATAAAACAAATTCAAGGGGAACATTCAACATTTATATTTTCACAATATTTGAACGTGTTAGTCGGCGTGGACTAAATCGTGAACAATCTAACCAACACACACAGATATTAGCCTAAAGCAGTGTCGTGTTCACATAACGAATACCAGTCGTCGCGAGGAATCATTACTGCCGCCTAATACTGATTTCGTGCGACCAAACTGCTGGAGGTACATCAAATGCTTACAACATCTATTAGGATAGGCTTAGAATTAAAATGCAGTTGAGAAGAATCTTGCAAGGCAATGCATTTTTACACTCCAAAAAAGTATTTTTCATCCAAACATGGCTTTGCGTCCTCGCCGACTAGTCAGATAACTTTTGCACCGGACGCTGGCAACACCAAATTTCATCGAAATACCGATTCTGGCCTAGGTTCAGTCTATCACAAGCGGTGTTGCCCGCTCAGTGAAAAGTTTCACAAATATACATTTAATATTTATTGTAGGCGAACACGGATCACTAACAATATAACACGGAGGGATATTAGAAGACAGATTCATTTTATCGATACATCCATTTAGAGAAAATGCTTAAAGCCTTGTTCTCACTCATTCAACTTGGTTATTCGGTAGAACTTCATATTTGAATTCACTTATTTATTGAGACTTCACAATTCAATTTGGTCATTCAATGATACTTCCTATTTGAATTTCATTATTCAATTATACTTCACATTTGAATTTAGTTATTCAATGATACTTAATATTTGAATTTGGTTATTCAATGATAATGCACATTTGAATTTAGTTATTCCGTGAGATTGAAGTTTTAATTAAGTTATTAAATGGAACTTCACATTAGGTCATTTGTGAAGAAAATTATATAAAAGCTGATTAAAAAAAATTCAAAACTGCTGCCAAATTAATATATTATTGTTATATAAGTACTCGTATATATTAAATTATTCGGCATTACCTGACCAATATTTATATATATAATTTTTAATTTTGAGTTTAATAATCTTTTATATTCTGCATTATGCATAGACCAATACAACAACCAACAATTTCAAAAACCAATTTGACCAAGTGAGAACGCGGCTCAAGTTACGATCGGCGATCCAACCGAGCTACCCTTAGAGATACTTTATTTGTCTTGGTCCATTACTATTTAAATATTGGCTCGGGCAACAACCCATGGCGTAAGCTTGCACTATACTTCGACCGTAGCTCGATTCAATCTTGTCCCTTGCAATTTTCAGTCTTGTATACCTCGAAAACTGCTGGATGTATTCCTTACATTTTTACTAAATAAAATACTATAGGCCCTGGCGTCACGTTATTTTGCCAATGTGAAGTTGTGCGGCCGAAACGGGTTGGCAAAAGAAAGAAAAAACATGCTTTATAGTTGAAAATATGTTAAAATAGCATGTTGATCACGAATTGATTTATACTTTATAGTTGAAAACATGTTAAAACAGCACGTCGATCACGAATTGATTTCGCCTATTCAACGATCATTGGAACGCTAGAGGTTGTATGGGAAAAGCTGCCAGCGTCACTAGCGATCGATTTAGACATTTTTTTTTTTACATTTTTGTACTCAATTGAATATTTGTACGGAAATTTCAGTACCAACTAGGTCGTTAGAGGCGCTGCATCTTTTCTCCATACAAATATTTGCTTGTATGTAACGAAATGTCCAAAAAATCTCTTTATAGAGCCTGTTTTAATTCAACGAATATTCATTATTCAAAAGTTTTTAAACGTTTTTTTTTTAGTTTATGACTTCGTGAAAACGTTCCAATGCTTAATATTCTTTGTTCTAATCTAAGCATGCCAATTCTGCTGACACTCCAAACATATTTTAACTAATGCAAAAATTTTGAAACTAACTTCGCAATGACAGAGTAATGTGGCGCGGTATAAGGCTTTTTGGGCTTTGGCGAAGTGCTACAACATTTTAAAATCAAGGCACCATACTATTTAAGTACATAAGTATTACAAATGTCTTTCAACTTTTTACACATAAGTCGTTTTAAACGTCAACAAATTCGAGATATACAGGCCTGAGGAGCGATATGCAAAAATCCTAAAATCTTAGCCGTTATTGAATTAAAAAATTTCCTTAATAAGCTCTCAACAGTTTCGATAAACCACAGACGAGTAGTCATAAATTCATTAAGTATCTTTTAAATTAGTTAACCTTAAATTATCACTTACACTGAAACTGAAACTGAGAAAGACGGAAACACTGCAAGACTAGCGCGGCGGCCCGCGCGCTCGCGGACCGCTCACAAAACAACCTGACACAATGCCGCGCCCTTTCTTACCTCATTCCATGTTATGTCTGGGTCGGAGAGGGACAAGTTCATATTACAAATTCAAAAACAATGTACGTAAAAAGTAGGTTTTTTATGTAGAGTCCAAAATGTGGCATCGCTTCACCAACAGGTGTCTAACGAACATTATGTCATGTATGGGGATTGCGAATGGCATACCGGCCTGACCTTGATAGGTATATTAATTGCGAACAAAGGGTTCTGCCAGGCGCGTGAAGAAAATTTTCTTCACGCGCTTCACGCTTTTCTTCGCCGCGATCACGCGTTCGCACCGCGTACGTCGCGCGCGGCACCGCGTCGCGATCCCCCAAAATGCCATTCTCTCAATAAACATTTAAGATAAAATTATAAACTTAGCTAACTTTTAAATAGTGTCAGATTCTGTAATATATAAATAAATAAATAAATTTCAACCTAGTTTTTCTGCGGTAAGGACTGAAAGGACTACTTTATTATTATAAATTTTTATTTATTGACCTTTGCATTCCTTACTCACATCAAACGGCGCGATTGACAGACAGACAGACGGACCCATTTTATAACGCAGCCGGCGTGCAAGCTACGGAACTTTAAAAAAATTAAAAATAATATTTAAAGAAAATAATGCTCTTTACGATTATAGCCTGTAGATAGCCTAGCTATATTTAAAAGTGGTAACTATGTCATATCATAAGATATATTAGAGTAGGCACAAATATGTTTTCTTAAACTTGAGCACTTTGAAAATATTTGTACGATGGAATAACATAGGCTGACTGTTAACCATCTTAAAATATAGCTACATATTCAGGCTACAAATTGCAAATAAGATATTTTTATGTATTCTCCTTACATAGATACTTCTTTATATAAATTGATTTACTGTTACGCATATGCTCTTCTCGAACTATAACTCGAGCTTGTCCCTATCCGGCCCATTACTGGAAAATCGGCCATTTTGTTATTTCCAACATGAAATTATATCAAAGAACACGGCATCTTAGAAATTGTACTCGACACAGTATAACATCGGAAAAAAAACACAACAAAATAAGGAAACAACATTTGCAACACTTACAACGCATTATGCGACGGCAGTGCGTCTTCAAATGGACAGGTATACAAAAAAAAATGCAATAACATAAATTTTAACTTGCATTAAGCTGCAACGAAAATAACACTAAAATAATAAACATTTAGGGCCAAATGCGCCAACACGAATTTAACGATATAAATCAGTTTAACTCGTTAAGCTAGTACCCGTTGACTGTGGGAACCGCGTTTAAATCCATAACTCGCTATTTAACTCTAAATTCGTGTTGGCGCCATTGGGCCTTAAAGGTGTTTCATGTTCGACAGAGCGCGCGCATTTTTCACTGCTATTACTTATTTCAGAAGTCTGCGAGACAAAAAAGGAATAAAAAATTACTGACAAAGCTCACTCCATACTTTATTATCACATCGCATAGAACATACCAACACAAATGTTTTTTTATTTTTATGGAAACTGACACGGTTGGCTCCATCACCTACAACGTCCGTGATGTCAGCCCATAACACCGGGTGAACTAGGTGCCATGTCAGTACTTCCCCCTTTGATCGTGCCGGCTACACTGAACTGGTCGGAAAACACAAACTATTTACATAGCCGTTTCGACCGACGTTTCATTCAGTGCGGTGGTACCAACCCGGGCGGGTTAAACCCTACCACCAAGTAAGATTAGGAGGGAAGGGTACCACAGATTCATTCATTGAATTTAACATTCTAGAGCAAGCCTCACGCTCACGCGCTGTTGCTACGGAGCGATGCAACGCGACAGGTCGCTAGCTCAGTTTTTTTGGCTGTTCTGATAAGCGGTCGTTGGGATAATCAACGTTCTACATGCTGTATTCTGTAAAATCCTGTAAGAAACTGTACCAATTGTATTTGATGATTTTTGTGGTAATGAGAAGATAATTTGAATTATATTATTGAAGAAAGAAACTGGCGAATGTAATTGCCACCACACTGGACGTAAAATGGCCGCATGGCAGCCTCGGCTGTATTCTCCTCTAGTCCAGTATAGCCAGCAATCCAAAGTGAAGTCTCCGGTACGGCACTCGCCTTCTCGGAGGTGATATTGGCTGGTCGGAGCGTGTGCTTTGGCCCACTGAGTCAGCATTACATAAAAAAAATATTATATTTTTTTTTCTTTTATATTAAATTTAATCGAAGTTAGTGTACTTAGGAGTTTGCAGAATTCAATTTATATTGTGTCCTTCCCGTCTGTTAAAAAAAAAACAGTCAAAACGCAATAGCAGTAGAAAGTATGCCGACTCAAAATGTCTTGAAACATATAAATTAAACAAAACTAAAGGCACAACGATCAGATCATCCACCAAATATACTGTCTAGCCGCCTCCAACAAGTATTGCACCGTTAATATAAAACATTCTCTTCCCGTACAGCATTTTAAACGCATTTGAGATGATCACTTTCTTAAATTTCATGAAAAGGTTTTACAATGTTAAATATTACATGTAAAATTCAGTTTCCGAACGTTATGGGACGTTGTAAAAAAAATCTATTGTAAAAAATATTCTGTTTCTTTTTTTAATTTTACAGCTGAATTCGTGTTAACTTACATTGTGTTAATTTGTGCTATGTTACAAGTTTATTTGTGCTCTATGCTCACGTGAAATTTACAAACATTCAGCATTGCGAATTAATATTTTGATGCACTAATTTGTGTTAATCGAAATTTTGAAAAATTTTATTGTGCATCTGTCATTTATTTTTACGACACGGACAAAAATAGTATGCAAATCATTGTACACAGAGCTGTCAATGACGATTGTTGAAAATGATTTGAACTCTATTCACCAGGTTTCTTTGACCATATTGACTGTTTATACTGATGCCGTTTGGTTTAACAAATGCTGCACATACATTTCAAGTTCACATGAACACAGTTATATACACGGTGTTAACTTTTTGCGCGACATTTAAATTTTATTACTGAATAATAAACCATTTCGTATACTGATTATTTTGTGGTACATAAAAATAAAATCTAAAATAGTTTAAAAAAAATTGCATATTTTATTAATAATTTTACCTCAGCGACAATTTCTCTTTGGAATGGTGTAGCGAGCGCAGCCGCGCGCCGCGCGCCTGCGACCGTGCGTACCCAGCTGACTGACGAGTGTCGCGCGCTAGCTGTTGTATCGTGTCGATATGAATGTGAATTTTTTGGTTTATTTGAAAAATTACCCAGCTTTCGATTTTTTTGGTAATGCAGTGCGATTCCTATTACGAAATACCATGTTTTTATACCAAATATAGAAATTGAAAATTTTAAAACCAAAGCTCAAAAAAAAACCTTACCCCCTTTTTCGGCATCAGTATGTGACCCAGAATAACCCCCTTTCGGGAATGTCGCCCATTAAAGTTAACACCGTGTATAAGGTGTTTCGTTAGTCATGTCATTAACTTCGGGAGGGTTACATACACACTCAAATAAACTCATTACGCAAAAAAAAATTATATGTTTATAGTATTACTTTTCGAGAAATTTAACAAAACATGTTTGCTACCTAAACATAAACCTGTGTGTAACAGTAGGTAACTTGCATTGTACGGGGTCAATGACCGTACTATGTTCAAACGCAGAACAGCTGTTTGTTGTAAGTAAGTCACAAGGTCACTATGATTGGTTCTTACAGCTACTTGTTTGATAAAAAATTTTTGTTATGAGAAAAAATGCTCCTTTAAACATGTTTCTTTCTTACGTAAAGTGTTTATTTGAGTGTGTATGTAACCCTCCCGAAGTTAATGACATGACTAACGAAACACCTTATATAAACTTGAAATTATTTCTTGAACCATAATATTGTTATCATTTCACATGAACAGTTTACAAACTTGCGTCCGGTTTACACTCTTGCGCTTAAGGATACAAACCGAGGTATGCAGAGAGTGTACAAAAATTAAATTGTTAACACTTAAGAGCTATAAAAATATTTTAGAAATTTCACTTATATTATGAGGAACTGGCAAAAAAAAAACAATCCTGTAGTATTCCATCTGCAATGTTCAACCATGTTTGGTCCTCGATAAGATAGAAATTCCCGCCTTAAGCAATACGGGCTGTTACAATCCAACTGTACTAAGTAGCAAAAATATTTTTAAATATTATGTATGTATGGACTATGCGCACTAACTCTCATACTAAACGATTATATTCATTTATTTGATATTATAAACAAAACACCAAAACGCTATACAGGCGTCACTAGGGACCATGCTTCCGTTACTAGCAGTATTCGAAAATGCTTTCCTATACCCATTTAACATTGACATGAAGACATTAAACCTTAAAATCTACTACATAGAGTCAAACGCATAAGCATTGGTGAGTATTCTATTTCAGCAAAGACGCGTCTCCTCCGGGAGTTTTTTTTTTCGAAACATTACACAAAAAACATGAAACAAAAACATTTTTCTTCATACATAAGCTGTCTACTGCTATAGGGAAATGTTTCTTCTTTATATATTTCTGTTGATGTGCACGGCGTCACAGATAAATCACTCCATAGAAAAAGTTCCATACATTGAATATGCATAGACAAATGTGCATGGCCACGGCCCCAAATGTTTCGATGTTTGTGTGTATTGTTTCGAAAAAACAGTCGCACGAGACCCGGCTTAACATATGCAGACATTATTCAGAAAAACAAAAGAAATATTGCAATATTTAAGACCATTCAATTCAATGCGCACTTTACCGCTACCAATGTTTCTGCACGAATCTCAATGAGTTAATTGACACGTTTAACAAACATTCTCTTTTACTAACATCCGTCGTATTCAACCGTACACTTTTTTACGAAAAACTCCCAAAGCATGGCCCCCGTTTAGTCGTAACACTCCCGTATAATCAACATGACAAAAAATACAAAACTAGCTAGTAACAATTCACTTGTAACGTTTCGATATCGACGGTTCTTCACGAAGCTTCCGAGTGCGACGTAAGCTTTGAACTGACACGCGGAGTCAAGAGTTAGTAATGAATGGTGCATTTTGCAATAAAAAATTGTGTTCTGACACTTCTGTCAGCACTAAACATATTTGTCTTCCCTTCGGTACTGAAATCTGCCTGCAATCTGGCAACATCATTAATTGAGCATTTGGAATCGGCCTTGCATGGTAATGCCCATTGTCAGTGCCATCTAACATTCTCGCGAGCATTTACACACTTGTGATGAGGTCTTGGATTACAACGTGCATTTACTCTAATAAAATTAGTTCTATCACTTGTCAGATCGAAAATGGGATCGTAATAACCTCTCCAGTGCCAGATGTGCTACACAGCCAGTACACCTGTGTTGTATCGATAAGAATTGCACGACCCATAAACTTTGCTGTTTTCATTCGTCCCTCCCATGCCAAAACGACGAATGTGCAAAAATGTCATTCTGAGACATTTAGCTGTTATTGTCAGTGCTAAATTAACCAATGTTACAAATTCGTGACTATGGCATGGCTAAAATTCAAGGACTTCTAAATTATATTAGAATTATTTCACGAATAATAAACATTAGTGTGTTCGGCATAGTAACATCGAAAAAAGTCACATTCGTTATTATTTCACAACAAAATATCTCTGAGGACCGATAATTTAGAGATTCGTGACTTTGATATTGCAAAGATTTGATAAAAATTAATGAAACTACATCAAAAGGTCATTTTCGCCAAAATTGCACATTCACCGTTTTGTCATGGGAGGGAAACATTGTTTCAAACGATGTAGACTTTCCAGGTAGGCAGTAATAAACAAAATCATCCATTTGGTTGCCAAAATAAAAAAAAGAATATTTTCAGACTGTTTTTGCAACATTTATACTAACTCTTGCTCACTTCGGACGCAAAATATCACAACATCTATTCCGCTGTCATCCAATTTATTGTCAACGCCGACTTTGTCAATGCTCTGTCACTTCCGGCGGGTTCCAATTTTTACATTGTTCATCTGCAACTCCGTTCTTAACACACAGTTACTGTCTGTCAATTCGGAAAATACTTTCATTATGAGGTAATCACTGTCATTCTATATCTTAATAGATTCAAAAATACTGAATTGTTAACCTCGTGTTAAAGACAAAATTATTTGTGACCACAAACTGAACGAAGATGCAGATATAAAATGTCAAATTTCCCCTCAAATGAGCATTTTATCGAATATTCTTTGGACATTAACCATAACCAGCTTACGTATAGGATACTACATTATGCTAATACAACATATTATATTTCAAACCGTTAGCAACACCTGTCAAATACACTTTGGCAACTACATACTAACATTTCTATGCGTTGAAAAAAAAAAGACTATTCTGCGCAATCTTTTGAATTAATTCTGAACTTTACCAAGAATTCGAGCTGTCGTCTCATTTCATATTAGATATTTTTTTTTAGTAGATCACAAACACTGGTTTCATACTGACAAAATACTGACCCGACGGCCGTAAGTCATTCAGTACATGAATATACGATTCGCACCGTCAATATTTGAATGAATACTGAATACTGAATGATATACTGATGGAAATATTGAGAGTGTTAAGCTCAACTAAAGGTCTGTCTACACGATCGGGTTACCCTGATGACTGGACGAAAATACACCTTCGGTTTTCGTTCTAAATTGAATGCAATATGAAATGTATGCACATTATACGATCTTACTACATCTCTTAAGACTCTTACTATCCTATCCGGAAATTTTCCTGTCGTCCAGGTGACTGTAATTAAGTAGTTCATCCGTAGCAAAACTGGAAGAACATGGCGCAATATAACTTGAATTAGAATTGAAATGGCATCCTCAACTGTCAAAGATCGTTCTGATAACGCACAAAACAAAAACGGGTCATTACACCTAGAATTAACTATTCAAATAATACTAAAAAAACCCAAGCATTCACGGCGACTTGTTAACTAACAAACATGCGACCGCTAAACCCCAACCCCTAACTAACATACTAGCATTATTCAAAATAGATTCTCGAGAAACCTCTACACGTTCACCTGCAGGAAAACACTCTAAACACGTATTATTTATGTCGAATATAAATATTTTTCTCCATAAATTATTATCAAACCTCATAAAGCTCTAGATTGTTCCTTCGTAATACAATTCATTGCACAAAAATAAAAAATAAACTAATTAGGACAAAACGCTGAAAGCTTTTTAGTAGCGTACGTTCACGCACATTCGGGATTAGCTCGTGTTAACATCAGTTCAAAACTGTGTGTAATGAATGATAGTCGACTTTGTAAGAGCTGGATGCAACAAAGCACTCGCACGTAGACAAGGCTCACTGAATAAGTGGCCGCAACATTAGGCCGCCATTTTTTTATTTTTTTTTATGTAAACCAGCATGCGTGGCTGTGCCGAGAGACCAATGGTGCAGTCGACAGAGCCAAAAATGTATGAGAGTCATCAATGCATGCAGACAATTTTACATATCGGCAGAAAAATATGTGCGATGTCTGTATAGGTCATACTTTCAAGAATTCAATCACAGCTGAAATCCAACAATCATCATTTTATTTGGATTAACCTGCATGTACTTTACTTGTGACATGTTTTAAGACGAAACGCCGGGCGGGGAGAAATTTGAAATAATATTCTGTTTCTGTCGCATTTCCAAACATCTTTTCATCAACTGCATTTGGTTTTTTTTTTAAACCAAAATTAAATTTTAACGAATTTTGGATGTATCAAAAAAAGCAACACGTATGACTTGCAGGTGGTGGATACCTATAATAGATATATAAAGATCCAGAGTGAAAATAGTGGAAAAAAAACGTTTGTATGGAGAAAACCCGCCCGCGTTACCTCTTAACGTGAAAAATATTTTTATAAGTTTTATATTTTATCTTATGTACTGTCTCAATGAGGTTCAGGCCCATTTGATGTCACAAGTTGCAGAGGTTAAAAAAAATTTTTATCTTGTGTTTTCCGTGTGCGTTTTTAAAAATAAAGACTTTTCAAAGTTTCTAATTTTAGAGACGCGCGAGTAACATGTTAAATTCAGCTCTTCCAAAATATTTTGACTTTGAAATTCACAGTAATTCTCATATAAGTGTGCATAGACATTATAAAACTTACACATAAACATGTGCAGTGAATATGAGATATAACCGACTTTTGCAACTTCACATTCAGCGACAAGCTACCGGGGTTAAGATATGAGGATTCCAACACCGATTAATACAATGGACAACTCTTAAGCTTGGACACAATTAAGGCGCTAGGACAAGCTAAATACACGTATTTGTAAAAAAAAATCTATATTTCGCAATATTCAAAATTACTTTCGAATAAAAGCTGGTGTATGACACGCCCCGCCGCCGAGCGGCGCGTTAGTTTAGCCGTCGTTAGGGTTGTTCCCACCCCGGTTTTCCCCGCTCTATTCTGCACACCTTCGATTTTATGCAGACGGTTTTAATATTGCAAAGATGTTTTGTCGTCTGTGAATTGCCTACAACATTTTTGTATAAACATTTTATTACATTTCCATATTCGGGTATTTTGTAAAAGAAAATACATTTTGAACAAATGTTAGAATCTACATGGAAATAGATTGAATTGTTTGGGTTTTTTAATTACCGTGGTTGTTAGACATTATTTTTTATAGTAAAACAGCTTTACTCACGGTTGTTCCGAGCTATCGAGCAACATAGCTCGGAACAACAGTGAGTAAAGTTGTTTTGCTATAAAAAAAATAAGATTCTCTTTTCAAATTGTTTAAAATTCTTATAAGAATATCGTGAAATACTTATCATATATTTTTTTTGCAAATATGTGTATTTGACTGGCCCTAGGCGCCATACGCGAGAATTATCTTAGATACACTTATCTTCGAAATTACCCTCTGTATTTCTTTATCACACAGCGAATCTAAACACTTACGACCGACTATTTTCTCGAAGTCTACGCAATTCCGACTTATTGAGTACTAACAAAATTGAGAATCCTCGTCCCTAAAACGAATTCCTTTCGTATTTTTGCAACCGTTGCACAGCTCAATGTTAATTTGTGGGCGCCATCGCGAAACGTCTATTTCAAATTTTGAATACGGAATACGTTTTGTATACGGAACTTCATAAATAAATATGACAGTGTAAACTCACATAAATACTCACTGATTTTAACCAAATCAATGTCAAGATAGATAATCAGAGCAATTTGCTCTGAAGACAATTTAGGATGATCTAATGACATACATAGTCATTGAATCACCATATAATATAAGTGCTCCAATGACATACATTTTTATTGAATCACCTATAATATAGGCTGCTCCAATGACGTACATTGTCATTGAATCACCCTATAATGCAGGTCCCCCAATGATGTGCATTGCCATTGAATCACCTATAATGCAAGGTACTCCATTGACATACATTTTCATTGAACCAATATAGGCTGCTCCAATGACGTACATAGTCATTGAATCACCCTATAATGCAGGTCCCCCAATGATGTGCATTGCCATTGAATCACCTATAATGCAAGGTACTCCATTGACATACATTTTCATTGAACCAATATAGGCTGCTCCAATGACGTACATAGTCATTGAATCACCCTATAATGCAGGTCCCCCAATGATGTGCATTGCCATTGAATCACCTATAATGCAAGGTACTCCATTGACATACATTTTCATTGAACCAATATAGGCTGCTCCAATGACGTACATAGTCATTGAATCACCCTATAATGCAGGTCCCCCAATGATGTGCATTGCCATTGAATCACCTATAATGCAAGGTACTCCATTGACATACATTTTCATTGAACCAATATAGGCTGCTCCAATGACGTACATAGTCATTGAATCACCCTATAATGCAGGTCCCCCAATGATGTGCATTGCCATTGAATCACCTATAATGCAAGGTACTCCATTGACATACATTTTCATTGAACCAATATAGGCTGCTCCAATGACGTACATAGTCATTGAACCACCCTATAATACAGATGCCCCAATGATGTGCATTGCCATTGAATCACCTATAATGCAAGGTACTCCATTGACATACATTTTCATTGAACCAATATAGGCTGCTCCAATGACGTACATAGTCATTGAACCACCCTATAATACAGATGCCCCAATGATGTGCATTGCCATTGAATCACCTATAATGCAAGGTACTCCATTGACATACATTTTCATTGAACCAATATAGGCTGCTCCAATGACGTACATAGTCATTGAACCACCCTATAATACAGATGCCCCAATGATGTGCATTGTCATTGAATCACCTATAATGCAAGGTACTCCATTGACATACATTTTCATTGAACCAATATAGGCTGCTCCAATGACGTACATAGTCATTGAATCACCCTATAATACAGATGCCCCAATGATGTGCATTGTCATTGAATCGCCCTATAATGCAAGGTGCTCCAACCAATGACATACATTTTCATTGAATCACCTATAATGTAGAATGCTCCAATGACGCACATTGTCATTGAATCACCTACAAGGCAGTGACATCAATTTTTTCATTCACATCTCCCTGCAATGTCATTGACTCATCTTCAAATTGTTCTCAAACGTCAAACCCACTCTTTTCGAATAACCTCAATTGAAAATCACATTAACTTCGTTCATCACAGTCAATAATAAAAAAAAAAAAATATTTTATTTTTAACATTAGAACTAATCGAATTCGCGATGACGTCCACAAGCGCTATAATTTGAAACTACTTCCTAGAACCGGCCCAGCAGTATACCTAGATATTATCACAAGCATTTAAGTCTATAACGGATTCGGACAATTTCGCCGATGACCACACTAAGCCCAACACGTGAACACTAGAAAACCACTGAATCGAAACATATACGGTTCACCTTGCTTACACCCACTATTGTATACTAGCCAATGATCTACTATTGGGTAATTTGCATACACAGAAATCGGATCTACTTATTAGAGTATAATTTGAATGCCGATAAGAACTGATGTGTCCATCGGTGCGCTGTTCTGCTTGTTAATAGAATTAAAATTTAAATTATACTTTTTATTACTATCTCGTAACATGTGAATAAAATATTGTTTGTACTCAGATATCGTGACTAACGGTCACTCGTACATTCTAGTAAGGGGCTCCGATTTCTGCGTCCCAACGTCTTCGATCCACAGTTAGGTTATTTAGCTTAGGAGCAATATTAGGTATAATTTCAATACAAAATAAGGACCTGCCAGCATGGCTGCGCTACGAAACCCTAGAAACTACAACACCTATACAAAAATGTATGAAAAAGTACCGTGGGCCCTCCAGCGGTGCGTTCCCCGGGCTACTTGAAGATGAAAATATTGACGACATTTTTGTATGAATTTATCGAGACAGTTTTGATTTTCGCAAAAATAACCCCACAGTGTGAATAGTTATTTCTGCCCCACACAACATAACCCACGCTGCCCAATAATTTGTTTTTAAAGGTTTTTATAAAAAAAATTTAAACGGTAATACCGCCGGCGGCGGGAGACAAGCCTCCAAGCACGCCGGCGGGTGCAGGCCGTGGCTACGGAGTTCTCCGAGACGACGCGAGGCAAGCTACGAGCGATAGGTGGTGGTACTAGACACGTAGGCCACCACCACCCCCATCTCGGAGAGCTCCGTATCCACCCGACTGCACGGCGACGTCGTCGCGCAGCTCTTTGAAGTCTTAATCTTCGCGCGCGCGTCGCCTCATGGTCGCACGCACCACCGGTAGCGGGGGCACTAGACGGGACGTGAGGTCCCGATGACCCCAAGCTTGCCGATGGTGGACGTCGCCCTCACCGTAGATGTTGTGGCTCGGCCGACGTCAACGCAAGGTTTTTATTATTATTAATGTTTTAGTATACACTAGCAGCTTTAAACTGATGCGTGTACTTTGTATGTTGAGTGGACTTGATTCTCACTTGTATTATTGTTCATTCTTTTATTTCATAAATTGTTTATTGTTTTTTTTTTACCGTTAGGTTTGATTTTATATGTTAATTGCAGAATTTAAGTTTTTAATTTTTATTGTAAATTGTTGCTTCGGCGATGGCATATTTTTGCTTTGATCGAAATAGAATTTAAAAAAAAATTATACAATATTTGACTTAGTGTATCAAAGTACCAAAAAGAATTTAATTGAATTGAATTAAACTACAACAGACTCCCTTGCCTTGCCTCTGAATAACCAGATTGTCATGAAGATAGCGTCGGTCAGGTCTAACAGAGTAGCTGGGAGCATATTGTGTTGTTTTCATTGCAGCGAAACGTTACAAATAATATTGAAGGACGGGATGTGAAAAAAAAAAAGAATCTCAGGAACGCTCCGGTGAAGGACCACGGTACACCTTCACACAATCTGTATTTCAAAACTGAAGCTCAACCATTTAGTCCCAAAATCCCTACGACTGGATGTGGACTAAAAATGCACTGACAATTGGAACACTTTAAAATCACACCCTATGAACTGTGCTTATTTTTATTATTACCTATAAAGTTTTGGCAATAGTAATAGTATCTACATATTTTAGTCTAGACGATAAAGTGTAAGAAATTCTCTAATAGGATCAATGTGAAATAATTAGTCCAAATCTTATAAAACATTGAATAGAGTGATATTTCTCAAGCGATGGGATTACAACACTAGCCGATAAAAAAGGCATATTGGCGCAAATTGAATGGCTGTTTTGGAATGCCTTCTTTATTGACTAGACTTATACCGAGGTTTAGGCGACGTTATAAGAGTTGGTCATTTTTTTTACACCTAACAATAGCACAAACTGGGGGATCAGTATACAAGTTTTATTAAAATTCATTAAAATTGGCAACAATTTATATAAAATTATGTTCATTTGCTTCTAGGGCAATTTGGTTTTTATCATATAAAGTTAAAGGTGTTAAGTACGGACGTACACTGAATGGTACTTAGTACTTTTTATCAAAATGTACAAAAATTGAAAACTGAAATGCAAAACATAAAGTAAACATAAATGTAACATGCAGCGGGAATAACAAAAACAATAACAATATTTTTTCCTACTTTATAACATTAAGTTAAATTTTTAAATACCTCATATTGCAAAATATTAAATATTGAAATGCAATATAATAATATTATTTTTTTTTTACTTTTATGAATAACTTATTCGAGTTACGAAACACCTTGAGAAATTAATGTTATTTTTGTAGGTAAATAGAAAATTTTGTCTAACATTTTAAAACACAAATTGTGTTCAATTTAGTTGATCAAATAAATAAATACCTACTAAATAAATTAGTAATAATTAAAAACTTCATTTCGTTAATATTGCAATTTATCTAAGTGTAAATAAAGAATTTTTCCTAGCACACAATCGCTCAAGCCTATGCGGAGAAAATTCCAAATTGTACTCATATAAAGTTACACTTCTAACTTGTGCATTAACTATTAAATATTAAATCTAAATAAACTTTCCAGCGACTCCGCGCACGGAAGTAGATAACACAACGTCTAAATGCAATTTAGCAACCAAAAATTATAACGTGGGTTCCATCGCGTCTCCGAACGCGCGAAGAATATTCTCATTCTACAAATTAATTGCACACCATTTCTTAAACAAATTTTGAGATTATTAGTTAAGAGAATTAGTCAATACAGACCATTTCGCAAGCAATCTTGCAAAATAATTCAGTTACCAACAAACCTCAACGGTCGTGCACACGTTTGAAAAAAATTACTTCCTGAAGCTACCAAACAATCGGTCCCAGGGACCGTATACACACCTACAGACTATGAACACAAAAGCTGCCTAACTCCGCTAACGATAACTAGACTCAGAAAGAGAACAACACGAAATATCAACTCCTAGATGAGGTAATGCAGGAAGAGACCTATCACGGAAAATGTTCAGTAAAAAATAATGTCTTATCTGCTTACGGTTATTAACGGTTCAACTTGCGCAACGACGCTTGTTCCGTTACACGTCCGAACACGTTCCGTTAAATGTCCGAATACTTACTTGCGCAAAGATACGCCTTGTTCCGTTACACGTCCGAACAATTAACTTGCGCAACGACAAATTTGTTCCGTTTACACGTCCGAATACTAACTTAGCCAGCTTCGGACGGTAAATGACCTTAAGTAATTCATAATATCTTTTCATCGCCGTCGTTACAAACCCTATAGTTTACACCATCCAGCTATACAACAACGCACGGGACACAGTACTTTCAGCTCTCGAGGCCTGAGCTTCAAAACACGGTATAAAAAATCTTCAACACGTTAAATAAATAAAAATTTGTGTACACTTACTAGCTAAACAGTTCATACATTTTGCACATATATTAGTGGTCGGCTAGCGCTGAGACAACTAGCTGTCATTATACTATAGCTCGTCTGTAGCGGCCGGCGCGCTATCAAATTCTGCCCAATAAATATCTCCATTTGTTCATTAGGATAAATACAAATTCTTTGACACATATACACATTTAGGTGAGGAATAATAACAAATTGAATTTCACGGTGAAATCGAAACTAAATCATGCTATCAGTGGGTAGTACATGCAAAAAACCAAAAATAAAATCATTAGCAATTCGAAAACAAAAAAAAATCTTTTTTTTTTCCTTTTTTATTCAGTCGGTATTGGGATATTACGATAATCGAGATATTCACACTAAATCTCACATTTCATCGGCAATCGTATACGTTAGCTAGCGCCGACCCCGTTTGGCAAGGAGAAGTACCTTTATAACTTTTATTTCAAAATACAACATTAATATTACAGAGAGAAGCATTAAGAACATCCAAACACTAGTTGCAAGGGACTATTCTTAGCATATGTAAAAACCTCCAAACCTTTTTAGTACTTTCTCAAAATGTCAAATTCATATAATGATATCGAAACAGCAATTTTCATATGTCTTGCACGAGATAAAATGTTCGCCAATTGATTCAGTGAAAAATGTTTAACTGCTTTTGAAATAAATGCAATATAAACACTATAATAGAACAAGCGGTCATCAAAAATCGAACATTGAATATTCAAATCACATATTGTGTTGCTATTACACGCGGCGGATGAGAAGGCAACAGAACCCTGTCTGTCACCCTTGTCAACTGTTGACAATTCACAGACAGGACGCAGTCCTCTCTCACTCTTCACTTCCGTGGAGAGCTAGACAGAACTACATGCTGACATCCATTTTGGTGTTAGTAATTTTTGTTTTGTCTTTTTTTATCCTTACTGAAAGGCGAAGGTCGTTTGGTCGTACAGCCAAAGTGTTAGTTTAATAGTTGTGAGGGTGACAAATTTCTGATTTCTTCTCATCCGCCACGTGTCATACAAAACAAAACCTTTGTGCTTTTGTTTGTTATAAATTATAAAGGAAGAACCAAACTAAAGAAAAAACAGATTACTTCAAACCTGACACTGAAATATGCGATGGCAACAGTGGAACATTTCAAAGTTGCAAGACATTTGAAAATTGCATTTCATATATTGACAAAATGTCGCTATCCTGATATGCCGTTGCAGGCGTGATATGCAGACAACTTTTGTTTTACGTGTTTCTGTGTGAATGCGGCTACGAATTGTATCTAAAACAAGTTTACCCTCTATTGTGGACCCTCTTTAGAGAGTTTGACATGTTCACTGGTGCGCGGCGAAAAAGTAGAATCGATACGAACAAACTTTTGAATGCATGTGCGTATTTTCATAGTAAACGTTGATTTGAAATCAAAGTATGTAACAATATGTTATTTTAATATTTGGACGTAGTGTAATAAAATTAGTAATATTAAATAGTTAATTAATAATTAGTCGGAAGTTAAATATACTGTCATGGCAAACATTTCATATAAAATGTGAACTTTCATACCTAGTACGACGACATGCATAAGTCAGAAAAACAATCAGAAAACAGACAACCCTGATACAGCTGTAATAGTCAAATGTTAGCTAAAAATGCTGATAAACAAAATTACCATCCCCATTTATCAAAAACATTATGTACATTTGACGCAGGATAAGAAAAGCTGGGTGTTAATGCCACCATACAGGCTCACAACTAAGGTAGAGTGTTTTTATTTTATGAAGGCACGCGGGGTACGAGGTAGGAAGTGGTGCGAGAGGCGACCGCGCGGAGCTCAGTAGAGAACGAACTCGGTGCCCGGTCGGTACTCGGTGCACGTTCTACGTGTCTCCGCGTCGCTCCGTCGAACCGAGTCGTTCCCTACTGAGCTCCGCGCGGTCTCACATCACTTCCTACCGCATACCCCTCGTGAAAACACTCTACAGTGTGGGCTACAGGGGGTACGGCTCACGACTGACGCATCTCGCCGATCAGCCAGACTGTGGCAGCAATGCTTAACCCGCATCAGGTGTGCTACCCTCTGAAATCTCAAAATGTGACATAAAAATTTCATCTATCTATGAAAACATGCACTTCCAGATCAAAAGCTCCTTCGCATAGATCCCCTCGCAATTCGTGCGCTAACTGGTATCACTTCAACTAGCAGTGTCGCCCGCTACTCAATAAGATGGCAACACTATTTACGTATCCATTGACTCACAAATTGCTTATCGATAAATTGTCGTTTGCGGCTTCGGTTGGCGGGTCCCGTGCGTTCGAAGAGGCTAGTTTATAGGGCCCATCGCCAGATAGTGGTACGGATGCCTGTGGTGTCCCAGCCGGTTGTCGTAGCGCTGGTTGCGGTGGTAGTAGTCCGAGGGCTTACCCTGCGCTATGCGGTTGCGGTAGTTGTTGTTACGACGCTGCTGGTTGCGGTTGTCTTTGGCGTCCGTTGCGTTCGGTTTGACGGGAGATTTGGCCTCGGCTGGCTTGGCGTCAACTGAGTCGTTTGGTTTTGGAACCTGAAACGAAAGATATGGAATCATAAGCATTACATATTATGAGCCCATACACATCCTTTGTGAATATGAAAAGGTCATTCACAATAGAAGCCGTATTATTATTATTATAGTTTAGATACACTAGCAGCTTAAAGCTGATGCGTGTACATCGAAGTTGGTAAATTGATGGTATTATAGTTATTTTCTATATTATTTTATAATATTATAATTATTTTCCATATATTATATTTTACATTCCCACACTCAAGTCTTTTGCTACTACTTACTTATATCTCGCAACATACGACTCTCAAACATCCAAAGGTTGACTGGGAGAAATCCCTGTAAGGGATAAGTCCGCCTTTGCCCCTCATGTAAATTTCTTATTGTTTGTTTATGTAAAATGTTTTTTGGAGCAATAAAGTATTTCTATCTATCTATTTATCTAACTTAACAATTCTCACTTCTTTCCCATCGCCGGCAGGCTTGACCTCGCCGCTCGCCTCCGCGGGCCTGGCCTGCGACTGGGCCTGCTCGTGCTGCGCGGACGACTGCGGGGGCGGCGCGGGGCGCGGCGTCGCCGCCGCCTGCGAGCCGCACGGCTTGCTGGTGTCTGGGCGGTTCTGCTGCAGAGGCAACATGGAGGTTATGCCACAGATTACTTAATAGTTACTTCGTAACAGATAAGTCACTCCATAGAAAAAGTTCCATACCTTCGGCTTTAATAGCCTACTGTTTTACGTCGCCAATCGCTGCGTGCGAAAATGTACCTAAACGATTGAGTGTTAAGTGATTATTGCTTTGCAGCTGCGCGCAGTTGCGTGGGCGAGCGTGTAGGTATGCTTCGCGTGGCTGACGAATTTCCACTGAATTAGATCGCCGGCGGTCCACCGGGCGGTAGGTAGTTAGCGCGCGCAAGTACATAGAGTGCGTGAGGCCTGGTTATGCCCTCGTCTGTTATATGAGATACCCTGCCTGTTTTCCATAGCTCAGGGATTCCTATTTTGGAGAAAAGGAAGCAGGTAGATTGATAACTATAACTTATCATGTCCAAATTAACTTTTTTCTATATTCTGTGTGTTCATACCTTCAAAAAATCAATAAATATATTTGTTTGTGATATAGTTTAACCAAAAGTAATAAAAATCTGACGTGAATCTCAATGCGTTATTGTTTCTGTTCTATATTATTTAATGTATGAATTTTTGTCCGCTGGGGTAAAATTGAATAAAACAGAATACTTGAAACAGACTAATTTATAAATTATGTACTGTAGATATTATGTTCTCTTTATTTTATTCATTAATATCCATTATTATTAACCTAACCTAAGAATTGGATATTTATCTGTAAATAGGTTTTGGAGTAAATAAATAAATAATTGCAAAGTGCGGCTCATGACCTTAACATCAACAAACTGGCCAAAATTTACTATTTTAGTCAAAATGAGCATTTATTTTTTTGGGCACAGAATAAATTTTTCCTTTTTTGTATTGTTTTGACAGAGTGAATATTAGCACCATTCAGGCCATTATATTCAAAAGCCCATCTTATTTATAATATACATATTCTGAATCAAAATAAAATCTTATTGAAAATCGACTAACAACCAAAAAATAACTTTTTTATTTTATTTTTTTTTAAAGAAAGCGCGACATGTGGCATCTTTTCACTTACGAGTAGGTGACTTACGATGCCCATGGACATCCTGTGATGCTCGGGGATTGCGAATGCCATGTCGGCCTGACATGAGCCTTTTCACGCCCCTTTTGAAAAACCCCAAGCTGTACTTACGACGGCATTGCCCGAGCTGCCGGCTGCAGCGGCCACGGAAGCGCCGCTCGCATTGCCGGCCGAGGCGATGGTGGCGGGCGGTGCGGCGGCAGGCGGCGGCGGCGGCGGCGGGCTGGGGCCGGGCGCCAGCGCCACCGTGAGCGTGAGGTCGCACCACATGGCGCAGCGCGCGCGCCGCGCCGACACCGACAGCTGCTTCACCGCATCCGCCAGCTGGAGGATCGCTGTACGAACCGGTGAGAGATGATTTGATGTGAGCTGATTTGTAGAATCTGCTTTAGGGTTCCGTAGTATAACGTAAGTGACTTTCTTCTTTTGAAATTCGAATTTCACAAGAGCGAAGCCTCGGGCAAAAACTAATTATATGAGGTCTCTCAATAGTAGGTAACGATACGCTAAGGGGTGTATGTGTATCAGATACTGATCACGTTCCCATACCCATTTTTTTTAATATATAAAAAACGTACTTATGAAAGTGAAATACGCGCACTTCATGTATAAAATTTGAGGAGTAGGTTTTCTATATCGTAAAAAAAAATATTGGTTCGGGAACGTGATCCGTTTCTGATACACATACACCTGGTTACCTACTAATGAAAGACCTTATATAATATACATGTAGTTAGGTATATACTACATTCATATGTATTATTTTATTTTATTTATTCACCTTTACTATTATTTTTTATTATTATTTGTAAATGAACTAGCAGCTTAATATGCTGATGTGTTCATGTCTATGATGATCACTGGTGTTGCTATTTGTTATATTTCTTTGATTTCTAAATACTTGTCAAGCCTATTTTTGAATGTATTTATTGTGGAAGCTTCAATAACTTCGTCGGGCAGTTTATTTCAGCTTTTTAAAGATTCTGTTAGTCAGGAAGTGCTTTCTTGCTTCGGTTGAGAAGCTTGTTACATTGACTTTCAAGCTGTGACCTCTTAGGTGATCTGTTTGAATTTATGCTGTAAATAATAATGATCTTGCGAACGTTAGTATGGATAAATTATTTATAAGTAACTCCATGTTCTGACCTGAATTTTATTGAAATAGAACTGGTGAAGTTTGAATTTGAATCATTTTGGTTTTGTAATGCAATCTATAAGGAAGGATCAGGATCTTGTCATCCTCGATAGCTCAGTGGTGCAGACAGTCGACTGTCGCTATTGATTGTTAAGCAACGCTGGGCGCGGTCAGTACTCGGATGGATGACCGCTCGACCGTTGGAGGCTAACCGTGGTTCGGATTCCACGTAAAACTATAGGTCCCTTCCCTTCTTATCTTACTAGGTAGGGTTCAACCCGCCCGGGTTGGTACCACCGCACTGAATGAAAGGTCGGTCGAAACGGCTATGTAAATAGTTTGTGTTTTCCGTCCAGTTCAGTGTAGCCGGCTGAATGGAAGCACTGACGTGGCACCAAGTTCACCCGGTGTTATGGGCTGACATCACGGATGTTGTAGGTGATGTAGCCAAACGTGACAGTTTCCATAAAAAAAAAATTGGTTGTCTGTAAAGTCGGTTTACGGACGATAGTTTTACGTGATAACGTCATACAACCCTTGTTTCATGAATATTCTAAATTTGAAATATTTTCCGACGGGCCAGATATTATTGTACAAGTAACCTCGTTTTAATTTCTGCGGCCCTGGTACTTTTACAAGCCGACGCTTGGGCCGATTGTGCCTCTCTATCGCTTGTTACGCGCTCTCGCTTGCACACACAGGCTCAGATGGAACGTGACGTGATATTCATGCGTGCAGCCGGTGTTCATCAATTTATAAGACGTTATCACGTCAAAAAAATTGGTTGTCTGTAAAGTCGGTTTACGGGCGATAGTTTTACGTGATAACGTCATAAAGAAACACAGCTATAATAATTACCGTATTTTTTCGTACGGCACCCCTATCGCTGCCGTACGGCGTACATTTGTCGATTTCTAGCCTCGATTACCGTACGATACGGCAATTACCGTACGTTTGGCAACACTGCCGCTTGGGCCGATTGTGCCTCTCTATCGCTTGTTACGCGCTCTCGCTTGCACACACAGGCTCAGATGGAACGTGACACTTTTTCGTGCATGCAGCCGGTGTTCATCAATTTATAAGACGTTATCACGTCAAAAAAAAAAGGAAAGATCAGCTAAACTGAACGTGAATGTGTGTGGAATGTATGTGTGGTGAACGTGGGGTGGATACTGACGGTCGTGCGTGGAGTACTGGTAGAGGTGCGGCGAGAGCTCGCGGCGGCGCGCGGCCTGCACGCCCGTCACCGCCTTGCGCCACTCCAGCATCGCGCTTTCCACCTCCGAGTGCGGCGCTCTGCGGAAACATTTGCATTTCTTTAACATTTCGCTCACATACATTTTAGGGTTATGTAGCCTTCATTGTCTGTCCGTATTTTTTTTTATGTAATCCGGTACGGGTGGCTGATTCGGAGGGGCCAAAGCGCATGCTCCGACCAGCCAATATCACCTCCAAGAAGGTAGGTGCCATACCGGAGACTTCCCTGGATTGCTGGCTATACTGGACTAGAGGAGAACACAACCGAGGCTGCTATGCGGTCATCTTACATCCAGTACGGTGGTACCAATCCAGTCTGCTACAATTTGAGCCTACCACCTAGTAAGGGGCAAGGGAAGGGACCTACAGTTTTACACTGGTTCCGAACGGTGAAGCAGCAGGTGTAAGTATGCACGTAAATTTTTTCGTCAGAAAAAACTCATTGGTACACGCCGACGGGATTCGAACCGCGGACCTCTCGCATGAGAAGCCGATACTCAAACCACTCGGCCACCCGCCGCTTGTCTGTCCGTCTGTCTGTCCGTCTGCCCTACCTCTAAAGGGCTGTATTCTTTGAAAGGTAATAGAAAGTCAATTGAAATTTACACTTGCATGGCAGGGGGCCATGAAAGAAAATAAGTTTCATGGAAAATTTTTCCACAATGATTTTTTTTTCTACAGTAATAAGCGAAAGATTGTTTTAAGGCCCCTCCACACTATGGCCGCGAACACCGCGAAAACAGGTGCGTACACGGTTGTGGATGGCGTGAACGCGAACGCGAGTGTGGATGGTTTTCGCGCCTTTTGTTTCGCGTTCGCGGCGTTCCCCGTTTTTTGTCGGTTTTTTGGACCCGCGACAAATGGATCCGCGAAGCGCGAACGCGAAGCGCGAACGCGAAACTTATCCACACTTGCGGCGTCCGCGCAGTCCGGCGCCAGCGCTTCTAGCGAGAGCTTGTGTGTTGTGGTAGTGTAGTTCGTTGCGTCATGGCGAGCCAACGTGCTAGTACGGATTGGACGAAAGACCTTGAACTTCACTTCTTAGAACTTTATCAAGCAGAACCTATGTCCCTTCAAGTGCTTGAGTTATAGGTCAACTAAAATATGGGACTCAACTGTTCGCGAGGTAAATTTACTCTGTAAATTCGCGGCAATAGTGTGGAGAGTCGTTCGCGGCGTAAATTTACGGCGCGAATTCATGCCGCAAATTTACGCCGTGAATTTACGGCCATAGTGTGGAGGGGCCTTTAGATAACGCTCGTGCAGGGAAGGTGTCTGTTAAGTTTTCAAAGCATAATTACATTTTTTTTTATGGATAGCGCAACCTCTTGCATCTTTTCACCTACAAGTAGCTGTCTAACTACGCCCATGGACATTCTGCATGGGGATTGCGAATGCCATGCCGACCGACAGGAGCGGTTTCACGCCTCTTTTTAAAAACCCCAGCCTGTAGATGAGCAGAGAGTGCGTTCCACATTGCGAATTTAGTTCTGTAGTTCAAAGTCGCATAGAAGATGATGTTCAAAAGTAAACTGGACGAACTCACATCTCTGTCAAATTCTTAATGTCCTCCTTCCAGGAGGCGGGCTGGAAGTCGGGGCCACTCGGCTGCGGCGCCGGCTGCTGCCGCTGCTGTCCCCTCTTCAGCAGCGTGAAGCTCTTCGTGTCGCGCGACTTCTTGCTCTGCGCCGCGCACACGCTCGCGCGCAGCGTCTCCATCTTGCCCATCAGAGTCAGAACCTGCGCGGTCAATGTCTCTTTAGCAATCCACATTTTGTATTAGCAAAACCCGCAGTGTGCATTACTATCTTTATAATTTTTTTTTCTTCATTTCACGTTTTTAGACATTTATATAAATTTTACATACATTTTACATACATTTTACAAAAAGTAATAAAACTACACAAAATTAATACAAAATCAAAATAAAAACGGTAATTTCAGTGCAGGCCGTGGCTACGGAGCTCTCCGAGACGACGCGAGGCAAGCTACGAGCGATAGGTGGTGGTACTAGACACGTAGGCCACCACCACCCCCATCTCGGAGAGCTACGTATCCGCCGGGCTGCGGGGCGAACGTCACGCAGCCCTTTCATCGTCTTCGCTCGTTGTGCGTGCGTCGCCGTTGCGCACTGTACCGCCACACCGGTAGCGGTATTTTATTTTTATGTTTATTTTGTTTAAGGCTTTAGCAATTTTTTACTATGCCAGCCCCATAGTAAGTATATTGATATTTTAACTACTTCAGCATGAATCAATGCCTTTGATTTTACAAAAAAAACCTAAAAGCATGGATTTAAACTTTTCCCCCTGAGCTCACCCCAAGGCTTCATGTACTTTAAAAAACATGTTGAGTCTGTCAGTTCTTAAGTCTCTCAATAGCTTCTGCCTCAGTTCTCTGTTCCGGGCGCATTCCAACAGTATATGGAGTAGGTCCTCTTCTATCCCACATGTGCTGCAGTTGGGTGATTGTGATATCTTCATGAGGTACATTGTCCTATTTGTTGGAATGTGTCCGAATCGTAATTATTATTCTGGTTTGTCACAAGCGACAGATCGAGAACAGAAATTGTAATGGGCCTTAGATTGCGATCCGGGCACATTCCAACAAATAGGATAATTGACAAACTAAGGCAGAAGCTATTCAGATACTTTTTTTTTTTATGGAAACTGACACGGTTGGCTACATCACCTACAACATCCGTGATGTCAGCCCATAGCACCGGGTGAACTAGGTGCCATGTCAGTGCTTCCCTTCATTTCATTCCACTTAAGAACTGACAGACTCAACTTGTTTTTTAATTAAAGTGGGTACATGAAGCCTTCGGACGAGGTCGGGGGGGAAATTTTGAATTCATACATAATTCATTCATTCATTCATTCATGCATAGTGCGGTCGCACTTTTAACACATTCACACCGGGGTGTAGCACCGGTGGCGCACGCCACCAGTCACGTTCCTATTATTGAGTTTTTTTTTATGGAAACTGACACGGTTGTCTCACCTCACATCACCAGATCGTGGTATGTGCTCCCATGGGAGGGATCTATTACATAGTTACATACTATTATACATACTACATACTATCTATTTCATAGTTTCATACAGATTTTTGGTCAAATTATAGGAAATAATAAGAGAGTATAAATAAAAAAAGAAAATAACATTTTTTACAAAAACATTATACCCGCCACGAGGGTCTATTGGGCAAAATCATTCCCGGTCTGAAGCATGGGTAGCTGTGCCGAGAGACCAATGGTGCAGTCGACAGAGCCAAAAACACCTCTCCTCGCGAAACCACGCTCAGTTAGGTGACATGCCAGCAGATTTGCGGACTGTTGGTAGGCTGTCTAGCCCGTTAATACGACGCTTGAAGACACCCAGGTTAAAGGATTCAGGAAATACACTCGCCGGAAGACAGTTCCACACTCTATGGTGCGACAAAGAAACGATTTAGAGAACCGATGGGTTCTCAAAAACCCAATGTCAACAACAAAAGGGTGCTGAGTCTCTCTGCGACGAGTCATGCGGAGATAGGACGGGTGGCAGGGAATAAGGGATGCTAGTTCCACAGAGCAGCGTCCGTGATAGTATCTGTAGAACAGACTAAGCGAACCGACAAATCATCTGTGACTCAGAGACTCCAGACTGTAAGTTTCGGGTCACCAACAAGACGGATGGCTCGGCGCTGTATCGAGTCCAAGGACGCAAGCAGATAACGGGGACTACCCTCCCAGATGTGACTGCAGTACTCCATCCCCACCCTAATCTGTGTTTTGTACAACAGGAATAGTTGTGCCGAGAAGAACCACCGATTGCGGAAAAGTGTTCCCAATTTTCTGGATGCAGTTTTGGCCTTAGACTCGATTAGTTGCCGGAAACCCACGTCTTTGGAAATAGTGGTGCCCAGGAGGTCCAGGTGCTCCGAGACAGGTACGACGCTGCCTTGGAAACAAGCTTGGAAAGGAAAGTTACTGAAGAGATTTCCAAAACAACAAGAATAACAACCACCTCGGTAACAAACAAACGGTACCTTGGTGTGCTCGCGCAGCATGTCGACGGTGAGGCGGTCGACGCGCGTCGGGCACGCGGGCAGCCGCGGCACCGGGATCGAGTTGCTCGAGGAGACCGCCCGTCCGGGGTACGCGAGCGCGAGCCGCGCCTCCGTGCGCTTGCGCTCACGCTCCAGCTGCCGCCACTGCTCGTAGCACGAGTCGAGGCGAGCGTGCAGGATCGCAGACGACGTCGTGCAGGCACGTCTGCGCATAACAACAACAATGCATTTTTTTTTATGTAATCCTGTATGGGTGGCTGAGTCAAAGGGGCCAAAGCGCATGCGCCGACCAGCCAATATCACCTCCGAGAAGGTAGGTGCCATACCGGAGACTTCCCTGGATTGCTGGCTATACTGGACTAGAGGAGAACACAACCGAGGCTGCTATGCGGCCATCTTACATCCAGTACGGTGGTAGCAACCCAGTCGGCTACAATTTGAGTCTACCACCTAGTAAGGGGCGAGGTAAGGGGCCTACAGTTTTACACCGGTTCCGAACGGTGAAGCAGCAGGTTTAGGTATGCACGTAAACGTTTTCATTACCCGTCGCTTCTTTAACATAGGTATGATTATGATTTAAAGTGTGAGAGTTGGGGCCCCTGAGCCCTGATGTTACTGCGACCTAGGTAGATCTATTGTGATCTCTCAAAAGTTTAGAGCTCACCCCCAAGTCTGATTTCCGCTATGAACCAAGTCATATTCTTGGGGTTGAGTGCCTGTATTTGGGATGTGATAAAAATATAACCCCCAAGAATACGGCTTCTACTGTGAATGAGGCGACTAAGGGATATGACTCCCTTCTTACATTACTAGGTGGTAGGGTTTAACCCGGCCAGTATGGTACCACCGCACTCAATGAAAGGTCGGTGGAAACGGCTATGTAAATAGTTTGTGTTTTCCGTCTAGTTCAGTGTAGCCGGCACGACCGAAGGGAAGCACTGACGTGAAGTTCACCCGGTGTTATGGGCTGACATCACGGATGTTGTAGGTGATGTAGAGAACCGTCAGTTTCCATAAAAAAATTTAAAAAAATTTATCTCACCTCATGTTCCTGAGAGCGTAGAGCGGTGCCAGGAGCGGCATGTCCACCATCGGAGACTGCATCACCGGCGGCGGCACCGACTGGTTCGCACCTATTAGCGCGCTCAGACCTGGCACTGAAACATTTATTCATTTTACAATTTTATATAAAAAAATGTTCATGTTGTGTTTGCTTGTAATCTAGTTATTTTGACTTCAAAATGTTTCTTTTATTATTAATTTTTAGGTTTTACTATGGCTATTTACCAAGCCTAAGCCGTCTGTCTATCTGTCCTACTGCTGTATCTTCGGAACGGTAATAGTTAGTACTGCTGTATCTTCGGAACGGTATCGGTAATAGCAGGTTGAAATTTTATACAATAATTTACAATAAATGTCTCCCTCGTACGCTTACAGAACCCTAAGTGCGAGTCGAACTCACACACCGAGGTTTCCGCACCACAATACAAATATTAAAAAAAACATATTTCTTGTATGGGTACCCCCTTACGGCTCGGCCACGGTGCAAGCGAATCGCTCGAGCGGCAGCGGTGCGTCTAGTTAATTCAAACAAGTTTGTTCTCGCCGCTCTCCGCTCGCTCCGTGGCATGGTCTCGCCGCGCTAGCGGCCCGCTTCCCGCTCCCCGCCGCCGCTCGCCGCCCCGCTCGGCACTGTGGCATTGCCGTTAATTTTTTACTTCCTCTATGTTTTATTATTTTTTGTTATATCCACCATAATAACACATATTCTGTGAAAATTTCAACTGGCTAGCTATTACGGTTCAAGAGATAGAGCCCTCGGACAGACAGACAGACCTAAAAATTACCAAATTTCGAAATATTCAGCTGAGTGAGCAAAGTGTTTATTTTGAACTGGCATTGAACGTTAATTGAGTTTTTAAAGTGAAATCTGAAGAATGCTAACTCTCAACTCTGCAATTCCTAGAAGCCCTACAAAAGTTTAACTTGCAATATGTTTCATACGCAATCATTTTAAAGTACATTTTTAGAACTGACTTCATTTTTAGTGGTGTGATGTAGGTGTCATCGATAAAGACAATTTAATATTTGGGTGATTCTACGTTAAGACTTCCTTGGTTGTATGGGATGGCGGCACGACAATTTTCTTTTAAATTCTAAGTTATAATAGTATAATTTTATTTAAACAGCTACTTTTTGCATTTCTGTAAGATGGCCAGTCATTTTTTTAATTTTTTCTCGTTTTAGAAGAGACCAGGGGAGATATTTTATACAGGGGAGGGACATGGTGACAGGGTAGGGTACAATATGAACAGGGGAGGGACTTCGTGTATAGATTTGTAAAAGAAGCACTGATAAATTTTATTGGAATCAACTTTAAATTAAAGTTGTTTGTATTAATCATTAATCAGGCTTACATTCCAAACAGTTTTTCCATATTAATAAAATAAGTAGCGGCTTAAACGTAAATTCTTTCTTGCCACAAAAATAAAATAAAAAAAAACACATTTTAATAACTTATTGGCTTTTAAAAACAATTGGCAGAATATTGCCTTAAAAATAAATTTCCGAGCCACCTAGTGTTTTGTTTAATTTTGAAAAAGGTGGTAATCCGAGGGGGCTAAATCCGGCGAATAAGGTGCGTGGGGCAATAATTCATAGCCACAATTATGGATTTCAGACATTGATTCAGCCGAAGTGTGAACCCGGCATTATCTTGATAAACAACACTTTCTTCTGCAGCAACCCCAGCTTTTTTTCTTTGATTTCTTCCCGAAGTCTTCGCAAAAGGTTGCAATAATATTTTGAATTGATAATTTGGCCTTTTGGTAAATAATTCACGAAAATAATCCCCGTCGCATCCCAGAAAACTGAAACCATGTCTTTGTTGGTCGACAAAACGACCTTAGCCTTCTTCGGAGTGGATGAGCCAGATCTTTTCCACTGCTTCGATTGTTGTTTTGATTCAGGAGTATGGTGGTGAACCCAGCTTTCATCCAAAAAAGGGCACAAAAAATCCTCGGGATCTGCCTCAAAAAGTTCCAAACAATCGCGGGAAATTGTGAAGCGAACTCGTTTTTGTTCAGCTGAAAGCAATCTTGGGACCCAACGAGCAGAAACCTTATGGAACCCCAATTCTTCAGATATAATGTTTTGTACCCGGCCATAACTAATCCCTGTGATCTCAGCTATCTTATTTATGGTCTTCTTCGGTCACTCAGTATCAGATCTCATATTTTATTGATGCTTTCCTTCGTGGTAGACGTCGAAGGCCTTCCGCTCCTAGCGTCATCTTGAATGCTCTCCCGACCCCGCTTAAACTCAGCTACCCACTATTTGACACTGGAATACGATGGAGCAGACTCCCCCAATGTGTTCACCATATCTTGATGGATATCTTTCGGTGACATGCCTTTTTTATGGAGGTACTTCATCACTGCTCGGTGTTCAATTTTCTCCATTATTGAAAATCTTGTCAGATAGCGTTAAACAATTAATCACGGAAAAAATATAGCTTGCAGTATCGGAACCAAACTTCGCACATTTAATACTGAAGAATTGTACTAACAAATGAGGGTAGATTTAAAAAAGTCATGGCTCTTTCTATGTTAGGCCACGAACTTGTGGATCTATCCTAGTATATACAGCCAGAAACAGACTGTATGGTCCGTGACCTTTGCCTGCCTACCAAAGGCGAATATAATAACAATAATAACTAACACAGAAGATTAAAAATGAATATACTGTCTCATAACCATACATCGGAATCCGCGGGGCACGAATGATTCAAGGTTGTTTAGTGATGGGACAATGTATCCACAAATATCGAAAATCGATCGTTATTTTAGAATAATATGAAATAATGTCGATTATTAAAACTAAGAGTATTTCTATAGAAAATAAGATATAATAAACAAATGTTGTATTTACTTTGTAGGTACAATACAAATCTGTTCAAACCACAATATTAGTTTTATTAGTATGGAATAGAATGAATTTGATTTTTTTTACCAACTTACACGTGTTACATCATAATGATATTGAAGACTTTTTTGTTACTGTTATGAAACTGAATCGATTAGGCTATAAAAATCAACCACCTATTTTTTTATTTAAACACATAAAAAAATATTTTACATAAAAAAAGGGCAAGGTCCAAAAAAATAGGTCTTACAAAATTTGTTCATAGTAAGCTAAGGGGGGGTTCTGTATCGGAAATAGATCACTTTTGAAGAACAAAGAATTTTTTTTTCACAAAAAAATTTTGTTTTAATGTTAAATGTAAAAAAAAAATTTTCTTAATCGTTTCGGTTTCGTGCTAGGAACAAAAAAGTCTTCCAACACGTATATCTCTTTCTTTCAGAAATTGTGAAAAACCACAATTTTAGTTTTATTAGTATGGAATAGAAAGAATTTAATTTTTTTTACCAACTTACACGTGTTACATCATAATGGTCATAAAGACTTTTTTGTTACTGTTATGAAACTGAATCGATTAGGTTATAAAAATCAACCACCTATTTTTTCATTTAAATACCTACATAAAAAAATTTTTACTTAAAAAAAGCCTAAGGTCCAAAAATTTTTATATAGGTTTTACTCCCTATATGATACAGAAGTATACGCTATAGTATAGTACGCTAAGGGGGGGTCCCCTTAGCGTACTATGAAATAATTTTGAAAGACCTTATATAAATATGTATTATATTTACTTAATCGTTAACATAAAGTATACATGTTTATATAAGTACTGTAGGTATATAAGTATTCAGGTCTGAAATATGACATGAATAAAATACAATAAACAAATAAATATGAGTATCGATAACAGTGTCGATTGTTTATTGATCGCCGTAGTCAATCCCTAACAAGGTCGTATTCGTGCCCCGCGGATTCCGATGTCTGCTAATAACCACCATACATCGGAATCCGCGGGGCACGAATGATTCAAGGTTGTTTAGTGATGGGACAATGTATCCACAAATATCGAAAATCGATCGTTATTTTAGAATAATATGGAATAATGTCGATTATTAAAACTAAGAGTATTTCTATAGAAAATAAAATATAATAAACAAATGTTGTATTTACTTTGTAGGTACAATACAAATCTGTTCAAACCACAATATTAGTTTTATTAGTATGGAATAGAAAGACTTTGATTTTTTTTACCAACTTACACGTGTTACATCATAATGATATTGAAGACTTTTTTGTTACTGTTATGAAACTGAATCGATTAGGCTTTAAAAATCAACCACCTATTTTTTTATTTAAAGACATTGAAAAATATTTTACATAATAAAAAAAGGCCAAGGTCCAAAAAAATAGGTCTTACAAAATTAGTTCATAGTACGCTAAGGGGGGGTTCTGTATCGGAAATAGATCACTTTTGAAGAACAAAGAATTTTTTTTTTACAAATTATTTTTTTTTTTTTATTTTAAATGCAAAACAAAAATTTTTCTTAATCGTTTCGGTTTCATGCCAGGAACAAAATAGTCTTCCAACACGTACATCTCTTTCTTTCAGAAATTGTGAAAAACCACAATTTCAGTTTTATCAGTATGGAATAGAAAGAATTTAATTTTTTTTACCAACTTACACGTGTTACATCATAATGGTCATGAAGACTTTTTTGTTACTGTTATGAAACTGAATCGATTAGGTTATAAAAATCAAACACCTATTTTTTTATTTAAATACCTACATAAAAATTTTTTTACGTAAAAAAAGCCCAAGGTCCAAAAAATTTTATATAGGTTTTACTCCCTATATGATACAGAAACCCCCCTTAGCGTACTATGAACTAATTTTGAAAGACCTTATATAAATATGTATTATATTGACTTAATCGTTAACATAAAGTATACATGTTTATATAAGTACTGTAGGTATATAAGTATTCAGGTCTGAAATATGACATGAATAAAATACAATAAACAAATAAATATGAGTATCGATAACAGTGTCGATTGTTTATTGATCGCCGTAGTCAATCCCTAACAAGGTCGTATTCGTGCCCCGCGGATTCCGATGTATGCTCATAACGGTTCTAGTACATGTTGATACCTACTACATATTACTGAGCTCACATATATAATATCTCCCCTGGACGCTTTGTCTCTACCCTGGCGTCTTTCGAGGCAGGGGAAATATGGCAGGGGAGAGAAATTTTTGCGATAAAACGCAAATTACCTTTAAAGTATTTATCATTAAGAAACCACAAAGAAACATGATAATCTGTGCATACATTACAGTTAATTAACGTATAAAATCATCTATTTACATAAATAATTACAATTTAATGCTCTCCAGTGGAGAGACCGTGTTCACTGTTCACATCCTCACAACACGACAGGCGTGTCCAGAATGGCCGCCAATGAAAACGTGCGGATGGCTTTCGTGATGTTTGCTGCTAACTTCACGTGTAACACTGAGTGTTGACAGCTTTGGGTTCGCAACTACGAAATTATTTTACCGAATGTTGAAGGTATTAAAAATGTCAGGGGAGGAGACACAAAATGCAGGGGACAAGTTTAGTCTTGAATTTTTTTAATGAAAAAGGTAATGTTTTTGTAGTTTTACTAATATACAACATTAATCAGTTATTCTAGTTTATAAAATTAATAATATTAACCTATTTTATCATTTGAGAAGTACTTAAAAGTTACTGATTTACTGAAAATACTGTTGAGGGACAGACCAGGGGAGAGATATTTTTCGAGGTTAATTTGCGATTGTAGTCAAACTAAGCAAATTGAAATGATGAAATTAACTGCCATAAGTAGACGCTGTATTTTAAAGAAATATTATGTTCCTGGTGTAAATTTTTCGAAAAATGTTGGGTTTTTTGTTGTGGCCGTCGCTAGGAAGTCTTAACGTAGAATCACCCATTTGTTAATACACATACAATCAGCTATACACGTTAGGCCCAATTTCGCATAGCGGGATTATCCTCTAATTTCACTAATCTTAGGATTATAATAACACAGACACCAGAACAAATAATAAATTTTCTCGAGAAAATCTGAAGATCAGAATCATAGGCAATCAGAGGATAATTCTGGTACATGCAATTGATACTTATAGTTTAAGAACAAGAAGATTAAAGGTAGCGATTCTAAATAGTAAGTTAAAAAACTCATTATAATTAAGGAATACTCGATAGTATGACTGTAACAAAATATTGTACTCCTAGAAATACTTAGTCCATAGCTTGTAGTGACCGCGCTCAGCGTTGCATAACAACAGTTGATCGACCGCACCACTGAGCCACCGAGGCTGGCAAAGGTCCCTTGCCCCTTACCGAGTGGTAAGTTAAAATTATAGCCGACTGGATTGCTACCACCATACGGACGTAAGATTGCCGCATAGCAGCCTCGGCTGTGTTCTCCTCTAGTCCTGCATAGCCAGCAATCCAAAGGGAAGACTCCGGTATGGCACCTACTTCCTCGGAGGTGATATTGGCTGGTCGGAGCAAGTATTCTAGCCCCTCTGACTCAAATCACCCATTGTATTAATCAGTTTTATCTTATAAGTAGTTTAGTTTAGTATTAATTTAATTTTTTTATTGTGATAATATTAGATTGTAAATTCGTTTAAATTCAATAATTAAATGAATCACCCATTCCGAAATTACATTTTAAAAAATGCGCAGAAATACAGAATACCGGTATCGTGAACTAAAGGTCAAGTACTGCACCTTAAAATAGCAGGAATAATAAATAAAATTATTCATCACCAGCATCACCGCATAATGCGAATAGCAAGTAGATTCTTACAAAAGCTGGATGGAAAAGAGAATTTTTATCAGACTAATAATACCTTGCAAATATCACAAGAAATGCATTTTTTTTTTATGGAAACTGCCACGGTTGGCTACATCACTGACAACATCTGTAATGTCAGCCCATAACACCGGGTGAACTAGGTGCCATGTGGGAAGTACTGACATGGCATTCATTATTTATATTATTTATTATTTATTTATTTATGACAGGCATCATTTTTTTTTTTTATCTGAATTTTTTTTTACGGTTTCACCCATTCCTGTCTATGCCAGCCCCATAGTAACTATATTGATATTTTGATGTACTTCAGCCTGTGACTTTACAAAAAAAGTTAGTATGAATTCAAACTCCTCCCCCTGAGCTCGCCCCAAGGCTTCATGTACTTTAAAAAACAAGTTGAGTCTGTCAGTTCTTAATTTCATGTCGGCTACAATGAACTGGATGGAAAACACGAACTATTTACATAGCCGTTTCGACCGATGTTTCATTCAATGCGGTGGTACTAACCCGGGAAGGATAAACCCTACCACCTAGTAATGTAAGAAGGGAATGGACCTACAGTTTTATGTGGAATCTGAACTATAGTCATCCTCCAACGGTTGAGCGGTCACCCATCTAAGCACTTACCGCGCTCACGGTTGCTTAACAACAGTCGACCGACCGCACCACTGAGCTACCGAGGTTGACACGTAAGTTTGGGGCTTCAGTTTTTAAGTTGATACATTTAAATTTCCGTTTATACCGTTGACTTCCTAAGGCGACGGCAGGCCCCTGAAAGTCGGCATTGAAAAATATCGCCAATAGCGACTTCAGTGAATGTTCCTCATGAGAACGAGTGAGAATGGCGGGTGTGTGTATAAAAAAACCTTGCCTTCCCCATAGAACACGTACAAATGTTCAGAAAAAAACATTTTTTTACGGCAGTTAATTAATATCATTATTCGTCATTTCTGTTCTTTCTATTTCTATTCGCTTTCTAGTCTTACTTTATTTCAAATGTATTGTTTGAACAGATAATTATGGGCTAGCATCATGGATGTTTTAGGTGATGTAACCAACCGCATCATTCCATTAAAAAAAAACTTAAATAATTAAGAAAATAAAATTCACTCACCGAGACTCAAACACAGACTCACCGAGATTAAACGGCGCATTCTCCTGCAGAAATGAAACGTCCACATTGAGCGAGTTCGGCGGCGGCCGGCTCCTCATGAGCATGCTCATCTGCCGCGCCAGCTCCTGGCTCTGCGCCATCGACAGCTGCTGCTGCTGCAGCCGCTGGTAGTTCTGCTGCTGCTGCAAGCTCTGCTCGAACTGCCTCTGCTCCTGCACGTCCGGCCGGTACTCCCGCGACGGCGCCGGCGGCTGATTCTGATATCCATTCGGTTTAAAACCGTTCTGCATAGGCGGCGAACGGTTGTAATCGCCGCCCGGTGGGTAGGCCGCCTGCCGATCATTGCCCGTCTGCTTCAGCATATCGTAGTAGCTCGCGTCGCTCGGTTTCGGACGGTAGCGGTTGAGATTCTGAAACTGCGCCGCGCTCCTCGCTAGATCCTCGCCCTTGAAGCTCGGCGGAATATCATCGAAGCCGTTCTGATGGCCGTTCACGTCGACCGGCATCTTCGTGAAGTCGGTCTGCACCATTTCGGAGCTGGTGCGATCCGACACCGACAACTGATTCAGGTACGCCATCAGATCTGACTCCTGAGGTTGGTACGGGTAAGGATTAGCGTCGTAAGCGTTCGTGTTCATACCTAACGCACCGTTGGGTCTGTAGTTGAAAGGGTCAGGCTCGTGCCTCTGGCTCGGCTCGTAGGGGTTCTGAACCGCATACTGCGCGTTACCCGAGCACTGTTGCGCCGCCAGCCTCAGCAGGTTGAGGTCCTCGGTGGTGACGGCGGGGGTTTCGCTCGCCGGATCGACGCTGAGGAGGTTGTTTATGTCGTCATAGTTGTTGAAGTTGAAATTGTACTGGTTTTGACCAGAGTAGCCGTACGGATAGTTAAATGCATTATCGTGCGCCGACGCCGCGCTGGTGAAGTCTGAGTGTGGGGGTGTGTAGGCCGCTATCGGCGCATAGCTGGTCGCAGAGTTTAGGCCTGCACTTTTTTCCGTTGCTTGCGCTAAGCTAGAAACAAAAAAAGAGGAAAGTGGTCAGATGCATCTCTTTTTAGTAAGAGTTCCTTTTCTTATCCTTATATACAGGGTGTTTCAGGATAGGCTTGAGAAACTTCAGGAATAGAAAGTACTCATTATTAGAAGAAAAAAATCCTTATCGCTCAAATCGAAATTCTGTACTTTTTTTTCATACAAAAAATGGAAATTGTTATAAAAACTCGATGTACAGTGAGTATGGGGAGGAGCTGTCTAGGTCTAGGGAGTGCAATGACCTAGTCTAGTCCCCTTTTCCTTTTGATGTCATTTAAATTTAAGTGTTTGGAATTTACCTACATGCAGTTCAATTCTACTAGTAAAAAATGGCAATTTAGTAATTTTATTTTTATTTAATAAAAGAGGATGTTAACCGTCCACCAAATCTCGATGAAACGATTTTCACCAAAAAGTACTATAAAATGATCAAATCTGGGAAAAAGTTTCAGAGCTTTTCATTTTCAAATATGGACCCCTTTCGAATCCTGAAGTTACGAAACCCTATCCTGAAAGATCCTGTATATAATTCTTCTGTACGTGCGTGTGTCACCTAATTCCGGCAAAATGGCTGGACCGATTTGGATGAAATTTTGTGTGTATATGTGAGTGGGCTCCAGGATGATTTGAAAATAGCTGAAAAATTGAACCAAAACGTTCATCTTCGAGGCCACAGCATGAAACTAAGTCGAACAATATTTAACAGCAATACTCGCAAACATTTCATAACAGAGTGGTGGACGACTGGAACCAACTTCCAGAGGAAGTAATAAGCGCACTTAGTACCAACCAATTCAAAAATAGACTAGATAAATATCTAACAAATAAAACATAATCTCAAAAAGAGTGCTCAAGAACGAAAAAAACAAATTTTAAAAAATCTAAGATTATGACGAAAAACAACAAAATTTAACTGGATTTAGACGTATCAGCCTAGGCTGCCTGTCTAAAATAAATAAATAAATAAATAATAAATAAAATACAATTGTACCCGGTAGATGGCGTCGTGATAAGTCCAAGCGGACGAAGTCGCGGGCACAGCTAGTTAATATATATCTTTCTAATTACTTACATTTCCCGGCAGCAAATAATGCGTGTCGAGCTACAATCCGGTTGTAGAGCGCCGTCCCTGTCGCACGTACTTGCACGTGTCTATGCGACAGGAACGACACTATACAACCAGATTGTCTCTTTCTAAAGCTCGACACGCATTATTTGCCGTCGGGAACTGTAAGACTTTAAGTGAATTGTGAATATGAGTTGCAATGCAATGGGGATCGCAGACAACGTCAGACAGTTCATTCCCTTGTTGTTGTTGTTTTGGTTTGGGGTTGGCTCTAGGCCTGCAAACTAATCCCGCTTGGTTGGGGACCTTCGTGCAAAACCCCGCAGTCTCCAGCTACCCCAGCCAGCCTATGTCCTCCATGAAAGCCACAAGTCGACCGGGGTGTCTGCAGGCCGCTTATCCCTTAGTCGCCTTTTACGACCCCAGTCTAACTGCCATATAAATGATCAATAAACAATACATTACAAATGAACAATAGACAACAATAGATTATAGTTACCCCGACAGCCTTTCGGACGGCGTCTCGTCCAGAATGTTCGTGATAAGGTAATGCACCATGTCATCTCCATCAGTGCCAGCCATGATGCGTTCCAGCTGCAAAGAGAACATTAGTCCAGATTATTATTCCATACATACATACATACATATCACAAACGCTGAATCCCGACAATCGGGGTAAGCAGAGTAATCGGTGTTGTGCTGCAAGAACTCCGGTAAATTACAGCACAACACCGACCACCACGTTTCGCAAAGTATTCGAACAAGATTCAATCGATCAAGCAGCAAGTAAGGCACGAAGACCCACCCACCTGCTGCACGACTCGGTGGAAGTACCGTGCCAAGGTGAGAGGTGGCGAGCCTGTCGCCCTTTAGCACGGCATGTTGTTCTTATCCCTTAGTCGCCTTTTACGACATGCATGGGGAGAGATGCAGTGGGGCTATTCTTTTTAAGTACCGGCCCCACACGGTACGGTATTCCAATTTTCTAAATACACCTCCATGTGAACTATATGATCCGTTGGCTCCATGGAACACAGAATCTGAGCTGTATAAACGGTATATATTATGTTAGGCATTATATTTTTTGTTTTTTTTTTATAGACAGCCGGCGCGGGTGTCTGTGCCCAATATTTCAACGGAAGATCAGACACAGCCAATAACACCATTTCTCGCGAAACCACGCTCAGAGTGACACGATGCCGCCTATGTGGCGGATAAAAAGGTTGTCGTCTAATTTATTGACACGCCTTTTGAAGATTCCCAGGTTATAGGTGATGGGGAACACACTCACCGGAAGACCGTTCTATATTTTTGCCGTTCGACACAGGAAAGATTTAGAAAAACGATGTGTTCTTAGAAGTTTCGTGGTAACAACATATGGATCATGGATCAGGAACTCCCGCAGTTCCTGATGAAGCCCGTGACGTAGCGGGCGAAACGTCGACTTATGTAATTCTTTAAACCTACTGTTAATCCGGAAACTTAAAAATGAATAACATATGGATGTTCCGAGCGAGTCCGGCGGGTGTGGCGGAGACGGGTGGGGGCAGAAGGGATGAGGGAAGCCGATTCATCAGAGCAACGTCCATGGTAGTACCTATAAAACAGGCTAAGAGAACAGATGGTTCGCCTGTGGCCCAACGATTCGAGTCCCTCCGTGAGCTTATAGTTAGATAGTATATATGTTTAACCCTGTAGTCGTAACAAATTTTTAAATATGCTTTACCCAGAAGACAATATAAAATAAGTATGGATTCACTTATTTAAAAGCACAGACGGATTTTTTATGCTCCAGGAAAAACAAAACATCACTCGAATGACAGTGGTACTTGAATCCAAAGCACACATAAAAAAAAGAGAACAAGAAACCTTTTTTTCCTCCAAGAAATCCAGTTTCACAAGGCGACTAGGGATCAGTGGCAAGGTTTTTTAATTATCAATCCGCCGTTCTCTCTCGTTCTAATGAGAAAAATTCACTGAAATAGGATGATCGCAAAATGTGCAAACATTTGGTGCGATCATTCCTGGTATAAGCACGGATACCTAGGAAGGCGAGGGGAGTAAGCGATGTGGCGTACGCGCTTATACCAGGGAACCCTACAGGTTAAAATAGTTGCAGTACCACGGCAGTAAGTAATGAATATCGAGCTTTAGAAAGAGACGATCGGGTTTTTTTTTTATGTAATCCGGTATGGGTGGCGGAGTTGGAACAGCATATTTGTGGTGATCACTGGCGGCTGGTCCTAAAGTGCGCTCGTGCGCCGCACTACCATACCACGAGAAGTCTTCACTTCACTCAAAATAAATAATATCTTACAACATACGTACATTAAAACCATAAAGATCGTACTCCAAATAAATACGAATGTGAATTCGACCTTATTTTATAGATCACAAGACACTTTTTTGCGAGTAAACGTGAACCCCGTGCGGAATCGGAAAGCGCACGCGGGTCTCGCATACTGAATGTATGGAGATCGGCAAAACACCGCTGGCGCGTGAGACAAAAGATACTTCATAGAAACAATATGGGCCGATATGGACTTCTGCGTGCGGCGCACGAGCACGAGCGCCAAACAAGGACGCTATATCGTGAATAGCCGCGCGTGCGACGCGTCGCGTCTCGAGCGATTCATTTTGCACGAGTCCGTCTGCCTAGAGTCAGCGCGCTGTCATGTGATGTCACATACCCGTTAGCGCGCGAATATTTAAAATGGGATATGGTTAGGTTTTGCGCTTTCTGTGTGATACTGTGAATTAAGTGGTGCCGATATTTGCCTAAGCGTTGGTTAAAAGTAAAACTTTACAATCAGGTGATCCCGGGTTCAATTCCTACTTTTAAAATACTTTTATTTTTATATATTTTTAAAGTATTTTTGGGACATTACTACTGTTTTCTTTTTTAAAGCTGCAGTAGTGGGTGTGTTCATAAAGGTACTAAAAATTAGTTAAAAAACTTGCTTGGATATCTTTTCTTGTTTTTTGCAACTCATTGAGTGTCTTGAGAATATTCATACTAGGTACGTACATAATAAAACGCAGGCGTTTAAAAAATTCGGAAGTCCCGATATTCCATGACGGGAATGTGTTGGGAAATTTGGTATTTAAGTAGGTAGGTACTTAGCGCACTACCGGTCACTGAAGTCACCAGCCGCCACTGGTGGTGATATCAATGATATTTTAAGAAACATACGTTTTCTATACGACATTCGGTGCTCACACACGGCACGAACTTGAAACGTTGACAGAAAGGATTATAAAGTGATGCGCCGACTCGAATAGTCTTATTCCAATTATTAAGGGAAGGAATTCAAGCTATGTGGCGGTTGGTATAACTGATAACTACTTAGGAAGGACGACGCACGTCTTCTTCACGACTAACTTCAAACAGGACTGTGGTCTTGTATTTAATGTGCCGCTTTGGGAGCTCGTATATCCTATCTACCTCCTTTATAACATATAATATCATTGGGTGATATGATATTACATGACATATTTATAATACGAGGTATGGCAGTCGTTAAGACAACTTATGGGTGGCGCGACGCCACATGTCTTGCGCTTTCAATATAAAAAATAGTTGCACACCCGAAGAGGGGTAAAACGAAGCTTATGGAATTTTTTAAATTGAAAATGCTCTCCATAGAACCCTTTAAGCCGCGTCTCCTGCAAATGTTTTTTTCGAAACATTACACAGAAACATCGAAACATTGGGGAGTGGCCATATACATTTGTATGAACTCAAATGTTTTTGTGTAATGTTTCGAAAAAACATGCGCAGGAGATGCGTCTTTAGATAGACACAAATTTTGCATTAATTCGCTCGTTCTGGATATTTCACTTCTGTAGGTATATTATGTTGGGGGCGAGTTATTTAGTCTGAAAAGGTTCTAAAGGCACTATGGCTGTCGGTAGTCCGTAGGTACTTTGATGGTTTGAAATGGCCTACAATTTTATTATCGTTCACTAAAAGCAGTTGCAAAGAGATAGCTGCAAGTACAGGATAGGAAGAAAACCACCTATAAGTAAGATGAGCTAATATTGATGATGATAAAATTACACCTACTCGACTTTTAGCTAAAAATTTTACTAAATCACAAACTTCCTAAAGATTGCAATGCATGCAATTGCCTCCTAGGTACTTTCAAGAAACACATCAACTGCCTAAACTGCACACTTATAAGAATTCAGCTTTTTCATTCCAACCAAATTTGCAAATTCACTCCATTTCCACAAAGTGACTGGCAAACTTGAGGTGGTTGTACCATGTGACCGCACTTTACAAAATGGCTGCCACAGGGTCCTGGAAAATGGCGGCAAACTGTCATGATTCCAAATTTTAAAAAAAATTGCAATAAGGCCCCATCAATTTGTGCAATAGAGAAATTATATGAAAATGACATGTCACCATAGACAATATCCCTCCCTGTCATATTGAGGGAGTGAGATAGCATGTGGAGGAAGGCATTGTCAAATTGATACTTTAACCCTTGTTATGAATCAGTAACATTTTGAGTAGGTATATAATAATATAAATCCCCTTGTTTTTAAACTGAATGTTTAAGGAGTCAAAAATATTATGTTAATCATCGCTCCCACTCGCAATAAAGGCATGAACCGGTGACCTTGGGCTGCAGAAGTTTATATGCACATATTGCACTGTAAATTTATGTTCCAAAGATACTCTCAAGTCAATTTATTCATTAATTCATACAATAACTGGATAAGAAAACAATATTATCCTATAAGAATCAACATAAGCTTGGGTCTTTTTTTTTTTAAGTAAACTGACACGGTTGGCTACATCACCTACAACATCCGTGATGTCAGCCCATAGCACCGGGTGAACTTGGTGCCACGTCAGTGCTTCCCTTCGGTCGTGCCGGCTACACTGAACTGGACGGAAAACACAAACTATTTACATAGCCGTTTCGACCGACCTTTCATTCAGTGCGGTGGTACCAACCCGGGCGGGTTAAACCCTACCACCTAGTAATATAAGAAAGAAGTCATATCCCTTAGTCGCCTTTTACGACATACACGGGGAGAGACGCAGTGGGGCTATTCTTTTAAAGTACCGGCCCCACATGGTACGGGTCTGTAAATTGCAGCTCAATTTGTGTTCTATTTTTTTTCAGATTTTTTTTTTAATACGGTTAGAATACTACCTTTTAGGTAGGTAGGTACTTACCTATTCTAAAAATATAACACCAAACCTTTTTATGAGCAATTTTGTGAGCAATAAGTTTCTACATATATGCTGTAATGTTAAAACTTTATACAACTTACCCAGACCAACCTATGTTCATAAGATGAAACAAGTAGGTAAATCAGAAAATTGTAGGACTGTGCATTTTTGGTGTTTTCACTGCAAAACAATTTCGGTTGACAGGTCATTCCACCTCCGCTATTTCATAATGTCGGTGAGATTCATTACAAAACACCATATTGGTCACCCCAGTCTTCAGCTAGCTCACCGCACCAACGGGACGCGAACTCGGCCGGGAGGTGCAACTGCACTGGACGGCAAACGGATAGATGACGATGTACTGTTTACATTCCATGTATAGGGATAGCTTAGACGACGCATGTGCAGTGATGTAAGATAAACCTACACACTTTGCAATGGTTGTGCTTTATTTGAACATCGATTTGAATGCATCCCGGAACTTTGCATTTGCGCTTTGATCGAGCTGCGTCCGTGTGTGCTATTGAAAAGCATCAAATACATACACAAGACACTTTTTCATCTGGGTAACACGTTTCTCTTTAGGGGTCTGTAACAATAGGGTTTGAAGCGTACCTGGTCATTTTCTGTGTCCCTTTGTAGTCTAGCGGTTGTACAGAGCTCCGCGTAGGCCATGGATCGCGATTACTCAGCCACGAGCCCGGCTCGCGACCGCGACGGTCTTTAGGACATTTTTTCACTGACCTATTTACATGCGGGATCTGTTCTCGCTAGCGGCTCACCTGGCCTGACGGGCAAGGTGCGGTCACACGAGACTGTTCTAGCGACTTCCCGCCTTTGCCCCTCACTCCACAAGACCCGTCTCTGTCTGTCAGTGTGAGATAGACAAAAGCAGGTCTTCGAAACAGCGTGCCTGAACGGTATGGGGCAGGAAGGCGGGCGGATGGTGGCTAAATGGCAGCAACAACTAGCAACAGTAAATAATTGAGTGACACAATGAAATCAAACAATATTCCAGATCAGGACACTTCTATAAACCTAAGTGTTGGTCAAGTATAAACTCAAATTGTACCTATTGTTTTCCGTGAGTACCTAAGCTCTTTCATTTTAACAAAAAAAGTGTAGATAGTGAGAATATACTTACGCAATGAAAACCGCGGCCATTGACCAGCATTATTTGCGTCATAAACAGCAACGTAGGCCATCTCAGCTTTTACTTTATAATAAATAGAGACGGACGTTGAAAAATACCATAAAAAATATATTCCGTTCCTTTGGTAGACCATATTTCACTTTTAGTGCGTCCGACAATTCCATAATTTAGTAGACCGTATTTTAATTCTGGGATAAAGTTTGAATACTCAGTAAAATATTGTTAGATTTATAATAAAATATTAAAATAAAATATTGTTAATTCGGTTATCCAGCCAGATATTATTGAATGAAGATAAATGATCATATGAATAAAATCTGTTTTACAAACATTTACAATACTTGTTGTCTATGGTCAACTCAAAAACTTTGACATTGACGTCTCATCGACGCCATTTTTGTTGCATTTCGGTTCGGATGATTCAAGGTAATTTTCGGCGAATGAATTGTTAGCGGATTATTTCAAATATTACTCGAAATTACCTGAAAATTTTGAGAAATGTCGGACAACGCGTCTGAGTTGCAACGACAAGTAGCCCTAGCGCGCACAGAGATTAAAAACTTGAGGTAATTTATGATGATAGCTATAAAAACATATTGTTTTCATTTTCTTCCTTTTTATTTACTTTTGCCTTTTTTAGGGTTCCGTACGGGACACTATTACTAAGCCTACGCCGTCTGTCCGTCCGTCTCTCCTACCTTTAAAGGGCTGCATCTTTTGAACAGCAATAGGTAGCCGGTTTAAATTTTCACAGAATGTGTTATTTTGGCGGATATGCATATAATAAAAAAAAATAAAAAGTGAACAATTTAGGGGGGTCCCCATACAAGAAACAGGGTATGGATTAGTAAAGCGGCCCCTTCCTTGCAAATTGCTAGTAAGCTTATTGAGTAGCCCAAGATAATAGATGAATTATAGTGAAAGAATTGTTTGCCGGAAATGCGTAGTTTCGGAGAAAAAAAAAAATCCCATACAAAATTAACCCATTACTGCCCCAATAATTTTTTTTTTATTTCCAATTTTTTTTTTCGATAAAGGGGCTTATTTGAACCTATTAATTGGATTAATATAGGAAAAAAAATTATTACGTTTTTACAAGTAAGAAAAAAAATACGATTCCATATGGAATCGCTAGGCAGCTATGGGAGCAGTTTTCTGTATAAATAAAACAATGACAATTTTAGCATGCATGTATTTTACAATAAAAAATTCGCACTATTTAGTATGGTAAAGTGTGAAACATGGAATATAGAGGCCTACATTAAATTGTTTGCACTGTGTACGGACACCTGATGTTTTGCCTTTGCAGGTGAGGTCAGCAAATCTTCGTTTATTAGTTATGGGCTCTACTAAATGATCCATTCTGTCGTATCTTGCCACAACAGCCAAGGCTCCTGTTGATGAGATGGGTCTTCCAGGTCCTTTACTTGGTGTGCTTTTGAGAGATACGCGATGACGAATTCCCTGAGGAAACATCAACAATTCTTATCATGTTTCTTCTTTATCTGGTCAGCATTGTGAACAAAGGCGTCTATCATCCACGTCATGAGCGACCAGAACCATTTTTTACTACGTATTTGGATCCTATACATCTTTATGTTCTCGTCCATGCTGTCCACACCACCCATTCCTCGATTGTGCTCACCAAGAATATTCGGTCGCTCTACCATTACGGTTCTTTTCTTTTTGTGAGTACCGATTAACCGTGGCGATGGGCTGAACTCCAACCCATTTGATGCTGCAGCTACCAATGAGTTATCTGTCCACTATGGCACCATCATCGGCGCTTATAGACAGTTTGTCGCATTTGTATAAGCTATTTTCACGTATAGGGTCTGGGGTCACAATAAATATAGCTTCTGGCTCGGGACACTGTCTAGGATCATCTTCTTCATCAGCTCCAAGCATGTCCAGAACTTCTCTGAGCAAGACCGCAGACCCTTCTTGAAAGGTTTCCTAGTCGAATGTTCTGTAAAACAACAAAATACTTCACATATACAGTCTTCATTATTGTGCACAATTTGCTCCCTCTAGTGCTTAGCGATTCCATATGGAATCCGAAATTTCAGACTGAAATAAAGCAATGAAAACAATGTTTTACGTATACGGTTTTGGCTGTGTGTTATTAGGGCATTCATTCTTTATATGACTAGATAACATATCTACGTAAAACATAACGATAAATTACTCTACATAGTACTTACCTTGACGATGGCTCCATATTTACAGATTTTTTTTGAACATTCACTTCAGAGATGTCGTTTTTACATAAAACCAAACTTTTAACAGTGACTTTGACATTTACCAAACGCTGTCACTTAAGAACGATCAATTTCTGTATTTGTAGTACCCAACAACTGAAAAGCATTTTAGTAGCCATTATTTTAGTAGACGTCTCCTAGCGATTCCATATGGAATCGCTAGGCAGTAATGGGTTAATTATTCATACAAAATAAAAAAAAATAAATTTTTTATGGCACCAAAATATTGGTTTTGAATATAAATGTATGTAAAAACAAGGGAAGTGGTATGGGTGAATGTTTTGGTGGTTTAAAAAAAAATTAACCCTAACCTAATGTTAAGGCGGCGCATGTCGTTTTTGCATATAAATTCCTATTCAAAATAAATGTTTTGGTGCATATAAAAAAATCATATAAATTGAATTTATTTTGTATGAAAAAAATGTTTTTCAACATTTGTTTTCTCCGAAACTTCGCATTTCCGGCAAACAATTCTTTCACTATAATTCATCTATTATCTTGGCCTACTCCATAAGCTTACTAGCAATTTGCAAGGAAGGGGCCGCTTTACTAATCCATACCCAAGAAGGATGTTTTTTCAACTTTTTTTTGTGGTGCGGAAACCCCCTTGACGCGAGTCCAACTCGCACTTGGCCAGTTTTTCTCGAATAAACGCAAAGCAGTATAGACAACATGTTCTGCGATTATGTTTGACACGAATGGACGCCCGCAGCAGACTTGTGAGAGGTTCGCGAGAAGCGTCCAAATGTCGCGTTGCATGATGTATTGCGAATATGTGTATGCGCCTTATGATGCAAAAATTTTTTCAGGCAACAGATATCAGCATTGAAGCATGAACATCTAAAAGAGATCAGTTTGCTAAAATCCATGCTCGACAGTGCCGCTGCTACTGGGTCCGTCTCTACAGGTGAGTTTTCTTAGTTTTTATTTCTTTCGTGATATTTTTAACCCAATCGAGAAAAAGTGATCGCCACAGTGCAATCATTGTTGTTTTGAAGTTATTATAATTTTTGGGCGTGGAGTAATACAGTGGCGCCCAGCTAGCAAATTGCTGGTAAGCTTATTCTGTAGGTCGAGTTTAAAAGATAAATTATAGTGAAAGAATTGTTTGCAGGAAATGCGTAGCTTTGGAGAATTTTTTTTTTAAACACATTTTTCATACAAAATTAATTTTCGCTATGCGACGCATCTTCTATAAATTAAGCCTGGTAATTTTTTTTTAACAACCAAAACATTCACCCATACCGCTTTCCTTGTTTTTACATACATTTATATTCAAAATCAATGTTTTGGTGTCTTAAAAAAATATTTTGCATGACAAATTAATTATTAATTAATTAATTACAAATGACAAATTAATTTTGTATTGGATTTTTTTTCTCCCAAACTACGCATTTCCTGTAAACAATTCTTTCACTATAAATTCATCTTTTAACTCGGCCTACACAATAAGCTTACCAGCAATTTTATAGCTAGGCGCCATTCTACTACTCCACACCTGAATTTTTTTTTTATGGAAACTGACACGTTTGGCTTCGTCACCTACTACATCCGTGATGTCAGCCCATAACATCTTGGTGAACTAAGTGCCAGGTCAGTGCTTCCCTTCGGTTGTGCCGGCTACACTGAACTGGACGCGAAACACGAACTGTTTACATAGCCGTTTCAGCTGACCTTTCATTCAGTGCGGTGGTATCAACCCGGGCGGGATAAACCCTAGCACCTAGAAATTGTACTAGACGAAAACCCACCTGGATACAGATGGGAGCCGGCAGGTTAAGATTGCCTTTGTATCACTTTGGTATTGAACCCTAAAAAGGTCTCATATATTTATTTTCCTCAACAGAGAGCGACCGACCACCACACCATTCACCCAGAACATCGAACCAGCACTCACCTTCACAGGAGTCGATATGGTACCGTCCGATTGGGCATGTGGAGACCAGGTTTTTATACTCCCATTTATATGTAGGGTCCGTGTGGAGTCGGTACTTCAAAAGAATAGCCCCACTGCATCTCTCCCCGTGTACACCGTAAAAGGCGACTAAGAGATATGACTCCCTTCTTATAGTACTAGGTGGTAGGGTTTTACCCGCCCGGGTTGGTACCACCGCACTGAATGAAAGTTCGGTCGAATCAGCTATGTAAATTTACAATTACTTCTCCGAATTGTACCCTGTTCGCTATCACCACAACCCAATGGAAAGAGAAAACACTTTCAAAGCAAAGCTTAGGAGAAGGAAGAGAGAGTTGATAAAGCAGCTAAGGAAGGCTAAAGCCTCATGAGACAGAAATCTATGCCACCAATTAGCCAGAGCGATGAGATCTATCCTAAAACTCATCCAGAAAGTATCTGAGCAAATTACGGTTGCTGGCAATGAATTTCGAAAGGCTCAGAATATAGCAGCTTTCGAGAAGAACCCCTTTTATTTCGCCAAAAAAGCTTTTAAGGAACAGCAGGGTACAATTAGGTTAAGTACGGACGAGATGTTCAACTACTTTAAATCCACATATACCACCCCGGAGGCAGATATAACTTACAGGGATCCACCAGCTCCAAAACCCAAAGAACCTGCTCTAGCATTTGATGCTGATTCACCGACGATGGAAGAGCTGGAATACCACATAAAAAGGAAACCAAATAGTTCCGCCCCGGGACCCGATGGCATACCATACATCATATACAAAAAATGTCCATCAGTGCGGAAACACATGTTGAACATCTACAAAAGAATTTGGACGAACAGAGAAGTGCCAGACTGTCTTGGTAAAGCCGTGTTTGTTCTTCTACCAAAAAAGAAAGAAGTTACTGATCCCAAGGATATTAGACCTATAGCCCTTACGAACACAATTTCGAAAATATTCTTCTCCATTATACAGGCCAGACTACTCAAACACATGTGTACCAACAACTACTTACCGAAGAAGTACCAAAAAGGTTTTCTCCCAAGAGTTGCAGGGTGCCTCGAACATAATTCTTTGCTGACTGAATGTCTTAGAGATGCAAGGAAGAATGAGAGACAATTAACTGCCACGTGGTTAGACTTTGAAAACGCCTTCGGTTCGGTGCGCCATGAGTTACTATTAAAGGTGCTAGAGTGGTATAATGTGCCACCTCTGATCTGTAATATAATAGCCTCCTACTACAAAAAACTTTCCTTTGTAATACAAGTAAAAGGCGAAACGGAGAAGACACCGGAAATTCGTTACGGCATAGGACTTTTCCAGGGTTGCTGCCTCTCTCCTGTCACATTTAACATTGTTATCAACATTCTAATTGATACGCTTGTCGTAAAAGAAAAGAAATGGGGATACAGGTTCAAATATGGAGACACATATATGGCGGCCATCCTGGCATTTGCGGATGATATTACGCTGTTAACCCGCAACCCAAAACAAAATCAGTCGCTTCTTAAGGTGGTGGATGACTATTGTGAATGGACCAAAGGGATGAAGATAAAACCAGCGAAGTGCTACTGTTTGAGCTTAACCAGGAAAGGTTCAAAGTTTACCTCGAGCAATCCAGGTTTGACAGTAGCCGGAAAACCAATCGCAACCGTGGCTGATGAAGCTCCTTTTAAATTCTTGGGCAAAAGGATCACCAGCAGAGGAAAGGAGCATCCTACTGATGATATTGTCCAACTTTTCGAAGAGAGCCTCCGCCAAACTGACAATCTTCCCCTCCTGGGTACACAAAAGGCATGGATTTACGATAACTACCTGACATCAAAACTTTCATGGCCATTTCTCGTCTACGACTTCACAAAGCAAAACCTGACTAAATTAGACTCGTATGTGACCAGATTCCTGAAATCATGGTTTGGACTGGCTCACCCGGCTGACTCGTCAACGCTATACAGATCTCACAATAACTTTGGACTGAACATTAAGAAACCGTCGATATTTTATCAAAAGGCGAGAATAGCCAAACGATGTATACTCAAAGACTCCAATGATAGCGCTATTCAAGCCTTACCCAACACATCACTAGATGAACTGGAATCGAGACTCGACTTCTACAAATCATTCCAAGTTGGTACACGCACCAATAGATCTGGATTGGGCATAGAAACAGCAAAGTCTGATAAAGAAATACTGAAAGGTTTTGCTCAGGAGGACATGGAACAAGGCTTCAAACTTCACGCCTTAAACCTAGAAATGCAGAATGATTGGCTAACAGTGGGTGACTTCTGCATCCCTCCTGCATTGAAGTGGAAATCCATAATATACAACTGGTCCCCTGAGCTGCTTAAGTTCTACTTAAATGCATTCCAGCTTACTCTCCCCGACCCGAGTAACCTAGTTAGATGGGGGAAATCTACAAATAAACTATGCCCGTCATGTAAGGAGTTCGTAGGCACGGCCAAACATTTGTTATGCGGATGCAAAATACTACTTGAGCGAGGCCAGTATTCCTACCGTCATGACAAAGTCCTCCAAATCATCAGAGAGGCCATCAACCTGTCAATTGCACGGACCAGGAAAGGGCAAACCAGTAGCGGCTTCCAGAAGGTCAACTTTGTGAAACCTGGAGCCAATAAGCTGCCCAAAGATAGGACTAAACCTTCTTCAATTTTGGGAGCAGCAAAGGATTGGGAATTGTTGATGGACACACATGAGAAGCATTACCAAATGCCTTCGGAAATCTGTACCACAGCATTAAGACCGGATATACTCATATTCTCAAAAGCGACAAAGCATGTAGTACTTGTTGAACTTACAGTTCCATGGGAAAGTAACATACCGAAGGACCACAACATCAAACTTAACAAGTACTGCAACTTAGTAGACCGGATTGTGAGAAACGGATTCAAGACTGATCTCTTCGCTGTGGAAGTCGGAGCAAGGGGACTACCAGCGAAGTCGCTCTACAGTCTCTTCAAGAATCTAGGGCTCCCAAGATCGACGCTAAGCTCATATATGGAGAGAGCTTCGAAAACGTCACTGGAAGCATCCTACAGAATATGGATAGGTAGAGAGAGGGTTTCCCCGCGTCCTAGTCAACGCAGACTAGCTGACGAGGGCTTGCAGCGAGCCGAAACGTGAAGCATGCGCGGGAAATTTAGAGTGGCCACTCGCTAGTCCCGGCCTCGATTAATACCCTCCTCTACTGCCGATGGGCCCGGATATGTTCGGTGAAGCCATCGTAAGCTTAGATCCACACCTTCCTTCCTTGTGTTTTCCGTCCAGTTCAGTGTAGCCGGCACGACCGAAGGGAAGCACTGACGTGGCACCATGTTCACCCGGTGTTATGGGCTGAAATCACGGATGTTGTAGGTGATGTAGCCAACCATGTCAGTTTCCATAAAAAAAAAGTGTCAGTCAGTCGGCACGTGTCTCCACTGGTGGACATGACATGTTCTCCGTTTCCCCGTCCATGGCCGCCGGTGTAGGGCATGATAACTCCAACTGTCGTTGTCTCGTCTGCCGATGTGCCTGGCCCACTGCCAATTGAGTTTTGCCACCTGTGCCACCCTTCTTTATATACGTAATGCTTCTTTTATGAAACATTAAATGGTTGACCTGCGATGTTAGCCTTTTACACCATCCTAATGACAGAACTAAGTGTCATGGCAGTGTTTTACTTTGATTGTGCCATATCCGGTAAACTCTGGAACGCTCTCCCTGATCATGTTATTTCCCCCTAAGTACAGTCTCGGGTCCTTCGAGAGGGGCGTGAATGGGCACCTATCAGGCCGGCATGGCGTTCGCAACCCCCGCATACAACCGAATGTCCATGGGCGCCGTTAGACACCTCATGGGTGCCTCGGCGCCGTATGTCGAGCTTACAATAAAAAAAAATAAAAAAAATCCACTGAACTACTTCCAGATGAGAAACGTGAAAGTTTGCCTCGGCGCCGTATGTCGAGCTTACAATAAAAAAAAAAAAAAAAAATCCACTGAACTACTTCCAGATGAGAAACGTGAAAGTTTGCCTCGGCGCCGTATGTCGAGCTTACAATAAAAAAAAATAAAAAAAAATCCACTGAACTACTTCCAGATGAGAAACGTGAAACTTACGGAACGTTAGGGAATGGTTCTACAGTTTATTTTAATTTTATAGGGTCTTTCAATAGGGACTTCCGAACTTTGACAGTTGATAGCGGCCATCTTGTTGAAGCTACATCTGTCAAATTGGCTATCATTTATTCAGTCTGTTTTGCCAAATCACCATGGATGGATATAGCGTTCAACAACACGTGCAAATGATAAAATTGTTTTATCAAAATGGGTGTTCTGTTCGGGCAACGAAAAATTGGAAAAAATCATCTTCAGCGATGAGGCCCATTTCTGAATGAATGGGTACGTGAACAAACAAAATTGTCGAATTTGGGCCGATACAAATCCACATGAGATCCAAGAGCGTCCAATGCATCCCGAAAAATTAACTGTTTGGTGTGGATTTTGGGGTGGCAGCATCATTGGTTCATATTTCTTTGAAAACGACGAAATTGGACATTTCGGATCACCCAGAGAAGCCGGGGCGGACATTTGAACGATGTTATATTCCACACATAATGGCATCGATAGGCCTTTCAAACGAATAAAAATTGTTGATGATATCTATCACAATTTTATTTTTTTTTATTTAAATTTGAAGATAGGAAGCCCTTAATGAAAGACCCTATACAAATTTGGATCCATAGAGTTTATTATACGGGCGTATAGAGAGAAGGAAGCTGTCAAAATGCTCTAAAATAAATGAGTCTATCATTGGGAGGTGCGAGGGCAGGTTGATCCATATGTCAAATCGCTCCATAGATGCATAATATGCATGGTTTACACATAACCCACGAATATCAAATTTTACAGGAGAAATGTGAAAACTTACACACATAATGAAATAAATTTATTTTGTGTTTGTTGTTCTTGTTTGATTGCTTTTTAATAGTTTTAATTAAAAATATGATTCAAAATAAATATAATTATTTTGACAGCTGTTGGTTGTGTGGCTTGCGAGAAATTGAGCGCAAATTTCGCTGAATGTGTTACCACTCTAAGCCACTCGCTTGGGGAAGTGATTTATTGCCACTATTTCAAATTATTAAATGATTAAATTCAATAGACCGTGGTTTGCGAGTTACTTAAATCAATTTCGGCTTTTTTGTGGGTTACGAGGTATTGCCTGTAAACCATCAATATGCTGCATCTATGCATTCATGAAATTGCTGCCTTTCTTTTTTTAAATATGATTATTATTGACAACAAATAAAATGAATTATTTTATTTCAGTTTTCAAAACAAACGCGCGGTGCCGCGACAGCCGAGCGTGTCCGGCGAGTGCCGCGGCCGGGTCGTGCTGGACGCGGCCGTTTACAACAATCCCGAGCACGCTTGCGACGGACTGATGGAGTTCTCGCACATGTGGTGAGACTTCTGTTCTTGTTGTAAATCAAATAGCTGATTTATTTATAACTTGCTTTTGCCCCCAGCTTCGCTTGTGTGAAATTCGTATTTAAAAAGAAGAAAGTAAGTAAGCCAACAAATAGGACAATGCACCTCATGAACATAGCACAATCACCCAACTGCAGCACATGTGGGATAGAAGAGGATGTCCTCCGTAAATACTGTTGGAATGTGCCCGGAACCGAGAACTGAGGCAGAAGCTATTGAGAGACTTAAGAACTCACCGGCTAAACCGGTCTTTTAAAGTACATGAAGCCTTGGGGCGAGCTCAGGGGGAGGAGTTTGAATCTATACTAAGTTTTTTTGTAAAATCACAGGCATTGAATCATGCTGAAGTAGATTAAAATATCAATATAGTAACTATGGGGCTGGCATAGCCAGGAATGGCTATAACCTTAAGGGTACTAGGCAAAACATCACATCATATTATCCTAACTATAGCCATATTTCAATAGATATAACTATAATTTATATGCTTACAGTTAGGTAAAGATTCAAGGTATAATGTGTGATAGATTATTGTAATATAATCTTGTAAATTCTCTGAAAAATAAGTGGGTGAAAAGTGGTAAAAACGTTCGAAAATGCATTTGCTAGATTCGTTACAAATACGTCCATGCAAAAAACGCTCGCACACGGCAACGGCCCAAAATTTTGAATGTTCAAAGACAGTTCAGTGAAAAACCATTTATTCTGAGGGTGTTTGAATTTATTTATTCTTAGTCTTATTGACTCTAAGCTCAATGAAGCATTTTTCGTATTATGTAGATGAATTTGTAAAAAATTGCAAAGGAAATAGCAAAGGCATTTTTTAACGATTTTACCACTTTTAAACCACATATTTTTAAGGGAATATATAAGATTTAATTAAAAATAATGTATTCACATTATACCTTGAATCTTTACCTAGTCAGTCAGTCAGTCGTCAGTCAGTCAGCGTGTAAGCGTCCACTGCTGGACATACGCCTCTCCAATTTTCCTCCAGTCCTCCCGGCCTTCAGCGGTACGGAACCACTGCTTTCCGCCGACGTACTTGATGTCGTCGTCCCACCTGGCGGGTGGTCTTCCCACACTCCGTTTTCCTGTCCACGGCCGCCAGTGTCTTTACTAACTGTATAGGCAAAAGCACTTCATATTCTCTACACGTTGTTATGACTTCTTGAAATATTGAGATTTTAGAATGCTGCGTAACATATTCTTTATTCTTTATTTATCATTCGTATGGTAGTACACTACGCTTGAATTTGTCCTGTTTAGTTTTTACAATCCGGTTCGATTACACCCACAAAGAAGAGCCGGCAAGAAACTTCGCAGGGTAATTTTTTTTAACGTCTTCGATTACAATACATTGTGACTAACTACACAATAGACACCGCTTACAGTGTTAAGATACGCCCCACAGGATAATCTTATGCCACACATATGCCCCACAGGATAATCTTATGCCACACATATGCCCCACAGGATAATCTTATGCCACACATATGCCCCACAGGATAATCTTATGCCACACATATGCCCCACAGGATAATCTTCCACATGCACGCCACGGAGAGCAACGGCTCGGTGCCCGCGAAGGTCAGCCCGCCGCGGCTGCGGGGCGAGAGGCGCGGTGTGTTCTCGACGCGCTCGCCGCACCGTCCCTGCCCCATAGGGCTATCACTTGTCAAGATATTGGGCGTGGAAGGTGCGTTAAATGTTCTGTATACTAAGTGTAATTGGCTGGCTGGGGTAGAATGGAATTGAATAATAGATATTATAGTTAATTCTTGTTTATTTATTATAATAACACGCAGACATTGATTGTTTTGAGATTGGTTAACATCTCCGACTTTAAGGCGCCTAATAACGCCACATGTGGATTTTTGAAGAAGTAGCCAATAACTAGACCAATCTGAAGGTTAAAATCTACTGCAAAATATAAAACAATTCTTTGTCTATCGATCACACGTTTACGGTTGTAAAATTTTATCATTTCTATACAAACTATACAGTAACCAAATGTCGATTTCTCTCTTCCGCGTGAACTTTGAAGACTTGATCTCAGAAACTAAAGAGAATTTGAATGCAATTTTTATAGCAAAATGACACCATTTGTTATATCGATCGATCACACGCTTTTCAAAGTTCTAATGCGAAGGATCGCAATTTATGAAAAAACCTCTTAAGAAAACGACTATGCCGTTGGCGTTACTAGGCTCCTAGTAACTTAACTTAGCCTTATTGACAATGAATTGCAAAATTAAGAAAAAAATAGTTTCAGCAATGACACATTTTTTTCACACAGCAAAGAACTCTTAGGCTAGTTGCACACGGGAAGTATTTTACGGTGCGTAAATTCTGTCGCATTAAACCTCGAAATAAACCTCATAAACCATGTCATCCAGGCCTGTCCTGTATATGAAATTTATAAAGAAAAGAGCAATGAGATGAAATGTCACAGGCAACAAGATAGAGTTCTCCGGCGTGGACATGGTGAACGGCAGCCCGGTGCTGGACGTGAAGCCGTACATCCCGCAGTACGACTACCCCGGGGGGGAGGACGCCGGCGCGCCCGGGCCGCCCCGCCCGCCCACCGAGGGCGACAGCCAGCTGTCTGCCCCGCCGCCTCTGCACTTGCAGCGCGACAGCTTGAGGTGGCTTGTTTACTCTCTCCTTACTCTGGTAGGTTAGCTACCACCACACTACACACAGGTAACAAGGTAGAGTTCTCCGACATGGACATGGTGAACGGCAGCCCGGTGCTGGACGTGAAGCCGTACATCCCGCAGTACGACTACCCCGGGGGGGAGGACGCCGGCGCGCCCGGGCTGCACCGCCCGCCCACCGAGGGCGACAGCCAGCTTTGTGCCCCGCCGCCTCTGCACTTGCAGCGCGACAGCTTGAGGTGGCTTGTTTACTCTCTCCTTACTCTGGCTAGTTAGCTACCACCACAGTACACACAGGTAACAAGGTAGAGTCCTCCGGCATGGACATGGTGAACGGCAGCCCGGTGCTGGACGTGAAGCCGTACATCCCGCAGTACGACTACCCCGGGGGGGAGGACGCCGGCGCGCCCGGGCCGCACCGCCCGCCCACCGAGGGCGACAGCCAGCTGTCTGCCCCGCCGCCTCTGCACTTGCAGCGCGACAGCTTGAGGTGGCTTGTTTACTCTCTCCTTACTCTGGCTAGTTAGCTACCACCACAGTACACACAGGTAACAAGGTAGAGTCCTCCGGCATGGACATGGTGAACGGCAGCCCGGTGCTGGACGTGAAGCCGTACATCCCGCAGTACGACCACCCCGAGGGGGAGGATGCCGGCGCGCCCGGGCCGCACCGCCCGCCCACCGAGGGCTTGTTTACTCTCTCCTTACTCTGGCTAGTTAGCTACCACCACACTACACACAGGTAACAAGGTAGAGTTCTCCGGTGTACATGTTCCTCTTACTTATAGCCGTTTTTACCAACTCCGGGTAAGTCTCGTCCAACAGTTTATAAATTTGATTTGGCGATTGTCTTTTTTGAGACATTTTGGCCAGTGCCAGTTGTCAATAAAAATAGCAGCTTCAGCCCGCTGCACAGTTTTGTAATGTATATTTGTAAATGAGAAATAAAAATAAAGTGAGGACTAAGCGCTCCAGTATTTCTTTTATCTTCCGCACTGCGAAACTCTGGAATGCACTTCCTCCCGATGTGTTTCCTTCAGTGTATGACTTAGGATCTTTCAAGAGAAGCGTAAAAAGGCATCTGTCACGCCGGCACGGCATTCGCAGCCCCCGTTCTAAACCGAATGCTTTTGGGCGTCGTCGGCTCAACAATCCATGCTGACGGCGCCAAGTGTCTCGCGAAAAAAAAGAAAAAATATATACATAATTATTATCTTTTTAAATCTGAAAGTGGTTGTCTACCAACAGGTTAAGTCCGCGGCTCACGCACCCAATCGGCATCGACACCGACAGTCCCATCCTACACTCGCAGCCCTCCAACTACTCGGACGACGGGCTGGAGTCGCCGGACGCCAGTCAGGAGCTGCGCGGGAGCACACTCATGACGCCAGTGTCGCCGTCGCCGGACTCACCGTCAAGCGTTGATCTGTTGGAGCCGACGGGGTTCAGAGCGAGATCACCGCAGGTAGGAACAAGTGTGATATGCAACTATGATTGTGTATTTTTTTTTTATAGAAAGCGCGACATGTGGCGCCTAGCCACCCATGAGATGTCTAACGACGCCCATGGACAATCGGTCGTATGTGGGGTTGCGAATGCCATGCCGGCCTGACAGGAGGTGCCTATTCACGTCCCTCTTGAAGGACTCGAGACTGTACTTGAGGAGAAATATATGGGCAGGCAGAGCGTTCCAGAGTTTACCGGTTCTGTAGAAGAAAGATTGAAGAAGAGAAAATATTAGAATTTTGTTGAACACAAAACAATTAATTCCCTTACCATATTAGGTGGTAGGGTTTAACCCGCCCGGGTTGCTACCACCGCACTGAATGAAAGATCTGTCGAAATGGCTATGTTAATAGTTTGTGTTTTCCATCCAGTTCAGCGTAGCCAGCAAGACCAAAAGACTGGGAAACACTCCCTGCCCACCTATTTCCACCCAAGTACAGCCTGGGCTTTTTCAAAAGGGGCGTGAAAAGGCTCCTGTCAGGCTGGCATGGCACTTGCAATCCCCGTGCATTACATAATTTCCATTGGCATCGTTAGACACCTACTCGTAGGTGAATCGATGCCACATCATGTATATTAATGTGTAAAAACATGTGTAAACCCTAAAAATTAAGCTTTTATGTGCAGAAATTAGAAATGAAAAAAATTGGTTATATAGAGCCTCTCTTATAGATTACAGGAAAACCTAAACGATAATATTAAGAAAGTTCTCACTGAAAACGGAATGGTGTTTTTTTTACTAAATGTCTTTACCTAAGTTTATGCCCTACGCAAACATAAAAAAATACAAAAAACTAACCAGGGAAAGAGGTAATTGGCCATACTTTAGGCATAAAAAAAAAGTGTATCTACATTGTGAATGGCTGTATGTTTTCTAATATAAATGAATGAATGAATGAATAAGTTTTTATTTTTCTTGTTAACACACACGACAGTTTATATAACACATAGAACAATAAATATACAAGAAAAATTGGACCTGACACAGCCTTGGTCCCTCGCGACCGAGCCCTGGAGCTGATGAGAGGGACGCTGATTTTAAGTTAGACCCATAAATAAATAAATAAATTTCTATCCGACAGGTTCATCGGCCTCCGACGGAGCGAGGCGCTCCAGACGGACAGGAAAGATTTACACCGCCTCAATCGGCGCACATAAACATAAGCCACGACGGCATACGAGTGCCTCAGTGGGTCACCAGTCCACCCGCACAGCCGCTCGAGGTTCGATTCTCGGACGACGCTCTCGCAAGATTAAACGAGTTGATTGGCGATCGCGCCGAGATGTTCAAGGCCAATCTAGAAAGCTTACTAGCCGAGGATCCCAGATCGCAATACGTGCGGAGTAGATACCCCGACCACGAGTACAGTTGCGTCTTGGAGGATCTGTCGATCAGTTGTATGTTCGACGATGCGGCTGGGACGTGCACTGTCGTTGCGGTTCGCAGCGCGGAGGAAATGCAACATAACTAGTGCGCAAAATTAGGGATAAAGTGCTTAAAATTATACTGAAAGCTGAATTTAGACGCCTCGGCCTAGGCTGCGTGTGCACGCAAGATAAATATATGAGACAAGTTTCGGCTAAGACAGATATAGTGCACAATTCTAACTCACCAAGACATCAGATGTTACAAAGAATGTTTTGTTACCAAGTCGTACAAGCACGGGTGTGCCCAGGATTTTGTTTGGGGGGGATTCTCGGACAACGCTCTCGTGAGATTGAACGAGTTGATCGACGATCGCGCCGAGATGTTCAAGGCCAATCTAGAAAGCTTACTAGCCGAGGATCCCAGATCGCAATACCCCGTACGTATCAAGTAGATACCCCGACCACGAGTACAGTTGCGTCTTGGAGGATCTGTCGATCAGTTGTATGTTCGACGATGCGGCTGGGACGTGCACTGTCGTTGTGGTTCGCAGCACGGAGGAAATGCAACATAACTAGTGCGCAAAATTAGGGATAAAGTGCGTAAAATTAAACTGTAAGCTGGATTTAGACGTGTCGGCCTAGGCTGCGTGTGCACGCGAGATAAATACATGAGATAACTTTTGGCTAAGACAGATATAGCGCACAATTCTAACTCAGCAAGACATCAGATGTTACAAAAGGGTGCAGACTAACCCTGACGCCGTTTTGTCACACCAGTGTGGGATAGAAAAATGTTCGTCCTCCGTGTCACACTGCGTGGTGTGACTGTTTACAAGTCGTCTTCTTCATAGAACACAAGTGTCGCGCAGGTGGACACGATTTCCCGACGGATATTTTAGGGAATCCTGTGAAGTCATCACTGTCACCAACTGATGCTATGAAATATCATAGTAGTTATTTTGACAATTTTATTATATGGTTATGTTGCTACGTATTAATTTGATTGTGCAATGTAGGTATGCGTCTGAGGTGTGTCAGGATCGTGGCGCGTGGAGATCTGCCTAAGTTGAGAGATGTCTTGTATGTATGTGTGACGGGAATGACTGGAAACTTTTTGTGTTTGTAAAACATGTTTTGTTATTTATTTTACATCTAATATTGTATTTTGTATGCTAGAGGAAAATGTTTTAAAATGTTACAATAGACAATTTTGTAAGTTTTATGTACAATTTGAAGCTTTAATCTCATGAGTTCATGACACACTAATTTGATTTGAGATCAAAGTAATTTTGTGACATAAGCTAATAAAGGATTTCTTTAGCATAATATTTAAATAAAATATATTTTTTAGAAAAAAAAATCACATTTAATTTCTACATTATGGGAATGATGTAACAGCATTGTCCTTCTTTATCCAGTTTTCGGCCAAGTAACCCCTCACTGCTTCGTCCAGGACAACCTAGAACAAATATCGAGGGCTTACTTCAAGAATGCACTATGTCAAAAAAAATCGATTTTGACTTAATTATACAGTTTTGTTCATTATTTTTTGCGCTACATTCTTCAAAAACACACTAAGCTGTACACTGACGAGATCCAAAGATAGCTATAGCATTAAGTCATAATATAACTGCTTTGTACAAGCAAAAAGCACTAAATGACATGATTCGAATAGAATGGCACTAAGTTCTGATTATTGTTGTAATTATAGTCAACGTAAATACACTAAGTACAATTTAGTGCCTTACTGTAAATGTTTTTTAGGTTAATCGCAAAATGTAATTCTTCTGAAATGCATTAAGTCTACTTAGTGTTATTTCACAAATACAAATTCGATAATTTGTGGTAGAATACTATTCTACAAGAAAGCATTAAGTGACTTAATGCATTTCATGTTGCGGTTTTGGCTTACTCAGACTTAATGAAATCATTTTCAAAAAGACATTATGTCACTTAGTGCATTTACGAAGACGCGATTTTTAGAAACGTCGTCAAAACTTAGTGCGAAAAGCACTAAGTCGGACTTAATGTATTCTTGGCCATATTACTTGAAGTGGTGGTTGTTAACAACTACACTGGCCGATGCATTAAGTCGACATAAATTAGAATTGTGTGCTTGCAATACTGAACCGTGGATGGCACCTCAAGCATTCGCTGAGTGAATTTGTTAGTGAGCTGTTGTAATTTGAGGTTATCTAGTTAAAAAAGAATTTTTTTTTGGCAAGATGAAGCGTTTTCTCTCTGGTAATCGTAATAGATAGATGAAGATCAATACAACTAGTTTAGTAGCAGCCACAATTTTAATTCACTGAAAAATTATAATCCCGTAAAACTGTCTTTTTAATCAACGATGCAATTAGAGAAGCTTTAGAGATTCGCCTGCATAGATATTACCTCCAAGGATATTACGGATTGTATGCGGTACACCCATGGCCACCATTGAAGCCATACTCTGTCTGTCAACGCTGGACCTATGTGTCAAACAGGAGGCAGCGGCGACCGCATTCAGACTCAAGGCACTATGATTATGAAAAGGGGACGAACCGGTAAAGCACACAAGTGTCCTGCACACGGTGTGCAGTGAACTACCCTTATTAATGACCAACCCCCGGCCCATCTAGTGAGACAGAACTAAGAATCTTCACAGACGGGTCAAGGACAAGCAGCTGGACCGGTGCGGGCATTTTCTCACGTGAGCTGAACATTAATAGATCAGGACGACTTGGTGCACACTCAACAGTTTTCCAAATGGAAGTAATCGGGGTGCTACAAGTGCAACCGCTGGGACTGAGATGGGCGTATGTCATGTACACTGCACTACAACGAAGAGGCTCTAGAACTATAACCATAGGAGCGGAACCCGTGATAATGTCGTCAGCAAGCATACAGAAAACTTGGTTGAACTTGGACTTGGTTGCACGCGTCGACATCACGGAAACACAGGGACAGATGGAAGGGCCTCTCAGAGTGCAGACAGTCGAGAGCTGCTCTTCCTAAACCAGACCGAAGGCTGGCTCTGAAGCTTATCAATCTGGCCCGGGCTAAGCTAAATAAATATCTACACACCGTGGTTATTACGAATAGCCCACTTTGCAGGGAATGTTTGGCGACGAATGAAATGACCAAGCATGTTTTGTTGGAGTGCAGTTTGCTTGACAACCAACGAAGGGACATACTCCGTTCTCCATCTTCCGTTGCAGAGGTCTGCAAACGCCCCAGTCGACTTGTGGCTTTCTTCCATGAAAGCCTTTCTTCCATGACATAGGCTGGCTGGGGTAGCTGGAGATCGCAGGGTTTTGCACGAAGGTCCTCAACCAAGCGGGACTAGTTTGCAGGCCTAGAGCCAACCCCAAACCAAAGCACCAACCACAACTGTCTTTTTCATTAAATTACTATAAGACTTAACGCAGTATTTTTATTTTACTGCAAAATTAACCGTCAAACAAAATACACTAAGTCAGTACCTTCTCCTACACTTTTGAATATAAAGTGCTATTGTGTGAACATATATTTTTTTCATTAATAACATTTTTAACCTCGATAGATAATAAATCTCGGTACATAATACTGATATTGTAAATATAAGTAGAATTTTTTATAAATTTTTCATAAACTTTAAATCTTGATTATCTCAAAACTACTTTTTCTGACTTAATGCATTCTTGAAGTAAGCCCTCGATATATCCTAGCATTAGCATTTCACGGGCTTCATTTTGTACGAAAAATAAATTCCTATGTAACGGCCTAATGTATGGTAGACCATACGTTGATTAGGCCGTTACACGATGTCACCTTTTAGGTCGTACTTTTTTATTTCACCAAAAACTATTCTAAAGTGAAACTGAAAATTGTTCGACCTGGAACTTTTTATTTTTTCAAAATGCACAAATGTTCGAAATTTCTGTCAGTGTTGTTAGAAAAAAAAAATCTGATTCAGTTTCAGCTGGAGGATCACCCCCTTTGGATACAACATATTAATATAATACCTTGTATATGTACACAATATTTAATTTCGTAAGAAATCCCTTCAGTGACGTTTGCAAGACTGGCAGACAAACCTCCAGTGATCATACTAATTTTAGGCATAGAAATATCAAGCCAATGGTTTTAAGCCAGATGTCGAACTAAGCTTGCGATGGCTTCACCGAACATATCCGGGCCCATCGGCAGTAGAGGAGGGTATTAATCGAGGTCGGGACTAGCGAGTGGCCACTCTGTATGCGTTACGTTTCGTTTCCCACGGCCGGATTTACTAGGACTAGGATATTCTTGCGGTTAGTATAGACCGTTCACAGTTATTTTACCTCTAGCCATCAAGTTGGCTAACCTGAGCTCTGTGTTGCCATATTTGGTTCGTACTATTTCCCTGTACGAAATATTTGAATATATTTTTAGAATAGAATAGAATAGAAACTCTATAATGCACACAAATTGATAGAAGAACAGTACACGACAAGAAACAAGAAATGCAGGAGTGCGCAAAGGTGGACTTATCACTACAAGTACAACAGGTACTTATACATAATTTCCACTACCACGGGTAAAATATTAATAGCAAGTAACCCTTTTTAGGACCGTAGTACTAGTGACAGCAAGTGGTGCCAACCTAGCGGAAGATATAATGACATGTGTCATGTGTCAGGTAAAATAACTGTGAACGATCTGTACAGTAGAATTAACAATTTCGTCGCCACAAACGAAACTAATCGATCAAGAAAAATGCAACAGTTTACAAAAATTAATAATGAAAAATGTAATGCCAAAGAAAACCTATAACAGGCTCACCTCAATATCCTTGCAACCCTGTAGGGCTCTGTCAAGCACAGACTTCATGTAGTCCATGTGTAGTCGCTGGGACAACTGCAGTAGAGCGATATTACCTGCCATTACAAATTCATATCATGTAGTCATTTTTTGCAAACAACTGGAACCTAGACTAGACAATCGGTTGGTGCGACAAAGAAACGATTTAGAGAACCGATGGGTTCTCAAAAGCCCAATGTCAACAGCAAAAGGGTGCTGAGAGCAGCGTCCGTGATAGTATCTGTACAGATAGATCTGTAGTAGCAGACTAAGTAAACCCACAAATCTCTGTCCACAAAAGTCTGTAACTCAGAGACTCCAGACCATCTGAAGTTTCGGGTCACCAACAAGACGGATGGCTCGGCGCTATAAAGTCCAAGGACTCAAGCAGATAATGGGGACCACCCTCACAGATGTGACTGCAATCTGCATTACTCCAACACTGGCCTAATCTGTGTGTTTTATTAACATTGCAAATGTTTAATGGATCCATTTTGCGTTATACACAAAAATGCTTATAACTTTGTTGATATAACGGTTACGAGGGTCAGTGAGTGCTCAATCGACGCAGAATTTATCGAGACGTATTCGTTGATATGAGATTTTGAAAATTTCGAAATATTTTTTTTAGAAAAATCCCAAAAAAACTGACAAATTTCGAAAAAAAATCGTGTCATTTTTTTGTAATTATAATTTTTTTTAGTTCCGGTTAAAAGTTAGAGCAAAAAGGGGAAAAGGCTCACCTAGAGCATGAATTGGGCTACTCGATAGTATTTTTGGTTTTGGTGTACGACTTATGATTGATGAGCAGCGCAACCCCAAAGTTCAGCAAATTTTCTAAAAATTTGCACATAGCTGGATTCGCGCCGGCGCGTGACCGCGATAAAGGCGGAGTGGGGCCTGGCGAGGTTATCTCGCACGCGATAGACCGTTTCATGAGTTTGCTCAGTGTATATTCGCTGCTCTGCGCCGCTTGACGTTGGATCGCAGCATGACTAAGCCGGGTGCAAAGCAGTGGCGGTTCCCCAGGTGAAGCAAGTGAAGCACCGCTTCACTTAATTATCTTGAAAGTAAAGAAAAAAAAACATTTCAAAATATCAAGAAAGAAAACTTAAAAAAGTCAAGTATATCCGATCCGAACTGATCACAATATTAGCGCGGCGGCGGCGGCGCGGAGGAGGCGGAGGCGGCTGGTGCGACGCGCGCGACGAAATACGTTAAAGATGTGTTAGTGCATCAACACCACCAACACAGCACGCACACACACACAGACGTGACGTGTGACGTGTCACGTACGGCATGGCATATGGTGACTCACCCCGGTCCGGTGCGGCGACGAATCGCTTATTTTGATATCGCTTCACCAAGCGTAAAGACAACAGGTTGACCTTGGAGGCTTTGGATGTAGGGAGCAGCTGAGGCTCTGATAAATGGCGCCGGACGAGACATCTATATCCAATTAAAAGAATGCAGAGCGAGATGGGGCGATTCACGTTTTCTATAAGTCGGTTTGTTTTACCTCCGTGATTAAGATGGCGAAATTCGCACTAGTTACGGTAAGTTTCATAGCTCAATGGTATATGCTTCGCTTTTCAATCTAGTGACGTTGGTTCGAATCTCACTTTTGCGAATTCTTTTTTTTTTTGTTTTTAGGGTTCCGTATCCGGTACGGGACCCTATTACTAAGCCTACGCCGTCTGTCTGTCTGTCTGTCTGTCCGTCCGTCCGTCTGTCTTTTTTTTTTATGTAATCCGGTATGGGTGGCTGAGCCGGAGGGGCCAAAGCGCATGCTCCGGCCAGCCAATATCACCTCCGAGAAGGTAGGTGCCATACCGGAGACTTCCCTGGATTGCTGGCTATACTAGACTAGAGGAGAACACAGCTGCTATGCGGCAGCAGCAGGTGTAGGTATGCATACACGTAAATTTTTTCGTCAGAAAAAAACTCATTGTTACACGCCGACCGGATTCGAACCTCGCACCTCTCGCATTTGAATCCAATGCCCAAACCACTCGGCCACCCGCCGCTTGTCTGTCCGTCCGTCTGTCCGAGGCCTGTATCTCTTGAACCGTAATTTGGTAGCCCGTTGAAATGTTCACAGAAAATGTGTTATTATGGCCGATATAACAAAAAATCATGAAAATAAGAAAAAGTAAAAAACTCACGGGGGTTCCCATAGATGGCGCGCGCGCATACACTTTTTGGTTTCAAAAAGTGTATGCGCGCGCGCCATCTACCAAATAGATGATGAATCATTTTCTAATCGTGACTAACTAATATGAAGTATTTCATAACACGCCATCTAGATGGCGTGACGTGTTATGAAATTCATCTAGTGGCGCTAGCCGTGACATGGCGATACGGTACCCTCGGTGCGCGATTCGATAGTAGTTTTTGGTTAAGTATTGTTAGGGCCAAAAAAAATTAGGTTTAGGTTTTTCAATTTATCATAAAGTAATAGCAATGTAGGTGGATTTTTTAGTCGCCTCACTAAGATTTATAGGTCAAAGCCGCCACTGGTGCAAAGGCGCGCGCCAAAGCTAGATTGCACATCAAAAGGACTATTCTACGAAAACGTCGCAATGGAACGGCGAATGTCGGCGCTCGGGATGTCGTCGGTGAGAGCGCTGCCCAAGATACATTTCCAATGCAGCCATTGTTGCGTACACGGTTGGCTACATCACCTACAACATCAGTGATGTCAGCCCATAACACCCGGTGAACTAGGAGCCATGTCAGTGCTTCCCTTCATTTCATGTCGGCTGATCTGTACACTGAACTGCACGGAAAACACGAACTATTTACATAGCCGTTTCGACCGACATTTCATTCAGTGCGGTGGTACCAACCCGGGCGGGATAAACCCTACCACCTAGTAAGGTAAGAAGGGAAGGGACCTACAGTTTTATGTCAATCCAAACCACGGTCAGCCTCTATCGGTCGAGCGGTCACCCATCCAAGTACTGACCGCGCTCAGGGTTGCTTAACAACATTCGACCGACCGCACCACTGAGCTACCGAGGTATTTTGTACAACAGGAATAGTTGTCTCGGTGAGAAAGAACCGCCGATTGCGGAAAACTATTGACAATTTTCTGGATGCAGTTTTGTCCTTATACTCGAATAGTTGCCGGAAACCTACGTCTTTGGAAATAGTGGTGTCCGACGATGCTGCCTTGGAAACTAGCTTGGAAAGGAATAGAATCGACCTTAGCAGATAATGCGCAGCACTGAGTCTTGCTAACGTTAAAGGCGGTTCTCCTGGCCCCATATAGCTTCTTTTCCGAGAATGTTATCGACCTTATCAACCACTGAACGTTGAGCTTCACTATGCCGCGAATCTCTACTCTTCCAGTCCACATAGCCCTCGCGCTCCGTGCTGTCGTCTGCATAGATGTCTATCATGCCCAAGGACAGTAGATGTTTATAAAGATTAAGAAAAGCGTAGGCGACAGCACAGAGCCCTGCGGAACACCAGCGTTGATTGGAAAGTCGGCCGATTTCGAGCCATCGATGGAAACAAAGATGAAACGACTTTCCAAAAAGCTGGCGAACCAGGTGCAGAGTTTGGGCGCAATGCCCAAGGATGGAAGATTGCCTAGAAGGCCTCTTACATTGATATAGTTTGAGATCGTCTGGGTTGTCAGGTCGATGACGGACCTCACACATCCTAGTGTCAAGAGTTTTTGAGCCTTCAAAGGTTTCTGATATGGCTCATGTAAATGACTAGCGACTACTACCGTAGATTACTACCGTACTTTGCTTTCCGAAGCACACAGCCACTGATATACCTAACCTAATTAGTCCTTTTAGGACTTTGATATAACCTAAAAGAACTAATTAATAAGATAACAAAATAGAAAAACCTATGTACCTTTATGTAAATAAATAGGTACGTCAGCAATAAGTAGGTACTAACATCAAAGTGATCTTCGTAGCAATACAAAGAACTTTCAACTCCCAATGGCTTGGCTCTTCTCATAAGTTTTGTCCATTTCTTTCGCATTTTTGAGGTCCTTCGGTACAGTAAAAAACAACTTCCCCGGAGCATTCGTGCTTGTGTTGACACATTTTGGCACAACACAATATTTTCTGTTTTGTGATTTCGACATTTTTAAGAGTTTAATGTAAAATACTAGTGAGCAGTCGATGCGAATAGTATGAAAGCGTGCAACGGACTGGGCGAGCGCGAAGCTGTTTGTAGCTAGTGACATCACAGCAGTGTCGCGTCGCAGGGCTGGCCCCGCGGCGCACACAAACTTCAAAATTCAATATCTCGAAAACTATTTGACATATCAGAATAATTTTTGCACAGTATTTTTGTATTTTTAATGAAGTATAATGTGACCTAAATATCTCAATTCGTTGATATTCTCCATTGTTTGTTTTTTTTTATTTTATGTTTTATATGATTGTGCAGTTCGTTTTCGAAAGTATTTACGGAGACAGCATTTAACTTCACTGGGTAGACTGTTCCAAGATTCTACTATGTTGGCGAGAGGGTTCGTCAAGAGTTCTGCTTGGACAGCTTTTTCGGGTGATACACTGATACAGCTTTTTCCAGTGATACAGTGATACAGCTTTTTCCAGTGATACAGTGATACAGCTTTTTCCAGTGGAACAGTGATACAGCTTTTTGCAGTGATAAAGTAATACAGCTTTTTCGGGTGACACAGTGATACAGCTTTTTCAGGTGATACGGTGATACAGCTTTTTCGGGTGATACAGTTATACAGTTTTTTCAGGTGATAAAGTGATGCAGCTTTCTCAGGTAATACAGTGATACAGCTTTTTCGGGCGCACTCTCAGGTTTGTAGTATGTAGCAAGGGTGAAGATATCTTGTGGCCTGGGAGCTTTGGCACACTGACCGGTGGCGGGCAGAGAGGCGACCGTGACGCTCGCGCCGCCGGAAGCTTCCTCGACGTGGCCCGTGTCCACTAGCGGCGAGGGCAGGTCTCCGCGCCACGCCACCGACGCGCTGCACGCGCACACGTACGCGCGGAGCGGAATACCCGCATCGACGAGCGCCAATGTCGCCGCGTTCACGCATACACAGTACGCGCCGCCGTCCGCCTGCGGGAAATATTGTTTGCATTCATCAGTCTTCATCTTGCTTACCATGTGGCACGCTAACATTGTAAGGTTATTTATTTTATTTATTTATTTATTTATTTTAGACAGGCAGCCTAGGGTGATACGTCTAAATCCAGTTAAACTTTATCGTTTTTGTCATTATGTTGGGTTTTTTTTTTATTAATTTTTTATTTAAGTATCGTTCTTGAGCACTCTGTTTGAGATTATGTTTTATTTGTTAAATATTTATCTAGTCTATTTTTGAATTGGTTGGTACTAAGTGCGCTTATTACTTCCTCTGGAAGTTGGTTCCAGTCGTCCACCACTCTGTTTGTTATGAAATGTTTGCGAGTATTGCTGTTAAAGTTTGTTCGACTTAGTTTCATGCTGTGGCCTCGAAGGTTAGCTGGAAGAAATTTCCATAATGGATAAGTCAGCCTTTGCACATCATGTAATCCATAATGCGGCACTGTCCTTGGCACCTAAGTTGGGATAGCGGTATACACCCGTGTAAACTCTTACCACGTGGGGAAGATTGACGCGGATCCATACAACTGGGAATTTAGGGACTTCAAAAGGAAGTTCAAGTTTGACAGAGACGTCGAATCGACCATATCACTCATTTACCACTCACTAGTCACATAACTATTCACCTATAGTCCCCAATTAAGCTATGAACCTCAAACAATTTGAAAAAGAAATGTGACAAACTCAGTACTCAACGGCAGTGGGCTGGGCACGTTAGCCGAAGAGACGATGACCGTTGGAGTAACCGTGTCCTACACTGGCGGCCGTGGACAGGAAAACGGAGTGTGGGAAGACCACCCGCCAGGTGGGACGACGACATTAAGTACGCCGGCGGAAATCAGTGGTTCCGTATCGCTGAAGGCCGGGAGGACTGGAGGAAAATTGGAGAGGCGTATGTCCAGCAGTGGACGCTTACACGCTGACTGACTGATAGTACTCAATAGCTTCACAGAACACATCTGGGCCCATTGCAAGTATGAGAAGGTTTCAATCGTGCATAATACCGGCGATTATTAATTACCTGGAGAACTTCCACGTAAATATCAATCTGGGAGCGTGGGTAGAGCTCTGTTTTGATTGCCGCTGACAGGGTCTGACGCAGCTGTAGCGACATCTCTTGTGACTTTCGATCACCGCGCGGACGGTTCTTACGCTCACCTTGAAAATAAATAGTTCAATAATTTACTGCTCGCTGTAACATAATTTCGAAGTTATGGCATCTTAACATACTTAGCAAAATATTCTATAAGACATGTCAAAAGTAATCAATATAGCCGCTTTTAATTGAAGTCTGAATAATTTAGACGGCGGGTGGCCGAGTGGTTTGGGCATCGGCTTCTCATGCGAGAGGTCCTCGGTTCGAATCCGGTCGGCGTGTACCAATGAGTTTTTTCTGATGAAAAAATTTGCGTGCATACCTACACCTGCTGCTTTACCGTTCTGAACCGGTGTAAAACTGTAGGTCCCTTCCCTTGCCCCTTACTAGGTGGTAGCCTCAAATTGTAGTCGACTGAGTTGGTACCACCGTACTGGATGTAAGATGGCCGCATAGCAGCCCTGGTTGTGTTTTCCTCTAGCCCAGTATAGCCAGCAATTCAGGGAAGTGTCCGGTATGGCACCTACCCTCTCGGAGGTGATATTGGCTGGTCGGAGCATGCGCTGTGGCCCCTCCGACTCAGCCACCCATACCGGATTACATAAAAAAAAATCATTAAATTGCCAAATATTCTAAGAGAATGTAAGTTAGCTAGTAGTAGTCATCGTCATCGTCACGTTCATCGTCACTGGATAACCATTATTTGTGTTGTATTGACAACTAGAGAACACCATATGTTGGTCTAAGATTATTTGCGAGTTGGCAATGTCACATTCTTCTCCATCACCACCCAAAGAAATTTTACAATAATTGTATTTATATGCTGATTGCATGAAACATATTATGAACATAACATAGAAAAAAAAATCCTAACCAGATAGGCACACAATGTGTGCAACATTGTGAGCCTATCTGGTTAATTAATGGTAATAAAAAAAAAAGAATAATGCAAACACAAAATGTCACTTCGACCCTTTTAACTTGGAGCAAATTCAATGACTAGTTCTTCTTTTCAGTTTATCTGTTTTGTTTGGACATTATTTAGTTGTCATTGAAAATGACTATTCCATCGCTTCTGTAGGGGATCTCTTTTCCGAAATAGTGACATGCAGATATCAGAGGAAAGGTATATAGTGACGGTTGAGGAGTCAAAATGTTTCGATTAACGAGGGGAAAAAAAACTTTAGGCGTCTTAGGGCCCCATAAATAGTCCTATTTTTGAGTATTTTGAAAAAATTTGTTGTCAATGCGTAGAGAAACTAATTCCCTAGAGGCATTTTTGACCTTTTGTTAATGGGTTAATAACTTTTGGAGTTAGTCATCCGTGTGGGCAGCCTCGTGGCGCTCTCCGGGAGTGCAAGCGCTTGAATGCAGGCTACCTTTGGGGGTTATCTTGTAACTAACTAACAAAGAAACAATCTAAGAATGTAAACATATTTAGGAGTCGATTTTAACCGACTTTGGTCGTATCAATTAAAAAAATTTCAAGCGTACGTAATTCAGATGACTATACAATAATTTGGTACCATCGATATGATTGTTGATACAAAGAGTTTTTTGAGTAAGAGGTGTAGTACATGCATGGGTACCAGGGAACCCTACAGGTTAAGGTAAAAAGACAGAAATTGTTGCATTTTTATAACACACTAGCTGTTGCCCGCGGCTTCGCTCGCGTGAAATTCGTATTTCAAAGAAGAACGTAAGTAAATAAGGGCGAGGCCGACGCCCGAGATGGGTTCCGGTAAACGATAAGCCGTCTCGAACAGTGTGAGTAACTAAAGGCGAGGCCGAAGGCGGAGTTGCGTTCACGTAAACGATAAACCTTCTCGAAGAAAGTAAGCCGAAGGCCAAGCTGCGTTCAGAAAGAGGATAAACCTTTTCGAAGAAAGCAAGTAACAAAGAGCGAGGCCGGAGGCCGAGCTGCGTTCAGGAAGAGGATAAACATTTCCGAAGAAAGTAAGTAACAAAGGGCGAGGCCGAAAGCCGAGCTGCGTTCAGGAAGACGATAAACCATCTCTATGAAAGTAAGTAATTAAGGGCGAGGCCGAAGGCCGAGCTGCGTTCAGGAAGACGATAAACATTTTGAAGAAAGTAAGTAACAAAGGGCGAGGCCGAAGGCCGAGCTGCGTTCAGGAAGACGATAAACCTTCTCGGAGAAAGTAAGTAACTGAGAGAAAGGCTGAAGACCGAGCTGCGTTCAGGAAGACGATAAGCCATCTCTATGAAAGTAAGTAATTAAGAGCGAGGCCAAAGGCCGAGCTGCGTTCAGGAAGACGATGAACCTTTTCGAAGAAAGTAAGTAACAAAGGGCGAGGCCGAAGGCCGAGCTGCGTTCATGAAGACCGTAAACCTTCTCGGAGAAAGTAAGTAACAAAGGGCGAGGCCGAAGGCCGAGCTGCGTTCAGGAAGACCATAAACCTTCTTAAAGAAAGTAAGTAACTGAGAGCGAGTCCGAAGGCCGAGCTGCGTTCAGGTAGACGATAAACTATCTCTAAGAAAGTAAGTAAATAAGGGTGAGGCCGAAGGCCGAGCTGCGTTCAGGAAGAGGATAAACATTTTCGAAGAAAGTAAGTAACAAAGGGCGAGGCCGAAGGCCGAACTGCGTTCGGGAAGACCATAAACCTTCTCGGAGAAAGTAAGTAACTGAGAGAAAGGCCGAAGACCGAGCTGCGTTCAGGAAGACGATAAGCCATCTCTATGAAAGTAAGTAATTAAGGGCGAGGCCGAAGGCCGAGCTGCGTTCAGGAAGACGATAAACATTTTCGAAGAAAGTAAGTAACAAACGGCGAGGCCGAAGGCCGAGCTGCGTTCATGAAGACCGTAAACCTTCTCGGAGAAAGTAAGTATCAAATGGCGAGGCCGAAGGCCGAGCTGCGTTCAGGAAGACCATAAACCTTCTTGAAGAAAGTAAGTAACTGAGAGCGAGGCCGAAGGCCGAGCTGCGTTCAGGTAGACGATAAACTATCTCTAAGAAAGTAAGTAATTAAGGGCGAGGTCGAAGGCCGAGCTGCGTTCAGGAAGAGGATAAACATTTACGAAGAAAGTAAGTAACAAAGGGCGAGGCCGAAGGCCGAGCTGCGTTCGGGAATACCATAAACCTTCTCGGAGAAAGTAAGTAACTGAGGGCGAGGCCAAAGGCCGAGCTACGTTCCGGAAGACGATAAACCATCTCTATGAAAGTAAGTAATTAAGGGCGAGGCCGAAGGCCGAGCTGCGTTCAGGAAGACGATAAACATTTTCGAAGAAAGTAAGTAACAAAGGGCGAGGCCGAAGGCCGAGCTGCGTTCAGGAAGACCATAAACCTTCTCGGAGAAAGTAAGTAACTGAGGGCGAGGCCGAAGGCCGAGCTGCGTTCAGGAAGACGATTAACATTTTCAAAGAAAGTAAGTAACAAAGGGCGAGGCCGAAGGCCGAGCTGCGTTCAGGAAGACCATAAACCTTCTTAAAAGAAAGTAAGTAACTGAGAGCGAGGCCGAAGGCCGAGCTGCGTTCAGGTAGACAATAAACCAGGCATGGGCAACCTTTTTGATCCAGGGGCCACATCATTGTTTTGGTGTCGAGTCGTGGGCCACATTAAGTGTACATTTCTAAAATGTGTACCCTACCTACTTGCATCGATGCCTATTTATAATAGTAAACGTGAAATAAGTAGATAACACACAAATATTACAATATTACAGGTCTGCTAAAGGAGGTCGAGAGACGAATTCAACTGGGTTGGGCTGCCTTCGGAAAGTTAAATTTCGCGCTGAGGTCTGATCTTCCGCAAAATTTAACAACCCGTATATATGACCAATGTGTCCTCCCGGTTATGACGTACGGGTGTGAAACGTGGACGCTGACGGTCGGTGTTGTCCAAAGGTTGAAAGTTGCCCAGCGAGCAATGGAGCGAGTCATGCTGGGAATAACGCTACGTGATATGGTGCGTAACGAGGCAATCCGCCGACGCACCAAAGTAGTCGATATTGGATACCGGGTGGCTAAGCTCAAGTGGCAATGGGCTGGGCACGTCAGCCGAAGAGACGACGACCGCTGGAGTAACCGTGTCCTACACTGGCGGCCGTGGACAGGAAAACGGAGTGTGGGAAGACCACCCGCCAGGTGGGACGACATCAAGTACGTCGGGGGGTGGTTCCGTACCGCTGAAGGCCGGGAGGACTGGAGGAAAATTGGAGAGGCGTATGTCCAGCAGTGTACGCTTACACGCTGACTGGCTGACTGAATATTACAATAAAATTTCCTGTCAGAAATTGCGCGCAACAAGCAAGCCAAGCGTCGTCGTCGTCGTACTGGCTGGCTGACCTGCAACTGAACTGAACTGAATGAAGTGAAGCGACTGCTGCGCTCGCCGCAAAAGCGCAGCAGCCCGGTGCGGCGCGATTTTTGAATGAATATTTCGGCTAGTCAGCCGGACCCAAATAATTTACAGGAAAGAATCGCGGGCCGGACATAAAGACCTCGCGGGCCGGATGATGCCCGCGGGCCGTAGGTTGCCCATGGCTGCGATAAACCATCTCTAAGAAAGGAAGTAATTAAGGGCGAGGCCGAAGGCCGAGCTGCGTTCAGGAAGAGGATAAACATTTTCTAAAATTCTTTAATTGAATTTTATGTTTCTATATACCAACGATGAAAGTTTATTGAGTGAGATACCAAGAAGGAAATCTAATCGAATTCAAAACGCAAAATATGCAACTCGTATTTATGGGACAACCGCACAGCATCGGGGCGCTCGAGCGTATGCGCTCGGCTGTCGTTCACTCCGTAGCCCTCCCCCCCCGCGCCCAGGCCGCGAACCTGTGAGTTCCGTCCGGCAGCGCCGAGGCGACGACGACGGCGTATATTTATACCTACGCAATCATGCACATAGGTGAATTGTATAACTAGGTTTTTTAGCTTTATACGAAAAATGATAAATCTTTAATTAAATAATAAAATGTTTGACGTTCCGATTTAAAAGAACCAATACTCCCATACAAACTTTCACCCCCCCCCCCCCCCCCCCCCCCCGAAAATGTAAAAATAGAAAAGCCCTGAAACACGTCATTATTTTTTTACGATGATTAGCTAGAATTACGATTTTCAAGTTCCTACCTTTAAAAAAACTGATACTCCTATACAAACTTTTAACCCCCATTTCTCCCCCTTAAAATGTAAAAATCCAAAAACCCTGAAACATGTCTTTATTTATTTATGATGATTAGCTATAATTATGATTTTCAATTTCCTACCTTTAAAAAAACTGATAGTCCCATACAAACTTTTATCCCCCGTTTTCCCCCCTTAAAATGTAAAAACTAAAAAATCCTGAAACACGTCATTATTTATTTATGATGATTAGCTAGAATTATGATTTTCAAGTGTCTACCTTTAAAAAACTGATACTCCCATACAAAATTTTATCCCCCATTTCCCCCCCTTAAAATGTGAAAATCCAAAAACCCTGAAACACGTCATTATTTATTTATGATGAGTAGCCACAATTATGATTTTCAAGTTCCTACCTTTAAAAAAATCGATACCCCCATACAAACTTTAGCCCCCCATTTCCCCCCCTTAAATGTGAAAATCCAAAAACCCTGAAACATGTCATTATTGATTTATTCTCCGTAGCTGTAATTAAAATTTTCATGTTTGTAACTTCTAAGAACAAAGACTTTCATACAAACTCGTCCCCCCCATTTCACCCCCTTAAAGTTGAAATTTTCAAAAATCCTTTCTTAGCGGATGCTTTCGTTATGAAATAAACCTATGTTCGAAATTTCAGCTTTCTAGACTTAGTAGTTTTGGCTGTGCGTTGATAGATCAGACAGTCAGGACAAACAATTTTATAAGTTTAGATTAGCTTTTGCTCGTGGCTTCGCTCCTGTGAAATTCGTATTTAAAAAGAAGAACGTAAGTAAGTTCACTACCGTACCTTTATTTCGGCGCACGGAACAATTCGGTTTTTATGAGAGCCACGTCTCAGCGTAACCAGAACAGAATTTTATTTAGCCTATGTTATTAGCCTGTGTCCCGTATAAGCAAATGTCCTTGTACTAAGTTTCATCAAATTCGGATGACCGGTTTAAGAGTTATGGAGGAACATACATACAGAAAAGATTTCTAAAAATCATCAATTTAGTTTTAGTGTCATACATAGAGTCTACAAACGTAGTATCTCATAAAACAAAGTAACTTACTCCATGACCGTCCCTTACAGATTTATTATTAGTATTGATATTGAATGATAGAGACACTTACCTGTTGAAAAAGTAGCCATGCTGTACTGACAATTCACCACCACTCCCTCAGTTGACATCTTGGATTTTGATGCCTAAAACAAATAATTTGAGATTAATTATATTACCTTATTAGGTGGTAGGGTTTATTCCGGCCAGGTTGGTACCATCGCATTGAACGAAACGTCGGTCGAAACGGCTATGTAAATAGTTCGTCTTTTCTGTCCAGTTCAGTGTAGCCGGCACGACCGAAGGGAAGCACTGACGTGGCACCTAGTTCACCCGGTGTTATGGGCTGACATCACGGATGTTGTAAGTGATGTAGCCAACCGTGTCAGTTGCCATAAGCGAATAAAAAAACATAGATTGCTTTAAGGACCATAAATTGACTATGCGTGACCCCCATCCCACCTCCCTCTTTCTACAGCACACTCCAGGACTGTACCGAAAAACATATTTCGTGTTTTCTAATTAAATATTTTTTACGCATCGAAAATCTTAAGGCATAGCATACCCGGCTTTTGGGCTTCTATGAAAGATACGCCACTGCTTCCACCGAGTCATGCAGCAGGTGGGTCTTCATGCCTTACTTGCTGCTTGATAATTATCTTGTCCGAACACAAGAACAGGGATATAACTCCCTTCTTATATTACTAGGTGGTAGGGTTTAACCCGCCCCGGTTGGTACCATCGCACCGAATGAAAGGTTGGTCGAAACGGCTATGTAAATAGTTTGTGTTTTCCGCCCAGTTCAGTGTAGCTGGCACGACCGAAGGGAAGCACTGAGGTGGCACCTCGTTCACCAGGTGTTATGGGCTGACACAACCGATGTTGTAGGTGATGTAGCCAACCGTGTCAGTTTCCATAAAAAAATAACACTGCGATGTGCTGGTCTGTGTTGTGCTGTAATTTACCATAGAACTTGCAGCACAATGTCGATTACTCTGCTAACTCCGATTGTAGGGATACAGCTTGTATTAGGCTTTGTTTGTTACCTGATGAGGTCCATACACGGCGGCCAGAACTTTAGTGTTGCCCTGTTCGAGATAAGCGCTTCCGTCTGGCTGCGTGAACACCCCCAGCTTGCATCTGATACGACGGAGCTCGTTGGGACGCCTCCCGTCCAGTCGGAGACCCTGAAGTATTACAAATAATACAAGTCAACTTGGTGAGGTCACATGTTTGTACATACTTACAAGGCTCAGTTTGGAAAATATTTATGTAAATGTCTTATCAACAAACGTTCACACAAAATCTTTGCAGTTATAATTATTTATATTACATAATTATAGTTATAAAAAATATACCTGTGTTGTATTTGGAACACAGACTAGGGAAATTTGGAAGAAACAAATTGTATGAGATTTTAAATGTTTATCATCATTCCACATCATAACCTAAAATATGTATTCCACTATGCTAGATATAACTTATAAGGATATTTTTTAAATAATGTATTTCATGTGAACTCAGCTCCGGTTTTTCTTTATATTATAAAAAAATATGTAATAAAAAGCGATCTGAACCTGGCTTGAGAGCAGATCTTGATTCGGCATCGCGCAGACGTTTTTATATAATACAATCAATACAACTGTAATCAATCAGACTGCATCTGCAATAAACAATCGATAATGGAATGGGTATTCGCTAAGATAAAGAATTAATTTTTTAGGTATTCTCAACTCAAATAAAATCCTAATAAATCGCGCGCGACGCTCAAAACAAAACTTATCTTATCTGTGATTTTTTTTTTTTTGTTGTTTTATCCCTTTTTTGGGATAGGCAAAGGTATTATACCATGCAGCCTTGTCTGTTGTTATTTATTTATATATCGCCAATAATAGGACAAACAAATTTTTGAGGGACACGAGAACCCATGGTCTAAATCAGTGGTTCTCAAACTTTTTTAGCTGACGGCGCCCTTAACCCGTTCAAGAAATTGTGCGGCACACCGCTTCAATATTCGGTTGGTGTCTTTCATAAGCATCATATCTGAACTGTGATAAACTAAGCATGCAAATATGTAAATCAAGTAATATTTTCGAAAGGAATAAAAAACACAATTTTGCGATGCGTAAAAGTTACGCATCGAAATGTAAATGTTTCATTATTATTTCGATTAAGTATGTAGGTAGGTACATTACTTTTATACTTATTTTGAATTTAATTATTTACTACTAGTGAGTGGCTCTGTGAGCTGTAGACTTCGCGAGTCTGTTTTTGTATAGCTTTTGTATATCTTTTGTGTTTTTGTATATCTGTTTTTGTATAACTGAATAAATGTTCACCTGCGCACCTCGACCCCCATGGCTCAGCGATTTTGAAAAATTACCAAAAACTTGTTGAGAAACAGCCGGACATCCGGACATACGTACGCATTTTTGCCCAAGCTGAAACGGAGACGCTTCGCTCGCGCTTCGCGCTCGCTCGGTCAAATAATGTCCACTTTTTCGCGGCACCCCTGGCGTAGGTTCGCGGCACCCCGGGGTGCCGCGGCACCCAGTTTGCGAATCACTGGTCTAAATAAACCAACCCTACACTCTTACCTCTGAGCCACCAAATCACATAAACGACCAAACGAATATCGGCTTCCATTTATTTTCGCTTTCGAGCCGAGTCAACCCGAGTGTTTCCGAAAGGAGTAGGTTCGCAGGTTCCAAGGCACCGCAGGCACTAAAAAGGCTTTCAGGTGCCGTACCCGTCAACGAGTGTCCGTTTGCGGTACGACACCTGAAAGCCTTTTTAATCTCCAGGTTTCGTATCGTATCGCACAGACCGCACTAGATAGGCGCCAAATTAATAATCTGTGGACAGTGTTGCCGTTTTAGTGACTTTGTCACTAGATCTAGTGAGTTTTTGACGTCTTTGGTGACATTTTTTAAAGACTTAGTCACTAAAAAAAATCTAGTGGCTTTTAGTGACTTTTAATAGTGATAAAATTTGAAGCACGGACATTGACTTGGCTGTATACCCTCATAGATTTTACCTGTTCTTCATCACATCATCACATCATAGATCATCGACGATCTATGAACTTGAACGAATTAATCAAAATAATCGCTTTGGCTGTTTATACCTTTGCCTTTTCAAGCAAATTTTCAGTACAATGAACATTGTAAAAACTAAACAACGAAATAGACTAGCCACCAAAACTCTATTAAATACTTTTGATAAGGAACCAACTAAAATTTTTGAAAGAAAGCTGCCACACTCACTACCTCCAGAAGTCCTGTCAAAAATTACGAAAACTACGAGAACCGTAAATAGAGAAACAGAATCAACAATGCACCTTCCCTGTGCCGGAAGAAGATGATACAGAAATAATTCAATTAATTGAATTTTAAATTATGTAAGTATAAACATTGAATGAATAAATCATTGATTATTTCAAATTATAACTTATCTTCTTATAATTAAAAATGGAGCTCTGATAAAAATATTTAGTTAGTGACTTCTAGTGACTCTTTGAAATATTTTTTTCCCCAATTCTAGTGACTTTATGGCAATAGTTTGGTGACTTTCTTTTTTCCTAAGCGGCAACACTGTCTGTGGATTACGCGCAAGCAACATGGCGGCTTTGTTTGTGTGATAAAATACTGTGTATTTTCTTTGATAAAGAGGTAAGAAATGGTCTATGAAATTACCTTTTTTATCGCAAAAACACAATCGCTGGGATACACTTTGCCATGATATAAAAACATAAAGCGTCTATATACCCTACTTCTTCACATCTTGGACACCCTTATTGAGCCGATATTCATTGCCCCATTTCGTTGTACGTACCGCTTCCTTTTCCATTATATCTAATTATTGTTTAGATTCTATAATTATATACTCGTTGTTACGACTGTACGAAGTTTTGATAAGCACCGATACATTATTTTCAAATAACCTACAAAGTTGATAGTCGATTCTAATCGCCATAAATATAATTTCCATGTAGGGTTCCTAGCAATTTACATGTGTACTATGAACTCCATTTCAGTGTAACGAGTGAAAATTTTTGACGTAAAAATAAATAGGTATGTTGAATATAGGAAAAAATAGGCATAAAAAAAAATACCTGAACTTAGTCAGCTTCAAGCTTCGTCCAAATAATTCAGTACCTAGTATAGAAGACACATCGGGGAGGTGATAATAGGCTTGCCAGATCTGTTATTAGCATTCCCGGGACATATCTAATACCTGCAGTCCTTCATAAATAATGTTAATACCAACCTTTGTCAGCCCCGGTAGCTCAGTGGTGCGGTCGGACGACTGTTGTAAGCAACGCTGAGCGCGGTCAGTATTTGGATGGGTGATCGCTCGACCGTTGGAGGCTGACCGTGGTTCTGATTCCACGTTAAACTGTAGGTCCCTTCCGTTCTTACCTTACTAAGTGGTAGGGTTTATCCCGGCCGGGTTGGTCCCACCGTACTGAGCGAAACGTCGGTCGAAACGGCTATGTAAATAGTTCGTGTTTTCTGTCCAGTTCAGTGTAGCCGACATGAAATGAAGGGGAGCACTGACATGGCACCTAGTTCACCCGGTGTTATGGGCTGACATCACGTATGTTGTAGGTGATGTAGCCAACTGTGTCAGTTTCCATAAAAACAAAAAAATAAAAAAATAAAACAATTTCTGTTATAATTTTTACGGCGAACTTTTAGCGTTTTGTTAGGTCCAGAGCGTCAAAGCTGCAGTGTGTGTGTGTGTGTGTGTATGTGTACACTCATACATATTGGATTGCATATCATATGGGCATCGACTGATTCTACTCCACGCCGACTTCTTTGCGCGACGCCAAGTCGTCGACATGCACCGGGAGAGATGCAGTGGGGCTATTATTTTACGTAGCGGCCTCATACAGTACATAAAAAAAATATTGCCGTACCTATATAGCAAAGTGACATGTTAATTTTGGCTCCAAATAATGTCAGGAATCTGGTTTTAGTGTGGTCCATATGTTAATGAAATCTCTATGTGTCTATGTTTTTCGTTTTTTGACAGAAAATTACATCAGAAACAAAAATATGTTAAATGTAAAGTTAATATTATATAATTTCAATGTTTGTTTTCAGATAAAGCTCCATCCGAGATGGATGTAGATGACTCAGCGGTGGACCTGAGTGTTAGGCAAGTGCTTCAGTTTTCCTTCAATATTATATTATTACTTAAGTGTGTAGTTTAAAAGGTATTTTATTGCGTAATTATATTGTCTGACAATGCATTTGTACATTATGATATTTATGATTCACTTATGTAGGCACATTAAAAATGCCATTCTGTATATATGCCACTATGTTATAATAAGTTAATTGTTTCTTACTATAGTAGAAACATTATCCAGACTCATACGTTATTGCACTAGATCATTGGTAAGTTGGTAAGTCGCTGTGCACGCAAACTTTCGGGAGAGATTAAAATTTATGTGACTTTTTAATAATGTGTACATGTTTACTACAATAAATACAATTATGTATGCATCGCAATGTCATCATTCTCCAGTAAACCTGTAGTTTCAAGTTGACTCTATGTACATAGGTAGGTACTTTTATTTTAAGACAAATTATCCTGATACGCAGCGTTACCAGAACGTCCCAAAAGGGACAATTTTCGTCCCTTTTGTCATCAAAGTGTCCCTTCGATGTCCGTTCACATATTCCGTCCCTTTTTCGTCCCTTTTCCGATCCGATTAAATACGAGTAATTCACGAATACGAATGCCAGTCAACAATCGAATGAATCGCCGCGATTATTCGATTACATTCGAAATGTCAATATACTCGAATAATTCGAATAGGAATATTCAAATTGTCGCATCACTAACCTATAGATTAGGAAGTTAATCTCCTTTTCGCCGCTCGCAGTCATGGATTATATATTCATCTTTCTAACTACTGCACTAAGTTAGGTGGCGGCCGCGGTCACTCGCTCTACAATCTGCATCAAAATCATCAAAATAGTTTTTGTTTGAGTTTTATTTTTTATTTTTATTAGTGTGCTCTAAAAATCTACCTGTACTCATGCCCTTTTAGATGTATAATTTTTTTCATTTAATCTTTTAGTATTTATATTTCTTCAGCCGTCCCTTTTGTCCAAAAATCGTCGTATTTCAGATATCGAACCGTCCGAAACTTGACACAGGTACTGGCAACACTGATTATACGCACTACCCCTGGTCACAATTTGTTCTGATAATCGGGGCTCTACTGTACTTTTTAATTATATAAGACTAACAAAAGATATTTACGGAGCAAATGTGAATGGAATAGTCGGAAATAACCTAAACCGAAGCGGGCATGTGCTCAAAAAATTATCAAATGCATACGCACAGAAAGATCTCGGAGTAACTGTGTCACATGACCTCAAATGGGAACCACATATAGTAGAAGTTGTAAAAAGAGCAAACTCACTTCTTTACATGATCAGAAAAGCTTTCTCCTACATAAATCCAGACTTGTTCATCAAACTCTACAAAACGTATGTCCGTCCTCTCCTTGAATACTCTTACCAAGTGTGGAACCCTTACTTCATCAAGGACATTGAACTTCTGGAGAGAGTGCAGAGGCGGGCAACCAAGATGGTTCCATCCCTGAGGAACAAGTCTTACGAAAGCCGCTTGGACGCACTTGGTATTACTACACTAGAGCAAAGAAGACAAAGAGGGGACCTCATCGAAACATTCAAAATTTTCAATGGTCATTACGATGTAGCCAACCTTAATTCAATGTACACAATGAACACCAACGAGGGACTCCGTGGTCACTCTTTAAAATTAAACCGAAACACTTCCAACTCCAACCCAAGAAAGTACTTTCTAACTAACCGAGTAGTGGACTCTTGGAACAAGCTACCACAAGAAGTGATAAGTGCTATCTCAGTGAATGGTTTTAAAAATCTACTTGACAAACATTTGCTAAACATAAACAAAAATAAAAACAAACACTAATAATATAATAAAAAAAAAATTTATAATAAAAAAGTAAAAAAAAAAAAACAATAAAAATATAAGATCTATTATAAAACAGTGCACTCAACACGTGAAGTACACGCATCAGCTGCAAGCTGCTAGTGTATATAAATAAATAATAATAATAATAATACCTAGTACTCGTGACCGACGAGCATGTATGATGAACATTATGAGAGCGAAAGAGGCGGCAGAGGTGTGTAAGGATATCCGTGGATATCCAGGCACGTGGATATCCGTTGTCTCTGGCCTACCCCACTGGGAAACGCGGAGTTAGAAATAATAGCATAGAAAAGTCATAAAATTATTAATCTTTTATTTTATTCTCTGTTAATGTTGATTTGAAGTGTGATATTTTTCAATTACTTTACTTTACTGGGATATAAGAACACATCAGTGGCGTGGCGTGAAAATTTGACTGAGGGAAGCCGGAGGTGTAGGTTAGATAATATAATAGTGTGCGTACTGACTGGGTGCATAGTCACACACAATCGAGTGGTGAACGCCTGGAATAAACTCGCACAGGATGTGATTGACTCCCCAAACACAAACACCTTCAAAAACCGATTAGATAAATACATAAAAAGTACATCAACAAACAAATAGCTACAGTGCCCAAGTACGAAAACTAAAAAAAAAAAATAAAAAAAAAATTAAAACAATTATTCATTATCAAAAAAGCTAGCTAGAGCTGCTTGTTCATTAAAAAAAAAAAACAAAAATAGTATTAAAAGGGAAGTCGGCGGAAATCGGATTGTATGAACGCCACGCCACTGGGACACATATCACCACATTACTACACATACCAGCAACAACGAGTAAGATGCTTTTATGTCTTTTCGCCAGGTTTAGGGGGCGAGGACTATACAATAAATGTGCCAAAACAAATGTTGTGTGTGTGTGGACGGCAGGTCGCTGCCGCCGGAGCTGAGTGAGCTGCGCGCGCTGACGGCCAGCGGGCTCACCATCACTCCCGCGCAACCTCCGCCTCACGTCAGTATTTATATTTAATAGCTAGAACGATAAAAAAGGTATGGACCCCGAACCCTATCCTCGCCAGCGTAACACGATATAAGTAAAAGCATACTTGTTTCATTGGACGGTCGCGCGCTGGCCCGTCAGTCTGTCATCGGCTGCGTTCGCAAAAACCTGTTTAAAATGCCCGCATGGTCTGTGTTTACGTGTAAAAACACTACAGCCAAGTTTAGTGTGCACAATAGTGGAATATCTTATCATCGGTAGTACACTCTGCTCCCTGCAACTCGGCGACGCTAGTTCTCATACAAGCATTTGACAGTCCGGCGTCCATGCCTTTTTTATCGTTCTAGTTTAATATTATGGACCGGCGGTGTCCAACCGGGAGTAAGCGGGCCCCCGGTAGCACGCGGCTTTATTTTTAGGCACCCACACACAGACGTGTGCGGGTCCGAACATTGAAATAACACTGCGAAAAAAATTATAAAAATTAAATTTAGAAATACTTTGACTCCAGAACATATTAAAACCCTGGTTTTCCTAAAGTTTTTACGTTGAATCTTAACCACGGTCAGCCTCCAACGGTCGAGCGATCACCCATCCATCTACTGACCGCGCCCAGGTGTGCTTATTATGATCCGATCGACAGTCGACTGACCGCACCACTGAGCTATCGAGGCTGACGTAGATAACAAATAGCAACAGCAGTGATCATCATCATACATCGGAATCCGCGGGGCACGAATGATTCAAGGTTGTTTAGTGATGGGACAATGTATCCACAAATATCGAAAATCGATCGTTATTTTAGAATATGGAATAATGTCGATTATTAAAACTAAGAGTATTTCTATAGAAAATAAAATATAATAAACAAATGTTGTATTTACTTTGTAGGTACAATAGAAATCTGTTCAAACCACAATATTAGTTTTATTAGTATGGAATAGAAAGAATTTGATTTTTTTTAACAACTTACACGTGTTACATCATAATGATATTGAAGACTTTTTTGTTACTGTTATGAAACTGAATCGATTAGGATATAAAAATCAACCACCAATTTTTTTATTTAAACACATAAAAAAATATTTTACATAAAAAAAAGGCCAAGGTCCAAAAAAATAGGTCTTACAAAATTAGTTCATAGTACGCTAAGGGGGGGTTCTGTATCGGAAATAGATCACTTTTGAAGAACAAAGAATTTTTTTTTTACAAATATTTTTTTTTTTATTGTTATATGTAAAAAAAAATTTTTCTTAATCGTTTCGGTTTCATGCCAGGAACAAAAATGTCTTCCAACATGTAAATCTCTTTCTTTCAGAAATTGTGAAAAACCACAATTTTAGTTTTATTAGTATGGAATAGAAAGAATTTAATTTTTTTTACCAAATTACACGTGTTACATCATAATGGTCAGGAAGACTTTTTTGTTACCGTTATGAAACTGAATCGATTAGGTTATAAAAATCAACCACTATTTTTTTATTTAAATACCTACATAAAAAAATTTTTTAGTTAAAAAAAAAAGCCCAAGGTCCAAAAAATTTTATATAGGTTTTACTCCCTATATGATACAGAACCCCCCCTTAGCGTACTATGAACTAATTTTGAAAGACCTTATATAAATATGTATTATATTTACTTAATCGTTAACATAAAGTATACATGTTTATATAAGTACTGTAGGTATATAATTATTCAGGTCTGAAATATGACATGAATAAAATACAATAAACAAATAAATATGAGTACCTATCGATAACAGTGTCGATTGTTTATTGATCGCCGTAGTCAATCCCTAACAAGGTCGTATTCGTGCCCCGCGGATTCCGATGTCTGATCATCATAGACATGAACACATCAGCATATTAAGCTTCTAGTTCATTAACAAATAATAATAATAATTGATCAATGATAATAACAAATTATAATTAGAAGCTTCACAACGCTTCATCATCTCACTTTTTAGGGTTCCGTATCAGGTACGGGACCCTATTACTAAGCCTACGCCGTCTGTCTGTCCGTCCATCTGTCTGTCTGTCCGTCCATCCGTCTGTTCGAGGCCTGTATGTAATAGGTAGCCCGTTGACATTTTCACAAAAAATGTGTTATTATGGTCGATATAACAACAAATAATAAAAATAAGAAAAAGATAAAATTCACGGGGGTTCCCATAGAAGAAACTAAAAAGTGTGTGCGCCATCTACCGAATAGAGTGTGAAGCATTTTAAGTAATCATGACATTCAACTAATATGAAGCATTTCATAACACGCCATAGATGGCGTGAGTGGTGCTAACCCTGACATGGCGATAAGGAACCCTTGGTGCTCGAGTTCGACTCGCACTCAGGGATCGTAATAACGTTATTTCGCGCAAACGTTAGGAGACTATCAAAATAAAAACTATAAAATCACTAAAGAAAAACGAATGCAAACTAACGTTTGAAATTTACCAAACGTTACCCGCCAAACGTTTGAAAATCGTTAAACTAACGTTATTCTATTCGTTTGTGTTAGTGATAGTTATTTCCCCCCCACACGAAAACCGCTGCCATAGCGAAATGATAATAACGAAACAAAATAACGATTCAACTAACGTTTAAACTATCAATTCAGTCAGTTAGGTAGGCCGCCGCTGCGCCGCGCGCCGCCGTGGCGCCGTATAACGTTTGCGCGTAGGGTTATTTCTATCGTTAGTTTTATGTTAGTTTCAAACGGTTCCTATTCTGATGTTTTTGTAGTGTTTGTCTTCAAACGCTACCAAAATCAACCTATCAAAACGTTAGTGCACGGATATTTTTTGTAACGTTTACGAACCCTGCTCGCACTTGGCCGTTTTTTTTACAACGTCTCAAAATGTTGCGCAGGGCTCGTCGGGGCGGCGGGTGCTGCGGCCCCGCCCCGAGCAGCGCAGCTACGTGGAGTCGCCGGACATCGTGCTGCTGCCGGCGAAGCCGCCTCAACACAAGCACAGGAGTCACGCGCCGGGCGGAGCGCCCGCCGTTCATCTGCCGCTGCAGTCCGCCGCCGTCTCGCAGGCCACCGACCTCGGTGCGTATTGTTGTTGTTGTTGTTGTGCTGCGGCCCTGCCCCAAGCAGCGCAGCTACGTGGAGTCGCCGGACATCGTGCTGCTGCCGGCGAAGCCGCCTCAGCACAAGCACAGGACTCACGCGTCGAGCGGAGCGCCCGCCGTTCATCTGCCGCTGCAGTCCGCCGCCGTCTCGCAGGCCACCGACCTCGGTGCGTATTGTTGTTGTTGTTGTTGTTGTGCTGCGGCCCCGCCCCAAGCAGCGCAGCTACGTGGAGTCGCCGGACATCATGCTGCTGCCGGCGAAGCCGCCTCAGCACAAGCACAGGACTCACGCGTCGAGCGGAGCGCCCGCCGTTCATCTGCCGCTGCAGTCCGCCGCCGTCTCGCAGGCCACCGACCTCGGTGCGTATTGTTGTTGTTGTTGTTGTGCTGCGGCCCCGCCCCGAGCAGCGCAGCTACGTGGAGTCGCCGGACATCGTGCTGCTGCCGGCGAAGCCGCCTCAGCACAAGCACAGGACTCACGCGTCGAGCGGAGCGCCCGCCGTTCATCTGCCGCTGCAGTCCGCCGCCGTCTCGCAGGCCACCGACCTCGGTGCGTATTGTTGTTGTTGTTGTTGTGCTGCGGCCCCGCCCCGAGCAGCGCAGCTACGTGGAGTCGCCGGACATCGTGCTGCTGCCGGCGAAGCCGCCTCAGCACAAGCACAGGACTCACGCGTCGAGCGGAGCGCCCGCCGTTCATCTGCCACTGCAGTCCGCCGCCGTCTCGCAGGCCACCGACCTCGGTGCGTATTGTCGAGTGACTCCGAAGATGTATCATGTATCGCGGTGTGTCACTGTACTCCTGACTGTGAAATGATTGCTTTTTAGGGTTCCGTATCCGTCATACGGGACCCTATTACTAAGCCTACACCGTCTGTCCGTCTGTCCGAGGGCTGTATCTCTTGAGCCGTAATAGGTAGCCCGTTGAACTTTTCACAGAATATGTGTTATTATGGCCGATAGAACAACAAATAATAAAAATAAGAAAAAGTAAAAAATTTAAGGGGTCCCCATACAAGAAACTAAAAAGTATACTTGGGAGTAACTATACTAGGCAGGGAGAACGTTCCAGAGTTTTCTTTTTCTAGATACTTTTAAGAAAACTACTACAACTAAATGAATGACATTGCTTTCTTCGACATGATCTATATTTTGTTTCATGTTTCGATAGGTGAGAGAGGGAGCCCGTGCGACGCGCTACTGGACGATGAACTCTCTTCGGATAATGACGAGAATGACCCGGGCATGGCGGTCGCGCCGCTACGAGTGAGTGAACAGTAAAATATCGCCAACTTTATCATCTAAATTAATGTTTACATACTTACTTCTCAACCCCTTTTACTATAGAGCGCTGACTACACTGTACTGAATGGAAAACACCAACTATTTACATAGCCGTTTTGATTGATCAACTTTTAAGTGCGGTGGTATCAATCCGGACGGTTTAAATCCTAGTAAGGTAACGGAAGAGACCTGAAGTTTTACGTGGCATCCAAACTACTGTCAATCTCAACGTTCGAAAGGTCTCTCTTCCAAGTTCTGATTGTACCCGTTCGGGTGTGCTTATTTTCACGTTTGAATATCACCACCGAGCTACGGAGGGTTAGCCTCTCATAAAAATTCACTATATCGTCGCGCAAGAGAAATGGAGGGAGTACCTACAGTAGACCTATAGCATTATATTATACACTATGGTCTTCCATAAAGCGTAGCTTGCAGTGGCTTCAGACCGAGCATATCCGGGCCCACTGGCAGTCGGGGAAGGAGTCAATCAAGGACTGGACCAGGCTGCCTGGCCCCCCAGTTCTCCAGCGCGCTTGGCTTGCATAAAACCACCATTCCTACAGCTTCACGTGTAATCCGAAGCGCGGCCGGAATGGTCGGACGGGCACCCATCCGAATAAGTGTGAATGTTTATCGATGAGATTGTTACGACCGCACGCGCTGTGTACAGGAGCTGTCGAGCGCGGAGATCTGGGAGCGGGAGCGCAAGCTGCGCGCGCTGCGAGAGAAGCTCCGAGCGGAGGAGACCAAGCTGGTGCTGCTGCGGAAGATCAAGCTGTCGCAGCAGCCGCTGCTGCAGCACTCCGGCAAGGTTCGTGTTTGTGGGCACGGTGGGGGGGCTGGGGATGATAGGGGGGGGAGGGGGGATCGAATTGACCTGGGGAGAAATGCAATTGACCTGGGGGGAAATGGAATTTACCTGGGGGTAAATCTAATTTACCTGGGGGGAAATGGAATTGACCTGGGGGTAAATTTAATTTACCTGGGGGGAAATGGAATTGACCTGGGGGCAATGGAATTGACTTGGGGGAAATGGAATTGACCTAGGGGGAAATGGAATTGACCTGGGGGAAATGGAATTGACTTGGGTGAAATAGCATTGACTTGAGGGATTGGGGATTATTGGGTGGTTTGTAATATATCGTTCGGGTTTTTTTTTTTTTTTTTTTATGTAACCTGACACGGTTGGCTACATCACCTACAACATCCGTGATGTCAGCCCATAACACAGGGTGAACTAGGTGCCATGTCAGTGCTTCCCTTCATTTCATGTCGGCTACACTAAACTGGACGGAAAACACGAACTATTTACATAGCCGTTTCGACCGACGTTTCGTTCAGTGCGGTGGTACCAACCCGGCCGGGATAAACCCTACCACCTAGTAAGGTAAGAAGGGAAGGGACCTACAGTTTAACGTGGAATCCGAACCACGGTCAGCCTCTAACGGTCGAGCAGTCACCCATCCAATCACTGACCGCGCTCAGTGTTGCTTAATAACAGTTGACTAACCAACCGCGCCGCTGAGCTACCGAGGCTGACGAATTTTCTTATCCCTTAGTCGACTTTTACGACATGCGACGGGGAGAGATGCAGTGGGGCTATTCTTTTTAAGTACCGACCCCACACGGTACAATCGGGTACGGATCGGGTGATAAGGAGAATGGAGATGGTAGAAAAGAATTGGACTGCGTATGTAACGGAAACCACTCACATGCTCCCTCGCCCAAAAACTTGGGTTCAAAAGCCAGGTTCGGGGGGGATAAATTCCAATCGAATCTATCTCCTGCCCCACCCCTGGATATGTGCCTGCCTCTATTGATCAGTGTTTGTTCCAGCAGGACTCTGTGACGGGGACTGCGCTGGCCGGGAGCGGGTGCGTGGTGCCCCCGGGTGTGACGGTCACCCCGGCCCCGCCGCCGGCGCATCAGCATGCGAAGGTCACCATTCATCATTGTCTTCTAATAATCTTCGTAGATCTTATGAAAGTTGTCAGTGGTCTCAGCCCGCACCGGCAGTCAGTGTAGCCAACACGACCAAAGGCAAGCACTGACATGGCACCTAGTTCACCATGGTGTTATGGGCTGGTGGCGGTGGGTGTGATGTAGGCAACCGTGTCAGTTTCCATAAAAATAAAAAACACTAATTTAAAAAGTCAAGTGGCTTACCACAGGCATTTCTTCATATAGGAGTTTCTTTCAAAAGATGTCCAATGTATTAATGTCGGCGGGTGGTCTTCCCACACTCTGTTTTCCTGTCCACGTCCGCCAGTCTAGGACACTATTACTCCATCAGTCATCGGCTGACGTGCCCAGCCCACTGCCGCTTAAGATTATCCGCCCGGTGTCCAATATCGGCTGCTCTGGTGCGTCGGCAGATTGCCTCGTTACGCACCATCCCCCGTGTGCTGACATTGAACTTTATTACCACAGCGCCCGTCGACAAACAGTTCGAGCGGCATCGTGCCGTCGACTCCGTCGGTGACTCCCGGCCGCACCTCGAGCCTGCCCGGGGGCGCCACACTGACTCCGGGGCCGTATCGCACTCAGGTACGTTGGCGAGCGGCGGGGGTGGGAGGGGGGGGTTGGGGGCAAGATGAATACTGTGTCATGTGTCACCCGACTAGCCAAAGGAGGGTAATGTTTTTTAGCCTGAATATATGTATGTATGTATGGCCAGACTCCAATTCACCGGGCGCTGACCGCACTCAACCGAATGTTGGTCATGTTTCCGGATTTAGACGTCTTCAACTGCAATACTAAAATATTCCAAAAGTACGCGGTGAGATACGTTGAGCTAACTTTTAAATAGATTCAGATTCTGCATTGCTAAATTTTGGGGCTTGCTCTGTAGTAACAATGTAATATATAAATATATAAATAAATGTTAACTCCTAAACGACTAGTCTGATTTTGATAATTCTGGTGTCATTTGGTTTACACGGGTGATTTTTTTTATTTGAAAATTTTAAATAGCGGCAGCCTGTCTCCATATTCAACTGTAAAAATAAAATTTATCTGTTACAAATAAAACAAAATTCCGTACCGCTGAAAGCCAGGAGGACTAGAGGAGAATTGGAGAGTCTTATCTCCAGCAGTGGACGCTGACTGACTGACCGCTCTATTTGTTATGAAATGTTTGAGAATATTAGTGTTAAAATCAAATATAATAATTTTATCAGACATTGGGATACATTTTTAAGCAGAAAAAAAACCAATAATGAAATATGAAGGGAAAATAAATGTATCCCGACCCAGATTAAAAAGATTCAATATGGAATCGTGCAAGTTGACTTAACGCAGTACATTGCATCATACCTACTGATAGAAGATGCAGCTGTTAAAAATTTAGAGACAATATGTAATCAACGCGATGACGGATTTTGTGACCGGCTCAAGCCGGAGTTCCAGGTTCGAATACTGGTTGGGATGTTTTTTTTTTCTTAATTTTCAGCTTTGCATTTTTCTATTGAAGAAATATAAAGCAAGTACATGCTTATTACTAACATATAAAAATGAAATAATAACAAACAAAAAAATTATATAAAATAACATAAAAATAAAGTTATGTAACTATTAAAAATTTAGTACCACCTACTTATTCCTTGCTATACTATACATTGCCCAGTGCCTGTAATTACTGTTGAAGACTGAGTGATTTAGTTTGGATTGGATACATTTGGCTGTCCTTCTCTGAAAGACTTGTAACACTAGAGAGTGTTTCAACTAAAAGTTCCCTTCGCCGTTATGTTGGCTCCACTGTCTATCTGTCAAAACAGCGTTGAGGGTTGCTATATGTACAGATTTACCCGTAATTATCGGTATTTATTACCATATTTATTATACGATAAATACCGATTACATTATTAGGTAATATAATCTTCACAATCTGGCAACACGGATTTAAGCACTGACAGTGGAGCCAACATTACGGCGAAGGGAACTTTTAGTTGAAACACTCTCTACATATGAGCGTTGTGAACAGTCGTCTACGAGCGGGGGCGCCACCATCACTCCGTCGGTCACCATCACCCCGGCGCCGCCGCCCGCCTCGCACCAGAGCGCTCCGCAGAAGGTGACAGTCATGTGCACTGCTTTATTTCAATTGGGTTATTATTTTAACAACTGATATGGTTGGGTTACATCACAGAACGTGAAAAAGAGTTGAAGTAACATGATTATTTTATCATCTTCCCTGCCTTCCCTGGTATCTGCACGGATACCAGAAACTTTTAGCTACACGTTTAATATATAATTTGTGTGGGGGAATTGTCAATTTTAAGTTATAAAAATGCAGAAAAAATTTGGGGGGCAGTATTGTGGGCAGCACAACACCGACCACCATGTTTAGCAATGTATAGGGACAAGATAACTATCAGGCAGCAAGTAAGGCACGAAGACCGCAGGTGGGTTCATGACTCGGTGGAAGGACCATGCCAAGGTGAGAGGTAGCTAGCCTGTCGCCCTTTAGCACGGCACCATGTCCTTATACCTTAGTCAGTCGCCTTTTACGACATGCACGGGGAGAGATTCAGTGGGGGATTACATACCAATACATATTTACCTAAACTTGAGAGGTTGGATAAGTATGGAAAGTCACTTTTTAATTTTTAAACTGATATACATAATAATAAAAACTGCTAATTATGTATAGGTTCATGGTAAAAGGTGGGCCAAAATAAGTTTTGGAATTTCAATCCCGAAAAGTAACTAAATACTTAGTGACGCAGTCGCATAAATATTCTCACGAACGAAGTCGGGGTGAACCCTAGTATTATAAAATCGTATTAAGAACATTTATTTTGAATAGATCTACTAAGTTTTATACAGTAACGTTCCTGGGAATTATTTCATCAAAGAAGCCACTTCCATATTTTTGAGCATTTAGGCAAATATGAATCGGATTATCCTATCTCTGATTATAATTGAAATTACTTTTGTTTGAACTCGCAAGCCGCCTCAGGAGAGCTCTCCGGTCACTAGTAGCACTAGTGATGCTGTAAGTATCGTCTCGTCTGTAACCTGCTTCTTCTGTTCTGCTTTCGTTTTTATTTCAAAAGCCGTAATTTTGTGCACATTACTCAACATTCGACAATTCTGAGGTAAAATATGTTGTCGTGTGCAAGCCCCGTGCATCACAGAATGTCCATGGGTATCGTTAGACACCTAATCGTTGGTGTGAGGATGTCGCATGTCGCGCTTTCCATAAAAAAAAAAGTATTCTGTACCTCACATATTTTAACAAAATTTGTCGTTTGAAAAGTGTAAGCCCTGTAAAATAAATTTGTCATTTTAAGTTTAAAATTTTTTTAAAGGTACATTTATAACTGAGTAGTTTTAAACGAGTTTTTGTCACTTTCACCACATAAAAAATATTTTTCCATAAAAAAGAAAAATTCTGTACCTCACGTATTTTAACAAAATTTGTCGTTAGGAATGTGTAAGACCTGTGAAATAAACTTTTTATTTTCATTTTCAATAGTTTTTTTAAGGGTCATATTTATAAATGAGTAGTTTTAAACGAGTTTTTGTCACTTTCACATTCCCAACAATAAAGTGATTTTGTGTGGAATTACTTTGACAACAATTCTTCTCTACACAACACTATCTTCCTATACTCTGTACTCTATAATTTGGATGTTCAACTCCTTTGCACAAACGTTACGCGCCGGTGTTTACGACGCAAGAGAGATGGCGCCACGCGCGTCGCATTCGTGCAAGGGAGATAACGCTCAAAGGTCAACGCCCTTCTTTCCGCATGGTCTGGAAAGAGAGCACCCGCCACTGACCCGAACGCACCAGCCTTGCGGCCATAGTACCCGCACTGTGTCACGACTTCATCATGGAACAATCATTTGAAAGTCGTTGCACGCAGGGAGGCCTGCTGCCGGGATACCACCAATTTGGTCCCGGTGACACGCATTGACTGCAGTCCGGCCCCCCTTTGGAGGGACTCATAAAGGCGTTCTGAGCTCCCCCCTCCCCCCTCCCCCCCTTGGAGTGCACCGACTCCGAAGATTGTCCCCATCTACGTCTTGCGTCCGTCAGTCTGCGTCCCTGATGGGAGACAACGTCACAAACAGCGACTTATCGCCCCGGTCCTCGCGTCCCGAATCGCCCCGGCGTCTGCGTTCGTCAGTCGGTCGTCGCGCCTCACCTGGTCATCTAGCTGTGGCGCGCCATGCCTCGCCCTGCGTCGTGGGGGCGCAGGCAGCCACCCCTCTTTTGCCGCTGCTCTTTTCGGCTACGACGTCTTCCGCTGTGCTGTTTTGTGCAAAGAGAGCACAGAATAAAGTGAGCGTGTGTGTGTGTGTGTGTGTCGGTGCAGACGAGCTCGCGTAGCAACGCGGAGGACGCTCAGACGCCGGCGCAGCGGCAGGCGGCCGCCAAGCTCGCGCTGCGTAAGCAGCTCGAGAAGACCCTACTTCAGGTTCGTTTTCATGTCAGCTTGCTTGTGTTGTGTCTAACCAAACGTGACTGTGAGTAGAAATTTATTTATTTATTTATTTTAAACACTGAATGACAGCTGGTCCGTATAAAGTATTTTTGTTTTTTTTTTGTTCGTTTTTTTTTGTCTAATTGGTTTTTTAAAGAATTAATTGAGGGGGCGCTGGTGGTGTCTTCAGATAATTTGTTCCAGTAAAATTTAAATATGCTTCTAATCTATAAACCTGTGCTAACCTAATTTGTATTTAATGTATTGAATATTTGAAATTTAATTTGAATATTTTCTATAGGCCCAACGGGTTGACTGGAGGAAATTTCCAAAGCCGATAAGTCTGCCCCTGCCACATGTAAAGTGGCATAAAGTGTAATATTATTGTTGTAATTTAATGTAGATACTTGTTACCCGACTGTTTTGACTTGAGGCATTGTCTGCCACAGTACAACGCTCCCACATCCCAAAGGATAGTTTGTAAGGAATTTCCTAAGGCATTAATCTCGCCTTCTGTACATATGCTACATCATCTCTTGAGAGTATATGTCCGACTTTGCACTTCACATACTTATTTTGTTTTCATCGTGTACTCATTTTTTGGAGCAATAAAGTATTGACTGACTGACTGACAGACTCGACCTGTTTTTTAAAGTACATGAAGACTTGGGGCGAGCTCAGGGGGAGCAGTTTGAATGCATACTAAGTTTTTTTGTAAAGTCACAGGCATTGAATCGTGCTGAAGTACATTAAAATATCAATATAGTTGCTATGGGGCTGGCATAGCCAGGAATGGCTAAAGCCATAAAGTAAGTTTAAAAAAAACTGGTTGTTGTTGTTGATTTGGTTTGGGGTTGGCTCTAGGCCTGCAAACTAATCCCGCTTGGTTGGGGACCTTCGTGCAAAACCCCCCAGTCTCCAGCTACCCCAGCCAGCCTATGTCTTACATGAAAGCCACAAGTCGTCAAGAGTCGACCGGGGTGTCTGCAGGCCGCTTATCCCTTAGTCGCCTTTTACGACATGCACGGGGAGAGATGCAGTGGGACTATTCTTATTAAGTACCGACCCCACACAGTACAAAAAAAACTGGTATTTGAATGTAAACGTTGGTTGGGTACAGATCCCGCCGCCCAAGCCGCCACCGCCCGAGATGCACTTCATCCCGAGCCCGAGCAACACGGACTTCGTGTACCTGGTGGGGCTGGAGCACGTCGTCGACTACCTCACCACCGACGACAGGTACTCACCCACCCCTACCCCCCCCGTCGTGGGCATTCTGATGGAGCTGTTCTATCTCACGAAGTCCGTTTGCCTCTGGTGGTAGTGACGTGTAATGATATGCTCGCTTGTGTGTGTCGTCTGCGTCTCACAGATTACTTAATAGTTACTACGTAACAGATAAATCGCTCCATCGAAAAAGTTCCATACCTACGGCTTTAATAGCCTACTGTTTCACGTCGCCAATCGCTGCGTACGAAAATGTAGCTAAACGATCGAGTGTAAAGTGATTATTGCTTTGCAGCTGCGCGCAGTAGCGTGGGCGAGCGTGTAGGTATGCTTCGCGCGACTGTCGGCAGCACACTGAATTATGGATCGCCGGCGGTCCGCCGGGCGGTAGGTAGTTAGCGCGCGCAAGTACATAGAGTGCGTGAGGCCTGGCCGCGTGGACCGCGTCGCGATCGTGACTGTGCGCTTTCGAGGTTACACACGCTAAAACAATATGCATGTGCACGCCTGACAACATTCATAGCCAAAAGGACTTCGTGAGATAGAATATCTATACCAATCACCACAGAGCATTGGAGTTGGTTAGAAGGGAAAAGGTGGCGTGGACGACGCGCCAGCAATTAGCGGCACTATGGGTGATTGCTTGTGAATGAGATGTTTTTTTATAGATATTTTAGACATTAACCCGTCACGCGTGGTGCAAACCTTGTTCCATCACCGAAAGATGACAGGAGAAAGGTGTTCCAGTTCTCTTAGAAAAGTCGTGCGATTTGTGCTTATAGTATCGCCGCCGCAAATAAAAATTATTTTTGGTGTTTTAGTCATTGGTTGTGTCATGTTTGTGTATAAAATTTTATGGAAAACACATTTCTGACGTGAATGTGTTTTTATTTAAGGTTTATATCCATTCGCGTGTCTGTGAAATCAAAACAAAACATAACCTCACTTTATTTGCGAAGTACAATGTTCATCTCACAATTTCGAATCAAAACAAAGGACTGTAAGTTACACAGGGTGTATTTTAATTAACTGCGTTCCTTCCAGAGGGTTGTTCTGTATCTTAAACTGAGTAATTTTGTTCTAAAGCTTTTGGAAATTGGAAAAAAAAATCACTTTCTCCATACATTTAAGGGCAGACCTAACCTCCAAATGTATGGGGAACGTGATTTTTTTTTAATGCCTATTTTTGTATATCAAAAGTTGCTCAGCTCAAGATACTGCACAACCCCTAAAAGGAACGCAGTTAATTCAAATACACCCTGTATATAACTTTGCAGGAAAATTTCTCAAAATTACTCCCATGATACACACAAATTTGTTGTCAGCGTTCTTACATAATAAAAAAAAACAATTAGTTTTCGTAGCTTTACGCATGCGAACCTATGACTAGTAAACTGCCGGCGCGGTCGCGTGACGGGTTAATGGGTAGTGTAGACGGCGACGACAACTGGTTAAACGCTAAAAGAGCAGATGAGAGCTACATGTTGTAAGCGTGTGGCGCAGGATGGGCCGCGCGGCGGTGCCCGCGTGCTGCGCGCAGTGCGGCTCGGACTTCACGCCCGTGTGGCGCTGGGAGCGGCCGGCGTCGCGCCGCGCCGACGCCACCTTTGCGCAGAGCAGCGGCCCGCCCGGCGCGCGCGTCCTCTGCGAGCAGTGCGTCAGCGGCAACGTCAAGCGTGCCCTCAAGGTTGACTCCTCTTTATGCTTATAGCCTATTCTCTCGCCGTGTATCGTACCGTGTGGGGCCGGTACTTTAAAATAATAGCCCCGCTGCATCTCTCCCCGTGTATTGCGTAAAAGGTCATCCTTCTTATATTACTAGGTGGTAGGGTTTAACCCGCCCGGGTTGGTACCACCGCACTGAATGAACGGTCGGTCGAAACAGCTATGTAAATACGTTGTGTTTTCCGTCCAGTTCAGTGTAGCCGGCACGACCTAAGGGAAGCACTGACGTGGCACCGAGTTCATCCGGTGTTATGGGCTGAGATCACGGATGTTGCGGGCGATGTAGCCAACCGATTCTGTATCCATAAAAAAAAAACTCAAACAAAGATTATCCATCAGTCCGTATCGACAGCTGCTAATGGTTTGCCGTAGAATTTGATTGAGGTTTATAAAATGCTTACTGAGAAATACGACTGTGAAGCAATGGAGGAAATGTCCACCCTTGATCAAAACACTCACCTGCTGCGTGGCCGCTCTCTGAAACTAAACAAAATAGAGCACAAGACCAACACTCGCAAGCGCTTCATAACCAACAGAGTTGTTGAAGGTCGGAACGAACTTCCGGAGGACATTATTAGGGCAAGCAACGTAAACCAATTTAAAAACAGTTTGGACACTCATCTGAATAAGATAAAATAAGTTAACCAAAACCGAATAAGTAAAAAAGAAACGAATAATTAATAAACTTGATTTAGATACATCAGCCCAGGCTGCCTGTCTAAAATAAAATAAAAAAATAAAATAGTATGTTCACTCATTTCACATAGCCTAGGTCCTGACGACTTGTGATATTCTCCCCTTCCATGCACTTTCGTGCTATGCCCGAGCCTCATTGTTGAGGTCACCTTGTCGGTGTTGCCCCTTGTCGTGTGTCTAGCGTGCCTCTGAACAAATCTAACGGTGGGAGTAACTCTTTGTGCAATAGTTACTATCGGCGTAACGTGTGTCGTTCTCGCCAGTTTACTGACGCCGGGAAACTGAACATGACATGCGACAGGCGGAGCACACGGCGCGCCTCAAGACGGCGTTCGTGCGCGCGCTCCAGCAGGAGCAGGAGATCGAGCGGCGGCTGGCCGCGCCGGTGGCGCCCTCGCCGCCGCCGCCGGCGCCCGCGCCCGCGCCGCCCGCGCAGCACGCGCCGGCGCAGCACGCGCCCGCGCCGCACGCGCCCGCGCCGCCGCCGCCCGCGCACGACCACCACGCGCCGGAGCCGCGGCCCGCGCACGCCTCGCACGCCGCGCACCAGGCGCACGCGACCCATCACAACCGACCCGTGCAGGTTATTGCAACACTATTTTATTTATTTCTTTATTTTAAACACTGACAGCTGACAGCTGGTGCGTGTATTCTGTTTTATAATTTATGAGTGCACTTGTATTGTTTTTAAGTATTTTTGATTGTTTTTTTTTTGTCTAATTGATTTTTTAAAGAATTAACCGAGGGGGCGCTGACTGTGTCCTCAGATAATTTGTTCCAGGTGCTTACGACCCGGTGCGTCAGAAAAAGCTTCCTGGGGTTGGTTCTATGTGTCGGCCATTTTAGTTTTAATGAGTTACCGCGAAGACGTTCTTCAGTGCTCCTTTCGTACATTGACTGTAGACTTGGTACATCGTAGCATTCTTTTAGGATTTTATAGGTTTCTATAATGTCTCCTCGTTGTCTCCTGTCCTCAAGAGTTGTTAATCCCAGTGCCTGTAGTATTGTATTGTAGTTTGTTGTTATACCTTGATTAGAGGGATACTGTCGTGCCTCTTCTTTCAGCACTGCTAAGAGCCCGGGCAAGCTTTTAGGGAAAACCCTATACCACTTAGCAAGGGAAGGGAAACTGTTATAATATGTGGAAACAATATTTCGAAGAGAGATCAGTGCAGAAAGATATATGGTACAAAACAATGCAGTGTGAACTGTTAAAAATTCCCTGGCTTGCCATTAGCGACAGACCGAGAACAGAAATTGTAATGGGCCTGAGATTACGATCCGGACACATTCCAACAAAAAGGACAATGTACCTCATGAAGATAGCACAATCACCCAACTGCAGGACGTGTGAGATGGGAGAGGACCTACTCCATATACTGTTGGAATGCGCCCGGAACAGAGAACTGAGACAGAAGATATCTATACACCGTCTGCTATACACAGTCGTGATGTCATGCGATCACTTCCTTTCAGTCGTGCAACATTGAGTATGAGCGTAACGTTTGCAGATGTCTGTGTCGCGTACGGCGACGCGCGCCCCGCCGCCCGCGTCCTCCACGCCTGCGCCCGCACCCGCGCCTCCGGCCAAGCCAGCGCTCACAGTCTCCGCCCGGTGTGTACAATGAAGATGTGTTCTGTCATTAATGATCTGTGCACGTACATTCGATGCATGGGGATTGCATGAATGCCACGACAGTTTTTTTTTTTTATGGAAACTGATACGCTTGGCTACATCACCTACACTACAACAACCGTGATGTCAGCCCATAACACCGGGTGAACTAGGTGCCATGTCAGTGCTTCCCTTCATTTCATGTCGGCTTCTGAACTGAACTGGACGGAAAACACGAACTATTTACATAGCCGTTTCGACCGACGTTTCATTCAGTGCGGTGTTACCAACCCGGGCGGGATAAACCCTACCACCTAGTAAGGTAAGAAGGGAAGGGACCTACAGTTTTACGTGGAGTCCGAACCACGGTCAGCCTCCAACGGTCGAGCGGTCACCCATCCAAGTACTGACCGTGCTCAGGGTTGCTTAACAACAGTCGACAGACCGCACCACTGAGCTACCGAGGCTGACGAATTACGGCTGATGTTTTCATTTCAATTGGCTCATTTATGATTTGAGTGTGAGAGTTAGGGCCCCATAACCCTATTATCACTGCGACCTAGACAGATCTATTGTGATCTCTCAGTAGTTCGGACAAGATAACTATCAAGCAGCAAAGTAAGGCACGCAGATTCACCTGCTGCGTATAACTTGGTGGAAGGACCGTGCCAAGGTGAGAGGTGGCCAACCTGTCGCCCTATAGCACGGCATCTCATCCTTATCACTTAGACTTCTTTTACGACTTGCATGGGGAGAGATGCAGTGCAAATTGGTGTAATATGTAGTTTTTGGCATTTATTAATTTTTTTATAATTTTTGGACTTTTATTATTGTAAATAAAAATTGTGTTTCTGTCCAGGTGAGATTTTTTTTTTCAACTTGTAAAGGAGTTGAACTTAGGAGGAGGAGAGGAGGAGCTATGCTGCAAGCTTCAAGCTGTTTTTTTGGGAAGAGCAGTGGACATTAGGCTGGGCCGTTTTCACTTTTTTCGACTTTTCCGGGGGGCTTATCGCAGAAAGCGTGCAAAATGGTTTCAAAATAATCTGTGTAAAATATTATTACATTCTAGTAAGTTCTTCTGCCTCCGGATTGTAGTCAAAGTTTCGTAAATTTTCGATTGTTTCATCGTTTTCGAGGTAAGTTGCAGTATGGAGATCTGGTACTTAGAATTAAGTCATAAGTATTTCTTAGATCACATTAAATCACATTAATGGTCTACTTAATAATTGCAATGGTTATATATAGCAATCTTCACATCTGTGGGTGTGAGGGGGTGTGCGAGTTAGGAAAAAATCGACGCGTTGAAACACACTTCGCGCGCGCTTCAGTAGCGGTAGTAGTAGTAGTTGCAGTAGTAGAAATGTGCCGTGAAGCGAGCCAAAATCTTCCATGTACCTGTTTTACATTTCGATGGAAGAAACGATAAGACTTTGTTTCGGAAAAATGTGGAAAATTCTATAGAGAGAACACGGTTGAAGAGCACATTTTGTTGATAAAAGAACCGGATACCAAGTTCTTGGGTTATATTTATTGCCCGAGATTCTGGCACTTCTAAATGCATGGAAAAATCTATCACGGATTTCTGTGGACACTTTGCTGGTGGTAGGGCGTGATGGAACCAATGTTAACGCTGGTAAGCAAGCCTGCTTGAAAAACTATTAAACAGATCGTTACAATGGATCATCTGCCTTCTTTACATGAATGGATCTCCAAGATTTTCAGGTACCATCTGTAAAATTTAGACAACTGTAAGAAGAGACCTATTGTAAAATTTCAATCCATTCCCAGGGCGTTACCCGAGGTATCTGCTGCAGATATTAGCACAGACCAAAAATATCTGTCAGCGGTCACTAAAGGTGAATTTCCTATCGATTTTGGAAAGAAATCGCCAGGAAAAATGTGCCATGCCCGATGGCTAACTCGCGCTAATAGAATTATGCGTTTGTATGTTTCGATAGAATCTCCTTCTAGTGGTTCTTGCAACGTATATCGTCAAGACTTACGCTCAAACTTGGTTCGCTATCAAAACTCAGCCATCCTCTAAAGATGGAGCACGACACCTGTATCGAACTCATCTCTGCCACTAGATATTTACCAACAGAACTGAAAGCCATAGTCGATCCGTCAATTCAAAGAAACGGTTACTTTCCTCACCCTGAAAATGATTGCTGGAAATGCTGACAGATTCTCAACAACACATCCGTGAATTGGCCGCACGTTGCATTTTGAAAGCTCGAAGCATTAAAAAAAATAGACTTCTACTGTTCCTACTTCCTTCTCTAAACCTTGATGCATCATCGTACCTCGATCTTATTGACTGGCAAGATACAATCACGGAACCACCAATATTAAAACTGATATCCGATGAGATATCCAAATGTTTGTCGCGCAAAAAGGATAAGTCTGCCATGCCACTCTCAAGCGGTTTAAAGAGCAGTTAAGACTGTAAATGAGGCTTCTGCAAAGTTGAGAAAAAAAAATCATAGAAGGTTTCATAAAAGCCAATTGAGTCACGTAGAACCATAGAGAAATAATCTATGCGTAGAACTATGCCAAATATTGAAAGTAAGCAAGATTTTCGCGCCCATTAAAGCTAAGTTTATGATTTCCTTAAATATTGTTTGTGCCTTATATTCTTCTTACACATTAATATAACTTATAAAATTGTGTTTTATTTAAAAAAATTATTATTATGCCTTTTTCACCTTGCTTTAATTACATAAAAAAAATATGATTTTTTCAAAATTTCGCCACTTTCAAACCCCATCCGGAGGCAGAAGATGATATCCGATCTAAACCATATTTTACAGGTGATTAGGAGATGTCGTTGGACACCCTTTTCGCGATGAGCCCGAAAGAAATCGTAAAAAAAAATTTCCCCCATACAAAAACGGCCCAGCCTAGTGGACATATTATCCAAAGGTTGTGAATTTGGGTCCCGCTTGAAATATCTGGTACGGGCTAAAATGTTATCTTTTGCAATTTGTGATAAAAAAAAATTCTTACAAGTTTTCATACAACCTCCTCCCGGCCTATGCTCTCAACGAAAGCCACTAGATGGCCTAGGTGGCTGCAGAGCTCTGCCCCGTCGTTGGTATACTTGTGTAGAGTGTTTTCATTTTACGAAGGCACGAGGGGTATGAGGTAGGAAGTGGTGTGAGACCGCGCGGAGCTCAGTAGGGAACGACTCGGTTCGACGGAGCGACGCGGAGACGTAGAATGTGTGCACCGACCGGGCACCGAGTTCGTTCTCTACTGAGCTCCGCGCGGTCGCCTCTCGCACCACTTCCTACCTCGTACCCACGAGGTGTACGAGGTAGGAAGTGGTTTTGGTTTTGCCTTTGTACAATGAAAACACTAACAATGTCCTGTCGCAACTTGCGCAGGAGCCTGGCCTCGGAGTCGATGCGGTCGCACCACTCGGAGCGCGGCGGCGGCGGTGGCGAGCGCTCGGAGGTCGCCAGCAAAAAAGGTAAAGGTAACTCACAAGGATGTATCGACACTTTTTACTTTTTAAATTTTGTTTTTAAGTTACATACATACACATCGTCACCGCCTTTTACTCAGTGGGGTGCCGCGATCCTGTCACACCTCTGTCTCTTCAACTCCCATAATGTTGTTTATTTATTTATTTTAGACTGGCAGCCTAGGCTGATGCGTCTAAATCCAGTTAAACTTTGTTATTTTTGTCATTATCTTGGATTTTTTAAAATTTAATTTTCGTTCTTGAGCACTCTTTTTGAGATTGAGATGTTTTATTTGTTAGATATTTATCTAGTCTATTTTTGAATTTGTTGGTACTAAGTGCGCTTATTACTTCCTCTGGAAGTTGGTTCCAGAGTCGTTCACCACTCTGTTTGTTATAAAATGTTTGCGAGTATTGCTGTTAAAGTTTGTTCCACTTAGTTTCATGCTGTGGCCTCGAAAGTGTAGGTTTGTCTGATCTTTCCTCTGCAGAACCGGTAAACTCTGGAACACTCTCCCTGCCCATATAATTCCCCGCATGTACAGCCTCGGGTCCGTCAAGAGGGGCGTGAATAGGCACCTGTCAGGCCTGCACGGCATTCGCAACCCCCGCATACGACCGAATGTCCATGGGCGTCGTTAAGACACTTTTTGGGTGGCTCGGCGCCACATGTCGGGCTTTCAATGAAGACCAAATTAAAAAAAAATTGTACTTTGTATGGTTTGGGTGGGAGTGCGGTGAGACCGTGTGTGTGTATCGCGATTGAGTGTTATCCGCTGGTGTTTCCCTTCGCAGGATCTTCGAGCGGCAGCGGCAACCAGGCGGGCAGTAGCAAACAGCATCAGGTATTTATTACTTTATCACGGTTTTCTGAATAGTCTGCCGGTCACCACTAATCTCGTGCAAGGTTAACCAGGACGAAATCATAATTTAGAATCAGATCCTTGTGATTCAGTTAATTTGTGAGCATTTTAGCTCACAAATTCAACTGGCACTTTCTGAAAAGTGTAAATGATTGTGTCAGTCCATCAGTCAGCGTGTATGCGTCCACTGCTGGACATACGCCTCTCCAATTTTCCTCCAGTCCTCCCGGCCTTCAGAGATTTCAAATGGTGTGATGAATTTAGTAAATATTTCCGCAGCAGCTGGCGGCGGCGGCGGCGCATATGGCGTTCGAGCAGCACAGCGCCGCGGCGATGCAGGCGCTGCAGCATCAGCTGCTGAGAGGTGAGATCATTTTTAGTTTTCCGTATCCGTACGGAAGCCTATTTAGCCTATGCCGCCTTTCCGTGTGTCTGTTTGCCCTACTGGTTGGAATTTTCACAGAATATGTGCTATTATGGCGCAAATTGCTATTATGGCGCATATTGCTATTATGGCGCATATTGCTATTATGGCGCATATTGCCATTATGGCGCATATTGCTATTATGGCTCATATTGCTATTATGGCGCATATTGCTATTATGACGCATATTGCTATTATGGCGCATATTGCTATTATGGCGCTTATTGCTATTATGGCGCATATTGCTATTATGGCGCATATTGCTATTATGGCGCTTATTGATATTATGGCGCATATTGCTATTATGGCGCATATTGCTATTATGGCGCATATTGCTATTATGGCGCTTATTGATATTATGGCGCATATTGATATTATAGCGCATATTGGTATTATGGCGCATATTGCTATTATGGCGCTTATTGCTATTATGGCGCATATTGCTATTATGGCGCATATTCTAACGAGTAACAGAAGTGTTTTTTGTTTTTTCTCTATCGTAAAAACGGTAATACATACAAGCGTTTAACTTCATGTGATTATCGTGCAAACTCTTAAAGTATAACAACCAATAATAAAAAACAGTAAAGTAGTCTTGTCCGAATGCCTTGATAAAGGTGCGTTGGTCGGTGTTGTGCTACCTGAGTTCTTGCAGCGCAGCATCGACTAGTCTAGGCCGGTTGTGTGGGTGAAGCTCGATGGTGTGCATATTGTGTGCGCGGCAGGTCTGTCGGGCGCGGTGCCGGGTGGCGGCATGAGCACGGCTGCGGCGGCCGCCGCTATGATGCAGTTCTCCCCTCTCCTCTACACGTACCAGCTGGCCATGGCGCAGGCTTCTGCGCTCGGTGAGTGTTGTTTTTTTTAATCCCCGACGAAAAAAGAGGGATGTTATAAGTTTAACGTGTATGGGTGTGTCTGCCTGTGGCATCGTAGCTCCCAAATGGATGGACCGATTTGGATGCGGTTTTTTTTATTAGAAAGCTGGTTTAATCGAGATCAAGTATTTAAGTAATGACAAAATGAATTGACTTAAAAAGTGGACCGATTTGCATGCGTTTTTTTTAAAGCTTGAAATAAAAGTTAAATTACAAATTTAAAAAACCCCGATCCTTAAAAAGTCAAAAATAATATTTCGGTTTACTTACTTAAAGGAGTCGGGGGACCGCTAAGTAAATAAAATATAAAACTCAGAGCAGCGCGGGTATTTACTTTTAGCGGTCCCCCGAGTCCTTTAAGTAAGTAAACGGAAATTATTTTTTACTTTTTACTTTTTCAGGATAATCGGGGTTTTTTTTATTTTTTATTATGGAAACTGACACGGTTGTCTGCACCACCTACTACATCCGTGATGTCAGCCCATAGGGTGCTTCCCTGTGCCCTGTTAAGGTCCTAGTTAGGACCGATGATATGTAACCGAATAGAACAAATTATGATAAGTTTAGAGTTCAGTTCAACTGCCTTAACACGTTAACAGCGGATCACGAACAGCATTCGTGATGGTATGTTTTCTCTAGCTCTCGGATCACAAATGTGACTTGTCATCAGATTTTGCACTGTTCTTTCTAAAATCAAGAGCACTGTTCATGATCCACGCTTCGTGTATACTGTAGTTGAGTGTTAGCTACACACACATATACAATTCATCTATAAGAGGCTACTCTCGAGCGCCGCTACTCAGTGCGCCGCGAGCAAAAACTGCAGTGTGCCGTGTGTAAAAATTGTTTTTTTGTTTGTAAAACCTACATTTTTGTATCGCTTGTGGTAAATCAATTAATCTATACCAATATCTGATTTTTTTTTAAGTATATTAAATTAATAAATTTTAAATAATAGTCCTATAACCTATACAAAACATAACCCTCCTCCAGGTGGGACGATGTGGGCACTGTTCCAAGGACGCTCGCTGGATGGCCACACTGATACGCTGCCTCAGGAACTCGAGCGAACGTTGTTCTCCTGAAGCAGCGTACAGGGACATCCCGATGTCTTTCGCGAGCTGCGTTGCCTTCTCAGACCATGCCCCCATAGTTATTTTTCTATAAGTTAACCAATAATTCTGAGAATCACCCGCGTCCTAGGGAATACGCCGCAGTTAACCACTCACGCGTCGCACGCCGCGCGCGCGCATATTCCGTGAGTGTCGCGGTGTTCGCGACTGCGACCGCATAAGGACGACGTTACGGGAAATACGCTTCTTTTAAGAAAAATTATATGAACACCTATAGCAAGTTTAGCATGGTGGTAGTCGTTATACAATTTCGTACACAGTTATTTATAATTTTAATTGTACTCACCTTTTTTCTAAAAATCGAGGGTTGAATGCTGCACTTGGTGAGGTGATGTTTTATTACGTCAACTCAACGTGTTGAGGCATTTTCTAAACAAGATCTCAATAATGTGATCACTGCACTACCAAATATGAACTCTACACTCAATTGCGCTTCTAAAAACACCAAATACGAAATATATCTTGCCTTCGGCGCCTGGGAAACATCGTTCGAACACGGGCACTCGCTCACCGCCATGACACTGAGCTGACTGGCGGGCGTGGTTCAAATGTTTTTTTCCACGAGAGACGATGCTGTCATCATTTGAACTATTGAATCAGATCGAGAAGAGCATATCTTCACCTTATTTTAGAGGTAAAATAGAGCCTTATCCCCATATTAAAAGAGTGTGTATTTGTATGGCAAAGGTTACCTGCCGCGCCGGGATAGACGTATGTCCCAGCGACGCACTGTGACCATTTTATCGCTGGGACATACGTGCGTCCCAGCGACGCGCGAGTGGTTAAAGTGTTAAGAACGCTCGATGAACAATAAACGGTATGTGCAGCCGGTAAGAGCGGCGGCAGCGGCGGCGGCGGCGGGGGCGGCGCTGGCGGCATGTCCATGGCGGAGATGCAGCGCGCGGCGGAGCTGCAGCGGCAGTACCTGCTCGATATGATCCCCGGCCAGCCCGCGCAGCAGGGGCATGGCTCGCGCAACCCGTGGGCCAGCAAGTAGCCGGTGCCGGTGAGGACATTCTCGCGCATACTTCACACGCTGACAATCTTGTGATCATCAGTACAGTAGAGAGCCTTGATAATCCGAACTACCAAAAAACTACCCCTGTTTGGACTCACGAGGCATTCGGATTATAGTAAGTTTGTAGCGTATATTTCTTGCACCCCGGTATAGGCGAGTCGGTACGAGTCGTGGTGATGTTGAGGAAGGCAGGTTGGGCGCCAGGACCTGATTTACGGCTGTGTCCAAGCCGGAATGAAAACTTGCAGAGTCGAGAACAAGCCATATAATTAAACAGCCGCTGAAATATTAGAACATAGCTTAGTACACTTTGATTATTATAATCATATATATGCTTTATCAGTACAGGCATTAGGTATTTACAAAAACTCACCTCAATACGAGACGGCTGTTAACCCTTTAGCTCCCGCGATTTTAATATCTCAGTACCTACCGTTGACTTCCAGCCCTTTTCGCCGCGCGCAAAAACGCAAAATTTTGGCGCGCGCACTAATTCGAATATCCCGCCTCAATCGATCGATTCATCAATGATCAGTATTCAGTCTGATTTGTACTGAAATTGCGCATTCAGTCATACCGAACACTTCAGGATTCACTTATTTAGAAGCACAGACCGATTTTTTTAACTCCAGGCAAAACAAAACACACTCGACATTTTTTTTTTTTTTTTTCTAACCAAAACTGTATAATTTCCTCCCACAAGTCGCCCATCAAAATATAGCTATTGAAACGTACTCTAGAATACGGGTACCCGAAATACGGTACAAGATCTGTGTATTCCAGTGTCTGTGGAAATGTCAGTTGTCATGGGAGCCTTTTTTTTTACATTTTCAAAAAATATTTTCTGTGTGAAGGTGATGTGTTGCCTCAGTCATGTTTAATAATAGTTACTAGTAAATTTAACCAAGAATGTATACCAGTATTCAGTTCTACTAAGAAAAATTGGTAGAATTAGTGATGAATTAAATAATGAGCCGCGCGCCGCCGCGCCGCGCCGAACCCCGATCGGGGTTTGCGGGACGTGACCGGTGATCGATGTATTAACACCGATCGGGGTTTCCGGCAGCCAAAGGGTACATGCAACAAGTTGGATAGACAAATGCAATAAAACAGCTGTATACTTTCTCATATCATAAAATACACGAAAAATAGTTATAAACGGTTCTATTTTAGTCTGGCGGGTTCTATTTATTGACAAATAAAGAGCCTTGTCCCTCAAATTACGTAGTATCAACTTTTCGGATAACGAGAGGTACTTAATTTTCGTCAGCCCAGTCCAAGCAAGTGTTAAGTGCTGATATGGCTCGCGAGTGGGGTATTTTCTTGACATTTGGAGTAGGAGAATTGTCAATAAATAAAAGATTCGTCATTCCTAGATTTGTTCGGATTATAGAGGTGTTCGGATTAGCCTGAGTACGGATTATCGAGGTTCTACTGTATTTGTTTTTTTTTTGTGGACCTAGTGGTCCAGGTGCGACCGCTCAGTAGTGGTAACGACTAGGTGCCGTGTCAGTGCTTCCCTTTGATCTTGTCGGCTACACTGAACTGGACGGAAAACGCGAACTATTTACATAGCCGCTTCGACCGACCTTTCATTCAGTGCGGTAGTATCAACCCGGGCAGGTTAAATCCTACCACCTAGTAAGCTGAGAAGGGAAGTTGTGGAATTCGAACCATGGTCAGGCTCCAACGGTCGAACGGTCACCCATCCAAATTTTCACCGCGCCCAGGTGTGCTTAAGGTCACGAGCGACATTCGACAGATCGCACCGCTGAGCTACCGAGGCGGACACCTTGCTTGGACCAACTCCTCCCACCTCTTCTCAACTGAAAATACTCAATTGTTTAAATGGTTCCAAATATTGGTACTTAAAGAATAAAAATGTCTTTTTTTTAATGGAAAATTACACGGTTTGCTAAATCACCTACAACATCTGTGATGTCAGCCCATGACACCAGGTGAACTAGGTGCCATGTCAGTGTTTCTCTTAATTTCATGTCGGCTACACTGAACTGAACGGAAAACACGAACTATTTACATACATAGCCCGGGCGGGATGAACCCTACCACCTAGTAAGGTAAGAAGGGAAGGGACCTACAGTTTTACGTGGAATCCGAACCACGGTCAGCCTCCAACGGTCGAGCGGTCACCCATCGAAGTACTGACCGCGCCCAAGTGTGCTTAACAACAGTCGACCGACCACACCACTGAGCTACCGAGGCTGACAGATTAAACAGAAAACAGAGAAACAGAATTAAACATCCTGGTCGCGACGTATTTTATCTCTGCATTTTCGGCTTTGCTAAAATCTCTAAAAGAAAAATATAAAAAGTGAGTACATGCTTAGTACTAACATATAAAAAAAACTGAATTAAATAGTATCTTTTTGTTTCCAGTATTGAAGCATCACTCGCGCCGGGCGGGGCGCGACACTAGCGAATACGTATAGCGAGCGGTGATACTGTATGACGTAATTTGATAAAACAATAATGTCTCCTATACACACTGAAGCTTTTGCACGCGTCGCTTGGCACGCCTGCACGCGCGTGTTTCGAGAGATGTCTTATGTGCGGAGAGTTTATTTTATTTGAAAGCAAAGAATTCAAATTAATATTGCTAAAAACATCTCATTCTATATAACAATTCTGTTTCGTCTGCATCCTTACCTTTAATAAAATCGAACGTCTGTTTTCTGTCTGTCTGTCTGTCCGCTTATAACTTGAGAACCACTGAACCGATTTTAATGCAGTTTGCTTCTGCGGATAGCTTGGTTCTTCCCATCAATTATAGGCTACATTTCATCACGTTAAATGGCTTATGAGGTTAGCAGAGAAGTCAAATATGAGAGCGGGCGGAGCCGCGGGCACAGCTAGTCGTTTATAAATTGAAATTCGAAAGTTCTTAATTCAAATAGTACGATCCTAATAAATAGAATGCGAATTCTGTAACGATCGACGATGCGTCCACTCCTCATCATTCTATGTTCTCTTACAACTAGGGAACTAGTCAATGAATTCAAACAGTGTTTTCAATTATGTGTTCTGTCATATAAGGATAGTTATATACATAGGATATTTTGCCTATTGACGTTAGTGATACATGTCAACTAAGAGAACGAACCGATGATACCATGTGACCAATTTGGGGGGAAGGGAGGGGTTTGTCAGAATACCACGCTAGGTCAATGAGAGGGGGGGGGGGGGGGGGGGGGGGGGGTATTCACCCTGTCACATGGTTTTTTGTTTTGTTTTGTTTGCTACCCAGCCTCTTGGGAGGGTGGGTGCTCTATCCTCCGCACTGAGACCTCAAGACGGTCCGTTGTATGTTGGCGCCCAGGTAGTGCTACTCCAGCCACCCGAGCTCTTTCATGAAGTGGAGCACTCTTCTTAGTACTTGTCGCATGGTATTTCAAAATATAGTTTAAAAAGACTAAAAAAAATGCAGCGGCGGTCTGAGACACACAAAAACAATCGCTTCGGCGGCGTGGACTGGGTCACGTGGTATGGGTTCACGTACCCCGAGGTATAAACAATAATTATTAGAGTGTTTTAATTTTACGAAGGCACAAGGGGTATGAGGTAGGAAGTGGTGTGAGACCGCGCGGAGCTCAGTAGGGAACGACTTGGTTCGACGGAGCGAGACGGAGACGTGTAGAACGTGTGTACCGACTGGGCACCGAGTTCGTTCTCTACTGAGCTCCGCGCGGTCGCCTCTCGCACCACTTCCTACCTCGTACCCCTCGTGCCTTCGTAAAATGAAAACACTCTACCTGCACTAGTCTTGCAGGCTATACATTTAGTTAGGTCACTGCACGCAGAGCGCATTGCGTCAGATTGTTCGTAATACTCGTGTCGATAAAGGAGTCCTCAGATAGAGATAAGATACTCAACGAATGTATGATGTTATACGAATGTATATTTGTTTGAATTCTTTGATTCGTACACTTGGCATTGCTATAGCGCTGATTCGGGCGGAAAATGTAAATGAAATTGTATAAAAACCCAAAACTTATGGATAAATGTTTTTAAATTTTTATTTTGTGTGAAATATTACTCGTTTTGTAGGTATTTTTGACTTTTCTATGAGAGATTTCTATTTCTTGGAGAGAAAAATGGGTATGATGAGGCGGCAGATGACCGAGTGGTCTGGGCGTCGGCTTCTCTTGCGAGAGGTCCGAGGTTCGAATCCAACCAGAGTGAAGCAATGTGTTTTTCTGATTTAAAAAAAATTACATAGATACCTTCACCCACTACTCCATGTTTCGGATTCCATGTAAAAATGTAGGTCCTATACATTATTTATTCCAAATGGTCTGGCGAAGGATTCACAGTATGTCTTTATACACTGGTATACTCGGGTGTCCAGAGGGCAGAAAAAAGGGATCTTGGATCTTAAGGCTCTCTTGCACAAAAAAGCACAAACTCTCTCTTACGGCGTTGTTTGAGGCAGTCACGGTGCAGGAGATGGCTACTCGGTTTTGCTCGCAACGTTTGTGCAAGGGGTAGCACACGCTCAAAGTTGAATGTCCTCTTTAGGTTTCCGTGCCCGTACGGAAGCCTATTACTAAGCCTACGTTATCTGTCTGTCCGTCCTATGTTTAAAGGGCTGTAGGCTGTATCTTTGAAAATGTTAATAGGAAGCAGGTTGAAATTTAAATATGTTATAATAAAATTATACAATTCAAGTATACAATACATATACAAAGGTGGATGTCCTAATAAAAAAAAACAAAAGAAAAAATTGAGGGGAATCTCATACTAGAAAGTGGTTTTTTTTCAAGTTGATTTTTCTCTATCGTAAAAACGGTATAGGTCATTCGTTCTAACCTGAGGCGTACAAATACATTCACGCATGACGGTGAGCATAAAATTCTGCGAGTGTACCTACTTGTTAGGTTTTACATCGTGCTGTGTCTGCTCCCTTTCAGCTAAAAAATGTTTTTTACATTTTTATAATCTTGTTTTCTTATTTTATAGTTTTTAGCTGAATAAACGTTTTTCTTTTTTTCTTTGTAGTTGTGCTCAGGCCATATATTTATGTGCATGTCAAGCATTTGTATTAGAGAAATGCATTTGTGTGCGTACGTGCGTTCGTCTCAGGTTAGGCCGTCCATGCTATAATACACACTAGCGTTGAACTTGGTGAGATTATATGTAGTTCAAACTCTAAAGTAAAATAATAAAAACCGACCAATTGGAACCCCGGTTCCGTTCGAGTTCGACTCACACTTAGCCGGATTTTCCGCTGGCTCTGGAAACAGTTCTGTTTTCTTTATAAGTTTGTTGTAATGTATATTTTGGCTATCTACAAGGTGTAAACGTCGTTTTGAAGGCGAAAATTTATATGTTAATATTTATAAAATATTTTTGAACAGCAGTGCTATAGCAGGTCGAGTGTAATAATATTGAATTAATATATAATTGAAAAATGTGCGTGGCATAAGAAAGTATGTTCTATGTACAAGATAGGATGGGAAGAAACTGAACAGCTACGAGAAACTTCCCAAGCAATGCACCGTACATATTTATCATATAGTATAATTTTCTAGTAAGTTAGTGAAGAAAGTTTCCGGAAGGAAGGAGTCTGGGATATGGATCCAAACGTGATACAAAAAAAACTTACAAAATCATCAGTGATCGGCGTAGGTAGTGCCATTTGGGGTCAATGAACATGAATGATGATGTTAATATGGACATGCCCCGGGATTCCGGGATTGATGATCCCGGGATCCGGGGCACCTAGTTCACCCGATGTGATGGGCTGACATCACGAATGTTGTAGGTGTTGTAGACAATAATAATTTGTGAAATATGAAGATGATTAAAAATAATGAAGATAAGAACAAAACAAATATTCAAAACACAGCATTATTTATTCGCAGATATTGAAAATTGACAACATTTGTTCACAGAAACAAAATCTAAGGTGGACTAGGTAACTTACGTTTAAGGAATATCCATGTTAAGATATCCCAAATCCCGAGAATAGCACTACCTACGCCGATCAATGCTAATCACGCCGTAAAAGGCGACTGAGGGATAAGGACGAGATGCCGTGTTAAAAGGCGCCAGGCTAGCCACCTCTCACCTTGGCACGGTCCTTCCACCGAGACACGCAGCAGGTGGATCTGTGTGCCTTAATTGCTGCTTGATAGTTATTTTTTGTCCTAATACTTTGCTAAAGGTCCAACACCTGGTCGGTGTTGTGTTCTTGCAACACAACACCGATTATGCTGCTTACCCCGATTGTCGGGATACAGCGTGTGGTATGTATTGTATTTTATTCTGTCTATTCTTGGAATATAGTGGCATAATTTATTCGTAAAAAAATATTTATTTTATGATGGACAGCCTGAGCTGATATGTCAAAATTCTGTCTAATATAAAATGCTTTTTTTTATTTTTATAGTTTTTTTCTGTGCGTAATGTTGAGAAATGAATATTTTAAAGAAATACATCATAATATGGGCTCCATATCTCAGAATTGTGGAAGATTGGTTCGTGCAAAACATTTTCGATGTTGTCACCGATTTTTTTTTCTTACTCACATGTATTTATAGAAATAACCTAATGGAACCTCCGATCATAGCAATTTTGACATTTGAGAATTTTCATAATTTTATATAATGAAATAGGCAGTCAAATATTGTAATGCTAATTTACGCAAAAGCATATTACATATAAATATATAGAATTTAAGGAGCATGTGTAAGTTTACTTGAATTTTTTTACATAATTGTCGATGTAATTTAATAAATTAAGATGAAAGGAGCCTTGCGTTTTATTTACATACAAAACACACATAAATACTAATTACTTTTTATTTATTAGAGTGTAAAAATTACATTGAAAGATCTGAAAATAATTCATATGGCGGCTTTGGCATTACATAAATGTGAGAGTAATCAAAAATATTAAGAAAATTACCTAATAGAATATGTACCTACTATGTAAAATACGTACATATTCTAATATCTTAAGTAGGTACACATTGATTAATAATTATGCAATAAATATAAATGCTAGTGGAATATTTTGGCAAGTCAATAAATAGTAGTTTATTCTTTCAGCATCACGGAGGACGCCACTAGCTCCTGAAAAAAAAAATTATTGTTCACAAAATACATATGATAAATTGTAAAATACAGAGTAAGGCTTAACTCACTCGTACCACCGACACGTTTCGACAACATCGGAACGACAAAAAAGTCACACTATATGAATTTAGTATGGAATCTCTTCGTCGGACCAGACTGAAATCTGTCGCAAGTGAGTCCTGACGCGTTTTCACTTTTCACTCTTCACAGGCTGCAACTTTTCTGTTGATTTCTGTGCGTCTCCCCGTGCATGTCGTAAAAGGCGACTAAAGGATAAGGACAAGATGTCGTGCTAAACGGCGCCAGGCTAGCCACCTATAACCTTAGCACGGTCCTTTCACCGAATCATGCAGCAGGTGGGTCTTCATGCCTTACTTGCTGCTTGATAGCTGTTATCTTGTCTGAATACTTTGCTAAACGCGGTGGTCAGTGTTGTGTTGCAATTTACCAGAGTCCTTGCAGCACAACACCGATTACTCTGCTTACCCCGATTGTCGGGAAACAGCGTGTGGTATGTATTATTTACTTATCGCTCTTGGCGTATTACTCTATTAGATTATCTATGTCTGCTGATATCTCATTGACTTGTACTGTGTGGGGTCCAGAGCTGCGCTTCGTGCGCACGAAGCGCAGCTCTGGTGGGGTCGGTACTTAATAAGAATATTCCCACTGCATATCTCCCCGTGCATGTCGTAAAAGGCGACTAAGGGATAAGCGGCCTGCAGACACCCCGGTCGACTTGTGGCTTTCATGGAAGACATAGGCTGACTGGGGTAGCTGGAGACTACGGGGTTTTGCACGAAGGTCCCCAACCAAGTGGGATTAGTTTGCAGGCCTAGAGCCAACCCCAAACCAAAACAACAACAACAACAACAACAACATCTCATTGACTTCTTGAAAAACTTTATTTATATGGGTTTTAAATTATGCCACACATTACAAATGCTTTATTTAAAATCTGATTGTTAAAAATTCTACGGCCTCACTACCCATCGCGCCTGCAGAGAGCTCATGTGTATGGGCCATACGTTTCAGGCCTGAAACGTCGAACTTGAAGCTGAATAACTAGCAAATCGAGAGTAGAGCTGTTGTAGAGATTTTTTACTAATGCTTACGTTGTGACTAATAGCTAATTCAGCACACCAACGGCACGTTAGAAATAACAGACACCATGGAATTGTCTATGCCGAAGCGAAAAAAAAAGAATCCCTGGAAGCATCGCTGGCTACAGAGCCCTAAAAAGGAAGGACTGTTTTTATAACAATGACCTTACTGACACTGAAATATATTCAGGAGTTCTGGTCTTGTCTGAGCAGGGGTATGCAACTTTATGAATAGTCGAGGTCTACGGCCACCCTGGTCGTATTGCGGCCTTCACGGAAGACATAGTCTGGCTGGGGTTGCTGGAGATCGAGGGGTTTTTTGCACGAACGTCTCCGACCAAGAGGGGCTTGTTTGCAGGCTTAGAGTGAACCTCTGCTACCACTACAACTTTTCATTTCATTTATTCATTTCCATCTTAGGTACCATCGGTACACTTGAGTTCGTCACATTTTAGTTTACCAAATTTACAATTGAAACTGTCTGGGTCTAGCCATGGCAAGGGACTAATAATTTTAGCCTAAGCAATAACATAGGTACATAACTAAAAATTATAAGAATACAGAGAAAAAAAACAGTTTTGTGCATGAAAGGCAATTAAAACTAGAGCTAAATTAAAATACTTCGCATCAATAGAATTGTCACAGGCTAAAAATTCAATTATGTCAATATAAAAAAAATTAAAATTAAAATAAAATAAAAATAAATTAAAATAGGTAACAACAACAATTAGTCGTACCTTGTGTGTGTCCAAATAGCTCAAATCTTCGTCAGCTGCTAGCATCTGTACGGCGTCAACTATCACGTTTGTTGCCTTGGCAACGTTCTTGCCGAACATCGCCAGTACTTCTTTCACAGATACCTGGAAATTTTATATGGAATCAGATGTAATATGGTATGGATGAATTGATTGATTGATTTATTTATATATTTATATATTACATTGTTATTACAGAGCAAGCCCCAAAATTTAACAATGCAGATTCAGAATCTATTTCAAAGTTAGCTCAACTTATCTCACCGCGTACTTTTGAAATACTTTAGTATTGCAGTTGAAGACGTCTAGATAATTGAGAAGTAAGTGTGGATTTATAATGAACATTGATTTGTATGTTATAATATAAAGTGTGAGAGTTAGCCAAGTCCGATTTCCGCTATGAACCGATTTATAGCCTTGGGGTTGAGTGTTTGCATTAACCGGAACTTTAGCGACACACTGGTATGCAGGTTCTGTATAAAAGAGGATAAAAAGCCCATACACATCCTTTGTGAATGTGAACTGCTCTTAGACAGTAGAAGCCGTATCTTGGAGGTTATATTTTGAACTCATGCCACGTGCTAGTTTGTGCGAAAGGAACGATTGTCAACGAGATTGATCAGACACACGTTTCCTGCCTATGTAGGTGTGATGCCAGCGCGGTTGAGGCAGCTAAGCGCTACTTACAGATGTTTCGTTGTCCTTCCAGCAGTCGTAGTCGGTGACGAGCGCCACCGCTGCATAGCTGAGACCCGCTTCCTTGGCCAGCACTACCTGCCGATAGTCAAATCAAGAGCAAACTATGACACGCCTAAACTTAAATCGGTGTCGGTACACAGCGAACACTAATACGGGACTTCGTGGCCATACGATTTTTGTTTTTTTTTATGTTATTCTGTATGGGTGGCTGAGTCGGAGGGGACAAAGCGCATGCTCCGACCAGCCAATATCACCTCCGAGAAAGTAGGTGCCATACCGAAGACTTCCCTGGATTGCTGGCTATACTGGACTAGAGGAGAACACAGCCGAGGCGGCCATCTTACATCCAGTACGGTGGTATCAACCCAGTCGGCTACAATTTTAGCCTACCACCTAGTAAGGGGCTAGGGAAGGGACCTACAGTTTTACACCGGTTCCGAACGGTGAAGCAGCAGGTGTAAGTATCCACGTAAATTTTTTAATCAGAAAAAACTCATTGGTTCTCGCCGACCGGATTCGAACCTAGGACCTCTCGCATGAGAAGCCGATGCCCAAACCACTCGGCCACCCGCAGCTTTAGCTGCTAAAGCAAATTAGTTTTAATTCAAACCCAATGGAACTTTATGGTGTTGAACTCCTGGAATAAATTGCCTCAAGAAGTGATAAGTGCTATATATACAGGTTGTTTCAGGAATCAGGATAGGTTTGAGAAACTTTTGAGAAAATTAGGTACTCATTATTAGAAGAAAAAAATCCTTATACTCAAATACTCAAATTCATACAAAAATTGGAAATTGCAATAAAATTCGATGGACAGTGAGTCGTCGTTGCAGTGGCAGCCCCCGAAAATGGTGCTCCACTACGTGAAAGAGCTCGGGTGGCTGGGGTAATAGCACCTGAACGCCAACGTACAACAGACAGTCTTGAGGTCTCAGTGCAGAGAATCCCCCTCTAAGAGGTTGGGCAGCAGAACAAACAGACCTACCTCAGGCACAGTGGTCATGTTGACAAGCTGTCCACCCCACTGTCGGTGCGCGAGACTCTCGGCGCGACTCGAGAATCTGCAACGAGACAGAATTTACAATTTTTTTCTGTGATTTAAAAAACTTATTTAATTTATTTTTTTAATGGAAACTGACACGGTTGGCAACATCACCTACAACATCCGTGATGTCGACCCATAACACCGGGTGAACTTGGTGCCACGTCAGTGCTTCCCTTCGGTCGTGCCGGCTACACTGAACTGGACGGAAAACACAGTTATACTAATTGTTGTTGATTTGACTTGATATATTTTTAAGTATCAAAATTGACGATGGCGCTATACACCAGATATAGGTAATGTAAATAGGCAGACTGGTCAGATTCTTGAGTATTCATGTTTATGCTGTAAATATTAATGTTTGTTTGGCAGTTCTTCTTCGCATTGAATTTAGAACTGGCGGAATTTTCGACACGTCCAAGGGTAGGTTACCTACCTGTGGATGAAATTAACAACAACAAAAACCACGATTACTAAAGTATTATTACCTAAGTAAAAATAACAACTATATGAAAATTTTATTATTTAAACATTTAACTCAGGGGTACTTGGGTCTCAGAAAATTCGCCAAGGGGGTACCAATTAAAATATAATTGCGAATCGCTGATGTAGCCCATTTCATGTTGTTCCTGTCAGAATTAGATTCATGTAAAAGCTTCCCATTGATCGTGCCGGCACAGATTACTTAATAGTTACTTCGTAAAAGATAAATCACTCCGCAGAAAAAGTTCCATACCTTCGGTTTTAATAGCCTACTGCTTCCCGTCGCCAATCGCTGCGTGCGAAAATGTACCTAAACGATCGAGTGTAAAGTGCATTATTGCTTTGCGGCTGCGCGCAGTTGTATGGGCGAGCGTGTAGGTATGATTCGCGCGGCTGACGAATTTCTACTGAAATAGACCGCCGGCGACCCCCCGGGCGTTAGGTAGTTAGCGCGCGCAAGTACATAGAGTGCGTGAGGCCTGGTGCCGGTTACACTGAACTGGACGGAAATACTCACCTCGGCCCCTGTATAACAACGCAGACGCCCTCCTCGTGGAAGCTGTAGCCCCGCTGGCGCGCGCTGCGAATGAGGGCGCTGCGGCCTCTCTCGCAGAACGCCGGCCGCATGGGCAGGTGACAGACCCCGCGAGGGCCTCCATCGGTGTTGTCGAAGAACGTGCATGGACGACCCCAAGTCCTGGAATCAACGATGGCTTCACTGAACGCTGGGAATATGGCTACGTGATATGGTGCGTAACGAGGCAATCCGCCGACGCACCAAAGTAATCGATATTGGACACCGGGTGGCTAAGCTCAAGTGGCAGTGGACTGGGCACGTTAGCCGAAGAGACGACGACCGTTGCAGGAACCGTGTCCTGCACTGGCGGCCGTGGACTGGAAAACGGAGTGTGGGAAGACCACCCGCCAGTTGGGACGACGACATCAAGTATGTCGGCGGAAAGCAGTGGTTCCATACCGCTGAAGGCCGGGAGGACTGGAGGAAAATTGAAGAGGCGTATGTCCAGCAGTGGACGCTTACACGCTGACTGACTGACTGACTTCACCGAACGCATCTGGGACCATTGCAAGTAGGAGGTTTCAATTGAGCACGAGACCAGCAGTTGGAAAATCTTGCACTCTTACAGCGAGCTAGACGTTTCGGCTTGCGTAAAGCCCTCGTCTCAGTTTCCATTTAAAAAAGGCGGACTTATTCCTTACAGGGATTTCTTACAGTCAACCTTAGGATGTTTGAGATATTTTTTTTATGGAACCTGACACGGTTCGCTGCATCACCTACAACATCCTCGATGTCAGGCCATAACACCGGGCGAACTAGGTGCCACGTCAGCGCTTCCCTTCGGTCGTGCCGGCTACACTGAATTGGACGGAAAACACAAACTATTTACATAGCCGTTTCACCGACGTTTCATTCAGTGCGGTGGTATCAACCCGGGCAGGTTGAACCCTACCACCAAGTAAGGTAAGAAGGGAGATTCTTATGTTGTGAAAAATATGTAGGTGCTTAGTTGCAAAAGATTTGATTTTGGGATTTTAAAATATATGTTTGCATTTTGTTGTTTGATGTTTTACATCTCAGTGAGGTGAGTGAGTATCTGGCATATTATCCTTACACTTACATACCACACGCTGTATCCCGACAATCGGGGTAAGCAGAGTAATCGGTGTTATGCTGCAAGTACTCTTGTAAATTACAGCACAACACCGACCACCACAATTAGCAAAGTATTAGGACTAAGATAACTATCAAGCAGCAAGGCACGAAGATACACCTGCATGACTTGGTGGAAGGACCATGCCAAGGTGAGAGGTGGCCAGCCTGTCGCCCTTATGCATGGCAACTTGTCCTTATGCCTTAGTCGCCTTTTACGACATGCACGGGGAGAGATCCAGTGGGGCTATTCGTTTTAAGTACTGACCCCACATCATTCATCTGTACAGAATCATTAGCTTCATACAGATTCTGTATGATACTTTCAATGCTTCCTTTGTGTGTGACTATAGTTCCACGTACAGTAGCAAATAGCAGACCTTTGTTCTGGCCACATTCCATTGAATAAATTTATATTCCTGATGAAAAAGAGAGACTCCAAATTGTGATCGGTGTAACAAGGAGGATAACATGTACAGCAAATGGCTGATGGAGTGTGGTCAGAACGAGGAATTACGGAGGGAATTTCAGGCGTCACTTAGGGTGGACAGACTCAATTTGTTTTTTAGTATACACAGTTGGCGAGCCTCAGTGAGAGCGATTTAGTAATTGTGTTGGATTTCGTAGAGCATTCTCTCTCCGTTAGAGACTCTGGGCCCTAGGTGATAGGGAAAATGAGTACCTACTACGGGGGTGATATTAATAAATTATTTTTAAAAGCCCTTTATAAAATAGCATACCTGTCAATAAAGTCGCTCAATACAACCAGGTCACCAGGCTTGTACTGCTCTTGCAGGGAACCCGTAGCGGTGGTAGCCAGGATGTGGGTGCAGCCAGCTTCCTTCAGAGCCCAGATGTTCGCACGGTAGTTCACGTCGCTGCAATATTTTGAAACAGTAGCCTTAAAACAAAAGAATGCTTAATACCTGTAAGCACCGACCTGTAAGTCCCTACTATTGAATTATTTGGCCTTCTTTACCTGTGAGTTTCTACATAACCTCAAATGTACGCCCCTTAAGTCTTCAACTGAGTAAGGAAACGGGGATTCAGTTGGAGAACAGAGGCCTTCTCAGACCACTTATAGTCCAGCAAGAAAGAGTATTCTACGGATGAGAACTAAACTGAGTCCACTTGGCAACACTAGAATCAGCTGTCATTTTTTGACTGCGATCACCAAAGAGTTTAAATATGTCGCTGCGCTCCTTGCTTGGTCTTAGGTTACATTAAAAGCGGCCATCTTGAATGTATTTTTTATTTATTTATAACAAAACAGACAGCCTAATCATCACAAACAGATAAAACATTGAGTTATACATGCATTGAAGTCTGGCCATATTTTTTTTTATGGAAACTGACACGGTTGGCTACATCACCTACAACGTCCGTGATGTCAGCCCATAACACCGGGTGAACTAGGTGCCATGTCAGTGCTTCCCCCTTTGATCGTGCCGGCTACTCTGAACTGGTCGGAAAACACAAACTATTTACATAGCCGTTTAGACCGACGTTTCATTCAGTGCGGTGGTACCAACCCGGGCGGGTTAAACCCTACCACCAAGTAAGATTAGGAGGGGACCTACAGTTTTACGAGGAATCCGAACCTCGGTCAGCCTCCAACGGTCAGCGGTCACCCATCCAAGTACTGACCGCACCCAGCGTTGCTTAACATTCAATAGCGACAGTTGACTGTCTGCACCACTGAGCTATCGAGGCTGGCCATATACTAAATATCCCCTGATTAGACCATCGTTTAGTGGGATCAAACATGTGTGTAGCTGTGGTGTGTAGTGAGTGTCAGTGTCAATGCAGTGTAGTGTTGTGTATACCAGACGGCATATAACTTGGATCAGTTTGCGCAGGTATGGAAGTGTATTTAGGAGCGAACGGCGCGCGCGCGCGGTGCGGAGGGCGGCGGGCGACTGGCCACACCAACCACGCGGTCTGCAGGCGCTCTCCCCGCCGTCGCATCCCGCGCCCTCCACCAAAGATACCCTAAAATCGGCTACTGCACTGGTCCAAGTTATATGCCGTCTGGTATTATGTAGTGTAGTGTTTTGTGGTGGTTGTGTAGTGTAATGTGGTGTAATGTAATTTAATGTTATGTATTGTAAAGTAGTGCAATGTGGTGTGATTGATGATGCAGTAGTCATATACTAGGCAGTTACTTCACAGAATGTAACTGATATATCATGACATGAGTGTTGCCAACAAGAGCGACAGTGGCGACATCGTTTGTATTACTTTTTCCTGCTGGACTGTACAGACAGACACAGATGTGACAGCCTACAACAAACCTCGGCTGAAACTGATGTTTCCTGCCGTGCCGTGCGAGCAACACGCACGGAACACCCTTGATGGTACCCTCGAGCAGAACGTCCGAAGGTTTACCGAACGGAGTGAGCACCTCGCGTGACGACTGCCACTCCAGTAGCGCCGGGTCGTCGAAGCCGGAACCGCCGATTATGCCAATCTGTTTTTCATCGGATAGTTATATGTATCATACATAACATCTGTCTGCACCTAAGCGATTAACTTGAAAACTACATACATAGGTACATACATACCAGACGCTTTATCCCGAAAATAAGTGTAAGAAAAATAATCAGTGTTGTGCTGCAAGAACTCCAGTAAATAACAGCATAACACCGACCATCACGTTTAGCAAAGTATTAGGACAAGATAATTAAGCAATAATCAAGCAGCAAGTAAGCACGAAAATCTACCTGCTGCATGAATCGGTGGAAGGTGCCAAGCGTGCCAAGGTGAGAGGTGACTTTCCTTTCGCCCTTTAGCACGGCACAATGATTTGACACAATGAATGAATGAGCGCCATAGTTAGTAACAATTGAGTCACAAAAAGAGCTTTCCAACAACATAATTATGTGCGGTCATTATTCGTCGGTTTAGGATGGTTTTTTCACGTCCCCCTTTATTTTAATAATTTTTTGTTATATATAAGAATAAGAATTGGGGACGAATTGGGCTGTTGCCATGAATCCGCCGATGATCAGACACAGCCAATATCACAACTCCGCGTGAGTCAACACTCAACGAGCGGGGCCATGCCAAATGTTAACGCAGACAAAATGGACAGGAAAATTTCTCCTAAGAGCAAGGAAAGGTAAAATAAAATAAAATATATTTAGTAGCATTGTTTAATATTTGCAATGCAATGCATTCTAACTAATATACTTTCTCTGATCTAGTCATAAATTATCTCAGTGAGTAATTTAAAATATAAATAGAAAGTTAAAACCGCTGTGGATTTAACTTATGTTTTGCAACAACCATCCAAACTAAGAGTTTTGAGACTGTGAATGAAATTGAACAAATTTAAATTCTATGAAAAACATTTAACACCCTCAGCGCCAAGCCCATTTGGTAAATTCTTCAAATGTACCGGGAAACTCGCCTAGGCCAGGTTTTTTTCCCATACACATTATAATATGAAAAGCATGCTCATTTCTGATACATAAATTGCAAGACAAAACGAGTGTGTATCATTTCTGAAGCACACTGTTTATTAAATAAAAATGAACGCTGAGGGTTCACTTCATAGTGAATATAATATTCCATAGGTATTTTAAATGTTTTTTTTTATAATTTAATAAAAATAAATAACCACACCACAAGCGTCACGTTTGTGGCCTCACATTATGAACACGTTTTATATGTGCCTATAGGAGAAATAAATATTTTCATTTCATTTCATTTCATTTCAAGTGAACTGATGCTAATTCTGTGCATTTACTAAGTAAATTGTATGCAAAGTACGACGTGTTCTTTTGAGTTCTTCGTACTACGTATCAAATATTCAGAGTTCAATGTTACATCGGATCAAACATTATCAAGTCCCTGCTGGAATTTCAGCTCCTTGGTTGTCTCGGCAGAAAGCTGCATTGCTTCGGCTATGTTCCTGTACTTCTTAGATGATTCTTCATTTTTATCTACGCCGTCGCCTAGAAAGAGAGATAAGATATATTATTATCAGTACCTGGGCGAACGAGCTTCGCTCGGCGTCTTAACTGTTCAACAACAGATGACGCTACATAGCATTGTTAACATGAGAGCAGATAGCACATAGCATGAATATTTCAGCCTATTAGTACCTCAATATTCTAAGAGATGGCGATGGTTGAGAAAATAAGTTTCTTTTTGTGTGTGAAATGAATTTACTCAGGGATGATACATATCTAGATAAGCTTGGAAAGTAAAACATTATTTCTAACTACAAAATTGCATCCAAATCGTTAGAGTTGTTTCTGAGAAATCAATAAAATTTTTTTTTTATAGAAAGTGCGAAATGTGACACCGAGCCACCCATAAGTTGTCTAACGACGCCCATGGACATTCGGTCGCATGCGGGGGCTGCGAATGCCATGCAGACCAGAAAGGTTTCTAATCGCGCCTCTCAGAAAAAAAAAATTACATGAGGCGCAAATGCAGCCTTCAAGTCAACCTTTACGTGATATAAGTCGTGCGGCGCCGCTTTTGAGAAACAACTTCACTCACCGTTCTTATACATCATGCTGACATTCGCACAAGCAAAGATATTGCCCAATTCGCACGCCTTCACCGCGTACTTGAACGCCTCCTTCATGCACGGCTGTATGACGTAGTCCGTCCTCTTCCTGTTCGCGTCAGGAGGTGAGGTTGTATCTCTAGACACTCCCTTCATGTACATTCCCGAGAGGAAGTAACAAGCTTCGTGCATTTTGTTGTCGCAGCTTTTCTTCAGGTAGTTGAAGCCTGGGAAAGACAGAGAAGTACATTTTGATTTTTTTTTTTCATGTAAACCGGTATTTATTTATCTATTTCAGACAGGCAGCCCTTGGCCGTTCTAAAATGTACTTCTAAATTCGTTTAAAAGTTGTTGATTTTATAATTATCTAATAACACGCGGCCAGTTTCTTTAGGCAGAAAATCAGCCTAGCAGTACAGAGAGGGAATGCGGCTTCCATCATGGGGACTTTTCCAGCAGTCCCCATTTTGGAAGATTACTTTATTTTATAGTTTTTTCTCAATTTAGTTACTTATATGCTTATTATTGTTAAAAGTGTATGTTGTTCGTGGCGGAATTAAATATATATGTAATATGTATAATAAATAATTTCTAAATATACAGGGTGTCCCAGAAACCGACGATAATCCTTTAACAGGAGATAGGGCTGCTAATTACCTCTCAGAATATCTAATTTTAGGTTTAGTAAAAATGGCTTAGTTTTTGAGATATTGTCATTTTTGTAAAAATCCAAAATTTTCTCCCTCAGCTCATTTTTTTAAATGCCACAAGTACAAATGTAAGATTTTCTTAAAACTAGTTTTTGTCAAATATTCCTGAAAAGTAAGGCTTTCACACGGTATAATTTATTTTTTCATGTTTAATCCTGTTTAGCTGAAAAACGACTTAAGAGCCACATGTTAAAAAATTTTCAGCCTCATCCCTTGAGTTTGGCCGTTCGCGGTGAAAAAAAAAATCACTACACTAAAGTGGCATTATGCAACAAAAATACGCTCATCTAATGTAGTTTTTAAAATGGTACATCACTTACCGAATTGCCCAATTATTTATGAGATATTGTTATTTAACTGCAAAAAGACCTCGGAATTTGATAACTGTTCTCCCAACTACGAATTGGTATAAAATAAACACTTTAAGTAATTGGTCTTTATTAACCTGTTAAAGTAGATGTTCAAATTGTTTACCACCTGCACAAATGCTAGCTCGACATCTTCTCACAAATGCCCGGTTGATGCGTCGAGCAAGTACTCGATGCAAGTGCAGATACGTCCACCTATGCTATGTAAATAGTTTGTGTTTTCCGTCCACTTGACTATAGTCGGCACGACCGAAGGGAAGCACTGACGTGGCACCAAGTTCACCCGGTGTTATGGGCTGACATCACGGATGTTGTAGGTAATGTAGCCAACCATGTCAGTTTACATAAAAAAAAACCTGAGCTACTGCCGTAATTCTTTCTTTGAGCTCTATGAAGTTTTCCACCGGTTTCCCGTAAACTTTTTCTTTTAAATAGCCTCAATAATAAAAGTCTAACGGATTTAAATCCGGTGACCTAGACGTCCGACCCATCTGTGGGGATATGCTTGGTCTAAAAAATTATGCACTTCTCTAGTGCGTAATTTTTGCGCAGGCATCATTTTGCAACCACCTCCGTATGGCCAATGGTGCATCTTCTAAAAGGCTCTGAAGCTCCTGTTGCAGAAACTCAAGATAATTCGCCCGTTTAAAGTTTCTACAATTCAACGGACATCTTGTGGCCTCCTAGCCACTTGCATCCCCACAGATAGACCGGACGTCTAGATCACCGGATTTAAATCCGTTAGATTTTTATTATTTGGGCTATTTAAAGAAAAAGTTTACTGGAAACCGGTGGAAAACTTGATAGAGCTCAAAGAAAGAATTACGGCAGTAGCTCAGGTTTTCTTTTAATGTAAACTGACATGGTTGGCTACATCACCTACAACATCCGTGATGTCAGCCCATAACACCGGGTGAACTTGGTGCCACGTCTGTGTTTCCCTTCGGTCGTGCCGACTATAGTCAAGTGGACGGAAAACACAAACTATTTACATAGCATAGGTGGACGTATCTGCACTTGCATCGAGTACTTGCTCGACGCATCAAACGGGGATTTGTGAGAAGATGTCGAGCTAGCATTTGTGCAGGTGGTAAACAATTTGAACATCTACTTTAAAGACCAATTTACTTCAAGTGTTTATTTTATTCCAATTCGTACTTGGTAGAACAGATATCAAATTCCGAGGTCCTTTTTCAGTTAAATAACAATATCTCATAAATTGTTGGGCAAATCGGTAAGTGATGTACCATTTTAAAAACTACATTATATGAGCGTATTTTTGTTGCATAATGCCACTTTAGTGTAGTAATTTTTTTTTTACCGCGAAGGGCCAAACTCAAGGGATGAGGCTGAAATTTTTTTAACATGTGGCTCTTAAGTCGTTTTTCAGCTAAACAGGATTAAACATGAAAAAATAAATTATACCGTGTGAAAGCCTTACTTTTCAGGAATATTTGACAAAAACTAGATTTAAGAAAATCTTACATTTGTACTTGTGGCATTTAAAAAAATGAGCTGAGGGAGAAAATTTTGGATTTTTACAAAAATGACAATATCTCAAAAACTAAGCCATTTTTACTAAACCTAAAATTAGATATTCTGAGAGGTAATTAGCAGCCCTATCTCCTGTTAAAGGATTATCGTCGGTTTCTGGGACACCCTGTATATTATCTTGAATAGCTTTTTTAAATTTATTTATATATTGTTCTAGCAACTCTTTTTTTGACGTGTAAAATCTTAGCTCTCAGTGTTGGCAGTAGTTATGTGAATGAAGAGGAAATACTTATAATAAAGGAAGTGTCGCAATCACAGTCGCAATTTTGCGAGTGAAGTATATTACGGTTCTTTGGTGCGGCCTACAGTTGGCACATGGGGACAGCTGTCAATGGTGCTTTTATAAACCACGATGTAGGAAACACAGTGTGAAATAAGTGTTACATATCTTTGGTGACTACTGTAAGACTTCTTGCATTTTTTTCATTTGTTAGGTAAGTATTTATCTTAATTTTTGACGTGATAACGTCACGTCTTATAAATTGATGAACACCCGCTGCACGCACGAAAAATGTCACGTTCTATCTGAGCCTGTGTGTGCAAGCGAGAGCGCGTACCAAGCGATAGAGAGGCACAATCGGCCCAAGCGTCGGCTTGTACACATTTATCTCTCTGGTTCTAAAGTACCAGGGCAGCACAAATTGTATGACGTAGATGGTTCCACTCGCCCACCGCTGTATTTGTTGTGAAATATTTGCGAATATTGGCGTTAAAGACTGTGCGGCTTAGTTTCGTGCTGTGGCATCTGAGGTGTATCGGTGGTCGAGTTAGAGGGGCCAGAGCATGTGCTACAACCAGTTAACAGCACCTCCGAGAAAGACAAACAAATAAAATTCTAAATAATTATAAAATAAATTTTTAACTGAATTTAGTTTTTCATTTGTAGGTAACGATACGCTAAGGGGTGTACACTGACATATATAAGGGGGGGGGGGGGGGGGGGGGGGGGGGTTTAAGGGGTCCGGACCCCCCCCCCCCCCCCCTTCGACACGCAGTTTAATTAAATTTACAAACTTCATCCTATACTATGTTGTTGTTGTTTGCTGCCCAGCCTCTTGGGAAGACGGGTGGGCCATTCTCCGCACTGAGACCTCAAGACGGTCCGTTGTACGTCATCCTATACTATATATACAATTTTTTTTTTCAAATTCAACCTGCCTGCCACACAATTATAGAACTTTCAGTATCGGTACCCCTCTAGGCCGAAATACAGAACGACTCAACACGAACACTAGAATCTCATTGAGTCCCTATTTCGTCAGAACACCCCCCCCATGTGGAAGCTATAAATACGTCCCTGGGGGTGTATGTGTATCAGATACTGATCACGTTCCCATACCAATTTATTTTACGATATAAAAAACCTACTCCTCAAATTTAATATGTGAAGTGCGAGTATTTGACCTTAATAAGTATGTTTTTTATATCGTAAAAAAAAATTGGTATGGAAACGTGATCATTATCTGATACACCAGTGTTTTTCAATCTTTTTGAATACGCGACCCCTTTACAGTTCGAAAAATTCTCGCAAACCCCTTGGGCCATAGACAGAAAAAAGTTAGTAATTTAAAACACTACGTCGTGTTTATGATTTTCTCTATTTTGGTACCTATATTCATTATTACTATGTAAATTGATGTTCTCTTCAATTCAACATTAAAACTAAAAAGAGAAATATACTTCTATTAGAAAATTATTTGAAGGAATGACAGAGATAGATCGATAGCTAATGAAATGACGTCTATCCAGAGACCAAGAATAGCACCACGATATGACAAATTTTAAAAAATATGACATGGTTGGATACATCACCTACTATAACAGTGATACCAGCTCATGATGAACTAGGTGCCATGTCAGTGCCTTAAGGTGATGCCGGTCGACCAAAAGGAAGCACTGACATGGATGTTGTAGGTGATGTAGCCAACAGTGTGAAAAAATTTATATAATTAAAAAACCATATATTATGTCACCTTTGGGTATATCAGTCTTGGGTGCTTTGATCTCTCCCGAGGACTTGGTGAGGAGGATGCCCGCGTGGAGGCATCCAGTCGGGTCACCGTCGGCGCAGCCTTTCTCGAAGTAGCGCAGCGCCTCCGTCGAATCGGCGCTCTCGCGACCCTGTCGTGATTGCGTCGAGGTTATTTAGAAAGGTTGTAGGGGAAAAAAGGAAATGGTGCGGCGGTCGCCCGACTTTTCGATCTACAACTTTTTTTTTATGTATTCCTGTATGGTTGGCTGAGTCGGAGGGGCCAAAGCGCATGCTCCGACCAGCCAATATCACCTCCGAGAAGGTAGGTGCCATACCGGAGACTTCCCTGGATTGCTGGCTATACTGGACTAGACGAGAACACAACCGAGGCTGCTATGCGGCCATCTTACATCCAGTGCGGTGGTACCAACCCAGTCGGCTACAATTTGAGCCTACCACCTAGTAAGGGGGCAAGGGAAGGGACCTACAGTTTTACAACGGTTCCGAACGGTGAAGCAGCAGGTGTAGGTATGCACGTAAATTTTTTCGTCAGAAAAAAACTCATTGGTACGCGCCGACCGGAATCGAACCGCGGACCTCTCGCATGAGAAGCCGGTTCCCAAACCACTCGGCCACCCGCTGCTCTTTACTGAGCTGAGCTGAACGTGCTGAGCTGATTAGAAAAGCATTTTGCATCGGGCGACCACACGCCAAGAGTTTCCAAGGCGAAGCAACACAACACTAGAATTCTTTTCTTCAAGTTTTGGGCCCCAGAGTCGGCTCAGATGGAGAAACCGGCGACATGAGTGGAGGCGAGGGGGTGTCCACACGTTGCAACCCACACCACCGCCTTCCTTTTGCACTACGGGACAATGTCATGCTATCGTGCTGCTTTCCATAATCGCGACACAAGCCAAGCGGTTTACGTCACCTCGGGCTGCGTGTGGTATTTTTAAAAAGGGGATATTAACCCCTACTACAAAATGCAACTCTTAGCTACTCCAAAAGCCTGCGCTCTAATTCTATAGCCAACCAATACGCTTGATCCTGAAGCACCAAATTAAAAAAAGACAATTTTAAAAATAAACAACAAAACAAAATTCTCGAAAAGTATATAAGTATTTATCTCCTCCAAAAAATTATTTAACTAATATTCTCCTAACATCCTAAACTACAGGATAGATCTACCTGTAATTTGGTAATAATGCCCCAATCCTCAGCCCTAACGACGCCCAGCGCTCCGCTGGCACGACAGCCAGTGGCGACAATACGGGACAACATTATTATAAAACTTACCTTGCCGATCAAAGCGTAGTTCCCATACTTGACACAGGACTTCCCATAACCGTAGTCGTCACAGTTTCTCTTGTACACCGTCGATGCGTTCTCATATTCCTTCTTTATAGCTTCCAAGTAGTCTCCGAGAAGATGACACACGGCCGGCTTCTTCTCCTTGTAGCAACCAAACCTGTACTCTATGCCCAGGCCGTGGATGTAATCTTGTACCTCTTCTTCGCGTTGAAAATCGAAGGACATTTTAGGAGCACTTCAGTTCCAGACTACAAACGAATGCTTTCGCAGAGTTGATAAAAAATATTTTGGTATTCATGAATGAAATGCGGTCTTCTGAATCGTAATAGTGAGTCTATTATTGTCTAAAAGGCTAAAAAGCACAGAATTAGTCTTTATAACAGAAATTCTTACAACACAGCAGGTGGGCTCTTGCAAATGAAAATTTGAAAACAAAGGTGACGTAACGACATAACCTCAAAATCAACACGACGGTGCCGGCGCGTGGCCTAAATGAAAAAAACCCAACGTCAAAAGAATATATTATTTTGAAAATTGTACTTACCTGAAATATTTGCGACTGAACTTATCAGTTTATTGAATAACTTTCAATAAACTTGTTTCGAACTGTATCTATGTAATTCTAATAATTCTTTATAATTCTAACACAAATGTCTCCCACGCAAATCCATCAAACGTATGGAAAGGAGATTGGAGACAGAGATCACAGAGAATTAAATTCATCCATTCGGCGACGCGATCACGCGATCAAGTAAGAACGTACTGATAAGACGAAAGAGACAGTTGCATTCATCACCTCACCACTACAACCAAAATATTGGGACCAAAAAATTGTAAATGCAACAAAATTGTGCAAAATACATAAACATTAATTTCGTCTTACCTTTATTCTGAAACTCCCTTCCATGTTCTTATGCTTTTCACTAGAAACACTACTTTCAGAATTTAGGAAAAAATTAGTATACAATTTAACGGAAGGCTCCTTCAGCTCCGCTTTAGGAAAGAAAGAAAGAGATGAGACTGTGTACTGTAACTTTGGTTTCGGAAACGGCGGCTCAAAGAGCAAGAACACTGTAGAGATGAAATATGATCCGAAAAAAAATAATAATATTGTCGGGACTTCGGGAGTGTATGTGTTCGTTGACTTCGTTGTTAACTTATTAAGTGATTATGCGATGAAAGTAGCATAGTTAAAAAATAATAGGTAATACAAAATGTTTCAGGTTAAAAATAATCTACATTGTATTTATATACATTGATAATATCAAACTATTATTATCCCTTAACGATGAAATGGTATATTTTCTGAATTCCTTTCGCCCCAATCCAACACCCACCATTAGGTACCGCGGACCATTGTTTAGCCCACGTCGTTGCAACTATAATACATTTGAATCCAATAAAAAAAATTTCCATGTTGGATTTACTGGGATATACAGCTTATTTTTTTTTTTTTTTTTTTTTTTTTTTTTTTATGGAAACTGACACGGTTGGCTACATCACCTACAACATCCGTGATGTCAGCCCATAACACCGGGTGAACTTGGTGCCACGTCAGTGCTTCCCTTCGGTCGTGCCGGCTACACTGAACTGGACGGAAAACACAAACTATTTACATAGCCGTTTCGACCGACCTTTCATTCAGTGCGGTGGTACCAACCCGGGCGGGTTAGGTTATATTTTTTTTACATTTTTTTACATCGATCATCAAGATCGATCGAACCATATTCCGTGTGTACCACACCGCATATTTCCAAAGTCTATAGGGTGAGTTGCTCTGATTGGTCGATGCCAGTTTGACGGGAAATTTAAATTTCAGAAGTATTTGAACTGCACTATGCGAGTTTTCTCCGTTTTGGTGGTTTAAAAAAAAATAACCAGGGTTAAATTATAGACGATGCGTCGCGTAGCGTCAACCTAATGTTGAGGCGGCGCATGTCGTTTTGGTTACGTTTGTATTTCCGAAAATAAAGCTTTTAGGTGGTTATAAAAAAAAACTAAACACTCAAAAAAAATTTAAACACCTTAACATTGCGTAAAAAAAAAACTTTTGTCGGACTCGAACCCATGGTAAAAAAATACAAACCCTACACCGTACCAATGCGCCACGAAATCACTTAGACGAGCTAACGAATATCGGGTTCAGTAGGTTCGCTAGGAGTGCCCAGGCCCGGATTTCCCCCTAGGCCTACAAGGCCCCGGCCTAGGGGCCCAGCTAGCCTAGGGGCCCCACCCACCCAGGGATCCCGATCACCTGCCCGATGCGACGGCAGGCGTAAATAGAATTTGGATAAAAAAAATGGCACATTTTTTTTCAAACACTCAATTAATTCAAATTATCCCCCAATTTATTTTATGTTCAAAATTTCCAAAATGGCTTCGGGATGGGGGCCCCAAATGTTAAGTGCCTAGGGCCTCCGTATGGTTTATGAATAACCTTGGCCTGACCAATCATCGCATAGCGACCCCCCCCCCCCCCCCCCCCCCCCCCCCCTAACCCTTTATAGGACGGCCCATACAAAGTGGCCATTAAAAAGGCCACCTAAAATAAGGTCCATATTTCCTAACAAAATGTTCTAACAATGAGCCTTATGCGTCTTATGCGCGGACGATAACGCACGGTGGCCATCCAGGCTCCAGCCCAATCGTCTGTAGTAAGCAGTGCACCAACATTAGGCGACAAAAACTGGACGGGCCATAATATTGCCCACCGTGCGTTATTTACATCGAACATTGGCAGTTGCCGGCGAAGTCTCGATTTTCATTACGTTCTGTGTGTATACTATTGGATTGAGCAGGAAAAATGTAAGTAAATTACGTTACATACTTATTCATTTATTACTTGAAAAGCGAACTAGCGATGTGTGATGAAAGTATTATGAATAACGGAGTATTTTACAAAACAATGTCGGAAACATATTCTAACGTCAAAACTTTCACCTGTGGCGGTGCTGGCCACTATAGACATTGAACAGATTTCGATATTAACTCCTCAAGACCGGCGTTAAATCTGGAAGGGGAGTATGTGGCGGTGCTGGCCACTATAGACATTGAACATATTTAAAATATTAATTTTGACAACTTGTGATTGCAGACTTGTCAATCTTCCTTTAACATTCAAAAAACATAATAAATATTATTTTACGAGCATCATATTATTTTATCCACCACGAGCAGCTAAACACCCTCCAACTTGAGAGTGAATTATAGAGTTATATTATCATATTAACCCTTACATTATGTTAGTGATTAATGGAAATATAGTCTATTTCATGTTCAAATTCAAAATTTACCGTAAAAACATGAGCAGGCGAGTTATAAGACATTCTCATTCAACATTCTACTAGCTTAGTCTTATTTTTTTAGTTATCGTCATCACAACCTATATAAATACATTATAGTTACTAATATTGTGTCAATATTGCAATAGTATAGTGTCAATGTTGTGTTTCTTACTTCCAGGGCATCCTAAACTGTGAGTCAATTGGAGGACATCGATGAAGAGGAGTTACATATGCTGCTGGGAAGGAAGGGGTGGGGGGGGGGGGGGGGGGGGGGGGGGGGGGCTACGTCGATGCAGATATTGTAGCACAAAAAATAAAGCAAAGAGGAGCATTTATGAATGCAAAAAATGCAATGTCCCGTTATGTGTGGGATGTTACAAACCCTATCAATCATTACCTAGGTAAAGGAATAAAACTTTAAATAGTGAATTAGTTATTTTTGGTTTATTTTTAGTGTTTTCAGTTACTCTTGATTCTTGTAGATAATAAAGAATGTCCAAATATTTCTATGGTTTTCTTTCTCATTACCTAAATACTACTATAATATAAAAAAAAGGCAAATCTAAATTGGCCTGTAATCTGGCCACTGTGCATAGGGGTACACGTAAGTCAGCTTTAGCAGTCAGTGGCCATTAAAATGGCCACCACATTTTATTATTTTTCTCAAAATGTACACATGTCTTATAATTTTAATTGATCGAATATGTTATGGATAGCCTAAATAAATAAGCTGACATGCTCTTTAAGAACTTTTTCAAGAAAAATACATACAGCCGAACATAGAACCTCCTCCTTTTTTGAAGTCGGTTAAAAGGTGGGGTGTCCTATATAGGGTAGACCGGCCGGACGGATGTCAACATATTACTTTACTCTTCGACTGCAGTCAAATGTGTGGGATGGAATGGGGCGGATGAACAAGTTTGATTGCCGCGTCCGCGTCGTCATAAATAAAAAGTTATATTTTTGGGATTCTCGCAATACGAGAAGAAAACAACAGACATTAGAAGTAGAAGAGAAAAGGCTGTATACTTTAATTCGTTTTGCCTGTCCCGAAAAGGGACGAATATATAAAAAAACTAAATATATAAAAATTAGTGGAAAAAAGATGGCGGACGGCGGAAGTTTGTCGCGCCGTCGTTGTAATTAAAAATATATATTTTTGTGGTTCTCGCGGGCCGAGAATTTATACAACAGACGTTAAAGCTACAAAAGAAATGGCTGTATACTCTAATGAGTTTTGCCTGTTTCGGGAGGAGACGAATTAAATAAAAAATAAATAAAAAAACAGACAAGGCTGCATGGTATAATACCTTTGCCTATCCCAAAAAAGGGATAATTTTTTTTTTTTTAGGTTAATTCGTCGCCTCCCGAAACAGGCAAAACTCATTAGAGTATACAGCCAATTCTGTCGTAGCTTTTAACGTCTGTTGTATAAGTTCTCGCACCGCGAGAACCACAAAAATATATTTTTCTAATTACAAAGACGACGCGACAAACTCCCGCCGTCCGCCATTAGGTCTTGACTCAAAAAAGGGATAAAACAACAAAAAAAAATATATAAAAAAAGGCAGTCAAATGTCAATTGTCAAACACAGAGATTAATCTTTGCAACAGACAGAAATCAACCGGTGGTTATAATTTTCTGCCCATTTTCTTGGCTACAGTGAAATTGTATTTAGTAATAATGTTGCAGAATCCGGACCTCTTTACAACGCGCATGCGACGAGCTACACGCCGCGTTCATTCTATCAGCGATTCCTTGGTGAACGCCAAGTTTGCGGTTTGTGCGTATCAAATCACAATTTTCTTTGATATCTTTTGTTGTCTACGCTTCTTTTATAGTCTATTTATATACCTTTCTTCTAACTTGTACACCTTATTGAAATGCATACACGTAACCTTGTCTGCTTGCCCTGCACTTATGTTGGCGATTTTTTTAAATCGTTATATAGGACTTTACTTTAGTCGCCTTGTGACTACGCCAGCCTCATAGTAACTACTGAAAAATTCTCCAATAAATTTGAAAGGCTTAGTTGGAACCAATTTTTTACCCATTACAAAAAGTACATTATACAGTGTTGCAACCCCAACCGTTAAACCCGAAAGGGAGTTATTCTGTACATGCAACCGAACAACTTTTGTGCTACGACTTTTTAATTTGAAGAAAAAAAATATTTTCCCCATACATTTTGAGAATAGTATTTAAAATTTGTATGGAAAAAAATTTTTTTTTGTTTCAAAAAATTTTTTTCGCCACAGAAGTTGTTTAGTTTCACATATAGAAACCCCCTATGTCAGTTAAAAATATTACAGGGGCAACTGCAACACCGTGTATATAGTATATGAATGAGTCAGAGGAATGTACAGTTACCGGCAGCAACTAATGTGTGTTGAGTTTTAGAAAGAGACCATCCGGTTGTAGAGCGCCGTCCCTGTCGCACGTGTTCTGTGCAACAACGACGACGACGCTTTACAAGCGGATTAGATAAATTAAACTTTATAGATATTTAGTAGATCAAAGAACTTTATTGCAGCCATTGATTTTATAACCCTGTCGGGACAGATAGACCACTCCATATAAAAAATTTGGTAACGTTGTAAATCGTAAAACCAACAGAGGGCGTTAATAATTTTTCTTGATGTTGTCGTAAAACAAACAGGTGGCGTTAATGTTTGTTAATACTTCTATACTAAGGGCGCTATCTAGTTGAAATACAACATGTATGTAGGTACCTTTAATTGTCACTAGGCTGTAGAATTACTGCTACTAGACAAAAGATGGCGCTTTCATTTATATTTATAAAGAACATTATATATGTAAATTCCAAAATTTTTAATTATATTTGAATAATAAAATTATGACAATTTACAATAAAACTAAAACTTCTTATCAAATTAAATAAAATAAAAAAATGTTTTGAAAATAATTTGGTATACGGAACAAAATATTATTATGATTGTAATTTCCTGTTTGTGCGCTTTTAATAGATAGATCCACAGAGCACGGAATACCCCCGCGCGCGCGCGGGGGTATTCCGTGCTCTGTGGATAGAACGTATTTATTTAGTTGAACAGTTAAACAAATACTCGTCACTCTTCATTCTAATAATGTCAGCATTGTATGTAAAAAAAAATATGAAAACTGCCTTAAAAAATTTATGAAATTAAAAAAATCGAACCCTAGAGTTGAAGGCGGTGCTAAAGAAGGCTACACAAATCACAAAGGATATCATCCGCGCATGTTTTCTTTCATGTATCATTTTTGCTTGCTTTAGCACCGCCTTCAACTACTCTAGGGTTCGATTTTTTTTAATTTCATACATTTTTGAAGGCCTTTTTTATATATTTTTTTAAATAGTTTTTTATTTCACAGTTTTTTTTTAAATTTTTTGCTATTAATGTACTCGGCGGAATCGCTCGACCTTCGGCCTCGCGATTCCGCCTCGCTTTCCAATCTGATCTCGACCAAATTAAAATGGAACCACCTCATGGTTATCCCCTTTCAAACAAAAAAAAAGAATTTTCAAAATCGGCCCACAATAATTGACGGAGTAATCGCGTAACAAACATCCAAAAAAAGAAAACATACCGTCGAATTGAGAATCTCCTAGGTCTAAAGTAAATTGCTCGTGAAGACAAATTCAACGAGCCCAAACACGATGGGTTTATCATGTGTAGTTTAGGAGTTCCTATGGCCACCTTCCGTCTCCATCATCAGACCAGCTCGATGGTACTCGTACTCGTATAAATTAAGCGCATCTGGCCGGTCGGAAAAGATTTCAAATTTAGAATATTCATGAAACAAGGGTCCGAATATGAATGACAATATCGATTCATGTATTTCAATACAATGACAGAGAAAATTTCAAAATATTAGGTACGTATTTAATACTTTTTAGTTCTAGTTTATTTTTTTTTTAAGTCGGTTTTATATTTTTAAAACAGTTTTTATTTCATTCTTTTTAGTAATATTTAATAAAAAACCATAATCGAAATCGAATAATCGAAATCCGTTTGAAGTGGTACAGAATTATTCGCCATGTGTCAAACTGCAAATTGCTGAAAAAGTCCACATCACAAAAGTTTTGCTGAAGGTAACCACACACCAATAGTATTTTGTTGATTTTTCATAAACCGCTGAATCAATTTCGATAAAATTTCAATGGGAGCACCTCTGAAGTATGACCTACCAAACAAAAAAAGAATTTTCAAAATCAGCCCACAATTAACACGTTGAACGCCATACGACCCACCGGTGGGCCTAGCGTACTTTTCCGTTCGGGCCAAGCCAAACTCATTATATCCGTAATTTTCATCAACTTGAGATTTTCATCACAAAGTTTATAAAATGCGGTAATTTGTAAGGAAAATAAAAATTTGCGACATTTACCGTCTAATTTTCGAGATATAGCAAAAGGCTCACGGGTGGATCGTGTGGCCTCCTATGAAGGATTTGTATTTTTCTGTTGGCTGGGGCCGCGGGGTCACGCCGCGGCCCACCCGTTGCGCGCTCGCCGCGGACGCAGCGATCAATCCCGGTCCGGCTGCGTCGACAATTGAGGATGTTTTACGCTTTTCTCGCCAAAAATGGATTATTTTGAAGATTTCGAGTTAACACAAGAAGCGCTAACGCAGTTAGAAAACATCGAGATAGATCTTCTGAACCGTAGTTTCGGAATAGATTCTATGAAGACGTAGTTCAACCAACGAAAAGAAGATGCTGTCGAATTCTTTTGTCGGAGAGTGAGGATAGCGACGATGAAATGCGTATAGAAAGACGGAAGAGAATGAAACACACTCTGGAAAGGAAAGAGGGATTGGCCAGAAAAGTGAGAAGAACATGTCACCAATGTTATGCAAAGAACGTACCAATAATGGGTAGCAAACAGGCTAAAACCAAGTCGAAAAAAGTATCCACTTATTGCCAAAGCAGCCCAACTAAACCATTCCTTTGTTTGCCTTGTTTTAACAAGACTCACGGATAATTCTTTATTGTTTATGGTTAAGAGCCAAAGGGTTAAGATGATTGATTATTTTAAATAATGAAGTGTCATAACATAATGTTGTGATTGTTCAATTTCATAAATATTTTCTTTTGTTCAATTTCATAAATTATTTTCGTAATAAATAATGTCTTCTTATTTGGTAATGAAGAAAATGTTATGTTCATTTTTATTTTGACGAATATTTTCTTATTATTTTCTGGTTTTATTAATTCTATTAATAAAAATATAATTTTCTACCTTATCGTTAAGAGCAGCCCTAGCATCGTTACAATTAACTTAATAAAAAACTACAAGTTTCTATTGGATTTGAAAACCACGCCGTCCGCTTCGACTACAAGGCCATGCGGCTCACTTCCATATTGGCTTTGTAGCTGCGCTCTGTGGCTTGTAGGAAGCGTTTACGTAGGACCTCTCACGCGGCTCACCGGTGACCCCCATGACCTGAATGGTTCAGTAAGGAAAGGCTCACCGGTGAGCGGTGAGCCCCGTGGCCCAAACGGAAATACTGGATTTTTCATGTGGCGTTGAACGTGTAAGATTGTAATTTCCTGTTTGCGGTTTTACTCCGGTCCAAAGAGTTTACAAACTCTTTGGTTGTACCTAGCTCCGCTTATTTGTTGTTATATCCGCCATAGTAACACATATTCTGTGAAAATTTCAACGGGCTACCTATTACGGTTCAAGAGATACAGCCCTCGGACAGACAGACGGACGGACGGACGGACAGACAGACTTCGGAGGCTTAGTAATAGGCTTCCGTACAGGGATACTGAAACCTAAAAATAAGGGGTGAAATAGGGGTGAAAGTTTTTGTATGGGGAATCCATGATTTCTCAAGGTAAGGATATGAAAATTTAATATCTAGGCTTTTGGCACAGATTACTCAATAGATACAAAGAGATTTTATGTATAGAGTGAGCACTACGAAGAAAGAATACAGAGAAATGACGGCCAATAACTGAGGTATGAGGTAAGGTAGCGGGGTGGCGGAACGCTGAGCCGCGCGGGGCGGGAAGCGAGCGGGAGAGGGGCTAGCTAGCGAGCGACTAGCGGCTAGCGGCCCGGCTGGCCCGGCCGGTCAGTCAACACGTGCATGGAATACGTAGGGTTGTCACTTAGTCTACCAAAAATATATTTTTCGATTTATTATTTTACGAGTAGGTATTATGGTTAATTGTGCCCGTAGTCTAGTGGTAACGCTTCTCAATGCAGAAGTTGCGGGTTCAAATCCCGGGCACTAACTAATGTACTTATTTATTTCCTTGATAAAGATTGATATACGTGCATTTCATAACGAATAGGTACGATCGCTCCGGTGAAGAAAAATAAAGTTAGGTAACTAGTGCACACTGGTCTATGAAGGTATTTTTGTGTAAACTGCTTCTGATTTCCACTGGTCACCATGTACGAGTAATCGAACCGGATATAACAAATTGTGACAAGTTCGAGTGCAATATGACTGCCATAAGAATACTCAATAAACAATAAAACAACAACAATAAAAACAATACCTCCTATGTCAGTGAGCAGAGTCCGTGCCTAGCAGTGGGACGTTTTAAAGGATTATAGAAGAAAACAGATAGTGAATTTCATCGAAAAAAACGTTTTTATGTATTTAAACTTAAAATACAGAACTATAATAACTTGAAATAAATACCTAAACTTATATGGGTTTTTAAATTACCGTGGTTATTTGACATTTTAAGAAGTAACAACGGCATTACTCACTATCGAAATACGAGCTGTGTGGCTCGACATTTCGGCCAGAGTGCTCATGATGATGGGCCATACGTTTGGCCCGAAACGTCAAGCCACACAGCTCATATTTCGACCGCGAGTAAAGCCGTTTTGTATTCTTATAGTACCTACACTTAATAACTAGAATAATATCTAAAAAACTAAACTTAATAATAAAGAATTCATAACTGCGGTCTTGGCCTTGGACTAAACTTAAAATCTTCAAACCAAACATACATAAAATAAAGAGTGCAGCATTTATAAAAAAAATATATATATATAACTAAAAAAACCATTAGGTATACTTTGGACTACACACACAAACACAACTAAAATAACTCTTCCTCCGTACTTAAACAAAATAATTTAAATTTCACTTTACACAAATTTAAATTTTCACTTTCCCTTAAACAATGTATCATCTTGGACTATTTTTATCCATCTTTCTCGTATTGATCCCTTAGAAGGATGTGGAAACCTTGTAAAAAAATTGTTTTCTTGAAAATGTCTCAATTACTTACTAATTAAAAAAAAAAAAAAAGAATAGCGACAATTCACTCTCATATTTTAACGTGGTTTAATACATATTTATTTACTTTCATACATGATATCCCAGAACTCTATTTCTAATCATTCATATGTGGCAGCCCTAATGAGCGCGTTCAATTTATTTGTTTAATTAAATAATTATTAAATAGTTATTGCAATGCGAGGTCAATACATAAAATGTACAAAATTTTCAAATTGAAGTAGCGTTGTGACAGCCCTAATTGGCCAGTTGAACCAAATATTTCTAAGCACATGGAAAACAAGATATTATATATAAGGTCTTTCAAAATTAGTTAATAGTACGCTAAGGGGGGGTTCTGTATCGTAAATAAATCGCTTTTGAGGAACAAAGATTTTTTTTTACAAAAAAAAAATTTATAATAATGTAAAATGTAAAAAAAAATTCTTTTCTTAATCGTTTCAGTTTCATGCCAGGAACAAAAAAGTCTTCCAACACATAGATCTCTTTCTTTCAGAAATTGTGAAAACCACAATTTTAGTTTTATTAGTATGGAATAGAAAGAATTTGATTTTTTTTACCAACTTACACGTCACATCAAAATGGTAATGAAGACTTTTTTGTTACTGTTATGAAAATGAATCGATTAGGCTATAAAAATCAACCACATATTTTTTTATTTAAATACATACAAAACATTTTACATAAAAAAAGGCGAAGGTCCAAAAAATTTTATATAGGTTTTACTCCCTATATGATGCAGAACCCCCCCTTAGCGTACTATTAACTAATTTTGAAAGACCTTATATATTAAGATCACAATGAAGTGATACTTACCTATGAAATGAGATGCTATCAGTTTTCCCAATATTTTTGGTATGATTTTTGCAATATCGCAATTCGCAACACACAACCGGGCATAATGACTGGCGCGATGCGAGCCGCAGACGGACGGCAGCGAGCGCGCGGACGGCGCGTCCGCCGCGTTCGGTCGCTCGCGAGCTACTAGTCACAAGAGGGTCCCTCCGCGTAATGGTTACTCCACCGCGGTGGAGCGAAGGCTGTTGCCCGGGTAAGAGGTCTAGTAGAATACATGATACGTCGTTGAATAGATACTGCTTTTGGTAAGAAATAATGAAAAATGGTCAGGAAGAGGAAGTGGGAGAGAAAAGAGGGGGGAGTGGGTGGGAGGTACGTTTGTTAGCCTCGGTAGCTCAGTGGTGCAGGCAACACTGGGCGCGGTCAACACTTGGATGGGTGACCGCTCGACCATTGTAGGCTGACCGTGGTTCGGATTCCACGTAAAACTGTAGCACCCTTCCCTTCTTACCTTACTAGGGTTGGTACCACCGCACTGAATAAAACGTATTTCGAAACGGCTATGTAAATAGTTATTTTTTTCGTTTTTTTCCGTCCAGTTCAGTATAGCCGGCACGACATGTCCGACATCACGGATGTTGTAGGTGATGTATCCAACCATGTCAGTTTCCATAAAAAAAAGAAGAAGAGGAGGAGAGGTATGGAGGGAGGAAGGGTTAGTGAATGAGGGTAGGTGTGGGGGAGGGAGGTAGTAGAGGGAACGAGGAGGAATGGATATGGAGGGAGTGAGAGGTTGGAAGGGAGAAGGGGCGGGGTAAGAGGGGGTTGCGGACAGGATGAGGGGTAGTAGGGGAGGAATGGAATGCGAGCGGTGAATGCGAGGGTGATGGGAAGGAGGGGCGGCATGAGGGGAGGAAGGGAAGTAGGGAGAGAGGGAGGGAATGGGCGAAAGGGAAGGTGGCAAAGAGGGGTCCGTGAAGGGTGAGGGGAAGGAGGGGAGGAAGGCGGGATCGAGGAGAGAAGACAGGGAGAGAGGTGAGTGAGAGATGGGCGAGGAAGGAAGGGAGAAAAAGATAGAGAATATAAGAGAAGCGATGGTTTATTATCAATTTTGCATTTAAATCAGATTTACTATTTTTTTATTTTATTCGTCGTCGTCGGTAAAATCTACAATTTTATATAAAATATCATTGACTTATATATTCTGTAAAGTATAACACAAATACATTAAACCCACCCTCTTTTAATCTCTTTGGTATAACACATAGACATTAAACCCACCCTTTTTAATCTCTTTGGTATAACCGTAGACAGAAAAAATAGTTCTGGACTCCGCACTTCATACTTCAATTATTACTAAAACGAGACACCGTGGTTAAGGTAGTGTGCGTATCGCGTAATACAGGACCGACCATCTCAAGAGATCGCAGTGATATTGTGTCATCCTTTTTCCACGCGCAGTAATCCCGTATCGCTTGCCTGCACGCTCCACGCAAACATTTACGTGTTCCAAAACAAGCGAATGTCGCACGTAGTCGATCGATAAATTGCCGCTTGCTTCAACGGCTCAAAACTATGGAGGTGGCTTTTTACTTCTTATTATTAAATTATTTATTAAAAACATTTATTGCAATTTTTTTCGTTTATTTTTTTTTTATGGAAACTGACACGGTTGGCTACATCACCTACAACGTCCGTGAGGTCAGCCCATAACACCGGGTGAACTAGGTGCCATGTCAGTGCTTTCCCCTTCGATCGTGCCGGCTACACTGAACTGGTCGGAAAACACAAACTATTTACATAGCCGTTTCAACCGACGTTTCATTCAGTGCGGTGGTACCAACCCGGGCGGGTTAGACCCTACCACCAAGTAAGATTAGGAGGGAAGGGACCTACAGTTTTACGATTTACATTTATTTGTGAAAGAAAACCTATGGATGATGAGTGAATTATTTTATAAAAATTTCAAACGCATTTGTCAATTTATGTCGACTTTAGACGTGTCTTATATCACTTGCAACTAAAATCACCTAAAATTTGACAGACGTGCTTAAATTAAGATTATTAAATCATTCGTTCATCTCCTGTCTTTCTTTCTCAAAATGACAATAATGACAGGAATATCAAAATTTTAGCTTTAATAGTGTGAAGTGTCTACTAGAAATAAAGCCAATATGTTACTAACATTAAAAACACAGACCAAGTTGACCAACCCACAAACCGAGGGTTCCGCACAAATACGACGGGGGCGTGGCTTTGAAGTGGGGAAGTTTGCTAGCAAATTGCTAGTAAGCTTATTGTGTAGACTGAAGTTAAAAAATAAATTTTAGTGAAATAATGTTTTGCCGGACGCGTAGTTTATTTAGTTTACTTAAAAGAAGAAACAGGTTTCCATACAACTTTTAATTTTTAATCTTTCATGCAAAATTAAAACTTTACTTTTTTTAACTACAAAAACATTGATTTTGAATAGACATGTATGCACAAACGACACGGGCTGCCTCGACATGGTCCCTATTAGGTTACGGTTAATTTATAGAAGATGCGGAGCGTAGTGACGCATCTTCTATAAATTAACCTTGATAATTTTTTTTGAACCACCAAACTGGTTATAAAAAGAAAAACATTTCTCACCTCCACTCATCACCTTTTTGATACATAAATATATTACAAACAAACTTAATTTTGCAGTCAACCTAAATAATAATTTCTCACTAACTATTTAAACGAGACCAGTTTTAATATTTTCGTATTCCTCCCTTTGATGTTAACTTTTTTGAACCACTTGTCATATACGTTTCATAAAGCAAATAAATATGTTATTCAAAATCTGTAAGAATCAAACAAGAACCAACCAAGAAAGAAACACGTAAATTTCTTGTGCACCTAAGTCCTTTTGCACAAATCGCAGATCAGGTCATGCTTGGAGTACTGCTTGCACCTGTGGGATGGCTCTGCCAAATATCAGCTTTTAAAAGGGAAATTGTTTGAAAAGAGGAATTTGTTAAAAAGGATTGCATTCCCACACGCTGGACTTACCGTGGATGCGTACCAACCTCTTCTGCAGATTTTTCCTCTATAGAACCGGTAAACTCTGGGACGCTCTCCTGTCTATATATTTCCTCCCAAGTACAGTCTCGGGTCCTTCAAGAGGGGCATGAACAGGCACCTGTCGGGCCGGCATGGCATTCGCAACCCCCGCATACGACCAAATGTCCATGGGCGTCCTTTGACATCTCATGGGTGCCTCGGCGCCACAGGTCGCGCTTTCAATAAAAAAAAACACAAAGAAAACACAAGCAAAAATCTGTAAATAAAAATCATGTAAGGGTTCTGGTATTTTGTTGATTTTATTGTAGCTTTTAAAATTGCCATCTAATATAGTAAAATATATATAATAAAAAAGAATTCTTTTGGGAATCCAGTGTTACCGTTTTCAAAGGTGGTGACGTAAAAAAATTTAATTTTAAAGAAGCCATCTCCACTTAATCCAAACACATTAAATGTATGAAGTGAAAATTTTTACTTTTTCTTATAAAACATTGTATTTGAAGGGATTTTCACTCTTGAAATATAATGCCAGATGCTCTCGTATACTACGCAGAGGCCTGAAGCCGGCATTTGTGTAATATTGAAGACGCTGAAGCAAGTGCTCTCGCGCTGGCGGTCGATGGCAGAATGAGCGGGCGATGCACGTAATATTTGAATTGCACGTATTTTTGGTGGGGCACGAATCGCCCTGACATGCGGAATCTTAATATTTTTTATGATCGAAGGGTATAACACCACCAGCAGCATCATAGATGGAAAAAATCTGGACTCAACTTTTTTTAATTCGGTGCCTGGACTCCGTACTTCATACTTCAACTATTACTAAAACGAGACACCGCGATTATGGTAGTGTGCGTATCGCGTGAATACAGAACCGACCGTCTCAAGAGATCGCAGCGATATTGTGTCATCCTTTTTCCACGCGCAGTAACCCGTATCGCTTGCCTGCACGCTCCACGCAAACATTTGCGTGTTCCAAAACAAGCGAACGTCGCGCGTCGATCGATAAATTGCCGCAACGGTTAAAAACTATGGAGGTGGCTTTTTACTTTCGAGCGACTGTAAGGAGAAAGGAAGTATTGTGATCGTCCAAAATTTCGAAGTTGAGAATTCGACTGATTTTTTTTTTTATTGAAACTGACACGGTTGGCTACATCACCTACAACATCCATGATGTCAGCCCATAACACCGGGTGAACTTGGTGGCACGTCAGTGCTTCCCTTAAAAAATAAATCCTATCGAGGCCTATCATTTCCTGCAGCGGATGAGTAGTCGTGGATCAGTAGTTTCCGAGATATGCCTTCTTTCCTTTTTCCTTTTTTATTCTGAAACGGCTGAACCGATTTTGAAAAAAAACAACTATTTCAAAAATAGCATTTTTTTTCTACGAAAAGAAACAAATTGCAAGTCGATCTGACCAGTAGTTCAGGAGTTATAAGCATTTATTGATTTTCGAAGCCTTTTTTCTAAGTGCCATAAATAGAAGGGCTTGATATGCGACTCTCGGGTATGTCGTCCTAGCAAGTCGGAAGAACTACCTTTAGGACGATATGCCTCACCTTCCTATAACTGTTATAGTTTTTGAGATCTAAGTCGCCAAAAGTACATAATTTTCGTGATTTGGTTTCATAAGGAACACTAAGCGGGGCCTATGGCAGTGCCTCAAGTGATAGTGCCCCTTATGAAACCAAATAATTTTCGTGACGCAACTTTTTGTAAAATACATTCGGCAGCAGGCTAAAGACGTTTCATCAAATTCACGTCAAAAACAAAGAAAACACAAAAAGAAATCTATAAATAAAAATAATGTTTAGGGGTTCTGGTATTTTGTTGAATTTATTCTAGCTTTTCAAATTTCCATCTAATATATTAAAACAATAAAAATATATTATTATAAAATAATTCTTTTGGGAATCCACCGTGTTTGTTTCCGTTTTCAAAGGTGGTGAGGTAAAAAAATATAATTTTAAAGAAGGTATCTCCACTTTATCCTAACCGCACGCGCGTATTTGAATTGCACGCAGGTTTGGTTGGTGGGTATTTGGCAACTATTCAATATAATAAGAAATAGGCATGCCATCTATAGACAAATAGGACAACTTAACTTTGGTCTGACATCTATGATGCAGAAGCGGCGAAATTATACATTTTATCCGCCAAGCTCACTGACTGACAAAACATGAAAATATTTATTGGAAAAATTATGAAAACCTTAAAATACACTATTTTGAAATTTCTACTTAATATAAAATAATCTTTAAATTTAACTATGCTGTTCCCACTTAGCATCGTTCTATAATTAGCAGATTTAAAAATATAATAATTATTTAATTCAAATTCGATACTCCTGGCGCCATCTTAGGACATAATTGAAGACTAATTTCATGTTACCTTTAAAACATCGCTGACGGTACATCTGACTCCCCCTATAAAATCAATGATTGCAGCATAAAATATTTACAAAACTACAAACTAAACTAATCTAAAAGATTAAAAATACTTACAAATAAATGTATTCCGACATGGGGGACAAGGGCATGGCCCCCATGACGGATGACGTTTAAAATAAGCTCGAGCACGACGGTCTCCGGACGCATCAATCAGGAGCTTCCCCAGTTTATTTGAGAAGCTGACCGCGTCCGTACTCCACGAACCAAGAGTTTCTACAGCAAAGGCCACAAACTCGTAATCTCTTAATATTTAGTTACTTTTGTAGTTACTTATGTACCGTGTGGATAGCCCCACTGCATCTCTCCCCGTCGCATGTCGTAAAAGTCGACTAAGGGATAAGGAAATTCGTCAGCCTCGGTAGCTCTGTGGTGCGGTCAGTCGACTGTTGTTAAGCAACGCTGAGCGCGGTCAGTGCTGGGATGGGTGACCGCTTGACCGTTGGAGGCTGACCGTGGTTCGGATTCCACGTTAAACTGTAGGTCCCTTTCCTTCTTGCCTTACTAGGTGGTAGGGTTTATCCCGGTCGGGTTGGTACCACCGCACTGAGCGAAACGTCGGTCGAAACGGCTATGTAAATAGTTCGTGTTTTCCGTCCAGTTCAGTGTAGCCGACATGAAATGAAGGGAAGCACTGACATGGCACCTAGTTCACCCGGTGTTATGGGCTGGCATCACGGATGTTGTAGGTGATGTAGCCAACCGTGTCTCATTCCATAAAAAAGAAAAAAAACTTTTAGAATTTTTTCGAGAATGCAGCACAACACCGCTTGATCTGCCTACCCCAGTAGTTGCGATAAGTGTGTGTGATATGTATGTAAATATTCATAGATTGTTTGCTTTACAGCGCTGTCGGATGAGAAGGTATGGGCCGGCGGCTTATTTGTGTTCTACCATGTGTTCTCGTACCTGGAGGACGCTAAGGAGCGACTCAAGATGGCCGACTTCGACAGTCTGTTTGTTCATCCCGTCTTGTACAGGTAATTATTCTTCTTAGTTCCCACCCACCTCAGCGATGAAAACTGTGAAATAAAAAACTATTTAAAAAAATATAAAAACCACCTTCAAATATGTATGAAATAAAAAAAATCAAACCCTAGAGTTGAAGGTGGTCGGTTATGTTTGCTTGCTTTAGCACCGCCTTCAACTGTAGGGTTTGATTTTTTTTTATTTCATACATTTTTGAAGGCGGTTTTTATATTTTTTTAAATAGTTTTTTATTTCACAGTTTTTTTTAGTAATTTGTTACTATTAATGTACCCGCCTCGCTTTCCAATCCGATCTTGACCAAATTGAAATGGGACCACACGGGAAGCACCAAATCGGTTCACCCAGTCGAAAATTCTGAGGGGACAAACATAAAAAAAAAATACAGTTGAATTGAGAATCTCCTCCTTTTTTTGAAGTCGGTTAAAAACTGAACTTAATGGTGCGTTGGTTAGTGGTGTGTTCATTTATCACAAGGTCATAACTTCTTAACGGTTGATCGTATCAGGTTGAAATATGGTTGGTCGGTTACGGGTACTACGCACTTAATTCTTTCTGAGCACATGCCCGATCGGGTCTAGGCACGTGCGTGCGTCTAGGGTCACTCTTCATAAGGAAAGTGAAATACAGTTTAATTTGATATCTGAACCATGGAGCAACTCATACATACCACATGCTGTAGCCCAACTATCGGGGTAAGCCGAGTAATCGGTGTTGTGCTGCAAGAACTCCGGTAAATTACAGCACAACACCGATCACCACGATTCGCAATAACATATTCAGACAAGATAACTATCAAGCAGCAAGTAAGTCACGAAGACTCACCTGCTGCTTGACTCGGTGGAAGTACAGTGCCACGATGAGACGTGGCTAGCCTGTGGCTCTTTAACACGGCGTCTTGGTCGCCTATTACGACATGCACGTGGAGAGATGCAGTGGGGCTATTCTTTTTAAGTACTGTCCCCACATGGTAATTGCGTACTAAGCGAGGCCTTTTCGTTTGACCAATGTCGGCTATTTTCTGACTTTGGTGTTAATTTGTTAGAATATATGTTTTCAAACTCGTAATGTCTCCACGTGTGTTATCGCTTGTATAGACACTGCATTAGGTATGTATGTATGTATTAGCGTTGTAACGAGTCGAGTGATAATACTCGTGTGACTCGAGTCAAGCCTAAAACTCGTCAACTCGAGTAGGATTCGGAGCGAAACCGAGTCGGACTCGTATTCGTACGGACAAGCAGTCAGTCAGTCAGTCTGCCCACTCGCTTCGCTCGACTCGAGTGCATTCGAACAAATACAAAATACTCGGCGACTCGCGGCCTTGAGAGACTGACTGACGGCGGCGCCACGCCGGCCGACCGACCATACTCGAGTAGACCGACTCGAGTCGAGCCGCTCGACTCAGTCAGTCTCTCAAGGCCGCGAGTCGCCGAGTATTTTGTATTCGTTCATCAACTCGCATTCGCATTCAGTCATCCGAGTGCACTCGAGTCGAGCGAGTGGGTGACGCGGTCTGCTGCTGTGAGTCAGTTGAATTCATTTGATTGAACTGGTGACGCGCTGTACGAGATTAGTGACTTCTTAGGCCCACTTGCACCAACACGAATTTAACGATATAAACCAGTTTAACTCGTTAAGCTAATACCCGTTGACTGTGGGAACCGCGTTTAAATCCATAACTCGCTACTTAACTCTAAATTCGTGTTGGCGCAATTGGGCCTTAATGTCTTAAAATTATTTAAGAATTAAATAATGGTTACCAGACTAATAAATAGAAAATCTATAGCAAGTGTTTTTGTATTCGAGTCGCAACTCGAGTTATAGATGTTTTCAACTCGAGTCACTCGAGTCCTCCATGTATTCGACTCGTAACAAGACTAGTATGTATGTATGTCTTTGTTTATATATGTATATGTACCTATGTACGTTTGATACATACATATTATACACATTTCTCTCTACCCTACATGACAGGCATGTCAGTCAGTCAGTCAGTGTGTAAGCGTCCACTGCTGGGCATACGCCTCTCCAATTTTCCTCCAGTCCTCCCAGCCTTCAGCGGTACGGAACCACTGCTTTCCGCCGACGTACTTGATGTCGTCGTCCCACCTGGCAGATAATGCCTTTAAGCTTTAAGTCCGCCTTTTGTCATTTTTTGTTATTATCTTTCCACACAGTGGAAATATGTCTATGGACGAAATACATAAATAAATATGTTCATTTCATTTCATTATTTTTGCAGGAAGGAAGCTTTCGAAGCTGATCTGACTCACTACCTGGGCGAGGAGTGGAGAACGGAACTAAAGCCCGAAGCACTGCACAACTATTTACTTCAGCTGGAGCGTCTCGAGAAGACTCGGCCGCGGCTGCTGATGGCGTACGCGTACCACCTGTATCTGGGCCTCCTCAGCGGCGGCCAGATACTCGCGAGCAAGAGGAGGCTCTTCGGCGACAGTGAGTTACGTTTAATTTTTTTTTTATGGAAACGGTCGTGCCGGCTAGACTGAACTGGATGGTAAACGCAAACTATTCACATAGCCGTTTCGACCGACCTTTCATTCAGTGCGGTGATACCAACCCGGGCGGGTTGAGCCCTACCACCTAGTAATATATGAAGGGAGTCATATCCCTTAGTCGCCTTTTACGGCATACTCGGGGAGAGATGCAGTGGGGCTATTGTTTTAAAGTACCGGCCCCACACGATACTTTACCTTGTCCCTACTGATTGTTACGAGCCGGCGGGAGCCCTGTTCCGGCGATTGTGTTTTCCGAATTCTTTAACCCGTCAGCTCGCTTCGGGGACGGCCGTCCCCCGAAACATTTTTGTGCATCGGCTCCCACGCATCCACGGCCGTCACCAAGCATTGTGTGCGATTCTACGGTCGCAAGTGTTGGTCTATTGCTATTTCAGTCAATTTTCTTATAGAAAAGACAGATATAGATCGATAGCTGATGAAATTATCTTTCTAGAGTGGAAATATGTCTATGGAACGAAATGAAAACACACACAATCATGCTAGAAAAAGGCCTGATACTTGGACTCAAGGTTCTTTGTTTTTCTTAATTTTTTTGTGCATAAAAGACAATGTCATCGTACATATATTGTTCGACTTATTAGTGGCAGTGTTCATCACCTAAAATTCGGTATATCATACATAATATGTATAAAGAAAAAAAAATATTAATTACAAAATTTATGTTAGAAAAAATTCTGAAAAAAATCGAGGGTGGTTTATTACTCATGGAGTTAAAAAAAACTGCATCTGTGCTTCTAAACAAGTTAATATTCACGGTTTTGACACTGTTATGTGGCTAATTTCATCAGGTTTACGTGATGAACGAATTCATTCATCTAAGTGCATTAGTTTATAAAATATTTCAGTTTATGTGCGCCGCGCGCCGGCGAATCTCCGTGCGCCGAAAATTGCATGGGACTCAAGGGAGTAGCATGTTTTTAAATAGTGAGACTCAAAAGGTTAATGGGAGGGTTAAAGAAAGAAAGGGTATAAGAAGAAATTTCTTCAAACATTGTATCAATAGGCTAGACAGGCCAGCAAAAGTCCGCAAATCTTCTGGTATGGCGCTTAACTGAGCGTGGTTTCAAATACCCCCAAATTAAGTAATTTACCACATTCAAAATTATATTTTTATCCCTTTCGCCATAGAGACCATGGGTCCCATCTGTGAGGAGGGCAAAATTTTTGTGCACGATTTAGGATCACGACTCTGCAGATCCTTGGGTGACTGCCGGGCCCGGGCGTACCTGCTGCAACGAATCAGCTTGGCGGTACAGCGAGGTAACGCCGCTAGTGTCATGGGAACTTTCCCGTCGTCGGCCTCTTTGGATGAAATTTTTTATCTAGCGTACTGAGGCCGTTGATGGAATTGCTCTATGACCCTGGCGGTAGGTCAACCTGGATCGCCGTAGTCTCTCGAGAGGCTAATTATTTTTAAAGTTTGTTTGTTTTGTTTTAGTTTAGGTAATTTTAATTTGATAGGTATGTAGGTAGTTTTAGTTCCTATTTTAATTTAATTCCATAGTTGTATATTTTTGATTACCTAATATTTACCACAAATTAGTATTCATCATTATAATTTTTTTCCTTTCAGTGAATCACCTGGCCTACTACAAAGATAAAGTGACCGACTTCAGCGGCGCCGATATTCCCCAGCTCAAACGAGATTTCCGCGAGGCCATGAACAAGATCGCGGCGACACTGTCCGCTGACGAACAGGAGGAATTCATACAGGAGAGTAATAACGTGTTTGTTCTGAACAACAGTATAGTGGCCTCTGTTGGGGGACAGATTGAAGTGTTGAAGTCTTTACTCTGGAAGCTCTCACTGATAGGTGTGATTATTACAGGGATTGTGATAGGTTACAAGTTATGTAAGTAATGAAGATTGATTATTTTGGAGGGCTTTACGAAACAAAGGTGGTTCATGGGTTTAATCATGCATTGGATTCACAAAGGAGCAAATGTCATGGGACATGTCGGGGTGTATGTTGCGGGCAACATCTAGGAACTCCTACGGTGTATGTTGCTGGCAAGATTTTGGAACTTCTATGGTGTGTTACGGGGAAATCTTGGAATTTCTACGGTGTGTTACGGGGAAATCTTGGAATTTCTATGGTGTGTTATGGGAAAATCTTGAAATTTCTACGGTGTGTTACGGGGAATATCTCGAAACTTCTATGGTGTGTTACGGGGAACATCTTTTAACTTCTACGGTGTGTTACGGGGAAAATTTTGGAACTTCTGAGGTGTGTTACGGGGAACATCTTGCAACTTCTATCATCTTCTTCTCTTCTTGCGCGGGAAATTTAGAGTGGCCACTCGCTAGTCCCGACCTCGATTAACACCCTCCTCTACTGCCGATGGGCCCGAATATGTTCGGTGAAGTCATCGCAAGCTTAGTTCCACACCTTTCCTTCTGCGTTACGGGGAACATTTTGGAACTTCTAAGGTGTGTCACTAGGAACATCTTGGAGCATGTCGTGGGACATGTTCGCTGATACTAGCTCTAATTATTAGTACGAGTGTCGCCAATGCGGGGAGTAGCGGGGGGCGGTACGACTTTATAGTTTACCAATCATGCACTATTTAACTCCCCGTGCGCTGGGTAACGACCGCTTGTGGACGCGGCGTCAGTTGTATCCACAAGTGGTCGTGCTAATCCCACTTCAGTGTAATAATATGTGACTTGTAAACATAATTTCAACAGACACTATTGGTAACACCGGGCTGTTAGGCCCCTGTAGAGTTTTCACTGAAAATAAGACTGTTCAAGCTGAAATCTTTTATTTCCTGTTTTGAATCGGTTGATCTATTGCAGTGTTGCAATGCAAATGCAATATCCCAAAGTCTGTGAGACCGATGTTACAGGTTAAGGGTTAAACCAACTGCTCTCAGGTCTCTTCTTCGTGGGTAATACCACAGCATATAAATGGCTAAAGCAGTATGGAAACTAGGCCTATTTGTTAAAATAAGTACCTACGCTCCATTGGAGCGTTAGGGATGCCAATCAATTTTTTTTTGTAAAATTGTAAAATTATTATTCATTAAAACATTTATTTAGGTTCTGTGATGTAATGATCAAATAATCAATATAATCAATCATCAATAATAAGTTCAAAACGTGGTTGCTATAAATATGAATTGATATAACTTTTCTCGACTTTTGTCAACTTTTATTAACTTTTGTAAATTGTTTACAACTTTTGTCAGCTCTTGTCAACCATTGTAAATGTTTGTCAACTTTTCTCATCTTTTGCCAATTTCAGTCATCTTTTGTCAACTTTTATCGACTGTTGTCAAGTCTTGTCAATGTTTGTCAACCTTGGTAAACTTTTGTCAGCTTTCGTCAACATTTGTCAACTTTTGTCATCTTTTGTCAACTTTCATCGACTGTTGTCAACTTTTGTCAATGTTTGACAACCTTGGTCAACTTTTGTCAACTTTCGTCAACATTTGTCATCTTTTGACATCTTTTGTCAACTTTTATCGACTGTTGTCAACTCTTGTCAATCTTTGTCAACCTTGGTCAACTTTTGTCAACTTTCGTCAACATTTGTCGACTTTTGTCATCTTTTGTCAACTTTTGTCTATTTTTCTCGATTTTTGTGAAATTATAGCCACTTTCGTCTTCTTTTATCAACTTTTGCCAACTTCTGTCACCTTTTGTCAACTTTTATCGACTGTTGTCAACTCTTGTCAACTTTTGTCAAAGTTTCTCAACTTTGGTCAACTTTCGTCAACTTTTGTCAACTTTTGTCAACTTTCGTCAACGTTTGTCTACTTTTATGGCTTTTGTCGACTTTTGTTAACTTATAGCCACTTTCGTCATCTTTTGTCAATTTTTGCCAACTTCTATCAGGTTTTGTAAAATTTTAACGACTGTTGTCAACTTTCGGAATTTTTTGTCAACTTTTGCCAACTTCTGTCACTTTTATGAACTTAGGCCAGCTTCCGTCAACTTTTGTCAACTTTCGTCATCTTTTGTCAACTTTTACTAACTTCTGTCAACTTTTAACCACTATTGTCAACTTTTGCCAAGTTCTGTCACTTTTATGAACTTTTGTCAGCTTTCGTGAACTTTTGTCAACTCTTGTCAACGTTTGTCAACTTATGTCAGATGTTTGTCAACTTTCGTCAACTTTTCCCATCTTTGTCCAGTTTGTCAACTTTAGTCAACTTATGTAAATTCCTGTCAAATTTGGTCAACTCCTTGTTAACAAAAGCTGACAAAAGTTCATAAAAGTGACAAAAGTTGACAACAGTGGTTAAAATATGATAAAAGCTGACAAAAGCTGAGAGAAGTTTGCAAAAGTTGACAAAAGATGACGAAAGTGGCTATAAGTTCACAAAAGTCGAAAAGAGTATACAAAAGTTGACAAACGTTGACAAAAGATGACAAAATGTTGACGAAAGTTGACTAAGGTTGACAAACAACCACAACAGTTGACAACAGTTAGCTTGACATTGACACGACTTGACAACAGTCGATAAAAGTTGACACAGGTCGATAAAAGTTGACAAAAGTTGACAAAAGATGACAAAAGTAGACAAAAGAAGACAAAGGTTAACAAACATTGACAAGAGTTGACAACAGTCGATAAAAGTTGACAAAAGATGACAAAAGTTGACAAATGTTGACGAAAGTTGACAAAAGTTGACCAAGGTTGACAAACATTGACAAGAGTTGACAACAGTCGATAAAAGTTGACAAAAGGTGACAGAAGTGGGCAAAGATAAGAAAAGTTGACAAGAGTTGACATAAGTTACCGAGAGTTGGCAAAAGTTCTCAAAAGTTTACTAACTTGACAATAGTTGACAACAGTCAATAAAAGTTGACACAGGTCGATAAAAGTTGACAAAAGATGACAAAAGTAGACAAAAGCCGACAAAGGTTAACAAACATTGACAAGAGTTGACAACAGTCGATAAAAGTTGACAAAAGATGACAAAAGTTGACAAATGTTGACGAAAGTTGACAAAAGTTGACCAAGGTTGACAAACATTGACGAGAGTTGACAACAGTCGATAAAAGTTGACAAAAGATGACAAATATTGACGAAAGTTGACAAAAGTTGACCAAGGTTGACAAACATTGACAAGAGTTGACAACAGTCGATAAAAGTTGACAAAAGGTGACAGAAGTGGGTAAAGATAAGAAAAGTTGACAAAAGTTGACAAGAGTTGACATAAGTTACCGATAGTTGACAAAAGTTCTCAAAAGTTTACAAACTTGACAAGAGTTGACAACAGTCGATAAAAGTTGACAAAAGGTGACAGAAGTTGGCAAAAGATAGGAAAAGTTGACAAAAGTTGACAAGAGTTGACATAAGTTACCGAGAGTTGGCAAAAGTTCTCAAAAGTTTACAAAACTTGACAACAGTAGATAAAAGTTGACAAAAGGTGACAGAAGTTGGCAAAAGATGAGAAAAGTTGACAAAAGTTGTCAACATTTGTCAAAAGTTAATATAAAGAGACAACAGTCGAAAAACGTTTGTAAAAATTTTTTTGCATTCTAAAAGATCGCGGACTGTCCGTGGCTGGCGCATGCAACAAAAACAAACACGACCACTCGGACGCGGCACCCGCGGCTGATTGTTTGCGACATTCGCTTCGGGGCCTTGTTGAGGCGAGCGTGTGTGTGAGTGCGTCGTTTCGATCGTTTTGTACGTAGTTTCCATACTGCTTTAGCCATATATATGCTGTGGTAATACTGATCGGGGTTTGATTATGCAAGAAGAAAGGAGGAAGTCATATGTATGGAAGATAAATATAATGTGATTAAACTAGTTTCAGAGCTCATTTTAATGTGAAACAGCTAAGATAAATAAATTCACGTTGAATTTAAATAATAAATTAATTCACAGTAGGTGTGATTGTGATCGAAATTATTTTGATGTCTTGGAACAGTAAGAAAAATGTAGGTGTGAAAATTAGAAAGTATGTAAAATTATTTATTAGTAATAAAATGTTATTTTTATTATTAAGTAGGTGTAATAGTAATTCATTGTCTATGTCCCAAAAATCGTAATGTTTAGAAAGTGAATTGTTCTTTGGGATGTTTACAACCCTTCAATATGATATATTTGTACTATACTCTTGATGTTTCACGAAGGAAGGAAGGTGTGGATCTAAGCTTGCGATGGCTTCACCGAACATATCCGGGCCCATCGGCAGTTGAGGAGGGCATTAATCGAGGTCGGGACTAGCGAGTGGCCACTCTAAAGTTTAAAGTAAAGTTAGATTTATTTGCTGAAGACGTGAAATAATTAGATTTTTTCGCAAAGGTTGAAAGATTCAATGGTTTTAGGTAAGTTGAGGCAGAGTCAGGGCTAGACCTAAATTTGATGGGTCAAAATAAGTTTTAGAAGACTCTTACCGTATTACCCTTAACATCTGTCATGTACGTTTGTTTGATCAACTTTTGTGAAGTATTATAGAATTATTGCCACGTCTTGTCATGTGAATTGTATAGTTTAAGTGTATAGTATATATAAGGTTAACATTCCGAAGAACTGGCTTCCCTCATCCCTCCTGCCTCGATCCGTATCCGTCACACCCGCCGGACTCGCTCGGAACATCCATATGTTGTTGACACACAACTTCTGAGAACGCATCGCTTTTCGAAATCGTTCCTATGTCGTACGGCGAAAATATGGAACGGTCTTCCGGCGAGTGTGTTCCCCACCACCTATAACCTGGGAATCTTCAAAAGGTGTGTTAATAAATTAGACAACAACCTCTTTGTCCGCCTTATAGCTGGCATGGCGCCTCTCTGAGCGTGGTTTCGCGAGGAGTGGGGTTATTGGCTGTGTCTTAATCGTTCTTTGAACTTTTGGGCACAGCCAGCCGTGCCGGTAGTCTATAAAAAAAAAAAGGTGTTTCGTAAGTCAATGTCATTAACTTCGGGAGGGTTACATACACACTCAAATAAACATGGTACACAAAAAAATATTATATGTTTATAGTATTACTTTTCGAGAAATTTAACAAAACATGTTTGCTACCTAAACATTAACCTATGTGTAACAGTAGGTAACTTGCACTGTACGGGGTCAATGACCGTACTATGTTCAAACGCAGAACAGCTGTTTGTTGTAAGTAAGTCACAAGGTCACTATGATTGGTTTTTACAGCTACTTATTTGATTTGATTTTTTTGTTAGGAGAAAAAATGCTCCTATAAACATGTTTTTTTCTTACGTAAAGTGTTTATTTGAGTGTGTATGTAACCCTCCAGAAGTTAATGATATGACTAACGAAACACCTTATATAATATAAATTCTAAACGCATACTTAACATTATTTTTAGAAACAATTCTATACGCGTAGTGAAATAGAAAATATTGTACTGTTGTGCTAGTCAGGAGAAACCGCATGATTAATCATTGTAGGGTAAATATTTTAGAAATATAGGTAACGTGTCCCAAAACTCTACGTCAAGCGGGAACCAGGGAGTAGGCCAGTTTATGACTAGCCAGGGTAAGAAAAAAAATCGGAGTCATTTGTTTTTTCTGATATGAGCATTTTTTGAAAAATGTTGAAAATTTTACTTAATATTTTTTGACTCCGATTTCTTTTTTCTTATTTTTCCCTGGGTAGTCATAAACTGGCCTACTCCCTCCCGCTTGACGTTGAGTTTTGGGACACGTTGTATATGGTACCAATGCAGATATTCTCAGCCTGAATTTCACCACCTCTGATTAAACATTCTCAGCCTCAGACCGAATGTCCATTAGCGTCGTTAGAAACCTTATGGATGGCTGGGCGCCAAATGTCGCGCTTTCTATAAAACAAAAAAGGCGCTTTACATTTATTATCTGTTGACTAAAGTGACATTTCTCATACAGGCGACAGGAGTTAACCGGCCCTTTACATTTTAAGTGGTGAAATAGCAGGCAGGTACGAACACAGCACTCCACGGATTCCCCGAACCCAACTGGACCCATTGCAAGTGGGAGAAGGTTTCAATCGAGCATTAGACCAGCGAGTGGGCCACTCTTGCTCTCTTACAGCGTGCTAAACGTTTCGGCTCGCGTCGAGCCCTCGTCAGCGAGTCTGCGTTGACTAAAACGTCGAGCAGAGCTAGTCCCGTGCTCGACTTCCCTCTCTCTACTGATCCTAATTCTCCTAATCCTAATGTAGATCGGTATGTCGGTGCAACACACACTTATATGCAGTAGCGATTCCTGGTGCTGAGTATTGGGTTGGCTCTGGCTGAGGATTTTTTTTTCATATTTTTATAACCTTTGTACTCGTTAATTTATTTCTCCCACAATGAGTTCAAAAACTGAAAGACGACTTCGATGTAGTTTACAATACAAGTGTACAATACAAGCTGTGCCCGCGGCTCCGCCCGCTCTCATATTTCACTTCACTGCTAACCTCATAAGACATTTAGCGTGATAGTAAGTAGCCTATAGTTGATGGGAAGAATCAAGCTATCCGTAGAATTTTTTTTTATTAAAATCGGTTCAGTGGTTCTCGAGTTATAAGCGGACAGACAGACATACACTCAGACACTCAGACACTCAGACAGAAAGCAGACGTTGGATTTTATTATAGGTATAGATATTTCAAATTATGTAACAGCGGGATTGACGTTTTATCTTATTCGTCGTGGGTTATATGATAAATAATATAGCCCCGATATTTTTCACATTTGTTTTTTGCTTACTACTTCGATATTAATGCTGGCATTCATTTTATTTGGTTTGGCGGCGCTAACCTAGCCAACTTAAAGGAATCGCCACTGCTTATATGTGGATGTGGGATGGATTTCCCACGAGCTAATGACGCTGACGTAAGTCTGTCATTCGAGACCCGTGGATCCCCGGTACACATTAGGTGGTGGTCATATGCACTTCCACGCATATACATAGCTGGTGAAAACAAAAGCCTTTAGGCTAGTACAAAACGCTGAGGCCCTGGGCACAGGCTGTCGTCGAAAGACTTCAGTCTGTGTTTCCCATGGGATTTTTTCGGAAGAACGGATGTTCGACAGAGCAGCTATGGGGCCTCGATCTGGCATACATGATCACTGTACTCGCAAGAGCGCAGGTTGTAGACGTCTGGATTTTGTAGCCGGAAGGCTGGTATCTCTGGACGTCTATAAACAAAACGTAAATCAATAAATGATAGTAAAAGGTGATCCTAATTATGTATGACGCTTTTGCGCTGCCCTGGTCTTGCATTGTGGGCATTGTGGCCAATGTACTCGTAAGTCTGTATTCCTACCTCGATGTCACTTCGATTTTAGTTACCCTTAGATGTTCGTGTATTTTCATATTGTTGTATGTACGTATACCAACATGTTTAGAATAGGTATATAGGTGATTTCATGTAATAGATAACTCGAGAGACTTATTTCAGTAGAAATATGAATGTTCAATAAAGATTATATACGACTGATAATGTGTAGTCTTGTTTGCTGCGTTAGCAGTGCACCTGCCCTTATGAAACAAATGCCTTTCAGCCGGTCTGTGCTCCTTTTCGTTCAGATTTCAACACACTTACTACTGTGATGAATCACAACCTACCTCAATGAAAATAGCTAGCAATAGGACGTATGAAGGCTGGCTGGTAAAATGTTATAGGGCGTAGGAGTTAGTTTAGCGCCTGGGTAGGGAGTATAGCAAAGAGACCGCGGTGCGTATAAATTATTGCGGGTGGCGTGTAGTCAGGCGCAGAAAATACAACGTGCATACATTCTGAACAGGAATGACTAGCAACACCGTATAAGCGAGAAATGATGATAGATAAGTATTATAGGTCGGCATGCAGTAAGATATAGGACGAATTGACTGTATTACATCTACTCTTGTAAATTCGTAGCATTTTTCAGAGATTAGTTACTGAAAGTTTTAGGGAAATATGGAACGCATTTTTAAGGAAAATTGCTTCAGGCATTGTGATTGGTCGACCAATGGGAGACGCGGAAATGATGTTGGGGATGATTTTCGATTGGTCATGGGGGTAAGAGTGGGAGTAAGAAAGCGAGGCTATTTAAGGGCGTGTAACACGGTAGGAGCACTTTTTCTGCAGCTGCGAGCCTCGGAGGAACAACTTGCCTGAGCCCGGTCATCGCTAAGTCGCATCGAGCGCCATTGCTTTTCGGCATCAACGTTTCGGTGAGTCTCGGACGCCGCGCGCTATTTTGGAGTTTTCTAGTTGCAATTCGACCAGTTCTATTAAATTGCATTGTCTTGAAGTCTTCTTTTGGTGGCTGGGCTAGTTTTGGAAACAATACTGGCTTTTCAGAAATTATTTGCTAGTATTAGGGATGTGAAATATTTTTATATGGACCATCATTGGAGCACTGTGTGGGATGCTAGCTATGCTGAAATATGCATACATGCATACTATTACAGGGCTCTTTTTCCCTTTTGGAGCACTGGGTGAGGGAGCAGGTACGCTGAAATATGCATGCACGCCCACTCACGCAGAGTTCTTTCACGGAATGTTGTGAGGGAAGCGGGTTTTGCTGAAATATGCATACACGCACGATCTCACAGGGTTCTTCCCTGGAACGTTGTATGTGGGTTCGGGTACGCTGAAATATGCATACGCGCGCACTCATGCGAGGTTCTTTTCCTTTCGATGGAATGTTGGGTGGCAATGCTAGCTATGCTGAATAAGCATACACGCTTGTTCGCACAAGATTCAGTTCATTCTCTATGATATCACGAGAAAATGCCTCGTGGTAAGAAGACGTAACATAAGGTCGAAGAGCAACTGGAATTCTGGCTAAACTATCAAATTATAACGTGGGTAGTTAGGTTCTTCAAACACTAAATTCATATTGGTAGGTTAGCCATGTAGCTGTGTGAATTAATTCTCCTTAGTTCTGCAAGGGAGAGAGGGTTCGCTTCGTGGGAGTGAGTAGTATCATAGTGTGTAGTATTTAGTGAGGTAGGTACTAGGAAGGCCAGGTAGGTACCCCTCAGTAATTCTCCTTAATCCTGCTAGGCCGTGGGGACCTTTTCATTTTATTAGTATTAAAGTCATATGGTAGGTTAGCCATGTAGCTGTGTGAATTAATTCTCCTGAATTCTGCAAGGGAGAGAGGGTTCACTTCGTGAGAACGAGTAGTACCATAGTGTGTAGTATTTATTGAGGTTAGGTACTAGGAAGGCCAGGTAAATACCCCACAGTGGTTCTCCTTAGTCCTGCTAGGGGGAGAGGTCCAAAGTGTTATGATCTGTTAGAGCGATACCTATTCTATCTGGCGAAGGGGTGGCGGTACTCTAAGGACCGGTGCAAGCTGAGCTGACCGTCTGAGGAGGAAACCTGTGGTAGCCTTTTTTCGATAGGCGGAGCCCGTCGGACGAAGTACTACGAGGTTAGGATAGGGACCACACACACACTTACACACACACGCACGACTTTAGGATTTGGGGTCCGTAGGGGCCCTAAATCATCCACATTACACCACGAGTTTCATTTTAAATCTCTTCCTAAGAGAAACAGTTTCTTCACAGGATAGGAAACAAAGGGGGCCATTAGGTATACAAAATAGAGCTGCTGGTAGTAAAGCAGCCCTATATGGATGATGGCCACTGTGAGGAGCGTGGAGAGCCCGGGTGAGGAAACCCGGACTCGTGGAGCTCCTTACTTCCCCCTCCGGGGGGAAATTGTTTGAATAATTTGAAAATTACTGGTTGACACAATTTCTGGGAGGAGAGAATACAGACAATTACAATGTGATGGAAGAGACACAGTGATATAGGAGAGGCGGACTTAGGCAGAAAATTACATATGTATTTAGAATATTATTCGAAGAACAAAGGTTAGGATAGAAAGCTAGGGATTGAGTTAGTACTCTGGGTTATACGGTTACACAACGCTTCCTCGAAGAGAGGAAGATACAGGGTCCATCTACACTTAATTCAGTGTAATACGTATGTATACATTGCGTGAGTTTACCTAGAGATCACTTGAATGCTAAACGCAGGCCATGTTTTATTTTAGAGGTTACTCGCGGAAGCGTGGAATTTCGGAATAATTATTCGACAACACCTATCAGGTGAAGTATAAATACAAAATATACTTTGGTGAGAGGCTAGTTCGTCGCAGTGGTGCCTAAGTCCAGGATAGTTCCTACCTAAATCTAGGATACCTAGGGTTCAGAAAAAAAAGAGAGGGAAAAATGGAAGAAAAATGTAGTTCGTTGCGGTAGTTCAGGACAATAATAGGGGTCTTATATACTCAAAAGCGATAGGAAAAAATCCAACTCATAGGGAGTAGCGATATAAGTAAATAGCGTTATAGGAAGTGATACCGGGAAAGTGATTAAGTGTGGAATTCGGTGAGGAAATGCGTGAAAAGTGGTTCGTGGAACGCGATGCTGACTGGCAGTTTCGCGAGAGAAGAGATTTGGACTCCCGCCTACGAGGCGGGAGGTTTCGCCGCTTGAAGCTGAGAGTGAGTACATATTTCATTTTCCGGCGCGAGTGCAGTCTGTGTACAATTAATTAATTTTCAGAAATATTGTCTACAATTTGCCGACAATGTTGCTAGAAAACCGATTTTAACGTGAACGAATTGTCACCAGAAAGTCGACTAGAGATTCATCTTTGAGTTCGTAAAAGAAAATTGCTTACATTTCCTTCTAGGAAGTTCATTATCATTGTTCTGCGGACAACTAGAAATAGTTAAGTGAAAACCAATTTTGACCAATGGGATGTGAGCGCCGGTGCGGGATGGCGTTCGCTATTGGCTAGAATGAGCAGCGCCGTGATAGAAAAAAAAATCTGTTTGCACGAAGAATGTAGTCGGGTTGAGAGGTGATAGACTAAACAAAGTGGAAGTTAGGGGAATGGTATGTATGAATGGTGTGAGGCATATTTCTAAGCGGAATGTTAGCAACTTCGTAGAAGTAAGGTGGGGCCAAAGGAAAATATTTTATCCAGAGATTGTGAAACTAAAATCAATAATTTATTCCGGGTACACCGCGATATAGCAGGAAGAGGAAAAATTTTTTTTAATGGGTTATCGGAAAAATTGTGCTATAAGCCTAAAAGCCAATTAATTAAGAATCCTAGAATGAGCTAAAATCAACAATATTGTAGTAAGAATATTCTATGAAAACCTTAGTTGTAAAATTGGATAGCCATTCTACTTAAGTTAAGGCACGTCAACTGAGCGCGGAGGGCTTCATACCTAAAACACGGAAGTTATGTTCGAAAATAATTTCGTATTGTGTAATAATTAGGTACGCTCGCGCGCGAAATAGTTTATCGGGGCCAGTTTGAGGCCAATAAAGGGAATTTTCTAGTTGTTTGGTGGAAATGAAGTTGGATGGGGTGTAAGCTTCCTTTGTAAAATAAAAAAGCCGTAAAATATGTGTGTTTGAAAAGAGTGGTTATGTTTGACCGGGTTCCAACAGACTGATTTAATTTTGGTTGAGATTGTCGCCGAAGAATAAAAAGATTCGAATCTTTATTTCATTTTAATGGAATGCGAGAAGAATGGAAAAAAAAAATGTCATTTTGAAAATGTATAATGGATGTTTAGTAAATAATTTGTGTAGTAGTAATAAGGTGTGAATTTTAGGCTCCAAAGTAGGTATTTCGCGAATTAGTAGCGAGCGACGGTATGGCACCTACTATTTTTTTTTTTTTTTTTTTTTTTTTTGTAAAGTTGTGTCTAGGTCTGACTTTGCGTGTGTGGGCGATATGGTACTTACTAGATTAGGTTAGTGGTAAACGAAGGTCATGGTGTACAAGTTGACCAGTGGAAGTAATTAGGTCCCATGTACAATGTTGGTTAGGTCGTGAGGTTGAGTCTTGGTCAGATTTTTGTGTGTGTGTGGCGAATAGAGGCTCTTGGTGAACATGCCGAATACGTGGTTCATTTCGAGTGAGTGGTTTTGGGCTTGAATGTAGTGTTTGTTTATTGATAGGGAATGGATTATTAAGTTTGTTTATTTTGGAGCTGATTGGCTGGTATGAGGAATGGGGGGGTTCCAGTTGCTCGAGGAATGCGGGCTATGTATGGGATTAAAACGGTTAGGAGGGAGCAAGTGCCATGTCGGAGAACGTACCGGTCGAGATATTGACTTTTGATCGGTCATGCTTGATTGTTGTTCCTGCGTAATGTGGAAGGAATGGATTATAAAGAGTATAGGAATTAGGTGCCATGACAGAGGTCCAGGTTTCGATTTTAGGTTGCGGTCGTATGTATAGGTGTCAAAAGGTGAGAGGGCCAGTTGGTGAGTGTTGGTGCGGTTGGAGGTCGAATTGAGCCTGTCGATTTGTGATCCATATCGAGTGAGTGGTTTTGGATTTGCCCATAAATGTGTTTGTTTAATTAATTAGATTAATTTATAAATAATATTTGATACATGTGTACATGTTGCACGCGTTGAAAGAAAACAGTCGGGGTGGGCGGAGTGATTGATGTTGTGCGGTGGGAGCTCTGGTGAATTGCAGCACAACGCCGATCACCACGTTTTGCAAATTATTTTATAACTAAGTTTGGTTATTGTGCGGGCTACAAGGTGGTGTCAGGGGTTTCTAACTTTTCTAAAGGGAAGTGTCAGGGGTTACAAACCTTTTTCCAAATTTATAGGTCAGGGATTTTAAACTTTTTCAGATACATATATATAAGCAGTTTCCAAACTTTTAGGCTTGGTAAGTGTCATGCCTTTCGAATTCATGATATGTAGGGGGTTTTAAACATTTTACAAGGGCACGATAAGTCAGGGGTTTCCAAACCTTTCAACTTTGGAAAAGAGTAGTGGTTCTTAGAACATTTTTGAATTTCGCAATGATTCAGAGGTCTAGACTTTCGATATATTTTCGAATTGGTATTATATCAGGAGTTCTCAACCTTTTCCAAATTTAGGTTGTAAGCCTTTTCAAATTCATGATAAGTCAGGGGTGCTCAAACTTTTCTAAATTTATATTGTCAGGGATTTCGAACTTTTTCAAATTCAGGATAAGTCAGGGGTGCTCAAACTTTACCAAATTTAGATTGTCAGGGATTTCGAACTTTCAAATTCATGATAAGCCAGGGGTGCTCAAACTTTTTCAAATTTATATTATCAGGGATTTCGAACTTTTTCAAATTCATGATAAGTCAGGGGTGCTCAAACTTTTCCAAATTTAGATTGTCAGGGATTTCGAACTTTTCAAATTCACGATAAGCCAGGGGTGCTCAAACTTTTTCAAATTTATATTGTCAGGGATTTCGAACTTTTTCAAATTCATGATGAGTCAGGGGTTCTCAAAAGTTTCCAAATTAAGTTTGTGTCAAGGATTTCGAACCATTTCAAAATCGTGACATGTCAGGGGTTTACAACTTTATTTACAAAAATATTTTTGATTTAAGGGAGGCCTCGACATCCCAAGAATATTTCGGAGTCAGGGGTTCTCAACTTTCGGAATATTTGCTAATTTTAAATATTTTAGGGTTCTCAACTTTAGAAAAATATTTTATTTTTCCTTAGGATATTTAAGGGAGGTCTTAACTTCCAAACATATTTGCACTTAGCGGTTCTTAATTTTCAAAAATATTTTCAAATTTTGAAATTCTAGGGTCTCAACTTTAGAAAAATATTTTATTTTTCCTTAGGATATTTAAGGGAGGTCTCAGCTTCCAAAAATATTTTGAACTTAGCGGTTCTTAATTTCAAAAATATTTTCAAATTTTGAAATTCTAGGGTCTCAACTTTAGAAAAATATTTTATTTTTCCTTAGGAATATTTAAGGGAGGTCTCAGCTTCCAAAAATATTTTGAACTTAGCGGTTCTTAATTTTCAAAAGTATTTCCAAATTTTTTATTATTTTGGGTTTTCAATTTTGAAAAATATTTATTTTCCTCAGGATATTTAAGGGAGGACTTAACTTTCAAACATGTTTGAACTTAGCGGTTCTTAATTTCAAAAATATTTTCAAATTTTGAAATTCTAGGGTCTCAACTTTAGAAAAACATTTTATTTTTCCTTAGGATATTTAAGGGAGGTCTTAACTTCCAAACATATTTGAACTTAGCGGTTCTTAATTTTCAAAAATATTTTCAAATTTTGAAAGTCTAGGGTTCTTAACTTTAGAAAAATATTTTATTTTCCTCAGGATATTTAAGGGAGGTCTTAACTTCAAAAAAAAAAAAAAAAAAAAAAATTGAACTTACCGGTTCTTATTTTTGAAAAATATTTTCAAATTTTAAACATCTTAGGGTTCTCAATTTTTAAAAAATATTTTATTCTTCCAGGATATTTAAAGGAGGTCTCAACTTCCAAAAATATTTTGAGGTCAGACATTCTAAACTTTCAAAATTATTTTCAAATCTTGAATGTTTAGGGTTCTCAAATTTAGAAAATTACTTTCATTTTCCAGATTATTAAGGGAGGTTTCAAATTCCAAATATTTTGGATTAAGCGGTCCTCAGACTTTCGAGAATAGTGCCAAATTTGGAATGGTTTAGGGTTCTCGACTTTAGAAATATTTTAATTTTAGGAATGTTTAGGGAGGAGTCCGACTTTCAATATGTTTTGAGTTCAGGAGTTCCTAACTTTCAAAGTGTTTCGGATTTTGAATATTTCAGGGGTCTATACTCTAGTAATGCCTTTATTCTTTCGGAATGTAAGGGAAGTGTGTTATGTATATTGCACTTAACGCGAATCAAGAACACGGTAATGGGCTATTAGAGATATTGTAAGTAATTATAAATTTATACCGTGCAGCGCTGTCACTCGATGCTGGCAGTAGTGAACGAATTCGCTATTCGTTTGATTCCACGATTAATAACGGAAGAAAAAAGGAGAAACTTTATTCTAATAAACACCAATACACACGGTCAAACAAAATATCAAATATTGTGTGTGTATACAGGTTCAACTCGAGGTTTGATTATTGGATAGACTATCATGAATTGGATGTGATTTATAGTGTTAATTATTAGTTATTTTTAGTAATTTACTTTCTTATCTTTGAACTTAGCTATATCTGCTTTTGCATAGAGGACATTTTCCCCACATGCGCAGGCATGTCTGTTCGCGTGCACGAATGATACTTGCGTACTTAGGGATCGTGAATACATTGGTGTTTGGGTGCGTGGGCGCATATTTAATTGTTTACTTACATATCTCCTTGCGTGTCTATAGATACCTAATTGCGTGCGTACATGCGTGGATGCGTGCAGGCGTTCGTGCGCATATGTAATTGTGTGCATACTTGCTGATTGGTATGACTATGCTTGCGTATCCGTGCATACATGCATATTACGTGGTTACCTGCGTCGGTAGGGATTGATGTGGATGCGCGGGGAGAGGCTTCGAACCCCGGACTGCGGGTGGTTCGTCACTCTTCGGTTTATGATCTGCCTACGTATTTGTGAGTGAGCTGAGTACATCTTAATATTATTCTACTGAAAAAAAGAGTAACAAGAGAAAATAAAAAAAAAATAACCAAAAGAATAACAAAAGGTAAGTGTATCTCGCAATATTATATTTTAAAATGATAGAACAGGGACTTATAGTTAAATAAGATGCTGATGAGATATTTTGCTACTACTCTCAACCATCCAGGGATTGACAGGAAGAAATTCCTATAATGGGATAAGTCCGCCTTTACGCCTCAGGTAAATTATGTACCGTGCATGTTTCTGTGAGATGTGTCCGAACGGTCGGGAATTATTATTTATCTATTTATGTTAAATAATTTATTTTCGTGGATGAATACTAAATCACATATTTACATAGACTAATCACGTGTTTATAGGGTGTATACTTACATGGACTTAACTATATATATATTTTTTTTAAATATCAATTCTATAATTAATTATTAGACCAAATAAGAGGTAGAGGATTTGAATATTGTTTTAATTGTGATTTTTCTTTTTCAGGAAAATACTTATTCGTCTTTGAATAAATAGGTACTTGAGTGCGGTTAATGTTAACGTTTTATTTATAGTGGGGTTTACATAAGTCTACGCATACCAAAATCAACGAATATTCTTCGATGCACATGCGGATTGCAATATTGCAGGGCAATATTGCATTATTATTATTAATTTGTAATCAAGATCGAAAAAAAATATATATATACGAATTAAACTTGGCGTTTTATTAGGTACACTGGACCATTTAAACGGTGCCCTGTATCTATTCTTATTAGAAGGTCCTATTGTCTCATATTATGATCGAACAGGTGGTAAAATGTTTCAAGTTATATATAAAATTACTTATAAACTAAGAATCTGGTTTTATTGTTCGGGTTGTGTGAAGCAGAATACTGTTACACACATCGCATTGACATTGCGGGGTCTTTTATAAGTATCTTAAACTGTTTAAAGTATTGTACGTCGGGCTGATAAATGCTGTATGAGTTGACCAGTGTTGTGTAAAAAGGTTTTATCATCGTGCTAGCTGAAGGCGGGTAATGTTGAGCGGATCTTTATGCATTTGTTTTGGGTGGTGAGTTATTTAGGAGAGGTTGGGGAAGATACATTAATTTTATGGGAGGATGAGCAATGGAGGATACGACGAATCTGGCGGGCGAACGGTGAGCGTTCAACAATCGTACTAACCTTTATGTTATGCATGAATACTATTATTTAGAACGCGGAATTTGGAGGGCGAAGAATTGGGAGAAGTTTGGTTTGACGTACAGTAGAGATTTCCTATTTATCTGGTAACTGAAAGGACGACTCCTTTACGGCGTACGCGCATCATATTGTGCCGTAACAAGAGCATACTTGTTGTCTTTAGGGTTACGGAATGCATATGTTTAGGCGGGCGAGAAAATGGAATAGGTTAAAATTAGATAGAAAATAATAAATGTTATAGAATAAAATAGGTATGGTAATGATCAAAGATAAAAACTACCTCCTTATCGCAGTCTTAAGGGAATGCGAATCTGTACGTGTAGAACATAGGTTTAGGGAGGGCCGTGATCGTCTAGTTCGTAGGACCCTACGTTGTTAAGTTAGTATTGCTACAGTGCGATACTGTTTAACTTAGAGCAGTAGTAGAATAATGATTTATTCACTATTCACTACTGAAATTTCAGAATTGAAACTGATTCGGTTTGGTAAAATCCGGCAAGGTGGTACGATTTGACTCGGTTTGGTAAAATTCGGTAGGTTTGGTATGAGATGTCACAATTTAGTAAAATCGGGTACATGAAGATAGATGTGGAGAAGGTAACGTTTGGTCTACTGAACCGATTGGTCATAGGTATTGGCGTAGGAATTTGGTGAGAGTAGAGCAACATAACAAGGATAAATAAGCAGGAACAAAGGGAGCAGGAACCTGAGTAAGGAATGCCGGGTGGTAAAGAAGGAGTTAGCGATAATAGAGCAGTAAGGTTAGGTTAGAGGTTAGCCCCTTGGGATTACAAAGCCACGTAGTTGTCATAGGATAGGGTAGACTCCGGCGGGCGAGGTAGGATAATAGGTAGGTAATTTTTCGTATATGCAATATAGGAAGGGAACACAATAGAGAGCGATCATCATTTGTTGGACGAGCTATAGAGTAAACATAGTTTGGCGGGCGTACTACTTACTAACGGTAGGGTTCGGTCCACCTGGTACAAGAGGAGTAGGTAGAAGGGAGTCTAGGGCGGCAGACTAGGGGTTGGGGTCATGGTTTATATAGGGATAGATAGAGCGTGTACGAAGGATATTTCGGCTAAAATATCAGTTAAAACAGTTAGTTAATACGGTGCGTTCATAGATTAATCACGGATTTTACATAGTCAGGCGGGCGAATAGAGTATGAAAATGAAGTAAAATTGGTAATTAGGGCGTCGAACGTAGCCGCGGATCGTGTGTATGTTGGCGAGTGAAATTATGCTGTCCTGAAGTAAGGACGAGTTAGGAGGTACAGTTGTAGATATAGATTCTTAGTATTATTCTGGGGTTAATTAAAGGACGGAAACAGTAGAGACTATAGCATATAGCTAGGAAATAGAAAGCTCTAACGAATAGTACCCGCTACGGACAAATAGGAATAAAATCCTGTTCGGCGTGGGGGAGTTGAGTTATTGATAATTATGAACAAAAGGTTTTAAGACTTAGAATAGACTTGTTGGTAGATGCTGGGTTTGGATGGTTGTGTAAATACAGAAATACGCGAGTAAACCATTGGGTATTATAGTGTCTGTACTCGGTAGTGAAACTTCCTTTTAATGAGAGCAGAGCTCTGACCTGAAGGGACTTTTACAATGAATCAGGACACTTTGGTTTCGATTTTTATTGCATTTCCCATACATTGCTCCGAAAAGAATGTGAACGTAAACTCAGTGCGTTGAACACACGAATGGGACTTGAAAAATGTGAGGTGAACAAAGCCATAGTGCAGAACTTTACATTCCATCGAGACCTTAATTTGTTCTCACTCGGGAGGGAAAATGTTATCATATACCGAGGGAGTTCTACACTAAGCAAAAAGGAGCGTTTAAAGTTAGTGGTGACATTTTCCGGTCTATGGAAAGTGATAGAACATAGCAATTTGAACCATTGACCGGAGCAATGTTGGATGAGATTAAAGTAGAGTCGTGTACAATCAGACTGGGCCCATCCATTTGTCAACGGGTGAGTTAGTTAGCAAAGGTTATGATTCGGAAGAAGCAAAGTCAATTTAAAATTTTCTCAGTAATAATTTCCCAGTTTTCCTGTCTATAACTAGAAAGGTTAAGGTGTTGGAATGTGCGGCGTGTCTAAACCGGAGGTGGCAAGGTATGTTGTGCGCTCTCCCTGGAGAGAAGTACTGATCCTGCCCTACCAGCGAGGGGTAAGACTACAGGTTTCCTGAGCTGGTGGGAAATCTTTCTATGGCATGAAACAGGGTATTAAGTGTTTAGTAATTTCATTTTGAGCTTCTGATGAGTCTAACCTGACTATACTAGGACGAATGCCCATATGTTGTGTTGTGTGGTCGGGACTGCTTAGCACCCAAAATAAAATGCCACAATCATTCTGGTAAGGGAACAAACACCCTATTAGAAGAAGTTGTTGGTACTACGGACCTTCTGGAGAGGGAACGAACACCCCAACAGAGGCACATCTACGAAAAGCAGTACTGCAGCCATAGCATTAATATATGTTGGCGACAGACAGACATAGACTATAGTGTGGTGTAGAGACGCTAGTCGCGATCATGGCAGCAGAAAATAAATTCTTTCCCATGCCGCGAAAATCGCCTCTAGGCGGGCGACTGTGATGAATCACAACCTACCTCAATGAAAATAGCTAGCAATAGGACGTATGAAGGCTGGCTGGTAAAATGTTATAGGGCGTAGGAGTTAGTTTAGCGCCTGGGTAGGGAGTATAGCAAAGAGACCGCGGTGCGTATAAATTATTGCGGGTGGCGTGTAGTCAGGCGCAGAAAATACAACGTGCATACATTCTAAACAGGAATGACTAGCAACACCGTATAAGCGAGAAATGATGATAGATAAGTATTATAGGTCGGCATGCAGTAAGATATAGGACGAATTGACTGTATTACATCTACTCTTGTAAATTCGTAGCATTTTTCAGAGATTAGTTACTGAAAGTTTTAGGGAAATATGGAACGCATTTTTAAGGAAAATTGCTTCAGGCATTGTGATTGGTCGACCAATGGGAGACGCGGAAATGATGTTGGGGATGATTTTCGATTGGTCATGGGGGTAAGAGTGGGAGTAAGAAAGCGAGGCTATTTAAGGGCGTGTAACACGGTAGGAGCACTTTTTCTGCAGCTGCGAGCCTCGGAGGAACAACTTGCCTGAGCCCGGTCATCGCTAAGTCGCATCGAGCGCCATTGCTTTTCGGCATCAACGTTTCGGTGAGTCTCGGACGCCGCGCGCTATTTTGGAGTTTTCTAGTTGCAATTCGACCAGTTCTATTAAATTGCATTGTCTTGAAGTCTTCATTTGGTGGCTGGGCTAGTTTTGGAAACAATACTGGCTTTTCAGAAATTATTTGCTAGTATTAGGGATGTGAAATATTTTTATATGGACCATCATTGGAGCACTGTGTGGGATGCTAGCTATGCTGAAATATGCATACATGCATACTATTACAGGGCTCTTTTTCCCTTTTGGAGCACTGGGTGAGGGAGCAGGTACGCTGAAATATGCATGCACGCCCACTCACGCAGAGTTCTTTCACGGAATGTTGTGAGGGAAGCGGGTTTTGCTGAAATATGCATACACGCACGATCTCACAGGGTTCTTCCCTGGAACGTTGTATGTGGGTTCGGGTACGCTGAAATATGCATACGCGCGCACTCATGCGAGGTTCTTTTCCTTTCGATGGAATGTTGGGTGGCAATGCTAGCTATGCTGAATAAGCATACACGCTTGTTCGCACAAGATTCAGTTCATTCTCTATGATATCACGAGAAAATGCCTCGTGGTAAGAAGACGTAACATAAGGTCGAAGAGCAACTGGAATTCTGGCTAAACTATCAAATTATAACGTGGGTAGTTAGGTTCTTCAAACACTAAATTCATATTGGTAGGTTAGCCATGTAGCTGTGTGAATTAATTCTCCTTAGTTCTGCAAGGGAGAGAGGGTTCGCTTCGTGGGAGTGAGTAGTATCATAGTGTGTAGTATTTAGTGAGGTAGGTACTAGGAAGGCCAGGTAGGTACCCCTCAGTAATTCTCCTTAATCCTGCTAGGCCGTGGGGACCTTTTCATTTTATTAGTATTAAAGTCATATGGTAGGTTAGCCATGTAGCTGTGTGAATTAATTCTCCTGAATTCTGCAAGGGAGAGAGGGTTCACTTCGTGAGAACGAGTAGTACCATAGTGTGTAGTATTTATTGAGGTTAGGTACTAGGAAGGCCAGGTAAATACCCCACAGTGGTTCTCCTTAGTCCTGCTAGGGGGAGAGGTCCAAAGTGTTATGATCTGTTAGAGCGATACCTATTCTATCTGGCGAAGGGGTGGCGGTACTCTAAGGACCGGTGCAAGCTGAGCTGACCGTCTGAGGAGGAAACCTGTGGTAGCCTTTTTTCGATAGGCGGAGCCCGTCGGACGAAGTACTACGAGGTTAGGATAGGGACCACACACACACTTACACACACACGCACGACTTTAGGATTTGGGGTCCGTAGGGGCCCTAAATCATCCACATTACACCACGAGTTTCATTTTAAATCTCTTCCTAAGAGAAACAGTTTCTTCACAGGATAGGAAACAAAGGGGGCCATTAGGTATACAAAATAGAGCTGCTGGTAGTAAAGCAGCCCTATATGGATGATGGCCACTGTGAGGAGCGTGGAGAGCCCGGGTGAGGAAACCCGGACTCGTGGAGCTCCTTACTTCCCCCTCCGGGGGGAAATTGTTTGAATAATTTGAAAATTACTGGTTGACACAATTTCTGGGAGGAGAGAATACAGACAATTACAATGTGATGGAAGAGACACAGTGATATAGGAGAGGCGGACTTAGGCAGAAAATTACATATGTATTTAGAATATTATTCGAAGAACAAAGGTTAGGATAGAAAGCTAGGGATTGAGTTAGTACTCTGGGTTATACGGTTACACAACGCTTCCTCGAAGAGAGGAAGATACAGGGTCCATCTACACTTAATTCAGTGTAATACGTATGTATACATTGCGTGAGTTTACCTAGAGATCACTTGAATGCTAAACGCAGGCCATGTTTTATTTTAGAGGTTACTCGCGGAAGCGTGGAATTTCGGAATAATTATTCGACAACACCTATCAGGTGAAGTATAAATACAAAATATACTTTGGTGAGAGGCTAGTTCGTCGCACTACTTTGAAGCAACTTTGAATTACTTAGATATAAAAATATTTAACATCTTGATATATTTTTTTTAGTGTAACTGTGACTTAAAAAAATATCAATTCCTAAAAAATATCGCAGTGTTTAGTGTTTAAATGTTTTTTTTAAAATTTATTTTCTTGTATTTACTGTAGAAATAATTATTTGTATATTGCACAGCTATGGGTCAGACAGAATGATAGAAAATGGGTTAATACTTAAAAAAATTTTTTGACATGATGACGTCACATCCTTTAAATTGATGAGCACCGGCTGCACGCACGAAAGCATGTAGCGTTGATATTCAAAGTTACCATGGAAACGTCTTAAGAAGTAAAACTCAAGGATATCTCGCCACGCTGACATCAACCGTATTCTAAAGCGCTCCCTTGCATCTGCGAATATGCCTAGTATGTTGGAACCTCTTGGCCTGTCTAGAGACGACGGAAAACGGCCAGACGGTCTCACACTCTTGCCGTGGAAGCAGGGGAGGGCTTTGGTTTGGGATGTCACGTGTGCCGATACCTTAGCTCCTAGTCATGTAGTGGGCTCTAGTCAGGTTGCTGGCTATGCCGCAGCAAAGGCAGAAAAAGCGAAACATCTGAAATACAATACTATTAAGCAGCACTACGAGTTCGTTGCCTTTGCTGTGGAGACTCTTGGGGTGTGGAGTCCGGACACTAAAGACCTCGTGAAGCAGCTAGGTCAGCTGCTTATTGAAGCGTCCGGGGACCGTCGTGCCAAAGCGTTCCTCACACAAAACATCAGCCTCGCCATCCAGCGCGGGAACGCGGCGGCTGTCCTCGGGACAATGAATGATGTCCCGAGGATGCAGGAATATTTTTATTTAATTTAAGTTCTTACATTTCTGTTTAATTTAATTTTTCTTTGTCTAAAGAAGAAATATAAAGCGGGTAAACTCAAGATCAGACAACAGAAGTTTTGATAGCCAGTCTCAAGATGATTAATCTTTCTACTGGAAATAGAAATTACTGATCTTTGATCTATGTACTACGATTATTCCACGTCATCACGTAAAACTATCGTCCGTAAACCGACTTTACAGACAACCAATTTTTTTTTCGAGAGATACAGCCATGTATATCGATTTGTTGGTTCCATAGTTTTTAAAAATCGCGCGTGTTTCGTAATTGCGTTTCTCGCGATTACGAAAAGGAGAAAAGTTACAACTGACGCGGTTGTATGGTTGATATATGACCTTTGCCTATCTCGAAAATGGTCAAATAAAAAAATAAAAAAAATTACAGCCACAGCTAGGGTTGCCATCCGTCCTCATTTACCAGGACATGTGCAGGTTTATAGACAGTACCTGGGGGAGGAATTCAGATATGCGCGGGGTTTTTAATTTACGTACAGTAAGTAATCAAATTATAATATTAGTCCGTGTATATTACACACACACATAGTGGTGTCAGTGCTTGCTGTCTGACAACAAATGTGTGATGTATGTACCTATTATGCGATGTAACGTGAAGAGCCTGATTTTTTGTCGGATGCCCTTGCTGCTTGATAGGACCTACTTACCTAGCTTTCTTGTTCTAATACTTTGCTAAATGGGGGTGGTTGGTGTTGTGCTGTAATTTATAAGAGTACTTGCAGCACAACACCGACTACTGTGCTTATCCTGATTGTCGGGATTCGGGATACAGCGTGTGATATGTGTGTATGTATGTATGTATTTCTTATCATATCAATGTATGTATGTATGTATGGATGTCCTGCTTTTCTTGACCTCCTGGTTCTGGGTTTAAAAAATAGGACATGGTAACACTAGCTAGGCACAGCTGACATTTCGCCTGCTGACAGATTAATTAAAATCAAATTTTTCGGAGAAATATATATTTTATTGCAGCGACATAAGAGCTATAATAGCGCTACCAAATATAATTTGGTACTTGGCTGGCACTTGCTGTTGTGACCGGCGGCACTGTAGAGTAGATTTTTACGAGCAAGATTCTCAAGGATTCACGTTTGTTTACAAAATTATGTTGACAATATATGATGTGAACCGCGAACAAGCATTGATAACCACCCACAAGCCACATGTTTTCTACATTGTTATACGAACGGAAGCAAAGTTATTTATACATACCTAACCTACACATTGTAGACATTGACCGCCACGATTTGTGATTGATGAAAAGATTGAACATTATCACTGTAAGTATTGAACAAATAATTTACTTATCTATTTATAGGAAATTCATATTTGGTATCTGCTTGACACACAAAGAAAATGAAAACACGATTATTTTTTGACTCGCCTTCCTTCATTGTGTTAATTAGGTACTACAACAGTCTATTGTCTACAACAGGTAGCTGCCATAATAATTTTATCGTGATTACAAACTTAGTGTTTATTTTTTCAGTTAAAATAAAATAATAAAATAGTAAGTAAGTACTAAAGATGTCAGAGGACTACGCTAAGAAAGTTGATGATCTGAAGAAAAGTATAAAAAGTTATCCAGATTTTCCTAAGAAAGGAATATTGTTTTGGTAAGTGATGGATTCAAAATTCCTAATTAATAAGCAACTGCAAACACACACTGGAGTGGGCTCTAAGGCCCACTTGCACCAACACGAGTTTAAAGTTAAGTAGCGAGTTATGGATTTAAACGCGGTTCCCACAGTCAAAGGGTGCTAGCTTAAACTGGTTTAGCGAGTTAAACTGGTTTATATATTAAATTTGTGTTGGTGCAAGTGGGCCTAAGGGTCAATTCGCACCGACACGCGACACGAGGAGACGCGAAGATGCATGAAGAAGCTCGGGAGCCCGCGCGGAACCGCGAGGTGCATCGCGTAATCGCGAAGCACATTATGTGCGACGTGTAGTATGAGGCGTATCCGAACATATTATGAGGCGTCTCGATGTGCCTTGCGTGTTTCCTCAAGTGTCCAGACCGACGAGACATTCCGATACTCCGCACGACGCCAGTCAGTCAGCGTGTTAGCGTCCACTGCTGGACATACGCCTCTCCAATTTTCCTCCAGACCTCCCGGCCTTCAGCGATACGGAACCACTGCTTTCCGCCGACGTACCTGGCGGGTGGTCTTCCCACACTCCGTTTTCCTGTCCACGGCCGCCAGTGTAGGACACGGTTACTCCAACGATTATCGTCTCTTCGGCTAACGTGCCCTGCCCACTGCCACTTGAGCTTAGCCACCCTGTGTCCAATATCGACTACTTTGGTGCGTCGGCGGATTGCCTCGTTACGCACCATATCACGTAGCGATATTCCCAGCATGGCTCGCTCCATTGCTCGCTGGGCAACTTTCAACCTTTGGAACCTTTGCCGCTCGACGTAAAGTGTACATATCTAGTTCGCTTTCGCACTCTCACTAAAATTTGCACCTTTTTGCGTAGTAAACAAGTTCTATATTGCATCGCTGTCTTGCATCATTAAAAGTGCATTGCATCGTCGCGTCCCGTCTCCATGTGAACTGATCCTAACAATGATGGACCTGGTCCACAAATGTAAAGTCACTCAGCGAGATATGGACAGAGCAATGCTCGGCATGTCTGAAATACGACAAATAACGAAAGTGTTCGACGTTACTAAGAAAATTAGCAAGCTGAAGTGAAGCCACAACTTCAGTGAACAACGCAACAGTTCATTGTCAGCTTGGGTAGTATGCGATCGGTCGATTATCGTTGGTGATCTTCAGCATATCTGGGCGCGGTCAGAACTTGGTTCAGTGACCGTTCGACCGTTGAGGCTGACCACGGTTCGGATTCCACGTAAAACTGTAGGTTTCCCTTCTTACTTTATTTGGTGGTAGGGTTTAACATGTGCGCGTTAGTACCATCGCACGGAACGAAATGTCCGTTGAAACGGCTACGTAAATAGTTCAGTGCAGCCGGCACGCCCAAAAGGAAGCACTTTTTTTTTTATGTAATCCGTTATGGGTGGCTGAGTCGGAGGGGCCAAAGCACATGCTCTAACCAGCCAATATCACCTCCGAGAAGGTAGGTGCCATACCGGAGACTTCCCTGGATTGCTGGCTATACTGGACTAGAGGAGAACACAACCGAAGTTGCTTGCGGCCATCTTACATCCAGTACGGTGGTACGAACCCAGTCGGCTACAATTTCAGCCTACCACCTAGTAAGGGGCAAGGGAAGATGGCACTAACATGGCACCTAGTTCACCAAGGTTGGCGGGCTGACATAACGGATGCTATGTATAGGTATGTACATGTAATTGGCCATACTTTAGGCATAAAAAAAAAGTGTATCTACATTGTGAATGGCTGTATGTTTTCTAATATAAATATATAAAAAAAAATCAAAATTAAAAAAAAAAAAATAGGTCATGTAGCCAATCGTATTAGTTTCCATGAAAAAAACGGCTGGGGCCCGTTTTTAAAATGAATAGCTCCACCGCATCTCTCCCCGTGCATGTCGTAAAAGGCGACTAACGAATAAGGACGAGATGCCGTGCTATAGGGCGACAGGCTCGCCACCTCTCACCTTAGCGGCGTCCTTCCACCAAGTCACGTAGCAGGTGAGTCTGCGTGCCTTACTTGCTGCTCGATAGTTATCTTGCCCGAACTACAGAGAGATCACAATAGATCTGTCTAGGTCGCAGTGATAATAGGTCTCAGGGGTCCTAACTCTCACACTAAAATCATAAATCAGTTGGTTAATAAATAATAAACATTTCTCTTACTTGGTGGTAGGGTTTAACCCGACCGGATTGGTACCACCACACTGAATGCAACGTCGGTCGAAACGGCTATGTAAATAGTTTGTGTTTTCCGACCAGTTCAGTGTAGCCGGCACGATCAAAGGGGGAAGCACTGACATGGCACCTAGTTCACCCGGTGTTATGGGCTGACATCACGGACGTTGTAGGTGATGTAACCAACCGTGTCAGTTTCCATTAAAAAAAAAATTCTGTTCCAGGGACATATTCTCAGCACTATCATCGGGCCCGACATGCCGCCTCATCCAAGGCTTACTCGCCGACTCTATCCGCGATCGGTTCCCGTCCTTGCAGGCCGTGGTCGGATTGGAGTCACGCGGGTTCCTGTTTGCGTTCTCACTTGCCGCCGAGCTGGGAGTGGCGTGCGTGCCGGTGCGAAAGCGCGGAAAGCTACCGGGCGCCGTGCAGTCGTGTCGGTATCAGCTGGAGTACGGGGAGGTGGGTCTGCCGGCTTTAAACCTTGGATACAGTCAGTCAGTCAGTTAGCGTGTAAGCGTCCACTGCTGGACATACGCCTCTCCAATTTTCCTTCAGTCCTCCCGGCCTTCAGCGATACGGAACCACTGCTTTCCGCCGACGTACTTTATGTCGTCGTCCCACCTGGCGGGTGGTCTTCCCACACTCCGTTTTCCTGTCCACGGCCGCCAGTGTAGGACACGGTTACTCCAACGGTCATCGTCTCTTTGGCTAAACCTTGGATACACTAGGCGGCAAATGCCGCGGCACAGATTACTTAATAGTTACTTCGTAACAGATAAATCACTCCATAGAAAAAGTTCCATACCTTCGGCTATAATAGCCTACTGTTTCACGTCGGCAATCGCTGCGTACGAAAATGTACCGAAACGATCGAGTGTAAAGTGATTATTGCTTTGCAGCAGTTGATTGGGCGAGCGTGTAGGTATGCTTCGCGCGGGTGACGAATTTCAACTGAATTAGACCGCCGGCGGCCCGTCGGGCGGTAGGTAGTTAGCTTGCGCAAGTACATAGAGTGCGTGAGGCCTGGCCGCGGGCGGGATGTGTTCCACGAACACACCAGTAGAGATATCGTCTGCAACATTTACCGCCGAACGTTTATCCCGCGCTATGCTGCATGTTACGTTATCGCGACGTGGTGGAACAACTGGGATCGACCGGTATTGTGCAGCATGTTGCGAGGGTATTTGCACCCTAGTGTATCCAAGGCTTTAAAAATCCTTACTAACTGAAAATTAAAGGATCCAGAAGATAATTTTTATTGCTTATTATATAATTTCATTCATAGGTAGGACCGATTCTTGGATTCGTTGAAAATTTCGCCAGTTTTGTTTCAATGCGAAGCTTAGGCGTGCTGAGGGGGGTTTTGGAGTGCCCCTAACCCCTCCCCCCCCCCCCCCCCCCCAAATAAATCTTGCTTGGTACCTAAAAACGACAATAATACGTTAATAATTTTTTTACCATAACTGGGCATGCAATGGTTCGACCACCTAAAAAATTTGCAGGCTCGTCGAATTTCCTTTGATAAAATCTAAATCAACTTCTAAATCAGCGCCATCTATTGACGGGCTCAAATAATCAACAGTGATGATAGCAGGAACCCTTTGAAATAAACACATTTTTAATCTTTCCAGGATGTCATCGAAATCCAAAAGGACACAATCACGTCGGGGTTGATGTGTGTCATTGTTGATGATCTGATAGCCACAGGGGGCACATTAGGGGCTTCCGTGTCACTACTGAAGACCTGCGGAGCTGAGGTTCTTGGCGCTTTGGTCGTCATGGAGCTGACACCGCTTGAGGGAAGGAAGAAACTGCCAGAAGACATGCCTGTTCATTCGTTGATACAGTACGATTAGTATTTTGTATGTAAACAAATGTTAAAAAGAATTGAGTAAAAATAATGTTATCAACTCATAGGTAATCCAGGGTTATATATAATATCAATGGTAATATACATTTTTGCTCGAATGAAGCTCAGGAATCTCTTATTTCACTTTAAGACATAAGTTTTGTTTTTACCTGTATAATAGGCTGGTACAAATAGATAATATTCATAATTAATGGTAAGCTTGTAATAAGAATTTGTGGTCGTTTAGTGATTTTGATAAGTTTTTTTTATCTGTTCAATCATTCCATTGAATGTGATATTGGAGTTTTAAGCAATCAAAGCAGCATTGTATTACCATTTCAAGATGTTTTTTTTTAAATAAATTTTGTTACATTTCACAACTTTTGTGTATTTCTTTCCCTGATGTCTTAAATTTCACTTCTGCGAGCCGCCTTTACACATTTGTACGAGTGATGAGACGAATGATCCGAGCTGCGAGAAGCGAATGTATAATCCATATTCGTTAGCACTCGTTTGCTCGAGTGCTAATTTGCAACATGCTGAGATGGGACCTATTGGCATGTTTACCATATGTTAAATTGTTAATTTGTAATGTGTTTTTATGTGCTAATAAATCCATTTTCTTTCTTTCTTTCTTTCGTTTCGCCACTAGTGGCGCTCGCATCTGGTCGTTTTTTTGGGTACGAGTACGAATGAATGTGTAAAACGGTCACTTCTGTCGAGATAAGCCACGCGAATGTTTCGCGCCAAACATCTCGTCGGTCGGCGAGGTTGAGAGCTGTGAATGTATTCGATTTTACCAAATTACAGGTGACATTGCTCACCCCTGAAATGTCATTGCTTCCCGGAAATCTAAAAGGAAAAGAAGATAGCTCAAGCCCTTTAGGTGCTAACCGTTTATTTTTAAGGTTTATTAAGAGATAAAAAAAATCATTTCTTTCTTTCTTTCTTTCTTTCTAACGGGCTGTGACAGATGGACCATGTCTGACAAATTTTATAATAGTAACCTGCCTACACCAGTGGCTTGCGAATCCTAAAATAGAAAAAATAAAAATCACTATTTAATAATGAAATCACTTTATCAAGTACACAAGTACCAAGCTCTTGTTTCCTCCTGAATCACAATTTGGATAATCACAACCTTATGCTTATAATACTTGTAGGCGCTAATATTAGAAACATTTTAAAATGGCATGTTTTAAAACTTTTCTTACAACGTTACATTTTCGGTGATACTTTTTTTATTTCACCAAAAACTGATTTCTGTATGTATAAGTGAAATATTGTTTTATGTATTTTTGTAAATTAAAAAAATAAATTGTACATCAAAAGTTCAAACGTAGTATCAGCTTTCAGTGGAATAACAAAACCCACCCAAAATGTAACACCGCATATATAGAAAAAATCGTAAGTGACAATATGACAGTATAAAGCCAAACTAATCTAAATAAAGTGAACACTTAAGTGGTGTATTGCACCGCACAGCACTGCACTGGCCTAAGCGACAAATTGCAGAAACATTTAGAATATAGATATTTCAAGTAAAATTAACACAATGCGATTTTGGAGGCCAATTTTAGAGAACATAAGTCAGATTAGTGTTGTATAGTGTAATCACAACCTTAGGTTATCATAAACATATATTTAACAGGAATGTTATAAAATAGTACTTTTAAAATACTCCCTGGGGAAATATAACATTTTAGGAACTTTTCGTGAGACTCCTCTAACTGGGGTGTTTTACCATAAGTTCAGGTTGAATTTGAAAAAAAAAGAACATAATAATACTTAATACATATAAATCTAGTTCTAATACTGTAAATTGTATTTTTTTTATCAGTCTACAAAAATATTGCTGGACTTTTGTAATGTTTGCTTAAATTAATAAATTTGTCAAAAAACTTACAATATATAATCTTCGAAAAAAGCACAGTAAACCTACATTCATGATATTGAGAAAATTTGTACTTCAAAATGCAAAGGCGACTTGTATGAAACATTCTCGGAACTAAAAAAAAAGTTAATATAAAAAATAAACTCCAACACAATCTAAAGGTTTTCACAACCTTAACAAACATAAATTATTTCACGTTTTCCTCTTTTCAATCATAATCAACGAAATTTAAGCATATAAAATAAAAAATGAAAAACAAAATCTCTTACATAATATTTGACAGTTCTCTGCCGGCTCACTTACTAACTACACGTGCGTGGTAACTAAACTCTGAAAATACAATTGAATAATCTTTCACATTTTGACTTAGTTTTGACCGGTTAACCTAAGCGCACTCTAGGGACCGACCACAACGGCCCACATACAGGTCTGTTAATCAAAGCTGGCACGTACTAACACTATCACATATTGAGCTTGCGTAGTGTTTGTGTGTAAGCGCACGGGTGACGTGGCACTGCACACGCATCACCATCATAAAATTGCATTGGTGTGAGTACTGTGCACGCGCCAGCTTTGATTAACAGATCTGTAGCAAGGCAAAAATGCATACACGCATGCATACTGTTAATGAAGCGGGCCATATCGCATTGATTTATTTCGTTTCCTCTCCATTTCTTTTTTCGGTCGCTCTAACGTTTGTCCATTCGTCGGCGCTATTGCAGATTGCTGCCGGGGCAGAGCGGATAAAAATCGCCTGCTGGCCGTGCAATGCGCTCCGCTCCCCTGCGATCTGACTAGGTGCACGTTGCTTCATATAAAATGTATAGGTGGAGATGTGTAAATTGTTTTATGTTGCGATGCGGCCCGTCGTAATGTGCGCTTAGCTTTATACCTATTTGAAAATACAGTCAAATAATTAAGTATACATGCTTTTCTGAACTGTACTTCGGTGCTTCATGTTTTACGTTAACAACTAATCGCTTGTTCAATAACATACATTTTAATGAAAAACAAAATGATGCAATAACATCAAGGCACTGGTCTTACACTATGCTGCTATAATTTGTTTTGGTATGACACTAACTAGTTAATAATAATCTTTGTAATAAACTGAGATCTCTTTCATTTGAACATTTTATGGTCTATTTACCTTCAATAGTCGGGGAAACAACGAAATCTAACACTGTTAATACTGGTATCATTTGTTATGAAGTTATGACATTCATTACAGTTAATATTAATATTTGTAATAAACTGAGATCTTTCATTTGAACATTTTATGGTCTATTTACCTCAATAGTCGAGGAAACAACTAAATCTAACACTGTTAATACTGGCACAATTTGTTATGGTATGACATTCATTACAGGTAATATTAATCTTTGTAATAAACTGAGATCTCTATCATTTGAACATTTTATGGCCTAGTTACCTTCAATAGTCGGGTAAATCACAAAGTGTAAATATTATTAATACATATTATGTATATGTATGCATATAAATATATAGGGTCATTTTTTATTAAGTGAAGTCCCTTAAATGGTAGGTTCTATATCTGAAATGGATCACGTTTATGATGTTAATTTTACTTTACGTACCTAAAGTTAGATTTTTTTTCTGGACATGCCACATAGTAGTGCCCATGCATACTAATACAGCCTGAAAATTTCAATAAAATCGGTCCAGTACTTTCAGAGTTATTAAAAAATGAAAACGCACGCGCCAGCTGTCCCGCGCATATGAGATGCACGTAAATTTTTTTTTTTCATTTATTAATAACTCTGAAAGTACTGGACCGATTTTGTTGAAATTTTCAGGGTGTATTAGTATGCATGAGCACTACTATGTGGCATGCCCAGAAAAAAAATCTTTAGGTACGTAAAGTAAAATTAACATCGTAGACGTGATCCATTTCAGATATAGAACCTTCCATTTAAGGGACTTCACTTAATAAAAAATGACCCTGTATAACACAATAATTATGTATAGACAACAAGGCACTGTCTTTCTTATGGAATTCGTATGTTCATCAAGTTATACTGAAGTATGCACACAAAAACAATGTGCGTGTGCGTCTACACTCACAACTAAATACAACCCGCCTTCATGAGTTAAAACAACTTCTGCATCATCTAAGTCGTTATTTCAATTTCCACTTAGTGTCAAAAACTACATTATGTGACAGATTATCCATACCATACCTTTCACTTCACATAACATTGTTCCTATCATACCTTTCACATATCACTGTTCCTACAATATCGCTCACATAACATCATTCCTAACACATCTTTCACATAACATCGTTCCTACCATATCTATCACATAACATCGTTCCTACCATATCTATCACATAACATCGTTCCTACCATACCTATCACGTAACATTATTCCTAGCACTAAGTGTGAGTTGAAATACCCGCCCTAACTGAAAGATGAGATACCGACATTTAATCGCTCAATTCAACATGAAAATCTATATTAATCTCATCTAAGAGCGTATTCCCTCCGCTCCCGCAGCCCGTTTCCCCCTCATGCGAGTCGACTTGTCCGTTCCACAGCAGTATCTGCCCGATGTTAGGGTCCAGCCCCAGCTCGGTAAGCTGTAGTTTGAGGTGCGCCGTCGGGTTCGAGTGGAATATCAGGTTCGAGGTGAGTACGGGGCCGTCCCACTTGAACGGCTTACCGGTTCGCTTGTTGTATACAGTCACGGTAGATTGTAGCATGGGCGAATCGCCGTGCGGTGACAGGAGCTGTTTAATACATATAACATTTATTAGTGTAGTACAACTCGGTACGTGGCAGTAAATAATTAACATCGGGCTTTACAAAGAGAGGAGGAGCTCAGGAGGACATGGAACAAGGCTTCAAACTTCACGCCTTAAACCTAGAAATGCAGAATGATTGGCTAACAGTGGGTGACTTCTGCATCCCTCCTGCATTGAAGTGGAAATCCATAATATACAACTGGTCCCCTGAGCTGCTTAAGTTCTACTTAAATGCATTCCAGCTTACTCTCCCCGACCCGAGTAACCTAGTTAGATGGGGGAAATCTACAAATAGACTATGCTCGTCATGTAAGGAGTTCGTAGGCACGGCCAAACATTTGTTATGCGGATGCAAAATACTACTTGAGCGAGGCCAGTATTCCTACCGTCATGATAAAGTCCTCCAAATCATCAGAGAGGCCATCAACCTGTCAATTGCACGGACCAGGAAAGGGCAAACCAGTAGCGGCTTCCAGAAGGTCAACTTTGTGAAACCTGGAGCCAATAAGCTGCCCAAAGATAGGACTAAACCTTCTTCAATTTTGGGAGCAGCAAAGGATTGGGAATTGTTGATGGACACACATGAGAAGCATTACCAAATGCCTTCGGAAATCTGTACCACAGCATTAAGGCCGGATATACTCATATTCTCAAAAGCGACAAAGCATGTAGTACTTGTTGAACTTACAGTTCCATGGGAAAGTAACATACCGAAGGACCACAACATCAAGCTTAACAAGTACTGCAACTTAGTAGACCGGATTGTGAGAAACGGATTCAAGACTGATCTCTTCGCTGTGGAAGTCGGAGCAAGAGGACTACCAGCGAAGTCGCTCTACAGTCTCTTCAAGAATCTAGGGCTCCCAAGATCGACGCTAAGCTCATATATGGAGAGAGCTTCGAAAACGTCACTGGAAGCATCCTACAGAATATGGATAGGTAGAGAGAGGGAGGTCGAGAGCGGGACTGGTGGTTTCCCCGCGTCCTAGTCAACGCAGACTAGCTGACGAGGGCTTGACGCGAGCCGAAACGTGAAGCATGCGCGGGAAACTTAGAGTGGCCACTCGCTAGTCCCGGCCTCGATTAATACCCTCCTCTACTGCCGATGGGCCCGGATATGTTCGGTGAAGCCATCGTAAGCTTAGATCCACACCTTCCTTCCGTGCGACATTGGCACAGCATCCTTACTAGGGCATCCAATCCCGCATGTTATTATCAATCTCGGCATTTGCAGGATTGATGGTTTACAATCCCGCGGGATCCCGGTATTTACGAGATCCCGCAAGTATAACAGCAGTGAACCAAACTGTGTGCCTATTTCGTGTGATTGTGTAATAAGGACTATTTAATGCTGTAAAAATAATAGTCTGTATACAGTTACTACTTAATATGCACTTTTATTTGTGAAAAAATCTTAAATTCGAACATAATATTCATCAAAAATTGGCAAGTTAGTTTTAATAACAATTTAAAATCAAGTCATATTTTGCTGAAAATGTTTTCGGAGCAAACAAAAAATATCCATGGTATCGTCTGCAAGACTGCTTCGAATATGGAATGCTAAATAGCCGGCAGCGGAGAAAGCCCTTTCAGACTCTACTCTAGTAGGTGGAATAGACTTGAGGATATTAAATACGAATGTTAAATAATTCCCCATCGAACCTCCTGACTCATATAGAGTCATTTCCCATTCAGTTCAGTCAATATCCGTTCGGTCCCCAGCGCTAGTGCGCGGGTCTATGCTGCACCTCAATCCCGCAAATCCCGCGGATCCCGCACACGTAATCCCGTTCAATGCGGGATCAGAAAACCACGCGGGATCTCGGTATTTCGAGATCCCGGTATACCGAGATTGGATGCCCTAATCCTTACACACTGGACTTGGATGCGTACCAATCGGTTCTGCAGTTCTTTCTTCTACATAATCGGTAAACTCAGGAACGGTCTCCCTGCCCATATACAAGTACAAGTGCCCCAAGTACAGTATTGGGTCCTTCAAGAGAGGCATGAATGGGCACCTGTCAGACCGGCATGGCATCCGCTTCTCCGGCATACAACCGAATATCTACCTACAACAAATGTCTACCTAAGACTGTCCACAACTGCCTCTGCGAGACAGATATTTCTAGTGCAGAGCATGTTTAAAAAAAACAAAATTATAAATATCCATGGGTGTTGTCAGATACCTTATGGATGGTTCGGTACCACATGTATCGCTTTCAATAAAACATACATAAATTAATAAAATGTTTACTAAACACACTGCTGCTACTCACAGCCACAGTAGCCGACACCCACTCAGGATCATCATACTTGATGAGAAGCACATGGAACTTGCCGCACCAGCGTATCAGTATCGCTCGACGTTTCTCCCTCATCAGCGCTCCGAGCGACAGCGAGTATTTAAAGGTCACCTGCGATTTGTACGTCGTGATTTCGTCTATGTGTTCCTGTAATAAAAAAAACCATCATTGTATGTTTTTATAGGTCTAAGCTAGTGGTGCTCAAATGGTTGATCGCAATCAACGGGTCGATCGCAAGAGGTTTTTACGTCGATTGCTGAAAATAAATAGAGCATAAAGTGATTCGTAAAAAACATGAAAGTATTCATAATCAACATCAAGTACGTCGTCGGAAAGCAGTGGTTCCGTACCGCTGAAGGCCGGGAGGACTGGAGGAAAATTGGAGAGGCGTATGTCCAGCAGTGGACGCTTACACGCTGACTGACATTCATAATATTTGCTTAGAATATTAAGAAGTAATATTTGATGGGACTAAACATTTTCCGGGCGGTGTTACATATCTTCCGCAAGGACCGCAATAGTAACAAATATAAAGGATGTAATGAACATAGCTTTCAAGGATGTGAATACCATTTGAGCAAGATTGATTTAATTTGATTAATTATGATAATAAACCCCCAATGTAGTTTCATTGTAATTATGGTTTATTTATCGTAAAATTACAAAAAATTTATAGCATAATTCACTTTGAATAATTATTATAATTAGACTAAAAAAATTACTATTAATTTTTGAACACTGAAAACTTTTGGTACGAATTTTGATCTCACACAAAAAAGTATGGGCACCACTGGTCTAAGCATATACATATAAAAAGTAACATAGACTGAGTAATACCACTGGTGATTGAAGCAATTTCGGAGACGAGCATTCGGTGTGTGTACGCTGTTGATGGCTGTTCGTTCGCAGACGCCGGTCGCTGCGACGCACTCATCACATCCCCCCCTCCACACCCCGCAAAGATGGCCTCACTTATTGGGATCGTAATAGGTAGAGATAAATGCCTAATATTGGCGAGAAGAGATAACATGGAGTGATTAAAACTAGTGTTGCAACGGATAGTGGATTGGCCGGATACCGCCGCCGGATATCCGTTGCAAGACTAGTTAAAATACTAATGTTTAGAACTACATGTTGTCGGTAATTCTGGGATTTGAAAAATATATACTGGTAGTGATATAATTAGTAACTTTTGACACTTGTAACATGCACAAGACATGAATACCTAATTTAAAAACACAAAAAATTATTTTGAAAAAAATTATTGGTATGGAAGTTATTATGATGCGATATGATTGCTATTTTTTGTGAACAGTTTTTTGAGATTTGGTAAGTCATAGTAATCACTGAGGATTTTGTACGTTTCAATATGATCTCAATTAGTTTTGTTTTATTTACATAATATCATTCTTGTGTACTCTTTTTTTATGAATAATTTTTTATTAGACCATTTGACATTTTGCTGAAGCGAATCTGTGGGAACATTTAGTTTAGATTTTTTTAGATTGACCTGTCTCAAATGTTGTTCCAGCAAGTTCCTCTCGCCGTTCCAGGTGCAGCAGACACACTGTACGTTGTCCACGTGCGCCGACACGTACTCCTGAAACTGCAAGATAAGATAAAGATGTTTATTTGTATAAATGTTTTTACATTGTACATGTTTAGTATCAACCCCTGCCCTCTGCACTAGCGTGAGCTGTCTTGCAGGGGGCAGGTAGCTGTAAACAGATTAGAGAAACAGAAAGAAAAAAAAAATATAGTATAGAAATAAATTTAGAAAATTAAATTTATAATTTTTTTATTTAACTTTCTCAGCCAATGCATGTGTACCTATCCTACCTAAGTATTCCGTCTTATAGGTCCACTTTCCACCATCACTACACCATTATGTTCAATAGTTCATTTGATTTTTTTAAGTCCAATAGTTAGAAGCCAGGAATATACTTGTTTTTTAAATAGATATTTTTTACCAATTTTTCTAATAGGACAATCTAATTTATTGGTAAAGTAGGGTCATAAATGTATGACCACTCATTACAACCACTAATCAAATGATAATGCAGCCAGTACGACGTTCCCTTACTCTCCGGATTGTTATCGCCGAACGATATGAACAAGGGTCGGCCGAAATGGCTGCGATGAAAATAGTTGTATACAGAAGAAGACAGTGCAGCCGACACTACCAAAGGGAAGCACTGCCATGGCACCCACTTCACCAAGATGTGTTGGGCTGACATCGCTGATACTAGAGAAAAACTGAAATAAAAGTCGATTTCGGGATTAGCAGCTAGGATGTGTAGACATCTCGCGAGCATCACTGTTGCTAGAATTAGTTTGTACAGTCATCATTAGCCATTGCTGGGCTTAGACCACTCCCAAGGCACGCCACCACACGCAGTCTACCGCTCTTCCCATCCATCCACTCCCGGCTACCTTTATTAGGTTGTCTTTCTACTTAGCAGGGACACATCCCACTCTAGGTTGACTTGTATGCTTTACTGTTCCATACATACCACACGCCGTATCCCGACAATCAGGGTAGTTGGAGTCGTGCTGTAGGTACCTACTCACAACACCGACCGCCATGTTTAGCAAAGTATTCGAACAAGATAACCATCGAGCAGAAAGTAAGGCACAAATACCCACCACACATGACTCGGTGGAAAGACCGTGCCAACCCTTCCACTCAAATTTTTTTTTATAGAAAGCGCAACACGGTGCTCCGACCCACCCATAAGGTGTCTAACGATCGATTCGGTCGCATGCAGGGGTTGCGAATTGCTTACCGGCCTGACAGGTGCCTTTATTCCTCTCTTGAAGGACCAGAGAGAATGGGGAGATATTTGGGGGGAAATGTGTGGGCAGGGACATTCTCTCCATAAAAGTGTTCGCCTCCTTAACATCCATTCGTGAAAACTTATTTACCGTGTTTTCTGAGTAATTTAGTCTACTACAGTCTCTTCAAGAATCTAGGGCGCCAAGATCGAAGCTAAGCTCATACATACAGGAGAGAGCTTCGAAAACGTCACTGGAAGCATCCTACAGAATATGGATAGGTAGAGAGAGGGAGGTCGAGAGCGGGACTGGTGTTTCCCCACGTCCTAGTCAATGCAGACTAGCTGACGAGGGCTTGATGCGAGCCGAAACGTGAAGCATGCGTGGGAAATTTAGATTGGCCACTCGCTAGTCCCGACCTGGATTAACACCCTCCTCTACTGCCGATGGGCCCGGATATGTTCGGTGAAGCCATCGCAAGCTTAGTTCCACACCTCCTCTAAAGACGTTCAGAAACTAACCCCATCCTGACTAATGAGGCCCATGACGTCGTCCCAGGATGGTGACGGCGCGCGCACGGTGACCGAGGCGCCCACGTCTGACCACGGCGAGTTGACGCGCGACGCTATCGTATCCAGGTCTATTATGGCTTGTACTTCAACGTCTGAAATCAGGATTGTCACGTGGTTATTGTTTATAGGGAGTGTCTCCCAGCCGCCCCTCTTGGTCGGGGACCTTTGAGCAAAACCCCTGCTGTCTGCAGCAAAGCATTTTAAAAGTTGTTGTTTAATTCTTGTATTGTTCTCTTTTCTTTATTTTTGTTAGAGAGTGTTTCAACTAAAAGTTCCCTTCGCCGTTATGTTGGCTCCACTGTCAGTGTCACTGTCAGTGCTTAAATTCGTGTTGCCAGATTGTGAAGGTTATATTACCTAATAATGTAATCGGTATTTACCGTATAATAAATACGGTAAATACCGATAATTATGGGTAAATCTGTACACATAGCCCGTTAGTACAGCATAGCTGTTTTGACAGATAGACAGTGGAGCCAACATAACGGCGAAGGGAACTTTTAGTTGAAACACTCTCTACTGCTCTAACTAAATTAAGCAAATAGTGTACAAACCAAGTGTAGGAACTATGTCGGTAAATTATATCTTGTGTAATTTTTCTTTTAACGTGTTATGACATATTTATGTTGTTTGTGCCAATAAATAAATAAATAAAAAGTCAGCCTCGGTAGCTCAGTGGTGCGGTCGGTCATAATCATAAACACACCTGGCCGCGGTCAGTACTTGGATGGGTGACCGCTCGAACGTTGGAGGCTGATTGTGGTTCGGATTTCACGTAAAACTGTAGGTCCCTTCCCTTTTTACCTTACTAGGTGGGTTTAAACTGCCCGGGGGCTCGGTACCGCCGCACTGAATGAAAGGTTGATCGAAACGGCTATATAGTTTGTGTTTTTCATACAGTTCAGTGTAGCCGGCACGAACCAAAGGGAAGCACCGACACGGCACCTAGTTCACCAAAGTGTTATGGGCACTATTTAGGGGTTATCTGCATTTTAGGTATTGCATCTAATAGAAACTGTATTTCATATGTATTCATGTATAATTTTTCATTAACTAGTCCTTCTCTTCCTTCTATATTATATTTTATATTCACACTTATAAGACTCTCAAACAGGGGCGCCGACTTTAAGAAATCCTCGTGGGTGCTCATGCAATTTTTTCTTTATTAAACAGTCATCATCATCATCAACGTGTTGCCGTCCACTGCTGGACATATGCTTCTCCATTTTTTCACTAATTCTCCCGGCCCCCGGTAGCATGGATTCGCAAAACGTGCGAATGCACAATGTTTTGCATTTGCCGCATTTACACATTCGTTCGATGTACCTACGCTTGTAGTGCTCCTATATTCTATTGCATGGCATAGAATAATATAGGAGTACTATAATGTTTGCTATTCGCCGCGCCACTAGTGCGAATATGTAAATGTGGCCGCTCAAAGGCTTGTAATTAAATAAGGCACTTTTGTCATAGCTCAAATCCTATTACTGATCAGTTTTTATATCTATCGTCGTGGGTGCTCCGCACCCACTACACACCCCTCGTGGGTGCTGGAGCCCCCGAGCACCCACGTAGTCGGCGCCTATGCTCTCAAACATAGAAAGATTGACTGAAATAAATACCTGTAAGTTATAAGTCCACCTCATGTAAATACAGGGTGTCCAAGGTTGGGTCAGGAATATCAACGGATCATGATATGTCTTGTGTGTAAACTGCAGTGATGAAAGAATTATTTTTATCTGAATTATTTCCAATTATACCATTTTCTAACAAAGTAAATGCATATGACAGTGTGAGCGCGCTCTATGCTCGCGCGCGGCCGCGCAGGGCTAGGCTTACCCCACCCCGCCGCCTCCGCTGCGCCGCTTGCGCCTTCGTGATGCGGTGCAGATCGCTTAGAGCGCGCATAGATTTAGTCAAATTAAAACTATGAAAATTCATATCTCGAAAACTAGTATAGGTAGGACCATTTTTCTTTTTGTAATGTGTTTATTAGATTATATACAATGGCTCATTTCGATTTTCCTGACCGAACCTTGGACATCCTGTATATATGATTCTCTATTTCGATCAGTATTTCTATCTATCTAGGTACCTACTCAACACGACCGCTGGCTCAGCACTTACCGCGCGACTCAATCCGCACCACTTGCCCGCGCTGAGGCGACGGAGAAGACTTGAACTCTTCCTTCAGCTCAGATGTGTGACTGAAACAATTTTTGCGATAATTACAAGAGTGCGAACTGTACCGGGATCAGTGATTCGTCAATTTTCTTTTGTTTTTTTTTTATTGACAGTGCGATATATGGCGCCGAGCCACCCAAAAGGTGTCTAACGACGCCCATGGACATTCGGTCACATGCGGGGGTTGCAAATGCCATGCTGGCCTGACAGGTGCCCATTCACGCCCCTCTTGAAGGACCCGAGACAGTACTTTCGGGGAAATATATGGGCAGGGAGAGCGTTCCAGAGTTTACCGGTTCTGTAGAGGAGAGATCTGCAGAATCGATTGGTACGCATCCGCGGTAAGTCCAGCGTGTAGGGATGCAATCCCTAGCCAGTGCGCGTGGTGCGAAGGCGGAAAGGGGACAGCGGTATCGCATTAAACAGCTCCAAGCACTCCCCATGGAATAAGCGATAGAACACACTTAGGGAGGCGACATCCCTACGGTGTTGCAGTGGTTCTAGATCACAGGACACTTCTCTTTCTAAAGCTTGACACGCATTATCTGCTGCCGGGAACTGTACATACAATCCGATCAACGGTGCAAAACTTACAGAACAACATTGTTTTGCTTTTCATATACTTACTCGGCCGCAGGAGGAATCTTCAGGGAAATATCTTCATCTCGTTTGATCGGGACCTCTACAGAGATTGAATCTTCAGTCTGAATAGCGACATCCTCTCGTCCCACGCTAATGTCTGTGTATAGACAATTAAAGACAAATTAACCCTTAACCATAACCATTTTCTAGCCTTTATTGCTAAAGAAGTATTAATGCTTAGGTTTCCCAAATTCCCACATATTTAAATATGCTTACGCGCGCACATAAAATCAAATATTTAAGAAAATAATGAAGCCAGATCAATAAACTAGAAACTTAATTCCAATGAAATTATACACCAAATAATTAAAAATAAGTGAGGATTCACTTATATATAGAAGCACAGCATTTGTATTTAAAAAAATATTATCTTACCCGACTCACTGTCAATTTCAATAAACAACGGCGACATACAAGTCTGCGTGGCCTTGCTGTACTTCGGGAAAACGCCGGATACAGCCGGCAGCGAATTGGTGAATTCGGTAATGCAATTTGTGCGTTCTCCACTTTCATCCACGTACGACGCGTAAGTCGTATTCACGTGAATTTCCGGATTTACCAGCGACATATTTTCATACGTATTTACGTAATAATCATGTTCCGTTGCGCCCACATCGCTCACTGTAGAGTCTGGGTTGTTCGCGATGTAGTTCGAAACGACTGTCTCTTGAGTTGCATACTGTGCGATATCGTTTTGAGCGTTTGCGTCTCGATCCGGCGTAATGTAACCGTTCTGATCGTTCTGTTCGGAAAGTCTACGTTCAATTCTTATTTTCTTATGGTAATATTTCGATGTGGGATCATCCGTTTCGGAATCTTCAGTTTTATCAGAATTATCATAAGTTGTGCTGGTTTCCAAGTTGGTCGCTGTATCATAACTGTCTTGGTCCGACGACTGAATGTTCGTGAACTGTATTTGTTCCTGATTCGAGTATCGGAGAGCGTATAAATTTTGAGCGCACTGATATTGCTGATTCGGCGAATAGAAATCTCGATTCTGCGAATTGTCGCTGCTTTGTGTACAAGACATTAGTGCGTTTTGGGTATTATCAGTGTGAGTTTCGTTAGCTTGATCGTTTTGGGAGCTCGAATGACAGTATTGGTAGTTTGACTGACCATTTTGGTAGTTCAACTGATCATTTTGGAAGTTTGACTGCCCGTTTTGGTAGCTCGATTCCTCGTTTTGGTAGTTTGATTCCCCGTTTTGATAGCTTGACTGGCCGTTATGGCAGCTTAACTGATTGTTCTGGTAGCTTGGTTGCCCGTTGTCGAAGTTAAACTGACCGTTTTGGCAGCTCAACTGGACATTCTGGTAGCTTTGTTGTCCATTTAGAATGCTTGGCTGACCATTTTGGTAGCTAGCTTGACCGTTTTGGAAGCTTGATTGACCGTTTTTGTACCTTGTCTGACAATCTGTGTAGCTTGAATGATCGTTTTGGTAGTTTAGTTGACCATTTCGGTAACTCGACCGACTGTTTTTGTAGCTTTCAGTCAGTGTGATCTGTCTGTACACGAGCGGAAACGGGAGGTTTGGGTGGAAGTTTTCGACTGTGCCGTGGGTTGCATAGTTCGTGTCTGGAGTTTGGTATTTCACACTGAAATCGACTGGCTCGTTGTACTCGTGCTGGATTTTGTACTAAAACAAAAAAGAAAAGCAATACAAATATTATTAAAAGCAAAATGGAGAATAACACAAAAAGCGTATGGATACTAAAACTTAAAGTTCCGCCATCCAAAACCGGAATTGCCTTTTGCCGCATAAAACTAATACAAACACAACAACAATCAAAACCGTTGCAAAGCTGTAGGTCACTTCCCTTGGTAGGGGTGCCGACTAGGTTGGAACCAATGTACACACGACAGCACTAATTTCTCACACTTTAGGAACCTTGTCAAATTAACATTCACTCATTTTTTTTATTATTATTATAGCCTAATGCGCTTCGTTTATAATTTTTTTTAATTTTGTAATTTAAAACGCTACAGCGCACCCTATGCTGGGCTTCGGCCTCTCGCGCTCGCGAGGTGCGGTCTACTCTCCCTGGCTGACCAGGCCTGTCTGGGAAAGGTTTCTGTCAATACAAATAAGAAAATATTCTAAACACAATGTACATAATTTACTTATAAAAAATAACAATATGAATAATATTGAAGAAAGTGCTTCACTCATTACCCCTACAAAATTATACAAATAATCAAATATTTTATTTTGACAGGGTTCCTGAAGTGTGATAAATGAGTGCTGTCGTTTGTACTTGGCAAAAGATGGCCGCATAGCAGCATCTGCTGTGTTCTCCTCTAGTCCAGCATAGCAATTCAAAGGGAAATTTTTGGGGTACCTTCTGGGAGGTGATATTGGCTGATCGGGTGTCAGTACAGTCCCTCTGAATAAATGGTCCATACCGAATTACTTCCTCCGACATACTTTATGTCGTCCTCATACCACCGCCACCAGGACCTATTTGCTCCAACCGTAGTGGATTAATTTTTTTAAAATTCTAAATTAAAGTTTTTGGGCTTTTGGATTTTGTGTTCTCTAATTTAATCAAAAATTTAAATTTCAGAATCCAAAAACATTTTTTTTATGCAAACTGACACGATTGGCAACATAAGCTACAACATCCGTGATGTCAGGTAGACAGTGTTTCAACTAAAAGTTCCCTTCGCTGTTATGTTGGCTCCATTGTCTATCTGTCAAAACAGCGTTGAGGGTTGCTATGTCAACAGATTTACCCGTAATTATCGGTATTTACCGTATTTATTATACGGTAAATACCAATTACATTATTAGGCAATATACTCTTCACAATTTGGCAACACAAATTTAAGCTCTGACAGTGGAGCCAACATAACGGCGAAGGAAACTTTTAGTTGAAACGCTCTCTATCAGGTGATGTCCTTGGTGAAATTGTGGTGCAAAAAATAACAAAAAAACAACAATTTTACCTCAACATTAGGCGCCGCGCTGTACTTGGTGTAGCTGAGACTGCTATACTTCTGGCCTCCGCCGTGCACCAACTTCTGCACCATCGACCTAGTGGCGACTACGTCGGCGCTCGAACTGACGATTAGCTCGTTTGGATCCCCGCGCGGTACCTTCTTCTTCACCAGCTTGTTGTAGATGGGATACACAGTGTTGCGTAGGATGCGAGTCGGAGTCTCGCCTTTATCGGTAGCACCTTTGAACAAATTCATTATTGCGTTCTTGCGTTCTCATAGTCCGCCATCAGTCATCACATCACACAGGAAAAAAATAAATCTGACGGCTGTCACTTTTGGCCTACGCCATTTCCATCAGATGTGGAATGTATCTAGCCGTACTTTCAATTCGTGTACCCGTGTTTGAAGAGTACTATGTTTCTTCACCTACACATTGATATGCAAATTTGTATGGGGGAATTAATTGTCAATTTTAGGTTAGAAAGAATTTTATTAGGAAAAACATCTTGAGCTAGTTTTGTTTTTCCTGAAGTTTAGAATACTCACTTGTTTCACATAATTTTGTGGTTAATTTCATTTTTATGGGGGACTTTATATGCCAATGGAGTTTATTCATCTCATTTCTTTATTTTACGAAACATTTGAGTTTATGTGCGCAGCGCGACGCCGAATCTCTGCGCAACGAAAGTAGCACGGAAATCAAGGATCAAGCATATTTCAATTGTGGGAAGCCAAAAAGGGTTAACTAACTAAATTAAATTATGTCAGATGGTCAATGGTTTATGTTCTGTGGTTAAAGACATTGGATGGTCAAACTAATGAAATCCTTAACGTGAGTATAGCCGAAACAGCTACTTATTGATAAATGTTCAAATCAACATGTTACATGCAGAATTTTACAATTAATCTTTTATAGAGATTTCTTCGAGCTAACCTTTTGGACGTAAAAAGCATAAAAGCATAATTAGCGGCGGGTGGCCGAGTGGTTTGGGCATCGGTTTCTCATCCGAGAGGTCCGAGGTTCGAATCCGGTCGGCGTGTATCAATGAGTTTTTTCTGACGAAAAAATTTACGTGCACACCTACACCTGCTGCTGCTTCACCGTTCGGAACCGGTGTAAAACTGTAGGTCCCTTCCCTTGCCCCTTACTAGGTGGTAGGCTCACATTGTAGCCGACTGGGTTGATACTACCGTACTGGATGTAAGATGGCCGCATAGCAGCCTCGGTTGTGTTCTCCTCTAGTCCAGTATAGCCAGCAATACAAAGAAGTCTCCGGTATGGAACCTACCTTCTCGGAGGGGATATTGGCTGGTCGGAGCATGTGCTTTGGCCCCTCCGTACCAGATAAGATAAAAAAAAATAAAACATGGAATTAATAAATGTCTGAGATACCATTTTCAGCTTTCTCCTGTATGGTAGGAGAGACAGGAGCCAATTTGAGGGTAACCTTGCGTTTCACGGCCTTACGGATGCAACCCTTCTGGCTCACGACCGTTTGTATTGTCAAATCTTTGTCAAGAAGAATTTTCTTGACTTTATCTGTCCAGCATTGGGATATTCTTGTTTTTGCAGCCTTCTGTATGCTCTGAAACAGGTGAAATATGCAATAAAAAATTAATATAGGCAAAATTAATAAATGCCGACCGCATTGCTAAGCTACCCTGGGTACTTGGATGGGTGACCGCTCGACTGTTGGAGGCTGACCGTGGTTCGGATTCCACGTAAAACTGTAGGTCCCTTCACTTCTTACATTACTAGGTGGTAGGGTTTATCCAGGCCGGGTTGGTACCACCGCACTGAACGAAACATCGGTCGAAACGGCTATGTAAATAGTTCGTGTTTTCCGTCCAGTTCAGTGTAGCCGACATGAAATGAAGGGAAGCACTGACGTGGCACCAAGTTCATCCGGTGTTATGGGCTGACATCACGGATGTTGTAGGTTGATGTAGCCAACCGTGTCAGTCTCCATAAAAAAAAAGTGTTACAAATTGGGTGGCAATTTATTTTATGTACCTATTTAATTGAAAACTGATTCTGTGTAATAGATTACAAGTTATGGTTTTGTATGTGAAAGCAAAAACAATTTTGAATGTAAATAACTCTAGAAAATAAAAAAATCGTAAACAAAAAGTTGTTCTGTTTCAGATTGAGATGGAAAAAAAAAATTGGTGTGATACATAATGTTGCTAACATTAGCAACATTGGCAACATTAGTAACACCATATAAACATACATATAGATAGAACCTTGTCACTATCACTATTAAGAGCGTTCCGTGCAGAATGACAGGCGACGGTGCTGCCACTCAAGTAAATAATATATATCTCTTAAACAAAGCCATAACTGGAAAAAATAAGCCATGAAGCTGTAGTTGATTTTGATTATGATATTCTAAGATACTGGAAACAGTTTTTTATTTTTTTTTATCGAAACTGACACGGTTGGCTACATCACCTACAACATCCGCGATGTGAGCCCATAACACCGCTTGAACTTGGTGCCACGTCAGTGCTTCCCTTCGGTCGTGCCGGCTACACTGAACTGGACGGAAAACTATTTACATAGCCGTTTCGACCGACCTTTCATTCAGTGCGGTGGTACCAACCCGGGCGGGTTAAACCCTACCACCTAGTAATATAAGAAGGGAGTCATATCCCATATCCCTTAGTCGCCTTTTACGACATACACGGGGAGCGATGCAGTGGGGCTATTCTTTTAAAGTACCGGCCCCACACGGTACGATTTGTATTGCTCTGATTATCCATAAACATAATAATGGATTACGGTGGCCATCGAAATCCGTTATAATGATTGTGCATAAACTGAGCAATACAAAACTGTTTTCAGTATCTTAGAATATCAGAATCAAAATCAACTACAGCTTCATGGCTTGTTTTTTCCAGTTATGGCTTTGTTTAAGAGATATACAGGGTGTATCAAGATAGGTTTGAGAAACTTGTCATTTTGCACGACACGCTCTTAAAATGACTTATGTTTATAAGGATAGAACAGTAGAGCGCTGACTGACAATCTGAACTAATTGGAGGACATTGGTGTTCGGAAAATAGATACTTGTAGAGACCATCAAAGACCCCGCTTCCCATAGCACAGGAAATACTAGCTTGGGGAGTTACGGATGGCTCACCGCTCGAGCGTTGGATTCTGACTGTGGTTTGGATTCCAGTAGGTCCCTTCCCTTCTTACCTTACTGGGTGGTAGGGTTTAGCCCGGCCGGGTTGGTAACACCGCACTGAATGAAAGGTGTCGGTCGAAACGGCTACGTAAATAGTTCGTGTTCTCCGTCCAGTTCAGTGTAACCGGTACAACCAAAGGACATGGTACCTAGTTCACAAAGGTGTTATGGGCTGACACCACGGATTTAGTATGTATAATGTAGCCAACCGTGTCAGTTTCCATAAAAAAAAAAAATCAAGCAGCAAGTAAGGCACGATGACCCACCCGCTGCATGACTCGGACGGATCGTACCAAGGCGAGAGGTGGCTGGCCTGTCGCCCTTTAGAACGAGATCTTGTCCTTATCCCTCCGTCGCCTTTTTACATATTATTGTCATTTCTTCACTTCTGTAGAGAGACAGGCCTATGTCGTCAAAATGACAATATATCACCGACCTTTCATTTAGTGCGGTGGTTACAACCCGGGAGGGTTAAACCCTACCACCTAGTAATATAAGAAGTGAGTTATATCCCTTAGTCGCCTTTTACGACATACACGGGGAGAGATGCAGTGGGGCTATTCTTTTAAAGTGCCCACCCCACACGGTACGGGGGTGGATTAGAAGAGGGGACCCTTGCTGGAAAATTGCTAGTAACCTTATTGTGTAGACCGAGTTAAAAGATGAATTATAGTGAAAGAATTATTTGCCGGAAATGCGTAGTTTCGGAGGAAAAAATTTTTTTCCCATACGAAATAAATTTTCCATACAAAATAAAAAAAAATTTTTTTTTTTAAAGCACAAAAACATTGGTTTTGAATATAAATGTATGTAAAAACAAGGAAAGTAGTATGGGTGAATGTTTTGGTGGTTTAAAAAAAAAATAACCAGGGTTAATTTATAGAAGATGCGTCGCTAGCGACGCATCTTCTATAAATTAACCCTAACCTAATTTTAAGGCGGCGCATGTCGTTTTTGCATAAACTCCTATTCAAAATATATGTTTTGGTGCATTAAAAAAAAAAATATCAAAATCAAAAATTTATTTTGTATAAAATTTTTTTTTTTCAAAATGTTTTTTCTCCGAAACTACGCGTCTCCGGCAAACAATTCTTTCACTAGTATTCATCTTTTAACTCGGTCTACACAATAAGGTTACTAGCAATTTTCCAGCAAGGGTCCCCTCTTCTAATCCACACCACACGGTACAAGCTGGCGAAGTGTGTGCACGAGACAAGATTATGGCGGCCTCTCATCCGTCACAAGTAATACTTTTTGACTTTAGTAAGTGTTCCGATGCTAACCATCCTCCTGTTGAGATTCCTCTCCATCATCACCCTGTCCAGAACTTCTTGCACCTGTTGCGGGGTGCCATGGTAACTTCTATATAGTGCCTCCTGCAGGTGCACCTTCTGTAATAAACATCAATGATCAATCATCAATATACACGGTGTTGCAGTTGCCCCCGTAATATTTTTAACTGACATAAGGGCGTTATTATATATGTGAAACTAAACAACTTTTGTGGCGAAAAAAAAAAAAAAAAAAAAAAAAAATTTTTTCCATACAAATTTTAAATTATTATTCTCGAAATGTATCGAAAAAAAATTTTTTTTTCTTCAAATTAAAAAGTCGTTCTATTGTTGATCTATCAGTTTCACGTACAGAATCACCCCTTTTCGGGTTTTACGGTTGGGGTTGCAACACCGTGTATATACAGGCTGTCCCATAATTAATGGATAACCCGAAATGGGAATGTAGAGGGCTTGTTGACAGTTTATAAAAAAATAAGAAAAATAAATATAAGTCAAGTACTTTTTTTATTACAATTTGTTTTAATTTATTTTTTTTTCCATAAAAAAAAAAAAATAAAAAATTGCGTTTGTAGACTCTATGTATGATACTAATGGTACGTTGACACGATGCGAGGTTTCACGCACGAGAAGCATGCCGCCTTCTCGAACGAGAAAACTCGCATTCGTGAAGCGTTCGTCGAACTGTTTACACTATTCCACATCTCGTTCGAGCTCGTCTGTGTTTCTCTGTTTTGTCAGTTGCAAAAATGTAGTCTGTAGACGAAGGTTTGGCGTGTATTGGTACAATTTTAGCGTTTATTATAGCACGACGATTGATAAGAAACAAAATAAATAAGAAAAAACAGAAAATATTTTTTTTTATAGAAACTAACACTGTTGGCTACATCACCTACAACATCCGTGATGTCAACCCATAACACATTGGTGAATTAGGTGCCATGTCAGTGCTTCCCTTCGGTCGTGTCGGCTACACTGAACTGAACGGAAAATACGAAGTATTTACATAGGTAGCCGTTTCGACCGACCTTTCATTCAGTGCGGTGGTACCAACCCGGGCGGGTTAAACCCTACCACCTAGTGTTGAGATCTATGTGGATAAGGAAATGGATAAGTATATAAAGATAACTTAATCATTTGCACATCAGTCCACTTTGTCATGATGCCGTAAACAACCAAAAACCACTAAGAAAACTTTTTTTCACAAAAAAACTTCGTGCGAGACGCTCCTCTCGAACGCCAACTAATAAGCATGCATGAACTCGTTCGAGCTCGAACGACGCTGCGTTCGTGCACGTATGCGAGTTGCGAGAACTGTTTAACACGGTGCGTGAATGCTTTCGAGAAGCATTTCTCGTGCGTGGACTCGCATCGTGTCAACCAGGCATAAAACTAAATTGACGATTTTTAGAAATCTTTTCTGTATGTATGTATGTTCCTCCATAATTCTTAAACCGATCATCCGAATTTGATGAAACTTGAATCTTTACCTAACTATAAGCTTAAAATATCTCTTTCCGCCACTCACCTAGCAGATCATACCCCAAAGGTATTCTGTTAGGAAATGCCTAGAGGCATTAAGTGTTACCTTTTGCCCATATTCTATTTGAGTGCCATAAATATACACGGTGTTGCAACCCCAACCGTAAAACCCGAAAGGGCGTGATTCTGTACGTGAAATAGAACAACTTTGTTCTACGACTTTTTAATTTGAAGAAAAAAAATTTTTTTTTCTCCATACATTTTGAGAACAGGTATTAAAAATTTCTATGGATTTTTTTTTTTTTTTTCATAATTTTTTTTTTTCGCCACAGAAGTTGTTTAGTTTCACATATAGAATAACCCCCTTATGCTATTTAAAAATATTACGGGGGCAACTGCAACACCGTGTATACAATACAATACAATACAATATAAATTATACTTAAAATATGGCTTTGGTCTGATGTTTGCCTAGTACCTAGATCTAACACCCTTAATGACACTTTGTAAAAATATTTCTTAGGTACCTATTATTTAAATTATTTTTCCGTGGTACAGTTAACTGTAAAATATTTATTTTACCAAAGTCCGGTCAACTATACTATAGTACCGCATGAAAGTTCAACAATGGTCCAGTCAACCGGACTATCCCAACTATACTACGGGGAAGAAGCGAGGTGTAAAATGGGTACCTTAATGTTGCACGGAATGCTCCAGCCCTTTGCGATCTGCTGCAGCTCGCGGTAGCTCAGAGCGAGCAGGTCCTCGCGGCTCAGCGGGCTCACGCGTCGCTCGCGACTGTCGCTCGACGACATCTCGTCTGCTCACACACACACACATTTGCACACGTTGGTGATACATACAAATAGTCTGTTTTTTTGGAAGACGGAGTAAATTGACGTTTGACTGACATTAGAGTGTTGCACGCTTTGCACCACTAGTGATTGTAATCGATGAAAATAGTATCCACTTTGACACGACACGACACGATACACCTTCACACATATTATGCGCTACCTGTGGCGCTGCCAACTTAACATTTTTCTAGGTAGATTTAGCTAAATATGTTGTCAATTTAATCCACAATTAGGTAAATATTAGCGTTTACAGCATTTCATTAGTTAATCAATCGATAAAAGTATCGATAGCAACTACATGCCTATTTAAAATTTGCCAGAAACTGGCAACACTTCAGACGTCAAACACTTTACTCCGTCTTCCTAAAAAACAGACTATAGAACGATAAAAAAGGTAAAGACGCCGGACTGTCAAATGCTTGTATGAGAACTAGCGTCGCCGAGTTGCGGGGAGCGGAGTGTACTTACCGATGATAAGATATTCCACTATTGTGCACACTAAACTTGGCTGTAGTGTTTTTACACGTAAACACAGAGCATGCGGGCATTTTAGGCCCACTTGCACCAACACGAATTTAACGATATAAACCAGTTTAACTCGTTAAGCTAGTACCCGTTGACTGTGGGAACCGCGTTTAAATCCATAACTCGCTACTTAACTCTAAATTCGTGTTGGCGCAATTGGGCCTTAAACAGGTTTTTGCGAACGCAGCCGATGACAGACTGATGGGCCAGCACGCGACCGTCCAATGAAACAAGTATGCTTTTACGTTCGGGTTCGGGGTCCATACCTTTTTTATCGTTCTAGATACATACATACTACACACACTGTATTTTTTTTATTGCTTCCGAACTGGGTGGCTCTGCCCGAGGTGGAAGACTCAGGCGCAGCTAATTTCACCGCCAAGGAGGTGCCAGTCCGGCTTGGAGGTGGACTAATGTCGCTGGGGAAAGGCTATTAACCCGCAATTTGAAGATCCGTGGATTGTAGGAGTGGGGAATCCCGACAATCGGGGTGAGCAGACTGATTGGTGTTGTGCTGCAAGTACTGTGGTAAATTACAGCGCAACGCCGATCACCATGTTTCGCAATGTATTCGCACGATGGGCCACCTGCTACATGACTCGGTGGAAGGACCGTGAGAGGTGGCTAACCTCTCGCCCTTTAGCAAAGCATCTTGTCCTTAACTCATTTAAGTCGCCTTTTACGAGGTAGGTACACGTGGGCCAATCCTTTGAACATAAACACATCAGAAAATGGGGGAGACCTACAGACCTAGTCTTGTACCAGCGTTACAAACTCACCGATGTGACTACGAGACATGATTGATCTCGACCAATGAGAAAGCATTCGGTAAAGCAATGGCTCGACCATTGGTTGAAATCTGCGAGTATTTGTGAGTTGTTGTTGTTGTTGTTGATTTGGGGTTGGCTCTAGGCCTGCAAACTAATCCCGCTTGGTTGGGGACCTTCGTGCAAAACCCCTATCCCTTAGTCGACTTTTACGACATGCGACGGGGAGTGATGCAGTGGGGCTATTCTTTTTAAGTACCGACCCCACACGGTACCCAGTATTTGTGAGTTAACGCCGGTAGGCACGCAAAATTCCTAACCGACCACCTAGGTGGATGGTTTGGGTGGTACGTTGGGAGCAAACCCGCAAAAATAGTTTGAAAACAAATACTTAGGTAGGCACCAAGAAACTCCTCTCTATGTATTTCCTGTCCAGGAGGTGAGAGAAAAGAAAACTGCATACAGACGAAATTCTAAATACATGTCTACTCGGTCATAGTTACTTACATAATTTTCGTGTCTTGCAAATGCAGCGCGTGACGAAAACAATTTATTGGGAACAGGGCAAATTTGCAATAACAATGTTGTAGGTATCTGGGTGTTTTATTTACATTCCATGGAATTAAAAATGGTAGGTACCTACATAATGGAATCATTATGGGTGAAAGACTTGCAATTTGGATTGCACAACGTGCGCAAAAATTAATGCAAAGATGTTCATCTATGATTATTTATACCTACAAACTAAAACTTAGAAAGTATACATTATGTACATACGTTTTAGCGGTTTTATAGCATTCGCTAATTAGTATAGCGAAGACAACTACATAAGAACAACGAGGCCTACGAATAGATCATTATAATGTACAACAAACCAGTACCTACACAAACTTCAGTGAAGTCTCAGCAAAGATGTAAATTCGAATTTCGAACGTTCGACGGCCATCACAGTAGGTATTCATTCACAGTTCACCGCACGAGTTCGTAAAACAATAAACACTTGTTGAAACAAACTTCTCCAACGAGTACACAATCGATGGAGTACACTAGAAACAGAAACAATGAAGCCTAGAACAATACGACGACATTCTTCTGCGGCAGATTCGGCGGCCATCAAAGGCGGCCATCGAGACTTTCTTTTTTTGTCAGTTGGTTCGTCGTGGCGCGGGGCGGACAGTACGGGACGGGAGGGGTAGGCGAAAAACCAACGACAAACGGAAGTACGAAATGCAAAATCGCCGGAAACCATAAAGAAATCCACAAGAAGTTCCAGCGGAAACACAACAAAGAGATATAAACAATCTGTTGTGTTGTAGTCACTTAGTACTTAGTACTTGTCATTAGCATGCATGCATGAAGCGACAAAGATACAGTCAGGCTTATTATCCATTCATTACGAAATTAGTGGGAATCATGGCATGGTATCAATGACAGGAAAACGTATACCTACTGAATCAGAAGATTACCCACAAAAGTTGTAGCTCAAATTTGTAGAAATCGTTTTCTGCATCATAATAAAATCTACGTAATTTTTTTTTATAATTGTAAAACTAAATAATTCCATGAAATGTTGTTAAAGCTGCATGACTTGAATCTATTATTCAGCGATAGGTACCTATATTATCTGTACTCTGTACATAGACACATTTATGATTTTTTTAACCTTCATACATCAATGCCAAATAGTTACCTACATACCTACTTATTATGTGTATGTAAACCATTGAATTTGGGTATAATATCAAATTAATGATGAAACATAGTCATACCTTATTAGGAATTTCCTATGTTTTGTCGAGCGAGAGTCGGGATTTATACTCGTAAATTGAGCGAGAAATAAAAACATACGTACCTACCTGTGTTTAATATACGTTCCTAACTAGCTAATAAGCAATAAATAAAATAGTTCCTCAGCTTTGTTGTTTATGTTTTGTCAGCTTGTTCTTCTTCTTCCTTTTTTATATGAGTACCAAGACCGCGCGATGGTCAAAGCGGTTCTTTATCCATATTGGCAACTAGCCTCTTTTTAGCTATGAGGCAACGCTCAATTTCTGCCAGTGTATAATCGTTTAGGTTTTGTGCCTGGTGCACGCACTTCACCCGTAAGGGCTAGCACGCACTGCGAAAAAAAAACGGTCGGATTTTTCTGCAAATTCTGTAACTAACTAATTATGGAAATTATATGAACGTACAAAAACTGCGGATAATTTCCTTTCTGTGAATACTGCGATGCGCTACGGATTTCTTCCGCGCGGATTTCTTGTGCACTATCATAAAAATATGGTGTGGTAAGTGACAAAACCGCGCGGGTTTTTATTTGCAGTGCGTGTATGGACTGTTAGCAAAAGCGCATTATATTCCTCGCGGAAAAAACCCCCGTGGATAATATTTGCTGTGCGTACTAGACTAGCCCTAACTTTCGCATACACACACATAGGTACATCATTTGGTTGGTCGGTGTCACCTTTCAGTCAAATCAAGCAACTATAGCAAGACAAGAATCCCTTCTTGTCCGTAAATTTCCGTACTCCCGTACGGAAATTTTAGCCGCGTCTCCTGCGAATATTTTTTACGAAACATTACACAGAAACATCCAAAGATTGGGGCGTGGCCATTCACATTTGTATGAAACCATAGAGAAATAATGTTTTTGTTTAATGTTTTTTGGGTATTGTTTCGTAAAAACATGCGCAGGAGACCCGGCTTTAATGTTGCGAGCATGAACGCGCTACGTGTGTGGCATTGCTGCCAACCACAAGAAAATAATTCGAATTTAAAATTTTTGCGCTTTGATTTGTATTGTTGTCGAGGTGGCGTTGGTTTTTCCCTCCCATTTGTTGTTGTGTCGTGTTGAACGAACCAGTTTTCGAGCTCTACTCATAAAATATCTAATAAGACACGCCTACATATGTGCAGAATCTATTTTCCATATGAATACACCTCTGTGTGCAGAACAATGTTAATGGTGCAGAATTATTTTCGATGTATGCCAATATTCTTGTGAATGCATGTTCACTAATAATTCATTGTTCATTGTTTTCTTCACAGTTGTTTCCCGACGTTGCTTCCCCGGGTTGCTTCCTTGTTCGTTGTGTCTTGGTTATTTGCTATAGGTGCCAGAATTCTTGCAAACGGATGGACTGGGAGAGAGCTGCAACAATGCACACAAGAGATTATAAATTATACATTAAAATTGATATATATTTTTAGCGTGAAATAACAAACAAAGAGGACAACCATTCGAAATAGAATTGAATGTATCTACATTCTACATTATTAATGCGCACAGTTTTAAAGTAAACTTATCTATGGAAGCACAGAAGTGCACTAAACACCGAGAAAAGAACAGTGCACAAAGGTGGACGTATCACTAGGAGCGATTTATTCCAGAACTATACACGGTGTTGCATGCAACCCCAACCGTAAAACCCGAAAGGGGGTGATTCTGTACGTGAAATAGAACAACTTTTGTTCTACGACTTTTTAATTTGAAGAAAAAAAATATACATTTTCAGAATAGGCATTTAAAATTTGTATGGAAAAAATAATTTTTTTTGTTAAAAACATTTCTTTTTCGCCACAGAAGTTGTTTAGTTTCACATATAAAATAACCCCCTTATGTCAGTTAAAAATATTATGGGGGCAACTGCAACACCGTGTATAATTAGGTCCTACCTCAATGATGTGTTACCTTTGTAATCCTGGGGATTGTCCTATTTTGGTAATCATCGCGTCTCTAAAGTTATTCGATCTGTTTACGAATGGGTACTGCTGTTTTTCAGTCAAAAAAGTTTCTTGTTTCTGAAAAAAATATTAAATATTTAATAAGATTTCGACGATTTGCAAACTTAGTAGTTAAGTACTTTTTTTTGAAGTCGATTAAAAATGAGATGGAATTTAGGTGTAGTGATTTTAATTTTTTAATGGAAGTCTTACAAATTATTGCATTTTGTAGGTTAATTTGTCAGTATGTAATAGTTTGAAACGACTTAATAAAATAGTCGGGTAAAAAGAGGATGTTCAAGTCCGAGGTTAGTCAAGTTCTCATGTGAAAATTTGTCAAACTCTTAAATTTGCACAAGCATGTGCATGACAAATGGGCGAATAATTCTATGTATACCACGGCAACAGATTTCGATTATTCTTTTTATGCTGGAAAGGTGGTACCTAAGTCAGGTATTTATACATTTATTAGGAGCATGCATATTTATTATCACCATAACATTCTGACTGCTTCGAATTTGCTCAGACAAGTTATCTCTGTAGCTCTTCTGTCGTTCTATTTCCGTCTCTGCTTCTCTCAGGTCACGTCGGATGTTTTCTACTGCCGTCTTTCTCACACGGGCGGCCATATTGATACGACGGCGTTTTTCTTCGTTCAGAACACAATTGGTCTCCCGCTGATAGTCTTTATAGAGTTGTGATGCTTCCTATAAACACACAAGTTACCTATCATTTATTTATATCAATATCGGCTTACAATGTGAGACATTTAGTATACCTAGTTGGACAAACACATTTTTTTTTAAATTAAAACGTTCCCATAGACAACTACATACAAGAGTAGTAAGTAACCTTCGTTAGGTAAGGTACCCAAGTTACCCTTTGAAAAGTAATCAAAACTAACCATTCCATACAAACCTAACATGCCACTCACCATTAATCACAGTCAAATCAAATATACTTTATTGTACACCATCAAAACGTAAGACGGAGGTTACACGCTAGGTTTTTCATCAGTTCAGTCCATCAGTCTGGTTAAACCATGGTCCAGACTGACCGTTTAATCTACTTTGATGGATGGATGGTTTGGAATGATGGACCAGACTGATGGATTCTAAAATATTTTGATACTAGACTGATGGCAGACTGATAATGCGAATGCATTTTACGTCTGGCGTCAGTCTGGCGTCAATCTGGTCGTGACCAAGGTCACGGACTGAACTGATGCCAAACCTAGCGTGTAACCTCCGTCTAAGTAATGTAGCATTCTTTGCAAACTAACCTTTGAGATGTGAAGAAGCGCATAGGGCCTTTCATAGAGCAGAACATATAAATAGATACATTTACAAAATAAATACTATGAGGTACTCATGCATGATGGATCAAGAGATGGTTGGATTTGCTTGGCCACAAATCGTAAATTTACACTCGGGTCAAATTCAAGGCCAAGAAAAAGGTTCATGGACTGATGCACAGTCTTCGCATTGATTAATACGAGTATCTTTGCGTTCCAGAGGAGAACGTGTCCGTTCTCCTCTGGAACGCGTTTTGCCTTTTCGAAACAAACAACCTTAACACAAATTCGGTGAGTGGCCGATAATAAGAAATGCCCACTTTCTTTCTTTCTATTTTTACATAGAATGCGCGACATATGGCCCCGAGACACCCATAAGGTTTCTAACGACGCCCGTTGGCATTTGGTCGAATGCGGGGCTGCGAATGCCATGCCGGCCTGACAGGTGCCCCTTCACGGCTCTCTTGAAGCACCCGAGACTGTATACTTGAAATATGAATAACTGTACCTCTTTGTTCTTTTTTCTGGTTTCTTCTCGCTCGCTCCGCAGCTCGTCTGCCTTCGTCTGCGCCAGGGTAGCCCATAATTCACTCGCCCTATCTCTTTTTTCTTCCATGGCAGCCGCGGCTCTTCGCTCGGCCACGAAGTGGTCCATGAAAACGTTTTTCTCCACTTTTAGTCTGTGCTGTGAAGTATATCGTGTTCCATAATAAGTGAGAGAACTAGGATTCTCGAATAGGATACAAAGAATAGCCCCACTGCATCTCTCCCCGTGCATGTCGTAAAAGGCGACTAAGGGATAAGGACAGGCTAGCGACCTCCTACCTTGGCACGATCCTTACACCAAGTCATGCAGCAGGTGGGTCTTCTTTCTTTGTAAGTATAGTGACTCCCTTTATTTTTTACTGAATTTTTTAAAATTATATTTTGTTTTTCATATCCGTCATAATAACAGATATTCCGTGAAAATTTCACCCGGCTACCTATTACGGTTCAAAATATTTATAGTTAGGACAGACGGACAGACGGCGCGTATCTGTACGCAAGCGTATTAACGCTTGCGTACAGATACGGAATCCTAAAAATGCCCATATATACTTACAACTATATCCCTCTGTCTCTGTTCCTCCTTCCTCATTTCCTCTTGACATTTTTTGATATGCGCATCGTCGAAGGCTCTCGCTGCCATTTTGTCCTTAGCTCTCTGGGCTAACCTGCATCGCCGATCCTCATCGAAGTATTGCTCTAGCGTTTTCTGTTGTTCCTTCTTTCTTCTTAACGCTGTTGTGTGGAATGTTTTAATGGTTATAAAGTTTCGGCTAGACGATCATGCATGCATGAGATGCTGCCTGACAAACGGCGGCGTGGCGGGTGGTCGAATGGTTTGGGCACCGGCTTCTCATGAGAGAGGTCCGAGGTTCGGATCCGGTCGGCGTGTACCAATGAGTTTTTTCTGACGAAAAAAATTACGTGCATACACCTGCTGCTTCACCGTTCAGAAGCGGTGTTAAACTGTAGGTCCCTTCCCTTTGCCCCTTACTAGGTGGTAGGCTGAAATTGGTAGCGGACTGAGTTGATACCACCGTACTGGATGTGAGATGGCCGCATAGCAGACTGGGTTGTGTTCTCCTCTAGTCCAGTATAGCCAGCAATCCAGGGAAGTCTCCGGTATGGCACCTACCTTCTCGGAGTTGATATTGGCTGGTCGGAGCATGTGCTATGGCCCCTACGACTCAGCCACCCATAGCGGATTTCATTAAAAAAAAAACAGCACGATAGCCCCAAAACGCTCCCCAAGGACATCTAGATCACTTCAAGCATGCTTGAAAGCACGTACAGAGCGGTCCACACAAACTTGTCACTTGGTTTGAGCGATTTAAGTCTTTATTGCGTAAAGAAAACTTTAACACGAGTAGGATTACCATCGGTCCGTATTTGTCCGGCCTTTGTGCCGATTTTTTTTAATTTTCGCATTAAATTACTCAAAAATAAAACATTGAATCCTTCTTCAATCTTTATAAAACCATAACAAGTTATTCAACTAGAGCGACTAAAAAATCCTGGCTTGTTATGAAATGTCCGGTTTTTTGTCAGGACTTTTCAATTTCGAAATGGTAACCCAAAACACGAGGGACGAGTTACGTGGACGGAGTCTAAAGCATGCTTGATCGTCCAGCGAGCCCCTTAGGCCTTTGCCACAGATTACAATCCATGATATGGAATTTACAACTGCTCCATAATTCGCGTTCTATGTAAGACACACGGCACAGATTCGTAAGTTAATAGTTTTAAACCCGCTCGAATTGATACCATCGCACCAAATGAAAGTCGATCGAAACGGCTATGAAAATAGTTTAATCCCAAGTACGTACTGGCATGGCATCTAGGTTCGATGGGAACATTTAGTGTTATGCTAACATCACAGGATTAGTAGGCGACGACGACCACGACGCGACTTAGTCAACTATTTCGGGTTCAAATAAATTATGATTCAATACAAAATGTATAAAGACCTTCCTCGCGTTCTTTATCCAAACCGGCCCGGACGGTTTCCAATCTTCGGTTCTCCCACTCGCGTTCAGCGCGAATGTTCGCCGCTCGCTCGCGGTTCGCGCTCGCGATGTGCTCGTCGTACGTTCGTCTCGTTTCACGCATTTGCTGCTCTCTTTGTTCGTTTTCTATTTGCGCTTTTGCCTCCTGAGCAGAAAACACAGGTTTTTTTGAATTTTATAATACCGTTGGTTGCGTGGCGTTGATGTTCAAAAAGTTAAATTACAAATAAAAAAAACCCTCTAGTCTTAAAAAGTCAAAAATAATTTCCGTTTACTTACTTAAAGGAGTCGGGGGACCGCTAGTAAGTAAAAAAACCGCGCAGCTTTGAGGTTTTATATTTTATTTAATTAGCGGTCCCCCAACTCCTTTATATAAACGGACATTATTTTTTACTTATTAAGGGTCGGGGTTTTTTAAATTTGTAATTAACTTTTATTAGGTACAAGCTTTTTTAAAAAACCCGCTTCCATCCATATCGGTCCATCCGTTTGGGAGCTACGATGCCACAGACAGACAGACGGAGGCGTCAAACTTATAACACCTCTCCTTTTGCGTCTGTTAAAACTATTACTGTGCCCATTTTTTCCAAAATGTTGCACAAAAAGGTACCTAACTATGACAATGTTAAGTCAACCTTCTTTCTCCAGTCATCCATGAGCACCCGATGCCACATGCCGTCCCGCTCTTTCTCAGCGGCGTCCATACGTTCTCTCTCTTTCATCTGCAGACGCTGCATGCGTCGGAGTTCAACTTCTTCTTGCTTGCTCGATTTCATTCCGTACGCACTGCAACAATATAATCCTATCAGAATCCAAGCATACTCCATCTAAAATGGTCCAATATCCAAATGGAGTGTTAGATTTTTATGAGCGCGGGAAAGGAGTGTCAAATTCGAATAATGCTAGATTCAAATATGAAAAGAAACAAACATCACTGATACAGAACACTTCCAACCAACCAACCGATACAGCCAACAATTTAAATTTCAAATTTATAGGAAACAAGCTGTGCCCGCGGCTCCGCCCGCTCTCATATTTCACTTCACTGCTAACCTCATAAGCCATTTAGCGTGATAGTAAGTAGCCTATAGTTGATGGGAAGAATCAAGCTATCCGTACATTTTTTTTAAATTTAAATCGGTTCAGTGGTTCTCGAGTTATAAGCGGACAGACAGACACTCAGACAGAAAGCAGACGTTGAATTTTATTATAGGTAAGGAAGGAAGGAAGGAAAAAGGAAGGAAGCACAAAATGGCGGGGACGAGACGTTGTTTCACCGGTGCATTTGTAGCGCTCAAAGGGGATGCGAGCTAGGCTTGCCGGCTTGCCAGGTGCCTGGGATTTCCGGGATTGTCCCGGGCAAGGCTCCAAAATCCCGTGTCCCGGGCGAAGGATTATTTTGTTCCGGAGATTTCAATTTGTCCCGGGAAGAAAATTATGTGTAAAAGAGAAATTATTAGAGTCTAACAAGAAATATGAATAATTAATATAAAGTAAGATTATACATTCATTTTAGTGTAGTGTTGCTTACTAAAGTTGTTCGCTATAAAACAACGCTAAAAGTTCGCCGTAAAAATATTACAGCTAAATTTTGTCTTTCATTTCTCCACCATATTTATGAAGGACTGCCAGGTAGTTAATTTATACTGCTGACGCATGCTAAATATTAATTTGAATAATTGATACATTAAGTATCAAGTTTATTTAGCACGCATACTAAAATATTAATTTGACTAATTGATAGATTAAGTTAAGTATCTTTATTTACTTATTTTTATTTATTTTTTGACATTGTACTACAATGTGGTATGAATATTTATAATTGACATGACTTGATACGATATGTATCAACAATTTCTGACAAAGGCTCTATAGACCTGATTTTATCTTGCTTTTTTACTTTTACTGTTCATTTTATGTGGTCAGAATTATCAAGCCTAAATTATAGTTATTCTAGCTCTCAAACTATATCTTAACACTGTAAGCGGTGTCTATTGTGTAGCTAGTCACAATGTATTGTAATTGAAGACGTTAAAAAATACCCCTGCGAAGTTTCTTGCCGGCTCTTCTTTGTGGGTGTAATCGAACCGAATTGTAAAAACTAAACTACCACAACTGTACTACCATACGAATGATGAATAAAGAATAAAAAATAAAGAATAAAGTAGATATGTCCCGGGAAGGCTAGCATCAGATCTGGCAAGCCTAATGCGAGCACAGAACACCAAGAAACGCTCTTTATGCTCTGTGGGTCCTAGAAGAGCAAGGGCTCTGATACTGAAACGCACCAAAAATATAGGAATACAACTTACATCTGCTCGTGTTCAAGAGCCCGTTGACACTCCAGAACCTTTTCTCTTTCTAGATTTTCTTGGAAGCGTTGCGCCTTGGTGTTCCTCTCTTCACACACCTGTTCCACAATAACAACGCTGGTGTATTCGTTCTTAGAGAGTGGTGGTGGCTTGAAGCCAAGTCAGTCAATATATCAACATCAAAAAGCTGGTGCTCATAGTGAGCGTTTTTCGAACGAACCCATACCTACATTTATCCAAAGATTTTAATTGATAGGTAGGGCAAAGCGCTTATAAAAGCTGCCTCATGTTAACAAAACGCTAAAGCTCGGCAGGTCTATTCTTTTAAATTCTGACAGCGGAATCAGCGCTGATGTGGCGCTGAGAGCCACTTTGGTAAGTGGCTCTCAGCGCCACAACAGCGCTGATTCCGCTGTCAGAATTTACAAGTATTCTTGTACACACACTCGCGCATCGGCGCGTTTCGTTCCGTTTCACGAAACGAGCTCTCAACACGCGCGTGGCGCTGCGACTGATGCGAAGTAAGTGGCCGCATGCGGCCCTTTCATTGGTGACATTGTCTGTAGTGCGCCATGTTAGACTTATGCTCTATCTATGGATTTAAATCTTTGCATTTATCTATGAAAATACAAAAAATGAAAATACAGAAAATACACTTGGCAATCGAATGTCGACCTGTTTGTTCGACCACTAGTTTTGAAGCGAAGCTTTGATACGGACGCGCGGCCGCCTAGGAGTAAAATGAGAAAAAACAAAACACCGCAGCGTTATCGTCATCGGCATCGTATACAAATTAGTTTTGCTGCCGGATAAGCGGTTTAGCGTTAATTCGTACAGACGTGTTTATAGATAAGGTAACTTGTAGTTTAGAATTCGTCTTCTTAGAACAAGTGTCACGCAGGTGGACAAGAGTTCAAATCCCTAGTACCACGGGTATTTTTTTTATTTTCAATTTCCTTTTTTTTGCGTAGAAGCTTCGCTTCTCTTTGGCTCCCCCTGACGACACCCGTTTTTTTATATGCGGCTGGCAAGGGTGGCTGTGCCCTATAGTCCGTCGAAAGATCAGGCAAAGATCAGACACCACTTCTTAGTAGCAGCTACTTATACCACCAGAGTTGTACCACGCTTAAGCAAACTTTCCAAGGTACAAACAGTTCCGACCACGCAGTCCGATCAACGGAACGTTTAGAAAGCGTTCACCTGACACTCCTGCCTGGCTTCCAGTGTTGCCATCTCCTGTATATACGCCTCTCTGTCGCTCTCGAGCAGTTGCCGCAGCCTCTCTCTTTTCTTCTCGATCGCTCTCTCTGCATTCTGTAGCTCTTCCTGCACACGGGATTCGACGTGCCGATGCACCAGCCTGGAAGTCGAGGGTGCAGTCAACGGTCTGTTTTGGAACCATATTTTAGGTACATTTATGTCAATACATACACCAATACATACCACATGCTGTATCCCGACAATCAAGATAAATACTCTTGTAAATTGCAACACAACACCGACCACTACGGTTAGCAATGTATTAGGACAATATAACTATCAAGAAGCAAGTAAGGCACGAAGACCCACCTGCTACACGACTCGGTGGAAGGACCGTGCCAAGGTGAGAGGTGGATAGCCTGCCGCTCTTATGCACGGCATCTTGGCCTTATCCCCTTAGTCGCCTTTTAAGACATGCACGGGGATAGATGTAGTGGGGCTATTTTTTTTTTCTAAGTACCGATCCCACCAGGGGCGCCGACTCCGCGGGTGCTCCGGTGCCCTAGCACCCACAGGAATTGCAAGCCTGCCACTTTAGCTTAGTTTAGCTGCCCTGCCACTTAGTTTAGTCACCCCGTGTCCAATATCTACCTAGGTGCGTCGGCATTGTAGAGTGTTTTCATTTTACGAAGGCACGAGGGGTATGAGGTAGGAAGTGGTGTGAGACCGCGCGGAGCTCAATAGGGAACAACTCGGTTCGACGGAGCGATCATGCGGAAACGTGTAGAACGTGTGTACCGACCGGGTATCGAGTTCTTTCTCTACTGAGCTCCGTGCGGTCGCCTCTCGCACCACTTCCTACCTCGTACCCCTCGTGCCTTCGTAAAATGAAAACACTCTACTAAGCGTACTACTATCCATTTTATATTTCTTCATCAGACAGATGCAAAGCCGAACGCAGAAGATTGCGCCATACCTACTATTGAAGATGCAACTGTTCGAAATGTAGAGGGAATACGAAACGACCCGGCAGCGAAATGGTAACGGGCTGGCGTCCCAAGCCGTAGTTCCACGTTCGAATTCTGGTCTGGACGTATATTTTCGGCTTTGCATATATCTAGGGGATATACCCCTATACAATCGACCTACTGAGGATGCGCACCAACCGGTTCTGTAGGTCTTTTATTCACAGAACCGGGAAAATGTGGAACGCACTCAATGATCTTTTAGGAAAGATAGGTTATCTATATGACATATTCAGTGCTCACACATGGCACGTCCTTGAAAAGTTGAGAGGAAGAACTATAAAGTGATGCGCCGACTCGAATAGTATTATTCCAATTATTATTAGAATTAGTGCAGAATCTCATTTCATTACACACGACGGCATTTTCGATGTGTTAGCGGCTCGTGGTTAGCGGTCGAGCGCGTGCGTAGTTGGTGGGCGACTAACTTCAGACAGGACTGTGGTCTTGTATTTAATGTGCCGCTTGGGAGCTCAGATAACCTATCTACCTCCTTTTAACTTATAATATCATTGAACGCACTCCCTGCTTATCTATTTCCTCCCAAGTACAGCCTGGGGGTTTTCAAAAGGGGCATGAAAGGCTCCTGTCAGGCCGGCATGGCATTCGTAATCACCGTGCATCACAGAATGTCCATGGGCATCGTTAGTCACCTACTCGTAAGTGAAACGAAGCCACATGTCACGCTTTCCATAAAAAAAAACTAATGAACAAATTGTGATCAAAACTTGCCTTCTATGCATGGTAGCTCCATGGCTCACGACTGCCGAGAGCTGCTTGTATGCATCCACTTGTGAGCACAACTGCTTCTCGTTGCCTCGCCTACTCTGTTTTTTTATTCACATAATATTATTAGTACCTGGGCGACCGAGCTTCGCTCGGCGTCTACACCTATGTACTTCACCGTTTTTCCCAACTTCAGCGAAGCCAAAAGTAGAGTTATGATTTTGGCAGCATATTATGTATGTATGTATTTTTTTAAAGTATGTATGTAGTATTTTTTTGTAGTATGTGTGTGCGCGTGAAATTCGTATTAAAATTTTTTTCGGCGCACGGAACTATTCGTTTTGTATGAGAGCCACATCTTAACATAACCGAAACTCAATTTTATTTTTATTAAGTTTCAGCGAATTCGGATGATCGGTTTAAGAGTTATGGAGGAACATACATACATACATACATAATATGTACATACATACAGAACAGATTTAAAAAAATCGTCAATTTAGTTTTAGTATCACTATAGAGTCTACAAACTCAGTATCTCATAAAACAAAGTAACTTACTCCGTGGCCATCCCTTACAGATTTATTATTAGTTATGATAGCATTGATGATAATTTATTATTAGATTGTTTTGAAAAAAAAAAAAAATGGCGATCGCCAGTCGGCATACTATCAAACTTTGAATTTTATTTTTCTTCAATCTCCATTGAGTGGGTTGTATCGTTATGGAGAGCTTGAAAAGGCGATTTCAAAAGTATATCATAAGGATTAAGAACTAAAATGAACACATTATGTTCCTCGTTTTTCTTAGTCGGGTTTTATATAATGTTATAATTTTCAAGGTCCGTGCCAATGTTGGATTTTAAGCACATAAGTACCTGCCAAAATGTCGACGGATGTCCGAAGTACACAGGTTCCACCTTGCTGTTTTGCAATTTTCTCAGAACTACCATTGCTGATTGATTCCTTTAGAAATTAAATACTTGGTTAAATACTATGGTCGAAATACTTGATCGAGAGTCCTTAGTTTGAGATTATCGATTAAATATCCTATATAGGTTTTGGTTTCTAGGCAATGGATGGTTGTCCCCGTTATAATACGCGTGCTCGGGGGTTGGTGGGGTTGGGGTTCAACCCACCCCCACACAAGGGGTTCGACGACCTAGATTTTCTTTAGGCTCGTTCCAATGTTCGAAATTCCCTTGATCTGAAACGCCTTCGACCCAAATCCTGGACACGCCCGTGTTCGAGATTATGTATGTATAGAGTTAGACAGTGTTTCAAGAATCCAAGAGTGCGTGGTACAACGGCGTGGTAGGTATATGTATTGTACCGCTAGGGTGCAGAACTGTCTTACGGCGAGTGTGTATCCCGAATCCTTTTGGTGGTAGGCTCAAATTATAGCCGACTGGGTTGGTACCACCGTACTGGATGTAAGATAGCCGCATAGCAGCCTCGGTTGTGTTCTCCTCTAGTCCAGTATAGCCAGCAATCCAGGGAAGCCACCGGTATGGCACCTACCTTCTCGGAGGTGATATTTGGCTGGTCGGAGCATGTGCTTTGGCCCCTCCGACTCAGCCACCCATACAGGATTACACATAACACATAACAAACGTCGAGTGTCAGCCTCGATAGCTCAGTGGTGCAGACAGTCAACTGCGCTATTGAATGTTAAGCAACGCTGGGTGCGGTCAGTTCTTGGATGGGTGACCGCTGACCGTTGGAGGCTGACCGAGTTTCGGATTCCTCGTAAAACTGTAGGTCCCTTCCCTCCTAATATTACTTGGTGGTAGGGTTTAACCCGCCCGGGTTGGTACCACCGCACTGAATGAAACGTCGGTTAAAACGGCTATGTAAATAGTTTGTGTTTTCCGACCAGTTCAGTGTAGCCGGCACGATCAAAGGGGGAAGCACTGACATGGCACCTAGTTCACCCGGTGTTATGGGCTGACATCACGGACGTTGTAGGTGATGTAGCCAACCGTGTCAGTTTCCATAAAAAAAAAAAAAGAGTATTAACAGGCTATATAGCCCAGCAACAGTCCGCAAATCTGATGGTACGGCGCCATTGGTGCTTCGACGAAGCCACCCATGTTGGTTTACATAATCAAGTTACCTTGTTATTTTATTGGTTGTATTGTAACTGTACTATACAGCTGTAGGTCAGTAAGGAATAGGCAAATCAGGAGTTGGCGAATAAGGAATTGGCGAATAAAGTCATGTACTGTACAATAATATTATCAGTTGGAGCATGGACATAGCATATAAATTGTAAGTATCCCATGCTCCACCCAGGTGGAGAACCCAGGTGGAGCACGGACCCAGACCCAAAAAAAATGTATGAAGATGATATTATTGATTTTGAATATTGTAGCGTGTGTGGTCGGTACTTAAAAAGAATAGACTCACTGCATCTCTCCCCGTGCATGTCGTAAAAGGCGACTAAGGGATAAGGACAAGATGCTGTGCATAAGGGCGACAGGTTAGCCAACTCTCACCTTGGCATTGTCTTTCCACCTAGTCTTGTAGCAGGTGGGTCTTCGTGCCTTACTTGCTGCTTGATAGTTATCTTGTCCGAATACTTTGCTAAATGTGCTGATTGGTGTTGTGCTGTAATTTACAAGAGTACTTGAAGCACAACACCAATTACTCTTGCCTAACACGTTTGTCGGGATACAGCGTGTGGTATGAATGTATTCGTATGTATGGATATTGAAACAGCGTGGACAAATATGTAATTGGTTTTATTGATATAATTTTGTACAAATATCGGCATATATTACATTCGGATAGGGTTTCTTTCACATATAAAACTAATGACTAGACAAGCCTCGTAGGTACTATTTCACAAGTTCTACCACACTACTTACATCTAAACACACTCTTTCAGTATACAGTTGAACGGGTCGAGCTGCGAAGTCAATGTCGACTTTTTGGTGTAACTCCGCTTGGCGCTTAGTACAATTCTGCTGGGCGAGTTACGGTATTTAACTACGGACTACGGGAAAAATATGCAGTTTAGAATACTTTATGAAATTCGATTATTCGTTAAAACAATTTGCTTTAAACTTGGAACGTGATCTAGGAAAGTTGAAAAGAAAAAAGAAAAACGTTTTTGTAGGAGCTTATAGATAGATTTCAAAAAATTAATACCGATTCTATTGTTTCTAATCGAAAAATGTTCTACATGTTTAGGTCTGAAAATTGGGGCAAGTTAGATTAAAATAAACACTTAAGTACTTATTAATATATATATTTTTTTATAAATGCCGGGCTCAGTGGACAAACCAACCCATAAGTTTTCATTCTTAATAATAATTTTTTATAACTTTTACGGGGAAATAAACACATTTCCCACATAATAAAACACATGAAAAGAAGCAGGTAAAATCTGTCGCTATTTAATAATTATTTTGTAAAAAATGTGTAAACTACTGAACAATCTTATAAAAAAATTCTACAAAGTGCAAGTAATATTGCAAAAAAGATATGTAGCGATTTAGTATAGTCACTTAATACACATAAGTACATACCGCCAGAGAACAATTTTATAATATGGACCACCCATGGCTAACACATACACACTTTATACAGGTTTTTAATTGACATTAAATTATTGGTTAAAATCATACTAAGCTTTTACGAGGATTTTAAACCTTTTTGAAAGTTTGCCATAGACAGGTGCACGGTACAAATAATTTTTGAAATTATTTCTTACAAGTTTAAAAAAAAATTTCAATTGCACAAGGATCTTTGGTAAAAAATTGTTACAAGCAAACATACATTACACTAATTTATGTTATCTAAATATACTATCTATCTATAGCGTGTGCATTACTACATACATACGATAAAATGCAAAGAGCATATTGACAGTTTGGAAAATAATAACCAAACCGCCAAGTTACATTATGAGGAACAAGAAGCAGCGGTTTCTTGAACAAAATATAAAAAGAAGAAGCAGACTTAGCTTTGCCAAATTCGCCAAAATTGCCAATATTTTGGTTGTACTGAGGTGGGAACAGATAAAATAATAAATGTTTGTGAAATTAGGTACGCGATAAACAGTTGCATTCATGGAAAATAAAGAGGTTTACAAATAATTTATATAAAATAAGCTGGATTGGTAAAAAAATAGTTTCGTGCTGCAAGTCAGCCCCATGAGCCTGCAATTTAATGTCCAGCAATACTATCTATTGTTAAATTACCTTATACATTTTATCAAAAATTCTCTATACGACCTACAAAATTTCCTACCTTCATATAAAAACTTCCACACATGAGTGCACTAAAATGTCGGAAAAAATTGCAAAAATTGGACTTATTATCATCACATTGATGATAATCGCTTTAAACATTAATCCATTTATTTATTTATTTTAAATAACAAACCTTTTTTAGGGCGCATTTGAAAAGAAAATGACGAGCGCTTTGTTTTTGAAGAAAGTCGATGTTATAATTTTTTTACAAGACAATGCGTGCACATCCATTTTCCAATACAATAAATACATTTTGAGGTTTCAAAGAGACTAGCTGTGCCCGCGACTACACTGGCGTTTTGACAATATTGTGATGTCGCATCTGAATTATGTTAGATTGTATGAATTAAAATAGTATTTAAATCGGTTGAGTCGTTTTCGAGTTATAAGCGAAAAAACATAACATGTGCAGACGGTAGACGTTGTAAATGCAATATGTAAATAATAAATTACGACACTTAATTACATTTTGTGAAATAAACATGAGGTGATCTATTCCTTTTCTTAAATATGTGAAAATTACACATACTCTTCACAATATACACTAGAATTAATTAACATTATTCAATAAGTTTTCATAACTAGTCGATAGTAAAGCACTTTGAAAATGTCTTTTAAATTAATTCTCAAAATCACCAAGTTATACAATCATATTAAACGGAAATACCAAGTCAAGAGTTTATAATCAGTCTCAGAAAAGTTCAGTTTGAAAAAAATATTTTTGTATGAGATTCAATTTCTATAATTATGTCACAAACTCTTGCAAAAAATTGCTAACTCCACATAGATCAGAAAACCATGGTGCTTCCATAGACTTTTACAGAAGTTTAAATTTTTTTAATCGAATGCAAAAATCTTATCTTTACAAACATGAACTTTACTGAGATTGCTAGTAAACTCCTGAATTATACGAGTACGTCATATACCATTGAACAAATAAAGTAAAATAAATGAAAACAAAATTCACATTTAGAAAGTACACACAGTTATAGTAAATTATGTCTTATGTTGCCATTGACTCAAATAAATAAATAAAATATTTCAATCTCTTTGCATTGATTGACTCAAATCAGTGTATGCTGCAGATGAACAATTAAAATGAACATAAAAAGGTTTGAAGTTATTTCAAATTATAATGTCAGAAGAAAATACAGAAAAGAAACAAAACACAAAAGAACTTCAAGACTGCATCACATCTACGAGATTTACAAATAACATTTTTCACGTTACAATTAATTCTTAAATTGACTACACAGGTTTCATAATGTCATATGACATTATATCATGTTATATGAGTTTGTCAACCGGTCAAAAAGAAGAAGAGAATTGAGTGTTGTAAGCTGTTAACTCAATATCAACTTTATTGCTTTTTGCATATTTGATATGTTTTTCATAATATTGTCAAAGAACATAGTAATATAAGATAAACACAACATGGCTACCTATTATTACATCACCAAAAAGGTTTGAAAATTTAAGCGTACAAACTTATTTCAGACTCTTACAATAACCTGGTACATCAATGATTTTTCACAAACAAACAATCCTATGGCACAAGAATTACGAGACGGGGTGCGACAGGGATGTCTCCTAGCCTAGGCAGTCCCCTTACTATTTAACATCGACAAAATAATTTACGAACTGAAAACAAATTGCAGATGAATATCATATAGTGTCCTAAATGTCTTGTTTTCATGGTAATCATCTTCCGACTGCGTTGATGATACGATCCGCCGTGTGACAGGGAATCTTCTAGGCCCCTTATTATTTCACGTAAAAAAGTGACACCAACTAAAACAATTTTATATGAGTAACCGTATAATGTTCTAGACGTCTTGTCTTCAAGGTAGACACCTGCCGACGTTGTTGGTGATGGTGTGAGGCAGTTTGTTGAGGGAGAGTGGGATGTCGAAGTCGCCACTCAATGAGATCTGGGAGATGCAGCCTTTGATGCCGCCCGTGTATTTGCCCAGTGTGTTGGAGGCTATTGAAGGCAAGCCACCTGCAATAAGGATATTAATACTTTCTATAAGGTCAACAAATGTTAAGTTGGTAAGTGCCAATATTTCGGTAACCTTTATAGTTTTGCTACTGTTAAATACTCTTTACTAAATCACCCTCACCTCACCTCGTTAAATTATTAGACAGTTTTAATCTGTTTTGCACAACCGAACTCACCAAATTTCGTATTAAAATAAAAACAATTTTATGTCAACTATAAAAAATGAATTGGTATTTTTTTTCAATGTTCCAATCAAAAATAAAAGGGAAATATTCTGACCGGACACATGAATCTAGGATGTGATTATAGCCGACCATATGAAGTCACCGTACCTATATAGAGGCCATTCTCAGTATTGAGTTGCTTGAGTTTGCCGGGTGAGACCTTCCCGACAGAACCTAGCCCGTCGACTTCCAGCACGCCTGCTTGACGGTTTCTGCAAAAACAGAAATAACTTAAAAATTTTATAACCAAAAAGAGAACAAACGTAAAATTAAGATAAATATATTTTGGAAAACCATCATAGCGGAAAATCCCTGAGTTGCTTAAAATATTCGATTGAAGGAGTGCAAGCTTTGTCGACACTGCACACAATCTTGAAGACCTGATAATGATTTCAATCAATGATTTCAATTAACACAGACAGATTGAGCTGTTAGTTGATGACTTTGGATGAAAAACGAAACATTCTGCTGCAGCGAGAACAAAAGGTCACCTAGGCTTCCATCTTGGATCGCTATCTAGTTGCGATGGAGCTGGATATATTTCGGTGAAGGCGTTGAAAGTTTAGTAGTTTTCGTGTAAACTTTGTGTCCTTTAGTATTCGTGTCAGTGCGATTTCTTGTAACCAAACCGACTCAAAATTAAATCACCACAGACTTTGACTTAACACAATGTTTATTTTTTCAAACTTACCTGGTGGCGCGTGCTCTATGCCACAGTCCATCGTCGACTGTGTGGTTCGCCACTATCACCACCTCGCCACTGCCCAGGTCGTACCTGTAAGAAACACATGGGAGCTTTGAAGAAGTACGCAGGAGGCCTGAAGCATAAGACGGTTTCTGTCCTCAATGGTAAAATTTTCTAAAGAATATCCCAACAGTGCCTATGAGTACCTATGTTTCAAAGTCGCAACACTACCAAAGGCCTACTTAAAACGATGGTAGAAACAAACGTCAGATTTCTGCTAAAATAGGCTTCAAGCTAGTTAATTCCTGTTAAATGTATGTATGAGAAATGTAATTTTAACCGACAAAATAACTGTTGGACCAGACTCAAGCGGAGGTGGTGGAAACGGCCAAAATTCGTCTTTTTAATCTGAAATAGACCCATGTGGCATGTTAAATTTCTCGAGGTAGGAATAAGACAACTTTGACTTGAGCTGTCAAACTTAGTGCGTGCTATGCTTTGACATTCTGCATGTCGGTTCTGTCTGGGAAGAAACCCAGACAGATATGGTATCTGGACAGATCGGAAAGCAATTCACTGTGCCGTTATCGCCAGCGATTTTGTTTTGTTTTATGGAAACTGACACGGGTGAACTACGTGCTGAAACGGACCTATGGTCGTTCCATTTTTTATTTTTAAATAATATCAAATAATTATAGGGTGCCGTGTAGAACAGGCACCGTGTAGTTCGGGCTTCGGTAGCACTGGGCTGTGTGAACATAGGTATTGATTAGTATAGGAAACGTCGACGCATAGACACGCGCAACAGATATAGTTTACATTCAATAGGTACAAGCGAGAGGATTATAAATTTCATATTTAGGCTGCGAGTCTGATGGAGGGTGGGAGAGTTAAAAATAGATTTTCAGGCAACGCGGGACGCGGGGGGTAGACGCGAGGGGTGCGTGCACGCAGGAGTAAGGGGAACGTCTCGGGGATGCTCGTGCCGGCGCGACGAGCGGGATTCGAGACAGTCGAAAGGGCACGGCTTCAGGAGCGACACGTATTCATATCGGCTTAGCCGAGTGATTGTAGGGAACAAAATTATTTGTTATTTTTCTGCCTAAATTAAAACAGTGCGCGAAACTTAGATTGGCATAGATAGTAGGTTTTCTCCGGACAATTTAACGATGGCGCATACTGCAAGGGAAAACCTGGCTAGAGCCTATCGCCACGGCGGGACGTGGAACTTTACAAAAAGCTATCTATGTCTAAATAAACTATTATTTTATCAACTCCACCTTGTGAGTTGAGCTTAGAGTAACAAATTGAATGCAGCCTTCCTAACTCGTCGGTAATATTTATTTGCGAGACCGTATTGCGGCTCACCTCAACTAAATCTGTAAACCCCCGGGGGAGCGGAATTAAACTAGAGTGGAACATGACATCAGCCTGTAGAAGAATTATCGGCTCAGTATTGAGTGATAGACTAATTTCTTTACTTTTATATCTATTCTGCTACGAGAAACCTTGTATTGATCGTCGGAGTTCTTCACGTGTATATTTTTTCCCAGCAAGGGACAAAGGTTACCTACAGTTTATTTAGCTACAAGGAGGAGAGAATCCTACAGTCGCCTGAAGCTACGAATATTGTGTATTTTTTCAGCACTGTGTTCTTCAATTCACAAAATGTCATGTTTCAGCGAATAATACCAGCGTGTGTGTAAGAACAAAATGCCTGTAATGGGTTACTGTTCTGCGTGTAATTTACAGGTGGATCGACGATTCTGAAATAGGCTACAATTGCCTATTTTTCGTCGTCAATGATGTAATGTGTATATTGTAGGCTCCACAGTTATTTACTTCCCCGCTCAGAACAATGTAATGTGAAGTTACCCGTTCTGTCTTAGCGAGGTCACGAGTTTACATTAGTGTAGAAAAGAAGTAGAAGAGCTAGATTCGCCATAACTGTAGTCGACGAGGTCTACGGATAGATTTGATTTGCACTACATCGATAGGAATAGACAGGTAGTGAGTAGAAGGAGGATGTACGGTGTAGGGATATGTATAGGTTCTATATATATATTATTTTACACACTTAGTTATAACACATCACATAATTTGTTCAATTATTCGTTCTGATTTATTGTTTACTTTTACCTGACCGTATAGCGGAAAGGTTGAACACATAGACAGGCGATACATGATTAACTATCAAGCGACACATCACACAATTTATATACATTTTCATTCGGTTCGTTCATAATTTTGTATCAGAAAGGTTGAACACATAGACAGGCGATACATGATTAACTATCAAGCGACACATCACACAATTTATATACATTTTCATTCGGTTCGTTCATAATTTTGTATCAGAAAGGTTGAACACATAGACAGGCGATACATGATTAACTATCAAGCATCACACCACACAATTCATACACTTTCCGTTCAGTTTATTTATTATTTCTTTTCTAAGTTTGAATGCGTAATTGAAGGGTTGAACACACATAGACAGGCGATCAAGCACTACACAATATAGTTATAATGCACAATTCGTTCAGTTATTCGTCAAGTTTTTTTATTATTTTTTTCTTTTGTCTAGTTACGAATGTGTATTTAGGGAAGTAGAATTAAGGTTTTGCTTTGCTTTGATGGCTGCCAGAGAAGTAGCTTTAAATGTAAATATGAGAATCATTGTGGTTTAGCATAGGTGACAGTCGGTTGATCCATAATACGTCCTTATCCGTGTATTAAATCAAAACTTCCTCTTGATTTATACACAGTAATTTCACGACCAATCGGGTCTAGGTATTTGTTTTGCAAGGGCGGCTAACAGCCTTCGTAAAAATAAAACATGTAGGAAAAGCGGTATAGTTTTGCGACATCTATTCGGAAGTGTAAGGAATGAGCCTGCATCGGATAGTATGTAACTAAATGTAAATGTGTTAGGTGCGTAAAGCCACCTCCTTTGACCCACGAGACGTAATGTTTCGTTATCAACACGACTTAAACGTAATTTCTTCACGAGGAAACCGGAAGTTGCTCGCTCCCTAATAAATAGCGTCGAGGTCTCGTATAATCTATCATTCCTTCATAAAGTTGTCACCCTAGTTTTAAGGTTAGGTAGGCTACGCTTCGCTACGCTACGCTACGTATAAACGTGAGAGGTACTGGGATTGAGCTAACCATGCCGGTCAGTACTAATCACACTCTACGCTTCGAAAACAGTGTTTTGAGCTGACGCTTAACCATAGCGGATACGGTTTCAACTCACTATCTACGCTTCGCTACGCTTCGGACAGCTTTATTAGCGGATGATGAGTTAAGATGAGCTAATCGAATGAAGTCTGACCTTTAGGGGGTAGCACCATGGATCTTCGTTACAACTTCTCCAAACATTTTCTTCGCACCAATGAACGAGGAAAAGAATCTGCTAACCATGCTAGCTTTCCCGAGTTCAAAACCATTCTTCGCATCAATGAATGAGGAAAGGAATCGGCTAACCATGCCAGCCTTCCCGAGTTCAAAACCGACTTCGTCGCATCAACGAACGAGGAAAGGAATCTGCTAACCATGCTAGCCTTCCCGAGTTCAAAACCGACTTTATCGCATCAACGAACGAGGAAAGGAATCTGCTAACCATGCTAGCCTGACTGAGTTCATTATCTTCGCTACGTAGCACGCTCAGTGCTCTCATCACCAACACACAAACCGCACTTTGGATAAGGGGTGTATTCGGCACAGTCGTCTGACACCTGGGAGGGGTTGAGTAAAACTCTCCCTCCCAAATCAACCTTGTGGTGGATTCGGGTTACGCACTTCCTTCCAAGGAAACGGCCCAGCCTAGCGCTGGGCGGACCTTGGAACGAAGTAGGGGAATTTGGACGGTGGCGTAGCAGTAACTTCTTGTTAACAAAACCTAAATTCTATAATCGCACATATTCATATTTTTCACATATACTTATATATAATAAACTGCCTATTATTTCGATATCTGTTTGTCCGAATCTAAATTTAATGCACACAATCTTACACACCATTCGACGAGTATCAGTCCCGCGACCTATTAATAACCTCATCAACACAAGTATATACATATATCTTTACCGTATAGCCGCCCTAGGTCATTTAACTGCTTGAATAGAGACAGGGAGAACGACGAGGAGAGTAGGAGATAGGTCTAGACGTCGCTGGATAGTTAGAGACATACATAGGGGTATTTACATATAAAAAAAGCTAAAGCTTTCCAAGGTAAGTGAACTACGCCGGATTCTTCTAAATGTCGAACGACCCCCATTGGGTCGGTTGCTTCAATCTTCTAGAGCTTCAAGGAAGAACGAACGAGCGTAAGGAAGTTTTCACACGTAATTTTCTTTACGAGTGATTGGGTTTTCTTAATGTTGTCCGACGCGCGACCGTTCGCGGCCGACCTCAGCGAGAGAGGTCGGATAGCCAATTTTCTTACAGCTTTACTTTCCATAAAGAATTCGAAATAACGTTTTACTTTACAGCTTCTCTTCGTAATGCTTCGAGTTATCTCCCCTTATTTTCAGCCTTTCTCCACAATGAAATCGAACCTAATACTAACTTCTCTCGATTATTTTACCCATCTAGCTTCATCATTAATCTATGCTTCACATAAACTCTACGAATTCTTAACTCTCCAATCTTAATTTCCTTCTTCGGGATTCAAACCTGCGGAAACTTACTTAGCCTTCTTTCTTTCAGCTTTTCCTCCATAGACATTTTCAGAATTTTCCTCTTTCCCTTTCCTGTAGCCTAGTTATAACTAAACCAACATTTAAATCATGTAATCATTTCGGTATTTATTTTTCACGAAAACTGTAATTTTCGTCATTAAAGTAGGACAGGGTAGGTTAGATAGGTTCCGTAGAGAATGACGTGTTAGGTAGGTTTAATTTTAAATCGAAGGCAACCACCTAGTCTGGTTCAGACAAGGAGTCCGCTTCAGTAGGACTGTCTGACCAGAGGGGGGGCGTTTCAGTGCCATGTCAGTGCTTCCCTTCATTTCATGTCCGCTACACTGAACTGGACGGAAAACACGAACTATTTACATAGCCGTTTCATTCAGTGCGGTGGTACCAACCCGGGCGGGATAAACCCTACCACCTAGTTAGGTAAGAAGGGAAGGGACCTATAGGTTTACGTGGAATCCGAACCACGGTCAGCCTCCAACGGTCGAGCGGTCACCCATCCAAGTACTGACCGCGCTCAGCGTTGCTTAACAACAGTCGACCGACCGCACCACTGAGCTACCGAGGCTGACGTGGAGCGATAGTGGAGACAAACGAACAGAGGACCGACACTTAGTTTAGGTCAGTACAGAGAATGCTGAAGATTCTGACCTGAACACCAGCATTGAGTTCTCAACAGCAAGCGCGAGGAAATCGTCTCCCGGCGCCATATTGTTCCTTCCGCTCCACACGAGCAGTCCGTTGGACGACACAGACTTGAAGCGGATGTTGATATCGAGTGTGTAGCTCAGCAACCTGTAGACAATGATGTGTTGACAAAAGACAAGATTATATAGATGATCTGTATACCTACCTGAACGACTGAAGGAAACTATTTATATTAACGATACTGATGCGCAGAGTTGGTTTCTATCTCAAAGACATATTAAGGAAACGGATGCATCGTCTGTACACTCAAATAAACTTCTAAAAACCATCTAAAATTTTTCTTACCTCTTCATAGTTTCCGAATCATCAATATGTATAAAGCTATCCTTCCCTGTGAAGCTAGGATAGCTGTTTGTGTCGCTCCAGTTAATTTCATTCGTATCCATGTATTTGACTTGCATGTATGTCTCATCGTTGTAAAGATTCTTAAAATTCGGCTCGTTTGGACCATCTGTCACTATATCGTTGCTTCTTTCCATAGATCTGTGGTATTGGCTCTTCTTCAGCTTCATGTATTTCTTCAGTCGGTATCTGTCGGAATGAGGGTGAACCTTCTTGGTCTGTTTCGCTTTGTGGTGCTTCATTCTGAATCCTTTCTTCGGTACGATCGAGTGGTGAATTGCGTCTGCGGAGAAATTTTGCGTTGGTTCTGGAGCCACCTCTAAGCTGCCCTTCCAGTCTTCGGTTGAACTAGAAATAAACAAATTATGCATTACTTACATTACATACTAATGTAAGTGAACTACTAACTATCGTTATAGTTTTTTTTATGTAATCCGGTATTGGTTGCCGAGTCGGAAGGGCCAAAGCACATCCTCCGACCAGCCAATATCAACTCCGAGAAGGTAGGTGCCAAAAAAAGACTTCCCTGGATTGCTGGATATTTTAAGAGTATTATGTATGATACAATCATGGCAGTGAAGAGTTTTAGGCGAATACGAAGCTATATCGCAATTGCAGTACAGTACAACACCGACCACCAATTTTAACAATGTATTAGGACAAGATAACTATCAAGCAGCAAGTAAGGCACGAAGACCCATCTGCTGCATGACTCGGCTCGGTGGAAGGACCGTGCCAAGGTGAGAGGTAGCTAGTGCTTTAGCACGTCACCTTGTCCTTATCCCTAAGTCGGCTTTTACGGCATGCACGGGGAGAGATGAATTTTTATGTAGAGAAGAAGAAGAGAAGATATATTAAAAAGTAAAATAAAGAAAACACAACAGAAAATTATAAGGAAGATCTTATGGCTGTAGACAAACCTGCAAGTCTGGTTGTAGGTCGGCTCTTCGCAGTTGTCGACATTGACCCCACCCAGGGCTGACGACACCACCGATAACTCCTCCTCGTTGATGATTAACTGTGAATGTATCGATATCATTGGCTAGGTTTATTAATTAAAGATCATCAATCAACACCACGAGCAATCTTCTTTTCTATCATTTATTGATTTACGTTTTTGTTTATAGACGTCCAGAGATACCAGCCTTTCGGCTACAAAATCCAGACGTCTACTACCTGCACTCTTGCGAGTACAGTGATCATGTATGCCAGATCGAGGCCCCATAGCTGCTCTGTCGAACGTCCGTTCTTCCGAAAAAATCCCATGGGAAACACAAGCTGCGACCTTTCCCCAGCCGATCCGAGCCACCACCCGTTCACCCGAAGGAACCCCCGACCGAAGTCGAGAGCCGGGGGTGAAGCCTTCACTGCCACTGGGGACTACACCACGAGCACTAGGTATTATATACTATTGCTCGGGAAAATCCTTCACCTTTTTAGGTTTCCGTATCCCTTACGGAAGCCTATTACTAAGCCTCCGCCGTCCGTCCGTCCGTCTGTCCGAGGGCTGTATCTCTTGAACCGTAATAGGTAGCCCGTTGAAATTCTCACAGAATATGTGTTACTATGGCGGATATAACAACAAATAATAAAAAAAAGAAAATGTTAAAAATTAAGGGGCTCCCATACAACAAACCGAAAAATCGATTAGTCGCACTACTGAATAATAAATGGCGCCACAGGCTTCATTGCATTGCTGAAAGACAAAAGATAGGCGGATAGATACGGAAACCTCCGTGCGCGAGTAAAACTCGCACTTAACAGATTTTTTGTTCTAACTCTCGCCGTAAAAATCGTCACGGCAGCGATACACACTAGGAAAATCTAGTAGGTACTGATAAAGGCACTGGTTTGTATTATCTAGCTTTACTTTAATCAACTCTATTGTTTTAATTGTTCAAATCGCTCCGCTGCACTTTTTCAAACTTCAAAGTCTCATTCAAGTAAAGCCCATCGGTAATTATAACCTACTTGCTTTTACCCGCGACTTTGCTTTCTTTAAATAATTTTTCAACGCAGTTATACAAAAATTAAGTTCAAATTTAACTTTAACGCGAGCGGTGCCACATGGTCATAATATTAAAACGATCTCAACGAGTTGGTGAGTTACATATCACACACGCTGAATCCCGACAATCGGGGTAAGCAGAGTAATCGGTGTTGTGCTGCAAGAACTCTGGTAAATTACAGCACAACACCGACCACTACGTTTCGCAAATTATTCGAACAAGATTCAATCGATCAAGCAGCAAGTAAGGCACGAAGACCCACCTGCTGCATGACTCGGTGGAAGTACCATACCAAGGTGAGAGGTGGCGAGCCTGTCGCCCTTTAGCACGGCATCTTGTACTTATCCCTTAGTCGCCTTTTACGACATGCACGGGGAGAGATGCAGTGAGGCTATTCTTTTTATGTACCGGCCCCACACGGGTTGGTGAGTCTATTGGTATAATCGAATCACTATGAAGTTCTGATTTGTAATGTTTTAATAAATCGTGAAAATAAACCTACGCAAAGAGAGATATATTTTTTTAAGTGTTTACATTTTTTAAGCAAATTTTTATTTTTCTGTTTTCATCGTAGGATAAGTAGTTGGTTTAGTTGCCACCCTAATAAAAATATTTTTTGCAATGGACGTAGAACTTTAGCACACGTATTGCTCCTGATTTGCCTTTTTCATTATGTTTTGATTTATTGAAGATGATGATTTTAATTAGTTTTTGTAGTTAGCTAAGTACTTAAAAAATAAATACCTATGTACTAATAACTAAGTTACTAATTACTTAAGATATGTATATAAGATACGTGGAGATCCGTCGTCTCTGCCTACCCCACCGGGAAACAGGCGTCACGCTATGTATGTATGTATGTATGCAAGCTAAAATTAATGAAGTGTAAGGTGGAGGGTTGAGAGGAGGGTGTGAGGAAAGAGAATGTGCGTGTCTACACTGCACCGGTAGACGGAGAGGGAAAGGTGGATAGGCTACTGTAAGTAAAATATTTCGTCCAACTAGGCTGACTCCACCTAAGTAACTACATATAATATAATTGAAATTGAAACCCGTAAACATATTAGAAGAAAGCCTTGCCGGAACAGAAGGCATAAATAGTCCGGAAACAAGAAAGGGCCAAAGTTACATCCCTGTTGAACTTTCAATTGAATCTCCACCTAAAGGGTACAAATTTATGTTAATTGTATTTAAATCTTTCGAAAGGAGAGAGAGGATGCAAAATCTCAAGCGGATTGGGATTTCATTGTTTTCTATGAATTTTAATCCTACTTTTCCTTAGGCCAGCTTAACTGTTCACCTTGCATCCAGGAAGATTTTTGTCAGCGAGTTTTTTTTTATTTACATCTACTGTCCAGACTCCTATATATATACATAGTTCCGATAGAAATAGAATACACATTTACATATATTCAAATATACAAAAACATTGTAATAATAACATTATCAAAAGTAAAACATTAACAATTAAATAGTAAATAATACAATATTAAGATTACTTGTTGCATTTGTCAAAAGAGATTAAATCAATAAAACAATAATAAAAACAAGCAGTGAGGAACAGCTTCGGTGCGTGAGCAGAGATAAAAAACAATGAAATACTGAAACTAGGAACTCGGAGGATCCGCCCCGAAAACCTTAGCAACATTCCATGTTTCTCCTTTACTGGATTGTTGAACCCACCTGCTTTATACATCCGCTGAAGGAAGATGTCAGTGCTAGTCTAGGCGGCAGAGGATGAGGTGCTCCTCCCAGAAGCAGCGGTTGTCTCAGTGACAGTTGCCCAGAATGCCCAGCTGATGTGACAGATCTGGTAGCGATGTCACTCGCGCCGCTGGTGGAGTTCGCGAGCCACATGCGAAGCTGAGCTCGTTTTCCGCTCCGGCTGACCGATACGCGGTGCCAGACGTCGGGGAGGAGAGGTGAGGCACTCCTGAAAGAAATATTCTGTAGTTGAGGTCAGCGTCATCGTCAGATGCTCAGATATTCCGGACTGAGGTGCCCGCTGTCGGTGATTTCGTTCACCGAGAAAGATGCTCTAGCTTACAGAGTGAGGGTGGCCGGCTGGGGGTAGATGTTTGCCGGCCGCTGTTCTGTGCTGTATTTGTTTGTGTTCATTGAAGAAAGTTCTGGGTGTTCTTAGTGAAAATTTCTCATTGTTGAGAGTCGAGAATCTTGAATGTTCGGAGTACGAACGACTTTCAATGTGCAAAGTGAAGAATTTTGGATGTTCAGTGAAACATTTCAAATGTTCACAGTCTTTAATGTTTACATTGAAGACGAAGATACGGAAGAAGAATTACGGATGTTCAGGACAGCTGAATCTTGAATGCTCAGGGTGAATGGATGAATCTTGGATGTCGAATGGCCAGTTTCTGTTGAAAAATCTTGGATGTTCAGAACGAAGAACGATGAACGTTGCATGCTCAGTGAGAGCGAAGTCTCGGATGTTCGGATACCTGACGAGCGCGATGCCGGAGCCCAGGTCGAAGGCGAACTCTACGTAGTAGTCGCGCAGTTGGAGCGAGAAGAAGTCCCCGGCCCCGCTCGCACGATCAGCGTCGTAGAGCACCAGGCCGGAGCCGCTGGTCGCTTTCAGGGTCAACTGCAACCAATGATATTATAAGTTAAAAGGAGGTAGATAGATTATCTGAGCTCCCAAGCGGCACATTAAATACAAGACGCCCACCAACTACGCACGCGCTCGACCGCTAACCACGAGCCGCTAACACATCGAAAATGCCGTCGTGTGTAATGAGATTCTGCACTAATTCTAATAATAATTGGAATAAGACTATTCGAGTCGGCGCATCACTTTATAGTTCTTCCTCTCAACTTTTCAAGGACATGCCATGTGTGAGCACTGAATGTCATATAGATAACCTATCTTTCCTAAAATATCATTGACCGCAACGCACAATATTGTTTTTTTGTGCAAGTAGCCGACAGTAGGTAGTCGACATTGCTAAGGAAATAATCAAGCCGAAGTGGCAGTGGGCTGCGCACAACTGTCGTAGACCCGACAACCGATGGGGTAGACGGTTGCTCGAATGGAGGCCAAGTACAAGCAAACGTAGCGTGGGACGCCCCCCGGCTAGGTGGACAGATGACCTAAAACAGTAACCGGGAGTGGATGGATGAGAAGAGCGGAAGACCGCGTGTGGTGGCGTGCCTTAGGAGAGGCCTATGTCCAGCAGTGGACCGATACAGGCTGATGATGATGATGATGATGATGTGCAAGTAGCCGGATTGGGTGGATGGTCATGAGGTAAAGCGGTATCAACCACACACACAACACTACATGTGTTATTATTAGGCCTATTACAAAAGTATTTTATACATCTAATTCTGGTGGGCGTGTTCCCTACCATCTATAATCTGAGGTTGACATCTGACTGGACGACGACGTGTCGGCTGTCTTCCAGGTCGTCGAAGTTGCCGCGAGTGCTGACGAGTGAGGAGCCGGCACGACCGAAGGGAAGCACTGACATGGCACCCAGTTCACAAAGGTATTATGGGCTGACATCACAGATGTAGTAGGTGATGTAGACAACCGTGTCAGTTTCAATAAAAAAAAATTACATTGCTTCATCGGAGCTGTCTATAGTGCAGATTTTTTTATGGATACTGACACGTTGGCTACATCACCTACAACATCTGTAATGTCAGCCCATAACACCGGGTGAGCTAGGTGCCATGTCAGTGCCTCCCTTCGGTCGTGTCAGCTACACTGAACTGGACGGAAAACACAAACTATTTATATAGCCGTTTCAACCGACTTTTCATTCAGTGCGGTGGTACCAACCCGGGCGGGTTGAATGAACCCTACCACCTAGTAAGGTAAGAAGGGAAAGAACCTATAGTTTTACGTGGAATCCGGACCACGGTCAGCCTCCAACGGTCGAGCGGTCACCCATCCAAATACTGACCGCGCCCAGCGTTGCTTAACAATCAATAGCGACAGTCGACTGTCTGCACCACTGAGCTATCGAGGCTGACAAATCGAGGCTGATCGATCGCAAATGAAAATTTGTCTGAGCATTATTACGTCTGGTAGTACCTTCCCTTAGCGTCATTTTGGGCCCGAAAGGTTTTTTTGATGAAACCAGCAGGAGGTTTTAGTATGTTGTTAAGCATGTTATTCTGACTAAAAAACCATCGGGAGACAATCTCTAACGTGGATGAGTCACCAGTTATGACGTCATCACGATGGCCGCCACCGCGTTTAAAGTTTTGCATATACAACAAAAAGTATGTAACTTACAAGCATGTGTGGGGTGTCATAAAAAGCACAATTAAATGCACTACAATATTGTTGTTACATTTCACCTTGTAAATACCATAGTTTGTGAGAAATTTAAGTTTTAGTAAAATTTTCACAAAAAAAATTATGTTTTTTTAAATATATCAACTTAACTAGTAACTTTACAGTAAAACATTCTATGTAGATATAAATGCTACATTAATAAGCTATAAAACGCCATTAAGACTTTGAGAATCGGTTCATAAAAAAGCAAAATACATTGGTTTTATCCCATAACGGAAGTCACCACCAAAAGTCGGATGACTGTTTCAATACAATTTACAAGGCAAATTACGAATATAGGTAACTTATTATGGGTAACTTGTCAAAAACTATTTTGATAAAACTATATTTTCAAAAAGAGAAATATGATTTTTAAAACAAAAAAAAAATTGTTTTTATTACTTTTTTAAATTGACTTTGGGTCTACGTCTAACTTTTATTGTGGAGGTCTGCCCTGCATTATTAAATAGAAATTTTATTAAATAAAAGGTACGCATTATGAAAAGAAATATTTATTTTTAACATTGGAAATGTTTAATGGATCGATTTTGCGTTATACACAAAAATGCTTATAACTTTGTTGATAAAAGGGTTACAACATTGGAAATGTTTAATGGATCGATTTTGCGTTATACACAAAAATGCTTATAACTTTGTTGATATAAAGGTTACGAGAGTCAGTGAAGGCTCAATCGACGCAGAATTTATCGAGACGTATTTGATGATTTGAGATTTTAAAAATTTCGAAACACTTTTTTTGAAAAATCCAAAAAACCAAAATAATTTGGAAAAAAATCGTGTCATTTTCCGTAATTATTTTTTTTAAAGTTTCAGTTAAGGGTTAGGGCAAAAACGTAAAAAGGACCACCTAGAAAATGAATTGCGCTACTAGAGGGTATTTTTAGTTGTGGTATGCGACTTATGGTTGATGAGCAGAGCGACCCCAAAGTTCAGCAATTTTTGGAAAATTTGCACTGTTTAAACATAAAAATGCTTATAACTTTGTTGATATAAGGGTTATGAGGGTCAGGGAGGGCTCAATCGACGCAGAATTTATCAAGACGTATTTAATAATTTGAGATTTTGAAAAATTCGAAATACTTTTTTTGAAAAATACAAAAAAGCAAAAAATTTCGGCAAAAAATCGTGTCAGTTTTCGTAATTATTTTTTTTTAAGTTTTAGTTAAGGGTTAGGGCAAAAAGGTAAAAAGACTCACCTAGAGAATGAATTGGGCTACTAGAGGGTATTTTTAGTTGTGGTGTGCGACTTATGGTTGATGAGCAGAGCGACCCCAAAGTTCAGCAATTTTTGGAAAATTTGGACTGTTTAAACATAAAAATGCTTATAACTTTGTTGATATAAGGGTTATGAGGGTCAGGGAGGGCTCAATCAACGCAGAATTTATCGAAACGTATTTAATAATTTGAGATTTTGAAAAATTCGAAATACTTTTTTTGAAAAATACAAAAAAGCAAAAAAATTCGGCAAAAAATCGTGTCATTTTTCGTAATTATTTTTTTTAAAGTTTTAGTTAAGGGTTAGGGCAAAAAGGTAAAAAGACTCACATAGAGAATGAATTGGGCTACTAGAGAGTATTTTTGGTTGTGGTGTGCGACTTATGGTTGATGAGCAGTGCGACCCCAAATTTCAGCAATTTTTCGAAAATTTGCACTGTTGATACCCAAAAATGCTTAAAACTTTGTTGATATAAGGGTTACGAGGGTCAATGAGGGCTGAATCGACGCAGAATTTATCGAGACGTATTTGATCATTTGAGATTTTGAAAATTTCGAAATACTTTTTTTGAAAAATCCAATAAACCAAAAAATTTCGGAAAAAAATCGTGTCATTTTTTGTAATTATTATTTTTTAAGTTTCGGTTAAGGGTAAGGGCAAAAAGATAAAAGCCTTCTAGTAGCCAATTTCATTTTCTAGGTGAATCTTTTTACCTTTTTGCCCTAACCCTTAACCGAAACTTAAAAAAAAAATAACTACGAAAAAATTACACGATTTTTTTCCGAAATTTTTTGTTTTTTTGGATTTTTCAAAAAAGTATTTCGAACTTTTCAAAATCTCAAATTGCCAAATATGTCTCGATAAATTCTGCGTCGATTGAGCCTTCACTGACCCTCGTAACCCTTATATCAACAAAGTTATAAGCATTTTTATGTATCAACAGTGCAAATTTTCCAAAAATTGCTGAACTTTGGGGTCGCTCTGCTCATCAACCATAAGTCGCACACCACAATTAAAAATACCCTCTAGTAGCCCAATTCATTCTCTAGGTGGGTCTTTTTATCTGTTTGCCCTAACCCTTAACTGAAACTTAAAAAAAAAAATTACGAAAAATGTACACGATTTTTTTTTCGAATTTTTTTGTTTTTTTGGATTTTTCAAAAAAGTATTTCGAACTTTTCAAAATCTCAAATCATCAAATACGTCTTGATAAATTCTGCGTCGATTGAGTCTTCACTGACCCTCGTAACCTTTATATCAACAAAGTTATAAGCATTTTTGTGTATAACGCAAAATCGATCCATTAAACATTTCCAATGTTGTAACCCTTTTATCAACAAAGTTATAAGCATTTTGGTGTATAACGCAAAATCGATCCATTAAACATTTCCAATGTTAAAAATAAATATTTCTTTTCATAATGCGTACCTTTTATTTAAATAAAATTTCTATTTAATAATGCAGGGCAGACCTCCACAATAAAAGTTAGACGTAGACCCAAAGTCAATTTAAAAAAAGTAATAAAAACAAATTTTTTTTTGTTTTAAAAATCATATTTCTCTTTTTGAAAATATAGTTTTATCAAAATAGTTTTTGACAAGTTACCCATAATAAGTTACCTATATTCGTAATTTGTCTTGTAAATTGTATTGAAACAGTCATCCGACTTTTGGTGGTGACTTCCGTTATGGGATAAAACCAATGTATTTTGCTTTTTTATGAACCGATTCTCAAAATCTTAATGGCGTTTTATAGCTTATTAATGTAGCATTTATATCTACATAGAATGTTTTACTGTAAAGTTACTAGTTAAGTTGATATATTTAAAGAAACATAATTTTTTTTGTGAAAATTTTACTAAAACTTAAATTTCTCACAAACTATGGTATTTACAAGGTGAAATGTAAGAACAATATTGTAGTGCATTTAATTGTGCTTTTTATGACACCCCACACATGCTTGTATCTTACATACTTTTTGTTATATACGCAAAACTTTGAACGCGGTGGCGGCCATCTTGATGACGTCATAACTGGTGACTCATCCACGTTAGAGATTGTCTCCCGATGGTTTTTTAGTCAGAATAACATGCTTAACAACATACTAAAACCTCCTGCTGGTTTCATCAAAAAAACCTTTTTTCCGCTAAGGGAAGGTACTATGGTAGGAAACATCCGCTCAGATATTCCGTCGTGCTCCGTCTAGCTAGATGATCGCAGTACGCCGATGCGGCCCGCCCCGACCCGCTCCGACCCGCTCCGACCCGCCACGCCTCGACCCGATCCGCCTCTAAAGGACTTTTATTCTCTTTCACAGGAGTGATTGATATCCGCGCGCAGTCAAAATTATTCGTAAATACATCCGAATATTTCATTGATCCGCACCTGCGCTTCGAATCTACAGGATCAAATAATTCAAAATAATTTCTAGAGGACAATTTTATTAAGATTTATGACATGTTTACTGCGTAAAATCAGGCCAGAAGACAGAAAATTTCGAATATTGCAAACTTTTTAGCAAAGAAAGATGAAAATTCTGTTTGTATTAAGTCTGCCAGTTCACTCGGAATCTTCCGACGTTGTTAGCAGTTTCAATCGTGAAGTTTTAATGGTAATATTTTCTAGATTTCACTCAAGTCTTCGCAGAACTTGGGCTTTCATAATAAACTCTCAATTAGACTAAACGAAGTCCCAAATAGTCGAATCGTTTAGACTGACCGAAGTTGAGTGGTAGTAGGAAGGAATACATCTCGTAAGTGCCGATTTCACTACTTACGGGTAAAATGTAGCCGCCGCGCCGGTTACTGTTAGACGAGTCTTCGCAGAACTTGGGCTTCCATAATAAACTCCCCATTAGACTAAACGAAGTCCCAAATAGTCGAGTTGTTTAGACTGACCGAAGAAGTTGAGTGGTAGTAGGAAGGAATACATCTCGTAAGTGCCGATTTCACTACTTACGGGTAAAATGTAGCCGCCGCGCCGGTTACTGTTAGACGAGTCTTCGCAGAACTTGGGCTTCCATAATAAACTCCCCATTAGACTAAACGAAGTCCCAAATAGTCGAGTTGTTTAGACTGACCGAAGAAGTTGAGTGGTAGTAGGAAGGAATACATCTCGTAAGTGCCGATTTCACTACTTACGGGTAAAATGTAGCCGCCGCGCCGGTTACTGTTAGACGAGTCTTCGCAGAACTTGGGCTTCCATAATAAACTCCCCATTAGACTAAACGAAGTCCCAAATAGTCGAGTTGTTTAGACTGACCGAAGAAGTTGAGTGGTAGTAGGAAGGAATACATCTCGTAAGTGCCGATTTCACTACTTACGGGTAAAATGTAGCCGCCGCGCCGGTTACTGTTAGACGAGTCTTCGCAGAACTTGGGCTTCCATAATAAACTCCCCATTAGACTAAACGAAGTCCCAAATAGTCGAGTTGTTTAGACTGACCGAAGAAGTTGAGTGGTAGTAGGAAGGAATACATCTCGTAAGTGCCGATTTCACTACTTACGGGTAAAATGTAGCCGCCGCGCCGGTTACTGTTAGACGAGTCTTCGCAGAACTTGGGCTTCCATAATAAACTCCCCATTAGACTAAACGAAGTCCCAAATAGTCGAGTTGTTTAGACTGACCGAAGAAGTTGAGTGGTAGTAGGAAGGAATACATCTATAAGTACCGATTACACCACCTACGCGTATAATGTAGCCGCCGGTTACTGTTAGACGAGTCTTAACCGGAGAGTTATGCCATGCGTTCATTGATGTATTTCGCGAAAATCGTGATTATAATGATGATTTTACTTGACTCATCCCCTCACTCTCTGGGAGAATTTATGGCATCTCTTCCGAGAAATGCCAGTTTCCATTACTGAAAAAAGCGGCCAGGTGCGGACTATGTCCACACGCATAGAGTTCCGTAGCAATTCCGTACTTATTTAGAGATGCGATTGCGATGGAGATAGATAAAGAGAGATAGAGATAGAGTAAGAGATAGATATAGAGAGAGATAGAGATAGAAGAGTAATATATAGAGATAGAGATAGAGATAGAGATAGATATAGAGATAGAGATAGAGATAGAGATAGAGGTAGAGATAGATGTAGAGATAAAAATAGAGATAGAGTAAGAGATAGATAGAGATAGAGGTAGAGATAAAAATAGAGATAGAGTAAGAGATAGATAGAGAGATAGAGATAGATAGAGTAAGATATAGAGATAGAGAGCACAGCGTGGTGGCAGGGAGGTGTGGGGCTCTAAGGTTGACAGACAGACACCTGACAGATTTTATAATGGTTACTGCCAGTATCGCTTGCTACGGAACCCTAAAAAAACATCTAAAACGGTTCATCGTTTTCGGATTTATCCGTTGCCAACAAACAGATGGTGATTTTTATAATAGTATTCTTATAATACATAGTACAGATGATATTTATAATACCAGAGATAATATTTATAATACTACAAATAATATTAATAATAGTAAAGTAACTTACCTCAATGTCAAGCCAAGACAGCGCCGTGTTCCCGAGACCAGGCAGTCTCAGGTACGAGGACCCATTGAACCGTGGCACCTGAAAATGTCAAAATATTAAAATTCCTCTAGAGATGTTCCTCCGCGAAGTCTTGCAAAATGTTCTAATTAGATAATAGCTAATTATTTAAAATTAGATGACTTTAATTAACGAAGGTCTACGTAAACATTGGAGCAAAGATCTTTTTAAATGAATATTTTTTATTTCTTTATTCTCGCGAAATGGAATAAATAACATCGCAAAACAGAATATCCAACACAGAAATTGGAAAATTGCGCGTTCTGCTAAAAGTGCTTAATGAGCTATCAAATCGTACCAATTTTGTCTCATTACCACCTTTAAAAAATGGGTACTTAAGTACTTTGGTTGGGATATGAAGTTGTAAAATAATTTTGGATCTTTAAAATCAAGCATAACTCTTTATGTTGCTATGGATGATAAGTTATGTGTCTTTGAAGTCCGTAGACAGAAAAAATAGTTTTTATGATCGAAGTTGAAGTCACACTTCGTTCGTTCATGTAAGGGTTTGACGGGCTGGGACGAAGTAACCTTTGTGACTTGACGTGCCCTTATAAGCTCCGTTTTACACATGCACGACCTGCTACTACACGACACGGCCCGATCCCCGGGACGCGTATGTGTGAAACGGGGCTAAAGGCTGTTAGTTAGTTATCAGACTGTTAATTTTTCGTTCATTTTCGTCTTTCATTCGGCATCTTTTACACGAAATGAAACGTCTAAATATGGAATGAAAGTAAAGCGCCGAATGATTCATTAATAACCGATCCAACGATGTTGGATTGGTTCATTCGGATTGAAAATTCACTCGCGGAATGAACGAGAAATGAAACATCTGAACACGAAATGAACATTCATTCGGAGCTCCGGCATTCCCAGGAAAAGGGCGAATGAACGTTCATTTCTATGCCATCTTGTCTGTGTCGTCTGAACACGGAATGAAACAAAAATGAGCATCCACTCCGAAGAACGTTCATCCGAGTGAACAGTCTGGCGTACCTTCAGATCCAATGTGATTTGACAGCTGTCACCCGCATATCCAAGCGGACAGAGACACACTCCTCTCACACACGCGCCGCCGTGAACGCAGCTGCAGGATTTTTCGTCACTTTTCACGTCGTCACTGTTACCGTCACCTACATTGTTCGATTTGACAGTTTGGTCACTACTTTCGTCGTCACTTTTATCGACACTGTTCTTGAATCTGTCACCGATCGAATTGTCATCGTTTTCGATGTCACTAATTTCGTCACTGATTTTGAATTTGTCACTTTTTTCATAATTTCGGGGATTGTTTGTGTCGCGTGTACTATCTCTCATAATGACAGCACTATCAGCATAGCGTAGACTACCGAAATCGCTAGGCATCGAATGATCTATATGGTCTACGGGCACTAAGTTCATGTGATCACTAAACGTGACATTTGTGCGACTCTGAATAGCTCGGTCACTGAATGTGACATTGTTGTGACTACTTGAGGTTATGGGAACGTCACTAATGCTGGTGATGTCCTTGGTTTGCCAGGGCGGAGATGGAGCGCATTCAGCTGAAAGAAAGAAAAAATCATTTAAATAAGTTGCCCACAACTGGAGATCCGATCCATGCAAAAGTAGTCACCCTTACATTACTAGGTTATAGGGTGAAACGAGCACGGATCGGTACAACTGCACTGAGCGAAAGTTGAACGAAATGGCAATTATTTTTGTCTTTTTTTTTATAAAAACTTTGGCTGGCTACATCATGATCACCTACAACATCCGTGATGTCAGCCCATAACACCGGGTGAAGTAGATGCTATGTCAGTGCTTCCTTTCATTTCATGTAGGCTACACTGAGCTGGACGGAAAACAAGATCTATTTACATAGCCGTTTCGACGCACGTTTCATTCAGTGCGGGTGCCAACCCGGGCGGGATGAACCCTACCACCTAGTAAGGTAAGACAGGAAGGGACCTACAGTTTTACGTGGAATACGTGAAATAACTATTGCTAGTAAACCAGTGAAATAATTATTGTTTTCCGTTCAGTTCACTGCAGCTGGCACAACAAAAGGTAAGCATAGACATGGCACCTTGTGCTGGCAGAACATTGCGTAGTTATTTGGCTGGCGGGTGTAGCGTAGGTGGTGTAACTAAATACACAAACAAATAAGAAAAAAAAAGAAAAGAAAAATAATATACATACATACATACATACATACATACATATCACACACGCTGAATTCCGACAATCGGGGTAAGCAGAGTAATCGGTGTGGGCTGCAAGAACTCTGGTAAATTACACCACAACACCGATCACCACGTTTCGCAAAGTATTCGAACAAGATTCAATCGATCAAGCAGCATGTAAGGCACGAAGACCCACCTGTTGCATGACTCAGTTGAAGTACCGTGCCAAGATGAGGGGTGGCGAGCCTATCGCCCTTTAGCACGGAATCTTGTCCTTATCCCTTAGTAGCCTTTTACGACATGCATGGGGAGAGATGCAGTGGGGCTATTCTTTTTAATTACTTATAAATAAAAAAAGTTACATTACCTACACATACATGTAATCGCCTGTCAATTTCAACTACCTACGAGCATACGAGGAAGCGAGATAGCAGACGAGGGAGCGAGAAGGACGTGACGTCAGCGCAGCGGCGTCTACGACGACGCCATCTATGAAGTGCGAATTTAGTAGCCGATTATGAGCGGTCAAGAAAGGCAGCTATTTTGTATCTTCTCTCGCTATACTGTAATGTAAAGTTGTAAAAGGTGTGTGATGGACGATTTGATGATTATATCTGAACCGGACTATCTGTGAGTTTTATTTGGAAAGGGAAGTGTCGGTAACATACACATACATTAAAGGAAGATAGAATAATAAGTTTATTTGATATGAAAAAAAAAACAAAAATCAATAACGATGCTTCCTTATTAGTACCTAATTATATTATTATTCATATTCCCCAAACTAATCTTGGATTGTCTGTCGTGAGAACACAACAAACATTGTGCACGAAGCCGAGAATGTGGAGCAGCGTTCAGACGAGGCGGAAGTCCCCGAATCACCGAGATTCTCGTCGCATTTTTTTCGCACAATATTGAGAGTGAGCGCGATATGAGTGGCACGGCCATAAATCAAGGACTTAGTACTAAGTCTTCGGGACTTCAGTACCGCGGGGACTGCCCGACGCGGAGAGGTTAATCGCGTAAAATTTGAGAGCGCGACTTGAGAATGTGTCAAATAACAACTGGTCAAATACAATACTAGTTAATGAATTGTGATGGATTTCACATAGGCGGACAGGCGACGGGGTTAGGAACAGTTTCATTGAATTTATTTAATCCCAATATATGTTGCATACATATAAGTAAGTTATATTTAAAAACAATAAAAAAACGCTATATAAGGTTTCTTGCTGGGTTGCATATTTCCAAAGTCCACACAACCGGTGAGTGTCCGAGTGGTCTGGGCGTTGGCTTCTCTTGCGAGAGGTCCGAGGTTCGAATTCGGTTGGCGTGTACCAATGGGTATTTTCTGACGGAAACATTTATGTGCATACCTAGTATCTACAGGTGCTGCTTCACCGTTCGGAACCGGTAAAACTGTAGGTCCCTTCCCTTGCCGCTTACTAGGTGGTATGCTTAATTGTGGCCAACTGGGTTGATACCACCGTACTAGATTTAAGATGGCCGCATAGCAGCCTCGGCTGTGTTCTCCTGTAGTCCAGTATAGCCAGCAATCCAGGGAAGTCTCCGGTGTGTCACTAACCATCTCGGAGATGATATTGACTGGTTGGAGCATGTGCTTTGGATCCTCTGACTCACACACCCATATCGGATTACATAAAAAAAACTACAGAAATTCGCGAAAGAATTTTTAATATTTTTTTTATTTTCTTTGGCGATTGTCTTTTTGAGATATTTTGGCTATTAGTTTCACATACGTTATGACAGGTTATGGTTATGACATGGTTATGACAGATTATGACAGGTTATGTAGGTCAGATATGGTTACTTTAAAGATTGCGACTGAACGCAGTCTGGAAACACAAACAAAACAACATGAAAACAACAAGGAGTGTTTTCGTGACAGGAATACATTTTCCAGTCGCTGGCTAAAAATTTACACGGTAGCCCTCAGCGGCCGCTGCGGCTGGAGGGAGGCAAAGTTATTGTCTGTCTTTTTCATATAATATATCTTTATTATGCACGTAATGCGGGAAACGAGGGTGTGCATGTAAGTGCTGAAACTTGCGTGTGTGAGAGAGAGGGTGTGTGTGAAGAACCGGTGATTCGGGGACGTAGCGTAGTAGAATCCTTGTGTATGTAAGTGCTGAAACGTGTGTGTGTGAGAGAAGGTAAGCATGTGTGCGTGCTGAAACATGCGTGTTTGAGAGAGAGAGAGTGTGGTGCATGCATTTGCTGAAACGTGCGTGTGTGAGAGAGAGGGTGTGCACGTACCTGCTGAAACGTGCCTGTGTGAGATAGAGGGTGTGCACGTACCTGCTGAAACGTGCGTATGTGAGAGAGAGCGTGTGTGCACGTACCTGCTGAAACGTGCGTATGTGAGAGAGAGGGTGCGTACTGTGTATGTACGTGCTGGAACTTGCGTCTGGAGAGAGAGGGTGTGCATGTAAGTGCTAAAACGTGTGTGTGTGTGAGAGAGAGTGTGTGCATTTACGTGCTGAAACGTGTGTGTATGAGGGCGAGGGTTTGTATATACGTGCTGCAACGTGACTGTGTGAGAGAGAGGCTGTGTATGTACTTGCTGAAACGTACCTGTGAGAGAGGGTGTGTGTGTCAGGGTGTGTGTATGTGTGTGTAAGTATGTACTTAAATATGGAGCGTGCCAATTGTGAAGTTATGAGCAAGCTAGGGAATCCTGACACTTCCGTCTCTCGGGTGAAATTCATTTCGATATTGTGGCTTCCTCCTGCGAAGTTAAATTATAAAAATCTGTGCGTTGAATAAATAATATCTTTGCTCAAGTCAAAAAAAGCGCACACAAATATCATAGATGTTAATTTGAACTCCATAAATATGCCTTTAAATTTTGGTAATAAAAAATGCTTCGCTTAACCAATTTTGCATTAAATATATAAGGTCTTTCATTAGTAGGTACTGATACGCTAAGGGATGTATGTGTATTAGATACTGAGCACGTTCCCATACCAATTTTTTTTTACTATATTAAACGTACTTGTTATGGTGAAATACGCGCACTTCTCGCATTAAATTTTAGGAGTGAGTAGGTTTTTTATATCGTAAAAAAATTGGTATGGGAACCTGTACCCTAATCACGAGATTACGCCTACTACGCTACGCACGCTACGCCGTGTTCTCCGCATCATTTTGTATGGAGAAACGGAGCAGCGCCTCTAGTGATAGATTTGCGAACTTCGTTTCTCCATACAAAATGATGCGGAGAACACGGCGTAGCGTGCGTAGCGTAGTAGGCGTAATCTCGTGATTAGGGTATCTGATACACATACACCTTTAGCGTATCGTTACCTACTAAGGAAAGACCTTTATAAACCCGGGAATTTGAAAAATGTTACTTTTAACATTATATTATAGCTAGGATTTTTTTGCTATTACAAATATAGAATGGAAAGGAATAGTAATTTATTCAATCGTACATACATCATTATACATTATAAATCACTCATTAACACATAGAACATACAGGTTGTACAAAAGAAAGGGCGTAGGCGCAGCATAGGGTCACTTGCGAAAAGAAAGAATAAAGAATTCATTAAAACAAATGTTTATGCAAACGAACATTACCGCGAGCGAATTCTCGAATCACACGCCAGTCGTCGCCAGCTGAGATGAATAATTCTATATTCACGAAGCGTTTTTCGCAATGTCGATGTATCAGCATAAAGTACAAACCGGAATAGACAAGCCAGAACAGTGAAAATCTAATGGAATAAAACGTGTGATGGATGATGTTTGCTCATAAATCTAAAAAAAATATGTTAAGTGCGAGTTTTACTCGCGCACGGAGATTTTCGTATCTATCCGCTATCAATAACCGCTCAATCGGAGAGAAGCCTCAATGAGGTCGATCGCAATTTACGGTGGGGAAATGACAGCACCTCACATTGCAATGTATAAAAGCCTGTGGCGCCATCTATTATTCAATAGTGTGACTAATCTATTTTATTGTACGTTTCTTGTTTGGCAGCCCCCCTTAATTTTTAACATTTTCTTATTTTGTTTATTTGTTGTTATATCTGCCATACTAACACATATTCTGTGAAAATTTCAACGAGCTACCTATTACGGTTCAAGAGATACAGCCTTCGGACAGACGGACGGACGGACGGACGGACAGATGGCGGAGGATTAATAATAGGCTTCCGTGCGGGATACGGAAACCTAATAAACAATTTATAAAACTTTACTATGGAAAACTACGAAAAAACGGCAAATTTTTTATTATATTTATTTCAATGAATTATTTGTATGAAAATTTAAAATATTTATTTAATCACGCCAAAGAAGTTTAATTTCTAACGCGCGTACTTATGTACTTATGTACACGCATGAAATTTTTTAGGTTCCAAAATAATCGAACAGATCGACAACTAAAGTCGACCTATTTCCCCAATCACCTTTCGGTTCGGCTCTCGATCAGCGGGTTCTCGAATTATAGAGCCGTGTCGCGCGCACAGCTACAGCTGATTTACGAGTACCGTGCCGCGCACTCTGGACCTGAAGTCCAGTTTTTTGAGCTGTCAGAGAGGCTTAATGTAGGTAGGGTCGAGTTTGTAAGTGCATTCTCACTTTTAGAACCTTGCCGCAATAACTTACGATCGGGTTCATAAGTTACCTTAGAACCTTGCCACAATAACTTACGGTCGGGTTCATAAGTACAATACTACCTTAGAATATTGCCACAATAACTAAAGCCCGGGTTCATAAGTTAACTATTAAAACCTTGCCACAATAACTTACGGTCGGGTTCATAAGTTAACTTAGAATCTTGCCACAATAACTTACGGTCGAGTTCATAAGTACAATACTACCTTAGAACTTGCTACAATAACTAAAGGCCGCGTTCATAAGAAACCTTAGAACCTTGCTTGCCACAATAACTTACGGTCGGGTTCATAAGTTAACTTAGAACCTTGTCACAATAACTTACGGTCGAGTTCATAAGTACAACGCTACTGCATTAACACTTTTAGAATCTTGCCACAATAAATTATCGTCTTGCTTGCCCCAATAACCAAGGCCGGTTCATAACTGCATTACCACTTTTAGAACCTTGCCGCAATAACGAAATTCCCGTCCGACTAGCGATTCAAAGGGAACTCTCCGGTTTGCCACCTTCCCGGGGGTGACATCGGCTGGTGCCTTGGAGGAAATGTCACTGCATGTACTTTGGCCCCTCTGACTCAGCCACCCATACCGCATGACATAATAATAAAAGTATCTGTCGTCGACGCCATGAATCGAATATTTGTATTTATGTCTTCATGAACGAGGAGTGGTGTTATTGGCTGTGTTTGATCACCCATTGAACTTTGGGCACAGGCACCCATGTCGGCTGTCTATAAAGTAAAACCGCGAAGTGCGAGTCGGGTTTCGCGCACCGAGGGTTCCGTACCACCACGCAATATATTTGTGTTATGCATTCAACAATATAATTGTTATTGAAAATAATGAAACGCCCATGCACATTTTGGAGCACATGAGCCCGATCTGGTCTAGCAATGTGCGTTTAGAACCGTCCAGTGACCCTTTACTCCACATTAACTCCACAAATCTCTCATTATTCTCCCTATCACTCATTATTTCAACAATTAACCCTCCGAAGCATTTCTTTGACGTCAAACGAAACACATTAAAGTTCCTCGCAGCACCCGAAATGTTCTAAAAGCATTTCCGTCAGCCCTTCCGAAGACTGGCTGGTTGACGTGGCGCCTTTCTCAGTACAAACACAGCCATGTGTGTCCTTTGACAAGCTAACAAGCCTTTGAGGAGGGAATCGGCCAAAGTTCAAGGAGTGTTAACGAACACTGGAACTAGCTGGTACGTTTATTCTAAACAAATTCTAAAGCACGCCTCGGCGGCTATGTGAAATTTCGCGACACCCATTGTTCATGCATGCAAGGATTCGTTCACGATTGCAGAAATCCCCGCTATTTGCGGAGCTACGTAGGAGTCTTCTTGGGAGCGAGAAGTTGACCTAAAGGACAATGCCCTTTTTGGAGTTCCGTACCTCAAAAGAGAGAAAAAAAAAAAAAGAAATTTGAAATTTGGTACATACTTATAAGTTTTTTTTATGTAATCCGCTATGGGTGGCTGAGTCGGAGGGACCAAAGCGCATGCTCCGACCAGCCAATATCACCTCCGAGAAGGTAGGTGCCATACCGGAGACTTCCCTGGATTGCTGGCTAATACTGGACTAGAGGAGAACACAACCGACGCTGCTATGCGGCCATCTTACATCCAGTACGGTGGTACCAACCCAGTCGGCTACAATTTGAGCCTACCACCTAGTAAGGGGCAAGGGACGGGACCTACAGTTTTACACCGGTTCCGAACGGTGAAGCGGGGCAGGTGTAGGTAAATTTTTCCGTCAGAAAAAACTCATTGGTACACGCCGACTGGATTCGAACCTCGGACCTCTCGCATGAGAAGCCGATGCCCAAACCACTCGGCCACCCGTCGCCGCGGGTATAGTGTAAAATGTAAATGAAAGAATTTGGGGATAAATTTTGGGGGACAAATTAGAAAGTAAAAAAAATTGTTTTATCGAGTGTATTATGTGACGTATCAATGGAAAGGGCGAACAATTTCGATTATACTCGTACCTAAAACTTGTATGATCGTAGGCTAACAAATACAAAAAATGTTTATAACAAAATAATAAAATAATTTAATATGGAAAGCTAGTAAATCATATTTTCATTTTGGTTCATTTTATTTAATTGTATTTGATATACTTTATATCTTATCCACGTGTGTGTGGCAGTAGACGCAACAGAGGACAAATTGAGAGAAAACATTTAATTAGCAGAACGCGGCTCGGCTTTCGGCCTCGTGGTTATTTACGAAGGCTCCTCGCAACAGCTTAACTTTGTGACTTTTTAGTGTCAGTGTAAGCTGGGGCAATTAGTGAAGGAGTACTTACTGCGTTAATCTTCGACAAAGGTTAAAGGTCGGATAGAGGTTCTTCTTTTAGACTGTTAAGGGTCGTATTTAGGGTCTGTAGTTCGAGAAGGACTTGTGTAAAATAGCAAAATGTATTTTTAGAAATATGTGAAATATTATTTAAAAAAAACCTCTGTGACAAACGAACGGACACCGGAGTGATCTTATAATGGTTCCGTTTTTCCTTTTACAGTACGGAACCATAAAAATAACTCTTTCTAATAGAGCCCGGAACCCGGAACAATGGACACGGAACCCTAAAACAGAACTCTGCAAGTACACAAATAAAAATTTAGTATTTTCAACAAACTGTTGTCATATTTTCAATAATCTGCTTTTCACTAGTAGATTCCAGTTTCCAATAAAAAATACAACTGAAAAATGAAAAATCCTCGAAAATATCAAATCCATACAAAATAACTGCGACCAAACAAATCCTCCACCCACACACGCCATTGTGCGCGGCGTGCTGCCTTTTCTCTATCCCGGATGCCGGGTATCCCGATGGCCCGGATTCCCGGTCGTCCCGGGAACACTTCTATACCGGATATAACCGGCGGCCACATTTCGTTGGCTTTGATGAGAGGAGTCGATTTTTGCGAACGATTTCTGTGAAGTGAGGAAATGTAAAAAAAAAATTGGTTGTCTGTAAAGTCGGTTTACGGACGATAGTTTTACGTGATAACGTCATAAAGTGGTAAGAGTACTGAATTTCTGCTGCCCTGGTACTTTAGAACCAGAGAGATAAATGTGTACAAGCCGACGCGACGCTTGGGCCGATTGTGCCTCTCTATCGCTTGTTACGCGCTCTCGCTTGAACACAGGCTCAGATGGAACGTGACACTTTTTCGTGCGTGCAGCCGGTGTTCATCAATTTATAAGACGTGACGTTATTACGTCAAAATGCTCGGAAATAACTCACGTTATCTACAATTACTTACATATGAATTCATCGTCATGGTTAAGTAAACGATATAATTAAATACAAACATAATTTTGCCTAAAATAAACTAAAAGTCAAGACAGGTTGAGTGGTTTTCGAGTTATAAGACAAGAATAGATAGATATAAAAGTATTGAATTTATGTAAAGTTTTGGAGGAAAATTGGAGAGACTATGTTCAGCAGCGGACGCATACAAACACACAGACTGACTGACGTAGAGTTTTATATATAACATAGTTATCGCAACTAGGCATATTGCTGTTTCGGCAGCCTAAAATTGGAGAGAAGAAAAACAATTTAAAGTGACCAATATTAAATATAACCGACCTTAATATTAAATGGCAACAATTATATCTATTTTTTTAACTTAAATGTATAACATTTTATGTACAAAGGATGAAACAAGAGTGGTATATTTTTTTATTCATGGACCTAGTAATTTTTTTTACACGGGAAAGTTTTTATTTATTTCCCAAAAGTTTACTCGAAGTCACTCGGTCAGTTTTCGACTTAGGCGAATCAATTCAAAACTCTACAATTGATTCCATCAACACTCGTTGTTTCACTGCTACTTCATAACAATAATTGTTGATCGAGAATCGAAAACTCATTTTCATAAATGTTATTCCCCAATCGCGGACCGAATCCGCACTTAACCAGAACAGTGCGATTTGAACTGCAAACTGGAGGCCAATCAGTGGCAGACAAATCGAGAGTCGAGAACGATATTTCGAGTAAATAAATACCTACATTTCAGGTCCACAGCGATATTTACATCGAGAATATTCTTTATAAATAATTCGTATGGTAGTTACATTATACTTACATTTGTCATTTATAAATAAATTATTCATATTATAATTAAACTAATATTATATTAAAGTGTACTCGTACATTAGCCGCATTATACTAAAAGCCGACTAACAGAGTCAGCCTCGGTAGCTCAGTGGTGCGGTCGGTAGCGCGGTCAGTACTTGGATGGGTGATCGCTCGACCGTTGCAGGCTGACCGTGGTTCGGATTCCACGTTAAATTGTAGGTCCCTTCCCTTTTTCCCTACCAGGGTTTATCCCGGCCGGACTGGTAGCACCGCACTGAATGAAACGTCAGTCGAAACGGTTATGTAAATAGTTCGTGTTTTCCGTCCACTTCAGTGTAGCCGACATGAAATGAAGGAAAGCACTGACATGGCACCTAGTTCACCCGGTGTTATGGGCTGACATCACGGATGTAGGTGATGTAGCCAACCGTGTCAGTTTCCATAATAAAAGGGTGACGGTCTAGCCACCTCTAACCTTGGCAGGGTCTTTCAACTGAGTCATGCAGCAGGTACTCGATTCTTAATATTTCTGCTAGTAAATTGGCCTCCGGACTCGTGCTATTCGAGCGCCATCTGCGAACTGTTTCCGTCACCATTATTGTAGGCAATTTGCAAGGAGAACGTCATCCAATAAACGCTTCGAAAGCGAACGAAATTAGATTAGTGTCTCCCGTTTTTGATGGCGCGTACACATCAGGCTAGCTGACGAGCGTTCTATGTCGTCTTTTCATCAAATTAAAGTCGAAACCGTTGTTTTATACTTTCAGGGCGTTTTCATTAAAAAATATGAAAGTTATGAGGGCTATATTTCGTGCAATCTGATGATTCAGAGGGGCCGTTCGGACCAGCAAATTTCACGTGACTTTCAGAGACGTTGGAGGCAATCCGGTTGGCTACAATTCGAGCCTACCACCTAGTAAGGGGCAAGGGGAGGAACGTACAGTTTTACACCGGTTCCGAATGGTGAAGCAGTAGATATAGGTTACGTACATATCTCAGTCAGAAAAGAAAACTCATTTGTACACATCGTCCGTCGGCTGGATTAGAACCTCGGACCTTTTTTTATATGGAAACTGATGCGGTTGGCTACATCACCTACAACATTCGTAATGTTAGCCTATAACACCGGGTGAATTAGGTGCCATGTCAGTGCTTCCCTTCATTTCATGTCGGCTAAACTGAATGGATTGAAAACACCAACTATTTACATAGACGTTTCGACCGACGACGTTTCATTCAATGCGGTGGTACCAACCCGGGCGGGATGAACCCTACCACCTAGTAAGGTAAGAAGGGAAAGGTTAACGTGGAGTTGCAGCAAAGACACACCCGCTGCATGACTCGTTGGAAGGATCGTGCCAAGGTGGGAGGTGGCTTGCCTATCTCCCTTATGCACGGCCTTTTACAACATGCACGGGGAGAGATGCACTGGGGCTATTTTTTTATGTAGGTAACGACCCCACGTGTATAAAATACCTACAGTTTAACGTGGAATCCGAACGACGGTCAGTCTCCAACGGTCGAGCGTTCACCCATTCAAGTAACTACTGACCGCGCCCAGCCAGGTGTGCTTAACAACAGTCGACCGACCGCACCACTAAGCTACCGAGGATGACTTGAGATCAAGATTCCGACGCCAATACCGTGCCGCTCGAATTCACGTGCTGCTCGGAGTTACTATTGTAACAATAATTTGTAAAGTTGAATTGCAATTTTTTTTTTACTATCGATCGTTCACCATGGATGCTGGCCTGGTGTGAACTAAACAATTACGAACGACATTCGGTAAATCTATCAATGTCCGATTGGAATGAAAATGAACCGGTCACAAATCACGAACTAACTGCTCAAGACATTTACAAGGTAATTAATTAAATGTGCTCTCTTTCGGGTACTTAATAATAATATAAGGAAATCAAATTAATTCCGGGCTAAATTCTTTATGTATAACGAATGGGGAATTGTATAATAGATGAAATATTGAATGAATAATGTAGGCAGATCAAAATGTGAACGAAATTCAAATTCACTTAAGTTGTACCGTGTGGGGTCGGTACTTAAAAAGAATAGCCCCACTGCATCTCTCCCCGTCGCATGTCGTAAAAGTCGACTAAGGGATAAGAAAATTCGTCAGCCTCGGTAGCTCAGTGGCGCGGTTGGTTAGTCAACTGTTATTAAGCAACGCTGAGCGCGGTCAGTGATTGGATGGGTGACCGCTCGACCGTTGGAGGCTGACCGTGGTTCGGATTCCACGTTAAACTGTAGGTCCCTTCTCTTCTTACCTTACTAGGTGGTAGGTTGGTACCACCGCACTGAACGAAACGTCGGTCGAAACGGCTATGTAAATAGTTCGTGTTTTCCGTCCAGTTTAGTGTAGCCGACATGAAATGAAGGGAAGCACTGACATGGCACCTAGTTCACCCTGTGTTATGGGCTGACATCACGGATGTTGTAGGTGATGTAGCCAACCGTGTCAGGTTCCATAAAAAAAAAAAAAAATTAAGTAAGAGCATACTGTGAGGCCTCGGCAGCCAAACGATTGCTTCAACACTCTTTTATTATGTTTTTAGTTTGTATGGTAATATACATATTACACTAGCTTTTGCCCACGGCTTCGCTCGCATGAAATTCGTATTTTAAAAAAAAAAGTAAGTAAGCCCGCTACTCGTACCTTTATTTCGGCGCGCGGAACATTTCGGTTTGTATGAGAGTCACATCTTAGCGTAAACCAGCTTTCTAATAAAAACAACCGCATCCAAATCGGTCCATCCGTTTGGGAGCTACGATGCCATAAACAGACACACCCATACACACACACACACCTTAAACCTGTAACACCCCTCTTTTTTCGTCGGGGGTTAAGGCCCTGTCAACCATATTCACCCGTACTCCTCTTTGAAGGCGCTGCTGGTTGGAGTAGGATGCAACTAAATCAATCAATTATAGCGCAAGCGAAAATTAGGTTTTTATTTTTTTATTCCAAAAACCCGACTACGAAAAAGGTAGTTATGAAAATCGTGTAACTCAAAAGGTAGTTATGAAAATCGTGTAACTAAAAATAGCAAAATAATGTTTTCCATATCAGATACAGCAATTCTCTTTTTTTTATATTGATTTTACCTTAGCACTAACTCTTTAAATTTAGATAAATTTATTATTTTTAACGTTCTAAATATAGAGCCGTGGTCGGGCGTTCTTCGTTCAACGAGACAAGTGAGGCCGTCGTCGTGCATTATGGTCGTTGTCTTTCGGTATGTACCTACCTATGTATCTACTTATAATAATTTTAGACTGGCTCTGACTGATCTTACAAAAATTATAGCCTCCGTAAAGGAGTTCTGTCCGATGCCAGTATGACACATCGGCGATAACCGTCCTAAGTTCATCGCTTTAATTCTATGGACACCAAGGAGCATTAATAGTTGTACGTCCTATTATTCAGCGGGAACGCCCGACCACGGCTCTATATTTAGAACGTTAAAAATAATAAATTTATCTAAATTTAAAGAGTTAGTGCTAAGGTAAAATCAATATAAAAAAAAGAGAATTGCTGTATCTGATATGGAAAACATTATTTTGCTATTTTTAGTTACACGATTTTCATAACTACCTTTTGAGTTACACGATTTTCATAACTACCTTTTTCGTAGTCGGGTTTTAGTTTTTTATAACTTATTTTTTATTTTAGGCTTTTTTAAAAACCGTTTGCATACTTTAAACGTTATATGTAACTCGTATATTGATACTATCCGTCCGTTTATTTGTCGTCATATGAATTAGAAATTAAAGTTTTCTGCAAACAGCGCATGAGTGAGTACATGCGTCATGCCTCATGCGAGAGGTCCGTGGTTCGAATCCGGTCGGCGTGTACCAATGAGTTTTTTCTGACGAAAAAATTTACGTGCATACCTACACCTGCTGCTTCACCGATCGGAACCGGTGTAAAACTGTAGGTCCCTTCCCTTACTAGGTGGTAGGCTCGAATTGTGGCCAACTGGGTTGGTACCACCGTACTGGAGGTAAGATGGCCGCATAGCAGCCTCGGTTGTGTTCTCCTCTAGTCCAGTATAGCCAGCAATCCAGGGAAGTCTCCGGTATAGCACCTACTTTCTCGGAGGTGATATTGGGTGGTCGGAGCATGTGCTTTGGCCTCTCCGACTCAGCCACTCATACCGAATTACATAAAAAAACATCTATAAACAAATTATGTATAGTTGAACAATGTGAAGTAAAATGAAAAGTCAATGTCACTAAACATATCTGGCTAGAGTGAGGCGGATTCGTGAAGTAAGTAAACCAATCAGTTCAAGCCCCTAGACCAAGGATGGGCAAACTACGGCCCGCGGGCCATCTCCGGCCCGCGAACGGTTGCAATCCGGCCCGCGACCATCGATCCAGAAGTAGATTAATTTATTACACTAGCTGTGCCCGCGACTTCGTCTGCGTGGACTTATCACGACGCCATCTACCGAGTTCAATTGTATTTTCAAACCATCCAGGGGCCCACTCAAATATACACACAAAATTTCATCGAAATAGGTCCAGCCGTTTAGGTCGAGTTAGGTGACAAACACACGTACAGAAGAATTGTATATATAAGGATGATTTTGAAAACTATGAGTCAATAAATAACTTTATTTCGGAAAAAAAATACAAATACCCTTATTTCAACAAAGAATTCTATTATAGCCAAAAATTCAAAAACCTGGCACCCCCATAGATTATGTTTGTAAATATTGGCCCGCGTAGAACTGCCCTAGACCGAGGTTTCAGGTTCGTGTATATTACATAGTTGAATAATGTACTCACTCGAAGCAGGTATGCCACTAAGGCGAGGCCAAAGCTACTGATATTATTTTCATAGTAAGCGCGACATGTGGCGCCGAGCCACCCATAGGTGTCTACTGTCTAGCGACGCCCATGGACCTTCGGTAGCACGCGGGGGCTGCGAATGCCATATGGTGTCCAGGGGCAACATATCATTGATGTGCAGAAGAAACAGTGTGGGCGACAACACAGAACCCTCTGGTACACCAGCGTTCACGGGCATCGCATGGCGTTCCTCGCGCAACCATCCACTAGGACCTGAATGCTACGCCCACGCCTTTAACGTTAGAAGGACTCAGTGCTGCGCATTATCTGCAAAGATCGATTCTTTATCTTTCCAAGCTAATTTCCAAGGCAGCGTCGTACCTGTCTGGAAGCACCTGGACATTCCTGGGCGCCACCATTTCCAAATACGTAGGTTTCCGGCAACTAATTAGTCTAAACAGTCTAGGGTTAAACTGCACCCAGAAAATTGGGAATACTTTTCCGCAATCGGCGGTTCTTCTCTTCCACAATATTCCGTCTAGCTGAAGGGTAACTTGCATCCGAAAATATTGTATTAGGAATATTAGGTAAGTGTTTTCCATCCAGTTCAGTGGAGCCAGCACGACCGAAGGGAAGCACTGACGTGGCACCAAGTTCACCCGGTGTCATTGGTAGACATCACAGATGTTGTAGGTGATGTAGCCATCCGTGTCAGTTTCGATAAAAACAAATAATTTACCTACACTACATATGCTTACACTACATGGGCATTTAATACCAATTTATTTTAGCATAGTACTGTATCTAATAATAATATATCTATATAAAATTGCGGTAGATCAGTGAGTAAGTATGTAGGTATATTGCCAACTATACTATGTCACAGATTACTTAATAGTTACTACTATGTCGCTTCTTCGCGTCGTCGTTGTCGCGCGTGATCCAACGGCGTGATCGCTGCTGTATGTGCACCAAAAGAGGGCGCGCGGGGCGGTGCGCTGCGCGGGCGACCACGCTTCGTCGCGATTCATACATGCGCCACCCATTTTGTGCTCTATTTCTCTGTACACATAAGTTTAATAGATAGCAAACTATATATTTTCGGAATCGCAATTTAATTATCTTTAATTTGACACCCCACTCAATATATTTTGAAAAACTAATTTGACATTTTGAGGCCGTGCGTCCGCCATTTTGAATTTTCAAAATTTTTATATAGCCTATGACACTCCCGTGAATGAGACGAATCCACTGGCACAAGAATTATTCAAATCGGCCCAGTAGTTTAGGCTGTAGAGTGGAATATAGATAGTCACATACATACATACATACATACATACATACATACATACATACACGCCAAACTCATAACCCTTCCTTTTTTTGGCTTCGCCGTAGTCGGGTAAAAACTACGGATCGAAACAAAAAAGTAAAAAGCTACGGATTTACATATATGTATATTCAACAAATAAAATATATGTCTGCCAAAGCCTTCATTTGGTCACGTTACCTTAAATACGTTTTTATAACTAAATTCAGAAGCATGTTCATGATTTTTTTCTATCGAGCGAAGTTAATCAAATGGTGTTTTCAAAAAGCTATCGATCTGCGTTGATAGATGAAGTTTTACATATATTAAAACTGAATCTGTCAGGTAAGTAATATTGGCGGTACACTTCTTGAAATTCGAATCAGACGCAGTCTCACATCACCTTAAAACGGTAGAGTACTCACAGACGTCGGCGCCGGCGGTGGCGTCCCGCACCAGGTGGTATGTCTTGGAGTTGATCCTCAGGAAGTCGACGCATCCCACCAGGCCGTCGGAGAGTGACAGCTTCGCGTCCAGGCCGCTCGTGTTGCCTCCGCCGCCGACCCACACCGGCTCGCGGAACGTCATCCGTGAGAACAGACCCTGGGGTACAAATTGGCAGTTTGAATTTTTTTATTTCAACCTGTAGTACGATCATTATGGTTTTAATGTAGGTATGTTGTAAGATATGATTTATTTTGAGTGAAGTGAAGACTTCTCGTGGTATGGTAGTGCGGCGCACGAGCGCACTTTAGGACCAGCCGCCAGTGCTTGTAACTACCGACTACGCTCACGTGAAGGTTTGACTTGTCAGCAATTATAATTGTTTTCTCATCACTTCCGACTTTACTGCTTAAATCTTTTTAAAGATAGAGTTATATTATAAAACGTATACCCTCCCGGTCACAGATACGCACAACGTTAGAAAATATGACAGCATACCGCACGCCTTATTCCGACAATCGGGATAAGCAGATTAATCGGTGTTGTCCTGCAAGAACTCCTGTAAATTACAGCACAACACCGTCCACCACGTTTAGCAATGTATTAGGTAGGATAAGTTAACTAGGTATATAAACTATATGATCAAGCAGCAAGTAAGGCACGAAGACCCACCTTGGCACGGTACTCCAAGGACTCGGTGGAAGGACCGTGTCAAGGTAAGAGGTGGCTATCCTGTTGCCCTTTAGCACGGCACCTTATCCTTATCTCTTAGTCACCTTTTATGACATTCACGGAGAGAGATGCAGTGGGGCTATTATAAGATAAACAAAATAATTAACATACGCTAATATAACATTAAATTGCTGCTTCACCGTTCGGAACCGGTGTGAAACTGTAGGCCCCTTCCCCTGCCCCTTACTAGGTGGTAAGCTCGAATTTTAGCCGACTGGGTTGATACCATATTACTGGATGGAAGATGGCCGCATAGCAACCTCGGCTGTATTCTCCTCTAGTCCAGTATAGCCAGCGATCCAGGGAAGTCTCCGGTATGGCACCTACATTCTCGGAGGTGATATTGGCTGGTCAGAGCATGTGCTTTGGCCCCTCTGACTCAGATACCCATACCGGATTACATAAAAATGAATAAATAGAATAAAACCCGACTACGTAAAAGCTAATTATGAAAATCGTTTAAATAAAAAAAAAATAGTTATAAAAAACTAAAACCCGGCTACGAAAAAGCAAATTATGAAAATAGTTTAACTATAACTAAAAATAACAAAATAATGATTTCCATATAATTTATCAGATACAGCAATTCTCTTTTAATATTGATTTTACCTTAGCACTAACTCTATAAATTTTGATAAATTTATTATTTTTAACGTTCTAAATATTGACCCGTGGTCGGGCGTTCTTCGTTCAACAAGACAAGTGAGGCCGTCGTCGTGCATTATTAGAGCGCGGAACTTAGGACGGCCATCGCCATTGTGTCATACTGGCATCTTTTTGTAAGATCAGTCAGAGCCAATCTAAAATTATTATAAGTAGATACATAGGTACATACCGAACGTCAACGGCTATAATGCACAACGACGGTCTCACTTGTCTTGTTGAACGAAGAACGCCCGACCACGGCTCTATATTTAGAACGTTAAAAATAATAAATTTATCAAAATTTATAGAGTTAGTGCTAAGGTAAAATCAATATTAAAAGAGAATTGCTGTATCTGATAAATTATATGGAAATCATTATTTTGTTATTTTTAGTTATAGTTAAACTATTTTCATAATTTGCTTTTTCGTAGCCGGGTTTTAGTTTTTTATAACTATTTTTTTTTATTTAAACGATTTTCATAATTAGCTTTTACGTAGTCGGGTTTTAGTTTTTTATAACTTATTTTTTTTTATTTTAGGCTTTTTTAAAAACTGTTTGCATACTTTAAATGTTGTATGTAACTCGTATATTGATTTTTTTTTAATGGAATCTGACACATCACCTACAGGCTAAAACATCCGTGACGTCAGCCCATAACACCGGGTGAACTTGGTGCCACGTTAGTGCTTCCCTTCGGTCGTACCGGCTACACTAAATACATAGCCGTTTCTACCGACCTTTCATTCAGTGCGGTGCGGTGGTACCAACACGGGCGGGTTAAACCCTACCACCCAGTAATAAAAGAAGGAAGTCATATCCCTTAGTCGCCTTTTACGACATACACGGGGAGAGATACAGTGGGGCTATTCTTTTATATAAGTACCGGCCCCAAACGGTACAAAATTGATACTATCCGTCCGTTTATTTGTCGTGATCTTTATTTGAAACTAAAGTTTTCTGCAAATAGCGCACCTACATATATATACAAATTATGTATAGTTGAACGATGTATAGTCTTGAAGTAAAATGAAAAGTCAGTCAGAGCAAGACCGAAGACTGAGCTGTGTAAGTACACGATTTTCTTTGTCTATGTAAGTAAATATATCTGGCTGGGGTGAAGCGGATTCGGGAAGTAAGTAAACCAATCAGTTCAAGGCCGAAGACCGAGCTGGTTTCAGGTTGTACATAGTTGAATAATGTACTCACTCGAAGCAGGTAAGCCACTAAGGCGAGGCCAAAGCTACTGATATTATTTTTATAGTAAGCGCGACATGTGGCGCCGAGCCACCCATAAGGTGTCTAGCGATGCCCATGGACATTCGGTAGCATGCGGAGGCTGCCAATGCCATGCCGGCCTGACAGGTGCCCAGGTTGAAGGACCCGAGACTGTACTTGGGGGAAAATATTTATCTGTGTTTGTATTTGAACAGGCTCTGATTTAGCTATGTATTCCTACGGAGTTGCAGTGTTTTTAGATCGCGGGACATTTGGGAGTCACCTACTATTCGCACGGCTCGACGCTGGATCGAGTCCAGAGGCGCCAGCTGGTATTTGACTGAGCCATCCCATAGGTGCGAGCAGTACCCCAAGCAGGACCGAATCTGCGATTTATACGGCCTTGCCCTCGATGTCACGCCGTAAGTTTAGATCGTGCGAAAATTCGACTCGGAGGACCCCGAGGTGGTCGCAAAATTTAAGTGACGTGCCTTGGTAGGAAGGAGCTGGTGTGAACACCGCTCTCTTCGCACTGAACGCGCAAACTTGTATCTTGGAGGTATTTAACTTGACCAACTTGCTACGGCCCATTCGGAAATAGAGCCGAGTGTTTGCTCAAGTTCAGACACAAGTCTTCGCCTCTTCTCATCCACATCCCGCCTAGTTGAAGGGTAACTGGTGTAGAACCCGTGTTCCGTACTCTCGTATGCATAACAATAATATGTTGCCCCCTGAATGCTACGCCCACGCCTTCAACGTTAGCAAGGCTCAGTGCTGCGCATTATCTGCGAAGGTCGATTTGAAGGTCCTTTTGCTTTCCAAGCCAGTTTCTAAGTCAGCGTCATACCTGTCTGGAAGCACCTGAACCTCCTGGGCACCGCCATTTCCAAAGACGTAGGTTTCCGGCAACTAATCGAGTCTAGGGCTAAAACTGCACCCAGAAAATTGGGAATACTTTTCCGCAATCGGCGGTTCTTCTCTTCCACAATATCCCGCTTAGCTGAAGGGTAACTTGCATCCGAAAATATTTGAGGTATTAGGTATATTTAATGTACCTACCTTTTTTTTTTATGGAAGCTTGACACGGTTGGCTTCATCACCTACAACATCCGTGATGTCAGCCCATAACACCGGGTGAACTGGGTGCCATGTCAGTGCTTCCCTTCATTTCGCGCCGGCTACACTGAACTGGACGGAAAACACGAACTATTTACATAGCCGTTTCGACCGACGTTTCGCTCAGTGCGGTGGTACCAACCCGGCCGGGATAAACCCTACCACCTAGTAAGGTAAGAAGGGAAGGGACCTACAGTTTAACGTGGTAACCAAACCACGGTCAGCCTCCAACAGTCGGGCGGTCATCCATCAGTAAACTGACCGCACCATTAAGCTGCCCAGGCTGACGATCCCTTAGTCGACGATCCCTTACGACATGCGACGGGGAGAGATGCAGTGGGGCTATTCTTTTTAAGTACCGACCCCACACGGTACACCTACACTACATATTATGCTTACACTAGGTACCTACATGGACATTTAATACCAATTTATTTTAGCATAGTACTGTATCTAATAATAATATTATATATACATAAAATTTTCGGTAGATCAGTGAATAAGTATGTAGGTATATTACCAACAATACCATGTCGCTTCTTCGCGTCGCAGTCGCGTCGTCGCGTACCGAAACCGCGGGGGCGCGCGGCGCGGTGCGCGGGCGACCACGCTTCATCGCGAATAATCGCGATTCATACATGCGCCACACATTTGGCTCTATTTCTCTGTATACATAAGTTTAATAGATAGCAAAGTATATATTTTCGGAATCGTAATTTAATTATCTTTAATTTGATACCCCACTCAATATATTTTGAAAAACTAATTTGACATTTTGAGGCCGTGCGTCCGCCATTTTGAATTTTGAAAATTGTTATATAGCCTATGACACTCCCGTGAATAAGACAAATCCACTGGCGCAAGAATTATTCAAATCGGCCCAGTACTTTAGGCTGTAGAGTGGAATATAGATAGTCACATACATACATACATACATACATACATACATACACGCCAAACTCATAACCCTTCCTTTTTTGGCTTCGCCGTAGTCGGGTAAAAATACAACCTATTGTCGAAATTGTACAATTTGGTAAAAAAAGGCTATCCCACGAGATGATCTCTAACATGTGTTTCCACCACAAAGAATGATACCCAAACCACAGATTACTTAATAGTTATTTCGTAACAGATAAATCACTCCATAGAAAATGTTCCCACCTTCGGCCCAAACCAACATGACAAGATCGGCATTACACAATATTATGCCAATACTGTAGATATTTTAATTTCATTTAAAATCATTGCAGATATGAGTGTGAAGTGTCGTATTTCACGCTACCCCCATAAAGCTGGTGCGATTCATTCGATTTCATTCGGCAATAACGTCAGCCGCCGCGCGCCGGTGCAAGGCTACTTATTTACGCCCGCCTGACACGCGATGCGACGCGTTGAGTGACACCCGTCGTGTGACGAAGTGCACCAGCTGTCATGTCTGACGGCGAGCTTTCGCTCTGAATCCAGACGTCGTCGTCGCTATGCTAGACCGACAGTAGCAGCATTTCAACGACCTAATGTAACGCTTAAAGCGTGCTCTATCGAAGATCTAACACTTATGGACCGCTAGGGTGAAGAATTGTCTACTGGCGCGGCGCGAGTGTGTTCGCCGATACTTTCAACCTGTACCCTAATCACGAGATTTAACCTACTACGCTACGCCGTGTTCTCCGCATCATTTTGTATGGAGAAACGGAGCAGCGCCGCTAGTGATAGATTTGCGAACTTCGTTTCTCCATACAAAATGATGCGGAGAACACGCCGTAGCCTAGCGTAGCGTAGCGTAGTAGGTTAAACCTCGTGATTAGGGTACTGGGAGTCTTCATACGAGTACGTAGTATTAACAAAATAGCGCTTCTATTAGGCCGCAAATCTTCTAGAGATGTTTTATCTCACTAATTAGTCCGCTCGGCTCTGGTTGTAGTAGTGACGTGTGTGTTGTGTGTGTTGTGTGCGTGGACCGCGTCGCAATCGTGACTGAGCGCTCTCGAGGTTACGCACACTAACACAATGTGCATGTTGTAACTTGTAGGTGATGTAGACAAACGTGTCAGTTTCCATTAAAAAAAAAATGTACACGCCTGACAACATTAATAGCCAAACGAACTTCGTAAGATAGAATATCTGTACAGTAGTATTCTACTTGCTAGTTCAAAGATTATGAAAGGAGAGATGTGACATGAACGCCGCCGCCTCGTATCGGAACCGCTGTCGCCAGTTTCCAATCGCATATAATCACAAATCATACGTCCGAGTTGGCACCGAAGGACAGCGTACGACACCTGAAAGCCATTGTCGTGCCTGCTGTTCCTGCGATCCTACTCCTTCGCCCGGAGCGAACCAATAGAAGCCGATATTCGTTTGGTCGGTTAAAAAAAGTCTGGGCCCTAGCAAATCGTGCTAGTAAACTGCACTATGCGAGTTTTCTCCCCAAACAGAGATTAACTATCTAACTATCAAAGTGAATGTTTTGGTGGTTTAAAAAAATAACCAGGGTTAATTTATAGTTTAAGTTTTATAGTTTAACCCTAACCTAAAGTTGAGGCCGCGCATGTCGTTTTTGTTACGTTTCGTTGACACCTCCCATAGTGCGGTTTGCTAATAAGCGTCAGTCCGACACTCCGACCGACCAAACGAACGTCAGTCGGTCGGTCAATCCAGTCAGTAATCTGTGATCCGCGTTCAGTTCGAACTCGTTTTTCACTCGGTAGAATAACTTTCTTTATATCAAAGAATATAATACTACTCTTTATATCCTCTTTGGTTCACTCACCACCGAACGCACGACCACATTCGCGCCAGCGATTTTTGGCTAATCCAAAGCATTGCATTGACGTGCGCTCAGGCACACATCGATAGTTAATATGGGCAAACCTGCCCATACTACTGTGCCGCTGACACGCCTCTTTCGCATATCTAATCTCCTTCCAAAATCTTTTTGCTGCTAGGTCATGCAATGTTCTGGAAAATAGCATCTAGTATAATACCTACGGTTAGAGTTAACGTTAATAATTCACAATTATTGTCTAATACTCGTATTATAAAACAACACCTTTTTAAGGGGGGTTTTAATAGAGTTAGTAGTGTAAAATTTTTGTTATAATTGTAAGTAAACATTGAATTGACTGTTTTGTAATAAACCTACAGAACCGGTAAACTCTGGAACGCTCTCCCTGCCCATTATATTTCCCCCCAAGTACAGTCTCGGGTCCTTCAAAAGAAGCATGAATGGGCACCTGTCAGGCCGGCATGGCATTCGTAGTCCCCAGATCTTATGGTTGGCTCGGCGTAACACATATCGCGCTTTTATAAAAAAATTAAAATTAATCCAGCCAAACTTAAAATAAGGAAATTCATACGATTGCGTCGACCTATTGTACAGATCGCGTCGCTGACAGGCGTGTTGGGTATTAACGTCGGTGCAACGTTACTGACGTGATTGCGCGGCTCATGCTCAGCTCAATTCGGCAGAATTGATTCCGCTTTCACATTGAACTGATTATACGTTCCGGATTCCGGTTACCTGTGATGGTTACGCTAAGGATAGACAGGGCGCATTTTCTTCATACGCCCTGAGTAGTTTCATATGTATTTAGGTATGTATACTTTTAAGAATACTGCTCGAAATAATGTTAAATATGTGATTTTTAAATTTATTATGAACAAATTATTGTATAGGTACTTTTAAATAACTAGTCAGTACGATAGCAGTATCGTATTTGGCATAAAAAAATCGTACTTATATGTAGTACCTATATTATAGTTTATCATAGTTATATTCCTTATATTATATTTTACATTGCCACACTCAAGTATTTTGCTACTACCTACTTATATCTCTCAAACATCCAAAGGTTGACTGGGAGAAATCTCTGTAAGGGATAAGTACGCCTTTGCCCCTCATGTAAATTACTTATCGTTTGTTACTGTAAAATGTTTTGGAGCAATAAAGTATTTCTATCTATCTTTCTGGTTTAACACGTTCCATGTCCCAAAGAAAATAGGAACATCCGGGAATTTCCAAACGGAACGGAAAAGGTCCACTTTTCCGTTCCGTCCGTGCTGCCAAACTTGTCCAATGTGAAAGCGTCCTATACGGCTAAATTACACAAGGCTGTTTCCAGCTTCCAGCAATCCTGAACGCGGTGTTTTATAGTTCTGGAAAATTTATTGTTTTATATCGTATCGCTCGGAGCCTGGGATATGGAAATGTATTTTGTCGTAAAACTTTTGTAGGTCGCTACTGCACAGTAGGGAAAATAAATTTTTATTTTCCTGTTTGTGTTTTGTAAAAGTTTATTTCGGAAGTTCATTGTTGCTTTGATTTTTTGTTTATTTTGCTTATTTTGTTCGTAGATTAATTCTTCAAGTTATGAATGTGAATGAAAGGCAATATGAATGCGATCGCGGTGGATCGGAAGTGTTCTTTTAAATGTTTTTTTTTTGGTTCCGTATCTCAAAGAGATGAAAACGGAATCGAATGGTCTGGAGCTGGACTCATGCGTCCGTCCGTCGTTTGTAATATAGGGTCATAACTTTTAAAACGGTGATCGTATCGAGTTTTTTTTTTCAAAATGTATTGAAAATTGTCCTCCACCCCCCGCCCAGGGGGTAATGTATCATTAAAATAATGCAAATATTTTTTAATGTTTTTTTTATGGAAACTGACACGGTTGGCTACATCACCTACAACATCCGTGATGTGAGCCCATAACACCGGGTGAACTTAGGTGCCATGTCAGTGCTTCCCTTCAGTCGTGCCGGCTACACTGAACTGCACGGAAAACTATTTACATAGCCGTTTCGACCGACGTTTCATTCAGTGCGGTGGTACCAACCCGGGCGGGTTGAACCCTACCACCTAGTAAGGTAAGAAGGGAAGGGACCTACAGTTTTACGTGGAACCCGAACCACGGTCACCCTCCAAGGGTCTAGCGGTCACTCATCCAAGTACTGACCGCGCCCAGTGTCTGTCTGCACCACTGAGCTATCGAGGCTGACATTATAAGTGACCCATCATTGGAACTAGTTCGACTTGTGGAATCCAAAAATATGTTATTAAAAATTGTAAAGTAGCGATAGATTAAATAAAAATAGAACAATTTCGAAAAAATAGGAAAGTGTACAACTTTCGTTGTTTACTTTCGGACTTCACTTTGTGTAGAGGCGTAGAGTAATTTACAGAGTATAGGTAGTTTAAAAGCGGTGATGGTGGGGTGGAGGACGATAGGAAGTGCTAAACCAAAAAAAATATAATCCTTTATATATATAAAAAAAATATAAATTTTTGTTTCTTAAACAAAATTATTTTTAAAATAATTATTTTTACCGTCTATGGGTAAAAACAAAGTATGTCGATGAAAACATTGAGGATTACAGTTTTTTTATTTATACATAAACAAGTATACTGTAACATACGCAATACTTATTTTCTATTCTTATTTATTAAATATATATCACAATATATATTTAAGTGAGCTAAACTTGTAGGTATATATATACCTACATATATATAATTGGTTTCTCGGAAACGGCTCTAACGATTTGGATGAAATTTTGTATTTAGATAATGTTATTTTTTTCAAGTTTATCTAGATAGGTGTAGACGCCGAGCGAGGCCCCTGAGAATGGTCGGGGCCTCCCAGGGGGTCCCCGGACCACACTTCGAGTAACACTGGCCCTGGTGCCAATTACTATTTGATAACTAACAGCGGGCCGCACTTTCAATTTCCCAGAACATAAATTTAAGCACCTAAGCACATAGGAAAAGCGTTACAGAGGACCCTAACTTAGCACTTAATTCCTCCCATAACGCGACCCTGAATTACAGCACGGGCCCTTAAGTATTAGGGCTGTGAGGATCGTAAATGGGGTGTGATGTGTGCAATTGTGACCCGGGCGCTTTGACTGGACCTCTTCAAATATTTCTTACGGGCCTGTGAACATTTGAACCGAAAATGGTGCATTCAGTAAAATTTAAATTCCGTTTTCCGTGAGAACGTTAAGACTTAGGATTTTCGTTTAGGTTAAGTTAGGTAAAACAAGTAATCTATAAGAGAGACCCTATATTCCCAATAGTTGTTTTTTTTTCTCGAAATTTTAGATTCAGTAGTTTCGGGAGATGGGGGGGGGGGGGGGGGGGGGGGGGATGATCGATATTTTTTTTATTTTCTTAAATATCTTAAATATGCATTTTGAAATGATAAAATAATATGTTTCTTTCCTTTTATTGAGTCCCTTTCATGTTCCAATAATCGGTCAAGTGCGTGTCGGACCATGCACAGCGAAGGGTTCCGTGGTCGGAAAGAAACAGGACAGACGGATAGGACGAAATTATGAAGGTCACTGAACAGGGTTATAGAATCAATGATGAAGGTGTTCAATTTTTTCCCTTTGTCTACGGAACCCTAAAAACTAACAAATTGAATGAGCGTATTTTTGGGGTTCTGTATTCATACGGAAGCCTAAGCCTACGCCGTCCATCTGTCTGTCTGTCTGTCCGTCCGTCTTAAGGCTGTATCGTTTGAACCGTAATAGGCAGGCAGCCAGTTGAAATGTTCACAGAATATGTGTTGTTATGGCGGAATATGCCAACAAATAATAAAAGCAAAAAGTAAAAAACAATTAGGTGGTCCACATACAAGAAACGTGCTAAGAATCTATTAGTACTTATTCACGCTACTGAATAATAGATGGCGCCACAGCTATTTATATTTTGCATTATAGAAAGACGAAATTAGTCGAATATGATTTTTGACAGGTACGGTTTAGCGGGTCTACGGAACCCTCCATGCGCGAGTAAAACTGGCACTTATTTACCTACTTCATACGTACGCCTCACGTTTCAAATTATAGAACGCTTATTATGAACGTTACATCGCATACAAAAGTACGCCGTACGCAATCAAAGGGGGAAGGCCAAAATACAATTAAATCTACCTTCAGTAAAGTGGCGAAGCATACCCGTAACCTTATTCCAAGAATATCGGCTAAATGTGCGCGTAACGAAGCGAGATGGAGCTATTAAGGGTCGGTACGTCTCGCCCGCAATTAGGTCTATTTTGGGTAAGTCGTTTCATGAGGTTTCCGCGGTCTCGTGTGAAGTTTTGTACCCTTTCTGCGTAAAGGTATGCTAACTTTGTGATGTGGCAGATTTTCTGTTCGTGGGAGGTGTTCGTTTTATTTCTAACAAATTATTCCTTCATTATCATATGTATGAATAGTTAAATTTTAGAGGTGAATTTATTCTTTAGGGTACTTCCCACAGGACAAACTTAGTTTAGTGTGGGAAGTGACATATAAATATATGTACAATTTTTTTTATATATTAAATAGATTGAAATTGAAAATTGAAAATTCTCTACTACCGAACGCAAATAGAAAGTTTAACTTTAGAACATTTTTTATTCCGGAATTTCACAGCGCGACATTAACCACCGTAAAAGACAGAAAGAAGAACAGCGCGACATTAAACAACGTAAAAGACAGAAAGAAGAACAGCGCGACATTAACCACCGTAGAAGACAGAAAGAAGAACAGCGCGACATTAACCACCGTAAAAGACAGAAAGAAGAACAGCGCGACATTAACCACCGTAGAAGACAGAAAGAAGAACAGCGCGACATTAACCACCGTAAAAGACAGAAAGAAGAACAGCGCGACATTAACCACCGTAGAAGACAGAAAGAAGAACAGCGCGACATTAAACAACGTAAAAGACAGAAAGAAGAACAGCGCGACATTAACCACCGTAAAAGACAGAAAGAAGAACAGCGCGACATTAACCACCGTAGAAGACAGAAAGAAGAACAGCGCGACATTAACCACCGTAAAAGACAGAAAGAGAACAGCGCGACATTAACCACCGTAGAAGACAGAAAGAAGAACAGCGCGACATTAAACAACGTAAAAGACAGAAAGAAGAACAGCGCGACATTAACCACCGTAGAAGACAGAAAGAAGAACAGCGCGACATTAACCATCGTAAAAGACAGAAAGAAGAACAGCGCGACATTAACCACCGTAGAAGACAGAAAGAAGAACAGCGCGACATTAACCACCGTAAAAGACAGAAAGAAGAACAGCGCGACATTAACCACCGTAAAAGACAGAAAGAAGAATACAAACAAAATGTCAGCCTCAGTTGCTCAGTGGTACGGTTAGTCGACTTGTTAAGCACACCTGGGCGCGGTCAGTACTTGAATGTTGAATTGGTGACCGCTCGACCGTTGGAGGCTGATCGTGGTTCGGATTCCACGTAAAACTGTAGGTTCCCTCCCTTCTTACCTTATACTAAGTGGTAGGGTTTATCTCGCCCGGATTGATACCACCGCACTGAATGAAACGTCGGTAGCTCCCAAACAGATGAACCGATTTGGATACGGTTTTTTTAATTAGAAAGCTCGTTTAATCTGGATGGTTTTTGCTATGTTTGTAATCAAGTAACCAAGTAATTAAGTATTCAAGTACCTAATTAAGTAATCAAACAATTTATTATCTTAAAAAGTGAACCGATTTGCATGAGGTTTTTTTTATAAAAGCTTGAAATAAAAGGTAAATTAAAATTTTTAAAAACCCCCACCCTTAAAAAGACAAAAATAATTTCTGTTTACTTACTTAAAGGAGTCGGGGGACCGCTAAGTAAATAAAATATAAAAACTCAGAGCTGCGCGGAAATTTAATCATGAAACATTTCATCATGGGCTGACATCACGGATGTAGTAGGTGATTGTACCCAACCGTATCAGTTTCCATAAAAAAAAAAGTAAGTAAACGAAAATTATTTTTAACTTTTTAAGGGACGGGAGTTTTTAAATTTTTTATTTTGATTGTTTGTTGGTATTTATTTTATAGTCTTGGTTTGACGCTTGTACTTATTACTGTTTTTACGATAGAGCAAAAAACAAACATCGTTTCTTGTATGGGAATCCCATTTAATTATTTTTTTTATTATTTGTTTGCATATCCGCCATAATAAGACATATTATAGTGTGAAAATTTCAACCGTCTACCTATTATGGTTCAAAAGATACAGACTTAAAAGAATCTAAAAAATACAATATTGTAGACAACAAATGTCGAAATATGAGAATTAACTGTAATTTTATTTTATTAATAATATCAATATATAAAAAAATTATTTAACAAATATTTTGTAAATAAAAATAATTTATTATTAGCACTTTAAAGACAGACAGACGGCGGCGTAGGCTTAGTAATAGAATAGGGCCCCGTGTGGAACCCTAAAAATGTAGTAGTGGCATGTTTGTTTTATATTCTAACACCGAAGACGCCCTGAACTCTCGCGAGTAGATACTCCGGATCAGACCCATAAATTATGCGAGAACTTCTCTCTGCGTTTGTCGTCGATAGCGACGATTTATAACGTTTCTTGTCGAGGAGCATATTTGCATATTACAAGCTACGCTACTCCGTGCTGCAAATGTACGAGGAAACGGCGGCGACTGAATTAGTTGTTATTCTGTAAGAAATGTAGAGAAGATGTGGTTCGTTTAAACGGGAGACAATCATGGCTGGCGGTTTAAAAATTTGGTTCAATTTTTATTTTGGGATACATCAAGAGACAAAAGAAGTTTGTTTGTCAATTCTTCTTAGCATTAAAATAGAGCTGATGGAAATTTTCGACGAATCCAAGTGTAGATTATCTACTTATCGAATTAAACAACTTATCAAAAAGATAATAGTAAATTTCGTCATTTCAAATAAAATTTATAAAATAAAAAAAAAAATCTATTACCTACTGCATTATTTTTGTTCCAAATTAATCTAAAAGTGTATTATTTTACTCAGCGAGATCGATGTTAAGTACCCACGCATTTACAGATAAATATGAATAAAATTTTAAAACAAGGATTTGATGGTCTAACATCACAAGTCAAGGAGGTGATTTAGCCAGCCGTGTGAGCTACGCATTACACCCGGTACGTTGAAGGTCACGAGGATTCGAGGGGTATTGGAGAGGCGTATGTCCAGCAGCGGACACGGAAACTTTGACTTACTGACGACACGTTAGGTTAGGTACATTAACAAATTCGGGCAATGAAATACCGGTGGATCTTAGTGACATTACAAATATGTATGTAGTATTTATAGTAATCGTAAAAATAAAATCGGAAAACGAAAAGGCAAACTTGTAACGCAGTTTCATAAATGTTTTTAGCATGCGCCATGTAAATTTTAGTGTAAGGAAGAGTCAGCTCGGAGGCCCAAAAGCGTCCGTGTGTTGTGATTGGCTCAGCCTCCCCGCTCCTGTTTTATATTTGCGATTAGTGTACTATATTATATGTAGTACACTAATCGCATACATAGTTATATCTACATACTATTACTACTTACTAAACCGGTACACACAGCCTTTAGGCTTTAAGTCCGCCTTTTGTCGCTTTTTGTGCAATAAAGTATATTTTCTTTCTTCTTTCTTTCTTACTTAGTACTACATATTACATAGTTATACCAACTTACTACTACTACTACTTACTGCACAGTACTAATTAGTACATAGTTTTCGCGTTACCATGTAATCAACTTTATAGCACGGAGTTTTGGTGGCGGTCTAGTCTCATAGTGTTCTCGAGAAAATTGTTGGAAGCAAGAGGGAGGTCCTAGATAGGATTAAGTTCTGACTTCTGCCTGTCGTAGTCGGAACACTTTTGCATATTCCGAACTCATGAACCCCATGGAGTTGTCAACGACTAATAACGGTCTTTGCTTCTGGAGTGAGTCCTGATGCGTTCGAAATTCGAATCTGTCGACTTGCATAGCTTGCTTTCTCATTTTGCTGGTCTATTAGGGCCTAAGGAATAGAGGCTTAGGCCATCGATCTTGGGCAGTGAACCGTGTTGGTGTAATGTGAGCCCACTCGTAACAGAAGAGTGAGAGCGATATGAAGAGCGTGGGAGTGAAGCAGGATAAAATGAGTTAGAATCCAACTTTACGCGGAGTAAACGTCGAGTGAATGCTACTCGTATGAGTCTCAGCAGACGAGACGGAAGTTAACTTTCTCCACACAAAATCGTCTTTCGGCATTTATGTTTTCTAGTCCCCTAAACCTGTTCCCATTTTTGCAATATTTTTTTTCTTGTCTTAAGAAAAGTCAAATTGACGTTCCTGTAATTTTTTTGTTTAATGAAATATACCAACAACACCGGAGCTAAAAATTTGTATTTCGACCGAAAAAATTGCAATTATTTATGTTTTGATGTCAGAAGTTCATTAAGCTTTATTGAGTCATCCATCACACTGAGATATTAAAAAAATAAAAAGACAGGAAAGTAGATTCGACTGTCCTTATCACAACAAAAATAATAATTTGTAAAAATCAGATAATGTTTAGGGGGGTAAAAAACATGAATGGCGAAAGACGATATTGTATGGAGAAAGTTAACTTGCGTCTCAAGTCTCATCTTAAGACCCACCTGCTGCATGATTCGGTGAAAGGACCCTGCCAAGGTGAGAGGTGGCTAGTCTGTAGCCCTTTAGCACGGCACCTTGTTCTTATCCCTTAGTTGGCTTTTACGACATGCACACGGAGAGATGCAGTGGGGCTATTCATTTTAAGTACCGGTCCCACACAGTAATAATTATTTCAAGAAGAAGGGAGTCATATCCCTTAGTCGCCTTTTACGACATACACGGGGAGAGATGCAGTGGGGCTATTCTTTTAAAGTACCGGCCCCACACGGTACGTACACTACAAGTGATCAAAAACGTGCAGGCCATAACTCTCGCAGAGGCCGTAAGTAAAAGAAACGCCCGAACGATCCGTAATGATCGCAGCTAATACGCGATTAAAAGGCAGTAAGCCTCGCCCGGGAGTGGCAGCAAAAAAGGCGAAACTTCATGGTCACTTCCCGCCTTCCCTCCGGGAGTGTGGGAGATTGGGGGGGGGGGGGGGAGTGAAATCGGAACTACGGGGGGAGGGAGGGGGGGGGGGAGTCGCAAGTAAGGGGCCCTCGCGGAGTTAGGAAAGGCGACGAAAGGAGGAATTAGGAAGAAAGGTGGAAAAAACTATAGGTAATCCTACCTATAGTTCATTAATATCTAGTTGCAGAATCGAATAGCAGGCGAAGGAGGAGTGTCAAACGATTTATCGTGTTGTTCGTAAATGATGTGCAAGTTTATAAAAAAAGGGTCCGGTTTTTTAGGTTTCCGTACCCTGTACGGAAGACTATTACTAAGTCAACAATGTCAAGGAAATTTCCTCCAGTCAACCTGGTCGACCTACATTTTTACATGGAATCCGAACCATGGAATATGGTTTTAAGGTAATCAAGTAATTTTTTTTTTCAATAAAAAAAAAATTGGTACACGCCGGTTGGATTCGAACATTCGGACCTCTCGCAAGAGAAGTCGAAGCCCAGACCACTCTGCCACCCGCTGCTGCCTTACTAGATATTTATTTATTTATTTATTTATTAGAAAACAGACAGCCTAATGACAAACAGATTATATAAAACATAAGTTGTACATACATTGAAGCCTGGCCACATTTTGTTTCCCTGATTAGACTATAGTTTAGTTAGTGGGATCAAACGTGTGTGTGTGTGTGTGTAGTGAGTGTCAATGCAGTGTAGTGTTGTGTAATGTAGTGTGATGTAGCGGGTAGCGTAATGTTTTGTGGTGGTAGTGTAGTGTAGTGCAGTGCAGTGCAGTGCAGTGCAGTGCAGTGCAGTGCAGTGCAGTGTAGTGTAGCGTAGTGTAGTGTAGCTAGTATTGGCATCACGAGTGTAGAGCACCACGACTGACCTTAGAGCGGCCGCGCAGTCTCTGGCCGCTGTTGAGTCGGAGCCGCGCGTCCCAGCGGTGCCGGTACACGTAGATGGTGTTCCAGTGCGCGAGGCGCACCGGCTCTGGTGATCGGAGCACACCCGCGCCGCTGCCGCAGTCGAACCTGCCGACAACATACGCACCGGTTAACATAATAAATAATAAATAATAAATAATAAATAATAAATAATAAATAATAAATAATAAATAATAAATAATAAATAATAAATAATAAATAATAAATAATAAATAATAAATAATAAATAATAAATAATAAATAATAAATAATAAATAATAAATAATAAATAATAAATAATAAATAAATAAAATAAAACGATTTTATTTCAGACGAATTTGTCCATCAAAAACACAACAAACAAAACATCAAACACAAAAAAAAACATTACCGATAAGACGAGGAGTGTATGTGGGACCAGTATTGAAACACTCTCCCACATCCACACCTCACCGCTGATTGAAGAGTCTTTTTTGTTTTAACACATATTCTGCGAAACTGGTTTTGGAGAGAGACAGCCCGATTGTAGAGCGTCGTCCCTGTCGCACGAACTCGCCTCGTCTCTGTGCGACAGGGACGACGCTCTACAACCCTACTTGAAGTTGTGAGCAACGCAAAGATTTTGGAAGGAGAGAAGATGTGCCACGAACGCCGCCTCGTATCGGAACCGCTGCTGTCGGAAGTTTCCGATCGCACACCATCACAATTCATACGTCCGACGCACGTACACATTCGCACACCAGCGATTTTTGGCCAATCCAAAGCGTTGCATCCACGTGCGCTCACGCCTCACGCACACATCGATAGTTAATATGGGAAAATCTGCCCATGTTACGGTGTCGCGGACACGCCTCCTTCGCATATCGACTCTCCTTCCTAAATCTTTGGAGCACCGTAATCGGTTCAGCGTAAATAGGGCTCTGGGACACGAACGATTGTATCATCAATTTGTAAGTTTGGTTGAGTTGGCCGATTTTTCTCCAACCCAACTGTCATTAGTCGTTGAGATAGGCACACGGAGGATTATTCAGTCCTTCACTCTGCAGGTGGTCACGGTAATAGTTGTAAAAGTAGTGTAGTAAATAGTAAGTAGTAGTAAATAGTAGAAAAAGTAATTTTAGTTCTTAAGAAGTTAAGACATTTTTTTTTATTGATAGCGCGACATGTGGCCTCGTTTCACCTACAAGTAGGTGTCTAACGATGCCCATGGACATTCTGTGATGCACGGGGATTGCGAATGCCATGCCGGCCTGACAGGAGCCTTTTCACGCCCCTTTTGAAAAATCCCAGGCTGTACTTGGGAGGAAATAGATGGGCAGGGAGTGCGTTCCACATTTTCCCGGTTAAAATAAAAGACCGAAGAGGTGTGAATAAAAGACCTACAAAACCGGTTGGTGCGCATCCGTGGTAGGTCGATTGAATAGGGGTGCATCCCCTGCCCAGTACGCGTAGTGCGGAGGTGGAATGGGGACGGCGGAATCGCACATTTAATATGTATTCTCAATATGGCCCTAGTTGGCTGAATAAAAGAGATAAATAAATAAAATAAATAGTACTAGCGTACTGGTACGGTCAGGGGGTCTACAGGCGTAAACTCACACAAATACTCGCATATTTCAACCAATAGACGGGCCGGATGCCTCACCGAACGCCTTTTTACCCGACTACGGCGAAGCCAAAAAAGGAAGGGTTATGAGTTTGGCGTGTATGTATGTATGTATGTATGTATGTATGTATGTATGTATGTGACTATCTATATTCCACTCTACAGCCTAAAGTACTGGGCCGATTTGAATAATTCTTGTGCTATTGGATTCGTCTTATTCACGGGAGTGTCATAGGCTATATAACAATTTTCAAAATTCAAAATGGCGGACGCACTGCGTCAAAATGTCAAATTAGTTTTTCAAAATATATTGAGTGGGGTATGAAATTAAAGATAATTAAATTACGATTCCGAAAATATATACTTTGCTATCTATTAAACTTATTTGTACAGAGAAATAGAGCAAAATGTGTGGCGCATGCATGTATGAATCGCGATTATTCGCGATTAAGCGATATGGTCGCCCGCGCACCGCGCCGCGCGCCCCCTCGGTTTCGGTACGTTACATACATATACCTATGACGCGCCACGCACGACGACGACGACGACGCGAAGAAGCAACATGGTATTGTTGGTAATATACCTACATACTTACTCACTGATCTACCGCAATTTTATATAGATACAGTACAGTACAATCTGCCCGTGCATTTACGCTCTACTACGTCTAAGAATGTATTTAGGATAAATTTGAAGAATATTTTCCTATCCTTACTCAAGTAAATACATTTATATTGCATTATTTAACTCCCCTCTTCTCTCTCTCTCTCTCTCTCTCTCTCTCTTGTCATTCAGTTGATGGTGTTGAACAACAGTGCCACTGATATAAGTACATAATATGTAATGTAAGTCTATTATATATGCGTATATTAAAGCGTATTTATGTAGTATTCGTTTGTACTTTTTCTTCTTAATACATTGCCACAAACTATTCTTGTTCACCTGCGTATACTTCTCCCACATCCCAAAGGTTGGTTAGAATAGAATGTCTCACGGCATTAAGCTCATCCATTGTGCCTATTTTGTGTAAATTGTTGTTCAATAAAGAATATATACATACATACATACAGAGTTATTATTAGATATAGTACAATTCTAAAATGAATTGGTATTAAATGTCCACGTAGTGTGAGCATATGTAGTGTAGGTACACTAAATATACCTAATACCTACAATATTTTCGGATGCAAGTTACCCTTCAGCTAAACGGGATATTGTGGAACAGAAGAACTGCCGATTGCGGAAAAGTATTCCCAATTTTCTGGGTGCAGTTTTAGCCCTAGACTCGATTAGTTGCCGGAAACCTACGTCTTTGCAAATGGTGGTGCCCAGGAGGTCCAGGTGCTTCCAGACAGGTATGACGCTGACTTAGAAACGGGCTTGTCGACCTTTGCAGATAATGCGCAACACAGAGTCTTGCTAACATTGAAGGCGGTGGGCGTAGCATTCAGGGGGCAACATATTATCGTTGTTATGCGGACGACAGTACGGAACACGGGTTCTACACCAGTCACCCTTCAGTTAGGCGGGATGTTGTGGATGAGAAAAGGCGAAGACTTGTGTCTGTACTTGAGCAAACACTCGGCTCTATTTCCGAATGGGCCGTAGCAAGTTGGTCAAGTTCAATGCCTCCAAGATACAAGTTTGCGAAGAGAGCGGCGTTCACACCAGCTCCTTCCTACCAAGGCACATCACTTAAATTTAGCGACCACCTCGGGGTCCTCCGAGTCGAACTTTCGCACGATCTAAACTTCCGGCGCCACATCGAGGGCAAGGCCAAGTTGGCTTCTAAAAAGCTGGGCGTACTCAATAAGGTGCGACGGTACTTAAGGCCGTATAAATCGCAGATTCGGTCCTGCTTGGGGTACTGCTCGCACCTATGGGATGGCTCAGTCAAATACCAGTTAGCGCCTCTGGACTCGATCTAGCGTCGGGCCGTGCGAATAGTAGGTGACTCCCAAGTGTACCGCGATCTAGAACCACTGCGACTCCGTAGGTATACATATGTGGCTAAATCACAGCCTGTTGAGAGCAATATTACCCCCAAGTACAGTATCGGGTCCTTCAACCTGGACACCTGTCAGGCCGGCATGGCATTCGCAGCCTCCGTATGCTACTGAATGTCCATGGGCGTCGCTAGACACCTTATGGGTGGCTCGGCGCCACATGTCGCGCTTACTATAAAAATAATATCAGTAGCTTTGGCCTCGCCTTAGTGGCTTACCTGCTTCGAGTGAGTGCATTATTCAAATATGTACACGAATCTGAAACCTCGGTCTTCGGCCTTGAACTGATTGGTTTACTAATACTTCCCGAATCCGCTCCACCCCACGCAGATATGTTTACTTACACAGAGAAAAAAATTGTGTACTTACACAGCTCAGTCTTCGGTCTTGCTCTGACTGACTTTTTATTTTACTTCAAGACTTTATATCGTTCAACTATACATTATTTGTTTATAGATGTAGATACTCACTCATGCCCTATATCTCTCTTCTGTGCTCATGCGCTATTTGCAGAAAACTTTAGTTTCAAATTCATGTGACGACAAATAAACGGACGAATAGTATCAATATACGAAGGTAAGCAAACAGTTTTTAAAAAAGCCTAAAATAAAAAATAAGTTATAAAAACTAAAACCCGACTACGAAAAAGCTAATTATGAAAATCTTGTAACTAAAAAAAAGCCTAAAATAAAAAATAATTTATAAAAAATAAAACCCGATTACGAAAAAGCTAATTATGAAAATCGTGTACCTAACTAAAAATAACAAAATAATGTTTTCCATATTATTTATCAGATACAGCAATTCTCTTTTTATATTGATTTTATCTTAGCACTAACTCTTTGAATTTTAATATTTTTTTTATTTTTAACGTTCTAAATATAGAGCCGTGGTCGGGCGTTCCCGCTGAATAATAGGACATGCAAATATTACTGCTCCTTGGTGTCCATAGAATTAGAGCGAGGAACTTAGGACGGCCATCGCTATTGTGTCTTACTGGCATCGGACGGAAGTCGGAACTTCTTTACGGAGGCTATAATTTTTGTAAGATCAGTCAGACCCAATCTAAAATTATTATAAGTAGATACATAGGACATACCGAACGACAACGACCATAATGCACGACGATGGCCTCACTTGTCTTGTTGAACGAAGAACGCCCGACCACGGCTCTATATTTAGAACGTTAAAAATAAAAAAAATATTAAAATTTAAAGAGTTAGTGCTAAGATAAAATCAATATAAAAAGAGAATTGCTGTATCTGATAAATAATATGGAAAACATTATTTTGTTATTTTTAGTTAGGTACACGATTTTCATAATTAGCTTTTTCGTAATCGGGTTTTATTTTTTATAAATTATTTTTTATTTTAGGCTTTTTTTTAGTTACAAGATTTTCATAATTAGCTTTTTCGTAGTCGGGTTTTAGTTTTTATAACTTATTGATCGGAATGAATGCCTTCATCGAGTTCCATTCTGCACAACTAGTTGGCCAGTTTAGTTGGTCGGAGAGGAATGACAGCTTTTCATTGGTTGAGGAGATAGTTTCTCATACTCACATCAGCGAGTTTGTAACGCCGGTACAGCGGGTCTACCGGCGTTAAATCACTCGCTAACTACTCGCATATTTCAACCAATAGCCGGGCCGGATGCCTCACCGAACGCCTTCTGATTGGTTGAGTGAGATCGTTTCTCATACTCACATCGGCGAGTTTGTAACGCCGGTACAGAGGGGCTGAAATGACGTTCGGCCGTGTGACCACTATAGGCTTTCATAAACTTTATGAAGTTGTGCAACTTTTTAATTGAGTCGTGCGGCGTCGTCGACGTCGTCGGTGGAAACTAAACAGTTGAGTTGGTAGCGTGTGCATTCTCTATATTTGAGCATACATACGAGCATACGAACGAAGAGAAGCACTGACATGGCACCTAGTTCACCCGGTGTTATGGGCTGACATCATGGATGTTGTAGGTGATGTAGCCAACAGTGTCAGTTTTCATAAAAAAGTTGGACTAGACGAGAATACAGCCGAGGTTGCTATGCGGCCATCTTCCATCCAGTAAGATGGTATCAACCCAGTCGGCTACAATTCGAGCCTACCACCTAGTAAGGGGCAGGGGAAGGGGCCTACAGTTTCACACCGGTTCCGAACGGTGAAGCATCAGGTGTAGGCCGACTTTAACGCGATCGAAACCGTACCGTGGATACAGCTTAAAAGGATAATCCGTCCATATGTGCGCCGAAATCCGAGATTCCAACATAATCGTCAGTCAAACGCTATAAATTACAAGACGCGAGTGCTATAGCAGCAACCTATAGCGACTGAAATCAAAATTACTAGCGCAATTTAATTATAACGGAAATTTACATTTCAGAAGCCCAAACGCACAGTAGGAGGCCGCGGCAGCGCTATTCAACACTGTATGTGGTGACAGGCACTTTGTATTAAGTCGTCGGTATTGGATAACGGGTAGTTAAGCTCGAGTGGCAGCGGGCTGGGCACGTCAGCCGATGAGACGACGGCCGTTGGAGTAACAACAGGAGAGCATAAACAAGAGGACTGTACATATTTTGAACAGTATCAGGTAGCCGGTTGCAATTATCCTAAGATATAATAATAAAAAAATATATATATATAAGATCTTTGAAAATTAGTTAATAGTACGCTAAGGGGGGGGGGGGGGGGGGGGGGGGGTTCTGTATCGGAAATAGATCACTTTTGAAGAACAAAGAATTTTGTTTTACAAAAAATTTTTATAAAATAATGTAAAAAAATATTTTTTCCGAATCGTTTCAGTTTCATGCCAGGAACAAAAAAGTCTTCCAAATCATAGATTTCGTTCAGAAATTGTGAAAAAACCACAATTTTAGTTTTATTAGCATGGAATAGAAAGAATTTGATTTTTTTTTACCAACTTACACGTGTTACATCATAATGGTAATGAAGACTTTTTTGTTACTGTTATGAAACTGAATTGATTAGGCTATAAAAATCAACCACCCATTTTTTTATTTAAATACATAAAACAATATTTTACATAGAAAAGGCCCAAGGTCCAAAAAAATTTATATAGGTTTTACTCCTATATGATACAGAACCCCCCCTTAGCGTACTATTAACTAATGTTCAAAGACCTTATATATGGGAGGTCCCATACAAGAAACGTGTTTTTTCAAAATTGTTTTGTCTTTGCTCTATCGTAAAAACGGTTTTATGTACATAGAAGCATCAAACTTGGTTTGATTATAATGTAAACTCTAAAGTAAACTGGCCAATTATGTGGCGTTACGGAATCCACGGTGCGCGAGTCCGTCTCGCACTTGGCAAGTTTTTTTTTTTTGCTTCTAAAAATGGTAGCACTCTCTGGATTTCACTCTGCCTCTCTCTCTAATTCAAATCACCTAGATATTTTACGTAATAGTACAAAAGCCTATCGGCGCTTTAAGACCACAACACTTCTCCAAAATGGATGAAGGTTGAAGGGAGCGCGCTACTGGTCCCACCCAGCGATATTGAAACACGGCGGCGCTCTGCGGGCGAAATTTGTATTAAAATACCAGCAGTGGGGCGGTGCGGTGTGGCCGCGGGGAGCCGTGGCACCCCGCAAGGCCTAGTGCCGGATTTATTACTACAGCCTTCCGGAGGCTCTAGCGTGGTTAGCTTCGTTCGCGATATTGTAGCCTTTGCCAAAAAAATTTATAAATTTTTTTTTTTATGGAAACTGACACCGTTTGCTACATCACCTACAACATCCGTGATGTCAGCCCATAACACAGGGTGAACTAGGTGCCATGTCAGTGCTTCCCTTCATTTCATGTCGGCTACACTAAACTGGACGGAAAACACGAACTATTTACATAGCCGTTTCGACCGACGTTTCGTTCAGTGCGGTGGTACCAACCCGGCCGGGATAAACCCTACCACCTAGTAAGGTAAGAAGGGAAGGGACCTACAGTTTAACGTGGAATCCGAACCAACCGCGCCACTGAGCTACCGAGGCTGACGAATTTTCTTATCCCTTAGTCGACTTTTACGACATGCGACGGGGAGAGATGCAGTCGGGCTATTCTTTTTAGTACCGACCCCACACGGTACATTACTACTACATTATTACACGGATTAAATATTTTAAAGTGTGTAACACTTTATTTACCCAGGGATAACTAAATTCTAAAAACTAGTTTTTCGCTCCACCCTAGTGTACATGTGTATATACATAATATACAATTGGTTTCTTGGAAACGACAAGTTTATCTAGATAGACGTGTCATACCAGAGAAAATCGGTTTTCACACAAAAAACAATTGTGTCACGTAAATACATCTGTTGACGCCGCGCCGAGCGAAGCTCGGTCGCCTGGGTACTTATTATTTTTATCTCACTAGTGATCTCACTTAATTTTGCACTACTCATGTCTACCTTACTTACAATCTCAGGTATGACTGGTAGATAATGCAATTAGGCTTTAAGTCCGCCTTTTGAAACTTTTTTGTATTGTGATTAAATCATATTTTAATTTAATTTCAAATTATAATGAGTGTGAAAGACACGAAAGCGGAGACACGTTACCGTCCGGAGAAGGCGCCATGCCACCCAATGCTTCTATTTCATCCAAGCGCTAAAACTTCTCCCGACTCTTCCACTCAATTTTTTTTTTATGTAATCCGGTATGGGTGGCTGAGTCAGAGGGGCCACAGCACATGCTCTGACCAGCCAATATCATCTCCGAGAAGGTAGGTGTCATACCGGAGACTTCCCTGGATTGCTGGCTATACTGAACTAGAGGAGAACACAACCGAGGCTGCTATGCAGCCATCTTACATCCACTCACATTCGCTCAAGCGGCTCTTTCGTTGGGTGATCAACGATTTTTTTTCCTTTCTTCCAACCAACATGCACGACCGAGCCACGGAAGTGTTGATTTATCAATCCTTGTTACTATTATATATCCTCTTTCAGGCCTCAACGCTTTCACGCGCCGATTAATAGAATTAAACTGAGTTTTGCTGACAGAAAGTGCCGCCTTCACTCCGTCTGGCTATAGTGACTGAAGACATTCCCGGCAGCTGAATATTCAACAGGTCTGATCCGGAGCGGCGGAAGCCGAGGCAGCGCATCTAAATGTAATTAGGTCGAAATGTCGACAGCGCCGCACAGACTGTCTTGACTTCGGAAGCACTGTTTCTCTGTTGGCTTAGATCAAATATCATACATACTACTCTTAAGTAATGTCTAATATACATACCAGGAATAAATCTCTTTTATCATGGACGCTGCTCGGAGGATCTTGCATCCCTTATTCCTTGTCATCAAACCTATCTTCGCAGCACTTGTCGCAGAGAAACTGAACACCCATTTGTTGTTAATTGGGCTTTTGAGAAGACATCGTTTCTTTGTCGCACCGCTAGGGTGTGGAACTGTCTTCCGTCGAGTGTGTTTCCCGAATCCTTTAACGTGGGTGTCTTCAAACGCCGTATTAACAGGCTAGACAGCCTAGCAACAGTCCGGAAATCTATGCTGATATTATGACGCATCTCTGAGCGTGGTTTCGCGAGGAGAGGTGTTTTTGGCTCTGTCGACTGTACCATTGGTCCCTCGGCACAGCGACCCATGTTAGTTTACATAAAAAAGTAAGATACACTTATGTTTTCTTTAGTCATGTTTATACGTACAATAAAAATAACGTCACCCCTGTGTTCCCCAGTGGGATAGGCAGAGACAAGGGATCTCCACATTCCACTATCCTGAAAGACCTCTGCCGCTTCTTCCACTCTCATAATGTTCTTCATCGTGCTTGTCGGTTACGGGTACTACGCACTTGACCCTTTTTGAGCACATGTCCGATCTGGTCCAAGTTCGTGCGTCTAGGGCGACCCTTCTCGACTCTTCCACTCACATTCGCTCCATAAATATCTTTCGTTATTCTCTTATCATCCATTCTTCCAACATAAGCGAACCACCGAAGTATTCCTTTCTCAATCCTTGTCACTATATCTTCTTTCAGGTCACAGCGCTCTCGCACTACACTGTTTTTGTTGCACTTGTCCGATATTTTCCACGTAAAGGAAAAATTGAAATTAAAGTTTCTCTTTCTCACTGAATAAAAAATATTTACAAAATAAATAAGAATAATAATAATTGAATAATAAAGTCAAGTTTCCCTTCTAGTTCAGTGTATCCGGAACGACCGAAGTGAAGCACTGACATGGTATCTAGTTCACAAAGGTGTTATAGGCTGACGGCACGGGTGAGGTAGGAGATGTAGACAACTGTCAGGTTCCATAAAAACCAAAAAAATTAATTTAAAAAAAACATAGTTTAGCTAAAATTTAATTATTTATTAGAGTATAAAAATTATATATTTTAATAACTTTGAGCACGGAGGTACCTAGAATCAGACTATATTTTAGTAGCCGGAAAATAATACCTCATATAGCCTTCACATTAATTTGACTATGTGTGAAGTGCCGTCCTCTGAAGCCAGGCCCACACACATATTATATAATTTGGTACGTGGCTTCGTATTTTTTACGGTACCGTATTTATAGTAGATACGTATGGATAATTTTTCCTCTAACATGAAAAACGTTTCTGCAAGTCAGATAAGCAATGATGTTAATGATTGATGACAAAAAACTTCCTAAAAATCCGTAAACAGGTCCAAAATCCAATATAACTTTCCTACTGCCTACATAATTGGATATAATCTTCGGAAAAGAAATATATATAATTATAAAATCGTTAGCATATTGCCGTTTGTAAATTTGTGAAAATTTTATAATAAATAATAAAATAAAAGTGTGCGTGTACGCATTAATAATTAATAAAAAAGCAAGAATAAAAAATTAATGGGTCCCCATCATGTCCCCATACAAGAAACGTGCTAAGAATCGATAAGTACATATTCACGCTACCAAATAATAGATGGCGCCACAGATATTTATATTTTGCGTTGCAGACATACAAAAGATAGACAGATATGTTTCTTGACAGGTATGGTATAGCGGATCCACGGAACCCTCCGTGCGCGAGTAAATCTCGCACTTCGGATTCGTACCGTGTGGGGTCGGTACTTAAAAAGAATAGCCCCACTGCATCACTCCCCGTCGCATGTCGTAAAAGTCGACTAAGGGATAAGAAAATTCGTCAGCCTCGGTAGCTCAGTGGCGCGGTTGGTTAGTCAACTGACGCGGTCAGTGATTGGATGGGTGACCGCTCGACCGTTGGAGGCTGACCGTGGTTCGGATTCCACGTTAAACTGTAGGTCCCTTCCCTTCTTACCTTACTAGGTGGTAGGGTTTATCCCGGCCGGGTTGGTACCACCGCACTGAACGAAACGTCGGTCGAAACGGCTATGTAAATAGTTCGTGTTTTCCGTCCAGTTTAGTGTAGCCGACATGAAATGAAGGGAAGCACTGACATGGCACCTAGTTCACCCTGTGTTATGGGCTCACATCACGGATGTTGTAGGTGATGTAGCCAACCGTGTCAGGTTCCATAAAAAATAAAAAAACTTGACCGATTTTTTTTTGTATTTGTGAGTGTATCCGCCATAATAGCACACATATTCTGTGAACATTTCAACCGGCTAACTATTATGGTTCAAAAGATACAGCCTTAGGACGAACGGAAACGGGTGGACGGACAGACAGACAGACGGCGTAATCATGGGCTGTAGGCTTAGTAATAGGCTGCAAATCTTTCCTCTACAGAACCGGTAAACTCTGGAACGCTCTCCCTGCCCATATATTTCCCCCCCAAGTACATTCTCGGGTCCGTCAAGAGGAGGGCCGTGAATAGGCACCTGTCTGTCAGGCCGGCATGACATTCGCAAACCCCGCACAGGGCCGAATGTCCATGGGCGTCGTTAGACACCTTGCGATTTGTGGCTCGGCTTTTTACATTTTTAGGGTTCCGTATGGCGTATGGATACATTTTAACTAAACCCAGTTCGGCTTTCGGCTTCGTCACATTTGTGTGAGCTCTGGGTGTCGCCTTTAGAGGCTTACTTTCTTCGAGAAAGTAAGTAAAGGTTAAAGCCTGACCAGGAATATATGAGAGCTGTCAAAATGGAGCCACTTTTTAGATTTATATAGCAACATTCAGTATAGAACGCACATATTGAATTGGCCGATGTTTTTATTCAAAATGTACTTTTGCACTGAAATACACAATAAGATATACAAAATGTATTTTAATTTAATGTATCTTTTATATATATTTTGATGTCAATGTAAAAAGAAATAGCCCTGACATTTACATGTTCACAACATTTTTTCCATGTATCTGCAGATATGTCCTGAAGCAAAGTGTACAAATTATTAAAAAAATTATTAATCGACCTTGCTGAAACACTAAACTTTTTAATAAAAATTCTAGTTCAGAAAAACTTAACCTAAGCTATTTTTATTCGAACGTTTCGTATTTCTGTAAAGTCAAAAAGTGTTTTTTGTTCAGAACGAATAATATTTACGTCCCTCTTTTGTTTGCTATTCGGTAAATAGATGCTTGAGATACACCTAGATAGAACAAAAAATAATTACCTAATTGTACATTACGGCGGCCAATGACATAACGTTTCACCTAAATGTCAGTTCAGAAGCAATTTTGACATTGACAACAGATTATCAAGCATCAAACATAATTGTGGCCAGTGTAAGAAATTAGTTCCAACGAAATTCCGCAATATGGCGGCCCCTCATATATTCCTGGTCAGGCTTTACTTATATTGCATCAAAATTTACCATCTTTCATCTATGTACTCTGCGATAAAAGTACCTAGTATGTTATATTGTTCAGTGATTTTTAAATTGAATCTCAAGCGAGCCAAAACGCAGGCGAAAGCTCGTGTAAAAAATATTCTTAATTACTTCCAAGAAAATATTGTTGTGACGTAAGTGCATGTAAACAGGTATCACAGAGGAGGCACGTTGTCCCATTATCCTTATCCTTCCTTCCTTATTCTTCCTTACCTATAATAAAATCCAACGTCTGCTTTCTGTCTGTCTGAGTGTCTGTCTGTCCGCTTATAACTCGAGAACCACTGAACCGATTTTAATAAAACAAAATTCTACGGATAGCTTGATTCTTCCCATCAACTATAGGCTACTTACTATCACGCTAAATAGCTTATGAGGTTAGCAGTGAAGTGAAATATGAGAGCGGGCGGAGCCGCGGGCACAGCTTGTACCTATAATAAAATCCAACGTCTGCTTTCTGTCTGTCTGAGTGTCTGTCTGTCCGCTTATAACTCGAAAACCACTGAACCGATTTTAATAAAACAAAATTCTACGGATAGCTTGATTCTTCCCATCAACTATAGGCTACTTACTATCACGCTAAATAGCTTATGAGGTTAGCAGTGAAGTGAAATATGAGAGCCGGCGGAGCCGCGGCACAGCTTGTAATGGTATATATTACACCGAGAGAGCTTTTTGCTATAGTGCGACAACAGCACGCTCGCCACTTCCCGTAGTTCGTGTTTCCCCGACCCCGGTATAGTTTGACAAGAACGTCAAGCAAGACACTAGCTGCTGCATATTCAACAGGTCGCAATTTGGGTCACATCTGAGCAACATCTACCAACAGATTATGGCAGGAGCTCTCTGATTGGCTGATAAATAGCCAATAGTCCCGGTAGATTTTCCCGCTAATGACGGGCTGATGGATTTTATTATATTTCCGCCATATATTTAAGAATTAAACTACATAGATGCCAACATTTTACGCGAGCTTAGTTGTAGGTAAATGTAATTACTAATTACATCAACTTGTGCTAAGCACTTTTTCAGGCACCCGACTCAGGTCAAAAAAATACCGTTTACTGCTAGTTTTACTCTTTGGAGAAGCATAAACAAAAATAATAATAAAACACTATAAGCCACTTAATGTGTGGCAGGGGCGGGCTTATTGCCTTAGGAAATTTCCTCCAGTCAACCCGGACAGTAAAAAAATAAACATTGTAATCTCCAAAAAGAATCGGATACTTACAAGAAATTGTGACAAGTTTATGAGTAGTTTTACTACCATAACTATGAGTTCACAATAAACAATGTACCTGTTAAAAATCTATCTTTGACGAACGACTGATGTTTTGACGTTCAAGCGGTATTTGTCCTTCATCAAAAGTGGTTAGATAGATAGATAGAAAATGCTTTATTGCTCAAAGAAACATTTAACAGTAGTCACCACATTAGAAAATTTACATTATGGTGCAAAGGCAGACTTTTTTTATGGAAAATGATACGGTTGGCTACATTATCTACTACATCCGTGATGTCAGCCCATAACATCTTGGGGGCCCTAGTGCCATGTCAGTGTTTCCCTTCGGTCGTGCTGACTACACTGAACGGGACGGAGAACCACGACTCATCCCTTACAATGATTTCTTACAGTCAACCTTTGGATGTTTGATATTCGATTAATATAGTAGAATATAAGTAGATAGTAGGAAAAGAGTTGAGCGTGAGAACTGATGATAAAATAATAATAAGAGTATTTATTCACACATGTAAATTACTAAATGATGTAGTAGTATACTAAATGAAAAAGTGTTGTAGGTACATGGTGTAACGTATATCTTTAAAATATTTTTTTAACTTTACTCATTTACATTTGGCGTTTAATTTATTTCACTCGGTTATTGCTGTTTCAACAATAATACTTGCACCATTTAAATTCAAAATTATATTACACGAGGTTGATTGCTATGCGCGCGTGAACGTCACGAGTCACGACCAATCAGAGAGCGCCTCTCATAATCACCCGGTTGATATTGCCTAGATGCGCCCGGGTGAAGCGCATTCCGCCTGTCTGAAGGCAGGCTGCATCGCAGGCTGTAGGTAATGCATTCTGAAAGCTGAAGGGCGGTGCTTCTGGGGCGGGCGGGCTCTGATGAAACATGTGAAGGCTTCGGTTTGTGCCTAGAACGTTTGGTGCATTCGACAGTCGATGTGTTTTAAAAGGGTTTAAGCGCCAACGCATTTTCGATTTTAAACTTTCACTCATAAAGGTGAATGTCAAAATGGAAATTACGTCTCACTTACTCTTAGGTCTAAACACAGGGTCTAAAGTAATTTTGAATCATTAAAAATGTATGGTTAAAATTTTGTGCTGAATTAGAAAAATTAAAAATTAACGGCCAAGTGCGAGCCGGACTCGCGCACCAAGGTTTCCGTACCACCACGCAAATGGTCGGTTTTTATTGTTATTTTACTTTAGATTGGCATTTGCACGGATAGCCATATATAGGTGAAAGTTCATACTATTGTTGTTGTTAAAATGTTTGGATAATTCGGTAGATGGCGCTCTTCTGAAAATTAAGATATTAGTATGGGAACGACTTATTTTTAACATTTTTCTATATTTTATTATTTGTTGTTATATCCGTCCTAATAACACACATTCTGTGAAAATTTCAATCGACTAACTATTACGGTTTCAAAGATACATACAGCAGTAGGACAGACAGATATATAGATGGCATAGACTTAGAAGTAATAGGATTCCGTACGGGCTACGGAAATCTATTAAAAAATCGGTCCAGCCAGAGTCAGAGATAAATTATTGTGAGATTTTTTTAGAAATAGTGATGATTCGTACTATGTAGGCAGTGGCAAACATTCTTGTAAAATAAAATTAGACTTCAAAATAAGAATCGAGCGATGATTCTTGCCAGTTCTTCGCTGTGATAATCGAACTGGCAAAATGCTAAATGTTAATTTTTTTTTTATTGTTTCCGAACTAGCTCCGTCCGAGGTCGAAGCCTCAGGCGCAGCCAATATCACCCCCGAGGAGGTGCCAGTCCGGCTTGGAGGTGGACTAGTGTCGCTGGGGAAAGGCTATTTAAATGATAAAATATGACGAATCCCGAGTGCATGTACTGTCTGTCTATGGATGACGAATAAAGAATAAAGAGCGAGTTTTAAACGCGCACGGAGGGTTCCGTACTTCAGCTATACCATACTTGTCAAAGTAATATCCGTCTATATTTTGTATCTTGTAATGCAAACTGCCTGTCGCGCCATCTATTATTGAGTAGCGTTAATATGTACTAATCGATTCTAAGCACGATTCTTCTATGGGGACCCCTTATTTTTTAATGTTTGCTTTTTTTATTTTTTATTTTTGATTTGTTGTATACAGGGTGTCCCCGGACAGGTGTAGTTCCTTGAAGTAGACTATTCTACGCCTTGTAACAAAAGCACTCGTGAAAGAATTTTTTAATATGTGCTTTCATTAAAATTTTAGGATTTCCTAACAAACTAAATGCGTACTACAATGTGTGGGCGCCTTTAGCGGCGGGCGGTACGCGGGCGCAGCAGCAGCCGGCGGCGGCGGCGCGGTGGGGCGCGGGCGGGGCAGGCTATCTGTTTGCGTTCACTCGCATCGCGTCCGTCCGTATTCCCGCTGCCCGCTGCCCCGCGCCCCGCGCGCGCCCGATTAGAGCATTACAACATTACACTACATTAATAACTTTAAAAATGTATATCTCCGAAACGAGCGTACCTGGAACCCTACTTCTTTTACAAATTATGTTTGTTACAAAGCTTAGAATAGCCTCCTTAAAGGAACTACACCTGTCCGGGGACACCCTGTATAGTATGCAATAATAGTTATCATACAGAAACCATGCATTTTTTCGGGATAAAAATTAGCATTCAGTGCTTGATATATCTACCTACCAAATTTCATCCAAATCCGTCCAGCCGTTTAGTTGTGAAAGTGGAATTAACAAACAATCATCCATACTTTGTCAGCCTCGATAGCTCAGTGGTGCAGACAGTCGACTGTTGCTAATAGTTAAGCAACGCTGGCCCGGTCAGTACTTGCATGGGTGACCGCTCGACCGTTGGAGCCTGACCGTGGTTCGGATTCCACGTAAAACTGTAGGTCCCTTCCCTACTCACCTTACTAGGTTGTATGGTTCAACCCGCCCGGGTTGGTACCACCGCACTGAATGAAACGTGTCGTCCGTCGAAATGGCTATGTAAATAGTTTGTGTTTTCCGTCCAGTTCAGTGTAGCCGTCACGACCGAAGGGAAGCACTGACATGGCACCCAGTTCACCCGGTATTATGGGCTGACATCACGGATGTTGTAGGTGATGTAGCCAACCGTGTCAGTTTCTATAAAAAAAACTTTCGCGTTTATCAAATTAAGTGAAAAGCATATAATAGTAGAGCGTTTTCATTTTACGAAGGCACGAGGGGTATGAGGTAGGAAGTGTTGTGAGACCGCGCTGAGCTCAGTAGGGAACGACTCGGTTCGACGGAGCGACGCGGAGACGTGTAGAACGTGTGTACCGACCTGTCATCGAGTTCATTCTCTACTGAGCTCCGCGCGGTCGCCTCTCGCACCACTTCCTACCTCGTACCCCTCGTGCCTTCGTAAAATGAAAACACTCTACCTTAGAGATTGTACTCGTACTAGCCAGAAACCTGCGTGAATATAAGATATAGTGATTCATAAATCCAGCAAGCGTGCGTCTGCTTGGATGAGCTCTCCCATCTGTTTGTTTGCTATAACTTATGTACTAGAATAATGAGACGGATGATCTATTAGGCTCGTTTGTGGGAAGACGTGTCTTTATTTTGCCATTCTGTTTCTTCTCTCTTTTATATTTTTCTTTTTTTTTCAGACTTTATTACATTCGAACTGGGTGGCCGTACTCGGGGTCGGAGCTCGAGGCATAGACAATTTCACGCCCGCACCAGTCCGGCACTTTTTAGGGTTCCGTATCCGTCGTACGGGACCCTATTACTAAGCCTGCGCCGTATGTCTGTCTATCTTTCCGTCTGCCCGAGGGCTGTATCTCTTGAACCGTAATAGGTAGCCCGTTGAAATGTTCACAGAATATGTGTTATTATGACCGATATAACAACAAATAATAAAACATTTAAAAAGTTAAAAATTCACGGGGTCCCCATACAAGAAACTAAAAAGTGTATGCGCGCCATCTACCGAAAAGAGTATGAAGCATTTTAACTAATAAATAGATTGCGCGAGTGGCGCTAACAATGACATAGCGATACAGAACCCTCTGTGCGCCCGAGTTCGGATCATTCTCAGAAGTCCATTGGCCAGATCCATGATGGATCTAGTGAGATTTTTTTACTCATTAGATTCGACTCGCACTTTGCCGTTTTTTTTAAATTTGTTTTTATTATCTTTGTCATATTTTAACATAGCTTTTGCCAGTTCGATTATAATTATTATCACAGCGAAGAAACGTCGTCACACCGAAGTCGGTCGAAACGGTTATGTAAATAGTTCCGTGTTTTCCGTCCAGTTCAGTGTAGCCGACATGAAATGAAGGGAAGCACTGACATGGCACCTAGTTCACCCGGTGTTATGGGCTGACATCACGGATGTTGTAGATTATGTAGCCAACCGTATCAGTTTACATAAAAATAAAAAATTTGAAGAAGAACCGACAAGAATCTTCGCTAGATTTTTTTACGTCCACTTAGTCTTAATTTACAAGAAGTATTTGCCACAGCCAAAGAGTTTGTATTACGTCGCGCGACGTAATACAAACTCTTTGGCCACAGCCAACACAGTACGTGTTATGATTTAGATTTGAATTTATTATATTTTTATATTATAAGAAAATATACATATCACTTTTTAGTGCTTCTATTATTTATTGAAAAAGAACACATGTTTTTTTTATACACATTTTATATATTTCGGCGAATGCCGTCTTCAGTAATTATGTATTATGATGTATTATGTAATATCATAATACATAATTACTGAAGACGGCATTCGCCGAAATATATAAAATGTGTATAAAAAAAACATGTGTTCTTTTTCAATAAATGATTTAGATTTGACAAACTTGACTGAGGGAAATCGCCTTTTGCTATAGGTTCACTTTCTGAACCGCAGAAAAGTTATGTATAAGGAAGGCGGTGAATACTTTAAGCGGTAAGGACAGCGCAGTGCACAGTGAATTTCAATAAACTTCAGCGTATATTGGCAAAAGACCAAGGGTTCGGTGCCAAGAATTTTCCACTTTCACTGTCTAAAACACCGAAGAGCCGTCTGGACTGGACGACTCGTCGCTGAACAATAGACTTCTGTTAAAATAGATCATTCGATAAAGACATAAGATCACTTAACTTAAGAGGACGTTCCACACTTCGGCCCCATACTTTTTTTTATGTAATCCTGAGTCGGAGGGGCCAAAGCCAATGCTCCGACCAGCCATATCACCTCCGAGAAAGTAGGTGCCATACCGGAGACTTCCCTGGATTGCTGGCTATACTGTACTAGAGAAGAACACACCGAGGTTGCTTTGCGGCCATTTTAAATCCAGTACGGTGGTACCAACCCAGTCGGCTACAATTTGAGCCTACCACCTAGTAAGGGGCAAGGGAAGGGACCTACAGTTTTACACCGGCTCCGAACGGTGAAGCAGCGGGTGTAGGTATGCAGGTAAATTTTTTCGTCAGAAAAAACTCATTGGTACACGCCGACCGGATTCGAACCTCGGACCTCTAGCATGAGAGGCCGATGTACAAACCACTCGGCCACCCGCCGCTAAATGAATGAATACCTACTAATGAACGCAATCGAATGATTGCTCCAAAACGGTTTGGCTTGAGGCAAAAATCGGTCAAGTGCGAGTTTTACTCGCGCACGGAGGGTTCCGTATATTCGCTACACCATGCCTGTCAAAAAAAAAATATTCCTCAGCCATAAGGTTTAGTAAATTTCAAAAATGTATTCAGCGTTTTCTGCTCTCCATAATGATAAACCACTGGATGGGTTTTGGAGATATTTTATTTTTAAAGATGAACAAATGACGACAGAAAAAAAATGTACCCAGACAAACCGTATGACAAACAAAGATACATAAGTACATACATACAAACCATCAGGCTCAATACATTATTCTCTTCTTGGCTTCTACATCGTCGGGTAAAAAGCTAACTCCACAACCAGTCTAGCAGACACTCAAAACTTTTTACTCACGAACCACTTTGTGCCACTTCTATAGAACATTTTTCTCAGTAGTGGTCCGGCGAGAGAGCCTCCCTCAGTAGACCACTGCGCGGGACGACTTCGAAAGACTCTCGATGGGGATTCGCATGAAACATTAACTTCTTCAATCTAAGTCGAAAGCAGTTTTGAGCGGAAAACCTCACTTGCAGAAAGTCTTTAAAGCAGAACGTCTAAAATCAATATTGCATCATTCCCTTGCCCCATACTAGGCGGTAGGCCCAAACTATGGCCGATTGTGTTGGTACCACCGTACTGAAAGTAAGATGGCCGCATAGCAGACGCGACGGGAATTTCCACGTGGTCCCCCTGCCCTACCGAGGCCCCCTGGGGGTCCACGGATACTTTCTGTTCCACCTGGACCCTCTGGGGGGTCCATGGAAACTCTGTGTTTATTTATTTATTTATTTATTTATTTATTTATTAGAAAACAGACAGCCTAATGACAAACAGATAAAGCATAAATTGTACATACATTGACGTCTGGCCATTTTTTGTTTCCCTCATTAGGCTATAGTTTAGTTAGTGGGATCAACGTGTGTGTGTGTGTACGTAGTGAGTGTCAATGCAGTGTAGTGTTGTGTAATGTAGTGTGATGTAGCGTAATGTTTTGTGGTGGTTGTGTAGTGTATTGTAGTGTAGTGTAGTGCAGTATAGTGTAGTGTAGTGTAGTGTAGTGCAGTGCAGTGCAGTGCAGTGTAGTGTAGTGTAGTGTAGTGCTCCACCTGGACCCTGATTATCTGGATTATCTGATGGCAGTACGACAACATTTATCTTGTTTTCAACTCCGTCGACCGCTAGCTGATCCCCTGACCCGACGTCAAGTACATTGATTGTGAAGTAGGAAACGGGATTGGGAGCCGCAGTCCCGAGGGTGGTCGTCTGCATTGTGTTAGAAATTATTTGTTGTCTGATCTATACCTTCCTGGCCTTCGGTTGGGGTCACGACGCTTGCGGAGATTGGTTTATCGTTTTTAGAGTTCCGTACCTTAAAAGGAAAAAAACGGAACCCTTATAAGATCGCTCGCGTGTCCGTCCGTCAGTATGTCACAGAGGTTTCTCTTGAAAACTATAAGTAACGGTGTAAAACTGTAGGTCCCTTCCCTTGCCCCTTACTAGGTGGTAGGCTCAATTTGTAGTCGACTGGGTTGGTACCACCGTACTGGATGTAAGATGGCCGCATAGCAACCTCGGTTGTGTTCTCCTCTAGTCCAGTATAGCCAGCAATCCAGGGAAGTCTCCGGTATGGCACCTACCTTCTCGGAGGTGATATTGGCTGGTTGGTGCATGCGCTTTGGCCCCTCCAAGTCAGCCATCCATACCGGATTACATAAAAAAAAAAAAAAAGTAGAAACTTGAAATATCGCACAATGATAGATCTTGATGATGCGCACATATATTGCTCTTGAACTAAATAAAATTTTATTTTAGATTTATATTGGGGATCAGTTTTGTACCAATAAATACATTTAAATTCTCGTGTGGGGTATTATTTGAAAGAGCCAAAAAGGAGTGTAAAAATTTAAGGATAGTAAAAATATATTTGTTTTTACAATTTTAAGTACATCTAAAAATGTGAAAAAAATTACCATTCTGCCCACGTTTCTAAAGCTAAAAAATTTAGATTTTATTAGGGTTAGTAGATATTATAGACATAATTATAGGAAATCTGCATGTTTTTTGACAATGCAATAGGTGCGGAAAACAATTTTTTTGTTGTTGTTCTAGTACGGAACCATAATCTTGCGAGCCTGACACATAATCTTGACGGGGTTTTTCATGCAACCTGACGTGGTAGGCCGCACCACCTGCTACACCCGTGATGTCAGCTCATTACACCTTGGTGAACTAGGTGCCATGTCAGTGTTTTCCTGTGTTAATATTGGTATTTTTCAATAGAGGATGCAGAGCCGAAGAAGTTTACTGGTCGAAGAGAAAAGTTCTTCTTCGACCAGAAATTAGCCTGGAATTCCGACATTAGCCCGGAGCGTTTTACCAATTTCCCAATTTGTTTTCTTAAAAAAATTGGTAAGCGATTTACGTGTTTAATAGGTACTAAACACAAAACAGTGGCTAGGTACTAGATATTTCTGTCACAAGTCGGCATTATAATGCAAAAATAAAGTCGTAAATTAATTTAAAAATAATTCTTTATTCACATAAAAGTGTTTGTATATTTTGTTAACTGACATCAAACATTGCATACACTATCTAAGAAAGATAAAACATTAAATAAACATTGTTTAGAATAGGTTCAAGAATGTTCGATAGCGGGGATCGTATCTAATCAACAGTATAAAGGCTGTTTGTTTTGCTCAAAGAAAACGTATTAGGACAAACATGTGAGTGTCGGATAGGAGATTCTAGAACAGGGGATTCGTCGGTTCGAAAAGGTTCAGAGTACAAATATTTCCAAAACTTCGGCTTAAATAAACATAACCTCAGCTGGACAACCCAGACGACAATCGTGAAATAAGATTTTACAAAAGTCTCATAATAATATTTTTTTCTTTAAAATCGTCTTTCTCGAAATAAGACGAGCTTATTGGTTTCTCCGAAACAGCTCTAGCGATTTGGATGAAATTTTGTATTTAGAGCATGTTTTTTTTCAAGTTTATCTAGATATGTGTAGACGCCGAGCGAAGCTCGGTCGCCCGGGTACTATATAATCAGAATCACAAATTTTATTTTCATTTATTTAAATGTAACCATATTCTACAAAATCTTCAACGACATCCCTTATTCTCTCACTGTGTAGCTTGTAGCTTTCTGAATCTTTCTGTTGTACTCTCGCTTCTCCATTTATCATATCAACAGGATCAGGTATATCATCAGAGGTGCACGTCATGAACATTAGAACGCAAATGGCCGAGCACAGACCGAATACGCTGACTCTCTTCACTTCTTCCATGAATTCAGCCCAAGGAAAGACCTTTTCGACATCCAGAGAGAACTTATGCAGTTGATTGCTCAAAGCGTCGTGATATACTTTAAGTAGTTCATTGTAGTGTTCCTTTCGTAGCTCTTGCGATGTACAGCAGAACATAATGTAGGAGATATCGGTACAGGGAGAAGTATGTCGGATAATCTGATAGTCTAGGGGGCAGACGGAGGTTGGCTTACCGTCCTGCAATAAAGATGAAACATTAATCCAATTCGGCGGAAAGCAGTGGTTCCGTACAGCTTACGGCAGGGAGGAATGGAGGAAAATTGGATAGGGGTGTTTCCAGCAGTGGACGCATATACGCTGATAACTGACTGAATGTCTGACTGACTGATTAATCCAATTATAGAAAGAGCTCCAATGGTGATTAGAACGCGTCTAGTTTAGACAGCGGCTTATCGGTAAATTTGCCGTCTCAGATGCCAAGACACACAGCTGTGTAGTAATGGTTTCGAATGAACACTTAAATTGATAGTCGACACAATCTAACATTCCTGACATCCGGAGGCAAACGGGAAGTACCACTAAAAGAAGCCCATATAAACAGTAGTATGCTCACCTGATAAGCGAAAAGCATGTTATTCTTCCAATAATCTCCATGACACAACACCGAATACTTTTTCGGTACCAGAAGGTTGCCCATTATGCCAAACGTGTCCTTAGCGATAGGTTCCAATCTCTCCTTCAATTCACCGTCCACGACCTCTAAGGCTATCGCAGAAGCATTAGCACAAAATCCTTTCATAGGACTGTCACCTTCGAAAAGATCATTAGTTGCCTGAGATGCCAATTTTGTATACGCTTTGGGATTTCTCTCCTGTAGTACATAGGATAGTGCGTGAAACTTTGCCAGAGTTGTGAGGGCAATGGAGACGTGGTCGAAATCGAGGGTTGCAAGACGGGGTTTGTGCATGCGATATGACTGAAGCATCAGGTCTTCCATAACCAAAAGTTCGTTCAATTCCTCCTTGTTCATCGTATAGCATTTCACAAATTTGAACTTGTCAGCTTCCTGGAGGTCATCCTGAAGTTTTTCCAAGACTGGGAAGACTTCTCCGTATGCGAAAATCTCTCTGAGAAAGAGATCTCGCATTGGCATGGTATCTCGAGTTTTCTGACAACTCGGTGCAGATTTCACGATGACCTGCAGGGTGGATGGTGTTCCCCATATTTCACCAGAAATTTCAACTTTGGTAACAACCCCGACGTAATTATCACCCTTCTGTGATCCGGATTCGAATTTTAACTCAGCGTTCTTAAAACCGTAGTTTTTGGCAAATTTTCTGATAAAACCTTCAATGTTGGACATGGTGGAGATTTTGCGAATGTAATTCTAATGATAAACGTTTACGCGCAATATCTGATACGAAATGAGCGATTATTTAGGATTTCTGCTGTTTTATCTGTGCTCGCTTGGCCGCGGTACCATAATGATATGTTTATAATGGGATTCCACTTGAACAAATGTGTACACTTAGAGTTAGTTAACTAGTCCAAAGCCAGCACGTTTATCTAGGACTAGTTTTTGCACGCGGCGTCGTGTCGCTCGCGTGAAATTCGAATTAAAAAAATAATGACGCAAGTGACAATTTTTTTTCCTAAGATCAGAAGAAAGGACATACCTTTCGATACAGCGATTTACGCGGCTTCAGTCGTGTAAAATTCGAATTTCAAAAGAATAGAGTCGCTTATTAAGGATGAGACTGAAGGCGGCGGCGGCGCCTAATTCTACGTAATAGACGATATATTTTTGCTTATTATTTATTTTGTTAAAATGTACGCGAAGGGAAGGACAGTTTATTTGATTATAGAAAAGTTTCTGATATTTTTACATACATTTACATTATCAATTCTTGCTTCCTGTATTTCAATACTTTATCGAAATGCCCCCTTTCTTCATCTCATAAAATTTGTCTTCAATTCAATTTGATGCATAGGACGAATAAGCGTTTAATTATGCAACGATTACTCATGCGAGAGGTCGAAGGTTCGAATGAAAAGTTCGAAGCCAACGAGATTTTCTGATTTTCTAAGAATTTATGTGATTTTTATCCGGCACTCCGGTGATTCTTTTAGTAACTTGAGAAGCCTGTAAACTAAAGACCCTAACCAGTTTGTTGATTAAAGAAAGTCTTTTTCGCCACCAAAAATGTACTTAGGTTTGGTCATACTCACGTTTTTATAAAATACTAGCTTTTGCTCGCGGCTTCGCTCGCGGTAGACTCGGTTTAATAGCAAATCCGATTTTAACGGATGACCCGAATTCGATGAAACTATTTATTCAAGCGCAAATATGATAATAAACGATCGCTTCTATTATAGTCTCTCTCTCCCCCCCTCCCCCCCCCCTCTCCCTCTCTCCCTTACTCCCCTGTCCTCTTAGTTCTTTTTCAAATTCAAATTCAAATTCACAACTCTCCATCCGGCACTACCATTCGACACTAAATTCCCTTCACACTATACTTTCTTAAATACTGCTCAGCCCTATTTAGCTATTTAGCTGATGGTATATAGCCTATAGTGAGCAGCAAGTTCTACTCTTTTCATTGGTACAAATCACATCAAAATCTGTTCAGTCGTTCTGGATTTCACCTCATACATATATACAGACAGACGTTCCCTTTTATAAGAAGTAGAGAATATGATTACGGCTGGCCATTACTCTATCAACACATTATACCTACTAATTAAACTATAGTACTTGACTGGGTACAGTCGGTTTGATACCTATGTACCTACCACACCTGACGATGTAGATACAAGCAGACAATCGTCGGTTAAAATTATATGGCCGCTCTATTCATTTTATTTAAAACAGCCTGTTTATCGATCTTGTTTATTTTGATATTATTATAATTCTTAGTCGGAAACCCGAGTCCGCTAGTCCGACTAGGGTTTTATTATAATAATAGCTTTTGCCCGCGACTTCGCTCACGTGAAATTCGTATAGATGAAAGTAAGTAAACCCGTTACCGTACCTTTATTTTGGTGCGCGGAACTATTCGGTTTGTGTAAGAGCCAGATCGTAGCGTGACCGGAACTGAATTTTATTTAGCCTATCATTTGTCACGTTTAGTTAAATGTGCTTGTACTAAGTTTCATCGAATTCGGATGATCGGTTTAAGAGTTATACAGAAAATATTTCTAAAAATCGTCAGTTTAGTTTTAGTATCATACATATAGTGTACAAACAAACGCAGTATCTCATGAAACAAATTAACTTACTCAATGACCATCCCTTACAGATTTATTATTAGTATTGATGAATGACCTTGTCGTCGACAGTGACTTCTGTAAGCATAGATTTAACTAACTATTGTTGATTTTATAATTAATTTTGAATTTTTTAAGTATTTATTAGGACTTTCTTTTAAACTTTTCGTTATTAGAAAATTCTGAATATGATGGCTGATTTAGTTGTAGGCGTTAAATACTTTTAAAATATACCAAATACTTCAATTTCCCCTTGGTATTTAACTTGGTATAAAACAACTGAATAGTATTTTTTTTTAAGTTGGTAATGAATGACAAGCTATGTTTATTTGAAATTTAAATAATCAGCCAAGTGCAAGTCACTCACGCACGGAGGTTTCCGTCGTAGGTTTTCGTAAATCCGCTATACCATACCTGTCTAAAAAAATTTTTTTTATTCTGTGAAAATTTCAACCACCTACCTATTACAGTTCAAAAGAAAAAACCCTCGGACGGACAGACAGACATATTTTTCAAATTTTATTTTATACATGTGGGGTCGGTACTTAAAAAGAACCACTGCATCTCTTCCCGTGCATGTTGTAAAAGACGACTAAGTGATACACGCAAAACGGCGACTAAGGGCGCACAATATGCCGTGCATAAGGGCGACATGCCAGCCACCTCTCACCTTGGCACTGTCCTGCAGCAGGTGGGTCTTCGTGCCTTACTGCTTGATAGTTATCTTGTCCTAATATTTTGCTAAACGTGGTGGTCAGTGTTGTGCTGTAATTTACAAGAGCACTTGCAGCAGAACACCGACTACTCTGCTTACTCCGATTGTCGGGGTAAAGCATGTGGTATGTATGTAACAACATTCGATTTTGTTTAAATAAATCCCACATATGAGATAACGAAAGAAACGGAATGAAGCCGCTACCGGCGCGGCGGCAGCGGCGGGGCGCGGCGCGACAGTGTTATAGAAGTGTTTTCATTTTACGATGGCACGAGGGGTACGAGGTAGGAAGTGGTGCGAGAGGTGACCGCGCGGAGCTCAGTAAAGAACGAACCCGTTGCCCGGTCGGTACACACGTTCTACACGTCTCCGCGTCGCTCCGTCGAACCGAGTCGTTCCTTACTGAGCTCCGCGCGGTCTCACACCACTTCCTACCTCATACCCCTCGTGCCTTCGTAAAATGAAAACACTCTACTGTTGTACTGCGCAATATATGAGCACTGTCTATTCATGCTTGTCAGCAGAATCATAAGGAAAATTCTTGAAAAAACAACACATAAGTAGTTTATTTATATAATATTACCTACTAATCTGATGTGCTAGGTCAGGCATGGGCAACCTTTTTGGTCCAGGGGCCACATTATGTGTTTTGCTGTGGAGTCGCGGGCCACATTAAGTCTACATTTCTAAAACGTGTACCCAAACCTACTTGCATTGATGCAACTGAATGAAGTGAAGCGAACTGAACTGAACTGAATGAAGTGAAGCGAACTGAACTGAACTGAATGAAGTGAAGCGAACTGAACTGAACTGAATTAAGTGAAGCGAACGCTGCGCTCGCCGCAAAAGTGCAGCAGCCCGGCGCGGCGCGATTTTTGAATGAATATTTCGGCTAGTCGAGCCGGACCCAAATAATTTACAGGAAAATATCGCGGGCCAGACAAAAAGACCTCGCGGGCCGGATATGGCCCGCGGGCCGTAGGTTGCCCATGCCTGTGCTAGGTAATGGTTCATTAAACAAACATAGATTATGCAGTATGCTAGGTTAGACATTAAAAGAAATGTCCTTTATTGACTAGTTAGTCTGCGAGAGAGTGTTTTCCGACACTCTTCGGTGTTAGTTACATTCTCACACACACACTGCGTTTTCCTGTCCACGGATGCCAGTGCGTGTAATCTTCGGCTAACGTGCCCAGTCCACTGCCACTTGAGCTTAGCTACTGCTTACGCTTAGTTAGTATGTATCTAAGTTAAAAAAAAAGTAAAAAAAAGTCAAAAAAGTCAAAAACGTTAAATTCTCTATCACTATTTACACCTTTTCGGTTTTATTCAGAGAAATATTTAATTTGCTTCGTTCTTTGTTTAATATATTAATAATATGTACTCGTATTAGTGAAAGATTTATGCAATGTTGTTGATTTCATTAAAAAGAAATAAATGTCAGCCTCGGTAGCTCAGTCAGTGGTGCGGTCGGTCGACTGTTGTTAAGCAACGCTGAGCGCGGTCAGTACTTGGATGGTTGACCGCTCGACTGTTGGAGGCTGACCGTGGTTCGAATTCCACGTTAAACTGTAGGTCCCTTCCCTTCTTACTTTACTAGGTGGTAGGGTTTATCCCGCCCGGGTTGTTACCACCGCACTGAATAATAGGTCGGTTGAAACGGCTATGTAAATCGTGTTTCCGTCCAGTTCAGTTTAGCCGGCACGACCGAAGGGAAGCACTGACACGGCACCTAGTTCACCCGGTGTTCATCATCATCATCATCAGCCTGTATCGGCCCACTGCTGGACATATGCCTCTCCTAAGGCACGCCACCACCCGGTGTTATGGGCTGACATCACGGATGTTGTAGGCGATGTAGCCAACCGTGTCAGTTTCCATAAAAAAAAAACATAAATGTATTAGCATCCTTAAACATACATGTTGTAAGGCCTGTAATTAATTTATAGAAGGAGATGTTTGCCCGTCATTGGGGCTGCACCACATATGATCTGTGGGCTGCACTGCACTAGCTTGAAACTTTCTACTTTAGGCATCGATAAAAAAAAATCATTAGTTAGATTTGTTTAGGTCAATGACTTTTGTGTATACGAATGAAAGTGTATCAGACCTGTTGGTAAACCTTAAATAATAGATAATAAATAAATAAATAAAAAAATAAATAAATAGCATTAGCTGAAATGAATGAAATGAAATGAAGGGAAGCACTGACATGTCATCTAGTTCGCCCGGTGTTATGGGCTGACATCACGGATGTTGTAGGTGATGTAGCCAACCGCGTCAGTTTCCATAAAAAGAAAAAAAAGCAGCAAACGCACTGGGCCAACGTGTACAAACAAACGCCATCACTGACCTGAGTTCGACGTGCCCGTCGCGCAGCAGCAGCGCCAAGTAGTCCCCCGACAGATCGTCCCTCTCGCCCGTGAGCAGAAGCACGCCGCGCGCGCGCTCCGGCCGCACGCGCAGCCGCATGCGCACGCGCTTGTACGCGCCGCGCAGCGCCGGCAGCGCCAGCCAACCGCCGCCGGAGAACCGCGGCGACGTGATTCGTGTCTCTGTTGACAAGGGAGAGTGGTTGCTGTTAGTAGTCCCCCAACAGATCGTCCCTCTCGCCCGTGAGCAGAAGCACGCCGCGCGCGCGCTCCGGCCGCACGCGCAGCCGCATGCGCACGCGCTTGTACGCGCCGCGCAGCGCCGTCAGCGCCAGCTAACCGCCGCCGGAGAACCGCGGCGACGTGATCCGTGTCTCTGTTGACAAGGGAGGGGTGGTTGCTGTTAGTAGTCCCCCGACAGGTCGTCCCTCTCGCCCGTGAGCAGCAGCACGCCGCGCGCGCGCTCCGGCCGCACGCGCAGCCACATGCGCACGCGCCTGTACGCGCCGCGCAGCGCCGGCAGCGCCAGCCAACCGCCGCCGGAGAACCGCGGCGACGTGATCCGTGTCTCTGTTGACAAGGGAGAGTGGTTGCTGTTAGTAGTCCCCCGACAGGTCGTCCCTCTCGCCCGTGAGCAGCAGCACGCCGCGCGCGCGCTCTGGCTTGCGGTGCTTGCTGTTAAATAGAAGTTTTTTAATAGAAAGCGCGACATGTGGCGCTGAGCTACCCATAAGGTGTCCAACGACGCCCATGGACATTCGGTCGGGGAAGGGTCATAGTCCATGGCCCTTGGTCCAAGGCCGACATTTCATTCACAACCCGCGCATGACTCATGCATGCGGGGGTTGTGAATGACATGTCGGCCTGATTGGTGCCTATTCTCGCCTCTCTTGAAGGACAAGAAACTGTACGTGGGGAGGGGGGGGGGATATGTGGACAGAGAGAAGACCAATTCTGTGGAGGAAAGATCTGCAGAACCGATTGGTACGTAGCTAAGACTAAAAGAAGATACAGTGACAAGGATTGAGAAAGGAATGCTCCGGTGGTTCAGGCATGTTGTAAGAATGGATGACATAAGACTAAAGAAAGAAATTTATGGAGCGAATGTTAGTGGAAGGGTCGCCCTAGCTGCAATAAAAGCATGAAAGCAGGATAAATCCTGTGGAAATGCGCGCGTTGAGGAGTATGTGTGAAGTTACAATCAAAGACAGATTGATAAATAGTGTAGTGCGAGAGCGCTGTGGCCTGAAAGAAATATAGTGACAAGGATTGAGAAAGGAATGCTTGGGTAGTTCGGTCTTGTTGTAAGAATGGATGATAGGAGACTAACGAAAGAAATTTATGGAGCAAATGTGAACGGAAGAGTCGTGAAGGGTCGTCCTAGACGCACGTATCTAGACCAGATCGGGCATGTGCTAAGCAAGGATTAAGCGCGTAGCACCCGACTAACCGACGAGCATGCATGAAGAACATTATGAGAGTGGAAGAGGCGGCAGAGGTGTGTCAGGATCGTGGCTAGTGGAGATCCGTTGCCTCTGCCTACACCACTGGGAAACCGGCGTGACGCTATGTATGTATGTTTCTCCGTCGTGTGGACATCTCGAACCGTGTTGGAAGAAAAGAATCGACGACAAAAGAGCCTAATGATCGCCAGCTGTTGTTAGTCATTGAGCTGTGGAAGTGATCGATGGCCTCCATTTCTCTCGGCTGTGTCCCGCGAGATATTGCTGCGAGTTGGGAGAGCTCGTCGGCATTCTTCCTCTCGACTCAGCCGCGTACTGAATTCATGAGACTGATGTCATTTGAATATTCTTTGGATAAGCGGGAAGAAAAGAAAAACCAATAAGATGTTGGTAATAATCAGTAAGAAAATGGTCCGTTAGGGGGAAGACGGTCGTCGATCGCTGTTCTGTGAGTGGAGAAAAAAGTATCCTTCGATCCACTAGAGGAGCAGAGTGGAGAAAAAAGTATCCTTCGATTCACTAGTGGAGCAGAGTGGAGAAAAAAGTATCCTTCGATCCACTAGTGGAGCAGAGTGGAGAAAAAAGTATCCTTCGATCCACTAGTGGAGCAGAGTGGAGAAAAACGTATACTTCGATTCACTAGTGGAGAAAAAAGTATCCTTCGATCCACTAGTGGAGCAGAGTGGAGAAAAAAGTATCCTTCGATCCACTAGAGGAGCAGAGTGGAGAAAAAAGTATCCTTCAATCCACTAGTGGAGCAGAGTGGAGAAAAAAGTATCCTTCGATCCACTAGTGGAGCAGAGTGGAGAAAAAAGTATACTTCGATTCACTAGTGGAGCAGAGTGGAGAAAAAAGTATCCTTCGATCCACTAGTGGAGCAGAGTGGAAAAAAAGTATCCTTCGATCCACTAGTGGAGCAGAGTGGAGAAAAAAGTATCCTTCGATCCACTAGTGGAGCAGAGTGGAGAAAAAAGTATACTTCGATTCACTAGTGGAGCAGAGTGGAGAAAAAAGTATCCTTCGATCCACTAGTGGAGCAGAGTGGAAAAAAAGTATCCTTCGATCCACTAGTGGATCAAAGCAGTGGATCAAAGTGGACGCACTGATAATAATAATTATAATATTTATTGAAAACACTAAAAATAGTGTTTACATTGAACCAAAATGTTCATCTTCGAATCCACAGCACAAAACTAAGTTAACATCAATATTCGCAAACATTTCATAACAAACAGCACTCTGTTTGTGGTGGGCGACTCCAAACTACTGAAAACAATGAACGAGTTAAACCAACTTCCACTGGAAGTTGGTTTTAGTAGACTAGACAAATAAAAACTGATCTTAAAATAAAGACTGCTCCAAAAATATGTTTGAAAACAAAATCGAAAATATAAAAAATGGGCTAAGGGTAGGTCATTGATGTGGGACGCCACTTGTGTCGACACATTGGCTCCAAGTCACGTTCGGGCCTCTTCAAGAGCGGCTGGCGCGGCCGCGGCCGGAGCCGAGAGCCTCAAAGGCAACAAATATTCAAATATTATTCAAGATTTCGAATTTGTTGCGTTTGCGGTTGAAACCCTCGGTCCGTGGAGCAGTGAAGCCAAAAGCTTCTTGAAGAGGCTTGGGCCTCTGCTGGTGGACGCAACTGGCGTCCCGCAATCAAGGGCCTACTTCATTCAAAGGGTAAGCCTTGCCATCCAGCGGGGTAATGCAGCAAGTGTTCTAGGAACATTTGAAAATGCCCCTTTTGATAGTTATTTTAATGTTTGTTAGGTAGGTTTATTTCTTTAGTTATTAGTATTACTTTTTTGTTATTTATTAAATAAATTATACAAATTAATTCTGAAAAATCGAAATCATAAAATTATAAATTTTTGACTGGATTTAGAGGTCGATTTCAATATCTTCGGTTAAAATATAGCTGCCGGTTAACTCGTGTGAATTTTAAGAGAATTTCAAAATAGCCGAAAGATACATTTTAACCGGTACTTAATCATTGGGGCAGAGGTGACGTACTAAATAAACAAAGTCTTGTAGAATGTGTAATTGTAAAGTACGGGTATGGAATTTTATTACTAAGACTGCGTCGTCCGTCTGTCCGTCTGTCCGTCTGTCCGTTCTACCTGAACCTACCTACCAGGACTGTATTTTTTTAACCGTAATAGATGGCCGATTGAAATTTTCACAGAATATGTGATATTTATTATGATGTCCTAAGAAATCCAAAAAAAAAAAATAAGATTAAACAATTAAGGGTGGTTCCCAAACAAGAAACGTGTTTTTTCAACGTTTAATTTTTTTGTTCTATTGTAACAAACAGAAATTGTGATTATGGTGCAAACTCTAAAGAAAAACAATAAATAATAAAATCCAACCAATTACATGGGTGCGGAACCCTCGGTGCGCGAGTTCGACTCGCACTTGGTCGGTTTTTTAGAAGGACCAGCAGGCTCGTAGGCGTCTGACCTAACATCGCAATCAAGAGATTAGGAGTTAGTATGCTACACAAATACACAAACATAACATACAGACTTTCAAATTTAACACGATAAATCTAATTTCAAATCTCTGTCATAATCGCAAAAAATCGCAACAACCCTCCTTTCAAAATTGCACACCCCGTAATCACAGGAACCCAGTCTTCCGGGACGTACGCGGGGCGTCACTTCTGTCAAATTACACTCATTACCAGCACTCAACACTACCCCCCCCCCCCCCAGCCTTCCCCCCACGCCCCCCTAAACTCCCCCCGCTCGGCTCCAGAGCTATCGGGAGGTTCATTACCGTCCAACTTGAGTACATTAGAGCCATTAAGAGCTCGACACCTAAGTTGTAGTGGGCACTTTAGTGCTTCGGACCGAGTATTTATTTTGTACGTGGACTGGATCAGTTATTTGGAAGTTTATTTCTAGTACTAGCTAGTGAAATTCGTATTTAAAAAGAAGAAAGTAAGTAAGCCCGCTGCCGTACCTTTATTTCGGCGCGAGGAAAAATTCGGTTTGTATGAGAGCCACATCTTAGGGTAACCGTAACTGAATTTTATTTAGCTTATCCTGTGTGCGGTATAGCTAAATGTGCTTGTACTAAGTTTAATCGAATTCGGATGATGGGTTTAAGAGTTATGGAGGAACATACATACAAAAAAGATTTCTAAAAATCGTCAATTTAGTTTTAGTATCATACATAGAGTCTACATACGCAATATCTCATAAAACAAAGTAACTATTCATGGACAGCTGCTTGGCTGATCTGAAAGAATATGATTGTGGATTAAGAATGGATGAGTTAGTTGTGAAATGCCTCTTGTACGCCGACGATCAAGTGATACTTACGTCGTCGGTGGGCGAGTTGCAGGACATGGTAACTGTTATGGTTGAACCATTTAAAAGGAAGGGAATGAAAGTGAATGTAAACAAGACGAAAGTAATGGTACTGGAGAGGAATGAAATAGTGTCTGAATGCGATGTAAGGATTGGGGATGAGAGACTGGAGCAAGTGAACGAATTCGTATATCTGGGGAATATGTTCACGCGGGATGGATAATGTGAAGGAGATGTATAAGAGAGTGAAAGCCGGCAACCAAGTGAATGGGGCGTTGCACGATATTATGAGCAGTCAAAGCATGTCAACTAGGGCACGTTTGGCTGTCCATGGTGGAGTGCTGGCCTATGTACGGGAGTGAAAGTGGGCATGGCAGACGAAGTATGAAAGCAGGATTAATGCTGTGGAAAGGCGCGCGTTGAGGAGTATGTGTGGTGTTACAATGAAAGATAGATTGAGAAATAGTGTAGTACGAGAGCGCTGTCTGAAAGAAGATATAGTGACAAGGATTGAGAAAGGAATGCTTCGGTGGTTCGGTCATGTTGGAAGAATGGATGATAGGAGACTAACGAAAGAAATTTATGAAGCAAATGTGAGTGGAAGAGTCGGGAAGGGTCGCCCTAGACGCACGTATCTAGACCAGATCGGGCATGTGCTAAACAAGGATCAAGCGCGTACATAGCGTCGCGCCTGTTTCCCGGTGGGGTAGGCAGAGACAACCGATATCCACGTGCCACGATCCTGACACACCTCTGCCGTCTCTTCCAATCTCATAATGTTCTTCACACATGCTCGTCGGTTACGGGTACTACGCACTTGAGTACGCCCTTCTTATCTTACTAGGTGGTAAAGTTTAAACCTGCCCGGGTTGGTACTAGCGCACTGAATGAAAAGTAGGTAAATAGTTCGTGTTTTCGTCCAGTTTAGTGTAGCCGGCACGACCGAAGGGAAGCACTGACATGGCACCTAGTTCACCAATTTGTTATAGGCTGATATCACGGATGTTGTAGGTGATGTAGCCAAACTTGTCAGTTTCCATAAAAAAATACATCACACTTTGAAAAGTGAGATACGGGATGAGGACAACATGACGTGATAAAGGGCGACAGTTAACCACCTCTCACATTGGCACAGTCCTTCCACCGAGTCATACGAGCAGGTCCCTTACTTGTCCGAATACTTTGCGAACCACGTTCGGTGTTCCACTGGTGCAGTAATTGACCAGAGTTCTTGCAGCACAACACCGATTACTCTGCTTGCCCCGATTGTCGGGATACAGCCTGTAGTATGTATTGCACTGGTGATTACTTTCACCAGTGAATGTTCTATATTCTTGTTCTCTATCTTGAAAGAAACTCGGATAGACGATGCAGTGAAATCATTTATTCCAAGTTAGAAATTGAGATTACATGTTGAGATTTAGAATTCTAGGGCCGAACTGCACATTACAAAGCAAAACAATAACAAGAACAAAACAGGATTACATTCGAAAAACATATTTTAATTTTGAAAAGCATAGATTGTCTCTATGGCCAAAAGTATAAAATCTTGCACTGGCAAACTGCCAGCGCTGTATGTATGTAAGTACACAGTCTTGAAGGTAGTTTCAATCGAAACAACTAACTTTCTTCGTTGGTGTTTGAATGACTGAGTTGAATATGTGCATAATTCTAACAAGTTCGGAGTCCTAGATCCAGGCAGTTTGTCGGTCTGTTTGTCTAGACGACGACGTTCGGCTCGCAGGAGAAACTTACGCGACGTTTCATTTGCCAAATTGTGATTGCACAAAGATGAGTGTTGGTAGGACAGAAGCGACAGTTCGAGAATTTTTATTGAATTTTTTTTCTAACTACCTACTCAAGAGTTAAGAAGAAAGAAAGGAAATATAAATAATAACCAATTAAAACTAAAAAAGCTAAAAAACGTTTGGGAGAAAAAATAATTCCAAAACCCGACCACAGATTACTTAATAGCTACTTCACCCGACTACGAAAACGGACAAATAACAAAGAAAGTGCATGGATCGACCGTTGGTTGTTGGAGGCTGGCCGTGGTTTGGATTCCAGATAAAACTGTAGGTTCCTTCTCTTCTTACCTTACTAGTGGAAAACTAACCTACTTACTATATAGTGGAAAATCTAAAAATAATTTTACATGATTTATTTCCATTTTCAAAAACGCCCTATAATGAAAAATAAATTCCTCAAGAATTTACTTGGATTGATCCGAGTCGCGTCTTGTCTTTCTTCTATGACAGAATTGAACCTAGTTGCTGAAGTTGGCGCAAGTTTGTGCCAGTCATAACTAAGGAGTGGAAACAGACGGCGACTGGAGACACGATCGGTCTTCCAACTGGTCGACTGAAAACGAGACCAGTTGATCGACCAATCGAAATAACTAATAACATAGAACTAGTCGGAAAAAAAAACTGATCCAAGAAATGATTGGAAATTGCAAGTTCTCCAATTTTATAAAATAACTAGCTTTTGCCCGCGGCTTCGCTCGCGTGAAATTTGTATTTCAAAAGAAGAAAGTAAGTAACTAAGGGCGAGCTGGGTTCAGGTAAACGATAAACCGTCTCGAAGAAAGTGAGTAACTTTTTGAGGCCGAAGGCGGAGTTGCGTTCAGGAAGACGATAAACCTTCTCGAAGACAGTAAGTAACTATGGGCGAGGCCGAAGGCCGAGCTGCGTTCAGGAAGAGGACAAACCATCTATAAGAAAGTAAGTAACAAAGGGCGAGGCCGAAGGCCGAGCTGCGTTCAGGAAGAGGATAACCTTTTCGAAGAAAGTAAGTAACTATGGGCGAGGCCGAAGGCCGAGCTTCGTTCAGGATGAGGGTAAACTTTTCGAAGTAAGTAAGTAACAGAGGGCGAGGCCGAAGGCCGAGCTGCGTTCAGGAAAACTGAACCTTCTCGAAGACAGTAAGTGACTATGGGCGAGGCCGAAGGCCGAGCTGCGTTCAGGAAGAGGATAACATTTTCTAAGAAAGTAAGTAACAGAGGGCGAGGCCGAAGGCCGAGCTGCGTTCAGGATGACGATAAACTTTTTCGAAGACAGTAAGTAACTATGGGCGAGGCCGAAGGCCGAGCTGCGTTCAGGAAGAGGATAAACCATCTTTAAGAAGTAAGTAACAAAGGGCGAGGCCGAAGGCCGAGCTGCGTTCAGAAAGAGGATAACCTTTTCGAAGAATGTAAGTAACCGAGGGCGAGTCCGAAGGCCGAGCTGCGTTCAGGAAGACCATAAATCTTCTCGAAGAAAGTAACTTCTTTGTTACTTACTTTCTTCGAAAAGGTTTATCCTCTTCCTGAACACATCTCGGCCTTCGGCCTTGCCCATAGTTACTTACTGTCTTCGAGAATTTATCGTCTTCCTGAACGCAGCTCGGCCTTCGGCCTCGCCTATAGTTACTTACTGTCTTCGAAAAGGTTTATCGTCTTCCTGAACGAAGCTCGGCCCTCGGCCTCGCCCTCTGTTACTTACTTTCTTCGAACAGGTTATCCTCTTCCTGAACGCAGCTCGGCCTTCGGCCTCGCCCATAGTTACTTACTGTCTTCGAGAAGGTATATCGTTTTCCTGAACGCAGCTCGGCCTTCGGCCTCGCCCTCTGTTACTTACTTTCTTCGAAAAGTTTACCCGCATGCTAAATGCAGCTCGGCCTTCGGCCTCGCCCATAGTTACTTACTGTCTTCGAAAAGGTTTATCGTCTTCCTGAACGCAGCTCGGCCTTCGGCCTCGCCCTCTGTTACTTACTTTCTTCGAAAAGGTTATCCTCTTCCTCAACGCAGCTCGGCCTTCGGCCTCGCCCATAGTTACTTACTGTCTTCGAGAAGGTTTATCGTTTTCCTGAACGCAGCTCCGCCATCAGCCTCGCCCTCTGTTACTTACTTTCTTCGAAAAGGTTATCCTCTTCCTGAACGCAGCTCGGCCTTCGGCCTCGCCCTTTGTTACTTACTTTCTTAAAGATGGTTTATCCTCTTCCTGAACGCAGCTCGGCCTTCGGCCTCGCCCATAGTTACTTACTGTCTTCGAGAAGGTTTATCGTCTTCCTGAACGCAACTTCGCCTTCGGCCTCAAAAAGTTACTCACTTTCTTCGAGACGGTTTATCGTTTACCTGAACCCATCTCGCCCTTAGTTACTTATTTTCTTCCTTTGAAATACGAATTTCACGCGAGCGAAGCCGCGGTAAATTTTTTAACATTACTTATGTCCTCTAGAGGGCGCCATATCCTATAGCCTATAGACGTTGGATGCGTCTTGACGACCAGCGTACGGTCAAGACGCATCCAACGATACCTCATTTGTCAAATTATGATAAGTAGTTTCGAAGTTATTATGAGGGAACAGTTGAACATACATACATACATACATACCGGTCAAAAACATAACTCTCCTTTTCGCTTCGCCGTAATCGGGTAAAAATAAGAATCTCTTCGCTAATATACCGCGCATACTACACTACTTACAATATAATAAACATACGATCAATTAACTTAAATCAAATAGGAACTTCAGTTAAATAAATATCCGCTAACATCGACTCGCAATAACACTTTTACATAGGTCTGCACCTAAAATTAATCAAATAGATACCTAACGAAGTTAACCTACATAATATTATGAATCGAATTAAAATATAAGAAACTCTGCCGAGACAATGCATGCACACACACACCGCGCTCCGCCAGATCCACGAGTTCGCATCCCGCGCCGCGTCCCGCGCCTTCCCCGCCGCCGCCGGGATGCTACTAACCCCCGCCGCGCCGCGCCGCCCATTATTTCGGCGCTTGGAAATATTCGATTTGTATGGGAGCCACATCTTAGCGTAGCCGGAAGTGAATTTTAGTAAGCCTATCCTGTGTCCCGTATAGTAAAATGGGCTTGTACTAAGTTTCATCAAATTCGGATAATGGCTTTAAGAGTTATGGAGGAACATACATACATACATACATACATACATACAGATAAGATTTCTAAAAATCGTCAATTTAGCATTAGTATCATACATAGAGGCTACAAACTCAATATTTCCTAAAACAAAGTAACTTACTCCATGACCATCCCTTACAGATTTATTATTAGTATTGACTAGCTTTTGCACGCGGCTTCGTTCGCGGTAGACTCGGTTTATGTGATACTGATCTATTTTGATACTCGCAAGCTCACTCATCAAAACCTATAGGTACTTCCTGTTGATCTAGAATCAAGAAATTTGGCAAGAAACAGGGTTTTACAGCACATGTAAAGGAAACAATCCCAAAATGATTAGTAGTTATATCAAATAAAAAACCGGCCAAGTGCGTGTCGGACTCGCGCACCGAGGTTTCAGCACCACAAAAAAAAAACACGTTTCTTGTATAGGAACCCCCCTAATTCTTTTACTTTTTCTATTTTTCATTATTTGTTGTTACATCCGCCATAATAACACATATTCTGTGAAAATTTCAACCGGCTACCTATTACGGTTCCAAAGATACAGCAGTAGGACATACAGACAGACAGACAGACAGACGGCGTAGGCTTAGTAATAGGCTTCCGTACGGGATACGGAAACCTAAAAATGTTTTGTTTCAACAAAATGAAAACCGTTCAATTCCGTGGTGGTACGGAAGCTTCGGTGCGCGAGTCCACTTGGCCGGTTTTTTAATTAAAACCAGTATGGGTGGCTCTGCCGAGGGACCAGCCAGAGGTATCAGAAACAGCCAAATCCACCTCACCTAGCGAAACAACGCTTAACGAGACATCTACTAGCAGATTTGCGGACTATATAGAAGCACTACGCACTTATGACGTTTTAAGACTTCGAACGTAGGTTGGGAAACACTCAATCTACGGTAGATGTACCCTAGAAATGGACTGTAAGAAATTTCTCGCCGCAGATACTCGAACCTATGGACTTACCTCCGTCCGTGCCCAGCAGGCAGTCACCGCCACACACCCACAACGTTCTACCAGCGCAGCGTCCAGCCAGAGTTCTCGTTTCTCCACAGCACAGAGCCACCGATCGCGCGCTCACAACCACCGGGCGTATTAGACGCAAACGCCGCGAGGACGCCACCACGGCGGCACACACACGACCGAGCACAAGGACCGCGTGCCTCGTCCGAAAGGGCGTCAGAGAACGAATGTCGCCGCGGCTGTCGGCGCTCGGCTCGCCGAAGTCGCGGGTAGTTTTGGAAAACTAACCCATTGACACACGCACAGCGAGCCACAAGTATCCAGCACTGCGGCGGCAACGCGATAATAGAGCTTATGCAGCGGGTATAAGGTCCAACACAAATATTCCTAGTACTTCCGAACGGCTACACATAAAAACATGGAACTGTACGGAACAGTAGACAACTCTAAACCCTAGCAGTGCGACAGAGGAACGATTTTGAGAAACGCTACATAACCCAATTTCAAGCGGCAGGTGGCCCCGTGGTTTGGGCATCGGCTTCTCATGCGAGAGGTCCGAGGTTCGAATCCGGTCGGCGTATACCAATGAGTTTTTTCTGACGAAAAAATGTACATGCATGCAATGCAATACAATGCAACATACACCTGCTGCTTCACCGTTCGGAACCGGTGTAAAACTGTAGGTCCCTTCCCTTGCCACTTACTAGGCGGTAGGCTCAAATTGTAGCCGACTGGGTTGGTATGGTACCACCGTACCGGATGTAAGATGGCCGCATAGCAACCTCGGCTGTGTTCTCCTCTAGTTCAGTATAGCCAGCAATCCAGGTAGGCTCCGGTATGGCACCTAACTTCTTGGAGGTGATATTGGCTGGTCGGAGCATGTGCTTTGGCCCCTCCGACCCAGCGAACCATACCAGATTACATAAAAAAAAAACACTACGCTCGAAATATGTTCACAGTTGACCGATTTGCCACCCTATATTTCAGTCGACAATTTTATCAAAGCACCCCCCCATCCACCGTATTGACAAAGTGGCTGCGAGGCGATATATTTATTATGAATCACGGTTCTTGAATATTTTCCGGAAAAGTGAGTTATTCTGAAAAATCGGCGTTGACGAGCGGCGACACCTGATACTCTAGTCTCGGCACGACGCGCCGCGGCGCGGGATTCAGACAATACGTCGACGAGTAATTGCCATTACTAAAAAAAATTAATAAAGTCGACAGTGTCGTAATACTGCTTAGGAATTAAATGTAATATAATACAATTGTGCGCTGTTTACTTTTAAAATTTATAATTTTTAAGATTGGAATGAGTGAAAGGATCCGTGGTTCACGGAGATTCGTTTTCTCAGCTAATGGCTACCCCACTAATAATAAAATATAGGTCATGCCTATTTATCAGGCGTGACCTATATTTTTTTTTTTCATATATAATCTAATAATAGATAATTATAAAATACTTTATAGCTCCTAAAACATTTTACAGAAGCACTCACGATATTTACATGAAGTTGCAATACATAAAATGTAAGCCCGCTACTACCGTACCTTTATTTCGGTGCGCGGAATAATTCGGTTTGTATGACAGCCACATATTAGCGTAACCGGAACTGAATTTTATTTAGCCTATCATGTCACGCATAATAAAAAGTGTACTAAGTTTGTACTAAGTTTCATTGAATTCGGATGATCGGTTTAAGAGTTATGGAGTAACATACAGAAAAGATTTCTAAAAATCGTCAATTTAGTTTTAGTATCATACATAGAGTCTACAAACGCAGTATCTCACAAAACAAAGTAACTTAGGTACTCCATGACCATCCCTTACAGATTTATTATTAGTATTGATATGATATTGTCAACCTTTCAGGTTTCCTCACGGTGCTTTCCTTCACCTGAGTGACTTGTATCTTATCTTTCCTCTCTCCCTATCTATCATTCTCTCTCTCTCTCTATCTCTCACACTCTCTCTCACTTGATCTCTATCATCTTCAGTTTCTGATTAGGGAACTAGTAAAATAAAGCCCTCAACATATCGTGAGTAAAAATGATGGTGCACGCTATTTCCAGCAGAGCAGATTGGAACGTGAGGATCAATTAACGTATGTTTGACAGTGAACAGTTTGACAAGGTGTCCGTGCTTGTAATACGTTGTCACGTCGTCGTGACGCGAACTACACATTTGTGTAGATTCGTCGTGTCATATTGTACTTACATTGACTGAACTGACATTGATTTTTGAATTTGTTTATAATAAAAAAAATTAAATCAAATCAAAAGAAATTAAATCAAAATTAAATTTTCTAAATAGAAATAATATTTGAAGCATGCGACCATCCAAAACCGACGAGCATCTATGAAAAATGTTTTAAGTATGAAAGAGACATCAGAGGTGTCAGGGTAGTGCTGCAATAGTCAAAATATTTATAGGAAATAAATTATTTCAACTTATCAAGCTTAAAGTGAATTGAATTTTCCTCCAATAGTTCAAGCTTTTGTCAGCCTCGGTAGCTCAGTGGTGCGGTCGGTCGACTGTTGTTGAGCACACCTGGGCGCGGTCAGTACTTGGATGGGTGACCGCTCGACCGTTGGAGGCTGACCGTGGTTCGGATTCCACGTAAAACTGTACGGCCCTTCTCTTCTTACTTTACTAGGTGGTAGGGTTTATCCCGACCGGGTTGAATGAAACGTCGGTCGAAACGGCTATATAAATAGTTCGTGTTTTCCGTCCAGTTCAGTGCTGCAGCCGACATGAAATGAAGGGAAGCACTGACATGGCATCCAGTTCACCCAGTGTTATTGGCTGACATCACGGATGTTGCAGGTGATGTAGCCAACCGTGTCAGTTTCCATAAAAATAAAACTTATCTAAATTTACAAATACTTAGTAATCACGTAATCATCGAAAAAAGGATACAAAATTAGTAGTTCCTGTGCTTTGGATAGAGCTCAGTGTCTACCTATAAATAGTCCAGCTTCACAAAATCGCCAAAGGAGAAGCAAAAGGAGAAAGAGGAATTGCATATTTCCACGAAAGCATAAAAAAACAGGAATGCGGCTGTGTGCTCGATTATACTCGCATATAAAAATTCTCCTTTCCCCCGCCAGTCTACTATAAGTTAAATTCTCCACGGGGCGAGAATTCCTCGCGACCCCATCCAAATGCCTAACCGATACTCGATAAAAGTCCCCGGTCACCCTTCGCATTCTATCGTATTGTATTGAAACTATTTTATACATAGGAAAATTCCTAATTTTCTAGACTAACTTGTTAAAATTAATTAGTTTTTCAACGTGTTTTTCTTTGTATACTTAGGTTAATATTTTCACTGGTATAAAGTCAACCAAATTGTTTTATAAGATTCTTGAAAGAGTCATTGGCACAATTTTTTCAGCCTCGGCAGTTCAGTGGTGCTTTCGGCTGACTGATAATAAGCAACCCTGAGCGCGTTCAGTACTTGGATGGGTGACTGCTCGACCGTTGGTTGTTCAGTGTAGCCGACATGAAGTGAAAGGAAATACTGACATGTCACCTGGTTCACCCTGGGCTTGGGCTTACATCACGGATTTTGTAGGTGATGGGACAACCGTGTCAGTTTCCATAAAAAAAATAAACACTGGAGATTTGAATCTGCGCAATCTCGCACGGAGTTCATGCTTTCATGCATTACTGGTCTATTCGCATTTTTTTAGCAATATGTAATGTAAATAGGCAGAGTGGTCAGATTCTTCAGTATTCATGTTTATGCTGTAAATATTAATGCTCTTGTGAGCGGTAGTATGGGTTAATTATTTGTAAGTTACTATAATTATAATACTTATAAGGTACTAACAAAACATTGTGACTTGCGAAGTTTGTTTGTCAGTTCTTCTTCGCATTGAATATAGAACTGGCGGAATTTTCGACGTATCCAAGCGTAGGTTACCTACATATGGATGAAATTATACAATAAACCATAAACAATAATATGCTGTAGGTTTTGCCATTCCAAAAAAAAAAACGAGAGAAAAAACTTCTAAAAAGAAGCAAACAAAACAATGCATAAATCAATTAATGACGAGCTGCGCCATAAATAAACCCCGAAACCTACGTTACAGTACTCCAGGCCATATATCACTACATCGAGATAAGTGTCGGTACAAATTTCACCGGGCATACTTCACTGGATGTAGCCACATATGTACCGGGTATAGATAGTTGTACGGTGGGCGGACCGAGCTACTAGGGTTGCTATTTTCAACTTTTTTTGTAGCTATATTAAACTTGGGGGGTTGATTTGAAATCAGGTCAATCCGTTGCTTATATGTCGCTACTCGCTAATAAAGTGACGTACTAGAAAGCTATTTTTATCATAATTTTTAGGTTTCCGTATCCCGTACGGAAGCCTATTACGCTATTACTAAGCCTACGCCGTCTGTCTGTCTGTCTGTCCGTCCGTCTGTCCGTCCGTCTGTCTGTCCGAGGACTCCGAGGGCTGTATCTTTAGAACCGTAATAGGTAGCCCGTTGAATTTTTCACAAAATATATGTTTTGAAGCAGAAGCAGTGGTTCAGTACCGCTGAAGGCCGGGAGGACTGGAGGAAAATTGCAGAGGCGTATGTCCAGCAGTGGACGCTTACACGCTGACTGACTGACTGACTGACATGTGTTATTATGGCCGATATAACAACAAATAATAAAAAATAGAAAAAGTAAAAAATTAAGGGCGGCTCCCATACAAGAAACGTGTTCTTTTTTGTGGTGCGGAAACCTCGGTGCGCGAGTCCGACTCGCACTTGGCCGGTTTTTTTTAAATGTGATTATTATAATAAGTTACCGTTTACAGTTGAATTTGCGCTCGTATGAAGATTTTATTTTTATTTGTATTCTTTATTACTGAACTCTATCTTTATTATTTGAATCTAAGAGAAAAGATTCATACTTCAAAAAAGTTTCATGCTTTTAAGTACCCTCATTAGTCCTTACATGTAAGTAAGCTCTTTACACCATATTCCTTTCAGAACTAGTTGTTATGAAATTGCATCCCTTGCCTTCTTTCGTCTGAGTTCCCAGAAAGTAAAAAAAAGTTAATTTAAATTAAAAAACCCGACTGCGTAAAAAATGAACGTTCAATAAAAACTGAAAAGGAAAAAAACAAGTCCAGTAGTCTAGAACTCTGATGTAATATTGAATAACTACACCATTGAAATAGTTTCATGATCGATACACAAATATAAAACCAATAATAAACTCTAATGCGGCACATAGCGACTTTAACAGTCGGGACCCATTGAAATTTTCCCAATAATGGGTCCCGACTGTTAAAGTCGCTATGTTCCGCATTAGAGTTTATTATTGGTTTTATATTTGTGTATCGATCATGAAACTATTTCAATGGTGTAGTTATTCAATATTACATCAGAGTTCTAGACTACTGGACTTGTTTTTTTCCTTTTCAGTTTTTATTGAACGTTCATTTTTTACGCAGTCGGGTTTTTTAATTTAAATTAACTTTTTTTATTTTACACTTTTTAGTTAGGATTATATGACGGTAAATTTCGCAATCTTGTCATTTCATTGAGGGAGTTAATATCGTGGGGATTATTAAGTAGCTTGCGGTGGTCTAAATACCTAAATAAGTAAGTGGCCCTGTAACAAAGTGCCCGTGTTATCCTATTCTGGTCTCTGTCCCTAATTTTGACCACATAGTGAATTATTTGCATTACAGGAAGGTGTGGAACTAAGCTTGCGATGGCTTCACCGAACATATCCGGGCCCATCGGCAGTAGAGGAGGATGTTAATCGAAGTCGGGACCAGCGAGTGGCTACTCAAAATTTCCCGCGCATGCTTCACGTTTCGGCTCGCATCAAGCCCTCGTCAGCTAGTCTGCGTTGACTAGGACCCGGGGAAACACTAGTCCCGCTCTCGACCTCTCTCTCTCTACCTATCCATATTCTGTAGGATGCTTCCAGTGACGTTTTCGAAGCTCTCTCCATGTATGAGCTTAGCGTCGATCTTGGCAGCCCTAGATTCTTGAAGAGACTGTAGAGCGACTTCGCTGGTAGTCCTCTTGCTCCGACTTCCACAGCGAAGAGATCAGTCTTGAATCCGTTTCTCACAATCCGGTCTACTAAGTTGCAGTACTTGTTAAGTTTGATGTTGTGTTCCTTCGGTATGTTGCTTTCCCATGGAACTGTAAGTTCAACAAGTACTACATGCTTTGTCACTTTTGAGAATATGAGTATATTCGGTCTTATTGCTGTGGTACAGATTTCCGAAGGCATCTGGTAATGCTTTTCATGTGTGTCCATCAACAATTCCCAATCCTTTGCTGCTCCCAAAATTGAAGAAGGTTTAGTCGTATCTTTAGGCAGATTTTTGGCTCCAGGTTTCAGAAAGTTGACCTTCTGGAAGCCGCTACTTGGTTTGCCCTTTCCTGGCCCGTGCAATTGACAGGTTGAAGGCCTCTCTGATGATTTGGAGATTTTGGTATCTTGATACCACGTGATACCTGACAAAAGGTGCCGGTCGAAACGTTGCAAATGACCCCACTTACCTAAAAAAACCGAGGCTCCCGTAACCGCACTGCTTCTCTTTCATCTAATTATATTTTCTACCAGGGTGCGGTCAGCCTTTGGATGGGTAGCCATACGACCATGGTACGGCTGGCTGTGGTTCGGATTCCACTTGAAACTGTAGTTTCATCCCTTTATGTACATATTTAGCTGGAAGGGACCTTCTCGAAGAAAGTAAGTACCAAATGGCGAGGCCGATGGTCGAGCTGCGTTCAGGAAGACGATAAACGTTCTCGAAGAAAGTAAGTAACTGAGGGCGAGGCCGAAGGCCGAGCTGCGTTCAGGAAGACTATAAACCTTCTCGAAGAAAGTAAGTAACAAAGGGCGAGGCCGAAGGCCGAGCTGCGTTCAGGAACACGATAAACCTTCTCGAGGAAAGTAAGTAACTGAGGGCGAGGCCGAAGGCCGAGCTGCGTTCATAAAGACTATAAACCAATTCCTGGGGGAGTACTCGAAGGAGCTGTTTAACCGCAATCCAGGGAGTCTCCGGTATGACACCTATCTTCTCGGAGGTGATATTGGCTGGTCGGAGCATGTGCTTTGGCACCTCCGAATCAGCCACTCATACCGGATTACATAAAAAAACCATTGAGCTACCGAGGCTGACAATAAATAAAGCGAAATTTCTACGGGCAACCCACATTGTAACGTTCTCGTACGTAATATGTATGAAATATTCCTATAACTCGAGAACAACTTTATCAATTTACATGCGGTTTTCTTTGGTACATTTCGTTACCTTTCAGGATGATTTTAAGCTATCAATCACAACGTTACGTTATCGGTGGCTTGAGCTGTGACCAAAAAGTCACGCAAAAAATTGGAATTTTGGCTGTTCAGTCATTTAACTTTATCTCCAAATATATCACATTTTGAGAAAAATGAATAGTTTTGTGCACAACTACATAAGAGTACTTATACGGTTTATTTTTTCAGAATTTTCAAACAACCCTTAATAGGTCAAAGTTCGGCGACAAAAGTGCAGTTTTTGTCAACTTTTAAACGAAATATTTGTTAAAGTAAACTTTTTGATTATAGCAAAGTTATTTAAAAAAACAAAAATTTTTTTTAGTTTACATTTTGAGGTACCCTGTACTTTCCACAGGACTATTAGATAAAATTATCTGTAAAATTACACATAATTTGGCGTCATTTTCATCTAAATCGGTTCAGTAGGTCCGGAGATATCTGCGTGTGACCGACAGACAGACATACAGACAGAGAGACACCAGAGCGATCCCTAAGGATCCCTTCTTTAGCATTTTGCGACGGGACCCTAAAAATGTGTCGGTCGATGTGCCGAACACCCTGTATAATAAGAACTTTTATCACAGCTCTATTATAAGTTAAGTGAGAATGGTTGCTAACAAACTTCAAATCGTTATAGATCCTAAATGGTCATTCGAAATGAAAAATGCTAAGAGAAACCTAAAGATGATTTTCAAATACCTATTCAACGATACCCCACTTAACATAGTTAGTCAACTTTCATTTTTTTCTTTTTCACAATATGGCACCTAGTTGTCGCCATATTGAATTTTGATTACTGTCATGTCTTTAGTGACACTCGCAAGATTAAGACAAATCGATTGCCGTAAGAATCATCAAAATCGGCCCACGCGTTTAGTCTCTAGTGTGCCACAAAGGAACAAACATACATACATACATAGGCTGATAAACACATTACCCTCCTTTGCGTCGCGCAGTCGGGTAAAAACACTTCCTCATTACGTCTAACCTAACGAAACCTAAACAAACCGAAATATTTAAAGAAAAACCTCGAAGAAGAAAAGGGACAAGTGGCGACCCTAGTCCGGGCGGATGCGATCCTGAAAACTACATTACTACGGAGGGGAGAATATCCCCTCACAAGCGTCTTGTGAGGCGGCCCGTGTTTCATGAGGTGACCGAAGGCAGAGTCGGAGTTAAGCCTGCGTAACGTAAACCTTTAACTCTTATAAAATAGGCTGTGGCGATGTTTGATAGTAATATCTGTAGTAATATTGTAATATCAGGCTATCATATTATATCAATATCATGTTACATTTCTACGGTTTGAGAAATAATATGATTATTATTGACATAAATATTACTAACGTAAGTACATGCCCTGCCCACACAGTAGTAATACAAACTCAATAATGTTCTAACTATAATGGTGATCAGAAATAATGCTTATAAAATTCAAACTAGTCTCAAATTAACTAATTTGTCAAATATAAATAATCGAAATATAACATAATAATATTACTGTGTGGGGTCGGTACTTAATAATAATAGTCCCACTGCATCTCTCCCCGTGCATGTCGTAAAAGGCGACTAAGAGAAAAGGACAAGATGCCGTTGCCGGAACCCTAAAAAGGTGACTATTATGAACAAAAAAAAAATACACGAGAAACATTCCAAAAAGCTATACATAAAACCAGGCAGAAAAAATAATCGTTAACGTTCTCACATTTCTCTTCCGCGACCTCTAAAAAGCTAATTTCTGGCGCAAGATTCCTTTTCAGTACGAGTCAGAAATAATGGGGAGTGTTGTACAAGCAGGTCACGTAGAGTTGGCAGGAAGTTTGCCGTCGGAGAACAAATTAACTGCTGGAATTATCCGCGCGTTGCCACTGAGTGAATGAGCCGGCAAATTATGTAATTACATATTTTTTCAAGCGAATGAACTGTTTCAAACAAATCACGGCGCCGCACGTTCCTTTTTCAACTGTTATGATGTATTTTGGGACAAATTCTGCGGGCGGAATTGAATTATTTGCATATTATTTCACTGTGAGCAAAAACATGAGTACCTCAAAAGAGGAAAAAAACCGAACCTTTATGGGATCACTCTTGTGTCTGTCTGTCTGTCTGTCATAGCTTATTTTCTACGAATCTATAAGACGAAAAAAGTTGAAATTTGGTACATATATAGAGTTTGAGGACCCAATTACGGACGTATAGCGTATGTAAATGAACGCATTTTTGGGGGGAAAATTTGAAAGTAAAAATTTTTTTTCTTAAGTGCATCATGTGTGGCATTTCGATTAAAAGGGCTGGTTATAAGGAATGCAAATGTATTTTTATAATTATAAAATGCATTGTTTAAAAAATATTAATTCAATAAATAAAATATTTAAAGTCGAGCAAACCCCCCCTCCCCCCCTTACTACTGAGTCTAAAATTTGGAAAAGATAAAATAGGACATATAGCTTACAGGAAAATTTAAACGAAAAACGAAGAAAAAAGTCTTAAAGTTCTCACGGAAAACAGAATGGTACGGAACCCTCTCCACGCGAGTTCGACTCGCACTTGACAGCTTTTTGTATAATACGGATAAATTTTGGCTTGTAATTTTTTTATACTGTAAGCAGGTAACATGAATCTTTGTTTACTTAAAACAAAATTATTTAGCTTTGTAAATAAGTTTGCCAGCTGTACAATTAACTGGAGAATGCCAACTAATATGTTATCGAAAAATTTACTAAGACAATACAATACATACAAATTTATTTTAGACATGCAAACAAAAAAACTCTGCCACTTTTCACTATTAGCACAATGGTTAAAAAACTAACTACTTAACTAACCTACAACGTTGCAGGACAATATACAAAAATGTTAATTGTATTCGACTTCAACACCTCAACACCGTTTTGGTCTACATATCGCGCGTATCCCGTTGAGTTTTAAAATCCTCCGCGGTGACTCCGCGTCGCTGTCGCCGGGTACTCAGTCAAGTTAGTTCGTCGAGTTCGCGACAGGATATTCCGCCCCCTAAGCCCGGCTTGATTTAAGGCTGTCGCCGCGATACCAGAGGACACCTGTACTACTCTGTCATGAGCGTATTCTCTAGTGTTCAGTGGGATTCACAGAAAGCTAGTGCACGTGACAAGGAAACACATAAAAATCTCGGTTTCACTTTGAGGTCAGACATTTTTAATCCCCGACGCAAAAAGAGGGCTGTTATAAGTTTAACATGTGTGTATGTGTGTATATGTGTGTCTGCTGTGGTATCGTAGCTACCAAACGGATGGACCGATTTGGATGCCGTTTTTTTTATTTCAAAGCTGGTTTAATCGGGATGGTTCGTAGCTAAAATTATCTTAAAAAGTGGACCGATTTGTATGTGATTTTTTTTAACTTGAAATAAAAGTTAAATTACAAATAAAAAAAACCCGACCCTTAAAATGTCAAAAATAATTTCCGCTTACTCACTTAAAGGAGCTGCGCAGGTATTTACTTAGCGGTCCTCCGACTCCTTTAAGTATGTAAACTGAAACTATTTTTTAAACGGTTTTATTTAGCTTGACTTCGTATATTTGTTTCTATCTTTGTTTCAAATCTTGCGACAACTTTTTCAACTACTTCTACTGAACCGATTTTTATGAAACTTTGCACACACATTGAGTTCTCGTGACAATACAATATTATGATAATTTCAACTTGGTAACGAGGGTCTGATGATGGAGTCAGGAGGTGGACAGTGGAACTCTTCAACCGTTACTAGTAACCCCATCGAGTTTGGGCTCATTTGGTTGGTTTGGACGAGTGTCCCATACTTCTACCAATACACTTGGTGACGAGGGTCTGATGATGGAGTCAGGAGGTGTACAGTAGAACTCTTCAACCGTTACTAGTAACCCCCTCGAGTTTGGGCTCATTTGGTTGGTTTGGACGAGTGTCCCATACTTCTACCAATACACTTGGTGACGAGGGTCTGATGATGGAGTCAGAAGGTGTACAGTGGAACTCTTCAACCGTTACTAGTAACCCCCTCGAGTTTGGGCTCATTTGGTTTGTTTGGACGAGTGTCCCATACTTCTACCAATACACTTGGTGAAGAGGGTCTGATGATGGAGTCAGGACGTGTACAGTGGAACTCTTCAACCGTTACTAGTAACCCCTTCGAGTTTGGGCTCATATGGTTGGTTTGGACGAGTGTCCCATACTTCTACCAATACACTTGGTGACGACGGTCTGATGATGGAGTCAGGAGGTGTACAGTGGAACTTTTCAACCGTTACTAGTAACCCCCTCGAGTTTGGGCTCATTTGGTTTGTTTGGATGAGTGTCCCATACTTCTACCAATACACTTGGTGACGAGGGTCTGATGATGGAGTCAGGAGGTGCACAGTGGAACTCTTCAACTGTTACTAGTAACCCCCTCGAGTTTGGGCTCATTTGGTTGGTTTGGACGAGTGTCCCATACTTCTCCCAATACACTTGGTGACGAGGGTCTGATGATGGAGTCAGGAGGTGTACAGTGGAACTCTTCAACCGTTACTAGTAACCCCCTCGAGTTTGGGCTCTTCTGGTTGGTTTGGACGAGTGTCCCATACTTCTATCAATACACTTGGTGACGAGGGTCTGATGATGGAGTCAGGAGGTGTACAGTGGAACTCTTCAACCATTACTAGTAACCCCCTCGAGTTTGGGCTCATTTGGTTTGTTTGGACGAGTGTCCCATACTTCTACCAATACACTTAGTGACGAGGGCCTTATGATGGAGTCAGGAGGTGCACAGTGGAACTCTTCAACTGTTACTAGTAACCCCTTCGAGTTTGGGCTCATTTGGTTGGTTTGGACGAGTGTCTCATACTTCTACCAATTCACTTGGTGACGAGGGTCTGATGATGGAGTCAGGAGGTGCACAGTGGAACTCTTCAACTGTTACTAGTAACCCCCTCGAGTTTGGGCTCATTTGGTTGGTTTGGACGAGTGTCCCATACTTCTCCCAATACACTTGGTGACGGGGGTCTGATGATGGAGTCAGGAGGTGTACAGTGGAACTCTTCAACCGTTACTAGTAACCCCCTCGAGTTTGGGCTCTTTTGGTTGGTTTGGACGAGTGTCCCATACTTCTACCAATACACTTAGTGACGAGGGTCTGATGATGGAGTCAGGAGGTGCACAGTGGAACTCTTCAACTGTTACTAATAATCCCCTCGAGTTTGGGCTCATTTGGTTGCTTTGGACGAGTGTCCCATACTTCTACCAATACACTTGGTGACGAGGGTCTGATGATGGAGTCAGAAGGTGTACAGTGGAACTCATCAACCGTTACTAGTAACCCCCTCGAGTTTGGGCTCATTTGGTTGGTTTGGACGAGTGACCCATACTTCTACCAATACACTTGGTGACGAGGATCTGATTATGGAGGCAGGAGGTGGACTGTTGAACTTAAATAAAACAAAAATAAGGATCAGGATATTTGTTTGAATCCACCCAAGTTAAGGTTTCTGTATTGTCCCGAGAACTGTGTGGCGTTAGGGTGGCTAAAAATGATACGTTGTTAGCGATACACCACCCAAGTCAACGTTTGAAACGTGCCGAGGACTGTGTGGCATTAGGGTGGATAAAAATTATACGTCGTTAGCGTTTCAACTTCAAGGCTGGCCACATCTTGTTGTATGAGAGCCTTGCGCCACTACATGGACCTCAGGGAGGGGGTTGTCTGTTATTGGTCTAATACTCGTGGGAACAACATGAAAGAAAAAAATTATAAAAAAAATCAAACTAAAAACGAGTAAATAAAAAAATAGGTAAAAAAACTTTTAAGTTAAACGGTTTTATTAAAAAAAAAACAGCTGTACAAAATATTTGAAAAAAATCAGCTATACAAAAACTAGAAAATAATAAGGACACAAACCTGAGCCTTCTTAAGATTTTACGTCTGGGTAAGAAATCGTCAATACTAGCGTGCTGTCTTCTCATGTCGGATGCCAAAGGGCACTTTGTGTCGCTGCGTCAGCGGAATAAGTAATAAATTGAGACTTTTAACAGACTAATATAAAAACGTGGGGCGCATGTTATTACGTATATTATACGCCCCACGTTTTTATATTAGTCTGGTAAAAGTCTCAATTTATTACTTATTCCGCTGACGCAGCGACACAAAGTGCCCTTTGGCATCCGACATGAGAAGACAGCACGCTAGTATTGACGATTTCTTACCCAGACGTAAAATCTTAAGAAGGCCCAGGTTTGTGTCCTTATTATTTTCTAGTTTTTGTATAGCTGATTTTTTTCAAATTTTTTGTACAGCTGTTTTTTTTTTAATAAAACCGTTTAACTTAAAAGTTTTTTTACCTATTTTTTTGACTTTTAAGGGTCGGGGCAAACATTGGTCGGGGGTTTTTTAATTTGTACTTTACCTATATTACGTTTTGTTCGCACGTGTAGGTTTTAGGAAGACATACACAATGTATGTACAGTCAAAGGGATACCGGAAGACTGTTCCATAATTTCGCCGTACGACATGATGTATCCGGTTCCATTACACCAACAATTTTTATTATACCTAAATAAAAAATTAAATTAAAAATAATATGTTTCAGGCCAAAGACTTTACATATTTACAGTTGCAAAAAAGGACATGGCAGGGGTGGGTCTTCGTGCCTTACTTATTGCTTGATACTCGTAGTTGTCTTGTCTTAATACTTTGCAAAACGTGGTGGTCGGTATTGTGATTTGCCAGACTTCTTGCAGCACAACACCGATTACCCTGCTTACCTCGAGTGGTATGTATGTATAATAAAAGAGGTTTCATTGCTGGTTTTTCATTTGGACAGACTGTTTTATGTTTAATTTTATTTAGATTTTGGTGACTTTAGGTTCAGAATATAGGAGGATTATTGCATTTTAACAATTGTGTAAATATATTTGTATTTATTTCACAAAAAACTATACGAAACGGGGCGGCTCGGTAGACAAGGTCTGCTTAAGGAGGTGGAGAGACGAATTCAACTGGGTTGGGCTGCCTTTGGAAAACTAAAATTCGTCCTGAAGTCTGACCTTCCGCAAAATTTAAAGACCCGTATATATGACCAGTGTGTCCTCCCGGTTATGACGTACGGGTGTGAAACGTGGAATCTGACGGTCGCTGTTGTCCAAAGGTTGAAAGTTGCCCAGGCGAGCAATGGAGCGAGCCATGCTGGGAATATCGCTACGTGATATGGTGCGTAACGAGGCAATCCGCCGACGCACCAAAGTAGTCGATATTGGACACCGGGTGGCTAAGCTCAAGTGGCAGTGGGCTGGGCACGTTAGCCGAAGAGACGATGACCGTTGGAGTAACCGTGTCCTACACTGGCGGCCGTGGACAGGAAAACGGAGTGTGGGAAGACCACCCGCCACGTGGGACGATGACATCAAGTACGCCGGCGGAAATCAGTGGTTCCGTATCGCTGAAGGCCGGGAGGACTGGAGGAAAATTGGAGAGGCGTATGTCCAGCAGTGGACGCTTACACGCTGACTGACTGACTGACTGACTATACGAAACGTTCTTGAGACCAAAACATAAACGTATAAAAAGCTATTCAAACTTTTTCGTTTATTTTTTCAAATTCTATTTAAGGACACTCAAGAGAGGACTTATGCGCCATTATTCCATCTAGGCCTAGTTTTGTCGTCAATTTGTTCGCATTTGACCGGGGCGCGTGTGAAGGAAGGACCTGCGAAGATAAAGAAAGGATAAAAAGGTCGAGATCGCCGTTTAATCTCGCTAGGACGAAGGGGCCCGGATACGTGACTTTTGCACACGAAGTTGCACGAGTAGATATTACTTTTATTATTCGTTGTTATAATTCGGTCATGTATGAAAGATTCGCTTTTGCGCGCATGTCCGTCCACGTTAAAATCGGTCTCGGCCTAAATTGTGACAGGTCACGAATGTGGCGATTGCACCGGTGAGTTGGCGAAATTTTAGAAAAAATTACAAAAAAATAATTTTTCACTTCAGCAAAGGAAATTAATGAACTGCCAAGGCAGATTATGTATGTACAAGATAGGCTTGAAAGTAATTGCACACTGAAATAAGTCCGCCTTCTGCACCGCAGAGATTAATAACACTTTTGTAATAAAATGTGATAGAGTATTAAATTGGTGAAAAACATCACTCGAGTTATCAACGAACATACATACAGACTTCAGTCGTTGTATATACCATGTAGAGAAGGGAACTAAGGCTTTGTTAGTTTGGCCGGTTTAGATAATTTCGTAAAAAGGTTTTGCCGAAAAGATTGTGTGAGCAAGTAAGGTTAGAATGTTTAGATCGTAAAATGCCTTTGTTAAGAGTTTTGCCCGGCTCTCATCGGTGCGCAAGCAATCTACAGAAGTTTTACTATAGCGGGAGGTTTCAGAAGTAGTGTCCCTCCCAGTGCGTTTGATCAAACTCGGAACGAGAGGGTCTGGTTAGGTTTAGAAATTCAAAGCCAATTATGAAGGTTTTCATTACGTATATTAGGACATTAACTGGATTGGTTAGACGTTACTGAATGTAAGATGGCCGCTTATCAGCCTCGGATGTGTTCTCCTCTATTCCAGTATAACCAGCAATCCAAAGGGAAGTCTCCGATATGGCACCTACATTCGCCGAGGTGGTATCAGCTGGTTGGAGCATGTGCTTTGGCCTAAAATTTTAATTATTTAAATATGAAAATTAAAACAAACCAAAATAATAATGGTCTTTGTAAGATACGTATAATATATAAAGTAAGAAATAAGCTCGGGTCCGCGATTCATATTGAAAACAATGAAAACCTAAGACAGACCTACAACCAACTATATCTACACCTAGATCTGTTTTCCCGTCTTTGAAGTACCGACCCACCTTTATGTTACTGCAAAAGTGGTACCTCCACCTTTCCAGAGCTCGTCTTGGCAAGTTATTACACCAGCGAGTTCGTCCTGAACTCCCCTCCACCCTCCATCTTAGTTGTACCCCCTGCTGCCCCTCCTTCTCCCCTAGCCTACGCCGCCATTTCTTTGTCTGGCATTCGAAGGGTGGTCCAAGTCTGCTCAAATAAAATACATAGAGAAGGTCGATTTTTACAGCTCGTCTTGGAAACCTTTATTTTTTGTCTCCTCTTGTACCTACTGCAATTTGCCTCTGAGCTGATAGACAGGTACAACGGATCTCCGCATGCCACGTTCGTCCTAACCTGACACGCCTCCCAAGAGATTAATGCGATTGCGAATGACACCGTTATCGGTTGTAATCCCCCCAAGTACAGTCTTGAGTCCTTCGAGAGAGACGTGGATAGGCACCTACCAGGCTGGCATGGCATTCACAACCCCCGCATACGATCTAATGTCCATGGGCGTCGTTAGTCGTATTAATGCGTCGTTCGGCCGTTCTTATGGGTCGTTCGGCACCAGATGTCGCGCTTTCTATAAACAAATACAAATAAAACTAACTGAAAAAGTTTGTCGCAATGATTTTGTTTTCGAATTTTCATTACTTACGAAGTAAATGCCAAGTTGTAAGGGACTTATAATAATTATAAACAAAAAATAAGCTATATACATGACTCATAAACCGCCCATCGACCGACTACCAGTCACACTATCGTATGGATCCCTCCCAAAGTTCCCCTTCAGTCGTGCGCCCAAAGGGACTAGTATAAGGAAACAGCAGCTCCTCTCTACGATCGTCATCACGTAGCGACGCTTTCGGATAGCTACGGAACCCTCCATTCAGTACAGGTTTATAGTCATTTAAAACAGGTAGGTAGGTCCTTTTGTGCTCCGTTCAACCTTGAGACGGGAATAGTTTAGTTTTGTAGAATTGATTCTGCGATCTTGAGTATTTTGATGAAATGTAGTAAGGAATTTCTGTTTATTTATTTTTTACTAGCTTTTGCTTTCGGCTTCGCTCGCGTCAAATTCGTATTTATAAAGAAAAAAGTAAGTAAGCCCGCTACCGTACCTTTATTTCGGCGCGCGGAACCATTCGGTTTGTATGAGAGCCACATCTTAGCGTAACCGGAACTGAATTTTATTTAGCATAGCCTGTGTCACGTATGGTTAAATGTGCTTGTATTTTAGTTTAATAGAATTCGGATTATACATACATACATACATACAAGATTTCTAAAAATCGTCAATTTAGCTTTATTATCATACATAGAGTCTGCCAACTCAGTATCTCATAAAACAAAGTAACTTACTCCATGACCATCCCTTAGAGGTTTATTATTAGTATTGATTGATACAAATTTAGAGGAGACATTTTGGACAGACATTTTATCTTTTCTTCAACAAGAATGAAGAAATGGGTTTCAGATCTGGCAGCCGTACTTCTCGAAGGATATTCAACAACTAGAACGAGTCCAAAGAAAATTCACAAAAATACCACGGGAGCTACGACATCTTAGCTACGAAGAGAGATCACTCAAAGTGCTAAAGCTGCCCTCCCTGGAAGCTCGACGCCAGAGACGGGATCTAATAGAGGTGTACAAAATTCTGACGTGTAAATACGATTGCCTGAGCTGATCCAAATGTTCACATTGAACCAAAACGTTCGTCTTCGAGGCCACAGCATGAAACTAAGTCGAACAATCTTTAACAGCAATACTCGCAAACATTTCATAGCGAACAGAGTGGTGGACGACTGGAACCAACTTCCAGAGGAAGTAATAAGCGCACTTAGTACTAACCAATTCAAAAATAGACTATAAATATTTAACAAATAAAACATAATCTCAAAAAGAGTGCTCAAGAACGATAATTAAATAAAAAAAAATAAAAAAACCCAAGATAATGACAAAAACAACAAAGTTTAACTGGACCTAGACGCATCAGCCTAGGCTGCCTGTCTAAAATAAATAAATAAATAAATAAATAAAGAAACTAACGCACGTACAGTTCCCGGCAGAAAATAATACGCGTCGAGCTTTAGAAAGAGTCACCTGACGTAGGAGTAAATGGACAGGTCGCACGCAAAGTCACACCGGTAGGTACACCACAAGGACGATTTTGGGCTCCGCCACAACGCGCAGACAACTGGAGACCAGTACTAGGGATCACGAGATTTAACCTACTACGCTACGCTCCGCCGGCGCCGCCGCTGTGTTCTCCACATCATTTTGTATGGAGAAACGGAGCAGCGCCTCTAGTGATAGATTTGCGAACTTCGTTTCTCCATACAAAATTATGCGGAGAACACGGCGGCGGCGTAGCGTAGCGTAGTAGGTTAAATCTCGTGATTAGGGTACTGTACACTAATCACGAGATTTAAGTTACATCGCGTACTACACGCCGTGCTCTCTGCATCATTTTGTATGGAGAAACGAAGTTCGCAAATCTATCACTACAGGTGCTGCTCCGTTTCTCCATACAAAATATGCGGAGAACACGGCGGCGGCGTAGCGTAGTACGCGGTGTAGGTTAAATCTCGTGATTAGGGTACTGGTGACCTAGCCTCTCGACGCGAAAGCTCCCCGCAGCGCGGCTTTCCTCCGGCTCAGCAGGACAGGACACGTCGCGCCGCCGCCAGTCCCGGTCCACTACCACCGAGGCTCGGACAAGGATGTGTGTGGGCAGCGACTGGAGGCACCGGACGGAGTCAGCCCGCGGCGGCGCAGACAGTTTGCGAATAAAATCAACACAAGAAGCAGATTTTTTAGGTTCAGTACTTACCTAGAATAGGTGAAAACGGAATCTATTTACTAAGCGTACGGCGTCCGCCTGTCCGTCTGTCGTCTGTCCTGCACTTCCAGGTCGTGCATTTAAGGGGCTGTATCTTTTGAAACGTAATAGGCAGCTGTTTGAAATTTTTACAGAATAGGTATGTGTTATTATTATATTATGATGGATATCCGCGCAAGCGGGATAGTTTTTATGATGTTTGTTTTTGTTTGTTTTTTTATGGAAACTGACACGGTTGGCTACATCGACTACAACATCCGTGATGTCAGCCCATAACACCGGGTGAACTAGGTGCTATGTCAGTGCTTCCCTTCGGTCGTTTTACTTTCGTGTTTTCACTATAATCACACCAAGTTAGATGCATGTATGGTTTTTTGTTGTGTTTAATTCATTTTTATTTTTTAATAAATATTGTTAGGGTATTAAAAAATAGGTTATGGTTATTTTTTTTTTACTGTATCGTAAAAATTGTAATACATACAAGCATCAAACGTGGTGTGATTACACAAAAACTCTAAATTAAAACAACAAACGTACGTACAAGTCGTACAGAGACCTCGGTGCGCGAGTCCGACTCGCACTTGGCCGGTTTTTGGTATAGCTGGCCGAGACATTGCGTGCGTGTCAGAATTAAGTAATCGTATGTCGTGTGTTGAAGGTTATATTTTTACTTGGAAGGCCATTACATTCCCTCCCCAACGACCAGCGGTATGCGCCGGTAAGGCTCCCCAAGATTGTCGTAAAGGCTAATGTCTGAACCGAACGAGAGCCTTTGTAAATCACCTACTTCGTTCATTTCAGCCCCCTCCATCTACAGCAAGGGGAACAGAGAATTGGCAAGTTGTAGAAGTCACAGAGCAGACAATATACTCTCCTCTTCTATATCTTAATCTCTTCCTTATCCTTTCCTTCCTTACCTATAATAAAATCCAACGTCTGCTTTCTGTCTGTCTGAGTGTCTGTCTGTCCGCTTATAACTCGAGAACCACTGAACCGATTTTAATAAAACAAAATTCTACGGATAGCTTGATTCTTCCCATCAACTATAGGTTACTTACTATCACGCTAAATAGCTTATGAGGTTAGCAGAGAAGTCAAATATGAGAGCGGGCGGAGCCGCGGGCACAGCTAGTGTTCTATATGGAATAATAGCTTCGCCCGCATACTTGAACGTAACGTTATTCACGTTTGGTCATACGGACACGCTTCACCAGAAATACAGCAAATTACAGAAACAAAATCACGGATGTTGTAGGTGAGATGCAGCCAAGCGTGTGAGTTTCCATAAAAAAAATTACGCTGGGGTCCTTCAAACATAATGTGAAGGTGCACCTAGCCGGCCGACAAGGTATTCGCAGCCCCCGCAAATATCCGAATGCCCGTGGGCGCCGTCGGACTACACCTCTGCGTTAGTCTGGCGCGCGCCATTTGTCGGGCTCCCCATAAAAAAAAAATAAAAAAAAAACAAAACAAAAAATTCTACTGTCTCATCTAGAACTTGTATACTCTGACAAGAGAATCGTTCAAAGATGGCTGCGGTCAAAATGTATTCATCGCGCCCGCCCCGACTATAAACTACGCTACAGAAATGTGCGTTCGACGACCTGCGTTTCGTGTGGAGTGAAACTGCACAATTTGGCAATGACGACTGCGGCAGCCCTATAACTGAGGGCGAGGTCAAAGCCGCCTCCGCCCCGCCGCACTACCACCGCCGCCGTCCGCTCATGATCGATATAAAAACAATTTCCATGGTGCCTTTCGTGGGTTTTGTATGGTTACTACATATGTAGAGAAATGAGATTGTGTGATGTTATAGTATGACCGGAAGGTTTTATCGAACCTGATATCATTTGCTAAATCACACCTGCTGCACCCGTGATGTCAGCCCATCACGCTTGGTTTCTGTCGGGACTAGGTACCGTGTCGATGCTCCCTTTGGTCGTGCTTCACTAAACTGGCCAGAAAACACGATTTATTTCATAGCCGTTTCGACCAGCCTTGCCTTACCGAACCAGCCGCACTGAATGCGGTGAAATCACAATTAAATGCTTGTCCTATAAACGCATGAGGAGACAACACGCCACCTTGTGGAACACCAGCAGTTAGATCGTTACATTCAGAAAAGTCATTGTCAATTCTAATAAGTTGCTGGCGACCACGATGGTAAGAGTCAAACCAATCTATCACCTCTGAAGATAAGTTAAGAGACCTCAGCATTTCGACCTGATGTCAAGGTCAACTTTATTGAATGCGTCACTTAAATCGAGCAACGCTAATAACAGTGAGATCTTTGTTTTCAATACTAGGACGGATATCGTCAGTCCACACATTCAACATTATGACCTTCCAACAAGAGTGTTACTAGGCTAGACAATCATTATCGGGGGAGCAGAGTAATCGGTGTTCTGCTGCTAGAACACGGACAAGTGCAGTAAAAGTGCTATGTAGATTTTGTTTTATGGAGACTGAAACAGTTGGCTGCATCTCACATACAACATCCGCGATGTAAGCCCATAACACCTCGGTGAACTAGGTGCAATGTTAGTGCTTCCCTTTGGTCGTGCCGGTTACACTGAACTGGCCGGAAAACACGAACTATTTACATAGCCGTTTCGACCGATGTTTCGCTCAGTGCGGTGGCAGCAACCCGGCCGGTATAAACCCTACCACACCACCTAGTAAGGTAAGAAGGGAAGAATCCGGTCAGCCTCCAACGGTCGAGCGGTCACCCATCCAAGTACTGACCGCGCTCAGCGTTGCAACAACAGTCGACCGACCGCACCACTGAGCTACCGAGGCTGTCAAACAGTATTGGTTTTTTTTTATTGACAGCGCGGCATATGGCGCCGAGCCAGCCATAAGGTGTCTAACAACGCCCGTGGACATTCGGTCGTATGCGGGGGTTGCGAATGCCATGCCGGCCTGACAGGTGCCCATTCAAGCCCCTCTTGAAGGACCCGAGACTGTACTTGGGGGGAAATATATGGGCAGGGAGAGCGTTCCAGAGTTTACCGGTTCTGTAGAGGAAAGATCTGCAGAATCGATTAGTACGCATCCGCGGTAAGTCCAGCGCGTAGGGATGCAGTCCCTGCCCAGTGCGCGTGGTGCGAAGGTGGAAAGGGGACGGCGGGATCACATTAAACAGCTCCTCCGACCACTCCCCATGGAGCATAATTAAAATGTTTTCTTTTGCTTTTGTTGGTAGCATTCTAAGTATGGGATCACATATCTAGTGATATGGTTAATCGACGTTTAAAGGTTGTCACTTGTCCCTCGTCATAATAGCCCATTTCGACCTGCGTGACTTCCCACGTCACCTAAGCCACATCCGATGGCACGTAGTACATTCAGCATTCACATTCGACCTCCACAGCTATTGACGACTCTGACACGCCACGACACGAGGAGCTGTCAAATAAGTCAAAGTCAGTGGCGTTGGCAGGCGTCGCGACGCCACTCGACGCCAGCGTCGACGTGTCTGAGTGGCGTTCACGAGTGCGACGCTCGCCCGTCCACACATTCGAAATTTGACCTTCGATCGAACAGGAGTGTTACTAGGCTAGACAATCATTATCCGGGTGGACAGAGTTATCGGCGTTCTGCCGCTAGAACTCGGACGAAATTATAGCACAGCACAGACCACTACCCTTAGCGAATACGATCGAATAACAATGCGATCGATCGATTGCGATTTTATTTTTTACCCGACTACGGCGAAGCCAAAAAAGGAAGGGTTATGAGTTTGGCGTGTATGTATGTATGTATGTATGTATGTGACTATCTATATTCCACTCTACAGCCTAAAGTACTGGACCGATTTGAATAATTCTTGTGCTATTGGATTCGTCTTATTCACGGGAGTGTCATAGGCTATATAACAATTTTCAAAATTCAAAATGGCGGACGCACGGCGTCAAAATGTCAAATTAGTTTTTCAAAATATATTGAGTGGGGTATCAAATTAAAGATAATTAAATTACGATTCCGAAAATATATACTTTGCTATCTATTAAACTTATGTGTACAGAGAAATAGAGCAAAATGTGTAGCGAATGTATGTATGAATCGCGATTATTCGCGATGAACCGTGGTCGCCCGCGCCCCGCGCCGCGCGCCCCCACCCACGCGCGACGACGACGCCAAGAAGCGACATGGTATTGTTGGTAATATACCTACATACTTACTCACTGATCTACCGCAAATTTTATATAGATATATAATATTATTATTAGATACAGTACCACCACAGTACTATGCTAAAATAAATTGGTATTAAATGTCCATCTAGGTACCTAGTGTAAGCATAATATGTAGTGTAGGTGTACCGTGTGGGGTCGGTACTTAAAAAGAATAGCCCCACTGCATCTCTCCCCGTCGCATGTCGTAAAAGTCGACTAAGGGATCGTCAGCCTCGGCAGCTTAATGGTGCGGTCAGTTATTGGATGGATGACCGCCGACCTTACTAGGTGGTAGGGTTTATCCCGGCCGGGTTGGTACCACCGCACTGAGCGAAACGTCGGTCGAAACGGCTATGTAAATAGTTCGTGTTTTCCGTCCAGTTCAGTGTAGCCGGCGCGAAATGAAGGGAAGCACTGACATGGCACCTAGTTCACCCGGTGTTATGGGCTGACATCACGGATGTTGTAGGTGATGTAGCCAACCGTGTCAAGTTTCCATAAAAAAAAAAGGTAGGTACATTAATTCAATATTTTCGGATGCAAGTTACCCTTCAGCTAAGCGGGATATTGTGGAAGAGAAGAACCGCCGATTGCGAAAAAGTATTCCCAATTTTCTGGGTGCAGTTTTAGCCCTAGACTCGATTAGTTGCCGGAACCCTACGTCTTTGGAAATGGCGGTGCCCAGGAGGTTCAGGTGCTTCCAGACAGGTATGACGCTGACTTAGAAACTGGCTTGGAAATCAAAAGGACCTTCAAATCGACCTTCGCAGATAATGCGCAGCACTGAGCCTTGCTAACGTTGAAGGCGTGGGCGTAGCATTCAGGGGGCAACATATCATTGTTATACATACGAGAGTACGGAACACGGGTTCTACACCAGTTACCCTTCAACTAGGCGGGATGTGGATGAGAAGAGGCGAAGACTTGTGTCTGAACTTGAGCAAACACTCGGCTCTATTTCCGAATGGGCCGTAGCAAGTTGTTCAAGTTAAATACCTCCAAGATACGAGTTTGCGCGTTCAGTGCGAAGAGAGCGGCGTTCACACCAGCTCCTTCCTACCAAGGCACGTCACTTAAATTTTGCGACCACCTCGGGGTCCTCCGAGTCGAATTTTCGCACGATCTAAACTTCCGGCGTGACATCGAGGGCAAGGCCGTATAAATCGCAGATTCGGTACTGCTCGCACCGCACCTATGGGATGGCTCAGTCAAATACCAGCTGGCGCCTCTGGACTCGATCCAGCGTCGAGCCGTGCGAATAGTAGGTGACTCCCAAATGGCCCGCGATCTAAAACCACTGCAACTCCGTAGGAATACATAGCTAAATCAGAGCCTGTTGAAATACAAACAGAGAGAAATATTTTCCCCCAAGTACAGTCTCGGGTCCTTCAACCTGGGCACCTGTCAGGCCGGCATGGCATTCGCAGCCTCCGCATGCTACCGAATGTCCATGGGCATCGCTAGACACCTTATGGGTGGCTCGGCGCCACATGTCGCGCTTACTATAAAAATAATATCAGTAGCTTTGGCCTCGCCTTAGTGGCTTACCTGCTTCGAGTGAGTACATTATTCAACTATGTACAACCTGAAACCGCCCTCGGTCTTCGGCCTTGAACTGATTGGTTTACTTACTGCCCGAATCCGCTTCACCCTAGCCAGATATATTTACTTACATAGACAAAGAAAATCGTGTACTTACACAGCTCAGTCTTCGGTCTTGCTCTGATTGACTTTTCATTTTACTTCAAGACTATACATCGTTCAACTATACATAATTTGTATATATATGTAGGTACTCACTCATGCGCTATTTGCAGAAAACTTTAGTTTCAAACGAGGTTTCAAATAGAGATCACGACAAATAAACGGACGGATAGTATCAAGCCGGTACTTATATAAAAGAATAGCCCCACTGTATCTCTCCCCGTGTATGTCGTAAAAGGCGACTAAGGGATAAGACTTCCTTCTTATAATACTAGGTGGTAGGGTTTAACCCGCCCGTGTTGGTACCACCGCACCGCACTGAATGAAAGGTCGGTAGAAACGGCTATGTATTTAGTGTAGCCGGTACGACCGAGGGGAAGCACTGACGTGGCATCAAGTTCACCCGGTGTTATGTTATGGGCTGACATCACGGATGTTGTAGCCTGTAGGTGATGTGTCAGATTCCATAAAAAAAAATCAATATACGAGTTACATACAACATTTAAAGTATGCAAACAGTTTTTAAAAAAGCCTAAAATAAAAAAAATTAGTTATAAAAAACTAAAACCCGACTACGTAAAAGCTAATTATGAAAATCGTTTAAATAAAAAAAAATAGTTATAAAAAACTAAAACCCGTCTACGAAAAAGCAAATTATGAAAATAGTTTGACTAAAAAATAACAAAATAATGTTTTCCATATAATTTATCAGATACAGCATTTCTCTTTTTATATTGATTTTACCTTAGCACTAACTCTATAAATTTTGATAAATTTATTATTTTTAACGTTCTAAATATAGAGCCGTGGTCGGGCGTTCTTCGTTCAACAAGACAAGTGAGGCCCTCGTCGTGCATTATTAGAGCGCGGAACTTAGGACGGCCATCGCCATTGTGTCATACTGGCATCTTTTTGTAAGATCAGTCAGAGCCAATCTAAAATTATTATAAGTAGATACATAGGTACATACCGAACGTCAACGGCTATAATGCACAACGACGGCCTCACTTGTCTTGTTGAACGAAGAACGCCCGACCACGGCTCTATATTTAGAACGTTAAAAATAATAAATTTATCAAAATTTATAGAGTTAGTGCTAAGGTAAAATCAATATAAAAAGAGAAATGCTGTATCTGATAAATTATATGGAAAACATTATTTTGTTATTTTTTAGTCAAACTATTTTCATAATTTGCTTTTTCGTAGACGGGTTTTATTCAAATAAAGTGTATGAAAATCGTAATAAATACTTTTCTTATTATTTTTTCCCTTAATACAGACCATGTGCATTTTTAAAACAATAATTCCACGCAGTTAAGTCAGGCCTCACGCACTCTATGTACTTGCGCGCGCTAACTACCTACCGCCCGACGGGCCGCCGGCGGCGGTCTATTTCAGTGAAAATTCGTCAGCCGCGCCGCGCGAAGTATACATAGACGCTCACCCACCCAACTGCGCGCAGCTGCAAAGCAATAACCACTTTACACTCGATCGTTAAGGTACATTTTCGCACGCAGCGATTGGCGACGTGAACCAGTAGGCTATTAAAGCCCGAAAGTAGGAACATTTTCTATGGAGTGATTTATCTGTTACGAAGTAACTATTAAGTAATCTGTGGTTAAGTGCAGCAAGTAAGACACGAAGGAAGGCTTACCTATTACTTACCTACTGCATGACTTAGTGGAAGAACCGTGCCAAGGTGAGAGGTAGCTATCCTGCCGCCTTTTAGCAGGCCTTCTTTACGATATGCACGGGAAGAGTATAGTGGGGCCCACACGGTACACCTACAGTACGCCACGGCACTTTAATATATTGACATTATAGGTATAAGTACCGTGTGGGGCCAGTACTTAAAAAGAAAAGCACCAATGCATCTCTCCCCGTGCATGTCGTAAAAGGCGTTTAAGGGATAAGGACAAGGTGCCGTGATAAACAGCGACGGGATAGCCACCTCTCACCTTGGCACGGTCCTTCCACCGAGTCATGTAGCAGGTGGGTTTTCGTGTCTTACTTGCTGCTTGATTGTTATTTTATCCTAATGCATTGCTAACCGTGGTGGTCGGTGTTGCGCTGTAATCTACATGAGTACTTGCAGCACAACACCGATTACTCTGCTTGCCCCGATCGTTTGGATAGAGCGTGTGGCATGTATGTAATCAGTCAGCGTTTAAGCGTCCACTGCTGGATATAAGCCTCTCAAATAATCCTCCATTCCTCCCGGCCTTTAGCTGTACGGAACCACCGCTTTCCGCCGACGTACTTGATGTCGTCGTCCCGCCTGGCGGGTGGTCTTCCCACACTCCGTTTCCCAGTCCACGGCCGCCGCCAGTGTAGGATACGGTTACTACAGAGGTCGTCGTCTCTCCGGCTAACGTGCCCGGCCCACTGCCACTTGAGCTTAGCCATCCCGTGTCCCATATTACATTAATGACAGTAGACAATACACGGCTCAGAGAGTTGATGCCCTCGATTTCCTTTCGAATTCTTTTGCTGACTGATAGAGGTGTGTCAGGATCGTGGCACGTTGAGACACGTTGTCTCTGGCTACCCCACTGGGAAACTGGCGTGACACTGTATATGTTATGTATGTAGGCCACACCTAATAATTCGGCATGCCCACGTCCCGCGGGCCCAACCTGTCACCACTATATAAACGGGGTCAGTAGTGCGCGACGAACTCCGCTTCCCACCGGGAGTCTAGTGTCAACACCCAGATATAGCTCCAATTACTTACGTTGGGTATCAACGTTGATAGTAAAGGTGATCCAATTCGAATTTCCTATGTTGGCATTGGCAACACTGTAAATTAGATAACACAAAATTGTTTAAATCTTTTTTACAATTTAATTAAAAACTCTATAGATTAAATATAAAAATAATAAAAAAAACATTTAAGATTGAATCCAAATGACATGGCATCCAGAGCCGTAAAGTTTTTAATAATAATAAAAAAAAGACAGCAGCTGTCAATAATGTAGCGTGTTTGTTCATTTGTTTTTTGAATGTTCGGCCTTCAATATTCAACGTCTATCGTTCATAGATAAATTGCTCGACATTTTTAAAAAACCAGTACATATCCCGCGCACCACTCAAGACTTATTAAAAAATTAAGAGACCTACATATGTATATACGAATTTATAAGTAATACCATTGAAGATATATGATTTACGAATTGGAAATTATTGACTTGGAAAATTTCAATTACTGGATTCTATAACTTAGTTTACTGAAGAAACAAATGAACAACACAAGAATTGGCTGTACGGTCAAACGACCCTTGCCTATCCGTCAGGATAAAAAGCAAAAAAAAAAAAAAATTTAGCGTGTTTGAATTGCTAGAAAAATAAAAGAACAAACAACAAATGAAAATCAAGAAGAAGAAACGACAAACAAAAAACTTGGCTGTACGGTCAGACTATTGTCTTTGCGTAGGAAAAAAAAACCTCAAATATTAGATTGAAACAACACTGACCCGGAATTATTATCGATTCAGTAGGACGATCAAATTGACCGTAATCTTGTTATATAGTTAGTTTTTTCAGACTTCAGTGTGGCCGGAACGACCAAATGGAAGCACTGACATGGTACCTAGCTCACCAAAGTGATATGATCTCAGGCGTAGTGCGTAATTTAGCCAATCATGTCAGGTTCTATATAAAAAAAACGGTCAAATGCCAGTCGAACTCGCGTGTAGAGGGTTCCGTACCTTTACGTTTTCCGTGTGAACTTTAAAACTTAGGATTATCGTTTATGTTTTCCTGTGAACTATAAGAGGGGATCTAGGTATATTCCCAATTTTTTATTTTATTTTAGATACAGTAGTTTCGGAGATAATTCGGGGGCGAATGCTTGATTTACGTATATTTCTTTATAAGTCTTTAAAAACTGTACTTTTTTTTTATGGAAACCGACACGGTTGTCTACATCACCTACAACATCCGTGATGTCAGCCCATAACACCGGGTGAACTTGGTGCCACGTCAGTGCTTTCCTTCGGTCGTGCCGGCTACACTGAACTGGACGGAAAACACAAACTACATATTTACATAGCCGTTTCGACCGACCTTTCATTCAGTGCGGTGGTATCAACCCGGGCGGGTTAAACCCTACCACCTAGTAATATAAGAAGGGAGTCATATCCCTTAGTCGCCTTTTACGACATACACGGGGAGAGATGCAGTGGGGCTATTCTTTTAAAGTACCGGCCCCACGCGGTACTAACGGCTTGATTTTCGTATATTTCTTTAATATCTTTTAAACTGTGCATTTTAAAATTAACCCCCAAAAACTAAATTCGTTCATTTACGCTGTATGTCAGTGATTGGATCATCAAAAATCTATATGTATATGTACATTTAAATTAAAAAATAAAAGCGTTAATCTTTATTAGACAAAGAAAAAATAAAATTAAACAGAAATGTAACACCTTAGATTAAATAAAAATATTCCTGCATCCTCGGGACATCATTCATTGTCCCGAGGACTGCCGCAGAAAAAGGCAGAAAAAGCGAAACATCTGAAATACAATACTATTAAGCAGCACTACGAGTTCGTTGCCTTTGCTGTGGAGACTCTTGGGGTGTGGAGTCCGGACGCTAAAGACCTCGTGAAGCAGCTAGGTCAGCTGCTTATTGAAGCGTCCGGGGACCGTCGTCGTGCCAAAGCGTTCCTCACTCAAAACATCAGCCTCGCCATCCAGCGTGGGAACGCGGCGGCTAACATCTGTCCTCGGGACAATGAAAAATAAAAAAATTACATTTTTGCGTCCAGTAGATTCGGACAAAATATGCTGTTGCAGACGGGCAGACAGACAGAAATTAGAGTGATCCTATGAGCGTCCCGTTTTTTCCTCTTGAGGTTTTCCACAAGCGGCGGGTGGCCGAGTGGCTTGGGCATCGGCTTCTCATGCGAGAGGTCCGCGGTTCGAATGCGGTCGGCGTGTACTAATGAGTTTTTTCTGACGAAAAAATTTACGTGCATACCTACACCTCCTGCTGCTTCACCGTTCGGAACCGGTGTAAAACTGTAGGTCCCTACCCTTGCCCCTTACTAGGTGGTAGGCTCAAATTGTAGCCGACTGGGTTGGTACCAATGTACTGGATGTAAGTTGGCCGCATAGCAGCCTCGGTTGTGTTGTGTTCTCCTCTAGTCCAGTATATCCAGCAATCCAGGGAAGTCTCCGGTATGGCACCTACCTTCTCGGAGGTGATATTGGCTGGTCGGAGCATGCGCTTTGGCCCCTCCGACTCAGCCACCCATACCGGATTACATAAAAACCGGCCAAGTGCGAGTCGAACTCGCGCACCGAGGGTCCCGTATCGCCATGTCACGGCCAGCGCTACTCACGCCATCTAGATGGCGTGTTATGAAATGCTTCATATTAGTTAATGTTATGCTTCATAATCTATTCGGTAGATGGCGCGCGCGCATACACTTTTTGGTTTCTTCTATATGGGAACCCCCGTGAATTTTTTACTTTTTCTTATTTTTATTTGTTGTTATATCGGCCATAATTACACATTTTTTGTGAATATTTCAACAGGCTGCCTATTACGGTTCAAGAGATACAGCCCTCGGACAGACGGACGGACAGACAGACAGACAGACGGTGTAGGCTTAGTAATAGGGTCCCGTACCTGATACGGAACCCTAAGAAGGAACCCTAAAAAAAAACTACAAGCCGAGGGTTAAAATAAAAGTATCTGGCTTCTTGTCAAGGTTATTTCGCAGCCTTGACACCTCTGAGCTCTACCATTTCGGTTTATTGTCGCGCTCAAGTGTCAAATAATCGAACACATTCGTTTGATATCTAGCGATTTTTCTCATCGTTCGTGTACGTACATATTGAGAAGAAGTAATATTTTGCGAGAACGGTTCACACACTTGTTTTTCATTACATTGCTTTTGGCAAATAGCTGTCTTGGGAGCTTTTTCGAAACGATTTTTTTGATAAATTCGATTATTAATACATTGGAAGTGTATGTAGATTTTTGTTTGTAAATTGTGGAAACTGACACGGTTGGCTACATCACCTACAACATCCGTGATGTCAGCCCATAACACCGGGTGAACTAGGTGCCAATGTCAGTGGTTCCCTTCATTTCATGTCGGCTACGCTGAACTGGACGGAAAATGCGAACTATTTAAATAGCCGTTTCAACCGACGTTTCATTCAGTCCGGTGGTACCAACTCGGACGGGTTAAACCCTACCACCTAGTAAGTCAAGAAGGGAAGGGACCTACAGTTTTATGTGGAATCTGAACCACGGTCAGCCTCCAACGGTCGAGCGATCACCCTTTTGCAAGGTTTTATGTTACACTAGCTGAGCCTGAACGATGAACAGCCCCTAACACCTTGGTGTTAGGGGATGACATCACGTATGTAGTAGGTGATGTAGCCAACCGTGTCAGTTTCCATAATTAACAAAATATAAAAACCGCCTTCAAAAATTTATGAAATAAAAAAAAATCGAACCCCAGATATTTCATACATTTTTGAAGGCGGTCTTTTATATTTTGTTAAATAGTTTTTTATTTCACAGTGTTTTTTAGTAATTTTTTGCTATGTACTCGGCGGAATCGCTTTCAAATACGATCTTGGAAAAATTAAAATGGGACCACACGGGAGCACCAGCTTTCAAATAAAAAAAGAATTTTCAAAATCGGTTCACCCAGTAGAAAGTTATGAGAGGACAAACATAAAAAAAAAATATATACAGTCGAATTTAGAACCTCCTCCCTTTTTTGAAGTCTGTTAAAAAAAGCTGAGCGAGCGATATAATATAATATGTTTTGCTCACATGGTGAATGTTTGTGCGTGTGTAGAGCGAAGAACAACAAATGACTGGCACTATTTCTGCGTGTTGTGTATAGTACCTACCGTAGACTAGCGCCTACGTCTCGCTAATGGTCCGTCGTAACATCTATCAGGCTTAAGGGATGTTTGTCTCCAAGGACGTTTCCCTCAGCCTAGCCTGTATGCATTATAGAGTAGTCATAGAAATATATACTTGGAAGAGGTTTAAACGCGGACGAAATATGGAAGCGTAGCGGCCTCAGACGCGTTCTACTTTAGTAAAGTATAGCCACAAATAAAACACCGGCCAAGTGCGAGTGGGACTCGCGCACCGAGGTTCCCGTGATTGGCCGATTTTTATTTTGTCTTATTTTGCTTTAGAGTTTGCACTATAATCACACCAAGTTTGACGCTTGTATATTACCATTGTTACGATAGAGCAAAAAAAAAAAACGTTGAAATAAATAGATTTCTTGTACCCTCAATTATTAATATTTTCTATTTTTTTTATTATTTGTGAGGATATCCGCCATAATAAATGACACATTCTCGTATTCTGTGAAAATTTCAACGAGGTACCTATTACAGTTCAAAAGATACAGCCCTCGGACGGACAGACAGACAGACGTATTAGGCTTCCGCACGGGGCGGTACGGAAACAAATAAAAACTGTGACATTCTCGTAGGCGATATTTGCTGGTCAGCATTTTGGCATGTGTTGTCGCTATCGAGTTTCAAGTTACAGATAGAACGATGTTGACATTCAATAATATAACAATTTATTATTATTAAAAGAGCACAAAGGCGAAATTACAAAATATATATATCTCTCTTTCACACTTGTTCACTAACGTACCTTTTGTCTCATACGATTGGAGTGCATGCCGACCAAACGTCAGTAACAAGGTAAAATATATTCAATGTCGGACAATGCCGCTTCTGTGTAAATATTTCTTTGAGAATAGATCTGTTTTTAGAGCTCGGAGGAAACGCTTAATGACGGTCGTGTCTGTATGTTTGTCTGTTATTTCGTAACTCTATAATCCTATTTTTTTTTACGAAACTCGACGGAACTTGACAACGCGTATTGTTGGTAAAGATTGGACAGAAGAATGTTGGTAATTTTAACTTTATATTATAAAAAAAAGTGGCACTGGGTCACCTACGGTGAACAAAAAACCTGTCGAACACCCGAAGGCAGGAAGTACAGTTTCAGATACTGAATCGGATAGGCTAGTTTTTTTTTTAAATTCGGACAAAATTTTTCAATTAAAAAATAGAATTAGTATCACGACCTTTTACTTCTAATGCAAAATTCTCTAGGAGGCGGGGCGGGCGGCTCGCCGCCAATGTCATAAATTATCTTGAGGCGAGTCGAATGAAGTGAAGGCTACTACGAACCATAAGAAAGCTGATTTTATATGCCCAATAAGCCAGAGCAGCATACTAAACTTTATTTAGTTATAAGTCCACCTTTTGTCAACTTTTTTTTTAAAATAAAGTAGCTATTTTATAATATTTTTAATTTAACTTCAATAATTGCAAACATGCCGCAATGGAAGATTCACAGAGAGCGTTCATCCGCTTTTAGGACGTAGGTATTTTAACCCTCACGCAACCACAAAAATGTCTCTAAACGCACATATTTATATAAACGCAAAAGCAGCCTTTTTGTACGAATACCTCAGCCTGTAATTAAAACCACCATAGCCATAAAGACTGACGCTGGAAAGGCTTCAAAATGTCACGCCACAGCTATAATTTCACCACCAAGGCCGAGGTTACACTGAGGGCGAGTAACTATTGGCGAGTGGGCGAGTAACGAACGACGGCGATAAATTGTTTAGTAGCCACTGCCAGAATTATACAAATATTGATTGGTAGGTAATGCAATGCGCTTTACCGATAAATATATTATTATTTATTTATTGATATTTATGAATTAAATTATTTATTTATTTTATTTATTATTGGTTCGTGGCCTTCGCCGTCGAGACATTTGGTACGTGGTCGGAGGAGGCCAAGGCCTTCGTCCTTGAGGTGGGTTCCAGGATGGTGACCACAACTGGAAACCCGTGTTGCCTCTCGTATCTCCGGCAACAAGTTAGTCTGGGGATACAGAGGGGCAACGCGGCCGCCATCCTGGGAACCATCCCGGGGACGACGCCCCTTGAGGAAATATATAATTTATAAGTTAGTTTTTAGTTTTTAGTGGTTTTTAGTTATAGTTTTTTTTTTTTCTTTTTTAATTAGTTATATTTGTCTATTTAATTTGATAGGTAGTTATAGTTTGTGTATTGTGTATATTTTCCTGTTCATTCTTAAATAAAGTTATTTACGCTTTAAAAAAAAAAAAAAAAAATTATTAAATTAAATATATCATAATTTTAAATAATTATAAATTTGTAGGTAAATTTTATTTAATTAATTGTAATTATTTCTAATAAATTTTTAACATAGCTTAATTAAAGATGCATTTATCTCGATTACCCATGACGTACGGGTGTGAAACGTGGACTCTGACGGTCACTGTTGTCAGAAAGTTGAAAATTCCAAACGAGTATAACGAGTGGCCGACCGCGTACAGTCGGTCCAGTCAGCACCAGGTTGCTAAGTTCAAGTGGCACTGGGCTGGTCACGTTACCCGACGAGACCAATTCCTATACTCTAGCAGCCGCGGATTAGAAACGGACTGTGGGAAACTCATAATTTCATTCCTTGGTTACCAACCTCTGGACCTCTCGCATGAAAGACCTTTATTTAACACTAGCACACTATCGACAAAATCTTCATTTTAGAACTTTAATATTTTAACAACTTACATATAAAAATATCAAAATATACAAAGATATTTAAATTCATCATAGTTACACTGTGCTAAAGATCGACAGCCTAGCCACCTCACCTTGGCACGGACCTTCCACAGTCATTGTATATATTATTCTTGGTGCCTTACTTTCATGCCTTACTTGCTGCTTGATAGTTGTCTTGTGCTAATTATAAAAAATGTGGCGGTCGCTGTTGTGCTGTAATTTTTCCAAGTTCTTGCAGCACAACAAAAATTACTCTGCTTATGCCGATTTGTCGTGAAACGGCGTGATGGTATGTGAAGTTACACCCATTGCAAGTCGACTCTAGTGTAACCGCAGCCAAGTTTGAGAGTTCACAGCATATAGCCGCATATTTCACCCCCTGCAAGTTGCACCCTTAGTTCTCCACCCCAGACCCCAACCCCTAGACTGCCAGTCGGCACGAAGCATTTGTAGGATTACAGTTTTTTTTTTCACCTCCCCGAATGGAAGTCGAAGATTGTGTCTGTCTACCCACCGCCCTTCACTTGAGGAGTACTACTGTCGATCTATATGCGATAGGTCGAAATTAGAACATAGATCTGTAAGCGATAGGTCGAAATTAGAAGATTGAAAATATAAATTATTTTGTCAGCCTCGGTAGCTCAGTGGTGCGGTCGGTCGACTGTTGTTAGGCAACGCTGAGCGGGGTCAGTACTTGGATGGGTGCCCGCTCGACCGTTAGAGGCTGACCGTGGTCCGGATTCCACGCTAATCTGTAGGTCCCTTCCGTCCTTACCTTACTAGATGTATCCCGGTCGGGTTTGTATCACCGCACTTAGCGAAACTTCGGTCGAAACGGCTATGTAAATAGTTCGTGTTTTCCGTCCAGTTCAGTGTAGCCGACATGAAATGAAGGGAAGCACTGACATGGCACTTAGTTCACCCGGTGCTATGGGCTGACATCACGGATGTTGTAGGTGATGTAGCCAACCGTGTCAGCTTCCATAAAAAAAAAAAAAAAAACATAATAATCCACACTAATAGGAAAGTCCGTGATGTCAGCCCATAAACACCGGGTGAACTAGGTGCCATGTCAGTGCTTCCCTTCATTTCATGTCGGCTACACTGAACTGGACGGAAAACATGAACTATTTACATAGCCGTTTCAACCGACACGCCGTTTCATTCAGTGCGGGGGTACAACTCGGACGGGATAAACCCTAACACCAAGTAAGGTACTCGTAAGAAGTGATGGGATCTACAGTTTTACGTGAAATCCGAAACACGGTCAGCCTCCAACGGTCGGGCGGTCTGTATCCAAGTACTGACCGCGCTCAGGGTTGCTTAACAACAGTCGACCGACCGCACCACTGAGCTACCGAGGCTGACATAATTTATTATAACCAACTAAGCGATATCCAGGCATCTGACAAAGCTTCCGGAATACAGGCTTCACAATCTATATTGCACTGTTTTCACATAAAAACAAGCTATTAATAAGCTGTGATAGTAAAAATTCAAAAAATCACTTTTCTGTTTTATTTAGTAGAGTGAGTACTCTTTTCTATTCTGTGGTAGAGTGCAGTGCGAAGTAGTGGTAGTTCACTGCCTCGCACTACACAATTTTTATCGAAAGGTATTTTGGTTTTTCTGATGGTCGACATAAAGTAGGAATTCCCTTATTTGCCGCGTTCCCCTTAACGCCTCAGGAGCGCAGGGGTAGCTTCGGCGGGTGGTTAATTGAAAGTTGGCACACTCCTACATACCTATGTACATAACAGGTTTGCAGGCGTGCCATTTAGAAAATTGAAAAAAAAATACTAAAAGATATGTGACGTTTAGGTATCCGTATTTATACGGATACCTATTACTAGCCGGTTGAAATTTTCACAGAATACGTCTTATTATCGGATATGCCAAAAATAGCAACAAGTAAAATAATTAAGGGGTGCCCATACAAGAAACATGTTGTCTTCAACGTTTCTTTGTTTTTGCTTTATCGCAAAAATACAATTGAATTTTAAATACAGAGCGAAAGAAGCTTCGCTTCTTTCGGGTGTACACCTCACCTTTTTATTGGGTAACCATTTCACCCGTTCATATTACACAAACACTGACAAGACAGGCAAATTAACATATTTTGCATTTAATAATAGTATGTATATAATTATTTATTGAACACCATACATACATATCACACGCTTATCCCGACAATCGGGGTAAGCAGAGTAATCGGTGTTGTGCTGCAAGTACTCTTGTAAATTACAGCACAATAACACCGATCACCACGTTTAGCATTGTATTATGACAAGGTAACTATAAAGCAGCAAGTAAGGCACGAAGACCCACCTGCTGCATGACCGGGTGCATGGACCGTGCGAAGGTGAGAGGTGGCTATCCCGTCGCCCTTTAGCACGGCACCTCAATAATAGTTAAGAAGATAAAAATGAATAGGCATTGTGTTTCAACAATTTGATTCTTTATTTACATTCCGTTAACCTATTTGTGCGTAATTCTTTGCAAACATTCGCAAGGAAAAATATTCACTCGTCTGCAAAACGTATAAAAAATATAAATTGTTAATAATAAAATGCTACGAGTATTAAAGAAGGCTTCGTAAATGAAGAAAAAGTGACAAGAGCTAGTGCAGCAGTCCCCAGACACACAGCCTGAAGGCTGCAGCGCTGATTACATTAATACATGTACATACGCACCTAGAGCGGGCATCAACTTGCAGAGGTAAAAAAAAGTGCACAAAGGCGAAATTACAAATAATGTGTGGCAGGCCGTACAAGATCAATATTATTGTAAGTTTTAAATGTACTGAACCTAATACTGATAAAAATAATTACCGTCTAATGTGAGTACTGACTGTTATTCATTTCTTTAATTTTTTTTTTATTGTAACGTGGGGCACACTAAAAGTTTCCGGAATTAATAAGAATAAAATACTATTAAAGGTCAAAAATGAATTTATTGTTTCTCAAAATATTCTCCCTTTGCGTAAATGCACTTTTTCATACGATTAAACCAATTTTGGAAACTTTTGTGACACTCCTCCGTGGTGACCTCAGAAACGTGTTTTTCATATTCTTCGACAGCCTCTTCTGGTGATGAAAATCGTTGACCGCGTAATTGGTTCTTAATTTTTGGGAACAGAAAAAAGTGACAAGGTGCCGTCACCTGTTACTATGTCCCACACCAAGTTTGAAGCGCCTTTGTTGAATCTGGTAAGCATGGCATTGCACCAAGTGACGCGGTGTGTTTTTTGAGCCTCGGTCAAATTGTGTGGGATCCACCGCGAGCACAGCTTTCTCACACCCAAATGTTTGTGTAGGATTGATTGTATTTGACTCATGCCTATGTCTAAGGATGCCCGAATCTCATGGTAGGTCACATGCCTGTCTGTTTCGATCATACGGCGCACAGCATCGATGTTTTTGTTGTTCACAGCGGTGGACGGGCGACCATCGCGAGATTCGTCACTGAGATTGACACGACCGCGCTTGAATTCTGCAAACCAGCAATAAATAGTCGTATTGCATGGTGCTTCATCGCCAAAAGCAGATTGAAGCCGAGCGAGGCACTGATGAGCTGTCAAATTACACTTAAAATCGTAGAAAATCATACTACGAAAATTTTCCCGGGTTAAATTTATGTTAATGTAGACACGTAATTTTTAAAATGGCGCCACAATGGAAAAACAATTGACAGTCAGATGAAACAAACTGCATTCTACAGCCAAAGAGTTCCATTTTCAAATGTTGTAATTACTTTTTAAATATTGTTTATGTAAGTGGCCAATTCCGGAAACTTTTAGTGTGCCCTATGTATGTACTTAATTAATCCGGTATGGATGGCTGACAAAGAGGGGCCAACGCTCGTGCTCCGACCAGTTAATATCGAGAAGGCAGGAGCCATACCGAAGGCTTCCATTTGGATCGCTGGCTACACTGGACCAGAGGACAACACAGCCGAGGCTGCTATGCGGCCAGCTTACATCCAGTTTATTGATATGAGAAGAACGTAATGTCAGTATTTTTCATCCATTTATTTCCACATTTCTTCCTTACCTATAATAAAATCCAACGTCTGCTTTCTGTCTGTCTGTCTGTCTGTCCGCTTATAACTCGAGAACCACTGAACCGATTTTAGTAAAACAAAATTCTACGGATAGCTTGATTCTTCCCATCAACTATAGGCTACTTACTATCACACTAAATAGCTTATGAGGTTAGCAGTGAAGTGAAATATGAGAGCGGGCGGAGCCGCGGGCACATTTTATATAAATTTAACATTTTTTTTAAATGAAAACCTAAAATTAATATAAAAACCAACGGAGTTTCCACCACCGTCGGCGGGGCAAACCCAGGCTACCGATAGTCGTGTCCCAAAGAGAGAAACCTCCGGACGATGCGTGCTGTGTCGAGCAGGGCTGCCTTCTGGATCTGGCCCTTGACCTAACCACTCAGCGATAGCCTCATATGGTGGTCGTCGAGGCTCTTCGCTATCAGCATGCGCTCATACGACTATGGGACAACGATCGTCGAGTCGACGGGCCACATTTTGGTAACCTCGTGCTGCAGATCCAGATACTTCAGCATCTTCTCTGCTTCCTTACTGACGAGGTTACCATCGTGCGGCACGGCGATATCGACGAGCGTTGCGCGCCTTGCCTCCCGGTCCACTATCACAATATCAGGTATATTCGCGAGAATAGTCCTATCTGTAACAATGGACCGGTCCCAGTAGGTAGAGTGTGACATGACTGTTCTCGAGAACTGCCGGCGGATTGTACTTATAGTAAGGCACTTCGGTACCTACAAGGTTGAACTTGAAGGCAAGTTGCTGTTGCTGTCAGTAATACTGGAAATAGTTTTTTTTATCCAATCCGGTATTAGTGGTTGAGTCAGAGGGGCCAGAACACATACTCCGACCAGGCAGTGTCACCTCCGAGCAGAATGTCACCAGTGCCATACAGGAGACTTCACTTTGAAGTGCTGGGTATACTGGATTAGACGAGAACACAGCCTGGGCTGCTATGCGACCATGTTTCATCCAGTACGGTGGTACCAATCCAGTCATCTATAATTAGGGCCTATCACCTAGTAAGGGGCAAGGGAAGGGACCTACAGTTTTATACCGATTTCGAACCGTGAAGGAGCTTATCGTCTTTGTCCGCAAAAACGCGAGTACGTCGTAGTACCTAAAATATTGTACGAGATTGCAATTTTCAACGTTTTAAAAAAAATGCTCATATCATAAAAAACAAAATGACTGCGATTTTTTTTTTATTTTTCCCTGGGTCCTATCCTATCCTATGGGAACCAGGGAGTAGGATAGGAGGTAGACTGGCCTACTCCCTGGTTCCCGCTTGATGTTGAGTTTTGGGACACGTTGTATATATGACAATCGCGATTCTGGCAGTTGATTTCCTTGGCGTTAATACTAATCTAGTTTTATTCCTTAGAGGAGCTTCAACGGTCATACTCTTTTAAATTTTAATACGTTTAACTTACAAGCTGCGTCCGTGGCTCCGCTCGCGTTAAGCAAATTGTGTCGTGATGTTACACATAATATGTATTTTTATTGAAAGCGCGACATGTGGCGCCTACCCACCCATACGTTGTCTAACGACACCCATGGCCTGACATGGACATCACGCCCCTCTTGAAGGACCCGAGGCCGTACTTGGGGGGAAATATTATCATACTCTACCAGAATATTGTGGTTATTTTATAGTCCGGCTAAAAAAGGGCCAAAAAGGAATGAAGTCCTAAAATTTTAGGGTTCCGTATCCGGTAAGGGACCCTATTACTAAGCCTACGCCATCTGTCTGTAGTACGGGTAGTCGCTGGGGAGCGATCGCAGTGGTAGACTTCGGTCTACCCAAGGTGTCGGGCCCGGCCACCAGTATCCATAGACCCGTATTAGCGACCTTTGTACGGGGTCGCAGAGGCGTTTAGTCGTCCAAGGTGTCGGAGTTGGGTACTAGGATCCGTGACGTTCCCCTATGCAGACCACACGGTGGCTACCCTTAAAACTAGCAGCTGGCTACCCTATCCCGCAACTGGGCGGTGTAACGGGCGTCACTGTTAGAAATAATGTGTGGTAGAGAACTTGTTCTCGACGATTACTCATTAAACGTTGCTAGTCTAACATGAGTACTAAGTTGGGGGCTTCGGCCTCCTCTTAGCACACGCTGCTGACTCCACTCAGGTCGGTGGGTCAAATGAGATGCCACCCTAAACGCTGGGTTGAGTACTGCGGGGTTCCGTTAAAGCCCCAGAATGCTTCGTGCTTCTGCACGGAACACTGGAGTTGGTCTCGCAGGGGTTGTGGTTTAGCGTTGATTCCCTGGTGCTTCCGTACTTGTGTAGTTAAAGCACCTAACACGGGAATAAGTAGCGAAAGCTGCGAGTGGTGAGCCACTTAGAGCTCCGTAACCAATGTGGAGAATTGGTAGACATGCGAATAATGTAGATCGGTATGTCGGTGCTACACACACTTATATGTGGATGTGGGAGAGCTAATGACGCTGACGTAAGTCTGTCATTCGAGACCGGTGGATCCCCGGTACACATTAGGTGGTGGTCATATGCACTTCCACGCATATACATAGCTGGTGAAAACAAAATCCTTTGGGCTAGTACAAAACGCTGAGGCCCTGGGCACAGGTTGCGGTTGGATAGGGTGCTGACCCCAGTGGCAGTGAAGGCTTCACCCCCGGCTCTCGACTTCGGTCGGGGGTTCCTTCGGGTGGACGGGCGGTGGCTCGGATCGGCTGGGGAAAGGTCGCAGCCTGTGTTTCCCATGGGATTTTTTCGGAAGAACGGATGTTCGACAGAGCAGCTATGGGGCCTCGATCTGGCATACATGATCACTGTACTCGCAAGAGTGCAGGTAGTAGACGTCTGGATTTTGTAGCCGAAAGGCTGGTATCTCTGGACGTCTATAAACAAAAACGTAAATCAAATAAATAAATGATAGAAAAGAAAGTTGTCTGTCTGTCTGTCTGTCTGTCCCCTTTTGAACCCTAATACGTAGCCCGTTGAAATTTTCACAGAATATTATGGCCGATATAACAACAAATAAGAAAAAGTAAAAAATTCACGGGGCTTCCCATACAAGAAACTAAAAAGTGTATGCGCGCCATCTACCGAAAAGAGTATGAAGCATTTTAACTAATCATGAATTTTAACTAATATGAAGCATTTCACAAAACAATCCATAGATGGCGTGGGTGGCGCTGACCATGACATGGCGATACGGAACCATGGGTGCGCGAGTACGACTCGCACTTGGCCGGTTTTTTTCTAAACTAATATTTAACAAGAATGCCAAGCGAGCGGAGGAAAGATAATATAGTGTCTATCCATCCATCCACCGTTCTACGAGGCAGGTACAAGTTGAAGTGCATACCTACATACATAGTTATGGTAGATAATAATTTTCTTTCAAAACGCTACCCGGACCTGACTGCGACCCTTGCCGAGATGGCAGCTTATTTTTCTCTTTAATAAAGCCACTATCAAATTGAGTTCCATTAAGTAACGAACTGTTATCAGGATTGCCGCAAGTCATGCCACCACCCCACCGAGCCTTTTTCAACCCCCCACCGAGCCATTCAACCCCCACAACCTAACCATCGTGCCGCTTGCCCCGCGCCGCCCGAGACGAGAATACGCCCTTGCTGCGGGTCCGCTTTAAAAATACAGTATAGTTCCCTCCAACAAATAATGCGAGTCGAGCTTTAGAAAGAGACAATCCGGTGTTTTTAAGTAAACCAACATGGGTGGCTGTGCCGAGAGACCACTGGTGAATTCGACAGAGCCAAAAACACCTCTCCTCGCGAAACCATGTTCAGTTGGGTGCCATGCCAGCAGATTGCGGACTGTAGCTAGGCTGTCTAGCCTGTTAATACGACGACGTTTGAAGACACCCAGGTTAAAGGATTCGGGAAACACACTCGCCGGAAGACAGTTCCACACCCTAGCGGTGCGACAAAGAAACGATTTAGAGAACCGATGGGTTCTCAAAAGCCCAATGTCAACAACAAAAGGGTGCTGAGTCTCTGCGGCGAGTCATGCTGAGATAGGACGGGTGGCAGGGAATAAGGGTTGTAGAGCGTTGTCCCTGTCGCACGAACTCGCACGCTCTACAACCCGATTATCTCTTTAGTTTGACAAGCATAATTTGCTGCCGGGTACTGTACTTTTATTCTGGAATTGTACGCCGATGCTCATCGAAACCGACTGTACCAGAAAAGGTTATTTACCATCGGTCAATCACCACACTAGATTTGGTATAAGGCGTAAATAGTGGTTCACATAAAATGGGACAGTTCGTCACCTTTTTTTTTTATGGAAACTGTCACGGTTGGCTACATCACCTACAACATCCGTGATGTCAGCCCATAACACCGGGTGAACTAGGTGCCATATCAGTGTTTCCCTTCATTTCATGTCGGCTACACTGAACTGGACGGAAAACACGAACTATATACATACATAGCCGTTTCGACCGACGTTTCATTCAGTGCGGTGGCAACCCGGGCGGGTATTAATACATATTCACTAAACGTACGATTATCCCGCTCGCTCACACATGAGATAGTGAGCATTATACGTCTCAAATGGGCTTGTTCGAGTTTCCATCTCTTCTGTGCGTGTTCTATTTGTCATATTAATATATGTATTAATACCTGGGCGACCGAGCTTCGCTCGGCGTCTCTCGAGTTTGTGGGCACAGCAGATGGCACTACATAACACATTTCAGCCTACTGCACTGGTACCTCAGTATTCTAAGAGATGGCGTTAGAAGAAACTATGTTTCTTGTGTGAAAACGGATTTTCTTAGGGACGAAACCTATCTAGCTAGATTAACTTGGAAAATGAAAATTATCTGAATAAAAATTTTCATCCAAATCGTTAGAGCCGTTTGAGAGAAAGCAATTAATATAAATATACATACTTAAATACAAGAATGGCTCACTTGTAGTAATAAGATATCTAAAGAGAGATCTTATGTATATATCTGGTATATAGGTATAGTATTTAAACTATTCATATTTAAGTTTATCTATCTTTTGTATTCCCGTACATCTGTCATATCATAATACTTATAATATCTCTTTCCGCTACTCACCTAGCAGTTATCATACCCCAAAGTTTCTGTTAGAAAATGCCTAGAGGCATTAAGTGTTAGCTTTTGCCCATATTCTATTTGAGTGCAATAAATATATACAATACAAGATATTATTATTAATTATATCTTCGTTCGTCGTCAACGTTTCGTCCTCTTTCAATATTTTAGTAGTAGTCAGATTTTGTGGCATGTTTAGTGAGGTCACATATCCAGTGGTGTGCTTGATCGATGGTCTTTGCCGCTAGACAATGAGTCGTCTTGTGAAATACCAACAAAGGCACGACTGAAATACGTCCAAAGCAGAGAGGAAAAGCCTCCAACGATTATATCCGAAAGTTCAGACAAAAGGCTGCCAAAAGTGCCTATATTTTGGCATCCAATAGAATGGCGATTTATTATCTTATAGAAACAATGAAATAAATGCTTTATTATGTTAATCCGAGATAGTTAACTTGCGTTATTGAGTTTGATGCTGTGTCGAACTGTCGCTATAGGATTAAATGAGGTTTTAGAATATTTAAATTAGGTTTTGGAACGAAGTTGCTTATCGCACGTTACACTCCAGACATTTGGCGAATGAGAGCTAGGCCGAAAATAACTTCGTCCGTCACGACAATTTTGCTGTAGTATGTGTATTTGTCTATGTATAGGTATAGTACTGCACTATAGTCGTCATTTATTTATTTTATTTATAATTTAATTAATTACTCCCAAACGTTGATAATTTATTTCATTACGCCTGATATTCAATACATAATATATAGCGAAAGGAACTTGGTTCCAATCCAACCAGGTGTCCCGCGACACCTCTATTCCGCCAGTTGTAAATTCAATGCGAAGAAGAACTGACAAACTTCGCAAGTAATGGTTTGTTAGTACCTTATAAGTATTATATTATAATAACTTAAAAATAATTAACCCATACTACCGCTCACAAGAACATTAATATTTACAGCATAAACATGCATACTTATAAATCTGACCACTCTGCCTATTTACATTACCTATGTATATCTGGTGTATAGTGCCATCGTCAATTTTGATACTTAAATATATCAAGTCAAATCAACAACAATTAGCATAAGTTTATTACAAAGAAAATGTAATTAGATAGTCATATTAAAAATCGTGATTCATTAAGCGGTGTTGGTTTAGGTTATGTTAAAACAGAACATGGGTTTCAAACCTGCGATTTCTCACAGAGATGCGGCAACTTACCCACTAGGCTACCGGCACGCACACATTTTATTTAATGATTGTAGGCGCAGGGTCCGCACGCAACCGCACAAGTCAGCAGAGAATATATAAATAACTAATTAATCAATATATTGCATGTCAGCCATCGTCGTGACTTCTACTACAAAACCGTAAGCTAAGTACAAAAACCGGCCAAGTGCGAGTCGAACTCACGCACCGAGGGTTCCGTATCGCCATGCCATGGCCAGCGCCGCCGCTCACGTCATCTATGGCGTGTTATGAAATGTTTCATATTAGTTAAAATTTATGATTAGTTAAAATACTTCATACTCTATTCGGTAGATGGCGCGCGCGCATACACTTTGGGTGGGTGTATTCGAACCGGATAGAACAAATTGTGGCAAGTTCGAGTGCAGTCTAACTGACATATGAATGATCAATAAGCAATACAATACAATGCAATGCAATGCAATGCATTGCAATTCAACGCAACGCAACGCAACGCAACGCAACACAACGCAACACAACACAATACAATACAATACAATGGCAAGTAGGTGTTGTAGCCAAACATGTCAGATTCTTAAGGATGTAAGTTTAAAAAAGCAGAGAAGAGATATTTTGTAAAAGCTGAATATTTACTTTCTTTCCGTCTGAATTTTCGCTTCAACAAACTATATCAGATTTTCATCGGAATATAACAGCACAGTGGCATATACATATATTTACAGAAGTTACCTCACATATCGTATGCGGAGAAGTTCGACACCTAGGTGCCATCACGACTGACACTAATGTAGACATACGAGCTAAGTTTTCCGCAGTTCCGACTCGACATATCCGGCCGGATATGCCGCGGATATCCGCATCATTTGCATATTTATCGTACAGTTTACTCGGAAATATTGAAAATATTGTTTTTAGCCCTACTACACCACCCGTGATGTCAGCCCATCACACCCTGCACTGCATTAGGTGTCATGTCAGTGATTCCCTCGCTGTAATATGTCACAGGATTCTAAATTCTTAACAGTTGATCGTACCAAGTTGAATTTTATAAGAAAGTAGAATAGTATTTTGTTTAATTTCTAGAAGATAACTTCAAAATTGATTAAAATTGCCCCCCCCCCCCCCCCCCCCCCCCTCCATTCGACACCGGGGGTATAATAAATAGAAATAATTGAAATATTTTTTGTATATGGTAAGTGGCACATCGTTGGAACCGGATCAACTTTTAGAATCGAAAAATACTTTTTTCCAAATTTTCAAATTAAATGTTATCTTCGAAAAATCGTGTGCTTGTAAAGAATGGCGTAAGGCCTTAGACTCGCCTTTTGTGGCCTTTCTTAAACGGGTGTAGGTACCTAAAATAATATACATTTTGATTTGATTTTGATGAGTCAGCCGCGTGTTCCGTAAGACCCTTATTTCGAAAGAGCTGTTTTATACGAATTTTCGTAATGTCCTCCACGTTACCAGGATAAATAACTAGATAAAACTAGTTACCTGAGAAGATTTACCCGGTAGCCGGTTACACGCTATAAATTTCGCCTCCCTTCTTGCACTTTTATTTTCAGTGGTGGAAAAGAGAGGGTGAAGAAAAACATCCACATAAATTAAGCATTAAGGGGCTAGAACCAAAACCTTGTACCGTGTGGGGCCGTTACTTAAAAAGAATAGCCTCACTGCATCTCTCCCCGTGCATGTCGTAAAAGGCGACTAAGGCATAAGGACAAGATGCCGTGCTAAAGAGCGACAGGATCGCCACCTCTCACCTTGGCACGCTACTTCCACCGAGTCATGCAGCAGGTGGGTGGGTCTTCGTGCCTTACTTGCTGCTTAATCGATTGAATCTTGTTCGAATACTTTGCGAAACGTGGTGGTCGGTGTTATGCTGTAATTTACCAGAGTTCTTGCAGCACCACACCGATTACTCTGCTTATCCCGATTGTCGGGATTCAGAGTGTGTGATATGTATGTATGTATGTAACCAAAACCAAGCACACTTATTTTATCTAACTCGAAGTGGTGCAACACCAATGAGTCACGAACCCACTGCCTTTTGCATAAAAGGAGAGTCTGTTACCACTTTCGCACTTTGTCATACATCTAAAATTGAAGAAGGACGTCCGGGGGGGGGGGGGGGGGGGGGTGTCTGTAGAATGGATGATAGGAAACTAATGAAAGGAAAGAAATCTATGGTGTTAGTGGAAGAGTCGGGAAGGGTCGCCCTAGACGCACGTACCTAGACCAGATCGGGCATGTGCTCGAAAAGGGTCAGGTGCGTAGGACCCGTAACCGACGAGCATGTATGAAGAACATTATGAGAGTGGAAGAGGCGGCAAAAGTGGGTCAGGATCGTGGCGCTTGGAGGTTGGGTTGTTTGCGTGGGTTGGGTCTGTTGTCTTTGCCTGCCCCACTGGGAGGCAGGCAGGCGTGACGTTATGTATGTGTATGTATGTATGAACTTATAGCACAACACCGATTACTCTGCTTACCCTGATCGGGATACAAAAGCGTGAGTTATGTATGTATGTAGAAATCATTTCTGTATGTATGTATGTTCCACCATAACTCTTAAACCGGTCATCCGAATTCGATTAAACTTAGTACAAACACATTTTACTATACGTGACACAGGATAGGCTAAATAAAATTCAGTCCCGGTTACGCTAAGATGTGGCTCTCATACAAACCGAATTGTTCCGCGCGCCGAAATAAAGGTACGGTAGCAGGCTTATTTACTTTCTTCTTTTTCAATACGAAATACGAATGTCACGCGAGCGAAGACGCGGGAAAAAGCTAGTATAAAATATACCTACATATAAATTCTTCATTATATGTACTCCTCCCCCCTTTCACTTGCAATAAAATTCTTCAATTGGAATAAAATTGTAGAGAAAGAAGTACGGGTGTAACTTCTTTCTCTACAATTTTATTCCTCACATCGCAGAAAGGTTGAGCGGAAGAAATCACTTGCAGTGATAAGTCCGCTTTTGCGCACTCCCGCATTTCTTGTTTCTTTTCGTGTACTGCGTTCTTCTTTCAATATTTTTTTTTATGGAAACTGGCACATTTGACTACATCACGTACATTCTACAACATCCGTGATGTCAGCCTATGAACTAGGTCCCATGTCAGTGCTTCCCTGAATTTCGCGCCGGCTACACTGAACTGGACGGAAAATACGACGTTTCGACCGACGTTTCGCTCAGTGCGGTGGTACCAACCCGGCCGGGATAAACCCTACCACCTAGTAAGGTAAGAAGGGAAGGGACCTACAGTTTAACGTGGAATCCGAACCACGGTCAATTGTGTGTAATACAACGTTTTTATCAACATTTTCGATATACAACGTGTCCCAAAACTCAACGTCAAGCGGGAACCAAATATTTTTTTTTGTAAAACTACAGGCATTATGGTTTTATTTGGGATAGTTATCAATAGCAGAGTTATTTAGGCTTCCAGTTTCCAGTATATAAATTTGAACAATTATATATGCAAATTTGTAGTCGTAGTACCTAAAATGTCAATTTTCAACGTTTCTCAAAAAATGCTTAGAAAAAACAAATGACACCGATTTTTTTTTTCTTATTTTTCCCTGGGTTGTCATAAACTGCCCTACTCCCTGGTTCCCGCTTGTCGTTGAGTTTTGGGACACGTTGTATACATTATTTAATCTGTTTACATTCCTGTAATAAATTTAACCCAGTACCTTAGTGTCAACTATGAGTGAGTCATCCAAGCGACATCCCGCGGAGATACGAGTACTGTAGGCTGAAATATATGTATTCGGCTAAATAATTTCCGTACAGTTTCGTCGGAGGCGCTCGAAGCTTCCTGCAATTTGAGTTAAACGTGTTCAGGTGCTTCGCGAAGCATTGAAAGCGCCATGGAGTAATGGATTATGTACGGAGCATCGTAAAAATTTATTTATTTATTTATTTATTTTTTTATTGAAAGCGTGACGCCCCCATGGACATTCGGTCGCATGGGGTAGTTGCGGATGCCATGCCGGCCCGACAGGTGTCCATTCACGTCCTTCTTGAAGAACCCGAGACTGTACTTGGGGAGAAATATGTGGGCAGGGTGAGCGCTCCAGAGTTTACCGGTTCTGTAGAAAAAAAATCTGCAGAACCAGAGCCGACTGTCATTGTCTCCCTCTACGGAGACAAGCCATGCTGCATCGTCATAGCCCCACTGCGACGTTGCTATCGCTTACTCGCTCTCGCTTGCCTACCGATGACAGGAGTGAGAGAGAAACACGAAGATAGCGACGGTCGCCCGATGAAGGGTGAGCGATTTCATGTTTCTCTCTCGCTCCTGTCATCGGTAGGCAAGCGAGAGCGAGTAAGCGATATCAACGTCGCAGTGGGGCTATGACGATGCAGCATGGCTTGGTCTCCGTAGAGGGAGACAATGATAGTCGGCTATGGCAGAACCGATTGGTATGCATACGCGGTAAGTTCAGCGTGTAGGGATGAAGCGCTTTGTAAAAACAAAATTGTACTAATTCAGTCGTAGTGTGCTACCATACGAATGATGAATAAAGAATAAAGAATCCCTGCCCAGTGCGCCTGGTGCGGAGGAAAAATATGCGAGTTTCCTCTTCTCTATCTTATTTTCTCTTATTTCTCTACTACTCTCTACTGTTATAAAGTTCTATGTTTGTTTGTCTTCCTATGGATAGGCTCGGAAACAGATGAACCAATTTGCATGCAATTTTCATGAATGAAATCTGGGACATCTCGGGATGCCTATAGGCTGCAAGTAGCATCACGGTATTTCTCTAAGACGCTCAGCAGAGAAGGGCAAAAAATGGTTTACAAATTTAGGTATATAACTATGTATTAATACTTTTTTTTTTTTCAAATTATGCGCGAGGCGCGGAAAAAGATACGGATTTTCTTTTTTTTTCTTTTTTTATTATGCACTTCTGTATGGGTGGCTCAGTCGGAGGGGCCAGAGAACATGCTTCGACCAGCCAATATCACTTCCGAGAATGTAGGTGCCATACCGGAGTCTTACCTTTGGATCACTGGGTATACTGGACTAGAGGAGAACACAGCCGAGGCTACTGTGCTATCCAGTACGGCGCCGGCGGTACGAACTCAGTCGTCTACAATTTGCGCCTACTAGTAAGGGGCAAGAAATATATATATTACTTGTTGTAATTTACGGACGGATTGAAACGCCTCCATCCACTCGCAACTCCACGGCCGTGTACGAAACAGTGTAATGGTATGTGCAGAATTAAATCGCGCTTACAACGTACGAGGCGCTGGGCGGGAGATAACCGCCCGCCCCGACACGCCGCCCAGACTCTGCCACCCGCCCTGACGCGCCGCGCAGGCTCTGCCACCCGCGCTGACGCGCCGCCCAACAGCTTTACATAACCCGAGCGCTACCATGCGCACCGTCTTGGAAAGCTTCTTGTCGATTCCAAGTATTGGGCAAACATTTCGAATACGAGAACGCTTAGAATACATATAACTATAGTCTGTTTTTTTGGAAGACGGAGGAAGGTGACGTTTGGAGTGCTGCCAGTTTCTGGCAAATTTTAAATAGGCATGTAGTTGTTATGGATCCATTTATCAATTGATTAACTAATGAAATGCTCTAAACTCTAATATTTACCTAACTAGCTGTTGCCCGCGGCTTCGCTCGCGTGAAATTCGTATTTTAAAGAAGAATCTAAGTAACTAAGGGCGAGGCCGAAGGCCGAGCTGCGTTCAGGTAAACGACAAATCTTCTCAAATAATGTAAGCAACTAACGGCGAGGCCGAAGGCCCAGCTGCATCCTGGAAGACAATAAACCTTCGCGAAGAAAGTAAGTAACTAAGGGCGAGGCCGAAGGCCGAGCTGCGTTCAGAAAGACGATAAACCTTCTGGTAGAAAGGAAGTAACTAAGTGCGAGGCCGAAGGCCGAGCTGCGTTCAGGTAAACCAAAAACCCTCTTCCGTCTTCGGGCCTCGCCCTTAATGACTTCCTTTCTTCGATAGAATAATGTCGTTTACTCCATCTATTTATTTCATAAAATATAGCTTAGTTACCTACTTTATCCGAGATGATTTTGCTTATTCCTGAATGCAGCTCGGCCTTCGGCCTCGCCCTTAGTTACTTGCTTTCTTCGAGATGGTTTATTATTTATCAGAACGTAGCTCGGCCTTCGGTCTCGCCTTAGTTACTTACTTTCTTCAAGATGGTTTAGCTTATTCCTGAACGCAGCTCGGCCTTCGGCCTCGCCCTTAGTTAGTGCTTTCTTCGAGATGGTTTATTATTTATCAGAACGTAGCTCGGCCTTCGGCCTCGCCTTAGTTACTTACTTTCTTCATGATGGTTTAGCTGCTTCCTAAACGCAGCTCGGCCTTCGGCCTCGCCCTTAGTTCCTTGCTTTCTTCGAGATGGTTTATTATTTATCAGAACGTAGCTCGGCCTTCGGCCTCGCCTTAGATACTTACTTTCTTCAAGATGGTTTAGCTTCTTCCTGAACGCAGCTCGGCCTTCGGCCTCGCCCTTAGTTACTTGCTTTCTTCGAGATTGTTTATTATTTATCAGAACGAAGCTCGGCCTTCGGCCTCGCCTTAGTTACTTACTTTCTTCAATATGGTTTAGCTTCTTCCTGAACGCAGCTCGGCCTTCGGCCTCGCCCTTAGTTACTTGCTTTCTTCGATATGGTTTATTATTTATCAGAATGTAGCTCGGCCTTCGACCTCCCCTTAGTTACTTACTTTCTTCAAGATGGTTTAGCTTCTTCCTGAACGCAGCTTGGCCTTTGGCCTCGCCCTTAGTTACTTGCTTTCTTCGAGATGGTTTATTATTTATCAGAACGTAACTCGGCCTTCGGTTTCGCCTTAGTTACTTACTTTCTTTAAGATGGTTTTGCTTCTTCCCGAATGTAGCTCGGCCTGCGGCCTCGCCCATAGTTACTTACTTTATTCCAGAATGTTTTTCTTCTTCCTGAAGTCAGCTCCGACTTCCGTCTCGCCCTTAGTTACTTTCATCGAGAAAGAATATCGTTTACGTGAGCGCAGATCCGCCTTCGGCCCCGCCTTTAGTGACTTACTTTCTTTTTTTTTAAATACGAAATTCACGCGAGCGAAGCCGCGGGCAATAGAAATATAAATTTGCACCAATGACAGCGACATAAGTTCGACTTAAATTTTTTTATTTTTTTATTTATCAAACAATTTGTCACCGGCCAGCTCACTTCGAGATGATAGTTCTCCGTTGTCAACTTGACATTTAAAATTGTTTTTTACCTTTACTTTGGATTACGTGATTTTAAATGCGCAATAATATTTAAAAATAATTTTAATTTTTATTATATTTTTTTGTGTATTATGTTATTCCGGCATATAAACTGCCACTATACAAAGTTTCGTCTAATTCCGTTCAGTGGTTTTTGCGTGATGCGCGTACAGACAAACAAACAAACAAAAATTTTAAAAACTGATCTAACATGTTCAGTATCTCATTTTAAGCCATTCTGGTTAGTTTTTTTCCGAATACATTCAATGTACAGACTTTCTTACCTTTACGATTTTATTATATGTATAGATTGGGGATTTAATTGACAACATATTAAGCTAAATCTAGCTAGAAAAATGATAAGTTTAAGGCAGCGCCACAGGTAGCGCATAATATGTGTGAAGGTGTGTCGTGTCCTGTTCGTGTCGTGTAAAATTCGATACTATTTTCATCGACTACAATCACTAGTGGTGCAAAACGTGCAACACTCTAATGTCAGTCAAACGTCAATTTACTCCGTCTTAAAAAAAACCAGACTATATGAATGAATGAGACGGCTTATGTGTGTCACGATAGTGGCACAGGGAGATCCGTTGTCTCTGCCTACCCCATTGGAAAAGAGGTGTGGCCTTATGTATGTATGTATGTATGAATGAATGAACTCTTTAATGCACTTAAAATAGTACACATTCGCAAAATTAATGAATCAGCAATTTAATAAATACATAAAGCCCATGTTTTTTTTTAACTTTGTTCCATAGGAAAAATCGGTTCATTTGTTCAGATTTAACATTATTTCTACTAATAATTTCTTGGCTTTGTAATGCAGACCAATTATTGATCAGCATTACAGAGCCGAGAAATACATATTACATTCACAAATGACAAAAACAACAACAAAACAATAAAACCTACCTAACAAACATTAAAATAACTATCAAAAGGGGCGTTTTCAAATGTCCGTAGAACACTTGCGGCATTACCGCGCTGGATGGCAAGGCTTACCCTTTGAATGAAGTTAGGCCCTTGATTGCGGGACGCCAGTTGCGTCCACCAGCAGAGGTCCAAGCCTCTATTCTATGATTATAGTTACAGTTGGACACATTTTATCATTCAAAACAACGAAAAAACAACAAATTGAGACTTGCGATGAAATTATCGAGTATGCCTATCACTTTCGCTCTCTCGCCGATTCCCTATCGCTTTATCGCGGCTCAATCTCACGCGCACTCCAACAGCAACGAGTTAAATTTGACTAATTGATACATTAAGTATCAAATTTATTGATTTATTCTAAATTATTATTATTTTTTTCACATTGTACTACAATGTGGTATGAATATTTGTAATTGACATTACTTGATACGATATGTATCAACAATTTCTGACAAAGGCTCTATACACCTGATTTTATTTATACTTTTACTATTAATTTTTATTTTATGTGGTCAGAATTATCAAGTATCAATTATAGTTATTCTAGCTGTCAAACTGTATCTTAACACTGTAAGCGGTGTCTATTGTGTAGCTATTCACAATGTATTGTAAACGAAGACGTTGAAAAAAAAACCCCCTGCGGAGTTTCTTGCCGGTTCTTCTTTGTGGGTGTAATCGAACCGGATTGTAAAAACTAAACAGGACAAATTCAAGCGTAGTGTATTCACACGAATGATGAATAAAGACTAAAGAATAAAGGATCGCGCTCACCTTGGAATCGAGCTTCGAGCCCTAAAAACATGAGGATGTTGTTTGTGAGGGGAATTTGTGTAGGCTTTGTGAGACCTGCGAGCTAGGCTGCGACATCATTACAGTCTTTTAGGTCCTCCGCACACCTGCCAGGAAACTATCGGCAGCCTCGACCCTTTTCGCAACAGTACGCATTATTTTCGCAACAGTACGCATTATTTTCGCAACAGTACGCATTATTTTCGTAGTAACTCTGCGTTAAGTGGGGTTCGTTTCAGAAAGACGTAACGTAGACCGACTTAGTTTAGTTTATCGACTCAGTGTGTGAGTGTGTGTAGACAGGGCCTCGTAGACCTTCCTAGGCCGACAATAAGTGTAAAGAATCATAGTTGCCGAGGCTGAGGTAGAAACAGAAAGATAGAAAGGACAAGGTGCCGTGCTAAAGGGCGACAGGATAGCCACCTCTCACCTCGGCACGGCCCTTCCACCGAGTCATGCAGCAGGTGGATCTTCGTGCCTTAGTAGTGGTCGGTGTTGTGCTATAATTAACAAGAGTACTTGCAGCACAGCCCCGATTACTCTGCTTACCCCCGATTGTCGGGATACGGAAGCGGCTTACATTCTTCTTATTCAATACGCTCTACTCAGCAATCCAGGGAAGTCTCCGGTATGGCACCTACCTTCTCGGAGGTGATATTGGCTAGTCAGAGCATGTGCTTTGGCCCCTCCGACTCAGCCACCCATACATAAAAAAAAAATCGAATTTCACGCGAGCGAAGCCGCGGGCAAAAGCTAGTTATTAAATAAATTGCATTCGTAGACTATTCTGGTGGAGGAGAAATTGAAAAAAAAATAAAACAGCTCACCTTGCTGACACAGCGGTCCGCCCCTGCCGAGCGGGCACAGGCAGCGTCCCGCGGAGCCCCCGCACCGCTCCGCGGCCCCGCTCGCCTCGTCCGCCCCCGGGGACACGGCGGCCGTCCAGCGGGGCGAGGATGTTCCACCAGGCACCTGGCGGATAGATTCGATACAACAATTAGTCAGCACGAGAGAAGGGAGGCAGCTGGTACCACAGTACAGGGAATTCCTAATAAATGAAGCGAAGTTTTTACGGACGTATAACGTACGTCATTATATGAATATCCTTATAAATCGAGAACCACTGTATCGATTTACATACGGTTTTCCATGTTACATTTTGTCACTTCTCAAGATGGTTTTTAGGCTTAAAAAAACCGGCCTAGTGCGAGTCGGACTAGCACAAAAAAAAATGAAAAAAAAAATCTTTTTATTATTTGTGTTATATCCGCCATAATAGCACATATTCTGTGAAAATTTCAACGGGCTACCTATTACGGTTCAAGCAAGAGATACAGCCCTCGGACAGACGGACGGACGGACGGACAGACAGACGGCGTAGGCTTAGTAATAGGTTTCCGTAGGGGATACGTAAACCTAAAAAGATTGGTCACATTCTTAAACGTATTCACGTTTTGTAATACTTATAAATTGCTAACATAACATTGCGACTTGCGAAGTTTGTTTGTCAGTTCTTCTTCGCATTGTAATTCAATGCGAAGAATAACTGGCGGAATTTTCGACGTATTCAAGAGTAGGCTACCTGCCTATGGATGAAATTATACAATAAACAATAGTTAAATGAAAATCTATTTCCTCCCAAGTAAAGCCTGGGGTTTTTCAAAAGGGGCGGCGTGAAAAGGCTCCCGTCAGGCCGGCATGGCATTCGCAATCCCCGTGCATCACAGAATGTCCGTGGACATCGTTAGACACCCACTTGTAGGTGAAACAATTCCACATGTCGCGTTATCCATAAAAAAATCTTCTATAGGTACTTATTTACATACATACATACATACTGCACGCTGTATCCGGCAATCGGGTAAGCAGAGTAATCAGTGTTGTGCTGAAAGTACTCTTGTAAATTACAGCACAACACCAACCGCCACGTTTAGCAATATATTAGAACAAGATAAGTACCGGCCCCACGCGGTACTTATTAATTTGGTAATATTCAAGAATTCACGAAAGCCACGGCCGTTCCTCGTAATTTTCGCTACCCAATAAAGCCAATATCCCGCGAAAATGAACCGAATAAGCAGTTTAGCGGAGCATCGCACGAAGCAATATCTACAGCGTGATTGTCCTCAGTGTACACAGTATGCTAGGCATTCGAGCCGAGACCGCTCGGGGCAGCATCTTCCAACAGGGCCGTATGTCACATATACGGTTAAGGGGGCGGTTGAAATGTGTGGGACCCCTCCTCTATTTTTAAACAATCTAAAAAACGGATCCTCCTTCGTTTATACATACTTAGCAAGGAGCTATAAATGTATATAAAGGTTCATGTTTGTTTTATAAAATTGGGCAATTTTAGGAAGCAAATTTTTAGAATTATAAACTTAGTATTAATGCCTAAACATTAATGTCGAACATAGAACATATTACCAGACAATATAAATTATGACGACACAGATTCGTGTCACACAAATAGTAACTATCTACAGTAATATGAGAACCAATAAAAATACTTAAACACCGTGAAATAAACAAATGACTTTTTTTCAGATTTTGTTTTTTGACTAATTAATTAAAATATTTAAATGTACGGTACGGCGGCGGCCGTTCCGGACGCTTTGGTCGAGGAGCGCATGGTGTAATCCGTCCACAAATTTGAGTAAAAATTGTTTTTGTTTTCATATTTTAATATTATTTGAAGCACTGACTAATCCGTCCACAAATTTGAGTAAAAATAGTTTTTGTTTTCATATTTTAATATTATTTGAAGCACTGACGTGGCACCAAGTTCACCCGGTGTTATGGGCTGACATCACGGATGTTGTAGGTGATGTAGCCAGCCGTGTCAGTTTCCATATAAAAAAAAATTTTTTTTATTATATGTAGGTAATTTTCACTGTACTTTAATTAAATATTGATAAGAAATATATTAATTGGTTTATTAATAAATATATTATAAATATAATGTCGTAAATCAAGGACCATTCATTACATATCACTGTTTCAAAAATTTTAATATTAATTTTCATTACATGCATTACGATGGTACAGCTACAGCAATAGTGTCCAAAGATTTTACGGCCCCAAATATTGTAAATCCCAAGACTATATGCCCACATCTAAATACGGCTCTGACACCCAATATTCGGTTGATCGGTCGAGGGGGGGAAGTCATAAAAATTACTCACGGACGCTTCCTCTAGAGATCGGAACCGGAATTAATTCACTTAAGATGCGAGAATTCCCGAATCGAAGGTCGTTCTCAAGGGCGGGGGAAAAGCTTTGGAGGATAAAAACTTTTGGGGGCAATGAAGAGGTCACTGACCTATCACGAGGCGAAGATAGTAAAACTGTATGATATCACTATTTTCTCTTTCTCTACTATTACAGCATATGTTTACGCGTGGGGTCGGTACTTAAAAATAATAGCCCCACTCCCCATCTCTCCCCGTGCATATAGTAAAAGACGACTAAGGGTTAATGACACGATGCCGTGCTAAAGGGCGACAGGTTAGCCACCTCTCACCTCGGCACAGTCCTTCCATCGAGTCACGCAGCAGGTTGGTCTTCGTGCCTTACTTATTTCTGGTTATTTATCTTGTTCTAATACCTACATTGCTGAACGTGGTCGTCGATGTGGTACTGTAATGTACAAGAGTACTTGCAGCACAACACCGATTACTATGCTCACCCCGATTGTCGAGATACAGCGTGTGGAATGCTTGTATAACATAATTATGTTTTCATAATCTTGAAAACGACTAAACTGATTCGCATGCAGTTTCCATAATAGTGTCATATCTTGAAATTATGATAGGCTTAAAGGTGCGCCAGAGCCAGGCATGTGGAGATTCGTTGCATCTATCTTTACCCAATGGGACTACGGAGGCAGGGGTCACTGTTTTGTATGTGCACATGTGTAGGTCAGTTTAGAACTGGTGGAATTTTCGACATGTCCAAGCGTAGGTTACCTACCTATGCATGAAATTATACACAACCATCAGTCCGTCAGCGTTTATGCATCTACTGCTGGACACACGCCTCTTCAATTTTCTCTCAGTCCTCCCGGCCTTCAACGATACGGAACCCACTGATTTCCGTCGACGTCCTCGATGTCGTCGTCCCACCTGGCGGGTGGTCTTTATACACTCCGTTTTCCTGTCCACGGCTGTCGTGTAGGACACGGTTATTTGAATGGTCGTCACGTCATCAGTCTACGTGTCCAGACAACTGCCGCTTTAGCTTAGCTACTCGGTATAAACTTAATTCTAAATCAAGTAAGTACAAATCTAAATACAGCCGGAAAACAATTGTTGAGGCAGCTGGGCAAGAGGCTGCGCGAATCGTCTGGGGACAGCCGGGCTCGTTCCTCCTCCAGCGCGTCAGTCTGGCCGTGCAGAGGGAGAACGCTGCGAGCGTTATGGGGGCCTTTCCGCCGTCGGTGCCCATGGATGAGATTTTCTATCTCGTTTATTGGGCATCGACGTCGTTGGTGGCTCCTGGCAACGCTGATAATTCCAGCTCGTCTGTCCCTGGACGGTTTTTATTATTGATTTATTTATTTTACGTTTAGATTTAATTTTTTTAATTTAGTTTAACTTTGTTAGTTTAATATAATGGGTTTAGTTAGTTTTATTGATATTATATACTACACTATTTGATAGATATTAAAGAAAATCTATTTATTTATTCAAAATGTAGTTACCTTCTGATCCAAACTAGGGCCCAGCGTTGTGACTTCTCCTTTCCTCACAACATCTTCAGAAGTGTATGAATCTTCATCCAATCTTGTCTTCTCGTCTGTTATCATATTTATGTCCTTTCTGCTTATCCCTTCCGCTATCAGATTGTTCAATCCTTCCATCTGTTTATATCTTTCACCGCTGTACGTATAATTGTACCCCTTGAAGTCTTGTTGGTTTGATATGTTATTTGGCAGTAGCGTCGTCTTCGTTGGTCTATCGATATGTTTTTGCTTGTAGATGTGGTTATCCTCTATGAGTTTGTAAAAGTCTACATCGTCCATCGATGTTGCCTTGACCCTATTGCTCTTTGGGAGAAGAGCTAGGTCCAGTTCTGCTGAGAATGATGCGTCTTTTTGATAGAGAACGTCTTCTCCGGTGTCTGGAGATGCGTCCAGTGGTCGAGACGTTGAATTCAGTTCTGTAACAAAGAAAACATTATTTAAAAATAATTCTTTGCCGTTGTATGGAACCTTACATGTTTAACTATATCACCTGCTAAAACCCTGCGAAAACTTTGAAGAATAGAATAAGTAGAAGATATCTGTAGTATAGTATCGAAGATAGAGTAAGAAAATAGGAAAAGAAGAAATAATTGCTGAATTCCTTAAATTAACTTATATTTTGATTATATAAATAAATACAAATGTTGTAAAAATTTGTATCATAAGATTATATACAATTTTAAAAATAAACAAATTCCTGGAGTTCTTGCCTGTGAAAAATAATTGGACGACATAAAGCTGGTTCTTATTCAAAAAGTAAAACACGATACGACCGAGAGCAGAATTGAAAGAAAAGCATAATGCTGTTTTTTAGACGTTAAAAATAAACGAATAATAATTTACACGAAATGCTCTGCGTTTTTAAAGGCGTTGTACTGGTGTCTCTATGATGTTGATATATGTCATACCAATGAAAGAACATTTATTTGTAGATAAGAAATAAAGAAAGAAAGAAAGGAAGAAAAATGCTTTATACGTCACAGTATATAATACAATTAGTATGTTATACAAAACAAACAAATTAAAACTGCTTAACCTTTATACATGCAATTGGTGACGAAAAGGGAGCCCACTCAGTTGATAAGTCAGCAGGTGATGACTCAGCACTTAATTCCTTCATCGAACACCTCCGAGCGGGCCCCATGCAAGTAGGATAAGGTAGACACGCACGCTAGAGTTTTCACAGCTACTCTACGTGGAATATGACGTGGAGCAGAACTATTTCCGTACTCGACTTCTGCCCAACCAAATTCTGCATGAGACTTCAAGTGCGGCCCGCGATGTTTTTTCCATCTAGGAGCTTATTTGAAATCATACGTCATGAGTATACCCTCCCTGTTTCCTTGGCCTCCTGAGCGAGGTCAAGTACAATATTCAAAAACCGCTCAACACCAGTACGATTTTCTGACAAAATATGAAGTTATGTTTATGAGGATTGATAGTACGCAAAAGTTCGCACTTACATTTGATCCAAACTTCTGAAGTATGCTATCCTACCTCTGCAGGAATGCTGAAATTGGAAACATTGAAAATTGAAGTGGAAATTTGGGTTAATTCGTGTATAAAGCTTTCACTCATTCAGCCTTAAGGAACAAAAAAGAAAATAATAAAGTTGGAAATTCGCAATTCGTCCCATAAAGATGAAATACAAAAACAGAAATAATACACAAGAAAACACAGTGACAAAAAGGGACTACTCAACTGACATAAATGTACTCTGATCTGATAGCGTAGCCTCCTTTACAAAATTGAGTTTAATTTTACGTTAGGTGAATTTCGTGTCGCGTTCATAAACTTCAATTATGTTTGACTGTGTCCTCAGTAGCTTGCCCTGTAGCGCTCCTAATGGAAACATTTAATATCCACCGGGTCTGGAGTTTCTTCTGCTAAATGTTACGCTCTATCCAGCTTACACTGCTGCGTCTGGTTTCCAGGAGTGTTTTCGCGAGTGTTTACGGGAGTGCCAAATTCGTATAATTTTTTGCACCAGGATTCATGTTTTTTTATGGAAACTGACACGGTTGGCTACATCACCTACAACATCCGTGATGTCAGCTCATAACACCGGATGAACTTGATGCCACGTCAGTGCTTCCCTTCGGTCGTGCCGGCTACACTGAACTGGACGGAAAACACAAACTATTTACACAGCCGCTCGACCGACCTTTCATTCAGTGCGGTGGTATTCTTGGGCAGCAGTGGGGCTATTCTTTTAAAGTACCGGCCCCACGCGGTACAAGATTTCGTTTTGTTACTTTACATTATTACTTACAGGACTCTCAATAAAACCTTAATATTTAAACATACCATTTCTTACTCTATTTATTGGAGCAAATCTAAATTGTTTTCATACATACATACATAAATATCACACACGCTGAATCCCGACAATCGGGGTAAGCAGAGTAATCGGTGTTGTGCTGCAAGAACTCTGGTCAATTACAGCACAACACCGACTACCACGTTTCGCAAAGTATTCGAACAAGATTAAATCGATCAAGCAGCAAGTAAGGCACGAAGACCCACCTGCTGCATGAGTCGGTGGAAGTACCGTGCCAAGGTGAGAGGTGGCGAGCCTGTCGCCCTTCAGCACGGCATCTTGTCCTTATCCCTTAGTCGCCTTTTACGACATGCATGGGGAGAGATGCAGTGGGGATATTCTTTTTAAGTACCGGCCCCACACGGTACGGTAAATTGTTTTCCTCTGATTGTAATATAGTTACTTATATTTTATGAGTACCTATCAATCTATTGTTCAATTCAATAATGATTATTTTTTTTATATTACGATTATGTTGATTTTCTTCTTGTTTCTAACACGAATAGCTTCATAGTCTCCTGGATTTATGTCAGCTCTCTGGAATATAATCTAGATTTGCGATTTCAGTTCATTACAGGTAGAGTCTATGCGACCACTACTAGACGCCTCTCCAATTTTCCTCAGTCCTCCCGGCCTTCAGCGGTACGGAAACACTGCTTCCCGCCGACGTACTTGATGTCGTCGTCCACCTGGAGCCTTCCCACACTCGGTTGTCCTGTTCACGACGGTTACTCCAACGTGAAAAAGTCTGTTTTAGTGCTTCTTCAGATATACATAAGTGGTTTAAGTTTAATCCAAAGGTCGACTGGACAACTTCTAAGGTAAGGAAGGTAAGGGATAACATCGCATTTACTTTACACCTCATGTAAATATTACATCGTATGTAAACCAACATGGGTTGCTGTGCCGAGAGACCAATGGTGCAGTTGACAGAGCCAAAATCATCTGTCCTCGCGAAACCGCGCTCAGTTAGGCGCCATGCCAGCAGATCTGCGGACTGTTGCCTGGCTGTCTAGCCTGTTAATACGGCGCGTTTGAAGACATCCAGGTTAAAGGATTCGAAAAACACATTCGCCGGAGGACAGTTCCACATCCTAGCGGTGCGATAAAAGAACGATCTTGAGATCTTGGGTTTTGAGATCCCATCGGGTTCTCAAAACCCCAACTTCAACTACAAAAGGGCGCTGAGTCTCTCCGCGATAGATTTTTTACAGAGCTATGTAGATTATGGGTGGCTGTGCCCACAGTCGAATGAAGACAGTTATGCACAGCCAATAACACCTATCCTCGCGAAACTACGCCCAGTGAGTAGCCAAGCCGGACACAAAAGTTCATGAGGCAATTTATTCAGACGACTTTTGAAAACATAAAGCCTTCAGGTTGCAGGAAACACACTCACCGTAAGCCCACATTTTTAGGGTTCCGTATCCATATGGAAGCCTGTTGCTAAGGCTACTTCGTCTGTCTGTCTGTCCGTCCGTCCGAGTGCTGTATCTTTTGAACCGTAATAGGTAGTCCGTTGAAATTTTCACAGAATATGTGGTATTATGACGGATGTGGCAACAAATAATATAAAAAACAAAAAGTAAAAAAAATTAAGGGGTTCCCATACAAGAAACGTGCTAAGAATCGATTAGTCACGCTTCTGAATAATAGATGTCGCCTTAGTCTTTTATATTTTGCATTGTAGAAAGACAAAAGATAGACGGATATGATTTTTTGATAGGTATGGTATAGCGGATCTACGGAACCCTCCGCGCGCTAGTAAAACTCGCATTGACCGATTTTTGGGATACGCCACAGGATCTACGAGTATTTATCTTTTTAATTCGGAATTTTGCACATAAAACTTTTCTGCATCCACAATCATAGCCTTAACTCCCGACCTTTTTAGGGTTCCGTATCCGTCGTACGGGACCCTATTACTAAGCCTACGCCATCTGTATGTCTATCTGTCTGTCCGTCTTTCTGTCCCAGGGCTGCTGTATCTTTTGAACCATAATAGGTAGCCCGTTGAAATGTTCACAGAATATGTGATATTATAGCCGATTTAACAACAAATAATAAAAATAAGAAAATAAGAGAAAAGTAAAAAATTCACGGGGGTCCCCATACAAGAAACTAAAAAGGGTATCTACCGAAAAGAGTATGAAGCATTTTAAGTAATCATGAATTTTAACTATTCTGAAGCATTTCATAAAACACGCCATAGATGGCGTGAGTGGCGCTGACCATGACATGGCGATACGGAACCCTCGGTGCGCGAGTTCGACTCGCACTTGGACGGTTTTTTTTCCAGTGAAGGAAATTTTATTCTCTCAGATTTCTATCATCTGTCAAGTAAGCTGAATGAAGGTTGTAGCAAACGAACCTAGAGTGAGTGTAGGGGAGTTTTTATTGCGCTATAAAAACGATCTGCAGCGTCCTGCCTGTCCTGATACCGAATATTAATATTTGCAAAGTTAAGAGGCCGCGGTTTTTTTTTTATCTTCTTTCAACGTGGCTCTAGTGAACGGAAAGTAATTTTGTCGAGATACTCGGACTATAAAATCGGATGTGCTCATTTTAATAAAAACTTCGTTCTGCGCCGTTAAAGATATTTTCAAGTATTTTTACACCTTCACAACTTGAGCAGACGTGATCTGGTTGTTGCTCTGTCGAAACACATTTTTTTATGGAAACTGACAAGATTGGCTAAATCACCTACAACATCCGTGATGTCAGCCCATAACATCGGGTGAACTAGGTGCCATGTCAGTGCTTCCCTTCGATTGTGCCGGCTACATTGAACTGGACGGAAAACACAAACAAACACATAGCCGTTCCGACCGACGCGCGACGTTTCATCAAAGAAGAAAGTAAGCCCGCTACCGTACTTTATTTCGGCGCGCGGAACAATTCGGTTTGTACGAGAGCCACATTTAGCGTAAGTGGAACTAAATTTTATTTGGCCTATCCTGTGTCACGTATAGCTAAATGTGCTTGTACTAAGTTTCATCGAATTCAGATGATTGGTTTAAGAGTTGTGGAGGAATATACATACATAGAGAAAATATTTCAAAAATCGTCAATTTAGTAGCATACATAGAGTCTACAAACGCAATACCTATCTCATAAAACAAAGTAACTTACTTCGTGACCATCCCTTACAGATTTATTATTAGAGTAGGTATTGATTAATGACCTTGTCGTCGACAGTTACTATATAAGAATCTAGATTAAGAAAACAATAAAAATAATTTCTTTCCTTCTTTCTTTCTTAGTTTATCGTTACGTTTTTACGACCTAAAAACAATGCGCAAGACAGTGCCAGCCAAGAAATGCTCTACAATACATTAAAGTTTCAAACTGAACACCCTCACAACAACTAGCAGTAAACTAAAACTCTCATAGCGGTCTGAAGTTGCATAGAGCGCTCTGAGTCTCCGGTCGCCTCGAGCGATGTTCAGTTTTCTTCTTCAACTAGTGCCTACTTCCGATTCGCACAATCACTTTCAAGAATTGCACATTTTCCTGTTGGAAAAGGCTGAATAGCATTATAAGGCGCATCAGCGACGAGCCATTCGCCTCATTGGTGACTCTGTACTCACAAAGGACCTTCAATCTCTAAACCACAGACACATCGTTGGGTCATTGATTGAGCTTGTTTTATCGGTACTACTATGGCTGCTGCTCTGACGAACTTGCTTCCCTTATTCCTCCTCCTCCTGTTCGTCTGCGCCTAACCCGCCATACTCTCGCGGAACACCACTTTATGGTCGACAGAAGACTTCTTCGAACTGCACGATTCTGTAAATCGTTCTTGTGCCGCACTGCAAAGGTGTGGAACGGGCTCCCAGGGAATATCTTTCCCCACTCCTACAATCCACGGATCTTCAAATCGCGGGTTAATGGCCTTTCCCCAGCGACATTAGTCCACCTTCAAGCCGGACTAGCACCTCCTCGGCGGTGAAATTGGCTGCGCCTGAGGCTTCGACCTCGGGCAGAGCCACCCAGTTCGAAAGCAATAAAAAAAATTAAACCACTCGGGTCATCTGTACGGTAGGATTGACGCAGACATATGAAAAGTTAAAGATATAGGGAATGTTCTAGGTTTTCAATCTACAGGATTATCTTTAGTGAACCTCGACGTTGAAAAGCAAGTTTTTTAACATCGCTCGATAGAAAAAAAAATCCAAACATGCCTCTATTTTTGCGGCAATTTCCATTGTAAAAATATAAAGGATGAATGTATATTTTTAATAATTTTTCTGCAAATACAATATTATATTATTTAGTGAAGTACGATTTGAAAAGTTCACAATGCTCAAATTTTTCATACTTATTAAAATAAAAAAGACTTGCGCGCCATTCGCATTCGCTTTGTTTTATCGTAAGCGCCTCGTGGCGATTCCATCTCGCTCTAGTAAAGAGGAAACTGCCTAAAGAAGAAACGGAGAGGCGGCGCCCCTGTCCCCGCTCCCCATTCCGCTGAGCGCATGACGTCACTATGAATGGAAGAGGCTTAAGCATTTAACGCGGCTTTTAATAACTAGTATGTATTAGTTAGCAACTAGCTTTTACCCGGGACTTCGCTTCGAATGAATTTGCTCACAGCTCAGGCCGCCGATGACGCAGCGTTATGATTTATAGTATAGCCTAAAACCATATTGAGAAGTGACAGAATGTAACAGTGAAAACCGTATGTAAATCGATAACATTAAAATTGTATATATTTTTAATTAGAAAAATGCAAATTGAAAATCATTGGAAAAAATACAATGTAGAACCACAGATTACTTAATAGTTACTTGTAGAACCGTGCAAGTTGACTGATCGCAAAAATTATGCGACATCATTCAAGAAGGTGCAGTGGCAATATAGATTGAAAATTTGGAAATAATATGTAACGGCCCGGTGGTGTAGTTGGTTATCGCGTTGGCGGCTCAAGCCAGAGACCCAGGTTCAAATCCTGGTCGGGATGTATTTTTTCCAATGATTTTCAATTTGTATTTTTCTAATTAAAAATATGTATAAAGCGAGTACGTGCTTAGTACTAACATAAACATAAAATATTATTAAAATTGTATTTGAAACATAACGATAGACCGCACTTGAAGCATAAAATCCGAAAATTTTGGGAGACTAAGTCACATGAAAAAAAGTTATAATAACAATTTTTGTAGCATATGACCTAGAACAGTACTTCTAAACTTACAAATTTACTTCTTTATAATATTACATGTAGATAAATGTTTTAGAGTATAATGTTACCTTCCCTGTATATCTTATTTGTATGTATGTACAAATATAATATTGTATATATATAACACCCATCAGCCTCGGTAGCTCATGGTTTGGTCGGCCGACTGTAATTATTAAGCAACCCTGGGCGCGGTCAGTATCTACTTGGATGGGAGATACCTCGATGTTTGGAGGCTGACCGTGGTCCCTCCCCTTTTTACCTTACTAGGTGGTAGTGTTTATCCCGGCCGGGTTGGTACCACCGCGCGACACTGAGCGAAAGGTCGGTCGAAATGGCTATGTAAATAGTTCGTGTTTTCCGTCCAGTTCAGTGTAGCCGACATGAAATGAAGGGAAGCACTGACATGGCACCTAGTTCACCCGGTGTTATGGGCTGACATCATGTATGTTGTAGGTGATGTAGCCAACCGTGTCAGTTTCCATAAAAAAATCTTGATTTATTTGTATTTGTGTTTTATTATCTGTTTAAATTATATATCTATATAATCTCTTTATTTGTTCCCTGCGACTCCACACTCTTTCATGATTACCCAAAGGTTGGCTGGAGGAGAAAGCATAGCGTGTTAAGCTGTAACTTTAAAAAAAAAATTCAAGTGCAATAAATATATTTTGATTTGATTTGATTTGAATCGCGTGTGGTGGTAATACTATGCGCTCGACCTGGGACACACTGTATAATTCAACTTCTTTTCAGTGCGGGCTTTGAATTTATTTCCATGTATTTTTATCACCAGATGTCACTCCCCAAGAGAAAACAGTTTACCAAAATTGTAGGCACATTTCCCGCAAGCGGTCCGAGATATAATACTTTTTGCGGCTTGTGAACTTTCTTAATCCGCTGTCGGTAGACAGAGCGGTTACCACAGCTTTTCAGCGGTTGCAAACCTTTTCAGTACCACCAACCGGCTTAGTGATTGATTACCCTACAGAGGGAAATTATAAAATTAGGTATATGTTGCTGGTCTGTTTGTTGTTGATGCCACAGCTTGGCATTAAGATTAATAATGCAGGTAGTAATTTATAAAGTACTTATATTACGTACCTGGACCAGATCGGGCATGTGCTCGAAAATGATTAAGTGCGTAGTACCCGCAACCGACGAGCATAATGTGTGAAGAACATTATGAGAGTCGAAGAGGCGACAGAGGTATGTTAGGATCACAGAGCATCAAATACCTACCGCGGGCGCCCCCTACTAGAGGCGCCCTAAGCGATGATATTTGAAACCCAATAACCGTACGCTGAGCTGCTAGCGCTTCGTATGTGTGTGTGTGTGTGTGTGCTAGTATCGACACTACACACAAAGAGGAGCAAGTTAGGCACACGCACAAAACAAATGCACACGCACAACACACATATGTAAGTCATAGGCCACGCCCACAGGCTTCAACGCCGTTGTAGAGAAGCGGCGGCGGCGCCTCTAGTAGGGGCGGGCGCGCGCATTTCATGCTCTGTGGTTAAGATCGTGGCACGTGGTGATCCTTCGTCTCTGCCTACCACACTGGGAAACAGACGTGACGCTATGTATGTATGCATGTAATTTATAAGACGCAATACCTTGAAATTTGAACACTTTTAGGGTCGTTTGTAATGTTTCTGCGCTTCTTTCACTGGCATAACGATTGCGTGTGAAATTTAATTTTCTGTCCGCGCCCATTGCCTATCTTTGTCACACTGGTGGACTCGCGTATCTTCTTTACAACGTTTTGTACGAGAATTCGGGTAAATAGGCGTCTCTAGTTTGGGGGGAGACAGCTAAACTTCATAGTTCTGTGTAAAATGCAGTACACGAATTTGTACATATTATTGTCTAAGGAGCCAATTTATACTAAGCGAGTCTGAAAGGACTTTTTATTTTTTCATCGTCGAGCAAACTGATTTTAATTACATACCTATATCCCTTATTTTTAAAACAAAACAGGTTTACTCACGGTTCTTCCCGAGCTAAAGCTGTTTTGTTTTAAAAACAACCACGGTAATTAAAAAACCCTTATACCCATCTTATACCTATACCTAAATCCCATTTTTACACACACCGCACGCCGTATTCTGACAATCGAGGTAAGCAGAGTAATCGGTGTTGTGCTACAGGTATTCTGGTAAACTACAGCACAACACCGACCACCACATTTAGCAAATTATTCGGACAAGATAACTCAGATCAGGCAGCAAGTTAGGCCTGCTGCAAGACTCGGTGGAAACACCGTGCCAAGGTGAGAGGGGGCTAGCCTGTCGCCCTTATGCACGGCATCTTGTCCTTATCCCTTAGTCGCCTCTTACGACATGCACGGGGAGAGATGCAGTGGGGTTATTCTTATTAAGTACCGGCCCCACAATAGGATACGTTTTATCCTATTCTAACGGTTCCCGCGGCTTCGCTTCTGGGCACATATAGTTTATCCATTGTTAGATGTGCCGAGAAACGTCAGTGAAAACCCCATGTGAATTGAATGAGTATTTATCGACTTATAAGCGATAGAATCGATGACTGCGCATCGCAGATTTTGCGCTTCATTCGTTAGGATTTTTTTTTATGGAAAGTGACACGGTTGGCTACATCCCATGTCAGTGCTTCCCTTCGGTCGTGCTGCCGGCTACACTGAACTGGACGGAAAACACGAATGGATATTATTATATTATACTTTTTAATTTGTTGTTTGTGAAAAAGATATAATTTTACTACACGTACATATTTCGAGCAGCTCTGCTCTGAACATCAAATTCGTCTTATTACCAACTTTCACCGAATACGGATCTCAAAAGGTCCGCACGCCGCAGCTTGTAAACCGCAGGACTAATAGTAAAAGTTGAGACCTCTGACCTATGCTGCCGGTTATTCGGAAACTTTCTCATTGTCCAATATTGTCCGCGCGCTTGTTCGGCTACAGCGGCCCCCGAGTCGGTTTCGCGTGTAGGTCAACTTTTGTATTTCATCAGTAATATGAGCGGTGCCTGCATACGCTCACCGAACACTACACTGGTGTTTGGGGATGTGGGGCCATTGTACATATGAACGTCAGCGACACATATTTGGGGTATTTTAGTTCACGAACAGAGGCGACAAATATGAGAGGAAATGACCGGTGGATGGTATTAAAATGAGTTGTGTGTGTTATTATAAACTTATAAGTAATATTATCTATGTGCTTTGTGTGAAAAAGGTGACCAATGACAACATAGAAGGGACAAGGTGATAACGAACAAGAGGGAAAGTGACAACTAACAAGTGACAAGGTGACAACTAACAAGTGACAAGGTGCAACTAACAAGTGACAAGGTGACAACTAACAAGTGACAAATTGACAACTAACAAGTGGCAAGGTGACAACTAACAATTAGAGCGAAGGTGACATCTTGAGAAGGTGACAACTAACAAGTGGCAAGGTGACAACTAACAATTAGTGCGAAGGTGACATCTTGAGAAGGTGACAACTAAGAAGTGGCAAGCTGACAACTAAAAATTAGTGCGAAGGTGACATCTTGAGAACGTGACAACTAACAAGTGCCAAGGTGACAACTAACAAGCGACAAGATGACAAGCGTATCGTCTCGGCAGCTCGGTGGTGCTATGCCTCGGCGTTAAATAAGAAAAGTTAAGCAGACCGAGCCCCACTTTTTATGGGCGATTGTCCAACCGTTGAGGCTAGCCGTGGATCGGATTCCACGTAAAACTGTAGGTCCTTTTCCTTGCCTTACTTCGTGGTAGGATTTAACCCTAGCTGATAGCACCCACGGAATATTTAACTTCTTAAATCGGAGATCTTCTAGCGTACGTCACGCATTTGTGGGCTGAAAGACTCGATGGTTTTGGGGAATCGCTGGCGGTCGCTTTGGATATATCCAAAGCATTCGATCGCGTCTGGCACCGGGGACTCCTAAGCAAGCTTCCGGCCTACGGTGTCCCTACAAAACTGTGCACTTGGATATCCAGCTTTTTGAGCGATCGGTCGATCTTTGTCACCCTTGATGGTGCATGCTCGGCCGATTACTCAATCAATGCTGGTGTTCTACAAGGATCCGTGCTGTCGCCTACGCTGTTTCTATTATTTATTAACGACATGCTCTCGCTCGGCGAAATACATTGCTACGCGGACGACAGCACGGTGCACGAAGGGTTCATCAAAGACTGGAAGGGTAGAGAGGCGTCAGCAGCAAACGCGAGACGCGAAACTGTTGCTCGAGTTGACCTGGTTCTCGATAAAGTATCCTCATGGGGGAAGGAGAACTTGGTCAACTTCAACGTAGCTAAGACGCAAGCCTGTGCCTTCTCTACTAAGGCTGATCCGTTTCCACTCCAAGCAACTTTCCAGGGCAGCCAAGTCCCCAATGATGGTAGTCTGGGCGTCCTGGGTATGGAGGTGTCCAGGGACGTTGGATTTCGATCGTTCATAGAATCCAAGGCGAAACTAGCATCTCCAAAATTAGGGATACTCTACCGATGTCGGCGATTTTTCACGCCGGTCCAATTGCTTACACTCTATAAAGCACAAGTAAGACCGGTGATGGAATATTGCAGTCATCTTTGGGAGGGTTCCCCTGAGTACCTTCTTTCAGCCTTGGATTCTATCCAACGACGAGCCATTCGCCTCATTGGCGACTCTGTACTCACAAAGGACCTTCAACCTCTAAAGCACAGACGTATCGTTGGGTTATTGAGCCTGTTTTATCGGTACTACTATGGCCGCTGCTCTGACGAAATTGCTTCCCTTATCCCTCCTCCTCCTGTTCGCCTTCGCCAAACCCGCCATACTCTTTGTAGTGGACGACGGCACCTCCTCGGGGGTGATATTGGCTGCGCCTGAGGCTTCGACCTCGGACACAGCCAGCTAGTTCGGAAACAATAAAAAAAAAAAACTATCTGCGGTAGCACCGCACTGAATGAAAGTTGGTCGAAACGGTCATGAAAATAGTTAGCGTATTCGAAACGACCAAAGGGATAAACTGCCACGGCACTTAGGTGTTGTAGGCTGAATTTAGCCCAAGAATTTACTTCCATGAAAAGAAGCGATAAGTGACAAGAAAGATTTTAAATGTGTGTTCCAACTTTCAAGTTTCAACGAAGTATTTCCAAAAAAAAAACAACTTCTTTACCCTGAAGCTGAAGGTTGAAAATAATTTCAAGATTGCTCTCATATATAAAAGATTGGCGTATCCATACGCAGTAAGGGCAGGCAATAACTTGCTCAAAGCTCACGCGTCCCGAACGTAATCCTAGGGAGCCTGCGTTGTAAGTAATTCAGCCAAGTACCCCTCTGAAAGGTAGGTAGCAATCTTATTGAATCGAGTGTTCTTAGCTCGGTAACTTCTCCTTTGAAAATTTTCCCAATTCTTGAAAAGGCTAAAAAAAGGCTTTCGAATTCACCTCCGACATTACTCTCTGGAGGCTGGTTCTAAACGTAGATAGCCTAGTATTTCGTGGAACCGTCGCTCGTCGTGTCATTTGTGATAGGAATTTCTGTAAGTTTTCACCACCTCTAAGTATATCTCGTTTTTTTTTTTTATTGATACGCGAGACACTTGGCGCCGTCAGCATGGATTGTTGAGCCGACGACGCCCAAAAGCATTCGTTTTAGAACGGGGGCTGCGAATGCCGTGCCGGCGTGACAGATGCCTTTTTACGCGTCTCTTGAATGATCCCAAGTCATACACTGAAGGAAACACATCAGGAGGAAGTGCATTCCAGAGTTTCGCAGTGCGGAAGATAAAAGAAATACTGGAGCGCTTAGTCCGCACTTTAGGCAGCTCTACAGTATAGGGATGCATTCCCTGTCTGTTACGCGTGGACCTATCGTGCAATAGTTATTTGTCGGTTATAGTGAAATTTCTCATATATTTGACACGATTTAACCGGCAGCTGCAGTTTAGCAGAAGCTGGTGAATTCGGTCGTATATCATCGTTCTGAAGAAGGCAAAATGTGAATTTAATTTAAATTTGAAAATAATTAATTTTGGTTTAACGATTCGTTACTACCAAAGTAAGCATTACAATTTTATAATGCAAATAAATGAAATGAATGAAAATATACTTTGTTGCACAAAAGAAGTGACAAATGGGGGACTTAAAACGTAAAGGCATTCTCTACTAGTCAGGCCTGGGATTGTGAGTAAGGGTTGTGCAAAATTAAATAAAAAAAAAGTTAAAAATAAATAAATTATGTACTTACACAATATTATTAATTCATTATTCTTTAGTTATTAATTATTATTTTTAATATGATTTCCGCTCGCTGGTGTGTGAGTGAACCCCCTTCCGCATTTTTATCTTGCATTTGTCAAAAGTGTAATAAAATCATGTCAAATATTATTATAGCGAACAAAATATTAATTTACGTTTAAAAGCATTTTCTCATAGTTATTATACCTTGGATTGTAAATCAATCATGATGTTGCCCTCCCGCAAAACATAATTAAACAGAAGCTCATTAAATCAGATTTTCAAATTAATTGATTGGCCTACTCATTCATTTTGTGAGCCTGCCTTTGACAGGTTCCACCCCGCCCTCTGGTTCACTGAAGGCCGCGGAAGGAGCTCAGCCTCAGCCTCCTCAAGCGGGTAACTATCCACAGCGGCCTGGTGACATCTAGGCAACATCTACAGTATGATTTATGAGATCGCAATCTGATTGGCCAATACGTTTCGACAAAGAATCAGTGAACTATAGTGTGGCGACACCTAACTACAGTTTTTTTTTTATGTAATCCGCTATGGGTGGTTGAGTCGGAGGGGCGCATGCTCCGACCAGCCAATATCGCCTCCGAGAAGGTAGGTGCCATACCGGAGACTTTCCTGGATTGCTGGCTATACTGGACTAGAGGAGAACACAACCGAGGCTGCTATGCGGTCATCTTACATCCAGTACGGTGGTACCAACCCAGTCGGCTACAATTTGAGCCTACCACCTAGTAAGGGGCAAGGGAAGGGACCTACAGTTTTACACCGGTTCCGTACGGTGAAGCAGCAGGTGTAGGTATGCACGAACATTTTTTCATCCGAAAAAACTCATTGGTACACGCCGACCGGATTCTAACCGCCGACCTCTCGCATGAGAAGCCGATGCCCAAACCACTCGGCCACCCGCCGCTTAAACCTAGGTGAACTAGGTGTCATGCAAGTGTTTCCCTTCATTTCGTGTCGGCTACACTGAACTGGACGGAAAACACGAACTACTTACATAGCCGTTGACCGACGCGACGACGTCTCATTCAGTGCGGTGGTACCAAACCGGGCGGGATAAACCCTACCACGTAGTAAGGTAAGGAGGGAAGGGACCTACAGTTTTACGTGGAACCCGAACCACGGTCAGCCTCCAACGGTCGAGCGGTCACCCATTGAAGTACTGACCGCGCCCAGGTTTGCTTAACAACAGTCCACCGTCCACACCACTGAGCAACCGAGAGCTATATACCTGTCCGCCTTATAGGCTGTGATTTAGTGTAAGGTACATTGGCTGTACCTGATCATCCGACTATTGAGCACAGCCATTTTTTTTTTTTTTTTTTTTATCATTCGTAGGCAAATAAATTTTGCACTTGAATTCGTTATCTTTCGAAATGTAACAACAATGAAAAACAATTAAACACAATGGAAACAATGACAAGGGCTGTGCAGAACCAGATAAAAGACAAAAACAAGCTATCTTATGCTTATAGACTACTACTGCACTTACCTAATACTACTACTATCTACTTAAATTAGCGTTAATAAACTTGTCAATGTAATTTTTAAAACATGGTACAATAGCATCAATAGAATTGTCAATATCCCTATCCTAAATCACAGATAAGCTGCGTTAAAAATAAAATAAAATAATTTGATACAATAACATTACTCAAAGAATAATAATAGTCAAGGAATATAATAATAATTAATTTAGCATCAATAGATTTGTCCCTAATTAAAGTAGCGTCAATAGACTTGTCAATGAAATATTTAAAACATGGTACAATTGTATCAAGATAATTGTCAATAACCCTATCCTAAATCACAGATCGGCTACGTTAAATATAAAATAATTTGATACAATAACATTAGTAAAAAATTATTAATAGTTATGGAATATAATAATAATAAATTTAGCATCAATAGATTTGCGCCAGATAGAAGCCGCTGGAGTGCGGCAACCAATGAAAGAACGCCTCGCAAACTCAAGGGGTAGGCGTTGCTTAAGTTTCTGATGCAAATGCCCTTTCGCGCGCAGACATGATTAATGATTTCAGAATTCTACCTTTCAGAGAGGCCTCGAGGGGAAGTTTCAGCCATTAACGAGCGATGCGGGGAGCCGCATATTTTCATACACGTCTGCAGTAGGCCACATTATACCTAAGTCAGTGGCGCAACGAGGGGCAAGGGGGCGGTGTTAACCCCTTCTTCCTGCAAAGTTATTTCGTTTCGCACAGGCATTTCGAAAGAAAACGCAAAAGGAAATATTTTTATATACGATTGTATGAGTGCTGTATGAAATCCTTTCCTTATACTAGTCTATGGCAATGTTTAATGCCGGTTATCACTGCTGCTTAGGTAATTCACATTTCTACGATCGTCGTTATAATACCAAGAGTTAGCAGCTCGTGCCAAAGGTCCAGGCAGGCTCTAGTGCTAGTCAGAACGTATTTTTACTCTTTATTTCGCCATCTATCTAATGAAACGTAATAGCAAAGTAAAATTTCTAGATTTTCAGTTACACCATTATGCAGACAAGGGTTTGTCAGATTTTGTAGAATAAACATTTAATAGTTCTTTAAGCGGCTTCGCTTCACGGCAAATATGTTTGCAAATACGCTTCCTTCGATGTGTCAGAAAACATAGTGAATGAAGTGAATGTAGTTCTTGACTTATATATAAGCGAACACAGAATCGACGCGACGCGCGCATAGATCGTTATAGATTTTACATTTATTAGTTAGGATATAGATGCAGAATATTATTGTATTATTAATAAAGAGATTATAGCTGTTGAAAAACAAGGGGAAAAGGTAGGAAATTAAAAAGAGGGACACCAAAGTACTACTACACCGGTACTAAGTCGTATGATATAAAATATCACAAGGGCGTTGCAAGAGATGCAGAACCGTATAAACTGGATTTACAACCGAGGAAAAGCGTAAAACATGGAAGATAAGTCTCGAGGTGAACTAGTTATAAACACCGCAGAGGGTTAAAGTACTGTTTTCCTTCAGAGTTATCGGCTTTATTTTTAAAGCCGCTTTGTGGTTTTCACAAAGATTAGATGGGGTGCCTGGTTCCTGCTTTAGATTTAATATATACGAATATATTTGAATATAATTTATGTAATTCTGCTTTAAATCTGTTTATTTAATTTCTTTAATATTAAAGACAATATTATAGTCATATGTTTTCCTTTATTTTTAAAGTATGAAGGCCTTATCATCGATCCTTGTGAAACCCCATATCTACCTATAGATGTTACGCAGACAATGTAGAACTGTAAGTATAAGCATGTTTTTCTCAGTTCTAAAATGTATACGAAATAACTTAGCTCATAATACTAGACGAATCACAAAATATAAAATATTTTTCTGGCTTTCGTCGTCAAAAGCTTTATCGACATCAGGCACCGAGATTACTATCGAAGCAATTTTTACTACATAAAATCGTGGCATATAATTAAATTCATTACGAAGTATATAATAAGGCTTCTAATTTACATGGTCCATAACTAGGCCCTTACAGGTAAACTTTAGATATCGATCTCGGGCGGTATTACTACATAAAACACTTTATTAATCATTCGCCCAGCTAGCAGGTGGAACACGTCGGCCGTGATTAATTATGGAGGTAGACAGAAATGATAAACGAGCCCGGTCGTAGGTAGTATTAATACTTTAATATTTAAGGGGTATCTGTATGGGATTGTCACATAAGGTCACTTGATAGTATTGAATGATTTTAGAAGTTAGAAGAAATCGGTCGAAAGCTTCGGCTCTTGGTCTGAGGAGGCGAGAGCTTTTGCCCACGAGATAGGGTCGAGGATGTCTGCTGCCATAGGTCACCCCTCTTGCCTCACCTTCTTCCGCCAAAGGATAAGCCTGGCAATTCAGAGGGGTAACGCGGCTGGCATCCTCGGCACAATCCCGGGGACAAAAGCACTAAATGAAATTTATTTTTTAAGTTAGTTTATTTCCTAAGTTAGTTTATATAATTTTTAGATTAGTTAATTATTTAATAACTATGTTAATTTGAATTGAAGAAATTGACAGAAATTTAAAATACCAGTAGCTTTGTTAAGTGCTGTCTTCTTCATTATGCACATGGAAGAGGCGTCAGAGGTCAGACCGTGTTTTAATCAACTTCAGGATAACCTAAAAATAAATAGGGACGTAACTAAAAATAAACATCTTTTTATACCGATATTGAAATTTAAAGAATTAAAAATAAAGACAAAGACTAAGAAAATAGCTTGCTTAGAGATATATATTTCAGGAAAATTCACTGGCGCGTTTTGAATTTATTAGTTACAGTGTCACCTTAAACTTCAGGCTACCTTGGGGCATCATCAAACTCATTTAAAATTAGAAGCGTAGAGGTGCCTTCAGCATAGCTAGCGATTTTACTTTATCTTCAAAGGGCACGTCAAATTATGACTTTATTAGACGTTTTGTGGTTTCAGAATTAAGCCGCAAATGGGAAAGATGTCCCCACGAACTAGAACGCAATTTATGCTAAAAAGCCGGGTCCTGAAAGTACTGAGGAATTGTTCAATCTTTAGTCTTTATAAAAACACCTATACATATAACTCTATTATTAAAACACTAACTATATTAGCGGAGGTATTTCGCCGGTGCGTCCAGTTTGCCTAAAATCCTCTAAACTTCGTGAGTTCATCAAGTTCATTGATACATCAGAGCGTGCGAACTTCCACAGCGAAGATTCATACATACTGTCTGTCGTATTGAATCACATTCTCGTTTCTAAATCTTGCAATCTTATCTTCTACAATATTAATTCAAATCGCGACATGTGGCATCGTTACACCCAAAAATAGGTGTCTAACGATGCCCTAACATTCTGTGATGCACGGCCATGCCATGTCGGTCTGACAGGAGCCTTTGCACGCCCCTTTTGAAAAACCCCTTGCAGTACTTGGGAGATTTTCCCGGTTCAACGAATAAATGACCTACAGAACCGGTTGGTGCGCTGTGGATATGTGGTAGGTCGATTGTATAGGGGCGCATCCACTGAATTGGGAATACTCCCGATTCAGTGGGTGCATCCACTGCCCAGTACGCCTATTGTGCAGGTGGAATGGGGACGGCGAAATCGCGTCAAACAACTCCTTCTAACACTCCCCGTGAAATAGACGATAGAACACACTTGGGGCGACATCCCGACGGCGTGAGCCGACATCCCCACGGCGGTGTTGCAGCGGTTCTAAGTCGCGGGACAACCAACAACACATGGCTATCCACCAGTGGCACGGCACGACGCTGGATTGAGTCTAGCTAGCGGCGCAAGCTAGTATTTAGCTGAGCCATCCCACAGGTGCGAGCAAGCAAGACCTAACCTGCGTCTTATGTAACAACAGTTTTGACGTCATGCTTGCCCAATAATGTTTAATACACACGTCAAAAGGACGCATAAGAGTCGATGACTAACTTATATGTAATCTACATACAAAGATCCCACACGATACACGAATGAAGGGGGTGGGTGTAGCTAGCAGGAGATTTAGCTCTGAGATCCCACAAAACCGCATTCACAAGCTAAAACAGAAGCTATTATCGCGACGATAGTGTAAAACTTACCTTGGCAGCTGTAGCCGTCGACGTTTAGTAAAAATCCAGGTTTGCAGCCACATTCGTAAGTGCCATCGTGCAGCTCCCGACACAACTGCGCGCACGGGCTACCGGCCCCGCACCGACCTGTGGACAACACATCGCCGTAAATTAAAAAGCTATCATAATTAAAGCGACTTGGGCATCGGCTTCTCATGCGAGAAGTCCGAGGTTCGAATCCGGTCGGCGTTTATCAATGAGTTTTTTACGTGCATACCTACACCTACGGCTGCTCCACCGTTCGGAACCGGTGTAAAGCTTTAGGTCCCTTCCTTTGCCCCTTACTAGTTGGTAGGCTCAAATTGTAGCCGACTGGGATGGTTGGTACCATCCGAGGCTGCTATGCAGCCATCTTACATCCAGTACGGTGGTCCGTACTGGATGTAAGATGACCGTATAGCAGCCTCGGTTGTGTTCTCCTCTAGTCCAGTATAGCCAGCAATCCAGGGAAGTGTCCGGTATGGCATCTGCCTTCTCGGAGGTGATATTGGCTGGTCGGAGCATGCGCTTTGGCGCCTCCGATTCAGCCACCCATACCGGATTACATAAAAAATACAATGGTCTGAATATGAGTATGGAAGAAGCGTCCGGAGGTCAGGATCGTGATACGCGGTTGTCCGTTTTTTCGACATACTCCAATGGGAGACTGGCATGAAATTATGTATATTGTGTTCCTGTACTGGCACGTAGTAATTTACATATTGCCCACTGGATGCAAACGATATTGAAATGAAAAAAAAAACAACAACGATACGAAAAGGTATTACAAACTTGATGCCTTGATCATATTTTAAGCTGTAAATTCACCATACATTACGAAGCTATCGTTCAAGTGTTTTCTTTATAAATCTATCTTCTTTATAAGTCTTTCTTGTTCCTGAAAAGGGGGTGGTGTTTCTGAAATAAATGATTCAAGGAAGGGAACATTTTGCTACACCGTTTTTTTTCGAATTTGAACAACGAAGCAACTCGAGTTTATGACGGAAATACACTACACCACACCACTATGTATTTTTCCCTTTCTTTCTTTTCTTTCTTTTTGTTTCTTTTCTTTCTTTCTTTTCTTTCTTTTCTTCCTTTTCTCTATTTTCTTTTTTTCCTTTCTTTCTTTTCTTTCTTTTCTTCCTTTTCTTTATTTTATTTCTTTCCGTTCTTTCTTTTCTGCTTTCCTTTATTTATTTATTTATTTAATATGCTTTATTGTTTAATATAAATTATATATAACAAATGGCGGACTTATTGCCTAAGGCAATCTCTGCTGGTCAAATACACTATTACAACATATTTTATTGTAGGTATTTAAAGAAACAACACTTAACATATTAATAAATTAATGAAAAAAAAAAACAACAAAGATAACTTGAACGCCTAAAATAACACTATAATATTATATATATACATGAACATAGATAAAAAAAATACATATTAATACATAGAGACATACTTATATAAGTATATTAAATAATATGAATACTCCATATGTAAAATACTTAAACTACATAAACATACTCATATAAAAAAAATGTAATACACCAATTATTCCTTTGAGAGGTATAGTACCTTTAAATGTTTTTTGAAAACGGTGAGTGAAGGGGACGCTCTAATTCCGAGTGGGAGCTGATTCCACAGGCGCGCTGACATGACGGTAAAAGATTCTGTATAGCTGGAAGAGCTGTGGGGAGGAATAAGAAGCAAAAGATTATCAGCTGACCTTAGTGGTAAGCCGTGGTAAGCCGTTATTTCAGTGTCAATATTAATTTCCTGAATTTTTCCTTCATTTACCTAAGAGAATCATTCCGTTTGAAAAACAGTGAAATATTCTTTACACTCAACGTCCATCCAATGAGGCTATTTCAAAGCGCAAAAATACAGACGAACAAAGAAAGTGAAAGTTTACGTTATTAATGACCAAGGAAGATTCGCAATAAAATTCAATTGAATTAATTTTAATTGAGTCTTGTGATGAAAATTTAATGAAAACAAATATCCAAGCGAGTGCGAAATTTAATCAAAACCTTCTGCTTTTCCCGAATTAAATTAATGATAATGCCCATTACTGACTAAAATGAAGTTATTCCTGAAATGGTATGCAGATATGATGGTTGCAGAGAACATGAATATTCAACGCGATTATCTCTTTTCTATAATTATAAAATTTCACGCCTGTCCTTCGAGCGAAATGTGAACTCGAAAAGACTAAACACGAATAATAGATTCTGATATTCTATGACAGTAACAGTGTGAACTAACGATATTCAAATACATTCACACACAACCCAACCTGCAGCAGGAGCACAAATGCGTCGATAAGCCTATATCGATCGATAAACATCTATTTGCTTCGTTCGACGAAGTAGAATAGAAGAAGACGAATAGATGTTTATCGATCGATATAGGCTTATCGACGCATTTGTGCTCCCGCTGCTGGTAGGTAAAGGAAGGGACGCACCTGTTCCTGGCTGGCTGTGTGAGTGTGGACAAGAGATCCAGATCCCTTATAACCTGCTTGTGTTGCGGAGTGGGTGAGCGCTCCAACTCCTCGATCGGCGGTGCCCACGCAGCTGTGTCCAGGCCTGGACGTGGGGGTTACACCGAAACGAGTCCTCTGGTTTGCACTCGATTGAACACTCGACGTGATTCTTGAAGCCCGTGCGTGGCACATTCGCTTTTTTGCTACACTTTTCTTCAGGAAAATAATAGCTTTTCTTCTGGTGCGAAGATTGGAGAGGAAAGGGAGGGTAAGCAGTAAAAACTACGGTGTAGGCGGGAAATTTGAATGCCAACTGGCGATCTTTACAAACCACAACCACACATCTACGTGGGCCGGCCTTACTACCTACATACATAATATGTACTCGTAGTAAAAACTTTTTTTTTTTTTTATTGAAACTGACACGGATTGCTACATCACCTACAACATCCGTGATGTCAGCCCATAACACCGGGTGAACTTGGTGCCACGTCAGTGCATCCCTTCGGCCGTGCCGGCTACACTGAACTGGACGGAAAACACAAACTATTTACATAGCCGTTTCGACCGACCTTTCATTCAGTGCGGTGGTACCAACCCGGGCGGGTTAAACCCTACCACCTAGTAATATAAGAAGGGAGTCATATCCCATAGTCGCCTTTTACGACATACACGGGGAGAGATGCAGTGGGGCTATTCTTTTAAAGTACCGGCCCCACACGGTACAATACTTACCCTTTATTTTTATAGATATATTAACTAGGAGTAGGTGAGTGAGTCTGCGGGTAGATATGTGGTGGAGTTGTACTTGTTACGAGGTACACATTATATCAACCACCTAGTATAGTCTACAATGGCCAGTTTAGGTGTGAGTGAGTGATTATCTATCTAACTAAAACAAGTTACACCTAGTTACTGTGAAAAATATGTGAAAATTAATTGTAATGTTTTAGAAATTAATAATAAAAATTTCCCTAATTTGGCAAACCTCGGCATGGCTAACTAGTAACTAACGGAATGATGTCACTGTGTTTATCGTAGAGATTGTGCAGTAAAAAAAATCTTGAGACAAGAGTGAGAATAAATACTACGGAGACACATAAATAAGTGTTATAGATTTGTTTTTTCATTTATTTAATTGTAATAGTTATATTTAATATAAAGTTAATTTTATTATAATATTTTTTTTAAGATAGTTTAGTTTTAATAGAAATTCTTCTTTTAATAGCTCTCATTAAATTTAATTCAACGTATATAGATTTAGAATATAGATATTATAGTGTTTAGATACGTGAAAATTATACATACATACCACGCCTTATTCCGACAATCGGGGTCAACAGAATAATCGAAGCTGTGCTGCAAGGACTCTGGTAATCAAGCACAATGTCGACCACCACGTTCAGCAAAGTATTCGGACGAGGTAACTATCAAGCAGCAAGTAAGGCACGAAGACCCACCTGCTGCATGACTCGGTGAAAGGACCGTGTCAAGGTGAGAGGTGGCCTGCCTGTCGCCCTTTAGCACGGCACCTTGTCCTTATCGCTTAGACGGCTTTTACGACATGCACGGTGAGAGATGCAGTGGGGCTATTCTTTTTTATGGTTACTAGTACATACAGTTCGGTCTCGTAGGTCACTGTATCTCCCCGCTTTTAATTTACCTTCCCCGGTAGTTGGGTCCGCATTCACGACGAATGTTCATGCTGGAACAATGTTTTATTTTTTCCAAAATGAAAACTACGGAAATTTCATATTATTTAGGTTGGACTATCATCATAGGTAGTGTACTCCACCTACACTATACCGGCGGGCAGTGTATGAATTTTGCATTAGAAGCGAGCAGTAGCCAGACTGCCGAGGTGGGTTTGATGGGGTGTAATGCATTTTCCGGCAAACTGGTTCCAATTCAGATGCCACGAGCTAGATATGGGTGTACCCTGGAAACTTCGCGTGTCGATTTAATGACCCATGTACGAGTGTCACGAACTTAAATGCAGTTTCTACGTGTAAATTCAGTTCACTTAGTTAAGAATAAAAGAAAATATGGGAAACTCGCAAAAACAGAGATTCCGTACCGCCGAAGGCCGGGAAGACTGGAGAAAAATTGGAGAGGCCAACAGTGTCCGCATACAGGCTGACTGACATGAGAAACTAAATTGTAATGTTATAATAAATTTCAACAACCGTAACAGCAGAGATCTCAGCACCTTTGTTGTCGACATTCGACTTTTGAGAACCCATTGGTTCTCAAAATCGTTTGTTTGTCGCACCGTTAGGGTGTGAAACTGTCTTCCGCCGAGTGTGTTTCCCTTATTCTTTAACTGCAAAAGTCAGGCCATAAAAAAAGGCAGTCCAGTAACAGAACAGTCCGCAAATCTGTTCGCATGTCACCTCACTGAGCTTGATTTCGCAAGGAGATTAGCTCTTTCGACTGCAACATTGGTCCCACAGCACAGGTAGCCGAAAACTAAAAATAAAATTAATTGGGAAAACTACTCATTGACGCGTCTGGGGACCGCCGTGCCCGGGCGCATTTCGACCAGCTGATCAGCCTGGCGATCCAGAGGGGGAACGCCGCTTCACTCATGGGGTGGGGACCATGCTTATGGTCCCTATGGAAGACTATTTTTATTTATAGTAGTTAGATTTATTTTTATAGATATATTAAGTTATTTTTAGATCTTTATTTTTGTTAATGTTGTCTGTTCAATAAAGTGAATATGTGCTAGCTAAGTTAGTTTGTATATAAAATACTTTCTCAAATTAGATTCGAACTCACTCGACATCACATTCGAAAACTAAACGATCGATCATTCCAGGGTACCGCTCAATCGTCCGCTCGTCGATAGAGTTTCACTAGTCGTAATGGTCTGCTCATTGGGTAAAGGGATGTACGATCGTGAAGCCTGGAGGTTGATGTGCCATTTACATAAGGGAACGTACCCATACGACGTGACCGATTTTAGGCCAATTTTGAACCCGGGGGGAGGGGGGAGGGCCCCTGTGACCAAGCGCGGGTGGCCGAGTGGTTTGGGCATCGGCTTCTCATGAGAGAGGTCCGAGGTGCGAATCCGGTCGGCGTGTACCAATGAGTTTTTTTCTGACGAAAAAATTTACGTGCATACCCACACCTGCTGCTTCACCGTTCGGAACCGATGTAAAACTGTAGGTCCCTTCCCTTACCCCTTACTAGGTGGTAGCCGACTGGGTTGGTACCACCGTACTGGATGTAAGATGGCCGCATAGCAGCCTCGGTTGTGTTCTCCTCTAGTTCAGTATAGCCAGCAATCCAGGGAAGTCTCCGGTATGGCACCTACCTTCTCGGAGGTGATATTGGCTGGTCGGAGCATGTGCTTTGGCCCCTCCGACTCAGCCACCCATATCGGATTACATAAAAAAAAAAGCGGTATCTTGACTAACCCATCCCTTCCCCAGCAGTTTCGCTCCGCAGTCCAACAGTCCGCAAATCTGCCTAGAAAATCACCTCTCCTCGCGACGCGTCGCGAGGAGAGGTGATTTTGGCTCTGTCGAATGCACTATTGGTCTCTCGGCACAGCGACCCATGTTGGTTAAATAAAAATAAAATTCATAGCACCCAACCACGGTAAACTATATACTTCAAACAACTTAAACTCGGTTACCCATCTTTGTATTCACGCTCACGGCTATGTATAAAAATTCTCGGATGAATTGAGGCTGTAGGATGCAATCTGCCTGCTAAATTATCCATTGAGCTGTGAGTAAATGCTACCTAAGGCGTGTTAGGCCAGGAGCCGGAATACATTTCATATTCATCACGGAGAGTATTACTTTATTATTGTACGAAATCTATAGTGCTAATTTTATTGAGGGGTTTTTAGGATATTTATTTAGGTAGTTGGTTTATTTTGTACTTATTTGTTTGTTTTTATTTATTTTTTAAATTGTATTACAAATAATTTATCAAATCGTATATTATTTACCAAAAAATCCTCATACATTTTGTATAGTACCTGTACCTGCGATAAAACAAAAGACAAATATAATCCGAATAAATATAAAATATCTAAAACTATTATGTCAAATGTGTCGCCTGTTACGCCTGAAAGATTCGTTCAGATTAATAATAATAATTCAACAACGTACTCATAAAATAACAATTAGATAAATAAGGATTAAATAACTTCTTTAGTAAATAATTTAATACTATTTTATATTTAAACTACTATTTATTATTATTGTATAATTAAAGCGGCTCACTTTTGTTTGTCGACGTTTCGTCCCACACTCTGGGGACATTCTCAGGACACGCGGTCGGACAATTTAATACTATCAGAAAAGGGTTGTAATAATCCTATTCCTAGTAATATCCTTAACTCTGATTTAATTAATGGACTTGAAATTTTGTATTTTTAGTGTAAATAATATTTCGTGAATAGTGTTTAATATTTTTTTCATAAAAATTCAGTACCTACTAACAATTGAAATGAAACAGATGAAATCACTCTAATCATTATTTTATTTAGGTACGTTAACATCTCAAAGTTGTTTCGTCTCCCGGCCTATAATGCAATAACCACGAGCTTAGAGGGGTGAGGACAGCGTGTGTTGAGCGGTAATGTGTTAGCAACAGGAAGGAGGCACCCGCCCTGGATGGGTCATTCAGGCGATACTATCAGCTACATGGACACGACTAGCGGGGCAGGGTTCATGGTTCATATCATAACCAGGGTTGCCAGGTGTCCACGTTTACCGTGGATAGTCCATGTTTTCGATTTTGTGTCCACGGTAAAATATATAATGTGCTTCGTAAAATATATAAGGTCATGTCAAAATTTTCGCAAGGGTTTACATACACACCCAAATAAACACGTTACGCAAAAAAAATATGTTTTTAGCATTACTTTTCGAGAAATTTAACAAAACATGTTTGCTACCTAAACATTAACCTGTGTATAAAAGTAGGTAACTTGCATTGTACGGGTTCAATGACCGTACTATTACTACACAGAACAGCTGTTTGTTGTAATAACTTAATAAGTCACAAGGTCACTATGATTGGTTTTTACAGCTACTTATTTCATTTTATTTTTTTGTTAGGAGAAAAAATGCTCCTATAAACATATGTTTTTTTTGCGTAAAGTGTTTATTTGAGTGTGTATGTAACCCTCCCGAAACATTTGACATGAATAACGAAGCACCTTATATAAGCAACGTGGACTATGAAGCGTCCTTGTTTTTGAATTTTGGCGCGCACATTCAAGTGAGTGTACAAATTGTTGAAAGTAGTTGTAGACGTTGTAGGTGATTTAAAATATAAAAAAAATTAAATACTATATCTATAAATTATTTATACCCTATTTCCTTACTGCCTCCGTATTGGTGATTTTAATAAAGGATCCTACAAAAAATCTAAGGTATTTTTCGAAAAAATCAGCCCGAAAAATTTAAGGGGGGACCTTGGTTAAAAATGTCCACCTTATTTTTCCTAGCCACGTGGTAACCCTGATCATAACCCCTTTGTTGTGGCACAGACTCGGACACTTCACTGTGAGGAAACCTGTTACAATAACAGTGATAAAGTGTATAGGACTGCCATCCGTCCGGATTTCCCCGGATTCGTCTTAGTTTCGAATGCGTCCGGCCGGGGGCAACTGGGCGGATTTATTGAAGTGGTCCGTGTGTTACCTTAGCACAAGAAATTAAAAAGTTAAATTACAAATTTTAAGAAACCACCGACCCCTTAAATCATTAAAAATAATTTCCGTTTAGTTACTTAAAGGAGTCGGGGGATCTCTAAGTAAATACCCGCGCAGCTCTGAGTTGTTATATTTTATTTACTTAGCGGTCCCCGACTCTTTTAAGTAAGTAAACAGAAATTATTTTTGACTTTTTAAGGGTCGCGTTTTTTACATTTGTAATTTTACTTTAATTTCAAGTGTTTTTTAATAAAACCGCATCCAAATCGATCCATCCGTGAAGTAATTTTTTTATTACTTCATAATTACTCACATACCTTTACTACTAACATAGCTAAGAATCATCCCGGTTTAATAAATGAAAACCCGCATCCAAATCGGTCCATCCTTTTGAGAGCTACGATACCACATACAGATAGACAGACACACAGGCAGACGGAGGCGTCCCATATAACGCCCCTCCTTTTGTGTCGGGGTTTAAAAAAACCGGCCAAGTGCGAGTCGAACTCGCGCACGGAGGGTCCCGTATCGCCTAGCATGCTAGCGCTACTCACGCCATCTAGATGGCGTGTTATGAAATGCTTCATATTAGTTCATGTCATGCTTCATAATCTATTCGGTAGATGGCGCGCGCGCATACACTTTTTGGTTTCTTCTATGGGAACCCCCGTGAATTTTTTACTTTTTCTTATTTTTATTATTTGTTGTTATATCGGCCATAATAACACATTTTTTGTGAAAATTTCAACGGGCTACCTATTACGGTTCAAGAGATACAGCCCTCGGACAGACGGACGGACAGACAGACAGACAGACAGAAAGACAGATGGACGGACAGACAGACAGACAGACAGACGGCGGAGGCTTAGTAATAGGCTTCCGTACGGGATACGGAAACCTAAAAAACGTCCACTCGCACTATCACATGGTACAAGTTCAAGAAACTCTTATCTATTTTAATTCTACGATAGTGTTGAGCGATATTTTCACGTGGCGACGTGATCGCGTGGTCACGTGGAGTCGGGGTAATAAACATTTCCAGTTTTTATATGAAAATCCCGGGTATTACTTCTTGATATCCTGGTTTAATGATTTTAGGATGGCAGACCTATGTAGGTACGATGATTACTGAAAGATTAGTCCACCTTCTGGAAATCAGAAAGTGCTACTGGTGGACGCCGAATCAGTGGGCGGGCACCGATATCAGACAATTAGTTAAGTCAATACCCTTAGTTGATATAGGTACTCGTCCGTTATGTAATTCTGTTTATAATATCGACGATTTTGTTCAAACTTTCGAAGGTCAGTTTTGTTATAATATACCTTAATAAATATAACTAAATAAAAATCATAGCATAAATAGAGTACTCAATCTTGGGCGTGATTGTTTGAATTTTTCGAATTGGTGTGAATGAGCGAGTATCCGAAAAAAAAAGGAAAGCGGCATCTAATTTTGACGTTTTATTCGCATTACTACTTACACGAGCATTATTTTGATTTAGAAAAAGAACCAAAATATGGCTTATATTATTTTGTGTGATTTTTTTTTTTAGTTTTAATATTGCTTGAACGATACACCGAAATCAATACTAATAATAAATCAAGTCCAATTTGTTTAAAGCAGTTGCAGGTGATTTAAAATATAAAAAAAAATATTTAAATACTTTGTCTATAAATTATTTATCCCTATTTCCTTGGTATTGGTGATTATAATAAAAGGGTGTCAATATAAAAAAAAATTGGTATTTTTACAAAAAAAATCTAATCCGAAAATCAAAGGACCCTTTGATGAAAAATGTCTACCTTATTTATCAGGTCAGCCTCAGTAGCTCAGTTGTGCGGTCGCTGAGCGCAGTCACTACTTGGATGGGTGACCGCTCGACCGTTGGAGGCTGACAGTGGCTCGAATTCTACGTTAAACTGTAGGCCCCTTCCCTCCTTACCTTATTAGGTGGTAAGGTTTATCCCGGCCGGGCACCACCGCACTGAGCGAAACGTTGGTCGAAACGGCTATGTAAATAGTTCGTGTTTTCCGTCCATTTCAGTGTAGCCGACAAGAAATGAAGGGAAGCACTGACATGGCACCTAGCTCACCGGGTGTTATGGGCTATCACGGATGTTGTATGTAGGTGATCTAGCCAACCGTGTCAGTTTCCAAAAAGCTAGTATTGTATAAAATTCTACGAAATTGGTAGCCCCAAATTTTGAATTTGCCGTAGTTACTGGTATCATCGATAATAATAAGAGTTCAACGAATGACCGCTCGTGTGGGGCCGGTACTTAAAAAGAATAGCCTCACTGCATCTCTCCCCGTGCATGTCGTAAAAGGCGACTAAGGGATAAGGACAAGATGCCGTGCTAAAGGGCGACAGGCTCGCCCCCTCTCACCTTGGCATGGTACTTCCACCGAGTCATGCAGCAGGTGGGTCTTCGTGCCTTACTTGCTGCTTGATCGATTGAATCTTGTTCGAATAATTTGCGAAACGTGGTGGTCGGTGTTGTGCTGTAATTTACCCGAGTTCTTGCAGCACAACACCGATTACTCTGCTTACCCCGATTGTCGAGATTCAGCGTGTGTGATATGTATGCATGTATTCAACGAATGATAGGTCTATGCAGATACAATTAAGAAATGTAGTGTCGATGACAAGTTGTATGTCAATCAGTAGGGGAATTGATGCACGCACACAAGCTCAACTTCACTTCATAAATTCGATTGAAACCTCAAAAAAAAAGTTCTACAAATTTTAGAACAAAAAGTCCAAAACAAAGGCTGTCCATTGCGTGCCAAGACTGAATTAAGAGCCAAGTCCGCTCCGGATTCCGGTAGTATTATTACGTAGCATTCACGGGCGTGCCCAGGATTATGTATTTTTCAGATTAGATCAAAGGAAATTCCAATGCTGTAATCAAGAAAACCTTCTAGGTTGTTGAACAAGTGCGAGTTGAACTCGCGCACCGAGGGTTCCGTATCGCCATGTCATGGTGGCACCACTCACGACATCTACGGATTAGTTAAAATGCTTCATAATCTTTTCAGTAGCTACACTTTTTAGTTTCTTGTATGGGGACCCCCGTGAATTTTTTACTTCAAACGAATGAATTTTTTACGAGTCATGCAGCAGGTGGGTCTTCCTTCGTGCCTATCTTGTCAGCCTCGGTAGGTCAGTGGTGCGGTCGGTCGACTGTTGTTAAGCAACTGTGTGGCTGTACGGGAACCTCGGTGCGCGAGCCCGACTCGCACTTGGCCGGTTCTTCAGTCGCTCGCTTCAGTTTTACACGATAGCGGTGGCCGACGCGTATAGGTCGGTGAAATTTGAATAACAATAGAGGCACAATACGCTCCCCTCGTCGCGCCTGACCCTCGGTCCCTTTGTCCGATGTTTGTGTGGCCGGTGGATTGACGGTACTACTGGACCATCGTTTATTCTGAGCCAGGGATTCGGGACTCGCTCGAAATCTAACTGGTTAGGGAAGCGGTAGGCACTGATCACCATACATCGGAATCCGCGGGGCACGAATGATTCAAGGTTGTTTAGTGATGGGACAATGTATCCACAAATATCGAAAATCGATCGTTATTTTAGACTAATATGAAATAATGTCGATTATTAAAACTAAGAGTATTTCTATAGAAAATAATATATAATAAACAAATGTTGTATTTACTTTGTAGGTACAATACAAATCTGTTCAAACCACAATATTACTTTTATTAGTATGGAATAGAAAGAATTTGATTTTTTTTACCAACTTACACGTGTTACATCATAATGATATTGAAGACTTTTTTGTTACTGTTATGAAACTGAATCGATTAGGCTATAAAAATCAACCACCTATTTTTTATTTAAACACATAAAAAAATATTTTACATAAAAAAAAGGCCAAGGTCCAAAAAAATAGGTCTTACAAAATTTGTTCATAGTAAGCCAAGGGGGGGTTCAGTATCGGAAATAGATCACTTTTGAAGAACAAAGATTTTTTTTTTCACCAAAAATTTTTTTTTTAATGTTAAATGTAAAAAAAATTTTTTCTTAATCGTTTCGGTTTCGTACTAGGAACAAAAAAGTCTTCCAACACGTATATCTCTTTCTTTCAGAAATTGTGAAAAACCACAATTTTAGTTTTATTAGTATGGAATAGAAAGAATTTAATTTTTTTTACCAAGTTACACGTGTTGCATCATAATGGTCATGAAGACTTTTTTGTTACTGTTATGAAACCGAATCGATTAGGTTATAAAAATCAACCACCTATTTTTTTATTTAAATACCTACATAAAAAAATTTTTTACTTAAAAAGCCCAAGGTCCAAAAATTTTTATATAGGTTTTACTCCCTATATGATACAGAACCCCCCCCCCCCCCCCCCCCCAAGCGTACTATGAACCAACTTTGAAAGACCTTATATAAATATGTATTATATTTACTTAATCGTTAACATAAAGTATACATGTTTATATAAGTACTGTAGGTATATAAGTATTCAGGTCTGAAATATGACATGAATAAAATACAATAAACAAATAAATATGAGTATCGATAACAGTGTCGATTGTTTATTGATCGCCGTAGTCAATCCCTAACAAGGTCGTATTCGTGCCCCGCGGATTCCGATGTCTGCTGATCACCGACCACTGACCCCAGAGACCACACATCGCACAGAGGGGTATTTGTTTATTTTAACTGGCCAAAATTAGTTTTGTGTGATTATGGATTCAAAATAATGAGTTTCATGTATTTAAAGTCTAAACTAATGAAATTACATATTAAGTAGTGTAAAAATCTTTATTACGTAAAAAAAAAATCAACAATTTATTTGCGATCCCATAATATCGTACATCTCTGCGAATTTTGACAGACATGACATGCATTTGTTACGGTACCCTACATTCATTTTGAAATAAATGTTAAATTTAGTAGAACGGACAGACATGCATTTGTTACGGAACCCTACATTCATTTTGCAGAACTTAGTAGAATGGACAGACATAAACGTGTTACGGAACCCTACTTTTATTATAAAATAACCGTCGGAGGACCTTGGTTGAAAATTTTAAAATTTAGTAGAACGGACAGACATGCATTTGTTACGGAACCCTACATTCATTTTGAAATAAATGTTAAATTTAGTAGAACGGACAGACATGTATTTGTTACGGAACCCTACATTCATTTTGCAGAACTTAGTAGAATGGACAGACATAAACGTGTTACGGAACCCTACTTTTATTATAAAATAACCGTCGGAGGACCTTGGTTGAAAATTGTAAAATTTAGTAGAACGGACAAACATGCATTTGTTACGGAACCCTACATTCATTTTGAAATAAATGTTAAATTTAGTAGAACGGACAGACATGTATTTGTTACGGAACCCTACATTCATTTTGCAGAACTTAGTAGAATGGACAGACATAAACGTGTTACGGAACCCTACTTAACAGTTGCACTCCGGGAGTGCCGGCAGATCCCGTGCCACTTGTAACTTAACCCTTAATGCAATGACTTAAGGTTACATTTCGCTTTTCGAGATCTAACAATGACGCGATGACGCGAACAGAATTGATCCCGTGCCACTGTAACTTAACCCTTAATGCAATGAATTAAGGTTACATTTCGCTTTTCGAGATCTGACGAGGACGCGATGACGCGAGTTTAAAATTTTTTACCCAAGCGCCGCTAAAGAAGTTTTCACTTCAAAAATATAAATGAAACATTAACTTTATCTGTGAATTATCACGAGTACGACTTTAAAGTTTTAAATTATATAATTATATTACTTCCGCAAAAATCGCACTCCGGTTTCTAGGTATTTAACAAGGGTAATAGTACTACTTTTTATTGATATATGAATAGACACCCAGAAGTACCCAGAAGTATAACAAAAACCTTAGAATTCCTTTTAAATAAATGAAAATTTAACACAATAAACCTTCTGTAATCATTGTACTGCCAAATTTTTTTAATGTATTGCAATTTAATTAAAAATAACTAATACACATTCGTAAATACCTGCTTTGCAACTGTCCATCTTTATGTTTTTTTTTCCACACTCAACAAACTAAAATAGGCCCATTAAACTCTTAACACTCTTAGGCCCACTTGCACCAACACGAGTTTAAAGTTAAGTAGCGAGTTATGGATTTAAACGCGGTTCCCACATACAACGGGTGCTAGTTTAACGAGTTAAACTGGTTTATATATTAAATTTGTGTTGGTGCAAGTGGGCCTTATAGCAAAACGATAAACATTACGTGCGCAGGCACCGACATCAATATTGCACACTAAGGCCCACTTGCACCAACACGAATTTAACTATAAACCAGTTTAACTCGTTAAACTAGCACCCGTTGTATGTGGGAACCGCGTTTGAACCGCGTTTAAATCCATAACTCGCTATTTAACTCTAAACTCGTGTTGGTGCAAGTGGGCATAAGTGGCGGGCGGGATAAGAGGTGCAGGGTGGCGGTAAGTGTCAAATGTCGTTGTTTGGTTTGTGGAGAATAGGTTATGTGATACAATACTGAATAGGAACAGTTTGATGAAATTGAATATTGGCCAGTTAAAATAGACAAATACCCGTATGTGCATCGGCTCGTCCTTCGCTCTAGCGGGTGTGTAAGGCCCGGACTTCATGCATTCGTTTCTCCCCGGAGTGCCGGAGTTGACTAAAATAAGCCACACCCACCGGTGCGAGCGACAGAGTGAGGACTTCATGCATCCGTTTTTCACTGTGTCGCTCGAACCGGCGGATGTGGCCTTATTTTAGTCAACTCCGGGGAGAAACGGATGCATGAAGTCCGGGCCTAAGAGAAGCGATCGTTTAAGGTATTTTATCATTATTTGAAGCCGCGTTCAAAATCTAGTTCGCAATAAATTAAATAAAAAAAATAAAAATAAAAAATATTAATTCAGTATTGGGCTTATAAAAAATTATTCACATTCTTCAACTAGGCTATGGAAGATGCCGGTTAATTGTTCACTATACGACTTTATACATCCTGTATGTATTAGCCTATCTCTTTATTGCTCACTAGCTGTTGCCCGCGGCTTCGCTCGCGTGAAATTCTTACTTAAAAAGAAGAAAGTAAGTATATAAGCCCACTACCGTACCTTTATTTTGGCGCGCGGAACAATTCGGTTTGTATGAGAGCCACATCTTAGCGTAACCGAAACTGAATTTTATTTATCCTATCCTATGTGCTTGTACTAAGTTTCATCGAATTCGGATGATCGGTTAAAGAGTTATGGAGAAACATACATACATACATACAGAAAAGATTTCTAAAAATCATCAATTTATATCTCATAAAACAAAGTAACTTACTCAATGACCATCCCTTACAGATTTATTATTAGTATAGATTATTTCAAGTTTCTTATCCATCTATGCATTATACAGACGATATCACTTTTCGGCTCTGCACTGTCGCCACAAGTGCTACAGAAAAATTCAGCCAGTCAGTTGCCACCGCGAAACATCCGGTGGCGGATGGGCTCAACTTTTGTTTTAACTTTTCGTCAATATTACTTTCTTCACGCTGTAGTGGTTTTCACGATTACTGAAAAAAATTGAATTGTTTTATGTAAAAAAAAGATATATACTAAAACACACAAAAATGGTGTGGATACCGCGTGATATGTCGCAAGTGTGCCCGGTCGACTCACAAGACTCACAACTCACCGGTTGCTCCAGTTCCGCTACTCTGTACCTAATGCTTCTGGCCAAGCTGTTCGGGAATTGTTTAGACGAAAACCGATCTTCTGGTGAAGACAATAAAGACGATGATTGTGAGAGAAATCGCAAGAAGAAGAGGAACAAAGACGTATACGACTTTATAATAGTGGGGGCTGGAAGCGCGGGATGCGTTCTGGCCAATAGGTTGTCTGAAAACACCGACTGGAGGGTAACATTATTTTATGCAATGCCTACAATCAATATCATATCAATCAATACTAATAATAAATCTGTAAGGTGTGGTCATGGAGTAAGTTACTTTGTTTTATGAGATACGGAATTTAACGCAAGCGAAGCCGCAGGCAAAAGCTAATATCGTTATAAAACATCTAAAGGTTGACTCGAACAAATATCTTCAAGGGATATGGCGCCTTTGAACCTCGTGTTACTTTAGCAATTTTATTAACTTCGAGAATTTTTCCGCACAGATTAATAAAAAATAACAAAATTAAACGGAACAAATTGTGTATTAATTTTTATAGATTTTTGGATCGAAGTCCCTTATAGCACGTTACACTCCAGACACTTGGCGAATGAGAGCTAGGCCGAAAAATGTGTAAGACTTCGACCGTCACGACACTTGCTGTAGTAGGTATGTGTGTTTGTGTGTTTCTGTGTTTACAAGCGTATGTCTATGTAGTAGTATATTACTGCAGTATAGATGTCATAGATTTTTTTATTTTTTATTGAATTACTCTCAAACCACCTCAAACGTTGTTAATTTTGCGCTTGTTATTTGCAAATACAAACTCTTTGGTTATTTGATACATAATAATTATATACCGAAAGGAACTTCGTTCCAACCGGGTCGAGAACCGGGTGTTCCACGACAGCTCTATTATTTTTTTGTGAAAACGGAGTTTCTCGGGGACACCATCTTTCTAGATAAACTTGGAAATTTAAACATTATTCTCTGCCTACCCCACTCGGAAACAGGCGTGAGCGTGACGCTATGTATGTATGTAATATTTCTACTATTGCCCGCGTCTTCGATCGTATGAATTGAGGCTTCTTGAAAATGCATTTGTTGAATCGGCATGCATGCAATACGCTGCAACTACATTAAAAAAAAATATCAGGTCTAGATGTATGTCCGCCCTACTACCTGTAACCTGGGGATCGATGATGGGTGACCGCTCGACCGTTCCCTTCTTAGCTCACTAGGTGGTAGGGTTTATCCCGCCCGGGTTGATACCACTGCACTGAATGAAACGTCGGTCGAAACGGCTATATATATAGTTCGTGTTTTCCCTCAAGTTCTGTGTAGCGACATGAAATGAAGGGAAGTTCATAAGTTCATAAGTTCATTTATTAATCTTTCTTAGGTACTAATAGTACACTTGATTTCGTCAGTTGATTAATATATAAATCTAATCTCACGTACATTTATTATTAGGAGCACTGGCCATGACGGCGAAATTTGGTTTAAGAACAAATTATATTATTATTATTCACAAGAACAACATACTTAGCCTAACAAATGTACTTAGCTTCAATAGAATTGTCAAAATAAAATACAAGAACTATCCAGACAAAGATCAGTGTTATAAAATTAATATCATCAAAAGAATTGTCATGAAATAAAAAATAAAATAAAATAAATTAATAAGAATACAATTAAAGTAGCACTGACATGGCACCTAGTTCACCCGGTGTTATGGGCTGGCATCACGGATTTGTAGGTGACGTAGCCAACCGTGTAAGGTTCCATAAAAAAGAACTTTGCATTTGGAAAATAAATATTTTCAGTTGAACCTTTCAAACCATATATTTAATTATATAAGGAGCTGAAAACACAGTTTCGATCATTATTATTTCTCTATGGTTTCGATTGTTTTATCAGCTGCGTACTCGTGAATCAAATTGTAAATTGCTAATCTATGTAAATTTCCAGTTTAATAGAGCATTGTCTATTGGAAAGGAGCTGTGTTTGTTCTGGGTTTCATTCAACTTGTGGACAATGAATTCGAATATACATTTATAAAAACACGTCACAGCGACGTAGATACGCTATTACCCGACTTCGGCGAAGCCAAAAGGAATGGAGTTTAGTTTATAAAATTATAAAATAATGATTTCGTAATAGTAGTATTATATAGAATTTTTATTTTTATTTGTTTGGCATTATTTTCGTAAATTTGTTATGGCAACACTACTGGTTTTGTGGAGAATGTATATTTATTGTTTATTGTATAATTTCATCCATAGTAGTTAGGGAGGCGAATAGGGGACATTTCGGGCATACTCGAGCGCATCAGTTTAAGATAATATGAGAGATACCTTAGACCTAATAGAACAACTTTGGAAAGTACATTATTAGCTCTTTATCTAGTGACGCGAGCCTAGGATAGACGATCAGATTAGTAAAAAAAAATCGATAGTCTGAAATACTCGAGCGCGTCAGATTAAGATATTGGGGGTTGATTTTAGTGTTTTAAACAAAATTTAACTAATCTGACGACAAGTCCTTGACGCCGCAAAGTTATAGGGTCGCGAAATTGTAAAAAAAAACGTTAATCCGGTATTCTCGAGCGCGAGAATTTTTTTTTTATTTTGAAGAATATAATCTAAAACTTACAAAAAATCTGCCGGTTTCCGCATGACCGGAAGTGTGGAGGAGCCATTTCGTTTTCCAAAAAACGCGTTGCTGCATATAAATCGCAAACGATACATTTTACAAAAAAAAAGGTTTAAATAAAAAAAAAGGAAACTTTATTTTACACAAAAAAGGTCTCTTTATATTTTTGTCTAAAGTCAAAACTTTTGGACTTATAGCATCATAAAAACTCAAACTCCCGGTTTTTTGAGTATATCTCGAAAACGGAGGGTGTTACAAAAAAATGTATATGAAACAACGATGATTAAATTATCTAACTTTTATTACATATATCTCAAACTTTTCTTTTCCTAAAGCTTCTCAAAAATTTTTGTGGACTCAAAAAAAGTTCCGCGTATCTGTATAAAAAATTAAATTTTTACTACGATTCATCTACATTTACGTTGATTGTATCTATCGCTTTATTGTCATTCCTAAATTCCCCGTTTTATCAGAAAAATAAAAAATAAACTTTTTTTCGTCAGATTAAGAGAACCCACCAACATTTTTGTCAGATTAAGAAAATATAAAAATATTTCAGGACACCGAGATAAACCCTCCCTATAAAAATCTGACGCTCTCGAGTATTTCAAAAGAACGTTTTTTTTTTCCATTTTAAAAAATTTGTCGTAAGTTATCATCACGCCGAAGTCGTCAGTTTTTTTGAAGGGAGCTTCCTTGGGGCCTACTTAACACCCCTTCTGAAAATCTGACGCTCTCGAGTACATTTTTTTTTCTTCAGATTTTTGACTATCTTGTATGCCTACCCCCACCACGCAAACCGGCAGATTAGTATACCGTTGTTATCAGAGGCTCTTGGGGCATGCGTGGTATGAATATCTGACGTGCTCGAGAATGCCCAAGTAACTGTTTTTTTTTACATTTTTGAAAAACCGTACACGCCATACCCACCGCTAAAATGGTTTTTACCATACTAGCTTTTCTTTTCGAAATTACTTCATCTTTCGATTTTAATAAGTCTCGACGGTGCTCGAGAATGCCGCCATTTAGCGACCTCACCTTCCTAACTATAGGTAGGTAACCTACGCTTGGACATGTCGAAAATTCCGCCAGTTCTAAATTCAATGCAAAGAAGAACTTACAAACAAAACTTCGGAAGTGTCAATGTTTTGTTAATACCTTATTATAAGTATTATACTATATTATAGTAATTTACAATTAATTAACCCATACTACCGCTCACAAGAACATGAGGCCATTCTTATACAGGTTAAGGTTCTTTAGTGACTTTACAATAGCGTTAGTAAGTGCTATTAGTGGGAAGAGAGCTTTACAGTAGTGAGTGACGCTTAAACCTTGAGTTATATTAATCCAATATACCACTTTAAGATCTAAAACAACCTGCCGTTAGCACTAATTTGTTTGTTGGGCTATATCTGGTGTATAGTGCCATCGTCAATTTTGATACTTAAATATATCAAATCAAGTCAAGTCAAATCAAAAATACTTAAAAGTTTATTTTTTATTTTTTTATTTTTATTGATGCTGACACGGTTGCCTTCATCACCTACAACATCCGTGATGTCAGCCCATAACACCGGATGAACTTGGTGCCACGTCAGTGATTCCCTTCGGTCGTGCCGGCTACACTGAACTGGACGGAAAACACAAACTATTTGCATAGCCGTTTCGACCGACCTTTCATTCAGTGCGGTGGTACCAACCCGGGCGGGTTGAACCCTACCACCTAGTAATATAAGAAGGGAGTCATATCCCTTAGTCGCCTTTTACGACATACACGGGGAGAGATGCAGTGGGGCTATTCTTTTAAAGTACCGGCCCCACACGGTACGATTATTACAAGGAAATGTAATAAGTCATATTAAAAATCTAAAGGAACATTATGGGAATGAATCAGTCAATATCCGTTGTCTCTGCCTACCCTAATGAAAAACAGCGCGACGATAAGACTGGATGTAAGATGGCCGCATAGCAGCCTCGATTGTGTTCTCCTGTAGTTCAGTATAGCCAGCAATCCAGGGAAGTCTCCGGTATGGCACCTACCTTCTCGGAGGTTATATTCGCTAGTCAGAGTATGTACTTTGACCCCTCTGACTCAGCGACCCATACCAGGCCTCACGCACTCTATGTACTTGCGCGCGCTAACTACCTATCGCCCGACGGGCCGCCGGCGGTCTTTTTCAGTACAAATTCGTCAGCCGCGCGAAGTATACATAGACGCTCGCCCACGCAACTGCGCGCAGCTGCAAAGCAATAAACACTTTACACTCGATCGTTAAGGTACATTTTCGCACGCAGCGATTGGCGATGTGAAACAGTAGGCTATTAAAACCCGAAGGTAGGAACATTTTCTATGGAGTGATTTATCTGTTACGAAGTAACTATTAAGTAATCTGTGCCCATACATAGATTACATAAAAAAATAAAATAAAAAAAAGACGATGTATGATTTTTTTTTTATAGACAGCCGGCGCGCGTGTCTGTGCCCAATACTTCAACGGAAGATCAGACACAGCCATAACACCATTCTTCGCGAAACCACGCTCAGAGAGGCGCCATGCCGGCTATGAGGCGGACAAAATGGTTGTCGTCTAATTTATTGACATGCCTTTTGAAGATTCCCAGGTTATAGGTGGTAGGGAACACACTCACCGGAAGACCGTTCCATATTTTTTATGCTATTATATGCTTTTTTTCCTCCAGGTTCTGCTTCTAGAAGCTGGTCCGGAAGAGCCACTAGTGGCCAGCGTTCCGGGAGCCGCTCCGGCCTTACCCGGCTCAAACATCGACTGGAGCTACATCTACGAGCCTGATGGCAGAGCGTGCACAGCTCAACTTGACGGAGCATGCGTCTTGCCTAGGTAAGCTTTGCTGAGTTCTGAATTCTTACATCAGGGTAGAGTGTTTTCATTTTACGAAGGCACGATGGGTATTAGGTAGGAAGTGGTGTGAGATCGCGCGGAGCTCAGTAGAGAACGAACCCGGTGCGCGGTCGGTACACACGTTCTACACGTCTCCGCATCGCTCCGTCGAACCGAGTCGTTCCCTATTGAGCTCCGCTCGGTCTCACACCACTTCTTACCTCGTACCCCTCGTGTCTTCGTAAAATGAAAACACTGTAACCAGAACAGCAAGTAGAGATATGGGCAGTAATGACATAGCGAAGTTTCTTGCCAGTTCTTCTTCGCTGTGATGATCGAACTGGCAAAATGCTAAATGTTAAAATGTTAAAATATGACGATTCCGAGTGCAGTGTACTGTCTATGGATGATTGAGGATGGTGATTTTATGGGAACTGCCACGGTTGGCTACATCCCCTACAACATCCGTGATGTCAGCCCATAACACCGGGTGAACTACTAAAACTACTACTACTATCATGTCAGTGCTTCCCTTCATTTCATGTCGGCTAGACTGAACTGGACGGAAAACGCGAGCTATTTACATAGCCATTTCGACCGACGTTTCATTCATTGCGGTGGTAACAACGCCGGCGGGATAAACCCTAGCACCTAGTAAGGTAAGAAGGAAAGGGAACTACAGTTTTACGTGGAATCAGAACCACGGGACTGAATCCTCGTTGTCATCCATCCAATATAGCTTCTAAAAATTTCTTTCTTTCAGGGGCAAGGTGATGGGTGGTTGTAGCGTACTCAACTATATGGCTTATATACGAGGCAACAAACAAGACTTCGACGAGTGGGCAGAACTGGGCAATGATGGCTGGGACTACAACAACGTAAGCATACCGTTTATTTTTCAAAACAGCATCGTCGTGGTATCATCTAATCAGTCCGAAAATGGTCATCCACATATCATATTCTTGCGGAAATGCATGTTTGAAAATTATCTGTGTACGGCAGTGGTTTTTGTATGGACAGAGTTTTATTCCATCATTAGAAAACTGTTTATCATTGACACGTGTATGTAAAAATGTATTTTAAATATTTCCAAGTCATCCTTCCACGTATGCAGAAATATGTTTATTATCAATCAGTTTTTGACAAACATTACATTGCATCCACTTTCGTCATTTTGTTCAGCTTTGCAGTCCCACCATTCTCAACTTTTTCTTTTTCTTCAGGTATTGCCTTACTTTAGAAAGGGAGAAAACAACAGGGACATGGACTCTTTGGGATCTTTGGAAGATTTCTACCGCTACCACCGTCTTAACGGATATCTTAACGTTGAAAGATTCCGACACGAGAACCAGAACTCTTCTACGTTAATCGATGCATTTCTTGAGTTGGGACTAAATGAAACCGACTTCAATGGAGCTTCACAGGTCGGAGTTAATGCATCACAATCAACTAGTAAAGATGGACAACGATATTCCAGCAACGTCGCTTACCTAAGACCCATTAGAAGTCAGAGAAGCAACCTTATAATTAAAACGGAAGCCGAAGTTACTAAAATATACATTGATCCAAGGACGAAAACTGCTCGCAGAGTTAAGTACTTCAAAAATGGTAAATGGCGTTACGCTCACGCAAGAAAAGAAGTAATTTGCAGTGCGGGAACGATTAATTCACCAAAGTTACTAATGTTGTCTGGCGTGGGACCTCGGGAACACTTAGAGAATATGAACATTGAAGTGTTAGCAGATCTAAATGTAGGAGAAAATTTACAAGAACATCCTGTTTCCTTAGGAGTATTGGTAGCTTTCCCTGATCCGACACCAAAAGTCAGCGACAAAGAACTGAAGCGTCAACTTTATAACTATAAAAAACAAGAAGGGCCAAAAACAGGACCATTGTCCAGTATTGGTGTGTCAGTTACAATGGCATTTCCTGAAAATTTTCACGAGTTTGAAAATGCAAGTGTACCAACTGTACAGTATGTCTTTCGTGCTATAGATGTGGAAGAATTTTTAAGCGACACGCCCACATTTTTAGCGACTCAAATTTTCCCTTTTGAATATTACACTTCTGGTGTGGGGATAAACGTAGTTTTATTGAGACCAGAGAGTCGTGGTTACATACATTTGCAAGAAACAGACCCTAATGGTCCGCCAATAATCTACGCCAACTTATTAAGTGAGGATAGTGACTTGGATGATTTAATTGATGGAATCAACGATGTTCTTAGTTTGGAGAATACCACAGTCTTTGAAGAAAGTGGCATGTATTTTGTCAAAGAACCTTTGGAAGATTGCAACGATCACGTTTGGGGAACTCGTGAGTATTGGACCTGTATGTTACTATCCTATACTGGGACAATGTTCCACCCAGTAGGGACCTGTAAGATGGGACCGGAATCAGACACGACGGCAGTGGTTGATCCATCATTGAAGGTGTATGGTATTAAGAATTTAAGAGTGGTGGATGCTTCGATCATGCCACTTATAGTTCGAGGTAACACGAACGCCGCTACTATGATGATCGCTGAGAAAGCTGCTGATATAATCAAGGCGGATTGGGTGGTGTGACGAAACTTTAATGGTGGCAGTTTATTTCATTTTGGTTTTTAGTGTGTTTATTATAACCTTACTTTGTGGACAAAGTGTGGGTATACAATTATGTAAGTAACATTAACAATTAAAATTTTCTTGAAGTCAATGGTGTTTACTTTACTGTATTCTAGAGTCAAAAATTTAGTTTAATTTAGTTCATTGTCTGTGCTGTGTCCATAATTTCACATCTATGCCATGCGTTATAAAAATTTACTAATTGAGCTTAAAAATTATGTAAGATATATTTTTATGTAAACTGTTTTTACTTGGTTTACATTTAGGCAAAACTAAACGTATGTAATTGGAGAAGATTATACTAAACGATTCTAAAAAATTTGCGACCTGCAATCAAGTCTCCAGAAATGTGATTTGCAGAACAATATACCTTGTATCTACGTAAATCAAGGTTCAATTTCCAACTTGTCAAAGCAGTGTTGCATGCACGAAATGTGTAAATTGTGGTAATTTCGCAGTAATTAGCCTATTATTCCATAAAAGGTTAATACCGGGTATCGCATGATGATTTTCCGCGATGTATCTACTTGCTAGCTGTACCGTACCGCGGCTTCGCTGCGCTGCAAAATATCTAATAACCATCCTTAGAGCAGACATACCGCCTATAAGAAGGATTTCTGCTGGCTCGGGTATTTATAGTAGCAAGTAAGAGATGAGAGGGTAGATAGATAGATGGATAGAAAATTCTTTATTGCTCCAGTAAACATTAAACAGTAACAAATACATTGGAAAATGGACTTATCCCTTACAGAGATTTCTTACAGTCAACCTTTGGATGTTTGAGATTAGATAATATAGTGGAATGTAAGTAGGTAGTAGGTAGCAAAAGAGTTCGTTTGTTGCCCGTGGTCTGCGTAGTGCTACTGATAGAACCAAGGGCAATATTTTTTTTCCGTGGTCCTACCAATAGGACTACGGGCTAGTAACATAGTTGAGAGGGTTTTGCACAAAGGACCTGACTTCGCGCGACCACGTGCAGGCAGCCGCCTCCCCCGAACCACAACATTAGCAATCCTTAGATGTACCAGAAAACATCAGCGAGACCCCTAACTAGATGAAGATGAATTTATTATGATATTCAAAATAAAGGAAATTATAGATTTTCTTGCCCGAATTTACGTAATACAACCCGAATGTGATTTTATATATTAATTTTAATATTATATGATTCTTATAACGACACACGATTTTTTATCTTTTAGAATATAAATGTTTTATTGATCGTCGCTATGCGTGCAACAAAAATCATAAAAAAAATAAAACCAGTGCGGAATTTTGTCTTTAAAAAAATCTTCGGAACATGAAAGTTACTACACAGTTATATCTAATAGAGTTTTTTTGTTCAAATGATTTTTACTTTTTTGCAAAGTTATATAAATATTTCTGGTATTTAAAAATAATACCATTAAAAATCGGTTGAGCCGTAAATACTAATTACAATAAAAAACTCAAAATCCCACAAATAAATAAACACACATTTTATGACACACATACCTACATAGCGTGACGAAGTCGGACAAAACACGAAAATGTATGCGCCTAATCTATCTATTAGGATAATTTCCTATTTGTCCTACAAGAGCTTGTGACGCGACATTAAATCAGTTAGTACGTGCGAACTAACCTTGGTGAACTTGTGCCCAATCTGTGTCTGTCCCTAGTCATATTATTTCATATTTAATTCAATAATAATATATAAAAAAATAATAAAAATAAAATTTTTAAGAATGAATAGAAAAAAAAAACAACAATTAGTATAGGTTTATTACAAAGAAATGTGAATAAGTATAGAAAAAAAAATATAAAAAAAAAAATATATATAGAAAAAAATCTGCTATTTAGGAAACAAATTATATATTTGAAATTTAAAAATTTAGAAGAGTTAATTAATAAATAATAGTAATATATATTTTTTTAATATTGCTTATAAAACCTTTACATCGATATTAAGATATTTTTATCTCATTAATACGAAAAGATATCAATATTTTACTAAACAAAAAACTTCTTGTTAAGTGGGAACGTTTTTCACACGCAGAGGGTTCCGCAGCTAGGTATTCCTTTCTTGCGCGTATGACGCGCAGCTGCCGCGCCCGTGAGATGTTTCTACGTTCAGGAGAATTGCGATTTTCTCTATAACTGTTTAAAGAGACGAACTTCGAAATAGTTTTCATGCCGTAAGCACTAAAAAAAATTTTTTTTTGAATTTTTAAGCATTTTGTTTTGAAATAATCCGCCTCGCCTCGGACAGAGAGGAAATTGTACACATTCCTTACTACAACTTTTTATACAATTAAAAATATTTATTAAAAAAAAATTGTAATAAACACCTTTTCGTCGATATACTGCTCGATCTTTCAAAAATATTTTTATTTTAAACGATCTCCTATTAATTAAAGTTGAGGATTTGTAAACATTCCAAGTTTGAAGCAGTTAGCTCGAAGCGTTTAGGAGCTACACAGGCTGTGACAGACCGACCGACACGGACGGACGGACGAATAGAGACCTGACCTGATTTGATAAGGTCGTCGCTGGCTACACAACCGTAACTAGGAAGTATTACCCGATGACGTTACCTCGCCGAATAGTTTTTCTGCTAAAACAGCTGTCCCAGTGGAACACATTGGCCCAGACGTCACAATAAGGAGGTTTTTATCAAACATTAAGAGAGATGAATTACAGACAACTGAAGACAAAAATAGGTACTAAATAGACAATTAACTAAAAACTATAATATATAAAAAATCTCGTTTAATCTGTCCCCGAAATGACCGCGAAGGGTACCTAAAACACTCGCTGTATTTCCACGCTGGATAACAAGGGCTATCCGTTGCCTGAGGAATGTTTCGCAGTTAGGTACTCCTGACATTTCTTTTAATTTATAACCTATTGACCGAAAAAAAATTTTTGATTCTTTACTGCAAGCACCCATAGTCTCGACGGCGAATACGAGGAAGTCATAGTTAGCTTTAATTGGCGAGTATTTTAGGTGCTTTGAGCGAGCGGATGATTCGGCAGCGGCGCAGCTGTCCGTGAAGACGCAAACATTAATGTTTTTAAATAAATTTAAATAAAAACAAACAAAATGGTGTGGATACCGCGTGATATGTCGCAAGTGTGCCCGGCGGACTCACAACTGACCGCCTGCTCCAGCTCCGCTACTCTGTACCTAATGCTTCTGGCCCAGCTGTTCGGGAGTTCTTTGGACGAACACAGACCTAATAGCGAAGACAATTTTGTAAATCCTGATCTCTCTGAAGCCAATGGCGAAGCGAAGGAAAGGCAAGGAGACCAAGGAGAGCCGGGCGAGGAACTGGGAAATGAAGACGTGTACGATTTTATAATAGTTGGGGCTGGTAGCGCTGGGTGTGTCCTGGCCAATAGATTGTCTGAAATCAGGGACTGGAAGGTACCTAATATTATAATTGTTTTTAGTATTTGTGTCCTCTATGTCCTGCATGTCGTAAAAGGCGACTAATAGATAAGGACTAGATGCCGTGCTAAAGGGCAATAGGCCAGCAATCTCTCACCTTGGAACGGTCCTTCCACCGAGTCGAGCAGCGGGTGGGTCTTCGTGCCTTACTTGCTGCTTGATAGTTATCTTGAATACTTTGCTAGACGGTGGTCGGTGTTGTGCTGTAATTTACAAGAGTATTTGCAGCACAACACCTATTACTCTACTTACCCTGATTGTCGGGATCCAGCGTGCGTGATATGTATGTATGTCCTCTATGTGTGTCTCACATCGATCATATTATTCCATATGGATGTTCCGATAGGGACAACCATGGCAGTGCTTCCCTTTGTTCGTGACGGCTATACTGAATTGGCTGGAAAATACGCACAATTTTTTCATAAACGTTTTAACAGACATTCATTGATTGCGGTGGTACTAATCCGATGATCTTAAGCCTACTGTCATCTAAAGTAATCGCATCAATATAAAGGTTAAGTGTAATGTCTTCTTCTAAAACAGTTCTGTTTATTGCTGTTGTTGTTTATTTATAAACTCTTGGCAGTACACTGCGCTCAGATTTGTCATATTTACATTCTAGCATTTCACCAGTTCGATTGTCACAGTTCTGTTTATTGCTGTTGTTGTTTATTTATAAACTCTTGGCAGTACACTGCGCTCATATTTGTCATATTTACATTCTAGCATTTCACCAGTTCGATTGTCACAGTGAAGAAGAAGTGGCAAGAAACTTCACTGGAAATGTTTTCAATGTGCACTCAGTCTACTTTATAAAAGAAAGCGGGGCAGATAAATTAATTAACGTGCATTAAATTAGTTTAATGTGATCATTGTTTTATCGGTGGTCATTAGAATACAAATGAGGAAATTATAAAATGCGGCCCAACATTTGAATTACGTAATCGTCCTATAAAAGAGTCCTATACTTTGTTCATATAGAAATTTTTTGTTTTTTGTTTTTTTTTTATGAAATCTGACATTGTTGACTACATCACCTACTTATGTACCTCACCCGTAATTTCAACTCATTGAACCTTGGGGAACCAGGTGCCATGTCAGTGCTTCCCTTTGGTCGTGCCGTCTACACTGAACTGGACCGAAACACACGAACTATTTACAAAGCCGCTACGATCGACCAAGGTATGTCCCGCGACATTTGTTCCCTAGTGAATGCAAGGCTACAAATAGCGATTACACCAAGATTCTCTCATCCTCTTTTCTCAATGGTCTGCATTAGATTCTCCTGCTAGAAGCCGGCCCAGAGGAACCAGAAGTGGCCAGCGTGCCAGCCTTGGTAGGAGCCTTGCCCGGCTCCAACATCGACTGGGGCTACGCCACACAGCCTGATGGAAGGACTTGTAAGGCTCAACTTGGCGGAAGTTGCGTATGGCCGAGGTAAGAAATGAGTATTTCGGAAGGGAATATGGTTTCATGCCCCTTTGTGGTTGACAGAAGAGTTCTTCGACCTGCCGGATTCTCAAAATTTTTCTTGGGTCGCACTTAACGGACTTCCGGGGAATATCTTTCCCTATTCCTACAATGCACGGATCTTCAAATCGCGGGTCAAGCCGGTCTGGCACCTCCTCGGGGGTGAAATTGGCTGCGCCTGACTCTCCGACCTCGACCACACCCACGCAGTTCGGCAGCAATATATTTTTTTATTAAAATGCCGAATCACCTGCTAGGTTCATAATGTGAGCCCATTCCGGGTGGGGCCGGTATGTAACGTGTGGGGCCGGTACTTTAAAAGAATAGCCCCACTGCATCTCTCCACGTGTATGTCGTAAAAGGCGACTAAGGGATATGACTCCTTTCTATTACTAGGAGGTAGGGTTTACACCGGTCGGGTTGGTACCACCGCACTGAATGAAAGATCTGTCGAAACGGCTATGTAAATAGTTTGTGTTTTCCGCCCAGTTCAGTGTAGCCGGCACGACCGAAGGGAAGCACTGACGTGGCACCAAATTCACCCTGTGTTATGGGCTGACATCACGGATGTTGTAGGTGATGTAGCCAAACGTGTCAGTTTCCATAAAAAAATGCATCCCTTTTCTGCAGGAATTAGGCGGCTTTATTGTGTTGAGATGCCGGCTTCACAACTCATTGGTTGCAAACTCGGAAGAGAAAGAAAGTGGTTCCGCGTGGAGTGGTTTTATTCGCTGTGTTTTATCACCCGGGAGACTATTTAACGGCCAATGAATTGCAAAAATTATGTGTATACTTCTACACCTGCTTCTTCACCGTTCGGAACCGGTGTAAAATTTTTGGTTCCTTCTCTTGCCGGCGCAAATTTAGCCGAATAGGTTGGTACCGCCGTCCTGGACGAATGTTGGCCGCATAGCAGCTTCGGCTGTGTTCTCCTCTAGTTCAGTATAATCAGCAGATCAAAGGGAAGTCTCTTTGAACTGCAATAGCAATATTACCTTCTCGGAGGTAATATTGGCAGGTAGGAGCATGTGCTTTTGCCCCTTTGTCTCATTTGTCCATACCGGATATCATATTAAAGGGCTTTCCAGTTTGACCATGAGCTGTTATTCTTAAAGTGTTTCTTTGTTGAACAGAGGCAAGGTGATGGGAGGTTCCAGCGTTCTCAACTATATGATGTACATGCGAGGGAACAAACAAGACTACGATGAGTGGGAACAACTAGGCAATGAGGGCTGGTCCTATGAAAATGTAAGCTTCAATCTGTTTTACGATAATTTTCAAACATCTTAGTGACCTATAATAGAATAGAGTCGGGTACGTGTATGTTTTACTTCCTCTCTGCGTAATAATAAAAACAGATATAGAACAGATACACAATACACAACAAAAAAAATCACGAGGAAATGGAAGCCAGCTCAGCTTATTTGCTGCAGGTCCCTACCTAATTTACGTACGAATAAACTTGTACTTGAAACAAGTAATGTTATGTTTTAACATAACATAAACAAGAACGTGTATATAATGGAGAAATTATAAACAAAATTGACGAACTAACTTTTATTCATGTAAAGATATTCATAAAAAAATTAATTTACTAACACTTCTTCCACTTTCGTCATCCGATTCAGTTTTGCAGTCCCACAATTCTCAACTTTTCTTTGCTTCAGGTATTGCCTTACTTCAAAAAGGGAGAAGACAACAGGGACATCGAATCTTTTGACAACTACCACCACAGCGTTGGAGGGTATCTCAATGTTGAAAGGTTTCCGCACACAGACAAGAACACTGCAATGTTGATAGAAGCCTTCGCTGAGATGGGGCTACCTATCACTGATGTTAACGGAGCATCACAGATCGGAACTGAAGAGACGCAATCAACTTCTAAAGATGGAAAACGATATTCTAGCAATGTCGCTTATGTAAGACCTATCAGACGTAATAGATCCAACCTTGTAATAATAACCGAAGCGGAAGTGACCCAAATAGATATTGACTCTAAAACCAAAACTGCTAGGGGAGTCAAATATTTCAAAAACGGAAAATGGTCTCATGCTAGTGCGAGAAAAGAAGTCATATCCAGTGCAGGAGCTATAAATTCTCCGAAATTACTAATGCTCTCTGGTGTGGGACCTAGAAAGCATCTAGAGGAATTGAATATCAAAGTGCTGGCTGACTTAGATGTCGGTCAAAATCTCCAAGAGCATGCAGCTTCTGAGGGCGTAGTCATAGCTCTCTCTAGTTCCGCGTCGACTGCTGTAGATCATGAAGAACTAAAACGTCAAATTTACAAGTATCAATGTGCGAGGAGAAAAAGTGGTCCACTCTCCGGTATAGGCACTACCATTACCGCAGCATTTCCTTACAATTTAGCTTCAGCTGAGTATTTCGACGTGCCGAGCATACAATATCTTTTTGTTGGTAAAAATACAGAAGAATTCTTGAACGATCCATCTACGTATTTAGCGACACAAATTTTCCCATTTTCATTTTACACCGGCATATCAATATATGCAGTTTTGCTAAAACCTGAGAGCCGAGGGCACATTCTTTTGAATAAAACTGCCCCTGCATTTGGCCCGCCATTAATTCACCCCAATTTCTTCAGCAAGCAAAAAGACTTGGATACTTTAATCGATGGAATTATCTATGCAATCGGTCTGGAGAACACTACAGTGTTGAAAGAAAGCGGCGCACATTTTGTGAAAGAGCCTTTGGAGGCATGCAGGGATCACACATGGGGCACTCGTGCCTATTGGTCTTGCATTTTATTGTCGTATACTGGTACAGTGTTCCACCCAGTAGGGACATGTAAGATGGGACCGGAATGGGACAAGACAGCTGTCGTTGATCCATCATTGAAGGTGTATGGCATTGAGAACTTGAGAGTGGTGGATGCGTCGATCATGCCGCTTATAGTTCGCGGTAACACGAACGCTCCTACAATGATGATCGCTGAGAAAGCTGCTGACATGATCAAAAGTGATTGGTTGGAGTGATCTAAAGTCGAAAATATATATTTTGAATGGTGTTAATTTTATCGTAGCTTCTAAAAAAGTTGTATGTAATATTTACAGTTATATTGTTTTAATTGTGTTGTGCGTATGTGGTTTCTTAATTATTCTCTTTCACCCATTTCATTAATTTCCAGTCATCTTATTGGTAAAATAAATTGTTTGTCAAAATGTTGAGTTTAATTTAAATCCTGCACAAACATGGTGTCCCGCTAGTATCATTCCCGACAGCTAGGCGGAACTGTACAGATAATATAATCGCTCCATTAATATAGCCATTTCATCAGATCTTCATTCAGTGTAATCGTACTAATTAGTGTAAGGTAAGAGAGTTCTCAAAGTCGTTTCTCTGTCACGTCGCTAGGATGCTGAATTGAATTACTGTCTTCCGACGAGTGTGATCTTCGAAAATTTACTGTGTCCGAGAACCTTTGGTCTCGGCACAGAGCTATCCATACTGGTTTAAAAACAAAAGAGAAGTAAGCAAAATTTTGCAACAAAACACGACGAGAAAAGTGCATCTTAAAATTAGAAAGAAAGCAAATTCTTAAAATAAAGTTGAATGTGATTTACATCAGAAAGGAACCGTATTTAGGATCACTTCAAAGAGACAAACGTCTGAAATACACAATACAAAAGATGAGGCGAGAATAATTTACAGCAATTAATTCCAAAGAATGGCAGAGATTAATCACAAAAGAGAGATTCAAATTAATAAAATTTAAATTAATTAATAAAGGAAAATAAAAATTTTAAATTAAAAACTAGCGAGATTATCGTTTGCAGATATCGCGAGATAACAAAAGAGGAGAAATCAATTCAATATATTTTTAACTTCACGGCTCTTAGGTTTTATTTGATATTCCTTAAAGATCAAGTTATAGGTTCATATCCAAATAGAAACCTTCTTCTTTACTTATGAATTAATCGATGAAAGCAAACGGATACACTTCCATAATCTTATTAGGAGGGTGTAGCCGTTTAAATTGGTACAATCGCACTGAATGAGTGGGGATCGGTTAAAACGGTTGTGAAAATAGTTCCGTCCGACCATTTCAGTGCAGCTGGCAAGGCCAAGAAGAAGCGCTGACATGGCGCCTAATTCCAACATGAAAGTTATAATGGGCTAACATCGTAGGTGTCAATGCAGTTCATATTGGTAAAATAAATAGAAAAATAAAAGAAATTATTTAATTTAGCTCCGTCGAAGATATAGAAAACTAAAATAAATTCTTTAATATAGCTCCATCGATGAAAGCGAGCTCAGACCGTAATTTTCGCATGGAAATTTATCCTTTAAAAGCGTCTAGGATAAAATGTATAGCTAAAAACCGACTTCAATCCCTAAAGTACCTCCTTTCCAACAAAAAATAATCATTGAAATCGGTTGGCGTGGTGTAGAATTATTCGCCCATTTGTCATGCACACATAGTGCAAATTTAAGAGTTTGATGAATTTCTCATGGCTGTTATCATCAGAACTTGATCAAAATTATATGGGATTACACCTAATGTTTCTAATAATCATCCAAATCTGGCCACGAGGTAAAGAATTATCGCATGAACATTCACAAAATAATTGATACCGATGAATGGAGAAACTCCTCCTTTTTTTGAAGTCGGTTAAAAATGGTGGAAACAAAAACACGGAAGGAGCGGACCGATCCAATGCGGACTCGGTAGATTAATTTTAATATTGATGAATTAAAACAGAGATCGCCGAAGATGTAAAGAAAGCAAGGATTAATGAAATTTTAATGAGTTTCTTTGTAGAAGCAGTTGGGAGACTTACAAAACGTCGAGTTTGTTTTAATTCTCTGTGTGTTGACGTTGAGTGCCGGAGAAATATTATTTCCGTTACGATCGCAAGTTAAATTAGTTTTTTAGGGTTCCGTAACACGTACGGGACCCTATTACTAAGCCTACGCCGTCTGTCTGTCCGTCTGTCTGTCTGTCTGTCCGTTCGTCCGTCTGTCCTAGGGCTGTATCTCTTGAACGGTAATAGGTAGCCCGTTGAAATTTTAACAAAAAATGTGTAATTATGACCGATATAACAACAAATAATAAAAATAAGAAAAAGTAAAAAAATCACAGGGGTTCCCATTGAAGAAACCAAAAAGTGTATGCGCACGCGCCATCTACCGAATACATTATGATTTATAAAGCATGACATTAACTAATATGAAGCATTTCATAACACGCCATCTAGATGGCGTGAGTAGCGCTAGCCGTGACATGGCGATACCGGACCCTCGGTTCGCGAGTTCGGCTCGCACTTGGCCGGTTTTTTTCTTGTAGAAGATATTAATTCGATTCTCGGTCGACGTGAACGGTGCTTCTTTTCTCATGACCTACAGTAGACTGTCTATTTTATTTACAGATACTATCACGGACGCTGATCTGTGGAACTAGCATCCCTTATTCCCTGCCACCCGTCCTATCTCCGCATGACTCGTCGCAGAGAGACTCAGCACCCTTTTGTTGTTGACATTGGGCTTTTGAGAACCCATCGGTTCTCTAAATGCTTTCTTTGTCGCACCGCTTGGGTGTGGAACTGTCTTCCGACGAATGTATGTCCCGAATCCCTTAACTTGGGTGTCTTCAAATGTCGTATTAACAGGCTAGAAAGCCTAGCAAGTTAGCAACAGTCCGCCAAATCTGCTGGCATGGCAACTGAGCGTGGTTTCGCGAGGAGAGGTATTTTTGGCTCTGTCTACTGCACCATTGGTCTCTCGGCACAGCCATCTATGTTGGTTTACATAAAAAAACCCTAGATTGTCAGGACAAATTGAGGCCAGGGTTAGAGCGTATAATCGAAATTTCGGATAATCCGTATTACAGTAAAATAGGGTACTTATACATTTTACTTTAATACGGTAATAATGTTAACACATACATTAGTGTTAACTTGAAAGTACAGGTTTATTGAAAAATGAGAGGATTGCGATAAATACATATTTCTATTTATTGTAGTAAACATGCATATTATTAAAAAATCACATAAATTTTAGTCTCTCGCGACAGTTTGCCTGCATAGAAACTAAGACTAATTATCATCGACGACCTAGGTTGCTTAATGCTATAAAATCGAGAGTACGATAATCGGTGTCCGGATAATCGGTGTTCTACTGTACCTACATCTGAGGGCACGGTAGTGCCCCGCCAATTCGAGCAAACACGGTACATTTTACCGGGCGCCGCCGGGTGCCCGAGTGGTCTGGAAGTCTGGACGCCGCGCCGGTTTTTCTTGTGAGAGGTCCGCGGTTCGAATTCGGATGGCATTTGGTATCTAATTGCAACAATTCGGTGTGAGAATCTGTAAATTATTTTGTATGAGAATACGCCCCTATAAATGTTTTTATTGAAAAACATACTTTATTATTTAATGTTACACAAATAGCTGTATCGTATATACAGAGTGATTTCGTTAATCTATATATATAATAGAAAAAAGAACAACCCCGGACCAATGATATGAATGAGATCTGTAAATAAGGTTGATAAATAAAAAATCTCATCCATACCGACCGATCCAGGGAAAGTTCCCAAGACACTCAGTGCATTAGCCCTCTGTATGGCCAGACTAATGCGCTGAGTGAGGTTTATTGAAATGGGTTTAGTTTATATTCATCCTTATATTATCTAAAATTATACAGTATTTAAATAGGTACGTCGCTTGTTTATAAAAAGGAGAGAGATTTTTTTTGGATAAACAGTGTTTATGAACAAGGATATTTTTCACCTTCATCAGTAAGTAATACATTAATTAATTTTTAAAATGGGTTCCCTGTCCGTTTTCTCTCTCCCCCTTTCTCAGGCCTATACGCTCCCCATTCCGACACTTCCCGCACCCTCCACACACAAATTTTCTCACACCTTCCCACACTCTCTCACACACCCTCTCATACCCTCACAGTGTGAGAGTGAGAGGGCTCACCAGCAGGGTCGTAATTGTACGGTCGCGTGCGTCAAACGACAGAAATTTAATTTGATCTAATAAAGCGTGCTTTATGCGAAATTAACCTACTTCACGCTTACACGAAGTAGAGGGGTTATACAGCCTCGGTAGTTCAGTCGTGCGATCGTGCGATCGGTCGACTGTCGATCGTATTCATAAGCACACCTGCGGCGGGAGCACAAATGCGTCGATAAGCCTATATCGATCGATAAACATCTATTTGCTTCGTTCGACGAAGTAGAATAGAAGAAGACGAATAGATGTTTATCGATCGATATAGGCTTATCGACGCATTTGTGCTCCCGCTGCTGGGCGCGATCTGTACATGGATTGGTGACCGCTCGACGGTTGGAGGCTGACCGTGGTTTGGATTCCGCGTAGAACTGTAGGTCCCTTCGCTTCTTAACCCTACTAGGTGGTACCGCACGCACGGGTTGGTACCACCGCACTGAATGAAAAGTCGGTCGAAACGGCCATGTAAATAGTTAGTGTTTTCCGTCCAGTTCAGTGTAGCAGGCACGGCAGAAGTGGTCTGCTGATATGGCATCTAGTTCATCAAGGTGTTAGGGGCTGACATCACGGATGTTGTGTAGGTGATGTAACCAACCGTGTCAGTTTCCATTAAAAAAAAGGGGATAGAGGAATCAGAGGTCTATTCTCTATTTGCTGCAAGAGTCACAACGTATTCTAATCGAATACGTTGAAAAATCCTGCGAAGTTTCTTGCCGGCTCTTCTTTGTGGGTGTAATCGAACCGGATTGTAAAAACTAAACAGGACAAATTCAAGCGTAGTATACTACCATACATACGAATGTTGAATAAAGAATAAAGTCGACGTTGCTAAGAGAATTAGCAAGCTTAAGTGGCAGTGGACTGGGCAAATCTGTTGCAGACCCGACATAAGCTGGGGCAGAGGGTGCTCGAATGAAGGCCGTGCGCACAAGTGAATGCGCTAGGTGGGCAGACGACCTAATCAAGATGGTCGGGAGTGGATGAATGAGAAGAGCTGAAGACCACGTATGTCTTGAGCGAGGATTATGTCCAGCCAGAAGTGTACCGACCAGGGCTGATGGTGAATTTAACGGTAACCACGAATAATAATGGCGTCCAAAGATCCGCCCGCTAATAATATCATGATGTTCGCCCGTAACCATCCTAAGATATTGTCAAATTGAATTGAGGAAAACAGCGGGCGAGCCGGTTTAGTCGTTCTTGAGTTACAAGCGAACATATGAGTTACAAGCGAAAACACAGATAGAGGACAAGTCTTGTATTTTATATGTGGTTATTTTTAATATATATATTATTTACATTACTAATAAAAAAACATATTTTTTTATGATATTTCGACCTATTGTCGTCGTCAGATAAATTTATTTTTAGATAAGGTCTTTCAATAGTAGGTAACTACGCTAAGGGGTGTATGTGTATTAGATACTGATCACGTTCCCATACCAATTTTTTTTTTACGATATAAAAAACCTACTGAGGTGAAATACGCGCACTTCACATGTTAAATTTGAGGAGTGAGTAGGTTTTTTATATCGTTAAAAAATAATTTGGTATGGGAACGTGATCAGTATCTGATACACATACATCCCTTAGCGTAAAGTTACCTACTAATGAAAGACCTTATATAGGTCACGACAATATTAAAATTTCGAATATCATAAAAAATATTTCTTTTTTTTTAATTACTAATGTAAATAATATATAAATAAAAATTAACTAAAACCAAATATTGGTAACAAAGTATTTATTCCAATTTTATATTAAGGGATCATTCCCGTTACTTAGGAATAATATATTTTAATTTTAGCATAATTGAATCAGGTATTTTTGAAACCCCACATCTCCATGGGACTCAATTTTACAGGAGAGCAAAAAAACTGCACCCTGAAAAAAATTTTATGAACACCTAGTTTCTGGGTTCAGGGCGTATGTAGTACAAGTTAAAATGAGCGTGAACCCAAATTCATAGATTTGAAACCCTTTAGTTTTTTAACAGGAAGGCTCCAAAGTGCATGGACATGTGGTGTTTCAAAAATTTCTCAATTTTTTTAATAAAAAATAGTGTTTAAGTTTAGATATTTATTATAAAACAGTACTATAAAGCATTATTATAAAGCATTCAATCGTCGTCTTCATTACCGTCGCAAGTAATTGAAAAAAAAAAAAAAAAAAAAAAAAAATCTTCCTTTTTTTATGTTTATGGGAACTTTCCAGGGGATAGTCGGAATGTGCTTACAATGTCATTGTTAATATAAGGGCACGTTTTAACAGTTCCGCCGAAGTCTTGGGAATACAGAAACTCCCACATGTACTGGACTTGTGGGGTTTCAAAAATGTCTCAGAAAAGAGACCTGTCAGAAATATATGGAAAGGAGTGGACTTGTGGTGTTTCAAATATACACATAAGAGCGTCTGTGGATTCTCTGTCGATCGCCATTAAAACCCCACTTTCGAAAAAAAAATTATTTGTGGGGTTTCAAAAATACCTGATTCAATTATTCTCTCTAAGCTCTCAATTTTAATCCACATTATTATTGTGTATTGAATAAATTGATTTCATTAAGGCCGTCCCCTATTTATTTGTGTTTGCCTCTCGTTGGGCCTGTAACGACTGAAGCCCCAGGGCCCAGGGCCAATACACCGCACTCATAGATAAAACTATCTAGAAGAGCTATCATTCGTCAGACTCGGTAGCTCAGTGGTGCGGTCGGTCGACTGTTGTTAAGCAACCCTGAGCCCGGTCAGTACTTGAATGGGTGACCGCTCGACCTGTGAAGGCTGATCGTGGTTCGATTCCATGTTAAACTGTAGGTCCCTTCCCTTCTTACTTTACTAGATGGTAAGGTTTATCCCGCCCTGGTTGCTACCACCGCACTAAATGAAACGTCGGTCTAAACGGCTATGTAAATAGTCGTGTTTCCCTTCCAGTTCAGTGTAGCCGATATGAAATGAAGGGAAGCACTGACATGGCACCTAGTTTACCCGGTGTTATGGGCTGACATCACCGATGTTTTAGGTGATGTAGCCGACCATGTCAGTTTCCATAAAAAAATAACAAATAAATTAACAACCTGTAGAGAAGTAAACGCTCAAATACGTACTGTACCTGGTGGTTCATGATGTGGGCTCAAATTGTAGACTGGGTCGATACCACCGTATTGGACGTAGGATGGGCGCATAACAGCCTCGGCTGTGTTCTCTAGTCCAGTATAGCCAGCAATCCGGGTCGCCACTCACCCTCAAATATGATTCACAGAGGCGATGGCCGGCCCTGGCGTGATGCTCTTGAACGGGTACTGTTTGTGGAGACTGGCCTGCTCCAGCCTCCAATTGGTGGCATGTTATCTGAATGGTATACCTATGTATGTACTACTTGACTGTTATTATATTTATAATTAGTTAACGCTTGACTAGGTACAAGGTCTTTTCGAGAGTCATCACGAGTCGGCTGACACAGAGGCTGGACCAGTACCAGCCTCGTGAGCAAGCTGGATTTAGGAAAGGATACGGCACCATGGACCACATATTTACTGTGCGTCAAGTGGTGCAAAAGTGCGAGGAATACAACAAGCCGCTCTTCCTAGCCTTCGTCGACTATGAGAAGGCGTTCGACTCAGTTGAAAAATGGGCTGTCGAAAACTCCCTCCTGAGGTGCAGAATCGACCACCGCTACATCGAGGTACTCCGAAATCTGTATCGGTCCGCGACGATGACTGTGAGGCTCCACGAAAATACCCAACCCATCCCCCTTAGTAAGGGCGTAAGGCAGGGGGATGTGATCTCACCCAAGCTCTTCACGAACGCATTAGAAGATGTGTTCAAGACGCTTGAGTGGGACAACATGGGTATCAACGTGAATGGAGATCTTCTCAGTCATCTGCGCTTCGCCGATGACATTGTCCTTCTGTCAAATTCCCGAGATCAGCTTCAGACCATGCTGGAAGACCTCTATACAGCGTCGATGAAGGTGGGTCTGAAGATGAACCCGGACAAAACCAAGGTCATGGCGACCGAGGTTATGACGGGAGGACAAATCGTTATTGACGGAGAAGTGACCGAACAGGTTAAAGAGTACGTATATCTCGGTCAAATTCTGCGGCTTGGTAGACAAGGTCTGCTAAAGGAGGTCGAGAGACGAATTCAACTGGGTTGGGCTGCCTTCGGAAAGTTAAAATTCGCCCTGAGGTCTGATCTTCCGCAAAATTTAAAAACCCGTATATATGACCAGTGTGTCCTCCCGGTTATGACGTACGGGTGTGAAACGTGGACGCTGACGGTCGGTGTTGTCCAAAGGTTGAAAGTTGCCCAGCGAGCAATGGAGCGAGCCATGCTGGGAATAACGCTACGTGATATGGTGCGTAACGAGGCAATCCGCCGACGCACCAAAGTAGTCGATATAGGATAGGTAGATATAGGTACGATTAGTACCTCAATTTTATTAACCCATTGACAACTTGATACTTCGAGTATCTTAATATATTATTTGTTTTATACACTTAAATTAGTATTTGTAGTCAGAACTTTCAGCAAAATGTTAATCTAGCTCTCAAGCCGTGTTTTCTATAGACTGTAAGCGGGTTGATACAAATTACGTACCTATCAAAGTTTGATAAAGGCTCTTTACTCTTTACACCTGATATACACTTAAATTAGTATTTGTAGTCAGAACTTTCAGCAAAATGTTAATCTAGCTCTCAAGCCGTGTTTTCTATAGACTGTAAGCGGGTTGATACAAATTACGTACCTATCAAAGTTTGATAAAGGCTCTTTACTCTTTACACCTGATATACACTTAAATTAGTATTTGTAGTCAGAACTTTCAGCAAAATGTTAATCTAGCTCTCAAGCCGTGTTTTCTATAGACTGTAAGCGGGTTGATACAAATTACGTACCTATCAAAGTTTGATAAAGGCTCTTTACTCTTTACACCTGATATACACTTAAATTAGTATTTGTAGTCAGAACTTTCAGCAAAATGTTAATCTAGCTCTCAAGCCGTGTTTTCTATAGACTGTAAGCGGGTTGATACAAATTACGTACCTATCAAAGTTTGATAAAGGCTCTTTACTCTTTACACCTGATATACACTTAAATTAGTATTTGTAGTCAGAACTTTCAGCAAAATGTTAATCTAGCTCTCAAGCCGTGTTTTCTATAGACTGTAAGCGGGTTGATACAAATTACGTACCTATCAAAGTTTGATAAAGGCTCTTTACTCTTTACACCTGATATACACTTAAATTAGTATTTGTAGTCAGAACTTTCAGCAAAATGTTAATCTAGCTCTCAAGCCGTGTTTTCTATAGACTGTAAGCGGGTTGATACAAATTACGTACCTATCAAAGTTTGATAAAGGCTCTTTACTCTTTACACCTGATATACACTTAAATTAGTATTTGTAGTCAGAACTTTCAGCAAAATGTTAATCTAGCTCTCAAGCCGTGTTTTCTATAGACTGTAAGCGGGTTGATACAAATTACGTACCTATCAAAGTTTGATAAAGGCTCTTTACTCTTTACACCTGATATACACTTAAATTAGTATTTGTAGTCAGAACTTTCAGCAAAATGTTAATCTAGCTCTCAAGCCGTGTTTTCTATAGACTGTAAGCGGGTTGATACAAATTACGTACCTATCAAAGTTTGATAAAGGCTCTTTACTCTTTACACCTGATATACACTTAAATTAGTATTTGTAGTCAGAACTTTCAGCAAAATGTTAATCTAGCTCTCAAGCCGTGTTTTCTATAGACTGTAAGCGGTGTTATTATGTGGCTAGTCACTAAAATACTTGTAATAATATGTATAAAAAATACCCTTTGAAATGTCTTGCTTGTGAATCTTCTTCGTGGGTGTAATCTAACCGGATAGAACAAATTGTGGCAAATTCGAGTGCAGTCTAACTGCCATATGAATGATCAATTAACAATACAATACAATAAGGCGATGACGTTTCTGCATATCTATGTCTCTGACGGTAACTTAATTGGAAACATTCAATCAATAGAACAAACAATGTTAACATTCTTGAGTCGTAAACTGTGCGATCGGATTTGGGGTTTATGGGGGTCAGTTTTATGGGGATCGAGTGGGTCGACGGAAAACAATGGTAGGTATTCCCGCACCGCTGAAGGCCTGGTGGACTGGAGGATAATTTGAGAGGGCTATGCCCAGCAGTTGATGCATATATAAGGTCCAGTTCAGTGTAGCCGGCGCGAAATGAAGGGAAGCACTGACATGGCACCTAGTTCACCCGGTGTTATGGGCTGACATCACGGATGTTGTAGGTGATGTAGCCAACCGTGTCAAGTTTCCATAAAAAAAAAAAAAAAGGTCTTTCAAAATTTGTTCGGAGTACGCTAAGGGGGGGTTCTGTATCATATATAAGGGAGTAAAACCTATATAATTTTTTTTTGGACCTTGGGCTTTTTTTTATGTAAAATATTTTTTTATCTATTTAAATAAAAAAAAGGTGGTTGATTTTTATAGCCTAATCGATTCAGTTTCATAACCGTAACATTATGATCTAACACGTGTAAGTTGGTAAAAAAAAATCAAATTCTTTCTATTCCATACTAATAAAACTAAAATTGTGGTTTTTCACCATTTCTGAAAGAAAGAGATCTATGTGTTGGAAGACTTTTTTGTTCTTGGCATGAAACTAAAACGATTACTAAAAAATTTTTTTTTTTATTTTAAATTAAAAAAAAAAAATTTTTGTAAAAAAAAATTCTTTGTTCTTCAAAACTGATCTATTTCCGATACAGAACCCCCCCTTAGCGTACTCTGAACTAATTTTGAAAGACCTTATATATTGACTGACTGCGAGCCAATTTCCTATGACTTCCAGGATGGTGTCATCATCGAACTAAATGAGGCATAGCGAAGGCGCGTAGTAACGCCAACGCAACGGCGGCGTAGCGCATCGATCGTATGCACATATTGCAGCATCTTTTTTATAAGGGGTTTTTTCAAAGTGTAATGCGAGCTTTCGCATTAGAACTTTGAAAAGCGTGTGATCGATAGATATAACAAATGGCGTCATTTTGCTATAACAATTCCATTCAAATTCTCTTTAGTTTCTGAGATCAAGTCTTCAAAGTTCACGCGGAAGAAAAAATCGACATTTGGTTTACCGTATAGTTTGTATAGAAAATCATAAAATTTTACAACCAAAAACGTGTGATCGATAGACAAAGAAGTGTTCTATATTTTGCAGTACTTTGCATTGGTGCAGCCTTTAGATTGGACTAATGACGGGCTACTTCTTCAAAAACCCACATGTGGCATTACTTAACGAATTGTCATAATTATATTTTTTTTATGGAAACTGACACGGTTGGCTACATCACCTACAACATCCGTGATGTCAGCCCATATAACACCGGGTGAACATGGTGCCACGTCAGTGCTTTCCTTCGGTCGTGCCGGCTACACTGAACTGGACGGAAAACACAAACTATTTACATAGCCGTTTCGACCGACCTTTCATTCAGTGCGGTGATACCAACCCGGGCGGGTTAAACCCTACCACCTAGTACGGTAAGAAGGGAAGGGACCTACAGTTTTACGTGGAATCGGAACCACGGTCAGCCTCCAACGGTCGTGCGGTCATCCAACCATGTTCTGACCACGCCCAGGTGTGCTTATGATCACGACCGACAGTCAACCCACCGCAACGTGTCGCAACACTAAGCGACCGAGTCTGACAAAAGGTGGTAGGTACCATACCGGAGACATCCCATTGGATTGCCGGCTACTGGACTAAAGGAGAACACAGCCGCGGCTGCCATGCGGCCATCTTACATCCAGTACTGTGGTACCAACCCATTCGCCTACAATTTCACCCTACCTCCTAGTAAGGGGCGAAGGAAGGGACCTGCAGTTTTACACCGGTTCCGAACGGTGAAGCAGCAGGTGTAGGTATGCACGTACATTTTTCCAAAAAACTCAAATAGTACACGCCGACCGGATTCGAACCTCGAACCACTCGGCCACCCACCGACGTGTTTACGGCTTTAGATAGGTAAGTGCAAGGTGCAGTAAAAGTCTATGTAACATAAATGTCTATACATACATACATACATATCACACACGCTGAATCCCGACAATCGGGGTAAGCAGAGTAATCGGTGTTGTGCTGCAAGAACTCTGGTAAATTACAACACAACATCGACCACCACGTTTCGCAAAGCAATCGAACAAGATTCAATCGATCAAGCAGCAAGTAAGGCACGAAGACCCACCTGCTGCATGAGTCGGTGGAAGTAACGTGCCAAGGTGAGAGGTGGCGAACCTGTCGCCCTTTAGCACGGCATCTTGTCCTTATCCCTTAGTCGCCTTTTACGACATGCACGGGGAGAGATGCAGTGGGGATATTCTTTTTAAGTACCGGCCCCACACGGTACGTATGTATGTAACATAAATACTAGTCAATAAGGTGATTGCAAAGAATTTATAGTCCAATTTATTTTAAGTGTTTACAAAGACCGTGTTAGAAAACGGAAATGCGCGTGAAATACTAGTAATTCAGGTTGGGTTAGGTACCACTATCTCAGTGTTAGGTACTATTAAGTTTATGTTTTACACTAGCTTTTACCCGCGGCTTCGCTCGCGGTAGACTCGGTTTAATAGCACACACACACACACACACACCACACGCCGTATCCCGACAATCGGGGTAAGCAGAGTAATCGGCGTTGTGCTGCAAGTACTCTGCTAAGTTACAGCACAACACCGACCACCACGTTTAGCAAAGTATTCTGACAAGATAACTATCAGGCAGCAAGTAAAGGCACGAAGGCCCAACTGCTGCATGACTAGGTGGAAAGACCGCGCCAAGGTGACAGGTGGCCCGTATGCACGGCATCTTGTCATTATCCCTTAGTCGCCTTTTACGGCATGCACGGGGAAAAATGCAGTGGGACTATTCTTATTAAGTACCGACCCCACACAGTACAATAGCAAATCTGATTTAAACGCAAATATTACATAAACGATCGCTTCTCTCATATTATTAATCTCTCTCCCGCCCGTCCATACTATACTTTCTTTGATACTGCTCAACCCTAAGATTATTTAGCGTGGTGGTACCTATATAGCCTGCAGTGAGCCTCAAGAACTACTGTTTCCATTGGTGCAAATCGCATCAAAATCTGTTCAATGGTTCCGGAGTTTACTTCAAACATACATACATACAGACAGACGTTCCCTTTTATAAGAAGTAGATAATATATAGATATATCCTAAGGATTGGTCCTACCGTCTGCTTACTTAGGTATCTTTGCATTGTGTGCGATTGTGTGTGAATTAAATTCTAAGTAGGTATGTTTCTGGTTAGAGGTAATAATTTATTTTTATTTTTATTGAAAGCGTGACATGTTGCACCCATAAGGTGTAACGACGCCCATGAACATTCGGTCGCATGCGGGTGTTGCGAATGCCTTGCCGGCCCGACGACAGGTGCCTATTCACGGTCCCCTTGAAGGGCGCGAGAAGTACAGTCTTGGGGTGTTTTATATTTGTTGGCATATCCGTCATAATAACACATATTCTGTGAAAATTTCAACGGGCTACCTATTACAGTTCAAGAGATACAGCCCTCGGACAGACAGACAGACAGCCGGCGTAGGCTCAGTAATAGGCTTCCTTCCGTACGAACACGGAACCCTAAAAACTATACAATATTTTCTGTAAATGAAAATAATTTATTTCTATGTGAAAATATGTATGGATCAAAGAGTTTGTATTACGTCGCTGAGCGCAGCTCAAACTCTTTGGTATGGATTGGCTCATAAAAAAATCACCATTAGTATACGAGACGGCATGTAACATTGGACCAGTGCAGTAGCCGATTTTAGTGTATCTTTGTTGGAGGGCGCGGGATGCGACGGCGGTGCGAGCGCCTGGCCTGCAGACCGCATGACTGGTTGTCGCCCGCCGCCCTCCGCACCATGCGCGCGCGTCACTTCGCTCCCAAATACACTTCTGTACATAAGTATGTTAGAATGAAATATTTCACATTTTCTCGCGCAGAAAGCTCAGCCTAGGTATATCGATAGGTAGGTAAGAATAATAAATATTACATTGTTACTTCGCTTCGTTCTATGTTAAAATTCAACATCTTCCAATAATGACGCGTTGTCGATTCAGAGCTCCGCATGAGCACGTTCCTAACACAGAACATTGAACTGCGAGCACTCTGCCAGAAGTGGCGAAAAAAGCTGCAAGCAGCACATACCATACGCTGTATCCCGACAATCTGCGTACAAGCACAGTAATCGGTGTTGTGGGCATTTTTGAATGACATCAAAAGAAAAAGTGGACTGGATTAGGTCATTGCATTCCTTAGACCTAGACAGCGTACAATTTTTAATTTTTGTATGAAAAAAATATTACGGAATTTCGATTTGAGTTATACGGATTTTTTTCTTCTATTAATGGGTACTTTCTATTCCTGAAGTTTCTCAAGCCTATCCTGAAACACCTACGTATACTTATGTCGATAGCTTTTAATTTTGTTCATTCATTTCGTAATTTTGCAATGTAAAAATCTAAACCGATTTTTCACTTGTGCGCTACAAATTTTCGTGCGATGCATCCTGGTATTATTATAATGTGCCATTTCCATATATGTATGTACATTTTGCACCGTCCCGCCTCCCGCTCCGCTCTGTATGGTAATTCCGGCCAGGGTTGCCACCAGTGGCGGGGCAAGACCTAAATTTTATGTGGGCAAGACATATTTTGCGAGGCCCTCTCTGATGGCACTAGAGGATGGATTTTATGGATTTTCACTGTTGAAATGGATTTCCGGTATGCCGATTAAATCAAACATTTTTGTCAGCATACCTTTCGTCGATAACAGTAAACATAATCAAATTGCGATAATACAACCTTCACTGCCTCTGTCCTGCTTTCCCATCTTGCGTCTGATAAAGCCTTTATAGTATGCTTTAGTTTGCCTTTGATTAAAATATGTTTACTCGGGGTCTCTTTTAATAGATCTAGCTGAATATTTTTCATGAATCAAAGCTGCATGAACTTTCGAGGCGCGAGGCCCCTCGGGCCGCGCGGCCGTGGGCGGTCGCCCACGTCGCCAACGCCTTGCGCCGCCTCTGGTTGCCACTTCACTGGAGAAGGTGTCTTGAATAAAATGACGTAAGACCGAATTGAATTTCTGTTTTGTTGTCACCGTCGTCGTGGAGGCGCTCGCTGTTGACTTGTTATCGGTACCCCGATCGTGGATTACGTTAGGTAGCTTTGTACAGATTCGATCACGTACAGAGGTAATTTATATATGTGTATTATTTTTATATGGTGTATTATTTATACAAACTGAAAGAGAGAGAATGGAGAGAAGAGAGATGGATGGGATGGGAAGAGTACATGACGTAGACAAATAAAATAAAAAAATCAAATAAAAAACGTTTATTAAACCAATAAAATACACGTTTTTTTATGGAAACTGACACGGTTGGCTACATCACCTACAACATCCGTGATGTAAGCCCATAACACCGGGTGAACTCGGTGCCACGTCAGTGCTTCCCTTCGGTCGTGCCGGCTACACTGAACTGGACGGAAAACACAAACTATTTACATAGCCGTTTCAACCGACCTTTCATTCAGTGCGGTGGTATCAATCCGGGCGGGTTAAACCCTACCACCTAGTAATATAAGAAGGGAGTCATATCCCTTAGTCGCCTTTTACGACATACACGGGGAGATATGCAGTGGGGCTATTCTTTTAAAGTACCGGCACCACACGGTACTTAATAGAGTGCAATTGAAAGGTAGGACAAATTAATTTTTATTTTATAAATATATCTGCATATAACATACATACCTACCTTTTTATACAATAAAAAAATAGATCCTTTCCTTATTCCTTATTCCTTTTCCTTACCTTTAATAAAATCCAACGTCTGCTTTCTGTCTGTCTGTCTGTCTGTCTGTCCGCTTATAACTCGAGAACCACTGAACTGATTTTAATACAGTTTGCTTCTACGGATAGCTTGGTTCTTCCCATCAATTATAGGCTACTTTTTATCACGTTATATGGCTTATGAGGTTAGCAGAGAAGTCAAATATGAGAGCGGGCGGAGCCGCGGGCACATCTAGTTATATTATATTATATAAACCGACCCCTAATAAAAGTCGTGCTACCTGTCTATTCGAATCCTTCTACACGCCCGACTGCGGCATTTTCAACTGATGCTTCCTTTTTTTTTGCAGTCGGGTTTTATAATTTTTTAAATTAATTATTTATTTAATTAATTTCAGTTCCAAACCATATGTGTGGTATATTTTCGAAATCGCCTTTTCGCGCTCTTGGCAATGGTAATGGTACCCGATGGGGTTTGAAGACAAAGTATTTTAAAAGTTTGACTATAAGGCGACTTACGGGCGCCAATTTGAATTTTCACATTTTTACCCTATCGCGCGGAGCAAATAGGAGGCTGCTTTACAGGCTACAGCATTCCCACAATTAAGACAAATCTAACGACACCTCATTATGTTCAAATTCATCAAGCCGTTTAGGCTACAGCGCGTGCCGCAGAAATATGCATACACACATACACATATATATACATACATACATACATACTTTCATACAAACATACATACATACATATAACCATACATACACACATACATGTATTCATACATATATTCATATATACATACACATCTACATATTACGGCTTCGCCGTAGTCAGGGAAAAAACTGTACAAGTAAGGTACTTTCAATCTACAATAACGTGTTCGACTTGTATGTAGTCCGACCGAATGCGCAGACCTAGGGCTCGTATTAAACGAGAACTTCTCTACGTAAACACCGAGAGATAGCTGAGAAAGCACTTAGGTAGAGTTACCAAGGCTTAAGCAAAGAAAGCACGCTCGAAATTGATATAATTGAATAAGGTATTGGCTCAGGGCCTTTGAAATCGCCTATGTCTGCAAGCACGGTCTCGAGTTAAGAGTTGTCTTGAGTTAAGACTTGTCTTGAGTTAAGACTGGTCTTGAGTTAAGACTTGTCTTGAGTTAAGACTTGTCCTGAGTTAAGACTTGTTAAGACTTGTCTTGAGTTAAAACTTTTCATTAGTTAAGACTTGTCTTGAGTTAAGACTTGTCTTGAGTTAAGACTTGTCTTGAGTTAAGACTTGTCTTGAGTTAAGACTTGTCTTGAGTTAAGAGTTGTCCTGAGTTAAGACTTGTTAAGATAGTCTTGAGTTAAAACTTTTCATTAGTTAAGACTTGTCTTGACGTAGGTATGTAGGCAAGTATAGATCACCAGTCGCCATCGCAAGGTTGATGTGAACGCACTGAACGAAGGTCGGGCTATGTAAAAGTTGCTGTTCTGTATCCAGTTCAGTATAGCCGGACAAGAACGCTATAACATAATATGACGTAATAGGCTGACATCATGAATCTCATTCCAGCGCTTCTGTAGTTCCTGTAAGCCTGATGGTATATGGTAACTCTCTTTTTTTTATGGCGCCGCGCCTTGCCACTCGTAAGGTGTCTAACGACGCCTATGAACATTCGGTCGTAGTCGGGGGTCGCGAATGCCATGAAGGTCTGACAGGTGCCTATTCACGCCTCTCTTGAAGGAACCGACCAGTTCTGTGGAGGAAAGATTTGCCGAACCGATTGGTACTGAACGTGGTTGGTGAAGTGACGCTGTTTCACGTACCCAGATATGGGTGACAGCCACTTATACTTTTAATTTTATTTTATGGAAACTGACACGGTTGGCTACATCATCTACAACATCCGCGATGTCAGTCCATAACACTGGGTGAACTAGGTGCCATGTCAGTGCTTCCCTTCATTTCATGTCGGCTACACTGAATTGGACGAAAAACACGAACTATTTACATAACCGTTTCGACCGACGACGTTTCATTCAGTGCGCTGGTACCAAACCGGGCGGGATAAACCCTACCACCTAAGTAAAGGTAAGAAGGGAAGGGATCTACAGTTTTACGTGGAATCCGAACCACGGTCAGCCACCAACTGTCGAGCGGTCACTCATCCAAGTACTGACCGCGCTCAGGGTTGCTTAACAACAGTCGACCGACCGTACCACTGACCTACCGAGGCTGATACTAGTTAGTTTTCATAATTGGTACGAGAATGTACCTATTGACTGAAATAGAGTAGTTAGGCAAATATTTATTTTTAGCCCGCCGACAGCAAAACGAAAAGGAAAGTTATTCTCAAAGCTTAATTTTGGGTTCCTCAATTTTAGCTAGAATTTCGATAAGTACCAAGAACCAATTTAGAATATTCCCGTAAAGCCGAAGAATATAAAATTACTACTTACAATACACGGACGATGAAGGAAAAGAAATCGAAGTGCAGTATAAATAGAAACGAGTTTGCTTTGAACCATTCTCGACACAACTCTGAACGTAGTAAGGAGAAAATGCTTAAAGCTTCTTCAGACTGCGTGCTTAGGAGCCGTACACATATTAATAAAAAGCTAAATTACAATTATAAAAACCCCCGACCCAAAGTAAAAAATAATTTCCGTTTACTTACTTAAAGGAGTCGGGGGACCGCTAAGTAAATACCCGCGCAGCTCTGAGTTTTATATTTTATTTACTTAGTGGTACTTTTTAGTGATTTTTTTTTTTATTTTTAATTTCACCTTTATTTCAAGCTTTAAAAAAACCAAATCCAAATAGGGCCATTCTCGATACGTAATTTTTTTATTACTTCCTAATTACTTTAAATATTACTTGATTATTACTACCATAGCTAACCATCCCGGTTAAACCAGATTTCTAATAAAAAAACCGCATCCAAATCGGTCCATCCGTTTGGGAGCTACGATGCCACAGCCTGACGCACACACAGACAGACAGACAGACAGACGGACGGACGGAGGCGTCAAAATTATGCATGTATGTAGGTAGGTACAATACACGCACAACGCGCACTGGACAGGGATTGCATCCCCATACGCTGGACTTGCCACGGATGCGTACAAATCGGTTCTGCAGATCTTTCCTCCACAGAACTGGTAAGCTCTGGAACGCTCTCACTGCCCACATATTTCCGCCCAAGTATAGTCTCGGGTCCTTCAAGAGAGGCGTAAATAGGCACCTGTCAGGCCGGCATGGCATTCGCAACCTCCGCGTACGACCGAACGTCCGTGGGCGTCGTTAGACACCTTATGGGTGGCTCGGCGACACATGTCGCGCTTGCTATAAAAAAGAGTGCATGTAAATTGTAGCTTACGTAATATATCAACGCGCCAGCATGCCCACCGCAGTCGCCAGTAAATGCATTTTCCTGTCTTTCTTGTCGCACCATTTACGCTTACAGCCATTGTCGGACATTCAGCTCGGCTTGCAGCTTCGACTTCTTTCAGTGCTTCAGTATCTGCGGAAGCGATGGGGATAAATACCTAGACTGGCTTCAAATGGTCAAGGAGGTCAAATAACAGTTCAGAAAAAATAGCAGGCGACATGTGGCGCCGAGCCACCCATAAGGTGTCTAACGGCGCCCATGGACATTCGGTCGTATGCGGGGGTTGCGAATGCCATGCCGGCCTGACACGTTCCTATTCACGCCTGTCTTGAAGGACCCGAGACTATACTTGGGGGAAATATGTGGACAGGGAGAGCGTTCCAGAGTTTACCAGTTCTGTGGAGGAAAGATCTGCAGAACCGATTGGTACGCATCCGTGATAAATTCAGTGTATAGGGATGCAATCCCTGCCCAGTGCGCGTTGTGCCACAGATTACTTAATAGTTACTTCGTAACAGATAAATCACTCCATAGAAAATGTTCCTACCTTCGGGCTATAATAGCCTACTGCTTCACGTCGCCAATCGCTGCGTGCGAAAATGTACCTTAACGATCGAGTGTAAAGTGGTTATTGCTTTGCAGGTGCGCGCAGTTGCGTGGGCGAGCGTCTATGTATACTTCGCGCGGCTGACGAATTTCCACTGAAATAGACCGCCGCGCCAGCCGGCGGCGGCCCGTCGGGGGGTAGGTAGTTAGCGCGCGCAAGTACATAGAGTACGTGAGGCCTGGTTGTGCGGAGGTGGAAAGGGGACGGCGGGATCGCGTTAAACAGCTTCACCGAGCATTCACCATGGAATAAACGACAGAACACGACATGGGCGCCGACATCCCCACGGAACGGAGTTGCAGTGATTCTAGATCGCGGGACACGTCGCGTCGTCGGTGTCACCCCACCCACTAGTCGCACGGCTCGACGCTGTTAGTACTAAGCATACACTCGCTTTGTATTTCTTCACTAGATACCTAGATGCAAAACCGAAAAATGAAGAGAAAAATTACGTCCCGACCAGGCGTAGTAGGCAGTAGGCAGGCGCGTTACCGATTCCGCCATCATCGGGTCGATGACGTATTCTCTCATGTTTGAACAGTTGCAATGACGCAATCTAGGTATGGCGCAATCTACTGCGTTCAGTCAACTTGATTTTTTTTTTATGGAAACTGAAACGGTTGGCTACATCACCTACAACATCCGTGATGTCAGCCCATAACACCGGGTGAACTAGGTGACATGTCAGTGCTTCCCTTCGATCGTGCCGGCTACACTGAACTGGACGGAAAACACAAACTATTTAAATAGCCGTTTCGACCGACGTTTCATTCAATGCGGTGGTATCAACCCGGGCGGGTCGAACCTTACCACCGAGTAAGGTAGGAAGGGAAGGGACCTACAGTTTTACGTGGAATCCGAACCACGGTCAGCCTCCAACGATCGGGCGGTCACCCATCCAAGTACTGACCGCTCAATAGCAATAGAAGACTGTCTGCGCCACTGAGCTATCGAGGCTGACGATTGCATGATTCCATATTATTGAATCTTAGAAAGAAATATACGATTGATATTTTTATGACGTTTTACCTTGTGGTAGACGTCGAAGGTCTTCCACTCCTAGGGTCATCTTGAATGCTCTCCCGACCACGCTTAAAATCAGCTGACCACTTTTTGACACTGGAATACGATGGAGCAGACTCCCCCAATGTGTTCACCATATCTTGATGGATATCTTTGGTGGCGTGCCTTTTTATAGAGGTACTTCATCACCACTCGGTGTTCAATTTTCTCCATTATTGAAAATCTTGACGAAAAAAATATGGCTTGCAGTATTGGAGCCAAACTTCGCACATTTATTACTGAAGAATCGCACTAACAAATGAGGGTAGATTTAAAAAAAATATCATGGCTCTTTCTATGTTAGGCCACGAACTTCTGGGTCTTTTTTTTTATGGAAACTGACACGGTTGCCTACATCACGTACAACATCCGTGATGTCAGCCCATAACACCGGGTGAACTTGGTGCCACGTCAGTGCTTCCCTTCGGTCGTGCCGGCTACACTGAACTGGACGGTGTGTTTTCCTAACTATTTACATAGCCGTTTCGACCGACCTTTCATTCAGTGCGGTGGTACCGCAACCCGGGCGGGCTAAACCCTACCTCCTAGTAATATAAGAAGGGAGTCATATCCCTTTGTCGCCTTTTACGGCCTACACGGGGAGAGATGCAGTGGGGCTATTCTTTTAAAGTACCGACCCCACACGGTACAATTCCATCGATATTTTTTTATATATTTTTTTATATGTATATTTTTTATATATTTTATTTCATATACATGCGCCTAACAGTCCGACTAAACAAGTCATATATAGTTTTTCTATACTAACCAAATAGCGAAACTCCGCCATCTTGAATTCAATATGGCGACGACTCGCCTAGTCGCTTTGCTCTACAAACATTTCGAGTTTTGTGGGTAGCGTCGAGGGCTTCTACTCTACCTAACTACATACAGTATAGATAGAGTCAACAGAACACCTGACGTCTGGCTATTTTCGTTTTCAAATTTCACGTTTGTGACGGCTAGTCAATGTACTGTGGAAGTGAAAAGGTTATAACGAGGGCTTACTTCAAGAATGCACTATGTCAAAAAAAATCGATTTTGACTTAATTATACAGTTTTGTTCATTATTTTTTGCGCTACATTCTTCAAAAACACACTAAGCTGTACACTGACGAGATCCAAAGATAGCTATAGCATTAAGTCATAATATAACTACTTTGTACAAGCAAAAAGCACTAAATGACATGATTCGAATAGAATGGCACTAAGTTCTGATTATTGTTGTAATTATAGTCAACGTAAATACACTAAGTACAATTTAGTGCCTTACTGTAAATGTTTTTTAGGTCAATCGCAAAATGTAATTCTTCTGAAATGCATTAAGTCTACTTAGTGTTATTTCACAAATACAAATTCGATAATTCGTGGTAGAATACTATTCTACAAGAAAGCATTAAGTGACTTAATGCATTTCATGTTGCGGTTTTGGCTTACTCAGACTTAATGAAATCATTTTCAAAAAGACATTATGTCACTTAGTGCATTTACGAAGACGCGATTTTTAGAAACGTCGTCAAAACTTAGTGCGAAAAGCACTAAGTCGGACTTAATGTATTCTTGGCCATATTACTTGAAGTGGTGGTTGTTAACAACTACACTGGCCGATGCATTAAGTCGACATAAATTAGAATTGTGTGCTTGCAATACTGAACCGTGGATGGCACCTCAAGCATTCGCTGAGTGAATTTGTTAGTGAGCTGTTGTAATTTGAGGTTATCTAGTTAAAAAAGAATTTTTTTTGGCAAGATGAAGCGTTTTCTCTCTGGTAATCGTAATAGATAGATGATACAACTAGTTTAGTAGCAGCCACCATTTTAATTCACTGAAAAATTATAATCCCGTAAAACTGTCTTTTTAATCAACGATGCAATTAGAGAAGCTTTAGAGATTCGCCTGCATAGATATTACCTCCAAGGATATTACGGATTGTATGCGGTACACCCATGGCCACCATTGAAGCCATACTCTGTCTGTCAACGCTGGACCTATGTGTCAAACAGGAGGCAGCGGCGTCCGCATTCAGACTCAAGGCACTATGATTATGAAAAGGGGACGAACCGGTAAAGCACACAAGTGTCCTGCACACGGTGTGCAGTGAACTACCCTTATTAATGACCAACCCCCGGCCCATCTAGTGAGACAGAACTAAGAATTTTCACAGACGGGTCAAGGACAAGCAGCTGGACCGGTGCGGGCATTTTCTCACGTGAGCTGAACATTAATAGATCAGGACGACTTGGTGCACACTCAACAGTTTTCCAAATGGAAGTAATCGGGGTGCTACAAGTGCAACCGCTGGGACTGAGATGGGCGTATGTCATGTACACTGCACTACGACGAAGAGGCTCTAGAACTATAACCATAGGAGCGGAACCCGTGATAATGTCGTCAGCAAGCATACAGAAAACTTGGTTGAACTTGGACTTGGTTGCACGCGTCGACATCACGGAAACACAGGGACAGATGGAAGGGCCTCTCAGAGTGCAGACAGTCGAGAGCTGCTCTTCCTAAACCAGACCGAAGGCTGGCTCTGAAGCTTATCAATCTGGCCCGGGCTAAGCTAAATAAATATCTACACACCGTGGTTATTACGAATAGCCCACTGTGCAGGGAATGTTTGGCGACGAATGAAATGACCGAGCATGTTTTGTTGGAGTGCAGTTTGCTTGACAACCAACGAAGGGACATACTCCGTTCTCCATCTTCCGTTGCAGAGGTCTGCAAACGCCCCAGTCGACTTGTGGCTTTCTTCCATGAAAGCCTTTCTTCCATGACATAGGCTGGCTGGGGTAGCTGGAGATCGCAGGGTTTTGCACGAAGGTCCTCAACCAAGCGGGACTAGTTTGCAGGCCTAGAGCCAACCCCAAACCAAAGCACCAACCACAACTGTCTTTTTCATTAAATTACTATAAGACTTAACGCAGTATTTTTATTTTACTGCAAAATTAACCGTCAAACAAAATACACTAAGTCAGTACCTTCTCCTACACTTTTGAATATAAAGTGCTATTGTGTGAACATATATTTTTTTCATTAATAACATTTTTAACCTCGATAGATAATAAATCTCGGTACATAATACTGATATTGTAAATATAAGTAGAATTTTTTATAAATTTTTCGTAAACTTTAAATCTTGATTATCTCAAAACTACTTTTTCTGACTTAATGCATTCTTGAAGTAAGCCCTCGATAAATTGACGCTAAAGATTCTTTCCTCGGTATTCCTGAGTTATGAATAGAACAGAATAGAATAGAATAGAAACACTTTCACCATGTGAGTATCTAGCGAAGTTCTCCAGCTGAAATGATCCCTACACGCTGGACTTACCGCGGACGCGTACCAATCGATTCTGCAGATCTTTCCTCTACAGAACCGGTAAACTCTGGAACGCTCTCCCTGCCCATATATTTCCCCCCAAGTACAGTCTCGGGTCCTTCAAGAGGGGCATGAATGGGCACCTGTCAGGCCGGCATGGCATTCGCAACCCCCGCATACGACCGAATGTCCATGGGCGTCGTTAGACACCTTATGGGTGGCTCGGCGCCATATGTCGCGCCGTCAATAAAAAAAAAAAATTACTTACGTTAGCCTTTGTAAATTGTTTTTTATCTAAAAAAACATTATGATATGATTCTCATAAATTTTTCAAATTTTTCGCCAATTGTAATGAAAATGGTGAATTTTTGTTCCGATTTTGAAAAAAAAATAATTTTTAGTCTGCAGTTTAAACAGAGATATCTATTGTATTTTATTGTATTTCGTTCTGATAAGACAACGAGAAGGTTCTTCGCGGCTTTCTCCGTTTCATTCAGACACAAAAAGATACCTGGCAGCTGTTTATTTCCCATGGTGGGTAATGGGATGGTTTCCCATTGTCTCTTCCTTTTACACAGCGGGAGACATTAATAATTTACACGTGTACATTTTCTCACGGGGGGTTCTATTTGAACAACTAACATAATTCCAGCCAGTTGCCCGCCTGCCGGTGAGCAGTTGTCTTGTCTACATAAACTTCATGCCTTTCGTGCCTTTCATACCTTTCACCATTATTATTCATACCGTTCACCGTTAATTTTTATAGCGTTCACCATTCATATTCATATCGTTCACCATTAATATTCATACCGTTCACCATTCATATTCATACGGTTAACCATTCATATTCATACTTTTCACCATTCATATTCATATCGTTCACCATTAATATTCATACCGTTCACCATTCATATTCATACGGTTAACCATTCATATTCATACTTTTCACCATTCATATTCATATCATTCACCATTAATATTCATACCGTTCACCATTCATATTCATACGGTTAACCATTCATATTCATACTTTTCACCATTCATATTCATACCGTTCACCATTCATATTCATTCATGTGAAAGTGTTCATCCCTTAATTTCCCACCCTTAGGGATGGTTTTCTTTCATACAATTTATAAAACGACCATCCCTGAGATATACCCTACTCATGAAAAAAAGAATCATTAAAATCGGTTGAAATCCCCATGCATGTCGTAAAAGGCGACTAAGGGATAAGGACAAGATGCCGTGCTAAAGGGCGATAGGCTCGCCACCTCTCACCTTGGCACGGTACTTCCACCGAGTCATGCAGCAGGTGGGTATTCGTGCCTTACTTGCTGCTTTGATCCATTTAATCTTGTTCGAATACTTTGCGCGAAATGTGGCGTACGGTTAGGTATTCTGTGGTACGGTGTTGTGCTGTAATTCATCTGAGTTCTTGCAGCACAACACCGATTACTCGGGTCACCCCGTTTGTCGGGGTTCAGCGTGTGTGATATGTATGAAATCGAGTAACATACACACACAAAAAAAACATACAGACGAATTTGAGAACCTCCTCCTTTTTGGAAGTCTGTTGAAAAGGCGAGTTGAGACTAGAGCGCCGCGCCGAGGCGATACGAGCGAGACCGCTATTCCCTACTTGCACATAGCGATATAGTGAGTGCTCGGTCGCTGCGCTATCTACCGCCCCCGCGCCACCACAGCCGCCCCGCCGTCGCCGCCCGCGCCACCACAGCTCACATCGTTCAAGATTGTAAATTTTTACAATTATTAAGAAAAACCTCTAAATTGCAAAACCGTACACAGAATAAGGGTGCGCTGTAGAAAGAGGCGGATTTAGTAGAAGATTGCTGGTAGCTGAGAATGGTAGGTGAGGGTTTAAGGAATCATTAGCAAAAATATTTTTTTGCCGGAGACTATACTTTGGAGAAATGTTTTTTAAAGATATCCAAATATTAGTGAAATTTAAAATTTAGCACAAAATTCACCGCCCCGACATAACCTGTAAGTATGACTACTCCCTAGAGTGTTTTCTATAAGCCGGAGGCGCGGAGGGAGTGCAGCCCCCGTCCGCTGTAACAAAGCGCAGGCGCCCGTGTGAGCCGGAGCGGCTGAGGCTGAAGCCGAAGCTGCGGAGCAATGATTACCAAAAATTCAAGGGTTGATTCTAGAGCTCACATGAACGACTATGGGAATTTACAAATTTTCTAACAATAAAACATAATCCCGAAATGTTCGTTTAGGCCTTTACCGCTGTTACACTAGTACTGTTTTCGGTTATTCGATATATTCATGAGAACGAATTACACTAATTTTAATGTCGACGTTTCGTCCCTCGCTCCGGGGACATCGTCCGGACTCGAGCGAGGGACGAAACGTCGACAAGTGTAAGTCGTTCTCATGAATATACCGCATAACCGAAAACAATACTATAATTATCGAATTTATGCCACAAACATTTCTTTTTATTTAGATGACCTCCAGAATGAGCCCTTAAAATGTTGGTAGTCATTGCTAAATCATATGTGCTATGCATTGCTTTGATTTTTCATACCATAATGCTAAAACTGTAATAACTGTAATGCTAGGACTGTAAAGGTATAAAATGGACTGTAACGGACCGTAATGCTAAAAAATGGATTAAAATGGACTAAAATGGACTGGACTGCTTTATAATTAGTACAGTCTAGGGTCCTTCAAAAGGGGCGTGAATAGGCACTTGTCAGGCCGGAATGACATTCGCAACCCCCGCTTACGACCGAATGTCCATGGGCGTCGTTAGACACCTTATGGGTGACTCGGCGCCATAAGTCGCGAATTCTAAAAAAAATCATTTATTTATTTGTACGTTTCGGAATAATAATTTAGGCCATCGCCTATGGCAGACAGACAGACTGGCTGTTTTTATAAGGGTTTCTGTCAACGTGGCTGGCTACAGAATACCAAAAATAGCCCTTGCCTCGTGTGGACCGAGTTGAGTGACATAGCCACATCAAGGTCTTCAGACGTCCGCGGGGCCGGGCGACTGATCGCCAATCGATAGAGCCGAGCCGGTCATTCACTACCGAACGTGTTGGCCAGCATGTTGGGAGCTAAGCTGAGACCAACATGCATTCTTGGTGAAAATCGAACGGCACGTGAAAATATGGGATTCATTCCATACTACGGTGTGGTAAGCTCAACATCGTTCGGATTGATACCACCGCACTAAGTGAAGGTCGGTCGAAACAGCTATGTAAAATAATATGTATTTTATTTGCTATTTAAAATCGTCGCTTGATTTAATCGGTTCAAAACAATTGTTTTTATTGCTAAGTACCTATGCCTTGCGTCACACTGAGCGTAATTTGGCCACGTAAAAATTTGTTCGACGTTAGGAACGACGTATTTTGAGCTCAGTGTGGCGCGCATTAGAAATGTTGATGTAGTATGGCAGGCTTCGCTGGACACAAAATTGTAAAAATATAATTATGTATAAATAAATAAATGAAATAAAAATGCGACGTAAATTACGCGGCAGAAATAATTACATACATACATACATACATAGCGTCACGCCTGTTTCCCGGTGGGGTAGGCAGAGACAACGGATCTCCACGTGCCACGATCCTGACACACCTCTGCCGCCTCTTCCACTCCCATAATGTTCTTCATGCATGCTCGTCGGTTACGGGTACTAAGCACTTGCCCCTTTTTGAGCACATGCCCGATCTGGTCCAGGTACGTGCGTCTAGGGCGACCCTTCCCGACTCTTCCACTCACATTTGCTTCATAAATTTCTTTCGTTAGTCTCCTATCATCCATTCTTCCAACATGACCGAACCACCGAAGCATTCCTTTCTCAATCCTTGTCACTATATCTAATTGTAAGGGTAATTATATATATCTAAATAATTACACTCGCTAGTATTAACTCCACGGCCATGCCATGATCGCTCGTGAATGGGGCATTGAGTGTGTCTGGCACAGACAACCCTATAGGCTCACCCTAGCTACCTCCACACCCTCTACCCACTACACCTCCTACGCTATACACCCTTACCCTCTATAGGGGGTAGAAGGACAAAATGACCAAGGAGGGTAGGCGAGGGTTGGTCTTAAATTTCGATTGTAACCTGTTAATACAATAAAGCGTTTGATTAGAATTTTAATTAAAATAAACATAAAGTTAATGGTTATGTGATTTTAATCGGTTTACTAGCTTCGCGGCACGAGGAGGTCTGTTTTATCTGGCCCTTTGGGAAAGGGCGTGGTATTATGCCTATTTGTGTGTGTACGGTTGTATGTACGTATTATGTGATATTGAGGCCTGGATAGGTGAGCTGGTAGAAACTTGGCTATGTTTTACAAGCTTTTCGAATTTCAAAGAAGGCCGAAGGCCGAGATCCTTTCAGGGAAATGATACACTTTCTCGAAGAAAGTAAGAAACTCAGGGTGAGGCCGAAGGCCCTGTTGCGTTAAGGTAAAAGATAAACTGCCACGAAGAGAGCAAGTCACTTAGGGCGAGGTCGAAAGCCGATGTGCGTTCAGGTAAACGGTAAACTTTCTCGACGAAATCAAGTCGCGCTGCTGTACTAATCAAGTGAATATGGGATCAGTTTAAAAAGTGATTTAGCAGTCTTCGGGGTATTTTACTAAAGATTTACTCACCGTAGTAACACCTACATCTATTATACATGTATAGGTATACAAAATACAGCTCAAAGTATTACAAAGTAACCCTAAAAAAGCAAATTAACTTTTGATTACAAATACCTAATGGAATACGGACTCCATTTAAAAAGTTTTCTTCGTCCCTCATACTAAGCAAAAATCTGAAAAATGTAAAACCCTCTCCATCCACTTTAGTCGCGGACTTTGATTAAAAATGTTCTCCCTACACGCTACCAAGTTTTGTTTGAGTTTTAATCCTCAACTTCTTCCGAACCAGATTAATTGTGTTAGATCGAAGACTTCTTCAAAAGCTTGGCACCATTATCCAGTCCGAATACCTTTTATAACATTCATAATTATGTTGTTGACAAACAGTTTCTAAGAACACGTCGCTTTTTGAAATCGTTCCAGTGTCATACGTCGAAAATATGAAACGATCTTCCAATGAGTGTGGACTGTGCCCTCTAACTATAACCTGGGGATATTCAAAATTCCTGTTAATAAATGAGACGAACTTCTTGTCCGCCCATGGCGTCTCCCGAGTTTTGTTTCACGAGGATTGGTGATATTGGCTGTGTCTGATCTCGATCGAAACTTTTGAGCACGACGACCCGTGATTTCTACTCCAAGGGCGTCTGCATAAAGCGATCAATGTCAACAAACCTATGAATATTGATGTAACAAACATTGATGCATGATTGGAAACATTTTCCTAAAATGATGATGAACGGATGTTAGTCAGTCGGATCATCGGTCAGGCGCAGTCACGAACAGAACTCCTAGTGAAACCACATTCACCGCGGGACATTCCAGCTTTATGATGGACAAACATTTCCCACGACAGGAAACTGTCGACCTACAGTGGAAACTTACCAACATAATATTTGTCAATATATAATAGCAGTATCGAGGATTGAGCTGAGCAGCTTTCTCGGAAAGAGGGTCCTGGAATATCGAACAAACGGCATTAATTGTGGATTATTGGAGAGATTTGAAGTTAATTGAGCAGACGCGATGCCGGGAAAATACTTGTGAAATAAAATAAAAATGTTTTTAATACTTTGCTAAGTGTTTCGATGGGAAGCATTATAAGCTCCAATAATTACTGCTGAACGTGTTTTTAAGTAATCCATAATGTTTTATGCATAAATGACGTTGTAGAAAGTAGGTTCATTTATACTAGTAAATGAGATAGGGTATTCTGTTTGTGTAGAATTAAATAAAAGTGTATTAATCGCCATTTTGGAGTCAATATTGACCCTCTGGCAGGGGAGGGGTAAAACTTGGTACTTATGGAGGTTTGGGGAAAATGCTGAATTTGAGACGATGTTACCGTCAAGAAAAGCGCAGTCCTTATTACCTACGTGATAAAATAAAATTATGTAAGAAAAATGTAAGCCACGCAAGCCACATAATCGTAACTGGGACCTTAGCTCACAGTTAATGCGTGGCTCTGTAATCTGTAATCTGGGGTTCGTGTGTTTGAATTTTGCTCGAGATTACCGGGGGCGACTGAAATTGTTCTACCATTATTTTCAGCTTATCGCCGACCTGTTATAGTTTGCCAAATTACTGGTGCGGCACTTCGCAACCATTACGCTTTCTTGAGCGACAGTCACGCATACGAGCATAAAAAATGTGCAAGCTCTTGTGAGTTTTTTTTATAATTTTCTTAATTGTTTTTTATATAAACCAGCATGGGTGGCTCTGCCGAGAGACCAATGGTGCAGTCGACAGAGCCAAAATCACCTCTCCTCGCGAAACCACGCTCAGTTAGGTGCCATGCCAGCAGATTTGCGGACTGTTGCTAGGCTGTCTAGCCCGTTAATACGACGCTTGAAGACACCCAGGTTAAAGGATTCAGGAAATACACTCGCCGGAGGGCAGTTCCACACTCTAGCGGTGCGACAAAGAAGATTTAGAGAACCTATGGGTTCACAAAAGCCCAATGGCAACAACAAAAAGGTGCTGAGTCTCTCTGCGACGAATCATGCGGAGATAGGACGGGTGGCAGGGAATAAGGGATGCTAGTTCCACAGAGCAGCGTCCGTGATAATATCTGTAAAACAGACTAAGCGAACTCACAAATCGTCTGTGACTCAGAGACTCCAGACCGTCTGTAAGTTTCGGGTCACCAACAAGACGGATGGCTCGGCGCTGTATCGAGTCCAAGGATGCAAGCAGATAATGCGGACTACCCTCCCACATGTGACTGCAGTACTCCATCACCAGCCTAATCTGTGTTTTTTTTGTGTCATTTCCAAAATATAACATGACATACCTTGAAAAGCAGCTTCAAAGAGTGCCGGGTCGTGCGTGGGGCCGGCGGGCGCGGGCGGCGGCAGCGCCAGCAGCGGCGCCGCCAGGAGCGCGAGCAGCAGCGCGACCGCGCGCGCGCGACCACTCTCCATCTCGCAGCACTGTCACGACATCACACGCGCACTGCAACAACCAACACACACATTTAATTATTAGCGGGCCTTGCTTGAGATGGTACAAAGATTTGAGCTTTTGTAGATTTTAGTAAGGCCTTCGATAAACTTGATCAGTTTATTAGGGGTTGTCTCCACGGATGTGCTATGGTGCTGTCTAAGCCAAAAGCCATTCAGAATAATTACAACGCCAACATTGTATAGTTGCAATCGATTGATATTTTATTGCTTTGACTAGAACTCGATGCCTTCAGGTGTTCCTCAGGGATCTCTCTTGGTCCGCTATTGTTTATAATTTATTTATGTTAATATTTTTTAAACATTTCAACAGCAATAAGCTTATGGATGTTACGACAAGTTTACATTAAATAATTCTCCTATAACAAGTCATTCGTTCTTACTATTTAATTAATTGGGAACGATAAAAGATTAGAAACTTAAAAATTTCAACGTTTGTGCTTCATCTATTTAGGTGTTGTATACTGTATGCATTTATTTATACTTATATCTATTTTATCTTCATGATCCTGCATAGATGTAACAAAAATATTCACTTAATTTTCCAATAAAAAGTACCTATGTAACCTAATTATTGTTTACCTACGGCATTACTACGCAGTCGCATATTTAGCAAATCGCGAGTTCAACCTATATCTTTGAAATGAACAAGTTTAGGAGCATTATTTTCTGTATACTTTATGATACTATGAAATTAACTCAAATTCAAACATTTAATTCATTCATTATAATCAGTGAATTGGAAATTTCTAGCCGCGCGCACAAACTCAAAGATTGCGAAAAGCTTCAAGAACTAAACGTTGGCGAATTTAATATTATTTCACGAGCGAGTTTTGATTTAGTATTACAAGTAAATGTAAGGACTTGAAGAAGGATTTTACGAAAAACTAATACAGTGAAGAAAGTTCGCGCCACCGGTGAAAAAGGGGTGTGCCAGGACAATGGCGCGTGGAGATCCGCTATCTTTGGCTACACCATTGGAAAACAGTGAAATTAGGATACCGTTCAAGAAGTAAAAGTAGTTGAGTAAACATATATTTCATTTCATTCAGATACACGTACAATTAAAGAAAACCAATTACTTATGTAAGTATTTACCATCACCTACACTAGTCTTATTTGGTTTATCTAAGTGCATTTCGAGTTCTTCTTTGTTCTAAATTCTGTATTAATTCGCATTCATATTATGATGATACGCTCGCTACTCCTGGACTTGTTAAAATTAATCTATTTCCCACAAATACGTTCTTTAACGTTGTGCGACAAATTCTCGCAATTATCCAAGGGTCGAAAATAAGGATTCACATTTACCTGTAACAAAACATCGCGAAAACAAATGTTTGTTTCAATTTTAGAATTTTCGACAAAACCTTCATCACTCTTCATTAGTGTCGGCAAACAAAGTAAGTATCCCACACGATGCGGGCGGGCGGCTGGGTACAGTGCGCAGCGGTAACGATAGGAACCCTTTTCCTCTGCTAACCCTACCTTAGAACTGTTAGGCACCGCTATCAATCATATTTTATACTTATGATTATGCCTTTTTTATATTATTTATATGGAAACTGGTACGGTTGCTGTGGCCAGGATAATCAGATACAGCCAATAACACCACTCCTCGTAAAAAATTGAGGTGCCATGCCAGCGACAATGCGGACAAAGAGGTTGTCGTGGATTTTATCGACACGCCTTTAGAAGACACACTGAAAAGCTTAATTTGCTATCGATTTTTTTTTTATGGAAACTGACACGGTTGGCTACATCACCTACAACATCCGTGATGTCAGCCCATAACACCGGGTGAACTAGGTGCCATGTCAGTGCTTCCCTTCGGTCGTGCCGGCTACACTGAACTGGACGGAAAACACAAACTATTTACATAGCCATTTCGACCGACGTTTCATTCAGTGCGGTGGTATCAATCCGGGCGGGTTGAACCCTACCACCTAGTAAGGTAAGAAGGGAAGGGACCTACAGTTTTACGTGAAATCCACCCACGCCACGGTCAGCCTCCAGCGGTCGAGCGGTCACCCATCCAAAAACTGACCGCGCCCAGCGTTGCTTAACCATCAATAGCGACAGTCGACTGTCTGCACCACTGAGCTATCGAGGCTGATTATTTAGATAATTAATTTCTTTCTCCACAAGAAAATAAATTTGGTCAAGCGCGAGTTTTAGTCACTCACAGAGGGTTTCGTAGGTCTTCTATACCAAGGCTGCCCAACCTTTTTAATAGTCGGGCAAAACGGATGATTCAAAAATCACAGGCGGGCCACTGAGCACTGACAGTTCGTATTTTCGTTGTTAAAAATTAGCCTAACTTAAATTAATTAAGGTATTGTGGAATAAATTAAATGCAACATTCTGAAATAGTTGTTTTATTTAATAAAGTTTAATTTTACAAGTTTAAAATAATAACATAATTAGCATCTTCAGCCAAATAAAGAAATACAATTAACAAAAATTAAAATCAAACCAAAAAATTGGCACAATTAATGTGATTTCAGAAATTGTTTCTGTTTTAATAATTTTCCTATATTAGGCGTCAAGTCAGATGTTAACAGTAACAACAAATCAGAAATATGTTGCTCAGCTAGAGATGTGCGGTATTTATTTTTTATATAATTAAGATTTGAAAAAAAAATATTCACAAACATGTGTTGAACCGAAACTACTTAAAAATTGAAAGGCCAGGTCAGAGATTGTAGGAAAATCTTCTTTTGGTACCAATTTCCAGAAATCTACAAATTCTTCTAAAGAAGTTTCTGACTTTGAAGATGTTTTTTCTGAAAAAAATGGCGATTGGCTTGGCACACATCACTACTAATTTGTTGTTTTGAATTGGCAATTTCGGGCGGCGGGCCATTCAAAATTCGTTCGCGGGCCACTATGTGGCCCGCGGGCCTGGGGTTGGGCAGCCTTGTCTATACCATATCTGTCAAAAAACCGTATCCGTCTAACTTTTGTATCTGCCATACTAAACTGCATGTCGCGACATCTATCATTGAGTAGCGTTAGACATTATTAATTGTTAGCACGTTTCTTGTATAGGAAACCCACTTACTTTTTACCCGACTGCGCGACGCAAAGGAGGGTAATGTGTTTATCAGCCTATGTATGTATGTTTGTTCCTTTGTGGCACACTAGAGACCAAACGCGTGGGCCGATTTTGATGATTCTTACGTCAATCGATTTGTCTTAATCTTGCGAGTGTCACTAAAGACATGACAGTAATCAAAATTCAATATGGCGACAACTAGGTGCCATATTGTGAAAAAGAAAAAAATTTAAGTTGACTATCTATGTTAAGTGGGGTATCGTTGAATAGGTATTTGAAAATGATCTCTAGGTTTCTCTTATCATTTTTCATTTCGAATGACCATTTAGGATCTATAACGATTTAAAGTTGGTTAGCAGCCATTCTCACTCTTATAATAATTGAGCTGTGATAAAGTTCTTATTATACAGGATGCTCGGCATATCGGCCGACAAATTTTTTTTGTAGGTAAGTGGGGTCATTTTCAACGTTTTGACCTAACATACCTTTTGTCAGGTGTCACGTGGTATCGAGATACGATTTTTTTTTCTTTATTTTTGAAAATTACCAAAATCCCAGCTTTAAACCCTTGTAACTTTTTTGTTCATGTTTGTATCAGCACGAAATAAAATTTATTGAATTTTACTATGTATTCTTGTTTAAGTAAAAAAATTATTTGATGAAGTTAATACAATGAAAAGGACTTATGACCTCCCAAAGTCCCGAGAACGAGTAAAAAGATGACAGAATCTTAATTTCTTAATTCATTAAAAAAAAACAACACCAATTGAGAGCGTCGTTTTCTTTAAAAAGTTTGCTAGTTTACGCCGTTTCCAAAGGTATACCACATTTTATACAAATCATTCACTATGTGATCAAAATTAGAGGTAATTTGCAAGAGTCTAAACATTAATATTGGAGAATTGAACAAAGTGCCCGCGCGACCGGTACATGTTCTAAATTTGGAAATGCTCCGGAAAACGCTCTCAGTACGGGAAGCGACCATCGATAAGTAAGTGGTCCTGTTACAAAGTGCCCGTGTTGTCGTTCTATTCTGGTCTATGTCCCTAATTTTGACCACATAGTGAATTATTTGTATGACATTTGGTATACCGTTGGAAAGGGCGTAAACTAGCGAACTTTTTAAAAGAAAATGCTGTCAGTCTTTTTTTAAATGAATTAAGAAACTAAGATTCTGTCATATTTTTACTCGTTCTCTGGACTTTCGGAGGTCATAAGTCCTATTCAGAGCAGAGCAGTGCGGCTTGGGCCTGAACCCGAATAAAAACGCAAAAGCACGCGATCAGTAAGATGATGCAATTCAGTCCATGTTTCAAGTTAGACAACGTTCCCATACGCATCGCGACATCGGAGGGATCTCGGCGTGTTGATTGACGGCGGGCTGAAATTTGAAGCCCACGTGGAGCAACTAATTCGCAGGTCATATGGCAAACTTAAAAGTCTGTACAAATTTCGGAACTGTGTCAGTGTGGAGGTTCGGAGACAGTTGGCTGAATCACCCGTTCTGTCCAACTTTAATTACTGCGACGTGGTTTTCGGTCCTTGCATCCTCGAGAGGACGGCCAAGCGTATTCAGCGTGTCCAGAACTCGTGTGTGAGGTATTGCGAACGGCCTAAGAGACGTGCTCGCATTACACCCATTTTAAATAAACTGAGGACGCTGAATATGCGCAACCGCAGGCGCCTACACTTCTCGTGCCTAGTCTCGATACCACGTGACAATCATTAATAATAATCAATAAAATTACCAGTAGTTTAGACCACCGAAAGCTACTTAATAATCACCACGATATTAACTTTCTCAGTGAAATGACAAGATTACGAAATTTACGGTTTTATAATCCTAACTAAAAAGTGTAAAATAAAAAAAATTAATTTAAAAAATAAAAAAACCCGACTGCGTAAAAAAATAACTTTAAATAAAAACTGAAAAGAAAAAAAACAAGTCCAGTAGTCTAGAACTCTGTTAAGTAATATTGAATAACTACACCATTGAAATAGTTTCATGATCGATACACACATATAATAAAACAAATAATAAACTCTAATGCGGAACATAGCGACTTTAACAGTCGGGACCCATTATTGGAATGTCAATGGGTCCCGACTGTTAAAGTCGCTATGTTCCGCATTAGAGTTTATTATTTGTTTTATTATATGTGTGTATCGATCATGAAACTATTTCAATGGTGTAGTTATTCAATATTACTTAACAGAGTTCTAGACTACTGGACTTGTTTTTTTTCTTTTCAGTTTTTATTTAAAGTTATTTTTTTACGCAGTCGGGTTTTTTTATTTTTTAAATTAATTTTTTTCTTTTTGTTTTTTTATTATTTGTTGGCATATCATCCATAATAATTAATAACACATGTTTTAAGTAAATCTCAACCGGCTACCTATTACGGTTCAAGAGATACAGCACGAGGGCGAACGGACAGACAGACGTTGTAGACTCAGTAATAGGCTTCCGTATGGATAAAGAACACCATTGATTTTATAACCCTGTCGGGACAGATAGACCACTCCATATAAAAAATTTGGTAACGTTGTAAATCGTAAAACCAACAGAGGGCGTTAATAATTTTTCTTGATGTTGTCGTAAAACAAACAGGTGGCGTTAATGTTTGTTAATACTTCTATACTAAGGGCGCTATCTAGTTGAAATACAACAGTATCTAGGTACCTTTAATTGTCACTAGGCTGTAGAATTACTGCTACTAGACAAAAGATGGCGCTTTCATTTATATTTATAAACAAAGACATTAAACCCCCTCAATCTCTTTGTTTATAAAGAACATTATTTATGTAAATTCCAAAATTTTTAATTATATTTGAATAATAAAATTATGACAATTTACAATTAAACTAACACTTCTTATCAAATTAAATAAAATAAAAAAATGTTTTGAAAATAATTTGGTATACGGAACAAAATATTATTATGATTGTAATTTCCTGTTTGTGCGCTTTTAATAGATAGATCCTGGATAGAACGTATTTATTTAGTTGAATACTCAGAGGAAGTTGAACAGTTAAACAAATACTCGTCACTCTTCATTCTAATAATGTCAGCATTGTAGGTAAAAAAAAAAAATATGAAAACTGCCTTAAAAAATGTATGAAATAAAAAAAATCGAACCCTAGAGTTGAAGGCGGTGCTAAAGAAGGCTACACAAAACACAAATCACAAAGGATATCATCCACTCATGTTTTCTTTCATGTATCATTTTTGCTTGCTTTAGCACCGCCTTCAACTCTAGGGTTCGATTTTTTTTATTTCATACATTTTTGAAGGCGGTTTTTATATATTTTTTTAAATAGTTTTTTATTTCACAGTTTTTTTTTGGAATTTTTTGCTATTAATGTACTCGGCGGAATCGCTCGACCTTCGGCCTCGCGATTCCGCCTCGCTTTCCAATCTGATCTCGACCAAATTAAAATGGAACCACCTCATGGTTATCCCCTTTCAAAAAAAAAAAAAAAGAATTTTCAAAATCGGCCCACAAAGGGTGGGTTTAATGTCTTTGGCCCACAATAATTGACGGAGTAATCGCGTAACAAACATCCAAAAAAAGAAAACATACCGTCGAATTGAGAATCTCCTAGGTCTAAAGTAAATTGCTCGTGAAGACAAATTCAACGAGCCCAAACACGATGGGTTTATCATGTGTAGTTTAGGAGTTCCTATGGCCACCTTCCGTCTCCGTCATCAGACCAGCTCGATGGTACTCGTACTCGTATTATAATATATTAAGCGCATCTGGCCGGTCGGAAAAGATTTCAAATTTAGAATATTCATGAAACAAGGGTCCGAATATGAATGACAATATCGATTCATGTATTTCAATACAATGACAGAGAAAATTTCAAAATATTAGGTTATATATTTATATAGGTATATTATATTACTACTATTATATTATATTAATTACTATTATATTATATACTATATTAGGTTATAGGTTATATTATATATATTTGGTATTATATTTAATACTTTTTAGTTCTAGTTTATTTTTTTTTAAGTCGGTTTTATATTTTTAAAACAATATTACATAAAAAACAATAATCGAAATCGAATAATCGAAATCGGTTGAAGTGGTACAGAATTATTCGCCATGTGTCAAACTGCAAATTGCTGAAAAAGTCCACATCACAAAAGTTTTGCTGAAGGTAACCACACACCAATAGTATTTTGTTGCTTTTTCATAAACCGCTCAATCAATTTCAATAAAATTTCAATGGGAGCACCTCTGAAGTATGACCTACCAAACAAAAAAAGAATTTTCAAAATCAGCCCACAATTAACACGTTGAACGCCATACGACCCACCGGTGGGCCTAGCGTACTTTTCCGTTCGGGCCAAGCCAAACTCATTATATCCGTAATTTTCATCAACTTGAGATTTTCATCACAAAGTTTATAAAATGCGGTAATTTGTAAGGAAAATAAAAATTTGCGACTTTTACCGTCTAATTTTCGAGATATAGCAAAAGGCTCACGGGTGGATCGTGTGGCCTCCTATGAAGGATTTGTATTTTTCTGTTGGCTGGGGCCGCGGGGTCACGCCGCACAGTGCAGCGTCCCGAAGAAAAGTCCGGACGTTTGACATTTTCTCACATGTCCCAGAATCCAAAAAAAAATTACTATCGCCCATTCTACAGGATCCTAGCTATAACAAAGAATAGCTTTTATTTTTTTCACCATACTCTAACATTTTTTAATTTAATCCGGAAAAGAACTCTGCCAGGAAATTTCAATGTATTGCATTAAATACGGTGAAATGTATTATTTCCTGTCGCCTTTCTTATTTAATATTTATAACTTTTGGGTAATAATGGGTTCAAATGGTATATCACAGAATATATAAATGTAAGCATATGGCCATTTTACTAAATAACGTAATTTTTATAGACTGGTTTTAGAGAATCGATCAAATAATCCGAAGTGAAATATTTAAACATCAAGAAAGTAAAAAGTCCAAAACGGTCCAACAAATGATTATTGCTGCGTTATAGATTAGCTATTGGACTTTAGCCAGTATGAAAATGGTAGCCATATGCAGCCATATCTTATATACTTTTTATGTTTGTTTACGATCGCGCCTAGCCGCGCCTGACGCTCAAAACGGCCACTCTTTGTTTTGGTGACACATAACATCACTATCACAGTATTGTATTATTTATGGTGTTATACTGTTCTTATAACAACATCACAATGAGCACTATTACATACGTCTAATAAAATAACTTATTGGGGGTCGAGTATTTTAAAATATATATATTAACGAGTCACCTTTAATTCTAATTTACTTTGATATTCGTTTATTAAGATCTCACAGTAGAAATTATTTTATACATCATGCACTATATCTTTATACATAATAGGTATATAGCATAATATGTATACATAGTCGGTACTATAGTACCTAGATTTTTTGTGGTTTAAGATATGAAAAATAATCTATACATATAATAAAATCGTAAAGGTAAGAAAGTCTGTACATTGAATATATTCGGAAAAAAACTAACCAGGGTGGCTTAAACTGAGATACTGAACATTTTAGAACAGTTTTTAAAATTTTTGTTTGTTTGTTTGTTTGTCTGTACGCGCATCACGCAAAAACCACCGAACGGAATTAGACGAAACTTTGTATAGTGGCAGTTTATATGTCGGGTTAACATAATACGTAAAAAAAAATAACAAAAATAAAAAAAAATAAACAATAATAAAAACATTATTGCGCGTTTAAAATCACGTAGTCCAAAGTGCATAATTATATCTTGAGAACTGGCAGCAAATACAATTTGAATAAAATATTCATTCGAAATTTAAAAATAAGTAGATACAACGAAAATGACAAGTTCTTCTTTTTTATAACTTGAACACAATAGTCTATGCATATCTATTCTTTATTCTTTCTATACATATAATAAAATCGTAAATGCAAAAATGTCTATTTGTACGCGCATCTCGCAAAAACCACTGAACGGAATTTGACGAAACTTTTTATAGTGAAATTGTATATCCCGGATTAAATAATAATTAAAAAATATATTAAAAATCACGTAATCCAAAGTAATGGTAAAAAACAATTTTAAATGTCATGTTGACAACGGAGAACTGTCATCTCGACGTGAGCTGGCCAGTGACAAATTGTTTGATAAATAAAAAAAATAATTGAAAGTCGAAGTTATGTCGCTGTCATTGGTGCAATAACGGCTTCGCTCGCGTGAAATTCGTATTTCAAAAAAAGAAAGTAAGTAACTAAAGGCGGGCCCGAAGGCGGATCTGCGCTCACGTAAACGATATTCTTTCTCGATGAAAGTAACTATGGGCGAGGCCGCAGGCCGAGCTGCGTTCAGGAAAAAGCTAAACCATATTGAAGAAAGTAAGTAACTAATGCGAGTCCGAAGGCCGAGCTACGTTCGGATAATTGAAAAACCATCTCGAAGAAAGCAAGTAACTAAGGGCGAGGCCAAAGGCCGAGCTGCGTTCAGGAAGAAGCTTACCATCTTGAAGAAAGTAAGTAACTAAGGCGAGGCCGAAGGCCGTGCTCTATTCGGGAAGACCATAAACCATCTCGAAGAAAGCAAGTAACTAAGGGCGAGGCCGAAGGCCGAGCTGCGTTCAGGAAGAAGCTAAACCATCTTGAAGAAAGTAAGTAACTAAGGGCGAGGACGAAGGCCGTGCTCTATTCGGGAAGACCATAAACCATCTCGAAGAAAGCAAGTAACTAAGGGCGAGGCCGTAGGCCGAGCTGCGTTCAGGAAAAAGGTAAAAATTTTTGAAGAAAGTAAGTAACTAAGGCGAGGCCGAAGGCCGAGCTACGTTCTGACAAATGATAAACCATCTCGAAGAAAGCAAGTAACTAAGGGCGAGGCCGAAGGCCGAGCTGCGTTCAGGAAGAAGCTAAACCATCTCGAATAAAGTTAATTAATATTAAGATTGAGTTAATTTAATTTAAATTTTATTATAAAGTCCACGCTTCTGACGGCAAATATACCGTGCATCCTAGAACCTTGCGGTTATTCCCGGCTGGATGGCAAGAGGCCCGATGCTATCACGTTAGTGCCATGGACTATTTTCACATTGGCTCCAAGTCATGTTAGGACATCTTCAAGAGCGGCTGGCGCGGCCGAGGCTGGGGCGGAGAGCCTCAAACGCAACAAATATAGAAATATAATTCAAGATTTCGAATTTGTTGCGTTTGCGGTTGAAACCCTCGGTCCGTGAGCAGTGAAGCCAAAAGAGGCTTGGGCCTCTGCTGGTTGACGCAACTGGTGTCCCGCCATCAAGGGCTTATGTACTTCATTCAAAGGGTAAGCCTTGCCATCCAGCGGGGTAATGCCGCAAGTGCTCTAAGAACATTTGAAAATGCCCGTTTTGATAGTTATTTTAATGTTTGTTAGGTAGGTTTTAATTCTTTAGTTACTTTTTTATTTTTATGAAATAAATAGATTGAGTAAACGATATTATATTCTATCGAAGAAATGAAGTCTTTAAGGGCGAGGCCCGAAGGCGGAAGAGGGTTTTTGGTTTACCTGAACGCAGCTCGGCCTTCGGCCTCGCACTTAGTTCCTTCCCTTCTTCCAGAAGGTTTATCGTCTTCCTGAACGCAGCTCGGCCTTCGGCCTCGCCCTTACTTACTTCCTTTATTTGAGAAAGGTTTATCGTTTACCTGAAAGCAGCTCGGCCTTCGGCCTCGCCCTTAGTTAGTTACTTTCTTTGAGAAGGTTTATCGATTACCTTAACGCAGCTCGGCCTTCGGCCTCGCCCTTAGTTACTTACATTCTTCTTTGGAATACGAATTTCACGCGAGCGAAGCCGCGGGCAACAGCTAGTTTATTATAAAAGTGAAGAGCTGGAACAAAATTTTATTATTTTGTTTTAACACTACGTGAATGCTGAAGCCATGGATATACTGCAGCGAAGCATTGATTTTTACGTTTTATTACGAGACAATTCTTTACCATTAAAAGAATATATAATATATTAATGACTGAAAAAGTGCTGGAAGTAATTGGAGAATCGTTTCCATCCGGAGAACGAGCGACGATCAAGACTTGGCAGAATGTGCACCTGTAGTAAATAGAGTTTAGAATAGTACATAATTAAATAAGGTACTTATCTTGTCTAATTTCTCATAATAAATTTAAAAAAAATCTATGTTTCGCTGCAGTAGATCCATGACATGTCATTACGAATGTATTTTCTCTGGTTTATTTTTAAACGTAGTACCTTATTTCATTTATTTTTTCTTTACTTTTTAATAAAAAAAATATAAATATTTAGATTTAATTTTAGTACTAATTTAATTTCGAAAGTTTAATTATAATTTTGTTTAATTAATTTTCTAGTTATGATTATGACTACTCTTGTTTTTAATTAAAAATATACATATTTAAATATACTATCGATGTTATGAATTCATATATATAATCAATATCACCGTCAGCTCGGCAGCATTATCTGTCCGCGGTCACTGATGAACATAGGCTTCTCCCTAAGCATGCGATCTTTTATGCAAACTTAATATAAATACATAATACAAAACTGTTGTAAAACTAAATAAAAAGCATTTAAATTTCTTTATTTTAATTTTTAACCTTCCTGAATAAATAAAATAAATACCTGGAAACACAAAAAAAATAATCTTACACACAGCGCATATTTTGAATTTCAAATTAAAATAACTATAAATTCTATTGCTTGATTTCTTTCAAATTTACAGAATTAGTAGCTAAACTATTCAAGATTATTCATGCAAAATTTCAGAGCATTATCTTGAAAAGTTTCGGAGAAATCAAGCGATGTCCGCAAAATCGTATTTTGGTTGCACTGTGCGCCGCGGCCCACCCGTTGCGCGCGCGCCGCGGACGCAGCGATCAATCCCGGTCCGGCTGCGTCGACAATTGAGGATGTTTTACGCTTTTCTCGCCAAAAATGGATTATTTTGAAGATTTCGAGTTAACACAAGAAGCGCTAACGCAGTTAGAAAACATCGAGATAGATCTTCTGAACCGTAGTTTCGGAATAGATTCTATGAAGACGTAGTTCAACCAACGAAAAGAAGATGCTGTCGAATTCTTTTGTCGGAGAGTGAGGATAGCGACGATGAAATGCGTATAGAAAGACGGAAGAGAATGAAACACACTCTGGAAAGGAAAGAGGGATTGGCCAGAAAAGTGAGAAGAACATGTCACCAATGTTATGCAAAGAACGTACCAATAATGGGTAGCAAACAGGCTAAAACCAAGTCGAAAAAAGTATCCACTTATTGCCAAAGCAGCCCAACTAAACCATTCCTTTGTTTGCCTTGTTTTAACAAGACTCACGGATAATTCTTTATTGTTTATGGTTAAGAGCCAAAGGGTTAAGATGATTATTTTAAATACTGAAGTGTCATAATGTTGTGATTGTTCAATTTCATAAATATTTTCTTTTGTTCAATTTCATAAATTATTTTCGTAATAAATAATGTCTTCTTATTTGGTAATGAAGAAAATATTATGTTCATTTTTATTTTGACGAATATTTTCTTATTATTTTCTGGTTTTATTAATTCTATTAATAAAAATATTATTTTCTACCTTATCGTTAAGAGCGGCCCTAGCATCGTTACAATTAACTTAATAAAAAACTACAAGTTTCTATTGGATTTGAAAACCACGCCGTCCGCTTCGACTACAAGGCCATGCGGCTCACTTCCATATTGGCTTTGTAGCTGCGCTCTGTGGCTTGTAGGAAGCGTTTACGTAGGACCTCTCACGCGGCTCACCGGTGACCCCCATGACCTGAATAGTTCAGTAAGGAAAGGCTCACCGGTGAGCGGTGAGCCCCGTGGCCCAAACGGAAATACTGGATTTTTCATGTGGCGTTGAACGTGTAAGATTGTAATTTCCTGTTTGCGGTTTTACTCCGGTCCAAAGAGTTTACAAACTCTTTGGTTGTACCTAGCTCCGCTTATTTGTTGTTATATCCGCTATAGTAACACATATTCTGTGAAAATTTCAACGGGCTTCCTATTACGGTTCAAGAGATACAGCCCTCGGATAGACAAACGGACGGACGGACAGACAGACTGCGGAGGCTTAGTAATAGGCTTCCGTACAGGGATACGGAAACCTAAAAATAAGGGGTGAAATAGGGGTGAAAGTTTTTGTATGGGGAATCCATGATTTCTCTAGGTAAGGATATGAAAATTTATTATCTAGGCTTTTGGCACAGATTACTCAATAGTTACTGCTTTTGGTAAGAAATCATGAATAATGGTCAGGAAGAGGAAGGGGGAGAGAAAAGAAGGGGGAGTGGGTGGGAGGTACGTTTGTCAGCCTCGGTAGCTCAGTGGTGCAGGCAACCCTGGGCGCGGTCAACACTTGGATGGGTGACCGCTCGACCATTGGAGGCTGACCGTGGTTCGGATTCCACGTAAAACTGTAGCACCCTTCCCTTCTTACCTTACTAGGGTTGGTACCACCGCACTGAATAAAACGTATGTCGAAACGGCTATGTAAATCAAAGAGATTTGATGTAAATAGTAATTTTTTTCGTTTTTGTCCGTCCAGTTCAGTATAGCCGGCACGACATGTCCGACATCACGGATGTTGTAGGTGATGTATCCAACCATGTCAGTTTCCATAAAAAAAAGAAGAAGAGGAGGAGAGGTATGGAGGGAGGAAGGGTTAGTGAATGAGGGCAGGTGTGGGGGAGGGAGGTAGTAGAGGGAACGAGGAGGAATGGATATCGAGGGAGTGAGAGGTTGGAAGGGGGAAGGGGCGGGGTAAGAGGGGGTTGCGGACAGGATGAGGGGTAGTAGGGGAGGAATGGAATGCGAGGGTGATGGGAAGGAGGGGCGGCATGAGGGGAGGAAGGGAAGTAGGGAGAGAGGGAGGGAATGGGCGAAAGGGAAGGTGGCAAAGAGGGGGTCCGTGAAGGGTGAGGGGAAGGAGGGGAGGAAGGCGGGATCGAGGAGAGAAGACAGGGAGAGAGGTGAGTGAGAGATGGGCGAGGAAGGAATCCCTTCCTTCCTCCCGAAAAAGATAGAGAATATAAGAGAAGCGATGGTTTATTATCAATTTTGCATTTAAATCAGATTTACTATTTTTTTATTTTATTCGTCGTCGTCAAAGAGATTTTATGTACATACATACATACATACATGATACGTCATTGGTCGTCGTCGGTAAAATCTACAATTTTATATAACGTACTCGTATCATTGACTTATATATTCTGTAAAGTATAACACAAATACATTAAACCCACCCTCTTTTAATCTCTTTGGTATAACACCACCAGCAGCATCGTAGATGGAAAAAATAGCCCTGGACTCAACTTTTTTTAATTCGGTGCCTGGACTCCGTACTTCATACTCAAAGACATTTTGTTTATACTTCAACTATTACCAAAGAAGAGGGTGGGTTTAATGTCTTTGACTATTACTAAAACGAGACACCGCGATTATGGTAGTGTGCGTATCGCGTGAATACAGAACCGACCGTCTCAAGAGATCGCATCGATATTGTGTCATCCTTTTTCCACGCGCAGTAACCCGTATCGCTTGCCTGCACGCTCCACGCAAACATTTGCGTGTTCCAAAACAAGCGAACGTCGCGCGTCGATCGATAAATTTCCGCAACAGCTAAAAACTATGGAGGTGGCTTTTTACTTTCGAGCGACTGTAAGGAGAAAGGAAGTATTGTGATCGTCCAAAATGTCGAAGTTGAGAATGCGACTGATTTTTTTTTTTTTTTTATTGAAACTGGCACGGTTGGCTACATCACCTACAACATCCGTGATGCCCATAACACCGGGTGAACTTGGTGCCACGTCAGTGCTTCCCTTCGGTCGTGCCGGCTACACTGAACTGGACGGAAAACACAAACTATTTACATAGCCGTTTGGACCGACCTTTCATTCAGTGCGGTGGTACCAACCCGGGCGGGTTAAACCCTACCACCTAGTAATATAAGAAGGGGGTCATATCCCTTAGTCGCCTTTTACGACATACACGGGGAGAGATTCAGTGGGGCCATTCTTTTAAAGTACCGGCCCCACACAGTACAGATTTGGGCTATATATCTGTCAACGATCCCAAAAAAGTGGTTTTGAGAAACATGTATGTGTGTGTGTGTGTGTCCGTCCAGCGACCTTGTGCCTAAACTGCTCAACCGATTTCGTTCAAAATTCGTATTTAGTAGTTTGAAATGATAATCTAGGGGTAAATTTTTTTACTTTTTCAAAATTCGAAAAAATAAGGGTAGCCGTCATACAAATTTGTCTATGGCAATGTGTCCAGCGACGTTGCGCCTCAACCGCTCAACCGATTTCGTTGAAAATTCATATTTAGTAGTTTGAAACGATTATCTAGGGGTACCTTTTTTAATTTTTTTTTATTTAAAAAAATAAGGGTAGCTGTCATACAAATTATTTCGATGAGGTCGATTTTCTTATAAATGGCTAACGATTTTTATTATTATTATTATATTTAATCCATCGTGTTTGTTTCCGTTTTCAAAGGTGGTGAGGTAAAAAAATATAATTTTAAAGAAGGTATCTCCACTTTATCCTAACCGCACGCGCGTATTTGAATTGCACGCAGGTTTGGTTGGTGGGTATTTGGCAACTGAAAATATAATAAGAAATAGGCATGCCATCTATAGACAAATAGGACAACTTAACTTTGGTCTGACATCTATGATGCAGAAGCGGCGAAATTATACATTTTATCCGCCAAGCTCACGGACTGACAAAACATGAAAATATTTATTGGAAAAATTATGAAAACCTTAAAATACACTATTTTGAAATTTTTACTTAATATAAAATAATCTTTAAATTTAACTATGCTGTTCCCACTTAGCATCGTTCTATAATTAGCAGATTTAAAAATATAATAAATTATTTAATTCAAATTCGATACTCCTGGCGCCATCTTAGGACATAATTGAAGACTAATTTCATGTTACCTTTAAAACATCGCTGACGGTACATCTGACTCCCCCTATAAAATCAATGAAGAACACTAAAAACTTAACCCAGTTACCTTGTTTGTCCCTTACTAGGTGGTAGGCTCTAATTGTAGCCGACTGGGTTGATACCACCGTACTGGATGTAAGATGGCCGCATAGCAGCCTCGGTTGTGTTCTCCTCCAGTTCAGTATAGCCAGCAATCCAGGGAAGTCTCCGGTATGGCACCTACCTCCCCGGAGGTGATATCGGCTGGTCGGAGCATGCGCTTTAACCCCTCCGACTCAGCCACCCATACCGAATTGCCTACTTAAAAAAAAAGCTTCACACTACGTGCAGGACGTGGATAAATGCAATAGTTTTCTTTTTTGAAGAACAGACTCGCAATTAGAGAAGCTTCACTTCACTCAACCGGGCTGACGTCTCAGCAGTCCGCGGATCCGAAGTTGGAGAAAACGCGTCGTGTTGACTCGCCCTCATTCGTTAGGACTTATTGTGTTTTCAGTTTTAAGACTCCGTGCACGAACGTGCTTTCGTGCTGTTGGTGTAAGTTAACTGTAAAACATTGTTTCTTTAATTGCATGGTAACTTACTGAGCGTGGTTACGCGAGATGAGTTGAATTTGGCTCTGTCTACTGCAGCTTTGGTCTTTCGACACAGCCATCAATGATGTCAGTCAGTCAGTCAGTCAGTCAGCGTGTAAGCGTCCACTGCTGGACATACGCCTCTCCAATTTTCCTCCAGTCCTCCCGGCCTTCAGCGGTACGGAACCATTGCTTTCCGCCGACGCACTTGATGTCGTCGTCCCACCTGGCGGGTGGTCTTCCCACACTCCGTTTTCCTGTCCACGGCCGCCAGTGTAGAACACGGTTACTCCAACGGTCGTCGTCTCTTCGGCTGACGTGTCCAGCCCACTGCCACTTGAGCTTAGCCACCCGGTATCCAATATCGACTACTTTGGTGCGTCGGCGGATTTCCTCGTTACGCACCATATCACGTAGCGATATTCCCAGCATGGCTCGCTCCATTGCTCTCTGGGCAACTTTCAACCTTTGGACTACACCGACCGTCAGAGTCCACGTTTCACACCCGTACGTCATAACCGGGAGGACACACTGGTCATATATACGGGTCTTTAAATTTTGCGGAAGGTTAGACCTCAGGGCGAATTTTAACTTTCCGAAGGCAGCCCAACCCAGTTGAATCCGTCTTTCGACCTCCTTTAGCAGACCTAGTCTACCAAGCCGCAGAATTTGACCGAGATATACGTACTCTTCAACCTGTTCGATCACTTCTCCGTCAATAACAATTTGTCCTCCTGCCATAACCTCGGTCGCCATCATCATCATCAATGATGATTTTCATAAAATAAAAATAAAATAAAAAATAAATGAATATATCTACCGTTTTCACACAATCTAGGTTTAAGGCGGAAAAAAGACTCAAACCGTGCTACCCGAGCACTGATGATTGAAACACGAACCGTATACAGATGTACTATATATATATACATATACATATATATATATATATATATATACTGATGTAAGGTGCGAGATTCATTCTACTCGTGCGGTGGCTGATACTGTATTTTTTTTTTTCAAAATCCCTTTAATTGTGGTGATCCCCATAATGCCCCTCCCTATTCTGACGCTCAACTCTTTTGCTAGGTACTACCTACTTTCATTCCACTATATTAATTGAATATCAAACCGCTAGGGTGTGCAACTGTCTCCCGGTGAGTGTGTTTCCCGAATCATTTAACCTGGGTGTCTTCAAACGTCGTCGCGTCAACGGGCTAGACAGCCTAGCAACAGTCCGCAAATCTGCTGTGGTTTCGCGAGGAGAGGGGTTTTTGGCTCTGTCGACTGTACAATTGGTCCGTCGACACAGCCACCCATGTTGGTTTACATAAAAAAATACATCCAAAGGTTGACTGTATGAAATCTATGTAATGGATAAGTCCGCCTTTGCACTTTATGTAAGTTTTCTAATGCACTTATTACTGTTTAATAAAATGTTAATTTTACTTTATTTCAGCCAACTAGGGCCATACAGTGAACAAGAAACTATAAAAACATAATGAAAACTCAAACTAAACAATATTAAAATATTAAAATAGTTATCAAATGAATCTAAGGTAAAAGTACCTAGCACACTTGCGGCATTTCCCCGCTGGATGGCAAGGCTAACTCGTTGGATGAAGTAAGCCTTCGATTGCGGGACACCAGTTACATCGACTAGAAGCTTCCCGAGCTTCTTCAGGAAACTCCTGGCACCAGAACTCCACGGACCGAGCGTCTCTACCGTAAAAGCAAAAATGTTTAATGTTTATTGGAGCAATTAAGTATTTTCTATCTTTATTAAATTTATTAAGCTCAATCCAACTCACATAGCAGCACCGTGTAAGCATTTGTTCAGTGCGTGTTCCTAAATAAATAAATAAATTACATATCGGTCTTACAAACGGTGCAAAAGTGTCCATAATTTTAAACGTAAATTTTACCTTTGAGATCCTGTTTACACTGAAAACGCACCCGTGTAAAGGCCGCCGCCGAAAGAACTCAAATATTAGGACTAGAATATTGTCATACACTTGCATACATTTTTTTTTTTACTGTCCGAGTTAAATACGCGGACTTCTTTCATAACCTCGAATTGCTTTATGGTTCGGATAGTGTGTAGCATGTGTGTGTAGAAAGCACCGACATGGCACTATGCAACGAAATGCAAGGAGATAGGTACCTAGGCAGTTGCGTGTGCTAGTTCACAAGTTTGACATACTTGCAAAGTTCTCTTTGTGTCTCTTCTTCTCCTGCCCCTTATACAAGGTGGTAGGCTCAAATTGTAGCCGACTGGGTTGATACCACTACACTACTGGATGTAAGGTGATCGGATCGCATAGCAGCCTTGATTGCGTTTTCCTCTAGTTCAGTATAGCCAGCAATCCAAAGGGAAGTCTCCGGTACGGCACCTACCTTCTTGGAGGAGATATTGGCTGGTCGTAGCGTGAGTTCGGTATATCGGTATACCGCTAGGGTACGGGACTGTCTTCCGGCGAGTGTGTTTGACGAATCCTTTAACCTGGGTGTCTTCAAATGTCGTATTAACAGGCTATACAGCCTATAGCAACAGTCCGCAGATCTGCTGCTGGCATGGCATCTAACTGAGCGTTGTTTCGCGAGGAGAGGTGATTTTGACTCTGTTTCTCGGCACAGCCACCAATGTTGTTTTACATAAAAAAATAAAAATGTGTTCTGACTCCTCAGGCGATTTAACGTCCATTCCATAATTTTGATGTCCTTTTCGGTCCCCCTTCTGTTATTTACGACCCGAAATTACCGCCCTTTGCCCCCACTTCCGCGCACTGAGAAATGTCCTTTTCTGCGCCTAACACAATTCCTTATTTGTCCTATAATGGGTTGCTTCTAAGTAATTCTACCTGCGAGAGGGTTTGCTGGGGGATATACAAAATGTTGCAGAATAGACATTTTACAAAATTTTTTCAACAGGGCAGTCCTCGTAGTTTTCTGAGAAATTGAAAAGTATATGTATATCTTAAGTATCTAGTTTCCGCGATATTAATACGGGTTTCGTAGGCAACTTCTATAAAAAAATTCACAGATCTCATGCATTACATGGCCTTCGGGTACATTGAAAATGACTTTTAGGGCGTATTCAAATATTTTAGCTTTCGTCGATACGCGTCATTTGACACCCTAAATATTCAAGTAGCTTTAAAACTCACGACACCAGGGCGAATTCGCACTCTCGTTGGAAATAGGGGATTACACTGAAGCGATCGAAAAGACATTTTCAATGTCAAAATTACCGTCGCCCTATCGCACTTGGAGTTCGTTCGACAAGGATGACGCTCTGTGATCGACGACGACGACGTCGGATGATCTCTTACTAAAGATTGAGACACATTATTTGCTGCAGGGAACTAACTGTACTGTACATGAAATAACCCCTACTAGGGCCTAGAGAACCCGGGACGGCTGGCACGACGCCAACCCTTCCAACATATTGAGTTACTTAGTTAACGAGGTAAGCTGCGCACTGCGCGTAGTTTTTAGGTTTCCGTACCCCGTACGGAAGCCTAATTGCTAAGCCTACGCTTGTCTGTCTGTCTGTCCGTCCGTCCGTCCGATGGATATATCATTTAAACGGTAATAGGTAGCCGGTTGAAATTTTCACAGAATATTTGTTATTAGTGCGGATGTAACCAAAAATAAAGAAATGCAAAAAGTACGAAATTAAGGGGGTACATACATACATACATATCACACACGCTGAATCCCGACAATCGGGGTAAGCAGAGTAATCGGTGTCGTGCTGCAAGTACTCTAGTAAATTACAGCACAACACCGATCACCACGTTTTGCAAAGTATTTGAACAAGATTAAATCGATCAAGCAGCAAGTAAGGCACGAAGACCCACCTGCTGCGTGACTCGGTGGAAGTACCGTCACAGATTACTAAATAGTTACTTCGTAACAGATGAATCTCTCCATAGAAAAAGTTACGTACCTTCGGCTTTAATAGCCTAAACTTTTACGACGCCAGTCGCTGCGTGCGAAAATGTACCTAAACGAAAGAGCGTAAAGTGATTATTGCTTTGCAGCTGCGCGCGGACGCGGGGCCTTGAAGCAAATTCAGTGACGTTAGGGCTGCTACTTTCGATAAAAATATCAATGCATTACACAATCTTTAATATTATTATATTGTAAAGAGGAAATATGTGTGAATGTTTGTTCGCGAGCTGCAGCACAGATTTAAAAATGTTTTTTTACTGTTAGATAGGTAAAATTTTTTTTTTTTTTAACATATAGGCTACTACTAGTTTTAGCCCGCGGCTTCGCCCTCGTTAAAATATATTAAAGGAAGAAATTAGTTCAGCCCGAAAATACTTCAGGTAATCCTACCTACCTACTACCCCTGTAATGTTATTATTGTTACACAAATCGTAAAGTGACTGTGATAGACAAACAGACAGATATATCGAACATACCGAAACTCAAGCGAAACACAACATAAACCAAAATACCTATCTACCTACCATTTTTAGTGTTACGTACCAAAGGGTGCCACGGGACCATAATACTAAGCCCCGCCGTCCGTCCGTATGTCAGCGGGCTGTATTTCTATTACCGCTATAACAAGAAGTAGTAAAAATATAAAAAATAAAGTACCTACATAGTGTTAAATCTTGTACGGTGGTACGGAACCCTTCGTGTGCGAGTCCGACTCGCACTTGTCCGGTTTTTTAGAATAGGTAATTATTGCTCAACAAAAACAATATACTCACATTTCTTCATCAGCAGGTAAATGGAAAAAAGAGAGATTTTTATCTCTCCTCTTGCTGGATTTACATCCATCTACTGCACATAAATTGCCACTGCCACTATTAACAGAAGCCATGTCAACTTGAATTAAGACATAGGCAAAGAAACTCTTTGGATATAGGTAGGTACGACCGTACGAAGCAGTAGCGTGAGCGCGCGCTCACGTAGGTTAGCTCCACGCGGCTGTCGGCAGCCCAATGAATTATGGATCGCCGGCGGTCCGGTCGGCGGTAGGTAGTTATCGCGCGCAAGTACATAGAGTGCGTGAGCCCTGGTACCGTGCCAAGGTGAGAGGTGGCGAGCCCGTCGCCCTTTAGCACGATATCTTGTCCTTATCCCTTAGTCGCCTTTTACGACATGCGCGGGGAGAGATGCAGTGGGGCTATTCTTTTTAAGTACCGGCACCACACGGTACTAATATCTTAATTTTCAGAACAGCGCCATCTACCGAATTATTCAAACAATTTAACAACTAAAGTATGACGTTGTTTCTTTGTTTTTGACCACCATGTTTGACGCTTGTATATTTTACCGTTTTTACAATAGAGCAAAAAAAATATTTGAAAAAAATATATATTTCTTATACCCCTTAATTTTTTACGATTTGTTTTTTTTTTTATAATACCCGCCATAATAACCCCTAATATGTGAAAATTTCAACAAGCTACCTACCTATTGCGGTTCAAAAGATGCATTATCTACTTACTCTAACGTAGTACTTTCAATGAATTTTCACCAAAAGCACTTTTACAAATTCGGTAAAAAATCTTAAAAAAACCCTCGAAAAAGTTACTCAATTTCGGAGTTTCAATCTCGCGAGCGGAGTAGCAGAGTGTTATCTCTTCTATTCTTAAAGATTCGTAGACAAAAATCTCTCCGCCAAAAGGCGAAAGAGGCCAATTCACTAGCATGCAAATCGAGATACGAGTTCGATATTTCGAGTAAAATAAAGTGCCATAAGTACGCCGAGTTAGTTCCGGTAAAATATATTGCAGTAATATCGCCGGTACTCGAACTTGGCATGCACGTCAGCGGCCTTGACACAGCTCAATGAGTTGACGGCACAGGACGTTCCTGAATTTGATATATTTTCCTCATCGTTAGGAGTTCGCGATCCCGTCACATTTTTTTTATGGAAACTGACACCGTTTGCTACGTCACCTACAACAGCCCATAACACCGGGTGAACTAGGTGCCATGTCAGTGCTTCCCTTCATTTCATGTCGGCTACACTGAACTGGACGCTAAACACGAACTATGTATTTACATAGCCGTTTCTACCGACGTTTCGCTCAGTGCGGTGGTACCAACCCTGCCGGGATAAACCCTACCACCTAGTAAGGTAAGAAGGGAAGGGACCTACAGTTTTTAACGTGGAATCCATACCACGGTCAGCCTCCAACGGTCGAGCGGTCACCCATCCAAGTACTGACCGCGCTCAGCGTTGCTTAATTGTATATATTTATTGCACTCACATAAAATATGGGCAAAAGGTAACACTTAATGCCTCTAGTAATTTTCTAACAGTATACCTTTGGGGCATGGCAAGTGCTAGGTGAGTGGCAGAAAGAAAATATATACTGTGATATATATATTATGACAGAGTTACTGAAATACAAAAAAGATAAGATAAACTTAAATATTATTAGTTACATAAGATCTAAATATTATATACATATATACCAGATATAAATTAAATATACACATAAGGCACCAGAACCGGTAAATTAATATGTATGACGTATTGGGTAAAACTGTAATGTCTTATGTAAATTTGTCCGTTAGTGAATTGGTTTGCAGTCGCATCAGTATGCGCCACGTGACACGCATCAAACGAGCGAGCGGGTGCAAGTAACATCCCTTTCCTTAGTACTGCCGCCTCTTTCCTGAATAAATACAAAACTAATTCATTGTAATATTATATTTTATGCATCATAGCTGGGGGATCCAACAGCACTTGCTATTCCACTAGGAATAGGGGATCCTCTTGTAATAGCAAGTGCTGTTGCATCCCCCGGTGGATTCAGCTAGGGAATCTAGGGGAATCTAGTGGAATCCACCGCTCGAAAATATAAATAAGTAAGAAAAAAAAAACCTAAAATAAAACTATAATGTAAGTGTTCATGAAAGATTTTTCAATAAAATTCATATCCCGAAAAAGTCGGAGTTGCGTCAGTAAGATACGTAGAATTACCTCGGGCCGAGTCCCTCGTGTCAGCTGTCAAACAAACTAGCAATTAATCGCGCCTACGCGATCATCCATTATCAGCACCAGTACAGATTTTAATTACTGTGTTATTTCCTACAATCTGGGTCCCATCTGAAAAACAGCACCATATTGTCATCAGTTAATTCCTATGTTTTGTTTGAGTCATGCGTTGCGTATTGTATAAATTTTAGTTTTTGTGTATTTTTTTTAAGTTTTTTTTATGATGTTACATACATGTTAATTTATGTCTTCCTATGTTTGTATAATTTAACCAGACTTTATTTCATTGTTATTCCGTCTGTTTGAAACTCGAGGACGCAATATTATAATACAAAATACACATAAAATATCCTAAGTACTGCAAAATTATTAAAATTCAAATTTTTCACCAACTAGTCATTCAAACAATTTGCAATAGAACTGCCAATAACATTGTTTTAAAAATTTATTTGTAATGTATCTCGATCTCAGGACGCAGTGCTATCTCAACGCATGAACGATTGCTAGACAGTAACATATGAAAGTGAAAGTCCTTAGGGGACAAGAAAGGGTGGATAGAAACTTGTGTGAGGTGATGGTACTAATCCCACTCCATTTCTGAGACATCTGTTTGGAGTACAAAATCTGTGTGGAGTAACGTCTCTTCGGCCTGTTTTTCAGATTAATCTGCTCCCTTACACGAGAACCAGTGGACTAGCTAGATAGATAGATAGAAAATGCTTTATTGCTACAAGAAACATTCAACATTAATAAGTACATAAATTATAAATAAAATTTACTTAGGGTGCAAAGGCGGAAATATCCCTTACAGATATTTTTACAGTCAACCTATATTTCCCCCCTGTATTTGTCTCTGAGGTTTATTCTTGTCTCTGAGCCATTGGTCTAATTGCATTGGCGACTCAGTACTCTGTACTCACAAAGGTTCTTCAACCACTAAAGCACAGACGCATCGTTGGATCATTGAGTCTGTTTTACCGGTACGGCCGCTGCTCTGACTCACTTCCCTCATCTCTCCTTCTCCTGTTCGCATTTGCCAAACCCGCCACACTTTCGCGTAATACCCCTTTGTAGTCGTCAGAAGAAGTTCTTCGAATACCCTAACTAATTCGTTCTTGTATCGCAATGGAAAGGTGTGAAATGGCCTTTTGGGAAATATCTTTGCTATTCCTACAATCCACGGATCCAGCGACATTAGTCCGCCTCCAAGCCGGACTGGAACCTCTTCTGGGGTGAAATTGGCTGCGTCTGAGGTTACGACTTCGAACACAGCCGCCCAGAGTTTGACAGCAATAAAACATTTTTTTTTCCAGCAAAGAAATATTTTACTATATGGCGCCTAGTAACGCCACATGTACATTTTTGAAGAAGTAGCCCGTGATAACTAGACCAATCCAAAGGCTAAAAACTACTGCAAAATATAGAACAATTCTTTGTCTATCGATCATAAGTTTTTGGTTATAAAATTTTATAATTTTCTATACAAACTATACGGTAACTAAATGTAGATTTTTTCTTTCGCGTTGAACTTTGAAGACTTGATCTCAGAAACTAAAGAGAATTTGAATGGATTTTTTATAGCAAAGTGACGCCATTTGTATCCATCGATCATAAGCTTTTCAAAGTTCTATAGCGAAGGGTTGCAATTTATGAAAAATACCCCTTATGAAAACTACTACGCGCTACGCCGCCGTTGGCGTTACTAGGCGCCTTGATTGTAAGAACGTTCTACGAGTATTTTGTTCGACTTCGCAGAAAATTAATAATCCTAAAAAAACTCGAAAGAGCATGAAATCGGATTCACGTTTGTAACATCTAAAGGTTGTTTGGAAGGAAAAATTCAAGGGATAAGCCCCACTTTTCACCTTTCTCTTCGTATGTACGTTCATAACGCCGCGTCTGTATCCAAGTGGGGTAGGCAGATACGACGGATCTAACCGTGCCACGCTCCTGCCACTCCTCTGAAGCCTGTTCCACTCACAAAATATTCTTCAAATGCTCGTCGGTTACGACGGGCACTACGCACTTGACCATTTTTAAGAACGTGCCCGATCTGGTCTAGGTACGTCCGTCTAGAGCCTGTAGGGCCTAGGATCACACTTCCCGAATCTTATATAAACACTAGCGTTTGCCCGCGGCTTCGCTGGCGTGAATTTCGAATTTAAAAAGAAGAAAGTAAGTAAGCCCGCTACCGTACCTTTATTTCGGCGCGCGGACCAATTCGGTTTGTATGAGAGCCACATCTTATCGTAATCGGAACTGAATTTTATTTAGCTTTATACTGTGTTGCGTATAGTTATAAATGTGCTTGTACTAAGTTTCATCGAATTCGGAATATCGGTTTAGGAGTTATCGAGAAACATACATACATACAGAAAATATTTAAAAAAATCATCAATTTAGTTAACTGCCTCTGCGAGACAGATAATTCTAGTGCAGAGCATATGTATAACAAAAAATGTGTGTTTAAAAAAAATGAATAAATAACTAAAAATAACTAACTAAAGTTTCAGTATCATATAGATAGAGTCTACAAACGCAGTATCTCATAAAACAAAGTAACTTACTCCACGACCATCCCTTACAGATTTATTATTAAGTAGTATTGACTTGCTCCATTTTCTTACAATATGACCGAACCAACGAAATTTAACCGACTTAAAAAAGGTTTTGTTTAAGGACCATCTCTATTAAATGAGTACATACTTACTTACTTTTCTTAAAGTACTATAGACACAGTAAGTCCTAATATCTCTAGTTAATGAAGGATTAAGAGCATTGAATCCATTCAGCTCAGGACTTAAAGAACTGAAAATGATTTCCTTTTTTCTAAACTACGAAAAAGTAATACTACGTAATACCCAGAAGATATATTATACAAACAATAATATATCTTATTTATATGGAAATACGTGTTCAAATCGTTGTAACATAGGAAGCACGTATGACTTTTCGACATCGAAAAAGTCAGAAGACATTCTAAGCCGTATTTCAATTCCAGCGCAATTTCTTATCAGCTCTATGTCACTCGTGATAAAGTGTATTCTTGAACGACGATTGTCGCGTAAATCCTCTCTGCCGTGCTACGAGGGTCGCTTAAGGAAAAACATGTCTTATTCTTTTCACGATAAAGTTGATTAATGCATGTATGATGGTTGGAGATACGCCTGTTTGGCCTGAAGTCAAGGATTTGATATCAAAGGGAACTATGGAGTCAAATTGCACGCTGTATGCCATCTGTCGACTTACAAATAGATAGAGAGACATAATGAAACGGGCATGGGGATATGAGATGAATATTATGTAACCTTTGAGTCTCAGGGCTCAAATACACATGCCGGCGTTTGGTCTTTTGCGCTAGAAAATTCGAAAGGGTTCAACTGCGCTATCGTCACTAACGGCAGTCTTCATTACCGCTATACATAATCGGTGGTGGTGGGCGCCGCCGCCACCGTAAATAAACATGATTTTTTTGCGTTTTGAGATTTCCGTATCCGGTACGGGACCCTATTACTAAGCCTACGCCGTCTGTCTGTCTGTTCGTCCGTACGTCTGTTCGAGGGCTGTATATCTTGAACCGTAATGTGGCCTTTTGGTTTGTGTTGTGTTGTTTTGGCCAATGTGGTTTGTGGTTTTTTTTTCAAACTTTTTTTTTCGATATAACTTTTTTTGGCGAAAACATTTGAAGGGCATTTTAAATTTTTTGTTAAAAAAATATACATAAATAAAATTGCTCATTTTCACTATAGTTTCTGAGAGACACTTAACACGGTTAGATTGCCCTAGACAATTCAGCGGAAACAAACAAAAAGTTTTGATTTTTTTTTTCTGAAAACGCCAGCAGGTTGTCGGAGAATGCCAAAAGGAAAAGTTAAATAGGAGAAAAGCGAGCACCAGGAGATTGTTTAATCACCTCTGAGAAGCTTTGCTGACTAGAAGTTTTCTTACTTTCATAATTTAATTCTTATTGTTTTTTCTTTACTTTTTTGGTGTTAAGTACCACTTTACTTACTTTTTTTGGTTTACATACATACATATCACACTTTGTATCCCGACAATCAGGGTAAGCAGAATAATCTGTGTTGCGCTGCAAGTACTCTGGGAAATTACAGCACAACATCGACCACCACGTTTAGCAAAGTATTCGGACAAGATAACTATATCAAGCAGCGAGTAAGCAAGTTCACCCGGTGTTATTGCACTTGGAACTCACAGACGTATTGTTAATCAGGAAATTGTTAAAACAGCAGAAGATCTGACATTACATATTTCCAAAGAAATAACCTTTTTAGGAGTAATATTTGATCGCACTCTAACTTGGAAACCTCATATAGATACGCTTGCTGGTAAGCTAAGTTCAGCTTGTTATGCCATAAAAAAAATTAAAGAATTATGTGGCATACAAGCTGCTAAAACTGTGTATTATGCTTACTTCGATAGTCTTATGTCTTATGGATTATTATTTTGGGGAAACGCGGCGGAATCTAATAGAATATTTATTCTTCAAAAAAGAGCACTGCGTTGTATACTCAGTATGAGGGCGAGGGACTCTTGTAGAAATGTATTTGATAAAATAGGAATTATGACATTACCCAGTGCTTATATTTATCAAAATATCTGCTATGCTAGGAAATATATACAGGATGCTACGCTTCACTCTGATATGCACCAGCATGATACTAGACATAAAAATAATGTTCTAATTACGAAGCACAGGTCATCTAAAATGTCGAAAAGTTTTGTTTGTAACAGTGTTAGATTGTATAATAAAATACCAGAAGAGGTAAAAAATCTAAATGATACTTTGTTTAAGAAACATATAAAATCAACTCTTGTAAAGAAAGCCTACTATACTGTAAAAGAGGCATTAGTCAACAGGACTATATCTTGAGGTTCTGACTGCATAATTAGTTAGCGCATGACTAGGTACTATTTGTACTCAAATTTATTTACTAACCGATTGACAACTTGATACTTCAAGTATCTTAATATTTTTATTATAATATAATTTTTTTTATTATTTGACAATACTACGTTGTAATATGTATACTTATTATGACTAGGTACTATTTGTACTCAAATTTATTTACTAACCGATTGACAACTTGATACTTCAAGTATCTTAATATTTTTATTATAATTTTTTTTTATTATTATTTGACAATACTACGTTGTAGTATGTATACTTATTACTAACATTATTGAGTTGATACAAATGACGTATCAAAAAATTTGACAAAGGCTCTTTACACCTGATCCACTAAATTAAGTCCTTGCAGTCAGAACTTCAAAAACAAAACAAAAATCTGTTTTTGATCTTGCTCTCAAGCTGTATTTTCAATCGACTGTAGGCGGTGTTATTATGTGGATAGTCACTAAATGCTTGTAAAAATTATTATGAAAAAAAAAACCCTGCGAAGTTTCTTACCGGTTCTTCTTCGTGGGTGTAATCGAATCGGATAGAACAAATTGTGACAAATTCGAGTACAGTCATGCTGTCTAATGAATGCTTAATAAACAATATACAACAATATACAACAATATGGGCTGATATCACGGATGTTGTAGGTGATGTAGCCAACCGTGTCAGTTTCCATAAAAAAAAAACACCTGTTGCACGACTCGGTGTGGAAAGAAGGTGCCAAGGTAAGAGGTGGCTAGCCTGTCCTGTCACTCTTTAGCTCGGCATCTCGTCCTTATCCCTTAGTCGCCTTTTACGACATGCACGGGGAGAGGCGCAGTGGGGCTATTATTTTTAAGTACCGTCCCCACACCGTACTTTTTGGTTTACTTTGCTCTATTCGCACCAGACGGTGCAAGGAATAATTTTACCGTACCGCAACCGCATTGCGGTCAGCTTTAATCAACTTTCAAACAGTTTGACATGTCGGCTCCCAAACGGATCAGTTTTAATCCTAAACGTCAATGCTAGTTCGAGCGAACGAAGCCCTCAATCAATGCCTCACTTTTAGACAAGTTCGTAACAGAGATCTATAGTAGGTACTAGAAATGCCTTTTTCATAAATTACTCACAAAAAACATGTAACCAACCAAATCAGTTTATAAGCTAAGTTCACAATGACTGATGCTTGTGTCGTATGATGGCTCACTTTATCAGTCTTAGGTCTGCATATACGCGACCGAGCAGTGTTAGCGCATATAAAGCATGAGATAGATTTTACCGCCATTTTTATTAGGGGTCCGTATCCGTCGTACGGTACCCTATTAGTAAGCCTACGCCATATGTCTGTCCGTCTGTCTGTCTGTCCGAGTCTCTTGAAGCGTAATAGGTAGCCCGTTGAAATTTTCACAGAATATTTGTTATTATGGCCAATATAACAACAAATAAGAAAAAGTAAAAAATTCACGGGTTCCCCATACACGAAACAAAAAAGTGTATGCGCGCCATCACCGAAAACAATATGAAGCATTTGAACTAATCATGAATTTGAACTAATAGGAAAGAAGCATTTCATAAAACACGCCATAGATGGCGTGAGTGGCGCTCACCATGACATGGCGATACGGAACACTCGGTGCGCGAGTTCGACTCGCACTTGGCCGGTTTTTTTTAATACAGGCATTCGTGATGACAAATGCACGTGAAGGCGCACACACTTGTCTACCGTACCGTATTTCATATTACATTTAGCTAGGTGTGCTACCTACACAAATTATACTTATCTCTACATTCATATCTCTACCGCTAAGCCGCGTCAGACATACACGGCACGACACGGTCACCGTGCCGTGCATAGGCAGTTGTCAAAAAAAAAACCTGCGCATAGGCGTTAAAAAAACTGCAAAATATCTTGCCGGCTCTTCTTTCTGGGCTCGAACCGGATTGTAAAAACAAAATATGACAAATTCAAGTGTTGTGTATTACCATACGAATGATTGATGTGGTATATAGGCTAGTATGGCAGCGTTCACACGGACCGCGCAAGGACCGTACGAGTACGCGTGAACGATCCCATACTATATTATACTCTATACCAGCCATACTCAAAGTGTGCTCCGCGGAGCCCTAGAGCTCCGCGGAGCCTCTGTGGGGGCTCCGCGAGAATAGGAGAAAAAAAAAATCTAAAATACACCTCTCCTCTCTGGCTCGATTCAGCTCGGCTGCGCAGACGTCACGGCGCGGCGTCACAGTTTCATACCTCCCATTAGATATTTAATTATTGTTTTTCTCTTTTATTATAATATTATGTAAGTAACGGTTACATTGTAATATGATTATTATTAATAAAGAATGAACAAAAACAATTTTTTTTTTTATTTTAGGGCTCCGTCAAATATTTCGCTTTCCAAAAGGGTTCCGTCACCAAAAAAGTTTGAGAACCGCTGCTCTATACAATACACCACTGTCTTTTCTATGGACGGCACAGTGATCGTGCCGTGCCGTGTAATATAATATGTGAGAAAAGGTGAATATGCCCGAGCAGTGGCGTATGGTCGGAAATGAAAGCAGTGGGAGAGATTTCGGCCACTTCTGTTTTGCTTTTTAACCGACTTCAAAAAAAGGAGGAGGTTCTCAATTCGACTGTATTTTTTTATGTTTGTTACCTCAGAACTTTCGACTGGGTGAACCGATTTTGATGATCCATTTTTTATTTGAAAGCTTGTGCTTCCCGTGTTGCCCCATTTCAATTTGGTTAAGATGGGATTGGAAAGCGAGGCGGAATCGCGAGGCCGAAGGCCGAGTGATTCCGCCGAGTACATTAATAGCAAAAAATTACAAAAAAAAACTGAAATAAAAAACTATTTAAAAATATCAAAGAGTTTGTATTACATACAAACTCTTTGAAAAATATAAAAACCGCCTTCAAAAATGTATGAAATAAAAAAAAATCGAACCCTAGAGTTGAAGGCGGTGCTAAAGCAAGCAAAAATGATGCAGGAAAGAAAACATGAGTGGATGATATCCTTTGTGATTTGTGTAGCCTTCTTTAGCACCACCGCCTTCAACTCTAGGGTTCCATTTTTTTTTATTTCATACATTTTTGAAGGCGGTTTTTATATATTTTTAAATAGTTTTTATAGTTTTCACTCGAAAAACTGACATAGCATAGCATGTTATTCACAGTTTCAGATCAAAATGTTTCGTATCGTAAGTGAAAACCGTACATTATCTAAACATCCAGGTCCGCGCGTATAAACATGAAATATTCCATAGATAAGCCGACGTCCCCATACATATAATCACGTGTGATGTATGCACGTTAGAGCACGCGCCGCGAACGTGCTCGATATGAAACATGCCTCGATGCCTCTCCCAATATCCAGGAAAATTCTTCAGGATTATCGGCTGAAGGCGCGCGTCCCATACTAAATTAATTATTAACACGTATGTCAAACTTGAGGAATTTCCCGGTTGAATTTCGAACACAATATGCGTTCAGTTTAGATATTACTTGGCAGGATAATAATATGGTAGGTATAGAAGATTTACATTGTAGGTATCCAGAACGCTTATGCTGCCTTAAAGTGATGTGAGACTGCGTCTGACTCGAATTTCAAGAAGTGTACCGCCAATATTACTTACCTGACAGATTCAGTTTTATTATATGTAAAATTTCATCTATCAGCGCAGATCGATAGCTTTTTGAAAACACGATTTGATTAACTTCGCTCGATAAAAAAAAATCATGAACTTAGCCTCTGAATTTAGTTATAAAAACGTATTTAAGGCAACGTGGCCAAATGAAGGCTTTGGAAAAAATATATTTTATTTGTTGAATATATATCTAAACCCGTAGCTTTTTACTTTTTTATTTCGAGCCGTAGTTTTGAAATAAAAAAATAAAAACCAAATTTTTGATTGATTGATTGTGTTGCATCCTACTCCAACAAGCGAAAGCGGCGCCTTGAAAGAGGAGTACGCGTGAATACGGGTTGACAGGGCCTCAAGAACCATCAATACTTTGCGACTTTTTTCTACAAAGCCAAATACCTAAATCTAATTCAAGTTTTACGTTTTTTTATCGGGTGTAGAGTCTGTTTGAGAACCGCTGCTCTATACAATACACCACTGTCTTTTCTATGGACGGCACAGTGATCGTGCCGTGCCGTGTAATATAATATGTGAGAAAAGGTGAATATGCCCGAGCAGTGGCGTATGGTCGGAAATGAAAGCAGTGGGAGAGATTTCGGCCACTTCTGTTTTGCTTTTTAACCGACTTCAAAAAAAGGAGGAGGTTCTCAATTCGACTGTATTTTTTTATGTTTGTTACCTCAGAACTTTCGACTGGGTGAACCGATTTTGATGATCCATTTTTTATTTGAAAGCTTGTGCTTCCCGTGTTGCCCCATTTCAATTTGGTTAAGATGGGATTGGAAAGCGAGGCGGAATCGCGAGGCCGAAGGCCGAGTGATTCCGCCGAGTACATTAATAGCAAAAAATTACAAAAAAAAACTGAAATAAAAAACTATTTAAAAATATCAAAGAGTTTGTATTACGAATACAAACTCTTTGAAAAATATCAAAGAGTTTGTATTACATACAAACTCTTTGAAAAATATAAAAACCGCCTTCAAAAATGTATGAAATAAAAAAAAATCGAACCCTAGAGTTGAAGGCGGTGCTAAAGCAAGCAAAAATGATGCAGGAAAGAAAACATGAGTGGATGATATCCTTTGTGATTTGTGTAGCCTTCTTTAGCACCACCGCCTTCAACTCTAGGGTTCCATTTTTTTTTATTTCATACATTTTTGAAGGCGGTTTTTATATATTTTTAAATAGTTTTTATAGTTTTCACTCGAAAAACTGACATAGCATAGCATGTTATTCACAGTTTCAGATCAAAATGTTTCGTATCGTAAGTGAAAACCGTACATTATCTAAACATCCAGGTCCGCGCGTATAAACATGAAATATTCCATAGATAAGCCGACGTCCCCATACATATAATCACGTGTGATGTATGCACGTTAGAGCACGCGCCGCGAACGTGCTCGATATGAAACATGCCTCGATGCCTCTCCCAATATCCAGGAAAATTCTTCAGGATTATCGGCTGAAGGCGCGCGTCCCATACTAAATTAATTATTAACACGTATGTCAAACTTGAGGAATTTCCCGGTTGAATTTCGAACACAATATGCGTTCAGTTTAGATATTACTTGGCAGGATAATAATATGGTAGGTATAGAAGATTTACATTGTAGGTATCCAGAACGCTTATGCTGCCTTAAAGTGATGTGAGACTGCGTCTGACTCGAATTCCAAGAAGTGTAACGCCAATATTACTTACCTGACAGATTCAGTTTTATTATATGTAAAATTTCATCTATCAGCGCAGATCGATAGCTTTTTGAAAACACGATTTGATTAACTTCGCTCGATAAAAAAAAAATCATGAACTTAGCCTCTGAATTTAGTTATAAAAACGTATTTAAGGCAACGTGGCCAAATGAAGGCTTTGGAAAAAATATATTTTATTTGTTGAATATATATCTAAACCCGTAGCTTTTTACTTTTTTATTTCGAGCCGTAGTTTTGAAATAAAAAAATAAAAACCTAATTTTTGATTGATTGATTGTGTTGCATCCTACTCCAACAAGCGAAAGCGGCGCCTTGAAAGAGGAGTACGCGTGAATACGGGTTGACAGGGCCTCAAGAACCATCAATACTTTGCGACTTTTTTCTACAAAGCCAAATACCTAAATCTAATTCAAGTTTTACGTTTTTTTATCGGGTGTAGAGTCGTCTCGCGTGGAGTGGGTTCCGTACAAAGACATTAAACCCACCCTCTTGTTTCGTATCATTCCGTTTTTCTTGAGAACTTTAAGACTGAGGATTTTCGTTTAGGTTTTCCTTTAAACTACAGGAAACGCCATATATTCGTTATGTTTTTCAAAAAATTTTGATTCAAGTTTCGGAGATAAAGGTAGGGAATGCTCGATTTTCGTATATTTACTTTAATATCTTTTAAATTACGCATTTTAAAAATTATAACATTAGTATTTGTATTTTTTATAACGAGTAATTTGATTTAATATGGCACTCGAAAAAAAAACCGGATTGTCTCTTTCTAAAGCTCGACACGCATTATTTGCTGCCGGGAACCGTACTTATTCATCCATTCTATAAAACATTTTAAAATTTTTGAGCGGGAAATTTTTGCTGCTAAAGATAGAATAGAATAGAATAGAAATATCCTTTATTGTACTTAAATATAAATTTTATAAAAGGCGGACTTATTACCTATGGCAATCTCTCCCAGTCAACCTTCTTAATTGAAAACATAATATAAAGGTAGCAACAAAAGAAGAGAAGTGAGAGAAACTTAATACTAACGAAAGTTAATTAATAAAAGTATACAAGCGATACAATAGCGATACAACGATAAAAGATACACAGTTTTTATAATTTTTTTTTCAGTCATTCGTCGTCAAGAAATAACTTACCACATAAATCTAAAGATTTAATGCTGAGGATAAGAATTAATGCTTGTCTTATCACAATATTTTGCCTTTATTCAATGGAGTACATTAACTTTACCCTTCTCCCGTTTTCATCCCCACATGTTCAGTGTTCAGGCAGGGCGTTGCCTTCCAACGCAGGCCCCGACCGAATGTTCTGAGACCCTAGTAATCTCCTTGTAAGTTGCCGACGACGTGGACCGAGTTTCAAGATGGCGGACCGACTTTGTGATGCCTGGGGTTGCCAGATTGCGATTTGATTCTAGCGGGAAAACTATAAGCTTTTCTGGCCTTCAGTGTTTTGCTAAAAGCAAACGACGACAACCTTTTTGTCCGCCTCATAGCCGGCATGGCGCCTCTCTGAGCGTGGTTTCGCGAAGAATGGTGTTATTGGCTGTGTCTGATCTTCCGTTGAAGTATTGGGCACAGACACCTGCGCCGGGTGTCTATAAAAAAAAAAGAATATTCTGTGTGACAAAATTGGTTAATCGCTCGTTGATAATCGTGCCCAAAAGACGAAAATTATTAAAACGGTGCGTGTACCCTATCACCTATAACCTGGGGATCTTCAAAAGGCGTGTCAATAAATTAGGCGACGACCTTTTTGTCCGCCTCATAGCCGGCATGGCGCCTCTCTGAGCGTGGTTTCGCGAAGAATGGTGTTATTGGCTGTGTCTGATCTTCCGTTGAAGTATTGGGCACAGACACCCTCGCCGGCTGTCTATAAAAAAAACATGAGGGGTCATGGAACAACCGACAGAAGTAAAGCTTCATAAGCTTTATATTTAAAATCCAATTATTTAATTTAATTTCGTTCGGGATAGCGTCATCTATGCGATATTCCTTTCAACTTATACAATGCTTCGACATCAAACTTCCGTTCGTACTTTCGTGACGTTTCACTTTTAGATAGAGTTATATTCCCATCCCAAACGTGAGTTAAAAAGTTTCGCTTCCAAAAAGTTTATTCGTTCGTTCATAATCGTGTGTTCGCCCGCTCTAATTTCAAATTATTCAAACAGATTCGGTTCTTGAAAACTCTATTCTAATAGAACTTTAGGAACGATTTTTCAGCACGTTCGATAACGAATTGTTTTCACGCGTTCGCTGTTCGCCCGAACGAAAGAGATTCTATGGAAAACGATTCCAGCGCTAATAGTGAACGATTTGGGCACAAAAATCGGTCATATAATTTTATCGTTCGTAAGAACGGCGAGCGACTTTTTCTATATAAAAAATAACAAATTATCTTCTTTTCTATATAAAAAATAACAAATTATCTGTTTTGCATCTATGTCTTAATACATTATTTAATTGTTTGATTATGTATAAACTTTTATTCTGTTTGCCTTTACTACGTTTCAATGTGTTCCACAGAGAAGCGTAGTGGGGACATGTTGTATGTATAGTATATACTTTATGTTTCTCTTTTCTGAAAAAGTTCAGACATGTCAGCGAGTCGATGAGCTGTTTTTGCCCGATTTATTTTATTTTATTTATTAAGGAAAAAAACAAATAAAATAAAATAAAACGGGCAAAACAGCTTATCGACTCGCTGACATGTCCGAACTTTTTCAGAAAACTAGACGCCCTAGCAGCGTCCTTGCCTGGCGCGGTTAAAGTCGGGGAGACACGTCCGTGTATGTGCGGCTTATATTAGCTTTTGCTTTACATACATAATTTCCCACATTACAAAATGGCACATTTGTCTGTGTGAAAAGTTTAATAAAGCCCGACTGCGAGAAACAGTTGATGTTAAAGAGCTGTTAAGAGATAATGCTGTAGTCAGGCTTCCTGTCTATTTGAATGATTCTACAAATGACCATCATGGAACTGGCGATAACAGCTCGTGACCGTCTGTCCGAGGGCTGTATCTGTTTAACAGTAATAGGTAGCCCGTTGAAATTTTCACAGAATATGTATTATTATGGCCGATATAACAAATAATAAAAATAAGAAAAAGTAAAAAATCACGGGGGTCTCCATACAAGAAACTAAAAAGTGTATGCGCGCCATCAACCGAAAAGAATATGAAGCATTTTATACATAAATGGCGTGAGTGGCGCTAACCATGACATGGCGATAAGGAACCCTCGGTGCGCGAGTTCGACTCGCAATTGGCCGGTTTTTTATGTAATACCGTATCGATGGTTGAGTTAGAGGGGCCAAAGCACATGCTCCGACCAGGCCATATCACCTCAGAGAATGTAGGTGCAATAACGGAGGCGTGCCTTAGGATTGCTGGCTATACTGAACTAGAGGAGAACACAACCGAGGCTGCTATGCGGTCATCTTACATCCAGTCCGGTGATACCAACCCAGTCAGCTACAATTTGAGCCTACCACGTAGGCTAGGCGCAAGGGAAGGGCCCTAGAGTTTTACAGCGCTCCCGTATGGTAAAGCACCAGGTGTAGGTATGCACGTAAAGCTTTCCATCAGAAAAAACTAATTGTTACACGCCGACCTGATTCGAACCTCTGGGAAGAGAAGCAGACGCCAAGACCATTCGGCCACACGCCGCTTAAATTTTGCGTTCAATTTTAACGCGAGCGAAGCTGAACGGGCTGTGTATACATAAATGTACACTGTACATACATTCAAAGCTGAGAAAAAACTCGCTCATGCTTGTTATAAAATATATTGAAACCGACAAAAATTTCATTTGATAATAATTATTTTTGAATAGTCACAACTCAAGTCAATTTTCTTAGCCCAAAATATGAGTAAACTTAAATTGTAAAGAGCCTTGTACCCCAATCGCGAAGGCTTAAAGAACTCGCAGAACAAATTGATTTCGAATAAAAACTAATTAAAAAGCGAAATTAAATGAAAATACTGGCTCATTGGGGTGAATGAAATTTGTTATTCCTATTCGATGTTACTGTGTACTTGCAACCTATTCCAAAATTATGTTGCCCAATAATTATGCATTTTATTGGCTTTGCTTTGGAAACGTTTTGCAAATTTTTGCTGTTAGTTCATAGCTAAGAATTCTGTAAGAATTTTCAAGAACATTTTTCCAGCGTCGTCGGTAGCTCGCTGGTGCGTTGCATTGACGTTATTTCGTTGAAGATAAGCACACGCGAACGAGGTCGGAACTTGGATGGGTAACCGTCCGACCGTTGAGGCTGACCGTGGTTCGGATTCCACGTAAATCTGTAGGTGCGTTCCCTTACCTTACTTTGTGGTATAGGGTTTAACACGTTCAGATTGAAACCACCACCGCACTGAATGAAGGCCGGTCGAAAATAGCTCACGTTTTCCGTCAAGTTCAGTGTAGCCGGCACGACCAATAGAGAAAGCGCTGACAGAGCGGCTAGTTCACAAAGATGTGATGGGACTGACATCGCGGGTGTAGTAGGTTTTTTTTTTATGTAATCCGGTATGAGTGGCTGTGTCGGAGGGGCCAAAGCACATGCTCCAACCAGCCAATATCACCTCCGATAAGGTAGGTGCCATACCGGACACTTCCCTGGATTGCTGGCTATACTGGACTAGAGGAGAACACAGCCGAGGCTGCTATGCGGCCATCTTACATCCAGTACGGTGGTACCAACCCAGTCGACTACAATTTGAGCCTACCACCTAGTTAGGGTCAAGGGAAAGACCAAGGTGATGTAGCCAACCATTGCAAGGTGCCATACCTTGACCCTTTCGAATGTAGTTGTAATTTTTTTATAGAAAGCGCGACATGTGGCGCCTAGCCACCCATAAGATTTCTAACGACACCCATGGACGTTCGGTCATACGCGGGGGTTGCGAATGTCATGCCGGCCTGACAGGTACCCATTCAAGCCTATCTTGAAGGATCCGAGACTATACTTGGGGAGAAATATGTGGGCAGATTAGGTCCTGCTTGAAGTACTGCTCGCACTTGTGGGATGGTACAGCCAAATACCAGCTTGCGCCTTTGGATTCGATCCAGCGTCGAGCCGTGCGACTAGTGGTTGACCCCGACGACGACGTGTCCCGCGATCTAGAACCACTGCAACTCCGTAGGGATGTTGGCGCCCTAAGTGTGTTCCATCGCTTATTCCATGGGGAATGCTCGGAGGAGCTGTTTGACGCGATCCCGCCATCCCCTTCGCACCTCCACACAACGCGCACTGGGCAGGGATTGCATCCCTATTCCCTATAGTATAGGGAATAGGGATGCAAGTCAAGGCAAGTCAAGCGTATAGGGCCTATACGCTTGACTTACCACGAATGCTTACCAATCGGTTCTGCAGATCTTTCCTCCACAGAACTGGTAAACTCTGGAACGTTCTTATGGACTGACACGGTTATCTACATCACCTACTTATCAGCCCATGTGAACTACGTGCCATGTCAGTGCTTCCCTTCGGTCGAGCCGGCTACACTGGACTGCCCCTGTACCGGCTTACTCACTCGCCGAGGTGAGTATGAGAAACGATCTCACTCAACCAATCAGAAGGCGTTCAGTGAGGCATCCGGCCCGGCTATTGGTTGAAATATGCGAGGAGTTAGCGAGTGAGTTAACGCCGGTAGACCCGCTGGATGGAAAACACGAACTATTTACATAGCCGTGTCAACCGACCTTTCATTCAGTGCGGCGGTATCAACCCGGGCGGGTTAAACCCTACCACGTAGTAAGGTAAGAAGGGAAGGGACCTACAGTTTTACGTGCAATCCGAACCACGGTCGGCCTCCGGCCGAGCGGTCACCCATTCATCTACTGACCGCGCCCAGGTGCGTGCTTATGATCCGATCCGACAGTTAACCGACCGCACCACTGAGCTACCGAGGCTGACATGCATAACATATGATTTTTTTTTATGTTATCCGATATGGGTGGCTGAGTCGGGGGGGCCAAAGCACATGCTCCGACCAGCCATTATCACCTCCGAGAAGGTAGGTACCGTACCGGACACTTCCCTGGATTGCTTGCTATACTGGACTAGAGGAGACCACAACCGAGGCTGCTATCGGCCATCTTACATCCAGTATAGTGGTACCAACCCAGTCGGTTACAATTTGAGCCTATCACCTATTATGGGAAAGGGAAGGGCCCTACAGTTTTACACCGGTTCCGAACGGTGAAGCAGCATATGCTTAGTACTAACATACAAAAATAACATATCCTACGTCAAAACACTAAATGGAGTGACCGCCTCCCCCGGACGTTCGCGAGGTCCCCACACGCTACCCTATTTGAAATGGGACGCGTGTTTGAAAACTTTCTCCATATTTCGTGCGCCCTTCGAAGTCTGCGAGCGGAATAGGGAAGGAGGCCTCGAATAACTTTTCCCTTTGTTCTTTTGAGTAATGAACGTTGCAAATTAAATTTAGTCTGTAGGTAGCCAAATTCGCATACTATTGATTTTGTCGAAGTTACTCGTTCGCTCAGATTAGTTTTAGTGCTGCGAACGCTTAGCAACGAGAAGGCGGTGTTTACATTAATCAGGCAGAGCTGGTATACAATTTACATTAGGCAAACAGGGTAGTCATTAGCAGCGAGTAAGCCTCGTTTGTCCGTCCGTCTGTCACGACACAGGAGGTACCTGAATCATTAATTTATACGCTAAGAAGTTTTGACAAATGTTTCAATCTATCTTTAGGAATCAGATGTACCGTGTGGGGCGGGTACTTAAAAATATGTTAAGTGCGAGTTTTACTCGCGCACGGAGGTTTCCGTATCTATCCGCTATCAATAATATCCGCCTGCCTATCTTTTGTCTTTCGGCAATGCAATATATGAAAGCCTGTGGCACCATCTATTATTCAGTAGCGCGACTAATCGATTTTATTGCACGTTTGTTGTATGAGAATCTATAAGCGGCGGGTGGCCGAGTGGTTAGGGCATCGGCTTCTCATGCGAGAGGTCCGCGGTTCGAATCCCGTCGGCGTGTACCAATGAGTTTTTTCTGACGAAAAAATTTACGTGCATACCTACATCTGCTGCTTCACCGTTCGGAACCGGTGTAAAACTGTAGGTCCCTTCCCTTGGCCCTTACTAGGTGGTAGGCTCAATTTGTAGCCGACTGGGTTGGTACCACCGTACTGAATGTAAGATGGCCGCATAGCAGCCTCGGTTGTGTTCTCCTCTAGTCCAGTATAGCCAGCAATCCAGGGAAGTCTCCGGTATGGCACCTACCTTTTCGGAGGTGATATTGGCTTGTCGGAGCATGCTCTTTAGCCCCTCCAACTCAGCCACCCATACCGGATTACATAAAAAAAAAAAAATTAAAAAAAAATTAGAGCCCCCCTAATTTTTAACATTTTCTTATTTTTCTTATTTCCGCCATAGTAACACTTATATCCGCCATAGTAACACATATTCTGTGAAAATTTCAACGGGCTACAATTACGGTTCAAGAGATACAGCCCTCGGACAGACGGACGGACGGCGAAGGCTTAGTAATAGTCTTCCGCACGGGATACGGAAAACGAAATAGGCGCTAAAACGAATAGCCACACTGCCACATATCCCCGTGCATATCTGAAAAGGCGATTACGGGGTAAGGACAAAATGCCGTGCTAAAGGGCTTCAGGTAGCCACCTCTCAGCTTGGCACGGTTCTTCCACCTAGTCACGCAGCAGCTGGGTTTACGGGCCTTACTTGCTGCTTGATAGTTATCTTGTCCGAACTATTGAGAGATCACAATAGATCTATCTAGGTCGCAGTGATATTAGGGCTCAGGGGCCCTAAACTTCAACTTTGTCAAAATTAGGGACGAGACAGAACAGAACGATAGCAAGGGCACTTATCGTTGGTCGCTTCCCGTATTGAGAGCGTTTTTGGGAGCATTTTAAAATTTAGAACATGTACCGGTCGCGCGGGCACTTTGTTCAATTCTCCATTGTTAATGTTTAGACTCTTGTAAATTATCCCTAATTTTGACCGCATAGTGAATTATTTGTATGACATGCATGTGGTATACCGTTGGAAAGGGCGTAAACTAGCGATTTTTTTAAAAGAAAATGAAGCTATCAATTGCTGTCAGTTTTTTTTTAATGAATTAAGAAATTAAGATTCTGTCATATTTTTACTCGTTCTCGGGACTTTGGGAGGTCATAAGACCTTTTAATGGTATTAAGTTCATCAAATAATATTTTTTCTAGAAGAAGGAGACATCGTAAATTCAATAAATGTTATTTCGTGCTGATACAATCATAAACAAAATAGTTAAAAGGGTTTAAAAGTGGGATTTTGGTAATTTTAAAAATAAAGAAAAAAAAATCGTATCTCTATACCACGTGACATCTGACAAAAGGTATCACTGGTCAATACGTTGCAAATGACCCCACTTACCTACAAAAAAAAAATTGTCCGTCGATGTGCCGAACACCCTGTATAATATAAAGTGCAGTTTATAAACAAACTATTCTTTTAATACATAAAGACCCTTAACTTACTTACCTAAGGGAGGTAAGTCACTGTCACTGATACTTGAAGCTTGAGAGCACTACTGGCAAAATGTTCGACCTGCAGTTTCCTGCAGTTTAGTTTCAGAACGCTGCTGGCAACTCTCAGTGTCGGTGGTACCTGTACCCACGCTGTACCTAATCCAACGTTGAAAGTTGCGAGAACTCTACAGGATACTTGTGTAAGCCGGGCTTTGTGGGCGAAAATCGAAGCGGTTCTCGTTTATTTCTGTAAACATGTTTTTCTCATAATATTTTATGTTTATAAGTTAGTACTAAGCACGTACTCGCTTTATATATATTTTTAATTAGAAAAATGCAAAGCGAAAATCATTGGAAAAAATACATCCCGACCAGGATTCGAACCTGGGTCTCTGGCTTGAGCCGCCAACGCGATAACCAACTACGCAACCGGGCCGTGACGTATTATCTCCAAATTTTCGATCTTATTGCACCTTCATGCATGATGTCGCATAATTTTTGCGAACAGTCAACTTGCACGGTTCCATATTGAACCTTAACATAACTTAACATAAGGTTCAATATGGAACCGTGCATGTTTTTCTCATTCAGGTTAGTCTTATTTTTAGGGTTCCGTACCGCTCATTATTAAACCTGCACCGTTTGTCCGTCCGTCCGTCCGTCCTATCTGTGTAGGGCTGTATCTTTTGAGCCATTTGAAATGTTCACAGAATATGTGTTATTATGGCGGGTATGCTAACAAATTATTTAAAAAAAAGTAATAAACTAAGGGGGAGCCATGCAGGAAACGTGTTTTTTGAAAAGTGTTTTTCCTCTATCGTAAAAAAGATAATTTAGACAAACGATAAACTTTGAGTGATTATAGTGCAAATTCTAAAGTACAACAACTAATAATATAAACGGCTCAATTACGTGTTGTTACGGAAACCTCGGTACGCGAGTCCAACTCGCACTTGGCCGATTGTTCTCACTCTGTCTGTATAACATTGCTGATCACCAAGAAATATCGATCGTGTTCGTGTCTGATATTTCTGTTAGGTACTGTCATCATTTATACTAAAACTAAATTGACGATTTTTAGAAATATTTTCTGTATGTATTTTATGTTCCTCCATAACTCTTAAACCGATGATCCGAATTCTATGAAACTTAGTACAAGCGACGTAATACAAACTCTTTGACAAGCACATTCAGCTATACGTGACACACGATAGGCTCAAATTCAGTTCGGGTTACGCTAAGATGCGGCTCTCATACAGACCGAATTTATCCATGCGCGCCGAAATAAAGGTACGGTAGCGGGCTTATCTTACTTTCTTATTTTTAAATACGAATTTCACGCGAGCGAAGCCGCGGGCAAAAGCTATATTTTATAAACATAAGGGTAAGCCTTGCCATCCAGCGGGGTAATGCCGCAAGTGTTCTAGGAACATTTGATAACGCCCCTTTTGATAGTTATTTTAATGTTTGTTAGGTAGGGTTTAATTCATTTGTTATTAGTATTACTTTTTTATATTTTATGAAAATAAATGGTCGGATTAGGTTAGTCAAGTGTAATTAAATATACATTATGTTTACTTTGTATACATATTCATGTGTTGTTTTTTGGTTAAAGCGCTGAAGCCTGGCTTTGAAAACAGAATTTCCTAAATTACCTGTGTAAAGTTATAAAATTATTCTCTTCGCAGATACGCTGAACCTAAACCCAACGCAATCCAGGGGGATAATTAAACGACAACAAAGCTTTAAAAAAAGGACACCGGCTGCATTAATCATGCAGCCGGTGTGTAATGCGTGAGTCTGCGAGATATAGAAACGATATAGAGTAATCGTGTGAACGAAGGTCGGTCGAACTAAATGAAGATTGGTCGAATCGAGTGTACGAAGGTCGGACGTGCGAACTGGATGTAGATTGATCGATAGGTGGAATCGAGTGAACTAAGGTGGGACGAAATGATTTATCAATATAATTAGAATTAAGTACCGTGTGGGGCCGGTACTTAAAAATAATAGCCCCATTGCATCTCTCCCCGTGCATGTCGTAAGAGGCGACTAAGGGAAAAGGACAAGACACTGCGCTAAAGGACGCCAGGCTAGCCACTTCTCACCTTGGCGCAGTCCTTCCACCTAGTCATGCAGCAGGTGGGTTCTTCGTGCCTTACTTGCTGCTTGATAGTTGTCTTGTCCGTATACTGTGCTAAACGTGGTGGTCGGTGTTGTGCTGTAATTTACCAGAGTCCTTATAGCACAACACCGATTACTCTCCTTACCCTGATTGTCGGGATACAGCGTGTGCCATGTACTGTATTATGTAGAATGTAGAATTAAGTGAACTAAGGTCGAACCACCGAGCATACATACGGGAGACGCAACGCTACTGCGTTTGTATCGGAGCACGGCTAGCCAAAAATCCCTACTACTACGAAAATCGAAATCGCAATTTAATCTTTTATGACGTGACTTGTCTATCTCCGTTACCCATATCGCGCCCTGCGATATGGAGAGAGACAGAGCGAGCAAGGCCAGCGTCAGGTTTGTTTTCGCTGGCTTGGCTCGGGTATCTGGTAGTAAGAGCCGACCGTTCGACCAATCGGAAGCCTTGCTTGACGGCAACTTGACGGGATCACTACGAATGCCAGTCTGACGGACGATGATGGTGCGGTATATTTGTGAATTTTGAAATTGTTATTTGTAATATTATTTCAAATAGTTTTTACTGAACGAATATTATTGTTTGAATCCAAAAAAAAATATTGAAAAATTAAACCAGACTGTTGTTCTAATATTTTTGAAAAGTTGTACTAATAATCAGTGATAGGAATAAGTAGGGCTTATTTACCTAAACTTCGAGGAACAGAGTAAAAGATTGGAGTCTTCCTTAAAACAATATTTTTTTCCGGTTTAATAATATTCATGGTGTTTTAATCTCGCGATTTAAAAAAAGTGGCCGCCATTTTGAACTTTTTAGTTACTGGACCGATTGCTTTCAAAATCGATATCTGGGTGTATGTGTGGGCTCTGATTACGAATCTGTAGTAAAAATTTAAAAAAAGTGGCCGCCATTTTGAACTTTTTAGATAGTGGACCGATTGCTTTCAAAATCGATATCTGGGTGTATGTGTGGGCTCTGAATACGAATCTGTAGTCAAAATTTAAAAAAAGTGGCCGCCATTTTGAACTTTTTAGTTACTGTACCGATTGCTTTCAAAATCGATATCTGGGTGTATGTGTGGGCTCTGAATACGAATCTGTAGTAAAAATAAAAAAAAAGTGGCCGCCATTTTGAACTTTTTCGTTACTGGACCGATTGCTTTCAAAATCGATATCTGGGTGTATGTGTGGGCTCTGAATACGAATCTGTAGTCAAAATTTAAAAAAAGTGGCCGCCATTTTGAACTTTTTAGTTACTGGACCGATTGCTTTCAAAATCGATATCTGGGTGTATGTGTGGGCTCTGAATACGAATCTGTAGTCAAAATGTAAAAAAAGTGGCCGCCATTTTGAACTTTTTAGTTACTGGACCGATTGCTTTCAAAATCGATATCTGGGTGTCTGTGTGGGCTCTGAATACGAATCCGTTGTCAAAATGTAAAAGAAGTGGCCGCCATTTTAAATAATAATATAATAACCGCCATAGTAACTAAAAAGTTCAAAATGGCGGCCACTTTTTTAAATTTTGATAACGGATTCGTATTCAGAGCCCACACGGACACCCAGATGTCGATTTTGAAAGCAATCGGTTCAGTAACTAAAAAGTTCAAAATGGCGGCCACTTTTTTAAATTTTTACAACGGATTCGTATTCAGAGCCCACACGGACACCCAGATATCGATTTTGAAAGCAATCGGTCCAGTAACTAAAAAGTTCAAAATGGCGGCCAGTTTTTTTAAATTTTGACAACGGATTCGTATTCAGAGCCCGCACGGACACCCAGATATCGATTTTGAAAGCAATCGGTCCAGTAACTAAAAAGTTCAAAATGGCGGCCACTTTTATAAAATTTTGACAACGGATTCGTATTCAGAGCCCACACAGACACCCAGATATCGATTTTGAAAGCAATCGGTCCAGGAACTAAAAAGTTCAAAATGGCGGAAACTTTTTAAAATTTTGACAACGGATTCGTATTCAGAGCCCGCACGGACACCAAGATATCGATTTTGAAAGCAATCGGTCCAGTAACTAAAAAGTTCAAAATGGCGGCCACTTTTATAAAATTTTGACAACGGATTCGTATTCAGAGCCCACACAGACACCCAGATATCGATTTTGAAAGCAATCGGTCCAGTAACTAAAAAGTTCAAAATGGCGGCCACTTTTATAAAATTTTGACAACGGATTCGTATTCAAAGTCCACACAGACACCCAGATATCGATTTTGAAAGCAATCGGTCCAGTAACTAAAAAGTTCAAAATGGCGGCCACTTTTATAAAATTTTGACAACGGATTCGTATTCAAAGTCCACACAGACACCCAGATATCGATTTTGAAAGCAATCGGTCCAGTAACTAAAAAGTTCAAAATGGCGGCCAGTTTTTTTAAATTTTGACAACGGATTCGTATTCAGAGCCCACACGGACACCCAGATGTCGATTTTGAAAGCAATCGGTTCAGTAACTAAAAAGTTCAAAATGGCGGCCACTTTTTTAAATTTTTACAACGGATTCGTATTCAGAGCCCACACGGACACCCAGATATCGATTTTGAAAGCAATCGGTCCAGTAACTAAAAAGTTCAAAATGGCGGCCAGTTTTTTTAAATTTTGACAACGGATTCGTATTCAGAGCCCGCACGGACACCCAGATATCGATTTTGAAAGCAATCGGTCCAGTAACTAAAAAGTTCAAAATGGCGGCCACTTTTATAAAATTTTGACAACGGATTCGTATTCAGAGCCCACACAGACACCCAGATATCGATTTTGAAAGCAATCGGTCCAGGAACTAAAAAGTTCAAAATGGCGGAAACTTTTTAAAATTTTGACAACGGATTCGTATTCAGAGCCCGCACGGACACCAAGATATCGATTTTGAAAGCAATCGGTCCAGTAACTAAAAAGTTCAAAATGGCGGCCACTTTTATAAAATTTTGACAACGGATTCGTATTCAGAGCCCACACAGACACCCAGATATCGATTTTGAAAGCAATCGGTCCAGTAACTAAAAAGTTCAAAATGGCGGCCACTTTTATAAAATTTTGACAACGGATTCGTATTCAAAGTCCACACAGACACCCAGATATCGATTTTGAAAGCAATCGGTCCAGTAACTAAAAAGTTCAAAATGGCGACCACTTTTTTTAAATTTTGACAACGGATTCGTATTCAGAGCCCACACGGACACCCAGATATCGATTTTGAAAGCAATCGGCCCAGTAACTAAAAAGATCAAAATGGCGGCCACGTTTTTAAATTTTGACAACGGATTCGTATTCAGAGCCCACACGGACACCCAGATATCGATTGTGAAAGCAATCGGTCAAGTAACTAAAAAGTTCAAAATGGCGGCCACTTTTATAAAATTTTGACAACGGATTCGTATTCAGAGCCCACACAGACACCCAGATATCGATTTTGAAAGCAATCGGTCCAGTAACTAAAAAGTTCAAAATGGCGGCCACTTTTTTTGAATTTTGACAACGGATTCGTATTCAGGGCCCACACAGACACTTTTATTATAAAATAACCGTCGGAGGACCTTGGTTGAAAATTTTAAAATTTAGTAGAACGGATAGACATGCATTTGTTACGGAACCCTACATTCATTTTAAAATAAATGTTAAATTTTGTAGAACGGACAGACATGCATTTGTTACGGAACCCTACATTCATTTTGCAGAACTTATTAGTAGAATGGACAGACATAAACGTGTTACGGAACCCTACTTTTATTATAAAATAACCGTCGGAGGACCTTGGTTGAAAATTGTAAAATTTAGTAGAACGGACAGACATGCATTTGTTACGGAACCCTACATTCATTTTGAAATAAATGTTAAATTTTGTAGAACGGACAGACATGCATTTGTTACGGAACCCTACATTCATTTTGCAGAACTTAGTAGAATGGACAGACATAAACCTGTTACCGAACCCTACTTAACAGTTGCACTCCGGGTGTGCCGGCAGATCTCGTGCCACTCTAACTTAACCCTTAATGCAATGACTTAAGGTTTCATTTTAAAAATGACGCTGACGCGATGTCGCGATTTCGAGTTATAAATTTTATACCCACCTAAAAAAGTGCCAAGCACCGCTAAAGAAATTTTCACTTAAAAAAAACAAGCAAACAAATAAACAAACAAATATACTTTCGCATTTATGATAAACAACATGATAGCAAACAAATAAACAAACAAATATACTTTTGCATTTATGATAAACAACATTGCATTTATTATAAACAACATCCCCGTATACAATAATTGATTTCAAATTTCTTTCAGTCTGTCAAATTGCGCCCGGTATGGCGCGCAGTCGTGCTCCTAACACGCGGAATTATTGTATTTTTCACGTTTTAAGCGTTGTATTATCATTAAAATGACTTACCTATGAAAGGTTACGCCATCTTTTGTTATTCCTGATGATCTTGAGCTCTTTCGACACGTACGAACTGCACAACTCGCCATTTTGCGTAGTGCACATATACGTGTTCTTTGTCCCCAAGTCACATGTGCACTGACGTTCGATCCCGCAGACTATTATATTGTAAGAGCATAATGCACTAAGACGCGGCTAATTTTCCCATATAATAGCGCTCGACGGTTGCCACTCCCGTATGTATGCTTGGTGGGTCGAACGAACCGAACGAAGATTGGTCGATAGAGTTAAAATTGAGTGAAAGAAGGTCGAAAAAACTGAATGAAGATTGGTCGATAGAGCTATAGAATCGACTGATCGGAGGTGGGAGGAACTGAATGAATTGGCCGAAACAGTCGTTATGGTCGAAAATGTAGCATTGGACAATGCCGCGAGCATAGTCGTGGGTAAAATGTAAGTGCGTAATCTTTTTTATGGAACCTGAAATAGTTGTTTACATCATCTACTACTACCGTGATATCGGCACATAACACCTTGGTGAACTAGGTGCTATGGAAGTGTTTCCCTTTGGTAGGGTCGGCTATTGGACTGGACGGAAAACACGACATATTTAAATAGCCACTTCCACCGACCTTTCATTCAGTGCGATGCCGATGGTACCAATCGGGACGGGGTTGCGAATACCATGCCGGCCTGGCAGGTACCTATTCACGCCTCTCTTGACGGACCCGAGACATGGGGGGAAATATGTGGGCAGGCAGAGCGTTCCAGAGTTTACCAGTTCTGTGGAGGAACGATCCGATAAATCTGACAGTCGATCCTGAATTCGTTCTCTAGTGGATGAATTTTCGGAATAGGTCGTTCAGGGTGCGGTCTCGCGGAGGGATAACAGCGAAGCAAGGGTGAATACATTTTCTGACGATTTTAATTATTCAACAATTTAGCCGTTTTAAATCTAAGTACTCGCGACAGGGGCGGGGGACTTTTCACGCCGCAGGTCTTCCATTGATATAATTTTTCTTGTTTTACGCAAAATTCCGGCCTCGTTTAATTGAATACCATTGATAAAACTCCTTTCAGAGATGTTCTTCTCCAACCAGCTTCTGCAAGATCAAATCTACAGCTGTGCTGTCTTCTAAACGAATTAAATAAGGAGGCACAGTTTTTACGGATGTTTTTACGGAACTTTGAACCAGACCGGTCTTGTGTGTGTGTGGGGGGGGGGGGGGGGGGGGGGCTCGATCGTTGTTCTGTCTGTTCGTCTGTCACAGCTTATTTTCTCCGGATCTACTGGAATCACGGGCGTATATTGTAAATGAATGAATTTCGATTTTAGGTGACTAATTAGAAAGTATCTTCCTAATACTTTATAGAACACCAATTTATACAAAGAATGTAAAAATTTTATATCAGAATGAACTTAACTAAAACTAATCTAAAAGAAAACTTACCTAGCAAAATAAAAATAAACATGAACCTATAAAATAAGAAATGTCTTCCAGTTCAGCCATAGTCTCTAGCCTAGTCATATTAGAAAGTTTAATTAAGGGTATGTAAAAAGTTAAATAAAGGGCGTGCTATAAGAAATACAACTATATTTTTTAGGGTTCCGTATCCGGTACGGGACCCTATTACTAAGCCTACGCCGTCCTGCCGTCCGTCCGTCTGTCCGTCCGTCCGAGGGCTGTCGCGCGCCATCTACCAAATAGATTATGAAGCATTTTAAGTAATCATGACATATTTAACTAATATGAACCATTTCATAACACGCCATCTAGATGGCGTGAGTGGCGCTAGCCATGACATGACGATACGGAACCCTCCTCGGTGCGCGAGTTCGACTCGCACTTGTTTTATAATTTTAAAATGTATAGTTCAAAGAAAATATACGAATATTTATCCCCCCCTTATGTCCATCTCTGAAGCTACTGAGTCTAAAATTTTGGAAAATTAGGGAATGTAGGGCTTCTTTTATAGTTTACAGGAAAACCTAAACAAAAGTGGCTACCTGAGCTGCGAGCAAAAAGGTAAACCTAACCAAGCGAAGTGAAGCCGCGGGCATAACCTAGTATTTAATATTTGACTAAAGTTTTCTCGTATTAAATCGAACTTTTCTGACTCTACACCTAAAGAGGCTTAATGCCTTGCTTATACCGCAGGAGTTGGTCTGAGCAAACTGGGGACGTCGCCACCAACTGGGGGCATACATCATCGAAATGGGCGTGGCGTTGCATATGTGACTTCGAACCCCCATGACTAATGACGCCCATGGACATTCGGTCGTATGCGGCGGTTGCGAATGCCATGCCGGCCTGACAGACGTCTATTGCGCATAAATATCTTGAAGGACCCAGCCAGGGTAATGTAAACCAATATGGTCAAACACAGACAAGCTGCATTCGTTAGGCAGCGCGCGCGGTCGGTACAGGGTGACTCGCCGATTATTCAGCAAGGCTTACTGCGGGTAGGGTGGCTTGGAAGCCGGACGCGCTTCGTTCAAGCCCCGGTATGCGGTGACCTCTTAGCACTAGACATTGTGCGAAGAGCAAAATACAAATAGCTATAAGTATTAACTGGACACTGTTGCTATGCAATTATTTGTTTCAAGGAATCAAGAACAAGCTTTTTCTACATACATATAATATGTAGAGCTCGATTATGCATTTTTTTATAATTCTCAAGTATATTTTTAATATGTTTTTTTTTAATATTTTTTGGTAATTTTAAAATGCACAGTTTAAAAGATATTAAAGAAAATATACAAAAAACTAGTACATATTTTGAAAAATACTAGATTCTCTTGCCCCTAGTAAGGGGCAAGGGAATTATAATGTTATATAACAATATAATGGTTTTATAATCTACATATGTAGTAGATTATGAAACTTCTGAAGTTAGTTGGCAAAGCCCGTAGCGCTCTTCAGCACCCTTCCATTCTAATCATCGCATAGGCAAACTTACACATTCGATAGACTTGATGACCTATCCGATCTCACCGTTACATACGGTACGATGGAACAAATCTAGCGAAAACTATCCAACTCATCGCTGAAATCCAGCCGCTCAACATTTTGCTCACAAACTGACCGACTAATAAACATTTACTTCAGCGCTGTGCGGTTACGCTGCGTTCTATATTTCTAATCGTGTTTGATCTTCTAAAACGCATTAACTACCCTCACTTTGCCGTTGTAAATTACACTCTAGCCTCAACCATATAAGGTATCATTTGGTTTGAGGAGATGGGCGGTAAAGGGTTTTAGATGGTGGAAAGCATAAGGCTTGGATTAAGGCACATTCAACTGTCAAACGAACTGGAATGGAGATGCGACGGAGCTCAACACTGCGCTGCTTCAGTCCAGTGTATGACGTAGAACTTTACGCGGTAGAAGTGCTAAGAACCGTCTTCCACTGTATCTCTCGTGTACCGAGTCTGTACACGTCGTAAAAGGCGAATAAGTGATAAAGTCAAGATTCGGTGCTATATGGCGACAACTGTCACCTTGGCACTGTCCTTACCAAGTCATGCAAATAGCAGACAGGTGCTTTAGTCAACCCTGGTCCTATAAAAATATTAATATACTACTTTTCGCCCGCGGCTTCGATCGCGTGAAATTCGTATTTAAAAAGAAGAAAGTAAGTAAGCCCGCTACCGCACATTTATTTCGGCGCGGTGAAAAATTCGGTTTGTATGATGCCGGCACTTCACTTGGCTTAGCGTATTCGTGTTTGTTGCAAACATTTTAGTTTTATCTCGTTCTAAACAAGCCATTAAAGCGAGACGAAACGGAAATTTTTGCCAAATACACGAATACGCTAAGCCAAGTGAAGTGCCGGCATGAGAGGCTGAGAGCCACATCTTAGCGTAACAAGAACTGAATTTTATTTAGCCTGTCCTGTGTCCCTTATAGTTAAATGTGCTTATACTAAGTTTCATCGAATTCGGATGATCGGTTTAAGAGTTATGGAGGAACATACATACAAAAATACGTACAGAAAAGATTTCTAAAAATTCAGTTTTAGTACTTGTATCATACATATGTAGAGTCTACAAACGCAGCATCTCATAAAACAATGTAACTTACTCCATGGCCATCCCTTACAGATTTATAATTAGTAATATAGTAGGTTATTAGTATATATATATATAGATTGGACTTTTCTCGTACCTAGTTGTCTAGACGATAAAAAAGGTATGGACTCCGAACCCTAGTTGTGTTCTCTGTGTCGGCTGTTATACACATACGACTATATTCTAAGCGGCGTTATTATGAGCAATGTGCTTGCGCTCAGCTAGCGGAAAATGTTTTCAAAGCTTGCACCGGAAATTCAGTTAGTTGCACCTTCTTATTTATTCACTAAATATTTTATAATTGTAATATAAACTACTCTGAAACAATATTTCTAGAAACATTTATAAGAGTGATTTTTTATAAGCGACTAAGGAATAAGGACAAGATGCCGTGCTAAAGGGCGACAGGATAGCCACCTCTCACCTTGGCCCTTCCACCGAGTCAACAGGAGGTGGGTGTTCCTTCGTGCCTTACTTGCTGCTTGATGTGTTATCTCTTGTCCGAATATACTTTTCTAAACGTCGTGGTCGGTGTTGCGCTGTAATTTACAAGAGTACTTCCTTTTCTATTCTAGCGAGAGTGCCAATTTGCAACATGCTGATATGGGACCTATTGTCATGTTTTACCATAATGTTAAATTGTTAATTTGTAATGTGTTTTTATGTGCTAATAGATCAATTTTCTTTCTTTCTTTCTTTCTTTTAATGGAAACTGACACGGTTTGACACATTTTTTTATAATTCTCAAATATATTTTTAATAATTTTTTTTATATTTTTTGTATGTAATTTTAAAATGTACAGAATACACAGTCTTTCTTTCTTTCTTTCTTTCTTTCATGCCTGCCCAGTGCGCGAATGTTATGTAGTACGAAATGGCTACGGAACCCTCTCTGTGTGAACTGAATTCGCACTTAACAGGCTTTTATGTTCTGTTACCTTATGCACCACAGTAAAGTAATTATAATGCTATTTTCGTCATTATTACTTCGAAATGTTAGTGTAAATGAGTCGAATTATATTTGCACACAGGCAGCTAATAGCCATGTTCCCAGTGCCCCGACGCGAGCTCAACATAAATCAACCGAATTAACTTTTCAGGAGTTGAAATTGTTCCCATTGTTTGCTGTGGGAGTGTTTACAATCATATTATTACTCCGCTCGGCTTAAAATATAGCCGCACTAGTTTATTACACATGACTAAATTATGATTTAGCAGCTTTTGCTCAGGGCTTCGCTCGCTTTAATGCCAAATTTGTCAGCCTCGATAGCTCAGTGGTGCAGACAGTCGACTGTCGCTATTGATTGTTAAGCAACGCTGGGCGCGGTCAGTACTTGGATGGGTGACCGCTCGACCTTTGGAGGCTGACCGTGGTCCGGATTCCACGTAAAACTATAGGTCCCTTCCTTTCTTATCTGACTAGGTGGTAGGGTTCAACCCGCCCGGATTGGTACCACCGCACTGAATGAAACGTCCCGTCGAAACGGCTATGTAAATAGTTTGTGTTTTCCGTCCAGTTCAGTGTAGCCGGCACGACGGTTATGGGCTGACATCACGGATGTTGTAGGTGATGTAGCCAAACGTGTCAGTTTCCATAAAAAAAAAACTTTCGAGATTATTAACGTACGTTTGTATAAGTTTTTTTTATGAAAGAGATTATTATGTGAATATAACGCGCACGACGCTTGTTATTACATGTCGTAAAAGGCGACTAAGGGATAAGGACAAGATGCCGTGCGTAAGGGCGACAGGGTAGCCACCTCTCACCTTGGCACGGTCTCTCCACCGGGTCTTGTAGCAGGTGGGTCTTCGTACCTTCCTTGCCGCTTGATAGTTAGGTATCTTGTCTTAATACTTTGCTAAGTGTGGTGTTGTGCTGTAATTTACAAGAGTGCTTGTAGCGCAACACCAACTACTCTGCGTACCCCTATTGTCGAGATACAGCGTGTGGTATGTATGTATGTATGACGTTTTTTGTTTTCTGACTAAACATGACCTGAACTTTTGTTCCCCACATAGTTCCTCTATACGTTGGCGAATGCATTTGCCATAAAGCTTGCGACTTTTCAATAGCGATAAAATAATATACCAGGCGTGTGCGTTTAGTGCGAAAAAATCGCCATTTCGCTCAGCCGCCGAATTCCAGGGCACTAGGTTGAACGTCGATGACCACTTCAGTATCCTTGGAGTGGACTTAACCCGCGAACTCATCTTCGTCACGTCGAGGACTATGCTAAGCTCGCCTCTAAAAACTAGGCATCCTGAATAAGGCGCGAAGATACTTCACGCCTGACCAAATCGTGCTGCTGTATAAGTAGCAGGTGAGGTCATGCGTGGAGTATTGCTCGCATCTTCGGGGTGGGGCTACTCAGTATCGACTTGGATTGTCAGACTCGATCCAAAGACGCGCAGTTACCAAGTCAACGAATTTGACGTGTCCGAACGCAGCTCCGTAGCGACTATGTGTGTTCTATCGACTGTTCAACGGCGAATGCTCTGAGGAGCTGTTCGATGCGATACCGACCTCATCATTTCACTATAGGTCCCTTTATTGTAGAGCTGCCTAAAGTGCGGACTAAGCGCTAAGTGCGCCAGTATTTCTTTTATCTTCCGCTCGGCGAAATTCTGGAATGCACTTTCTCCGATGTAATTCCTTTCAGTGTATGACTTCAAGTGTGTATCTTTCAAGTGAAGCGTAAACAGGCATCTGTCAGGCCGACATGGCATTCACAGCATCCGTTCGAAACCGAATGCTTTTGGGCGTATCGACGTCGGCTCAACAATCCACGCTGACAGCGCCAAGTGTCTTGCGTATCCATATAAAAACATATCCCCTTTCTATACGCTGGCCTGAGCATTGGCAAGACAAAATCATTGGCAAGCGCTTTGGCAAAATCATTGGCACGGCACAATTGTCCTGTGGGTAGTTAGAGAAGCCTATACATAACTAAAGTAGTATCAAACTGTCCTGACAGGTCGGGCAATAAAGTTTTATGACCTAGGGAAGCGAATATACGTGCAGTGCTTACTGCTTTGTCGATTAAAAGTCATCGTGGTCGATAGCAAGTTATTCCCTTTTTTATAAATCTGAATTAATAATATTATTTAATATACTTAAGATATTTATTCATAATAGGTACCTATTTCACATAGTCAAGCCCTTCCTTGTAATATTTGTTATTCCAGCCTATCATTTATGTTAATTATATTAATAAAGTAAAATTAATATTACAAACTAAGCTATCTTAAAAATTAATTATATTAAAATAAACTATAAATTAAATACAAGGAGGGTTGCACCGGTTGAGCGTCGGGGGTGTGGTGGGAGCGCTATGAAAGAAGGTAAATCTCCTACAACCTATTTTAGAACTCGTACATAAAAAAAATTCAGTGTCATAAATAAATACCTTATGTATCTTAATGAATAATATTAATTCAGATAAACGCGCCTTTTATCGACAAAACGCCGCCGCGCGCAGATACGCTTCTCTAGGTCATAAAACTTTATTGCCCTACCTGCCAGGACCGTTTGATACTACTATAGACACGCATGTTGCCCTATACTGGTAAGCTTACACATATCAATCGAACAGCGCAATCGGAAACTTCGGAAACCCACAATTCTTATCCGCTACACTGTCTAGGTAATAGAGAAGTCTACCAAAGTCATTGAAGCTAAGCCGGACTAACTCCCCATAGTCCCTTTGCCCGCTAGCCTAATGTGCTGAAACTAACACGATTTATATTGCTGGCTCTGTACGTAGGGCTACCAACCGTATTTACTTCAGGAACTATATCGTAAAACTATATCTTGTGTAATTTTTAGGGTTCCGTATCCGTCGTACCGGACCCTATTACTAAGCCTACGCCGGCGCCGTCCGTCTGTCTATCTGTCTGTCCGTCTAGCAGTCCGAGGGCTGTATCTCTTGAACCGTAATAGGTAACCCGTTGAAATTTCCACAGAATATTGTGTTATTTTATGGCCGATATAACAAAAAATAAAAAATAAGAAAGAGTAAATAAAAATATGGGTGTCATACTTGATTTTTGGTCGATATATTTTATACTTTCATCATTATCAGCCCGTACGGGTGCACTGCTAGACAAAGGCCTCTCCCAAGGAGCGCTACCACACGCGATCTTACGCTCCTCTCATCCATTGACCGGCTACCTATTATAGGTAGCTGTCCACCTATTAGGCGGGCGTCCCACGTTGAATTTGCCAAAGAGTTTGTATTAGGAGGAGCGCAGCGACGTAATACAAACTCTTTGGAATTTGCTTTATCCAAGCATATTCTATTTCCAGTCTTCTATGCGAAACCCTCATACACACACACGCGTAATTTTCGAGCGATTTAAACAAAAGAGTACGGTATGCACTCGCCTATGTTTTTTTTTTTTATGGAAACTGACACGGTTGGCTACATCGCCTACAACATCCGTGATGTCAGCCCATAGCACTGGGCGAACTTGGTGCTATGTCAGTGGCTTCCCTCAGGTCAGCTACTGGAGGGAAAAAACGAACTATTTACATAGCCGTTTCGACGCGACGTTTCATTCAGTGCGGTGGTATCAACCCAGGCGGGATAACCCCTACTACCTAGTAAGGTAAGAAGGAACGGGACCTACATTATTACGTGGAATCCGAACCACGGTCAGCCTAAAGGTCAGTCATCCAAGTAATGACCGCGCTCAGGGTTAGTTAGGTTAGGTTAGTTCAGTGAGGGATACCAAACCTCGATGAACCTCGAAATATCACACTCGATTTCTCCATTTTCCTAGTGAATTAGCCTACAAGACTTGTACCCTACTTAGTAGGGTTGCCAACTATTTTTGAGTAAAATAACTTAACTTGTCTTTGGAAGCGTTAAATAAAAAATAAAAAATAATAAAAACTCCGAAAGGTCCGTCGAAAGGGATATGAAAATAGTTAGTGTTCAGTGTTCGCGAAAAGGAGGAAAACACTGACATGGCACCTAGTAACCAAGGTATTATTGGGCTGACATAACGGACGTATTAGGTGATGTAGCCAACCGTGTGAGGTAGCATAAACAAAATCTAATATATTGTATATTGTTTATGTGCTTATGTGCAAAACGTGGCGGTCGGTGTTGTGCTGTAATTTACCATAGTTCTTGCAGCACAACACCGATTAATCTGCTTACCCCGATTGTCGGGATTCAGCGTGTGTGATATGTATGCTTACTTGCTATAACTAACGCACACTTACGTCCTTCCGTAACGCACGACACGCAAAGGCTCCGCTCGATTAGGGCGGGGGCGTGTCACGTGACACGATGCCAATATGATGACGTCACATAAGAAATTGGAGGGAGCGCCTCCGCCTGGGCGTCGCCTCGCCTTACATTATTGGAGCGACACAGTTCGAAATTCGAACGGACGGAAGGGGTATCAATGTGTACAGCAGGAGAATGCCACAAAGATGAAAAACAAGTGCGAGTCGAACTCGCGCAGCGAGGGTTCCGTATCGCCATGTCATGGTCAGCGCCACTCACGCCATCTATGAATTAGTTAAAATGCTTCATACTCTTTTCGGTAGATGGTGCGCATACACTTTTTAGGTTCTTGAATGGGGACCCCGTGATTTTTTTACTTTTTCACATTTGTTGTTATATCGGCCATAATAAATAACACATATGCTGTGAAAATTTCAACGGGCTACCTATTACGGTTCAAGAGATACAGACCTCGGACAGACGGAGAGACAGACAGACAGACAGACAGACAGACGGCGTAGGCTTAGTAATAGAGTCTCGTACGACGGATACGGAACCCTAAAAAGTCCCTCAGTCACACATCCACAAACACAGAGCGTCGTCCCCTGTCGCACAGAGGCGGGTGGGTTTTCAATTTTTCTCTTCTCTCTCTTTCTTTCTCTACATTACCCTCTTCTTTCTCTACCATTTAATGTCGAAATCTAATGTAAAATCGTCTGTATGTATGTTCGCTTATAAGTCAAGAACGGCTCAGCGAATTTACTTACCTATGGTTTTGTTGACCCATGTAATACGACACGACATATCCCCGCAAGGTTAATAGTCTAGATATAGCATCACGCCATTATTCATATTAGCTAAGCAGTGGGGCCGGAAGGGAACAGGAGACAATTTTATGATTTTCGATTGAAATCCGATTTACTATGAAACCGACTTTACCGCGAGCAGATCTGCGGTCACCGCTAAATATTTACAGATAAGGTATAACTTGGGTGTTTAAGTTTCTAGCTACACTAATATGCCACTTCGATGTTGGTTACATAACTCATGTGAAGATGTATTGTGCAAATAATCGGTCAAGTGCGTACTTTGTCCTCGTTATTCATAATGTTATGCCTCTCGTATACGTAACTTTTAGCGTATTAAAATTTGCCTTCACAAACGTTTGCGATTATACTCTGTTACATGGTGGGGATCACTACACTTGACCGCCTTGGAAGAACAACAATGACTCGAACGATGAACGAGTCAACAATGTCATGAATGACATGTCTTTGTGTGTCACATTTACCATGATGGTATATAGCCTATAGTGATCTTCAAGAACTTATCTTTACATTGGTGCAAACCGCAACCGCATCAAAATCTGCTAAGTGGGTTCGAAGTTTACCTCAAACATACACACATACATACAGAGAGAGGTTCCCTTATATAAGAAGTAGAGATAGAGATAGAGATAATATGGAAAATAAGCATTAAACTGATGCAGTGTGTACTTTGTGTTTTGAGCGTTCACTTTTTAGGGTTCCGTAGCAGCCACAGCGACGCTGGGACCCTTATTCAATCGGTCAGGTTATCATGTGCAGCCTGTACCTCCTAAACGGCTTGAGCAATCTTCATGAAACTTGATTTTTTTAGGGTTTCGTATCCGGTACGGGACCCTATTACTAAGCCTACGCCATCTGTCTGTCTGTCCGTCCGTCCGTCTGTCCGAGGGCTGTATCTCTTGAACCGTAATAGGTAGCAGGTTGAAATTTTCACAGAATATGTGTTATTATGGCCGATACAACAAATAATAAAAATAAGAAAAAGTAAAAAATTCACGGGGGTTCCCATAGAAGAAACCAAAAAAGTGTAGAGACCAGAATAGAGAGTGAAGTATTTTAACTAATCATGACATTTAACTAATATGAAGCATTTCATAACACGCCATAGATGGCGTGAGTGGCGCTAACCATGACATGTCGATACGGAACCCTCGGTGCGCGAGTTCGACTCGCACTTGGCCGGTTTTTTTATGTATTTGTATAGATAGGTATTACAGAGTCCATTTATTTATTGCTCAAAGTTTCAATCATTACACCAAAAAACCTGACTTAACTATTCCTCTCAACTCCTTCCCTTTACTGTTCTCAAAGATAGTTTTTGCAGTTTTCTTTATTCATTTATTATTTAATTATCTTTCTTTTTTGTCTTTTATTATTATTTTTTTGTTTGTTTACAATATAACATTTTAATGTTTTATTTCCTTTATACTTACGATACAATTTTGATATATTTTGATAGTTTTTGCATTTTTTAATTTTTTTTTTTATTTTTATTTATCTATCTGTGACCTAACACAATTAAAATCAGGCTGGACTTAAAATCAGCGACGAAAGTCATAAGCTGCGTCCAGACCTTTGTTCGGCAAAGATACATATTTTTATTTTTTTCTATGTATTTTCTTATTATTAGTTATTAATTATCCTTAATCTAAGTTTTATTCTGCTCTGTTTACATTTTTAAATTATTTTCTACAGGTTTCTTTCATAGCCAATATTTTTACTGTTTTTGTTATATATTACCTAGTTTAGTTTTAATGTGTAAAAAGTGTTAATTTTAAGACGTATGTTTATCTATTTTTAAGTTATGTATCTATATGCCAACAATAAATATACTTCATTTCATTTCATTTCATTTCAGATAGATATCCGAGGGCAACCAAATTTAAGGGGTAGGCAAAGTTGAACGTAAGCATTCAAGTTGAAAACCAAATGCTCAATAAATATAAAATATATATAGATGGGTTTTATTAAATATTTATTTGTGGTGCTCATTTAAATCCTGATGGATATTCTAGTAAAGACCCGCAAAATAGTAACGTAGTTTTTTTGTTAAAACAAATAAAACAAATATATTGTCTCATTTTTTGCACGACAAATAATGTTGATTGACCAACACGCATTTTTTTTCCGACGCACCAACCAAGGTAGCAAATATCGGACATCTAGTGGCAGGGCAGTGGGCTGGAAACGTCAGTCGACTAGACGTGGAGTAAACGTGTCCGATGCTGGCGGCGGTTGTGGACGGGAAACGCATTTTGAGAAGTCCGCCAGGTCTGTCGGCGACATACTGTACGTCTGAGATAAACCATCAAATTTCCATGACATGCGTATATCCAGTCGACTTAAAAATGCTGTCTGTCTGTCTGTCTGTATTTCATCCGAATCCCCTCAAATGGTCGCGCGCAGATTACTTAATCCTAGAGGCATTGTTTTTTCATCTCTTTGCGAGGGTTAAATATTTTCCTGTAGAATTTTTCGGCCCCTGGTCGCGAGGGGGCGAATGTCAGTGTTTAGACCCGACTCAGATTTTACTTTTACGTAACAGGCGGGCGAAATTTCTCCCCCCCAAAAGGGCGATATATACAGAGTTAGAACCGTTTAGAAGTGAGTTTTATGTTATTTTAGTCGTTTCGCTTTGTTTAGTTTTGCAGAATTTTCGGAATGTATTTTTGAGATTGTATTTTCACGCTATTCGCGTGTTTGTATTACCGTTTTTTCTTGTAGCCGAGACAGACGGACAGACCACACTATGCATCATAACCACGCACTCAAGAGGATGAGCAGTGAAAGAAAAATTTGAGGTAACGAAAAGCAGACAAAATCAACCTAAGTAGGTAAGAGATGTGTGAAAATTCCATATAGTTGGATATTATACATAATATGATCATCTTATATACCTATATGATGATGATATATATATATGATGACATATATGTATATGTCCCGACAATCGGAGTAAGCAGAGTAGTCAATGTTGTGCTGCAAGTACTCATATAAAAACAACACAACACCGACCTCAACATTTAGCAAAGTATTAGTTTAAAAGATAACTACTAAGCAGCAAGTAAGTAAGGCACGAAGATCATTTCCATCCATTTCCACATATAGAACAAGATCCATTTCTGAAAAGCCTTCAAATAACGGTTTCCGTGGGACATAGCTCGGCCATACCGACAACTGGTATGTACGTGTTCGGGCTGTTCTCCTGAAAACCATAAGTGCGGTAGTCACTTTCTAAAATAGTGGAGGGGGTAGTTATGACGTCATAAAGAGTGCGGCCGGGCCTGTCATTCTAGGCGGTATATCTCGATAGTTACTCGACCGATTTCCTTCATTAAGGTGTCAAAAAAGCTAATAGAATGAGGATTATTCGATCTCTTGCATTAGTTTATGTTGAACTAATACGAAACTAAATATTTACAAAAAACTGAGAATTCGAAAAAAAAAAAATTATTTTTTAAATAGCTCGGTAACCGTCAGGATTTTGGAAATTTAGGTTATAATAAAGCAAATAGCTGTATTCAAGAGGATCATAGTGAACCTTAAATCATAACGATAGAGTAATAAACAACGGAGCTACAGTCATTTAAGTGAGCGTTGGTAGCGTCAAGCTCGGCGCGGTAACGTAAGTACCTACTGTTGAATACCAATACCGAAGATCACCATCCATCCATCCATTGAGATTTTCATATAATTTTTTTGTTTCTAAATTAGGACATATCTTTAAATATGTTAAGATACCTAGGTATGTAAGTTTTGAGTACCTAATGTATGTAAAAACTTTCTGTACTAAATTTTATAATTTTTTTCGACAATTCTGTCTTTTTACCCGACAGCGACGTTAGGAGGAGTGTAATGTGTTATGGTCTAAAGTGTGAATCTGTGTGTTTCTGTACATACATATATTACAGTTCGGAACTCTGCCCCAATTACTTCATAATGACTGGAAACGTGGCCATGTCTGTGCTATACTACATTGGTCGCGGTCCGGTCCCGCTCGCCGCGCCGTCGCACTATTGGCCAAAGTGCCACTTTTCGGTCATAAATCTGTATCTTCTAAACTAGAATACCTTCCTTGACAATTTTTTTTATGGTATTACTTGAATAGTTAATCTTCAAAAAACAGTAACATTTGATTGCAAATAATATTTATTATTAATAAAAAAAAAATCCTAAAATATAAAATAATGTATTTCTAAACTATGAAAATAAGATAAAAAATTATTATGTTCATTTACCAATAAAGTATCAACTTTTATATAATATTCACTAATAAAAACATTTTCGTACCTATAATTGTGATAAATAAAAAATTAAACATTAAATATTAAACGCATTAAATGCGCTTACAGGATAGGACCTGTTTTTTGCTTCCTGAATTTTATTATAAGAAGGGAAGACGATGGAGTACCTTTCCAATAAACAGCTTCACAAATATTTTTATTGCACTTTAGTCAGATCTAAAGACACTAAAGCTTCATCGTCGTTGAATTGAAAAAAATTTGCAGAAATTCCTTTGATAATTTCATTGCAGTTTTTCTTGTTTTATTGAGTTGCGTACGACACGTATTATTTTAACATTGGAGGCTTCATCTTTTTCGCCAATTGAATTCACTCCTTTAATGTACTCGTATGAATGATAGACGTTGTCCAAACCAGATTCCCCAAAAAGTTTCACAGCTTTACGATTTTGTATACTCTCTGATGAAATTGCGTAGTCCTTGCAAGGTCGATCGGACAAAATGTAATGCTCCTTTATATATTTTTTGGCACTTGAGATAATATGGTTACATTTTTCAAGAAACACAGTGGATAGCTTACCTTTAGAATGCTTGAAAGACGCCATATAGTTTCAGAAACACTACACTGCACTCATCTGGCACGAATATTCAGGCAGTACAGTGTGTAAATGTACCACCCCTCACAGAATGGCTTATATTCGTACGAAAAAAATGTGGCCTGTGTAATATCTCCTTACACTCTGTGGTTCAGAAATGGTGTGCAAAACATAAATAACACAAAACACACCTGGTGTAAGTACATATAAAATCATATCATAGCAATTGTTTCCGTTACGAAGTAGCTATACCTACCGTGAGAATGCTGAGGTTTTAGTGTATTTTCTTTGCATAATTTATACATTCAGTCTCTTAAATCAGTACTCTTAAGTTAACTTTTCAAATAAAATCATTTAAAATCAGCCTGGGTAGCTCAGTGGTGCGGTCGGTGTTAAGACGAGACGGAAGTTACCTTTCTCCATACTCCATACAAAATCGTCTTTCGGCATTTATGTTATCTCGCCCCCTAAACCTTATCCGATTATAAAAAAAAATTTATTAGGTAGGGCTTATCCCGTCCGAGTTGGTACCACCGCACTGAATGAAACGTCGGTCGAAACCGCTATGTAAATAGTTCGTGTTTTCCGTCCAGTTCAGTGTAGCCGACATGAAATGAAGGGAAGAATTGACATGGCACCTAGTTCACACGGTGTTATGGGCTGACATCACGGATGTTGTAGGAGGTGTAGCCAACCGTGTCAGTTTCCATAAAAAATTAATAAAATAAAATTTAAAAAAAATCATTCACGCGAACGCTCCGAGCGTGCGAACAGCACGCATATTTTTTAAATTTTCGTGCCAATTTGCAGAGTTTTGCAGAAAGTTGTTTATTGATTATAAATAAACAGTGTACTGGCTATATAAAACCATTATAATATTCACCCGGACAGACCCTGATACCATTTGAAAGCTTAGATGAAAATTGTAGTTTTAGATAAATTTCTCGTTTTCGTTAGTGCTTTAAATAAGGAATGATATCTTTAAAAAACCCAACACAGTTACCATTACCTAAAATGCTTTTCGAATATGTATGGGTTTCTATATGTTTACTAAGTATTTTTGAGAAAAATATCTATTACATATAATAAAATCGTAGAGGTAAGAAAGTCTGTACATTGAATGTATTCGGAAAAAAACTAACCAGGGTGGCTTAAAATGAGATACTGAACATGTTAGAACAGTTTTTAAAATTTTTGTTTGTTTGTTTGTTTGTTTGTCTGTACGCGCATCACGCAAAAACCACTGAACGGAATTAGACGAAACTTTGTATAGTGGCAGTTTATATGCCGGGTTAACATAATACGTAAAAAAAATTAACAAAAATAAAAAAAAATTAACAATTATAAACATTATTGCGCGTTTAAAATCACGTAGTCCAAAGTAAAGGTAAAAACAATTTGAAATGTCATGTTGACAACGGAGAACTGTCATCTCGACGTGAGCTGGCCGGTGACAAATTGTTTGATAAATAAAAATAATAATTGAAAGTCGAAGTTATGTCGCTGTCATTGGTGCAATAAAATTTATATATCTGTTGCCCGCGGCTTCACTCGCGTGAAATTCGTATTTAAAAAAAAGAAAGTAAGTAACTAAAGAAGGGCGAGGCGAAAGGCGGAGCTGATTTCAGGAAGAAGAAAAACATTCTTGAAGAAAATAAGTAACTAAGGGCGAGGCCGAAGGCCAAGCTCTATTCTGGAAGATCATAAACCTTCTCGAAGAAAGTAAGTAACTATGGGCGAGGCCGCAGGCCGAGCTGCGTTCAGGAAGAAGCTAAACCATGTTGAAGAAAGTAAGTAACTAAGGCGAGGCCGAAGGCCGAGCTACGTTCGGATAATTGAAAAACCATCTCGAAGAAAGCAAGTAACTAAGGGCGAGGCCGAAGGCCGAGCTGCGTTCAGGAAGAAGCTAAACCATCTTGAAGAAAGTAAGCAACTAAGGTAAGGCGAGGTTCTAGGATGCACGGTATATTTGCCGTTAGAAGCGTGGACTTTATAATAAAATTTAAATTAAATTAACTCAATCTTCATATTAATTAACTTTATTCGAGATGGTTTAGCTTCTTCCTGAACGCAGCTCGGCCTTCGGCCTCGCCCTTAGTTACTTGCTTTCTTCGAGATGGTTTATCATTTGTCAGAACGTAGCTCGGCCTTCGGCCTCGCCCTTAGTTAGTTACTTTCTTTAAGAAGGTTTATCGATTACCTGAACGCAGCTCGGCCTTCGGCCTCGCCCTTAGTTACTTGCATTCTTCTTTGGAATACGAATTTCACGCGAGCGGAGCCGCGGGCTCAGCTAGTACATAAAATATATGCGCTCCCTTAATATGCGGATGTTTGCGCAAAGAATTTGTTCAACTTTCAAGCGTCCTATAACTGAGGAAACTCAACTAAAATCTAAAATATGTACGTATTAAACAAGTACATTTCATGGCCTATCGAACCAACTCATTACCCCAGGTGGTATGTTGCCAAAACCATTTTTGTCAGTTGCTTGTATGGGGGCTGTCCATAGTGCGTCGCCGCGCGCCCGACCGCTACAGCCAGCTTGACGCTACCAACGATCACTTAATGACTGTAGCTCCGTTGTTTATATCTTAATCGTTATGATTTGAAGATCATTATAATCGTCTTGAATATAGCTATGCGTTTTATTATAACCAAAATTTCCAAAATCCTGATGGTTATCGAGCTATTTTAAAAATAAAAACAATATTTTTTCCGAAATGTCGGTTTTTTGTAAATATTTAGTTTCGTATTAGTTTAACATAAACTATAGTAAGAGATTGAATAATCCTCATTCTATTAGCTTTTTTTTGACACCTTAATGAAGGAAATCGGTCGAGTAACTATCGAGATATACCGCCTAGAATGACAGGCCCGGCCGCCATCTTTATGACGTCATAACTATCCCCTCCACTATTTTAGAAAGTGACTACCGCACTTATGGTGTTCAGGAGAACAGCCCGAACACGTACATACCAGTAGTTGGTATGGCCGAGGTATGTCCTACGGAAATTACCTAAATTTCACTTGGATCCCGCTCTAATAGTTGAAAACACTCTCTCCGAAATTGATCGTTGGAAAATGGTGGCAAGCGGAGATGAAAGTTCCATTGATAATTTTTTTCAGTTAAGTATGGGAGGATTGGTTTCGCTTCCAGGACCATTGCTAATGTCGATTTTTAGGGTTCCGTACCTTAAAAGGTAAAAACGAAACTCTTGTAAGATCACTCCCGTGTCCGTTCGTCTGTCACGAAGGTTTTTCTCTAAAACAAAGTAACGTAGAAACTTGAATTTAGCATAATGATGGATCTTGCTTGACACATATCACTCGTCAATAACTAGATAAACATTTATTTTAGATTATTATAAGTAATAATTTAATAAAGACCAAAATATTAATAATTAATATTTTGGTCAGTTTAGTATCAATAAAAAATTTTTTTTTTTTTATGGAACCTGACACGGTTGGCTACATCACCTACAACATCCGTGATGTCAGCCCATAACACAGGGTTTTTTTTTTTTTTTTTTTTTTTTATTGAAACTGACACGGTTGGCTACATCACCTACAACATCCGTGATGTCAGCCCATAACACCGGGTGAACTTGGTGCCACGTCAGCGCTTCCCTTCGGTCGTGCCGGCTACACTGAACTGGACGGAAAACACGAACTATTTACATAGCCGTTTCGACCGACGTTTCGTTCAGTGCGGTGGTACCAACCCGGCCGGGATAAACCCTACCACCTAGTAAGGTAAGAAGGGAAGGGACCTACAGTTTAACGTGGAATCCGAACCACGGTCAGCCTCCAACGGTCGAGCGGTCACCCATCCAAACACTGGCCGCGCTCAGCGTTGCTTAATAACAGTTGACTAACCAACCGCGCCACTGAGCTACCGAGGCCGACGAATTTTCTTATCCCTTAGTCGACTTTTACGACATGCGACGGGGAGAGATGCAGTGGGGCTATTCTTTTTAAGTACCGACCCCACACGGTACACGGTACGGTTTAAATTAACATATCATGTAGGGTATCATTGGAAAGACATTGACATGTACCGTGTGGGGCCGGTACTTTAAAAGAATAGCCCCACTGCATCTCTTCCCGTGTATGTTGTAAAAGGCGACTAAGGGATATGACTCCCTTCTTATATTAGGTGGTAGGATTTAACCCGCCCGGGTTGATATCACCGCACTGAATGAAAGGTCGGTCTAAACGGCTGTGTAAATAGTTTGTGTTTTCCGTCCAGTTCAGTGTAGCCGGCACGAACGAAGGGAAGTACTGACGTGGCACCAAGTTCACCCGCTGTTATGGGCTGACATCATCGCGGATGTTGTAGGTAATGTTGGCTACATTACCTACAACATCCGCGATCGTGTCAGTTTCCATAAAAAAAAACCTACTGTAAGGATTCTAATTTTTGTGCCTATTCATTTCGAGTACCCACATAATACAGGAAATTCATTCTACAAAATGTTCCGCGGTAGTATGTCTCCTAAGTAAAGTTCAGAAACTCCAGCACAAACCAGACAATAACGCGAGCGCAGCAGCAGTTATGAAAAATCATAACATTTGACAGCAGGTACGCCGTACCTACACTACACCTGGCAGGTGTAGCCACGCGTCAGGACCAATTTACAATTTGATACGCTCTCAAAACTCTAAAACAAAGGAAATTAGAGGTGAAAAAATTTTATTTCAGGAGATTCGGACGCGCCGCGAGATTCTATGAATAAATTTGAGCCGGCAGTTGGGAGAGGCCGACACGGACTCTGTAAGAATCCCTTAGTCGCCTTTTACGACATACACAGTAGACAGTGGGGTTATTCTTTTAAAGTACCGGCCCCACACGGTACAATGCCGTGAGGCATCCTATTCTAACTCACCTATGTGATGTGGGAGAAATATATGCAGGCGAACAAGAATAGTTTGTGACAATGTAACAGTAAAGCAATTTGATAAACTACAAACTACTGGTACAGGTCAAGCCAGTGAAGAAAACAATTTGAAATGCGCTTGGTAACACTAATGGCCAATTGCGCCACCTAAGGTTAACATTTATCTGTCGGTTAACGTGACATCATGCAGTTTACATGAGTTTAACCGACAGCGACATTTTAGCCGTTAATATTATATTGGATATATAATTTCTTCTTTTTCTTCGTCTTCTACTTCTTCTTCTTCTTCTTTTTCTTCATCTTCTTCTTCGTCGTCTTCTTGTTCTTCTTCTTCTTCTTCATCTTCTTCTTCGTCTTCTTCTTCGTCTTCTTCTTCGTCTTCTTCTTCGTCTTCTTATTCTTCTTCTTTTTCTTCTTCTGCTTTCTACTTCTTCTACCCTTCTTTCTTCTTCTAAACCGAACACCAGAAGTGTATATTTCAATTAATTAAGGCGTTTGGTTAACAAAAACCAACGTATAAGTATGGAAATATGATACCGCTAAAGGCGTCCTTCAAAAAAATCAATAAGATATCCTCCTCGTTGACAAGGACTAATGTTTCTTTTACAAGTAAACCCCTCCAAGTATACCTTGTCAGGTCTACTCAACCACTCTTCTTATGCAATCGTTCATTTTCTAGCCTTCGAGGACAGGCAGGTTGCAATAGTAGGGTTGTACATTCCGAACACGCAATTCTACCCTGCGCAACTAAGCACTTCCAGATAAAATAATTACCTACAGCAGGTTGGGAAATGTAGGCTCCCTAATTTTTTTTTTATGGAAAGCGCCACATGTGACATTGTTACACCTACAAGTAGGTGTCTAACGATGCCCATGGATATTCCGTGATGCACGGGGATTACGTATGCCATGCCGGCCTGACTGGGGCCTTTTTACACGCCCCTTTGAAAAACTTCAGGCTGGAAAGAGATGAGCAGGTAGTGCGTTCCACATTTGCCCGGTTCTGTGAATAAATGACCTACAGGACCGGTTGGTGCATGGTAGGTCAATTGTATAGAGTAATACATTCACTGCCCAGTACGCGCAGTGCGGAGGTGAAATGGGACGGCGGAATCGCGTTAAACAGCACCTCTGAACACTCCCCATGAAATAGACGATTAGGGAGTTGCAGTTGTTCTAAGTTTCGGGACACCACAGGGTCCTCCACCAGTCGCACGGCACGAAGCTGGATTGAGCCTAGCATCATCCCTATGTTTTGCAATTTTGTATTTCGTTAATTAATAAACAGGGTTATTTCGTCAATTTATGGAGAAAGGGTCGGTAACGGTCGCCCAGACCAGATCGAGAATGTGCCCCATAGGATCAAACACTTTATTAGGTAGGTAGGTAGGTACATATCCTGCCCTGCCTTAAATCGACGAGCATTTATGAAAAAAAATATGTTCGTGGAAGAAGGGGTGACAGACAATACCACGTGCTTGGCACATAATGACCGAGAACGTGTTCCTGAATGGGTGCCATGCCATCTAGTACTTCCCTGGGGCTTGAGTCGAAGGTATATGTAATCTGTACGACTGGTGTGGGCGATACGTGCTCATGACGGAAATACGCACATAACTTAGGTATTCTGTGGAAATACGCCTATCAAACTCGGAATGAGAAAAAAACGACCAAGTGCGAGTCGAACTCGCGCACCGAGGGTACCGTATCGCCATGTAATCAAATCAAATCAAATCAAATCATTTTTATTAATTCAGGCACTTGTCCCATTCATTGCACACACAACAAATTCAGATACACTAGAATAGCAATAATATAACAATTAGAGTAACAATAATAATTATAAAAATATTAAAACAAATATGAATTAAATTAATAAAAAAATTAAAAATAAAAAAAAATAAAAAAATGCATCTTCAGTCATCATACGTAAGTAAAATTGTCAAACACTTAAGTGAGATAAAATAATAAAATTGTCTTTAATAAAAATATAAAATTATAATAATAATGCCTAATACTTAATAATTTATTTATTTATTTATTTATTTATTTATTTTTATTTATTTTAAAAATTCATAATAACTAATGTACATGCCAACATTTTCAATAATAACATTAAGCTCGCTGGTCATGACGCGACCAAGAAATGCTGCCTTCTGCTTGCGCAGCACTCCAAAGAAGTCATCGATCCTGTTCTCGGCGAACATGCCAGACGCACTACACCTCCACGGCAAACCCAGCATGCACCGCAGTGCATTGTTATATTGTACACGCAACGAGTTAAACGCTCGCTGCGTGTAGTTGCACCACAGATGCCCGGTGTAGAGCGCCTGACAGTAGGCCTTGAACAGTGTGATCTTGACCTCCCTCGAGCACCGCGCAAACCGTCTGGCGAGCATGTTGCTCTTCATGGCAATTACTCTTCGCTGGCGCTCCATGTCTTCATCGTCCCTCAGTTTCTCCGTTATAATGTGACCGAGATACTTGAACTTTGTAACGGTTTTCAGAGGAAAACCGCGCAAAGTTACTGGTGGCACATTTTCGGGACCGCTGCCGTGTCGGAAGACCATCAATTCGGTCTTTTTTACGTTGTACGTCAATCCGTGTCCGGCAGCGTATTGCTCACAGATACCTATCAGCCTTCTCAGTAATGGTTAGCGCCGCTCACGCCATCTATGACGTGTTTATGAAATGCTTCATATTAGTTAAAATTCTTCATACTCTATTCGGTAGATGGCGCGCGCGCATACCCTTTTTTGTTTCTTCTATGGGAACCCCCGTCATTTTTTTACTTTTTCTTCTTTCTATTATTTATTGTTATATCGGCCATCATAATAACACATTATTTTGTGAATATTTCCACGCGCTACCTATTACGGTTCAAGAGATACAGCCCTCGGACAGACAGACGGACGGACGGACAGACAGACAGACAGGCGGCGTAGGCTTAGTAATAGGGTCCCGTACGACGGATACGGAACCCTAAAAATGTGGTTCACGCCGAGACTGGTTACAATATAACTCCACTGCCTGTAACAAGCGAGGCAGACCTTCGGGCGTGGTTTCGCGAGGAGAGGTGATTTTGTACTGTGTGGGGCCGGTACTTAAAAAGAATAGCCCCACTGCATCTCTCACCGTGCATGTCGTAAAAGGCTACTAAGGAACAAGGATAAGATGCGGTGCTAAAGGGCGACAGACACGCCAACTCTCACCTTGGAACGGCCCTTCCACAGAGTCTTGCAGCGGGTGGGTCTTCTTGCCTTACTTGCTGCTTGATAGTTTTTGATAGTTTATCTATCTTGTCCGCTAAACGTGGTGGTCGGTGTTGTGCTGTAATTTACAATAGTACCTGCAGCACATCTGCGATTAATCCGCTTACCCCGATTGTCGGGATACAGCGTGTGGTATGTAGTATGTAGGTGATTTTGGCTCTTTCGACTGCACCATTATTGGTCCCTCGGTATAGCCACCCATGTTGGATTACATAAAAAAATGAAATGAAATCACTGGGCCAGGAGCTATAATAATAAATAGGTACAGGCGCCAGGGTTAGTTGAATGGGGCAATAGGGGATTGGATAGCAATAAGTTTCGATGTTGATGTATATTTCTGAATTTGCGTTGAACAAGGCAAAGTTCGTGTTACTGTTCTCTGCATGGCCAAAATTACAATTATGTGACTAGATTACACATATATTACATAGTAACTGAATGAATTTACGGATATTTTTAGTGACCTTCAGTCACCACTAACGAATATCGCATTCTTCACCGGTTTATTCAAAGCAGTTATTGTTCGACGTCCATCTTTAAAGGAAACTGCAAATAAGTAAACCATAAACCATCCATAATTTAGTCATTACACCATAAGATTCCAAATTCAAAAAGGTAGGTGTATGAGCTACTCACCGAAAGCGTACCACGAAATCCAAACACGCACGCACAGTCCACTGACACAAATTCAAACTTCGAACGTCCGTGCACAGTTCCAAGAATCACCAATCGATGGTGGTCGGGATTTTGACTATTTGAATTGACTGATTGTATGGAAAATGGGATGAAGCTGCGCGGAGTGTGGCCAACTCGCAGTCGATACGCGAACTAACCGCCAGCCGCCATGTCGTAGGGCCCACGAGGGCGCCATCGCGCACGCGCGGGCTTGGGGAAGCTACGGCAAAGGTGCGTACACATTGGGGTGTAATTTATGAGTAAAATAGGTAGGTGCGCATTTTTGTTACGTCGGCAGTGGTAAATTCTGAAAAAAATTGTTAAATTATGCTAAGTTTGATTTGGGCGAACTTGGTGGTCGGTGTTGTGCTGTAATTTACCAGATATTCCACCATGTTTAGAAAAGTATTTGGGTATGATAGATAACTATCAAGCAGCAAGTATGTAAGTAAGGCGCGAAGACCCACCCGCTGCATGACTAGGTGGACGGATTGTGCGAAGGTGAGAGATGGCTAGCCTATCGTCCTTTAGCACGGCCACCTCCTTTTGCACGGGGAGAGATACAGTGGGGCTATTATTAGTCGGCACGACCGAAGGGAAGCAAACACTGACGTGGCACCAGTTCACCCGGTGTTATGGGCTGACATCACGGATGTTGTAGGTGATGTAGCCAACCGTGTCAGTTTCCATAAAAAAAAAAAAAAAAAATTTTTTTAAAGACCGGCCCCACACGTTACTAATACTATTAAGAATTAATATTTTCCAAAATTAATCCAACACTGTGAACGCGGTCTGAGATCCTTCTAATTATTGTAGGAGGCCGTTCTAGAATGGGAGTACCAGGCCAACACAAGCTAGAAGCTGTATCAACTTTTTGAGGTGACTAAAATTATATAAACATAGTATGCATATCTCTGTCGCACTTGATAACTTGCGTATCTTCTGTCTCCTGCGAATGAAATGCATCAGTAGAAACATGTCTGCGTCATGCATGATGGTCTGCGTTGACTTGTTTTATCGTAGTACGGACTGAAAAGTCGTAAGTAAAAAGATTTGCTGACTATTGCTAGGCTGTCTAGCCCGTTGATAGCACGTTTGAAGACACCCAGGTGGAAACAAACTCGCCGGAAGATATAGTTCCACAAACTAGCGGTGCGACAAAGAAACGATTTTGAGAATCGATGGGTTCTCAAAAGTCCAATGTCAACAACAAAAGGGTGCTCAGTTTCTCTGCAGCGAGTGCTGCGAAGATAGGTTGGATGGTAAGGAATAAGGGACGCAAGTTCCTCCGAGCAGCGTCCATGATAGTACCTGTAGAACAGACTGAGTGAGACTACAAGTTTAGTCGTCTGTGACTCAGAGACTCCAGATCATCAGCCATTCATCCATCAGTCAGGCAATGGCCGTTCTGGGTGTTAATTTTCATGGTGGGTACAATCCAACGATTTCAATACGCGTATATATACGCACCTACCTATATTCTACTCGTGCCTACTCAACCGAGCGAGAACTCAGGTTTACTCGGGAAATATATCTAAGGAATATTCGCATAAGACGAAACAGTTGGAAGTCAAGTTCAGCGTAGGTACATTGGAGATTGAATTGCATAGATAGGGGTTCGTTTCGTACGTAAAAGTAAAAACCTTACAGTTTACCTGTCGCAGCATAGCTCTCTCTCTCTCTCTTTCTAGGCAGATGATGATGGATGATTGATGGACAGACAGAAAGCAAACTTAAAAGTAGAATTTAATGCGCCAATAAGTCAGTTACATGTCAGTCAGTCAGTCGGCGTGTAAGCTTCCACTGCTGGACATACGCCATTCCAATTTCCCTCCAGTCCTCCCGGCCTTCAGCGGTACGGAACCACTGCTTTCCGCCGACGTACTTGATGTCTCGTCCCACCTGGCGGGTGGTCTTCCCACACTCCGTTTTCCTGTCCACGGCCGCCAGTGTAGGACACGGTTACTCCAACGGTCGTCGTCTCTTCGGCTGACGTGCCCAGCCCACTGCCACTTGAGCTTAGCCACCCGGTATCAATATCGACTACTTTTGTGCGTCGGCGGATTGCCTCGTTCGTTACACACCATATCACGTAGGGGTAGGGATATTCCCAGTATGGCTCGCTCCATTGCTCGCTGGGCAACTTTCAACCTTTGGACAACACCGACCGTCAGCGTCCACGTTTCACACCCGTACGTCATATCATAACATAACCGGGAGGACACACTGGTCATATATACGGGTTTTTAAATTTTGCGGAAGGGCAGACCTCAGGGCGAATTTTTCCGAAGGCAGCCCAACCCAGTTGAATTCGTCTCTCGTCGACCTCCTTTAGCAGACATACATACATACAGTCAGTTACATACCTAATATTTATAATTAAATTCATGTAGTCACTACTCAATTGATAAAACAATAAAATATATAATCTTGTAATAGCCCCACTGCATATCTTCCCGTGCATGTCGTAAAAGACGACTAAGGGATAAGGACAAGATGCCGTGCATAAGGACGACAGACTAGCCACCTCTCACTGTGGCGCGGTCTTTCCACTTAGTCATGCAGCAGGTGGGCCTTCGTGCATTACTTGCTTGTCAGTTTCCACAAAAAAAAAAAGCCACAGTTGCACTCCGGGAGTGCCGGCAGAAGTGAAAACTTTTTATATTTCCGAAAATAATTCTTAGGTGGTAATTAAAAAACAACCTAAAAAAATTTTAACACCGTAACATTGCTTAAAAAAGAAAATAAAGAAAAAAAAACTAAAATAATTTTGAGGGATTCGAACCCATGGTCAAAAAATACAAATCCTACATTCTTACCATTGAGCCATGAAATCACATAACATAAACGACCAAACGAATATCGGATTCCCACTGAGAGACGAACTGAATTGATCCCGAGCCACTCGTAACTTAACCCTTAATGCAATGGCTTAAGGTTATATTTTAAATAATAAATAAAAATAAATCTGACGCTGACGCGATGACGCGAGTATAACATTTTTTACCCACCTAAAAAAGTGCCAAGCGCCGCTAAAGAAGTTTTCACTTCAAAAATTATATGAGATACTTTATTACCTATCGCATTACAATTTATAATATAATTCGTTATATTCATTTTTAAGTTTCCGGATAGTAGGTTTAAAGACTTACATAAGTCGACGTTTCGCCCGCTACGTTACGGGCTTCATCAGGAACTGCGGGAGTTCCTGGAGCCGACGTCTGGTGTCCGTTGTACCAGACGTCAAACTGTCTGGTACAACGGACACCAGACGTCGGCTCCAGGAACTCCCGCAATTCCTGATGAAGCCCGTGACGTAGCGGGCGAAATGTCGACTTATGTAAGTCTTTAAACCTACTGTGTGTCCTACTGTGTGTGCGGAAACTTAAAATAAAAAAAAATGAATATAATTAATAACAGTGTAAACTTAAAAACATTAATTCGTTATAAGTATAAGTAAGTATCAAAAAGATGTTATGTATGTGTTTATTATATCATAATATGTACAGTTCCCGGCAGCAAACAATGGGCGTCGAGCTTTAGAAAGAGTCAATCCGGTTGTAGAGCCTCGATCTTGTCGCACACACAGTGACGTGCGAGTTCGTGCGACAGGGACAACGCTCTACAGTACAGCCGGATGGTCTCTTTCTAAAGATAGACCCGCATTATTTGTAGCCGGGAACTGTTATGTACATACTCGTATTTATGTAGAAGTAAATTTTTAATAAAATATAGTTTAATGAGAAAAATGGTGCATTCAAGAAAAAAAATCCTCAGTTCGCTTTTAAATTCGCTTGTAGTTTCAGCACTTTTTACATTATTAGGTAAATTATTGAATGTGTTTATACTACGAATAAATAAAATATATAAATACATATATAGAGCCGTCCGTTTTCCACACAACGCGCACTGAGCAGGGATTGCATCCTTGTACGCTGGACTTACCACGAATGCGTACCAATCGGTTCTGCAGATCTTTCCTCCACAGAACCGGTAAACTCTGGAACGCTCTCCCGGCCCACATATTTCCCCCCAAGTATAGTCTCGGCACAGATTAGTGGTCTCGGGTCCGTCAATAGGCACCTGTCAGTCCGGCATGGCATTCGCAACCCCCGCGTACGACCGAATGTCCATGCACGTCTTTAAATACCATATGGGTGGTTCTAAAAAAAAAAAATTAAAACTGAAATCTAAAACTTTGGACGACCGTTATATATAATATAACGTAGTCATCGTTTGGTAAGAAATCAAACATGAGTGACGCGGAAATCCACTCATGTCGTCACGGCAACGTATTCACAACCCCACATCTCTATTCAACCTTCAGGCCCACCCTAACACCCCCTCGGGTTATCCTTTGAGACAAATCTAATTATCCGAAGAGCATTCGGAAGGCGCGATGAATTGAAACCTGCTTGCGATATCAACTATGCTATGTCGAAATGTATTGATCGAATTTTCGAAATGTATTGTATGGGTTGGATTATCAAATCACTCGCTGAACACATCACACAGCTGAATCTACATGCAGTTACCATCCATACCAACCTAGCAACCATGGTCGACATTGACACTGCGAAGAATATGGGAGCATTCTAGCAACCATGGTCTAATTTATAGACTAAGATGATCTCATTAACACTGCAAAAAAGATGGGAGCATTCTAGCAATTATAGGCGACATTGACACTGCGAAGAAGATGAAAGCATTCTGGTAACCATGGTCTTATTGATGGATTAAGGTGGTCTCATTGACACTGGGAAAAACATGGAAGCATTCTAGCAACCATGGTCGACATTTACACTGCGAAGAAGATGGAAGAATTCTGGCAACCATGGATTTAGATGATCTCGTTGACACTGCGAAAAAGATGCGAGCATTCTAGCAGCCATGGTCGACTTATTGATGGACTTAGGTGATCTCGTGGACACTGCGAAAAAGATGGGAGAATTCTAGCAACCATGGTCGACTTATTGATGGACTAAGATGATCTCATTGGCGCTGCGAAAAAAGGTGGGAACATTCTAGCAACCATGGTCAACTTCTTGATGGAGCACGGTCGATCTACCGTACTAACAACGGAGTGTCATCTCATCCTATGTAAATTCGTATTTGACCTATGTTTGACTTGTGAGTTAGATATCTTTACCTACTATACAAGGTGCGGATAGCCTATGCACCTTCCCCTGCTTCCCCCATTAGCTTTCGAAGCCTATACAGCTTCAAGTAGTTTATATGTCTCCTCTACACGTGCTCCAATGCTTTTGGCAAAGTGTTTGCCAATGCGCTTGCCAATGCATCGACCAGCGTGTATAGGTGGTCGATGTTATGTTGGTCGTTTTGATAGGTATTTGTTCATATTTGTGGTCGGACGTGTAGAAAGATTGGAATAAACAGACAGTCCGACTTCGTTTTATGTAGTCGGGTTTTATAAAATTGTCATTTAATTGTTTATTTTATTTTCAAATCTAGTCCCTGCCTGACATAGAGAAATAATATACGCACGGAAGAAAAGCGTAATAGTAGTGTTGTGTAACATTGACATTTGGATGCAAACATAGTTTCGTGAAAATTTTGAGAACTTTAAAGTTCAAAGCGAGAAATAAAGTTTCAAACCGCTATCAAACCATAGAACAAAGCGTAATAAAAGTGGTCTGTGAAAAAATTCTGTTAACAGATTGAAACGCCATCTATTGGTTGAAGTTGGCATTAGGTTCGTTAAAAGTTTGCTCATTCTGTCTGACGTGTGTGCTGCGCTGCGCCAGCCAAGCCAACGGTAGGTTGATGAATTGATGATGTGTTCATACTGCAGCAAATAAAATATTTTTCTCTTTAGCTTAATAATAGGGAAGCCAAGAGGGAATTGTTTTTTTTATCGTACAAAATATGTATTTTTAAATTCTTTTAATACTTACTTTATTAGTTGCACACATACATAAAAATGCAGTCATCTAAATGGAAAAGGAGAAAAAAACGTATAGGTAGGTTACGTTAGGTATATTCCAATTTCCTTTATTATTTATATTATTTTATTTGTACTTATATATTTTTTACGAGTTATACTAGGTATGTATTCTTTTTATTTATGTTAGTGGGCTTGAATGCTTCAATAATAACACTGTAAAACTTAACTTATCTAATGCCACCTAATGTATGTGCCAAAAATACAATAAAAAATAAAACTTGTATTTCCTTGTTTACGCTGGCTTGTAAAAGTCAAGACAAATTCAGTCCATCCATCCATTCAGTCAGTCAGTCAAGCCAGCCAGGCTTGCTTGCCGGCCAACAAAACAAACAGGTAGCCAGTCAGAGAGTGTCAGCTCAGTCGGCAGTCAGTCAGCCAACCAGCCAGCCAGTCAGTCAGTCAGTCACAAATATACAACGAAGGAGAGTGGTTGCGCCGCGTGGCCAATGTAAAAAACTTTTTACTCGATAAACTTTATTCAAAACTGAAACTAACGCGCGTAAAAACGATTAGAAATAAAAATAAATAAGTGTAACTGTTATTTTAAACTTTATTCTAGTGTGCAGTGTTGTGCCATTCTAACTGGATTCCAACGAGTTTTTGTGAGTGCCGCCGCTGCTGCTGTGTGCCTGTGAGAGCATAGCCTTGCGTATAGCACTTGTGATGTAAAAGGTGCTAACACTTTTGGATTGAAAAGGTGAGGGTGAAATTTTACATAGGTCATTTTGTAATGTAAATAGGCAGAGTGGTCAGATTCTTAAGTATTCATCTATCTATACGATGTAATAATAATGTTCTTGTGAGCGGTAGTATGGGCATTTATGGGTTAATTATTTGTAAGTTGGTAACTAGGTAGGCACCTACCTAAACAAAACATTGTGACTTGCGTAGTTTGTTTGTTAGAGTTATTCTTCGCATTGAAATATAGAGCTGGCGGAATGTTCGATGTATCCAAGCGTAGATTACCTACAAATGGATGAAATTATACCTACAATAAATAAACAATGAACAATTTATTCACCCAGGATTTTTTTTTATAGTAAGCGCGACATGTGGCGCCCGGCCACCCATAAGGTGTCTAGCGACGCCCATGGACATTCGGTCGCATGCGGGGTCTGCGAATGCCATGCCGGCCTGACAGGTGCCCATTCACGCCTCTCCAGAGTTTACCGGTTTTGTGGAGGAAGGATCTGCAGAACCGATTGGTACGCATTCGCGGTAAGTACCGTGTGGGGCCGGTACTTTAAAAGAATAGCTCCACTGCATCCTTCCCCGTGTATGTCGTAAAAGGCGACTAAGGGATATGTATGACTCCCTTCTTATTCTAGGTGGTAGGGTTTAACCCGCCCGGGTTGGTACCACCACACTGAATGAAAAGTCGGTCGAAACGGCTATGTACCTAAATAGTTTGTGTTTTCCGTCCAGTTCAGTGTAGCCGGCACGACCGAAGGGAAGCACTGACGTGGCACCAAGTTCACCCGTGTTATGGGCTGACATCACGGATGTTGTAGGTGATGTAGCCAACCATGTCAGTTTCCATAAAAAAAAAAAAAGTCCAGCGTATAGGAATGCAATCCCTGCCCAGTGCGCGTTGTACGGCGCGTTAAACAGCTCCTCCAAGCACTCCCCGTGGAATAAGCGATAGAACACACTTAGGGCACCGACATGCCTACGACATCCATAAAAAACCCCTTTATTGCCCGACTGATCTTTCCTTGTTTCCTTAATTTTTTTAGCAGTCGGGTTTTTTAATTATTTAATTTTGTTTTGCTTTGGAATTATCGCCTCGGACATTGCTCTGGCTGGACTGACGGACGGACTGTGACAGACGGATGGACGAACGAACGGACGGACGTACGGACATCCGATCGATTTTATAAGGGTTCCTGCCGCGGTCGCTGGCTACGGAACCCTAAAAATTACTTTCCTATTAGGTACCTAGGCATGGTACTTAAATCTTCGGATAGGTACGTACAACAGTACGCGACAGAGCTGGAGTTCGGTTAGAGGAATTCGCTAGTGATGTTCTAAAATATATATTTAGTAATAAAAGCAATAGTTATCGATGTTGTCTTCTTTCTTCAATCTTGTCTATATTTACTACTACCATTTGCCCGCGGCTTCGCTCGCGGGAAATTCGTATTTAAAAAGATGAAAGTAAGTAAGCCCGCTCAGGCCTATAGTAAGTTTCATCGAATTCGAATGATCGGTTTAAGATTTATGGAGGAACATAAATACATACAGAAACGATTTCTAAATATAGTCAATTTAGTTTTAGTATCATGCATAGAGTCTACAAAGGCAGTATCTCATAAAACAAAGTAACTTACTCCATGACCATCCCTTGCAGATTTAGGTATTATTAGTTTTGATGACTAGGAGGAGCATTCTCTGTCGCGTACTGTAATGTGTACTGTATGTATACAGAGTGTTGGTTGTGGACCCCCTATCCTCACCTGTCGCGAGCGGAAGGTCACCTGCGACAGCAGTTGCAAACGAGACGGGACATTTTCAATGACACACATTCCCTTGCGCGTGACCTCATCGCTGCGTTACATACGATGCCAAAACAGAAGACACCCAACCAAGTTGACGTTTCCTCACGGTGTTATCCTTGATCGGAGTGACGATAGATGAAATGATGTGTATACGACCGACGTAGTATGACGAACCTACGAAAAATTAATTGGGACGCGTTCTTTATTCTTTATTCATCATCCATAGACAGTTACACTTGCACTCGGATTCGTCATATTTTAACATTTAATATGTTTAGCGTTTTGCCAGTTCGATTATCATATCATCACAAACAAAAAAAAAATAGGTAAAAAAACTTTTAAGTTAAACGGTTTTATTAAAAATAAAAAACTAGAAAATAACAAGGACACAAGCCTGGGCCTTCTTAAGATTTTACGCCTGGGTAAGAAATCGTGCAATACTAGCGTGCTGTCTTCTCATGTCGGATGCCAAAGGGCACATTGTGTCGCTGCGTCAGCGGAATAAGTAATAAATTGAGACTTTTAACAGACTAATATAAAAACGTGGGGCGCATGTTATTTATTAAGCATATTATACGCCCCACGTTTTTATATTAGTCTGTTAAAAGTCTCAATTTATTACTTATTCTGCTGACGCAGCGACACAATGTGCCCTTTGGCATCCGACATGAGAAGACAGCACGCTAGTATTGCACGATTTCTTACCCAGGCGTAAAATCTTAAGAAGGCCCAGGCTTGTGTCCTTGTTATTTTCTAGTTTTTTATTTTTAATAAAACCGTTTAACTTAAAAGTTTTTTTACCTATTTTTTTATTTATTCGTTTTTAGTTTGTTTTTTGGCTCGTATCATACGTAAACTCGTCATCCTTTCCAACTCTCTCATTGCATCTTTGTTACTCGGTTTCTTACCTGTCAATTACTCACAATCAAGCTCCTCAATACATAACCCTTCTAAAGACTTAACGCGACTCAATGCAACATAAGCTTGACCCTCCTCAAATAGTCTGGAGCCCAAATACACGACAGCACGGTCAACAGTACTGCCCTGCATTTTATGGACAGTGGAGGCCCATGACAAAATTATCGGTAACATCCGTCTCTCAGCTGTTCCATAATTAAACTTTGCTGGAAACTGTATGGCTTTAGGATGGATAAGGTGTCCGCCGTCTCTTTCAATTTAAACAGATGGTATGTCTGTTTCATACTTTTGCGTTCGACAAGTATGGGACACTCGTCCAAACAAACCAAATGAGCCCAAACTCGAGAGGGTTACTAGTAACGGTTGAGGAGTTCCACTGTACACCTCCTGACTCCATCATCAGACCCTCGTCACCAAGTGTATTGGTAGAAGTATGGGATACTCGTCTAAACCAACCATATGAGCCCCTAACTCGAGGGGGTTACTAGTAACGGTTGAAGAGTTCCACTGTACACCTCCTGACTCCATCATCAGACCCTCGTCACTAAGTGTATTGGTAGAAGTATGGGATAGGACACTCGTTCAAACAAACCAAATGAGCCCAAACTCAAGGGGGTTACTAGTAAAGGTTGAAGAGTTCAACTGTACACCTCCTGACTCCATCATCAGACCCTCGTCACCAAGTTTATTGGTAGAAGTATGGGACACTCGTCCAAACCAACCAAATGAGCCCAAACACGAGGGGTTTACTAGTAACGGTTGAAGAGTTCCACTGTACACCTCCTGACTCCATCATCAGACCCTCGTCACCAAGTGTATTGGTAAAAGTATGGGACACTCGTCCAAACCAACCATATGAGCCCAAACTCGAGGGGGTTACTAGTAACGGTTGAAGAGTTCCACTGTACACTCCTGACTCCATCATCAGACCCTCGTCACCAAGTGTATTGGTATAAGTAAGGGACACTCGTCCAAACCAACCAAATGAGCCCAAACTCGAGGGGTTTACTAGTAACGGTTGAAGAGGTCCACTGTACACCTCCTGCCTCCATCATCAGACCCTCGTCACCAAGTGTATTGGTTAGAAGTATGGGACACTCGTCCAAACCAACCAAATGAGCCCAAACTCGAGGGGGTTACTAGTAATGGTTGAAGAGTTCAACTGTACACCTCCTGACTCCATCATCAGACCCTCGTCACCAAGTATATTGGTAGAACTATGGGACACTCGTCCAAACCAGCCAAATGAGCCCAAACTCGAGGGGGTTAATAGTAACGGTTGAAGAGTTCCACTGTACACCTCCTGACTCCATCTTCAGACCCTCGTCACCAAGTGTATTGGTAGAAGTATGGGACACTCGTCCAAACCAACCATATGAGCCCAAACTCGAGGAAGTTACTAGTAACGGTTGAAGAGTTCCACTGTCCACCCCCTGACTCCATCATCAGACCCTCGCCAATTGTATTGGTAGAAGTATGGGACACTCGTCCAAACCAACCAAATGAGCGCAAACTCGAGGGGGTTACTAATAACGGTTGAAGAGTTCCACTGTACACCTCCTGACTCCATCATCAGACCCTCGTCACCAAGTGTATTGGTATAAGTAAGGGACACTCGTCCAAACCAACCAAATGAGCCCAAACTCGAGGGGTTTACTAGTAACGGTTGAAGAGTTCCACTGTACACCTCCTGCCTCCATCATCAGACCCTCGTCACCAAGTGTATTGGTTAGAAGTATGGGACACTCGTCCAAACCAACCAAATGAGCCCAAACTCGAGGGGGTTACTAGTAATGTTGAAGAGTTCAACTGTACACCTCCTGACTCCATCATCAGACCCTCGTCACCAAGTATATTGGTAGAACTATGGGACACTCGTCCAAACCAACCAAATGAGCGCAAACTCGAGGGGGTTACTAATAACGGTTGAAGAGTTCCACTGTCCACCTCCTGACTCCATCATCGGACCCTCGTTACCAAGTGTATTGGTAGAAGTATGGAACACTCGTCCAAACCAACCATATGAGCCCAAACTCGAGGGGGTTACTAGTAACGGTTGAAGAGTTCCACTGCCCACCTCCTGACTCCAACATCAGACCCTCGTCACCAAGTGTATTGGTAGAAGTATAGGACACTCGTTCAAACAAACCAAATGAGCCCATACTCGAGGGGGTTACTAGTAACGGTTGAAGAGTTCCACTGTACACCTCCTGATTCCATCATCAGACCCTCGTCACCAAGTGTATTGGTAGAAGTATGGGACACTCGTCCAAACCAACCAAATGAGCCCAAACTCGAGGGGGTTACTAGTAACGGTTGAAGAGTTCCACTGTACACCTCCTGACTTCATCATCAGACCCTCGTCACCAAGTATATCGGTAGAACTATGGGAAACTCGTCCAAACCAACCAAATGAGCCCAAACTCGAGGGGGTTACTAGTAACGGTTGAAGAGTTCCACTGTACACCTGCTGACTCCATCATCAGACTCTCGTCACCAAGTGTATTGGTAGAAGTATGGGACACTCGTCCAAACCAACCAAATGAGTCCAAACTCGAGGGGGTTACTAGTAACGGTTGAAGAGTTCCACTGTACACCTCCTGACTCCATCATCAGACCCTCGTCACCAAGTGTATTGGTAGAAGTATGGGACACTCGTCCAAACCAACCATATGAGCCCAAACTCGAGGGGGTTACTAGTAACGGTTGAAGAGTTCCACTGTCCACCTCCTGACTCCATCATCAGACCCTCGTTACCAAGTGTATTGGTAGAAGTATGGAACACTCGTCCAAACCAACCATATGAGCCCAAACTCGAGGGGGTTACTAGTAACGGTTGAAGAGTTCCACTGTCCTCCTCCTGACTCCATCATCAGACCCTCGTTACCAAGTTGAAATTATCATAATATTGTATTGTCACGAGAACTCAATGTGTGTGCAAAGTTTCATAAAAATCGGGTCAGTAGAAGTAGTTGAAAAAGTTGTCGCAAGATTTGAAACAAAGATAGTAACAAACAAACAAACAAACAAACAAATATACGGAGTCAAGCTAAATAAAACCGTTTAATAAAAATAATTTTTTTTCAGAAATTAAACCCTTATTCCCTCCCACCCGTCCTATCTCCGCATGACTCGTCGCAGAGAGACTCAGCACCCTTTTGTTGTTGACATTGGGCTTTTGAGAACCCATCGGTTCACTAAATCGTTTCTTTGTCGCACCGCTAGAGTGTGGAACTGTCTTCCGGCGAGTGTATTTCCTGAATCCTTTAACCTGGGTGTCTTCAAGTGTCGTATTAACGAGCTAGACACCCTAGCAACAGTCCGCAAATCTGCTGGCATGTCACCTAACTGAGCGTGGTTTCGCGAGGAGAGGCCTTTTGTTGTTGACATTGGGCTTTTGAGAACCCATCGGTTCACTAAATCGTTTCTTTGTCGCACCGCTAGAGTGTGGAACTGTCTTTCGGCGAGTGTATTTCCTGAATCCTTTAACCTGGGTGTCTTCAAGCGTCGTATTAACGAGCTAGACACCCTAGCAACAGTCCGCAAATCTGCTGGCATGTCACCTAACTGAGCGTGGTTTCGCGAGGAGAGGCCTTTTGTTGTTGACATTGGGCTTTTGAGAACCCATCGGTTCACTAAATCGTTTCTTTGTCGCACCGCTAGAGTGTGGAACTGTCTTTCGGCGAGTGTATTTCCTGAATCCTTTAACCTGGGTGTCTTCAAGCGTCGTATTAACGAGCTAGACACCCTAGCAACAGTCCGCAAATCTGCTGGCATGGCACCTAACTGAGCGTGGTTTCGCGAGGAGAGGTGATTTTGGCTCTGTCGACTGCGCCATTGGTCTCTCGGCACAGCCACCCATGCTGGTTTACATAAAAAAATATATTTTATTGCTTTTTTTATTTCATAAGTATAAGACAATACATATGGGTTCCTTACGTGGGCACCTACCTACCTGTGCGTAAGTAAGTAGTACCTATGTAAACTCTGCGAATTATATCATCTTTCGTAATGAACAAAGAAAGCCGGCGTGGGACTTCCAAGTCTGCTTTGTTTGTGCCATCATTAGTGTTTTGTTAAGTACTATCGGTCCAAAAAGTAGAACAACATAGGTGAACCCTTGTCATATAAACTAGTTCGATAGTCGTGCGGAGGCAGATAAAAATAAAAACTGAAACCATATTCTCACTCACCAACCATCATACTTAACGTGACCATTTATTTTTTGACTCAAAACGGGACTCGGGACATCGGTTCACAATAGAAAAAAAAAATTCAGCCGTCCACAGTTTGTTCATTAAAGAAAATACTCTTTCTACTGGTGCAAATTTTGTGCCAGGCAGAGATAAAAATATATTCCATTACAATACAAAAGTTTTCATGTTTAAGATTGTTGGTGTGAAAGTGTTTGAATACTTCCACCTAACGATTTTCCAACATATAAACGGCGGATCCGCTATCTTCGAGTCGAAGGTAGTCGATCCTCCGTGGTGCCTCTCCGTCGGCGTTGCCGCGTCGACGCGACGCGCTCCCGCTCCTCCCGCGCCCGCGCCGTGCCGCACGCCATTTTCGCGCGATTTGTGAAAACGGGACAATTTTGCGTCCTGAAGCTTTTTTCGGGGACACCGGGACGCAGAACCGAAAAAAGGGACGGTCCCGTTCAAAACGGGACGTATGGTCACGTTAATCATACTTAAGTAAGTACCTACCTATTTCCATCTCTGCACCGCACCACAGAATAGAAAAGAGTACCAGAAGCGACACTCCACAAGGCCACATAAAGGAATAGCTACTCTTGCTGAGACGCAATAAAGTGCAATTCAGCTCGCAAAGCGGTGCATGCCTAACTCGAATAATAACCTACATCACGCTTCTCTTTCTATCGCATAACTCTATCTCTTTTGGCGCGATTCGGATCGTGTTGGGGTTGTCGTCTTGTGTGACGAATAAATTACTGTTAATAATTACTTAGCAGTTTTTTTTGACAAAACTCTGTGGCTTCTCGGAAGTATAATGATGATGACATGCTAATTTTATTGATTCATTTATTTATTTAATTAGTTTCTTATTTTAATTGTTGTATATTAGATAAGCGCAAAATGCCTATGAATCAGGAACTGCCTCTGCGAGACAGATTCTTCTATTGCAGAGCCTCTCTTTGTAAATGCGTACATGAAATAATGAAATAAATAAATTATTTGATTTGACATATTATTATTATCATTTCTTTATTTTCACATTTTTACTAAGCATTTATATTAATTTTACATATTTTATATTATACAAAAACTTATAAAAATACACAAAATTATCATATTATTATTATCATCATTCGTTCATTACCGAGATAGTATTATTAGTATTAGTAGTCATTATTAATTCTTTATTAATACATTTACAATATTTACATTAATTTACTTGACTGAAGACGCCACCGACATCGGGGCGAAATATTTCATTAATAAATGTGCTTTTTTATTATTATTAATAAAATATGTGTTTTACATAAAAATAAAGCAACAAAAAGTTGTTAGTATTTAATTAAAAAATATATATATTTATAAAGTGAAAGTTACATTAATTTCACATATACAAAGTATAAAAATACAAATATTAATCATTAAATTAAATTAGTCATTATTATTAATTGCTCCATTATTATTATATCGAAGAATATGCACAGAATACTTCATAGGTACTGAATAAAATAGTTCGTTCCATCCAGGCGATCGACTGTATGCGTGCGCTCGCAAGCGCGGGGCTGCCCGGACTGTTTTGTATTCTCCGAATATCGCGCGCTGTAGGTGATTATCGCGGTAGGTATGAAGGAGTGTCTGAGGCCTGACCGCACGCGCGCAGGGATTGCATTACATACCTTACTACAACATACACGTTGGACTTATCGCCGATGCGTACCAATCGGCCCGCAGACCTTTCCTCTACAGAAACGGTTAACTCTGATAATAACTGATGATAACTTGGTGTTGGCTATTCCTACCCATTCCACTACAATCTACATCGTATTCTGACTCATTCACGATACACGCATCTCGTCTGTGGAACCAGCTCCCTGTCAATCTCCGTCTATCTTCTTCCATTCACTCACACTTTCAAAATTATTTTAAGAAGCACTTTTTGTCATCTCATGTTAAGAGTTAGTAAATATATTATAATACGTAAAAACTAGGTATATTAGTCTATCTTATGTATATATCTGGTATATAGGTACCTATATTATTTAAACTATTCATATTTAATTTTATCTATCTCTTGTATTCCCGTACATCTGTCATCCATCACGTAGCACCCCAAATGTATTCTGTTAGAAAATGCCTAGAGGCATTCAGTGTTACCTTTTGCCCATATTCTATATTGAGTCACAGATTACTTAATAGATAGTTCGTAACAGATAAATCACTCCATAGAAAATGTTCCTACCTTCGGGCTTTAATAGCCTACTGCTTCACGACGCCAATCGCTGCGTGCGGAAATGTACCTTAACGATCGAGTGTAAAGTGGTTATTGCTTTGCAGCTGCGCGCAGTTGCGTGGGCGAGCGTCTATGTATACTTCGCGCGGCTGACGAATTTTCACTGAAATAGACCGCCGGCGCGGCGGCCCGTCGGCCGGTAGGTAATTAGCGCGCGCAAGTACATAGAGTGCGTGAGGCCTGATTGAGTGCAATAAATATGTACATAATATATACAATAAAATACAATACAACTCTGAAACGCTCTCGGGTCCTCCATGGGAGCAGTGTTGCCAGATGGTTCAGTTGAAAAAACCGGACATTTCTCATCAAAGGGCCTTTGATTTTAGGTACAAAATGTTTCATGATCTTTAATTTTGAAAATTAAAGGGAAATAGAGTAATAAATAAAAGGCAGTCAGAAATTTATTGTGGTCGAATTAATCGAACATGCAATACCGAAGAACCCAGTAAGATTACTATTAAAATGTTCAGAACAAAATAAATATTTGCGTTATACGAAGAGAAACCGGACGTTTGAATGTCCGGTTTTTCATTATTTTGGAGACCGGACGCAAGTCTCAAAAACCGGACTGTCCGGTCTAAAACCGGACATCTGGCAACCCTGCATGGGAGGCGGTAATAGGCACTTGTCAGGCTTGCGCGGCGGCACCATTAGCTAATCGCAAAAATACAACCGAAAACCGAAAACCGAAAAACGAAGAGGTAAGTAACCTTGTAACGTAGTTAGCAAAATGGTTTTCAACGTTTTTTTTTATGGAAACCGACACGGTTCGCTGCATCACCTACAACATCCGTGATGTCAGGCCATAACACCGGGTGAACTAGGTGCCATGCCAGTGCTTCTCTTCATTTCATTTTCATATCTGAAACTGGACGGCAAACACGAACTATTCCAACGGTCGAACGGTCACCCGTCCAAGTACTGACCGCGCTCAGCGTTGATTAACAACAGTCGACCGACCGCACCACTGAGCTACCGAGGCTGACAAATGAAAACTGACGTGTGGCATTTTATTTTCATAGAAGTAACAGCAAACGCGCAAGTACAAACTTTACTACAAGGCAAATGCAGCTCGGACGTCCAAAAGCGTGCCCCATATATCATGCTTCCTTCCCATAAAAAAAAAAATACGTAGGCACCTATTTACCTTGTTGATATACCTATACTTCGAAACAGTGTCAATGGCGGGACGGCTACAGTAGTGATAGTGCCCCTATAAAAATTCTCCTGCCTGCCTACATGCAGCCGGTAGGCCTTGAAGATATGATGGGGCCTGCTTTGCATTCGTGCGTGCGTATCTTTCGCATGTTGCGTATAAGTCCTCGATCGCATGCAGCCAGCCATTGTTCGTGGGCACACCTACATATTATAGGTATACTAGGTTTTGCCCGCGGCTTCGCTCGCGTGAAATTCGTATTTAAAAAGAAGTGTGGCGCATTCTATAGTAATTTTATTATATCTCGATGAAACCAAATTGACGCGCAATATATGTGCGCGTCATCAAAATCTATCATTGTGCCAAATTTTAAGTTTCTACGTTACATAGGTAGGTACTTAGTTTTCAAGAAAAACCTCTGTGACAGATAGACGGACACCGAAGTGATCTTATAATGATTCCGTCTTTCCTTTTAAGATACGGAACCATGAAAAAAAAGAAAACAAGAGAAGAACAGATGGAAAATAAGAGATTGTTTGGCCGAATTCGATGTCATCAAGGTAATGATAGCGTAGTACGAATCACGTCCAATCATCAGCTGTTTGCCGGCCCCGCGCATCTCTAGAATGCTAATAGAGTTGTGTAGAAAGCGCGCGTGTCATGCGCCTGTTCAATACTTTCGTAATGCGGCGCGGCAGTCTTGTTGTAATACCTATTAGCGCTATATAGAATGCATTGCGAGAGGCTCGTGGTTCGAGGCCCGGTGTATGTAGGTACTAATCGCAAAAATATTCGGTATGTGCGCTAATTCGTTTTTCTAAATAGATTTTGGATAAATTAGGAAGGAGGATTTTTTTTTCCAGTGCATCATGTGTATGACGTATCAATGGAAAGGCCTCGTTATAAGAAAAATAAAAGTTATTTTGAAAGATAAATTAGGAATTTTCGAAAATTTATGGAGAACTCAAGAAAAAAAAAAGTTTTTCGCATTTCGCATTTTTGTGTTTTCAGACCAGTTCAGTGTAGCCGGCACGATCAAAGGGGGAAGCACTGACATGGCACCTAGTTCACCCGGTGTTATGGGCTGACATCACGGACGTTGTAGGTGATGTAGCCAACCGTGTCAGTTTCCATAAAAAAAAATAAAAAAAAAATAAAATTTGTTTCACCACCATACGTTTTGGTATCTACTATATTTTTGATGCAGTGTAACGCCCTGAATGGGCCACCGTGGTCAATAAATCAGCCTGTATGTGAAAATCATAAATGAAGAGTGAAAAGTTTCGGAAAATCGCCGATTGAACAAAGGACGCACGAGTTATGTGTTGTTGCCGCGACCGCGGCGGGGCGGCGGCGGCGTCGGCGTGCCAGGATGTCCTTGACAGTGCAAACGTGCAAACGCCCTCAGTTTTCTGGTGGCAGATCAAACCTATTGTTTATTATTACTAAAGTTATATCACGATAAATAGTCGTTCCGCTATTGTTTAAATTGTATAATTTCATCCATAGATAGGTAATCTCCTCTTAGGCATTTGGGCATGTCGAAAATTCCGCCAGCAATGCGAAGACGAACTGACCAAAAAACTTCACAAGTCAAAATGTTTTGTTAGTAAGTACCTACCCTTATATTATTTTTATGATATTTTTATTTAATTATTAGTATTATACGTAGTCACTTATAAATAATTAACTCATGCTACCGCTCACAAGAACAATAAATATTTACAGCATAAAATTTTTTTTTTTTTTTTTATTTATTGAGAAAATCTACAGCTTAGTATACTTATTAAATTAATTAAACTAAAATCTGATATTGTCGCCAATTACAGATTTTCCTTAAAAGCTAATAATTTCATTTACATAAATATTCATCCAGGATCCTTATACCATACATATATTATACTATGAACAATTTAAAGTGCGGATGTCTGTGTGTACGTGTAAGTGAGTGTGAGTGTAGTGTTTGAGGGTGTGTGAGGGTGAGTGTGTGAGTGGGGCATTGTAAAGAAGAGAAGAGAAAAATAAAAAAAATAAAAATAAAAAGAGAGGATGTTCATTCGCTCGTAAAAATACTTTGGGTGATTGTTGACATGAATAAATACTTAAGAATCTGACCACTCTGCCTGACCAGTGACCACATTACCTAGGTAGTGTATAGTGCCATCGTCAAATTATTATTTTGATATTAAATAATATATCAAGTTAAATGAACAATAATTAGTAACAGTTTATTACAGAGAAATGTAATAAATAAAATAAGTCATACATAAATAACTAACTGGATGAATGTTGTGTGGTGTGTGTTGTGGTAGGTATTTATAATATTGACCTTTCATAATTTTTCATTGCCACCACCACCGGTAAGTAGTGGTTGCTTGGTAAACATTTCAAAGTGTAAATAGTAAGTACCTGCATTTTTATGATTATAATTTTTTTAGGCAGTTTTTTATTAAATCAGACACGGTGGTGCTGCCTACACCCGTAAGTAATGTCAGCCTATAAATAAACAATGCACCAATCTGAACTAAGTGCCAGAGAGCTTCGCTTTGGTTGTGCCGGCTAGACTGCGGATGGAAAACATGTAGGTTCTCAAAAACCGTGAAAAAAAAATTAAGGACGTGTGGCAAGGTTCCCTATAGTGCCTTCTATAGTTTTCGCTTATGCTAAACTAAACTTTTAACAAATTAAATCTTAGGGCACGGCCGTGCCCCCGCCAAGTCGAGCAAACACGGCCGTACCATCCTTTTCTCGAAGCAACACTTGGTGCCGTATCAGCGTTTCTATTTTGATATCACACAAGTTTAAATTTGTTTTCTCATTTCAGAAATCAACGACATATTTCCTGCAAAGACCTACACACATTTGAGGAGGTAAGTGACGAAATACATAATGCACATTTACCGGGCAATTTATTGTCGTTTTCACAGAAATTGATTCAATATAACGACAAGTGCGAGTTGAACTCGCGCACTGAGGGTTCCGTATCGCCATGTCATGGTCAGCGCCACTCACGCTATCTATGGCGTGTTATGAAATGCTTCATATTAGTTAAATAAAATTCATGATTAGTTAAAATGTTTCAGGCTCTATTCGGTAGATGGCGCGCGCGCATACACTTTTTGGTTTCTTCTATGGGAACCCCCATGAATTTTTTACTTTTTCTTATTTTTTGTTACCTTTATCGGCCATAATAAATAACGCATATTCTGTGAAAATTTCAACGGGCTACCTATTACGGTTCAAGAGATACAGCCCTCGGTCGGACAGACGGACAGACGGACGGACGGACAGACAGACAGACAGACGGCGTTAGCTTAGTAATATAGAGTCCCGTACCGGATACGGAACCCTAAAACACTATCCAATCCATTGACTCAGCCATATTTGATATTACGCTTTACTCATTTCTTCACTCATTTACCCATTCTATGGGAATTCACACATCGTGGGAGTATGTTTTGCGGTATCGCAAACAAAACATTATAGTGGACTAAATTTTTCCTTCGTCATCTATTCGGAGAGGTGTGGTTGGGTTTTCAATGAAGCGCATTTACGACCGGTTTTAAATTAAGTGACCATCATAACAATATTATGGTAATAATGATGACGTTGTTTGTGTAATGATGACCTTACTATAGTCGGAATGCGTTTGATTTTAATTATATTAATGATTGCCTTCTGTCCGTATGGAGCCGGTACTAACATACTTAAAAAGAATAGGCCCCTCTGCATCTCTCCCCGTGCATGTCGTAAAAGGCGAGTAAGGGATAAGCACAAGATGCCGCCTTGCGAAAGGGCGACAGGATAGCGACCTCTCACCTTGGCACGGTCCTTCCAGCGAGTTAGGAAGCAGATAGGTCCTCGTGCCTTACTTGATGCTTGATAGTTCATGTATCTTGTCCGACCTACTTCTAATCAATATCAGATTCAGTTAGGTAGGTACGTCCCGATATAAGTGCAAACAACATATTTAGTAGCGTGAATATGTAGTGTAATAAATTCTTAGCACGTTTTTTTGTATGGTGACCTCCTTATTTTTTAATTTTGAATTTGGTTTTATTATTTATTTTATTATGTGCCGAATATGGCATAATAATAACACATATTCGGTGAAAATTTTAACTGGCTATCTATTACGGTTCAACAGATACAGCACTCGAACAGACAGACAGACGACCACGTAGGCTTAGTAATAAATAGGCAACCGTATGCATACGGAACCCTAAAAAGTGCTGCTGTTCTTCTGGTAGGGAATCTGCTGGTGATCTTTGATATAAAGGTCTTTCAAAATTAGTTAATAGTACGCTAAGGGGGGTTCTGTATCATATCGGGAGTAAAACCTATATAAAATGTTTTGGACCTTGGGCTTTTTTATGTAAATTTTTTTTTATGTATTTAAATAAAAAAATAGGTGGTTGATTTTTATAGCCTAATCGATTCAGTTTCATAACAGTAACAAAAAAGTCTTCATTACCATTATGATGTACCTAACACGTGTAAGTTGGTAAAAAAAATCAAATTATTTCTATTCCATACAAATAAAACTAAAATTGTGGTTTTTCCCAATTTCTGAAAGAAAGAGATCTATGTGTTGGAAGACTTTTTTGTTCCTGGCATGAAACTGAAACGATTAAGAAAAAATTGTTTTTACATTTTACATAAAAAAAAATTTTTGTTATAAAAATAATTCTTTGTTCTTCAAAAGTGATCTAGGTATTTCCGATACAGAACCCTTAGCGTACTATTAACTAATTTTGAAAAACCTTTTTTTTTTTTTTTATGGAAACTTGACACGGTTGGCTACATCACCTACAACATCCGTGATGTCAGCCCATAACACCGGGTGAACTAGGTGCCATGTCAGTGCTTCCCTTCATTTCGCGCCGGCTACACTGAACTGGACGGAAAACACGAACTATTTACATAGCCGTTTCGACCGACGTTTCGCTCAGTGCGGTGGTACCAACCCGGCCGGGTTCAATATCTCTACAATACAACATCTCTTTGAAACTTGATCTGCGTGAAGCGACCACATTTCAAGGGTAACCAAAGCACTCCCGTAAAGTCCTCAACTGTAATACCTAGGAGTTGCAAACATTTTTTTTTCGAAGGTGTTGCATAGATAATTTATCTAAATATTTAACAATAGACAAGAGAAGACATTACGATGATGTCAAGAACTGACATGGCCGGTACTAATGATGACTGGAAACAATATAATATGTCCATACAAAACTTTATCGAAGCAGGAAGGATGCCGGCCGTTCGGTACAGAATTAATTCCTGACCGCACGCACTCAGCCAATGAGAATGGGCGCATTGAGTACGAGAGCGGTTCGAAGAGTACGGTCTTTTATACAACTTTGTCATACTTTTCATACATACATTCATACATATCACACACGCTGAATCCCGGCAATCGGGGTAAACAGAGTAATCGGTCTTGTGCTGCAAGAACCCTGATAAATTACAGCACAACACCGACCACCACGTTTCGCAAAGTATTCGAACAAGATTCAATCGATCAAGCAGCAAGCAAGGCACGAAGACCCACCTGCTGCATGTCTCGGTGGAAGTACCGTGCCAAGGTGAGAGGTGGCGAACTTGTCGCCCTTTAGCACGGCATCTTGTCCTTACCCCTTAGTCGCCTTTTACGACATGCATGGGGAGAGATGCAGTGAGGCTATTCTTTTTAAGTACCGGCCCCACACACTTTTCTGAACAATATAAAGGGTTTTCTGTTAAAATATAGATAGATAGATTTTTTTTATTTTTTTTTATTAAAAATCTGAGCTGGTTCAACCGGGATGGTTCTTGTTAGTAATCAAGTAATAATGCAATTATGAACTGATAAAAAAATTACGTCTCACGCATGGATCGACCGGTTTGGAGGCATGGAGGTGGGGAAGTCCATGTTTGGAGGTGGTTTTTTTTAAAAGCTTGAAATAAAAATTAAATTACAAATTTCGACCCTTAAAAAGTCTTCTTATATACTAAAATGAGTTGGAAGACCGCTAAGTAAATAAAACATAAAAAGTCACTTTTTAAGGGTTATTGCTATATAGATAAGTTAAACAATTTAAACAGTAATATTTTTATTTCTATTCCTGCTTCCGAAAGAAAACAAACAATGTTATTAAATTAAAATTATAAAAGTTAAATCAATAAAATATCAATAGGAATAGTTTGTTGACGAGTTACCGCAAGTTACCGGCTTCGGTGTGTAAACACACACAGGAAGACCGCCACCGATCGCTGTTCTGTGTTCCTACGAGTGGGTTTCCTTCCGCATTGGTGACGTAAGCCATGATCATTTTGCGTCTCCTAATCATTGCAGTTCTGGAAGGAGTTGAGGAAAGAACAAATTCCAAATGACTAATAATGACGATGGGGACAATGGATGATTGTTTCATGTGAATGACCTCACATTGATGATGGTGGCTGAATCATCAGCTAGATAGAGTCGCGTAAATTATACCGTTTCCTGCGGCACTAAGCGCCATGTCAGAATGCATTGAACTCTGAATGGAACAGTCTAAAAAAATTTGGCATTTCCTCTGTGTACCATTCAGTGCTTTCTAGGTTTCCGTACCCCGTACATTGACTTATATATTACTAATATCACTGACCCCGTATACGGAAGCCTATTAGGTACTAAGCCTACGTCGGTCTGTTTGTCTGTCTGTCTGTGTGTCCGTCCGAAGGCTGTATGTTTGGAACGGTAATAGGTAGCCGGTTGGAATTTTCGCAGAATATGTATTATTATGGCGGATATAACAACAAATAATAAATATAAATTAAGTGGGGTACCGTGTGGGGCCGGTACTTTAAAAGAATAGCCCCACTGCATCTCTCCCCGTGATGTCCCCGTGTATGTCGTAAAAGGCGACTAAGGGATATGACTCCCTTCTTATCTCGCTTCTTATATTACTAGGTGGTAGGGTTTACCCGCCCGGGTTGGTACCACCGTACTAAATGAAAGGTCGGTCGAAACGGCTATGTAAATAGTTTGTGTTTTCTGTCCAGTTCAGTGTAGCCGGCAAGACCGAAGGGAAGCACTGACGTGGCACCAAGTTCATCCGGTGTTATGGGCTGACATCACGGATGTTGTAGGTGATGTAGCCAACCGTGTCAGTTTCAATAAAAAAAAAACACTTCTATACAAGAAACGGGTTTTTTCAAGGTTTTTTTTTGTGTTGCGGAAACCGCGGTGCCGGTTTTTTTTACGTATAGTAGAGAGACATACACACAATATTTTATTTGTTCACATTTCATTGTTCACATAATTGACCAATAGTTATTCTATTATTAGAATTCTTTGGTTCTTAGCTGAGTCAGCTAAGAACCAAAGAAAGTGTGGTCTAAGAGCAGCTGACGGCTAACTGACCAGACCAAACTTGTTAATTAAACAATATTGGTTAATTTTAATGGGGAATTACTCAGTGGCACAAATTGAACTGGTTATTGTAGTTTAATTTGTTGGTTGGTTGGGATTCCCGCGGCCATTTTCCTTGTAGTAAATGTTCTGAAGACAACTTTCTTCGGTGATGGTCTTGGCTCTACTGGGTTTTTTGGAATGTACTCATTTATGTTTTTAGGGTTCCGTTTATGGACCCTTTTACTAAGCCTACGCCGTCTGTCTGTCTGTCCTAAAGGCTGTATCACTTAGGCATATCAAGGTATAATATTTTAAATTTTCAAATAATGTGACACATTATGATGGCATGATCTTAATGGTATTAATATCACCGACCAATAAGTGCAGGGACCAAACACCAGTGCGCCTCCCGTCTCCCGTGTGCGGCGGGTGGCCGAGTGGTTTGGGCATCGGCTTCTCATGCGAGAGGTCCGAGGTTCGAATCCGGTCGGCGTATACCAATGAGTTTTTTCTGACGAAAAAATTTACGTGCATACCTACACCCGCTGCTTCACCGTTCGGAACCGGTGTAAAACTGTAGGTCCCTTCCCTTCCCTTCCCGTCCCTAGAAAGCTGGTTTACTCGGTATGGTTGTTAGCTATTGAATCAATCAAGTAATTAAGTAATCAAACAATTAATTATCCTAAACAGTGGGCGGATATGCATGCGGTTTTTTTTTAAACTAATAATTTCCGTTTGCTTACTTAAAGGAGTCGGGGAAAATATAAAAACTCAAGCTGCGCTGGTATTTACTTTTTACGGGTATGTATGTTTTCGATGGGATTAAAGACTTAACGGCTTTACTCACGGTCGTCTTTGAGCGATACCCTTACTCCGTCTTTCTTGACCTTCCGAACACCGGCGGCCTAGTTATGCGGTCAGGAGGGCACGCTGCTGGTTGACCCAGTTAGTTGTAAGACCTTATAATTTTCTTTGAAGTTATGTTCGAGTCGGGGTCGGGGTGGGTGAGTGGTCGTTTATTTTAGCCACCGACCACCGTGCCTCAATACTCAAGACGCGACACAGCGTCTTTGCGAGTGCGTCTAATCGATGGTGTGCAGAATGAAGCGGCATCGACGGCCAATCGAACGCGGCGCTCAGCGGCGGCCGGTGTCGTTTGACATGGTTACGTCGTCGCTTCCAGCTCCGGCGCACAAAACTTTTTTTTTTTTTTTTATGTTATCCGATATACGTGGCTGAGTCGGAAGGGCCAAAGCACATGCTCCGACCAGCCAATATCACCTCCGAGAAGGTAGGTGACATACCGGAGACTTCCCTGGATTGCTGGCTATAAATACGGACTAGAGGAGAACACAACCGAGGCGGCTATGCGGCCATCTTACATCCAGTACGGTGGTACCAACACAGTCGGCTACAATTTGAGCCTACCACCTAGTAAGGGGCAAGGGAAGGGACCTACAGTTTTACACCGGTTCCGAATGGTGAAGCAGCAGGTGTAGGTATGTACGTAATTTTTTTCGTCAGAAAAAACTAATTTTTACACGCCGACCGGATTCTAACCTCGGACCTCTCGCATGAGAAGCCGATGCCCGAACCACTCGGCCACCCGCCGCCATCTGTTTCTAATGGTGTGCGTGCCGACCAAATGTAATAAACGCAATGTATGGGAATGGCGATTCTGTGTTTACATAACACACGCTGTATCCCGACAATCGGGGTAATCAGAGTAATCGGTGTTGTGCTGCAAGTACTCCGCTAAATTACAGCACAACACCGACCACCACCGTTTGGCAAATTACTGGGACAATATGATTATTAAGCAGCAAGTTAGGCCCGAAAACCCACTTGCTACGTGACTCGGTGGAGACCGTACCAAAGTGTTAGGTGGCTGGCTTGTCGTCGCCCTTTAGCACGACATCTCGTCCTCGTCCCTTAGTCGCCTTGCACGGGGAGTGATGCAGCGAGACTATCATAAGTACCGGCCCCACAAGCCACGTCCCCAAATTAATAACTAACGATAAATTAAAAACTTAAACTAAATAAACCTTATAAAAATATTTGTATATTATTATAATTTACCTCGGCCCCACAACGTCTCCCACATTGTTCTATGTATTTATATCTATGGTCACCTGTACTGTAAACGTGATGTGTTTTATTAACTGCGCCATAGTTGTTTATATAAGAAAGCGACTCAGAACCATTTTGAGGTCATTAGCGCTAAAGGCTAATGCCAAGAAAGAGGTCGATCAATACTAGCGAAGAAAACTTTGGTAGAAATTGTTGAGTCGTATATTAAAATCTTACGATTTATCTAATAGCGTGTGAAAAAAAAAATCTAGCGGAAAACGGTGTGCACATAAACGATGTTTTTTTATCTAATCCGTTATGGGTGGCTGAGTCGGAGGGGCCAAAGCGCATGCTCCGACCAGCCAATATCACCTCGGCACCTACCTTAGGTGCCATACCGGAGACTTCCCTGGATTGCGGGCTATACTGGACTAGAGGAGAACACAACCGAGGCTGCTATGCGGCCATCTTACATCCAGTACTGTGGTATCAACCCAGTCGGCTATAAGTAAGGGGCAAGGGAAGGGACATACAGTTTTACACCGGTTCCGAACGGTGAAGCAGCAGGTGTAGGTATGCACGAATAACAAGTGTCTACTTTTCGCTGCCATACTTGTAGACAAAGTGTGGTCTTATGTATATTTAATACGGTAGGGAAAAAAATCTATAAAATATTTTTTATATAAATTGACACGGTTGGCTACATCACCTACTACATAAATGATATCAGCCCATAATAGCACCTTAGTGAACTAGATGCCGTGTCAGGCGCTTCGCTTTGGTCGTGCCGGCTACTCTGAACTGGACGGAAAAGACGAACTATTTACCTTTCACTCAGTGCTGTGGTATCAACCCAGGCGTGTTACCCACCTATGGTAAGGTATGAAGGGAGGGAACGAACAGTTTTACATGGAATCCGAACCACGATCAGCCTCCAATGGTCGAACGGTCATCCATCTAAGTTCTGAACTTTCATCCGTCCAAGTTCTGACCGACCACTAGATATTTTCGAGGGTATTTTTGAATAATTCAGGCACTTTTATGCAAGAATCCGGGAGACGGATGATTTTTTTAAAGATGTAAGTAGTCTGAAGTCGGAATACCGGGCGGGAGCCCGGTATTCCGACAGGGTCGGCAACCTTGTTATCAGTTATCATTATCAACGTGCGTAACATGTTGGGCACGAATGTGTGTACCCTGCCTTTGACCCTGCCCTGCCCATATATTTCTCCTAAGTCTTGGGTCCTTCAAGAGGAGCTTGAATAGGCACCTGTCAGGCCGGCATGCCATTGATAATCCCCGCATGCGGCCGAATGTCTATGGGCGTCGTTACACCTTATGGTTGGCACGGCGCCACACGTCGCGCTTTTAATAAAAAATAATGTACGGTCATACCGATTTTCTATTTCTTGATTTTCTTCATAAAAACAAGGATTATTTTCAATCACATTTCTTGTCATTGGACTAAATATTACGGGTTTTTAGATCTTTCCATTCAAGTGGCTTTGCCAAAAAACACAATTGTCGCAGAAAAACTCAACCACCACAAACCTTGTCGCCGTGGGAATACATACATAGAAATGCCGTTGACTTGTCGAAAAGGTGAAATACAAGTGCACAAAGACGAAATGACACATCGTACAGGGCATTGCAGCACTATATTAATTACAACAGGATAATCCCCGCTGTATTCTGAGAAAAACAATTCGATGGAAAGTATATCTCAAAATGTCTGGTTTTGGAAATATAAATTTTTAAAATTTACGCTTTCGTCTTGTAAAAAAAAGTCGACGATGCACACGGTGACAGTCGCACGTAAAATCATAGTAAAAGGAGTCTTTTTTTTAATGGAAACTGACACGGTTGGCTACATCACGTACAACATCCGCGATGTCAGCCCATAACACCGGGTGATCCTGGTGCCACGTCAGTGCTTCCCTTCGGTCGTGCCGGCTACACTGAACTGGACGGAAAACACAAACTATATACATAGCCGTTTCGACGGACCTTTCATTCAGTGTGGTGGTACCAATCCGGGCGGTTTAAACTCTACCACCTAGTAATATAAGAAGGGAGTCATATCCCTTAGTCGTCTTTTACGACATACACGGGGAGAGATGAGTGTGGCTATTCTTTTAAAGTACCGGCCCCACACGGTAAAAACTCTGTTTAAACTATGGTAAAACGAACGAGCGTGCAACGTGGTTCACACTTAGACGTCGTAAGATCACGTTAGAACATTTAGATAATTTGATTGCTTAATACGTTAAATTAATACACTTATTTGTATGGAAACATATTTTTAATGCAGGCTAAGTTCAGAAAAAAATACCGTACGGTTTTTGGTTCTTATTGAGCCCACGAATCCGATTCCGACGTACGGTTGGTTGACGTTAATGCTGCAGCAACCTGTATGCATCCATTATATATATTTTTTATATTTTATTTTAATTTATTTATTTACTCAAGTAATTATGTTTTATTTACTAAAAATGTAGTGCATGCCGACCATATGTTGGGGCAAGGTGAAATGTACTGGGTGGATCAACTTTTCTTGTAACGTAAAAAACTATTTAAAAAAATATAAAAACCGCCTTCAAAAATGTATGAAATAAAAAAATAAAAATCGAACCCTAGAGTTGAAGGCGGTCGGTTATTTTTGCTTGCTTTAGCACCACCGCCTTCAACTCTAGGGTTCGATTTTTATTTTTTTATTTCATACATTTTTGAAGGCGGTTTTTATATTTTTTTAAATAGTTTTTTATTTCACAGTTGTTTTAGTAATTTTTATTTGCTATTAATGTACTCGGCGGAATCGCTCGGCCTTCGGCCTCGCGATTCCGCCTCGCTTTCCAATCCGATCTTGACAAAAAAATATGGGACCACCTTGGAACTAGACTGAACCGAACACAAAAAGAATCATCGAAATCGGTTCACAATTGGGGAAGATATTGCTTAACATACATAAAAAAAAAATAGATACAGCCGAACATAGAACCTCCTCCTTTTTTGAAGTCGGTTAAAAACCAGCTGCAAAGTGAAATTAAAAAAAGTGTATTACAATTTATTAAATAGTTGAAAATCAATAAATATAAAATACTTAGGTTGATGCAATTGAAATAAAAGAAGAGAACTATTTAAAATAAAACATTAACCAAATTTTTAGGGGTGACCCAGGGGACAATTTTGTCCCCGGTTTTATATGGAAATAAGGAGTTGTCCTCAGGGTAACCAATATATTTTTTTAAATTACTCAAAATTCTTTGTGCAGCTTCTTTATTATTAATCAATTACTTATCTGAGAGTTGCTGTAACTATTAAAATAAGGTGAATTTATCAAGATAATATCATGTTTTCAGACAGATACCAAAAACAAGAAAAAGTTGATTCACCCATTTACTAAAAATGTAGTGCATGCCGACCATATGTTGGGACAATGTGAAATGTATAGCAATGTATGGGCGATGCCGTCTCTGTGTGTTCATGTCCATGCCTGTCACTGCTGGCTGCTGGCTGCCATCCGTTCACTTGTTCACCTTGGCGAAGGCTCTATCTATCAGCTCACAACTTTCGCACTGTCGCACGTCTCATCCAACATCACATAATGGTCAAGAAGACTTTTTTGTTACTGTTATGAAACTGAATCGATTATGCTATAAAAATCAACCACCTATTTTTTTATTTAAATACCTACATCCCAAGGTCCAAAACATTTTATATAGGTTTTACTCCCTACATGATACAGAACCCCCCTTTAGCGTACTATGAACTAATTTTGAAAGACCTTATATAAATATGTATTATATTTACTTAATCGTTAACATAAAGTCTTCGGTCATACCTAAATCTTAAAGTATACATGTTTATATAAGTACTGTAGGTATATAAGTATTCAGGTCTGAAATATGACATGAATAAAATACAATAAACAAATAAATATGAGTATCGATGACAGTGACGATTGTTTATTGATCGCCGTAGTCAATCCCTAACAAGGTCGTATTCCTGCCCCGCGGATTCCGATGTCTGAACATCAGTGATGCGGGACGATATGGGTATCATTCATCTTCTCTTCCATGGAAATATTTTACTTTATTTATTCAGTAATCAATCACTAATCAAAATCATACAGTACATAACTAAAAAATTTATATAAAATATTTAACAAACTAAAAATCAGTTAAGATTACATTAATAGATAAGTAGTACTTAAACAAAAAACAACTTTTGTTTCATACCTGGATGGGCAAGTATGTATGTATGTATATTTATTTGTATATAATATTCTTTAAATTTAGTAATTTATACTCGAATTTATATGTATTAACAAATGTATGGCTTATATTTTACTAGCATGTAATGTAATATGTATTGTTAATAAGTATTCTTATTATTATTTTGTCTTCAATTCTCACGCTCAACTCTTTTGCTACTACCTACTTACATTCCACTATATTATCGAATCTCAAAGATCCAAAGGTTGACTGTAAGAAATCTCTGTAAGGGATAAGTCCGCCTTTGCACCTTATGTAAATTTTCTAATGTATTTGTTATAAATACTGTTTAATGTTTACTGGAGCAATAAAGAATTTTCTATCATTCTATCTACTTAATATTTAAAAAAAATGTATGATTGCTAACTTAAAAATACACAATTTTTAGAAACCCAGTTTTATGTACGCATAAAAGGCACTGTCATAGATTGAACAAAGGAAAGCATCAACACGGCACCTAATTCCTACTGGAACAACCCCGGGCGGTTAGGTTATCAAGTATTTTATCCTCGATCGAAGCATGAACTCATTTTTCTTTCTGTATTTTCTTTTCATATAATTTTATTCCTTACCAACCAAAGGTTGAGTGGAAGAAATAACTTTTAGTGATAAGTCCGCTTTTGCGCACTCCTATATTTCTTGTTACTTTTCGTTTATACTGTTCTTTCAAATTGTGTGCAATAAAGAGTTTTTATTCTATTCTATTTTTAAATTTACAGCATAAACTTAGATTTTTTTCTATCTTTATTTTATCACTATTTCTCACAACTAGGTCATTGACATAATTAAAACAGTTACATAATTCGGAGAGGTATGTCCAATCATAATCATAATACTCGAATGGTCCAATCGTTGAGTTCGAGCAATCGCTTAAAATTACTTCTACCCACACGCGGATATACCTATATTAACTTCAAAAATACCTGTAATTAATAAGAATTTGTGTCCGAAAAATACTTGGTATTATCCAACCGGTCACTTCCTGGTAGAAGGTGTGGGTGGGGGGTATTAACCTTGGATTGAATAAAGCCATTCCATTGTCACCTTGCCTTGGAGACAAGGCCTATTCCGTTCTGTCATAATTTTTGCTCGATAGATGTCGCAGGAAAATGATAAAAACAGAGATTTGGTCAAATCCCTAAGGGATTTGATCAAATCCCGGGAAATTATCAAATTGCAACACGGTTTTATCATTCTCTAAACAGTGATCTAGTGATTTGATGAAATCCCTAAACTTGTTCAGTGAAATGACGAAAATAACATGTCAGTCTTGTTTCTGTTTAAACGACATGCGCCGCCTCAACATTAGATAAATTAACCCTGGTTATTTTTTTTTTTAAACACCAAAACATTATTTGAACAAATCACTAGATTTGTTTATGTATAAATGATAAAACCGTGTTGCAATTTGATCATTTCCCGGGATTTGGCCAAATTCCTGTTTTTATCATATCCCTGCGACAGATACACTGCCAGCAGCGTTCCTGGCCCTGGAGGAAATTTAAGTTTACTTTTAAAAATAATGGTTGTTTGTCCTCAAAAAACAGTCCTGTCCTGAACACACACACATACATACACAAAACAGTTTTATAATCGCGCGTCTTGCTTGACAAATAAATAAGTGAGACAGTAAGTATTTATTATTTACTCGATTATTTATGCAATCGGTTTAGCGGCGCAATTTCATTCAATACAATATTATTATTATGTTATGTTATGTATGAGTGACACAGCGGCGCGGGACTAAAAATTAATTTAAATATTTGAGACCACAAGACTGATATATTATTATTATTATGATGTCTTCTGTGTGTCATACCATACACATTTATAATGTAATGACTTAACCTGCTCGACGATACCTCTTCTAGACACGTCATTTGAAAAGTTATTAGTTATGTTTAGGCCTTAGGGTTTTACCTAGCTATAACATTGTGTTAGATGTTTTTGCTTTATATGCGGTAATTTATTATAGACGAGGTACTATGTTGGGTCGGTAGTTAAAAAAAATTGGTTGTCTGTAAAGTCGGTTTACGGACGATAGTTTATGTGATGACGTGGAATAATCGTAGTAATTCTCATTCCATTAATCAGTAATTCTATTTCCAGTAGAAAGATTAATCATCTTGTGACTGGCCATCAATAAACTTCTGTTGTCTGATCTTGACAGTTTTACTTCTTAAGACGTTTCCATGGTAACTTTGACTATACCGATTGTGCCTCTCTATCGCTTGTTACGCGCTCTCGCTTGCACACACAGGCTCAGATGGAACGTGAAATTTTTTCGTGCGTGCAGCCGGTGCTCATCAATTTATAAGACGTGACGTCATCACGTCAAAAGAACAGCCCCACTGCATCTCTCCCCGTGCATGTAGTAAAATGCGACTAATGGATAACGACAAGTTACAACGACAACTCTCACCTTGACACGGTCCTTCCGCCGAGTCATGCAGCAGGTGCGTCATCGTGCCTTATTTGGTGCTTGATAATGATAAGTTATCTTGTCCTAATACATTGCTAAACGTGGTGGTCGGTGTTGTGCTGTAATTTTCATGAGTACTTGCAGCACAACACCAAATGCTCTGCTTACCCTGATTGTCGGGATACAGCGTGTGGTATGTATGTACTTTGTTTCACCGTTCGTCACCCGATCTTTTTAGGGTTCCGTATCCGGTACGGGACCCTATTACTAAGCCTACGCCGTCTGTATGTCTGTCTGTCCGTCCGTCTGTCCGAGGGCTGTATTTCTTGAACCGTAATAAGTAGCCCGTTGAAATGTTCACAGAATATGTGTTATTTATGGCCGATATAACAACAAATAATAAAAATAAGAAAAAGGAAAAAATTCATGGAGGTTCTCATAGAAGAAACCAAATAGTGTATGCGCGCGCGCCATCTACCGAATAGAGTATGAAGCATTTTAACTAATCATCAATTTGAACTAATAGAAGCATTTCATAACACGCCATCTATGGCTAACCATAACGACATGACATGAGTGGCGCTAACCATGACGACATGGCGATACGGAACCCCACTCCTACAATCCAGGGATCTTTAAATCGCGAGTTAATAGCCTTTCCCCAGCGACATTAGTCCACCTCCAAGCCGGACTGGCACCTCCTCGGCGGTGAAATTGGCTGCGCCTGTGGCTTCGACCTCGGGCAGAGCCACCCAGTTCGGAAGCAATAAAAAAAATTACCGCATAACCGAAAACATTAACACAATTTGAAATCCTGATTGTTTTTGGCGCAAAGAAACTGCATTGAGTCAGCGGCGAAAGAAAGATCAACCTGAAACAATGGACTCTGACCGAGGTATAACTGTTATGAAACGGCTTCAGAAAGAAAGAATGATGAGTTCTTTCTCATTACAAACATAAACATGTCCCAGTACGTAGGTACCTGGTGCAATTGAAGAGTCATCGACGAGTTTAATCAATAGAATCAAATTCAAAATTCTGTGACGAGTGAATAGGAAGATAGATAGATAGATAGAAAATTCTTTATTGCTCCAGTAAACATTAAACAGTAACAAATAAATTAGAAAATTTACATAAGGTGCAAAGGCGGACTTATTCCTTACAGAGATTTCTTACAGTCAACCTTTGGATGTTTGAGATTCAATAATACAGTGGAATGTAAGTAGGTAGTAGCAAAATAGTTGAGCGTGAGAATGGAAGAAAAATAATAATAAGAATACTTATTAACAATACATTTTTTTGACATTTTTAGTAGGATACAACCCTACAAATAGGGCTAGGTAGAAACAAAATAATGCAGCGGGCAGTGTCGTGGGTTAAAATTGAGTGAAAATAATGGTTACAGTTCTTTTTTTGTTGTAATAAGGTCAGATCAATCTACGTATGTACCTGCCTTTTTAATTATTTTTATATCCAAAATAATGATTCAATAAAGCTTAACGAACTTCGTGACATCAACAAATTAAAAATTAAATTGTTTTTCCTCCGAATTTTGTTTTTTAACTCTGGCCTCGTATATTTAAAATAAACAAGAAAATGACAGCTACGTAGATTGGCCTGTCCTTATTACAAGAAAAAAATATAAAAATCGGTCAAGGTTTAGGGGTTGGGAAAAAATAAGCCCCGTGAGGCGATTTTGTATGGAGAAAAATTTACACAAAAATCCAAAGTGTTCTCTAAAATGTTTGTCCACAAAGGTCAGCTAAAGTCGTGTCGTAATTTCTGATCTATTTATGCAATTAAACGTTACCTATTATAACATGTAACGAGTGCCATAGCTAACACGGTGGCACAGATGCATACATTATCCGCTTGGTGGGAAATAGTAGAACCTGATTCACAGAGGCACCATATACGAAGATCGTTCGAATTGATTAGCTCACTGGTCTTGTTACTGGGGAATTTCTCTTCATCTTCAACCGCTTACTTTCTAGTTCGAAAGATGTTCTTGCTTTGACTTTTATACTGATTATAGTGTCTATATGCTCTAGTCACTTATGTACTGTGTGGGGCCGGTATTTAAAATACAAATAATAACCCCACTGCATCTCTCCCCGTGCATGTCGTAAAAGGCGACTAATGGATAAGGACAAGCTGTGCTAAAGGGCCGATAGGCTAGCCACCTCTCACCTTGGTAAGGTTCTTCCATCGAGTCATGCAGCAGGTGGGACTTCGTGCCTTACTACTCTGCTTGATACTTGATAGATGTTATCTTGTCATATAATTTATAATACTTTTCTAAACGTGGCGGTCGGTGTTGTGCTATAATTTACAATAGTACTTGCAGCACAACACTGACAACTGTGCTTACCCTCATTGTCGAGGTACAGCGGTCAGCGTGTGGTATGTATGTATGTATATTCTGATTCTTCTTGTATTTCCTGTTGATGTTTAGACTTGTGTTTATACCTATTCGGTTTTAATTGTTTAAATTTCAACCCAGCCCTTGAAAGATCGGACGGACGGACGGACGGGCAGACGGCGCATAGGCTTTGTAATGGGGTCCTGTCCGGAACCCTAAAAAAAAGGTCAAGGTAGGTACTACAGTTTTATAGTCACCACAATTTCAGGCGATACACACGGTTGATTTTGATCAGTCACCAAGGTAGCTAGCTGACTCAGCATGTTTTATTACTTAGATGTTTTTTTATTGAGTTTTTTTACTGCTGTTTTTGCTCCTTGTGTTGTTACGACATTGAGTCAGGCGCTAAGTGTAGCGAGGCCAACAACTCCGATAGTGTTCTTCAGTGCTTTAGCCTCGCCCGTGGCATACCTTAGTGTTTATGTGGACTTGAGTGAACTTGGTGTCGTGTCGTGTCAAGATCTACATACCGCAATATGTGTGCATACATCATCATGAGTCACACAAAACGCGCAAAAAACTAAGAATTTAAATTCTGCATCAGAGGCTCGATCGTGAATTATTTTTTTTACATTTCATACTTATATACATAATACATCGGGGTAAGCAGAGTAATCGGTGTTGTGCTGCAAGAACTCTGGTAAATTACAGCACAACACCGACCACCCACGTTTCGCAAAGTATTCGAACAAGATTCAATCGATCAAGCAGCAAGTAAGGCACGAATACCCACCTGCTGCATGACTCGGTGGAAGTACCGTGCCAAGGTGAGAGGGGGCGAACCTGCCGCCCTTTAGCACGGCATCTTGTCCTCATCCCTTAGTCGCCTTTTACGACATGCATGGAGAGAGATGCAGTGGGGCTATTTTTTTTAAGTACCGACCCCACACGGTAACATTTCGTTTCGTACAAGTAACGTGCTCAAATATTTGTACGACCATAAAATTACTCGCTATAAATGGATTAGTTAGAGCCTAATGTTAGTTTTCTCTGTATATTTTATTTGTATGTAATAGTATGTAATCCTTACCTATAATAAAATCCAAGTCTGCTTTCTGTCTGAGTGTCTGAGTGTCTGTCTGTCTGTCCGCTTATAACTCGAGAACCACTGAACCGATTTTAATAAAACAAAATTCTACGGATAGCTTGATTCTTCCCATCAACTATAGGCTACTTACTATCACGCTAAATGGCTTATGAGGTTAGCAGTGAAGTGAAATATGAGAGCGGGCGAAGCCGCGGGCACAGCTACTTGCCTATAATAAAATCCAACGTCTGCTTTCTGTCTGAGTGTCTGAGTGTATGTCTGTCTGTACGCTTATAACTCGAGAACCACTGAACCGATTTTAATAAAACAAAATTCTACGGATAGCTTGATTCTTCCCATCAACTATAGGCTACTTACAATCACGCTAAATGGCTTATGAGGTTAGCAGTGAAGTGAAATATGAGAGCGGGCGGAGCCGCGGGCAAAGCTTCTTTATTTATATGTATGTTGCATAAGTTATTGAAATTGTAAATCTACATCATTCTTATTCATTCTTTGCCACTCCATACTCACTCAATAGATAACCCAAAGGGTGGCGTCAAGCCACCCATAAGGTGTCTAACGACGCCCACGTACATTCGATCGTACGCGGCGTTTTGCGAATTCCATGCCGGCCTGACAGGTGCCTATTCACGCCTCTCTTGAAGTTATAAATTTTTTTTATTCAAGATTAACTTGAAGAAATCACTTATGGTGATAAGTCCGCCTTTGCACGCTACCTTTGTTTTGTTTTCACATATCATTTTTAGTTAATTTATTTACTATGGTTTTGGTGTGCAGTTAAATAAAGAATTTTCATTCTATTCTATACTATTCTACTAGCTGTTAACCGGTTGGAAAGGCGTGATGGTGCGGTGGGCTAATAAAGGGCATCAAGATAGCCTAGGTTCATTGCACTTAGGGCTGCCACCCGTGCGGGCTTCCCCGGATTCATCGTTGTTCTGAACGCGTCCGCCGCGCCGCCGCGCCGCCGCCGCCGGCGCCGCCACCCCGGGGCATCCGTCCCAGGCGGATTTTTCGGAGTGGTCAGGGTTACAAGCACACGAAATAAAAAATGCACTAACACATGGTACAATTTCAAGAAAACCTATTTATCTCAACTCTATGATAGATAAGCGAGACGCAAGAATATGCCCGCGTTTTGGTATGATAATCTGGATTTTACTGCTTTTTATCCTGGTTTATTTGTACCGTGTGGGATTAGTACTTAAAAATAATAGCCCCACTGCATCTCTTTCCGTGCATGTGGTAAAAGGCGACTAAGGGATAAGGACAAGATGCCGTGCATAAAGGCGACAGGATACCCTTCATTTTGGTGCGGTCCTACCACCGAGGCATGTCATGTAGCAGGTTCTTGAATTTGCTAAACGCGGTGGTTGGTGTTATGCTGTAATTTACAAGAGTTACACAGTACACTTACATTACAGCACAACACCGATTACTCTGTTTACCCCGATTGTCGGGACACAGCTTGCGGTATGTATGTATCCTGGTTTAATTATTTTAGAGATGGCGACCCTAATTGCACTGAATGCAACTCTCGTCTGTGTTGTCGGTTACTATTTGAATGTAGTCGTGCTTACCAATGGGAGGTCCCACTCAATAAGTAGTGTATTCTACTTACGAGTAGGTATTTTGTATTCTTTTTTATTAGGTTTCCGTATCCCGTACGGAAGCCTACGCCGTCTGTCTGTCTGTCCGTCCTACTGCTGTATCTTTGGATCCGTAATAATTAGGCAGTTGAAATTTTCACAGAATATGTTATTTATTATGGTGGATATAAAAACAAATAATAAAATATAGAAAAGGTCAAAAATTAAGGGGGTCCCCATACAAGAAACGTGTTTTTTTTTTCAAAGTAATTTTTTTTCTTGTGCGGAAACCTAGGTGCGCGAGTCCGACTCGCACTTGGGCGGTTTTTTTTAGATTCCGTACCTCGAAGAGAAGAGGTGAAAACGGAACAATTATTTTTTATGTAATCCGGTATGGGTGGCTCAGTCGTAGGGGCCAAAGCACATGCTCCGACCAGCCAATATCACCTCCGAGAAGGTAGGTGCCATACCGGAGACTTCCCTGGATTGCTGGCTATACTGGACTAGGGGAGAACACAACTGAGGCTGCTATGCGGCCGCAGGCCAGTCACAGTCATTTTACGTTCAGTACGGTGGTACCAACCTAGTCGGCTACAATTTGAGCCTGCCACCTAGTAAGGGGCAAGGGAAATCATGTTTAAATTTTAACAGACTTCCTCGCAGACTTCATTGCTAAAAACTATTTAAAAAAATATAAAAACCACCTTCAAAAATGTATGAAATAAAAAAAAAATCGAACCCTAGAGTTGAAGGCGGTCGGTTATTTTTGCTTGCTTCAGCACCGCCTTCAACTCTAGGGTTCGATTTCTTGTTATTTCATACATTTTTGAAGGCGGTTTTTATATTTTTTTGAATAGTTTTTTATTTCACAGTGTTTTTTAGTAATTTTTTGCTATGTACTCGGCGGAATCGCTCGGCCTTCGGCCTCGCGATTCCGCCTCGCATTCCAATCCGATCTTGACCAAATTTAAATGGGACCACACGGGAAGCACCAGCTTTCAAATAAAAAAAGGATCATCAAAATCGGTTCACCCAGTCGAAAGTGCTGAGGGGACAAACATAAAAAAAAAACAGTCGATTTGAGAACCTCCTCCTTTTTTGAAGTCGGTTAAAAACCAACTCGTTACCTGGTTATATCATGGTGTACCCTAATGTTCAGGGGATTTCCCCCAGTAAATGCAGGTGCCATTGCGTGTCAGCCCGCGACTAAGATACTTACAACCCCATATACATGCAAGCTAACAATATGCCGACAGACAGACACGTTATTCATACGTCTAGGCACGTAGAACTCAGACAATTTAACAATTGACTTGAAGATTATCTAAGATAATTATGAGATCTGTTGAAAACAAACATCAAACGGTCATATCATCAATTATAAAAAGATAAAAATAATTGAGTCGGAGGACCGCTAAGTAAATTCAAGCGCTGCTCTGAGTTTTTATATTTTATTTACTGAGCGGTCCCCCGACTCCTTTAAATAAGTAATCGGAAATTATTTTTTACTTTTTATGGCACTGCACAACAATGCCTTAGCATTACGTGAGAATGTTTAGGACTTATGAAATGTGAAATAAAATAAACACGCGCGGATGGAATGCAAGTGCGTGCATATAGGTACTCTTTAAAATGCTGATTTTATTCTGCGTGAAAAAAAAAACCGCTCGGACAATATTCGCAGCGCGCCGCCGCGCCGCCGCCGTGCACACAACACCGATTACTCTGCTTAGCCCGATTGTTCGGATACAGCGTGTGGTATGTACAAGTATGTATGTATTTAAGAAAGTAGGTCAGTAATAAATAAATATTGCACATTTTCTGTTTTCGACGTGATGACGTCACGTCTTATAAATTGATGACCACCGGCTGCACACACGAAAAAGTGTCACGTTCCATCTGAGCCTGTGTGTGCAAGCGAGAGCGCGTAAAAAGCGATAGAGAGGCACAATCGGTATAGTCAAAGTTACCATGGAAACGTCTTAAGAAGTAAAACTGTCAAGATAATACAACAGAAGTTTATTGATGGCCAGTCACAAGATGATTAATCTTTCTACTGGAAATAGAATTACTGATCTTTGCTCTATGTACTACGATTATTCCACGTCATCACGTAAAACTATCGTCCGTAAACCGCCTTTACAGACAACCAATTTTTATTTTTTATGAAAACTGACACGGTTGGCTACATCACCTACAACATCCGTGATGTCCAGCCCATAACACCTTGGTGAACTTGGTACCATGTCAGTGCCTCCCTTCGGTCGTGCCGGCTACACTGAACTGTACGGAAAACACGAACTATTTGCATAGCCGTTTCAACCGACCTTTCATTCAGTGCGGTAGTGTAGTGCCAACCCGGGCGGGTTAAACCCTACCCACCTAGTAAGGTAAGAAGAGAAGGGACCAGAAGGGACCTATGTAAACAGTCACAGAATAGATATGCTAACAGTTTTACGTGGAATCCGAAATATTATTATAACCGCACTAAAGAAAGCCTCCTAAGAACTGGTCCAACCGCACCATCTACTGTAGGTACCATCAAGCACCAAGGTCCGCGAACTGCCGAGTGTAGAGTCGTGACTGCCGCGTGTTTGCCGGTGTGGGTAGCCAACCACGGGGCGCGGCGCGAAAGATTACTGCATTCTACGTGATCGGGCAACCGAACCACCTGTCGCGTAACCATCTCGTGACCGGATCCGCGTACGAGTTGAGCGAGAAATTGTGCAATCTATGACAACGTTTCAGAATGTTGTTATTCAATTATTTCTTTGTGTCAGAAAAGAGAAAGATTGTTCGAAATTAAAATTTTAGCATCTTTGCGTCAATTTGACGATCGCACTATATGTACACGCAGATGTAGGTAATGTAAATAGGCAGAGTGGATGCTGTAAAAAATATAAAAACCGCCTTCAAAAATGTATGAAATAAAAAAATTAAAATCTAACCCTAGAGTTGAAGGCGGTCGGTTATTTTTGCTTGCTTTAGCACCACCGCCTTCAACTCTAGGGTTAGATTTTTATTTTTTTATTTCATACATTTTTGAAGGCGGTTTTTATATTTTTTTAAATAGTTTTTTATTTCACAGTTTTTTCAGTAATTTTTATTTGCTATTAATGTACTCGGCGGAATCGCTCGGCCTTCGGCCTCGCCATTCCGCCCCGCTTTCCAATCCGACCTTGACCAAAAAAAAATGGGACCACCTTGGAGCTAGACTGAATCGAACACAAAAAGAATCATCGAAATCGGTTCACAATTGGGGAAGATATTGCTGAACATACATAAAAAATAATACATACAGCCGAACATAGAACCTCCTCCTTTTTTGAAGTCGGTTAAAAATAGTTTATGTTCTTGTGAGCGGTAGTACTACGGGATCATGAATTTTACTTTAGATTTGAAAAAAAAATATACAAATGCTGAAGTTGTTGAATGAGCTTTAGAATCACCCCGTATTTATTATTATAAGTGCATATCGAGGTACATTAGGGTACAGATCGGGCATGTGCTCTAAAACGGTCAGTGCGTAGTACCCGTAAGTCCCGTAACCGACGAGTATGTATGAAGAACATTATGAGAGACGGCAGAGGTGTGTCAGGTCAGGATCGTGGCACGTGAAGATCCGTTGTCTCTGCCTACCCCAGTGGGAAACACGCGCGACGCTGACACGGTTGGCTACATCACCGCAGCTACATAAAGTTGGGTAAAGGGGGGTAAAGTTGTTCGCGTCCGTGACACCTTAAGGTCCTCAAGTCACACGTGCCTCCTGGGTGGTGCCAAATGAACAGCAAACAGCGTGTGGTAGATCTTCGGATCGCCTGGGTCCGCCACCACACCCCGGGAAACAATTACACCGCCATAATAGTTCGCTGTGTTCCGGTGTACTTCCCGGGGACCCAGTAGCAGGTGGGGCTGGTCACGACAAGGAGCGGGCCAGCGGATCTAAAGCGGATTCGCTGTTCGGGAGTGATGCATCGACACGGTTGCCAGGGAGACCCGGTTAAACGGTTATTCCGCTGGCCGCCCGCCGGGTAGTATAGGGGCCCAATCGCGTCTAACCAACGCGAGAGGCTGCCCTGGTCAACCGGCGCATAATCCCGGAGTGGTCCGTCGTGCCGGATGGTGACCGGAGTAGGGGTCCCGGCGGCCACTTCCGGGGGGGACCGGGGGCCCTTCCGTCTTCCGTGTCGGTGCGCCACGAACCTGAGCAGATAGCGATGAAGCTAGGAGCTGCGCTTTACCCGTAAATTGTCGTGACCGCCCTTCAAGCCTACCTCTCCCCCTCTAAAAAACTATGGCAGCGCAAAGGAAAGTGAAAAAACGTTGTACAGCGGTGCACACCCCCACCTATTTTAGCGTTGACATGACCAACGTGCGGGGGTTGCACTCCAACTTGAATGCCGTCCACCATCACCTGGAGACGGCGAAGCCGGCTTTACTCTTCCTGACAGAAACGCAAATATCCTGCCCTGCCGACACTACTTACTTGCATTACCCCGGCTACACCCTGGAAGAAGCCTTCCGACCTCGGGCCGGGGTTTGCATGTTCGCTAGGGCGGATATTTGCTGTCGTCGCCTGCGCTGCCTGGAGGATCCCGAACTATCTATTCTGTGGGTTCATGTGGATTTGGGGACGGAATCGCGTGTGTACGCCTGTATCTACAGGTCGCACTCAGGCGACGCCGGGACAGCTCGACTATTCGAGCACTTGAGTAGAGCGGCAGATGAAGTGCAAGAGCGGTTTCCCTCCGCGGATATGGTTCTGCTTGGAGATTTTAATGCCCACCACGAGGTGTGGCTGGGCTCCGGGAGAACTGACTTCGCGGGGAGAGCCGCCTACGACTTCGCCCTGACGCATGACCTGTCTCAACTGGTAGATCAACCTACCAGAGTGCCAGATATAGACGGTCATGTACCCTCTCTGCTGGATCTTCTGCTGACGACGAACCCTGCTGGATACAAAGTCACAGTGAGCGCTCCTCTTGGCTCCTCTGACCACTGTCTAGTGGGGTTCACGGTGCCATTTTCGCCTCCTCAGTCCCGTACTGGAGGAATGCGTCGAATTTGGCACTACGCCTCAGCAGACTGGGATGGTATGCGAGAATACCTCGCATCCTACCCATGGAGAGAGCTATGCTTCAGTTCGGATGATCCGTCGGAATGCGCCAATGCCGTAGCCGAGGTGGTTCTGGGGGGTATGGAGATGTTTATTCCCAGCGCCCTCGTCCGCCTCGGTGGTAAAAGCCAGCCCTGGTACAGCCGCGACTGTGCTGAAGCTGTCGCAGCTAATGGCGCAGCTTATCGTGCATGGTCGTGCGCTCGTGCCAGACGCGATCCAAATGTATCCGAACTGAAGAAAGAATTCAACCGCCTCTCCAGATCCTGCAAGAGGGCTATTGCCAGGGCCAAATTCGAGCATATCGGCAGAGTTGGTGATAGGCTGAACCAGCACCCAACTGGGAGCCGTGAGTTTTGGTCTCTCGCCAAATCTGTCGAATCGAATTTTTGCCGCTCCTCACTTCCACCACTGCAGTGTCCTGGGGGCTCACTTGCCCACTCCGCAAAGGAGAAAGCCGATTTATTGGTGTCTCTCTTTGCGGGGAACTCCAACCTGGACGATGGGGGTGCCATCCCTCCATCCATAACTAGGTGTGAGAACTCTATGCCGGAAGTACAGTTCCGACAACGAACTGTGCGGGCGGAGCTTCTCTCCCTAGACACCAGGAAGGCGAGTGGGCCGGATAGGATTCCTGCATTGGTGCTGAAACGGTGTGCTCCCGAGCTGGCTCCAGTGCTAACACGCCTTTTCCGCCTCTCTTACTCTGCTTCCCGTGTGCCGGCAGCCTGGAAATCTGCATTTGTTCAAGCGGTCCCCAAAAAGGGCGACCGCTCAAACCCTTCGAACTACCGACCTATAGCGATTACCTCCCTACTCTGCAAGGTGATGGAGCGTATTATCAACGCCCAGCTCATGGCGTACCTGGAGACAAATAACCTCATCAGCGATCGGCAATATGGCTTTCGGCCAAACCGATCTGCTGGTGATCTCCTAGCGTACGTCACTCACCTTTGGGGGGAATCGCTTGAAGGACATGGTGAATCCTTGGCAATTGGCCTCGATATTGCCAAGGCATTCGATAGGGTTTGGCACAAATCGCTCCTGGGAAAGCTTCCGGCGTACGGACTTCCTTCTGGCCTCTGCGACTGGGTCGCCGACTTCCTACATGGGCGTAGCATTCAGGTCCTAGTGGACGGTTGCTCGTCGGACGCCATGTCAGTGAATGCCGGCGTACCGCAGGGATCTGTGCTGTCACCCACACTGTTTCTTCTGCATATCAATGACATGCTGCCACTCGGCAACATACATTGTTATGCGGATGACAGTACAGCACACGGATCCTATACCAGTCACCCTTCAGCCAGACGAGAAGTTGTGGATGAAAAGAGGCGAAGACTTGTGTCTGAACTCGAACAAACGCTTCGGTCTATTTCCGAATGGGGCCGTAGCAATTTGATCGAGTTCAACGCTTCAAAAACACAAGTTTGCGCGTTCAGTGCGAAGAGGGCGGCGTTCACACCAGCTCCTTCCTTCCAAGGCACGTCGCTTAAATTAAGCGACCACCTCGGGGTCCTCGGAGTCGAACTGTCGCACGACCTAAATTACCGGCGCCATATCGAGGGCAAGGCCAAGCTGGCCTCAAAAAAGCTAGGCGTACTCAATAAGGTTCGACGGTACTTCACGCCGGGCCAAAGGCTGCTTCTGTATAAATCGCAGATTAGGTCCTGCTTGGAGTACTGCTCGCACCTGTGGGATGGCTCAGCCAAATACCAGCTTGCGCCTTTGGACTCGATCCAGCGTCGAGCCGTGCGACTTGTGGATGACCCCGACGTGTCCCGCGATCTAGAACCGCTGCAACTTCGTAGGGATGTCGGCGCCCTAAGCGTGTTCTATCGCTTATTCCACGGGGAGTGCTCGGAGGAGCTGTTTAACGCGATTCCGGCGTCCCCTTTCCACCTCCGTACAACGCGCACTGGGCAGGGATTGCATCCCTATACGCTGGATTTACCGCGGATGCGTACAAATCGGTTCTGCAGATCCTTTCTCCACAGAACCGGCAAACTCTGGAACGCTCTACCTGCCCACATATTTCCCCCCAAGTATAGTCTCGGGTCCTTCAAGAGAGGCGTGAATGGGCACCTGTCAGGCCGGCATGGCATTCGCAGCCCCCGCCTGCGTCCGAATGTCCATGGGCGTCGCTAGACACCTTATGGGTGACTCGGCGCCACATGTCGCGCTTAGTATAAAAAAAAAAAAAAAAAAAATACATCCGTGATGTCAGCCCATAACACCTTGGTAAACTAGGTGCCATTTCAATGCTTCCTATCGCTCGCGCCGGCTACATTGAACTGGACGCAAAACACAAACTATGTAGGTACATAGCTGTTTCAACCTACCTTTCGTTCAGTGCGGTGGTAGCAACCCGGGCGGGTTAAACCCTACCACCTAATAAATAAGGTAAGAAGGGGAGGGGCCTACAATTTTACGTGGAATCCGAACCACGGTCAACCTCCAAACCACCAAACGGTCGGAGGTTTTTTTTTTTTTTTTTTTTTTATGGAAACTGACACGGTTGGCTACATCACCTACAACGTCCGTGATGTCAGCCCATAACACCGGGTGAACTAGGTGCCATGTCAGTGCTTCCCCCTTTGATCGTGCCGGCTACACTGAACTGGTCGGAAAACACAAACTATTTACATAGCCGTTTAGACCGACGTTTCATTCAGTGCGGTGGTACCAACCCGGGCGGGTTAAACCCTACCACCAAGTAAGATTAGGAGGGAAGGGACCTACAGTTTTACGAGGAGTCCGAACCTCGGTCAGCCTCCAACGGTCAGCGGTCACCCATCCAAGTACTGACCGCACCCAGCGTTGCTTAACATTCAATAGCGACAGTTGACTGTCTGCTCCACTGAGCTATCGAGGCTGACGTCTGTCTGTATTCACGATGTTTCTAATCAAATCAACAACCGTACGACTATTAGAAAACTATACAACCAGAAAATCGCCGCTGAACTTGATAATCGTATGCATACACCAAGCGATGCGAGAAATTGTATCGCATTTCCATTCGTTATACACAACACAACGTAACAACTCTCGTAGTACGAACGAACACGCCGCGCCGTGAATAATGTATGAAGATGCGACGAGTTGACGGTTTTCACTTTCCTTTCTTTAGAAACATCTTCAAGAGACCTTTTTACCGGACTACGACAAAGAAAAATTGATTTTATTTATGACTAGCTGTGCCCGCGGCTCCGCCCGCTCTCATATTTTACTTCACTGCTAACCTCATAAGCCATTTAGCGTCATAGTAAGTAGCCTATAGTTGATGGGAAGAATCAAGCTATCCGTAGAATTTTTTTTTATTAAAATCTGTTCAGTGGTTCTCGAGTTATAAGCGGACAGACAGACATACACTCAGACACTCAGACAGAAAGCAGACGTTGGATTTTATTATAGGTAAAGGAAAGGATACCTGAAGTAATTGGCATATTGCAACCCTAGTCGGGTTATAATGGCACCTACCGTCTCGGAGGTGATATTGACTGATCGGAGCATGTGGTTTGGCCCCTCTGGCTCAGCCAGCCATACCGGATTATATAAAAACGGTTTTTTATATAATCCGGTGCCAAGTGCGAGTCGTGGAGGGGGAGGGGAGGAGACTAAGTAGGGAAGGAGTGGATCGAGTCAGAGTTGGGGAGGGGGAGGGAGGGAGTCAGAGTTACGGAGGGGGAGGGAGGGGGACACACAGAGAGAGAGAAAGGGAATATAAGATAAGCGATCGTTTATGATCATATTTGGCGTTTAAATCGGATTTGCTATTAAACCGAGTCTACCGCGAGCGGAGCTGCGGGCAGAAGCTAGGTTGTTTATAGAAACGTGTTCATATAATGCATAGGAATGCAGTCGCAATCGCTTCAGAAGTATTCTTGCTCAATACTAGCTAAATACTCGAACTTGCTAAGTGGTATTGTATCGTGCGCGCCATATTATTGAATGTCAAAATGTTCGAATAGAATCGAAGGTGTTAATATTTATTAATAGAAAATTGCGCGCAATTGTACAGTCGAGGAAACCTTTTACGGAAGACCAGTGACGGAAGACGGGTTTCTCGCGAGGTTTTTGGTTTATTGTGAATTTGTCATCATTCGTGACATGGCACCTAGTTCACCCGGTGTTATGGGCTGACATCACGGATGTTGTAGGTGATGTAGCCAACCGTGTCAGTCCTATCTCCGCATGACTCGTCGCGACTCAGAACCCTTTTGTTGTTGACATTGGGCTTTTGAGAACCCATCGGTTCTCTAAATCGTTTCTTTGTCGCACCGCTAGAGTGTGGAACTGTCTTCCGGCGAGTTTATTTCCTGAATCTAACCTGGGTGTCTTCAAACGTCGTATTAACGGGCTCGACAGCCTAGCAACAGTCCGCTAATCTACTGGCATGACACCTAACTGAGCGTGGTTTCGCGAGGAGAGGTGATTTTGGCTCTGTCGACTGCACCATAGGTCCTTCGGCACAGCCACCCTTGCTGGTTTACATAAAAAAAAGTAAAAAAAAAAACATAACTAAGTAATCCTTTTTGCTCCGCGCAATCGGGTAAAAACAACTTACAGAGCAGTTACAACCTGGCCGTGCTGAGATCACTGTTTCAGAGATTCTAGTGAAGAATACATGTTTCCCTTGTTCCAGATCAGTGAACCAACACACCAAGATGTTGCCTCACAAAAACAGATCACTCTGGTGGTTGACCAGCGCTGTTCTACTGCTGGCTTCACACACAGAACAGCGGGAAGATGGAGCACCTTTTGGGGTACGTCAAAAGGATTTTTTCACTATGTTGGGCCCTTTTAAAAAGTAAAAAAAAATGGGAATTAAAACATCAGAATGTGTTTTTTTATAGACTTGAATATTTTAAAGTTAATTCACTATTTGTATACATTTTATAGAATCTGGGACGCCTTTAATTAACTTTTTTTTTACGACTATGAAATTAATCTAAAAACTTCGATACCTATTTTCGGTTCGAGGAATCCTCAATGACGAAGTACTTTTCTGTTGAAATTGTACGCCTTGTATTTCACATACATATTTAATCTGTTTCAGGCCTGCCTAGACATGACGCCGCTACACGGTGGCGTAGTCGCCCAGACTTCAATTCCTCCTTACGTCATCGTGACGTCATCGTCACAAGTGCGCCAAGGCGGCAAGTTGAACGTCACCATCACTAGTCCAGGCGGGGCAGCGTCACCTATTGGCGGGTTTATCCTGCAGGCGAGACGAGTGCAGGTTAGTTGGCGCGATCGTCAGTTTCTTTGGGTCATCCTCAATTGTTTTTGCTGCGTCATCGTTACTTTTTCCCTACGTCATCTTTGGTCGAAAATTTCGAGCCACCTAAGCAAACCTAAGTGTTGTTTTTTTTAATTTGAAAAAAGGTGGTAATCCGAGGGGACTAAATAGGACTAAATAAAGGGGACTAAACGCGAATAAGGTGCGTGGGGTAATAATTTATAGCCACAATTTATGGATTTTAGACATTGATTCAGCCGAAGTGTGAACCCGGGCGTTGTCTTGATTGAACAACACTTTCTTCCGCAGCAACCCCGGCCTTTTTTCTTTGATTTCTTCCCAAAGTCTTCGCAAAAGGTTGCAATAATAGATTAAAAAAATAATTCATGGCTCTTTCTATGTTACGCCACGAACTTTTGGATCTACCCTCGTACTTCTAATATTATATAGATAAATAAAATACCCTGCGAAGTTTCTTACCGGTTCTTATTCGTGGGTGTAATCTAACCGGATAGAACAAATTGTGACAAGTTCGAGTGCAGTTTTACTGCCATATGAATGATCAAATTTCAAATTTCAAATTCAAATAGTTTATTTGTAAACCTAACAAAATCAATGGAACTAACAAAGATACATTAGATATGTATGTACTTTAACACAAACAAAAGAAAAGAAATACAAACAAGAAATTTTGAACATAATAGCTAAAAACAAAAAATAAGTTAAGAAATAGAAATACATATCTATAATACTTAAATAATCGATGGTTTACAAAGAGGGATATGGCGCAGCTCTAATCCCTAATCAGGATGCTGAATTTAAGCCATTCCCTATTTTTATAGACGGTTAATAATTCGAATTATACCTAGTGAACTGTAAGTATAGTGGACACAAAAATAAGAATCATAATTTTACAGACTTGCGAATAAAAGAGTAAATGTATAGCAGAACGCTTACCTACAAAAAAGAATTTTCATACTTTATGAATTATACATTTGTACCTAGATACTTAATTATTAATTTTGTGAGGTATGTATGTACCCGCTGCGTTATGTACCGACCCAATATTCACCCCTACAGTGAAAAAAAAAAAAAAAACCTTCTTGGCCTTAAACTATACTCCCTTTCCGGTTTTTGGTCATATGGAGGTCACCTTGGACATTGTGGAAACCTTTCTGATCATTTAATAGTAGTTTTATCAGTTTTAGCTTAAATTGCACACTACTACCCGTTACTTTTATAGGGGGTGGTATATTATTCCAGCATCTTGAGGCGGCATACCTAAAGGATCCCTCAAATGCCGCCCCATGATGCTTCGGAACAATAAGGAGAACACCCATACCTCTCGTGCCATACCTGTGGCTAGAGCCAGCCCATTTAAATTTTTCCCATAATATTTCTGGGGTTTGTGTCTTCACGATTCTATGGATTTGGCATGCAAAGTGTAATAACTGTCTATTTCTCATATTAAGAATATTAAACTTGTTTAAATATGGAGTTATATGTTTTCTTTTTCCTATATTCCTACAGAACCTCATGCATGAATTTTGTACCCTTTGAATTTTTTTTTTGAGTTTTTTTGTATATACAAGGACCGTAAACTGTATCACAGTGATTAAAGTGCGATAGCACCAACGCATCAGTCAAGGTATGTCTAACCGAGAAGGTGAGGTTATCTCTCAATTTATATAGCATTTTTAGTTGCGAAAATGCTACTTGACTTTTCTTAGCAATATGCTCCTCAAATCTTAAGTTATTATCTAGGTATAAACCGAGGTCTCGGGTACAATCGACCATGGGGACCGGAGTATTGTTAATTAAAATTTTCGGATTCATGGATGTGACTTTACTTACCTGATACCTGGTTCCAAGAACCAGAAAAACTGACTTTTTGGGATTTAATAGTAAACCATTTTCTGTAGACCATTTCCAAACATTATTCAGGTCCCCATTTATCTGCGACACAGCAACATGTAGCTGATCCAGGTGAAACGCAAGTAAAAGTTGTGTGTCGTCAGCATACATTTGACTTATCATGAATTTAGGTACCAGACTCAAGTCAATCAATTTTTATTTTATTATTTTTTTTTTTTATAGAAACTGACACGGCTGGCTACATCACCTACAACATCCGTGATGTCAGCCCATAACACCGGATGAACTTGGTGCCACGTCAGTGATTCCCTTCGGTCGTGGCGGCTACACTGAACTGGACGGAAAACACAAACTGTTTACATAGCGGTTTCGACCGACCTTCCCTTCCCCTTATCCGCCCTTATCCCTTAGTCGCCTTTCACGACATACACGGGGAGAGATGCAGTGGGGCTATTCTTTTAAAGTACCGGCCCCACACGGTAAACAATCATACACAATCAACGATGTCAACGATGACAATGTGCAGGATCAGGACAAGATCATGGGCAGATTCACCCGCGTGCCCGACCCGCGGCTGCAGAAGACGGTCCGATGTCAGAACGTCAATGATACGGTGACGCACACAACCCCGGAAGCGAAGCGGGATATTACGTTCGAGTGGCAAGCGCCTGATGATTTTCTTGGAAGCATCGCCTTCAGGTAGGTTTATGAAGACTATTATTATTTATTGTATATTTTTTTAAATTTATTTTTTTATGGAAACTGACACGGTTGGCTATACATCACCTACAATAACCGCGATGTCAGCCCATAACACCGGGTGAACTAGGTGCCATGTCAGTGCTTTCCTTCATTTCGCGCCGGCTACACTGGACTGCACGGAAAACACGAACTATTTACTTACATAGCCGTTTCGACCGACTTCTCGCTCAGTGCGGTGGTACCAACCCGACCGGGATAAACCCCACCACCTAGTAAGGTAAGAAGGGAAGGGACCTACAGTTTAACGTGAAATCCGAACCACGGTCAGCCTCCAACGGTCGAGCGGTCACCCATCCAAGTACTGACCGCGCTCAACGTTGCTTAACAACACAGTCGACTGACCGCACCACTGAGCTACCGAGGCTGACGGAATTCCTTATCCCTTAGTCGACTTTTACGACATGCGACGGGGAGAGATGCAGTGGGGCTATTCTTTTTAAGTACCGACCCCACACGGTTCACGAATGTCTGTCTGTCTGTCTGTCTGTCCTACTGCTGTATCTTTGGAACTGTAAATAGGTAGCTGGTTCAATTTTCACAGAATACCTACCTTATTTTATTAAGCATAGCGGATATAAAAAGAAATAATAAAAAATAGAAAAAAATTGAAAATTAAGGGGGGTCCTCATACAAAAAACATGTTTTTTCAAGTTTTTTTTTTGTGGTACTGAAACACCGGTGCGCGAGTTCTACTCGCACTTGGCCGGTTTTATAAAAAAAAAATTATGGAGGCTGCCATTGTTGGCTACATGTCAGCCCATAACACCTTGGTGATGTCAGCCCATAACACCTTGGTGATGTTAGCTCATAACAACTTGGCGAACTTGAACTAGGTGCCATGTCAATGCTTTTCTTTGGTCATGTTAGCTGCACTGAACTGAATGGAAAACACGAAAATATTTACATAGTCGCTTCGAGCGACCTTTCATCCAGTGCGGTGGTACCAATCCAGACGGGTTAAACCCACCCACCTAGTATGGTAAGAGAAGGGACCAACAGTTTTACATGGAATCCGAACCACGGTCAGCCTCGACGGTCGAACGGTCACGCACTCAAGTTCTGGTCAAGGCGTCTACCTACACCATTGAAAATTTTCAAAGTTTAATTTTAATTTTGAATGAATTGTGCATTGCAGGGCGACAGTCGCGCAAGGTTTCTCGACTTTCTGGAAGAACATAGAGTCCTCGCTGGTGGAGGTGGTGACGCCGAACACCGTGATCACAACCACGCCCAGAGTTGCCACCACACAGGGCTCCGTCGCTCGCCCAGCCTTCACAGACACACCACCGGTGTGTATGCAGTACATATATCCTTACCTATAATAAAATCCAACGTCTGCTTCTGAGTGTCTGTCTGTCCGCTTATAACTGGAGAACCACTGAACCGATTTTAATAAAACAAAATTCTACGGATAGCTTGATTCTTCCCATCAACTATAGGCTACTTACTATCATGCTAAATGGCTTATGAGGTTAGCAGTGAAGTGAAATATGAGAGCGGGCGGAGCCGCGGGCACAGCTAGTACTATATATAATTATAATATAATTTTTAATGTGTGTGACCGGTACTCAAGAATAGCCCCACTGCATCTCTCCCCGTGCATGTCGTAAAAGGCGACTAAGGGTTAAGGACAAGATGCCGTGTATAAGGGCGACAGGATTGCCACCTCTCACCTTGTCATGGTCTTTCCACCGAGTCATGCAGCAGGTGGTCCTTCGTGCCTTACTTGCTGCCTGATAGTTAGTTATCTTGTCCGAATACTTTGCTAAACGTGGTGGTCGGTGTTGTGCTGTAATTTACCAGAGTACTTGCAGCACGACACCGATTACTCTGCTTACCCCGATTGTCGGAAGACGGCGTGCGGGGTGTGTGTGTGTGTGTGTATAATTTTTAATCATGTTTATAATTTTACTAAATATCTACACAATCAATCAGTAAAATTGTGAGAAACTATCGCATTTTACAATCATTGTAAGGTAGTCGAGTAAAATAATTATAATTATGCTAAAATGAACCAGTAAGAGTGTGAATTTTTGCTTTGACTCTTGTGAGCAAAATTGTTGTTAATACGAAAATTATTATTTATTTATTTATTTATTTTAATAGTAAAATTATAATTTTACTGATCTTATAATGTTACTGCGACAGAGTCACGCACCTTATTATAATCTTGCTCAGTCTGGAAGAGCACGGTCAAGATGAGAGGTAGACTTATCACAATATTTTTTTATGTAATCCGGTATGGGTGGCCGAGTCGGAGGGGCCTAAGCATATGCTCCGACCAGCCAATATCACCTCCGTACGGGCAATCCCCTACACCATACCAATGGGCCATCATATCACATACCTCCGTACGGGGTACGGAAACCTAAAAAAATCTTCCACCTAATGTATCAAAATGACAAAAACGCTGTGGCCCTGGGCATAATATGCTGTTGTTGGACTCCAGTGGCAGTGATGGTTTCATCCCCGGCTCTCGAATTCGGTCGGGGGTTCCTTCGGGTGGACTGGTGGTGGCTCGAATCGGCTGGGGAAAGGCTTCAGTCTGTGTTTCCCATGGGACTTATTTCGCAATAACTGCACAGCTACGGGGCCTCGATCTGGCATACATGATCACTGTACTCGCAGGAGTGCAGGGATAGACGTCTGGATCTTGTGGCCGCAAGGCTGGTATTTCTGGACGTCTATGAACAAAACGTAAGAGATATTATAAATGATAGTATATCCCTTTGTCCAATTTTAGACCAAAACGCCAACCCGCTAAAGAGAATTACCATTTTGTCTTTCAGACCCAGAAGCCCGCAACTCAAATCGACCCAATTTACCAAGGATGCTCAGACACCAAGCTCTGTTTCGGCTCCAAGGCCAACTGTCTCGCATCGGCCAACTGCCCAGCCGTCGTCGCAGTATTAGTAGCTGGAGACACCTTCACCTTCGAAGTCCAGGCCCTGGGCAACCCGGTCTACGTCGCAGCTGGCTTGAGTAACGACGCAAGCATGGGCGACGACAGCGCTATGGAATGTGTTCAAAACAACGGACAAATCACGCTCCATTCTTCGTGGACTTATCCGAAAGTCGAGCCGTATGTGTCCAGGAAAGTCCCGCAGGATATTCTTCAGTTGAAACAGTCATCACTGAGCGATGGGAAGCTGTATTGCAAGTTTACGAGAGAGGCGAACACTACTGTGATGGGAGCCAACTTCGACCTGGCGAATAAGATGTACAATCTCATGATTGTCGCGGGATCTTCCATGAAAGGTGTGTATTCAAAATTCAGAGGGACGTATTTAAAAAAAAAAACGGCAAGTCCGAGTCGAACTCGCGCACCGAGGGTTCCCTATCGCCATGTCATGGTTAGCGCCACTCACGCCATCTATGGCGTGTTATGAAATGCTTCATATTAGTTATATGTCATGATTAGTTAAAATGCTTCACGCTCTATTCGGTAGATGGCGTGCGCGCATACATTGTTTCGTTTCTTCTATGGGAACCCCCGTGATTTTTTTACTTTTTCTTGTTTTTATTATTTGTTGTTATATCGGCCATAATAACACATATTCTGTGAAAATTTCAAACGGTTCAAGAGATACAGCCCTCGGACGGACTGACAGACGGACGGACGGACAGACAGACAGACAGACGGCGTAGGCTTAGTAATAGGGTCCCGTACCGGATACGGAACCCTAAAAAAATACAGTCGAATTGAGAATCTCCTCCTTTTTTTGAAGTCGGTTAAAAAGAAAGTAAGTAGCCCGCTACCGTACCTTCATTTCGGCGCGCGGAAAAATTCGGTTTGTATGAGAGCCACGTCTTAGCGTAACCGGAACTGAATTTTATTTAGCCTATCCTGTGTCCCGTATATTTAAATGTGCTTGTACTAAGTTACATCGAATTCGGATGATCGGTTTAAGAGTTATGGAGGAACATACATACATACAGAAAATATTTCTAAAAATCGGTCAATTTAGTTTTAGTGTCATACATAGAGTCTACAAACGCAATATCTCATATAAAACAAAGTAACTTACTCAATGATCATTAATCATCCATATTTATTATTAACTAGCTGTTGCCCGCGGCTTCGCTCGCGTGAAATTCGTATTTCAAAGAAGAATGTAAGTAACTAAGGGCGAGGCAGAAGACCGAGCTGCGTTCAGGAAGACGATAAATCTTCTGGAAGAAACGAAGTAATTAAGTGCGAGGCCGTAGGCCGAGCTGCGTTCAGGAAGACGATAAACCTTCTGGAAGAAAGGAAGTAACAAAGTGCGAGGCCGAAGGCCGAGCTGCTTTCAGGTAAACCATAAACCCGCTTCCGCCTTCGGGCCTCGCCCTTAATGACTTGCTTTCTTCGATAGAATATAATCGGCCTCACCTTAGTTATTTACTTTCTTCAAGATGGCTTAGCTTCTTCCTGAACGCAGCTCGGCCTTCGGCCTCGCCCTTAGTTACTTGCTTTCTTCGAGAAGGTTTAACATTTATTAGAACGTAGCTCAGCCTTCAGCCTCGCCTTAGTTACTTACTTTCTTTGGTTTAGCTTCTTCCTGAACGCAGCTCGGCCTTAAGCGTCGCCCTTAGTTACTTGCTTTCTTCGAAATGGTTATCGTTTATCAGATCGTAGCTCGGCCTTCGGCCTCGCCTTAGTTACTTACTTTCTTCAAGATGGTTTGGCTTCTTCCTGAACGCAGCTCGGCCTTCGGCCTCGCCCTTAGTTACTTGCTTTCTTCGAGAAGGTTTATTATTTATCAGAACGTAGCTCAGCCTTCGGCCTCGCCTTAGTTACTTACTTTCTTCAAGATGGTTTAGCTTCTTCCTGAACGCAGCTTGGCCTTCGGCCTCGCCCTTAGTTACTTGCTTTCTTCGAGAAGGTTTAACATTTATTAGAACGTAGCTTAGCCTTCGGCCTCGCCTTAGTTACTTACTTTCTTTGGTTTTGCTTCTTCCTGAACGCAGCTCGGCCTTCGGCCTCGCCCTTAGTTACTTGCTTTCTTCAAGATGGCTTAGCTTCTTCCTGATCGCAGCTTGGCCTTCGGCCTCGCCCTTAGTTATTTGCTTTCTTAGAGAAGGTTTAACATTTATTAGAACGTAGCTCAGCCTTCGGCCTCGCCTTAGTTACTTACTTTCTTTGGTTTTGCTTCTTCCTGAACGCAGCTCGGCCTTAGGCCTCGCCCTTAGTTACTTGCTTTCTTCGAGATGGTTTATCATTTATCAGAACGTAGCTCGGCCTTCGGCCTCGCCTTAGTTACCTACTTTCTTCAAGATGGTTTAGCTTCTTCCTGAACGCAGCTCGGCCTTCAGCGTCGCCCTTAGTTACTTGCTTTCTTCGAAATGGTTATCGTTTATCAGATCGTAGCTCGGCCTTCGGCCTCGCCTTAGTTACTTACTTTCTTCAAGATGGTTTGGCTTCTTCCTGAACGCAGCTCGGCCTTCGGCCTCGCCCTTAGTTACTTGCTTTCTTCGAGAAGGTTTATTATTTATCAGAACGTAGCTCAGCCTTCGGCCTCGCCTTAGTTACTTACTTTCTTCAAGATGGTTTAGCTTCTTCCTGAACGCAGCTCGGCCTTCGGCCTCGCCCTTAGTTACTTGCTTTCTTCGAGATGGTTTATTATTTATCAGAACGTAGCTCAGCCTTCGGCCTCGCCTTAGTTACTTACTTTTTTCAAGATGGTTTATCTTCTTCCTGAACGCAGCTCGGCCTGCGGCCTCGCCCTTAGTTACTTGCTTTCTTCGATATGGTTTATCGTTTATCAGAACGTACTTTCTAATAAATGTTAAACCTTCTCAAAGAAAGCAAGTAACTAAGGGTCAGGCCGAAGGCCGAGCTGCGTTCAGGAAGAAGCTAAGCCATCTTGAAGAAAGTAAGTAACTAAGGTGAGGCCGATTATATTCTATCGAAGAAAGCAAGTCATTAAGGGCGAGGCCCGAAGGCGGAAGCGGGTTTATGGTTTACCTGAACGCAGCTCGGCCTTCGGCCTCAAACTTTGTTACTTCCTTTCTTCCAGAAGGTTTATCGTCTTCCTGAACGCAGCTCGGCCTACGGCCTCGCACTTAATTACTTCGTTTCTTCCAGAAGGTTTATCGTCTTCCTGAACGCAGCTCGGTCTTCTGCCTCGCCCTTAGTTACTTACATTCTTCTTTGAAATACGAATTTCACGCGAGCGAAGCCGCGGGCAACAGAAATATAAATTGCACCAATGACAGCGACATAACTTCAACTTAAATTTTTTTTTTTATTTCTCAAACAATTCGTCACCGGCCAGCTCACGTCGAGATGACAGTTCTCCGTTGTCAACTTGACATTTAAAATTGTTATGCATTCGATGAATCGTAGATGAATCAAATAATCAAGAAACCTTTACTTTGGACTACGTGATTTCAAATGCGCAATAATATTTTTAATAATTTTAATTTTTATTATATTTTTTTATTTATTATGTTATTCCGGGATATAAACTGCCACTATACAAAGTTTCGTCTAATTCCGTTCAGTGGTTTTTGCGTGATGCGCGTACAGACAAACAAACAAACAAAAATTTTAAAAACTGTTCTAACATGTTCAGTGTCTCATTTTAAGCCACCCTGGTTAGTTTTTTTCCGAATACATTCAATGTACAGACTTTCTTACCTCTACGATTTTATTATATGTATAGACAGTGATGATTATATGCGTTTGAATCGGATTCGCTATTAAACCGAATCTATCGCGAGCGAAACCGCGGCCAAAAGCTAGTGTAAACGAAACAGCAATGCTCACGTTAGCGCTTAGCGCTTAGCAGAGCTAAGCGCTAATGGGGTATTAATTATGAATTAATTTTGATAATGCTAAGAATAATTGGGGACTTACTCAACTTTTTCTTGTTTTTGGTATCTGTCTGAAAACAGGGTATTTATTATCTTGACAAATTCACCTTATTTTAATAGTTACAGCAACTCTCAGATAAGTAATTGATTTATATATAAGAAAGAAGATGCACAAAGAATTTTGAGTAATTAAAAAAAAATATTGGTTACCCTGAGGACAACCCCTTTTTTTCCATACAAAACTGGGGACAAAATTGTCCCCTGGGTCACCCCTAAAAATTTGGTTAATGTTTTATTTTAAATAGTTCTCTACTTTTATTTCAATTGCCTATCAAGCTGAGTATTTTATATTTGTTTATTTTCAACTAAGTAATAAATTGTAACAAACTTTTTTTTTATTTGACTTTGCAGCTGGTTTTTACGTTACAAGAAAAATTTGATCCACCCAAATTTCACAAATATAATTGCAGACGCGGAGCGCGTTGGCTTCCACGACCTCGCGTTCGAGAAGTCGGAGGCTCCGCTGAAGCTGGCGCAGATCGGCGCGGTGGCCGGAGCCTCCAAGCTGCTGCTGAGGCTTCACGGAGCCTTCATGGTCGCTGCGTGGCTTGGATCCGCTTCTATAGGCATCTTGCTCGCTAGGTGAGAAGCGAACCGAATGTCGACCGCCGTTAGCATTTAAGAAAGATTGATTATGTCGTTGGTAATGTAGAACCGCTGCACCACCACCGTAGGGATGTCGGCTCCCTAAGTGTGTTCTATCGCTTATTCCATGGGGAGTGCTCGGAGGAGCTGTTTAACGCGATCCCGCCGTCCCCTTTCCACCTCCGCACCACGCGCACTGGGCAGGGATTGCATCCCTACACGCTGGACTTACCGCGGATGCGTACCAATTGATTCTGCAGATCTCTCCTCTACAGAACCTGTAAACTCTGGAACGCTCACCCTGTCCATATATACCCCCCCCAACTACAGTCTGGGATCCTTCAAGAGGGGCGTGAATGGGCACCTGTCAGGCCGGAATGGCATTCGCAACCCCCGCATATGACCGAATGCCCATGGGCGTCGTCGTTAGAGACCTTATGGGTGACTCGGCGCCACATGTCGCGCTATCAATAAAAAATAATTAAAAATAAAATAAATGTGACGCTTTGCATAAGTCAGCCTTTCTCAGTCTCGGTAGCTCTGTGGTGCGGTCGGTCGACTGTTGTTAAGCAACCCTGAGCGCGGTCAGTACTTGGATGGGTGACCGTTGGAGGCTGACCGTGGTTCGGATTTCACGTTAAACTGTAGGTCCCTTCCCTTCTTACCTTACTAGGTGGTAGGGTTTATCCCGGCCGGGTTGGTACCATCGCACTGAGTGAAATGTCGGTCGTGTTTTCCGTCCAGTTCAGTGTAGCCGACATGAAATGAAGAGAAGCACTAACATGGCACCTAGTTCACCCGTTGTTATGGGCTGACATCACGGATGTTATGATGTCAGTTTCCATAAAAACAAAAACCGGCCAAGGGCGAGTCGGACTCGCGCACCAAGTTAGGTTTCCGGATCACAAAAAAAAAATACTTTGAAAAAAAAAACACGTTTCTTTTATGGGGACAGCCCTTAATTTTTTACCTTTTCTATATTTTTTTATTATTTCTTGTCATATCCACCATAATAAATAAATAACACATTATTCTGTGAAAATTTCAACCGGCTACCTATTACTGTTCCAAAGATTACAGCAGTAGGACAGACAGACAGACAGACGCCGTAGGCTTTGTAATAGGCTTCCGTACGGTATACGGAAACTTAAAAAGGAATGGGTATAGCAAGAAAAATACATGCATATATACATATCGCACACGCTGAATCCCGACAATCGGGGTAAGCAGAGTAATCGGTGTTGTGCTGCAAGAGCTCTGGTAAATTACATCACAACACCAACCACCACGTTTCGCAAAGTATTCGAACAAGATTCAATCGATCAAGCAGCAAGTAAGGCACGAAGACCCACCTGCTGCATGACTCGGTGGAAGTACCGTGCCAAGGTGAGAAGTGGCGAGCCCATCGGCCTTTAGCACGGTGTCTTGTCCTTATCCCTTTGTCGCCTTTTACAACATGCACGAGGAGAGATGCAGTGGGGCTATTCTTTTTAAGTACCGGCCCCACACACACAGAAAAATATTGAGATAAAAATTTAATAATTTCCAAAATGTTGTTGTCAATGAGTTGAGTAACTGATTTTTGCCAATTTTCCTCATAGAATATGCGTTGTGTGTTGTCAGATATTTCCGGCAGACGTGGGTTGGGAAGCAGCTTGGTGGCAAGGACATCTGGTTCGCGGTGAGATTAATAACTTATTCTAGCTGATACTGCGCACGAGAATTTGGCTAATTACGTTTTTTTTAGTTGAGGTCAAGTTTGTTTTGATATCGTGCTCAGAATAATTTTATGATTTACGAGTGTTTTGGGCGTGTCCATTTTTTGTTTGTTAGGCTGAGTCACACCCTGCTGGTTTCATCAGTAGATGTTTTTTTATGGAAACTGACACGGTTGGCTACATCACCTACAACATCCGTGATGTCAGCCCATAAGCCCGGATGAACTAGGTGCCATGTCAGTGCTTCCCTTAATTTCATTTCATTTAGACATAAATTATTGTATAAGAAAATACTTTATTGCTACAAAAAAAAAACAAAAAAAAATACAGAAATAGGCACATTATATATACCTAACATTTACATGAGGTGCAAAGGCGGACTTAACTATCTCTTACAGAGATTTCTTCCAGCCAACCTTTGGATGTTTGACAGTCAATTAATATAGTGAATTTTAGGTAGTAGCAAAAGACTTCAACCGACTTCCAAAAAAGGAGGAGGTTCTCAATTCGACTGTATTTTTTTTTATGTTTGTTACCTCAAAACTTTTGACTGGGTGAACCGATTTTGATGATTATTTTTTTATTTGAAAGCTGGTGCTTCCCGTGTGGTACCATTTCAATTTGGTCAAGATCGGATTGGAAATTGGAGTACAGTCATAGCAAAAAATAAAAAAAAAACTGAAATAAAAAACTATTTAAAAAAATATCAAAACCGCCTTCAAAAATGTATGAAATAAAAAAAATCGAACCCTAGAGTTGAAGGCGGTGCTAAAGCAAGCAAAAATGATGCATGAAAGAAAAAATGAGTGGATGATATCCTTTGTGATTTGTGTAGCCTTCTTTAGCACCGCCTTCAACTCTAGGGTTTGATTTTTTTTTATTTCATTACATACATTTTTTTCAATTTTGCATCTGGTAACCCTGACTACAACCAGAGCCGAGCGGACTTCGTGAGATATAGAACATCACTGTACCTTCACGTTTGAAATTGCAGTGGCACCGGATACTGATGGTGCTGACGTGGCTGCTCACGATGTGCGGGTTCGTGCTGATCGTGGTGGAGGTGGGCGGCTACACCACCACCGGCGACAACCCTCACGCCATCACCGGCCTGGTGACCGTCATACTCTGCTTCCTGCAGCCCATCGGTCAGTAGTTACCTCCACCCTCCTAAATCTGCGGAGTTTATTTCGCCATGGAGAACACACAACATTTAACTATTATAAATGTTTTTTATTTTTTTTATGGAAACTGACACGGTTGGCTACATCATTACAACATTCGTGATGTCAGCCCATAACGCCGGGTGAACTAGGTGCCACGTCAGTGCTTCCCTTCATTTCATGTCGGCTACACTGAACTGGACGGAAAACACGAACTATTTACATAGTCGTTTCGACCGGACGTTTCGTTCAATGCAGTGGTACAAATCCGGCCGGGATAAACCCTACCACCTAGTAAGGTAAGAAGGGAAGGGACCTACAGTTTAACGTGGAATCCGAACCACGGTCAGCCTCCAACGGTCGAACGGTCACCCATCCAAGTACCGACTACGCTCAGCGTTGCTTAACAACAGTCGACTGACCGCACCTCTGAGCTACCGAGGCTGACGAATTTCCTTATCCCTTAGTCGACTTTTACGACATGCGACGGGGGGAGATGCAGTGGCGCTATTCTTTTTAAGTACCGGCCCCACACGGTACAAACATTGTAACATTAGTACATTGAGACATATGTATTAAGGTGCGTACAGACATCGCGAGGCATGCGGCGTGAATGGTTCGTCACGCATGCCTCGGGCTGTGTGGACGTGAGTGCTCACTGTGAGCATTCGCCGCGTACGCTCGTTGCGAGGCTGCCTCTGAGCATGTGCCGTTCAGGAGTTATGCATAAATGTTGCGCGCATGCCTCAGGTTTAAGCATGCGTGACGAACCATTCGCGCCGCATGCCTCGCGATGTCTGTACGCACCTTTAAGTATACGCACATGCACTTATTTTGTATTGGAAAGCAATATAGTATATTCTATTGTGTTATATATATTTACAGGTGCTTACTTCCGGCCGCACCCTGGCACCTCCAAGCGACCCATTTTCAACTGGCTACACTGGCTCGGTGGCAACTCCGCTCACATCCTCGGCAGTAAGTATTTTAACTGAACTTACAATAAGGGAAGAAAAAAATGTGTGTATAAGCATACAAATAAAATATATTACTTACCTACATTACAATAAAGTAAAGTCAATTAATTTCTCCGAATTCCCGTGCAGTTTTACAGTTGCGACTATATTCCCGTGCAATGTTACAGTTGCGACAAGATTCCCGTGCAACGTTACAGTTGCAGCAATATTTCCGTGGAATGTTAAAGTTGCGACAATATTCCCGTGCAATGTTACATTTGCGACAATATTCCCGTGCAATGTTACAGTTGCGACAAAATTCCTGTGCAATGTTCATTATCAGCCTGTATCGGTCCACTGCTGGACATAGGCCTCTCCCACGGCACGCCACCACACGCGGTCTTCCGCTCTTCTCATCCATCCACTCCCGGCTACCTTTTTTAGGTCATCTGTCCACGTAGCCGGGGGGCGTCCCACGCTACGTTTGCTTGTACGTGGCCTCCATTCGAGCACCCGTCTACCCCATCGGTTGTCGGGTCTGCGACAGATGTTCCCAGCCCACTGCCACTAGCCCACTGCCACTTCAGCTTGCTTATTTTCTTAGCAATGTCGACTACCTTAGTTCTTTGACGTATCACGTCGTTACAGATTTTATCCGTCAAAGAAATGCCGAGCATTGCTCTTTCCATAGCTCGCTGAGCGACTTTAAATTTGTGGACCAGGCCCATCGTCAGGGTCTACGTTTCCGCTCCGTACGTCCTTACTGGCAGAACGCACTGATTGAAAACCTTCGTCTTCAATGACTGTGGGATGGAGGATGAAAAGATGTGGCGGAGTTTCCCAAATGCCGCCCAGCCTAGCTGAATCCTTCTGTTGGCCTCCTTGTCAAAGTTGTGCTTCCCTAGCTGGATGGTTTGTTCAAGATTTGTGCAATGTTACAGTTGCGATAATATTCAGTTGCGATAATATTCCCATGCAATGTTACAGTTGCGGCAATATTCCCGTGCAATGTTACAGTTGCGGAAATATTTCCGTGCAATTTTACAGTTGCGGAAATATTTCCGTGCAATTTTACAGTTGCGACAATATTCCAGTGCAATGTTACAGTTACGACAATATTCCGGTGCAATGTTACAGTTGCGATAATATTCAGTTGCGATAATATTCCCATGCAATGTTACAGTTGCGGCAATATTCCCGTGCAATGTTACAGTTGCGGAAATATTTCCGTGCAATTTTACATTTGCGACAATATTCCAGTGCAATGTTACAGTTACGACAATATTCCGGTGCAATGTTACAGTTGCGACAATATTCCTGGCGGTGTACCTGACCAAGTCCGAGTTGCCCACCTGGACTGTCTACATCCTGGCGGCTTTCGTCGTGTTCCACGTCATCATGCATCTAGTCCTTTCTGTAAGTATATGCACCTTAGTTCACCGAGGGAGGTGTGCCGCGGTCTAGAACCACTGCAACTCCGTAGAGATGTCGGCTTCCTAAGTGTATTCTGTCGCTTATTCCATAGAGAGGTGTTTTTGGCTCTGTCGACTGCACCATTGGTCCCTCGGCACAGCCACCAATGCAGGTTTACATAAAAAAAAAATCTATAAGTAAAACGCTTCTCCACCAGCTGACGGTGTGCGTGAGTGACGGCCGAATCAGCAACGGCCGAGTCAACTCTTTCCCCATGAAGGACATGATGGGGAACGCACGCCAGCCCGCGCCCGCCGACAGGAAGACCGATGCGCCTGTAAGTTTTTTTTGTTATTTCTGTGTTTGTTTGGGCCTTAGCTAATTCGACCGTTGGAGGCTGACCGTGGTTCGGATTCCACGTAAAACTGTAGGTCCCTTCCTCTCTTACCTTACCTAGGTGGTAGGGTTCATCCCTCCCGGGTTGGTACCACCGCACTGATTGAAACGTCGGTCGAAACGGCTATGTAAATAGTTCGTGTTTTCCGTCCAGTTCAGTGTAGCCGACATGAAATGAAGGGAAGCAATGACATGGCACCTAGCTCACCCGATGTTATGGGCTGACATCACGGATGCTGTAGGTGATGTAGCCAACCGTGTCAGTTTCCATAAAAAAAAATCAGTTTAGGCCACAGGTCGTGCGTGACACAGAATTAGACATACATCCATACACTCGAAAAACATAACCCTTCGTTTTGCTTGACGCAGTCGGGTAAAAATGTATCGACTGATTTACTTCATTTCTGCCAACAGTACAGTGGATTCCGTCGGCTGCTCCTCGGCGTATACATACCGGTCGTGGCGCTGTTCGCCATCGCGGTGGTGTGTCTGGTCGCACTGGCGCCCATCACGGATACCTACACATCTCTCAGCACAGCCATCGACAAGGCTATGGGGGCCGACGGGCAGTGAGCGCCCGTATTTGATTGCATATGGACGTCCGAAGGTCACAAACCGGACGGACCCCATTTAGGAATGTTTGACAAGGGTCTGTTCAAAATGATAGTTGACACATCTACAAGTGTGGAGAGCTATAATTTTAATGTGTGCACACTTAGAGGAAAAAATTAATATAGAAAACACCATCCACTTACAAAACTAACAAGGACTATTATTACGTCCGACAAATTTCATATCCTATCGCGGCCTCTTTTAATTTTTTCCTCTAAGTCTGTCCCCACCTAACTATGTCTCAAAAAGACAAATATTTTAATTGTATCTCCCTCTAACTTAAGGCACTTTAGCCATGGTATTTCAACTTTCACTAACTAGTGTCAGAAGAAACGCTATTTGACAGATTTTTTGTACAATACATTATGTCACCAAAACGGTATTTCTAACACTAGGTGGGGGTTAAAACACCGGCTCTTAGGCTTATATTATTATGTAAGTACTAATATTGTTTACAAATTGCAAAACTCATTTTGTATACTTAGGTAAAATATTCCGTCCAAATTTTGATATTAAAAATACATATTGGTATGTTTTAGAAATGGTTTGCTTTTTAGAGGAATTTACGAATTTTCGAAATTTATAGAAACACTGCCATAAATCGTTTTATATAATGAAAATAAGTAACTATCTATACCTAGTAGTAAAAAAGTTTTCTTGGTGTTTTTTTTTTTATCTAAGTCAACGAGATTCAGGCTCTTCTGAACACCCTAATGTCCCTGCCAACGTTGGCAACTCTGTCTTAATTTTAATAATTTTCACCTAATAGAGAAAACTCCCTAAAAATGTTGGCAACTCCCTCCCAATGTTGGAATCTCCCACCCAATGGTGTCAACTCACTCCCAATATTGACACTCACTCCTAATGTTGGTAACTCCCTCCTAATATTGGGACCTCACTCCTAATGTTGGTAACTCCCTCCCAAGGTTGGCAACTCTCTCCCATTGCTTACATATATCCTCATAATATTGGCTGCACTCCCTCTAAATTTTGGCAACTCACTCACAATATTACCCACTCACTCCTCTCCATTTTCATTATTGGCAATTGTTTTGCCTCCCCTCAATGTTGCGTAAGCAACGAACGAACGACCCAAAACTACTAATACTATGGACGACATACTATGGACTCGCGCACGACGACCAATTCTTATCCAACTAAACTGTTTAGTCGTAATCAGAAAACTTCCAAAATACAAGCGAAATGACGAGTTTGGCTACACAACGCCAACTCAACTGTTTAGTTGGCACTGACTCTCAACGACTCAATTAAAAAAGTTAGTACAACTAAATAAGTTGTACAACACCTACAGCGGTCAAATGTTCAATCAACCGCCAACCTGGTTGAAGAACTTTTATGCGTTAGAAATAACCTTGGCTCCCTCTCCAACTTTGCACACGCTTCATTTTGCACACCCTAGATTTTTGGCTCATTCAGTTTATTGCAAAATAAGCTTTGTTGCATCGTTTTTCGCAGTGGTCTGTGATGTCCAATAACAATGTGATTTTGACTCAGGGCACAAGTAAATTTTACCTAATTTATAATTTGTATTTTTAAGTTAGTTCTCGTGTTTCTGTAAAAATATTTAATTTTATTTTTAATGGAATAAATGCTATGCTTGTTTGGACTTTCGTCTCTACTGGATTGAATAAATATGCTCTTTTTTATTTGTAGACATTTCAGATGGTCCTATATTTATTTCTTATTATAATAATTGGTCATAATATTTCGTATGACATTATTTGTAGGTACTTGAAATGAAATATTAGGTTCTATAAGAAAACTTCAAGTTAATTTTTAAGTTCATGTGACTATGGCACCCTTCTCATGCGAGAGGTCTTGGGTTCGAATCCCAGATGAGCACCAATGGGAGATAAAATATGTATTGCATTACACATACAGGTGGGTACCTAATAGAATTTATACAGAATTTTCAAAGAATTAACTTGCATAATTTTTTGGTCATCCAATAATAGTGTTAAAAAGCCTGAACACCAACAATACTCAGATGGAGTTTTGTACAAGGTTACCTAACTTGAAAAAAAATCATTTTGTAATAAGCCCGCTTTTTACGCCACAGGCTAGTGTTTTGAACATTGTAACGTTAGTATATTTTAATTTTTACTGTAAATAATTCAGAACATCACTTAATTTAATGTACCTACTGGAGAGTAATTATGAGGACCTAGAACTCACAAACATAAAATATTTTAAAATTGGTATTTAAAACCTTTTATTTAACTAGCATGTTAGTATTTAATTTAAGTATTCTTTATTAAATAAGTATTTCATTTTCAACATTTCACTATTTTAATAAACTCTCAAACAACCAAAGGTGAACTGAAAGAAATCTCGGTAAGAAAAAGTCCGCCTTTGCACTTCATGTAAATATTGAGCTTGTTTATGTAAATGTTTTTTTTATGGAAACTGACACGGTTGGCTACATCACCTACTACATCCGTGATGAGATGACAGCCCCCTATCACCGGGTGATATAGGTCAATGTTAGTGCTTCCCTTCATTTCATGTCGGCTACACTAAACTGGACGGAAAACACGAACTATTTACATAGGTAACTGTTTCGACCGAAGTTTAATTCAGTGCGGTGGTATCAACCCGGTGGAGCAATAAAGTATTATCAATCTATATTCTATCTCCTGTGGGACCTTGTAACACAATTTAACACACTTGGATATTGTGGTTCCAACTAAACTACTGTTTCTGTACTTCGGTTAGAATAAAAATACTGTATCCTACACTGGCGGCCGTGGCTAGGGAACGGAGTGTGGGAAGACCACCCGCCAGGTGGGACGACGACATCAAGTACGTTGGCGGAAAGCAGTGGTTCCATATCGCTGAAGGCTCGATGAAAATTGGAGAGGCGTATGTCCAGCAATAGACGCATACACGCTGACTGACTTTTCACACTTATTAGTGTGCTTTTACACTAGTCTAGTAGGACCTAGAACTCACAAACATAAAATATTTTAAAATTGGTATTTAAAACCTTTTATTTAACTAGCATGTTAGTATTTAATTTAAGTATTCTTTATTAAATAAGTATTTCATTTTCAACATTTCACTATTTTAATAAACTCTCAAACAACCAAAGGTGAACTGAAAGAAATCTCGGTAAGAAAAAGTCCGCCTTTGCACTTCATGTAAATATTGAGCTTGTTTATGTAAATGTTTTTTTTATGGAAACTGACACGGTTGGCTACATCACCTACTACATCCGTGATGAGATGACAGCCCCCTATCACCGGGTGATATAGGTCAATGTTAGTGCTTCCCTTCATTTCATGTCGGCTACACTAAACTGGACGGAAAACACGAACTATTTACATAACTGTTTTGACCGAAGTTTAATTCAGTGCGGTGGTACCAACCCGGTGGAGCAATAAAGTAGTATCAATCTATATTCTATGTGGGACCTTGTAACACAATTTAACACACTTGGATCTTGTGGTTCCAACTAAACTACTGTTTCTGTACTTCGGTTAGAATAAAAATACTGTATCCTACACTGGCGGCCGTGGCTAGGGAACGGAGTGTGGGAAGACCACCCGCCAGGTGGGACGACGACATCAAGTACGTTGGCGGAAAGCAGTGGTTCCATATCGCTGAAGGCTCGATGAAAATTGGAGAGGCGTATGTCCAGCAATAGACGCATACACGCTGACTGACTTTTCACACTTATTAGTGTGCTTTTACACTAGTCTTGGACTGGCAACAAATATGTATCAATACAAAGCAAGAGCGATACTAGCACATTTAATTTATTTTCTTTTCTACATACATACATACATAACATCACTCCTGTATCTCATTGGGATAGGCAGAGACCACGGATCGTGACACCACAGCCGCCTCTACCACTCTCATATTGTTCTTCATGCATGCTCGTCGGTTACGGATACTATGCACTTGACCCTTTTTGAGCATCGGCGGCCCGAGCTGTGAGCAAAAGTCACGCAAAGCGAAGCCGCAGGCAAAAGCTTGTTAATTTATACATAGGATTAGTTAAGATAATAATAGTTTGATCTAATGTTATTTGGATTGGCTGCAATGAATTTAGAAATGGCACATGCATATAGTCTTTTTGACGTGATGACGTCACGTCTTATAAATTGATGAACACCAGCTGCACACACGAAATAGTGTCACGTTCCATCTGAGCCTGTGTGTGCAAGCGAGAGCGCGTAACAAGCGATAGAGAGGCACAATCGGTATAGTCAAAGTTACCCTGGAAACGTCTTAAGAAGTAAAACTGTCAAGATCAGACAACAGAAGTTTATTGATGGCCAGTCACAAGATTATTAATCTTTCTACTGGAAATAGAATTACTGATCTTTGCTCTATGTACTACGATTATTCCACGTCATCACGTAAAACTATCGTCCGTAAACCGACTTTCCAGATAACCAATTTTTTTTGGAAGACTAAGGAAAGTGACGTTTGGAGTGTTGCCAGTTTCTGGCAAATTTTAAATAGGCATGTAGTTGCTATCGATACTTTTATCGATTGATTAACTAGTGAAATGCTGTAAACTCTAATATTTAGCTAATTGTGGCTTTAATTGACAACATATTAAGCTAAATCTAGCTAGAAAAATGTTAAGTTTAAGGCAGCGCCACAGGTGTCGTATAAAAGTCGATACTATTTTCATCGACTACAATCACTAGTGGTGCCAAGCGTGCAACACTCTGTCAGTCAAACGTCAAATTACTCCGTCTTCCAAAAAAACAGACTATTGTTTTCTGTCTAAGAAAAATATTTAAGTAACTAGGTAGTACCTAATAAATAACAGATTTTTTTTAAATTTATTTATGTAAGTTTCAGAGTCTTTTATATGAAAATAAACAACACTGAAATTCTATATTTGTTTTTATTTTACATGTTTTTTTTTATGTAATCCGGTATGGGTGGCTGAGTCGGAGGGGCCAAAGCGCATGCTCCGACCAGCCAATATCACCTCCGCGAAGGTAGGTGCCATACCGGAGACTACCCTGGATTGCTGGCTATACTGGACTAGAGTAGAACAGAACCGAGGCTGCTATGCGGCCATCTTACATCCAGTACGGTGGTACCAACCCAGTCGGCTATAATTTGAGCCTACCACCTAGTAAGGGACCTACAGTTTCACACCGGTTCCGAACAATGAAACAGACAGCAGGTATGCATGTAAATTTTTTGGTCAGAAAAAATTAATTAGTACACGCCGACCGGATTGGAACCGCAGACCTCTCGCATGAGAAGCCGATGCCCAAACCACTCGGCCACCCGCCGATTAATGTTTAGAAAAAACGTGAATTTATTTCCGCCTATAAAGAGTCTGGAAACTGGCAACTATTCTATTCTCTAACTACGGTCTAATCTAATCTATAATGTTGATGGACACACATGAGAAGCATTGCCAAATGCCTTCGGAAATCTGTACCACAGCATTAAGACCGGATATACTCATATTCTCAAAAGCGACAAAACATGTAGTACTTGTTGAACTTACAGTTCCATGGGAAAGTAACATACCGAAGGACCACAACGTCTTAGTAGACCGGATTGTGAGAAACGGATTCAAAACTGATCTCTTCGCTGTGGAAGTCGGAGCAAGAGGACTACCAGCGAAATCGCTCTACAGTCTCTTCAAGAATCTAGGGCTGCCAAGATCGACGCTAAGTTCATTTATGGAGAGACCTTCGAAAACGTCACTGGAAGCATCCTACAGAATATGGATATAGGTACCTAGAGAGAGGGAGGTCGAGAGCGGGACTATGGCGGGACTGGTGGTTTCCACGCGTCCTAGTCAACGCAGACTAGCTGACGAGGGCTTGAAGCGAGCCGAAACGTGAAGCATGCGCGGGAAATTTAGAGTGGCCACTCGCTAGTGCCGGCCTCGATTAACACCCTCCTCTACTGCCGATGGGCCCGGATATGTTCGGTGAAGCCATCGCAAGCTTAGTTCCACACCTTCTCATGCGGCTCTCCCTGACTTCAAGCCAAAAGGGTTAAATAATAAGTACGTACAGGACGTGCGACAGGGACGACGCTCTACAACCGGATTGTCTCTTTCTAAAGCTTGACACGCAATAATTGCTGCAGGGACTGTACTTAAGTAGGTTAAGTAGGTGTAGGCGACATACAGGTGTGCAGGTTCTCCGTTCTATTTAAAATACTATGATAAAATAGAATGAAACACCCATACACATCCATTGTGAATGTGAAGTGTTCATTCACAGTAGTTTTAGGTGCGGAACCCTAAAAATAACTTGAACTTGAACTTTGAACTTGCAGCACCTCCCAGGCAGGAGTTCTTCCACAACATCCAAAAAAATCTTATAATAAACAGCATAGCCACACATTAAAATTTTGCTTTTATTTTTCACATGTAAAGTCTAGTAAGTATATAATAAAATTTTACAGTAAATTTTTTCAATGTTTTAAAATTTTTCGACATTCAACACACGTTGAATGTCGAAAAAAAAATTTTACTTTATAATCACCGCCAAAAAAAGGAGCGTTCGACGTATTCAAACTCTTTGGTGTGGATTGATATTCATCTAGACTAGATATATAGCACTCACTGATAAAGTGATAATAAATAAGACACCTATATAATTTCAGACGTCCATATCGAAAGAGTTCTATGAAAACCGAAAACACCTCACCTGCCTATGCGAAAAAACGAATGAAAATTGTACATCTTTCCTTTTCCTTAGCTCTTCTCTATCAAGTTGAGATATAAATAAAATACGGTCAAGAAGACATAGGGTACCTCTAACCAACAATCGCATATTGATTTATAAATTGTTACGGAGAGCTCTATCATTTCCACCGAAATTATACAGCATAAAGAATTTCAGCATTTCGTATTGCTAAGTATATTAAACTATAAAAAATTATCAAAACCATAATAATCCTAGAATCTAAACGGAAAACACTAGCTAACTTACGGCTTGCAGAAATAATACCCATTTCTGTCTGACAGCTCATACGACAAACTTGACATTTCCCCGTTTAACAAGGTCATTTCATTTTCATTGTATTTGTGCATCGAATCGAAGAATTGTAAACCGGCTTCTTCGGCCCCGTTCACGCTAAATTCAACTTTTTCCTCGTTTGTTGTCGCCTTGTCACACGTACGCCGCCACCAAGTGACGTCACCTCGAGGGATTCATTCGTTCTAGTTAGTACAGATAAGGTAGTTCGTTTTATACTTACTTGAACTCGCAAAGAGGAAACTGCATTCATTTCTTGCCGTAGTTCCAACGAGGCTGTGCAATTCTTAGTGCGATGTGGTGCGTGTGTGTCGTTGCGTTATGCGTGGGGCTGGCGGGCGGGCAAGGAGTCCGCCAGCAGCTCGCTACGCCTGCCGGTGCGAAAATCCCCGAGCGGAAGTCATTAAACGAGAGAATTGAGACATTCTCCACCGAGTTGCTGCACCGCACCTCACAGGACAAGAAGGCGAACCTTATAGTGTCCCCGGTCACAGTGTGGACTTCAATGGCGGTACTGCTAGAGGGGTCGGCCGGTAAAACGTATACAGAGCTTCGCACCGTGCTCAGAGCGGGAAGTCACATGGGAACCGTCCGCGAGAACTTCCGCAACATCTCGCAGTATCTCTTGGTCAACACGAACACGGTACTTCTCGAAAACCTCAACACGCTCTTCACGGACGTGACTCATCCTGTCGAGAAGACGTTCGTGGACATTTTGAAGGATTATTACCACACTCGGGTGCTGTCTGTAAACTTCAAGGAGGCAGTGAAGACGGCCGCGCTGATAAACGAATTCGTGGCGAAGGCGACTCACAATCGAATACCGACGCTCGTAAACGCCAACGATCTGTCCGAGACGCAAATGATTCTCACTAACGCCGTTTACTTCAAGGGGCAGTGGACTACTCCTTTCAACTCGTCAATGACTGTGAAGATGCCTTTCTTCGACTCGAGAAACAAGAAGATCGGCGAAGTGAACATGATGTACAACCGCGGGGTTTATCCGTACGCAAATATGCGGGAATTACAGGCGCGCGTAATTCAGCTGCCGTACGGAAAGGAAAACCGACTGTCGATGCTCGTTCTTCTGCCGTACGACGGCGTTTCAGTCAGCGAAATGTATCAGCACTTCCTGAAGGTGCCTCTGCGTAATGTATTCCAGAACATGGTCACCGCCGCGCAGGAATACGATGATGACGAGGTCGACTGCTATCTGCCGAGATTCAAGATCACGTCTGATATCGTCCTGAACAAACCGCTGCAGGATATGGGGATTATAGATGTGTTCGAGCCGACAGCGCAGCTTCCAAATCTTTCCAAGAGCCCTATCTATCTCTCACGCGTCATACACAAGGCAGAAATCGAAGTAACGGAGGAAGGGACGGTCGCGTCCGCCGTCTCCGCCGCCGAACTCTCGAATAGGAACTCCGTGTCTAAATTCGAGGCGAACCATCCCTTTGCTTATCTTATTATTGAAAAGAAAACAAACACGATCGTGTTTGGAGGAGTTTATGAGCAACCCGAGCTGTTTTAACTCTAGGAATGGCTGAACTGTGTCCGATCGGTCCTCTTGTTGCTGCGATGAAATCCCATAGATATACTCCAGTGATTTAGTAGAATGCATACATGCTGTATTTCATCTATGGTAGTAATTTTTTTTTTTCATGACAATATGAGGGTTTTGAATAACAACAAAACCAATATTATGTGCCAAGAAAATGCACGGCATTAGGTACCTACTCTATGAAGAAGCAGTCCTGTTGTGTTCATCAATCTTCCATGTCTTATTCTTCTGAAAATCTATTTCATCATAGTCCTAACAACACCAGCAAGTCCGGCACTGCCCAGAGATTATATCTCCTGTCAGCGTTTAAAGCGTTTTTGTTGTTTTTTTTTAAATATTCATTCGTTCCTTTTCGGAACAGGCAAAACTAATTAAAGTATACAGCCTTTTCTGTTGTACTTCTAATGTCTGTTGTTTTCTTCTCGAATCGCGAGAATCTCAAAACTTTTTATTTACGACGATGCGACAAACAAACTTGTTCATCCGCCATCTTTTCATCTGCCATCTTTGTGTTTTTGTTGTGTCGCTTCATACAAATTAATACACGCGGAATTTTGTCTATGGTAAATAATATTTGATATATGTAATAGTAGTAATATTTTTTTTTCATCACAATGGATGATTATGTATGTAAAGCCCAAGGTGTCCGCAATAGTTTATACAGCGTATGTCTCATAAATGCGTGCGCTCAACTGGAGTAGGTACTCAGTACATGTTATAACACAATTGCCATCCGTCTCATTGAGTTGGTCGGTTTATATAACTCCGTACTTACTGATTTTTTTAAAGGAGTTGTCATAGTAACTATTAGAACACATTAAAATTGCTTTCCATAAATTTTATTACTAACTAGCTTTTGTCCCCATCCATGAGCGGCAGCTGCGCCGCTGGTCCTGGGTTCGTATCTGGCGCGAGCTCGACATTTTTCCCCTCACACTGAATTTACGAATTTTTCAGATGAGAGAAAATTTAATATAAAATAATAATAAGTATTCTTATTATTATTTTATCTGTAATTCTCACGCTCAACTCTTTTGCTACTACCTACTTACATTCCACTATATTATCAAATCTCAAACATCCAAAGGTTGACTGTAAGAAATCTCTGTAAGGGATAAGTCCGCCTTTGCACCTTATGTAAATCTATCTATCTTTTGCCCGCGGCTTCGCTCGCATAGCCTACGTTTTTCGAATGTTTTTCGAATAGAGAATGAGTAGTTTCGGAGATTACCTCCTACATCCAAACTTACAAACTTACAAACATTACCTCTTTATAATATTAGTTTGGTTAGGTAAGCCCAAAACACCCATTGTATTTTATCTTGTATTATCTTGTATTTTGTACTATCTGATTATGTTAAGTGACTAAATTGTTAGAGAAAATATAATGCTGTACTTTTTTTTTATGAAAATTGACATGTTTGGCTACATAACCTACAACAACCGTAATGTCAGCCCATAACGCCTCGGTGAACTACGTGACACGACGGTATTTCCCTTTGGTTGTGCCGGCTACACTGATCTGGACGGAAAACATAAACTATTTACATAGATGCTTCGACTGACCACTCATTCAGTGCGGTGGTACCAACAAAGGCCTGTTAAAACGTACCACCTAGTAAGGTGAAGGGACCTAATAGTACTATACTCTACTAAATCACTAGAAGTATGCAAATAGGACTACTGAGTGGGCTGGCCCGTTCAGTTAGATCTGTACCAACTGAAAATGATAGAATTTTGGTAAGTTTTACAATCTTTTTTTTATGGAATCTGACATGGTAGGCTACAGCCGCCCACTACTCGCGTGGTCAGCCCGTAACATCTTGCTGAACTAGGTGCCGCGTCAGTGGTTCCATTTGGTTGTGCTGGCTACAATGAACTGAACGGAAAACACGAACTATTCACATAACCGCTTTGACCGACCTTTCATCCAGTACGGTGGTAACAATTCGGGCACCACCTATCAAGGTAAAGGATGGGGCATTCAGTTTTGCGTGGAATCCGAACGACCGAGCAATGTTTAATAATACTTTTAATATATTAATATATTTTTATCGGAGAAAGTCACAGCCTGTGCGAATTTCACTTTTCACAATCCTCTTAACACTTGACAGATAAATGTGAATTTCCACTTTCGGAACTGTCCATATTAATAATTAATAATTACTAGATACACAGACATAGCTAAAAATTATAGTACTGTTTTTGATAACACGGTATATTCATGAGAACGACTTACACTTGTCGACGTTTCGTCCCTCGCTCTGGGGGTTACCTGCATTGTCGAACGGGGCATAAAAAAAAAATGATGACGAACCATACTGAATGTGCGTATGTCTCAATGCAATATTGTCAATGTTGTGTGTTCTTTATAGCGAAAATAATATCTGAATCTGAATCTGAATCTATTGTATATTGGCTCTCTATAAATGTGCAGAATGACGATAGTTAAATATCAAATGTTTTTAATTTCATAAATGTATTTTATATAATATATACATGTAAAAGATTAAACTTTTTACTTGAAAAAAATTTAAGGATCACATTTTCAGGTTCTACCATTATTTGTATGACATAATTTAGAAAAACAGAGAAGAATTTACAATGTTTAATTTTGATGTCTGTGATCAAATTGTAATCTATATTGACAAGACAGACCTGCAAAACAGGCTCAGATCACTAAAACTACAAAGGACTAAAAGGTTTTGGCCCTTTGTAGTTTTAGTGAACTAGGATGATGTCATAAGAGAAGATATTAAGGGCCAATTGCACCAACACAGACTTAGTACCTAAGTAAGTAACCAGTATGTTCATTTATTAAAATTTTTTTGTTAATGTTTATCTTGGCACTTAAGAAAAGTCAAATTGACACCTGCCATGCATAGTGAATGAATAGCGTCAGTTTGTTTCAGGGACTAAAGGTCCTATTATACAAAGTAGCAATGCAAGAGATTTAAATATATCTGGGTTATAGAGGTGGTATTGAGAAATTTTTCTGTGATCTCGAACGTCAATAACAGCATCTACAACCTCATATACGAGCGTGTCAAACTCATGTCACACTAGTATGAGCGACTTATTAGGTAACAGTTTATAGGATTACGATTTTTATTTTTGTTGTCTGGTCTAGTAGGTAGTTTGAATGTCTTTTTAGTAATGTAATACAATTAATCTTTGTCTTCTTAACTTTTAGAGATATTTAAGTCTGTGTCGGTGCAATCGGCCGTAAAAGCAAGATAGGATGATTACTTTAACATAGAACTGAACCACTAGTGCTTGAAAGTGCTACAAATCGACAATATATATGTTTTATTTTTTAAACGCCATCTATTCTATCTAATTCTACATTCAAAATGTTTTTACAACCTGTTTAACTTGTTGAGCGATAGATGGCGTTAAATTGTAATCATAAATTGTAGATTTATCCGAATGTACAAGTATGTTTTACTGGTTAGTCTGTTAAGAGTCCGTAATACCTCAGCTTGAATTCTAATTTTGTCCAAGCGATTTAGTTCTTTAGGATGAAACTACACTATTGTTGGATGGGTACTCTAATTAATATGATTGTGTGCAAAATTTAGTGCAATATGCGACAGTTTAGGTAATTGTTTGTTATGGTGAAAATAATGGCATTTTTTTTTTAATAAAAAAAAATAGGATCTGCTTTATATTGAGATCAGTTATTTATTATGCAAAGTTTCATGATGTAATTATTTAGTGAATACCTACCTAGTATGGTTTTAATGTACGGTTTGGAGGTAACTTGCCATTGTTTTCTATCGAGTAAATTTAATGAAATCATGGTTTCGCCGAACATAATACCTAGCTAATGTGAGGTATTACTGACTCTTAAGGATACAGTCTCATACTCGAATTAAGAGTGCCATCCATTTATTGCAGTTACCAGATGTAGGTTTTATATGTTTTTGTAATGTAAACGAAATGATCATTTTGATACAAGATTATTTACTATTTTTGAAGAAAGTGGTCTGATTAGGTAGATGTAGAAATGTATCTTCGTAATTTAAGTTTTTTATATCAGCTGACTCATTCAAAGCAAACTTATTTCTATAAGTAAAAGTTTAAAAATAAGTGAAAAAAAAACAAGCAATGTAATTGATATTTTGAAAATGGGTTATTCCTGTTAACCTTTGTGCACAAATACTTTTATATAGTTGCTTAGTAGAATTCGCAAAGCATTTGATATACATTTTTTATTTAGAGTTATTTATGCTACTGAATTATTATTAAAGTCACAATTTTATCAATTCTCAAACCCTGTTTTAATTATTTATAATATGACAGATCACCAGAGTGATAGTGGAACCGTTTGCAACCGGAACAGTTTGTACCGTGTGGGGCCGGTAATTTAAAAGAATAGCCCCACTGCATCTCTCCCCGTGTATGTCGTAAAAGGCGACTAAGGGATATGACTCCCTTCATTACTAGGTGGTAGGGTTTAACCCGCCCGGGTTGGTACCACCGCATTGAATGAAAGGTCGGTCGAAGCGGCTATGTAAATAGTTTGTGTTTTCCGTCTAGTTCAATGTAGCCGGCACGACCGAAGGGAAGGCTGACGTGGCACCAAGTTCACCCGGTGTTATGGGCTGACATCACGGATGTTGTAGGTGATGTAGCCAACCGTCTCAGTTTCCATAAAAAAAACCCTAACGCACGCACCACACTAACATAATACCTAATATTAATTATTTCCCCCAAATTGCCAAAGACTCAAAAATTGCCAACTATACTTTCTAATAAAACAAGCTGTGCCCGCGGCTCCGCCCGCTCTCATATTTCACTTCACTGCTAACCTCCATAAGCTATTTAGCGTGATAGTAAGTAGCCTATAGTTGATGGGAAGAATCAAGCTATCCGTAGAATTTTGTTTTATTAAAATCGGTTCAGTGGTTCTCGAGTTATAAGCGGACAGACAGACATACACTCAGACACTCAGACAGAAAGCAGACGTTGGATTTTATTATAGGTAAGGATATCATGCTTCATCAATATACTTGAACTTTTTGCTTAGGTAACCATAAAGTAGGTATCCAAAAATATATTTCCAGTCTTCGGAAGGATACACTCAGTCAGCGTGTAAGTGTCTACCGCTGGACATGCACCTCTCGAATTTTCCTCCAGTCCTCCCGGCCTTCAGCGGTACGGAACCACTTCTTTCCGCCGACGTACTTGATGTCGTCGTCCCACCTGGTGGGTGGTCTTCCCACACTCCGTTTTCCTGTCCACGGCCTCCAGTATAAGGACACGGTTACATTTGTCGTCCCTTCGGCTAATGTGCGCACTGCCACTTGAGCTTAGCCATCCGGTGTCCAATATCGACTACTTCGGTGCGTCGGCGGATTGCCTCGTTACGCACCATATCACGTAGGTAGCGATATTCCCAGCATGACTGGCTCCATTGTTCGCTGGGCAACTTTCAACCTTTGGACAAGCGGACACGGAAACTGGACTTTGGAAACGTGGACTCTGACGGTCGCCGTCATAGTCCACGTTTCACACCCGTACATCATAAAAGGATACGCTCAAACATATGTAATTTTCGAACGTACCCATGTAATGCTGAATGTGTTGAAACGGCATGAAACGAAATGTTTTTTCTTTGAAATATTTTTTATTTTCCACCTTGAAAAAAACCTAATTATGGTTAGGTACATTTTTTTAATAAAAAAAGCTGGAAATCCGTGAAGAAATCAAATCGACACGCATACACGACCAATATGGTTCTAGTCCAGGGCTGATTGCAATTTAAAAAAAAAAATTTTTTTAATTAGTTGGTTACCCTATTTATGCCAATTGAGCTTAGCCATCCGGTGTCCAATATCGACTACTTCGTTGCGTCGGCGGATTGCCTCGTTAAGCACCATATCACGTAGCGATATTCCCAGCATGACTCGCTCCATTGTTCGCTGGGCAACTTTCAACCCAAGTTTCAACCTTTGGACAACCGGACACGGAAATGTAACTTTGGAAACGTACAAGGATACGCTCAAACATATGTAATTTCCGAACGTGACCATGTAATGCTGAATGTGTTGAAACGGCATGAAACGAAATGTTTTTTCTTTGAAATATTTTTTATTTTCCACTTTGAAAGAAAAAAAAGCTGGAAATCCGTGAAGAAATCAAATCGACACCCACACACGACCAAGATGTTTCTAGTTTCTAGTCCAACTATTAAAAAAATATTTTTTTAATTAGTTGGCAACCCTATTTATGCCAGTTTTCAGTACTGTCCATTGATCAAATTGTTCCTTGAACTGCTCATCCAAATGGCCTATTTAAACGCACTAAATGATGCTTTATTGAGCAGTCAACTATTTAAATTACTCAATTTGTACATTGCGATATGAGCGAACTTTTTGCAACGTTCCAATCTAACTTTTTATTATTATTTGGACCAATTAGCAAAATGTTCCGAATGATTAACGACCCAGATGTTAATTAAAATAGACAGTGATTAAGTGCTCGGATGTGGTTGAAATAGAAATTTAACGGCTAAAATTAAAGATATTTTTTGGTCGGCATGACCAAAGGGACACAGCGCCATCCGCCATAGCAGTTAGTTCACATAGGTGTCGCAATGTAGACCAACTTATTCTTTGTTGTATTTCGTCGTTCCGGATTTTATGGATCAAATATATGTCGAGCCTTATTTCCATAGATCGCTGAGCGACTTTTATTAATACACTATCTTTTACCCGCGGCTTCGCTCGCGTGAAATTGGTACCTATTTAAAGAGAAGAATGTAAGTAAGCCCGCTACTGTACCTTTATTTCGGCGCGCGGAACAGTTCGGTTTGTATGAGAGCCTTCTTAGCGTAACCGGAACTGAATTTTATTTAGCCTATCCTGTGTCCCGTATAATCAAATGTGCTTGTACTCAGTTTCATCGAATTCGGATGATCGGTTTAAGAGTTATGGAGGAACATACATACAGAAAAGATGTCTAAAAATCGTAAATTTCGTTTTAGTAGGTATCATACATAGAGTCTACAAACGCAATATCTCATAAAACAAAGTAACTTACTCCATGACCATCCTTTAAAGATTTATTATTAGTATTGATGATTGATTGATTGATATTAGTTACCTAAGTTCAATCAATACTAATATTATAAAGAGGTAAAGTTTGTAAGTTTGGATGTAGGAGGTAATCTCCGAAACTACTCAAACATTCTTTCACCATCACCAACATTTAGAATGGACCTTCAGTCAGGATGGACATAGGCTATGCGAGCGAATGAGCGCGCCAAACTAGTTAAATATAAAATTATTTTTTATGTAACCTTATTTTGTTAAAACTATACACAAATCTTGAGCACAAAAATCGATACATATAGTAAAATGTTTACCCTACACTATTAAATAGTTTGGAAGTTCTTAGCATGGAGGAATACTCTTAAATTGTATGCCCCAAGGCAGTGCACCTGTGGCACTGTTGTACCGTGTGGGGTCGGTACTTAAAAAGAATAGCCCCACTGCATCTCTCCCCGTCGCATGTCGTAAAAGTCGACTAAGGAATCGTCAGCCTCGGCAGCTTAATGGTGCGGTCAGTTATTGGATGGATGACCGCCCGACTGTTGGAGGCTGACCGTGGTTCGGATACCACGTTAAACTGTAGGTCCCTTCCCTTCTTACCTTACTAGGTGGTAGGGTTTATCCCGGCCGGGTTGGTACCACCGCACTGAGCGAAACGTCGGTCGAAACGGCTATGTAAATAGTTCGTGTTTTCCGTCCAGTTCAGTGTAGCCGGCGCGAAATGAAGGGAAGCACTGACATGGCACCTAGTTCACCCGGTGTTATGGGCTGACATCACGGATGTTGTAGGTGAAGTAGCCAACAGTGTCAAGTTTCCATAAAAAAAAAAAAAACCTAAACATCGAGGGTAAAAGAAAACTAAATAGATATTTCTGTATAAATATAATACTTTAATCAATATCTTCGTATAGTAGGTACCTACCTAGCAATATAATATAGACGCGTGTGTGAAATGTTAAAAAGTCACATCAGTAAACATATGCATCCATAAACATTTCCGGCAGAAACGATTGCAACACTAACAATATAATGTTCACAGTGAAGTATGACTGGGATGTATGGATCGGGGACATTACCAAAACCCAACACATAAAAAACTTTAATCTTATGGCTTCGTCGCAGTCGGGGAAAAAAATGCCAATCGCACGGAATTATACAAACTGTTGTTGTCCAAAGGTTGAAAGTTGCCCAAAGGCTCGCCCAAAGGTTGAAAGTTGCCCAGCGAGCAATGGAGTGAGCCATGCTGGGAATATCGCTACGTGATAAATGGTGCGTAACGAGGCACGGTACCAACCCAATCGGCTACAATTTGAGCCTACCACCTAGTTAGGGCAAGGGTCCTATACCTACAGTTTTACACCGGTTCCTAACGGTGAAGGAGCAGGTGTAGCTATGTGTACACGTAAATTTTTTCGTCAGAAAAAACTTATTGGTACACGCCGACGGGATTCGAACCTCGGACCTCTCGCATGAGAAGCCGATGCCCAAACCACTCGGCCACCCGCCGCCGCTTGTCTCTTTCTAAATGTCGATGTTCAATACTAACTGTCGGGTACTTGTACCTAGTGCAAAAGCATGAGTATTTGTAAATATATTTTGATATGAAGTTGTCAACCTGAGAGTTGGTACCGCACTGGGCGACTATGCGAGAGTTCGAAGTTAGAATCCTGGTCGGCGGGAATAATTTTTTTCTCTTTTATTTTCAGCTTTCCTTTTTTTTAGGTTTCCGTATCCCGTACGGAAGCCTATTACTAAGCCTCCGCCGCCGTCCGTCCGTCCGTCCGTCTGTCCGAGGGCTGTATCTCTTGAACCGTAATAGGTAGCCCGTTTTAAATTTTCATAGAATATGTGTTACAACAAATAAGCAAAATAAGAAAAAGTAAAAAATTAAGGGGGGCCCCCATACAAGAAACGTTTCATTAAAATCGATTAGTCACACTATTGAATAACAGATGGCGCCACTGGCTTTTATACAGTGCATTGTTGAAAGACAAAAGGCGGATAGATACGAAAACCTCCGTGCGCGAGTAAAACTCGCACTTAACAGATTTTATTTCAAAACACGATATGCAACATAGGTACGTGCTAAATAATGCAAACGAAAAACAAATTGTACGAATATTAATTCACGCTCCCTTACAAATATCTTCAAAAGTATTTAATGTGATAGTAAATAGAAACTAATAGACGGAAAAACCAAACTATAAATAGGCAAAAAACCAATCAAAATCCATTCAGTGGTTTACTGTGGGTTTAGAAGTTATAACGAAGAGAGATAAGACGCGGCAGACGTCTTAAACAGGACAATGTGTAGGTATGTCTTCATAGCAAATTTAGTTCATGAACACGGATATTATCTAGGTACCGTATAATGACAGGAAAATCTTGTTATTTTCTGCTACAAAGCATAGACAATTACTGTTAATTGTCTGTTATCAACAGTTCATTTCATAGTATTTCAAATGACTGTACAGCGTGCCCAGGATTTTTGTTTGGGTCTCCCTTTCAAATATGATCAGAGGAAATCCAACGAACCTAGAAAAATTCTAGTTGGTTGAACCATTACATCCCTTGATCCCTAGTTAGTGTGCAAAAAAATTTTTGTTCGGGGGTGGGGTTAACCCCCGGCACCACCCATGCCTAGTGTATTGTTATGCTTCCTAACCGACTTTTAATACAAAGATATAAAACAATTTTGACAAAGTTCCAAAAAGAGTCTCTCTTGAACAATTTTGGATTTTATCTAAATACACATATCCGTTATATTATCTACTTGCTCATAGAGTTGCTTACATAATACACTTGATAGGATAATTAATAGACAAATAACACAATGGCACAAAACGAACAGTAAATATTACCTAAGTAGGAACCGATGTCGTGAGTACATTCAAATATTGAAAACAAAAACTCAATAACATTAGGTCAAGGTCTAGACTAAGGCCATTTTAGCAATCTTAGATTAGGCTTTTTTGTCATAATTAAAACGTCAGTAAAAATTGACATTGCAAATTATTTGAAAACACTAGGCTTGGAATACATGCCTCCGAAGATCACCGTCGGTGACGTTCTCTCCATGATCAAATACATGAACGGCCTATTAACCCTGTAGTCTACCGGAGGATTCCTGTTGCTTATAATGGAAGATGTAACAGCAGAAGCCACTGTTCCACTCTCCGTCACCTCGATTTCGGCTTTGTGGACGACTTTCGACACGAACACTGGGTCTTTGGTCAGCTGGTTGAAGTTTGCCATCGAAGGGTCGAATATATCAAATACCCCCATACTGTTCAGTGGCTTATTTAGCACGAGGTTCGTGCTAATCTTGAAGCGCGGCAGCGAGAAATCCACTTCCTCTTCCCCGAAGTCGTCCCGGTCCTTGTCGATACTGGCGAAGATTTCGGTCAGACTCACCGTCTGAAACTTGCTGTACATATCTAGAAGCCGCACTCCGGGGTAGGGAAGCATGACCAGCATTGAAAACTTATCGTCTTCCCCATAAGGCACCTCCAGCACGTAGGCACCTAATTTCTTCATATTTGTGAAAGGTAACGTCGCTCTCTGAGACATCATATTCACCCGGCCGATTTGCACGCCATCCTCATCGAAGAACGGCTCGATTTTCGTGTCGGTGACGTTGAACGGCAACTTCCACAGTCCCTTGAAGTGGATGACGTTCGTGAGTATGACCTGCGCGTCGTCGAAGTCGTCCGCTCGAAGCGCATCTGTGATCTGTCCATTCGTTGCTTTCGCTATCTCTTCGTTGGCACTTCTCACTGACTCTCGAGGTCTAGCGAAGTCCAGCGGGAAAACTGCAGTGTTGAAGGTCGACCAGAGAATTTGCTTGAACTCCCTGTTGACTTGGAAGTTCTGGTCTGTGAACATGAAGTTGCTGTCGCGCAGGGTGACGCCTCGGGATCTAGTGCGGACCTGCGTCGAGAGAACTTTGAAGCCGTTCGTCAGTTCCGTGCGGGAAGTGCGTTTGGGAAGGTATAGAGCTCTTGCCAGTTGATCGTAGCTGCGTCCGTCTGTGCCCTGTGCGACTGCGGCCATCAGGGTCCAGATTCCGTAGGGCGATATCACTGTGTGCGAATCGGTTTCCAAGGCGGTGAAGTACAATAGCTCGAAGCTGAAGTTGGTAACTCGTTTGCTGAAGTCCTGCTTTGAACTCACGACGAGGGCGACGGTTAGTAACGTTAGGAGCTTGAGGAAGGCCATGTTTGTTTGTTTCACTGCACTCTGTTTTGGGACATAGGCGAGAGCGATTAAGGACTAGGTATCGCGATAGGATGTTTGTCGGTGAAGATGCGCGCCGCTTCTGGCATCAGTGCGGCTGTGATGTTATGAGGCGGACTCGGTCGGTCGTGCGCGTGCGTCGCTCCTCCGCGGGGTACACACGAGGCTAGCTGTTAATTTATGCCGCCGCAGAGGTTTGCAACCTTCACGCTTGTCATAAAATGTCTGGAAAATAATAGCTTGCGGAAAATACGAGTACGTATGTCCGGAATTGCGAATAAGTATATTCTTATTTTGCATCTTTGTGATGTTAAATTGCGCAAAAGGTCTGTCGTTATAGTTACAGATATGAATGAATATACAATATGTCCTCGTATTCCTGTACAGGTATGACGACTAAACATTTATAGATGGACTAGCTGAGCCCGCGGCTCCGCTCGCGTGAAATTCGTATTTCAAAGAAGACAGTAAGTAACTATGGGCGAGGCCGAAGGCCGAGCTGCGTTCAGGAAGTCGATAAACCATATCTAAGAAAGTAAGTACGAGTAAGGGCGAGGCCGAAGGCAAGCTGCGTTAAGGTAAACGATAAACCTTGTCAAATAAAGTAAGTAACTAACGGCGAGGCCGAAGGCCGAGCTGCGTTCAGGAAGACCATGAACCTTCTCGAAGACAGTAAGTAACTGAGGGCGAGGCCGAAGGCCCAGCTGCGTTCAGGAAGACTATAAACCTTATCGAAGAAAGTAAGTAACTAAGGGCGAGGCCGAAGGCCGAGCTGCGTTCAGAAAGACCATGAACCTTCACGAAGACAGTAAGTAACTGAGGGCGAGGCCGAAGGCCGACCTGCGTTCAGGAAGGCGATAAACCTTATCTAAGAAAGTATGTACCTAAGGGCGAGGTCGAAGGCCGAGCTGCGTTCAGAAAACTATAAACCATCTCGAAGAAAGTAAGTAACTGAAAGCGAGGCCGAAGGCCGAGCTACGTTCAGGAATACCATAAACCTTCTCAAAGAAAGTAAGTAACTAAGGGCAAGGCCGAAGGCCGAGCTGCGTTCAGGAAGACTATAAACTTTCTCAAAGAAAGTAAGTAATTAAGGGCGAGGCCGAAGGCCGAGCTGCGTTCAGGAAGACTATAAACCTTATCGAAGAAAGTATGTAACTAAGGGCGAGGCCGAAGGCCGAGCTGCATTCAGAAAGACTATAAACCTTCTCGAAGAAAGTAAGTAACTGAAAGCGAGGCCGAAGGCCGAGCTACGTTCAGGAAGACCATAAACCTTCTCAAAGAAAGTAAGTAACAAAGGGCGAGGCCGAAGGCCGAGCTGCGTTCAGGAAGACGATACACCTTATCTAAGAAAGTAAGTAATTAAGGGCGAGGCCGAAGGCCGAGCTACGTTCAGGAAGACCATAAACCTTCTCGAAGAAAGTAAGTAACTGAGGGCGAGGCCGAAGGCCGAGCTGCGTTCAGGAAGACTATAAACCTTCTCGAAGAAAGTAAGTAATTAAGGGCGAGGCCGAAGGCCGAGCTGCGTTCAGGAAGGCGATAAACCTTATCTAAGAAAGTATGTAACTAAGGGCGAGGCCGAAGGCCGAGCTGCGTTCAGAAAAACTATACACCTTCTCGAAGAAAGTAAGTAACTGAAAGCGAGGCCAAAGGCCGAGCTACGTTCAGGAATACCATAAACCTTCTCAAAGAAAGTAAATAACTAAGGGCAAGGCCGAAGGCCGAGCTGCGTTCAGAAAGACTATAAACTTTCTCAAAGAAAGTAAGTAATTAAGGGCGAGGCCGAAGGCCGAGCTGCGTTCAGGAAGACTATAAACCTTATCGAAGAAAGTATGTAACTAAGGGCGAGGCCGAAGGCCGAGCTGCATTCAGAAAGACTGTAAACCTTCTCGAAGAAAGTAAGTAACTGAAAGCGAGGCCGAAGGCCGAGCTACGTTCAGGAAGACCATAAACCTTATCGAAGAAAGTAAGTAACTGAAAGCGAGGCCGAAGGCCGAGCTACGTTCAGGAAGACCATAAACCTTCTCAAAGAAAGTAAGAAAAAAAATGGGAGAGGCCATAAACCTTCATATCCCTATCCCTATATATATATCCCTATATATAGGGATATTTGTCATATCCCTAACTTAAGAAATGCTGAGTTCCCCATACAAACTTTCATCCCCTATTTCACCCCCTTAAGGGTTGTTTTTTGAGACAAAAAGTAGCCTATGTCCGTCCTCGGGATGCAATTCATCCCCGTGCAATATTTTATCGAAATCTGTTCAGCGGTTTAGGCGTGAAAAGGTAACAGACAGACAGACAGACAGACAGACAGACAGACAGACAGACAACAGAGTTACTTTCGAATTTATAATATTAGTATGGATTGGTCAGGTTGGAAATTTCATCCTACAGAAAGGGCTGTATGGAAGATTGTTTTCTCTAACTCTATCTCTACTTCTTATAAAAAGAACGTGTCTGTGTGTATGTTTGAGGTAAACTCCGGAACCACTGGACATATTTTGATGCGGTTTGCACCAATAGAAAGATTAGTTCTTGACTCGGTATAGGCTATATACTATCACGCTAAATAGCCATAGAGCTGAGCAGTATTAAAGATAGTATAGTATGGACGGGAGAGAGAGAGAGAGAGAGAGAGAGTGAGAGAGAGAGAGAGAGAGAGAGAATATAAGAGAAGCGATCGTTTATTATCAAATTTGAGTTTAAATGGATTTGCTGTTAAACCGAGTCTACCGCGAACGAAGCCGCGGAGCTAGAGCGAGTAGTTTCTAAATATAAACCTTACACCTACTAGCTAATTTATGTTATTTTCCACATTGCATTCTGACTGTTTTGGACTTACTGAGGTGACTTTTATAAGTTTATAACACTTCACGTGCGCAATTGGTTGTTTCATAGAATTTAATAATACAATGTACTTAAATGTTTTTTTTCCGAAAACCCTGAAAACTCATTGGTGGCTCCATAGATAAGCGGAGAGATGGGGAGGGGGAGGGGCGAGTGGGGGAGGGGCGAGAGGGGGAGGGGAGGAAGTCCGGAGGAGGCCGGAAGGGGAGGGGTAGGGTAACGCCAAAGAAGTATAATTTCTAACGCACATACATACTCACATAGTACACTCACCTTTTATTTAACAATGGCTTGCTATGGTACTTCTGTGCCCAACACATTGAGAGCCCCTGGCCCGTCCACTGTCATGATGGCGCTTTGAGAAGTTGCTTGACTCGCCTGGATAAACCCGGACATTTTTATTTATACCAGCGACAAACGGGTTAGTCTCCCTCTAACTATTACTGCGAGAGAGAGAGACCGATACACGGACGAGTTTCCGCTCAAGAGCAAAAAAGTGTTATTTTAGACCAGTTGGCCATGGAACCTTTTGATATTATAATAAGCTCTTTATGCGAAAATTAATTAGGTTCTTGCAGGCAAATGTATGTAAATGCATTTATCTTCTATACACAGGTTAACGTGAAAATTGTATAGGGACGTACTACTCTAGGTATATTTTTTTTATATATGATATATGGGGTTATTTTGAAAATAGACTATAGGTCAGCCTCAATAGCTCAGTGGTACAGACAGTCGACTGTTGCTATTCATTGTTAAGCAACGCTGGGTGCGGTCAGTACTTGAATGGGTGAGCGCTCGACCGTTGAAGGCTGACCGTGGTTCGGATTCCACGTAAAACTGTAGGTCCCTTCCCTTCTTACCTTACTAGGTGGTAGGGTTCAACCCGCCCGGGTTGGTAGCAGCGCAGCGCGCTGAATGAAACGGCGCCGGCGCGGCGGTCGAAACGGCTATGTAAATAGTTTGTGTTTTTCGTCCAGTTCAGTGTAGCCGGCACGACCGAAGGGAAGGACTGATATGGCACCTAGTTCATCCGGTGTTATGGGCTGACATCACGGATGTTGTAGGTGGTGTAGCCAACAGTGCCAGATTCCATAAAAATCCAAATTAAATTGTTCTGCAAATACGCTGAAAAATAGCAAACCTATTTATTTTTTAATTTATGTGTAGGTATTTGAAATTGAGGGCACAGCAGTGTCCCCGCCAAGTTCGAACGCCCCTTTACCGGAAATAACTCGGTCATCCAAGTATTTGCAAGGAAGTTAATTTTCTTATTCTTCTGGAAAGTTGTGAAAATTTTCACTCCGTTCGAATATTTACACAATAATCACAGTTACCTGTAAAGTTTTTATTTATGTTTATTTTGTGATGTCGATATTTTAAAATTTTATTTTCTAAAATTATAAATGACAGGTCAGGGGTGTCAAACTAACGGTATTGATATTAAAAATCATCAATCATCATCAATACTAATAACAAATCTGTAAGGGATGGTCATGGAGTAAGTTACTTTGTTTTAGGAAATATTGAGTTTGTGGCCTCTATGTATGATACTAAAGCTAAATTGACGATTTTTAGAAATCTTTTCTGTATGTATGTATGTATGTATGTATGTATGTTCCGCCATAACTCTTAAACCGATCATCCGAATTCGATGAAACTTTGTACAAGCACATTTAACTATACGGGACACAGGATAAAATTACATAAAATTCAGTTCCGGTTAAGCTAAGATGTGGCTCCCATACAAATCGAATCGAAATAAAGGCGGCGCGGCGCGGCGGGGGCGCTTGGTAGCGGCTAGATGGCGGAGGTTGCGGCGGCGTCGGAGGCGCGGGCGCGGCGCGGGGTGCGGTCTGGCGGAGCGCGGTGTGTGTATGCATTGTCTCGAGCAGAGTTTTTTATTTAATTCGATTCATAATGGTTTACTTCGTTAGGTATCTATTTGATTAATTTTAGGTGCAAGCCTATGTAAAGGTGTTGTTGCAAGTCGATGTTAGCGGATATTTACTTAACTGGAGTTCCTATTTGATGTTGTTTGATTGTTCCTATGTATGTATGTTTGCATGTATGTATGTATGTATGTATGTATGTACATATGTATGTATGTATGTATGTAGGTATGTATGTATGTATGTATGTATGTATGTATGTATGTATGTATGTATGTATGTATGTATGTATGTATGTATGTATGTATGTATGTATGTATGTATGTATGTATGTATGTATGTGTCTTCATCTGTTCCCTCATAACTTCGAAACTACTTATCATAATTTGACAAAAAATGAGGTATCGTTGGATGCGTCTTGACGCTGGTTATAAGCGTTGACGTCCCATAAAATTGGATATGGCGCCATCTAACAGACACAAAGTCATGACCTAAAAAAATTTTTTTATTGATGCCGTGTTGGGTATCAAATGAAAGGACTTAATTAACACATTTCAAAAATGTATATATTGTTAGATATTGCTTTCGGATTTGCTTGCATGCATCCGATAATTGGGAATAATTTCTAAAATCAGGCCTCACTCAAAACCTACCCAAAATACATCCTACTAATATTATAAACGCGAAAGTTTGTAAGTGAGTTGCGTTCAGGAAGACGATAAACCTACTCAAAGAAAGTAAGTAACTAATGGCGAGGCCGAAGGCCGAGCTGCGTTCGGGAAGACTATAAATCTTCTCGAAGAAAGCAAGTAACAAAGGGCGAGGCCGAAGGCCGAGCTGCGTTCAGGAAGAGGATAAACCTTCTCGAAGACAGTAAGTAACTATGGGTGAGGCTGAAGGCCGAGATGTGTTCAGGAAGAGGATAAACCTTTTCGAAGAAAGTAAGTAACAAAGAAGTTACTTTCTTCGAGAAGATTTATGGTCTTCCTGAACGCAGCTCGGCCTTCGGACTCGCCCTCTTGTTACTTACATTCTTCCAAAAGGTTATCCTCTTCCTGAACGCAGCTCGGCCTTCGGCCTCGCCCTTTGTTACTTACTTTCTTAAAGATGGTTTATCCTCTTCCTGAACGCAGCTCGGCCTTCGGCCTCGCCCATAGTTACTTACTGTCTTCGAAAAGGTTTATCGTCTTCCTGAACGCAGCTCGGCCTTCGGCCTCGCCTTCTGTTACTTACTTTCTTCGAGAAGGTTTATGGTCTTCCTGAACGCAGCTCGGCCTTCGGCCTCGCCCTCTGTTACTTACTTTCTTCGGAAAGGTTATCCTCTTTATGAACGCAGCTCGGCCTTCGGCCTCGCCTATAGTTACTTACTGTCTTCGAGAAGGTTTATCGTCTTCCTGAACGCAGCTCGGCCTTCGGCCTCGCCCTTTGTTACTCTCTTTCTTCGAGAATTTTATGGTATTCCTGAACGCAGCTCGGCCTTCGGCCTCGCCCTCTGTTACTTACTTTCTTTGAATAGGTTATCCTCTTCCTGAACGCAGCTCGGCCTTCGGCCTCGCCCATAGTTACTTACTGTCTTCGAGAAGGTTTATCGTTTTCCTGAACGAAGCTCGGCCTTCGGCCTCGCCCTCTGTTACTTACTTTCTTCGAAAAGGTTACCCTCATCCTGAACGCAGCTCGGCCTTCGGCCTCGCCCATAGTTACTTACTGTCTTCGAGAAGGTTTATCCTCTTCCTGAACGCAGCTCGGCCTTCGGCCTCGCCCTTTGTTACTTACTTTCTTAAAGATGGTTTATCCTCTTCCTGAACGCAGCTCGGCCTTCGTCCTCGACCATCTTCGAGAAGGTTTATCGTCTTCCTGAACGCAACTCCGCCTTCGGCCTCAAAAAGTTACTCACTTTCTTCGAGACGGTTTTCCTTTACCTGAAACCAGCTCGCCCTTAGTTACTAGCCTGAAACCAGCTCGCCCTTAGTTCTTCCTTTGAAATACGAATTTCATGCGAGCGAAGCCGCGGGCAAAAGCTAGTATTAAATAAATTAAAATATTTATTCAATAGGTACCTTTATAAAACATCAATAATTTTACAAAATAAAAAACTAACTTAAATTAAATCTACATATACGGACATAACCATAAAACATATTGATAAAAAATGGTTCTATCCTCCAATACTACCCTCGATCCATTTAATGAAACAAAAACAATAAAAATAAAGTTAACTAAACGAAAAAGGACGGAAAAGTCCGCCTTGGCGCACTCCTGTATACTTAATCGTTTATTCTGATGTATAAAATGGTATAAAAAGTTTATATTCTATTCTAAAGTCCATCACACACTGGCCAAAAAAGGCATGAAAAGTTTATTTGTATGTAAATTATTTGACATTTTTGCATTGCAGGCTTAATTAAACACATACGTTTCTAGTGGTGAGACAATGGGCATTGGGCATTATCCCGACGACGACGCGACGCGGCGACGCGACGCGGAGACGCGACGGAGGCATATTGCTGAGAAGCTAGTCTGATCTGATCTTCCGCCGAAGTAAGCCTTGGTATTTCAATTCTCACTTATGGCCAGGAAATAACGTTATGTGTGTGACAGATATCGGAGAATCTGTTACATAGCGGTCCTTCTGACACTACTTATGCGGGAATATGAAGGCGAACTGTCAAAAGGAAAACGTTGACCGATTCTCCATGCGATATCTGTCACATAACGTTATTCCTAATTATGTAGAAGTTGAAATACTTAATGGTCCTAAGATCAGCCCACCTACCTACTTAGGTACCTACCTACCTTTGCTTCAATTTCATTCAGCTAACAGACACACAGAATATAGGTAATTCGTTATGTTGATATCAACGATCAGCTGAAATATGATAATTGGTTGTGGCATTAACAATAACCAGTTGGACTTGTTTTTCTTTAGAGTCGTATAATTATTACCTACTGTAAATACTTACAACAAGTGATTCTGTCATTCTTGAGATGCGCTCAATTATATAAACAATGCTATTATTTTACCTTAAGAATAACTTAAGTTTAAAATAGGTAAGTACTTATAAGAAGATCAAGAAGAAAGGAGATCATCTGTTTCAATTATATATAGGTAATCAAAATTATGTTTCTCCTGCCCAAATTATATAATTCATAATATGTTTTGTAGATCATGCTAACCCATATTGAAATAGTATAGGTAATACTAGAAATTCAAAAATATTACCTAATATATTTTTATTAAAGTTTTAAATTTAAAAATCAGACAAATTTCGACCACTCTTCCTGACTGTAACCCTTTTCTGGTTTTCCATGTTATGTTACCTAGTTTTATATGTGGCAAGAAAGAAAGTGCCTCGCGTATTTTTTAAAGTTGTAATTCAAGTCAAGTCATTGACCTACGGAAAGACTCCTTTAGCAGGTTTAACAACATTTGATTCTAATAGCCGTACAAACAATTTACAGTATTTTCATTTCCTGTTCGAAACAGAAGGCATACAGATTACAATATTAAAATAAAGACGGTTTAGAATAAATACCTCCAAACAAAATAGTGGATGTAACCTTCTCAATTATCAAATACACAAACGGGCGGTCTGCCCTAACTTTCAAAGGTTCTATTCTATCTGGTAAAACAACACTCGCCGTCGCACTGGCAATAGTTCCTGATTCGGTCACCTCCAAAATAGTTTTTTGTATTACCTTGGAAACCACAAGCGGCTTGTCCGATATGCGACTCAAATCAGCACTGGAATCAAATATATCGGATATTCCCATATCTATCAAAGGCTTGTTTAGAACTGCGTCCGTTGTCACCTTGAATCTAGGAATATAGCAATCTAACTCATCTCCCTCAAACTGGATTGCATCCTCGTCGATTCTTTTGAGGATGTGAGACAAATCAACCTGTTGGAAATTCTTGAACATATCTACAAGCTTCACTCCCGAATACGGTAGGATTATAAGCAATGAATAACCCCTGTTTTCTCCGTAAGTCAGTTCTAGAGCTGATCCTTGCAGTTTCGCTATGCTTGCGAAAGGAAAATAAGATCTCTGATACATCATGTTGACTTCTCCTATTTGAACGCCGTTTTCATCGTAGAATGGCTCCTTTGAGGTGTCGGTTATATTAAATGGCGTCGTCCACAAACCCTTGAATTCGATCGAATTGCTCATAATCATCTGCGCCCCCGTAAAGTCTGTCGAAAGTAGTGCGTTGAGTATCTTCCCTTTGGTAGCGCGGGATATTATGTTATTTGCGGTAGCTGCAGCCATATTTGCATCGTTGAAATTTAGGGGTACTAAGGTTGTATCAAAATTAGTTTCAACTGTCTTCTGGAAATCGTTTTTGAGCACAAAATTACTATCGAAGAAGATAAAATTGCCTGTGTTGATGTCAATGCCGTTATTCTTTGAATCTGTGATGTGTTGCGTGAGGTTTTTGTAGCCAGAAAGTAGTAGGGCCTCGCTCCTGGGAAGTCTCAGGGCAGATGTGAGTTGCTTGTGTGTTTCTCCAGCTGTTCCCTGTGATAGCACCGTGAGGATACTCCAAACCTGGAACGGAGACATGGCTAAGTGGTCGTGGAGTTCTTTGCCCGTAAAGTAGAGAAGTTCGAAACTGAATATTCTTGGTCGCTCGGCGAAGACTTCCTTGTTTTCATGCTTCAGCTCTTGGCACTCTCCGAATGTCACCAAATTGAATATAATTCCACTGGCGTACAATAGTAATTTTAGCACGGAATACATGTTGATGTCTTCTTTTAGTACCTATATAAGGTAAATGACTGCAAAAATAGCTAAAGAAGCGCTCTGCTCTTGCCCACACAGACCGTAATACTTGAATGGCAGGTTGTCGCACGAATTCTCGTATTGGTAGCTACCTATGTATGTAGGATAGACTTTAGTGTTGTGTGTGACTCGTTTGGAATAACCTTGAGAGTTTATGCTTTTCGTACTTATATACTTACCTATACTTACGTGAGTAACATACAGACAAAACTTTAAACGTATACGTGACCTTAATGTGCATATGATTCAATTGGTTAGATAGCAGCTATTGTTTGGTATATTTATATGTTTACCTAATCAATTTACTAACGAACGATAGACAAAAGCTGCAGCAGTGTCCGTGGTCTTCTCGTCCATTTCTTACACTTGCAAGATCAAAATAAAGTTTAATTGTTTAGACGGTGCTTGGCGTAGGACGATACTGGCTGATGAAGTGCACTGGACTTGATGATCAACTAAGGGAGCTGCTCCTTTCTCGGTCTTCCGTTGCGGATGTTCCAACATTCTAAATAGTAACGGACCACAGGTTAAGAAATGCCAAATAGTTACGGATGTTTTCAGCCACTCTGGGCATTGAGTTAGAGGTTGTACTAGAGGAAACACTAAGGGCAAGTACTTTCGCCTCATCGAAGAGAGTTGACTAACAAACTTCCTGTCAGTCGACTCCCGGCGGCCGTCGATGTTAGTCGTGTGTGTGATATGATAATGTGAATACCGAGCCGAGCTACAAGTCGACAACATGTCGTGTGTTTTTCGATACTGCCATAACAATAGCGTGAACACATCAAAATCTAAAGGAACAACATTCCACAAGTAAGTAAGACGCTTCTTTTACTACAATTTGTTTGCCAAAATAATTTACATTATTACCTAATGGCCGCCATGCCACTGCGCCAATGCGCATAACAGCGCTGCAGCGTTAATAGACGGTCGCTATTGTTTTTACTATGCGTGCGTGGAACAGCGCACAAGCATTTAGCTTCAATGCTTACAAAGTAAACTTCGCGCGAAGCGAGACACTAAATACGGGCTGTGCTACAGTGCGAGCGAGAGTTGTAGATTCATGATTATTCCTACCCCTAACCCTATTCGTTCCGCAAACGCCGTGCGCGACGTAATTCAGCGCTGCACATCGTTAGACGATCGCTATTTATTTTAATACTGGTGCTGCATTCAGCGTTTATATTTAGCTTCACAGCTGCTTAATACCCCGATTCATTCCACAAACTCCGCCTACTTACCAACACTGATGGCCCGTCTGTGTTAGCTCGTGCACAACGTAATTGCAGCGCTGCACATCGTTAGACGATCGTAATTTATTTTAGTACTGTTGCTGCGTGCAGCGTTTACTTAGCTTCACACCTGCTTCACGGCGTATGCGTCACAGAATAGATACTGCTTGCATTCCCCTGCCCGCTCGACCTTTCCTCATACCGCAGTTTTTGTTGTCAAAGATTCGTTCAATCTTTCTTAGTAGTGTTTCCTCTAGTATAACATTATTTCTCTATGACTCTGGGTCACAGATTAAGAAATACCTAACAGTTACGGATGTTTCCAGAAACTCTAGCTATAGATTAAGGTATAAGCGTACCAAATAGTTACGCGGATGTCTGCAGGAACTTTGGGCACAGATTACGGAATAGTTATGGATGTTTCCAGCCACTCGGACCACAATTACAGAATAGTTACGGATGTTTCCAGCCACTCGGACCACAATTACAGAATAGTTACGGATGTTTCCAGCCACTCGGACCACAATTACAGAATAGTTACGGATGTTTCCAGCCACTCGGACCACAAATTACAGAATAGTTACGAATGTTTCCAGCCACTCGGTCTAGAATTACAGAATAGTTACGGATTTTTCCAGGCACTCTCGGCCACAGTTTAAGTAAAGTTAGATCTGGCCGATCTGTCGATACTGGCCGTCTAGTCTGATCGCCTTCATGGGACTTAAGGAACATAAGCTGGCTGGGCTAGAGTAGCGATAGACCAAAGGGGTTGCATGAAAGTCTCCTATTTTTTTAAGGAATCCGTTTGCATGCAAGTGACATAGGCATCCCTCAAACAATAACAGGCGCAGGAGGAAGTTATAAAAGGTGTCTTTCCCAAAGACGAAACTGGCCGATTTATTATTGTTTAGAAAGGTTTGTAGGCGCTCCAACTAGGCGGATGCACTGCCGTACCCCCAGATACCTATTATTTCCGAAGGGAAAGCCCAAAGACTCAACAATTAATGAAGCTATTGTAAAAACCTACGGTTGCAGAGGGATGTGGTTTCATATACGTTATTTCTATGTCAGGCAGACGGGTCAGGCACGACTTTGTGTGGTTTTATGAGGCGCCACGGTTTACCGGTGAGAATATAAGCCACGTTGGAAATCGTTCCGTGAGTGAGAATTGTAATTTTATATTGTTCTTTATATTTTAATTGTATTGTAGGTACTATATATTATAAATAATTAAACAATAAATCATTATTATTATTTTATTCATTTATTTATACATTAAATTTACATCTTATTTGATATACATCGGAATATAAAATATCCTCCACCGGCGGCGCGGGGTATGGCGGCGGCGGGGCGGGGCATGGCGGCGGAGGGGCGGGGCGAGCCCAGCCAGGCTACCGATGATGGTGGGGTGGGTCCTAAAGAGAGAAACCTCCGGACTATGCGCGCAGTCTCGAGCAGGGCTGCCTTCTGGATCTGGCCCTTGACCCAACCTCAGCAAGAGTTTCTCAAGGTGGTCATCGAGGCCAACTCGGCAGTCAGCTACCGCCAGACAAAATTTCAGCTCAGAAGCACTGTTTTGGCCAATATTCTGAACTGTTACGGCCAAATGTTCAATTCGCAATTGGTTACGAGTATATATCTATCGATTCAATTCTTTTCAAAGTGCTAATTCGTAAACGTATTGCCAAATATCGAATATTATTGGACAAAAAAAAAACAAGGCGTCCAGCAGTAAGTAATCTGTGGTCCAGCGGCAGACTTCCGATTTTGAAAATAAAAAAAAACAAAAACATATAGACCAAAACTATGTATTACTTACTATGAAAAAGCCGATTTGATTTTTTAAATATCACATTAACTAAATTTTGACCTTCGTTTTGTACGCACTCCTCTATCCTATACGGCATATTTTCAAAAACACGCTACACAGTGCAGTCGAAATTACGTTTATTTCACCTCGGATAGGCAGATTTTTGTAGACGAGACTTTTTTCTGTGAGGTTATCTCTAAAAAATCATTAATTAACATTAAAACAATTTTCAGGATTTAATTTTAGATATGGTTTGTTTAAGAAATTTATTTAAGTATTTATTGATTTTTATTATATTTCTTCTCGAAAATATGATTTATTCCTTTTAAGTAATTTTTAAAAATATTTCTATTTGTAAATAAGTTTAATTTTTTTATTTGTTTTTAAATCAGCTTGCCGATAAGTATTAGTTTGAACAATATTTAGTATGATATAATAGTATTTTCCTGAAAATTCAGACTACAAAATAATGTGTAAATCGGTAATAGTTGGATTCATACATAATAGAATAGAGTAGCGAATTCCTTTAGTACCAGTTTATAGTTAATAGGTGGCGTTGTTTACAGCTTCACGGTTCGGTCGGAGCTACCGGAGGGAGAAGCGGCAAACTTGCTTAAACTCTACTCTATCTATTTCTTCTCAAAATATTTTTATAATTTTTACCGTTATATAGAACGTTGTCACACGAACACTCCCTCATCGCATCGCATGTACGTACAAGGGAGCATAGAAAACCTACAGTAAATGTGACAAGGTTTTATTTGTGGGTTGACTGAATTAAACAAAACTTTAAACGCATCTCCTATTAAAATTCAGAGGTCCCGTGTGGGGTCGGCACTTTAAAAGAATTGTCCCACTGCTTCTCTCCTCGTGTATGTCGTAAAAGGCGACTACGGGATATGATTCCCTTCTTATGTTACTAGGTGGTAGGGTTTAACCCGCCCGGGTTGGTACCACCGCACTGAATGAAAGGTCTTTCGAAACGGCTATGTAAATAGTTTGTGTTTTCCGTCCAGTTCAGTGTAGCCAGCACGACCGAAGGGAAGCACTGACGTGGCACCAAGTTCAACCGGTGTTATGGGCTTACATCACGGATGTTGTAGGTGATGTAGCCAACCGTGTCAGTTTCCATAAAAAAAAAGGTATCCGTGCCTCCATCTTGCGGCGAGCGCATAGGGACGTTTAAATTTCGAACTCTCGCTCGCTCGCTCAGCAAGAGGTGAAGATCGTTCGTTGCTAGGGTTTTGCTCTATCGTAATTCGTAATACAAGCGTCAAACTTGGTGTGATTATAGTGCTAACTCTATAAACATGCCAATCGTGTGGCAGTACGGAAACCTCGGTGCGCGAGTCCGACTCGCACTTGGCCGGTTTTTCACTCACTACTGTGCGTAAGTACTTCTGTTAAACCGATTTCCAGCGAAGCCTCGGATAAAATCTATTTCATTATAATCATTCATTATGCAGATCAAATCATAAGCATTTCTGCGGTAAGCGTATAGCGTAATATCAGATTTAAAAATAATTCAAAAGAATAGATGGGCCATCGACCCGACAAGTAAGGTCGTTATAAATGGTGTGACTTCGTGTGTGGTCGGTGTGCATTGTCTTTTAACTCTAACACACACGTGGACATTATTGCTGGTGCTTGCGCGCGGCGCGAGGGGCGATCGCAGCAGGCAGGCGACGACTGCGCGCTGCGGCCTCTCGCGCTCGACTAAGAGACTTGAGGACCGTGAACCGCAACTCGTTGGAACATGCTAGTTGGCCGAGTGAGTTCTCTAGTACGCTAGTACACAATACCTCTTTGATTTTACATTTCGATTATCTTGCTTGTTATTTATTATATAGTTTTAGCGGAATAAACGGTTTTCTTTCTTTCTTTCTTTCTTTCTTTCGTTCATACAACAACATAGCGGCGTCGTCGCCGACGACATAGCCAAAAAGTCGTTTGCAAAACGTGCGTTGCGTTGTGCTGTGAGGTGGCGTTGAATGAGTAAACGATCCAACGTCAATGTGTCAGCCTCCGTAGCTCAGTGGTGCGGTCGCTCGACTGTCGGTCGTGAGCACCCCTGGGCGCGGTCAGTACTTGGATGGGTGACCGCTCGACCGTTGGAGGCTTACAGTGGTTCGGTTAGGCTTTAACCGCCAGGGTTGGTATCACACCGCACTGGATGAAAGGTCGCTTGAAACAGGTATGTAAATAGCTTGTGTTTTCCGTCTAGTTCAGTGTAACCGGCACAACCAAAGGGAAGCACTGGCACGGCACCTAGTTCACCAAGGTTTTATGGGCTGACATCACGAATGATGTAGGGTTACTCGTCGTGATGTACAATGTAGTTGCTTTTAATTAATTATTATTAGGTATGTTTTATTAACGTGTGCGTGTGTCAATCAGTCAATGTATTCCTTGCGCTCAGCACGAACACGCGCGCATAGAATAGATAGTGTATAACACACACACTACCTCACCCTCACACACACACCCTCCCCCTCTCACACGCACTCACACCCTATTTCTGTTTTTATGTAATTTAATTTGTCTTTGGTTTTAATATTACACTTTACAAGTAAAAAGTTCGAATTTCTTTAAATGTGAAACTTTAATTGTGTTTGTTTTATTGATTATTCATACATACTTGCATAGGTTGTTAAGTTTATTTTCAATAAATCATTAAATAAATAAAGTACATAACCGGTTCTATTCTTTATAATTCTATGCCAATAATGTTCCTTCTTCAATAAAGATGCATCAGATGTGCTGATGCTGCGCGCATACCTATTTACTCGGAAATAACGAATTGTTGTACTTTAATCACATTATCACGAAACGTGACTAGTGAGCCTTGTGGGTAATACCATAATAGTTGGTTCGCTTGAAGGATTTATCGTGCTCACATGTTGGATAAAGGCAGACCCAAGAGATTGTTCAGAGGCGTATTTTATGTGTGCGCTGCAGGGGGCCGTTTTAAAATTGGGGGGTCGCAAAATATTGTGGAGTTATTTAATACAAAGATATATACAAGGCTGCCGCCGCCGCCGCCGCCGCCAAGAAGAGATTGTACAGCTCGTTGCGTGACCGCTTTGAGTTTCAACCTTTCGCCGTGGAGACTTAGGGGCCATGGTCGTCTGAAACCCATTGACTTATATTATATATCACTGCTGAAACCAAGGTTTTCACGGAGAAGCTGGGAAAGCTTCTCGCGAAGAGGACTGGCGACCGTCATCGTTCCAAAGCCTTCCTTAAACGGATTAGTATTGAGATTCAGAGGGGTAACGCGGCGAGCGTACTGGGTACACTTGGCGTCGGCAGAGACGGGGCTACGGCGGACTTTTCAGAAATTTATTTTTTGTAAATTTTCTGAATATTAATTTTAGATTAGTTTAAGTTTTAGTGTATTAGTGTATGTTGTATTTTGTATTACTGTTATGTGTTTTAATTAATAATTTTCTATTATGATTCAATTTTAATATATGTAATTACTATGTCTAGTGAATGTAATGTTGGTATGGAGATACTATTGAAGAAGATACAAAGATATTGAAAGTGAGTCAAGGTTTACTTACTTTTACGCCTTTACTTTATGGGGCAGATCATAATAATAAACCAACATTTATTTGTTTATTTATTTATTTATACAAGAAAACGTACATCCATTATAGGTACATAGAGTAGGTATGACCACAATTTTACACGTTAATCTGATTTGTATTTTTTTAATGCTTGCGCTGGGCATATAGGTACATGTAAACTTACGTGTTGTTGTGTGGTAGAGAACATACTTCTCCTACTACTAACTTAACTAAAATCGATTGAATCTACAACATTAGACCAATAAACCGTTTTTATTTAATTTGAATTGATTGTTGATTTGATGATTTATCCCTCAAAATAGCTAATGAAATTACATTTCTGGGCTTAATATTTGATAATGGATTAACCTGGAAGGCTCATATAGATAAACTAGCAGGCAAACTAAGCTCAGCCTGCTACGCTATAAAAAAAATTAAAGAGCTCTGCGGCATTCAAGCCGCAAAGACTGTATACTATGCCTACTTTGACAGTCTTATGTCATATGGTTTAATGTTTTGGGGAAATGCAGCGGAATCAAACCGAATATTTGTATTACAGAAAAGAGCCCTACGGTGTATACTAGGAATGAAACCTAGAGACACTTGTCGTTATGCATTTAATGAAATAGGAATAATGACTTTACCTGGTGCCTACATCTTTCAAAACATTTGTTATGCAAGAAAGCATCTATTAGTCTCCACTTTTAACTCGGACAATCACAACTATAATACTAGACATAAGGATAACCTACTGGGAATAAAACATAGGTTGTCTAAAATGTCAAAAGTTTTATATGTAATAGTGTTAGATTTTATAACAAAATACCACAGGAAATAAGGAATCTAGGTGAAAATTCTTTCAAAATAACCCTGAAAAAAATATTAATCAAAAAAAGCTATTACAGTATTAAAGATGCCTTAACTGACGAATTTTGTGATTCTGACACATAATAAATTAAGTACAAAAGTATGACATAACGCAATGTTCTCTACTAACTCTAAGACAATGGGTACTTGTGTATCTATTTTATTTTTTTATTTTTTTTACCCTCGACATTTTATACTACATTGTGGTATGTTACCTGCTTACTAACAAAATCAAATAATGACTTGATAAAATTTCTTATCAAATTTGACGATGGCACGATACGATACACCGGACTTTTTACATAATACCTATATACTTCAGAAGTTGTCAGAATCACATGATAAATAAATATAATTAATGATGCGATATGAATGTAATTAATTAGTTATGCGATAGCGACATGTGGTGGTTTGTGACAGAAACCAGTAGTCCATACAATTTCATAGTAAAAATGTTTTCACTTTGTCATGAACTGCTGCATGTCACAAATCAGCACATGCGCAGTGGCAAACATTTTTGTATAGACCAAGTGGACATTGAAAAAATTTCCAGTGAAGTTTCTTGTCAGTTCTTCTTCGCTGTGATAATCGAACTGGCGGAATGTTACAATGTAAATATGACAAATCTGAGCGCAGTGTACTGCCAATAGATGCTAAATAAACAATAAACAACAATAAACAATTGAATTTTGTAATCTACAATTTTTTTATTAGAATTAAAGCTAGTTGAAAGCTATTAATTGGTTCAAAGCAAGCGAAAGAAAATGCCTCGGAATTGTCCATCCATTGGATTTTATATAGAACAGCTGTTATTAAAGTAGTGCAACAAATCATTAAGTACCTTTACAATTCATAAATGTTAATTAACATGGCTAAGTACTTGTTTTAACTTTAGATTTATTAAAAAAATATCACTTAAATATTTTCTTATACGCATGTTTGGTACACATATTATGTAATTAGTGATACTAGGTAATTATTGTGGTCGAACGATGGAAACAAAACAAGTGGATTATTGCATTGTTTAGTCAATAATTTATTCAGTATGATCTCGAAATAGCCATGATGTCTTGCACATTTGTGAGTCAGACAAAGCACAACCACATTACATTACCCATAATGACTTTGGATTTTAGTTCTGCTTATTGCCCATGAGTAGGTAGGTACCTAGCTATATGGTTGGTACTATGGTAAACAAAAAAGTTACAAGGGCTTAAAGCTGGCATTTTGGTAATTAAAAAAATTATATATAGTATCTCGTGTATGTCGTAAAAGGCGACTAAGGGATATGACTCCCTTCTTATATCACTAGGTGGTAGGGTTCAACCCGCCCGGGTTGGTACCACCGCACTGAATGAAAGGTCGGTCGAAACGGCTATGTAAATAGTTTGTGTTTTCCGTCCAGTTCAGTGTAGCCGGCACGACCGAAGGGAAGCACTGACGTGGCACCAAGTTCACCCGGTGTTATGGGCTGACATCACGGATGTTGTAGGTGATGTAGCCAACCGTGTCAGTTTCCATAAAAAAAAAAAATCTCGATACCACGTGACATCTGACAAAAGGTATCATGGGTCAAAATCTTGCAAATGAACCCACTTACCTACAAAAAATTTTGTCGGTCGATGTGCCGAACGCCCTGTATTCGCATGTATGTATGGTATTCCTGTATGTATGTATTGTAACATACTATACTATTAGAACGCGTGAATAGCGTGTTAATAAAACGTGGGGCATTTTTTTTCATTTCTAACAAAATGTCAGCCAATTCACATTATGACATTACTTTTGCCCCACCTGTTACAACGATTGAAGACTCCCAGGTTGAAAGTATTGAATAAGAAATCTACACAAAGACAATTTAACCAAATTATATATTAATTAAAACATTTTATAGGTGAAGAATCCCAATCATTGGGGAGCCCAATCATACTCGTCGGTAGACAATTCCAAACACTGGCAGCGGTGCGGAGATTAGAAAGAGAAGACAGAGGGACGATTTTGAGAAACGAGTAGTCCAAGTATCAATTATGTCCATCGTCTGTTGTAATAATTATGAATCCAATTGAATAAGTGTGCTGAAAATAACTATGGAACAATAGTGAAATTAATAAATCCGAAAATACCACTAGATGATTCTTATTAAACTAGATAAGCCCGCGGCTCCGCTCAACTGGTTTTCTTTTTTGACAATGCCAGTTACTAGAACGATAAAAAGGTATGGACCCCGGACTGTCAAATGATTGTATTAACTAGCGTCGCCGAGTTGCGGGAAGCGGAGTGTACTATATTCCACTAAGTATTCCACTATTGTGCACACTAAACTTGGCTGTAGTGTTTTAAACGTAAACACAGAGCATGCGGGCATTTTGAACAGGTTTTTGCGAACGCAGCCGATGACAGACTGAGGGGCCAGCGCGCGACCGTCCTATGAAACAAGTATGCTTTTACTTATATCGTGTGTTACGCTGGCGAGGATAGGGTTCGGGGTCCACACCTTTTTTATCGTTCTAGGCCAGTTTGTTCTGAGACTGAGAGACTACGCTCACTTCCGTTCGACCCTACTGCTCAGCTCACACGAATAAGGGCGTGAAGTGGGAGGCCTATGTGTAATAGTGGGATAATAAAAGGGCTAGATTATGATTTTAATTACTTATAGGGGAAATAGTGCACTTCATTTTCTGAAATTTCAATGACTTTCGACCATACTAACTACCCACCGCTGTAAGAAATGGCGGGATGTTACAAACATTTTAATTTGCAAAACATCAGAGATCATATTGCTCGAAACATCGGTTGAGTATTTTTCGAGTTAATCACATAGGTACATACATAGATGCATTACGATTTTTCATTGACCGTGTGGGGCCGGTACCACGGTACTTAAAAATAATAGCCCCACTGCATATCTCCCCATGCATGTCGTAAAAGACGACTAAGGGATAAGGACAAGATGCCGTGCTAAAGGGCGACAGGGTCTCGTCACCTTTCACCTTGGCATGGTACTTCCACCGAGTCATGCAGCAGGTGGGTCTTCGTGTCTTACTTGCTGCTTGATCGATTGAATCTTGTTCGAATACTTTGCGAAACGTGGTGGTCGGTGTTGTGCTGTAATTTACCAGAGTTCTTGCAGCACAACACCGATTACTCTGCTTACCCCGGTTATCGGGATTCAGCGTGTGTGATATGTATGTATATGTAGGCGTTCACTTCCGACCCCACTGTTCAGCGCATATGGTTTGTGAAAGATGCGTTTGAATTCAGTAGTTTTTACGTGATGCGTGCAGAAACAAACAGACAACAAATTCAAAATTATCTCAATGCATTCTATTAAGTACTTATCCTTCACCCCATCCCAAATTTTGCCATTTCAGGTATATCATGCATTGATTGTAGCCAAGCTGCATGAAGTGGACTAATCACAAGAAGACATCGTGTTCTCTGAAGCAAATAAGTCCTAATATTATGAGGCCGTGCGAGGGACAAATTAGAGTTTAGTTAGAGCACGATTAGACAAACTACATAAACGATAGTCACGCCATTGAAAACGTGGAGAAGCGTTAGTGTGTTGCTGTAAGCTTTCAATCCTATAAGAGAGAAGAAGAATTAAGAAATAAAAAATAAATAAAATAAAACAACTGCGACTGTACTGTAGCACAGGACAGGACGTCATCGATAATAAATAAGTCAAGTAACATTTCTTTCAACATTATGTGCAGAACATTCTTGTGGCTTTGGTGTAATCTGTCACCAGGTCACTTCCGATCAGCTTTTTCTCCGTCGCTAATTTATATAATATTCATTTGCTATTTTCCGTGAAAACAGTTTCCCTATACCTATATGTACCTACGATTTGAAAACAACAGGCAAATGACAGAGAATATCGTATACCTATCGCCTGCAAAGGATTCCGCTAGGTAGGTACGTTTTTTTATAGTAAGGGAGTCCTGTGCCGCCGAGCCGCCCATAAGGTGTCTAACGACGCCCATGGATATTCTGTCGCATGCGGGGGTTGTGATTGCCATGTCGGCCCGACAGTTGCCTATTCAAACCTCTCTTAGAGGACCAGAGACTGTACTTGGGGGAAATATTATGTGGGCAGGGAGAGCGTTCCATAGTTTACCGGTTCTGTGGACTATTCCATTGCCTATTGACTAATGAATGTTCCGCTGAACATAAGAGATTTGTTTTTTCCATCGCCATGTAATCGCAATTAAGTATCGGAATTCCGTGCGTGCATGCATCTACGTCAAACGCATAAATTATTCGTCTCTTGCTAATTAATTATTCATTTCCTCAAATTCTCACCCAAATTATCACCGTACCGTGCGTGTACCCGCATGTATCCTATCTCTGTGACGGCGACTCTTTTCCAGTGGAGTGGCCCTCCATTGTTTCACGAGTGTGCGATAATTATTTAAATCTCGCCACGAGGATAGGCGCGGGTTATTTCATTTTCAACATAACGTTCCAACCGCAACCATATAATCGAGCCTCGGACGGTTGAATCACCACACCGTCTCACGGATCCGACGCGAGCGGTGTTCTCGGTGGAAAAACACAAATTACCTCGTGAAGTGCACGATGATTACTGCCACCATATCGTTCGCGCTCGCGTGTTACGTATCCAGTGCAAGGTCACTTCCTACGGACGATGTCAACTTGAAAGGAATCAATGAATTTTCGTTACGTCTCGTGGACAATATCGCCTCTGAGCACGAAGACAACTTCGTCGTATCTCCAGTATCGGTGTGGAATCTATTTGCCCTGCTCGCTGAGGGCGCGTCTGGACAAACCTTCGACGAGCTGATGCTTCAGCTGAACCTACCGAAGAACTCGAAACTCACGAGAGCCATCTTCGCATCGGCCGATGAGATTCTGTCGACAAACGACACGCAAGTAACGCTTCAAAGGCATGGTTCTATGTTTGTCGATAAGGATTTGACATTGCACAAGGACTTTGGCGAGCTGGCCGCTCGTACGTACAAAACCAATGTCCAGGAAGTCGATACGTCCAATCTGGAAGAGCTAGCAAGAGCCATCAACTATAACATTTGCATCGCGACCGACGGAAGGATCAGGGATGCCGTTCGCAGTGAAGTGTTGCAGGACTTGAGATTGATTTTAATCGATGCCATATTCTTCAAGGCGCAGTGGACGAAAGCATTTGAGGCGAAAGAAACGAGAGAGGAGGACTTTTACGATGATCGTGGAAGAAAGATCGGAACGGTCAACATGATGTATCAGAAGGCCAAGAATCCAGTTTCATACATCGATGAGTTGTCGGCGCAGGCTTTGGAGCTGACTTACGGACCGGATCAAAGGTTTTCCATGATAATCTTGCTTCCGTACGATGGGCTGCCTTTGAAGCGACTCATCAAGAGTCTTTCGACGTATCCCCTAGAAAGTATTTCCGACCATCTGAGAATGAACACACATCTTACAGACGTAGATTGTTACGTTCCCAGATTCAAGATCAGCTCAAATCTGGATTTAATGAAATCGTTGAAGTATATGGGACTGAATGAAATCTTTGAGCCAGATCGTGCGGCCTTGCCTGGAATATCTGAAAATCCGCTTTTTGTATCGAAAGTGTTGCAGAAAGCTGAGATTGAGGTTACCGAAGAGGGAACTGTAGCGGCCGCGTCTACAGTCATTGGATTAGAAGACAGAATTTTGGGAATGCGCGTCGAAGTGAACAAGCCTTTTGTCTACCTAATAACGGAAAGAGAATCTAATGTTTTGCTATTTGCCGGTGTCTACAATAATCCTTCGCTAGTTTAAGCGTTTTCGTTGTTAATGCCGATTGTGTGTTGTTATATAAAATTGTTATTGTATATACTTAAGCTATTAATGTCGACGCTGTGGTCACATTAGTAGGTAATGTTGGTTCATATTGAACTACCTTCGTGTTATTAGTTTCGGTACGTGGCGGAGTTGATTACATTCCTAGGAATCGCTTTATGTTTATTAGAGCGCCAGTTTTAATAAAGTGTTGACTTTTTGGACATTTTTTTTTATAAATTCTTAAAAACAGGCTAACAGTGGCGAAAGCCATCCTTCTAGAAAAAATCACCCCTAAAATTGCATCTATAGAACCTTCCTTCGCGTATTCATCCGGTGAAGTGGGCACGTTGGGATCTCAATGGCATTGAGATGCAAAGTGCTGATTGTGACATGGTTCTACGTGTTCTACGACTTTAGGAGTAAAGTATACCTATCATTATGACAGTATATTTGGAAAAATCATTACAGTTCTGAAACTTCGTTCAGGTCATACTCCACTTAACAAAAGCGCGTTTTTAATGCGGAGTCACCAAATTGTAGGATTTGCGCAAAAGAGGAGGACCAATAAAATTTCATGTTCTGTCTGATGGAATGTGAGCGAAATGAGGGCTTGAGAAACGATTTATTTAGTCAGCAAATTACAGACGGATAGGATAAACCTGTTATTTGTTATTCATTCATTATGCACTATGTAATCCACTCTCAACGAACTGTCAAGAGGTTATAAAATTCTTTAAAAACTTCTCTCACATTGTTGAATGTTTAGGCATTTTTTTGAAATGTATCAACTTAAAGTCACCATGATGGGCCTGACATGACCGAATACGGGTAAAGCCCCAAACTTAAATAAAAATATATATATGACAATATATTTTATTATCCTGTCATGGCTATCATATCATTAATGACGCTAGGCCCAACGTTTCTAGGCCAATAGGTCAATGTGGTGCCTCGTTGAGCCGTTTCTTCAGCAATAATACGCCATTCTCATTGGTTAAGAAATACCGTTTAAAAATTAATAGTGCGATGATCTCTTACAAAACTAATAATCGTAAATATATCATTGGCAATTTCAGTTGATTTCATATTATGTAATATTTGAGGTGCATATTGTTTATATTGACCCCCATCTGCGTCTCGATATTGACCAATTAACATTTTGCGACAGAGTTTGTATTTTTTATGGAACCTGACACCACGATCGACATCATCAATCATCTGCTGCGCCTGCGATATATGATAATTACACCTTGTCTGAACTAGTACGATACGGATACCACATTTACAAATACAAAATCGATCCTCAAAGAACTTTCTCGACCAAAAGGCATGCACTAACATCCCTTTTGGTCGAGAAAGTTTTTTTATAATCGATTTTGTATTTCCTTCTTTTAAATGTTTGCTATTGTATGTCAACATTTAAATGAAAATCACCTGTACTAGTACAGGTGATTTTCATTTAAATGTTGACCTGACCTGATCTCAAATTTCAATTTAACTTCGAATACTTTTAGATAACTACGAGTGTGACAGTGCCGTATTTCATATTATTGCAAGCGGAGAAAAATCTATATTGCTTACAGCGCCTACTCCATTATATATAACGCCCAGGCTTATAGATATAAGACGAACTACATTATAATGACGGCGGAAAAACTAATTGGCTTGCGTTCAAAGGGAGATCCAAAAGAAATATTATATACACGCTGTGCTATATACGCGTTTCGCGAGCGAAATCTCAAGAATTTCTGAGCGAACCATTTCCTTATAGCTAATTTTCCTTCAGCTTCTTTAGCTTTCCTTCACATATAAATTTCGCATGACCTTATTTGTAAATTTAGACAAAAATTTTGCAATAACGATGCTAAAAAATTAGATACAAATTTTGTTGTGAAATGTTTAATAGTCCTGAGAAAGCATATGCAGCTCAGTGTATTTATAGTAAATATTTTAGCTGAAAATTTTATAAAAATTATATAAATATAAGTATGTATGTTACATTATATTTAAACAACAAAACTTGTATTCCTCCTCCCTTTCACTTGCACTACCCATATGTACTTCTTTTTATATAATTTTATTCCTCATCATCAGTCATGCATGAGCATCAACCAAATATTGGCTGGAAGAAATCACTCGCGGTGATAATCTCGCCTTTGCGCACTTCTTTCACTTGTGTGTAATAAAATTTTTCTATTTTATTCTAAAAATCCAGACATTTAATTAGTTTTCAAGAGCACTGTTAGAAGACAATAATTGTTGAACATTAATTCAATAATTCATGATAAAAATATTTTTACTGCTTAACTACTCACGATTTGTTTGTTTATGCGTTTGTGTTTTGCGTAAGCGTCGCGTCGTGGGAACGCGAAAAACAAATCGTGAGTAAGCCGTAAAAATGTTACTATCATGAACATTAACCACGGTAATTTAAAATCAAATTAATTCAATTGCTGAATAAATGCCTAGTGACATAATATACCTAGGTACTTGTTAAAACAATAAGTCACACCATTCGGTCATTCAAAATAGATATTTTTTAGAGATTTGTCCTCAGCGAAGGTCGTTACCTACTAGTTACATGCCACACAGCAAGACGACAGTCATTCACCTTCCATTGTTGTCTTTATCAAATTATATACAAAAGCACACAATAGGCAGTTAATTCACGTGAATTTTTGGCGCAGATGGAATATGTGGTTAGGTTTTACCAGCTAGGTAAGTATGTAACTATGTGTAAAATACGTTTTTAAATTACGGTGGTCACTCACTGTTCATAATCATTTTGTAAAAAAGTTAAATTACAAATTTATAAAAAAAACGTGACACATGAAAATCCCTCAAAAATTTTAACTTTTTTTACTTAGCGGTCCCCCGACGCCTTTAGTTAACTAAGCGGAAATTCGATTTGAATATTTGGGAGTTTTTGATGTGTGTGTGGGTTTTTTCTAAAGTGTAAATTTATTTTTATTTCAAGCTTTTTAAGAGACGTAATTGAACTTGTGATAATTTTGTTAAATTAGGTTAAGTAAGTAAGGTTAGAAGTACATAAATTATTAATGTAATAATTTTCATATATTTACTTAAAGGCGACGAGTGAAAGTGTAATAAATTTCCATTTTACAGTAGAGCCAATTTACTTCACCAATTAGGAACTGATCTTCATCAAACATGGCTAAGATCCGTCTCGGTTAAACCGGCTTTCTAATAAAAGACTCTGCGTCAAAATCGGTCCATCCGTTTGGGAGCTACGATGCCACAGACAGACACACAGATACTTATTTTGCAGATATTTGCAGATAATATTCATTCCCACCTAAACTGGCCATTAATGGCTGTACGATAGGTGGGTGTCGACATTATGTTACGCACACAGACGGAGCGGAGGCGTAAAACTTCCTTTCCTTACCTATAATAAAATCCAACGTCTGCTTTCTGTCTGAGTGTCTGAGTGTATGTCTGTCTGTCCGCTTATAACTCGAGAACCCCTGAACCGATTTTAATAAAACAAAATTCTACGGATAGCTTGATTCTTCCCATCAACTATAGGCTACTTACTATCACGCTAAATGGCTTATGAGGTTAGCAGTGAAGTGAAATATGAGAGCGGGCGGAGCCGCGGGCACAGCTTGTATAATATAAAACCCCTCTCTTTGCGTCGGAGTTAAAAACTGGTCTACTCGCTTGCAGTAGTTTGTGATACCTGGGTGACTACTGGCTAGTTTTTAGCCAAACGTTTCGGGCCTAACGCGTGGCACACCATCATGAGTTTTTTGTTGCGATCGTTCCTTGTCAACTTTGCCAACTCTAAGTAAACAAATTTTAATGAATTATTAAACGAATTTAATACAATAGCTAGTGTATTGACAATTGGTTATTTAATTTATGTATTGTATGAAACAAATAAAACTAATTAAATACAATTAACTAACGTAAGGACTAACGTAAGGACATGCCCATACGATAGCAACGCGATGAATGTTCGTAATGTCCTCAAAAAGAGCTGGTCAAAAATAATGCATATAACATTGTTCATCCGAACTAGTCTCAAATGAACTAATTTTCCAAATAAAAAAAACTACATAATGTAATTTATAGTAGTAGGTAAGCGATATTCAGTTTCCAAATATTTTTGTTGTAGGTACTATGGCTTGACCACCACTTCAGTGAGGACATTGCATTTATTGAGTTTGTATGGGCCTGTCCTTACGCTAGTAATATTTAAGTCAATGCGTGATGTGGGCACCGTACCGAGTACGCCAGCGGCGGGGGGCGGCATTTTCTCGCTGGATGGCCATACTGACGGGCACTGCTTCAGAAACTCGTACTAGCGAACAAGGTCATTTCGCTTAGCCCCCTCGGACCATGCCCACGTCTTTTCCAGCGGAAATGAGATGAAAACTTTGTGTGCTTGAGGCACCGAGCATACAGACACCGAGCATACAGTCTGTATACTCGGTGGCTTGAGGCGTTAAAAAGTGAATTAATGTGAATAGAGTGTCGCTTACGATAAGTACCAGGCAAGAACTGGACCATGTCTATTTCAGTAAGTGGAGTACCTAGTAAGCATAGCTGGGTAAAAATATACATATTTAGAACCTTGAAATTGTGACTTTGTGAACATTAGATTTTATTTAATATGCTTTCAATTTGAATGTAAAACTACCTATCACATTTAACAAAGACAATATATTTTACAGATTAAAAAAAAAAAAAAATTTAATGTTTTAATTAATTTATTCAATTTCATTGTTAAATGTTAATCTTAATTTGTAATCATTTATCTTAATTGTGCAATTTGTATTTAACTGATTTTACATTTACATTTACATTGTTTTATTATTCAATTTCATTGTTAATTTTATCCTAAATTGTAATAGTTATTCTTATTGTGCAATTCACATTTAGCTGATTTTACATTTTGACTAGTAATTTTTATATAGGTATATCAATTGACTATTGTTTTGATGTTTTTATTTTTCTTTAGTTTTATTATTCAATTTCATTTAAAAAAAAAAAAAAAAAAAACATTACTTATATTTTTATTATTTTGCTAATATGTAATTTGCAATGTTTGTATTGTACGTGTACTAGTGCTAATAGGATCGTCATGCCTGTTTGTGTGTAACCGACGAATTTTGATAAATAAATAAATAAATGTGCGAGATTGATATGCTGGACATGTGCGATTTTTGGCCTTGCAAAAAGGCAGGTATTTGTTCCTTTCAACAATATACTTCGAACAAAACTACCATAGCGAACTGAGGCCGTGTCATCAAGGGAATTGCTCTTTGACGCTGGCGGTGTGTCAACCCGGATCGCGGCGGTCTCCCGAAAGGAACTTTAATTTTTAGGTTTATTTTATTTTCGTGATTGTGATTATATATAAGATGTTTGATTATTCATTTCGTTTCTTTCAGGGGGTTGTTTTGTATCCTAAACTGATTAACTTTTGTTATACAGCTTTTGGAAATTGGAAAAAAAAATTCACTTTCTCCATACATTTAAGGGCAGACCTAACCTCCAAATGTATGGGGAAAGTGATTTTTTTTTCCAATTTCCAAAAACTATAGAACAAAAGTTACTCAGTTTAGGATACAGAACAACCCCCTGAAAGAAACGACATGAATAACGAAATTAAGTGGTACTCGTATATAGTTAGTTTAATTAAGTATCAAATAATATTTATGTTAACTGCTATTACTCTATTATTGTGTTGTGGAAATATAATATTCAAAATTAAAACATTTAAACTACTTGCAGTACGCGGCAGTAAATTATGCACATCGGGCTTTAGAAAGAGACAATCCGGTTGTAGAGCGTTATCTCTGTCGGACGAACTCGCACGTCACTGTGCGACAGGGACGACGCTCTACAACAGAATATAATAGAATAACGTTTATTTCCTCATTCACAGCAGTAAGTTACAGAACATATACAACATAGAGCTAGGAGAAAGGGAGCCAGCTAATGTGCTACGGCTCACTCGCGATGAGAGCTGCGTAGCGCAGCTTTCATCGCGCTGGTCTTCCGCTGGTCCCGAGTCTCGTCTCGACCCATGACAGACAACCGGATCGTCTCTTTCTAAAGCCCGATGTGCATTATTTACTTTCGAGTACTGTACCTACTTACATGTCATGTATTATGTTGAGAATGATTACTAATCTACCAATTTCCATGATATTTTTTTGTAGAGTATGTATGCATACAACCAGTCGTTACTGTCACGTCTTATAAAGTAGATAAAAAAATATTCACACATTTGCTTCAAGGTTGGCTATTGTTTCATTTTGATATAGGTATTTAGTCGCAGTTACACGGCGAACACTTGTTTATAGCTTCTGTCTCTTCTAAGGTCCTCTGACATAAAGGCCGGTTTACATTATCTTAGTGTTTAGGAGAGTGCTTTAGTTCAACTAGAGAGGCAACTTGTGCACTCTCCTAAAGTTCTCACTAAATTCTCAGTTTACACACAGATAAGTAACGAGGATAGTGATGCGCCGGGGTGTCACTGGAAGCAAAAATAAAAACCAATCCTATTTTAATTCTAATTGAAAGGCAAGTGGAACCGTACTAAAGCAAGTAGCGTTTACACGTTTCTACTAAAGTACTCTCCTAAAGCACTCTACTAAACACTAAGATAATGTAAACCGGCCTTTAGCCCTATGTAGGTAGCAGGTACGGCCGATTTTAATTCGAGCATTTATTTAAAGAATGAAGATGACCAGTGCCGAATTAGGCATACACCTAGCAGGTTGGATAGGAAAATTATGGAATTAAATAAAGTTACATAAAAACGCAAATCTCGTTTATTCTAAACAAATGTTAAGCGCCCCGCGTCTCCAGGGGCCCCGCGCTTGCTGTCACCATTTTAAATCTCCCATGAACAACTGTGGCCTTTGTGATATTTTGAAAAAGAAAAATATATGGAAAACATTATTTGTTGCTGTTATGTTGTTTTTGTTTGTTTCATAAATTAAGTACATTATATTGAATCAACATAAGATATTCTTGAAGATAAATTAATACATTTCTAACTTCTAACTTGTTTTCGTTTGTATTTTTCAGACTCTGCGCTCAGTTAAAATTTTTAAAATGACCGCAGCCGACCATGAATCCTCACTATACGTGACACCGGCCAAAACGTCTCAAAAAGACAACCGCCAAATAAATAAAATAAAAGCACGCGGTCCCGCGGCTTAACTACGCTTCTGGCGGAATTTTTAAAAACGTTCGAGAATTTTTAAAAACATTCGAGTATCTAAAACCTGATAAATAAATAACTACCTATATTCCTGCAGTATGTGGGCATATTTATTTACATAATTTTTTATATAAGTAGGTAGTTACTCGTAGGTACTAGTTTAATAGAAATCATATTGTTTACATAATTAAATGGGCATTAATATCACAATTGAATGTGCGAACGAAAGAGTAATAAGAAAAATAAAATATTTTCACCATTCGGTTGAAATGTATGCACAGTAGGCAGGGCACAGAGGCGTGATAGATAACCCTTTTTAAACATGCTTAGGTAATATATTAGGTAAGTATGTACCTATCATCAATACTAATAATAAATCTGTAAGGGATGGTCATGGAGTAAGTTTGTACTTTGTTTTATCAGATACTGCGTTTACACACTCTATGTATGATACTAAAACTATATTGGCGATTTATAAAAATCTTTTCTGTATGTATGTTCCTCCATAACTTTAAAACCGATCATCTGAATTCGATGAAACTTAGTACAAGCACATACGTGACATAGGATAGGCTTCAGACAATTCAGTTCCGGTTACGCTAAGATGTGGCTCTCATACAAACCGAATTGTTCCGCGCGCCGAAATAAAGGTACGGTCAGCGGACTTACTTTCTTCTTTTTAAATATGCGAATTTCACGCGAGCGAAGCCGCGGGCAAAAGCTAGTACTATATAATTCTGTAAATCGTATAATTTATTATAATTGGCTATGTCATTAACAGAGCTTTGATCGAGAATGTGAAATTATTATTATTTTTGTCTGCGGTGATTAAGCATAACATCCAGAGCATATAAATTAAACGCACTAAAAAAATAAAATAACATTTCAAATATTATAATTTTTTTTCAATGATGAATGTTTCCTATCCTCGCTTATTGAGAACCAAATTATAAATTGATACATTATAGTTAGGTACCTTACATAGTCAGGAAAGTTTTAGTTCTAGCTGAGAATTTTTATAGCCTAAAATGTACCGCTGTTCTTATAAAAAAAGTCGCCAAGTGCGAGTTGGACTCGCGCACCGAGGGTTCCGTACCACCACACAATATATTTGTATTATTTGCTGGACGGTGTGGTCGTTGTGCTGAAATTTATATATATATAAATTTCATAGCGTGCGGTATGTAAGTACCCATGTACCTAATGCCGTTTTTGGGTTGTAATGCTTTATTTTCTTAGTACCTATGTACCTCTAGTTAACTAGGTATTAACCGAAATAATGAAACCGTTTCATGGCATACTGCGTGTTAGGAATAAATATTTCCTACACAGAGAACAAAGGGAAACGAAATGATTTATTTAAGTAGGTACCTACCTACTGATTTAGCTTTTGCCTGCGGCTTCGTTCGCATCACTGACCTTTTTAGGGTTCCGTATCCGTCGTACGGGACCCTATTACTAAGCCCACGCCGTCTGCATGTCCGTCTGTCCGAGGGCTGTATCTCTTGAACCGTAATAGATAGCCCGTTGAAATTTTCACAGAATACCTATGTGTTATTTATTATGGCCGATATAACAACAAATAATAAAAATAAGAAAAAAAGTTAAAAATTGACAGGGGTCCCCATAGAATAAGCTAAAAAGTTTATGCGCGCCATCTACCAACAGTAGGACGCATTTTAACTAATATGAAGCATTCCATAATACACGCCATAGATAGCGTGAGTGGCGTTGACCATGACATGGCGATAGGGAACCCTCAGCACATGCCCTCAGTGCGCGAGTTCGACTCGCACTTGGCCGGTTTTTTTGTAAATATTCTGATTTAGTAGCTAGGTTAGATACATACAGGCTGTTGCCGGCAGGTGTGTACATAAAATTCCTCATACATAAGGTTCAATTTATGACCCGTATTATGATATGACCTGTGTGTCCTCCCGGTTGTGAAACGTGGACTCTTGTTTGACTGTCGCTGTTGTCCAAAGGTTGAAAGTTGCCCAGCGAGCAATGGAGCGAGCCATGCTGGGAATATCGCAACATGATACGGTGCGTAACGAGGCAATTCGCCGACGCACCAAAGTAGTCGATATTGGACACCGGGTTGCTAAGCTCAAGTGGCAGTGAGCTGGCCACGTTGGCTGAAGAGACGACGACCGTTGGAGTAACTGCGTCTTACATTGTCGGCCGTGGACAGGAAAACGGATGGGTGGTCTTCCCACACCGCCAGGTGTGACGTGGATGTCAAGTACGTCGGCGTAAAAAACTAAGGTATAAGGACAAGATGCCGTGCATAAGGGCGACAGGCTAGCCACCTCTCACCTTGGACTAGTCCTTTCACCGACTCATGCGTGGAGCAGGTGGGTCTTCGTACATTACTTGCTGCTTGATAGATATCTTGTCCTAATACTTTGCTAAATGTGGTGGGGTCGGTGTTGTCCTGTAATTTACAAGAGTACCTATTTGCAGCACAACACCGACTACTCTGCTTACCCCGATTGTCGGGATACAGCGTGTGGTATGTGCGTATGTATGTAATTAGTACGTCGATGTACCTACTTTATCTGATTTAATCTGCACCTCGCTAAATTCGTGAAAGCGCCACGTCGAGCTTATCCGTTTAGTTCAGTCAATAAAGGGGTCAAAAGCGATTTCTTCAGAAACCTGTTGGGGGTGCTTAGGGAGTAAACATACTAAAAGTTCTGGCGTCTACCAGGTGAGCAAGAGAGGGGGCGGGGGGGAGGGGGGGGGAGGGGGGGGGGGGCGTTGGCTAAACTACGATCTCGAAAACGGTACCCCGTAGAGAAAAATTGTCTTATACCGAATGAAAGCTCATAACATTCGCTACAACTTTTATTCTAATTCTATTCATTTTTTTCGAATTCGAACTCTTCGGGCCATTCGTTGATTGGACTAGATACAGACAGACAGTTGTTGCTTATTATAATAGTAGATATGTTTATGTATGTAGCGGTCATAATTATCTCTAACCGCACGATATGTGTAGGTATCCTTTTCATTTCATGACACAAACAAAACAGCCTGTTTATTCAATTCTATATTGCAGGGTTTCTCAAACTTATGATGCCACGTACGTGCCACTTGAGATTAGTAAAGTTTTCAAATGACTGCGAACCCCTGCCCTAACGCAACTCCTCCCCTCCCCCCCCCCCCCCCCCCCCGCCCCAACGAAATATAAATTCTAGCTTTAAGGTTTTTTAATTTAATAAAAAAGGTTTTTTAAACAGTTTTTTGTCGCAAATTGAGTCTATTTTCGGTGCAATTTGGACAATTTAAATTTAAATTCTCACTCAACATCAAGTCGATTTCTATGTTTGGTTTTTATCATTACCAGGTGTGAAAACCCACTCTCACAGAGGTGTGTTGTTGCGAAGGGTAAAGGGAAATTCACGGCTTTGCGTGAGAGCTCGGAATATTCTTCCTGTCTAAAAAGTGTATGCGCGCCATCTACCAACAGTAGGACGCATTTTAACTAATATGACGCATTCCATAATACACGCCATAGATAGCGTGAGTGGCGTTGACCATGACATGGCGATAGGGAACCCTCAGCACATGCCCTCATTAATAAATAAATTAAAAATAAATTAAAAGACATATTTTTGTAGTAATGTAGTCGCGAACCCCCTACCATCAAATGGCGAACCCCTGGGGGTTCGCGTACCACACTTTGAGTAGCACTGCTATATTGTAATCAGGAAGGTTGTTAATGTATGTAGGTTGCGTTAGTGGTAATGTACAAGGTGTAATGTAATGTGGTACGGTACTGTATGAGTATGATGGGGGTTTTCCGTTTTGCTGAGAGATTAATTAACTTTTGGGGAAAACGCGCACATTAAAAATAAATTATTATTTTAGGTCAGGATTTCTATGTGTGTAATTTCTGATGAATTAGACGCGAAAGAAAATAACAATTTATTTTCGTATGAAAAAAAGTTATTCAAGGATTTATTTATTTAATAACCATTATAGCCAACGCCAAATCGGCATATACACGATAGAGAGACACAAACAATATTATTGTTACAAACACAATCTCAACTACGATACTTATCAAATTATAGGTGAGTACCTACCTACGTAAGGAAAAATTTAAAGAACATACTTTTTAATACATAAGTACATGAACTGGTTATTGATCTAACCATCGACTATCACTAGAGGTGGCGCTACGAAGGAAGCTTCCTTAGATTATTGATAGGTCGGAGCGCGCGGAGACCAATTAATAATCTAAGGAAGCTTCAAAGAAATCAAGTCATATTTATTACATATCTACAACTCCGCCGAATTTGCCGTTACCTCCGCCGCGCTTCCGCACGCCGCGTATCACGCACGCACGCTACACCCGCTGACGCCCAGCATGTAACTATTAAGTAATCTGTGGCCCAGCTCAGTAGGTAACGTTAGCATCGCTGTCGCGTAGCCCCATCCGTATTGTATGTGTAATTGAGCTACCTACTTACCCCTCGCGCATGTACGAACTTGTCCTGTTTTGTCTTATTTGTTAAACTAGCTGAGCCCGCGGCTCCGCTCGCGTGAAATTCGTATTCCAAAGAAGAATGTAAGTAACTAAGGGCGAGGCCGAAGGCCGAGCTGCGTTCAGGTAATCGATAAACCTTCTTAAAGAAAGTAACTAACTAAGGGCGAGGCCGAAGGCCGAGCTGCTTTCAGGTAAACGATAAACCTTTCTCAAATAAAGGAAGTAAGTAAGGGCGAGGCCGAAGGCCGAGCTGCGTTCAGGAAGACGACAAACCTTCTGGAAGAAAGGAAGGAACTAAGTGCGAGGCCGAAGGCCGAGCTGCGTTCAGGTAAACCAAAAACCCTCTTCCGCCTTCGGGCCTCGCCCTTAAAGACTTCCTTTCTTCGATAGAATATAATATCGTTTACTCAATCTATTTATTTCATAAAAAAATAAAAAAGTAATATTAATAACTAAAGAATTAAACCTACCTAACAAACATTAAAATAACTATCAAAACGGGCATTTTCAAATGTTCTTAGAGCACTTGCGGCATTACCCCGCTGGATGGCAAGGCTTACCCTTTGAATGAAGTACATAAGCCCTTGATGACGGGACACCAGTTGCGTCAACCAGCTCAAGCCTCTTTTGGCTTCACTGCTCCACGGACCGAGGGTTTCAACCGCAAACGCAACAAATTCGAAATCTTGAATTATATTTCTATATTTGCTGCGTTGGAGGCTCTCCGCCCCAGCCTCAGCCGCGCCAGCCGCTCTTGAAGATGTCCTAACGTGACTTGGAGCCAATGTGAGAACAAAAGTGGCGTCCCACATCAAAGAACTACCCTTAGTCCATGGCACTAAGGTCTCTAGCATCGGGCCTCTTGCCATCCAGCCGGGAATAACCGCGAGGTTCTAGGATGCACGGTATATTTGCCGTTAGAAGCGTGGACTTTATAATAAAATTTAAATTAAATTAACTCAATCTTAATATTAATTAACTTTATTCGAGATGGTTTAGCTTCTTCCTGAACGCAGCTCGGCCTTCGGCCTCGCCCTTAATTACTTGCTTTCTTCGAGATGGTTTATCATTTGTCAGAACGTAGCGCGGCCTTCGGCCTCGCCTTAGTTGCTTACTTTCTTCAAGATGGTTTAGCTTCTTCCTGAACGCAGCTCGGCCTTCAGCCTCGCCCTTAGTTACTTGCTTTCTTCGAGATGGTTTTTCAATTATCCGAACGTAGCTCGGCCTTCGGCCTCGCCTTAGTTACTTACTTTCTTCAAGATGGTTTAGCTTCTTCCTGAACGCAGCTCGGCCTGCGGCCTCGCCCATAGTTACTTACTTTCTTCGAGAAGGTTTATGGTCTTCCAGAATAGAGCTTGGCCTTCGGCCTCGCCCTTAGTTACTTATTTTCTTCAAGAATGTTTTTCTTCTTCCTGAAATCAGCTCCGCCTTTCGCCTCGCCCTTAGTTACTTTCATCGAGAAAGAATATCGTTTACGTGAGCGCAGATCCGCCTTCGGGCCCTTCTTTAGTTACTTACTTTCTTTTTTTAAATACGAATTTCACGCGAGCGAAGCCGCGGGCAACAGATATATAAATTTTATTGCACCAATGACAGCGACATAACTTCGACTTTCAATTATTATTTTTATTTATCAAACAATTTGTCACCGGCCAGCTCACGTCGAGATGACAGTTCTCCGTTGTCAACATGACATTTAAAATTGTTTTTACCTTTACTTTGGACTACGTGATTTTAAACGCGCAATAATGTTTATAATTGTTATTTTTTTTTTATTTTTGTTAATTTTTTTTACGTATTATGTTAACCCGGCATATAAACTGCCACTATACAAAGTTTCGTCTAATTCCGTTCAGTGGTTTTTGCGTGATGCGCGTACAGACAAACAAACAAACAAACAAAAATTTTTAAAACTGTTCTAACATGTTCAGTATCTCATTTTAAGCCACCCTGGTTAGTTTTTTTCCGAATACATTCAATGTACAGACTTTCTTACCTCTACGATTTTATTATATGTATAGATTTATTACTAACATTTGTTGTGTTCAAATGCCAATATGAGTAAAAAAGGAAAAGTCTTGCATAGACGAGTCATGTCACTTAACTACGTGGAATTAGTAGTACTTACATATTACTTCTATGCCTGAAATACGAAGTAACGACAGTTCCGTTTAACACCTGTTGGCTGGCGGGAGCATTCGTTTATCCGACTTTTTTGTCGACGGTACAGATAGCTGTTACGCCATAGCAGTTAGCGGTGGCAAACTTGGAACAGACGAGTAGTAATAACTGCAATGCGGTATGACATAAGGGGCGTGATGGCGCGGCGCGGGGCGCGAGCTGTAGAGGGGAAGCTGAGTTTGAGCGACGTCGGCTGATCGTGATCGACTAACTCAGTTGCGGCTGGTTGGCCTCAACTCGATGGAACATGGTGCGCTCTCCGAGTGCACTCTCTAGTAAGACATACATATATCCCGCCCGCCCGATGGATGTAATGTTTTTTTTTTTGGTTCAAGTAAAAATGTTATACAATTTCTTTTACAATTTGTTACAGGTAGTAAAATAATATACACGGTGTTGCAACCCCAACCGTAAAACCCGAAAGGGGGTGATTCTGTACGTGAAATAGAACAACTTTTGTTCTACGACTTTTTTATTTGGAGAAAAACAAATTTTTTTTTCTCTATACATTTTGAAAATAGGTACTTAAAATCTGTGTGGAAAAAATATTTTTTTTTTATTTAAAAAAAATTTTTTCAGTTAAAAATATTACTGGGGCAACTGCAACACCGTGTATAAACACCTAGTTGACGTAATAATTACTACTATATTACTATAATAACTAATTGTTTACGATAAAACAAATTATTTCGTAGGCCCCGATCTTGTAGAATATGAGCAACGTCACATCACATCATCCATCACATATTATATTTTCAATGTTCGCCAAATGAATAATTTTTCAAGTAAATGAAATGAATATTCAAATAAATATTAGGATTACTTAGGCTCTTTTCAAAATAATTTCATAGAAAATAATATTCAATCGAGAAGTTGTGATGTTAAAACCTTGAATTGTAAGTAAGTACATATCAGTTCTCAAGATAGAATAATAATTGTAATAAATTAAATTCTATACAGCATACCTTTTAAATATTTCTACAATTTTATCTCCAACTAATCTAGGCGCATCCTTTCCCCATATATGGTTCACATGTTGCCAGTTCGTCCGAGGAACGATGTAATTTTCCACCACATTTGGCAATTTCTTCCTCAGCTTCTCCACGTCTTCATACGTCGAAAGCATATCAGTGTTGCCTCTGAACAACGCTACCGGCGTCGTCACCAAAGACACATCGTATTCTGGAGGAGTCTCCGATCCGTAAGCCTTCAGATTCCCTTCGACACCTCTATCGTAACGCTGGAACTTCGAACTGTGAATCCCTTGGCCCATATGTATCAAAGTCTGCATCGACGCACCAGTGGGAGCATGGCCGTAGATAACAGGTACGATCTCCTCCCGTATTTGATCCAAGTCAATGCCGAACAGGGAGAACAGAATCAAACTGCACGCGAACCGATTCAACGATCGGTCCGTGATCCTATCCGTCCCTCCCGCGCATAACAACTGAGGCGCTTCCGACAAAGCCGATGAGCCACCGAAGAACTCCTGCAAGCCAACACGCTTGCCGAAAAACTCCAGCTGCGGTAACACCAGCGTAATTATCCTGAGGATTGGAACAGTGGAATGCGTCAACCAGGGTGTAGACGCCATCGAGATCATCACGTTCACTTTCTTGTATATCTCCGGGTTGTACATTCCCAATTCGTAGAACAGCCTGGTGCCCAGCGAATGTCCGACGTATGCGAGCGTAGTTGCATTTCTCTCCTTCAAAACGTATCCGATCATCGCCGGTATGTCGTAAGCGGACATTTCGTCGGAACTAAACTTCCAAAACTTGACATCCTTATCTGGATCCAATGTGACATGTTTTCTGGTGTACTTGCCTCCTCGTAAGCTCGCACACCACACGTCGTAGCCGGCGTCGACCATCAGGTAACCGAGTCCGTATCCTGGGCCGGGAAATATCCAAGTATCCGGGCTGTCCATGAGTCCGTGTACGGCCAAAACAGGAGGGCCGATTGTAGAGTTATTTCTTCCGTGCGGTATTCTGAAGATTTTCACAATGTATCCGTCGTCGGTGGCTAGAGTGTGTTCTTCGACTGGATATCCATATTTCAGAGCCAGTTCCGTGAAGTTGAGATATGCATCCTCTACATAACCGTAGAACTTTTTGGATTCTCGAGGGACGTTCAGGTTGACGTGCAGAATATTCTCGTCAGAAGTGTCGTCTGCAGCGCCGGCAGTAGTCAGGACCAACAAGAGTAACCAGAGAAGCTTCATGGCGACCGATCACGTCACACAGAAGAACTATTGTGTCCGCGTTTAATGTTTATACTGCCGTCTTCGTCTGTATTATTTTAATAATCATACGTGGTTTGACTAAAACCAGTCACTCTAGTATGTAATATTTCAAGGGTAAACACTTGTTTACTTACAGACCTAACTATATATTTTTAGGGTTACGTAACATCTTATTAATGCTAGATAGAACGGGCGTTTAAAACGGTCTGGAAAATAAACCAAGCATGTTTAATATTTCAGAGGCTCGACTTTCTAATACAATTGCTAGATCTTGTGTTCTTTGTTTGACGCTTGTAAATGAACAGACAAATTAATTCCAAATTCCAACTCCAAAACCTTTCGTAGATCCTTCTCATTTAATATTTATAACGTTTGACATTAAATAGGCACATAGGTCTAAATATGTTTTGTTATATGGTACAAATTTCCCTTGCCTCTTACTAGGTGGTAGGCTCAAATTGTAGCCGACTGGGTTGTTACCACCGTACTGGATGTAAGATGGCCGCATAGCAGCCTCGGCTGTGTTCTCCTCTAGTCCAGTATAGCCAGCAATCCAGGGAAGTCCCGGTATGGCACCTACCTTCTCGGAGATGATATTGGCTGGTCGGAGCATGCGCTTTGGCCCCTCCGACTCAGCCACCCATACCGGATTACAAAAAAAAAAAATTATAAATGCCTTAAAACACAATTTGTTTGATTTGATTTGAAGTACCACACACAAGAGACTAAAGAAGGAAACAGAAAATCTGTCAACCGAAATATCTAACCCTTCGCAGACTTTTTTTATGATTTAACTTTTATAAGCCTTACCATTATATTATATTTGTCATCAATAGCATTTAAACTGGCTACGAAACTCTATTCTTAAACTAGCTTTTGCCCGCGGCTTCGCTCGCGTGAAATTCGTATTTCAAAGGAAGAAAGTAAGTAACTAAGGGCGAGCTGGGTTCAGGTAAACGATAAACTGTCTCGAAGAAAGTGAGTAACTTTTTGAGGCCGAAGGCGGAGTTGCGTTCAGGAAGACGATAAACCTTCTCGAAGACAGTAAGTAACTATGGGCGAGGCCGAAGGCCGAGCTGCGTTCAGGAAGAGGATAAACCATCTTTAAGAAAGTAAGTAACAAAGGGCGAGACCGAAGGCGGAGCTGCGTTCAGGAAGAGGATAACCTTTTCGAAGAAAGTATGTAACTATGGGCGAGGCCGAAGGCCGAGCTTCGTTCAGGATGAGGGTAAACTTTTCGAAGAAAGTAAGTAACAGAGGGCGAGGCCGAAGGCCGAGCTGCGTTCAGGAAAACTGAACCTTCTCGAAGACAGTAAGTAACTATGGGCGAGGCCGAAGGCCGAGCTGCGTTCAAGAAGAGGATAACGTTTTCTAAGAAAGTAAGTAACAGAGGGCGAGGCCGAAGGCCGAGCTGCGTTCAGGAAGACGATAAACCTTTTCGAAGACAGTAAGTAACAAAGGGCGAGGCCGAAGGCCGAGCTGCGTTCAGGAAGAGGATAACCTTTTCGAAGAATGTATGTAACAGAGGGCGAGTCCGAAGGCCGAGCTGCGTTCAGGAAGACCATAAATCTTCTCGAATAAAGTAACCTCTTTGTTACTTACATTCTTCGAAAAGGTTTATCCTCTTCCTGAACACATCTCGGCCTTTGGCCTTGCCCATAGTTACTTACTGTCTTCGAGAATTTATCGTCTTCCTGAACGCAGCTCGGCCTTCGGCCTCGCCCTCTGTTACTTACTTTCTTCGAAAAGGTTATCCTCTTCCTGAACGCAGGTCGGCCTTCGGCCTCGCCCATAGTTACTTACTGTCTTCGAGAAGGTTTATCGTTTTCCTGAACGCAGCTCGGCCTTCGGCCTCGCCCTCTGTTACTTACTTTCTTCGAAAAGGTTATCCTCTTCCTGAACGCAGGTCGGCCTTCGACCTCGCCCATAGTTACTTACTGTCTTCGAGAAGGTTTATCGTTTTCCTGAACGCAGCTCGGCCATCAGCCTCGCCCTCTGTTACTACTTTCTTCGAAAAGTTTACCCTCATCCTGAACGCAGCTCGGCCTTCGGCTGCGCCCATAGTTACTTACTGTCTTCGAGACGGTTTATCGTCTTCCTGAACCCAGCCGCCCTTAGTTACTTACTTTCTTCTTTGAAATACGAATTTCACGCGAGCGAAGCCGCGGAAAAAAGCTAGTACATACATACGTACAAACATACATACATACATACATACATACATACATACATACATACCGGTCAAACACATAACTCTCCTTTTCGCTTCGCCGTAGTCGGGTAAAAATAAGAATCTTTTCGTTAATATTGCGCGCATAGGTACTACACTACGTACGTACAATATAATAAACATACGATCAAATAACTTAAATCAAATAGGATCTCCAGTTAAGTAAATATCCGCTAACATCGACGTGCAACAACACTTTGCACCTAAAATTAATCAAATAGATACCTAACGAAGTAAACCTACATAATATTATGAATCGAATTAAATAAGATACTCTGCTCGAGACAATGCATACACACACCGCGCTCCGCCAGACCGCATCCCGTGCCGCGCCCCGCGCCTCCGCCGCCGCCACCAGCCTCCGCAGCTAGCCGCCACCAACCGCCGCCGCGCCGCGCCGCTTTTATTTCGATTCGATTTGTATGGGAGCCACATCTTAGCGTGGCCGGAAGTGAATTTTAGTTAGCCTATCCTGTGTCCCGTATAGTAAAATGTGCTTGTACTAAGTTTCATCGAATTCGGATGATGGCTTTAAGAGTTATGGCGGAACATACATACATACATACATACAGAAAAGATTTCTAAAAATCGTCAATTTAGCTTTAGTATTATACATAGAGGCTACAAACTCAATATTTCCTAAAACTAAGTAACTTACTCCATGACCATCCCTTACAGATTTATTATTAGTATATAATAATATATATATATATTGATAACACATGATAAGCTTGGACCTTGAATATAAAACATCTGACAAAGGCTTATCAAGTTTTGATACATGGCTGATTCTGGGTTCAGCAGTCCAGTTTCCTAAGGCAACTTATTATTGTTTATTGTATAATTTCATCCATTATACAATAAACAACGCTTGGACATGTCGAAAATTCCGCCAGTTCTAAGTTCAATGCGAAGAAGAACCGACAAACAAACTTCGCAAGTCACAATGTTTTGTTAGTACCTTATAAGTATTAATATTATAGTAATACCCATACTACCGCTCACAAGAGCATTATTATTTACAGCATAAAGGTGAATATTTAAGAATCTCGCCACTCTGCCTATTATTTACATTAAATACCTACATCTGGTGTATAGTGCCATCGTCAATTTTGATTCCTAAAATTCCAAAAAAATTTAATAGAAGAAATGAATAGAAGTAATATTAAAAATCTAAAGATACAAAGTGTATCCAATTGTCAAAGTTCGTTAGTGAAAAAAAAACAGTAGTCGTATTACTTAACTGTATAAAATACAGTTAAAAACCTAATCTGAGGCGCGAAGGCGAGGGCGGAACATGTCGACACAAGAATAGAATAATATTCTATTCTTGTGTCGACATGTTCCGCCTCAGGTTAGGTATTGGTAATTGTATAGGTACCGCACTGAATGAAACGTCGGTCGAAACGGCTATGTAAATAGTTCGTGTTTGCCGTTCAGTTCAGTGTAGCCGACATAAAATGAAAGGAAGCATTGCACTTAGTTCACCCGGCGTTATGGGCTGACATCTCGGATGTTGTAGGTGATGTAGACAACCGTGTCAGTTTCCATAAAAAAAAATTGTAAAATCCCGGAGCGACGTTTGTCGCCTCCGGAACAACAGATGAGGGTAGACTAGACATAGACCGGTGTTAGCTGGCCGTTATAGTATCATCTATTATATTTTAATCCAACAGCATAACAGTCCCCAAATCTGCTGGCATGGCATCACATTGAGCTTGTTTTCACGAGGAGAGGTGAATATTTGGTTGTCGAGTCGACGGCACCATTGGTCCCTCGGCACAGACACCCATGCTGGTTTACATAAAAAAAACAATTGATGAAATGTCTAGTGAAACACTCATTAAAATCTAAAATGTTTAGCTTATTGCATACTTTAATAACCAGTAGCTACTATGGATTAATTTACTTATTAATTGCCTTAAGGAAGGAAGGAAAATTATAACACAAAGTATTATCAAGTTGACACCGCTTGCATCCTTGTATGAAAGCTAGAGAGCAAATAAGAACACTAGTTATTGAATTAATATGAATTTATTGAATGCCTACTTAAAACTACACAACACCAGAACATATTTCATATTTAATTACTAATCACCATCGAAGGGAAGCACTGACATGGCACCTAGTTCACCCGGTGTTATGGGCTGACATCAGGATTGCATAGGTGATGTAGCCAACCGTGTCAGTTTCCATAAAAAAAAAAAACATCCGTGATGTCAGCCCATAACACTTGGGTGAACTTGGTGCCACGTCAGTGCTTCCCTTCGGTCGTGCCGGCTACACTGAACTGGACGGAAAACACAAACTATTTACATGGCCGTTTCGACCGACCTTTCATTCAGTGCGGTGGTATCAACCCGGGCGGGTTAAACCCTACCACCTAGTAATATAAGAAGGGAGTAATATCCCTTAGTCGCCTTTTACGACATACACGGGGAGAGATGCAGATGCATTATAATGGAATTAAAATTGTTCTTAACTCAATACTTCATGACGACTTTGCCCAGCTTGCCTTTAGGCACGTCCATACTGCCTAGTATCTCTGTGACTATTCCGGTCGCCACTGTCACGTTGTTCTCGCGCACCGTGAACGGTTGTCCCAGTGTCATGACCATACCGTCCAGCAGAGTTCTAGTAAGGGAATATTTTGAACCGTCACATTATAATGGAATTAAAATTGGAAGGTGTGGAACTAAGCTTGCGATGGCTTCACCGAACATATCCGGGCCCATCGGCAGTAGAGGGTGTTAATCGAGGTCGGGGCTAGCGAGTGGCCACTCTAAATTTCCCGCGCATGCTTCACGTTTAACTCAATACTTCATGACGACTTTGCCCAGCTTGCCTTTAGGCACGTCCATACTGCCTAGTATCTCCGTGACTATTCCGGTCGCCACTGTCACGTTGTTCTCGCGCACCGTGAACGGTTGTCCCAGTGTCATGACCATACCATCCAGCAGAGTTCTAGTAAGGGAATATTTTGAACCGTCACATTATAATGGAATTAAAATTGGAAGGTGTGGAACTAAGCTTGCGACGGCTTCACCGAACATATCCGGGCCCATCGGCAGTAGAGGGTGTTAATCGAGGTCGGGGCTAGCGAGTGGCCACTCTAAATTTCCCGCGCATGCTTCACGTTTAACTCAATACTTCATGACGACTTTGCCCAGCTTGCCTTTAGGCACGTCCATACTGCCTAGTATCTCCGTGACTATTCCGGTCGCCACTGTCACGTTGTTCTCGCGCACCGTGAACGGTTGTCCCAGCGTCATGACCATGCCTTCCAGCAGAGTGAGGTACACCTCCCCGTGGTCACCGGGCATCATCATTTGCATGGTGGGCTCTGAAATAACAACAATGTCAAATTGTTATTAGTAGGGGGGCAGTCTAAAGCAGGGTTTTTCAACCTTTTTTATTAACTGGCACGCTATTTCATTTATGAAAATTTCACGGCACACCGCATTTATGTTCATACAGAAAGCACATTAAATAAAAAAAAAAACAAGTGCGAGTCGAACTCGCGCACCGAGGGTCCCGTATCGCTATGTCACGGCTAGCGCTACTCACGCCATCTAGATGGCGTGTTATGAAATGCTTCATATTAGTTAATGTCATGCTTCATAATCTATTCAGTAGATGGCGCGCTACCTTGGTTACTTTGGTACTTTTTGGTTTCTTCTATGGGAACCCCCGTGAATTGTTTACTTTTCCTTATTTTTATTATTTGTTGTTATATCGGCCATAATAACATATTTTTTGTGAAAATTTCAACGGGCTACCTATTACGGTCCAAGAGATACAGCCGTCGGACAGACGGACGGACGGACGGACAGACAGACGGACGGACGGACAGAAAGACAGATAGACAGACAGACAGACGGCGTAGGCTTAGTAATAGGGTCCCGTACCGGATACGGAACCCTAAAAATTGAGAACTATTGGCGATGGCCTACGTATATGTAATTTATCAGTGAAAACTCTAATTTTAACTGAGGATGTCAAAATGTTCTCAACCCTCCCCTGCGAACTTGCATTTATTTTGTTTAGGTCAAACATTAGATCAGTCAGAAAATGTCATTGTGGATTTATCTATCTATATAGATAGACGAAAAGTTATGCTTGCTCTTTTCTTCCTGTTTCCATGCGAATGTTGAATAAGTTACTTACCATTCGCGGCGCACTTGAATGCCACTTGCGGCACACCGCGAAAAAAAAAATAGACATCATTTGAATGATTTGACCGGTAGATACGAATTGAAAACTTACCCAAATCAATTCTGCAAGCGATATTCCACGTTCCGCTGAACAATTGCTGCGAATATTTCGAAAATATCGGTTTCTTTCGTCCCCCTTCGCTGCGACTCAGAAAGTAGATATTCGCTTTGTAGTGGTTGGTTAGTTTGAAAGTTTTAGCGGCGCAGAGCAGCATTCCAGTTTCGACATCTCTCAGCTTTAGCGCCCGCAGCAGCACGCCGATGTTGTCGCCGGCTTGGGCCTGAAAGTTGACACCAACCAATTAACTTGACCCTACCCAAAATGTCAGCTATTACTGTTTTTTTAGGTTTCCGTATGCCGTACGGAAGCCTATTACTAAGCCTACGCCGTCTGTCTGTCTGTCTGTCTGTCCGTCCGTCCGTCCGTCTGTCTGTCTGTCCGAGGGCTGTATCTCTTGAACCGTAATATGTAGCGTGTTGAAATTTTCACAGAATATGTGTTATTATGGCGGATATAACAAGTAATAAAAAATTGAAAAAGAAAAAAATTCATACAAGAAACTTTTTTTTCAATGTATTTTTTGTGGTGCGGAAACCTCGGTGCGCGAGTCCGACTCGCACTTGGCCGGTTTTTTTTTATGGGAAGCACGACATATGGCGCGCGCCAGACTAACGCAGAGGTGTAGTCCGACGGCGCCCACGGGCATTCGCATATTTACGGGGGCTGCGAATGTGGGTCCGTGTGGGTCCGGTACTTAAAAAGAATAGCCCCACTGCATCTCTCCCCGTGCATGTCGTAAAATGCGACTAAGGGATAAGGACAAGATGCCGTGCTAAAGGGCGACGGTCTCGCCACCTCTCACCTTGGCATGGTACTTCCACCGAGTCATGCAGCAGGTGGGTCTTCGTGCCTTACTTGCTGCTTGATCGATTGAATCTTGTTCGAATACTTTGCGAAACGTGGTGGTCGGTGTTGTGCTGTAATTTACCAGAGTTCTTGCAGCACAACACCGATTACTCTGCTTAGCCCGATTGTCGGGATTCAGCGTGTGTGATATGTATGTATGTATGCGAATACCATGTCGGCCGGCTAGGTGCACCTTCACATTATGTTTGAAGGAACCCAGACTGTACATTAGAGGAAAGGATGCAGGTGGGAGTGCATTCCACATGTTGGCAACCCTGTAAATAAAGGTGGTACTCATGGTACTACATGGTACTGGTAATTATGCCTTGACATATTTCTAGGCAAAATGGGCAGTGTGTACAACCCCATCGCCTTATTCAGTAGAACCTCGATTAATTTTTTTATAGAAAACGCGCCATGCGGCCCCGAGCCACCCATAAGGTGTCTAACGACGCCCATGGGCATTCGGTCGTAAGCGGGGGTTGCGAATGCCATTACGGCCTGATAGGTGCCTATTCATGCCTCTCTTGAAAGACCCGACACTATCTTTGGGGTGAAATATGTGGGCGGGGAGAGCGTTCCAGAGTTTACTGGTTCTGTGGAAGAAAGATCAGCAGAACCGATTGTTACGCATCCGCGGGGAGTCAAGCGTATAGGGATTCAATCCCTGCCCAGTGCGCGTTGTGCGACGGTGGAAAAGGTGTCTCGTTCGGCGGAATATAACAGAGCCTCAGTGCTCCCTACACCCAAAGCCTTCAAGGTCAAACTGTTTTCTTTACGCTTGGTGAAGCGTTATCAACATATGCGATTCGGCGCCGCATCGGAGAGGTGAGTCACCATATGCCATGCAGCACGTGACACCACGTCACGTCTGTGTGCGTGTGCGTGCGCCGTGCTGTGTTGGTGATGTCGGCATTTGCGCCAACACACGCGCGTGGACAAGTCATGTGTATATTGTATGCACTAACACATATTTGGCGTATTTCGTCGCGCGCGTCGCCTCCTCGGCTCGCCTCCGCCTCCGCGCCTCCGCCTCCGCCTCTCCGCGCCGCGCCGCCGCGTTAATATTGTGATCAGCTCGGATCGGATAGACTTTTTAAAATTTTCTTTCATGTTTTTTTTTTCTTTACCTTCAAGATAATTAAGTGAGGCGGTGCTTCACTTGCTTCACCTGGGGAACCGCCACTGGTTTAACTGCTCCTCCGAGCCATGGAATAAGCGACAGAACACACTTAGGGCGCCGACATCCCTACGAAGTTGCAGTGGTTTTAGATCTGAGCTAATGTGGACAAGGTCTACCTCGGATAATCAAAAACTCGTAAAATACGAAATGTATTAGACTCATACATAAAGTCACATTTTTCAATAACATGTAATTGATTTGATTACATACATATGTACCGTGTGGGGCCCGTACATAAAAGAGAATAGCCCCACTGCATCTCTCCCCGTGTATGCCGTAAAAGGCGACTAAGGCATAAGGACAAGGTGCCGTGCTAAAGGGCGACCGGATAGTCATCTCACACCTTGGCACGGTCCATCGAGTCATGCAGCAGGTGAGTCTTAGTGCCTCACCTTGCTGCTTGATAGTTATCCTAATCAACTTTGCTAAATGTGGTGGTCGGTGTTGTGCTGTAATTTGCAAGAGTACTTGCAGCACAACACCGATTACAATGTTTACCCCGTTGTCGAGATACAGCGAGCGCTAAACTTTCGGCTCGTGTCAAGCCCTCGTCGGCCAGCCTGCGTTGACGCCCCGATGGAAGATTTTATAAATTTTTTCTAAAATCTTGTTTCTCAAAAAATCTAAAAAAAAAATTTTTTATTGAAACTGACACGTTTGGCTGCATCACCTACTACATCCGTGATGTCAGCCGATAACACCTTGGTGAACTAGGTGCCGTGTCAGTGCTTCCATTCGCTCGTGCCGGCTACACTGAACTGGACGGAAAACACGAACTATTTAAACAGACGTTTCAACCGACCTTTCACTCAGTGCGGTGGCACCAACCCGGGCGGGTTAAACCCTACCACCTAGTAAGGTAAGAAGGGATTTTGAATCTCCGTTAAGATAGGTTAAACGATTTAATATAATCGTTAACATAATCTTAGTTCTAATGTAATTAAATTTGTATTTTTTTTTTTTTTTTTTTTTTTTTTTATTGCTACCGAACTGGGTGGTTCTGTCCGAGGTCGCAACCTCAGGCGCAGCCAATTTCACCCCCGAGGAGGTGCCAGTCCGGCTTGGAGGTGGACTAATGTTGCTGGGGAAAGGCTATTAACCCGCGATTTGAAGATCTGTGGATTGTAGTTAACAAATGGAAATTATATACCAGTATGAGGACCGTTCAAACTTGTGCTCACAAGACCTGTTAAACTTGTTTCTTAAAATGTCATTGAATGGTAAGAATAACAACAGGTATTAACTGTGAATATTCTTCAGACTGCGTACGGTTGTCAATTAAAACAATTTTAAAAACTCGTTTTGCTCAATTTAATCTTCGCAAGATTTATTTATACACGCTCGTAGGAAGTAAATATATAGTTTTTTTCTTTTACCTATTTAATGAATGTGAATGTTGTACTTATGCAGTATTATAACAGTTGTTGTACTTATGCAGTATATTTATTTAATATACTTTATTGTTTTATATAATTTATATAACAAATGGCGGACTTATTGCCTAACTAAGGAATTCTCTGCCGGTCAACCGACCAAACAATTTAAAAATTTTCGTGTGTATTTACAGAAAAAAAAAACATGGACGTAGAGCGTCATATCTCTGTCGCACGACCTCGCACGCCACTGTAAAACAGGGACGGAAGACGCTCTACAACCAAACCAACTTACTGCCGGGTACTGTATGTATACGCGAGTGAGCAGCATTAACGCATTCATAGCATGTACATACACATACATATCACACACGCTGAATCCCGACAATCGGGGTAAGCAGAGTAATCGGTGTTGTGCTGCAAGTACTCTAGTAAATTACAGCACAACACCGACCGCCACGTTTCGCAAAGTATTCGAACAAGATTAAATCGATCAAGCAGCAAGTAAGGCACGAAGACCCACCTGCTGCATGACTCGGTGGAAAGACCATGACAAGGTGAGAGGTGGCTATCCTGTCGCCCTTATACACGATATCTTGTCCTTAACCCTTAGTCGCCTTTTACGACATGCACGGGGAGAGATGCAGTGGGGCTATTCTTTTTAAGTACCGGCACCACACGGTCATAGCATGTAATGTCTTGAAAAGCGATCGTTCGCCACCACGCAGTGAGGACGCCTTGTCGAGGCGTGGTGGCTTGCGAGTGCTAAGCTGTTTAACCTTTCATGACCAGATCTGGTGACTGACTCGTGAGAGAGTAACGTAGCTAACACTTCACCAAGATCTTCTCCCTTTTTTTTTTTTTTTTTTTTTTTTTTTTTCTCCCCTCCGTCACCCGCGTGTTTGTGCCGTGCGTGGAGACCCGTAAGGGGGGAGATGGGGATCCTGGTAGCTGAGCATCTCCGCGAGGTGCAACACGCTGCTTTGGCCTCAGATTCATCCCAAAACGGGCGGTCGCAATGTAGCCGCATTGCGATCAATCGGCTGTGGCATCACGGTAAGACGGATGTCGGCTAGCGCCCCTAGGATGGCCTGTCTGCAGCGGGCCGGAGCGCTTTGGGACGGCACCGTGGCTGGGTCGGCCCGATCGTGACCGTAACCTGCTCGTAGATGGACCATCCTAAGAGTGAACCTATTGAACTGGCAGTTGATGGGTGGCGGACTCACAGAGGGAGGGTGTGTGTGGCTGACACTCATCAAGGGCTGGACAATATGTTCCGGGTGCTATATCCCCCAGCTAACCTGGTGCCCAAACGGGCATCCCCAATTTTGAGGACTCGGTGGTGGGTGGGATGCTTGGGGGACGAAGCAACAAACGGAAGAAGAGTATGGATTCTAATAAAGACACAGTAATACAGCCACCGACGCAAGGAGAAAGGACGACACCACCACCGATTGCGGCTGCGGCCGAACCGGTGGCACGGGACAGTCGTGACGAGCCGTGGACTCAGGTAAAGAGGGGTAAAAATGCAAGACACCGCCTTAACAAGCGGCGTCGCGCGCATTTTAACCGCATGCTTGAGTCCACGGGGCAGTACCAACCCACGGGCGCAGCCGGGGAAACGGGTCGTGAGGACCCCTTCACCAACACCCGTGGGAGAGGAGCCATTGGGCCATTCAGAGCCGGGCATCGTGGACGAGGGGGTGGGGCACGCGGGACCATGCCGGTCAGACCCCCCCTAAGGGGATCTGGGCACGGCCACCGCGGGCCATCGCGATCATCACCAGCGGCCCCGTCCACAAGTTTGCCCGACTCTGGAAAGGACCAGGCCGACGCACCGACCTGCTCACACCAGAAGAGGGGCCGACCAGGGGTGTCAGGCATGACCCCATCTGAGAAAAGGCCGAGGGTAGAGGGCCTCACGTACGCTGCTGCAGCAACAGCTAAATATACGGAGATGGCCATTGTCAAGGCTGACAGAGCCCCCCTGACCAAGGACGAAGCAGAGTCGATCCGCGAGACGCTGGAGAACGTCCTGTGGAAGATGGTGACGGATGCACCTCTTCCGGATGATGAGGACGACGACGACGACAGCACACCGACGGGACCCAATTTCCAGGGATTCCCTACTTTTAAAGTAGGGGCCCTGAATCTTAGGTGTTCCAACGACTTCACTAGAAACTGGCTGGAACAGAAGGTGGCAGAACTATCCCTCACAGGGATTAAACTCGCCGTGATTCCAGCCAGCGAGGTGCAAAAATTGATACGGTGTTTCTGTAAGGTGCCCGGGGTCCCAGCCGACATCAGCGTCAAGGCTGTCATGGACCGCTTTAGGGTGCAGAACAAACACCTGAAAATAGGCAGGTGGACAGTGCTGAACTCCACACGAGATCAAGGTAGCCTGCTCATCACTCTCGGCATACCCGAGACAGAGATGGGCACGCTACTGAGCCACCACCGGCGGATTGGACACGGGCTGTCCAACGTATACGTCCACGTACCCGACGCAGGTATACCAAAGCCGAATCCTGCACTACCTCCAGCAGCAGCTACTGCAGCAGCTGAGGGAACGAAAACGGTCGGGACGGTTCAACCGACGACAGAGACTCCGACACCGTCACCGCCATCTTACATGGTGCCGGTACTGACGGCAGGACCTATGGTGACTACACCACCCCATGGTAAGTCACCACTTACAAATCCTTTCTCGTGCTTCACGAGGAAGGATGACGCGACGGACCACGGTGTCAAAGAGAAGCGCCAGTGGTACAGGGACGGCGGGCATCTGCCCGTGGGAGCGAGGGAGTGCTCCATTGCGTCAAGTGAAGAAGCGGCTCCAGTCTACGGACTGGAACCGCTTCCGAGCATGCCAGGGACCCTCTCGCTTGACTCTGCCTACGCAGACCTGGCGTTAAGGGGCCCACACGGCCTGGGCATGGAGGGATCGCTTGACCCACTACAGGTAATGGCAGAATCCCTGTGCCTAGATATTGACGAGGAGCAACTCCTCGCTGCCTCGGGTGAGGAGTCCGTGTGATCCTTGGGAATGGCAGTCTCACACAGTCCGAGCATCAAAGTTATTCAGGCCAATCTCCAGCACTCGCAAATGGCTTCTGCAACCTTACACGGTAAGCTTGAGACATGTTGTGAAACCGTAGCTCTGCTGCAGGAGCCATGGGTTCGTGGGGGCAGGGTCTGTGGCCTGGGTAACCTACGCGGTAAACTCTATCTTGACACCGCATCTAACAGGACCAGAACTTGTATATTTGTTCCGAGTCTTTTTACAGCAACGCTGCTCAACCAGTTTACTGACTGTGACCACACCGTCATCCGGCTCCTTGGGGTCGAGGGAGCGGGCACGAAGGGCATCATCCTGGCGTCCTGCTACCTGGACTGTAGAGAGCCGGCTCCATCGAGCAAGATGGAAGAACTGGCGCGCTTCTGCGAGGACAATGACGAGCACCTCATCATAGGGTGCGACTCCAACGCACACCACCAGGTTTGGGGGAACGCACGTAACAATGACAGAGGTAACTCACTATACGAATACCTACTAACCACTAAAATGCAAATTCTTAACAAGGGGTCGGAGCCCACTTTTGTAACAACCAGGTTTGAGACAGTCATTGACATAACACTGGCGACAGACAAAACTGTCAACATGGTGCGCGGGTGGTATGTCTCTAGAGAAATGTCATGCTCCGATCATAGGTGGCTTTGTTTTGAAATTACAGCAAACATCACGAAGAGGGAGATACGAAGAAACCCAAGGAAAACCAACAAGGCCCATTACAGGAGCTTGGTTGAGGGTAAGCTTGGGTGCTTCGACATCCCCGAAGTCGTACATACAATCAACGAGCTTGAGTTATCTGTGGAAAAGTTAACTTCAGAACTAACCCAAAGTTTCGAGGAAGCCTGTCCGCTTGCAGAAGCAAATGACGGCCCCGGAAAGGGAGGGAAACAATGGTGCCCAGTACCTACCTACCAGTAGGCTACCTTTATTATTTTTTTATTACGGTTCAAGAGATACAGCCCTCGGACAGACGGACGGACGGGCAGCCAGACAGACTGACGGCCGTAGGCTTAGTAATAGGCTTCCGTACGGGATACGGAAACCTAAAAAAGTCACGTAACAAGTTCCATCGCACTATGTCGCTTCTAGTATTTAGTTCCCCCCTCTGCCTCTTACGTATAGCTCGACTTCTAAATACATTTATCTCGTAACTAATACGTTCACAATTTTAAATCCATTTCGCTTTGTCATGCTTCCGTCATGTAAAAGCCTACGAATTGAATTAGTAACAAGTGAAACTAAGTTAGTTACAATAAATTGAGGAAAATGTTGCGGTTTTAAAATTTAAATTTTGCCCCGAGATTAGAAACCGGGTCACTTCCTTGCCGCTTATCAAATTTTCCACACTGTGCGTAATTTGCAGTGACGGAATGGTTAACCCGCGTAGTTAAAATTTATGTTAGTTTTATTTATGTATTTCTTTATTCAATATGATTACGGTTTATACAATTGTATGTACTTGTATGTTACATCCTACTGTACACTAAGCTGGGTTTGTCCTGTAGGAACCGACCAAGCAGTAATAATTATGACAAACAAGTGTACCAAAAATTTAAACAAAAGATATTCTTACTTGAAAGACTATCTCCTCAAATCCTAAACTAATATATAATGTATATATGTATACATGTACCGAGTGGGGCCGGTACTCTAAAAGAATAGCCCCACTGCATCTCTCCCCGTGTATGTCGTAAAAGGCGACTAAGGGCGGCGGTCTGCAGACACCCCAGTCGACTTGTGGCTTTCATGGCTGGCTGGGGTAGCTGGAGATTGCGGGGTTTTGCACGAAGGTCCCCAACCAAGCGGGATTAGTTTGCAGGCCTAGAGCCAACCCCTAAACCAAATAACAACAACATGTATACATTTTTATTATTTTTATATTATGTATTATATTTTCACTTACTTTTATCGGGAATACGTTTTATTGCACGTAGCTTGGTGCATCAAAACATATTATTCATGATATAATACCAGGATCTCGAAATGATGACAATAAGACAAGAAATCAGACGGACAGACAGACAGACAGACAGACGGTGTAGGCTTAGTAATAGGATCCCGTACCGGATACGGAACCCTAATAAAAAGGAGCAGCTTGACCTCAGGATTTTAATCCAGACAAGAAGAGGGTGATGGGGTCAATAGACCTCACCCCAGTAAGAGCCAGATCGTAGCGAGAGAAGCAACCAGCATAGCTGTGTGGGAGTAGCTGTAAAAGGTGGAGAGGTGTTGGCGTCCTGTATCCACCGGGGCGGCTGCGCAGCTGGATGTTGTGTGGGCTACTGCCCAACGCTCTCAGTGAGCTAAATGTATATATACAGAGCGCATTTGCAGATTTTAGAATGCGTTGAGCGAATGTATGAATTTTGACATTTACGATTCTGCGCCATCTGTTAGCGTGTTCGTGAGTCAATTTGTTGTCTCTGAAGAGTATCGTCGTAAGTGGTTCTCGAGTTTCGTTCGGCTGTGGCCAGGTGTCGCCACAGCTGCTTATTGCGGCTACGTCCGCAGATTACAGAGGAATCGTGAAAAATAAATACCAACCCTGGTATGATTATGTTAAAAAGGGTAGACTGGTGGAAAATGCCATAGGCATTAAGAACTACCTTATCGATAGCTCAGTGGTGCAATCGGTCGACTGTTGTACGTGATCGATCATAATGTCGATGAAATCAACTCAGACATAAATAAATTGTCTATAAATGTTTGCATGCAAAAATGACATATACATATCACACACGCTGTATCCCGAGAATAGGGGTAAGCAGAGTAATCGGTGTTGTGCCGCAAGCAATTACAGCACAACCCTGACCACCACTACGTTTAGCAAAGTATTAGGACAAGCGAGAGAGTTCAAAAGATTAGAACTGTTATCGTCACACATTGCATAATATACATACGTACCACACGCTGTATCCCGACGATCGGGGTAAGCAGAGTAGTCGATGTTGTGCTGCAAGTACTCTTGTAAATTACAGCACAACACCGACCACCACATTTAGCAAAGTATTAGGACAAGATAACTATCAAGCAGCAAGTAAGGCACAAAGACCCACCTGCTGGATGACTCGGTGGAAGGACCGTGCCAAGGCGAGAGGTGGCTATCCTGTCGCCGTTTAGCACGATATCTAGCCCCTATCACATAGTTGCTTTTTACGACATGCAAGGGGAAAGATGCATGCCAAAATGAAAACTGAGAAATATATAAATAAATAAAAATTTATAAAGTAGTTCTTATGTATGTAAGTAGGTATTAATACGTTTTCCTTCTAAATCCATATAAATTGTTAATGCATACCTACCACAGGAACATTCTTCTTGAATATCTGTATATCCGACACGGTCGTCTTGATTTGATACCCGAATCCCATTAGTTCTGCATCGGCGTTTCGTTTCACGATGCCCTGCTTCAAGGTCCCTATGACCACAGTGCCTGCAAATTTTCTATTATTTAGTAAAAATATAAGTATTAATAAAATGTCAATGTTGTGAGAAAAATACAGGTTGCACTAATAGTTCCTAAAGCAACAGCGTTTTCAAACAGCGGACCATTATTACTAAGCCTTTTGTAGTCAGAACTCTTAGTAAAATTGCTAATCTTCCTCTCAAACTGTATTTCCTGTGAGGGTTTTTTTTTATTATTTTTAGGGCTTTTAACAATGAATTGTTAATATCAGACTCATAATATCTTTTTTTATAGTAAGCGCGACATGTGGCGCCGAACCACCCATAAGGTGTCTAGCGACGCTCATGGACATTCGGTCGCATGCGGGGGTTGCGAATGCCATGCCGGCCTGACAGGTGCCCATTCACGCCTCTCTTGAAGGACCCGAGACTATACTTGGGGGGAAATATGTGGGCAGGGAGGAGAGTGTTCCAGAGTTTGCCGGTTCTGTGGAGGAAGGATATGCAGAACCGATTGGTACGCATCCGCGGTAAGTCCAGCGTATAGGGATGCAATCCCTGCCCAGGTACGCGTTGTACGGAGGTGGAAAGGGGACGACGTACTCATAGTACTCATCTTCATACATAGTCTAGGCAAATTTTTTAAAAACGGCTTGCGTTCTGAGTTTTAGAAGCAAATCATATAACTTTTTGGTAAACGGTGTTTTCTTAGTAATTCGACCCCGCTGAATCGAAAAATGCCGTTTGCCCTCCCCTCCCTCCCACCCTTCCCCCCCATTTCCCCTCCGAAGTGTCCCTCGCCGCAGTTTTTTTTATTTTACAGAAAAACGGTTACAGATAGGAGCAAATTGTCGAAGAAGAACTTAATTTATATTAAATTTCCTAAACATAAGTGCAAAATTTATATCAATAAGATAAGTAGTTTTTGAGATACAGCCTTCGACATTCGATGAAAAAGTTAAAAAAAAAATTTTTTTTATATTTCTTATCAATTTGTAGGAAAGTGACAGCAGTTATGAGAAAATTATCTAAAGACGTTTTATAGCTTATGCATTTATCTTGAAAATAACATCTAATTCATATTCATGTGAACAATGGTTCTCGAACTACAGTTTACCGCGTGGAGGTATTCCCGCGCGCATCGTACACTCTCCCTAGAATCACGGATCACCATTATAAGCATGGTATATTACTGTTGAGCAAAAGGTCATTTCCCCCTATATTGACCCTGCTGAATCCAAATATGCTGGTTGCCCGAGCGAAGTACCGACCGGAAGTGAGATATTCAAGTTGGCGACCAATATGGTGCTGAAATCCGATGTTGCCGCACAGGAACGCGTCCAATATGTGTATATATATAGCAATACTGCTCCATAAACATATAATGTTTATGGAGCAGTGTACCGATCCAACTCGCAATGTTGACTGCCTTAGAGCGTCTCACGAGGAAGCTGATACCCGTATAATACTTCATGCTGTTAACAGTACAGCTAACGTGATGACCAGAGACACTGATGTCGTGCTTCTTCTTGCTCACCACTTTGACAAGATGAAGTGCTCTCATCTGTGGGTTAAGAGTGGCACTGCACGAGACATTAAATATATTCCAGTTCATGATATTTGCAAGAAGCTTTCACCCGAGCAAGTAACTTATCTGTTTGCGTTTGTCCAAACTTGCATCCATAACGAAGATAGGCGGCTGGAAAGTTTTCTGTGGAGAAAACTGCGAGCTTCTGAGTGGACTTGGATGCTGTCCACTTAGTGAGGACGTTCTCAAGAATGTAGAGGCGTTCGTCGTCAAATTATATAAGGTACGTTAGGCATACGTTTTCAAGTTGAGTTCACGCAATCAATAAATAAAAAAAATATTTATTCGTTTAATTATTAAACAAACAATTAAATTTTGCATACAGGTTGATCCTGGCGTTTCATGTGCAGATGATGCCCGCAGTATTTTATTTGAAGCTGTGAGAAAGCCAGAATCTCTCCCACCTACAACAGATGCACTTCGGCTTCACATCAAAAGGTGTCACTACCAAGTAAGTTGGCCTGAAACCATCAGAATAAAAAACATAAAATACTGTAAAAACATTCTTTAATCTATTTATTAATTGGCAGGTATGTGTACGGGAGAATGCTCACCTTCCCAAGCCATCTCTTCCATTGCTGGAAGACTGCGGCTGGACCATAGACGGCGAGCAAGTAGTTCCACGTTTCATGATGCTTGATCCCATTCCTAAGACGTGCCCAGAAGTTATTGTTTGCCACTGTAAAGGACTTTGCAACTCAAAGAACTGTGGTTGCAGGAAAGCAAACGTCCCTTGTTTAAAACTGTGTACTCCCTGCAAACGTACCTGTTTTAATTCTGGAGAGACACAGTAATATGTTTGATTGCCTCTAAGTTTTTTAATAAACATAACCAATGTTTTTAAACGTGTATTTGTTAATTCCTTATGCACAAAAACATACAACTACACATTTTGAACGCGTTCCTGTGTCAAAGGGGGGCTTTACAGCGACAATATCGAATTTCAGCACCATATTGGCCGCCATCTTGAATATGTCACTTCCGGTCGGTACTTCGCTCAGGCAACCGGCATATTCGGATTCAGCAGGGTCAATATAGGGGGAAATGACCTTTTGCTCAAAAGTAATATTCCATGCTTCTAGTGGTGATCCATGAGAGTGTACGATGCGCGCGGGAATACCTCGACGCGATAAACTGTGGTTCGAGAACCATTGTTCACATGAATATGATTTAGATGTCATTTTCAAGATAAATGCATAAGCTAAAAAACGTCTTTAGATTATTTTCTCATAACTGCTGTCACTTTCCTACAAATTGAGAAGAAATAAAAAAAAAATTTTTTTTTTTACTTTTTCATCGAATGTCGAAGGCTGTATCTCAAAAACTACTTATCGTATCGATATAAATTTAGCACGTATATTTAGAAAATTTAATATAGATGAAGTTCTTCTTCGACAATTTGCTCCTATCTGTAACCGTTTTTCATTAAAATAAAAAAAACTACGGCGAGGGACACTTCGGAGGGGAAATGGGGGGGAAGGGGAGGAGGGGGAGGGCAAACGGCATTTTTCGATTCAGCGGGGTCGAATTAGTAAGAAAACACCGTTTACCAAAAAGTTATATGATTTGCTTCTAAAACTTCGATTTTCGGAAAATTTGACTAGACTAACATTGGAATCCGCGGAGCACGAATACGACCTTGCTAGGAATTGACCAAGATGATCAATAAACAATAATTGATACTGTTGTCGATACTCATATTTTTTATCTCTATTGGTTGTTTATGTTTGACATGTAATTCACAAATAGATTCTGATTCTGTTTCTCATTACAAAATATATACACAAAGGTTGGAATTCCGATGTTTTCGAATAATGTCTATAATTTAAACTATTTCTGTAGAAAATAAAATGTAGGCGCGAGTACGAAGTAAGTAAAGAAACCAAACAACCTGTTTTGTTTATTTTTTATTTTCTATAGAAATGACTGTATTTGGAATTATCTTCATTATTCCATATTATTCCAAAATATCGATACATTTTCGATTTTTGTCAATACATTGTCACACCACTAAACGCCCTTCAAGCATTCGTGCTCCGCGGATTCCGATGTATGCTCATCTTCCCTATCACTTAGGGCCCAGAATCCTTAAGGGATAGAAAACAGAGATTCTCCTAATTATGATTGGTGTAACAAGGAGGATGACATGTATCACTTGCCTATGGAGTGTGGTCAGAACGAGGAATTACGAAAGGAATTGCAGACGTCATTTAGGGTGGACAAACTCAATTTGTTTTAGCATATATAAACTGTTGACGAGTACAAGTGAGAGGGATTTATTAACTGTATTAGATTTCGTTGAGCGTTCTCTATCCCTTATGGACTCTGGGCCCTAAGGGATAGCGAAGATGAGTACTATGGGGCTGATATTAACAAATTATTGTTCAGTCAGTCAGTCAGTCAGCGTGTAAGCGTCCACTGCTGGACATACGCCTCTCCAATTTTCCTCCAGTCCTCCCGGCCTTCAGCGATACGGAACCACTGCTTTCCGCCGGCGCTTAATGTCGTCGTACCACCTGGGGGGTGGTCTTCCCACACTCCGTTTTCCTGTCCACGGCCGCCAGTGTAGGATGCGGTTACTCCAATAGTCATCGTCTCTTTGGCTAACGTGCCCAGCCCACTGCTACTTGAGCTTAGCCACCCGGTGTCCAATATCGACCACTTTGGTGCGTCGGCAGATTGCCTCGTTGCGCACCAAATCACGTAGCGATATTCCCAGCATGGCTCGCTCCATTGCTCGCTGGGCAACTTTCAACCTTTGCACCAATTATTGTTAAACACCTAAAAATAAATAAAAAAAGTACCGTTTCTATAGGCGACCGTGTAAAGAAGCGTCAATACGCCAAGAAGCCGCTGGCAAAATTTAGTAAACAATATACTATACCTCGGCCGGGAACTGTGAAAGCGTTGTCTATGGGTAGAAGGAACGGCGACACCAGGTCTCTGGTTATGGGGGGGACGTAACTGTCTAAGGTGTTCATGAGCTTGCGAACTGACGGTACACCTGGAAATAATAAAGATAAAGATAAATGTTGTTAAAAATAAAACAATTTAATTTATAATTTGCGATTTCTACGTTTAATTAACTAGTGTGTACTTATATGTAGTGTATATCATAGTTATTTTCCATATATTATATTTTACATTCCCACACTTAAGTCTTTTGCTACTACCTACTTATATCTCACAACATACGACTCTCAAACATCCAAAGGTTGACTGGGAGAAATCCCTGTAAGGGATAAGTCCGCCTTTGCCCCTCATGTAAATTACTTATCGTTTGTTACTGTTAAATGTTTTGGAGCAATAAAGTATTTCTATCTATCTATCTATCCAATTCAGTAAATAATTTAAATTTTTAGGATTCCGTACCGTACCGGGACCCTATGACAAGCCTACACCGCCTGTCTACACGGTCTGTCTTGTCAGTCCGTCTGTCCTTCCTATAAAGGGCTGTGTATCTTTTGAACCATAATAGATAGCCGGTTGTTTGCACAGAATATGTGTTATTATAATGGTGGATATCCTAAAAATAATTTTAAAAAAAACCGGCCAAATGCGATTCGAACTCGCGCACCGAGGGTTCCGTATCGCCATGTCATGGCCAGCGCCACTCACGCCATCTATGGCGTGTTTATGAAATGGTTCATATTAGTTAAAACTCATGATTAGTTAAAATACTTCATACTCTTTCGGTAGATGGTGCGGCGCGCATACACTTTTTAGTGTCTTCTATGGGAACACCCTTGAATTTTTTACTTTTTCTTATTTGTTGTTATATCGGCCATAATGTGAAACTTTGTGAATTGTGAACTTGTGACTGTGAAAATTTCAACGGGCTACCTATTACGGTTCAAGAGATACAGCCCTCGGACAGACAAACGGCGTAGGCTTAGTAATAGGGTCCCGTACCGGATATGGAACTCTAAAGTAGTCGGGTAAAAACACAAAAATTACAGAAGTGTTGCATCCATGTGCGTTCACGCACACATCGATAATTAATATGGGCAAATCTCCCCATATTACCGTTTCGCGGACATGCTTTAGGTAATATGTTGCAGAAGGCTTATCATTGTCGGTTGATCGCCCATCTCGATCTGTGGGTGCCTGGATGACAAGTCGAGCAAAATCTTCACTAAAATTGCACGTAAAGTGTTCTTGCAGCTCACCAAATTTCGATTCATCTCCGTTCAGAGCCAGCAGTGCCGAACCGTAAATCACCGGCGTGTCGACTCCGCTGTAGCCGAAGTCTGACATCAGTTCCCGCATTTCTATTTCGACCAGCTCCAACAGCTGGAACCAATCGATTTACCAATGTAAGTACTTTTTAGGGTTCCGTATCTGGTACGGAACCCTATTACTAAGCCTACCCCGTCTGTCTGTCTGTCTGTCTGTCTGTCCGTCCGTCTGTCCGTCCGTGATAGGGCTGTATCTCTTGAACCGTAATAGGTAGCGTGTTGAAATTTTCACAGAATATGTGTTATTATGGCCGATATAACAGCAAATAATAAAAATAAGAAAAAGTTAAAAATTCATGGGGGTCAAAATTCATAGAAGAAACCAAAAAGTGTATAAGCGCGCCATCTACCGAATAGATTATGAAGCATTTTAAGTAATCATGGCATTTAACTAATATGAAGCATTTCATAACACGCCATCTAGATGGCGGACATTTTGGTGGACAAGTGTGTCTATCAGGAGCAGTTGCTTTACAGTATTTTTTCTGTGGGTTGCGGTGAGGTATTAGCAGGTTGTTGTTTTTTTTTTTACACTATACGATAAGTTTTCTTTTCATTAAAATTAAAAAAGTCAAAGAAATTCAATGTAAATTAAGTGAAAATTGAATTTCTTTCCCATTGAAAGAAAAGTATGCCGCACATAGCGGGACTTAGTAAAAAAAAATATTACAGGTACACACCTCATTGTCAACTATATCTGCTTTATTAACAAACACTATTATGTTTTTAATGCCGACTTGCTTCGCCAACAGGAGATGCTCTCTCGTCTGCGGCATTGGTCCGTCGTTCGCAGCGACCACCAATATGGCCGCGTCCATTTGCGACGCACCGGATATCATGTTGCGCACGTAGTCCGCATGACCAGGGCAGTCTGTGTGTGCGTAGTGGCGGAGAGCGGTGCTGTAGCCGATGTGGGCGGCGTTTATTGTTATACCTGCAACAGTATTGCTGTTTATTGAGCATTTTTATGGAAATAAGACTACACTCGAACTTGTCACATTTTGTTCTATCCGGTTCGATTAAACCCACGAAGAAGAACCGGCATGAAACATTGCAGGGTATTTTTTTTTCATAAATATTATTAGTGACTATCTACATAATAACATGGCCGGCGGGTGGCCGAGTTGTCAGGGCATCGGCTTCTCTTGCGAGAGGTCCGAGGTTCGAATTCAAGTGGCGTGTACCAATGACTTTTTTCTGATTTGAAAAAGTTACGTGAGATGACGACCGTTGGAGTAACTGTGTCCTACACTGGCGGCCGTGGACCGGAAAACGGAGTGTGGGAAGACCACCCGCCAGGTGAGACGACATCAAGTACGTCGCCGGAAAGCAGTGGTTCCGTACCGCTGAAGGCCGGGAGGACTGGAGGAAAATTGGAGAGGCGTATGTCCAGCTGTGGACGCTTACACGCTGACTGACTGACTGACTGACGTACATTACATCTGCTGCTCCATGGTTCGGATTCCATGTAAAAATGTAGGTCCATCGGGTTGACTGGAGGAAATTGCCTAAGGTAATAAGTCCGCCCTTGTCACATATGAAGTGGAGTAAAGCTACCGGCTACCTGTCACCGTTCGAAAGACACAGTCCTTTAAAGATAGGACACATAGACAAACGGAGTGCGATAGGCTTGGTAATTTTTTATGGAAACTGACTCTCTTGGCTACAACACCTAGTAAATCTGTGATGTCAGCCCATAACACCTTGGTGAACTAGGTGCCATGTCAGTGCTTCCCTTCAGTCGTGTTCAACTCGAAAATAGTTGTTTTTAGAGTTGGTGACATCTGCTTGAACACCCACGATGTACAAGTTGAAGAGGCGGCAGAGGTGTGTCAGGATCGTGGCGCTTCGAGATCCGTTGTCTCTGCCTACCCCACTGGGAAAAAGGCGTGACGTTACATGTATGTATTGTATTGTATTGTATTTATTTATCGTAATGTAAAATTTCACACACATGTAAAAATGATGTTTAGGTACATGTTGGTCAGTTACATTACTCGTCAAAAAAGTCAATGGCGATCGGTCACACACAAATACAATAAACTGTACAATAGATTATTCAGTAAAATTGTCATCGAGGTATTCAGTTACCTTGTAATAAGGTTTGTTCACAAGTAAGTCCTTTATTCAACACCTAAAAACAATATTACTCTTAATCACTTTTAGTGACTGAGGCAGCTTTTCATAAAGTTTGGGGCCTATTACTCGCGGGTTCTTTTCTGCCATTGCGCTTGCCATGTATTTATACATACATACATATCACACACGCTGAATCCCGACAATCGGGGTAAGCAGAGTAATCGGTGTTGTGCTGCAAGAACTCTGGTAAATTACAGCACAACACCGACCACCACGTTTCGCAAAGTATTCGAACAAGATTAAATCGATCAAGCAGCAAGTAAGGCACGAAGACCCACCTGCTGCATGATTCGGTGGAAGTACCGTGCCAAGGTGAGAGGTGGCGAGCCCGTCGCCCTTTAGCACGGCATCTGGTCCTTATCCCTTAGTCGCTTTTTACGACATGCATGGGGAGAGAATGCAGTGGGGCTATTCTTTTTTGAGTACCAGCCCCACACGGCAATGTATTTATGTATGTAACAAAATGTCTAACCTCTAGACTTCTCCTCCGGTGCTCTGTCGATCTCATCGTACGACACATACTGCGCCAGCCCGTCCGCTGCCAGCACCTTCGTGATAGCGGCGGTCAGCGTTGTCTTGCCGTGGTCAACGTGGCCGATCGTACCGATGTTGCAGTGTTTCTTCTCCTCCGCACTCGGCGCCGATTGGGTTGAGAATGCGACAGTGATGCGCTTGTATGCCGCGAGGTTTGCGCTGAGAATTCTTGCATTCAAAACCTAGAATTGAAGGGTTATTACCAGTGATCGGCGTAGGTAGTGCTATTCGCGGGATTCGGTGACCGTTATCTTAACATGGATATTCCTTAACGTAAGTTACCTAGTCCACCTTAGATTTTGTTTCTGTGAACAAATGTTGTTGATTTTCAATATCTGTGAATAAATATTGCTGTGTTTTGAATATTTGTTTTTTTCTTATCTTCATTATTTAATCATTTTCATATTTCACAAATTATTATAGGTAATAAAAAAGGTTTTTTTATGCAAACTGACACGGTTGGGTACATCACCTAAAACATCCGTGATGATCCAGCCCATAACACCACCGGTGAACTAGCCCGGATCACAGTATCATCAGTCCCGGAATCCCGGGGGATGTCCATATAAACATCATGTTCATGTTCATTGACCCCAAATGGCACTACCTACGCTGATCACTAGTTATTACGAAGTTAATTTCAGAATGAAATTGACTTTTTATTGCCCGACTGCGCAAAGCAGAAAGGAGGGTAATTTTATTGAATGTATGTATGTATGTTTGTCTATTTCTATGGAACGCTCTGTAGCCTTAACGGCTTTATAGATTATACATATGAGGTGTCGTTAGATTTGTCTTAATTGTGGAAGTGAAAATTCAAAATGGCGGCCGTGAGGTGCCATCCAAACTTTGCAAATAGGTTTTCTTAAAACCCCATTGAGTGGAGTATCATTGTGAAGAGCTCAAAAAGGTGACAAAAAAATTTAATAAAAAATCCCACTGCTAAAAAAAATTCACCACAAAAATAAAAACCAGGAAATATCTGTAGAAAATGCTGTAGCCTTCGGTGGAAACGACTGTGCCACGGTGAGAGGTGGCTAACCTGTCACCCTTTGTCAAGGCATCTTGTCCTTATCCCTTGTCCCCTTTTACGGAGAGGAGTTTAGGGGTAAAGTTTAAGTACTAAGGCCCACTTGCACCAACACGAGTTTAGAGTTAAGTAGCGAGTTATGGATTTAAACGCGGTTCCCACAGTCAACGGGTGCTAGCTTAACGAGTTAAACTGGTTTATATCTTAAATTTGTGTTGGTGCAAGTGGGCCTTAGAATATTATATAGCACTGTGCACTGCGCACTGTGTTGCTGCATCACCTTATTAAACACGGGAGCACATTCGCGGGAGCAACAGAAACAAAAAAGTGTACAACCGTTTTTCTGAATTTAGCCTGAATAAAAAAAAACCGGCCGAGTGCGACCGTGAACCTCGCACTGGGGGAAACCACTGTGCCACCCCGTATTTGAGTAAATTTTATTATTTGTTTGTTATACTTTTGAGTTTTCACTATAATCACAGCAAATTGTAGAGCAGAATAAAAAAAAATTGGAAAAAAAAAGTTTTTTACCCCACTTAATATTTTTACTTTTCGTTTTTTAGGTTTCCGTATCCCGTACGGAAGCCTATTAATAAGTCTTCGCTGTCTGTCTGTCTGTCTGTCCGTCCGTCCGTCCGTCCGTCTGTCCGAGGGCTGTATCTCTTGAACCGTAATTACCAGTAGCCCGTTGAAATTGTCACAGAATATGTGTTACTATGGCGGATATAACAACAAATAACAAAAAAAAGAAAATGTTAAAAATTAAGGGGGGCTCCCATACAACAAACGTGCGAAAAATCAATTAGTAACGCTACTGAATAATAGATGCGCCACAGGCTTTTATACATTGCATTGTTGAAAGACAAAAGATAGGCGGATATTATTGATAGCGGATAGATACGGAAACCACCGTGCGCGAGTAAAACTCGCACTTGACAGATTATTTTTTATCCGATATCCGCTACAATAACTCATTATTCTGTGAAAATCTCAACCGGCCACCTATTACGGTTCAAAAGATATAGACAGACAGACAATGTAGCCTTAGTAATTATTATACCTAATAGATACCTATAAGACTCCTGTGTGGATACGGAACCCTAAAAACAGAGTTTACTGAGACTGGACAGTCTCAGTAAACTCTGTTTTTAGGGTTCAAGCAGTGGACACTGCTTGAAACACAGGTGTATACCAGACGGCATATAACTTGAACCAGTTTGCGCAGGTACACTTATGGACAAAATAATTGGCACATACATTTTCTTATTTTATCATGCCTACTCTGTTCTAAGACTTTTATCTAACTTCTACCTTTTTCGCGGCAGCATGATAACACGATAATATTGCACGGAAGTGCATTTGGGAGCGAACCGTGCGCGGGGTGCGTAGGGCGGCGAGCGACTGGCCAACAGATCACTCGGTCTGCAGGCGCTCTCCCCGCCGTCGCATCCCGCGCCCTCCACCAAAGATACCCTAAAATCGGCTACTGTGCAGGTCCAAGTTATGTTGTTGTTGTTGTTTTGGTTTGGGGTTGGCTCTAGGCCTGCAAACTAATCCCGCTTGGTTGGTGACCTTCGTGCAAAACCCTGCAGTCTCCAGCAACCCCAGCCAGCCTATGTCTTCCATGAAAGACACAAGTCGACCGGGGTGTCTGCAGGCTGCTTATCCCTTAGTCGCCTTTTACGACATGCACCAGGAGAGATGCAGTGGGACTATTCTTAATTAGTACCGACCCCACACAGTACAGGTCCAAGTTATACGCCGATAGCTGTACATTGCAGTGTTTTTGTTTTAATGACACTTGGCAACATCACCTAACACATGGCAACGTCACCTAACACATCCGTGATGTCAGCCCACAACACCTTGGTGAGCTAGGTGTCATGTCAGTGCTTCCCTTTGGTCGTGCCGGCTACACTGAACTGGACGGAAAACACGAACTATTTACACAGCCGCTTGGCCCGACCTTTCATTCAGTGCGGTGGTATCGAACCGAGCGCGTTAAATCTACCATAGCTAGCCGAGCGCGTTAAATCCACCTAGTAAAGTAAGAGGGGAACTGAGCTAGAGGTTCACAATGTTTGAGAGCTTCGAAACATTTGCGGATGCAGAGCTATTGGAAACTACGGTGAAGGAAAACCCTTGGCCCAGGTTTCATATAAACTAATAATTTCTTTTTACATTTGGCTTCCTTTCTACGTCCCCATCCTGTGATGTGTTGCCATGCACAACGTGACTGGAAGACTTTATACATTGCGCATTACGGGAGATAAACAATTCAGTACTATAACCTAAAAATGACCTACGTAGAAAATTTAAGGAAACTTACCCTTATATTATTGTGGAGGCTGTTACGTAAAAGCAGGCGTACAAATATTCTGCAATTCATTTTTATAGTCGTCCTTTTCAGTGTTTCCTAAACATTTTCGTTTGATTTATTGAAGACTGAAGTAGAGTACAAAGAATATAATACTACTAGGGCGTGTAGAGTATATATAACCGACAGTGTTTCCGATAGCTTTCTCGAAAATTACCCACATCTTAGGTCGGAATACCCCAATTTCCCCACACGCAAAAGGGAAATTCCGAATTTAATCCCCTCTATGCTCGTATTATATTATTATAAATATGAGTAGGTACTATATTCTAATGTTTCATCTTTGCTACGGTTATTTTTGTAGTGAAGAGCACTTCAAGTGTTTTTGTAACAAACCTAAATAATAATAACTAAATAATTAAAACTTAACTAACAAATGTATAACAATGATAAAATTAACCTAATAAATAAATAAAGAAAAACTAAATACTAACATTCAAAATTACTGTAAGTAAAAAACTTCGTATTGCTCGTATTCGTTATTGTATTAAGTAACTGCTCGTATTGTATTTTAAAATTGTTACCTTAGTAAAAATAAATAAATAAATAAATAAAAATGCATCTTTTGTAACAAGCGTTTATTTTACCGTATAATTAAAAAATATAAAAACCCCTTCAAAAATGTATGAAATAAAAAAGAAATCGAACCCTAGAGTTGAAGGCGGTCGGTTATTTTTGCTTGCTTTAAGCACCACAACCTTCAACTCTAGGGTTCGATTTCTTTTTTATTTCATACATTTTTGAAGGCGGTTTTTATATTTTTTTAAATAGTTTTTTATTTCTTTAGATTTCTTTAGTTTATTTAATATTTTTTGTAATTTTTTGCTATCAATGTACTCGGCGGAATCGCTCGGCCTTCGGCCTAGCGATTCCGCCTCGCTTTCCATTCCGATCTTGACCAAAAAACGTCGAATTGAGAACCTCCTCCTTTTTTTGAAGTCGGTTAAAAATTTCACTAAGTTACATTATAATAAATAGAAGGTAGCTGATACCCAGAGCTTCGAAAAATGATATATGAAAAAATAGACGATAAATAAGAGGCGATACCATAACCATAAGGATACATTTTTTGTAAATCTAATCCCACCAAAAACATTTCATGCAAAATGGTTGCCAAGACTCACAAGCTCATAACGCTTTCACTGTTAAAAAGTTATGATCTCATGAAGAACCAGGTCCCTAACGTTACTCTATGTCCCTTACTCTACAAGGCCCAACTCATTCATTATTAGGCAAGGCAACATTAGGCAAGTCAGTCTGTTCTTATCTTCCCCGCAATGAAAGACAGAGAGAGGACTTTAATGCAATTCAGACTTGACCACCTATATTATTCGCGTAAATCGTACTTACTTTTAATGTCAATTTAAATCCAAAGGCATGATTTATCTTTTATGTGTAAATTCCCCACACGGCTCCCCACAAGCGATCGAATTCCACACACTTTGGGGAATTCCCCACAGATCGGTAACACTGAGGACAGCGTCAAAGTGACAGCCAGTTGTTTTTGTTGTTGTTGTAATGTTCACACAGGCAAAGACCGTACAGCTTCGTCCTAAATATTTTCCAATCTTCATTTTCCATATTCAGAAAATATTCCCTAATAGCAAGTAAGTCTCGAGTGACGCACGGCATCTTTTCAGCCTTTCAGAAATGTTATTGTCAAATAAAAGCTTTGGATAATAAAAAAACAAGTGATCCAGACAGTTCTGGTCGTCGTACCCTGGTCAACCGTACTCTATGCCGTGCCCCGACTTTGTCCTCCGATGAAAATAACGATAAGAAAACCGATACCTAAGTAATTAGTTTTAATCTGTGCAATCAGATTCTACCAACTCCTCAGTGATCGATCATCAACTGATTAAAATACCTAGTTTATATTTTAAATTGTTATACTTTTGTTGAGAATTTTTCATTGCTTAAGGGCATATACTGCGAATTTTAGCGCGCACAGTCATTTTGAGCGTTAGAAACATTTTTTTTCTAGAGATTTAGTGGCACGTAGTAAACTAAGTTATATAGAAAATTAAAGTCAAGAATGTGTTCTATACTACAGTATTTTTCTCATTACCTTATATAATTTACTTTCTGTGCAATGTCAACTCAAATCTGAGCCTTTTTAGACATTCCAGCGGAGAGGTGGTTTGGTGCAGGCGATTAGAGATTATGAAAACATAAAAGAAGAAAGTAATTCCTGGAAAGAAACAAGCAAGTCCTCTACTTTAATTTCTTCGGAACGAATTTTTGATATTTATTTTAGTTTTCTTAATGTAACTATAACAAATAATCAAATTTAGCGATTTTTTTTCAAGCGTAAACTGATCCATAAACCAATTTTTAACATACATTTGCAACGACTCATTAAAATTCATCCAATTTCCTATATATAATTCATAAAAGCAATAATATCAATATCCACTTTTCTATCAAAAATATTTATCAAAGTTCGGTCTAATATAAGCAGATGACGCTCCGCTATTTCCTCAGTATCCGCTGGACCACGGGGAGCCAAGTCCAGTCCGGCTGTCGTGGCCTATGTTTGAAATTATATTCTTTGGTTTTGAAGGTCAATGGCCACATTTCGAGAGGGACAGCTCTACAGAAAATTCGCGCAAAATGAAAGAGACAACACTGCACTTCCCCGCTATTACTGAATTGCCAGTTCCAGGGTTTTATGGGGAAATTTATTCAAATTAATTATACGAAGTAAGCACGTTTTTAACAGTTATACATCTGTAAAAAATACGGAACAGTAAAATATAATATTTTCTCCACTTAATTGCTTAAATCAGTAATTTCAGACAGTGGTAAGAAGGTTTTTTATTCAATTCAAATAAAATTGAATTGAGCATTTTTACATTTTTTACCTGGCAACATTATGGATTCCAGCATTTACGAAATTTTACCCAAAGAAAAGAATCAACGACGTAAAAACACGAGTTATGCCTTTTACTATCATTTTTCGTTCGAAAACGAATGCACCAAGCTTGCAGCAAACAGTAAAAGTATTTGGGTGAAGTGCAGTGTACCTACAGCTTCACGGAGGTAAGAAAAGTGCTTTTGATACTTGTCGATATTTCAAATTTTTCCACGATATCTCCTATATTTTCCAAGTATCATAATGTTACAGCATGTTATTTATTGGATGCTTGCCTTTGTCTGTAGTACAGAGTAAGTTATTACCCAAGTAGGGTTGTAGTGAAAATTGTCAAAATAAACATAACCTCTATAAAATGTGCAGTATCATCCATATATATTATGTATGCCGCACGCCTTTGTGTACAGGAAATTGAAATACGTCTCTAGTTCTCTATTACGAGAGATCCACAATGAAAAAAAAAACAATGCTGCTGGTTAATTAGGTAAGGTTTTTATTGAGTCAGTCCTATCTGATAAATGTACTGCAGCCTTAGAATATATTTATGACTCCCCTCTGATTCAACTCCTGCAGTAGCAAACCAATTTAGGTTACTGTCTACAACGGCCGACCACAAATCAAAGTATGTAGGTACTAATAATCTTATAAATAAAATCTTGGTGTGTTCTTTCCCAGATAACACCATAGAAGTCCGTAAAATGTGGGGCGTCTTCTGCAAAACACGCGGTAGAAGCAGCACGATCATATCACAGATTTCCTTCACCTAACTTGAACAATTTCGAAAGGTAAGACCAATGGTATGTACAATACTTATGGAAGTCAATCAGAACGGTAAAGAAAATATGTGAGTGAAATTGACAGCATAAGCGATGAGTCACTCAGTATCTGGGGCTTTACTGGCCTCTCAAGCGCGAGGTTGTGGGTTCGAATCCCAGTCCTTGTAAAAATCTTTACAATTTGCCCGTCGTCGCTCCGGCGAGTGAAGGAAAACACTGCAAGGAAATCCTTTCCATCCTTACAAGGTGGTAGGACTTATCACTGAAAATCAATCAATCCGAATCCAATCAATCAATTTACTTCTACGTCACGGCATGCCGTCAGCGGACTGAACAGTTAATATAAATGCGCACGCAGTCACGGGTATAATGCGCGGGGCGGATCTCGGCGTGTCGCCGCCGCAGCGGTTCGTCAGTGTTCTCCCTCGCACCCGCACCGTACTTGTATAGTGTATTCGCGTGGCGGGTCGCCCGCTGCGGCGACGACACGCCGAGATCCGTCCCGGGCACTATAAATGCTAGTATTATATACATACATGCTCATTACTCCTAATATGTTACAGGTGAGCTGCCCCTGCAAGCAGTGACAACGGCGAATCTCGTAGAAGAGTGGGGCGTCTTCTGCAAAACACGCGGTCGAAGCAGCACGATCATATCACAGATTTCCTTCACCTAACTTGAACAATTTTGAAAGGTAAGACCAATGGTATGTACAATACTTATGGAAGTCAATCAAAACGGTACAGAAAAGATGTGAGTGAAATTGACAGCATAAGCGATGAGTCACTCAGTATCTGGGGCTTTACTGGCCTCTCAAGCGCGAGGTTGTGGGTTCGAATCCCAGTCCTTGTAAAAATCTTTACAATTTGCCCGTCGTCGCTCCGGCGAGTGAAGGAAAACACTGCAAGGAAATCCTTTACATCATTACAAGGTGGTAGGACTTACAACTGAAAATCAATCAATCAATCAATCCGAATCCAATCAATCAATTTACTTCTACGTCACGGCATGCCGTCAGCGGGCTGAACAGTTAATATAAATATGCGCGCATCACGGGTAAATGCTAGTATTATATACATACATGCTCATTACTCCTAATATGTTACAGGTGAGCTGCCCCTGCACGCAGTGACAACGGCGAACCTCGTAGAAGATGTGGACCAGCTCTTTGGGCAACAACACAAGCAAGCCATTAAACATTGAAAGTGGTAAGGAGCGAGGGCCATTCCACCTTCCCAAAATGAGTGGATTGCTACAATAGAAGCACTTGAGCGTTTGTTTAAAATGTTACGTCTAGACTTTTATTTAGTCTCAACGAACTGTCTAAATCAAGACAATTTAGAAAACATGTTTGGGGGCGTAAGATCGAGCTGTGGAAATAACAACAATCCCACAGTCCAGCAATTCTTGCTGGACTAAAATCTGTGACGATTAGTGGCATAGTGGCGCACAGTCGTAGTATAAAATGTATCTTACAAGGTCAGTCACATTTAATAAATAATTTAGAAAACTTCATTTGTAAAGCGCCCCAGCTCAAACAGTTAAAGACGAATTGTTTTATGAAATGTTCGAGGAAATCGTGCATTTGTAATTATATGTAAGGGTAATATTGTAAGTATGTAGTAATATGAGGATGTTCATTATACTATATAAGCATTGATTTATGAGTTATAATGTACATACTTGTTATAAGCCAAGTAGTTGTAGGCGAATTTCACCATATAAAAAATTGTTAAGAGAAAAACAAACAAAAAAAGATCATAAAACAAACTTATTATGTACAGTTTCCTAGGTTGTACGGTTTGTGCCAATTATTTGGATGAAATTGCTTATTTACTTTAATATTTACTTGTGTAATAGTTTACTTGTACAAACACTTCATTTTGTAATAAAAGAGCATTTGCTGTGTACTCATGATCATTATTTGGCACATTTAGCTAAACTGTGACCATCTCACATTGATAGTTCTAAAATTGTCAGTTCTGCCTGCTCAGTCAGAGTGGGCTGACAATTTTAGAAATATCAGTGTGAAATGGTCACAGTTTGGCTAAATGTGCAGTACCTACTAAAAATATATTTAATTCGAAATTCCCGCCAATTCCCGCCAAGTGCTAGTTCTGAAGGACGCCGGTGGCCGCATTTGGCGCCACCAAGGTTAAAACATAGGCAAACAAATTTTGTATGGGCTTGTGCTTCTTCTACGCCCTAGTAGTATTATATTCTTTGCGCTGGACCTTCGCAGCGATCGGACGTGGGGGGCACGCTCTCGCTGGTTCGTCGTCGCTACCGCGCCGCGTCGTGGTGTCGACTCGATCTCAAGCTTCTGATGTAGTGATCACGCATCGACAGATGCTCTACTTAATTAAAAATGGAACCAAAACGGAAAAATATTATATCTCACGAGAGCACGCAAATGGTAAAACGGGTTGCAAAATTTCTTGAAAAAAAAAATTTTAAATGTAAGTTTTATACTAATATTATATTACACAGGTTTCTTTCACTTTCACGTCTGTTCGGAATCAAATTCATTATAACTTTTTTTGTATTGACAGCGCGACATATGGTGCCGAGCCACCCATAAGGTGTCTAACGACGCCCATGAAAATTCGGTCGTATGCGGGGGTTGCGAAAGCCATGCCGGCCTGACAGGTGCCCATTCACGCCCCTCTTGAAGGACCCGAAACTGTACTTGGGGAGAAATATATGTAACTATAAAAAATCGCCATCTCCATACAAATTGGCTCCACGCTCAGCACGAGAAAATGTATGGATTTTTTTAACTAATTCTAATAATTCTTTCACATGGATGTATAGAATGACAAATAGACCACTCTCTTGAAAAGTCATCATAATTTATTACCTACACCCCGTATATTATCTTATGAAGAAAGAAAAAAATTATCTTAATTTTAATTTTAGGTCGTAAAGCGAAAGCGACCGACGTCATGAAGAAGCATTTCCTTTCCGAAGAATTTTAAGAAGAAAGGTAATCAGAGGACATTTTATAGATATTTGCTTGTATAAGTGTAGTAGGTTTCTTTGGCAAACAAATACATACCAGTAATTTTTTTTTATAAATAGCGCGACATGTGGCATTTTTTCGCCTACAAGTAGGTGTCTAACGATGCCCATGGGCATTCTGTTATACTCGGGGACTGCGAATGCCATGCCGGCTTGAAAGGAGCCTTTTCACGCCCCTTTTGAAAAACCCCAGGCTTTACTTGGGAGGTAATATAGATGGGCAGGGAGTGCGTTCCACATTTTCCCGGTTCCGTGAATAAAATACCTATAGATATAAACTTACGAAGATTATTTCATGCCCACTTGAATTGAGCAAAAGTTGCTTTGATTTCAGACATATCACTCCTGACACTCTGGTAATAATATGTATATGACTACAAATGTACGTATACGTAAATGTAAATATACTACGTATTTATTGACTAAAAATAATATTGTTTTTTTTTTCTAGCGCGAAATTACAGAAATCCCAGGCGAAGAAAATCACAATCTAATCATAGAAGTAGTTGCGGATGATGTGATCAATGACAACAATTTCAGCATTGAAGGGCGGCGAATCGTGTCCCTTCAGTATTTACTGGATGGCTTACAAAATATATCTACCCATAGTGAAGGATCGTTAGATTGCCCTTTTTCAAATTTGAAATGTATAGAAGAATACCACAAAGGCTTTACATCAAATATGTACTTGAGATGTGAAGTTTGCAGAGCAGAGTTCACAAAATGTGAACTCTGTGAAAGCGAGTGGGCCGGACAGGATTCCTGCATTGGTGTTAAAAAGGTGTGCTCCCGAGTTGGCTCCAGTGCTGACGCGCCTATTCCATCTCTCCTACTCTAATGGTTGTGTGCCGGCGGCCTGGAAATCTGCGTTTGTGCAAGCGGTCCCCAAAAAGGGTGACCGCTCAAACCCGTCAAACTACCGACCTATAGCGATTACCTCCCTTCTCTGTAAGGTGATGGAGCGCATCATCAATGCGCAGCTCATGAAGTACCTAGAGACAAATGACCTCATCAGCGATCGGCAATACGGCTTCCGGCCAAAACGATCTGCTGGTGATCTCCTAGCGTACGTCACTCACCTTTGGGGGAAATCGCTTGAAGGTCATGGCGAATCCTTGGCAATTGGCCTTGATATTGCCAAGGCATTTGACCGGGTTTGGCACAAGTCGCTCTTGGGCAAATTGCCGGCTTACGGACTTCCTTCTGGCCTGTGTGACTGGGTCGCCGACTTCCTACATGGGCGTAGCATTCAGGTCCTAGTGGACGGTTGCTCGTCGGACGCCATGTCAGTGAACGCCGGCGTACCACAAGGATCTGTGTTGTCACCCACGCTGTTTCTTCTGCACATCAATGATATGCTGTCTCTGGGCAACATACATTGTTATGCAGATGACAGTACGGCACACGGATCCTACACCAGTCACCCTTCAGCCAGTCGGGATGTTGTGGATGAGAAGAGACGAAGACTTGTGTCTGAGCTCGAACATACACTCGGTTCTATTTCCGAATGGGGCCGTAGTAATTTGGTCGAGTTCAACGCTTCCAAGACACAAGTTTGCGCGTTCAGTGCGAAGAGAGTGGCGTTCACACCGGCTCCTTCATTCCAAGGCACGTCGCTCAAATTAAGCGAACACCTCGGGGTCCTCGGAGTCGAACTGTCGCACGACTTGAACTTTCGTCGCCACATCGAGGGGAAGGCCAAGCTGGCTTCTAAAAAGCTGGGCGTACTCAATAAGGTGCGACGGTACTTCACGGCGGACCAAAAGCTGCTGCTGTATAAATCGCAGATCAGGTCTTGCTTGGAGTACTGCTCGCACCTGTGGGATGGCTCTGCCAAATACCAGCTTGCGCCTCTTGACTCGATCCAGCGTCGAGCCGTGCGACTAGTGGGTGACCCCGAAGTGTCCCGTGATCTGGAACCACTGCAACACCGTAGGGATGTCGGCTCCCTAAGTGTGTTCTATCGCTTATTCCATGGGGAGTACTCGGAGGAGCTGTTTAACGCGATCCCGCCGTCCCCTTTCCACCTCCGCACCACGCGCACTGGGCAGGGATTGCATCCATATACGCTGGACTTACCGCGCATGCGTACCAATCGATTCTGCAGATCTTTCCTGTACAGAACCGGTAAACTCTGGAACGCTCTCCCTGCTCATATATTTCCCCCCAAGTACAGTCTCGGGTCCTTCAAGAGGGGCGTGAATGGGCACCTGTCAGGCCGGCATGGCATTCGCAACCCCCGAATACGACCGAATGTCCATGGGCGCCGTTAGACACCTTATGGGTGCCTCGGCGCCATATGTCGAGCTAACAATAAAAAAAAAAAAAAAAAAAAATGTACTGATGATCCTGCATTACCTTACGATACGAATCACGGAATTGTTGCTGGTGCTATAAGTATTGGAAGCGGAAGCAGTAACTTATGTGAATTAGCGGCATGTGCTAACATTCCATCGTTGAGTCACTCATTGTACGCAAAAGTCAGCCAAAAAGTATATGAATCGTTTAAAGAAACATCATTAGACGAAATGAAAAATGCCGGCATCTTGGAAGATGCCGGCATTTTCATTTTTCATTTCGGATTCAGATTGCAAAGAATGCTAAAAGGTGTAGATATAAATGGCATTCCTTTGATTACTGTCACAGCAGATGGGTGCTGGTCGTAGCGGTCCTACAGAAACAACTACAGTGCCAATTCAGGTGCAGCGGCGGTCGTTGGCGCTAAAACAAGGAAAAGTAAATCTAGGAGTCAAAAACAAGTACTGAACCTGCTCTCGCGCTGACAATAGAAAAACAGAGCCAAAAAAAAGTTCAAAAAAAAGCTGAAATCGGCACTCTTGTTAGCACAAAAGGGCCATTGACGATTTTAAAAAAAAAATTAATGTTTTGTCGTTTTATGTATCTCTTTTCTAATTTTATTTATTGCTGCGTTGTACTTAGTCATATTATTTTATTGTGTTGTTCCTTTTTGTATTATTCTGTTTTTGCTATCCTTTGTGTTATTAATTAATTATTATAAGGTATTATTTTAAAGTTGTTATTTATAGTGTTAGTCATTTGTTTGTTTATTGATAGAAAAAGGTACTGTGCTTATGTTAGTGTTTTATTTTATTATTATTACTCTGGGCCCATCTGAAAAACAGCGCTATAGGTCGCCTTGTGCACCTATAGCACATGCTGAGATGGGTCCATATTGTCATTAATTGTGTTATTAATTTAGGTTCTGCTTGTATAATTTCATGTTTTTTTTGTAATGTTTTCTTTTTTTGTTTGTTATGATTTTAATGACAATAAACAACATTTTTCTTTTCTTTCTTTCTTTCAAAAGAACACGTGTGCTACAAAAATCACACCGGAAGCTCTTCAAGCATGGAAACTGCTCTTTTAGTAGAAGGCTTGGCTGGGGTTTCCAATACGTACACCTTTCTTTCAACTAGCTGGTATGATAGACGTATAGTTTACGCTTTTACGATTCTAAAGATGTAATTTTTATTCTGCGGAAATTAGTTTCGGAGAAAAAAATTGGTTGTCTGTAAAGGCGGTTTACGGACGATAGTTTTACGTGATGACGTGGAATAATCGTAGTACATAGAGCAAAGATCAGTAATTCTATTTCCAGTAGAAAGATTAATCATCTTGTGACTGGCCATCAATAAACTTCTGTTGTCTGATCTTGACAGTTTTACTTCTTATGACGTTTCCATGGTAACTTTGACCATACCGATTGTGCCTCTCTATCGCTTGTTACGCGCTCTCGCTTGCACACACAGGTTCAGATGGAACGTGACACTTTGTCGTAAGGGCAATAAAAAAGAGGAAGCATGAAGACATTACATCAAATCAAAAAAATTATTAAATTGCGGGCTGATATTTTGAATGTGGAATAAAAATTCCTGGCTTCAAATGCAATTAGTTTGGTATATGATGTCGACAGTAACCTGGTTGAGTCATTTAATTCTGTCGTCGCAAAGTATACAGGAGAGAAACGAATAAACTACACCTTACGCAATTCATATCAGAAACGATGCTCCGCAGCAGTAATTTCCTTCAATAAGAAAAACGTAATGTCCATGATTCACATATCCGTATTCGAAAATTCACCGGGATACTACACTGAACTCTATGAAAAGATTAAAGAAAACAGAAAACCAAGTAAACAAATTTTCAGGAAACATAGCATAAAATGATGACCCCGATTATGGAAAAAAAGGCTCAGAGCGTAGACTTGAATGAATAAGAATATGAACTAAAAAAGATGGAGAATTTTGGATTAATCTGTAAAAGAAGGGACTATACAAGATGTGCATCATTCATTGGTAAGATCTATAGTAAAGCCCCGAAATGTCGAAAATATGCCATCGGTGAAACATGGTAGAGAAAATGAAATACCAGCACTAACACAGCTGTGTGCACAAGAAAATGTAACTTTACGTAAATGTGGAATATTTATCGACAAAGTCCTCTGCTTTGCAGGAGTTTTTTTTTTTGTCTTTTTTTTATTGCTACCGAACTGGGTGGCTCCCGTCCGAGGTCGCACCCTCAGGCGCAGCCAATTTCACCCCCGAGAAGGTGCCAGTCCGGCTTGGAGGTGGACTAATGTTCCTGGGGAAAGACTATTAACCCGCGATTTGAAGATCCGTGGATTATAGGAGTGGGGGAAGATATTCCCTGGGAGCCCGTTCCACTCCTTTGCAGTGCGGCACAAAAACGATTTAGAGAATCGTGCAGTTCGAAGAACTCTTCTGTCGACTACAAAGGGGTGTTCCGCGAGAGTATGGCGGGTTTGGCGTAGGCGAACAGGAGGAGAAGGGATAAGGGAAGTAAGTTCGTCAGAGCAGCGGCCATAGTAGTACCGATAAAACAGGCTCAATGACCCAACGATACGTCTGTGCTTTAGAGGTTGAAGGTCCTTTATGAGTACAGAGTCACCAATCAGGCGAATGGCTCGTCGCTGAATAGAATCCAAGGCTGAAAGAAGGTACTCAGAGGAACCCTCCCAAAGATGACTGCAATATTCCATCACCGGTCTTACTTGTGCTTTGTAGAGTGTAAGCAGTTGGGTCGGCGTGAAAAATCGCCGACATCGGTAAAGGATCCCTAATTTTCGAGACGCTAGTTTCGCCTTGGACTCTATGAACGATCGAAACCCAACGTCCCTGGACACCTCCATACCCAGGACGCCCAGACTACAATCGTTGGGGACTTGGCTGCCCTGAAATGGCTTGGAGAGAAAACGGATCAGCCTTAGTAGAGAAGGCACAAGCTTCCGTCTTGGCTACGTAGACCAAGTTCTTCTTCCCCCAAGAGGATACTTTTTCGAGAACCTGGTCAACCCGAGCAACAGTTTCGCGTCTCGCGTTTGCTGCTGAGGCCTCTCTACCCTTCCAGTCCTTGATGAACGCTTCGTGCACCGTGCTGTCGTCCGCGTAACAGTGTATTTTGCCGAGCGAGAGCATGTCGTTGATGAACAATAAAAACAGCGTATGCGACAGCACGGATCCTTGTGGAACACCAGCATTGATTGAGTAGTCGGCCGAGCAGGCACCATCTAGGGTGACAAAGATCGACCGACCACTCAAAAAGCTGGAGATCCAAGTGCACAGTTTTGTAGGGACACCGTAGGCCGGAAGCTTGCTTAAGAGTCCCCGGTGCCAGATGCGATCGAATGCTTTGGATATATCCAGAGCGACCGCCAGCGATTCCCCAAAACCATCGAGCCTTTCAGCCCATAAATGCGTGACGTACGCTAGTAGAATGTACGTTAGTCCTGCCTGAGGCATATTTAGAAATAAAGAAGGGGCATGTGGAGTAGTTGAAATCAAATGTCCCTAAACAGCTAAGAACATGGACCCGGACGAAGCCATAAGACATAAATTAATACCATTCTGTTTTGACTCGAAAAATCTATCTGTCAAAGTAAACGAAAACGACAACTGGTACTTCCAAGTTCAAGGTGAGCTACACATCACAAATATTGACGTTTGTCTGTTTGCTGTATGGACTGGTCATCAGCATGCACTAAAAGTTACCTATATAAAAAAGGACGATACTTTCTGGCAACAGAAAATATGCCATCAACTAACAAAATTCTACATGAATTGTGTCCTACCTGAATTGGCTGATTCTCGCCTTGACTTGACTTGACTATTAGAGAGCCAACTTATATATTGAAAGAAATTGCAGAAAAGAACAGTCTTGAATCTCAAGAAGCTAAACAAGCTGAGCGATCCAAAAAAATTGTCAAACATAGGAACATTTTGTCTTCCCATCCCCACACACTGCCGAAACCATCAAACTCAATTCAATCAAACCTTCACCACCCGCATCGTTAAGTAATTCAGCTCACCACCCCTTAAGAAATCGATCTAAGAACCTGAGAATCATCATACATCTGGAACCTCGGCGCATGTACTCGAATTCATAAGGTCGAAATATCGTCCATTAAACGATAGACACGTTCGAAAAATTATATATAAGTTTATGAAAAAAAAATTAAAAACTTAAAAAAAATGTGATTGAGTTTTAGTAAAAATTTAAATTTAGATTCTAATTTAAATTATTTACCCAACAGTGGGTACCTATTTATAACCTTCTCTGCTTATAGGTACTATAAGAAAGTAGAGCACTCATTGACACGCGTGATGTACAGTTCCAAGGAGGATTACAGTTCCCTCGAAACTTCAATGCCACTCGACATACCTGCGCAGTCAACGAATTTTAGGTCATCACTCGTAGATCATAGGGTAGATAATTGCTTCACTGAACATGCGCGAACCCAAGATGCGAGCGACATTAAAGTCTACCTTATGGTGTAGGAATTATGACCTAAAATTCGTTGACTGCGCAGATAGGTCCAGCGGCATTAAAGTTTTGAGGGAACTGTACGAACGCTACAGCTGATGGCATGAATCGAGTAAGCTGGACAGCGCGGTGCTCGCTTTTCCCCCCAACTCCCCGCCTACATCAGCCCGAATCACATAGCGCGCATTCGCGGTCAGCTCCCTTAATAATTTGATTGAGACCTCTGATTTTTATCGAAAAATAGGTATACCAATTTCAAATAAATACGCAGTCGAGCGATAGACGGACGTGCGGGGCGTGCCCAGGTTTTTGGGAAAAGTTATAACAACCCGGACCGTGGCAGTCTCCCGACTGCTCCTTCATTTTCTAAGTTTGATTTATTTTAGGAAATTTATTCCAAATTTTAGGTGATTTATTTTATTGTAGAATAAGTTTATATTGTAAAAATTAAATAGAGAAAAAGTTCAAAATGGCGGCCACTCTTTTTTTTATTTCAACAAAATAGGACAGGAAAATAATAAAAGAGTTTTGTTAAATGTATTCCTTTTCACACTTTTATACTGAGTCATACAATATTTACAACGGATTTACATAAAAATTAGAAAATGCACAAAAATAAAACATTACAGTTGAACCCCCAATCGGTGAGTATTTATCAAATAAAATTCTACAAAGCACCTTGAAAAATGTCTTTGTAATCCAACGAAACTGGTATGTATGTACCTATCTACATTGTTATGATTAAAACAATATGGTGAGACAGATATAAACGCTCTTAAAAAACCCTAAAAAGAAAACAAAGTGGCACATTTTCACTTTGATGTAAAACATTTTTATATGCATTCAATAAAAACAGCATGCTTTATATTTTTGCACTTACAAGAAACATGTCACTTCACTTCACTTTTAGGCAACCAAATGGAGCAATGAACGCCAACGTTTAAACACCACTAGGGGGCGACACTGTGCCGTGAGGTCCACCGCCCGAACTGTCAATAGAGAGCTGTTGATAACTCCTTAATGGATTATTTTCGTGTGCATGTGTCTGAGCATTTTCTATGTTTTCAGCAAATTATTCCAACGTTATTATTATTATTCTAACGTTATGTTGAGGCATTGTTGTGCAATCAGTGCCAATGTGTTTGGAAAAAAAAGGTGGGGTACAAATTTCCAACCGATAAAGATAGGTATGGTACGAAGATGGCTCGTATATCTATAAACTAGACAGATACATGCATCGACCCGTAACTGATTATAACTTCTGAAATAGGCTGATTATGATTCATAGAGATAGTTGCAAGAAAACCCCAAAAGCGTACGATTTTGTATGGCCATAAGGAAAGATAGGTTATCTATATGACATTCAGTGCTCACACATGGCATGTCCTTGAAAAGTTGAGAGGAACAACTATTAAGTGATGCGCCGACTCGAATAGTCTTATTGCAATTACTAGAATGAGTGCAGAATCTCATTACACACGACGGCATTTTCGATGTGTTAGCGGCTCGTGGTTAGCGGTCCGAACGCGTGCGTAGTTGGTGGGCGACTAACTTCAGAAAGGACTGTGGTCTTGTATTTAATGTGCCGCTTGGGAGCTCAGATAACCTATCTACCTCCTTTTAACTTATAATATCATTGATGGCCATTGAGAGTTCTCTAGACTTTACGAAACAGTGGCGCCAACTAGTGGGCAACAAATACACTTTAGCCGTCATTGGTACTTAAATGCTTTTATGTTATGTCATGTCAGGTCTTTACGTAGTTGTGAGTAAAAATTATAGGTACTATTTCTTAAGCACTTTATAAAGTGTTAAGTAGTGAATTTAAGTTAGGTTATTAATATTTTAACCAAACCTAACCTACCCTACCACTAAGCCTTGTTACAAACTTCACCTTATTTTAATGCACTTATTCACTTTATCTCGGACATGGCAAGTCGCTGAGCGTAGTTTCGGGCACAGAACATACAACGAGTTGTACCACGATTACTTAGTAAGAAGACCAGTTTAACCAAATTCCCATACAACAATTTGCGAGTTATAATACCTCCAATTTGTGCAGATATAGTTTTTGCACCAACTATAAAATAGTACAATAAGGCATTTATGTATTTATATATTATGTATAATGATAATGAATGACAGGCGACTGATACTGGTGGAGATCGGGGGGTAACATTGTTCGCGTCCATGACACCTGAGGATCGTCAAGTGACATGTGCCTCCTGGGTGGTGCCATCTGAGCAACAAATGGTTTGCAGCCGCCCTGGTCTTCTTGTGGCCTACATGCAGGACATAGGCTGGCTGGGGATCGAGGGGTTTTGCTCGTAGGCACCTGAACAAGAGGGACTTGTTTGCAGGCTTACAACCAACCGCTACAACTGCTACAAGAATAACCGGTGGAGATCAAATGTGGGGAACTGCATCGTTTTTTTTTTTTCGTGGAGCGGAAATATCTGTAGCTAGTCCGACTCACACTTGGTCGGTTTTTTTATATTCTGCGGTTTCAGGAGTGGCTTTATTGGCTGTTTCTGACTATCCAATGAACTCTTAGGCTCTGCCAGTAAAAAAATAATTATAATAATACATTCAACTGCTTTGTAAAGTGCTTTTCATCCCCCGACTGATATAAGATGTCATTGTGTTACAATATTTGTCACAAAGTATCATGCAAGTCTTTAGAACAATACAAATTATTTAAACCATACGGTCTTAATCAGGAATGGTTAATGGGCGGCCCGCAACTAACTTGAGCGTAAGCATTAAAGCCGGCCTACGGTATTGGAGCTGTCCAATACAGGAGCTCTTCTAATGAGGAATTACAGTTGACAAAAAACATATTTAGTCTGTGATAAGAAATTGCCTTATATAATTATATATTTTTTTGTCTCGGCAATTCTCTTCGGCGAACTATGCCAGTCGAGTGTGAAAGGGACACGGTGATGAAATTAAATGAGTGATATTGTCTTTAAGACCATAACATAACATTATTTTCACAAATATATACAGTTTTTTTGGCACGCCAAAATTCTTCATCTCTTGAATCGGCCCTGCTTAAAAATTTATTTCCCCACCCTGGTCTACATACTTATCAATAACTCTCTAGGTTTTTATTAAGACTTAAGACCAGCTCAATATTGTTAGGTGTTAATGAGAATGACTCACTGGGAGTTTGCATCAGGCATTTTTAAATGTTGTAATTACAAACCGACATACTTTACTAGGCACCCAGCGGTGACGCTAGCGGCGGGTTTAAGGGTTGTCGCTCTCACTCACTCACAGAAGACAAACTTGAGAGCAGAAATGACATTTTTGAAACTGAGAGCAGCAATGACATTTTGAACGCTGAAATGACATGTTTGAAACTGAGAGCAGCACTGACATTTTGAATGCTGAAATGACATTTTTGAGAGCAGGAATTACTTTTCAAGATGGCGCGTTTAGTTACGGTTTTGGCCGCGTGCCTAGTAAGGTGTCGGTCTGTAAAATGCAAATTGTTGAACAAGTAGGTACTTGTGACAAGGAAACATTTTCTGGATTTAAATCAACTGTCAAGTGCAAATATTATAGCTAGATGACGATACAAAGATCACTGGGATAATTATTTAAGTTAATTTTTTTTCCAAAGCACTTCTTCGAAGATAATCTGATTACAATACGTCCCTCCCATGCCAAAACGACGAATGTGCAATTTTGGCGAAAATTACCTTTTGATGTAGTTTCATTAATTTTTATCAAATTTTTGCAATGCCAAAGTCACGAATCTCTAAATTATCGGTACTCAGAGATATTTTATTGAGAAATAATAACGAATGTGACTTTTTTCGATGTTACTGTGCCAAACACACTAATGTTTATCATTCGTGAAATAATTTATAAGATAATTTAGAAGTACTTGAATTTTAGCAATACCAGAGTCACGAATTTGTAACATTGGTTAATTCAGCACTGACAATAAAAGGCAAATATCTCAGAATGACCTTTTTGCACATTCGTCGTTTTGGCATGGGAGGGACGTAGTGATCTGAATACAATTTTGAAATATAATAGTTCCAATGACAATGCTGCATTGTGATACAATATGCGAAATTTATTTTTAAATTTAGAGAAATCACGAAGTTTAATCAAGTTAAACCACGAACCAGTCGGGCGATCGCACGGTGAGTTACCGAAGCTGACAGACGACACCAATATGAAGGTATCTGTAGGATATTCTCAGAATCTGACATTGCGTAGTACGTAGTCTTGCTTTCGTTACTTGGTGTGAAGATGGCAACCCTATTATTTTAATGGCAGCACAATATTCCTCTCAGTAATCTTCTGTCAGATAATCTCACTTGAAACATCTGGACACTTTCCAATTATGATTGCTATTAATAATTCTTCATGATCTTAATAAATAAAGCGAAGTTTCTACGGGTTACCGGCGGCCGTGTATATGCCAATATATGAATATCCTTATAACTCGAGAACCGCTTTATCGATTTGCATACGGTTTTCACTGTTACTTTCTGTCACTTCTCAAGATGGCTTTTTAGACCATATAAATCATAACACTACGTCATCGGCGGCCTGAGCTGTGAGCAAAAAGTCACGCGAAGCGTAGCCGCGGGCAAAAGAGTGTATAAAATAAAATAAGTAACAAGCAATCAACATTAATTTACATACAGAGAGTTTAGATGACCTGCCAGAACAACGGCATGACAATGAGAATAAAAAACTTGATATTACAACTCGAGAAAATTTCAAAGAAAATTAATATAGTACTTTGTTCCACTGCATAATGAAAAGTTCATATTATGCAGTGCTTTCAGCTATAGCGCCTAGCTATGTAAATTTAAAACTGTTTAGAAATTTTAAGGTAAAAAAAAAAAATTGACATAAGTATCAAGTTTATTTGTTCCAACTATCATCAGCAGCGTGACCAAACTTGGATTTTTAAAAACTAGGGATTTCATATTTACTCCATGCAACAATGGCCAGATTCTGGAAGAGCCAAATTTTAACAGTTGCGGCCATAGTGAAATGGCCAAAACTATCAAAATGAAAAGTGAAAAAAAAAATTTTTTTATTAAAAAAAAAATCAAATAAAAAATCAAAACCCTAATAAATGTACAATACTAAAATCATGCATATACGAGTAGAGACTATTGGGCCGAATTACAGTAAATTGTTTTACAGTACCATACTATATTCTTGAGTTAGAATCGGGTTGTCAATTTTTGTCGGGTCGAAAGCAAAACCGTTAATAAATTTTTCAAAATTAACACAATCATGAAACAATTTTCAAATACAGCACTGGCACACACATAGTACAGATAAGTAGTCATATTGTATCTTTAAATTGGAAATGTTTAGGTACTATATTAGGATTTAAGCGTTCGATAGTGGAGAGTGAATTCCATGTTCGACTTCCAGATGAAATGTCGCACCGTCCTTAGGTCCATGTTGGGATCCAATTCCTGAGCAAACGGACAAAGAAAACATTAAATAAATATTGCAATGATGTGTACTCCTGTGGGCAATAAAAAAAAACTATAGATATCTTATCATCAGCTTTTTTTTTTTTTTTTTTTAAAGAAACTGACACGGTTGGCTTCATCACCTACAACATCCGTGATGTCAGCCCATAACACTGGATGAACTTGGTGCCACGTCAGTGCTTCCCTTCTATCGTGCCGGCTACACTGAACTGGACGGAAAACACAAACTATTTAGATAGCTGTTTCGACCGACCTTTCATTCAGTGCGTTGGTACTAACCCGGGCGGGTTAAACCCTACCACCTAGGGTAAGAAGGTATATAAGAAGGGAGTCATATCCCTTAGTCGCCTTTTACGACCACTGTGATTGTCACAAACTGTAAAACTCTTCATGATTACAAGTCACGTCCAAACCCACAACATGAAACTGAACCTAACGTCAAGCATGACAAACCCACTAGTGAATGTTAAAAACACAAAACATCATCCTAAGAATGCTTGTCAATGCAACGTGGTTCTCCAAAAAATTTGATATACAGATCTGATTTATTAATCTCTTCGGTGTGGAAGTCGGAGCAAGAGGACGACCAGGGAAGTCGCTCTACAGTTTCTTCAAGAATCTAGGCCTGTCAAGATCGACGCAAAGCTCATATATAGAGAGAGCTTCCAAAAAACGTCACTGGAGGACAGAATATGGATAGGTCGAGAGAGGGAGGTCGAGAGCGGGACTGTGGCTCTGTCCAAGGTCGAAGCCCAAGGTGCAGCCAATCTACCCCCGAGGAGGTGCCAGTCAACAGCAGAGTAGCACGACCTTCACGTCCGGCGCAGTCACCTACCGCACGACACACAGAGTAAACACTACGGCCCACCTGGTCACAGCAGAGCAGCTCGACCTTCACGACCGGCGCAATCACCTACCGCACGACACAGAGAGTAAACACTACGACCCACCTGGTCACAGCAGAGCAGCTCGACCTTCACGTCCGGGGCACTCACACAGAGAGTAAACACTACGACCCACCTGGTCACAGCAGAGCAGCTCGACCTTCACGTCCGGGGCACTTACACAGAGAGTAAACACTACGACCCACCTGGTCACAGCAGAGCAGCTCGACCTTCACGTCCGGGGCACTCACACAGAGAGTAAACACTACGACCCACCTGGTCACAGCAGAGCAGCTCGACCTTCACGTCCGGGGCACTCACCTACCGCACGACACACAAACAGTAAACACTACGACCCACCTGGTCGAAGCAGAGCAGCCCGACCTTCACCTTCGGCGCGGTCAACTACCGCACGACACACAGATAGTAAACACTATGGCGTACCTGGTCACAGCAGAGCAGCTCGACCTTCACGTCCGACGTAGTCACCTACCGCACGACACACAGAGAGTAAACACTACGACGCACCTGGTCACAGCAGAGCAGCTCGACCTTCACGTCCGGGGCACTCACACAGAGAGTAAACACTACGACCCACCTGGTCACAGCAGAGCAGCTCGACCTTCACGTCCAGGGCACTCACACAGAGAGTAAACACTACGACCCACCTGGTCACAGCAGAGCAGCTCGACCTTCACGTCCGGGGCACTCACACAGAGAGTAAACAGTACGACCCACCTGGTCACAGCAGAGCAGCTCGACCTTCACGTCCGGGGCACTCACCTACCACACAACACACCGAGAGTTAACACTACAACCCACCTGGTCACAGCAGAGCAGCTCGACCTTCACGTCCGGCGCGGTCTCGCTGTCCCCGTTGGACGTGGATTTGTTGCTGCCGGTCGTACCGGTCGCCCCCACGTCTCCCGAGCCGAGGATCTTATCGACTACGTGCTCGGCCACTTTGCGGCACTGGATGAAGTCGTTGGCGACGAGTCGGTCCTGGAAAAGCTGTTATGTTGAGACGGTTGGGTTGTCTTCGCTTGACATCAATATAGATATTATAAATAGTTTTATTACCCGCTCAAGCGCCCCGGTTCACCTTTGGACCGGCATCGCAGTGTCAAAGAAACACGTCCTGCGGCGCAGCCGACTTTCGACATTAAAATATATAAGCTCTTTCAATATGAAGATAAGGCTCAAATTATACTTCTAACAAGGTGAAGATCTGATTGATCTTGATCTGATTCATTTTGTTGGCAATCTTGAAGAAAAATAAACCTCACCTAAGAGGTCACAGATTGAAACTCAATGTAACAAGCTTTTCAACGGAAGCAAGAAAGCACTTCCTGACTAACAGATCGTGCATTCAAAAATAGGCTTGACAAGTATTTAAAAATCGAAGAAATATAACAGATAGCAACACCAGTAATCATCATAGACATGAACATAATTCATCATATTGAGCTGCCGGTTCGTTAACAAGTAAGAAATAATAATAAAAAAAAAAAAATCACTTGCTATTAGGTGTTACAATTTTTTTTTTACTGAAAAAAAAAAAATCTTTTTCCATGCCTAATTGGGCCCACGAAAACATGGCAACATTTGACAAATGCGGTTCTCGCGCATTCGGACCTTGAGCGGTTATTTGGTAATAACGATGAAACCAAAAATATGTTAAACTCACCTTCTTCTGCCGATCCTGTTTGCTTTGGTAGCTCGAGTGCGGCAGCAAGAAGAAGGGCACTTTGATCAGTTTCGGAGGTGCCATATCGACCGCCACCTCTACCACCCACGAGGGGACTGTCTCGCTCAGAAGATTCCCTTCTGTCTCACCGCCCGCATCGCCCACCGCCAATCTGTACAGGGTTCTCCCACCGACTTCACTAAATATCAACGGAGTGTGAAGCGGAACTGTAAAATACGAGTTTCCCGCTATCGATATCTTTTGTCCTTTATCGTTGTGCCTGCTCGCGTGATTCCAGTGCTCGAGCAACGCTTGCAGAAGCAGCGCACCGAAATTTACCTTCTGATCGTTTTCAGTCGTTAAACCGGCCTCCTTCGCGCTGACCCATGCACTCAAGCAATCCGTTTCGTCCTGCCCTAGGTGAATCGTCAGCATTCCCGTCTTGAGGTCGACGTTAAACCAATTCGGAACGTAAACCATTTTGAAGCGCCTTCGTATTTCATCTTCGTAGTTAATATCGCCGAGATCTTCGATCTTTTTCGCTTTAAGTACATCGTATAACGCGACGTTATTCGCCGTGTCCTTGGTCAAGATGTGCCTTTTATCGTTAAGCACTGTATAATGTCGAATTGCGGGACCGCCCGGTATGTGACTTATCGGCGTAGTCTGGTATACGTTATTTGTGTTGTAATTATTTGAATTGTAACTGTTAGTCGCGTCGCAATTTAGAGAATTCAAAGGTGGAAGTTTCCAACATTTTATATCTGATTCCGTTGTCGAGACCCACACTCCCTGAGAGTCGGCCGTGAAGCAGAGCTTAAGAATAGGTGCGGTTTCTTCGCATACTATAACAGAATTTTCAGGGTTGCGTAATTCTGTGATTATGACTAATTTATCCCTACCGCCCGATATGATATGTGAGAAGGAGTCGGTCGCTAGCAACGCCCAAACGGCCTCAGCGTGAACTCTTATCGTTTGAACGCACCGTTGCTGTCCCAACGACCAGTGTTTGATACTACCGTCGGAGCCACCCGAAACGCAATGATTTCCGTCTCGACTTACTACCAGAGCTTTCACATTATCCGAGTGACCTTTCAGTTTCATAAGTCTAGAGCAGTTTCGCGGATCCCAAACTCTTAAGACTTTTTCCGTCGACCCGCTTACCAAAATTGTTCCGGGCGGGTTCATAGCGAGACTGTAAATAGATTCTTTATTCCCGACGAGACTCGACGTTGTGACCGTGTTATTGCTCGCCGTCAAGGCCGTCAGAGTGTTTACGTCCCAGAGAAAGATCGCACGATCGAGTCCAGCGCTCGCGACCTGCTCCTTATCTTTGGCGTAGGCCAGGGTGCGAACGTAGTCTTTGTGGGTCCTCAGCGTTGACATGCAGAAGCCCTTGTGAGCGTTCCAGACTTTGACTGTCGTGTCGGAGGAGGCACTTATGAGGTTTTTACCTCCGCAGCATAGGACGATGTCGTTGACCCAGTCGGTGTGATGCTCCATGCTTTGGAGGTAGCGATCTCCTCCGGCCGTGGTCTGCCATACTCTGATGATGCCGTCGCGTCCGGCGGAGTACAGGCGACCTTGGACGGGGTCTAGTTGGAGGGAGCTGACTCCGGCCTTATGCCGCCGCTCTGATTCCTCGCGGATGACGAAGGAGACTTGCGTTTTCTTGCGCATACTGGAATGGATAAAATATTTGCATTAACCCTTTGGCTTCCCACACTTGCCACTTTCGCCGAGCGGAGCGCGCGCCCGCACATAAAGTAAAATAATGAAATCAGTAAACTCCATTGGCACATATAAAGCCAATGAAACTACCTACAAAACAATGTGAAACAAGTGAGGATTCACTTATTTAGAAGGAAAAAACCTTCGGCATTTTTTTTATTTTTTCTAACCTAAAATTGCCAATTCCCCAACACAAAACATATATTCATGTGTAGTTAAACAAACATACTCTTCCAACACGGCACATTAATAAAAGCAAGGCTTAATATATTTCACATGAATTTCGGAAATGACGTAAGACAAAGGTGACAGCCGTCAGATTTTTTTTCTGTGTGACGGTTGTGTGTTGCTAACGTGCATTTTGATGAAAAACGCAAGGATTTTTATTCATAAATCGGCCACTCTCACTCGTTTTAATAAGAAAAATTTACTGAAATAGCACTAGCCTCCGCCGTCCGAAAGACATCGGTTGTAAACGGTTTGGGGGCCGGCCGGCCCTTCTGAAAGGCAAAGTGTGAATGGGTTTTAATTAGGTACATATTACTTTTATTCACAGAACTGGGAAAATGTGGAACGCACTCCCGGCCCATCTATTTCCTCCCAAGTACAGCCTGTGGTTTTTCAAAAGGGGCGTGAAAAGGATCCTGTCAGGCCGGCATGGCATTCGCAATCCCCGTGCATCACAGAATGTCCATGAGCATCGTTAGACACCTAGTTGTAGGTGAAACGATGCCACATGTCGCGCTATCCATAAAAAAAAATCATCCAGGGGACATACACAATCATTGGAAAAACTCAAATGGCAATGGGCGGGGCACATATGCCGCAGAGATGACGACCGTTGGAGCAAATTGTCATTGTGCCGTCCGCCAGACGGTCTGACGGCCTCAAACAGTCTATCGGTCGTCAGTTGGTTTCGAAAGGTTTCGGATGATGTGACTAAATCCACTGTTATTTTAGTTTTTCTGAGGCACAAAAACATAGGTGTATTGCAGATTTTTTTTATGTAATCCAGTATGGGTAGCTGAGTCAGACGGGCCAGAGCACATGCTCCGACCAGCCAATATCACCTCCGAGAAGTTGGGTGCCATACCGAAGACATCCCTTTGGATTACTGGCTAACGTGAACAGGATTATAGGAGAACACAACCGATGTTATGCCATGCAACCATCTTACATCCAGTACGGTGGTATCAACCCAGTCGGCTACAAATTGAGCCTACGACCTAGTATGGGGGCAAGGGAAGGGACCTACAGTGTTACACCAGCTCCGAACGGTGAAACAGCAAGTGTATGTAGGTTAGAAAAAAACACATTGGTACGCTTTCGACCGGATTAGAACCTCGGACATCTCGCAAGAGAAGCTGACGCACAGAACACTCGACCACCCGCAGCTTAACACTTTAACAGCGGCGTATTATAAGACCCTATATTATATTCCCTAGGATGCGGGCGATTTTCAGCATTATTGGTTAGCTTATAGAAAAATAACTAATGAAGACATTGGTATAGATTTTTTTTTAATAATACGCAAATATTTATATTTTAGGATAAGTAGACGCCCCCCGGCTAGGTGGACAGATGACCTAAAAAAGGTAGCCGGGAGTGGATGGATGAGAAGAGTGGGAGACCGCGTGTGGTGGCGTGCCTTGGGAGAGGCCTATGTCCAGCAGTGGACCGATACAGGCTGATGATGATGATGAATAAAACAATTATATTTATATTCTTATTGATTTACCACAAGCGAAAAAAAATGATGATTTAAAAAAAAAAAAAAATTGTACACTAGCTCGCGGCGCACTGAGTAGCGGCGCTCGAGAGTCGTCCCCCTGCCTCTCCCTTAAAGATGAATTGTATTATGTGTGTGTAGCTAAAACACTCAACTACAGTAGGTACACACGAAGCGCGGATCACAAACAGTGCTCGTGATTTTAGAAAGAACAGTGCAAAATCTGATGACGAGTCAAATTCGTGATCGGCAACCTAGAGAAAATATATCACGAACGATCCGCTGTTAACGTGTTAAAGAATGGAGCTTCCAGGCAAGCTGGTGCTGAATGTAGTGCAGCTTTGCTTTAGATGTTCTCTTTCAGAAGAGTGACAGATTCATTCACTTCAAATCTTTGAAAACATTCACTGGGCCATGACTTTATCCAATTGCAGAACTCTTAACCGTTGATAGATTTCACTTTGGTTGACCAGTTTATTGATAATAGATAAAATCTTACATTCGATTTACAAACTTTTTCGCTGCTAAGTTATCTACAACCTAGGAGTTGTGCAACAATTCTCCAAATCTCTAGACTGTTTTGACAATTTAGAGTGCAAATAAATAATAATGGAACGTAAATGGTTGACGACCCTAGTGATAGAAGGTAGCCTATATTCAGCACTGGCCGAGAGAAAGGTAAAATTACCTGGCGCCGCTTTTATGACTCGCCATCACACATTATCGCGGTCGGCCTAGCGCCGACATCGCTCTCTCACGGCGTTGTAGCGTTGCCGTTACAGTCTGCTAGCGAGGACAGGCCACAGGACGAAAGGAGCGACAAAAGAAAACACGAAACAGGAAATAAACCAAAAACACTGAACTTTTATTGCGATATTTGCGATTGCAAATCTACATTCTACATTTATCCCAAAGATTTGACAGTTTTGATTGAAGCACGCAAAACAGCATGACAGACAGCGGGTGGGGTGGGGGGAGTGCGCGTCAGGAACAAACGTCCGGTTTGTTTGGCGGTAAAATCCGGTGACTTGAAGGTTATGGTCACATTTTCAAACGGATTTTGTAAAATGTAAAGGTAAAATGTAGAATTTTCGGTGTTTTCTGAATAGGTTATCAAGTAAAGCATTAGTCGTGAATGTCCTGCTATTTCAAAATTCGAAGACGATTTATCTTTAGCGATCGACCGACACGTACACACGTCCGAAGTTGGCTGGGGCTTGGCGTTGCGGTTGGCATAACTAGTTACCCCAACCGCCAAGCTTGGCTTAAATTGAAATTTTTAAATTAAATTTGGGTCTCGGTCTACGATGACATTTTACAGCCATGGAAAATCCAAGTGTAAAATAGATGATACATTTTTCACAGCACGGTTTTGTGAAAGCTCAGTGTGAAAAGTAAATTATTTTAAGCAATGTTAGGGTGATAATTATGGTTATTTTTTTTTTATAACGACCTAAGAAAGCTTTATTTTCGGAAATACAAACGTAACAAAAACGACATGCACCGCCTGAACATTAGGTTAGGGTTAATATAGAGAAGATGCGTCGCTATCGCTACGCAACACATCTTCTCTATATTAACCCTATTTTTTTTTAAACCACCAAAACATCACTCATGAAGTCATGACTTTATACGGATACCACACTCCTTCGAACCGAGTGTTTCCGAAAGGAGTTTCCGCAGCGCAGGATCCGCAGAAGCCGCCAGAGCTGTCAGGTGGCGAACCGATCACACCACACCTGCGAGCGCCATCTATGAGGACAACTGTCTAGGATAGTGCCAGCCCCCAGGTTACGCAGAAGACAGTACGTTTGTAGGCCGTTAGATGGTGCTGTCATCAAAGAAGGAAGACCGACGAACAAATAAAAATGTGCATCTTGATCTTGATGACGTTCTTTGAAAGTGGTATTAGGTTATGGTACTATACTATATATATATACTATATATAGTATAGTACCATAACCTAATACCACTTTCAAAGAATATACTATATATATTCAAATTCAAATATTTTTTTTTTTTCAAATTCAAATATTTTATTGTACACCTTAAATAACATTTATGTAAACAGTTTCACAATCATTTGACAAACATAAAAGTAATTCACTTCCGTCTAAACTAACCTAACGGTTGTCCTATAGACGGTTGGTTGGATATATATACTATTAAATGTATTTATTTTACGCGGCGTTGTTACAATTAAATTTATGTCATAGTATGGCCTGTGGTATTTTACAGCTTTGGTTACAGCTTTAAAAATGCTTACTACTCTTTGCTCGAAAACTACCAAATAGAAGAGGTAAGTTAAGTAGGTACTTACCTACCTAAGTAAAATACAAGTGTGCATAATAATATTATACAACGAGGTACAATAGCATTCCACGGTAGGTAACTACAGTTTGTTTGGTATGTGCCAAACCCAGTTCCACCGCCACGGAACAACCATCGAACTCGATCAGTGATTCAACAGTTTCCTTTGGAAACGCTATCTTCAATCGATGTTATAGGGTGTTTCAGGATAGGCTTGAGAAACTTCAGAAATAGAAAGTACTCATTATTAGTAGAACAAATCCTTATCACTCATATCGAAATTCCGATTTTTTTTATCATACAAAAATTTTAAATTGTACCTAATAAAAACTCGATGGACAGGTGAGTATGGGAAGATTTGCCAAAAGTGCTGTCTAGGTCTAGTAGCAGTAGTAGTAGAGTACAATGACCTATTCAAGTCTCCTTTTGTCTTTTGATGTCATTCAAATTTTTGGAAAGTTTTGGAATTTACCTATATGTAGTTTAATTCTACTATACTATTATCAAAACAAACGTGCAGCTCGCACAACAAAATTTTATGGCTTAGTGAACGGAGATTCCCTTTACTAAGCCATAAAACTTTAGTTTGTTTTGATTTGAGTATATTAAGCATGTAAGTTACCTAGTCATTTTATTTTTATTTAATAAAGGCGGATGTTAACCGTCCACCAAATCTCGATGAAACAATTTTCACCAAAGACCGAATCTGGGAAAAAGTTTCCGAGCTTTTCGTCTTCAAATATGAACCTCTTTCGAATCCTGAAGTTACGAAACCCTATCCTGAAACAACCTGTATAATATATACCTATATTAAGGTACTATCAAATAGATCGTGTGTGTCCCTATTGTACAAAGCACTTACTTACCATTATGTTGCAACACCCTTGAGTATTGTCCCGATAATCTATGCTAAGACAATGTTGATCTATATACATAACATAGGTGTCATTCAACGCTAGTCTTGTCTTGGAACGGATCCAAAGCCAATAGCTATGCACCTAGTACACAAACAAAGTACAGTTCCCGGCAGCAAATAAGGCGTGTCGAGCTTTAGAAAGAGACAATCCGGTTGTAGAGCGTCGCGTCGTCCCTGTCGCACAGAGACGTGCGAGTTAGTATACCGCGCGGCACGTAACTTGGCCTCTGTGCGAGAGGGACGACGCACACTGTGTCGCGCAGTATGGGAAGCTTGGTCAAAACTCCATGATGATGTTTTGTAACTTCTTTGTTCATGATTATTTAATATATACAATATAGTTAATTTTCATGTAGGTAAGGTGAGCAAAAAAAACAATTTTTTTTTTGTACTTTTTATTTATTTTTAATACACCTAGTTATTTCTTGGAAGAGTATTAATCGTATTCACCTTTCAGCCATTCTTCATATTTTGGATCACTGAACAAACGGTCTTTTTTTCGTTGCACTCTCACATAATACGATTTAAAAGTATATTTAAATTTAATTAAGTTATTTTTCAAGCTTTGGCTATCTTCCTCCGAACATCGAGTTTTCTTCATCACATGTTGAAATCGTTGAACTTTGTGTCTAATTTTTTGCTGGATCCTTAAAACATATTTCGATCCGCGTACCTTCTGCAGGATCTGAAAAAAAAAACAAAAACCGGTAGAGTGCGAGTCGGACTCACGCACCGAGAGTTTCGTACCACCACGTCAACTTGGTGATAATTTGGGTTTTTAAAAAAAATAAAATTAATCTAGAAAATGTAAAAAAAATTTTTTTCTTAATCGTTTCAGTTTCATGCCAGGAACAAAAAAGTTTTCCAGCACATAGATCTCTTTCTTTCAGAAATAGTGAAAAACCACAATTTTTGTTTTATTAGTATGGAATAGAAAGAATTTGATTTTTTTTTACCAACTTACACGTGTTACATCATAATGGTAATGAAGACTTTTTTGTTACTGTTAGGAAACTGAATCGGTTAGGCTATAAAAATCAAACACCTATTTTTTCATTCAAATACATAAAAAAATATTTTACATAAAAAAAAAGCCCAAGGTCCAAAAAAAATTATATTGGTTTTACTCCCTATATGATACATAACCCCCCCCCCCCCCCCCTTAGCGTACTATTAACAAATTTTGAAAGACCTAATAGTAATTATAATTTAAAAAAACTCGCACTGTTACCTAGGTCACATTTTTAACTTTTTTTTTCAAATGCGCAAATTTGCGCAAACTTTTTTTGGTGATATGACACCTGTATTAGTGTACCAATTATGCCTTATTTATGTTTTACGTGGAAAACGCTGGAAACACGTACTAAATGCCAGCGGCGACTCCTCTCAGTTGGCGAGGTTGGCGCCGCCAAACCAAATAAAATGAATGACACCATTAATACAGAAGTATCAGGCTAAAATAAATGTGAAAAAAATTCGGAGTTATATTATTTGTCATATAATCCACGATTAATAAGATAAAACGTCAATCCCGTACCTGTTACATAATTTTAAATTTCGCGCGCGTCAAACGCGGGCGACGACGAATGACGAGGACGACACATCAAGGCATTCATTGGCCGGTTGGCTACATTTTGAAGCGCCATCGTATTCCATACAAGGCGGAAGCGACCGATGTCCCCCTCGTCCCGCGCGGACCCGCTGATCAGCCTTTCGAGTTGGCGCAGCGGGGAGTGCATTTAGTGACGCGGTAGCGAGTAGAGCGAGCTAGCGAGCGAGCTAGGTGTGTGTGTTGCGTGTGCGGGTGTGTGCGCGCTGCGTCCACACGACGAGTATTCTTGTGCTGTGCGACGTGCGATGTGATGCGACTAGCGACTAGCGAGCTAGGCTAGGTGTATTGTGTGCGCGTGTGTGTGCGCATTGGCTCGCGAGTTGATAGCTGCATATATTCCGTTATGTAGGTATGGACTTTGTATGGATGAATCCTGTGCAGTGTTGTTAAATAGTGATTTATTGGTAATTATAATGGCAAACTCCTACCGAGCTATCTACGGAGCACTCAAGGACAAGAGAGACTCAGTAATTTGGCACTCTTACATATCTGTGGAAAAGGAGTTGCTAACAAAATTGAGGAAGAAAGAAGATTTTCACGATCGAGTCATCGAAAATTTCTTGTCTGTAATGTTACAATTCTAGCTTGTATGCCTGTCTCGTCGTCGTCGTGCCAGAGGAGACGTCAATCATGAACTTTTCTTTAAAACGTACGCATCGCCGAGAAGGCAATTTTCAACTGTCAAATACACAAATGCTAGTGCATCCTAACGCGTCCAATGACTGAAGGGGGGTGGAGCGGTTACTAGTCCCCACTCATAATTAGGTTGCGACGTTGTAGAACCACTTTCGGCATTTTTACTTATGACCAAGCTTCCCATACTGCGCGACACAGTGTGCGACGTTATACGCATGCGATCGTTGGTAATTGGTATAACGCTGTCCCGCTCGCACAGCGGCCAAGTTATGTGCCGCGCGGTATATAACTCTAACGAGTTACACTAACGAACGAACGAACTTAGAACGTAATGCAAATAGTTCGTGTATTCCGTCCAGTTCATCAGTGTAGCCGACATGACATGAAATGAAGGGAAGCACTGACATGGCACCTACCTAGTTCACCCGGTGTTATGAGCTGACATCACGGCAGCGTGCGGGATGGCGCGCGCAGCGCGGACCGTCCGCGGACCACCATTTGAGTAGCACTGTACTAGGACACTAAACTTATCGTATGCCAGCGGTTCTCAAACTTTTTTGGCGACGGAACCTCTTTTGAACCACTTATTTTACGGAGCCCTAAAATAAACAAAACGTCGTTTTATGTTGATTCTTTATGTGACAAGACTTGATGTGCAACGTTCTTTAGGTTGATATTATTTCTGCGGAGCCCTCGCAGAGGCCCTGCGGAGCCCCAGGGCTCCGTGGAGCACACTTTGAGAATGGCTGTCGTATGCTATCGACAGATAGGCATCCCTCACTACCCTCGCCAGCGCGGAGCCGCGCCGCACAATGAGACTCGACTCGCTCGAGACGAGCTAGACCCCTCGAGAATCGTTCAAGAGCCCATAGTACCTACCTCCACAATAGTACCGCCTAGCCGTCCGTCACTACGTCACTAACCTCTATAATAGCTAGCATGTTCGTCGTTGCTTCCATCACTATGTTCTATCTATAGCTATCTTCACATACATACATTACATTGTCATGCCTCGCCTCTGCGCGCGGTAAGTACCTAGCTCAGTGTCAGTGGTGCGAATATGCGATCCAGAGGTGTCAGTGCGTGTGGGCACAAACAACTCATGGCACTGTGCACAAGCCTAGGACTGCAGCGCGCGGGCGGGCACAGTTACATACAACCCGCCCGAAATATCTGCGGACCTGACCAAATGACGTCATACAAACTGGAGGGTCAGCACACAAATAAAACGAGAAACATTTTATTGTAAGGCCTAAAAATAACTAAATTAACTATAAAAATTAATCTAACTATAAATAAAAATAGTCGTCCATAGGGACCATAAACTTTTATTATAACTTATCTTTTTTAAACCTACTTTAATTTAAAAAGCTGCATTCTACATCCCAGAAAATAAAAACTATAATAATAATCTGAAAATGTGCATTTGGTCAGGTCCGCAGATATTTCGGACGGGTTGTAGTTAGATATTTGGTTAGATCAGTGGTTCCCAAATAGTGGTACGCGTACCCCCAGGGCAGGGGTACGCAGGCTCAAGAGAAGGGGGTACGCGTGGGCACACTTAATGGCCATATTTACCACTACAATCTTAAGGTAAAGATAAAGGGGCCCCAATTATCTTATTACTTAGTGAAAATATCTCCACTGATGAATGGTTTGGGAAACTCCGCCACATCTTTTCATCCTCCATCCCACAGTCATTGAAGACGAAGGTCTTCAATCAGTGCGTTCTGCCGGTAATGACGTACGGAGCGGAAACGTGGACCCTGACGATGGGCCTGGTCCACAAATTTAAAGTCGCTCAGCGAGCTATGGAAAGAGCAATGCTCGGCATTTCTTTGACCGATAAAATCCGTAACGACGTGATACGTCAAAGAACTAAGGTAGTCGACATTGCTAAGAAAATAAGCAAGCTGAAGTGGCAGTGGGCTGGGCACATTTGTCGTAGACCCGACAACCGATGGGGTAGACGGGTGCTCGAATGGAGGCCACGTACAAGCAAACGTAGCGTGGGACGCCCCCCGGCTAGATGGACAGATGACCTAAAAAAGGTAGCCGGGAGTGGATGGATGAGAAGAGCGGAAGACCGCGTGTGGTGGCGTGCCGTGGGAGAGGCCTATGTACAGCAGTGGACCGATACAGGCTGATGATGATGATGATGAGGATGAATGGTTGATTGAAATTTTGTTCTATTTGTACCATGTAAAATTAGAATTTCTTATCGCTGTTGTTATAGTATAGTTATACCTATATTCCTGAAATAAATACTTCACAGGTTTTAAACAAGTCAACACTATTTTAGGTAGGTATAAAAAAAAAACACAATGGAAACCTAACCAACTTTTGGTAAGAATCTAAAATATTATTAAGATAAGATAGTCTGCAATATTGTGTTTTCGTTTCCGGCAAGTATTTATTTATTTTCACGGTCTGGTTAGTGAGCGACATCGCAGCCCGGTTCTATCACTAGCGGTCTACAGTGTGATTCAGCAATAACCTACTAACATAGACAACTTTGGCCTTCATAATTTATTTTTCAAATCTCATAAATACATTTAACGATTCCCATACATTTCTGTGGCTGTAAAGTCGCATATGGAGATCGTGTAAAGTTTTTTTGCTTAGATTTTGAAAAAAATACTGTTGCCATAGTTATTCAAAGTCGACCGCTTAACGTCCCTGAATCGTGAGTAGGCACATCCCGATTTTAATATAATTAATTACTGCGCCAATTTTCCTACACACGCGGCGGTCTAAGAGGCGACCTAGGGTGCTTACGCCCACTGCCCCCGATATCGCCCGCCCGCCGCTGACTTTAGGGGTGTCAATATTGCGGTCATCATTACGTCAAACGAGCAAGAGCAATTACAGACGTCATTTAGGGTGGACAGACTCAATTTGTTTTTAGGTTTCCGTATCCGGTACGGAAGCCTATTACTAAGTCTACGCCGCCGTTTGTCCGTCTGTCTGTCCGAGGGCTGTATCTCTTGAACCGTAATAGGTAGCCCGTTGAAATTTTCACAGAATATGTGTTACTATGACGAATATAACAAAAAAAAAAGAAAATGTTAAAAATTAAGAGGGGCTCCCATACAACAAACGTGCGAAAAATCGATTAGTCACGCTACTGAATAATAGATGGCGCCACAGGCTTTTATACATTGCATTGTTGAAAGACAAAAGATAACCGATCAATTGCCAACGACCTCATTGAGGTGGTGTCATTTTACCACCGTAAATTGCAATCGACGTCATTGAGGCTTCTCTCCGATCGTCCTACATATCTTCGAAATTAAAATTCGAAGACCATGCCACCTGAGCGGATAGGTGGATATTATTGATAGCGGATAGATACGGAAACCTCCGTGCGCGAGTAAAACTCGCACTTGACAGATTTTTTAGCATAGGTCATAAACTGTTGGCGAGCCCAAGTGAGAGGGATTTAGTAATTATTGTGTTAGATTTCGTGGAGCGTTCTCTATCCCTTAGGCCCTAAGGGATGGAGAAGATGAGTACTATGGGGTTGATATTAACAAATTATTGTTAAAAGCCCTAGAAAAAAATTAAATAAAAAAATAATTAAAAATATTGCTCTGGCTCTTGCGATTTTGGTGTAAGCCCACCTTGAATGAATCCACCTGGGTTGCTATAACTGCCAACATGTGGAATGCACTCCCACCTGCATCATTTCCTCTAATGTACAGTCTGGGGTCCTTCAAACATTTAATGTGAAGGTGCACCTAGCCGGCCGACATGGTATTCGCAGCCCCCGTACATATCCGAATGCCCGTGGGCGCCGTCGGACTACACCTCTGCGTTAGTCTGGCGTGCCTTATGTCGTGCTTTCCATTAAAAAAACTGCACTGAACGAAAATATGAAAAAAATAAATAAAAATAAAAACGTATTTTACACCAAAAGGGAAGGAATTAGGTATATTTTGCCCAAAAACAAAACACGATCGTGTAATATTTGCACAGCTGAAAATCCCTTTACACGAATATATTCACCCCAAAATGGTTTCTTACAATTTAGTCCTTTTTTTTTTAAAAGCCCTTGCGCATGATAGCCTTGTCCTGTTCCAACAACGGATGCAAACCCGAATTAATGTCCTAGCCGAAATTAAGGATAAACCGAGGAATAAGCCCTTTTAAGACCGCCAGGCAACGATACTCGAATGGCATAGACAAAACACATTCATGGCACAATGCTTGTGGAATAAATAAGTTATATTAGAGTTTTTTTTATATTTTTTTTTATGGAAACTGTCACGGTTGGCTACATCGCCTACAACATCCGTGACGTCAATCCATAACACTGGACGGAAAACACGAACTATTTTACATCTAGCCGTTTCGACCAACGACGTTTCATTCAGTGCGGTGATACCAAACCGGGCGGGATAAACCCTACCACCTAGTAAGGTAAGAAGGGAAGGGACCTACAGTTTTACGTGGAATCCGAACCACGGTCAGCCTCCAACGATCGAGCGGTCACCCATCCAAGAACTGACCGCGCCCAGGGTTGCTTAAGTATTAACAGTCGACAGACCGCAACACTGAGCTACTGAATGTTGCAGTTGCCGCTGTAATATTTTTAACTGGCATATGGGGGTTATTATTTTAAGTGAAATTAAACGACTTCTGTGAAGAAAAAAAATTTTTCTGAAACAAAAAAAAATAATTTCCATACAAATTTCAAATACCTATTCTCAAAATGTATCGAGAAAAAAAATTTTTTTTCTTCAAATAAAAAAGTCGTAGGACAAAAGTTGTTCTATTTCACGTACATAATCAACCCCCTTTCGGGTTTTACGGTTGGGGTTGCATGCAACACCGATATCTTGACTTCTCTTACCGTATTCACAAGGTCTCTGTCATCCAATGGGGGGTTGGAGAATTCCTACGTAAGCCTGTGAGTCGGAAAGAACTAAAGAATGGCGATTCTATCTCGTCTGCCTTCATTAACAAGACCGTTAGGGGCCTACCGGATTATAAGAGCTGACAGCGAGTTAGTATGGGGACTGTGGGTAAAGACACCTCTTTTCGCCACCTTTGGCGTTGAGGAGTGCCTCGGCCTTCGGCCTTACAATTTTTTCCATTACGAAACTTGTGTAAAACTTTAATTTTTGGTCACAAGAATAATTTAAACACTAATTTATGCGGATGGAGTGGGTCAGTACGAGGAGTTACGAAGGGAATTGAAGACCACACTTAGGGTGGACAGACTCACTTTGATTTTTAGTATACATAAACTGTTGGCGAGCCCATGTGAGAGGGATTTAGTATTTGTGTTGGATTTCGTGAAGCGTTCTCTATCCCATAGGGACTCTGGGTTCTAAGGGATGGTGTTTAGTCTTCGCATGTTCAGTTTTATTTGTTAGATGTATCATTGTTTGTTTGTTACTAGCCATCATAAATTATTCTCTATTTAGCTTGTTCTCGTTCATCGACAACGAAATCTCAGGTCTCATGGGTGGAAGGAGTCTTGATGCATTGTTTTACAGCAGAAGTATACCACGGCGCTCCGGCGGCGAAATGGCTATTGCCTGCTTGGAGCCCCTCCCCCGCGCGCCGGACACACCGCCCCGCGTCTCCTCCGCGCGCGGCCGGAGTAGTTAGTCGTAATCAGCTATCGTTCGTTGAGCATCGAAAATCAATCTCTCGTGATCAAAACCATTGACATTGAACTCTTACGATCGAAATAACTGCATGGTGTTAAGCGCCATCAATTATTGTAATAATATCGCATGTGCATGAACTTTATCCTGTGGAAGTTAAGTGCCAAACCAGAGTGGAGGACGGCAACTCGCTAGCCGCCGGCTATCCAAGGGCTCATCTGCTGGTGAGTAATGCTCGAGATATTTTGAAGCCTGTTGACTCCTGAGATTCGGAACAGATGGAGAAGATGAGTATGATAGGGCTGATATTAACAAATAATTTGTTAAAAGCCCTAAAAATAAATACAGCGTACAGGTTAAAAAAAAAACTAATTTAAATATTGTTTATTGATCTGATGATATGGCAGTAAAACTATACTCGAACTTGTCACAATTTGTCTTATCTGGTTCTATTACAATTTACACCGACGAAGAAGAACCGGCAAGAAACCTTATTGCAAGTATTTTAGTGACTATCCACATACCGCGTTCGCGTAACCGGCACGACCAAAGGGAAGCACTGACATGGCACCTAGTTCAACAAGGTGTTATAGGCTGACATTGCGAATGTTGTAGGTGATGGAGGATGTAGCCAGCCGTAATGTCAGTTTATCAAACCTTGGTTTCACCTTAAACCCTATTCTATCCATAAGTTTTGCTACAGAACCCTGATAATAGACAGCTTTAAAAGTTTACACTTAAAGCTGATACAAATTTTCGCTGGACTCTGAAATCAGAACTTTCGCAGGGTTAAAATGTAAGTCCGAATGGTCCGGTTGAAAATTAGGTACGCGATTTGAGCTCGCATGACAATACATACATAGAAACGGCAAATATTTTTTTTATGGAATCTGACACGGTTGGCCACATCACCCACAGCCCACAACACAACATCCGTGATGTCAGTGAACTTGGTGCCACGTCAGTGCTTCCCTTCGGTCGTGCCGGCTACACTGAACTGGACGGAAAACACAAACTATTTACATAGCCGCTTCGAGCGACCTTTCATTCAGTGCGGTGGTACTAACCCGGGCGGGTCAAAACCTACCACCTAGTAATATAAGAAGGGAGTCATATCCCCTTTTACGACATACACGGGGAGAGATGCAGTGAGGCTATTCTTTTGAAGTACAATACAATATTTTCCTTGTTACACACATTTGGCGAATAGTGTGCATGCACACCATTCGCATTTTTTTTATTTTAATAGACTTTATGCCACTTAATGTGTGGCACGGACGGGCTTATTGCCTTAGATAATTTCCTCCAGTGAACCCGGTCAACCTACATTTTTACATGAAATCCTCATGTCCATGGACCAATCATGTCCCAGGACCTGCTACAGGAGGACTGCAGGACAATGGTTATGCGTCAGTGGATGCACACCCCTCAAGCCCAGATCCAAAAGTCAGCCTCGGTAGCTCAGTGGTGCGGTCGGCCGACTGTCGGTCGTGATCATAAGCACACCTGGGCGCTGTCAGTACTTGGATGGGTGACCGCTCAACCGTTGGAGGCTGACCGTGGCTCGGATTCCACGTAAAACTGTAGGTCCCTTCCCTTCTTTTCTTACTAGTTGGGAGGGTTTAAACCATCCGGGTTGATACCACCGCACTGAATGAAAGGCGACAAGTCAGCCTATACTCCTGTATTTCTTGTTTCTTCTCTTGTACTGTTCTTCTTTCAATTGTGTGCAATTTTTTTCAACATCTCCTTTTTTCTTGCTGATTCATCTGTCTCTGTTGAGATATTTAATGTCAGTTTTTTATTTTCTATTTTTTTTTATGGAAACTGACACGGTTGGTTACATCATCCACTACATCCGTGATGTCAGCCCATAAAACCTTGGTAAACTAGGTGTCGTGCGATTTCTAGTTATTTATTTCTTTGGTCAGCTTGTAGTTGTACCTAGCTGTATGTAACAGCCACGCTTAGGTGGCGTAATTGCGTCCACTGGCAGGAATTAGTGTACTGAGGGACTATTCTGAAAGCGTTCCGTTGTTGTTTGTTATCCGAGCATACATATATATACCTACATATAACACGCTATATTCCGACAATCGGGGTAAGCAGAGTAATCGATGTTGTGCTGCAAGTATATGCACAAAGAGGATTACTCTCTTCGCTTAAATTGAGTTTTCATTAAATTCACATATTTTACACAATATGTAGATAATACGAAGTCATTCACATACATACATACATACCGCACGCTGTATTCCGACAATCGGGGTAAGCAGAGTAATCGATGTTGTGCTGCAAGTACTCTTGTAAATTACAACGCAAAACCGACCACCTGGTTCAACAAAGTACCTATTCGGATAAAATAACTAGGTACATCCATACTACATCAAGCAGCAAGTCAGTAAGGCATGAAGACCTGCTGCGTGACTCGGTGGAAAGACCGTGTCTATCCTGTCGCCCTTTAGCACGGCATCGCGTCATTATTCCTTAGTCGCATTTTACGGCATGCACGGGGAGAGATGCAGTGGGCCTATTGTTCTCAAGTACCAATAAGAAAGAGGCTTTTATGTCAGTCTGTCTGTCTGTGTGTCTGTCTGTAAAATCAAGAACTGCTCAATACTATTCAATGAAAAAAAAGCCACAGTTGCACTCCGGGAGTGCCGGCAGAAGTGAAAACTTTTTGTATTTCCGAAAATAATTCTTAGGTGGTTATAAAAAAAACTAAACACCCTAAAAAAATTTAAACACCGTAACGTTGCTTAAAAAAGAAAACAAAAGAAAAAAAACAAAAAAAAAATTGAGGGATTCGAACCCATGGTCAAAAAATACAAATCCTACATTCTTACCATTGAGCCACGAAATCACATAAACGACCAAACGAATATCGGATTCCCTTGATTCGCTTTCGGCGTTACTGTCACTGAGAGACGAACAGAATTGATCCTGAGCCATCGTAACTTAACCCTTAATGCAATGACTTAAGGTTGCATTTTAAATAATAAAAATAAATTTGTCATTTTTCGAGATCTGTCGCGAGTCTAACATTTTTTACCCACCTAAAAAAGTGCCAAGCGCCGGTAAAGAAGTTTTCACTTCAAAAAATTCCATGTCGAAGCCATTTTCGATGGTGTCTCCCAAAATCGCCCCCAACGAAATTAGCGTTTCGTCGCTGGCTCAGGGTGGCCAGACGCCAGTGTTGTAGAGGGGACAAAGTGCGGAATGTCGACGTGGTGTGTCTCCCGTAGTGCAATGGGATGGACGGACTAATTGCTTCTGAGCGGAAATGCAATCACCTTAGAACAGCGGCTCCCAATTATACAGGATGTTGTAACGGCCAGTACATTAATTTCGCCAGCGCAATCCTCATGTTTTTCCGAGACAAAAAGTAAACAAAGTTTTTCTATATAGTGCCTAGTTTCGGAGATATTAATTTTTGAACTCTATGTTTTCGTCTAGTGTAATTTGACGTGCGCGGGGATAGGGTGCTGGCGCGGGAAAAGTCGGGGTCCAAAAACTCACGCCGGCCGCCGCCGCCGCCCATCTCCTCGCTCGGCGCACTCGTCATTGCCCGCTCACTCACCGTGCGCCTTTCATTCCGACTTTTGTGCGGAGCATTAGATCCTTTTTACACTAAACTAATCAATTAGTTTGTATGAGTGTAACTTTTTATTTAAAGGGAATTCAGAAAAAAGTTGTTTGGCTTTTTTTTCCTATTGGGTCCAATAATCATTTCCTAAATTTTATGTAGTGGCCGTTAACAATATTTACGTTAACCGTACCCGTTTTAATCCGTACCCCTTAGCGAATTTTCTGAGACCAAAGTACGCCGGAGTAAAAATTATTAAATAAAACAATTTTCTTAAGATTGTTGTTTTTACATGGGTAATAATAATGTTATTTATCCATCCTATCCGTGGTTGATTACGCTCCTCTACGTCTATGAATGTATTTAAGATAAATTTAAACAAACTTCTTCCTTACCGAAGTAAATGCAATTTATATTATATAAGTACATATCTTTACTCCCCTTCTCTTACTCTCCTGTCATTTAGTTGATTGTGTTGCACAACGGTACCACCGATTAATGTACATAATGTGTAAGTTTATTATATACATATATCTTATATGCTTATTAAAGTATTTATGTAGTATTCGTATGTAGTTTATCATACTTATTTCTTTACAGTCTAACACATTGCCACAAACTATTCTTGTTCGCCTGCGTGTACTTCTCCCACATTCTAAAGGTTAGTTAGAATAGAATGCCTCGCGGCATTAAGCTCGCCTGTTGTACCTAATTTTTATAAATTGGTGTTCAATAAAGAATATATACATACATAATTTATTAATTTCTAACATCTATTTTATAATCAGTAATCACAGTATATTAAATAGGTCCCAATCAACTATACATCAGTGGATATAATTTTCACTAATAAATAAATAAGATAAGTGGGCCCCTTTCTCTTTACTTACTTTTATTGTAGAGGTAAACGCGACCATTAATTGCATCCACGCGTATCCCTTCTCTTGAGCCCGTGTACCCCTGGGGGTACGCTTACCACTATTTGGGAAACGCTGCCTTAAAACAAAGAAATATAGAATAAAACTGTCGTTGGCGCAAAAACTGGCGCATCCTATAACTCTAATGGTTGAGATAAAATATTTAAATCGAAAGATAGGGCATAGTCCAACATGGCGCACTACAGACAATGTCACCAATGAAATGACCGCATGCGGCTACTTCGCATCAGACGCAGCGCCACGCTCGTGTTGAGAGGTCGTTTCACGGAACGAAACGGAACGCGCCGGCGCGCGAGTGCAGAGCGTTAGCGTTTTTTTTAACATGAGGCAGCTTTTGATGCGATTCTTGATGACTACTGTACATGAAGTCACACACACCGTTATGTCTAATTGGTGACAAACTCTTGAGCGCTTTGCTCTATCTATCTATTTAAATCTTTGGTTGAGATGAAATAATCTATCTTTTTAAATTCATTGCCAACATCACACAAGTCGGGGCATCGCGTCGTGGCGCGCATGTGCAATATTGTTTATGTCTCCAATATGTAAATTCGATGTTTCTACTCTAAAAATAAACGCACATGGAACCGTGTCAAACAAAGCGAACGACCGCCTCATAGTGTTTCATGTGGCACGTTATAATCATGGTTAGTGAGTGCGAAAAGGTTCCATGCACGTATGCAAAAGGTTAGAGCTGACTAGATATTGCAGTGAGGCGACCGCACGACGTGACTTTCATCCGTGTTGAACCGTCGCGTAGTCAAAGAATGAAAAAGTATGAAAGGGCTATCAACTTGTTAATTCTTCATTTTTGTTGGTCAATAATAATGTGGCATAAATAAAGGCTGTTTCAAAGCCGGCTTTAATTTTGAATTTGGAATCATCTTCAACACGGAATAAGGAGTGGAATTGCCACGAACCGGCCGTGCCATTTAATTTGTACTGAAACCGGATTACCATTTTACTTGCGACATTTTAGTCCATACTACGATAAAAGTAGTCTACTCAGACATGTTTTTACTGCGGCTGAACATATACACTGTGTCATGCGTTATCGCATCCTAGTATGCAGTAAGTTAACCGGTACTTACAAATTACACCTTGTTTTCTCCTATAACAAACTGCTGTGTGATTATCACGATTTCGTTAGTGCATTTTCACAATTTCTATGCATTGCTCCATTTCAAAACGCTCCATGTATGTAACTTCAAATCTTGCTCATGACAACTATTAAATATCTGCGTGCGTCCCATATTTGACACAGCGAAAATTAATCCTAATTCAAATTGGAAGCCGGTTTTGAAACCGCCTTTAGAATAATGACTATATCACTGAGTCATTAAAATTAATTAATTTGCATCCTTGGAATCTAATACCTGGACCTTGGAATCTAATACTGGTCGAGGAAGTGTAAGAAAAGAGACAAAGACAAAATTGAAATCTATTTTCGCTACACACGGTTACTCGCGTGACTTCGGATGCCAATGAAGTGCATGCCGTCCATAAATGCCGAGTTAAAATGTATGAAATGTGTGACAATGCAATTTTTGCGTATTCATTTTCTTTGTACACAGTTCTAGTTCTACTCTACCACACACGTTTTAACATTGATAAAGGGGAATTTCGATGTACCTTTTAACCCCTCACGCGGCAGACGCCGCCGCGGGACTTCCGCCTCCGTGGAGCGTCGGAGATATTCACGGCAGCGATTCGTTACGCAAAGAGAGAGAAAAAAAAATCCTTTCGAAAAACAAATTTATGGCATGTTATATCGTTAGAAAAATGTTCTAGTGTACTATACACCTTACAGTATACTTACCTTTGTTTTGATTCCAAATTGTGAGTTGAATTGCGGCCTTCTGGCGCAAACATTATAGAGGGCCTGGCTTAAATATTTTTATTTTGTAATGTCGCTCGTACAAATATGACAAAAAGGAATACAACTGAATTACGCCCATGTAATACACAAACCTTTGGGAGATATGTAAAAACCTCGTTATTCAATATATCTTGGTATTCAACCACAGTAAGTATTATGTATGAAAAAGGCCGCGGAATATTCTAATTCCAGTCCAGAGTATCGTACACTGAGGAATATTCTGGGCACCCTCCAATGATATTTTAGGAAAGATAGGTTATCTATATGACATTCAGTGCTCACACATGGCACGTCCTTGAAAAGTTGAGAGGAAGAACTATAAAGTGATGCGCCGACTCGAATAGTCTTATTCCATTTATTAGAATTAGTGCAGAATCTCATTCGTTACACACGACGGCATTTTCGATGTCTTAGCGGCTCGTGGTTAGCGGTCCGAACGCGTGCGTAGTTGGTGGGCGACTAACTGCAGACAGGACTGTGGTCTTGTATTTAATGTGCCACCTTTGGAGCTCAGATAACCTATCTACCTCCTTTTAACTTATAATATCATTGGTACCCTCAGAAATATTTCAAACTTGAAATTGCCGCCAGCTGTACTTTGGGCACTTTAGTTAGATATCTCAGCGTTAGATTGTAGTTAGAAATTCCAAATTCAAAAATTTGCACGTGGCAAAAATTGTCAACGATTTCGAGTTTCCCGATTTCTCTCTAATGAAGCGGAAGCCTAATTTCTCATACAACTATCGGTCGATCTAAACTATTTCACTACCTTTAACAACAATTTAACAAATAGAGCAGGTTTAAAACTATTTCAGTTTAACATCCTATCCTAAATGAAATCTAACGTTATAGTCAACTTTGGCTAACTAAAATTAATTCAGGAAACCCTTCTCTATGCAAAAATATGTTACGACTGATCCATATCAGTTTTCCGCTCTAGTTCTCGTTTTTGTTTACTGATTATTTTACAGGAAGACCCAAATTGTATGGCGTTTGCTGTGGAGTGGTGTCGGGTTTTAGAAGTGTTTATACATACAGCATACAATGAAAATAGACTATAATTCTTTATAATTTTTTTTTTTTTTTATAGTAAGCGCGACATGTGACGCCGAACCACCCATAAGGTGTCTAACGACGCCCATGGACATTCGGCCGTACGCGGGGGTTGCGAATGCCATGCCGGCCTGACAGGTGCCTATTCACGACTCTCTCGAAGGACCCGAGACTGTACTTGGAGGGAAATATGTGGGCAGGGAGAGCGTTCCAGAGTTTACCAGTTCTGTGGAGGAAAGATCTGCAGAGCCGATTGGTACGCAACCGTGGTAAGTCCAGCGTATAGGGAGGGACGTCTATGAGAGGGATGCAATACCTGCCCAGTGCGCGTTGTGCGGAGGTGGAGAGGGAAAAACATCACCAACAAGACATAACATAAGAAAATAATAATATACGGGTAGATAGCATACACGGGCGGACTTATGAGTAGTTGATATTTCTTCCAGTTAACCTTTCCAGTACGGGTACTTACCAGTCAACGAGTTTGTAGAGTTATGTAATGAACATAATTTGTTTAACGGTATAAAATAAGTTAAATAATATTTCAAACTTAACTCAAAATTAAATCAAATTTCAAAAAATTATGTAATAAAAGTAATAAAATGTTTAACTAATGAATTAGGCTCAAAATGTGTAACTAAGCAAAATAAACCACAAGGTGTATCCATTGGACACTGACGAAACAGTAGGATTGGAGAGGGGTGGACAGACATACTGAAGGACAGAGAAATAGATAGAAGGACAAACAAAGCATTGGCCAAATAAAAAAACCTATCATATAGGTTGTTTCGTTAGTCATGCCATTAACTTCGGGAGGGTTACATACACACTCAAATAAACACGTTACGCAAAAAAAAATTATATGTTTATACTTAGTATTAAATTTCGAGAAATTTAACAAAACATGTTTGCTACCTAAACATTAACCTGTGTGTAACAGTAGGTAACTTGCATTGTACGGGGTCAATGACCGTACTATGTTCAAACGCAGAACAGCTGTTTGTTGTAAGTAAGTCACAAGGTCACTATGATTGGTTTTTACAGCTACTTATTTGATTTTATTCTTTTGTTAGGAGAAAAAATGCTCCTATAAACATATGTTTTTTTCTTACGTAAAGTGTTTATTTGAGTGTGTATGTAACCCTCCCGAAGCTAATGACATGACTAACGAAACACCTTATATAGAGATTAAAAAGAAACCTGCACGTTAACAATGCAATATCATTGTTGTAGACAAGGTAGATGTAAGAAATTGTAGTACACACTAAACCGGCCTTCAGCGTGTTACAAAATAACAATGTTCTTAATGTAACTACTTAATTTTAAAAGCAAACGGAGCTTAGCGATACAGGTGCTAGCCTAGTGCCTAGCTCTGAGCACACATACAGTTGTAAAATATTTTTTTTTGTACTTTCTTTCTTCGCTTACTATAAAACACATCTGATTGTATATTTTAATTTAATTTACTCAATAAATGATTTTGTTTGTTTGTTTGAAGAACCAGCCAAATTTAGTTTCACTTTCACACTTTATTGATCCACAAAGATTGAACATACAAAATCACAATAATAAAACTGCAGGTAATAAAAACAAAAAAGTTAAATATAATCAAAATCATACGTGTCACGCCAGATGAGATCACAAATGACAACGGTCCCCCGTTGCCATTTCAATCTTATAAAAAAATCCATTTCTATCTCAAATATCTATTCTACGGCCTTCGCGAGTGCTCTCAAGGCGCCTCAATTTTTGCAAAGAGCCCACCACGAGATTTCCCCAAGAATAAACGTCCCCCGTAATCTGAATTTATTGCGCTTCCCATGCCTTAACCTGGAATGGAGAGAAATCATGGGAAAACCTACTCAGAAGGGCTATAAGCTTGCCGAGCAAGTGAAAGAAAACAATTCTGAACACGAGTTGCCGTACTAAGTGTAGGTGTAAGCCCGTACGGATTGATACACAGCACTGAATGAAGGCGTGTCGAAAAGACTACAACAATAATCCGTGTTTTCTAGCGCACACACGACAAACAAAAGGAAGCTTAGTTTCGCAGGAACATAATTTGGGCTGACAGGTGTAGTTGGTGACGTCGCCAACTATCTAATATTTCATAACAAAAAGATATTACAAAAAATATAATGTCTATCTTTGTCATTCTGACTTACTCACAGAGACATTCAAGCTACCTTAACAAGACAACAAGAACAAAATCGTAATCCTATAAATTATTACCTAGGTAATAAGTCGCTCATACTAGTGTGACATGAGTTTGACACGTCCGTGTGTGAGGTTATAGATGGCGTTATTGACGTTCGGGATCAAAGTTTTTGTACGAAAATGTTCCCATTGCCCGCTTTATAACCTGGTTATATTTAAATATCTTTACTTACTTTGCTTGCTCATTACAATTTGTTTGAGGCAAAATTATCAATTTACTGAAAAATCTATTGATGCTCTTATTATTAATCTGTTGACAATTTGTGTCTTTGAAAGTTGTATCTTCTTCTTCAATCTGTGTGTCTACACTAAAAACGTTGTTTATTTTTTTTTTTAGATTTCGATTCTTCTGTATTTTCTATATGGCTGTTTCTTTCATATTTGTTAGATATTTATTTTATTAAGTATTTTTAAATTGGTAGCCTATAGCCAGGTTAAGCAAAGATCTAGATGTAGCAAGTTATTGTAATACATGAGGAATCCAAGGATTCCGTAGGTCCCAAAGGATAATAATAAATGCAAATAGTCGTCTCGGAGAGCTCCGTAGCCACGGCCAGCACCCGCCGGCGCGCTTGAAGACTTGTCTCGGGCCGGCGGTATTACCGTTTTTATTTTATTTAATTTTATATTAATTTTATATATTTTTATAACTTTTAGTAGGTATAAAATATGTAAAATTAATATGAATTAAATGTAAAAACGTGAAATAAAGAATGCAAATACAAATGTAGTGCATGCTGACCATTGTTGGTAACTAGCAAGGACAAATGCCATTTCTAGGTATTAACTTCGAAGGAAGAAATCGTTTGCCTTGGCCCTCGACGGCACGTGTGGCTTCGCTCGCTTACAGTTGGAGTGTGGGAGTTATTCTAATTGAGTTGGAAATGTACTGAAAGTGGCCTATGCAGTTTCATTTTAATTTTGAGCTGAAGTAGAGAAATAAATTGTAATGAAATTCTATTTAGGCACACTGGCAAGATTTTTACTAAATCTCTTGAAGTAATAAGTCTGTCTCACTCCTAAATTTTCTTGTTTCTTTTCATGTAAGTAATATTCTAATTACAAACAATTTATTAAATATAAATAATTTAAAATCTATAATTATTAAAATAAGTACTAGATAGTTGTAACTGAACTTTGTGTTATATTATAACTATTTTCGTACAAAGTTTCATTTTATTTATAGGATAGGACTAACCGTTTAGGAGTTAAGAGACGGACAACGAAGGGTTCAATTTTTACCATTTTGATACGGAACCATAAAAACCGGCCAAGTGCGAGCTCAACGCGCGCACCGAGGGTTCCGTATCGCCATGTCATGGTCAGCGCCACTCACGCCATCTATGTATTAGTTTAAATTCTTCACATACTCTTTTCGGTAGATGACGCGCATACACTTTTTAGTTTCTTGTATGGGGACCCCCGTGAATTGTTTACTTTTTCTTATATTTTTCTTATTTGTTGTTATATCGGCCATAATAACACATATTCTGTGAAAAGTTCAACGGGCTACGTATTACGGTTCAAGAGATACAGCCCTCGGACAGACAGACGGACAGAGAGACAGACGGCGTAGGTTTAGTAATTAATAGGGTACCGTACGACGGATACGGAACCCTAAAATCGCCTATTTTGGCCCAATAATCCGACCAACACACAAGGGACGAGCGGACACTCGACTCCTCCGATTTCCGAAAACAACTTAAACTCCACCGCGATTCTGAGAATATAATCGCACTGGAGTCGCGGGATCTCGAAATTTTATCAGCGACTTTTTCGACGAATAAAACTTTTGTTTCGGCGACGCAGGAACAAACACGACCCCGAGACATTGATGCGGTGAGGGATAGGCAGGCCCTTTGTTTTATTATTATTTAATTAAATAAAAATATTTGAAGGTACCGATTTTCCCTGAAAATAAAGTAACATAGGTAGGTAAAGTTAGTGTTTGTTCACGTCTTGTCAGCCATGTCCAGACTCCAGATGCTATAAAGAGACTTATAACGAGCCGGAAAAATCAACAACGCGGACACGGAATCCACTTTTCCAATTTAAAAACGTTTATAATTAGATATTGATAACAATAATTTAAAAATAAAATAAAATAATTACCTAAATGAAAAAAATATTCATTCATTACATTCGGAGTGGATGGATGAGAAGAGCGGAATACCGCGTGTGGTGGCATGCCTTGGGAGAGGCCTATGTCCGGCAGTGGACCGATACAGGCTGATGATGATGATGATGATGATTACATTCGTGGTCAAGATTAAAAATAATTTTATAAAATTATCCAAACATCACCATTACAATTTAGATTTGCTTCAAAACGCGCATGTATGAAAAATAATTTTTCAAACTTTTCACCCACTTTCACTTTCAGACGTTCCAATAAGTTGAAATTTTGCACACGTATTATGCGCGTAGTAACGCCACGTGTGGATTTTTGAAGAAGTAGCCCGTGATAACTAGACCAATCTAAAGGCTTATAAAAAGTACTGCAAAATATAGAACAATTCTTTATCTATCGATCACACGTTTTTGGTTGTAAAATTTTATCATTTTCTTTACATACTGGGCATCGTTAGACACCTATTTGTAGGTGAAACCACATGTCGCGCTATCCATAAAAAAAAAATACGGTAAACCAAATGTAGATTTTTTCTTCCGCTTGAACTTTGAAGACTTGATCTCAGAAACTAAAGATAAATTTGAATGGGATTTTTATAGCAAAATGACGCCATTTGTTATATCTATCGATCACAGGCTTTTCAAAGTTCTAATGCGGAGGAGCGCAATTGATGAAAAACCCCTTATGAAAAAGATGCTGCAATTATGTGCATACGACGGCGTTGGCGTTACTACTATACTAACTTCATAACTTTGACTGAATGTCCTAACCAGGATTATCAGGATAAAAAAAAGGTGACAGTGCCAATATTTCGCGCTAGTTTACATTACTATAAAAGCGTGTTTTTTTTTAAATTTTTTTAAACAATAATTTTTATTATTACATCGTTGCGCACTCAGCCACGCGCAACATGTAACCTAGACCCCGATTTCCTAATTATAGCGTGAAAATCTAACTATATGAAAGGATTAACTAGTAGTCGAAGCAATAACATTAATTACTGACAAACTTCAATCAAGTCACCAATGTACTACGTAGATAGTGATATTGATACGGCACGATTTTGCCAGCATGTCTCGTCTATCCCTTTCAACCCAGCGAGGTGGAACGGGCGGTGTGAAAGTTTGGACAATCCGAACTTGTTCCAACTTGTTATCCGATCGTCATGTTTTATGGAACCTCTCCGAGGGAATGAATAACTGGAAGAGCCATCGACTTATCGAGGAGCTCCAGCACGGATTAGTACCACCACCCCCAATGAATGAGAGCCGATTGAAACGGCTATGAAAATATTTAGTGTTTTTCATCCAGTTCAGTGTAGGCGAGTTCTTACTAGAGAGTGCATTCGGACCGCGCGTCATGTTTCAACGAGTTTAAGCCATTCAGCCGCAACTGAGTTATACTCTGTTCGGCCAGTGTTGACAGGGACTCATCGTAAATAATGAGCGTTTACTTAGAGCCAAATTATCTGAACTGGTCCAAACAGAATGAACTTTCGTTATCAGTCATTCATGAGTTAGGTAATCATTTTGAAAAAAAAAATTAAGTAATTAAAGTTTGTAAAAGAATATACATACATAATGCAGATATAATTAAATTACTTAAATACGATGAAAATAAAAAAAACTTACCGAGATTCCTATCATTCTGGGAAATATCCTATAAAAAGGATGGAATATATTATAAGTTATTACAAGTACTACTACTGGCAACAATGTTTATAAATTACGGTAAAAGTTGCAATGCGCGCTCGACAGCAAGAACAAACGCATGCGCCCGTGTCGAGTGACTTGACTTTCAAATGAAGATTGAGCTATGTATTCACACGCATTCATGCGCTCGAGGATTGGGAGGCGCGGTAACCTATAATGAGTGACTGTCAACCTTGACCGAGCTGAGTATAATCGATCGACGACGTCGTCGTTAGATGCGAACCACCCGCCTCAAGCCGGCTTTCGACTGCTGCGCACGCACACGCACGTCCACGCCAGCCACGGCCACGCGTGGCGTGGGTCTACCCACGGAGCTTTTTCACTGTCACCCACGTGCATACACGTTTCATTTTTACGCTACGCGGCGGTGTGGAGTGGGGGCGAGCGCGCGGATGTGCGCGGGTAGAGGAGGGCGCCGCACACGCAAAACGTGGGTTGCGTGTTCGCTCGCCGAGCGATCCGAGACCCACGAAATTCGTGGGCGGTGACGTCACACACACGCACGCGTGGCCGTGCGCCGCAATGAAAAGGCTCCCATACAAATGCATAGAAAGTGTTTCGCGCCCACGTGGTCGTGCATGTCCGTGCGCAGCAGTGGAAAGCGGGCTTTACACTCCGCTTCCCCTCTCCTGCTCGCTCCCCTCGCCAGCGCCCCCTCCATCGCTCGGTTCAGCGCGACACGCCACCCTGCTGCCTTACCGCACAGGTGCCTTAGCTTGTGCGACTTGATTTCATTGCAACTTTTTTCATAGCGCATGCTCTAGTAATATATATCGATGGGTAAAATGTATGCAATTCATGACAAGACAATGCTGTTTCTAAGATATTTACTTTCATGCTCTCGCAGGAGAACGCTAACGCAACGCGGTGACGCTTGGCGTGGCGCGGAGTGGTTTGTCGTATTTCCGCTTCAGTTTTTCAGTGCCAAAAAAATTATTGCAGAAAAAAAATTTATTCTGACCTCATCATCGCCCGTGTCATTCATTGTCTGTGGGGTTTGGCTGAAGGATTTTTTTATGCTTAGGAGCTTGAATTTGAAGCATTTTGAGCTTTTTCTACATTTTGTATATCCCGCGAGTATGTGTGTGCAAGCTGATTCAGTCAGTCAGTCAGCGTGTATGCGTCTACTGCTGGACATACGCCTCCCCACTTCTCCTCCAGTCCCCCCGGCCTTCAGTGCTACGGAACCACTGCTTTCGGCCGACGTACTTACTTGATAGACGCAAAAAGTCATCGGAGATAAAAAAGGCTATCTAGATTTTTAACCGACTTCAAAAAAAGGACATGGTTCTCAATTCATCGGGACCTTTTGTTTTATGAATGTTCAGCGAGAATTTATTATCACGTGGACCCATTTTGATTAAAATTTTTTTATTAGAAAGGGGGTACCTTAGGCGTGGTCCCGTATAAATATTTATTCTGATGATACATAGAAGCCATGCATGAGTAAATAATAAAACTGTTAAATTTGCATAACCATGTGCATAACAAATGGGCGAATAATTCTATACCACTCCAACCGATTTCGATCATTCTTTTTATGATAGAAAGGAGGTAATTCATTACTCCAAACCTCCTTGGGGAATCCCTTACGAACGCTCAACGGTACGTCTTTCTTTACATCTTGATTGTGTTTTTATTTTATTATTTTTTTATTTTTATCTAAACTGGCACGGTTGGCTACATCACCTACTATATTCGTGATGTCAGCCCATAACACCGAGTATACTAGGTGCCATGTCAGTGCTTCCCTTCATTTCATGTCGGCTACACTGAACTGGACGGATAACACAAAGTTAGGCGTTTCGACGGACGTTTCATTCAGTGCGGTGGTATACACCCTGGCGGGATAAAAATCATGGTATAGGGTTAGTAAGGTAAGAAGGGAAGGGGCTACAGTTCTACGTGGAACAGCGGCGACTCCTCTCAGTTGGCGAGGTTGGCGCCGCCAAACCTAATAAAATGAATGACACCATTAATACAGAAGTATCAGGTTAAAATAAATGTGAAAAAATTTCGGAGTTATATTATTTATGTCATATAATCCACGATTAATAAGATAAAACGTCAATCCCGTACCCGTTACATAATTTGAAATTTCGCGCGCGTCAAACGCGGGCGACGACAAATGACGACACATCTAGGCATTCACTGGCCGGTTGGCAACATTTTGAAGCGCCATCGTATTCCATACAAGGCGGAAGCGACCGATGGCCCCCCCGTCCCGCGCGGACCCGCTGCTCAGCCTTTCGAGTTGGCGCAGCGGGGAGTGCATTTAGTGACGCGGTAGCGAGTAGAGCGAGCTAGCGAGCGAGCTAGGTGTGTGTGTTGCGTGTGCGGGTGTGCGCGCTGCGTCCACACGACGAGTATTCTTGTGCTGTGCGACGTGCGATGCGATGCGACTAGCGAGCTAGGCTAGGTGTGTTGTGTGCGCGTGTGTGTGCGCATTGGCTCGCGAGTTGATAGCTGCATATATTCCGATATGTAGGTATGGACTTTGTATGGATGAATCCTGTGCAGTGTTGTTAAATTTAAAGTGATTTATTGGTAATTATAATGGCAAACTCCTACCGAGCTATCTACGGAGCACTCAAGGACAAGAGAGACTCAGTAATTTGGCACTCTTACATATCTGTGGAAAAGGAGTTGCTAACAAAATTGAGGAAGAAAGAAGATTTTCACGATCGAGTCATCGAAAATTTCTTGTCTGTGGAACGAAGAGTGGACTTCATGTACAAATAAAATGTAACAATTCAAGCTTGTATGCCTGTCTCGTCGTCGTCGTGCCAGAGGAGACGTCGCTGTTGTCGGCTGCAACTCGACTGCTTTGACACAACCAGTAGTTACCTATCTACAGACAAATAAATCGTAAGTGAGCAAAATAAATCATTTAAACTAAATATTATAAACTATCTATATCGTAATCGTCTTTCAGTTTTTGAACTCTTTGTGGTAGAAATAAATTAACGCGTAGGTACCTAAGTTATGAAATTATGAAAAAGAAAATCCTTAGCCAGAGCCAACCCAATATTCAGGACCAGGAGTCGCCGCTGACGTGGAATCCGAACCAAGGTCAGCCTCCAACGGTCGAGCGGTCACCAATCCAAGTACTGACCGCGCCCGGGAGTTCTTAACAACAGTCGACCGATCGCACCACTGAGCTACTGACGCTGACAAAAATCCAACAAAATGTGTTTCCGTTGTGATCTGCGTAATCCGAGCCTGGAAGACAGCTTGCATTTGTTATTGTGATAAAGGAGAACGTAGCTGGCACGATATGCTTTTCATTTTACGCTTCACAGAAATCGTCTCATGCATAAGTTATTTTCAGATAATATAACCGTGGAGAGCTTTGCATTTTTCTGTTTTATTATATGTATGCGAATGCCAGCTGTATGGCGGACAAAAAGATCGCCGTCGTTGTTATATTTTTTTTTATATAACAAACTTATATTTTCGTAGAGATAACCCTACTAATATGTTTATGTAAAACTCAGCATAGATGTACATATAAATTATCCGGAGTTTGTTTTTAAATTATATAAATTTTATAATTTTAAGAATCTCTTCATGAATTGGAACTCGTAATCGTTATCTTTTCTTTATTACTTTATTATTTTATAATATTTGTATTTACGTTTACATGATTATTGAAAATGTTATAGCTGTATATATGTAACTATTAGGTAGATAGATAATAATATGGTTGTAAAATATAATTGTACACACAGGATGTTAAAACGGCGAGTACATTAATTTCGCCAGCGCAATCCTCATGTTTTTCCTAGTCAAAAAAGCAAGTAAAGTTTTTTTCTAAAGTGTCTAGTTTTCGAGATATGATTTTTTGAAATGAATGTTTTCGTCTAGTGTAATTTAACGCGTTGTTGCCGCTCCGCACCCTCCGCCTGCCGACCTCCAGTCCTCCACTCACAAAGCTAACCCCCGCCCCTCCCACCAACACCTCCGTTCGAGGCGCTCACGTCTCACCCGCTCTTCCCCCCTCCGCGCCGCCCTGTTGTCATTAGATAATTTTTACACTAAAATAATCAATTAGTTTGTATGAAAACTGTAACTTTTTATTTAAAGGGAATTCAGAAAAAAGTTATGGGACATTTTTGTAACTCTTGATCCCAATAATCATTTCCTAAATTTAATGTGCTGTTATGAACGAAATCACGGATGTTGTAGGTGATGTAGCCAACCGTGTCAGTTTCCATAAAAAAAAATTTGCTCGCCGTTTTTACACCCTGTATAATCCCTGTTTTTACACCCTCTAGAACAGGCTTTGTCTAGTTGGGGAGTAATGACAAATGTTCCGTTCATCTTGACCGTGCTTATAAATAAATAAATAAATAAATGAATGCATTTATTAACACCCCTTTTGAAGATCCTCAGGTTATATATAAGGCAGTACGGAAGACCGTTCCATATTTTCGCCATACGTCACAGAAATGATTTCGAAAAGCGAGCTGTACACCTATTCCCTGACCCAACCAGTGGCCGTATTCTCTAACGTCCTACCGTCAATGTCGCTGACGCTGACTAGTTATGTCTCTGTCTAGTTCATATAATTAGACAGAGACATAACTAGTCAGCGTCAGCGACGTTGACGGTAGGACGTTAGAGAATGCCTGCCCAGGTACAGTAGGTACTCGGCAATAAATAAATTAACGTCGAGGTTTAGAAAGAGACCATCCAGTTGTGGAGCGTCGTCTCTGTCGCACGAACTCGCACGTCTCCGTGCGACAGAGGCGACGCTATAAAACCGGATTGTCTCTTTCTAAAGTTAGATGTTAATTATTTATTTCCGAGTACTGACAAGAACAAGGCACTCCCCTTGCTTCTTGTCTCTTAAGACGAGACGGAAGTTAACTTTCTCCATAAAAAATCGTCTTTGGGAATTTATGTTTTTATCCACCTAAACCATATCCGATTTTTACAGTTCTCTTTGTATTGTAATAAGGACAGTCGAATCTACGTTCCTGTCTTTTTATTTTTTGAATATCTAAAGTGATGATGAATCAATAAAGCTTATTTAGCTTCATGACATGAAAAAATAAAAAAAATCTAATGTTTCGGTCGAAATACAAATTTTTAGCTTTAGATGAAATATACAACAGGTAATTTTCAACAAAAAAATTACAGGAGCGTAGATTGGACTGTCCTTAAGACAATAAAATTAAAAATTAAAAAATCGGACAAGGTTTAGGGGGCTAGAAAACAAATGCCGAAAGACGATTTTGTATGGAGAAAGTTAACTACCGTCTCGTCTTAATATTCTTTTGCATTTTTCAGTGACACCAAATTTACACAATTTCAAGGTTCCTCCCGTGCTTAAAAATACAAGCGAGTCCGATAGTGTCCGCTTTTCTTTAAAAATATCTGTGATTTTCAGAAGCGCCCGCATTTCCCCTCCAGGCATGATGGATTACTCCGGGGATAATCTTCAAGGATGTAATTTATGTGAGGGGCCGGGCGCGGCTGACTTGATGAGTGGCCGTTTAGGGTTTCGTTATTGCTCTTTGATAACATTATCGTGCCGCGTATTATCGTTTCCTGTTTGAATAATTCGTATATTTATCATTTTAAATGGTTAAAAAATATTTATGAAAAAATAATACTTACTAAACAACAAATTGATATACAATCTAAAATAAAGACTTATTAAAATATTATTATTATAATTCTTCTTATTATAATATACAATGGGGGCCTCGACGATGTTTCTTAATTACAGGTTTAGCTTATTTTTAGATCTAGTTTAGATTTAATTAGTTAATTTATTTCTTTTCTATATTCTTCATCTATTGTTTACGTACGCAGAAATAAACCAAATTCCTGTATACAAATATTCGCTTAAAATTATGGATGCATTGTTCTTTTTTATGTATTTTTCTTTAGTGTGTGATAGATAATATACTTTATTAAAATTACATTACATCGTTCTATCGTAATTAATTTAGTTTAGTTTAGATTTTTTATTATATATTATTTTTTTTTACTTTAAACATGTACATAATATGTCCTTCGATTTTGTAACTTCATACATACACTTCACGCCTGTTTCCCAGTGGGGTAGGCAGAGACAGCGGATCTCCACGCGCCACGATCCTGACACACCTCTGCCGCCTCTTCCACTCTCATAATGTTCTTCATACATGCTCATCGGTCACGGGTACTACGACTAATTTACAGCTATTTAACGACTAATTTAAAAATTTTGAGCACACGCCGCCGCCGGTCTGGTTAGGTAAGACATAAGACAATATTTTTGGAATTAATAATATTTTATGTTTATGTTAGTACTAAGCACGTACTCACTTTATACATATTTTTAATTAGAAAAATGCAAATCGAAAAACATTGGAAAAAATACACCCCGACCAGGATTTGAACCTCGGTCTCTGGCTTGAGCCGCCAACGCGATAGCCAACTACACCACCGGGCCGTTACGTATTATTTTTGGAATTCAATTTTCAAGTAGTCAAATGGAAAAGAGATAAATCTTTTCACAAGAAAATAATATAGAAACAGAAAAAAAAAACATAAAATATACTCCCAGCACATGTCAAACTGATTAAATTAGCTGTATGAAACAGTGCCGAGGTCTGACAAACCGTCTCGAGTGACAAGCGACTTGACAAGTTGACAAAGAAAATGTAATAAAGAGAAGGACGACGAGGCACGGCGTCCTACTAGGGACCTCGCGCGAGAGACATGCCTTCGCCTGGCTGGGGAAGGGTTAGGGTAAAATAATTCAATATTATAGGGCTATCGGTATAATAAAATCGGCCAAGTGCGAGTCGAACTCGCGCACCGATGGTTCCGTATCGCCATGTCATGGTCAGCGCCACTCACGCCATCTATGGCGTGTTTATGAAATGCTTCATATTAGTTAAAATTCATGATTAGTTAAAATGCTTCATAGCCTTTTCGGTAAATGGCGCGCATACACTTTTTAGTTTCTCCTATGGTAACCCCCGTGATCTTTTTATTACCTTTTCTTATTTTTATTATTTTGTTATTATATCGGCAACAATAAAATAACACATATTCTGTGAAAATTTCAACGGGCTACCTATTACGGTTCAAGAGATACAGCCCTCGGACAGACAGACAGACAGACGGCGACGTAAGCTTAGTAATAAGGTACCGTACCGGTTACTGAACCCTATTAAGATTGAAGTTGAACACCAGAGTTATCCAAATGTACCTACCGTGTGAATCCAGTACTTAAAAAGAATAGCCCGACTGCATCTCTCCCCGTGCATGGCGTAAAAGGCGACTAAGGGATAAGGAGAAGATGCCTTCTTGGAAGAAGGTTCTTCCACCGAGTCACGCAGCAGGTGGGTCTACATTCGGATAATTGAAAAACCATCTCGAAGAAAGCAAGTAACTAAGGGCGAGGCCGAAGGCCGAGCTGCGTTCAGGAAGAAGCTAAACCATCTTGAAGAAAGTAAGCAACTAAGGCGAGGCCGAAGGCCGAGCTACGTTCTGACAAATGATAAACCATCTTTTTTTTTTTAAGGAAACTGACACGGTTGCCTACATCACCTACAACATCCGTGATGTAAGCCCCTAACACCGGGTGAACTAGGTGCCATGTCAGTGCTTCCCTTCATTTCGGCTACACTGAACTGGACGGAAAACACGAACTATTTACATAGCCGTTTCGATCGATGTTTCATTCAGAGCGGTGGTACCAACCCAGTCGGCTAAAATTTGAGCCTACCACCTAGTAAGGGGAAAGGGAAGGGACCTACAGTTTTACACCGGTTCCGAACGGTGAAGCAGCAGGTGCTGCAGGCATGCACGAAATTTTTTCGTCAGAAAAAAAGTCATTGGTACTCGCCGACCTGATTCGAACCTCGGACCCCTTTGCACGGACCTCTCGCATGAGAAGCCGATGCCCAAACCATTCGGCCACCCGCCGCTTACTTACGGTACTTTTGATATTAAATGTCATTTTTACTCCGCGAGGAAGGAAGGTCTGCGTGTAATGCGATAGTAATCTTGTGCTTATTGAAGTTTTGCTTTGCCAAGTTGCATCTGTCTGTGTGTATCCGGCGTCTTCGCTTCTCTCAGTTACCCCTTTACAACACTGTTTATTATATGATTTCATCCATAGGTAGGTAACCTTCGCTTGGACATCAACGACATACTACTTTCTGGACGGGCCCTCGTCATTAACATTATATTTTACCGGCAGAAAGGTGCGATTGGAGTTCTTCTATATATTGCCAATAATTAAAACGGCGTAAGTACGCGAGCGTCTCGTACGTCACGTTACGTGTCCGCTCTGTGACCGTCGATAGTGTAAGACGGTTAATTGGCAATTTGATACGTATAAAGGAGACAACGATTGGAGAGTGTGCTGAATGCTCACAAATAGCGCGCCTCAATTCGGTGCGTTGTATGCCACTTCCCGATAATTTTTAATTCGTTGTTGGACATGTCGAAAATTCCGACAGTTCTAAATTCAATGCGAAGAAGAACTGACAAACAAACTTCGCAAGTCACAATGTTTTGTTAGTACCTTGTAAGTGTTATATGAAATGAAATGAAAATATACTTTATTGCACAAAAAGTGACAAAAGGCGGTCTTAAAGCCTAAAGGCATTATCTGCCAATCATGTCTGGGATTGTGAGTAGAGTAGATGTGTAGTGCGGAAAATTAAATGAGAGAAAAACATTTTTTAAGAGTATAAAAATAAACAATAAAACAGAAATAATAATAATATAATATGGGTTCGCCCCGCCGCCAGTGGTAGAAAATCCATTTTGTTATTTTGTTTTAATTTTAGATTTAAGTTTTATATGTAAAATTAATATAAAAAACCCCCGACCCTTAAAAAGCAAAAAATAATTTCCGTTTACTTACTTAAAGGAGTCGGGAGACCGCTAAGTAAATTCCCGCGCAGCTCTGAGTTTTATATTTTATTTACTTAGCGGTCCCCCGACTCCTTTAAGTAAGTAAACGGAAATTATTTTTTGCTTTTTAAGGGTCGGGGGTTTTTTAAATTTGTAATTTAACTTTTATTTCAAGCTTTTTAAAAGAAACCGCATGAAAATCGGTCCACTTTTTAAGATAATAATTTTTTTTATTACTTAATTACTTGATTACTTGATTACAAACATAGCTAAGAACCATCCCGATTAAACAAGCTTCCTAATAAAAAAAACCGCATCCAAATCGGTCCATCCGTTTGGGAGCTACGATGCCACAGACAGACACACACACACACACACACACACACACACACACACGTCAAACTTATAACACCCCTCCGTTTTTTGCGTCGGGGGTTAAAAAGAAAATGTGTAAATACACGTATAGAATAATAATGACATACAACTAAATACATTCGTGACGTGACGTGACATATATGTCAACCTCGATAGCTTGTACCGTGTGGGGCCGGTACTTAAAAAGAATAGCCCCACTGCATCTCTCCCCGTCGCATGTCGTAAAAGTCGACTAAGGGATAAGGAAATTCGTCAGCCTCGGTAGCTCAGTGGTGCGGTCAGTCGACTGTTGTTAAGCAACGCTGAGCGCGGTCAGTGCTGGGATGGGTGACCGCTTGACCGTTGGAGGCTGACCGTGGTTCGGATTCCACGTTAAACTGTAGGTCCCTTAAATGTGATTTAAGATTACCGTGGTTAACATTCATAGTGGAAATATTTGTTTACGGCTTTACTCACGGTTTTTGTATCGCGTCATCATAGTGAGCTTTGACATTGAATCACTCTATACGAATGTACCCGTACTCGATTCTCTCCAAATAATAAAAAACTTATTACAGAAGAACAATACCAGTACGGAGTACGTGAAGATCGCTGAGCATTGTCTCACGGAAAACTATTTTATATGGAACGGTGACCACTACATACAGAAAGATGGAGTCGCCATGGGATCACCGGTAGCGCCGATTATTGCAAACCTGTTCATGGAAAATCTTGAAGAGCGCGCATTAAGTTCGGCGGTGTTGGCTCCCACCATCTGGCTGAGGTATGTCGACGATGTATTCGCAATCTGGCCACATGGACAACGAGCACTACAAGAGTTTTTGGACCATATCAATACAGCCCATCCACGTATCACATTTACGATGGAGCTCGAAGACAACAATGGACTAGCGTTCTTAGACGTGCTCGTCACTCGTCGTGCGGACGGCTCACTTGGTCATACAGTTTACAGGAAGCCAACACATACTAATAGGTACCTACAAGCTGATTCACACCACGCACCCAACCAGCGTCAATCTGTGGTTAGAGCGTTGTTAGACCGCGCCGAACGTATCTGCGACAAAGACCAAGTCGAGACCGAAAAAAGGCTAGTGAAGAAAACATTATCGGAAAATGGGTACAGTCAACATGCATTACACACAAGAAGAAGAAGACCTGGACCAGCCGTACACACTGCAAGAAGGCAGAGGGCCTTTCTTCCGTACATTCAAGGCGTAACTGACAGAATTAGTAGAAGACTAAAGAAACTAAGCATAGGCACTGTCTTTAAACCACATCGAAAAGTCTGTCAATCAATACGTTCCGTGAAGGACAAACTACCTCTGCAATCGGCAGGTGTGTACAAAATTCCGTGTAGTTGTGGGAAAGTCTACGTGGGGCAGACCAAGAGAAGCGTAGCGACGCGTATTTCGGAACACATCAGAGCAGCCAAAAATCAAGATTCCACGAAGTCAGCAGTCTGCGAACATATGAACTCTGGCATAAACCATTGGATCAGGTTCGATCAGGTTGAGATAATCTCGACTGAAACCCGATACATCCCTCGTCTTGTTCGAGAGTCCATAGAAATCGCCAAGCATGCCAACTTCAACAGGGAAGATGCGTTTAAGTTGTCACCGTCGTGGAATCCGGTGCTAGCACCGCTGAGGACAAAAACATTAAGCACCGACAATAGGGACACTACTAGTGCCTTTTGTCTGTCAGCGGACCTCCGGAACGCAGCTCAAAGCCAACATCTTCAAACTACCCACAGCTACAATCTCCGTCAACGGCGGAACATGTCAAACTGATTAGTTCCTCGTTGACCGCCGCCGGACACAGGAGCTCGCTTGATAATGGCTCGAATGTTCGAGTCGAAACGTCGCGGCAACGCGATACAAAAACCGTGAGTAAAGCCGTAAACAAATATTTCCACTATGTAGGTCCCTTTCCTTCTTGCCTTACTAGGTGGTAGGGTATATCCCGGCTGGGTTGGTACCACCGCACTGAGCGAAACGTCGGTCGAAACGGCTATGTAAATAGTTCTTGTTTTCCGTCCAGTTCAGTGTAGCCGACATGAAATGAAGGGAAGCATTGACATGGCACCTAGTTCACCCGGTATTATGGGCTGACATCACGGATGTTGTAGGTGATGTAGCCAACCGTCACTTTCCATAAAAAAAAAAAAAAGCTCAGTGGTGCAGACAGTCAACTGTCGCTATTGAATGTTAAGCAACGCTGGGTGCGGTCAGTACTTGGAGGCTGACCGAGGTTCGGATTCCTCGTAAAACTGTAGGTCTCTTTCCTTCTTGCCTTACTAGGTGGTAGGGTTTAACCCGCCCGGGTTGGTACCACCGCACTGAATGAAACGTTGGTCTAAACGGCTATGTAAATAGTTTGTGTTTTCCGACCAGTTCAGTGTAGCCGGCACGATCAAAGGTGGAAGCACTGACATGGCACCTAGTTCACCCGGTGTTATGGGCTGACATCACGGACGTTGCAGGTGATGTAGCCAACCGTGTCAGTTTCCATAAAAAATAAAATATATATTATAGTAACTTACAAATAATTAACCCATACAACCGCTCACAGGAACATTACTATTTACAGCATAAACATGAATACTGAAGAATCTGACCACTCTGCCTATTTACATTACCTATATATCTGGTGTACAGTGCCATCGCCAATTCATTTATCACTCATATATTTCTCGTATCTATCTCAACTCTGTACTGTGTGGAGCCGGCATGTACTTAAAAAGAATAGCCCCACTGCATCTCTCCACATGAATGTCGTAAAATGTTACGTGCCAAAGGGCGACAGGGTAGCCACCTTGACACGGTTCTTTAACCGAGTCATGCAGCAGGTGGGTCTTCGTGCCTTACTTGCTGCTTGATAGTTATTTTGTCCTATCACTTTGCTAAACGTGGTGGTTGGTGTTGTGTTGCAATTTACAAGAGTACTTGCAGCTAGGCCTGCCACCCCTCCGGGTTTGACCCGGAGTCTACGGGTTTGAATGGTGTATATCCGGGCTACGGGTTAGCATCGTATATCTCCGGGTCAGACCGGGCGGGCGGTGCGTCGAGCCGAGCGGTGAATTCGGCTCGACTGACTGGATGATCGGAGCGGAATGGGTGGACATCGGACGAATTGGATGCACCGTTAGCGTGCGCGCGCGATTATGGGTTCAATTATTATTAAAAGTAACAAATTTCACAGAATTACCGAAAATAATTGGTTTTTTTTTTCTCAATACCGATTATCAATGTTTTTGTGGAATGCGTTTTTTCCTTAATGAAAAATGTATGGACAGACGTGAGAAACTGCTTATCAGTCGACATGGTGACGTCGGAGTTAATTAATTGTAAAGATTAATATTATAATATGACCTGTCGAGAATTTTTAAAGTATTTGAAAAAACCAGAGAAAGAAAAGTTGATAAAAAAATCACAAACAAATAAAAAATATGATTTTAAAAATCAAGCTGGTCCAACAATTATCTGTTTTTAAATTACAATTTGTAATACTATTTCGTATTGAATGATACCTACCTCTGAAAATTTACATTTATTTTATAAACATTTTGAATTTTCTGAATACTCCGGGTGTCCGGGTCTACCATTTTTTAAAGGTGGCAGCCCTACTTGCAGCACCACACCGATTAATCTGCTTACCCCGATTGTCTGGTTAGTTTGAATAGAATGCATCACGGCATTCTGCTCGCTTATTGTACCTAATTGGTATGAATTTGTGTTCAATAAAGAATACATACATACATACATACATACATACTCTTCCATACATTGAGTCAGCGGCTAAAAACTAATTTCAATTAACAACTTTGAGCTTAATTTTTTTTTAATAAAAAAATTATGATCCCTGTACATTATGGCAGTTAATTACCCCGCGGTTAATTATGGCACCCTCAGTATCTAATTCCTTCTTGCTCGTAAAATAAAGTTTTGCTCACAGCTCAGGTCGCCGATGACGTAGCGTTATGATTTATAACCTAAAACCATCGTGAGAAGTGACAGAATGTAACAGTTAAAACCGTATGTAAATCGATCAAGTGGTATCGTAGGATATTCATATATAAGATGTTTCGTTAGTTATGTCATTAACTTCGGGAGCGTTACATACACACTCAAATAAACACGTTACGCAAAAAAAAAAAAATTGTTTATAGTATTACTTTTCGAGAAATTTAACAAAACATGTTTGCTACCTAAACATTAACCTGTGTGTAACAGTAGGTAACATGCATTGTACGGGGTCAATGACCGTACTATGTTCAAACGCAGAACAGCTGTTTGTTGTAAGTAAGTCACAAGGTCACTATGATTGGTTTTACAGCTACTTATTTGATTTTATTTTTTTGTTAGGAGAAAAAATGCTCCTTTAAACATAATATGTTTTTTTTTTGCGTAACCTGTTTATTTGAGTGTGTATGTAACCCTCCCGAAGTTAATGAAATGACTAATGAAACACCTTATATTGACGTACTTTACACGGCCGGTCGCCCGTAGAAACATCGCTTTATTTACGGGCACAACGGTCGTCAACTAAACGGTGCTCGTCTGTGAACTTGAACAAAAATAACCGTCGTCGAACACAATGTCAAGTTCGTCACTAAATAATACTCGCACGCACACTTCTGAACGTTCACGTACTTCAAGGAGGCATTTCTCTAATCCATTACTTCTTAAGTATGAATTAAGGGGTTGTCAGAAGGCGCGTGAGATGTTGTGTAGTGCTAAATCGTTCAAATTGCGCTCATATTTTAACTTTTATCGCCCATAAAATGCTCCGGGACCCGAAAACAGGCGTCCGTGACGTTATGAGCACCTGTTTATCGGGATCAGTAAAAGTTACGCGTTCATAAGAAGCGTCTGGCTGGGCGCGAAAACCGTTGTCACGTGATCACGTCACACCCGCTCGCTTATTCTCTCGTTCTATATTTGAACAAGCGTCGTCGGAGGCCGGAGGGCGGCTGAGTATCGTGTAGGTTGTCAAGACAAGTTTTGTTGGCAAATATCAAAATTACCAAAAGAGACACTTGTATGATGCTTGTAGGGAGGAATTTATTATGTAAATACATACATTCACAACACACGCTGTATCGCGACCATCGGGGTAAGCAGAGCAATCTGTGTTGTGCCGCAAGTACTCTTGTAAATTACACCACAACACCAACCAAGACGTTTAACAATGTATTAGGACAAAATACTATCAGGCAGCAAGTAAGGCACGAAGACCCACCTGCTGCATGACTCGGTGGAAGGACCGTGCCAAGGTGAAATTTTATCCTGTCGCCCTTTAGCACGGCAGCTTGTCCTTATCCCTTAGTCGCCTTATACGACATGCACGGGGAGAGATGCAGTGGGCTATTATTTTTAAGTAACGACCCCACAAGGTAAATCATCGGCATGATGATGTTTTTTTTATTGAAAGCGCGACATGTGGCGCCGACCCAGCCATAAGGTGTCTAACGACGCCCATGGACATTCGGTCGTAAGCTAGGGTTGCGAATGCCATGCCAGCCTGACATGACGTGGTCCACATTTCTCACCCAACAAACAAAACGGCAGGTTGTTTTAGATCTTAAAGTACATAGTAGAGTGTTTTCATTTTACGAAGGCACGCGGGGTACGAGGTAGGAAGTGGTGCGAGAGGCGACCGCGGCGCGGAGCTCAGTAGAGAACGAACTCGGTGCCAGGTCGGTACATACGTTCTACACGTCTCCGCATCGCTCCGTCGAACCGAGTCGTTCCCTACTGAGCTCCGCGCGGTCTCACACCACTTCCTACCTCGTACCCCTTGTGCCTTCGTAACATTAAAACACTCTATATTGGATTAATATAACACGTCACTACTGTAGAGCTATTGTCCCACCCATATAGCACTTACTAACGCTATTGAAAAGTCACTAAAGAACCTTAACCTGTATAAGAATGGGCCATAATAATGCCATAATGTTAGTTGGGACACATTTGACAGGAGTTGCCGACAGCGAAATTTCAGCCAAAGGTCGATTATTCCATAAAGTGGTTTTTTTTTTTATGGACCTACAACGTCCGTGATGTCAGCCCATAACACCGGGTGAACTAGGTGCCATGTCAGTGCTTCCCCCTTTGATCGTGCCGGCTACACTGAACTGGTCGGAAAACACAAACTATTTACATAACCGTTTTAACCGACGTTTCATTCAGTGCGGTGGTACCAACCCGGGCGGGATAAACCCTACCACCTAGTAATATAAGAAGGGAGTCATATCCCTTAGTCGCCTTTTACGACATACACGGGAAGAGATGCAGTGGGGCTATTCTTTGGTATAGAAATGATGGAACATGAGCTGGTGTAGAAAGATTGTATGTGCTAGGTATTTAGTTAGAAGTATGTAGGTCCCAGCATACGTAGTTAGTGCTTGCAATAAGGTTCCCAGCAATGTTTGCTGTGGTAGTGCTCTCGCTTGAGCAACGGAGTCAAACACGCTTTTGGGAGAAGACATCGTTATTTTGAATTTTCATAAAGCAGCTGCTTATTGTAATAATTACACCAGTAGTTAGGTATTGATATCTTTACTTTGAATATTGTTCTTGAGGAGGGTTCCGCCGCTACTGCAAATTTGGAATCTGCAAAGGAAAAATGGTATTAGTAGGAAGATTATCTATCATACCACAATATTAAAGTTGTATGCCTAAAAATAAATTAGGTATGTAAAAATATTAAGATACTTGCAGTATCAGTACCCTATTCACGAGGTTTCACCTATACGCTACGCTATGCTACGCCGTGTTCTCCGCATAATTTTGTAGGGAGAAACGAAGTTCGCAAATCTATCACTAGAGGCGCTGCTCCGTTCCTCCATACAAAATGATGCGGAGAACACGGCGTAGCTAGCGTAGCGTAGTAGGTGAAATCTCGTGATTAGGGTACAGGTTGTCAATGGGTTAATAAAATTTGGATACTAATCGTACCTAGTCAAGTGTTAATTAATTATGCAGTCAGGTAAGTAGTATATATACATAGGTACCTATACCATTTAGATAACAACCTGCCAATTGGAGCAGGTCAGTCTCCATATGTATGTAACATCCAACTAGATTCATTCCTCCACGTCTCGCCAGTGGCATATTTGAGTTGTTTCAGGAGCTTCCCATTTCTCGGCTCATAAACTGTAGTTTGAAACTGCGCCCAGCGACCGTGGGGACATCCCGCGCGCTGCCGGCTCGTCGCATATCCTATTGCCGTACGTACTATGCTTGTGTGTTGTGTTCTTCTGCGCGTGCATTGTGGTGGAAATTGTTATTATATAATTACACATTTGTAGATTCAGTTTAGCTGCAGTAGTGACAAACGTTACTAGCAACGTTTAGGAAGAGGCGCTAGGGCGAGCCAAGTACAATCTAGGTTGTAGATTTACTGAAATAAGGAACATCGGCTTTTACCACGTTACCAGTCCGGCAGTCCACCCGAGGGACCCGCACTACTAGTTCGAGACGCCCGAGACCCACCAGTGGGTCCCGGATAACGAACACTTTAGATGATCTGATCACACATATTATAGGACTTGTAAGAACGCTTAAGGAATTTACTTGAACTTTCCAAGAAGGTATCGAATAAACAAAAACTCGAAAAAACGCACGTGCAATGTTTTTGGTTTTGGTGGTCAATGTATAATTATGAGAACTTGAACATCTTTTTTTTTGTCTTTTATGTAGCATATGTATGTATGGTATTTTTATTTTGTAGCTAAATTAATAAATGAAACCCAGCTGAATCTTCCTCAATTGCACGAAAAAAAGTACAACAAAAAATAATCGTTCACACAAAACTATATTTATTTGCACGTACTTTTTACCCGACTACGGCGAAGCCAAAAAAGGAAGGGTTATGAGTTTGGCGTGTATGTATGTATGTATGTATGTATGTATGTGACTATCTATATTCCACTGTACAGCCTAAAGTACTGGGCCAATTTGAATAATTCTTGTGCTATACGATTTGTCTTATTCACGGGAGTGTCATAGGCTATATAACAATTTTCAAAATTCAAAATGGCGGACGCACGGCCTCAAAATGTCAAATTAGTTTTTCAAAATATATTGAGTGGGGTATCAAATTAAAGATAATTAAATTACGATTCCGAAAATATATACTTTGCTATCTATTAAAGTTATGTGTACAGAGAAATAGAGCAAAATGTGTGGCGCATGTATGAATAGCGATTATTCGCGATGAAGCGTAGTCGCCCGCGCACCGCGCCGCGCGCCCCCGCGGTTTCGATACGTTACATACACCAATGACGCGCGACGACGACACGCGACGACGCGACGCGAAGAAGCGACATGGTATTGTTGGTAATATACCTACATACTTACTCACTGATCTACCGCAAATTTTATATAGATATATAATATTATTATTAGATACAGTACTATGCTAAAATAAATTGGTATTAAATGTCCATGTGCTGTACCTCAGCATAGGGATAGCACCGTCTGTGATCCAGCTCGCCTCGGGTAGTACTTGTGATACAATTAAACACTCACAGTTGCTTTGAATATTATAATCAGCCACATAATCACATACACGAACTTATCCGTCGTACCGTCCCACGGCGACTGGCGAGGGGGGAGGCGGCGGAGAGGGAGCCAGTGTGGCCAACACAAATACCAAATATGCCACACTCTTCCCTACATAAAAAAAATGAGACAACCAGCCTCACCCCTCCCAAAAAAAATTAAAAAGATACACGTAATATTGAGAAAAAAAAATAATAAATTTGCACAAGAGCGAACAAGAAAAGTATTATACAGAGTTACATAATATCGTACATAAGTAGTTACATCAGATTTTGAGAACATGTGATCATTTGATCGACATGTCTTTTCCATAGTAGTAGACCATCAACTTCTACCATGAATGTCAAACCAGCAATCAACTCCTTTTTTATTACACCTAAAACCCAATTCTTTCCCCTGGTTCTGTAATCTTTCACCATTACCTTATCCCCAATTTGGAAGTTTACATTGCGTGTTCCACTGTTTAGTGCAATTTGGTTTTCCTGCTCTACACAAATTATATCAGCTGTAGGTGTGGGACGTAATAAAGTAAATCTACATCTACATGTACCGTGTGGGGTCGGTACTTAAAAAGAATAGCCCCACTGCATCTCTCCCCGTCGCATGTCGTAAAAGTCGACTAAGGGATAAGAAAATTCGTCAGCCTCGGTAGCTCAGTGGCGCGGTTGGTTAGTCAACTGTTATTAAGCAACGCTGAGCGCGGTCAGTGTTTGGATGGGTGACCGCTCGACCGTTGGAGGCTGACCGTGGTTCGGATTCCACGTTAAACTGTAGGTCCCTTCCCTTCTTACCTTACTAGGTGGTAGGGTTTATCCCGGCCGGGTTGGTACCACCGCACTGAACGAAACGTCGGTCGAAACGGCTATGTAAATAGTTCGTGTTTTCCGTCCAGTTTAGTGTAGCCGACATGAAATGAAGGGAAGCACTGACATGGCACCTAGTTCACCCTGTGTTATGGGCTGACATCACGGATGTTGTAGGTGATGTAGCCAACCGTGTCAGGTTCCATAAAAAAAAAAAAAAAAAAACATCTTATTTCTCTGCCTAGCATAAGCTTACTTGGACTTGACTTTGTGGTTTTATGTTGGCTACTACGATAATCAAACAAGAATAAGTTGACAGCGTATTCCAAGCTGTGGTTATCCAAGACAATTTTTTTTATGTGGTCTTTGAAAGTTTCCACAAAGCGTTCAGCGGCTCCGTTAGTGGCGGGGTGGTGCGGTGGAGTGAAGCTATGTCGCACGCCCGTGGCTTTGCAGAACTCCCCAAAGTCTGCACTTGTGAATGCCCCTCCGTTGTCTGTCACGAGGTGCACAGGATAACCATACCTGCTGTACAGGCTCTTCAATATAGAGATAGTTTTGTTTGATGTAATATTTTGCATTATAAAGGCCTCAGGCCACTTTGAATACGCATCAACCAAAACCATGAACATTTTTCCACACAATGGGCCCAGGAAATCAATATGAATCCTATGCCACGGTCCTGGCGGTTGTGGCCACACATGTAATGCAGTCTTGTTTGGGGTTTTGCGGTTTTCTAGACATATTTTGCAGGCACTTGTTATTTTATCAATGTCTGAGTCTAAATTTGGATACCAGAAATATGATCGGGCTATTCCTTTCATTCTCGTGATTCCTAGATGGCTAGTGTGTAATTCTTGTAAAACAGTGTCTCTCATTGTTGTTGGGATAATAACCCTATATCCCCACAACAGGCATCCCTTATCTGATGTTATTTCATTTTGGCGTTGAAAATATGGGGCGAATTCTAAACCTAAATTGTTTTGTGTGGGCCATCCATCCATTGTAAACCTTATTACGGTACATAGAACTTTGTCTTTCTTAGTTTCTAATTGCACTTTTTTCCAGTCAAGTTGGTTTAGTTGTGACGTGTTCGTGTAAACGTTGAGGTAGCTTAACTCTCCACTGGCACATATTGGGTGACTGACAGATGTGGGCGTGTCGTCCTGTATTGGGCAGCGTGATAAAATATCTGCTGGATTTTTACTAGAACTGATATGCTTGATAGTATAGTCGAACGCTGAAAGGAATATACTCCAATGTTGCAACCGCTTTGCTGCCAGCTTGGGTACACTTTTCTTTGGGCCAAATATGCGAACTAATGCTGAATTATCTGTTTCCAATTCGAAATGTTTGCCATACAAGTATTCATAGAACTTATTTATAGCGAAAATTATCGCTAATCCCTCTTTATCTATAATAGGGTATTTTATTTGCGAGTCGCTTAGTTTTTTACTAGCAAATGCTATTGGGCGGACAATGCCATCTTTAGTTCTGTGCGATAGAACTGCCGCCACGCCCACATCTGAAGCATCCGTTGTTACTATCAGTGGTAAGTTCGGGTCAAAGTTAGACAATGTTACTGTATTCGATAGTCTGCTTTTTATATCCTGAAATGCTTTTTCACATTCCGTAGACCATATTAGAGTTTTCTGTTTTAGGCATTTGAAGAGAGGGTTTAGAACATCTACCATATTACTCAAAAATCTGCTGTAGTAGTTCACCTTGCCCAGGAACGAGCGCAGCATTTTTATATTTTCTGGTCTAGGGATTGCCAAAAGCGGTTCCAGTTTATTTTTAATCACCTTGATTCCTGTAGCGCTAACATTGTATCCAAACACGTCTAGATCATATACAAAGAATTTGCACTTTTCACTTTTTATTTTCAATCCAGACTCGTCTAGACGTTGCAACACCTCACATACGCGCTTGTTAGTTTCATGAATGTTCGTGCCGATAACATAAATGTTATCGATATACACTATAACACCTGGCAAGTCTGCCAGTTTTTGTGACATTAATCTTTGAAAAGAGCCCACTCCCGTATTTACACCATATGGTAGATATAAATATTTATACATCCCCTTTTCAGTGACCATGGTAACCAGATTTTGTGACTGTTCGTCTAAGGGCGCCTGTAGGTATGCTTCCTTTAGATCAAGCTCACAGTATACCGTTCCCTCTTGCAATTTAGCGAGTATTTGGTCTATTGTCGGTAATGGAAAATGATCTATGGCTAAATAGGGGTTAAGTGTTACTTTAAAATCACAGCATAAACGTACGGAACCATCACTTTTTAATATTGGTACAACCGGTGTACCCCAGTCACTATATTCCACAGGCGCGATTCTGTTACCGGCTAAGAGTCGTTCAATTTCATTATTAACTTTATCTTTCATTGCAAATGGTACAGTTCGCGGTGGCAGGCATTTGGGGACTGCATTTGGTTTAAGTTTTAAGGATATTTCGCTTCCTCTAAGTGAACCCCACCCCGGAGTGAACAAGTTTACAAATTTCTTTCTTATGTTTGTTATTGCCGCTGCGGCTGACAGTTGTCCTATATGATTTACATTTTGTTCAATTTTTAGCGGCCATAGGCCTAACGCTTTCAGCCATTCCTTACCTATGACCGATGGCATGCCTTCTTTTACAATATAGAGGTCTAATTTACACATATTGCTGTCTTTGTACTGTACGTTAACATTTTTCATTATTCCTGCAGGGGATGTGAGGGACTGATCAAAATTTCTGAATGCCACATTATTACATTCTTCCATGGGTACTTCTGGAAACAATTTTGACTTAAAATCCATGCTTAATGTTGTGACATCGGCACCTGAATCTATCTCAAACTGAACATTTTTGCCATGGACTGTCACGTTGAGAAACATGGACTCTACTTTACATTTGTTTGACCGACCTGTTGTTGAATAAATATTGTACTCATCGGTGTCGCTACTCACTGTCTTGTCCTCGTCGTTGTTCACATCGTTTTCTAATTTTTTCGCACTTTTCACAACATCACTGTAACGCGGACCATTACGTTTCCTACAGACTTTAGACAAATGGCCGCGTACACCGCACTCCTCACAGAACTTATCGCGAAGGGCACAATCTCGCTTCATATGCCCCGTCGCTCCACAGCAGAAGCACACGCCCTGCTGCGTCGTGCGTCCACTTGGCGCACGGCCCCACGCCCGGCTGCCCCACGCCCGGCCACCTGTCTGGCGGCTACTTCCGGGATTTCTGCTGTCGTTCCTTGTCGGCAATCCTCTTGCTAACGTATAGGCGCTGTTTTGTTCCTTGTCTGGAATGCTAGGGTGACCTGACTCCTTGTAAGCGACTTCCACCGTTTTAGCGGTTTTAATTATATCATCCAGAGTTTGGTTCTGTGCCTTTAAAACTTCATATCGGATAAAGTCATTTGTTATACCATCAATTATTTTGTCCCTGATCTGCTCATTCATATCCTTAAATTTACACGACTTTGCTAACTTCTTTAAAGCTAGAACATAATCGTCAATGGTCTCTCCTGGGTTTTGATTTCTTTGCCTGAATTTGATGCGATGAAGGGTCTCGTTCGTACTTGGATTATAATGACTTTGAAGTTTTTGGCACAGTTCTTCATATGAAAAACTGGTAACTTTTTTTGGTGCACACAGACTGTCCAAACTGTCATAAATATCTGTTTTTAGTTTCGTTATTAAGAGCGGTACCTTTTTCTCTGGCTTGATATCATGCAGCAGAATGAAGCAATCCAGCTGTTGTTGGTATGCATCCCAGTTTGAACCCGAAAAGGGGTCAAGCGTAGAAATGGCGCCTGCCATCTCTTGAGCGATTTTCTCTTTCCTAACACGATCTCGGAGAATTTGTCTCAGGTTTTCGAGAGTGCAAGACTGACCATGCTCGACCTTCAGTTCGATTAAGATTTCTGTGACTTGCTCCTTATTCAATTGATAGATAAACGATGTTCTCCCTTCTTCTATATATTATTTTCCTGATTTCCTCAGAAATCATTGACAGGTAAGAATGACAGCCTTTTCTCAACCGTCGATCGCGCGTCGTCTAGCCATAGACAACTGGCGTACATATGCGTGTTGTTTTTTTTTTTTATTTGCCCGGTCCCACCAGTTGCAAGTTCTTACGTCGTGTTACATATGTGCGCTCCCAGCTGCACCGCAGATATAAATTGCAAGTTCTTACGTCGTGTTACATATGTGCGCTTCGCGGTCCGCCACCTGAAAGGCTTTTTCAAACCGGTGCGCTCCCAGCTGCACCGCAGATGATAAATTAAATCGCCGCGAGGTGTCGAGTCGTCTTCTTGCCGTCGCCGCCTCCGCCGCGCGCCGCCAGCCAAGCCGTCGTCGGTCTATAGGCGGAGACGTGGGTGTCAAAAATGGCGTCTTCTTTCCGTGCCCCGCACGAATGAAAACTTCGTCCTCGTCGCCAGTTGCTGTACCTCAGCATAGGGATAGCACCGTCTGTGATCCAGCTCGCCTCGGGTAGTACTTGTGATACAATTAAACACTCACAGTTGCTTTGAATATTATAATCAGCCACATAATCACATACACGAACTTATCCGTCGTACCGTCCCACGGCGACTGGCGAGGGGGGAGGCGGCGGAGAGGGAGCCAGTGTGGCCAACACAAATACCAAATATGCCACACATGTACCTAGTGTAAGCATAATATGTAGCGTAGGTGTACCGTGTGGGGTCGGTACTTAAAAAGAATAGCCTCACTGCATCTCTCCCCGTCGCATGTCGTAAAAGTCGACTAAGGGATCGTCAGCCTCGGCAGCTTAATGGTGCGGTCAGTTATTGGATGGATGACCGCCCGACTGTTGGAGGCTGACCGTGGTTCGGATACCACGTTAAACTGTAGGTCCCTTCCCTTCTTACCTTACTAGGTGGTAGGGTTTATCTCGGCCGGGTTGGTACCACCGCACTGAGCGAAACGTCGGTCGAAACGGCTATGTAAATAGTTCGTGTTTTCCGTCCAGTTCAGTGTAGCCGGCGCGAAATGAAGGGAAGCACTGACATGGCACCCGGTGTTATGGGCTGACATCACGGATGTTGTAGGTGATGTAACCAACCGTGTCAAGTTTCCATAAAAAAAAAAAGGTAGGTACATTAAATATACCTAATACCTACAATATTTTGGGATGCAAGTTACCCTTCAGCTAAGCGGGATATTTTGGAAGAGAAGAACCGCCGATTGCGGAAAAGTATTCCCAATTTTCTGGGTGCAGTTTTAGCCCTAGACTCGATTAGTTGCCGGAAACCTACGTCTTTGGAAATGGCGGTGCCCAGGAGGTTCAGGTGCTTCCAGACAGGTATGACGCTGACTTAGAAACTGGCTTGGAAAGCAAAAGGACCTTCAAATCGACCTTCGCAGATAATGCGCAGCACTGAGCCTTGCTAACGTTGAAGGCGTGGGCATAGTATTCAGGGGGCAACATATCATTGTTATGCTTACGAGAGTACGGAACACGGGTTATACACCAGTTACCCTTCAAATAGGCGGGATGTGGATGAGAAGAGGCGAAGACTTGTGTCTGAACTTGAGCAAACACTCGGCTCTATTTCCGAATGGGCCGTAGCAAGTTGGTCAAGTTAAATACCTCCAAGATACAAGTTTGCGCGTTCAGTGCATAGAGAGCGGGGTTCACACCAGCTCCTTCCTACCAAGGCACGTCACTTAAATTTTGCGACCACCTCGGGGTCCTCCGAGTCGAATTTTCGCACGATCTAAACTTCCGGCGTGACATCGAGGGCAAGGCCGTATAAATCGCAGATTCGGTCCTGCTTGGGGTACTGCTCGCACCTATGGAATGGCTCAGTCAAATACCAGCTGGCGCCTCTGGACTCGATCCAGCGTCGAGCCGTGCGAATAGTAGGTGACTCCCAAATGTACCGCGATCTAAAACTACTCGAATTTTCGCACGATCTAAACTTCCGGCGTGACATCGAGGGCAAGGCCGTATAAATCGCAGATTCGGTCCTGCTTGGGGTACTGCTCGCACCTATGGAATGGCTCAGTCAAATACCAGCTGGCGCCTCTGGACTCGATCCAGCGTCGAGCCGTGCGAATAGTAGGTGACTCCCAAATGTACCGCGATCTAAAACTACTGCAACTCCGTAGGAATACATAACTAAATCAGAGCCTGTTGAAATACAAACAGAGAGAAATATTTTCCCCCAAGTACAGTTTCGGGCCCTTCAACCTGGGCACCTGTCAGGCCGGCATGGCATTCGTAGCCTCCGCATGCTACCGAATGTCCATGGGCATCGCTAGACACCTTATGGGTGGCTCGGCGCCACATGTCGCGCTTACTATAAAAATAATATCAGTAGCTTTGGCCTCGCCTTAGTGGCTTACCTGCTTCGAGTGAGTACATTATTCAACTATGTACAACCTGAAACCGCCCTCGGTCTTCGGCCTTGAACTGATTGGTTTACTTACTTCCCGAATCCGCTTCACCCCAGCCAGATATATTTACTTACATAGACAAAGAAAATCGTGTACTTACACAGCTCAGTCTTCGGTCTTGCTCTGACTGACTTTTCATTTTACTTCAAGACTATACATCGTTCAACTATACATAATTTGTATATATATGTAGGTACTCACTCATGCGCTATTTGCAGAAAACTTTAGTTTCAAATAGAGATGACGACAAATAAACGGACGGATAGTATCAATTTTGTACCGTGTGGGGTCGGTACTTATATAAAAGAATAGCCCCACTGTATCTCTCCCCGTGTATGTCGTAAAAGGCGACAAGGGACTTCCTTCTTATATTACTAGGTGATAGGGTTTAACCCGCCCGTGTTGGTACCACCGCACCGCACTGAATGAAAGGTCGGTAGAAACGCCTATGTATTTAGTGTAGCCGGTACGACCGAAGGGAAGCACTGACGTGGCACCAAGTTCACCCGGTGTTATGGGCTGACATCACGGATGTTGTAGCCTGTAGGTGATGTGTCAGATTCCATAAAAAAAAATCAATATACGAGTTACATACAACATTTAAAGTATGCAAACAGTTTTTAAAAAAGACTAAAATAAAAAAAAAAGTTATAAAAAACTAAAACCCGACTACGTAAAAGCTAATTATGAAAATCGTTTAAATAAAAAAAAATTTTAATAAAAAACTAAAACCCGGCTACGAAAAAGCAAATTATGAAAATAGTTTACCCATAACTAAAAATAACAAAATAATGTTTTCCATATAATTTATCAGATACAGCAATTCTCTTTTTATATTGATTCTACCTTAGCACTAACTCTATAAATTTTGATAAATTGATTATTTTTAACGTTCTAAATATAGAGCCGTGGTCGGGCGTTCTTCGTTCAACAAGACAAGTGAGACCGTCGTTGTGCATTATAGCCGTTGACGTTCGGTATTTACCTATGTATCTACTTATAATAATTTTAGATTGGCTCTGACTGATCTTACAAAAAGATGCCATTATGACACAATGGCGATGGCCGTCCTAAGTTCCGCGCTCTAATAATGCACGACGACGGCCTGTTGTCTTGTTGAACGAAGAACGCCCGACCACGGCTCTATATTTAGAACGTTAAAAATAATCAATTTATCAAAATTTATAGAGTTAGTGCTAAGGTAGAATCAATATAAAAAGAGAATTGCTGTATCTGATAAATTATATGGAAAACATTATTTTGTTATTTTTAGTTATGGGTAAACTATTTTCATAATTTGCTTTTTCGTAGCCGGGTTTTAGTTTTTTATTACAATTTTTTTTTATTTAAACGATTTTCATAATTAGCTTTTACGTAGTCGGGTTTTAGTTTTTTATAACTTTTTTACGATAAACAAATTGGAAAATAAATAAATTTACTTGCTCCTTATTTTTTTTCTGCAATTAGCAAAAGTATAAAAGGTAGTTAAATTAATTATTTATTACGAACTCACGGGGTGAGTCCCGGACTTGCTCAAACATTTCCAGTAATTTTTTCCATCCGAGTCCGGGAGGCGGGACCCACCCGTGGGGGTGGGTGGTCCCGCCCCCCTTTAGCCCCCTCCATATTTTTATATAACTAAATATTTGAAAAACTATCGCCAGGTAACCTATTAATGGACCTATGATAAAATCTCAGTTGGATTTGGTAATGAAATTGTAGTTCTTGTATAGCGGAAAGAGTATATTTACTGCCTTACTCTTCCCACTTATGCATTGTCTGTCCTTTTATAAAATTATGCACCCACATGAACTAAAATAAGTTTTCACGTGACCTTCATCATAACCTCGTTATATTATATATAACGACCAAAATACAAGCCTTAGCACACTAAATAACATAAAATCCAACACATTTGGAGTGTTTGACATCAATATAATCCCACACATTAGTATGCATCGTCAGCAGCAGCGCAATAAACAATATGGCACGCTTTATTTGAAATTTATCAAAGCATTTCTGGAGACCGACCAGTCAGATTAACCCCAAAATGTTCACATGAGTGAATATAGAATTTGTTGAAAATTCACGTTCATTACACGGCCCTTGAGGGGACATAAGTAGACTTTCTGTAGGTCACAAACGCTGGTTATTCCGGATATTTTTTACTAGCTTTTGCCCGCGTGAAATTCTTATTTCAAAGGAAGAAAGTAAGTAACTAAGGGCGCGGGCGAAGGGCAAACTGCGTTCAAGTAAACATACACTTTCTCGAAGAAAGTAAGTAACTAAAGACGAGGCCGAAGGCCGAGCTGCGTTCAGCAGGTAAATTATAAACCTTCTCGAAGAAAGTAAGTAATCAAGAGCGAGGTCGAAGGCTGAGCTACGCTCAGGTAAACTATAAACTTTGTCGACGAAAGTAGGTAACTAAGGGCGAGGCCGAAGGCTGAGCTTCGTTCAAGTTAACGATATTATTCTCGATGAAACTAATTAACTAAGGGCGAGGCCGAAGGCCGAGCTGCGTTCAGATAATCGATATTATTTTATGAAGAAGGTACTCGATAGGATAGTAGGATGTAAGAAGTGTTCCGTACCGAACGGGAGCTTTTTAAAAAGCCTTCGCCGTCTGTCCGTCCGTCCGTCTGTCCAATCTTTTGAACAGTAATAGGTTGTAGTGCTTGCAGCATAACACCGATTACTCTGATTACCCCAAATGTCGGGATAAAGCGTGTGGTATGTATGTATAATTGTACTACATTACTTATATTAATTAGATTAATTAAGGTTAGGATTTAATTTAATAATTGTTAAGAAAAATCATTGTTTAAAAAATATTTGTTATTAAATCGTTTAAATAATTTAAATCGTTTATTGTATAATATAATTTTTTTTACATACAATAATAGGATAGGTACATCTTAAACTAGGGTTACTTACTATTGCTTTTAACTATTGCACGAGTAGTAGAGCACCTACCTGCGTAGTTTCTAGTGGAGCTCTGTTTCCCATTTTAGGATTCCCTGTGTTATGGGAAACAGGTTTATCGTTCAGTTTCAGGAGAGAACCAATAGTAGGTACATGTAATACCATTATAAGATCCATATCCAACCGGGGCCCGGATGGTGGGACCCACGTGGGACCCGCATTCGCGGAAGGAAGCAAATAATATCATTGGTCAAAGCTGACGCCAAAGGCACATTGTACTCAGAATGTTTAATGTAGGGTTACCGAATTCTACGAAAACCCCACGGAGAAGATACTTGAGAGGAGCTGTTGTCGCTAGCTCACGCGCCCACTCTAGGGATGCCAGATCAGAGATGCGTATTTTCTGGACAGGATCTTAAAATTTCGGGATTTTACGATTTAAGTCGGGACAAATAAATAAAATTAATAAAAATAACTTTTTCAATTACCATCGCGCTTGTGTGCAATGGCGGCGCGGAGGCACATTGGCTAGGTATCTTAGGTTAAAGCTAACGCTGCTTTCAACTGGACGAACTACTTAATTTTGGCGGAACAATTGAGGAGCCATTTGGAAAAACAACCATTGTCGCTTTCGACAAACTTTCCAGGAGAGAGAAAAAACTTTGTAAAATGGGCATACATAATTTTTTTTAAATTAGTATATTTATTTCGATGAGAGCAATTAAATTAATTTTATGTTATATAATGAAAACTTAGTATGTAAGTTATATTTAAAAAAAAGCTCTGTAAGGTTTCTTCCCCGGTTCTTCCTTATAGATAGCACTGCTGAACGGGACAAGATAAAAAAAAATTACGACGAACCATACTGAAATACTTATGTCTCAATGATATATTGTTATTGTTGTGTGTTCTTTATGGCGAAATAAATATCTGAATCTGAATCTGAAAGGTCTTTCAGCATAAGTTACACAATGACCAACACATTTTATAGGAAAATAGATATTTGTGTCAGTGGAGTTTGGTTGTTTTTCCCATAATCCACTTCGACATTGGTTGTTCTTCCAATACTATCCGGATTTCTCTGGCTATTTTAACCATGACACTGGTTGTTTTTACTTAGTTTCGTTTTAACAACCGATAGTCCGACAAATAAGGAATCCATAGAGCGAAAAAAAATTTGATCGGCCAAAAATTGACATTGCTTGTTTTTCCAAATGACTCCTCAGTTTTTTTCCAAAGCGGGACTCTGGACAAAGAATAAAATTTCTGGACAATCCCGCTCAGTCGCGGCCACTTGGCAACCCAGCCCACTTTAATGGAACATCACCGTTACAATGCCGAGGCAAACCCAGTTTGCTTAGATACACTTTTCTTTTATTGAAACAGACACCGGTCGGCTTAATCACCTACACAACATCCGTGATGTCAGCCCATAACACCTTGGTGAACTAGGTGCCATGTCAGTGCTTACCTTTGGTCGTGCCGGTTACACTGAACTGGACGGAACGCGAACTGTTTGCATAGCCGCTTTGGCCGACCTTTCATTCAGTGCGGTGGTACCAACCTGGATCACCTAGTGAGGTAAGAAGGGAAGGGAGTTAATTTTTTATGCGGAATCTGAACCACGGCCAAAATCAACGGTCACACATCCAAGTTATCCTCCTCACCTCCGCATCACCTCCCTCCTCTGCAAGGTGATGGAGCGCGTAGTCAATACGCAGCTCATGACGTACCTAGAGACAAATAATCTCATCAGCGATCGGCAATACGGCTTCAGGCCAAACCGATCAGCTGGTGATCTCCTAGCGTACGTCACTCACCTTTGGGGGAAAGCGCTTGAAGGGTACGGTGAATCCTTGGCAATTGGACTCGATATTGCCAAGGCATTTGACCGGGTCTGGCACAAAGCACTTCTGGGCAAGCTGCCGGCGTACGGAATCCCCTCTGGCCTTTGTGACTGGGTCACCGACTTCCTACATGGGCGTAGCGTTCAGGTCCTCGTGGACGGCTGCTCGTCGGACGCCATGTCAGTGAATGTCGGTGTACCACAGGGTTCTGTGTTGTCTCCCACGCTGTTTCTTCTCCATATCAATGATATGCTGCCACTCGGCAACATACATTGTTATGCAGACGACAGTACGGCACACGGATCCTACACCAGTCACCCTTCAGCCGGACGGAAAGTTGTGGATGAGAAGAGGCTAGCACTTGTGTCTGAACTCGAGCAAACACTCCAGTCTATTGCCGAATGGGGCCGGAGCAACTTGGTCGTGTTCAACGCATCGAAGACACAAGTGTGTGCGTTCAGTGCGAAGAGAACGGCGTTCACGCCAGCTCCTTCCTTCCAAAACACGTCGCTGAAATTAAGCGACCACCTCGGGGTCCTCGGTGTCGAACTGTCGCACGACTTGAACTTCCGGCGCCACATTGAGGGCAAGGCCAAGCTGGCCTCAAAAAAGCTGGGCGTACTAAACAAGGTGCGGCGGTACTTCACGTCGGGCCAAAAACTGACGCTGTATAAAACACAGGTTAGGTCCTGCTTGGAGTACTGCTCGCACTTGTGGGACGGCTCAGCTAAATACCAGCTTGCGCCGCTAGACTCAATCCAGCGTCGTGCCGTGCGACTGGTGGGTGACCCTGCGGTGTCCCGCGACTTAGAACCACTGCAACTCCGTAGGGACGTCGGCTCCCTAAGTGTGTTCTATCGTCTATTTCATGGGGAGTGTTCGGAGGAGCTGTTTAACGCGATTCCGCCGTCCCCATTCCACCTCCGCACCACGCGTACTGGGCAGGGGATGCACCCCTACTCAATCGACCTACCACGGATGCGCCACCAACCGGTTCTGTAGATCTTTTATTCACAGAACCGGGAAAATGTGGAACGCACTCCCTGCCCATCTATTTCCTCCCAAGTACAACCTGGGGTTCTTCAAAAGGGGCGTGAAAAGGCTCCTGTCAGGCCGGCATGGCATTCGCAATCCCCGTGCATCACAGAATGTCCATGGGCATCGTTAGACACCTACTTGTAGGTGAAACGATGCCACATGTCGCGCTATCAATAAAAAAAAAAAAGTTCTGAACGCGCCTAGGTGTGCATAAGATTGCGAACGGCGGTGACAAACTCCTCTGACTTCTCTTCTCCATGGCCACAGCCAATTTATTTGATTTAATATAAATCAAAAGTACTCCGAGGTTTTTTCCAGTGAGGGGTGGCTGGCGAAGCCTTAGTGCCGCTCCAGAGCACAAACTTCTCAAGGGCACTGAGCAGTGCCGTACACCACCTGATTCTTGAATTAATTTTAATTCCTTGGAATTGTGGCTAAAGCGAACGGTAGACATGAAATTGACGATGGCACTGTACACCAGATATAGGTAATGTAAATAGGCAGACTGGTCAGATTCTTCAGTATTCATGTCATGTATATGCTGTAAGTATCAATGCTCTTGTGAGCGGTAGTATGGGTTAATTATTTGTAAGTCACTATAACATAATACTTATAGGTAGGTACTACCTAACATTGTGACTTGCGAAGTTTGTTTGTCAGTTCTTCTTCGCATTGAATTTAGAACTGGCGGAATTTTCGACAGGTCCAAGCGTAGGTTACCTACCTGTGGATGAAATTATACAATAAACAATAGGGCAAACTGTTGTGAGAAGCACATAAATACAAAAGAATATTAAATTTTTTATTTCATATTTTATTTTATTTTTTCATGGAAACTAACACGATTGGCTACATCGCCTACAACATCTGCGATGTCAGCCCATAACACCGGGTGAACTAGGTGCCATCTCAAGTGATTCCCTTCATTTCATGTAGGCTACACGAAAAACACGAACTATTTACATAGCCGTTTCGACTAACGTTTCATTCAGTGCGGTGGTATCAACCCGGGCGGGATAAACCCTACCACCTAGTAAGGTAAGGGAAGGGACCTATAGTTTAACGTGGAATCCGAACCACGGTCAGCCTCTAACGGTCGAGCGGTCACCCATCCATGTACTGACCGCGTTCAGGGTAGCTTAACAACAGTCGACCGACCGCACCACTGAGCTACAGAGGCTGACAAACACAGATAATAAAACAATGGGCATGTTGAAATCAGCAATTTTCAGCAAACAGATTTAACAATTTATAGCGTACAGAAGGGAACTTATCACTTTTTTTTTATTTAATTTATTTTTAGGGCTTTTAACAAAGCAATTCGTCAATATCTGCCCCATGGTACCTATCCTCTCGATTCCTGAGGGCTCAGAGTCCCTAAGGGATAGAGAACGTTTAACAAACTCCAATACACATGTTAAATCCTTCCCACTTGGGCTCGCCAACAGCCTATGAATACAAAAAAAAAAACAAATTAAGTCTGTCCACCCTGAGTGAAACGTGCAATTTCCTTCGTAATTCTATTCTATGGCTTTGATTTCTACCAGTAACTCTCTCATTAAATACATTTTTCGTTATACATACATATCCCCACAATCGAGGTGCAAAGGTGGACTTAACTACCTATCTCTTACAGAGATATTTCCAGCCAACCTTTGGATGTTTGACAGTCAATTAATATGGTGAATTTTAGGATAACGCCTTATTGTAAAAGGACATTAAAAATTTATAAAAGCTATAAGTACATACATACATACGAGTACATACCACACGCTGTATCCCGAAAATCGGGGTCAGCAGATTAATCGATGTTGTGCTGCAAGTACTCTTATAAATAATAGCACAACACCGACCACCACGTTTAGCAAAGTATTAGGACAAGATAACTATCAAACAGCGGGTAAGGCACGAAGACCCACCTGCTACAAGACTCGGTGGAAAGACCATGCCAAGGTGGCTAGTCGGTCGCCATTATGTACAGCGTCTTGTCCTAATCACTTAGTCGCTGTTCACGACATGCACGGGGAGAGATGCGGTGAGGCTATTCTTTTTAAGTACTGACCCCACACGATACATAGCGTACTTAAAAATAAAATTTGATAAAATGTTAGGAATAAGTAAATCGTATCGTATGTATGAAAATGGTGATTTAATCTTTTGAATCGTTGGACTTACATGATTGATTGACGGGACATTTATAATGCAGAGAGCAATCGGACTATCCCAATCGAAATTCGTTTAATTTTTTGCCAGCTCATTTTTACTTACCCGCTGGTAAAAATTGATATTTATTCTCTCTCTCTCTCTCTCTTCGAGATGTCTGAGTTTCGAATCCGGTCAGCTTGGCCCAATGACTAATTCAGACGGGAAAAAACGTGTATATACCTGCTGCTTCACCGTTCCGTTCATCGGTGTAAAACTTGAGGTTCCTTCCCTAGCCTCTTACTAGCTAGTAGTAGCCGAATGGGTTGGCAAGTTTAGCACACCACGTACGGGATGTAAGATGTCCACATAAATAAATTAAAAAAATTGAATAAAGTGAATCCCGCCAAAGAAATCTGAAAAAGATGATTTCTTTTCTGATTTAATTACATACATACATACATAGCGTCACGCCTGTTTACGGTGGGGTAGGCAGAGACAACGGATCTCCACGTGCCACGCACGATCCTGACACACCTCTGCCGCCTCTTCCACTCTCATGCATGCTCGTCGGTTACGGGTACTACGCACTTGACCCTTTTTGAGCACATGCCCGATCTGATCCAGATACGTGCGTCTATGGCGACACTTCCTGATTTAATTCTGTGTACTTTTAATTAAGTTGTGATCATCGACTGGCCTTTCCCACACATCACTCCCGAAAAAGTATGTAACCGACCAAAGGATCTTATAAGATCCTTTCACAAGACAGCAGTTGCGTCACAACACAAGGCATCTCGCAAGCATGTTGAGCGCACGTCATTGCGAAAGTTAATGTGGAGAGCGAAGGAGAAAGAATAAAGTTGTGTTTTGTGCAAAAGCGACAGTGACAAACGGTGTTGCTTATTTCGCCTTTGCATCTTGTCGCGTTTTCAGCTGAATACTGTCGACCGCGCCGACCGAAGTCGCATCCCGATGTGTAGATTTATTTTATAACTGTAAAGTCATCCAAAAACACTTAATGGATAGATACCGACGTTTTTAAGGATATGTACCTATTGAATGTGATGTACAGTTCAAATCAATCCTTGAAGCAATGCACGTCTTCACAAAATACATAGATCATCGTGTCTGCATCTCAGAACACACACACTTTGCCCTACACACACCTGTAAATCACCGTCTGCATCTCAGAATACAAACACCCTACACACACAGACCACTTACACACGCATACATCCACAAGCCCTTCTTGCCACAAGAAAGTAATTTCTATCCGAGGCGTTCGTTTGTGTAATCCTGGTAGGTGTGGGTGGATATACGCGGTATCCTACCCAGGTAGGGTACGCTGTTCCTACCAGGAACAGCGCCGGAGGGGAAAGTTCGTAACACAATTTTGTTGGTAACTTTTGTTAAGTTATGCCAATTTTGAGTTGATTTTTTTTTAATTAGATTTATTCTGTCATATTATAATGTAATGTGTGTTTTTATTGAATACCTACTAGCTTTTGTCCGCAACTTCGTCCGCGTGGATATCAGAACATGACAAATTATTCCTTTAAAACCATATGAAAATTAATAATTTGGGATACTAAATCCTAAAACGAAAATAGTTAACACCTTCACTGTCCGGGGACTACCCGGCGGGTCCCGCATTACTAGTTCGAGACGTCCGCGACCCGCCGGAGGGTGCCGGGCGACGAACACTTTAGATGATCAAAAATAGTATTGGACTTGTTAGAATGGCTTCGGATTTTAGTAGGACTCCCCAAGAAGGTATCAAATAAACAAAACCTCGAAAAAAAAATATTTGTTAATCTATCGCCAGGTAACCTCAATCTCAGTTGGACTTGACAATGAAATTTTAGGGTTTGTATGGTGGACAGACAGTGAAGGTGTAAACTGGTTATGCACTGAAAACATTATGCACGCATCCCCCCCCGCAACACCGGGCACGCGCGACGCGGCGCTGCGCTGCGGCGGCGACGGCGGCGCGGCGGCGCGCGGCGCGGTGGCGTGAGTTTCTAACTAAACTTAAAAAAGTAATAATATCTTTTGATTCTGTGGGTTGATTTTGATGAAATAAACACTAAATGTTACTCAGAAAAAGCTTCATATTACTACAAAAGTAATTCGATTTTGAATCCAATGAGTGCCTTTTGCGTGATGCGCGTTGAACTGAAACCTCTGGCTTCAGTGTACTTATACTATTCCCTTTGGCATCTGCCTGAACACTTGTTGAACTATACACTATAAAATGATACTATCAAAGATGTTCCAAGCTTTTATTGAAATTTCCAAAATATAAACAACCCATTGTGTCTCTCGGCCGAGACTCGCGAACGAATACAAAAACAAACCGCTTTCTGTTTAGTAGGATTTTTGAAGTTTTACATTATTTAAAATGATTTAATTGTACTGATGACCAGTGGTAATCAGTACAGCGTACAAACGAACAGACAAACATTTGTGTAAAACAAACTGTGTATAACTATTGTGGTACAATTTTATTTAATCGTAAAGTTACATACTCATCCCCCTCTGTCTGCGGGTTAAAAGGGTGTGGAGTAAAATAGCGCTATGGCGGCAAAACTTGAACGCGGAGGCGAAGCATTGCCAGCGATGCTTCCGAGACGAGAACACAACTGGACATGGCTATCTTTTGCAAATGTTGACTGGAAAAAATCTCTTTAAGGGATAAGCCCACCTTGGTAACTCATTGCACTGGAACAGTCAGCCAGTCAGTCATGTGTCCACAGTTGGACATACGCTTCTCCAATTTTCCTCCCGTCCTCCCGGTCTTCGGTGGTACGGAATCACTGCTTTCCGCCGACGTACTCAGTGTCATCGTTCCACGTGGCGTGTGGTCTTCTCTCTTCCCACGCTCCGTTTTCCTATCCACGGCCGCCAGTGGATGTTACTCCAACCGTCGTCGTTCCTTCGGCTGACGTGCCCATCCACTTATGCTTAGCCACCCGAACAGAGATACAGTCATACATATAGCCAAACAGATAACAGACAGACAAGTATACCGACATACAGACAAACTAGACCATGCCTTTTATTATTCTTAAATTAAAAAAAAAATAGGTAAAAAAACTTTTAAGTTAAACGGTTTTATTAAAAAAAAAACAGCTGTACAAAAAATTTTAAAAAAATCAGCTATACAAAAACTAGAAAATAATAAGGACACAAATCTGGGCCTTCTTAAGATTTTACGTCTGGGTAAGAAATCGTCAATACTAGCGTGCTGTCTTCTCATGTCGGATGCCAAAGGGCACTTTGTGTCGCTGCGCCAGCGGAATAAGTAATAAATTGAGACTTTTAACAGACTAATATAAAAACGTGGGGCGCATGTTATTACGTATATTATACGCCCCACGTTTTTATATTAGTCAGTTAAAAGTCTCAATTTATTACTTATTCCGGTGACGCAGCGACACAAAGTGCCCTTTGGCATCCGACATGAGAAGACAGCACGCTAGTATTGACGATTTCTTACCCAGACGTAAAATCTTAAGAAGGCCCAGGTTTGTGTCCTTATTATTTTCTAGTTTTTGTATAGCTGATTTCTTTCTAATTTTTTGTACAGCTGTTTTTTTTTTAATAAAACCGTTTAACTTAAAAGTTTTTTTACCTATTTTTTTATTTACTCGTTTTTAGTTTGATTTTTTTTAGAATTTTTTTCTTTCATGTTGTTCCCACGAGTATTAGACCAATAACAGACAACCCCCTCCCTGAGGTCCATGTAGTGGCGCAAGGCTCTCATACAACAAGATGTGGCCAGCCTTGAAGTTGAAACGCTAACGACGTATAATTTTTATCCACCCTAATGCCACACAGTCCTCGGCACGTTTCAAACGTTGACTTGGGGGGTGTATCGCTAACAACGTATCATTTTTAGCCACCCTAACGCCACACAGTTCTCGGGACAATACAGAAACCTTAACTTGGGTGGATTCAAACAAATATCCTGATCCTTATTTTTGTTTTATTTAAGTTCAACAGTCCACCTCCTGCCTCCATAATTAGATCCTCGTCACCAAGTGTATTGGTAGAAGTATGGGACACTCGTCCAAACCAACCAAATGAGCCCAAATTCGATGGGGTTACTAGTAACAGTTGAAGAGTTCCACTGTCCACCTCCTGAATCCATCATTAGACCCTCGCCACCAAGTGTATTGGTAGAAGTATGGGACACTCGTCCAAACCAACCAAACGAGCCCAAACTCGAGGGGGTTACTAGTAACGGTTGAAGAGTTCCACTGTACACCTCCTGACTCCATCATCAGACCCTCGTCACCAAGTCTATTGGGAGAAGTATGGCACAATCGTCCAAACCAACCAAATGAGCCCAAACTCGAGGGGGTTACTAGTAACAGTTGAAAAGTTTCACTGTGCACCTCCTGACTCCATCATCAGACCCTCGTCACTAAGTGTATTGGTAGAAGTATGGGACACTCGTCCAAACAAACCAAATGAGCCCAAACTCGAGGGGTTACTAGTAACGGTTGAAGAGTTCCACTGTACACCTCCTGACTCCATCATCAGACCCTCGTCACCAAGTGTATTGATAGAAGTATGGGACCCTCGTCCAAACCAACCAAAAGAGCCCAAACTCGAGGGGGTTACTAGTAACGGTTGAAGAGTTCCACTGTACACCTCCTGACTCCATCATCAGACCCTCGTCACCAAGTGTATTGGGAGAAGTATGGGACACTCGTCCAAACCAACCAAATGAGTCCAAACTCGATGGGGTTACCAGTAACAGATGAAGAGTTCCACTGTGCACCTCCTGACTCCATCATCAGACCCTCGTCACCAAGTGAATTGGTAGAAGTATGGGGCACTCGTCCAAACAAACCAAATGAGCCCAAACTCGAGGGGGTTACTAGTAATGGTTGAAGAGTTCCACTGTACACCTCCTGACTCCATCATCAGACCCTCGTCACCAAGTGTATTGATAGAAGTATGGGACACTCGTCCAAACCAACCAAAAGAGCCCAAACTCGAGGGAGTTACTAGTAACGGTTGAAGAGTTCCACTGTACACCTCCTGACTCCATCATCAGACCCTCGTCACCAAGTGTATTGGGAGAAGTATGGGACACTCGTCCAAACCAACCAAATGAGCCCAAACTCGAGGGGGTTACTAGTAACAGTTGAAGAGTTCCACTGTGCACCTCCTGACTCCATCATCAGACCCTCGTCACCAAGTGTATTGGTAGAAGTATGGGACACTCGTCCAAACAAACCAAATGAGCCCAAACTCGAGGGGGTTACTAGTAACGGTTGAAGAGTTCCACTGTACACCTTCTGACTCCATAATCAGACCCTCGTCACCAAGTGTATTGGTAGAAGTATGGGACACTGGTCCAAACCAACCAAATGAGCCCAAACTCGAGGGGGTTACTAGTAACGGTTGAAGAGTTCTACTGTACAACTCCTGACTCCATCATCAGACCCTCGTCACCAAGTGTATTGGTAGAAGTATGGGATACTCGTCCAAACTAAACATATGAGCCCAAACTCGAGGGGGTTACTAATAACGGTTGAAGAGTTCCACTGTACACCTCCTGACTTCATCATCAGACCCTCGTCACCAAGTGTATTGGTAGAAGTATGGGACACTCGTCCAAACCAACCAAATGAGCCCAAACTCGATGGGGTTACTAGTAACGGTTGAAGAGTTCCACTGTCCACCTCCTGACTCCATCATCAGACCCTCGTTACCAAGTTGAAATTATCATAATATTGTATTGTCACAAGAACTCAATGTGTGTGCAAAGTTTCATAAAAATCGGTTCAGTAGAAGTAGTTGAAAAAGTTGTCGCAAGATTTGAAACAAAGATAGAAACAAATATACGAAGTCAAGCTAAATAAAACCGTTTAAAAATACCCCCGACTCTTAAAAAGAACAATAATTTCCAAGTGTAGGGGGACTGGTAAGTAAATTCCCGCGGAGCTCTGAATTTTTATATTTTATTTACTTAGCGGTCCCCCGACTCCTTTAAGTAAGTAAACGGAAATTATTATTGACTTTTTAAGTGCCGGGTTTTTTTTAAATTTGTCATTTATCGTTTATTTTAAGCTTTAAAAAAAAACACATCCAATTCGTTCCATCCGTTTGGGAGCTACGATGCCACAGACAGACACCCATACACACATGCACACACCCTCTCACACGTTAAACTTATAACAACCGTCTTTTTACGTTGGGGGTTAAAAATGAAGAGATCTCCAGCAAGTTTTCAGTTCCGCATGCATGTACGTACGGGCTTACTTAAAAACTCCTCGCTCTTAAGGAAGCTCTCCTCTCAAGTTGTCGACTTATTACTAGAAAGTCTCCTCTGCGCCAAAGTTATGGGGACAGCGCTGTGTAATCTAATGAGATATGAAAATGTAATAATAAGATAGATTTTTTTTCTCAACCACTTCGGAGTCTTCGGAGTCCCGCTTCTCTCACTAAGGAAGGTGAGAGAAGTAGGAACGCATCGATTTTGTAAATGAGGTTCTTTTAAAGGTCTGTACGGTTGGACTTAAATAGGCGCTGAATCTAGTAAAGCTATTCACTTAGATTCAGAACAAGCTGGTCCCTTTGTATGGTTCCTTAGACCTGGCAGGGCTATTAAATCGGTCAGACCAGGCGTTTGTCCCTCCGTCCGTCCATCCATCATTACCGAATGCCGGTACCTACCGGAAAGGTAATTTCATAAAAACAATGCCAGGCTTAATTAATCATCAGCTTTGATAAAAAGGGGCTGCAAAGATTAATTTGAAAATAAACATATTTTTTTAACAGGTCGAGTGCATCGATGAAAAGAAAAGGTCTTTCAAAACTTGGATTACTAAAACAGTTTGAAAACAAATAAAGTTATAGCAAGAAATGTGAACATTTTGATCTCTCTGTGACTATTATTCCAGAAATTAAAGGTAAATAAATATTTTAAATATATATATAAAAGGTACGTACATTGTACACGTTTAATCCTAACGGCATGAAAACTATTTTGAAGTTACTTAGACTGACTGAAGTTACTAAGAAACTAAATTTTTTTAGAGAACATATTATAATTCCTAGAGTAAATAAAGGTCTCACAAAGGTGGTGCAAGTTAAAGAGTGTCGAACCAACGCCCTTCCACTTTCTAGGCACGGCCTGTATCGCTTGGCCAGAGGCGTTTCGAAGCTAAATACTGCATCAGATGGATGGACGGACAGACGGACATCTGACTGATTTTATCCATAGCCATTCCTGGCAATTCAATATCCAACGTAGCGAAGGGAAGCACTGAAATTATGGTATATTTTATTGACCCCTACAAAGTTGTCCGCGATGAATGAAGTTTGAAGAAATTAATTTCTGGTTTGATTGCTTGCTCTTTTTTTTATGTAAACCCGCATGGGTGGCTGTGCCGAGAGACCAATGGTGCATTCGACAGAGCCAAAAACACCTCTCCTCTCTCCTCTCTTACTCAGTTAGGTGCCATGCCAGCAGATTTGCGGACTGTTGCTAGGCTGTCTAGCCCGCTAATACGACGCTTGAAGACACCTAGGTTAAAGGATTCAGGAAATACACTCGCCGGAAGATAGTTCCACATTCTAATGGTGCGACAAATAAACGATATAGAGAACCGATGGGATCTATGCCCTATGGTGTGGTATGACCGACCGATTGTGAAAAATATCTGAGCGCCAAAAACAGAGGGAAGTGGAAGTGTTTTATTAGCGGCGGGTGTGATTCTAGAGGTGCACACTCATTAACATTTTATTTATTCAAACAATTTTAATTAAAACATTTAAACATATTTTCCTTGTGTATTTTTCGAGAGAATAAATACCTATGGAGGTAACAGACTGAAACGAAGAGTGAGATAATTTAAACGCTTAAATAACAATTCATTTGTGTAAATGTCAAATATGGACGGAAAATTACAGACTATTATCTGGATGCTAAAACCATACATTTATTTTCATATCCGCTTAAAGACAGTATAGCCAGCAATCCAGGGAAGTCTCCGGTATGGCACCTACCTTCTCGGATGTTATATTGTCTGGTCAGAGCATGTGCTTTGGCCCCTCTGACTCAGCCACCCATACCGAATTACATAAAAACTGTCGACTGACCGCACCACTGAGCTACAGAGGCTGACGAATTTCCTTATCCCTTAGTCGACTTTTACGACATACGACGGGGAGAGATGCAGTTGGGCTATTCTTTTTATTAAGTACCGACCCCACACGGTATTGCATAGTGATTGTTGCAGTATTAGTAATACAACAGAGGGTCACGCGAAGCAATGTGAGGTATTCCAGACTCTTAAATCAAATAATCAAATACTACATCAGTAATTGAGTGTATTGGCCTCTTTATGAACGATAATTGGCAAGGTTAATTATGCAAGCAGCACACGACAGATAACGTCGTCGTCTGACAGATTACCGCTGTGATTGAGAAACAATGCTTTGTGATTGATTAGATTTGTAAAAAAACATACCGAATATTTTGTTTTTATTGCACCGCAAATGGGTGGCTGTGCTTGAAGTGATAAAGAAGTGGTGCACGCCAACGGACATTGAACCCATGATTCAGATTCCGATTCAGATATTTATTTCGCCATAAAGAACACACAACAATAACAATATTTCATTGAGACATATGCATATTCAGTATGGTTCGTCATCATTTTTAGGTTTCCGTATCCCGTACGGAAGCCTATTACTAAGCCTACGCCGTCTGTCTGTCTGTCTGTCCGTCCGCCTGTCTGTCCGAGGGCTGTATCTCTTGAACCGTAATAGGTAACCCGTTGAAATTTTCACAGAATATGTGTTATTATGGCCGATATAACAACATATAAGAAAAAGTAAAAAAATCACGGGGGTTCCGATAGAAGAAACCAAAGAGTGTATTCGCGCGCGCCATCTACCGAATAGAGTGTGAAGCATTTTAAATAATCATGAATTTAAACTAATATGAAGCATTTCATAAACACGCCATAGATGGCATGAGTGGCGCTGGCCATGACATGGCGATACGGAACCCTCGGTGCGCGAGTTCGACTCACACTTGGCCGGTTTTTAAACGGTTTTATTTAGCTTGACTCCGTATATTTGTTTGTTTGTTTGTTTGTTTGTTACTATCTTTGTTTCAAATCTTGCGACAATTTTTTCAACTACTTCTACTGAACCGATTTTTATGAAACTTTGCACACACATTGAGTTCTCGTGACAATACAATAATATGATAATTTCAACTTGGTAACGAGGGTCTGATGATGGAGTCAGGAGGTGGCCAGTGGAACTCTTCAACCGTTACTAGTAACACCCTCGAGTTTGGGCTCATTTGGTTGGTTTGGACGAGTGTCCCATACTTCTACCAATACACTTGGTGACGAGGGTCTGATGATGGAGTCAGGAGGTGTACAGTGGAACTCTTCAACCGTTACTAGTAACCCCCTCGAGTTTGGGCTCATTTGGTTGGTTTGGACAAGTGTCCCATACTTCTATCAATACACTTGGTGACGAGGGTCTGATGATGGAGTCAGGGGGTGTACAGTGGAACTCTTCAACCGTTACTAGTAAGCCCCTCGAGTTTGCGCTCATTTGGTTTGTTTGGACGAGTGTCCCATACTTCTACCAATACACTTGGTGACGAGGGTCTGATGATGGAGTCAGGAGGTGTACAGTGGAACTCTTCAACCGTTACTAGTAACCCCCTCGTGTTTGGGCTCATTTGGTTGGTTTGGACGAGTGACTCATACTTCTACCAATACACTTGGTGACGAGGGTCTGATGATGGAGTCAGGAGGTGTACAGTGGAACTCTTCAACCGTTACTAGTAACCCCCTCGAGTTTGGGCTCATTTGGTTGGTTTGGACAAGTGTCCCATACTTCTATCAATACACTTGGTGACGAGGGTCTGATGATGGAGTCAGGGGGTGTACAGTGGAACTCTTCAACCGTTACTAGTAAGCCCCTCGAGTTTGCGCTCATTTGGTTTGTTTGGACGAGTGTCCCATACTTCTACCAATACACTTGGTGACGAGGGTCTGATGATGGAGTCAGGAGGTGTACAGTGGAACTCTTCAACCGTTACTAGTAACCCCCTCGTGTTTGGGCTCATTTGGTTGGTTTGGACGAGTGACTCATACTTCTACCAATACACTTGGTGACGAGGGTCTGATGATGGAGTCAGGAGGTGTACAGTGGAACTCTTCAACCGTTACTAGTAACCCCCTCGAGTTTGGGCTCATTTGGTTGGTTTGGACGAGTGTCCCATACTTCTACCAATACACTTGGTGACGAGGGTCTGATAATGGAGTCAGGAGGTGTACAGTGGAACTCTTCAACCGTTACTAGTAACCCCCTCGAGTTTGGGCTCATATGGTTGGTTTGGACGAGTTTCCCATACTTCTACCAATACACTTGGTGACGAGGGTCTGATGATGGAGTCAGGAGGTGTACAGTAGAACTCTCCAACCGTTACTAGTAACCCCCTCGAGTTTGGGCTCATATGGTTGGTTTGGACGACGAGTGTCCCATACTTCTACCAATACACTTGGTGACGAGGGTCTGATGATGGAGTCAGGGGGTGTACAGTGGAACTCTTCAACCGTTACTAGTAAGCCCCTCGAGTTTGCGCTCATTTGGTTTGTTTGGACAAGTGTCCCATACTTCTACCAATACACTTGGTGACGAGGGTCTGATGATGGAGTCAGGAGGTGTACAGTGGAACTCTTCAACCGTTACTAGTAACCCCCTCGAGTTTGGGCTCATTTGGTTGGTTTGGACGAGTGACTCATACTTCTACCAATACACTTGGTGACGAGGGTCTGATGATGGAGTCAGGATGTGTACAGTGGAACTCTTCAGCCGTTACTAGTAACCCCCTCGAGTTTGGGCTCATTTGGTTTGTTTGGACGAGTGTCCCATACTTCTACCAATACACTTGGTGGCGAGGGTCTAATGATGGATTCAGGAGGTGGACAGTGGAACTCTTCAACTGGTACTAGTAACCCTCTCGAATTTGGGCTCATTTGGTTGGTTTGGACGAGTGTCCCATACTTCTACACTTGGTGACGAGGATCTGATTATGGAGGCAGGAGGTGGACTGTTGAACTTAAATAAAACAAAAATTATGATCAGGATATTTTTTTGAATCCACCCAAGTTAAGGTTTCTGTATTGTCCCGAGAACTGTGTGGCGTTAGGGTGGCTAAAAATGATACGTGGTTAGCGATACACCACCCAAGTCAACGTTTGAAACGTGCCGAGGACTGTGGCATTAGGGTGGATAAAATTATACGTCGTTAACGTTTCAACTTCAAGGCTGGGCACACCTTGTTGTATGAGAGCCTTGCCCCTCTACATGGACCTCTGGGGGGGTCGACTGTTATTGGTCCAGTACTCGTGGGAAAAGAAAAAAATTATAAAAAAAATCAAACTAAAAACGAGTAAATAAAAAAATAGGTAAAAAAACTTTTAAGTTAAACGGTTTTATTAAAAAAAAACAGCTGCACAAAAAACTAGAAAAAAAAATCAGCTATACAAAAACTAGAAAATAATAAGGACACAAACCTTGGCCTTTTTAAGATTTTACGTCTGGGTAAGAAATTGTGCAATACTAGCGTGCTGTGTTCTCATGTCGGATGCCAAAGGGCACTTTGTGTCGCTGCGTCAGCGGAATAAGTAATAAATTGAGACTTTTAACAGACTAATATAAAAACGTGGGGCGTATAATATACGTAATAACATGCGCCCCACGTTTTTATATTAGTCTGTTAAAAGTCTCAATTTATTACTTATTCCGCTGACGCAGCGACACAAAGTGCCCTTTGGCATCCGACATGAGAACACAGCACGCTAGTATTGCACAATTTCTTACCCAGACGTAAAATCTTAAAAAGGCCAAGGTTTGTGTCCTTATTATTTTCTAGTTTTTGTATAGCTGATTTTTTTTTCTAGTTTTTTGTGCAGCTGTTTTTTTTTAATAAAACCGTTTAACTTAAAAGTTTTTTTACCTATATTTTTTTTCTATGAAGATCTACCTTTTTTTATGGAAAAGACGCACCCAAACCCCTTGCAAAAGACGACACCACCGCACCCGTACAGTCACATCAAATATAATTAATTATTTCATGTTTCTATGAATAACTTTTTGCTCTACACATTATTTTCAGCGATCGACCTAAAAGCCTCTTGTGATCGACCGGTCGATCGAGACGTTCCCTTGTATAAGAAGTAGAGATTAAAATGTCGAGACTCGTAAATAAAGAAGTGGTGCACGCCAACGGAGATAGAACCCATGATCCATCGCTTACTAAAGGGACTTTGTTTGGACTTTGTAAGGGTTCTTTGTTTTGTATTTTATTGTATTTTTTTATGGGTGTATTATCTTGACTTAATATTTTTAGTTTTTTGCTTATATATAAGGTGCTTCGTTAGTCATGTAAAAAATTTCGGGAGGGTTACATACACACTCAAATAAACACGTTACGCAAAAAACAATTATATGTTTTTAGCATTACTTTTCGAGAAATTTAACAAAACAATAACTTGCATTGTACGGGTTCAATGACCCTACTATGTTCAAACGCAGAACAGCTGTTTGTTGTAAGTAAGTCACAAGGTCACTATGATTGGTTTTTACAGCTACTTATTTCATAGAATTTTTTTGTAAGGAGAAAAAATGCTCCTATAAACATATGCTTTTTTTTACGTAAAGTGTTTATTTGAGTGTGTATGTAACCCCCCCCCCCGAAATTTTTGACATGACTAACTAAGCACCTTATAGTGTGTTATATTTAACACAATGAAAATATTGTAAGTAAGTTATATTAAAAAAAATCACAGATCTCATGCATTACATGACCTACGGGTACATTGAAAATGACTTTTAGGACGTATTCAAATGTAAGCATATAGCGAGTCGCCGACTGTGGGTGTGAAAATATCCTGGTTTGGCTGAAGCGATGAACCTCGTTATCTGCCTACCTCTCTCCCTAATTCCCTCCTTCCCTTCTCCCTTCTCCCTCGCTCCCTCTTACTCCCCCTCTTTCCCCCATCCGCACTCCCTCCGTCCCCCCTCGCTCCTTTCGTCTTCCCCACCCACCTCCTTCCTACCTCTCACTCTTTCCCCTCCTCCCTCTTCCTTAGCCTCTTCCTCCTACCTCTCCACCCTCCCTCCTCCCTCCCCTGCCTCACTCCTCCCTCGCCTCATTCACTCCTCCTTTTCTATCTCCCCTCTCCTCCAATTCACCCCTCCCTTCTCCCCTAGCTCTCCCTCCCTCCGACACTTCTGTCCCTCCCTCACCCCTACCCCTATTCTCAACGCCCTTCCCTCATCTCCCACCTATCTTACACACCTGCCCTACCCTAAATCCCTTCCACCTGCTTCATTTCCCTACCTCCCTCCCCTCCCTTCCCGCCCCTCCCACTGTCCTTCCTCCCTCCCCCTCCTGGTCCCTCCCCAACCCACACCTCTCCGTCCCCCGCCTTTATCGTCCTCCCCTCCATCCCCACCCCTCCATCACCTCCCCTCCCCCTTCACCCATCCTCCTTAAACCTTCCCCCTTCATATCTCTAACATAATTGCATTCCCTATTTCACCCCTTCCGTTTTTTTTTTTCGATAAAAAGTAGTCCCCAGGATGCAATCTATCTTCTTCCCAAAATTTTATCTAAATATTTACAGTATATACATATATCTAACATTGCTTCTACCAAACCAACAACCATTCGACACTAAATTCCGTTCATACTATACTTTCCTATACTTTCTTTGATACTGCTCAGTCCTAAGGCTATTTCGCGTGATGTTATATAGCCTATAGTGTGCTTCAAGAACTATCTTTACATTGGTGCAAACCACATCAAAATCTGTTCAGTGGTTCCGGAGTTTACCTCAAACATATATACATACATATAAACAGACAGACGTTCCCTTTTATAAAAAGTAGAAGAAGAAGAGTAGAGATTAGTTTGTAGTTTATCTTAATGCATTACTTAAAACATTGCCTATACTTCTCCCACATCCCAAAATTAGTTAGAATAGAATGCCTCACGGCATTAAGCTCACCTATTGTGCCTAATTTGTATAAATTTGTGTTCAATAAAAAATATATATAACCATATTTAAAAATTTTATTATAATTTACTTGCTTTTTCATACTGAAACATGTCAATTGTGAAAAATAAAGAAAAATTTTCAAAAAAAAAACACTTAAATTAAAATTCTCAATTTTCATGTGTATGCTTATACGAAATCCATTTTAACTACTCACACTGCAAGATGAAGACGACACGAAACTCGCGTAATGGAAAATTTAAAAAAATCATAACTACCAAAATGTTCACTTTTTTCAAACAATTCAAAAAACATCAGATATTTAGTCAATTTACAATATAAAAATATAAAAGTTAAAATATATATTTAGAAATATGTTTAAAAGTGCCCTTTTTAAACCTCCTAAAAACGACTATTTTAAGCGGTTTTTTGCGATTTTCTCAAAAACTCTCAAATTTTTTTAATATTTTTTTTCACAATCTTCTAGATCTCGTCGAACGCGTCATTTGATACCCTAAATATTTACGTAACACCAGGGTCAATTCGCACTTTTTCTGAAATCGGGGCCTATACTGAAGCGATCGAAAAGACATTTCCAATGTCAAAAAAAGCTCTAAAAGGTTTCTTACCCGGTTCTTCCATATAGATTGCACTGATGAACGGGACATGACAAAAAAAAATGATGACGAACCATGCTGAATATGCATATTATGTCTCAATGAAATATTGTTATTGTTGTGTGTTCTTTATGGCGAAATAAATATCTGAATCTGAATCTGAAAAACTGAGTATGCCAGGTGATCAATATTGATTGTACATCTCTTAGAAAGTGCGGGATTTTACCCTCAACTCAATACAGTCTACGAGTTCGTAGGACGCACCGCAAGTATTAACACTGTTTCAAGTGCTATCTATCTACGAGTATAAGTGATCAGATATCTTAACAATCCATATTAATTTCAAGAGCTAATCACGTGCCCTAGTTTTTACAAGGGCGTCCTAGTTTAATAATGATACGAATATTAATCTATTAAATACCTAGTATAATAATATCTAGTTTGATAATGACATTAATATTGATCTATTAAAAACATACGTAACGTTACGGCTGCTACCCAATGGGTTAGGTAGCGACAACGATTCATGATCCTCATCAAACCTTTGACATCTCTCTGACAGTAATTTTTTTTATAGTAATAGATATAATATAGTGAATAGTAATAGGTAGCCGGTTGAAAGTTAATATGCTTTAACAGTAAAATATTAATGGTTGTCCCCACACAAGAAACATGTTTTTTCAAGTTTTTATTTTGTTTATATATACATACATATCACACACGCTGAATCCCGACAATCGGGTTAAGCAGAGTAATCGGTGTTGTGCTGCAAGAACTCTAGTAAATTACAGCACAACACCCGACCACCACGTTTGGCAAAGTATTCGAACAAGATTAAATCGATCAAGCAGCAAGAAAGGCACGAAGACCCACCTGCTGCATGACTCGGTGGAAGTACCGTGTCAAGGTGAGAGGTGGCGAACCCGTCGCCCTTTAGCACGGCATCTTGTCCTTATCCCTACTTAGTCGCCTTTTACGACATGCACGGGGAGAGATGCAGTGGGGCTATTATTTTTAAGTACCGAACCCACACGGTACATAATACATGCAAGCGTCAAACTTGGTGTGATTATAGTGCAAACTTCAAAGTAAAACAATAAAATAAAAAACAGACCATTCACGTGGTGCAATGGAACCATCATCGGTGCGCGAGTCCGACTCGCACTTGGTCGATTTTTTTCAGGATAGTTGTAGATAGCCTCGGTAGCACAGTGGTGCGGTCGGTCGACTGTTGTTAAGCAACGCTGAGCGCGGTCAGTCAGTACTTGAATGGGTGATTGCGCGACCGTTGGAGGCTGACCGTGGTTCGGATTCCACGTTAAACTGTAGGTCCCTTCCCTTATTTATTACCTTACTAGGTGGTAGGATTTATCCCGGCCGGGTTTGATACCACCGCACTGAGCGAAACGTCGTCGGTCGAAACGGCTACATGTGCCATGTCATGTCAGTGCTTCCCTTCTTTTCATAGCCGGCATGAAAAGAAGGGAAGCACTGACATGGCACCTAGTTCACCCGGTGTTATAGGCTGATATCGCGGATGTTGTAGGTTATGTAGCCAACCGTTTCAGTAGCCATAAAAAAAAGATTTACGCAGCATGAAAAATGTATTGTATCTCTCCCCATGCAAGTCGTAAAAGGCGACTAAGGGATAAGAACAAGATGCCGTGCTAAAGGGCGACAGGTTCGCCACCTCTCACCTTGGCACGGCACTTCCACCGAGTCATGCAGCAGGTGGGTCTTCGTGCCTTACTTGCTGCTTGATCGATTGAATCTTGTTCGAATACATTGCGAAACGTGGTGGTCGGTGTTGTGTGTAATTTACCAGAGTTCTTGCAGCACAGCGCCGTTTACTCTGCTTACCCCGATTATCGGGATTCAGCGTGTGTGATATGTATGTATGTATGTATGTATGTATGTATGTATGAAAAATGTATGTACTTTTGATCGCGTCCATGTGACACGTGTTTTATACATAAGTAATCTTGTCTATAATTTACGCTTCAGAAAGATTACTAACAAGTGGTACTCACTTATGCTGAAACGGCTCCTTTATAAATCGAACAATATCGCATTTCTAAACAATCGCGTTGTGACGTTCTCGTGAACCACTGGTCGAAGATGGCCGCCATTTATTTTTTGCTAGTGCTTGGTTTTACAGGTGAGTTAATTTAAATATTAAAAAATATATAATTTTTGTTTGTCATTCCTTTTTCAGAAGAACCTTGCCCCAGTTTAAGTAGGCTAGGTCGGCTGCCACCACTGCATTTGGCAAGAATTTTATGAGAAAACGAGACTTTTGAAATTTTCAAAAATTTATTTCAGAGAAACCAGGCCACACAGAAAAAATATAAAAATTGATCACGAAAGCCAAGAATAAAGCTTAGTAAATGCTCGAAGGAATAAAGAGAACTTTATTAAAAAAAAATTTACTCAAAATGTGGCTTATTTACTTAACAAACCCCCTTCACACCCCACCTTGTCATAAACAATTGGTAACATGGTGTTTTAGCAGCTTTTTCCAGGGTCAACATAGGTTGAAAGTTTTCAGGAAAGTTTTTTTAGAAGAAATTGTTAAGACAATCAAGACACCTATACATAAAATATTCTGGAGAAGCCCAAGAAAATGATGAGAATCATCTCTTTCTTGGCCTTCTCCAGAATATTTTCTGTATAGGTGTCTTGATTTTCTTAACAATTTCTTCTAAAAAAACGTAATTTATGGTCCTCTGTCGTGTTTTTTTAGCAAAAGTTACATGTTATAAGAAATAAATCACTAAGCATGTTATAATTTTATATATTTTTATTGAAAAGAAAAAAAAATCGGATTGAAATATATGAGTATTTGGTTTCGAAAATTATTCAAACAAATAAAACATAACATAGAAAAATTAGGGGTAAAAGGAATAAACTTAGAGTGGTTTCGTAGTTACCTAACGGGCAGATCACAGCGTGTCAGGATAGGTGAAATGTTAAGTGATTCGAGTGATATCAAATATGGTGTCCCACAAGGCAGTGTTTTGGGACCTGTCTTGTTTCTAATTTATATAAACGAATTATGTGACATGAATATTGCTGGAGGAAAAATAACAACTTTCGCGGATGACACTGTATTAAATTTTGTTGCAAAAGACTGGGAGGAAGTTTTTATATTAGCTCAGAATGGGATAATGTCGGTCAAAAACTGGTTAGACAAAAATCTGCTGACAATGAATAGTGGAAAAACCAAATATATATGTTTTAATATGACAAAAGCATCACTTGCACCACACACACTTAAACTGCAGATTCAGTCTCGCAAATACACAAACACTACATCCGTTACTGAATCTTCAGAGCACTCATCAGACATAACGCTGGAAAGAGTGGAGCATGTAAAATATCTAGGCCTCCTTATTGATAACAGATTATGTTGGAAACAACACATCGCTCAGTTGTCTGGGCGGATAAGGAGGTTAATATATTTTTTCAAGTGTATAAGAAATATAGTGAACCAAGCTACTCTGCGCATTGTCTACGTCGCACTATGTCAGTCTCTTTTAACATATTGCAATAAGGCCTGGGGAGGTGCGGCTAAGACTGAACTACTGGAATTAGAAAGAGCTGAACGAGCGGTATTGAAAGTTCTATTCCGTAAACCTTTTCGGTCTGATACGTTTGAGTTGCATCTCGAAACTAACACTCTAACAGTAAGACAAATGTTTATTAGTAGAGTTGTGGCTGCTTTCGTCCCAAACCTCGAAAAAGAAGCAAAGAAAGAAAAACATGGGATAAGGGGTCGAGCCACTAGGTATGGAAACAATGCCATGGTCCCTAAAGTTAAAACTAAATTTGGGCAAAGATTTTTACCTTTTTTGGCACCTTATCTCTGTAACAAAATTAACACTGTCTGCCAGTTACGAGAGTTGCAAGGAAAGACCCTTAAGAAACAGCTACATAATTACTTAATAAACCTTAACTATGCAGAGACTGAGCAGCTGTTTAATATATTGTCCTGAAGTAATAATTTGTCATAGTATTATATACCCCACCTTCCCCATACACATACAATCACACGCCTTCACCTTTGCCATGCCATCACGCACACTCCTGTGCTAGAACACATTTAAAATTAGGTACACATGCACTTTAGATTAACAAAAAATTACAATGTATAAACATTCACATTCCTTCACACACACATGCATACACCCTCACAACCTCACACAAAACCAATACACCCTCACACACACATATATATATACATACATTCACATTACACTTTAAAATATTAAAATAAGGTAAATAATTCATTACATAGTAGATAAGTCCTCTATAAGATAAGCCGTTTAATTTACCTACTTATGTTGTGCTCTTAAAAAACAAACTATGTTTAGTTTAAGAGACAAAAACTGTTCTTATCATGTAAGATGTAATCGAAAATAAATAAATAAAAAAAAATAAAATAAAAAAACATAAGCCAAAACGCTCATTGTTCGCATGTTTTGCATCGGCGGAATAGGGCCTTAAGACAAAACGAAAATACAATTCAAAAATTTTCCGACATTAATTTAACCTACTATTTCATTTATATTATTTACTTTTAACCGCATTTTTTTCTAATACTTATTTATATTTTCTAAAATTTTGATACGTGGTGGTCGGTGTTGTGCTGTAATATGTATGTGTATGTATAATATGTAATATGTATGAACATGTGTGTAAATACCCGTACGTATTTTGATAAATTAATATTTTCAAGTGATAAGAATTTTTTTTGCCATATTTCAGAGATTTTCCGAAGTTTTATTTCGTTGAAGGTCCAATTTAGAATATTTTAAGGATAAAAAATATTTCAGGAAAATTAGTTTACAAGACGGAAAAACTAGACAAACAGACGAAAATCCAAGTCTTCCTTAGCCTGGAAGACTTGAGAATTTCACTTGATTACTTCCTCAATTTATTACAAGTTTTCAGCTCCGTCTAAGACTAGGGCCACACTACATAGGCGGAAAATAAACAAATTAACATTTTGTCCAGATTATAAAAAAAGGCCATTCTAATAAATAAATCTCAAAAATCTGAGGCGACGCGTGCGCCGTCATCATTCTATTTTCGCTTATAACTCGAGAACTACTCATTAAATTCACATCAGAGGATGGTTAAAGGATATGTGCCAACGCAAATCAAAGTCGCAGGAACAGCTGCAGCTGTTCCTATAAATTATATGGAGAATCTAAAAATTATACGCCGTATTATCTAGAGGCCTTAAAAAATTCGGGCCGCTAGTAAATACGGCATGTAATAATGTTTAAAGACTCTAGTGAAAATTGTCAGCCTCGGTAGCTCAGTGGTGCGGTCGGTCGACTGTTTCAGTTTCCATAAAAAAAAAAAAGAAAATACGGTATATAATTTTTTTAGAACCTCTAAATACGGCATCTGCGTTAAACGCAATTCCAAAATTATTAGTGCAAACCGGTTCAGTCGTTCTAGACTTCTAGAGTTTACCACATATTAAAGACTAGCGTTATATTTGGCTGTAGATAATTGTATATAACGAGTCCTCGTCGTCGATTATACGACTCTGAAACATCCAAAGGTTGTCTGGAAGACATTTCTGTAATGGATAGGTTTACCTTCGCACTTCATATAGATTTTATAGGTATTATTCTGTTTCTTTATAATGTTTTGGAGCAATAAATCTACATACAAAAGGAATCTTATTTTTAAACTTATTATTTCACTCAAGTCGAACGTAAAAATTCGTATGGGAATATTTTTTCCCTCCGGGTAATTCGGTCCTTAAAACCAAAAGTTTCGAATGAAGTACGACCGTTTCCTGCTACTTTTTTTTGAAAAGTTTTGTCATTTTTAAGCTCCACTTGATTTAGGAAGTGCAGAATGCAGGTTGTTTTCTGAAAAGTGCAATTTTTCTCAGCGGAATATTTTAACTTTTGTATGTACCTAACACAAAAAAATATTTATGTTTTTACATTGAAGTTTTCGTACTACAAATCATTATTGTAATTTATTCGATACCTCCACAAGAGAAGCAATATCTGGCGACGGCTTTGTGGATACTTCCATCAACTCTTAAGTGTTGATTTTAAGCTGGAGATAAATACATTTATTTTAATTTCTTTCTCTACATCTTAAAAGGTTTTATATGTTTTTATTATCTTCGTCTCAACTAGTACTTGCTACTAGTTAATGAAATAAACACTTCGCCTTTACGCACGCCCGTATTTTTATCTTTCTTTTCATTTGTGTACTGTTTTTCTTTCCATTGTGTGCAATAAAGATTCTATTCTATTAAAAGCTTTCTCTCACACAAAATATTACATACGCAATATACATATGTTGATCGCTCAAAACATTACATACGCAATATACATATGTTGATCGCTCAAAACATTACATACGCAATATACATATGTTGATCGCTCAAAACATTACATACGCAATATACATATGTTGATCGCTCAAAACATTACATACGCAATATACATATGTTGATCGCTCAAAACATTACATACGCAATATACATATGTTGATCGCTCAAAACATTACATACGCAATATACATATGTTGATCGCTCAAAACATTACATACGCAATATACATAATATGTTGATCGCTCAAAACATTACATACGCAATATACATATGTTGATCGCTCAAAACATTAATCTATGTCAATGTTCGATGTGGGGTCGGTACATAAAAATAATAGCCCCACTGCATGTATCTCCGTGTATGTCGTAAAAGGCGACTAAGGTTATCCCTTAGGACAAGATGCCGCGCTAAAGTCCGACAGGTTAGCCACCTCTCACCTTGGCACGGTCTTTCCACCGAGTCATGCAGCAGGTGGGTCTTCGTGCCTTACTTGCTGCTTGATCGATTGAATCTTGTTCGAATACTTTGCGAAACGTGGTGGTCGGTGTTGTGCTGTAATTTACCAGAGTTCTTGCAGTACAACACCGATTACTCTGCTTAACCCGATTGTCGGGATTCAGCGTGTGTGATATGTATGTATGTATGACAATCTTACTCTACGTACTACGTCAAAATTTTTTTTTAATCCTACAAAATACTAACGATCTACTCTAGGCGTCTACGCTGCTTGCGTTAATAGCTTTAGCGACTACAGAATACCTGAGACTTCGTTAAATATGTAAGAACTAAGAAGCGACTAATGGTACCCAGGCAAAAAAACAACTTCGACAAAGCACAGAGAAATCGAAGAAAAGTTATGGAGTCTTCGATCGAAGCAGATTGGTCGAGAAGCAGCGCTCTAAAGAATTGACGTATCGAAAAAACAAAACCCAATAAATTCTAAAAACAGACACCACGGCCTGAATTCTTAACGAGTTCGAGTCCGAGTACAGATTATGTGCAACACAACATGCAATGCAACGTGCAATGTAACATTTCAAATACATTTTAAAAGTCCCCCGACCCCTTATCAATTCAAAAATGATAATTTCCGTTTAGTTACTTAAAGGAGTCGGGGACCGCTAAGTAAATACCCGCGCCGCTCCGAGTCTTTATATTTTATTTAATTAGCGCTCCGCCGACTACTTTAAGTAACTAAACAGAAATTATTATTTTTTAATTTTTAAGGGGTCCGGGGTTTTTTAAATTTGTTATGTAACTTTTATTTCAAGCTTTTGACGTGATGATGTCACGTCTTATAAATTGATGAACACCGGCTGCACGCACGAAGAAGTGTAACGTTCCATCTAAACCTGTGTGTGCAAGCGAGAGCGCGATAGAGACCTGTGTGTGCAAGCGAGAGCGCGATAGAGAGGCATATACAATAGTAGGAAATACAAAATATTTTTCTCCGTCTTTTGCGAGCCTCGAACCCGCGGTCCCTGCCACCATCACTGACCAGACGTGTTATACACGCGGGCTATCGACCGTCTACTTATCGCTGCAAATTTTCTCAACAGTATGTGACAACAGTATGTGAATTTCATGGAGCGACATCTAGCGTCCACATCTAGCGTCAATATTAAATTAAATACTTCAGGCAGCGGTATACTTGATTTAGCAGTTAGGTAATTGTTGCAACGTTGAACATGTAGATGGCGTTATGTAGGTTTTTAAAATTTAATTAATAGTCGTTATTTTCTCATATTTTTTATTAGTTATTATCACATCTTTATCATGTACTTAAATTAATTTTACATGGTAAATATCCGCCGGAACTGATTTACTTTATGACATCATCACGTAAAACTATCGTCCGTAAACCAACTTTACAGACAACCAATTTAAAAAAAAAACCGCATCCAAGTAGATCCATCCGTGAAACGTAATTTTTTTATTACTTTATAATTGAAGACGTGAGTGGACGAAGGTACTATGTAACATTTTTTTAGAAATGCATTTTTACCGTAGATGAAGGTGTTATGTGCCGAGTAATCAAGTGGCACTGACAGAAAATCCGAAATCACGACGGAAATAGGAGTTATTCAAGTGGTGAAGGTGTTATGGTCATATAACACCTTATTCCAGTTTGATCATCTCCAAATATCATCTCATAAATTGAATTTTTTGTGCATGATGAAAGAGCTATGTGTACATAACACCTTCATCCACATGAACGCATGATTCAGTCCTAAATTTAAAAAACTTTGATATCAGTTTTCTCAGCTTTTTGTTTTTGTTACAAAGCACCTTTGTCACCTGATGTCTTCAATTAATTCATTACTTGATTACTAACACAGCTAAGACCATACCGGTTAAACCAGCTTTCTAATTAAAAAAAACCGCATACAAATCGGCCCGTCCGTTTGGGAGCTACGATGCCACAGGCAGACACACAGATACATAGATACATAAATACAAACGTTAAACTTATAACGGCCCTATTTTTGCGTCAGGGATTAAAAAAGAAACGGTCCAAGTGCGAGTCGGACTAATGTAGGAACTTCTGTAGATTTAACAATTTTTTCTCTTCATATAGCAGGAATTTCCTCAATTCTAGGAGCTGTAAATTTTATTACAACTGTAATTAATATACGAAAAAAAAATGTAACATTTGATCAAACACCCCTATTTGTTTGATCAGTGGCTATTATTCTGTGAAATTTTCAACCGGCTAGCTATTCGGCTCCATAGATACAGCAATAGGACAGACAGACAGAAGGACACATAGACGGCGGCGTAGGCATAGTAGTAGGCTGCTTTATGGGGTACGGAAACCTAAAAATAGAGGTTGTACAGCGGGGCTATTCTTTATTAGCAATTCATCGCTACTAGCAATATTGCTCACTATCCGTCTCTCTCGCTTCATCTGACTTCTCAATGCGTCTAGTGCCGCTATAGCCATTTTTGCTATAATCGCTAATACAGAATAGGCAGACAGTTTCTATGCGACGAGTGCTGCGTCTCATCATACGTATTTCTATGTAGCACACGAGAAAGTTTTTCTCAACACATTTGTGCCGGCCGATAAGTGTTGAGGAGGCTATTTCTGTGAACTCAGGCGGGGCGTGTAATGAATGTGAACTAATACCACACAGGCATACCCTCAACTATATCCTTTGTGAGGCCAAGACAAACTTCTAGAAACAAAGAAAAAAAATGTGTTTTTAGGGTTCCGTATCCGGTACGGGACCCTATTACTAATCCTATGCCGTCTGTCGGTCTGTCTGTCTGTCCGTCTGTCTGTCCGAGGGCTGTATCTCTTAAACCGTAATAGGTAGCCCGTTGAAATTTTCACAGAATATGAGTTATTTATTATGGCCGATATAACAACAAATAAAAAAAAAAAAGAAAAAGTAAAAAGTTCACGGGAGTTCCCATAGAAGAAACCAAAAAAGTGTATGCGCACGCGACATCTACCGAATAGAGGGTGAAGCATTTTACTAACATTTCATAGCACGCCATCTAGATGGCGAGAGTGGCGCTAGCCATGATATGGCGATGGCGATACGGAACCCTCGGTGCGCGAGTTCGACTCGCACTTAGCCGGTTTTTTAAAATTATAATTAGATATCCGTCCGTAATAATAAAACACATATTTTGTGAAAATTTCAACGGCTACCTATTACGGTTCAAAAGATATAACCCTTTAAAGGTAGGACAGACGGACAGACGGACAGACGGCGAAGGCTTAGTGATAGAAGTTACCGTACGGAACCCCAAAAAATACAATGATATGCAATGTTTTTGTTACGATATATTTCCGAGATGTTCATTTACCACAATGCAAATAGCTTTGAGCACAGAGCCATTACAAATTATGTATTCATTGGACGAGAGTAAACTGGCGTGCAAGCTTCGTATAAACTAGTTACGAACTTCGGCGAAGATACCGCAACGAATTCGTATGATAAATTACGTTGCTGCCGATGTGGTTTACTTTCGTGTCGGGATCACACGTGCGGAGAAACACTTGCTCACCAGCATTGTATTGTATTGTTTATTGATCATTCATATCATATGGCAGTTAGACTGCGCTCGAACTTGTCACAATTTGTTCTATCCGGTTCGATTACACCCACGAAGAAGAACAGGCAAGAAACTTCGCAGGGTATTTTTTTTATACATATTTTTACAAGTTTTAGTGACTAGCCACATAATAACACCGCCCATAGTCTATCGAAGACACAGCTTGAGAGCAAGATTAACAATTTTGCTGAGAGTTCTGACTACAAAGACTTATTAATTAAGTTGGGCGATAGCTATTACTTTTACATTGTAATGCAAAATATATAATAAACTGTTTGAACTTTGAACTTTTTTGAACTTTAAGTGGATCAGGTGTAAAGAGCCTTTGTCAAACTTTGATATGTTTTAAAATACGTTCTTCTCTTTTAGTTCTACTGTTACTTATATGAGACTAGCTTTTGTCGGCATGGCCTATGTCCATCGTGAAGGTCCGTTCTAAATATTGGTCGAAGAATTTTTTTAAATCGGGTGAATATTTTCGAAGATTACCTCCTACATCCAAACTTACAAACTTTACATCTTTATAATATTATTAGTGTAGACTAGGAATTCACTTTGCATTTTGAGTTTTAGAACTGTACGTTTTTCGCCTTCGCTAGTAGATCTACATGTATATATAAACCGGGCAAGCGTTATATTGAAATAAATGAATTTATAACTTGCAGAATACAAGATTTCTTTGCAATTCATAACAACGAAGAATTTTATTAATTTTTAATTACATTTATGTATTTATTTATACATATACACACACAGTCAGTCAGCGTGTATGTGCCCACTGCTGAACATACGCCTCTCCAATTTTTCTCCAGTCCTGCCGGCCTTCAGCGATACGGAACCGCTGCTTTTCGCCGACGTAATTGATGTCGTCGTCGTGGGTGGCGGGATGTCTTCCCACACTCCGTTCTCCTGTCCGCGGCCGCCAGTCTAGGACACGGTTACTCCAATGGTCGTCGTCTCTTCGGCTGACGTGCCCAGTTCAGATTCGTGGCATTTCTTGCCATTTTACAAACGGTATCACAGCGTATCATATAAATTTTATACCAATACAGATACATGTTTTTTTCAATAATTGTCACCAATGAAAAAAGGGGTCTACTAAAAAACCCACTAGTTTCATTATACTCTTTAGAACTAGTGGGAGCAAACAAAATTTTCACCTAGCCTATTCATAGTTGTCGCGTTTTATAGCCAAAACAAAGATACAGATTTTGTTATAACTAACGCGACATATGGCATTTTTTAATGGAAACTGACACGATTGGCTACATCACCTACAACATTTATGATGTCAGCCCATAACACTGGGTGAACTAATTGCCATGTCAGTGCTTCCCTTAATTTCATGCTACACTGAACTGGCATCGTTTCACCTACAAGTAGGTATACAACGATGTCCATAGACATTCTGTTATGCACGAAATTTTTTACTTATTCTCACTGTTTTACGACAAGACGCAAGTTGCTCAAGGCGCGCCAGTTATTCCCCGACCATGTGATCCCGGCATGACATGTGGTTATCTCAAACTTCAGACGCATGAAAATGTTTATGATTTACGTGATCAAACTTGCCTCGCCTCCTCCCATTTGTTCTATATTTTTTTTCCTAATCACGATACAACGCACGAGTTTGTGCGTTCATACTTTTGTTCCTTTGTTTTATCTTAAAAAGTTGGAAAATTCGCCGGCGGCTATTAAACTCGTATCTAGCGATGCTGAAAATAAAACTTTTACAATTTAACAGAAATGATCTTAAGAGTCGGTTTGCATAAGAATTTTTATCGTTACGATAAAATTATTGTCGTGACGATAATGTCTTAAATGAGCTAAGCATAATATGAAAATCGAAGTCTGGGAGGAGCATGTATTTTGTCTGGCTTGCAAGTACGTGAGCTCTATATAATTCCGCTTTAGAGGTTTCAGCGGCACCGGTCACGTTAAATTCGGACTACCTAATAATAACGCTGATTTCGTCTTTTCATCGACTTCACTCACGCCCAATACTACTTCTTAAATCACATTTAAAATCTAATATGCCCATGAGAATATTTTTTTTTTTTTTAATGAAACGAAACGAAATGTTTATTAAATTAACATATACATTAATTTTGCGCCCCCTCTCCCCTAAACTAGCTTCATAGCTGTAACAAAAGGGCGAGGTATTCAGTAAGCGTAATTTTATTTAGTTACTATGTTTTATATTACATTAATATACTATTTTTTATGAATGGGATAAGTGCAACATACTGAAGAACTCATTCAAATCAGTTGAGTCGTTTTCGAATTTTATGAGAGCAAACTCACAGACAGATCGCAGATCTTTTCTTTCGTCCCCATGTTCCTTGAGAAGAGAAGAGATAAATAAAAGAATACAGAGATGTGTCTATGTAAGTAAAATTCGATCTCGTGGTGTTCTCACCCATTCTCAGGACCATTTTCAAAAAAAAAATAATTTTATTCTTTCGACCCAATGACATTTTATTTTAAGGAACTTTCTGACCCACTTACCATAAAGCACGATACAGTAAGTGAACTTCCTTTGTGGCAATAAGTGTACAGAAACTTGAATCTTTACTATTTGTAAAGAGTACCGTGTGAATTCGGGACTTAAAAAGAATAACCCCACTGCATCTCTCTCCATGCATGTCGTAAAAGGCGACTATGGGATAAGGACAAGATGCCGCGCTAAAGGGCGACTGGATAGCAAAATTGGCACGGTCATTCCACCGAGTCTTGCCTTACTGGCTGCTTGATAGAGTTATCTTGTCCGAATACTTTGCTAAGCGTGGCGGTCGGTGTTATGCTGTAATTTACAAGTCCTTGCAGCACAAAATCGATTACTCTGCTCACTGCGATTAGTCGGGATTTCGGGATACAGCGTGTGGTATGTATGTATGTATGTATCCCCAGTATTAGTACTAACGTTATAGTCATATATCAATGTCTCATCCGCTCAGAAGATTTACGTTAAATTTATCGACTGAGGCATTTATCGCTAAGGTTTTACAGATCGGGTAGCAGCCGGAGCCGGCGGCGGCAGTCCAGACAGTAAAAGTGTTATTGTTGAAAAAATGCCTTAACCTATATTAATAGGAAAAAGTTACGCAACAGGGAAAATAAATTTCCCCCAAATATACTATCTGTATGCCCCGTTCAAATTCGTAGTTAAAAAATATGTTAAAAGGTAGCCGCTTTCCATTAAATGTTATATGCGGTACAGTGAAGTAATTAATTGATGTTTTGGGCATCGGCTTCTCATGCGAGAGGACCGAGGTTCGAATCCGACTCATTGGTACACGCCGCGGCGTGTACCAATGAGTTTTTTCTGACGAAAAAATTTACGTGCATACCTACACCTGCTGGCTGGTTCACCGTTCGGAACCGGTGTAAAACTGTGGTTCCCTTCCCTTGCCCCTTACTAGGTGGTAGGCTCAAATTGTAGCCGACTGGTTTGGTACCACCGTACTGGATGTAAGATGGCCGCATAGCAGCCTCGGTTGTGTTCTCCTCTAGTCCAGTATAGCCAGCAATCCAGGAAAGTCTCCGGTATGTCACCTACCTTCTCGTAGGTGATATTGGCTGGTCGGAGCATGTGCTTTGGCCCCTCCGACTCGGCCAACCATACCGGATTACATAAAAAAAATTCATACATAACACTAAAGATCTGGTGAAAGAAAACACATTGAGAAAATATGCGAACATCATTGTAAAGGTTTTTTTATGGATAGCGCAACATGTGGCATCGTTTCACATTAAAGTAGGTGTCTAACGATGCCCATGGACATTCTGTGATGCACGGGGATTGCGAATGCCATGCCGGCCTGACAGGAGCCATTTCACGCCCCCTTTTGAAAAACTCCAGGCTGTACTTGGGGGAAATGTGCAGGGAGTGCGTTCCACATTTTCTCGGTTCTGTGAATAAAAGACCTACAAAACCGGTTGGTGCGCATTCGTGGTAGGTCGATTGAATAGGGATGCATCCCTTGCCCAGTACCCGTGATGCGGAGGTGAAATGGGGACGGCGGAATCGCCTTAAGCAGCTCCTCCGAACACTCTCCATGAAATAGACGATAGAACACACTTAGGGAGCCGACGTCCCTCCCTACGGAGTTCCAGTGGTTCTAAGTCGCGTCGCGGGACACCAAGACGAAATCACAAATACATGTCTATCTCTGTTACGCTTGTGGAATCACATATTTTGCCCTAGTCGGATATTGGTGGACCATGACATGCGTAACAAGATTTTTTATATCTCGATGGTTATGTTGGTGACAATGTAAATGGGATTTAATATACGGAATTCGCAATAAAGTTGTATATTTTTGGATTTTCTGGATGTTGCGTACAAGATTCGTAGGAAGAAATTGCATCCAGAAATAAGTTCGCCTGCTGCGACGAAAAAAGGCGTCATTCGTAACATTTCTAGACTTGATTGTACCAGCGCGCCAGAAGTGCGCGAAGGTCTCAACGAACGGTTCTTAGTGAATTATGTACTACGTGACTGCTAGCATGCGACCTGAACTGAGGTATGGAATAGAAATGGGTGTTTTATTATGAGATCTGCTACAATTTCTGCAGATTTCGTCCTGAGCACTTCTAAAATGATGGATATCAAATCTAGGGTTTATAAAGGCAGTGTGATTTTTAAAGTAAGCGTCGCGGTCTGCGGCGCGTTCTTGGCGTTGGACTCTCCAGATTCTGATTGAAAAATGTACGTGCATACCTAAACCTGCTGCTTCACCGTTGGGAACCGGTGTAATACTGTGGGTCCCTTCCCTTAGCCGAATGGGTTGGTACCACCGAACTGGACGTAAGATAGCCGTGTTGCAACCTCCGCTGTGTTACCGTCTAGTTCTGTATTGCCAGCAATCTAAAGGGTTATATGGCACCTTCTTGGAGACGTATGTATATGACGTACCCAGCTCACTGCCACTTGAGATGTGTATTCTGTTCGAGGTGTGCGAAAATGAGCTTTATAGGAAAATGTAGCATTCTGATATTTAGAAAAAGTCTACAGTAGCTATAACATGTTACTAGGATAGTTCAGAAATATTCGCCTAAGCTGAAGAGAGAACCTAGCTTTCAACTTCATTTCATTTCCGTTTCAATTTCGTTTCATTTTCGTTTCATTTTCGTTTCATTTTCGTTTCATTTTCGTTTCATTTTCTTTTCATTTCATTTTCATTGCATTTTCACTTCATTTTCATTTTCATTTCATTTTTTCACAGTACACTGCACTTGAATTCGTCATATTTTAACATTTAGCATTTTTCCTAACCCGTCCAACTTGCCTGCCCAACGAATTAAGTATTAGTATTTTATCTTAAATTTTCACAATCTTTTGCTACTACTAAATACTTACATTCCAGTATATTAATCGAATCACAAACATCCAAAGGTTGACTGTAAGAAATCTCCGTAAGGGATAAGTCCGCCTTTGCACCTTATGTAAATGTTCTAATGTACTTGTTACTATTTGAATGTTTTTTGTAGCAATAAAGCATTTTCTTTATTCTATTCTACTAAGTACTACGTAGTAGTGGTAGTAGTTGCTAGCTCCATTTAGAACTGAGTAAAAAGGCATCACGCTGTCCTCCCTCACTAATGCACCCGAGGCGAGATGCTGAGCTAAACTTTTTATACTTAGTTCCGATGCAAGAAATACTTTAGATTAGTATTCAGTAGGTTTTATGTCGCAGACTGTAATCAGTCCAGTTCAGTGTAGCTGAGATGAAATGAAAGGAAGAACTGACATGGCACCTAGTTCACCCTGTGTTATGGGCTGACATCACGGATGTTGTAGGTGATGTAGCCAACCGTGTCAGTTCCATAAAAAAATTAACCCACTTAATAAAGGTACACATACATACATACATACATACATACATACATACATACATACATACATACATACATACATACATACATACATACATACATACATACATACGTACATACATATACGTGATACTTGTATGTGATAGATAATTTACAAGAGTCCTTGCAGCTCAAAACCGATTACTCTGCTTGGGGTGAGCAGAGTAATCGGTGTTGTGCCGCAAGGACTCTTGTAAATTACAGCACAACACGGACCGCCACGTTTAGCAAAGTATTCGGAAAAGATAACTATAAAGCAGCCAGTAAAGGACGAGGACCCACCTGCTGCAAGACTCGGTGGAAGGACCGTGCCAAGGTGAGAGGTGGCTACCCTGTCGCCCTTCAGCACAACATCTTGTCCTTATCCCTTAGTCGCCTTTTACGACATTCATGTGGAGAGATGCGGTGGGGCTATTCTTTTTAAGTACCGCTCTACCGGGTCACTTACCAGTTTTTATAGAACTTGAGGTTGGTTATATCATCTGCGAAATCAGCCCATCACACCATGGTGAACTAGGTGCCATGCCAGTGCTTCTGAACTGGACGGAAACCTAAAAGGTATACTATGAAACATAAAAACTAAATACATTTTATTTTGTTTCAGGAGTGTGTCAATCTCGGGATGTGTACAAGGATGACAACAGAATAGTTGGCGGCCAACCGATCGACATAGAGCTGGCCCCGTACCAAGTGTCTCTTCAGAGCGGTTCCAGTCATATCTGTGGGGGTACTATAGTCCACGAGAGATTTGTGGTGACGGCAGCGCACTGTGTGGCCGGGTATGACATGACGTAACGTAACGCAACGTAACGTAACTAAACGTATAATAACCAACATAATAAAACGCAACGAAACGTAGGTTTACGTATAGTTGGAAATTCCTGTAGCGTAACTTAGCGTAACATTACATAAAACGTAACACATTGTAACTAAACACATAATAACCAACATAACATAACGCAACGAAACGTAGGTTTACGTATAGTTGGAAATTCCTGTAGCGTAACTTAGCGTAACATTACATAAAACGTAACACATTGTAACTAAACACATAATAACCAACATAATATAACGCAACGAAACGTAGGTTTACGTATAGTTGCAAATTCCTGTAGCGTAACTTAGACTTATATTACGTAAAACGTAACTCATCGTAAACACATAATAAACAACATAACATAACGCAACGAAACGTAGGTTTACGTATAGTTGCAAATTCCTGTAGCGTAACTTAGCGTAACATTACATAAAACGTAACTTACGTAATCGTAACGAAACGTACCTCTATGGAGTTAATTTTTTTATGTAATCCGGTATGGTTGGCTAAGTCGGAGTCGGAGGGACCAAAGCACATGCTCCGACCAGCCAATATCACCTCCGAGAAGGTAGGTGCCATACCGGAGACTTCCCTGGATTGTAGATTGTATTCCCTGGATCCTAAATAGTCCTATATCGTGACGTAACTAAACTTAGCATAACATGACGTAACGTAACTTGAAGTAGCCTAACGTAAAGTAGAGAATCTTAACGTATCATTAAAATCTTATTTGTTTTTTAATATTTCAGTATTTGGTTAAGGTACAATAAACATTTATTACTTTCTTTCTTAACAAACAATGTTTATACCAAATTGTCATTTACTTTCAGCTCATCCCTATCATACAAAATACGAGCGGGTTCAGAATCATTGACCAAAGGTGGAAAATCGTACTCAGTCGAGAAAGTGTACACCCATCCGGAATATTACGACCTGGACTACGACATCGCTGTTCTGAAGCTGAAGTCACCAATAGATCTTGGCGACAAAGTGGCCACTATAGAGATGGTGGACGCTGGTCTGGACATTGAGGAAGGATCCTTGGTTGAGGTCGTTGGATGGGGTGTTACTCGGGTAAGCGTTTTGGACCGCTTATCTATATATTATATATATTTTTATGGAATGCACCACATGTGGCGTCATGTCATCTAAGAGTAAGTGTCTAATGATGCCCATGGATATTCTGTGATGGACGAGGATTGCGAATGTAGTACTATTTTTACATTTGATCTAAGTCTGTTATTTACTGAAATGTTAAATGCTAAACATGCAAAATTTTTAATAAAACAATATTCCAGATCAAACTGCTATAAAACACAGTTCTATATAGGAAAAAACTACTTTATGAAAACATACTAACTGACTAGCTACTAACTTTAAAAAAGCTACGAAAGGTAGTTACTATTTATGTACTAGTTCACCAAGGTGTGATGCGTTGACATCATGGCTATTGGTAGTAAGGTGGTGTAGTAGTAGCCAACCATGTATGGGTGCAAAGGAAAACTTACTATAAATACTATAAATACGTACTAAAATAGTAAAATTAAACTGTCCTTCGCCTTCTAGCCATCTTCCATTGAACTTTAGGCCTGAGCCATAAAACTAGTTGTCTGTTGTAGTGACGTTTATTGCGCCAAGGGTCAGGAAGAAAAATAATTGTGCTGTAATTTAGAAGAGTACTTGCAGAACAACACCGATTACTCTGCTTACTCGATTGTCGGGATACAACGTGTGGTATGTATGTATGGTCAGGAATAAATCATTTCAGTATAATATCTTGGCGACTTTCAGGAGGGAGGATGGTATCTCTCAGACAATCTGCAACGTGTCGTGGTACCAGCACTCAGCCAGCGGTCGTGCCGGCAGAGGTATCGGGGGATATTCGACGTAACAACTAGAATGATCTGCGCTGGTACTGATGCAGGCGGAAAGGACTCGTGTCAAGGTAAGGAGCAAGAATATAATAAGGAGCTTCTTGGTCGTGTTTACAGTTAGTGAGGATACAAAAATGACATCTTCGTTCAAGAACGTGTTTACGATTTTTAAGGCGCGACGGTCGAACTTTTTTTTTATATAATCCGGTATGGGTGACTGAGTCGAAGGAGCCAAAGCACATGCTCCGATCAGCCAATATCACCTCCGAGAAGGTAGGTGCCATACCGGAGACTTCCCTGGATTGCTGGCTATACTGGACTAGATGAGAACACAACCGAGGATGCTATGCGGCCATCTGGACGATTTTTTTTACAATGCACCCCCACACGCCGTATCCCGACAATTGGTGTAAGCAGAGCAATCGGTCTAGTGCTGCAAGTACTCTGGTAAATTGTAGCACAACACGGATGGCCACGTTTAGGAAAGTATTCGGACAAGATAACTATCAGGCAGCAAGAAAGCACGAAGGCCCACCTGCTGCATGACCCGGTGGAAAGACCGTGCCAAAGTGAGAGGTGGCTAGCCTGTCGCCCTTATGCAAGGCATCTGGTCCTTTTCCCTTAGTCGTCTTTTACGACATGCACGGGGACTATTTTTATTAAGTACCGACCTCATCTTATTTTAGTTTTAGTATTAGTTTTACTTATTTAGCAAGAAAAACCTATTTTTTTTATGGAAACTGACACGGTTGGCTACATCCCCTACAACGTCCGTGATGTCAGCTCAAAACACCGGGTGAACTAGGTGCCATGTCAGTGCTTCCCCCTTTGATCGTGCCGGCTACACTGAACTGGTCGGAAAACACAAACTATTTACATAGCCGTTTCAACCGACGTTTCATTCAGTGCGGTGGTTACAACCCGGGCGGGTTAAACCCTACCACCAAGTAAGATTAGGAAGGAAGGGACCTACAGTTTTATGAGGAATCCGAACCTCGGTCAGCCTCCAACGGTCAGCAGTCACCCATCCAAGTACTGACCGTACCCAGCGTTGCTTAACATTCAATAGCGACAGTTGACTGTCTGCACCACTGAGCTATCGAAGCTGACATATAGGCAAGGCAAGCCTTAAAATGATTATAATGCCAGTTCCACGGCGTACTGCTACGCAGCTTCAAAAACTTTAAGTTTATTCACATTTGAAAATGTTTGTTAATCCTCAGGTGATAGCGGCGGTGGGCTGACATACGAAGGCAAGCTAGCGGGCGTCGTGTCTTTCGGTCTCGGCTGCGCGAGGCCAGGATATCCAGGAGTCTACAGCAGGATTGCTACCTTGAGGGGTTGGGTCGACGAGATTATAAGCTCGAGCCATGCGTGACACTAACTACGATAAGACCAAGCTGCGAAATAAAGTTTATGAGAAATTCTTACGTTCTACTTTGTTTTGTTGATGTGTCTTCATACCACCAGGTGTGACGAAGGCATTAAGTACGTCGAAACTAATCTGTGGTTCCGAACCGCTAAAGGTCTTCCGACTGGAGGAAAATTGGAGAAGCTCATGTCCAGTAGTGGCAGCATAAATGCTGATTGACTTATGTCTCTCCATCCATCGGGCGTGTGATCCAAAAGGGTAATAAATAAGCGAGATCGAGGACAGTACATTTTGTGAAATAGGTGTGTCAGAATTGTGGCAGATTGTGGCATATGTTAAAAAGCGTAGGCTGGCGAAAAATGCCATAGGCATTAAGTATTACCTTGTGTACGATGTTTTATGTGCAATACACTTTTTTTATTTGATTTGATACTATGTAGATTGTAGATTAAAACCAGTCCAGGCTTATATTATATACCACCGTAGGTACTGCAAGCAAACATTACGAACCAGTATCAAGTCATCTGTTTGTCGATCGGATCGGCACTCTCCGATGGCTGGAAGGCGTGCAACTGGGGCGAGCGCGTCGACTGTCACGTAACTTTGGTAGAAGGTCTGACAGTTTCTTCCCGTAGAGTTAGACTAAGCGCGTCTTGCACCAACACGAGTTTAAAGTTAAGTAGCGAGTTATGGATTTAAACGCGGTTCACACATACAACGGGTGCTAGTTTAACGAGTTGAACTGGTTTATATATTGAACTTGTGTTGGTGCAAGTGGGCCTAAGTAGAACGCGATGTCCATTTTCAATTGACAGCCGACGACCAGATAAGTTTTCACGGATGTTTTCATGCACATCTAGAAACGATTATAGGATGTTCATAAAAGTCTCACCATCTCTACTAAGTAAGTACATAAGTCTCAACGAAAAGTTGTCTTATGTGATAGTTGACAGGAGTTAAGGAGCAGATACATTTTAGCCAAAGGTATAGAATATATTTATATTCTTACAGTCAACAATATTACAATATTCATAACAATATTCTCCATATTATGTTGGAATATACACTGTAACCCCAACCGTAAAACCCGAAAGGGGGTGATTCTGTACGTGAAATAGAACAACTTTTGTTCTACGACTTTTTAATTTGAAGAAAAAATTTTTTTTTTCATGCATTTTGAGAATAGGTAGGTAGGTATTTAAAATTTGTATGGAAAAAATAATTTATTTTTTGTTAAAATAAAATCGCCACAGAAGTTGTTTAGGTTCACATACCCTTATGTTAGTTAAATAAATTATGGGGGCAACTGCAACACCGTGTATAGCTTCTATAAAGGAGTTTCTCGAGAATTTTTATTATTAATGTTGCATTGATTACCTTTAAAAATTATATTAGGTACATAAATAAATGATAGTTTATTACATAACTTTTAATAATAATTTCACAACAATGAATAATAGTGTCATGGGAATATTTGCAAAAATAATATTAATATAAAATTCAATAACAGAGGCAAATTTTATAACAGGGTACCTGTCAGGCCGGCATGGCATTCGCAACCCCCCGCATACGGCCGAATGTACACGGGCGTTGTTAGACACCTTTTGGGTGGCTCGGCGCCATATGTCGCGCTTTTAATAATAATAAAAAAAAAAACAACAGCACTGATCGCGAGTATTTTCTTCGAAACCTTATTTCAATTCATCAACACCTGCTCAAGCTCACATTCTAATAATAGATTCCACAAAAATACTATAGCGACAAGTCTAGGTACACACCAAACTATATCAAAGGAAATCTCATCTTGGAGAAAAACACTCTATGCAAAAATTAATATATAGTCAGAAACGGCATTGGCACACTACGTGGATTATTATAATTTATTTTTTTATGTAATCCGGCATAGATGGCTAAGTCGGAGAATTCAAAGCGCATGCTTCGACCAGCCAATATCACCTCCGCGAAGATAGGTGCCATACCGGAGACTTCCCTGGATTGCTGGCTATATTGGACTAGAGGAGAACACAACCGAGGCTGCTATGCGGCCATCTTACATTCAGTACGGTGGTACCAATTCAGTCGGCTACAATTTGAGCCTACCAACTAGTAAGGCAAGGCAAGGGAAAGGACCTACAGTTTTACACCAGTTCCGAGCGGTGGAGCAGCAGGTGTAGGCGTATGCAAGTAAATTTTTTCGTCAGAAAAAACTCATTGGTACACGCCGACCGGATTCGAACCGCGGACCTCTCGCATGAGAAGCCGATGCCCAAACCACTCGGCCACCCCCGCCGCTACAAGACTAAGGAAGACAAGAAGAAGGATTACACATTGTTACCGGAATTTGTTTGGCTTCCACACCATTTGCATCAGCGTACGTGTGGGACTATAAACACCTGTGACAGCGATGGAAATGCATTTGGTGTATAAAGTACCTACAACTACCATATAATTCTACATAGAATTAATTTGTTCTCTGAACCCGCGTACAGACCTAGCCAGCGAGAGCCAGCGAGGCCCAGCGAATGCCCATCGCCGATGGCAAGCGAACCCTCGCTCGCCATCGTTTGCTATCGCTGTTACGGCCACACTGACTGCGCACGGCCGAACGGCTGTATCCGGAGCACGACCGAACGCCACCGAACGCAATCGAGTGCGCGCCTTCGCATTCGCTTAGCGTCGCTGTACCGTCCAGCAGGTCTATTCTTGTAAATTCTGACAGCGGAATCAGCGCCACAACAGCGCTGATTCCGCTGTCAGAATTTACAAGAATAGACCTGCAGACCTGCTCGCGCGGTCTCGCTTGTTGGCCTTCGCGCGCTCTCGCTCGCTAGGTCTGTACGCGGCTTGAGATGACTTTTTCATACAAAGGCAACCGAAAAAAATATAATTTTTCACACAAAATAAAAAAAGCGGCCGAGTGTGAGTGCGAGTCGTACTCGCGCACCGAGGGTCTCGTAACACCAAGTAATTGGCCCTTTTTATTATTTATTGTTTTAATTTGCAGCTGTTTATACTTTTATACTTTGTCAGCCTCGATAGCTCAGTGGTGCAGATAGTCGACTGTTGCTATTGATTGTTAAGCAACGCTGGGCGCGGTCAGTATTTGGATGGGTGACCGCTCGATCGTTGGAGGCTGACCGTGGTTCGGATTCCATGTAAAACTGTAGGTCCCTTCCCTTCTTACCTTATTAGGTGGTAGGGCTCAACCCGCCCGGGTTGATACCACCGTACGCCGTACTGAATGAAACGTCGTCGGTCGAAACGGCTATGTAAATAGTTCGTGTTTTCCGTCCAGTTCAGTGTAGCCGACATGAAATGAAGGGAAGCACTGACACGGCACCAAGTTCACCCGGTGTTATGGGTTGACATCACGGATGTTGTAGGTGATAGCCAACCGTGTCAGTTTCCATAAAAAAAAAACTTTAAAAAAACTCGTTTATTGTAAGGAGAGGAATTTATTACATTTTGTACTTTTTACCCGACTACGGCGAAGCCAAAAAAGGAAGGGTTATGAGTTTGGCGTGTATGTATGTATGTATGTATGTATGTATGTATGTATGTGACTATCTATATTCCACTCTACAGCCTAAAGTACTGGGCCGATTTGAATAATTCTTGTGCTATTGGATTTGTCTTATTCACGGGAGTGTCATAGGCTATATAACAATTTTCAAAATTCAAAATGGCGGACGCACGGCCTCAAAATGTCAAATTAGTTTTTCAAAATATATTGAGTGGGGTATCAAATTAAAGATAATTAAATTACGATTCCGAAAATATATACTTTGCTATCTATTAAACTTATGTGTACAGAGAAATAGAGCAAAATGTGTGGCGCATGTATGAATAGCGATTATTCGCGATGAAGCGTAAAAGCGTTTTTAGTCGCCCGCGCACCGCGCCGCGCGCCCCCGCGGTTTCGATACGTTACATACACCAATGACGCGCGACGACGACACGCGACGACGCGACGCGAAGAAGCGACATGGTATTGTTGGTAATATACCTACATACTTACTCACTGATCTACCGCAAATTTTATATAGATATATAATATTATTATTAGATACAGTACTATGCTAAAATAAATTGGTATTAAATGTCCATGTACCTAGTGTAAGCATAATATGTAGCGTAGGTGTACCGTGTGGGGTCGGTACTTAAAAAGAATAGCCCCACTGCATCTCTCCCCGTCGCATGTCGTAAAAGTCGACTAAGGGATCGTCAGCCTCGGCAGCTTAATGGTGCGGTCAGTTATTGGATGGATGACCGCCCGACTGTTGGAGGCTGACCGTGGTTCGGATACCACGTTAAACTGTAGGTCCCTTCCCTTCTTACCTTACTAGGTGGTAGGGCTTATCCCGGCCGGGTTGGTACCACCGCACTGAGCGAAACTTCGGTCGAAACGGCTATGTAAATAGTTCGTGTTTTCCGTCCAGTTCAGTGTAGCCGGCGCGAAATGAAGGGAAGCACTGACATGGCACCCGGTGTTATGGGCTGACATCACGGATGTTGTAGGTGATGTAACCAACCGTGTCAAGTTTCCATAAAAAAAAAAAAGGTAGGTACATTAAATATACCTAATACCTACAATATTTTCGGATGCAAGTTACCCTTCAGCTAAGCGGGATATTTTGGAAGAGAAGAACCGCCGATTGCGGAAAAGTATTCCCAATTTTCTGGGTGCAGTTTTAGCCCTAGACTCGATTAGTTACCGGAAACCTACGTCTTTGGAAATGGCGGTGCCCAGGAGGTTCAGGTGCTTCCAGACAGGTATGACGCTGACTTAGAAACTGGCTTGGAAAGTAAAAGGACCTTCAAATCGACTTCCGCAGATAATGCGCAGCACTGAGCCTTGCTAACGTTGAAGGCGTGGGCGTAGCATTCAGGGGGCAACATATCATTGTTATGCATACGAGAGTACGGAACACGGGTTCTACACCAGTTACCCTTCAACTAGGCGGGATGTGGATGAGAAGAGGCGAAGACTTGTGTCTGAACTTGAGCAAACACTCGGCTCTATTTCCGAATGGGCCGTAGCAAGTTGGTCAAGTTAAATACCTCCAAGATACAAGTTTGCGCGTTCAATGCAAAGAGAGCGGCGTTCACACCAGCTCCTTCCTACCAAGGCACGTCACTTAAATTTTGCGACCACCTCGGGGTCCTCCGAGTCGAATTTTCGCACGATCTGAACTTCCGGCGTGACATCGAGGGCAAGGCCGTATAAATCGCAGATTCGGTCCTGCTTGGGGTACTGCTCGCACCTATGGGATGGCTCAGTCAAATACCAGCTGGCGCCTCTGGACTCGATCCAGCGTCGAGCCGTGCGAATAGTAGTTGACTCCCAAAAGTCCCGCGATCTAAAACCACTGCAACTCCGTAGGAATACATAACTAAATCAGAGCCTGTTGAAATACAAACAGAGAGAAATATTTTCCCCCAAGTACAGTTTCGGGTCCTTCAACCTGGGCACCTGTCAGGCCGGCATGGCATTCGTAGCCTCCGCATGCTACCGAATGTCCATGGGCATCGCTAGACACCTTATGGGTGGCTCGGCGCCACATGTCGCGCTTACTATAAAAATAATATCAGTAGCTTTGGCCTCGCCTTAGTGGCTTACCTGCTTCGAGTGAGTACATTATTCAACTATGTACAACCTGAAACCGCCCTCGGTCTTCGGCCTTGAACTCATTGGTTTACTTACTTCCCGAATCCGCTTCACCCCAGCCAGATATATTTACTTACATAGACAAAGAAAATCGTGTACTTACACAGCTCAGTCTTCGGTCTTGCTCTGACTGACTTTTCATTTTACTTCAAGACTATACATCGTTCAACTATACATAATTTGTATATATATGTAGGTACTCACTCATGCGCTATTTGCAGAAAACTTTAGTTTCAAATAGAGATCACGACAAATAAACGGACGGATAGTATCAAGCCGTTACTTATATAAAAGAATAGCCCCACTGTATCTCTCCCCGTGTATGTCGTAAAAGGCGACTAAGGGATATGACTTCCTTCTTATATTACTAGGTGGTAGGGTTTAACCCGCCCGTGTTGGTACAACCGCACCGCACTGAATGAAAGGTCGGTAGAAACGGCTATGTATTTAGTGTAGCCGGTACGACCGAAGGGAAGCACTGACGTGGCACCAAGTTCACCCGGTGTTATGGGCTGACATCACGGATGTTGTAGCCTGTAGGTGATGTGTCAGATTCCATAAAAAAAAATCAATATACGAGTTACATACAACATTTAAAGTATGCAAACAGTTTTTAAAAAAGCCTAAAATAAAAAAAAATAAGTTATAATAAACTAAAACCCGACTACGTAAAAGCTAATTATGAAAATCGTTTAAATAAAAAAAAAATAGTTATAAAAAACTAACACCCGGCTACGAAAAAGCTAAAAATAACAAAATAATGTTTTCCATATAATTTATCAGATACAGCAATTCTCTTTTTATATTGATTCTACCTTAGCACTAACTCTATAAATTTTGAAAAATTTATTATTTTTAACGTTCTAAATATAGAGCCGTGGTCGGGCGTTCTTCGTTCAACAAGACAAGTGAGACCGTCGTTGTGCATTATAGCCGTTGACGTTCGGTATTTACCTATGTATCTACTTATAATAATTTTAGATTGGCTCTGACTGATCTTACAAAAAGATGCCAGTATGACACAATGGCGATGGCCGTCCTAAGTTCCGCGCTCTAATAATGCACGACGACGGCCTCACTTGTCTTGTTGAACGAAGAACGCCCGACCACGGCTCTATATTTAGAACGTTAAAAATAATAAATTTATCAAAATTTATAGAGTTAGTGCTAAGGTAGAATCAATATAAAAAGAGAATTGCTGTATCTGATAAATTATATGGAAAACATTATTTTGTTATTTTTAACTTTTTCGTAGCCGGGTTTTAGTTTTTTATAACTATTTTTTTTAATATTTGTTGCCATAATAACACATAATCTGTCACATTTCAACCGGCTTCCCATTATGGTTCAATAGCCCTTTGAAAGGGCTTTAAAAATACATTAAAGTATGCGAAAGTCGACGCACACTTGACCGCTTTTTTATTGTGTCTTTGTGCAGCTTTATTTTGCCTCCTCGACAGCTCGATAGTTCTAGGTATTTATTTGTTTGCACGGTTGAGTAAAAGCAAACACCTCGAAGCTTCGGCCCGTCTGAAGTTCTGTTTGCAATTAAATGAAATATTTCTAGGACCTTATCGAACTTGTGAGCGCTTATTTCGCGTACTGTTCTGAGGGTACTAGAAGAAGTCTTCTTAATGTGACAGAGTTCTACAGATCTGAGTACACGTACAAGCGTCGTCGCACCGAAGTTAACCCACAGAATATATAAAACCAGTAGAAGTAGCGCGATGACTCGTCGTGCGTGCAACCCACGAGTAAGCGTAGTTACGCACACTTGATCTCCGCCCATATCGGTCACATGTTATTAGGTAACCGAATTCATCAAGCTAAAAAAATACAAACAATCCATATTGTGCTATGACGATAGCCGCACAAAGAATTTATCTAACTGTGGTAAAATACCTATAATTCGGCGGTACCTACCACAAGTCAGTCAGTCAGTCAGTCAGTCAGCGTGTAAGCGTCCACTGCTGGACATACGCCTCTCCAATTTTCCTCCAGTCCTCCCGGCCTTCAGCGATACGGAACCACTGATTTCCGCCGGCGTACTTGATGTCGTCGTCCTACCTGGCGGGTGGTCTTCCCACACTCCGTTTTCCTGTCCACGGCCGCCAGTGTAGGACACGGTTACTCCAACGGTCATCATCTCTTCGGCTAACGTGCCCAGCCCACTGCCACTTGAGCTTAGCCACCCGGTGTCCAATATCTATATATATATACCACAAGTATCACAACTAATTGGGCCATCAAACTCTATATTATAATAAGCTGTGACAGACGGCCAGACAGACAGATGCAAGAGTGATGCTATAAGGGTTCCGTTGTTTCCCCTTTTGAGGTACGGAACCCTAAAAACTAAAAGGAATATTGAAAAATCGCTCTTTGAGATTGCAGCCTGGTGGCCTGGCTGTGTTTTAAAGTTCTCAACGCCTATGATATTATATTCCAGGTATTTAGAAAGCATTTTTTATAGAAGTGCGTCATGTAGCGTCCAGCCACACATAAGGTATCTAACAACGCCCAGCGAAATTCGGTCGCATGCGGGGTTTGCGAATGCCATTCCGGCCGGACAGGTGTCCAGTTGAAAGAGTGTTTTGCAAATATTTGCATTCTAGAGTGGCAGTGGTGTATTGTGAGTACCTTAAAATACAACTAGAAACTGCAATATCAAAGATCTATTTTTACCCGACTACGGCGAAGCCAAAAAAAGGAAGGGTTATGAGTTTTTCAATATTTCTATAAATTCTGCGCTATAACGCTCGCCCTATTATAGTAAGACGGTCTAGTCAGTATCCGACCCTTAATAATAGAATTTGGCTCTGTCGACTGCACCATTGGTCTCTCGGCACAGCCACCCATGCTGGTTTACTTAGAAAAAAAAAGAATAGAACAGAACAGAATAGAATAATAATATAAGGGATAAGAAAATTCGTCAGCCTCGGTAGCTCAGTGGCGCGGTTGGTTAGTCAACTGTTATTAAGCAACGCTGAGCGCGGTCAGTGATTGGATGGGTGACCGCTCGACCGTTGGAGGCTGACCGTGGTTCGGATTCCACGTTAAACTGTAGGTCCCTTCCCTTCTTACCTTACTAGGTGGTAGGGTTTATCCCGGCCGGGTTGGTACCACCGCACTGAATGAAACGTCGGTCGAAACGGCTATGTAAATAGTACGTGTTTTCCGTCCAGTTTAGTGTAGCCGACATGAAATGAAGGGAAGCACTGACATGGCACCTAGTTCACCCTGTGTTATGGGCTGACATCACGGATGTTGTAGGTGATGTAGCCAACCGTGTCAGGTTCCATAAAAAAAAAAAAAAAAAAATGGATTATCAACAATAATAATAGAGTGCAATAGAGTACAATAGAGTAAAATAGAGTACAATAGAGCAGAGCAGAGCAGAGCAGAGCAGAGCAGAGCAGAGCAGAATATAATGGAATAGAACAACGTTTATTTCGTCATTCACAACAGTAAGTTACAGAACATATTGCGCTACAGCGCTGTTCTTCCGTTGCTCCCAACACTTAGTGTGCATAAAACAAAATAAAAATTATATCAGCTATCATCATCGCTTTTTTTTATGTAATCCGGTATGGGTGGCTGAGTTAGAGGGGCCAAATCACATGCTCTGACTAGCCAATATCACCTCCGAGAAGGTAGGTGCCATACCAGAGACTTCCCTGGATTGCTGGCTATACTGGACTAGAGGAGAACATAACCGAGGCCGCTATGCGGCCATCTTACATCCAGTACGGTGGTACCAACCCAGTCGGCTATAATTTGAGCCTACCACCTAGTAAGGGGAAAGGGAAGGGACCTACAGTTTTACACCGGTTCCGAACGGTGAAGCAGCAGGTGTAGGTATGCACGTAAATTTTTTCGTCAAAAAAACTCATTGGTACACGACGACTGGATTCGTACCTCGGACCTCCCGCATGAGAAGCCGAAGCCTAAACCACTCGGCCACCCGCCGCTTAACTTAAAATAATCGCGCTACTTCTAATAGTCGTTTATGTTCTGTGGGTTAACCAATTCAAGTTGCGGGCAAACTAACAGAGATGCTATTCAACTTCGAGCGGCCAGTAGCTCAGCGGTGAAGGTCCAGCCTAGTCTGTGATAGGCAGTGGGTGCGACTTGGAAACCGTCGTCGGCACGCGCCACTTTCTGTCTTAATAAGTTTGATAATACTAAATTGCATATTTTTCTTGCAAATGGACTGTTCCATGATTCGAATTAATTAGTGATTCGAAACTGTAGGCCCGTTATATATTTTTTTTACTAGTTTTTGCCCGCGACTTCGTCCGCGACTATTTTGGCTATTAGTGGCTTCCACATTTTTTTTATTTTTTATTTTTTTTATGTAATCCGGTATGGGTGGCTGAGTCAGAGGGGCCAAAGCACATGCTCTGACTAGCCAATATCACCTTAGGTGCTATACCGGAGACTTCCCTGGATTGCTGGCTATACTGGACTAGAGGAGAACACAACCGAGGCTGCTATGCGGCCATCTTACATCCAGTAAGGTGGTACCAACCCAGTCGGCTACAATTTGAGCCTACCACCTAGTAAGGGGCAAGGGAAGGGACCTACAGTTTTACACCGGTTCCGAACGGTGAAGCAGCAGGTGTAGGTATGCACGTAATTTTTTTCGTCAGAAAAAACTCATTGGTACACGGCGACCGGATTCGAACGGATTCATGCGGACCTCCCGCATGAGAAGCCGATGCCCAAACCACTCGGCCACCCGCCGCTTCCTTCCTTCCTTTTTATTTTTACCTATAATAAAATCCAACGTCTGCTTTCTGTCTGAGTGTCTGAGTGTCTGTCTGTCCGCTTATAACTCGAGAACCACTGAACCGATTTTAATAAAAAAAAATCTACGGATAGCTTGATTCTTCCCATCAACTATAGGCTACTTACTATCACGCTAAATGGTTTATGAGGTTAGCAGTGAAGTGAAATATGAGAGCGGGCGGAGCCGCGGGCACAGCTAGTGAATATATAAAAGGTAGTATACATAAAAGGTAGATATATGCTGTGGCGGACGATTTAAGAGAAACAAACCCACCATACATTATTTTCATCTAACTCTAGCGGTTTATGCAACGCACCGCCGAGATAGCTCCCAGATGGCGGGATTTTTTCCGACTTACTTTACATTTATCGATAAATTTGGGCCAATTTACACAATGTCTTTATAAATCATAGCCTATATGTTATTCTGATGTACAAGCTATAGTACTGTGAAGTCTCATCAAAATCCGTTCAGTAGTTTTTGCGTGAAAGTGGAACAAAGATCCATACATCCATACATCCATCCATACATCTATCCTCACAAACTTTCGCGTTTATAATATTAGTAGGATATTATGTAAAACATACAAGCGTCAAACTAGATGTCATTATAGTGCAATATCTGAAGTAAAACAACGACGTTGCGTGAGTCCGACTAGTACTTGGCTGTTTGTTAGGATTCCGTATTCGGTATGGGACCCTATTACTAAGCCTACGCTATCTGTCTGTCTGTCTGTCTGTCTGTCTGTCCGTCTGTCCGAGGGCTGTATCTCTTGAACCGTAATAGGTAGCCCGTTGAAATTTTCACAGAATATGTGATATTATGGCCGATATAACAACAAATAATAAAAATAAGAAAAAGTAAAAAAAATTACGGGAGTTCCCATAGAAGAAACTGAAAAGTGTATGCGCGCGCGCCATCTACCGAAAAGAGTATGAAGCATTTTAACTAATCATGAATTTGAACTAATATGAAGCATAATAAAAACGCCATAGATTGCGTGAGTGGCGCTAACCATGACATGGCGATACGGAACGGACTTGGCTGGTTTTTATAGATTTTTTTTTTATGAAAACCATTATGAGGATCTATTTCTAGGGACCAGAGACCAGTAGACCTCACTCCGCGAAACTAGGCTTAGTGAGACACAATACCAGCAGATTTAAGCACTAAAGAAACGTTATTGTTCGTTATTGAAGTTTTTGTTTGTTTTTTTGTTTGTTATTCAGCTTTTCAATACGACGTCTTGGATGGCCCATTGTGAACAAGGCCTTACAAGAAGTTTTTCTGTTGTTTGTTTTTTAACAGCCGGCTTTAGGTACAGCCGGCTGTTAAATTAATTCCAATGGAAGATAAGTGGTTCTCCAACATGCCATCTAGGCTAGCTGATAGCAATTTTAAATTTTGCAAGGAGTAACTGACATTGAGACTTGAAAATTCTCAAAACTGCTGATCGCTGTGTGCTGAACTCGCGAAAAGTTAATCAATACTAATAATAAATCTGTAAGGGATGGTCATGGAGTAAGTTCCTCCATAACTCTTAAACCGATCATCCGAATTTGATGAAACTTAGTACAAGCACATTTAACTATACGAGACAAAGGATAGGCTAGGCGAAATAAACTTCAGTTCCGGTTACGCTAAGATGTGGCTCTCATACAAACCGAATTGTTCCGCGCGCCGAAATAAAGCTACGGTAGCTGCCTACCTTCCTTTCTTCCTTTTAAATACGAATTTCACGCGAGCGAAGCCGCGGGCAAAAGCTAGTCAACTATAAAATCGAGCGTATTGGTTAAAATGTCTTTCTTCGCAAAATGCGTGTTCAGAGCCGAAAGTTTCACTCCTATCTTTCACTAAAGTGAACAAGCGAGAGAGTTCAAATGATTAGAACTGATATCGTCACACATTGCATATATGTATATATACATAACACACGCTGTATCCCGACGATTGGGGTAAGCAGAGTAGTCGGTGTTGTGCTGCAAGTACTCTTGTAAATTACAGCACAACACCGACCACCACATTTAGCAAAGTATTAGGACAAAATAACTATCAAGCAGCAAGTAAGGCACGAATACCCACCTGCTACATGACTCGGTGGAAGGACCGTGCCGAGGTGAGAGGTGGCTCATCTGTCGCCCTTATGCACGGTATCTTGTCCTTGTCCCTTTGTCGCCTTTTACGACGTGCACGGGGAAAAATGCAGGGGGCTATTATTTTTAATTACCTACCGACCCTACACGGTACTTTTACTTTATTCACAATCAAATCTAATTTTTTTTTGCAAGTTGTGTGAATTTTCAAACGGCGCTCGCTTTTACAAACACACACACCCTACATACATACACACTACCTACTGCATGACTGTGGAAGGACCGTGCCAACTTGAGAGGTGGCTAATCTGTCGCCCTTTAGCACAGCATCTTGTGCCATACCCGTTAGTGCAGTGCAGTGGTCCTGTTCTTTTCAAGTACCGTGTCACACGGTAATCGTCGTTGTTCACATAATTTAAGCACTAATCTATTAATATCTAGATATTTTGATTTTATTAAACACTGTTATTATATAATTTTTGTTATAAAAAAGTAATACTATAAAGAATTAAAGCCTACCTAACAAACGTTAAAACAACATTTAACAATAACCATTAAACAATAACGCAATAAACAATAATCATTTTTGTTATTATAAGTAGATATAAAATTTTAATTAAGCTCATTGAATTTTATTTAATATTCTCACGCTCAAATCTTTTGCTACTACCTAATCTAATACCACCCAAAGGTTGACTGGAAGACATTTATGTAAGGGATAAATCCGCCTTTGACCCTTATGAAAATCCAAATTCTGTAAAACATTTTTGGAGAAATAAAGTATTCTATCTACCTAGTCACCATTGATACGTCTTCAAAAGGCGTGTCAATAAATTAGACGACAACATTTTTGTCCGCCTCGTAGCCGGCATGGCGCCTCTCTGAGCGTGGTTTCGCGAGGAGTTGTGTTATTGGCTGTGTCTGATCTTCCGTTGAAGTATTGGGCACAGACACCCGCGCCGGCTGTCTATAAAAAACCGGCCAAGTGCGAGTCGAACTCTCGCACCGAGGGTTCCGTATCGCCATGTCATGGTTAGCGCCACTGCCTGCGCCTGCGCCCCGCCGCCATAGATGGCGTATTATGAAATGCTTCATATTAGTTAAAATCCATGATTAGTTAAAATGCTTCATAGTCTATTCGGTAGATGGCGCGCGCGCATACACTGTTTGGTTTCGTCCATGGGAACCCCCATGCATTTTTTACTTTTTCTTATTTTTATTATCTATTGTTTTATCGGCATATTAACGCATATTCTGTGAAAATTTCAACGGGCTACCCGGTTACCCATTACGGTTCAAGAGATACAGCCCTCGGACAGACGGACTGACGGACAGACAGACGGTGTAGGCTTAGTAATAGGGTCTCGTACCAGATACGGAACCCTAAAAACCTATTCGAAGAGGTTGATGTCTGTCCTATCGTTTTTAACTCTTTGAAGCACAGCCTCCGTCGGCCACGGCTAATGAAGCAAGAGAAACTTATACCCCCTCTTAACGCTTCGTTTAGTACTAAGTATCAGTTCTTAGAGCAAATCGTCTCTGAGGGCCACTTCAGTCTTTCGCCGCTCTAGAAGAAGGACCTTGGAATGGAAATGCGTACCGCAGAAACGTTATTGCCGTATTGCGTAGAGTTCATCTCGTTACTAAAAATTGGTCGGCGTGCACTTAGTATTTTCAGAGACACAATAGAAGTAGTATAGTAATATAGTACTTCCAGAGGAAGTAATAAGCGCACTTAGTACCAACCAATTCAAAAATAGACTAGATAAATATCTAACAAATAAACGCAAAAAGAGTGCTCAAGAACGATAAGTAAATAAAAAATAAATAAAAAAATTCCAAGATAATGTCAAAAACAACTTTTAACTGGATTTAGACGTATCAGCCTAGGCTGCCTGTCTAAAATAAATAAAAAGTATTTATACGGGTGTTTTATGTTATGTATGACCGTATGTCATAAAGCAAACCAGGTACTCCTGAGCCTATTTGGAGCAAAACAGTTAGATGACATTTTGTTCTACGGTGAACTTTTTTTTTCCTTAATAAACTAAAGTGTGTTTATTTAGTTTAGTAATACTTTTTTTTCATACTAAATTAGAATGAAAAAAAAAATTCCCCGTAGAACAAAATGCCTGCCTAACCTAACCTAACCTAACCTAACCTAATGCCTTTTCACTTTGACGTGTTGTTGATAACTATTCTATTTTATTTAATTCTTCACACCTTGGTCCTAGCTAGTACCAGTCCCTTCCTTTATAACGTATTTATAGAAAAAAAAAACGCCAGGATTAGTACTATCGCACTGAACGAAATTCGGTCGGAATGGCTATACAATTATTTGTTTCCATCGTCACTTCCGTGCAGTCAGAAAAGAAACACTGGCACGGTAGCTAGTCAGGAGCAAGGCGCTACATCTTAATCATGAATCAGCACAAAAAAGTTCTGCATACATAGTTAATTGTATGTACAATTTTCCGTACGGAACCTTTAGGAAAACCCATTTTCCTTCAAGTACTCCTATTTTGAAAAGAAATCCTAAGACCTCTCGCGACCCACAAGAAAGCCCTTTCGACCCAGATTGGGGTCGCGACCCGAGGTTGAGTACCTAAGATATACACCTAGCCTATAGGCTGGCTCACAAAGACTAACTTTACTATTTTCTACCCCAAATCGGTAGTAAACGGTCACAGATCGAGGAATCGATATGTTTTTATGTCCCCACCACACTCTACAAGGGTTAAGGGCGAGCAGTCATCTTTGGACACGCGGTACATAACTACAGGTAGTGATGGCAAAAAACGCGTTATCGATAATCTGTCGATATTAACAACTAGTTTATGGTAGCGGTATTGTCCGCTTTGGGATTATATGCTAAGATTTTTTTATGTAAACCAACATGGGTGGCTATGCCGAGAGACCTATGGTGCAGTCGACAGAGCCAAAGCACCTCTCCTCGCGAAATCACGCTCAGAGAGGTGCCTGATAACCGTTACATAGATTATTCCATTGAACTATTACACGTATTACGTACGGGTGAATAGGGCTGACAGGGCCTTAAGTATCTGGTGAAAATTGGCAACGTCACCTCAAACGTACTAATATGTTCGGCATAACATGGGATTTTCACGATAAATTTTCTTTTTTCAACTAATTAATTACAGATTTGCCTTCTATATGACATACTGAGTCATCTCTGATAATCTGCGGTGTCGTTAAAAAATTAACCTGTATATTCAATTAAGGATAAAAATCACACGTAACTATATCGGTTGATTAGCGATTGTTTTCAATTTCACCCGTTACAGACAGACACACGTTGTCTTTCATAACAGTTATAAATGTCATCACTCCTCCTCGGCTGTAAATGTCATCAATGATGGCCTAGTTTCCCTATAAGTACTTTATTTCTAAATCCATTTTTGTTTATCGAATCTCGAATATGACACCTAATTTTTAATATACTTAATACAGCTTAATATACATAATAATGGCACTTAATTTTTTTTTTATAAAATGCTCGACATGTGGCATTTAGACAGTAGCCACCCATAAGGTGTCTAACGCCGTCCATTCGGTCGTACGCCTTGTACGCGGGGGTTGCGAATGCAGTGCCGGCCTGACAGGTGCCTATTTACGCCTCTATCGAACGACCCGAGATTATACTTGGGGGAAATATGTGGGCATATAACCCGAAATATCAAAGTCAATATTGAAATATAAATACTTTGATTTTACGATTTATGTTGGTATATAATCCGAAATCTCAACGTCAATATTAAAAATCAAACTTACGTTGATTTCAAGATTTTTCATCAATTTATCGATAAACCCGCGACATCACTAACCGGCCATAACGCCCAGCCACCTACTGCCGGATATAAAAACGCAATAAAACGGGAAGCGCGCGGCGCGCGGTGACGGAGGTAGTCACGCGCAGGACGCCGTAAATCTCCGCTGATGTACGGCGCTCCGCGGCGCTGACTAATGGCCATTGTCGTGGGATCCGGTGTGCAATGCCACATGCAGACAGCGCCAGAACTAGCCCTCTGTTGGGGGCAGGATTTAGGTTTGGTTCACAATTTCTATTTTGAAATCCCCCGTGTGGGGCCGGTACTTTAAAATAATAGCCCCACTGAATCTCTCCCCGTGTATGTCGTAAAATGCGACTAAGGGACATGACTTCCTTCTTATGTTACTAGGTGGTAGGGTTTAACCCGCCCGGGTTGGTACCACCGCACTGAATGAAAGGTCGGTCGAAACGGCTATGTAAATAGTTTGTGTTTTCCGTCCAGTTCAGTGTAGCCGGCACGACCGAAGGGAAGGCTGACGAGGCACCAAGTTCACCTGGTGTTATGGGGTGACATCACGGATGTTGTAGGTGATGTAGCCAACCGTGTCAGTTTATTGCAAAGTTTTAGGATGAAGGTGAAAAGTTTTAACAGTTTCAATGACATTGGTCATACATACATTAATACCACACGCTGTATCCTGACAATCGGGATAAGCAGAGTAATCGGTGTTGTGCTACAAGCACTCGGGTAAATTACAGTACCTACCACCACGTTTCGCAAATTATTCAGACAAGATAACTATCAAGAAGAAGACCCACCTGCTAACATGCCTCGACGGAAGGACCGAGCTAAAGGTGAGAGGTGGCTAACCTGTTGCCCTTTAGTACAGCATCTTGTTCTTATCCCTTGGCCGCCTTTTACGAAATGCACGTGGAGAGATGCAGTGGAGATATTCTTTCTAAGTACCGGCCCTACACGGTGCAATACAAATAAAATAATATTTCAAAACGAAACACTTTTCAATGCACATCAGGTAGGGCTATTATAAAATAATGCCCGACTATTTATGTAGAGCATTCACTTTTATTTAATATGTAAACACATAATTCCAACATAATTTATAATTTTATTCAAATTAATCTTAACACATTCCAGAAAAGCACGTCTCTAATATAGACAAAACACTCTACTAGACATCATAATACATGTAATAAAATTGTAAAATTGCCGTGTCTTTACTTTTAAATATTTGCAAAAGAAATTAATTGGGGATGAAGGACGAGTATTAGAATGCATTGAGATCATTATTGAAATGTTTGTCTGTATGTGCGTTTGTGTTTCTTTGTGCACGCATTACGTAATAACTACTGAACCGATTCGAACGGAGCTTTATTTATTATGTCATTTCGGGATATACACTGTCACTTGTCACTTGGCCGATTTTTTAGCGTTCCGTACCTCTCGCAAGAATAGCACATTATTAAAACGTCATAATGACACATATTCTGTGAAAATTTCAACCGGCTAGCTATTACGGTTCCAACGATACAGCAGTAGGACAGACAGACCGACAAACAGACAGACAGACAGACGGTGTAGGCTTAGTAATAGGCTTCCATAGTATGGAAGCCTATTACTACTAAGCCTACACCGTCGTATTACGGGGTACGTAAACGTAAAAATGAAGGAAATAAGGAAAGAGCAGTTCGAATAGGCAAAGCCCGATTACACCATTTTCTCCTGCTCTTTTCTAGTTTTCTTTTTTTTTATTAGCAGTCGGGTTCTTATTTTTGTTACATGAATGACAAATTCAAATTCTTTTATTAGCACACATTGAAATACAGTTTTACATCAAGCGTAAACTTATATATACCTACTTGCGGCATCGTCATTTTGTTAATTATATTATAATTTATTGCAGTATATAAATTAGTACCTACATTGAGTGGGATTTCTAACTCTACTCAGGCATTTCGTATCGAGGTTCACATTACCATAGTAACGAGTCGGTGGCGACGCTTATTGAAAACTGAAATATAATTAACAGGCGGGCATGTCACCTCGCCGCGCCGCCGGCCCGCAAGCTAGACTTCAAGTTTTAATTCGACGCAAACTGTTTGTTACCAACCCTACATATTATCGACCAAAATGGTAGCTCTGATATGGTACCCGATTGCCACAGGAACACGGTATTTATACTCTCGCGGAACACCCCTTTTATTCGACCACGATGTATCCACGGATCTCGACGACATTAGTCCGTCTCCAAGCCGCACTCGCACGCACGCATGCACGCACGCACGCACGAACGCACGCACGCACGCACGAACGCACGCACGCACGCACGCACGCACGCACACACGCACGCACGCACTCACTCACTCACTCACTCACTCACTCACTCACTCACTCACTCACTCACTCACTCACTCACTCACTCACTCACTCACGCTCGCACGCACGCACGCACGCACTCACGCACGTACGCACGCATCGCACGCACGCACGCACGTACTCACGCACGCACGCACGCACGCACGCACGCACGCACGCACGCACGCATGTACGCACGCACGCACATACACAAATACATACGTACATTGTAAAACACATTACCCTCCTTTGCGTTCTCAGCCGGTCAATGGGTAAGGATCTCGATAGAGCGCGCTCTAAGCGTCGTCGCCCCTACTTGCTCCAAACTTGGAATAGTGCTGTTACCTAACAATAAATCCGAGAGCTTTCTGCGGCTGTGTTAATGACGTCATGTGAATTCAGTTTGCGGGCCAAATATCGGCCGGGGATTTTGGGAAAAATTAAAGTTTTCCAATAAACCTTTCGCAGAATGAAATACCTGACTTTTAAGTTAGGCCTCATTGTGCAAGCGGCGGGTGGTCGAGTGGTTTGGGCGTCGGCTTCTTTTGCCAGAGGTCCGAGGGCGTGAAAAGGCTCCTGTTAGGCCAGCATGGCATTCGAATTGCCCGTGTTACGCGGAATGTCCATGGGCATCGTTAGACATATGCTTGTAGGTGTCACACTATATTTTCAGTTGGTATGGAGGGTTGGTTGGTCGGTATGTTTCGTGCTTTGCCTTGTTGTGTTTGTTTGTGGTTGGTTGAACCTTAGTATGTTTCGTGCTTTGCTTTGTTGTGTTTGTTTGTGGTTGGTTGGTCCTTAGTATGTTTGGTGCTTTGCTTTGTGTGTTCGTTTGTGGTTGGTTGGTCCTTAGTGTGTTTGTGCTTTGTTTTTGTTGTGTTTTGTTTGTGAAACTTGTCAAGTATCTGGGTAGGTAACACACATTTAGGAATTCGTTTTATGTGTTTTAGGTTTTTATCGTGTAGATTTAGGTATTAATTGCTGCTTTGTTTGGGCAACACGTTTGGGATGTAGGGGCTGCGATAAGTTGCTTCTTAGTAAAATTTATTTCTTGTATGGGGTGTGGCTTGAAACCAGCGACTCCATGTAGCTCATTAGCTATATGGAGTCACATGCTGTGCCACATCCTTTTCCTGTCACGGGGGCTGGGAATACTATACCTATTTTTAGATAGGAAATATGTATTATGTTATGTATCACGATGTATCACTATACTCCTGACTGTTAAATAAACGTTTCTTTTTTACTTAATTTTCCTTAATTACTTAACGATGCCACATTTCGCGCTTTCCACAAGACCATATTCAAACAACTCACAAGCAAAAGGAGCATCAACTCTTGCGGCATGCAAAAAATAAGTGCGTAAAGACGAAATCAGAATTTCTGACACTCACGTATTTTCCATACGAAAGATCATTAGGCCGTATTCTTCCCCCTAGGAGCGCGTGCCTGCTCAGCCGCTATAAAACTGTACGAGGATGCATATTGAAGACGGCATTCCGGCCTTCCAGCCACGTAGTCCGACGAAGGCTTCGCAACTGCTGGGAAAAGCTTCGTGGAATATAGAGAAATCGACCTTTATGGAGAAGTCATAATGTGCACTTTTATTACAATGGGTATACAGCGAGGACGGTGAGACTGGACGCATACACACATACCACATGCTGTATCCCGACAATCGGGATAAGCAAAGTAATCGGCGTTGTGCTGCAAGGACTCGGGTAAATTACAGCACAACACCCAGTTTAATCATAACGTAAAGTTGTTCATAACGTTCAAGAGTCATGGAGCAGGCGGGTCTTCGTGCCTTACTTGTTGCTTGATAGCTGTTATCTTGTCCTAATACTTTGCGAAACGTGATGTTGGGTGTTGTGCTGTAATTGACCAGAGTCCTTGCAGCACAACGCCGATTATTCTGCTTATCCCGATTGTCGGGATACAGCGTGTGGTATGTGTGTATGCATTCAGTCCAGTCTGCCCGTCTTCGCTGTATACTCCAATATTTTCTGCCAGTCGATTCTTCGAAGTTCTTCCTCGTCGTAGTGGTCCCAGTTGTCTATCGTCCATGTTGTTTCCCAGTGTCTTCCATTTCGGTCCTGCATACATGGTGCACTGGAGTGACACTGACCGACGAAATGATCACAGGTTTCTGCCTCCCCACATTGAGCACATAGTGGGTGTCACTAAGGCCCATTATGTGGAGATGTAATTTGAGACAGTTGTGTCCAGTAACTACAGCTATGATTTCTCGTACATTATGTCGGCTTAATCCCAGCAGCCATTTTGTTCTTTTACCATTGATGAACTCTAAAGGGAGATGGTGCGATTGCCAAATATTCATGATAGTCTAGAAGAAAGCAGAGATTGTAGCCAACTATATAGGGTTACATGACAACCATATTGCATGGTGCATATTTGGGAATATTGTGGAAGTGAGACAAAACTGACATAGTTCAATTGATTATTAGGTACTTCTGGTCGATCATATTCGCGATGCGATGTTCTGTGTCCGACGCCCCCGCCGCTCCTAATGTCTCCGCACGTAGAGCAGGGCGGGAAGATGCTACACAACAAGTGCATTACGGTCATAAAAACCTTACGCCACATTTAGACCTGGACAGTATTTTTACTTAACATTTAGGCTAAGCACATTATGGTTTCAAGCACAAATAACACATGGTCTATAGGAATAAGGTATAATTTGATGACTACAAGGATGTAGTAGTCGATGTAACCAACCGTGAGGGTTTCAACTTGGAAATGATTTTTTAGACAGAACGAAGATAATTACCTCCAATCCAGCCGAATACTTCGTGGTACCTAACTAGGTAGCCAGAATGCTGGCTTAGTTACTCCTCTGAATATTAATTCTAACGAACAATAATATGATGGTGTAGTTGACTGAAACACCAATCTAAGTAGGTAGTGTACCCAAATACATCAAGTCTTACACGTACACTACTATCTAGATAGTAGTGTACGTGTAAGACTAAACTATCTTACAAGGTAATGAGGCAACCAATGGCGAGGAAATTGTAAATACTGGAATTTGATAACTAAAACAATATTTAATAAAGAAACACAGAAATAAAATACAAGAAATGCTGAAATTAATACAGAAATCAATATAACCCACGAAAAGTAAGAGTAGTAGCCTACAATTTTATGTTATGAATATCTATATTTCTGCAAAAAATCTTTCAGAAACCTTCGACAGTGTGGCGTATAACTGAATGCAGGTTAGTGTTTCTATGGTACAAGAAGATTCTCACCTACATCGCTAGACTAGACCTCGGCCACACTTAGAGTAATGCACGTGCAGGCAGCCAGAGTAGAAAATGTGAGGCTACACCGAGGGGTGCCGCAGGAATCTGTCCTTGGCCTCATACTTTATACTATTTTCAACATATACATTTTTAAGCAAAAGTAATGTATATGGAAAGGGGGTGAATCCGTATTTGACATAGCTTTTATTCTACAACTTTACGGAAAACTAAAAGAAAAAAATTAAACGTTCCAAACATTTCAGGTTAGCGTATGAAATGATGAATTGGTTTCAAACAAATCTGTAACTGAGCAACAGTTACAGATACAGAATTACCCCATTTCAGATGTAGACGTAATTTTCACGACGATCTGTATTTACAGGGATATTTGAAGATGTAAAACGGATCTCAGTCGTTAATCCAAATTTAAATAAACGCTGTTTACATCCACAGAAACTCATCCTCGCGACAATACTTGAGAAATTCTAAATTTCCATTACGAAAGAGGAAACGCGAAAATATCCAATTCCATTCAATTCAGATTCGTGAATGTAAGACGCGCAGGGTCTGTTGACAGGCGCGGCTCTCGAAATTGGAAAGTTTTTAATTTTCCTGCTTTGCTCGCGTCACCCCTGGGAGGTTAACGCAGCTACGCGATTCCGTTTCTTGAAGTATTTTGCTATTTTTATTTTGTAATTTTTTTATAAGGGCGGCGGGTGGCCGTGTGGTTTGGGCATCGGCTTCTCATGCGAGAGGTCCGTGGTTCGAATTCGGTCGGCGTGTATCAATGAGTTTTTTTCTGACGAAAAAAATTACGTGCATACCTACACCTGCTGCTTCACCGTTCGGGACCGGTGTAAAACTGTAGGTCCCTTCCCTTGGACCTTACTAGGCGGTAGGCTCAAATTGTAGCCGACTGGGTTGGTACCACCGTACTGCGTGTAAGATGGCCGCATAGCGGCCTCGGCTGTTTTCACCTCTAGTCCAGTATAGCCAGCAATCCAGGGAAATCTCCGGTATGGAACCTACGTTCTCGGGGGTTATATTGGCTGGCCGGAGGTAAGTATGGTGCAAAGTCGGACTAATCACTTACAGAGATTTCTTACAGTCAACCTTTGGATGTTTGAGATTACATTAATATAGACTATCAATGCCCATGGACATTCGGTCGCACGCGGGGTTTGGGAATGCCATGCCGGCCTGACGGCCCTATTCATGGCACCCTTGAAGGACCCGAGGCGTGTACTTCGGAAGGAAAATATGGGCGGGGATGACATTACATTAATTACATTAATTAAGAATAAGAATGAGAATGAGATATTACATGATGCCCTTTTTACTTCACAACATAACGCAGTACGCGACAAAGAATTTGAAGGTAGCAGAACTGTCTGGGGGAGGGCAGATTGACAATACGCCTCTGATAAGAGTGGAGCAGAGCGTTCTTTTTAGAACCAACACAGTACGGCGGCGCGTGTGAGCATAGCGCTCTCCCTGGATTATAATATAACGTCTTATATTATAACGCTCCTCGCGAGGAACTTAAAACGATAGACGCTTTTTAGGTACACGGATTGTAGAGACAACTGGTCGTGCAGGTAAAAAGAAACTATTATAAAATCATTTATGATCAATTATTCATCAAACTCACTATGCATTTACTTTTCTTAATCTAGACGTATTACAAGTTGTCTGAAGTAAAGTAAAGTAAAAAAGTTTTTATTAGTAATTTCTAAAACATAAAACATACTCGTACAATTCACAGTACAGTCGCACTCCTCCCTAAAGCGGACGTTCCACTATGGTCAGACTCCAATTCGCCGGGCGCTGACCGCACTCAACCGAATGTTGGTCATGTTTCCGGATCTAGACGTCTTCAACTGCAACACTAAAGTATTTCAAAAGTACGCGGTGAGATACGTTGAGCTAACTTTTAAATAGTGTCAGATTCTGCATTGTTAAATTTTGGGGCTTGCTCTGTACTAACAATGTAATATATAATAATAAATAATAAATAATAAAGAATGTTATATATTTTATATCTTTATTTACACATTTCTTATAACTAATTTTGTACATATTTATATATCTAACAAGTAACATATACTTAAAATATATATAAAAATCGAAATCGCCTTTCAATTTTTGAACTCATTGTGGTAGAAATAAATTATATAGAATAGAACGCGTAAGTTATGAAACTATTAAAAAAAACTTTTTTTTCTTAGCCAGACAGAGCCAATCCAATATTCAGCACCAGGAATCGCCACTGATCAGGATCGTGCCACGTGGAGACCCGTTGTCTCTGCCTACCCCACCGGGAAACAGGCGTGACTCATGCATTCATGTATCGCATCGCGCGTGGCCGCTTTAGCGCTAGCATAGCCGCTTTAGCGCTAGCATAGCATGCACTGCGAATATTATCCTCGCCACTGATATACTATATCTGTAGTTTAGATAAGCCTTTCTCATACATCACTCCCGAAAAAACATGTCATCGATCAAAGGAGCTTATAAGCTCATTTAAAAGTGTCTGATGCTCGTGTTATATGGCTCACCTTATTGTCTTACGTCCGCAAATACGCGAGTGCGGAGCATTCGCGCATTCATAGCGCTAGATGGCTTGTAATACGATCGTTTAAAAGTATTCATTTTTTTTAATTGTTAGCTCGACATATGGCGCCGACGAGGGCGCCGAGGCACCCATGAGGTGTCTAACGGCGCCCATGGACATTCGGTCGTATTCGGGGGTTGCGAATGCCATGCCGGCCTGACAGGTGCCCATTCACGCCCCTCTTGAAGGACCCGAGTCTGTACTTGGGGGGAAATATATGAGCAGGGAGAGTGTTCCAGAGTTTACCGGTTCTGTAAAGGAAAGATCTGCAGAATCGATTGGTACGCATGCGCGGTAAGTCCAGTGTATAGGGATGCAATCCCTGCCCAGTGCGCGTGGTGCGGAGGTGGAAAGGGGACGGCGGGATCGCGTTAAACAGATCCTCCGAGCACTCCCCATGGAATAAGCGATTTAACACACATAGGGAGCCGACATCCCTACGGTGTTGCAGTGGTTCTAGATCGCGGGACACTTCGGGGTCACCCACTACTAGTCGCACGGCTCGACGCTGGATCGAGTCCAGATGCGCAAGCTGGTATTTGGCAGAGCCATCCCACAGGTGCGACCAGTACTCCAAGCAAGACCTGATCTGCGATTTATACAGGAGCAGCTTTTGGTCCGCCGTGAAGTACCGTCGCACCTTATTGAGTACGCCCAGCTTTTTAGAAGCCAGCTTGGCCTTCCCCTCGATGTGGCCACGAAAGTTCAAGTCGTGCGACAGTTCGACTCCGAGGACCCCGAGGTGTTCGCTTAATTTGAGCGACGTGCCTTGGAATGAAAGAGTCGGTGTGAACGCCACTCTCTTCGCACTGAACGCGCAAACGCATGATGACAAATTAGATGTGAAGGCATCACGCACATTTGTGAACAAGTTCCATCGTTCTATGCCGCTTCTAGCAATCTAGTTCGGTGATCCGAGCGGTTTTTTTTTTCACAAAATATTCTGTAACATGTGAAGATTACGTACGCACGCACTGCGGTTCAATTTCCACGCGGATAAAAATTCGCCGCGCGTTCTTCGACAGATTCAGATTCTTTATTTCATCATTGGGCACATATTGACCGCTCAGACATGTCAATACATTTCAAAGTAACATATTATGTACAAATATCGTAATTAAAATTAAAAACAAAATTAAAAACAACCAGCACAAAGATTAAAACCAAAATCTAATTATTAAAACAGGCTAATTCAATAATCACATTGTTCAACTACTTGTTGGAGACACTCTTCTATTGAATAGTGAGGCTTCTTTACTAACATGCTCTTAAGTTGATTCATAAAATATTTATCCTGGCATATTTTAAGCTCGGGCGGTAGTTTATTGTAAAACTTCACACTTTCACACTTCACACTTCACGACAACTGCGAAGCGGGGCGGAATTTTTTTTCCGTTCGGATTTTATTACGCGGAATTTTATAAAAAATTGCGCGGAAAATTTCCTCGGTGCGTCCTAGCCTTTATAACGCAGAGCAGTCCATAAAGTCAAGCGGAGGCAGGCCAGGCGACAGCCGTTGTCCCGTCACTGCCAGTAAATTTTTTTTTTATTATTGGCTTGGATGCCGGGTCCTTCTGCCATTTCTCTCGCTGGTTACCAGCACGACGCTGTTCGTGTATACAGCAGCTCCCAAATAGTGGTACCCGTACCACAGATTACTTAATAGTTACTTCGTAACAGATAAATCACTCCATAGAAAAAGTTCCATACCTTCGGCTTTAATAGCCTACTGTTTTACGTCGCCAATCGCTGCGTGCGAATATGTACCTAAACGATCGAGTGTAAAGTGATTATTGCTTTGCAGCTGCGCGCAGTTGCGTGGGCGAGCGTGTAGGTATGCTTCGCGCGGCTGACGAATTTCCACTGAATTAGACCGCGCCCCGCCGGCGGCGGCGGTCCACCGGGCGGTAGGTAGTTAGCGCGCTGCAAGTACATAGAGTGCGTGAGGCCCGCCCGTACCACCAGTGGTACGCGTACTACCAAATGTGCATCAACTCAGGAGGTGCTCATTTTACCGATATCATTTCTTCAACTTAATGTCGTTCATTTTACACCTTCAAATAAACTTTCCGTGATTGTTTTCATTTCTAACAAAATGGTAGCTAATCCATATTATTACATTACTTTTACTTCAACTTGTGTAAATAAAGAATAAAGAAAGAGTGAATTTGGACATGATAGTCACAGTTATCATCACACAGAACTGTGATCTCTCTGGTTCGGCTCTCGATTATGCAGCGTTAACGACTATAGCGTGAGAAGTGTTTGAAGTTTGCGTGTTTTCGCATCTTTCAAAACATGCCAACTTGAAGGGCTGATTTGGGCCAGAAGGTATTGAATGACAAAATAAAAATGTATTAGTTATTTAAAGTCGTCAGATGGGTCTTTCATCGGACGTATTTAGAATTGTTGTACGTAGTCTGGTTGCTGAGTACTAAGCTTCGCAAAGTACAAAAAAAGTCGAAATTTTTAGGTTTCCGTATCCCGTACGGAAGCCTATTACTAAGCCTCCGCCGTCCGTCCGTCCGTCCGTCCGTCTGTCCGAAAGCTGTATCTCTTAAACCGTAATAGGTAGCCCGTTGAAATTTTCACAGAATATGTTTTACTATGGCGGATATAACAATAAATAATAAAAAAAAGAGTAAAACTCGCACTTAACCGGTTTTTTTTAGTCGCACCCCCTTACCCGAGCCCAAAGACGTTTCATCAAATTCACGTCAAAAACATCCTCAACAGGTTTACTCCTTTGCCCCACCTCTATGTATGTATTGCCACGGCTGAGGTAATATCCGGATCCTCAGCGCCCACCGGCCGTCACGCGCCTCGCATAAGCGGAGAGATGAGTGAAAAATTTATTTTCACTTTGTCTGCTTTTTCTTCTAATATTCTTCAATAAGGAAGCTGTGGGAGGTACAAGTTGAAGTTGAATTTTGGTACATACATAGAGCTTGACGACCCAATTACCGACGTAATTAAATTTTATTTTTTTATGGAAACTGACACGGTTGGCTACATCACCTACAACATCCGTGATGTCAGCCCATAACACCGGGTGAACTAGGTGCCATGTCAGTGCTTCCCTTCATTTCATGTCGGCTACACTGAACTGAACGGAAAACACGAGCTATATACATAGCCGTTTCGACCGACGTTTGGCTCAGTGCGGTGGTACCAACCCGGCCGGGATAAACCCTACCACCTAGTATCATCTATCTAACCATCGAGTTACTGGAGCTGACAAATGTAAAACATTTTTTTAGTATCGTCTTTGCGTAATTTTCTCACCGCCTCCAATAAGCGGATCCCTTCTCTTCTAAGTATTTTGTTTATATATCCTAGGATGACTGTTCACAAGACATTTCCAAAGTATCAATGTTGTTTACAGGCTGAATCTTAATTAAAGGTATTCTAATTAATTAGGTTCTAATGAGATGAAACACTGATGCTTGTTTGTAAACATTTTGTTGGATTTTCAGAGTTTCTTGTTGCCTATAAAATATACATACTAATAAATAAATTACAAATGTTTTTTTTTAATGTAAGTCGGCTGAAGATGTCTTGGTTTTCGTATAGGAAACTTTATATTGGTGTAATCATAGCTTGAATACATTAATCCCTCCTAGTGCTGGTTCTCAGATAATGTATACCGTTATCAACTTAAATGGGCCTTCGCAACGCCTTCGAAGATAATCTGACCGAGGTCAATCGTGTAAACATTGTGCGCGCGACTATGAAACTGTCAAATGACTGGACACCTTCAGTTCAGTCTCGATTAACTGTTATATGTGGTTAGCCATTTCTCATACAGTTGACAGGAGTTAGCCGGCAATTACACTTTAGCCGAAGATGGTGAAATCGACCCAAAAAGTCAAGTTCTGTGGCTGTTTTTCGCACATTCAAAATACATTAAAATGAATATGTTCTGCCATTTGTATCAGAAAGACGATAAATTGAAGAGTTCGTTATTAAAGATGTTACAAAATACATATAGGTATGTAAATCTTCTTAAAACTGAATAACTCGTCAGAGAAAAAAATAATTAAAATAATCAATTAAGACGGCGACTTATTAAGTAGAAACATAAGAACATGTATAATATTTGTATTTTTAAATTCATTTTTTATAAAATTTGGCATAAATAAAATGATTGAAAATGTGAAATTAATTATTTAAAGAGACAGCGAAACTATGACCTACCATATTTGGTGCGTGTTTTGATAGATCTCAACCCTACTGGATTGCTAAAAATTTAGGCTGTACTGCCAAACGATCTTTGCCTTTCCATAAGAATAAACAAAGTTTCTGCTTCATTAAATTGTATGTGAAAGTGACCCTTAAAAATACGTTTCACTAAACTTGTCTCTTGTTAAATCTTACTTTTGCGTCGAGTTTGACAGCACCCAGTTGCTAGACGATGTTTTCCCAACAGCGCTTTGCAATTTTAGGTAATAGCCCTGCTAAGTTTAAACTACTCTACATATACTTGCTTACACAAACAAACTACTGAAAGCTAAGCGTATTAGGATTTAGTTCCGCAAACAGAAACACGCCTACTTATTGAGGAGCGCAGGGGAAAAGGACTAAGACAGTATACTAGGGGATATAGAGAGATTGCGTGTCAGTATTTTAGAACTACATAACTTAAGAGCAGACATAGGTTAGTCACTTGACAACATCTTAGGTACCTATTTGGCTGTCTCTGTTCGCCATGCGCACTCCACACCAACGCAAGAGGGACAGCTGCACTTGTCTTTCGGGACTATGTTTTCCCGACCCCTAAACCTTGTCCGATTTTTACATTTCTTTTTTGTTGTTTATTATCAAAAGTTATGATTCAATAAAGCTTAATGAACTTCGTGACATCAACAAAAAAAAAAAAAATCAATTTTTTTCGTTAAAAAAACCAAATGTTAAATCTGGCATCGTATATAAAAACAAAATTACAGGTGCTCAGATTAGACTTAAGAAATAAGAATTATAAAAATCGGTAAAGATTTGGGGCTGGGAAAATGTAAGCTCTGAAAGATGATTTTGTATGAAGAAAATTGTCGGCTCAACAATCCATGCTGACGGCGCCGGCGCCAAGTGTTTCTCGTATCCACAAAAAAAAAAAAATAGTCACGTGACTAACATCTGCTCTTAAGAGTAATGTTTCAGGAAGTATTTAACCATAATCTTAAGATGTATTTCAGTTTACTCTAGTTTATTCTTATCTAAGTTATGTAACTTTACTCTAGTTTATGCCTAGCTAAGTTATGTTAGTTTACTCTAGTTTATGCCTAGCTAAGTTATGTTAGTTTACTCTTGTTTAGGCCTAGCTAATTTATGTTAGTTTACTCAATTTTATGCCTAGCTAAGTTATGTTAGTTTACTCTATTTTATGCCTAGCTAAGTTATGTTATTTTACTCTAGTTTATGCCTAGCTAAGTTATGTTGGTTTACTCTTGTTTATGCCTAGCTAAGTTATGTTAGTTTACTCTAGTTTATGCCTAGCTAAGTTATGTTAGTTTACTCTATTTTATGCCTAGCTAAGTTATGTTATTTTACTCAAGTTTATGCCTAGTTAAGTTATGTTAGTTTACTCTTTATGCCTAGCTAAGTTATGTAACTTTACTCTACTTTATGCCTAGCTAAGTTATGTTAGTTTACTCTAGTGTATGCCTAGCTAAGTTATGTTAGTTTGCTCTAGTTTATGCCTAGCTAAGTTATGTTAGTTTACTCTAGTTTATGCCTAGCTAAGTTATGTTACCTATTTTACTCTAGTTTATGCCTAGTTAAGTTATGTTAACGTAAGGTGACATGAGACCTGAGAAAAATATCTCAAACCCGCTAGTGCACCTCTCCTCGTGCATGTCGTAAAAGGCAACTAAGGCATAAGAATAAGATACGAAAGGGCGAAAAGCTAGCCACCTATCACCTTGGCACGGCTTCCACCGAGTCTTGTTGCTTGATAGTTATCTTGTCCTACTTGTAAACTTTGCGAAAAGTGGTGATCGGTGTTGTGCTGTAATTTACCCGAGTTCTTGAAGCACAACACCGATGGAAAGAGTCTTTATTGCAATATGGTTTTAGAAGTATACAGAGTAATTTCTTTAAACTATACATATAAAAGAAAAAAGAACAACCCCGGACCAGTGATATGAATGAGATCTGTAAATCAGGTTGATAAATAAAAAATCTCATTCATACCGACTGATCCAGGGAAAGTTCCCAAGACACTCAGCGCATTAGCCCTCTGTATGGCCAGACTAATGCGCTGAGAGAGGTAGGCCCCAGCTCGGGCCTCCCCGGACACTTCTATCAGTCGACTGCCTAAATCCTTGCAGAGAGACTTTGCTTCAGCTGACCAGGGACCTAATGTTTCCACAGCGAAAGCAATCATTTCATAATTTTGTGCTATTACAATATAATGAATATGCTTCACTAGCGCTGCAGCCTCAGCAGCGGCACCAGCTTTTCTTGCTGTTGACACAACGTAGCTATCAGCTAGCGTGTCGACGCAAGTGGCGTCCCAGACGAGAGCCTGACCGCGCGACCAAGGCACCAAGGTCATCCCGTCTGGGCGCTTACCGTCATCTCTGCTGAGACCGCAGGGCTCCAACAATGATGGCACATTGGCTGAGCTAAATGCGCGATTTAGAATTTCGTTTAGAGCGTGATGTCTAGAGTGTCTGCCGGCGCTCTTTTTGCACCGAAGCCCATGGATAACACCGATTACTTTGTCTACCCCGATTATCGGGATACAGCGTGTGTTTATGTATATATGTATTTATGTACATGCTGTATATACAGCTTTAGTACAAATTCACTGTTTAATGTTGTTCGATTTTCAGTAGATAGTAAACTAATGTATAATTTCTCAATATAAACTGAGGAGGTTAAGAAAAAAAGGGCACAAATCCACTTCAGATAGTTTTAATTTTTTTTTTACCTAAAATGCTGAATTGCATCGATTCCACGCCTTGTAATTATCAAAATGTACTCAAATCCGGTTGATTTTAGCTACCAAAAAGTGACATTTGGTTCAAAAGGTAAGAAATCCGAAAAAAATCTACATTATATTGTTGCTCTTCGATCACTTTACATCAAGTTTTACATCTTTACAACACTTTACATCACTTTACATTAAGGGCAACAAATCCAAAGCAATTTCGGTGCATAATGCCGCCCTGTGGTTCTAAAAGTAACATTTTCAATTATTTGTAACTTTGTGGGGCACATATCCGCATACTTGTGGAACAAAAAGTAACAAATCCATATACAAATTATTACTCCACTACAAAAAGGCACAAATCCAAAATTCAAATCCATGTATTCCTTGTTCTACTCCACAATTTTTTTAAATCATTGTATGATACGAATTATCTCTACTAGTAGTATTTTTATATGAAATTAAAATAAATATTTCTGTAATGGCTTAGGGGCCATTACGTTTTTTGTGTTTTCTGAAAAAAAAACCTAAAGTGGATATGTGCCCTTTTGTTCTTAACCTCCTCTTTCACCTTGTCTTCAACGAGCTATCAGGTCTCAAGAATTACCCACCTCACCGGTAGAGCCTTAACATGAACTGACGTCACTATCAAGCGCTGACAGCCTTCAAGTAAGGTTAGCACACACAGGTACACGCTAGTTACTGGTAAATAAAGGCCAGTTCACATAGCGTGACCTATACGGACTAATATACACTAGCAACAAAGTACGTACAAACACAAGTGGGGAAAAAGTAATTTTTTAGTTCTTAGGTCAAGACATTTAATATGTATTTTTAATATGGCCCTGGCCTTTAAATTGGCTGAAATAAAGAGATAAATAAATAAAAAAGAATAAAAAAAAAGATTGATAAATAGTTCACCGACATAATATATTATTAGAGGTTTTGTCATTTGAGATTTGCTTTGTATAGTTTAGTTTTACAAATTATGTTCCGAAGGATTGTATGGTGGAGGCAGGTCAGAAATCATATTGTGTACTAATTCATGCTTAAATCTATTCCTGTCTCTGTACTAATCCCAATTTATTAAATATATAAATTTAATTAGTTAATTTAAATTACGTTTCTGGGACTACTTACGTTCCTATTCCTTATAACATTTAACATAAAAGTCTATCTCTAAAAAAAATTCTGCAAGGCCAACATCGTTTCCTATAATCACTGCGTGCCTCCTAAAATTACACGGCCTTCTATAAACTACACATAACGATGATATCCCCACCGCTCCCTCGCACTCGGAGTCCGAAGTGCCTCCCATCTGGATTAAAATCTCGTCAAGTGTCGTCATTAATTTGCACGATTTCGCTCGCACTGAAAAATGCTAAAAGCGAGTGCAGATTACAGCATCCGACGGGGCTCGACTGTGCGGAGAGCACTTCTTTAATTACCTGCCGGACTGAAATCCGTGTGTGGTGGGCTCGTTTCAAGTTTGGGTTTATTTGCGTTTCGTTTGCTTGTGGGTGATGGGGATTTAAATTTCTTTATTTAATTTATTTATTTTAAAGTTTTTTTTAAACTTTAAATTTTATTTTTAATTTATTTTATATATAAATTTTAGTATGAAAATCAAATATATTTTAAAAATATATTAATTTAATTTATTTTGTAATATTTACCATTAAAAACATTTAGAAATTATAATTTAATAATATTAAAATTATTAACAAATTTTGCATTGTTGATATAGTCTTTCATATTTTTGTTTTATGTAATCCAGTATGGGTGGCCGAGTCAGAGGGGCCAAAGCACATGCTGCGACCAGCCTCCTTTATCACCTCTGAGAAAATGCCATACCGGAGACTTCGTGACAAAAATATTGTAAATTTAAGGGGCCCGTGCGGAAGCCTATTACTAAGCCTACGTCGTATGTCTGTCTGTCCGTCCGTCCGAGTGTTGTATCTTTTGAACCGTAATAGGTAGCCGGTTGAATTTTTTTTGTTATTATGGCGGATGATTGCGGATGTGGCAACAAATAATACAAAAAGCTAAAACTAAAAAAAAATAAGGGGTCCCCATACAAGAAACATGCTAAGAATCGATCAGTCACGCTCAGAATAAGAGATGGCGCCACATGTTTTTATATTTTGCACTGTAGAAAGACAAAATATAGAAGAAGAAGAAGACATCGATAGATGGTATAGCGGATCTACGGAACCCTCCGCGCGCGAGTAAAACTCGAACTTGTCCGATTGTTTTATTTACTTCAGTCATGCTTTAGTAATAAAGTTTAAGATAATATTAGAGAGCTATCTTATTAAGTACCGTGTGGGGCCTGTACTTAATAAGAATAGCCCCACTGCACCTCTCCTCGTGCATGTCGTAAAAGGCGACTAATTGATAAGTACAAGATGCCGTGCATAAGGTCGACAGTCTAGCCACCTCTCACCTTGGCGCGGTCTTTCCACCGAGTCGTGCAGCAGGTGTGCATTCGTGCCTTACTTGCTGCCTGATATCTTGTCAGAATACTTCGCTAAACGTGGTGGTTCGTGTTGTGCTGTAATTTACCGAAGTACTTGCAGCACAACACCGATTACTCTGCTTACCCCGATTGTCGGGATACGACGTGTGGTGTGTATTTAAGAGAAAGTAGCTGAATCAGTGCTGTTTCATGAAATTTGTGCATTCGTACCATTATCGTACTGTAAAATGGGAAAGGCGGCTAGGCACGGGCGCCAGTGATATGTGTCGTGCACGGATTTAGGAAGGCAAACGCACTTTTTCCCCCTTAATTAACGGACTGCCCCAGGCTTGGTAGGCGTTCGAGTTTTTACGCTACCAACGCCCACGATGGACCTTTCAGTTAGTTCTATGGGAAAATAAATTGGTTGAGTCAGTTTTTTTTTAACCGCTAGCCTAACAGCAACGTAGTGGCTGAAGTGGATGACTATTCTCAAATCAAAACAAACGTGCAGCTCGCACAACAAAATTTTATGGCTTAGTGAAGGGAGATTCCCTTCACTAAGCCATAAAACTTTATTATGCGAACTGCACGTTTGTTTTGATTTGAGAATAGCTAACATTCATCGCTGTAAGAATTAGGCGCCATGCTAGTACCTACTTCTGTTTGGTCGTGCCGGCTACAATGAACTGGATTGTAAACACGGACTATATTTCATGCCTTTTCGTAGAAAATTAGTGCGATAGTACCTATCAAAGACATTCATATGACCTACTCGCTAGACCTTGTTTCTGTGTGAAGTATTTTAATTGTTTGTTGCTCTATTGTATGTTATGAGTATCTTCTGTCTTCTGTACCCATCTTTGTTTGTGCCTTTGTGTACAATAAAGTATATATATTCTATTCTATTCTATTCGAGTCCATTCGATTTCATACTACCAGCTAATATAATTTGACTGCGTTCCTTTCAGAGGGTTGTTCTGTATCCTAAACTGAGTAACTTTTGTTCTACAGCTTTTGGAAATTGGAAAAAAATGTATGGGGAAAGAGAATTTTTTTATTGGAAATTCCAAAAGTTGTATGACAAAAGTGGCTCAGTTTAAGATACAGAACAACCCCCTACTTTTAGGGGTTGCTTTGACTGCGTTCCTTTGAACGCAGTCAAAATACACCCTGTATATATATTTATTTAATCCGGTATGGATGGCTGAGAAACGGAGGGGCCAAAGGGCATTCTCAGGCCAGCGAATATCACCCCCGAGAAGGTAGGTGCCATACCGGAGACTTCCCTGGATTGCTGGGTATACTGGACTAGAGGAGAACACGGCCGAGGCTGCTATGCGGCCATCTCACGTCCAGTACGGTGGTACCAACCCAGTCTACAATTTAAGCCTACCACCTAGTAAGGGGCAAGGGAATGCCAGACTTCAGAGGTTCAGCTTAAAATGCTGGTCGTTGAAGAATGTTTATCTGTACTTTCAGATTACCATATTATCCAAACAGTCATGAATAAAATTGTAAGCAAGGATTTTTTTTCGTGCGAAAAATACACAAAATATTCAACATAAGAATTACAATATTTCTACAGTTTCCTACCTCCTGAGTTATCATGAATAATTTACATAGAATATCTGTGATAATTTTATATGTCGGCGTGGAAATGGGTGTCATTTTTCATCGCCGACCTTCAGTCGAAGGAATTCCTGGCATCTCCTTCGAGAAAGTCGTTTATTTCTCTCGTCAAAGCCTTCGATATGAAACGCCTCGACACGCCGCCGCATTATTGGCCGTTCGAAGATATGAAATTATTCGCAGTTGAATTCTGAAGAAATGCGATTGATACAAATTTGTATGGGTATTGTGAGCGGTGGATCTGACAAATTATAAAAACGCCTTTGACGTTGGAATAAGCGGTAGAACCGCATATTAAACATTTATCTCTTTGTATGTTACGAAAATGGTAATTTTAGTATTTCCTTTGCATTACCTAATATCTATTTTTATGGAAACTGACACGGTTGGCTACATCACCTACAACATCCGTGATGTCAGCCCATAACACCGGTTGAACTAGGTGCCGTGTCAGGGCTTCCCTTCATTTCATGTCGGCTACACTGAACTGGACGGAAAACACGAACTATTTACATAGCCGTTTCGATCGATCGAGTAAGGTAAGAAAGGAAGGGACCTACAGTTTACCGTGGAATCCGAACCACGGTCAGCCTCCAACGGTCCAACGGTCCATGATGAAGTCATGACACAGTGTGGGTGCTATGGCCGCAAGGCTGGTGCGCTCGGGTCAGTGGCGGGTGAATCAGTCCAGCGGTCACCCGTCCATCTACTGACCGCGCCCACGTATATTTATGATCCACAGTTAGCACAAAAGAATGAAACAAGCTTTTCAGTCACAGGACAGCGATCGGCGGCCATTCCCCGTGTCTTGCTATGTGTTTTCAGTAAATAAATCGACAAGAAGCCAAAGATTTCTGCATGCTTTCAGTAATTTTCGCACAGATTATGCCATCCATTATGAATTTATAGTCACGTATCCTTACCCTCGGTTTTACGGCGAAACAATGGGAATGGAGTCATTGTGTTTTAATATATGGTGCTAATAAACAGGGTAATGGGGTTTAATGCGTCACTAGAGCGAGCTCTGTATGGGCTTTTGTCATTTTACGCACATCTTCTAGCTATAGTCTGCCAAAGATAGGGACCGGTTGATCCAACACAGACTTAAATATCTCTGAATATTCGTTAAAAATGCGAGAGGTCGGAGGTTTAAAACAATTTACGTGCATGCCTGCACCTGCTGCTTCACCGTTCGGAGCCGGTGTAAAACTGTAGGTCCCTTCCCTTGCCCCTTACTAGGTGGTAATTGTAGCCGACTGGGTTGGTACCACCGTACTGAATGTAAGATGGCTGCATATCAGTCTCGTTTGTGTTCTCCTCTAGTCCATTATAGCCAGCAATCCAGGGAAGTATCCGATATGGCACCTACCTTCTCGGAGGTGATATTGGCTGGTCGGAGCATGTGATTTGGCCCCTCCGACTCAGCCACCCATACCGGATTACATAAAAGAGTGCTTAACTTAAGTCCACAGATGGACATCTGTGCTCGTTGACCTCGACTCATCATTTGATGATGAGATCGTCATGTCTGAGAGTGTTCTGTCTCTCTATGCTCTGGCATGCAATGCATGATTCTATGACAAGCAATGAACAATAATTATTTAGTGTCATCTCTATACTGCCCTGCTAAGAAGAAAAAGCATAAGTGACATTTTTGTCGAAATTAAGTTACATACATATATGGAATCAGTGGGGAAAATGTGATTTTTCTGTCTAGGAAAGGTTTAAATATTCCAGTTAGTTGAGATTTTGAGTGAGCATAAGTACACCCAATTTTTAACAAATTCATCGTCATGAGAAGAAAGAAAAACACAAATTCATGTTCCTAAACAGAAAACTAACAAGTGTGCATATATGTGTATTTGAAAAATGTCATATTCCTTCAATGCGTTATTGAAACTTAGAAGAAAAAGCATAACTCGCAATACTAACGAAAAAAGACATAAATCTGTGTCAACTGTGTCTTTTTACTTTAGCAAGTGAATGAGACTCTTGGTACCAAAAATCTGTAATTTGGCATAGTTATACATATTAATCACGCTGAGAAAGTTGTGCAATAAAATTTTGAAAAAAATATTGTTTAGTGTCTCCAATACACGTAAAGCGGGGATGATTTTTTTATTTTATTTTTTTCTTATATCGTGTGTCGTCATTGGATAGGTTTTAAAAAAATATTGGAGGTTAAGGAAGAACATTAATTGTCGATTCAGAGATCCATTTTCATAGCAACGGTTCAAATGGCTAACAAAAGAAAAGTTAAAGTGCGCGAAATGAGCGCAGAAGATTTTATCTCACATGAAGATTGTAAATCGGCAGCAAAAATAAAGAAAATCACGGCGCAACCTTACCTGAATAATATGGTCCAGATTAAGTTTGTGAAAGGAAAACAGACAATGCTTTTCAAAAAATCATTTAGTGATGAAAACATGACGGAGATCGTTTGAAGAAAGGCCTACATACCGTCTCCTACAAATCTGCTAACAGAGGTATAACGTCATAGAGAAAGCGAGAAATATTGCAGCGCCTGTCACAACTGATGCCTTCAAATAAAGTTCTGGGAGGACCTCTGGATTAATGATTCAGATCCTGACCTAACTACTGAATATGATGACTGATAAGTACGTAATAATCGATCGCCATAATTAAGTTCTAAATCTGTCTTTTTTTTGCATTAATAAACTATGTTCAAGAATTGCCTCTTATTATTCTTAACTGTGCACGCGAAATATCTTACTGTAAGTAAGTATATAATAGGTAATTTACATGTACACATATTCTCATAAAAATATAATCTTCTAATAGCTCTAAAATGTATAATAAATAACGCTTTTAAATTGTTACTGTTTCCAAATAATTTTACTAAGACATTCTAATTTTCCTAAAGAAGAAAAACACAAATGCGTACTTATACTCTTTCTTCCTCAAAACTCTTGAAATATTTCTTAAATTCTAATAAATTCTAGGAAAGAAAAACATAAATGGTTACTTGTGCTTTTTAAGCTTAGTACTATTAATGAAATACTTAGTAGTTTTACTAGGATGAAATAGTTTTTTAAAGAAAATACGAAGAAATGTGTTAAATATTTCAACGAATTAACATTTAAAAAAAAGTTCATTTATGCTTCCATAACATCGCAAATACCCAGGTTTGTAGCATTTTTAAATATGTACCAAACTTATGCAAACGCGTTTATGCGATTTTCTCAAAACATGCTCTGATGTACTTATGTCTTTTTTTCTAAGGGGGGCAGTATATGCCCACTAGGTCTCCAAGCGAGAGAGAGATGACACTACATGTTTGTGTAATAAAGCCAGAATGGTGCCTAAAACAAACTGTTTGACCAACAGCTGTGTGACAAATGTCAATTTGACTTTTCTTAAGTGCCTATTAGAATAATTAAATGGCCGAACATGCGGAATTAACGTTAAGTAACTTTGGGATTCTAATGAGAGCATTTCGCCGTTGTAGTGGGGGATTTAGTGCGATAGTTTGTATGGACACCCTGCATTTTTACTTAGAAGGCTCATACTTGCAACAGTTGTTCCTTAGGTGCTCCTGAGTGGATTTCCACCGGTAGACATCGGGGGTCACCGCGGGGGTGGCGGGGGGAGGGGGTGGAAGTTTGCTTCTGCCGCGCTTCACTTTGTACCCTATTCCTTCAAAACTATAGGTGTTAGGGCAAGTGTGATGTCATTTTCGGATAACTCAAGGATGACGGATTCATTTCTGGAAGAAACATTTTGCCTTTCTATACAAAAAAATATAAATATTAGGCAAAACTCACAAAACGTGAAAATATTTTTTTTAAATAAACGTCGTTTACTTTTGAACTTCTAAAGATAAAGATAAATAAAAAATATTTGCTAAAAGCTGCATTTACCAGGATTACAAATATATAAATTTTATTGGGATGGAGTAATAATAAGTGAGTGAAAAAAATTCAAAACAGTGCGGTGTATTTACATTTTGAGGCTAACATAGCGAAAACAGTACCTAGGTGATACGTGATAATTATTATTATTATACATTTGTAAAATTATTGCTAATTAAACATTAAATTATTCACATACACACACACACACCCTCAAATACACACACACATACCTACCTTACCCATGTTTGTGATTGCTACCTAAAGTAAATGCTTTATATTTATTACCATGTCGTAATTTTTTTATGGAAACTGACACGGTTGGCTACATCACCTACAACGTCCGTGATGTCAGCCCATAACACCGGGTGAACTAGGTGCCATGTCATTGCTTCTCTTCATTTCGCGCCGGCTACACTGAACTGGACGGAAAACACGAACTATTCGCATAGCCGTTTCGACCGAAGTTCTTTTAATTTCATAAAGTTCTATTAACAGTTTATATTGGTTCTATAATTATTTATTTTTCTGATTTAGCCATCTGCCATCGGAACTCTACCATAAGCAGATTATTTGTTGTTTGGGATATGGCATTTGAGGTGAGCCATCCATTGACGGCTCTCCCTTTTGGTTGTTAGTGTCGAAGATCTAGGGTCAACACTTGGTGTCGTTTCAGCCTTCCAGGGCCGGTGTGGTCCAGGAGTGCCGTGGCCAGAATATTTGGGTGATTTTTTAGCCTCGTCTTGTATCTGGTACAATTCGACTGGATCTCAGCTTTTATGCTCGGCACTTTGAGATGCTCGTGTATGTCATCGTTTTTAGAGAACCATGGTGCGTTTGATATGTTTCGAAGCACTTTTTTTGGAATCTCTGCAAGATCTCAATGTTACTGTTGCCTGCAGTGCCCCGCAACTGTATGCCATATGTCCACACCGGCTTGATAACCGCTTTGTAGATGAGGAGTTTGTTGGATGTGCTCAGTTTAGAGGCTCTGCCCATCAGTCACTGCAGTTTGTTGAGCCGTAGGTTCAGTTCCTGTCTTTTGCGCCTGATGTGCTCTTTGAATGTCTGCCTCCTATCTAAGTGCATTCCTACATAACGCACGGAGCTAGTGTGTGGTAGGGTTTCGCTTCCAAGTTTCACAGGAGGACAGTCGCCGACTCGACTATTAATTACTAATTAACTACTCTATTAATTTGTAGATTATTTATTAGGTAGGTACGTAGTAAGTACGTACCTATGCCTACTTACCTATATCCATTAGAGCCGAGCGGGCGGGGGATAGCTGCGGGGTGCGTATGATTTTAGTCGGCCCCCGCGCCGCACCGTACGTGCGCCGCCGCCGCGTTTAAGAGCGTATATAAGCGAGCGTATAATAGCGACAGTCTAAAAAATATAACCAAAGAAAAACGTGGCACTGGACAAAAAACACTGGTGTCTGCTACGGCCAAAATACCTAAAGGCTGGGGGAATTTCCTAAGGGACAATTCAAACAAAGAAGGACTGTTTCATTTGCTTTCAATACTCTGCCAATCCTTCGCAAACGAAATTGAGAATGGGAAAGAAGTTTGCATCACGGATGGGCCAAATATTTTCACCAACATCACCCGTGCCCGTGACACACAGCGATTAGCCCCGTGTAATCATGAAGAGGCGGATACTCGCATGATGGGCTTAACAAAAATTATGCTACGTACTGTAGATACCGATGTCGTAGTGCTAGCAGTTGCACAGGTGCAAAAATTACCTCAGCTTGAAGAGCTGTGGGTGCACATAGGTACTGGAAAACACCACCAGTACCTTTCAGTCAGTCAGTCAGTCAGCGTGTAAGCGTCCACTGCTGGACATACGCCTCTCCAGTTTTCCTCCAGTCCTCCCGGCCTTCAGCGGTACGGAACCACTGCTTTCCGTCAGTAACTTTGCTGCCATGATATTGCGACTTCCATAAGTAAAGACTTAAATGTTTGCATTACCTATACCTATATTAAGTATAGACACAATAGCACAGAATAGAAAAGAGTACTCGAGTAGTAGAGTAATAGATGCTTTATATTATAATGTAATTTTTTTACAGTACCACAGCGAGCGAGGGCCTTGCCTCTGTTTCATGCGTTTTCTGGGTGTGACGCTGTCTCTTGCTTCAGCGGAAAAGGCAAGAAAAGTGCTTTTGAAGCATGGGAGGCCTTTCCCGCTTTAACTGAGAGTTTGGTGTCAGCGACTGAAAGGCGGCTCGAATAGGCAATGACGACGATTGAAAAATACGTCGTTATTTTTTATGACATGTAGATTTACTAATATTTTTTTGAAGTGGATACTTCTTTGTTCGCCATATGGGCCCCCCTTTTCAGAACTTCTACGTCACTTCCGGAACGACTTTTTTAACTAATATAACTAATATAAACTGTTAAAACTTTATGAAATTAATAGAACTTCGGTCGAAACGGCTATGTGAATAGTTCGTGTTTTCCGTCCAGTTCAGTGTAGCCGGCGCGAAATGAAGGGAAGCATTGACATGGCGCCTAGTTCACCCGGTGTTATGGGCTTACATCACGGATGTTGTAGGTGATGTAGCCAACCGTGTCAGTTTCCAAAAATCTTAAATTACGACATGGTAATAATATAAAGCATTTACTTTAGGTAGCAATCACAAACATGGGTAAGGTAGGTATGTGTGTGTGTATGTGAGGGTGGGTGTGTGTGTATGTGAATAATTTAATGTTTAATTAGCAATAATTTTACAAATGTATAATAATAATAATTATCACGTATCACCTAGGTACTGTTTTCAATTCAATACGCATCTTAGCACGATATTCGCCTCAAAATGTAAATACACGGCACTGTTTTGAAAATTTTTTCACTCACTTATTATTACGCCATCCCAATAAAATTTATATATTTGTAATCCTTGTAAATGCAGCTTTTAGCCCATATTTTTTATTTATCTTTATCTTTAGTAGTTCAAAAGTAAACGGCGTTTATTTAAAAAAAATATTTTCACGTTTTGTGAGTTTTGCCTAATATTTATATTTTTTTGTATAGAAAGGCAAAATGTTTCTTCCAGAAATGAATCCTTCGTCCTTGAGTTATCCGAAAATGACATCACACTTGCCCTAATACCTATAGTTTTGAAGGAATAGGGTACAAAGTGAAGCGCGGCAGAAGCAAACTTCCACCCCCTCCCCCCGCCACCCCCACGGTGACCCCCGATGTCTACCGATGGAAATCCACTCAGGAGCACCTAAGGAACAACTGTTGCAAGTATGAGCCTTCTAAGTAAAAATGCAGGGTATATCGCACTAAATCCCCCACTATTGCCACAATTGACTTTATCCTATAATAAGAGTAGCATAAGTGAACTTAATTGTTAAGTCTGTGTTGGGGCAGTCGACCCTTAGTTTGCAAAACGCAATTTTTTTTTTAAACTGAGACGATTGGCTACGTCATCTACAACATCCGTGATATCAGCCCATAACACCTTGGTGGAATAGGTGCCATGTCAGTGCTTCCCTCTGGTCGTGCCGGCTACACTGAGCTGGACGTAAAACACGAATTATTGACCGACCTTTCATTCAGTGCGATGGTATCAATCCGGTCGGGTTGAATGGTAAGGAAATTATTAATTTATTAGTTCATTTTAATTGCACTAATATTTATCGATAAATTAACATAATGTTTTCCCAATTACTCTTTTTCAATTAAGCCCTTCCTTAGCGCATAATATAGAGCTAATAAAAATGGTCAAATCTTGAAAATGCTTGAAAAAAAGTGTGATTGTCGGTAAACATCAGTATACGTTCGCGAGTGTCTCTGTTACTGTGATAAAATCGCAATTCACTCCAGACTAGAAAATTCCTCGGGGTCTCAGTATAGATGTATTTACCAAAAAATTTACTACTTAGGAACGTTATTTCTGAAGGGTTAAACCCTTACGATATTGAGTGTATCCTTATTGTGGTGGTGCTAATCCGCAATATAAATAGACAAAGGGAGCCGTCTTAACGCCATTATACTAAAAACTCAAAGTTCAGATCTCCGTACTCGTTAGTAGGAAGGAAGTTCTAGCTCAATGGAGCGATGAACTTGGAGGACATGTTCGCGTAATAAAATGAAATGAAATGAAATGAAACGAAATTCAGTTTACTTTTCATATTATATTTAAAATAAGTAGATACGCACAATTCTCCAGATCAAACAATTTCATAATATTAATATTACACCATGCTAAACGGGAAATATATTATTACAGGTAAAAAAAAATTACACCGACATGGCACCTAGCTCACCCGGTGTTATGGGCTGACATCGCGGATTTTGTAGGTGATGTAGCTAACCGTGTCAGTTTAAATGAAAGAAAAAGAAAGTAGATTCGGAGAAATTAGGTGTGACAGATGGACAGACAGACACGAGAGTGATATTATAAGGTTCCGTTTGTTCCTCTTTTGACGTACGGAACCTTAAAATAAAAACCCCCATTTTGCACAAACATGTAACTATATGGATTTTTTTTATGAAAATTGACATGGTTGGCTACATGACCTACCTACATCATCCGTCATGTCAGCCCAGAACACCGCGTGAACTAGGTGCCATGTCAGTGCTTCCCTTCAGTCGTGCCGGCTACACTGAACTGGACGGAAAACACAAACTATTTATACAGCCGTTTCCACAGACGTTTCATTCAGTGCGGTGGTATCAACCCGGGCCAAGTAGGGTTCACCTACCACCTAGTAAGGTATGAAGGGAAGGGACCTACAGTTTTACGTGGACTCCGAACCACGGTCAGCCTCTAACAGTCGAGCGGTCACCCATCCAAGTACTGACCGGCCCAGCGTTGCTTAACCATCAATAGCGACAGTCGACTGTCTGCACCACTGAGCTATCGAGGCTGACAACGATATTAAAACAACTAACATATAAAATGAGACAATTAAAACAAATAGCAAGAGAAACATCAATGAAAAATACGAAACTCTAATGATGATTAACGAATGTGACACAGAACCACTCAGAGGTAAGAAATTGACTTTAGTAAAAAAATCTTGACTGGGATCCGTGTCAGTTTCCGAAACATTTTTTAGGTTTCCGTATCCCGTACGGAAGCCTATTACTATGCTATTACTAAGCCTAGGTCGTCTGTCTGTCTGTATGTCCGTCCGTCTGTCTGTCCGTCCGTCCGTTCGTCTGTCTGTCCGAGGGCTGTATCTCTTGAACCGTAATAGCTAGCCTGTTGAAATTTTCACAGAATATGTGTTATTATGGCGGATATAACAACAATAATAAACAATTGAAAAAGTAAAAAATTAAGGGGGGTTCCCATACAAGAAACATGTATTTTTTTCAATGTTTTTTTTTGTGGTGCGGTAACCTCGGTGCGCGAGTCCGACTCGCACTTGGCCGGTTTTTATCAAGTTAATTTCCAACACGATGTAAGGTAAGTAGGTAATGTATAATTCTATGAGATGTCCCCTTGTCCAACGGTCCACACAGCTCCACGGTCGCCGTTATTAAGATGGCTGCTCCCCGGTAATACCCCGTTAAGACGTTGTCCTCGTCTTATCAATGAACAGCCACTATGCCGGGGCGAGCCGATATTGAGGCGTAATGAAGATTGCATGGGAACTATACCGAATGCCGCTCTAGATAAGATGAAATCCTTGAGCAACTCGAAAGAGAGTTTGGGTAGAAGTGCTTCTGGAAAAATTGCTTTCACTGTACTCAGACATCACGTCTCGAGCCTATTTAACAATAATTTTGACAGGGAAGACGAGTCTCCAGTTCCCACAGTCCTGCCTTGTGGCGCCTATCATACCTTTAATATTTTTCATACATGTTAAAATTTTTTGAATGATTTTCGATAGAACATTTATAGAAACTCGGTAGTGCATCAGTTTTTAGAGATTTCGTGAATGAAGTTTGATAAACAAAGTCTGATAATCAGATATTGTAAGCTAGAGCGGATAGTCAGTCACACTGTTGAAATATTAATTGTGTTAATTGTGTTGAGTATGCTTCTATGCATTCTTATTTATTATGATAATAATATGTCCCATATTATGTCGGGCGTCTTGTTTACTTAACTTTATTGTTTTATTAGTTATATAAGTGTTTGTTGTTTGTTAACTATCATTCATATTAAGTATGTGTCAATCTTCTTCTCTGTTGGTAACCTTTTATATAAAGTGTGTTCATAATTAAGTCAGGTTGCCTGGCAGAGATTGCCTTAGGTAATACGTACGTTTTTTTTTTGTACAATTTTGTATTGGAAAGCAAATAAAGTATATTCTATTCTATAGGATTTCACTAGATTCAGCATAGGCTGTGTCCAGTCCTTTTTAGGGTTCCGTATCCGGTACGGGACCCTATTACTAAGCCTACGCCGTCTGTCTGTCTGTCTGTTCGTCTGTCTCTCCGAGGGGTGTATCTCTTGAACTGTAATAGGTAGCCCGTAGAAATTTTCACAGAATATGTGTTACTATGGCCGATATAACAATAAATAATAAAAAATAAGAAAAAGTAAAAAATTCACGGGGGTCCCCTACAAAAAACCAAAAAGTGTATGCGAGCCATCTACCGAAAAGAGTATGAAGCTTTTTAACTTATCCATAGATGGCCTGAGTGGCGCTGACCATGACATGGCGATACGGAACCCTCGGTGCGCCAGTTCGACTTGCACTTGGCCAGTTTTTTTTCCTTGTCCTATCTTGATTCTAATGGTTGTGTGTTTTGTTAGAATGTAATGCTGAAGTGAAAAATAAATATCCTCAAAATTAATATAGCATTTCTGAATCTCTTGTATTCTGCGGCCAATGTAGCACATTATAAAGCCACCGTTGCTGTAGTTGAGTGAATCTGTTTTGTTCGAGGTTTGGTGTAAACTTGAATGTCTCTCATCCTCGCGTTAATGGTAGTTCTTAACAAGACAATTCACTTAGTAATTAGCTGTGTAGACGAAAAATTAAATACAGTGATAACGCTAAGAATACGTACATACACACATGCATACATAGCGTCACGCCTGTTTTCCGATGGGGTAGGCAACGGATCTCCACGTGCCACGATCCTGACCTGACACCTCTGCCGCTTCTTCCACTCCCATAATGTTCTTGATACATTGTACCGTGTGGGGCCGGTACTTAAAAAGAATAGCCCCAATGCATCTCTCCCCGTCGCATGTCGTAAAAGTCGACTAAGGGATAAGAAAATTCGTCAGCCTCGGTAGCTCAGTGGCGCGGTTGGTTAGTCAACTGTTATTAAGCAACGCTGAGCGCGGTCAGTGATTGGATGGGTGACCGCTCGACCGTTGGAGGCTGACCGTGGTTCGGATTCCACGTTAAACTGTAGGTCCCTTCCCTTCTTACCTTACTAGGTGGTAGGGTATATCCCGGCCGGGTTGGTACCACCGCACTGAACGAAACGTCGGTCGAAACGGCTATGTAAATAGTTCGTGTTTTCCGTCCAGTTTAGTGTAGCCGACATGAAATGAAGGGAAGCACTGACATGGCACCTAGTTCACCCTGTGTTATGGGCTGACATCACGGATGTTGTAGGTGATGTAGCCAACCGTGTCAGGTTCCATAAAAAAAAAAAAAAAAAAAAACATGCTCGTCGGTTACGGGTACTACGCACTTGACTGTTTTTGCACATGCCCGATCTGGTCCAGCTACGTGCGTCTAGGAATACGTATATATGGGTATAGGAGCAGTCACTACATTAACCACTGCATCTCTCCCCGTGCATGTCGTAAAAGGCGACTAAGGGATAAGGACAAGATGCCGTGGATAAGGGCGACAGGTTGACCACCTCTCACCTCGGCACGGTCCTTTTACCGAGTCATGTAGCAGGTGGGTTTTCGTACCTTACTTGCTGCTTGATATTTGTCTTGTCCTAATACTTTGCTGAATGTGGTGGGGGGTATTTGTAGTGTAATTTTAATATCCTTCCTTACCTATTATAAAATTCAACGTCTGCTTTCTGTCTGAGTGTCTGTCTGTCCGCTTATAACTCGAGAACCACTGAACCGATTTTAATAAAACAAAATTCTACGGATAGCTTGATTCATCCCATCAACTATAGGCTACTTACTATCACGCTAAATAGCTTATGAGGTTAGCAGAGAAGTCAAATATGAGAGCGGGCGGAGCCCAGTACGCGTAGTGCGGAGGTGGAATGGGGACGGCGGAATCGCGTTAAGCAGCTCCTCCGAACACTCCCCATAGAATAGACGATAGACATAGAACACACTTAGGGAGCCGACGTCCCTACGGAGTTACAGTGGTTCTAATTCGCGGGACACCACAGGGTCGCCTACTAGTCGCACAGGACGACGCTGGATTGAATCTATTTAGCTGAGCCATCCCACAAGTGCCAGCAGTACTCCAAGCAGGACCTAACCAGTGTTTTCTACAACGTCAGTTTTTGGCCCGGCGTGAAGTACCGTCGCACCTTGTTCAGTACACCCAGCTTTTTTGAGGCCAGCGTATGAGCAAATCAGTTATTTTTTGCAGTTCAACATATTATGGATGCGAACAAATTGGTCTCACGAATCTTGTCGAAGTTAATGCAGTGCATACATACATACATAACACACGCTTTATCCCGACAATCGGGGTAAGCAGAGTAGTCGGCGTTGTGCTGCTAGAATTGCGTCACAGAATGTCCATGGGCATCGTTAGACATCTACTTGTCTTGTAGGTGAAACGATGCCACAAGTCGCGCTATCATTAAAAAAAAGCCCCAGTTGCACTCCGGGAGTGCCGGCAGAAGTGAACACTTTTTGTATTTCCGAAAATAATTCTTAGGTGGTTATAAAAAAAACTAAACACCCTAAAAAAATTTAAACACCGTAACATAGCTTAAAAAAGAAAACAAAAGAAAAAATATTTTTTTTTAGGGATTCGAACCCATGGTAAAAAAATACAAATCCTACACTCTTGCCATTGAGCCACGAAATCACATAAACGACCAAACGAATATCGGATTCCCTTGATTCGCTTTCGGCTTTACTGTCACTGAGAGACGAACAGAATTCATCCCGAGCCACTCGTATCTTAACCCTTAATGCAATGACTTAGTAAGATTACATTAATTTAAATAATAAAAATAAATTTGACGCTTTTCGAGATCTGACGCGAGTTTAACATTTTTTACCCACCTAAAAAGTGCCAAGCGCCGCTAAAGAAGTTTTCACTTCAAAAACACACACAGAATAGTACTCCCGACTGTAAGGAGATTTTGTATTTTTACCTGCGCGTCTCTATGCAGATAAATTGAACCATAATTTCGCAATTTAAATAATAATGTTTCCGCAAACTCTCACAGAAAAAAAGGAACCCCTCGAAAAACGATGAAAACACGCAGAAAACTCCAGGGTAACCCGGAGAACAGGATAAACAGCGAAGCTTGCTTAGAAATAAACAGCCTGAAGAGGCAATGCCACATATTCTGGACGGATTTGACTTGATATATTTAAGTATCAAAATTGACAATAGCACATAATATATAAGGTGCTTCGTTATTTATGGAAAAAAATTCGGGAGGGTTACATAGACACTCAAATAAACACGTTACGCAAAAATAAAATTATATGTTTTTTTAGCATTACTTTTCGAGAAATTTAACAAAACATGTTTGCTACCTAAACATTAACCTGTGTGTAACAGTAGGTAACTTGCATTGTATGGGGTCAATGACCGTACGATGTTCAAACGCAGAACAGCTGTTTGTTGTAAGTAACTCACAAGGTCACTATGATTGATTTTTACAGCTAAGTACTTATTTGATTTTATTTTTTTGTTAGGAGAAAAAATGCTCCTATAAACATATGTTTTTTTCTTACGTAAAGTGTTTATTTCATTGCGTATGTAACCCTCCCAATTTTTTTTACATAAATAACGAAGCACCTTATATACACCAGATATAGGTAATGTAAATAGGTAGAGTAGTCAGATTTTAAATTATTCATGTTAATTATTATTTTTTGTATGGAACCTGACTCAGTTGGCAGCTACAGTTTCACCTACAACATCCGAGATGTCAGCCCATAACACCGGGTGAACTGGGTGCCATATCAGTGCTTCCCTTCATTTCATTTCATTTCGGCTACACTGAACTGGACGGAAAACACGAACTATTTACATAGCCGTTTCAACCGACGTTTCATTCAGTGCGGTTGTATCAACCCGGGCGGGATAAACCCTACCACCTAGTAAGGTAAGAAAGGAAGGGACCTACAGTTTTATGTGGAAGCCGAAACAAGTCCAGCTTTTTTTAGCATTCAAGCATTTTAACTAATACATAGATGTCGCGAGTGGCGCTGACCATAACATGGCGATACGGAACCCCCGATGCGCGAGTTCGACTCGCACTTGACCGGTTTTCATTCACATCCTCGGCGAGTTGATGCCTGTTCTAGGTGTGGTCCTTCCAGACAAGCGTGGGTATTTGTCGTCGCTTCCTTCGTTCCCAACTGGGTGATAAAATGAATTTAATCCTGTCTTGTCCTGGACCAACTTGCGAACGGGACACGCAGTGATTACCTATTTCTCAGAGCTTACACGCTTCCTTCAGCTTCAAGTTCACCACTTCTGGTTAAGTCTCGTTTAACATTTATCTGTCGGTTAAAGAGTAATTTTTTTTTATGTAATCCGGTATGCTTGGCTTAGTCGGAGGGGCCAAAGCACACGCTCCGACCAGCCAATATCACCTCGGAGAAGATAGGTGCCATACCGGAGACTTCCCTGGATAGCTGGCTATACTGGACTAGAGGAGAACACAACCGAGGCTGCTATGCGGCCATCTTACATCCAGTACGGTGGTACCAACCCAGTCGGCTACAATTTGAGCCTACCACCTTCTCATGGAGTTGAAAGGAGTTAACAGGCAGATACAATTTAGCCGAAGTTGTTGAAATAGACTAGAAGGCCGCTGGAACAGTTATCTACACTTTTATTATTATTTTTTATTATTTATTATATATATATTTTATATTTTATATGTACACTAATATTATGAAGTGGTTTTGGATGTAGGAGGTAGTCTTCGATAATACTCACCCTATTTAAAAAATTCTTTGACCAATATATATATAGTTTAGTGTAGCCGACATGAAATGAAGGGAAGCACTGACATGGCACCTAGTTCACCCTGTGTTATGGGCTGACATCACGGATGTTGTAGGTGATGTAGCCAACCGTGTCAGGTTCCGTAAAAAAAAAAAATATGGGTCCTTCAGAACGAACGTAGGCTATGCGAGCGAATCCGCCGGCAGAAGCTAGTATTATTATAAAGAGATAAAGTTTGTAAGTTTGAATGTAGTAGGTAATCTCCGTAAACACTCATCTGACTTTAAAAATTATTTCACCAACATTTACAATGGATCTTCAGGATGTACATAGGCTATGCGAGCGAAGCGAAGGTAGGGTTCAACCCGCCCGGGTTGATACCACCGCACTGAATGAAACGTCGGTCGAAACATAGTTTGTGTTTTCGGTCCAGTTTCGGAAGCATTGACATTCACCCAGTGTTATGGGCTGACATCACGGATGTTGTAGGTGATGTAGCCAACCGTGTCAGTTTCCATAAAAAAAAAAGCTAGTTGTTACATATACCACAAAGAATTGGCAAAGACAATAAATTCACTACAAACTCAGTCTCTAGTTGGGCACAACTCACATTTGACCCGGCAATGGTGAATGGCTGTGCCCGCCTGTGTGTACAAAGGAAATGGACGAGAAACGCTCCTAATTGTAGGACGAAATGCTGATCACGAACAACTAGCTGATAGGTGTAGTTGTTGCATCTCATAAAGGCGCATGTTTGGTAGAGCCACTTTTTAGGGTTCCGTAGACAGCGACGCTGGCAGGGACCCTTTTAAATTCCGCCGAATGTCCATCCGTCCGTCCGTTCGTCCGACCGAAGACGAGACGGAAGTTAACATACAAAATCGTCTTTTGGCATTATGTTTTCTAGCCCCCTAAATCTTATCCGATTTTCATAATATTTTTTTTGTCTTAAGGACAGTCCAATCTACGTTCTTGTAATTTTTTTGTTTAGATAAAAATATATCTATAACATCGGAGCTAAGAATTTGTATTTCGACCGAAAAAACTTTAATTTTTTATTTTTTGATGTCGTGAAGTTCATAAGATTTATTGAGTCATCACTTGAGATATTCAAAAAATAAAAAACCCGGAACGTAGATTTGACTATCCTTATTACAAAAAAAAAGGAATTGTAAAAATCGGATTAGGTTTAGGGGGGTTAAAAACATAAATGCCGATAACAAAAAGACGATTTTCTATGGAGAAAGTTGACCCCGTCTCGTCTTAAAGTACAATAGATATAAAAAAGGTGAGGTGTCTGGGATACCCGACAGAAGCCAACTTAATTTTGATCGGACAATGGTTCGACTTCTAAAGACTCTTATAGATGGCGCTGGTTAGCGCTACGCGTTGCCCAGCCAATGAGGAGCGTTGCAACTTCCGTTCGCATTTTCATGACGTTTAATTTTTTTCTGAGTTAGGTCCCCATCATCATTGCATAATGTTTGACTGCGGCGGTGGCCGGTGCGGTCGGCACGGAGAGATCGCGCGATCGCTGCGCCCACTCACAAGGTATTCGTGGAAGGAGGGAATTGCTACGGAACCCTCTGTGTGTGAACAATGGTCGGAATTAAGAGTTTTTTTTTTATTGAAACTAACGTCTACTAACTACTATCATTTTATTTATTTTTGTTTGTTGCATAGTTAACACTGTGATATTATATTTCAAACGTAAAATGCCCGAAAATGCAACATGAATAAATGCAAATGTCATAACTAAACGTCTCTAATTAAAAAATTATATAAAAAACGCTGAGCGGAAGATATAATTTTATTAAAAAAATCATATTATTCAAAATCGAATTGTCAGTCAGCCTGTATAATAAAGCAAGCTTAGGGCTTTTTATTTAGTTTAAGGGCTAAAGTAATATGTAAATTTTAACTAAATAACAAAAAAAAAGTAAATGAAAAAAAAAATTGGTAATTTAATATTAGTAGTAACAGATGAACAAACGGACGGAAGCACACACATTGTGGAGAGGCTGATAGGGTTCTTGATTTTACTACGAAACCCTAAAAAGTCATAGCTCATGTGCCTTCCTAAGTTGAAACAACTCTAGAAGGGAACGAAGACCTGAATAGAGAACAAGTTAAGTAACCTTTTTGAGGTTCCTAAGGAAACCCTATTAGCGAAGGTCTTTGGTCTGTCCGTTCGATGCATATAACGAACGCGGAAAGAAGTGCGGGTCGAGCTCGCGTGGAGAGGGTTCAGTTTTTTTTAGAAAGCGCGACATGTGGCGCCGGGCTCCCATAAGATGTCTAACGACGCCCATGGACATGCGGTCGTACGCGAGGGTTACAAATGCCATGCCGGCCTGACAGGTGCCGATACGTAAATATAGCTCTATTTACAGACGGACGCATATGGGTCTCTATATTTGGGACCCGTACAAACACAAGTGGAGAAAAAGTAATTTCAGTTCTTAGGTTAAGACATTTAATATGTATGTTCAATATGGCCCTAGTTGGCTGAAATAAAGAGAAAAAAAAAAAAAAAAAATAAATTTTGTAGTAGGATTTTTTTGAATGGGACCTGACATGTTTGGTTTCATCACCCGTGATGTAAGCTCAAAACGACTTGGTGAACTAGGTGCCATGTCAGCGCTTCCCTTTTTGGTCGTGCCGGCCACGCTGAACTGGACGGTATGCACGAACTATTTTATCCTTGACATTCTTAAGGGCGGTGGTACCAATCCGGATGAGTTAAACCGCGTTAAACCCACCGACTATTTAAGTCCTACCACCTAGCCTAGTAAGCGAGAGGGAAGTCACCTACAGTTTTACATTGAATCCGAACAACGGCCAACCTGAACGGTCGAAAATATTTTGTTTCAGTTTATTTCTATCATTTAGCGGTAAAGATAAAGAATGTAAGAAATTAAAATTTTTGAATAAAAAAAAACTTTCAACCTCATATGAATATAAAATAAAAAAATCAAAATCGAACCCTAGAGTTGAAGGCGGTCGGTTATTTTTGCTTGCTTTAGCAACACCGCCTTCAACTCTAGGGTTCGATTTTTATTTTTTTATTTCATACATTTTTGAAGGCGGTTTTTATATTTTTTTAAATAGTTTTTTATTTCACAGTTTTTTGAGTAATTTTTATTTGCTATTAATGTACTCGGCGCAATCGCTCGGCCTTCGGCCTCGCGATTCCGCCTCGCTTTCCAATCCGATCTTGACCAAAATGGGACCACCTTGGAGCTAGACTGAACCGAACACAAAAAGAATCATCGAAATCGGTTCACAATTGGGGAAGATATTGCTGAACATACATAAAAAAAAATACATACAGCCGAACATAGAACCTCCTCCTTTTTTGAAGTCGGTCAAAAAATTGAGCACATTTTCTTCAAAAACCCAGCGCCTATTTCCGAGCATTCAGTCCGGTGAATCAGCTGTTTTTCGCTAAATAACGCACGTTTCTCATTTTCCCGATAAGGAAACGGACTATCTCCTTTGAGTTGTAAAAATATAAGGCATTAAATAATAAAGAGAAGATTAAAGAAGACCCTCGGTTGAGATATTACTTGCTTCGGTATAAATACATTTTATTCTAACTAGTACATTTGAGTGAAAAATATATACTATAGAAATCGTACAAGTAAGCAGATAAAGAAATTCACTAAATAAATATTCATTCATATATAAGGTGTTTCGTTAGTCATGCCAATAACTTCGGGAGGGTTACATAAACACTCAAATAAACAGGTTACGCAAAAAAAATTATATGCTTTTAGCATTACTTTTCGAGAAATTTAACAAAACATGTTTGCTACCTAAACATTAACCTGTGTAACTGTAGGTAACATGCATTGTACGGGGTCAATAACCGTACTATGTTCAAACGCAGAACAGCTGTTTGTTGTAAGTGAGTCACAAGGTCAGTATGATTGGTTTTTACAGCTACTTATTTGATTTAATTTTTTTCGTCGATCCCAAGAGGCTTGGTGCGCGAGTTCGAATCGAACTTGTTTGTTCAATATGGTTTAATTCCTATAAACTGCAATTGACAAACAAGAGAACAGAGATAGGAATTCTAGCAATTTTTCAATTAAATTTTACGGCTAAAAAACTTGTACACTATTTTCCTGAAAGTTTCAAAATGGCTTTTTCGCTCATTTAAGCCCAACACAAAGGCTTACGCTTGGCGTACAAAGTGAAATGTTTTACATTACAGAGGCATTAAGATCCACAATCGCTTGCTCTTTATGGAGAGTCTAATTAAACTGTACCTACTAGACCGGGAGATAACTGTGCAAATTATGGAGACTTCCTTAGTGTTACCTGGCAGATCGATTCCAAGTTTATTGCGTAGTAAACATCGCATTAATCGCTTTTTGTACGAAGTGATTCACATTGATCACTTTGTAGCCAGGAAGTGATTAATAATTTAAATTCAAATTGTTTTATATTATCAAAGCGGCGGGTGGCCGAGTGGTTTGGGCATCGGCGTCTCATGCGAGAGGTCCGAGGTTCGAATCCGGTCGGTGTGTACCAATGAGTTTTTTCTGAAGAGAAAATGTACGTGCATATCTGCTGCTTCACCTGCTGCGTCAATGTTATTTTGGCAAGACGGGTTTTTTTATTTTTTTATTTTGTTTTTAAAGTTAAGTTTTAGTTTTAGCATGTAAGATGTGTTAATTCAAAGTTTTATGTTTATCTATATTTATATAGCTTAGCCAACAATAAATATAATTAATTTCATTTCAAAACAATAAAAACAGTATAAACATATTTTTATTCATTCATTACTTTCTTTCATCCAATGGGTGGGGTTTATGTTCTGTGGTAATGTTTTCCAGTTCACCTATAGATATAATTGGAGTATAATAATTCTAGTAAGAAATGTTTGTATTGATAGCTGTTCGTGCGTACCCAAGAAGTGTAATGGGTAGAACTTATACCGATATTATACCGACATAATAAACGGTACAGTTTAAATTGAAACACTTTTTAGCTGTATTAAACCCTAAATTAGATTGACATAATTTCGGTACTGAGTTTTTTTTTTCTTTTTAGGCATTGCCGTCCGTTCGTAACTCTATTCAAATCCCTCGCCCCTCTTCGAATATGAACTGTTCTACACTATGTACCACCAATTGCTCGAATGATCGAACTACTGGAAAAATTATATGTACTACCATGCGGTAGTAGAGAATGTGTCCCTTATATCGGTACCTTCCAGTTTCGGTACCGCAATAATTGCGTCTTCAAAATATAAGAGTAACTAAATTTTTCGATATCTTTGGTAACAATGTTTGTCTCGATACCAATGCGGATACTTGGCCTCATGGATCTGGTATATACATAGTTAGAGGACACTGTTGGCCTGATTTTAACCGACTTCAAAAAGGAGGTTATCAATTCGACACGTATGTATGTAATATTATTGGTACTGCAATATATTCGCATTTGATAATCTATTAGGGCTTTCAAACAAATATGTAAAATGTTATAGGTGTATGTATATTTGTATGTATGTTTGTATGTATGTTTGTATATGTATGTATTGAGACATTCCGCTCTTTTCTATTTCTAACATGCAAAATTATTAGTTTGTTACCTCGCCGATTCGCTATGAAATTTGACTAAGTTATTCTTTATATGCTTTCAGATTGTTTATTCTCTTTGCGTCAGATTTGATTTATAATCAAATCTAGTCGTTCAAACTCCACATTGCCCACCAATCACGACGGGGACGTTCAGCTTGAATGTTTGGTGCCTAACCTATCATGCGCATACCATTAAACCTATGTTAATCTATTACTTAGAGCTAATCTAGTACGCTTAATCTAATTGTAGGCGATCGACTCAAAGGAATTCAGTCCTTCAACTTTCCTCGTAGAAAATCAACCTAGAACGACCTCCAGGAAATGACAATGCTACCAAGTGAGAACAGGGTGCACAGCACTCCCCTTTACGTAAAAGTCGCAGTTAATTCCCCTCAAGTAGGTTTAGAACATCTTCCGAATCGACAGACCTTCTATTCTAGCTTATTATACTTAAACCTAAACCATGCATTTAATGTAAATGGGTTCTCCTTTGCGTGATACACTTTCCAGGTGAGTTACAGATAACAAAGAATACAGTGCTATCCTTCACTACGACCTGTCGTATTTACGCTGGTTGTGAGAAATTCCTGAGCTCGTGCCGATGGTGGAAGTTCTTTACAGCTGCATGGTAATGATGGTGATGTATCCTTTACCGCTGCGTAGCAATGTTGGTGATATATGTCGCACGTCACGGCGACGCCTTGAAGTCTGTGAAACACTCAGCCAGATGATTTGCAGTGGTTCCTGTAATCATACGTCTAGGCCGCCGATGGCTTTGAGCTAATTTCGCGCGCCGTTTTTGAGCAAAGTTCACGCTGTCCCTCGCTGCTAAGTTTGGTAACGCGTTGAGAACAATAGTACGCAACCGAGTAATTGTCTTACGTTCGCGGATTAATAAATTGGCCGCCGAAATAAATTGACGCTTCGGTGGAAACCGCACGCAATCGCGATCCTCGGAAGTGATGAGTCTCGATGGAATATTTTTACTTAAAACATGCAACTTAGCTGACAAACTCCTTTCGTTCCGCTCCCAGCTCACACGATCCTGCCAGGCAACCGCTCCTGTGATGTCTGCACACAGCCTCACTCACTTATCCATCCCTTCTATAAAAGGTCCACTCCTTCGCGAGTAACACAGTTAGAGGAGAAAGGGCCTCAACTCATCGAACTGCAAAACGCGATATCCAAGATTATTCCGACATTGCACGAGTTATCCGCCCGAACACAACCGATCGATTTTCCTGCGCGATCCCGACTCCCCGAAGACATCCGATCAATTCCCCCGCGCGATCCTGACTGTCCGAAGACAACCGATTAATTCTACTGCCCGATCCTCACTGCCCGAAGACAACCGATCAATTCTACTGCACGATCCTGACTGCCCGATCCTGACTGCCCTCTGTTTCTTTCCACCGTCAGCCTGATGATCACACCTCCTTCTTTTTTTTGCAAAATGGCCGCAACAGTTCATTTCCCTAATTGGTAGAATATCTGTAGGCCACACCCCTAACTAACGACATGTTCCGTGTTTATTTATTTTTTGTATCAAGTCCTAAACAGCCATTTTGAAATTCGAAGGTTTTTTTGTACTGTTGTCCTTGAGATTGTGAGATTTTAAGAAATAACACTCAAAATTAGCCCATTTCTGAAAAGGGTCCATAATTTTTGTTATAGACGACATTTATTGCCAAGAGTATTAGATTACAGAATCCTGACGCCAAGGGAATTATTTGCACGTGTGTGAACCGTGTGAATTTAAAATTCGAAAATATTTTAGATAAGAGGGAACAAATATTATAATTTTATATGAGAAGTGTGCGTATGGTGCAAATACACTTTGTATCAGGCGAACACATCTCAGTATGTTTGTCCACGCTTTTCTCCGAAACTATTAATCGGATTGAGACCAGAGGTTCTTTTTTTTGGCTTATATTTACTTCAACTTAGGGAACAGTGCAACTTTAATCAAAATCGGTTCAGTAGTTTTCAAGATATGAACTGCTAAGTGTGTCGAATGGGCGAACAATTCTATACCACGACATCCGATTTATGTGATTCTTTCTATGTGTTATTACCAAAAAGAGTGAAATAACAACTTTTTTAATTATATAAAATTTATTATTATAAAACAATAAGCGATATGACTCCCTTCTTATATTACTAGGTGGTAGGGTTTAACCCGCCCGGGTTGGTACCACCGCACTGAATGAAAGGTCGGTCGAAACGGCTATGTAAATAGTTTGTGTTTTCCGTCCAGTTCAGTGTAGCCGGCACGACAGAGGGGAGGCACTGACGTGGCACCAAGTTCACCCGGTGTTATGGGCTGACATCATGGATGTTGTAGGTGATGTAAGCCAACCGTGTCAGTTTCCATAAAAAAAAAAAAAAAAAAACAATATTCAATTATTTTTATTTTTAGTACTAAGTACCTAGTTCTTTTTTTAAAGTCGGTTCAATGTTTTTTAAAACATTTTGTTGCGCAAAACAAATTTTTGGTGCACAAAATGTACCGTCGTGCTAAACTTGGAATAGGGCTGAAGCAAGTCGTTTCCTTCTCTCTTGATGTACTCGCAAACTCTTAGTTTATTTAGCGTTAAAGTTGGGTCTGTTTCTAAATACCTACCTGTTTACCTTCTTATATTTTTATGATTTTTAGGGTTCCGTACACACAGACGGAAGTTAATAAAAATAATTTATTCCCTGCCCATGTATATACACTACCTACTTATATATATTATAAACGCGTATGTGTGCGCGCGTGTGTGTGAGTATGTCTCCCCCCCCCCCCCCCCCCTTCCCCCTCCGCCCAAGTATACGTGACAGAACTTTTTTGCTTTTTTTTTCATTTTGTTTGTTCTTTTTGTGACAATTTTGAAGTTGGTTAAATTCGAATTCCAAGATTTGTTTACGTTGTTGTATGGAACCCTCAGTGTGCTAGTCTGACTCGCACTTGGCCGGTTTTTTAAATATTTTTTTGTTGAAATTAGTTGTAAAAAAAGAATTCATTAAGCAATATCTACCTATTTGTTTTTTGAATATACTTTGTCAGCCGGGGTGGCAAACGGACCTCATCGGTAGGTATTTTAAGGGGCGGGGCTAAGACCAGGGTGGCAATGGGGAATAGGCCCTCCGATTAATGTACATAATAAGCACCAGATTTAGGTAACATAAATAGGAAGAGCCGGTTACATTCTTGTGAGCGGTAATATGCGTTAATTATTTGCAAGTTACTATAATAATTATACGGTACTAACAAAACTCGAAAGTTACGTGGTTCGTGGTGGAATTTTCGACGTATCCTAGAGCAAGTTCACTATCTGGGTCGTTCCGCCATTTCGTTCAAATTTGCATGTTTTGGCGGAATTTTTATTTTTTTATTTTCTGAAATATATTTATATATATATGTGTTCCTGTACTTATTAGATGTAGTAACATAAGAGAGGCATCTATGTACAACTTTTAGTTTTGGAGAAAATTGATGGAAGGTAATGAAGGTGTGGATGGTAATGAAAAACACCTGGATGGTAATTTATGCAGTTGGATGGTAATGAAGCATGCTAGTATGTCTTAATGAAATTAATTGCTTTATTATATTATCTTTCTTTATTTCACTATCTTTCTTTATTTCACATTTTTATATTACATTCATAATAATTTTACATATATTATATATAACTATAAAAGGTAATAAAAATACACAAAATTAATACAAACAAATAAAAACGGTAATACCGGCGGCGGGAGGCAAGCCTCCAAGCACGCCGGCGGGTGCAGGCCGTGGCTACGGAGCTCTCCGAGACGACGCGAGGCAAGCTTCTTATATTATTATTATTATGATAATGATAAAGATATCATTATTTAGCTGATGGTAGTAATAATGTTAACGATTATCAAAAGTTCGACACTATTAACATCAAAATTTTAGCTAAGTAATTTATAATTCATAGTGTAAAAAGTTTTAACTGAAATAACAAATCCCCTTTCCACCTTTACAGAGTGAGCAGGTATTCAGAGAAAGGCGATATATAAGAAATATAAGATTTATTCAGACTTTTATGTAAAGATCACAAGAAAAACAACTGTATTATGTATGTATAATCAGTTACCGACTGATTATTTCAACATACTACTTGAAGAAAGAAAGAAATATTAGTTTTTTCACTACAGCATAAAGCCGCAACAAAACAAAAATACATTGTAAACAACTTTTTAACAAAAAATTCAACCGGCAAAAAACTGAAAAACGAAAAATATAATTTCGGCGGGCAATAAACCCTTTTAGTCTTAATAGCTACGCAAGTGACTAATTTTGAGACTGTTAGTAAGACCATATTAAGTAATCTGTGGTAAGACTAGGAAAGTTTATTAACCGCCAAAATTGGATTTTTCGCTTTTCAGTTTTTCGTCGGTAAAATTTTTTGTTAAAGCTTTAATTTTTTTTTCAAATAAAAATGGGCCAAACTTTGAAGTATACCCTATACAATAAAAAAATAATTGGGCATATACATATAAAAAAAATATATGAGCTTCGAATTGAGAACCTACTCCTTTTTGCTTTCGTCGGTTAATAAGAGAAGAAGAAAAAAATAGGACTGGCCACAACCTATACTAAATCTAGTGAATATTTCACTAGACTCGGCGCTGTATTGAAGTCCAACCGTTGCTACGCAATTAAAATACAGTAACTTAGTGAACTCACACACTATGCACTGAGTGGAAACAACTATACTCTTACATATCACTGAATTGAACCGGCTACACTTAACTGGTCAAAAAGATGAACAATTTTTATAGCATTTCGACCGAACTTCAGTCAGTGCGTTGGTGCCGACCCGGTCGGGTTAAACCCCGTACTCCAGTATACGTTATGTAGATACTTTACGTGCCAAATAGAATTAAAAGTCCACTTTTATTGGATTTTTATTATTTATGTACTACTTACTACGTGCACACAATTTTTTTGTGAACACTGACATGTTTACATCACCTACAACATCTGTGATGTCAGCCCATAACACCTTGGTGAACTAGGTGCCCTGATAGTACTTTCCTTTCATCGTGTCGGCTACAGTGAACTCGACGAAAAACACGAAATATTTTGCTTTATTTAAAGCCCGACATATGGCGCCAAGCCATCTACAAGGTGTCCAACGATGACCATGGACATTCGGACGTTTATATAGCCGTTTGGACCAACGTTTCATTCAGTGCTGCCGTGGTACCAACACGGGCGGGATATAACCTACCACCCAGTTAGGTAGACGGGAAGGAAAATCAAGTAAACATTTCATTACCATCCGAACCCCTTCATTACCGTCCGGCAAACATTTTGAGGGTAAAGGAGGGTAATGAAAAGGAGGGTAATGAAATTTTGATGTATTTCTTCAATTGCTCCCTTATTACTGATATTACAAATTTATTATATTAATTAACGAATATTCTGACTAAAATCTGATTCATTAAGATTTAAATGAAATTTTTATATCGTGTACTTATGTTAAAAAAAGCCGGAAGGTAATGATGCCTGGACGGTGACAAAGTAGTTGATGAGCACGAAGATCGTGAGTATTTTCTTCCCCAGCCACGCTCGTCCTCTCCTGTCTAGATCCAGGGACACAATGAGAGGCGTTCGACGTGCGGAGTGTAGAGCGAAGCCTAAAGTCGGGTCACAGTCTGTCTAATTTGTAATACCACTTCTGCGGATGGTAATGACGTTTTTCCACGGACAAAAATGAAATATTAATTCTTTTTATGATATAATGGCTCTAAAAATAAATGAATCCCAAAGAAACATGCTTTATTAGTTACTCTATAGGTGGGTTTATTAATATACTCATTTCACTTGAAGAAACTAAAAAAAATAATTATACTAAATACTGATCCTTTGTTTGGAAGAGGATAGGAATGAGAATTTTGAAGGTTTTTATTTTTTTTTATTTAATTGAATGGACAAATGTCTGATTCGTTAAATACTACTTTTTCCTTTCATCTAAACCTATATATTTCAATAAAATTATTTTAAAAAACATACATTTTCACACGCTTTTTTTGCGTGGGAATGCAATTTGAACGAAATGGCGGAACGACCCATCTATGGATTAAACTATGAAATAAATAATATCTAAGTCTACAAGATTTAGTTTCTTTATTAATATAAATTTTACAGTAATAAATTAAAATTATTAAATAAACTTAAACTACCTATCAAATAAAATAAAAAACTATAACTAAAAACTACTAAAAACTAACTACAAAATAAAATATAAACCTATAACCAATACAAAACTTAATAACCCTCCTCCAGGTGTGACGATGTGGGCAGTGTACCGAGGACGGTAGCGGCGTTGCCTCGCTGGATGGCCACACTGATACGCTGCCTCAGGAACTCGAGGGAACGTTGTTCTCCTGAAGCACAGGGACATCCCGATGGCTTTTGCGAGCCGCTTTAGATATATGTTATATAATATATATATCATATATGCATAATTAAATTATTTATGAAGTATTAGTTTTTGCCCGCGTGACTTTTTGCTCACAGCTCAGGCCGCCGATGACGTAGCGTGATGTTGTCTAGCCTAAAACCATCTTGAGAAGTGACATAATGTAGCAGTGAAAATTGTATCTATATCGATAAAGTGGTTCTCGAGTTATAAGGATATTAATATATGTATTAAATATCCACCCCTACATGCTGGACTTATTCGAGACAGGCGCAGGCGGTGCAAACCAATTGGTTTTGCAGATCCTTCAGGGGCGTCAATGGACGGACACGTCAGGCCGGAATGGCACTCTCAACCCCCGCATACGACCGAATCTCTATGGGCGTCGTTAGACGTCGTAATTTCAACAAAAAATAAATACATAAAAAATGGCGTAGGTATGTTGCACGGCCGCGCCCCAGTCGCCCGTAGAAACTTCGCTTTATTTATTAGGACTCGCTTGTATTTTATGACTTAACAGTTTAATACATTACCACAAAAAATATTCTTGTTCACCTGTGTGTAAGTACTTCTCCCAGATCCAAAAGGATTTTTATTGAAAGCGACATACATATGGCGCCGCCATCTTCTTCCTTGGTCCTCTTGAAGGACCCGAGACTGTACTTGAATAGAGGCTAGCTAGAATAGAATGTATCATCCATGGCGTAAGCTCGCTTATATTAGCATTTTTAACCCCCGACGAAAAAAGAGGGGTGTTATAGGTTTAACGTGTGTGTGTATAGGTGTGTCTGTTTCTGGCATCGTAGCTCTCAAACGGATGGACCGATTTGGATTCGTTTTTTTTTTTAATTAGAAAGCTGGTTTATTCGGGATGGTTGTTAGCTATGATTGTAATCAAGTAATGAAGTAATTAAGAAATTATAAAAAAAAAATTATCTTAAAAAGTGCACCGATTTGCATGCGGGTTTTTTTAAAAAGCCTGAAATAAAAGTTAGATTATAAATTGAAAAAAACTTAACCGAAATAATTTCCGTTTACTTACTAAAATAAAACTCAGAGCTGCGCGGGTATTTACTTAGCGGTCCTCCGACTGCTTTAAGTAAGTAAATGGAAAATATTTTTGAGTTTTTAAGGGTCGGGGATTTTTTATAATATCATTTATTATTGGTGTTTAATAGATAATTACTAGAACATAGGTACATAATCTCATCGCATACACCCCTAACAAGGTTGAAGAGTGGTCCAGCGACGGCCGGCCGGTGTGGGGAGGAGTGCATCCGTCAGGCAGGGCGGTGGAGAGGGGTGGGGGGTGGTGTCCTTTTCTAATCTCGCGCGAGATTAATGTGCTTCGTCCGGCGTGGGGGCTGCGGCGGCGTCACAGCTACCACATAGACGTCATCTTCCTAACATATACCTACTCTACTCCGTTTATAAATAGCTGCGTAAGTGACTCCGCTCATGTTCAATTTGAACCTTACAGAAAACTCCGTAAAATATGTTGATGAGCGTTCTCCAAATCTTAGGTACTCAGGGCCCTAAGGAATAGGGAAGGTGGTTACTATGGGGCTTAACAAATTATTGTTAAAAGCACTATTAAAAAATGAAGCTGTATGAAGGCGATTCTAATTTCAAATTTGGAATGGGTCGCCGGTCAGTCTGAAAAAAAAAACGCTCGAAATAGTGTATGAAGAAGGGAGAGGAATTTGTATTATATGCACATTAAGACACTAAATGTTCCAAAAAGGTTCTTCAGCAGGGCGGCACAGCCAGCCTTCTGAACTATTCCGCCTTTTAATCCACAAGAATAGATCCTCACTCGGGCAAGTTCGAGAAGTTGGTAACGCTGGTGGATGTAGAGAACGTGCGGGTTAAGTCTTGGCACTACGGGATACGCTAGGACGCGATCGAGCAAACCATACCTGCGGAAAATTGAAGGCGCTCTCTGATTGGTTGTGTAAATAAATTTATGAACTTCTATGATCGTAATTACGAGTATGGCTGCAAGTTGTGACTGTTTTTAATATGTCGTACTAAACAAGTACAGGAGCAAGGTGTAATGGTTATTGGCGTAGCACATTAGTCAGTCAGTCAGCGTATATGCGTCCACTGCTGGAGATAAGCCTCTCCAATTAGTCCTCCCGGCCTTCAGCGGTACGGAACCGCTGCTTTCCACCGATGTACTTGATGTCGTCGTTTGTAGTGGACACCTTACAATACAGCTAGACAGCCAGTCAGGCTATAATCGTAAAAGACTGTGATAACTTTCACTTAAATTTCGATTATATATGTACTTTAAAATAAAAAGTAAATATTATTATTTTTTATTGTTTATTGTATAATTTCATCCATAGGTACATAGGTAACCTACGCTTGGACATGTCGAAAATTCCGCCAGTTCTAAATTCAATAGGAAGAAGAACTGACAAACTTGGCAAGTCACAATGTTTTGTTAGTATCTTTTTTTTATTGAAGCGCGACATATGGCGCCGAGCCACCCATAAGGAGTCTAACGACGCCCATGGACATTCGGTCGTATGCGGGGGTTGCGAATGCCATGTCGGTCTGACAGGTGCCCATTTACGCCCCTCTTGAAGGACCCGAGACTGTACTTGGGGGGAAATATATGAGCAGGGAGAGCGTTCCAGAGTTTACCAGTTCTGTAGAGGAAAGATCTGCAGAATCGATTGGTACGCATCCACGGTATGTCCAGCGTATAGGGATGCAATCCCTGCCCAGTGCGTGTGGTGCGGAGGTGGAAAGGGGACGGCGGGATTGCGTTAAACGGCTCCTCCGATTACTCTCCATGGAATAAGCGATAGAACACACTTAGGGAGCCGACATCCCTACGGTGTTGCAGTGGTTCTAGATCGCGGGACACTTCGGGGTCACCCACTAGTCGCACGGGTCGACGCTGAATCGAGGCCAAAGGCGCAAGCTGGTATTTGTGCAGAGCCATCCCACAAGTGCGAGCAGTACTCCAAGCAGGACCTTATAAGTATTATATTATAGTAAGTTACAATTAAATAACCCACACTAGCGCTCTCAAGAACATTAATATTTACAGCATAAGCATGAATTCCGAAGCTAACGCAAGAACGAGCCCCGATTTAAAGGTTTTTCTTAAGGAAATCTGAATTTAAACCACAGCTCCAAACGACGACGTGCCTATCGACCGATCATAGGGAGTCTCTCATTTCATCTGGTAGATTTTGCTCAAACGCTGGCGGGACACAGCCGACAAAGTTACAACCAGATTATGCGGGAAGAAACTTGTAGTCGTTGTTAAAATATTACGCCGCCGGTCTAAGTGGCTGGATTTTCGGAAATATCCGAAAGTTTTAGTGATGTGATTTCTTAATTTAACACCTAGTTGTAGTTGTTTATTTCATAATGAAAGCGCGACATGTGTCGCCGAGGCACCCATAAGGTGGCTAACGACGCTTATAGACATTCGGTGGTATTCGAATGTCATGCGGACCTGAGATGTCGGTAGCTCAGTAGTGCGATCGCTCAACTGCCATTAATCACATCTGGGCACGGTCAGAACTTGAATGGGTAACCGTTCGACCATTGTAGGCTGACCGTGGTTCGGATTCCGAAAGCCAGCTGCAATGTTAGTGCTTTCCTTTGGTCGTGCCGGCTACACTGAACTGTACCTATGGAAAACAAAAACTATTTTTAAAGTCGTTTCGATCGAATTTACATTGAGTGCAGTGATATCAGTCCGCACGGGTTAAAATCTACCACCAAGTAATTTTAGGGAAAGGACCTACAGGACCTACATTTTTAAGTGGAATCTGAATCACGGCCAGCCTCAATGGTCAGACGGTCACCCATCCACAATTTGACCGCGCCGGAGGTTCCTTTTGTTCGGAGTTTGCGTAGCGGTGCTTCGCTACCGAGGCTGACGAAACAAACAGACAGCCAGACAGCTTAATTATTATATTACATATTAGGGATAATAAATGATGCCTCCAAGGAAGCTTTTCACTAAAATTCTTTATAAACTATTCAATTTGCTTTTCACATTTTCTTAAGAATAAAACTCTTTTCTTGCATTGCTGCATGAATATATCTGAGCTGCTGCTTAACCTAAAATTCTGAAAATACCTTCAACTTCTGAAGTCGAGGCAAAAACCTTCGCTCAAAATGAAACGAAATAATTGCTGCTTGTAATTTTGCACGCCTCGCCTCTGGTGGGATTCGTACGCTAAGAAGTCTTGTGGACGACGGGATCGACTTTGTCGATGACGCCGTATTTAGGCGGAGTTGATGTAGGTAGGTACTTTAAATCACATGGCATTAATTATTATTCTCATTGGTTGAATAAAGTAAAACTCCGCTAAGTATCATCTACTAGCATAATTACGCCCAATTAATTAATTAATTAATTAATTCAAGCAGGTGGGTCTTCGTTCCTTACTTGCTGCTTGATCGATTGAATCTTGTTCGAATACTTTGCGAAACGTGGTGGTCGGTGTTGAGCTGTAATTTACCAGAGTTCTTGCAGCACAACACCGATTACTCTCCTTACCCCGATTGTCGGAATTCAGCGTGTGTGATATGCATGTATGTATTAATTAATTCATACCACGCGCCACCTATTTTTTTTTTAATATATTGTGAGGTGGTACAAAACCCTCGGTGCGCGGGTCCGACTCGAGCTTGGCCGGTTTTTCCTCGATGTTACGAATGCTTAAATTAACATGCTAATAGTGAATTCACTCAGGCTGCTCAACGCTGTATGGCACAGTGCTGACGATATTGGACCATTAAATTACACTTACTTAGTTTAACCTGTTACGTTGTTATTAATTTTCATTTTATTGTCCATGGTCGACACTTTCGCTTCAAAGTTGACCTATCGCAGGGAAACCGCTGCGGTTTTCTACGAAGCAACTCTGGAGAGCCAGCGCTAAATGCGCCGGGCGTCAGCACAAATGAAAATTTATTTGTATTCCCGGCTCCGCTCGCGTTCGCCTTTGCTCTACTTTGACGCTCGGGGAAAAACCTTCAATGAAGCCAGCCTGAATGGACGCTAGATTACTTTAAAAGATTTCTTATACGAGAAGTTTTTACAGATAGAAGTTTTTTTAACCGACTTAAAAAAAAAGGAGGTCATCAATTCGAGCCGTATGTGTGTATTATCGAGCAATGGAGTGAGCCATGCTGGGAATATAGCTACGTGTTATGGTGCGTAACGGGGCAATCCGCCGACGCACCAAAATAGTCGATATTGGACACCGGGTCGCTAAGCTCAAGTGGCAGTGGGCTGGGCACGTTAGCCGAAGAGACGACGACCGTTGGAGTAACCGTGTCCTACGCTGGCGGCCGTGGACAGGAAAACGGAGTGTGGGAAGACCACCCGCCAGGTGGGACGACGACACACTGACTGGCTGACCGGATTCGAACCTTGAACCTATCGCACGAAGGCCAGAGGCCAAAGACCAAATGAGGACGAGAAGATCAGTTCACCTGCCGCGAATATAGATGATGTTTGAAAGTGAGAAATTATTATTGTTCCCTACACCGTTGTGAACATTATAGAAATGAAAATATCAAGAACATTAAACAGGAAATTGGGTGGATGTCCCTTCGACCGTTGAGGCCGGCCGTTGTTTGGATTCCACGTAAAACTGTGGGTCCCTTCCCTTACCAAATGTGCTTGGAAAATACATTCTTATTCGTGCAGTGTTGTAGGTTAAATACACAGTTGTAACAGAGGTATTGAAGTATAATCTCATTATCCAAAGTTTATTGCTGAAATTTTACTGTTTTTGCATAACAATGAAGACTATTTGCAAACTTATTCATAAAACCCTAGTGCCCACTCATCGTGACTTTAGAAGCGCTAAAGATTTTATTCCACAATAAATTTACAAAATTCACAACATAATTTACAACTCAAGGCATTCTAAGTATTCGCAAAATTTCAGGAATCTAGCCTATATTCAGAGAACGAAGCATTGTTTGTTCTTCCAAACAAATATATTCCGATTCTACGCCTTAAATGAATAATTAACCGATTTTTGATGCGGATTTCTGTTACTTGTTAGAATATTAAATTTTTAGGATTTCGCATCTCGAAAGAGGAAAAATTGAACCCTTATAGAATCACTCTTGTGTCTCTCTATCTGTCTGCCTGTTCGTCTATCACAGCTTATTTTCTCCGAAACTAAAAAAACTTTAAATTTGGTACATATATAGAGTTTGATGACGCAAACACGAATGTTTAGCGTAAATGAAAGAATCTCGATATTGCGGGTCAATGATTTTTTTTTTAATTAAGTAAACAAGAAGGAATACATGCATAATATAATATATTGCATAATTTTAAAATGCATAGTTTAAAATATATTAAAGACAGTATACAAAAATCGAGCATCCCCCCCCCCCCCCCCCCCCACCCCCCACTTATCTTCGAAACTACTGACTCTAAAATATCGAAAATAGGAAATATGAGGCCTCTCTTATAGCTTACAGTAAAACCTAAACGAAAGTCCTAAGTCTTAAAGTTCCCACGGAAAAGGGAATGATACGGAACCCTCTCCACGCGAGTTCGACTCGCTTGACTATATCTTGTCTTAAAGTAACGAAATTATCTAGAAGTTGTTTTTCATACAATATTCCAAAACATTTTAATACAAATTGCATATTTATCTAAAACAAGACGAAAACAAGACTGAATATTCTATTTGGTCAACTTTGGTCTTCCACCCTTTCCTTTTTAGGTTTCCGTACCTATCTAAAAGATGAAAGAAACGGAACCCTTATAGGATCTCTCGCGTGTATGCGGTCGTATGCGGGGCTTGCGAATGCTATGCCGGCCTGACAGTTGCCCATTCACACCCCTCTTGAATGACCCGAGGCTGTACTTGGGGAAATATATGGGCAGGGAGAGCGTTCCAGAGTTTACAACTTTGGTAGAGGAGAAATATGAAGAACCGATTGGTACGCATCCAGGGTATGTCCAGCGTGTAGGGATGCAATCCAGTGAGCATGGTGTTGAGGTGGAAACGGGACGGCAAGATCGCGTTAAAAAGCTCCTCCGATCACTCCCCATGGAATAAGCGATAGAACACACTTAAGGAGCCGATTTCCCTATGATGATGCAGTGGTTCTAGATCGGGGACACTTCGGGGTCACCCACTAGTCGCACGGCTCGACGCTGGAATGAGTCCAGAGGCGCAAGCTGGTATTTGGCAGAGCCATCCACAGGTGCGAGCAGTACTCCAAGCAAGACCTGATCTGCCATTTATGCAAAAGCAGCTTTTGGTCCGGCATGAAGTACCGTCGCATTTTATTGGGTAAGCCCAGCTTTTTAGAAGTCAGCTTCTCTTCCCTTCGAAGCCGTAAGTACTTTTTAAAAACCCGACAAAGTATCAGAATATAAGCCACCAGGCTTGTACAACAAAACGTCGAGCTTCATAGCTTAAAACAAAAGAAATTGTACGTTGATTAGTTCAGATTAATTCAGTTGTAACAAGATTAAGCGCCTGATAAATTCGTTGTGACACCATTGAGAAATCTGTATATTTTAGTTTAGAATAGATCCTTGGATTATAAAGCCGTTGTCTACGTTTATCTAATTATCTTGAGAACGCTCCAAGGCTGAACGTAAATGGATCATGGATATTGGATTGTTAGACCTATGCCTCTGGGATGGGTTCTGTGTATTTGACTACAATATTCGCTTAGACAGCTCACTGAGTGATGCAAAAGCAAATCAAATCAAATCAAAATATGTTTATTGCACTGAAAACAAACTTGCAAAAGGTCGTCGTAGGTTCTTAGAACGCCGCCGTAGGCTTTCTCCTTCAGCGCACCTTTGAATTATCATGAAAGATTGTGGAGTTATGGTTCGAACTCCACCTTTCCCCTGTACGTGGATGGTTCATGGTTCCCAGTGATACCACCGCACTGAGCAAATTTAGATAAGATAATATATCAATAGAAAATGCTTTATGCTCCAATAAACATTCAACAGTAATAGTAAATTAGAAAATTTACATAAGGTGCAAAGGCGGACTTAACCCTTACAGATATTTCTTACGACCAACCTTTGGATGTTTGAGATTCGATTAATATAGTGGAATGTAAGTAGGTGTACTAAAAGATTGGTTGAAACAATTATAAATTATTTTCTGTCAAGTTCAGTGTGACCGACTCGACCAAATTGAAGCACTGTCACGGTACCTATCTACGACAGGAACAAGGATGGGATGGGATAATAGGTGCAGGTGTTGAAGCCGACCGTGGCAGGTAGCATGTAAAAACAACCGCAATAAATCTCACAGGAATTTGCAACTCTCAGTGAGATGTCTACGCGAATGTTTATAGGCGTCCTTGGAGAGTGTTAAGAATTTAAAAGTCCAGACAACTGCAGAAGTGACTCGATTCGGTCGTAAACTGGAGTCTGGCTTCTTTATTTGCCGCTTAGTTTTGTGAAACAAGCCCGTTCAGTCAAGGGCGTATCTAGAGGGGTCGATTTCGGCGACAAGCGCCCCCACGCGCATGACATACACACTAACATAAATATTTTCAAAGCAGTTGCGTTTTGAGCAGTAAAGCCTACGACCAATGTAAATGTGCGATGGTTGTGAATGGGTCAGCCTCGGTAGCTCAGTGGTGCGGTCGGTCGACTGTGCAACCCTGAGCGCGGTCAGTACTTGGATGGGTAACCGCTCCACCGTTGGAGGCTGACCGTGGTTTGGATACCTCTTAAAACTGTAGGCCCCTTTCCTTCTTACTTTACTAGGTGGTAGGGTTTATCCCGCCCGGGTTGGTACCACCACACTGAATGAAACGTCAGTCGAAACGGCTATGTAAATAGTTCGTGTTTTCCGTCTAGTTCAGTGTAGCCGACATGAAATGAAGGGAAGCACTGACATGGCAAGTTCACCCGGTGTTATGGGCTGACATCACGGAAGTTGTAGGTGATGTAGCCAACCGTGTCAGTTTACATAAAAAAAAATTCAATAAATTATCGGATAACCTTAGGTTACTAGTTGCTTTCTTGGAATACTACTTGTGTTAGTAATTCAGCGCCTATGCGTTCACTGCTTGACATAAGTTTCGCCTCCTAGCACCAGTGTGCGGTGTCCAGGTAAGAGGGCGCCAGTGTGTGAACGCACGTGGCTTCCCACACCAGGATTGATGCGTATCGCACTCTCAGAATCGGGAAAAGGTAGAAGGTCCCTGCTCATCTATTTATTCCCAAGTACAGCCTAGGGTTTTTCAAAAGGGTCATGAAAAGGCTTCTGTTAGGCCGGCATGACATTCGCAATCCCCGTACATCTCAGAATTACCATGGTCATCATCAAATATTTCCCGCTTTTCACAAAAAAAAAAAAGATAAACAAAAACGGGATGGTTTTTTTTTATGTAATCCGGTATGGGTGGCTGAGTCGGAGGGGCCAAAGTGCATGCTCCGATCAGCCAATATCACCTCCGAGAAGGTAGGTGCCATACGGGAGACTTCCCTGGATTGCTGGCTATACTGGAGAATACAGCCGAGGCTGCTATGCGGCCATCTTACATCCAGTATGGTGGTACCAACCCAGTCGGCTACAATTTGAGTCCACCACCTAGTAAGGGGCAAGGGAAGGGACCTACAGCTTTACACCGGTTCCGAACGGTGAAGCAGCAAGTGTAGGTATGCACGTAATTTTTTTCGTCAGAAAAAAATCATTGGTACACACCGAACGGATTCGAAACTCGGACCTCTCGCATGAGAAGCCGATGCCCAAACCATTCGGCCACGCGCCGCCGATTTCAATCAGATACCGCCCTAAAGTGGCCACCCTTCTATAAAGTCATGGATCCGCCAATATACCTACACAAGGAAGTGCTGATTCCACCGAATGGTTTCAGGGGAACTTTTGTAGACTCACAACAGGACATTTATTGTTGGGATGAAAATTAGTGGATTTTGTGACCGTAAAATTGTTGCAAAGATTCGAGGTTGGAAGCCAGTTCGGTGAAACCAATCCCATTCGGCATTCTAAGTTTAGGGACAATTTGAACACAGGTCGATACATCTGCATACATCCATCCCGATTTTTTTTCAGTCCCTGGTCTGGATTTACGCCTTTCAGAATAAACTTTTTTTTTCAGCTTCTTTGTCTGCCACACCTTCATTCTTCCCTTTGTTGTAGCAATCAGCGCAGCGCCTTCTGAATATTTTGTTCAATGTTTTCTTGGGATTTCTTTAAAAAAATATTCGTAACCCCCGCGAGCGACCGAATGTCCATGGGCGTCGTTAACACCTTGTGGGCGGCAGGGGCTCCATGACGCGCTTTATATAAAAAAAAATTGTCATACGGAAAAATCGGTGAAAACCACAAATTTCTCCGTGACTAATAATACTAAAATTATTCACGTTATAGGTTTAGAAACTGTTTATATTTGTATGGGACTTATGGGGTGATATCCTGTTTGTTTGGGAGATTGTTAACGTGTTAATAGAGACAAATCTTATTTAAATAACTTAAAACTACCCAAACATGAAGGCTACATATCAGAATACAGAATACGGTTCACCGTCGTCCGTCGCACTCTGTAAACACGATTAAGCAAATACTTACACAGGGCCCACAAACACCCTTTGTGTTTTCATGAATCCACAGAGAAATTGGAACCCTTTGCTAGAATGTACATAGTAGGTATTAATAGAATATTATTATGTGCCACCAACGTGTTGAAAATCTTTTGTTTTGGTCGTAACATTATGTTAACCAAGCGAGACAATTAGGAAATAGTTAGCCGTAAATGTAAATTCGAATCGAATTTAATTACGGACCAAGTAGAATGGTATACGTAAGTGTTAGAACTACCTACCATTAGAGACGACATAGTATAAATTTTGAGTTTAAATAAATGTTACTTAATATAATAAAAATTAAATCGCTTAGGCCGTCATTTTACGTGTAATATGTACTATGTAGGTATGGTCGAATTGATAACCTCCTTTTTTGAACTCGGTTAATAAAAACAATAATGAGAGCGTGGGCGTGTAATGGCGGCTGGTCTTGGGCCGCCATCAGCTGAAAATAAAAATAATTTTACTTTGTACATTATACAGGTATACTTTCTTAAATATTTCGGCGCTGTTGCCGTCATCAGTAAGTAAAATTATAATATATTAATGACAGTTATTTGAATAATGAATGACAGGTGATCGTGATAGCTGCGTGTGCGACAAAAAAAAAACAAAAAAAGAACAAACAAAAAAAAAAAAACAAGAAAAACCCTGCTTTTAATGAGAAATATTAAGTCCTGGTGAATGATAGATAAGCTCCTAATGACCAAATAAATGATAATTATTTTACCAAATTTTTAGTAAAGTAACAATTTTTATTTGCTTGTGGAATGTTATCCTGTCGTAATTGATGTGTTCTTGCTATTATTATTGCAGTATGAAAAGACACACATTTTAAATGGAAATTTCGCTCGGTTCAGAATTCATAATACTATCGCACACACATACGCATACATGACTATCATCGATAATAGCCTTGGGTCGACTGAAAGGAAGTATACGAGGTAACTGATTTCGATTTGACCAAAGTACGTGCCATAGTGTCAGCTCTATATGATACAGCTCGTTGGTCGTTACGTTTGTTTTAGTTCCGTAATGGATGGTTTAAATATTCCAAATACTTTCCAAAACATTGTTGTTGAATTTGTTTTGCCGAAATAATGCGGATGTTCCGCTAATAAAGGACTTCTAGTAAGTAGGCCAGGTTTCTATGCTACGTACCTCCTGCAAATTGAATGCAAATGAGAGAATTTGGTCGCGTCAATTTTGTGTAAATGCGACGGTGAATTAATTTATCAACGACAAACCTTTGACGATTTTTCTTTGTGTTTCCCAAAAATAAAACGTTTAATTTGTTTACAGGATTGCAGATTAAGCGGAATGGTCCGTTTCGGTGGTCCATTTAGTTGACATATCCTTACCTATAATAAATTCCAACGTCTTCTTTCTGTCTGAGTGTCTGAGTGTCTGAGTGTCTGAGTGTATGTCTGTCTGTCCGCTTATAACTCGAGAACCACTGAACGGATCTTAATAAAACAAAATTCTACGGATAGCTTGATTCTTCCCATCAACTATAGGCTACTTACTATCACGCTAAATGGCTTATGAGGGTAGCAGTGAAGTGAAATATGAGAGCGGGCGGAGCCGCGGGCACAGCTTGTAGGTAATAATTAACGAATATATATATATTTTTTTATGGAAACTGACACTGTTGGCTACATTACCTACAACATCCGTGATGTCAGCCCATAACACCGGGTGAAATTGGTGCCACGTCAGTGCTTCCCTTCGGTCGTGCCGGCTACACTGAACTGGACGGAAAACACAAACTATTTAAATAGCCATTTCGACCGACCTTTCATTCAGTGCGGTGGTACCAACCCGGGCGTGTTAAACCCTACCACCTAGTAATATAAGAAGGGAGTCATATCCCTTAGTCGCCTTTTACGACATACACGGGGAGTGATGCAGTTTTATTTGATAGAAACTGACATGGTTGTCTATACATCACCTATATACAACATCCGTGATATCAGCCCTTGGTGAACTATATGCCACGTCAGTTCTTCCCTTCGGTCGTGCCGGCTACACTGAATTGCAAGGAAAACAAGAACTATTTACATAGGCGTTTCAACAGAACTTTCATTCAGTGCGGTGGTACCAACCCGGGCGGGTTAAACCCTACCACCTAGTATGGTAAGAAGGGAAGGGACCTACAGTTTTACGTGGAATCCGAGCCAGGCCAGCCTCGAACGGTCGAGGCTGACCTACAAACGCAATATCTCATAAAACAAAATAACTTACTCCATGACCAACCCTTACAGATTTATTATTACTATTGATGATTTCCCTCGCAACCTGTATGTATATAATAGACTTAAATATTATGTACATTAATCATTGGTGCTGGTTGTGCAACAAAATCTAGTGAATGACAAGAGATGGAGAGAAAAGGGGAGTTAAGATATGTACGAGTATGTAATATTAATGTATTTTACTTCAGTAAGCAAAGTAAAAGTTAAAAAAAAATGCATGTACTTATACAATTATTTGTAGCAATAAAGGTAATATTGCTGTGTTCTAGGCTGTGTTACTAGGCCTGGAATGTAACAATGCTATTATGTATACATACATACATATCACACACGCTGAATCCCGACAATCGGGGTAAGCAGAGCAATCGGTGTTGTGCAGCAAGAACTCTGCTAAATTACAGCACAACACCGACCACCACGTTTCGCAAAGTATTCGAACAAGACATCGATCGATCAAGCAGCAAGTAAGGCACGTAGAACCATCTGCTGCATGACTTGGTGGAAGTACCGTGCCAAGGTGAGAGGTGGCGAGCCTGTCGCCCTTTAGCACGGTATCTTGTCCTTATCCCTTAGTCGCCTTTTCCGACATGCACGGGGAGAGATGCAGTGGGGCTATTCTTTTTAAGTACCGGCCCCACACAGTACACGCCACGCTATAATGTATTATTGCCTATATTTATTTATTTTTACTTGGAAGCGCGACGTATATGGCTCCGACCCACCCATGAGGTGTCCAACGACGTCCATGGACATTCAGGGGTTGCGAATGACATGCCGGCCTGACAGGTACCTATTCACTCTTGAAGGACCCTGGACTGGTACTTGGGGGGAAATTACGCATCCGCGGATTATTACGCATCCACGGTAAGTCCAGCGTGTAGGCCAGTCCAGTCCAATCCCTGCCAGGTTCGCGTGGTGCGGAGGTGGAAAGGTATAACCCTTAATAAACCCTTAATCACTATAATAAAAAAAAAACACGTACACGCCAACCTATATTATACAGGGTGACTCAGCAAACTTTTTAAATTTGAATTTCGAATAAATTGGCGGGCAGCGGAACTAGCGGGGTGCGAGGTACAGCATTCGAAAACTGACCGTTGGGGAATTTTTAGTGGGCGCCATGTCGTGGTCGGGAGTGCACCGCGCGTGCGCAGTGGAGGCTTATTTCGGCAACGGTCATTCGTCCACACGAGCGCGACGCATATTCTGCAGGCCTATACTTTTTTCAAAACCATCGCGTTACTACTGTTACAGTGACCAGTGAGCGCTATACCGCCATGATAAAGAACTTTTTTGTGCCGAAACTGAGACAAGGTATCAGCAGATATCCTGATGTATGGTTTCAACAAGATGGGGCCACTGCGCACACTGCCAGGGCCTCAATGAGTGCAGTCGCAGCACTATTTGCCAGTAAAATCATCATCCGATTTGGAGATATCCCTGGCCTCCAAGGTCGCCAGATTTGACCCCAGCTAACTTCTTCTTATGGGGATATCTCAAAAGCAAAGTTTTTACCGACCAGCTTGCCAATCTTGAACACTTGAAGACAAAAATAACTGAAGAAGTCAACTCTATCCCAAGTGATTTATTGCAGCGTGTGATAACTAATACACGTGTCCGCCGCCGCCTTGAAGAGTGTGTACGGCGAGAAGGAAAGCATCTTGATGATGTTATTTTTCATAAATAAAATCCCAATTTGTACGCTTTCATTTTATACTATTAAAATTACTGTAAGTAAAACTGACATTTTTCAATTCTTTTTATTTAAAGTTTAAAATCTGGAATAAGTCACCCTGTACATTTTCGTTTTTCACTTACACGACTGTGAGAGACAAAAATCTTGAAACGTGCGCTTATTGTCAACCAGCATTCTATCCCCTAAAATACGATACGCCAAAAGCGTATATTAAAATATTCGCCCGTCTAAAAACCCGCCCCGCACTTTTTATCCCGAAAACGCTTCAGCGGGAGGGCGGCGCTGAACTTCAGGCTGTAACGAGAGGGCAGTGTGACTGAAGCCGGCGCGGCAGTCGAGCGTGTGCGAAGCCTCCGCGCGGTAACACGTGGCGCGGCGTGGCGCGTGTGACGTAACACGTCACACGAGAAGTAGAGAAAAGCACGGACATCTATAGTGACAAAGTGACACGTCTTGGTAGAGTGTTAAAATCATTGTGAACTGTTACGTAAAAGTATTTATCATAAATTGATAGTGTGTAAAAGGTGTTATGTAGTGATAGTTAAATACATTTATAAATATATAGGTAAATTTGAGTGTAAAATTTCGTCACTAGTTATTATTAAAGATGTACAATTCTGCGTAAAGTGGATAGTTTTGTGACAATCGCGTGAGCGGTTTGCGAGGGAACTAAGGGTGAGTGATTTCGAATTTTAAATAACGCTACCACTCTATGTCGCATTTATTGCCAACATACATATATTTACTACAGTCGTTGGAGTGTAAATTAACTAATTAACAAAAAAAAAAACTAATTAATTTTAGTAATTAATTAACGAGGTTAACACTCGGTGTAAAGTGGATAGTTCGGTGACAATCGCGTGAGTGGTTTGCGAGGGGACTAAGAGTGAGTGATTTCGAATTTAAATAAAGCTACCACTCTATTTCACATTTATTACCAACATACATATATTTACTACAGTCGCTGGAGTGTAAATTAACTAACTAACAACAAAAAAAGAACTAATTAATTTTAGTAATTAATTAACGAGGATAAAAGTCGGTGTAAAGTGGATAGTTCGGTGACAATCGCGTGAGTGGTTTGCGAGGGGACTAAGGGTGAGTGATTTCGAATTTTAAATAAAGCTACCACTCTATTTCACATTTAATACCAACACACATATATTTACTATAGTCGTTGGAGTGTAAATTAACTCATTAACAACAAAAAAAGAACTAATTAATTTTAGTAATTAATTAACGAGGATAAAAGTCGGTGTAAAGTGGATAGTTCGGTGACAATCGCGTGAGCGGTTTGCGAGGGGACTAAGGGTGAGTGATTTCGAATTTTAAATAAAGCTACTACTTTGTGTCGCTTTTTTACGCACATACATATATTTACTATAGGAGTTGCAGTGTAAATTAACTAATTAATGTTAGTAATTAGTTAGGGAGGATAAAATTCGGTGTAAAGTGGATAGTTCGATGACAATCGTGTGAGTGGTTTGCGAGGGGACTGAGGGTGAGTGATTTTAAATTTTAAATGAAGTTACCCGGCTTGTTTGAGAAGCTCCGTGCGTTTAGTTTGGGAAAAGTTTGAAGGGATGAAAATGGGAAGTGATTAGATATTTTCAGGGACTTTGGGTTTGGGAATATACGCAATATTTTATACGCAATTATACGAGGAGGTTTTATGGAGGACCGTTTTATGGCTCGTGAAAAGTTTGCTTGGGGGAAAAAAATTGTATCTGAATAAGAGATTTAATATGTCGTTTTTAAAGAAATATTATTATCTTATTATGTTTTATTTATTTATTTATTAAGAATAAGCTATACAATGACTTTAGTAATAGGATTTCGTGTGGATAGGGAACCCTAAAAAAACCGGCCAAGTTCGAGTCGAACTCGCGCACCGAGGGTTCCGTATCGCCATGTCATGAGCAGCGCTGCTTCATACTGTTTTCGGTAGATGGCGCGCATACACTTTTTAGTTTCTTGTATGGGGACCCCCGTGAATTTTTGACTTTTTCTCATTTTTATTATTTGCTATAACGGCCATAATAACACATATTTTGTAAAAATTTCAACGGGCTACCTATTAAGTTTTAGAGATACAGTCCTCGGACAGACGGACAGACAGACAGAGAGACAGACACACAGACAGACAGACATACTAGTCTGTATAGTAGTATAGGGTCTATTACTAGTAATAGGGTCTCGTACGACGGATACGGAACGCTAAAAAACACATATTGGAATCTGATTTCGGTTATGCCGCTCCTTAATGCACAGTATTAAACTGTTTGAAAAAGATCGAAAATAAATCAAAGCAACAAAGCATTGTAATGTGCGCCCATGTTTTTCTTCATCCAAACTTTCTTTTATCGTTTGAGACTTCGATTTATGAGGTAATTTTCCAAGTTCGGATAGCTCATTTCACAGAATGGAATATAATATGAACGGAATGGACATTATGAATATCTTTGTATAAAAACCGAACCGTGCCATTTCGGACCTCATCGCTTCCACCGCAAGGGCATTCATTCATTCTACTCTTAACTTAAGACAAGAGACGAGTTATCATTCCTCATACAAAATCGTCTTTCGGGGTTAATATGTTTTACCCCTAAGCCTTATCTGATTTTTAAACTCTTTTTTTGTTGTAATAAGGATAGTCGAATCTACGTTCCTGTCTTTTTAGGGTTCCGTATCAGCTACGGGACCCTATTACTAATCCTACGCCGTCTGTCTGTCTGCCTGTCTGTCCGTCCGTCCGTCCGTCTGTCCGAGGGCTGTATCTCTTGAACCGTAATAGGTAGCCCGTTGAAATTTTCACAAAAAATGTGTTATTTATTATGGCCGATATAAAACCAAATAATAAAAATAAGAAAAAGTAAAAAATTCACGGGGGTTCCCATAGAAGAAACCAAAAAGTGTATGCGCGCGCGCCATCTACCGAATAGATTATGAAGCATGACATTAACTAATATGAAGCATTTCATACCACGCCATCTAGATGGCGTGAGTAGCGCTAGCCGTGACATGGCGATACGGGACCATCGGTGCGCGAGTTCGACTCGCACTTGGCCGGTTTTTATTTTTTGAATATCTAAAGTTGAATATCTAAAGGACAAGATGTCGTGCATAAGGGCGACAGGATAGCCACCTCTCACCTTGGCACGGTCTTTCCACCGAGTCTTGCAGCAGTTGGGTCTTTGTGCCTTCCTTGCTGCTTGATAGTTATAGATCTATAGATAGATAGATAGATAGATCTTGCTCGAATACTCTGCTAAACGTGGTGGTCGTTGTTGTGCTGTTCTACAAGATTACCTGCAGCACAACTCCGATTACTCTGTTTTTTTATTGCTTCCGAACTGGTTGGTTGTGCCTGTGTCTCGTATAGTAAAATGTGCTTGTATTAAGTTTCATAGAATTCGGATGATCGGTTTAAGAGTTATGGAGGAACATACACACAGAAAAGATTTCTAAAAATAATCAATTTAGTTTTAGTATCATACATAGAGTTACGTTAGCCGAAGAGACGATGATCGTTGGAGTAACCTGTCCACGGCCACTACACTGGTGGCCGTGGACAGGAAAATGTGGGAAGACCACCCGCCAGGTGGGACGCCGATATCAAGTACATCGGCGGAAAGCAGTGGTTCCGTATCGCTAAAGGCCGGGAGGATTGGAGGAAAATTGGAGAGGAGTATGTCCAGCAGTGGACGCTTACACGCTGACAGACTGACTGACTGACTGACATAGAGTCTACAAATGCAGTATCTCATAAAACAAAGTAACTTATTCCACGACCAAACCTTACAGATTTATTATTAGTATTGAATAGTGATACGTGTATGTCGTAAAAGGCGACTAAGGGATATGCCTCCCTTCTTATATTACTAGGTGGTAGGGTTTAACCCGCCCGGCTTGGTACCACCGCTCTGAATGAAAGGTCGGTCGAAACGGCTATGTAAATAGTTTGTGTTTTCCGTCCAGTTCAGTGTAGCCGGCGCGACCGAAGGGAAGCACTGACATGGCACCAAGATCACGTGGTGTTATGAGCTGACATCGCTGATGTTGTAGATGATGTAGCCAACCGTGTCAGTTTGCATAAAAAAAAAACGTGTTTGTCACTTCGCGTCGACAGCGCTTGATTAAATGTTCTGCGGCTTATTCAAATAGTTGTAGTATAAGTAGGGTAGGTTTCACGAATTTATTACAGGTATCTGGGACAAAACAGCCTCGCGTGAGCGCAAACATACAAGTTTTACCAAGAACACGGATCGCGGTTTAAATAAATTTGAATAACGTTCTCTGTGATAGTAAATAATACGAAATTTCGTTTTGCTCATTTTTCATAAATCATTATATTTTTAACCTCCGACGCAAAAAGAGGGGTGTTATAAGTTTTACCCGACTGCTCGAAGCAAAAAGAAGGGTAATGTTTTTCGAAATGTATGTATGTATGTATGTCTATTTCTATGGCACGCGCAGTAGCCTAAACGGCTTGGTGGATTTTAACATACGAGGTGTCATTAGATTTGTCTCAATTGTTGAAGTGCTAAAGTCTTTTAAAAATGTTATTATAATTCAAAATGCCGGCTATCTTTTTTTTATTTTTATGTAAACCAGCATGGGTGGCTGTGCCGAGAGACCAATGGTGCAGTCGACAGAGCCAAAATCACCTCTCCTCGCGAAACCACGCTCAGTTAGGTGCCATGCCAGCAGATTTGCGGACTGTTGCTAGGCTGTCTAGCCCGTTAATACGACGCTTGAAGACACCCAGGTTAAACGATTCAGGAAATACACTCGCCGGAAGACAGTTCCACACTCTAGCGGTGCGACAAAGAAACGATTTAGAGAATCGATTGGTTCTCAAAAGCCCAATGTCAACAACAAAATGGTGCTGAGTCTCTCTGCAAATCTTGTCAAACTTTGAAAATATTTTTTCTTCAAACCCCATCGAATGGGGTCTCGTAGTCACTTCATAGCAATCTTCTTGAAATTCGAGTCAGGTGCAGCCTCGCGTCACCTGCCAACCGCCAACCTGTCAACCAACCTGTCAGCCGCGCCGTCTGGTATGTCTAAGATTATCTTTCGGCTAGGCGCGTGCGTCTAGGACGATCCATCACAGGTTGTATTACTTATTTTGTATCACTGTACACTATCTAGGGCGCAAAATACGTAACGCAGCCATTACTTGGGTTTCTGGAGTGCTTCCAAAACCAAGGCATTAAGATGCTGGGGCCATCATTCCGGCCTAATTGCTGACGCACAATCAGTTTGCGGCCTAAGATCCTTACTGGAGGGCAGATAAGACTTAAGGTCACTATGTAATTGCTCTGAATCCTCGTTAATAGCCAAGTAGTAGATCCGTTGAGCCCTTACCAGTTACCACGCGTCTCGGGTTGTCCTTCAGTACAGTTAGGTTCATAAGTGAGAATGTGTTCTCTTCCGTAACGTGTGGGGCAGGTACTTAAAAGTTAAAAGAATAGCCCCACTGCATCTCTCCCCATGCATTTCGTAAAGGCGACTAAGGGATAAGGACGAGATGCTGTGGTAAAGGGCGACTGGACAGCCAGCTCTCAGGTTAGCACGGTCCTTCCACCGTGTCAGGTAGTAGGTGGGTCTTTGTGCCTTACTTGCTGCTTGATAGTTATCTTGTCCGAATACTTTGCTAAACGTTGTGGTCGATGTTGTGTTGCAATTTTTCAGAATTCTTGCAGCACAACACCGATTACTCTGCTTACCCTGATTGTCAGGATACAGCGTGTGTGGTAATGTATGTTCTCTTCCGTACCGTGTGGGGCAGGTACTTAAAATAATAGCCCCACTGCATCTCTCCCCATGCATTCCGTAAAGGCGACTAAGGGATAAGGACGAGATGCTGGGGTAAAGGGCGACAGGACAGCCAGCTCTCACCTTGGCACGGTCCTTCCACCTAGTTAGGCAGTAGGTGGGTCTTTGTGCCCATTTGTGCCTTACTTGCTGCTTGAGAATTATCTTGTCGTATCTTGGTGGTGGTGGGTGTTGTGCTGTAATTTGCAAGAGTTATTGCAGCACAACACAGATCACTCTGCATACCCCGATTGTCGGCATACAGCGTGTGGTATGTATGTATGTTCTCTTCTCTAGTTTATTAATTAATGTGACAGACATACATACATGAAATGAAATGAAATGAAATGAAAATATACTTTATTGTACACCGTATAAAAAGGTTACAAAAGGCGAGTTTAATGCCTTGCGGCATTCTTTACGAACTAACCTTTGGGATGTGGAAAACACGTAGGGGCGGACAATGCAGTACTAAACAGGGAACAGTTGTATGAAATATAAATACACACATATACAAATTGTACAAAGATACATACAATCAATATAAATCCTTACATATACATACAGGCAGTCTGCGTGTAAGCGTCCACTGCTGGACATACGCCTCTCCAATTTTCTTCCACTTCTCCCGGCCTTCACATACACACACTCACGCTGTATCCCGAAAATCAGAGTGAGCAGAGTAATCAGTGTTGTGCTGCAAGAGCTCTGGTGAATACAGCACAACATCGACCACTACGCTTAGCGAAATAATATTAGAACTATCCCTGCATCTTGTCCTTATCCCTATAAGAAGAGAAGGGACCTTCCTTCCTACCTACAGTTTAACGTGGAATCCGAAGCACGAACAGCCTCATTGGTCGAACGATCATCTATCCAGGTTCAGATATGCTTTTTTTATGGAGATTGATTTGGTCCATTGTTGCACGTGGAGATTCATTGTTTTTGCCAAGAACGTTGAATAGGTAAGCACGTCGGACCGTAACACTGTGTTTGTAAAAACGTACAAATAACATTCGTTACCAACCAATCATAGCGCGCGCGCCGCCCCCTCCGCTACCCGCGGAGCTCGGCGACGCTGGTTCTCATATAAGCATTGGGCAGTCCGACGTCCAACCTATTCAACGTTCTTGGTTTTTGCCTTCCTCATTGACAGACTGGCGTGATATTATGCAAACATGTGTACGTGCATCCCTACACGCTGGACTTACCGCGGATGCGTACCAATCGATTCTGCAGATCATTCCTCTACAGCAGTGTTTTTCAATCTTTTTGAATACGCGACCCCTTTACAGGTTGAAAAATTGTCGCGACCCCCTTGGGCCATAGACCGAAAAAAGTTAGTAATTTAAAACACTACGTTTACGATTTTCTCCATTTTGGTTCCATATTCATTATTAAGACCTACCTACACTCTGCAATAAGCTGCGGCAGCTTTGAAAGCTCTTGCGGTTCGCAAGGTAAGTTAACATTTCAAGAATAGCACCACGATTTGACAAATTTTTGAAAAATAAACAGGCCCATTCTTCTCACTGAAGTTGTGTAAATTGTGTTTTATTGTAGGTAGTGTAAAACCTCCTTTTTCCTTTTGCCGGCGACCCCCCGAGTAAGGCTTCGCGACCCCCACGGGGGTCGCGACCCACAGATTGAAAAACACTGCTCTACAGAACCGGTAAACTCTGGAACGCTCTCCCTGCCCATATATTTCCCCCCAAGTACAGTCTCGGGTCCTTCAAGAGGGGCGTGAATGGTCACCTGCCAGGCCGGCATGGCATTCGCAACCCCCGCGTACGACCGAATATCCATGGGCGTCCTTAGACACCTTATGGGTGGCTGGGCGTCATATGTCGCGCTGTCAATAAAAAAAACGTGGGTATGTGTGTATATTATGTGTTCCGTTGAATTGTGCCTAGTCGCATCAATATTTTATCCGTGTTCTGTCAAGTTATACCCAACTCAATATGCGAAAATATATTTATTCCGAATATTTTACCCATAAATTAGAGAGTTCCCAGTTTTTTTGGCAACGGCGCTGTTGTATACACTCAGTGTGTATAACTAAATGTATGACTATCAATATATCGCTGGGTGAGTTCCCTAAAGAGATATCTTTAAAAAAATATTTTATTTTTATATGTTAGTACTAAGCATTTACTCTGTACTGTACTATGGCGGCGGGTGGCCGAGTGGTTTTTAAATATTGAATCTTATGCTGTCGTCACCAGTCATATTTGGCATCGGACACTAGAAGTTGACTTGAGATTTTTAATATTTTATTTATTTTGTAATTGTAGGGGAAATTTATTTGGGTGGGTTTACTGCACGCGAGGTTAGATCTTTTTAGGGTTCCGTATCCGTCGTACGGGACCCTATTACTAAGCTTACGCCGTCTGTCTGTCTGTCTGTCTGTCCGAGGGTTGCATCTCTTGAACCGTTAGGTAGCCCGTTTAAATTTTCACAGAATATGTGTTATAATGGCCGATATTACAACAAATAATAAAAATAAGAAAAAGTAAATAATTCACGGCAGTTCCCCTAGAAGAAACCAAAAGTGTATGCGCGCGCGCCATCTACCGAATAGAGGGTGGAGCATTTTAACTAATCATGACATTTAACCTAATATGAAACATTCTATAACACGCCATAGATGCCGTGAGTGGTGCTAACCATGACATTGCTACACGGAACCCTCGGTGCGCGAGTTCGACTCGCACTTGGCCGGGTTTTTTCAGCTGTTTTTCTCCTTAAATGAATGTACTATCTATGTACGTTGCCTATATTCTCTAGTAGGTAGGATTACTAAAGGAGAGTCGTTATTTAGTATCCATACACATGAGGCGCCATTTATCACAAACGCAAGACTTGCTGAACATAACAATCTCGTTCAATCTTCATTGAGCGTGGCAAGCATCAGAGAACAAAAATATAAAAAAATATCAAAACATTGTAGTAATCAATACCTACTAACAATAAATCTGTAAGGGATGGTCATGGAGTAAGTTACTTTGTTATATGAGATATTGCGTTTATAGCCTCTATGTATGATACTAAAACTAAATTGACGATTTTTAGAAATCTTTTCTGTAGTATATATGTATGTTCCTCTATAACTCTTAAACTGATCATCCGAATTCGATGAAACTTATTACAAGCACACACTTACAAGTTACACTAAGATGTGGCGTTCGTACAAACCGAATTGTTGCGAGCCCCAAAATAAATGTACGGTAGCGGGCTTTTTTTTATGGAAACTGACACGGTTACCTACAACATCCGTGATGTCAGCCTAAAATACCGGGCTTACTTACTTTCTTCTTTTTAAATACGAATTTCACGCGAGCAAAGCCACGGGCAAAAGCTAATACAGTATATAAAATAAAACGAAATGAAACCAAATGAGAAAGAGAGACTCTGCATTCTTTTGTTGTTGACATTGGAGTTTTGAGAACCCATCGGTTAGTTCGTTCTTTGTCGCACCGCTAGGGTGTGGAACTGTCTACCGGCGAGTGTGTTTCCCGAATCCTTTGACCTGGGTGTCTTCAAACGTCGTATTAACGGGCTAGTAGACAGCCTAGCAACAGACCGAAAATCTGCTGGAATGGCGCCTAAGTGAGCGTGGTTTCGCGAACAGTTCAGAGTAGCCGACCGAAGGGAAGCACTGATATGGCACCTAGTTCACCAAGGTATTATGGGATGACAGCACTGATATAGTAGGTGATATAGCAAACTGTGTCAGTTTCCATAAAAATAAATTTACTAAAAACCGGCCAAGTGCGAGTCGAACTCGCGCACCGAGGGTCCCGTACGTATCGACATGACACGGCTAGCGCTACTCACGCCATCTAGATGGCGTGTTATGAAATGCTTCATATTAGTTAATGTCATGCTTCATAATCTATTCGGTAGATGGCGCGCGCGCATACACTTTTTGGTTTATTCTATGGGAAGCCCGTGAATTTTTTACTTTTTCTTATTTTTATTATTTGTTGTTATATCGGCCATAATAACACATGTTTTGTGAAAATTTCAACGGGCTACCTATTACGGTTCAAGAGATACAGCCCTCGGACAGACGGACAGACAGACAGACAGACAGACAGACGGCGGAGGCTTAGTAATAGGGTCCCGTACCTGATACGGAACCCTAATAAAAAGGAAAAATTATTCCTTCTTGCTCATAATAATATATCTATTTGTAGTGGTACCTATGTCTAATTTTTGGCAATGTTTTCTCTCTGAATTTCCGGAGGTCCAAGCCAAGAAAATGGAATAAGACAAGTTTTATTATCGGTTAGTTCGATGCTAGTTGCTCATACTCCCCGTAATCGAACTGGAACTGAGTAGCAAGTTCGTCGTGCTGAGTTTCCACTTGCACTTGGTCACTTGCGCCAGTTCAAGAGACAGCATGACTACCAACTGGCCTACCAACAAGTAAATTTTTTTTCGAATTAAAACCTTTTGAAATTATTTTCGAATTAAAACATTTTGTGTTAAAGGTACTCGTATAATAAAAGTCTTTGCATTTACAAAAAAAAGGCAATTTTAATACCACAAAACGAATTATACGCCAATTTCCCAAATTTTTTTTAGAGGCTGTGCTAATCTCCGATCTTTACAAATTCTTTTGTGTATATTTTCTAGTGTATGTTTTCACAACGTTTTCCTTCACCGAAGCAAAAGTCAAGGCCTTTTGATTGCTAATAAACACGTCTATTAACCACGAATGAAATCTGGTGGCATTCAAAGTGTTTTTTTAGTCATCGATGTATCGCTTATTGGATACTTATTTTGATAACAGTTTTGCGTTCAAATCATTAGCCTCATGACACAAGTAGCGATTTGTAATTATATCAGTGCTTCTTTTATTAATTCATAATAATTATTGTTATACTACTTATTACTTTATACGCTATATATCTAATAATTTACAATACAATACATACCACACGCTATATCCCGACAATCCGGGTGAGCAGAGTAATTGGTGTTGTGCTGCTAGTACTCTTGTAAATTACAGCACAAAACCGACCACCACGTTTAGCAATGTATTAGGCTTTCCTAAACTATCAAGCAGCAAGTAAAGCACGAAGACCCACCTGCCGCATGACTCGGCGGATGGACCGTGCTAAGGTGAGAGGTGGCTAACCTTTCTCCCTTAGCACGGCACCATCTCCTTATCCCTTATCTAATAAATTAATTATCTGAAATTCCAAACAGTAATTTCTACTGGCGCAAGGAATCACAGAGTTTTCCTGCCAGTCTAAACTCATCTCGTTAGTAACTTAGCGAGTTGTATTCGGCTAATATGGTTCTGTTCTCCCATGTGATCGGCTCATTTCAAACTTACCCTTGAGATTGAAACTTCTTGTTTGTCAACTCACATAGACAAACTTATTATTGTACAGTGAGATAGTTAGAGATGGAGCTATCATGTCTTCGTGAATAGTGAAAGTGTTTAGAAACTTGCTAACAAAGAATACGAAACGATGAAAACGAACGAAATTAAACGTGATTAAAAATATGAGTGAGACGTCAAAATGAAATTCCTAACATCATATTATAGGTATCGGCCAAAGGGAACTGAACCTAGCGGATATACAATAAGCTGTTTCGTTAGTCATGTCAAAAATTTCGGTAGGTTTACATACACACTCAAATAAACACTTCCTTGTCGAAACTGCACTTCCGGCATGGAGTTCTCGCACCTAGGTATGGATGGTGGAGTGGCACACCCATCGTCCACGTTCGAGTTCCCCGCAAAGAGAGATACCAGTAAGTCGGCTTTCTCCTTTGCGGAGTGGGAAATTGAGCCTCCAGGACACTGCAGAGGTGAAAGAGAGGAGCGGCAGAAATTCGACTCGACAGATTTGGCGAGAGACCAGAACTCACGGCTCTCAGTTGGGTGCTGGTTCAGTCTATCACCGATTCTGCCGATGTGGTCAAATTTGGCCCTGGCAAGAACCCTTTTGCAGGATCTGGAGAGGCGGTTGTATTCCTTCGTCAGTTCGGATACGTTTGATTCACGTCCGGCACGGGCGCGCGACCATGCACGATAAGCTGCGCATTTAGATGCGACAGCATCAGCACAGTCGCGGCTGTACGATGGTTGGCTTTTACCACCGAGGTGGACAGAGGCGCTGGGAATAAACATTTCCTTTGCCCCCAGAACCACCTCGGTAACGGTATTAGCGCATTTTGACGGATAAAAAAAAAATTAAATGTTAAAAACATTAAATTTGTTTGCGTAACGTGCATTACTTTTCGAGAAATTTAACAAAACATGTTTGCTACCTAAACATTAACCTGTGTGTAACTAGTAGGTAACAGTAGGTAACTTGCATTGTACGGGGTCAATGACCGTACTATGTTCAAACGCAGAACAGCTGTTTGTTGTAAGTAAGTCAAAAGGTCACTACTTATTTGATTATATTTTTTTGTTAGGAGAAAAAATGCTCCTATAAACAAGTTTTTTTTTAAATAAAGTGTTTATTTGAGTGCGTATGTAACCCTCTCGAAATTTTTGACATGACTAACGAAACACCTTATATGTCACATGACATGACATAGGCGAAAACAGCAAGTGAATAGGTTGAACATTTTTTGAATTATAAGCGATCATAAAAACATACATACACTGTATGGACATGAACACTGATAGACGGCAGACCTTTAATTTTATAATATGTTGGGCCCTCCCTACATATAAAATTCAACGTCAATAGGGATTTGTCAGATACAATTCAGGATGCCATATTAAAGTCATACCATAAGTCAGGGTACCATAATATCCCCCATCCCATCAATTGCAATCTCGGATCCTTCCAGAGAGGCGTGAGCAGGCACATGTCACTGTCAGGCCGGCATGGTATTCGCAACCCCAGCCATAAAGTCTTATACGACTGAATGTCCGTGGGCGTCGCTAGACACCTCATGGGTGATTAGGCGCCACCTTTCAAGTTTCTTTAACAAAAAAACCTATAATTTTGTAGAGATAATAATTGCACACTCAAAGGTCAGGATTTTCATTGAACAAAACGCCATAACATAACTCTACACAAACGAGTTCTGGATGTACTGCGTGTGATCAACGGAAGGGACAGAAATGTATATACAACTTTTCCTTCGGAACCCTAAAAAGGGCAAATGACAAACGCGAAGAGCCGACTTAGCTTTCGGCCATAACATTTTCACAAATCATGTGTACGTATGATTTATTTGCCGTAAGCACAACCCTTTCCTCGCTCACTCCTGAGCTGACGAGGCATTTTCTGTCTCGGAGAGGATTTTAAGGACCTATAAAGTAATACGTGAGAACATTTTCATTTTTGTCTAGAGTGTGTTGTCTTTCTTCATACACAATATTGGAAATATTAACTATAAAGAAATATGTTAAACAGGAACGTAGTATAATAGAGGAATTCCTAATGCCATATTTATATAATTTGTTACCTTGCATTTAAGACAATGTTTTAATTGCCATCTCGTTAAAGCCAGATCATTCCCCGTAAACATATCTTGCTCTCAAGCTCTTCGATAGACTTTGGGCGATGTTATTACGAGTCTGTGGCTATAGTCATTCAAATACTTTTAATAATACGTATTAAAATACCCTGCGACGTTACTTACCGTTTCTTCTTCGTGGGTGTAATCGAAACGGCTAGAATAAATTGTGACAAGTTCGAGTGCTGTCTTACTTCCATATGAATGATCAATAAATAATAAACAAAAACGATACCTATAAAATGTATACTTAATAAATTCTGACTTAGATACTGCAAAATAAATTATTTCAACAACACTTAACTCTTTAGAAAACACATTTATTCAGCTAAAAAATTGTAATCTACTCTCGGAGAAAATATAATACGATCGAAAACATAATAATTTACAGCGAACAACAAAACATGGATACAGCACAGACGTTCATTTCGTCTGCTCTACTGACAGCTGTACTGAATCGACACACACGAAAATATCATACAGTTCGTCCTCACATAATTCATTAATATTGACATTTTTTCCGTCTGTATTGTGTCTATTTATTACGTCAATGCTCGTAGATTTTCGTCAATTCATATCATGAGGCAGCACAATACAAAACAGCAGCTAAGTAATCCTAGACTTTTCCAGTGGTTGTTGTACCTAATGCTAGTGTCAACACGGTTTCGTGTTGCTACATACATTGTGAATACTAAAAAAAAAGACTACGTTTTATCTTGTGTACTCCAACAATAGGATAATTTGGAAATAAGTATATATTTTGTAAGTAGACCCCGGTTTCTTTTTTCTCAATTCTGATTTCGCAATCTTAGATTATGGCTTCGTAATTTTCTTCTTAAATTTTGTTTATGTTGAAAAACACCGGTGCTTAAATTGTACCCTGTGAAACCCACTACATAAATTCTAATAATTCTATATTTTATTAAATTAGACCTTTTGGTAATTTCTTAATGTTTTGTGTAAGGATTTCCACTTAAGTGGACGTACCTTTAATTGTTGAATCACATCCTGATTGTTAGTTTTCTTCAAAACGATGTATGATTAACAGAGTCTTTAAGGAGTAATTTATGAAAATTTTTAACGTTAAGTTAAATGTTGTTCTTGAAAGGAAATTTCGTAATTTGTGAATAAATCATTGTTGCAAGGTTAGATAAGTTTATATTCACGATAAGCAGTGAAAACACTCTTCTGAAAATTTCTTGACCATAACATATTAAAGTTTGGAGTCGCAATGACGTACTGTTCCCGTTCCGGGGTTCCAACATTAATAGAATCGGATAGCCAGAAATATTGGCTGTCACATCGCGCTGCCTCAATGTGTATTAATTTCTTTTTCCTATAGCCAGTGAGGTTGTACATAACTTGTAATCGCGATCTTCAAGAAGTATTGTAATATTTCTAATATGTGCGTTTAGTTGTCTCAACTGAAGTTGGGACTTGTCTAGAATCTTGTTTAGAATACGATGAAATAATGAAAACATTTAAGAGCGTTCCGTGCAAAATGACAGGCGACGGTGCTGCCACTCAAGTAAATAATATATATCTCTTAAACAAAGCCATAACTGGAAAAAAACAAGCCATGAAGCTGTAGTTAATTTTGATTATGATATTCTAAGATACTGAAAACAGTTTTGTATAGCTCAGTTTATGCACAACCATTATAACGGATTTCGATGGCCACCGTAATCCGTTATTATGTTTATGGATAATCAGAGCAATACAAAACTGTTTCGGGTATCTTAGAATATCATAATCAAAATCAACTACAGCTTCATGGCTTGTTTTTTCCAGTTATGGCTTTGTTTAAGAGATATATATTATTTACTTGAGTGGCAGCACCGTCGCCTGTCATTTTGCGCGGAACGCTCTTAAGCTTTTTGTATGATTTAAAACTTTTTACTACAATTACTTGGAATTCTTCTTTTCTTTTTGTACGGGTTTCGTCTAATGGGATAATTCTTATATGAATAGAACAGATTGCAATTTAATCATGTTTGAAAAAAAAATTAAAGGTGAGCCTAAAACCAGCTTCGTAGTGCAACTTTTTTCAAGTGTTTTCATGTATATAGTGTCAGTGGATGGATGGGTGACCGCTCGGCCGTTGGAGGCTGACCGTGGTTCGGATCAGATGGTGAATAAATATTAATGTTCATTTAGAATTCAGTCGGTGTTGTACTTAAAAAAAGAATAGTACTGCATCTCTCACTGTACATGTCTTAAAAGGCGGCTGAGGGATAAGGACAAGGTGCCGTATTAAAGGTCGACAGGGCAGGCACCGTCCTTCCACCGAGTCATGCAGCAGGTGGGTTTTCATGCCTTACTTTCTGCTTGATAGTTATCTTGTCCTAATACATTGTTAAACTTGTTGTTGTGTCGGTGTTGTGCTGTAATTTGCAAGAGTACTTGCAGAACAACACCGATTACTCTGGTTACTTCGATTATCGGGATACAGGATGTGGTATGTATGTGTGTATTTGCGAAAAACACACAATTCCCTGCGACAAAATAAATTATACACACATATTTGTGTTTGGTGTTACTGTCGTTTCTCGCAGTCTATGAAACGAGTACCTAAGTATACGGAGTGTCAGGCTGGAAGCGATCCGTTATAGGGATTCCTATCGCTCACTGTGACAGATGTTGGATTTGTATCCTATTACGATTCTTGTGCAAGTCTACAGACGCACAGGGACAGACCTGGTGGTACATACAATCACAGGCTTCAGGATTCTGAATTACATAAACCTTCATCCTCCTAATAAATATAGCGAAGTTTCTACGGGCGACCGGTGGTGACCGTGTGACGTACGTCAATTGTTTGTTTTTTTTAGTAATCGCGAGATATCGCTCCGAGGCACCCATAACGTGTCTAACGACGCTCATGGACATTCGGTCGCACGCGGGGGTTGCGAATGCAAAGCCGGCCTGACAACAACCTTACGTCTCTAGTGCCTATTCACGCCTCTCTTGCAGGACCCGAGACTGTACTTGGGAAATATTATGCGAGCGTTCCAGTCATTATTTCTCTATGGTTCCAATGTTTACCGGTTCTGTCAATACATGAGTATCCTTATAACTGGAGAAACACTTTACCTCTATATTTTTATTTTATTTTATTTGGAAAAACGTACAGCTCTATAACAAATTTTACAAATTATATTATTAACTTATGAATAAACTACAGCGAATAATAGGTTTCCAGAACTAAGTATATTTAACAAATTACCAAGGTGATTGCATGTAGGTGTGTAATATAGGTGTACTAGGAGGGTGTGTAAATGAGTGTGTGAGGGTGTGTGTGTATATATATAAATAATAAATATTATATATATTTGGGGTAAAACTCAGAACTAATAAGTTAATTAATATAATGTATTAAGAAATGGCTGCAATCGCTTTATTTATAAATTTTAAACAATTTTACATACAGTTTTCACTGTTACATTCGAGGTTACATTCTGTCACTTCTCAAGATGGTTTTGGGCTATAAACCATAACGCTACGTCATCGGCGGCCTGAGCTGTGAGCAAAAAGTCACGCGAAGCGAAGCCGCGGGCAAAAGCCAATGTGTAATAAAATGTTTCGCAGTGCCGGTATGTACCGTGTGGGCCCGGTACTTTAAAAAAATAGCCCCACTGCATCTCTCCCCGTGTATGTCGTAAAAGGCGACTAAGGGATATGACTCCCTTCTTATATTACTAGGTGGTAGGGTTAAACCCGTCCGGGTTCATACCACCGCACTGAATGAAAGGTCGGTCGAAACGGATATGTAAAGAGTTTGTGTTTTCCGTCCAGTTCAGTGTAGCCGGCGCGACCGAAGGGAAACACTGACGTGGCACCAAGTTCACTCGGTGTTATGGGCTGACATCACGTATGTTGTAGGTGATGTAGCCAACCGTGTCAGTTACCATAAAAAAAGTGCTAAAAGTACAGAGAATGATATCCATCGCCTTTAGTTTTTTTTTAAATAGCCGGCACGGGGTGGCTGTGCCTAAAGGTCTAATGGAAGATCAGACACAGCCAATAACACCACTTCTAGTGAAAACACGCTCAGCGAGGCGCCATGCCGGCTATGAGGCGGACAAGAAGGTCGTCGTCTAATTTATTGACACGCCTTTTGAAGATTCCCAAGTTACGAGTATATTGTAGGTAACCGTAGTCAGTGCGGGTAGTCTCGGCGTTAAATTTTCTAATAATGAGCACAGAGTTTTTGTTTTTCGAACCGAAATTAAAGCGAGCAAAGTCGCAAGTACAAGCTAGTAATTAATATTTCTATTGACGCCAAACCTACTTCAAACTCATTCATTTGCTCTCTGTAAACTCACAAACCGTATCAATATTGTCTGAAACCGATACCGGCTTCTATACAAAGTCAACAGAAAGTTTTCTGGCTAAACAAAGGAATGGTCGCTCTAGATGTTTATTCATATTGAGCTGGAGGTCAAAAACCTATTTAAGCAATAGATATAGAACATTTTGTTCATAGGAAACATTATTTTATTACCATGCCGGTTATTTCAGGGGGTTACCTTTGAGGAAATATTATATAGAGTTATCGCTCCGAAGAAATATACAGAGAAGCGGTGTTCCAGCGGCTAAGGTATGGGGTATGGTAGCGGGGAGGCGGAGCGCTGAGTCGAGCGGAAGAGGAGAGCGCGGGCGGGGCGGGAATCGTGCGGGAGACGGTCTGGCGGCCGGTGTGGAGGGCTCGCGCGGGGCGGGAAGCGTGCGGGAGAGAAGCAAGGGTAGGGAGAACGATCGCACTCGTATGTCGGTGTGCATATTGTCTTTTAATTCTAACACTTCATCTCCAGATTCGCCATCGCACCTTCGATCGACGAAGATGTGTAAATGTATTAGTTTAAAGTAGGCGAGGCGCGATCGCAGCAGGCAGGCGACGACTGCGCGCTGCGGCTTCTCGCGCTCGACTAATAGTCCAGTCGCCTATAGAACATTCATATTACCAAAAAGGTTACCGCTTGGCTTAGTGAAATTGTTATAAATTACAGCATTTTAAACACAAAAACCCAAGTCTTAAAGATCGCAAATGGGCGCAACCGAATACGGTTGCGCCAATTTGCGTACATTATGTATGTATTTACGTACTTTAATACCATTTTTTTAAAGTTTTCTTTGCCGACAAAATGGGCCTTAAAATCTAAAGCGCCCACAGAAAGGGTCTGAAAATGGGTATGTGGTTTGTACAGAGGGTCTATTAATTGCTGTATAAATTTGAAGCGGTAACCTCAAAAAGTACATTATCGTCAAAATCGGCTGACTTCATGTGGTCTTAAACCAGTGTATTCCCACTTGTCTTACGATGGCGTGTGGTAATTGAAATAAGCTGGAGAACATAACTATAGTGAAAAGAATCGGTAACCTCAAAAAGTAAATTACGGTAAATTACACCAAATACGGTTGCGCCCATTTGCGATCTGTAAGACTTGAAAATGGCGTAATTTATAACAATTTCACTAAGCCAAGCTGTAACCTTTTTGGTAATATGAATGTTCTACGAGCGACTGGACTATAAGGAGGATTGAGGATCGTGAACCGCAACTCGTTGGAACATGTTAGTTGGCCGAGTGATTTATCTAGTACGCTAGTACATAATATATCTTTGGGGGTTACTCTGTATCTGGTAATACCGGCTACATAATAAGGTTCCAAAAATACAGCCTTAGGACGGACGGACGGACGGACAGACAGGCAGACAGACGGCGTAGGCTCAGTAATAGGCCTCCGTATTATGGATACGGAACCCTAAAAAAGAACAAAGTCAAAGTCAAAAAAATCAAAGAGTTTTTATTTCAAATTGCCGATCTGATGTACAACAAAAATTATTAAACAATACCATCGTGTTGCATAATATTACATAATAAGTATAAATAAAACAATCATACAAATAGTCCGACAAATGTGCAAAGGTTTGCGTCCAACTCCCTAAACTAGCCGATACGGCTGTGCTATAGGGAGCAGTGCTTTACTGGTCATAATATAGTTGTACGCGGTTTAAGTGCTTAAACTTAAACTCTTATTACAATGTTTACCGGTGAACGGTGGCAAAAGTGAAAAAAATATTTAGTTCTCCATACATTTTGAGCTCAAGTATTTACGAAAATCGATGGAAGGAGGAAGCAGTTTTTTCTAGTAAAATAATCTAAAACCATTCATCTACATAAATTATTGTTGCAAAACAGGATCTGCAAAACTTCACTCGTTCGAAGTTCCGAATCGTTTGAATTAGCTATATAGCATATAATATATATTTTTTTATATTTACTATATTATAGATATGTGCCTTTACAACTAAATAAATGAAATAAATAAAATATTTTTAAGCTTTTCACACTCAACTTGATTTCTGCACCCGTTGGCAGGACAATAAAATGTAAAATTTAACATTATTTCGCTTTGCACTTTGGTTAGATTTCACCGATGCATGACAGAAAGCCATTCGGCACGTTCGGCACTATCAAACATTACGAATGCGCGAGGACTTCTGGGAAATTCGCCTCGGATCAACGGGGGCTTTGAACAATGACCGTTCGTTCTCGGGTCAGTTTCAAAATGCAGGCTGAAATCCCCGCTTATGCCGTTTTCATATTTGGGATTTTGTTGATCGAGTACATAGATGAGATCGACAAACGATCCTACCGTGTGATCCTACCCTATTGAAATTGATTTCAGTACGTACGATATGTTGTATAAATTGTTTGTTTGAATAATTTTTGGTTTAAAAAACACGTCCTGCTACATCATTCGTGCCGTTAGTCCATTACATCTTGTACTTGTAACTACGTTTAATGGTGCAGTATTTCTCTTTGATCGCGCCGTCTACACTAAATATTATTGAATTTTGACGTGAATACGTCTTTAAATTTGCTTCCATAGTGGGAGAAAACTGTCCAGAAAATCGATGATAAAAAATTCGGAGGATACAGTTTGGTGTTGCAGCTTCATAACTATCATCTACATCCAAAATTTAATTACACCACTCGATAGCTAAAGGATCAAAGAATTCGTTACGTAATACGCTCTAGGAAAATATTACCCGTTACGTACACGCATTTCACGTAAAACACACGGCCGTGTCCACGACACAGCCACAGCCCTATTTTTTTTCTCATAATTTTGACCAACCACCATTCAGTTCGGTGGTATCTTGTCGGATGAGCGGTACCGCAGCAAAATGACAAAGTAACTACATATTTTTTTGTAATTTTGCAGCAAAACTATTTTATAAAGTATTTTTAAAGTAATGTAAAAAGTTTTTATTAATAATTTGTATAACTTTACAATTCATTCACTTAGATTTTTCACAGTAGTTATAACATGTTATAGGCAGACTTTATTGAAGTTACTCAAACGGTTTCTTCTAGTAAAATAAAATTGAAATATGTAATTTTTATAAAAATAAATTTCATCCAGTAGATGCGGAGAAAATAAGTTCTGACAGACCGACAGACAGACAGACACAAGAGTGATACTGTAAGGTTTCTGTTTTTTCCATTTTTGAGGTACAGAACCCTAAAAATTTTGTCAACCTATCAGTCATACTGTAAATCAAAATGAATTATTAGCAGATAGTTAAATGTGTAACATTTTGCACAAATTAGGTGAATTTAAATAACTTTTGTTCTTTATTGCGTTCCAGCGTCCGACATCTGTGGATCCGTTACGTGCTGTGAATTATAAAGTGCTGATTTTCCAAGAGGCCCAAATGACGGGGCCATTACTGTGCTTGGAATACATTATGCAATTAATGAGGGTAATGACCTGGTAGGGTGGGTTCGGGCATTCGGATTTCATGGCAAATACTTTGAAAGTATGGGTGAACATAGCTAACCTAACCTAACCTAACAAAAGCTAACCTAAACAAACCAAAGATAATCTAACCTTACCAAAGCTAACCTAACCTAACCTAACCGACAGGAACATGTACAATATTATGTTTACTGAAGGCGCGCCATGCGGCGCCGAGTCACTCATAAGGTGTATAACAACGCCCATGGTCATTCGGTCGTATGAGAGGATTGCAAATGCCATGCCGGCCTGCCAGGTCTATTCACATCCCCTCTTGTAGGACCCGAGACTGTACTTGGGGCGAATATATGGGCAGGGAGAGCGTTCCTGAGTTTACCGGTTCTGTAGAGGGAAGATCTGCAGATCTGGTTGGCACGTATCCGCCTGTAAGTCCAGCGTGTAGGTAGGGTTGCAGTTCCTGCTCGGTGCGCGTGGTGCGTAGATGGAAAGGGGACGGCGGGATCGCGTTGAACAGCTCCTCCGAGCACTCACCATGAAATAAGTGATAAAACACATATTATTTAATATACTACTTACATAACATATAAATCCATACATTCTATACATTATATACTTTCAGCTCCGTACAGGATGTTTCAGGATAAGGTTTCGTAACTTCAGGTTTCGAATGGGGTTCATATTTGAAGACAAAAAGCTCCGAAACTTTTTCTCAGATTCAGTCATGTTATTAAATTTTTGGTGAAAATAGTTTCTACGAGATTTGGCGCCTTTAGTAGAATTGAACTGCATGTAGGTAAATTCCAAACACTTAAATTTGAATGACATCAAAAGAAAAAGGGGACTGGACTAGGTCATTGCACTCCCTAACTTGACCTAGACAGCACTATTGCCAAATCTCCTAATACATACCATCGAGTTTTTATTGAAATTTAAATTTTTTGTATGAAAAAAAAAACGTTATTTTGATTTGAGTGATAAGGATTTTTTTCTTCTAATAATGAGTACTTTCTATTACTGAATTTTCTGAGAAGCCTTTCCTGAAACAACCTGTACAAACCAATACAAAATTCGGCCGACCTAACGTGGGAATCCCCCGACTTAAGTATTTTCCCCGTAGCTGCGTCGGTACTATATAAAAAAAGGAAAATGCTTTCAATCTGAATGGCTCGGCTTCAGGCCTCGGGCATTCATCAGGTCGCGCTAGTGTTATGCAAAACGGGAGCTTTCTTTCAGCCGCCGAGCCCCGATCACGTATTGTACGATCGGCTCTTCCGCGCTCACTGTGCCGGCGCGGCGGCGGCGCGAGGTATCGACTGATCGGTGTATGGAAGACGTGAGTTTCTCACAGAATCATACTTATCGGCTGATGGCCGTATGAGTCGAAACCACAGAATAAACAGTAGTTGGAGAGGCAACGAAACGGCTGTACTATTGCCCTCGCTATTGCCTGTACTTAGGCTAGGCTTAAAACAGCTTCACCTGACTAGCTGTGTCTATACCCTTTTCATTGGTTTATTGTTCTACTGTTTACTTGTTTCTTACTAAATCTAACTCTATAGGTATAGAATATGCAAATAGAATCGTCTTTTTCTCATGTTGTACCCATTCTCTATGCCTACGATTTTTTTATTTTTTTTTATTGAAACTGACACGGTTGGCTACATCACCTACAACATCCGTGATGTCAGCCCATAACACCGGGTGAACTTGGTGCCACGTCAGTGCTTCCCTTCGGTCGTGCCGGCTACACTGAACTGGACGGAAAACACAAAGTATTTACATAGCCGTTTCGACCGACCTTTCATTCAGTGCGGTGGTACCAACCCGGGCGGGTTGAACCCTACCACCTATTGATATAAGAAGGGAGTCATATCCCTTAGTCGCCTTTTACGACATACACGGGGAGAGATGCAGTGGGGCTATTCTTTTAAAGTACCGGCCCCGCACAGTACACGAATAATGTAAATTAGCAATAAGCCAAAGGGAAATAAAGATATTATTTATTTATTCATTTACTTCATGTTATAAATATTAATGTTATTGTGAGCGCGGTAGTGTGGGGATTATTGTTCTTGCGATGCTTTTATTTTATGGACGACCGGCACGGGTGGCTGTGCACAAAAGTTCAAAGGAAGATTAAGACACAACCAATAAGACCACTCCTCGCGAAACCACGCTCAGTGCGGCGCCATGTCAGCAAATTTACGGACTGTTGCTAAGCTGTCTAGCCTGTTAATACGACGTTTGAAGACACCCAGGTTAAAGGATTCGGGAAACACACTCGCCGGAAGACAGTTCCACACCCTAGCGGTGCGACAAAGAAACTATTTTGAGAACCAAGGGCTTCTTAAAAGCCCCATGCCAATAACAAAAGGATGCGCTGAGTCTCGCTGCGACGACGTAGTACATAAAGACAGAAATTACAGTTGAATTAATTAGGATTAATTGAGATTTAACTTAAATCGGTATTATTTAGTACGTAAAAACGTGGATAAATGGCGCTAAAGACCATGGGGCGGGATGCCGATTTGGTTTGCTCGACATCCTTTGTCATCGATTTGTCAGCCCCGATAGCTCAGTGGTGCTGACAGTGGACTGTCGCTAGCGTTGCTTAACCATCAATGGTTAAGCAACGCTGGGCGCGGTCAGTATTTGGATGGGTGACCGCTCGCCCGTTGGAGGCTGACCGTGGTTCGGATCCCACGTAAAACTGTAGGTCCCTTCCCTTCTTACCTTACTAGGTGGTAGGGTTTATGCCGGCCGGGTTGTTACTACCGCACTGAGCGAAACGTGCGTCGGTCGAAATGGCTATGTAAATAGTTCGTGTTTTCCGTCCAGTTCAGTGTAGCCGAAAAGAAATGAAGGGAAGCACTGACATGGTACCTAGTTCACCCGGTGTTATGGGTTGACATCACTGATGTTGTAGGTGATGTAGCCAATCGCGTCAGTTTCCATAAAAAAAAAGATGGCGCTAAAGACCGTGGGGGCGGGATGACATTTTGGTTTGCTCGACATCTGATAGGATCACAGGAGCATCTCGCCTTGACGTATTCTACGTTAAATTGCCTGGGTCTTTGGTTGGCTGGAAGAAATTGTCTAAGTCCGCCAACCAGAGGATAAAATCTGTGAAATTCTCGAGCAAATTACAGTGAATATTATGTGTCAAGTTCTCTAACGGAAGTGGAAAAGACGTCAACATTTTTCATTAAGAAAATTGCCGGAAATAAAGAATGGATTAATAATTACAAAAATCTTAATTTTAGCTTAGATTGCACAGACTGCAAGCTGTTTCACTGAGTCTTACTTAACTCGTGATCTTCAATACTTAATCTTCGGGTTGTAATCTAGAAAAGAGAACGGCGCAATTAAACGTAACTTTTAAAAAGCGGTTAAGCCTGGAGTCTCGATTTTTTTTAATTTTTTTTATATCTTTTAAAGTATGCATTGTAAAATTATAAAAAAATATGTGTTCGTATTCCTTATAACGATCTTTCCCTTTTCAGTGATATCACTGGGTTCACTCGTATGATTCCACAAATTTCAACTTTTTTCGGTCAGTAGATTCGGAGAAAATAAGCCGTGACAGAGGTACAGACAGACATACACAAGTGTGATCCTATAAGGGTTCCGTTTTTTTTCTCTTTTGAGGTACGGAACCCTAAAAATTTTATAAGTACTTAATGTAGAGATTTATGTTCTATTGTAGGTAGGCGCCATATCTCCTGCGTATCACAGCTTAAAATGTTAAATGGACTTGTGCCCAACGCAGTCTCGGTAAATTCTGCGTATTAATGCCACCAGCCTCCCAGTTGCCGGCACGCCCAGGAATTATATGCGTATTAACTGCGCAGTTGCGCTACGAGCCCTGTCTGAGCCTCTGACGGCGGTTTTTTGCGCCGACCCAGCCACAATTCAATAAGCAGGGAACGAGAATCGCTGTATCTAGGCAGACGTAGCGATATGGATATTTATAGGCTTTGGACAAAAAACTGGAATCTGCGTCTTAACCGCTATCTCTTGTCCCAACCGAAACTTTGAGTCTAAATAATTTTAAGCATTTCGCAAATCGTTATGCAGACTGTGAAAGACATAATACATAGTTTCGCCTGGTGTGCTTATGATCACGATCGACAGTCGACCAACTGCACCATTGAGCTACCGAGGCTGGCAGAAGTTTCTAAAACGCGAGATTTGTCTGCCATTGATGGCATCAATTTTCTCCAACAAGAAACAGCTACGCCTGCGATATAGTTTCTAAGGAAAACAGACATTTATCCGTAGCATCTATCGCTCTATGTACTCACGATGTAGTCACCCATGAAGACGAGACGGAAGTATACGTATACCTAAATAAACTGTGTTAAGAGCTGGTAATTCATCTCTCTCGTATTTTTTTTTTCTCTCACTTAGTGCTAGAATTAAGACGAGACGGAAGTTAACTTTCTCCATACAAAATCGTCTTTCGGCATTTGTATTTATTACCCCCCTAAACATTATCCGATTTTTACAATTCTTTTTTTGTTGTATTAAGGACAGTCGAATCTACGTGATTCGACTATCCTTAATACACTTAATGAAATTCATGACATCAAAAAATAAAAAAATATTTTTTTCGGTCGAAATACAAATTTTTAGCTCCGGTGTTGTAGGTATATTTCACCTAAACAAAAAAATTACAGGCACGTAGATTGGAATAGTGTAAAACACCGGATAAGGTTTAGGGCGCTAGAAAACATAAATGCCGAAAGACGATTTTGTATGGAGAAAGTTAAATTCCGTCTCGTCTTAATGATGACGATCGGTACGGAAACTGGGTGCGCGAATCAGACTCGAACTTGACCGATTTTTTTCCTCGAAGCGTAGGCGAAGGTTTAGAAGTGTATTGAAGATTTTCTCGATAGGGTTATCCAAAGAATCGCTTAGTGCGCGTGCGTGGTAAATCGATTGTGAAAGGATGCAATCCCTGCCCAACAGATCGGAAGGAGAAAAGAGGTGGCACGTAGAACGACGAAATGTCACAGAATGGGCATATTCATTATTCCTTTTTTTATTATGCAATGTAGTACAGTCTCGGGTCCTTCAACAGAGGCGTGAATAGGCACCTGTTAGGTCGACATAGAATTCGAAACCTCCGCATGCGACCGAATGTTCATGAGCGTGGTTAGGCACCTTATGGGTGGGTAGGCGCCACATGTCGCGCTTACTTAAAAAAAAGTGCATTTGCGCACTTTTTTTTTATGTTATCTGTTATGGGTGGTTGATTCGGAGGGGCCAAAGCGCATGCTACGACCAGCCAATATCACCCTCCGAGAAGGTAGGTACCATACCGGAGACTTCCCTGGATTGCTGGACTAGAGGAGAGCACAGCCGAGGCTGCTATGCGGCCATCTTACATCCAGTACGGTGGTACCAACCCAGTCGGCTACAATTGAGCCTACCACCTAGTAAGGGGCAAGGGCTCTTCTGTAGTTTCTTGTTTATTTTCGTCTACTATTTTACATCTACTATCTACATAAACAGAAAAGAGTTTATAGTCCATTCTATTACGAGTATATTTTAATTACTTCGTTCTTTGTATCCACCATTTCGGATATAAAGGAAATCATTTTCGCTTTTATTTTCCCATTTTATACATAAAAACAAATATTTGTGAAGAATGTGCTACACGCCAATCTACACAACACAAAAGCCTACAGAGAATACGAACAAAAATTGTCTTATTGTCGGAAGGTACCCTTTAAAATATTTAATGTCAATGTTTCCGCCTACATTCACGTGATTATTTTTATCTATTCAAAATCGTCTTACGGGGTAAAAAAGAGTAAAAAAAATATAAAAACTGCCATCAAAAATGAATGAAATAAAAAAAATCTAACACTATAGTTGAAGGCGGTCGGTTATTTTTGCTTGCTTTTTAGCACCGCCTTCAACTCTAGGGTTCGATTTTTTTTTCATACATTTTTGAAGGCGATTTTTATATTTTTTTAAATAGTTTTTTATTTCCCAATTTTTTATTTTAGTAATTTTTTGCTATTAATGTACTCGGCGGAATTCCGCCTAATTGCAATGGGACCGCCACGGGAAGCACTAGCTTTCAAATAAAAAAAGAATTTTCAAAATCGGTTCACCCAGTCGAAAGTTCTGAGGAAGAAAATACAGTCGAATTGAGAACCTCCTCCTTTTTTTTTAAGTCCGTTAAAAAGTGATTTTTCGAACGAAAAAATTTGAACTTTTATTTGTTGATGTCATGAAGTTCATTAAGTTTTATTGAATTATTACTTGTCCTTATTACAACAACAAAATAATTGTAACAATCAGATAAGGTTCAGGGGTCGGGAAAACATAAGTTCCGAACAAATTTTGATGTAATTTGTAGGCATATTCGCTTAGAGCGCACAGCTGTCCCTCTTGCGTGGCGAACGGAGACAGCGATATATTGTTCAAATACCTAACATATCTGTGTATAACATAGCTGTGTATCCATTAGAGCAGCCTCAGGCCGAGCAGCCTCAACTTGGAGCAAACTGAGGCTGCTCACTCTGAGGCATAGTCGCGAGGCACGTTGCGGATCAAGGTGAGCCGTGGACCAAGTGCACGCCTCGGACTGAGGCTCCTTTGAGCGCGGCAAAAAACCGACAAAATATGGCTCGGCGCGAGGCGAAGAATTTGCCTCATGGCGCGGCGTGCCTCAGGTTGAGGCAGTGTCTCCACTTGTGCGGCCTCGGGTGGAGCGGCTGCCTCGCCCCGAGTCTGCCTCTAGTGGATACGCAGCTTTATCACGTGACTAACTTAGGTCTGCTCTTAATTCTAGCACTAAATGAGAAATGAATTACCGGCTCTTGACAGAGTTTATGTAATGCTAAATAATAAAATTTACATTATGAAATACGATATTTTATTTTATAAGTAGCAAAAGCGGCAAGTAGCACTATTTTTAAATATAAAAAGTAGTACAGATAACTAAATAATTAAAAACTACCAAAACAAACATTAAAATAACTATCAAAAGGGGCGGCGTTTTCAAAAGTTCCCCGATATCTGTCCCTTCTGTTAGATCATGATTCGTTTTTCTGTGAGGCTGTCCGGGGAGGTGGCAGGACGCATTAAATTGTCCCCCCCCCCCCCCCCAACCCCTGCTCCCGCTCCTCTTCCGCTTCCTTCTCAATTTCTCAAGCGGACTGAAATTCTCAATTATAACTGCCGACTGCGAGAATACTATTGACATTTATTATGTAAACTGAAAGAACGTACATACAATTATATGGGGTGCTGTGATTGAGAAATATTGTTTAAATTGCATGAATTATTGAATTGAATATACATTTTATTAAGACTGATTGAAACGCTTTCAGGTGGGGAAGGAGTACTATTCGGTTGATGAATTCCAATGGATTCCGTACCAAAATGGCAAAAAAAGAACCCTTTTAGTATCACTTCGTTGCCCATCGTTTCGTTTCTCTGTCTGTATGTCACAGTCACATAACTTCTATTACCTATATTAATACATACATTAATACATACACCTGTTTCCCGGTGGTGTAGGCAGAGACAACGGATCTCCATGTCCTACGATCCTGACACACCTCTGCTGCCTCTTCCACTCTCATAATGTACTTCATGCATGCTCGTCGGTTACTGGTACTACGCACTTGACCCTTTTTGAGCACATGCCCGATCTGGTCCAGGTACGTGCGTCTAGGGCGACCCTTCCCGATTCTTCCACTCACGTTTGCTCCATAAATTTCTATCGTTAGTCTCCTATCGTCCATTCTTCCTACTTGAGCGAACCACCGAAGCATTCTTTTCTCAATCCTTGTCACTATATATTCTTTCAGACCACTCACAGCGCTCTCGCACTACACTATTTCTTAATCTATCTTTCATTGTAGCTCCACACATGCTCCTCAACGCGCGCATTTCCACAGCATTTATCCTGCTTCGTGCTTCGTCTGCCTATAATATGCAACAAGAATGTAAAATTACCTGTACAAAATGTATATCAATAAATATTATATTCTATTCTGTTCACACAATATAGTAAAAGCAATAGGTATATCAAAAGAAACAAAGAAGTACATATGAGATAGGAAAAGTACTGAAGAGGCTACAATTTTGTTGTCGGCTCATACAAAAATTTTCAAAAACCTTCCTCGGGACGTAAACATTTCTCCAATATTGATTCCTGGTTCTTTGATTGGTTTCAAAAATGCAGCAAGTAGTATTCTATGTTAATAATTTTATTTCAAGTTGTCCTTTATTTACTGAAAATTAAATGCTAAATATGTAAGATTTTAAATAAAAAGTATTCAAAATAATAGTGCTAGAAACACAGTTATTAACTGGAAAAACAAATTTATGATAACATAGAAGACAAGGTACTAAGTTTTAGAAACCAATGAAAGAAAAACATTACCGTCCTTCTGAGACAGTCGGGTAAAAGAAAAAGTGAGTAAAATCGAGAAGTTTTGTAATAATATACACGACGTTTCGGGATAGGCTTTAAGAAATTCAGGAATAGAAAGTACTCATTATTAGAAGAAAAAAATCCTTATCACTGAAATCGCAAGTTCGAATTTTTTGACGTGATGACGTCACGTCTTATAAATTGATGAAGACCGGTTGCACACACGAAAAGTGTCACGTTCCATTTGAGCCTGTGTGTGCAAGCGAGAGCGCGTAACAAGCGATAGAGAGGCACAATCGGTATAGTCAAAGTTACCATGGAAACGTCTTAAGAAGTAAAACTGTCAAGATCAGACAACAGAAGTTTATTGATGGCCAGTCACAAGATGATTAATCTTTCTACTGGAAATAGAATCATTATGGTTTTGAACTAAAAAGCTGATCTTTGCTCTATGTACTACGACGTCATCACGTAAAAAACTATCGTCCGTAAACCGACTTTACAGACAACTAATTTTTTTCACACAAAAATTTGAATTGTAATTAAAACTCGATGGACAATGAGTCTGCGGAAATTTGGCAACAGTACTGTCTAGGTCTAGTGAGTGCAATGACCTAGTCCAGTCGCCTGTTTCTTTTGATCTCATTGGACTTTCTGTGTTTGGAATTGACCTAAATTCAGTTCAATTCTACTAGATAAGTTTACAACATACCCATTTCTATCCATAAGTTAGTGATTTTAATAAAGACGGACGTTAACCGTACACCAAATCTAGATGAAACTATTTTCACCAAAAAAGTACTATAAAATGATTGAATCTCAGAAAAAGCTTCAGAGCTTTCGTCTTCAAATATGGACGAAACCCTATCCTTAAACATGCTGTATTTGCAATAACAATTCTATGTAAAGAAATAATAAATGCATACCTACATATATTTATGTACAATAGCTTATAAAAATAATCAGACATTTATTTTCTTAAAAGCGATTCCATGTAACGAAAAAACTCATCGACATTCTTCAACAGAAAGTTTTTTCACCAATTGGTATTTTTCTAAGAAGGCACTCGAATCACCTAAAACTCTAAAGATTTTATGTCCACGCTTCGAGATCCTGATGACCAGATAACTTCGGCTCAGGTGCTGGCACAACTAAGAGCTCCATAAAATTAGGTAAATGCACCATCGCCCACACAATGGGGGTAAGTTAGAGTTACCCCCTTAGAACATCCCTAAAGTGAGGATTTAGTAACATCTTTTATATATGCAAAACTAAGAAGAATAAGCTCCTAAAAATTATCAGTAGGTTTAAAAAACATAGTTTTTTTGTTAATTTGAAAATACACACGGCGATAATTTCGTGTTATACCTAAATATATATATTTTTTATTTGGATTTGAACACACTTAACCTCTGTGGCTTATATATAATTGATTTATTTATTTATTGGCACAATTAACAGAAATATGCTAAAAGAAATAATTACACAAGAAATAATTCATATAAGTTCCTAAAACGTGCTTAATTTAGTTGAGCGTAACAAAAGAAAAGAAAAGAGAACAATAATTTAGAAAAAATATATATATACATAAATAAATTAACCAATAACAATATAACTAGAAATAGGTAGGTACATAAATCTTAGTAAAATTAAATATATAAGTTAATAGTAACAAATGAAAAATATATGAATATAGAAATTCTAGACTGCACAACATTTAATAGACAAAATTGACAACAACAACAAAATCTGTTAAGTGTGAGTTTTACTCGCGCACGGAGGTTTCCGTATCTATACGCTATCAATAATATCCGCCTATCCGCTCAGGTGGTATGGTCTTCGAATTTTAATTTCGAGGATTTGTAGGACGATCGGAGAGAAGCCTCAATGAGGTCGATAGCAATTTACGGTGGGAAAATCACAGCATCTCAATGAGGTCGTTGGCAATTGAGCGGCTATCTTTTGTCTTTCAACAATGCAATGTATAAAAACCTGTGGCGCCATCTATTATTCAGAATCGTGAATAATCGATTTTTCGGACGTTTGTTGTATGAGAGCCTTCCTTAATTTTTTACATTTTCTTTTTTTCATTATTTGTACAGTCGGACGGACGGACGGACAGACAGACGGCGGAGGCTTAGTAATAGGCTTCCGTACGGAATACGGCAACCTAAAAAAGGACACTCTACTCTTGCCATCAGTACGCTCGCACATTCACACAGGCAACTGTTTGTCGGTCACATCATTGCTTTTCAAACGACCAAAAATAGACCAACACTAAATTCGACCTCAAATTTATTTCCCGATTGAAGTTCCCTCAGTAAATCATTTCCTAAAGCTAGGGGTCGAAATCGAGTCACGTTTAAAGCATTTTCTGGACGTCAATTTACAACGGAGTAAATTGAACAATCGAGTGCGATATTCCGAGAAAATCGGTCAAGTGCGAGTTTTACTCGCGCACAGAGGGTTCCGTAGATTCGCTATACCATACCTGTCAAAAATTCATATCCGTCTTTCCATCTTTTATCTATCTACAATGCAAAAAATAAAAGCCTGTGGCGCCATCTATTATTCAGTAGCGTGACTAGTCGATTCTTAGCACGTTTCTTGTATGGGAACTCGCCTTATTTTTTTTTACTTTTTACTTTTTAGGGTTCCTTTCGCAAGGGACACAGTCCTTATGCCTTAGTCGCCTTTTACGACATGTACGGGGAGAGATGCAGTGGGCCTAGTATTTTCAAGGGGCGGTACTATGTAGATATTCATTCCTGAAATATCGTACCTACTGACAAAGGCTCTTTACACCTGATAAACTTATGTAATAATTCTTTGTAGCCAGAATTCTCAGTAAAATTGTCAATCTTGCTCTCAAGCTGTGTTTTCGATAGACTGGGCGGTGTCATTATGTGGCTAGTCATTAAAATACTTGTATTAATATGTAGGAAAAAAATTAATACCCTGCGAGGTTTCTTGCCGGTTCTTCTTCGTGGTTGTAATTGTTTATTGTTTATTGTATAATTTCATCCATAGTTAGGTAACCTACGCTTGGACATGTCGAAAATCCCACCAGTTCTAAATTCAATGCGAAGAAGAACTGACAAACAAACTTCGCAAGTCATAATGTTTTGTTAGTACCTTTATAAGTAGGTATTATACAGGGTGACCCAGTTATAGTAGTCCAACAATTTTTTTTAGATGGAGGACATCATGTTGACTCATTTAAAAACAACATTAGTTCCGCGAAAATCAATAGTTTAGAAGTTATGATTTCTTTTAACTTTTTTTGAAATTTCTCTATTTTAGTCACATTAACCGCTCTAGTTGGATATCTATTCCACAAAATCGAATGAAAATTGGTATGGAAGTAGAGGAGACATGTAGCTAGTACGTAATGAATAGTTTTAAGGTTACTCCTAGACTGTACTGTTTCTATAGCCCTTTCAGTGAATTTTTGTTCAGATTACATTAAAACTGATGATTTTTTTAAAAATCACTGTGAAAAAAAAAGTACTACCGGAGATTTGCCCATGCCCTTAAAAACTACCTATACATATCACAATTCTCCAGACCAAAAATTGTAGTGGTGTAATAATTGTAACATATTCAAAATTAACATAATGTGTACAAAGTCACTGCAATAAAAAGTGACGATTACCTTAATTTTTAAAATCTTATTTTTTTCACAACGTTAGTTCAACTACAATTTCACATTATTCACAAACCTGTCTCTAACAGCGCTAGTCTACACATAAAAACTATTTATTAATGTTAAAATTTTTTTATTTTTTTTTTATTAAGGTAATCGTCACTTTTTATTGTACTGACTTTGTACACATTATGTTAATTTTGAATATGTTACAATTATTACACCACTACAATTTTTGGTCTGGAGAATTGTGATATGTATAGGTAGTTTTTAAGGGCATGGGCAAATCTCCGGTAGTACTTTTTTTCACAGTGATTTTTCAAAAATTCATCAGTTTTAATGTAATCTGAACAAAAATTCACTGAAAGGGCTATAGAAACAGTACAGTCTAGGAGTAAACCTTAAAACTATTCATTACGTACTAGCTACATGTCTCCTCTACTTCGATACCAATTTTCATTCGATTTTGTGGAATAGATATCCAACTAGAGCGGTTAATGTGACTAAAATAGAGAAATTTCAAAAAAAGTTTAAAAAAATCATAACTTCTAAACTATTGATTTTCGCGGAACTAATGTTGTTTTTAAATGAGTCAACATGATGTCCTCCATCTAAAAAAAATTTTTGGACTACTATAACTGGGCCACCCTGTATTAAAGTGAAGTTATCGAACCGGATATAACAAATTGTGACAAGTTCGAGTGTAGTCTTACTTTTTTTACACACCGGGTGAACTTGGTGCCACGTCAGTGCTTCCCTTTGGTCGTGCCGGCTACACTGAACTGAACGGAAAACACAAACTATTTACATAGCCGTTTCGACCGTCCTTTCATTCAGTGCGGTAGTACCAACCCGGGCGGGTTAAACCCTACCACCTAGTAATATAAGGGAGGCATATCCCTTAGTCGCCTTTTACGACATACACGGGGAGAGATGCAGTAGGGCTATTCTTTTAAAGTACTGGCCCCACACGATCCATATGAATGATCAATAAACAATAAACAATACTCGATTTCTGAATTGCCATCCAGTGAATTGACCTCCTAGGCAGTAAAAGTCGAATAAACAGACAGACCTTTCTTACTCGTCCGTTGCGACCGCAAGCTAGATCAAAGCTCTGGGCCCGCCCGACCCAGTTCATTTACAATTAAGAGAGATAGTACAGCATGCCGAGTCAGGATTAATCACAAATAATTGTTTTGAAACTGGAACGGTGCATAAAATAATAAGTATGATTTTAGATAGAACATCGCTAAGTAAGGATTTAGGAAAATCTTTTATATAAGCAAAACTAGGAAGAATCACAGAATCATTCCACAAGGGATTCAAGTGCACTAGAAATTCCACTTCGATGCATTGATGGATCCTACCAAGGGAGCCAAGTGGACGGTGGGAGCACGGGTGTAGCCAGGTTTCGTTTTCGTGAGGGGTTTTAGAAATAAAATAAACGCTAAATATTTTATAACATTTATTTTACATCATTCATTACAAAAAAATAAGTAATCTCCTGTTTTGCCTTAATTTAAGTCCCACTAATCAGAGCTATGTCGGAATGATGAAATATAAGTATTAGGTTCAATTTGAAATGTCGCGTACATTTTTTATTTCGGGGGGGGGGGGGGGGGGGGGGGGGGGGATGGGGGGAGGGGGGGAGGATGGGGGTTAGAAAAAAAAAATTATACATTTGAAATTACATCAATCATCATAATCAATATCAATTGAACTTATAATATATATATAAGGGAAGGTCATGGAGTAAGTTACATTGTTTTATGAAATACTGAGTTTGTAGACTCTATGTATGATACTAAAACTAAATTGACGATTTTTAGAAATATTGTCTGTATCTATGTATGTATGTTCCTCCATAACTCTTAAATCGATCATCTGAATTCAACAAAACTCCGTACAAGCACATTTAATTATACGAGACACAGGATAGGCTATAATAAAATATATAATAAAATTCATTTCCGGTTACGCTAAGATGTGGCTCCCATACAAACCGGAATGTTCCGCGCGACGAAGTAGGTGTTTGCTGTATGAGCGAGCGGGCGGCAGCTGGCGGCGCGGCGCGGAGGATCGGTGCACGGGAGGGTCCTATAAAAGCGCACCGAGCGGCCGCACCCGCACTCGCCATATTATACCAAAATTTAAATTTGATTTGGTTCCCAGATTCATTAAAAGTAGCCAAAGTTATACCTTTGTATAAAAAGGGATGTCATAACAATGTTGAGAACTATCGTCCCGTCTCTATATTGCCGGTTTTCAGTAAGGTCTTTGAAAAAATTTTGGAAAAACGGTTAATTAAATTCTTTATTGATAATGAACTTTTAAATTGTAAACAATTTGGATTTCGGAAAGGACTGTCAACGGGTGATGCTATAGCTTCTATGGTAAAATCAATATTAACTTCCCTAGACGACTCTCAGCATACTTATGGCATCTTTTGTGATCTGTCCAAAGCCTTTGACTGTGTAAATCATGAAATATTACTAATGAAACTAGAACATTATGGTATAAGAGACAATGAATTGCGTATATTCCAATCATATTTAGAAAATAGAGCTCAAATATGTGACGTCAATGGCTTAAAATCTAATGTAGAATCAATTACAATGGGTGTGCCGCAGGGTTCTATCCTGGGACCATTATTGTTTCTAACATATGTTAACGACATCTCGAGCTGTATAACAGACGATATAGAGATGGTAATGTTTGCAGACGATATCTCAGTTGTACTGAAAAACAATGATATAAGTAAACTAAGAGAATCCTTTTTAAATGTACTAGAATCTCTAAAATCATGGTTCGAATGCAACAACCTATTACTAAATGTTAACAAAACTAACATTATGCACTTTGCTCTAGGTACTCATAGACGTAATAACACTGATGCCATATTAAAAACTGCAGAAAACTTGTCATTAAACCTTGCTAATGAACTAACTTTTCTTGGGGTAATATTTGATAAAAGTTTTACTTGGAAAGCCCACATAAACTCTTTAGCTGGTAAGTTGAGTTCCGCTTGTTATGCTATAAAAAAAATTAAAGAGCTATGCGGAACTCATGCTGCAAAGACGGTTTATCATGCCTATTTTGAGAGCATCATGTCATATGGCCTTATGTTTTGGGGAAATGCAGCAGACTCAAATAGAATATTTTTATTACAGAAGAGGGCCTTGCGGTACATCCTAAATATGAAAACTAGAGATACTTGTAGGACAGCGTTCGGGGAGATAGGAATCATGACTTTACCAAGTGCATATGTTTACCAGAACATATGCTATGCCAGAAAATACATTAATGATTCCTCTCTTAATTCCGACAATCATAACTATGATACACGGTGTAAGAATAATGTACAACTAATAAGACATAGATTAGCTAAAACCTCAAAAAGCTTTATTTGTAATAGTGTTAGATTTTATAATAAACTGTCTTCTAACATAAAACAATTAGATGATAATAATTTCAAACGACGGATTAAATTAATGTTAATTGAAAAGAGTTATTACACTATTAAGGATGCATTAACTGACCGTAATTTTATCTAAGAGTTTGACTACTGTTTTTTCCACTAACAAACTTTGACAATTTGACATTTGGATACACTTTGTATCATAAATTTTTTTTTTTTTATATGACTTATTACATCTCTTTGTAATAAATGTAAACTAATTTTTATTTATTTTTTGACTTGATATAATATGAAGTATCAAAATTGACGATGGCACTATACACCAGATATAGGTAATTTAAATAGGCAGTGTGGTCAAATTCTTCAGTATTCATGTTTATGCTGTAAATATTAATGCTCCTGTGAGCGGTAGTATGGGTTAATTATTTGTAAGTTACTATAATATAATACTTATAAGGTACTAACAAAACATTGTGACTTGCGAAGTTTGTTTGTCAGTTCTTCTTCGCATTGAATTTAGAACTGGCGGAATTTTCGACATGTCCAAGCGTAGGTTACCTACCTATGGATGAAATTATACAATAAACAATAAACAATAAACAATGATTTGATCTAAATTTTTTGACGTGGAATCAAGTCTTGCTCATAGACGTCTTATCATTACTCATATCAAGGTGGGATGCATGTAAGCTAAAATATGACGTCACCGACACGAAACTTGTATAATATATGGTAAATACCGTGTGGGGTCGGTACTTAAAAATAATAGCCACACTGCATCTCTTCCCGTGCTAGCCACCTCTCACCTTGGCACGGTCCTTCCACCGAGTCATGCAGCAGGTGAGTCTTCGTGCCTTACTTGCTGCTTTATACTTATCTTGTCCTAAAACTTTGCTAAATGTGGTGGTCGATGTTGTGCCGTATATTTACAAGAGTACTTGCAGTACAAGACCGACTACTCTGCTTACCCCTATTGTCGGGATACAGCGTGTGGTATGTATGTATGTATGTATGGACAATGGTAATAGCAAAGAAGTAATAATATATCTCAATGGTCAAAACATTAGGTATAAATAATAACGTCGGTAGCTCAGTTTTATGGTCGGACAACCCTTAGCGCGGTCAGTACTTGGATGGGTGACCGTTCGTCCGTTGGAAGCTGACCGTGGTTCGGATTCCACGTTAAAATGTAGGTCCTTTCCCTTCTTGCCTTCTAGCTTGGTGGCAGGGTTTATCCCGGCCAGGTTGGTACCGTGCGACGGTCGAAACGGCTATGTAAATAGTTCGTGTTTTCCGTCGAGTTCAGTGTATGTAGCCGACATGAAATGAAGGGAAGCACTGACATGGCACCTAGTTCAACCGGTGTTATGGTCTGACATAACACCGATGTTGTAGGTGATGTCGCCAACCGTGTCAGTGTCCATAAAAAAATGAAATTTTAATTATTGGCGACAAGGGCATCGGTACTAAGACAAACTCGCCAGTACAGAGAGAGAGAGCTTCCCATTTTCGTGTCGAATATAATGAAATAAACTGGGCTTGGAAAATTGCTTGTATACCATGTGACATCTCATGAATTATGCAAGTGGCGGGGGCGGGCGAGCGAGAGCGGCGATTTTTTACGAATAACGCAGACTTATAAAATTTGCCCGAGCTCGCTCGCCTTGACGAAAAATTCGGTTGACTATCCACGGGAGACGCGCAATATGTTTAATCGTAGACGGAGCAGTTTTAATTAATTATGTGGTTATGTGTACGTACAAGACAAGGCATTTTCCTATCTCCGCACGACTCGTCGCAGAGAGACCCAGCACCATTTTGTTTTTGACATTGAGAGCTTTTGAGAACCCATTTGTCGCACCGCTAGGGTGTAGATCTGTCTTCCGGCGAGTGTGTATCCCGAATCCTTTAACCTGGGTGTATTGAAACGTCGTAGCCTAGAAACCGTCCGCAAATCTGCTTACATGCCTAACTTAGCGTGGTTTCGCGAGAAGAGATGATTTTGGCTCTGTCGACTGCACCAATGGTTTCTCGGCAAAGCACAGCCATGTTGGTTTACATAAAAAAAAATCACGGATCTCGTGCATTACATGTTTAGTACATGGCTTAAATAAAATCTTGTTTTTAAAAAGTTGTTTTTATTTATAATTTTTATACAAATATACACGGTGTTGCAACCCCAACCGTAAAACCCGAAAGGGGGTGATTCTGTACGTGAAATAGAATAACTCTTGTTCTACGACTTTTTAATTTGAAGAAAAAAAAAATTTTTCTCCATACATTTTGAGAATAGGTATTTAAAATTTGTATGGAAAAAATATTTAAAAAAAATTTTTTTTTTCGCGACAGAAGTTGTTTAGTTTCACATATAGAATAACTCACTTAGGTCAGTTAAAAATATTACGGGGGAAAATGCAACACCGTGTATAACGAAATAAAATATTGAATTAATTCAACATTTCATATGTAATCCTTTTTGTTATTGCCTAGCTAGAGTGAGCGGCAATATGCACGCTACATCAAACCCTCCGCAGTATATTGTCTCCGCCTCAGTTTTATCCTAATCTTCTAGTTATCCAGATATTTTCTGACTGGTGAAGCCAGACAGAGTTATGGATGAATGCTCGCGCGAATGTGTTTCTAAGGATTATACGGACAATGCTGTGATCCTTTATACGTATTCTGGACATTGACAGATATAATTTGTATTAATAAAATTCACTCGCTGAATCCGCGGCTTCGTTCTTGCGTTGACAATTCCCGCTTAGAGAAATATATTTCATAATCAAATTGAAATGAAATGAAATGAAAATACACTTTATTGCACAAAAAGTGGCAAAAGGCGGACTTAAAGCCTAAGGGCATTATCTGCCAGTCATACCTGGGATTGTGAGTAGAGTAGATGGGTAGTGCGGAAAATTAAATGAGAGATTTTTTCAAGAGTATAAAAATAAATAATAAAACATAGTTAATAGTAATAAAATAAAACTAAATACATTCATGACATACATATATACAAGTTCAAAAGTACATACATATACGCAATAAAAACAAATACAAACACGTACACAAATTCAGTGTGAAGAATAAAAATATTAAATAAATGGACACAAACACATAAATAGATACATACATACATAAGTTACGTACATATTACATTTAGGTATGTATAAATTACATTTTATATTAATAGCTTTTATATTATAAAACCAAGTGAATAGAAGTTACAAGAACGTAATTATGTAAAAAGTTAAATTAGAAATTTAGACAACCGACCCTTAAATGTCATAAATAATTTCCGTTTACTTACTTATAGGAGTCGAAGGATGCTCGGAGGACGGCCAAGTAAATACCCGCGTAGCTTGAGTTTTTATATTGTATTTACTTAGCGGTCCCCCGACAACCCCATCCAATTTGGTCAATCGTTTTACTTGATGCATGCACAGTAGACAAATACAGAAACAGACAAACATTAAAAAATTGTTATAAAAATAATAACTTTACTAAATAATTAAATAATGGCCATGAAAAATTTAATATTATCACAATAAAAAAATTTAATTAATACTAAACTACTTATAAGAAAATAAATTAAATTTAACCAATTCTATTACATATTACAATCACTTGCCACGAAAGAAAATTTCAATATAGAGACATGTGAATTGTATGTTTTATGTTTTAGAAATTACTAATAAAAACTTTTAACTTTTACTTTTTATGTAAAGTTTACAGTTTTATTTTAAGTAAAAATTGTTGATATTTGTATGAATAATTTGATTAGTGGTGTTTGCCATTTACCTTTGTATTACTTAATTTTTGTTAGCCTATGTACCGCGGATTCGTTCGTGTCAAAATTTGGACTTTGTTTTGCGAATAAAATAAATTTCGAATTAAATATGTATAATGAGGTTTCTCGTACGGGGGAGGGGGGAGCGTGAACTTTTTGAAACTGACATCGCCAGAATTAAGAGTTCACGCGCCCGCGCGAAGCCGCGTACAAAACTTGTAATAAAATGAAGACTAAAAATGCTATTAAATCTGGCTCACTTAATTACTTTTTGATAATCTTTCTCCCTTCACCGATTAACTTTGATTAAATTTTAAGTAAACTTTTGCTATAATTTCAATTCAAAATTTTACTGACGAAAATTGTCACTGAGGTGTGCTGTCTCTTTGTTTTCTTCATCCCAGCGCAGTGGCTCGGCTTTCATGCTCGGCTTTCAGGCGCATGCTCCGACCAGCCAATATCACCTCCGAGAAGGTAGGTGCCCTACCGAAGACTTCCCTGGATTTCTGGCTATACTGGACTAGAGGAGAACACAACCGAGGCTGATATGCGGCCATCTTACATCCAGTACGGTGGTAACATCCCAGTCGGCTACGATTTTGAGCCTACCACCTAGTAAGGGGCAAGGGAAGGGACCTACAGTTTTACACCGGTTTCGAACGGTGAAGCAGCAGGTGTAGATATGCACGTAAATTTTTTCGTCAGAGAAAACTCATTGGTACACGCCGACCGGATTCGAACCTCGGACCTCTCGCATGAGAAGCCGATGCCCATACCACTCGGCCACCCGCCGCTGTTGATGGTGTAGCCGAGACGATCAACGAAAAGCACTGGCATGGCACATCACTCCGGCAGGAATCAGGTTGCATCTTGAGTGTAGCAGGTGGAGTTGCTATCCATTTCAGATTCCGTAAACCTAAAACAATATCATAGTGACCAGAGTTATTGCAGCACAACAACGATCGCTCTGATTACCCCGATTGTGGGGATAAAGCGTGATGGTACATATGTATGTATGTATGATATATTTGACTTCATTCCATCTAGGTAGTTCTCATTAAAGAAATGAAGAAAGAATTTATTACCTCACCTTAATTACTAAGCTGTTTAATTTACTAATAGAATAGTACTAAATCTTACTGGTGCACCCTCTTAAAAGTAACAAATTGCCAATCCAATTTTAAGAAGAGGATTTTCACGACCCAACTTTAACAATGATAATTCTTTTACGAAGCACTAAAACGTTATACTATAATATATATTACAACGATATATCGACTTCAACAATTATATATAATTTTTTTTATGTAATCCAGCATGGGTGACTGTGCCGAGAGACCAATGATGCAGTCGACAGAGCCAAAAAGACATCTCCTCGCGAAACCACGCTCAGTTAGGTGCCATGCCAGCAGATTTCCTGCTATTTATACATACATACACACCACACGGGTAAGCAGAGTAATCGGTGTTGTGCTGCAAGTACTCTTGTAAATTACAGCACAACACCGACCACCACGTTTAGCAATTTATTAGGAAAATATAATATGAAGCAGCAAGAAAGGCACCACGGACCCACCTGCTTGCCTGCAAGAAAATAAGCTATGACAGACGGATAGACAGACAGACAGACAGACACAGGCACGAGAGTGATCCCTTAAGGATTCCTCTTTTTCATCTTATGAGGTACGGAACCCTAACAGGAGAAATATAATAATTGCACTTAGGACTCAACAACTATATGAGAAATATAATTTTAACCGACAGATAATCGTTAACCGAGACCTCAAAGGAGGTGCAGGTGAAGGTGAACATCATTACTCACCCTACAGCGTCAGCCGGCATCCGGTATCGGTCCGCCTGAATTTATGCCGGCATTACTTTCTTATTACACGCTGCTCCTGCAAAATTTATCGTTCTCCGAGCTGGCGCTGGCGCATAACTTCAGGTAAGGCACGGAGACGCTTAAACTGTTTGTTGTAAGGAAATAATACTTAGAAGCTGCATTGTTGTGCATTTTATTTTTATGTTCTGCTTTTATTTCTCTAGGAAAGACAAGCATGCACTTTTAGGGTTCCGTATCTCTATTACCAAAATTACCTTATAGATCAAACTTATAGGTGCTAATTACTTTTAGATTTTAAATATGAATTAAATACTTTTTTACACCAATATTTGGTTTTAGTAATTTTAATATTATATATATTTTGTACATTAGAAATAAAAAAAACACATATTTTCCATGATATTTCGACTTATTGGTCGTCAACAAAAAATATTAAAAAAAAATTGGTTGTCTGTAAAGTCGGTTTACGGACGATAGTTTTACGTGATGACGTGGAATAATCGTAGTACATAGAGCAAATATCAGTAATTCTATTTCCAGTAGAAAAATTAATCATCTTGTGACTGGCCATCAATAAACTTCTGTTGTCTGATCTTGACAGTTTTACTTCTTAAGACGTTTCCATGGTAACTTTGACTATACCGATTGTGCCTCTCTATCGCTTGTTACGCGCTCTCGCTTGCACACACAGGTTCAGATGGAACGTGACACGCTTTCGTGCGTGCAGCCGGTGCTCATCAATTTATAAGACGTGACGTCATCACGTCAAAATTGTTAACTGACTACGACCAATAAGTGGAAATAAATATATATTTTTAATTTCTCATGTACAAAATATATATTATTAAAATAACAAATTTAAAGTAGTAACTTTTTTTAGGTATTTTATATTAAAATGTTTTCGTTGTTTTTTTTATGAATATCGTGTCTGATGAAATAAATTGATTAAGTTTTGATTTGAATTTTGATTTGCGTTTTGATTTGATTTCTGATTTTGATTAAGTCGTTACTTCATATAAGAGATGTTAACGATTACATTAGGTACAGGAGATAGTGAAGGAAAACACTCACGAATCACGATTACTACTCTCTGTGGTTCCAGAGGGCCCCCTTGTTGGCTGGGGCACTTCCGGGAATGTTTAAGGGTTTGATATCACTTTCGTCTGCGGCGACGACGAGACGCGGTGACGACGTATTGTAGGGAGGTACGAAAACCTAAAAACTGCCGACTTATTAGATAGAGATAATGATGCTGAAGTGGATATATTCAGTTACTCGTCTTACCGGTTTAAAAAACGTGTACAGGATATTTGTCGTACACTGTAATTGTGTGTACGTGCGGTATGTTCTTTCTTCTATTCGCGTTCCTGGATACACACATGTTATACACACACATTTCGTTTCTGTTAGCTTATAAATTTAATTTTGCTGTCATTCACCTACATATTTCTAGTTATTGTTGTTAGTTTTTATTTTTTATATTTAACTTTTTTTCTGTTCTAATTATTGTTCTATTTTTAAATGTATTTTTACTGCAATAAATTAACCACGAAGTGTACAAACGTTTAGGAACTATGTCTGTAAATTATAGTTATTTTTGTATTTTAACATGTTGGGACATATTTCTGTTGTTTGTGCCAAAATAAATAAATAAATAAAATAGATAGCAGTGGGCAAATTTTTACCTAACTACATATTTTTCAGTTTGATATCCTGTCTAATCTCCTAGGTGTTTATTCCATCGTTTATGTAACTGTGGAGTTGGTGAAACTGTCTCGTGGCTTAGAACTTGCTGAGGAGTTTACAAGTAGTTACCAATTCATTAGTTCGCGAGATATGTTTACTTACCAACGTAAGACGCTTAATGGTATTGCTACTACTCGCAGTTAGGCTTGCCAAATCTAATGTTAGCCTTAACGGGACATATCTACAACCTGCAGTCCTACACAAATAAGGTGGAGAAATGTAATACAGCATTTTTCTGTTATAATTTTTACGGCGAACTTTTAGAGTTTTTTTTATAGCAAACAAGTTTAGTAAGCAACACTACAGTAAAATGAAAGTAGAATCTTCCTTTACATTAATTATTCATATTTCTTGTGAGTATGTACAAACATACTCGTATCTTTCTTCCCGGGACAAATTGCACTCACCGGGACAAAATTATCCTTCGCCCGGGACACGGGACATTGGAGCCTAGCCCGGGAGAATCCCGGAAATCCCGGGCAACTGGCAACCCTACTCGCAGTACAGAACCCAGGCAGCAAGTAATGCGTGTCGAGCTTTAGAAAGAGACAATCCAGTAGTAGAGCTTCACCACTGTCGCACAGAGACGCGCGAGTTCGTGCGACAGGGACGGCACTTTACCACCGGATGCGGCAGGTGGCCGAGTGGTTTGGGCATCGCATCGGCCTCTCATGCGAGAGGTCCGAGGTTCGAATCCGGTCGGCGTATACCAATGAGTATTTTCTGGCGAAAAAATTTACGTGCATACCTACACCTGCTGCTTCACCGTTCGGAACCAGTGTAAAACTGTAGGCCCCTTCTCTTACCCCTTACTAGGTGGTAGGCTCAAATTGTAGCCGACTGGGTTGCTTATCGACATGCGACATCTTACATCCAGTATACCCAGCAATCCAGGGAAGTCTCCGGTATGGTACCTACCTTCTCGGAGGTGATATTGGCTGGTTGGAGCATCTGCTTTGGCCCCTCCGACTCAGTCACCTATACCGGATTACATAAAAAAAAGGATGGTCTCTTTCCAAAGCTCGAAACGCATTATGTGCTACCGGGAACTGCAGTGTAATGATTAATGCCTAATCTGATCTAAATAGCTTTTTTTTTATGTAATCCGGTATGGGCGGCTGAGTCGGAGGGGCCAAAGCGCATGCTCCGACCAGCCAATATCACCTCCGAGAAGGTAGGTGCCATACCGGAGACTTCCCTGGATTGCTGGCTATACTGGACTAGAGGAGAACACAGCCGAGACTTCTATGCGGCCATCTTACATCCAGTACGGTGGTACCAACACAGTCGGCTATAATTTGAGCCTACCACCTAGTAAGGGGCAAGGGAAGGGACCTACAGTTTTACACCGGTTCCGAACGGTGAAGCAGCAGGTGTAGGTATGCACGTAAATTTTTTCGTCAGAAAAAACTCATTGGTACACGCTGACCGGATTCGAACGTCGGACCTCTCGCATGAGAAGCCGATGCCCAAACCACTCGGCCACCCGCCGCTTTCCGCAGCTAATCTGTTGGCATGGCACTTAGGTCTTTAGCGTTCCGTACGAAAATGTTAAAAAAGAAACACGTATTGTACAACTTTCCTTGTCCGTCCGCCCGTATGTCCGTCTGTCTGTCTGTCCGTCTGTATGGAACAGCGCCTTAACTTCTAAACGGTTAGTCCTAGATGAATGAATATTTGTATGATAAACAAGCTTCCTAATAAAAAAAAAAACTCATCCAAATCGTTCCATCCGTTTGGGAGCTACGATGCCACAGACAGACACACACACACACACCCGCACACACACCCTCACCCTCACACACGTCAAACTTATAACACCTCCGTTTTTTTCGTCGGGGGTTAAAAATAGGTTAGGTTAGGTTCAAACTCAACACTGCAACATTGGAAAGTATAGTAAGTAGTACACATTTTTAACACCCCGTCAAAGTTAGTACTTTTTCCTCGCCATGCAAGCCATCAAGTAGGTAGAGAGGCGTAAAACCACCACGCGCTTCAGTGCTTCAGAGCTCGCTTGTAAATACAGTGAAGGGTTTATAGGGGTGCATCCCCTGCCCAGTAGTGCGAAGGTGGAACGGGGACAGCGGAATCGCGTTGAACAGCTGCTCCGAACACCCCCCGTACGTCCCTAGGAAGTTGCAGTGGTTCTAACTCGCGGAACACCACAGGGTCTTCCACCAGTCGCACGGCACGACGCTGGATTGAGTCTAGCGGCGTGTGCCCGCGGCTCCGTCGACGCAATACACTCTCCCTGTCCGTCTCCGTCTCCGTCTCCGTCTCCGTCTCCGTCTCCGTCTCCGTCTCCGTCTCCGTCTCCGTCTCCGTCTCCGTCTCCGTCTCCGTCTCCGTCTCCGTCTCCGTCTCCGTCTCCGTCTCCGTCTCCGTCTCCGTCTCCGTCTCCGTCTCCGTCGCCGTCTCCGTCTCCATCTCCGTCGCCGTCTCCGTCTCCGTCGCCGTCTCTGTCTCCGTCTCCGTCTCCCTCTCCCTCTCCCTCCCTCTCTCTCTATCTCTCTCTCTTTCTCTTTCTCATTATCGAGAACATAGCCAATTTGTGAAAGTCAAATCCAACGATTTGTTACATTGCTGTCAAAGTAGCATCTATGCAGTGGGCTGGGCAAGCAAATGTACCGTGGGACTTAGGCACGGTCCTTGCACCGAGTGGTAATTTAGGTAACTGTCTTCGTGCGTGCCTGTCACTTTGCCCTTTTAATGTTTTTCAAAATCTGTAAAAACATTACACAGGCCAAAGTTATTCATTTGCATTTACAATATATTCACTAAATATTGTTTTGACAGCACATCAGACTATAATAATAATAATTGATTTGAGTTCCTGAATTAACGCTTAAAATGTAGGCAGGGGTTGCAGAATCAATCTATATATAGCTATAAGTGAATTGACCTCCTGTGAGCGCAGTATAGGAACGTCAAGTTCTCTCAAAGCTTGCTAATAATGTCTATTCTTCATCTCCGGAAGACTGGGAATGCAGGTTCCATTGGGGATGGAAGCGATTCGGTTTGATATTCGAAATTGTTTCGCTGCCTTTAAAGCTTTTCCAACTTTTGAAACAAATTTTTAAGTTCTTTACTCTCTAACTCGTACGTCTCTGTGCGACAGACACAACTACAACCGTATTGTCTCTTTCTAAAGCTCGATGTACATTATTTTCTGCCGGGCACAGTAGGTACATATTCATATTCTCTAAAAGCTTATGAACGAGAATGGGAATCATTATTAAGTCAATCATATTAAATAATGAACTCGTCTTACCGGTGCGATAATGGTGAGCGCATCGCTGCAGCTCGACGTTTCAAGTCCTCTATGGGACCCGTTCTCAAGAGGACGTGCTAGCTCCTCCGGCAGCCAGCACGTCCACGCTCCTGTCAGTGACGTGCTGGCTGCCGGAGGAGCTAGCACGTCCTCTTGAGAACGGGTCCCATAGAGGACTCGAAACGTCGAGCTGCAGCGATGCGCTTGCCATTATCGCACCGGTAAGCCGAATTCATTATTTAATGAGAATGGGAATGTACTTAAAAATTATGATGGAACTAAATAAAATTACAATTCCTAACAATGAAGAGAAAAAAAAATTTGGATGGGTGACCGCTCTACCGTTGGGGGCTGACCGTAATTCGCATTCCACGTTAAACTGTAGGCCCTTCCCTTCTTACCTTATTAGGCGGTAGAGTTTATCTCACCCGGGTTGATACCACCGCACTGAATGAAACGTTGGTCGAAACGGCTATGTAAATAGTTCGTGTTTTCAGTCCAGTTCAGTGTAGCCGACATGAAATGAAGGGAAGTACTGTCATGGCACCTAGATCGCCCGGTGTTATGGGCTGACATCACGGATGTTGTAAGTGATGTAACCAACCGTGTCCGTTTCCATATAATAAAAAACGTAAATAATCTACCACGAAAATGGTGCGAACGGTTCTTACGAAACTGCTTTCGAAAATCGATCCCATATTCCCCCGGTGACAGCCTGAGATTGTCCTACGCTACAATTTCCTCTACTACGTTCGTCGTCGCCCGTCATTTTTCGTGTCTCATTTTTCTGCACGCTGTACTCGGAACAAAGAGCGGCTCGGTTGGTTGGTATATAGGAGTTCCTAGTATAATCCATTCGGAGTAAGTTTGCATTTTAATTGCATTTTTGTAACCTGGCAGAACCTGGTTGTCTGATCACAATCGCTCGATATCAACCAGCAGAGTGTAATTATGCATTTTACTCCAGTGGGATCTAGGTGCAGTGTAAGACCCCCAGACCCTTAAAAAAACAAAAATAATTTGCGTTTACTTTTATTGGACCGACCTTTCATTCAGTGCGGTGGTACCAACCCGGGCGGGTTGAACCCTACCACTTAGTAATATAAGAAGGGAGTCATATCCCTTAGTCGCGTTTTACGACATACACGTGGAGAGATGCAGTGGGGCTATTCTTTTAAAGTACCGACCCTATACAGTACAAAAATAAAATGCAATGATAAAAGCAGCGAAGAGAGACTACAGCATTCAAGTGGTGAAGGCAACACAAAACGTCGCCGCTATAACGATTACTGGCGCGCGTCCCGTGCACTTTCCTTCAGTTTTCAGAGACGTTTCAGCAAATTAAGTTTTCACTCGAAACTTGTGTCTTCAAAATTATTTCGTTCTGGAAGAATTCCTCCTGTCTGCATTGTCGACTCCGCGACTGTTAGCAGTTTATTTTTTGCTCTTTTACAAAAAGAGTACCTAGTTTCTTTGGTGAGTACTTTGTACATGACACAAAATATTATACGACATGTCGTTCTAATATACAAAGAAAACATTTTTTATTAAACAGTGATTAGTAGTAGTGCGACAGGCTAGCCACCTCTCACCTTGGCGCGGTCCTTACACCGAGTCATGCAGCAGGCTGTGTTTTCGTGCTTACTTGCTGCTTAATAGTCATCTTGTCCTATTACTTTGCTAAACGTGGTGGTTGGTGTTGTGATGTAATTTAGCGGAGTCTTTGCAGCGCAACACTGATTACTCTGCTTACTCTGTATGTAATACGCCTATCTGGTTAAAATTTCCTACCACTACATTATATATTACTTCGAGTGCGCTAAGTACCTATTTCCCAACACATTCCCAATGTTATTTTAAGATCGCGACTTCCGAATTTTTTAAACGTCTGCGTTGTATTATGTACGTACCTAGTATGAATATTCTCAAAACACTCAATGAGTTGCGAAAAACAAGAAAATAAATCCAAGCAAGTTTTTTAACTCATTTATAGTACCTTTATGAACACACCTATATGTTGTGGTCTATGACCACAACACTGCTGCAGCTTTCAAAAAGAAAACAATAACAATGTCCCAAAAATACTTTAAAAATGTATAAAAAAACATTTTAAAAGTAGGAATTGAAACCGGGATCACCTGATTGTAGAGCCTTACCTTTAACCAACTCTTAGGCAAATATCGGCACCACTTAATTCACAGTATCACGTGACAGAAACCACAAAACCTAACCATATCCCATTTTAAATATTCGCTCGCTAACGGGTATGTGACATCACATGACAGCGCGCTGACTCAAGGTAGACGGACTCGTGCAAAAGGAATCCCTCGCGACGTGTCGCACGCGCGGCTATTCACGATATAGCGTCCTTGTTTGGCGCTCGTGCGCCGCACGCAGAACTCCATTTCGGCCCATACTGTTTCTATGAAGTATCTTTTGTCTCACGCGCCAGCGGTATTTTGCCGATCCCCATACATTCAGATGGGAGACCCGCGTGCGTTTTTCGATTCCGCACGGGGCGCGGGTTTACTCGCCAAAACGTGCCTTGTGATCTATAAAATAAGGTCGAATTCACATTCGTATTTATTTGGAGTACGATTTTTATGGTTTTAATGTAGGTATGTTGTATTGTAAGATAATAGTTATTTTGAGTGAAGTGAAGACTTCTCGTGGTATGGTAGTGCGGCGCACGGGCGCACTTTAGGACCGGCCGCCAGTGCTTGGGACTATTTAAAGTCGTCCCAGCATTTAACTAAACATTTATTTCCAGTAACTACATTATTAATTAACTGTTAGTGTTAATAATTATACTGCAATGTTTTTGATTAATTAATATTCAAAATAAAGACAGCTATGAAATTACTACATCCTCATACATACATACGACACACTGCATCCCGCCAATGTGGATAAGCAGAGCAGTCGGTTTTGTCCTGCAAGTACTCTTGTAAATAACAGCACAGCACCGACCACAACGTTTACCAAAGTATTAGGACAAGATATGTATCAAGCAGCAAGTATGGCACGAAGACCCACCTGCTACATGACTCGATGGAAATACCGTGCCAAGATTAGAGGTGGCCAACCTGTCCCCCTTTAACACGGCATATTGTGCCTATGCCTTAATCGCCTTTTACGACATGCACAGGGAGAGATGCAGTGGGGTTATTATTTTTAAGTACCGGCCCCACACGGTAGATACGTCTTCATAGTAATATATATTTTTATGAAAAAGCTGAGAATACCAGACAGACAAACAAGCGGCTCAAAACAATTTTTTCTTCCCCATAGTGACCTGTATTATTCCCTTAAATCACCGAGACATAGTTACTTCTTACTAGAGAGTACACTCGGACCATTGAGTTGAGGCCATGCAGCCGCAACTAAGTTAGTCTATCGCGAGTCGCCGACGTGCACGCCGCAGTCCGCGCGCACCACACGCCTCAAATTCCGCTCTATCTATCGCTCGGTTCTCCATGCCGCGCCACTCTTGTTTCCTTTCTTTATACGCCAGTCTGTTGCCACTTGGTGTTTTTGAAACGTCCTACGCAGTGCATGCTCTATCTATAGTGATATAATAATGTTGATACCTTTAATATATTTATTCATATTACTTTTATACCTGAGTTTCGAATACCTCTCGACCATCATCTTGTTTATTTTCCTTTTTTGCTTTGTTTTTATTTATATTTTTCATAGTTTAGAGGTTGTGTTTATGGTTTTATACTGAAAATATATACTCAACAGTGTTTTTGGTTAGCAAGTACCTTACAATTTGCTGTTATGTTAGTCTCATGTTGAAATAGAACAGATAAATTTATCACAAACTACCATCTTCAGCTATGCTCGACGGCACAGAAGGGAACATGCCTTTTCACAAACGTACAATAATTCGCTCCTCTGCCGCTTTAGACAATAACCTCTTTACTACCCAGTCTTCTGATAACTCCACCGGCTCCAATACCTCACTGTTTTGTTAATTAATGTTAATTAAACAATAGAATACAAAATACTCTCGCCCACTCGAGACAACATGAGACTATTTGGCCATGTGTCGACTGGAGATAGATCGACTGTTAGGCCCGGCGCGTGCAAGGGCACCTTTTAGTCTCCGGCGACAATTTAACCATATGCAATGCAGAGTCAGCATGAAATAAAGCATAATTGTAACGAAAGGACTATAGTGGCAGGAGCGAAAAGTTGCCCGTGCGGGTTTTAGAGATTGACTATCTACTGAAGAAAAATCAACCATAATGGTGACGATTTGCTTCATTTAATACAGGGAAGTCTCCGGTATGGATATACTCGGAGGTGATATTGGCTAGTCGGAGCATGTGCTTTGTTCCCCCCGACTTAGCCACCCATACCGGATTACATAAAAAATAAAAAAATAAAATAAACAGGACGTGGTGAAAACGGCGGCAACTGAAACCAATGCCACTCGGCAGGGTTTGACACCTGACAGCTTTGGTAGCTCCCTCGGCTCCCGCGGCTCCTGCGGCTCCTTTCGGACGAACCAACCCAACCCGATATTCGTTTGGTCGTTTATGTGATTTGATGGCTCAGTGGTAAGAGTGTAGGATTTTTATTTTTTCGATCTCGACCATGGGTTCGTGTCCCTTTTGTAAAATTTTTTTTGTTTTGTTTTTTTTTAAGCCATGTTAGGGTGTTAAAATTAGGTTAAGGTTATTTTTTTTTATAACCAACTATGAAAGCTTGAAACGAAACACTCGGCTCGAAACGTAACAAAAACGACATGCACCGCCTCAACATTAGGTTAGGGTTAATATAGAGAAGATGCGTCGCGTAGCGACGCATCTTCTTTATATTAACCCTGGTTATTTTTTTTTAACCACCACAACATCATCCATACCCACTCATACCACCGGAAGGAGCTCAGGAGCCGCGGGAACCGCGGGCGCTACCAAGGCTTTCATGTGGCCTACCGCACTCGGCAACCTAACTTATCTATCATCGATATATTATACGTATCCCACAAGCAAACGTGAATAACGTAGGCGCCAACACTTCGCCGCTTAATCAAGGGAACAAAAGAGAGCGCGCTCGCAGACAAACTCCCGAATTGAACGAGTAAGTGTGTTCATGCTGGAACAATTACTACCTATTTGCATCCAGATTATGCTCGAAATTTTGAGAAAATAATTTCACAAGCCAGTAGGGGCGAGCAAGACTGTCGGTTTGATCCTTTGGGTAAAACTCTTTTGTTGCATTTCCGGTGGAAATGTAAAATTTTGCGATGCTTATTTTACAGGACAGAAGCCTCGGCTGTTTTCTCCTCTCTAGTTCAGTGTAGCCAGCAATCCAAAGGGAAGTCTCCGGTATGACACCTACCTTCTCGGAGGCGATATTGATATTGGATGGTCGGAGCAAGTGCTTGGACCTTCTGTGTGACTCAGCAAACTGTACCGGATTACTTAAAACAAATATTTTTTTAAAAATTTAATGTAGTATAAATCTACACTTATATATAGTAAGCGCGACAGGTGGCGCCGAGTCACTCATAAGGTGTCTAACGACGCCCATGGACATTCGGTCGCATGCGGGGATTGCAAATGCCATGCCGTTCTGTCTGTTATTATTAATGTGCGATTTTTCAATATTCCTTTTAAAATCTTTCTTATATAGATTAATTTGCCGTTTTACATCCTCTCTTCCAGAAATGAGACAAGTTTGTCAGTATCACTTCCTAATTCTTTGCTATAAATCAACGACGTGTTACACTAAAAATATTTTCTGTTTATAAAACACAAATTGAAATTAATTGATTGCGCTCGACGATATGCGAAACTCGTAAATGTAAATCCTCATACATCGATGAGGATTTGCATTATAATATTCCAATTTAAACCCTCAATATTATTGGTCGTCGTCGTCCGTCTCAAAATAATACGTCAATTGATCATTACTTCCTTCCCCCGCTTCGGGAAAAGATGATTGAAATTCAGATAGAAATATTTTTTCGTAAGTAGATTTTTTCAGTTACGATGTTACGATATTATACCTATTCTCGACGCTACGCTTCGCGGGAAAAATACCTAATAACCATTCTTAGATGAGCCAGTAAACGTCAGCTAAAACCCCACTTGAATTGAATGAGTAGTTCTCGACTTATAAACGAACATAGAATCGACGACGCCGCATCATTCGTTATAGAATTTGCGTTAAGCAGCCCGTACACGCTCAATACTACTGTCAGTATTACTGTAGGTACTAAACCCACAGCAATAGCAATATACGCATCCAGAAAGAGCGAACAAGTGCATAGTAGTTGTGTCCACTGATCTATAGTACTAGATGAGCTTTTATCATACATCACTCCCGAAAAAAGATGTCACCGACCAAATCTGCTTATAAGCTAAGTTCACAATGACTGATCCTTGGTGATAAGGACCAAGGGATAAGACCAAGGACTAAGGGATAAGGACAAGATGCCCTGCATAAGGGTGACAGGCTAGCCACCTCTCACCTTGGCACGGTCTTTCCACCGAGTCATGCAGCAGGTGGGCCTACGTGCCTTACTTGCTGCTTGATAGTTATCTTGTCCGAATACTTTGCTAAACGTGGTGGTCTGTGGTGCTGTAATTTATGATAGTACTTGCAGCACAACACCTATTGCTCTGCTTACACCGATTGTCGGGATACGGCGTGTGCTATGTATGTATGATAGATAGATAGATAGAAGTACTTTATTGCTAAAAAAACATTTTACATAAACAGACAATAAGTAATTTACATGAGAGGCAAAGGCGGACTTATCCCTTACAGGGCTTTCTCCCAGTCAACCATTGGATGTTTGAGAGTGGTATGTTGTGAGATATAAGTAGGTAATAGCAAAAGACTTGAGTGTGGGAATTTAAAATATAATATAAGGAAAATAACTATGATACACTATAAATATACACTACATGTATGAGCCTTGGTGTTGTATGGTTCACCTTATCGCTTTATCTCCAAAAATACGCGAATGAGGAGCGTTAGCGCATTCATAGAACAAGATTACTTTAATGCCATCCTTTTATTGTATTCTTGATGATAATTTGAATGTGAAGGCACACGCACACATTGTTCACCGACATGTAACACGTTTCATAGCGCTTTGGTTTTTCTAGTATTTATTTCTCTTCGGTGGTTGTGTCCATCTAACTAAAGGGCCCTACGGAGAGCACTTTTAGTTTATTATTATTAATATTCATGTGAATATGAATATTAGGGTGGTCCACGCTTGTACGGAGAAAAAAAAAATTTAACGTAGGAGTTGGGCCACCCCCTAGTTTTGTTACACATACCACTACTATAACGTGTTTAAAATTTTAGCCTCCTATCTTATGTAGAAGGGGGTGCTCATCGACTTTGAAATTTCAGAATTATATGAAAAAATCTTAAAAATTACAAATGTTAACCTTTATCATAAGTAAGTATTTTTTTATTCCAAAATATTATTTGAATACACAGAAAACCCAGTAAACAAAGCAGGACTTAAACTAATGCTAATAGAGATATATTTTCTTCAACCTAAAATAAAGTTAGTTAACGCATTTTTGGATGTATCAGTGGGAACAGTTTTTCTGTTTTGTTCCACTACATGAAGTATAAATTTGTTTCTCTTCCTCGTTCTTGGTGAGTATTGTGTTGTAGTATTCGAATAAATTTACCCCTCTTTCCGCAGTTTCGTTAACCACACGTAAATTTCTGATGCAACTTTTGCCTTGAAGTTAATTGACATTATCGCCAAGTCTCCGGAGGTAACTGCAAGAATGAGTCCTTGATGTCTAGAGCTGAGAGTGGCTGCAATGTTCTTTCCGATGCAAAAGCTTCCAAGGTAGCCTCAGTGGATAATTTAGCAGAGTTACCTCGTACTAAGCGAGACAGCCTTCAACATGCATTTTTTGAGTAATGGCCATTTTCTCGTTACAAGAAAGTTTAAAGCAGTTCATCTGATAGGTACCACAAGTAACGCTCTAGGACGCTCCTTGCTGCTGAACTAATTTCTGAATCAATAAATTCTAAAGCTTTTAATCTTTTCCAAACTTGCAAGTCATTGATTGGTGCATCTGATGCCAAAGGCGCTTCGATCCAAATCTTGGTGTAAATGAGTGCACCGAAACGAACAAATCGGATAATTTGTTTTTATTCTCTTTTGGTTAGCTTGAATACATGTGAATTAATCATAAACAGAAAAATCTTCATTGCATACAGCAGTTTCGCCATCCAACGAGCATGATGTATTGGTCCCGGGGAACACCAATGAATCCGCGCTTGTTTAGAACAATCATTGTGAGCTCTATTAGCTCGTTGTAATCATCCCGGACTTGCTTTTCTCCAGCTAAGACTCTCAAGAGTACTTTCAGTAAACTATTCGGTGCATGAACGGGAACCAAGGCAATCTTAGTGACAAGTTTTTCAATGCAGTGTTTTGGTTGTCTGGTAGGAATACCAGATTTGTTCCACACCTCTATTACTTCTTGAATAAGGATATCCGCAGAATCTTTTAAATTTTTTGATTCATCTAATATCTTGTGATAACGTAATAGAACTTGCTGAAAAGTGGGAAGCTGGTTTAGTCTCAGAAATGGCTCACAATCTCGACATCCAAGTATAAAAATGCCATCCTTTTTACGTGTTGAGGAACTCATTTTGATGCACTGGTACACTAGTTCACAGTCTGGTAATGAAGTTTTTTTTAGGTTTTTTTATATAAAACACTATTTTGTGTTGTCTTTAAAGTAAATAAAGTTCATTTAACACATGATGCTAACCTATAACAATGAAAACAAAATCAAGTTTTTTTCACAAAATTTTCAAAAATAAAACTCGATTGAGCATCCTCTTCCGCTAAAGCCAGCCAGCTGAAATTTTACTGTATTATTTCTATGAATACATGTTACAAATTTACGGGGTGGCCAAACTGAAAAACCAATAAAAAAAATTTTGGACCACCCTAATGAATATGTTGTCTGAAAAAGCTGTATCCTGTGCTATAGCTATGTTCCGAAACGCAGCTGGAAGCAAAATAAACGTAGTAGCAGCAACGAGGTATTATGTTTTACTAGAGCTATCGCTACGAAGAAAGACACAGAGAAACGGCGTCCCATCAGCTGAGTGAATAAGGCACGAGGACCCCCTGCTACACGACATGCACGGGGAGAGATACAGTGGGGCTATTCTTTTAAGTACGGACCCCCACGATACATTTATTGAAATGATTTTATTGGTTGCTTCATATATTATTAGCAATAAAAACTGTTAAAACGAAAACGAACAAACTGGTCTATCTTCTTTAAATTAGTTAATTTTCACTCACTTAATTTGCCTGTATCAAATCAAATTAGTTTCTCTAATTACGTTGTATACTAACTAGGTTACTTTGAATTATGAACATGCTGAAATATTCCCAATTGGGTTCAATCATTAAACGTTGGCTAATTAAAAATAGAATTTAATTCGTTGTAAATTGACTGAAACTATTTTAAATTAGGTGTTTAAGAAGATAGTTGCTAACTACAGCACATAGGAGACATTGGATTCGATTCAGCGTCGAGCCGTGCGACTAGTGGGTGACCCCAACGTGTCCCGCGATCTAGAACCACTGCAACTCCGTAGGGATGTCGGCGCCCTAAGTATGTTCTATCGCTTATTTCACGGGGAATGCTCGGAGGAGCTGTTTAACGCGATCCCGCCCCGTCCCCTTTTCACCTCCGCACAATGCGCACTGAGCAGGGATAGCATACCTATACGCTGGTCTTACAACGGATGCGTACCAATCGGTTCTGCAGATCTTTCCTCCACAGAAATGGTAAACTCTGGAACGCTCTCCCTGCCCACATCCCCCCCCCCCCTCCCCCCTCCCCCCTCCCCAGTATAGTCTCGAGTCCTTCAAGAGAGGCGTGAATAGGCACCTGTCTGTCAGGACGGCATGAAATTCGCAACCCTCGCGTACGACCGAATGTCAATGGGCGTCGTTAGGCACCTTATGGGTGGCTGGGCGCCACATCTCGCGCTTACTATAAAAAAAAGACTAACTAGATTAGACCAACAGTAGACTAGCAACAGTCTGTGATAAAAATCAAGTGAAGAAATTAATCTACAAATTTATAATAAAGCTTTTCGACCTTTTTTCGAATTTTTTGCGTCAGCTATTCATATTATTCAATTTCAGGATAAAAAGGTAGACGGCGAGTTAAAAAGTTACAAATAGGAGAGAATAGAAACTCTTTATTGCACACAATTGAAAGAAGAACAGTACAGACAAGCCTCGGTAGTTCAGTAGCGCGGTCGGTCGACTGTTGTTAAGCAACCTTGAGCGCGGTCAGTACTTTGATGGGTGACCGCTCGAACGTTGGAGGCTGACCGTGGTTCGGATTTCACGTTAAACTGTAGGTCCCTTCCCTTCTTGCCTTACTAGGTGGTAGGGTTTATCCCGGCCGGTTTGGTACCACCGCACTGAGCGAAACGTCGGTCGAAACGGCTACATAGCCGTTTCGATAGTTCGTGTTTTCCGTCCAGTTCAGTGTAGCCGACATGAAATGAAGGAAAGCACTGACATGACACCTAGTTCACCCGGTGTTATGGGCTGACATCACGGATGTTGTAGGTGATGTAGCCAACCGTGTCAGTTTCCATTAAACAAAAAAAGACAAGACAGATGAAATACAGGAGTGCGCAAAATAGGGAATATCACTGCAGGTCATTTCTTCCAGTCAACCTATAAGGACACAGTCGATCTGAATTTTAAAATAATATTAATAAAATCGTCAGAGTACGAACCATGTTGAACAGAGGAACATCAATCGTGAATTGATGGAATAAGAAAGTTGATGTCCTGCAGCCGTACTCCATAACGCAATATGAACAATGTTATTACGCGTCATATGCTAGAGAGAGCTCCCCTCCCGACGGTAAAAGAAGAAGGTGTTTCGTATGTAAAAAAAAAAATCCAGAAGCAGTGTGTTGCCTGAGACAAGGGAATGCATCTGATTTGTTCCATAGAATATCATAGTACTAGTTTGTAACTTTCATATGATGTAAGTACCAATGTTCCCATTTGGGAACAGATAAAAACTTGATTATAAATTATTTGTTTTACTTCACAATAATTTTTTTTATATTTTTCTCATAATATTTAAGGCATAAGGTTTCATAAAATGTAAGTTGCAACTTTAGATAAAATTTGACAGCCTAGCAACAGTCCGCAATTCTGCTTCAATGGCGCCTAAATAAGCGTGGCTTCGCGAGCAGAGGTGATTTTGGCTCTGTCGACTGCACCATTGGTTCTTCAGCACAGCCACCCATATTTGCTTCCATACAAACACAAAAGAGACAAAAGTATCAAATTGTGAACAATAGAAACCGATTGAAACTAAACAAAAAACCCAAAGAATTCCAACAGAATGAGGCGATTAAAAGTATCCCCGTAACTGCCCCTAATCATATTAACTGATGCCTAATTTCCTTTCAGATCCGCCTATAGCCCGAATCAGCGAAATTTGAATTCCGAACTTCGAGAAGGCGATAACGATTTATCTCTAATTGCCCTAATTTTGGAAAATATTTGGAAGCGCGCGCCCGCTCAGACTTAATGCATGTAATTTGGCGAATAAATTGTATGATGTGCCAACGGTGGCACGTATTTTCGCTGGTGGACCTAGAACCCAGCTTGTTGGGGGGCAGCACAAATAATTTGTAACCTACAAATTTGTGATGGTACATCCTTTTGATGACCAGACACAGCCAACAACACCACAACCACAGCCAATAACACCACTCGTCGTGAAACTACACTTAACGAAGCACCATCCCAGCTATAGGGTGGACAAAATAATTGAAACCTACAATTTGTGATGGTACATCCGTTGGATAACACACAGCCAATAACACCACATCCACAGCCAATAACACCACTCGTCGTGAAACTACACTTAACGAAGCACCATCCCAGCTATAGGGTGGACAAAATAATTGAAACCTACAATTTGTGATGGTACATACGTTGGATAACACACGGCCAATAACACCACAGCCACAGCCAATAACACCACTCGTCGTGAAACTACACTTAACGAAGCTCCATCCCACCTATAGGGTGGACAACATAATTGAAACCTACTATTTGTGATGGTACATCCGTTGGATAACACACAGCCAATAACACCACAGCCAATAACACCACTCGTCGTGAAACTACACTTAACGAAGTCCCATCCCAGCTATAGGGTAGACAAAATGGTGTCGATTCTTGACTATTTCATTGCCACTCCTTTCGAAGACCCAGGTTATACGAACTAAGGACCGCGCTCACCGGAAGACCAAATATAATATTTTCAATATCACGGGAAGAACACGAACCAACCAATGAAAAGTGTGCTCATGACTCGTGAAAGAAACTGTACCTATAAAACAGACTCAGTGAACCAAAGATGCGTCTGTGCTTTATTAGCATCTAGTCGTTTTGAAGTGACACGTGTCATATTTTTGAAACAAAGTCATTTTGGATATTGTTAATTTAATATTATTGCCCGTTTTAGCCCCCCGCGACCCGCTCTTGGCTAAAATTGCCTCTCTCTCTGCAATCATTCGCGAATTACGGCAAACGCTGTTATCAATTTAACTTTCAGCGAAATCATATTCTTAGGACCGTTTCATCCTGTATATTTTGGGTGTGTTTTGACATTTTTAGGGTTACCTCAAAAAACCGGCCAAGTGCGAGTCGAACTCGCGCACCGAGGGTTCCGTATCGCCATGTCATGGCTAGCGCTACTCACGCCATCTAGATGGCGTGTTATGAAATGCTTCATATTAGATGTTACTAAACCGTTTTTCTTAAATCTAATCCGGTATGGGTGCCGGGCCAGAGCACATGCCCCGACCAGCGTATATCACCTCCGAGGAAGGCGCTGTACCGGAGTGGATGAGGCATCAGAGGTGTGTCAGTATCGTGGAACTTGATACTTAGTATTCCTCTAACTAATGTACAGTCTGCGGTCCTTCAAATAAAATGTGAAGGTGCACCTAGCCGGCCGACATGGTATACGCAGACCCCGTAAATATCCGAATACCCGTGAGCGCTGCAACAAGGTATTTTACTAGAGCTCTTACTCGGACAACGGGCATTGATCCGCCGAGTTGAGGCACAATTTACGAATTGGGGCACATCGAAACTAGTCGATCACAAGTGGCCGAACTCATCGCACGCGCCACCGCCCACCTGCGCACATCGCGCGGCATGTATTTCAATGCACATGTTGGGTTGGCCTTGGCTGGCGTTGTCGTGTCGCTTACCGGCCGCTAGCCCCTCTCCGCTCGCTTCCCGCCCCGCGCGAGTCCCTCTCACCGCCCGCTAACCCTCTTCCCAGTCGCTTCCCGCCCCGCGCGAGCTCCCCTCTACCGCTCGGCTCTGCGCTCCGCCTCCCCGCTACCTTACCTCATACCTCAGCTGATGGGACGCCGTTTATCTGTATCTTTCTTCGTAGCGATAGCTCTAGTAAACCAGAATACCACTGCGTTAGTCTGGCGCGCGCCATACGTCGTGCTTCCCATAAAACAATTTGTTTAACTTGGCTTAACAGGCGTGACGTTATGCATTTAACCGTAACCATAATTCTGACCAACTGTCAGAATTTATTTTTCCAAGAATAGACTAATGCCCCTAGGCATTGTCAAGAATAGCAAAACAATATCGCCGAAGTAAAACAATACCTCCCATCTGTTCTCTCTGACTTTAATCCTGCTTCGTAAATATCATGACGGCGCGAATAGAAGGGGGGATATCGCGAGAACTTTTCACATAGATCGCCTCATCACTCGCGGAGGAAGCGAGGGACTCATACTGAAACGGGTTCTTGGTATATCGCTGCCAGTGCGACACTATTATTTATCGTTGCTAACACGAGATTGGTTTATAGTTGCTAATTGGACGCGGTCTATTGGTGGAGTGAATAATTATGCTAGCACGATGAGTTTGGCTATCGCTATAAGTGCGCTATATTAGTTTATTGTAGTCACTGTAGCACTTGCTAATACGACACACTGGTCTTTAGGTTTCCGTATCCCGTACGGAAGCCTATTACTAAGCCTCCGCTGTCTGTCTCTCCGTCCGTCCGTCTGTCTGTCCGAGGGCTATATCTTAAACCGTAATAGGTAGCCCGTTGAAATTTTCACAGAATATGTGTTATTATAGCCGATACAACAAAAAACAATAAAAATAAGAAAAAGTAAAAAAATCACGGGAGTCCCCATACAAGAAACTAAAAAGTATGCGCGCCATCTACCGAAAAGAGTACGAAGCATTTTAACTAATACATAGATGGCGTGAGTGGCGCTGACCATGACATGGCAATACGGAACCCTCGGTGCGCGAGTTCGACTCGTACTTGGTCGGTTTTTTCTCCTCAATAAATTAAAAAAAAAAAAAAATTAAAATTAACCGTGACCAATTGGTGACAGTTTTGTATGCGATGGTATCGTCATGTGTATCCCGCCCGTGGAGAATGGTGTGTATTTGTTGTCATCTATCAATACGTTAGGACGCACGAAGCGTGGGGAAACTTGCACGGTTGGAACGCAGCCAGAAGGCATTTGGAAAAATACTTATATAAAGTGGGTGCGAATAATTTTTTGACAGTATAGAGAATAATGTTGTTTTAAGAAAACTGACTTGGTTTCCAAACGCGATGTCAGCGTTTAGTTAGTAAATAAAAAAAATGTCTGATTAGTCAGAGAGAACAGATGGGAGGTTTTGTTTTACTTCGGCGATATTGTTTAGCTATTCTTGACAATGCGTGGGGACAATTAGTCTGTTCTTAGATAGAAAAAAAAAACAATTCTGACAGTATTTTTTGATTTTTTTTATTTTATTGTATTAAGGAAACACACAGTTATACAACATACATATAGGTAAATGGGTACATACAATTTAACATTAACCAATAAAGTTTCCACATAAATTATATAACTTACAATAACTAACACTGATGATAACTTACAAAATATATATATCTTAAAAAATAACAAAATACGAAAAAGAGTAGAAGTTTAAAAGTTAGAGAAAAATATATATTTTTTTTTAACATCTATTTTTTTTTATAATTTTTTTTTTTTTAAATGAAAATAATGTGTAGTTTTAAGCAGTTTTTACAATATTTTTAAATTTTTGTACACTTATATCAAAAATATCCACCTGCTGGCAAATCTTATCAAATGAAGTGCAAGCTCTGCTTATAAATGATTTTTTGAAGTATCTTGTATTGCCTTTCTTTGTCAAAAATGTATCCATTAATCGTGTAGTCTTTCGTGGACAACGGAAGTTAATCTTTGACAGGGAGTTGAGGGGAGTCTATGGAAGAATGTATGATTTTGCATAGCAAGATTATGTCCCTCGCCTCTCGCCGGTGCTCAAGAGGAGGTAAGTTTAATTGTTTTTGTGGATTATGAATGTTAGTCTTACGTGATACAAATTTAAAGAATTTATTTTGAATTTTTTCTATTTTATTTTTATACAAGCTGTGCCCGCGGCTCCGCCCGCTCTCATATTTCACTTCACTGCTAACCTCATAAGCCATTTAGCGTGATAGTAAGTAGCCTATAGTTGATGGGAAGAATCAAGCTATCCGTCGAATTTTGTTTTATTAAAATCGGTTTAGTGGTTCTCGAGTTATAAGCGGACAGACAGACACTCAGACAGACAGAAAGCAGACGTTGGATTTTATTATAGGTAAGGAAGGAAGGATACCGCGTACTGTGGATTCCACACAGCAGAGGCATATTCCAGATGGCTCCGAACAAAAGCAGAATATAAAATTTTAAAAGTGGTTGCTGAGCAGAAAGGGCTGCCCACACGCAGAATAAAACCCAGCATTCTGAATGCCTTCGACGTGATATGCTCGATATGAGATTTAAATAGCAATTTACTATCTTCTTACGTATCACACCCAGGTCCCTTGTTTCAGTTACTCGTTGTAGGGTTTTGTTATTTATCGAACAGCTAAAATGACAGTTATGTCACATTTTTTGTAACGTACATTTTTTAGGCTTCCGTATCCATACCGTCTCGTCTTTTTCTTTGCACAACCTGCATTTTACAATGATATAGATATAGTCATGGAGATTTCATGAAAATTAAATTATACAATCATATTCCCGCAGAAATAAAATCAATGCCCATAAAATTGTTTAAATCTACAATTAAAATGTTCTTATCGAAACATCCCATTTACAAGATAAATGAATTCTATAATATATCGCTTTTACTGCCAGACTGAATCGTTTTATTTTTATTTCTTTATTGGTAATTTTTTAAACCTTTATTTTTCGGAAATTGTGTATCTGAGTATTGTAACCTATTTTGTTTTTCCATTCTATTGGGAAACTCTGTTATAATTAATTTTTCAACAATATTGTAATGGAATATGTGTTTAATCTGATCTGTAAAAAAAAAACAATTGTAATGACCATTTCTATAGCATTGTATCCAAATTGATGCTCGTTGAAATAAATATACTTGACTATTTGCCTATTGACTATATATTATATACATATATAATGCACTGGCAGTTAGCCAGCGCGAGATTTTATACTTTGCCATAGAGTCAATTTATACTTTTCAAAATTCAAAGTAGGATTTTTTTAATGTTTCGAATGTGTCGTTTTCTCTTGTCTTAGTTTGTTTTTGTAAAATATTAAAATCACCAGATGTACTAAAATGTTGATCATTGATTAAATGATTTTTCCTCGATCGAATCGTCAAGAAGTTCTTTCATTTACTTCAAGAACACAAAGATATTACAGACTACTAGGTCAATATATATAGATATAGATATAGATAGAGATATAGATTCTGATAGGATAGAAATAGAGAACAGAGATAGAAAGGAGATAGAGATAGAGATAGAGAAAACATCTGTGTGTACCTAGGTACTTGCGATATCCAGTTCGTAACTTCAGCCTTGTGACGGGAAATTCAACGTCTTTGCGGAAGTTTCAGAAAAATTCTGTCGCTGGCTAAAAGTAAGTTTGTATAAAAATTTGTTCGAAATCTGAGCAACGGAGTTTGTAGCGAGGGACGTGGGTGCGTTACCCGGACGACGTACAACTTTTTCTTGTTTTAGGGTTCCGTATCAAAATGTTACAAAATGAATCTTTGTTCGCACTTACTTGTATGTCTGTCTCTCTTAGTGTAGCCCTTAACTTTGAAACACACCTAGAAAATTCCAATTTTTCATTAAAATGTATAAAGTAACAAAAAAATTACATGTGGCATATCGTTAAGGATATAAAAAATATTTTTAAAATATTTATGCAAAATATATATAAAATTATTAAAAATATATTAGGTTTTATTTAAAAAAATATTTTTAAGGGGAAATTTAATAAAAATACATAAAGAAAACCCTATACACCCCTCCCAACATGATCTCCGAAAGTAATAAATAAGTCATATAAGTCGTATACTGAAAAACAAAAAACCGGCCAAGTGCGAGTCGGACTCGCGCATCGAGGGTTCCGTACCACCACGTAATTGGCCGCTTTTTATTTTGCAGCATAATTACACCAAGTTCAACGGTTAACACACGCCTAGATTCCTTAAAAACCGACCGCCGAAGCTGTCGCCTGTCGGCGCACTCGCTGAAGTATGTTCCACTTCAGGATGAGGCATCTCTTGGATACCGTCCAAGCGGCGACAAAGAGGGCCCTTCTCAGCCGACTGCATTGATCGATGAATGCTTTTGCCGTCCTCAGCGATGTTCCTATCACGGGAATTATCAAAATATAAAATATCAATTTTTTCTTTGTCGCACCGCTAGAGTGTGGAACTGTCTTCCGGCGAGTGTATTTCCTGAATCCTTTAACCTGGGTGTCTTCAAACGTTGTATTAACGGGCTAGACAGCCTAGCAACAGTCCGCAAATGTGCTGGCATGGCACCTAACTGAGCGTGGTTTCGCGAGGAGAGCTGATTTTGGCTCTGTCGACTGCACTATTGGTCCCTCGGCACAGCCACCCATGCTGGTTTACATAAAAAAAAATCAGTTATAAAATAATCTATCAATTTGTCAAAGAGGTGCATATGGCGCAACTCTAAAGTGCTTAATAAATTTTAGCCACACAGCTTTCGAGGTAAAATTAATTATAGAGACGGGGGTGTAGTACCGTGTGGGGCCGGTACTTAAAAAGAATAGCCCCACTGCATCTCTCCCCGTGCATGTCGTAAGAGGCGACTAAGGGATAAGGACAAGATACTGCGCTAAAGGGCGACAGGATAGCCACTTCTCATCTTGGCGCAGTCCTTCCACCTAGTCATGCAGCAGGTGGGTTCTTCGTGTCTTACTTGCTGCTTGATAGTTGTCTTGTCCGTATCCTGTGCTAAACGTGGTGGTCGGTGTTGTGCTGTAATTTGCCAGAGTCCTTATAGCACAACACCGATTACTCTGCTTACCCTGATTGTCGGGATACAGCGTGTGTTATGTATGTATGTATGTAGACGGAGGTGTACGTACATAATACCTCGTTGGTCAGGGTATCAAATTTTTCTCACGAACTTGTTACCAAATTGTAGTCGAGCGTGTAGAAGAATTCTAATAGACACCAACGACAGCATTTTCTACTGCTCTTGTTCAACTTTCATTGGTTATTTACAAGTATTTAATTAGTTTTTTAGGGTTTCGCATTCAAACGGAAGCATATTACTAAGCCCACGTCGTCTGTCTGTCTGTCTGTTTGTCTGTCTGTCCGTCCGAGTGCTGTAACTTTTGAACCGTAATAGGTAACCGGTTTAAATTTTCACAGAATATGTGTTGTAATGGGGGATGGGCCAAGAAATAATAAAAATAGCCTTTAACTTTTTGTAAAAAATTAAGGGTCCCCATACAAGAAACGTGCTAAAAATCGATTAGACACGCTACTGATGGCGCCACAGTCTTTTATATTTTGCATTGTAGAAAGACAAAAGATAGACGGATATGATTGTTTTACAGGTATAGTATAGCGGATACACGGAACCCTCCGTGCGCGAGTAAAAGTCTGGTTTTAGTGGTCTGGTTTTATAAAATGTTCATTTAATTTTTCCAATATAGCATTAAAACATGTAGCACACAGAACTAAATTACAAATTTCCCATGTGGAGAAAATATGAATAAAACAAAAGCGACTGTTCGAAACTAGACTAAAATACTATAATATATTTACTAATAAATTACCAACAATTACTATGTGTTGCGTACTAACATAAGGCCGGACTAAATACAAGCAAACTCTCCCAGCTACACTAAACTAATACAGCGAAGCGGTCGTCAGCTTGTCTATTCCCAGGGGCGCGAGCGAGACCAGGAAACTCATATTTATACAACGAAGGGAGCAGTAATCCAATTTAGCTTCCGGGTCCACTGATTGCGTCTGAGATTTCGTGATGTTATGATTAGTGATGTATGAGACGCCGCGTGCGGCCGGACAAGATTAAGGAATCGGGTATAACGCATGGCCTTGTATTTTGGAGCAACACCAATAAGTTCTAGGAGGGAACCTATGACTAGTAAGTGGAGCTTAGGTTGATTGGTTAAGTATTTCTAGCGAGAAATCGAAGGTTCGCTAAGGATAAATACCTACTTTGGATTTTCAAAAAAATCACGTACTTGTCTCTGACTCGGGGCAGACAGGCGAACGGTCATAGCGACAGAATAGATAAACCAAGAACACAGATAGACGGACAAGCCGATTGAGTGGACGGACAGGCAGACAGACAGACAGACAGTCATACACCAGAGTGAACCCGTAAGGTCTCCTTTTTTACATTTTCGCGACGGGACCATAAAAATACAGACATAGCAGACAGGAGGACAGATAAGCTAATAGACTTTCAGACCAGATAGACAGACGAACAGACAGACAGAGCGAATGAAAAATAGACAGGCAGAGCATACAGCCAGACAGACAGGTAGACGAATAGACTGACAAACAGAAATATGAACAGACCCAGACCATCTGAAAGACACATAAACGAACAGATACACAGACCCACGACGGACGAACCTTCATACGGACAGAGACATGACCTTATAATATGTAGAAAAGCCATAAAGCTTATTAACTATATAATAGTTTACGCGGTTCCACACCATCACTATTCGGCTTATTTTCTCCATCTGATATTATCAAAGGTTCCAGCGAACCCCAAATTAGACTGTAGGCTTACATAACTCCTACTCAAAACACTGATTTCTTACAATGATTTATCGAGGTTTGCTTTCGGCACCGCATAACTAATAATATTTCCTAGCGTTGTTTTGGCACGGGGATTTGTACGGTTGTTTATACTTGCCTTTGTATATAGGTTTATTGGTTATATGTTATACTATGATGGCGTGGAGTAGCTGGTAATACAAATTTGTGTGGGTTTTAATTACAGCAGCGATAAAGTTTAGTGGATGTAAAAACAGTATTATTTTTTGCCAGTCACAATCTCTGACTCTAATTAGACCAGTGATTGTTCGATTGTGAAATGGATTAGTGCCTGGAATAGCTTTTCTTCGTCTTAATTACCAGTTTTTGACTACTTCTTCCTAAGTTAGAGAATCTTTATTAGTTATAAGTAGATTATCCGAATACGTATCTGAAACCGGGTGAACTGTATTATTCACTTATCGATTATGGAACTTTATAGCAACGCTATAATAAAGCCCTAAAACAAATGTAATTAAGACACAATAAATTGATAAAAAATTTGAATACGTCCTAGTTGAATACTAGGATAGAATTTTTTAAACGAAATTGAATTTAAATTAAGAAATTATGGTATTATTTTAATAAAATTATGACGACCGTTGGAGTAACCGTGTCCCACACTGGCGACCGTGGATAGGAAAACGGAATGTGGGAAGATCACCCGCCAGGTGGGACGACGACATCAAGTATGTCGACGGAAAGCAGTGGTTCCGTACCGCTAAAGACCGGGAGGACTGGAGGAAAAATGGAGAGGCGTATGTCCAGCAGTGGACGAATACACGCTGACAGACTGACTGAAAGTCGCGTCTAATGTGTATTAAAATATTTATGTAAATATTTTCACTGACTTTCCAGAAATTACCTTCTTTATATTTAAATTAAAATTGAAGGTCCTAACCCGAGTGCAAAAATCTACAAAGAATACTATCTTAAACGTTTTGAAGTCAAAACGATATAAATTGTTTAAACAAACACATGCAAAATGTTGTCCATAAACAAGGGTCGTCAGAATTAATCGCCGAGCGTGGGCCAGAACAAATTTACTTAGGTCCCAATCCCATGTTTCATAATCAACAAATGCGGGGGATAGACCCGAAATAAATAACATTTTGGATTGTGCAAATATTGTTTACATGCCATGTAAACCAGCGTTTAACCTCATGTCATGGTTTGATGTTTATCTCCGTCGCCTATTAGTACTTAGGCTTAGAAGCTTGCCATGATTGTCAATTCTCTACATAGATCAGAGAACTAATCTGCCGTGTTGCTGCATTATGCGGAGAGCTATCGCTTACGGCAAAGGATGTCGAGATGCGATGCTGAGAGGCTACTAATTATTCCGTGGGCATTGTTATAAGTTGATTGGTAGGAATTATAATGATTACACGTAACTGTTACTACTTCACTACGTAATTCTATCTCTATCTCTGTTTCTTCTCTTCTTCTCTTCTTCTTCTCTTCTCTTCTTCTCTTCTTCTTCTCTTCTCTTCTTCTCTATATCTATTTTCTCAATCTCCACATAACATAAAATTCAACGTCAGTCGTCTGTGTGCATGTATGAATGTTCGCTTATTATAAGTGAACAACGGCTCAACTATGTACTTACGAGTTTTATCCATAATCCAAAATATCTCCGCAAAGTTATGGGCTATACAGCATCACGACTTTATTCATGTGAGCTGAGCAGCGGCGTCGAAAGCGAACACATTCGGAGAAAATTAGATGATTTACGATTGATATCCGATTTTATATGAATCCAATTTTACCGTGAGCGGAGTCGCGGGATCCGTATATTATAATAGCACAGATAGAAGAAGAGACATCCTGTCCATGTTCATCCTGTCCACTAGTAGGCATAGAGGCCAATTTATGAAACAAACATAGCTCAAACGCCTACGCATCAGAAAGCGTTTAGCCAAGCCCAACCATAGTACAGTCAACACGCGGCACCCAAATTTCCAACTAACATGCAATTGCTGACGTGAAAACGCTCATTGCACGACAGTTGGAGCGACACGAACGCAGACGAAGAAGTAAAAAGGCTAGAGGGACTTTATGCCGAGGAAGCGAAAGAAAGACTTTTACAAAGACGAAATCTGTACTTTGAAATCGTTGTTGTGTCGTGCGGCGAATATATGGAAGCGTCTTCCGGTGAGTGTGTTGTCTAGCTCCTATGATCTGGGAGTCTTCAAAGAGCGTGTCAATAAAATCGACGGCAACCTTTTTGTCCGCCTTGTCAATGGCATGGCATTGATCGCAGTTTCTTCGAGGAGTGGTGTTACTGGCTGTATCTGATTGTCCGATGGAGTCCTGGGATCAGCCGATGTGAAAGTTTCCTTATTAAACATCTTTTGTAAAATTCAAATCGTGTTCTCTTTTTTAACCTAACATGGTTTCCTAGGTCACCTAACTGTACCCGCGATGTCAGCATATCACAACTTGGTGAACTAGGTGCCATATCAGCGTTTCCATTGATCGTGCCGGCTACTCTGAACTGATTGGAATACGAACTATTTGTCATAGCCATTTCTATCGACCTTCATTCAGTGCGTTGGTAGCAATCCGGAAGAGTTAAACCCTGCCAACTAGTAAGATAAGCGAAGGGTACTCTCCGCCGAGATCCGGAACACCTGGGTGCGGTCCGCACCCGGGTATTTTTGGATACAAGGACATTCGGTCGGATGCGCGGGTTGCGAATGCCATGCCGGCCTGACAGGTGCCTATTCACGCCCCTCTTGAAGGAACCGAGACTGTACTTGAGGGGAAATATTATGGGCCGAGAGAGCGTTCCAGAGTTTACCGGTTCTGTAGAGGAAAGATCTGCAGAACCGGTTAGTACGCAACCGCGGTAAGTCCAGCGTGTAGGAGTGCAAACCCTGCCCGGGTATGCTTAACATTGATGATCCAACGCCGACGCATTGCACAAGCGAGCTACTGACGCTGATGAAATGAGGAGCAACTGATCAAACAGTATATTGTGTCGTGATCCTAGTTTCGAGAAATTAGCAAAAAACATGTGTCTTGAAAACTAAAAATCATAGAAAGATGAATGTTTTACTAATATATTTGTTTTGGCGAGTAGATTATGATGATAAAATAACAAATATAGGTACCCTTTCATTTCATAAATCAGTGTTTTTTAAATTATAATTTCAAACATAATACTCTTTGATGCGATCTTTGATCCATTCCTTAAGAGCAGGATACCCAAACGTAGGTGATCTGATCACTGATCATGCCGCGATCTTAAAACCTCAAAACTTAGGAACAAAATACGATTTGACGCGGTCGCCAACATTCAATATTTTTTTTTAGTACCTAATACTAAATATTGTTTGATGTGAATTCTGTAAAAACAGACATAAATGAGCTATTGAGCTCTACCAAAATAATTTTTTATCGTTTTTTTTTCAATAAATGCACAAAAGACTGTTTGATCTGTTGCTCCTCAATTTACTCACGTATATTCTGTGTGATGTAAAATTAACTTCATGTCGACCAAATATTGGTAGCAAGTTAACATTGTTTGCAATGTCAATGACGGTTCTATTGTATGGTTTTCTGTGAAGGTTGTTTGCCTTGCTCACGGTTGACATGAGTTAATTACATCAATCATACTGTACTTTACTAGCTATGGGCGGAACATTATTTACGTATGGACAACCGGAACATTTTGGTCTGGGAGGGTGAACTGTTGGAGCTGAAAAAAATAAACAGAATTGCGGTCTCATACAAGAGGCAGAAAGGTAAATTTGTTTCGACAGGCGAATTATGTTATTTAACTCCGACGGAAAAGGAGGGTGTTTGTTATAGTTTGACGCCTCCGTCTGTTCGTCTGTCTGTGGCATCGTAGCTCCCAAACGGATGGACCGGTTTGGATGCGGTTTTATTATTATAATTTTTTTATGGGAAGTACCACATTCATTTTTTTATTTTTTTATGGAAACTGACACGGTTGGCCACATCACCTACAACATCCATGATGTCAGCCCATAACACCGGGTGAACTTGGTGCCACGTCAGTGCACATATAGGGATGTCGGCGTGTATTCTTTCGCTTATTCCATGGGGAATGTTCGGAGGAGCTGTTTAGCGTGATCCCGCTGTCCCCTTTCCACCTCCGCACAACGCGTACTGGGCAGGGATTGCGTCCCTTTACGCTGGACTTACCACGGAGGCGTACCAATCGGTTCTGCAGATCTTTCCTCCACAGAACTGGTAAACTCTGGAACGCTCTCCCTGCTTACGTATTAACCCCCAAGTACATTCTCGGGTCCTTCAAAATAGGCGTGAATAGGCACCTGTCAGGCCGGCATGGCATTCGCAACCCCCATACGACCATTCGGTTAGTATCCTTGGGCGTCGTTAGACACCTGATGGGTGGCCCGGCGCCACATGTCGCGCTTTCTATAAAAAAAAACATATGATGCGCGCCAGACTAACGCACAGGTGTAGTCCGACGGCGCCGACGGGCATTCGGATATTTACGGGGGCTGCGAATACCATGTCGGCCGGCTAAGTACCTTCACATTATGTTTGAAGAATCAGACTGTACATTTGAGGAAAGGATGCAGGTGAGAAGTGCATTCCACATGTTCATATTTCAATGTAGCCGGTACGACCAACAAAGCACTGGCATGGCAACTATAATTCCAACAAGAACAAGGTAGTGGGCTAAAATAATGGATTTAGCAGGCATGTAGCCAACCATGCCACTTTTCAACATAAATTACTAACCTATTTAGAAAAAAAAATATTTCCAACAAGTTTTCACCCGAGAACGATGTGAATGAATGTGATCCAAAGATATATCATGTACTAGCGTCAAAGATGTGACCATCTATTTTCCCCTTAAGATAAATGTGAAACTGACAATGTTGTCTACATCACCTACAACATCCCTAATGTCATACCATATCACCGGCTGAACTAGGTGCCATGTCAGTGCTTCCCTTCATTTCATGTCGGCTACACTGAACTGGACGTAAAACACGAACTATTTACATAGCCGTTTCGACCGACACGTTCCATTCAGTTCGGTGGTACCAACCCGGGCGGGATAAACACTACCACGTAGTAAGATAAGAAGGGAAGGGATCTACAGTTTAACGTGGAAACCGAACTGCGGATTCAAGTGCTGACCGCGCTCAGGGTTGCTTAACAACAGTCGACCGACCGCACCACTGAGCTACCGAGGCTGACGAGCATTATATTTTTCCGTTTAATGTCTCACTTATTTAATAATATCCTACCATACGATAATTCCTTCTACGAGTAAGTACGTTGGGTTTAAATTTCAAGCTAAAACGAAACAACACAGGTTTTTAATTTGTTTCAGGCTATGTAAGTTGTCGCTTAAATTGGTGGTTTGTAGTTGAATAGCCTTAACACTAAATGTGACTAATAGCCCACATAAACGTCGGTCGTTATGTATTTGGGTGAACGAGCGCGTGAAGAAATCAGCCTATTATGCGCGTCACAGACGGTGAAGATACTATAATATTTCATAAGATGCCCTAAGATGAAAATATTTTATAATATTGTCTTTATCATCATCCATCACACACAGTCTTAGCTACAATGGTATTTTATGAAGCCTATACATTCTCATAAGAGGCTACCGACCGGGTAATCAGAATAGAATAGAATAGAATAGAAACTATTTATTTAAAAATAATTATTATGTAATAGCTTAGTATTGTGTGGGTAGGTACTAAAAAAGAATAGCCCCACTGCGTCTCTCCCCGTGCATATCGTAAAATGGGACTAAGGGATAAGGATAGGATTCGTGCTAAAGGGCGACAGAATAGCCACCTCTCACCTTGGCACGGACCGTGCGTGCGTTCCATTGAGTCGTGCAGCAGGTGGGTTTTCGTGCCTTACTCGCTGGTTGATAGGTATCTTGTCCTCATACATTGCTAAACGTGGTGGTCGGTGTTGCGCTGTAATTTTCCAGAGTTCTTGCAGCACAACACCGATTACTCTGCTTACCCTGATTGTCGGGATACAGCGTGTGTTATGTATGTATATAATTGAAGGTAGAAAACATATACGTTAAGAAACATGAAATACAGGAGTGCGCAAAGGCTGACTTATCGCTGCAAGTGATTTCTTCCAGTCAACCTTTGGGTGATGTGATGAGGAATAAAATACAGAGAAAGAAGTATGGGTAGTGCAAGCGAAAGGGAGGTGAAATATGTGTGTAGGGAAAACGGAGGAGGGGGAAACAGTGGGAGGTAGGAAGGAGGTGGGAGGGGAAGATGACAGAAGCGAGGGGGGACGGAAAGAGTGGGGAATGAGGGAGAGAAGGGTAGTAAGGGGGAGCGAGGGAGAGAAGGGTAGTAAGGGAGGGGCGAGGGAGAAGGGAGAGGGGAAGGAGGGAATTAGGGAGAGACGTAGACAGATAACGAGGTTAAAGAGAATGGGAAAGAGGGGGAGGAAGGGGAACCGAGGGATTTAGGGAGAGAGGGAGGGAGAAAGGGTTCAGGGGGAGAAAGAGAGAGAGAATACAAAAGAAGCGATTGTTTATCATATTTGGGTTTAAAACGGATTTGCTTTAAACCGACTTTACCGCGAGCGAAGCCGCGGGTAAAAGCTAGTCTTAAGACAAAATTTATAGTATCTCGTAAAATATTATTTCGTATCTTCATAGTCTGTGGCGCGCTTTATAATAAAAAAATGCCCTTGTAAAATTGTTTGACGATAATAATATAGTTCGTGTAAAAATGTCGAGCGCAAGCGGTCAATTCCAAGTTTCGAGTTCCATTGACGCTTATGTACGTTCACGGCTAGAAACATATTTATTTATTTAATTATTTATTGTGTAATTTCATGCATAGGTAGGTTATAAATAAATTTAAAGATAACATAATACAACGAAACGGTCATCTCAAATCTTTTGCTACTACCTACTTATATTTCACAACATATGACTCACAAACATCCAAAGGTTAATTGGAAGAAATCCATGTAAGGGATAAGTCCGTCTTTACCTCTCATGTAAACTATGTATCGTGCTTATTTCTGTAAAAAAAAATTGGAGCAATAAAGTCTTCTACTTATATATCTATTTAAAATTTAATTTAGTCCCAGCATTATTGACTAAACACCATTGCCATCAGACAGCTTGCAAAATGCGTGTTAATACGTGAGTCAATTAAGTGTGAAGGCGTGTTATCACAGATTACTTAATAGTTACTTCGTAACAGATAAATCACTCCATAGAAAATGTTCCTACCTTCGGGCTTTAATAGCCTACTGTTTCACATCGCCAATCTCTGCGTGCGAAAATGTACCTTAACGATCGAGTGTAAAGTGTTTATTGCTTTGCAGCTGCGCGCAGTTGCGTGGGCGAGCGTCTATGTATACTTCGCGCGGCTGACGAACTTGTACTGAAAAAGACCGCCGGCGCGGCGGCGGCCCGTCGGGCGGTAGGTAGTTAGCGCGCGCAAGTACATAGAGTGCGTGAGGCCTGGTGTTATATACTTAAATAATGTAGGCGAAGGAAAGATAGCGAGCGTAAATGGGTCAAGGCCAGCGAATCATCGTTCGAAATCGCTTATACGTCCACATTACAATGACATTACTTCGCCATCATTCGCACGCGTTCGTTCCCAGCGAATACGCGTTGAATAACGGAAATATTTGTTCTGAACGCCGTCCACACGGGGCGGCGCGGCGCATGGCCGAATGGCGGCGCATACCCTTTAACGAACCGAACGACAAATTTCGAAACAAGACCGAGGGCGAGCGAATACGCGCGATGGCCTTCGTTCGGCATCGCTCAATAGTCCAGAGTCCAAAATTCGTTCGCTTTCATTCGCTAGCATTGTTAGCTTTCATTCGCTAGGATTCGTTTGCCTTCGTCCTGCATTAATTAGGTACCTATGTTTCGTCTTTGTGTGTTTTTTCATGGAAACTGACACGGTTGGCTACATAACCTACTACATCCGTGGTATCAGCCAATAACACCTAGGTGAACATGGTTCATATTTACATAGCCGTTTCCATCGACGACGTTTCATTCAGTGCGGTGGTACCAATCCGGGCGGGCCCTACCACCTAATAAGGCACCTACAGTTTTAGGTGGAATCCGAACCACGGTCAGCCTCCAACGGTCGAGCGGTCACCATCCACTGACCGCGCCCAGGTGTGCTTATGATCACGACCGAAATACATGGCCGAATTCGACCGACCGCACCACTGAGCTACCAAGGCTGATGAACTACTTATGTGCACTATTTAACTTTTCACGTGCTTAATATTGATTGAACTTTTTTTTTATTATTTGATATTATCATTTTTCGCAAAGAAGGCATCACTTGGAATAGACCTTTAGAATTTATTGGAGGAATAATAAATGAGTTCACAAAGCGAAATGAGGGAGGACTGAAAATGAAATTTAGTCAAAATACATGATTTGATTTGTATTCCACATAATTTGGAATGATTGAAGTTTGACTTTGAGAGGCAACGTCTATGTAATGAACAGGCAATGTTATTGTGTTAGTACCTACCTATTTTTATTTAGAAAAATTTCTTAGAAAGTTTTTGAAACTGTATAGGTACATCTGAGGCAACCTTTACAGCATTTTTAAGGTTCCGTACCTCAAAAGAGAAAAAAAAAATGAACCCTTATAGTTTTCTGGAGGTATTTATTTTATTTAGTTAGGATTGTATGATCGGTACTTTAAAAGAATAGCCCCACTGCAACTCTCCCCGTGCTTGCTGCTTGATAGTTATCTTGCCCTAATACTTTGCTAAACGTGATGGTCGGTGTTGTGCTGTAATTTGGTAACACATTTGGGATGTAAGGGTTAGGGTAAGTAATATTTTAAGAATCGTTTCTGTTGGGTGTATCTTAAACAGCTACTCCAATGTAGCAAATTAGATATGTTGAGTCACATGCTTGACCATATCTTTTCACTGCCATGGGGCTGGGCACTACATCTATACTTAAACTATAATTTATTGTTAGTAAGTATGTATAACGTGGGCTATCACTTTACGGCCTCCTGATTATGAAACAAACTATTTATTATTTATTTATTTAAATGTCATATCCTACATGTAAATCGGTTAAAAGCCGTTTTACCCATATCAACAGACAGACAGAAGCTGCATTTTAGTATAGTAGAAAATTTAAGACACGTACTGACTGCCCTTGCGGGCGGCGGCGGCAGTTGCATAAATAATACCTCTTGTCACCTTAAAGCGATGCCTTAAACATACTCCAAGGACCCCTTTTATCACGTCGACAAATGTCCCCAGAACGTTCTTGTTAATACATACAGACCCACCGAGGTATGAGAGGGTTGGAGGGGCTATGCGTCAATGCCAAAGTAATTATACCCTGTCACGATACCGGCATGTGTGGCTAACCCTTGAAATATTAACAGGTTGAACGCCGAGTCAAAATCGCCATAACGACCGTTCTGAACACGGGAGTCACCGTTATACGTCTTAGTGCTCATTTCGGTGGAGGTCAACCGTGACCGCAAGACAAACTGAGCTAGGGGGCACTACTTATTGGGGACAGACATTTTCAACCGTACAAACACCTCTGATTTGTCCTGACGTAAAGGGATCTCTTAGGCAAGTCACCGGTCACTCGACGTCAAAAGGGCGTATTCTGATTTCGTGATTAGTCTAATAAAATGGGGACTACTGGTCCCAGCTACCTAGTCCTGCACATGATTAGGATCTCATATGTTTTATTATTATTTATATATTAGTACTAAGCATGAAAAAAAATACGTCCCGACCAGGATTCGAACCTGGAACTCCGGCTTGAGTCGCCAGCGCGTTACCAATTCCGCCATCGGGTCGATGACGTGTTCTTGCAAATTTTTCGAACTGTTGTATCATTTAATAGTAGGTATGATGCAATCTACTGCGTTCAGTCAACTTGCACGATTTTGCATTGAATCTTATCTTATTAATCTAAACTTATCTTTATTAGGTTTCAAACGATTATTATTATAGCCTAATGCGCTTCGTTTATAATTTTTTTAAATTTTGTAATTTAAAACGCTACAGCGCACCCTAGCTGGGCTTCGGCCTCTCGCGTTCGCGAGGTGCGGTCTACTCTCCCTGGCTGACCAGGCCTGTCTGGGAAAGGCGATTCGATGTCAAACGATAATGCTGGTTAAATTCTCTAGCAGCCTTTTCCAGCTTTGCAATTCTGCCTGAAGACTCACGAAGCTGGTGTTCAAGATCATGGATTTTCTCACCGTAAAAATCGAGCGATTTCTTGATATCCTCCTGCGCTTGCTGCACCTGCAGCACGGCTTGCTGCATCGATCCCTGGTTCGCCAGCACCTTCGCGACGTCCTGCTGCAGCTTTGTGATGACGTTCCCCATGTCGTAGTTTATACTGAATGGACCCGGGGAGCCGGAAGGCGTGCCGAAAACTGGGGAGGAGTTCCCGGAGGGCGCGGCAGTCCCGCTCGCTGCCAACTCCATGAGCAGGGTCGGCTTGAGGGGCCTGACGGACGGCGTCGGTGGCAACGGTGAGCGGCACTTGGGGCAGCGCCACTGCGTCTCCTGCTTCTCCTTGGCCTGTTGTCCCGGAGCCAGACATTTGGTGTGGTACCAGTCTCCACAGGAAACCACCTCGCACAACAAACCAGATTTTGTTGTTTTTATAACTTCTTTACACGCTGCACACAATTTAGCCATGTTTATGTTGAGGTAGGTACTTGTACACCTTTACTTTATGTTTTTATTGTACTTTTGCAACTTATAAAGAATTATAATATCTATTATTTGTTTTAATGTTGCTTTTATATTATATAAATAAAGTTTTAAAATTAGCGCGTTACGAAACGTGTGTTGTGTATAACTACCCACGATACTCTCTTATACCACTGATCTCTGTATTTTGATATTATATGCGCCCTATTAATTTTCACCGCTGGATAAAAGACTGTCCAAACACGAAATTAAGCCTTAGCACAAAAAAAACACCTTTCAAATATATTTCTGCGATGTCATTATTGTTTGCAAAACAAACAATGCTCAACTTGAAATTAATCTCCATTGTTTAAGTTATCGTGAGGGTACTAATATAATTGCTTGGTAAGCGTGAAATAACGTTGCCCCAACCATCTATTATGTTGAACAGTTTGTGTTGAGCTAGCGAGAACTAATCGATCATGTACAAGGTTTGCTAGACTCGATACCGTGACAACACACGAATAACCCTTATACGCCATTATTAGCGCCAAAATTACATTTACTTTTAAAAATAATTTGCACCGAGGAACAGTGAGAAAGCGTTGTGACCTTCAATAACATTTCGGTAAACGGATCTCCACGTGCCGCGGTTCCAGGGTTGCCAGATCGTTCAGTTGAAAAAACCGGAAATTTTTCATCAATGGGCCTTTGCTTCTTTAGGTGCAAAATGAAAGTTTATTTTATGTACCAAATGTTTCATGACCTTTACCTTTTTAAAATAGATGGGAGATAGAGTAATAAATAAAAGGGTTGAATTGATCGAACTTACTGAAAAATCGAAGAACACAGTAATAATAGTATTAAAATGTTCTGAAAAAGTAAATATTTGCGATAAATGAAGAAAAACCGGACGTTTTGGTGTCCGGTTTTTCATTATTTTGGAGACCGGACACAAGCCTCAAAAACCGGACTGTCCGGTCCAAAACTGGACATCTGGCAACCCTGGGTCGCACGCCTATTCCACAATTACTCTTTTTCATTGATGCTCACTAGTTTCGCGTAGTACGCATTTGATTCTTTTGGAGCAAATCGCAACATATGGCCGTTCTGATCTAAGTACGTGTGTGAAGAGCGATCCTTTCCGACCCTTCCACTCACATTAACTTCATTCCTCATCCATTCTTTAAATATGACCGAACTACGTATTTTTATTGAATCTGATATGGTTGGCTACAACTCCTGCTACACTCGCTTTTCAAGCCGTTTCAACCGAACTTCATTGAGTGAGGTGTAAATATTATTGTGGCCATTAGTCAGTACGACAGAACTGGGGAAGATTGATGTGGATAGGTGCTGACTTTTAAACATGTTCCATATTAATGAATAAATTCGTTTGTTTATTTTTTTTATTTTGGATTGAATTTTGGATTCTGTAACATTCTATCTTTTCTCCTCGCACCGTATTCCCTAGCTCCTATATAACCTGGAAATCTTCAAAAAGCGTGTCAATAAAATGAACGAAAACCTTTTGGTCCGCCTTATCGCTGGCATGGCATCTCTTTGAGCGAGGTTTCGAGAGGAATGGTTCTATTGGCTGTGTCTGATTGTCCGATGGACTCCTGCGCATGGTCACCGTGCCAGTTTTCATAAAAAATCTCGAACAAACATCAGTCACGCAGTAGATTCTATTCTTGTTCGCCTGCATATACTTCTCCCACATACGTGTACCAAAGGTTAGTTAGCTCTCTTCTCTTTTTGAAACTTTTGTTTTTTTTTTATATCTTCCTTTCATGCATTGCTGCCACTTTATCTTTCTGTGTAATCCGTGCCTAACGATGCTGCAAGAAAACTTGATTATTGTCTGTATCTTTCTGTTTTTTTCTTTTCTCTTTGTATTCTGTTTGTTTTTGACCTAATGATAAAAAATATTTTTTTTTTATGGAACCTGACACGGTTTATTTATTTAACCTACAACATCCGTGATGTCAGCCCATAACACCGGGTGAACTAGGTGCCATGTCAGTGCTTCCCTTCATTTCATGTCGGCTACACTAAACTGGACGGAAAACACGAACTATTTACATAGCCGTTTCGACCGACGTTTCGTTCAGTACGGTGGTACCAACCCGGCCGGGATAAACCATACCACCTAGTAAGGTAAGAAGGGAAGGGACCTACAGTTTAACGTGGAATCCGAACCACGGTCAGCCTCCAACGGTCGAGCGGTCACCCATCCTATCACTGACCGCGCTCAGCGTTGCTTAATAATAACAGTTGACTAACCAACCGCGCCACTGAGCTACCGAGGCTGACGAATTTTCTTATTCCTTAGTCGACTTTTACGACATGCGACGGGGAGAGATGCAGTGGGGCTATTCTTTTTAAGTACCGACAGGGCTCACGCACTCTATGTACTTGCGCGCGATAACTACCTACCGCCGACCGGACCGCCGGCGATCCATAATTCATTGGGCTGCCGACAGCCGCGTGGAGCTAACCTACGTGAGCGCGCGCTCACGCTACTGCTTCGTACGGTCGTACCTACCTATATCCAAAGAGTTTCTTTGCCTATGTCTTAATTCAAGTTGACATGGCGAAGTAACTATTAAGTAATCTGTGACATGGCTTCTGTTAATAGTGGCAGTGGCAATTTATGTGCAGTAGATGGATGTAAATCCAGCAAGAGGAGAGATAAAAATCTCTCTTTTTTCCATTTACCTGCTGATGAAGAAATGTGAGTATATTGTTTTTGTTGAGCAATAATTACCTATTCTAAAAAAACCGGACAAGTGCGAGTCGGACTCGCACACGAAGGGTTCCGTACCACCGTACAAGATTTAACACTATGTAGGTACTTTATTTTTTATATTTTTACTATTTCTTGTTATAGCGGTAATAGAAATACAGCCCGCTAACAGACGGACGGACGGCGGGGCTTAGTAATATGGTCCCGTGGCACCCTTTGGTACGGAACACTAAAAATGGTAGGTAGATAGGTATTTTGGTTTATGTTGTGTTTCGCTTGAGTTTCGGTATGCTCGATATATCTGTCTGTTTGTCTATCACAGTCACTTTACGATTTGTGTGCATACAGCTGACATTTTCTGGTTGTTAAGGCAATTGTAAGACTATGTACGACGCAACGGACCGGAAAACAACGTCCGTGAAGATGGGGGTCGTCATTTGAAAATGGAGGGGGGGGGGGGGGGGGGGGAGGTGTATTTATTTATTTGGTATTCTACACAGTAGGACACAACATAACATAAAATAACACAACAACCGTGTCAGGTTCCATAAAAAAAAAAAAGAGCACTTGACATGGACATATCCACGTGCTAGCAATACATATAGTGGCTGCTCAGACAGCTGACATATAGTGGAGGGGGGGGGGGGGGGTTCACTGAAATCGATTGCCTACGGCAATAAGTCCGCCTTCTGCCAAGCAGAAAGGTGTATGTAAAGGTCGACTGGAAGTAATTGCCGCCGGCAATAAGTCCAGCTTCGCTTGGCAGATGTATTTTTAATCTATACCGAATAAAATCGGTTAGATAAGCATGCGTACAGGTAACAATAATAACATTACAGGGGTAGTAGGTAGGTAGGATTACCTGAAGTATTTTCGGGCTGAACTAATTTCTTCCTTTAATATATTTTAACGAGGGCGAAGCCGCGGGCTAAAACTAGTAGTAGCCTATATGTTAAACAAAAAAAAAATTGGTACCTATCTAACAGTAAAAAAACATTTTTAAATCTGTGCTGCAGCTCGCGAACAAACATTCACACATATTTCCTCTTTACAATATAATAATATTAAAGATTGTGTAATGCATTGATATTTTTATCGAAAGTAGCAGCCCTAACGTCACCGAATTTGCTTCAAGGCCCCGCGTCCGCGCGCAGCTGCAAAGCAATAATCACTTTACGCTCTTTCGTTTAGGTACATTTTCGTACGCAGCGACTGGCGTCGTAAAAGTTTAGGCTATTAAAGCCGAAGGTACGTAACTTTTTCTATGGAGAGATTCATCTGTTACGAAGTAACTATTTAGTAATCTGTGGTACCGACCCCACACGGTTAAAAAAGCCTCACGGCATTAAGCTCGCTTCTTGTGCCTCATTTGTATAAATTGGTGTTAAATAAATAATATATACTTATGTATACATACATACTTTTGTCTTTTATTTTACAAGTTCATCGAATGTCAATATGCCCTTCAGGCTTAGTTACTCTCCAGTGCGAGTACAATATTTTCGAGTAGGTCTGTCTAGCCGTAGATACGTACGTATAATGGTCGTATTTTTCATAATATCTCCTCGCGTCTTTCCCGCGACGCTCGAGACAAGCTTAATCAATCATCCGAGGAGATCGCGTTTCATCGATATCGTGTTTACCCTGTTCCATTACGCCGAGACACCCGCACTTGTGTGCGTTAACATTCGCCTTGTGATAACAATGTACTCGTAATTTTTTTTTTAAATTTTTTTAAATTTATTACAATTCGTATTTATTAGTAATCATATTTCATTTTACATGTCACACACATCTTTTCCTTTACCTTTAATAAAATCCAACGTCTGCTTTCTCTCTGTCTGTATGTATGTATGTCTGTCCGCTTATAATTCGAGAACCACTGACACGATTTTAATACAGTTTGCTTCTACGGATAGCTTCGTTCTTCCCATCAATTATTATTGGCTACTTTTCATCACGTTAACTGACTTATGAGGTAAGCAGAGTAGTCAAATATGAGAGCGGGCGGAGCCGCGGACACAGCTAGTAATATATGTGTAGTATTATTTTTAGCATAGAAAATGCTTATTCGATCGCTGCAGTAGGGTACGCATTTCAACAAAAAGTGCGACATCGGCCTAGCGTCCTCAATTATTAAAATAGAGAAATGAATCAAAATATGTGTTAAAAGGGCTTTAATACTACAAAAAAAAATTTGAAACAATTTAATACCTACCTTTTTTATTTTATAAAAATCCCTGTTTGTCGCGCTTTGACGGTTTATTTATAAGTGCCTTATGACAGTCATTTTCAATGCGCCAGAAGGTCATGGAAGCATGAGATCTGTGGATTTTTATACACATTTACATAATAAAAATAATTTTACATATACAGAGTATAAAAATACAAACATAATATGTACCTAAAATTATTATAAAAATAAACGGAGTTTCCACCATCGGCGGCAGCGGGGTGAACCCAGGCTACGGGTACCAAAGAGAGAAACCTCCGAACCTTGACCTAACCACTCAGCGAGAGCCTCTCAAGGTGGTCGTCGAGGCTCGTCGCTGTCAGCCCATGCGCCGATACGACAACGGGCACAACGATCGTCGAATATTTTTCCGTCAATCGATATCGGGAGGGTTCGCGACGACATCCGTCAAGTACCTACTCACATAGAGAGTATTACGCTTTACCAACCAGAAACTCCTTGAGTCTGGACATAAATATTCCGTCCGAAGCGATGGCGTCTCGAATTGACATTGCCAATCTGTTGTAGATCGTGGGGTCAATCACAAACACCGACTTTTAGCTTGTCTGTGAGTGAGTCTGTGTTCCGCGCTGCGTAATTGCTTCTTAGTAACCTTACTGCACTAATCGCAAAAATAGCATAGGAGCGGGGAGGCTGGGGTAAGGGCAGCGGGAGCGGGATCTCAGCCGGCAGTAATAAATTTGTACCGTGTAGGGTCGGTACTTTAAAAGAATAGCCCTACTGCATCTCTCCCCGTGTATGTCGTAAAAGGCGACTAAGGATATGACTCCCTTCTTATATTACTAGGTGATAGGGTTCAACCCGCCCGGGTTGGTACCACCGCACTGAATGATAGGTCGGTCGAAACGGCTATGTAAATAGTTTGTGTTTTCCGTCCAGTTCAGTGTAGCCGGCACGACCGAAGGGAAGCACTGACGTGGCACCAAGTTCACCCGGGGTTATGGGCTGACATCACGGATGTTAGCTACAGGTGAAGTAGCCAACCGTGTCAGATTCCATAAAAAAAAATCACTTTTAGTGAGTCTGTGTTCCGCGCTGCGTAATTGGTTCTTAGTAACCTTACTACACAAATCGCAAAAATAACATAGGAGCGGGGAGGCTTGGGTAAGGGCAGCGGTAGCGGGTGGGGGTGCTTAAGAATGCGGCGTGAAATAATCTCAGCCGGCGGGGGTTGGTCTTTGGAGGTGGGCTCCAGGTGGTTATTTGATGCGGATTCGGAAAAGCACAACACACGACGGTTATATAGACGTTCGAGCTGACTTAGCTTTGCAGTAAAGTTTGTACTTTTACGTTTTTACTTCTATTTTGCAAACGCTGCTTCACCGTTCGGAACCGGTGTAAAACTGTAGGTCCCTTCCCTTGCCCCTTACTAGGTGGTAGACTCAAATTGTAGCCGACTGGGTTGGTACCACCGTACTGCGTGTAAGATGGCCGCAAGCAACCTCGGCTGTGTTCTCCTCTAGTCCAGTATAGCCAGCAATCCAGGGAAGTCTCCGGTATGGCACCTACCTTCTCGGAGGTGATATTGGCTGGTTAGAGCATGTGCTTTGGCCCCTCCGACTCAGCCGACCATAACGGATTACATAAAAAAAAAAACTAGGTTACAAGGCTACGTCTTCGTATTCCGTTTATACTTTTGCGATAAGTATAATAAAACAGAAAATCCTACCTATGATCTATGCGCACGACGTCGTCGAACTCGAGAACGACTCGATCGCTCGCTTCGCATGGGGTTTTCACTTACGTATTCAGGCATATCCATGATTGGTTGTAGGATGTAGGGCTTCAACGAAGCGACTGACAATTCACTTTTCAATATCGGAAAGAGATAGATAGATAGATATAAATACTTTATTGCTCCAAAAACATTTAACAGTAACAAACGTTAAGTAATTTACATGAGGGGCAAAGGCGGACTTATCCCTTACAGGGATTTCTCCCAGTCAACCTTTGGATGTTTGAGAGTCGTATGTTGTGAGATATAAGTAAGTAGTAGCAAAAGACTTGAGTGTGGGAATGTAAAATATTTTTTTATTTTTTTTTATTTATCTCTTTATTTCAGCCAACTAGGGCCATATTGAAAATACATATCTATTAAATGTCTTAACCTAAGAACTAAAATTACTTTTTCTCCACTTGTGTCTGTACGGGTCCCAATAGAGACCCGTATGCGTCATATTAGTCTGCTGACGCGGTGGATCAGGTGCGCGTAGAGTGGGCGCAGATTTCGTCCGCGGCACGGGCGTCGGCAGCAGCGCGGGCGTCGGCAGCGGAGCGGGCGTCGTCGGCGGCGGCGCGGGTTGCGTATCCTGAATGTGCAGGACGGCAGTTGTAGACAGCTCCGGCGCGGGCTCAGCATACTTATGGCGCGCGACCTCACGAATACTCACGATTATGAATATATGGAAAATAACTATGATAAACTATGCACTACATATAAGTACATACTAGTGTACAAGTATAAGAGATAGAAAGTGATTTGAAACCATCGATTCTAGCAACAGTGGCAAGGCCTTTATGGAAGGGTTCGGCCTCCAACCTCGCGCCAATTAACCTCAACCTCACAGGTACCTTCAGAGAGCTACGTCACAGCACCGCCGACATTCCTCAGCAAGACAAAATGAGAGAACAATGTTTGTTTGCTCAGAATTCGGGAAACACAAACAATTTCTGCAGACCTCAAGCTATTTGCTTTGGCGTCTGTTTGCGATAAGGACCGTCTTTGGCTAGCGGCGGTCGGCAACTTTTGAGGAATAGGGCATTACTTTACTTCTATTACGGTTCGTTTGCGTAATAAGACGAGACGGAAGTTAACTTTCTCCATACAAAATCGTCTTCCGGCATTTATGTTTTCTTTTCTTTTTTTTTTTATGGAAACTGACACCGTTGGCTACATCACCTACAACCTACAACGTCCGTGATGTCAGCCCATAACACCGGGTGAACTAGGTGCCATGTCAGTGCTTCCCCCTTTGATCGTGCCGGCTACACTGAACTGGTCGGAAAACACAAACTATTTACATAGCCGTTTAGACCGACGTTTCATTCAGTGCGGTGGTACCAACCCGGGCGGGTTAAACCCTACCACCAAGTAAGATTAGGAGGGAAGGGACCTACAGTTTTACGAGGAATCCGAACCTCGGTGGGGAGGGACCAAGGCTGTGTCAGGTCCAATTTTTCTTGTCTATTATTGTTATAATATGTGTTATAGGTATCGTCGTGTGTGTTAAACAAGAAAAATAAAACTTATTCATTTCATTTTCATTTCATTTCATTTCATTTTATTCATTTCATTTCATTTCATTTCCTCCAACGGTCAGCGGTCACCCATCCAAGTACAGACCGCACCCAGCGTTGCTTAACATTCAATAGCGACAGTTGACTGTCTGCACCACTGAGCTATCGAGGCTGACTTTCTAGCCCCCTAAACCTTATCTGATTTTGTTGTTGTAATAAGAACAGTCGAATCTACGTTTTTGTCTTTTTATTTTTTGAATATCTAAAGTGATGAGGATGACTCAATAAAGTGAACTCCATGACATCAAAAAATAATAAAAATAATCAATTTCTTTCGGTCGAAATAAAAATTTTTAGCGCACCAACGAACCAGACACAAGCAGCGAGCCGATCAGACGACAGTGCACCAGAAAACAGAAGAAAAGAAGAGAGAAGTCAATAACGCAGCAACGCTCATTCCAAGAAATCCCAATATCACGTTTTTCCACATACTCCCATATTGGCTTCAGGCTGAAACATAAGCCGGTCGATTATTTCACTTTCTCACCCATCCTCGAGCGTGTCTTCCTAAAATTCTGAAAAATAAACTTACCTCCTGGTGTCTTCGGTCTTACATCGATGTGGGAGAACGTCCTAGCTGGGAGGTGCTGCAAGTTCAAGTTCAAGTTCAAGTTCCGGTGTTGTAGGTATATTTCATCTAAACAAAAAAATTACAGAAACGTAGATTTTTTTTGTAAAAATCTGGTAACATTTAGGAGGCTAGAAAGCATAAATACCGAAAGACGATTTTGTATAGAGAAAGTTAACTTCCGTTTCGTCTTAAGATAACGCATGCGGAGTAACGAGACAGGCGACTTTAGTGCTTGAATAAAAAAAGCCCCATAAAAGAAAAGTTTTTCAGCGCGAATGATTAAAAATTTTAACTTACACATGCATGCTACTACTGACTACATACATGAACGGTCACCGACAGATGGCGTGCATACATGTAATTAAATTTCTATAACAAAAAAATACAAAATAAGCTTTGCCGAACGCGAGATACTCGCTATACATAGGCTGTTCCGAAAATTGTTAGTGAAATGAAAAATAGTTAGAATATGAAAAAAAAATATTTACAGCTTTTCAAAATATTCCCTTCCAATCGCTATGCACTTATGCATTCGGGTGAACCAGGTTTCAAAACATTTAAAAAACGTATCTTGCGGGAGGTCGAAAAATAACCGCCGAAATTCTTCGACGGCCTCGTCTGCAGTGTTGAATTTTCGCCCGCGAAGCATTTTTTTTACCGTGGGAATTAAAAAAAAATGAATGGAGCTAAATCTGGGCTGTACGGAGGATGGGATAACCTTTGTACCCCCGATGTTGTCAAATAGTCCATGTTTCTACCGGTGCGTGAGCGGGCGCGTTATCTTGGTGAAAAAGAATGCCACGGACGCCGCTCCTTGGGCGCTCGTTATTCAACTCCCGGAAAGCTTGAGGCAGGCAAACTTCGCAATACCAATCTTCAGTTCAGCTTGAATCTCCCGATGTGTAATGTGTCTATTCTCCCGCAATAGCCACTTTACCCTGATGACGTTTTCATGAGTGACTGCAGTTGATGGTCGGCCGGGTCTGGGGTCATGGTTTAGGTTCTTTCGACCACGTTTAAATTCACGAAACCAAAAAGTAACGGTTGCTAACGCAGGAGCAGACTCCCCAAAAGCAGCTTGTAAATTTTCGTGAGATTCCTTGAAGGTTAACCCTAGTTTATAATCATAGAAAATCATAACACGAAAAGCTTCTCGCGAGACGTCCATTGTTGCAAATAAAATATGAGTGACGGATAACGGTTAAAAATATTTAAAAAAAGAACTTCACATAGGTGGCTAATAATTTTCATCAAGGAGATTTGTATTTAAATTAGCCGTCAAATCAAAATAGTTTCAGGAAAAAAAAAATTGTATTTATTCTGTGGCTAACAATTTTCGGAACAGCCCACGTACGTGCAACAAGAAGGAATATATAGCTACGGAACGCTCTTGTGTATGAGCAGCGTTCTCACTTAACAGGTTTTTTCATATATCGATCATCATCATCAGCCTGCAAGCCGGTGCAATGCTGGACATAGGCCTCTCCCGAGGCATGCCACCACACCACCTATACTTGTGGGCCATAGTAGCCTCTTCCATTTGATGTATAGTTCGTGGCAGCAAATAATGCTTGTCGAGCTTTACAATGTGAGAACCCGGTTGTAGAGCGTCGTCCTTGTCGCACGAACTCGCACGTCTCCGTGCGATAGGAACGACGCTCTACAACAGGATTGTCTTAGTTTTTAGTCCCGCACCGTCACTCATATTGAATTACTAGCTGAGCCCGCGGCTTCGCTCGCGTGGAATTCGTATTTCAAAGAAGACAGTAAGTAACTATTGGCGAGGCCGAAGGCCGAGCTGCGTTCAGGAAGACTATAAACCTTCTCGAAGAAAGTAAGTAACAAAGGGCGAGGCCAAAGGCCGAGCTGCGTTCAGGAAGACGACAAACCTTCTCGAAGAAAGTAAGTAACTGAGGGCGAGGCCGAAGGCCGAGCTGCGTTCAGGAAGACGATAAACCTTCTCGAAGAAAGTAAGTATCTGAGGGCGAGGCTGAAGGCCGAGCTGCGTTCAGGAAGACTATAAACCTTCTCGAAGAAAGTAAGTAACTGAGAGCGAGGCCGAAGGCCGAGCTACGTTCAGGAAGACCATAAACCTTCTCGAAGAAAGTAAGTAACTGAGGGCGAGGCCACTTTCACTTTCACCCCAAATCCCCCCCCCCCCCCTTTAAATTTGAAATCCTAAAACCCTGAAACACTTACTTATTTATTTATGATGAGTAGCTAGAATTATGATTTTCAAGTTCCTTCCTTTAAAAAAACCGATACTCCTATACAATTTGTAACCCCCGTTCCACCCCCCCCCCCCTCCCTTAAAATGTGAAAATCCAAAAATCCTGAAACACGTCATTATTTATTTATGATGATTTCAAGTTCCTACCTTTTTAAAAAAACCGATACTTCTATAAAAACTTTCAAAATTTCAGCTTTCTAGACTTAGTAGTTTTAGATAGACAAAAGAAGATAGAGATTAAATTATCCTCCCTTCCCCTCTCCCCGCGGACACCCCCCCCCCCCATACCTCAACACCCCTCTTCAAAGCCACCGCCAGTATAAATAAAATTATTTAAAATCATTTAAAATCCTAAAATCTAATTTTGAAATCATCCCCAATTTTAATTTAAGGGTTGATTTAGCAAAAACGCTGAAACACGGAATTTTTCGGACACGGACACGGAACGCGTAAAACTTATAACACCCCTCCGTTTTTTTCGTCGGGGGTTAAAACGCTGAAACAGGTAATTCTTTATTTGATACCAAAAGCCTAAATATGAATTGTCATATCCCTAACTTGAGAAATGCTGGGTTCCCCATACAAACTTTCACCCCCTTAAGGGTTGTTTTTTTGAGACAAAAGGTAGCCTATGTCCTTCCTCAGGATCCAATTCATCTCCGTGCAATATTTTATCGAAATCTGTTCAGCGGTTTAGGCGTGAAAAGGTAACAGACAGACAGACAGACAACAGAGTTACTTTCGAATTTATAATATTAGTATGGAAGTATGGATGAAATCGGCTTACCGGTGCGATGATGGCAAGCGCATCGCTGCAGCTCGAAGTTTCGAGGATTGGCTTGTTATTCTCTTCTTCTTCTTCTTCTACAGCTCGACACGCATTACTTCCTACCGGGAACTGTACATATGCTCTTCGTTATTCGTAAGACGTCCGAACCGAGCTACAATCGTCATTTTCCCCATTTCCCCTTAATCGCTCTGTCTCTGAAGCTCTACCTCTCTTTAAACTGTAGAACGCCAAAAGTTAGAGCATACTTTCCACAAAGCCCCTTGGGGATTTGAACCGAGAACTGCAAGGAACTGCTTCATATTCCAAATTGAAAGCATCTCTCCGCGCGCGTTTGCCCGAGAATCTCTCGAAAACTACTTAACGGATCCCGTTTCAACTTCCAGCCATTTCAACCGGACTATTACGATATCCTCTCGATAACTTTTCGAATTATCTTCACTAATTAAATTCATAAACTGACCCCCATATTGCGGATGTTGTTACGAAATTGATCTCTTTCAGTTGAATTGATGTTGTTTCTTTTTATTGGCCTAGTTGCGAGCATTTACGAGTGGAGTACACAGCAGGCTGTGACCATTGATTTCTTTCTCATCCGTAATTGGGTAATTATTTTTGCTGGAATAATCTGCCCGTGCATTTACGCTTCACTACGTGTTTGAATGTATTTAAGATAAATTTGAAAAATCTTTTCCTATCCTTACTGAGTAAATACATTTATATTGCATTACCTTAACTCCCCTCTTCTCTCTATCTCTTGCCATTCAGAGTTGATGGTGTTGTTTTTTAGGGTTCCGTATCCGGTACGAGATCCTATTACTAAGCCTACGCCGTCTGTCTGTCTGTCTGTCCGTTCGTCCGTCTGTCTGTCCGTCCGTCCGTCTCGTGAACCGTAATAGGTAGCCCGGTGTGTTATTATGGCCGATATAACAACAAATAATAAAAATAAGTAAAAGTAAAAAATTCACGGGACATAGAAGAAACAAAAAAATTATATGCGCGCGCGCCATCTACCGAATAGATTATGAAGTGTTTTAACTAATCATGACATTTAACTATATGAAGCATTTCATAACACGCCATCTAGATGGCGTGAGTGGCGCTAGCCATGGCATGGCCATACGGATCCCTCGGTGCGCGAGTTCGACTCGCACTTGGCCGGTTATTTATGAAAACTGACACGTTTGGCTACATCACCTACAACATCCGTGATGTCAGCCCATAACACGGGGGGAACATGCCATGTCAGTGCTTCCCTTCATTTCATGTCGGCTACATTGAACTGGACGAAAACGCGAACTATTTACATAGCCGCTTCGGCCGTTTCGCGTTGTACAACAGTACAACTAATTAATGTACATAATTGTATGTAGGTAGTATTCGTTTGTAGTTTATCATATTTTTAATCTTGTTCGCCTGAATATACTTCTCCGACATCCCAAAGGGCGTTAGAATAGAATGCCTCGCGGCATTAAGCTCGCCTATTGTGCCTAATTTGTATAAATGGGTGTTCGTAAAAAAAAAAGTGAAATAAAATCAATAAATAATATGACAATTTCCACAACAAAGATACAGGGACGCCAAGAGTACCCAAAGTTGATCGAGAAAAGGATGACCGTACGGCCGCGTTTACTCGACTTGGCGGGGGCACGCCAGATTCACGGGTTAACTGAAGTGGTTTTCCCCCTGTACTGTAACAAAGTTATCAGGATATAAAAATGGGGTCACTTTTGTACTAATAACCGCTGTTAGTTATGGACTACGCAACTAGCTCTGAGATAGCTTTGATGATAAATTTATGCAGAATACATTTACATCTCAAGTGATCCCTCCGAGTGTCTATGGGACGAGTAAACACGAACTGACACTAACGTAATTTATTGGATAGCTTTGCAAATCTCTGGATGGGCGGGCACAATCTAAAAGATTGATATTTTATGACAATATCAGAACACTTCTTTATGTAGTCTTAACAGAGGAAGGGATTTTATTCAGTTTCTTCGAACAAATAGTATAATTCGATGTCGGTTTCACTAAAATATAAATTTGTCTTACAATTTTATCATTATTAGTACCTACATTGATATTACTAACGTAAATACATGCGCATACGATCTCAACAAAATCTAATCACTTAGGTGGTGGATAAACCATAATAAGAACGCCTAAAATAACCAAAAACCTATTTGGAAACTGAATACATTTTGATTATTGTTATTTGGAAAATTAGATAATACATTTTGAGACTAGTTTGTATGAATAATTTTATAAGCATTTTTCCACCACTTTAGTGAGGACATTTACTGAGTTCGTATTACTATCGTATGTTACGTTAGTAATGTATAAGTCAATGAGTACTTACTACATGCCATTTACATGATAGGTTTTTTACCACTTACCTATAGGTTTTTTATTCGGTTCTCAAATATTTATTCTAATTTCCCGTAGTATAATCCTAATTTATTTAATAAGCTAATTGCTTCTGTATTTATTTTATTAGCGTTCCTATCGAACAACAGTTTTTTTTAAATTATACTTGGGTCAGTAAAGGTTTCGCCCGCCGTTCAACTTTCTCTACTCCTATAATCTTAAAAGGGTGGTCAAACCGTCCTTACCCTTAGACTTATATTCGTCTATAGCCTAAATTGGCACCACTTCGTGGGGTTGTGAAGCGAAGTTGGCTCGGTCGTAACTCTAGAATTTAATCCAGCTACTAACCAATCATTATACACGTTTCTAATATCCCTTCGTTCTATTCCCGCAGTCAGTCTGACTGCGGGAATGACTCATACAAGCTGACTGACTCGACGTGTATGTGTCTAATGCTGGACATATGTCTCACCAATTTTCCTCCAATCCGGATATCTTAAGCGGTACGGAACCTCTGCTTTCCGCTGACGTACTTGATGTCGTCGTCCAACCCGGCGGGTGGTCTTCCCACACCTCATTTTCCTGTAAACGGCTGTAGGACACGATTACTCCAACGCAACGGCCTTCGTCTCTTCGACCGTCGTCTAACGTGCCCAGCCTGTGTCCAATATCGACTAATTTGATGTATCGTCGTTGGATTGCCTCGTTACGCACCATATCACGCAGGGATATTCCCAACATGGCTCGCTCAAGTGCTCGCTGGGCAACTTTCAACCTTTGGACAACAGCGACCGTTTAGAGTCCACGTTTCACACCCGTACGTCAGAACGTCTCATAGGTGGTCATAGAGTCATCCATCATAAATTCAATTCTAAATTTTCCACATTGAAGGATTGAGACGGATCTTCAACAATTTTCCAGTCCTGTCAGCATAATTTTCGGAGCAGCTGACAAATATTTGAGGTTACACGGGAACACTTAACCCTAAGGGCCCACCCGTAAAGTGAAAATTTTTATCACTTTGCGAAGGGTTCCTTTATGAAGTGTCTAAGGTTTGCATTACCCCTTAGGGCACTCTCGTGGCATCGCAAAATAGTCCCATAGGGAAATCCTAAGGGAAACCGGTTTTCTTGTTTATAGAAACGTTTTGAGGTAAATGGCTTGTTTTTGTCGCGAGACGCATGGGCATAAGTCGGCTTTGATAATTTTCTTCCTAAATGTATATACATACCACACGCTCTATCCCTACAATCGGGGTAAGCAGATTAGTTGGTGTTGTGCTGCAAGTGCTCTTGTAAATAACAGCACAACACCGACCACCACATTTAGCAAAGTATTAGGACAAGATTAACTATCAAGCAGCAAGTAAGGCACGAAGACCCACTTGCTACAAGACTCGGTGCAAGGACCGTTCCAAGGTGAGAGGTGGCTAGCCTGTCACCCTTATGCACGCCTTTTACGATATGCCCGGGGAGAGATGCAGTGGGGCTATTCATTTTAAGTACCGACCCCACACGGGACAATATAAATCGTAATGTAATTTTGAATAAGCGAATTTGCTCCCAAGGCCCAAGTTCCCAAGCTTCTCTCAATAAGTATTCTTATTATTATTTTATCTTCAATTGTCACGTTCAAATCTTTTGCTACTACCTACTTACATTCCACTATTCGAATATTCCAATATTCGAATCTCAAACATCCAAAGGTCGACTGTAAAAAATCTCTGTAAGGTCAGCCTTTGCACCATATTTAAATATTCTAATCTTCTTGTTACTGTTGAATGTTTGTTGGAGCAACAAACCATTTTCTATTCTATTCTATTCTAACAAACGGAATTAATTATTTCACCTTCCCAAAATCAGGCAATTCTAATTCGTAGAACTAATTATTTGATCCTTTGATATCACGTTACCGATCGGTGCTTCAAATTAAACAATAAAATGAAGAAACGAAACGATGTAATCCTTTTAGAGAAAACACGATACTCTAGTATTTTGTTCGAAGAGTTTACACAAAGGAGGAATTGTTTTGATTTATTTTGATAAATATCTAGTTTGTACTTATTTACTTAGGCTGGTGGAAAATGCCATAGGCATTAAGTGCTACCTTCTGTACAACAATTATGTGCAATAAACGTTTTTTTATTTTTTTTTTGATTTAAAAAAATATACTTTGTACGGAACCCTAAATGCTAAAAACGAATGAAATAACAAGGAAAATTCATATTAAAGAGAAGTAGAAAATTCAATTTTTTTTTAATGTAATCCGGTATGGGTGTCTGAGTCGGAGGGGCCAAAGCGCATGCTCCGACCAGCCAATATCACCTCCGAGAAGGTAGGTGCCATATCGGAGACTTCCCTGGATTGCTGGCTATACTGGACTAGATGAGAACACAACCGAGGCTGCTATGCGGCCATCTTACATCCAGTACGGTGGTATCAACCCAGTCGGCTACAATTTGAGCCTACCACCTAGTAAGGGGCAAGGGAAGGGACCTACAGTTTTACACCGGTTCCGAACGGTGAAGCAGCAGGTGTAGGTATGCACGTAAATTTTTTCGTCAGAAAAAACTCATTGGTATACGCCGACCGGATTCGAACCGCGGACCTCTCGCATGAGAAGCCGATGCCCAAACCACTCGGCCACCCGCCGCTATAGTCGGACTTGCCGATGGTTTCGAATAGGCAGAGACCTCGACTCCGTCTAGCCTGTCACCCTTTAGCTTGTCATTATTAAGCGAGCCTAATGAGAGAGAGAAACAGAGAGAATTTCATATACTCCCATTAGTTACCTCCATTAAAGGGATTGAAGCAGCTAAGTTGCCACAGCAAATAGTGCCTACGCCAAACGACTTGTCTGTACATGTCCGCAAACAAGTGAACTTCTGAGAATCTCAGCATGAAGCGACCGAGATCCCCGGGGAGAGGACTCAAGTCAACTACATCTGTTCTGTACCTGTTGGTTGACGACGTCTGAGGCGCGGCGGACGGTTCACGCTCCAAGCGAGAGAAAACGGACGTTAATTTTAACGTCTATCTCTCGAATATTGAAATGAAATGAGTTTATCCCCGGAGAGAAGACTCAAGTCAACTACATACATCTGTTCTGTACCTGTTGGTTGACGACGTCTGAGGCCCGGCGGCCGGTTCACGCTCTGAGCGAGAGAAAAGGGACGTTAATTTTAACGTCTATTTCTCGGATATTGAAATGAAATGAGTTTATCCCCGGAGAGAAGATTCAAGTCAACTACATCTGTTCTGTACCTATTGGTTGACGACGTCTGAGGCCCGGCGGCCGGTTCACGCTCTGAGCGAGAGAAAAGGGATGTTAATTTTAACGTCTATCTCTCGAATATTGAAATGAAATGAGTTTATCCCCGGAGAGAAGACTCAAGTAACTACATACATCTGTTCTGTACCTGTTGGTTGACGACGTCTGAGGTCCGGCGGCCGGTTCACGCTCTGAGCGAGAGAAAAGGGACGTTAATTTTAACGTCTATTTTTCGGATCATCATCATCATCATCATCAGCCTGTATCGGTCCACTGCTGGACATAGGCCTCTGCCAAGGCACGCCACCACACGCGGTCTTCCGCTCTTCTCGGATATTGAAATGAAATGAGTTTATCCCCGGAGAGAAGACTCAAGTCAACTACATACATCTGTTCTGTACCTGTTGGTTGAGGACGTCTGAGGCCCGGCGGCCGGTTCACACTCTGAGCGAGAGAAAACGGACGTTAATTTTAACGTCTGTCTTGCCTTGCATAATAAATCAGCTGAGTGGGCTCCCTTTTCGTCACATTACATGTTTATTTATATTTTGTTAAATTGTTTTGTGAGTAATTTTATTGCGAATTCATTTAACGTGTCACGACTAACTTGAAAAAGCTTACAATTTCAAACAATAAATCGTTAAACAGGTTGCAACGTGAAAGCGGCCTCGCAGCCTCGTCACGTAGTAGTAGGTGGTAGTAGTCACCAAACGTAGGACAAGTTCGATATTACTCCGGCCGGCTTCATAGAACGGGGCCACTGTTGACTTGTCATTTAGACGCGTAGAAGTACACACCTAGAATTGAGCATCAACTTGTCAAAGAGGTGATATTATATAGTACAGTCAGACAGTGTGTATGCGTCCACTGCTGAACATACGCCTCTCCAATGTTCTCCCAGTCCTTTCGACCTTGGACTGTACGGAAATACTGCTATCTGCCAACGTACTTAATTTCGTCGTCTCACCTGGCGGGTGATTTTCCCATGTAGTGCACAAATACGAAATTTCGTGGGTGTAATCCCACCGGATAGAAAAAATTGTGACAAATTTGAGTGCAGTTTTACTTTAGAATAAGGTACCTAACGACGCCCATGGACATTCAGATGCACGAGGGCGTTGCAAATGCCATGCAGGCCTGACAGGTGCCTATTCGCGCCTCTCTTAAGACGAAATTACAAATACAGCTCTATCGACAGACAGTCGACTGTCGCTATTGATGGTTAAGCAACGCTGGGCGCGGTCAGAACTTGGTTGGGTGACCGCTCGACTGTTGGAGGCTGACCGTGGTTCGGATTCCACGTAAAACTGTAGGTCCCTTCCCTTCTTACCTTACTAGGTGGTAGGGTTCAACCCGCCCGGGTTGGTACCACCGCACTGAATGAAACGTCGGTCGAAACGGCTATGTAAATAGTTTGTGTTTGTGTTTGTGTAGCCGGCACGACCGAAGGGAAGCACTGACATGGCACCTAGTTCACCCGGTGTTATGGGCTGACATCACGGATGTTGTAGGTGATGTAGCCAACCGTGTCAGTTTCCATTAAAAAAAAAATTATAATAATATCTCTGTCGCTCTGGTGTGTAACTTCCGTCTACAACAATTATTGGAGTGCGTGCCGACCATCATGTTAAAATGTCTGCAATATGTAACAACATCATTTCGTCTCATATATTTACATGCACGTTTGAAGCGATTCCGCTGCCTCAGATCTCCCTAGTCGCTGAGAGGTCGCGGAGCGAAAATGTAGAGCCAAAGGGCCAATCTCAATAATTAATACATATTCAACTTGAAAGCCGATGTCCTAATGGATAGTTATAGAAGCAATATATAAGGTATTTCAATATTAGGTAACGATACGCTAAGGGGTGTATGTGTATCAGATACTGATCACGTCCCCACACCAATTTTTTATTTTTTTTACGATATAAAAAACGTACCTATTAAGGTGAAATACGCGCACTTCACGTATTAAATTTGAGGAGTGAGTAGGTTTTTTATATCGTAAAAAAAATATTGGTATGGGAACGTGATCAGTATCTGATACACATACATCCCTTAGCGTATCGTTACCTACTAGTGAAAAACCTTATTTATTGTTATTTAGCTACGGTTGAAAGTTGCCCAGCGAGCAATGGAGCGAGCCATGCTGGGAATATCGCTACGTGATATGGTGCGTAACGAGGCAATCCGCCGACGCACCAAAGTAGTCTATATTGGACACGGGGTGGCTAAGCTCAAATGGCAGTGGGCTGGGCACTTCAGCCCAGGAAACGACAACCGTTGGAGTAACCGTGTCCTACACTGGCGGCCGTGGACAAACGGAGTGTTGGAAGACCACCCGCCAGGTGGGACGACGACATCAAGTACGTCGGTGGAAAGCAGTGGTTCAGTATCGCTGAAAGCCGGGAGGACTGGAGGAAAATTGGAGAGGCCTATGTACAGCAGTGGACGCTGACACGCTGACCGACTGACTGAGTGATATATAACTACATCAGAATTTATACCTGTCCACTAGACCTCTACATTAAAATGGTGAGCTAAATTATTTAATTAATTGAGTTAACCTGTTGACTCACCTTGAATACCTAATTATAATAATGCTGACCTCCGCTGGCGCCCAAGCCATTTTCGACGAGCGAAAATTTGCGAATTTTCACGCGCGCGCGCGCACTTAAACTCAGATATTTCGTAAAGTAATAAAGCTAGATAAAAAACTCTTTTGCCAGATAAAATTGGTACAAAAGTATGAAATCAAGTGCGTATTCAATTATTTAGAAGCACAGGCGGATTTTTTTAACTGCAGGAAAAACAAAACACGTCCGACATTTTTTCCGATTGTTTTTTTTCTAACCTAAAATTGGCAATTCGAACGAACAAATTATATATCATTGCCTAGGAGAACGCTGCCACTAAGCAGCCACAATCGTATTTAAAAAAATTATGACTTGAATCCAATGAACACAATTCATAGATAAAGAAGGAAAAGCCGCAGGAGCCGCAGGAGCCGCCAGGGCTTTCAGGTGTCAAACCCAACCGACGAGCATGCATGAAGAACATTATGAGAGTGGAAGAGGCGGCGGAGGTGCGTCAGGATCGTGGCACCTGGAGATCCGTTGTCTCTGCCTACCCCATATATATGGAAACGGGTGTGACGTTCTACGACGTATGCATGTAAATGTCGTCGCTACCGATTTGCATTGTATTAAATATTATTTTTATTAGAGTTTTAATTTTGAAGACCTCATATTTTATTCCTGTTTAATTTTTCCCCGTGTTTGATGTAATTGTACATAATATAATCATAATGTTTTATTGACTTTATAATTTCAAAATAAATTTTAATGTTGACAAATTTAATTTTGTGTAATTTATATTTAGTTAGAAGATTGTTTTAAATATTTTTGATATGAATTATGATATGATCTTTTAAAGTCATCCATCATAAATTTAGATTTTTTTGAATTTTTTTTTTTAATATAGCAAAAAGGCTCAACTTTTTAATAGAGTTACAAGTACGTATCCTAATTTTAATATTATTTTTTATTGTTCTTACTATCTTTCGAATGTTTATCATTATTGTGATTTTGTTATTTTATTTTTATTTTATTTATTTTATTTTGTTATCATTATTGGCCCGCAAATCGGCCGATCAAAAAGTCTACATAGCTTATCAATTTGCGGACCTAATTAATGATTATACCCGGCGGTGCCTCCGTCCCAGCTCCCGGATAATAATTTATCCGGGTTTTCGACGGATAATCAATGGAGATTCCATTTGGTTCGGGAGGAGGGACCGACTGAAGCGGATCTGATCCTTTTATTGGGATGTTTTACAGGATCTCGCTTTATGATTAATTCATGCCACTTCCTCCCGTTATTGTCTGTTACGTTTAGGTGGAAGAAACAAGTAAATGAAACTATGTATTTATACTTATGTATACATACCTACGTGTTATCTATATGGCTTAGTACACTCACGTTGTCGGTCCATTACATTATAATTCAAAATAGTCTATTAAATAAAAAATTACAAATTTAAAAACCCCGACCCTTAAAAAGTAAAAAATAGGAGTCGGTGGACGGCTAGGTTAATTCTGCTCTGAGTTTTTATATTTTATTTACTTAGCGGTGCCCGACTCCTTTAAGTAAGTAAACTATATGATATGTAAACTATATTGAATTTTGTCTTTCAAATTTGTTCTTCTTTTAAATTGTTTTTAAAATTATAAATTTGGTCCACTTTTGAAGATAATACATTTTTTTATTACTTAATTACTTGATTACAAACATAGCTAAGAACCATCCCGATTAAACAAGTTTCCTAATGAAAAAAAAACCGCATACAAATCGGTCCATATGTTTAGGAGCAACGATGCCACACACACACACCCCACCCTCACACACACACACACACACACCCTCACCTTCACACACTCAACTTATACCTCACACCTCAGACCTCAAACTTATAAAACCCCTCCGTTTTTGCGTCGGGGATTAAATACACACTAAAATACAGGATATCCGAATATATACTTAAATTTATTCGCTGTGTACACGCTGTATACCGACAATCGGGGTGTGCAAAGTAATCGCTGTTGTGTGCTGCAACGACTCTTTTAAATTACAGAACAACCCCGACCACCACGTTTAGCAAAGTATACAAGATTACTATCAAGCAATAGGTGAGACACAATGACCCACCTGCTGCATGGCTCGGTGGAAGGACCGTGCCAAGGTGAGAGGTGGCGGGCCCATCGCCCTTAAGAATGGCATCTTGTTCATTTTCCTCAGTCGCGTTTTACGATATGCACGGTCAGAGATGCAGTGGGGCTATTATTTTTAAATACCGACCCCGAACGGTACACATTTCATTTGGAATCCGACCGAACCACGAAGCGACTTCATGTTGGTAACATAAATTCACTTATCGGACTAGGAATAAGTAAATGGGAAATGCCGACGAGTTTGAACCCACTGCCTCTAACAAACCGACCGACCCCTTCACCGCTTAGCCTCGACATCAAATGATTAATTCATTGCTCCATCTCTTATTATCTCCTCGATCTCCGATCTAACAAGTGAGTTTATGGATCTGCTGTTAACTTATTTCTGTTGGAATTACCTAGATCCTTATCTGGGAGTCTAGTCTGTGTTTGGTTTGTAAATAGTTTTCTTAGTTTCCTAATAACACTTTTGTGTAGTAAACATGTTTACATGGGTCTTAAATTATTATATCTGGTTTTTTTGACATAGTTTCAGTATAGGCCCCGATTTCACGAAAAAGTGCGATCCCCTTATATATCGGAGAGTTGTGAAGATATGATATGAAGAAGATATTATAAACGATTTATCATGTTTGGTTTAGGACTTCCTATGGCTTCATTCCGGCTTCATCATCAGGACACTGGACATCATATATGACAAGAGTACTTGCGAAGACAAATCCAACGAGCCCAAACTCGATGGGCTTATCATGTGTAGTTTAGGAGTTCCTATTGCTTCCTTCCGGCTCCATCATCAGAACCCAACTAACCTTTTCCTTATCCCGACTTTCTCGTGTCGCTCAGCGACAATATTTTTTCGAATTCCGTAGATTCATTTTCAATGTGCTCGATAGTCGTGTAAGGCACGAAATCTGTGAATTTTTCTGTGACTCTAAATAATAAACTATAGTATAACTCTACTAGATGTTTCCGCGGCTTCACTCGCATGGAATTCGAAAATAACAAAGTATTGGTGTATTGATCATTCATATGGCAGTTAGACTGCACTCGAACTTGTCACAATTTCTCCTATCCGGTTCGATTACTCCCACGAAGAAGTCAGTCAGTCAGCGTGTAAGCGTCTACTGCTGGACATACGCCTCTCCAGAAGTAACGGTGAAGTAACGGCAAGAAACTTTACGGGGTATTTTTACACATATTATTACAAGGTATTTTAGTGATTAGCCACATAATAAGAGCTACTCTCACGAAGAAAGTAAGTCACTAAGGGCGAGACCGAAGGCCGAGCTCGAGCCGAAGATAGTAAATCACTAAGGGCGAGGCCAAAGGCTGAGCTGCGTTCAGGTAAACGGTACACTTTCTCGAAGAATGTAAGTCACTAAGGCCGAGGCTGAAGGCCGAGCTGCGCTCAATCAATCGCGTTCAAACAAACAGGCAAAATGAAGTCTCCCGTATGGCTCCTCTCGGAGGTGATATTGGCTGGTTGGAACACGTACTAAGACCCCTCTGATTCAGCCACCCATACGGGATTGCATAAAAATAAATAATTTTTGGTTTGCATTCCATTCTGCGTGCTGTTAAAACTGTCCGAACATCTACATAACACCTCACTTCTCCATTGAGATGGAATAGGGAAATTTACGATATTTCCCCATTTAAACCGTAAAATCCAACCTAACATACGTAGGCACAATTGAAGAGGCACAGAAAGTGCTTTACACCAGAACGTGTAAATCAGGCCGACATTGGAACGTCCATATTTTCCGGCACTGTCCACAGGCACGTCGGTGATCGTAAATTATTTGGAGGGCGTAGGTTCGAGCAAATTGATTCAACTGCCCTTGGGCAATAAAACACAGGAAAAGAAAAGGCACCCCTCCCTGACCCCCCCTGAAAGTGATCTTTTTAGCGAATTCTATGGAATTTTATTTCATGTTCAAATTGTTCTAGCTAATTTAAACCCTATACGTTTGAGTTAAGGTTGAAATTAGTTTGGCTAATTCGACATGTAAAATTACGATCAGGTGTCGGATATAGTTTTGTAGAAATAAAAGCCGTCAAGTGCGAGTCGAACTCGCGTGGAGAGGGTTCCGTACCATTCCATTTTCCGTAAGAACTTTAAGACAGCAATTTATTTTCGGTTTTTCTGTAAACTATAAGAGAGGCCATATATTCTCAAATTTTTTCGAAATTTTTGAATAAGTAGTTTATGAGATGAGGAGGGCGGGATGATCAATTTTCTATATTTTCATTAATAACCTGTATTTATTACGCCACGATGAACATACAATTTTAACAATAACAAGCATATAACTAAATTAAGAAAAACCTATAAAATGAAATAATCTTCCAAAATGGGGAGTGCTGGAAAAGTCCCCATTATGGAAGCCGCATTCCCTCTCTGTAACGCTAGGACCCTTCTCACCTTACTAGGTGGTAGGGTTTATCCCGGCCGGATTGGTACCACCGCACTGAGCGAAACGTCAGTCGAAACGGCTATGTAAACAGTTCGTGTTTTCCGTTCATAGTTCAGTGTAGCCGACATAACTTAAATATCCACCGACTTTGATTTCTTGTTTCTAAGTCTACTGCTCAGCTCTTACTAAATATGGCGTGACGTTATGAAGCTTATAATCTTGCGGACATTATGTTTAATTGAATATTTGAACAGAGCATGTAAATCGGTTGAGTCGTTCTCGAGTTATGAGCGTACTTATAAACGTATTCAAGTGATTGCACTTGAATACGTTTATAAGTACATACGCTCATAACTCGAGAACGGCTTATATTATATTTATATATTAACTAGCGATTTGGGATACGGAAGGAGTAAAATTAAGACGAAGTGCCTTCTGAAAAGGTAATTTAATTAAGATAATTTAATCATTTCAATCTGAAAACACATTCAGATAGACAATACTGCCAGCTATGTCAAAACTTTTGAAAGAGTATTTTTGCTCCAAATTTATAGTCGAATTAATTCCTCATTCCTTAAATTCAACACTAATTAATTAATAAACGCTAGCTTCGTACCTACTCCTCCCGAGAGTTCAGAGTTTCGAACTAATTTCAAGTCAATTAACATTTTACCTGCAGTCGCCGGCTCTGCTCTGCTCACCTTTTTAGTTTAATTTGAGATATAAATTACGATTCTACGAATAATGTATAAATTACGATTAACTAAGAATTACGCATTCAGATCGGAAACAAACCTATCCGGCGATTTAGAATTTTATTGTGGCAGCCCGTACACGCTCAATATTAACACATTTTACCCAAAGTACAGTTTCGGGTCCTTCAAAAGGGGTGTGAATTGGCACCTGTCAGGCCGACATGGCATTCGCAACCCCCGCCTTAAATATTTCCCCCAAATTACCATCTCGGGTCCTTCAAAAGGGACGTGAATGTGCACCTGTCAGGCCGGCATGGCATTCGAAACCTCCGCATACGACCGATAATGTCCATGGGCGTCGTTAGACACCTTATGGGTGTCTCGGCGCCATATGTCGCGCTGTCAATAAAAAAAAACCTACATATCACTTTTTTTATTTTTTTTTATGGAAACTGACACGGTTGGCTACATCACCTACAACATCCGTGATGTCAGCCCATAACACCGGGTGAACTTGGTGCCACGTCACCACACACTGTATCCCGACAATCGGGGTGAGCACAGTAATCGGTGTTGTGCTGCAAGGACTGTTGTAAATTACAGCACAAGACGGACCCCACGTTTAGCAAAGTTTTCGAACAAGATAACTACCAATAGCCAGTAAGTCACGAATACCCACCTGCTGCATGACTCGGTGGAAGGACCGTGCCAAGGTGAAAGGTTACCTGTCGCCCTTTGGCACGACATCTTGTCTTTATACCTTAGTCGCCTTTTATGACATGCACGGGGAGAGATGCAGTGGGACTATTCTTTTTAAGTGCCGGCTCCACACGATATTATAACCCCAGTATTGTTATATCGCAATATTGAGTTCACGCTTACCATAAAAATAAAAATAAAATTACTTCACAATTTACAGCCGTCATAATTGCTCAACTTTTTCTTTAAGAGACGGCTTTATTCTTTATTCATCATCTCTAGACAGTAGAAGACATTCAGTTTCGTCATTTTTAAAATTTAGCATTTAGCCAGTTCGATTATCACAGCGAAGAAGAACTGGCAAGAAACTTCGCTGGATATTTTAGTCTACTTTTACAAAAGTGTTTGCCAGCCTTACACGGCACATGCTATCATTATTCTCTCTTTAAAAGTAAGTTTGTATGCACACATACAGTAAATTTCACGAAAAACACGATTCATGACAAATGCCAAAATGTATGACAAATAATAATAAATAGTCCTTTTCCATAAACTTGTACCATTCATATAAAATAATGATTATCCTTTACTCACATGATTTAACGAGTGTGTCAAATAATAATTACTATATTCTGATTCATCAATAACTATTCTGGAACTCGAACCAACCATTTTGGCCTTTACATTTTTTTAACCAAAAAAATATCACGATCTCATAATATTTATATGGCGAGAAATAGCACCCCTTAATAATTTTTTTAAATTGTAAACAATAATTATATAATAATAACAGAAAATAGAAACTTACATAACTGTGTAAAAAACACTCAAATTTGAACTGACGATGGAATGTAGCGGAGTGTTCCGAGGACCCGCATTCCCACGCTGCTGATGTATCACAATTTTGGCCCTCTGAGTTATCTCTCGGAACGAGGGTCGCCTGAAATAATTTTGAATTTTGAGCCTAAAACTTGCAGTAGGTTTTAGCTTCCTCGCTCCTAGGGCCAAAATTTTCCAATGAAAAAGACAAACATACGTATGATTTTTTAATCTCGACATATTTTTTTGTGTTTTTTGTTATTTCGTCTTTGTGTAAACTGAAGCATTTTCACTCTAACAAGTAAAGAACTTCTAACATTATGAATTCTTTGCCAGCAGCGTCCTAAATATGAATAAATCTGTGGAGTTTCCTCGGAAAACAATTTGAGGCTTCGCAGGCAGTAGGAAAACCATATTTATGTTATCGATTACGATGTTTTTGTAACAGGTAAAATTGTAAACAAAACTATTTTTGTTTCAGATAATCAGACCGTGAAATAACGCCCTTGCAGTGAATGCTATAGAGGTAAGTATTTTTACTTTAAAAGTTTGTTCGTGTTCAAACCATGATCTTCACAATACACGCTTTATGTAACTAAACCTAACCGTGAATCTAACCCGCTACAATATAATAACATTATATGCAATTTCAGCCAGCCGTTAGTCTAGAGCTGACTGCCAGACCTATCGGACGTGTTTTGATTTGAGCCGTCCGTCACTCGGTACGTCTGCGATATTTTTACAGCACAGTGGACCACAATTACAACCAATTGTATCTGTTAAAATTTGGACATATATAAAGAAACAAATGTGCAGGAATGTTTACCTGTAGTCTGAACTCAAAATAAAAAAAAAACCTTAAACGCACTGAAAGAAGATCGTTCGAAAGGACTATGAAATACTTGAATTTAAAAGTTCGCGTTGTTCGCCCACATGTTCGGTCTAGTCCACATGGTCAGAAACCGAGGTTGTGAAAAACCGCCTGGGTTTCCCACAGTTAGAAATTCATCGTATAAGTAAGATAGAAAGAAGAAAAAGTAGATGTAATAATTTATATCCATCGTATATACAAACCTAAAAGCATCAAAAAACCCATATACAAACCTAAAAGCATCAAAACGTTTTGGATAGAGGAACAAAAATAGCTCAGTTTGATTCCGCAGGTCCTTATCAAGCACTGCGTCGCTAATTTTCAGTTGGCCTCATTTCATCATGATGCCTGATTTAGTCGAGTCCACAAAGTACTCTAAAATTACTCTATATACAGATTTAGATACAAGGCAATAACGATTTACAGCATATACCTTCCGCTCACGGAGCCTCAGTCTAGAGGTTGTCAGTGGCACGATTGAATGCCTGCTCGCAGGCTCACAGCGGGGCATTTTGCGGTTCAGGGCAAGTGCGGGGGACAATTCTCCCTGGGATTGTTGCCATCCATAGACTGCGCAATCTATTCGCGAGGAACATTTCCAGATTTCTACCACTGTACTGAGTAGATGAAAATAAAAGAAGTAGATGAAACGGTTGAAACAGAAGCTGTGTAAAATATTATGTTGTTTGGGTATGCGTTATATGAAGCTGAGCAAGAGAACCGCAGCGTGGTAACTCACTCTGGAAAGTGTTAAGTATGTGGACATAATAACTAGAATGCTTCAAATGCTTTCCTTCACAGCACATCCTGGGCGCTTTCAAAATGGGCGTGAAAAGGCTGTCAGGCCGGCAAGGCATTCGCAATCTCCGTACATCACAGAATATCCATGGACATCGTAGACACCACTCACAGGTGTAACGATGCCACATGTTGCCCTTTACATAAAACATAGGTTTTTGCGGTGTACGCTTATACTTAAAAATACATGAAAAAATATATAATAAATAATAAATAAATATAACCAAAATATCCTTTCCAAAATCACGTGTCTTCTTCGTTCAGTACGCTTATCTCTTTTCTTTTGTCTTTCTGTTGAAAGCGAATTAGACTACCCAAAAAAGCTATCAAAAACCTAAAAGTGCCATTATAATAATTAACAATACTAATTCAATTTGAAAGCCACTTATTACGTGAACCATACATTAAATATTGTATGACCTCGGTCCTCTAAACTAGCTTGGTGACTGCACTGTGATGAACAGCAAAAAATCTTCATAATTTTCTACTAATTCCATCGAAGCCTTCAACTAGATCACTGCACTGTAAGTATCTCTCAATTCCACGGACTCCTTTTTTTCCAAGTGCACTGAATCTGCCAGGAGCTTCGTCTATCCTCTTCTTTCCCGACATTGACTGCTGGCTTAGTGGAGCCTCTAGAGATGTTTAAGCGGCAGTCTGAGCCCACGCTTGATAGAACGAGAGATACGCCTTCGATATTATCGGCAGGATATTCCGATTCCAAGTAAAACTGTAGATTTTCCCTTGCATTAGTAGTTGGGACGGATGAAGCCAACCTGAATTCATATACGGCACTGATGGTTGGTTAACACGGCTGTGAAAAGTAGTTCTGTTTCAGTCACACCAAACGGAAACACTTGCCGTTTTTTACTGAAAGTATGGATACTTTTTGCAATCTTCTTGCGAAGGTTTGCTCCCATTAGGGCGATCTCCACCTTCGAGTCTGCAACCTGGAAAAGATGCGGCGTGGTGCGGTCGTCACTAGCGCTGGTTCTTCAGCGATTATTTTTTCCAAGTCTTCCTTGCCTTGAAATGTCCCATGGGCAATAACAATCTGCGGCAGTAGTTATTTGTCGCTCCGCATAGTGACCAAAATACTCAAGTTTTAATTTTCTAAGGTATTAACGACTTTTAGTGTGTTTGATTCATCCAATAACCGCTTGATTCGGTCGGTAACCTTTCTTTACAGTTCTTCAAAAAATAGATACATTTAGGAGGAATCTATCTTCTTAACCATATGAATACAATGTCTGTGATTATTTATTTGTAATTAAAACATAATTCAAGTTTGAATATCAATCTAGAAGAATCTCAGAATATCATGTTAGTTCTGAGCAAAATAAACATTTTTCTATAAAATTTCTTCATTTAGGACGCGAACGAAGAAGACAATTTCGAAAAAATCTTAAAAGCTCTGTACCGCATTTTTAGCGTTATTCAGAGCGTGAAACCTATTTGGGTTTGATTCCAACCAGTTCTATTTAGCCAAACTGATTAAGAACACGGCAAGTATTGAGAGAATGACCTTCAGGACATTAAATTGAGCCTCCAACCTAGAGGTCAGTCTCCCAATCCGACAAGTACCTACGAAAAAAGTAAAAAATGAAAGAAATGAAAAATACATGACCATCTGGCAGGGCATCTTCCAATATGGCAGGCAGAGGCATGAATCTCTACAGTACTCCAAATATATTCCAAATACCTGACATTCCACTCATCCCTTTTCCATTTTACAATGTTTTTCATCAACAGTTTCGATTCCAGATTTGAATTCCACTCCAGTCCGGCTTGTAGGTGGATTCAAACTTCTGTGGAGAGGCAATTTCTTATTGATTTGAAGATGCGACGACTGTATGAATATGCGTTGTAACTTGCCAGAACGCATCGTTTTTCAAGATCGTTCATCTGTCGTGCGGCGAAAATATGGAACCGTCTTCCGGTCAGTGCGTTCCCTGGCTCCTATAACTCGGATGTCTTCAAAAGGCGTGTCATTGAATCAGATGGCAATCAAAGTCACGATCTGATATTTGTCCTTATTGGACAGTGGTTTTCTAGCATCTGGCACATTGTACGATTTGATATTTGTCCTTATTGGCCAGTGGTCTTTCTAGCATCTGGACGTTATGATACATTGTACGATCTGATTTGTCCTTATTGGCCAGTGGTCTTTCTAGCATCTGGACGTTATAACACATTGGACGATCTGACAGTTTCATATATACACCCCGGAGGATCTGTATCGTTGACGTTTCGCCTCGTCGACCATGGTTTCGCGACGTGTAGTGTAATTGGTTGTGTCTGATTTTCCTCCGCACTCTTGAGCGCAGCACTTTATGTCCGTTCTTTATAAAGGCTGGAAACATTTGCAGAATTAGCGTAAACAAGAGACCCAGAACCCTCTGCCTAAGTGAACGCGGCGTCGGTGCTGCGGTCACGCCCCGATCGTTTATTTCGCTTCTAATTCGTTTGACATCGCCGATCCGGCTGTCCCACCCTCCGGTTACTGAATGCCGACATCCCGGCCGGGGTCGGCGCGCGGCGGTTGAGTGGGTGGCGGCATTTTGACGGCTTTTAGATCGTCTTGACCGCATAACGTTATATCGTGCGATTTCCTTTCTTCTGAGAAGGTTATGTAACCATTAAGTATGTACAATAACGGCTCCGGGGTGTATTGACCAAACTGTCAGATCGTCCAATGTGTCATACATAACGTCCAGATGCTAGAAAGACCACTGGCCAATAAGGACAAATGCCAGATCGTCCAATTTGTCGTAACGCCCAGATGCTAGAAAGACCACTGGACAATAAGGACAAATGCCACATCATCCAATTTGTCCTAACGTAATTTGCTGTACCGTGTGGGGCCGGTACGTTAAAAGAATAGCCCCACTGCATCGTTCCCCGTGTATGTCGTAAAAGGCGACTAAGGGATATTACTCCCTTCTTATATTACTAGGTGTAGGCGGTAACACCGCACTGAATGAAAGGCCGGTCGAAACGGCTATGTAAATAGTTTGTGTTTTCCATGCAGTTTAGTGTACCCGGCACGACCGAAGGGAAGCACTGAAGTGGCGCCAAGTTCACCCGGTGTTATGGGCTGACATTACGGATGTTCGAGGTGATGTAGCCAAACGTGTCAGTTTCCATAAAAAAAAAACTATGCTCATTCATGGTGACAAAACATAATTGGTGATATGGTGGTGTACCTCTTGTATGCTAAAAACATTAAAGCCCATTGCGGGAGATTGTATATTGTATATTGTTTATTAAGCATTCATTAGACAGCATGACTGTACTCGAATTTGTCACAATCGAATTCGATCGCGAATTCGATCAATTCGAATTTGTCGCGGGAGAGAGGTTTATTCTCTGATTTCGTGAATCTTAAGATTAACTGGCAGAAATGTGTAATCTCTTCTTCTTCCGCGATATAATCCTTAGATTAGTGGAACCATAGGCAATCAGAGGATATTTCCACAATTGGAACTAAAATCTAGCATCAATATTTGTTTTATGGAAACTGACACTGTTGGCTACATCACCTACAACATCCGTGATCTCAGCCCATAACATCTTGGTGAACTTGGTGTCATGTCAGTGCTTCCCTTCGGTCGTGCCGGCTACACTGAACTGGACGGAAAACACGAAATATTGACCGACCTTTCATTCATTGCGGTGGTATCAACCCGGGCGGGTTAAACCCTGCCACCCACCTATGCCACGAAATATGCAAAAATCTTCGCAAAATACTTTTCATACAGTAAGTACGTACAATAAAATAACAAAACTAACAGAGGTTTAAATAAAAAAAAAAAAATCCTATACAGCGACCTTAGTGGACGTAAGTTCAACAAGGCTTGGCAACAGCGACAAATGGCCGTTTTCACCACATCCTAGGTGGTAGGGTTAAACCCGCCCGGTTTGTTACCACCGCACTGAATGAAAAGTCAGTTGAAACGGCTATTTAAATCGTTAGTGTTTTCCATTCAGTTCAGTGTAGCCGGCACGAACGAACGAAAGCACTGACATGGCACCTAGTTCACCAAGGTGTTATGGGCTGACATCACGGATGTAGTAGGTGATGTAGCTAACCGTGTCAGTTTTCATAAAAAAAAAAAAAATCGGCCCCAATTATCAAAGCCTTGGGAAAGATGACACAGACAAGACAGCAAATAAACACGTATTCCTAAATTCCTTCGTATCTTGGAGTGAGTCTGCGCGCTAGTTGCGTTGTTTATCTTTATGCTTATAGGCCAAATATACTTAAACGCACATGCGGACGAAAGAATATACAAGCCCCCAGTAGCCTGAGAACAAACAAAACTGCCAAGGAGACTGCCGCGCCGGCTGCCTGCAGAGACGCGGAATACCCACGCGCCGAATATAATCCAAATAAATACAAATAGCGGCCATTAATAACGGCAACACTCCTTGTGTTCTAAGATGTTAGCGGCTGCTCGGAGCCGGGGAGATCGCAGATACGACGCTTTGTATTTCCGGAGTCCTCTTGCTTCGGAATAACCTTTGAATGTCGAACGTGGAAGAACGATTTGTCGGAGAGAGGTCCGCGAGCTATTTTGTATGGACCCAGGTACGGTTGGCTGCATCGCCTGATACAGAAATGGTAACAGATACGTCAAAGAACTAAGGTAGTCGACATTGCTAAGAAAATAAGCAAGCTGAAGTGGCAGCGGGCTGGGCACATCTGTCGCAGACCCGACAACCGATAGAGTAGACTGGTACTCGAATGGAGGCCACGTACAAGCAAACGCAGCGTGGGACGCCCCCCGGCTAGGTGGACAGATGACTTAAAAAAGGTAGCCGAGAGTGGATGGATGAGAAGAGCGGAACACCGCGTGTTGTGGCGTGCCTTGGGAGAGGCCTATGTCCAGCAGTGGACCGATACAGGCTGATGATGAACCGCCCATTACACTTAGATCCAACAGGAATTAGGTAAATGCTATGACGTTTTTTACAAAACATTTTTGAAATGCTTTGTATGTTGTTGTTTATTGACCATTCTTTAGACAGTAAGACTGCAATCGAACTTGTCACAATTTATTATATCCGGTAAAATTACACCAATCAAGAAGAACAGGCAAGAAACTACGCAGGGTATTACTTTTTTAGGTTTATCTATCACTAAGCCTACGCCGCCTGTTTGTCTGCTTGTCCGTCTGTCTCTCTGTTTGTCTGTCTGTCTGTCTGTTTGTCCATCCGTCCGTCCCTCCGTCCGTCCGTCCGTCTCATGGCTGTTTATTTGGATCCGTAATAATATGTTGCCGGTTTAAATTTTGTTGTTGTGAGCAAGATAAATAAAAGAATAGCCCCACTGCATCTCTCCCCGTGTATGTCGTAAAAGGCGACTATGGGATATGACTCCTCTCTTATATTACTAGGTGGTAGGGTTTAACGCTCCCGGATTGGTACCACCGCACTGAATGAAAGATCGGTCGAAACGGCTATGTAAATCGTTTTGTGTTTTGCGACCAGTTCAGTGTAGCCGGCACGACCGAAGGGAAGCACTGACGTGGCACCAAGTTCATCCGGTGTTATGGGCTGACATCACGGATGTTGTAGGTGATGTAGCCAACCGTGTCAGTTTCCATAAAAAAAAAAAATTTCGAAAGAACTCGTAAAAGGTACCTTTCCAATGAGTACCTACCTAGCTACTCGATCATAACAGTAGGTAGGACAGGACGTTTGATTTGAAAAATTGAAAAAAAACCTTTTACACAAACACACATACATATGTATTACATACATATCTTTCTAAGTTCTAACCTTCGATCGTAAAAATCGGTTCTAACATTCTCGACACTTCACCTCAACAGAACCGCTCGTCCTATTCGCTCCACGTTCAGCGAAGGCCCACACGGAACGGAAGGTCGACCATCATTTCCGGTCTTCAGGGCGAATTACGACCGATCCTGGAATCAAGCTATCTGCGCCTAGGGCTTCTTTTATTTGCAGGTAGAGAGCGCTCCACGATTCTTGTCCCTACGATTATCAATTGGCAGTTATGCTACAACCACTCAAAATACATTTGGAAATTTAGAATTTTCAAATAATATTTTATTTAATAAATTTTAAAAAACAATAACCAATTTAAAAAATCAGGGGTTGTAGTCGGTGTTTAATTAATTAAAAAGAGTTTTCTCTTTCACTAAGCCACACATATATGTAGTTTAGTTTTTAATATTAATTATTTCTTTATTATCTAATTATCCATTTATTTCCACATTTCTTTTTATATAAATTTTACATTTTTTTAAAATTAAAACCTACAATTAATATAAAAACAAATGGAGTTTCCACCACCACCGGCGGCGCGGGGCGAGCCCAGGCTACCGATGGTCGGGTCCCAAAGAGAGAAACCTCCAGAGGATGCGTGCAGTGTCGAGCAGGGCTGCCTTCTGGATCTGGCCCTTGACCCAACCACTCAGCGAGAGCCTCTTAAGGTAGTTATTAATGTTATCTAATATTATTAATGTCATTAACCTAGTGTTATGATAAAGATATGAAACACCGTTTTCTAGTAAAAAAAACCTATATTAAATAAGATAAAACATAAACCTATTATATTAAACTAAATATTAGGCTACCACGAAATTTACTAACATCGTTTTGTCAATGCTGCTCGTTTTAGCTTTGAAAAACCGGTACAGTACCTAGAAGCAAGTCATAAACTTTGAGCTTTAGAAAGAGACATAGCCGACTATCATTGTCTCCCTCTACGGAGACCAAGCCATGCTGCATCGTCATAGCCCCACTGCGACGTTGCTATCGCTTACTCGCACACGCTTACCTACCGATGACAGGAGCGAGAGAGAAAACGAAGATTTCGTCAGTCGCCCGATGAAGGGTGAGCGATTTCATGTTTCTCTCTCGCTCCTGTCATCGGTAGGCAAGCGAGAGCGAGTAAGCGATAGCAACGTCGCAGTGGGGCTATGACGATGCAGCATGGCTTGTCTCCGTAGAGGGAGACAACGACAGTCGGCTCTGAAAGAGACAATCCATGAGACGTACCGTGTGGGGCCGGTACTTTAAAACAATAGCCCCACTGCATCTCTCCCCGTGTATGTCGTAAAAGGCGACTAAGGGATATTACCCCCTCTTATTTTATTAGGTGGTAGGGTTTAACCCGCCGCACTGAATGAAAGGTCGGTCGAAACGGCGACTATGTAAATAGTTTGTGTTTTCTGTCCAGTTCAGTGTAGCGGACATGAAATGAAGAGAGGCACTGACACGGCACCTAGTTCACCCGGTGTTATGGGCTGACATCACGGATGTTGTAAGTGATGTAGCCAACCGTGTCAGTTTCCATAAAAAAACAATTATAATAATGATGACTAAGTATTCAACAAATAATCTCGAATAATAATATATTCCTCATTTCGTCTACTTTCAATATAAATCAGATAATGTTTGTGCGCAGTATTACAATTTCAAAGCTTTGTACAATCAAGATTGAACACTCGCTTCAGGAAATCTCGTTTGATGTCTCGATAATGCGTACATGGTTTTGCTAAAAAAAAAGTACTTACCTAACAAGAAAGCAAATTCTTCGATATATCTGCGAGATCAAAAATAAAGATATGCGACACGATTTCGCCGCATAATTTCCTTTGTTCTTATAATATTTACTTAGAATTACTTGGAATTGTTTTTCCAGGCATACATGCTGTTATGTGCCGCAAGAACTCGGATAAATTACACCACAACACCGACCACAACGTTTAGTATAGTATTAGGACAAGATAACTATCAAGCAGCAAGTAAGATACCCACAGCATGCTACAGAAATACAATATTTGAAGTTAACTAAATAGGTGTTTTTTTGTTTTTTGTTTTTTTATGTAATCCGGTATGGGTGGCTGAGTCGGAGGGGCCGTAGCACATGCTCCGACCAGCCAATATCACCTCCGAGAAGGTAGGTGTCATACCGGGAACTTACCTGGATTGCTGGCTATACTGGACTAGAGGAGAACACAACCGAGGCTGTTATGCGGCCATCTTATATGGTCGTACGGTGGTACCAACCCAGTCGGCTACAATTTGAGCCTACTCCCTAGAAAGGGGCAAGGGAAGGGTACTACAACTACAGTCCCCCAAGTACAGTCTCGGGTCCTTCAAGAGGGGCTTGAATGGGCACCTGTCAGGCCGGCATGGCATTCGCAACCACCGCATGCGGCCGCATGTCCATGGGCGTCGTTAGATACCTTATGGGTGGCTTGGCGTCATATGTCGCGCTGTCAATAAAAAAAAACCTACAGTTTTACACCGGTTCCGGACGGTGAAGCGGCAGGTGTAGGTATGCATGTACATTTTTTCGTCTGAAAAAACTCATTGGTACACGCCGACCGGATTCGAACCTCGGACCTCTCGCATGAGAAGCTGGTGCCCAAACCACTCGGCCACCCGCCACTTGGTGGTGCAAGTTTTACTTGCGCACGGAGGGTTCTGCAAATCCGCTATATTACCTGTCAAAAAACCATATCAGTCTATATTTTGTCTTTCTATAATGCAAAATATAAAAGCCTTTCGTAGCCTTAGTAATAGGCATCCGTATGGATACGGAACCCTAAAAACACACACACACACACACACACACAAAGACAGAGATCATCTTCACCGCCTGAAGTAATTTAAATCTCGTCTGGTCTTAAACGAAATTATTCAAGCTTCAAATATTAATTATAGACATAATTCAAAATGGTCCGTTTTTAAAATTGATTGAGGAAAACCACTCGTCTTCATTTCTCCTATTGTGCCGCGCACTACGTTTCCAAAGAGCTACAAATTCATTAAGGGACGTCCTCGCTTCTGAGGTAAATTAATTCAATTTGAATTCTTAGACACTTAGAGAGAGCTGAGAGTTTCTTGTCGTAGACGCGAAAGCTCGATAATTAAAAGAACTTTTGCACAGGCTGGATGGTCCATGTGGACTGTGTAATGTATGCCCTTAGTTTCAGGTTTATACTATACTAGCCTTTGCCCGCGGCTTCGCTCACGTGAAATTCGTAATTGAAAAGAAGAAAGTGCCCGCTACCGTACCTTTATTTCGGCGGGCGGAACAACTCGGTTTGTATGAGAGACACATCTTAGCATAACCGGAACAGAATTTCATTTAGCTTATCCTGTGTCGCGTATAGTAAAATGTACTTGTAGTAAGTTTAATAGAATACGGATTACGGTTTAAGAGTTTAAGAGTTGTGCCATACCAACAACTTCCGTTTGGATAGCTGACTATACTGGGCTAGAGGAGAACACAGCTGAGGCTGCTATGCGGCCATATTACGCCCAGCACAGTGGCGCCAACCCAGTTGGTTACAATTTGAGCCTACCACCTAGTTCAAGGGATGGGACCTACAGTCTTATGCCGGTTCCGACCGGTGAAGCAGCAGGTGTAGGTATGAAAGTAAATTTTTCCGTCTGAAAAAAACTAATTGGTGCATGTCAGCCGGTTTGAAACCCTGATGTTGTGCCTTTATTTTAAAAATAAAAGTTATAAAAACTAAAACCCGACTACGTAAAAGCTAATTATGAAAATCGCTTAAATAAAAAATTTTTTTTATAAAAAACTAAAACCCGGCTACGAAAAAGCAAATTATGAAAATAGTTTAACTATAAATAAAAATAACAAAATAATGTTTTCCATATAATTTATCAGATACAGCAATTCTCTTTTTATATTGATTCTACCTTAGCACTAACTCTATAAATTTTGATAAATTTATTATTTTTAACGTTCTAAATATAGAGCCGTGGTCGGGCGTTCTTCGTTTAACAAGACAAGTGAGACCGTCGTTGTGCATTACAGCCGTTGACGTTCGGTATTTACCTATGTATCTACTTATAATAATTTTAGATTGGCTCTGACTGATCTTACAAAAAGATGCCAGTATGACACAATGGCGATGGCCGTCCTAAGTTCCGCGCTCTAATAATGCACGACGACGGCCTCACTTGTCTTGTTGAACGAAGAACGCCCGACCACGGCTCTATATTTAGAACGTTAAAAATAATAAATTTATCAAAATTTATAGAGTTAGTGCTAAGGTAGAATCAATATAAAAAGAGAATTGCTGTATCTGATAAATTATATGGAAAACATTATTTTGTTATTTTTATTTATAGTTAAACTATTTTCATAATTTGCTTTTTCGTAGCCGGGTTTTAGTTTTTTATAAAAAAATTTTTTTATTTAAGCGATTTTCATAATTAGCTTTTACGTAGTCGGGTTTTAGTTTTTATAACTTTTATTTTTATTTTAGGATTTTTTTAAAACTGTTTGCACACTTTAAATTTTGTATGTAACTCGTATATTGATTTTTTTTATGGAATCTGACACATCACCTACAGGCTACAACATCCGTGATGTCAGCCCATAACACCGGGTGAACTTGGTGCCACGTCAGTGCTTCCTTTCGGTCGTACCGGCTACACTAAATACATAGCCGTTTCTACCGACCTTTCATTCAGTGCGGTGCGGTGGTACCAACACGAGCGGGTTAAACCCTACCACCTAGTAATATAAGAAGGAAGTCATATCCCTTAGTCGCCTTTTACGACATACACGGGGAGTGATACAGTGGGGCTATTCTTTTATATAAGTACCGACCCCACACGGTACAAAATTGATACTATCCGTCCGTTTATATGTCGTCATCTCTATTTGAAACTAAAGTTTTCTGCAAATAGCGCATGAGTGAGTACCTACATATATATACAAATTATGTATAGTTGAACGATGTATATTCTTGAAGTAAAATGAAAAGTCAGTCAGAGCAAGACCGAAGACTGAGCTGTGTAAGTACACGATTTTCTTTGTCTATGTAAGTAAATATATCTGGCTGGGGTGAAGCGGATTCGGGAAGTAAGTAAACCAATCAGTTCAAGGCCGAAGACCGAGGGCGGTTTCAGGTTGTACATAGTTGAATAATGTACTCACTCGAAGCAGGTAAGCCACTAAGGCGAGGCCAAAGCTACTGATATTATTTTTATAGTAAGCGCGACATGTGGCGCCGAGCCACCCATAAGGTGTCTAGCGATGCCCATGGACATTCGGTAGCATGCGGAGGCTACGAATGCCATGCCGGCCTGATAGCTGCCCAGGTTGAAGGACCCGAAACTGTACTTGGGGGAAAATATTTCTCTCTGTTTGTATTTCAACAGGCTCTGATTTAGTTATGTATTCCTACGGAGTTGCAGTGGTTTTAAATCGCGGGACATTTGGGAGTCACCTACTATTCGCACGGCTCGACGCTGGATCGAGTCCAGAGGCGCCAGCTGGTATTTGACTGAGCCATCCCATAGGTGCGAGCAGTACCCCAAGCAGGACCGAATCTGCGATTTATACGGCCTTGCCCTCGATGTCACCCCGGAAGTTTAGATCGTGCGAAAATTCGACTCGGAGGACCCCGAGGTGGTCGCAAAATTTAAGTGACGTACCTTGGTAGGAAGGAGCTGGTGTGAACGCCGCTCTCTTTGCACTGATCGCGCAAACTTGTATCTTGGAGGTATTTAACTTGACCAACTTGCTACGGCCCATTCGGAAATAGAGCCGAGTGTTTGCTCAAGTTCAGACACAAGTCTTCGCCTCTTCTCATCCACATCCCGCCTAGTTGAAAGGTAACTGGTGTAGAACCCGTGTTCCGTACTCTCGTATGCATAACAATGATATGTTGCCCCCTGAATGCTACGCCCACGCCTTCAACGTTAGCAAGGCTCAGTGCTGCGCATTATCTGCGAAGGTCGATTTGAAGGTCCTTTTGATTTCCAAGCCAGTTTCTAAGTCAGCGTCATACCTGTCTGGAAGCACCTGAACCTCCTGGGCACCGCCATTTCCAAAGACGTAGGTTTCCGGCAACTAATCGAGTCTAGGGCTAAAACTGCACCCAGAAAATTGGGAATACTTTTCCGCAATCGGCGGTTCTTCTCTTCCAAAATATCCCGCTTAGCTGAAGGGTAACTTGCATCCGAAAATATTGTAGGTATTAGGTATATTTAATGTACCTACCTTTTTTTTTTTTTTTATGGAAACTTTACACGGTTGGTTACATCACCTACAACATCCGTGATGTCAGCCCATAACACCGGGTGCCATGTCAGTGCTTCCCTTCATTTCGCGCCGGCTACACTGAACTGGACGGAAAACACGAACTATTTACATAGCCGTTTCGACCGACGTTTCGCTCAGTGCGGTGGTACCAACCCGGCCGGGATAAACCCTACCACCTAGTAAGGTAAGAAGGGAAGGGACCTACAGTTTAACGTGGTATCCGAACCACGGTCAGCCTCCAACAGTCGGGCGGTCATCCATCCAATAACTGACCGCACCATTAAGCTGCCGAGGCTGACGATCCCTTAGTCGACTTTTACGACATGCGACGGGGAGAGATGCAGTGGGGCTATTCTTTTTAAGTACCGACCCCACACTGTACACCTACGCTACATATTATGCTTACACTAGGTACATGGACATTTAATACCAATTTATTTTAGCATAGTACTGTATCTAATAATAATATTATATATCTATATAAAATTTGCGGTAGATCAGTGAGTAAGTATGTAGGTATATTACCAACAATACCATGTCGCTTCTTCGCGTCGCGTCTTCGCGTGTCGTCGCGCGTAACGTAACGCGTGTACGCGGGGGGGGGGGGGGGGGGGGGGGGGGGGGCGCGGCGCGGTGCGCGGGCGACTACGCTTCATCGCGAATAATCGCTATTAATACATGCGCCACACATTTTGCTCTATTTCTCTGTACACATAAGTTTAATAGATAGCAAAGTATATATTTTCGGAATCGTAATTTAATTACCTTTAATTTGATACCCCACTCAAAATATTTTGAAAAACTAATTTGACATTTTGAGGCCGTGCGTCCGCCATTTTGAATTTTGAAAATTGTTATATAGCCTATGACACTCCCGTGAATAAGACAAATCCACTGGCGCAAGAAGTATTCAAATCGGCCCAGTACTTTAGGCTGTAGAGTGGAATATAGATAGTCACATACATACATACATACATACATACACGCCAAACTCATAACCCTTCCTTTTTTGGCTTCGCCGTAGTCGGGTAAAAAGATAGAGATAACACCTATGACGTTCCAGAATACAGGTCATCCTGGTTCTGTGAACTTGTACCTGGAACCAGGTAATGTGCCGTCCGTCCGGTGGTAGACCCGAAACTGACTGTTGGTCTGGAGTCTCTGTCGAGTCACAGACAATTTGTAGGGTCATACGCAGTATGTTCTACAGGTAGTATCATGGACCGTTCCAAGGTGAGAGGTGGCTATCCATTAGGACGGCATCTTGTCCCTATCCGTCGCCTTTTAAAAGATGCACAAGGAGATATGCAGTGGGGCTATTATTTTTAAGTACCGATCCCACACGGAAGAGCCTCAGACACCTTTACACCTTTAGGGCCTAAGGTGTCTGGTCTAAAGTTTAGGCCAATATTCACCACCGAGTTTCTGGCAGTTTTTTTTTTTAATTTTTTTTTATGGTAACTGACACGGTTGGCTACATCACCTACAGCATCCGTGATGTCAGCCCATAACACCGGGTGAACTTGGTGCCACGTCAGTGCTTCCCTTCGGTCGTGCCGGCTACACTGAAGTGGACGGAAAACACAAACTATTTACATAGCCGTTTCGACCGACCTTTCATTCAGTGCGGTGGTACCAACCCGGGCGGGTTAAACCCTACCACCTAGTAATATAAGAGGGGAGTCCATTTCCCTTAGTCGCCTTTTACGACATACACGGGGAGAGATGCAGTGGGGCTATTCTTTTAAAGTACCAGCCCCACACGGTACGGCAGTTCCGGCCAATGAGAATTTAGGATAGGATATTTAAAGAGCGATTACGAGTGAATATGTATGTACTGTGCGAGTGACAATTTAGTCGAAGCCGACAGAGAAAGCGCACAAACAAAACCAATTTCGCTCTCAAAATTTCGTAGCAATTATCCTGAAAGTTGCCCCTGAAAGTCGTAATTAAAATCGTACATTTCGCTGAAATTTCACAACAAGTTATCTTACAGTCCCCCGAAACCGGGAACGAGATAAAACCGACACAGAAAGCCTTTTCAGACACGCGCCGCTAACGCCGGCCGACACGTGGAGCTAGCAATTTATAGAGAGTTTTTTTTTTTATTTTGTTCAATTGCGTGTGAAATGTTGTGCCTATTTTTATTTTTATTATGTAATCCGGTAATGGGTGGCTGTGCAAGAGGGGCCAAAGCATATGCTCCAACATCAAGAATGTATAGGAGACTTCTCTTTCGGATTTCTGGACAGCCGAGTCTGCTATGCGGCCAAATTTCGTCTAATACGGTGGCACCAACGTACTGGACGAAATTTGGCTGCATAAGATACATAGACGTCATGTGTATTTCATGTATAATTTTAATAAACTAGTAGGTACTTACTTATCAATCATCATCATCAATATCATCATCATCATCAATACTAATAATAAATCTGTAAGGGATGGTCATGGAGTAAGTTGCTTTGTTTTTTGAGATATTGGGTTTGTAGACTCTGTGTATGATACTAAAACTAAATTTATGATTTTTAGAAATCATTTCTGTATGTATGTATGTTCCACCATAACTCTTAAACCGATCATCTGAATTCGATGAAACTTCGTACAAGTACATGTACCTACACGGGACACAGGATAGGCTAAATAAAATTTTGTTCCGTGTACGCTAAGATGTGGCTCTCATACACACCGAATTGTTCCGCGCGCCGAAATAAAGGTACTTACTTACTTTCTTCTTTTTAAATCCGAATTTCACGCGAGCGATGCCGCGGGCAAAAGCTAGTATGTAATATATTTTAGTTTATTATAGTTATATTCCTTAATATATTTTTACATTCCCACAATCAAGTCTTTTGCTACTACCTACTTATATTTCACAATATACGACTCTCAAACATCCAAACGTTGACTGGGATAAATCCCTGCTCTCCCTGCCCATATATTTCCCCCCAAGTACAGTCTCGGGTCCTTCAAGAGGGGCGTGAATGGGCACCTGTCAGGCCGGCATGGCATTCGCAACCCCCCATACGACCGAATGTCCAATGGGCGTCGTTAGACACCTTACGGACGGCTCGGCGCCATATGTCGCGCTGTCAATAAAAAAAAAGGATAAGTCGGCCTTTGCCCCTCATATAAATTACATATAGTTTGTTTCTGGAAAAACCATTTTTGGAGCAATAAAGTATTTCTATCTACCCTTTGACAGTCCAGTGTGAACACAATCTTATGTTGGTTCGTATATATTGTATTGAAGTTCATGAAGTCCTTCGCTTCAGTGCAGAGACGCAATGCGGCTCGATGTTATCGCGGAGCGCGTGGACAGAGAAATTTGGCCATGAACCGATACAGTCCGCAGGGCAGCGGGCGTTACACGACGCGTCTCTGTAAGTCGTGTCGGTCGAAACGGCTATGTAAATAGTGTCGAAGGGAAGCACTGACATGGCACCTAGTTCACCCGGTGTCATGGGCTGGCATCACGGATGTAGCCAACCCTGTCAGTTTCCATAAAAGAAAATTAAAATAAAAAAAGGCGACAGACCGTAAGTCGGACGTTTTTAGAGTTCCATAACCAAATGGCAAAAATTTAACCCTTATAATTTAGTCCTGTCCGTCTATTCGTATGTCACAGCCATTTTACTCGGAGACTATTGGTACTGTATAGATGACGTTTGGAAGAAAGGAAATAATAAGGTCAGCCTCGGTAGCTCAGTGGTGCGGTCGGTCGACTGTAAGTAAGCAACCCTGAGCGCGGTGAGTACTTGGATGGGTGACCGCTCGACCTTTGGTGGCTGACCGTGGTTCGGATGCCACGTTAAACTGTAGGTCCCGTCCCTTCTTACCTTGCTAGGTGGTAGGGTATATCCCTGCCGAGTTGATACTTTTTTTTCCGCGATTTGGCTAGGTCTCGCATATGCAAAGTTTTACATACATATTTACCACACGCTGTATCCCGACTATCGGGGTGAGCAGAGCAATCGGTGTTGTGCTGAGAGTACTCTTGTAAATTACAGCACAACACCGTGTACAAGTATTAGCACAAGATAAATTATTATCAAGCGGCAAGTAAGTCACGAAGACCGACCTGCTGCATGATTCGACGGAAGGGCCGTGCCGAGGTGAGAGGTGGCTAACCTGTCGCCCTTTAGCGCGACATTTTTTTCTTACTACATAGTCGCCTTTTACGAAAGTAAAAAAATACTTTTATGGAAAGTGTTTTGAGTAACAATACACCGTACGCGGAAGACCGCGTGTGGTGGCGTGCCTTGGGAGAGGCCTATGTCCAGCAGTGGACCGATACTAAAAAAAATAATAAGATATATTAAAAATAAATTGAAATCCAAAACACAATAATATTTGTAAAAATACAAATATATTGTGTGATGGTACGGAACCCTCGGTGCGCGAGTCCAACTCGCACTTGGCGACTTTTTATCTTTAGAGGTACGGAACCCTAAAAACACGTGTTGAATTGAAATTGAATTGTTATACATACAATCGAATGGTTGCTCACAAATCCATATTTATAAATGTGCTTATAATATTATCTTATAATACCACTCTGTCTGACCCTTTGATCGTTTCCAAGGGATGAGATAGGACCCGCATTTTGGGTTCAAAGGTAATAAGCCCTTCTGAAACGCATGGTACATTCAGGTTTAACCCTCCTAATCCATAGCGGATACTGCCTCGGGTAGTACAAACCGTTTAATGCATATAATATCTCAAATCATTATGATGAAGAGCTCAAACATATATTAACGTGGAATTGTTTCAAATGTTCCATGACAAAATGTGGAAGCACCAATATTGCAACTATGTAATACCATTCAACATGGGAGTAAAAATTCACAGAATTGTAAAAATCGAATCCGGTCGGCGTGTATAGGTCGTTCGTTCTAACCTGAGGCCAGGCCTCACGCACTCTATGTACTTGCGCGCGCTAACTACCTACCGCCCGACGGGCCGCCGGCGGTCTATTTCAGTGAAAATTCGTCAGCCGCGCTAAGTATACATAGACGCTCGCCCACGCAACTGCGCGCAGCTGCAAAGCAATAATCACTTTACACTCGATCGTTATGGTACATTTTCGCACGCAGCGATTGGCGAAGTGAAGCAGTAGGCTATTAAAGCCCGAAGGTAGCAACATTTTCTATGGAGTGATTTATCTGTTACGAAGTAACTATTAAGTAATCTGTGCTGAGGCGTACAAATACATTCACGCATGACGGTGAGCATAAAATTCTGCGAGTTCAGTAGTGCTCAGGCCATGTTTATGCGCATGTCAAGCATTTGTATTAGAGAAATGCATGTGTGTGCGGCCTCAGGTTAAGCCGTCCATGCTATACCAATGAGTTTGTTCTGATGAAAAAATTTACGTGCATACCTACACCTGCATGCTACATAAAAAAACCCCTTCATTTGTCCCCGAAGAGCTCTATAGAATTCACTTCCGCGTGCGTGCTTCGCTTTCGACGTCCGCACAAGAGTAGCAGCCTAATCTCTGGTCCGGCTAATGGGCGTTTTGCCGCAGCTACATGCAAGTCATGTCGTCTACTTGGTCGATCCAGAATAGACCAGTTTGCTTAGTCACTCTATATCATCAGTCCCATGTTGTACAAGTGTGTACAGGGAAGTGGCTGCGTATGTAACCATGCGCGCTCGGTTTCAACATTACAAAGACGCTATGTTTCAAAAATGTTCCCTTGCCCCCCCTACTAGGTTGTAAACTCAAATTGTAGCCGCCTGGGTTGGTACCACCCTACTGGATCGGTTGTGTTCTCCTCTAGTTCAGTATAGCCAGCAATCCACGGAAGTCTTCGATATGGCACCTACCTTCTCGGAGGTGATATTGACTGGTCGAAGCATCTGCTTTGGCCCCTCCGACTCAGCCACGCATATCGGATTACATAAAAAAACCAGAGAAATAAAACATTTTTCATTGTCTCCGTCTTTCTCTTTTCAGTCCACAGCTGTGAGGCAACTGTTATAAATGCCGTTATGGAGCAAATTCTTCCGTTCCATTTTCAAACGTTTAAAAGTCCGAACACGTATACATCTTCTGTGACCACGTGCCATTCTAACGTCTTTGTTGTTCTTTCTTTCGAGATAGGGGACTTTATTTGCTACACCCATGAAGTCAGCTCACTAGACTAGCTTTTTGCCTGCTAGGTGCCATGCATGCAACGTTTTATGGTTCCGTACGGGACCTTATAACTAAGCCTATGCCGTCTGTCCGTCTGTTCTACCTTTAAAGAGCTGTATCTTTTGAAACCTAATAGGTATCGGGTTGAATGAGTTAATTTTCACAAATCTTGTGTTAGGGGGCGGATATCCTAACAAATAATCTTTTTATTTTGATTTTAAAAATCAAAATAAAAAGAGAAAAATTAAGGGGGTTGTTTTTGTTCTATCGTAAGAACGGTAATACATACATACAATCGTCAACGTTATATTTAACATACACCTCCTACACATCCATACCCTCCCTCATACCCGCACACCCAACCTCACACAAACGCCCTCTCTCACAAACATTCACACACACATTATTATTACTATTACTTTTTGGATTTTATATAACTATTTTCTTTTTTTTTTCTTTTTATATAATATAAAATAATGACTATACGCAAGATTGGCGCCACCTTGATAGGCAGGTCCCATCTGAAAAACAGCGCAGTTGGCACTATTCTAGCGAGAGTGCCAATTTGCAACATGCTGAGATGGGACCTATTGGCATGTTTTACCATAATATGGTAAAACATGCACATATTATGTTAAATAGTTAATTTGTAATGTGTTTTTATGTGCTAGTAAATCAATTTTCTTTCTTTCTTTCTTTCTTTTCTTTCTTTAAAGCTTGGTGGGATTGTAGTGCAAACTCTAAAGTAAAACCACAAATAATCAAAACTGGCCAAATGCGAGTCGGGCTCGCGCTTTGAATTCCGAACGAAATGAAAGAATCAAAATTTTTTTTATGGAAACTGGAACAGCTCAAATTAGAAACTTTGAAATATTTTCCAAATCACAAATAAACATTTCATAATCCCCATTCATTTTTAGAATTTACCGCTACAAAAATGTATGCAGACCGTAATTGGTTGTAATGATGTAAGTTCCAGAATAACCACTTCACATTTCGTAAGTGCAATCACTTACGAAATGTGAAGTGGTTATTGAATAAATCTTCATAATTTTATTATGGAACCATAGAACTCGTGTTCGTTATAGAAATGCACTAATCAAACTCAGAATGTTATAAAAGCGGTCAAGTCCAAGTCGAACTCGCGTGGATATACTGAATTTAAACTTTTTTCGTCCATTATATTCGGAGAAAATTAGCTGTGACAGACAGACAGACAGACTGACACGAGAGTGATCCTATTAGGGTTCTAGATGGGGAACGATTTTTTCTCTCGGCCAAAAGTAGCTCTTTTTCACAAAGGACATTTCATTATGAACACAGCCATCGCATCTCACTTCGAAAGAGTCATTATCCATGGACATAAATACGTAGAGAGGTCATCAAATGGCCGAGGAACTGAAAATAAAAAAACAGTGAAAAAAAAACATAATTAACAATAATAATATGTAAGCACATAGTAGAATGGAATAGAATAGAATAGAATAGAAATACTTTATTGCACACAAAACACTAACAAAGAAGAAGATAAAATACAGAAGAGCAATTGATATTTACAAAACTTCAGACAGAAACAAGAGAACATTAGCGTGCAAAGGCAGACTTATCACTTTAAGTGATTTCTTCCAGTCAACCTTTAGTAGTAAGCGAGGAAGAAGGATGGCAAGGATAGTAGCCAAATGAAGTGTCACCATCGGCCGGTCTCAGTGGATATAGCAACATAATTAGGAATACGTATGTATGTACATATTCTTTATTGAACACAAATTTATACAAATTAGGTACAATAGGCGAGGTTAATACCGCGAAGCAATCTAATTGGGATGTGGGAGAAGTACATTCCGGCGAACACGTTTTTCATAGCAGCAAAATAACCTATAATCTACCTCTATTTCTAAAAATCCTTAAATTTTGTAACATTTTTTTTTCAAATCCTACTCCAATATATTCCTTTCAACGTAGCTTGTCGGTTGACTCAACAAGGTTCTTTTTTTATCACATCATCTGACCACAATAATAATATGGAATGTGTGGAACTCTGTGTTTCCCTAATAAAATAAAATAAAATTTCTTCTGGTCCAAATGGACCTTTGGAGTGCGTGCCGACCAAATATTGGTAACAATCTTAAATGTATGCAATATAAAATATACTAATAAAAAATAAAACATATGACAATGCCGCGTCTGGGGTATAATATCCCCGGTCATTATCCTTGTGAAGCTTGAGATAAGGGTGATTGAGTAGACTCCTAAAGGAGATATCATAACCGTCATTTCCTTGAGAGGACTCTTTTAGATTACGGATGAATTAAATGAGGCGTACCTAAAAAAGGTAGCCGGGAGTGGATGGATGAGAAGAGCGGAAGACCGCGTGTGGTGGCGTGCCTTGGGAGAGGCCTATGTCCAGCAGTGGACCGATACAGGCTGATGATGATGATGATGATGAAATGAGGCGTTCGTGGACCAGAGACTGGACATTGGACTCGCTGTATTGAACATGACTAAAAAATTTTGAGACTTTTTTAAGGTGAAAGGATATTTTTTTTATACCCTGCGCCAGTGAAGCATGTGATAAAGTCCATTGGAAATCCTGAAACACACTCACCGGTAGACAATTCGATGCAACCCAGCTGTGCGATATAGGAGCGATTTAGAAAAGCGACGATTTTTCAAAAACCGAATGTCAACAACAAATGTGTGTTCGTTTACTATTACTATGTGACGATCACTCGTACAAATTGCGTATGTAACTATTGCTATTTTTAAATATTCATAATTTATTTTATTTTGTATTTTGTTTAGGATAATTTAATTAGTGTCCTATGTATTATTAACGTATATTTCTTTCCGCCACTAGCAGTCATCATACCCCAAAGATATACTAAAAGAAAATGCCTCAGGCGTTAAGTGTAACCTTGAGCCCATAATTTTATTCGAGTGCAATAAAAATATTATACAAATACAAATCGTATGTGGTCAGACATTCTAAGTAGACCATGATCGCTTACGAGCATCAATTGCCTAGAATCGTTACGGGTCTCCAACGAGACGGAATTTGTGTATTTAGGATAACAAGTTAAACTGAATGAGGAATTTTCGTTTAAACTAAATATATTCACACTTCGTATTACTGCTGGGCAAGAAAGAAAATTCGTCATTAGTTATGGGCGGTCTTTGGTCTTACATCCAAATTTGACGCCTTCAATCCCGATTCGCTCCAGTGCGTAGGCAGTAAATTCAGATAAACGTTTAGGACAGACGTTAAAAAGTTATGACACTCGTCCGACCGCCTCTTCAAGTTTGATTTGATTTGTCCAAAGGTACTTGATAATTTCAAAGTTTTGATTACGTTTAGGATTTGATGACGTCTCATCATCTCTGGTGGCAGTTCGCTGCTTCTGGATTTGATGGGCAATCACTATTATTTTGACTGCTCTAAAGTATGGTTTTAAATGCAAAATTATCTCTTAATTTCCGTTATAGCTCCGCCAGCTGTCTTTAAATCGTCGTCGTCGTCTTATTTATAGCTTTCGTAAATTAAAAGGCAGGTCTTCGTAAAGTGTCACAGACCTATCGAGAGAGGGATTTGTTGGATCCACATCGAAGTGAACAATGTTATTGCTCATTCTGAGTTTAGTATGAGAATTTTCGTCATGTTTCATGGTTTTAATCCCATGAGTAACTGTAGGTTCCTTCCCCGTACCTTCATAGATGGTAGGAACAAACTTGTCTGAATTGGTACCTCCGAGATTTATGAAATCTAAATTTGTTATGTATTGGTTAGGATATTCTTAATGATTTTCTTTCCTATTCAGCGTACCAATTGATTGTGGCAAGTGGCAAGAATTGTAAATACATGTTAGGGTACAAAATGAATTGTTTATTCTATGTGAAGGTGATTATAATAATCTAATAATTTTGTTCTACTATTTTCCTTTAAATAAACTGTAGTTCTATGATTTATAATGTTTATTTATTCCACTCGCTTAAATAAAATGCACTAAAACTTTTTATCGCTGGCACAATGGTCCAACTTCGCGAGCGCACAACATAACTGCACCCCCCATTAGTAAAATTTATCGGGGTTATTTTGGTGAAAATTGCACGACATTAGGCCAATCGATACTAACTTTTCTGTAGACGAAGACGTTAAGAATGCCCAGTCATTTGAAAAAGAAAATTCGATAATGAATGTCACCAGCTATCTATATATTTTGTTGACTCAACTACAAGCAAAAGTTATTTATCAATATAACCGGGCATCCGTTACTTGGCTACTTCACCTACTACACTACACCCGAGATTTCAGCCCACTTTTTCCTATCGGAGTGCCGTGGACGTACACCCCATTGTTCATACCGGCTAAACGGAGAGCTGGACGGAAAACGCGGAAAACACTTTTCAAAGCCGTGCACTTTTCAAAGGAATCCTAATAGTATCACCCAACCAGGGTGGGTTAAACCCTACCTCCTAGTAAGGTAAGAACACGATGGTACCTACAATTTTACTTGGAATCCGAACCACCGTCAGCCTCCAACGGTCGAACGGTCACCCATCCAAGTACTTATCGTGCCCAGGTGTGCCTAAGATCACTAGCGGCAGTCGACAGATCGCACCACTGATCTACCGAGGCAATTGCGCTAGGTGAACCATATATTGGGGAAGGGGCCTACAGTTTTACAAAAACCCTTTCTTAAAGATTCAGATTCAGGTTCAGATATTTATTTCGCCATAAAGAACCCAAACACAAAAAAAAAACTTATCAAACTCGAAAACAGAAATAAAATGGTGCACTCTAATGGATATCGAACCATCAGCCTTTCTCTAACTAGCCAAAGTCCTTACCAATTCACCAAGTCGTTTGAAGGTTTTATTTTCTTGATAATAAAATCGAAGGCCGTGTTGTACTTTTACAATAATATAGTTTTAAAATTTCACTAGTGTACCTCTACCATAAGAATTGTAGGTACTCTCACTTACCTAAGAATCCAAATGTTGAACCTTTCTCAAGAAAATCCTTACCCACCAAACGCGAGTATATTCGGCATAACCTTATAAAAATAGGGAAACGGATCATCAAAAAGTACAGAAAATCCGATTTTTTTCCCTCTAAATCTTCCGACTCGCATTTTTAAAAGCACTTCCACCTATGTCGGAATAGCTGGAACTGCCGGTCGCGGCCGTTAAGATAATTTTGCATAGCATTAAGGGTCGACAGCGGAAGGAAGGGGTCATAATAAAAAGGGCCCTTATTTTCTGAATCTGTGTCGGAGTTAAGCCCTACAGATATACCTGCTTACGGTGTATCTTATCAATCTATAATCTTTGATATTGGTGATATTGTACAATTTAAATTCATCGGACAACGAAATGCAAGCCTTTACTCAAGAAAATATTATATGTTTATATAGGATTTTAAATTTTCGATGAAACTGGCCATTGGTGGCCTGGTGGGAAGGCGTTGGTGTTTCGATAGAGCTGGAACCCCACGTATGCACCAGCGTGATTTCCGAATGTACGATATCAACGCTATTGTGTACAGGGTTAGTGAAATTTTATTCAGCATAATTTGTAAATGGGTTTGCGCCCCAACGAAAGTGTGTACGATGATGATGATATACCATGATTCAAGGACCAAGGGATTCTTGTAACGCCTCTATAGGCTCTTTGTCATATGGCCAGTCATTTTGAATTTCTAGATGTTTGAGTGAAAATAGAGTGTTAGAGATCACTGTATTCAATAGAAGGCCAAACCATACTACACAGGTAGTAACCTATCGATATTTGTTAAGGTACCTGCATACAAAGGTTTACAACGTCATAGGGTTCACAAATAGTAAGCGGACAATGGCAAGGGAATTCAAAATTGTTCCCGTATGCAAAAAGGGTGCTAGCAAATTCTAAGGGCTATATTGGCGAAACGGCCCAGGAGATGGGTTCAGTGATTTTTAAGGGCCCTTGGAATTTACATTTCGTCCCAATCCTTACCTTATTTAAATGTCCTGCCCTCACAGTTACAACCGGAGGGTTTTTCTGTAGCCTCCGTATCCTTGATGCCCTTTTGGCTTGGTTATTTATTGGTACTTTATCTTTTACACATTGCCTAAGATTCCATTGCCTTATAGATCCTCTAACTATCGGGCAATTCAGGACTTTTTCTTTGGCCGACTTTTACTAAGATATGAATCTTATTTTTTTGTCGACTATGTATTACCATGTTTTGTATATAATATGACCTGATATGGATGCCTACATCACCCGCATGGCGACTCATTGTCCCAACGGCGTAGCAAGGGTGTGATCCAGGGAGGGGCAAACAAATTGTATTAACTAGATAGCTAGCTAATATGATTACATATCTCAAATGTGTTTTCCATTAAATTTGCGCGTAATTAAAATGTAAATGTGTCATTTTAAATGGATGGTATTGAGCTAAAATAAAAATTAAATTCGATGTGTTTTTTGGCAAGTGACCCACACTGGCCCCACCCCAACTCTTCTCTATTGTTCGTCTTAGTTACACTGCATTGGGCGGATCAGCTTGTCGCAATGTTGAATAGTTATCGAATCTATAGAAATAGTAGTTGCATTTGCTTTTAAATTCTAATTTAAGGTTAGTGGAGCCACATACACCGCTAGTTCGTAAGAAGAAATTTTTGGAACATACAAGCACATTAGAAGAAAGTGACTCGAATATTATACCACTATGTAAAATAAATCAATTTCAATGGATTGTACCCTCGATATATCAAGAGCTGATATTGATAAAGGCGTGGCCACGTGGCATTAACAGTATGCGTCGAAAGATTTAGAAAGGGAGAAAAAAGTAGTAAAGGATTTGAATGCGAAATGTCAACAGTGAGTGAAAATAAAATAAAAATTGTACAAAAGAGAAACAAATATATTATAAATTAGGCTAATTACAAAATAAAATATAATACAAGGCATTAGGTGAACCATGGAATTCAGCAACTTTGCCTGTACAGTTGATTGACTAGAACGCCGTGACAGACAGACATACAGACAGACAGACAAACAGGTAGGCAGGTAGATTAGATATACAGACAGACAGACAGTCAGATAGATAAGTAGGCATACAGACAGACGTAGGCAGGCAGACAGACAGACAAACATGTAGATGGACTGACATTAGCAGCGACAGCTACACTAATAATTAGTGTGATTATTATGATTGTAAACCGTTGACGTTGTAAACCGTTATTCATAATTATTATGAAAGCAAAAGAATTTGAGAATGACGGCTCCCATTTAAAAACCTAGGTATACCTACCTTATTACATACTTAATATGCCATGCCATAACCCATTTTCATTCAGTTCTATTATACAATTACATAAAAAGTTGTAGTAATATAGTAGTAAGAATTGGTGATGTAAGTTTATGGTGACCCAGACTAAAAAATATCTTCCAAAATACATCGTCCTTTAGCCTTAACGAGCCACTGCACGGTTCGTCAAGCCCACACAAGTCCAATTTCACCCCAACATATACAGAAACCAAAAAATTCAAAGGGTTAGAATTGCTGTTGTCTTGTACTGCACACAATTCAAGTGCTGAAGTGGTGATAGTTGAAGAGAATCGACGTCAGATCTTCTGTTTAATTAAATCCAGCGAAGTCGCGGACATACAAAGTAAATCTAAGTTCGAAAAGTTTCTTTGAGTTTATTTGATTGTGTGACAGACAGACTGGTCCACATTTCGAATCAGTGGGTTTCTAGACTGTGCTCTGAATTCTGAGTTGACGACAAAGATGTTTTACGTCTGAAAGGGATCTCGCAAGTGTCTAGACTGGACGGCCCGCTGACGGGAGCGGCAACCCGGGATGAGGCTACTTGGCGAACGGCAAGTCGGAGCTCGTGCAAGATGTCGCTCCAGGCAGTTGCCATGAGTGATGTAGCGATAGCTCGGGATAGCGATGGACACTGTGCTGCGATTGTACGAAACTGCAGCCTGGCGAAGTTCGGTTGGTCATCCATCACGTAACTGTTGCCACGTTGCTAGCTGGACACCGTGCTCGAGTACCATAACCAATCGAAAGTCCAGTGGAACGCGAAAACCGTGCACCGCTGACGTCTCTCGTGCTACTACTCGTACTAGGACTAGGAGACCTCAACATTGTTTTGACGGAAACGTCTAAAAATCGACTCACGCAGTTTTTGCTGACGCCCGGTCTACTACCCATTCTCCCGACCGAAGTTCCTGCAACGCGAGATTTGGCTGCTATTGATGGTATTCATTTTCTCCAACATCGACGTGGAAGGTGGTGTCATGGAGACAGCTTTTAGTCATCACAAAGAGCCATGGCTTTGATCCAGGTTCAAATGAAAACAAAGATGTGATTCTTTATTCTTTATTATAAATTTCATCATTCGTACACTATGGTTGAATTTGTCCCGTTTAGTATTTACAATCCGGTTCGATTACACCCACAAAGAAGAGCCGGCATGAGACTTCGCTGGGTTTTTATTTTTAACGTCTTCGATTACAATACATTGTGACTAGCTACACAATAGACACCGCTTGCAGTGTTGAGAAATACAGTTTGTGAGCTAGAATAACTATAATTTTGAGCTTGATAATTCTGACTGATAATTCTGTAAAAATACAATAAGGTGTATCAGAAATCTTTGTAGAAGCCTTTGTCAGAAATCATTGTACTTTGTACAGATTTATGTGCTCATAATATGAAATAACAACGACCGATGCGGAACGGAACCTGGGTGCGCGAGTTCGACTCGCACTTGACGGCATTTTTTATTTAGCCTCAAAATCTCACTGTGTATAAAATGCAAACAATTCACAACATACGGGTTTTACGTAACACGTGTCCACAAAATAATGAATGGCAGACATTTCACCTTTGTCCACACAAATTTTTTATGACTTCTCCCGCTCGGCGGGTTGATAACCCTTCAATTAATTAAATTTCTTCCCCCCATATAAACAGGAAACACAGAATTACAAACACACAAATTAGACACAACGGCCACTGCCAGAAGGGAACGAGCGTGGTGAAATATGGCATACTTATGTCAACGGGGGCGTGTGTTAGAGTTAAAATATGGCATCTTCAGGTCGACCAATCAGAGTTGCGTTGTCGACGTTGCCCCATTCCCCGCTGCGTGAACTGTCACGGACGTTGACAAGGGTAGAGGCGACAACAAATATTAAGTGCATCTTAAAGCTAACGATGGAAATTCGCTACTTGAGGCATCGAGATATATTACTAGAGGATGCTGCGCCACGAGTAAGCGGTTGCTGGCGCGGGGGGCTAGCGGGAGAGGAGAAGCGGAGTTTGAGGCGGACTGCGCGACGAATATATTGTGTCGGCGGATCATAGCGGACGACTAACTCAGTTGCGGCTGGATGACCTCAACTCGTTAGAGCATGGCGCGCTGTCCGAATGCACTCTGCGAGAAAACATCACCTCGATGACTTGCTGTGAAGAAAATGTGCATTTGTTAAATAGGTATGTAGTGTTTATTTATTTATATACTATTATAAAACGTATATGTGTATATAGCTTCCGGCAAACCGTCTATCTATGCCATTTGAAGTTTAGCTGTCTCCACTCTACAGATGTTCATCTCGCGGCGAATTCCGTTTGGCTCTAGTTGTAGTAGTGACGTGTACTGATATGCGCGCTTGTGTGTGTTGTGTGAGCTCTCTCGAGGTTACGCACACTAAAACAATGTGCATGTGCACGCCTGACAACATTCATAGCCAAACGGACTTCGTGAGATAGAATATCTGTAATTAGAGACGCCTTGTTACACGATTCTCGTACAAACCAAATTTACGTTCATACAGAATGTCCGTGGGCGTCGTTAGAAACCTTATGGGTGGCTCGGACCCATATGTCGCGCTGTCAATAAAAAATTGGTTGTCTGTAAAGTCGGTTTACGGACGATAGTTTTACGTGATAACGTCATAAAATCCTACATAACGCCATCTACATATCAAAGCGCATACTACAACGTTGCAACACCTACCTAACTGCGAATCAAGTAAACTACCGCTGAAGTATTTCATTTACTATTGACGCTAGATGTCGCTCCAAAAGACTCAAAGCAATGAAATCTTCACCTACTGTTGACCGAATTCGCTTCGCTAGTACATAATCGATTTAGCCGGGTGGTTAAGACGTCTGGTCGGTCACACAATATTGGTGGCAGGGACCGCGGGTTCGAGGCTAGCAAAAGACTGACAAATATATTTTGTATTTCGCTTGGGCCGATTGTGCCTCTCTATCGCTTGTTACGCGCTCTCGTTTGCACACACAGGTTCAGATGGAACGTGACACTTTTTCGTGCGTGCAGCCGGTGTTCATCAATTTATAAGACGTGACGTTATCACGTCAAAACAAAAAAACTTCACCGCTGCTCTGCACTGGTACGGATTCCATGTAAAAATTTAAGATCCACCATGTTGACGGGTTGGCGAGCAGTTGATCTTTGTTCTGTGGTCTGTCTACTTCTCGCGCGCCTGTTTATAAACGCCCTTTTCGAATTAAGGCGGCCTTGTTCACAGCACAGAAATTACTCAGAAACTAAGTTATATTTCAAACTGGAACATAAGATAAATCTAGATCAGAATAATTTAAACAGCTTCTGTTTCATAAATTAATTTGTAGCTAAACATAAATCTGGAATTTACTTAGCTTAAACGGTAAGTAGACTAAATGTTTAGTTATTATGTCATAATATAAAGCTGAAGGTTTTTTTTTATGGAAACTGACATGGTTGGCTACATTACCAACTACACCCGTGATGTCGGCCCATAACATCTTGGTCAACTAGATGCCATGTCAGTGTTTCCTTTCGGTCGTGCCGGCTACACTCAACTGGACGGAAAACACGAACTATTTACATATGTTTCAACCGACCTTTCATTCAGTGCGGTGGTATCAATCCAACCACCTTACCGAGCCTTACGAAAATAGTACGATTATTGAAGTGCAGCGTACATCTGGTTGAACTTCTGTCTATATAAAACGCTTCTTCATCGTGTTTTATCTAAGTAAATTTCCTACATTCAATTACATCGTCGAGCCTACGCCCAACGTTATGTGAGGTTCTATCCCACGCATCGCGCGATTCATCCGTATTTTGTCATGCTATCCATGGAAATAGATAGCTAGAATCGTTGTTGTCACACATTGTATACCTGTGGTGTCAATACTTTTTAACCGACTTAAAAAAAGGAGGAGGTTCTCAATTCGACTGTATTTGTTTATGTTTGTTACCTCAGAACTTTTGAAAAGGTTTATTCTCTTCCTCAACGGAGGTCGGCCTTCGGCTTCGCCCTTTGTTACTTACTTTCTTCAAGAAGGTTTATCCTCTTCCTGAACGCAGCTTGGTCTTCGGCTTCGCCCATAGTTACTTACCGTCTTCGAGAAGGTTTATCGTCTTCCTGAACGCAGCTCGGCCTTCGGCCTCGCCCTTTGTTAGTTACATTCTTCAAGAAGGTGTATCTTCTTCCTGAACGCAGCTCGGCCTTCGGCCTCGCCCTTAGTTACTTTTTTTTTTTTTATGGAAACTTGACACGGTTGGCTACATCACCTACAACATCCGTGATGTCAGCCCATAACACCGGGTGAACTAGGTGCCATGTCAGTGCTTCCCATGTTACTTTCTTCAAGAAGGTTTATCGTCTTCCTGAACGCAGCTTGGCCTTCGGCTTCGCCCATAGCTACTTACCGTCTTCGAGAAGGTTTATCGTCTTCCTGAACGCAGCTCGGCCTTCGGCCTCGCCCTTTGTTACTTACTTTCTTCAAGAAGGTGTATCTTCTTCCTGAACGTAGCTCGGCCTTCGGCCTCGCCCTTAGTTACTTACTTTCTTTGAGTAGGTTTTCGCCTTCCTGAACGCAGTTCGGCCTTCGGCCTCACCCTTAGTTACTTACTTTCTTCGAGAAGATCTATTGTCTTCCAGAATGCAGCTCAGCCTAAAGCCTCGCCTTAAGTTACTTACTTTATTTGAGAAGGCTTGTCGTTTACCTTAACGCAGCTCGACCTTCGGCCTCGCCCTTAGTTACTTTCATTGAGAAATACTATAGTTTACGTGAAGCAAACTCCGCCTTCGGCCTCGCCTTTTGTTACTCACTTTCTTCGAGACGGTTTATCGTTTACCTGAACCCAGCTCGCCCTTAGTTACTTACTTTCTTCCTTTGAAATACGAATTTCACGCGAGCGTAGCCGCCGGCAAAGGCTAGGAATTAATAAAATTAAACAAATCTTGCTCAAATGGAATTCACATCCTTGAAAGCTATGTTAATTACATGCTTTGTTACAATTGCGGCCCTTGCGGAAGACGGACACCACCCGGAAAATGTTAGTGACATCAAATATTATGAATTATTTGATGTTTCTACTAGTCACTTTATACTCTATTTATCTTCAGCGATCGACCTGAGAACCTCTTGGGATCGACCGTTCGATCGCGAACGACCGTTTGGGCACGACTGTTGTATGCATTTTACCTTCTACCAACATTTGATCGGCATGCACTTTATTCACGTTCGCTAAACCACCTGCCACACCCGTTATGTCACACGTGATGTCACCCGTTATATCAGCCCATTAGACCTCATTCCGGTGCGAACTAGGTGCCATGCCAGCGATTCCCTTTGGACATCTTTTGGTGTTGTAATGAATAAACGTGTGTGATAGAGATAGACATACATTTTTCGAATTGTTCGTGTTTTAAGACGAGTTCGGTGTAGCCGACAAGACCAAACAGAATCGTTGTCATGATACCCAGTTCTTCACCAAGATGCGGTGGACTGATATCACGGAGGTAGTATAGGTGATGTTACGTAAAAAAAAAGTATTGAATGTGGTCCACGCGAACTTTTCTCATAAAGTAAAAAAAAACTCATTATCAAACTTGTGACACACATACACAGATAATCCGCACAAGGTCCACGCAGCTGGATTCGTTACATCTCATAATTTTCAATAATATAATAAGTACAAGCTGTGCCCGCGGCTCCGCCCGCTCTCATATTTCACTTCACTGCTAACCTCATAAGCCATTTAGCGTGATAGTAAGTAGCCTATAGTTGATGGGAAGAATCAAGCTATCCGTAGAATTTTGTTTTATTAAAATCGGTTCAGTGGTTCTCGAGTTATAAGCGGACAGACAGACATACACTCAGACACTCAGACACTCAGACAGAAAGCAGACGTTGGATTTTATTATAGGTAAGAATAAGAATATAAGAATAAGAATATAAGTAAGAAAAATCGAGAACACCAAAGCGGCGGATCGGCGGAAGTCACTCATTGTTGGGAGCAGTGGGTGACTCGCAGGGGGTCGCAGTGATCCTTGGCAATGAGGACGACATAATATGTGCGCTAACATTATATTATATATTTATTTGAAAGAGAATGAAAGAAAATATATTTATTCACCATAAGATGCAGTACAACACAATAATTTTATGCAATTATACACGAGGACGGCGAAGCGGAAACCGATCAGCTGAGTGAGACGCAGTTGGACTGCGCGCCGATTTTCAGCGGCTCCCGTTTTAAAATAATAAATACCTAAGATCAGAGTTAGAACATAAAACATTTCATAATCAGCTATACAAACTGCGGTTACTAACCTAAATATTCTTTACAGCTGCTCAATTAGCCAATACCCCGTCTACGTATGTATTTATAGGGCGCTATCCCTAAATAAAGTCGGAAGATATATTGTAGAAGAGATTCGCGAAGATTCTCGTCTGAGACTAAGTTTTCGGCGATGTTTTTATGCGAAAAGACGGGCTAATACTTCGGGATACAGCTTGGTTAAAAGAGCTGGGATTTCGGAAGGATTTTGTCTTTGGCGTGGCCCGGTTGATTCGCGGCTCTAGACTTTGGAAAATTTTGATCGATTACAAAGTTGGCTGCGTTTTCCAATTTGTTCAGAGTAACGAGAGATTGGAGGATATTGCGTTTGATCATTTGGCTATTTTGATTGAAATTTAATTTATGTTTTATTTTCGAATTAAATGGAACATTTTTAGGGGGAAAATTTGTTGCGTTTTCTTATCTGATCTTTCACGCCGAGCTAGTAGGCGAATTATAAAACAAGGTATCAAGTGTGTTAAATTATGTAGGGACTCTGGGAATAATTGGACTCATAGAAACATTTTGGTTAAAGGAGAATTCCTTTTTCGAAAGCTCTAAAAAAGGAAATAGAAAGGTAGCTCAAGACTATGAACACGATTGCAAATTAAAATCCTAAATAATATTTTTGAAGAAAGTGATAATGTCGAAGTGGGAAAAATATTTGTACCATCATAAATTCGTCAATTGCCTAATTTAAGCCGAATGCCAAAGGGAGTATCCCTTTGGCATTCGGCTTAAATTAGGCCGCGGTCGGTTTTGAATTCGTCAAGATTCGAACGTATTTGGCAACAAGCGATCGCATAAGAAAGACCGAGGGCGAAGAGTGCGAGACAACCAATCCGCTTGGCACACACACACACGCGCGGGAAATATAAAATGTTGAAGAACTTCAAAATTCGAACTTTTAAAATCCCCCACTGGCGTTTTCCCGCTAGCCAAGTGAGTACAACCACGCAAAACAGATAAAATTATTATTACGAGACATAAAACCTTGTAATTGCATTGATGTTTATTGAAGTTAAAAGCGGTTTTCAAGCCCATAGTAAGAAAAGGTATTGTCTTTAGCTGTTAGACCGAATTTGTGTGAAGTGAAACATTACACTGGATTTGAATTTCTACTGTCTACGGCCTAATTAATTCAAAACTATCCCTTTGTCCTTCGCCGCATCAACAAACACTAATAAACTATCAACATAAAGCGAAATTGCCAAAAAAAAAAAGTCGACCATTGCCTACTTTTTTACCGCGCCGTATCATTGATTTTGATTCGCCGAATTTTCCATAACGTTCATTTCTTTCGCTCTTTTGAAATGTCCAACCAAAAAGTTCTTTCACATACACCCTCTTGAGTCTCGCAAACGTCCGTAAAAAATGAATTTGCGAGCCGCGGTGGCTATTCTGCAGGGCTTTTAACGCGACCGGACTATTCCACAAACGAGTGGCCTATGCAAAGTCGGACATTACGAAGAATTTATTCGCTCGGGAGTAGGAAAATATGCTTTTTTCTGCTCATTCAAATAGCTCGCACAAATTATGGTGGTCTTTGAAGTGAGGTGATGGAGGTATATATGTGTTATTCGGGAATCGGGGCAGAGCCGTGTGGGTGACTACGTAAGCTTTTCTAATTAAGTCAGTGAAAGGCGCTTACGGAAAAGGTTTATTTCGGAGCTGGTTTCAATTCAACATGCTCGGTTTCCTCAACAAGATTTACACTTCTTATACTAGAGAGTGCAAACGGACAGCGCGCCACGTTTCACCGAGTTTGCAGCCATCTAGCCGCACCTGAGTTAGTCGATCACGATCAGCCGACGTGGCTACACGTTCTTCTCAAACTCCGCTTCCTTTATCATACTATATCCGACCCAGTTATTGCGACTTTATTGCTTTGAAAATGTCGTCGTAGAGCATCTTGTTGTAATATATATCGATAGCCAACCGTACATTTTTAGGGCTCTGTTAGCCAACGACGCTGGCTACGGTCCCTTACAAAGTCATTCAGGTGTCTGTCTGTCCGTCTGGTTGTCTCCCGCACGCGTTTTCCGAGGTAAAGCCGAACGTAAAGCTCAATAAATCTAAAATAAAAAAGTAAATAAGTCTATTTAGTTCTTAAAGCAAGAAAATATTTTGATGTTTTTATTTTATACGATTATTGAGAAAATTGCATTCTAGTGCTGCGCGTGAGACACGGTGCGACCACGTGATCTGAAATGGCTACGGAATCTGCGTGTTTACAACGTTCGCAATTAACACGCTTTTTTTAGTACTTACAATCTTAATAATAGGAATTTTAGATCTTCAGAGAACCGACCTCTTGAACCCAGTTTAAGTTTGTAAATTATTTTAAATCGAACAGCTTTACTCACGGTTCCACTCCGAGCTATGTGGCTCGACGTTTCGGGCCAAGCGTATGGCCCATCTTCATGAGCACTCTGTAAGCTGTTCGATTTAAAATAATGTTTAACAACCACGGTAATTTAAAAACTCATATGAAGTTTGTAAAGTACGCATATTACATAGATGGCAAGATTAGAACATCAGACACAGCCAATTAACCTCTCGTGGAGGTGCCAATAACGAATTGCGAATTAATGACTCTATAATAGTGCCATCAACTCGAGAATCAAACTCTGCGCCCATATACGTAGATCATTGTATCGCACTTGACCAAACCATTTATCTCCATTGTAAGACTAGACAAAAATATCTCAGAGAAGACGCTCAGCGAGAAAAAAAATCCGAGAAACGTATTTCGTCCTTAAATCTATATTGCTAGACAACTTTGCAAATACCTTTTTCCCACACACAGCGCAACGATAAATCACTTTTGAACTTGGTCTAATGGATTTTTCTTCACCACGATTTCTAGGCTCAGACTTCAGGACTATAACCTAAAACTGGATCGCGCTATTGGTGGAAATAATTTTTTTAATAGCGACCTTTCAAGCTCAATGCATAATAAACTTTATATGCGTCATTGCGTATTTGCCGGGTGGCCAAGCTCAAGTCACAGTGAACTGGGCACGTCAGCCGAAGAGACGACGACCGTAATAGTAAACGTTTCCTAGCGGTTGTGGATAGGAAAACGGATTGTTATAAAACCACCCGCCATATGGGACGACGACATCAAGTGCGTCAGCGGAGAGCAGTAGTTCCGTACCGCTGAAGGGCCTGGAGGTGAATTGGAGATGCGTACGAGTGAGTATATGCAGCATTGGAGACACACAATCCGACTGACTGACGTTTGGAATCTTTGAACACTGGCATAGTAATAAACGAGTTGGCTCGATCGCCATAATAATAAAAACAAATCGGTCCTGTAGACTCCGAGATATTTGCATGTGATGTGACCGAAAGACAGACAGACACCAGAGTTTTTCCATAAACGTCCCTTATTCGCTCTAGCGGAAATACAAAAGGTTTTTTCGAAAGTATCGCATAGCCAAAGTTTAGAGAGGTCGAATTTTTGGCGATTGCCAAATCTAAAAAAGGTTGTATGTTTATGTTGAAACCTGTTTTTGGTATAATTATATTCACACAATTTTTATGAAATTTTACAGTAACCGGTTGCTACTTGATATTTTCCAAGTCGCGCGTTCCAACTTTCCGTCATAGCTCTCCAGGAACACAGACGCCCTACGAGCCTAGGCCACATAATCCCAGAGAAAAGAGGGCCGGAGGAAAGACAGAATATATCCAAACAAGCATCAATCTTGCGGAACGTTGCTTCCCGACTCGGTCGCAGTTCGGGACAAATGACGTACGCAGTTTCATTTGCGGGATGCGAGCCGAAGTTGGCCGATTGAACGCAGTTTTGGGGATACACACAATTTCCAGCACATTGCGAAGACGTCTTATCTTAATAAATAAAGCAAAGATTCTACGGGCTACCGGCCGGCGACAGGCGACCGACCGTGTAACGTACGTCATATATGAATATTCTTATAACCAGAGAACTACTTTATCGATTTACATACGATTTACACTGTTACATTCTTTAACTTCTCAAGATGGTTTAAGGCTATAAATCATAACACTATGTTATCGGTGGCCTGAGCTGTGAGCATAAAAGTCACGCGAAGCGAAGCCGCAGGCAAAAGCTATAATACATGTAGCCTACTACTAAGGCAAGAAAAAGGAGGAACACACTTGTGAAACCATAGATCTCTTTTTTGCCTCTTACTAGTTGGTAGACTCAAAACCGTCAAAAAAGAGCGCCGTATAACCGACTCGGATGTATTCTCCGACAGTACCCAAACGGAAGTTTTCGATGGCACCTTCTCCGAGACGATATTGACTGGTTTGCATGCGCTCTGGCCTCTCTGATTCAGCCACCCGTATCTGAAAACATAAAAAATATTTAAAATTTATCCAATTGTTTCCATATAATGAAAAATCCATAGCAATTTTTATCAAAATTAAGTGAATAACAAGTGAAGCTGTTTAAAATAAGTATTTTCGGTTGAAATTGTTCGGAAAATATTGAGGAAACATTATAAACTGTGTCATTCGTAATATTTCGCTTCGATAAGTATATGACGATTATAAGAAAATATAAGTAAAGAACATATTCAGAAGTGAGGCACAAAAGAACTGTTAACGTCGCATAAACTTTTACGTAAATTAGAAACTACAAACGAAGCGTAATAAAGAAAATCATAAGTTCTACATAGAGAACTAACACCACTGGGACAGAAACAACTGTAATCTAGATCTTCCAGACTCAATTATGAAGATGCCAACTATATGGCCACCTAAGCGTCGATACAACTATAGTGAGATCAAGATATACCTATGTCTAGACAGATAGACATTCAGTGTTAGTTTGATGGGTCAGTGTTAACGAGATCGTAAACATTCTGGGTTTCGTACGAGATGTGTGGGAGCGATTTCCTCAACATCTAGTTATCTGCGACTTAGTTACTGGGCGGGCTAATGTCGTCGACTTTATTATGGCCCGGGTGAGTTGTCTACTCATACGGCATACCTCAAATAGAAGTGGTCGGAATGTCGATGAAAAATTGCTTAAATCAGATTAAGACAATACAGCGCCGAGCCATTCGTATTATTGGAGGATTGAACTTCTCTGAGGAAATTTACAACCCTTAATCATTACCATCCAACTTATCTCCGTAGCACATGTTGTCGTAGATAATCTGAACACCATTTCGTTGTTTCAATTGAACTTTTTAGGACCCATAATTTCTCAAAGTCGTTTGTTTCTGTGCCATATATATCGCTAGGGTGTGGAGTTATTCGCTGGAGTGTGTTTCTTGTGGTATTCAATCGTCCTTGATCACGTATCGTACATCACTGTAGTGACCGAGTTCCGGATATGAGAGACTCCATTCGCAACAAAGCTGTCTAGTCCTCCTGCCTTTTATACGCAATCTATCCTAGTGTAACCTACACCTTCTTCATCTTGGGTTTCTTCAAGGTACATCATCCTAGTATCCTAAATTTAAGTATCGTGTTGTCCGCTTTCTCCACTATAGAACTCTGCCAGATCTCCTGTCTTGTTACAAAATACAGGGCTATTTTAGGATAGGATTTCGTAACTTCAGGGTCCATATTTGAAGAGGAAAAGCTCTGAAACTTTTTCCTAGATTCGGTCATTTTATAGTACTTTTTTGTGAAAATCGGTTTATCGAGATTTGTTGGACGGTTAACGACCGCTTTTATTAAATAAAAATAAAATGACTAACTTACGTGCTTAACTAGTAGAATTTAACTGCATGTAGGTAAATTCCAAACACTTCAATTAAAATGACATCAAAAGAAAAAGCGGACTGAATTAGGTCATTGTACTCCTTAGACCGAGACAACGCTGTTGCCAAATCTCCACATACTCACTGCCCATCGAGTTCTTTTCACAATTTTAAATTTTTGTTTGAAAAAAATATATACAGAAATTCGATTTGAGTGATAAGGATTTTGTCTTCTAATAATGAGTACTTTCTATTCCTGAAGTTTCTCAACCCTATCCTGAAACACCCTGTATAAATGTTATCGAACTCACTCGACCCTTAACAGTATTATTTGGTGGCAAAATTGAAAATTATAAGCATTCTTCCTCCCTTGTCTTCGACCTTAATTGACTTTCAAGAAATTGATATTCAGTTAGCGTCTCAATCAAATCATTTCGATTCCCGATTCATTGGCAAGAGGTCGTGAATTGGAAGAGACATTTTCTGTTTTGCCTCCGGATACAAACTTGTCATTGATATAAAAATTTTAATTTAATTTTTTTATCAACTGAAATTTGATAAAAGTGTAAAAATAATATTTTCAAGTAAAGTAATGGAATGAAAAGAAAATTATCTATAAATACAAATTCGGGAAACACATTATTTACCATGTTTCACGTAAAACAATGAGATGAAAATGAAATATAAATACAATTAGATTTTTGTATTGTTTACCTTTCTCAAGCAATGAAAGCATTTTCATCTAATTTCTGAAATGTGTTTCCATTGGCCATTTCAACATGTGCCATTTTGAAAATATTGTATATTCAAAACTTAATTTATATGTCTGGTGACCGACGTGCCAAGTCTTTCTTTTTTCAGCGAATAGGGTAAGAGCCATTCAAAGGGGCAACGCTGCTACCAGCGTATTGGGCACTGTAACGAAATATATTACTTACAGTATCCTTCCCCACTTCACTTCTTTGTCAGCCTTGGTAGCTCAGTGTGCGGTCAGTCGATTGTTGTTAAGCAACCCTGAGCGCGGTCAGTACTTGGATGGGTGACCGCTCGACCGTTGGAGGCTGATCGTGGTTCGGATTTCATGTAAAATTATAGGTCCCTTTCCTTCTTACCTTACTAGGTGGTAGGGTTTATCCCACCCGGGTTGGTACGACCGCGCTGAATGAAACGTCGGTCGAAACGGCTGTGTAAATAGTTCGTGTTTTCCGTCCAGTTCCAAGTAGCCGAAATGAAATGAAGGGAAGCACTGACATGTCACCTAATTCACCCGGGTTATGGGCTGGCATCACGGATGTTGTACGTGATGTAGCCATGCGTCTCAGTTTCTCCACTGACCCACTACAGTGGAGACATTAGTACTTGAAAGTCCTCGTGACCCCACTGGTGGAGACGAGCAGAGGGGCCACCAGTCCGATTTAAAAAAAACTCTCCGACCACCGCACCGGTGCAGTGTAGACACGCAAATTTCCTTTCCTCCCCCGCCCCCCTTCCGCAAGTGGAACTGATTATTTTAAGCTTACAAAGTAAGCGTAATTAGTAGTTAGTTATTTATTACTAGAAAAGTTAGTATTATTATTTTTTTAAGTACATTACCACTTCGTCTCATACTCGGACTGGGTCACCGAGGGTCGGGTTTCATTACTTGTTTTTTTTTCTTTTACTTTAAAGTTTGCACTGCATATAATCACATATGTTCACACGGCGCCTTAAATATTCCTATCCTTCTATCTATCTAATATAACCTATACTAAGTAGTTTTATTTAGTCCAATATTTGGTTTTAGTATTTTCAATAATAATACATAATAAATTTAAAAATGACATATTTTAAATGATATTTCGACTTTTATTAGTCGTCGCCAGATAATAAAATTTTAAAATAAATAAAAGTTTAATGTGTCAAATGCTTGTCAAATGATGATGACGAATGATAGATGGCGATATTTTAAAATTATCTGATGACGACTAATAAAAGTGGAAATATCATGTAAAAAAATGTGCTTTTTTTAATTTATTGTGTACAAATTATTATAAAAACCTATACTAAGCTAACTTAATCTAGCCTAGGTCCCAACCAAACTTAACCAAACCCATTTAGGGTACTAAAGTACTAGACAAAAATAGTAAAGTTTCGAAAGTCGATAAACATGACCACTAGTATAGTAAGTACGCCGAAAACCCTCTACAGTTGTAACCCGCTTGGAAGCACTGGCGTGATCCGAGATAAACATCGCGGAATAACTCCGCATTCATAAACGTACTAGGATCCGCGCCTAACTGAGCGATGCTTTTGGCGGGATCGCTGGTGAAATCCAGAAAGAAAGAAAGAAAAAGAAAAATATGATTTCTTGTCATTAACAATTAATTTATTGTCAGCCTCTTAAGCAATCCTGGGCGAGATAAGTACTTGTATGGGTGACAGCTCGACCGTTGGAGGCTGACCGTGGTTCGGATTCCACGTTAAACTGTAGGTCCCTTCCCTTCTTACCTTACTAGGTGGTAGGGTTTATCCCGCCCGGGTTGATACGTCGGTCGAAACGGCTATGTAAATAGTTCGTGTTTTCCGTCCAGTTCAGTGTAGCCGACATGAAATTGAAGGGAAGCACTGACATGGCTCCTAGTTCACACGGTGTTATGGGCTGAAATCACCGATGTTGTATTATTTATTTATCATACATAGATAGTACACTACACTCGGATTCGTCATATTTTAACATATTTAACATTTAGCATTATGCCAGTTCGATTATCACAGCGAAGAAGAACTGGCAAGAAACTTCGCTGTATACTTTTTGGAATGTAAAGGAAGGGACGCACCTGTTTCTGGCTGGTTGTGTGAGTGTGGGCACGAGGGCCCTGGATCCCTTATAACCTGCTTGTGTTGCGGAGTCGGGTGAGCGCTCGAACTCCTAGATCGGCGGTGCCCACGCAGCTGTGGTGTCCAGGCCTGGACGTGGGGGTTACACCGAGACGAGTCCTCTGGTTTGCGCTCAATTGAACACTTGGCGTGATTGTTGAAGCCCGTGCGTGGCACATTCGCTTTTGCGACACTTTTCTTCAGGTTAATAATAGCTGCCAAGCTCTTAACGTGGTGCCTCAGCAACGAACTTTTTTCGTCTCATAGTTTTTTCTTCTGGTGCGAAGATTGGAGAGGAAAGGGAGGGTAAGCAGTAAAAACTACAGTGTAGGCGGGAAATTTGAATGCCAACTGGCGATCTTTACAAACCATTTTTTTTACGTCCACTTAGTCTACATTCGTGTGCAATGTCAGTGCACCTAATGTACAATGTGTGTGGAATGCCAGTGCTTCCATTCATTTCATTTCCGGCAATACTTTGAGTGGAGTATCGACCATAATGTATGAAACTGTAGAATTTTAACTATTTAATTTGAATTTTCAATTCATCTGTTTGGATTGCGGTTCGACGCCCGCCCAGAAGCATCGCTTAAGTTCGATTCAATTTCGTCGAGTTGTATGTTTAAGGATAAGGGCTATGACGCGGAGTAGGTAAGTTGCTAAGATCATTTCGGGGCAAAACAAAATCCTACGCGATCCTATTTTGTAACGTCTTCGTCATATGATAGAGGCGGTGGATAGAGGATTTTGGCCTCGCGAACGGAATACGTGTTTCAAATACATGGACGATTTAGGCTCTCTTTAAATAACTTTGAGATGTATAAATTGAGGCGTCAATCAAAAACAGCTCTATCAAGTTTGCAAATTTTTGGTAAATCAAATTTTTTTTTTATTCAGATCCAGTTTATTCTAAATAGCCCGTTACTTCGTTAGGATTAACGGAGCTATCCTATTGGGGCAGTTTTGCTTAGTGCTAGTTTTGAAACTAAAAGTATGGATAGTCCTGTTTTTGAATGTTACTGTTAATTTCTTAACTATCGTTGGTGATGTAGCAGAAAGTCCTATCTCGAAAATGTAAATTTTTCAAAAGACGTTAAAACTGTTTTATTCAGGACTTAAGGGTCACACAATATAAAAAAAAGTACGTACAATTTTATTTTATTTTAGTTTATTTTAGAATAAAGTCGTCTGAATTTTATCCTGACATTGTGGAAAAAATTATATAGGACATATTACCACCAAAATCTGAATTTGGCAAAAAAATTGATTGGACTTTCTGCCAGATCACCAGCGCTATGTTTTTAATGGAAAGAGCTGCTTTTGAAGCAGTTTTTTATGACAATTCAATAGCCAATTGTATGAAGAAAAATTGTGCATTCATATGTCGTTTCGCCAAAAAGTTGTAAAGAGCTACCTTTGATTCTATACCCCTCAATTGGTTTAACCTCTAAAACAATAGCACCCAATCAGAGCGCGCGCCGTGTCCCCTCCGCTAGCCGCGGAGCTCAGCGACGCTGGTTCTCATATAAGCATTGGACAGTCCGACGTCCAACCTCTTCTAACGTTCTTGGCACACGCCTTGCACAAAGACATCCCTATATAGCCATAGAGAGATGGCTTGCTCTAGCAATGTGCAATTTCCTATTGGAAATGGAAAATATAAAATGTTATTGATATTGCCAGTGCCAGTCCCTTATCTAGGCGTTTCGCTCGGCTTCGTACAAAGCCATTTCATTTCTATTATATTCAGAGGCGGCGCAAGGCGTGGGCGACGACGTGGGCGACCGCCCACGGCCTCGCGGCCCAAGGGGCCTCGCGCCTCGAAAGTTCATGCAGCTTTGATTGATGAAAAACATTAAAGCTAGACCTATTAAAAGAGACTCCTATTAAACATATTTGAACTTAATAAAAGTTGAACTAAACCTTGCTATAAAACCTTTATCCGACACAAGATCGGAAAGGAGGACAGAGGCAGTGGATATCGCAATAATACAGTGGCTGTAATATTGCGATTTGATTATGTTGTTGAATGTATTGAGTATAATATTGGCAAAATTGATAGGGCCTCGCAAAATGTATCTTGCCCACATCAAATTAATTTCGTGCCCCGCCACTGATTATATTCGTCTGTATTACCTATTACACTTCTTGTAGGTGCAATTTGGACAATACGCTTCGAAATACGTTGCAAGCGGTTGTTAAGACCGTTGGGAAAATTTTCAATTTGAAGTTTTCAGCAGAACAGATGAATATTTTTTTTATGGAAACTGACACGGTTTGGCTACATCACCTATAAAAAACGTGATGGCAGTCCATATCACCGGGTGAACTAGGTGCTATGTCAGTGCTTCCCTTCGATCGTGCCGGCTACACTGAACTGGACGGAAAACACAAACTATTTACATAGCCGTTTCGACCGACGTTTCATTCAGTGCGGTGGTACCAACCCGGGCGGGTTAAACCCTACCACCTAGTAAGATAAGAAAGGAGACATATCCCTTAGTCGCCTTTTACGACATACACGGGGAGAGATGCAGTGGGGCTATTCTTTTAAAGTACCGGCCCCATACGGTACATACTTGCTGCCTGATAATTGTCTTGTCCGAATACATTGCTAGACGTGGTGGTCGGTGTTGTGCTGTAATTTACCAGAGTACTTGCAGCACAACACCGATTACTCTGCTCACCCAGATTGAAGGGATACGGAGTGTGGTATAAATTTAAAACAAAGGACATATTTCCACCGAATCGCCAGCAAACAATACAACCCCTAGCCTAGTGACACAGATTTTATCATCCGACCGAAGTACCCCCGGACGTCCAAGTTTCGTACGTGGCACGGCGAGCTCAGAACCTAAACATTTCTCTCCTACTGGGAGGCAGTAGCGTAATTAGAGAAGACGAAAGAGGGGCTGTGTGTATAGGCAACATATTAGTAAAGGGGGCCTTTGCTCTCTCAACGCTTAGAAGCTGTTACGCTCTTATATCGCACTGCCAAGGTATGGAATGAGCTTCCGGGGGATACTTACCTGGACGTTGGATGGCAAGGAAGTTACACTGAGCAGCGTCCATAAGACGGACGGCTCAGCGCTATAGTTGGCGTCCTTGGACTCAAGGACGTCAACATATACTACAAGCTGCTTTTCCAAATTTGGCTACAGTACATATTCCATCAACGGCTAAATCTGCAATGCATACATCATAAGTAGATAATATGTTTTTTTTTATGAAGGCTTGACTTTTTAGCCTCAGTAGCTCAGTGTTGTGGTCGGTCGACTGTTGCTTAGCAACCCTTAGAGCGGTCAGTTCCTGAATGGGTGACCGCTCGACTGTTGGAGGCTGACTGTGGTTCGGATTCCGCGTAAAAACTGTAGGTCCCTTCCCTTCTTACCTTAGTAGGTGGTAGGGTTTATCCCGCCCGGGTCGATACCACCGCACTGAATGAAACGTTGGTCGAAACGGCTATGTAAATAGTTTGTGTTTTCCGTCCAATTCAGTGTAGCCGACATGAAAATGAAGGGAAGCACTGACATGGTACCTAGTTCACCCGGTGTTATGGGCTGACCTCATCAATAACAAAAAACTTATTTTTTTTAGCTTATTTGTACAGTAAAGCAATGCATGAGACTAAACAGAATTATAGATGTGAGTTCAACAGCCTGAAAAAACTATCAATCTATAGATTAATTTATAACCCCTTAAAAATATCTTAGCTACTGCCCTGCCTAAAACTGGATAGCTTCTGAACGATTTCGTCTAACTTCTGGAAGACGAAACGAACCCATTGTCCGCTAGACCGAATCATTATATAGCTGTGGCAACTGTTGTTCAAATTTTCAAACCAATTTGCTCTTCGTGATTTCTTGTTTTTGTATATAACTGAAATCGAGGCATCGAAGGAGAGAAGCCGCAATTAAATTGATTTTACCAGACTACAGCGAAGCTTGCCGTTGTGAATTTCGGTATTTACTGGGAATATCGCCACCAAAGTAGTTGCAGTAGTAATGGACGGGAAACGGCGTGTGGGGACGTCAACCGCCAGGTCGGACGATCATTGTCAGCCTCCGTAGCTCAGTGGCGCGGTCGGTCGACTGTTGTTAAGCACAGCTTGGCGCGGTCAGTAGTTGGATGGGTGACCGCTCGACCGTTGGAGGCTGAACGTGGTTCGGATTCCACGTAAAACTGTAGGTCCCTTCCCTCCTCTTACCTTACTAGGTGGTAGGGTTCATCCCGCCCGCGTTGGTACCACCGCACTAGTTATATAGTTCGTAAATAGTTCGTGTTTTCCGTCCAGTTCATTGTAGTCGACATGAAATTAAGGGAAGCACTGACATATATTTCCCCCCAACTGTCTCGGGTCCTTCAAGAGGGGCGTGAATGGGCACCTCTCAGGCCGGCATGGCATTCGCAACCCCCGCCTAACCACCTCATACGAGCAAATGCCCATGGGCGTCGTTAGAAACCTTAGGGTGGCTCGGCGCCATATGTCGAGCTGTCAATAAAAAAAAACATGGCACCTAGTTCACCCGGTGTTATGGGCTGACAACACGGATGTTGTAGGTGATGTAGCCAACCGTAGCAGTATCCATAGAAAAACGACGACATCAACTACGTAGGTGGAAAGCTGTGGTTCCGTACCGTTGAAGGTCGGGAGGACTGGAGGAATATTGGAGATGGTTATGTCCAGCAGTGGATGCTTACACGCTGACTGACTGACTGACTTGCAGCACAAGTTTTTGACATTTTATGACAAGTTCAGGACAGTGCTTACGTTTTACCCAAGAGCGTTAAAATTGTATGTACACAGTCACAGATTACTTAATAGTTACTTCGTAACAGATAAATCACTTCATAGAAAAAGTTCCATACCTTCGGCTTTAATAGCCTACTGTTTGACGCCTACGTACGTGACGTGTTACACGATCGAGTGTAAAGTAATTATTGCTTTGCAGCTGCGCGCAGTTGCGTGGGCGAGCGTGTAGGTATGATGCTTCGCGCGGCTGAAGAATTTCCACTGAATTAGATCGCCGGCGGTCCACCGGGCGGTAGGTAGTTAGCGCGCGCAAGTACATAGAGTGCGTGAGGTCTGGTATAGTACCCAACAGTAAATAATGAACATCGAACTTTAGAAAGAGACAATCCAGTTGTAGAGCGTCGTCCCTGTCGCACGAACTCGCACGTCTCCGTGCGACAGGGACCAAACGACCGGTTTGTCTCTTTCTAAAGCTCCTTCATAATTTACCACCGGGTACTGTACATACATGCATAGCGTCACGTCTGTTTCGCGATGAGGTAGGTAGAGACAACGGATCTCCAAGTGCCACGATCCTGACGACCTCTGCCGCCTCCCACACTCTCATCCATCGATGCTCTCATCATGTTCTTCATACAATATGCTCGTCGACTATACACTTGACCTTTTTGTTTACATTCCCGATCTGGTCTAGGTACGTACGTCTAGGGCGACCCTTCCACTTACATTTCGTTAGTCTACTATAATTATAAAGTAAATAATAAAGAATAACATTTTTATATCCGAATGCCCGTGGGCGCCGTCGTACTACACCCCTGCGTTAGTCTGGCGCGCGCCATATGTCGTGCTTCCCATAAAAAAAAAATTATGATAGGGTAGGAGGTAAAATTAATCAAATTTTTTTTAAAGTCATGCAAAATGAAAAAATAAAACACAATCTTATCTTGTTCGCAGAATTTCAGGCAATTTTGTATTTTCTTAGAGAAAAAGAAAAATTTTAAGTAAAAAACAAAGTACGAGACACGACTCCCGAACTTTCATAAAATGAACCGTAAACTGACTGAAAAATACGACGATTGTCTTCTTTAGCAATTAGATAAAAACTTGGCACGAACGCGGGGCGGGGTCAAAGGAGCCATTATAGAAAACTCATTTCTTGGATTGCATCCAATATTATTACGCTCCGGATCTGCTAGGGCGCCGGGATTTATGCAATTACATTTTGAATGGGTGCAGGTAAACCACGGAATAAGGAGTAGCTGGAAGGGTCAACGGCCGTAATTTTATTTATTTATTTATTTATTATGGCACCCAAAACAAAATACAAAATTTCACAAGCACATTTCACATCACATAATATAAGAAGCAGCGTCTTATTTGTATTCTAAAAAAATGGACACACTACATGATTAAATATAAATTAGAGAAAAGTCCTACACCACTCGGAAATCACTAGATAAACACAAAAAACTAACATTAGATTAGAAGACTATACACAATTATAAATAAACAAAGCAACGATTAAAAATGAGAAAACCGTACTGTTGAACTTGTACTGAAAGCACGATAACCATTTTACTTACGACATTTTACTCCGTACTACGATAAAAGTAGTCTACTCAGACATGCTTCTACTGCGGCTGAACGTCTTTTTATTAGGGTTCCGTATCCGGTACCTATTACTAAGCCTACGCCGTATGTCTGTCTGTCTGTCTGTCTGTCTGTCTGTCCGTCCGTCCGTCCGTCCGTCTGTCTGTCCGAGGGCTGTATCTCTTGAACCGTAATACGTAGCCCGTTGAAATGTTCACAGAATATGTGTTATTATTGCCGATATAACAAGAAATAATAAAAATTAAAAATTCACGGGGGTTCCCATAGAAGAAACCAAAAAGTGTATGCGCGCGCGCCGTCTACCGAATAGAGTATGAAGCATTTTAACTAATCAAGACATTTAACTAATATAAAGCATTTCGTAACATGGCATGAGTGGCGCTAACCATGACATAGGGAACCCTCGGTTAATTTTTTTTATTTTATTTATTTGGCTCGCACTTGGCCGTTTTTTTTTATAGAAAGCGCGAATTGTAGCGCCGAGCCACCCACCGCTGAGTCATGCGATCTCCTGCCTAGTATGAACTAAGCCAAGCGGGGCTTACTTACGGCCCGCCGACCACGCCTCCTTATCCCCTCTAACCAACTCAAATACTCTGTGAGGTAAACCAACGAGTCGGAATTTATGTCCAACCGAAATTACGTCAAATTTTAATAACGTAAAACCAGAATCGTTTAAATCCGAGACAGCGTTTACTGGGATAAAGTAAAGCCCGGACAATGAAGAACTTGAATAGAAAATCAACATGGAATAGTTAAAAACCAGAATATTATGAAACTACGTACCGCACGCTGTATCCCGACAATCGGGGTAATCAGAGTAATCGGTGTAGTTCTGCAAGTACTCTTGTAAATTACAGCACAACACCGACCACCACGTTTACCAATGTATTAGGACAAGATAACTATCAAGTAGCAAGCAAGGCAAGAAGACCCACCTGCTGCATGACTTGATGGAACGACCGTGCCAAGATGAGAGGTGGCTACCCTGTCGCCCTTTAGCGCGGCATCATGTCCTTATCCATTAGTCGCCTTTTACGACCTGCACGGGAAGAGATGCAATGGGGCTATTCTTTAAGTACCGGCCCAACACGGTATTATGAAACTGGGTTGTCAAATATTGGTTATGTAGAAAACACATAAAATTATTCTCAATATGTTATTCAGAAACTACAGATCTTCACGTTTTTTTTTTTATTTTTTTTTATTGAAAACGCGACATCTGGCACCAAACTACCCATACGGAGCCTTACGACGTTCATAGACATGCGGTCGTATTCGGGGGTTGCGAATGCCGGTCTGACATGCGCCTATTCACGCCCTTCTTGAAGGACACGAGAATATACTTGCCACTGCATGACACACCTGAAAGAAATATCACTGAAATATTTATCCAAAAAATAGAGAGAAAGAAAGAGCGTGAGAGTGTGACAGAAAATGAAAGAAAGAGAGGATAAATAAAGAAGAAGACACGGAAAAGGCCCGTAACTACTAATGCCTTTCCCCCTGCCTGCTAACTAATTTACTTACACTCGACCATCCGGCCTTCTTCGCTAGTGTACCAAAAGTTGTAATTACCTAATGTAATTATTGGCTCTGCCTGTACTTAGCTCCAGGCCTACTTCAGTACTTGAGTTCAAGATGTTGAAGGGCTGACAGTCTGTAGCAAAAGAGATGTTTCTATAAAAAATACGTCACTTTAATACTTTTTTGGTTTTACAAAATGATTACCGTTATGGTTTAAGTACGTTTAGGTAGTCGACATTGCTACGAAAATTTGCAACCTGTAGTGGCACACTTAATGACCCTGCTGCTCCCAAATATTTGACTGAAGGGTTTATAATTTCTTCTTATGGTCTGGATTTAAAATCTGCTGACAACTTACTCTTGGCAATACCGGCTCACTCAAGTTCGTACTACATGGACTCTTTCACTGTACAAACAGCTCGCCTCTGGAACAATCTGCATTTACGCTTCACTACGTCTATGAATGTGTTTAAGATAAATTTGAAGAATCTTTTCCTATCCTTACTGAAGTAAATACATTTGTATTGCATTCTCTTCACGACAGAACAGAGGTGTTCTGTCTCTCTCTCTCGTCATTCAGTTGATGGTGTTGAACAACTGTACAATTGATTTATTTACATAATATGAAAGTCTATTATACACATATATAATTATGCGTATTAAAGTATTTATGTAAGTAGTATTCGTTTGTAGTTTATCATATTGCATTACTGCATTGCCACAAACAATTCTTGTTCGCCTGCATATAATTCTCCCACATCCCAAAGGTTGGTTAGAATAGAATACCTCACGGCATTAAGCTCACATATTGTGCCTTATTTGTACAAATCGGTGTTCAATAAAGAATATATACATAAATACAGTCGGCTTGGCACAACTGTCGCAAAATTCATACCGCTATGCTAGGGCAGACCAGTGGGGTCGAATGGAGGCAAATGCAGCGTGGTGCGCCTCCCGACTAGGTAGACAGACGACCTAAAACAGGTAGCCGGAGTGGTCGAGAAGAGCGGCATACCGCATGGAGAGAACTATATTCAGCAGTGAACTGATACGAGCTCGCACGGAATCATGCGAGTTCGTGCGACAGGGACGACGCTCTACAACCGGATTGTCTGTTTCTAAAGCTCGATTTTAATTATTATTTACTGCCGGTTACTGCTTTTTTATGGAAACTGACACGGTTGGCTACATCACCTACAACATCCGTGATGTCAGCCCTTAACACCGGGTGTGCTAGGTGCCACGTCATTGCTTCCCTTCGGTCGTGCCGGCTAAACTGAACTGGACGGAAAACACAAACTATTTACATAGCCGTTTCGACCGACCTTTCATTCAGTACGGTGGTACCAACCCGGGCGGGTTACAACCTACCACCTGTACCGTCCTTGTATATTAAATTTGGCAAAAAGCTACCAAATTCTCTCAGAGGAAAATGCCGATTTCGTACAACGCTCAAATTATCCCAGCCATTCCTTAAACTAGAAAATTCAATTCATTATTCATTCCCAGCTAATAAATAAGGTAATGAAATTCGACACTATCTCATTACCGGCACCCTCTCTAGTTGAGTTATCGGGGGCTGAAGAGCCGACAGCTTGCCGTCAGTGTGTCGAGTGCCCGTAGCTATTAATTGCAAGTGTAGGGCGTGGTACTGCGCCAGGCGCCCCGGTTAATTACTGCTAGAAAATTTTAACACCATTTTTTTTTTTTATGGAAACTGACACGGTTGGCTACATCACCTACAACGTCCGTGATGTCAGCCCATTACACCGGGTGAACTAGGTGCCATATCAGTGCTTCCCCCTTTGATCGTGCCGGCTACACTGAACTGGTCGGAAAACACAAACTATTTAAATAGCCGTTTAGACCGAGGTTTCATTCAGTGCGGTGGTACCAACCCGGGCGGGTTAAACCCTACCACCAAGTAAGTACCTTAGGAGGGAAGGGACCTACAGTTTTACGAGGAATCCGAACCTCGGTCAGCCTCCAACGGTCAGCGGTAACCCATCCAAGTACTGACCGCACCCAGCTTTGCATAACATTCAATAGCGACAGTTGAATGTCTGCATGTTTGTTGGCTTAAAAAAAAAAAATTTATGTAATCCGGTATGCATGGCTGAGTTAGAATGGTCAAAGCATATGCTCTGACGACTAGCCAATATCACCTCCTCGAAGGTGTTACTTGTCTATTGTCAACTACTTATCAAAATGTAAATAGAGTAGACGAAATAAATTTTCCTGAGCTGAAACTGCGTTTTACATAGAAGAAACTCTCTCATGAGCTCTTGTCCATAAGACGAGACGAAGTTAACTTTTTCCAAACAATATCGTCTTTCGGCATTTATGTTTTTTACCCCCCTAAACAACATTCCAATTTTATAATTATTTTTGTTGTAATAATGACCGTTGAATCTACGTTCCTGTCTTTTTATATTTTGAATATCTAAACTGATGATGACTCAATAAAGCTTAATGAACTGCATGACATCAAAAATTTTTTTTCGGTCGAAATATTTTTTTTAGTTTCGGTGTTTTAGGTAGGTATATTTCATCTAAACAAAACAAAAATGACAGGAACGTAGATTGGACTGTCCTTAAGTCAAGAAAAAAAAATGTGTAAAATCCATTAAGGTTCAGGCTCAGGCCCACTTGCACCAACACGAATTTAACGATATAAACCAGTTTAACTCGTTAAGCTAGCACCCGTTGACTGTGGGAACCGCGTTTAAATCCATAACTCGCTACTTAACTCTAAACTCGTGTTGGTGCAAGTGGGCCTCAGGCGGTTAGAAAACATAAATACCGATAGACGATTTCGTATGGAGAAAGTTAACTCCCGTCTCGTCTTAATACTGATCATTCCGAATGAAAAATAATCAGTGTGAGAGAGGCGGTGTCAAAAGTGTGTCCAGCTAAACGTAAGTGGAGGACCGTTGTTTGTGCCTACCCCACTGAGACACTGTGTGGTTAAACTAGACGGCTGTCGCAGTACTACCACGTACTAGTAGTCAGGTGGACAATGTAAGTACCTATGTGATTCACTTAATATATGTATACATATTCTGACAATGAAGTAACATGAGTTGAGGAACATGATGGATGTGTATTGGATTTAAGTGTTAGACGAAAATTCCTGACTATTAAATATTTGAAAGTGATTCGATTGAGAGAGAGAGAGATAACAAGAGATTTCATCAAAATAATTATTTTTTTCAAAGTATTCCAAAATAATTTATGTTTCATAATAATATAATACAAAAACAACAGGAAATATGCTTTAACAATTAAAATAAAATAAATTCAACTAAATTAACACAATTAAACTTTGATTTTAGTTTACTTGCCTATTGTTTTCTAGATTTCTTTGTTAATATACAAAACAACATGCCCATCTATTTCCTCCCAAGTACAGACTGAGGTTTTTCAAAAGGGGCGTGAAAAGGCACCTGTCAGGCCGACATGGCAAGGTACAGTGCGGCGGTTATTCTTACAAACGTCGGTCGAAACGGCTATGTAAATAGATTGTGTTTTCCGGCCAGTTCAGTGTAGCCGGCACGATCAAAAGGGGGAAGCACTGACATGGCACCTAGTTCACCCGGTGTTATGGGCTGACATCACGGACGTTGTAGGTGATGTAGCCAAACGTGTCAGTTTCCATAAAAAAAAATGGCATTCGCAATCCCCGTGCATCACAGAATCACCATGGGCAACATTAGACACATAATTGTCGGTGAAAAGATGCCACATGTCGCGCTATTTATAAAAAAAATTTACTCATATAATACTCATCCTTATCCTTCCTTACCTATAATAAAATCCAACGTCTGCTTTCTGTCTGGCTGAGTGTCTGTCTGCCCGCTTATAACTCGATAACCACTGAACCGATTTTAATAAAACAAAATTCTACGGATAGCTTGATTCTTCCCACTATAGGCTACTTACTATCACGCTAATGATGGCTTATGAGGTTAGCAGTGAAGTGAAATATGAGAGCGGGCGGAGCCGCGGGCACAGCTTGTACATCATAAAACCTTTGTCGTCGGGGTGTAAAGAGAAAAGCTTCAAAATTTCCGTCCAAAATCAAATACAACATGAATGAAGACGTATCACAACGTATATTCCTGATGTCTTCAAGGGCCAAAGTCTTGTAGCAAACACATAATAACTCAGACCCCTGTCATTCCTTGATCTTCATAATGAGGATCCTTTTCACAAAGGAGAAGGCATCTTCTAAAGCTCCTCGTCCAATGAAGTAGTCAGTAAAGTTATCTTAATTAACACACTAAACAATATCCATGTTTCTTCGTAGGCTAAAGCCCTGATTTTCAACAAGATTCAGTTACATTTACATAATTTACGTTTCCTACGAGTACATCCCTTTATCTTGAACATGCGTACCCGACTATATAATTTCCTTCATACGACCTGGGGTCTTAATAATTAAAAAAACCCCCGACGCTTAAAAAGTCAAAAATTATTTTCGTTTAAGGAGTTGGGGCCGGCTAAGTATGTAAATACCCGCGCAGGTGTGAGTTTTTATATTTCATTTATTTAACGGTCCCCCGACTCCTTTAAGTAGTAAACGGAAATAATTTATCAATAATCAAATTTAAGCGTCGGGGGTTTTTAAATTTGTAATTTAATTTTTATTTGAAGCAAAAAAACGCGTATAAATCGGTGCATCATTGAGACGAAATTTTCTTATTACTTCATAATTACTTTATTACTTATTTATTTACACATTTTTTTTATATTAATTTTACATAATACTTTATTACTTTATTATTACTCACATACATAAGAACAAAAAAAAAACACGTTTCTTGTATGGGAACCCCTTGATTTTTTTATTATTATTATTTTTTATTTGGTAGGATATCCGGTTTAACAACACACTTTCTGTGAAAATTTCATCCAGCACCTATTACGGTTCAAAAGACGCATCCCTCAGGAGGGCATACGGACAGACAGACAGCAAGGCGGCTTAGGCTTAGTAATAGGCTTCCGTATGGACACGAAACTCTAAAAATACTAACCAAAACAAATCGCACAATGGAAAAAGTTCTTCAGCACTGCACGTAGGTACAACTTTACCATGATAAGGCTCTTGAAGGCGTTGTTCCATTTCGAGAACAGGAAGCGGGCAAATGTGTGCGAAGGCTGTTGACGTCTGTAATTCGATCGCTGGAGCCTGCTATCGACGTGTATCTCGCAGTAATTATTGTGGTGCAAAGTTTGAGGGGCCTCTCGACGGCGCCCCGGCACCCGGACACCGTGCGGTTCCCAAGCCCTGGACACGACTCGGAATGCGGTTGCACCTTGGAGCAAGGAACTATGTGGACCGTTCGCGAAGGCTGAATGCCTTGTGGATAGGGTCACGTGCGAGAGAACTTGGATTCAATACTTCGTTTTTTTTATGGAAAATGACACCGTTGGCTACATCACCTAAAACATCCGTGATGTCAGCCCATAACACCGGGTGAACTAGGTGCCATGTTAGCGCTTCCCTTTATTTCATGTCGGCTGCACTGAACTGGACAGAAAACACGAACTATTTACATAGCCATTTCGACCGACGTTTCATTCAGTGCGGTGGTATCAACCCGGGCAGGATAAACCTAGTAAGGTAAGAAAGGAGGGGACCTACAGCTTAACGTGGAATCCGAACCACGTTCAGCCTTTTTTTAAATAAAAATATTTAACCAGACAGACAATAGATCTTACGAAATCCTAAAAAAAATGTCTAAGACCTGCCAATTCTACTTTCTTTCCGTCAATTGTTTGTAGATGTATTTGAATCTAATTCCAAATAACAAATTATGGATATCTGGCAAAATAAAAGGTCGTGTTAAACCTTCACTGGAAGTAGAACTGTCAGGTGACCTTCGTGGAAGACATAGGATGACCCAAGGTATCAGAGATCAATAGGACAGCAACAACAGCTCCGGCTTTGAGTGGCCACTGGCAGGGTAATCAGTACCAGCCTGACCAATGCCAAAGTCTCATTAATTCCCGCTGCGAGGCTAATTTCAAAGTGTTTTTATGTTGATTATAATGTTGATGATGATGGTAATGTGTTGTTCAAAAAAATGTGTGATATTCAAACAATAAGACAGGGACGTAAATTCGACTGTCCTTATTACAACAAAAAAAGAATAAAAAAAAATCGGATAAGGTTTAGGGAGCTAGAAAACATAAATGCCGAGAGACGATTTTGTATGGAGAAAGTTAACTTCCGTCTCAAGGCGAGAATAAGGGTCAAAAGGTCAACTTTAAACGAAACTATTGAGCTATTGGTAAAGATAAAAAATCTGTAAAAAATATATGTTATGTATTGTTCTTTAATTAACAAACGTAGCGAGAAAAAATCTATTTTACTACTTTGAATAGGTTTTAAATAAATCTCCAAAAAATAACGAAAAGTACGAAAATTGTACATTCAAGTTAAATTATCTTGAGAAGCATAAATTGTTTCAATACAAAACCCTCATAGAAATATAGATAATATTTTTCCCTACAATCGTAGCGAAATAAATATTTTGTTCAATCTTTCCAACACGTGAAATTTAATAAATAGTGTTGTTTTCGCGCAAACGATCATCGTCGGCGCGACGTATCAGCCACCGCACGAGTAGAGCGAATCTCGCACCTATTTACATCTGTATACGGTTCGTGTTTCAATCATCAGTGCTCGGGTAGCACGGTTTGAGTCCTATTTCCACCTTAAGCATGGGCGTATCTAGACCATCTCCCGCATATTCAGGGTTCCGTGTGCGCCGGGGAGCGTCGCGGCCTGCCCTGCGGTCTGCCGCACAGTGGTCTGGAAATCGAGCTCCATAGACATAGAACCTTAAGGTCAGGAATAAAAATGAAAACTAATTTAATGTCTCTGGTATACCTCCCTTTATTTCATATTATAGTATGAAGGGTATAAGTAGCTCCACGAGTGAGAAAAAAAAAGTTTTGTTTTTTTTTGTATGGAAGAAAACACTTAAAGTTATTTTTTTTTTAACTGAATGAAACTGAAGGGCTGGTGCTCACATCTTCTATTGCACCTTATACAGCAATCAAGATGACATACAATTCCTTCACCTTTGGGTGCCTATTTGCGCGTAGCAAACGTCTGAAATTTGGAATTTTCGATAAATTATTTTTCAAACCTTTGTCGTAATTTAATGAAGTTGCCTATCGCTTTGAATATGAAAATACTTTTCTCATGTTGTTATCTTACTGAGTAGTACTGACAGTACAGTAATTAACCATATTTTATAGTAAACACAGCGTAGCACTGTTAAAATAATAAGAATAACATACAACCCACACAAGCGAGCGACAACTAATGAACGAGTTAGCGAAAACCGGTTTTTTCCGGCGTGTACTAATCCCCAACACATAACCAGTCCCATGCCTTCTTAGTTTCAGCGAAATTCTTTCAGTAGCTTTTAGCACTTGTGCGCGCTAACAACTATACTTATTACGTTCTATTTGTTTTCGTGCTATGATTGAAGGTTTTGGTACCAATTTGGACATTTTCGTGTTTGTGGCAAACAATAGTTGTTTCTCACAGCCCAGTGCGTTGTTTGAAGTTTTTAGGAGTGCCCTTGATCTGTCAGAAAGTGAAAAGAAAGAACTGAAAATGAATATTTTCAGTTCTTTCTTTTCACTTTCTGACAGATCAATGTCAATGTCAGATCACTTATGTGTGTTCGTTGAGGAACAAATGGATCTCGTGTAATCGCACGAGACATGCATTCACGAAGAAGTACGAGACATGGCTGCAAGAAAAGATAAAATGGCCTGAGTTCATGAGGGAAAAGATGACACCTTCTTTAGTGTCAGTAGAGCGGCAACCATGTTCCAGTGACTTCGGTGTAAATGAGGGTGCATCAACGTCCTCAAAACCAGAGACGTGCACTGTTGGAATATCACCAAGAGTGGTGAGTGAAAGGAAACCGTTCTCGGAACTAAGCCCTAAACAGAAGAGAAGGAGAGTGGAAGAGCTCCTAACGCATAGCACTGAAAGCCTCGCTCATGCAACTGTTTTAAGTGTGAACAACAAGGATGTGGCAGAAATAATAAAATTGGTCACTGCCCGAAGAGGCTACAAAGATAAAACAATTGTTGAAGCGCAAGAAAGCTGTGCCCGTATATTCCGTTGATCAAGCATTAGGTATTTTGACGTCGTTGAAGCTTTCGAAGTGGCAGTATACAACATTAAGAGCTTGTGCAAAACAAGAAGGAGTACAACTCTATCGTTCGTATACTGCCATCTTAGAGGCAAAGAAGGAGTGTTACCCACAAAAAGATACAATAGAAATCACGGAAAGATCGGTAAGATTAAAGCTTCAAGCAATTTTGGACAAAACTGTTGCTAGGCTAGGAAAATTCCTACGTTTGGGATGTTCGCTGGATGGCAAAGAACTAAAACTAATATCCAAGTGGGGCTTTGATGGTGCTTCAGGGCAAAGTTTGTACAAGCAAAGTATGGCGGACAAAGATGATTCCAGTATTTTTATGTGCTCCTTTGTGCCTCTGCGTCTGTGCGTCAAAATACCTAAAGCTTTATCAACGGAATATACGGGCACAGCTTTCTTGGGCTTCAACAATTGTTTTATCTTTGTAGCCTCTTCGGGATGCTCTGTGACCAATTTTATTATTTCTGCCACATCCTTGTTGTTCACACTTAAAACAGTTGCATGAGCGAGGTTTTCAGTGCTATGCGTTAGGAGCTCTTCCACTCTCCTTCTCTTCTGTTTAGGGCTTAGTTCCGAGAACGGTTTCCTTTCACTCACAACTCTTGGTGATATTCCAACAGTGCACGTCTCTGGTTTTGAGGACGTTGATGCACCTTCATTTACACCGAAGTCACTGGAACATGGTTGCCGCTCTACTGACACTAAAGAAGGTATCATCTTTTCTCTCATAAACTCAGGCCATTTTATGTTTTCTTGCAGCCACGTCTCGTACTTCTTCGTGAATGCATGTCTCGTGCGATTACGCGAGATCCACTTGTTCCTCAACGAACACACATAAGTCTGACAGAATATTTTCAGTTCTTTCTTTTCACTTTCTGACAGATCAAGGGCACTCCTAAAAACTTCAAACAACGCACTGGGCTGTGAGAAACAACTGTTTCGCCACAAACACGAAAATGTCTAAATTGGTACCAAAACCTTCCATCATAGCACGAAAACAAATAGAACGTAAAAAGTATAGTTGTTAGCGCGCACAAGTGCTAAAAGCTACTGAAAGAATTTCGCTGAAACTAAGAAGGCATGGGACTGGTTATGTGTTGGGGATTAGTACGTGCTGCGAGTGGAAAAAACCGGTTTTCGCTAACTCGTTAATTAGTTGTCGCTCGCTTGTGTGTGCTGTATGTTATTCTTATTATTTTAACAGTGCTACGCTGTGTTTACTATAAAATATGGTTAATTACTGTACTGTAAGTACTACTCAGTACAATAACAACATGAGAAAAGTATTTTCATATTCAAAGCGATAGGCAACTTAATTAAATTACGACTAAGGTTTCAAAAATAATTTATCGAAAATTCCAAATTTCAAACGTTTGCTACGCGCGAATAGGCACCCAAAGGTGAAGGAATTGTATGCCATCTTGATCGCCGTGTAAGGTGCAATAGAAGATGTGAGCACAAGCCCTTCAGTTTCATTCAGTTTAAAAAAAAAATACTTTAAGTGTTTTCATCCATACAAAAAAAAACTAAACATTTTTTTTCTCACTCGTGGAGCTACTTGTACCCTTCATACTATAATATGAAATAAAGGGAGGTATACCAGAGACATTAAATTTGTTTTCATTTTTATTCCTGACATTAAGGTTCTATGTCTATGGAGCTCGATTTCCAGACCACTGTGTGCCGGACGGAGCGAGCGTACGACCGGACGACTCCGCCGCAACCCTTGAGCGGGACAGGTGGAATGGAACGGAAATTAACGCCAGGCTTCATCTCAAATTCGCATTATATACAAATTTAGGCCCCACTCAACCCTGGTGCGGAAGGTAAATGTAGTAATTCTGAAAGAAGAGTGTTCCGTGTACATTTATTTAATTATTTCGGAAAATTAATAGCTACAATGTACATTAAACAAGTTACAATATATAAATAAAAAAAAAAAAACAATAAAGCCAATAACAAAGTTCCACTTTCACAATATTACACTAAATCTTCATAATCTACAAACAAGAGAAAAAGTAAAATAGATAGAATAGAAACTCTTTATTACACACAATGGAAAGAAGAACAGTACACGAGTAGAGACAATAAATTACAAATTTAAAAAACCCCCGACTCTTAAAAAGTCAAGTAAATTAAATATAAAGACTCAAGAGTTGCGCGGCGCGGTCCCCCGACTCCTTTAAGTAAGTAAACGGAAATTATTTTTGACTTTTTAAGAGTCGGGGGTTTTTTAAATTTGTAATTTAACTTTTATTTCAAGCTTTTTAAAAAAAAACCGCATGCAAATTGGTCCACTTTCTAAGATAATTAATTTTTTTATTGCTTAATTACTTTTTTACTTGATTACAAACATAGCTAAGAACTATCCCGATTAAACAAGCTTCCTAATAAAAAAAACCGCATCCAAATCGGTCCATCCATTTGGGAGCTACGATGCCACAGACACACACTCACACACACACACACACACACACACGTCAAATTTATAACACCCCTCCGTTTTTTCGTCGGGGGTTAAAAAATACAGGAGTGCGCAAAGCCGATTATCACTGCAAGTGATTTCTTCTAGTCAACCTTTGGGTGATGACGATGAGGAATAAAATACAGAGAAAGAAGTATGGGTAGTGTAAGCGATAGGGTGAGGAATATGTGTTTTATTTTTATGAATACATATCTATCATTACAATACATAAAATATACAGCATAAACATATATACAATGTATAGAACGTAAGAATAAACTAAATTGTAATTAAACAAACCGGCACAATTGTTGGAGCACATTCAAATTTTTTTTCATATGTACGCGTTCTGCAATGGGAATAAGATCGTAAAACTTAGAAGCCATCATGATCGCTCTCCCTGCCGATACATTTCCGATCAAGTACAGTCTCGGGTAATTCAAGAGGGGCGTGAATGGGCACCTGTCAGGCCGACATGGCATTCTCAATCACCGCATCACAGAATGTCCATGGGCATCGTTAACCTACTTGTAGGTGAAACGATGCCACATGTCGCGCTATGCATAAAAAGAAAGTAAAGCATTCCCATTTTTAGGGTTCCGTATCCAGTACGGGACCCTATTACTAAGCCTACGCCGTCTGTCTGTCTGTCTGTCTGTCCGAGGGCTGTATCTCTTGAACCGTAATAGGTAGCCCGTTGAAATTTTCACATAACATGTGTTATTATTGCCGATGTAACAACGAATAATAAAAATAAGAAAAAGTAAAAAATCACGGGGGTTCCCATAGAAGAAACTAAAAAGTGTACGCGCGCCATCTACCGAAAAGAGTGTGAAGCATTTTAACTGCTGTGAAGCGTTTTATTACCACGCCATAATAGATGGCGTGAGTGGCGCTGACCATGACATGGCGATACGGAACCCTCGGTGCGCGAGTTCGACTCGCACTTAGCCGGGTTTTTGGTTACTTTATTTTCTTCTAATCATGATTTTCTTCCATTCTGCGGAGTCCTCGGCTGGCGTTTTAACGACTTTCATAGTTAAACACATTAACACCAATTTGTCTTGTCTCTTCAAAAGCTTTGCCGAGCCGTCCAAATTAGGTTTGGCCAACTTTTTCAACTTTCCCCCCCAAAGAAAAGTATTTACTTGTGCCAGTTTCAGTCATTGTCTGTTGATGGGTTTAAAGCGTCCCCGTAAACATGAATTATTTATCTCTCTCAGCCCCCGCCACGATGTTTTATTCATTCTCATGTTTATGTTGCTTCAAGAATTAAACCTACTTGGAAAATGGAGCGAAGTGGCTCTTGAATGAATCTTTTCACACGGAAATATGATTCCTCCTGCGATATTTTGCCTTAAGACCCGGCTACACGCAGCGTCTTGCATGCGCAAACAGGTTGAGCAAATGTTTGCGCAACACACCATTCCCACCCCCTACACAATACGCGCAAGATCGAAAGAGTGGCGGGTGGTCGAGTGGTTTGGGTATCGGCGTCTCATGCGAGAGGTCCGAGGTTCGAATCCGGTCGGCGTGTACGAATGAGTTTTTTCTGACGAAAAAATTTACGTGCATACCTATACCTGCTGCTTCACCGTTTGGAACCGCTGTAACACTGTAGGTCCCTTCCCTTGCCCCTTACTATGTAGGTGGTAGGCTCAAATTGTAGCCGACTGGGTTGATACCACCATACTGGATGTAAGATGGCTGCATAGCAGCCTCGGTTGTGTTCTCCTCTAGTCCAGTATAGCCAGCAATCTAGGGAAGTCTCCGGTATGGCACCTACCTTCTCGGAGCTGATATTGGCTGGTCGGAGCATGCGCTTTGGCCCCTCCAACTCAGCCAACATAAAATTAGATTACATTAAAAAAAAGATTACCGATAAAGCCGTCGCAATCACATCAAGTGTATGCAAACCGTTTGCACACTGTGCAAACAGTTGTGCCGTCTATCCCAGTCAGTTTTATGTTGAAAAGGCGTATTCTGTCTCACTTTCTGCAACCTTAAAATTGCTCGCCATAATAGGAAGGATTAGAGTGTAATGTTGGTTTTCTCTGGATATTTTATTCGTGTATATTATTGTGTTTATTTATATATTTTTATCTATTTATTCATATTTATGTTGTATAATTTGTTGAAATTTAAATCTACATCATTCTCATTTTTCTCTGCCGCTCCACACTCATTCGTGATATGATAACCCAAAGGTTGGCTGGAGGAGAACGCCAACGAGGTTAAGCTGTACCTGTTCTGCAAATTTTTAAATCGCCCGTGTTTATAAATATAAAATATAAATAGTTTATAAATATAAAAAAAATTAACTACTTTGATTTTTTTTATTTCATTATGCCGTTATGCGGTCTTACTTAACGTATATGCTTGCTTGTGCAAGTTTAGTTTGAGCAAATTATTTGTTTGTACGAGCCATTTGCGCGGTATACTGTGTCCCATCCACACGCAAGCAGTTGCGTGTTCGTTATAAGTTTGTGCAAATAACACTTAACACCGCGTGGCGTCTACACCGCACAGTTTATAACCACTAGCTTCATTCCAGCAGTTGTTTTTTGCAGTTTGTTTTAGAAAATATTCAAAGATTCTTACTCCAACGCGATGGATCTCTTTCGATACCTCAGCTGATGAAATGGTTTCCAACTATTTCTGTCGGCTTTAGGTTAATGACCAGTAATCACTTTTAAGTTATCGTCTAGGTAATAGAAGGAGATACGCGGAGTTGTCTTATGCGCTAAGTTAGCACAAACCCAGTCTGGATCTCTCGCTCCAATTGAAAGAACATACACTTATATTCGCATTTACATAGTAGAGTCGCGCTAGTCCGAACCCGGCTTAATCCGATGATCGCGGTAATCCGAACGATCGGCGCACCCGCGACCACACTGCCTTGCTCGCACTCTACCCTGCGCGCGCGTGAGCAGCAAAGTGCTTTGAAATGTTTCGCGTAGCAAGTGTTCTTTGCGACATTTTGGTTTTAACCTCGCGTAAACACAATCATGGCGTCACAATCAAGTTGTAAACATGTAACATTGACTTTACGCGACAAATAAGAAGTGATTCAAATGATAGATCGAAAATTTAAAAAAAAATCGTGATTCCTTATTCCGAACAGCCCGTTAATTCGAACCAACCTGTGTTTTAGGGTTCGGATTAGCGCGGATCTACTGTATAGGTACGTACGACATAATACGTACGCGTATTCAACACGTGATTCGGTCGACTTGGAGGCCCCACTACCACGAGAAGGCCAAAGCCACAGATTACTTAATAGTTACTTCGTAACAGATAAATCACTCCATAGAAAATGTTCCTACCTTCGGGCTTTAATAGCCTATTGCTTCACGTCGCCAATAGCTGCGTGCGAAAATGTACCTTAACGATCGAGTGTAAAGTGGTTATTGCTTTGCAGCTGCGCGCAGTTGCATGGGCGAGCGTCTATGTATAATTCGCGCGGCTGACGAATTTCCACTGAAATAGACCGCCGGCGGCCCGTCGGGCGGTAGGTAGTTAGCGCGCGCAAGTACATAGAGTGCGTGAGGCCTGCCAAAGCACACGAACAGCACTTAAATCCAATTTAATCTAGTTACAACAAATTTAAATTACTAAACAAAACGCTATGATGGGAGTCTTCATTCAGTCCCCGAACCGAGGAATTCTCTTTCTGATATGATCAGTTTCGCCTCACATTTATCTTGTTTAGTACTGTTTTAATCTATAGTTTGCAACATGTGTTTTTATATTTTAGGGATTTTTCGACTACATCGATATTATGTTGGTTTATAATGTATGTAATTTAACTGAAGGTTTCCCAAAATGAATAAAATTCTATTAAAATAAAGTGTTCACTTAACAAGCAATCTATGTCGTTAAAATTGAACTGTTATTGGAGTAAAATTCCATCTTAGCTAACAAGACTTCTTCTCGTTATTTTGTAAATAATTTTCTGTTCGATTGATTTCTCAAATGTTTGTTACACACACTCAACATAATTTAACCTTTGCCTTTGTATCTTCTATGGCTTCGAGTTCAACACGTTCAGACACTTCTCTGGGGCAAATTGGAACAGAAATCGGTTCGAGTGCTTCGGAAATGATATATTTTATTTTTGCGTTATGTTCTTCCTCTTATTCTGTTTGGATGCGAAGTGTGAAATATTATTTGCCTTATTCGCATTATATAACGTATAATGGACAGGAAGCATTTCCTTTGTTGTCCTTTGAACAATAGGGGTAACCTTTTAGAATTCAAGAGAAAATCTTATAAATGCAATTCATTCTATTATTTTTCATAATTAATTAGTGTAATAATTATTACAGTAGAAGAAAAAGAGCTGTCAAACCGACATGTCGGAAAATTTTTCTCTAGAAAATTTCTTTTAAAAGTTTTTGCCTGGGACGAACAAACCGAGCTTCCGCCACGCGCGGACTCTTCTCCAGCGGCGCAGCGACCCGCACGGTTGGAAGCACCGTGCCGGCATCACCACCGCCGCCGCTCGGTGTCCCCGGTACTCCACCAGCTCGACATGCCTGGCGACAGAAGCGGCTGCAGACCACCCGGGACGCGACGCGCGTGATGGAGAGCGGGCTCTGCGGCGAAGGCCGGCCGCCGCCGCGCTCGACTTCGACGCCGCCGCCGCCACCGCTCGCCCGCAGCAGCACTGCCTCCGCCCACCGCGTCGCCCGGCCTCCCCGCGCCCGGGTCGTCCAATACGAGAGCCGCCATTCTTCTCGCACCACTACACGCACACCCTAACACCCAGCTCCACGCCGTCGGTGCATTTCATCGACGACTAAGATGGAGTGTTGACGTCGGCCGAGCCACAAGAACTACGGTGAGGGCGGCGTCCACCACCGGCCAGCTTGGGGCCACCGGGACCTCGCGTCCCGTCTAGTGCCCCCGCTACCGGTGGTGTAGTGCACCCATGAGGCGACGCGCGCGCGAAGATGAAGACGTTTACAGACCTGCGCGACGACGTCGCCGTGCAGTCCGGCGGATACGGAGCTCTCCGAGATGGGGGTGGTGGTGGCCTACGTGTCTAGTACCACCACCTATCGCTCGTAGCTTGCCTCGCGTCGTCTCGGAGAGCTCCGTAGCCACGGCCTGCACCCGCCGGTGTGCTTGGAGGCTTGCCTCCCGCCGCCGGCGGTATTCCGTTTATTATTTTTATATTAATTTTGAGTATATGTGGTGTATTTTTATAATCTCTATATTTAAAATTAATGTAAATATGTGAATGTGATAATAAAAATTACAGTATACATATCTATTCTCTATAAATTTTTTTAAACGAATTCATTCTTCAAGAAAATATAAAAAAAAGTAATACAAATAACTAAATAATTAAAACCTACTTAACAAACTTTGAAAAAGAACGTTTTCAAAAGTTTCCATAACACTTGCGGCCTTAGCCCGCTGCTGGATAGCAAGGCTTACCCTTTGAATAAAATAGGGCCTTGATGGTGGGATGCCAGTTGCGTACGCCAGCAGAGGGCCAAGCCTCTTCAAGAAGTTTTTGGCTTCACTGCTCCACGGACCGAGGGTTTCAACCGCAAACGCAAAAAAATCTAAATCTTGAATGATATTTCTTTATTTGTTGCGTTTAAGGCTCTCCTTCCCAATTTTTTTTATTTTTTATGACAATTATTTATTGTAATTCTTTATCTCAGAATTATCGTGTGAACTCTTAAACGTGAACGTGTGAAAGTTGTTTTACCTATTTTTTTATTTACTCGTTTTTAGTTTGATTTTTGGCTCGTATCATTCATTACGTAAACTCGTCATCCTTTCCAACTCTCTCATTGCATCTTTGTTACTCGGTTTCTTACCTGTCAATTACTCACAATCAAGCTCCCCAATACATAACCCTTCTAAAGACTTTACGCGACTCAATGCAACATACGCTTGACCCTCCTCAAATAGTCTGGAGCCCAAATACACGACAGCACGGTCAACAGTACTGCCCTGCATTTTATGGCCTCCAGCCCAAACTCGAGGGGGTTACTAGTAACGGTTGAAGAGTTCCCCGTCCACCTCCTGAATCCATCATCAGACTCTCGTCACCAAGTGTATTGGTAGAAGTATGGGACACTCGTCCAAACCAGCCAAATGAGCCCAAACTCGAGGGGGTTACTAGTAACGGTTGAAGAGTTCCACTGTACACCTCATGACTTCATCATCAGACCCTCGTCACCAAGTGTATTGGTAGAAGTATGGGACACTCGTCCAAACCAACCATATGAGCCCAAACTCGAGGGAGTTACTAGTAACGGTTGAAGAGTTCCACTGTCCACCTCCTGACTCCAACATCAGACCCTCGCTAAGTGTATTGGTAGAAGTATGGGACACTCGTCCAAATCAACCAAATGAGCCCAAACTCGAGGGGGTTACTAGTAACGGTTGAAGAGTTCCACTGTACACCTCCTGACTCCATCATCAGACCCTCGTCACCATATGTATTGGTAGAAGTATGGAACACTCGTCCAAACTAACCAAATGAGCCCAAACTCGAGGGGGTTACTAGTAACGGTTGAAGAGTTCCACTGTACACCTCCTGACTTCATCATCAGACCCTCGTCACCAAGTATATTGGTAGAACTATGGGACACTCGTCCAAACCAACCAAATGAGCCCAAACTCAAGGGGGTTACTAGTAACGGTTGAAGAGTTCCACTGTACACCTCCTGACTCCATCATCAGACTCTCGTCACCAAGTGTATTGGTAGAAGTATGGGACACTCGTCCAAACCAACCAAATGAGCCCAAACTCGAGGGGGTTACTAGTAACGGTTGAAGAGTTCCACTGTACACCTCCTGACTCCATCATCAGACCCTCGTCACCAAGTGTATTGGTAGAAGTATGAGACACTCTTCCAAACCAACCATATGAGCATAAACTCGAGGGGGTTACTAGTAACGGTTGAAGAGTTCCACTGTCCACCTCCTGACTCCATCATCAGACCCTCGCGTCACCAAGTGTATTGGTAGAAGTATGGAACACTCGTCCAAACCAACCATATGAGCCCAAACTCGAGGGGGTTAGTAACGGTTGAAGAGTTCCACTGTCCTCCTCCTGACTCCATCATCAGACCCTCGTTACCAAGTTGAAATTATCATAATATTGTATTGTCACGAGAACTCAATGTGTGTGCAAAGTTTCATAAAAATCGGTTCTGTAGAAGTAGTTGAAAAAGTTGTCGCAAGATTTGAAACAAAGATAGTAACAAACAAACAAACAAATATACGGAGGGGTAATGCAGCAAGTGTTCTAGGAACATTTGAAAATGCCCCTTTTGATAGTTATTTTAATGTTTGTTAGGTAGGTTTATTTCTTTAGTTATTAGTATTACTTTTTTGTTATTTATTAAATAAATATTCTTATACACGTACATAATAATTATGTACATAACAATTACTGTTAGAAGATGTTACGACGATTTGGGATGGCATAAATTAATATACGGAGTCAAGCTAAATAAATATATATATAAATAAATAAAACCGTTTAATAATAATAAAAAGGAGGGTAATGTTTTATGATATTACTTATTATTGTACACGTTGATGCTCACCCGTTTCAATTAAAAACGTTTATGTATTATTGTCTTAATATTTTTTTTTGTTATAGATTTTTTTATCCAGACCAGCATTTGCAGCTATGTCCGAATTATTAGTGTCAACTTAGAATTACGGTCGATTAATGTTTTTTTTTTCGTCCAGTTCAGTATAACCGGCACGACTAAAAGGAAGCCATACGCTGGCATTCAATTATGGTGTTATGCTGACATCACAAGTTTACAAGTGATATAAACAGCGTTTTTTTTATGTAAACTGACATGTTGGCTACATCACCTATAACATTTGTGATGTCATAACACCTTGGTGAACTAGGTGCCATATCAGTGCTTCCCTTTGGTCGTGCTGGCTACACTGAAATGGACACGAACTATTTATATAGCCCTTTCGTTAAGTGTATGAGTGTGTAATCGTCCTTTCATTAAGAGCGGTGGTAACAATCCGGGCGAGTTAAAGAAGTGAAGGGACCTACGACGTGGAATCCGAACCACGGTCAGCCTCCAACGGTCGAACGGTCGCTCATCCAAGTTCGGACCGGGCCCAGGTCCGACAGTCGACCGATCGCACCGCTGCTGATGTACCGAGGCTGACATGTCACCTTGCCTATAGTATTTTAACACCACACTTGGAATATTCCCCGGCAGAAAGACCTTGATATCCTCGTGGTGAGAAGCGGAGACGGTACACCTGGCATCCGTAATCCGATAAGACTGTTCGACCGATATTGAGGGCCAGGCCAGTGCCGTAGCAAGGACGACAGGGAAAGGGGGCAAGGGTTACCACGTAATACAGAATAGTGGGCGTTCTTGTTTAGACCGGCATGGCATTCGCATCCCCTGAATACGACTGACGACCTTATGGGTGGATCTGCGCCATATGTCGCGCTTTCAATAAAAAATATATTGTTATTTTTTGTTAAATTATAGGTTAATACTTATTTTAAAATTATATGTTAATATTTGTTGCTAAATTGGATCTATATAATATGTTTTTGGTTTGTTGTATCATCTTCATTTAATTTATTTTTATTTTTCGGCAGTGGAGACAAACGCTGAATGACAAATGTTAAAAAAACTTGAAAGTTGAAAACATAATTTCCATCTTCTTGAAAACCGTAGACGGAAAAAATAATTATATTCATAAGATCGAAGTTGAAAACAGTTTAACTACGGCCCTGGTGAAAGTAATGTGTACTAGTCTGAACGGTTGGCTACGTGAGAAAACGTGAGAGGAATATTCAGACACTGTTTTACCTTGTTATAGTGAACGCAAAAGGTCTGCAAAAAAGGAAGATCTAAATTGTATCTTCTGATTATTTTCAGGGCTTCGTACTTCTTATATAGTAGCAACCTTTCTATTGGCTGTCTACCATTTCGATTGATCGAATGGAAACAGACACAAATCGAAAACATACTCCTGTTGAAAATATATGACATGCGAGTGGTTCCCTTGTGTGCCAGCCACATTATTCTAGAAGCAAAACTAAATACTCATGTCCTTTTTGTAATTGATTGCGGCTCGTATTCAATTAATTTCTCAAAAACTGTACACGAGAATGCCGTAGTGTTTATTCCATTAGATACAATAACTATTTGACAAAGCTTTCATATACAAACCATCACGCTAACTATTTGTGTGTGACGAGCATACCGATTCTAGACTGAGGTTGTGAAAAAACTCATCGCTTCTTCTAGGGTTTCTTTCAGAAGTTGTCTCGGGGGGGGGGGGGGGGGGGGGGGGGGGCTAGGTTTCTCAAGGAAACGAGAATCAGTATAGGTATGTATGAAAGTGATATCAAATTAAAATAAATTTTCTTCTCGGGGCGTGGTAGCCAAGAAATACTTTGAAATCCGCGTGCAAAAAAGTTCGTTGGCAAAGACAAGCGCTCGAAAATGATAAAATGGCAAAGACCAGAAAACACGCGACAAAGCTTCATCGAATAAAATACTTTTGTCAACCAGTGGAAGAAATAGCGAGCGCCGCCAAAGTCTATCAGACGACCTTGACCCGTTCGATCGTATTCTATTCAAGATCCAAATGCGGGACGCAAAAGTAGACGAAGATGCGAAAAGCGAAGTCACTCACGAGAGGCGACAAGGAAAACATTTAGCGAGTCTCCTTTGTTGGGAGAAAGAAAACAATTGTATTTGTACTGGCGGCACTACTAAAACTTTCCTAATTAATGAAAGGAAGGTCCCACAACGGAGTCCACAACTTGTGGGGAAAATTAGGGACTTCTTTTTAGGTTTCCGTAGCCTATTACTAAGCCTCCGCCGACTGTCTGTCCGTCCGTCTGTCCGAGGGCTGTATCTCTTGAACCGTAATAGGTAGCCTGTTGAAATTTTCACAGAATGTGTTACTATGGCGGATATAACAACAAATAATAAAAAAAAGAAAATCCCATACAACAAAAGTGCGAAAAATCGATTAGTCACGCTACTGACTAATAGTATTATTTATTGTTTTCAATTGAAAATAAATTGAAATTTCAAAACTGAAAATGATAACAATTTCATAGCTGTGGTTAATGATCTAAGATTTGTGCGAATGGAATTTATTTTAAGTATTTTTCTCTTTTTACAAGCGTTTTCCTAGTAGAAACAGAATCCAAACCGAAAAAAAAAACAAAATGAACAAAAACTTTATAAAGACTTCCTTCTTTCATTAGTCACACTCAGGACAATTTCGCCGGAATTTGAGTAATAAAGAGCCCTCTCTTTCTAATAGTCGGCATTTTGCTGTCATGTGCACGCACTCCCGACCCGAGCGAGACTGAAGGAAATGTTAATATCAGGACGTCGCAGCTGTTCAACGTTGACAGATTTGTCGAAATAAATATCTCTTATTGTTTATTGTTTATTTAGCATCTATTGGCAGTACACTGCGCTCAGATTTGTCATATTTACATTGTAACATTCCGCCAGTTCGATTATCACAGCGAAGAGGAACTGACAAGAAACTTCACTGGAAATGTTTTCAATGTACACTTAGTCTACTTTACAAACATGTTTGCCACTGCCTAGACACGCATGTGCTGATTTATAACAGATGCAGCAATTCATGACAAAGTGAAAACATTTTTACTATGAAATTGTATGAAGTTATATACCCACCACACTGCCACATGAAGCAGGCCAGTCTCCACAAACAGCGCCCGTTCACGAGCACCACACCTGGGCCAGCCGTCGCCTCCCTCAACCATATTATAGGGTGGGAAACGACCCGGACCAAGTGTCACCGTAAGCAAAGACCTTAAATCGATGCACTACCCCAGTGGCACATAAAAGTAAAGTAAAGTAAAGTAAAAAAGTTTATTATTAATTTCTAAAACATTACAATTATTTACAATCAATTTTCACTTATTTTTAACATGAAACGAAATAGTACTTAGAGCATAATTTACTCAAAGATATCAATGTAGATTTAGGTTTTGGGTTGGCTCCAACAAAATGTGTTGAGGCCGCTGTACACGTTGGCCCAATAGACCGATCCAACATGCTGGTCCAACATGTACTGGCCCACTGGCCCACATGCTGTATAAATAAATTGCCGCGGCTGCAATAGTTTCCACACCCATCTTTATCAAACGGTCAATGCAGAATGATCGTTGAAACTCTAACTAACTCTCTCTAACGAACCCTAACTAACGTGCGAACAGCCACCTTTTAGGTTCAGTACATTGGCCCAATAGGCTGGCCCAACACATTGGGCCAACGTGTACGAAGGCCTTTACATAAGGCTTCTCTGTCGCAGCGCTGGGGTTTGGCATTGTCTATCTGCGAGTGGCTTTCCCGATTCTTCCAACTTGGGGATCTTCAAAAGTCCTTACTCACTGGTTGGTAGTACCAACAGTAGTTAAAAAATCTGCTGGTATGGTGGCTCGCTGAGAGCGGTTTCACGAGAAGAGGTGACTTTAGCTGTGTTGAACACCTTTGGTCGTCGGTGCACCAGCCGACGCTAGTTTGCATTGAAAAACAATCTCATTTAGACAATATTCTCCATGGGACTGACAGTCGCTAAAATCTATCATCCATATTATATACCTCACGCTGTACTTATGCTTATGCTTATATATATACTTATAATTATGCCGCAGAGAAACTGAGAACCCTTTTGTTCTTGACATTGGGCTTTTGAGAACCCATCGGTTCTCAAAATCGCTCCTTTGTCGCACCGCTAGAGTGTGAACGTCTTCCGGCAAGTCAGTCAGTCAGTGTGTAAGTGTCCACTGCTGGACATACGCCTCTCCAATTTTCCTCCAGTCCTCCACATAAAAAAAAATGCTTACGCGATTACCCAAATCTGCCAAAGAACTGCTGAGATTAGATTACAAATCAAATCTGCCAAACCCATATTACTGTCTAATTACTCGCCCTCAAAACTTCCATCTTCCAGTATCTGTCTCAGAGATCCGCGGATTCAATATTTTACCCCGCCTCAGTCTGTCAATATTGATCACGCTCGACCGAACTTAATCCACGTTGATTGATTACTGGGTCTAAATTTCATAGAATGGAAGTTTCTCCACACACTGCGTCGCGTGTTAGCTTGATGGAAACAATAATTACACATCATAATATGTTAAATGGCTGTGTTTTTAGGTTTCCGTACCCCGTAAGGAAGCCTATTAATAAACCTACAATGTCTGTCTGTCTGTCCGTCCGTCCGTCCGATGGTTGTATCTTTGGAACCGTAATAGCTAGCCTGTTGAAATGTTCACAGAATGTGCGTTAAATAATAATAAAAAAATGTAAAAAGTGATAAATTACATACGTGTTTTCAAGTTTTTTTTTTTGGGTGCGGAAACCTCGTTGCGCGAGTATGAATCGCACTTGGCCGGTTTTTTTTATTGATGTTACCCGGTGAATTTAAATTTTTAATAAAGCTTGAACTTCGTGACATCAACAAATAAAAAATTCCTTTTTTTTTTGTTAAAAAAAAATTTACTCTGGCGTAGTATTTTTTTTATTTTTTTGGAAACTGACACGGTTGTTTATATCACCTACAACATCCGTGATGTCAGCCCATAACACCAGGTGAACTAGGTGCCATGTCAGTGCTTCCCTCCGGTCGTGCCGGCTACACAACACTGAACTGGGCGGAAAACACGAACTATTTACATAGCCGTTTCGACCGACGTTTCATTTCGTATATTTTAAAATTTAAACAAAAATTACAGTTTCTAGATTAGACTTACACTAGATTAGACCTTATTACAAGAAACCTTATTATAAAAATCGGTCTAGGTTTAGGTACTGGGAAATCATAAGCACCGAAAGACGATTTTGTATGAAGAAAAATAGTCAGGGACTAACCTCTGCTTTTTTCTCCCAAACCCGAGAAAGCTGCTCTGATTGGAGCTACGAGTGTGTCCTCGATCAAAGTAAGCCAGAGAGACGAATGCCGAAGGCCGAGCTATACGTGTACTTGGAAAATATCCCAACTGCAAGCTCCACCTAACGGCAGCGATCGAAATCCTCACAATATTTGCAGACTCTTTTATGTGTAAGTGCAGGTCGCGTATTTTCAGAGTATATACCTATGTATATTTATTTGTCGAAATACATTGAGCGCGCCTGCATGCCGCATGCTTACCGATTCGGGCACAATCACACGAGCTACTTTAAAAAGTAGTACAATTTCCGGCAACGACAATTGCAATTGCAATGCATTTGAAGGCGCGCACATTTTCGTTTAACGACAGGTAACAAGTTTCATCTCTGCATCTCTCTCCATGCATGTCGTAAAAGGCGACTAAGAGATAAGGACAAGACAAGAAGAAGACAAGACAAGCCGTGCTAAAGGGCGACAGGCTCACCACCTCTCACCTATTCACGGCACTTCCACCGAGTCATGCAGCAGGTGGGTCTTCGTGCCTTACTTGCTGCAAGATCGATTGAATCTTGTTCGAATACTTTACGAAACGTGATGGTCGGTGTGCTGTAACTTACCAGAGTTCTTGCAGCACAACACCGATTACTCTGCTTACCCCGATATGTAACAAGTTTCATCGCTATTTACAGCTTCTAGTATTTCGTTCGGTGATACCAGGGAAATAAAAGTTGTAGCTCGTGTGTCTCAACCCTTCTGCGATACGATTCCCTTTGGATTCGAAGGAAACTTAAATATTCCCGAAGTCTCAGCAAAATTCTACAAAGTTTTAAAGTTCCGTAGTGAATAACTTTACAGTGCAAAGGTGGATTCGATAGATTTCAGTCGCTTTAAGTTTCAGCGAGGTATCTCTTAGTATAAGAATACTGAAAAAGTTGTGGATCGTACTGAAAAATTTACTATTTTGTTACAATGTTCGTGAAGGGAATCAGGTAATGTTTCTTTATAGAAGATCACATTTATGAGAGCAGGTCAGGCAGAAATAAGTATAGAACAGAATACTGATATAAAAAAAAAAAAAAATAAAATATATAAAGAATAATAATGTCCTCATAACAGAAGTAGGTGCGAAGGTGATGATTTTTGTGTATGAATGTGTGGGTCTTAAGGAGTAAATACAATTTAGAAGGTGCAGACCACAGAGCATCAAATACCTACCGCTCGCGCCCCCTACTAGAGGCGCCCTAAGCGATGATATTTGAAACCCAATAACCGTACGCTGAGCTGCTAGCGCTTCGTATGTGTGTGTGTGTGCTAGTATCGACACCACACACAAAGAGGAGCAAGTTAGGCACACGCACAAAACAAATGCACACGCACAACACACATATGTAAGTCATAGGCCACGCCCACAGGCTTCAACGCCGTTGTAGAGAAATCGCGCTCACGGCGGCGCCTCTAGTAGGGGCGGGCGCACGCATTTATGAAGATGGAAATGAAATAAAACAAATATTTTATCTATATTTTTCTCACCTATACACACAGATAGAATATACAATACTGCATCTCTCCCCGTGCATGCCGTAAAAGGCGAATAAGGGATAAGGGCAAGGTGCCGTGCTAAAAGGCATCAGGGTAGCTACCTCTCAACTAGACACGGTCCTTCCACCGAGCCATGTAGTTTCGTGCCCTATTTGCGGCAGCCAGATTGTCGGGATACCGCGTGTGGTATGTAATATACAATACACACAATATAAAAATCCAGTGTACATAATGGCGATACATAATACGACATTTTATAATACAAGAAAAAATTTACCTGACGCAGCCTTTGTCCCGCATTACCGGGCCCGAGGAGCCGGTAAGCGAGACGCTGATTCGTCACCCCAGATAGAAGAAGGGTAAGGAAAGGAGAAAGAAAGGTAATATAACGAAGGGGAGGAAGAAATACATGTACCTAATATGAGAGAACGGGTGGTAACCAATAAATCAACTTCTCTTCTTTCACACACACACAAACACGCGAAGAAAAGCGGATGCGAAAGGAGAACTATTAATATGCGCAATACGACTAGACTACGACTAATACGTAAGAGGAATTTTGAGGAAATATTATATAGAGTTATCGCTCCGAAGAAATATACAGAGAAGCGGTGTTCCAGCGGCTGAGGTATGGGGTAAGGTAGCGGGGAGGCGGAGCGCAGAGTCGAGCGGAAGAGGGGAGCGCGCACGGGGCGGGAAGCGTGCGGGAGACGGTCTGGCGGCCGGTGTGGGGGGCTCGCGCGGGGCGGGAAGCGTGCGCGAGAAAGGCAAGGGGTAGGGAGAACGATCGCACTCGTGCGTCGGTGTGCATATTGTCTTTTCATTCTAACACTTCATCTCCAGATTCGCCATCGCACCTTCGAATCGACGAAGATGTGTAAATGTATTAGTTTAAAGTAGGCGAGGCGCGATCGCAGCAGGCAGGCGACGACTGGGCGCTGCGGCCTCTCGGGCTCGACTAAGAGACTTGAGGACCGTGAACCGCAACTCGTTGGAACATGTTAGTTGGCCGAGTGAGTTATCTAGTACGCTAGTACTTAATATATCTTTGAACGGGAACAGAAAATATGAAACGCGACCGATACAGCTGAAATCAGGTAGACACGAATCGAACCGCACTCTAGGCCGGCTGGTATTGTGCCGTGGTTTCGAACTGGCGGCGCAGCGTGAGCGGGATACGGTCGGGTATCGGGATTACGCTCAAATTTAAACGTCGTCATCGGGTTTCGCGCGGCAGGCGTACACCTACACGCAATCGTTCATCTGTCATGATTTGTTATGCATTTTGACATTGAAAATGTCTTTTCGATCGCTTCAGTATAGTCCCCGATTTTCAGCGAGAGTGCGAAATCGCCCTGGTGTCGTGAGTTTTAAGGCTAAAAATTAAAAAAGTGTGAGATTTATTGAGAAAATCGTAAAAAAAAAACCGCTTAAAATAGCCGTTTTAGGGGGTTTAAAAAGGCACTTTTAAACATATTTCTAATTATATATTTTTAACTTTTATATTTTTATATTGTAGATTGACTTAATATATTATGGGGACTTTTTTTTATAAAAAAAAGGGAAAAATTTGGAAGTTATGATTTTTTTAAATCTTCCATTACGCGAGTTACTACGAGTCTTCTTTATGTGAGTAGTTAAAATGGTTTTCGTGTATGCATAAATACTTGAAAATTAAGAATTTTAATTATTTAATTGATTTTTTTTAAATATTTGTCTATTTTTGTAATTGTTTTGAAAATTTACTTATTTCTTACATTTGAATACGCCCTAAAAGTCATTTTCAATGTATCCGAAGGTTATGTAATGCATGAGATCTGTGATTTTTTTTAAGAAAACGTGGCAATTCGTTCGCATGCGATTGGTTGCGAGTGCCATGCCGGCCTGTTAAGTGCCTATTTATTGCCACAAACCGATTCTCTGCCCACGGCCTCCAGTGACTCGTTTCTACAAACGATCATCGTCTATTCGGCTTAAAATATGACCAACCGATTCCTATTTTCAGAAGGGTGGTACGAATACTGCCAATAGTTGTACTGCGTGTATGTGTACCAAGAAGCATTCAGAGGTGTTTGTTGGCAATATTTGATGTGAAACAATGATATGAGCTGATTAATGTTTGATTTGTAAACTGACACGTTTGTCTAATGAGAATGTTTAATATTTAGTTTGTATGTTTGTTTGCGCTACAGTTTCAATAGATATTTCTACATCCCATAACTTGATATAATTCGCGCTGACATCGCTGGTTTCTGAGACCTGGGTTTGGTCAAAACTTGAATGGGTGACCGTTGGAGGCTGACCGTGGTTCGAACTCCACGTAAAACTGTAAAAAGGTCCCTTCCCTTCTTAACTTACTAGGTGGTAGCGTTTAACCTGCCCGGGTTGATATCACCGCATTGAACGAAAGATCGATCGAAGCGTCTATGTAAGTAGTTTGTGTTTTCCGTCCAATTCAGTGTTGCCGGCACGACCGAAGTAAAGCATTGACATAGCACCTTGCTCACCAAGGTGATACGGGTTTTTTTAAAACCGTGTTTTCCAAAAGCTATCGATCTGCTCTGATAGATGAAGGTTTATATATTATAAAAAGTCAAAAATAATTTCCGTTGACTTACCTAAAGGAGTCTGTGGACCGCTAAGAAAATATCTGCCCAGCTCTGAGTTTTTATATTTTATTTACTTAGCGGTTCCCCGATTATTATTAACTTTTTAAGGGTCGGGTTTTTTTTTTATTTGTAATTTAATTTTTATTTTAAAATAAAAAAAGCCGCTCGCAGATCGGTCCACTTTTTAAGATAATTAATTTTTGATTACTTAATTACTTATTTATTTGATTTCAAAACCCAGCTACCAACCATCCCGAACCAGGTTTCCAATAAAACCGCATCCAAATCGGCCCATCCTTTTGGGAGCTACGATGCCACAGACAGACACACCCACACACATACACACGTTAAACTTATAACACGCCTCTTTTTTCGTCGCGGGTTAAAAACTGAATATGTTAGATGAGTTATATTGATGGTATCTCTCAGTAACAGCGAAATTTTGCCTTGTATACGGCGTCGCGCTCGGTCCCAACTCTCCCAACACAAAAACGGACTTGGGCTAACAGTATTTCAGCCAACCGCGTTCCAGCTGCAAATTCCAAGCGAACGGCAAAGTTTTTCAGCCGCAGTTTGATATGTCTGATGTTGCACTTGTATTTTGCATATTATGCACTGTTTGTGCGTGCAGCACGGAAATAGAGCATCGTCATTTCGCTTGCAGCGTCTGATTTAATATTTAGGAGCGTTCTGTATGAATCTGTGTAACTTTTAGTAGGCCAGCTATAAAATTTACAAGAGTTACAACCAACGATTTTGGCAGGAGAGTAGATATGCGAAGGAGTTGTGGCGGCGACACGGTAATATGGGCTGATTTTCCCATATTAAGGCCCTGTAAACCCGTATTCACCCGTACTCCTCTTTCAAGGCGCCGCTTTCGCTGGTTGGAGTAGGATGCAACACAATCAATCAATCAAAAATTAGGTTTTTATTTTTTTATTCCAAAACTACGGATCGAAACAAAAAAGTAAAAAACTACGAATTTAGATATATATTCAACAAATAAAATATATTTTTTCCAAAGCCTTAATTTGGTCACGATTGCCTTAAATACGTCTTTATAACTAAATTCAGAGGCATGTTCATGATTTTTTTCTATCGAGCGAAGTTAATCAAATCGTGTTTTCAAAAAGCTATCGATCTGCACCGATAGATGTAGTTTTTTACAAATAATAAAACTGAATCTGTCAAGTAAGTAATATTGGCGGTACACTTCTTGAAATTCGAGTCAGATGCAGTCTCACATTAGTTGCTGAAATGCAAAGCAACAACATTGTCGATTAAATAGACTTGTATTTAATGTTATCACAGGTTGCGGTACTATTTAAGGTGTTATGAGAACGACGCTACTAAAATTATGCAAAACGATCTTTTCGTCCCTATAAAAAAATTCTGAATTAAGATAACATTACACCGGCAACGTTTTTTCAGTAGTTACGTAAGTACAGTCAGCGCGTACGTTCGTGGCCTCCGGCAGGAAAGCGAGAATGGAATGTATAGTGATGTGAATCAATCTCTGAAAGTAACAACATTTTCGAAACCTCTTTTTGACGTGATGACGCACGTCTTATAAATTGATGAGCACCGGCTGCACGCACGAAAGCGTGTCACGTTGATATTCAAAGTTACCATGGAAACGTCTTAAGAAGTAAAACTGTCAAGATCAGACAACAGAAGTTTTGATGGCCAGTCACAAGATGATTAATATTTCTACTGGAAATAGAAATTACTGATCTTTGATCTATGTGCTACGATTATTCCACGTCATCACGTAAAACTATCGTCCGTAAACCGACTTTACAGACAACACATTTTTTTATTTATGGCATTAAATTATTTATCTAATAAGGTTTTATTACGTGGTTGAAGTACGAAGACAAAACAGGGATAATCGTTTAAAGATCTATCGGCCTCCGCCCGCAGAGGCCACGAACGTGCGCGCTAACAGTACTACGTTTGTGGAAGCAATTGGTTAATCCGCCGCCGCGCTGTTGAGATGAAGGGAACTCAATAATCCCTACTTCTTGAGCACTCTTTGTGTTCATTCGTTTAACAGTTCTTGGAAATGGCAGTAGCTATACAATACATTAATAAAATTTATTGTTTGTAATTTATTAGTTATTTTATTCAATTCAAATACTTATATTAAACTTCAAAAGACTTTGTGTAAAATCATATGTTAGCATCAGCGTATCAGTGTGGCCATCCAGCGAGGCAACGCCGCTAAAGCGTCCTCGGAACAGTGCCCACATCGCATCGTCCCACCTGGAGGGTTATTAGGTTTTGTATAGGTTATAGATTTTTAGTTTAGTTGTTTTTATATTTGTAGTTAATTTCTTTAATTAGATAGATGCAAAGCCGAAAATAAAGAGAAAAAATACGTCCCGACCAGAATCCTGGCCGGGACGCATATTTCCAAAGTCTAGTATGCGAGTTGCTCTGATCGGTCGTTCTCAGTTTGGCGGGAAATATAAATTTCGGAAGTATTTCCGAAAAAAAAGTTTTCTTAGGTGCTTATAACCATAACCAAATTTTAACACCCTAACATTGCTTAAAAAAATTGGTTGTCTGTAAAGTCGGTTTACGGACGATAGTTTTACGTGATAACGTTGGGCCGATTGTGCCTCTCTATCGCTTGTTACGCGCTCTCGCTTGCATTTATTTACATTATAATCTTGGCCTATTGTTTTAGGCTTGAAGACATTAAATTTCCTGTAGAGAGGCAGTGGCGTGGTACCTAAATCAGACAGGAACAGGACTGGGATCAGGGATGTAGTAAATAGATGGTGCAAACCTAGAAGGGTTTCATAGAGCAATTGAAAGGAAATAAAATTTATTATTCTATAAGAGTAGTATTTAGTAATTGGATTTTCTATAAGAAATTCAAATTTAAAACTAAATATTTGTACAATAAATAAGGCTAACTACAATATAAAATAGAAACTAAAACTATGTATCAAATTAAAATAACCTAAAACTAGTACAATCCAGGGAAGTCTCCGGTATGGCACCTACCTTCTCGGGGGTGATAAAGTGATAATGGCTTGTCGGAGCATGTGCTTTGGTCCCTCCGACTCAGCCACCCATACCGGGTTACATAAAAATAAAAATATAAAATATGTAAGTATTCTATATTTAAACCTAAGTATTTACTTCTCTTCACTGGGTATATTTTTCCATAGTTATGATAATCTGCGAGATTTCACTTGCGTTTTTCTACGCGAATATTTTATTTATAATCCCGCACTCATTCCACAAACATTATTTCAAGAGAAAGAGCCTTCTAGTAAGATAATATTTTCCAGGAAAAATAACCGAGGGAGGGCCGGCCGCTGTCGGGCCGTTTTTGGCCCTTTCCCCGTTCATTAAAAATTACCACCATTTATTTTGGCGAGAGAAATCTCGTCCGCGCTGCCGCGAACGGCCCGCCTGCGGTTATTGAATATCTACTTGTCAGCACTCCAACAAGTGAAAGCAGATGAATTCAAAAGCTGAGGGTTGATAATTATATTAACGTTATAAGTACGGAAGAGGCGTCAGAACCGTTACCTACACGCGGAGAACCGTTTTCTCTGCCTACCCCACTGGGAAGCAGGCGTGATGTTATGCTATGTTTTAGAACTACCAATTGAAATAAAATCAAAACAATAACAGACATGGCGAGTTTAACGTCAAATTCTGAATTCTCCGAAAAATCTAAATAACAAAGTTTCATCCAGGATTGTTTTTTGGTAAAGAATCATCTCAAATCAATAAAAAAAAAACGTTTATTCCATAGCAAACGGTATTTAATTAAACACATAAAGTAGTACTAAAACTAACCATAACCAATATAATACTTATTAAATAAAAATAATTGTATTGTATTGTTTATTGATCATTCATATGGCAGTTAGACTGCACTCGAACTTGCCACAGTTTTTTCTATCCCGTTCGATTACCTACATCCGCGAAGAAAAACCGGCAAGAAACTTCGCAGGGTAACATCTTTCTGTGTTGCACTGCACAACGATTCAATATTGAATCGTGCAAGTTGATTGAATGCAGTATATTGCGTCATACATACATAATATAGAAGATGCAACTGTTCGAACTTGAGAGAATACGTCATCGACCCGATGGCCAAATGGTAACGCGCTGGCGATTCAAGCCGGAGTTCCAGGTTCGAATCTTAGTAGGAACGTATTTTCCTCTTCATTTCCGGCTTTGCATTTATCTAAATAAGAAATATAAAGCGGGTATTAAAAAATAAAAATATTAAAAAATATAATATGTAATCTACAAATGCACACAAAATTTGATATATACGAGTATACTGGCGTCTACAAGTTGATAAATGTAGTCAAAAATTATATTATTAATAATAGCAGCTCGACTGGTTGATGTCCTTTACGATTTAATCCTTTTAGGCTTTAAGCCCCCCCTATGTCACTTTTTATTGTGAAATAAAGTATATTTTAATTTCATGCTCTTTGAATACTTTTGAATTCTGTGGTGTAAAGATGTTAACAAAATAATATTTTATTATCATCTTTTTGTTTCAGATTAATTCCACTCCTCGGGGCTTGGTAAGTTTGAAAATGTAATACAAAATATTATTCGTATTCGTACTATTAAAAATATGACCTTACATATCTACGAGTATGTAGGTATATGCAAATTTTTACTTTTTTTATGGAAAAATATATACTTTTACTTTAAAGCAGCGTCGTTTGTGGGTCAAATATTGAAAACATTAATGTGATTAGATTTGGTCTTATGTTTATCGAAATAAATAAACTATGAATATTTTTGAGATTACTTAAGTACTAATCATTCTGTTTCGTTATTTATCTCTCTCTATCTCCAGTTTTCGGTCTCACTCACTCACAGACTATCTCACTCACTCGCTCACTTACTCATTCACTCACTCATCCACTATTCCTTTTTAAATAGGGTTTTCTTGGAACGACATCCGTCTTCTCCAATCTTAATTTCAAGGTAAAACTTTAAACCCATCGTCTCGGTGATCCATCACATGGTAACGGTTACTTGTGCGTCAAAATATATTGCAAAATGTTCCCGCGTCATCTTGCGATAGGAAGTGATTTGTCACTCCTGGTTGGCGAGTCACAAAGTGACGGTCATCGTGACACGAGGTCGTTTGTATGACCTCGTCGTGCGATTACTTATGGCTTGGGGGTTGAAGGTGAATTTAACAGAGTTCATTCCATTACAGATATTTTATATCACGAAGTCCGTTTGGCTATGAATGTTGTCAGGCGTGCACATGCAAATTGTTTTAGTGTGCATAACCTCGAGAGCGCTCAGCAAGGAGGATACAGACGATACAGATACAGACGATACAGAGGATACAGAGTCCATAAGTGCTCGGTGGCGCTCAGTCACGACTCACAACTCACGACACAGAGTAGTCACGATCGCGACGCGGTGCTTGGCGACGTGAAGCAGTAGGCTATTAAAGCCGAAGGTATGGAACTTTTTCTATGAAGTGATTTATCTGTTACGAAGTAACTATTAAGTAATCTGTGGCGGTGCACGCACGCAACACACACAAGCGCGCTTATCAGTACACGTCACTACTACAACCAGAGCCAAAGGGACTTCGTGAGATAGAACATTTGTGCCAAACAATCAGGTCATATAACACAACGTTATATCGTAAAAATATGTAAATAATTAAATTACATTTTTAGACAGATTTAATGAAACAGTCGGGTAGCGAATTGGAAGTGTTAATTAAGTTTTCCTTTTTTACAATATAATATGCACTAATAACATTTATCAGCAAATCACGACGAAACGGATCAGGTCGAAACGGCTATGTAAATAGTTCGTGTTTTCCGTCCAGTTCATTGTAGCCGGCACGACCGAAGGGAAGCACTGACGTGGCACCAAGTTCACCCGGTGTTATGGGCTGACATCACGGATGTTGTAGGTGAGGTAGCCAGACGTGTCAGTTTCCATAAAAAAAAAAAAAAAACATCAAACACTTTGAAGTAACGTGTACGATGGCCCAATATTAGACAGCCCTATAAGAAAAAGTGGGAGAGAGAAAGAGTGGGTGAGGTAGGGAAGTAAGTGAGTGATAGAGTAAGTGAATTATTTAGAAAGCGAGGTGTGTAAGTGAGTGAATGAGTAAGTGAGTGAGTAAGTGAGCGAGTGAATGGGTGAGTGAGTGAGTGAAGAGGCTATGAAAATACTGGTTGTATACCTCCAGTTCTGTGTAACTAAAACCACGATCAAAGGAAAACTGCGGACATTCCGATAAGAACTGGGTCCCATGCCAATCCGGTTTACCTAATAGATAATTTCAAAGCTGATAATAATATTGATAATATAACCAACGATATCCGATTCCATGAAAATCAATACCTACATAGTTCATTTTGATGCTCAAAGTTCTTCATCAAGAGTTGAAATGTTTTTTTTTTAGTTTTACCAACATTTTAGTGCAGCGGTTCTCAAACTTTTTTGGTGACGGAACCCTTTTGAAAAGCGAAATATTTGACGGAGCCCTAAAATAAACAAAATTTAGTTTTTGTGCATTCCATTAATAATCATATTACAATGTAACAGTTACTTACTTAATATTATAATAAAAGAGAAAAACAATAATTAAATATCTAATGGGAGGTATGAAACATCAGGTTTGATAGAAGAGAGTTGAGTTTGGTTCATCTGCGCAGCCGAGCTGAATCGAGCCAGAGAGGAGAGGTGTATTTTTGTTTTTTTTTTTTTCATATTTTAGTGGAGCCCCCACAGAGCCTCCGCGGAGCCCTAGGGCTCCGCGGAGCACGCTTTGAGTATGGCTGTTTTAGAGGGATATTGATTCACACACACACGCTGTAAATTTTATTACAACTGTAATTTAATATACGAACAAAAAATATAACATTTGATCAAATACACCTATTTGTTTGATCAGTAGCTATTACTGCATTATTATTACTTTTATCTTTACCTGTACTAGCCGGTGTAATTACAATATTATTAACATATCGAAATTTAAATACTTCATTCTTTGACCTAGATAATATTGCGTTCTTTCAGATGTAAAACACTTCCACGACCGCGCTCATCCATTTGTACATAATAATAAAATTGTAAAATTTGGAGAAAGAAAAAAAAAACTATTGGGGGATGAAGAATAAGTAATAGAATGCATTGATATCATTATATAAATGTTCTGTTTGTGGTATGTTTGTGTGTTTATTTGTGCACGCATCGCGTAAAAACGACTGAACCAATTCGAATGAAGCTTTCAGAAAAATATAGAGCTTAACTCGGTGCAACACACGTTCCCCTTGCCCCTTACTAGGTGGTAGGTTCAAATTGTAGCCGACTGGGTTGGTACCACCGTACTGGATTTAAGACGGCCGCATGTCCAGTATAGGCAGCAATCCAGGAAAGTCTCCGGTATGGCACCTACCTTCTTCGAGGTGATATTGGCTGGTCGGATCATGTGCTTTGGCCCCTCCGACTCAGCCACCTATACCGGATTAAATAAAAAAAACACATAGGCTATCACGCCATTATTTATATGACCTGAGCAGTGGGGTCGGAAATGAACGTAGTCGGAGAAAAATCGTAACATCGGTTTGAGCCTACGTGATTTACTAAAAAAAATACTCAATGTGCAGTTACAGTATGCCGATTCTACATTTTGAATTCTCCCGTTATCCCATATACTAGGAGGCTTGACGTCATACGGGTGAGTGCACGCAAACTATGACGTCACATCCGCTTAAAGCAGTCGCGCGCACAGAGTCGACGCCATCGCTACTTCCGTACATTCACAATATGGTATTGTATGTATGTATGAGAATGTACAGGCAGTTTATAAATAAGTAGGGCATGAAAAGTAGTAACTCAATATATGTATATAAGGTCTTTCGTTAGTCATGTCATTAACTTCGGGAGGGTTACATACACACTTAAATAAACACGTTACGCAAAAAACAATTATATGTTTATAGTATTACTTTTCGAGAAATTTAACAAAACATGTTTGCTACCTATACATTAACCTGTGTGTAACAGTAGGTAACTTGCATTGTACGGGGTCAATGGCCATACTATGTTCAAACGCAGAACAGCTGTTTGTTGTAAGTAAGTCACAAGGTCACTATGATTGGTTTTTACAGCTACTTATTTGATTTTATTTTTTTGTTAGGAGAAAAATTGCTCCTGTCCTGGAGGCGCTATACATAGGAGGACAGGGGTAGCCGCGCGTCGGCGCACACGCGCCAGCGCGTCAGTCTAGCGCCGGCGACCGATCTTAGTCTCCGTCCGCCGCTCAGGCGGAGCGAACGTGCGCGTCTGTCACAAAATGCCTCATTGTGCAGTGCTTTGGTGCAAAAAGTCGTCGAAAAATTCAAACTTGAACACAGATGGAGTCACCTTTCACGAGTAAGTACTTTCATTCAATTTGATAGCATTTTTCGCTTGAATTTCAGTAACAAACATCGGCGTAAATATGTATGGAGAGCTCTTTTCTGCTTACCCACCATAGGTCGACTATCGTGTTGGATGCAGTTAGCTCTTGTAATTTTTTTTGTTTATTGATAAATATGTATATTAAATGTATACAGATATTTCATGCATTCTGCCTTATTGCCAAAGGACATTTCTTCTAGTCAACCTCAGCAGGTTTCCTCGTTCAATATTCGTTTATCGCGCTTTTTTCATTCAACCAGTACCTACCGGTTTTTACTTTTGAGCGACTCTAAAGGAATTAATTACTTTAGGTCATGCGTCTACCGGGAATTAGTCTTGTTATGCTTAGCATTAACAAAATTAATGCATAATGAATACCCCGTTAGCATTTAGCACTGCTAAGCGCCCTGATGAATAAAAATTAATGCTAAATGCTAAGCAATAATCACATTTAATTTTAGTTAGCATTGCTGTTGCGTTCGTAAAACTTTGTTGGTTCGTTTGTTTTGGAACGCACAAAGCAATGAAGTATGTTTTTTTTTTTTTATGGAAACTGACACGGTTGGCTACCATCACCTACAACATCCGTGATGTCAGCCCATAACACCGGGTGAACTTGGTGCCACGTCAGTGCTTCCCTTCGGTCGTGCCGGCTACACTGAATTGGACGGAAAACACAAACTATTTACATAGCCGTTTCGACCGACCTTTCATTCAGTGCGGTGGTACCAACCCGGGCGGGTTAAACCCTACCACCTAGTAATATAAGAAGGGAGTCATATCCCTTAGTCGCCTTTTACGACATACACGGGGAGAGATGCAGTGGGGCTATTCTTTTAAAGTACCGGCCCCACACGGTATGTGCTATTTATCTGTGGTACTGCTAAATGCTAAATGCTATATAGCGCCTGCGCTCCGCTGCTAGCTAGCTAGCTAGCATCTAAATGCGAAATGCGATGCGATCATGCGAGTGAGGGGTCGGAATTATCATCTGTCACGTGATCATTAGTTTTGGTCATATCTACAGAACCACTGGACTTAGACCCATCGTGTTGGTACTCAAACTGAACGTCTCGGTGAGATCTACCCATCTGTCACGTGATAATTTGTTTTGGTCATATCTCGAGAACCACTGAACTTAGACCCATCGTGTTGGTACTCAAACTGAACGTCTCGATGAGATCTACCCATCTATCACGTGATAATTTGTTTTGGTCATATCTCGAGAACCAATGGACTTAGACCCATCGTGTTGGTACTCAATCTGAACGTCTCGATGAGATCTATCCATCTGTCACATTAACTTTTGTTTTGGTCATAACTCGAGAACCACTGGCGCTAGACCCATCGTGTTGGTACTCAAACTTCAGGTCTCGGTGAGATCTATCCATCTGTCACATGAACTTTTGTTTTGGTCATAACTCGAGAACCACTGGTGCTAGACCCATCGTGTTGGTACTCAAACTGAACGTCTCGGTGAGATCTACCCATCTGTCACGTGATAATTTGTTTTGGTCATATCTCGAGAACCACTGAACTTAGACCCATCGTGTTGGTACTCAAACTGAACGTCTCGATGAGATCTACCCATCTATCACGTGATAATTTGTTTTGGTCATATCTCGAGAACCAATGGACTTAGACCCATCGTGTTGGTACTCAATCTGAACGTCTCGATGAGATCTATCCATCTGTCACATTAACTTTTGTTTTGGTCATAACTCGAGAACCACTGGTGCTAGACCCATCGTGTTGGTACTCAAACTTCAGGTCTCGGTGAGATCTATCCATCTGTCACATGAACTTTTGTTTTGGTCATAACTCGAGAACCACTGGTGCTAGACCCATCGTGTTGGTACTCAAACTGAACGTCTCGGTGAGATCTACCCATCTGTCACGTGATAATTTGTTTTGGTCATATCTCGAGAACCACTGAACTTAGACCCATCGTGTTGGTACTCAAACTGAACGTCTCGATGAGATCTACCCATCTATCACGTGATAATTTGTTTTGGTCATATCTCGAGAACCAATGGACTTAGACCCATCGTGTTGGTACTCAATCTGAACGTCTCGATGAGATCTATCCATCTGTCACATTAACTTTTGTTTTGGTCATAACTCGAGAACCACTGGTGCTAGACCCATCGTGTTGGTACTCAAACTTCAGGTCTCGGTGAGATCTATCCATCTGTCACATGAACTTTTGTTTTGGTCATAACTCGAGAACCACTGGTGCTAGACCCATCGTGTTGGTACTCAAACTTCAGGCCTCGGTGAGATCTATCCATCTATCACATGAACTTTTGTTTTGGTTTATTCACACGCTTGAGTGAATTCGCACTTCATATACACGGTGTTGCAGTTGCCCCCGTAATATTTCTAACTGACATAAAGGGGGTTATTCTATATGTGAAACTAAACAACTTATGTGGGGAAAACATTTTTTTTAACAAAAAAAAATGTTTTTTCCGTAAATATTTTAAATGCATATTCTCAAAATGTATGGAGAAAAAAATTTTTTTTTCTTCAAATTAAAAAGTCGTACAACAAAAGTTGTGGTTATTTCACGTAAAGAATCACCCCCTTTCGGGTTTTACGGTTGGGGTTGCAACACCGTGTATAAGACATTCATTGTGTGTTTTCATTCCATCATGAACTGTCGAGCGATATTTTTCGCATTCGCATTTAGCATTTAACGTTAGCATGTTAATGGCGTAAGATTCGCAAGTGAATTAAATTAATGCTTTTTCGAATTAATTAACAACACTACCGGGAATATCAGATCGCGGATATTTAGGAGAATTAAAAATAATTGACATGGTAGGGTAGATTTTCGCGAATTTTTCGCGAAGTCATATTGCAATATAATTTGTCATATCGTTGGCTAAGTAATTAGCAAATAGTTGTTAATAATATAATTATATTTTTTTTGGTTACAAAACTTTTCGACTTTCTAACATTATTTTTTTTATTTTGGAAAATTCCAATAACAAATACTCCGATAAGATAATACCAATGTACGAGGTCTTACATATCATTGTTTTGGAAATTTTATGTAGATTTATAATAAAGTATCCGAGGTATCTCAGAACTTAGAACTATTATCGTGTTTATGCGAAAATCTGCAAATTCGCAAAATTGTGAAAGGGGCGTTGCCTTTGTTCATTTAAGAGAAAGTTATATTATACCCTTTATGTAAAGAAGGGTTAAATATTGTTAAATCCGTTTCATCTTTTCATCGCGAATCGACACAATGAGCGACTTATTGTATGAATCCCGTTCAAACGTATGGAAGACTGGCGTCACTTGGCTACCTACTCGCTCGGCCAATCACGGCGTTCCATGCGCCGCTCCCGCCTCAGACTTCACACCCCTTTGGCGGCTACCTCGGTTCTCATACAAACGATGCCGTATTTCGTATCCAGGCTTACTGACTCGTGTATAAACATATGTTTTTTTTCTTACGTAAAGTGTTTATTTGAGTGTGTGTGTGTAACCCTCCCGAAGTTAATGACATGACTAACGAAAAACCTTATAAAAATAAATACGTAAGGGGTGGGAGGGGCGGTCGGCTGAGAGGAGACGGCCACCGATCGCTGTTCTGTGGTAAGAACTAAATAAATAAATAGATACAAATAAAAATATTACGCAATTTTTCTTCCAGCCACCTGATGTCCCACATTACTTTTAATATGCTTCCATGCTTTCGTAAATAGCAGTACGAATTGTTTGTATGTCTTCGCAGAACTTGTTTTTCTCAAATGGCGCAGTTCGATAACATCGTATTACACGTGGAATACTTACATTTTCTTCGGAAAATATAGGATTTCTTCAGCGAAGAAAATATTAAATATCACCTAGGTGGAACAGATTTACAGATTTCAATGTACTTAGGTACTAGTACTAGGTTTAGTCGCAAGAAATATCTAGGGAGTATTTTTTTTGTAAGCGTAGCGTTTTTGTCGCGACACAGCGATAAGGAAGTTTTTCATGTGAAAGCTAAAATTAGTGACTAAAGCGAAAATCGTTTTATATTAATGTTTTATATTGAATGGATGGTGTACTAGTTTTTATGGTAGACTAGCTTTTGCCCGCGACTTCGTCCGCGACTATTTTGGCTATAGTGGCTTCCACATAAAAGGTAGATATATGCTGTCCAGGTCATTTTTTAAGGACGATTTAAGAGAAACAATGATGATACATTATTTTCGTGTAACTCTAGCGGTTTATGCAGCGCACGCCGAGATAGCTCCCAGATGGCGGGATTTTTTCCGACTTACTTGACATTTATCGATAAATTTAAGCCAATTTACACAATGTCTTTATACATTATAGCCTATATCTTATTCTGATGTATAAGCTATAGTACTGTAAAGTCTCATCAAAATCCGTTCAGCAGTTTTTGCGTGAAAGAGTAACAAAGATCCATACATCCATCCATAAATCCATACATCCATCCATCCTCACAAACTTTCGCGTTTATAATATTAGTAGGATACCTAATATGGTTGGCTACGTCACCTAATACGCCCCTGATGGCAGCCCAACCATAACTATTTTGTGAACTAGGTGCCATGTCAGTGCTTTCCTTTGGGCGTGCCGGCTACACAGAACTGGACGGAAGACACGAAATATTTACATAGCCGCTTCGACCGATCTTTCATTCAGTGCGGTGGTATCAATTCGGATGGGTTGAATCCTGTCACTACTAGAGAAGAGACCTACAGTTTATAATCGCGAAGGTGTCTGTCCCTCTGTCCGTCCGTCCGTCTGTATGTCGATGCCGAACTCATTGAAGCATGAAATGTTTTTTAGTAAAACTAATACACAACGCATTATTATTATTGGGTATAAATTTCAGACTAGCTGTTGCACGCGGCTTCGCTCACGGTAGACTCGGTTTTTTTTTTATTGCTACCGAACTGGGTGGCTCTGTCCGAGGTCGCAACCTCAGGCGCAGCCAATTTCTCCCCCGAGGAGGTGAAAGTTCGGCTTGGAGGTGGACTAATGTTGCTGGGGAAAGGCTATGAACCCGCGATTTGAAAATCCGTGGATTGTAGGAGTGGGGGAAGATATTCCCTGGGAGCCTGGGAGTGAGCTGGGAAGGTTTAATAGCAAATCCGATTTAAATGCAAATATGATTGATAATATACGATCGCTTCTCTTATATTCTCTCTCTCTCCCTCCCTCCCTTCCCCTCGCAACACAACAGAACTGCTGACGCCATCTATTACTACCATTCTATACTAAATTCCGTTCATACTGTGCTTTACTTGATACTGTTCAGTCCTCATTATTTTTCATCATGAAAACCACATCGAAATCGGTTCAGTGGTTCCGGATTTTACCTCAGTTCTATATTCTTTATTGATCATTTGTATACACTACGCTTAAATTTGTCCAATTTTGTTTTTACAATCCGGTTCGATTGCACCCACAAAGAAGAGCCGGCAAGAAACCTCGCAAGGGTTTTTTTAATGATTGTATTACTTGTACGTTGTGATTAGACTAGCTACACAATAGACACCGCTTACAGTGTTAAAATACAGTTTGAGAGCTAGAATAACTATAATATAACCTTGATAATTCCGACCACATAAAATCAAAAGGAAAGTAAAAACTAAATCAGGTGCATAGAGCCTTTGTCAGAAAATGTTGATACATATCGTATCAAATTATGTCAGTTAGTAATTATCACACCACATTGTAGTCCAATGTAAAGAAAATGCACTTGATACTTAATGTATCAATTTGTTAAATCGGACAGACAGACATACAGACAGACTCTTCCGTTTATAAGATGTCGAGATTGCTATCACAGGTAAAGGTGAAAGAAAGAACGTGGACTTCAAAATTCCCAAAATAGCTAACTCAATTTAGAAAAGGTTGGACCTGAGTGGTACCTACATGTAAGTACCCGCATTCGCAGCAGGACATAGTGGCACCTACACCAATGTTACATGTGGATAATTTCTAGGGACAGTCGCATGGGTCTCACAAACTCAAGATTTACAGTTAGAACTTTGTCGCAAAAGCGCAATAACTTGCAATGAATAGTGAACATTGAAACATGCAAAATTTAGTGAATACGACAGGGTTCTTATTGCATATATCCATCTTTAGAGCCGATAAAACATAAGTATAGTATTACGTGAGTCCGCTAAATAATTTACTGTCCTATGTGTGGTATGCGAGCACTTTAGACGTGGGTGTCGTACACATATTGCGTAGGTATTAGAAAATACAATAATTGTACATTTATTTGCACCGTGTGGGGCTGGTACTTAAAAAGAATAGCCCACTGCATCTATCTCTGTGCATGTCGCATAAAAGGCGACTAAGGTATAAGGACAAGATGCCGTGCCAAAGGGCCACAGGATAGCCACCTCTCACCTTGGCGTGGTTCTTCCACCGAGTCATGCAGCAGGTGGTTCTTCGTGCCTTACTTGTTGCTTGATAGTTATCCTTGTCCTAGTACTTTGCTAAACGTGGTGGTCGGTGTTGTGTTGTAATTTTACCAAAGTTTTTGCAGCACAACACCGATTTCTCCGCTTACCTAGATTGTCGGGACACAGCGTATGGTTTATGCACAATAATAAAATAAATCGAAACTTTAAAATTTAAAATCAGACAACATATTATTTTTGAGCACCTTATACTAACGCAGACTGTACTTTTCGCTCTGAGCGTGGTTTGGCGGTTAGTGGTATTATCGGCTGTGATTTACTGAGCACAGCCACAAGTACCAGTTTTTTAAATTTTCTTACCAGTTTTTTAAAGAATACAGCTCAACTGACGTTACGAGCTAGATGCAGACAGACATACACCAGTTCCAATTTTATAAGGCTGGTTTCACAGATAAACGGGAGACCCGTAAGGGTCACCCGTACGGGCTCCCGGAGCGGAGACACACGTGAGGTGCTGGAACATCGTTTCAAAGCGACGACGCGGATTGTTCCGTACGGAACACGCTTCGGGTAGAGCCCGTACAACGCCACCCGCGTCCCGCACCCGGATTCCCGTACACGCACACGCGAGCGCATCACTGCACATTTATCGTTTCACAGCGACGCGGATTATTCCGTACGGGACACGCTTCGGGTAGAGCCCGTACAACGCCACCCGCGTCCCGCACCCGGACCCCCGTACGCGCATACGCGAGCGCATCACTGCACATCCATCGTTTCACAGCGATGCGGAGCGCCCGCGTGCTCCGTGAGTACAGTCGAGATGAGTCTGTCTTTATTTTTTTTTTTTTTTATTGTCTCCCGCTAGCACCCGTATTGTACTGAACACTCGTTTCAAAGCACTGCGGGCACTACTCGTACGGGTCGACCATATTACGGGTGACCCGTACCGGTTTCCCGTATAGCTGTGAAACCAGCCTAAGTGTTCCTGCACGCGTGGCCTGGCTAGGCACGGATCTTTAAAAATCGCCTGTTACGTAATATATGAGCAGCTCCTAATTTGGGCGCCAGGAAACTGGCGCTGTCTGCAGACATTGTAGAACAGAGAAACTTGATTTATTACAGCCAACATGAATGAAACATCCAGGCCACAGCGAGCCGCTTGTGTGTCTGTGGTCTATACTCACTATTACTTTATGTGTATCAAATCAACTAATTATATTAGACTAACCTTTGCCAACAGCTCCGACCGCGATATTGTCGGGTCTTAACGAAGGTTTCTGAACTTTTCTATTTTCTCTCGATTTTCGTATATTTTTCTTTAATATCTTTTAATCTTCGCATTCTAAAATAAAAAATCTAAATTCGTTCATTTACGCTATATATATATATATGTACGTCCGTCATTGTGTCATTAAACTCTTTATATGTACCTAATGTGTGGAACTGTCTTCCGGCGAGTGTATTTCCTGAATCCTTTAACCTGAGTGTCTTCAAACGTCGTATTAACGGGCTAGACAGCCTAGCAACAGTCCGCAAATCTGCTGGCATGGCACCTAACTGAGCGTGGTTTCGCGAGGAGAGGTGATTTTGGCTCTGTCGACTGCACCATTGGTCTATCGGTATAGCCACTGCTGCTAGCCAATGCTGGTTTACATAAAAAAAAACCGGACAAGTGCGAGTCTGACTCGCGCACCGAGGGTTCCGTCGGCGCCGCGCGCCGCCGCCGTGCCGTCAGCGTTGATTGTTGTGCCGATTATTAGAATGAACGTAACTAAAAGCATGCCTTAAATTAATTTGAACTTTTTTAAGTTTTCTTTACATTTGCGGGTGCGCGCACAACAACCCACGAAAGTTTCATCATAATCGGATAGAAGACGAACGAACGAACGAACAAACATTCATTTTTATAGTTAACGCCGAGATGACAGTTCTTCGTTGTCAAATTGAAATTATTTAATTTTTTTGTGTTCCATGAATCCAATATTTGGTCACCGGCCAGTTGACGCAAAAACAACGACTAAGAAACCTGTACTTTGGACTGCGTGATTTTAAACGCGCAACAATTTTAATAATTTAAAATTTAATTTAATTTTTTTTTATTGTTCTCCCTGCCGCCGCCGCGGCGCCGGCGCCGCCGGTGGTATTTCAGGTAATTAAGATAGATAGCTAGTTAAGATACCTTGACCCGTTCCTGAGAAAAAGGGTCTTGACATACAAAACAAGCAAACTTTTTTTTTATGTGATGTAAATACGAATTTACAATTTTCGGATTTTTTCCTTTATTTGTGCTGTGAGACCTTGCTTCGTACCGAATTTCGTGATTCTAAGTCAACGGGAAGTACCCTGTAGGTTTTGATTTGTTTTGAGTGAATTTACGAGTATCAAAATCTGACATCAATACCCGTATCTTTTGATTGTGTTAATTTAGAAGCACGAGTTTCCTACATCTCTAAGCGATCGTAGATGTTAATATTTTGTATTAATTTGAACTTGATACCTTGACTCGTTCCTGAGAGAAAGGGTCTTGACATACAAAACAAGCAAACTTTTTTTTTATGTGACATAACTGCAAATTTGCAATTTTCGGATTTTTTCCTTTATTTGTGCTGTGAGACCTTGCTTCGTACCGAATTTCGTGATTCTAGGTCAACGGAAAGTACCCTGTAGGTTTTGATTTGTTTTGAGTGAATTTACGAGTATCAAAATCTGACATCAATACCCGTATCTTTTGATTGTGTTAATTTAGAAGCATGAGTTTCCTACATCTCTAAGCGATCGTAGATCTTAATATTTTGTATTAATTTGAACTTGATACCTTGACTCGTTCCTGAGAAAAAGGGTCTTGACATACAAAACAAGTAAACTTTTTTTTTATGTGACATAACTGCAAATTTGCAATTTTCGGATTTTTTCCTTTACTTGTGCTATGAGACCTTGCTTCGTAACTAATTTCATGATTCTAGGTCAACGGGAAGTACTCCATAGGTTTTGATTTCATTTGCCGGTAGCAAAATTTATGACATAAATGGCCGTATCTTGCGATTGCGTTGACTTAGAAACTTAATTTTCTTACACCTCCGAGGAAACGTAGACCTTAATATTTGGTATTAATTTCGAATTGATACGTCTACCCGTTCCTGAGAAAAAGGGTCTTGAGGGACAGACAGCCAGCCAGACGGACAACAAAGTGATCCTATAAGGGTTCCGTTTTTCCTCTTTTGAGGTACGGAACCCTAAAAACAAGTAAAAAAGGCTAATACCTCGTAGAGTTTTTGGATCGGTGACTAGCCGAACTAAACGTGCTGACCCGTATTTCGGCTAGTCCCGAGTAGCGGCTGTAATCAAAGTAGAATATCATGATGAGCCAAGAACCATCGTATGTAATTCCAGATTCCATGAAGTGAAAAATAGATTCACAAAATCGGCTTGACTGTTTTATAGTTTACCCTATAAACATGTTTCAAACGTGAATTTTGTAATAGTAAAGAATAAATCAAATCAAATCAAAAATATGTTTATTGCACTTTAAAAACAAATTGTAAATGGTACGATTATATGACTATGCATTTGCCTCCCTATTGAATCCAAAGTTGAATTACTTCAACGTAAGCGGAACCATGAAGAGCGCGGTGACAAAAACATGACCCAATCATAAACCGCAAAGATCCGTCTTCGAAAACATCTATTTGTTCTAGTCTTCTTATGAATTTTCGTAATAATAATTATTCCTCATTACCCAACTGAGCGCCTTCCGTCGGTGTAATCTTTTGAAATTCGAACACACATATCGAGAGCTCCACTAATTACCGAAACGTGGAACAAACGCAGACGCCTTCGCCACGATTGGGGCCCACTTTCCGCGCCTAGAGCGCAATTCCTCATTGTTTGAAGAGCACTCGATGAAATGGAGCGAGGTGGGCGGGTGCGGGGTGGCGGCGGCGCAACCACGAAGCTTCTAAGCATTACGAGTATGTATATTTACGGAAGAACAATAAAGTGAGTAGGTAGATATTGTCTTTGTGATTCCCTCTCTCTGTATTCCCCCTCTCTCTTTCTCTTCCCTCTATCTTCATTCTGCTTATTTATCTCCATTTTCTTTATTCATTCCCATCTTCTTCATTATCCCCCTCTCCGTAGCTCTGTTTTTCTTATACCTGCATTTTTCTTGTACCTTTCTCCTATCAAAGACTAAATTCCCCCATTTCTCCTTCTGTCTCCCCATCTTCTTCTCCCTCTCTCCTACCTCTATCCATCTTTTCATATTTTGCCCTAGCTCTCCTAACTCTTGACTATCCCTTCTTCTCTTTCCCCGTTCTGTCTTGGTCCGTTTCTTCCCTTTCGCTGTATATGTATATTCTAAATTGTCTTCCTTTAACCTTTCTCTACGTCTCCTTCTTTCTCCCTACGCGTATCTTTCTCTCTCTCTCTCTCTCTTTCCCTCTTTCCCTATCGCGCTCTCTGTTTTTCGTATTCACTGTCGTTCTTGCTCTCTAAACAATAATTATGCAAATAAAAAAGGACTGCTAACAAAAAATATATATATATTTATATATAATCTCTATAGTTTCAGTAACCCAATCCGGATTCTAGCATGCTCTGTGGTTCTATTCGAGAGTTAAACAATGAGTAACCTTAGTTGCCGCGGGGTGGCCTCAGTGTGCTATTTAGCGCCTTTGTTGTAACGCCATCTATTGACGGAAAGTGGGCGCGTGGGTGCAGACGGCAGCAATTTTCTTCTTCTGCATACGTTTCCTATTCTACTGGTGTTGATTACTCTTTCGCGATAGTGCAAGAACTATTGAGAAATTGAGTGCGCTAGTTTTTCTAGACTTTTTTTGTGGATTCCGACACGGTCGCTTACATCACCCGCTACACCAGCGATGTTAGTGCATTGCGTCATATTTTTTTCGAGATTAAGTGCCATGCCAGATCTTTCATTTGGTCGTGAAGGCTACACTGAAGTGGACGGTAAAATTCCATTTCCACCGATAAATTTTAAGAAAGACGCAATGTTTGTATACCCTTACGTAATAATAGGAAATTTTAAGTCTGCCGTCTGCGAGTAATGTTTTTTCGCTTATAACTCAAGAACGACTTAACCGATAGACGGTACGGTACGGCTGTCGCCTGGCCTCTTATCCATTCTAGAAGTTCTCTTCACTATTTGCCCAATTTCGCTAGAGGGGTCGAAAGCCACAACTTCGTAGTGTGACTGCAGTAATTGAATTATGTGATTGGACGGGACGAGTTCGGAACTGTCGCTCAATTCCAAGTTATGCGCGACGAAACATCGAACTCTATGCCAAACAACAATGCATTCGTAATTTTTGTTTTCTGTAGACGGCCGGCATGCTTGGCTGTGCCAGAAAGTTCAGTGGAAGATCAGACACAGCCAATAACATCACTCCTTGTGAAATCACGCTCAAAGAGGCGCCAATGCCAGCTTAACGAGGAAGAAAAGGTCGTCGTCTAATTTATTAACACACCGTTTGAAGATCCCGTTTGAAGGTTATAGATAGTACGGAACACATAATTTCGCCGTACGACATTGCTAAGATTTCGCAAAAGCTATGTGTTATCGGAATTTGGTATGTGTTACACTTATGTCTGTGTAAGGTGACGGCGCGATATGATTGATCGAATTCGCGGACGATGAGATTTTCCTAAAATGTGTTATGATATGAATCGCGTCCCGTGTCTGAACCTTGCCAGCCAATGACGAGTTTAGGATAAGTACCTGAGATATTAGCTATCTATTCAGAGTCGTTTTTTGAGCATTTCGAATTTTGGTATTTTCGAAAATGTACGGTGAACTCTATATTATTTTTGTCAAATTTCACCACGGTCCTTTCTTAGAATCTGCTTAGTTTTTTATGCAGCTTAACCCCCTGAACGGGCCATGGTCAAACAATCATCATGCACACAGCTGCATGGCAACAAGGTAATGAGAAATATTGAAGTTTTAAAATCATTCATTACTATATTATATTGAAATATAGAATATTATTTTTTCATCAAGCAGCAGGGTGGGTCTTCGTGCCTTACTTGCTGCTTGATATTTTGTCCATTGCTGAACGCGGTGGTCGGTGTTGTGCTGTAATTTATAAGAGTATTCGCAGCACAATACCGATTACTTCGCTTATCCCGATTGTCGGAATACAGCGTGTGGTATGTATGTATTTCGGCTGCAAAGCAAAACCGCGAACTTTACCAGGTCTCTCGGTTTCGATGCGACAATTAAACAGTTTTAACACTATATCAATTAGTCACTGTATTGTTTAATCACATTGGTATATTAATTTTCAAACAATAACGAGCTGGATTAGGCGGTTCCAGTCAGAATAAGTTCCAATCAATGCGGCTCTTCTGGTACATATAGCGTTCGCGGAATGATTGGGTCGTACTTGGAATCGGTCCACTAAAGTGTCTCGACTAGTCTCGAGGGCACAAGTTCGAGCCTCTGTGTGGTGGAATTGAAATTCGGGAGGAATTCGGAGGCTCTGAAGAGTTATCAGGTGTTAAATGCATATAGGGACTGCCTTGAGTGCAGTCTATATACTTAATGCACTGGTTTTCTGTCTGTGGTGTTGCATTTAAAACCGTATAAGTAGGTCGAATTTTGTTAAGCACACCTGGGTGCGGTCAGTGCTTGGATGGGTGACCGCTCAACCGTTGGAGGCTGACTGATCCTTGCTTCCTTTCTTACCTTACTAGGTTGTAGGGTTTAACCCGCCCGGGTTGGCTGCACCGCAACGTCGGTCAAAACGTCTATGTAAATAGTTAGTGTTTTCCGTACAGTTCAGTGTAGACGACATGAAATGAAGGGAAACACGGAAATGGCACCTAGTTCACCAAGGTGTTATGGGTTGACATCACGGATGTTTCCCAGTGGGGTAGGCAGAGACAACAGATCTCCGTACGTGCCACGTTCCTGACACACCTCTGCCGCCTCTTCCACTCTCATAATGTTCTTCATACATGCTCGTCGGTTACGGGTACTACGCACTTGACCTTATTTGAGCACATGCACGATCTGGTCTAGGTACACGCGTCTAGGGCGATTTTTCCTGACTGTCACATTCGCTCCATAAATGTCTTTTGTTAGTTTTGTATCAACCATTCTTCTATCATGACATGACCGAACCACCTACCTACGTTATTTAAAATATTACCTAAAATATTTGACATTTTAATAATAGGAGCATTTCACAATTCGATACTCTTTAAAAAAAAAATTTTTTCGATATAAATATCAAGGAAGATCGCGAGGACGAAATTTGAGATACAGTGAAAATCTTAAAACAGCCTTAGGCGATTATTCTTTCGGAAAATTAATATTTGATCAATTAAAATATTTCCTTGGGTCCAGAGAGATCCTTTGATTTTTCCTTTGATCCTTTAAAAAAACTGCCGCGAAACTTTTCAGGCGTTTAATGAGATGAGGTAAAATTTCATTATACACTATAGCGCGGACCGAGGCTACGGAATTCTCGGGGACGACAACGCGAGGGTAGCTACGAGTAATAGGTGGTGGTACTAGACACGTCAGCCACCAGTACCCCCATCCCCCCTGTCAGCCTCGGTAGCTCAGTGGTGCGGTTGGTCGACTGTTGTTAAGCACACCTGGGCGCGGTCAGTAATTGAATAGGTGACCGCTCGACTGTTGGAGGCTGACTGTGGTTCGGATCTCACGTAAAACTGTAGGTCCCTTCCATTCTTACCTTACTAGGTGGTAGGATTTATCCCGCCCAGGTTGGTACCACCGCACTGAATGAAACGTCGTCGGTCGAAACGGCTACCCAAATATTTAGTTCGTGTTTTCCGTCCAGTTTAGTGTCGCCGACATGAAACGAAGGGAAGCGCTGACATGGCACCTAGTTCACCCGGTGTTATGGGCGAACATCACGGATGTCGTAGTGAATGTAGCCAACCGTGTCAGTTTCGATAAAAACCCGGAGAGCAAAAGAGAGAAAAAAAATCTACCCATTTTGATTCCAGTAAATAAATAGATACATGAGTGATTCAATTTTAAAAAATTTAATAAATATCCATCGGTACTTTATCAATTTCTTTACAAAAATGCGAGTATTAGTCTGTGATATTTATAGCTCTTTCTGAGTACAACAAACATAATTATTGCTCTTTATTCTTTATTCTTTATTCATCATCCATGAACCCATTCCATCTCGTGAGCGGGTACTCCACAAACAGCACCCGTTCGAAAGCATCACGCCAGGGACAGCCATCGCCTCCCTAAACCATATTTGAGTGTGAGAGGCGACCGGGACGGACCAAGCGTCACCGTAAGCAAATACCTTTTTAGGGTTCCGTATCGTACGGGTACGGAAGCCTATTACTAAGCCTTCGCCGTCCGTATGTCCGTCTGGCTGTCCTACTTTTAAAAGGCTGTATCTTTTGAGAATTGTAATAGGTAGCTGGTAAAACTTTCATGAAATATATTTCATACATACATACATACATAGCGTCACGCCTGTTTCCCGGTGGGGTAGGCAGAGACAACGGATCTCCACGTGCCACGATCCTGACACACCTCTGCCGCCTCTTCCGCAAATATATTTCATTGAATTGAATTTACGGACAAAATTTATTATTATAGCGGTTATTCTAAGAAATATTAAAAAATATGTAAAGTTAAAAATGAGGGGGGTCCCATACAAGAAACGTGGTTTTCCTTTAAGTTTTTTTTAGTTTTTGCTCTATCGTTGAGACGGTAATACGGTAAGCGTTAAACTTGGTGTGATTAATAGTGGAAACTCGAGATTAAAACAAGAAATAAAAATCGACCGAATGTGAGTCGAACTCGCGCTATATGGATCCCGAACTCAATGAAAGGAAACACAAATTATTTTAGTAAATATTTTCTGGAACCTAACATTGTCTCACTAAAAAACCACAATGAGATTTTCCAATCTTTGTAATTATGTAGTGTTTGATAATTTAATTTGATCTAACTTCAAAGCGCTTTTCTTTAATAAATCAGTTGTTTACGTCCCTCCCATGCCAAAACGACGAATATGCAATGTTGGCGAAAATTACCTTTTGATGTAGTCTCATTAATTTTTATCAAATCTTTGCAATGCCAAAGTCACGAATCTCTAAATTATCGGTACTCAGAGATATTTTGTTGTGAAATAATAATGAATGTGACTTTTTTCGATGTTACTGTGCCAAACACACTAATGTTTATTATTCGTGAAATAATTTCTAAGATAATTTACAAGTCCTTGAATTTTAGCCATGTCATAGTCACGAATTTGTACCATTGGTTAATTTAGCACTGACAATAAAAGGCAAATATCTCAGAATGACCTTTTTGCACATTCGTCGTTTTGGCATGGGAGGGACGTATATTTCTTCTTTTGGAAAACACAACTAAAGATTAAACTTACCGTAATGGCGTGGTAGGAATGGAAATTATTGATGATATCTAAGTAAAAGTAAAAACATTGTAAAGGCTTTTTGAGCTTAGCGACCGGTGTCATCCTATACTGAATACATTGGTGCGTCGGCCACGCGGACTAGACACACGAAATGTAAGTAAGTAACAAAAACCGGCCAAGTGCGAGTCGGACTCGCGCACCGAGGTTTCCGCACCACAAAAAAAAACATTAAAAAAACACGTTGTATGGGAAGCCCCTTAATTTTTTACTTTTTCTATTTTTTCTTATTTATTGTTATATCCGCCATAATAAATAACACATATTCTGTGAAAATTTCAACCGGCTACCTATTACGGTTCCAAAGATACAGCAGTAGGACAGACAGACAGACAGACGGAATAGACTTAGTAATAGGCTTCCGTACGGGATACGGAAACCTAAAAACGTTTATTTCACAGTCAGTAGTACAGTGATACATAGTGATACATTTTTTTATGTGAGCCAGCATGGGTGGCTGTGCCGAGAGACCAATGGTGCAGTCGACAGAGCCAAAATCACCTCTCCTCGCGAAACCACGCTCAGTTAGTTGCCATGCCAGCAGATTTCCTGAATCATTTAATCTGGGTGTCTTCAAGCGTCGTAGCTAGACAGCCTAGCAACAGTCCGCAAATCTGCTGGCATGGCACATCGTGATACATACATAATACATCTTTGAAAAATAAGAATAAGTATAGTACCCCAGGCTGTACTTGGGAAGGAATAGATGGGCAGGGAGTGCGTTCCACATTTTCCCGGTTCTGTGAATAAAATACATACAGAATCGGTTGGTTGACGCATTCGTGGTAGGTCTTGAATAGGGGTGCATCCCTTGCCCACTTCGCGTAGTGCGGAGGTGGAATGGGGACGGCGGAATCGCGTTAAACAGCTACTCCGAACCAGACCCATGAAATAGACGATAGAACATACTTAGGGAGCCGACATCCCTCTACGAAGTCGCAGTGGTTCTAAGTCGCGGGAACCACAGGATCACCCACCAGTCGCACGGCACAACGCTGGTATTTCGCTGAGCCATCCCAGTATCCCACATTCCTTGATTACCGAAGACCTTGGCGGTAGTTGTTTTGGACCTTCGTCACAAATATAGACTGATCCGATTAGAACCCTTATATTGTGCTTCTGATGTTCATACATCAGTCTGGCTTAGGTTATTTTCTCGGACTATTTTGGTACAGACAAAATTAGAGACTTAAAAGCATTTCTGAGAGAATTCTTCTTAGTATTCTCGTATATGCTGCAAATAATCATGTTCTTGTGAGCGGTAGTATGAGTTAATTATTTGTAATTAACTGTAATAATTATTAGGGTTCCGTACTTCGAACAAGGAAACATCTGAATCCTTATAGGATCGCTCTTGTGTCTGTCTGTCTGTCTGTCGGTCCATCTGTCACAGCTTATTTTTAATCTCCGCATAAACCGGACGAAACAAGTTGAAATTCAGTACGTACATTACATGTATAGAGTTTGATGACCCAATCACGGGCGTATTAGCGTAAATGAACGAATTTCTATTTTGGAGATCAATTTGGGAGGACAAATTTTGAAAGTAAAATTTTTTTTTTATTTGCATCATGTGGCATATCAATGAAAATGGCTCGATATAAGGAATAATATAAATAAATTTAATTTATAATTTTTAAATTCATAGTTTCACAGGAAAAAATAAAATCTTAAGTCTTATGTGTAGCCGGCACGACCGAAGGCAAGCATTGACGTGGCACCAAGTTCAACCGGTGTTATGGGCTCACATCGCGGATGTTGTGGGTGATGTAGCCAACCGTGTCAGTTTCCATAAAAAAAAAAAAAAAAGTTTCTCACGGAAAACGGAATTGTACGGAATGGTATCTCTCCACGCGAGTTCGACTCGCACTTGCCAGTTTTTTTTTCTCAAAGGCTGCTCATATGTAAGATTACCACGTGATTTTAAACCAAATCTGAATATGCCGACGTATAAGGTATCTAGCATACAGGTATGAAGCACACAGGTTAAATGCCTTCAGACTCAATACATGTAAGTAAAATATAACCTTAATTGGAAACTAATTCCGCCACTGCCTCCCTGTGGAGTCAAAGTTCGAACCGTTAATAATTTTGAAGGGAATTTCATTTCACTCGCTGAAATAGAAATCGAAGACTAGTGATGTGACGGATAGACACTAGATATCTGGCATACACCGTAATTATCCGGATAGCCGGATTTATAGTGGGTGAATAAAATTATGTTAAGTTTTTGCAAACACAATAAAAATAAACAATTAAATATTTAACCAGAGTTAGGTAAGCTAAAATAAATCAATCATATATTTTTATTGCACACCGCTATTAAAGATTTACAAAAGGCGAGTTTAATGGTGTATATTTTCGATACACCAAAGAGGTAACAATTATAGTTTCTCGGTATCATTTATCGAAAGTGGTAAGATACTACTTAAGGGCGAGGCCGAAGGCCGAGCTGAGTTCAGATTAACGATATTTTTTTTATGTAAACCAGCATGGATGGCTGTATCGAGAGACCAATGGTGCAGTCGACAGAGCCAAAATAACCTCTCCTCGCGAAACCACGCTCAGTTAGGTGCTTTATATACATTCTATGGCCTATTACTATAAATTTTTCAAAAATAATAAGTCAGTGAAGGCAACGCCGAAGCCACTGCTGCTTCAGGTAATATATATATTATATACTTTTCCGAGAACCGTAAGTCCCCATGGGTCCACAAAGGAAGAACTGCGTTCGAAGATATAGTTTTTTGAAGAGAGTATGTTTAGGAGAAATCGTTTAGATAAAAGTTTGAATTAATATATCTCCCGAAGTAAGTGAATTATTAGTACCACAGAGAAGGGCTAAGAGATTGTGATATGGAAGCCTCAGCGCGCGGGTCTAACTCGCACCTGAACGGGGGGTTTTTTTTTCACTATAACTAACCATTATTTAATTCGTAGATCTAAAGTACCCGTTTTTAAACAATCATAATGGTGACATAAACTAAGTTTTAGTGGCCTAATATGAATTTTTAAACTAATTCACATCCGACTGAACATTTGGCCCTTTATCCGACATCAGATCGGATAAAGGGGCGGGATACAGATTATCAATGAAGGAGCCGGATAGGAAGAGTTAATAACGAATAATAAAAAGTGACCTTATAGATCGGATACCGGATAGTAACCGGATAACTGTTACATCCCTATCGAATTGTAACACAAGTGGGTATTGAATGGAATGGTTCACATAAAGGCAAAATTGTAGCTTTGAAGGCAGTATTGCGGACGTTCTGGTCTGCTTTAGCTCGGAGTTTCTGATAACTAAAGTGTGTCAAATGTGGACACTTTTCATGTTGACAGGTTTTCGACGGAGGGATAATAAAAACAAGTTTTTGTATGGAGTTTCCGTGAGAAATTTAAGACATAGGATGTTCGTTTAGGTTTTCTTGTAAACAATAAGAGAGGCTCCCGATTTTTTTTTCCGAAATGTTAGACGCAGTAGTTTCTGTGATAGATAAGGGAATGCTCGATTTTGGAATATTTTCTTAAATATCTTTATTATGCATTATAAAATAAAATAAAATAAATTGTATTTCTTATAACGAGCCCTTTTCATGATATGCCACATGAGGCACAATTGGTTGTGCCTCATGTGGCACAACCAAAAAATCAAAATTGGTTGATTTACCTTGGGTAAATTTGATGACTCAAATTTGGACTCAAGACTTGAGGTTGATGACTCAATCACGGACGTATAGTACGTCCGTGATCAAACTCTATATTAAGTCTATATTGAGTCATCAAACACTATATTACATGTACCAACATTTCAAATTTTTTCGTTCAGTAAATTCGGAGAAAATATGCTGCGACGGACTGACAAGACACATGACATGAGTGATCCTATAAGAGTTCCGTTTTTTTCCTCTTTTGAGGTACGAAACCATAAAAAGTGATGAAATACCTATATTTCATCACTTTAAATACATAAAATTAATCTGTTTCAGCGGTTGTAAAGTCATTTTCATATCAAATATATGCCCCACTTGCACCGGAACCAAAATTATTTACAACAAAAAATAATAAATCAAGGGACGCGACAAAGGACATTAAAACATTCTCCGTTTTGACGTGAAAATTTTTATTTTTAATTCCCACCAAAGCCGTTACCCGTGTTACTCGCCGCTAAAGCCGAACATATCGTGTGTCGCGTGAAACAAGCAGCATCCGCAAAATGAACGGGTATCCGAAAGTAAAAAAACTGCCAAGTGCGCACATTGGCCGCACGCAGCGGGCTTCGTCACCATACATTTGGAAACGATCATGAAACATTGTTTTCCCACCAGTTCAGTTTCGGATGGGTGACCGTTCGACCGTTAGTGGCTGCCCGTGGTTCGGATTCCAAGTAAAACTGTCACTTCCTTCCTGTACCAACTTCCCGCCGGATTTGGTAGCACCCTTCCATCATGTTGAATTGCACTGAATGAAAGGTCGGTCAAAACGACTATAAAAATAGTTCGTGTTTTCCGTCTAGTTCAGTGTAGCCGGCACACCAAAGGGAGGCGTTGACGTGGCACATAGTTCCGACAGGGCCGAGGTGTAATGAGCGGAATAATGATTGAAAATGAGCCTACTAAATTTGCAGTACAATTTTTTAAAAGCCAAAATATGTTGTATATTGCAACATCTACTATGTGCCTATGATGAATAGGGCCAGTTCAGTGTAGCCGGCACGATCGAAGGGTGCCATGTCAGTACATGGCACCCGGTGTTATGGGCTGACATCACGGATGTTTTAGGTGATGTAGCCAACCGTGTCAGGTTCCATATAAAAAAAAGCCCCAGTTGCACTCCGGGAGTGCCGGCAGAAGTGAAAACTTTTTGTATTTCCGAAAATAATTCTTAGGTGGTTATAAAAAAAACTAAACACTCTAAAAATTTAAACACCGTAACATTGCTTAAAAAAGAAAACAAAAGAAAACAAAAAAAAAATTGAGGGATTCGAACCCATGGTCAAAAAATACAAATCCTACACTCTTACCATTGAGCCACGAAATCACATAAACGACCAAACGAATATCGGATTCCCTTGATTCGCTTTCGGCTTTACTGTCACTGAGAGACGAACAGATTTTGATCCCGAGCCACTCGTAACTTAACCCTTAATGCAATGACTTAAGGTTACATTTTAAATAATAAAAATAAATCTGTCGCTTTTCGAGATCTGACGCGAGTTTAACATTTTTTACCCACCTAAAAAGTACCAAGCGCCGCTAAAGAAGTTTTCACTTCAAAAATATATATATATTATATATTTGAGATCGGCAACGGAACCTTAGAAAGAGCGTTGCGCAAAAAAAGCAAGGTGAGTGGGACGGAGCTGGTATTGTTGAAGCGGAATGTTCAGAGGCAGTCGAGAGACCCGCGCGGGCACATCGCCTGGAAGTAGACGCGTGGGGCTAGCCACCGTCGGCAGAATAAAAAGGTAGATTGAAATTTAGCAATGCATTCAATTTTTTTTTGTGAAAACTGACACGGTTGGCTACATCACCTACAACATCCGTGATGTCAGCCCATAACACCGGGTAAACTAGGTGCCACGTCAGTGTTTCTCTTCGGTCGTGCTGGCTACACTGAACTGGACGGAAAACACAAACTATTTACATAGCCGTTCCGACCGACGTTTCATTCAGTGCGGTGGTACCAACCCGGGCGGGTTGAACCCTACCACCTAGTAGAAGGAAAGGTACCTACAGTTGAATATTGCAAATATCATTTTATGTGCCAACTAGGGCACGTTTGGCTGTCTATGGTGGAGTGCTGACCCCTACACTTATGTACGGGAGTGAAAGTTCGGCATGGCAGACGAAGCATGAAAGCAGGATCAATGCTGTGGAAGTGCGCGCGTTGAGGAGTATGTGTGGAGTTACAATGAAAGATAGATTGAGAAATAGTGTAGTGCGAGAGCGCTGTGGTCTGAAAGAAGATATAGTGACAAGGATTGAGAAAGGAATGCTTCGGTGGTTCGGTCATGTTGGCAGAATGTATGCTAAGAGACTAAGGAAAGAAATTTATGGAGCGAATGTGAGTGGAAGAGTCGGGAAGGGTCGCCCTAGACCACGTCCGTACCTAGACCAGATCGGGCACGTGCTCAAAAAGGGTCAGTTGCGTCTTATCCTTAGATAGATATGTCAGAAAACGTCAGTTCAAATTCCGTGTGAAGTGATTGAGTAGTCCTCTGAGTTATAAATTATAATGGAACATAGAATCGAGAACGGTGCATTATTAATGATTTTGCTCTTTATTAGTTAGGATATTCTTACATATTCCGATATATTATGACCTGTTCGCTCACTCACCGTTTTGTTATGCTCATTGACAGTTTGGTGATGTTGAAGTGATGCAACACTTTCCTGATTGCAAACTAGTTTCACTCAGAAATAGTTAATCTCCCAAACAATCAACAAAGCATTGTTCTAACTCTCCTTCCGATCCTATACCATAATCTATTTCAAAGCATTCTCGTTCGGACATCCATCTGCAACCAATCCAGGGTTGCCAACTCGAAATGAGTATTTCCCCCTAAAATTTAAAATATCCTCTTAGATTTTAATTAGCTGATAGATAACACATCATTAATGTATTTTAAACTACAATTTTGAACACATTAGAAATTTGTATTGGGCAAGCATTATTTTTATTTTACCGAAAACTTCAGATTCTGTAAGTGTATGAAACTGAAATATGTTTGACGTTTTTTGTAAATGTCAAAATTTAAAAAAGTGTTTCAGCAATTGTATGAAGAAAGTTTACATTTTTACCCCCCTCAAAAAATCCCTAAACATTTTTTTCACTTCAAAAATCCCCAGAATACCACGATTAAATTTCGCTCTAAATTTAGGGAAAACCGCTAAGTTGTCATCCCTAGAGGCTATAAAACATATCAGAATTCTGAGCCGAGAAGTTGGTAAGGACAAGAACTGGACATGCAATGTTCCGCCGTTTTTGCCAACGTTCAGCGCCGTCATTTGGCGTAGAGCCAGAAAGATTTTGCGATGTGAAAACACAAGGCTACATGTCTACCTACTCATCTTGAGTACCGTAGGTGTCTGCATTCAGCATCATGCAAGAAGTAACCAGATAGCAACATTCTACATTTGTATACCTTGACAATGATACTACATAAATAGCATGAATGGTGTAAGTACCTATTAAATTTGTCAGTTTATTTACCTACTAGCTTTTGCGTGTGACTTCGCTCGCGTGAAATTCGTATTTAAAAAGAAGAAAGTAAGTAAGCCCGCTACCGTATATACCCTTTATTTCGGGTACGATTAATTGTTCAATTTATTTTCATTGCATTGTTCTGGCTACTGGTTCTATTCTGCACATCTTTGCTGGATAGGAACAATTGTTGTGACTTCCCATCGCCTCTCGTATGAGTAGTTCTTTGTAAACAACGTTTAAAGTCAACAAATTGATATTGCATACCTGCTTCTAGCCTGGCTGCTTTCAGACTTTCAGAGTTTTCCGACGAACAATACCCGTTTAATTTTGTTTGTAACGGAGCGTACAGACTGGTCCAATATAACATGCAAGGTAACACGCGTTGTAACAAAAATTTCTGACAAATCTATAATATATCTCTATATACACTTGATTTTATTTTCACTATTTTGATTTTATGTTGTCAGAATTATCAGGCTTAAGTTATTATTATTTTTTTATGGAAACTGACACGGTTGGCTACATCACCTAAACATACGCGTTGTCAGCCCATAACACCGGGTGAACTAGGTACTATGTCCGTGCTTCCCTTCATTTCGTGTCGGCTACACTTAACTGGATGGAAAACACGAACTATTTACATAGCCGTTTCGACCGATGTTACATTCAGTTCGGTGGTAGCAACCCGGGCGGTTATTCTAGCTCTCAAACTGTATTTTAACACTGTAAGCTGTGTGTATTGTGTTGCTAATCACCGCACTAAATGAAAGGTCGGTCGAAACGGCTATGTAAATAGTTCGTGTTTTCCGTCCAGTTCAGTGTAGCCAACACGACCGAAGGGAAGCACTGACGTGACACTAAGTTCACCCGGTGTTATGGGCTGACATCACGGATGTTGTGTGATGTAGCCAAACAGGTCAGTTTCTATAAAAAAAAAAAAAGTTGTGCTGCAGAGCAATACATCAAAGGACGAGCACAATGGGCGAAGCTGAAATGCGCGCAGGAGGTTCGTAGTAGTAAATGCGCGATTCGCTCGCGCAATGCGTCCAGACTGGTGTAACACGTGTAGAATGTTACATTGCATGTTACAGGGCCAGTCTGTACGCGACCTAAAAGAATGTGCGGAAATTGTAATATTTCTATGAGTGCGTTTGGTAGTCAGTCTCGGTAGTCAGTCTCCGCAGTCAGCCTCGGTAGTCAGCCTCGGTATTCAGCATCGGTAGTCAGCTTCAGTAGTCAGCCTCGGTTGTCAGCGTCGGTATTCTGCCTCTTAATTTAATTTCTTCCTTTTTAATTTAAATTTCTTTTTTTTTTAATGTAGTATGTAATTATCTGTTATTTTTGGTTTTCCTAAGAGAAATCTGTAATTATTGGCTCATCTTTGGTTTAATGTTAGTTTAGTATTTTACTTATGTAATGCTGTAGATTCCTTTAAAATTATTTAAATTAATAAATACAGTTAATACGCTATATTGCGTCGTACCTAATGATGAATGTGAAATCAACGTAGGAGTTCCAGAAGTGCGATAGCCTAAAAGGTCGTATTGAAGTAGGTAGTACTTCAGAATAAAACTCTGAGCAATTTGAGATTGTTTACGCAATAAAAGAGGATTGTTCTGGTAAACTTTTGAATATTCGCAGAAGAGTGGGTGTTTGAAAATACTTTTTGAGGAGAGGAGATTACAACAAAATCTGAATAGGTATTTATTCATGCGAATACTGGACTGCTCGGTAATTTATGAAATTATAATAAACAAAAAAAAATATAGATATTACTTTTCAATTATCTTCAATATTGTACTCCACATTTAAGCTCAATTTCAATATACATTTAGTATTTTATTTTTACAGAAACTCCAAGACATTATTATTAATATTAATAAGCAGACAATAGAATGTAGTATGTAACAAAACTCGGTAAACACCCAGCAGCGCCCTCCACACAACAATTAATAAAAGAAAGTTATCGTGGAAACAAATAAAAACTACGTACCTAACCACAAAAACAGAAAATGAATCAGAATAAAATAGGTACCTAATATATCAACGAAATCAGGCATACGAGCTACAGCAATAAAACATACAAGCGAAAATAGCAAAAACACACCACACTTTATAAATGCTGTTATACTAGTACTACTACATGAGAGTTAATTAAGTAAAGTGGTAGGTAAAGTAAACAAAATAATAAACACGTTAAGTAATAAATTCTAATAAATTTTTAGCATTGGTTTTCGAGAAATTTAAGGAAACGTGTGTGTGTATGTTCTGCACAATCAAAACGTGCAACTAGGTACTTAAACTACCTCTCCTGGTTGGGGAGCGTCCTGTACGCGGGGTGCGATGACGCGGGCGCGGCCCGGTTGAGAAACAGTAGTTTAACGTGTTTATTATGGCGAGTATGTAACTCTCCCAAAATATTTGCAGCTGATGAAGAGGCACCTTACAATATGTGAAAGATTCACCCAAGGTGAGTGTCAAATATCAACGAATTATTCAAAATAATATTATCTCACAATCTCACCGACATGATGATGGCAATGAACATCCAGAAATGTCACTGTAAAATAATAAACACGTTAAGCAAAAAATTATAATAATTTTTTAGCATTGGTTTTCGAGAAATTTAAGGAAACGTGTGTATGTTCTGCACAATCAAAACGTGCCACTAGGTACCTAAACTGTTTATTATTTAAGGTCATTGACTCTCCTGGTCGGAGAGTGTCCTGTATGCGGGGTGCGGTGGCGTGGGCGCGGCCCGGTCAGTGAACAGTTTAACGTGTTTATTATGGCGAGTATGTAACTCTCCCAAAATATTTGCAGCTGACGAAGAGGCACCTTATAATATTTGAAAGATTACACCCAAGGTGAGTGTCAAATTTGAACGAATTATTCAAAATAATATTATCTCACAATCTCACAGACAGGATGATGGAAATTAACACTTAGAAATTGCATTGTCATACACTGCATATATCGTACCTCGGTACCAACATTTGGTCTGCATGCACTCCATATTTTTTTTATGTAAACCATCATGGGTGGCTGTGTCGAGGGACCAATGGTACAGTCGACAGAGCCAAAAACCACTCTCCTCGCGAAACCACGCTCAGTGAGGCGCCATGCCAGCAGATTTGCGGACTGCTGCTAGGCCGTCTAGCCCGTTGATACGACGTTGGAAGACACCCAAGAGATGCAGCACATGCACACATTGATTTTATGTAGGGGAAATAATATTTAAATTTGGGCTAATTTTGGATAGGTACCTATATATCCAATATTGTCCCTTTGATTGAGTGGAGTGTTTTGAGTGGGTGTTTCGAATTGAATTTACAAATTGTTACGAGTTCAAGTGCAATAAGTATTGCCCACGAATGATTTTGAACAAATACAAATACAGACAGTAAACAATATTCACCCGTCACTGACACGAGCGCACCAGCCTTGCGGGCTTTGCACCCGCACTGTGTCACAACTTCATCATGGAACAATCATGTCAAAGTCGTTGCACGCAGGGAGGCCCTACAGCAAACACGCTTAAGCCGCATGCGGCTGCCATCTCAACGGCATGTCACCAGAGTGCTAGCATGTACTCGTATATTCGGTGCCAGAGTTCGGCCACTCCGCGACCTTATCGTTGAACATCAGTTTGGCATCTGGCATGCACGTGACAGCCTACTTACATGCTGTCATGTGACTATTGACCTCTACGAGCGACAGTTTTTTTTTGCGTTTTACTTATTAAGATTTCGTCCTTGCATGACGTTTCTTTCACCTGCTCGACAATTGGAAACCTCTTCCAAGTGTTTATTTCCATGAACAGGACTGGCAAAGCGCTAAGCCATATGACAGGCCCTATTTACGTCGTGATTTATGAGCTAGAAATTCAAAATTATATTCATAAATTTCAGCTCGTAATACATTTTTTTGCCGCTCACAAGTCGTGAATATTTAATTTTTATTCTGTTTTTTTTTTAGTTCAAATTATTTACTGAACCTAGAAATTCCATTGTCATTGAGTAGGTATAAGGCCGAGTGAAAGGAATGTCATTGTTCAATAAGCTCTGCTTTACTTCGGCTACTCCGGTGAAGGAAAACACAATTCAACATTGACTCGTAGAAATTGCATTCTACAAAAAGTTCGCCTACAGCAGCACAGAAAATTAGATATAATAAAATATGTTTTAGGGTTCCGTACATTAAAAGACAAAAACACTTCGAAAAAAAAAATTGGGAATATAGTGCCTCTCTTAAAGTGCACAGGAAAACCTAAACGAAACTCCTACATAAGTCTTAAGAGGAGACGGAAGTTAACTTTCTCCACACAAAATCGGCTTTCGGCATTTATGTTTTCTAGCCCTCTAAACCTTATCCGATTTTTACAATTTTTTTTTTCTTGTCTTATCTTCCCTGGGGGTCAAGGGCGGTAGCATGTTTTAGAAGGGTTGAGATTCAAAGGGTGACAAGAAAAAACAATTGTAAAAATCGGATACGGTTTAGGGGGCTAGAAAACATAAATGCCGAAAGACGATTTTGCATGAAGAAAGTTAACTTCCGTCTCGTCTTAAAGTTGTCACAGAAAACGGAATGGTATGGAACCCTCTCCTCGCGAGTTCGACTCGCTTGACCGCAATTATTTTAAACACACCACACCGCCTTCGACCAACCAACATGTACTTAATAAAATTACTTCACCAGCGCGCCATGACAAAAGCTCCACTGTCTCAGCGCAGCAGCTACCGCGTGCAAACGCCGCTAGATCCCAACGCACTCGTAACCCGAGACGCGACGACCCTGATGTGATGGATGGCCTCAGCCCTCTTGAGTGATGAGAAGTCTCATCGGCTACGATCTTTATATAATTAGGATGAGACATTTCATCTTTCATCCAGGCGACCGCGAGTCGCATTAGTAATGCCTCGCTCATATTTTACGCGAAATTTTGACAAAGGAGAATGCCTTTACGAAACCGTTGAAAAGTCAACGTAGAGAAAGGAAGTTCAAGACTATGAACTCGTTTCTAAATTTAAATTTATAAGAATATTTTTTAATTAAGTGATAATAACGTAACCTTAAGGGCACTGTGATCTGAAAGAAGATATATTTTTTTTTTATTGAATCTGACATGGTTGGCTACATCACCTACAACATCCGTGATGTCAGCCCATAACACCGGGTGATCTTGGTGCCACGTCAGTGCTTCCCTTCGGTCGTGCCGGCTACACTGAACTGGACGGAAAACACAAACTATTTACATAGCTGTTTCGACCGACCTTTCATTCAGTGCTTTCATATAGTGACAAGGATTGAGAAAGCAATGCTTCCGTGGTTCGGTCATGTTGGAAGAATGGATGATAAGGAGACTAACGAAAGAAATTTATGGAGCGAATGTGAGTGGAAGAGTCGGGGAGGGTCGCCTTTGCTAGACGCACGTACCTAGACCAGATCGGGCACGTGCTCAAAAAGGATCAAGAGCGTAGTACCCTAACCGACGAGCATGCATAAAAACATTATGAAAGTGGAAGAGGCGGCAGAGGTGTGTCAGAATCGTGGCAAGTGGAGGTCTGTTGCCTATGCCTACCCCACCGGGAAACAGGCGTGACGCTATGTATGTATGTAACTTAACCAAGCGGGACATATATGTGTAACAATATCAATTCGTCACTTGATACTTCCTTCGTCATTCGGTTTCAAAATTCACCTCTCCTTCAACTGTAACATAACGACTAACACAAAGTAAATAGGACTATCGAAGAACTAAAACAAAACAAAATTTAAATGTATGCTGACAGAATGAAGAGATACGAAAAAGAAAACTTTGAAACATTTTTAAACAAATCCTTCAAAGAAAATGAAAACAGATTCTACAGAAACTTTTTTGAAAAGAAAGAACTCCCAACAGTATGTTTTATCAGCTGTTGGGACTTCTTTATTTTCCAAGCGGAAACCGTAAATTACCAGTCTTTGCAGCACAACCCAGGTTACATTACTTACCCCGTTTGTCGGGATACGGCTTGTGGTATGGATGGATGGACGAAATAGACATTTTCAATTTCTGAACTATTTATATGACTTGCCTGTAGAAAACCTATAAGTAAGATTTCATATGTAAATCGCATCTCACCTCGTAAGTAAATTTCCGTACGATTTTTATGCTCACCATATTTCAAGGAACTGTAAGTACCTTTACCGCGGTGTGAGGAAGCAACATAAAACGTATTTTGTGGAGATTTCGTGTCTTCCTTTTTCTCAGGTGAACTAAGGCAGAGAGATGTGCGGAATACAATCGTAAGTCGAAAGCTACATATCTCGTTTGAGAATATGGTCGTTTCTTTCGTCAATTTATATTTGGAAAAGGGAAGTGGGCCTGGCACTGTAGGTGCGTTTTGTTCGCAACTGTCGTCTGCAAAAAGATGCGGGAAAAGTCTTTGAAGACATATAGACATAATTAGTTCTATCTGGTTTAGAAATAAAACAGAAAACAGAGTAAGAGCAGTTTCAATGACGGGATAAGAGATTTTCCCCTTCCCTAAAGAATTTTTTTTCAGCCAACCCATGTAGCTTTAGATTTTCATGTAGTGATAGATATTGTATGAAAAACGTTTTTACTCGTTCTTTTTGACAGGGATTATGAGGTCGGTCTTGACTTGACTACTTTGGTGGCATTTATTCTTATTTTGAAAGTTTATTTCAATAATTATTTTTTTGTAAATATATTTGAAATATACAAATATGTATTTAATTTTTTATGAAACCAATATGGGAAACAGCGCCGAGAAATCAAAGATGCCCGACAAATATTTGCGTCGTAAGATATTCTTCTAAGGCATGGCACGATTCCAAAAAGAAGTGGCATGAATTACAAAGATATTCGCGAATTATTGGAAACTATCGCAATCAATGTTAACTGAAAACAGCATTTTAGACCAAAATCGAAGAGACTATGAAGTCCAGAACACTCATAATAGGCTGACCCCTACATAGTCAAGCCAATGCCGACACAAGTTGATTATTTAGAGAAGTCTAGTCTGTTGCTGAGACGATTGAAAAGCAGCAGGTTGAAGGAATCTGAGAAAACACTCGCCGTCAGACCTTGACTCGACTTTAAGAAAGAATGGGTCTCGGAAGACCGATGACAGCAACAGAATGTTCAGTTTCTCTGCGATGAGTTCTGCGGAGATAAGTTGAATGGCAAAGAATTAGGGATGCAAGTTCCTCATAGCAGCGTCCGTGGTAGTAGGTATCTGTGTGGGAAATACAATTTAGTTCATATTATGTACCTAGTTAAATTACGTAGTTCTTATGGAAAGAGGTATCATAAAAGAGTCTAACATAAAAATGGCTTGCTTATATTGTAATGAACATTAATTCATCTTGTTTTCCAAACCAGAAGTGAATAATTTTAAAAGTTCCCTAAATATTGGCGAAGTCCTGAAGTTGAATTTTTCTCTCACTTAAGCGATAGAAAAAATATTATATAAAAAAACTCTAACAATATAAAAAATCTATGCCATGTATAATGAAATAACATTTCGCAATGATTTAGTATCAATTTGAACTTATTACACATTTTTAATGCACTCATCAAATTTAGAACAAACGGATGAAGCGGTGTGTAACAGCAGTTAAGTCGCAAAAGCAACGAATTCAAAAATATGGAGTTGTTTTTCTCATACTATTCTTCGCTCCCGAATGTACAGAGCACACACAATTTGATCTCGTAACACGAGATAAAGTTACGTGAGTAAATAATGTCGGAGATGGGCATAATATTTATAACTTGGTATTTGTATACACCGTTAATTTAAGTTGACTTCACTTTCTCCAGGTGTTTATTTAATAATTTATTTCAGGTCCATGGACAGTGTGACTGCGAACGCAGACAATATATATACTTTTCCATACTAACTGCAAATATTTTGAGAGGGATACATACCATGAACTGTCTTCCGGCGAGTGTGTTTTCCGAATCCTTTGACCTGGGTGTCTTCAAACGTCGTCATAGTTTAGACAGCCTAGCAAGAGTCCGCAAATCTGCTGGTATGGCACCTAACTAAGCGTGGTCTCGCGAGGAGAGGTGATTTTTTCTCTGTCGACTGCACCATTGGTCTCTCGGCACAGCCACCCATGTTGGTTTACATACAAAAAAACCCATCATAATAATTACGTTAAGCAAAAAAATAATCATATTTTTAGCATTCGTTTTCGAGAAATTTAATATAGCGTTTCTATGCCGCGGTGCGCCCCGTGCGCTGCAGGCCATTGACTCTCCTTCAGCGAACGGGATGCCGCGGTCATCAGAGACAATGACCTCAAATAATCAGCTGTTTAGATACCCAGTGGCACGTTTTCATCGTTAGAACATATATTGTATGTTGCTTATCGTGTTTATTATGATGGGTATGTGTCTCTCCCAAAATGTTTGCAGTTAGTATGTAAAAACCTTATATATCACAGCATTGCATAGAAACTTGAGATTTGCACGCCCCAAAGGCTCAGCATGACAACATTAAGAACTCTTACAAATAAAATAACCCTTGTTAGCCTAGGTAGCTCGGCGGCGCGGCGGTGCGATGGGTCGACATATGATTGTGAAAGATACGCACAACCGTGCGAGGACAGAACTTGAATGGCGTTGAGGGTGGCTAACCATATGGTTCGGATTCCACGTAAAACTGTACGCCCCTTCCATTCTTACCTTACTAGGTGGTATAGCCGTCCGAATCGGTAGCATTACACCGAATGAAAAATCGGTCAAAGCGGCAATGTATATTATGTTTTCCGCCCACTTCAGTATAGTCCACACGACCAAACGGAACGCTGACACGTCACCTAGTTCACCAAGGTGCTATGGGCTGACATCACGGGTGTAGATCCACAATAAAAAAAAAGCAAAATCAAACAAACAAAAACAGTTAAATGCTCCTTCCATTCTTTTGAAATGTTGACCCACCAGGCGACGAGCATCTCAATGCCATTTGCGGTGCAATGAATATTCTCGCCCGCGTTAGTCTCTGGTGCTTCAGGCAAAGGCAAGCTCGAGAGCATTAGCGGATCACTGTCGCCGCACTGCGAGGACACTGCGTTGGGTTTATAACATAATTTGCATGAGCGCTACCGATGAATAACCTGGGAGTGAATTTGTTAAGTGTGTTAAGCCCCTGTCAACCCGTATTCACCCGTACTCCTTTTCCAAGGCGCCACTTTCGCTGGTTGGAGTAGGATGCAACACAAACAAACAATCAATCAATCAAAAATTAGGTTTTTATTCCCAAACTACGGATCGAAACAAAAAAGTAAAAAGCTACGGATTTAGATGTATATTAATTTCAACAAATAAAATATATTTTTTCCAAAGCCTTGTTTTTGTCACGTTGCCTTAGATACGTTTTTATAACTAAATTCAGAGACATGTTCATGATTTTTAGCGAAGCATAAGCGAAGTTAATCAAATCGTGTTTTCAAAAAGCTATCGATCTGCGCTGATTGATGAAGTATTACACATATTAAAACTGAATCTGTCAGGTGAGTAATATTGGTTGTAAACTTCTTGAAATTCGAGTTAGACGCAGCCTCACATCACCTTAAGTACCTAACTCAGAATGAAAAGACGGAACCCTTTTAGGATTACCAATTTGTTGTCCGTCCGTCTGTCTGTCTGTCTGTCCGTCGAGACTCTTTGTAGGTACGTCAGAGGCAAGCAGGCGTTACCGTACCGCTGTTGAAGGACGGAAGGTTTCGTTGGAGAAATATAGGGGAGGAATGCGTCCAGCATTTGATTTTATAAATATGATATATGAGGTGTTTCGTTAGTCATGTCATTAACTTCGGGAGGGTTACATACACACTCAAATAAACACGTTACGTAAGAAAAAAACATATGTTTATAGTATTACTTTTCGAGAAATTTAACAAAACATGTTTGCTACCAAAACATTAACCTGTGTGTAACAGTAGGTAACTTGCGTTGTACGGGGTCAATCACCGTACTATGTTCAAACGCAGAACAGCTGTTTGTTGTAAGTGAGTCACAAGGTCACTATGATTGGTTTTTACAGCTACTTATTTGATTTTATTTTTTTGTTAGGAGAAAAAATGCTCCTATAAACATATGTTTTTTTCTTACGTAAAGTGTTTATTTTGGTGTGTATGTAACCCTCCCGAAGTTAATGACATGACTAACGAAACACCTTATATATAAATTCGATTTTTTTTACAGAAAGCGCAACATGTGGCTCCGAGCCACCCAAGGTGTCTAACGACATAGACATTCGGTCGTACGCGGGGGTTGCGAATGCCATGCCGGCCTGACAGGTGCCTATTCACGCATCTCTTGAAGGAATCGAGACTATACTTTGAGGAAATTTGAGGGTAGGGAGAGCTACAGTCCGCGCGCGAGCTCTGAGGAATCGGTGTTTGTGGAAATTAATTTATTATAGAATTTGTATAAAATTTTTATATCATACATTTGTATAATATTACTCGCCTAGTATAGTATAATCATCACAAAACGTGAATCTCCATAATAAAAATTCTATACAAATTCTATAATAAATTAATTTCCACAAATACCGATTCCTCGGAGCTCGCGCGCGGACTGTATACGGTGAGATCATAAATATTGTTTATTGTATAATTTCATCCAAAGGGTGTAGGTAGCTAACGTACGCTTGGACATGTCGAAAATTCCGCCAGTTCTAAATTCAAATGCGAAGAAGTACTGACAAACTTCGCAAGTTCAAAATTGTAGATGAATTTATTTATTCAACAGCAAAAATACATAGTTACTAAATAGACAATTAACTAAAAACTATAATATATAAAAAATCTCATTTAAACTGTCTCCGAAATGACCGCGAAGGGTACCTAAAACACTCGCTGTATTTCCACGCTGGATAGCAAGGGCTATCCGTTGCCTGAGGAATGTTTCGCAGTTAGGTACTCCTGACATTTCTGTGAATTTAGAACCTATTGACCGAACAAATTTAAGTTAAAATGTTTTGTTACTGTCTTGTTGTTGCTTTGCTTTGAGGTTGGCTCTAGCCCTGCAAACTAGTCCCGCTTGGGGACTTGGGGACCTTCGTGCAATTGTTAGTACCTTATATATAAGTATTAAATAGTAACTTACAATATGAACCCATAATTAAATATATAAGGTATATATAGTTCACCCGGTGTTATGGGCTGACATCACGGATGTCGTAGGTGATGTAGCCAACCGTGTCAGTTTCCATAAAACAAAATGGGACTAGTGCTTCTATAGTTTTGAATTATTTACTTGACTCAGTGTACCCGTCACGGGCCGTGTAGCCCCGGTTAAACTACGCACATTGTTATATAACACGGTTGCCGGTATCAGCGTGAAATAACGAAATATCACATTAAAATCCGCCATAAACATTTTCGGTGATATTTCGACTTGGCAACAGTGAGCCCGCATTGTGGCAGTTAAATGGCAACTTATTCGTTTATAGCTCAATTTTTCAATTTTATTGTCCCTTTTGACGTTCGTTTATTGCTTCAATTGAATATATTTCAGTGATTGTTAAATTTTTATATCAATAAATTTAACTATTGAGAAAAAGTTATTATTTATTTTTCCATATTACCAATATAATGTAATATTTCAGTAAATAATTAGTTTCTAAAAACCAAATTCAGCAAACTTACATGTGACTAGATCTTATGTAATAAAAATTATAAACATGAATTATGGAAATAATAAAAGAAAAGTTGATCGAAAATGAAATGATGAATGAAATCTGTAGTCGGACTGCCTGTCTATACGAATCCTCTTACACGCCAAAATAATAAATATATACATAAGGCGCTGCCTAAATTATCAACTTCCTTTTGAATTGACCGTAGTCGGGTAACACAAAAATAAAAAAAAAACACTTTAAAATCCTTTCACAAACAATCAATATAATAATATTTGGGAAGACTAAAATGTAAGAGAATTCATGTGCACTGAATTCGAAGACAATGAAACTCTAGAAAGTATTCTGATTATTTATATCTTGGTTAGTTTATTTTATAACACTAAAAAATTTTATTTCGACAGAATTACATCACAGGTATCCAAACCGATACACGCTTATAAATACAGGCTTATAAATAAATAATAGAATGTAACAAAAATAACATTTCACAAAATGTTCACAAAAGTTTGAAACCTAAGATGGTTTCAATTTCGTTCTTAGTCAGCTGAAATACATTTTATCATGTGTAATGTTTTCCAGCACGGAGTTGGTGGAATTCTTGAAATGTTTCAAATTAAACATATACAAGGAAGTCTTTCTATTTTTCTTCCTTCTCTTTTCACCCGCGTGTAGAACCCTGAATTCTTCCGAGAATATCTCGACAGTGTACTTGACATTTGCTCCCACAGCGCCAACGAAGCCAATCTTCACGTAGTAGTCCCAGACTCCGCCGTCTACAATGTAGGCCTTCCCAGTCTTGCCCGAACTGAGATCTATGCAGGCGATACCTCTTATGAAAGTCCCAAAGTGATATTTGAAGGTAACAGTTGTTGAACGCCTCAGAAACCAGAATCCTTGAAGATCCACCTTCGTGAACGACATCCGAGTGGTAAACTGGTCGCCAGCGATAAAATCATCGCTTTTGATCGAACACAGAAAAGCCAATAAAATCACACAGCACGAAATTAACGAAGACATTATGAATAGGTCTGGCCGGAGTTGTAAAAATATCACCAATGTCAGTGTTATCTTGAATGCAGTGCGCCTTCTCAAATTTGATAGTGGGAGAGTAAACAAATTCTTCGTTCATGATTGTATTTATTTTTCGTATTAACACTTCTTTAGCACGTACTTGCGTCGTTTTGCAAATGGTTAGTTACATAATTTATTTCTTCGAAAATTCAGGAACACCTTTAATACTAGACGTATATGACTGGCTATGCTCTAAGCAATCTATACGTGTATGCTTAGTCTTGATAATTATGTAACCTTGCTTATCTTATCCCGAATTCTGAGTACGTATGTACGTATGTATATTTATGCTCTTATATTTTTGTTATTCTTCTTTGATCACGGTCTCGGCTTCAGCGAAAAGAGAAATGGCGATGTAGGGGATACTTTTTTTAAATTCTTGCTACCAGTGTGCACAACTTGCATCGTTCGAGTAAATATTTCCACTACGTACCTCAGTCCAACGCTCACTGCACTTTTAAAATCGATTTTGACATGGTTCGTGTTTATTCCGCCTTCCGATATTGTTGCAGTACCACCTTTGTCCTTCGTTAGATCGATGCACGCGATACCAGTGATGATGGTTCGATTTGGGTAAAGATAATCCCTGTTGTCGTATCTCCGAAAGAACAAAAATCCTTGCTTGTCTATTCTGGAGAAGGTCATTCTCGATACAAATTGGTCTCCAACAATCAAATCGGTAGTTTGTGATGAATGTATTTGTAATATTATTATTAAAAACGAATGAAACAGAATAAGTCTGCACGACATTGTGATATATTTGTAAATGAATACATGAATAATATAACGGATAAGTACCTATATTAAATACTACCGTGATAAACATTTTGCACAATAACATGAGCCTCCAAATAACCGAAATAAAAAACATAGGTTCCGTCGGAATCTTGGAAAAAAGTACTGTAGTCGCAATAAAAATGGAATGTAATGGAAACTGACGAGCATGTATAAAAACGTTACCAGTGAGTTTGAAAGAGGCACGAGAGTTATGTCTGAAGTCCAGAAGCATTTGTACCGAATCGAACTTTAGTTAGGAACAAGATGTAATGTAACGAATACAATTTGAGATGCGAAAACTTCGAGGAAAAAATCATAAATTCTGACACACCCAATGGAGAACAGCTATATACATAAACGTTAAATTGAAAATTTAAAAAACCGCCAACCCCTTAAAAAGTCAAAATTAATTTCCGTTTAGTTACTTATAGGAGTTGTGGGATCGCTAAGTAAATAAAATACAACAACACAGAGCTGCCCGAGTATTCGGCGGGGTCGGGTTTTTTTTTAAATTTATAATTTAACTTTTATTTCAAGTTTTTTTTTTTTAAACCGCATCCAAATCGGCCCATCTGTCCAATCCGCATACACATCCCCTTGCCCCTTACTAGGTGGTAGGCTCAAATTATAGCCGACTCGGTTGATACCACCGTACTGGATATAAGATGGCCGCATAGCCAACCTCGGCTGTGTTCTCCTCTAGTCCAGTATAGGAAGCAATCCAAAGGGAAGTCTCCGGTATGACACCTACCTTCTCCGAGGTGATATAGGCTGGTCGTTGGCTGGGCTGGTCGGAGCATGTGCTTTGGGCTATCATGCTCAGCCACTCATACCGGACTTATAAAAAAAGATCAAATGAATTTTGCTACACTACCCTAAATCTTGCAATCGATTCGTAAACATTATTATAGGAAAGGTCAGTAGTTCAAGAGTATACAGATATTGCGTATTTTAAGATAAGGAAGTTACATGTACACTTATAATAAAATTAATAACGGTCAAAGTTTAATTCTTTACTTTGGAGGAAAACAATTAATAGAAGCACGGCGTCAGAATTTGTGAATTACAAAGTAATTCACAAATTCTGACGCACTAAATTTATACGAAATATTTTTTTTTCCAATAGAATAAAAATAAATTGTTGCCAGTGCCAAAGTCACTGCCTTATTAGTTATTTATTACACGTGAAACATGTTTTCTTTTATTTTTTGATTTTTTTTTTATATTTGAAAAATCAACAGTTTATAATACATAGATAGATAGAAAATTCTTTATTGCTCCAGTAAACATTAAACAGTAAAAATACATTGGAAAATTTACATAAGGTGCAAAGGCGGACTTATCCCTTACAGAGATTTCTTACAGTCAACCTATGAACATAACAGTCGACCTAAGTCAACATATCTATGTTGCCAGCGGGTTTTCATATTAATTCCTAAACCAGTAAAATATTTTCTCATGTTTACATGGAAGATATTCTCAAAAATTGACCACAGTGTAGAATAATAATAAAAATTTCAGAAATAACACAAATTCACGCGAATTATTACTTTGTTCGATTTGATTTGCATTTTAGATTGTCTTTAGACTGTCTTTTCTTTGTTTGATTAAAATTTCATTGGCATTAATTTCATTCAAATTATGTATTCTGCTGTGAAATTAAGTGGGATACAATTTTAGTTATGTTAATAAATTTTTATTTCAATAAAATCTTACAATACATGGCACAATTTTATCTATCTCTAAATTGCAGGAATAAGTGAAGTTTTTAATACCAAAAACGAGATTCATTCTATTCTAGCCTAGAACCAGTATGTGTAGCTAAATAGCTAATAGGCGCTAGAAAGCTCTCCGTTCAAAACTCCACTCCCCTATCCCGCTACACTGTAATAAAAAAGTTTAGAATAATATACGGCTCAGGAATTTTTGCTTTCGCTATTGCGGTTACAGCGTAGACTTATGAAATGTCATGTGCGCTTATTCAGTGACGCACGACCAAAGGCTAACACTGGCATTGCACCTAGTCCCGCGCGACGGGATCAAGGAGCAATATGCTGCCTTTGCGGGTTTATACTATGTATTTGTACCGTGTGGGGTCGGCACTTAAAAAGAATATCCTTCAGCCTCGATAGCTCAGTGGTGCAGTCAACTGTCGCTATTGAATGTTAAGCAACGCTGGGTGCGGTCAGTGTTTGGATGGGTGACCGCTGACCGTTGGAGGCTGACCGAGGTTCGGATTCCTCGTAAAACTGTAGGTACCTTCCCTCCTAATCTTACTTGGTGGTAGGGTTTATCGCGGCCGGGTTTATACCACCGCACTGAGCGAAACGTCGGTCGAAACGGCTATGTAAATAGTTCGTGTTTTCTGTCCAGTTCAGTGTAGCCGGCGCGAAATGAAGGGAAGTACTGACATAGCACCTAGTTCACCTTGTTATGGGCTGACATCACGGATGTTTTAGGTGATGTAGCCAACCGTGTCAGTTTCCATAAAACAAAAAGATAAAGTAGAAAAACTAGAGGTTCCAAACATTGAATAGCCAAAGATTCGAAAAATGCAATCGCCACACGGTCAGAAAGTGGATGGGTGACCGTTGCGGCTGGTTGTAGTTCAGATTGTACGTAAAACTGTAGGTCCCTTGCCTTACTTTACTTGGTGCCCATTCGGACTGATACCGCCGCGCTGAATGAAATTTTGGTCGAAGCGGCAATGGGAATAGTTCGTGTTTTCGCCCAGTTCAGTGTAGCCGCAACGATCATAGGGATAGGATTATCTCACGAATACTGACAACGAATACAAGAGAAGAGATTATACATTTCTGTGCGATGGCACCTAGAACGCGATAGAGCGATAGATAATCTGTGAGAGAACGATAGGAATAGAAACTCTAAAAAAATATAGTTTTTTCGATATTTTCAATGTGTCCAATTTCAATCCAGTCATGGAATAAATTTGGAAGCACGATGTGAATGTAATATTGTATTTCTTAGCTTTGTAATGCAGCCCACTTCGTGGAAATAACAAAAAAATAAATTCGCGATTGCTATTCCAACAAAAGTCATTAATGTGGTGCAGATGTAGGGGATGTTTAGAGCAACCCAAGCAAGCTGCGTATGTAGGTAGGTATGGAGATAGATTAACTTCTATTTCTCAGAAAGTTTTAACCTGAACGAGGAAAAAAAATCAATGTATATGAAACATCAGGATATTTCATATACATTGATTTTTTTTTTCCTCGTCCAGGTTATAACTTTCTGAGAAATTTAAGTTAATCTATCTCCATACCTACCTACATACGCAGCTTGCTTGGGTACTGCAATAATGCATGATACGCGCTATTGGGATTTATTCGTGGAAGTAAGTAGATTATTATTATAAGGAAACTTAACCGCTATTTAGATAAATTTGCAGAACTTAAATAAAAAATAAACGGTTCAGCCAATAAAAAAGTTAAACTTTTCGCAATATAATTACTTAGAAATAGATCAACAATTTTGATATAATTTAAAGATATATAAAAAAAATTCAAACATATCTAAGATAAGATAAAATAAGAGTGCTTTAGTGTAGCGTGTGTGAGTGAGTTGGAGGGTGTATGTATGTGTGTGTGAAATCATGCATTGTGTGTGAGGATGTATATGTTGTGTATAAGTGAGTTTTGTTATAGATTAAGGTATGAGAGAGCGTGTGTAAGGTAATAAAGAAGGGTGTGTGTAAGGTGTAAGTAAATGTATTAGGTTTGCATGCCAGTTAAAAAGGTGTGTATGTGTGAGGAGTGATGATAAACTGTGTGTGATGATAAATGTCGAGCTGAGATACGAGCAAATAGCTCACATTTAGTTTTAAAACACGATGCCCAAAACTACACAAGCCAAAATGTGATAAATATAAGGTGTTTCGTTAGTCATGTCAATAACTTCGGGAGGGTTACGTACGCACTGAAACAAACACTTTACGCAAAAAAAAACATATGTTTATAGGAGCATTTTTTCTCCTAACAAAAAAAATAAAATCAAATAAGTAGCTGTAAAAACCAATCATAGTGACCTTGTGACTCACTTACAACAAACAGCTGTTCTGCGTTTGAACATAGTAAGGTCATTGACCCCGTACAATGTATGTTACCTACTGTTACAGACAGGTTAATGTTTAGGTAGAAAACATGTTTTGTTAAATTTCTCGAAAAGTAATGCTAAAAACATATAATTTTTTTTGCGTAACCTGTTTATTTGAGTGTGTGTGTAACCCTCCCGAAGTTATTGACATGACTAAAGAAACACCTTATATAATCTGATGGATGCCACATGGCCGGATCAATATTTATGGAACAAAGAAACACTTGGACGCTTCCCATGAAGGTAATTTCGTCCAAATTTATCATTACTTATTTAGCTATTTCTAATCGGCAATTTAGTTAAACGATGAATGAGAATATCAAAGCTAAATATTATCTGTTAATCGATGCGAAGAACGGTCACAAAACGGGTTGGTCACCGGAATGACGGATGCTTTTCCTAAAATCTATAGTTATTTCGAAAATATCGAAAGGTTAACGATTCTATGTTCGCTTATAACTTGATAACTACTCCATCAATTCACACCGTGTCTGCACTGACGTTTTGTGGCAAATCAACGAAGCCGCGGGACTAGTGTCTAATAATATAAAAAATCTACAGATCTCACACTACGCGCAACCATCAAAGGCATTGAAAATGTAATTTAAAAATAAAGCACACGATCAAATTTGGCAAATCTGACGATAAAGTGAACGGAGCGCAGACTGACCTCGCGCGTAAGAGACCCGCTACCGCCTACAGTTTTTGTCCGCCCGCCTCCGAAGATGGCTCAAAAAAAAAGTTATTGGGAAATTCTCGATCCAAGTCGGCAAATTTTTGACAAATTTTGGAAAATCTCAAAAAGTTACCGACCGATTTTGGGAATTCAAATTTGCATATGACCCATCCGCGTACCTCTCATATCTGCGAAACTACAGGCAAATGTCACAATTTCATAAATCGGGGCACTATACTCGATCACGAAAACAAACATTTTCAATGTCAAAAAACAACCAAACTGAATCTTTTCGATCCGGCAGGGTGTCTGCCCATTTTTTTTAAGCGAAGAATTTTAAACACAGCTTTCCGGATGGGGGCCTAACTCGGAAAAAGTGAAACGTCAAAAACGAAAGTACGAACGGAAGTTACAACACTATTCATTTAACACCAATGAGGAGCGTTGGCTGCGGCGCTGCCCAGCCAATGAGGAGCTTTGGTGGCTCTATTCATTTAACACCAATGAGGAGCGTTGGTGGCTGCGCTGCCCAGCGCCATCTATGAGATACTTTTGAAGTCAAACCATTGTGTAAGTTGGAAGGCACACCGCATAGATGGCGCTATCCCCAGCCAATGAGAAGCGTCGACTGGACAGCGCGTAGCGCATTTGGTCATATCTCGAGAACCGCTCAGCTAGTGGCCGAGTCAGAGGTACCAGAGCGCATGCTCCGACAAGCTAATATCACTGCCGAGAAGGTGGCATACCGGAAACCAAGAACATTTAGAGAGTTTGGACGTGAGACTATCCAATGCTTATATGAGTAAAAGCGTCGCTGAGCTCCGCGGGTAGCGGAGGGGACGGCGCGCGCTCTGATTGGCTGGTATCGGGCGGTATCGCGCTCTGATTGGTTGGTAACGAATGGAATTTGTACGTTTATACAAACATCGTGTTACGCTGGCGCGGGGAAGGTCCGACGTCCTTATCTATTAAATATTCTTGCCGGAAACTTCCGTTTGAATCGCTGGCTATACTGGACTAGAGGACACCATCTTACGTCCAGTACGGCGGTACCAATCCAGTCGGCTACAATCTCTCAGTACAAGCTATCTGAGAGGCTCCTCCGTTTTTACCCGACGGCGAAGATAAAAAAAGATTAAGGTGGTTAAAATAACGTGCATGCCAGTTCACTCAGTTGGCGAGGGCTACTGAGGCAGCTCGCCACTACCGCATTGCGTATAGCTGCGTTATATATAAGGGATTAAAATTTAAACTCTCTCCCCAGACACCACCGGGGCACACTCCGCCATTGCTCTGGCGACACAGTCTCGTGATGTGCGCATGTTTTTTTAGGAAAACTTTTCACATTTTAATTGTTGTTGTTATATCTTTTTTATTGCATATAAATAACCGTTTTGTTTTTTTTGCTTTTTGTCGTTATATTTTGTTTTTCTTAGTTGTAGTAAGTTAGTGTAATCGAACCGGATAGAGTTAATGTGAGTGAAAGAGTCGGGAAGGGTCGCCCGTACCTGGACCAAATCGGCATGCATGAAGAACATTATGGGAGTGGAAGAGGGCCTACCACCTAGTAAGGTAAGAAGGGAAGGGACCTACAGTTTTACGTGGATCCTAACCACGGTCAGCCTCCAACGGTCGAGCGGTCAACCATCCAAGTACTGACCGGTCGACTGTCTGCACCACTGAGCTGATACATAATGCAGTTTCGATTTATTTAACTCTATAGAAAAAAAAAAACCTAAAGTGAACCAATTTCACGTGCCCAGGGTCCCGTCGTCAGCGTTAGTTTTCTCTCATCTAATTATATTTTCTACGCGGTCGCTGTCAGCATTTTTGAATGGGTGGCAGTTCAACCATTAAAATTGACAACGGATTCCACATGAAACTGTTAGCTCCCCTCCTCTTCTTACATTTTACCTTTAACCCTAAATTTATCTTATGGGTCCAATGGACCCACATCAAATATTATTTAGCTTGCCATTTCGCACTGCGTGAATTTTAGTGGCTGCCCCCCACAATACCTTCCTCCAGTCTATGCTCCAGTAGTGTTCTGGACGGGGTGGCATGGCGAGCGGGCGGGCGTGCGCGTGCGACTCTCCGTTCGGTAGATATCGATAGCGTGTGGTCCATTCTTGACCCTTAAAGATATTGAACGAATTTTACCCAAAGAAGATTTTCTTATTATTGTTTTAATTTTATGTTGGAAATGTCGTCCTCTTTTTAGATCTTAGAAGCAAGTACGATATTAAAGTGTTTTTTTAATGTTTAGTCTTGAAAAAGAGGCCATGCAGAAGATAAATTTAGAATTTTTTTTTTGTTGTGACCCAAATAGAGTTGCCCCTGTTTTAATTTATTCTTGGTCACATTTCATAAAGCGAAACCTTGTTTAAACTACATTAAAATTATAAAAAATAATATTACAGTTTTTATTTTACAGTCATTTGAAAATGTATGGGTCCAATGGACCCATGTAGATAAAATATGTGATTTTAAGTCACGGGATAAATTAAGGGTTAAATGATGTACGTCTCTATTGGAGCCTCGTGTGCTATGTCAATGTACTAGCAACAATTTTTGTTAATGAGTATTCTTATTATTATTTTATCTTCAATTCTCACGTTCAACTCTTTTGCTACTACCTACTTACATTCCACTGTATTATCGAATCTCAAACATCCAAAGGTTGACTGTAATAAATCTCTGTAAGGGGACGCCTTTGCACCTTATGTAAATTTTCTAATGTATTTGTTACTGTTTAATGTTTACTGGAGCAATAAAGAATTTTCTATCTATCTATCTATCTAACAATTCAGGCGTGGTATTCTATGCCCATTTTCATGGATATTATTGACGGCAATTCGGGCGTACCACCAGGAGGCTTTAAGGGGCTTATATCCCTCAAATGCGGGCTTAGAGCGCTTGACTGGGTGACATCTACCTATGTACTTACACAACAGTACCACTGATTATTGTACATAATATGTATGTCTATTATATACATTTACATGCGTATTAAAGTATTTATGTAGTATTCAAATGCAGTTTATCATACATATTTCTTTACGAAACGTGTAGCCGGCCCGACCGAAGGGAAGGACTGACACGGCACCTAGTTCACCATGGTGTTATGGGCTGATATCACCCATGTACCTAATAGGTGATGTAGCCAACCGTGTTCGTTTCCATAAAACATATAATAGAAGAGAATATACTTTATTTGCTTTCCTATACAAAATTGTACAAAAGGCGTACTATTACCTAAGGCAATCTCTGCCAGTCAACCTGACATAATTATAAACACACTAGTAGCACAGAATACTTCTTGTAGCAACAGATAAGCAGGATGACACATACTAACTAATATAAGTTAATATTTTAATTTAAGAGCAGACAGGGTCAATCACGTGACAACATGTTAGGTATTTGTGGTAAAAATAACGCGAACGGAGCCGCATGCAAAAGCTAGTCTACATCTAAACCAGTGGTGCCCAACCGGTTTTGCTTCAAGAGCTACTTTGAAACTATTGTCTTGTTTCGCGAGCACCGTTCAGTTTAAGTTCAATAATAAAGCTCAAGCCTCTTTTTACCCGACTGCGCGACGCAAAGGAGGGTAATGTGTTTATCAGCCTATGTATGTATGTATGTTTGTATGTATGTATGTATGTTTGTTCCTTTGTGGCACACTAGAGACCAATCGCGTGGGCCGATTTTGATGATTCTTACGTCAATCGATTTGTCTTAATCTTGCGAGTGTCACTAAAGACATGCCAGTATTCAAAATTCAATATGGCGACAACTAGATGCCATATTGTGAAAAGGAAAAAAAAAGTTGAAAGTTGGGACCCATTATTGGAAAAATTGTAATGGGTCCCGACTGTTAAAGTCGCTATGTTCCGCATTAGAGTTTATTATTTGTTTTATATGTGTGTATCGATCATGAAACTATTTCAATTGTGTAGTTATTCAATATTACTCGTACTTAACAGAGTTCTAGACTACTGGACTTGTTTTTTTCTTTCAGTTTTTTTACTCACTGCCTATATTCTGTATTTCTACTGCCATGCATATTAGGTAACCTCTTAATAAAGGATAAAATAGGATAAAATAAAGGAAATTACACACATGAATTACATTAATCAAAACAAATTATTAATTGAATTGTGAGTAGGATAATTAAATTAAATACAAACTCAGTGTGACACTTGACTTGATACATTTTCTGACCAAGCAAGCACTGATTCAGCGGTAGCAGCAGAATATGAATTATTGCGTGTAATTAGATACGATATTTTTTCTGTTCGTGATTTTGTTCGCCAGCCCCTAAAATATAGCTCGCGAGCTGCCAGGGGCTCGCGAGCTACCGGTTGGGCACCACTGATCTAAACTATATAATATAATATATAATACTAGCTGTTGCCCGTGGCTTTGCTCGCGTGAAATTCGTATTTCAAAGGAAGAAAGTAAGTAACTAAGGGCGAGGCCAACGGCCGAGCTGGGTTCAGGCAAACGATAAACCTTTTCGAAGAAAGCGATTAACTAAAGGCGAGGCCAAAGGCCGAGCTACGTTCAGGAATAAGATAAATCTTGTTGAAGAAAGTAAGTAACTAAGGGTGAGGCCGAAGGCCGAGCTACGTTCAGGACATACAATTTTATAAGTATAGAAGATTATAAAGAGGTAAAGTTTGTAAGTTTGAATGTAGGAGGTAATCTCCGAAAATACCCATCCGATTAAAAAAATTCTTTGACCAATATGGACCAGAATGGACCGTCAGGATGGACACAGGCAATGCGAGCGAAGCCGCGGGTAAAAGCTAGTTTAGAATAATTATAAGCGGCTGTGGCCTGCAGGGGGCTTTCTCAATAATTTAAACACATATTATTTCTCATCATTATTTACTGGTGTACTTTTTTGGTTTGTTATTTTGACGCGACTAAAATATGTCAGCAAGTGACATTATGTACATGTTCTTTTTATAAATACTTTTGACATTACTTCGTCTTTTATACTCCCCCTTAGTACGCATAATGCGCACACGCATAGTGCGTACTCAAATCTAGATCCAAATATTAAATTTACATGCCACAAAATAATTCAACTTAAAAATTCCATGAGTAACTCAAACTTACATAATATTCGATTAACACTCATTTAAAAACAACGCAAAAGACTTATGAATTCCAACATAAAATGCAATCTTAATTAAATAGATAATCAATTCACAAGCCAATCTTATAAATTTGAATGACAATTCAACCTTAAATATTCAATGAAAGCAAAATTTAAAGTAAAGGATCTTCTTCAGTTAAGAAAACTAGACGACCAGTTGGTCTTCTCAGTACTCCAGACTTGGTCTTCACGTCGACGACTCGAACCCTTCCATCAGTCCCTGGGTGCGTAGATTTGACAACACCTTTCAGCCAGGTGCCGCGAGGTAAGTTTGTGTCAGCAATCAGGACGACATCGCCAACTTTTAGATCTCGAGATTCTGATGTCCATTTTGTCCGTCGAAGTAAGAGCGGTAAGTATTCTCGTACCCATCGATGCCAGAACATATCTGTGAGTCTTTGTGAAGTTCGCCACTGTTTTCTAGTACAGAGATCTGTATCATCAGATTTTCCTGGTAGCGGGGTTCCAGAAGATCTGTTTATCAGAAAATGATTCGGCGTAATTGCTTCTGGATCTCGGCAGTCTATAGAAACAGCAGTCAGCGGCCGGCTGTTGACAAGATGCTCTACTTCTGTAAGTACAGTCTGCAAAACTTCATCTCTGGGTGAACGGCTTTTCAATATAACCTTCATCGCAGTTTTGATGCTCCTTATGAGCCGCTCCCAAGCTCCCCCCATCCATGGACTGCTGGGAGGAATAAATTTCCAGACTAAACCTTTGTTTTCGGCTTCTATTTGCAGCTTTACATAGTCAAGTTCTGCAATGGCTTTCTTCAGCTCCACGTCGGCCCCACGCAGGTTAGTTCCATTATCAGAAACTAAAGTTTGCGGATAACCTCTTCGTGCCGCCATTCGTCGTAAAGCCATGATGAGTGAGTCAGTAGTCAAACTGTGGGCGACTTCAATGTGTATTGCTCGACTTGTCAAACAAGTGAAGATAACTCCGTATCTTTTTTCCTTCCTTCGCCCTATAGTCACCTCCATTGGCCCAAATAAATCACACCCACATCTTGTAAATGGTTGCTGGTGATGGTCTACTCGTTCGGGCGGCAGCTCACCCATCTTTGGAGACTTCGGTATAGCTCTTAGAATTCTACATCGTATGCAGCTAGACGACAGCTTTCTCACTGTAGGCCGTAAGTGAATAATGCAATACCGCTGTCTTAGCTCATTCACGACAGTTTCATTTGAACCGTGAGCGGCGCGTTCGTGATAATATTTTACTAATAAATGGGTCAGTCGATGTCTTCCATCCAAGATAATAGGTCGTTTCTGATCTGAAGAGACGTGCTCTGCGACATCAATTCGACCGCCCAATCGTAGCAAACCTTCATCATCAAAAACGGGACTCAACTTGAGCAGTCTGCATTTACGTGGTAGAAATTTTGAATTTTTCAATATTTTTACTTCTTCTTCAAAACTTTCCCGCTGAGCGTACTTGATAAGTAATATTTCTGCTGCTGACATCGCATCTTTCATTGTCAAATCATTGTTTTTCTTCATTCGATTTATAAAAAAAAAAGTTATAAAAAACTAAAACCCGACTACGTAAAAGCTAATTATGAAAATAGTTTAAATAAAAAAAAATAGTTATAAAAAACTGAAACCCGGCCACGAAAAAGCAAATTATGAAAATAGTTTAACTATAACTAAAAATAACAAAATAATGTTTTCCATATATGTGATTTAAGATTACCGTGGTTAACATTCATAGTGGAAATATTTGTTTACGGCTTTACTCACGGTTTTTGTCGTCGTCGCGGCAACGCGATACAAAAACCGTGAGTAAAGCCGTAAACAAATGTTTTCCATATAATTTATCAGATACAGCAATTCTCTTTTTATATTGATTTTACCTTAGCACTAACTCTATAAATTTTGATAAATTTATTATTTTTAACGTTCTAAATATAGAGCCGTGGTCGGGCGTTCTTCGTTCAACAAGACAAGTGAGGCCGTCGTCGTGCATTATTAGAGCGCGGAACTTAGGACGGCCATCGCCATTGTGTCATACTGGCATCTTTTTGTAAGATCAGTCAGAGCCAATCTAAAATTATTATAAGTAGATACATAGGTACATACCGAACGTCAACGGCTATAATGCACAACGACGGTCTCACATGTCTTGTTGAACGAAGAACGCCCGACCACGGCTCTATATTTAGAACGTTAAAAATAATAAATTTATCAAAATTTATAGAGTTAGTGCTAAGGTAAAATCAATATAAAAAGAGAATTGCTGTATCTGATAAATTATATGGAAAACATTTGTTTACGGCTTTACTCACGGTTTTTGTATCGCGTTGCCGCGACGACGACAAAAACCGTGAGTAAAGCCGTAAACAAATATTTCCACTATGAATGTTAACCACGGTAATCTTAAATCACATATATGGAAAACATTATTTTGTTATTTTTAGTTATAGTTAAACTATTTTCATAATTTGCTTTTTCGTGGCCGGGTTTCAGTTTTTTATAACTATTTTTTTTTTATTTAAACTATTTTCATAATTAGCTTTTACGTAGTCGGGTTTTAGTTTTTTATAACTTTTTATTTTTATTTTAGGCTTTTTTAAAAACTGTTTGCATACTTTAAATGTTGTATGTAACTCGTATATTGATTTTTTTTTATGGAATCTGACACATCACCTACAGGCTACAACATCCGTGATGTCAGCCCATAACACCGGGTAAACTTGGTGCCACGTCAGTGCTTCCCTTCGGTCGTACCGGCTACACTAAATGCATAGCCGTTTCTACCGACCTTTCATTCAGTGCGGTGCGGTGGTACCAACACGGGCGGGTTAAACCCTGCCACCTAGTAATATAAGAAGGAAGTCATATCCCTTAGTCGCCTTTTACGACATACACGGGGAGAGATAGGGTGTCCAAAGTGTGATGTGGAATATCGAAGGATCGTGATATGTATCGTGTGTAAAGTGCAGTGATGAAAGAATTTTTTTTTAATCTCAATTATTTCCAATTTTGCCATTTTCTAACAAAGTAAATGCATACGATAGTGTGAGCGCGCTCTATGCTTGTGCACGGCCGCGTAGGGCTATGCGAGGGACGCGGCGCGAGGCGCGCGCGGTTCGCGATCGCGAGGCGTGAGATGCGCGGGCGCGGGGCGCGCGCGGCGCTGATCGGACGAGCGAGAATCATAGATTTCGATATAAGACGTAGCATACCTACCTACTACACTGCAATTAGGCATGTAGGTGTATGTATGTATGTAGCCAGTAAAAAGTAAATGATTATCTACATACCTCAAATGATGTGAAGGTTTTCTACGTGATCTCCTTGCAGCTCGATGCATTATGACCAGACCCGGGCGATGCAGTAGCGGGTCTAGATTGCCATGTTCCCGTAAACAGTACAATGCACGCACAATCACTTCAGCCAGCACCGGCAGTCTGACGCCTGTTTGGAAATCTTTCACGATAAATGCGTTTGAAGCCCATTTCCGTTTGCTGCTCCATACGCGAGCAACATATCCACATATTCGTTATTCGTGAATGGAACTTTTAACAAACACTTTAACCTGTGGTAGGTACGTATTGTTAAACACGAGCGCGAAACTTTCACTAATTCAATTTACGAATCGAATTACCAAAAATACGTCAACACGGTCGGCCGCCCTTGACATACTGACCGACTGACACACATTGATCTTCCGCGCCGCGTGACTAGCTGGACTGAGGCGCAATGCCCACAGGCAGCGCGGCGCGCCGCCCCCCGCGCCCGCGCCGCCCGCCGCGCCCGCGCGGCGTCTCCTTTGATGGCAGCGCACGATGCCGCCACCGGGCGGCATCGCGGCGCGCCGCCGCCGCCCGCCGCGCCCGCGTCTCCTTTGATAGCAGCGTGCGATGCCGATACGGGGCGGCGCGGGGGCGCAACAGCGCGGTGCGGTGCGGTGATATATGCTATAGCGAACATTCGACCCGGCCGGCGCGCCCGCCGCGCCGCCCCGCCTCCTCCGCACCGCCGCGGTCTGATCACTTAGAGCGCGCATAGATTGAATAAATTGAAAACTTTGAAAATTCATATCTCGAAAACTAGTATGGATAGGACCATTTTTCTTTTTTTTAATGTGTTTATTAGATGATATACAATAGCTCATTTCGATATTCCCGAACAGACCCTGGACACCCTACAGTGGGGCTATTCTTTTATATAAGTACCGGCCCCACACGGTACAAAATTGATACTATCATTTGTCGTGATCTCTATTTGAAACTAAAGTTTTCTGCAAATAGCAATAATAATACAAATAAATTTTGTACCGTGTGGGGTCGGTACTTAAAAAGAATAGCCCCACTGCATCTCTCCCCGTCGCATGTCGTAAAAGTCGACTAAGGGATAAGAAAATTCGTCAGCCTCGGTAGCTCAGTGGCGCGGTTGGTTAGTCAACTGTTATTAAGCAACGCTGAGCGCGGTCAGAGATTGGATGGGTGACCGCTCGACCGTTGGAGGCTGACCGTGGTTCGGATTCCACGTTAAACTGTAGGTCCCTTCCCTTACCTTACTAGGTGGTAGGGTTTATCCCGGCCGGGTTGGTACCACCGCACTGAACGAAACGTCGGTCGAAACGGCTATGTAAATAGTTCGTGTTTTCCGTCCAGTTTAGTGCAGCCGACATGAAATGAAGGGAAGCACTGACATGGCACCTAGTTCACCCTGTGTTATGGGCTGACATCACGGATGTTGTAGGTGATGTAGCCAACCGTGTCAGGTTCCATAAAAAAAAAAAAAAAAAATAAATAGCGCATGAGTGAGTACCTACATATATATACAAATTATGTATAGTTGAACGATGTATAGTCTTGAAGTAAAATGAAAAGTCAGTCAGAGCAAGACCGAAGACTGAGCTGTGTAAGTACACGATTTTCTTTGTCTATGTAAGTAAATATATCTGGCTGGGGTGAAGCGGATTCGGGAAGTAAGTAAACCAATCAGTTCAAGGCCGAAGACCGAGGGCGTTTTCAGGTTGTGCATAGTTGAATAATGTACTCACTCGAAGCAGGTAAGCCACTAAGGCGAGGCCAAAGCTACTGATATTATTTTTATAGTAACCGCGACATGTGGCGCCGAGCCTAAGGTGCAAGAACATAAGGTGTCTAGCGATGCCCATGGACATTCGGTAGCATGCGGAGGCTGCGAATGCCATGCCGGCCTGACAGGTGCCCAGCTTGAAGGACCCGAGACTGTACTTGGGGGAAAATATTTCTCTCTGTTTGTATTTCAACAGGCTCTGATTTAGCTATGTATCCCTACGGAGTTGCAGTGGTTTTAGATCGCGGGACATTTGGGAGTCACCTACTATTCGCACGGCTCGACGCTGGATCGAGTCCAGAGGCGCCAGCTGGTATTTGACTGAGCCATCCCATAGGTGCGAGCAGTACCCCAAGCAGGACCGAATCTGCGATTTATACGGCCTTGCCCTCGATGTCACGCCGGAAGTTTAGATCGTGCGAAAATTCGACTCGGAGGACCCCGAGGTGGTCGCAAAATTTAAGTGACGTGCCTTGGTTAGGAAGGAGTGAACGCCGCTCTCTTCGCACTGAACGCGCAAACTTGTATCTTGGAGGTATTTAACTTGACCAACTTGCTACGGCCCATTCGGAAATAGAGCCGAGTATTTGCTCAAGTTCAGACACAAGTCTTCGCCTCTTCTCATCCACATCCCGCCCAGTTGAAGGGTAACTGGTGTAGAACCCGTGTTCCGTACTCTCGTATGTATAACAATGATATGTTGCCCCCTGAATGCTACGCCCACGCCTTCAACGTTAGCAAGGCTCAGTGCTGCGCATTATCTGCGAAGGTCGATTTGAAGGTCCTTTTGCTTTCCAAGCCAGTTTCTAAGTCAGCGTCATACCTGTCTGGAAGCACCTGAACCTCCTGGGCACCGCCATTTCCAAAGACGTAGGTTTCCGGCAACTAATCGAGTCTAGAGCTAAAACTGCACCCAGAAAATTGGGAATTCTTTTCCGCAATCGGCGGTTCTTCTCTTCCACAATATCCCGCTTAGCTGAAGGGTAACTTGCATCCGAAAATACTGTAGGTATTAGGCATATTTAATATACCTACCTTTTTTTTTATGGAAACTTGACACGGTTGGTTACATCACCTACAACATCCGTGATGTCAGCCCATAACACCGGGTGCCATGTCAGTGCTTCCCTTCATTTCGCGCCGGCTACACTGAACTGGACGGAAAACACGAACTATTTACATAGCCGTTTCGACCGACGTTTCGCTCAGTGCGGTGGTACCAACCCGGCCGGGATAAACCCTACCACCTAGTAAGGTAAGAAGGGAAGGGACCTACAGTTTAACGTGGTATCCGAACCACGGTCAGCCTCCAACAGTCGGGCGGTCATCCATCCAATAACTGACCGCACTATTAAGCTGCCCAGGCTGACGATCCCTTAACCCTTAGTCGACTTTTACGACATGCGACGGGGAGAGATGCAGTGGGGCTATTCTTTTTAAGTACCGACCCCACACGGTACACCTACGCTACATATTATGCTTACACTAGGTACATGGACATTTAATACCAATTTATTTTAGCATAGTACTGTATCTAATAATAATATTATATATTTATATAAAATTTGCGGTAGATCAGTGAGTAAGTATGTAGGTATATTACCAACAATACCATGTCGCTTCATCGCGTCGCGTCGTCGCGTGTCGTCGTCGCGCGTCATTGGTGTATGCGGGGCGCGCGGCGCGGTGCGCGGGCGACCACGCTTCATCGCGAATAATCGCGATTCGTACATGCGCCACACATTTTGCTCTATTTCTCTGTACACATAAGTTTAATGGATAGCAAAGTATATATTTTCGGAATCGTAATTTAATTATCTTTAATTTGATACCCCACTCAATATATTTTGAAAAACTAATTTGACATTTTGAGGCCGTGCGTCCGCCATTTTGAATTTTGAAAATTGTTATATAGCCTATAACACTCCCGTGAATAAGACGAATCCAATAGCACAAGAATTATTCAAATCGGTCCAGTACTTTAGGCTGTAGAGTGGAATATAGATAGTCACATACATACATACATACATACATACATACATACATACATACATACACGCCAAACTCATAACCCTTCCTTTTTTGGCTTCGCCGTAGTCGGGTAAAAAGTAGCACATGCGCAGTTGATCGCAGTAGTCTTATCCATGAAGAAAATCCATTTATATCGGGGACTGAATATTTTTCAATTGTTACAGCTGTAGTCACACATACAAATGCCGCCTTTCGTTCACAGATGGAGTCTGGGTGCACTTGATTTAGTTTTGACTCTGTAGGCCAGCAACATTAATTTTCGATTAAAAATGAGGGACCTTGAAACCAAGAACTTTCATATCGTAGCTCTGTCTGATTTACTCTAGTAGCTTGATCTGCGACATTTATTTTTGTTGGTATGTATCTCCATTCCGAAACCTGCGACAACTCATCAAGTTCGCCTAATCGGTGTGCTACAAAAACTTTGTACTGCCTCGGTTCGCTTCGTATCCATTGCAATACTGTTGTAGAATCAGTCCAAAATACTCTCCGATCGGCTTTTATAGTGTGTTCCATTTCGACAGTTGCAGCCAGTCGTGCCGCTAGCAGTGCTCCTTGCAACTCTAACCTCGGTATAGACATTGGCTTTACTGGAGCCTTGGTTTTACGGTTGGTTTTACTTTTGCTCGCAATAAAGGCGGTTTTGTAGGTTCCGTCGCTCATTGTGATTCTCCAATAGACAACTGCGGCGTAAGCTCTCTCGCTCGCATCAGAAAATATATGTAGCTCATATTTTTTACCTTTCTCAGTATAATTAAGATAGCAGCGCGGTATTTTTATCTCCTTTATTTGGTTCATCTGTACGATCCATGACATCCATTTTATATGTTCTTCGTCTTTTAACTTCTCATCCCACTGAATGCAGGATCTCCAAACATCTTGTAAAAGCATTTTAGATTTGATCGTGAATGGAGCGAGAAAACCATGTACGTCATAGATGGACATAATCACTCTCAACATTTCTCGTTTCGTCGGTTGATATTCATTACTGAATAAGTTGGCAGAAATTTTCTTAAAAGTAACATCGAAAGCAAAATAATCTTCAACTGGATACCAGCACAGTCCAAGCGTTCGTTCTGCGAAGCTTTCTCCATTATTAAATTTCACAGCGCTTGTGCTTAATGATTCTGTATCAATCGATACTAATGCTTTAGCGCAGTTGCTCGCCCAGCCTTTTAGCTCAAAACCACCTTTCTTGTTAATGTAATTTATTTCCTTCACAATCCGACTTGCATCCTTTTCTGAATCAATGGAATGAATCAAATCATCCATGTAACAGTCCCTCTTGATCGCTTCTACAGCTTCAGGATACTGTTCTTTCCACTGATCTGCGTTGTGATTTTTGACATACTGGGCGACACATGGCGAACATGTTGCACCAAAAATCAGAGAAGTCATGACATATTTACTTGCAGGTTCTTCGGCTTTCTCTCGCCACAAAAAACGTTGTGCATGTTGATCTTCTCTTCGTGTTTTTACCTGCATAAACATCTCTTTGATGTCACCGATTACAGCCACTCTCTTCTCGCGAAAACGCATCATTACGCCCATTATTGATATCAAATAATCAGGGCCGGTAAGTAAAAAATCATTCAAGCATTTACCATTACATTTTGCAGCAGCGTCATAAACCAAACGCAGTTTGGGCTTGTTGGGGTTCCGCACACCGAACACAGGTAAGTACCATTTCAATCCATGTTCATCTTCATTTTCATCAATCTTTCGTGCGTATCCAGAATCAAGCACTTTCTGCATTTGTTTTTTGTATTCATCCGCATACATAGGTTCACGACGAAATTTATTTTCTGTAGTTTTCAGTCTTGAAAATGCTCCTGAATACGAATTAGGCAGCTCAGGGTTGTCCGACTTCCACGGAAGTCCAATTTCCCATCTATCGTCGGTGTATTTGATTGTTTTCGATAAAATCTCTTCTACTCGAACATGATCAGTGTTCACTCGCTGACATGATGATATTCCAATTGCCTCCAATTCAAAAGATTTCTTCACTAACTCATGTAGATCTCGCATATCCTCTATCTTTTCTGCGTCACAAGTTATGTGTAAAATACTTGAATTTTGAATGCTTCGTCCGCTCATGCAACCGCTAATTGTCCAGCCAAGAGGAGTCAAAGTAGCGTATGGCTCATTTTTTCTACCTCGAACAATTTCCATCGCTACTATTAATTCCCAATTATCTTCACCAATAAGAATTTTCGGAGTAGTGACGTCATCAATTTTCAAATATTCAGCAATTTTCTTAAAATGTTCATACTTCCCAACTTCGACTCGTGGTTGGATAGGAAGTGTCAAATCGTTTGTCGTACAAGCGCTCATCTTCAGTCGCCCTCCATTAGCACCAGATATTTCAAAATTCACAAATTTGCTCTCTATCTTCAAACGTTGGCTCTCCCATGCTCCGGTCAAGTGGAGTGAGTGAGGCGTTCCACTGAGTCCGATGCTCTCCGCCAGCTCCGTATCTATCAACGTCATTGACGATCCGCCGTCTACTAAAGCAGTCGTATCGACGGAACCAGTCGGCCCGTGTATACACACCTTTATAGTTTTCAGTACTACATTCAAATCTGGCCGTGCCGAATCAGTAGTGTGCCCGATAGTCTCGGTTGATACGGTTTCTGCTGCAGGCGCGGGCTTACTCTGCTCCCTCTGCTCTGGAGTTGTCCGTTGACTTTTCGCTCTATAATGTAACAATTTGTGGTGAGCCATTTTACATTCATCGATTTCGCATGTAGGTTAATTGCAAGTATTGCGATCGTGTTTTGATACCAAGCACAAAAAACAAAGCTTATTCTTCTTTACATGTATCCATCTTGCGCGGCAGTGAGCTTTTTTGAACTTTTGACATGAAGTGAGTAGATTATGAGAGCGTAATTTACAAAAGCTACACTCATCTTGTGCGTCGGTCAACAATATCGACTTTTCTGACCGTTTTTGGTCGCGAACATTCTCGGTTGTCTGCTTTGAAATTCCTACGATTGACGACTTCTCAGCTTCAACGCAAAGAAATTGTGATAATAATTCCAATTTTGCCTTACCGCTTTTGATGTTCTCATACCCAAAATCGGTCCATTTTCCGAGTAATGTTGTAGGTAGTTTAGCGACAACGGCATTGTACAACTCCGGGCTTCCAACGTACTGTTCCTCCCCAACCGCACGAATAGCTGTAATACAATTCTTTATTTTTACACAAAATTTAACAATATCCGCATGATACGACAGAGGCAAAGCATTCAACTTTTTTATTTGTTTTACAATTTTTTCCACCACTACTTCAGGTCTTCCATATATCATATTGAGAGCTTTTATCACTTCATTTGGCTCCACCTTCCCTATGAGTAGTGCCGAGACGTGCTCTTTTGCTGAGCCTTCCAAACTGGCTCTCAAGCGCGTCATGTTCTCCACGTTTGTATAGTTGCAAACTTTCGTTGTCTCTTCGTACGCGTCACGGAAATTCAACCACTCAATACAGTCGCCACTGAATTTTGGGAGAGATTTTGGCATGCACAATCTAGAAATCAATCGGTCGTTAGTACACAATTGAGTTGGACTAGTCGCTAAATCCTTTATAACTTGTGCCAACATCTGCATTCCGTCTTGATTACAACATGTCTCCTTTTTATTACCAAAATCTTTTGTTACTGGTTCCGGCGGCGGCGACGGCGATGGTTGAGAAGAAACTCGAGCGCCGTGGTTTTTATTTAACCACTCGTCTACGTCTGGTGCTGTAGATAACTCTTCGAACTCACTAACCAAAGAACGATTTGACATGGTACCTGATTTTGATTTCATACTTCCTCCTTTGAGTGAGTTGAGCTCGCTCTGAAGCTGATTTTGCAAACGTTCGGTTTCCATTTTTTTCTTCATTGCTTCATATTCGATTTTTACTTTTTCTGCCTCTAAAAACTTCTTCTTCATTTCTGCTTCCAAAGCGTCAGTTGTTTTAGAGTTGCTCATAGAAGCTATTTCGAATTCCAATTCCTGTATCCTCCTGATGGTAGACGTAGCGATGCTGCGTGATGTTGTAGCAGATGTGCGCTTCAAACTATTCTTCTTCCCCTCGGAAGGAAGAGCAGTGGGGACCTTCGCCGTCCTGTGCGCATCCAGATCTGTTTGGTTTTCTTGCTCAGCCCGTTTACCCGTTTCTTCCATCATCATGGAGGGAGTCGCGTCAGTTTCCTTTCCACTTCTAGTTTTTACCATTACGTGTTTTATAGCCCTTTTCTGCTGATGCAGGTGCTCGAAGGACCAATATAAGCGGCTGTGGCCTGCAGGGGGCTTTCTCAATAATTTAAACACATATTATTTCTCATCATTATTTACTGGTGTACTTTTTTGGTTTGTTATTTTGACGCGACTAAAATATGTCAGCAAGTGACATTATGTACATGTTCTTTTTATAAATACTTTTGACATTACTTCGTCTTTTATAATAATGTTGGTCCATTTCTGGTACTATCCATTTTCTGAGGTAAATACATAAGCGGCGGGTGGCCGAGTGGTTTGGGCATCGGCTTCTCATGCAAGAGGTCCGACGTTCGAATCCGGTCGGCGTGTACCAATGAGTTTTGTCTGACGAAAAAAATTACATGCATTCCTACACCTGCTGCTTCACTGTTCGGAACCGGTGTAAAACTGTAGGTCCCTTCCCATGCCCCTTACTAGGTGGTAGGCTCAAATTGTAGCCGACTGGGTTGGTACCACCGCACTGGATGTAAGATGGCCGCATAGCAGCCTCTGTTGTGTTCTCCTCTAGTCCAGTATAGCCAGCGATCCAGGCAAGTCTCCGGTATGGCACCTACCTTCTCGGCTAGTCAGAGCATTTGCTTTGGCCCCTCCGACTCAGCGACACATACCGGATTACATAAAAAAAGGTGTTATGTGCCTTAAATGTTCCTCTTTGCAGTGTTCTGCAAACATTAATACTAGGAACCACAGCTGCCGGGGCGGGCGTCAGTCAACAATGGAGCGGGCAGCGGACTGTGAAACGAGACGCGGCAGTATGGCGGCCATCGTGGATGTCGCGTCGCGCAGGGATCGTAATAACGTTATTTCGCGCAAACGTTAGGAGACTATCAAAATAAAAACTATCACTAAAAAATAACGAAGGCAAACTAACGTTTGAAATTTATCAAACGCTACCCGCCAAACGTTTGAAAATCGTTAAACTAACGTTATTCTATTCGTTTGTGTTAGTGATAGTTATTTCCCCCCCACACGAAAACCGCTGACATTGCGAAATGATAATAACGAAACAAAATAACGATTCAACTAACGTTTAAACTATCAATTCAGTCAGTTAGGTAGGGTGCCGCCGCGCCGCCGCCGCGGTGCTCTAGCGTTTTGATAGAAATAACGTTTGCGCGTAGGGTTATTTCTAACGTTAGTTTTATGTTAGTTTGCAAACGGTTCCTATTCTTATGTTTTTGTAGCGTTTGTCTTCAAACGCTACCAAAATCAACCTATCAAAACGTTAGTGCACGGATATTTTTTCTAACGTTTACGAACCCTCGCGCCCCGTGTGTGCTTCGAGGAAAAATTAATAGGGGCACTGTCTCATAATTTATGTTTATTTATTTATGAATTAAATAATTTTTATACAAATATTGGTTCTAGTTATTTTTGATAATTTATTATGTGTATTACTAATTAAAAAAAAAACACATATTTATTATTATATTTCGACCTATTGTTGTCGTCACACATATTAATCTTAGATGTATAATATAAAAAAAAATATCTGACGACGACAAAAGGTCGAAATATAATAATAAATATGAGTTTATTTATTTCATCTATAAGTACACTTGTACACTTGATTTCGTGACATTCAAAGCCAAGAAATGATGATAGGAGTCTAAATTGTCTGTCTCTAATTTATCTAATGTACAGTCTGGGATCCTCCAAACATAATGTGAAGGTGCACTTAGCCGACCGACATGGTATTCGCAGCCCCCGTAAATATCCGAATGCCCGTGGGCGCCGTCGGACTACACCTTTGCCTTAGTCTGGCGCGCGCCATATTACGTCGTGCTTCCCATAAGAAAAATCTAGCGTCACAAGAATAACTTAGTATGACGATACAAAATTATAATACAATTTCTAAGCAGTGAAATAAGTATAACAATTAAAAATAAACTAAATTAAAATAAATACCTACTATAGAAAGAATTTTAAAATTAGAAATAGACCAAAAATATAAATGTAAAAAATAAACTACTACATATAACAATATTCTCAATATGGAGCAAACCGAAAACCGAGAGATAATATGTCCAAATTCTGTGAAATTAGAATGCTTTAGGATAAAAGTTTTCCGTTTCAAATAGAGAGATCCACGCATAGTTTTTGCGTGTGAAGCCGCAATGCCGAACTTGGAACCTGGGACCGAGCTCGTCCGCTCTAATGGTAATCAGTTCGCACCTGTCACACCACAAATTTTCTCAGCTCCTCCGCCGAGCCGGATATCGCCCTCACAATATCCGGCGCATGACCCTGCCCGGCCGCAGCTGTGCCCGGGTATCTAGAGGCGCGACGGGTTTTAGAGGTGTTGCTGTTTATTGTTTTTCTCCGAATGCGGCGAAGCCAAAAGAAAGGATTTTTGAAAATGCATAACCTAAGAAGATTAAATAGGGGATTGAAGTTTGTATAGGAAGTGCGTAATTTTTGAAGTTTGAAATATGTGTTTAGACTTCTGTTTATAAATAAAAGTTTTTTATCCAACTGACTTTTATTTATGACCTGAATTTGTTGTGAAAAACACACCTAAAAAAATTTTAATTTTAAGATGGACCCTTTTGTGCTTTTGTACAGCCTTCTATTCAAGATAACAATACTTTTTAGGGTTTGAAGTCGTTTCAATGTTTTTTTTCACGTTTTTAGGTTTCCGTATCCCGTACGGAAGCCTATTACTAAGCCTCCGCCGTCCGTCCGTCTTTCCGAGGGCTGTATCTCTTGAACCGCAATATGTAGGTAGCCCGTTGAAATTTTCAGAGAATATGTGTTACTATGGCGGATATAACAACAAATAAGAAAAATAAGAAAAAGTTAAAAATTAAGGGGCTTCCATACAACAAACGTCCGAAAAATCTATTAGTCACACTACTGAATAATAGATGGCGCCACAGGCTTTTATACATTGCATTGTTGAAAGACAAAATATAGGCGGAAAATAGCGGATAGATACGGAAACCTCCGTGCGCGAGTAAAACTCGCACTTAACAGATTTTTTTTTCACACTTCTATTCTCACCCTGCTCTCAGATCCCGATAAAGTATTCACAAAGTGTGAACTTATACCGGGCACCGCGAGATGAAACTTTAAGAAGCTGCGTGCACGTGAGCTGCTTACGACTAGCGGCCCCAGATTTCCGCAGGGTTCCGGAGGAGCTCGGGTATTTTCTTATCGTGGCTGCCACGAAGGTGGCCCAAATGTTGGCGATCAATCAGGCTAGTGAAACCGTGGGGGGCCTTTTTTCTTTCACCTATACATATCGTTTATTCCAGGCAAAGAGATTTCCCTTTTTATTGCAAATACAGAACACCGTATCGTGTGGTTTTTTTTCTCATTTCAACATCTTCTTTCTGTTTTTCTTATGTATGTCCGTTTATAACTCGAGAACATCTAAATCAATTTGCATGATATGTAATTCCACGAGAAATTGTAAATAAATACCACGCGCTGTATCCCGACCATCGGGGTGAGCAGAGTAATCCAGGTTGTGCTGAAAGTACTCTTATAAATTTACAGCACAAAACCGACCACCACGTTGAGTAAGGCACGAAGACACACCAGCTGCATGATTCGGTTGAAGGACAGTGCCAAGGTGAGCGGTGACTAACCTGTCGCCCCTATGCACGGTACATTGTCTATATCCCTTAGTCGCCTTTTACGACATGCACGAGGAGAGGTGCAGTGGGGCTATTCATTTATTCATTCAATTACCTGCCCACACGGTACATATTGATTTAATATCAATTAATTACTGTTAAGAATGCAAACGTTTTTAGGGTTCCGTATCCGTCGTACGGGACCCCATTACTACGCCTACGCCGTCTGTCTGTCTGTCCGTCTGTCTGTCCGAAGGATGTATCTCTTGAACCGTATAGGTAGCCCGTTGAAATTTTCACAGAATATGTGTTATTATGGCCGATATAACAACAAATAATAAAAATAAGAAAAAGCAAAAAAAATCACGGGGTCCCCATACAAGAAACTAAAAATGTATGCGCGCTGACGGTATGGCGATACGGAACCCTCGGTGCGCGAGTTCGACTCGCATTTGGCCGGCCAAACTGGCATTGTCAAATTAGAAAGCATCCTGAGTTAAGCCATCTGCTCATATGGGAAGTGTGACAGTACCTTAGCCAATAAAACACTTTATAGGTTACCGACCTTCTCGCCATCGAATGCAACGGAGTCATAATTCTGAGGACTTCACCAGTATATTGTTAGGTTGTATATGTATTCATCGACCTTCGTCTGAACATGCATATTGCAACAACTGCAGTGCGACTCTTTGGCACGATAGGTCTGCGATACGGTGCATGTTGCATTTTCAGTTTTGGGCGTGCAGTCTAAATAATTAAACAGGCATTGACTTGTCTAGGAGATGAACTAAAAGTGTACAAGGTCGAAATAAGAAATAATATGAAAAATTTAAAATTGTTTACTTAATTTTTTTTTTTAAACATACAGTTATACTTATTTCACTAAATAAGGTACGACAAAGTACTTAATCCAAAGACCTAGACCGAGAAAGTTTGAAAATTTACATATCTACGAGTCTAATACATAAGTTATATATAAACTGAAACTTCATAATGAAATAAATTTTGAATATAGATAAATAAATTTGAAATAAACAATTACGCAAAAATAATATAACCTTCTCTAATAAGTATGGTGTGGTGATTCGACATATTAATTAATAATTTTAATAAAAAGGAAGGTGGTGTCAGATATCTTTCGTCTTTTTATGAGAGAAATAAGAAATGGCATATAGCACAACTTTATAAGCTTAGGGTGAAGTGTGACTGTATTGAAATTTATTGGTTGTTTTCAAAGATTTAAATCGTTGGTTGTTTTTATGTATTTTTGAAAATCTTCTCTGTGACTAATGTGTGTCGAATAAATAATGTTTTTATTTCAATTTTTATTTCAACCTAAACCCCACCGGACGCGATACGAGATTTATCTTTGGATTTTTCTTCTTCTAGACTTCAACTTGCTACTTAAAAGAATCCCTAGGTATATTTTTAAATATAGAGATATCCGAAAATACATCCTACGTAACGTAACCAATCGTGTCAGTTTCCATAAACAAAAAAATCTAAGTATAATTTTGGAGCCCCATATGAGGTGCATATTAGATTCCGTACACATTTGCAATCACACCAATAAGATGTGATAGCGATGACATCTCACCTTACAGAATCGTGGCCTAGATAATGGCCTCGCTAGTTCAAATACTGCAATAGACGCCGTGATATTTTCTCGACATCCAATCTTGTCCACGAGAGCGGTCTCCGAACATCTTCATATCTCGCTATTCTGGATCTAGTGAGTTACGCCAGGTAAGTGCTTTCGACAATCTGATATTAATATATTTCTGGCTAGGGCTCCCCAAATATTCACCTTCGGTGAGGAGATAAGGGGATTCGTGTGATATGGCAAACGGGATCATCGGGATCCAATTCTTTATTCTTTATTCTTTGTTCACTTGTACCGTGTGGGGCCGGTACTTTAAAAGAATAGCCCCACTGCATCTCTCCCCGTGTATGTCGTAAAAGGCGACTAAGGGATATGACTCCCTTCTTATTTTACTAGGTGGTAGGGTTTAACCCGCCCGGGTTGATACCACCGCACTTAATGAACGGTCGGCCGAAACGGCTATGTAAATAGTTTGTGTTTTCCGTCCGTTCAATGTAGCCGGCACGACCGAAGGGAAGCACTGACGTGGCACCAAGTTCACCCGGTGCTATGGGCTGACATCACGGATGTTGTAGGTGATGTAACCAACCGTGTCAGTTTCCATAAAAAAAAATCATCCATAGACTACACTTCACTCGTATTCGTCATATTTTAACATTTAACATTTAGCATTTTGCCAGTTCGATCATCACAGCGTAGAAGAACTGGCAAGAATCTTCGCTGGATACTTTTTGACGTGATGACGTCACGTCTTATAAATTGATGAGCACCGGCTGCACGCACGAAAGCGTGTCACGTTGATATTCAAAGTTACCATGGAAACGTCTTAAGAAGTAAAACTGTCAAGATCAGACAACAGAAGTTTTGATGGCCAGTCACAAGATGATTAATATTTCTACTGGAAATAGAAATTACTGATCTTTGATCTATGTACTACGATTATTCCACGTCATCACGTAAAACTATCGTCCGTAAACCGACTTTACAGACAACCAATTTTTTACGTCCACTTAGCCCACATGTACAATGACGTTTGCCACTGCCTAGATAGTACGAGTCATCACTATTTCTAAAAAAATATCACAATGCAATCTAAATACATTTCCCGATATCCTTTTTAGGGTTCCGTAGGTATTCATATTTCGTCTGTCTGTTCCGTATCCGTAAACCTACTTCGTCTGCCTGTCTGTCTGTTAATGCGCCCGAGTGCTGTATCTTTTAAACCGTAATAGGTAGCCGGTTGAAATTTTCACAGAATACGGATTTGGCAACAAATAATAAAAAAGCTGAAAGTAAAAAAAAATTAAGAGGGGTGTACAATAAGATACAAGAAACGTGCTAAGAATCTATAAGGCTCACTTGCACCAACACAAATTTAATATATAAACCAGTTTAACTCGTTAAGCTAGCACCCGTTGACTGTTGGGAACCGCGTTTAAATCCATAACTCGCTACTTAACTTTAAACTCGTGTTGGTGCAAGTGGGCCTTAGTCACGCTACTGAATAATAGATGGCACCACAGCTTTTTATATTTAGCATTGTGGAAAGGACAAAGGTATATTATGGTTTTTTGACAGGTATGTGTATAGCGGATCTCCGGAAACCTCCGTGCACGAGTAAAATTCGCACTTGGCCGATTTTTTATTTATTGTTTGTCCGCTTTATAGCTAATGTAGAGTTAATGATTGTGTCTTATTCTCTTCATCCGACGGACTATTATTGGGCACAGCTACCCATGCGGGTTTTATATAAAACTTTAATCAATATCAAAATAATTAACATCGCTTCCTCGCGTTCAGCCGGGGCGACCGCAGCACACGCTGCTGGGAATTTAAACATGAGTCCCTAAAAACCTCTTTGAGTGTCTAGGTTTTGCGTGGATGCCCTTGGTACGTAGTCACCGGATGCACTGGCTGGTGACGTGTGTGGTAAGGATTTCTTCATATGCCGGATAAGCCTGGAAAAGAGGGAACGCTGTATAGCTGGTGAAGATGGAACCCTCGTCTAATATTAAGGAAATTTTTTATTTTTAATTGAGTTAAATACTTTAGTCTTATTTTTCTTATTATCAATTATATTAATAGAAATTTTGAATATATATAATATAATAACATTGACAAATAAATATATATTGAAGTATAGATATTACATTCCATACGCTAAGAGCACGACCAAAACGAGACAAATAGCGAGGCCGAAGGCCGGCGCAGCATAGTTTCACGATTTACTCACTCGAGGGAAAGTAGACAAAGCGAGGTCAAAAGTCCGAATTACTATTACAAATATGTAAATGTTTGATGTCAAATAGAGTGCTCAAATAAAAAAAAAATTGTTTACTGATTTGATTAAGAAACCTAGAAAGATATAGGTAGCTTTAAAGAAAGCTAGAAATTGTTGTTTCTGCTTTAGTACCTATTTGTGAAAGCTGTTATCATAGCTTTGTTTATTTGTTACAGACAATTTCTTATGTACCTAGTTGGTGTGTTATTTATTACTTACAATTTGGGCCCACATGGAAAACAGTGCTATAGGTCGCCTTGTGCACCTATTAGAGATGAGTTCATATTGTCATTAGTTTTTCTTTGTTATATTTTGTTAGATATGTTATTAAATTTATGTTTTTATATATTTATTGTTTTTGTATACTTTCGTTTTTTTTCTGTGTAAGTAGAAATACATTTCTCCCTGTTTTATGTCACCTTCAGACTTTCAAAATGTGCATGATGAATGTTAAATATCTATAAGACAATGTATAAAATATAGCTTATTTAAAATTAACAATTCTCCGACGTTCATCGTCTAGTTCAATGCGGCTGATATCCTCAATAATCGTCATGTCATTTTCAACTTCACTTAAATTGTTTAATATGTTTTAATACATAAAATTTCCTAAATATTTTTCCTGCAGGTATCTAGGCGGCACGATAAATCGCTTTTGAAACAATAAATGCATGATCTCGCGGGCATAGTATTGGTACTTCCTTCATGCATTTTTGTATGTATAAAGCACCTGTAATGTATTTATATGAGCGTGAAAAATATACACTTCATTTATTTTGATTTGATTTGTTTGTGGCCCCCTTCAATGCTAAGACATTATGCCGTAACCATACCAGTTACGAAGTAACTATTAAGTAATCTGTGACCATACTAACACATTTGAAAAGAAGGTGTCAACATTTCGTGAGATTTTTTAAAGTCTTCAACATGATTGGTAACATCAACTGTTACGTTCATAGTTCTTCTCTCTTACAACATATTCCTGTCAGAACCAGATTTCATGCCAGTGTTAAGTTGAAAATTTCGTTTTTAAGATTTCGACATTTGTCTAATCCCGAAGATATCGGTTAAGTTATTCATATCCAATATCCCAAGCTCTTACAAACGCCATTTTTCTCCCATATTGATTTTCGCCGATATTTCGCCTCAAGGCCGTGTGGGCCATCTTATTATATTTTCCGGATTTGGTTTTAGCTGGAGGAAGTTGTTATATCAATATGCCTGTACGGCTTTATTCGGGATAACTTTTTATGGCGGGGAAACTTATTTTACTGACAAGAATTATTACTATCTTTGTTGGGCTCTTCTGCTATTGTTGTTTTTGATGCGTATGGCTAGTATCTACCTTGACATAGTTTTTCTTCTAAGTCTTCTTTCTTCAAACTTCTTGCTGGGTACAATTTGAATGTGTTGATTTTCTTATTAATAATCTAGCTTTTGCCCGCAGCTTTGCCGTATCGGCGCGCGGAACAATTCGGTTTTGCTTTTTGCCCGTAGTACGGTTCAGTTGTCCGGTCAATAAGCGGCGGGTGGCCGTGTGGTTTGGTCATCGACTTCTCATGCGAGAGGTCCGAGGTTCGAATCCGGTCGGCATGTACCAATGAATTTTTTCTTACGAAAAAATTTACGTGCATACCTACACCTACTGCTTCACCGTTCGGAACCGGTGTAAAACTGTAGGTCCCTTCCCTTGCCCCTTACTAGGTGGTAGGCTCAAATTGTAGCCGACTGGCTTGGTACCACCCTACTGGATATAAGATGGCCGCATAGCAGCCTCGGCTGTGTTCTTCTCTAGTGCAGTATAGCCAGCAATCCAGAGAAGTCTCCGGTATGGCACCTACCTTCTCGGAGGTGATATTTGCTGGTCGGAGCATGCGCTTTGGCCTTTCCGACTCAGCCACCCATACCGGATAACATAAAAAAACCGGACTACGGAAAACAAATTTCCATGGTTATACAATAAAAAAATTATTGACCAGTGTGTGCAGTTTGAAAAATAAATATTTACGTGGTCCTGTTGCCTTTACGAATAAACTCAAAGGAGACTCAACATTTACAGTGTTAGGTAATTTTTTATTAAAGATTATTCATAGAGCCAAGATAATTCGACATGTCCAAGCATAGGTAGGTTACCTGCCTATGCATGAATATAATACAATAAACAACAATACATAATGTATGGACGGACGGACGGAAGAACAGCTTTATAAGTGTCCACGCCAGCGTCGTTGGCCATGGAACCTTTCCCGCACTATATCGATAAGCCCTTTTATAGACAATCACATCATGCCACTATCACTGTCACGGCATGGCATTTGCAATCCCCGTGTACGACCGAGTGTCCATGGGCGTCGGTAGACACCTTGTGAGTGGCTAGGCACCACATGTCGCGCTTTCTATAAAAAAAATCTGCGTATGGCGCAGTCTCAATATGAGATTGCACTGGAAATTAATTCAATATCCTATTGAATCCAGAGTTCCGGAAACAATTCGATTCAATTCATTCGTGGATTCTTTGCTTCGATGTTTCTTATAAAAATTGTTTTCTTAAAATATAATTTTTAATCTATAGTAGAAGTAATTAATCAAGCATACAAGAGTAATGCATTTGTATTGAACTAAAGCGAATAAAAACAAAATTAAATTTAATATTTATAAACGAAGAAGACATTATCTTGAAAGAAGCCGATTCTCGAAATTAATTTGCAAAACAACTGAGGAAAAAATTGTAAGTTGGCTTCAGTTATCAAAATACTTTAACAATACCTTGATTGAACATACATAATATGAAAACAATTTGAAGAATTAATCGGACAGATAAAATTACAATTAAACAATGAAGCTTTCGTAGAAATTCGAGAAAAATATTTTGAATGTTTTCACATCGTCTTTGAATTAGTCCGGTGGTACCAATCCAATCGATGGTTGAGCAATTCACGAGTTATTTAAGCTAATGTACCGTGTGGAGCCGTTACTTAAAAAGAATAGTCACGCTGCATCTCTCCCCGTGCATGTCGTAAAAGGCGACTAAGGGATAAGGACAAGATATCGTGCTAAAGGGCGATAGGCTCGCCACCTCTCACCTTGACACGTTCCTTCCACCGAGTTATACAGCAGGTATTCGTGCCTTACTTGCTGCTTAAAAGTTATATCTTTTCCTAATACATTGCTGAACGTGGTGGTCGGTGTTGTGCTGTATTTTACAAGAGTACAGCTTGCAGCACAACACCGATCACTCTGCTTACTGTCGGGATACAGCGTGTGGTATGTATGTATGTACCTATGAATACTTAAAATATTCGTCACCAGCTACACGCGTGATTGTAAATTTGATTCCATAAAACTTCGCAAGGACCCTGAATTTCGCAGAAAATCGTCAAAATATACACAAAAATGTACGAAACGTTACGACAAGGTACGCGTTCGTTTTATCAAATGTAGCATTTGTTATCTTGCACGGATACAGCGGTGTTCGGTCTGGTGCTGGAAGGATCGAGACAGTAACGTGACCTAGAAGGAGCTGAGCGCAGAAATGTCTTTTTGTAAAACTTAAAATTTATATAGGTACAAACTTGTTTCAGTCGTAACAAATTCAATTCAGTTATTCTCTTTAGGTAACAAGTTACACTTGGCTTCGTCAAAATATTACAATAAGGTAAAAGTTTATAGTTCTATCTTATGTTTCAAGAGAGAAATAGGTTAAAGATGTAACTCAACTAAACTAGGTACAAATTCAGAAGATAGCATAAACTACGATGATCAAGTTTGTAATCACAAATTGATATTCAAATAAAAAAAAAACATATTAAATTAATTTCCATAATAGAAATTCAGTTGATAGAAAGTCAAAATTGTAATAAACTTAATTATAATACTAAAATATTTGTCAAATATTGTAAATAATAATATTACAATTAAATTGAATGTAGTTAAATTGTAATGTATGAACAGGAAATAAAAACTGTCAAAAGATCTTGTCAAATATTTATAGAAATATGAAGATTCCCTTCTCCTACGGAGCGGCCGATATCGGCCGCTTTATACATTATAACAATTTTACAACAAATTAAAACAGGCGCCGTGTCAGTGCTTCACTTTGATGGTTCCGGCTATAGTGAATTGGGTGAAAATAAAAAAAAACACGAACGTTTTACACTGGTCGCTTCGACCGACCACTCATTCAGTTCGGGTACCTACCAGAGAACAAGAAATCGCATCCTTTCCTACATCGTGATGGTAGGCTGGGGTAAAAAGAGGGCGGGGTCTACATTTTTACTTAGAATCAGAACCACGGTCCGCCTCAAGCATTGGATTCACTAGGGAGGGGGCAAATACCGTTTCTTTTCTTTTCGTTCCGTTTCGTTTCGTTTCGTTTCGTTTCGTTTCGTTTCGTTTCGTTTCGTTTCGCTTCGCTTCGCTTCGTTTCGCTTCGCTTCGCTTCGCTTCGCTTCGCTTCGCTTCGTTTCGTTTCGTTTCGTTTCGTTCCGCTTCGTTTCGTTTCGTTTCGTTTCGTTTCGATCCGTTCCGTTCCGTTCCGTTCCGTTCCGTTCCGTTTCTTTTCGTTTCGTTTCGTTTCGTTTCAATTCATGTTATTTAGAAGTCGCGGGACATGAGCCATAACTTGTAGTGATTGGATTCACAGTCTTCAATGGTGACACGATCAACCATCTAGGTTGTAACGGCATCCGAGTGTGTACCCTCTACGACAATTTACTCTCCATATCTTATGATGTCGATGCTAATATAAGAAAATATGTATCCTTGTATCGCAACACCTCGTTCAGAATATTTATTTACGTTATCTGCGGCGTTGCGTTGAGCCCGGAAAATGTTCCTACGTGAATATTTATTTCTTTCACAGAACACAACATCGTCATATGGAATCAATGAGGTGTTCTTTTTGAGTTAAAGCAATGTGCGCTAAAGGTAAAAGTATAAACCAGCGCTTAAGAGTAGACATAGGTTAGTCACGTGATAACACGGGGTTGTTTTTCTCATTTCAAAATCGTCTTACTGTTTTCCCAACCCCTAAACCTTGACCGATTTTTATAACAATTTTTTCATAACCTGCCATTTTTAGTTTTATCTTGATGATAAAAAAAATATTTATGAAGATATTGTGAGTGGAAGAGTCGAGAAGGGTCGCCCTAGACGCACGTACCTGGATCAGATCGGGCATGTGCTCAAAAAGGGTCAAGTGCGTAGTACTCGTAACCGACGAGCATGCATATGAGAGTGGAAGAGGCGGCAGAGGTGTGTCAGGATCCTGGCACGCGGAGATCCGTTGTCTCTGCCTACCCCACCGGGAAACAGACGTGACACTATGTATGTATGTACGGCCGCTGACTCTTTGGTCTTCCGCCAACGCTGCACTTTCTGACTCTATCACCACCTGCAGACTGAATATTCTCCGTGTGCCCATCTCCACGACTAAACAGTTGGATTTTTTCCAACCCAAAAAAAAAAATTAAGTGCGAGTTTTACTCGCGCACGGAGGTTTCCGTATCTATCCGCCTATCTTTTGTCTTTCAGCAATGCAATGCATGAAAGCCTGTGGCGCCATCTATTATTCAGTAGTGTGACTAATCGATTTTTCGGTACGTTTTTTTTTTATAGTCAGCCGGCGCGGGTGTCTGTGACCAATACTTCAACGGAAGATCAGACACAGCCAATAACACCATTTCTCGCGAAACCACGCTAAGAGAGGCGGCATGCCGGCTATGAGGCGGACAAAAAGGTTGTCGTCTAATTTATTGACACGCCTTTTGAAGATTCCCAGGTTATAGGTGGTGGGGAACACACTCACCGGAAGACCGTTCCATATTTTCGCCGTTCGACACGAACGATTTCGAAAAACTATGTGTCCTTAGTAGTTGGGTGTCACCAACATATGGATGTTCCGAGCGAGTCCGGCGGGTGTGGCGGAGACGGATGGGGGCTGGAGGGATGAGGGAAGCCAATTCATCAGAGCAACGTCCATGGTAGTACCTATAGAACAGGCTAAGAGAACCGATTGTTCGCCTGTGGCCCAATGATTCAAGTCCCTCCGTTTGTTGTATGGGAGCCCCCCTTAATTTTTAACATTTTCTTTTTTTTATTATTTTTTGATACGAGTATATCCACCATAGTAACACATATTCTGTGAAAATGTCAACGGGCTACCTATTACGGTTCAAGAGATACAGCCCTCGGACAGACGGACGGACGGACGGACGGCGGAGGCTTAGTAATAGGTTTCCGTACGGGATACGGAAACCTAAAAATCGACCGTCATGGCCAACTCGACTAAACTGTTTAGTTGATGATGATGATACAGTACAGTCGTTCGTGTGCCGGAGCCCTTAGACTAGGTACTCGTCCGACATCTTGGCCGGTCGGTATTTCGTCCGTGACTGATATCAGTCATTTGAAATACTTTAGTATTTCCTTTTAGCTCGCAGAATGAGATCGTTTCGTGTCAAATGGAATATCAATAGCGAGTTATTTTCGGGTTATAAATCAGCATTTAGAGGCATCGAGACGTAAAGAAGACACTTGCGCGTTGCCGAAGGTTCTCAAGTTATGTAACAAAAAGTGTTATGGGGAACTTGTCAATGTTGTAGCGATAGATTTTGAATATGAATATGGAATATGAAGAATAGCCCCATTGCATATCTCCCCGTGTATATGTACCGTGTGGGACCGGTACTTTAAAAGAATAGCCCCACTGTATCTCTCCCCGTGTATGTCGTAAAATGCGACTAAGGGATAGACTCCGACCCGACTAGGTGGTAGGGTTTAACCCGCCCGGATTGGTAGCACTGCACTGAATGAAAGTTCGGTCGAAACGGCTATGTAAATAGTTTGTGTTTTCCGTCCAGTTCAGTGTAGCCGGCACGACCGAAGGGAAGCACTGACGTGGCACCAAGTTCACCCGGTGTTATCGGCTGAAATCACGGATGTTGTAGGTGATGTAGCCAACCGTGACAGTTTTCTTAAAAAATAAAAATAAAAAAATATCCTGGAAGTTGACTGAACGCAGTAGATTGCGTCATACCTACTAATAGAAGATGCAACTGTTCAAACATTTTTTTTTTTTTTATGGAACCTGACACGGTTGGCTACATCACCTACAACATCCGTGATGTCAGCCCATAACACAGGGTGAACTACGTGCCATGTCAGTGCTTCCCTTCATTTCATGTCGGCTACACTAAACTGGACGGAAAACACGAACTATTTACATAGCCGTTTCGACCGACGTCTCGTTCAGTGCGGTGGTACCAACCCGGCCGGGATAAACCCTACCACCTAGTAAGGTAAGAAGGGAAGGGACCCACAGTTTAACGTGGAATCCGAACCACGGTCAGCCTCCAACGGTCGAGCGGTCACCCATCCAATCACTGACCGCGCTCAGCGTTGCTTAATAACAGTTGACTAACCAACCGCGCCACTGAGCTACCGAGGCTGAGGAATTTTCTTGTCCCTTAGTCGACTTTTACGACATGCGACAGGGAGAGATGCAGTGGGGCTATTCTTTTTAAGTACCGACCTCACACGGTACAAAACATAGAGAGAGCGCGTTATCAATTCCGCCATCGACTTGATATGGTGGATTTGATAACGCGCTGGCGGCGGCTCAAGCCGGAGTTCTGGTCGGGAAGTAATTTTCGGCTTTGCATCTAACTAGTGAAGAAATATAAAGCGAGTACATGCTTAGTACTAACAAAAAAGGATAAAAAAAATAAAAATAAAAATAAAGTATTTATGAAATTTTGAAAACGACTACCAAATTATTAGGTATTTATTATTTTAAGTAACTTAAATATTTATAATGTAGTCTGAGTCAGAGAGCATTATGCGATCAGCTAATATTCATGAACGATGCCATTATGAAATTCCGAGAATGTCTGGTCTGAAGGAGGTCTGAAGGACTTGTTGAATCTAATGAAAATATCACCATGCAATTATGATTTGTAGTTTTTTTTAGGGTTCCGTAGTCAACAAGGAGACTTTTGTTAAATCTAACAAAATTTTTAAATTATAAATGCGTGTGCACATCCATTAAAAGAAATTTAAAAAATAGCAAAACCTCTGGTTGAATTACAACAATAAACCGCGTGACCTTCGTTTCTAATACACACAATTCACCCGAATTACACAAAAACGAATACACGCACTCGACAGCATAATTAACGATAGATATTATACAAGATTAAAATTTAAATTACTACCACGAAGGGACGCGTAAAGCCGCTAAAATAAACAGTGATATTTTCTCGCCCGTAACTTTACATAAATCATTCGAGTTATCTCCGAAGAGCATACAGGCTGTATTTCATTTTACGCGGAGAGGGGAGGGAAATATCGTGCGCTAGTTGGGGTGGTTTTTAGGGTCTCGTAGCCCGCGAAGCTGGAAGGGACGCTTATAAAATCGCTCAGGTGTCTGTGCCTCAGTCCGTCCGTCCGTTCGTCTGTCTGTCAGTGGTCAGTAACAACGGTCACAGCCAGTGAGTGCACCCTTCCCACAGATTACTTAATAGTTAATTAATTGGTAACAGATAAATCACTCCATAAAAAAAGTTCCATACCTTCGGCTTTAATAGCCTACTGTTTCACGTCGCCAATCGCTGCGTGCGAAAATGTACCTAAACGATCGAGTGTAAAGTGATTATTGCTTTGAAGCTGCGCGCAGTTGCGTGGGCGAGCGTGTAGGTATGCTTCGCGCGGATGACGAATTTCCACTGGCAGCCCGCTGGGCGATAGGTAGTTAGCGCGCGCAAGTACATAGAGTGCGTGAGGCCTGCTCTTGCTCCTCTTCTAAATATATCAACAATGGTCGGAGCTTCATCATACAATATGTATTCATCATTTGATACCGCGAGCCGCGTCTGTCTGTATGTCTGTCACTGTGACGGGCGCACATATTGAGCAACTTTATAGTGCGGTGGAGTTGGTTTCGTTTTGTTTTTGCGACCAGCAGCAATGACGTTTTAAAGTATAGATTCAGCGTTCTATACAATATTGGAGAAGAATTTGGTATTCAATAAAAAACATTGCCATCTAGCTGTAAACTAATGCAACGCTTTGTGAAGTAGTATGCTGGGCAAGGACCGCGCTGTTGAAGTGAAAGATAACTAGAGTATTACCAACGAACGTTCGGCGAACAGTCGTGGACCGATACAGGCTGATGATGATGATGATGATGATTTGTGAAATGTGACGCCGTCGTCCTTGTTTCTCTTCCCGGTACGATTTTTAAGGTGACGCAAGGGAGACGTAGGCATTATATTTGTAGAAAATCTTTTCGAAAAGCGGCGGGTGGCCGAGTGGTTTGAGCATCGGCTTCTCATGCGAGAGGTCCAAGGTTCGAATCCGGTCGGCGTGTACCAATGGGTTTTTTTCTGATGAAAAAATTTACGTGCATACCTAACCTACACCTGCTGCTTCACCGTTCGGAACCGGCGTAAAACTGTAGGTCCCTTCCCTTGCCCCTTACTAGGTAGTAGGTTCAAATTGTAGCCGACTGGGTTGGTACCACCGTACTGGATGTAAGACGGCCGCATAGCAGCCTCGGTTGTGTTCTCTTCTAGTCCAGTATAGCCAGCAATCCAGGGAAGTCTCCGGTATGGCACCTACTTTCTCGGAGGTGATATTGGCTGATCGGAGCATGTGCTGCTTTGGCCCCTCAGACTCAGCCACACATACTGGACTACATAAAAAAAAAACTATGCAATATACAATAATATATACAACAATTTTTAAATACAGGTTGGCCAACCTTAGAGGCATACAACTTTTTTTCCGCCGCCATTTTGTTTTGGCGCTAAATTTGGCAGTTTGTGGCAAACATACTACGTCAGTGTTTGGCGATCGCCGAACTTTCCCCTCGCTCCGGCGCTCACCTCAGCGCGCGAGGCCACGTCTCACTCTAGTTTTCTAGTGACCATGTAACCTCTCGGTTGTTTGCCTGTTGTGCCCATTATATAATGCTATAGTTTCACAAGTGCTTTCATTTACTGCCCACCTTGGGCTAGCTACCTGTAAATAGATCTAGGGTAATAACAGTTTAGTTAAAAGTTGTTCCTTAGTAACGGCAAAATCGTTTTAACACTTAAGTAACGTGTTCTATTTTATTAAAACATTCTAAGCAAATAAATCTTCGGTTGGGGAAATGCTGATTACTTTACTAACTTTATTTTTATATTTATTTTTATGTCTTTATTTTCACATTTTTACCATATTTATATTAATTTTACATATTTGATATTATACAAAAACTTATAAAAATACACAAAATTTATAAAAATCGAAATACACAAAATTAATAAAAATCTAAATTAATTATTAAAATACGGAATTGCTACGGGACCATGTGCGTGTGGGCATAGTCCGCACTTGACCGCTTTTTGTAACTGGATTTTGGTGTAAATCCGATGTGAGCAGCGCGTGGAGTGGTGCAGTTGATATATTTCGCGTTGCCTAGGTAGGTATCCCGTTTCACATTGAAATAGGATAATCTTTTTTATTAGGGTTCATGAACAGAAGGAGCAACAATGTAATGTATGAGGTTTGTGACCTGAAAGAAGATATTATAGTGACAAGGATTGAGAAACTAAAGCTTCGGTGGTTCGATCATGTTGGAAGAATGAATGTTAGGAGACTAACGAAAGAGAATGTGAGCGGAAGAGTAATTGTGAAGGGTCGCCCTAGACCAGGGGTTTTCAATCTTTTTTATTAACTGGCACACTGTTTCATCTACGAAAATTTCACGGCACATCACATACAGAAAGCATTTGAAATTTTGAAAACTATAAACTATTGGCGACTTCGTACGTAATTGTACGCTGTATATTATGTAATTTATCGGTGAAATCTCTCATTTTATCCGATAATAAAATTATTTCAAAATGTTCTCATTACTTCCCTGCGAACTCGCAAAGAAATCAGTCAGAAAATGTCATTGTGGATAATCTATCTATATTTAGATAGACGAATATTTATATTCGCTCTTTTCTTTCGCTGCTTTCATGCAAATTTTTAATGAGTTAGTTAGAATTCGCGGCACACCTGGATGTCACTCACGGCACACCGGTTGAAAACCACTGCTCTAGACGCTAGTGGAAGACACGGTGGAGGTGTGTCGGACAGGGTCGCGGCACGTGGAGATCCGTTGTCTCTGCCTACCCCACTGAAAAAACAGGCGTGTCGTGAACTCTTTTGCACGTGATAGGCAATGAAATTACCTACAAAATAACGTGAAACACGTGAGAGTTTACTTGTTTAGAAGTACAAAAAAAAAATATATATAAAAAAAAACGGTTGAAAAAAAAAATTTGGGAGCTGTATGTAGCACATTAGTTGAGCTGGCTCCATTTTTATGTCTATATTGTTAAATGTTCTGTTTCTCGCGTGATTATGGAAATAAAGGATACTCTATTCTATTCTAGATAGACATATTCGTAATTTCGTCGTATTAATTACTTATTAAATTGAGTTTCCCACCCCTTCTATTATTTAAAATGTTCACTGTGTATGTACAGTCAGCGCGTACGTTCGTGGCCTCCGGCAGGAATGCTGTAAATCAATCTCTGAAAGTCACGACATTTACGAAACCTATTTTTTAATTTCTAATATGGTTTTATTGCGTGGTTGAAGTACGAAGACAAAACAGGGATAATAGTCTAAAGATCTATCGGCCTCCGCCCGTAGATGCCACGAACGTGCGCGCTAACAGTAGATACCTGTTTATATCCCTTTTTATGGTATGTCATCGACAATCTTCGGGTGTCAATCGACTTTTAATTGAGCCCTCAATATTCGGGTGATATATTGATGTAGAGCGCTCTCGCATTTCCGTATTTATACAACACTAGCTTTTGCCCGCGGCTTCGCCCGCGATAGACTCGGTTTAATACCAAATACCGGGACTGCAGGCAATCCCGGGACGCTATTTCCTAAACTGCGCTTGCTAAAGTTTCACAGGGGTCAACTTCGAATTGCGGTGGGACTCCTTACAGGACACTGCCCACTCAACAGGCACTTGTTCATCATAGGTGTCACCGACAGCCCCCTATGCATAAGTTGCATGGCGGAGGACGAAACAGCCGCCCACGTGCTCCTGGAGTGCTCGGTGGTGGCGGAAGAACGATTGCAGTTTCCTGGGAACGTGGGAACTGCCCATAGAGTGTGGAAGCGACCAAGAAGGAGTGCTCCACTTCATGAAAGAGCTCGGGTGGCTGGAGTGACACTACCCGGGCGCCAACGTACAACGGACCGCCTTGAAGCCTCAGTGCGGAGATTTTTTTTTTTTATGTAATCCGGTATGGTTGGCTGAGTCGGAGGGGCCAAAGCACATGCCCCGACCAGCCAATATCACCTCCGAGAAGGTAGGTGCCATACCGGAGACTTCCCTGGATTGCAGGCTATATTGGACTAGAGGAGAACACAACCGAGGCTGCTATGCGGCCATCTTACATCCAGTACGGTGGTATCAACCCAGTCGGCTGCAATTGGAGCCTACCACCTAGTAAGGGGCAAGAGAAGGGACCTACAGTTTTACACCGGTTCCGAACGGTGAAGCAGCAGGTAAATTTACGTGCATACCGTAGGTATGCACGTACATTTTTCGTCAGAAAAAACTCATTGGTACACGCCGACCGGATTCGAACCTCGGACCTCTCGCATGAGGAGCCGATGCCCCGTCTATACTCGGTCATACTCGGTCGATACTCGGTCACCCGTCTTCTCAAGAGGCTGGGCAGCAAAAAACAAGCCGGAATAATATAGCCTGTATATTATTACGTATGTATGAATGTATGTATGTACACATGTTAAATGTAAAAAAAATATGAACCTTTATGAATGAACCCCTGATCGCTTCACGAAATCGTTTATTCCGCCGAAGTACATATAAATCTGAAAATCGCGTCTAAACAGCGCCATTACAGAATAATCTCGAAGCGCGTCGTTTTCGCGCGCCTTCATTCTCGTCTCCCTAATTGCATAACTTTTCGGTTGAGTGGGGGGCATTGTTTGCGATCATCCGTGAAAAGAAATTTATTTCGAAGCGATATTTGGTTCGAGGACAAAACGCTGTCTTTTTTTTTGGTTTGAGATCGTTGCCTTCCCTGTATAGGTATCTTCTTTGTATGCCTGTATGTTTACCTATCATATATCATAAATAATTATACTACTTTTTTTTTATGGAAACTGACACGGTTGGCTACATCACCTACAACGTCCGTGATGTCAGCCCATAACACCGGGTGAACTAGGTGCCATGTCAGCGCTTCCCCCTTTGATCGTGCCGGCTACACTGAACTGGTCGGAAAACACAAACTATTTACATAGCCGTTTCAACCGACGTTTCATTCAGTGCGGTGGTACCAACCCGGGCGGGTTAAACCCTACCACCAAGTAAGATTAGGAGGGAACGGACCTACAGTTTTACGAGGAATCCGAACCTCGGTCAGCCTCCAACGGTCAGCGGTCACCCATCCAAGTACTGACCGCACCCAGCGTTGCTTAACATTACATGCTTAGTATTTATAATTCTTCTGTACGTGTGTTTGTCACCTAACTCCGCTTAAACGCCTGGACTGATTTGGATGAAATTTTGTGTGTATATTTGAGTGGGTCCCTGGATGGTTTGAAAATACAATAGAGCCCGTTAGATGGCGTCGTAATAAGTTCACGCGGACGAAGTCGCGGGCACACCTAGTATTGTATATATATGTATATTTCTCTATTGATTTGTATATTTTGCGTTTTATTATCTGTTTAAATTTACTTTATTAGAAACACATTCACTCACAAGATTTCACAGTTTGGCTGGAGGAGAACGCCTACTGTGTTACAGTACCTTTTCTCAACAATTTTTCAAGGGCAATAAATATAATCATTTGATTTGATGTATTTTGCCCGGGGGAAAAGCGATGCGGTTTTCCGAATGACAAGACGTTGTGTTTCGCTCGGGTACCACACGATACATTTTGCTCGGCCACATGCGATTGGTTTGCTCCGAGATGAAATGAAGGGAAGCACTGACATGGCACCTAGTTCACCCGGTGTCGTGGACTGACATCGCGGATATTGTAGGTGATGTAGCCAACCGTGTCAGTTTCCATAAAAAAAAAGATAGGACGGTAAGTTTTGCTCGGGCACAAAAGCTATATGCATTCATATTCAGATTCAGATATTTATTTCGCTATAAGAACACACAAAATTATCAATATTTCATTGAGCCTTAATATTTTTTTTTTTTTTTTTTTTTTTTATGGAATCTTGACACGGTTGGCTACATCACCTACAACATCCGTGATGTCAGCCCATAACACCGGGTGAACTAGGTGCCATGTCAGTGCTTCCCTTCATTTCGCGCCGGCTACACTGAACTGGACGGAAAACACGAACTATTTACATAGCCGTTTCGACCGACGTTTCGTTCAGTGCGGTGGTACCAACCCGGCCGGGATAAAACCTACCACCTAGTAAGGTAAGAAGGGAAGGGACCTACAGTTTAACGTGGTATCCGAACCACGGTCAGCCTCCAACAGTCGGGCGGTCATCCATCCAATAACTGACCGCACCATTAAGCTGCCGAGGCTGACGATCCCTTAGTCGACTTTTACGACATGCGACGGGGAGAGATGCAGTGGGACTATTCTTTTTAAGTACCGACCCCACACGGTACAATATGCATATTCAGTATGGTTTGTCATAATTTTTTTTAATGTCCCGTTCAGCAATGCAGATTGAAGGCAGAATGCAGAATGCAGGCAGAAGGAAGAACCGGGCAAGAAACATTATAGAGCTTTTTTGAAATTTAACTTACATACTAAGTTTTAATCGTTTGCTCCTCTTTTGTCTGGTGACATATTTGCAATAATTATTTATGTGTGTTGAAATAATAATAATGCTTTTCATACTTATAAGAGAAGCATGCACATATAAATAAAATTGATGACCCAATAAAATTATTCGTTCAATTTTGATTACCAGCCAGTATCACAATTCGTTGAGTGTGTAACATTGTCTGCGATATAAATAAACACAACACGGAGTTTTATTTCAATTAGAAAGAAAATTTGTTTTCTAGAAATATTTCTTGTGAGGAAAATTATTTCAACATAAAATATTCCTTCTGTACGTTGTTTTCGAAAAAAAGACAAGACTATTATGCAAATTTCAAGTTTCGTGTTTCTATAGGTTACAGTCTGGATGTAAATCGGAATGCCGAAAACTAATTAATATAAAATAATTGAAAAGCGTTTAACCACCGAAAAAAGAATCGGTCAAGTGCGTGTAAGACTCGCGCGCCGAGGGTTCCGTATTCTTTTTATTCGCGCGTTTATCTAAACTTCTTCTAAACACGCCACATGCGTAATAAAAAAATTAAAAAATAAATTTTCACTTTATGGACCCGCTTAGTTTTTTTTTGCGTATGTATTAATTGAAATTTCTATGTTACAAAATAAACAATTTTCATACAAAGTTAAAATTTTCTAGGACTAGCCATTTAGAAGTTATACTTGTAACATACCTACAGAAAGACAGACGAACGGACGGACGGACAGACAAACAACGTAGGCTCACTATAATTTTTCCTTTTTTACCATTTCGGTACGGAATCCTAAAAAAAATATAAAATCGTGACGTGAGAAGCGGGCCAAGTTTGAACGAATGAAGCGAAAAACGGAAATTTTCTCAAAAAGTTCTCCTCGAAGGCTGTTCATTAGCAGTTTCGATTTGAAAGGAACGTTGAAGTTTTTGCGGTCGCAATAAAGCTGATTGTGGCGTGGAAGTAGACTTTAGTCGGAAATTTCGAGGATTAGGCACGTCCTGAGAGAATGAGAATTGAAAATACTTTAGCCAAAAAATTTACGCACAAAGGACATCTTTTTGAAGGGAATAAAATGTTATGACTGTAATTAAATGTAGGTATCGTGTTGTTAAAAACGACTGCTAGAAATATAATTATTATTCTGTGGGAAATTTAATTATTATTATTTATTAATACATACAAACATACGTCCGTCACACCTGTTTCCCCTAGGGGTAGGCAGAGACAACAGATCTCTACGTGCCACGATCCTGACACAACTCTGCCGCCTATTCCACTCTTATAATGTTGTTCATGCATGCTCGTCGGTTTCGGGTACTACGCACTTGACCCTTTTTTTGAGCACATAACCGATCAGTTCTAGGTACTTACGTGCGTTTAGGGCTACCGTATTTATTAATAAAAACCAAATAACACAACAAACCAAACATGATTAAATTTATAATATAATGTTTTGTTTGTTTCAGATCATATTCAACATTTATTCAAGAAACGTATGACGGTAAGCTATTCTTAACTTTATGTTTTTAGGGTTTCGTCGCAAAATGAGAAAAAAAGGACCCTTATGTGATCACTCTGGTGTCTCTCTGTCCGACTGTCTTGAGTTTTAAGTTGCCGACGAGATGTTTTATATCGTTTTTTATATATATAGACAACCGGCGCGTGAGTGTCTGTGCCCAATACTTCAACGGAAGATCAGACACAGAAAATAACATTACTCCTCGCGAAACCACACTCAGAGAATCCGAATCCACCTCACGAGGCTCACGAATCCGGTCGGCGTGTACCAATGAGTTTTTTTCTGACGAAAAAAATTACGTGGATACCCACACCTGCTGGTGAAAAAAAGTGCAGTATCCACCGCCGCATACCCGCCTGCGCTGTCGCTACACCACTCCTGGCAACTGCCGAGAGGAAAATCTTGCACGAGTTCCGACTTTTCTTATGTAATCCGGTGTGGGTGGCTAAATCAGAGGGGCCAAAGCACATGCTCTGACTAGCCAGTGTCACCTCCGAGAAGGTAGGTGCCATACCGGAGACTTCCCTGGATTGCTGACTATACTGGACTAGAGGAGAATACAACTGAGGCTACTATGCGACCATCTTACATTCAGTACGGTGGTACCAACACAGTCGGCTACAATTTGAGCCTACCAACTACTAAGGGGCAAGGGAAGGGACTTACAGTTTTACACCGGTTCCGAACGGTGAAGCAGCAGGTGTAGATATGCACGTAAATTTTGTATTGCACTGCGAGTGTATGGCGCTGCAGCTGGGTGAAGTTCGCTTGGTCAGCACATACGTGTTGTCACGTTGCTAGCTGGACACCGTGTTCGAGTACCAGAGGCCAATCGAAAGTCCAGTGGAACGCGACAACCGTGCACCGCTGCCGTCTCTCGTGCTACTTGTAGACCTCAACACATCGATTTCACGAAAACGCCGAACAGTAGACTCACGTAGTTCACTCACCCTAACACACACACACACACACCCTAATAACACCCTCACCCTCACACACACCCGCACACCCTTGTCAATTGTATGTTATGTTAGTTACTTATTATAATTTTTTTGTATAATATGTTATTGTCATTGTTGTTTGTTTGTTTTTAGTCTTGTCCTTGGTTGGAAAGGGGAGCCCCTGAAAATCAGCTTCGCTGTCTCGGATAGTGTCAGCTGAGTGGGCTCCCTTTTCGTCACATGTTATATGTTCATTAGTGTTTGTAATAATTTGAGTTGTTGTGTGACGAAAAAATAAATCATAAATCATTTCATTTAATTTCATTTAGTTTTTGCTGACTTATTTGGGTTTCGACCCGTTCTTCCAATCGAAGATAACCGAAGAGACGACGACCGTTGGAGTAACCGCGTCCTACACTGGCGGCCGTGGACAGGAAAACGGAGTGTGGGAAGACCGCCCGCCAGCTGGGACATCATCAAGTACGCCGGCGGAAAGCAGTGGTTCCGTACAGCTGAAGGCCGGGAGGACTGGAGGAAAATTGGAGAGGTGTATGTCCAGCAGCGGAAACTTACACGCTGACTGACTGACTTCCAATCAAAGTCCCTGATGGAATTTTCTCCAACACTGACATAGAAGGTGGTATCACGGAGACAGTTTTTTTCCGACTTCAAAAAAAAGGAGGAGGTTCTCTATTCGACTGTTTTTTTTATGTTTGTTATCTCAGAACTTTCGACTGAGTAAATCGATTTTGAAAATTCTTTTTTTATTTGAAAGTTAGTGCTTCCCGTGTTGTCCCATTTTGGTCAAGGTCGGATTGGAAAGCGAGGCGCAATCGCGAGGCCGAAGGCCGAGCGATTCCGCTGAGTACATTGTTATTAGCAAAAAAATAGTAAAAAAAACTGTGAAATAAAAAACTATTTAAAAAAATATAAAATCCGCCTTTAAAAATGTATGAAATAAAAAAAAAATCGAACTCTAGAGTTGAAGGCGGTGCTAAAGCAAGCAAAAATAACCCACCGCCTTCAACTCTAGGGTTTGATTTTTTTTTTATTTCATACATTTTTGAAGGCGGTTTTTATATTTTTTAAATAGTTTTTTATTCGGAAACTGGCACTGTGGCTGTGACCAGGAGTTTATCGGAACATCAGTCAAACACAACACAATACAACACAACATAACACAACACAACACAACAGAATACAATACAAAATCCCTTCGGTATTAATTTCTTGCACTCCAGTAAGTACCACCGGAGCGAACATGTAAATAAATGGAAGGGAATATCGGAAAGCCACAGAGTATCGGGCGAACGCGATAAATCTGAAACTCATAAGCTTTTAACATAAAATATGGCCTCAAAGAAAACAATGGCATTGCATATGTGCGGTAAACAACTCAAACGGATGGAAAAGCCATAAGCTCGGCGAGCGGTAAAAAAGTTAACGTCGATACGTGTATGAATGGTGTGCACAAAGATAGGTAAGGCATAACATTCGTATAGCAAGTGAAGTAAAATTGTGTGCACAAGAGAATTACAAATAATACGTCTACGTGTCCTACTTGTGGACCAAATTTTGATCAACATGCTTGAATAATTTATTCGTCAGAAGTATCCTGTATGCGTACACACAGAGTAGTGTACACAGAACAGCGATGGGCGGCCGCCTTCCACCGGTGGGCGACGCGCGCAAGTCCCTTCAGCTGCCCCTAAGTCTGAAAGTTGAGTCGAGAGATTAGATCAGTTTCTAACCAAACTGGGTACGTCGTCACCAACTGGGGTCATACGTCGCAGTGGACGTGGCATTGCAGCAGTCACGTCTATGGGGTGTTCGCGCGCAACCCCAATACACGTGGAATTAACTGGCGCGTGATTGGTGGACTACGGAGTTATACTTCGCACGGCTACTCTCCGCACTGGCAACATTATGTTTTAATTGAGAAAAAGGCAAAATTGACGATGGCACTATACACAAGATATAGATAATGTAAATAGGCAGAGTGGTCAGATTCTTGAGTATTCATGTTTATGTTAATGTTCTTGTGAGCGGTAGTATGGGTTAAATTATTGTAAGTTACTTTAATATCATACTTATAAGGTACTAACAAAGCATTGTGACTTGCGAAGTTTGTTTGTCAGTTCTTCTTCGCATTGAATTTAGAATTGGCGGAATTTTCGACATGTCCAAGCGTAGGTTACCTAGCTATGGATGAAATTATACAATAAACAATAGAAATTAGCGCCAGCAACAACTCCTCATGTCTTCTTTCCGTGGATTGAATCGTCAACTAATTAAGAAATTGTATACAATGCGTAATGCATACATAGCGTCACGTGTGCTTCGCAATGGTTTAGGCAGAAACTATGTTCTTTATACATGCTCTTCGGTTACGGGTACCCACTACGCATTTGACCCTTTTTGGGCACACGCCCGATCTGGTCTAGGTACGTACGTCTAGGGCAACCCTTACCGACCCTTCCGCTCACATATAGCATGGACGGCCTAACCTGAGGCGAACACACTTACTTACACAAATGCATTTCTCTAATACAAATGCTTAACATGCACCTATACATGGCCTGAGCACTACTACACTCGCATAATTTTATGCTCATAGTCATGCGTGAATGTATTTGTACGCCTCAGGTTAGAATGAACGACCTATACACTCGCAATAGCTGTTCTATCGTATTGAATTCTTTATCGTGCCGTACAAAATGGAGGGCGAACTGAACGAGCTCATCTGGGGAGTGTGGGCATACAGCGGCGCTGCTATGCTCTTTCATAATGCCTATATAATAATACCTGGCGGCAGGGACGTATTTAGACGTTTGTATGTTTGACTAAACGCATTGGAAGATGTGTTCAAGATGCTTGAGTGGGACAACATGGGTATAAATGTGAATGGAGATCTTCTCAGTCATCTGCGTTTCGCCGATGACATTGTTCTTCTGTCAAATTCCCGAGATCAGCTTCAGATCATGCTGGAAGACCTTTATACAGCGTCGATGAAGGTTGGTCTGAAGATGAACCGGGACAAAACCAAGGTCATGGCGACCGAGGTTATGACGGGAGGACAAATTGTTATTGGCGGAGAAGTGATCGAACAGGTTGAAGAGTACGTATACCTCGGTCAAATTCTGCGGCTTGGTAGACAAGGTCTGCTTAAGGAGGTGGAGAGACGCATTCAACTGGGTTGGGCTGCCTTTGGAAAACTAAAATTCGTCCTGAAGTCTGACCTTCCGCAGAATTTAAAGACCCGTATATATGACCAGTGTGTCCTCCCGGTTATGACGTACGGGTGTGAAACGTGGACTCTGACGGTCGCTGTTGTCCAAAGGTTGAAAGTTGCCCAGCGAGCAATGGAGCGAGCCATGCTGGGAATATCGCTACGTGATATGGTGCGTAACGAGGCAATCCGCCGACGCACCAAAGTAGTCGATATTGGACACCGGGTGGCTAAGCTCAAGTGGCAGTGGGCTGGGCACGTTAGCCGAAGAGACGATGACCGTTGGAGTAACCGTGTCCTACACTGGCGGCCGTGGACAGGAAAACGGAGTGTGGGAAGACCACCCGCCAGGTGGGACGACGACATCAAGTACGCCGGCGGAAATCAGTGGTTCCGTATCGCTGAAGGCCGGGAGGACTGGAGGAAAATTGGAGAGGCGTATGTCCAGCAGTGGACGCTTACACGCTGACTGACTGACGGAATTAAAGTTGCCTTTTGTGTGAACTGTTATTTACTTGCTGTTATACAATATATAATATTTAATTTAATTTTCATTGGTTTAATGCCGTGATTAAAAAAATTAAAATAAACTATATTGTACACCAAATGTATTTAAATACACAATGTATTAATAAAACAACATTACACAATAAAACAAATTAAAATAAATAATAAAAGATTTTATAAAATGTAATAATTACATACAATAGATATTATTGTACACAGACACAAGTAGGTGTCCAAGGTAGCTAACTGAAAAACATGAAAATGCTCATTATTAACATTTCATACATAAATTTAACATTCTATAATCATCCCCAGATATCCCCAGATATATATTTGATTAGTGAAAGCAGTTTTTTTTTTATGAATAGTTTATCCATTACAGACATAGAAACATATTGAATTTTATAACAACTTTACTATAGTAGTATCAAAGCGTCTTGGCATGTCGGGCAATAAAGTTTTATTACCTAGGGAAGCGAAACTGCGCGCGGCGCTTTGTCGAAAAAAGGTCTTCTTGGTCGACAGAAAGTTACTCGCGTTTATTTGAATTTACCTGAATTAATAACATCCTTTAAAATGTCATGATTACTATGGTCATAAAATGTAATTGCCCAACCTGCCAGGATCCTTTGGTACTACTATATAAATTATAGAAATCTCCAGCCCCCATGAACCTGTCTGCCCGAACGGCTTATATCCTAAATATGCCTCTGGTTGTCGGCTTACATTGCGTATCGTTGGAGCCTGCAATAGTGTACTCGAGCTGGCTTAGTCCCATTCATCATTGGACGGAGCCTACAATGGTGACATTGTGAATGCCTTTGAGAGAGAAGTCTAGGTCAGAGAATAGTCCTAGGTTAGGTGTCGGATTTTTTTTACTTTGGTTGAAATTAAATTTATTCGAATTGTATTACGCCGAGAGAATATTTGTGTAACCATTTTTAAACAGAGATTTAGTATTACCTGGTTGGTAAATCTAATCAATAAAGCAGATAATCGTTTTAACTTCATTTATAAGTTTATGGTTATACGCTTATAAGTAGCGGAAGGAGGAAGCGATGCATAAGGCCCTCATTTTTCCGCTCTACGAGGATTGTCAGTATTGCAACCAAGGAAGAGGGGGTTACCGGCCCCACACGGTACTATATGTAACGGCCCCACACGGTACATTTGTTTGTACTTAATATGTTTATATAGCATTATTTGCATTTCCTTTTAACTTCGCCGTAGTCGCGTAAAACTGGCGCTGCGACATACTTTTGCAACAAATTTTCATAAATGTAATCTAGGCTAGATGGAGAAAGGTATTCGGGCTTAAAAGAATGCCAATGAATTGGACATTTTGACAATTGGGCCAATACACCCCGGAGCCACAAAATACACTTCAGGTCTTTGTAATAAGGTTAAGTTTTGTTTCAAATGATGATTTGTTTGCATTCAAATGAATGAACTGAAAAATCAAAGTGTTCTAAAAATAATATCAAAGACACATAAATAACTACACCAGATTTTTTTTTAGAATAGTTTAGTTAGAATAAAGTTGAAATAATTAGTAGATCTTCTGTAATATAGATTGACTTGTCATGCATAAGTGTTGCTATCCAAATGAATGAACTGAGAAGACAAAGTGTTCTAAAAATAATCTCGAGATATACGTACTTCTACTAGCTCTCACTACTTGAACCAAATTTGGCAACAACAATATTCTCTTCGCCAAAACAAAGCTTCATTTTCCCTTAATCACGTCTCCACATGTTATCTCGTCCATAGCAGTAATTGGGCCATTTTTCGGAGACTTCTTAAAGTTAAGCACCGACTTTGGGCATTAAGATTGTATCGGGACTGGGGAGAGCTTGGTGTCGCCATATCGTTTCAGGGGCTATAGTAGAAGGCAGTCAAGATTAATTATCTACGCTTTAAGTATATAAAGTTTGAGTAAGTTTTTGGAAATAAATTTTACTCAATTCTTTTTTCATAAAGTTTTTTTTTTAACCAAAATGGTTCAATTCTCTTACTTTAAAGGGGTGAAAAATATATTTATTGCACAATATGAAATTAACAAATTAAAGACTAATAATAAATTAACCTAAACAACATAAAAAATTTCACACATATTTTGGTCACTCTCTCCTCGTAGGGTACCCAAAACGCTCGCAGCATTCCCGCGCTGGATAGCGATTGCTATCCGCTGTTTAAGGTATTGCCCTGCCTTAACCCTTTATAGGATGGCAGAACAAAGTGGCCACTTTACTGGCCACTTGCATTAAAGGTCACACTTTATACAAGTTTGGTCTAATTATGATCCTTATAGTAATAAGCAGTCGCCGATAGAGTACAGTGGCCAGTGGACTGTACACCTCTATTCAAATAAGCGTCAAGTAAAATCAGGCGAACAAATTACGGGTGGCCAGTACACTGGCCGCCTGCACTTTGTTCTAGCCGTCCTATAAAGGGAAGATTGCCTGACAGGTCAATTAATTTTTGACTTAAAACGGAGGTTAGTGACTTTGCCTCTTTGCTCCAAGCACCTAAAGTCTCGACGGCAAAGGCCACGAAATCGTGATTGGTCTTAATTGTCAAGTACTTTAGGTGCTTCGAGCGAGCTGCTGATTCCGCGGCGGCGCCAGCATGGCGAGATGTGGCAGACACATGAGATTCTCTTACTTTTGATTCAGTTTTTTTAAGTATCATGGCGATATTTCACAGTGTGGTCTTCTTTCGATTACTTTTGATTCACTTCAAGATAATAAAAAAAGTTATAAGATAATAATAAAAATATCCAACAAAAGAACCGGAAAAATGTGGAACGCACTCCCTGTCCATCCATTTCATCCCAAGTACAGCCTTTGGTTTTTCCAAAAGGGGTATGAAAATGCTTCTATCCGGCCGGGCATGGCATTCGCAATGCCCGCGCATGACAGAAGGTCTACGGACATCGTTAGACGCCTATAACTTGTAGGTGAAACGATGGCACATGTCGCGCTTTCCATAAATAAAAACACACATATTAAACAGAAAATGAAAATTTATGACAAAAATAATAAAAATATTCCTGAATCCCCGAGAGATCACTTATTGTCCCGAGAACGAGCGCCTCAATTTCTCGCTGGATGTCGATACTCGAGACTAATACTTTGTGTGAAGAACGCTTTGACACCACGACGCGACGGTCCCCGGAGGACAAGAGATATTTAACATCCGGGATCCACTCGACAAGAGTCTCCTCAGCAAAGGCTTGCGGTTGTGTTTGTGGAATTATTGCGAGTCGTGTCTCTAGTGGTTACGTATCTGGCTTCTCCTACGATATGTCGTAGGCTTGGGTGAGGCCACCAGGATCCCCTAGAATCCCCCTCTCCCCGGCGACACTATTTTCCTCTGCTTTGACGCTGATTCTGTGATATCGCTATGGCGGTAGCGTATTATTTGCATTACACTAACCGGCAAACCTAAAACGGATCGTTACTGTAGGAACATGCTGTAGGTGTCTATGAACCTTCTGTGATGCAAGGGATTGCAAATGCCATGCAGGCATGACAGGACGTCTCCAGGGAAGTCTCCGGTATGGCACCTACCTTCTCGGAGGTGATATTGGCTGGTCGAAACATGTGCTTTGGCCCCTCCGACTCAGCCACGCATATCGGATTACTTACATAAAAAAAAGGACACTTTTCACACCCCTTTTGGCTATCTATGCGGGAGGTGTGCCTCGCCCATTGCCATTTGAGCTTTGCCAATGATTGAGCAATATAAAATACATCGGTTTTGCGACCGATGGTTGAAACCATTATAGAATCCCGTATAACAATAATCCTGAAATGATGTCGTGGACAAGATTGAATAGAATAAATTGTACTTTAAAGTAAAGTAAAAAGTAAAAATGTATTTATTTGTGAAAAATGCGCCCGTCTACATTTTTTGCCTCCGAAAATAGCCACTACGGCCGTAGCGTCGGAGACACAGTAATTCTACAAAATATAATAAAGTTTGCGGGCCTTAACTATAGATAACAAAACATAGGTAACAATAAGTTCGACATAATATATAGGTTTCGTTCTTCGTGTATCTTTTCCGAATACTTTGCGAAACGTGATAGTCGGTATTGGGCTGTAATTTACCACAGTTCTTGCAGCACAACACTGATTGCTCTGCTGACCCCGATTGCCGGGATACATCATGTGGTATGTAGGTGTATGTAGGTAGTATTGATGTGCTGCGATGGTGTCGGAATCCAATTTGATTTTGGGACGAATTTCGAGAATTTTTTCATCAAACTGCAACTCGTCGTTTCATGAATGACATTGTGACAACCGTTCGGAATGAAATTATTCAAGAACCTCTCGTTTAATTTGGACTTTTTGACGGTTCGATTGCTTCGACGACGGGGCCATCTTCTTCCCTTTGACTTATACAGGGTGTAAAAACGGCGAGTACATTAAATTTAGGAAATGATTATAGGGGTCAGGAGTAACAAAAAAGTCAAATAACTTTTTTCTCAATTCTCTTTAAATAAAAAGTTACAGTTTTCATACAAACTAATTGATTATTTTCGTGTAAAAATTATCCAATGACAACTGGGCGGCACGGGGGGGGTTGGGGGGGAGCGGGTGAGACGTGAGCGCCTCGGTCGGAGGTGTTGGCGGGAGGGGCGGGGGTCAGTTTTGTGAGTGGAGGACTGGAGGTCGGCAGGCGGAGGGTGCGGACGAAAACATATATTTCAAAAATTCATATCTCGAAAACTAGACACTTTAGAGAAAAACTTCACTTGCTTTTTAGTCTTGGAAAAACATGAGGATTGCGCTGGCGAAATTAATGTACACGCCGTTTTAACACCCTGTATATTAATATTACTAACGTAAGGTAATGCCCATACGATAGTAATACGAACAAAATAATGTCCTCACTAAAGTGCTGGTCAAAAATAATTCTTATAAAATTATTAATTCAAACTAGCAAATTCTTTAATTTCCCAAATAAATATAATCGAAATTTATCATAATGTAAATTTATAATATATTATAAATTTTCCAAATTGTTTTTTTAAAAGGTCGATTCACCACTTTAGTGAAGATATTTACTGAGTTCGTATGGTACCGACTTCCATTCGCTAGTAATCTATACATATAATAAAATCGTTAAATTAATAATCTCTCTTTGTCTGTACGCGCATCACGCAAAAACCACTGAACGGAATTTGACGAAACTTTGTATAGTGACAGTGTATATTCCGGATTAACATAATAAACAAAAAAATATAATAAAAATTAAAATTATTATAAAATTTTAATGTCAAGTTGACAACGGAGAACTGTCATCTCGACGTGAGCTGGCCGGTGACAAAATGTTTGATAAATAAAAAATAAAAAAAATTGAAGTCCAACTTGCGTTGCTGTCATTGGTGCAATTTATATTTCTGTTGCCCGCGGCTTCGCTCGCGTGAAATTCGTATTTTAAAAAAAAGTAAGTAATTAAAGGTGGAGCCGAAGGCGGATCTGCGCTCACGTAAACGATATTCTTTCTCGATGAAAGTAACTAAGGGCGAGGCGGAAGTCGGAGCTGAGTTCAGGAAGAAGAAAAACATTATTTCTTGAATGAAGTAAGTAACTATGGGCAGGCCGCAGGCCGAGCTGCGTTCAGGAAGAAGCTAAACCATCTTTAAGAAAGTAAGTAACTAAGGCGAGGCCGAAGGCCGAGCTACGTTCTGATAAATGATAAACCATCTCGAAGAAAGCAAGTAACTAAGGGCGAGGCCGAAGGCCGAGCTGCCTTCAGGATGAAGCTAAACCATCTCGAATAAAGTAGGTAACTAAGCGATATTAAGATTGAGTTAAATTAATTTAAATTTTATTATAAAGTCCACGCTTCTGACGGCAAACATACCGTGCATCCTAAAACCTTGCGGTTATTCCCGGCTGGAGGGCAAGAGGCCCGATGGTATCACCTTAGTTCCATGGGCTAAGGGTAGGACTTTGATGTGGGACGCCATTTGTGTTCTCACATTGGCTTCAAGTCACGTTCGGACATCTTCAAGAGCGGCCGGCGCGGCCGAGGCCTGGGCGGACAGCCTCAAACGCAATAAAATTTGTTGCGTTTGCGGTTGAAACCCTCGGTCCGTGGAGCAGTCATTGAAGCCAAAAGCTTCTTGAAGAGACTTGGGCCTCTGCTGGTGGACGCAACTGGTGTCCCGCAATCAAGGGCCTACTTCATTCAAACGGTAAGCCTTGCCATCCAGCGGAGTAATGCCGCAAGTGTTCTAGGAACATTTGAAAACGCCCCTTTTTATGATAGTTATTTTAATGTTTGTTAGGTAGGTTTTAATTATTTAGTTATTAATATTACTTTTTTATATTTTATTAAATAAATAGATGGAGTAAACGATATTATATGCTATCCAAGAAAGGAAGTCATTTAGGGCGAGGCCCGACGGCAGAAGAGGGTTTTTGGTTTACCTGAACGCAGCTCGGCCTTCGGCCTCGCCCTTAGTTACTTACTTTCTTCGAGAAGGTTTATCGTCTTCCTGAACGCAGCTCGGCCTTCGGCCTCGCCCTTAGTTACTTACTTTCTTCGTGAAGGTTTATTGTCTTCCAGGATGCAGCTGGGCCTTCGGCCTCGCCGTTAGTTGCTTAATTTATTTGAAAAGATTTATCGTTTACCTGAACGCAGCTCGGCCTTCGGCCTCGCCCTTAGTAACTTAGATTATTCTTTGAAATACGATGAATACGATACGAATGACGATACTTTGATTTCACGCGAGCGAAGCCGCGGGCAACAGCTAGTGTACAAATAAATGTTTTAAAACTTTTGTTATAACGAAAGTTGGCACAATTTTTTTTTTAATTTTTTTTTTATGGAAACTTGACACGGTTGGCTACATCACCTACAACATCCGTGATGTCAGCCCATAACACCGGGTGAACTAGGTGCCATGTCAGTGCTTCCCTTCATTTCGCGCCAGCTACACTGGACTGGACGGAAAACACGAACTATTTACATAGCCGTTTCGACCGACGTTTCGCTCAGTGCGGTGGTCCCAACCCGGCCGGGATAAACCCTACCACCTAGTAAGGTAAGAAGGGAAGGGACCTACAGTTTAACGTGGTATCCGAACCACGGTCAGCCTCCAACAGTCGGGCGGTCATCCATCCAATAACTGACCGCACCATTAAGCTGCCGAGGCTGACGATCCCTTAGTCGACTTTTACGACATGCGACGGGGAGAGATGCAGTGGGGCTATTCTTTTTAAGTACCGACCCCACACGGTACACCACAATTAGCCACATCGCACGGTACGCCCACGGGGTATGACAGCCAATCAGATCTTATTTCTATCGAAATGATGTGCCATGTTTCCCTTTCGTTGAAATCATCAATATTTTAAATTAATTGTAAAATAAAATAAATTTTACAATTTGTGTCACTATAAACTAGATAGAATTAGATAGAAAATACTTTAATGCTCCAAAAAGTTTTTCACAGAAATAAGCACAATATAACATTTACATGAACGGGAAAGGCGAACTTACCTCTTACACAAATTTCTTCCAATCGACACTTTGAATGTTTGAAAGTCGAATAATATAGTTAAATGTAAGTAACTAGTAGCAGAAGACTTAATTGTGAGAAATTGAAGATAAAATAACTAATACTATAAGATACTTTCTAATAATAATACATGTAAGTACATCCTAGTTAAATAAAAGCTGTACCTACTTATATGAATGAAAATACAGAAGGAAGAAATTAAAAAGGGTAAACTCTTTAAACTGGTAAGAAATTAGAAGAAGAAGTATTTATTTCAAAATTTCACCCTCGATTGTGGAGATCTGAAAGAGAGGTGCAAAAAAGGGAACAGTGAAAATTCAAGGGATTTTTTTTATAAATCAAAGCCACAACAAAGGCTTAAGGGCTTTTAGAAGTACGCACAGGGACCCTTTAGAAGGAGCGACGTTGTCCTGGACATCAACTTTTTAAAAGCCATCAAAGTAGATATTCCAATCGCCTTACCTTTAGCCACTCGGTTTCTTGCCAAAATAACTTTTCTTGAGCAAACTTTTCAACCTCCGCTAGTACTTATACGGGTGAGTTCAAGGAGAATAGGGTTGAAATTTTATGTCAACCGGTGAAGGTAAAATATTTTCTTTGTAAGTATTATAAACAGTGTGGGGCCGGTGTTAAAAAAGAATAGCCCCACTGCATCTCTCCCCGTGTATGTCGTAAAAGGTGACTGAGGTGTAAGGACGAGGTGCCTTGCTAAAGGATGACAGGCCAGGCACTTCACACCTTGGCACGTATGTTTTTTGTAAGATTAAAAAAATACACAGAAAATCAATTTAATGTGGGGAAAATAAAACTATGGAATATCGGAACAATGACATTACTTCCGACATCAAGTAGGTACGTCGACGGAGAGCAGTGGTTCCGTACCTCTGAAGGCCGGGAGAACTGGACGAACAATGGAGAGGCGTGTGTCCAGGAGTGGACGCTTACACGCTGACTGGCTGACTGACTGTGATGATTTCCTGAAAGCCGCCGAAGAAAAAAATCTTTCTTAAAACGTATTTACATACATATATACATAGCGTCACCCCTGATTCCCGGTGTGGTAGGCAGATACAACGAATCTCCATTTTCCACGATCCTGACACACTTCTGCCGCCTCTTCCACTCCCATAATGTTCTTCATGCATGCTCGTCGGTCACGGGTACTATGCACTTGACCCTTGCACATGCCCGATCTGGTCTAGGTACGTGCGTCTTGGGCGACCCTTCCCGACTCTTCCACTAACATCTCAAAACTTCTTTCTATACAAAATACCGTAGTACCTTGATTTACTTCCGGTTTACTTTATTATCTATACTTGTTTTTCTATAATATGTTCTTAGTTTTAAATACTGTGTGTGTATGCAAATTTTTTCGTAAACTACATATATAGGCTGAACAAGTCATTTCTGCTATCGTTTATTAAACCAAACTTTACTTACCGCTTGCTTTTTGTAAATAAACAAATCTCTCTCTCCAAAGCTTTGATGTTTCCTAAAAATCCCCTCTATACTCTCTCGCGGGATCGCGTCCACTAAGCCGGGGTATTTGAAGATTAAGAAAAAACTCGCCAGTTGTGGGAACTCGTCCGTGTTGTATTAGTTTGGAGCTGGATTTATTCTTGTATTTCTTCCGCCCGGCCTGGGGGCGAATTCACTAGCAGAATAATCGAGAATCGAGTATGATACTTCCAGTGGGGTGGGCAGAGACAACGGATCTCCACGTGCCACGATCCTGACACACCTCTGCTGCCTCTTCCACTCCCATAATATTCTTCATGCATGCTCATCGGTTACGGTACACTTGACCCTTTTTGAGCTCGTGCCCGATCTGGTCCAGGTACGTGCGTCTAGGGCGATCCTTCCCGACTCTTCCACTCACATTTGCTTCATAAATTTCTTCGTTAGTCTCCTATCATCCATTCTTCTTACCGAAGCACCGAAGCATTCCTTTCTTAATCCTTAATAAGTACATTAATAATGTATTAATGGTGATTTTCATTAATTATTTGATTGGATTGATATATTGAATGCTTTTATTCGATGCTTTTTAGGGTTCCGTATCCATATACAGAAGCCTATTACTAAGTTTGCGGCGTCTGTCTGTCTGTAATGTCTATCCCTCCGTTCGTCCGTTCGGTAATATGTGTTATTATGGTGGATATGTCAGCAAAGCGTAAAACATTAAGGGGGGTCCTCATACAAGATACGTGCAAAGAATAGATTCAGGCTAGTACAAATTCTGGCTACTAAATAATAGATGTCGCCCCAGGTAGTTTACATTGGAGATATACAAAATATTTTTTGACAGGTATGTTATGACGAAACTACGGAACCCTTCGTGAGTGAATAAAACTTGCACTTGACCGATTTTTTTGATATTATTTTTATAAACTTTTATATTAATTATTGAATATTTTTATAATTAAAAAAATATATAATATACGTGTTATTTTTAGGGTTACCTATCGATATGTTGACACTTACTAAGCCGAAATATCTGGAAATATCAATCAATCAATCAAATATACCATATTTTCAAACTAACCATTGGGGTGTGGAAAAGCGCATAGGGCGGACAATGCAGTGGTAAAGTAAAGATCGAAGGGAAGCACTGACATCACAGATGTTGTAGGTGATGTAGCCAACCGTGTCAGTTTCCATAAAAAAAAGTAAAGTCTGAAGAATAAAACTAAATAAACTAAAAAAATTAAATAAATGGACGCAAACATTTATATAGATACATAAATTAAATATTATATTTATCAAAGAGATTGTATAATACAAACTCTTTGATATTTATGTATAAATTACATACACCGTGTCTCAAAACTCAACGTCAAGCGGGAACCAGGGAGTAGGCCAGTTTATGACTACCCAGGGAAAAATAAGAAGAAAAAATCGGAGTCATTAATTTTTTTAGAAAATAATTGACTTGAATATTTTTTTTTGGTAAAACTCCAGGCATTCTGGTTTTGTTTGGGATACTGATCAATAGCAGAGTCATTTAGGCTACCAATAATTTTTTTTTAACATTTATAGTTGCTTTGTAGTCATAGTACCTAAAAATGTCAATTTTCAACGTTTCTCAAAAAATGCTCATATTATCATTAAAAACAAATGACTCCGAATTTTTCCTATTTTTCCCTGGGTAGTCACAAACTGGCCTACTCCCTGGTTCCCGCTTGACGTTGAGTTTTGGGACAACCTGTATAATATACAAATATATTTTTTTACATTTAAAACCAACTGAATATAAGTTCCAAGATTGTAATTATCTAAAATTAGGTAATTATTTCAGAATATATTAATTCCATAAAACCTAATACAATAAAATTAAACTAAAATTAAGAAATATGATAAAACTAAACTAAAATAACTTATAAACTAAACCCAAAAAATAAAAAAAAAATAAAAATTAAAACTACCTATAAATAATATATTTCATTTAAATTTGACAGAGTCGCTGCACCGGTGCAAGTGCCAAGTACGCACGCCGCGTCTTATCTAAAATTGTGTAATATCGTACTCGATTCTCGACTTCTTGCTAATAAATAGACCTCTATGTTCCGCAGTGCAGTAAGCCTTTACATCCAAGCTGAATTCTTTTGTCACTCGTGGAGAAATAGATGTCACACTTTTCTCTGCGGTGGTGGTGGTTCAGCACGATTTTCTTTACGGACGTCAACGTAATGTGAATAATGGTGAAATGTATTGTGTGTCACTTCTGGTTTGAGCATTTGAAAAACTGAACGAAGTTAAAAATGTTGATGTAATATTGAAATATTACAGAATGCAACGCAACGCAAGGTTTCGGAAAAACAAAAATAAAATCCTTTGATTATATTGTCGATAGCTGTTTTTTTACAATTCGTAGTTTTGCAATAAAAAAATACATACATACATACATACCGCACGCTGTATCCCGACAACCGGGGTAAGCATAGTAGTCGGTGTTGAGCTGTGAGTACTCTTGTAAATTACAGCTTTAACACGGTCGGTGTTTACAAAGTCACGTTTAGCAAAGTATTCGGACAAGATCTATCAAGCAGCAACTAAGGCACGAAGACCCACCTGCTAAGGAGAGAGGTGGCTGGCCCGTCGCCCTTTAGCACGTGATCGTGCCTTTATCCCTTAGACGCCTTTTACGACATGCACAGGGAGAGATGCAGTGGGGCTATTATTGTTAGGTACCGGCCCCACACGGTAATAAAGGCAAAGTAAACGGAATTTTCGTTTACGCTACAAATTTCCGTGCGATGCATTCTTTTTTATGTTTATGGAAACTGAAACGATTGACTACATCACCAACAACATCCGCGATGTCAGCCCATAACACCGGGTGAACTAGGTGCCATGTCAGTGCTTCCCTTCGGTCATGAAGTATTTACTCTACTCCCACCCGAAAAAAAGCACGCGTGTCGCTATCATGCTTGCTATATATCACACACGCTGAATCCCGACAATCGGGGTAAGCAGAGTAATCGGTGTTGTGCTGCAAGAACTCTGGTAAATTACAGCACAACACCGACCACCACGTTTCGCAAAGTATTCGAACAAGATTCAATAGATCAAGCAGCAAGTAAGGCACGAAGACCCACCTGCTGCATGACTCGGTGGTAGTACTGTGCCAAGGTGAGAGGTGGCGAGCCTGTCGCCCTTTAGCACGGCATCTTGTCCTTATCCCTTAGTCGCCTTTCCGACATGCATGGGGAGAGATGCAGTGGGGCTATTCTTTTTAAGTACCGGCCCCACATGCTGGCTTATCCGTGGAAATCATGGTCGACGCTGTCCCGCACCTAGGGCATAGCATAAGCGTAACCTGGCGCAGGCTTTCACCATCTCTAGTGTGTATGAGAGGTTGTCAGAGGGGTGTGACAGGACATCGAACCCCCCGCCTCTCGCAAACGGCCTACAAACAACCAAACAGCGTAAACAATTTCAAAGTGTCAAAGTCAGCATAATTACCATAATAATTTGCCACAACGCAGCGCTCCCATTCGGCGAGCAATTTGGGAAAATCCCAAAGAATTCAATAGAATAGAAGTGGTATTTTCATTAATTTTTAGGGTTCCGTACCATACTGGTACGGAAGCCTATCATTGATTCTACGCCGTCCGTTCGTCTGTCCGTCCTTTTAAAGGGTTGTATCTTTGAACCGTAATACGTAACCTGTTAAAATGTATTACATAATTTGTGTTATTATGGCGGATATCGTAGCAAATAAAAAAAAAATAAGTACAAGAAACATGTTTTTTTTTTCAGCGCCATCTACCGAATGATTATTAAACATTTAAACTACAAAAGTATGAAGGGTAAACGATAGATGGTGTGAGGGAACACATGTAATCATGTTGCCATTTTACTTGCTACATACGAAGGACTCAATATATCAATACAAAAAAATAAGATGTGCCGAACGCGAAATTGCAGCGCACACTCGCTATACGTGCAACAAGAAGGAACATATTATCGATACGGAACATTCTGTATGTGAACAGCTTTCTCACTTAACAGGTTTTGCGGTACGGAACCCTCGATGCGCGTATCCGACTCGCACTTGGCCGGTTTTTTCCTCTATCGTAAAAAGAGTAATACATGAACGCATCAAACTCGATGTGATTATAGTGCAAACTCTAAACTAAAAGAACAAATAATAAAAACCGTCCAATTTCGTGGTGGTACGGAACCCTTAATGCGCGAGTCAAACTCGCACTTGGCCAGTTTTTAGATATTAAGTCGTAGGGCAATTTTGAACCTTTGGACGATAGCTACCACCACAGATGACAGAGAATAAGGGATGCTTAAGCGCTGTTACGCGCACTTTGTAATTATTATTCGCCTGATGGCCGATCTGGTCTAGGTACGTGCATCTCGGGCGACCCTTCCCGACTCTTCCACTCACATTCGCTCTATAAACCTATTTATTTTAGTCTGTCATCCATTCTACCAACATTCCTATGAATATGAATATGAAATGAAATAAAGAATCCAATATACCTACCTATGTCAAAAACGGCAGAGCTGTTCCATCCTTTCTCATTCTTCCAGCAATTCCCCCGAGTCCAGAGTTCATGCCACCGCGCGACTCGCATCTGGCGGGGACCATGTAGTGAGTTAGCCCTGGCATGGCTACAGTAATAACGTAACTTTTAATGGCTCATTTGAGCGCGACCGACGCGACTCTCACCCCCGCAATGTCACTAATTAGACCGTGTTCTAAGGGGCCTGTGGTCCGATGGACGCCAAATGCTTTTTGCACGTTGCGTTTTGTTCGGTTTTGATGAGGCACCATTAGGGTACGGGCTGTGCTGGATGCGGGTACGATCACGTTGAAATTAACTGAAGTACCTTGACGGATTAAAAGCGGCGGATTCCAGAAGTGGGACGAAATCGTTCAGAAACTATCCGGCTTGAGGCAGGGCAGTAGCTAAGTTATTTTTAAGGGGTAATAAGTTCTTGCAGCACAACACCGATTATTCTGCTTACCCCGATTGTAGGGATTCAGCGTGTGTGATATGTATGTATGTAATAAATTAATCTACTCATTGATTGCTTTTTTCAGGGGGCTAAGAGGGGTTAGAGGTTTAAGCGGCGGGTGGCAGAATTGTTTGGGCATCGGCTACTCATGCGAGAGGTCCGAGGTTCGAATCCGGTCGGCGTGTACCAATGAGTTTTTTCTGACGAACAAAATTACGCGCATATGTACCTACACCTGCTGCTTCACCGTACGGAGCCCCGGTGTAAAACTGTAGGTCCCTTAATTCCCTTGCCCCTTACTAGGTACCACAGTACTGGATGTAAGATGGCCGCATAGCAGCTTCGGTTATGTTCTCCTCTCTAGTCCAGTATAGCCATAAATCCAGGGAAGTCTCCGATATGGCACCTTGTCGGAGTGAGAAATCCGTAAAACTTACGTTACTGTGTGTGTGGTCATAGATTTTATAGGGAAATTCTGGGGGTAGGAGTCGCTTCGAGTGGAATCACGGTGGCACGTGCAGAATGCATGTATGTATGTTCCCTCAGTGCTCGAGTTCGACTCGCACTTGGCCGGTGTTTTGCTTATTCACGTGGCGTTCCGAATGCAGATAGATAGATAGATAGAAATACTTTATTGCTCCAAAAACCATTTAACATAAACAAACAATAAGAAATTTACATGAGGGGCAAAGGCGGACTTATCCCTTACAGGGATTTCTCCCAGTCAACCTTTGGATGTTTGAGAGTCGTATGTTGCGAGATATAAGTAGGTAGTAGCAAAAGACTTGAGTGTGGGAATGTAAAATATAATATAAGGAAAATAACTATAATATACTATAATATACAGTATACACTACATATAAGTACGTACTAGTTAATTAAACGTATAAATTACTATTTATAGATTAAATTAAATACATATGAATTACAATTTATATAATACATAATACCTAAATATATACATACATACTTGTCCATTCAGAATTAAAGGATTTTTTAGCTTTTGACTTCACACTGATGGAATGTACCCGACTTGTCACAATTTGTTCTGATTACACCCACGAAGAAGAACCGGCAAGAACTTGGCAGGGTAACAGCAGTAAAAGCCTAAACGAACATATCTTTAACATATCTATGCTATACCAGCGATCGCTGGCCAGTGACATTTTTTTTTTATGGTAACTGACACGGTTGGCTACATCACCTACAGCATCCATGATGTCAGCCCATAGCACCGGGTGAACTTGGTGCCACGCCAGTGCTTCCCTTCGGTCGTGCCGGCTACACTGAACTGGACGGAAAACACAAACTATTTACATAGCCGTTTCGACCGACCTTTCATTCAGTGCGGTGGTATCAACCCGGGCGGGTTAAATCCTACCACCTAGTAATATTAAGAATGGGTCATATTTTTTATTTTATTTTATGGAACCTGACACGGTTGGCCACATCACCCACAACATCCGTGATGTGAGCCCATAACACCGGGTGAACTTGGTGCCAAGTCAGTGCTTCCCTTCGGTCGTGCCGGCTACACTGAACTGGTCGGAAAACACAAACTATTTACATAGCCGTTTCAACCGACGTTTCATTCAGTGCGGTGGTAGTAACCCGGGCGAGTTAGACCCTACCACCAAGTAAGATTAGGAGGGAAGGGACCTACAGTTTTACGAGGAATCCGAACCTCGGTCAGCCTCCAACGGTCAGCGGTCACCCATCCAAGTACTGACCGCACCCAGCGTTGGTTGGCACCCAGCAATTAAATATCCCTTAGTCGCCTTTTACGACATACACGGGGAGAGATGCAGTGCGTGCTATTCATTTAAAGTACCGACCCCACACGGTACAATTATTTTCAATACTGCTCAGCGATCGCTGCCAGTGACATTATCTCGCTTAATTTTTTTCCGAGAGTTAAGTATAAATTTAAACGACGAAGGTCGGTGGCGGGACGACGACGTGACGGAAATTGAAAATTGGTTAATCACGAGTATAAAATGAGAATCAATTTTATCAAATTAGTTCGTATCGAGGAAAATTAAGTCAAATTGGTTGATTTTGTTAATTTACTGTACCTATTTTAAAACGGAAAAGTGTGTTTTTTTTTTAAATTTTAATAAATATGTTTTTATATTTTAAAATAAAAAAGTTTATTTTATTTTTATTGTTCATGTGTTTTAAGTTTGTCTGGATGTTAACTGTTTATGGAAAGTTTTTCGGTCCGCCCGGAGAATAACACACGCCTAAACTTTTAATAGGTTACTTAAATCTTTTTCCAAATAATGACCTCTCATGTTTGTGCAAGAATATGAAACGTTAGAAAGAAAATGATCGACTTTAATACTTCTGAAATTTGACAACATACGTACAATGTTCAAAGTTGCCCAGAGAGCAATTTAGCGAGCCATGCTGGGAATATCGCTATGTGATATGGTGCGTAATGAGGCAATCCGCCGACGCACCAAAGTAGTCGATATTGGACTCCGGGTGGCTAAGCTCAAGTGGCATTGGGCCGGGTACGTCAGCCGAAGAGACGACGACCGTTGGAGTAACCGCGTCCTACACTAGTGACCGTGGATAGGAAACTAAGTGTGGGAAGACCACCCGCCAGATGGGACGACGACATCAAGTACGTTGGCGGCAAGCAGTAGTTCCGTACCGATGAAGGCCAGGAGGCCTGGAGGAAAAGTATGCCAATAAGGTGTCTATGGGCGCCCATGACATTCGGTCGTATGCGGGGGTTGTGAATACCATGCCGGCTTGACAGGCGCCTATTCACTCCTCTCTTGAAGGGTCCGAGACTGTACTGGGTGGAAATATATGGGCAGGAAGAGCGTTCCACAGTTTACCGGTTCTGTTGTAAGCTGAGTAGCCTACTAATGTGAGTGTCCATAAAAACGACATCAGAATATAATTCGAAACGTAGGTCGAAACGGCTATGTAATTAGTTCGTGTTTTCCGTCCAGTTCAGTGTAGCCGGCGCGAAATGAAGGGAAGCACTGACATGGCACCTAGTTCACCCGGTGTTATGGGCTGACATCACGGATGTTGTAGGTGTGTAGTTATATGTGATGTAGCCAACCGTGTCAGTTTCCATAAAAAAAAATACAAATAAAAAAAATTTAAAAATTACATTATAGTTACCGCAAAAACCTTATTTCAAAATATTTCGAATCATTACTATAGTACCACAAAAAGCTTGAATAAAACCTTTCTGAATGCATTAAAAAACTTAATACTAGCAATTAAATTAACCAATTAGGGATAACAGCTACACTTTATCGTCGAATTGCCTAATCCAGATGTTCTAACGGACGGTTTTTTTTCATATGTTTTTCTAGAGCTTAATTAAATTTCATTCAAAATGGTTAACTCAATTGCTTTCCAATCAGACTCAGAACCATTCCGTCAATTTCTATTCAGCGATCTCCCCGGCCAATTTCAATTTCGCAAGCCTGGATCTTACTGCCAGCCAATCTGAATCGCGTGAACACAGCCGAAGAAAGTATTCCTCTGGCTAGTACATTTCTACACGGGTGTCTGTCGGCACTTTTTAGGGTTCCGTATAATTTTTTTTATGGCTGGTCGGAGGGGCCAAAGCGCATGCTCCGACCAGCCAATATCACCTCTGAGAAGGTAGAATAGAATAGAATCTCGAATAGAATAGAAACTCTTTATTGCACACAATGGAAAGAAGAACAGCACACGAGTAGAACAAATCAATCCAGAAGTGCGCAAAGGCGGACTTATCACTGCAAGTGATTTCTTCCAGTCAACCTTTGGGTGATGAGGAATAAAATAAAGAGAAAGAAGTATGGGTAGTGCAAACGAAAGGAGGAGGAATATGTGTTTTATTTTTATGATGAATATACCTACATGTAACATACATACCTATTATTACAATACATAAAATACAACAGCATATACATACATACAATGTATAGAACATAGATACTACATACAAATAATACATACTATTGGAAGGTAGGTGCCATACCGGAGACTTCCCTAGATTGCTGGCTATACTGGACTAGAGGAGAACACAACCGAGGCTGCTATGCGGCCATCTTACATCCAGTACGGTGGTTTCAACCCAGTCGGCTACAATTTGAGCCTACCACCTAGTAAGGGGCAAGGGAAGGGACCTACAGTTTTACACCGGTTCCGAACGGTGAAGCAGCAGGTGTAGCACGTTTTTCGTCAGAAAACTCATTGGTACACGCCGATCGGATTCGAACCGCGGACCTCTCGCATGAGAAGCCGATGCCCAAACCACTCGGCCACCCGCCGCCCTATCTACACGGAATGTCTGTCTGTCTGTCCGTCCTTCAGTCAGTCAGCGTGTAAGCGTCCACTGCTGGACATACGCCTCTCCAATTTTCCTCCAGTCCTCCCGGCCTTCAGCGGTACGGAACCACTGCTTTCCGCCGACGTACTTGATGTCGTCGTCCCACCTGGCGGGTGGTCTTCCCACACTCCGTTTTCCTGTCCACCGCCGCCAGTGTAGAACACGGTTACTCCAACGGTCGTCGTCTCTTCGGCTGACGTGTCCAACCCACTGCCACTTGAGCTTAGCCACCCGGTATCCAATATCGACTACTTTGGTGCGTCGGCGGATTTCCTCGTTACGCACCATATCACGTAGCGATATTCCCAGCATGGCTCGCTCTATTGCTGTCTGGGCAACTTTCAACCTTTGGACTACACCGACCGTCAGAGTCCACGTTTCACACCCGTACGTTGCCCGTACGTCATAACCGGGAGGACACACTGGTCATATATACGGGTCTTTTGCGGAAGGTCAGACCTCAGGGTGAATTTTAACTTTCCAAAGGCAGCCCAACCCAGTTGAATCCGTCTTTCGACCTCCTTTAGCAGACCTTGTCTACCAAGCCGCAGAATTTGACCGAGATATACGTACTCTTCAACCTGTTCGATCACTTCTCCGTCAATAACAATTTGTCCTCCTGCCATAACCTCGGTCGCCATGACCTTGGTTTTGTCCCGGTTCATCTTCAGACCCACCTTCATCGACGCTGTATAAAGGTCTTCCAGCATGGTCTGAAGCTGATCTCGGGAATTTGACAGAAGAACAATTTGTACCGTGTGGGGTAGGTACTTAAAAAGAATAGCCCCACTGCATCTCTCCCCGTCGCATGTCGTAAAAGTCGACTAAGGGATAAGAAAATTCGTCAGCCTCGGTAGCTCAGTGGCGCGGTTGGTTAGTCAACTGTTTTTAAGCAACGCTGAGCGCGGTCAGTGATTGGATGGGTGACCGCTCGGCCGTTGGAGGCTGACCGTGGGTCGGATTCCACGTTAAACTGTAGGTCCCTTCCCTTCTTACCTTACTAGGTGGTAGGGTTTATCCCGGCCGGGTTGGTACCACCGCACTGAACGAAACGTCGGTCGAAACGGCTATGTAAATAGTTCGTGTTTTCCGTCCAGTTTAGTGTAGCCGACATGAAATGAAGGGAAGCACTGACATGGCACCTAGTTCACCCTGTGTTATGGGCTGACATCACGGATGTTGTATGTGATGTAGCCAACCGTGTCAGGTTCCATAAAAAAAAAAAAAAAACAATGTCATCGGCGAAACGCAGATGACTGAGATTATCTCCATTAACGTTAATACCCATGTTGTCCCACTCAAGCGTCTTGAACACAATCTTATATTGCGTTTGTGAAGAGCTTGGGTGAGATCACATCCCCCTGCCTTACGCCTTTACCAAGGGGGATGGGTTGGGTATTTTTGTGGAGCCTCACAGTAATCGTCGCGGACCGATACAGATTTCGGAGCACCTCGATGTAGCGGTGGTCGATTCTGCACCTCAGGAGGGAGTTTTCGACAGCCCATTTTTTAACAGAGTCGAACGCCTTCTCATAGTCGACGAAGGCTAGGAAGTCCGTCCATACTAGGGCTGAATCGTTTGAACCGTATTAGGCATGTTGAAATTTTCAGAGAATATGTGTTATAGCGGCTGTGCAAAAAAATTATAAAAAAATCAGAAGTTAAAAATTACGGGGTCCCATACAAGAAACGTGCTAAGAATCGATTAGTACATATTCACGCTACTGAATAATAGATGGCGCTACAGGTATTATAGAAAGACAAAATATAGACGAATACAGGTATATATTTTGCATTATAGAAAGACAAAATATGGTTTTTTGACAGGTGTGGTATAGGGGATTTACGTAAAACGTATTTAAGGCATCGTTACCAAATCAAGGCTTTGAAAAAAAAATATTTTATTTGTTGAATATATATCTAAATCCGTAGCTTTTTACTTTTTTGTTTCGATCCGTAGTTTTGGAACAAAAAAATTAAAACCTAATTTTTGGTTGATTGATTGTGTTGCATCCTACTCCAACCAGCGAAAGCGACGCCTTGAAAGAGGAGTACGGGTGAATACGGGTTGACAGGGCCTTAAGTTCACCAAGCGTGGACGTTTTGTGATCCAACTGTGAAACTTGTCAGCAGCTCCCTTTAGGATATTCAATTTAATTTCAACAGATAACTGGATTATGAAACATTTTGCCTCACAAAGTGTTATGAAACTGAAGCGTCGAGAGGGAGTGATTTTGTAACTTAGTGGATCTCACTAATGCTCACATTAGATGGAAATATGAATACCTTTGCGTTGATTAACAAGTTTGAGGAATGAAGCTTGTTGGAAGCAATAGTTACTCATTGGAATGGATTGTTGTATTGTATTGTTTATTAGCTGTGCCGCGGCTCCGCCCGCTCTCACTGCTAACCTCATAAGCCATTTAACGTGATAGTAAGTAGCCTATATTTAATGGGAAGAATCAAGCTATCTGTAGAATTTTTTTTTATTAAAATCGGTTCAGTTGTTCTCAAGTTATAAGCGGACAGACAGACATACATACAAACAGACAGAAAGCAGACGTTGGATTTTATTAAAGGTAAGGAAGGATTGATCATTCATATGACAGTTATACTGCACTCGAACTTGTCACAATTTGTATTATCCCGTTCGTTTACACCCACGAAGAAGAACCGAACTTCGCAGGGCATTGTTTTATACATATTACATTTGACTAGCCCCATAATGACATCGCTTACAGTCTATCGAAAACATAGCTTGAGAGCAATATTTACAATTTATTTTGCTGAGAGTTCTGAGTTCTACAAAGACTTATTAATTAAGTGTATCGCGTGTAGCCTTTGTCAAACTTTAATCCAAGACTAGCTTTTGCCCGCGGCTTTCGCTCGGATAGCCTATGTTCATCATGAAGGTCCATTCTAAGTATTAGTCAAAGAATTTTTAAAATCGGATGAGCATTTTCGGAGATTACATCCATACTTACAAACTTTACGTATTTATATATCGTCGTCCCATCTGGCGGGTAGTCTTCCCACACTCAGTTTCCCTGTCCACGGTCGCCAAATTTAGGACAGGGTTACTCCAACGGTGGTCGTTTCTTCGGCTAACGTGTCCAGCCCACTGCCACATAAGCTTAGCAACCCCGTGTCCAATATAAACTACTTTGGTCCGTCGGCGGATTGCTTCTTTACGCACCATATCACGTAGCGATATTACCAGCATGGCTTGCTCAATAGTTCGCTGGGCAACTTTAAACCTTAAGACAACAGCGACCGCCAGAGTCCACGTTTCACACCCGTACGTCATAACCGGGAGGACGCACTGGTCATATAAAGGGGTCTTAAAATTTTGCGGAAGGTCAGACCTCAGGGCGAATTTTTACTTTACGAAGGCAGCCCAACCCAGTTGAATTCATGTTTCGACCTTCTTAAGCAGACCAGCTACACAGGCTGTTTCAGGGTAGGGTTTCGTAACTTCAGGGTTCGATAGGGATCCATATTTGAAGACCAAAAGCTCTGAAACTTTTTCCCAGATTCGGTAATTTTTTAGTATTTTTTGGTTAAAATTGTTTCATAAAGATTTGGTGGACGGTTAACATCCGCTCACGAACACATTGATAGAAATGGGTATGTTGCATACATAACATAGCTAGTAGAATTGAACTGCATGTAGGTAAATTCCAAACACATCGATGCCAAACACTGAAAGTTCGATGACTACAAATGAAAAAGGGTATTGGACTAGGTCATTGCACTCCCTAGACCTAGACAGCACTGTTGCAAAATCTCCCCAAACTCACTGTCCATCTAATCTTTATTTTAATTTCCCATTTTCGTATGAAAAACAAATACCGAATTTCGATTTGAGTGATAAGGATTTTTTTCTTCTAATAATGAGTACTTTCTATTCCTGAAGTTGCTCAACCTTATCCTGAAACACGCTGTTTGTATATGTATGTATTTAAGTAAAAATAAAAGAATAGCCCCACTGCATTTCTTCCCATGCATGTCGTAAAAGGCGACTAATGGATAAGGACAAGATGCCGTGGCGTGCTGGTACTTCCACCGAGTCATGCAGCAGGTGGGTCTTCGTGCCTTACTTGCTGCTTGATCGATTGAATCTTGTTCGAATACTTTGCGAAACGTGGTGGTCGGTGTGGTGCTGTAATTTACCAGAGTTCTTGCAGCACATCACCGATTACTCTGCTTAACCCGATTTTCGGAATTCAGCGTGTGTGTGATATGTATGGGGTTTTATTGTCTAGAGTTTAACTAAAGAAATCTTGATCGTTCATGTAGTTATTTTCTCATTATCTCCTCACGTTGCCTACCGTTTGTGGAGCGCAATTTTGTGGACCGTAAACTAAACGCAAGGGTTATAAAGAAAACACTTTGTAAAGAGGTCATTCCGCTCATTTCGCGGCATAGTCCTCTTCACGGTCAAACCTCTTTATGTGAGGTTGGTAGTTTCTTGGTAGTTTCTAATTGAGAAGGGAGGGAGACTAAGAAACAATATTCCTTTATCAGTTATCGCAGCTTTGTGGTGCATTAACTAAACACAGCGAATTGTATTATTTTTATCGGAGGGGCCAAAGCACGTGCCCCGACGAGCCAATATCATTTCCGAGAAGGTAGGTGCCATACCGGAGACTGCTATACTGGACTAGAGAAGAACACAACCGAGGCTGCTATGCGGCCATCTTACATCCAGTACGGTGGTATCAACCCAGTCGCTACAATTTGAGCCTACCACCTGGTAAGGGGCAAGGGAAGGGACATACAGTTTTACACCGCTTCCGAACGGTGAAGCAGCCAGGTGTAGGTATGCACGTAATTGTTTTCGTCAGAAAAAAAAACTCATTGGTACACGCCGACCGGACTCGAACCTCGGACCTCTCGCATGAGAAGCCGATGCCCAAACCACTCGGCCACCCGCCGAAATTAACTTAGGTTCTTACTTATTGTTTTCCTCGAGGCTGGGTGCGGGGTACGGGTATAAATTTTTTCTCACGAAAGTGTATCCAATTTTCATAAGTACCTACGCTTGTTACATGGGTTTGTACGTGGGTTACATGGGTGCAACTGTTTGTATTTCCGGAATAAATATATATAAAAAAAAATAACCATAAAAAATGCCAAAGGCAATAATTCTAATGTTCACCCATGGTGTGTTGCAGTTGGTTCAAAGGCCATTAAGGTCCCCTCTTAGTATTTCCTTTTATGGGGTTGTTATCTCACACAATTAGCTGCAAGAGCAATTTCCTTTATTTCCCCAACCGTTAGTTTTACGGGCCATAAAACTTAGCAAACTGATAATAACATGTTGTCTGTGTTGCATCCCTGCATGCGGTACACAGTGAAGTGGAGACGTGTAGAATCATTCAAAGAAATACAATATTAAAACTGTCATATGAATCATCGGAACCGGTGTAAAACTGTAGGTCCCTTCCCTTGCCCTTTATCTTGCCTTTAGATAGGCTCAAATTGTAGCCGATTTGTTGGTACCACCGTACTGGATGTAAGATGGCCGCGTAGCAGCCTCGGCTGTGTTCTCCTCTAGTCCAGTATAGCCGGCAATCCAGGGAAGTCTACGGTATGGCACCTACCTTCTGATATTGGCTGGTCGGAGCATGCGCTTTGGCCTCTCCGAATTAGCCACCCCTACCGGATTACATAAAAAAAAAAAAAATACAATTGGAATCAAATTACAGAATGTGACAGATGTCTACTTAGGTCTACATGAGAGGACCTAAAGCCTTATTTATTACTCTGATTAGGAACTTTGCTGAGACGGAGAACGGTCTACTTGATGCCTTTATAATGATACAACCTTATTCACATAGAAGAGGCAGTTTGTTATGTCTCATTAACTTTTAATGATACAGTTACTCGATATTATCTTGTTGAGTTTAGTTTTGATCAGATCCTAACTTTCAGGGATTTTTTTTAATAGAAACTAACATGGTTGGTTACGTCGTCACCTAGAACATCCATGATGGCAGCCCATAACACCTTGGTGACTTAAGTACCATGTCAGTATGCTTCCCTTTGGCCGTGCCGGCTACACTAATGAGAGTTTCGCTTGTTTATAAGTTGCACCTATTGTATCTTTGAGCGACCTATTGCTTTCTATCGTACAGTAGTTAACTCGCGTTCGCAAGCAGCTCCGCTCGCGGCATCATCGCTTTCTCGGCTAATACAATTATTATGAAGTTCGTTATCTCTCACAATATATCGGGTAGCCTCAATGTCTTATAGTTTCGCTTGTTTATAAGTTGCACCTATTGTATCTTTGAGCGACCTATTGCTTTCTATCGTACAGTAGTTAACTCGCGTTCGCAAGCAGCTCCGCTCGCGGCATCATCGCTTTCTCGGCTAATACAATTATGAAGTTCGTTATCTCTCACAATATATCGGGTAGCCTCAATGTGTTATAGTTTCGCTTGTTTATAAGTTGCACCTATTGTATCTTTGAGCGACCTATTGCTTTCTATCGTACAGTAGTAAGCTCGCGTTCGTAGGCAGCTTCGCTGGCGGCATTGTCGCTTTCTCGGCTAATACAATTATGAAGTTCTTTATGTCTCACATATCGAGTAGCCGCAATGTGTTATAGTTTCGCTTGTTTATAAGTTGCACCTATTGTATCTTTGAGCGACCTATTGCTTTCTATCACACAGTAGGTAGTTAACTCGCTTTGGATAGCAGCTCCGCTCGCGGTATTGTTGGTTTCTCGGGTAATACACTCATGAAGTCCTTATCTCTCACATATCGGGTAGCCGCAATGTGTTATAGTTTCGCTTCTTTATAAGTTGCACCTATTGTATCTTTGAGCGACCTATTGCTTTCTATCGCACAGTAGGTAGTCAGCTCGCGTTGGCAAGCAGCTACGCTCGCGGCATTGTCGGTTTCTCGGGTAATACACTTATGAAGTCCTTATCTCTCACATATCGGGTAGCCGCAATGTGTTATAGTTTCGCTTCTTTATAAGTTGCACCTATTGTATCTTTGAGCGACCTATTGCTATCTATCGTACAGTAGTTAGCTCGCGTTCGTAAGCAGCTCCGCTCGCGGCATTGTCGCTTTCTCGGCTAATACAATTATGAAGTTCTTTATCTCTCACATATTGGGTAGCCGCAATGTGTTGTAGTTTCGCTTGTTTATAAGTTGCACCTATTGTATCTTTGAGCGACCTATTGCTTTCTATCGTACAGTAGTTAGCTCGCGTTGGCAAGCAGCTACGCTCGCGGTATTGTCGGTTTCTAGGGTAATACACTTATGAAGTCCTTTATCTCTCAGATATCGGGTAGCCGCAATGTGTTATAGTTTCGCTTGTTTATAAGTTGCACCTATTTTATCTTTGAGCGACCTATTGCTATCTATCGTACAGTAGTTAGCTCGCGTTCGTAAGCAGCTCCGCTCGCGGTATTGTCGCTTTCTCGGCTAATACAATTATGAAGTTCTTTATCTCTCACATATCGGGTAGCCGCAATGTGTTGTAGTTTCGCTTGTTTATAAGTTGCACCTATTGTATCTTTGAGCGACCTATTGCTTTCTATCGCACAATAGTTAGCTCGTGTTGGCAAGCAGCTAGGCTCGCGGTATTGTCGGTTTCTCAGTTATGCTTAGGAGTTAGAAGCTACGTTAACCTTTTTAGGGTTTCGTAATCAGGAGTGGAATACTTCAACACGCCTAACTAAAGCATTTTCGCTTAACTTTCCTTCTTATATTTTCCGTCATTTCCTATGTATTATAAAAATTATTATTAAATTTATTTTAGTACATACGCTGCCCTGCCAAATAACGCTCTTTTTGGGTTCGCCGTAGCCAGGTAAATACATACATACGCTGCCAATACCACAACACTCTTTTTGGCTTCGCCGTAGTCAGGTAAAAGAAACTTTAATATTACAACTGCTGTCAAAATAATTGCGTGCATATCATTTCAGGCGTATTCGAGCCCTTTACAAACAGACGGAAGATGCGTTTTATAGTTAGGAATTTTTAAGATGCATGTTATGATAGCGTGATATTGTGTAGCCACAAAATTGGACCGAAACCCCCGGAGTGCCGTGCGGGCGTTGCGTTGCTATGTCTGTTGATTGTGTTTTACAAGTTGCGGCATCGGTTGGTTGTTAGTTTTAGAATAGTAGACGGTAGGCTTGTTAACTGATTTAATATAGTGTGTTTTAAGGAGGTAAAATTTAAAAACCGGCCAAATGCGAGTCGAACTCGCGCACCGAGGGTTCTGTATCGCCATGTCATGATTAGCGTCACTCACGCCATCTATGGCGTGTTATGAAAGCTTCATATTAGTTAAATGTCATGGTTAGTTCAAATGCTTCACGCTCCATTCGGTAGATGGCGCGCGCGTATACACTTTTTCTATATGGGAACCCCTGTGAATTTTTTACTTCTTATTTTTATTATTTTGTTTTTATATCGGTAATACATAATAACACATATTCTGTGAAAATTTCAACGGGCTACCTATTACGGTTCAAGAGATACAGCCCTCGGACAGACATACAGACAGACGGACGGACGGACAGACAGACAGACGACGTAGGATTAGTAATAGGGTGCCGTACCGGATACGGAACCCTAAAATATATAAAAAAAATATTTAGTTTTATTTGCCTGCATAACGGAGTGTGAATCGAATGAAGTTGAAATTATTGAAATCGATTCAGTGGTTTACGAGGTTTCCTACCTCGTAAATACGCACATACACACACGTTATACATATATCTACCAGCCTCCTGCCAGCCTCCTGCCAGCCTTGGTAGCTCAGTGGTGCGGTCGGGAACCCTGAGCGCGGTCAGTACTTGCATGGGTGACCGCTCGACCGTTGGAGGCATGCCGTGGTTCGGATTCCACGTAAAATTGAAGGTCCCTTCCCTTCTTACCTTACTAGGTGGTAGGGTTTATTCCGCCCGAGTTGGTACCACCGCACTGAATGAAACGTCGGTCGGAGCAGCTACGTAAATAGTTCGTGTTTTCCGTCCAGTTCAGTGTAGCCGACATGATATGATGGGAAGCACTGACATGTCACCTAGTTCACCCGGTGTTAGGGGCTGACATCACGGATGTTGTAGGTGATGTAGCCAATCGTGTCAATTTCCATAAAAAAAAACTGAATTTTTCTTTTTCAACACAAATATATTTTAATGTACTTAGGTACGTGCAAGGATTACCTAATCCTTCCTTCCTTCCTTACCTATAATAAAATCCAACGTCTGCTTTCTGTCTGAGTGTCTGAGTGTATGTCTGTCTGTCCGCTTATAACTCGAGAACCACTGAACCGATTTTAATAAAAAAAAATCTACGGATAGCTTGATTCTTCCCATCAACTATAGGCTACTTATTATCACGCTAAATGGCTTATGAGGTTAGCAGTGAAGTGAAATATGAGAGCGGGCGGAGCCGCGGGCACAGCTAGTACCTTTAATAAAATCCAACGTCTGCTTTCTGTATGTCTGTCTGTCCGCTTATAACTCGAGAACCACTGAACCGATTTTAATAAAAAAAAATTCTACGGATAGCTTGATTCTTCCCATCAGCTATAGGCTACTTACTATCACGCTAAATGGCTTATGAGGTTAGCAGTGAAGTGAAATATGAGAGCGGGTAGAGCCGCGGGCACAGCTATTGTTTTATAAGATTGTTATCATTTATTCAAAGGTCTGCCATGGAAACTGGATAGGTTTAGTTAGATCAAAACAAATGCCACATATTTTAAATTTACAAGCGGCGGGTGGGCGAGTGGTTTGGGCATCGCCTTCTCATGCGAGAGGTCTGAGGTTCGAATCAGGTCGGCGTGTACCAATGAGTTTTTTCTGACGAAAAAATTTACGTGCATAACTAGACCTGCTGCTTCACCGTTCGGAACCGGTGTAAAACTGTAGGTCCCCTCCCTAGCCCCTTACTAGGTGGTAGGCTCAAATTGTAGCCGACTGGGTGGGTACCACCGTACTGGATGTAAGGTGGCCGCATAGCAGCCTCCGCTGTGATCTCCTCTAGTCCAGTATAGCCAGCAATCCAGGGACGTCTCCGGTATGCCACCTACCTTCTCGGAGGTGATATTGGCTGGTCGGAGCATGCGCTTTGGCCCCTCCGACTCAGCCACCCATACCGGATTACCTACATAAAAAAAATCTGAAGTTATCTCAAAAAATGTATTCGATATTTCATACTGGCATTTTCTTATATTTCCCTTTCATTCTCTCAACAGAACTTTAAGTAAATATTAGCATAATGTTATGCGACAAATTTATCTCCATGCCTCATCATGAAACTAGACATTGAAACACACGCTCGAAAAAAAATATCAAGCCCTTATTTTCCTCACCCAAAAGCGATCCCTTTGAAGTGAGAATACGTGCTCAATCACGCCTTCGCACCATTCCATACAACATATCTCAATTTTCACCCAAAGACACGTTCCTCCCAACCGGAAATTCGTTGTCAGCGCTGACAGAAAAAGAAAACAACGCATAAAACACGAAGTTTCCCAGGAGTGACCCGAGGACTTGTACAGCTTGCCCGAATTCATTACTGCATGGGCCTTCCTGAGCTGCTGTGATTACACTAGGAGAACAGCTTGACACAACTGTGTGACTTAACTCCGTTCGCCTGAGGGATCCCGTGAAGTCATCGAACCTGTAATCATCCGGAGTTTTTAAAATTTCACGAGTAAAAGAGGTATATTGTTGCAAAAGAAATATATTGTTTGAAGGGGTTCAAATTTACAATAATTTTCCAAATAATATAAAACATTTAAAATCAAGCAATAATGTTTTAAACGGCTGCCACATTGTAATTTCTGAATAATTCGAGCTCAACGTAATTAAAATTGCATACATTAATACATCTTCTTTATTTATTTTATTTATTTTTTATTCTGTGTGTCGGTCTTTCTGCGTGTTCCTCAGTCTCTTTTCAAAATATTAACAGATTAGCCCTGTCTATTGTACTAATAACTTTAGTTTATTGATAGTATAAAATATAAATAAATATTATAAGTATTTCTATTGTTTGTAACCGCATCATAATAATTTATAACGTACCCATAATTACTAAAACATTAATTTATTGTTGGGTCTAATGCATTTCATTGACATAACAAAAAAGAAAAGATTTCGTGAAAGACATTTCCAATTTATCGTAATAATATTATTTTGTCGCGTAATGACAGTTCGCTAGCTTATGTTCTCTAAAATTATATCTTTCAGAAAACAATTTTACAAAATACTTTAAAAATATTCTTCCCCTCTTCGCTCACAAACGCCCGCCACTGTTCGACTGTTTACAAACACGTTCGCGGCCGTTCGCCCGTTCGACCGATACGTCCGCACCTGTGGCCACTTCCCCTTAGAACATTGGTCACGTCCACGCCACGTCGCTCCCATGTTATGGCACCAAATTTCTATCGCGACCGTGCCACAATAAAAACGTATCGTGCGCGTTATCAGCGGTTACTCGGCGGTGAGGGGAACGGATGAAGAAAGAGAAAGGGACTTCTCGGCTGCTCCCCAAATGCAACGAAGGAACAGGAAAAGTGTAAAACTTGGCTTACTCTGGGCTAGAGTAAGGGTTTGCGCCTGGCGCGTTTTTTTTTTTATGGAAACTGACACGGTTGGCTACATCAACTACAACATCCGTGGTTCCAGCCCATAACACCGGGTGAACTAAGTGCCACGTCAGTGCTTCCCTTCGGTCGTGCCGGCTACACTGAACTGGACGGAATTCTATTCTATTTTATTCTATTCTATATTTGAGATGGGTCTGAGATAAAATGTTCCTTATTGTAGATATTTTTAATCAACAATTTGCTAGAATTTATAATCCCTTTTATTTGACATACTTAGTTTAATCAATTAAAGGTTGGCTGGAATGTGTGATGTAAGTAGTAGCATAGATAATGTGAACATTTTAAATCAAACTTTAAAATATAAGTACATACATACAGACCACACGCCGTATCCCGACAATCGGGGTAAGCAGAGTAATCGGTGTTGTGCTGCAAGTACTCTCATAAATTACAGCACAACACCGACCACCACGTTTAGCAAAGTATTCGGACAAGATAACTATCAGGCAGCAAGTAAGGCACGAAGGCCCATCTGCTGCATGACTCGGTGGAAAGAGCGTGCCAAGGTGAGAGGTGGCTAGCCTTTCGCCCTTATGCACAGCATCTTGTCCTTATCCCTTAGTCGCCTTTTACGACATGCACGGGGATAAATGCAGTGGTGCTATTCTTATTAAGTACCGGCCACACACAGTACCAAGATATAAGTATATATAATAAATCCTGTAAAACATAAAATAACATTCATTATATTACACTAGCTGTGCCCGCGGCTCCGCCCGCTCTCATATTTCACTTTACTGCTAACCTCATAAGCCATTTAGCGTGATAGTAACTAGCCTATAGTTGATGGGAAGAATCAAGCTATCCGTAGAATTTTTTGTTATTAAAATCGGTTCAGTGGTTCTCGAATTATAAGCGGACAGACAGACATACACTCAGACACTCAGACAGAAAGCAGACGTTGGATTTTGTTATAGGTAAGGATAAGTTATAGATCATTATAATAAATGAAAATTAATAATGCGACATTAATGTTGTTATGAGAAAGATAAGGAGTAAGGTCCATAGATCTATAATAGCTGTGTAGGGGATTTTACGATATTTTTCCGCGTAAGGCGCCTAGTAACGCCACATGTAGATTTTTAAAGAATTAGCCCGTGATAACTAGACCAGTCTAAAGGCTAAAAACTACTGCAAAATATAGAACAAATTATTTGTCTATCGATCACACGTTTTTGGTTGTAAAACTTTATCATTTTCTATACAAACTATACGGTAAACCAAATGTCGATTTTTTCTTCCGCGTGAACTTTGAAGACTTGATCTCAGAAACTAAAAATAATTCGAATGGAATTTTTATAGCAAAATGACGCCATTTGATATATCTATCGATCACGCGCTTTTCAAAGTTCTAATGCGAAGGATCGCAATTTATGAAAAAAACCTCTTATGAAAAAGATGCTGCAATATGTGCATAAGATCGATACGCTACGCCGCCGTTCGCGTTGGCGTTATTACGCGCCGTAACGTAACCGTGCGAACAGCTAGCCATGTTAAAATTTCGTTCTAACATTTTTTATTAGGTAATACAAAATTTAACAAATTGTTGAGTATTGTATCTCTTGTTTGCTAAGGCAATATAACAGCCTCAACAAAAAAAAATGAGGCAGCCCGTACGCCAGAAATACCGATTCTGTCAGTTCATTGTTATATTTTTTACCTTTTGTGAGTGGGCCATGTCGGTTGGAGCTGAAACTCCAAAGCGAAATTGACTTATTCAATTTTCCATTTTCTTTCTCTCCATTGAGTGCCATATTGTTGGGGGTTTTCTTCTATTGCGCGTGTTGGGGGCAGCTTGGCGGGTTTCTTATTGAAATCTCATGTCACTCCTGTGAGTAGTGCAAATGGTGCCGTGAAAATAAAATACTCGTAATATGCAGCCTGCGTTTTGAAACTCTAGGACCTTACTTTCACACCTCACCGTGTACAAAATGAATTGGTTCACCAACGAATTAAAAAAAAAGAACGGTCAGTCCGTCAGAGTGTGAGCACTGCTGGACATACGCCTCTCAAATTTTCCTCCAGTCCTCCCGGTCTTCAGCGGTACGAAACCACTGCTTTCCGTCGACGTTTTTGATGTCGTCGTCCCACATTTGGCGGGTGGTGGTACCAAACTCCGTTTTCCTGTCTGCGGCCACCGGACTCACAACTATTATTTTCAAAGCTGCTTCGAACTGCTCTTCCAAGTTCGATTTAAACCTGCTCGCCAAGAAATGCAACAGTATGTGGCTTTATCGCAAGATGGCTTGACATATCCGCTTAGTGGATACTTTATTACTCCTTCAGCCATTCTTATGCCAAGAGACGACTAACAAAGTGGAACAAATACTAGCTCTCTTTTAGTTTGTTTGACAGTAATCCCTCCCCCCCCCCCCCCCTCTCTCTCTCTCTCTCTCTCTCTCTCTCTCTCTCTCTCTCTCTCTCTCTCTCTCTCTCTCTCTCTCTCTCTCTCTCTCTCTCTCTCTCTCTCTCTCTCTCTCTCTCTCTCTCTCTCTCTCTCTCTCTCTCTCTCTCTCTCTCTCTCTCTCTCTCTCTCTCTCTCTCTCTCTCATGCATGGTGCAGTCGACAGAGCGAAAATCACCTCTCCTCGCGAAACCACGCTCAGTTAGGTGCCATGCCAGCAGATTTGCGGACTGTTGCTAGGCTGTCTAGCCCGTTAATACGACGCTTGAAGACACCCAGGTTAAAGGATTCAGGAAATACACTCGCTGGAAGACAGTTCCATACCCAAGCGGTGCGACAAAGAAACGATTTAGAGAACCGATGGGTTCTCAAAAGCCCAATGTCAACAACAAAAGGGTGCTGAGTCTCTCTGCGACGAGTCATGCGGAGAGAGGACGGGTGGCAGGGAATAAGGGATGCTAGTTCCGCGAGCAGCATCCGTTATAGTATCTGTAAAACAGACTAAGCGAACCCACAAACCGTCTGTGACTCAGGGACTCCAGACCATCTGTAAGTTTCGGGTCACCAACAAGACGGATGGCTCGGCGCTGTATCGAGTCCAAGGATGCTAGCAGATAATGGGGACTACCCTCCCAGATGTGACTGCAGTACTCCATCACCGGCCTAATCTGTGTTTTGTACAACAGGAATAGTTGTGCCGTGTCTTCACTTTAGGAGATTAGAAAATTCTTGCATTCTTGGCATTTAGTAAAGCAATTCCCGCAAATGGAATTGAATTGGTCACTCTATTCTGTCGCATCGTTCGTCATAGAAGAACTGAGGGAAAAATCGTTCGCCATGACAAGGGACAAATTTTCCAAAATTTTCTTAACATCATGTATGGAGTAAATTTTTTTTTAAGTAATCCGGTATGGGCGGCTGTGTCAGACGGGCCAAACCACAGACCTGCCAATATCACCTCCGAGAAGGTAGGTTTCATACCGGAGACTTCCCTATGATATACTGGACTAGAGGAGAACAAAGCCGAGGCTGCTATGCGGCCATGTTACATCCAGTACTTCGGTACCGACCCAGTCGGCTACAATTTGAGCCTACCACCTAGTAAGGGGCAAGGCATTATATTCGAAATTTATCATCTAGCGTCACAAGACTGTCAATAACAACTTAGTCAAACGACAAAAAAAAAAGTATGTAAGTATGGCTACAGATAAATTTCGTGTTATATTATAATGAGACAGCTGAAGGTCTGTACTGGAGTGAAATTCCTCAAACCTAGATAATATTTCACGACAAAAAAAATGAATAGTAGTGGCAGGATAATGCACCTTAACATGATGTATTAAAGGCTCTAAATCACTCCTGCCCAGTCAATGGAAAATCGCTTTAATATAAATCGATGCCCACCGAGCGCGCTATGTCCTCGGTTTTATTTCCGGATTTCTTGTACAGTCCTCGGGTAAATTTCGAATTATATTCTTAAGCTTATATTTTGTAAAAACTTTTCGTGTTGGCATAATATTACAAGCATATTTTTTTCATTTCCTTAATGTTTTTCTCTCTGAAAAAAATGCCGCGCCTTTCAGATAAATAAAATACTTGAAGACTGGTATCTATATTTAAGACGATGGCGGTGAAATGCAGCGTGTGCCAGGCAGTGAGGCCGAGCTGCGCTCAGTTAAGCGATAGGTAGCTATTATCGAACAAGCTAGTTAGAAGTTTCTTGTCGGTTCTTCTTCGTGTCGGGTGTAATCGAACCGGATAAAACAAATTGTGACAAGTTCGAGTGCAGTCTAACTACCATTTATGAATGATCAATAAACAATACAATACAATATAGTTAAAGTATTCTTCCGCGAGGAGGCCGAAATCCGAGCTACCTTCAGTTATCGAGCGGAGGTGCAGCCATAAATAACTTTTTAAATTTTTTCCCTCAAATTATCCTTTGCAGGTGGTTTAATACTGAGACTTTTTTCACATCTATCTTTTATCACCGGTACTTACTTTCGGTTGAGCGTACGTACATAGTGGCCCAGACTTTCGCATTATTCTTTAAATTTATCCCCTTAGGGGTAACTTTATGACTTCCTCTGTACGACTTCCTCCCTCTAGTTCAACCGCTATATAGTTCGGTATACGACCGCAGACTTGGCGAGGTATTTTGCTTATTTCGTGACGTAGTATGCTTATTCATTTGCATTTTATAGCTCACAGCTGTGCCCGCGGCTCCGCTGTCGGTAAATTCAACGTAACAACAAATGTATAAAAATTTGACAAGTTTTTTTTTATGTAATAGGGGCCAAAGCGCATGCTCCGACCAGCCAATATCACCTCCGAGCCTCTGAGAAAGTAGGTGCCATACCGGAGACTTCATTCGTTAATCTTGCTCTCAAGCTGTGTTTTCAATAGATTGTGGGCGATGTTGTTTTGTAGAGTCACTAAAATACTTTTTTTTTATTTTTTTTTTTATGGAATCTGACACGGTTGGCTTTCATCACCTACAACATCCGTGATGTCAGCCCATAACACCGGGTGAACTTGGTGCCACGTCAGTGCTTCCCTTCGGTCGTGCCGGCTACACTGAACTGGACGGAAAACACAAACTATTTACATAGCCGTTTCGACCGACCTTTCATTCAGTGCGGTGGTATCAACCCGGGCGGATTAAACCCTACCACCTAGTAATATAAGAAGGGAGTCATATCCCTTAGTCGCCTTTTACGACATACACGGGGAGAGATGCAGTGGGGCTATTCTTTTAAAGTGCCGGCCCCACACGCCCACTTGTAATAATAAATGTATGAAAAAAAAAACCTGCGAAATTCTTCTTCGAGAGTGTAATCGAACCGGATAGAACAAATTGTGACAAGTTTGAGTGTAGTTTTACTGTCATATGAATTATCAATAAACAATAAACAATCGGATTTAAAATTATAAATCATCGAAATCATCGAACGGAGAAACCGACGTGTGTTCGCTTTCGGCCCCACTGCTTAGCTCACATGAATAATGACGTGATGCTGTATAGCCTAATAATCTTGCAGAGATAAGTCGTATTACATGTTGTAAAACCGCAAGTAAATATGTTGAACCGCTTTTGACTTATATTATAAGTGAACATACATACAGCCAGCGGAGGTTGGATTAAAAAGAGAGAAGGGAAGAAGACTAGAGAGGTTCCACGGATTTTGTCACTCTGTTTCCAGACCATATGATGAGATTATAGAAGACGTTGTAAATTCTACTGATAATATCTAACTAGAGGATAGAAATAGAAAGTAGAAGAAGAAGAAGATTAAAATAGAAGAAGAATATAGCACACAGAATAAACAAGATAAAGATAATAGAAAGCAGAAAACGAAAAGTGAAAAGAAGAAGATATTTATATAGAATAAAGAAGATAGAGAAGAATATAAATAAAAGCTTCGTAGGGCTGTAGAGGCCGATTTTGTTAAAGAGGGGAGAAGAACCATTACAAAAGTAATTTTCGAGTAAATGTTTGTTGGGGAAAGGATTTTTCGGATAATTAATTATTCCTAATTGTTTTTGTCGATGGAAGTTCGGCTAAATAAGGATCTTCGTATAGGATTTAAGTAAAAGGAGTTAGGGGCAGTGATAATTGATTTAATTTACACTTTAGGTTCCTAAGGTGATACCACGAATTTTGTTTTTTTAGGGTTTCGTACCGTACTAGACCATATTACTAAGCCTACGCCGTCCATCTGTCTGTCTGTCCTCCTCTGTACCTTTTGAACGGTAATAGGTAGCCGGTATAAAATTTCCCAGAATATGTGTGCGGAAATCAAACAAATAATAATAAAAACCGGCCAAGTGCGAGTCGAACTCGCGCACTGAAGGTTCCGTATCGCCACGTCATGGTCAGCACCACTCACGCCATCTATGGCGTGATTTATGAAATGTTTCATATTAGTTAAAATTCATGATTAGTTAAAATGCTTCATACTGTTGGTAGATGGCGCGCATACACTTTTTAGTTTATTCTATGGGGAACTCTGTGAATTTTTTACTTTTTATTATTTTTATTATTGGTTGTTATATCGGCCATAATAACACATATTCTATAAAAATTTCAACGGGTTACCTATTACGGTTCGGACAGATAGACGGACAGACAGACGGCGGCGCCGGCGTAGGTTTAGTAATAGGGTCCCGTACGAAGGATACGGAACCCTAAAACACAGTAAAGACAATTGCACTACGGAAACCTCCTGAGGCGTTGTTATGCGCAAGGTTTACTGGAAGAAACTGTATTCTGTAATAATTCCACCTTCTGGTAGAAACATAACTTATAGCTGACTTTCCCTAGATAATATATTTTATCAAAAATTCGCAACTAACAACCACAAAAACGGACTCGTATTCCTGCACCGAAAAAAAAACTCCACGAAAGTCGTCTTTATTTAGAGCTACACTCCACAAGAGCCCGAGTAAGGATCGCACTACACGGATGGAAATAAAAAACTTGAAAGAATTTCGTAATAATTTTTCGTAGTACCTACTACGAAACTTTGTAATAGCAGCGAATGCGTAAAAACTTACTATTAAAAAACTCTATGTAAATAGTTCGTGTTTTTGGTCCAGTTCAGTGTAGCCGACGTGAAATTAAGGGAAGCACTGAGAGGGCACCTAGTTCACCCGGCGTTATGGGCTGATATCACGGATGTTTTAGTTGATGTAGCCAGTCGTGTCATTACTTACATAGGTGTTATGGTGATTATAAAATTCCCTACCATGATCAATGGGTATATTCCCGTATCTGGCATGGTAGCTTCGACCTTGGTAATTTGAAATCGCTTATAGATACATATAATGTATATTTATGTATGTATGTATGTTCCGTGTGGGGCCGGTACTTTAAAAGAATAGCCCCACTGCATCTCTCCCCGTGTATGTCGTAAAAGGCGAAAGGGATATGACTCCGTTCTAATTATATTACTAGGTGGTAGGGTTTAACCCGCCCGGGTTGGTACCACCGCACTGAATGAAAGGTCGGTCGAAACGGCTATGTAAATAGTAGTTTGTGTTTTCCGTCCAGTTCAGTGTAGCCGGCACGACCGAAGGGAAGCACTGACGTGGCACCAAGTTCACCCGGTGTTATGGGCTTACATCACGGATGTTGTAGGTGATGTAGCCAACCGTGTCAGTATCCATAAAAAAAAAAATATATTTTTTATGGAATGTGCGACATGTGGCATCATTACACTTATGACTAGGTGTCTAACGATGCCCATGGACATTCTGTGTTGCACGGGAATCGCGAATGCCATGCCGGCCTAACAGGAGCCTTTTCACGCCCCCTTTTGAAAAACCCCAGGCTGTACTTGGGAGGAAATACATGGGCAGGGAGTGAGTTCAACGGTTTCCCGAACACGAGTTTCCCGGCTCTGTGAATACATTTCGTACATAATAATTTCTAATAGCCCCACTGCATCTCTCCCCATGCATGTCGTAAAAGGCGACTAAGGGATAAGGACAAGATGCCGTGCTAAAGGGTGACAAGCTCGCCACCTCTCACCTTGGCACGATACTACCACCGAGTCATGCAGCAGGTGGGTCTTCGTGTCTTACTTGCTGCTTGATAGATTGAATCTTGTTCGAATACTTTGCGAAACGTGGTGGTCGGTGCTGTGCTGTAATTTACCAGAGTTCTTGCAGCACAACACCGATTACTCTGCTTACACCTATTGTCGGGATTCAGCGTGTGTGATATGTATGCATGTATAATAATTTCTAAAGATAATTTAGAAACATTTGCCAAACTCGTAATTTTTTTTTATGGAATCTGACACGGTTGGCTACATCACCTACAACATCCGTGATGTCAGCCCATAACACCGGATGAACTTGGTGCCACGTCAGTGCTTCCCTTCGGTCGTGCCGGCTACACTGAACTGGACGGAAAACAAACTATTTACATAGCCGTTTCGACCGACCTTTCATTCAGTGCGGTGGTACCAACCCGGGCGGGTTACAACCTACCACCTAGTAATATAAGAAGGGAATCATATCCCTTAGTCGCCTTTTACGACATTCACGGGGAGAGATGCAGTGGGGCTATTCTTTTAAAGTACCGGCCCCACACAGTACAACAGTACGCACACACACAGTACAGTCGAAATATTTATAGTTGCATTTTCGTCCATGTACACCGACCCGAACTAAGACACGGCGCCGCTGGAAGAGGCCACTGTAAATTTGGGAGTGGAATAAAAAAAATAAGGGTTGAAAAATATATCTTTTTGGGCTACAAGGGGTTAGAGGTACTCGTAGAAGTGCTCTTACCCCCGCCAGCTTTATGCTAAACGCAGCCAAACATGGGACGACCACTGGATTTCCCTGTCATAATATGACAATTGGAGGATTTTAAAGGCTTTGCAAATGGAAGCTTAGTTTGATTATACTAAAGTGTAATTTTAGAATTTATTACGGAATAGGTTTATTACCGACGAGCATGATACATGGAGAACATTATGGGAGTGGAAGAGGCGGCAGAGGTGTGTCAGGATCGTGGCACGTGGAGATCCGTCGTCTCTGCCTACCCCACCGGAAAACAGGCGTGACGCTATGTATGTATGTATGTAGGTTTATTCCGCGGATTTTGAGCGCGGTCGAAATTTTAATCCGAAAATTAAAATAGCTACATGTAGAATTAAATCTTACCAAATAGTAAGTAAATCACGTGAATAGGCACCTGTCAGGCCGGCATGGCGTTCGCAACCCCCGCATACGATCGAATGTCGATGGGCGTCGTTATACACATTACGGGTGGCTCGGCGCCACATGTCGCGCTTTCTATAAAAACAATGTATTCGCCGTCATGTCAAATGTATGACAGTCGTGATGTCAGCCCATGATAATACCTTGTTGAACTAGCCGCCATGTCAGTGCTTCCCTTCGGTCGTACCGGCTACACTGAAGTGGATGGAAACACAAGTTAATCACATAGCCGTTTCGACAGAACTTTCATTCAGTGCGGTGATACCAACCCGGTTGTTTAAACTCTACCACCCTTGTAATTTCTAAAAAATCTTGAATTTTCGAAACGGATATGTAAATAGTTTGTGTTTTCCGTCCAGTTCAGTGTAGCCGGCACGACCGAAGGGAAGCGCTGACATGGCACCTAGTTCCCCCGTTGTTATGGCCTGACATCACGGATGTTGTAGGTGATGTAGCCAACCGTGTCACGGCTGGCTACATCCTACATCGGTAGGTTTCCTTAAAATAAGAAAAATGAATTGCCGCCACAATTTTTTTTAATAAATATAAAATTAAACGAGGAATTTATTTAATTTGAGCTTCAGAATAACCCTTTAAAATTTTGGCAATTCCTGCATCACCTCTACCTATATTGTAGTTCTTACTATTTAAAACAAATTATTCAATCATATTTGTGCAAAATTTATAAAAACCTTACGAATAAAACAGAAGGATTAATTCGCCTTTGCACCTCATGCGGAAACTTGTTATATGTTTTATGTTTTTAATTTATTCAGTAAGTAATCATAAATATTTAACAAACTAAAAACCAGTTAAGATTACATTAATAGATAAGAAGTAATATATTAAAAAAAAATTATAAGTAATCCTAACTTAAAAAAGACACAATTTTTAGTAAACAAAAAAAAAACCAGAATATCAAAAGAGAATAAGAAAACTATACCTATAACCTAAACTAATATATTCATGCGAAAAAAATAATAATGTTATGGAATAATGAATTATTTCTCTCTTTCCAAGTCCTGTGAAGGACCAAGATGGATTCTTTCAGCGAATCTCACATGCTAGACCCTGCATTCATTCTTATTGTGGTTCTTAGAGGGAAAATTTAGATTCATCTCTGTCAAATTTTTTTTTTCGTCTGTATTTCTTGTTCGTGCACCTTTCTCTCGGTAGCTTTTGGTTGCCAGCACCGCTCACGTTAAAGTCAAACTTATCGCATCCAATCTCTGGTTCCTCGCCGGGTATGCATGTATGTAGGTAAGTTGATCGAAAATCTAAAAAAACCTTTATTTCGAACGTTGCATAGGCGTATGCGACAAAAGCTGTACCGTGTGGGCCCGCGGTACTTTAAAATAATAGCCCCACTGCATCTCTCCCCGTGTATGTCGTAAAAGGCGACTAAGGGATATGCCCCCTACTTATATTACTAGGTGGTAGGGTTTAACCCGCCCGGATTGATACCAGCGCGCTGAATGAAAGGTAGGTCTAAACGGTTATGTAAATAGTTTGTGTTTTCCTTCCAGTTCAGTGTAGCCGGCACGACCGAAGGGAAGCACTGACGTGGCACCAAGTTCACCCGGTGTTGTGGGCTGATATCACGGATGTTGTAGGTGATGTAGCCAACCGTGTCAGTTTCCATATAAAAAAAGACGAGCAGGCCCATTTTATGTGTACCAATATTTACGCTGATGCACCAAACCTAGTGTTGTGGTTTATCGATGGTGCGAGCATTCTGTTGTTAATACATTTGTGGGTGCATTTACAAATTGCGTCCTTTGTGAGGGGTTAAATTTGAGGAAAATATCGGATAATGTGGCCTGTGTTACTATATGTTTTAATCAGTTATCAATCAGGGAATATGGTCAGACCATGAAAATATGTATCCAGAAATAGCAGTCTCAAACATTGTATACATTTTATCGTCCTATTAATATGGTCTGCATGCACTTAATTTGCAGAATACAGAGCTTATGCGAGTACGTGAATAACAAATGTGACAGATATCGACAGCTTTTAATTTCGTATTGTGTAAGTTTTTTTGGAAAAAAAAATCGTGACAAAAACCCCGACTATAAAAAAAAACGAAGAAAACACTCGTTCTCTGTACATTCTAATTAATTTAAACGTCTCACTACAGCATTTTGTACTGTTTTTTAAGATCAACATGCCCTATTTTTTTTTTAGTTTCTCAATGTCAGCTTTTATAAAAAAATATGGTTTATTTTTTAATTAATTATTTTTAATTCTCATAATGTGTAAATTTTGTAAATATCCGTTTCAAGCTCTACATAATGATACCCCGCCCCACACTATGGGTTTTTGAGCAATTTTATTTTTACTATTGAACAATAATATGGCGACAGGCGTCCGCCATTTTTAATTTTCTAAAAAATATGGTACCCACTGTGTATCCGTGTAATTTAGACAAACCAAAATAATCATACCAGAATTATCAAAATCGGAAGAGTCATTTAGGAGTTACGGTCATCCTAACACACATACGCAAAGACATTCAAACATTCAGACTAAACACATTGCCCTCCTTTTGGCTTCGCCGTAGTCAGGTAAAAAGCACCGGGCGGTCGGATTCGCCGCCCCGCCTAGGCGTCGGACTATGATCTCAAAGTCCGACATTTATATCCGGCAGACACGTGTACCAATGAGTTTGTTTAATTATACAATTTACGCGCATATCTAAACTCCTGCTGCTTCGCCGTTCTGAAATGGTCTGTGTAAAACTGTAGGTCCTTTCCCTTACCCCTTACTATGTCAGTCAGTCGGTCAGTCAGCGTGTATACGTCCACTGCTGAACATTCCCTTGCCCCTTACTAGGTGGTAGGCTCAAATTGTAGCCGACTGGGTTCGTACCACCGTACTGGATGTAAGATGGCCGCATAGCAGCCTCGGTTGTGTTCTCCTCTAGTCCAGTATAGCCAGCAATCCAGGGAACTCTCCGGTATGGCACCTACCTTCTCGGAGGTGATATTGGCTGGTCGGAGCATGCGCTTTGGCCCCTCTGACTCAGCCACCCATACCGGATTACATTGAAAAAAAACCCTTTCCGATCTTCCTCCAGTCCTCCAGGCCGGCCTTCAGCGGTACGGAACCCTGCTCTCCGCAGACGCACTTGATGTCGTCGTTCCAGCTGGCTATGTGATAGGCTCACGTTGTAGCCGGCTGTATTGATACCACCGTACTGCATCCGGTATGACACATCTCGAAGGTATTTGCTGGTCGGACCATGTGCTCTGACCTCTCTGATTCAACACAGATACTGGATAAAAAAAAACTGGAAGAGCTATAGTCGAAGGTGTTGTGCTAAAGGGCGACAGGATAGCCACCTCTCACCTTGGCATGGTCCTTCCACCGAGTCAAGCAGCAGGTGGGACTTCGTGCCTTACTTGCTGCTTGACAGTTATCATGTCCTACTACATTGCTAAACGTGGTGGTCGGTGTTGTGCTGTAATTTACGAGATTGCTTGCAGCAGAACACCGATTACTCTGCTTACCCCGATTGTCGGGATACAGCTTGTGGTATGTATGGTATCTAGTCCAGTACAGCCAACAATCCAAAGATAAGTCTCCGGTTTGGCTCGTTCTTGAAGGTGATATGAGCTGGTCGGAGCATGTGCTTTGACTCATCTATCTCAGACACCGATACCGCATTATTATAAACAAATACGACTTTGTTGACGACAGCATAAGATTCAATATTGAATTGTGCAAGTTGACTGAACGCAGGAGATTGCGTCATACCTACTAGAGAAGATGCAAGCAAGGGTTCGAAAATACGAGAACGAGTCGATGACGTACGAGAGAATACGTCATCGACCCGGTGCCGAACGCGCTGGCCACTCAAGCCGGAGTTCCAGGTTCGAATCAAATTCAAATTAAAATTCAAGACTTTTATTTGCAAACAAATAAAAACAGAAAATAAAAAAAAACATAATAGAAACAAAAATAATTAATACTTATAACAAAAAAAGAACATTAAAGAGAAAAACAAAACATTGTTCCCAAATAGGATGCGGCACAGCTCTTATTCCTACGGCGAACCATAAGAACGCTGATTTTAAGCCTGAACCCTAACATGTTCACATAATTTCGACTACTTACTAATAAAGAAACTAGTTTAAAACTTAAAAAGAACAAAACCAAAAAATTAAAAAGGGAAAAGAAAGAAAAGAAGAAAGTGACGGTGTGTTTTATAGTGAGAACAAAAAAAAAAAAAACAAAAAGAAAACAAAATAGGTAAATAAAACGTAGGATAAAAATAAAATTAAGGACAGTGATTAATAAATATCATGTTAACCTTCTTTTTGTACTGACAGTAAGTGAAATTTAAGGTTATGTTAAAATTGAAATCAGACCTTAACTTTATTGTTGGTGGAATGTTGTTCCAGCACTTGGAAGCCGCGTATCTAAAGGATCCTTCAAAGGCGGCTCCGTGGTGCTTTGGAACAATGAGTAGAATCCTGTTCGGGACGTAATTTTTTTCTCTTCATTTTCGGCTTTGCCTTTATCTACATACATACATACATAACACACGCTGGTTATTCTTCACATTTTAGGAATTTTCAATTTATTTCATTGGCATCACTAAATTTTATATGGCAAGGAGATTATCGTAGGTAGGTAGAAAACTTCATGAGTAAAATTAAAAATTATTTTCCAAACCTACCTCCATATCATTTTTCATTCACATTGTTCTCCCTGACTTCTCACAACCAACCGGTGACAAAAAGAAAGTTCATCATCTTTGGACATTCCATTCAAGAAAGGGTCGACCCTGGATACCACCGAAAACCGTAAGCAGGAAATACTGACGACGGGACCACGCCCATGGAAGACTTAAGGTCAGAAATCCACCCATACATCCTACAGTCCACTTCAGTTTTCCATATCACCACACGCTGTATCCCGACAATCAGGGTAAGCAGAGTAATCGGTGTTGTGCTATAAGAACTCTGGTAAATAACAGCACAACACCGACCACCACGTTTAGCACAGTATACGGACAAGACAAACTATCAAGCAGCAAGTAAGGCACGAAGGACCCACCTGCTGCACGACTAGGTGGAATGACTGAGCCAAGGTGAGAAGTGGCTAGCCTGTCGCCCTTTAGCGCAGTATCTTGTCCTCATCCCTTAGTCGCGTTTTACGACATGCACGGGGAGACACGCAGTGGAGCTATTCTTTTTAAGTACCGGCATTTATCTTATGAAGAAATGTATATAAAAAGTTGAAGCCCTTTCTAATTATCGACTTCTATGAGTAGGACATTATCATGCATTTTGCTCATTGATAATTCATTGTGCAGGTGCAATGGGAATCAGAGGCATGTGGTATTTTAATTGGATACCATGCTGGTGTCCCCTTGGGTCTGTGGTATTTATTTTGTTATGTATATCGTGTTTTTCGTTCAGTTCCGTGTAGCCGGCACGACCAAAGGCAAGCACTGACATGTCACCTAGTTCACCAAGGTGTTATAGTGCTGACATCACGCGCGATGCAAGTGCTTCCCTTCGGTCGTACCGGCTTCACTGAACTAGACGAAACAACCGCTTCGACCGACTGGTCGATCAGTACGGTGGTACCAATTCATACATACGTACGTACACATCACACACGCTGAATCCCGACAATCGGGGTAAGCAGAGTAATTGGTGTTGTGCGCACAACACCGACCACCACGTTTCGCAAAGTATTCGAGCAAGATTAAATCGATCAAACAGCAAGTAAGGCACGAAGGCCCACCTGCTGCATGACTCGGTGAAAGTACCATGCCAAGGTGAGAGGTGGCGGGCCTGTCGCCCTTTAGCACGGCTTCTTGTCCTTATACCTTAATCGCCTTTTACGATATGCATAGGGAGAGATGCAGTGGGGCTATTCTTTTTAAGTACCGGCCCCACACGGTACAATGGCCCTTGGAACAATGGGTACCAATTCGTTCTGGTTAAACCCCACCACGGCCACGACGTGGCCACGACCGACCAACATTATACCAAGTTCTGTGGAAGAAAAATCTGCAGAACCGATTGGTCCTTGGAATCCGTGGTACCCACAGAGCATGAAATGCGCGCGCCGGCGGTAGGTACTTGATGCTCTGTGGTGGTACCTAAATAAATTATTATATCTATGAGCTAAAACCACAAGCAGACACTAGTTTTTCAGTTCCTAAGCGAGCTTAAAGTGCCGAAGCTTAAAGTTCCTAAGTAAACTTAAATTAAGCTTATTCACTCGCTAGATTGTTTATTCCGACAAATTCTGAACATTAAAGAAGATCTGACACTTCGCTAACGATATCCGGGAGGAGGACAAAATATGAAGGCAGTTGAAATTTAAAACAAATGCCCGTAAGACATATTACTTAAATTTCAGTCGCAGGATATTCATCCGCTTTATACGCATGCATGTTGTACCTTAGAAATGGACTGTATGAAATTTCTCGCCGCAGATACTCGAACCTATGGACTTACCTCCGTCCGTGCCCAGCAGGCAGTCACCGCCACACACCCACAACGTTCTACCAGCGCAGCGTCCAGCCAGAGTTCTCTAGCAGTTCTCAGCACTGAGCCACCGATCGCGTGCACACAACCACCGGGCGTATAAGGCGCAAACGCCGCGAGGACTGCCACCACGGCACACACACGACGAGCACAAGGAACGCGTGCCTCGTCCGAAAGAGCGACAGAAAACGACTGTCGCCGCGGCTGTTGGTGCTCGGCTCGCCAAAGTCGCGGGTAGTTTTGGTAAACTAACCCATTGACACACGCACAGAGAGCCACGAGTATCGAGCACTGCGGCGGCAACGCGATAATAGACCTTATGCAGCGGGCATAAGGTCCAACACAAAATATTCCTGGTACTTCCGAACGGCTACACATAAATACATGGAACTGTACGGAACATACCGGCCACCTTGAAAGAATACTTTCAATACTACACAAATTTGAACATAAAGGACATTTACAACAAACGGATACCGGAAACCATAAACCTTTACATACAAACACAACGCGTAGTGCGCAGAAACATAAATACAGATTTAATATATATATACACACAACTTAACTAAGGACTGCACAATTAGTTGGGAAGGGGGCACAATTTCACCACTGGACGTTGCATTATACCAGATGATGTGCGCACTGTCACTACTCTAGTTACGCCGTCCTTCCCGGGGTGCTTCCTTATGACGACACCTAACCGCCATTGCAATGGTGGCAAATTGTCATCCTTTATGAGGACGACAATACCCTCTTCCAAGGAACCCTTGCTTGAAGTCCATTTGCTTCGCTGTTGCAAGGTGTTGAGATATTCCCGACTCCATCTTTTCCAGTAATTTTGCATAATTTGTTTCAATAGGTTCCATCGGCATAATCGATTGGGATTCACGTCAATTAAGTTCGGTTCGGGCATCGCAACCAAAGGCTCTCCGATCAAGAAATGACCTGGAGTTAACGCTTGAGGATCAGAAGGATCATTGCTCAATGGACACAACGGGCGAGAGTTTAATATTGACTCCGTCTGACATAACAACGTATTGAACTCTTCGTACGTGAGCACTTGTTTCCCGACTACGCGAGCGAGATGATGTTTGCACGACTTGATACCAGCCTCCCAAATACCACCAAAATGAGAGCCGGTAGGGGGCTGAAAATGCCATGTGATCCCGATTTCTGCACAAGATCGCACTAGTTCATCACCGCATTCACGATAAAACTGTCGAATTTGTTTATAAGCACCTTGAAAGTTGGTGCCGTTATCACTGAACACGTCAGACACCATACCTCTTCTCGCAATCATTCGTCTAAACGCAGCTAGAAAGCACGCAGATGTTAGGTCTGTCACGAGTTCCAAATGAATAGCTTTGGTTGAGAAACATACAAATAAACAAATGTACGACTTGTGAACTTTAGCATTCCGAAGCCGACTAACACGCACTTGAAATGGCCCACCATAATCCACTCCGACCTTCACAAATGGCCTTAATTGCTGCACTCGTGCAGCCGGAAGGTCTCCCATCTTAGGCTGACAACTTACAGGTTTGTTCCTGAAACATTTTATGCAGCGAAAGACTCGTTGCCTAATAACACTTCGCGCAGATAATATCCAATAATTCTGTTGTAGTATCGTTTGTAAGGTCTGTGCACCCGGGTGCAAATGAATTTTATGGTAATGGTCAATCAACAGTTGAGTCAATGCACTGTTTGGCAGGACGATCGGATGCTTATAATCGAAATGAGCTCTGCTGTTTACGATCCGACCCCCGACGCGCAACACACCCTGTGAGTCGAGGAACGGACTAAGACGTTGCAAACGATTCGAACACAATTTTCCGTTTCGCAGTTGCGATAGATCCTGGGAGAATTCATGGTTTTGAATCAACCTTATCCATAACATTAACGCTTCCTGTAGCTCACACACTGTGAGATGACCGATCACGTGACTTCCTTGGTGTCGGCAGTTGTTCACGAATCTGCGACAATATGCCGTCACTCGTTGCAGCTTAGTTAAGGACGAATATTTCTTTGGTAAATTCACCACAGACGTTTGATCATCATCATTTACACTGGTGAACACACGTATTGCGTTTGGCCGCTTCTCGACTTCAACATCACTTATATCACCTCCTTCTTCACTGCTGGGCCATTCCTCACAAGCGAGTTTCAACCAACGAGGTCCCTCCCACCACAACGGATGGTTCAACAGTTCAGAAGGAAACAAACCGCGCGAGGCACAGTCACCAGGATTATCAGCGGATCGCACATGACGCCAACAATCTGGAGGAACTATTGACTGAATTTCACTCACGCGATTCGCCACGTAGGTTTTCCAATGGTACGATGAACTCTTGATCCATGACAACACCACCGTACTGTCTGTCCACGCGACAATACGCGTCCATTTCACCCTTTCATAGATGGCCTTGACGCGAGCCACCAAACGCGCTGATAACGCAGCTCCACATAACTCTAAACGTGGAATCGACACGCGTTTGAGCGGAGCTACCCGTGATTTGGCAATCAATAATCGGACTTGTGTAGAGCCGTTCATGCACATTCGGATGTAGGCAACGGATCCGTAACCTCGCTCAGATGCATCCGAAAAAACATGAAGCTCGATTTCACCTTCAAGTGGAATTATCTGCCGAGGGAGACTCACAGATGTCAGTTCATTCAGCTCAGTTGTGAAGCGAGTCCACGCCTTTCCAATTTCTTTTGGAGGACTGTCGTCCCACCCTAGGCCCAATGTCCAGAGCTGCTGCATGAACGCCTTCGCCAATAAGGTAATCGGTGATAACCAACCTAGAGGATCATATATCCTCGCTATATCCGAGAGAACACCGCGCTTGGTGAGCACTCCCGAACATGGATTGCAATGATAGGTAAAGGTGTCTGTAGCAGGGTTCCACTCTATCCCTAACACCTTGACCACCTTGTCTTCTTCGCCGTCGGCGAATTGCATCGCTACATCTGATGATGGAAGATGTGAGAGCAGCTCATTGCAGTTGCTCGTCCATTTTCGTAGTTCGAATCCTCCTGCAAGACACAAAGAAGTCAATTGCTGCTGCAACGACAACGCAGCAGAAATTGACTCTGCTCCTGAGACGACATCATCCACGAATGTGTCATTCATCAGCACGTGAGCAGCCATTGGGTAATTAGGACCCTCATCCTGAGCCAATTTATGCAATGTTCGCATTGCTAGGAATGGAGCACAGGACGTTCCATATGTCACTGTGCAAAGACGATATTCTTTTATCTCATCGGATGGAGAAGAACGCCACAGGATGCGCTGATAGTCCCGATCTTCGTTACGCACAAGCACTTGGCGGTACATTTGCTTTATGTCAGCACAAAACACCACAACATGTACGCGAAAATTCAACACGATAGTCACAATATCGTTCTGTAACTTTTCTCCAATCATTAGAGTGTCATTCAGAGAGAGGCCGTTGCTTGATTTGCACGAACCGTCAAACACCACTCTTAATTTGGTAGTAGAACTTGATTCACGGATGACACAATGATGAGGTAAATAAAACACCCTGTTCTCGGATGGGGAGTGTTTTGCAAGTTCCATATGACGGCATTCTTCGTATTCTTGCATGAACGCAGAGTACCGAGTCTTCAGAGAAGGATCGCGTTTGAACTTTCGCTCCAAGCTTCTTAATCGAGACAGGGCTGCACCTTTAGAGTCTCCAAACGTCACAGCATCGTTTTTGAATGGCAGAGGAACACAATATCTGCCAGAACTGTCGCGGCTTACACCACTTGTATACCTTTCCTCGCATGATGCATTTTCAGGGTGAATTCTTTTCACCGTCTCAACTTCCTCTATTTCCCAGAAATTTTGCAAGATTTTTTCGAGAGGGGAACATAACGATAAGAACGTCGAAATATTGGGTTTGCTGACCGAGTCTGTCCTCACCTTACCCATTAATACGAGGCCGAATACACTGGACAATGCGACTGGACTTCCCTTTGGACCTGTTACCCGACCACCCTGATGAAGTATCTCCGGATAGACATCAGCTCCTAGGAGTATTTCGATTGGACCCGGTTGATGGAAGTTGGGATCGGCCAGCTTTGTTCGATCCAGATGTCGCCACACGTGATCAGGAATCGGGGCCGTAGGAAGATCACTACAAATCTTGGGCAATACTAATGCTTCTACGTGAATCTCCCTGCGATTGACTCGAGATTTTAGTACACACGAAACAACGCCCTGGGCCTGACTTACTTCGGAACCACCAAGTCCGCAGATAGGCACGTTGGATTGCACATAACGTAAACCTAGCCGGTGCGCACATTCACTTGTGATTAAGGAGGAAGTGGAACCTGAATCGATCAATACACGAACTTGCATCATTCTTCCGGACTCACTCTGGCAGTTTACTAATGCTGTACTCAATAAGACCGATGATTGGGAGGGAACCGAATGAGTGAGCGAGACAACACTCGAATTGGCCTTGGTCACCTCTTCTGAATTATCAACGTCCGTTCCATTTTCCATTTTCTTTTCAAAATGTAACAAGGAATGGTGCCGTTTTTTGCAAACCTTACAGCACGATTTACTTTCACATGACTTTACTGAATGATCACCTAAGCAATTGAAACACAAACCCTTTTGCTTTACTAGAAACATTCTTTTGAACGAGCTTAGTTTGTGAAATTTGTCACACTTGTAGATTGGATGATCGCTTCGGCAGCACTCACATGGATTGTTCAATTGATGCGTTTGACTGAGAAAAGTTGAATATTTGGGTGTCACCTTACCCTTTGGGCCGCCCTTTGAATCACGCCGAGCATCACATACTACAGTCGACGCTGATTCGAGAGCCTGGAATTCCTTCTCGAGGAAGCGCATCACTTCGTCAAACCGCGGGATCGCATGATTGTCGTCCAGTTGCAGTTCGAAATGTCTTCGGGTTGTAGTATCCAACTTGTTCAAAACAATGTGGGACAGTACAAAGCTCCAACTGTCAACTTCGAGATCGAGGGCCTTCAGCGCACACACATTTTCTGTCAACACGTTGATCACTCTTTTCATTTGCTCGCAGTTCGGTTCATTCATTGACGGCAGAGCGAATATCGCATCCAAATGTGTCGTGGCGATTCTCCGTTTACTGGCGTACCTATTCTCTAATGTCTTCCAGGCAATTGCATAATTTTGATCATTGACAGGCAGACCCCGTATCAAACCTAGAGCTTCCGATTCCACTGAAACGAGTAAGTACTGGTACCGCTCAATGTTGGACAAATTTTCGTTGTTGTGCACTAATGACTTGAAGAGATCTGAGAAATTAGTCCACTTTGCGTAGTCGCCCGAGAAGACCGGTAATTTGATTTTTGGTAAACTGAGATTATTTTTCCTCGGTTGATTTGAATGAGCTGTTACTACACTGCAACCACTGTTTTCCGATTTCACCTCATTCTCACGCAAGTGCACCTTTATTTTAACTATCACATTTTCAAATCCAATGCGTACGGTTTCCTCCTTTTCAAAATTGAAATTCTCATCATCCAATAATAACGATTCAATTTCACCCTGCACGCGGTAAAATTTATCCTCCAAATTATGCAAAGTACCGCAATGTTCCTTAAATTCATTTAATGATTCCGCATCAGCACTTTTTAGAATTCGATCAACGCGTTTAATTATTTGATCACGTTGGATTAATAAATATTTTAAACTCATTCTGATGAATTAAATGAAACACCAGTACTCAACTTAACCTTAACTTCAGATTAAGTTAACTTGTACAACCGTCCTCACGCGACCACTGTAAGTGAGTAGGCGTTGGTCAGAAGTTACATTTACCTTAATAACCTTTAACTACAGTTTAACTTTACTTTGTAACACCGGCCGCGAGCGCCTAACTGCGGTTGGATCGGCGGCGCACCGAGCCGACGAGACCGAGACGCGACCGACCGACCGCGAGCGACCGAGACCGGCCGAGCGATCGAACGAAGGACCGATTTCTTCTGCGCGCGCGGGATTCACACGATGTCCCGCCGAGACCGATGCACCAAGGTATAGGTACCTATTTGCCGTGCATTTACTAATTAGTAATTAACAACTGCTATTCCTCTCACCAAGAGTTCGCACTATAACTCCAGAGTAATAACAAATGTTACCTGCAATGCACGGTCACACGAATAGGTATATATAATTACACATTTATTGAACGCACACACAATTCAATATAAATACACAACACAACAGTTTTCACAACACAATCTCGTAAAATAGTTCTAGAACACACACACAACACTGTTGTGCTGTTCACTACGATCCCAGACACATCTAGATTCACTTACTAGGCACATATGTCGGGCTATCGTAGGAACCGAACTATTTTACTCGGACTTTAGGCACAAGACGGACTACACAGGACTGTCACATAGCACGATCGAAAGTATCGCGAATCAACTATTCGGCTCGAGGACCAAATTTATGTACCTTAGAAATGGACTGTATGAAATTTCTCGCCGCAGATACTCGAACCTATGGACTTACCTCCGTCCGTGCCCAGCAGGCAGTCACCGCCACACACCCACAACGTTCTACCAGCGCAGCGTCCAGCCAGAGTTCTCTAGCAGTTCTCAGCACTGAGCCACCGATCGCGTGCACACAACCACCGGGCGTATAAGGCGCAAACGCCGCGAGGACTGCCACCACGGCACACACACGACGAGCACAAGGAACGCGTGCCTCGTCCGAAAGAGCGACAGAAAACGACTGTCGCCGCGGCTGTTGGTGCTCGGCTCGCCAAAGTCGCGGGTAGTTTTGGTAAACTAACCCATTGACACACGCACAGAGAGCCACGAGTATCGAGCACTGCGGCGGCAACGCGATAATAGACCTTATGCAGCGGGCATAAGGTCCAACACAAAATATTCCTGGTACTTCCGAACGGCTACACATAAATACATGGAACTGTACGGAACACATGTCGTACAAATTTTATTTTTAACCCTCGACGAAAAAAGAGGGTTGTTATAAGTTTAACGTGCGTGTGCATGTGTGCAGGGGTGGGTGGTTGTATGTGTGTATGGTGTGTCTGTCTGTGGCATCGTAGCTCCCAAACGGATGGACCGATTTGCATGCGGTTTATTTTATTAGAAAGCTGGTTTAATCTGGATGGTGGTTAGCTATGCTTGTAATCAAGTAATCAGATAATTAAGTAATAAAAACATTAGTTATCTTAAAAAGTGGACCGATTTGCATATGCGGTTTTTTTAAAGCTTGAATTAAATGTTAAATTACAAATAAAAAAAAACTATAAAAGTAAATAAAATATAAACACTTAGAGCAGCGCGGGAATTTACTTAGCGGTCCCCCGACTCCTTTAAGTAAGTAAACGTAAATTATTCTTGAATTTTTAGGGGTTGGGGGTTTTTTTTATTGAAGCTAGTTATAATTCAAGAAGGGCCTATGTAATATAGCAAAATAATGCAAAATCGAAAATGAATACATTATGGTCGAGACGTATTTACATGTGCCTACATACATACCACACGCATCAGCCCATAACACCGGGTGAACTAGGTGCCGTGCCAGTGCTTCCCTTCGGTCTTGCCAGCTACACTGAACTGAACGGAAAACACGAACTATTTACATAGTCGTTTCGACCGACGTTTCATTCAGTGCGGTGGTATCAACCCGGGCGGGATAAACCCTACGACCTAGCGACGGAATAAGCTTAATTTAAGTTTACTTTGGAACTTTAAGCTTCGGCACTTTAAGCTCGCTTAGGAACTGAAAAACTAGTGTCTTCTTGTGGTTTAAGCTCGATTCAATTGCGTCCTTTTTTATATAGAGAAAGTAATTACTTACCGCGGATGCGTACCAATCGGTTCTGCAGATTTTTCCTCCACAGAACTGGTAAACTCTGGAGCTCTCTCCCTGCCCATATATTACCCCCAAGTATATTCTCGGGTCCTTTAATAGAGGCGTGAATAGGCAACTGTCAGGCCGGCTACTTACTTAAAGGAGTCGGGGGACCGCTAAGTAAATTCCCGCGCTGCTCTAAGTGTTTATATTTTATTTACTTTTATAGTTTTTTTTTATTTGTAATTTAACATTTAATTCAAGCTTTAAAAAAACCGCATATGCAAATCGGTCCACTTTTTAAGATAACTAATGTTTTTATTACTTAATTATCTGATTACTTGATTACAAGCATAGCTAACCACCATCCAGATTAAACCAGCTTTCTAATAAAATAAACCGCATGCAAATCGGTCCATCCGTTTGGGAGCTACGATGCCACAGACAGACACACCATACACACATACAACCACCCACCCCTGCACACATGCACACGCACGTTAAACTTATAACACCCCTCTTTTTTCGTCGAGGGTTAAAAATAAAATTTGTACGACATGCATGCGTATGAAGCGGATGAATATCCTGCGACTGAAATTTAAGTAATATGTCTTACGGGCATTTGTTTTAAATTTCTACTGCCTTCATATTTTGTCCTCCTCCCGGATATCGTTAGCGAAGTGTCAGATCTTCTTTAATGTTCAGAATTTGTCGGAATAAACCATCTAGCGAGTGAATAAGCTTAATTTAAGTTTACTTTGGAACTTTAAGCTTCGGCACTTTAAGCTCGCTTAGGAACTGAAAAACTAGTGTCTTCTTGTGGTTTAAGCTCGATTCAATTGCGTCCTTTTTTATATAGAGAAAGTAATTACTTACCGCGGATGCGTACCAATCGGTTCTGCAGATTTTTCCTCCACAGAACTGGTAAACTCTGGAGCTCTCTCCCTGCCCATATATTACCCCCAAGTATATTCTCGGGTCCTTTAATAGAGGCGTGAATAGGCAACTGTCAGGCCGGCATGGCATTCGTAACACCCGCGTGCTACCGAGTGTCCATGGGCGTCGTTAGACACCTTATGGGTGGCTCGTTGCCACATGTCGCGCTATATAAGGTGCTTCGTTATTTATGTCAAAAAATTCCTGAGGCTTACAAAGACACTCAAATAAACACGTTACGTAAAAAAATTATATGTTTTTAGCATTACTTTTCGAGAAATTTAACAAAACATGTTTGCTAACTAAGCATTAACCTGTGTGTAACAGTAGATAACTTGCATTGTACGGGGCTAACCGTACTATGTTCAAACGCAGAACAGCTGTTTGTCGTAAGTAAGTCACAAGGTCACTATGATTGGTTTTTACAGCTACTTATTTGATTTTATTTTTTGTTAGGACAAAAAATGCTCCTATAAACATATGTTTTTTTCTTATGTAAAGTGTTTATTTGACTGGGTATGTAACCCTCCCGAAATGTTTGACATAAATAACGAAGCACCTTATATATAAAGAAAATACACGAAAGAGATGCGAAAGCAAATTACGTAATACAAGAAAGGGCTCTCCCATTTCCGCTTTGTAGCTTATTTTATTTTCATCTCGTTAATTATAACCCGGTCTTCAGTATACGGAACGTTCAGAAAGAAAGGGAAAGGGACAAAAAGTAAAATAATAGAAGTTTTTGTTTGAAATACGCTAACGTTTTTTTTTCTTTTGTTTTTTTTTTGTGTGTATTATATTTACTTGTAAGAATTTCTAAGACGAGACGGAAGTTAACTTCCTCCATGCAAAATCGTCTTTCGGCATTTATGTTTTTTATCCCCCTAAACCTTATGCGATTTTTACAATTATTTGTTTGTTGAACTAAGGACAGTCGAATCTACGTTCCTGTGTTTTATTTTTAACCCCCGACGAAAAAAACGGAGGGGTGTTATAAGTTTGACGTGTGTGTGTGTGAGTGTGTGCGTGTGTGTGTGTGTGTGTGTGTCTGTCTGTGGCATCGTAGCTCCCAAACGGATGGACCGATTTGGATGCGGTTTTTTTTATTAGGAAGCCTGTTTAATCGGGATGGTTCTTAGCTATGTTTGTAATCAAGTAATAAAGTAATTAAGTAATAAAAAAAATAATTATCTTAAAAAGTGGACCGATTTGCATGCGGTTTTTTTTAAAAAGCTTGAAATAAAAGTTAAATTACAAATTTAAAAAACCCCCGACTCTTAAAAAGTCAAAAATAATTTCCGTTTACTTACTTAAAGGAGTCGGGGGACCGCTAAGTAAATTAAATATAAAGACTCAAAAGTTGCGCGGGAATTTACTTAGCGGTCTACCGACTCCTTTAAGTAAGTAAACGGAAATTATTTTTGACTTTTTAAGAGTCGGGGGTTTTTTAAATTTGTAATTTTATTAATATCTAAAGTGATGACTCAAAAAGCTTATTGGACTTCATGTCATCAACAAATAAAAAAAAAATTTTTCGGTCGAAAAAAAATTTTTTAGCTCCGGTGTTGTAGGTATTTCATCTTTCATGAAAAAAAAAATTGTAAAAATCGGATAAGGTTTAGGGGGCTAGAAAACATAAATTCCAAAACACGATTTCGTATGGAGATAGTTAACTTCCGTCTCGTCTTAAGATGCAGTCAGTCAGTCAGTCAGCGTGTAAGCGTCCACTGCTGGACATACGCCTCTCCAATTTTCCTCCAGTCCTCCCGGCCTTCAGCGGTACGGAACCAATGCTTTCCGCCGACGTACTTGATGTCGTCGATGCCCTAAGATGAAATGTTATAGTATTTTCATGTATCGTACCGACCGAGTAATCAATCGCAGGGTTGATGCAGATCTATGAAAAGTTATAGTAGAGATAATGTTATACCCAGTTTCTCAATCTACTGGTTTTTTTTATGTAATCCGCTATGGCTGACTGTGTCGGAGGGGCCAAAATGCATGGTCCGACCGGTCAATATCACCTCCGAGAAGGTAGGTGCCATACCGGAGACTTCCTTGGATTGATGGCTATACTAGACTAGAGGAGAACACAGCCGAGGCTGCTATGCGGCCATCTTACATCCAGGATCATCTCTAGTGAACACCAAAGCTAAAACAGCAAATCTTTTAACTTCGCTCAAAGAAAATTAACGGAAGTCTATAAAGTTTAAATTTTGCATACTTATAAAGATGCAAATTTCATCCCGCTTCACTAAAGAGGAAACTGCATCGCGATGTCTTTGTCTCCTGGCTCCCCTGGATGAGGAAAGAGGATTCCGATGAATGCATTACGTCATTAAGGACGATATTCGTTTTTTAATTAGATAGATAGGTATATAGAAAATACTCCAATAAACATTCCACAGTAAAAGTACATTAGAAAATTTACATAACATGCGAAGGCGAACTTATCCCTTACAGAGATTTGTTACAGTCAACCTTTGGATGTTTGAGATTCGATTAATATAGTGAAATATTTGTACGTATTAGCAAAAGAATTGAGCGTGAGAATTTAAGATAAAATAATAATAAGAATACTTCTTAATAAAACATGTAAAATAGTTAAATGAAGGCCACACTTTTTTTTACATTACTTGATTCGGATATACTGTTTATTCCATCAACAAAACAACTAAGTATACATATTATCACAATCAAAAAATTAAATTATTACTAAACTAAACTACTTACATATATGAATAAACTAACTAAGTAATACAATATAACAAACATACCTGGTTATTCATCACATTTTAGGCATTTTCAATATATTTCATTGGCACCACTAAATTTTATTTGGCAAGGAGATTATCGTAGGTAGGCCGAAAACTTCATGATTAAAATTAAAAAATCCTTTCCAAACCTACCTCCATATAATTTTTTATTGGCATTGTTCTCCCCGACTTCCTCCAACAACCAACAGGTGACAAAAAGAAAGTTCATCATCTTTATCGGAGCAAGAACATTAAAAGGACATTCCATTCAAGAAAGGGTCGACCCTGGATACCACCGAAAACCGTAAGCGGGAAATACCGACGGAATCACGCCCATGGAACTTAGGTCAGAAATCTACACATCATCCTACAGTCCACTTTCAGCTTTCCAAATCACCAATACCTAAATATAAAAAAAAAAAAAAAAAAAAAAAACCTAAATAAAACAAAACAAACTTACTAATAATATAATAAATCCTCAAGCCCTGAGCACAAAGGCCATACATGTGTTAATACCTACATATAATTTACTAAATTTATAGAATATAATATCACGGCTTAAATCTTCTGCTCCAACAGCCTTGGTGGTAATGGAGGTAATATCCCGATCGAAATTAAATTGATATTTGATTTTAAATACCTATAAAGCACAAGAACTTCGCTTCTGTCGAGTGTACCACGACACGTCACCTTTTTAGGTTTCCGTATCCCGTACGGAAGCCTATTACTAAGGCTCCGCCGCCGTCCGTCCGTCCGTCCGTCTGTCCGAGGGCTGTATCTCTTGAACCGTAATAGGTAGCCCGTTGAAATTTTCACAGAATATGTGTTACTATGGCTGATATAACAACAAATAGTGCGGTAGTAGCGGTCAGTGATTGGATGGGTGACCGCTCGACCGTTGGAGGCTGACCGTGATTCGGATTCCACGTTAAACTGTAGGTCCCTTCCCTTCTTACCTTACTAGGTGGTAGGGTTTATCCCGGCCGGGTTGGTACCACCGCACTGAACGAAACGTCGGTCGAAACGGCTATGTAAATAGTTCGAGTTTTCCGTCCAGTTTAGTGTAGCCGACATTAAATGAAGGGAAGCGCTGACATGGCACCTAGTTCACCCTGTGTTATGGGCTGACATCACGGATGTTGTAGGTGATGTAGCCAACCGTGTGAGGTTCCATAAAAAAAAAAAAACATAAAATAAGAAAAATACGAAAATGTTAACAATTAAGGGGGGCTCCCATACAACAAACGTCCGAAAAATCGATTAGTCACACTATTGAATAATAGATGGCGCCACAGGCTTTTATACATTGCAATGTTGAAAGACAAAAGATGGGCGAATAATAGCGGATAGATACGGAAACCTCCGTGCGCGAGTAAAACTAGCACTTAACAGATTTTTTTGGTTGCTACGGCTTCCATCATATTGCAACGCTAGCATCCCAGTGGTGATATGAACGCTAACAATAATGCCAAAGGCCGCGGAAATCTGATCGTACGTGAAAGGTTTTTCATAAAGAGATTTCATCATTGGCGTAGTAAGCTGTCGACAGACGGAAATTGCCGAAGCCTCCGATGTTTACCTCCGCCGCCGTCGCGTCTTTGGCTTGGTTCCGAGCCCGATAAATTGTTTCCACCAGAGTATTCTCAGACGGCAAAAAAATGCTAACAAATATCGAAGAGAGACCCGGATTCTAAGGGGAAATATAAAAGCATATTTCACGCGAAAACACATAAAACCAAATGATGCATAAATAAACGCAAGGCCGATAGTCGAGGTCGGCAGTCTTCGGGATCGCGAAGTTTCTGTGCCGGAATCTGCCGAAGGTCAGAACTTGAGTCGCAAGTTGGTGGGCCTTTGCAAAGTTGTTTGAATGCTGAGGCTCAACTTTGGCTTCTGGAAAGTCCGTAGGGAAGGAGGGTGTGGCCGAAACACGGAAGGAAAGGAAAACGCCTATGAACACTGTCTGCATACAATGTTGTTCGTTGAGCGAGACGTGAGTTCGGATATACAAAATATTTCCTTTAAATAGATAAATTATTACTTCCAACAAATTTCACTCAAGCGGGAAAGAAACGTAACTTATCAACAGATGGCGCTGTTTCGCAGTGTTGCATGTTTCGAATTTTAAGAGAAAAATTTATCTTTGTGAAACTTTGTCTGCATGTAAAATTTTCACTTCTGAATAAAGAGTAAACGAAAGGTTTTTTTTTATGGAAACTGACACGGTTGGCTACATCACCTACAACATCCGTGATGTCAGCCCATAACACCGGGTGAACTTGGTTGTCTTCGAAAAGTCTTATCTTAAAAATTCACAGATTTCGTGCCTTACACGACTATCGAGCACATTGAAAATAAATCTACGGAATTCGAAAAAATATTGTCGCTGAGCGACACGAGAAAGTCGGGATAAGGAAAAGGTTAGTTGGGTTCTGATGATGGAGCCGGAAGGAAGCCATAGGAACTCCTAAACTACACATGATAAACCCATCGTGTTTGGGCTCGTTGGATTTGTCTTTGCAAGTACTCTAGTCTTATGTTATTTCCAGGGTCCTGATGATGGAGCCAGAAGGAAGCCATAGGAACTCCTAAACTACACATGATAAATCCACCATATTTGGGCTCGTTGGATATAGGAATATAGGATAGAATAGAATAGATAGAATATATAGATAGAATAGGATAGGATAGAAGATGAAGAAGAAAGATGATGCGTCGCGCAGCGACGCATCTTCTAACCTAAGCTATATTCTTATCTTCTATATCCTTATATTATATTTTTATATTTGATATTTTATTATTTTGTTACTTTAGTTAGACATAATGTTAAGCTTATCTCTTTTTCTGTCTAAATTTTATTTCATATTTTTTAAGCTGCTTGTGTTTTGGAAAAATAATAAAAAATATATAAATCTAATATATATTTTTAATTTTGTTGAATTCATTTTCAATGCGAGGCATCTTCTAACCTAACCTATATTCCTATATTCCTATATCCAACGAGCCCAAATATGGTGGATTTATCATTAGTTTAGGAGTTCCTATGGCTTCCTTCCGGCTCCATCATCAGGACCCTGGAAATAACATATGACTAGAGTACTTGCGAAGACAAATCCAACGAGCCCAAACACGGTCGATTTATCATGTGTGGTTTAGGAGTTCCTATGGCTTCATTCCGGCTCCATCATCACAGCCCAACTAACCTTTTCCTTATCCCGACTTTCTCGTGTCGCTCAGCGACAATATTTTTTCGAATTCCGTAGATTCATTTACAACGTGCTCGATAGTCGTGTGAGGCACGAAATCTGTGAATTTCTTTTTTCAGAAAGGTTGACCTACAGGGCAAACCCTTAACCCGATCGTCTTTGTTTTAGGCTCAAATTGTAGCTGACTAAACTGTCCAGAGGAGATTTCTCAAATTTTTGATATCATTCTTCGTTTCCAAAATATCGAGCGCCAAAATCAAAAATTCGGAAAAACAATAAATTTTTTTTTCACTCTTTGGGCTATAACTTTTTTCGTTTTTTACTTTCTCGAGTAATTATTTTTGCACCTTACAGCTCTCATGAATACGCGTCTTTTGAGCCTTTTTTTAAAATCATATCTTCACAACTCTCCGAGATATAAGGGGATCGCACTTTTTCGTGAAATCGGGGCCTATACTGAAACGAACCAAACGACATTTTCAATGTCAAAACTATCTTTTACCCGCGGCTTCGCTCGCATAGCCTATGCCCATCCTGAAGGTTCATTCTAAATATTGGTCAAAGAAATTTTAAAATCTGATGATTATTTTCGGAGATTACCACCTACATCCAAACTTTTTTTAATTTTTTGACAATTCTATACTACACAATATTATGTATAATGTACTCGTACAACATAATTAAGTTTAAACAAATTACGTATACAAATTTGATAAACACTCTTTACACTTAATAATTTAATTAATAACTTTTTGTAGTCAGAACTCTCAGCATAATTGTTAATCTTGCTCTCACGCTGCTGTGTTTTCTATAGACGATTTTATTATGTGGCTAGACACTAAAATATGTAATAATATGTATGAAAAAAAAATATCCCTGCGAAGTTTCTTGCCGATTCTTCTTCAAGACACAAATTCTTCAACAAATTGTGAAAAGTTCGAATACAGTTTTACTGCCACATAAATGATCAATAAACAATACATATAATAAGTACCTATTCTTAATTATTATTTTATCTTCAATTCTCACGCTCAACTCCTTTGCTACTACCTACTTACATTCCACTTTAATATCGAATCTCAAACATCCAAAGGTTGACTGTAAGAAATCTCTGTAAGGGATAAGTCCGCCTTTGCACCTTATGTAAATTTTCTAATGTATTTGTTACTGTTTAATGTTTACTGGAGCAATACAGAACTTTCTATCTATCTAAACAATAAACATAAGACTATCGTCCGCTATCATTAATTCTTTCAATGTTTACTGAACCACAGAAACCTTGAAATATTTTTTGTAAAATTAGTACTTAATCAGTAATCAGTAAGAACTGATGGAGACACGAATATCGAATCTCAAACATCCAAAGGTTGACTGTAAGAAATCTCTGTAAGGGATAAGTCCGCCTTTGCACCTTATGTAAATTTTCTAATGTATTTATTACTGTTTAATGTTTACTGGAGCAATACAGAATTTTCTATGTATCTAAACAATAAACATAAGACTATCGTCCGCTATCATTAATTCTTTCAATGTTTACTGAACCACAGAAACCTTGAAATATTTTTTGTAAAATTAGTACTTAATCAGTAATCAGTAAGAACTGATGGAGGCACGAATTAATATTCTTTCATCAAATCAATTTTAATGCACAAATTTTAATATCTGAGAAAAATATAATTCAAGGCAAAGACAAAAAGAATAAGAAATAAAAAAAAAGTCAAGAATAATTTTGAAATATGCTCTCTCTTTAACAGCCAGCTAGGGAGTTATGTTTTCTTATCATATTCAATTTCTGAAGGGTTGTCCTAAAACAACCCGAGACTATTGTCTCAATTTTCCAAAGAATTACTGAGAACAAAGTGGACTGGTTACTTTAAAAGGATATTTGTGTCTTTCATCATGTCTAAAATTGTCGCTGTAGTATACAATTTTTGGTACAGATATTTTATCTCACGAAGACCGCTCGGCTCTGGTTTTAGTAGTGACGTGTGGTTGTGTGTGTTGTGTGCGTGTGGACCGCGTCGCCACTATGGGGCAATTTCACTGATAGTTTGGCCAATACAATTTTATAACATTTAAAGCAATATCTGCACCTAATTATCTATTTTTGTCATCATCACTAGAGCTAGAAGTTATCGGGGCACGATCTAAAACTTGTTAGGGATTGAATTCTGTTTCGTATCTACTTTTCTAGATATCGATGTTGTAGCACTGCTATTTAATACGTAGGTAAGGTACATATCACAATGTCCAAAATTTAAATGTGAAATAAATTATTTATTTATGTAATGTTTTACATTAATTAAAACAATTTTTTTTGTGCAGCTTGGCCGAAGTTTTGATTATAAATATAAAAAGTACGATAATATGTCAATATTTACTGATAGTATGCATTTGTAGCAAAATGCCCATTTTCGAAATATTCTCAATCAAAAATCATATTAATAAAAATCTAAGTGAATTAAGTAATTTAAAAGTTGGTAGATAATTGCTCGAAAAATACAACTTTTTAAACTGATATATTTATACTAACAAATACCACGTACCTTTACCAATATTCATTGTAATTAATATTTGAAACAAGGTTCACCTTTCGACAATACCTATATATTCAAACGCCTAGCTTAGTCACTAAAAATCAAAAGCAATAACAGGAAAGTGACATGAGTGTGACTTTTGTTATAAAATAATATTGGCCAAGCTATCAGTGAAAATGCCCCATAGTGGTCGTCGCGATGGTGACTGAGCGGTCTCGAGGTCACGCACACTAACACAATGTGCATGTGCACGCCTGACACATTCATAGCCAAACGGACTTCGTGAGACAGAATATCTGTACGTAGTAGAATAGTATTTGTTTTATTACGATCGGTTTTTTTTATTTGTTAAATATATTCCATCGCTCTATCAAGCAAGACAATTGAAAAAAAAAACTATTTCCCGTAATAATTAAAATTATGTGGAATACAGAGCAAGCTAGCTTGTCAGCCTCGGTAGGTCAGTGGTGCGATCGGTCGACTATTGTTAAGCACACCTACCTAAGCACGGTTAGTACTTGGATGAGTGACCGCTCGATCATTGGAGGCTGACCGTGGTTCGGATTCCACGTAAAACTGTAGGTCCCTTCCCTTCTTACCATACTAGGTGATAGGGTTTATCCCGGCCGGGTTGCTACCACCGCACTGAATGAAATTTCGGTCGAAACGGCTATGTAAATAGTTTGTGTTTTCCGTCCAGTTCAGTGTAGCCGACATGAAATGAAGGGAGGCACTGACATGGGACCTAGTTCACCCGGTGTTATAGGCTTACATCACGGATGTTGTAGGTGACGTAGGCAACTGTGTCAGATTCCATAAAAACAGTGATTTTGACTCGTTTGGCGACTGGAACATGTAAGTGGTGGCATCTTAGAATGTTTTTACCCGACTACGCGAAGCAAGAAGGAGTGTAATTTTATATTTGTATGTTTCTACTAAGCATGCACTCCCTCTATATTTCTTCAGTGTTCACTAGATAGATGCAAAGCAGAAAATAAAGAGAAAAAATACGCCCCGACCAGGAATCGAACCTGGAACTCCGGCTTGAGCCACCAGCGCGTTACCAATTCCGCCAACGGTAGGCTCAAATTGTAGCCGACTGGGTTGGTACCACCGTACTGGATGTAAGATGGCCGCATAGCAGCCTCGGCTGTGTTCTCCTTTAGTCCAGTAAAGCCAGTAATCCAGGGAAGTCTCCGGTATGGCACCTACCATCTCGGAGGTGATATTGACTAGTCAGAGCATGTGCTGTGGCCCCCTGACTCAGCCACCCATACCGGATTACATAAAATAACATATTGGTTGTCTGTAAAGTCGGTTTACGGACGATAGTTTTACGTGATGACGTGGAATAATCGTAGTACATAGAGCAAAGATCAGTAATTCTATTTTCAGTAGAAAGATTAATCATCTTGTGACTGGCCATCAATAAACTTCTGTTGTCTGATCTTGACAGTTTTACTTCTTAAGACGTTTCCATGGTAACTTTGACTATACCGATTGTGCCTCTCTATCGCTTGTTACGCGCTCTCGCTTGCACACACAGGCTCAGATGGAACGTGACACTTTTTCGTGTGTGCAGCCGGTGTTCATCAATTTATAAGACGTGACGTCATCACGTCAAAAAAAACGGGATGATGACGTGTTCTCTCTACATTTTTGAACAGTCGCATCTTCTATTAGTATGTATGACGCAATCTACTGCGTTCAGTCAACTTGCACGATTCCATATTGAATACATTATGCGCTGAAAGCGCATAAAATTCAACGAAACCATGGCTACCAAAACGCGCCGAAGAATGATAAATGTGAGACTTCAGTAGAGAAACAATTGCAGACGTAGCGACTAAAGACTTGAAGTTTGTTTGGACTGGAGCCAAAATGTTTCCAATCGAATAGACTAAATCATTAAACCGCCCGATTCGGTACAGAAATTATTTATGGCCTTTTAAACTGCGACACAAATGAGACACTTAAAAAACCGGCCAAGTGCGAGTCGGACTCGCGCACCGAGGGTTCCGTATCGCCATGTCATGGTCACCGCCACTCACGCCATCTATGGCGTGTTTTATGAAATACTTCATATTAGTTAAAATTAATGACTAGTTAAAATGCTTCATACTCTTTTAGGTAGATGGCGCGCATACACTTTTTAGTTTCTTATATGGGGAACCCCGTGATTTTTTTACTTTTGTTTCTTATTTGTATTATTTGTTGATACATTATCGGCCAAAATAACACATATTCTGTAAAAATGTCAACGGGCTACCTATTACGGTTCAAGAGGGACAGCCCTCGGACAGACGGACAGACAGACAGACAGACGGCGTAGGCTTAGTAATAGGGTCTCTTACGACGGATACGGAACCTTAAATTATAAATGACTTAAAACTGAGCGAGTAACGACATAAAACCTTACCAAGTCTAACCGATTTCCTTAACAATAGCGAGGTTGGTCATTTCATAAGTCTATGTATATTTTAATATCTAGGGTGTGGCGTGCATGAAACAAAGGTTGGCATGGTAATACGCCCAAGTTAACACGGACTAGACATTAAAGTGAATATGTCATAGATTTGTTACGGGTGACTTTTAAAACAATTTAATTTTCATGTCAAATCTTTTTTTTATAACCTAATTCCAAATTCCAAATTATTTATTCAGTACTTACATTTTAAAAGATACATCAATGACCTAAAAACTAACTAACATGTTGCGTACAACCCTGATTTTGTTTATGGAAACTGAAACGGTTGGCTCTATCACCTACAACATCCGTGATGTCAGCCCATAACACCGGGTGAACTAGGCGCCATGTCAGTGCTTCCCTTCATTTCATGTCGGCTACACCGAACTGGACGGAAAACACGAACTATTTACTTAGCCGTTTCGCTCAGTGCGATGGTACCGGCCCGGTCGGGATAAACCCTACCACCTGGTAAGGTAAGAAGGGGCCTAAAGTCTAACGTGGAATCCGAACCACGATCAGCCTCCAATGGTCGAGCGGTCACCCATCCAAGTACTGACCGCGCTCAGCGTTGCTTAACAGCAGTCGACCGACCGTACCACTGAGCTACCGAGGCTGACTCTAAAAACATTGTTTAAATATGTTGATTTCATGGTTCGGGTAATATATTTTCACACACACGCAGTGTCTGGCTTGCGGTCACGTGACTCGCATAGGTGATGATCCACCGCGCTGCTGGGGAACATTTTAGTCTAGAACGATAAAAAAGGTATGGACTCCGAACCCTATCCTCGCCAGCGCAACATCGGCCGCGTTCGCAAAAACCTGTTTAAAATGCCCGCATGCTCTGTGTTTACGTGTAAAAACACTACAGCCAAGTTTAGTGTGCACAAGAGTGGAATATCTTATCATCGGTAAGTACACTCCGCTCCCCGCATCTCGGCGACGCTAGTTCTCGTACAAGCATTTGACAGTCCGGCGTCCATACCTTTTTTATCGTTCTAGATTTTAGTCTTGGAGCATGTGTGGGGAAATATAAAGTTTAGTGGCGTTTTACTTTTAGTATGCAGTTCAAGCTCGAACATTTGGTAACACGAAGAGTTTGGTAACAGGGGAGAGTTTGGGAAACAACCTACATTTTTATTTTATTTTCAAATTTTATTTTCAATTCAAACGTGTTTAAGTGTGGTATATTTACATTTTTTTTATAGTAAGCTCTACATGTGGCGCCGAGCTTCCCATAAGGTGTTTAGCGACGCCCATGGACATTCGGACGCATGCGGGGGCTGCGAATCCCATTCTGGCCTGACAGGTGCCCATTCACGCCTCTCTTGAGAGACCCAAGACTATACTTGGAGGTAAACATGTGGGCAGGTAGAGCGTTCCAGAGTTTACCGAGTCGCTGCTGACATCACAGATGTTGTATGTAGCCAAGCGTATCAGCTTCCATAAAAAGAATAAAGTGCACCCCAATGACAGGTGAGCACAGCAAGCATAATACGGATATAAGTACAGTTATCCTTCCTTACCTATAATAAAATCCAACGTCTGCTTTCTGTCTGTCTGAGTGTCTGTCTGTCCGCTTATAAATCGAGAACCACTGAACCGATTTTAATAAAACAAAATTCTACGGATAGCTTGATTCTTCCCATCAACTATAGGCTACTTACTATCACGCTAAATAGCTTATGAGGTTAGCAGTGAAGTGAAATATGAGAGTGGGCGGAGCCGCGGGCACAGCTAGTTGATGATATAAATTTACATTAACATAATAATATGTACGATATGACACAATAGAAGTAGGTAGTGTTGGATTCTCACAATGGATTATTTTTGCTAAAAAAATGCGCGCCATTTCAATAAATTACATTCGGAAATTCTCAGCTGCGCACTCGTGTGAGTCTGAAAAAAATTTCGCCTGAAAAATGTAATTTGGAAACTGTTCAACAGAAGCGATGAGGCCGAGCGCCGAGTTTTGTAAGCAAGAGATTTTCTACGTTTGTGAAATATTTAATTCGTGTTGCTCGTACGTTTTATTGTATTCATATAACATAACCTACTTAAATAAATAAAAAAGGAGGAGGTTCGCAATTCATCCGGTATGTGTTTTTAAGGCTTCCGTACGCGACCCTAAAAAAACGTAAAACGTATTTGCTCTATCGTAAAAACTAATGAAAAACAATGACTTACAAGCGTCAAACTTGGTGCGATTATAGTACAAAATAAACAATTCCTAATTAATACACCAAATATGTAGGTATACAGGGTGTTGTAACGGCCACAACATTAAATTTAGGAAATGATTATTGGGATCGATAGTAACAAAAAAGTCAAACCTTTTTTCTGAATTCCAAAAAGTTACAGTTTTCATCCAAACTAATTGATTTAGGTATTTAATGTCAAAGGATCTAATGTTCCGCAGGTTCCGCACGAACGTGGGAATGAAAGGCGCGCGGTGAGTGAGCGAGCAGGGATGAGTGCGCGGAGAGAGGAGATGCGCGGCGGAGGCGCGGCGTGAGTTTTTCGACCCCGTTCCCGCGTCAGCACCCTCCTCCCGCGCGTGGCAAATTACACTAGACGAGAACATTAATTTCAAAAATTAATATCTAAAAAACTAGACATTTTAGAGAAAAGCTTTGTTTACTTTTTTGTCTCGTAAAAACATGAGGATTGCCCTGGCAAAATTAATGTACTGGCCGTTACCCTGTATTGTGTGGTGGTACGAATCCCTCGGTGCCAGAATCCTACTCGCATTTAACTTTATTTTATATATTTATATTTTATTTTATAATATTTGGCACATACATATTTGCAACAGAACGTGCCTCCATGTTTTGTGACCCTTTTACATACTGGTGAACAATATTTCAATTAATTTCATTTCAAATAAATCTAATTACGTTTTAGACCTCTTCATTGGTTACAGTTATTCATGTAGGTACTTAAAAAACCATAATATGTTTTTTCGACATTCGACAAGGACAAGATGACGTGCTAAAGGGCGACAGGGTACCCACCTCTCACCTTGGAACGGTCCTTCCACCCAGTCATGCAGCGGGTGGGTCTTCGTGCCTTACTTGCTGCTTGATAGTTATCTTGTCCGAATACTTTGCTAAGCGTGGTGGTCGGTGTCATACATACATACATATCACACACGCTGAATCCCGACAATCGGGGTAAGCAGAGTAATCGGTGTTGTGCTGCAAGAAGTCTGGTAAATTACAGCACAACACCGACCGCAACGTTTCGCGGTCGGTGTCGTACTGTAATTTGCAAGAGTACCTGCAGCACAACTCCGATTACTCTGCTCACCCCGATTGTCGGGATACAGCTTGTGGTATATGTACGTATGAATGTATGAGTAAAACCAACATAGTGAAGCCAGATAATTTCTGATATTAAAAAATACAGAAATTCCCCCCACAAGCAATCCTCTTCAGACTTGTACTGAGTTTTCAGACGTTTCAAATATCCGCCAAACCGTCTGTCTATTCCCAAGTGCCTGCACAGCACGTGACTGGGCAGGGTCCATGGTTCGATGCCCGCCAAGTCGGGCGTTATTCTTTTTTCGAACTACAGTAAGTAAGTTACTTAATTATCTACGTGTCTTTCAATTGCTGGAGTGTTGTGGTGCGAATGAACTAAGTATGAAAGCAAATACAGATTGTTTTACTACACGAGTGAGTTAATTAAACTAAAATAAAATTGTTTATTTAATCGGGTACATGTTCCAAACACACAAAATACAACCATACCGTCACTTCTGTTTCCCAGCGGGGTAGGCAGAGACAACGAATCTCCACGTGCCACGGTCTTGACACACCCCTGCCTCTTCCACACTTATATTGTTCATACTCGTCGCGTCTCATTGCATAGGTACTCGTCGGTTACGGGTATTGCGCACTCCACACTTTTTGAGCGCATGCCCGATCTGGTCTAGGTACGTGCGCCTAGTGCGACTCTTCCCGACCCTTCCACTCAAATTCGATCTATACACGCACTTTCAATTTATACCTAAATAATTTAAAAAAAAATAATATTTACATTTTTTTTATGGAAACTGACACGGTTGGCTACATCACCTACAACATCCGTGATGTCAGCCCATAACACCGGGTGAACTTGTTGCCACGTCAGTGCTTCCCTTCGGTCGTACCGGCTACACTGAACTGGACGGAAAACACAAACTATTTACACAGCCGTTTCGACCGACCTTTCATTCAGTGCGGTGGTACCATCCCGGGCGGGTTAAACCTTAGTCGCCTTTTACGACATACATGGGGAGAGATGCAGTGGGGCTATTCTTTTAAAGTACCGGCCCCACACGGTACACATATAAGTGAATAACTGAATAAAATATATCTGTGAAATGTTTCCTATTCATTATTATGATATTGCTTAGGCTAGAATTATTAGTCCCTTGCCATGGCTAGCCAGGAAGTTACAATTGTATTTTTTTTAAATAAATAAATAAATAATAAAGGAAATGAATAAATGAAAAAAATTCAGGAAAAATATTCTATTTAATTTTTTTATTCTATTTAATAAGTTAGGTATATTATTACGATGAATTTTTATCCTCCCTTCAAATGCCAGAGTTATAGGTCAACTATAAATACATAACCTCCTCGGTCCCAGCAAAATTATTTTCGAATGTTACTATTATTTTTGTGAATTTATATTAAGAAGCAGTATTGGAAATACTTTAGTTCTGGGACTTTCATATTTTTTTCAGGGAAATTTGTTTTCCACCATGTATACTATAGTCGACCTTGGGATTCAATACATACAAAATTATCAAAAATGTACGGTAGTTTAGGTTCTCTTTATAATTTTTTTAACTCACAAAAATGAAGAATTTTTACAATTATTTTTAAAAATCATGGTATGCTACGTATTGAAACAGTTTTTTCCCTCAACTAGGCACAAAAACACATTACAGACCGAACAGCGAACACGGGCTCCATTGGAACCTGGAAATCAACTGCAGGAGTGGGAAATTCAGGCATGAAGGTTAAATTGTTTTCTAAGGGCGTCAGGGGGGTGCTGCATCTTAGCTTTTTTTTATGGTGGCCCAACAGAGCCCTCGCCGTCATGATGTGCTTCAACTCGTGTATACTTGAGTTCTTCCTCAACAGAAATCCGGAAGTTCAGGTAATCTAAGATGTCTTTCTCTGTGGTACCCAGCGCGACTTGATGGCGCCTGTATTCTATCCATCCAGCTGCTATGGAGAAGTCGAAAAAATTGAACATTGAGCGTACCGTCCACTTGTTAGTCCTAGAGGATATGCGGTAATAACTTATGACTCGATCCAGGAAATCCACTCCTCCCATGTAATCATTATATTTCTTGACTATGAATGGGTGACTAACCCTGATGCACCCTGTTTCTTATCCCATCTTTGGGAAGTATCAGTTTGACCACTACCATCTACAGAAGAACCCAAAACTACGGGAGAATCATCCAACCATTTTACCAGAGTAACTTGTCCAGAAGAGCTGACAGCTTGGCAGAAACTGCCATGTCCTTGGCAGCGCAAGTCGCTGTCTCATTGAAAGTTAATTTTTTTTGGAATTCTTGATTTCTGCAGGGTTCCTGTTCCTGAAGCCTGTGCTTTGAAATGAAGTATTTCGAGTAGATGAACCGATGTAAAAATATATATCCATATAAATGGTACAGCCTGGTGGAAGACGCTGACTGAGGCGCACCACGACCTTTCTGTCAACATCCAGAACTAACCGATGGCTGTGGTGGCAGTTGCGATTGTGTTTCTTGTGAATTTTGGGGAAAATCTTGCTCTGGCGATGCAGGAGCATTGTCGTTATCTGATTCTTCGCTTTATTCAGATGGGTAGGGGACATATGATTCATCGATGAGATCATCTTCATCTTCGAAGGGTTCTTCAATTTCTGAATCTTCACCATCGATGACATCGTTCAACAAATCTTCGAAAGCAGGGGTTTTTGAACAGATAAAATAAAAAAGATGTTAATAATCGAAAAATGAGCATTGAAAACAAAGAAAACTTAATGTTTAAAAATACACAGAAAAATATTTATTTTGTATGGTTATAGTCCCGAGGTCGACAGTAGTCGACATGCACCTTTGAAGAGGTACATTTTCGAAATTTATTGCAGAGCCAAACCACAAAAACAACTAATCAGTAAAAAATCTATCTAAAAACATAAAAAGTAACATCTTTGATCAAACATTCATGTATTTTTAATGATAATGACGACTTACCCAGATCAGTCGGCCGAAAAAGGCGTCTTCATCGATCACTCATTTTGGTCGGTCTGTAGAATCATCCAGAAAAAATGGCCACTTGTCCTTTCGATACAGACCGTAGCGACATCTATCCCTTTATATTTCAAACTAAGCTTCAACTCTTAATTCAACGTGAGTAAAAAGTTAGACGAAATTTTTCTAGGTGGCGTCGATGTCGACTATAGTCGACCATAGGTCCGAGGAGGATAAACAATTTTCGAGAATATAAAGCGGTTTCCCATGTACAACATTTAGAAATTGGCGGAAAAGAAACGGAGCGTATTTTCTTCTTACTTAACATCGAACATAGGAAGCGTGTCGACTTTGTAAAACAAACAATATTGACATAATATGATTTATGGTGATAAACAAGAGCATTATTTATACTGACAGCGCACCAAATACGGGCTTCATAAATTCGCCCAACCCTGATATTACATGGAGTAAGAAATTATTTGTAGATACCACCATCATTATCTTCTATCGTCTTTCATGTTTTCTATGTTATCAAAATAGTTTTCATGCCGTAAGGACTAAAATGGACTACTTTGTATAATATATAAGGTTTTTCAAAATTAGTTCATAGTACGCTAAGATTCTAGTTCTGTATCGGAAATAGATCACTTTTGAAGAACAAAGATTTTTTTTTTTTACAAAAAAAATTTTTTTTAATGGTAAATGTAAAAAAATTGTTTTCTTAATCGTTTCAGTTTCATGCCAGGAACAAAAAAGTATTCTAACACAGATCTCTTTCTTTCAGAAATTGTGAAAAACCACAATTTTAGTTTTATTAGTATGGAATAGAAAGAATTTGTTTTTTTTACCAACTTACACGTATTACATCATAATGGTAATGAAGACTTTTTTGTTACTGTTATGAAACTGAATCCATTAGGCTATAAAAATCAACCACCTATTTTTTTATTTAAATACATAAAAAAATATTTTACATAAAAAAAAGCCCAAGGTCCAAAAAAAATTATATAGGTTTTACTCCTTATATGATACAGAACCCCCCCTTAGCGTACTATGAGCTAATTTTGAAAGACCTTATATACAGGGTGACCCAGTTATAGTAGTCCAAAAATTTTTTTTAGTTGGAGGACATCATGTTGACTCATTTAAAAACAACATTAGTTCCGCGAAAATCAATAGTTTAGAAGTTATGATTTTTTTTTACTTTTTTTGAAATTTCTCTATTTTAGTCACATTAACCGCTCTAGTTGGATATCTATTCCACAAAATCGAATGAAAATTGGTATGGAAGTAGAGAAGACATGTAGCTAGTACGTAATGAATAGTTTTAAGGTTACTCCTAGACTGTACTGTTTCTATAGCCCTTTCAGTGAATTTTTGTTCAGATTACATTAAAACTGATGATTTTTTTAAAAATCACTGTGAAAAAAAAAGTACTACCGGAGATTTGCCCATGCCCTTAAAAACTACCTATACATATCACAATTCTCCAGACCAAAAATTGTAGTGGTGTAATAATTGTAACATATTCAAAATTAACATCATTTATTACAAAGTCACTGCAATAAAAAGTGACGATTACCTTAATTTTTAAAATCTTATTTTTTTCACAACGTTAGTTCAACTACAATTTCACATTATTCACAAACCTGTCTCTAACAGCGCTAGTCTACACATAAAAACTATTTATTAATGTTAAAAAAAAATTTTTTTTTTTTTATTAAGGTAATCGTCACTTTTTATTGTAGTGACTTTGTACACATTATGTTAATTTTGAATATGTTACAATTATTACACCACTACAATTTTTGGTCTGGAGAATTGTGATATGTATAGGTAGTTTTTAAGGGCATGGGCAAATCTCCGGTAGTACGTTTTTTTTTCACAGTGATTTTTCAAAAATTCATCAGTTTTAATGTAATCTGAACAAAAATTCACTAAAAGGGCTATAGAAACAGTACAGTCTAGGAGTAAACCTTAAAACTATTCATTACGTACTAGCTACATGTCTCCTCTACTTCCATACCAATTTTCATTCGATTTTGTGGAATAGATATCCAACTAGAGCGGTTAATGTGACTAAAATAGAGAAATTTCAAAAAAAGTTTAAAAAAATCATAACTTCTAAACTATTGATTTTCGCGGAACTAATGTTGTTTTTAAATGAGTCAACATGATGTCCTCCATCTAAAAAAAATTTTTGGACTACTATAACTGGGCCACCCTGTATATTTTTTTCCTTTATTGAACTTCACGTTCCGGAGATTATTTTTTCCGTCTACGTTCCGGAGTAATCGCCTCCGACATCGCGTGTGACAGACAGACAGACGGACGGACAGACATCTGACTGATTTTATGAGTTCCCCACCAGCAGCGCTAGCTACGAAACCTTGCAACAAGCAACCTCAAGATCTCATCACAGAGAAAAACAACTGGGTGAATATTACATGGAACGGTCAATGGAAACTTTTCATATTCTAAGACCAAGTCTGAATACTCAACGCTGAAGAATAACAGCTTGCAGACAGATTGCAGTAACACATTGATTGCTGTCAGCCTATAGCTCAGTGCTGCCGTGTTTTGACTAAACCATGCAATCCACGAAACACAGTTTTGAGATAATTGCGTTTAAAGTTTTCGACAAAGTCGTCTATTTATTTCCTAAAGTAAAAGGACTACAGTCATAATTTATTTTTTGTTAGAAAGCTATTTTATGGCTCTATAAATCATGCATACTTGAAAAACCTGTATTTTTAGTCAGTATACCTGAAAAATGTGAAAACGTCTTTCGTCGTTATGCTGAATTAGGAGCGAAATCACACTTTGTCAGCACCAAACCGTGTAACATTGTAGTGCATGGTTTCGTGGAGATAATATTTCTCGTCTACTTGAGCTTAATCAATACTAATTCGTGTAATCTATACTTATAGGCAGTAAACAAATTAGTAAAACACATGTACAAGTATGTTTTTAATGGTATACATATATATATATATATATATGTAAAACTAGCTGAGCCCGCGGCTCCGCTCGCGTGAAATTCGTATTTCAAAGAAGACAGTAAGTAACTATGTGCGAGGCCGAAGTCCGAGCTGCGTTCAGGAAGTCGATAAACCATCTCTAAAAAAGTAAGTAATTAAGGGCGAGGCCGAAGGCCAAGCTGCGTTAAGGTAAAGGATAAACCTTCTCAAATAAAGTAAGTAACGAACGGCGAGGCTTCAGGCTGAGCTGCATTCTAGAAAGAAAATAAACCTCCTCGAAGAAAGTAAGTAATTAAGGGCGAGGCCGAAGGCCGAGCTATGTTTAGGAAGACGATAAACCTTCTCGAAAAAGTAAGTAACTGGGGGCGAGGCAGAATGCCGACCTGCGTTCAGATAGACTATAAACCTTCTCAAAGAAAGTTAGTAACTAAGGGCGAGGCCGAAGGCCGAGCTTCGTCTGTACGCAGCTCCTGTGAAGACCATAAACCTTCTCGAAGACAGTAAGTAACTGAGAGCGAGGTCGAAGGCCGAGCTGCGTTCAGGATGACTATAAACCTTCTCGAAAAAAGTAAGTAACAAAGGGCGAGGCCGAAGGCCGAGCTGCGTTCAGGAAGACGATAAACCTCATTTAAGAAAGTAAGTAATTAAGGGCGACGCCGAAGGCCGAGCTACATTCAGGAAGACCATAAACGTTCTCGAAGAAAGTAATCAACTGAGGGCGAGGCCGAAGGCCGAGCTGCGTTCAGGAAGACGATAAACATTCCCGAAGACGGTAAGTAACTATGGGCGAAGCCGAAGGCCGAGCTACGTTCAGGAAGAGGATAAACCTTCTCGAAGAAAGTAAGTAACTGAGGGCGAGGCCGAAGGCCGAGCTGCGTTCAGGAAGACTATAAACCTTCTCGAAGACAGTAAGTAACAAAGGGCGAAGCCGAAGGCCGAGCTGCGTTCAGGAAAACTACAAACCTTCTCAAAGAAAGCAAGCAACAAAGGGCGAGGCCGAAGGTCGAGCTAAGTTCAGGAAGACGATAAACCTTCTTGAAGAAAGTAAGTAACTGAGGGCGAGGCCGAAGGCCGAGCTGCGTTCAGGAAGACTATAAAACTTCTCGAAGAAAGTAAGTAACAAAGGGCGAGGCCGAAGACCGAGCTGCGTTCAGGAAGCCGATAAACTATCTCGCAGAAAGTAAGTAACTGAGGGCGAGGCCGAAGGCCGAGCTTCGTTCAGGAATTTGAAAAACCTTCCCGAAGAAAGTAAGTAACTGACGGCGAGGCCGAAGGCCGAGCTTCGTTCACGAAGACTACAAAACCTTCTCAAAGACAGCAAGCAACAAAGGGCGAGGCCGAAGGCCGAGCTGAGTTCGGGATGACGATAAACTTTCTTGAAGAAAGTCAGTAACTGAGGGCGAGGCCGAAGGCCGAGCTGCGTTCAGGAAGATTGTAAACCTTCTCGAAGAAACTAAGTAACAAAGGGCGAGACCGAAGGCCGAACTGCGTTCAGGAATACGATAAACATTCCCAAAGACGGTAAGTAACTATGGGCGACACTTTTTCCAAAGGTCTTGAGTTACGGATGAGGTGGATATGTTCTTTTATTTTATTATCCCATGAAAAGAAAGCCAACTGCATTTGGGCAGACTCTTTTCTTTTGTAGTGCGTTCATTTGCGGAAACGTGGCTCTATCGGGACAAAACCATGCAATTATTTGATGCCGGGTTCATTCATAATGATTTCGATGCGCGCACGGGGATTTGTAATGACCAAACACTGCATCCCTTGCTGCATGGTATTGACATTATAAAATCTTTCGTTTTAGGGTTACATGGTTTTTTTAACTATGAAAATCTCGGGAATTAAAACACATATTGAAAATCCACCAAGACTAGGTCATAGACCTTGAAAAGTACAGTAAAATAACCCTTATTACGACAAAACCCTGTAACCCGGGTTGCATGGTTTAGTCAAAACACGGCAGAGTGGACAGTCAACTGTCGCTATTAAATGTTAAGCAACGCTGGGCGCGGTCATTGCGCGGTTCTTGGATGGGTGACCGCTGACCGTTGGAGGCTGACCGAGGTTCGGATTCCATGTAAAACTGTAGGTCCCTTCCCTCCTAATCTTACTTGGTGGTAGGGTTTAACCCGCCCGGGTTGATACCAACGCACTGAATGAAACGTCGGTCGAAACGGCTATGTAAATAGTTTGTGTTTTCCGACCAGTTCAGTGTAGCCGGCACGATCAAAGGGGGAAGCACTGACATGGCACCTAGTTCACCCGGTGTTAAGGGCTGACATCACGGACGTTGTAGGTGATGTAGCCAACCGTGTCAGTTTCCATAAAAAAAAACACAATAGAGAAGGAGAACAAAAAAAAAACCCAGCCAAGTGGGAGTCCATCGTGTGAACGTACACGTTGAGACGTTCTTTGTGTGGGGTCCCCCATTTAATTTTTTACTGTTTATTTTCTTATTATTATTTGTTAGGATGTTTGCCATAATAACGCCTATTCAGTGAAAATTACAACCAGCTACCTATTACTATTCAAAAATACAACCCTTTAAACGTAAGACAGGCGGACAGACAGACAGACAGACGGATGGCGTAGGCTTAGTAATAAGTTCCGTTTTCACTTCTTAGAGGTAAAAACTAAGAACGAAAGTAATAAATAAATAATTATCTATACAGATGGCCGCATAGCCGCCTCGGCTGTGTTCTCGTCTAGCTCAGTATGCCCGAGGTATGCCTAGAAATTCAAAGGTCACCGTTGTGGCACGTTCTCTGAGGTGATATTGGCTAGTCGGAGCATGTTCTCTAAACCCTCTGACTCAGCCACCCGTACCTGATTACTCGGCCATGCATGTGTCTCTCAATCTGGGGCACTGAGTTCCGGATATTCTGATATTCTCCACAGAACATTTCGCCTTCACGTACGTGGCAATATTCTCGGGTCGTACATGGAAGGAACACCTGTCTCCCGCATTCCGAACAGCTATTCCACGACAAAGACGCACGTCCACGGAGCAGTATCTTGCAAGAATACGTCTTGCACTATTTTCATCTTTGTCGCGTTTGAAATTCATAAAGTTTCGAAAATTACATTGACCTATAAACAAGAAGTTTGCAGCGAGCGATGAAAACTTAGCCTTTGTTGAGGGCTTCGATTTGATATCCATCGGTGAGCACATCGATGTAGGATTCGTCAGCCTCGGTAACTCAGTGGTGCGGTCGGTCAACTGCTGCAACCCTGGGCGCGGTCAGTACTTGGATGGGTGACCGCTTGACCGTTCGGATTCTACGTAAAACTGTAGGTCCCTTCCTTTCTTACCTTACTAGGTGGTAGGGTTTAACCCGCCCGGGTTGATACCATCGCACTGAATGAAACCTCGGTCGAAACTGTTAAGTAAATACTTCGTGTTTTCCGTCCAGTTCAGTGTAGCCGGCTTGAAATGAAGGGAAGCACTGACGTGGCACCAAGTTCACCCGGTGTTATGGGTTGGCATCACGGATGTTGTAGGTGATGTAGCCAACATGTCAGTTTCAATAAAAACAAATTTAATAATGAATAATGAATTTAATTGAAAATAAAAAATAAAAACATTTTGGCGCTTACGCCCTTCTCATCGTTGTTATGCGTGTATTGATCAAACATAGCCGTCAATTAAACCGACCCTAAGTGATATACCTACATTGCACGATAATTGGTTAGAAGCACTATATACGATTAACTCTAAATATCTATTCTAAATCCTAGGAGGTTCTACCTAAATTGAACGGTTTAAGGCGATTAAGTAATGAAATTTAGTGATGAGTAACTTTACCCTTCCCTTACTCATCCGCTGTGAGGAATTACGTATAGCATAATACAGGGTGACTCAGCAATTACTACCAAAGCTGTAAGGGCTGTTTCAGAAGCTCAAATCAACTAGGTTGGTTTTTTTTTGGGGTTTTGTAGCCATACGGAAGCCGATTACTAAGCTGGGTCTGTCTGTGTGTCTGTCTGTCTGTCCGTCCGATGGCTGTATCTTTTGAACCGTAATAGGTAGCCGGTTGAAATTTTCACAGAATATGTGTTATTGATTATCACAAATAATAGAAAAAAAAAAGAAAAAAATAAGGCGGTTCCCATATAAGAAACGTGCTAAGAGTCAATTAGTGCATATTCACACTACTAATTAATAGATGGCGCCACAGGTATATTGCATTGCAGACATACAAAAGATTAGACGGATATGGTTTTGTGACAGCTATAGCGGGTCTACGGAACTCTCCGTGCGTGAGTAAAAGTCGCACTTGACCAATTTTTTTTATTATAAAAATAATTCATAATACGATAATATCCATAATTTGTATATTATCCATGACAAGCTGTGCCCGCGGCTCCGCCCGCTCTCATATTTCACTTCACTGCTAACCTCATAAGCCATTTAGCGTGATAGTAAGTAGCCTATAGTTGATGGGAAGAATCAAGCTATCCGTAGAATTTTGTTTTATTAAAATCGGTTCAGTGGTTCTCGAGTTATAAGCGGACAGACAGACATACACTCAGACACTCGGACACTCAGACAGAAAAAATTACAACCATGATTTTGTTTTTTAGATATTGAAGAAATTACGACCTTCATAGTTGGTCACTTGAGTTCTACGGGTATTTAGCCCTCGGTACCAACTCGGCTTATTTTCGATCAACCCTTAACTTTAGATTGGAGCGGGTTTGGTAGCAAAGCTCAACGGCACAAACAATATGAGAATTGCTGAATAGTTAGTTGTCGACTACAAAATATTGTAACTGTTTATTGGAAGTCTTGCGAAGAAGCGCGCCTCCCGTCGCAATTTAGATAAAGTAAGTTAAGTCAGAAAATGAAGGGCGAAAGATACAAACAGAAAAATTAATATACTTAGCAGAATGGGCATCAATTCTGGAACGCTCTCCCTGCCCACATATTTCCTCCCGAGTACAGTCTCGGGTCCATCGAGAGGGGCGTTAATAGGCACCTTTCAGGCCAGCATGACATTCGCAGCCCCCGCATGCGACCGAATGCGCATAGGCGTCGTTAGACACCTTATAGGTATCGGAGCCAAATGTCGCACTTTTTTTAAAAATAGGAGGATGTGAAAGAAAGTATACAAAAATGAAACAACAAACACCTATATTTGTAACGTGTCAGTCTCCGTAGCTCGATGGTGCTATGGATCGATGTCTGCTTGTGCAGTTAAGCACATGCACCGGGGCGCGGTCACAACTTCAATGTCACAGATGACCGTTGAGGCCGGCCGTGGTTCGGATTACACGTAAAACTGTAGATCTCTTCCCATCTTCAGAAAATGAGGGGCGAAAGATACAAACAGAAAAATTAATAAATATAAGAACGGACATCATCTCTGGAACGCTCCCTCGCCCACATATTTCCTCCCGAGTACAGTCTCGGGTCCATCAAGAGGGGTGTGAATAGGCATCTGTCAGGCCGGCTTGACATTCGCAACTCCCGCATGCGACAGAATGTCTTTGGGTGTCGTTAGTCACCATAAGGGTTGCTCGTTGCCACACACAGGAATTTCTGTACAAAAAAGGACCATTGTAACTTACATGAAATATTTCATAATTTGTTTTTGCGCTTTGCCGCCCAAGCCGCTGCTGTGCTGTCGACATATCACGCAAATTGTAACAAAGATTCCTGATATAAAGCCCGAGACCATGCGCGCAGTGGGGATTGGCCCAGTTTCAGTCCTGGTCCGGGTTATTCCAAAGTTGACTCGCCCCTAATGAACCGGTCGTAATGCGCCTCGCATCGCGGGCGGGGGCGTCCTCGGGGTCTCCGTCACAATGGCGTCTTTAGAAATGGCGGAGACAAAGATTCGCACTCCCTTGGGTAAGCCGACGGCGTACGGAGCGGCGAAGCGACGAGTGACGCCGCAGCTGACGGCGTACGGAGCGGCGAAGCGACGAGCGACGCTGCAGCCGCCGCGCACGGAGCGGGGAAGCGACGAGCGACGCTGCAGCCCCCGCGCACGGAGCGGTAAAGCGACGAGCGACGCTGCAGCCGCCGCGTACGGAGCGGCGAAGCGACGAGCGACGCCGCAGCTGACGGCGTACGGAGCGGCGAAGCGACGAGCGACGCTGCAGCCGCCGCGCACGGAGCGGGGAAGCGACGAGCGACGCTGCAGCCGCCGCGCACGGAGCGGGGAAGCGACGAGCGACGCTGCAGCCGCCGCGCAGGAAGCGGGGAAGCGACGAGCGACGCTGCAGCCGCCGCGTACGGAGCGGCGAAGCGATGACCGACGCCGCAGCTGACGGCGTACGGAGCGGCGAAGCGACAAGCGACACTGCAGCCGCCACGCACGGAGCGGGGAAGCGACGAGCGACGCTGCAGCCGCCGCGCACGGAGCGGGGAAGCGACGAACGACGCTGCAGCCGCCGCGCACGGAGTGGGGAAGCGACGAGCGACGCTGCAGCCGCCGCGCACGGAGCGGGGAAGCGACGAGCGACGACGCTGCAGCCGCCGCGTACGGAGCGGCGAAGCGACGAGCGACGCTGCAGCCGCCGGCGTACGGAGCGGCGAAGCGACGAGCGACGTTGCAGCCGATGCGAACGGAGCGGCGAAGCAACGAGCGACGCTGCAGCCGCCGCGTACGGAGCGGGGAAGCGACGAGCGACGTTGCAGCTGCTGCGTACGGAGCGGCGAAGCGACGAGCGACGCTACAGCCGCCGGCGTACGGAGCGGCGAAGCGACGAGCGACGTTGCGGCGAATGTGGATTGTAAAATAGTAAGTAGAATGTGCGCACTTTAAATCTGGCGGTGCGGTGAGTCATATACTAGGTTGCTTTGTTAATACGCCGCAGACGATCGATTGTGGGTGGTCTTTCCACGATCCGTTTCTCAGTCTACGGCCGCCAGCGTAGAACGCGGTTACTCCAACGGTCGTCGTCTCTTCGGCTGAAATACCCGGCCCTCTGCCACTTGAGCTTAGCCACCCGCGGGTGTCCACTATCGACTATTTTGGTGCGTCGACCGTAGACGGCGTCGACGGATTGCCTCGTTATACGCACCATATCATGTAACAAGATATTCTATCTCACGAAGTCCGTTTGGCTCTGGTTGTAGTAGTGACGTGTACTGATAAGCGCGCTTGTGTGTGTTGTGTGCGTGGACCGCGTCGCGATCGTCACTGAGCGCTCGCGAGGTCACGCACACTAAAACAATGTGCATGTGCACGCCTGACAACATTCATAGCCGAACGGACTTCGTGAGATAGAATATCTGTAGCGATATTACCAGCATGCCTCGCTCGCTGGGCAACTTTCATCATTGTAGGTATGATGTCTTTCAGAAGTGAGTCATATAGTTGCATAACCCGCCAACTCCGTTTAAGGCGAATTTACAGTACGACGAAAAACTATACCTCGATAAATACCCCCCCATTCAAAGGACGAGGGAGCTGGCGGTTATTGGAACGAATGTTAATTTTTCTTTGCGATTATCTCTGGATTTGGTTGTGTTTGGAACATGATATCTTAGCAGAAAAGTGACAAACTTAATGCTTAATTTGAAACGGTTAATAACTACTTTTTTTTAGAGAAATGGATTTGGCGGGTTCTGGAACTATACGACTCAAGTATATATTGACAGACTTACGTGACTATGAAATATAATCGTTGCACGAATATATCGGTACGTTTATTTAGCCGCGACGCACTTCAATGTAACCTCAAGTAGCGGGGCTCAAGTGGTTTGTAGAGCGCCCGCTGCTAAGTGACTCGAATTATTCTGAACACCTCGGCACGACACCGGGGCCCATTTTACTTCAGAAATTATATAACACACTAGGTACTATAACACAATACTAATAATAATATGTTTCAGGATAGGCTTGAGAAACTTCAGGAATAGATAATACTTATTATTAGAAGAAAAAAATCCTTATCACTCGAATCGAAACTCCGCATTTTTTTTCATACAAAAATTTAATAAAAATTTTAATAAAAACTCGATGAACAGTGATATTTGGCAACAGTGCTGTCTGTCTAGGTCTAGGGAGTGCAATGACCTAGTCCAGCCCCCTTTTTCTTTTGATGACATTCAAATTTAAGTGATTGGAATTTACCTACATGCAGTACAATTCTACTAGTTAGGCATGTAAGTTACTCATTTTATTTTTATTTAATAAAGGTGGACGTTAAGCGTCCACCAAAGCTCGATGAAACACTTTTCACCAAAAAGTACTATAAAATGACCGAATCTGGGAAAAAATTTCAGAACTTTTCGTTTTCAAATATGTACCCCCTTCGAACCCTGAAGTTACGAAACCCTATCCTGAAACATCCTGTATATTATGAAGCCTCAGAGTCCATTGTATAGAAGCTTTTATCTCTAATAGCAGAGCTTAGAAGTCTTGGAACGTTTCCAAAATGCCATGACAATACACGCCAGTTTCCAAATGCGGTAGACAGCGACGACGGAGCTCAACGTGCCACGGTCCTGCACGACATAGGTACCTCTAAAGCGTTGACAATTTCAACTTTATACAGCGTGTCCCAAAACTCAACGTCAAGCGGGAACCAGGGAGTAGGCCAGTTTATACTTATGGGACTACCCAGGAAAAAAAAAAAATCGGAGTTATTTCTTTTTTATGAGCATTTTTTGAAAAACGTTGAAAATTGACATTTCGTACAACATTTTAGGTTTTTTTTATTACGACTAAAAATTTGCAAATATATTGTTCAAATTTGTATATTTGATGCCTAAATAACTCTGCTATTGATAACTGTCGCGAATAAAACCAGAATGCCTGTAGTTGTACCAAAAAAAAATATTCAGTTGAATTTTTTTTTTATAAAAGACTCAGATTTTTTTTTCTTATTTTTCCCTGGGTAGTCATAAACTGGCCTACTCCCTGGTTCCCGATTGACGTTGAGTTTTGGGACACGTTGTATAAGTACTTTTACCGTGTGCTTAAAATAAAGCGGTCAAGTGCGAGTCAGACTCGCGCACCGAGGTTTCCTCAACACAAAAGAATTGACATAGAAAAAACACGCTTCTTATATGGGGATCAACCTGAATTTTTCACTTTTTAAATTTATAATATAAAGGTATATTTATAATATAATAGTATATTTATAATATAATATAACGGTTGGCTACATCACCTAACTACATCCGTTATGTCAGCTCATAATACCTTGGTGAACTAGGTGTCATGTCAATGCTTCCCTTCACCATCATTTATTAGTAAGTAGGTATACGTATATAACTAATTTAGATGGAAGGAAACATTTCTGTTTGCGCATTGACTGCTGAAATATTTTTCTTGCTGCTACTGGGCATATTAAATTTTTTTCTCGCTGAATTTATTCCTCAGGTAAACGCCGAGAATTTATGAAATCAGTATCTTTCGGTGCTCAAGTAATAAGGCTTAAAGGAACACTCAGCGTGGAGTGTTAAAGTTTAACAAGGGTAATAAAATATAAAATGACATCGTAACTTTTTAATATTTTAGTTTTCTGTTTCGTGAGATATGCGAAAAAAAAAGTACGTGGAATTTAATAACGGCAACTTGCGGGAGCGGCAAACTTCTGTCGGCCGGAGAAGGAGATTTCATAAATAAAAGCAAATTAGCAGAAAATCTTTTTCTTGGAGATTAATTTCGCAGTGAAAGTAATAAAATTCACATTAATCACAATAAGATGCTACTCAGAAGCGGGGACGTTGTCTGTCGGCATCACGAAAATCGGACAATTCTTCTTATAACTTTAATTGGTTGCCAGTTCGGGTTATTCGGAAGGAAATATCGAGGACAACAAATATTTGTGCCGCCTACGTCGATCTATCAAACATTCTGGAATAACATGACTATTTATTTAGTGTGTTGGTAGACGTTGTGTCTTTGAGTGCGTTCGTTTGTTCCTATGCGACTCTGTTTTGCTAGACTGTGATTAATTCATTAAAAGGAGTTTCTAGAAAGGCAAGAGTGACTCTGGTTTATTTTAGCTGTATGTTTGGCGAAAGGTTCAGTTCAGAGTTCAGGCGAACGCGTGCACAGCCCATTCGGAATTTAAATTTCAAATCAAAATAATAATCAAAGACCGGTGATGGAATATTGCAGTCATCTTTTGGAGGGTTCTCCTGAGTAGTTATTTCAGCCTTGGATTCTTTCAGCGATGAGTCATCCGCCTCATTGGCGACTCTGTACTGACAAAGGACCTTCAACCTGTAGAGCACAGACTTGTCGTTGAGTCATCGAGCCTGTTTTGTCGGTACTATTAACTATGGCCGCTGCTCTGACGAACTTGCTTCCCTTATCCCTCCTCCTCCTATTTGCCTTCGCCAAACCCGCGATACTATAAATTTACTACACCATAAATATATTTATATTTTGTATACTTATTATTTTTAGAGTTTAATACAAAATTTTCACATTGTATCTTTGTTATTACCTACATTCATTTATTTACTCATTTCAGACATCTAATGGTAAGAGAAATCTTCAAGGGATAAGTCCGCCTTTGAATCATTTTCAGGTATAATATTTGTAGAGCAACAAGTACAGTCTTAGGTCCTTCAAGAGGGACGTGTATGTATAGGCAATTCAATAGGCGCTATCAATAAAAAGACCGGCCAAGTGCGAGTCGAACTCGCGCACCGAGGCTTCCGTAGCGTCATGTCATTGTTAGCGCCACTCACGCCATCTATGGCGTGTTATGAAATGCTTCATATTAGTTAAATGTCATGATTAGTTAAAATGCTTCACCCTCTATTCGATAGATGGCGCGCGCGCATACACTTTTTTGGTTTCTTCTATGGAAACCCACGTAAATTTTTAACTTTTTCTTATTATTATTATTATTTGTTGTTATATCGGCCATACTATTCAGATTCAGATTCAGATTCAGATATTTATTTCGCCATAAAGAACACACAACAATAACAATATTTCATTGAGACATATGCATATTCAGTATGGTTCGTCATCAATTTTCCACGGGCTACCTATTACGGTTCAAGAGATACAGCCCTCGGATAGACAGACGGATGGATAGACAGAAAAACAGACAGACAGACGGCGTAGGCTTAGTACCGGATACGGAACCCTAAAAATAATTCTCTATGTATCTATTCATATCCTAACACTATGAACTGTAAAGGGAACATATCGTCCAATCAAACTTTGTTTAGCTATAAAATATTTTTGTAACTATTATATTATATTTATTCATTTATTATCACATTCACATATTTACATTAATTTTAAATATACAGATTATAAAAATACACCACATATACTCAAAATTAATATAAAAATAATAAACGGAATACCGCCGGCGGCGGGAGGCAAGCCTCCAAGCACGCCGGCGGGTGCAGGCCGTGGCTACGGAGCTCTCCGAGACGACGCGAGGCAAGCTACGAGCGATAGGTGGTGGTACTAGACACGTAGGCCACCACCACCGCCATCTCGGAGAGCTCCGTATCCTATTAATCCGTATCCGTAAACTATTATTATTATTCCAAAACGGGCGTTCATCCCCCATTGACCGATGCAATTAGCCGCCTACTTGTCCCCAGACTAATCCCCGGTACTTAGTATCGAAATAACGACCCACGGCAGACCATAAATAATTTTTATGTTGTTGTTCAAATTGTAACCTCGGCGCATACTAAGCGAGTTTCATGACTCGCTCTTGTTAAATGTTTCGGAATGTCGACACCAGAATACAGAATAAGAAATTAGAACCGCGTAGTATGAAATCCAGACCCGAAAATCATCCACGAATGAAGGAAATAAAGAAAGACATTAAATAATCCATAAAAACCGACGACGACGACCAGGGACGACGCCACTTGAGGAAATTTATAATTTATAAGTTAGTTTTTAGTTAGTTTTTTTTTTAATTAGTTGTTTTCGTAGGTAAATTTTATTTGATAGGTAGTTATAGTTTATTTAATAAGTTTATTATTCCAATTATATTTGTTAATTATCTCGGAGAAATAAATGACCTTATCCATAAAAAATAGGAAGAAATAACGTTTTATTTTCTCTTTAAACACCGAAATCCATTGAGTTTAACGATTATAATATGTCAAAACAATTGCCAAGTTTCTTATTTTTCATCCGGCGTGGGTGGATGAATGTACCCAATAGTTCGCCATAAGATCGGACACAGCCAATAACACCACTCCTCACGAAACCACGCTCGGCGAGGCGCCATGCCGGCTATAAGGCGGCAAAAATGGTCGTCGTTTAATTTAATGACACTTATTTTTTTTTCAATTACATTCATTCCACATTCTACTTTAATTGACACTTTCTCATATTTTTTGTTACAATTGATTGACTGGCTTAAAGCAGATTTGGTTTTGTGAAAATGTAATATGCCATCTCATTTCTAAAACCTAAAATCAATCATCAATTTGTATCTGTATTTGGTTTAATTAAAGGATTGGTCTAAAAATTATGTGAGGTAACTGCTTGGGACGTGACTACTGACTGCATCACACCACATTACACTACACTAACACTACATTACACAACAGTACACTGCATTGGCACTAGCTACACACACACACACACACACATGTTTGATCCCACTAAGAAATGTTCCAATCAGGGAAACAAAATATGGCCAGACTTCAATGTATGTATAACTTAATATGTTTATCTGTTTGTGATTTATCTGTTTTCTAATAAATAAATAAATAGACAATTATTTATTCTTTATTCATCATTCGTATCGTATGGTAGTACACTACGCTTGAGTTTGTCCTGTTTGGTTTTTACAATGAATACTAGAGGACTTACAGCACATTTACCCGTTATCAGTGGATCCAGCAGTCTGAAGATGATATCCGATGCCATCTCAGGGAGGCCTGCCTGAGATGGCATCGGATATCATCAGCCGGTTGATGATGATGAAATTTGTATGATAACGATGATCGCGATGAATCTGAATCATCATATCTGACAGAACGGAGAGGATTTCGCACGAATCCCGTTGGTTAGGTCGTAATTTTGCTGTGGCCACTCTTTTAACAAGTCTCGAAAATTCCCTCGCGAAAATATTCATAAAACTTATTCAAATTGCTCTCGTCCTTAATAGGGTTGCTCGTTTTATTAAGTTGTTTTGTCTCAGATCAGAATATACGTAGGTACCTACCGTAAACGTGGAACTCGCGACAGGCGGTCGGGCACGGCTGGTCCCCGGATTAAAACTTTCACAGGTCTCTTAAACATGATGAACTTGTAACGTTTACAGTTTTTGTTCTTTTTTTTCTACCTTCTCTGTAAGACTTTATCTACTATTTCACCACCGTCTAGAAAGCTAGGTGTACTTAAATTATTTCACCCTGGCTCTTGCTGCAATAAACGTCACTACAACAGCCAACTTTGTTCTTTTTTTTACCTTCTCTGTGAGAGTTTGTCTTCTACTTTACCACCTAATGTCTAGAAAGCTAGGTGTACTAAAATTATTTCATCCTGGCTCTTGCTGCAATAAACGTCACTACAACAGCCAACTTTGTTCTTTTTTTTACCTTCTCTGTGAGAGTTTGTCTTCTACTTTACCACCTAATGTCTAGAAAGCTAGGTGTACTAAAATTATTTCATCCTGGCTCTTGTTGCAATAAACGTCACTACAACAGCCAACTTGTTTTATGGCTTAGACTAATCTGATGATGGACTTGTAACGTTCACAGTTTTTGTTCTTTTTTTTCTACCTTCTCTGTGAGAGTTTATCTTCTATTTCACCACCTAATGTCTAGAAAGCTAGCTGTACTAAAATTATTTCATCCTGGCTCTTGCTGCAATAAACGTCACTACAACAGCCAACTTGTTTTATGGCTTAGACTAATTGTCTTCAATGAGAACTGGTCAGAATGATTTATGGCTAGAAGGTTCAGGACGGTTTAACTTCACTATAGTCACCTTTGTGTTCGTGCCGTTTACACTGAACACATTCGTGTATTGCATAAAATCATCGCTGAATGAAGGTCGGTTGAGCGAAACGGCTTTGAATTTTTATGTTTCAATTAGGAGTAAAGCACTGACATGGCACTTTTTTCCAGCGGGAACCATGTGTAATAAACTGACATCATTGGCTCAGCAGGTGATGTCACCAACCATGTCAGGTTTAATTACAAAATTTACTTCGTCCCAATTTTTTTTACTGAAAGCGCGACTTGTGGCTCCGAGGCACCCATAAGGTGGCTAATGACGCCCATGGACATTCAGTCGTATTCGGCGGATGCGTATGTCATGCCGGCCTGCCAGGTGGCGTGACCCTCTTGAAATACCCGAGACTGTACTTGGGGGAAAATATATGGGCAGGGAGAGCGTTCCAGAGCGGTTCTGTAGAGGAATGATCTGCAGAACCGTACTACAACAGTTACGTATCCGCGGTAAGACCAGCTTGTAGAGATGCAGTCCCTGTCCGGTGCGCGTGGTGCGGCGTTGGGTGATAGAGGGATCGCGTTAAACAGGTCCTCCGAGTACTCTCCACTCCTGCAATTCTTTGATGCAACCATGTCCTGTATTGTATCCATTCTTTTCAGAAAGTCTTTCAGTCAACATTATTTTTAAATCAAAACACCTTTACTCACGGTTCTTTCCGAGCTATGTGGCTCGACGGTTCGGGCCAAGCGTAGGGCCCATCTTCATGAGCACTCTACCTTGTGCGATGATTGGCAGAGAACTCTTTCAGTTAACGCAAACTACATTAAAAACCACAAGCCTATTTCGTTGAGTGACATAATTTCACACAGGAATCGCAACACATAATAAATAACACCCCCAAAGGACACACATTAAAAATTCAACTATAAAACAAAACGCTTGACGGAAAATAAACCGAACAACGCCTTTTTATCTTTTATCTTTTTGCGCGTGAAGTTGATCCTTTGTTCTGGGGACGCCATAATTCATATTGTTATTTATGTTGCGGAGTTTTCAAAAGTAAAGTGAAAAAAACTTGCAATCTTGGAGCTTGCAGAGCGCTAAATTAAGATTACCTTATGTAAATAAATACTAAGATGGGGCTTCGACGAAAAAATAACTAGAAGCGTGAAGAGGCGCAATCCTAGGTATATAGAAAAAATAATTCACAAATTCTGTCTCACCGAATTTAAACCAGCCACATACATTCAATACTGACGTGTGGGGAGGAGTGTGACAATTTTTAGGACTTATTTTTAGGACAATTTTTAGGACTTATTTTTAGGACAATTTTTTGGAATTGTACTTAAAAATAATAGTCCCACTGCATTTCTTCCCGTGCACTTAATAAGAGACGACGTGATAAAGACAAGATTCCGTGCTAAATGGCGATATAGTACCTGTCATCTTTAGCACGATCCTTCTGTGGTGATAGCGACACCTATCCCACAACTGAATAATAAAGATCGATAATAACCTACATCGCTTCGCGACGAAGAAAGAGAAAGATTCACTAGCACACCAACAGGTGGCAAATAACGGCTAATTAAGAATTCCATACGCCACTTAACACATTGCTGAAATATCAAATACGCCTCGCATAAATACAGATCGCTTGGCAGAACAACTTGGCACTAGCCCATACAACAACATCAGCTGCAGCTACACGTGCAGCCAGAGGACACGACACCGCTTCACCTTTTACCTCACAGCTCCACACTTCCAAATTCACGCAGCAGATCCTTTCAGAGGGATTCTCCCCTGTCTTCGTGCGTTACTTGTTGCTTGATAGTTATGTATCTTGTCGGTGTTTTACGGTTACCGGAGTTCTATCAGCACAACACCGATTACTCTGCTCCCTCGATTGTCTGTATACAGCTTTTTTCTGTAAGTTTTGTAACATTGAAAATGTGTTTTGTATCGTACGGAGTGAAAATTGAGTAAATTGTAACGCAATTTAAAAAAAAAATTACGTTGCGTAGAGCCATGAAATAAAGTTTGTCCGAAATATCTCGAATAGGAGTAACTTCGTAGGGGCAGCTTCGGGGGGTACTTTTGTATTAGGTCCTCGTAAGGATGAGCAGTTTCCTCGCAAAGGTTTCGGTGGAAGGAGGCATCGCACGATCGCGGGACCTGTATCGCTGGAAAGGTACCATATAGCAGATTGTAACGAAATAGGGTTCTTGGGTACTAGCTCCTCTCGTTTGAAGCACCCTCGCAAAAGCTTCGGTAGAACAAAGCGTCGTAGAGTCGCGGAGCCGGTATCGTTAGAAAGGTCTCAACGAGGATTGTAACGGAATGCAGTATGCATCTCGGAGAACTTCTAATTATTTCTTGTATGTATGTATGTAGTAGTAGTAGAGGTTGGCTCCAGGCCAGCAAAGTAGTCCTTCGTGGTCGAGGACCTTGTGCAAAACCCCTCGATCCCCTGCCACCCCAGCCAGCCTATGCCCTCCACGAAGGCTACAAGATGACCAGGGTGGCATCAGACCATTTGTTGTTCATTTTACACCATCCAGGAGTCATGTGTGACTTGAGGCTCTTCAGGTGCCACGGACGCGAACAACGTTAAACCCCATCATTATATATTTTGTCTCTCCTAACAATGAGAGGCAAACACCGACAAACAATCGACGGTCATGTTCTCTCGTTTCCTGATCTTAACAATGAGAGAACCCTACATCCAGCAATGTAAGACTAAAATACAAATGACCAACAGTTGTGTTCTTTGGTTGCAGATAAGATGAGAGCGGGCGCGCTGGTCCTCTATGGCTGCACGTCAACGTAGTGTCAGAACAGAAGATGGCGTCGGCGCGGGTGCTGGTCTTCTGCTCGCTCCTGGCGAGGGCGCTGTGTGTCATCGCGCCTTCCTTGCCGGGTACGTTATCTTTTCCGTAACATTTTTTGGGTGCGCTGTAGAAAGAGGCGGGTTTAGTAGAAGATTGCTGGTAGCTGGGAATGGTAGGTGAGGGTCTAAGGAATTATTAATAAAAATAATTTTTTGCCGGATACTTTTATTATACTTTTGGAAAAAAAAATCTAAAGATATCTAAAATTATTTTAATTTAAAATTTAGTACAAAACTCACTGCCCCGAGATAACCTGTTAGTATGGCTATTCCCTAGATTGTTTTTTATAAGCCGGAGGCGCGGAGAGAGTGCAGCCTCCGTCCGCTGTAACAAGCAGGCACGGCAAGTAGCAGGTACCCGTGTAAGCCGGAGCGGCTGAGGCTGCGGAGGCTAGCATGGGTGTCTGCGCTTTGTTACGCAAGGACGGAGGGGCTGCACTTCCCGCAGCGCCGGAGAAGAGACAATCCTAAGCTTTTTTATATTTTCTTTTTTGTGTAGTAAACTGAAAAGTACCGAAAAGTTGTCTCCAATGAAGGGGGGGAGGGGGGAGTATTCCGGAGATACTTAATCCTTAATCCACCCCCTCCTATTACTCCATCCCCCTCACTGAGTCATATTACGTTTTTGACCCCCCCACTTACCCCTTCCCATTCCGCGGGGGGGGGGGGGGGTGTATACCCCAAACTAACATCTAACTACTACTAACATCATCTTATACTTAGGGATGGCTCAGCTCAATACCTACTAGCGCCTTTGGACCCGCTCCATGCTCGAGCCGTGCGACTACTGGGTGACCCCGAGGTGTTCCGCGATCTAGAACCACTGAAACTCCTTAATGATGTCGGCTGCCTAAGTGTGATATGCGTATGTCGCTTATTCCACGGAGAATGCTCGGAGGATCTGTTTGACGCGAACCCCGATCGCAGCGTCGTCGTCGTGACTGGGCCGCTCAATTAAAATTCTTAAATTTTCGAGTCTTTTTTTAATTTTTTTTTATGGAAACTGACACGGTTGGCTACATCACCTACAACATCCGTGATGTCAGCCCATAACACCGAATGAACTTGGTGCCACGTCAGTGCTTCCCTTCGGTCGTGCCGGCTACACTGAACTGGACGGAAAACACAAACTATTTACATAGCCGTTTCGACCGAACTTTCATTCAGTGCGGTGGTATCAACCCGGGCGGGTTAAACCCTACCACCTAGTACTATAAGAAGGGAGTCATATCCCTCAGTCGCCTTTTACGACATACACGGGGAGAGATGCAGTGGGGCTATTCTTTTAAAGTACCGGCCCACACGGTACAAAACTTCATAATTAACTTTGAGGATTTTGAACATGGGGCTAAAGTGAACTTTAAACGCGTTTCCAGTAGCATATCGAGAATACGCTTAAACTAGCTCCGAGTACAACGCAACAAGCTCATAAGTTCATACTTTGCTCCACTTACACGACGCGACAACACCGAAGAGAATTACTAAGCACGGGGTCTCAGCACAAAGCCAAAAGCTTTCTGAAGAGCCACAAAGACACGCGATTCACAAGGCTACTTTTGAGGCTTGTCTGGAGTGGCTCTCATTACATGAATCTGCATAAATTCTGCTCGAAAACTGTAACACTTGCCTTTACGTGGAAGCTCGAAGAGAGACTTTTTGGCCAAGTCCTGCATATACGTCACGAGGAAAAAGTTATGCAGTGAAAATGTCTTACCCTATACTTTTTAGGTGTATTGTCGCTGCGGTGTATTGTTAAGCTACAATTAGGGATAGCTAACATAATAGGGAAGGTATTTCAGACGTCAAGCAAGAGTTTGTAAATCTTTCTTACCGGTACCGTGTAATTCACAGATCTCATGCATTAAATGACCTTCGGGTACATTAAAAATGATTTTTAGGGCGTATTCAAATAGGTATAAGAAATATGTCAATGTTGAAAAATTTACGAACATTTTCAAAAATTAAAAAAATCTAATTAAAGAATTAAAATTTATAATTTTCAAGTATTTACATTTTTTTTTTATGGAAACTGACACGTTTGGCTACATCACCTACAACATCCGTGATGTCAGCCCATAACACCGGGTGAACTTGGTGCCTCGTCAGTGCTTCCCTTCGGCCGTGCCGGCTACACTGAACTGGACGGAAAACACAAACTATTTACATAGCCGTTTCGACCGACCTTTCATTCAATGCGGTGGTACCATACCCGGGCGGGTCAAACCCTACCACCTAGTGATATAAGAAGGGAGTCATATCCCTTAGTCGCCTTTTACGACATACACGGGGAGAGATGCAGTGGGGCTATTCTTTTAAAGTACCGGCCCCACACGGTACATTTACGACATACACGGGGAGAGATGCAGTGGAGCTATTCTTTTAAAGTACCGGCTCCACACGGTACATTTACGACATACACGGGGAGAGATGCAGTGGAGCTATTCTTTTAAAGTACCGGCTCCACACGGTACAATACATACACGAAAACCATTTTAATTACTCACACTGCAAGATAAACACGTAACCCGCGTAACGGAAAATAAAAAAAAATCATAACTCCCAAATTTTTAACTTTTTTCAAAACATTAAAAAGACACCCCAGATATTGAGTCAATCTTCAACATAAAAATATAAAAGTTAAAAAAATATAGGTAAGTCTATCTATACATATAATAAAATCGTTAAATTAATAATCTCTCTTTGTCTGTACGCGCATCACGCAAAAACCACTGAACGGAATTTGACGAAACTTTGTATAGTGACAGTGTATATCCCGGATTAACATAATAAACAAAAAAATATCTATACATATAATAAAATCGTTAAATTAATAATCTCTCTTTGTCTGTACGCGCATCACGCAAAAACCACTGAACGGAATTTGACGAAACTTTGTATAGTGACAGTGTATATCCCGGATTAACATAATAAACAAAAAAATATAATAAAAATAAAAATTATTATAAAATTTAAATGACAAGTTGACAACGGAGAACTGTCATCTCGACGTGAGCTGGCCGGTGACAAAATGTTTGATAAATAAAAAATAAAAAAAATTGAAGTCGAACTTATGTCGCTGTCATTGGTGAAATTTATATTTCTGTTGCCCGCGGCTTCGCTAGCGTGAAATTCGTATTAAAAAAAAAAGTAAGGAACTAAAGGCGGAGCCGAAGGCGGATCTGCGCTCACGTAAACGATATTCTTTCTCGATGAAAGTAACTAAGGGCGAGGCGGAAGTCGGAGCTGAGTTCAGGAAGAAAAAAACATTCTTTCTTGAATGAAGTAAGTAACTATGGGCAGGCCGCAGGCCGACCTGCGTTCAGGAAGAAGCTAAACCATCTCGAAGAAAGTAAGTAACTAAGGCGAGGCCGAAGGTCGAGCTACGTTCTGATAAATAATAAACCATCTCGGAGAAAGCGAGTAACTAGGGCGAGGCCGAAGGCCGAGCTGCGTTCAGGAAGAAGCTGAACCATCTTGAAGAAAGTAAGTAACTAAGGCGAGGCCGAAGGCCGAGCTACATTCTGATAAATAATAAACCATATCGAAGAAATAAATTAACTAAGGGCGAGGCCGAAGGCCGAGCTGCCTTCAGGAAGAAGCTAAACCATATTGAAGAAAGTAAGTAACTAAGGCGAGGCCGAAGGCCGAGCTTCGTTCTGATAAATAATAAACCATCTCGAAGAAAGGAAGTAACTAAGGGCGAGGCCGAGGGCCGAGCTGCGTTCAGGAAAAAGCTAAACCATCTTGAAGAAAGTGAGTAACTAAGGCGAGGCCGAAGGCCGAGCTACATTCTGATAAATAATAAAACATCTTGAAGAAAGCAAGTAAATAAGGGCGAGGCCGAAGGCCGAGCTGCATTCGGGAAGAAGCTAAACCATCTCGAAGAAAGCAAGAAACTAAGGGCTAGGCCGAAGGCCGAGCTGCGTTCAGGAAGAAGGTAAACCTTCTTGAAGAAAGTAAGTAACTAAGGCGAGGCCGAAGGCCGAGCTGCGTTCTGGATGAAGCTAAACCATCTCGAATAAAGTAGGTAACCAAGCGATATTAAGATTGAGTTAAATTAATTTAAATTTTATTATAAAGTCCACGCTTCTGACGGCAAACATACCGTGCATCCTAAAACCTTGCGGTTATTCCCGGCTGGATGGCAAGAGGCCCGATGGTATCACCTTAGTTCCATGGGCCAAGGGTAGGTCTTTGATGTGGGACGCCATTTGTTTTCTCACATTGGCTCCAAGTCACGTTCGGGCATCTTCAAGACCGGCCGGCGCGGCCGAGGCCTGGGCGGACAGCCTCAAACTCAATAAATATTAGAGATATATAATTCAAGATTTCGAATTTGTTGCGTTTGCGGTTGAAACCCTCGGTCCGTGGAGCAGTCATTGAAGCCAAAAGCTTCTTGAAGAGGCTTGGGTCTCTGCTGGTGGACGCAACTGGTGTCCCGCAATCAAGGGCCTACTTCATTCAAACGGTAAGCTTTGCCATCCAGCGGGGTAATGCCGCAAGTGTTCTAGGAACATTTGAAAACGCCCCTTTTATGATAGTTATTTTAATGTTTGTTAGGTAGGTTTTAATTATTTAGTTATTAATATTACTTTTTTATATATTTTATTAAATAAATAGATGGAGTAAACGATATTATATGCTATCGAAGAAAGGAAGTCATTTAACCCTTTATAGGACGGCTAGAACAAAGTGGTCAGTTTACTGGCCACTTGCATTAAAGCTTTTTTTTTTTTTTTTTTTTTTATTGAGTTATTACATACACCCCGGGTGTCAATCCCGAGCTCTTTGTAACTTAATTAACTAATGCTTAAACCTATAACAAATATACACATTTTACCTATTATTTTACTATTTTACAATATTAATACGCTTACTATCTTACTTCACAACGTACAACGGACCGTCTTGAGGTCTCAGTGCGGAGAATGGCCCACCCGCCTTCCCAAGGGGCTGGGCAGCAAACAACAACAACTATCTTACTTCCATTTTATTTACACTTATTAATAAATATTTAATCATATCTACACGAATTGCTTCTACTCACCTATGTTATTTTAGTTATATATATATATATTATTTATATACATTAAACTTTTTTTTTTTTTAATATTTGACTTATTTGTTTAAAACAATTACGTTTTGTATGACATATTCGCAGTATTTGGCAAATTTTTTGCTTGACCTTTTTCCGGACAGAAGGGCCGGCCAATTACCGCACACGACTTCCATCTCAAACTCCATCTCTATCTCCGACCTCTTGGCGGAGAATCTTGGACAGTTGTCGAGCAGGTGTTCAACTGTCTCCTCCGCGTCTCCGCAGAAGCCGCAGATTGGGGAGTCCTTTAATTTGAATCTGTGCAGGTAGTGAGCCAACCCTCCGTGTCCGGTCCAGGCCTGTGTGAGGTAATAGTTTGCTGGGGTTTTCAGGAGGGTTCGATATGCCGTGCGAACGTCTGGAAAGAACTGTTTGGTGACCGCACCCGTGGAGCTGTCGCTATATCTGTGTTGCCATTTCTCCAGAGTGCGTTCACGAATGCACCTTTTTGCGTACGATAGTGGGAAATTTGAGTAATCTGGGGCAGTCTTCTTCTTCAGAGCCGCTTCTTTAGCCAGATAATCGGCTCTCTCGTTTCCTGGCGTGCCCACGTGGGCACGGAGCCAGAAAAGTCGAACACTGCCCCCCTGCTCAGAGATTTTCGAGATGGTCGAACGTATTTCGGCTGCGAGTGGATGGAGGGTGCTGGAGTTGGCAATGAGATCGAGAGAGGACCGGGAGTCACTGAACAGACAGACCGACTCAGTTGTGCCACGCTTCAGTGCCCAGTCAGTCGCCTTAAGAATTGCGAATAATTCCGACTGAAACACTGTGCAGAAGCTTTCGAGCCGGAATTTCCGATGGTGTATTTCCCGGTCTCCATCCCAGCAGGTGAGCGCTGCACCTACTTTTCCCTGGATCTTACTGCCATCCGTATATACTCGGATACTTCCCAATTCGAGCTCGCTCTCCACTTCCGGACTTAGTCTATCTACAGGTGTGTATTTTATTTGGAGACGGAGAGCCGGATGGGGAAGCCTAGTGTAAGGTAATCGCCCCTCCACTTCACGATCAGCTACTTCGTAGAGGGGCATTCCACGTTTGACTTCGTATAATTCCTTTGCTTCCTGTGCTCTCAAATCCAGAGGCAACAGACGTGCCAATGTGACACACGATGTGAATGACGCAGTCCGGTAGGACTTGCATATCCTAATGGCAAAGATTCTTTGGACCGCATTTAGTTTCTTCTGTATATACAGTTTTTTAGTAACGTCGGCCCATGCGCAGGCGGCATAGAGCAGGATCGGTTCAATCACCGAAATGTAAATTGATCGAACTATTTCGGGATTGAGACCCCATGTTGCCCTTGCTACTCTACATAAAGCTTTGGATACATTGACCGTCTTTCTGCATTGGTTTTCAACGTGTTCTCTAAATGTTAGTTTTTCGTCTATCGTTAGCCCCAGCAGTTTTATTTTTCTTGTCCGCTTTATTATTTCTCCGGCCATTTCGATCTTCGGGTCTGGAACATTGCATCTCCGGGTGACGAGCATGGCATTGGTCTTATGTGGAGCGAATTTAAGTTTGTGGTTTAGTCCCCATTTATATACTTTGGATAGAGTGTGATTGGTGGCGGTTTCAACCTCTGTGAATACAGACCCCGCCATGACTATGACGATATCGTCCGCAAATGCTTGGAAGTGTAGTTCGGCGCCAACGATGTCACGAGAGATTCCCTCCAACAGGGCCAGCAATGAGTCCAAGATCACATTCCACATTAAAGGGCCGCATGTTGAACCTTGAATACAACCCTTGTTAGTGGATTTCTTGATCTCAGCTCCTGCATACCTCAACGTCACTTGCCTGTCGGAGAGGTAGCTTCCGACCAGTCGGTACAGGTCGACGGGACAGCTCTTCAGCAGCAGCTGATGCTGCACCGCCGGCCACCAGGCGTTATCAAACGCCCCCTCGATGTCTAGGGAGACCATCACCATGACCCTTTTCTTTTCGATTTGGTTCTTCATGTGCTCCATAACGTCGTAGAGGGCGTCATCTGTTCCACGCTGCGGCATGAACCCGTATTGTTTAGAATTAAGTTGTGACCGTCCTCCCATTGACCACAGCAATCGAGTCGCAAACATCTTTTCCAGGATTTTCCCTAGTATGGGGAGCAGCCCAATCGGTCTATACGATTTTGGGTTGGAGTAGTCGTCTTTCCCCGGTTTGCGGATGACGCAGATAGTTGCGTCCTTCCACAACTTTGGGAAATAACCGAGCTTCAGGCATTTGTCGAGTAAGGAGAGGAAGAGATTCTCGTTACATCCGATTGCAGCTACACAGATGTCGGCTGTGAATCCATCCCGGCCCGGGGCCTTTCTAGGATTCATATTGGTTAACACAGCTTTGACCTCTTCGTTGGTGAACCAGGTTTCCACATTAGTCCTTTCCATCGTCGTCACCGAGTCCTCGACAAAAGTCCTGACCTCGCGATGGTCATGATCATTCTCCCCATTTTCGGTGTCGTCAGGGAAGAAAGTTTCAGCGAGCAAAATTGCAGAGCTCTTTGGTTCAAGAATGTTTCCTCCAGGATCGGTCAGTAGTAAGTCTTCCGCCTTCGTGGAGGTGCTTCTCAAGACTCTGTAGATTCCGTCCCACATACTCTCCCTGTCCTGAGTAGAGCAGAACTCCCTCCAGCTTAACGTTTGTGCCGATACCATTTCCAGTTTCCATTTTTCGAGCGCTTCTAGGTATTGTTCAACAACGGTTGATTTACGTGTTGGACAAGCATGCCTAACCCTGCGTCGTCTCCGTATGACTTCCTTCCTCATATCAGTTAATTCATCAGTCCACCAAGGGCACCGGTAGGGACGATTTGGTTTTAGAAGAGGAATCGACACATCGCACGCTTCGGTAATGCAGGTAGAGTAGGCCACGATGCAGTTCTCGATGTCGTCCATAGTGTGCTCTTCTATTATTTCCACTGTGTGGACGGTCAACTCTTTGTCCTTAAGGGAGCCCTTCATTGCTTCTTTGAACATTGCCCAATTTGCTTTCCTGGTGTTGTAGCGTCTAGTGGATGGGTTTGGACGTACAACGACGGGATGCGTGAAGTTGACCCTGAAGGTTATGGCGTTGTGGTCCGAGAGCGTAACCAGTTCGGTCCTCACTTTCCATTCGGTGTATTTGCCCAGAAGGGATGCTGAACAGACCGTGATGTCAACGATGCTTGTGCATGCTCTACCGTTTCTATATACCTCAAATGTGGGCTGGGATCCTTCATTCATGATGTGCAGGTCCTGTCCGGATAGGAATTCGGCCAATTGTTGACCACGGGAGTCTTCAGTTGCACTACCCCACCATAGACTCTTGGCGTTTACGTCTCCCCCCAAGATAATGTCTTCGAGCTCGAGTTTGCGCAGAATGTGGCCGACACGATTCAAATATTGGTCGAGATCCTGGTCTCCCTCGAAGTATGCGGAGATCACCCCTAACTGGCAACTGCCCGTATCTAGGACTACCACAGCAATGTTCTCGGTTTGAAGACCAGGGTAGGTTTTGATTCCAATTTTATCATTAGTAACGACTACGGCGGCTTTTACCGGTTTGTCTCTGGACTGTACCATCTGGACTACACGAGTGCCACTGTAGTTCTTCATTTCGCCTCGATTTCCGATGTAGGGTTCTTGGACCAGGACGACATCTGCCTGATTTTTCTGCGATTGTATGATGGCCTCTTCCGTAGCGAGTTGCGACCGTTGTAGGTTGGCTTGGACAAATCTTAATATATTTGTGCCCTTAGCAATATGATATCCTGGACCTTGCTATCCTATCCCACTTGCTTTTCACAGGGCATTTCGGGTCGTACGCACTGTGAACGACTTCAGTCCTTTTCTCTCCTTTGCAAGTGTAACAGCAGGGCTCAGCTCCCTGCCTGCGGGCCTCACAAACAGACATTTTGTGTGGGCCACCGCAGTGCGCGCAGGCTTGGCTCTCATTTTTGCAGATTTTTGAAGAGTGTCCAAATCCGAGGCATTTTCCACATTGGAGTAGGGGTGACTGATCGAACACTCTTACCTTACCTAGCCCGAGGCTGATGGAGCCTGCCTCCATCAACACCTTGTAGATGGACGCAGGCACCTCCAGCGCCAAGTGAATCAATTGTGGATGTCTGGCCGGTCTCCTGAATTTCACCCTGGTTCCAGCATGATCGACATTGGTGATCAGCTTTTTGTTCTGAGCGAATAGATGTTTGATCACCTCTTCATCAGTTAGGGTTTTCCGGATGTTTGTAAGTAGAACCATAGGGTTGTGGAGACGTGCTTCTTCCGCCTTTAGGTTCAAGTTCATTAGCACCGTTTTCATCTTGTCCCTTTCCTCTCTTGATGGAAGGCCCAGTATTACCTTCTGGTTTCTGGCCCTACTTACGCGTGTGAAGCCCACCTCCAATTCGTCCAATCTTAGGTCAGCCATCTTATTTATTATTTGCTCTGATGTTTCTTGACCCTTAGACTCAACGATCAGGGCGTGTTCCTCACCCGCGACAGCGCGACACATATCGCTCGAAGCCAATGGGCGACCGAGTGCAGGAGCAAGATTCGCCGCTGTCACCTGGGCATAGGAACGAGCTGCGTTAATCCGCTTGTTCTCCAACTCGGTCGCATTCATTGCTTTAAAGGTTACACTTCATACAAGTTTGGTCTAATTATGATCCTTATAGTAATAAGCAGTCGCCGATAGAGTACAGTGGCCAGTGGACTGTACACCTCTATTCAAATAAGCGTCAAGTAAAATCAGGCGAACAAATTGCAGGCGGCCAGTGTACTGGCCACCCGTAATTTGTTCGCCTGATTTTACTTGACGCTTATTTGAATAGAGGTGTACAGTCCACTGGCCACTGTACTCTATCGGCGACTGCTTATTACTATAAGGATCATAATTAGACCAAACTTGTATGAAGTGTGACCTTTAATACAAGTGGCCAGTAAAGTGGCCACTTTGTTCTGCCATCCTATAAAGGGTTAAGGCGAGGCCCGAAGGCAGAAGAGGGGGTTTTGGTTTACCTGAACGAAGCTCGGCCTTCGGCCTCGCCCTTAGTTACTTACTTTCTTGGAGAAGGTTTATCGTCTTCCTGAACGCAGCTCGGCCTTCGGACTCGCCCTTAGTTACTTACTTTCTTCGTGAAGGTTTATTGTCTACCAGGATGCAGCTGGGCCTTCGGCCTCGCTGTTAGTTGCTTACTTTATTTGAGAAGATTTATCGTTTACCTGAACGCAGCTCGGCCTTCGGCCTCGCCCTTAGTTACTTAGATTCTTCTTTGAAATACGAATTTCACGCGAGCGAAGCCGCGGGCAACAGCTAGTTTAGAAATATGTTTAAAAGCGTCCTTTCAAACCCGCTAAATACAGCTATTTTAAGCGATTTTTTGCGATTTTCTCAAAAACTTTCAAACTTTTTAAATTATAATTTTTGGATGTGGATGACATTATACAATAACAATCTCTCCCCCTGCATCTAGTAACAGGTAACTAAGGAATACGGACAAGATGCCGTGTTAAAGGACGACAGGATAGTCACCTCTTACCTTTGCACGGTGCGTCCACAGTCAGTAGTGGTCAGGGTAGTCTTCGTGCCTTACTTGCTGCTTGATAGTTATCTTGCCCTAATACTTGGTGATCGGTGTTGTGCTATAATTCTTCCAGTACGTCACCGATTACTTGTTTGGATACAGCGCGACGGTAATGCATGTATGATGTTTCTAAAAAGAATTACGTATATATATTATCCGAATGGGTTAAAATAAAATTATATTTTAAAATAAAATTGAATTAAATTTCAGTGCGAAGTTTAAAGCAGAAAGCTATCGCTGTAAACTTGTTTAAATGAGATAACGACATTTGGCGTCCGTCCTCGTTACCGGCACGAATTTCGAAATGAATAAGCTCATATATATTTTTATTCGTAGAGTTTCCGTGCGTGAAAATGTTGAATTCGGATGTACTGTAATTTAAAATTTACATAATATTTCCGTTTTACATCTCAAAACACATTTTGCCTCTGTGTAATTAGCCTAAAAATGTGGGTTTAGTAAAACTTTACTTCTGCACGGAAGACAGTGTATGGCATTACAACCCTGTTTATTTAACTAAATAATAATAGAAAAAAATCACAATTGACGTGAGATTTGCACCGTGTGGGGCCGGTACTTTAAAAGAATAGCCCCACTGCATCTCTCCCCGTGTATGTCGTAAAAGGCGACTAAGGGATATGACTCCCTTCTTATATTACTAGGTGGTAGGGTTTAACCCGCCCGGGTTGGTACCACCGCACTGAATGAAAGGTCGGTCGAAACGGCTATGCAAATAGTTTGTGTTTTCCGGCCAGATCAGTGTAGCCGGCACGACCGAAGGGAAGGCTGTCGTGGCACCAAGTTCTCCCGGTGTTATGGGCTGACATCACGGATGTTGTAGGTGATGTAGCCAACCGTGTCAGTTTCCATAAAAAAAAAAAAAGATTATGTAAGTAAATTTCCAGCCAGTCCGCCAGTCAGCGTGTAAGCGTTTAGATACGCATCTCCAATTATCCTTCAGCGGTACGGAATCACTGATTTCCGCCGGAGTATTTGATGCCGTCTTTCCACCTGACTTACGAAATTCAAAATTTTATAAAGTATTTTGTACGTCGTGAGTTATCCCCAAAAAATACAACAAAATTACATCTAGGCGCCTCCGCTGCCGCGCCAGTGGTTCCCTTTGGGCGTACCAGAAAAACATGGACAACCTTTCGTAGTCGTAGCCGTTCTGATCGTCCGATAAATTCTGTTCTCAACTATATTTATTCCCACAGACTTCAAGACGGGCGAGAAGCGACCGAATCCCAGCCCGTTCTGGCACGACTCCATCGAAACCTTCACCGAACCTGACGAGGAACAGGAGACCACGACCCCTGGGGACCCACAGCCTTTCTTCGAGGACTCAGATCTCGAAAGCCTGAACCTGACGGCGCAGTTGGGGAGCCGAGTCCATCTGCACTGCAAAGTGAATGAGCTTGGAGAGAAGACAGTAAGTGCTCTATTGTAATCATCTGCTAATGTGAAGGTTATTCTAAATATGAAGTGATCAAGAGGTTGGGGAAACATTTGAGAATACAGTGAGGAAAAGGTGGTAAGTGTTCCATTCTACGCATTCACTGTAGACACTTAAGCTGAGGTGGTAAAGAAGAGATCACGACGCACAGCCTTTCTTCGAGGACTCAGACTTTGAAACCTTAACCTGGCGGCGGAGATTGCGACCCTTGAAGGCCTACAGCCGTTCTTGTGCAAGTAGTTAAAGGAGAATGAGAATTTTGGGGTGCAATGTATAGAGAAGCTTTGGGTGGCTTGTGACTAAATGGTAATGACCTTGCCTAGTTTGCGTAAAGCAATGGATACCATATCCGTTTGTGAACATCGCTTTTTTTCTATTTTCGAGTTGGATAAGTGCAATTATTTCATTGAACGAGTTACTCCATTGTTGGGAATCTTATTGTAAAAATGTAATTCTTCCCTTCACCTTGTTGTGGAAGTGTAAAGGATTGTACCATCCTCGCACTAAGTTACCGCCTTGGGTCTAGTTTGACGATAAATTATTCCTGTACCTACTTTTCTTATTAATTTACCCTTTCACAGGAACAATGCATAATTGTGACAGAGTAAAGTCTAAACATAAAATTAAATGCAAACAAACCATATAAAACCAAATATAAGAAGGTACCTATGTTTTCTAAACTGGAATAATCTTCTCATTATTACTCAAATTTCAACTTTCACATCCTGAGACGTACTTCAGTTGACTCTGGCTTTAATTACGAGCCGAAGTTTTGAGGCACACGCTTATTCAGGAAGGCAACTTTTCGGCTTAAGTGTTTGTATGTCGAATTTCGTGCTTGTCTTAATTATTTAAAGCTTTTTCTTGAATTTAATTTGAATGTATTTAAATTTCCTGCGTTTTTATGATGAGGATATTTTGATTTTATATGAAGTTTCTGTGTTTAAGAGTATGTGATGTACCTAAAGGAAAATGTTTTTTATTCAAGTATACCGAATGTTTTAGCGTATTTTATGCATAAATAATTTTTTAAGTCATTTCTAAATTGGTTAAATGGTGTAAATTTCGCTGTCGCAACTTGGCTTTAAATTCACTTTGAATACAAAATAGTCCTTTCTAGGTACAAAAGGGTCCAATCGACAAGCCGATGGATCACATTTTGTGCAAGTCCTCAACATCTAGTCTTCAGAATGCTACATTATTTACTTCGACCCGTTTCTTTTGGTAACTCAGAATGAAGAAGTCTGAACATTGACACTCGAACTGAGAAAATACATATTTGTACTTTCCTTTAACGTTTACTAAACTTCTCTTTTTCTCTCCTCCAGATATCCTGGATGCGTCGTCGCGGGGACGAGCTACATCTCCTATCATTCGGCCGCCACTCTTACTCGGCCGATTCGCGATACTCGCTGGCGTTCGAGAGGCCAAACGATTGGCGCCTCCTCATACAGTACGTGAGCGAACGAGACGAGGGATACTACGAGTGTCAGATATCCTCGCACCCGCCGCTGGTCAGGAGGATCTACCTTTCAGTCGTCGGTGAGCATCTTCCGTTTCATTGTCCCCTTTTACGGGAAACTAACACTGAATTCTCACGCTCAACTCTTTTGCTACTACCTACTTACATTCCACTATATTATCGAATCTCAAACATCCAAAGGTTGACTGTAAGAAATCGCTGTAAGGGATAAGTCCGCCTTTGCACCTTATGTAAATTTTCTAATTAATTTGTACTGTTTAATGTTTACTGGAGCAATAAAGAATTTTCTATCTATCTATCTATCTATCTATCTAACACTTGCAAAACTAACACACACAAGTTCCATCCAAGTTAATGGTACTAAAACTCGTTTACCTGACTACAAAAATGTTTGACCGCTGCGGCCAGCATGGTCACAGGGGAGCATGCAGTATGCAGATTTTATGGGAATTCGTGGTGACTTTTTAGCGAGCAGTGGAACTATTTGGACCTGGTTTTTTTCTTTTTGCGAATAGTCGGCTAACCGCGCCGCTTGCTGGTCGATCAGAGAATTAGTGCATCGACTTTCACTATAGTGATGTGAGCATTGGTATAAGAATATTTTTGTAAGATATTTTGTTTTACTGGTAATAATTTCATCAAAATGAAATTTATTTCATACCATTAGAAACATTGCACATGAAAAACGATTACACCTTTATAGGTATAGGTCATAGTTGCTTTATAGTTATCTTGTCCAAATATATTGCTAAACGTGGTGGTCGGTATTGTGCTGTAATTTACTAGAGTTCTTGCAGAACACCACCGATTACTCTAATCGCCCCGATTGTCGGGATACAACGTGTGGTATTTCATAGTTAATTGAAATATTCTTTCTTAATATTCTTTCTTTCGTTATTTTGTGGTGAAGAAATAAATGAAAAAAAATTGGTAGGTAATTTTTTTTTTTATAGACTACCGGCACTGATGCCTGTGCCCAAAAGTTCAAAGAACGATTAAGACACAGCCAATAACCCCACTCCTCGCGAAACCACGCTCAGAGAGGCGCCATGCCAGCTACAAGGCGGACAAAGAGGTTGTTGTCTAATTTATTAACACGCCTTTTGAAGATTCCCAGGTTACAGGTTATGGTGGGGAACACACTCGCCGGAAGACCGTTCCATATTTTCGCCGTACGACATAGGAACGATTTCGAAAAGCGATGCGTTCTCAGAAGTTGTGTGTCAACAACATATGAACATACATGTTTCCACAATTCTGCCAAAAACAAATTTGCCTCATTCATATACTTTTTCTGGTTAAGCAGCGCGTTTGTAAGTAACCAAAACAACAATAGACAGTGTCAAAATTATTCTATAGTAGATATAACACAAGTAGGCAATATATCTAAATAAAATGTCACCTCTTTTATGAAAACCCAGATGGATACGGTGCTTGATACATCCAATTGTATGTCCTCTCGCGAAACCATGCTCAGTGAGATATACCGCCAAATTTGCGGACAATTTGTAGGGCTATCCACTAAACTGCCTAACATGTAGAGACGACGTTTAGAGAACCTTAAGTTCAATAAGCGATTTGCTGAGGTTCACAGATTAATATTCCGTTCTCACGTTGAATAAATGAGGAGATATACCCACCGACAGATAATTTCACACCGTAGCGGTGCGACGGATACGATTTTGAGGAACTATGGCCTGGAAAACTCTAAACCTGAACACGATGATATAGAATTGCAAATCATCGACATTGGCAACGCCTGCACGTCCCTCAGATATCGCTCGCAACTGTAAATGTGTGGAACGTAAAAGAACGAATATCAAGCGAAGTTCTGCGGTACAGTTGCTACGGAATACGTATTCCACCCTAGCAGTGCGACAGGGATACGATTTTGAGGAACGATCGCTTGGAGCACTCGAAACGTAACACGATTATAAATATAGAACTTCAATTCATCGACATTGGCAACGCCTGCACCCCCCTCAGATATCGCTCGCAATTTTAAACGTGTGGGACGAAAAAAAAACGAATATCAAGCGAAGTTTTTTTTTTATGGAATCTGACACGGTTGGCTACATCACCTACAACATCCGTCATGTCAGCCCATAACACCGGGTGAACTTGATGCCACGTCAGTGCTTCCCTTCGGTCGTGCCGGCTACACTGAACTGGACGGAAAACACGAACTATTTACATAGCCGTTTCGACCGACTTCTTATTCAGTGCGGTGGTATCAACTCGGGCGGGTTAAACCCTACCACCTAGCAATAAAAGAAGAGAGTCATATCCCTTAGTCGCCTTTTACGACATACACGGGGAGAGATGCAGTGGGGCTATTCTTTCAAAGTACCGGCCCCACACGGTACAAAGTTACTACGGAATACGTATTCCACCCTATCGGTGCGACAGGGATACGATTTTGAGGAACGATGGCTTGGAGCACTCGAAACATAACACGATGATATAGAACTGCAATTCATCGACATTGGAAACACCTGAACGTCCGTCAGATATCGCTCGCAACTGTAAATGTGTGGAACGGAAAGGAACGAATATCAAGCGAAGTTCTCCGGTGCAGTTGCTACGGAATACGTATTGCACCCTAGCGATGCCACAGGGATACGATTTTGAGGAAAGATGGCCTGGAACACTCGAAACCTAACACGATGATATAGAATTGCAATTAATCGACATTGGCAACGCCTGCACGTCCCTCACATATCCTAGCGGTGTGACAGGGATACGATTTTGAGGAACGATGGCTTGGAACACTCGAAACCTAACACGATGATATAGAATTGCAATTTAATCGACATTGGCAACGCCTGCACGTCCCTCAGATATCCTAGCGGTGTGACAGGGATACGAGTTTGGGGAACAATAGCTTGGAACACTAGAAACCTAACACGATGATATAAAACTGCAATTAATCGAGATTGGCAACGCCTGCACGTCCCTCAGATATCCTAGCGGTGTGACAGGGATACGATTTTGAGGAACGATGGCCTGGAATACTCGAAACCTAAACAAGATGATATAGAACTTCAATTCATCGACATTTGCAACGCCTGCACGTCCCTCAGATATCGCCCTCAACTGTAAATGTGTGGAACGGAAAGGAAGGAATATCAAGCGAAGTTCTCCGGTGCAGTTGTTACGGAATACGTATTCCGGCAGCTTTTCATTTCATTTATGGAAATGCTGGAGGATTTTTGCATTCCTATACTTTCGAGATTTTTATATCCTTGTTTTGGAGCGGAGCGATCGTGCGTGGCTTGGCGACTAGCGCTAGCAATCAGGCGCGCTTCTATCGATTGGCGAGAGATGGGAATACGAATGCGTCAATCCGTCTGGATTGATTGAGGTCGATCGCACTCAATTAACTTCGATCGAAACGGCTATGAAAAATAGTTCGCATTTTCTATTGACCTTTTAAGGAGTTAGAGGGGCCAGAGCACATGCTCCGATCGATCATTATCACCTCCGAGAAGGTGCCGTGTTTTTTTTTATGTAATCCGTTATTGGTGGCTGAGTTGGAGGGGCCAAAGCATATGCTCCAACCACCCAATATCATCTCCGAGAAGGTAGGTGCCATACTTGAGATTTCCCTAGATTGCTGGCTATTACTAGACTAGATGAGAACACAATTGAGGCTGCTATGTGGCTGTCTTACATCCAGTACAGTGGTACCAACCCAGTCGGCTACATCTTTAGCCTACCACCTAGTAGGGGGCAAGGGAAGGGGCCGACAGTTTTACACCGGTTCCGAACGGTGAAGGTGTAGGTAAAAAAAGGCACGTACATTTTTTCGTCAGAAAAAACTCATTGGTACACGCCGCGCCGACCGGATTCAAACCTCGGACCTCTCGCATGAGAAGCCGATGTCCAAACCACTCGGCTACCCGCCACTCGACCACTCCGCCACGTCCCGGAGAATCTCTTTGAATTGCTGTCTATACTGGAGAACACCGCCGAAGACTTCTTCCAGAACCGTGGTACCAACCCACATGGCCTACAATTTGCGTCTTACACGCAGAAGGGATTCACAGTCTTACATCCATCCATCCACAGTATTTCACGGGCCGCTTATATAACTCAAATTAGCCTAAAACCTTTTACCTTTTTTACACTCGACTCGATGACACTTCGCCGAACCCACACATTTGACGATTGAAAATGCTTTTGCTAAAAATGTATCTTGAATAAAAACTTTAGCGAATGTCCGTTGCCCGCACATCTTAAGCGGAGGCTATTTTTCCAACTTTTCCAAGGTGAAATACGTAACCATAGCTAAGCTAAAAATAGGTTGAAGTAGGTGTTCTTCGTTTTTGTATAGTTGTTTGTATGAAAGAAAACACTGATTGAATGTTTTAGAGTCCTATCCCAAAATTGCGAAAAATGGAACCCTTATGGAATCACTCTTCTGGTGTCTGAGTGCCTCTCTGTCATTCGACCACATGCAATTGCATATATCTCCAGATCCACTGAACTATTTTGATGAAATCAATGAATTATGTAAATGTTTATCTCTATCTGTATCTCTATCTCTATCTCTATCTCTATCTCTTTCTCTATCTCTTTCTCTATCTCTATCTCTATCTCTATCTCTATCTCTATCTCTATCTCTATCTCTATCTCTATCTCGATCTCGATCTCGATCTCGATCTCGATCTCGATCTCGATCTCTATATCTATCTGTATCCCTATCTCTATCTCTATCACTATCTCTATCTCTATCTCTATCATTGCGTATTAAAAACTCTTTTTCAATTATTCTAGCACAAATATATTTATTTACATTGCTAGAGACTCTGAACTGTTGAGTACTTTTCCTTCTTAACAAAATTCGCTCAGCCTTGGTCTGTGAATATCGGGAGAAGGGAGATTTTTTTCATTTTGCGGATTTTTAGTGCGTTAGGTTTTTCGAGGGCTCTCAGCCTAATAGGTCGAGGTCCGGGAAAACTCCACCATATTTATTAACTGGGTCCCATCGACTCAATTTAGCTCGGGCCTTTTTGTGGGATCCTTTTTGGGGGTTCTTTGGGTGAAACTTGGAACTTTTGTAAATTCGTGCACTCCGTCTGTCCTCTTTTGTCCGTGTGTGTGTATCTGTCCGTTTATATCATCTAGCGCGTTTAGTTTAAGATCTGCCAATGCGAAATTTTATGAATATATTCTTATAATAAAGGCCAAGCTGGTTTAGAAGGAAGACTGAAAACTATTTAGATATATTAAATACACAGATGGATGAAAAATCATTTATTACATCATTTATTACTCAAAGAAAATTTTACAGAAATAATCACTTACTTATACTAATACTTTATTAACTTAATACCTATTAACAATACTGGATGACATGCTAGTTAAATGGCAGCTATACTTATAAGAATATATTTAAATTACTAAAAGAATATTTATTTAAGATTGCCCCACAATAGGATTTAATGGTTTGATTTAAACATCTCGATTATTTGGTGGAACAAATAAATGGTTTAAAGAAAATGTATGTAAAGCCTGACCAGGAATATATGAGGGGCCGCCATATTGCGGAATTTCGTTGGAACTAATTTCTTACACTGGCCACAATTATGTTTGATGCTTGATAATCTGTTGTCAATGTCAAAATTGCTCCTGAACTGTCATTTAGGTGAAACATTATGTCATTGTAGTGAGATTGTCATGAATTGGCCGCCGTAATGTACAATTAGGTAATTATTTTTTGTTCTATCAAGGTGTATCTCAAGCATCTATTTACAGAATAGCAAACAAAAGAGGGACGTAAATATTATTCGTTCTGAACAAAAAACACTTTTTGACTTTACAGAAATACGAAACGTTCGAATAAAAATAGCTTAGGTTAAGTTTTTCTGAACTAGAATTTTTATTAAAAAGTTTAGTGTTTCAGCAAGGTCGATTAATAATTTTTTTAATAATTTGTACACTTTGCTTCAGGACATATCTGCAGATACATGGAAAAAATGTTGTGAACATGTAAATGTCAAGGCTAGTTCTTATTACATTGACATCAAAATATATATAAAAGATGCATTAAATTAAAATACATTTTGTATATCTTATTGTGTATTTCAGTGCAAAAGTACATTTTGAATAAAAAAATCGGCCAATTCAATTTGTACGTACTATACTAAATGTTGCTATATAAATCTAAAAAGTGGCTCCATTTTGACAGCTCTCATATATTCCTGGTCAGGCTTTACATAATATTTTGGTTTGTATGAAAGAAATATTTAAGATTTTTCCGGCCACCATTTCCTTCGGTACTAGCTGGCATTTTTATTGACATAGATACGTACACACGGAACCCTTATTTATTCGTGATTCAAAACGCACTTGGTCGGTTTTTTGGACACCAATAACTAAAAGCTTTCTGAATTTCTTTTTCTCTCTCGAGTTTGCGCGAATACATTACTAAATTAAGCGAAAAACCCCTTCGTAATTTCTTGTTTTGCAGATTTTATGAACAGAAAAATGGAATGTTTTTATTTATTTGGTTTTGTTTTTTTTTTTTTTGTAAAAATAATGCGATAATATTATTAACGAAAATATTTTCGGTAGTTGGGTTCGTACATATATACATATGTATGTGCGAGTATATAATTAGCTGAGCAGTTTTAAGCGGCGGTTATATTCGGATGGAGCGGTCTCGGGGTCGGGATTTTCATCTCCAGGCCCGTGGTTCGAGTCTGCGGACGGACGACGCATAGTGCATGTACCTATGTATGCTTCACCGTTCGGAACCGGTGTAAAACTTTAGGTCCCTTCCCTTTACTAGGTGGTCCGCGGTAGGATCAAATTGTAGCCGACTGGGTTGATACCACCGTACTGGACGTAAGATGACCGCATAACCAGCTTCGGCTGTATTCTCCTCTTGTTCAGTATAGCCAGCAAAGCGTAGCAAGTCTACGGTAAAAGATAGCGCCTTCTCGGATGTGATATTAGCTGGTCGGGGCAAGTGAGAAACACAAAACGCCACGCCAGCACGGCATTCGCAGCCCCCGTTCTAAAACGAATGCTTTTGGGCGTCGTCGGCTCAACAATTCATGCTGACGGCGCCAAGGGTCTCGCGTACAAATAATAAAAAAAAAAAATGGGATTTCGAATAGTGGAAAATTCACCTGTTCCGTAAAATAATACAATTAAAAATATAAAATTAAAAATAATTTACTAAAAATATTTATTGTCAAAAGTGTCCATTTTAAATTTAGTTTGTTTTGATGTTTTATTTATTAAAGGACAAGGACAGTTGTAATTCTTGTATTATAGAATAAGTTTTATATAACTTACATTTATGTATATAATATGTGTATAAAGGCTACATACATAAGCAATCTAGGTGTCGTTAACGGTTTATTTACAAAAAAAGAAATAAAATATTGTTTTATTTTGCAAAAATATAATTAAAATCAATTTCACCTGGAATAACTCCGGTTTCAAAGTGTGTCCGAGCCCGTTCATTGAGCTTCTTTTTCAAAATAAAATAAACAAATACAGCGGGAAATATGAGGAAAATGAAAAAGATATCTCGTTTACTTTTCCCTTGTAAAATATACGAGAACAGCTAAATCACGATGGTGAAGTGCTCTGAATACATACTTTTAACAATACTCGTATACAGTGTTAATAAATGTTTCTGATAAAGGCATAAAATAAAAAATTACTCATTTCCGATTAGCTGTCATTATATGTAATCCCATATAAAAAAAATGGTCAAGTGCGAGTCTGTTTCGCGCACCGAGGTTTGCGCACCACAAAAAAAACGCTGAAAAACACGTTTCTTGTATGGGGCACCTTCATTTTTCAAAATTTTTGATCAACACACACTCTGTGAACATTTCAACCGGCTAGCTATTACGGTTCCAAAGATACAATCATCGGACGGACGGACGGAATTTTTTTTTATCTCGTCACTCAGCCAATTATACAATTTAGCACTGTTACTCTTAAACGTAGTATATAGTCAGCCTCGGTAGCTCAGTGGTGCGGTCGGTCGACTGTTGTTAAGCACACCTGGGCGCGGTCAGTACTTGGATGGGTGACCGCTCGACCGTTGGAGGCTGACCGACCTGTTTCGGATTCCACGTAAAACTGTAGGCCCTTCCCTTCTTACCTTACTAGATGGTAGGGTTTATCCCGGCCGCATTGGTACCACCGCACTGAATGAAACGTCGGTCGAAACGGCTATGTAAATAGTTCGTCTTTTCCGTCCAGTTCAGTGTAGCCGCCATGAAATGAAGAGAAGCACTGACATGGCACCTAGTTCACGCGGTGTTATGGGCTGACATCACGGACGGTGTAGGCGATGTGGCCAACCGTGTCAGTTTCCATACAAAAATATATACAGGGTGTATCAGGATAGGTTTGAGAAACTTCAGGAATAGAAAGTACTCATTATTAGAAGAAAAAAATCCTTATCACTCAAATCGAAATTCCGTTGTTTTTTTGGTCATACAAAATTTTGAAATTGTAATAGAAACTCGATGGACAGTGAGACTGAAGAGTGCAGTATACTAATTCAGTCTTCTTTTTCTTTTGAGGTCATTGAACTTTCAGTGTTAGGAATTTACCTACACGAAGTTCAAATGTACTAGTTATGTATGCAACATACCCATTTTTATTCATGAGTTAAAATTTATTTTTTATTTAATAAAGGCGGACGTTAACCATCCGCCAAATCTTGAAGAATAGATTTTCACCAAAAAGTACTGTAAAATGATCGAATCTGGGATACAGTTTCAGAGCTTTTCGTCTTCAAATATGGGCCCCTTTCGAACCCTGAAGTTTCTAAAACCTACCCTGATACACCCTGTATAGGTATTACTACTTATAGGTCACTGTATGTTACTCATGCCAACGCCCTATCCTAGGCTTCCGGTAAATCTTAAATTTGACATCAACCTAGCCGAAGGCGACGACGTTTCAACTGGGAATAAACTCAAATTTTCAAGCATGCATAGCCCCGGGAGAAGCTTGTAAACACTATATACACCGTACGTTGAGTGTACCTAACGATAGCTAAAACAACCTACACTATGCAATTTAACGTACGAAAGCCGCCGACAAGAATATAACGTCAAGCTGTTAATATACTGGCGCCGGGGGAAAGAGGTGGATTTGTAGTGATGTCCGCGGTAGTAAATTATCGATAGAAGCAAATTATTATGCAGATAACGATAGCGGTGCACCGGGTGGCTAGGCACAAGTTGGCAGTGGGCTGGGGCGTCGGAGTAACCCTGTCCTACACTGGCTGATAGGAAAACGGAGAGTAGGAAGACCACCCACCAGATGGGACAACGACATTACGACGTACGTCGGTGGAAAGCATTAGCCGTACCGCTGAAGGCCGGGATGATTGGGGGACAATTGGGGAGGCCTATTTTCAGCAGTGGATGCATAAACGCCGACTGAATGACTGTAAAATAAAATATGAGTTCAGCAATTACGTTTAATTTACTTAATAAAATGTATAAACAGGACTTAACTTAAAAAAAATCAAAATTATAATAAAAAAAAAATATTGTTTATAGTTTTTTTATAGTTGAAGCTATTTTCTTATATAACTTGAACATATAGAAAGATAAAAAACATGCATATAAAACACAATTTTCAGGTTTCCGTATCCCGTACGGAAGCCTATTACTAAGCCTCCGCTGTCTGTCTGTCTGTCCGTCCGTCCGTCCGACCGTCTGTCTGTCCGAGGGCTGTATCTCTTGAACCGTAATAGGTAGCCCGTTGAAATTTTCACAGAATATGTGTTACTATGGCGGATATAACAACAAATAATAAAAAAAGAAAATGTAAAAAATTAAGGGGGACTCCCATACAACAACTAATAAATTTTTCGCACAACAAACGTGCGAAAAATCGATTAGTAACGCTACTGAATAATAGATGGCGCCACAGGCTTTTATACATTGCATTGCTGAACGACAAAAGATAGGCGGATATTATTGATATCGGATAGGTAGGAAACCTCCGTGCGCGAGTAAAACTCGCATTTAACAGATTTTTTATGTTGTTACTATCATTTAAATACGTAATAGGTAAAGCTCTTAATAGTAGATTTAAACATACGAGTAATATTAATATTTTTTTCCAGAAATATGCAAAGGTGCTTTAACTGAAAGAAATATGTCTGCCTCTGCATTCACATTTTATATGTGCTTGATTCTGTAATATTATGTTTTGGATTAATAAAGTATTTTCTATCTGTATTAGCTCTAAAAATTCTTCAATACTAAAGCGGCGGGTGGCCGAGTGGTTTGGGCATCGGCTTCTCATGCGAGAGGTCCGCGGTTCGAATCCCGTCGGCATGTACCAATGAGTTTTTTCTGAAGAAAAAATTTACGTGCATACCTACACCTGCTGCTTCACCGTTCGTAACCGGTGTAAAACTGTAGGTCCCTTCCCTTGCCCCTTACTAGGTGGTAGGCTTAAATTGTAGCCGACTGGGTTGGTACCACCGTACTCCTCTAGTCCAGTATAGCCAGCAATCCAGGGAAGTCTCCGGTATGGCACCTACCTTCTCAGAAGTGATATTGGCTGGTCGGAGCATGCGCTTTGGCCCCTCCAACTCAGCCACCCATACCAGATTACATAAAAAAAAAAGTGAAAAATTTTCAAGAATCAAGTAAATTCATTTGCTCAGAAACTGAAAGACGGTTTAATCGATATACGATGAACATTGCACACGCACATCCCTACCGGGTTCTCTCATCTTGTTTCAGTCTGCTTTAGCTCCCAGCGGACAATATGAACGAGCTTTGTAAGTAATATATAAGTGGTGAGCGACATATTGAAATAAATAATCCGTTTCGAGAGGATTTTTTTATTTGTAAGGAATTTAAGTACGTCCTGTGAATACAATTATCTCTTTAGTAGCAAATTACATACCACACGCTGTATCCCGACAATCGGGGTAAGCAGAGTAATCGGAGTTGTGCTGAGGGCACTCTTGTAAATTACAGCACAACACAGACCACCACGTTTGGCCAAATATTCGGACAAGCCTGCGGGTGGCCTAGTGGTTTGGGCATCGGCTTCTCATGCGGGAGGTCCGAGGTCGGAATCCGGTCGCCGTGTACCAATGAGTTTTTTCTGACGAAAAAATTGACGTGCATACCTACACCTGCTGCTTCACCGTTCGGAACCGGTGTAAAACTGTAGGTCCCTTCCCTTGCCCCTTACTAGGTAAGAGGCTCAAATTGTAGCCGACTGGGTTGGTACCACCATACTGGATGTAAGATGGCCGCATAGCAGCCTCGGTTAATCTAGTAATATTGATATTGGCTAGTCAGAGCATGTGCTTTGGCCCCTCTGACTCAGCCACTCATACCGCATTACTTAAAAAAAAGACTATCAAGCAGCAATTAAGGTACGAAGCCCCACCCGCTACATGACTCGTTGGACGGATCGTTCCAAAGTGAGAGGCGGCTAGCCTGTCTCCTTTTAGCACGACATCTTATCCTAATCCCTTAGTCGCCTTTTACGACATGCACCGGGAGAGATACAGTGGAGCTATTCTTTATTATTCGTACCGGCCCCACACGGTACATTCTTGATTTCAGCCCATTATTTCCTGTGGGAACCAGGCGCTACGTCACCGCTTCACTTTGGTCGCGTCTTATTCTTTCTCGTGGTCGCGTGGTCCTTGTCAGTTTTTATTTATTTTTTTATGTTATCCGGTATGGGTGGCTGAGTCGGAGGGGACAAAGCGCATGCTCCGGCCAGCCAACATCACCTCCGAGAAGGTAGGTGCCATACCGGAGACTTCCCTGGATTGCTGGCTATACTGGAATAGAGAAGAACACAGCCGAGGCTGCTATGCGGCCATCTTACATCCAGTACGGTGGTACCAACCCAGTCGGCTGCAATTTGAGCCTACCACCTAGTAAGGGACTAGGGAAGGGACCTACAGTTTTACAACGGTTCCGAACGGTGAAGCCGCAGTTGTAAATATGAACATAAATTTTTTCGTCAGAAAAAAACTCATTGGTACACGCCGACCGGATTCAAACCTTGGACCTCTAGCATGAGAAGCCGATGCCCAAACCACTCGGCCACCCGCCGCTTAACTTTGTTGCTTGTTAAGTTTGCTTTTCCGGACTTTGTCGCTGGTGAAATAGAATAGGAGCTTGAGGGAACTTCTGTGAGAAACTTTAATCGATACTATTATCGTGATATTTCACGTGATACTTTTAGGATCTTTTTTACAATCATTCCATAACATTTTTCATAACCTAAGCTTTACGTAAAGGTAACGACGCCCACGGACATTTGGTCGTACGCGGGGGTTGTGAATTCCATGCCGGCCTGGCAGGTGCCTATTCACGCCTCTCTTGAAGGACCCGACGTAACATATTAGTAATTCCTGGCACTGAGCAACAGTTGAAATTTACTGACAGAAAACTCTCTTACGACCGTTTCGACGAAATCTTAATATCGTGATTTCATTTCATCAGGGGGTGAGGTGAGTCTCCAAGCTCAGTCATCCAATCCGGCTACCAAAAGAAATGAGTGTATCTTTTTAACGTACTAATATAAGGAAAGTCACGTAAGCAAAGAACTAAAAATTTCAGAGTTGCTATGGTCACACAGTCAGTCAGCGTGTAAGCGTCCACTGCTGGAAATACGCCTCTCCAATTTTCCTCCAGTTCTCCCGGCCTTCAGCGGTACGGAACCACTGCTTTCCGTCGACGTACTTGATGTCGTCGTCCCACCTGACGGGTGGTCTACCCACACTCCGTTTTCCTATCCACTGCAGCCAGTGTAGGACACGGTTACTGCAACGGTCGTCGTCTCTTCGGCTGACTTGCCCAGCCCACTGCCACTTGAGCTTAGCTACACGGTATCCAATATCGACTACTTTGGTGCGTCGGCGGATTTCCTCGTTACGCACCATATCACGTAGCGATATTCCCAGCATGGCTCGCTCCATTGCTCGCTGGGCAACTTTCGACCTTTGGACAACAGCGACCGTCAGCGTCCACGTTTCACACCCGTACGTCATAACCGGGAGGACACACTGGTCACACACTGGACACAATGGTCACACATTACTAACAATTTATTTTGTATATTGTGCATAATATACATTTTGTTTCTTTAAAATATAGGTCTCTGTCACCCAATTTTTATTTTGATGACACTTTTAAGACACTTATTTGATTTTAAATTCATCGCATCGGTGTCACACCATTGCTGACGTTTCTTAAGTTCGACGAATTGGCGACGATTCTATAATTTAAAATTCTTTGCACGTAGATATAGAGTCACGAGGGTTGATCAAGCAGAGGGAAAACGTATGCAGACGCAAAGGGATGCAAGAATGATGGGATTTCGTACGTGCCAAGAATAAGAATCATTTCTGGCGTATACGTTGCAAGTAGGGATCTACAGGGGGGTACAGCGGATGGGCTGGGGAGAAGGAATGAAAAGGGGAAGGGAGAGACTTGGCAATCGAAATCATCCTGCCTCAGAGGTTTTTTAATAAAAAATCCGTAAGAAGTATTCAAAAATTCCGTAGTTCACTCACCAATGATTATAACTACCTAGAACGATGAAACTCTTTTTCATCGTTCTAGATAACAACGTATAAACCAGAAACAGAACGTAATTATTGTACCGTGTGGGGTCGGTGCTTTAAAAGAATAGCCCCACTGCATCTCTCCCCGTGTATGTCGTAAAAGGCGACTAAGGGATATGACTCCCTTCTTATATTACTAGGTGGTAGGGTTAAACCCGCCCGTGTTGGTACCACCGCACTGAATGAAAGGTCGGTCGAAACGGCGATGTAAATAGTCTGTGTTTTCCGTCCAGTTCAGTGTAGCCGGCACGACCGAAGGGAAGCACTGACGTGGCACCAAGTTCACCCGGTGTTATGGGCTGACATCACGGATGTTGTAGGTGATTGTAGCCAACCCTGTCAGTTTCAATAAAAAAAAAAATTTATACGAATTTCACGCGAGCGAAGCCGCGGGCAAAAGCTAGTATGTACATAAACGAGTATAATGATTGTAGAAATATTTTCGGTTCCGCGGTATACTGAAAGCGACTCACGTTTATTCGTCGACGTTTCGTATAGCAATAACTAAAATATAAAAATGTAACAAAACAAAAATGTGTACGCAAAGATGAAACAGGGCGTCGCGGTAGTTCAAGTAAAGAAAGAATCCTGTATTTCCTTTGCATGAGATGGTATCGACATTGCTCATATACGAATAGATTTCAGTTATTTTATTAGCTTTCTAGGAAGACTTTGGAGGAAATAATTTATTCAATCCATCATCATATTATAGACATCATGGGCCTCATGCCTCATGCATGGAAATGCCTCTTCCAAGACTCCCATGGTCACCACACTCATTCTTCCGCTCTTCTCATCATTTTTAGGTTTTTCAATATATAAAAGAACATTTTAAATAAATTCACAATACGTAATTTACGAGATATAACTTCTTGAAATGCCAAATGCGATTGATGATCATTTTATACTAAATTAAAAATACATCCGTTCAAATTGCTTTCTGTGTTTTTATTAAAACATGAATTGTAATGAAGCAAAATTATTTCATAAGTGATGAATACCGAATTTCATTCAAATTATAGATGGGCATTTTGCTAAATAAAAGAGTATACAAATTCATGAACCAAATTAACATTTAACCCGGAAATGTTCTCTGAAATAAATTAAAATATCGAGTTAATAGCTGGGAATACGTTTGGAAAATTTGCGTCAGTGTCATTGTTATGTTTCCTGAAAGTGTCATCAGATATTTCCGAAAATTCGGAATTCGAATTTCACGTAAAACTGTAGGTCCCTTCCCTTCACTATACTAGGTAGGAGGTAAGGTTTTTAAGCATTCCGGATAAAACCGAATGAGAGGTGGGTCGAAGCGGCTATATAAATAGGTCGTGTTTTCCGTCCAGTTCAGTGTAGCCGGAGCCTGGAGCGACAAAAGAGAGTTCTATGGGATGATATCATAGATTTAGCTGGCGATGTAGCCAAGCACGTCAGCTTTCAGATGTATAAAGCGGGCAAAAGCGAGTCAGGTTCGCACAAATTATGGTTCCGTACTAAGACAAAAATTATGTTTTTTCCCCGAAAATATTACATTGACGAAAAAACCTGCAGTTTTCTTGTATCTGGCTTAATTTCTACTAACCATTTTTTTTTTATGTAAATCAGCATGGTTGGATGTGCCGAGCAGACCAATGGTGCAGTCGACAGTGCCAAAATCACCTCTCCTCGCGAAACCACGCTCAGTTAGGTGCCATGCCAGCAGATTTGAAATGATATGATATGAAAGTAAAAATTTTACCTTTAGAGACCTAGAAGCAAAAGACGTGTTAGCTAATCAAGAAGACCACTGAACATAAAATTGTAAAAAAATATTTTTAGAATCCTTACACTACAGTTAGCTCTTTCAAATGATACCCCACACGATATGTTCGTGTAAACTTTTTTTATTAATGTAAAATAAACTGCTATATAGTTTTTGACAACCGATATTTATGTGCGCGTCATCAAGATCTAGCATTGTGCCAAATTTCAACTCGTTACGTTACTTAGTTTTCGAGAAAAACCTCCGTGACAGACGGACGGACACCGAAGTGATCTTATAATGGTTCCGTTTTTCCTTGTAAGGTACGGAACCATAAAAAACAACTTATTATAATAACAAAAAAATTCTGCCTTGTCCCAGTGCCAAAAGTGGAGATCGTCGACGAAAGAGGCGTCGCGATACAAGACAAGTTCTACAAGGAGGGCTCAATCATAGAGCTGCGTTGCGTTGTCAGCAAAGTACCCACTCCTGCTAGACAAGTCATCTGGAAGCACGCCGGCAGACTTCTCAACTACGACACGAAACGAGGTGGAGTCAGGTCAGTGACACCTTCATATTGCTAGAAATGCCTTCCAATTTTTCGATCACTGAAGTTCCTGACCCATTGAAATTCTATTTTATAAGATTCTGACTCTTCCTTATCCTTCCTTACCTATAATAAAATCCAACGTCTGCTTTCTGCCTGAGTGTCTGAGTTTCTGAGTGTATGTCTGTCTGTCCGCTTATAACTCGAGAACCACTGAACCGATTTTAATAAAAAAAAAATCTACGGATAGCTTGATTCTTCCCATCAACTATAGGCTACTTACTATCACGCTAAATGGCTTATGAGGTTAGCAGTGAAGTGAAATATGAGAGCGGGCGGAGCCGCGGGCACGGCTAGTTCACTATAAAACACATATTATAAGCAGTAAATGAACATATTATAAGCAGTAACGACGCCCATGGACATTCGGTCGTACGCGGGGGTTTCGAATGTCATGCTTGCCTGACAGGCGCCTATTCACGCCTCTCTTGAAGGACCCGAGACTTTACTTGGGGGAAATTATGTGTGCAGGAAGAGCATTCCAGAGTTTACCAGTGAATGTTTTGCCTACGAATCCAATTTAATTTTTCGTAGTTCTATCAATAATGTGAAAGTGTGAAACTAGTTCCAGGTGAACATCATTTCCTGCCGCTACAACATACCTCTTGAAATCACGCATATTAATTTAGTCTTCCTACACCAAAGAGATAACAGTGCTATTTATGTATTATTTTGGGTGCTTGTAGTATCTATGACCTAAATCTATTCAGATGTCCTACAGAGGTTGAAAGGCCTAAGATTCAACCTCGACATCAACATCTACCCTTTTCAGTCATTATTTAAAATATTGGTAACGACGAGAAGGGTCCACAAATTTAATTACCACTTTTGATAGAAATAAACATTTTAGATCAAAGAAGAAATTCTTGGTCACAACATTTAAATAACAATGGAAACTATTTTAATTAAAAAAATTACAGTTAAAATAGCCTTTGTTTACAGTCCAATTAATGATTCTGTCAAAAGTTTTCCCTCGACGGCCTCAATTAATAAAGACTAGTTCAGGCGGAGGTCAAACAAGGACATTTCGGCGAATCTTCAGAATTGTTCAATTTGGTTAATTAGAATCGGTGGTTACTTGTCCTCTGAGCAACAGTGAGCACAGCGATGTAATGATTACGTTCTCGCTGATGGCCAATTCTATTGAATCTTAGCAATTAAGGACCACTTCGGCGTCTCGGTGTTAAGCGTAATTATCTCTCACGCGCTTAAGTGATTTTTCGCTTCACGAGTGTGCTCCAGACTTCTGAAAATGCGATAGATATTTTCACCTCCTTCACCTGGAAGTTTAAAGGGTGTAGCTAACATACATTCATATCGTCACGCTTGTTTCTCAATGGGGTAATCAAGGATAACTGTTATCCACGTGCCACGGTTTTGACATAGGTACCTTAGACACACTCATCTTCTTCTTCACAGGTCTTGCTACTGTTGTGAAAACATTTTCTTTGTCATCCTGGTTTTGTTGTTCTGGTTGTGGTGGTTGTTTCTCATTCTGGTGTATATTATGCGGTTGTATTCTTCCAAAATTTGAGTATTTATTAAGGTTATAGATAGAAGACCCTTGATTGATTGGAGTGATTTTTCGAACAGCGAGCGGACACATTGCACGGGCATGTATAACAAATAAAGTAAAATATTTTGTGTTCGTGCTATAATAAACAGTACCTGGGCTACCGAGTTTCGCTCGGCGTCTTGTGCATTTGACTTGGGAACAATAGATGACCCTACATGACATAGCTTAAATATTTCAGCCTACTGGTACCTCAATATTCTAAGAGATTAGAATAAACATTTTGTATGAAAACTGATTTTTTGAGACATAGCACCTATCTAGATATACTTGGAAAATAAAATATTCGTTAGAGCCGTTTCCTAGAAACCAATTACTTACATATTACACAAGAATTTCTCACTAATAGGATTTGATCCTGATTGAGGATTATCAATAAAGTAGAAGATAATGCCGATAATTCCTTATTAATTAGAAAATCTATCCTCGAAATTACACAACGCTATTCCGAGAAACCTTATGTAAAACAAAGCCTGGGGCGCACATTCCTGAGTAAACTTTCGATATGAGGGGAGGAAGCAGCGGTGTTTAATCCGGTTAGTAATTTTTTAATACGATTATTTCGTCCATTCTCTCCCTGATTACTTCCGCGGCAGATTTCGCAGGATGCTTTGAAAATAATTTCCTTTATGGAGTGTACCGGGCGGCGCAAGGACTATAGTCTGTCGGGTGTTAAGAATTTCTTACATTTGGCACATTACAGTGGCTATTCAGCAATGAATACCCACTGGAGCACAAGTTAACCAATTTGACCTTTGGAATTTTTTCAACATTAAACATCAATAAAAGAAAATAAAATATAATCCCGATAAATTTTTTGTGGCCCCGAATTCGAAAAACATACCGTGATTTCGAGATGCTTTTTAAGATTTTGAAAAAAAAAAGCGACGCCAAATCCAGCTCCAAAATCGCTATTTAAAATGTTGGTAGTAGCTGAATCAGCCTGTAGAGAGTTTCACGCAGCTAAAAATGTACCTTCCAATAATTTATTTATGAAGCAGAAAAAATTATAATCTGTCGATCACAAGATTTACCCCAAGCCAGACGGAAGATAACTTTGAGATTTCTTCCAGTCAACTTTTAGATGCTTGACTGTCGGAATGTAAAATAAAATATAAAGAATATTATGTCATTATAATTTAATAAAATATACTGCATACAAGTGGCTACTATTTAATTAAAAAAAACTATTTAAAAAAATATAAAAACCGCCTTCAAAAATGTATGAAATAAAAAAATTAAAATCGAACCCTAGAGTTGAAGGCGGTCGGTTATTTTTGCTTGCTTTAGCACCACCGCCTTCAACTCTAGGGTTAGATTTTTATTTTTTTATTTCATACATTTTTGAAGGCGGTTTTTATATTTTTTTAATAGTTTTTTATTTCACAGTTTTTTTTAGTAATTTTTATTTGCTATTAATGTACTCGGCGGAATCGCTCGGCCTTCGGCCTCGCGATTCCGCCTCGCTTTCCAATCCGATCTTGACCAAAAAAAAAATGGGACCACCTTGGAGCTAGACTGAACCGAACACAAAAATAATCATCGAAATCGGTTCACAATTGGGGAAGATATTGCTGAACATACATAAAGAAAAAATACATACAGCCGAACATAGAACCTCCTCCTTTTTTGAAGTCGGTTAAAAAGTATACAAGAATTCATATGAATTACATTTTATATAAGTTATTATATACCTAAATATATTCTTTTACATTCGGGCTTAAGAGAAGATGTTGCGATTTACTTGCATAATGAGAAAAAACTAAATAAACGTTAAAATTTCAGCACATAATTCATATGGTTCCGTTGGTTCCGTTCAAAAGAAATTTCTTATTTCTTTTGATGTACCTTGATCGTGACTCGCTTGGAAGACTCTACGCCTGCTCGTCGCCGGGAAGGGCCTTGCGGATCGGAGATAATACAAGATTAACATTATGCTTTTGTCTTCCCCCGACCTGAGCGAACGACCTAATTTTGAGATTGCATGTCTCATAGGAATATTATAATAAATCTTGCATACGAAACGATATAATTTTTATTCTGAAATTATTGTGAAACACTTCTCTTTTAGCGATATTATTTGAAAGTAAACATTTAAGTAGGTATTGCAAAAAGGGTTAATATGAATAATTTACCTACTTGTTCAAATTACATAATTTAATTTCATTACAATTTTAATTGTAATATTTATTTTCAATCGTGTTCTCTCCTCTTTTTACGAGAACGGCTCTTCTGATTATGGGTCGGTTGAAGCGGCCGTTATATTTATAAAAAATATTTAAAAAAATATTTTCTTACTTAATTGATAGTTTTTAGAAAATACGTCTTGGATCAAATCGTGTTTTAATCTGCCTTGATAGATGAACTTTTACAGATTATATTAAAACTGGATATGACGGCGAGCAATATTGATCGTACGGAAGAGAGATGAAGAATATTATGAGAATGGAAGAGGCGACAGAGGTGTGTCAGGATCGTGGCCTCGTGGAGATCCGTTGTCTCTGCCTACCTCACTGTGAGACAGGCGTGACGCTACGTATGTATGTAGCGGTCCGAGACGCGGAAAATATCCAGTAGCATAGCTAAAGCTTAGACAAGGCGTAATATTATCTACAAAATACTAATTAATCCTATACATAAATTGTATGATATCAGTCGTAAGACACTTTTTCATTAGCTTTTTCATACACCGAAGCAACGCTAAGGCCGTGTAGGGGTTCCTCTAGAATTTCTGTTCCGGGATTTGCCGGGAATTTAGTTATTTTTGGCGTTCACGGGAAATATGAAATTAAGGGAAACACTGACATGACACATATTTAACCTGTTATGGGCTGACATCGCCGATGTTGTAGGTGATGAAGCCGGCCGTGTCCGTTTCCATAAAAAAAAGTAGGTATCGAACCAAAATACATTGCATGGCTCATCATTATACAGTGCTGAAACAAAATTACCTATGTAGATTATAGAGCTTGTTTTTATCTTTTCAGTTAAGTGTCGGGGTTTTTTTTTAATAATTTGTTTTATTAAAATTTTTTAGTTTTAGAAATGAACTAGCTTTTGTCCACGGCTTCGCTCGCGTGAAACTCGTATTTAAAAAGAAGAAAGTAAGTAAGCCCGCTGCTGTACCTTTATTTCGGCGCGCGGAAAAATTAGGTTTGTATGAGAGCCACATTTTAGCGTAAACGGAATTTAATTTTATTATCCTATCCTGTGTCCCACACAGTTAAATGTACTTGTTCAAAGTTTAATCGAATTCAGATGATCGGTTTAAGAGTTATGGAGGAACATACATACATACATACATACAGAAAAAATTTCTAAAAATCGTCAATCATGTCATCATCATATAGTCTACAAACTCAGCATCTCATAAAACAAAGTAACTTACTCTATGACCATCCCTTCAGATTTCTTATTAGTTTATTCCATATTGACAAGCTATTCAGCTACCAGAATTCAAATGTCGGGTTATCAATACATCCTCGATAATTTTAAGGATCCCCTTTGATTTTTAACTTTACTTGTAGTTTTACACAAATTTATGATTGCTACTTAAAATAAATTTTCAAATTATATTCACGTTCCCGCGTCCCGGGAGATTCCCGGTAAGGTGCGTTTTACATTCCCGGGTCCTGGGAATAAAGGGAAAGGTAGTGAAATCATGAACCCTAGCCGTGTCACACTCACATACAAGGCATATAATATACTAAACCTTCACCACAGCTGGTCCCTTGAGACACAAATCAGAATTATGGCGCCGGAATGAAACGGGGGAGTGTGATTTCCTTGTGAAATTACTCTTACTAACGGCAAAGCTAATTATGTTATTTTTAAATTGTGACGCTGTTCAGCTCAGAGAACTTAAATATGAAATGAAATTAAATAAAATAAAATGAGAAAAATAAAATGAAATAATAATGATAAAGTGATCATATTCTTTAATACGCAATACAAAAAGTGGCAAAATGCTCACTTAATGCTAAAGGCTTGATCTACTAGTCATACTTAGGATGGTCGGTAAGGCTGGGGGATAGCACTAAATTAAGTGAGAAAAAAAAATTACGTATATATTTAAACAAGGAAACTTGCTGATTCTAAGTGTATAAATACACATAGGTACAGAGGTATACAAACATATTATATACCTGAAATCCTTTAAATTTTAAAGTATACTGCAGCCAACGAATTAAAAATTTTCGGGTAGTGGCATACAACGCACCGAATTCAGGCGCGCTATTTGTGCTCATTCGGCACACTCTCCAATCGTTGTCTCCCTTATACGTATCAAATTGCCATTTAACCGTCTTACTCTATCGACGTCCACAGAGCGGAAACGTAACGTGATGTATGAGGCGCTCGCGCACTTACGCTGTTTTATTGGCAATACAGAAGAACTCCAATCGCACCTTTTTACCGGTAAAATGTATGACGAGGGCCTGTCCAGAAAGTAGAATGTCGTTGACTGCAGCAGTGAGTCTGTACTTTTTTTTATTGACAGCGCCACACATGGCGCCGAGCCACCCATAAGGTGTCTAACGACGCCCATGGACATTCGGTCGTATGCGGGGTTTGCGAATTCCATGCCTGCCTGACAGGTGCCAATTCACGCCCCTCTTGTAGGAACCGAGACTGTACTTGGGGGGGAATATATGGGCAGGGAGAGCGTTCCAGAGTTTACCAGTTTTGTGTAGGAAAAATCTACTTCAACTTCTGGAGTAGATTCGTGAGATCAATAGGAACCAAAATTCAGGGGTATGCCAGATTCCATTAGTGAAAACAGGCTGTGAATCGATTTAGCTGTTTTCTAGTTTACCCGTCCCATACCGATTTTGCGACTTGCATTTATAATAGTAGAAGACATATAGAAAAGAGAAATGATAGAGAATTATTCGTCTTTGTGTGTAGGTACAATGTTTGTACAAATGTAGAATTTGAGTCGCATGGTGTAGTTTATCATATGAGACTATTTCACCGGCAGCGAGAATTCGCTTCGTGTGACTGACGACGCTTTAGCGGAAAACAATACAACGCGAATATAACTACCGCTTCAAATACGGAAGTCACGGGCGCCAAAGGCGTGGCTTTGTTGCTGCGCTCTTGAATTTCGAACGATACAACGGACAAATGATTGGGGCGGCCAATCGACCAGCAGTTAAAGAGGGAAGGGGGATTCGCAATATATCCTGATTTTGTATTTAGAACAAACGTGATTCATTTTTAGCTTTCCGTACCCCGTGCGGAAGCCAATTAATAAGTCTACAACGTCTGTATGTCTGTCTGTTCGTCCGTCCGTCCTTCCGATGGCTGTATCTTTGGAACCGTAATAGCTAGCCGCAATGGCTAGCCGGTTGAAATTTTCACAGAATATGTGTTATTACATACATACATACATAGCGTCACGCCTGTTTCCCGGTGGGGTAGGCAGAGACAACGGATCTCCACGTGCCACGATCCTGACACACCTCTGCCGCCTCTTCCACTCCCATAATGTTCTTCATGCATGCTCCTCGGTTACGGGTACTACGCACGTGCCCCTTTTTGAGCACATGCCCGATCTGGTTCAGGTACGTGCGTCTAGGGCGACCCTTCCCGACTCTTCCACTCACATTTGCTTCATAAATTTCTTTCGTTAGTCTCATATCAGCCATTCTTCCAACATGAGCGAACCACCGAAGCATCCCTTTCTCAATCCTTGTCACTATATCTTCTTTCAGCCCACAGCGCTCTGGCACTACACTATTTCTCAATCTATCTTTCATTGTAACCCCACACATACTCCTCAACGCGCGCATTTCCACAGCATTAATCCTGCTTTCATGCTTCGTCTGCCATGCCAAACAATGTGTTATTTTGGCTTGTAATAATGGTTTGACCGACACGCTGTAGGTCCTGTAGGTCCCTTCCCTCCTAATCTTACTTGGTGGTAGGGTTTAACCCGCCCGGGTTGATACCACCGCACTGAATGAAACGTCGGTCGAAACGGCTATGTAAATAGTTTGTGTTCTCCGACCAGTTCAGTGTAGCCGGCACGATCAAAGGGGGAAGCACTGACATGGCACCTAGTTCACCCGGTGCTATGGGCTGTCATCACGGACGTTGTAGGTGATGTAGCCAAACGTGTCAGTGTCCATAAAAAAAAAAAACGCCCCACTGCTGAGCGCCGCGTTCTATTTTCCGTCGCCCTAGTCGCTCCTGCCCGACTCACCCGCTTCATTCTGCACACTTTCGATTTTTGGGTAATTTCGTTTTAATATTGCAAAGTTGCGGCTTGATGGAGTTGTTGCGACGTCGTCCGATATAGAGTATTCATGAATATTTTTTTCCAGACTAATCAAGAACATTAACTTTTATAACTGCGTTTATAACTGTTGTTATTTATTACTGTACTTATTTATTATCCTTTCTTCTGCTTACTGTGGTTAGTTTATTGTTATAGTTTGTTGTTATTTATTGTTAGTCGGTTTAGTTTAGTTAGTGTATTGCGTACCTGGGCCTGACTTAAAATCAGCGTCCCTCTCATCAGCTCCAGGGCTCGGTGGGGAGGGACCAAGGCTGTGTCAGGTCCAATTTTTCTTGTCTATTATTGTTATAATATGTGTTATAGGTATCGTCGTGTGTGCTAAACAAGAAAAATAAAACTTATTCATTTCATTTCATTTCATTTCAACCGTTTGCAACTCATATACTTACTGCAAGTACCTACTTTCATTTTACAGTTGTAAACGCGGCGTGAGATTCTGTACGAATTCGGAGAACGGAATCGTCCGGCAATCGTATAACAAACCGGCCGATCATTGAATGGAATCGGTCAATCAAACACGTAGCACGAATCCGGTTTGAACCAGTTAAACCTGGTGTATCCGGCACGCTTCCGGCGGCGGAGGCTATGCTCCACTGCCACGCCACGCCACGCGACGAACACCCCTCACTTTGGGCTATAATGCAGCGGGAGTCCAATGAAATTTTCGAGCCAGAACTACGATAGAGTTGCGAAACAGATGTACTTACAGTTTTTGGGAAATGTTATGGAATATTTTTTTATTGCTTCCGAACTGGGTGGCTGTGCCTGAGGTCGAAGCCTCAGGCGCAGCTAATTTCACGCCCGGTGGTGGACTAATGTCGCTGGGAGATCCGTGGATTGTAGGAGTGGGGAAAGATATTCCCCGTAAGCCCGTTCCACACCTATGCAGTGCGGAAGTAATTAAAGTTTTTAGGAAATGTTACGGATGTATTGTTTTCCACATCCCAAAGATTATGAATGCCGAAAGGCATTAAACTCTTTTATATAATAACCCTTTTGTGACCCTTTTATATAATGGTGTAAACTATAAAGCATTTAGTGCACAGAGTAAGGTTATCAATAGACTAGGTTATAAACCATAAGTATTTCGTTCCCAGTGGTAATGTGATCAGAAGGCCGGGCTATGAACCATATGTCATGTCGTGCGCAGAGTAAGGTGATGAGAAGACCAGGCTATGAACCCTAAAACATCGCCTGCACAGAGTAATGTGATCAATAGGCTAGGTTATAAACCATAAGTATTTCGTTCCCAGTGGTAATGTGATCAGAAGGCCGGGCTATGAACCATATAACATGTCGTGCACAGAGTAAGGTGATCAGAAGACCAGGCTATGAACCATAAAACATCGGGTGCAAAGATTAAGGTGATCAATAGGCTAGGTTATAAACCATAAGTATTTCGTTCCCAGTGGTAATGTGATCAGAAAGCCGGGCTATGAACCATATAGCATGTCGTACACAGAGTAAGGTGATCAGAAGACCAGGATATGAACCATAAAACATCGCGTGCAAAGATTAAGGTGATCAATAGGCTAGGTTATAAACCATAAGTATTTCGTTCCCAGTGGTAATGTGATCAGAAAGCCGGGCTATGAACCATATGTCATGTCGTGCGCAGAGTCAGGTTATGAGAAGACCAGGCTATGAACCCTAAAACATCGCCTGCACAGAGTAAGGTGATCAATAGTCTAGGTTATAAACCATAAGTATTTCGTTCCCGGTGGTAATGTGATCAGAAGGCCGGGCTATGAACCATATAACATGTCGTGCACGGAGTAAGGTGATCAGAAGACCAGGCTATGAACCATAAAACATCGCGTGCACAGATTAAGGTGATCAATAGGCTAGGTTATAAACCATAAGTATTTCGTTCCCAGTGGTAATGTGATCAGAAGGCCGGGCTATGAACCATAAATAATGTCGTACACAGAGTAAGGTGATCATAAGCCCAGGTTATAAACCATAAGTATTTCGTTTCCAGTGGTAATGTGAGTGATCAGAAGGCCGCGCTATGAACTTTATAGAATGTCGTACACAGAGTAAGGTGATCAGTAGTCCGGGGAACCACAGAGCAACCCGTACTAACCATATGTACGTATTCAACAGCAAATCATAAGATATCAAAGCCTACGGTGTCTTCAGGCGGATGAGTACAGGTCTATTGTTTTCGTAGTACAAAGCCATTAGCTGCTCTGGCAGTGTGAACGGACTTAATTCTGGTGCGTCCAGTAGGTCAATTCCAAGTATGGTATGCGATTGAATGAGTGAATGAATGAAATTATGAGTAAGTTAAAGAATATGATTAATGTAGCCGAATGAGAAGACAAGGGAATTACAGAAGGAATACCTGGTTGGGACATATAAATGGTATATTGGGTTCAGCTTGCAGGATTTGTAGCTGTGGTGGAACTGGCCACTAATTGTCAAAGTGCTTTGCTTTGTGACAGCGATTTAAAAAAATAAACTTTAGTATCAATGGACCCCTCGTTTCATTTCAACATGAATACTGGATACTCACAATAATGTACAGCTAATACATCACATTGGCGACGAGGACTACTATTCTCCGTGAGACAAGATGCCTTATGGCAAGATAGAAGAATTCGACGGTGGCGAGCACCACTGGGATGGGTACGTCCGGCGATTGAAGCAATTCATATTGCTGAATGAAATAAAGCCGGAGCTGCACGTTGCCACTCTGGTGACGCACGTCGGAGCCGCCACCTACGATCTCATGTGCGACCTGTGCGCGCCTGGCTTGCCGGAGGAGCACACGTTCGACCAACTGGTCAAGCTGGTCGGAGAGCATCTCGAGCCGAGGAGATCAGAGATCGCCGAGAGGCACGTGTTCCGGCAAAGGAAGCAGCTGCCGGGCGAGTCTCTCAGTGTATATTTGCAAGTTTTGAAACACCTGGCCAAAACTTGCAAATTCAACGAGGCTTTGGAGGTAAACTTACGCGATCAGTTTGTGTCGGGGTTGCACAGCGAAACGATGCGGTCGAGGTTATTTGCGGAGAAGGAACTCAACTACAAGAAGGCGGTGGAGCTGGCGCTGGCGCTGGAGGCGGCGGACAGGCACGCAGAGGTCGCAGGGTGGGCAAACGGCTCACAGGCGACAACAGCGGCGGCGTCTGGGCTACATCAAATAAGGGGGTCGAACGATGGAGGGCGCGGGGCGCGGGGCGGAGCGCCAGGCGCCGGGCGTCGGCCGTGCGGTCGGTGCGGAAGGAGTACACACGACGGTGAACAATGCCGATTCAAAAATTATTCATGCGATAATTGTGGCGTAAAAGGTCATCTGAAAGCCGTGTGCAAGCGACAAGTGAGTGGCGGCCGTGAAGCAAGTAAGCAAAGAAATCAGCACTTTTTAGAAGATGGTGAAGATTCGGACAGTAACAAGAGTCAGTCAGATTTGTTCAATTTAGAAATAGTGAGGGCCGGAGATGGTCCGTATCGTATCAAGTTACAAGTGGAAAATGTAAATTTGAATTTTGAGATCGATACTGGCAGCAAAATATCTGTAATTTCAAAGCAATGCTATGATAGATATTTTTATAAAATTCCGATTGAACACACCAAGTTACGATTGCGATCATATACGGGTGACGTCATCGAGCCAGCCGGCTGCATCTCGGTGACGGTTGATTGCGGTCGTGAAAAACGTCAAAATTTAGAACTTTTCGTTGTAAACAACGGCGGACCACCGTTGCTGGGTCGGGGGTGGATTCGTCAACTGAAATTGAATCTCGCTCATGATGACTGTTATCAAATGGTGGATATGGCTGACTCGATGTCGTCACTGTTGTCGAAGGAATATCCCGAAGTGTTTTCTGATGGTTTGGGTACGTACACGAGTAAGTTGCATTTGTATTTAATAGACAACGTACCAGTGTTTTGTAAAGCTCGTGGCCTGCCTCTCGCGCTCCGCGAGCCGGTGCGGTGCGAGCTCGAGAGGTTGGAACGTGAAGGCATAATTTACAAAGTTGAGAGATCTGATTACGGCACGCCCATAGTACCAATCGTTAAAAAAAATGGTGGTATTCGTATTTGTGGTGATTACAAAATTACAATCAATCCTAAATTAAAAGATTATCACTATCCTTTGCCAAGAATTGAAGAACTGTTCGCCGCGCTTGGCGGAGGACAACAGTTCAGTAAATTAGATTTGTCGAATGCGTATCAGCAGATAATACTAGATGACGAGTCGCAAGCGATGACAGCCATTACCACTCACGTCGGTACATTTGTGTATCGTAGAGTACCATTTGGTTTAAAGTGTATTCCTGAAAATTTTCAGAAAATTATGGAAGAGGTTCTGGACGGGCTAGAATCTGTGGTCGTATTTCTGGACGACATTTGTGTGACTGGTAAAAGTAGGGCCGAGCACGTAAAAAACTTGCGTGCCGTGTTAGATCGACTAAGGAAATTTGGACTCAAAATAAATTGGTCGAAGTGTGAATTTTTCAAAGATAGTGTGACTTATGTAGGTTATAAGATTGATAAGTCTGGCTTACACATGGACGAGTCAAAGGTCAAGGCAATTAGGGAGGCACCGCAGCCTTCCAATGTCAGCGAGCTGAAAGGTTTTTTGGGTTTAGTAAATTTTTATGCTAAATTCTGTCCAAACATTAGTGATATATTGAAACCATTATATTCTTTATTAAAGAAAGAAATTAAGTGGCAGTGGAATAGTCAGTGTGAAAAGGCTTTTAATGAAATAAAAAAGGTGTTGTCGAGCGAGCTCGTACTCGCTCACTATCAAGCTGATCTTCCGTTAATATTAGCTGTGGACAGTAGCCCTTATGGAATCGGTGCAGTTTTGTCGCACAGGTATCCCGACGGCGAGGAGCGCCCGATCAGCTGCGCCTCGCGCACGCTGACCGACACCGAGACGCGTTACAGCCAGTTGGACAAGGAGGCGCTCGCTATTGTGTTTGGTGTGAGAAAGCATCATCAATATTTGTACGGTCGAAGATTTTTACTATGTAGTGATCATCGTGCTTTGAGTTATATTTTTGCAGAGAATAAAGGTATCCCGCAGACCGCGGCGAGCAGGCTGCAGCGTTACGCCGTGCAGCTCGCCGCGTATGACTTCAAGATTCAGTACGTGTCGTCGGCACAAAATGGCAATGCAGATGGGTTGTCGCGTCTGCCGTTGCCGCGGTCGCGCACTCATGCCGAGGGCGAGGATGAAGAATGTAGCTATATGCATTTTGTGGAAGACAACTTCCCGCTGAGTCATCGCGAGATTAAGAAAGAAACGGCGAAGGATCCGGTGCTAAGCAAAATCTATGGTTATGTGATGTTTGGTTGGCCGGAGGGGACTGAAATAGAAAATGAAAAGCCATTCTTTTACAGAAAGGAAAACCTGCACGTGGAACATGGCTGTTTAGTGTGGGGGTATCGCGTAGTGGTGCCCGGCACGTGCAGAGCTGCCGTTTTGCGGGAGATACATACTGGGCACCTAGGCATGGTTAAAATGAAGCAGATTGCACGCAGCTATGTATACTGGCCAAATATCGATGCGGACATTGAGGCGACGGGGCGTGCGTGTGAGGCGTGCCGTGCTGAGCGCAATCTTCCTCCGCACGCCCCGCTGCAGCCGTGGAGCTGGCCCAATCGTCCGTGGACTCGTATACATGCTGATTTTTTGGGACCATATCGTAACAATTATTATTTAGTAGTGGTGGACGCGCACTCCAAGTGGATGGAGATCGAGAAGGTCACGTCGACATCTGCAGCGATAACAATTTCGTACTTTCATGTTTTGTTTAGCAGGTGGGGCTTACCACAACAGATAGTAACCGACAATGGACCACCATTTTCATCGGCTGAGATCGCTAACTTTATGTCAAGAAATGGTATAAAACACATACTTATCACTCCCTATCATCCGTCAAGTAACGGCGCCGGAGAGAATACCGTAAAATCATTGAAGAAAACATTGAAGAAAGCAACAACTGAAAACGAGAATGTGAATAAGGCTTTGTGTGAGTTTTTGTTCAATTATAGGAACACTGCACACTGCACGACTCAGGTGGAGCCAGCGGTAGCCATGTTGGGGCGCAGGTTGCGGGGGCGGCTTGATTTGCTGCGGCCCAGCACAGAAGAGATCGTGCGTTCGGCGCAGCAGGTGCAGGTGGAGCGCCACGGGGGTGTGCCGCGTCAGCACAGTCCTGGAGAATCTGTTTTGGTGCGCGATTATGGGAAGGATAAGGCGCGGTGGAGGGAAGCAGTCGTCGAGCAGAGGACCGGTCCGGTATCGTATCGGGTACGCACCGAGGACACCGGGGTGTGGAAGCGGCACGCTGATCAAATATTACCGTTACAGAAATCTAGATATTCTTTGAATCAGGTAGATCGGGGGTCACCTTCGTCGTCGTCACCTATGAATCTGGACAGAAGCATAGGAACAGAGTTGGTGTCACCACCTGGGGTTCCCTCGTCGAGTGAGGTAGTCAAGTCACCGAAACTGTGCCCTCCTGTGGTGGTGTTATCGGGAGAGGAGGAGGTATGCTCGGATGCGAGTGAGAAGATAGATATAGTCTCCCCGAGTAATGTCACCCCGGTAAGGACACGACCAAAGAGAATAACCCGTAGGCAGATTAATTATAAAATTTAGATACAGCCATGGGTAATTATTGTTGTGAAGCAAGATTTAAATAATTAGGAATTATTTCTGTTTGGTTTTTTATTTAAGAAGGAGGCAATGTGGTGGAACTGGCCACTAATTGTCAAAGTGCTTTGCTTTGTGACAGCGATTTAAAAAAATAAACTTTAGTATCAATGGACCCCTCGTTTCATTTCAACATGAATACTGGATACTCACAATAATGTACAGCTAATACATCACAGTAGCCAATCATGGAGTTTACATAAAACAGGTTTGTTCGAGATGCGAGGTTTTACGTTTACTGTCAACAATATTTGGCTGCCGGCAAGTGTGTTTCTCGTGTTTTGCGAGCTTTGAAACATAATCTTCAGACGAGACGGAAGTAAACTTTTTCCATACAAAATCCTCTTTCGGCATTTATGTATTCTAGCCCCCTAAACCTTATCAGCTTTTTAAAATTTTGTTTTTCTTGTCTTAAGGACAGTCTAATCTACGTTCCTGTCTTTATCGTTTTTGTTTAGATGAAATATACAACACCGGAGCTAAAAAAATTTTTCGACCGAAACAATTTGAATTTTTTATTTTTTGATGTCATGAAGTTCATTAAGCTTTATTGAGTTATCACTTTAGATATTAAAAAAATAAAAAGACAGAAACGTAGATTCGACTGTCCTACAACAAAAAAAAAAAGAAATGTAAAAATCGGATAGGGCTTAGGGGTGTAAAAACATAAACCCCGAAAGACGATTTTGAATGGAGAACGTTAACTTCCGTCTCGTTTTCAGGATGAAGCGAGAAAACCCACAAATTTGCTGTCAATTGAAACCTCGCTTGGTGTAGTTTCGCAATATGAGATGGGTTTGGCAATATCGACTGATTCATATAACTTTCGGCACAGTCACCCATGCTGGTTTTCTTTTTAAAAATTCTACGAACTACGTTCGTGGCGTAGTGTAGTAGTAACAACACTGAATGTGTAGGGCCGCAGGTGCGCGGAGGCGGCAGAGAGGGGTAGTACGCAGCCCGCACTGTCTCACTTCTTAGCCCCCGATCGCGACGAACGCGCGCGCACCCACAGATAACGGTTCGCGCCGCACTTGGAATGGAGCGACGCAACGGAGCGCGGCTGTATCCCGTTGTATGAGTTACACTCGAGCCGAAATGCAGGCCAACCCTCATCCCACCACCCTCGCTGACCCAAATATTCGATGTCGCTCTCTCCTTACTTATACTGCTGCTAAATGTAACTGTAGTTACTGCCTGTGTGAGAATTGAACGTAAGCGTTCGCATTTTGTAAAGAATAATATCTAAATTTGGTGAAACAGTCCAAGGGGTAGTGTTTAAGGGTCAGAACATCTAAAAATCTAAATAAAACACTTAACAAAAAATAGAAATGGTTAAGAACGTATAGTATACTTAAATCATTATTAATAAAATTATAAAGATTTTTTTTTATGGTAAGCACGATATGTGGCGCGCGCCAGACGCAGAGGTGTAGTCCGGCGGCGCTATTATTATTGTTAATTGTTATTAAGATATTATTGTTTGATGTATTGTTATGTTTTTGTGTTTATATGAATAAAAAGCAATGATATTATATGTTAAAAGGAGGTAGACAGGTTATACGAGCTCCCAAAGCGGCACACTAAATTATACAAGACCACAGTCCTGTTTGAAGTTAGTCGCGCATCAACTACGCACGCGTTCACACGTGCGTCGTCCTTCCTAAGTACGTATAGTTATCAGTTATACCAACCGCCACATAACTTGAATTCCCCCTCTTAATAATTGGAATAAGACTATTCGAGTCGGCGCATCACTTTTAGTTCTTCCTCTCTCAACTCTTCAAGAACGTGCCGTGTATGACTACTGAATCTCATATAGATAACCTATCTTTACTAAAATATCATTGATAAAAAGGTATGTTTGCCTTTTTTTAAGTGAGTATTTTTCATTCAGAATAACGCATCATTGGGAAGGCAGATAATAATATAGACGGAGCTGCAGGTCAACGCATCTAGTATTACTATAAGATATGCGACGATAACGATTGTGAGTGAGTTTCTGAAGAAAGTCATGCGTATAGATTTTTAATGGACTAGCGGCACGGGTGGCTTTGTCCAAAAGTTCAAAAGAAGATCAGACACAACTAATAACACCACTCCTCGCGTTAAGTTGCAAGCAAGGCAGGCAAGGGAAAACGACTGTTGTACATGCTATAAAAAACTGATATTTATTTATACACATTATTCGATTATTTTGACATTTCGAATGTATTCGAATAATCACGGCGATTCATTCGATATTTGAATTTAGTCCGACAGAAGGAGCAGTGCAATGGCGAAATAATATTTGACTTTGTTTGCGTCTATAAATACGATATTAGTAAATCTGCTTGGAATAATTTTCTTAGTGTTTAGCAATAATTGCTTAGATTTATAAAAGCCACATAAAATATATTCTTAATGTAGGAAGCTTTATTGACTTCTAAATGAATGTGACCTATACTCAAACAAAGATTATTTATTTAGATATACTGTTGCACCCAAAGAGTTTGTATTACGAAGGAGCGCAGCGACGTAATACAAACTCTTTGGTTGCACCTTAGACCGGAGATGCGAGTTGACTAGCAACCAGAAGCAAGCAACTAATATCACCACGAGAGAACGCGGCAAAAATAAATAATTGACCTAATAACTTATTTCTAAGTAAGTACCTACATAGCAGGGTATTGAGAATAGACTGAATAGAATAAGAGACCCAGTCAAACATAACCTAAAAAATGAAATCTTAATAATTTTTTTTGTGACTTCGTCCGGCAATAAAAAATATACACCAATTTTAAGAGGCTTGAACAGAACCTAAAAACATATTTTTTATTTCTAGATGATGCCAAATAATGTCAACTATTTTCATGTATATATTTTCGCCATTGCTACCATACCAACCATGGGCAACGTTCCGCACAACACGTTTAAAACGAACAGTTAGACGTCTGAAATACTGTGCTTAGTGTCTTCACAGCTAAGCCGAGGACAATTTAACGCATATTGCCCGCCCAGTGCCCTTGCAATAACTCCTGCCTATGTTGGCACGTCCTCTTTCTGTGCGTATTACGATGTTTTGCTGTGTAGATTTTTTTTTATTATATTTACAAACATACCACACGCTGCATCCCGACAATCGGGGTAAGCAGAGTAATCGGTGTTGTCCTGCAAGTACTCTTGTAAATTACAGCACAACACAGGCCACCACGTTTAGCAATGTATTAGGACAAGATAACTATCAAGTAGCAAGTAACGCATGAAGGCCCACCTGCTGCATGACTCGGTGGAAAGACCGTGCCAAGGTGAGAGGTGGCTAGCCTGTCACCCTTATGCACGGCATCTTGTCCTTATCTCTTAGTCGGATTTTACGACATTAACGTGGAGAGATGCAGTAGGGCTATTCTTTTTAAGTACTAAAAAGGAATAGCCCCAGTACTACTACTAGAAACTCTTAATTTAAATTTTGTGTTTTTGTTGCAGCGTGAAGACGGAATCTCGCACGAGCGGAGCCCTCTCGCGGCTCTACATCGCGAACGCGAACCGACAGGACTCTGGCAACTACACGTGCGCGCTGGCGGACGTCGCGGTGGGAACTGTCGCCGTCCACGTGCTCAGAGGTGATCTTCACCTATATTATTCATCCGTGCTCGTTGTTTTTTTTTTCCTATATGGAATCTAACTCGGTTGGCTACATCACCTACATCATCCGTGATGTCAGCCCATAACACCGGGTGAATTAGGTGCCACGTCAGTGCTTTCCTTCGGTCCTGCCGGCTACACTGAACTGGACTGAAAACACAAACTATTTACATAGCCGTTTAGACCGACCTTTCATTCAGTGCGGTGCTACCAATCCGGGCGGGTTAAACCCTACCACCTAGTAATGTAATTAATGAACATGATTCGGTGAAAGGACCGTGCCAAGGTGAGAGGTCACTATCCTGTCGCTCTTTAGCACGGCACCTTGTCCTTATCTCGAAGTCGCCTTTTACGACATGCACGGGGAGAGATGAAGTGGGGCTATTCTTTTTTCAGCACCGACCACACACAGCACTATGCAATTAAAATGTTCTGGAAAGTCTTGAAAATATTTATTTAGGTACCTTGTAATTAGTTTTAAAATGTAGTTGCTAGTAATACGTTGCTTGTAATCAGCGTAGAATTACTTTATTCGTCCTAGAAGTCTAAACTTTGTCTAAACCCATAACTTTGAATCACCCCTGAGCTGGAGCAAGTCTTATTAAATTTTGCAAGGCGGCGTTGTAAAGTACGTTTTGTCGCCGAAACTTGTAAGTAGTTTTGTGTTGAAAATTTCGAGGCAAACTGTTACAAACTTTGAAATTTTTTTAAATGAAAAATTGTTAAATGTCTCGCCTCTTGCGCGGCACCCTTTTATTTCGCAACATGAGGCTACTTTTGTGCCATTTAGGCACAAGAGTTTTTCAATATTTTTTCATACAAAAATTTCGAAAATACTCCCTCAGTAAGATGTACAGGAAAATTCGACGATGCATGCCGTACAACCTCGGCTTCCCATGCAGATATATAGGAAAATTCGACGATGCATGCCATACAACCTCGGCTTCCCATGCAGATATACAGGAAAATTGGACGATACATGCCATACAACCTCGGCTTCCCATGCAGATATACAGGAAAATTCTACGATGCATGCCATACAACCTCTGCTTCCCATGCAGATATACAGAAAAATTCAACTATGCATGTCGTACAACCACCTCGGCTTCCCATGCAGACATACAGAAAAATTCAACGATGCATGTCGTACAACCACCTCGGCTTCCCATGCAGATATACAGAAAAGTTCAACGATGCATGCCATACAACCTCGGCTTCCCATGCAGATATACAGAAAAATTCAACGATGCATGTCGTACAACCCCCTCGGCTTCCCATGGAGATATACAGGAAAATTCAACGATGCATGCCATACAACCTCGGCTTCCCATGCAGATATACAGGAAAATTCAATGATGCATGTCGTACAACCACCTCGGCTTCCCATGCAGATATACAGAAAAATTCAACGATCCATGCCATACAACCTCCGTATACGACCGAATGTCCATAGGCGCCGTTATACACCTAATGGGTGGCTCGGCGCCATATGTCGAGCTTTCAATAAAAAAAGGGATATAGGAATGGGTAGGGAAGGTAATATTGAAGGGGGTATGAATAGGGAAGGGGAAATTGAAGTAGGTAGCAAAACTGTAGAAAATTCTGCACAGACCACTTTTTGGGCGTTCAAAGTTACCCCCAGGGCGACGCAAAATGTCTTCTCGCAGAAAGCTGCAGTACTTGGTCTATTTTGTTTCTTTATCTCGGCTATATCTGGCCATTTTCAGGTGATACAAAAGTTTTAAAGCGCCAAAGTACTAAACTCTGTTCGCACGTCTCGCAGTCTCGCGGAAAGACATTTAGGGAGAAAAGTCGGCAGTTGTGCCTCTTAAATAATTTATGCACACAAATTCAGCAACATAACACTTGAGCAAAGAGAAACACTGGCATGGCACCCAGTTATGGCAGAAACCAGGTGTAATGGATATTATCACAGGTCAATGTAGACAACCGTGCCAGATTCTATAAAACAACGGATAGGCAGACTGGTGGAACTATTTGACAGAAGGAAATACAGCCAGCCTCGGTAGCTCAGTGGTGCGGCCGGTCCACTGTCGTTCGGATCATAAGCTGGGCGCGGTCAGTATTTGGATGGGTGACCGCTCGACCGTTGGAGGTTGACTGTGGTTCGGATTCCACGTAAAACTGTAGGTTCCTTCCTTTCTTACCTTACTATGTGGTAGGGTTTAACCCATCCGGGTTGATACAACCGCACTGAATTCACGGTCGATTGAAACGACAATGCAAATAGTTCGTGTTTTGCGTCCAGTTCAGTATAGCCGTCACGAACGTGCTAAAGGGCGACAGGATCTCACCTCTCACCTTGGCACGGTACTTTCACCCAGTCATGCAGCAGGTGGGTCTTCGTGCCTTACTTGCTGCTTGATCGATTGAATCTTGTTCGAATACTTTGCGAAACGTGGTCGTCGGTGTTGTGCTGTAATTTACCAGAGTTCTTGCACCACAACACAGATTACTCTGCTTACCCCGATTGTCGGAATTCAGCGTGTGTGATATGTATGTAGGTATATGTAATTAAGTATTCTTTATTTTCACGCTTTTTGTTACATTTACATTAATTTTATATAATTATAAAATAAAATACCTATACAAAATTAATACAAACAGACAAGTATAAGTAAGTATTCTTATTATTATTGTATCTTCAATACTCACGCTCAACTCTTTTCCTACTACCTACTTAAATTCCACTATATTAATCGAATCTCAAACATCCAAAGGTTGACTCTAAGAAATCTCTGTACGGGATAAGTCCGCCTTTGCACCTTACGTAAATTTTCTAATGTACTTATTACTGTTTAATGTTTATTGGAGCATTAAAACATTTTCTATCTATCTATCTATCTAAATTTTAATGCAACGAAAAATAACTATTGTGCAGTACAGGAACCATCTTGCTACGTGGTGGTAACAAGTTCTGTCTGTACTTGCCGCTTCCTTTACGACTTTTCTTAACTTTCCGTGTCTTCAGACTTAAATCGATTTCATGGTTTAGTTTCGAGGAGATAAATTTGCAGTTTTAGTAGATTTTTTAGTAGAAAGATCCTGAAAGTTTAATTCTACGATCAGATTGTCTTTTCTAGATTCTAGATTGTAGCACCTATATTTCCCATTCCATTGTGACTCACTAGTGAGTAACGTCACCTATAATGTCAGCCGTTCGAATGGGACGATTTTTTTAAATGGATACTGACACGGTTGGCTTCATCACCTACAACATCCGTGATGTCAGCCCATAACACCTTGTGAACTAGTTGTCATGTCAGTGCTTCCCTTCGGTCGTGCCGGCTACACCGAACTCTACCGAAAACGCGAAACTACATAGTCGTTTCGACGGACCTTTGATTGAGTGCGGTGGTATCAACCCTGGCGGATTAAAATCTACCACTTAGTAAGGTAAGAGGGAAGGGACCTACAGTTTTACGTGGACTCCGAACCACGGTCAGCCTCCAAACGGCCGTACGGTCACCCATCCAAGTTTTGATCACGCCCACGTGTGCTTATGATCACAAACGACAGTCGACCGATCGCACCACTGAGCTACGGAGACTGACAATTTCTTAAGTTGACGAGACGGCATTTTCTTTCTCTTTTATTAATTTTAGTACCTGGGCGACGAACTTTCGATCGGAGTCAATACCTGTCTAGATAACTTGAATTTTTTTTTTATAAAAATACAAAATTTCATCCAAATCGTTATAGCTGTTTCCGAGAAACCAATTAATATAGTTTAGCTCACTTAAAGTAATTTAGCTCACTTAAGGATTTTGGTTATGAAATTAAATAAATTGTAATGTAAATATATTTTACTTCGTACTTCATAAACATGATTTCGTATAAATACAGAGTACTTCTTCTCTACGAACAACAATTTGTCCCTCAAACGATGTATGCTGAAGAATTTATAAGCAAGTTCATACATAATTTAGACATCACTTAAACAATACACCTATGTTATCCTGTCGCTCATGCCAAAGTTCTGGTCTCTGATTTTCAAAGAAGAAACTGACAAGATGCTTTTGGCGGACTTTACTAACGGTGGTCTTAGACGGGCTGACCGGGAAAAATCAAAAAGTGTTAGACGAAAAACCAGGTGAAATATTTTTAAAATTTTAATATTTTTATTTATGAAGGGTCAAGTGCGTAGTACCCGTAACCGACGAGCATGTATGAAGAAAATTATGAGAGTGGAAAAGGCGGCAGAATTGCGTCAGGATCGTGGCACGTGGAGATCCGTTGTCTCTGCCTACCCCACCGGGAAACAGGCGTGACGCTATGTATGTATGTAATATGTGGATCTAGTAAAGTGAAAATAGTTCGTTTCTAATCAAAAACTTTTGTACATTAACAACATTTTCAGGTTTAATATTAATTTCACTTCATAAAACCGCGTGCAAAGTGTTGTCATCGCGAAAATCCTAAAATAACACGACAATAATGTCCTAATCAATCGAGGGGTTAGTCAATAGAGCAAAAAGTGTACACCAGATTACCTGTAGGCAAGATTACCAGGATTACCTTGTAATTTCCAGATTCCGAAGGATTTCAAAGATTCCTAGGGATTTCCAAGATGCTTTTTAAGGACTACCAAAGATTCCTAGGGATTACCAAAGATTCCTAGTGGATTACCTAAGATTACCTGAGATTACCAAGACTTTTATCGGATTCCCAATGATTCCCTTGGGATTCCTAGATTCCCTGGGATTATTCGGGACCGCCTAAGATTTCCAGATTCCTCGGACTCCCTAACCTAAGGTTACCTGAGATTACCAAACAATTGTACACCAGATTCCCTAAGTGACTGACCCCTCGTAATCAATTGACTGCCGACCGGAAAATCCAACCCTAAATTACGGCGAGTGTGTCAGCGGGCTTACTTACTTACTGTCATAAAAACATAAATTCGGAGAACGGAGTCGTCAGAGGTGTTTTATAGTATCGCGGTAAGTTTTTTTTTATCAAAACTGACACGGTTGGCTACATCACCTACAACATCCGTGATGTCAGCCCATAACACCTGGCGAACTAGGTGCCATGTCAAAGCTTCCCTTCATTTCATGTCGGCTACACTGAACTGGACGGAAAACACGAACTATTTACATAGCCGTTACGAGCGACGTTTCGTTCAGTGCGGTGGTACCAACCGGGCGGGATAAACCCTACCACCTTGTAAGGTAAGAAGGGAAGGGACCTACAGTTTAACGTTGCATCCGAACAACGGTCAGCCTCCAACGGTTAAGCGGTCACCCATCCAAATACTGACCGCACCCAGCGTTACTTAACAATCAATAGCAACAGTCGACTGACTGCACCACTGAGCTATCTAGGCTGACGAAGTGAAGATCAGTTGTCTCTGCTTATCCATCTGAGGAACAGACGTGACGGTTGTTTACGTATGTTAAATGAAAATTCGGCTTCACACTACAAATATAACCAAAAAAAATCCGCCTTACAGTACAAACTTAACACAGACAAATCGGCTTTACAGTACAAACTTAACCAAAAACTTAGGCTTTACAATACAAAGATAACAAAAAAATACTAGCCTTACTTGCTGCTTGATCCATTGAATCTTGTCCGAATACTTTACGAAACGTGGTATTCGGTGTTGTGCTGTAATTTACCAGAGTTCTTGCAGCACAACACCGATTACTCTGCTTACCCCGATTCTCGGGATTCAGCGTGTGTGATATGTATGTATGTATAACAAAAAAAAAATCGGCTTACAGTAAAAACATAACCAAAATCTTGGGTTTTACAGTACAAAGATAAGCAAATAAATTTGCTTTACTTACAGTACAAAGATAACTAAACAATTCGGATTTACAGTACAAACATAACCAAACAATTCAGAAAAAATCCTTGGGACGATTGAAGTGGTGTGGCTATTAAAAATATATATATTTTAAGTACCAAATTTTTTGTTGAATAAAAAAATACGCAAATTTATACTTTGGAAAAAATATATCACTCTTCTTACTGAACTACTTTATTCAGGAAAATATGCCAAATGTGCCTGCAGGAAGTGAAACAAAATATCCAACCACTTTTCCCTTTCACGAGCGAATCGATGCCGAAGAGGAATTCCATATCTGCAATGCGTACGATAGAATATTAGCTATTCTTTTTTTTCAGCCTCACCGCCTGAAGGGTTTCCTTCGGAATTTCCTTTATATTAATACTTTCAGATTATATCGGCAACCGGCGTGAGTATCATGGCAAACCCTTCGCATTGTAGCCGGGAAAAAAATCTGTAAAATCGTAGGATTAGAACGATACGGGGCCCCGTCTTTTTTTTTGGCTCTTCATAAAGAATTTGATTGTACGAAATTGCGATACAAATGGGTGAATTTATTCGAGAGATCAGATATTTACTCGTACTGTGTACGCTGCTGTTATAATATTATTCGAAGGTTTCATAGACCGCGAAATCGCCCGCTAGGTATGTTCTGTACAAGCCATAGAACAATGCGTGTGTATTCAGAAGTGGCAAATATTATATTTAACGATTTATTTATTTTATTTATTTACCCGACTCTGCGAACTAAACAGGATGGTTTTATTTTACGAGTGTATGTATTGTATGTATATCTATGTCTATGTCACGCCCTGTAGCCTAAACTGCTCGTCGATTTTTTTTTCAACTGGCGCCCGTGGACAGAAAAACGGAGTGTGGGAAGACCACTCGCCAGAGACGACGGCGGAAAGTAGTGGTTCGGTACCGCTGACGGCCGGGAGGACTGGAGGAAAATTGAAGAGGCGTATGTCCAGCAGTACATACATACATACAGTACATGCACAAATAGAGACATACAGACAAACAGATAGACATACATTTTAACACAGTCAAGCACACAGACAGCATTTACTTATTTTATAATTAAACATTTAATTTATTTTATAATTAAATAGGCAAACTTTCAACATTTCATATTGTCTACTTCTTATATAAAAGGGAAAGTGTCTGTATGTATGTTTGAGGTAAACTCCGAAACAACTGAACATATTTTTATGCGTTTTGCAACAAAGAAAAGAATAGTTCTTGAGGCTTACTATAGGCTATACACCACCGTCACGCTAATAGGCTGAGCGAGCAGTATTAAAGAAAGTATAATATGGACGGGAGTGAGCGAATATTAATAGAAGCGATCGTTTATTATCATATTATATACGTTTAAATCGGATGCAAAAGCTAGTACATAGTAAAGTCTTTTCAACAAACTCATTTTAAGCCAGCATTGATGAGAATTTTTCCGAAATTAATCCAATATTGGTCAAAGAGCAAACGTTGCATTGAAATTGCCACAAAATGATTTACGGCTTTCGGTAAACTGAAATATAAATAAATATAAATGATCAAATTTGCATTTGTCGAGAGGAGTGCTAACAGAAGCGGTAGTGAAAGCCAACAAAGAAGCTCAAGTATTCGAAACCTGCGGAAGTGTTGTGTGAAAATATTTTGCATATACATAAGGTGCATACAAATTTTAAATTATTCACGCAGGAGCTCAGCATAACCAGATATTATGATTCTGATTCAGATATTTATTTCGCGGCTTCGCTCGCGTGAAACTCGTGGTAAAAATAAGAAAGTAGGTAAGCCGCCTGCCGTACATTTATGTCGGCGCGCGGAACAATTAGGTTTGTATGAGAGCCACATCTTAGCGTAAGCGGAACTGAATTTTTTTTAACCTATCCTATGACCCGTATTGTACAATGTGCTTGTACTAAGTTTCATCGAATTCGGATGATCGGTTTAAGAGTTATGGAGGAACATACATACACACAGAAAATATTTTTAAAAATCATAAATTCAGTTTTAGATTTTACATTATATTTTTTCAGGGTTCCGTATCCATACGGAAGCCTATTACTAAGCCTAAAACGTATGTCTGTCTGTCTGTCCGTCCGTCCGTTCTAGGGCTGTATCTTTTGAACCGTAATAGGTAACCGGTTGAAATTCTCACAAAATATGTGTTATTATGTCGGATATACCAACAAATAATAAAAAAGCAAAAGTAAAAAAAATTGGGGGTTAACGTAACCCCATACAAGGAACGTGCTAACAATCAATTATATTTACGTTACTCGATAATAGATGGCGCTACGGGCAGTTTTGTATGGCACATTCAAAAGATAGACGGCCATTGTTTTTTATGGTATGGTATAGCGGATCTATGGAACTCTCTGTACGTGAGTAAAACTCGCGATTGACAGATTTTTTAGTTTTTTTTACTGTACGTTCGCCTGGTAGTGAGCGGTCTCGCCTGAATACACAATACAGCTTTCTTATTTTCCATACAAATAACCTCCATTAACTGCGGAAAAGTACGCATAATCCACAGATCTCTATGTCCCACCCAACCCAATGCTCGTATTATCCAGAAGAAAAAAAAACGCAATAAAATAAAATGAATGTTCTCCTATAGAACATGCGGCACCGTTTGCGTTTCCCTTGTAAGTTTTATAAAGACAGTCGTCCACGAAAAATTAGGATTGTGTGTCAGTCCGTGTGTGGCCGATACTTAAAAAAGAATAGCCCCACTGCATGTCTCCCCGTGTGTGTCGTAAAAGGCGACTAAGGGATATGACTCCCTTCTTATATTACTAGGTGGTAGGGCTTAACCCGCCCGGGTTGGTACCACCGCACTGAATGAAAGGTCGGTCGAAACGGCTATGTGAATAGTTTGTGTTTTCCGTCCAGTTCAGTGTAGCCGGCACGACCGAAGGAAGCACTGACGTGGCACCTAGTTCACCCGGTGTTATGGGCTAACATCACGGATGTTGTAGGTGATGACGTCAAACGTGTCGTTATCCATAAAAAAAATGAAATTAGTACTTACATACCAATTCACTGTTTTGGAAGAGAGCCTGACAAACTGATAAAACTTCAGATATTATTGAGACAAAATTAAATAACTTAATATTTATCAGCTAGGTATAAATTATCAGCAATTAGCGTGAAAATCCAAAAAAAAAAAGTTTTATCAAACTATCTAACTGAATTTGAACAAAAACACCCCCAATAATATGCCCATAGGTTCGAACTGATAAACTTTTATCCCAAAACTGTTTTCCACCGCACGATAAATTATTTTGTTTCTATCCCCCGAGGTTAAACAAGGTACGCAAAACCCTTGTACGGTCGACAGCAAAAGTAAAGATATATTCGTAGAACATTGACAAGCTTTCTATTGGTTTACGCCAAGGAACTTTGCTTAAGGCTTAATGCATTTTAGTTAGTATGAAACAGTTCTATACATGTGTAGGTTCAGTATTAAAGTAGATTTTACATAGGATATCCGAGCAATGTATTTGATTTGATCTTCGAAGGAATTCCCGTAATACCTCCAGAGAGTGTAATCTAGCGAAAAGTATCGCGTTTCAAACAAGTTTCACGTTTCAAGTCCTACTTAAGATATGTTTGCTTAAAACGACTCGAGTACATAAAACGGCAAAATATAAGAAAAAACATGCATACTGAGAAACGGCAATCAATAAAAAAAACGGCAATCAATAAAAAATAAAAAAAATAAAATGGCACGGAAGCGGTGCTGGAAGTCTCATAGAGCAGGGTAACCTAGGTTGCGAAGTAGGACCCCAACTGTGCAAAAAAAGTGCTATCAAAAATAATTTGTACATTTGCAACTAAAATATGCAGAAATAAAGAATTTCGATTTGAATAAAATCCAAACGTCTCCCTGGTTTGCCTGTGGATTTTTTTCGAATTTTTTGACACTTTATATAGGATTACATACATACATTTATAACGTAAAAAGTAATTTTTAGTTCATAGGTTAAGATATTTAATATGTATTTTTAATATGGCCCTCGTTGACTGAAATAAAGAGATTTTTTTTATTGAATATGGTATTTATTTTATAAATAAATAAATAAATAAAAAGTCACGCCTGTTTGCCAATATGTGGCCAGAGACATCGAATCTGCGATCACACGTACCACCATCCTGACACAAATTGAATCTTATAAAGGTTTTATTTATTCACGAGTCGTAGGCAGTCGAGTCCAACTCTTTTTTTGAAACAAAAATAATAATTCACATTTTAACACTGATCAATGACCATCGTGTGAGCTCTTCAAGCTCTTTTAATGTAAGTACTTTATTTATTTATCTTAAATTTAATAATATTGTATTTCAATAATTACTTTGTACACTGTTTTTTTTTTTATTATTTTTAGTTTATGTTTTTTTTCTTTTAGATGCGTTGAATTTAATGTGGTTAAGGCAATCACTTATGCAATATTATGCAATCACTCATAACAGTACTGTACCTAACCTATGTAAGCATTCTATGTACGATACGTGTAGGTATATTCATAAAATGGTCCCTCCTCTCTTTCGCTTGCACTACCCATATATTTCTTTCTTTGTATTTTATTCCTCGTCCATCACCAAAAGGTTGAGTGGAAGAAATCACTTGTAGAGATAAGTCCGCCTTTGCGCACTCCTGCATTTCTTGTTTCTTGTCGTGTACTGTTCTTCCTCCAATTTGTGTGCAATAAAGAGTTTATTATATATTATATTCTATTCTGTTCTACGATTTATTTTGAACAATAAATATATAAAATACCTATAAATATATCTTCTTTCTTTCTTGCGAGATTTAGCGGTAAACGAAAATGATTCACATCAACTTGAAATAAATGAAAAATGCCTTCGAACATTTTCCAATTGCTTTGTTTAGAAATATCTTTTACATTGTTATCTTTCGTAGAATTATTTTCCCAACTGAACAATTTTAGAGATATTCTGTAGGAGTACAATAATATTAATCCAATCAGACATTACTACAAGATAATCTATATAAAAATTCGCCCACGGCTTTCGCAAAATCTCGCCAAGCACACAGTCCGGTAGGTAGTACAATATTTTTTATCTCATATTCTTATCTCATCCGGGCCACCCTGACCGGGCCCGCGATCCGTTAAAATAAATGTACGATTGAGCAAGAATTTACGATTCGTGACCAACCGATACCGGAGTAGGTATCCTGAACCACCCGTACTTATTACGGTAAAGCTGCTGTCACACGTGGTTATATTTATGTATATATTTTGTCAGCCTCGGTACCTCAGTGGTGCAGTACTTGGATGGGTGCTCGACCGTTGGAGGCTGACCGTGGTTCGGATTCCACGTAAAACTGTAGGTCCCTTCTCTTCTTACCTTACTAGGTGGTAAAGTTCATCCCGTTCGGGTCGATACCACCGCACTGAACGAAATGTCGGTCGAAACGGATATGTAAAAATACTCGTTGAAATACGTCGTCGTTTTACTCCTTATGGGCGGCTCGGAGTCATGTCGCGCTTTCAATAAAACATATAGATGTTACCGGCAAAGTATATAACTCAGTCATTGTATAGAATACCTAGTTATTCTATACAATACCGGGTCCGTCTAGTCAATGTATAAAATATTTTATCTGCTGTTAATAATTAATCATTCATTACACACTATGCCTAGGCAATCTATAGATTGCCTAGGCATTTTATAGAATGCCATTAGGAGATCAGGTAAAGTATAAAATGACACAAATAAAAGGCCTCATTTCCTAAACAGGAATCGGAAATGTGTTAAATTTACGTTAATTTAGATTACTTTAGTTAATTTAGTTTTGGTGGTTTAAAAAAAAATAACCAGTGTTAATTTATAGAAGATGCGTCGCTACGCTACGCTACCTAACCTAATTTTGAGGCGGCGCATGTCGCTTTTGTTATGTTTCGTTTTTCGAGCCAAGTGTTCACGAAAGGAGCCGCCTTGTCTTTCGAGTGTCGTATTCAGGTTAGGTCAGGTTAAACCAAATTTAAAAACACTTTGCCGGCTGATCATTAGGCATTCTATAGATTGCCTGGGCAAAGTATGAAATAAATGATATTTCATACATTGCCTAAGCGTTTTAAGCCATTATCCGGTATTCTATAGAATGCCCAGGTATTCTATAGAATACCGGATTATACAGATTGCCGGTGACATATATATATATTTTACGTACCTACAACTTTCTCACGTTTTTTACGTATTGAATGTGATATAAATATCTGCAACTAGACAAGAAGTTAATTCTAATAAGCAAGTGTGATAATGCCTTTATTCATTGTATTACGGATCATTACCTGATATATGTGCGGAATAAATATATTGGCCAAGGAGAAACTAGATGATGTATGGTTGGCGTATAATATTGAAATACATATAACCTTTTCAAACGCGCGTTCATTCATTGCATCTAGTGCTACAAAGAAATTGTAGTAAGCATGTGACTATGACAAAGTTGTATAGATTTATTTCAAGATCAGTTCGTAAGGCTTCGCATTATATAGAAACACTAGCTTTTGCCCGCGGCTTCGCTCGCGGTAGACTCGGTTTAATAGCAAATGCGATTTAAACGCTAATATATTATAATAATCGATCGCTTCCGTTTAGTCATTTAAAGGCGTCGTGGGACCACTAAGTAATTCTGTTTTTTTACTTAGCGGTCTCCCTAAACGCGTTCGACACCTGAAAGAGTTGATAGCTCCTTCCTGGCTCCTTTCGTGAACACTCGGCTCGAAACGAAACGTAACAAAAACGACATGCACCGCCTCAACATTAGGTTAGGGTTAATATATAGAAGATGCGTCGCGCGACGCATCTTCTTTATATTAACTCTGGTTATTTTTTAAACCACCAAAAACATCACTCATACCACTTTCCTTCGAGCAGAAGTTTGCCGAAAGGAGCCGGTAAGGAGCCGTCATCTCTTTCAGGAGGCGGACCGTCCCTAAACGGACGGCGGACGTCGTAACTAAACAGAATTTTTTTCAAGGGTTGCTGATTTGGTTGTGGTTTTTAAATTTTTATTGTAAATTTTTATATTCTCCATGTCAGAGCCACACATACTCTTATATGCACATTTCGCATTGGTTTAGCTTTTGCCCGCGGCTTTGCTTTGCGCGACTTTATGCTCACAGCTCAGGCCGCCGATGACGTAGCGTTATGTTTTATATCCTAAAACCAACTCGTGAAGTGGCAGAATGTAGCAATGAAAACCATAAGTAAATCGATAAGGTGGTTCTCGAGTTATAAGTATATTCATATATTGACGTACTATACACGGCCGCGTTCGCCCGGTCGACCACCGTAGAAACTTCGCTTTATTTATAAGGAGAATACAGAACGATCGATTCCTCAAAGGTATTAGCGAGGTTTTTGTTCGTTTAATCTTACGAGAAGGACTAACCGGATGATGTTGATTAGTTTTCTTTGTGTTGAAATACGATTCCGAAGTCCGGACGACACGTTGTCTAGGTCCAACCTCGTTCAGTCTATCTTAGCACTGAATTAATCCTAATAATGTGATTAATCTTTTTCTCGAGCGAGAAAGAGCTGGTATGGATTTGAGATGTGATTTAGGTGGGTCAGACAGACAGAGACAGAACTACCAAGGATAGAAGCGGCATTATTCCTTTTTAATTTTTATTTATTTCATAAATATAAACTCCAGTGTAGCATTTATCCACTTGTCTCGGTTAATTAATTCTCCAAATAATGTCTAATATACCATCGTCTTCTTCCTTGATCCGTCCACACGACCGCCTGCCAGGCTGCCAGCCGCAATCCTCCTCCACTCCCCTCTCCCCTTCACTACTCGCTATCCACTTCTGCATGCTCTCTTCTTTTTCGTGCTCGTTACGCTTGAAAAATTCAAACCAACCAATTAGGATATCCTATTTAGTCCTAACGGCTATCTCGGGTTATTGTATGGCGTAAGTTACTTTGTTTTATGAGATACTGCGTTTGTAGACTCTATGTATTTTTTTTATGGAACCTGACACGGTTGTGCCATAGCACCGGGTGAACTAGGTGCCATGTCAGTGCTTCCCTTCATTTCATGTCGGCTACACTGAACTGGACGGAAAACACGAACTATTTACATAGCTGTTTCGGCCGACATTTCGCTCAGTGCGGTGGTCTCAACCCTGCCGGTATAAACCCTACCACCTCATAAGGTAAGAAGGGAAGGGACCTATAATACAGTTTAACGTGGAATCCGAACCACGGTCAGCCTCTAACGGTCGAGCGGCTACCCATCCAAGTACTGACCGCGCTCAGCGTTTCCTAACAACACTCGAGCGACCGCACCACTGAGCTGCCGAGGCTGACAAAATATGATATGATATGTATGATACTAAACTAAAGCTAAATTGACGATTTTTAGAAATCTTTTCTGTATGTATTTAAGTTTATCCATAACTCCTAAACCGTTCATCCAAATTAGATGAAACTTAGTTTATGCATATTTAACTATACGTGACACAGGTTATGCTAAATAAAGTTCCGGTTACGCTAAAATGTGGCTCTCATACAAACCGAATTGTTCCGCGCGCCGAAATAAAGGTAACGCAGGAACACAGCTCGGCCTTCTTACTTCACTTACTTTCTTCTTTTTAAATACGAATTTCACGCGAGCGAAGCCGCGAGCAAAAGCTAGTTTGACAATATTAATACTGAAATTGCTATTGAGTTTCGCATGACCTGTTTTCAGTTAATGCGGACTTAATTCAATTGTTTGAATAGTTCAAACAGTGCGGATGCGTTCCAACAAATGATATAGCTAATTTAATATGGCTCGTTTAGTTTGCGGATCGTGTCAAAGCTTATTACTGAGTTAATTTTTGACCCGTTGACTGTGGAGCGGTCGATATCGACCGCTAGAGCACTATTTTATTGAATTAGGGTTATTCCAGAAGTTAAGTTGGCTAGAGACAAATCGACACAGAATATAAATATAATAGTAGGTAAATGCTGTATTGCTCCAAAAACATTCAACAGTACCGAAGGGAAGCACTGACATGGCACCTAGTTCACCCGGTGTTATGGGCTGACATTACGGATGTTGTAGGAGATGTAGCCAACCGTGTCAGTTTCCATAAAAAAAGGTAACAAGCACATTAGAACATTTACATAAGGTGCAAAGGCGGACTTATCCCTTACAGATCTTTCTTACAGTGAACCTTTGGATGATTGAGATTCAATAAATTAATAATCATAAAATAATAATAGTGGAATGTAAGTAGGTAGTAGCAAAAGAGTTGAACGTGAGAAATTAAAATAAAATACTAATAAGAATACTTATTAATAATACACGTACGTAAGTGCTAGTTAAATAAAAGCCATAGGTAATTGTGTTAATAAATATAAATTACTAAATATATAAAATATAATAAATAATACATACCTGTCGATCCTGGTATGAAACGAAAGGCTTTTTTGGGTTTTGTTCGTTTCAGTTATGTGTGTAGTATCAACATGGGCGGGATAAACCCTACCATCTAGTAAGGTAAGAAGGGGAGGGACCTACAGTTTTACGTGGACTCCGAACCACGGTCAGCCTCCAACGGTCGAGCGGTCACCCATCCAAGTACTGACCGCACTGAGCTACCGAGGCTGACAAAACTACCGGGGCTATTGGATTATAGCAAACCTATAACGTAATTATGTATTTTGTTCCAGGAGAGAATCCGCTGGCAATGCAGCGTGGGGTCGCCAGCAATCTTCCCTCACCGACCCTCTCCATCTGCACGGCACTGCTCAGCTGACAGTTAGCCAGGGCCCTCCGGGCCCTCACATGGTCCTGAAGCCCCTGCTCTCGGCACACTTCTACTGCATACGTGAAAACCCTTTCGGTACCACCTAGTATCGAGCCGAAAACACTTCGGGCTTTTGCAATTTACGCTAGTAATTGTATGCAAAACGTGCCGGTGAGAAAATTGCCTCAGTCAGCGTGCATGCGTCATGGCTGGACATACGGCGCTCAAATTTTTCCTCCAGTCCAGTACCAGTGAAAGCGATCGAATAAATAATAGAAAATTAGAGTCAGATTTGCTGTTATGCCCAGCTTTAACGCAAGCGGAGTTGTGTGAAGAAGCTAGTTGAAATTTAAAACACGACATCGATATTGTCAGCATCGGGAGCTCGACGCAATAGATCGGCCGTTCGACCGTTGAGGTTGACCGCCGGACAGATTTCACATAAAACTCGAGTAGGCCCCTTCCCTTACCTTACTAGGTTGTACGGTTTAACGCGAACGAATTGATACCACCGCATTGAATGAAAGGCAGGTCGAAGCGGCTATGTATGTCAGTAAGTCAATCGGTCAGATACCGCCGACATACTTGATGTCGTCGTCCCACAAGGTCGCGCGCCTGTTTCAATTTTTTCCTCGATGTATTTACTATCGCATTTTATGTAACACGAACCGAATCAGAAGTCGTCCAGAGTTTCCCGCTGCGTTACCAATATTATTTTTAGGTTTCCGTATACGTACGGAAGCATATTACTAAAGCCTGTTGTGTCTTTGTGAAAGATTAGGTTACAAAAACATGCTGGCTTGTTTAAAATAGTTCTCTTATTGCAATTTTTTATTTTAACCTGAAATAGTTGGCTTCAGCACCCGCTACACCAATCATTTCTCTTCCCCCTTGCTCGCGTTGACAGCACTGAACCGGCATGAAAAGAAGAAAAAAAAATATGTTTTTCTCTTCTAATGCGATACAGCTCGTGATTCGATCAAATGTATTTTGACAAGAGTGGCACTTTTCAAAATGTTTGTCGCAAAGTTAGATAAGAAATAATATGTAAAAAGTTTCATCAACTTACTCAATCTTAACTCATAGGTATTATCAGAACAAAAAATCGAATCGAAAAACTCTGCCGCCTTTGCAGACACTTTTTCCTCTCTAGAATTTTCGAAAAAACGTTCTATAAGTACCTACACTAAACAACGCGCCTATGCAAACCTTTTCTAGGCTAAAAATCCGTCTTAGCATTTATGTGTTTTCAATATATGTACCTACCTACTTCTTGTAAATATATTCTTAGTTATATACCTGTAAATCAACTTACTTGTGAATGATTGTAAGTTTTTAAGTTTTAAACAAAAATTTTGTTTAATTTATTGGCACGCTTTTTGAAGATCCCCAGGTTATAGGAACTATAACACACTCACTGAAAAACCATTCCATATTTTAATGTGTTTTATGGAAACTGGAAACATCACCTAAAACATCCGTTATGTGAGCCCATAACACCTTGGTGTACTAGGTGCCATGTCAATACCACAATAATGGGGAATTCTATTTCTACTTGTAAATTGTAATATACATACATACATAGCGTCACCCCTGTTTCCCGGTGGGGTAGGCAGAGACAACGGATCTCCGCGTGCCACGATCCTTACACACATCTGCCGCCTCTTCCACTCTCATAATGTTCTTCATGCATGCTCGTCGGTTACGGGTACTACGCACTTGACCCTTTTTGTGCACATGCCCGATCTGGTCCGGGTACTAGGGCGACCCTTCCCGACTCTTCCACTCACGTTCGCTTCATAAATCTCTTTCGTTAGTCTCCTATCATCCATTCTTCCAACATGACCGAACCACCGAAGCATTCTTTTCGTTACTTAATCTCCTACCATCCATTCTTCCAACATGACCTAACCACCGAAGTATTCCTTTCGTACTTAACTCCTACCATCCATTCTTCCAACATTACCGAACCACCGAAGCATTCCTTTCGTTACTTAATCTCCTACCATCCATTCTTCCAACATGACCGAACCACCGAAGCATTCCTTTTTCTTCTAAAATGACCGAACTACCGAAGCATTCCTTTCGTTACTTAATCTCCTACCATCCATTCTTCCAACATGACCGAACCACCGAAGCATTCCTTTCGTTACTTAATCTTCTACCATCCATTCTTCGAACATGACCGAACCACCGAAGCATTCCTTTCGTTACTTAATCTCCTACCATCCATTCTTTCAACATTACCGAACCACCGAAGCATTCCTTTCGTTACTTAATCTCCTACCATCCATTCTTTCAGCATGCCCGAACCACCGAAGCATTCCTTTCGTTACTTAATCTTCTACCATCCATTCTTTCAACATGACTGAACCACTGAAGCATTCCCTTCGTTACTAATCTCCTACCATCCATTCTTCCAACATGACTGAATCACCGAAGAATTCCTTTCGTTACTTAATCTTCTACAATCCATTCTTTCAGCATGACCGAACCACCGAAGCATTCCTTTCGTTACTTAATCTCCTACCATCCATTCTTTCAACATGACTGAACCACTGAAGCATTCCCTTCGTTACTAATCTCCTACCTTCCATTCTTCCAACATGACTGAATCACCGAAGCATTCCTTTCGTTACTTAATCTCCTACCATCCATTCTTCCAACATGGCCGAACCACCGAAGCATTCCTTTCGTTACTTAATCTCCTAGCGTACATTCTTCCAACATGACCGTACCACCGAAGCATTCCTTCCATTACTTAATCTCCTACCATCCATTCTTCCAACATGACCGAACCACCGAAGCGCTCCTTTCGTTTCTTAATCTCCTACCATCCATTCTTCCAACATGACCGAACCACCGAAGCATTCCTTTCGTTACTTAATCTCCTACCATCCATTCTTCCAACATGACCGAACCACCGAAGCGCTCCTTTCGTTTCTTAATCTCCTACCATCCATTCTTCCAACATGACCGAACCACCGAAGCATTCCTTGTATCTAGCCATTATTCCGTGAACTATGATTTCAATCGATCTTCACGAAGTGCTATAGTAGTATATTCAGCGTACAATATTGAATTGCTCATTTGTATCTAAAACTACTCAACTGTTCTTCTCCTAAGATCGTCTAGGTGTTATTGCATCATGTAAATATCTCAATAGGTTTATGTAAATCAATGTATCAGTACTACTTACTCACAAATAAGACGAAGACTGTTCGACAGTAAATATGTAAAAAAAAAATATACAATGTATGTATGAAAATTTTCAATTTTTAAAGTGTACGGCAAAAATATTCTGCGTTTGCCATCATCGAGTCGAAAATTGTTTTTGTGTTATGTGTAAATACGTTTACGAACATTAAGTTTGGTGGATAATAAATATTTGAACGAAATGTGGGCATTTTTTTTATTTATTTTTTTCTTTCCCTCAATAGTTTTTTTTTGTTTTTATGCAAACTGACATGATAGGCTACATCCGTGATGTCAGCCCAAAACACCTTCGGGAACTAGGTGCCATGTCAGTGCTTCCATTCGGTCGTACACAGCTCATAGTTAATAGTAGTTCAGACATTATAATATATCAAATTAGTAATAGGGTCCCGTACCGGATACGGAACCCTAATAAAAAGGATCTAAAAATATAAGTTTGTACGAAATTGTATCTACGTCTAGAAACCTGGTGGACCATATTTTGGCCTCTTTTCACAATTTTATAAAAAAAATTACAGTTTCGTGCCTTACACGACTATCGAGCACATTGAAAATGAATCTACGAAATTCGATACGATTCTTCTAACCTAACCTATATTCCTATATTCCTATATTCCTATATCCAACGAGCCCAAATATGGTGGATTTATCATGTGTAGTTTAGGAGTTCCTATGGCTTCCTTCCGGCCATAACTTTTTTCGTTTTTTTACTTTCTCGAATAATTCTTTTTGCACCTTACAGCTCTCATGAATACCTACGCGTCTTTTGAGCCTTTTTTTGAATATCATATCTTTACAACTCTCCGAGATATAAGGGGAACGCACTTTTTCGTGAAATCGGGGCCTATACTGGAACGAACCAAAAGACATTTTCAATGTCAAAAACAGTATTTCTATGCCGAGGCGATGATAATGCTTTCACGAGGTCAAGCAGTATACAGAAGAATCATGTCGAAATTATAAGATAACGATATGACTTATCCAAAAAATACTTAATTCAAAAAGGTAAAAGTACCAGATTATAAAAATATATCTGGGCATTTATATGGGCATTGACCTAAAATATATAGGTACCTACATACATAATTAGATTTAGAAATTTCATACAGAACTAATTTGGTGTATTTATGTAATTTCAACGCATACCATTAACATTAAAATATACTCCAAAAAAAAAAAAAAAAACGTAGGTAAATAAAATAATGCATACCTCTTATAGAGATAATTATTTACCTGCCATAATCAAAGATACTTCAGGTAGAAATCAATTTGTCCATTCCTGAGTTCACGATGATTGCAAACTAAATTCATCTAAGCGATTTAAATCAGTTCCAATGGGGCAGAGAAAATAATCTCCATGTGCCTAGTAAAAAAGTCAATGCACGTGCCACGATCTATTGACTTATATAATATATTATATTATGTACTAGTGGCTTCACTCGCGTGAAATTCGAATTAAAAAAAAAAAAAGAAAGTAAGTACACAACTAATTTGCGAAGCCGAAGGTTATTTATATTTTTTTATATATTAAGTCATTCTGGGATTTGAAGATCGGTGGACTTTAGGAGTACGCAATTATATTCCCAGGAAAACCATTCCACACCATTGCAGTGCGACACAAGAACGACCTAGCTAGAGAATCGGGCCCTTCGAAGAACTCTCCTGTCGAATTCGAAGGCTGTTGCGTGAAGGTATGGCGGGTATGGCGAGGGGGAGCGATGATTGAAGCGAGTTTCACAGAGCAGCCGCAACATTGTAAGTACCGCTAAAACATGCTCAATGATCCAGCGACGCGGTTACAAAATGTTTAATATCCAAAATGTATAATTATATGCTTATCAGCTGGAGGGGTACCGTGTGGGGCCGGTACTTTAAAAGAATAGCCCCACTGCATCTCTCCCCGTGTATGTCCTAAAAGGCGACTAAGGGATATGACTCCCTTCTTATATTACTAGGTGGTAGGGTTTAACCCGCCCGGGTTGGTACCACCGCACTGAATGAAAGGTCGGTCGAAACGGCCATGTAAATAGTTTGTGTTTTCCGTCCAGTTCAGTGTAGCCGGCACGACCGAAGGGAAGCACTGACGTGGCACTAAGTTCACCCGGTGTTATGGGCTTACATCACGGATGTTGTAGGTGACGTAGCCAACCGTGTCAGTATTCATAAAAAAAAAAGGGGGTTTTCGTCAACTTCGCTTGAATCATGAACTCGGCTTATACCGGTGCGATGATGGCAAGCGCATCGCTGCAGCTCGACGCTGCAGTCAAGACAGAACCGAAGCGACGATGTCATAGAGCTCGACACCGTCAGCAATTTCTGTAGGTCCGAAGAGGCAAGGAACGCAGCGAATCCGGAAGTGATACCTACCCGCCACTACAATTTGAGAAGCAGGCGGGCTCCTGTCAGTGACGTGCTGGCTGCAGGAGGAGCTAGCACGTCCTCTTGAGAACGGGTCCCACAGAGGACTCGAAACGTCGAGCGGCAGCGATGCGCTCACCATCATCGCACCGGTAAGCCGAGTTCATTATTTAATATGAGTGACGGTGCGGGACTAAAAATTAATTTCGGTTGAATCCATATCCATATGTGTAATCGAACCGGATAGAACAAATTGTGACAAGTTCGATTGCAGTCTTACTGCCATAAAAAATCTCAATAAAAAACCCCCGACTCTTAAAAAGTCAAAAATAATTTCCGTTTACTTACTTAAAGGAGTCGGTAGACCGCTAAGTAAATTCCCGCGCAACTTTTGAGCCTTTATATTTAATTTACTTAGCGGTCCCCCGACTCCTTTAAGTAAGTAAACGGAAATTATTTTTGACTTTTTAAGAGTCGGGGGTTTTTTTAATTTGTAATTTAACTTTTATTTCAAGCTTTTTAAAAAAAACCGCATGCAAATCGGTCCACTTTTTAAGATAATAATTTTTTTTATTACTTAATTACTTTATTACTTGATTACAAACATAGCTAAGAACCATCCCGATTAAACAGGCTTCCTAATAAAAAAAACCGCATCCAAATCGGTCCATCCGTTTGGGAGCTACGATGCCACAGACAGACACACACACACACACACACACACACACACACACACACACACTCACACACACACACACACACACGTCAAACTTATAACACCCCTCCGTTTTTTTCGTCGGGGGTTAAAAACAACAATCAACATAGCGACTTTCGTCACATACATACCACACACGCTGTATCCCGACAATCAGGGTAAGCAGAGTAATCGGTGTTGTGCCGCAAGAACTCTGGAAAATTGCAACACAACACCGACCACCACGTTTAGCAAAGTATTCGGACAAGATAACTATAAAGCAGCAAGTAAGGCACAATGACCCACCTGCTGCACGACTCGGTGGAAGGACCGCGCCAGCCAAGGTGAGAGGTGGCTACCGTCCATGTAATTAATGAGTGGTACAAGTACAGCATGGTCACCCTATTATAGAGGGACACATTTCTATATTTAACGCCTGTCCTTCGGCTCGCGACGTATAAGTGATTCTTCCATGGACGTAGAGTATTACAATTTCAGATAAATTATGCACATAAGTACGTTTTTAGACAGTTCGAAATAAATGTGTAGCTGGAACTTGATAAATACCTACTCTGTCCAATATGAGTAAAAAGAAGAAAGAGAAAGTCAGTTATATTAATTAGGGTGGTTGTAAAAATTCTAAATATTGACGTCGATTCAAATTGCTTTCAATAACGTAATTGAACAAATTTCTTTCCTTCATTTCAGGCTGCCTCGCTCGGTAACCTACTTCACAGACTTACCCTTACTTGCGTAGTACAAACGAAACATATTAATTCTTTATTCATCATCCATAGACAGTACACTGCACTCGGATTCGTCATTTTTGCCAGTTCGATTATCACAGCGAAGAAGAACTGGCAAGAAACTTCGCTGTATACTTTCTTATTTCTTTCAATTTATTATTTTTTTTACAAAAGCTTGTTTTAGAAAAAGGTTTTTAAATATTTTCTGTATGTAAATTCAGAGGCATTTCATGATGTTCTATCGAGCGAAGTTAATCAAATCGTGTTTTCTAAAAGCCAACGATCTGCACTGATACTCGTAGATGAGCTTTTACAAAATATGTTAACCGGAATATGTCAGATGAGTAATTTAATTATTTATTTGTACATATATTATTATTTATTCATATAAGTTTTTACAGATTTCACGACTATAACAAAAATAAGTATATAAAGTAAATACAACCATACACTAATACACTAAAACTAATCTAAAATTAATATTCAGAAAACCTACAAAAAATTAATTTCTGAAAAGTCCGCCGAAGCCCCGTCTCTGCCGACGCCAAGAGTAGGTTGTACATATTACATATATATTTAATTAATAGTACATCTATCAGAAAGAGTCCAAATCCAAATCCAAATGTTTATTTGTGTAAAAATACAGAAAATACAATGACAGGCAACATTACACTAAATATAAATAAAGAATAGTACAGTTTGGTGTTATGCAACAATGTCATGTTGCAACCTGTTTACACTTCCACTTCCCTATCCTATTTTTATTTATTTTTTATTTTTTATTTTGTAGCCCGAGATAAAGCACTAGAATTTCGACTGTGTTGCTTCACTGCGGTTCTCTTAATGTAGCAGGAATTATCGAAAATCTATCTCGTCCAGGGTCGTAGATAGATTCCATTGATGGGCGCGTTATTGTGGGTAATGAAATTCACGATGAAATGACAGTTAAAAATGAATTTTGTGGAATTAATAAGTAAGTAGAAATAAGAAAGTTTAAATAGATATTTATGTTACACAAATAAGTGGAATTTTAACTTTTATGCAAACCATCGACAAGCGGCGGGTGGCCGAGTGGTTTGGGCATAGGGTTCTCATGCGAGAGGTCCTCGGTTCGAATCCGGTCGGCGTATACCAATGAGTTTTTTCTGACGAAAAAATTTACGTGCATACCTACACCTGTTGCTTCACCGTTCGGCACCGGTGTAAAACTGTAGGTCCCTTCCCTTGCCCCTTACTAGGTGGTAGGCTCAAATTGTAGCCGACTGGGTTGGTACCACCGTACTGGATGCAAGATGGCCGCATAGCAGCCTCGGTTGTGTTCTCTTCTAGTCCAGTATAGCCAGCAATTCAGGGAAGTCTCCGGTATGGCACCTGCCTTCTCGGAGGTGATATTGGCTAGTCGGAGCATGCGCTTTGGCCCCTCCGACTCAGCCACCCATACCAGATTACATAAAAAAAAAAAACAGCTCTTGAATAATATTTTCCAAACAGTGGTGGAATGGGTCCTCGCTAGTAATTTTATTTCATTAGATGTTATTACCGTGAAGTACAAACAATTGCTTTCGCAATTTTCAGAAAACATTCTTACCGAAGAGTCTTACGCTTAAAATAAAAATAGGAATTATTTCAACTATAAATTAACTGAGAATACAAGTATTTTACTGTTTCGGAAACATTGGAAGCGACGAACAAATATCTACTTAGGACTGTGAAAAGTGAGTACAGAGTTTTCTCCGCTTTCTAAATTATTATAACATTTTGTGATTTACGAGTATGTGTGCCTGATACATATATAAATTTTTTTTCATTATGGATATTAATTTTATTTTCAGACTTTAAGCGGTGTTATTGTGTGGCTAGTCACTAAAGTAATTGTAATAATTTGGAATTTTAATAAAATCTTGTCGGTTCTTCTTCGTGGGTGTAATCGAACCGGATAGAACAAATTGTGACATATGAATGAACAATAAACAATACAATACAATTATTGTATGTATGTATATATTCTTAATTGAACATCAAATTATATAAATTAGGCACAATAGGCGAGCTTAATGCCGTGAGGCATTTTATTCTAACTAACCTTTGGGATGTGGGACAAGTGCATGCAGGCGAACAAGAATAGTTTGTGGCAAATGTATTAAACAGTTAAGATATATTATGATAAACTATAATCGAATACTACATAATTAAACACTTTAATACAAATTTTAATACAAAATATGATTTTATTTTATAGTTAATAAAATATAAAAAAGTTGTAAAAATAACTAAAGAATTAAATCGTTAAAATATCAAAAGGGGCGTTTCCAAATGTTCCCAGAACACTTGCGGCATTACCCCGTTGGCATGGCAAGGCTTACCCTTTGAATGAAGTAGGCCCTGGATTGCGGGACCCCATTTCCACATAAACATAATATATACATGTATATAATAGATATATTTCATTCAAGAACTAATGAAAAGAATTCGTCGAGATTTCTATTCATAAAATATTTATAATTAATTATTGTATGCTACTTAAATCTGTCTTAAGGAAACTCGGCGGTCGTCCTGGTGACGATAAGCGATGTCCTGAGGATATTTTATAACATTAAATTATTTCTACTTCTCTATCGATTATGTACTGCATTTTCTGCATAATCTGCGATGGTACTTTTGTAGCAAGATTGAGGGTTAAGTCGTTAAACAGCGGCGTAAGGAATATTGTTGTGTAGGTGGTAATTCCTGAAAGCCTGAAGTGTGTGAAGAGGGTAATGCATGGCAAAATTTCCCATAAGCCGAGTTTAATAGCGGGCTATCAGCTATATTCTGATTCAGGTTAATTTACTTGTAACTAAGTTGTTGGTGGAAATAATGGCACACTTTGGTGACTTCACATTTAACGCTGTGTGCTGAGTTAGGTTAAATTACTTGTAACTAAGTTGTTAGTGAAAATAATGGCACAGTTTTGTGACTTAACATTTAACGATTTGTGCTTAGTTAGGTAAATTTAATTGTAACTAAGTTGTTGGTGGAAATAATGGCACACTTTGGTGACTTAATATTTCACGCTGTGTGCTGAGTTAGCTTAATTTACTTGTAACTAAGTAGTTAGTGAAAATAATGGCACTGTTGGTTACTTAACATTTAACGCTGTGTGCTTAGATAGGTAAATTTAATTGTAGGTAACTAAGTTGTTAGTAGAAATAATGTCACACTTTGGTGATTTCACATTTAACGCTGTGTGACATTATTGAAAGATTTGTGCAAACTAAAATAGATTTTGGAATAATCTATCTGAAATATAAAATTATTAAAGTGTACTAATATATTTTAAAACTAAATCTACCTTATAGTTGCACAAAATAATTCAGAATAAAAATAAATCGGAACCAACAATAACATTAAAAAAAATAGGTAAAAAACTTTTAAGTTAAACGGTTTTATTAAAAATAAAAAACTAGAAAAAAAAACAGCTGTACAAAAAACTAGAAAATAATAAGGACACAAGCCTGGGCGTTCTTAAGATTTTACGTCTGGGTAAGAAATCGTGCAATACTAGCGTGCTGTCTTCTCATGTCGGATGCCAAAGGGCACATTGTGTCGCTGCGTCAGCGGAATAAGTAATAAATTGAGACTTTTAACAGAATAATATAAAAACGTGGGGCGCATGTTATTTATTACGCATATTATACGCCCCACGTTTTTATATTAGTCTGTTAAAAGTCTCAAATTATTACTTATTCCGCTGACGCAGCGACACAATGTGCCCTTTGGCATCCGACATGAGAAGACAGCACGCTAGTATTGCACGATTTCTTACCCAGACGTAAAATCTTAAGAACGCCCAGGCTTGTGTCCTTATTATTTTCTAGTTTTTTGTACAGCTGTTTTTTTTTCTAGTTTTTTATTTTTAATAAAACCGTTTAACTTAAAAGTTTTTTACCTATTTTTTTATTTACTCGTTTTTAGTTTGATTTTTGGCTCGTATCATTCATATCATAACGTAAACTCGTCATCCTTTCCAACTCTCTCATTGCATCTTTGTTACTCGGTTTCTTACCTGTCAATTACTCACAATCAAGCTCCTCAATACATAACTCTTCTAAAGACTTTACGCGACTCAATGCAACATACGCTTGACCCTCCTCAAATAGTCTGGAGCCCAAATACACGACAGCACGGTCAACAGTACTGGCCTGCATTTTATGGACAGTAGAGGCCCATGACAAAATTATCGGTAACATCCGTCTCTCAGGATGGATATGGTGTCCGCCGTCTCTTTCAAAATCAATTTGAACAGATGGTATGTCTGTTTCATACTTTTGCGTTCGACAAGTATGGGACACTCGTCCAAACAAACCAAATGAGCCCAAACTCGAGGGGGTTACTAGTAACGGTTGAAGAGTTCCACTGAACACCTCCTGACTCCATAATCAGACACTCGTCACCAAGTGTATTGCTAGAAGTATGGGACACTCGTCCAAACCAACCATATGAGCCCCTAACTCGAGGGGGTTACTAGTAGCGGTTGAAGAGTTCCACTGTACACCTTCTGACTCCATCATCAGACCCTCGTCACCAAGTGCATTGGTAGAAGTATGGGATAGGACACTCGTTCAAACAAACCAAATGAGCCCAAACTCAAGGCGGTTACTAGTAAAGGTTGAAGAGTTCAACTGTACACCTCCTGACTCCATCATCAGACCCTCGTCACCAAGTGTATTGGTAGAAGTATGGGACACTCGTCCAAACCAACCAAATGAGCCCAAACTTGAGGGGATTACTAGTAACGGTTGAAGAGTTCCACTGTACACCTCCTGACTCCATCATCAGACCCTCGTCACCAAGTGTATTGGTAGACGTATGGGACACTCGTCTAAACCAACCATATGAGCCCAAACTCGAGGGGGTTACTAGTAACGGTTGAAGAGTTCCACTGTACACCTCCTGACTCCATCATCAGACCCTAGTCACCAAGTGTATTGGTAGAAGTAAGGGACACTCGTCCAAACCAACCATATGATCCCAAACTCGAGGGGGTTACTAGTAACCGTTGAAGAGTTCCACTGTACACCTCCTGACTCCATCATCAGACCCTCGTCATCAAGTGTATTGGTAGAAGTATAGGACACTCGTCCAAACCAACCATATGAGCCCAAACTCGAGGGGGTTAATAGTAACGGTTGAAGAGTTCCACTGTACACCTCCTGACTCCATCATCAGACCCTCGTCACCAAGTATATTGGTAGAACTATGGGACACTCGTCCAAACCAGCCAAATGAGCCCAAACTCGAGGGGTTACTAGTAACGGTTGAAGAGTTCCACTGTACACCTCCTGCCTCCATCATCAGACCCTCGTCACCAAGTGTATTGGTAGAAGTATGGGACACTCGTCCAAACCAACCAAATGAGCCCAAACTCGAGGGGGTTACTAGTAACGGTTAAAGAGTTCCTGACTTCATCATCAGACCCTCGTCACCAAGTATATTGGTAGAACTATGGGACACTCGTCCAAACCAACCAAATGAGCCCAAACTCGAGGGGGTTACTAGTAACGGTCGAAGAGTTCCACTGTACACCTCCTGACTCCATCATCAGACTCTCGTCACCAAGTGTATTGGTAGAAGTATGGGACAAACCAACCAAATGAGCCTAAACTCGAGGGGGTTACTAGTAACGGTTGAAGAGTTCCACTGTACACCTCCTGACTCCATCATCAGACCCTCGTCACCAAGTGTATTGGTAGAAGTATGGGACACTCTTCCAAACCGACCATATGAGCCCAAACTCGAGGGGGTTACTAGTAACGGTTGAAGAGTTCCACTGTCCACCTCCTGACTCCATAATCAGACCCTCGTCACCAAGTGTATTGGTAGAAGTAAGGAACACTCGTCCAAACCAACCATATGAGCCCAAACTCGAGGGGGTTAATAGTAACGGTTGAAGAGTTCCACTGTACACCTCCTGCCTCCATCATCAGACCCTCGTAACCAAGTGTATTGGTTAGAAGTATGGGACACTCGTCCAAACCAACCAAATGAGCCCAAACTCGAGGGGGTTACTAGTAACGGTTGAAGAGTTCCACTGTACACCTGCTGACTCCATCATCAGACCCTCGTCACCAAGTGTATTGGTAGAAGTATGGAACACTCGTCCAAACTAACCAAATGAGCCCAAACTCGAGGGGGTTACTAGTAACGGTTGAAGAGTTCCACTGTTCACCTCCTGACTCCAACATCAGACCCTCGTCACCAAGTGTATTGGTAGATGTATAGGACACTCGTTCAAACAAACCAAATGAGCTCATACTCGAGGGGGTTACTAGTAACGGTTGAAGAGTTCCACTGTACACCTCCTGATTCCATCATCAGACCCTCGTCACCAAGTGTATTGGTAGAAGTATGGGACACTCGTCCAAACCAACCATATGAGCCCAAACTCGAGGGGGTTACTAGTAACGGTTGAAGAGTTCCACTGTACACCTCCTGACTCCATCATCAGACCCTCGTCACCAAGTGTATTGGTAGTAGTATGGGACACTCGTCCAAACCAACCATATGAGCCCAAAATCGAGGGGGTTACTAGTAACGGTTGAAGAGTTCCACTGTACACCTCCTGACTCCATCATCAGACCCTCGTCACCAAGTGTATTGGTAGAAGTATGGGACACTCTTCCAAACCAACCATATGAGCCCAAACTCGAGGGGGTTACTAGTAACGGTTGAAGAGTTCCACTGTCCACCTCCTGACTTCATCATCAGACCCTCGTTACCAAGTTGAAATTATCATAATATTGTATTGTCACGAGAACTCAATGTGTGTGCAAAGTTTCATAAAAATCGGTTCAGTAGAAGTAGTTGAAAAAGTTGTCGCAAGATTTGAAACAAAGATAGTAACAAACAAACAAATATACGGAGTCAAGCTAAATAAAACCGTTTAAAAACAAAGATAGTAACAAACAAACAAATATACGGAGTCAAGCTAAATAAAACCGTTTAAAAATAGCAGAATAGCAGAAAAATAATATTATGGCACTCGAACTGGGTGACTGTGCTCGAGTTCGGAGCCCCGGGCGCAGCAAATTTCACCCCCGAGGAGTTCAAAGTCCGGCTTGTGGCTGAGTATGTATAAGACAAAACCTACTATTGCCATGTTGGTTTTAGTTACGGCCAAGGAAGAAAACGCGAAATACAAGCGCGCCGTGAAGAAACAGTGACGTGACTTATCGCTTCCCGCGAGCCGACCTCACAGCACTAGATAATTGGAAAGCTCTCCACCACACGAACACACGTCAGAGCGATACGTTACACTCGAGGAAAATCACCTGAGTAAGTAGAGATATGGTGAACTGATGGGGAAAATATGGCGATTTTTATGGAACCTTTTTTTTATGGAAACTGACACGGTTGGCTACATCACCTACAGCATCCGTGATGTCAGCCCATAACAACGGGTGAACTAGGTGCCATGTCAGTGCTTCCCTTCATTTCATGTCCGCTACGCTGAACTGGACGGAAAGCACGAACTATTTACATAGCCGTTTCGACCGGCGTTTCGTTCAGTGCGGTGGTACCAGCCCGGCCGGGATAAACACTACAACCTAGTAAGGTAAGAAGGTAAGGGACCTACAGTTTAACGTGTAATCCGAACCACCCGTGCTCAGCCAGCATTGCTTACCAACAGTCGACCGACCGAGCTACCGAGGCTGAAGTACGGACCTACCTACTAACATGTTTCGCTACACCGCTTTACACCCGAGATGATGGGTCATGCCATCTTGTCGTAACTAGGTTATCTCCTATTTGGTCGTATTCGATGTAAAGTATTTGGATTAGTAATTAAAAAAAAAAATTAAGTAAGTAATCCGCTATAGTGGCCAAGTCAGAGGACCAAGAGCACATTGCTCCGACCAGCCAATATCACCTCCGAAAAGGTAGGTGCCATACCGGTGACGTTCCTTTGGATTGCTAGCTATACTGAACTAGAGGAGAACACAGCCGAAGCTGTTATTGCTTTTTTATGGAATCTGACATGGTTGGCTAGATCATCTACAACATCCGTGGTGTCAGCCCATAACACCGGGTGAACTAGGTGCCATGTCAGTGCTTCCCTTCGGTCGTGCCGGCTACACTGAACTGGACGGAAAACACAAACTATGTACATAGCCGTTTCGACCGTCGTTTCATTCAGTGCGGTGGTATCAACCCGGGCGGGTTGAACCCTACCACCTAGTAAGGTAAGAACGGAAGGGACCTACAGTTTTACGTGAAATCCGAACCACGGTCAGCCTCTAACGGTCGAGCGGTCACCAATACAAGTAATGACCGGCCCAGCGTTGCTGAACAATCAATAGCGACAGTCGACTGTCTGCACCACTGAGCTATCGAGGCTGACCACAGAAGAACGATCGGGCCACATCGCCCGCGCCCCAAGACCGGACTTTTTTGCTCTGTGAGGCTGACAAATGCGGTCATCTTACTTTCAGTACGGTAGTACCAATTCAGTCGGCTACAAATTGAGCCTGCCACCTAGTAAGGGGAGGCAAGGGAAGGAACGTGCAGTTTTACACCGGTTGCGAACGGTGACGCAGCAGGTGTAGGTAAGTACGTAATTTTTTCTGTTTGAAAAAAACTTATTGGTCTTCACGTCTCGGACCGTGACGTCAAAAGTCCAAGCCAAGACTGCGCCGACCACCTGCCGCTTATTTAGACCTATATTGTCATACTTTACAGTATTTAGTTTTACTTTGCTTGCAGTGAAGTAGGCTTCCGCCGCCGTTGAAAATACGACACTTGAGGAATATCGACAGTAATCGTCCTATCGTTCTATCACAAGAAAGCTAAAGTACGAAAGACATTTTTTTTTTTCAAGACAATGAAATAAATAAACGAACAAAATTATTATTCCTAATCTTTTATTGGTCTTACAGATAAAATGACGGACTACATTCGATACGAAGACATGTACTTTATCATAAACATCTCATTCGTTTACCTCGGCCTAGGCGAATGTTTCCAAACTCGCCAAAGAAGCAAATTATTCTGCAAGTTTCAATTAGTCCTCTTTGTCTACATGACCGTCATCAGCGGGTACGGAGCCGTCAGTGGCATCTATATGTTCTTCGTAGTTGTCTCCACTTCTGACAACGAGATGTACGAGTACTCCATCGAAGACGCGGCGCAAATCTTACCATCTTGTCTTCTTGATGCTTTCATGGTTTACATTGATGTCATCATTTTCTTTAAGAAGAAATCCAACAAGGAAATAATAAGAGCAGTTGCTGCCATATACCCAAAGGATGACGAAATAGATGAAGATACGAGAGCAATCCTTATGAAAAAGATGAAACCAGTCAAGCTTTTGATACAGTTTTACTCTGGATTGACGAATTTGCAGCCCTTTGGATTCTGTTTGGTACCGGTTTATATGACGTTTTTGATGAAGAAAGGATACAAATTGCCGTTTATGATGTGGTATCCTTATGATTTCACAGCATCTCTGGGCAATTATTTGCTGACGTTGTATACTCAATTCATTGCAGGTATTTTGTAATTTAAATCTGTGTGTGCATATAATTCAGCTTCTACAAATTGCGTCGTTCGGAGTATGTTCGATGTTCTTTTACTACCTACATGATTTATTTTTCAATCCTTTGAAACTACTTCTATATAAGGAACTGGAAAGAAATGAACAAAAATACTTTTTTTCTACAGTAACTGTCAGTTCTCCGATAGAACACCTAGAAAGCATGTTACATCTTCGTTATCACTCTCTGTACCTTTTTGACCAAAGCTCTCTTAATCTATCTTTCATTCTACATGTTCATGTTTCGCTTGCTCTCTTTCACTAATTTATTTCACAATTTGATAAAAATGAATCAACGTATTTTTTTTTTAATACAGCTGGATACACTGCGTTCTCTCTCGCAGCAGTAGACTGTGCCATTGTTATCATAATGGTTAATATCTCTATGCACTTGGAACTTTTGGCTCATAGGCTGAGGACTATATCTCCGGAGAAAGAAATATTGGATCATCAGGACTTAAAGACGGCGAATAATCAACTAGAGGAGATTGTGAAAGATCATGTTCATATTATCACGTAAGTTAAGTGTGAGGTCATTGTCAGTGTCGTCATTTTCAATATACATGATATTCAATATACAATAGACATGCCTGTCTCCCAAGGAGTAGGTAGATGCAAGAAATCTCCAAATGTCATGGTCCTAACACATTTCGGACGCCTCTTCCACACTATATGCCTGTCTCCCAAGGAGTAGGTAGATGCAAGAAATCTCCAAATGTCATGGTCCTAACACATTTCGGACGCCTCTTCCACACTATATGCCTGTCTCCCAAGGAGTAGGTAGATGCAAGAAATCTCCAAATGTCATGATCCTAACACCTTCCGAACACCGAGGTACGGATTCCTCGTAAAACTGTAGGTCCCTTCCCTCCTAATCTTACTTGGTGGTAGGGTTTAACCCGCCCGGGTTGGTACCTCCGCACTGAATGAAACGTCGGTCTAAACGTTATGCTAATGTAAATGGTTTGTGTTTTCCGACCAGTTCAGTGTAGCCGGCACGATCAAAGGGGGAAGCACTGACATGGCACCTAGTTCACCCGGTGTTATGGGCTGACATAACGGACGTTGTAGGTGATGTAGCCAAGCGTGTCAGTTTCCATAAAAAAAAAAAAAAAATCGAACGCCTCTTCCACACTGTATGCTTGTCACCCAAGGAGTAGGTAGATGCAAGAAATCTCCAAATGGCATAGTCCTAACACATTTCGGACGGCTCTTCCACACTCATAAATGTTTTATATACACATACTCGTCAGTTTCGGATACTGAAGACATGATAATTTTGGATCACATCTCTACCTCATCCCTCCTGCTTCCGCCCATATTCGTCACACTCGCCGGACATAGTCGGAACATCCATATGCGGACACACTATCTCCGAACGCACCGCTTTTCAAAATCGTTCCTTTGTCGTATCGCAGCTGTAAAATAGGGAACGGTCTTCTGCTGAGCGTTTTTCCCGACTCCCAAAAGCTGAGTGTCTTTAAAAGGCGTGTGAACAAAATATATTGTCTGATGACTTTTTCGTTCGTCTCTTAGCTGCCTATGGTTTCACAAGGAGAGGTGTTTTTGTCTGTGTCTGTCTTCATTGTCACAGGCCGCTTCTCTCTATAAAAACAGTTCTATAATTCTATAGAGATAGATTCAGATCTATCTGGGTACAAGTTTCTAGTCCAACTTGGAATATAGGATTGTTATTTTTTGGTAAAAAAATCACCTAGTCATCAATTATTAAGTTTTTTTTTTTAATTTCAGTCTGATAAACAAGTTTCAACGAATGTATGCGTCGATTTTATTAATAAAATACGTAATGACAGCGGGCCTCATTTGCCTTTGTCTCTTCAGCATTATGGTGAGTTGGAAATATTTGATAAGTATCGACAACTTTTGAATTATTTGATCATGCAGCCTCTATTGTTTTCAGATATCGTCTCACAATAGAAAAGTTAATTTTGTGATGTTCTTGAGTTCTATGCTCATACAAATGTTCATCATCTGTTGGTATGGACACGAAATCGTTGAAAAGGTAAACACTTTTTGGGTTTTAATCATAATTAAATTATGTAATATTTCGGATTACTAGAAATTTTATCTTGTTTTTTTTTTAAGAAACTCCAGTTGCCCGTTTTCCTATTGGTCGTAATACTAGTACCTAGTAGTAGCAGAATACTATTGAAAGTTTTGGCTACCCGTTAACCAAATGTTACCCACGGTACTATCAAACCGTTCAGCAGCTGGTACCATGATTAAACAAATTAAAAGCGGGACTCGATACCCGTACATTTATACATTGGTACTCTAACCTTTAAATCCTCGTTTAATTTAAGGTCTGTCTGGAGGTGTTCCCAATTCAAATTCGATGTCGTACAATATAACCGTATTATCGGATTCTTGCAATGGATTCGCACCAGTTTTGCTGCTGAGAACCAACCCGAGTCATGTGTGGCCCGGTACTTGAAAAGAATGGGCCTACTGTATTTCTCCTCGTATATGTCGTAAATGGAATCTAACCTAACATAGCGGATAATTACATGATGACGTGCTAAAGGGCGACAATAACCAACTCACACCTTGACATGGTCTTTCATGCAGTAGGTAGGTCGTTTTGTGACTTGTCCTAATATTTTGATTAACGTGGTCAAGTTATTTCACTCCAAGAATGTCTTGACAGAGTGAGGAGTTGTGCCGAGCCGCTTACGAGTCGAGATGGCTTGATCTGGATCAGCGCTTTAAGAAGAATATGCTGATTCTGCAGATACGCACTCAAAAACCGCTGGAACTCAATGCTATGGGATTCGCTAGGGTATCTCTGAGCGCTTTCACTTCGGTAAGTGTTTTCTTAGATGCAAAAAGTGGGCTTAATAAATATTTTGTTTAACCTGACACGATCGTCTCCGGTCAGAAAAGGTGTAAAACTGTAGGTACCTTTCCGTGCCTTACTACGTGGTTGAAACGAAATCCTTATGGTTCCACTGACCCACTAAAGTGGAGAGATGTACTTGAAAGTCTTCGTGACCCCACTGGTGGAGACGAGAAGTGGGGCCACCAGTCCGCGATCGAAATTATGATCCACTGGGTTGGTAAGCTGTACTGGACGAAACGATAGGACGCAGAAGATGCATAGCGGCCTGGGCTGTGTTCTCCTCTTGTCCATTTATTTATTGAACTTTGAACTTCCGACCTCATGCTTTTTTTTTTTTTTTTATGGAAACTTGACACGGTTGGCTACATCTCCTACAACAGTCTAGTCATTTGACCCGCTAGGTTAAATTTTGCCTCTTTGATGTCGTGAGAAATTTATTTTTATGGTAAGTATTGTAATTTGTGTGTTTTTTTTAGAACTACAAAATCTAAATCTTTAATAATAATTTTTATATCAATTTTGAGTATATGTGGTGTATTTTTATAATCTGTATATTTAAAATTAATGTAAATATGTGAATGTGATAATAAATGAATAATTATAATAAATAATAAAATAGAATAAAACTAAACCTGAACTTATAAATAAAAAAAATCTTCTAGTTCAGCCATTCCAGTTCATGGTCCCCAGGACACTTAAACGTTCCGTCTTTCAATTTCCAGGCTTATGATGAGACATATGAAGGAAACCTTGACACGCACGTCACGGGACTTATTCATAAGCAATTATCCGATGTAAATTAGATTTTTTTTTCAGATTGTGAAAGCTGGGTGGTCGTTCTTCTCTATAACACGGCAAGTCTTCGAGGAATCCCCTGCGGACGGAAAGATATAATAATTTTTATCTTAGTTTTTTATGCAGCTCTCTTCCATTCTTACTTTACTATGTGGTAGGGTTCAACCGAGGGTTCTGTAGCACCACGTTATTGGTCTTTTTAGGTTTCCGTATCCCGTACGGAAGCCTATTACTAAGCCGCCGTCTGTCTGTCCGTCCTTCCGTCCGTCTGTCCGAGGGCTGTATCTCTTGAACCGTAATAGGTAGCCCGTTGAAATTTTCACATAATATGTGTTACTATGGCGGATATAACAACAAATAATAAAAAAAAGAAGAAAATGTTAAAAATTAAGGGAGGCTCCCATACAACAAACGTACAATAAAATCGATTAGTCACGCTACTGAATAATAGATGGCGCCACAGGCTTTTATACATTGCATTGCTGAAAGACAAAACATAGGCGGATATTATTGATAGCGGATAGATACGGAAACCTCCGTGCGCGAGTAAAACTCGCACTTAACAGATTTTTTCTAGCCTTCTCACAGCTATCTGTTTTAGGTCGAGGAGAGATATATATATAGGAGAAGTGGGAGAGAGGGAGGGAGAGAGGGATTGAATAAAAACAATTCCAAATGCAGTCAAAAAAAGAAAAAAAAAAACAACAACAAAAATTTTCAGCACTCTAGACAAACAAAAATAACGTGTAACGGAAAAAGCTGACATAGCAAACGTTCCAGTATTTACACGGAATCAATAAACAGATATTTAATTTTGTGAATCTGCCAGTTTGTTTTACTTTCCGTCGTAAACTTGTCGCAAAGGAGCAGCTCGGTAAATTCGAAAGCATCTCACTTCTTTCAGAGGCGTAGCTTTAGTCGAAATTTCACTTATTATACAATTTCGTCGAATGCTGTTTTCAGTAAGCCATTTTTCGTGCTTTATGTGTAATCGTTATATGCTGCGCAATGCAGGCACACGGTTAATGGACTGTGAACTTCGGGAATTTTAATTACAATACGGTTTCCTAATACGTATTTTCGAATTATAAACTTCAGACCTAGCTAAGGACATAAAAGAACAGACCAGACAGACGAACAGATAGACATACAGACAGACAACACAGACAGACAGACAAACATACTGACAAACGAACAGACAGACATACTGACGAACCAACAGACAGACAGACATACAGACAGACATAGATACAGACATGAGTGGTCTGAGAGCCAAAGCAATTGCTCCGACCCGCCAATATTATTAATTCTGAGAAGGTACAAGGAGACTTCCCATTTTGATTGCTGGCTATATCGGTCTATAGGAGAACACAGCCGAGGCTGCTGTGCGGCCATCGTTCTTCCGATATAGTGGTTATCATCCCAGTCGGCTACAATTTGAGACCACCTAAGAAGGGACAAGGGGTAAAGCCTGCAGTTTTATCCCGATTCCAAACGCAGAATTAGCGCAGGTAATGTAGAAAAAAAAAACAGAGAAGACAAAATGTTCCGGATCGACGCTCGGGAAGCGGTGGACTGTATATCTTGAACTGGATCGGCAAGACGCCCGGCCACTCGGTCGACGACACGCGGTACGGGAAACAACGAAACGGGCACGAAATAATACGCCGGTGCTCAGTACAGTAACAGGGCGGCCTGTTACTGGAGCAACCACGGACGTAAACGGCGGGCTTGCGGTTGTGCGGGGCGACGCCAGCGTGAGACGCGCAGCGGAGAGAGAGGGACGGCGATAGAGCACTGGCAAGCTCGACGTAGGCACGACGATTCAACCGCTTCGGCGGGAATGTAGGCTTGCTGGCTCTTGAAGTTTTCTTGCTTTCTTCCTGTTGCTCTTCCAAGTGGTCCTCTCTCTCCGGTTGCTAGCTGCGGTCTGCCGAGCCGGTCGCAATGGCACCTATATTTATATGACTCCCCGCCCGCTCGGCCCAGCGTGCTCACGCCGCTCGATAATGCGCGGGCGGGGGTAATAGGCGCCCGGCTCGGCTATGAGTCCCGTTACGCGACTCTAACGCCCCCTACCTTGCCTCACTCGTCTCGTCCGTGTGTACTCCAGTAAAAGGCCAACCAGATATATTTATTTATTGAATAAAACTTACATCTAGCCTAGTCGGTATTCTAAAAGCTAATTAAATCTAACGGGCTAGGTCTTACGGACTATCTTATTCTACGGTTGTGTAAAATATATATTTCTTAATAACTAACTTACGTCTAACTTATATTATCTTAATTATACCTAGCCCGCGCCTATGCTACACTATGCTAACTTATGAAACCTACTTTATATCTACGCCGGCCGCTGCCTCACTACTCTATTTCCTACACTAATTTCCCTAAGCTAAGATGCGTCGGCTGCGGAGCTATCGTCGTCCGCCACATTCTCCCGCCGTCGCAGCTCCGCTCGATCCACTTGGGTAGGCAGGACGACGATCCTCTTGACGGGTCTTCGGAAGAGGTGCCCCGCAGTCGCCAGTCAGCACGTGTCCCTTGGGGAGTCTGCCGCGTCCTCGCGGCTCCCGCCGGTGCCCGGAACGGTCTGCCAGCCTGTGCGCTCTCCGCCACAGCGCTGTAGTTGCGCTGGTACACTGTGCCGTCGTTCCGTCGCAAGTGCCAGTGGATGACTGCGGCGTTCTCGCCGCGGCGCACGCTCGTGTGCTGAGCGGCGGAGGTGGCGTGAGGCCGCACAGCGGCGGCGACGGCGTGCGGCCATGCAGCGCCGGCTGCGGTAGTGTGCTTCCACGCAGCGACGGCGGCGGAGTGCGGCGACGCAGCGGCGGCGGCGGCGTGCGGCCACGCAGCGCCCGCGGTGGCGTGCTGCCACGCAGCGATGCCGGCGGCGTGCGGTGGCGCAGCGCGCTTGTCCGCAGCGGCTTGCGGTGGTGCGGCGTGTGGCCCCGCGACAGCGTCGGGCGGCAGCGATGTAGGTGGCCACGCGGCGGTGGGTGGCCATGCAGAGGCACCTGGCTGTGCCGCGACGGCGGTGCGCAGCCAGGTCTCGGAGGCGGCGGCCTCCTCTGCGTCGGCGGCGGGCGGCCACTCTGCGGCGGCAGCGGGCGGCGGCACGGCGGCGGCGTGCGCAGCGGTAAGTGCCGATGTAGGTGGCCACGCGGCGGTGGGTGGCCATGCAGAGGCACCTGGCTGTGCCGCGACGGCGGTGCGCAGCCAGGTCTCGGAGGCGGCGGCCTCCTCTGCGTCGGCGGCGGGCGGCCACGCTGCGGCTGCAGCGGGTGGCGTCACGGCGGCGGCGTGCTCAGCCGCAGGCGGACACGCTGCGGCGGCAGCGGGCGGCGGCGGCGTGCGGTGACGCAGCAGCGGCGGCGGCGTGCGGCCGCGCAGCGCCGGCGGCTCCCGCCGGTGTTGCTCCTTGACTGCCCGGTCAGCCCTCCACGCGAGTCCGCAGCTCTCCATCGGCGTTGTCGCCGAGCTCCTCCCGCCGTGCAGAACCCAGCCCAGCTGGGTGCGGGAGGCAACCGGCTCATCGCGGCGGCCGCTCCGTAGCTCCCTCGAGACGATGAGCGGCCAGTTGTCCTGCCCGATGAGCAGGGTCGGCGACGCGTGCTCGTACGCCAGCACCGGTTGGAGATCGGCGAGGTGGCTGCACCCTTGCAGCATGGAGCGCGTGACGGTCTGCCCGGGGAACCGCAGCCGGTCCACCGTTCTCGCGCCAACGAGCTCGTGCGCCTCCGTGTCGTGGCGGCCGCGTATCCTCAGGTTGACGCGCTTGGATTCGGCGGCGTTGACCTGGTTGCCGCCGATACCCAGCACTCGCAGAGGTTCTGGTCGGCCTCTCGCGCCCAGCAGTTCGGCGACGGTGCTGTCGATGAGCGTTACCGAGGAGCCCTCGTCCAGCAGTGCGAACGTCTCAATGGTGGTGGCTGGTCCGGACAGGGTAACCGGGACTATCTTTAGCAGCACTCGGTTGGCGTGTCTCGCTGCTGCTGTTACCTCTGAGCCAGGTGTAGCGCTGTCCTCATAACGCGTTGGGTCATGCAGTAGGGCATGATGGGCCCTGGTGCAGTCGCCAACGCCGCACTTCCGCGCCTTGCACTTGTTTCGCCGGTGCCTGCTCTTCATGCAGCGGAAACACATCTTCTCCTTCTTTATTATCTTCCACCGGTTGTCCATGTCGGCTGATTTGAACCGGTGGCAGTCTGGTAGCTGGTGTTCGGCCGAGCAGGCGGGGCAGTTCTCCGACGTCTCTTGTAGCTCGTCTTCGCTGCTGGCGACGTACGACCTTTCCGCGCCGCGCTTGTTCTGTTCGCCGCGGCGCTGTTCGGTCGTGCCTTTTCGCTCGCCGCTGAGCTCAAGCGTCGCCTCTGTGGACCATCTGTCGGCCTCCTCCTCCAGGAAGGCGGACAGCACCACCAGGGCTGGGCGAGGGTCGGTAGTATGCTCAGGGTGACGGAGCCAGTTGTTCTTCATGATGGCCGTGAACTTGTCTGTCACGGCCTGCACCAACTCCACGCTGTGCAGCAGGTGCTCGTGTCCGAGCCCCACTACCGCCTGCACGATGTTGGACACCCTGCTCGCGAAGGTACATATCTCGCGAGCGTTGTCTGGCAGCTTCGGCAGGGCTCGGAGCTTGCCCAGCTCCATCTTGACGAGCGCGTTTGGCTGGCCGAACCTCCTCTCGAGCGCAGTCACGAGTTCCTCCGCCCCGGCGGCGGCGGCGAGTCGGCTTGACACTGCCACCTCCGCTTGTCCTCGCAGACTGTGTCCGATCCGCGCCGCGTTCTCGAAGCTCGAGAAGTACCGCTCGGTGTTGCGGTAGGCGGCGCGGTATCGCAGCCACTTCTCCGGGGCTCCGTCGAACAGCGGCAGGTCGTAGAGAAACTTTGGCAGCTTCGTGCGTGCCACGTTCTCATACGGCCCCGTCGCGGCAGCGGCGGAGGCGGCGGCGTGCGGGAGTGCGGACGGCAGCGCTGCGCTGTCGGTGGGCGACGGCACGGCAGCAGCGGGCGGTGAGACGGACGGCAACGCCGCGGCGGCGGCGTGCGGCGGCACGGCGGCGGCGTGCCCAGAGGCAGGCGGGCACGCTGCGGCGGCAGCAGGCGGCGGCACGGCGGAGGCGTGCCCACATGCGGGCGGCCACGCTGCGGCGGCAGCGGGCGGCGGCACGGCGGAGGCGTGCCCACATGCAGGCGGCCACGCTGCGGCGGCAGCGGGCGGCGGCACGGCGGAGGCGTGCCCAGATGGGTGCGGGCACGCTGCGGCGGCGGTGGCGGCGTGCCCAGATGAGTGCGGGCACGCTGCGGCGGCGGCGGCGGCGTGCCCAGATGCAGAAGGCCACGCTGCGGCGGCAGCGGGCGGCGGCACGGCGGCGGCGTGCCCAGAGGCAGGCGGGCACGCTGCGGCGGCGGTGGCGGCGTGCCCAGATGGGTGCGGGCACGCTGCGGCGGCGGTGGCGGCGTGCCCAGATGAGTGCGGGCACGCTGCGGCGGCGGCGGCGTGCCCAGATGCAGACGGCCACGCTGCGGCGGCAGCGGGCGGCGGCACGGCGGAGGCGTGCCCAGATGGGTGCGGGCACGCTGCGGTGGCGGTGGCGGCGTGCCCAGATGAGTGCGGGCACGCCGCGGCGGCGGCGGCGGCGTGCCCAGATGCAGACGGCCACGCTGCGGCGGCAGCGGGCGGTGGCACGGCGGCGGCGTGCCCAGAGGCAGGCGGGCACGCTGCGGCGGCAGCGGGCGGCGGCACGGCGGAGGCGTGCCCACATGCAGGCGGCCACGCTGCGGCGGCAGCGGGCGGCGGCACGGCGGAGGCGTGCCCAGATGTTTGCGGGCACGCTGCGGCGGCGGTGGCGGCGTGCCCAGATGGGTGCGGGCACGCTGCGGCGGCGGCGGCGGCGTGCCCAGATGAGTGCGGCCACGCTGCGGCGGCAGCGGGCGGCGGCACGGCGGCGGCGTGCCCCGACGAGTGCGGCCACGCTGCGGCGGCAGCGGGCGGCGGCACGTTGGATGTGTGCTCAGGTGAATGCGGCACGGCGGTTGCACTCGGCCAAGCGTCACGGGTGATGACTGCTGCGGCGGCGGCGTATGGCGGGAGAGCGGCAGCGTGCAGCGGTGTGTCTGGCCACACAGCGGGGGCGGCGGACGGCGGCGGCGCAGTCGGCTCCGCGGCGGCGGGTGCCGGCTCGGCGGCGGCATACTGCGCCTCCTGCTCCCGCCGGTGTTCGCTGTGCGCTCTCACCCAGTTCTCGAGCCGACCGCGCTGTAGCTCGTTGTCTTCGTCGTCGCTCGACGAGGCCTGGTCGAGCTGCTCGGCTTGCAAGCGTGCGATCCGCGCCTTCATGACGCTGGCGCGCGCAGTTGCTTGTTTGGCACGCGCCGTTGCCTGCTCGGCTTGCGCAGTTGCCTCCTCGAACTCGACCTGTGCGAGCTCTTCTTGTTGCGCGAGCTCCGCACGTAGCCGCCTCGAAGACGCGGTCGACCGGGCAGATCGCGTTCTGCGCCCGGCGGACGCTTGCGAGCGTGGCGGGGCGACGCGCGACGCGGCGACGCGCGGCACCGGACACTGCACTGAGTCACCTTGCACTTCGACGTCATCGCTGCGCGGGGCGCGTACGGGCGCCGCGCTCGGTGCGATGACGTCATCGCGGCGCGGAGCGTCCGCGGGCTCGGTGCCCGGTGCTCTGACGTCACTACGGTAAGTGACGTCGGCGCGCGTCGCGGTACACTGCACTGTTGCACTTGTGTCCGTCGGGGACGACGTCCCCGTTTCACAGCTCGTCGTTCTCCCGTGGCTGTCCGAGGTCGTAGGCGGCGACACGATGAGCCCCGGCGCGGGTGTTCCTCCAACCGGCGGCACACGCGGCACGTCACACGGCGGCGTGACGTGCTCCGACGTAGATGCTCCTCCTGTCGGCGGCACACGCAGCGGCTCGTCGCGCTGCGGGTCGGTCCTCGGTAGCCTCGCGTTCTTCGTAGACCGAGTGATCGGCATCTTCAATCCGGCGCCGAATGAACCAATGTTCCGGATCGACGCTCGGGAAGCGGTGGACTGTATATCTTGAACTGGATCGGCAAGACGCCCGGCCACTCGGTCGACGACACGCGGTACGGGAAACAACGAAACGGGCACGAAATAATACGCCGGTGCTCAGTACAGTAACAGGGCGGCCTGTTACTGGAGCAACCACGGACGTAAACGGCGGGCTTGCGGTTGTGCGGGGCGACGCCAGCGTGAGACGCGCAGCGGAGAGAGAGGGACGGCGATAGAGCACTGGCAAGCTCGACGTAGGCACGACGATTCAACCGCTTCGGCGGGAATGTAGGCTTGCTGGCTCTTGAAGTTTTCTTGCTTTCTTCCTGTTGCTCTTCCAAGTGGTCCTCTCTCTCCGGTTGCTAGCTGCGGTCTGCCGAGCCGGTCGCAATGGCACCTATATTTATATGACTCCCCGCCCGCTCGGCCCAGCGTGCTCACGCCGCTCGATAATGCGCGGGCGGGGGTAATAGGCGCCCGGCTCGGCTATGAGTCCCGTTACGCGACTCTAACGCCCCCTACCTTGCCTCACTCGTCTCGTCCGTGTGTACTCCAGTAAAAGGCCAACTAGATATATTTATTTATTAAATAAAACTTACATCTAGCCTAGTCGGTATTCTAAAAGCTAATTAAATCTAACGGGCTAGGTCTTACGGACTATCTTATTCTACGGTTGTGTAAAATATATATTTCTTAATAACTAACTTACGTCTAACTTATATTATCTTAATTATACCTAGCCCGCGCCTATGCTACACTATGCTAACTTATGAAACCTACTTTATATCTACGCCGGCCGCTGCCTCACTACTCTATTTCCTACACTAATTTCCCTAAGCTAAGATGCGTCGGCTGCGGAGCTATCGTCGTCCGCCACACAAAACATGAAGAAGATACAGAAAGAAGACACAATTCTTGTAACAACATCGCGACGTATCTCACCGCGCATAATATCGATTCGATTCGCCGTCTCTTTGACGATTCATTTCGGACCAATTATTTTCCTGAAAGGACTAATTTATCTGACGGATGCCGTAAATTGGTTTCGCAAAGGATTCACTGGCGACACTCCTTCGCAGCCTTTGTGCTCTTCGCAGTTTTGTCGCAACTGTGTTGATAGACGAAGGAGGGGATTATAACTTTTAATTTTTAATGTTATAATCAAATACACGCTCCATACTGTATATATACCGTGTATTCTAGAGTCTTGAGGTTATTCCCGGTTAGATGGCAATAGGTCCGATGGTAACACCTTAATACTATAAGTTAATGGTAGGTCTTTGATGTAGGACGCCACTTGTGTCGACACATTGGCACCAAGTCACGTTTGGGCCTTTCAAGAGCGGCTGGCGCGGATGTGGTCGGGGTTAAGAATTGTCTACGTTAAGAGCCTCAAACACAACAAAATGTAGAAATATCATTCAATATTTCGAAATTGCTGCGTTTGTGGTTGAAACCCTCGGTCCGTGGATCAGTGAAGCCAAAAGCTTCTTGAAGAGGTTTGGCCCTCTGCTGGTGGACGCAACTGGCATCCCATACAAAGCTTTGCCATCCAGAGGGGTAACGCCGCAAGTTGTTTTGAAAACGCCCTTTTTGATAGTTATTTTAATGTTTGTTAGGTAGGTTTTAATTGTTTAGTTATTTATATTACTTTTTTATATTTTATTGAATAAAGATTATCTATCATTTCATTACATAAGAATGTTATCTGACCTAAACGTTCTAACGATGAATATTTTAAGATATAGGAGTGATTTAAAACATCCAAAGGTTGACTGGAAGAAATCTCGTTATATCATTGGCGAGCGCAATGGTACCAACCCAGGTGTAAGTCTTTAGGAATTCATTTTGCCTTTTCCCAGTGTTGTATTATTCAATAAAGAATATTTCATATCAACGAATTTTAGTTTTATTTAATTTTATTGGCAATCATTGACAAATGCATTGACCGGCGTAAGAGGATGCTATAAAGGGCCTGCTAAAAGCCAATTTCTGGCATCACCAATGTCACGTTGTCGATAGCATCTGTTAAAGTTAACCAAATTGCGGAATTCAAAGTGTGCTCCACTTCACTACTTGCACAGTGAGACATTTTGATCAAATTCGAATCAATTGATTTAATCCGAAAATTTCGTTACAAAATTATGCAGATTTTCTCCGATCGTGAGTACTTCCGAGCTCACTGCTTAAAATCTATATAAAAATTCTAAAGCCAAAATTCGTTTATGTCAGTGTAATATACACCGAACTAAATACAGATAGGTAGTTCAAACCACGAAGACGCGACGCGTCCCACTACTTTTTGTGCGGTTTTCGCGCGGTCCCTGCGGGGTGTGGAGAGTTTTATACTAAGCGCGACATGTCGCCCCGAGCCACCCATAAGGTGTCTAGCGACGGCCATGGACATTCGGTCGCATGCGGGGCTGCGAATGCCATGCCGGTCGGACAGGTGTCCATTCTCGCCTCTCTTGAAGGACCCGAGACTGTACTTTGGGGAATATGTGGGCAGGGAGAGCGTTCCAGAGCTAACCAGTTCTGTGGAGGAAAGATATGCATAACCGATTGATACGCATCCGGTTTGGCCCGAGCATAGTTGACACGTGACGCTCTCTCGTGATTGGCCAATTCATCGTAGTGTGTGTGCGTATAATCGAAGTAGTGTGTAACGATAGAACCTATGATATAACTAACACACTAGCAGCAGGTTGCAAACTTGCACTGTAAGCGATTCGGAGGAAGGGTGGGGCTCGTCTTCGTGGATTGAACTATCTGTACTAGAAGAGGCTAATCGCGATGTTATATGTTTATATGTCGGTAAGTACCAGTGTAGAGTGCGTGCCTTCACATATACAAATTGTCACCGCGAATACATTCCAAGGAACGAATTTACAAGTCATATCATCCTATAAAATATGTGCTAACGCTCCTTACTTTAATCAATCTCAATTAAGTACTATATATATGTAGATCACACATATTAGGCTATTAAGGCCGTAGCTATGGAACTTTTTCTATGGAGAGATTTATATCTTTAGTAACTATTAAGTAATCTGTGGCTAGGTGTGCTTATTATCACGACCGGCTAAGCTACCGAGGCTGACAAGCAAAAGCTCTTCGAAAAGAGATAAGTCATCGACACGGCGGCAGTGGCGGCTCGGTTGACTAAAAATTATACCAAATGTGACCGCTCCAGTTTGGTCAAATCTCCCATTGTGCGTCACTCGGACATACGAAATTCAATTTGACCCTCGTCAGGTCGGAAAGGAAACATCATTCAATAGACGTTTTGACATATACTTGAGATAATCAACTACAACTTTTACTTACTTCATCAGACTGCGCAGTCATCTAAGTACTTATGCTATATTTTCGGTTATCATTGGTGTGATTCAGGTGTCGTGTGAGGTCGGTACTTAAAAAAGAATAGCCCCACTGCATCTCTACCCGTGCATGTCGTAATAGGCGACTAAGGAATAAGGAAAAGATGCTGTGTCACCGGGTCTTGTAGGAGAGGGTCTTCGTACCTTACTTGCTGCTTGATAGGTATCTTGTCCTAGTACCCCGGTTGTCGGGATGCAGCGTGTGGTATGTATGTATGATTCTGGTCTCCTGATGCATAATAACAATAAGCGGCGGGTGACCGAGTGGTGTCTTGAAACTAACGTGTTATTGAAACTAACACGATTGGTTACATCAAGTACAGACATCCGCGATGTCTGCCCATAACACCTTGTGAAACTAGGTGCCATGTCAGTGCAGTCGGCTACAATTTGTGCGTACAACCTAGCAATGGGCAAGGGAAGGGACCTACAGTTTTACACAGGTTCCGCACGGTGTAGGTATGCACGTAACCTACACCTGCTGCTTTCGTCAGAAAAAACTAATTGGTACACGCCGACCGGATTCGAACCGCGGACCTCTCGGATAAGAACAACCACTCTTCACAACACACGCAGCTGCAGCGGTCGAGAGACTGCGGAACGCGCCAGCAGTAGCAGCTTCGACGCTCGCTGCCGGCCAGCCGGTCACAGCGACCGCCCTAACCTCCGGCGGATAAAGTGACCGCTCTTCTCCGCCAGCCGGCCGCCGCCGGCCACGGCAACAGCCCTATTTGATACCCATAGCTGGCTGCTTTGCATAGAAAAAGGTCGTAAGTCGGTGTTGTTTTTTAATTTTAAAAAATTTATGGTAATACAATTGAACAATCTACAACAATAGTATTCTGTGCTTGTGGTTTAGTTATTTATGATTGCAATAAAAATTACGTTTTACTCATTCACTTTGGCGTCAGATGAATGAAATCGAAATAAATAATGGTTTTCATCTGATTCAAAAGTGAATGAATAAAACGAAATTTTTATTGCACTCATAAATAACTAAACCACAAGCACAGAATACTATTGTTGTAGATTGTTCAATTTTATTACTATAAATTTTTTTAAATTAAAAAACAACACCGACTTACGACCTTTTCCTATGCAAAGCAGCGAGCTATGCGTATCGTCTTAATACCGTTTCTCATTCGCAGTTTCCTGAGTTCCTGGGTACTAAGCACTTGGGCATTTTGGAGCTCATGCCCGATCAAATCTAGGTCCCTAGCATGCGCCGAGTGCCTACATAGTAGAGCAACCTTTTCGAACCTTTCACTTACATTCACCCCATAAAATTAAATGCACTCTATCGTCTTATAGTTTTCTGAGTTATGAAGAAGGTGGAATTAGTTGCAAAATTAATTTTCCTTCTAGTCCATCCTGTAAACAACACCCCTTCAGATTTGCTTGAGTGAAATGTTGGTATAATAGGTACTAGAGTTTTGTACTAAGACTCATGCGCAGAGTAGTTCGCAATTTCTACCCATATGTTCTTGCTGCATCCCTCATAGAGAACAAATTGCAAGATCCCAAGTTTCTCTACAAAATGAAATTCAAAGCGTGTATAGTTCGAAACCGCCTCCTCCACTACCAGTAGGTTGATTCTGTTCGTAACTGGCCTTAACAAAAATATAAGGAACGTAGCTATAAAATGCCTACTGAAGCATTATTGTTTTAAAACCGTATAAGAATCCGCGATAGAAATGTTGAACAAATGATATGTGAAGCCGAAATACATAGGAAGTAGGTATTCGTTTTGTGGGTGTAAAGCGGACGATGCTCAATAAATATACAGAACCCAAAATAAGACATTTTAAACTATTTACACCAGGTAAATTAAATGCATGGATGCATGTAAAAAAAAAACAGTCATACGCTTTCAGAAGAAAAAAAAAAGGTAATTAATAGCGTAAAAATAAAAGTTTTGAATTGGTTGGTTCAGACATGTAACTATTCGATGAAAATTAATAACAATTTCCTGTAACAATTTTTTTTTCAAATCGACTCGATTTCTTAAAGCTCATGAAAATAATACTCCACTCGAAGGGGTTTGAATAAAAAAAAATGTTTTCATAGTTTGATAATGTGGAACTTGGCGCCCGTCATTCTGAATTTTCCATAAAAAGTATAGCCGACACGAAGGATATCAAGGGGACGAAATCAACAATGCCTCATGTTGAAATGGGTGGAGTAGTTTAGGTTCTGTTAAGGAGCGTATACTCACCGGGAAAATTCGCGGCGCGAACTTTAACTTACTCCGATTGTTGGGATACAGCTCGTGGTATGTATGTGTTTCGTGCCAATTTTCAGTAGGCAAAATATTCCTTACTGAGGTTGACCGCTCATACAACGCGCCGAGCCAAATACGGCACTTTGATTGGTCGGCGTCGTCGGCTCTCTGTCGTCTCATGTCTATGCTGACTTAGTATCTTCCTTTATTACTGCCGCCATGATACAATAAAGACGTGAGTGAAATCATAGTATGTATACCGGACGGCATATAACTTAGATCAGTTTGCGCAGGTACGGAAGTGTATTTGGGAGCAAACGGCGCGCACGCGGGGGCGGCTGGCCAGCCAATCATGTCGTCTGCAGGCGCTCTCCCCGCCGTCGCATCCCGCGCCCTCTACCAAAGATACCCTAAAATCGGCTAAAGCGCTGGTCCAAGTTATGTGCCGTCTGATAAAGTTTTAATACAAGTGTCTTGTCTCCAAACCAACCTAAATTCAATTATACATACAGTCCACTCAATCTCCACAAACTTTGTGGAACTTTTTTTTAAGAACTATTCCGAAGGAAAACCACACTACGCATCGATTTGTCCGACTTTAAACGACACGCCTCAGTATGTATGTATTTTAGGTAGAGACTAGTAATCATTTGGGTAAACTTTGGGTATCGAGTGGCAAAATATAATCCGAGCCGCGAACATTTGTTCGCAGAACGAATGTTTGTTCGCGGCGTGAACTTTGTTCCCAGTGAGTACTCTCCTTTATGGAACAGAGGAACACTCATAAATACATACCAACCATACTTTTGGCTCCGCCGTAATTGGCTAAAAAATAATTTTCACCGCTAAGGACACAGCTAATCGTTCGTATGGAATATTGTAAACAGTACTTGGATGGGTGACTGCTCGACCGTTGGAGGCTGACCGTGGTTCGGATTTCATGTTAAACTGTATGTAGGTCCCTTCCATTCTTACCTTACCAGGTGGTAGGGTTTATCCCGGTCGTGTTGGTTTCGTCAGCCTTGGTAGCGCGGTCAGTACTTGGATGGGTGACCGCTAGACCATTGGAGGCTGACCGTGGTTCGGAACTCCACGTTAAACTGTAGTTACCTTCCCTTCTTACCTTACTGGGTGGTCGCGGCCGAGTTGCTACCACCGCACTGAGCGAAATACGAAACGGCTATATGTGAATAGTTCGTGTTTTCCGTCCAGTTCAGTGTAGCCGTAATGAAATGAAGGGAAGCACTGACATGGCACCAAGTTTACTCGGTATTATGGGCTGACATCACGGATGTTGTAGGTGATGTAGCCAGCCAACCGTATCAGTTTCCATAAAAAAAATTTTTTTGAGGCGTTATATTTCGGCTCTATTCAATAGCACGTGTAGCTTCCAGAAACAGAATTGGTGCACATTACATTATATAACACAATGTTTCTTCAGACTACATAATATACATACATCTGTGAAGATACAAGCAGTTCTAAGCTACATCTCAGACGGTTGTGATGTAAAGAACACGGTCGTTAGTGTCGGCTAAAATAAATTAACTGTAACACAGACGCTGGCGCAGTTCCTTCAATTAATTACAATCTTGACTATGTAATCGTTTCATGTTTTAATTCCTATCCCTATACAGGGTGTAAAAACGGCGAGTACATTAAATTTAGGAAATGATTATTGGGATCAAGAGTAACAAAAAAATCAAATAACTTTTTTCTGAATTCCCTTTAAATAAAAAGTTACACTTTTCATACAAACTAATTGATTATTTTAGTGTAAAAAGATCTAATGACAACAGGGCGTCGCGGATGGGTGAAGAGCGGGTGAGACGTGAGCGCCTCGGACGGAGGTGTTGGTGGGAAGGGCGGGGGTTAGCTTTGTGAGTCGAGGACTGGAGGTCGGCAGGCGGAGGGAGCGGAGCGTCAACAACGCGTTAAATTACACTAGACGAAAACATACATTTCAAAAATTCATATCTCGAAAACTAGACATTTTAGAGAAAAACTTTATTTGCTTTTTTGTCTAGGAAAAACATGAGGATTGCGCTGGCGAAATTAATGTACTCGCCGTTTTAACACCCTGTATATTGTAAAATGCAGCATCCGCCATCTGTCTGCCTGTCTGTATATCTGTTTCTTTGTATGTATGTAGGTATATTCGTTTATAACTCGACAATTGCTTGGCCGATTTACATGCGATTTTCACGTACGCAATCCGACATATCGCACCCTCAGAATAAAACTGTTGTAAATTAGGGAATTATAGTTTTGAGATAATTGAGTTTTTCTGAATATTCGACTTTGAATTAATTAAATAATGCACAATACTTTCAAAAATTTCCTTTATTTTACCAAACTAAAAGTATATTACCCTCCAGAATATTTTACACAAATTCACTGAAAAATAACATTACAGGTTCGCCTGAAAAATGAATTACTACACTTTTGCACATAACTTATTTTTATAATTACGACAGTTTGACACCAACTTTACCTTAGTAAACTTTTACTCGCATACAAAAATAATGTAAGTATGCAATCACATTTTAAGAGTTGTTTCATTAAATTTATGTTAGATTTTTGTAAAAAATGTGATGTTGTTGTGGTATAAGATTTTCCTGGCAAAGGAAAAATTAAATCTTTTATTTTTTCATTGGAAAGTTTCGGATTTTGTGGGTACGCAGGTTCAAGAGGGACCGGTATGTCATTTGTGTATATTTACGGTCTACGTGCCATTCTCCCTTATATTTAATTTATGCCACGATTCATCATCGTAGTCGTTCTTGTACATCATAACATGAGGAGTGGTTTTTCTACTTTTAACATTTTAATGTCATTCCATTTCACAGTTTCTCCTTCTTCGTTCACTTTGAAATTATGGCCTAATTGGTCACAGAGTTTTAAAATTTTAAAATCGTTGCATAAATTAAATATAAGGAGAACAATTTTTACAAAAATCTAAAATAAATTAAATGAAACAACTCTTAAAATGTGATTGCATAAATTCTTTTTGTATGCGAGTAAAAGTTTACAAAGGTAAAATTGGTGTCAAACTGTCGTAATTATAAAAATAAGCTATGTGCAAAAGTGTAGTAATTAATTTTTCAGGCGAACCTGTAATGCAGTGAATTTGTGTAAAATATTCTGGACGGTAATATACTTTTAGTTTGGTCAAAAAAAGGACATTTTTGAATGTATTGTGCATTATTTAATTGTGTTGGAACTGAGAAAAATGTCTAATGTAAAATAAAAACTGTAGTAATCGTGTTTAGCCACTAGAAATTCATTCGATTGATAGTGCTAAACTGTAGTAATGAAAAGAGCTACACTTTTGCATTGACATGAAGCTTGAAAATCGATTAATGCAAAACTGTTGGGGTGAGTATTTTGTTGTAAATTCATTTTTAAGCGTTACGACAATTTTACACGTGAAAGATATGCACATTTAGATAAGAACCTCATACTTACTTCATTTTTTCAAATTTCACACTTACGACAGTTTTGTTCTGAGGGTGCGATATCTCCGGTAGATTATGTGAGGAAGCAAACTAACACACATACTTACATACATGCATGAATACTTATCAATACTAATAATTACAATAAATTAAGACCATACTATATAAATAAAAATAATAATAATATAATAATTAAATTAATATATTATAATAAATTAATAATACACAAGAGTCAATTGTGGATTAGGATAGTATTTATAAGTGTGTATGATTTGTATGTATTATGTATGTGTTCTATACATTATTTTTTAAGAAAAAAATTTTTTTGTTTTCCTTACAAAAAAAGAAACTTTTTATGAACAATTTAAGACATAAACAATTTAATAAAAATTAAAAAAATAGTATGCTAGTATGGTCTATTCCGTCTAAACTAACCTAAACGGTTGTCATATGACGGTTGTTTTTTTATTTTCATTTTGTGTTACTAAACTACCGACTGAAAATATAGTTGTAATAATCCTATAATGCACAGTCACTAACGGCCAGTTCCCTGCAAGGCGAAGATTTTACACCTGCGAATGTTTTTTTCGAAACATTACACAGAGACATCGAAACATTGGGGCGTGGCCATCCACATTTGTATGAAAACCATAGAGACATAATGTTTTTTTTCTCATATTTTTTGTGTATTGTTTCGAAAAAACATGCGCAGGAGACCCGCGTTTAGATTGTCAGAGACTGTAGATCCATCATAGAAGAGACACGCCTATCCACTTTAACCAGCAGATTCGAAAGTAAGGTGTACCTATGTGCAAAAAAAATACGTATCACCCAAATAGGATCTTTTTTTTTTTTTGTGTATGTGTATGTATTCCGGTTGTAGAGCGTCGTCGTCCCTGTCGTACAGAGACGTGCGAGTTCGTGCTTCATGTGGCAGTGTGGTGGTTATTGCAAACATTTTAGTAAAGCACTAAGTGCATTTAAAAAAAAATCCAGTGTATTTTCTTGTCAGTTCTTCTTCGCTGTGATAAATAAACAATAAACAACAAAGGAGTTATGTAACTGGCCTGGACTGCTGGTAAAATTGGCACTTAGCCAACCATCCACGTAGAAACTGTAGGTCCCTTCCCTCCTTACCTTACTAGGTGGTGGCACTGAATGAACAGTGTCGGTTGAAACGGCTTTGTAAGTACAAAGTTCTTGTTTTCTGTCCAATTCAGTGTAGCCGGCACGGCCGAAGGGAAGTAGCGACATGGCACCAAGTTCACCAAGGTGTTATGGGGTGACATCACAGATGTAGTAGGTGATGTAGCCTGTGTCAAAAACTAAAACAAATTTCAGGTTCCATAAAAATCCAACTGAATGAAAACAATTTGGTTTATTGATCAGCAAAATATACATAAAAACAATAAATTCCAAAAACAATGCAAGTATCCATAGGCCAAGTTGGTAGCTTTGCTCGGCATTGTTCTCCGATAGTGCCCTTGGTCGTTGTGGGTTTGGAACAAAGTTGGATTGGGCCTAGGATCCCCGCCAGGACACTTGCTATAGTCGATACTGAGTTCACAGTCCTGAAATAGATAACAAATTTAAATTCAACGATGAATCACCATTGGTAATGGATAGGGTAGGGTCAATAGTTGAAGCGTTGCGTTGACGACTCATTCCGTACTCAGAAAATGTTTCAGAACATAAAACAATATGCTTTCTAAAGGGTTTCACAGGTCTGATAGGTCTAACCGTCGCGTCGAGGAAAATAAATAGAATAAAAAAATAAATAAAATATAGGCTGGCTTAGGGCATCAATTCGGATTCGCTAGATGACGCTAGTCGACTTAGTGCATGAATAAGCGCTCTTTTGTTTGTTTATATTATTAAATCTAAATAAAGTCACAAAAGTCTAAATAAATATTGTAAATCTAAATGAAAATAAAACTAAATTATATATGACATAATGTTATGACATTGAAAAGTTAAATAAGTGAAAACTACGGTTTTTCATGGTGAAAATAATTAGTACAGTTCACTTCACAAAATACACCGAATTTTCATTATTTCAACTGTAAGTGCAAATATGGTACTATTTATTTTCGTAGATAGAAACTTGCCCCAAATTTAATATTTACTGGAAAACAAATATCGCAAGGTGACTTTCAAACATTACGTTAGTTAACGAAAGAAATAGCGCCATCTGCTGTCGAGTGGGCGCTATACAGCACAATTCACGATTCAATGAATAACAAATAACGCCATCTAGTCTTAACAGAGCACTACTTGTGCTGAAAGTGGACATCAAGGTTTAACGCCATCTGTTATCGCACTACAATGTCAATATTCACCTCGAACCATTAAATTTGATCAGTTCAGAATGATCAGAAGAATCAAACGTACCACTAAAGGAAGAAATGATAAAATCACTTTCAGTAGACATAGAAAAGGTAAAGAATTTGATTGTAGTACTTACAAAGGAAATTGACGATAGCGCTGAAGAATATAGTAAGAAGCTAGCTAAAAATAGTGCAATTAAAGCGGAAATAGTGGAACAAGAAATAATTATGTATGACGCTATGGACGAACGTGACAGATTAAGTAAAGAAAATAAAAGATTACATCAAGAAAACCAAAACTACGACAGCGCGCTTCACTTGATGAAAGAATATGAGGGAACAATATCTTTATTACGTAGCTTAAATGAGGCAAACGGCCCATATTCTTACGAACGAGCAAGTACTAGTGTGCAAAGCTTCAAAAGAAATCTAATCAATACCCATCGACGTAGACGCTGGACTTTTCCCAATCTCAACCGCAAGTACCGACTGGCATTGCAAAGATTGAAGCGACGAAACCGCCCGAAACTGAACGCTTTGGCTCAGGATCTCGGCAGTTCCATGACTGATGCACCGCCCGATACCGAGGATTCCGCCGGCACCCCAACCGAGGCACCAGCCACAGTCCATGGTACTTTGTGTAACCTACTAACAGGTGCCCAGTGCCTAGCCAGCGCCTCGACTAACGCGCTGGCCGGTATCCAGAATTTTGCCAACGCGCCAACCGACGCACCAGCCGGTACCCATGGTCTCACAAACCCAGAACTCCAGGCCGTGCGCAGGGAACTCAGCTAGGATCTCACAAACAAAAAGGACGACGTACCTGTCGGGGCCCAAGGTCCCTCCAACATCTAAATCTGCATAATTAGGGTGCCCAGGATCCACGAAACACTTCAACTGACGCAGTGACCGGTGCCGAAGGTCCAGTTGGCGCTAGGACTGGCACACTGGGCAGAACCCAGATACCTGCCGACGGAACGACCCACACACCATCCATACAAAAATAGCGTCACGCCTGTTTCCCGGTGGGGTAGCAGAGACAACGGATTTCCACGTGCTACGATCCTAACACACCTCTGCCGCCTCTTCCACTCCCATAATCCATCACACACACCATCCAGTGCTCAGGATTCTGCTTGTGCCAAGACCCACGGACTGAGTTCCTATGATCACGCCCTCGCTTTGACAGACCTGCTAATCCCCACCCTGGAATCCGTCAGCGCACCGATTGGCCCACCGGCGCCGGGTACCCAGGATTCCGCCCTGTCGACGCCCCAGTTAACCCCTCAAAGTGCCCCTCAAAGAGTTTGTATTACGTCGCCAGCGACGCAATACAAACTCTTTGGCCAATGCAAATAAAAACCATTCTGCGTATGTTAAGTGTATTAGGAATCTGTTAAATGTACATATGTAACATGAAACGTTTGAAACTTGCTGTGACTTAAATTATGTATGTAAAACAGAATAATACAATACTTCTTAGTTTAATAAACTAAAGGAAGATATTTTCCGTTTGAATAACAAAGTCCATGACATGGTATCGAGAGTAGAAGGAACCAACTAACTATGTTAAGCTAAATACCAAAGATTTCTACGATGATGACCTAGATAAACTTGCCGAAACTATCATTATTGCAAACAAAAATTTACAATTGTCGAATCTACGCTTTCTGACGTGTTCAAACCTAACAACACCTTCAATAATAAATCCAAGAGAAATTGTAAAATGCAAATAATAGGAGTGCGCGTCGGGAGGGGAAGAGAAGAGAAGGGTTAGAACAAGTGACAGCCGTTTTTTATGAATGCCAACATCACCTCTACTGACAACATAGTAATAGGACATCAGAAGATACAGGGATTAAGAGGTAAATTACTGCTGCTCGATATGTGCTTAACAGAATGAATTTAATTTAGACACATTTTGTAGAACGGAGACACGGTTAAAAGAAATCAGTATACATAACATAAAAAATACAAAATCGTTAGCAGCAGTCATAGAAAGAAACACAGTATACCATGATTATGGTGAAGGAAGGTATTCCAGCAAAAAATAGACCGGATATAGTAAGTATGACAGAAAGCATCACAGATTTTGAATCAAGTTGTGTCGAGATGGATGGCCTTATAGTTTTAACAGTTTACAGATCGCAGTCAGCTGAATTAAATATATTTTATTCAAAATTAGCGGAATGCCTCTTTAAATTAAGCAATAAAAATAAGAAATCCTTAATAATTTGTGGTGATTATAATATAAATTTTCCAGTCAATCTGGAAAATTCTCATGAACTCAGTTATACTTGACAGTTTCCTCATGAAACAACAAGGTTTTGTTTACACAAGAACGACGGAAGAATCAAGGACATGTATAGATAATATTTTCACTAACTTACAAGTTTTTGAAGCCAAAATCATAAATAATCTGAAATAAGACCAATACGGTCAAATAATACACTTTCCTTATAAGTGTTGTAAGATCGTTAAAATAAAAAAATTGTAAACGTAGGTTACATGAGAGTGAAAAATTTAGAGGATTAAAAACGTCACTAAAAAATAATTTGAACATTTTGACAATGAAATGGACTTTAAAGCTTTTTTCACGACATTTGTGAGGTCTTTGGGTGGTATACATATTCCAGTAAAAACGTCGAAGAATAAACCGAAAAAATGTTTCAATAACTGGACTACAGGTATTGTAAAATGTAGAGACTTTACTCTTTGTTTTATATGACCTCTTGAAGATTTTTAATAACGAAAATTTTAAAAAATATGTAAATACTTACATCAAAATCTTAAAAATAGTGTATTTTTTGGCCAAACAAAACCACCTGAAATCGAGAATAATAGAATCTAATAATGAAATTAAAACCGCCTGGTCAATGATTAAAGAAGGAACGGGTAGGGAATCAAGCAATAAAATAAAAGTATTAAAGAGTTAAAAACTGAGGATGATAGAATAGAATAGAAACTCTTTATTGCACACAAATTGAAGTAAGAACAGTAAACGACAAGAAATAAGAAATACAGAAGTGCGCAAAAGCGGACTTATTACTACAAGTGATTTCTTCCAGTCAACTTTTGCGAGATGAGGAAGAAAATACAGAGAAAGAAATATGGGTAGTACAAGCGAAAGGGAGGAGGAATTATTTTATGAATATACCTACATGTAATATACATACCAATTTATACAGTACATAAGATACAAACAGCATATATTATGTACATACATACACATGTATAGAACGTAGATATTACATACAAACAATACATATTATATTATACTAATCCACAAGTGAATACAAAATAGGCAAAATTAATGAAGGAAGAATTTCTTCAATAAGTTTTTAAAATAATTTAAAGTTTGGGAGTGACGGACGTAGTGCGGCAGCGAGTTCCATAGACGAGCAAACTTTCTTTTCTATCATTTGTTTTTTTTTTTTTGATTTACGTTTTTGTTTATAGACGTCCAGAGATACCAGCCTTTCGGCTACAAAATCCAGACGTCTACTACCTGCACTCTTGCGAGTACAGTGATCATGTATGCCAGATCGAGGCCCCATAGCTGCTCTATCGAACATCCGTTCTTCCGAAATAATCCCATGGGAAACACAGGCTGCGACCTTTCCCCAGCCGATCCGAGCCACCACCCGTCCACCCGAAGGAACCCCCGACCGAAGTCGAGAGCCGGGGGTGAAGCCTTCACTGCCACTGGGGTCAGCACCCTATCCAACCGCAACCTGTGCCCAGGGCCTCAGCGTTTTGTACTAGCCCAAAGGCTTTTGTTTTCACCAGCTATGTATATGCGTGGAAGTGCATATGACCACCACCTAATGTGTACCGGGGATCCACCGGTCTCGAATGACAGACTTACGTCAGCGTCATTAGCTCGTGAGAAGTCCATCCCACATCCACATATAAGTGTGTGTAGCACCGACATACCGATCTACATTATTCGCATGTCTACCAATTCTCCACATTGGTTACGGAGCTCTAAGTGGCTCACCACTCGCAGCTTTCGCTACTTATTCCCGTGTTAGGTGCTTTAACTACACAAGTACGGAAGCACCAGGGAATCAACGCTAAACCACAACCCCTGCGAGACCAACTCCAGTGTTCCGTGCAGAAGCACGAAGCATTCTGGGGCTTTTAACGGAACCCCGCAGTACTCAACCCAGCGTTTAGGGTGGTATCTCATTTGACCCACCGACCTGAGTGGAGTCAGCAGCGTGAGCTAAGAGGAGGCCGAAACCCCCAACTTAGTACTCATGTTAGACTAGCAACGTTTAATGAGTAATCGTCGAGAACAAGTTCTCTACCACACATTATTTCTAACAGTGACGCCCGTTACACCGCCCAGTTGCGGGATAGGGTAGCCAACTGCTAGTTTTAAGGGTAGCCACCGTGTGGTCTGCATAGGGAAACGTCACGGATCCTAGTACCCAACTCCGACACCTTGGACGACTAAACGCCTCTGCGACCCCGTACAAGGGTCGCTAGTACGGGTCTATGGATACTGGTGGCCGGGCCCGACACCTTGGGTAGACCGAAGTCTACCACTGCGATCGCTCCCCAGCGACTACCGACTCCATAGACGAGCAGAATGGACAGTAAATGAATCGGTGTAGAAACCAGAAGCGTGACGTGGAATCCCTAGGATGTTAGAACTAGAGCGGAGAAGAAGGCCGTGAGAGGATAGGGGGAGGAAGCGAGAACGAAGGTAGTTGGGAGCGTTAGGATTGTTTAATACGCCATATAAAAAACTAAGGATATGACAGTTTGGTAATTTATCCGATGGAAAAATAATTTCTAACAAATTTAATAATGTTTTCTGCACAATAGCGAAAACAGTCACGAAAGATTTTAAATCTGACGAAAAAAGGTCAATGGAATTCATAAAAAAATATACCCCAAGAAACCAAACAGCGGCTAAGTTCGAAGTCACGTCTGCATCAAAAGTGAGAAAAATAATTAAAAAAATTTAATCTAACATTATTTTGAGCAAACTAGAACATTATGGCATTAGAGGCACGGAATTAAATCTATTGAGAAACTATTTTAAAGACAGAAGTCAGGTTTGTGAAGTAAATGGTGCCATTTCGAATGCGCGTAAATTTGAGCTAGAAGTTCCACAAGGGTCTATTCTAGGCCCGATACCTTTTTCAGTTTACATAAATGACCTTAGCATACGTGAAAATGAAAATTGTGAAATAATCATGTTTGCCGATGATACTCATGCCTCTTAAGGTACCACCATAAGGTATTAGACATACCTACTATGAAACAAAGTATAAAAAACAGTGAAACTACTTCAATTGTGGTTTGAAGCAAACTATCTAATGTTAAATATAAGTAAAAACAATGTAATTAATTTTGCTCTTGGTTCGAAAGCGAATCAAAACTCTCCAGTCTTAAGTTTGTAGTACATGATATTGACTACTTAGGCATAAGACTGGTTCGAAAATTAAATTTGAAACTCCAGATATATAAAGTAGCAAAGACATTAATTAAGTATAGCATTTTATTCTATAAAAAAAAATCAAGAACTCTGCGGTGCTTAGGCAGCCAAAACAGTATATTTTGCATACTTTCACAGCGTTATGACCTACGGCTTATTATTCCGGGGTACTGCTGAAAAAGCGAATAGGATATTTTTATTGCAGAAACGCGCAATTAGAAATATTAGAGGATTGACACCGTGAGAATTGTGCCGCGAGGTGTTCGGAGATCTAAAAATAATGACTCTCACAACACAACTGAATATATGTATTTATCAAAATTTCATGTACGCTAGAATTTTTTTAGAAAATACTCCATCTCATGCCGACATACACAATCACCACACTAGGTTAGAGATCATAATAAATTAGGATTCGAGAGCATAGATTAAAAGTAAGTATCTAAAAGTTTCCTAGTTAAGAGTGTACAATTTTATAATAAATTGAACAAAGGCATTAAAGACCTTAATGAAATAGAATTCAAGAGGAAAATTAAAATAACTCTAACTAAAACAAGTTATTATGATTTAAAAGAAGCGCTTGATAATAACTTTAATCTAGTAAGTTATATTCACTTTTTATTGTAATATTTTTTTCCCTATTTACACTTTGACAACGTTGTTATTTCATATTAATTGTATTGGTTTGTGTTTTATTTGGATTTGACATATTTTGTTATAACTTTTAATTTTTTTTAATACACAACCCATAAACGAAGTCTCCTTATACCGACCGATTAGCCTCCTGCCTGTGCTGTCCAAATTGTATGAGAAACTATTCCTATCAAGGCTAAAGCCCATAATCGACGAGGAAAATCTCATTCAGAATCACCAATTTGGCTTCCGAAGTCACCACTCGACGATAGAACAAATACACAGGATAGTCCAGAAAATAAGACATACGTTGGAAACGAGGGAATACTGCTCAACCGCCTTTCTTGATGTTCAACAGGCATTTGATGGAGTATGGCACACTGGTCTTCTGTACAAACTTAAAAAGAATTTGCCGTATACTCTCTACGAACTACTGCAGTCATACATCTCCGGTATAATTTTTCAAGGAAGGGTTGGTAGTAGCTGTCCTCTTTTTACGAAGTACGACCTGGAGTGCCCCAGGGGTCAGTACTCGGGCCAGTGCTTTACACATTATTTACGGCAGAATGCCCCGAAACTCCCGGAGGTCTTTCTGCCACTTATGCAGACGACACAGCCGCATTCGCAAGCGACCGTGACCTCGGCGGTCGCCTCTGCAACACTGCAAAAACATCTGGTTGCAGTGAATTCATGGTTAGAAAAATGGAGGATAATAGTGAGCGCTACCAAGTCTACGCACATTACCTACACTCTGAGAAGAGGCAATTGCCCTAATGTCCAACTGGGAACAACAAGTTTACCACACCAGAATACAGTAAAGTATCTTGGTGTTCACTTAGACAGAAAGCCAACTTGGAGAGAGCCCATCCATGCTAAGAAGAAACAATTGAACATAAGACTAAACAGCCTTGAATGGCTCCTCCAAAGTCGGTCAAGTTTGAGTTTGGAGAACAAGCTTCTTGTCTATAACGTCGTACTTAAGCCAATATGGACATACGGGATCCAGCTGTGGGGAACGGCTAGTAACTCAAACATCGAAATATTGCAACGCTTCTAGAATAAATTCATGCGCATGGTATCAGGCGCACCATGGTTCGCTCGTAACGTAGAAATCCACGAATAGCTCGAGATAGCAACAGTGAAAGAAGAAGCACAAAACTATTGAAAAAAGTATCACTCACGATTAATCAATCATGTAAACGCACTTGCTGTCGTTTTGGCCGACACCGAACATGACATAAGGAGACTGAAACGTCAAACAATAGCAGACCTGCGCAATGTTTACAAAAAAAAACCATCTTCAGTAAAGGGGGTAATACTAAAGGGATGACCCACACTACATGCCATCAAACTGTAACATCAGTGAACCTGCTAGAGGTGCAAGCACCGTCGCATGGTGGACACTAAATAATAATAAAAAAAATGCTTTATGTAATTCAAACCACAAACAATTTACAATTGTGTGAGAGAGAGAGAGAGGAGAGAGAGAAACATTTGTCACCTGATTGAAGTCTCTTTCGGAGATGACGACAATGAATTTCTGTAGAATGAATACTTCTTCGTTATTACATCTCTTCGATAACCTGACCAGTGTGCAGCGTCGGAACAGGGCGCGTTCGCTGAAGACACATAATATTTTAGTTTACGTAACATGTTACATCCAAAGACCATACCAAACTAGATAGAGACACGGTGCTGAGGCTCTGCGCTTGCTTCGCCAAAAGGAATATGAACTTATAAATGAATATGATTGGCCGAGCGCGCACAAGCGAGCGGTAAGAGGAAGCGACGCACAAAGCTATAATGTGTTAAAAAGAGACAAATCGTTTTCTTGCCGTCTTTCTCCGCTCTACAAGGATTGTCTGTGTCGATTGCAACCAAGGGAGAGGGGATGCCGGAGTTTTGGAGCATGATTGTCGAGAAAATACTTATGGAGCACCGCGTCTATCTAGATTGGTACGGTCTTAGGTCACATCCCAACGGTTAATTTGGTTAGAATACTTCTTGGCATCAAGGTTCGGATATTGGCCAGATCGTCTTGCTTCTAGGTAAAACAGCTAATTAATTAATTATAATTAAAAAATCAAAGGAATATTGAAAAATTATTCTTCGAGAATGCAGCCTGTTAGCGTAGCTGTGCTTTATATTTCTCATTATACACGCCTCTGCCATTTTTGAAAGCAAACATTTCCACAATACACAACCGAACACACGTTTTGGAGATATTTTTTTCTTAGGAATGGCATAAGCCTACCATGATTACCCTAACTAGGCGACCAGGCTGCTATTTCAAAGATATATATTTTTCAATTATAATTTATATTTTTTTTATCCGATCATGCGAAGCAAAAGAGGGGTAATGTTTTTAATAAATTAATTAGCTCTATTTTACATACACATGATCTTCCGGAATTAAGGCGAGCTAAATAATTTAAAGATGAAGTTAAATAATTTTTTCAAGGCAAATAATTAACTTATCATAACGATACCGAGGTAAAGTCCCTCGAACGCAAACAAATATAAAATAAATAAAAACTAATTTATGAAACTCAATAAGAAATAAAAATAAATAAGTATAGACGGTATTAGGGGAGGAGGAAACGACAAATAGGAGCGCTTAATGCCGCGAGGCATTCTATTCTAACTAAACTTTAGGATGTGAGAGAGACATGCAGGCAAACAGGAATATTTTTGTACTCGTATGTATGTAATTTTCCGTTCAGTTCAGTGCAGCCGGCACGACTGAAAGGAAGCACTGACATGGCACTAAGTTCCCCAAAGTGTTTAGGGGTGACATCACGGCTGTAGTCGGTGATACACTCGTAGAAGCCAATTATTAATTTTTTTTATGGAAACTGACACGGTTGGCTACATGACCTACAACATCCGTGATGTGAGCCCATAACACCGGGTGAACTAGGTGCCACGTCAGTGCTTCACTTAATTTTATGTCGGCTACACTGAACTGGACGAAAAAAACGAACTATTTACATAGCCGTCTCGACCGGTGGTATCAACCCGGGCAGGATAAACCCTACCACCTAGTAAGGTAAGAAGGGAAGGGACCTACAGTTTTACGTGGAATACGAACCACGGTTAGCCTCCAACGGTCGAGCGGTCACCCATCCAAGCACTGGCCGCGGCTAAGTGTGCTTAAAACAGTTTACCGACCGCACCACTGAGCTACCGAGGCTGACGAAAATTATGTCAAGTTATTTAAAAAAAAAATTCTCGTCTTACCAGCAGAGATAGAAATGATTCTCATAGTGGGTCCACGGAATTGTTGTTTTCCTATGTTCTATAAGTGCCGTTTGGAAGAAATTGAGACAGTACTCTAAATCCTTTTTCACGGCTGCAACACATCTGCTATTCTTTTTGTAATCTGGAAAAAAAAAACAGCAAAATTGTATCTAGTTATTGGGCGCATGGGGCGCCAGTGGGGCCGGTTGTATGGAGGCGCGGAAATTATTCAATAAGTCCGTAAATTTTTGACATATTTTCACAATTCTTTTTTTGGTTACGATTGGGAGATTAATTAGCAGCCAAATCTTCAAATAAAAAAAAACACAAAACTGCATACGAAATCAAAAACTCGGTCATTTTGAATAACGTGTAATGTCGCCAAAGTAACACGATAAACTGACCGACACCTTATTATTACTGAAAGAAAGACTTAGATTATATTATTTCTGCAAAAGTCATTAATGATAACATAATTATTCATATTCTTTAACTGATGATTAACTAACTAATGAGAGCGCGCCTACCATAATCCGCAAGCTTTAACAACGCGCACCCTTACGAGGTCGAAGTCCAATAACTTCTAGAGGGGCAGGTAGGGGCAGCTGGAGTTATATAGAAATTATAGCCTATTAGTTACCTCGTGTAATGATATAGTTCACTGAGTGTAGGTACGTGTAGCTAAATTTGTATGTCTCCGTGTTTTCGAATTTTCATTTAAAAATTGTGTACTTATAATAACATAATTTCTTTTCATAAACCAATAAAACCTTATTTGCTTTTTTACTTGGAAGTGAAGGTATGATGTCTAGTGAACAAACTAAAAAAATACATTTTCAAAATAATAACAATTCTCTGCTTAATTTATTATTGAATTTACACACTTTCAATTTAGTGAAATTTGCAAAAGCGACATGTGCAATGTTTGAAAATTTTTGTGAAAGCACATAATTTTATTAAAAAAAGGGCTCCTAGAATAAATAAATCATCTATTGAACTGCCGATTACAATAGTATTATCTACCAAGTTCCAACAAAAATGATTTTTAATATTTTCCGCCACCACTGTGCGCCTGGGCGCATTTTATTTTATTTTATTTTATTTTATTTTATTTTATTTTGTTTTGTTTTATTTTATTTTATTTTATTTTATTTTATTTTATTTTATTTTATTTCATTTTATTTTATTTTATTTTATTTTATTTTATTTTATTTTATTTTATTTTCGTTTTCCATTCCTTTTATATTCCAACCACCTACTATGTTTTCAACGCGCTAGCGGTCAGTCCTGCCCAGTAATTTTTTTTTAAATAAAAAGCGCGACATCTGACCCCGAGCCACTCATAAGGTATTTAACGACGCCCATCGACAGTCGGTCGTAAGCGGGGGTTGCGAATGCCATGCCGGCCTGACAGGTGCCCATTCACGCCTCTCTTGAAGGACCCGAGACTATACTTTGGCGGAAATATGTCGGCATGGAAGAGCGCTGCAGAGTTTACCAGTTCTGTGGAAGAATCATCTGCAGAACCTATTGGTACGCATATAAGGTATTTCGGTAGTCATGTCATTAACTTCGGGAGGGCTACACATTCAAATAAACACGTTACGCAAAAAAAAAATTATGTTAAAGTATTACTTTTCGAGAAATTTAACAAAACATGTTTGCTACATAAACATTAACCTGTGTGTAACAGTAGGTAACTTGCATTGTACGGGGTCAATGACCGTACTATGCTCAAACGCAGAACAGCTGTTTGTTGTAAGTAAGTCACAAGGTCATAATGATCGGTTTATACAGCTACTTATTTGATTTTATTTTTTTGTTAGGAGAAAAAATGCTCCTATAAACATATTTCTTACGAAAAGTGTTTATTTGAGTGTGTATGTAACCCTCCCGAACTTAATGACATGACTAACGAAACACCTTATGTAAATAACTTACTTTGAAGATAAGCCATATTGTCGCACACATTCAACCGTATACGCTGGATCCCCTTGAGCGTTTCTTCGATTTGGGTCCGTGTCGCTGCGTCGCTGCAATTTTGTAGCGGTGATGGGTCGCATTGTGTAAGCACCTTTATGGACCTGAGCAGTGAATGAAGTAATGAAGGTTAGACATTGCTACACCCTTACATCATCAATACTAATAATATATCTCGTAGGGATGGTTCTTCCTTATAGATTGCACTGCTGAACACTGCGGGACATGACAAAAAAAAATTATGACGAACCATACTGATTATGCGTATGTCTAAATGAAACATTGTTATTGTTGTGTGTTTGTGGCGAAATAAATATCTGAATCTGAATCTGGTCATGGAGTAAGTTACTTTGTTTTATGAGGTACCTGCGTCTGTAGACTCTCTGTGATACTAAAACTAAATTTACGATTTTTAGAAATCTTTTCTGTATGTATGTATGTTCCTCCATAACTCCTAAACCGATCATCCGAATTCGATTAAACTTAGTATCAGCACATTTGATTATACGGGACAAAGGATAGGCTAAATAAAATTCAGTTTCGGTTTCGCTACGATGTGGGTCTCATACAAACCGAATTGTTCCGCGTACGTAATAAAGGTACGGTAGCGGACTTACTTTCTTCGTTTTAAATACGAATTCTACGCGAGCAAAGCCGCCGGCAAAAGCTAGTTCCAAATAAAATTGTTTAAGCTTCAAAAAAGCTCAGCCATTAAAAGTTTGTTAGACGATGTTGGAATGGGTTTGGTGTCCCTTGCATAAAACCTCGATTATTTCGAATAATACTATTACTAGGAAAAAATGCTACCGATCATTTTTTGAAGTTTATCAAGAACCTGGGCATTATCATACATCTCGAAACTCATTTACATCATTCATTCGGCCTAAATTTTGAATTCCAAAAATTCAAACCCACGACAACGCCATCTATCATCCTTCATCCTCATTTGACACCTCAAACATCGTAAATTTTGTTAAATATTTTTTTTTTATAGAATCTGACACGGTTGGCTACATCACCTACAACATCCGTGATGTCAGCCCATAACACCGGGTGAACTTTGTGCCACGTCAGTGCTTCCCTTCGGTCGTGCCGGCTACACTGAACTGGGCGGAAAACACAAACTATTTACATAACCGTTTCCGATACAGAACCCCCCCTTAGCGTACTACTAACTAATTTTGAAAGACCTTATACAGGGTGGCCCAGTTATAGTAGTCCAAAAATTTTTTTTAGATAGAGGACGTCATGTTTACTCATTTAAAGAAAACATTAGTTCCGCGAAAATCAAAAGTTTAGAAGTTATGAATTTTTTAAACTTTTTTTTTAATTTCTCTATTTTAGTCACATAAACCGCTCTAGTTGGATATCTATTCCACAAAATTGAATAAAATTTGGTATGGAAGTAGAGGAGACATGTAGCTAGTACGTAATGAATAGTTTTTAGGTTTACTTCTAGACTGTACTGTTTCTATAGCCCTTTCAGTGAATTTTTGTTCAGTTTACATTAAAACTGATTAATTTTTGAAAAATCACTGTGAACAAAATAAGTACTACCGGAGATTTGCCTATGCCCTTAAAAACTACCTATACATATCACAATTCTCCAGACCGAAAATTGTAGTGGTGTTACAATTGTAAAATATTCAAAATTAACATCATTTGTACAAAGTCACTACAATAAAAAAAAGTTTTAAAAAACATAAAACCGACTTCCTAAAAAAAGTAAAACTAAAAAACTATTTAAAATAAAAATATAAAAACCGCCTTCAAAAATATATGAAATAAAAACCTTAAAAAAAACGAACCCTAGAGTTGAAGGCGGTGCTAAAAAGGCTACACAAATCACAAAGGATATTATCATCCACTCATGTTTCCTTTCATGCATCATTTTTGCTTGCTTTAGCACCGCCTTCAACTCTAGGGTTCGTTTTTTTTTTAGGTTTTTATTTCATATATTTTTGAAGGCGGTTTTTATATTATTATTTTAAATAGTTTTTTAGTTTTACTTTTTTTAGGAAGTCGGTTTTATGTTTATTAAAACTTTTTTTTAGTAATTTTTTGCTATTAATGTACTCTCCGGAATTGCTCGGCCTTCGGCCTCGCGATTCCGCCTCGCTTTCCAATCCGATCTTGACCCAATTAAAATAGGACCACGTCAGCCTCGATAGCTCAGTGGTGCAGACAGTCAACTGTCGCTATTGAATGTTAAGCAACGCTGGGTGCGGTCAGTACTTGGATGGGTGACAGCTGACCGTTGGAGGCTGACCGAGGTTCGGATTCCTCGTAAAACTGTAGGTCCCTTCCCTCCTAATCTTACTTGGTGGTAGGGTTTAACCCGCCCGGGTTGGTACCACCGCACTGAATTAAACGTCGGTCGAAACGGCTATGTAAATAGTTTGTGTTTTCCGACCAGTTCAGTGTAGTCAGCACGATCAAAGAGGGAAGCACTGACATGGCACTTAGTTCACCCGGTGTTATGGGCTGACATCACGGACGTTGTAGGTGATGTTGCAGAACTTAGTAGAATGGACAGACATAAACGTGTTACGGAACCCTACTTTTATTATAAAATAACCGTCGGAGGACCTTGGTTGAAAATTGTGAAATTTAATAGAACGGACAGACATACATTTGTTACGGAACCCTACTTTTATTATAAAATAACCGTCGGAGGGCCTTGGTTGAAAATTGTAAAATTTAGTAGAACGGACAGACATACATTTGTTACGGAACCATACATTCATTTTGAAATAAATGTTAAATTTAGTAGAACAGACAGACATGCATTTGTTACGGAACCCTACATTCATTTTGCAGAACTTAGTAGAATGGACAGACATAAACGTGTTACCGAACCCTACTTAACAGTTGCACTCCAGGAGTGCCGGCAGATCCCGTGCCACTCTAACTTAACCCTTAATGCAATGACTTAAGGTTTCATTTTAAAAATGACGCTGACGCGATTTCGCGAGTTATACATTTTTTACCCACCTAAAAAAGTGCCAAGCGCCTCTAAAGAAGTTTTCACTTCAAAAACCTCAGGGTTATCCCCTTTCAAATAATAAAAAAAAAAGAATTTTCAAAATCGGCCCACAATTGACGGAGTAATCGCGTAACAAACATCCAAAAAAAGAAAACATACCGTCGAATTGAGAATCTCTTAGGTCTAAAGTAAATTGCTCGTGAAGACAAATGCAACGAGCCCAAACACGATGGGTTTATCATGTGTAGTTTAGGAGTTCCTATGGCCACCTTCTGTCTCCATCATCACACTAGCTCGATGGTACTCGTACCATAATAAATTAAGCGCACCTGGCCGGTCGGAAAAGATAAAAAATTTCAAATTTAGAATATTCATGAAACAAGGGTCCGAATATGTATCACTAGTATATCGATTCATGTATTTCAACAGGACAGAGAAAATTTCAAAATATTATGTATTTAATACTTTTTAGTTCTTTTTTTTTGTTTTTTGGAAATCGGTTTAATATTTTTTAAAACAGTTTTTATTTCATTCTTTTTAGCAATATTATTAGTAATATTACATAAAAAAGAATAATCGAAATCGAATAATCGAAATCGATTGAAGTGGTACAGAATTATTCGCCATATGTGTCAGACTGCAAATTGCTGAATAAGTCCACATCACAAAAGTTTTGCTAAAGGTAACCACACACCATAATAATTTATCAAACTGAAAATTGCCGAAAACGACCACATCACAAGTTTTGCTGAAGGTAACCACACACCATAGTATTATGCTGATTTTTCGAAAACCACTGAACCAATTTCGATAAAATTGAAATGGGACCACCTCGGAAGTATGACCTAACTAACAAAAAAAGAATTTTCTAAATCGGCCCTCAATTGATGGAGAAATCGCGTAACATACAAAAAAAAAACAAATTAAAAAAAAACATACAGACGAATTGAGAACCTCCTCCTTTTTTGGAAGTCGGTTAAAAAGTGACGATTACCTTAAATTTTAAAATTTTATTTTTTCACAATGTTAGTTCAACTAAAATTTTACATTATTCACAATCCTGTCTCTAACAGCGCTAATCAACACATAAAAAAACTGCTTAGAAAGGTTTTTAAAAAATTTGATTTTAAAAATTAATGTAATAGTCACTTTTTATTGTAATAGATCCTTGTATCTTAAACGTGCGAAGTTCCACAGGGCTGTCGCACTTTCAGCGAAAATGGGGCCCTACCGGAGCGAACGAAAAAACATTTTCAATGTTAATAAAAATACTAACGTGCACCAGTCGTCGATCTCAGTGGAAAGAGGTAAGATCGTGCTGGTGAGGTTGTGGCGTGCAAGAGCGTTCATCGTGCAGTTGCCGAACGCGTTCTGTCGACGAAGGCATTCTGCTTGGTTCGATGGTGCTGGTGTTGGTGTTGGTATTGGCGGCACAGGGAATCTGTCATCTTCTAACGATTCTAGGTCTTCAGTCTCACCGGGGTAGTCATTATCTAAATTATACAAAATGTTGAAATTATGAATGATAAACGGATTACGAATGATAAAAACAAAATATGACTGATAAAAGGTTTATTGTTTATTGTATAATTTCATCCATAGGTAGGTAACCTACGCTTGGACATGTCGAAAATTGAATGTCGGTTATGAATGAGATTTTTAATATACCTACATATGGTATTTTGATATTACTTCTATAATATAAATATAGAAATGTAATATCGTATATTTAAGTAGGTATATAATATGTTTATTGCATAATAAATGTATGTTTTTTAATTTAAAAATAAATTATACTGAGAACACGGAAACTATTATTTGTAGTTTTTTTATTTTAGTATTTAATTATTAATTTTTTAAACACACATTTTTTTAAACATATACGCTCTGCACTAGAAATATGTCTGTCTCGCAGACGCAGTTGTGAACAGTATAAAGTAGACATTTGTTGTGGGCCTAATATAGATAGACAACATTAAAATAAATTAAAACTATAGAAATAAAAAAAATAACAACAATAAAACAACCCTTAGTTAAAATTTTAAAAAGAATTCTTACATACTTCAGTGATGCATCAATAAACCATAAATACCAATATTAAAGAATAAATAAAAATAACACACAATTCACTTAAAATACAAGCTTAACTTTTTGTGTGTGTGTGTGCGTGTGTCTGTTTCAATGGTCTGTCCTTTCTAGATGAGCGCAAAATTGCAAATATAATTAATGTATAATTGTGCTCATGTCCATGGGAGAGGCCTATGTCCAGCAGTGGACCGATACAGGCTGATGATGATGATGATGATGATGATGAATGTGCTCATGTAAGACAGGTGAACTCCATAAGACAAATATTGAAATAAACAAATTTGTTTATTTGAAAAAATAATAAATATATATAATATATAGTTATCAAGTTCCCTCCGCGGAAGTGGTGCGTGGGATGGGAGGAAGCGCATTTTGTGGGCATTGATATTATGGGGGCTGGTGAAAGATTGCAAGTGGGAGACGCATGATCAGGTCTAGAAGATAGGTAAATAATACTATGTTCGTTGTATTTTTTTTTTTATGTAATCCGGTATGGGCGGCTGAGTTGGAGGGGCTAAAGCGCATGCTTCGACCAGCCTATATCACCTCCGAGAAGGAAGGTGCCATACCGGAGACTTCCCTGGATTACTGCCTATATTGGACTAGAGGAGAACACAACCGAGGCTGCTATGCGGCCATCTTACATCCAGTACGGTGGTACCAGCCCAGTCGGCTACAATTTGAGCCTACCACCTAGTAAGGGGCAAGGCAAGAGACCTACAGTTTTACACCGGTTCCGAACGGTGAAGCAGCAGGTGTAGGTATGCACGTAAATTTTTACGTCAGAAAAAAACTCATTGGTACACGCCGAGACGGGATTCGAACTGCGGACCTCTCGCATGAGAAGCCGATGCCCAAACCACTCGGCCACCCGCCGCTTATTTTGCTAAACGTTTAAAAATAACGATGCAAACGTCAAGAGGGCTAACATTGAATTAATTTTGTATAAAACAAGGTCGGACCGATGCCGGGCAAATCAATCCGGCACCGGCACGGGGCTATGTCTTTACTACCCGTCGTAAATATCTAGGCACCTCGACAGAATACGGTCTAACGGCTGGACACTGGTCGGCAAACGGTCGCACTCTTTCGAGATGCCGAGATATTTCCGACGGGTAAAGTACCCGTCGGACCTCGAAAGAATGCGACCGTTTGCCGACCATAGCATGCCGGCACCACGATATGGTCGGCAAACGGTCGCATTCTGACGAGGTGCCGAGATATTTCCGAAGTGTTATGTATTTTTAGTTCACTTGTAATACCGTAATAATTGCGGGATGAATAATTACAACCCGGATACAGAACCTTGCGAGGCAATGACATTTATAGTTGATAGCAGCACAATAAATCTCAGAATATCGTAAAAATTTAACATTTTTCTAAAAACATCGATATGAAATTTTACTCTAATTGGCAATGATCTTTGACAACTGGCAGGTGTTTGTTTTTCTTAATATCTGACACTTGCCATAGAGTCAAATGCAAGGATTTTTTAACTGCACGTTAAAATATCAATAACGTCATTCGTTACTTGATACGAATTTATGACAGCAATTTTTTTTTAACCCGAGTCTTTCTGTTATTCTGACTGGTTGCAATGATAATAGTTGGAATAAGTAAAATTGATAGTTCTGTTAATTTGTTTTAGCTTATAATTTCGAAATTTCTCTTAAACTTAGTTATGTATGCAGTATATTACCTTCTAGGAAAAATATTAATTATAAAATCGTCAAGTCAGCCTCGATAGCTCAGTGGTGCAGACAGTCAACTGTCGCTATTGAATGTTAAGCAACGCTGGGTGCGGTCAGTACTTGGATGGGTGACCGCTGACCGTTGGAGGCTGACCGAGGTTCGGATTCCTCGTAAAACTGTAGGTCCCTTCCCTCCTAATCTTACTTGGTGGTAGGGTTTAACCCGCCCGGGTTGGTACCACCGCACTGAATGAAACGTCGGTCTAAACGGCTATGTAAATAGTTTGTGTTTTCTGACCAGTTCAGTGTAGCCGGCACGATCAAAGGGGGAAGCACTGACATGGCACCTAGTTCACCCGGTGTTATGGGCTGACATCACGGACGTTGTAGGTAATGTAGCCAACCGTGTCAGTTCCTATAAAAAAAAAATAAAAAAAAAATTAATAATATTAATTTGATTATCCACCACCACCAAACCACGAAATTGTTACCAATTTGTAATAATCCACACGCAAGTTTTGTATGTTGTTGCTAATATATCAATATCACCAATAATTAGTCGTAGGTATTGTAGTATTTGAAACCCCTATAAACAAACCATATGTTAAAAAAAAATATATATAATAAAGTATTATAACTAGTAACTCGTCAGTCCTACTTAACGGTTGTTTGATAGACGAAAGTTCAACATTGATCAGAGTTCAGTGTTTGCACTAAGTTTCATAAAATTCGGATGATCGATTTAAGAGTTATGGTGGAACATACATACATACAGGGAAGGATTCTAAAAATCGTCAATTTAGTTTTAGTATCATTCATAGTCTACAAACGCAATATCTCATAAAACAAGGTAACTTACTACATGATCTTGATCATCCCTTACAGATTTATTATTAGTATTGAGTATGATAAAGACGATTTCCCAATATTCCTTATTCAAAAACCCCTTTGAGACAACGGACGGTATCGACGGCTTATGCATTTTGATGTCCAAGAGACGAATCGTGCTACTAGAGTGCCGCCACCTGGCGGTCTTGAATATTCTGCGGCCGCAGTTTTGCATAAGCCTGCATTAATTCCATGCAAATGCCGAAGGTAGCATTTCATTTCACCGCCCGGCGTTCTAGTCTAGGGCTTCCTTGCTAGCTATAGGTCGACTTTTGTCGCTCTGTGATTCGAATTCGGTGTACTTCCTTACTAGCTGTAGGTAGACTTTTGTTGTTCTGTGATTCGAATTCGGTGCACTTCCTTCCTAGCACTTTTGTTGCTCTGTGATTCGAATCCGATGTACTTTCTTGCTAGCAGTAGGTCGACTTTTGTTGCTCTGTTATTCGAATCCGATATACTTCCTTGCTAGCAGTAGGTCGACTATTGTTGTTCTGTGATTCGAATTCGATCTAAAACTGTAGGTCCCCTCCCTGCCTTAGCACACAACTAGTACCACCGCGTACACAGAATGCAATAATAGAAGTGACTAAGCGCGATAAAACATGTTACATATCGCTAAGCAAGCGTCCATGCCTTCCCATGCAATTGTCATCAATCACGAATGAAAAATCGCATTAAAATATCATACTACAAATGAGCTAACGCTACGCACTCGCGTATTTGCGACACAAGACTATAGAGGTCACCATAAAACATACAACACAAGCAGGGGCGCCGACTTTTAGAAATCCTCGTGGGTGCTCATGCAATTTTTTTTTATTGAACAATCATCACCATCATCAACGTGTTGCCGTCCACTGCTGGACATATGCTTCTCCAATTTTTCACTAATTCTCCCGCCACCCGGCAGCATGGATTCGCAAAACGTTCGCACAATGTTTTTCATTTGCCGCATTTACACATTTGCACGATGTACCTACGCATGTAGTGTCCCTATATTCTATTGAATGGTATGGAATAATATAGGAGTACTATAGTAACGTTCGCTATTCGTCGCGCCACTAGTACGAATGTGTAAATGTGGCCGCTCAAAGGCTTGTAAGTAAATAAGGCACTTTTATCGTAGCTCAAATCCTATTACTGATCAGTTTTTATATCTATCGTCGTGGGTGCTCCGCACCCACTGCTCACACCTCGTGGGTGCTGGAGCCCCTGAGCACCCACGTAGTCGGCGCCTATGAACACAAGCATCAGTCATTGTGAACTCAGATTATTAGCTGATTTGGTCGGTAATATGTTCGAAAGTTATGTATGAGAAAGGTTCATCTAGTGCTTTAGGTCAGTGCTGCCGCACTGAAAGCTCGATCAAGCGACAGTTCAGTTAGCTGACAATACCAATAAATTTGCCAGGGCAGTAAAGACAAGTCATAGATCTGGCAAAAACTAGCTGTAATGAACTACCATCAGCGGTGTCGCAGGTGAATGCTGGTAGTCAACCATGGCAGGTTAGATGTGGTATTAATATCGTGCCAGCTTGTGTCCCCCCCCCCCCTTTTGGCTTTTATTTCACTTTATGGCCCACCCTGACCACTAATTTTTTTTTTCTCGTCTCTACAACGTGAACTCGTCTGTTACGAAATAATCTTTCTTCGCACAAAGTTTAAATTTTATAGCACTAACCGTTTAGAATTAACGGACTGTAACATACGGACAAACAGACGGACAGACGAACAATGAAGTGTACTATAAGGGTTAAGTGCGAGTTTTACTCGCGCACGGAGGTTTCCGTATCCATCCGCCTATCTTTTGTCTTTCAGCAATGCAATGTATAAAAGCCTGTGGCGCCATCTATTATTCAGTAGTGTGACTAATCGATTTTTCGGTACGTTTGTTGTATGGGAGCCGCACTTAATTTTTAACATTTTCTTTTTTTATTATTTGTTGTTATATCCGTCATAGTAACACATATTCTGTGAAAATTTCAACCGGCTACCTATTACGGTTCAAGCTAACGAAATATCCGATTGGTTTAACGCAAACGGTCTAATACTTAACACTGCAAAAACCCAAGGAATAAAATTCTGTATCTCAAAATCTACCAGCAATGACGATAATTACTTTTTAAGATATCATAATGACATTATCTCATTTGCAACGAAAACAACATTTCTAGGATTTACTCTCGATAACCACTTAAGATGGGATGAACACATCGAAAATGTTTGCCAGAGGTTATCAAAGGCGTGTTATTGTCTAAGAATAATTGCTAAATCATGTACGTTGGATGCACTAATCAATGCATATTATGGTTATTTTTATTCAATACTCAGCTATGGAATTGAATTTTGGGGGTCTTCTGGTGACACTATTAAAGTTTTCAGAATGCAAAAAAAGGCTATTCGCATAATTACAAAGGCTCGTTGGAATGAACACTGCAAGCCATTATTTACGTCATTAAAAATACTCACTACTTATGACATATATGTAAAAAAAGCAGCTTTATTTGCACGAAATAATAAAAATGAATATAACACCACTAACCATAGCTATAAAACTAGATACAAAGCTAACCTAAAATATAACACACATAAGACAACTAAATTCCAAAAGAGCCTACATTTCAACAGTGCTACAATTTACAACAAACTACCAAGAGACATAACGAATGAAACTAATGAAAACAAATTTAAAACAAGACTGCACGAATGGCTACTAACCCAGAACTTGTATGACCTAAAGATTTTCCAAATATTAACTTAATTAAAATGTACAAGTGTGTAATGGAACTTAATTATTTAATGTATGTAAATGTGATGAATTTAATTATAAATATATAAATGTATAATCTAAATTAATAAAATGTATTTAACTGTATAAACTGTTTTTGACGATGTAAGTTCAAGATAAATTGCATTTTAATGTAACTTTACTATTTTACTTACAAATAAAGTGAATTTTGAATTTTGAATTTGAATATACAGCCCTCGGACAGACGGGCAGACAGACGGCGGAGGCTTAGTAATATGCTTCCGTACGGGATACGGAAACCTATAAACCACTACGAGTGTGGAATACGTGTAATAGTTGTCAGCAGGATCGTGGCATGTGTAGATCTGTTGTCTCTGGAATCCGATTAGGAAGCTGCAGGCGTGAGTTGCGTCCGTATAATCGATTTATCGTGTGAATCCCGCTCCTGTGCGGCTGCTAAGCTGGACGTCGCTTTGCATCTAAATTGAGAGCATTTGTTGTATAATTATTGAAGTGCGACTCCGCGAGGGCCGCCACGCGTGCATGTTCACGATTGTATTGGGTGGTCTTTGTCAAACGTGAGGTTGTACTTTGACGTTAGATGTCCAGAAAAGTTTGCTATATTCAGAACAAGACTAAACTATTTGCAATTTGAATTCAGAGTATAGTTTAGTCAGCGTCGATAGCTCAGTGGTGTAGACAGTCGACTGTTGCTACTGATTGTTAAGCAACGCTGGGCGCGGTCAGGACTTGGATGGGTGACCGCTCGACCGTTGGAAGCTGACCGTGGTTCGGATTCCACGTAAAACTGTAGGTCCCTTCCCTCCTTAGGCGGTAGGGTTGATCCCGCCCGGGTTGATACCACCGCACTGAATGAGACATCGGTCGAAACGGCTATGTAAATAGTTCGTGTTTTCCGTCCAGTTCAGTGTAGCCGACATGAAATGAAGGTAAGCACTGACATGGCACCTAATTCACCCAGTGATATGGGCTGACATCACGGATGTTGTAGTGTAGGTGATGTAGCCAACCGTGCCTGGTTCCATAAATAAAGATTCCATAAAACAATCTAATTGATTTATGTAATAGCACATTTCAGAGATTTTTTTTATAACTTCATTACGTTACATACAAATTATATTTTTCAGAGCAATATTGATTTATAGCAAGAAAAGGTACAAAACTTTTCCCATAAATAAGTTGCTGAAGGCGAGGCGCTAAAAAGTGGATGGTTGTATTTGGAGCGATGAATAGATAGAATAGGCATTGCCGCACATTGTAGACTTCACTTGTTACCTACATTTGGTCTGTATGCACTCAATTTGCATCAGAAAGGAGATAAGTGACATACAACTTGTCCCAAAACTCAACGTCAAGAGGGAACCAGAGGAATCAAAAAAATCGGAGTCATTTGTTTTTTATAATATGAGCATTTTTTGAAAAATGTTGAAAGTTGACATCTCCTAGAACATTTTTAGGTACTACGACTACACATTTGCAAATATAATTGTAATTTTTTTTTATTGGTATCCTAAATAACTCTGATATTGATCAGTATCCCAAATAAAACCAAAATGTCTATAGTTTTATCACAAAAAAAAATTTTTGTAAAATCTTCAACGTTTAAAAAAAATATGCTCACATCATAAAAAACAAATGACTCCGATTTGTTTTCTTATTTTTCCCTGGGTAGCCTACTCCCTGGTTCCCGCTTGACGTTGAGTTTTGGGACACGTACATTGTAAGTAATTGCATTTTTCAATAAGGCCTCCCTTTCAACCGCAGAATGCAAAAAACTTGCAAATCAATTAAAAATATTTCAGGTTCTGCTCATATTTTATAGCAATAATATGTTATTGAACATTAAAATTTGTATTTTCATACCTATCGAAGCAAGGATACTTACCTATCTACAGTAGGTACCCGGCTGTAAATAATGTAGATCAAGTTTTAGAAAGAAACAATCCGGTTGTAGAGCGTTGTCCCTTTCGCACAAACTCGCACGTCTCTGTTCGACAGGGACGACGCTCTACGGCCGGATTTTCTCTTTCTAAAGCACGATACATAGATGTATTATTTACTGCCAGGTACTGTACACTTACCTATTGCATTCGCAACCGCCGCATGTGACCGATTGTCTCATGGGCGTCGTTAGGCATTTTATGGATATAGTGCTAATTCTAAAGTAAAATATAAAATAATAAAAACTTTATAATTACGTGGTGGTACGGAACTCTCGGTGCGCCAGGCCGACTCGAACTTCTTTTTATACGAAGTGCCAGCTCTAGCGAAGAGGTGACTGCAATGTCACCTCATCGCAAGAGCTGGCACTTATTCTGCGTATCTATTTCTTTGGTTATTTTAATACGAGGCGGATGTGACGTCAGAACAGCTGCGCCTGGCTCGGACACTTCCGGCGTACTAAACTTCCTTATTCAATGCTGGCCATAGACTTAATGTTCCATTATACTCTCCCCTGCACTTGTGAGGAAGACATTGTTACGAATGACCACCCATCAAAATTTACTTATATATTACTGCGTAATAGACCTCACATCAAATACGCTCGATCGATTCCTACTGACATAAGCCAAACGGTGGATCTCGAGTTGACGGTCTGTCAGTCGCACGCTCGACGAGTGCAGGCGCGTCGATCGTATTTTTCTACAAATATTATATAATGCCTACGTGTACCTTGCGACACTCTAAAATCGTACCGGGAACAGAAACAAGGATGGCGTCACATATCACAAATAAGTGGACGTATATCACGTAATTTCCAAAATATTTACAAATCGCCGAACGGGCCGACTACTATTCGCCGAACGCTCGTTCGTACGTATCCTTCACTTCAGCAGCGCGTTCCTTGCCCAGCATACTACTTCACAAAGCGTTGCATTAGTTTACCGCTAGATGGCAATGTTTTCTATTGAATACCAAATTCTCCTCCAATATTGTATAGAACCCTGAATCTCAACATTTAAAACATCATTGCCCATTAAATAATTGTTTTTCTCCTTATTTTCTCCTTAAAAATGTTGTGGTTATTGAAACTTCTTTAAAATGCCCTGTCAAGCCAGCATGATATCCACAACTATAACAAACATTAACTTGTAGCGACTGGAGTCACGAATGCAATATCGTATTTAATGGACCTCCGCATTCCCTCTCTAACTGCACTGATGTAGGTCCGTCTCTGTCCATCAATATGGACTAGCATAGGGATTCAAAAGAGCGCGCACTAATTGCTATGGTACTTCGCTGGAACACAGCTCAAACGCCAAGGGGCGGGGCGGGACAGGGGTAAAAATTCACAGATCTCATGCATTACGTGACCTTCTAGTACATTGTAAATGACTTTTAGGGCGTATTCAAATAGAAGAAATATCAAAAATTTTCAAAAATAAAAATAAAATTAAATTAAAAAATTCTAATTCTTAATTTTCAAGTATATGCATCCACGAAAACCAGTTTAACTACTCACACTGCTAGATATAGACGACTCGTAACTCGCGCAACGGAAAATTAAAAAATAACTCCCAAATTTTTCACTTTAAAAAAAAACATCCGCAGATATTGAGACAATCTACAATGTAAAAATTTAAAAGTTTAAAATATATATTTAGAAAATATATGTTTAAGAGTGCCCTTTTTAAACTCCCTAAAAACGGCTATTTAAAGCGGTTTTTTGCGATTTTCTCAAAAAATATTGTAGCTCTCGTCGATACGCGTCATTTTGAAACCCTAAATATTCATGTAGCCTTAAAACTCACGACACCAGGGCGAATTCGCTCTCTCGCTGGAGATCGGGGACTATACTGAAGCGATCGAAAACACATTTTCAGTGTCAATACAAAGATGATTAAAAAAGCCGTGTCTAGTAGACGCAGACACTCTGCGGGTCAAGACGTTTTCTCTAACTATTCCAAACTCCTATAGCTATAGAGTTAACTAACGAATTCCAGAGAGCGTCCGGTGGCGCAGGCGCTTCCAGACCTCTACACTTCTACACTTCTCTACACACTTCTACACTTCCAGACTTGTACACTTCCAGAATAATTCTGCACTTCTAGAAGTCTGAACTTCCGAAGTCTAAAGCTTCCAGATGTAGGTAGGTACATGTACACCACTTCATAAATTCCTCAATTCCTTTTGACGTGATAAAGTCACGTCTTATAAATTGATGAACACCGGCTGCACGCACGAAGAAGTGTCACGTTCCATCTAAACCTGTGTGTGCAAGCGAGAGCGCGATAGAGAGGCATATACAATAGTAGGAAATACAAAATATATTTGTCCGTCTTTTGCGAGCCTCGAACCCGCGGTCCCTGCCACCAATATATTGTGACCAACCAGACGTCTTAAACCACACGGCTAATCGGTCGTGTACTTATGAATCGAATTTGGGAACAGTTGGTGAAGATTTCATGGAGCGACATCTAGCACTTCAGCGGTAAACCAGGTTATAGAGAGGACAATGGGAATATTTCCATATAAACATTTTGAGCTCAAGGTTATAATACGCCATCTAGCTTTGAATAGCAAAAACATGAAGTAAAATAATTAGAACATGTTAAAACATATTTCATCTATCGGTCGATAGGTGAAGCCAATATCGTATTTAATGGACCTCCGCATTCCCTCTCTAACTGCACTGATGTAGGTCCGTCTGTGTCCATCAATATGGACAAGCATAGGTATTCAAAAGAGCGCGCACTAATTGCTATGGTACTTCGCTGGAACACAGCTCAAACGCCAATGGGCGGGGCGGGACAGGGGTACTAATAGGGTAGGTCTAATAGGACGAGAGCCAACGACCAAAATGATAGTTGATTTTATATGAGTGATAAAATCGTTAAATTTGATTTACTATTCTGTTTTGATCAATTGTAAAAATAATTTTGAGACTGAGCTATAATATTATATTTGTTTTGCCTCATTTGCCATTTTTAACCGACTTAAAAAAAAGGAGGAGGTTCTCAATTCGACAGTATTTTTTTTTATGTTTGTTCCCTCTTGAAAATTCTTTTTTTATTTGAAAGCTGGTGCTTCCCGTGTGGTCCGATTTCAAGATCGGATTGGAAAGCGTATATTAGTATATTAATAGCAAAAAATTACTAAAAAAAACTGTGAAATAAAAAAATATCGAACCCTAGAGTTGAAGGCGGTGCTAAAGCAAGCAAAAATAACCGACCGCCTTCAACTCTAGGGTTCCATTTTTTTTTATTTCATAAATTTTTGGAGGCGGTTTTTTGTAATGGTCTGGTACGCGCACCGCTACTGACGTCTGAAAAACATGTTCTGGTTATCTTAGATCGGTAATTCAACAACATTCCGAAAATCAGGCGGAATAACTATGACACGGTTCGGTCAAATTGGTTGCCATTTTTAAAAAATACTGTCAGGAGACGCTACACGAAAAATATTTAGTATCGGGTTGAGGACAATTGAACTATGGATTTTATGCGGTTTTGAACGTAATACTATGAGACAAAAATATTGGTTGTGGGATCTCGTACTATAATAGTAGATAGTAAAGCTACTGTATAACAGAGGGCGCTCTTTATTTTTTCCATGTGGCCTAGTTGATCGTTGTTCTAGAATCATCTATGGAAATTATTTATTATATTTAACCCGTATACTCTTCTGCGGTCCTATTGGGCCGCAGAATGATATTCAGTGCAGCAGCGGCCCAATTGGGCCGCGGCACTGAATCGATACATGGTCCGCAGTAGTCCGCCATATTAATTTTTTTACGTTCTATCTCAATTTAGTAGTGTGTATTTGAAAGAGACAATTGTAAAGTAGAATAAATTAGCTACACATCGGTACCACTAACTTGATATGTCTGAGACTACAGAAAAATATAATAATTATCTAATCTGTCGTCTGTTGTCAGTGCGTAGTGTGTGTGTTTGGGTTTGTGATTATTAACGAGGAAAGGAAAAATATCGAACCAAATTCCACCATTTTTTATTGCAGACAATTTGACATAAAAATACACAGATTAAAGATTAAATTATTTTTTTATAAAGCGTCGTCGCCGACATCGCCCCCCTGGTGATCCATCACAGTAATGGAGAGAGGTGGCGACACCTGCATTCAACATCCACTGGTCATGGGTCGACTGGAAGACGAAACAACTTCTTTACTGGTCGGCGCAATATTCCTCTACTTGTGGCGACATCGACCACTCTCACGACTCCATCCTTGCCCGGGAATAACACTGTTACTCGACCCCGTGGCCACGTTCCTCGTGGTAGCTGGCCGTCCATTATGATCACAAGGTCTCCGATGTTAATATTCGGTGTTGCTTGGCCAGTATTACGTCGCGGCAAAATAGTTGGCAAATATTCCTTCAACCACCGGGTCCAGAAATGATCGGCCAGGCGAAGTGCTCTCTTATAATCACATCTTCGTGCCAGGTCTCCGTCGTTAAGTTGTATCGGCAAGGCCGCTGTGGACGAGGTACCCAAAATAAAATGAAATGGAGTTAAAGCTCGCGGATCTTCTGGGTCAACAGACACATGTGTCAAGGGCCTGGAGTTCACTATGGCTTCGGCTTCAAGCAAGAGAGTGATCAAAACTTCTTCTGTAGGAGCTCTTTCATGTAGCGTCGTCAGTAATGCGGTTTTCACACTCCGCACAAGCCTTTCCCACGAACCTCCCATAAAGGGAGCTGCTGGTGGAATGAAGCTCCACTGTATGCCCTTGTTAGAGGCATATTCCGTCACCGCTTGACCATACAGTTCCGCCAACTGTCTTTTCGCTCCAACAAAACAAGTGGCATTGTCCGAAAGCATCTTAGAGGGAGTTCCTCTCCGCGCAATGAAGCGTCGTAGACACATTATTGCTGAGTCAGTAGATAAGCTGTGTACCACATCAAGGTGTATGGCTCTGGTTGTCATACATGTGTACAACGCTACCCATCTCTTCACTCGTCTTCGAAACATCGTGACTTCAACGGGGCCGAAGTAGTCAATGCCGGTGTACGTAAATACTCGACGATGATGCGCCAGACGATCGATGGGAAGATCTCCGGTTGGAGGATTTAGAGGAGCTGCTCGACGTATCTTACAAAGCTGACAGTTTCTGGCCACAGTTTTAACTGTGTCACGAAGCCGAATTATCCAAAATCTTTGCCGAATTTCATTTATCACTGTTTCGTTGTTCGCATGAGCGAAATCCTTGTGCATTTGGTTAACTAATAGCCGAGTCGCTGCATGTTTGCCGTCCAGTAATATAGGGTTTTTCGTGTTATTGTCTATACCTCTTGCGGCTCTGATGCGCCCTGACAAGCGGAGAATTCCGTCATTATCTATCATGAGAGACAGGTTTGCCAGTCGACCCTTTTTGACTGGTTGAGCGTTTCGAACACAGGCGATTTCTTCACCAAAGCTATCTGCTTGACTACAGCGTAGGATTTGTATCTCGGCTGAATTTAAATCTTCAGCCGTTAGTGGAATTGTTAGTGGAATGCAGGTGGTTTTGAAATAACGGTGATCTCTTGCATCTTCTACAGGCTTGAATGAAGTGGACATCTTGGAAGGCCCTCCTTGCATAGGAGCTTGAAGTGTCGATGTATCTGGAACAGACAAAACCTCACGACACAAAGGAAATGGTGACTGTAGTTGCCTCGCGAGTGGAACTTTTGCTTCGATAGCATTTATTCGTCTGGCAGAAACACGGTCTTTCAGTTTCTGAAGAAACTTTCTAACGTATGAAGTTGTACGCAGTAAGCGTGACCAGCTACTAAAACGAGTTGGATCTACCAAAACTGGTGTACATAAAGATTGGATTATAGTTGTTAAATTTATGTTCAACAGTTTTGTTTTTATTTCATCATTACAAATGTCGGATTTAAAATTGGTTGGTTCCGTAGGCCAGGTCTCCTGGGGTTCTAACAAAAATTCAGGACCTGTGAACCAACGACTTTCGGGCGTGAGGCGCTCAGAATTCACACGTGTAGCGTCGTCAGCTACGTTCAGGGCACTTGGAACCCACCTCCATTCCGATACTTTCGTGGTTTCAGATATTTCGCCAACTCGATGGGCTACAAATGCCTTGAACTGACGAGCATCTCTCCGGAGCCATCCAAGTACGGTCATTGAGTCAGTCCAGAGGTAAAGTCGGTCAGGTTTGAACTTATGCTCGTCGCGAATTGTGTTCGCCAGTCGAGCTGCGATGAGAGCCCCTTGTAGCTCAAGCCTTGGAATCGTGATAGGCTTGAGCGGTGTGACGCGAGCTTTACTGCCGACGAGAGAGAGTTTCACCTTACCATCTGGATAAATAAAGCGCCAGTATGCAACACAAGCATACGCCAGTTCGCTTGCATCCGCAAACACGTGAAGCTCACTCTCGACATAACCTTGTATATCTAGGTACCAACGTGGTAGCTGCAAGTCGCTGATGGCACGTAGATCTACAAACCATTCACGCCATAGTTCACATTCCGGTAGTGGTAGCTCCTCATCCCATCCTAAACCGCTTTTCCATGTTTGTTGGAAGAGAATACGACCACGGATCACAACTGGACCGAGCAAACCTAGTGGGTCGTAAACACGCATTACATGAGATAGTGTTATTCTTCTCGTCAAAGTTTCGGATAATACATCCTGTAAGCCAGTTTGAAAAGCTAGGGTGTCGCAAGAAGGATTCCACATGAGCCCCAACGTTCGAACCGTTTTCGTACCCAGCTCGACGCTCGTCGGCACTTCCTGCCGAAGCTCAACTGGAATCGAATCCAAAACTGATGTGTCATTAGACACCCACGCTCTCATTATGAAACCAGCTTGTTGATGGACGGCTATCACTTCAGAAGCCAGCCTGATGGCGCATTCTGCACTCTCAACGCTGCTTATATAATCATCCATGTAATGGTCCCACAGGATTGCTCGCACTGCATCTGGATACGTACTTTCAAATTCCTTTGCATTTTTATTTCTAATATAATGAGCTGTACACGGACTCGACGTTGCTCCAAATATCATTGAACTCATTCTGTATTCTTTAATTTCAGAGTTTCTATCACCATCTCGCCACAGGAATCTCTGAGCATCTCTGTCTTCCACACGTATCTTTATTTGTGGAAACATCTCTTGTATGTCCGCAGTTATGGCTACTCGACTTTCACGAAAGCGAAACAATATTCCGAGTAATGACTGCAACATGTCAGGTCCTGGCAATAGTAAAGAATTTAAACTAAGACCTTGAGACTTCGCCGCCGCGTCATGCACGATCCTCAACTTACCTGGTTTGGCTGGGTGTGATACTCCGAAATGTGGCAAATACCACACCACGTTTGACAATGGTTCACCTGTGCATTCTTCGGCATAACCTTTATCAATCATGCTTTTCATGTTTTTTCTATATAAATCCTTCATTTGAGGATCTTTATCGAGCTTCTTTTCTAGCATCACTAACCTATGCTGTGCCTGTGAATAGCTTTCAGGAAACTGGGGAGTGTCCGACCGCCAGAGAAGACCTACTTCATACCGACCACTAGGAAGACGTTGGGATGTGGCGTCAAGAATTTGTAATGCTCGATTGTTTTCTACACAAAGGCTATCTCGTTTATTTATTCCTATGCTGTCCAATTTATACTGTTCTTTTATCATATTTTCCAAACTTGTATAATTATTGACATTTTCATTTTCGACAACACTATGATTTACATATTCGACAATTTTACTTCGACTGCACTCTGCACCGTGGAGGACCCAGCCTAACGGAGTATGGCATGCTATTGGTTCGGAGCGAGAACCCTTCCTAATGGATTTTGAATAAGTCAGGAAGCAGTCCGCACTTCCTATAAGAACCGTTGGGGTAGCATTCTCATATGCAAGTTCTTCTGCTAGATCCACAATGTGCTTGTATTGCACTACGTCCTCGAGTCTAACTGTCTGTTGCGCCAGTCCAAGCGTTGGAATGGAGCGCGCATTTCTTATTATGTGAATGTCGCTACTATGTTGGCCTCGAATATAAAAATCAACATAACTGACCTTAGTTTCACTAGTCATCCCTTGAACACCATTCATTACTATCTTCTCCTCGGGACCCGTTACACCAATTCGTTTCGACACGTCCGAGTCGATCAATGTTACACTTGACCCATCGTCAAGTAAAGCATACGTCTCTACACTAGCGACCGGTCCGGTTACAATGACAGGAATAACTTTTAATAAAGCTCGTCGTGGTGGCTGACAAGAGGTACCGGTAGAGGGCATGACCGAAGTATTGTTTAAAACAATATTTCCCTTGCTATTACTCTCACTCGAATTGCATAACTCGTCAGTTTGGACGTTCTCTCCTGGCCTATCTAAAGTATGAGCAGTTTGGACGTTCTCTCCTGGCCTATCTAAAGTATGAGCGGTCCTGATAGAGAATCCAGGTTTGGTAGGACTATACGTCCCTCCATGAAGTAGAGCATGATGGCGCATTCGACAACCATCGCGAGTGCAGGGCCTCGCTCTACACAGTTTCCATTGATGCGGTACATTTTTGAGGCATCTGTAGCAAACTTTTGCTTGTCGTATCCAGCTCCACCGATCATCAACTGATAGCATCTTAAATCTATTGCAAATTTGAATATTATGTATTTCATTACAATAAACACACGGTGCGCTTTCGGAAGGTGAGGCAGATGTAGCATAAACTTTTTCTCGCTTTTTCTCAAACTCGACCTGTGTGTGAGAAGCATGATGAGAGATTACACCAAATTGCATCTGACGTTCTGCTTCGCGAGTGAGAAAGTCAGTCAGAAGCTCTAGCTTTACCTTAGTTGGGTGATCTGCTGCGAAGTCTATCCACTTGGACCGCATCCACGGAGACAGCTTAACTAGTAAGGCATCAAATAATTCTGGGGAATGCAAGTATTCATTTTTATTTAATAATTTGATAGTTGATACACAGTTACGAAATTTACAAACAAATACGTGCAGATCTTTGTTTTCATTCAACTTAGGAAGTGCGCGCATGACTGCGAGCTCTTGCATGACAATTTGCTCAGGACGAGCGAACCGAAGTTCGAGAGCTCGCATTACGTCGTCTGGCTCGCATGCCGACACAAGCAGCGAGGCGACCGCCTCGCGCGCTTCTCCACGCAGGGCGTGCCGCAGCCGCGCTAAGTTTTCAGTCGATGTGTATGACGCTCTAGTGTCATCAAATGTGCGTGTTACCGACGGAACGATCGACAAATAAAATTATCCGTTAAAATCCGTTGAAGACCGTTAGAATACGTTACTGAATACAATGGCTCACTTCTTTCCAGCCGTTGCTTCTTGGAACAGCGTCACCACTCGCTCCATTCAGCCAGCAGCAGTATAAATAGAGGTCCCGTAACGGTCAAACCGTCATTGCAATTTTCACAAGCGCGTCGAACACTGAGAGAGCTCTGCTGGCTGTGTGGGCGAGTGTGAGCACGAGCAACGGCGTGAAGGAGAGACTGTGCCTTTTGCTGATAATATTTCGAGTTTTCGTTCACCTTTCCACCGACACCTACATAAATACAGTCCACCTGAACAGTTTTAGACGGTCCCGTGTCGATTTGGTCAACGCCGCATCGAGTCGGGATGGGACGCGTCGTTTTCATTGGTCCAATCGAGCCGGATCTACAGCAAGAAAAGTGAAATAAACTGTAAATAGTGAAAACTTCGAACTTATTGTGCGATAGACTTTTCCAGACTACGAGATTGCAATCAAGTGAGTGACTGAGTGAGTGACTATCTTGTGATACAAGTGAGTGACTGTCGATGTGTTACGCAGACTGAGTGTGAGTGAAGCGCCTAGCAACCGATATCGCACCACGCAATACCGCGAGGCCGCCGCGTCCGGTTCAAGGCCACTCCCCGCCCGCAAAGGAGTAAATACGCACGCGCGGGAGCGTATCGCATCTTAGTGTCAAGTTCGATTGAAGATGGTCAACACCCGATCAGGTGCCGTGACGAATGGAGACCAGAGCTCAGATACGCCGCTAGACTCCGGTCAGACCACCGGAGAGGATTCCTCGCAGCTGACGAGTTCACCAGCCTCCATAACGCCGCACACGCACACGCAAGAGGTACCAACGAGCCAGGTACCACCCAGATCCGTTAAGTCAGTACGGACCACTGCCAGTATGGCAAGAAGGAGAAAGGAAGCAGAGCTAGCCGCAGCGAAGCGACTAGCTGAGATAGAGAAGGAGATCGTGAGAAAGACTCTCGAAGTAGAATTGGCAGCAATCGATGATGAGGAGCAAGATGAAAGTTGGGCGCCTTCGAGGTCGTCATGCCGTGACCCATCCGTCCGCAGAGTTGAAGAGTGGTTAAATAAGGAAAATAAGGACGACGACGTTCGTGCCGATATCAAGCAGTTAGATGCACCCGCCGCCGGACAGTCGCCGGAGGAGCATGAGCATCACGGGTTATCCGCACCGGTTGTCGTTACACCGCCAGGCGCAACAGACTCTGCACAGCCGTCAGAGAAGCCAGCGCGTCAAGAACCACCATCTATGCAGCGGGGGGAGCCGGCACAGATAAGCGATATTCAGCTACTGGCCAAGGAGATAGCTAACCTAAGACAAGCGCCGCCCTACGATCGTCGACTACTGGAACTCCCCACATTCTCAGGAAATGCTTCGGAATGGCTGTCCTTCAAAGCAGCCTACAATGAGACTTGCCAGAAGTTAACAGATTCGGAGAACACTTCTCGGTTACGGCGCAGCCTCCAGGGAGAAGCAAAGAAAACCACAGCATCGCTCCTCATCGCAGCTGTGAACCCTTCAGAAGTAATGAAGACTCTCGAAAGGAAATTCGGGCGTCCCGACGACATCGTAGCCGGAGAATTACGTATATTAAGAGATTTGCCACGAATCACGGACGCCGCCTCTGCAAGTGTTCACACCTTCGCGTGCAGCATTCAAGCAACAGTAGCTGCACTACAGGCACTAGGACGAGAAGAATACTTGCGAAACCCTATGTTGGCTCAAAGTATTAAAGCGAAGATGGCACCACTTCAAAGAGGATGGATTGAATACGCAACAGCCCGTGAGAAGTCACCTGTACCGGAAATCGTCAAAATTTGTGAATTTCTCAACCTTGAAAGCGACCGGCTTCAACAATATTGGTGCCTGGATACATTACAACTTAGCGCCATAAACTCGAAATCAGCCAGTACTACGAGTCAGGCGAACACACGCAACACAGGAAAATACAGTGGAGTTCACGCTGCCGCTGCCGACTCTACAAGATCTATGGAATGCACATATTGTCGTAAAGGAAATCACGCTTTATATAAATGTGAACTCTTTTCTACTATCGACACAGATGAGAGATGGAAATTCGTGAAACAAGAAAAGCGATGCTTCAGGTGCCTGAACCGAAATCACGCGAAAATTAACTGTAAACGCCGAAATGTCTGCGGCGTTAACGGCTGTTTGTATAAACACCATTCTTTATTGCATCAAAACAATACTGACCGTGAATCACAGACCTCGGCAACAAGAGTCGAGCCGGCGGCGGCACTTGAAACGACCTCCAACGCGGCCGTCGCACAGCCGGTGACGCACTCGGGAGACGTTATGAAAACATGCGCGGGAACAAACATAAGGGCATTGTTGAAAATACTACCAGTAACGGTTCACGGAGATAATGGGAGCGAACGAACATTTGCTATGCTAGATGATGGAAGTACCATAACACTAATGAAAAATAAATTGGCAGATAAAATTGGTGCTCCAGGACCACGAGACCCGCTCATACTTGCAGGAATAACATCAACCTGTACGTACTCCAAATCCAGACGAGTAAATATATCAATTTCTGGGTCATCGGGCAAAAGGTTCGAGCTGAACAACGTGAGAACGGTAGATAAATTACCGATGACAACACAGTCATTCAAACAAAGCGATCACCCGTACCTACTTGACATACCGATTGAAAGCTACGAGGACTCTGAGGTAGGCATTCTCATCGGACAGGACAATTGGTTTCTTCTGCTATCCGAGAAGACACGAGTTGAAAAGAAAGATCTACCTGTAGCGTCATTGACACCGCTTGGATGGGTGGTGCATGGCTGTACTTCCTCCGTATCAGCTGCTCGAGTAAACTTCGTGGGACACATACAAACGGAAGAGGCGCTCGGCGAAATGATAGAGAATTATTTCCGTCTGGAGAACATTGGTATAGTCGCGAAGGAAAGAAAGAGGCCGCAAGATGCACGAGCAATAGAGATACTTCAATCAACCTGCCGACGAATTGAACAACGTTGGGAGACCGGACTTTTGTGGAAAGAGGATCAAGTGGAGATGCCACCCAGTTATAAAAGTACTTTAAAGAGACTTCGCACCATTGAGAATAAGATGGACAAAGACAAACAATTTGGAGAAGCATACGTGTCACAAATGAATTCACTCATAGAAAAAGGCTATGCAGTGCCTTGTCCGCCGTCGGACTCCCCGAAGAAATGGTACCTACCACATTTTGCCGTGACCAACCCCAATAAACCGGGAAGAATACGGATTGTGTTTGACGCCGCTGCTACAGTCCAGAGTACGTCACTAAACGACAAGCTGTTAACAGGACCAGACCTTTTGCAATCGCTAACGGGAGTCATCTTCAGATTTCGAGAAGGAAGATACGCAGTATCTGCAGATATAAAGGAGATGTTTCTCAGAATTATAATGAGAAAAGAAGACAGAACAGCACAACGTTTTCTTTGGCGTGGTTGGGAGCGTCATTCACCACCTGTGGAGTACGAAATGGCGTCAGTTATATTTGGAGCGGCGTCCTCACCTACCACAGCGAATTTTGTGAAAAACCTCAACGCCGAAGAGTTCGTCATGACTTACCCGGAAGCAGTCCGGGCAATAAAAGAGAACCACTACATGGACGACTACTTGGGAAGTTACGAAGATGAAGAAACTACCACGAGGATAGCTAAACAAGTAGCGAAGATCCACGCCAGCGGAGGCTTTCAGTTGACGGCGTGGGCATCAAACAGTAAAAATGTTCTTGATGCAGTCGACGAGTCACAGTCACAGGTGACATGCAGCGATCGTAACCTCGACCTTCAGAGAGCACAAGAGAAGACCCTGGGACTGCGGTGGGATCCTCGCGACGACACCTTGGGCTTCAACCTCACTATGGCCCGTGTGCCGGCAGATATAGCAGATGGCAGCAGAATACCTACGAAAAGAGAAATGTTGAGTGTTGTGATGTCCGTATTTGACCCGCTCGGACTGCTCGCACCCATCGTCGTGCAAGGAAAAATATTGCTACAAGAGGTGTGGAGGACTGGCATCGCATGGGATGAAAAGCTCGCCGGACGTGAAGCGACGAAATGGCAGAATTGGCTAAAAAAATTGCGTCTGTCATGGAACTGCAGAGTACCAAGATATTACGGTATCATCAACGAAGAGACGTCATTACACTTACACACGTTTGTTGACGCGAGCGAAGCCGCGTACGCCGCAGCAAGTTACTTACGTATCGAGCGACAAGATGGATCGGTGATTACAGCGCTAGTAGCTAGCAAGTCCAGAGTTACACCGCTGCGCCCCACTTCTATTCCCCGCTTAGAACTGCAAGCAGCGGTATTGGGCAGCCGTCTCGCTCACACAATACAACAGGAACATTGCATGAAGATAACAAAGAGATACTTCTGGACTGATTCGAAAACTGTGTTATCCTGGATCAACAGTGATGCCCGCATGTACAAAGCGTACGTTTCGCATAGATTAAGCGAAATTGATGAATTGACCAAAACAAAGGAATGGCGTTGGGTACCTACACAGTATAACGTAGCCGATGACGCAACGCGTGATATGGAGCAGCTGACTAGTGAACACAGATGGTTTCAAGGCCCTGCATTCCTACGGGAAGGTCACACGCACTGGCCTAGTACGAAGATTGCGTCACCCGAGAGTTCAATGAATGAATTAAGAAAAGAATATACTACCATTGTATTTGACACGGCCGCGCGACCGAGTCCCGACCTACCCGACGTTGGAAGATTTTCATCATGGTTACGACTGATTAGAACAACTGCCTACGTACTCCTCTTCGTGGAAAAATTGAAACGTAAACATCAGGGCGGACTCGACCAGCGACACTACCAGAATGCCGAAAATCTATGGATAAAACGAGCACAAGAAGACTCCTACGCAGCTGAACTTGCATGCCTACAAGCGGGCAGACACGTGGAACGCAGCAGTCGGCTAGCCCGCCTCGAGCCAGTCATCGATTCGGCCGGAATCATTCGCCTGCGGGGACGAGCGGGGCGCGCACCTGACGTTACAACTGCAACTAATGAGCCCGTTATATTGGATGGAAAACATCGATACACTCGACTTCTGGTGCATCACTATCACGTCCAGGCTCACCACGCGAACCCAGAAACTGTGGTGAATATGCTTCGTACCAAATACTGGATTGTGCTGCTGCGACCCACTGTCCGGGCCGTCGCGCACAACTGCCAGCTCTGCCGCTTGCGCCGGGCAACCACTCAACTGCCTCCGGCGGGCGACTTGCCGCTCGCTCGCCTAAGTCATCACCACCGCCCGTTCACCCACTGTGGAGTGGACTACTGGGGCCCGATGGACGTGGCCGTCGGAAGGCGCCGGGAGAAGAGGTACTGCGCGCTGTTTACGTGTCTCGTGACGCGCGCGGTACACCTCGAGTTGGTGAACAGCTTGACCACTGACTCAGCCATTTGCGCTCTGCGCCGTCTAATGGCGCGCAGGGGCTCTCCAGCGATCATCTACTCCGACAACGGCACTAACTTTCGTGGTGCCGACGCCGAACTGCGCCGTGCTTGGGATGAAGTCGACGTGGAAGCTATCAAGACCTTCTCTCTCAACCGAGGCGTCGAGTGGAAGTTTATGCCGCCGAGCGCGCCGCACATGGGGGGATGCTGGGAACGCCTGGTGCGGTCAGTGAAGACCGCTCTCCGCGTCACTCTACACGAACGAGCCCCGCGGGAGGAGGTCCTCGTCACCCTGCTCTGTGAGGTTGAGCACACTGTAAACGCTCGGCCGCTCACACACGTTTCAGTGGACCCGGAGGATCCTGAGGCACTCACACCCAACCACTTCCTGCTGGGCAGCGCTTCGGGTGTGCCTACTCCTGGCACGTTTGATGATCGAGACTTGGTGCGCCGTCGGGAGTGGCGCGCCACTCAGCGACTTGCCGACATCTTCTGGACGCGCTGGGTGCGCGAATACCTGCCGACGCTTCTACCCCGTCCGCATGTGGGAGATGGCCGTCCTGACCTGCAACCTGGGGACCTCGTCATCATTGTGGATGCGAATCTGCCGCGCAACGTTTGGCCGCGCGGCGTCGTGGAGCGAGTACACCCAGGTGGAGACGGGCGCGTGCGCGTCGTGGACGTGCGTACAACAGGCGGCGTGCTACGCAGACCTTCGAAGAAGATCGTCCGTCTTCCAGTAGAAAGAGTCGTCGAGGAACCTGATTCGACGACTGGGGGGAGGATGTTACCGACGGAACGATCGACAAATAAAATTATCCGTTAAAATCCGTTGAAGACCGTTAGAATACGTTACTGAATACAATGGCTCACTTCTTTCCAGCCGTTGCTTCTTGGAACAGCGTCACCACTCGCTCCATTCAGCCAGCAGCAGTATAAATAGAGGTCCCGTAACGGTCAAACCGTCATTGCAATTTTCACAAGCGCGTCGAACACTGAGAGAGCTCTGCTGGCTGTGTGGGCGAGTGTGAGCACGAGCAACGGCGTGAAGGAGAGACTGTGCCTTTTGCTGATAATATTTCGAGTTTTCGTTCACCTTTCCACCGACACCTACATAAATACAGTCCACCTGAACAGTTTTAGACGGTCCCGTGTCGATTTGGTCAACGCCGCATCGAGTCGGGATGGGACGCGTCGTTTTCAGTGCGTTTAAAACCGAGCCACTCGGTCGCATGCCCAGAATATGGTACCAGTTCTATATACCATGGCTTAGCAGCTCGGCTCTGTGTTCGTAAGCTCGTTTTATCGGTGAGAGCTGCTATAGCAGATGCCAGTTGAGCTATATCTGAGGGAGGTGCTCCTGAATTAGTTGGAACAGTTTTACCAATTTCACTCAACCTCGGCGGAGATGGTAACAGCTGTAGTGCCGATACCGGTGGCGGCGGAGGCGGCGGTAGCGGCGGGGGCTGCAGTCGCGCTCGCCGAGTGCTTACTGTCGCTCCACCTCGCTCACCGACTCGATGATGATATGCATCACCGTGTTTTGCAAGTATATGCCCTTCTGTAATATATCGTGGCGACATTACTGTATCTCTATGTGCTTGAGAGATATTATTTTCTAAAGATAATAAGTTATCTGAAACCTGAGTTAAGTTAGAATCGGAACCGTTAACCCAGTCCACTGTTCGCACGTTGAATGTTGTGCGCCCGCTGGCGCTGTTCGTATTTGCAGAGGTAGCAGCGTCAATAGCAGCGAGCTCAGCACGAAGTTCTAAATCGGCCACGGCATGCTCGCGCTCAGCGGCTATGCGTGCGCGCTCAGCGTCGCGCTCAAGGAGGCGGCGCGCGTGGAGGGCCTCTGCAGCTAGCTTGCGCGCGATGACCGTGGCAATTGACCTTGAGGTGCGCGCTGAGCTGCAGCTATTGAGGCAGTGTCCTCCTGAAACAGAATGGTCTGCAGCCGGCACAATTTGAGACGACGGATTCGCGTGTCCTACATCGCGAATCAGGGCATGATGAGCACCCGACGCTCGAGGAGCTGGATGTACGACCGAGCTCACCTCCGATTTTGAAGATGAACTCACACGAGGTCGTGCACACTCCGCGTCGGGTGCACCCGAATGCGATGCAGGGCGCATGTGAGAATCCGCCGCCGCCGTGGCGGCTACGGCGGCACTTTTCGTTCGAGATTTCGTTTCCATTACTCGTTACACAAATATGCACTAGCAAAGTATAAACCCTGCTCGAAGGAACCAAATATTAACGAGGAAAGGAAAAATATCGAACCAAATTCCACCATTTTTTATTGCAGACAATTTGACATAAAAATACAAAGATTAAAGATTAAATTATTTTTTTATAAAGCGTCGTCGCCGACAGTGATATTTAGCTGTTTCGTCGTAAATAGGACAGGAGCTACTAATATACAAGAAAGGTATGATTAGATTGTACATGTATTCCTTTTTATGATAAAAATACTATATGACAGATTTGCGCTCGTGATAAATTTATAAAAATAGGAAATCAGAGAGAGGTCGCGATTTTCCCATAACACAACTTTACGAAATAAATTTGTTACCTAAAATATGTTGTTTATATAAAAAAATACCATTTATAGCTAGAATATTTATCTGTAAATACAATCCATTCATTAGTTTACAAAGTTTCAATGGAAAAACAAACCAAAATGAATTTTCTTCTATTCTAATATGAAACGGTCAATGTCAAGGTCACGGTCGATTAGGCGATGCGTTTTTTGTTATAAAATGCTCGCAAGTTGAAGGGTTAAATATTGATAAGTATACACAATACTTATGAAAATAAACTGATTACACGTTCAGTCGTATTTTTATATCGAGATTTGCAATAAAGCAAGGAGCAACTCTGCATATTTTCTTAGATTTTCTTCTTTCTCTAGCACACGAATACGACCTCACATGCGGACTAGTGGTACTAGACTGAACGACTTTGTACCAGTAGGTTCTAAGTAGTAGATTACGATTTTGTTCTTGTTGTCCGGTCTATATGGAAGAGGGTGGGTTTAATGTCTTTGACTTAAATTAATTTTACATATTTTATACTCTACAAAAACTTATAAAAATACACAAAATTATATTGATAATGAATCATTATTTTCACATTTTTATCATGTACTTAAATTAATTTTACATATTTTATATTCTACAAAAACTTATAAAAATACACAAAATTAATAAAAATCTAAATAAAAACGGTAAATATCCGCCGGCCGGCGGGAGGCAGGCCTCCAAGCGCGCTGGTGGGTGCAGGCCGTGGCTACGGAGCTCTCCGGGACGACGCGAGACAAGCTACGAGCGATAGGTGGTGGTACTAGACACGTAGGCCACCACCACCCCCATCCCGGAGAGCTCCGTATCCGTCGGACTGCGGGGCGACGTCACACAGCTCTTCTATCTTTGTTGGCCCTCTTGCGTGCGTCGCTGTTGCGCACGGCGCTGCACCGGTAGCGGAGGCTGCAAGCGCGACACAGGGCCGCGATAGGCCCAAGCTAACCGGTGGCGGCGGACTTCGTCCCGTCGTAGCTGGTGTGGCGGGGCGTGTCCCTGGTTCGTCATCCTCACCGGCAGACGCAGGCGATGGATCAGCGAACCGTGGTGTATTGGGTGCGCTGGTTGCGAAAGAAGCAGCAGATCTCTGGATCCGGCCACACCGCGAGGAAGGCGAGGCGTGTTGACTGGGACGCGCGACGCCATTTGTCCCTCCTCTGACACAGCGGGGTGGTGAGGCGCTGAGGCGATGTCGCCGGTAATCCACTGCCGAGGATGTCGGGTAACCGGTTTTATAAAATTTTAATTTTTTCAAATTTTCAGAAAAAAATTTCACCCCTGTCAGTCTGACAGCTTTTCTTCTTAATATTATTAGTTTTTAAAGTTTTTTTTTACTAAAAAAAAAGATGGTGGACGGCGGAAGTACGTCGCGTCGTCGTTGTAATTAAAAATATATATTTTTGTGGTTCTCGCGGTGCGAGAATTTATGCAACAGATGTTAAAAGCTACAACAGAAATGGCTGTATACTCTAATGAGTTTTGCCTGTTTCGGGAGGAGACGAATTAATATAAAAAAAAAATAGTTTTTAAAGTACTCACATTTGCGATTTAAGAATTAAACTTCTAAGCACGATAAAGTATTATAAACTGATTTTGTATCTGGCTTCGCACTTTATATACTTTATGACGTCATCACGTAAAACTATTGTCCGTAAACCGACTTTACAGACAACCAATTTTTTTTTATGGAAACTGACACGGTTGGCTTCATCACCTACAACATCCATGATGTCAGCCCATAGCACCGGGTGAACTAGATGCCACGTCAGTGCTTCCCTTCGGTCGTTCCTCTATCAATCCTCTTCTCTTCCTCTTTACATATGCTGTATGCCGTGCATATGTTTGCTCATAACTCGAGAATATCTCAAACGATTTAGATGCGGTTTTCATCAATGCAATCTGACATAAGCAGCAGGCATATCTTAGTAGGTATACCTAAATACCACACGCTGTATCCCGACAATCGGGGTAAGCAGAGTGATCGGTGTTGTGCAAGATTTACAAGACTCTAGTAAATTACAGCACAACACCGACCACCACGATTACCAAAGTATTCGGACAAGATAACTATCAAGCAGCCTTTGAACGAAGACCGGCACCCTTATTACGATAATGGTGCTGATGTTGCGACTGGACTGCGACGGACAAAATTGGTATTACGTTATGCGACCGGTCCCGCGGACCGACATCAAAGGTTGGTTGTTGGTTCAGGTAAGGTGCCAAATTTTGAAAGAAACTTGTAAAAATTTACTACGAATGGTAAAAGTATATATTAAAATCAATAATAAATAACGTATGTTACTTTTAACATGCCAAATATAGGAACATAAAGCAATGATAATTAATACAAGCGATTGAACAAATTATTTATTGTGTTACGGATTGCTTAGGAAGGGCGTTTCTGCCTGCACGGCGCGGCGGTCTGTCGGGCGGTGTATGTATACATACTGATATATACACATAAAGATATGATGGCGGCCGCTTTCATGCTATCTCACTCATATTGTGTGCTTGAATTCAATGCAGGAGGTTGTGGGTTGTAATCGTGAGTGTGGTATGCTACAAAGTTATTTCTGATATTAAAAATATTTTGTCTCGAAAAAAACATTTCTGTTACAAAAGTTATTTAGCTTCACATACAGAATAACCTCCTGATGGCAGTTTAAAATATTGAGTGGGCATTTGCAACACCGTATATATTGTACAATTTATGTAAAGTCACTTGTATTATAATTTCTATGACGCAAAAGACCAAAATGTTTTATCAACTAAAAATTCGAATTTTTTTGTTATTCCTATTACAATATAGATAATTCTATACATAGATGATAAATATTGGCGTCGTCGGCTCAACAATCCATGCTGACGGCGCCAAGTGTCTCGCGTACCAATAATTAAAAAAGAATGACCAAGTTAACATTTTAAATATAATTAAAAAACAAACAACACGAGCACAATGGTGGAAATGCAATTTCAGAGAGAAAGATAGAGAGAGAGAGAGAGAGAGAGCGAGAGAGCGAGAGAGCGAGAGAGCGAGGGGGCGAGAGAGAGAGAGAGAGAGAGAGAGAGAGAGAGAGAGAGAGAGAGAGAGAGAGAGAGAGAGAGAGAGAGAGAGAGAGAGAGAGAGAGAGAGAGAGAGAGAGAGATTTTCTTTATTATTCCTATTATATATTCTATAATATATATGATATAAATTCAAGACCAAGTTAAAATTATGTACATTTCAGAAATACTATTAAAATACAAAATTTACTACAACAACATAATTCAAACACTATAAATAAACATACGTTACTTATTTCACCCACTACACATAAACCTATACGATGTCACCACCAAAAACACGGAAAAGATCGTCGCTCGTTAGCCGTGAATGGTGCTATGATGCTGCTCAGGAGGAGCATCACGGATGACAGCTCGCGGGCTGCGGTCGGTCGCAAGTTTGACAGTTGTGCGACTGCAAATGCGATCGTAATACCAATATGCAGTAAAATGTATGACACATCTGCGGACTGATACCGCAATACCCGTTGCACGGACTGGTTGCATTCCAAAATCACATAAAACAGTCGCCGAACTGTCAGATTTGGAGCTACGGACCGGTCCGGCGGACCGGTTGCATTATCGTAATAAGGGTGCGGACCTGCTGCATGACTCGGTGGAAAGACCGTGCCAAGGTGAGAGGTGGCTAACCTGTCGCCCTTTAGCACGGCATCTTGTTCTTATCCGTTAGTCGCCTTTTACGAGATGCACGGGGAGAGATTCAGCGGAGCTATTCTTTCCTTCCCCACACGATACAGTACAGTTTACATGGAGGTGCAAAGGCGAACTTAACCGTTACGGAGATAACTTTCAGTTAGCCTAGGTTTTTTTTTTTTTTTTTTTTATGGAACCTGACACGGTTGGCTACATCACCTACAACATCCGTGATGTCAGCCCATAACACAGGGTGAACTAGGTGCCATGTCAGTGCTTCCCTTCATTTCATGTCGGCTACACTAAACTGGACGGAAAACACGAACTATTTACATAGCCGTTTCGACCGACGTTTCGTTCAGTACGGTGGTACCAACCCGGCCGGGATAAACCCTACCACCTAGTAAGGTGTAGGTGTAAAAGGCTCATTACTGGGACGATGTAGCCAACCGTGTAAGATTTTTTTTTTATGGAAATTTACACGGTTGCCTACATCACCTACTACATCCGTGATGTCAGCCCATAACACCTGGTGAACTAGGTGCCATGTCAGTGCTTCCATTCGATTCAGGCAAGTTTTTAATACCATGTTAGATGTCAAAAACTGGTTCGCCAATACGATCTTCGCCCATCTTAACTCCGAAGGTGGAAGATCGCTAAATACAGTTAAGGGAACTTTTAAACAAGTCTCAACTTTACTAATTCCGTAGTCCAGAGTCCAGGCGCATACGAACTTAACATTCGAGAGAAAAAACTTACACGAACATGCCCAGTAGGAATTTCGAACTCGGTGTAGTCTGAACATTTGTTTTTATGAAACCAGCATGGGTGGCTGTGCCGAGGGACCAATGGTGTAGTCGACATAGCCAAATTCACTTCTCCTCGCGAAACCGCGATCAGTGCGAAGTGCCACTTCAGCAGTTTTTAGGGTTGCATACGTCAAATGAGGAAAAACGGAACCCTTATAGGATCACTCTTTATCACTCTTATTAACAAAAAACAACTTTTGTTTCATACCTGGATGGACAAGTATGTATGTATGTATATTTATTTGCACATAATATTCTATGTATTTGGTAATTTATATGTATTAACACATGTACTTATATTTATTGGTAATAAGTATTCTTATTATAATTTTATCTTCAATTCTCACGCTCAACTCTTTTGCTACTTCCTACTTACATTCCACTATATTATCGAATCTCAAACATTCAAAGGTTGACTGTAAGAAATCTCTTTAAGGGATAAGTCTGACTTTGCACCTTATGTAAATTTTCTAATGTATTTGTTACTGTTTAATGTTTACTGGAGCAACAAAGCATTATCTATCTATCTATCTATCTATCACTCTTGTGTACGGAGCCCATATAGGATCACTCATGTGTATGTATGTATGTCTGTCTGTTCGTCTGTCACAGCTTATTTTCACCGAAACTACAGGATGAAAAAGGTTGAAATTTGGTACATAATAATTTCAAAATGCATACTTTAAAATATATTGCAGAAAATATACAAACATTAAACACCCCCCCCCCCCCCCCCCCCCACCCTTCCCCCTGCCTTATCTCCAAAATAAAATATAGGACCTCTATTATAGTTTAAAGGAAAACCTAAACGAAAACCTAACTCTTACAGTTCTCAGTGAAAACTGAATTTTACGGAACCCTCTCCACGCGAGGTCGACTCGCACTTGACCGCGTTTTACGTTTATGTCCGGAAGAACCGGGAAGTCCACTTTTCTCATACATCAGGTGAAAGTCTCTTTCGAACCCGTAAATCTTGCACTGCCATTTTAAATTTGTCTGTGTAAAAGATATTATCATTATGTATGTCCATATTGTTGTCCTTTTTTCGTTATTTGATTTCAAATGAAATATGTTTGATTATAAAAATGTGAAAATATAGCAATTTTAGGCCTAACTTTCATATTTATTGACCTTTTCACGTGCGTGGGCAGCGGCGCGGCCTCGTGTATGCAAACTAAGCTAGGATTCGTTTGTAAGACTAATATAAATTATTACGAAAACGTTCATTTGAAATAATCAAATCTCAAAAACCAGGCCCTTTCGGAAAATTATCATTTATATGTTTTTCTCGGGAAAAGTAAATTTAATGAATAGGGCGCAAATACACCATGTATTAACTAAACTAATATAAATTTTGAGAGCGCCAATTAGCCAATTTTAATTCAGAATTCGGCAAAATAACACATATAACATTTTAGTCTCACCTAATTATAAATGAACAAGGTCCCTTTTGATTGAACGGTACCACAGAGCACGGAATACCCCCCGCGCGCGCCCCCTCCTAGAGACGCCCTAAGCAATAATATTTGAAACCCAATAACTGGACGCAGTGCTACTAGCGCTTCGTATGTGTGTGTGTGTGTTAGTATCGACACTACACACAAAGAGGAGCAAGTTAGGCACACGCACAAAACAAATGCACACGCACAACACACATATGTAAGTCATAGGCCACGCCTACAGACTTCAACGCCGTTGTAGGGAAATCGCGCTCAGGGCGTCTCTAGGAGGCGCGGCTCGCGGCATTTCGTGTTCTGTGAACGGTACACTTGAAACGCCATCGAGATACATTTGCTTCTTACTAGAGAGTGTACTCGGACAGTGCATCATGTTCCACCGATTTGAAGCCATTCAGCCGCACCTGTGTCAGTCGATCGCGATCCGCCGACGTCGCTACACGTGTACCATGCGTGGTGCATGTGGTGCGGTGTACCATTCGCCTCTAATTTATCTTTCCCTCTACTGCTTGGCTGTTCCGCGCTGCGTCACCTTGCTTCTTTTTCTCATACATCAGTTCTTGCGACTTGATTTCTTTGAAACTTCTTCGTAGTGCATCCTCTAGTATAATATCTCGACGTGAAACGCTTTGAAAATGAAGTCATTAATGATTTTCGCTTGGCCTACGAGCTCATTACCTACTTCATTATCTAGCTCTCAATGTGTTGTCAAATGTCCTCGAGTAAATATATTTTATTCGTGTTATAAAGTTTGAAAGACCAACTGAAATATCAGCATGCCAAGCATGTCCTTCTTTCCAGCCTTCTTATTTTATTTATTTCATTTTTCGAATTTGGAAAAAAACCAACAGGATTTACATTAATTTGTCAGCCTCGATAGCTCAGTGGTGCAGACAGTCAACTGTCGCTATTGAATGTTAAGCAACGCTGGGTGCGGTCAGTACTTGGATGGGTGACCGCTGACCGTTGGAGGCTGACCGAGGTTCGGATTCCTCGTAAAACTGTAGGTCCCTTCCCTCCTAATATTACTTGGTGGTAGGGTTTAACCCGCCCGGGTTGGTACCACCGCACTAAATGAAACGTCGGTTAAAACGGCTATGTAAATAGTTTGTGTTTTCCGACCAGTTCAGTGTAGCCGGCACGATCAAAGGGGGAAGCACTGACATGGCACCTAGTTCACCCGGTGTTATGGGCTGACATCACGGACGTTGTAGGTGATGTAGCCAACCGTGTCAGTTTCCATAAAAAAAAAAAAAAACATCTAGAACAACAAGGTAATACAAGATAAAATTAAGTATGTAAGCCCCTGCAACGTTTTAGGGTTCCGTATCCGTTACGGGATCCTATTACTAAGCCTATGCCGTCTGTCTGTCCTTCCATCCGTCTGTCTGTCTGTCCGAGGGTTATATCTCTTGAATCGTAATAGATAGCCCGTTTAAATTTTCACAGAATATGTGTTATTATGGCCGATATAAGAACAATTAATAAAAATAAGAAAAAGTAAAAAATTCACGGGGATTCCCATAGAAGAAACCAAAAAGTGTATGCGCGCGCGCCATCTACCGTGTATATGCGTGAAGCATTTTAACTAATCATGACATTTAACTAATATGAAGCATTTTATGGCGTGAGTTGCGCTAAACATGACATGGCGATACGGAACCCTCGTTGCGCGAGTTCGACTCGCACTTGGCCGGCTTTTTCACATATTAAGTACGTAAGTAAGAATTGCATTTCTACCCGTGCATGTCGTAAAAGGCGACTAAGGGATAAAGACAAGATGCCGCGCATAAGGGCGACAGGCTAGCCACCTCTCACCCTGGCAAGGTCCTTCCGCCCAGTCTTTAGCAGGTGTGTCTTTGTGCCTTACTTGCTGCTTGATAGTTATCTTGTCCTAATACTTTGTTAAATGTGGTGGTCGGTGTTGTGCTGTAATTTCACGAGTACTTGCAGCACAACACCGACTAGTCTGCTTACCCCGATTGTCAGGATATAGTGTGTGGTATGTACATTATATATGTATATACGTATTTATTATACTTTTTTATTTAATCCAACATGGGTGGCTGTGCCGAAAGACCAATGGTGCAGTCGACAGAGCCAAAATCACCTCTCCTCGCGAAACCACGCTCAGTTAGGTGCCATGCAAGCAGATTTGCGGACTGTTGCTAGGCTGTCTAGCCCGTTTATAAGCCCGAAGACACCCACGTTTATTGTTCAATATAATATCAACATTGAACACAATGCGGCATTTTTTACAAACTAACCATTGGGCTGCAGAGAAGCGAATAGAAGTACAAGCAAGATACACACTGCGTCGGACATAAATCAAGCTGCACAAAAGGGTCGTTTCACACTGCGCCTGACCGTCGGTTAGGCTCGCTTCACACTGCCGAAACTAGGAAATAGAGCAACAACGCTCTTATCTCGGCGATGCGGCGGACCCCGGGCTTTCAACGGGTCCTTGATTTGTGAACCGGCCCCACACCTGCGACACTTTAGTTAGTGTGTGAGTTTCGCAGTCGCGCGGGGCTAGGGTTGCTAACTTTAAAAGACAACCATACATTGATTACTTGCTCCGAAAGTAGAAAAAAAAAACAAGCGGCGGGTGGCCGAGTGGTTTGGGCCAGAGGTCCGAGGTTCGAATCCGGTCGGCGTGTACCAATGAGTTGTTTTCTGACGAAAACATTTACGTGCATACCTTCTCCTGCTGCTTCACCGTTCGGAACCGGTGTAAAACTGTAGGTCCCTTCTCTTACCCCTTACTAGGTGGTAGGCTCAAATGGTAGCCGACTGGGTTGGTACCACCGTACTGGATGTAAGATGTCCGCATAGCAGCCTAGGTTGTATTCTCCCCTAGTCCAGTATAGCCAGCAATCCAGGGAATTCTCCGGTATGGCACCTACCTTCTCGGAGGTGATATTGGCTGATCGGAGCATGTGCTTTGGCCCCTCCAACTCAGCCACACATACCGAATTACATAAAAAAAATTATTTAAAGGCATTCAAAATAAAGCTTAAGAAAATACATTTTGTCAAACTTGGTAACTCAGTGGTTCGGTCAGTCGACTGTCGGTCGGATCATAAACACTCCTAAGCGCGGTCAGTGGATGGATTGGTGACCGCTGCTCGACCATTGGAAGCTAACTGTGGTTGGGATTCCATGTAAAACTGTAGGTCCCTTCCTTTCTTACCTTATTAGGTGGTAGGATTTATTTTGTGGAAAGAGATTTTCCAACATATATGAAATAAAAGTAAATGTGATGAAGGCAGTGAAAGCCATTCCGTTCATCGGATTATAAAAAGTGTATTCGGATGGTTATAATTTTGGAGAAGATAAAATAAATGTACCAGAAAATTTACAAAAAAAAAATGGTTTATTTACCAATTCCTGGAACTGTCTGATCCTAGTATTTATAAAGAATTTTGTAAAGGTTTAGAAGTGCATAAGTTAATAAGTAGGCATAAATTGATTTCGGAATTATAAAACATAATGGTACTAATTAATTATATTTTATATGTACGTAAAAAAAGTATAAACAAATTATAGTATTACACAACTTACAAGTAAAATAAACCTATTTTAAATAACATCCTTCCTTTCCTTATTTCCTTACCTATATATAACCTATAATAAAATCCAACGTCTGCTTTCTGTCTGAGTGTCTGAGTGTCTGAGTGTATGTCTGTCTGTCCGCTTATAACTCGAGAACCACTGAAGCGATTTTAATAAAAAAAAAATCTACGGATAGCTTGATTCTTCCCATCAACTATAGGCTACTTACGATCACGCTAAATGGCTTATGAGGTTAGCAGTGAAGTGAAATATGAGAGCGGGCGGAGCCGCGGGCACAGCTTGTAAAATATAAACCTTTTAATTAAATTAACAAACAATCTTAAACTATCTCAAAAATTTAAATCTAAACCTATAAAAATAAATAAATAATAAAGTATTTAATATACTTCTATGGATGGACAAGGATACTTGCTTCAAGACACCCCGGCCCCACGTCCATGTACTCGCTACCGCAAAGAGCAAGAACACAAAATGACGCACGTGATCACTGAGTGAAGATTCGCTGCTGGACCGTGGATCTCAGATGAATGGATAAGAACTTGACAATAAGAGGAGCAACTGATCAAACAGTATTTTGTGTCGTGATCCTAGTTTCGAGAAATTAGCAAAAAACATGTGTCTTGAAAACTAAAAATCATAGAAAGATGATTTTTTTTTACTAATATATTTGTTTTAGCGAGTAGATTATGATGATAAAACAACAAATATACCGTTTCATTTCATAAATCAGTGTTTTTTAAATTATAATTTCAAACATAATACTCTTTGATGCGATCTTTGATCCATTCCTTAAGAGCAGGATACCCAAACGTAGGTGATCATGCCGCGATCTTAACCTCAAAACTTAGGAACAAAATACGATTTGACGCGGTCGCCAACATTCAATATTTTTTTAATAATACTAAATATTGTTTGATGTGAATTCTGTAAAAACACACATAAAGGAGCTATTGAGGTCTACCAAAATAATTTTTTATCCATTTTTTTTTAATAAATGCACAAAAGACTCTTTGATCTGTTGCTCCTCAACTCTTTTTAGTTAAAAACCGACTTCAACCCCTGAAGTTGTCATTTTTGTTTGTTTGTTTTTAGTCTTGTCCTTGGTTGGAAAGCTTCGCCTGTCTCGGATAGAGAGTCAGCTGAGTGGGCTCCCTTTTCGTCACATGTTATGTTTATTTGTTTTTGTAATTATTTGCGTTGTTGTGTGAAGAAAATAAATAATTTCATTGCATTTCATTTCAAGTACCTGCGTTCCCTCCTTTACCCATGTTGTTGGGTTTTGTGATTATTTAGTGATTTCCGAGTGGTGCAGGACTTTTCTTTAATTTATAATATAATCATGTAGTGTGTCCATTTTTTTGGAATACAAATAAGACGCTGCTTTTAATGTTAAGTGAAATGTGATTGTGAAATCTTGTATTCTGTTTTGGGTACCATAATAAATAAATAAAAAAATTAATTTCCAACATAAAATCGAAACCTGCTGGCGTATAATTTATTCGCCCATTTGTCATGCACATGCTTATGTGAATTAAAAGAGTTTGATGATCGAAATCGGTCCAAGTTGTAAAGAATTATCGCTGAACATTCATAAGAAACAAATTAAAAATATTTCGACGAATTTAAAACCTCCTCCTTCTTTTGACATACATACATAGCGTCACGCCTGTTTCCTAAAGGGGTAGGCAGAGGCAACGTATCTCCACGTACCACGATCCTGGCACACCTCTGCAGCCTCTTCCACTCCCATAATACATGCTCGGCGGTTACGGGTACTACGCACTTGACCCTTCTTGAGCACATGCTCGATCTGGTCTAGGTACGTGCGTCTAGGGCGATCCTTCCCGACTCTTACACTAACATTCACTCTATAAATTTCTTTCGTTAGTCTCCTATTATCCATTCTTATAACACGACCGAACCACCACCGAAGCGTTTATCGATCATTCATCATTCATTCATCATCATCATCAGAATTCATCGAAGCATTCACCGAACATTTAATTTTGAAGTCGTTTATCTGGCGATTTTTTATGTTGTGGGTAATCTGGTTCATCGAAGCATTCACCGAACATTTAATTTTGAAGTCGTTTATCTGGCGATTTTTTATGTTGTGGGTAATCTGGTTCATCGAAGCATTCACCGAACATTTAATTTTGAAGTCGTTTATCTGGCGATTTTTTATGTTGTGGGTAATCTGGTTCATCGAAGCATTCACCGAACATTTAATTTTGAAGTCGTTTATCTGGCGATTTTTTATGTTGTGGGTAATCTGGTTCATCGAAGCATTCACCGAACATTTAATTTTGAAGTCGTTTATCTGGCGATTTTTTATGTTGTGGGTAATCTGGTTCATCGAAGCATTCACCGAACATTTAATTTTGAAGTCGTTTATCTGGCAATTTTTTATGTTGTGGGTAATCTGGTTCATCGAAGCATTCACCGAACATTTAATTTTGAAGTCGTTTATCTGGCGATTTTTTATGTTGTGGGTAATCTGGTTTCTCAGTTTGTAGTAATCGTAAGTATTTCGGTCAAATAAGTACATAAGTACACATAAGCGAAGTTTAATTTTTTTTATAGTATTGATGGCTGAGTCAAAGGGACCAGAGCACATTGCTCCGAAAGGCCATTATCACTTCCGAAAAGGTGGCATATCGGAGACTTGCCTGGATTGCTGGCTATACTGGACTAGAGGAGAACACAACCGAGGCTGCTATGCGACCATCTTACCTCCAGTAGGGTGGTACCAACCCAGTCGGTCACAATTTTAAGCTTACAAAATTCAAATTCCGCTTAAATAAAAATTTAAATTTTCCTAATTCGTTAATTCAATGACATCAAAAACCACCCTAACACGAATGGCGGTATGATGACGTCTCGGTCACGTCGGCCGCGGGCGATTTATACAAACCTAGCTTAGTTTTGTACGTTATCATTTAAATATTATCAAAAAAAATTAATTTAAACATTCATATTTCAAATATTTAAAAAAAAGGTAGCCGGGAGTGGATGGATAAGAAGAGCGGAAGACCGCGTGTGGTGGCATGCCTTGGGAGAGGCCTATGTCCAGCAGTGGACCGATACAGGCTGATGATGATGATGATTTCAAATACTACAGTCGTTGAGAAAAATCTATGTGCTCACTGTTTTTCTAGAAAAACTGCACTCACGCAAATTGAATTAATTTACTTTGGGGGGGATTGTCGCGATGTAAGAAGTATCCGGTCACTGTACATCTACGTTCTAGAATATGCTGAAAGAGCGCACCAATAACGAAGACTCTGTTTAGTATTCATCACGCGGCCGGGAGGAGCCACGCACGCGAACTCATACGTACTAACCCCGCTGGTCTCATCTCATAGTCTAAATATTCAAATTCTTACGCCAGTTTTGAAATATTTTTTTATATGAGGGCCATATAGGAGATTGCCGTCATTATCTTCTTCGAATTCTTGTACGTTGGACCATGTGCTTTGGAATTTAGATTCTAATGTCTCACTAGGTTGTCCAAAATCTTTTATTATTTCGATTATATCCTTTAAGACGAGACGGAATATAACTTTCTCCATACAAAATCCTCTTTCGGCATTTATGTTTTTTACCCCCCTAAACCTAATCCGATTTTTAAAAATATTTTATTTTGTTGTAATAAGGACAGTCGAATCTACGTTCCTGTCTTTTTATTTTTTGAATATCTGAAGTGATGCTGATTAACTCAATAAAGCTTAACGAACTTCATGACAAATTAAAATGCTTTCGATCGAAATAAAATTTTTTAGCTCCGGTGTTGTAGGTATATTTCATCTAAACAAAAAAATTACAGGAACGTAGAATGGACAAGAAAAAAAAAATAAAAAATCGAATAAGGTTTAGGGAGTTAGAAAACATAAATGCCGAGAGACGATTTTGTATGGAGAAAGTTAACTTGCGTCTCGTATTATGTAGGTACCTACGTTTGTTCACATGTTTCAGAATTTACATTCTCTGAGTAAAGATAGAAAAGAAATAAAAAATAACAGTTATTGCCATCAACTAAAAATAAAAAATAAAAAACACAAAAACATAAATTTGAATAATATACAAGTCAATATAACAAAATAATCAACTGATGACAATATGGGCCCGTCCCTCCACGTGCTATATAGGTACACAAAACTTCCTACAATGCTGTTTACCAGATGGGAAAAAATAGCAAACACAATGAATTAAATAGCACAACAAAAATATATTACATAGATCCAAAGCAACAACAAATACCTATAATGTACAACAAAGAGAAACAAAATATACCTAAAATGACAACAATTTTTAAATCATACAAATGTACCTGTACTACGACGAGTAAGTTGAACGAAGTGGTTCCAACTTGTACAGCCATCAGTTAGATGAATGACATCGGTACAAGCAATGATATCTTTGGGTACAAGATGCTTTGTCAATATAACTTCTACCAATTCGGGCAGACTTCATCCTATCATCTAACTGAGGAAGGATAATATGTTTGCACTAAGTTCTTAGTGGTAGATGGTATACCGTTTAGTAAACAGCAATTCTTAATTAGAATACAGTAAAAATTGCCTATATATCTCATACGTCATTGATCTCATAACAATAAAAATCTTGAAATATGAAAACTAAAACTAAAAATAATTGTGACAAAAAAATTATCTTCAAAAAAACTTCGTCTAAAGCGTCCGAAACAGCCGCCGTACAAAGCAGGCTGGTCACATTCCCTCCAATTTGAATCTCCAAGCCAATGCGTTGGATGAAGAAAGACCTCGATTTGGGGTCGCCAATTTTTTTCGAAAAGCAGCTTGCCCAAGACTTTGACAAACCGCTTTGTTTCTGGCGACCACACTCCTAGCGTCTGTATCCACTGCAGCCCCAGCTACGTTGTATTGTTAATAAGTATTCTTATTATTATTTCATCTTCAACTAGCTGAGCCCGCGGCTCCGCTCGCGTGAAATTCGTATTCCAAAGAAGAATGTAAGTAACTAAGGGCGAGGCCGAAGGCCGAGCTGCGTTCAGGTAATCGAAAAACCTTCTTAAAGAAAGTAACTAACTAAGGGCGAGGCCCAAGACCGAGCTGCTTTCAGGTAAACGATGAACCTTTCTCAAATAAAGAAGTAAGCAAGGGCGAGGCCGAAGGCCGAGCTGCGTTCAGGAAGACGATAAACCTTCTGGAAGAAAGGAAGGAACTAAGTGCGAGGCCGAAGGCCGAGCTGCGTTCAGGTAAACCAAAAACCCTCTTCCGCCTTCGGGCCTCGCCCTTAAAGACTTCCTTTCTTCGATAGAATATAATATCGTTTACTCAATCTATTTATTTCATAAAAATAAAAAAGTAATATTAATAACTAAAGAATTAAACCTACCTAACAAACATTAAAATAACTATCAAAACGGGCATTTTAAAATGTTCTTAGAGCACTTGCGGCATTACCCCGCTGGATGGCAAGGCTTACCCTTTGAATGAAGTACATAAGCCCTTGATGGCGGGACACCAGTTGCGTCAACCAGCTCAAGCCTCTTTTGGCTTCACTTCTCCACGGACCGAGGGTTTCAACCGCAAACGCAACAAATTCGAAATCTTGAATTATATTTCTATATTTGCTGCGTTTGAGGCTCTCCGCCCCAGCCTCGGCCGCGCCAGCCAAGGCCGCTCTTGAAGATGTCCTAACGTGACTTGGAGCCAATGTGAGAACAAAAGTGGCGTCCCACATCAAAGAACTACCCTTAGTCCGTGGCACTAAGGTGATAGCATCGGGCCTCTTGCCATCCAGCCGGGAATAACCGCGAGGTTCTAGGATGCACGGTATATTTGCCGTTAGAAGCGTGGACTTTATAATAAAATTTAAATTAAATTAACTCAATCTTAATATTAATTAACTTTATTCGAGATGGTTTAGCTTCTTCCTGAACGCAGCTCGGCCTTCGGCCTCGCCCTTAGTTACTTGCTTTCTTCGAGATGGTTTATCATTTGTCAGAACGTAGCTCGGCCTTCGGCCTCGCCCTTAATTACTTGCTTTCTTCGAGATGGTTTTTCAATTATCCGAACGTAGCTCGGCCTTCGGCCTGGCCTTAGTTACTTACTTTCTTCAAGATGGTTTAGCTTCTTCCTGAACGCAGCTCGGCCTGCGGCCTCGCCCATAGTTACTTACTTTCTTCGAGAAGGTTTATGGTCTTCCAGAATAGAGCTCGGCCTTCGGCCTCGCCCTTAGTTACTTACTTTCTTCAAGAATGTTTTTCTTCTTCCTGAACTCAGCTCCGCCTTCCGCCTCGCCCTTAGTTACTTTCATTGAGAAAGAATATCGTTTACGTGAGCGCAGATCCGCCTTCGGGCCCGCCTTTAGTTAATTACTTTCTTTTTTTTAAATACGAATTTCACGCGAGCGAAGCCGCGGGCAACAGATATATAAATTTTATTGCACCAATGACAGCGACATAACTTCGACTTTCAATTATTATTTTTATTTATCAAACAATTTGTCACCGGCCAGCTCACAGCTCACGTCGAGATGACAGTTCTCCGTTGTCAACATGACATTTAAAATTGTTTTTTACCATTACTTTGGATTACGTGATTTTTATTAAGTATATTTTTTAATTATTATGTTCATCCGGGATATACACTGTCACTATAAAAAGTTTCGTCAAATTCCGTTCAGTGGTTTTTGCAAGATGCGCGTACAAATAGACATTTTTGCATTTACCATTTTATGATATGTATAGAAAGAATAGATATGTATAGACTATTGTGTTCAAGTTATAAAAAAGAAGAACTGTCATTTTCGTTGTATCAATGAATATTTTATTCAAATTGTATTTGCTGCCAGTTCTCAAGATATAATTATGTACTTTGGACTACGTGATTTTAAACGCGCAATAATGTTTATAATTGTAATTTTTTTTTTGTTTTTTTTTTTTACCTATTATGTTAACCCGGCATATAAACTGCCACTATACAAAGTTTCGTCTAATTCCGTTCAGTGGTTTTTGCGTGATGCGCGTACATACAAACAAACAAACAAACAAACAAACAAAAATTTTAAAAACTGTTTTAACATGTTCAGTATCTCATTTTAAGCCACCCTGGTTAGTTTTTTTCCGAATACATTCAATGTACAGACTTCCTTACCTCTACGATTTTATTATATGTATATAGATTGTCACGCTCAACTCTTTTGCTACTACCTACTTACATTCCAATATATTATCGAATCTCAAACATCCAAAGGTTGACTGTAAGAAATCTCTGTAAGGGATAAGTCCGCCTTTGCACCTTATGTAAATTTTCCAATGTATTTATTACTGTTTAATGTTTACAGGAGCAATAAAGAATTTTCTAACAATCTATCTACCTATCTACGTTCCCGCTTTCGATGGCCAGGCTCAATAGCTGCCTGAGGTATGCACTGTTTGATCCATGATTCAATTCGTCTAGATATAATAAAATCTTCATACATGTTACGCAGGTGTCTTCTTCAGAAAATCTCCTCCCTGAATCATCGGTATTTTGAACCCAACAACGAAACACATGAAAGTCAGCGAGCTTCTACTGAATGAGGTATTCAGAGTGCAATACGAAATTCTTACCTACTCATTCATAGCCAAATGCAGGGAGTCAAAACTCCCATGATAAAGTAGTAAATATTCCATAGAACGTTGTCAAAATACGTTTGTCTGACTGCGACTGGTATAGAGAAAGGCAAGAAGTAAACTAGTAAGAAGGATAAGGTTCCACAGTTTTAAAAGCTGGTAAGAACGTGACTAGGTCTCCGCAAGTGGAGGCAATGATTGCATTACCCGACGTATATACCACTCTCTCCCACTGAAAAAATTACGTAGAAGAGGCGTCAATTTCTCGAAGCAGTGAGAGAAATACAGTGTGAATTCATGTTCGCCTGCATGTATGTACTTCTCCCACATCCCAAAGGTTAGTTACAATAGAATGCCTCACAGCATTAACCTCGCCTATTGTGCCTAATTTGTATACATTTATATTCAATAAAGAATATAATACTAATAATTTACTATTTCGCACAGACTGCATTAAATTTGAAAGATTACTCTGTATTATATTGAAAGAAAACAGTGAAAATCCCTTTTTATTAATTCAGACAACATATTGTTCGTACAAAATAATTCATGATTTTAATGTAAAAAAACCTATTATGTGCGAACGCTGTTCACACAAAGAGGGTTTCGCAGCCATTTTATTCTTGTATACATAGCGCCGCTCACAAAAACATTAAACATTACAGCATAAAGTTGAAAACTTCAGAATCTGCCCACTCCGCCTATTTACATTATCTACAAGCTTCTGTAACAACATTTACCTATCAAAATTAACGTTTTAACTCATCGTCAATTTTGATAGGTAGGTACTTAAATATATCAAGTCAATGATAAAGTGTGAGGATTGAGCCGACATTATAATGCAGTTACGGCGGAATCGTTCTGTTTAAATCTATCTTTGTTTACTCGCGTATCTTCCTTCTTATGCAATGGAGTTCCCACAGACATTTTAGTAACAAGTCAAAATGTACACCATGTATACAATGCCCCTTCTGATTATTTACTCCTATGGCTCTCTCCAGTGTGTGGTCCCGGGAGGGATGGTGCTTCTTCAAATTATTTTCTTTTCACTACAACATACGTCTGTCTGCTGGAGATAAAATCGACAACGGTTCAAGGAGATGCTCTTTTTGAAGCAGAGAGGGGTGTGATGTTTTGGTGATATTCTCGCTTTATATGCAGCATTTGTTAGCAACTTTTAATATTTTGGACATGACTTTGAGATAAGAAAACTAATTTTAAGCGATGAACAGATTGACAGACTAGTGGCAGGGCAGAGCGATAGACATACGAACGGAGACGAACGCGCTGATGGATAGAACATACAATTGGATGGATATAGTTCTGTAATTGTTGTTGATGCTGCTTGTAGGTGGTGTGGCTGCCTGCAACCTAGTATCTCTTGGTCCGGGCACCTTCCTGCAAAACCTATTGATCTCCAGTTACCTCAGCGAGCCTATGTTCTTCACGAAGGTTGCAAGATGTCCAGTGCGGATGCAGACTTTTGAAATGGACGGGTGGAGATACAAACAAACATACTAATCTCTGTTTCCAGAGCAGGCGGGAAAAAGGCCATTGACTTTAAGCGAGTGCGTTTAGCTTTCTTGCACAAACGTGAAGAGTAATATTGCATTTTTCTCTGGAATGAATGATTTTGGCAGGCACTGCACATGAGAGAGATACAGTTATGCGCGCCACGTTTGTGTAAGAGAGCTAACGCTCAAGGGTAAATGCCCTTTTTTCCGCCTGCTCTTGAAACAGCTAGATGGTTTGACCAACAACCAGATATAACATTAACATGTGTCTACTCCGTATGGGTTGCGATCTCAAGGCCAAGTTCCAATTTGCCCGGCAGGTGGGAGAGCTCCGAGGTTCGAATCCGGCCGGCGTGTACCTGTGAGTTTTCTTTGGCTGAAAAAATTACATGCATGCCTACACCTGCTGCTTCACCGCTCGGAACCGGTGTAAAACTTGTAGAGCCCTTCCCATTCCCATTACTAGGTGTTAGACTCAAATTGTTGACTGGTTGTTACCTCGTCTGTGTTTTCCTCTAGCCCAGAATAGCCAGCAACCCAAAATGGAGTCTCCAGTAGGGCACCTACCTACTCGGAGGTGATATTGAAATAAAATGAAATGTATTTATTGCACACAGAATGCACATTTACATGCTAATACAGTAGGCACAGTATACAAATTATGTAATGCCAATAGGTGGAACAGTATTTTGTTTTATTTTTAACTGAACTAGCAGCGCGACATTGCCACCCAACTAGGCTAAGCCTGTGCTAGGGTTGGCAATTTTAAGTTCACATATCTAATCTCTTCGAATGAAATACATGCATGTAGCCAAAACATTGGGTACAATATAAATTTAATATTGGCTGTTCAGAGAATCTGCTCTAGCCCCTCTGAATCAGTAGCCTGATTACATAAAAGAAAAGAACGGAAAATATTCCTAGAGAAAGCAACAGTTTTATTACGAAACGACGACAATTTCCTAGCAAAGTACTAGCATGTAAGGACGACGACGGTCCGATTCTACTTTCCGTTTATTTCCTCAATACACTTCCGACTGCAATCAAAGCGGAATTACTCCATTTCTCACTGTCGGGCAAAAAGAAATAAAACAAAGCTTTCCTTGTTAATTTTTCTAACCAAGGATCGGAGTGGAAATCGATTTCCCATCTGTCGAGTTAAAATGCTGTTTCCAAAGACCTCTACCATGCAATCATTCAGTTTTGCGCCACACTTGCTTCTCTGTCTAACGTTACACTATTGAAAGCGATAGTGCTAAAATGACTTTTACGAGGAGAATTTTCTGGTAGAGGCGGGATCGGTCTACCTCATTACGGGGCTGAATCGGTGTGGTAGTGGATGTATCGCTTTTGTGCGTTCTGAGACAGAAAGTGATAAGGAGTCGACATTTTTCTAAAGAACGCTTCACTTGAGGCATTGTTCCATTCTACGTGATGGCAAGTGGCTAAATATTCATTGCCTTTCGTGCCGAGTATCTGGGATTACGAATTCCAGGTACGTCTGGCTTCTTGTTGACACAAGAGGTTAGCGTCTTAATAACTAACTAATATTAGGCCCACTTGCACCAACACAAATTTAATATATAAACCAGTTTAACTCGTTAAGCTAGCACCCGTTGACTGTGGGAACCGCGTTTAAATCCATAACTCGCTACTTAACTTTAAACTCGTGTTGGTGCAAGTGGGCCTTAGTCACCATTCAGAGCCAATGAAAATCTGTGCATTCCTTTCCTTGTACTCGTACTTATACCACCTCGTAGGCTCAAATTGTATCCCACAGGGTTGATACCACAGCACTGGACGGTTTTAATTTCATTTCATTTCATCTCATCTAATCTCGTCCCGTCTCGCCTCGTTTCATGTTATCTAATTATTCCATTTCAATCATCATTAAATTTCGTTTCATTTTATTTCATTTCATTTCACTACGAAAACAGACGAAACCTTTTTGGTACAAGTGTCAATCTCACAATCTTTATTTTTTTGTAGGTAGATCTTAATAGAAAAAAGTATGGGCACCTGTCCACTGGTGTAAAGTTTCTGAGCAAAATTTCCGTATTCTGATTTCATCGTAAGATAGTACCTAAGTTTAGGTTCATCAATCAATCATCAATCAATTTCATTTCATTTCATTTCATTTCTCTGACTCTAACTGGATTACATAAAGAAAAAGTCTGTCAGTGTGCAAGCGTCCATTGCTGAACCTATTATAGAACTAATAAGCGTCCATTGCTGAACCTATAGAACTATATGGAGCCACTGCTCGGCTCCGACGCACTTGATGCCCTCGTCGCCCCACCCTTAATTCTCGTGATATTTCCCATCCGCCTCTACACATTTCAGAATCACGGCCCAGAAACCGGATGCTGTAGTGCCGCGGGCTACGGGTTAAAAGTACATATTGTCGAGTGAAGCAAATCTCATTACTGGCGACACCGCACTCCACATGCTGAGCTGGTTTGCAACTAGAGTTTGCCGTAGGTCACACACGCCCAGCTAGCGTATAGGTGTGCTCTCGGTTGGTCGGATACATCGGGAATCCCGCATAGTGGCGGCAGCGCCGTCTGCATGGATACTATTCGTATTAGTGGGAACATACATGTGCCATTCATTATCTAAGTTTCAATTTCATTATATTTTTTACTAGCTGTGCCCGCGGCTCCGCCCGCGCTAAAGCCCGACTTCAATTCAAATCGAATTTAATGGAAAGATTTATCATATGCAATGACGATAAGAAAGACGATTTCAATACAGGTTTTTAACATATTATATTATAATCAGAATCACACGTATATTGCGATGTGCTCTCATATTTAACTTCACTGCTAACGTCATAAGCCATTTAGCGTGATAGTAAGTAGCCTATAGTTGATGGGAAGAATCAAGCTATCCGTAGATTTTTTTTTATTAAAATCGCTTCAGTGGTTCTCGAGTTATAAGCGGACAGACAGATATACAGAAAGCAGACGTTAGATTTTATTAAAGGTAAGGAAGGAAGGATAAGGAAACAATATTAAAGGTAAGGAAGGAAAGGATAAGATGGACACTAGCAAGGATGGCTAGATCACCTACTACGCACGTGATGTCTGCCCATCACACCTTGGTGAACTAGCTGGCATGCCAGTGCTTACATTTGGTTGTACCGGCTACACTGAAGTGGAAGGAAAAATCACGGTCTATTTTTATAGTTCCAATGTTTGTTTTATTAGGATGTCAACTAAACGTTTTACGGTGAAATATGGATTTTTTTTCAACATTTTTTTTACTGCTACCGAATTGTGTGGCTGCGCCCGAGGTCGAAGAATGAGGCTTCCACCACGGGCACGGCCTGCCAATTACACTCCCGAGGAGGTGCCAGTTCGGCTTGGAGGCGGACTAACATCGCTGGGGAAAGGCTATTGACCTGGCGATTTGAAGATCCGTGGATTGTAGGAATGGGGAAAGTTTTTCCAGACCTTTTACCAATTGTCTATTTGTCTTCACAGTGGTATGTTCGAAAATCTGCTGGCATGGCGCCTCACTGAGCGTGGTTTCGCGAGGAGAGGGGTTTTTTGGTTCTGTCGACTGTACCATTGGTCCCTCGACAAAGCCACACATGTTGGTTTACATAAAAAAAAAATTAAAAAAATGTTCGCGACTCAAAAAGTATATAGAATTGCACGGTGATTATTCCGCTAGATTCAGCAACTCTTTGAGATCGTTTTAGGATATAAATAATGTGACCCCAGTCGCGTTAGCAGGTAGGGCTAGGTAAAATAAGTAGGTAGGTAGGTAGGTAGGTAAGTAGGGCTCCCATATGAATGCCAGTATTATTCTTAGAAATGTAGTTCAACTGGATTTTCCATAAGGGCATGGGAAATGTATTTCAAAGGAAAGCCCTACACCCTAAAGTTTATGTACACTAAATACATACCACACGCTGTATCCCGACAATCAGGGTGAGCAGATTAATCTGTGTTGTGCTGCAAGTACTCTTGTAAATTACAGCACAACACCAACCATCACGTTTAGCTAAGTATTAGGACAATATAAACTAATACTATGTAAGATCCACCTGCTGCATGACTCGGTGAAATGATCGTGCCAAGGTGAGAGGTGGCTAACCTATCGCCCCTTTAGCACAGAATCTTATCATTATCCCTTAGTCGGATTTTACGACATGCACGGGGAGAGATGCACTGGGGCTATTATTTTTAAGTACCGGCCCCACACGGTACACAACATGCATGTAACATGAAAAAGTACATTAGAAATAATCAAATCAAATCAAAATATACACAAATAGAACACAACAGGCGAGTTTAAGGCAAAGTAGCATTCTTTACAAACTAACCTTTGGGATGTGGAGAAGCTGATAGGGCGGACAATGCAGTGCAAAAGAGAAGCGTGAAAAATAAAACTATTAATTATACGGACACAAACATATAGGTACATAGATACATACATAAAATAAATACTATAAGATACGTACATATTATATTTATGCATAAACTTCATATATATACACATATATTTTATAATATAAAACCAACTGAATAGTAATAATAATGAGCAATAGTTTAGAAAGAGCCCGCACTTTCAAAACCCCTCGTATGAATCTACCCACGAATTCCGACACATCCGCCAAATTCCCAACCAGCCATTAATAAAGGCCAACACACACTGAACTATCGAGAATAGTACGCAATAGTGCTTACCCATGGAAATACATTCACCAGAAACGCTATTGGAATACATTATGTGGGTTTTTATATTACCGTGGTTGTTAGACATTATTACAAAAAAAACCGGCCAAGTGCGAGTCGAGCTCGCGCACCGAGGGTTCCCTAACGCCATGTCATGGCTAGCGCCACTCACGCCATCTATGGCGTCTTTATGAAATGCTTCATATTAGTTCAAATTCATGATTAGCCCGGCGCTAATCGCGCTATGGTCGTTTCGCCGTGTGTTTTCGTTTATTGCATGCCCCACTCTAATCACGCCGCATTCAGCTCCGCCCTTCCAGGTATTCCTCAGACACTATCGTCTCCCCCGAAAAGAGGGCACGTTCAAAGTTCGTCTCGGTTTCTTCGACCATAGCGCGATCGGCGGTGTCGTCGTTTTTATGTGCTGACTTGAATCCTTTCACCACGCCACTGAAGTCGAAGGTAATACTGCAGCGAAGAAACCAGACGTAATAACATTTTATAATAGTACCAAAGTTGGCGTGGACAGTCGACGAACTAAAGTCAATAGCTAAAAAATCTTTTAATTCTGAATGGACAAGTATGTATGTATGTATATATTTAGGTATTATGTATTATATAATCTATAATACATATGTATTTAATTTATAGTTTTATGTATTTAATTTAATTTATAATTTGCGATTTCTACGTTTAAACTGGTATGTACTTATATTATGTAGTGCAAGTATATTATAGTTTATCATAGTTATTTTCCATATATTATATTTTACATTCCCACACTCAAGTCTTTTGCTACTACCTACTTATATCTCACAACATACGACTCTCAAACATCCAAAGGTTGACTGGGAGAAATCCCTGTAAGGGATAAGTCCGCCTTTGCCCCTCATGTAAATTACTTATCGTTTGTTACTGTTAAATGTTTTGGAGCAATAAGGTATTTCTATCTATCTATCTATCTAAAATCAAGATGGCCCTTCAGAATCTTTTGCACCTGGATGGATGTGGCGGGCATAACCTCACAGGTTTTATACTCATATAACACAAGTAATAAAGTTGACAGACGCGTTTATCTGATGACCATTCAAATTATTTAGTTCTATGGTCTACCTATAAATATAGGAAGGTTTCGATGGTGGGAAGCAAAAAGCTGCAAATGCTACCGAAGGATTACCCTGGCGGATATCTCTGCCCAGTTGGGAGCTGTGAGGTTTTTGGAGAGCACTGTAACACTGATTTCATTTCGTTTATCGAATATACATACACTAATCGCTAGAATAAAACGGGAAACGAAGAAGAAACCTCGTAACGTAGTTTGCGAAGTGTTTTGAATGTGTGACATTTTCTTTTCATTGAAGTACCTACAAATGCGCAAGGACAAATTTTTCCTGCAAGGCAAAGTCAGTTTGGACGTCCAAATTGTGTCCGTGTGTTGTGATTGGCTCTTTCCGAATTCCGAAGCCTACACCTAAATTATTTTAATCATTTCGTAGCTATGTAATTTTTTTCTTCAAGTTTACGTGCATATATACCAAAGATAATTAATTAGAAGGTACCTAATAATTATCGACTTACGATAGAAATAAACAAAATTGAAATTCTATATACTATGATGAGAAGAGCGGAAGACCGCGTGTGGTGGCGTGCCTTGGGGGAGGCCTATGTCCAGCAGTGGACCGATACAGGCTGATGATGATGATGATGATGATACTATGTACCTATATTATTTGTTTATAGAAAGCATCCATAGACATTCGGTCCATTAATTATTAATTGATTAGTATAATTTTATTGTTCACTTTTAAATAACTCAAGATCGCCTCAACATATTTACATACCTACTTATACCAAACTGACCTATTCTCGAAACCTGCCTGCCATAGCATCGCGCCTTCCATTAATAAACGAACAGTTGTGACGAAAGCGATTGAAGTCGGTCAAAATGCAGCGACGTCATATAAAAGAAAATGCCATTCAGTCAACCAGTCAGTCAGCGTGTATCCGTCCACTGCTGGACACACGCCTCTCCAATTTTCCTCCAGTCCTCCCGGCCTTCAGCGTTACGGAACCACATGCCCGGGTCAAGGTCAGTTTGCTACAAATTCAGCTACAGTGTTTTTCATGGCCACCAATTGTTTTTATTCTCGAATGAATTTAGAGGTAGTTGGTGCCGTGCGTGCTAACCACCTCATGGCGCTTGCATTTTCACTCGATTTTACTCAGTTTATAGACTTCTGCGAGACAGTTTCACGTTTTTGGATGTGGAATAATACGGTAGAACATTTAAATTTCACTTTGCGATAGCTAGGAAAGATCCATGGACTGGGGGTCCATTGATAATTCTCGTGTTAGCGAATTGGTCATTTTGCTGGATCATTTAACTTGATTAATGCTACTTGGGCTAGTCCTCAGTTTAGCACCTAGTTAGTTAGTAGTTAGTGGTTTACTCTTATAGGTTCTACTTGAGTTTAATTCAAGTAGAACCTATAAGAGCCAGTATTTGGAGTCAGTTTAATCTACCTCGCTTTGGCCAACTGGGGATTTAATTGTTTTTTTATAGACACTGACACGGATGGCTACATCACCTACTACATCCGTGATGTCAGCCCATAACACCTTAGTAAACTAGGTGCCATGTCAGTGCTTCCCTTCACTTTATGTTGGCTACACTGAACTGGATGAAGAACACGAACTATTTACAGATATTTGATTCAGTGTGGTGGTATCAACCCAGGCGGGTTAAACGGTAAGAGGGAAGGGTAGGTCCCTGCCCTTCTTTAATTTTACGTGAAATCCGAGCCACAGTCAGCCTCCAACGGTCGAGCGGTCACCTGTCCATTCACTGACCGCGCGCAGGTGTGCTTATGATACGACCGACAGTCGACTGACCGCACCACTGAGCTACTGAGGCTGACTGCGTTGTATTGTATTGAGTTGTATGTATGTATAGTATATATTCATTGCACTTAAATAAAATACGGGCAAAAGGTAAAACTTAATGCTTCTAGGCATTTTTTAACATAATACCTATACATTGTTTAACCCATAAAGTGTCTAACGACGCCCATGGACATTCGGTCGTACGCGGCGTTGCGAATGCCATGCCGGCCTGACAGGTGCCTATTCACGCCTCTCTTGAAGGACCCGAGACTATACCTATGTACTTGTGGGTGGAAATATGTGGGCAGGGAGAGCGTTCCAGAGTTTACCAGTTCTGTGAAGGGAAGATCCGCAGAACCCATTGGTACGCATCCGCGGCGAGTAATTCTTTGGGATGGAAAAGCAAATTCGCATCGGCAAAGAGAATCAATACGCAACAGTGACGCGTGATGCCCTTCAAACGACATTCGCAGCTTTATGATACGTCGTAAACCGGCTTATATCGTACATAGACTGGAGAGAAAATCAGAAGTGCAGGCGGAGCTGAAAAAAACAAAACAAATCGTGATCGTGGTCAAGCGGTTAAGGCGGAAATAAGACTCAAACCGTGCTACCCGAGCACTGATGATTGAAACACGAACCGTATGCAGATGTAAATAGGAGCGAGATACATTCTACTCGTGTGGTATGGCTGATACGTCGCGCCGACGACGATCAAAGTTAAATTAAGTTAAATATTAAATTTTTCGTGTTGGAAAGATAGAAAAAAAAAATTTTTTCGTTACTATCTTAGGGAAAAATATTATCTATATTTATATGAGGGTCGTGTATTGAAACAATTTATGCTTCTCAAGATAATTTAACTTAAAAGAACAATTTTCGTACTTTTCGTTATTTTTTGGCGATTTATTTAACATCTTTCTAAAGTAGTAAAATATAATTTTTTTCGATACGTTTGAAGACCAATACATAGCATATTTTTTTACAGATTCTTATCTTTACCAATAGCTCAAAAATTTCGTTTAAAGTTGACCTTTTCAGTCTTATTTGCGCCTTGATAGATTGAGAAAGGGGATTCGTGCTCCATTTACTCTTTTCTATGTGCATTTCATTCACTAACAAGAGTTCATCCATGGTTCTGATTTCATGTTTTTAAGATTCCGAACCTAAAAAGAGGAAAAAAATTGAATCATTGTGGGATCACTTTCGTGTCTGTCTGTCTTTCTGTCACAACTTTTTTTTTTAATGGAAACTGACACCGTTGTCTAAATCACCTACAATATCCGTGATGTCAGCCAATAATGCCTCGGTGCACTAGGTGTAATTGTCAGTGCTTACCTTTACTTTACGTCAAGACTACACTGAACTGGACGGAAAGCAGGAACTATTTACATCGCCGTGTCGACGGACCCAACATTCAGTACGATGGTACCAACCCGGGAATGTTGAACCACCTAGTAAGGTAAGAAGGGAAGAGACTTACAGTTTTAAGTGGAATCCGAACCACGGTCAGCCTCCAACGGTGAAACGGTCAACCATCCAAGTTTTGGCTGGCGGCGCCCAGGTGAGCTAATTATCACGAACGACAGTCGACCGATCGCGCCACTTAGCTACCAAGGCTGACAAAAAAAAATCTGTGAAAATTTCAACCAGCAACCTATAACGGTTCAAAATATACAGCCCTTTAGCAAAAATTAGCACGTCATCCATATTCAGGTTCCATAATTTTTTTTTTATTGGCTTCGCGACATATGGCGCTGAGCCACCCATAAGGTGTCTAACGACGCCCATGAACATTCGGTCGTATGCGGGGGTTGCTAATGCCATGCCGGCCTGACAGGTGCCCATTCACGCCCATCTTGAAGGACCTGAGACTATACTTGGGGGGAAATATAAATAGAGTTCTATTTTATTTATTGTGATTATATATTCGACATTTAGCCATCCGCAGACACGCGAGAGGTGTTCTATGTAGGAAACCGTTTCTGCAAATGTTTGCTTCGCGCCAGCATTACAAAGGCACTAATGGAACGAAAAAAAAACGAAGATATGCTTATCTCTTCAGCACTCACCTGGCTTTCTTCCGTTCAGGGTCGGACTTACCCACCGCCGACTGGATGGCTGAATAAACATCCTCTTATTTTACAACGGGAGAAATCCAAGGAGCTTTCTTTAAAGTAAGCCAATTCGGAAGAGCCGAGACAGATAAATGCACAAAAACAGTTTTGTATAGGGACGCTGAGTGCTGTAGTGCATACATACGTCACACTGTATCCCGAGGGTAAGCAGAGTAATCGGAGATGTGCTGCAGGTACCTACTCTTGTAAATTGCAGCACGAAACCGAACACCACGTTTAGCAAAGTATTCAGACTATCTATATAACTATCAAGCAGCAAGTATTTCCCTTGCCCCTTACTAGGTGGTAGGCTCAAATTGTAGCCAACTGTGTTGGTACCACCGTAATGGATGTATGATGGCCGCATAGCAGCCTCGGTTGTGTTCTCCTCTAGTCCAGTATAGACAGCAATCCAGGAAGTCTCCGGCATGGCACCTGCCTTCTCGGAGGTGATATTGGCTGGTCGGAGCATGTGGTTTAGCCCCTCCGACTCATCACTCATCCAACCATACCGGATTACATAAAAAAAGTAAGGCACGAAGACCCACCCGCTACATGTGACTCGGTAGAAGTACCGTTCCAAGATGAGAGGTTTCTATCCACTCGCCAGATAAAAGAAATTTGAGAGTACTTGATTGTAAATATTTTTTTTATGGAAACTGACACGATTGGCTACATCACTAAATCCGTGATGTCAGACAATAACACCTTGGTAAACTAGGTGCCATGTCACTGCTTCCCTTCGGTCGCGTCGGCTACACTGAACTGGACGGAAAACACGAACTATTTAAAAATCATCACGGCATCTTATCCTTATCCCTTAGTCGCTCTTTACGACATGCACTGGGAGAGATGCAGTGGGGCTATTATTTTTAAGTACCGGACCCACACGGTAGTCTATGCCGCTAACCGTGAGCCAGATGCCGCGTCAGTGCTTCTCTTCGGTTGTGTCGGCAAGACTACACTGGACGGAGATGAGGAAAGCTATCTAACAGTTTCACGTTACGAATTCGGACCACGGCCTGCCTCAACGGTTGGCCAGTCACCGCTGCAAAGTACGACCGCACCCGGGTGTGCTTACCTAACATCAAGACTGCAGCTACAAAGACTATTTTTTTATTGCTTCGGAACTGAGTGGCTGTGCCCGAGGTCGAAGCCTCAGGCGCAGCCAATTTCACCCCCGAGGAGGTGGCAGCCCGGCTTGAAGGCGGATTAATATCGCTGGGAAGAGGCTGACCTGTTAATTGGAATAGGGAAAGAATCTCCTCCGCAGAAGCAAGTTACACACCTTTGCTGTGCGACACAAGAACGGTTTATAGAATTGTGTAGTCCGAAGAACTCTTCTGTCGATATAACTGTTGTTCTACTTTAGAGCTTTTTTTTATGGAACCTGACACGGTTGGCTACATCACCTACAACATCCGTGATGTCAGCCCATAACACCGGGTGAACTAGGTGCAATGTCAGCGCTTCCCTTAATTTCATGTCGGCTACACTGAACTGGACGGAAAACACGAACTATTTACATAGCCGTTTCGACCGACGTTTCACTCAATGCGGTGGTACCAACCCGGCCGGGATAAACCCTACCACCTAGTAAGGTAAGAAAGGAAGAAACCTACAGTTAACATGGAATCCGAACCACGGTCAGCCTCCAGCTTGTGCAGAAGAAGAATTTACTACCGATCTTAATTTCCTGCGGGGAACCTCGTACACAACAACGTATTGACATTGGGACTGGTGGTATAGCACTTAAGTAGTCCTTGTTCTAAGCAGGCTCTCCTCCCAAAGCCTGCTTTGTTGGACTTGTATGTATGTATATATTCTTTATTGAACACCAATATATAAAAATTAGGTACAACAGGCGAGCTTAATGCCGCGAGGCATTCTATTCTAACTAACCTTTGGGATGTGGGAGAAGTACATGCAGGCGAACAAGAATAGTTTGTGGCAATGTGTTAAGACTGTAAAGAAATATGTATTATAAACTACATACGAATACTACATAAATACTTTAATAAACATTTATATGTATATAATAAACTTACATATTATGTACATCGATCGGTGGTACCGTTGTGCGACACAACCAACTGAATGACAAGAGAGTAAGAGAAGGGGAGTAAAGATATGTATGTAATATTATACATTGCATTTACTTCGGTAACGAGAGGAGAAGTTTGTTTAAATTAATCTTAAATACATTCATAGATGTAGAGGCGCGTAAATGCACGGGCAGATTATTCCAGAGGCGAGCTGTTTGTACTGTGAAAGAGTCCGTGTAGAAAGAGCTTGAGTGAGCCGGTATTGCCAAGAGTAAGTTGTCAGCAGATCTTAAAGCCAGACCGTGAGAAGAAAGAAATTCAAACCGTTCACTCAAATATTTGGGAGCAGTAGGATCAGACTTATCGCGTTTATAAGGATATTGCGACATTCTTCGTGGCTGTGCCTGAGGTAGAAGCCTCAGGCACCGGCTTGAAGGCGGACTAATGTCGTTGGGAAGAGGCTGACCTGTTAATTGGAATAGGGAAAAAATCACCTCCGCAGAAGCATGTTCAACACCTTTTGCAGTGCGACACAAGAACGATTTAGAGAATCGTGTAGTTCGATCTTCTGTCGACATAACTGTTGTTTAAGTTTTGAGCTGACGTAGGATAATTTATTGGCGATCGTAATTTCCTGCGGGCAACCTCGTACACAACAACGTATTGACATTGGGACTGGTGGTATAGCACTTAAGTAGTCCTTGTTCTAAGCAGGCTTTCCTCCGAAAGCCTGCTTTGTTAGACTTATCGCGTTTATAAGGATATTGCGACATTCTTTCAGAGCCGCGGGAGCCGTCTGGAGTCTAGATAACCGCATAAGTTATGTTAACGCTCCTTTTATGATGCGGATAAAGTAAATTTAGGAGAGCGCGCTTTCTCTCTTCATCAACTTTGATAACTCTTGCAGTTGGTATATTATTATCTTAGTATTTTGTTTACGGACAGCGTCTTAAGATTGTTGGATCTGAAGATGTTATATTATTATTATGTATTAGAATAGAATAGAATAGAATAGAATAGAATAGAATAGAATAGAATAGAATAGAATAGAATAGAATAGAATAGAATAGAATAGAATAGAATAGAATAGAATAGAATAGAATAGAATAGAATAGAATAGAAAAGAATAGAATAGAATAGAATAGAATAGAATAGAATAGAATAGAATAGAATAGAATAGAATAGAATAGAATAGAATAGAATAGAATAGAATAGAATAGAATAGAATAGAATAGAATAGAATAGAATAGAATAGAATAGAATAGAATAGAATAGAATAGAATAGAAATGCTTTATTGCACACAAAACACAAACAGAGATGTGGAACTGTCTTCCGCTAGAGTGTGCAACTGTCTTCCGGCGAGTGTATTTCCTGAATCCTTAACCTGGTGGTCTTCAAGCGTCGTATTAACGGGCTAGACAGCCTAGCAACAGTCCGCAAATCTGCTGGCACGGCACCTAACTGAGCGTGGTTTCGCGTGGAGAGGTGATTTTGGCTCTGTCGACTGCACCATTGGTCTCTTGGCACAGCCACCCATGCTGGTTTACATAAAAAATAAAAATAAAATAAAATTGATACAAAAGACAGAAGATAACATACAGAAGAGCATTATAAAATTTATTACTAGCTTTTGATCGCGGCTTCGCTCGCGGTAAACTCGGTTTAATAGCAAATCCGATTTAAACGCAAATATGATAATAAACGGTCGCTTCTCTTGTATTCTCTCTCACTCTCCCGTCCATACTATACTTCCTTTGATACTGCTCAGCCCTAAGGCTATTTAGCGTGATGGTAATATTTAGCGTATGTAGCCTATAGTGAGCCTCAAGAACTACTCATTCCATTGGTGCAAACCGCAAACCTCAAAAATAAAAAACCTGTTTAGTGGTTCCGGCATTTACCTACATACATACAGACAAGTTCCCTTTATAAGAAGTAGAGACAGAGGTTATTGGTTGGTCCTCAGTGTGTTTTATGCTTTGCTTTGTTGTATTTTGTTACCACCTAGTAAGGAAAGGGAACCCGAACCACGGCCAGAATCAGCGTTCGAAAGGTCATTAATTATTTTCTTCTTTTTAAACACGAATTTCATGCGAGTGAAGCCGCGGGGAAAAGCTGATTCTCCCCAAAACTTTAATTCGTTGGTTGTCTATTTCAATTCCTAAGCCACAGTTTCAACACTAACTCGGAAATGGTAACAACTAAATATTTCTTCCTCATGACCTTCCCTGGCTGTCTCCTACATTGGCAATCAGTACTTACATGGATCAGGATATTTCCTTCGCCGGAGCAACATATTATTCTAACTCCGAACATCTCGCACGAGAGGCCGAAGGCTTAACCGCTAGTCCATCAACCACAAAATACCTCCCAAATCCATAGCAGATAAATTATTTCGTTCACTCTATCTATACAAATCAATTTGCCTCAGTATCGCGCGGCCCGAAATGTGTCACGCCGAATAAATCCGGCCAAATAAGACTTTATTACCCAGCGCGATGAAGTAATACATTACGAGCCACCATAAACAACGGATGTCCTTTATGGACCCCCTAAACCCGCATATGTCTCCCGACATCGAAGTCAAGCTAACTCAGTTCGACGAGTGGATTTTCACTTTGAAATTTATCGTTGCTACTAGGACGTAGAAGATATACTACATAAGGTTCCAACGCTGAAAATACTTATAAATTGTCTAACAAGACATGACATAGTAACCTTTTAGAACCTTCAAACCGAATTATTATTTTTTTTTTCATTTTTTTTACCACACCAGAAAGCCGCCAACCCAGCTACTCGTATAATACGGACAAAAAAGGTCGTCTAACGACTAACGACGACACGTCTTGTCCTATGATAGTTGTTGAAGTAACACTGAGAGAATGAGGTTCGACATCGGTTTATTATGTTCGCGGATAAAGTGAAACTGAACCTTCAATGAGAGCAAGGTCGAAGGCCGAGCTGCATATATTTGTACGATGTTCATGGTTTCATAAGTACAGAGTAAACTTGACTTTGATGTTACTCGTCGATATATGAAATTGATGAGAACAGGAGGGTGGTGTGAGGCTTATTGACCTCCATCGTGGGTTTTGGTATGAGCACGTGTTTCAATGTGTACAGCGGATTTTTACTCGCTTTTCTGAAATAATATACTGCACAGGTTGGCGTTTTATTACAAGCTATTATTTAACCCAACTTGTTAGTATGGGTTAATAGTAACCCAATCGATTGAGTCGTAATTTGGCACACTTTTAGTGGTGGTGACAATAGTTTACTCAAAATTGTAAAAAAATAAAAATAAAAAGCCCAAAATAAAAAAAAACATTTAAGAGTATACTTTTTTAAAACAAGCTTTTATTTAAGCCATGCACTAACATTAATGAAATAAGTTGAAAATTTAGATTTTCTTCCAAACACATTGTCGCGAAATTTTCATAAAATCTGGTACCGATTCATTTCATTAGACAAGTGTACCTACGAATTATGTATTTTCTTTACAATTATCGAGACATTTAGCACATGGCTTAAAAGCTGGTTTAAAAAAAAAGCTTATTATTAATTTTGTTTTTTTTTTCTAAATACGATCATGAGACATAATAGACGAAACTGAATATCTTTTTATGACAGAAATACTTTCTGGCTCGAAAAAATATATACATTGAAGTACAGTACACGGCAGTAAATAATGAACGTCAAGCTTTAGAAAGAGACAATCCGGTTGTAGAGCGTCGTCCCTGTCGCACGAACTCGCACGTCTCCGTGCGAAAGAGACGACACTCTACGACCGGATTTTCTCTTTACCGCCGGCTAATGTACATACTCGTACTATTACCACTGCAATGACGAATTTGTTTCCATTAAACAAATTTCTTTTACAGGCATCATTTGAAGTTTTTAACTTCCACACAATTAAAAATACGATAGTTTTGCAAATATATTTCGGGACCATCAAATGAGGGATTTAGCCACCCTCACACTGTTGAAAATCCTGTCTACCGCCTCTACCCTTTTCGGAAGAAAATAATGAACTCTATCAAAAGTTAACATGAAAATATAAAACATAACATAGCGTAAAGACTAAGAATCGGCCGACAATGTTATCGCTAGTGTGCAAGTGCCTTTATATACAGTGGCTCAACTTGAGAAGAACAAATCACTCGTACATAAGGACGCGGAAACTACATAATTTAGTGTTATGTTTTGCTGTTTTCTTTTGCTATTTATTACCCTTAAATTTTATGCGTAAAACATAGATGGCTTCATAAAAAATATAGTCCAGTAATAGCAAGCAATCCGAAGGGAAGTCTCCGGTATGGCACCTAGCTTCTCGGAGGTGATATTGGCTGGTCGGAGCATGTGCTCTGGGCCCTCCGACTCAGCCACCCATATAGTTTCTTTTATGTAATCCGGAAGATAGGTGCCATACCGGAGACATCCCTGGATTGCTGGCTATACTGGACTAGAGGAGAACAAAACCGAGGCTGCTATGCGGCCATCTTACATCCAGTACGGTGGTACCAACCCAGTCGGCTACAATTTGAGCCTACCACCTAGTAAGGGACAAGGCAAGGGACCTTTAGTTTTACACCGGTTCCGAACGGTGAAGCAGTAAGTGTAGGTATGCACGAAATTTTTTTTGTCAGAAAAAACTCATTGGTAAACGCCGACCGGATTCGAACCTCGGACCTCTCGCAAGAGATGCCGACGCCCAGGCCACTCAGCCGCTAAATAGATAGCCAAAATAATAACCCTCGTTTTGACTTCGCCGTAGTTGGGTAAAAAGTGTCTTTTCTCTTACCCAGTGCATAGCTAAAAACAAAATATGCATAAACAAAGTATGCCAGTACTATATTATCCGATAAATCAGTGATGTCTTTACCGCTTTGGTCCATTATGCCGAGGCGGGCCGCACATATGCATAGCGCTACTTGGGGGAAAAATCGCTCGCACTTAATCATATGAGAAAGTTTGCAAAAGTGGATACTGTGGATATGTCATATTTTGTGGCGATGAGCATGTATGAAACAAAATTACAAGAAGTAACATTAGAGGTGTATCAGGTCATCCTGCCTTTTCTCTATTAGTGATTATCGCTAAAATAGCGGTAGCAGCAGTCCTGACTGACTAGACGCATTGAGAACTCCGAGTTGGAGCGAGCGAGACGGATCATTAGAAATTGCGATGAATTGATAAAGTGATACCATTTTGATTTTAATTTAATTTAATTTTTAATGTATGTTTTTATTTAATTCAGTATGCGTTGTAATTAGGTATATATTTAATAATTGTATATTGTTTCAGTATTGCGCAACTCTCACGAGAGTTTGTAGTGTTAGTGCTGTGTTACACAGGCATTTTGTAGTAGCACTCATGTACAACCCAGGCAGGCGATCAATGTTCAAATACTCTACAAAAATTGCAATAAATGATTTGTCTTTGTCTTTGATACCATCTAAATATATGTACTTCATACTAGAAAGTGCATGACTCGCGCCATGTTCCACCGAGTTGAGGCCATCCAGCCGCTACTGAGTTAGTCGATGGCGAGCCGCCGACGACGTCGTTACACGCGACACGCGCGGTCCGCTCGAACCACCCGCCTCGACCTCCGCTTCCACTCTCCCTCTAGGTCACCCCGCACCAAGACCCGCTCTCTACTATATTATGTAACTAAATAATTTTAAACAACACCGCGGAACATTAATAAAATATTTTAAAATGCAATGCACCTATCTAAGTTATCATAGATTAGAAACCAAATCAGAAGGCCCATCACGTATGGCGAATTAGCCTCGAAATTCAGAGGGGCAACTCAGAGTACTGGGGGTACCGCTGGGGCGACAACGCGACGGTCGAATTGAACGAAATTTTCCTACTAAATCTGAATCTTATATACTTTATTTTAGAAATATTTACTTTATTTTATTTATTTTTATTTTTTTCCTACTTTTAGGAGTAACTTAAATTTATTTTATTTAATTTAATTTCGTTTAAATTTTTCTTTCATAGATTAGTAAATATACATATTATACGCTGGATGTAAAAACTGTATTACAATGTGCGCAAACAAAATAATTTGAACTTTCAACTCTTGCGCAGCCGTTTTCACCCTTAATCTCATAAATCAGTTTATAGATTTCTTTATTAATAATATATCAAAGAACATTACATTCACTTATAGATCAGTATATTATACATAGATATTTGCGGTTACATTATTATAATATTATTTTATTACTTCTATTATACTTACTTATAGTAGTATATAGTACTTACCTATTACTATTATATTTATATCTATAGGAATTACAGACGACGGACATCAGTCATTGTGACTCGATTTATTTGAAACTTCGTTCGCAGCGCATCCTCTAGTAATAAATCTCAATAAGTGCTACGTAAGCATCCCTTGCCTCTGTCTACCCCATTGGGCGGGCATTATTTGCGTACGTGTGTTATATCTCTGGGTGAAATACGCAACTTTACAAGACAAATTACTCAACTGCGTTGTGTGAAGTTTAGGGTACCTTTTGTGTTTAGTTACACGTACGACCATTGTCTCTTCCTGTTCTCTTAAATGTTATGTGGGGATTGTTCTGGGCACTGATTGTGATATTATAAGGAAAAACTACTAATTTACAATTTTCTTTTCCTTTATTTATGCTGTAAAACCTTACTTTTTATCAAATTTCATTATTCTAGGTTAACAGGAAGTATTCCCTAGGTTTTGATTTGATTTGCCTGTAGCAAAATATGTGACATTTAAATGGCCGTATCTTCTTATTTCGTTGAACTCCGAGGAACCGTAGACGTTAGTATTTTATATTAATTTCAACTTGATACCTCTACCCGTTCCTGAGAAAAACGGTCTTGACAGACAGACAAACAGACGGACAACGAAGTCATCCTATAAGGGTTCAATTTTTTTCCTCTTTTGAGGTACGGAACCCTAAAAATATCAGAAAAGAAAGATATTTTTAATCCGTCATAGTTTGTTTTTGAGATGTTTTAAGATATTATTTTGAAATTTTTAAAACACAAGGCATATAAGATTGTGAGTATATTTTCAATATTATCTCGTAGCCAAAATTATCGTAGTAATAGTATTATCATATTAAACGTTGCAATATTATCTCAACCGTCACCTAACCTAGGTTAGGTAGCCGGTTGAAATTTTCACAGAATATTGTGTTTTAATGTCGGATAAAAAACCAAATAATAAAAAAAAACTAAAAGTGAAAAAAATACATCGAAATTTATTACTAGAGGATGCGCTGCGAAGAACGTTTCAAAGAAATCAAGTCGCAATAACTGACGTATGAGGGAAGGGCGAAGACGGCTACGCCATTTTTTTGAATTTTTTTTTTTATGGAAACTGACAATGTTGGCTACATCAACTACAACATCCGTGGTGTCAGCCCATAACACCGGGTGAACTTGGTGCCACGTCAGTGTTTCCCTTCGGTCGTGCCGGCTACACTCAACTGGACGGAAAACACAAACTATTTACATATCCGTTTCCTCTGACCTTTCATTCAGTGGGGTGGTATCAACCCGGGCGGGTTAAACCCTACCACCTAGTAATATAAGAAGGGAGTTATATCCCTTAGTCGCCTTTTACGACATACACGGGGAGAGATGCAGTGGGGCTATTCTTATACATGAAACGTGTTTCCTCAACTTTTTTTTTTTGCTTTTAGTCCATCGTAAAAACGGTAGCACTAAAAAAAAACAACAAATAAAAAAAACCGACCAATTACGTGGTTGTACGGAAACCTCGGTGCGCGAGTCCGACTCGAACTTGGCCGGTTTTTCTCTGTTTCAATATTCTGGAGATTTTTCAGATCTTACTTCAAATAGTTTCATCGTCTATCATTTCAAAGGATTTTAATTAAAAACAAACTCTTTAAAAGAAACTGAGCAGAATCGGAATCTTATCTATTCTTTAGTCGCTGCCGGATTTGCGTCGCTTGTAGTGAAAAATATCTTCTCACCCAAACTCTATTGCGCGCCCGCCCCGCCATTGATCGTCGTTTCCCTCTAGACGAGCGTAAACTGAATACATACGATACGTAGAATTTCTAGGAGCTGTTTGAGGTAAAAAGGTAAAAATATGTAAAAATATTGTATTCTTAAAAAACACATAAACATAACATACAATCAAACAATAATAACGTAGTAATCTTAGTAATAATGATATAAGTTTATTATGGGTCCTTAACTATTCCTATTGTTTTATTTATTAATTTATTTAATTGTATTATAATTTTTATATAAGTGTTTTATTTACATTTCTAGGTGTTCTGCCCCTTAAACTAGCCCATAGGCTATACTACAAAGGGCAGTGCTTCCATTCTTACAACTAAAGCGGGTCACAACATGATTATAATTATATAATAACTTAACTATAGACACTTATTATAGTAACTTAACATAATATACCTACGTACGACTTTTCAGTTTTTTAACAATACAATTTTATTTCAAGTGTGTGTAAATATGGAGGATGCGCGCGGGGGTGTGTGTGATGGTGTGTGTGTTGAATCTTTACGTTTTACTGATTAGACAACTGGGAAATAATTTGTAAAATTGTAATTTTGGAAATAAATCTTGCGCGGACGGTCGACGGTTCCAATTTCAAGCGTGCACAAATATTGTATGTGTGTGTAAACATTTATATCGGGGGTAGAGTGAATATTGAGTTTTCGCGTGACGTGTGACGCTGTAACGCTGTAACGGTCGCGTCTTATGTTTACACGTCAACGGTGACTTATCGGCAATCAAACTTCTTAAATAACATGTACATAACACAGTACCTGACATGTTTATTGTATAATTTCATCCATAGGTAGATAACCTACGCTTGGATATGTCGAAAATTCCGCCAGTTCTAAATTCAATGCGAAGAAGAACTGACAAACAAACAAACAAACAAACAAACATGAATGGCTACATCACCTAATACACCCACGATATAATCCCGGAACACCTCAGTGAACTAGGTGCCATGTCATTGCTTCCTGAAAAACAAACGGAACAAAGCATAATTTATGTACTGAAAAAAAGAAAAAAATCCTCTACTATAGTTAATTTTGTTTATTCTTATCTTTATTAATTTTATCTTTTATTCTCACACACTCCTTTGCTACTACCTACTTACATTCGACTATAGGAATCTCAAACATCCAAAGGTCGACTGGAAGAAGTCTCTGTAAGAGATAAGTCAGCATTTGCCCCTCATGTAAATGTTCTAATGTTAGTTTCGTGTCGTGTCGAGAATGTCTAATGTACTGTTAAATGTTTCTTGAAGCAATAAACATTTTTGTATCGATATAAATTTATCAACATATCGTGTGTATCCCCACAAAGCTCGCTACACATCCGTATTCCTCGTTCACCTGGCTCCTGCTTGTGGCTAATCGAATCACAACAATTTGTTATCAACCTTCTCTTATAGCTGGGCGTTTCTTCTATATGCGAGTACATTATAGACGGCCTCGTTATAGAGGGTACTACTTATAGAACCTTGAGAGAATAGTGAGGATTTTTTCAATTAACACAAAATAATAAAATTTATACTTTTTTTATAGAACTGAAATGTTTTATTTTTTTTTATGGAAACTGACACGTATGGCTACATCACCTACTACATCCGTGATGTCAGCCCATAACACTTTAGTGAACTAGGTGCCATGTCAGTGTTTCCTTTCGGTCGTGCCGGCTACACTGAACTAGACGGAAAATACGAACTATTTAAATAGCGTTTCAACCGACCTTTCATTCAGTACAGTGGTACTAACCCGGGCGGATTAAACCCTACCACGTAGTAAGGTAAGAAGGGAAGGGACCTACAGTTTTACGTGGAATCCGAATCACGGTCAGCTTCCAACGATCGAACGGTCAGCCATCCATCTACTGACCGCTCCCAGGTGTGCTTATGATCCGACCGACGACAGTCGATACTTACATATTGAACTGGCATGCTTTCACTTGCAGTTGCACACTGGGAAATTCTTCAATCAAACGACTCAATTCAATCAACGATAAATTCAATCAACGACTGACAAGCTATATCACCAACTACTTCTACTAACATACTTAGTCTGTCATCGTGTATGCGTTCACTGCTGGACGTACGCCTCCCTAATTTTCCTCCAGTCCTCCCGGCCTTCAGCTACCCGCGTACTAGTCGGTGAGCTCTGAAACGCTCTCCCTGCCCATATATTTCCCCAAAAGCACAGTCTCGGGTCCTACAAGAGGGGCGTTAATGAATAGGCACCTGTCAGCCAGACATGGCATTCGCAACTCCCGCATGCGACCGAATGTCCGTGGGCGTCGTTAGACACCTTATGGGTGACAACCCAACAAACAAATTGGTTCTAACGGCAGGTTGTTGTAGATCTGTAGTTGTTGTCAGCCTCGATAGCTCAGTGGTGCAGACAGTCGACTGTCGCTATTAATGGTTAAGCAACGCTGGGCGCGGTCAGTACTTGGATGGGTGACCGCTCGACCGTTGGAGGCTGACCGTGGTTCGGATTCCACGTAAAACTGTAGGTACCTTCCCTTCTTACCTTACTAGGTGGTAGGGTTCAACCCGCCCGGGTTGGTACCACCGCACTGAATGTAACGTCGGTCGAAACGGCTACGTAAATAGTTTGTGTTTTCAGTCTAGTTCAGTGTAGCCGGCACGGCCGAAGGGAAGCACTGACATGGCACCTAGTTCACCCGGTGTTATGGGCTGACATCACGGATGTTGTAGGTGATGTAGCCAACCGTGTCAGATACCATAAAAAAAATCTTAAAGTGGTACTATATTGGATTAATATAACGCGTCACTACTGAAGTGCTCTTGTCCCACCCTTATATAGCACTTCCTAACGCTATTGTAAAGTCACTAAAGAACCTTAACCTGTATAAGAATAGGCCTCTATTAAACCGCTCTTATAACGTCTGTCTTAACACCATAATGTTAGTTGGGAAGGTGATTATGTCGCGCTCACAATAAAAAAAAATGATGGCTGTCGTCCGTACATTTTATAAGTTGGTCGACTTTACTCGTCAACCTGTACAGCCTACTTAGCTGTGATAGTTTTCCTTTTTTTTTTTCTTATTTTTTTAGACGTATTTATTAATCAAAATAAGGACATACAATCATACAATATAACTAATATTAGAAAAAAAATAATAAAAAAAAATCCTTTTAATTTCGATATATTATATAACTACTGCTGTGAATTTTTTCACATATCTAATAACAACCGTTTAGCTGGCAGGGGGTGGGGACACTTGACTCTAACAAAAAAAAAAGTTTTAAAAAACATAAAACCGACTTCCTAAAAAAAGTAAAACTAAAAAACTATTTAAAATAAAAATATAAAAACCGCCTTCAAAAATATATGAAATAAAAACCTAAAAAAAAAACGAACCCTAGAGTTGAAGGCGGTGCTAAAAAGGCTACACAAATCACAAAGGATATTATCATCCACTCATGTTTTCTTTCATGCATCATTTTTGCTTGCTTTAGCACCGACTTCAACTCTAGGGTACGTTTTTTTTTAGGTTTTTATTTCATATATTTTTGAAGGCGGTTTTTATATTTTTATTTTAAATAGTTTTTTAGTTTTACTTTTTTTAGGAAGTCGGTTTTATGTTTTTTAAAACTTTTTTTTTATTTCACAGTTTTTTTTAGTAATTTTTTGCTATTAATGTACTCGGCGGAATCGCTCGGCCTTCGGCCTCGCGATTCCGCCTCGCTTTCCAATCCGATCTTGACCCAATTAAAATAGGACCACGTCAGCTTCGATAGCTCAGTGGTGCAGACAGTCAACTGTCGCTATTGAATTTTAAGCAACGCTGGGTGCGGTCAGTACTTAGATGGGTGACCGCTGACCGTTGGAGGCTGACCAAGGTTCGGATTCCTCGTAAAACTGTAAGTCCCTTCCCTCGTAATCTTACTTGGTGGTAGGGTTTAACCTTCCCGGGTTGGTACCACCGCACTGAATTAAACGTCGGTCGAAACGGCTATGTAAATAGTTTGTATTTTCCGACCAGTTCAGTGTAGTCAGCACGATCAAAGGGGGAAGCACTGACATGGCACTGGTGTTATGGGCTGACATCACGGACGTTGTAGGTGATGTTGCAGAACTTAGTAGAATGGACAGACATAAACGTGTTACGGAAGCCTACTTTTATTATAAAATAACCGTCGGAGGACCTTGGTTGAAAATTGTAAAATTTAGTAGAACGCATAGACATGCATATGTTACGGAACCCTACATTCATTTTGCAGAACTTAGTAGAATGGACAGACATAAACGTGTTACGGAACCCTACTTAACAGTTGCACTCCGGGAGTGCCGGCAGATCCCGTGCCACTCTAACTTAACCCTTAACGCAATGACTTAAGGTTTCATTTTAAAAATGACGCTGACGCGATGTCGCGAGTTATACATTTTTACCCACCTAAAAAAGTGCCAAGAGCCGCTAAAGAAGTTTTCACTTCAAAAACCTCAGGGTTATCCCCTTTCAAATAAAAAAAAAGAATTTTAAAATCGGCCCACAATTGACGGAGTAATCGCGTAACAAACATCCAAAAAAAGAAAACATACCGTCGAATTGAGAATCTCTTAGGTCTAAAGTAAATTTCTCGTGAAGACAAATGCAACGAGCCCAAACACGATGGGTTTATCATGTGTAGTTTAGGAGTTCCTATGGCCACCTTCTGTCTCCATCATCAAACCAGCTCGATGGTACTCGGTACAGTAGGTACCGGCCAGGTACCATAATAAATGAAGCGCCGGTAGGAAAAGATAAAAAATTTCAAATTTAGAATATTCATTAAACAAGGGTCCGAATATGTATCACTAGTATATCGATTCAACAGGACAGAGAAAATTTCAAAATATTAGGTATTTAATACTTTTTAGTTTTTTTTTTTTGTTTTTTGGAAATCGGTTTAATATTTTTTAAAACAGTTTTTATTTCATTCTTTTTAGTAATATTACATAAAAAAGAATAATCGAAATCGAATAATCGAAATCGATTGAAGTGGTACAGAATTATTCGCCATATGTGTCAGACTGCAAATTGCTGAATAAGTCCACATCACAAATGTTTTGCTGAAGGTAACCACACACCATACTAATTTATCAAACTGAAAATTGCCAAAAACGACCACATCACAAGTTTTGCTGAAGGTAACCACACACCATAGTATTATGCTGATTTTTCGAAAACCACTGAACCAATTTCGATAAAATTGAAATGGGACCACCTCGGAAGTATGACCTAACTAACAAAAAAAGAATTTTCTAAATCGGCCTTCAATTGACGGAGAAATCGTGTTACAAACATAAAAAAAAAAATAAAATAAAAAAAAAAAACATACAGACGAATTGAGAACCTCCTCCTTTTTTGGAAGTCGGTTAAAAATTAGGACTTAAAAGCTTAATAATTCGCAAACAGATCCCTAAATCGAAAAATGATTTTCACAAACCCGCAATATTTTCCAAAGACCTATCCAACGATATCTCACACGATGGGGTAGACGTTAAAAAAAACTCATCCCCACTTTACGTGTAGGGGAGGTACCCTAAAAAAAAAACAATTTCAAAATTTTTATTTTACCACTTTGTCAGCGTTATTAATATGTATACCCATACCAACTTACAACTTTCTAGTACTAAGGGTCTCTGAGCTAAGCCGCGGACAGACAGACGGACGGACATGGCGAAACTAATAAGGGTTCCTTGTTGACTACGGAACCCTAAAAATTTAATTTATATGAATACATTTTTATTTACATAAAATATAAAAAAGTAATACTAATAACTAAAAAAAACCGTTTAAAAATAAACCTAACTAACAAACATTAAAATAACTATCAAAAGGGGCATTTTCAAATGTTACTAGAACACTTGCTGCATTATGATTATTATTATACGATGTGACGAAGCAGATTATTGCTTCAGGCCATATTAGTTTTAAATGTTAGAAAATGAAAAAAGTTAGGTTGTCAAAAATTTTTGACAGAGGAAAAAAGTTTTTTGGGTTTGAAAAGAAAAAGGAGTGGTGGTGAAGAAAAGGATTTGAATAATTTGCTCTATATGTAGAGTATACTGCAATCTATTAGAGCAGCTCCGCTCGCTGCAGGCAGGCTAGACGTTTATGCTAGTTGGGTGCCCCGACGTCGGTATCCACTGCTGGACCGAAAACATTGTGTGGTTGAGCCAGTCAGCCGACGATTTGGTGAGCGTTTGCCGCAGCAACCACGAGTATCAGCTGCGCACCAGATTTTGCATGAGGACCGCCACAATATAGTAGTCCCTAACGTCTTCTCCACCTCGCTCGAATAGACCCAGCCTTTATGTCAGTTGCGGGGAAACAGCGCATGCACTCCGATAGCAGTTCCTTCATCGTCCACAACACCGGCCGGATTCGTTATTATGAATTTAGCTAAGTTAAATTAAGACTAATCATACTGTAACGTGCGTGGAGATGTTTGTGTGTAAACTTTATTTGTGTTGCTAAGTTGATGTGGCGATCGTGGCAGCAAGCAAGCAACGTCGCGCTTAGCTTGCTTACCGCGCATGTTCATGCATTAATATTTGTTGTTTTACCTTAGCTTACTAAGATTATTGTGGTAGCAGTTGAATTAATTTAAGCTGAATTAGCGCCAATTTTCCATCACGACTGAGGCCACGAAGGTATCAATTAAATTCTATTAACAATTTAATCTAGTTTTTTTATTTGACCATCCTTCCCGGTTTTATTTTTTTGTCACTCAAGCTACCACCGATTCTCAAACTTTTATTGGCCGGATGGCAGCTGACCCGGGCCGTCCGTGTCAGTTGGCATCCCTGGTGGGGAAATTTAGTTGGAAATAATTTTGCGGGGTTTTTTTTTTAATTTGGTTTCTTATCGGTGTTGGTAGTGAGTCGTGGAAGGAGGTCAAACATAGGAAATTTTGTAATAGGAAATAATTGTATTGCCTTATGTTCTGATATAGTACGGCCGGTTAGGTTTTTTTTTCAATGTTTTGTTCGGCGAAGGAACTTGGTCGTGCAACCGTTTGAGATAATAATTTTTTTTACTTTTTTTCCTTCCTTTTCGCCATTTTTGATTTAACCTACGTTATTATTATACACGTATTGCAGTCACAATGGCGTTAAGAAAGGTATTATTTAACTTCTTGCATAAAGACGAATTGATATATGAGGTTCGTATTCGTGGAGACGAACCCGCTGATAAAGTGTCACTTTTAAGGAAGCAGGTAGCTACACTGGCCAAGGAGCAGCCATCCGAGGAAATATTGGAGACTGATGAGGACCCAACAGCGGAGTTAAACATAGTTCGCGATAAGATCGAAGAGCTTGCTTCCGTTGCTACCGGTAATGGGGTTCCGCCGCGCGTTCGTGCCCTCTCGAGCCACCTATATAACCGCGTCGAGCGCGTTATGGACTCCACGCCCGAAGTGGCAGCCCTAAGGGCAACTGTGAGGAATTTACTCCGCACTGCTGAGGACAAGCTCAATAAAGTGGATTCTCTCGACGACAGCTTGCATTCTCTAACACTCTCTGAGGCAGAAACGTGCCCCACGTCCTGCACTTTGTCTCGCTGTACTGACGCAGTGGCGAAGCTAAAACTGACGTATGATGGTAAGAGTTGCGTCCGTGCGTTCTTAGAACGCTTTGAGGAACTTTGCAGATCTCGATCGATCACTTCTCTCCAACTGCTCGCTGCCGCGCCGGAGTTGTTCGAAGGACCTGCGTTATTCTGGTACCGCAGCGTTCGAAGCCAGTTGACTTCATGGCAGATACTCCGGCAGTTGTTGTTGGAAGAATTCGATAAGGTGGATATGGATTACCGTTTGATGGGCGAGATTCGCGCCAGGAGTCAGGGACGTGATGAGGACGTGTCTATGTATTTTGCTATAATGCACGGCTTATTCAACCGTTTGCGCACACCACTGTCCGAGGCTGTGAAATTGGAAATATTCTTACACAATGTTAGACCGATCTATTTGGCGCCTCTCTCTTTGGTAGAGATTACTACTGTCGAACAATTAAAAAAACTATGCATTAGGATTGAGGCCACAAAAATGCGGTCTCACTTGTTCCGCGAGCCAGTCGCCGCGGGACCCGACACATTGGGCGAGGAATTCGCTTACAAGGGGGAGCGAACTCCCAAGCCAACGGGGCTTAGGACTCACAGATTGTGTGCAGCAGAGACCTCGTCTAGCCATGACCCACCTCGGCCCAACAGTGGGCCTCCAAGGTACTGCCCTAGGTGTAAAACTTCGGAGCATTCTTTCTATCGGTGCCCTGCCCCACGCGATATTAAATGTTTCAGTTGCGGAAAACCAGGAGTAAGGCTGACTGAATGCCCGGATTGTTGCACCCCTAAGCAAAAAAACGATTAGCGCCGCGTTGTAAAATTCAAGGGGGTCATTTTGACCATAGTGATTGGAATGATTGGCTATTGTATTTAAGATCATATTTCTCCTCGTGTCACAACGCGGCATCTCATATTGATTCTTTGCATGACAATCGACCATACGTTAACATTACCGTCGGCACATTGAAGGTTTGCGGATTATTGGATTCTGGTGCTTCCCTGTCCTTTGCCAATCGCTCGTGTGTGGGTCGTCTTTTGGCTCACGGCCATATTTTGCACAGGGACCGCAGTTTTGGAGTGGTTGTCGCAAATGGTGCCAAAACAGCAACTGAAGGCTATTTCCGGGTTCCAATATTCTACAACGGAAAAACTTTTAATTTGGACCTACACGTCGCTCCGGGCATCAATGCGGAGCTCATATTAGGAATCGATTTTTGGAGGGCTTTTGACCTTATGCCATCTAACGCACCCCTCGTCGATTCCTCCGGGGTACCAGACTCCCACATTGCTTCGACGATTGTCAGTCACCTTGTTGATTATGAAGGCCTCACCGAAACTCAGCGCTCGTCGGCCAATGAGGTGATAGCTGAATTTGACTCTATTTCATCTGCTCGGCGAGGTTTAGGTAAGACATCGATAATTACCCATGCCATCGATACTGGTGATGCATCTCCGGTTAAACAGCGCACATATCGGCTGTCACCGCACAAGTTGGAGATCATTAACAAGGAGGTCGATAGCATGTTGGATCAAGATGTCATTGAGCCCACATCTAGCGCTTGGAATTCACCCGTTCTTCTGACGCTTAAGAAAAATGGGAAATATCGTTTTTGCTTGGACTGCCGGGAACTTAACCGATTGACCAAGAAGGATTCCTATCTGGTGCCCTTCATATCAGATATCCTCGACAACCTTCGCGATGCGAAATATATGTCTTCTATCGACCTGAGCTCAGCCTTTTGGCAAATACCTTTGGAGAAGGATTCGCGTGAGAAAACTGCGTTTAGTATTCCAGGTCGTGGGACCTTTTGTTACAAGCGTATGTGCTTCGGCCTCACTATCGCGCCCGCAACCCAGCAGCGCTTGATGGATAAGCTTTTTGGGTCTAGTTTTTTTGGAAAAGTTTTTGTCTACCTCGATGACATTATTATTATTAGTTCTACTTTTGAGGAACATTTAGACATTTTGTTGAAGGTTTTGGAGATTTTGAAAAAGGCCAACCTAACTATTAACAGTGACAAGTCTGTGTTTTTTCGCAGCAGCCTGAAATATCTTGGTTATGTTGTCGATCGTGACGGATTGAGACCCGATCCCGAGAAGACTAAGGCTATAATGGAGTGGCCTAGGCCTTCAAATTCCACAGAGGTAAGGCGATTCCTCGCCACTGCTTCATGGAACAGACGTTTTATTTCAAACTTCGCTTCGCGTGCGGGGCCATTAAATAAATTAACTAGTACGAAGCGAGGTTCACCTCCGTTTCGATGGTCGGAGGAGGCAGAGGAGTCGTTTAACGATTTGAAATTAGCTCTCAGCAGTGCACCGGTTCTGTGCTGTCCGGATTGGAGTATTCCATTCCAGATACATACTGACGCATCTGCTTGTGGGTTAGGAGCCCGGTTGACCCAGCTGGTCGAGGGGAAAGAGCGAACTGTTGCATATGCGAGTCGCACCTTAACACCTTGCGAGGTTAATTACTCGGCGACTGAGCGCGAGGCTCTCGCCGTCATTTTTGCGGTTGAACACTGGAGGTGTTATTTGGAGTGCGGACCCAAGTTCACAGTGTTTACTGACCATTCATCGCTTAGATGGTTTTTGACGTTAGAAAATCCCTCCGGCAGATTAGCGCGTTGGGGTATTCGCCTTTCGCCTTTCAATTTTGAAGTACAACACCGAAAGGGGCGAGATAACGTCATTCCCGACGCGCTCAGTCGGGCGCCTTTGCTCTCTAATATCACCATCACCCGGGACGATTGGTATGATAGGATGGTAAAAGTTTGCTCGGACAGCCCGCAATCTATACCGAATTTTGATTATAGGAATGGTCGGCTATACCGGTATACCAAGAGCAAATTTGATCTGGAGCGCGAGTTCGAGTGGAAGTTAGTGATTCCAGTTCCGGAGCGAATCGCCGTCGTACGTTCGTGTCACGACGAGCCTAGCGCAGGGCATCATGGGGTTTATAAAACTTATCGCCGCGTCTCCTTACAATACTTTTGGCCCGGAATGTACCGCACAGTGGTAAACTACGTTCGGAACTGCGAACTTTGTTTGGCTCATAAGCACGCCCAACATCCAACCTTGGGACAAATGGGGGAGCCGAAACATTGTTCGAGACCATTTGAATACATATCAATAGATATTACCGGACCTTTTCCACCCACACGCGCAAGAAACGTGTACATTTTGGTAGTTACATGTGCGTTCAGTAAATATTGTTTGTTTTTTCCCTTAAGGCGTGCCACTGCTGGGGCCATTGCTGAGAAATTAGAAAATTTCGTGTTCCTTGTTCACGGTGTACCCCGCGTAGTGCTTTCGGATAACGGTACTGAATTTATTGGTTCAGACCTGCGTGAGTTGTTGCACCGTTACCGTATCCCCAGCACCTTTTACGCCCCTAAGTATACGCCGGAGGTGAATTTAGTCGAAAGGTACAATCGTACATTAATTACAATGTTGGCGATATTTGTCAAAGAGGACCATCGGGCTTGGGACGTCCTCCTTCCGAAGCTCCAATTTGCCGTCAACACTGCTGTCAATGAGAGCACAGGTTTTTCGCCGGCCTTCCTCACATACGGTCGTGAACTCGTATCTACGGGACAGTTCTACGACCGATTACATGGAGAGACCCCGTCGGAGAACCTTCTGACCCCAGCGGAAACCAGAGCCGACGATCTAAGCGAACTTCAGGGAATTTTTGACCGTGTTAGGGTAGCCCTGGATCGGGCTCATGCGGTGAACAAAAGGCGTTACGACCTACGCCGAAAGCCCGAAGAATTCTGCGTCGGTCAGTGTGTCTGGCGGAAGACTTTTGCTCGTAGCGACGCCGGGAAGTATTTCTCGGCGAAGTTAGCTCCGCGCTACGTTCAGTGTAAAATCCTACGCAAAAAAAGCTCCACGGTTTATGAACTAGCGAACATGGATGGTAAATCTATAGGCGACTGGAGTGTGAAAGATTTTAAGCTGACCTCGGCCTACGGCGAGGCCGATACGGTATGAGTCGATGCCGTTATCAAGACTCCAATATCCGTCTGTTTTTCGCCAATCTTTTTGCCAAATCGATTGCGTACTCATACTGCAGTGGTTAATTTTAACTGACTCACGCTATGAGGAAGTTTTTGACGTTCTCTCGTTGGTATTGCTCGCTACCGACGTAGGGCCTAATTAGACTAATGACTGCTTGGTTTTGCCCAAGTTTATCTGGCAGACCCGAGTACCTGCCTAATAATATTTTTTTTTACGTTATGTGTAGATAATGGCTGCCGGTTTCGTTCACGTTTTATCTGACGAACCCGGGTGTTTTCCAGGTTGGATAATATTTTGTTTTCATCTTTATTTCAATTTGTTGGTATTGCTTAGTAGCGTTCCTCGTTTTTTTCCCCCTCTTTGGGTTCTACTTAAGTTCTGTTGAGTGTTCCTCTAACGATAACTGACGGGGACGACAGGTCGGACGGAGCTTGTCCTCTACCTCAAGGGGAGAGGCACTGTGACGAAGCAGATTATTGCTTCAGGCCATATTAGTTTTAAATGTTAGAAAATGAAAAAAGTTAGGTTGTCAAAAATTTTTGACAGAGGAAAAAAGTTTTTTGGGTTTGAAAAGAAAAAGGAGTGGTGGTGAAGAAAAGGATTTGAATAATTTGCTCTATATGTAGAGTATACTGCAATCTATTAGAGCAGCTCCGCTCGCTGCAGGCAGGCTAGACGTTTATGCTAGTTGGGTGCCCCGACGTCGGTATCCACTGCTGGACCGAAAACATTGTGTGGTTGAGCCAGTCAGCCGACGATTTGGTGAGCGTTTGCCGCAGCAACCACGAGTATCAGCTGCGCACCAGATTTTGCATGAGGACCGCCACAATATAGTAGTCCCTAACGTCTTCTCCACCTCGCTCGAATAGACCCAGCCTTTATGTCAGTTGCGGGGAAACAGCGCATGCACTCCGATAGCAGTTCCTTCATCGTCCACAACACCGGCCGGATTCGTTATTATGAATTTAGCTAAGTTAAATTAAGACTAATCATACTGTAACGTGCGTGGAGATGTTTGTGTGTAAACTTTATTTGTGTTGCTAAGTTGATGTGGCGATCGTGGCAGCAAGCAAGCAACGTCGCGCTTAGCTTGCTTACCGCGCATGTTCATGCATTAATATTTGTTGTTTTACCTTAGCTTACTAAGATTATTGTGGTAGCAGTTGAATTAATTTAAGCTGAATTAGCGCCAATTTTCCATCACGACTGAGGCCACGAAGGTATCAATTAAATTCTATTAACAATTTAATCTAGTTTTTTTATTTGACCATCCTTCCCGGTTTTATTTTTTTGTCACTCAAGCTACCACCGATTCTCAAACTTTTATTGGCCGGATGGCAGCTGACCCGGGCCGTCCGTGTCAACGAGTACATATAAATAAATAAATTAGGGGGTTCCTAATTTTTTACCTTTTCTATTTTTTATGATTTGTTGTTATATCCGCAATACATAAATTCAGTGACATTTTCAACCGGCTAGCTAGGTTTAGTAATAATTAATTAGGCTTCCGTACTACAGAAACCTAAAAATCTTTAAAAACCTACCTACTATGTGCACCCGGAAGTCAGCCCTTTCGTCTTTCATTTACACTTTTCTTTCACATCCTCGACCAGGCTATGGCTTTCCTTCTATGCGTGTACTTCTTTAGGAACCCTCACTCAGTTTCGCGACCCAAGACACGGGGTTCCGACGACGGATGCGCCCGGGGTTACAGGGCCACTGCTAATTTCGATTAAACGGCGTGTAGGCCAATAAATTCTCTCAGCCATTCATCAATTACCCGACACTGGCTCTAAAGGATTTGCGCCAACGCGCGCACTAGAGGCGGCATTTATAATTAACTAGCTATACCCGCGGCTCTGCTAGCGGTAAAGTCAGTTTAATAGAAAATCGGATATATGTTTTTTTTTATGGATACTGACACGGTTGGCTACATCACCTACAACATCCGTGATATCAGCCCATAAAACGTTTCATTCAGTGCGGTTGTATCAACCCGGGCGGGATAAACCCTACCACCTAGTAAGGTAAGAAGGGAAGGGACCTACAGTTTTACTTGGAATCCGAACCACGGTCAGCTTCCAACGGTCGAGCGGTCACCCATCCAAGTACTGACAGCACTCAGGGTTGCTTACAACAGTCGAACGACCGCACCTTTGAGCTAGCGAGGCTGACAAATGTCTCTAAACACCATCATCTGTCTTGAAATGAATCTAAGGCTGAAAGATTTAAACCTGCCACTGCTCTTTGCCGTCTCTACACATTCGAAGGCCGCACCCCTCACTATACTAGCGTTAATGACATAAATTTTGCCGCTATCGCTTTCCGCTCCACTTGTCTCGCTAAACGGACAATTTGCGGCACAATCACCACACTAGAGGTGCTAAACAAACGCTGATAACGAACATAACAGCGGCTGATGCTCCCTTGCGTTTAATCTCTGCTATTATAAAGCGCAACGTCTGTTTGTCTCTTTGTCTGTTTGTATGTATGCCCGTCTGTCCTTTTTTAGGGTTCCGTATCAGGTACGGGACCCTATTACTAAGCCTACGCCGTCTGTCTGGCTGTCTGTCTGTCTGTATGTCTGTCTGTCTGTCTGTCTGTCTGTCTGTCTGTATGTCTGTCTGTCTGTCTGTCTGTCACAAAAAATGTGTTATTATGGCCGATTTATCAACAAATAATAAAAAATAAGAAAAAGTAAAAAATTCACGGGGGTTCCCATAGAAGAAACCAAAAAGTTTCTGCGCGCGCGCCATCTACCGAATAGATTATGAAGCATGACATTAACTAATATGAAGCATTTCATAACACGCCATCTAGATGGCGTGAGTAGCGCTGGCCGTGACATGGCGATACGGGACCCTCGGTGCGCGAGTTCGACTCCCCCTTGGCCGGTTTTTTATGGATAGCCGTCACGGGTAACTGTGCCCAAAAGTTCAAAGGAAGATTAAGGCAAAGCCAATAACACCACTCCTCGCGAAACAACGCTCAGAGAAGCGCCATGCCAGCAACAAGGCGGACAGAGAGATCGTTGTCTAATTTTGACTCCCAGGTTATATGTGGTGGGGAGCACACTCGCTTGTCTGTTTTCTGTTTGTATGTATGTATGTCTTTCTGTATGTATGTCTGTTTGTATGGATGGCTGTATGTATGTCTGTCTGTTTTCTGTTTGTATGTATGTATGCATGTCTGTCTGTCCGTCCGTCCGTCTGTCCGAGGGCTGTATCTCTTGAACCGTAATAGGTAGTCCGTTGAAATTTTCACAGAATATGTGATATGGCGGATATAACAACAAATAATAAAAACTAGAAAAAGTAAAAAATTAAGGGGGGCTCCCATACAAGAAACGGTTTTTTTTTCAATGTTTTTTTTTTGTGCGGAAACCTCGGTGCGCGAGTCCGACTCGCACTTGGCCGGTTTTTGTTTGTTTGTTTGTATGTATGTATGTTTGTATGTCTGTCTGTATGCCTGTGAAGCATAGAGCTTTGAAGAGAATGCCGTTAAGGTAATAGGGCTTTTCATAATCCCAAGATAAAAGAGATTCATTTAGCGCAAACCACATATTGTAAATAATCCAGTTGTTTTCGATTTGACCATTATAGGCAAGCAGCCTCGTAGTTGTATTAGAAATAGGGATTTATTAAGCTTAAAAGGTGAAATTGAAGGGGCTATTGTAACCAACTCAATTGATCATTTTAAACAATTGCTGCCAATATCAGACTTGTAAGGGACTAATATTTAAGCCTTAATCTTACGTGAATGCAACCAATTCTAAGCTTTATCGCCGAACGTTTAGAGTCGAAAATAAATAATTTTATAACGTTAGACAATGTTAAAATGATTTTGAAATATTCAAATTATTAACCTACGGTATATACTATTGAGAAATCTTCCAAGAGAAACATGTAAACGGAGTTTTGTAATTGAGTAAGAATACCGAAGGTTAAAATGTCATGGATTTGATATGGGTTAACAAGACGCCAAGGGTCGTTAGTTCTTAGTCTCTACTTCTTATAAAAGGGAACGTCTGTCTGTATGTATGTTTAAGGTAAACTCCGGAACCACTGAACAGATTTTCGGTTTGCACCAATGGAAAGAGTGGTTCTTGAGGCTCGCTATAGGAAATAATATCATTACGCTAAATATGCCTGAGCAGTATCAAAGAAAGTATAGTATGAATGGGAGCGGGACAGAGATAGAAAATTGCCTCATTAATGTGTACAAGGTTGAATTGAACAAATTGTTTGAGTAATTCCGCTTTCTGCACCAGGTGAGGTCCGAGGTTCGAATCCGGTCGACGTGTACCCAATGGGTTTTTTTCTGATGGAAAAATTTACTTACATTCCTACACCTGCTGCTTCACCGTCAGCCTCCAACGGTCGAGCGGTCACCCATCCAAGTACTGACCGCGCTCAGGGTTGCTTAACAACAGTCGACCGACCGCACCACTGAGCTCCCGAGGCAGAGGAGTGCACATTAATAAGAAGTACATTTATAACTCTTTTATTTAAAAGTATTATGTAAACTGCTTTATTTTAGCTTCACATTCGGTATGTTTCGTTTGAAATTTGTCTACTAAATGGGCCCCAAGATTTATTTTTGTCTTGTTAATGCTCCAAACTGGTGCGAATTTATTTTCTAGTTAATGTCAGAGCATAATTTTTTTTCTTATTATCCTTTCAAGCATTTAGTGTGTTATTGATAAAACTGTAACTCCAATGTTCGAATCAGCAGCTTGTATACAGCTTGCAAGATGTCTTCATTTTCCTTAGTAATAAAATTAAATACGAATTTAAAAATAAAAAAAACATAAAAATGGGGGAGGATGGATGCTGAAATAAAAAAGCGGCGCAGCCGGAAACGGACTTGAAAATGCAAAATGAAGCAATATAAAAGTAATATGAAGGTTTTTCTTAATACATGAAAAAAGAAAATACTTCAGTGTTTACGAGCTGTTAAAATGAGGCGTGCGTGCTTTATGGTGCTATAAAACCTTAGTAAAGTCCACCCTTTATAGAGGCAACTTTTATTAAATATAAATATCACATTGGAAGCCGGATTATATCAAGTATATATAGGTTTTACATAATTCATTATGAGTTTTCCTCGGAATTTTGATTAGATTAAATATAACTAAAAACTATACAGTGTACCGTGTGGAGTAGGTACCTCAAAAGAATAACCCCATTGCATCTCTCACCGCGCATGTCGTAAAAGGCGACCAAGGCATAAGGACAAGTTGCCGTGCTAAAGGGCGACATGCTAGCCACCTCTCATATTACTCATATTGCATATTACTTGCTGTTTCATAGTTGCTTGTCCTAATACTTAATAGGTAAAATTTTCAGATAAGATATAGAAACAATACGGAACCCTAACAAAAAATCTACTAACCACACAGCTGCAAGTACACCACGCAACGTCCCACGGCAGCCAGTGCTCATGAAGCATTTCTTATAATTACGAAATTAGCTATTTTAATTTCACAACCCACAGAAGTATAAAAGCAGGAAGTCACGTCGCAAAAAAATTGTGCTGGCGAAACTAGAAGAAGAACATAACAAACAAACAAACATGTTAAGCATTATTAAACTTGGTTTTTTGGCAAATATGCAAAGGGTTAATTTATGGTTGAACTATAAACATTTTAGAAAAAGCTTATAAATAAAAAAAACCTAATAAACACAATAATTTCTGACTTGGTATTAAATTCAATATTATACATAGTTATAGTTCCGATTTTTTCTTTTAATACTTTAGGAATAATTTGGTGGAACAAGCAATTTTCGCAGATTTCAGAGTTCCGTAGCCAGCAGCTGGCAGAGTCCCACCCGGTACTGACGCATATTCATACGAAAATATTGTATACAATTTGCAAAGAGTTTGTGTCAAGGAATTTGATAATTGCAAAGTTTTGATATGAATAGATCTAAAGGCTAAAATATTTACGCGGGAGTCCTTTGTTCAAAATTATAATTGAAATTTTAAATGGAAAGCTTTGTTGAATTTAAGAATTTGGTTTAATGTCTTAGACCTTTCAAATAGTCATGTTAGGTACAATCGGATCGGGCTAATAGATTTGTAGATATTATTTTTTATTAGCAATTTTTTCATATCTCAGTTATATACTTGCGGTATGTAATGACTGCGCCTAGTAAGACAGAAAATATACATGGATAGTCGGCAATTAATAGGCATGTCGTTATTTTTATACTTTATTTAATTAAAAATGTATTATATTCAATGGTGGATGTGTTTGTTCGCTGACAAGTTACAACTCCTGAACCACTCGTCTTATGTGTTGCGATCATATTATACCAAGCATTAAGATATTTAATTAGCTATATTTAGAGAGATATATCATCACGCTACCTCACCAGCGACCGAGGCAGCAGCTTCAAAACCGCGAGTAATGCGTGAGCAAAAACTTGTATAAAAATATGAAAGGTAAATGTTTCTTCTACCTCTGCGGCGACCGCGAAAGACGCAAAGTTGTACAGCGAAGTTTGCGCCTAATTAATTCCCCCGCACGGCGCTTGCAGCTCTTATCGCCCCCGGCAGAGCAATTTGCGACAAACAACGCAACAAACTTTCGACTTTCGCGCTCGCAGACCGACGAGTTGCGCGCCCCTGGCTTCTGCGTCGAGGTGTAAGGATTTATTATCATCAAGGCCCGTCGCGTCGCTAGCGACTAATACATGGAAACTTTTTCAGTGTCATTATTGGATAATTATTTATCGAACTTGGCGACTTGAAATAATTTATAAAAATATTGAGAGGCCTAGATGGAGACGAAGACAAAGAAAAAACGAGGGAGGGGGGCGGGGGTTCCGAAGAGTGAGAGGGTGAAGAAGAGAGAGATGGAGGGGATGAGGGAAAGGAAGAGTGAGATCTAGAGGGAGGCGGATAGGAAAATCGAGAGTGAGAGGGAAATACAGAGAAATAGGAAGAGGGAGAGGACGAGAGAGAAGCAGATAAATGGGGAGAGGCAGAGAAATAGGGAGAAGTAGAGGATGAGGCAGAGACAGAGGAAGGGGAGAGGAAGAGAAAGAGGAAGAACGCAGATGATGAGGGAGAGGCAGATGAAGATGGAGAGGCAGATAAAGAGGGGGAGGCAGAGGGAGAGGGAGCGTGATAATTAGAGGGAGAGGACGGGGTGAATAGTATAATTTTAATTTAATAATAAATAATAAGCGTGTTGAGTTGAGTTGAGACTTGAGATACGGTTCTACATTTCTGTCCACAAGTGACAAAGACATTTCGTAATTTCGTCTTCGTGCACACCACGTGCACACCATTTTAGCTTTTCAGCTGCTCCACGAGTTGATGCCCTTCTATGATGTTGTTCTATGTTCTATGCTGTTGGATGAGTGTTGTTATAGCGTTTCTCGGTGTTTCATCACATCGCGGGTCCCGGGCGATGCAAATAGCTTCCCGGAACTTTGAATATTCGTTGGCAAAATGTGTGGACGGCGAGATGTATCGCCAACTAATTGGAGTTTGCGAGATACTGCGCAGGCGCTATGTCGCTAAAGTAACTTTATTAATTGAATACAATGAAATAAAAAATATATTTTCGGCCAAAGAACTAAGTTTAATTGCAAGAATTCTCGGCGGGTGGCCGAGTGGTTTGCGCATCGGCTTCTCATGCGAGAGGTCCGCGGTTCGAATCCGGTCGGCGTGTACCAATGACTTTTTTCTGACGAAAAAAATTACGTGCATACCTACACCTGTTGCTTCACCGTTCGAGACCGGTGTAAAACTGTAGGTCCCTTCCCTTGCCCCTTACCAGGTGGTACGTTCAAATTGTAGCAGACTGGGTTGTACCGCCGTACTGGATGTAAGATGGCCGCATAACAGCCTCGGTTGTGTTCTCCTCTAGTCCAGTATAGCCAGCCAAATGGCATAGTTAGATAGATAGAAAGAAATACTGTACATAATGCAAAAAAGAAAAAAAAACTTTCTTTATGTAATCCGGTATGGTTGGCTGAGTCAGAGAGGCCAGGGACACGCTCTGACCAGCCATTATCATCTTAGAGAAGGTGCCATACTTCCCTTTGGATTGGTGGCAATACTGAACTAGAACACAGCCAAAGGTTATATGGCCTGATGTGACCACTGCCACTTGAGCTTAACATCCCGGTGATATCTGCTACCGTCTATAATTGCTATCTGCAATTGCTAGTTAATACCATTATTAAATAAAACATTAGTCGTCTTGTCAACTTTTCGACCTTTCAGCAGTTGACAATTAAAACAGTCGACCAATGAACATTGCACCAGAATTAATTGCACGTAATTAGAGTTTACACGTTCGTATCGTGGACGGGCAATTTTACATGACGGTAAATACTTCACTTCACAATTAAAGTTAAATAATAAAATATTTTAAGCCTGAATGGACAAGTTCGTAAATGTATATTATATTTAGGCATTATATCTTATTTAAATTGTATTTCATATAGGTATGTATACTTTTGAATTAACTAGTACCTACGTACATATTTGAAATTTGAAGTAACAATAAAAATAAACTAGATAATATCTAACAAAATAATAACAATTAAATAACAGTTGTGAAGAAAAATATAATAAGGTAAGTGCATTCTTTTGTTTTTGTTTTCTTTCATCCAATGGGTGAGGTTATTGACCTATGGCAATCTTTTCCAGCTCACCCATTAGATTTAAGGGCACTAATAATAATGGTGTGCAGCGAACAAGTGCCAAAATCTTCAACGCTCAATTACACTCAAAGTCACCGAACACAATAGCTGACATGAACCAACAATTTCTAGATGTAAGTATATTAACGCCTGTATATACAGAAGATGCGTAGCTCCTGGAAGCTGAAGCAGTCGGACAGACAGACAGACAGACGGTGTAATTAAATACAATCTGCTGAGCAAACATCGACACTCCGGTGCAAAGCCAGCGGTACTCTGTAGCGAGAGGTCCATAGAGCGAAGAATTCTCATATTCAAGTACTGGCAATGCTAATGCTGGTTGCGGAGCTGAAACGTGGCCCTGCACTGGTCCCATTTAAAGTCGCTCAAATAAATTATGGAAACAGCAACAGCACGCATTTGAAATACGACAACGAATCAAGGTAGACTCCGTCTCACGTAAGAAGTCCCGCGGCAATAAGTGGAAGTGTAGAGTCCGTCTCACTTCCACTGATTGCCGCGGGACTTCTTTCGTGAGACGAAGGTATTGCGGTACCAACATAACGGCGAAGGGAACTTTTAGATGAAACGCTCTATAGTCAACATTACGTGTTTCCACATTGCAAAGGTTAGTTCGTAAAGAATAACGCAAGAGAATGAAATGAAATGAAATTGACTGAAATGAAATGAAATTTTTATTCTATTATTATTATTTTTTTTTTATACCAAGCGCGACATGTGGCGCCGAGTCACCCATAAGGTGTCTAGCGACGCCCATGGACATTCGGACGCAGGCGGGGGCTGCGAATGCCATGCCGGCCTGACAGGTGCCCATTCACGCCTCTCTTGAAGGACCCGAGACTATACTTGGGGGGAAATATGTGGGCAGGTAGAGCGTTCCAGAATTTGCCGGTTCTGTGGAGAAAGGATCTTCAGAACCGATTTGTACGCATCCGTGGTAAGTCCAGCGTATAGGGATGCAATCCCTGCCCAGTGCGCGTTGTACGGAGGTGGAAAGGGGACGCCGAATCGCGTTAAACAGCTCCTCCGAGCACTCCCCGTGGAATAAGCGATAGAACACGCTTAGGGCGCCGACATCCCTACGAAGTTGCAGCGGTTCTAGATCGCGGGACACGTCGGGGTCATCCACTAGTCGCACGGCTCGACGCTGGATCGAGTCCAAAGGCGCAAGCTGGTATTCGGCTGAGCCATCCCACAGGTGCGAGCAGTACTCCAAGCAGGACCTAATCTGCGATTTATACAGAAGCAGCCTTTGGCCCGGCGTGAAGTACCGTCGAACCTTATTGAGTACGCCTAGCTTTTTTGAGGCCAGCTTGGCCTTGCCCTCGATATGGCGCCGGTAATTTAGGTCGTGCGACAGTTCGACTCCGAGGACCCCGAGGTGGTCGCTTAATTTAAGCGACGTGCCTTGGAAGGAAGGAGCTTGTGTGAACGCCGCTCTCTTCGCACTGAACGCGCAAACTTGTGTTTATTTATTATACATACACATTCATTTAGCGAACTCTATCCCCTAAACTACCTTCATAGCTGTAACTTATGGGAGAAGGGAGCATTAAACTTTTCTTTCGTAACCCTTTGATATATGGTGAACGGTTTCATTTCGTTCCATTCCATTCCATTCCATTTCATTCCATTTTATTCTATTCCATTCCGTTCCATTCCATATTCGCATTATATTTAATTTCCTATAAAATTAGCAAGCTTAATCTAGTAATGCCTATTTCAAATTTCACATCTAGATGAATACAATGGCGAGACTATCTTGAGCTCGACTCGATGCACAGGTTGGCAACACCTGCTCTAGGAAATAAGAAACGGCGGCGCCTATTTTATTAGCACAGCTCTATGTCCCAATATCCTTTAATTCGGATCTGGGTCAGAGAGGTTCTCGAAATCTGACCCGTTGTCTGGATAGAGCAGCTCCCAGATCCAATCAGTTTCCTGTCATCTACGAGTAAGCTACCTATTGTGGAAGAAATTAAAATATCTTAAACATGCGAATGCTGAAAAGTTAATATTATATTCATAATTGATTAGATTAGAATAGTAAATTACTCTTGGAATGGATTAAAATCCGGCCAAGTACGAGTCGAGCTCGCGCACCTAGGGTTCCGTATCGCCATGTCATGGTCAGCGCCACTCACGCCATCTATTGCGTGTTTTATGAATTAATGCTTTATATTAGTTAAAATTCATGATTAGTTAAAATGCTACATACTCTTTTCGGTAGATGGCGCGCATACACTTTTTAGTTTCTTATATTATTATAAAAAATTCACGGTGGTCCTCCCATGAATTTTTTACTTTTTCTTATTTTTAAAATTTCCAAATTAACTCTCGTCGAGACCTATCATTTCCTCCAGCGGATGAGTAGTCTGGGATCAGTAGTTTCAGAGATTTGCCCTAAAAAAAAGTTTTATCTCGTCGAGTCTTATCATTTTCCATATGGGAATGAGTATGCTGGGATCAGTAGTTTCCGAGATATACCCTCTCAAAGTCTTTTTCTTTTTTTCTTTAAAACGGTTGAATTGCTATTGATAAAAAAAAAACATTATTTCAGAAAGAGAATTTTTTTTACGGAAGGAAACTTTGAATTCTATCTGACCAGTAGTTTAGGAGTTACAGGCAATTATTGATTTTCGAAGACTATTTTGTAAAGGCTAAGACGTCATCATTGTTCATATTATTCATTGACGTTTGCCATAGGTGGAAGACGGCCGAGTGAGTCTATCACGTGGCACCTGGTTTGCTGGGATTGGTTGAGCGGTTCGTGAGATAGTGTTATGCCTAGAGTACATTAAAATCGACCGTTTCCATCTCAAAAGTCACACAAAGCGAAGCGGTGGGCAAAAGCTATCTTGAAGCCTGGAACTACACGTAATTAATTGTTTTCAACAAAAAAAAACTCCGTAACACTCGCCGATCGGATTTAAATCGGGGACCTCGCGCAAGAGAAGCCCAAGTCCAGACAGCTCGATCCACCTGCCGCTTTAGCCTGCACACAAGATTCCATCCACCGACACGGATATTCCACCGTGCTATAATGTAATGCACGAATTCACAAACGTTCCATAAATATAAACTAGAACGATTGGCTGCGCAAATTCTTGGTCTACAATTTCACATGTGAGCAAACAATCTAGGTTATCCTTAGACATCAAACGGACATACGGTCTGCTGAGCCTAGGTAGTAGGTCCACTGCTAAGATGTAGGAAAAGCTAGATGCGTTTATCGTGAACTAGCAAAATGTAGGTAGCGGGCGAAAAATGACTTGTAGGTATTATTTTTCACTTCACCCAAAGGTAGATCGGGCGAAACCACTACAAGTTCGCCTTTGCGCGCTATTATTGTTCTTTCGCTATTATTATCTGTGTATTATATTGTTTATTTCTGTTGTGTTCTATCTGTATGTTTTCTACAGGAATTATTGTTTCTTGTTATGCATTGTTGTGTATAAATAAAGAATTGGTATTCTATTTATAAAACTGGCGCGATGAGGGTTCTATAACAGTCAATAATAGCATACCACATTCTCATATCTTCTCATTCTCATTCTTCGACCTGGACCTAATTTACTTAGTAGTTCAGGAGATTTATTCATCCGTTTGACACTATTGTAGTAGTATTAGCACTGTAGTATTCGTACGTAGTTTATCATACTTAATTCTTTAATCGAACACATTGTCACAAACTATTCTTGTTCGCCTGCATGTACTTCTCCCACATCCCAAAGGTTAGTTAGAATAGAATGCCTCGCGGCATTATGCTCGCCTGTTGTACCTAATTTTGATAAATTGGTGTTCAATAAAGAATATATACATACATACATACATATTTCCTTAAAACTTCTTAAAAAAAACATATATTTTACCCGAACGCAGTTCGGCCTTCTTTCTAGCCTTTAGCATCTTGCTGTTTACAGGAAATATTGTTTGACTGCCTGAATCTCGGTCTTCGGCCTTCAGGCTCGCCCTTAGTGACTGTTATGGAGAAATAACCTATATCGTTTAACCGAACTCAACTCGTTCTTCGGCCTCGCCCTCAGTGACTTACTTTCTTTGATATGATATTATTAACCTGATCACAGACCAATTTTCGGCCTCGCCTTTAGTGTCTTACCGTTTTCGTTAACGTATTCGTGTATCTAAATCCAACTCGGCCTTTGGCCTTGTCTTCAGTGACTTGGTGTCTTTGAAAAACTATATAAAATGTTTACTTCAACGGTGTGTCTTCTTCTTCATTCATGTAGGTTCGTCTGATCTAATCTTAGGTTGAATGAAAGAATCACTACCAGCGACAAGTCCGTCTTTGCGAGGTGATCGGCTGACATCACGATTTTAGCAGGTGATATAGTGAACCATGTCAGTTTCCATAAAAGATTACTTGCAACGTTTTATTCTTATCTAATGGTCACCAATTGGTGTTTAGTCTGTCGAAGCTCTTCTCGTATCTAATATTTCCTGTCTCTTTGGATCACGGCTACCGCGGAGTCCTTCGGGACTCTTTGAAAATATTCACAGAAGTTGTGTCGGTCAGGCAAGGTGAAAAAGAAATAGCGATTTAATATTCCAGGTTTCATCAACTTGATTTACGTACCTACTATAATTATGAATACTAATAATAAACCTGTTAGGGATGGTCATGGAGTAAATGACTTTGTTTTATGAGATATTCGTTTGTAGACTCTATGACGTGTGATACTAAAACTCAATTGACTATTTTTAGAAATATTCTGTCTGTATGTATGTATGTTCCTCCATTTCTCTTAAACCAATCATCCGAATTCGATGAAACTTAGTATTAGCACATTTAACTATACGTGACACAGGATATGCTAAATAAAATTCAGTTCCGGTTACACTAAGATATGGCTCTCATACAAACCGAATTGTTCCGCGCGCTTTCTTCTTTTTAAATACGAATTTCACGCCAGCGAAGCCGCGGGAAAAAGCATATAATAATATGGTGATTGAGCGGAAATATCTAGTTTAGTTAAGATTTTTTCGTAATCTGAAATTATAGTTAGCATCGCCACTTGTCAGCCTCGGCTCGGTGGCTAGGTGATGATATGGGTCGGCGTGCGATCGTGAACATTAATCACACTGGGGCGCGGTCAGAACTTAGATGGGTGACCATTCGATCGTTGAGGCTGACCGTGGTTCAGATTATACTTACGTAAAACTGTAGGTCTCTTCCCTTTACCTTGCGAGGTGGTAGGCTTTAACCTGTTCATCTTGGCACCACTGCCGCACTGAATAAAAGGTGGGTCGAAGCGGGTTATGTAAACATTTTATATTTACAGCCAAGTTCAGTGTAGCCGGCACGATCAAAGTGAAGCACTGGCACGACAGCCAGTTCACCAAGGTGTTATGGGCTGACATCACGGATGTTGTAGGTGACCGTAGCCAACCGTTTCCGTTTCCAAAACAATCATAATAATATTTCAGTTGAAATTTTTTTCGTAATCGGAAATACATGACGAGTATACGCATATACCACACGCTGTATCCCGACAAATCGGGGTAAGCAGAGTAATCAGTGTTGTGCTGCAAGCGCTCTGGTAAATTACAGCACAATAATTTCGACGATCACGTTTCGCAAAGTATTCGGACAAGATAAGTTAGCAGCAAGTAAGGCACGAAGGCCCACCTGCTGCATGACCCTGCCAAGGTGAGAGGTGGCTATCCTATCGCCCTTTAGCACGGCATCTTGCCCTTACTCGCCTTTTACGACAGACATGCGGAGAGATTAAGTAGGGCTATTTATTTATTTATATTTTTTTATTGCTTCTTAACTGGGTGGCTCTGCCCGAGGTCGAAGCCTCAGGCGCAGCCAATTTCACCGCCGAGGAGGTGCCAGTCCGGCGTGGATGTGGACTAATGTTGCTGGGAAAAGGTTTTTAACCCGCAATTTGAAAATCCGTGGATTGTAGGAGTGGGGAAAGATATTTCCTGGGAGCCCGTTCCACACCTTTGCAGTGCGGCACAAGAACGATTTAGAGAATCGTGCAGTTCGAAGAACTCTTCTGTCGACTACAAAGGGGTGTTCCGCGCGAGTATGGCGGGTTTGGCGAAAGCGAACAGGAGGAGTGATAAGGGAAGCAAGTTCGTCAGAGCAGTGGCTATAGTAGTACCGATTCGAATTATGTACCGGCTCCACTCGGTAGGACGAGTACCTTCAAATAAAACTCCATATTTCCGCTGGAACTAGGTGCCCTGTGAACTAGGTGCTTTCGTAGCCGACTAAGTTGGACTGAAAGAAAAACTCGGAATAAAAACATTCCAGTGTAAATAATTAATTTGCGAGAGTTCTTACAAAATATAATATATATTTTTTTAGCTGTTTCGACGAAATTAATTTCTAAAACTTCGTCTTAGTTTCATGGGCATCTTTCAAGCTAGAGGATTATTCTAATAAAATATCTCTGAAGATTCTTAGAAAATGTTTTTCAGTTTTATATGAGATAAAAATAGTGAGGAGAATTTGTAATGAAACAAAACAGCTCATAGTGATGCGATGACTCATGGCACCAACTACCAACCTTTGCTCACTGGTGTATTTCTTAATTAGCATGCATTGTTTTTAAATTTCATGGTTCCGTCGGAAACCTTAGCATTTTTTTACATTTTAGGGTTACGTATCAACATGATTGATTCGATTCAGATTGATATCATTATTTCATCATAAAACACACAACGGTAACAATATTTAATTAACTCAATGGGGACCATGCTTATGGTCCCTATGGACGACTATTTTTATTTATAGTTAATTTAGTTATTTTTAGGTATAGATTTAATGATTTTTGTTAATGTTGTGTGTTCAATAAACGTTTATTAACACAAATACATATCAGTATGTAATATTTATGGAAGAATAACATTACTTACTTATATTTCTTACCATAAATAGAACTGTAATGTGTATTTGGTAAAAACTGAACTAAATTATACTTAAAATAAAATAAAATTTATAGAACAAATTGTGACAAGTTCGAGTGCAGTCTGTTTTTTTTTTTTTTATGGAACCTGACACGGTTGGCTACATCACCTACAACATCCGTGATGTCAGCCCATAACACAGGGTGAACTAGGTGCCATGTCAGTGCTTCCCTTCATTTCATGTCGGCTACACTAAACTGGACGGAAAACACGAACTATTTACATAGCCGTTTCGACCGACGTTTCGTTCAGTGCGGTGGTACCAACCCGGCCGGGATAAACCCTACCACCTAGTAAGGTAAGAAGGAAAGGGACCTACAGTTTAACGTGGAATCCGAACCACGGTCAGCCTCCAACGGTCGAGCGGTCACCCTGGATGGGTGATCACTGACCGCGCTCAGCGTTGCTTAATAACAGTTGACTAACCAACCGCGCCACTGAGCTACCGAGGCTGACGAATTTTCTTATCCCTTAGTCGACTTTTACGACATGCGACGGGGAGAGATGCAGTGGGGCTATTCTTTTTAAGTACCGACCCCACACGGTACAAACTGTCATATGATTTGACAATAAACCATACAATAAAAAAAGGAAACAAAAAACAATTTTTTATTCAATTCAGCAAGATTTTACTTATTTACAATACGATGACATATATATAAGAAAACATATATGTAAAATGAATTATTAAGAATAAATATACCTACCTACATTTTATCATAAAGATATAATAAATAATGATATAAATGAGATGACTGAATAAAACATGATGAAACAATTATGCGATTATTTTTATTAAATTTCCATCACAATTTTCAAACACGGAAGCGATTCGAATTTCGAATTTCAAAAAGTCCACATGTAAATTGGGTCCGCTCCCAATATTGACAGAAAAATCGGGGCTCCACTCAAATACATTTCGGATTATGCAGCAGGCTAGTCGCTTCACTCACTTGCTCTCGCCTACACCGAATGTTGGGCTGTAGCAGAATCTACCAACTGAAAATCTAATATGTTTACTTATTGTTCTGCTCCATTTCAAAATATAACATGAAACAATTTTATTGTCTGAAAATATATTATTTGTATAGAGAATAGCATTGAACTGGAGCAAAATAAAGTGATTTTCAGAAATGTTGCACCCATATATTTTGGTTTATTGACTTTTTCGAACCGCTATGTTCGCGTTATAGTCGGATCTAACAGCTGAATTTGGCTTACATTTATCTTCGAAAATGACCTGTTCTCCTCGCTAGTACTCAATTTATTTCTTAACGATATCATGATGCCTGGTAAATCATTTAAAAAATAATTAAACTAAATTAAAAATACTCGGTTAAATCTACTGAGTAATTCTTAAGTTATATAAAAGTGAACGTACTGACATATTATAATGACTAATGACAGACATAGTATTGCCAAAAATCTTGACTGTATTTAGTCGGTCGTAGATTCGACAATGTTATTATATATTTACCCGACTACGGCGAAGCCAAAATGAGGGTTATGATTTTGGCTGCGCATGTATGTATGTATTAGAGGACAATCAGAATTTTGGATAATTTTTCTGTGTCATTTCCTTTGTTTTCGTTTTCCTTTCGTTTCGTAGTCGGGTTTTATAAATTATTTTATTTAATTTTTTATTAAATGTACATTGTACATTGTACACTCCTTGGTGTATATTTATTCGATTCCTATTCGAGGTGCTCAATAATTTTCTCTTCTAGATATTTCCTTAAATTTGGTTCCCAATCGCAAGCCTCTTCCTTTTTCACTTAGTAGGTCTTGCTCGAAAACAGCCCGGTGGTGTAAGCTCCGTTCATCCCTATCCGAACCTGCAGCCGGCACGGTCGAGTTTTCGATTCCACTGCCTCTAGTTACGAGTTAGCCTTCCGTAGTTAAACTTATAGGCGTGGAACTTTGAATGCGTGCGTGAGTTATTCGTTTTCGAATTTAGAATTCTCTTACAAATTCTGGTCCTAGTGAGTGTGAAGCTTTACAATTTCTTATAGAATCTGTCATGATTGGGTTGGGTGTTTTACAAGACTAATGGTCAGTACTTTAACTTAGATTGCTGCGATCATTTGGAATGATATATTTTTTTCTATACGCCCAGTATTTATCGAGACATTAATAAAATTCACTTTTGCGCGTAAAATGAAAAACTAAATCGAAACCTAAAAACTAAAATCGGAAAAGTACTGTTGATGAGTTTATATCCGGGTGTCATTGATGTATGTACGAGTATGTACCAGAAACGGCATTGACAATTGTCATGCATGCATAGTGCGGAGCTACCGACGACGCCACGCTGACACACATAATTTCGTCTTTACACCATTTTTAGGGTGTAAAAAAGACCCTATTACTGAGCCTACGCCGTCTGTCTGTCTGTCTGTCTGTCTGGCTGTCCGTCCGTCCATCCGTCAGTCTGTCCAAGGGCTGTATCTCTTGAACCGTAATAGGTAGCCCATTGGAATTTTCACAGAATATGTGGTCTTATGGTAGATATAACAACAAATAATAAAAATAGGAAAAAGTAAAAAAAATCATCGGAGTTCCCATAGAAGAAACCAAAAAGTGTATGCGCGCGCGCCACCTACCGAATAGAGTATGAAGCATTTTAACTAATCATGAAGTTTAACTAATATGCAGCATATCATAACACACCATAGATGCCGTGAGTGGCGCTAACCATGACATGGCGATACGGAACCCTCGGTGCGCGAGTTCGACTCGCACTTGGCCGGTTTTTCTTTCATCTCCTCGACACGACACTTCTAGGTATTTATTTCCACACCCGGGCATAATGTGCAGCCGGCTATAACGGCAGCCCTAACCGGGTGTGGAAGTTCGACCGGGTGTGTAGCCGGCCCGCTGGCGACAGCTGGCGGGAAGTTTTCGTACGAAACGCGATCTTTTACATTATTACGTCCTATACTGTACAAAGTATCGCCGTGTGTAGTTACTATGCATTATGTATAGGTAGGAGGAACATCTGAAGATATTTTGGCAGTTTCCGTGGACAATGTTTCAACATTATGTAAATCTTTTCACGACAAAATTGCTATTGACATATTTATATTTTTAGGGCTCCGTATCCGTACGGAACGGGACCCTATTACTAAGCCTACGCCATAAGTACTGTGTGGGGTCGGTACTTAATAAGAATAGTCCCACTGCATCTCTCCCCGTGCATGTCGTAAAAGGCGACTAAGGGATAAGCGGCCTGCAGACACCCCGGTCGACTTGTGGCTTTCATGGAAGACATAGGCTGGCTGGGGTAGCTGGAGACTGCGGGGTTTTGCACGAAGGTCCCCAACCAAGCGGGATTAGTTTGCAGGCCTAGAGCCGACCCCAAACCTAACAACAACAACAACAACAAGCCTACGCCATCTGTCTGCCTGTCTGTCTGTCCGTCTGACCGAGGGCTGTATCTCTTGAACCGTAATAGGTAGCCTGTTGGAATTTTCACAGAATATGTGTTATTATGGCCGATATAACAAAAAATAATAAAAGTAAGAAAAAGTAAAAAAATCACGGGGGTTACCATAGAAGAAACTAAAAAGTGTATGTGCGCGCGCCATCTACCGAATAGAATGCATTTTAACTAATCATGAATTGTAACTAATATGAAGCATTTCATAAACACGCGTGAGTGGCGCTAACCATGAAGTGGCGATACGGAACCCTCGGTGCGCGAGTTCGACTCGCACTTGACCGGTTTTTTTTTCCGGAACCTGACACAGTTGGCTACATCACCTGCAGCATCCGTGATGTCACCCCACAACACCTGGGGAAGTAGGTGCCACGTCAGTGCTTCCTTTTATTTCATGTCGCCTACACTGAACTGGACGGAAAAAACGAACTATTTACATAGCCGTTTCGATCGACGTTTCGTTTAGTGCGGTGGTACCAACCAGATCGGGATAAACCCTACCACCTACCTAGTAAGTTAAGAAGGGAAGGGACCTACAGAGGGGTAAAAAATCAAAGGTAGCTTTTAAGACTGCGGTACTACAGCGTAAGGCACAATTTGCAAAATTTGCCACATTTTCGTTTCGGTTTTTTGTTCAACGAATTTAAAAAAATATATATATTAAAAAATCCTGTCTAAAATTTGACCATATTTAAAAGTTGGTGACAGATTTTTAATTTTATTCATGTCATTTAATATGTGAAAAAAAAAATCACAAACGTACTACTAAATGGTCCTAAATACTCCGAAATGCTCTCTTTGTTTCGAAATTGCAGCTTTCTAAAACATTATTTTCAGTTTATACTAATTGCAGATGATGTAAGATAAAATTTTACTTCTTTTGACAGATTTGGATATTCGTGTAATGTAAATTGGTTTAACAAACTTTGAACAAATCGAACGCTTCGCTATTCAATCAGTGCATTTTGCAGTCGCATTTTGATGCTGTAGTACCGCGCTCTTAACTTGACCGCTTTCTTTTTCAAATACGTGTATTTTGCTAGTGCAGCGTACTTCATACGATATTTTAGCCGATACGTATATGTAAGACAATCTAAATAGCTATTTTAAATTTCTCGCCGCTTGACTGACTATGTTGACTCACCATTGTACGAAAACAACATGAACCTGAAAATAATGTTTTCTCGAGTTATTTTCATAAAATTAATGCTGGTATTACTCTCGCTCGAGTATTTCTACGAGTACCAGTAAGTATTATTTTCATTGTTTTCCCCTCCTTAAAGAATGCGTTGTTTCCAGTAAAGTGGAAACGCAGATTCGAACAATGAGAACGCAAATACTAGCACAGTTTATGTCTAGAGCGGCTCGTAGTCAGCGGTAAAGGCTTTGCAAGTAAAATGCCTGAGTATTTCTACGAATGCCAGTAAGTATTATTTTCATTGTTTTCCCCTCCTTACAAAATGCTTTGATTCCAGTAAAGTGGAAACGCAGATTCGAACAATGAGAACGCAAATACTAGCACAGTTATATATGTCTAGAGCGGCTCATAGTCAGCGGTAAAGGCTTTGCAAGCAAAATGCCTGAGTATTTCTACGAATGCCAGTAAGTATTATTTTCATTGTTTTCCCCTCCTTACAAAATGCCTTGATTCCAGTAAAGTGGAAACGCAGATTCGAACAATGAGAACGCAAATACTAGCACAGTTATATATGTCTAGAGCGGCTCGTAGTCAGCGGTAAAAGCTTTGCAAGCAAAATGCCTGAGTATTTCTACGAATGCCAGTAAGTATTATTTTCATTGTTTTCCCCTCCTTACAAAATGCGTTGATTCCAGTAAAGTGGAAACGCAGATCGAACAATGAGAACGCAAATACTAGCACAGTTATGTATGTCTAGAGCGGCTCGTAGTCAGCGGTAAAGGCTTTGCAAGCAAAATGCCTGAGTATTTCTACGAATGCCAGTAAGTATTATTTTCATTGTTTTCCCCTCCTTACAAAATGCGTTGATTCCAGTAAAGTGGAAACGCAGACTCGAACAATGAGAACGCAAATACTAGCACAGTTATGTATGTCTAGAGCGGCTCGTAGTCAGCGGTAAAGGCTTTGCAAGCAAAATGCCTGAGTATTTCTACGAATGCCAGTAAGTATTATTTTCATTGTTTTCCCCTCCTTACAAAATGCGTTGATTCCAGTAAAGCGGAAACGCAGATTCGAACAATGAGAACGCAAATACTAGCACAGTTATGTATGTCTAGAGCGGCTCGTAGTCAGCGGTAAAGGCTTTGCAAGCAAAATGCCTGAGTATTTCTACGAATGCCAGTAAGTATTATTTTCATTGTTTTCCCCTCCTTACAAAATGCGTTGTTTCCAGTAAAGTGGAAACGCAGATTCGAACAATGAGAACGCAAATACTAGCACAGTTATGTATGTCTAGAGCGACTCGTAGTCAGCAGTAAAGGCTTCGCAAGCAAAATGTCATGTGTTCGACTGCGATTTGACGTGCGTTCTCTCTCTGTCCTAGTTTGATGAGTCCAAGGTCAGAATCCGTGTAAACCTGGAGGTTATTTCACTTGCTGACCTTCTGGGCGGTAGGATTAAACGGCTCAGTCGTTATGTACAAAAAAAAATTAAATTTTGATTTAACTACGAAAAGGAAGAAAGTAACCAGGAAATATGATCAATACCAGTAATTTTTTTTGTTTTTATGGAAACTGACACGGTTGGCTACATCACCTACAACATCCGTGATGTCAGCCCATAACACCGGGTGAGCTAGGTGCCATGTCAGTGCTTCCCTTCGGTCGTGCCGGCTACACTGAACTGTACGGAAAACACAAACTATTTACATAGCCGTTTCGACCGACGTTTTATTCAGTGCGGTGGTACCAATCCGGGCGGGTTGAACCCCACCACCTAGTGAGATAAGAAGGGAAGGGACCTACAGTTTTACGTGGAATTCGAACCACGGTCAGCCTCCACCGGTCGAGCGGTCACCCATCCAAGTACTGACCGCGCCCAGCGTTGCTTAACAATCAATAGCGACAGTCGACTGTCTCCACCACTGAGCTATCGAGGCTGACGAATTATGATGTAGTTCGAGGTCTCTGTCTATTCGAATTCTTCTACACGCCCGACTACCCTTGTTTTCTTCGTTTTCGGAGTCTGGTTTTACTGGTTTTACTAGTCGTTCCTGTTGCACAGAGACGAGTGACAGGGACGACGCTCTACAGCCGGATGGTATCTCTCTCTAAAGCTCGATGCGCATTACTTGCTGACGGGAAATGTACGTCCACGTAAAATGCTTTCTTTGCCAGGACATTATTACGAACAGTATTATCAGAAGACCTGGATCCGACTGAAATCCGAGCAGCATCGTGGGAAGATCCCGTCGGGGAGAGGCTAAAAATGCGCATAAAATTGCATTCTCTCATCCCTCAAAGCGGGTTACATATGCAAGCCAGAATCGGGAGTGTTTATTGTACTGCTGGCAGATAGTAGTACAATTTTCACCTCAGTGTGGGAGTCAAAGGGGAACAAACAAAACAACCTATAATTCTCGACGGCGCACACAGATCTACACGGCTGCTGGTTCTACATTATCACGAAAATGCAGGACACGCTTATAATGAAACTATTGTAAACGAAATGCGCCAACGATACTGGATACTTAGGCTTGCCATACGCCCGGATTTAGTCCGGACTGTCCGGATTTGGCAACCATGTCCGGAATTTTGTCCGGGCTCGTAATTACTTCCGGATTTTTTTATATTCGCGCGTAGTAATCGATTTCTTTTAATTTTTTTTATGCACCTGACTTAGACGGGCTACACCACCGACAGTAGCAGTGATATCATCCCAACACACTTTGGTGAACTGGGTGCCATGTCAGTGCTTCCTCCTTTTTGATCATGCTGAACTGGTAGGAAAACATAAACTATTTTATTTCATAGCCGCTTCAACCAAACTTCATTCAGTGCGGTGGTGGTATCCATCCGGAAGGGGGAGGCCCTTGTTTGTGAGGATCAGTGTGGCGTCCGGACTTGAGTCTGAAAAATTATGGCAAGCCTATGGATACTATACCTCAGAAGCATCGTAAGATCAGTCGCCCACCATTGTCAGCATTGTTGTGCTCGCAAAGATACGTGGACACAGCCACCAGTCGGCGATCTCCTCCACGTTGCCACAAACTATTCATGTTCGCCTGCATGTACTTCTCCCACATCCCAAAGGTTAGTTAGAATAGAATGCCTCGCGGTATTAAGCTCGCCTGTTGTACCTAATTTTTATAAATTGGTGTTCAATAAAGAATATATACATATACATATATACATATTAATATGTACGAAAAAAAACACCCTGCGAAGTTTCTTGCCGGTTCTTCTTCGTGGGTGTAATCGAACCTGAAATTTTGACAAGCTCGATTGCAGTCTTACTGCCATAACAATGATCAATAAAGAATAAACAATGAAAAATTAAATTAATGGAAGCACTGACATTGCACCTAGTTCACCCGGTGTTATGGGCTGACATCACGGATGTGATGTAGCCAACTGTGTCAGCCAAAAAAAAACAACTATTGCTGTTCTGACTGTTTTTGTCGCATTCGAAATTCGAATGTTTCGAATGAATTTCGAATTTGAAATGGAGTTCGAAACCGCTTTGTGTCTGGCTTGCATAGCCGCTGAGTCGTCGGAGCGCATGTAACAAATACCCTCAAATGGAATTTGTTCGTTCGCGAGGGCCCTGCTCAATTCTCACAGCCAAACCGGCCGACACTCGCCTCGTAATGGAAAAAGTTTGAGCTCTCTAACTAGGTGAGCTTTGAGAAAAAACTTTCTGGCTTTTCGAGGAATTTTTTTTTTTTAATGTTAGCACGTTTTGTCGCTTGGGTTACATTTTGGAGTTTTTAAGTTAAGACATTTGCGCAAGACATTGCCACAAAGCTTTGAGGGCGTAAATTTGATGGAGTAAAGCGTTAAGCGCTTAAGGGGATGGTTGAGATAAATAAAATTATATTGAGAGTTTTACAAAAGCGAGTTTTTTTGGAGGCTCATGGCCAGAATACCTACTTACTGTGTCTGCTCTACTAACGAAGTCAGTCAGTCAGTCAGTCAGTCAGCGTGTAAGCGTCCACTGCTGGACATACGCCTCTCCAATTTTCCTCCAGTCCTCCCGGCCTTCAGAAGATTCAGAGACTTCAGAAGAACCACTGCTTTCCGCCGACGTACTCGATGTCGTCGTCCCACCTGGAGGGTGGCCTTCCCACACTCCGTTTTCCAGTCCACGGCCGCCAGTGTAGGGCACGGTTACTCCAACGGTCGTCGTCTCTTCGGCTAATGTGCCCAGCCCACTGCCACTTGAGCTTAGCCACCCGTTGTCCAATATCGACTACTTTGGTGCGTCGGCGGATTTCCTCGTTACGCACCATATCACGTAGCGATATTCCCAGCATGGCTCGCTCCATTGCTCGCTGGGCAATTTTCAACCTTTGGAAAACAGCGACCGTCAGTGTCAACGTTTCACACCCGTACGTCATAACCGGGAGGACACACTGGTCATATATACGGGTCTTTAAATTTTGTGGAAGGTCAGACCTCAGGGCGAATTTTAACTTTCCGAAGGCAGCCCAACCCAGTTGAATTCGTCTCTCGACCTCCCTAAGCAAACCCTGTCTAACGAAACATGTTTGCAAATGGTAGTGGGTTTGCACTGTTTATAGGAGTGAAACAGTCCTAAGGTCCAAGGGTAGATAGGTTGTTGAAAGAGATAATATTAGATTTGATAGTCTTCAGATCGATAACTCGATTGCTTGGTATCCGGAGATGAAGTTAGTGTGAAGATCTTCGTAGGTTGTAAATTCAACCTGACGCTTTCTATAAATAGATCTGTAAGAAGTTAATACTCACTTAATTCACTGATGACTCTGGCTGTAGGATTTTTTTTTATTATTAGAGGTATTTCAAATTATTTGTAAAAAAAAATCACAGATTTCTTGCCTCACACAACTATCGAGCACATTGAAAATGAATATACGGAATTCGAAAAAAATTTCGTTTTCGCCGTTTTTTGTTTTGTTTTTTTTTTTTCAAAATGGTTGCTACAGGGCAAACCCTTAATCCGATCGTCTTTGTTTTAGGCTCAAATTGTAGCTGACTAAATTTTCCAAAGGATTTTTTCTCAAATTTTTGATATCATTCTTCCTTTCCAAAATATCGAGCGCGAAAATAAAAAATTCGGAAAAAAACTATTTTTTTTTTTCACTACTTCGGCCATAACTGTTTTAGCGTTTTACTTTCTAATTCTTACAGCTCTCATGAATACGCGTCTTTTGAACCTTTTTTGAATATCATATCCTCACAACTCTCCGAGATATAAGGGGATCGCACTTTTTCGTGAAATCGGAGCCTACGCTGGAGCGAACGAAAAGACATTTCCAATGTCAAAATTGTGTTGTATTTTTAGGGTTCCGTGTTCATACGGAAGCCTATAACTAAGCCTACGCGACACTATTATTCCTTATTTATTAAGAGGTATGCTAAAACCTAGAAAAGTAGGATTGATACCACCGGTGTGTGGTTAAAACTGTGGAAAACGTATGGACGAACGGACACACCAGTCGTCTTTAAGGATGCTGTTGTTAGGGTTTCGTACCTCGAAAGAGCCAAAAAACGGAACCCTAAAATACAAGAATTTTATTTTCACATCCAGCTGATTACTCAAATTTTATGAGCCTGCGAACTCTCGTAAAACCACAAGTTTCCTGTGCCGAATATTATGTAAAATAATCTTGCATATGTAAATATTACGCTTGATAGTACGAAATGATGATACTGCCTGTGAATTTTACATGAATTTACCTAGGTATATTATATATAAATACGTATGTACACACAGAACGTATCGTTAAGGGACGGGCTGGTGGCGGGCTAAACTTTCCAGTAGAAGCGTCAGCAAACAAGAGAGTTTAATTTAAATATTCTACCCAATCTACCAGCAACCCACGAACTAAAAACAAAGTGTAATCAAAACTTCATATCAATTTGGTGTTTTGAACAAACGACACCATTTTAAATGATAGTTCTTATCCGTTGTCCTAATCAAACGATATTCCAAATTATGATAAAATTTGAAAGAAGCAAAATTGCCATTAGCTCTTCTCCCATTAAAGGATGTTCAAACGTCTGTTCATTTTGCGAAGTCACTTGCGAATAACGTACATGCTGTCCTTGTCTATCCCATTTGAATTTGCGCTTTTCCAATGCCATACAAGAATGTCTCCGAAACGCAAAAAACTCGCTTCTCAGAGCGGCGCTTTCGACGTTATACTTTCATGCAGTCTGCATGCAATTACGTGCATAGCACTACATAGCTATGTCGATAACAGAAATATTACTTGTACCGTGTGGGGCCGGTACTTTAAAAGAATAGCCCCACTGCATCTCTCCCCGTGTATGTCGTAAACGGCGACTAATCTACTAATATATTAAACATTTATTATATAGATTTTTTTTAATTCTGTTATGAATTTAAATATTTTTTAATGGTATTTTTAGTTTTTGCTGTATGTGAGGGAGTTCTAGGCCTTTCTTTATTAATTTTAATAATTCGTACTCATGGTAATGATTATTTTCAGAGATTTAATATTTTATTATAAATGATAAAATTTTTATTTATAATTATAATATGTACAACTTAATTATTATTATTGCTGCGAGCGTTTTGGTTACCCTACGAGGAGAGAGTGACCAAAATTTGTGTGAAATTTTTTATGTTGTTTAGGTTAGTTTATTATTAGTCTTTAATTTATTTGTTAATTTCATATTGTGCAATAAATATATTTTTCTTGTCATTATTATTACTTTCTAGATACATTTTTAATTTACATCTTATTTTATTGTTATATTAAATTTTGCATTTTGAATTCAAGATTTTATTTTATTTTATTGTTAGGTTTAATCATTAGGTTAGGTTAGGTTTTCAAATAATTGTACTTGTACTAGTAACAGTCTTTTATTTATATTGTACATTGTTAGATTTTTTTATGGTGACTTATTTTTGCTTAGATCGTAATAAAATAAATTATATTATACAGTATTTGGCTTGTCTATATGTATCAGTCACTCCAACGGTCTTCCTCTCGTCGGCCTTACGTGCCCGCTGTTGTGTCCAGTGTCCAATTCTACTTCAAAATATTACGAATGAATATGCATAATCAATATTATGTTTTCAAAGATATTATAATAATGTTCAAATTGGAATACAATAATTATTTACTCCCACTTCTGCAGACCATACAATACAACGCGGGCACTTTTGGCACATCGCAGCACATACGAAATTACCCGCTTAGAATATCCAATAATCATTTTCATATTGGCAATCTCCTAATGCGACGAGCCTCCGGTCCGGTGACCAAAATGTTGTAGCAATATTCAATTTTCCACGATTTTCCAATTTGACGCTCACAACGGATTTTCCCGCTCGATAAGAACGAAGAAATAAACGTAAATATTGCCTGCGGGGGTTTCTGTTATATCTTTCTTTGTGACCATTCTGTGAATAATTTATTTCAGGTTTGATAATTATTTTGACCTTTTTGTCTTATCTTTCTTTTAGCGTTTCTTACAAAAATGATAAAAAGGAATCCTTGTAGTATCACTTCGTTGTCCCTATGTCCGCCCGTCCGTCCGTCTGTCCGTTCGTCTTTATGTCACAGCCCCGAAACATCTATAGGTACGACTTGTCCTAGAAAATTAAACTTATATCAAAATAACTTATTTTGTAATATCCAAAGTCCAGGTGATACCTATTAGACAAAATAATTTTTTTGTGGTTAGGGTGCGGCCATGAAGTTAAATAAAAGAAATGGTTCATACTGCTTTACTAGGCATTTTCCTATTAAGCGTTACACTAAGGGCGAGGCCGAAGGCCGATCTGCGTTCAGTTAAACTATGTTTTTTCCCGTAAACTGTAGGATACGAAGGCCGAGTTGCGTACCTACATGTAATAGATATATTTTCTCGAATAAAACAAGTCGGCGAGGTAGAAGCAAAAACTGAGTTCAGTTAAATGATCTATTTTCTCCAAATCGGTAAGTCACAGAGGCCGAGGCCGAAGGCCGAGCTGCGTTCAGGTAAAATTATATTTCTTTCTCGAAACCTGGAACCCTCGGCACACGGGTCTAACTCGCACTTGACTGTTTTTAGGGTCCGGTCGCAAAATGCGAAAAAAGGGACCCTTATGGGATCGCTCTGGTGTCTGTCTGTCTGTCTGTCCGTCTGTCTGTCGGTCACACGCAGATATATCCGGACCTACTGAACCGATTTCGATGAAAATGACGCCAAATTACGTGTAATTTTTGCCGCTAGATATATTACAGATAAGTTTATCTAATAGTCCTGTGGAAAGTACCCCAAAATGTAAACCAAAAATAGTTTTTGTTTTTTTAAATAAATCAAATGTCATTTCATTATATAGGTATTGTTAAGGCAATTTCAAAAATATATAACTTTGCTATAATCAATAAGTTTACTTTAACAAATATTTCGTTTAAAAGTTGACAAAAAACTGCACTTTTGTTGCCGAACTTTGACCTATTAAGGGTTGTTTGAAAATTCTGAAAAAAATAAACAATATAGGTACTCTTATGTAGTTGTGCACAAAACTATTCATTTTTCTCAAAATGTCATACATTTGGAGATAAAGTTAAATGTCTGAACAGCCAAAATTTCAATTTTTCGCGTGACTTTTTGGTCATAGCTCAAGCCACCGATAATGTAGCGTTGTGATTGATAGCTTAAAATCATCCCGAGAGAAGTAAAGAAATGTAGCAAAGAAAACCGCATGTAAATCGATAAATTGGTTCTCGAGTTATAAGAATATTTCATATATATTACGTACGAGTACGTTACAAGGTGGGTCGCCCGTAGAAATTTCGCTTTATTTATTGTCAGCCTCGGTAGCTCAGTGGTTTTTTTTTATGTAATCCGGTATGAGTGCCCGAGTCGGAGGGGCCAAAGCACATGCTCCGACCAGCCAATATCACCTCCGAGAAGGTAGGTGTCATATCGGAGACTTCCCTGGATTGCGGTTAAACAGCTCCTCCGAGTACTCCCCCAGGAATTGGTTTATAGTCTTCCTGAACGACGCTAGGCCTTCGGCCTCGCCCTCAGTAACTCACTTTCCTCGAGAAGGTTTATAGTCTTCCTGAAAGCAGCTCGGCCCTCGCCCTCGCCCTCAGTTACTTACTTTCTTCGAGAAGGTTTATCGTCTTCCTGAACGCAGCTCGGCCTTCGGCCTCGTCCTCAGTTACTTACTTTCTTCGAGAAGGTTTATCGTCTTCCTGAACGCAGCTCGGCCTTCGGCCTCGTCCTTTGTTACTTACTTTCTTCGAGAAGGTTTGTCGTCTTCCTGAACGCAGCTCGGCCTTCGGCCTCGCCCTCAGTTACTTACTTTATTTGAGAAGGTTTATAGTCTTCCTGAACGTAGCTCGGCTTTCGGCCTCGCCCTTTATTACTTACTTTCTTCGAGAAAATGTATCGTCTTCCTGAACTCACCTCGGCCTTCGGTCCTGCCCTTTGTTACGTGTTTTCTTCGAGAAGGTTTATCGTCTTCCTGAAGGCAGCTCGGCCTTCGGCCTCGCCCTTTTTACTTACTTTCTTCAAGAAGGTTTATAGTCTTCCTGAACGCAGCTCTGCCTTCGCTCTCGCCCTTTGTTACTTACTTTCTTCGAGAAGGTTTATAGTCTTTCTGAACGCAGCTCGGCCTTCGGCCTCGCCCTCAGTTACTTAATTTCTTCGAGAAAGTTTATAGTCTTCCTGAACGCAGCTCGGCCTTCGGCCTCGCCCTCAGTTACTTACTTTCTTCGATAAGGTTTATAGTCTTCCTGAACGCAGCTCGGCCTTCGTCCTCGCCCTTTGTTATTTACTTTCTTCAAGAAGATTTAAAGTCTTGCTGATTCAAGTGGAATCCGAACCACAGCCAGCCGAACTATGGTCGTACGACTAGCCATCCAAAGTCTGACCGCACCCTGGTAGAAAATATAATTAGATGAAAGCGAAGCAGTGCGGTTACGGGACCCTCGGCACGTGAACACGGTTCACTTGACCACTTTTTTTTTTAGTCTACCTACAGGTAATGATCCGAGTTTGTGCCTTAGGTACTTTAACAGAAAACAAAACAAAGTGTTTGTCTAAGACAAACGTATTTGTTAAATCAAATACACTGTCAATGGACCTACGATACGAATTACGTTTTTTATGGACATATTAATTATTTTAACTGTACTTGCGTAGGTTAATTAAAATATAGAGGGCTGAGAAAAAAAAAACTTTTTATTCACAAATCAACCAAGAAGAGCACGACAAGTCGTTAGTTCAACAAACAAGTTTAACTTAGTTAGAATTTTTTGCGATCTCAAATAAAAATAACACGTACAATCATATCCTAAACTGCAGATATTTCTATAGAACTTCGTATAAAAGGCGAACTAACTTGCGGCATTCTGCCCTGATAGATGAAGTTTTACATTATTAAAACTGAGTATGTCAGGTGAGTAATATTGATGGTACATAATATGTATCTCAGAAAGAGTGGAATTTAACCTTGTAACCTATGGAAAGATGATGATTGCCTGCAATCAGATAGATAGATGAAGCTTTACATTTTAAAACTGAGTATGTCAGGTGAGTAATATTGATGGTACTTACATAATATGTATCTCAGAAAGAGCGGAATTTAACCTTGTACCTTTAGAAAGATGATGATTGCCTGCAATCAGATAGATATATGAAGCTTTACATTTTAAAACGGAGTATGTCAGGTGAGTAATATTGATGGTACATAATATGTATCTCAGAAAGAGCGGAATTTAACCTTGTACCTATGGAAAGATGATGATTGCCTGCAATCAGATAGATATATGAAGCTTTACATTTTAAAACTGAGTATGTCAGGTGAGTAATATTGTTGGTACATAATATATATCTCAGAAAGAGCTGAATTTAACCTTGTACCTATGGAAAGATGATGATTGCCTGCAATCAGATAGATATATGAAGCTTTACATTTTAAAGCTGAGTATGTCAGGTGAGTAATATTGATGGTACATAATATGTATCTCAGAAAGAGCGGAATTTAACCTTGTACCTATGGAAAGATGATGATTGCCTGCAATCAGATAGATATATGAAGCTTTACATTTTAAAACGGAGTATGTCAGGTGAGTAATATTGATGGTACATAATATGTATCTCAGAAAGAGCGGAATTTAACCTTGTACCTATGGAAAGATGATGATTGCCTGCAATCAGATAGATATATGAAGCTTTACATTTTAAAACTGAGTATGTCAGGTGAGTAATATTGTTGGTACATAATATATATCTCAGAAAGAGCTGAATTTAACCTTGTACCTATGAAAAGATGATTGCATGAAATCACATAGATAAATAGATAGAAAAACAATGTTTTTACAATGAAATGTATTTATTTCTCAATTTCACATATTTGACATACGTACAAACAATTTATATATTAAGTACCTATATCTATTATGAAGTAATGTAGCCAGCGGACGAGGGCCCAGAATGCGAGGCGAGGGTGGTGGTGCGGCCGATCTGCCACGAACGTCACGGATTAACCGTGGTGCCGTGGTGCCGTGGCGGAGCCGGATGGCTCCACCACGGCGCTCATCATTCTTCGGTAGAAAATAAGCCAGCGCTGCCGTCTTCTAGCCCAACCCTCGGCCCCACCCATGTGTTATTTTTCTACGTGTGCCCCTGATTCTCGTTGAAAATTATTTATTCATTCAAAAATATTTTACAAGTATAAAGTAACACAATGAATAAATCTTTAGGTACATGAGGTGCAAAGGCTGACATATCCCTTGAAGATATGTCTTACAGCCAAATTTCAGGTGGGCGAAATTTAAAAGTTAGGAGCAAATATAAGATGTGAAAATTTAAAAATGTAAGGATAAATATGAAAACCTAGGAAATGAAATTATATTTATATATGTAACTAGCTTTTGCCTGCGGCTTCGCTTGCATCAAATTCATACGAATTTGATGTAAATACTTTTTAAATATTTAAAAAGAAGAAAGTATGTAAGTAAGCTCGCTACCGTACCTTATTTTCACGGGCGGGACAATTCGGTTTGTACGAGAGCCACATATTTAGCGTAACCGGAACTGAATTTTATTCTATCCTGTGTCCCGTATAGTCAAATGTGCTGGTACTAAGTTTCATCATATTCGGGTGATCGGTTTAAGAGTTATGGAGGAACATACAAACATACATACAGAAAAGATTTCTAAAAATCGTCAATTTAGTTTTAGTATCATACATAAAGTCATACGCAGTATCTCACAAAACAAAGTAACCTACTCCATCCATGACCATGACCATCCCTTACATAAATATTATTAGTATTGATGCGATGTAATAATAAATATAAATTAACATATTATATTAATAGTTTTAAGATAAAGATTAGGATTAAGGACATGTTAAATATATGACAGGTATAATAGATAATAATCATACTAAGGTGGTTATAATGTTGTGGGAATATGTAGGTCAGTTTGAAAGATTTCTACCTGCGTATCTTTAGTTTTGAACTCGAGTGTACCTAAGTAGTAGCGCGGCGGAATAGTGTATTCGGAAAGATAATAATGTAGTGATGAGAAAAATTGCAGACAAAATTATTTCGATTCGTTATAAAACTGTATTCCGGTACACCGGTATCGTGTGAACCGACTGAATTACTGAATGAACACTAACACGGCACCCAGTTCCGAGAAGAACAAGATCTAATCGACTGACATCGCTGGTATAGTGAGTGGATGCAGCCAGCCATGTTAGGGTCATAAGCAAATATTTACTTGAGAGTGCACTTGGGCGGCGCGTCATGTTCCACCGAATTGAAGCCATCCAGCCTCAACTGAGTTAGTCGATCACGATTCGCTGACGTCGCTACACGCGCTATTCGCGCTCACCAAAGATTATTGAAGAAGAGAAGATGGTGTCATGCATGAACGTCCCCTCGTATCGGAACCGCTTTCGCCAGTTTCCGAACGGACACAATCACAGTTAACATATACGAACGCACGTACACATTCGCACTAGTGATTTTTGATCCACAAGCGTTCACGCACACATCGATCGGTTATATGGTGAAATCTGCACATATTACCGTGACGCGGACATTGTTCAGTCAAGTAGGTATAGTGCCACCAGGAAGTTATGAATATGATACATGACAAACTGTTTGCATTCTTAAGAAGGGACGTGAACTTTCGATAGAAAGTTTGTGGATAATTAGGTTATTATGTAATACAATTCTCGAAAAACTTTCGACCGAAAGTTCACGCCCCTTATTATAATTTCCTGGTGGCACTATAGTTTGAATGTCTTTGTGTTTTTTTTATGTAAACCAACATGGTTGGCTGTGCCGAGAGACCAAATGGTGCAGTGAACAGAGCCAAAAACACCTCTGCTCGTCAAACCACGCTTAGTTAGGTGCCATGCCAGCAGATTTGCGGACTTTTACTAGGCTGTCTAGCCTGTTAATACGACGTTTGAAGACACCCAGGTTAAAGGATTCCGGTGTTGGCACTTGATTTGAAAATTTCTTCGTAGCGCGTCCTCTAGTAAAATATATCGATGATGTCAAGACGTTTTAGCGCATCACTAAAGCAGAGCATGTGTGTTTCATTATCTTGTTGTTTTCCTGAATATTCTGATTCTTCATTACGCATTGTAGTTGCTTCTCTGTGTCTCTCCATACTACTTCCTGTCTGTTTGCTTTGCAGCTTAATTCGCGGTACAGTAAATTGTTTTTCAGTGTTTGTATCCAGCGCGCATTTTAAATAATGTTTTACATGTTTGAATTCAGCGTGCATTTTAAAGTATGTTTGTTTGAAACACGAGTTTGAAATAACTTTTATCGCCATCTCTTTGAAGTAAAATAAGCATTAAGAAAAAGGTTAAATCATAATTTTAAAGATAAAATTCCACTAATTTCAGATGAATATTTTTGTCTTATGTATGGTGCGGTATGAGTGTTGCATTTTATATGTACTCGGGGGGAATTATGTTAATGTAGTAAATGGCTCAAACAACGCCTTTATCCGAAAAAAATCGGCCAAGCGCGTGTTTGACTCATGCACGGAGGGTTCCGTAGGATCAGCTATTCCATACCTGTCAAAAACCATATCCGTCTATCTTTGGTCCCACCGAGCATACCTACGGGAGTGGCAACCGTCGAGCGCTAATATATAGGAAAATTAGCCGCGTGTTAGAGCATTTGCACTAATATATAGCGCTGCTGCGGGATCGACCGTCAGTGCGCTCGCGACTTGGGAACGAAGAACACGTATATGTGCACTACGCAAAATGGCGATTTGTGCAGTTCGTGCGTGTCGAAAGAGCTCAAGATCATCAGGAATGACAAAAGATGGCGTAACCTTTCATAATTAGGTCATTTTAATGATAATACAATGCTTAAAGCGTGTAAAATACAAAAATTCCGCGAGCTAGGAGCACGACTGCGCGCCATACTGGGCGCGTACACATGATAGGCAAATTTGACAGACTGGAAAGAAATTTGAAATCAATTATTGTATATGGGTGTTGTTAGTTTTTTTATGGCAATGACATGAATGAATTCAATTTATAATATGTATTGTTATTATTTCTTTAATATTACGTTTTCTATTTTTTATAATTATAAAACAAATATACCTATACAAAACTAATATATTGTATATTATGTATTATTATAATAAGTATTATTATTATCAGTGATAGGAATAGGTAGGACTTATTTACCTAAACTTCGAGGAACAGAGTAAAAAATTGGAGACTTCCTTACGACAATATTTTTTTCCGGTTTAATAATACCTATTCATGGTGTTATAATTTCGCGATTTAAAAAAAGTGGCCGCCATTTTGAACTTTTTAGTAACTGGACAGATTGCTTTCAAAATCGACATCTGGGTGTCAGTGTGGACTCTGAATACGAATCTGTAATCAAATTTTAAAAAGTAGCCGCCATTTTGAAATTTTTAGTTACTGGACCGATTGCTTTCAAAATCGATATCTGGGTGTCTATGTAGGCTCTGAATACGAATCCGTTGTCAAAATTTAAAAAAGTGACCGCCATTTTGAACTTTTTAGTTACTGGACCGATTACTTTCAAAATCGATATCTGGGTGTCTGTGTGGGCTCTGAATACGAATCTGTAGTCAAAATAAAAAAAAAGTGGCCGCCATTTTGAACTTTTTAGTTACTGGACCGATTGCTTTCAAAATCGATATCTGGGTGTTTATGTAGGCTCTGAATACGAATCCGTTGTCAAAATTTAAAAAAGTGACCGCCATTTTGAACTTTTTAGTTACTGGACCGATTACTTTCAAAATCGATATCTGGATGTCTGTGTGGGCTCTGAATACGAATCTGTAATCAAAATTAAAAAAAAGTGGCCGCCATTTTGAACTTTTTAGTTACTGGACCGATTGCTTTCAAAATCGATATCTGGGTGTATGTGGGGGCTCTGAATACGAATCTGTAGTAAAAATTAAAAAAAAGTGGCCGCCATTTTGAACTTTTTAGTTCCTGGACCGATTGCTTTCAAAATCGATATCTGGGTGTCTGTGTGGGCTCTGAATACTAATCTGTAGTCAAAATTTAAAAAAAGTGGCCGCCATTTTGAACTTTTTAGTTACTGGACCGATTGCTTTCAAAATCGATATCTGGGTGTATGTGGGGGCTCTGAATACGAATCTGTAGTAAAAATAAAAAAAAGTGGCCGCCATTTTGAACTTTTTAGTTACTGGACCGATTGCTTTCAAAATCGATATCTGGGTGTCTGTGTGGGCTCTGAATACTAATCTGTAGTCAAAATTTAAAAAAAGTGGCCGCCATTTTGAACTTTTTAGTTACTGGACCGATTGCTTTCGAAATCGATATCTGGGTGTCTGTGTGGGCTCTAAATACGAAGCCGTTGTCAAAATTTAAAAAAAGTTGTCGCCATTTTGAACTTTTTAGTTACTGGACCGATTGCTTTCAAAATCGGTATCATATTTTTTATGTTAACTACATATTGTTATTCAGAGCCCACACAGACATGTAGATATGGGTTTTGAAAGTAATCAGTCCAGTAACTAAAAAGTTCAAAATGGCGGCCACTTTTTTAAGATTTTGACAACGGATTCGTATTCAGAGCCCACACAGACAAACAAATATCAATTTTAAAAGCAATCGGTCCATTAACTAAAAAGTTCAAAATGGCGTTCACTTTTTTTAAATTTTGACAATGGATTCGTATTCAGAGCCCACACAGACACCCAGATATCGATTTTGAAAGCAATCGGCCCAGTAACTAATAACTTCAAAATGGCGGCCACTTTTTTTTAATTTTGACAACGGATTCGTATTCAGAGCCCACACAGACACCCATATATCGATTTTGAAAGCAATCGGTCCAGTAACTAAAAAGTTCAAAATGGGGGCGACTTTTTTTTATTTTTTACTACAGATTCGTATTCAGAACCCACACATACACCCAGATATCGATTTTGAAAGCAATCGGTCCAGTAACTAAAAAGTTCAAAATGGCGGCCACTTTTTTTTAATTTTGACAACGGATTCGTATTCAGAGCCCACACAGACACCCAGATATCGATTTTGAAAGCAATCGGTCCAGTAACTAAAAAGTTCAAAATGGCGGCCACTTTTTTTAAATGTTTACTACAGATTCGTATTCAGAGCCCACACATACACCCAGATATCGATTTTGAAAGCAATCGGTCCAGTAACTAAAAACTTCAAAATGGCGGCCACTTTTTTTAAATTTTACAACGGATTCGTATTCAGAGCCCACACAGACACCCAGATATCGATTTTGAAAGCAATCGGTCCAGTAACTAAAAAGTTCAAAATGGCGGCCACTTTTTTTAAATGTTTACTACAGATTCGTATTCAGAGCCCACACATACACCCAGATATCGATTTTGAAAGCAATCGGTACAGTAACTAAAAAGTTCAAAATGGCGGCCACTTTTTAAATTTTGACAACGGATTCGTATTCAGAGCCTACATAGACACCCAGATATCGATTTTGAAAGAAATCGGTCCAGTAACTAAAAAGTTCAAAATGGCGGCCACTCCTTTTTTATTTTGACTGCAGATTCGTATTCTGAGTCCACACAGACGCCTAGATATCGATTTTGAAAGCAATCGGTCCAGTAACTAAAAAGTTCAAAATGGCGGCCACTCCTTTTTTATTTTGACTGCAGATTCGTATTCTGAGTCCACACAGACGCCTAGATATCGATTTTGAAAGCAATCGGTCCAGTAACTAAAAAGTTCAAAATGGCGGCCACTTTTTTAAATTTTTACTACAGATTCGTATTCAGAGCCCACACTGACACCCAGATATCGATTTTGAAAGCAATCGGTCCTGTAACTAAAAAGTTCAAAATGGTGGCCACTTTTTTCAAATCGCGAAATTAAAACACCATGAATATTATTAAACCGGAAAAAAATATTGTCTTAAGGAAGTCTCCAATCTTTTACTCTGTTCCTCGAAATTTAGGTAAATAAGCCCTACTTATTCCTATCACTGATTATTAGTACAACTTTTCAAAAATATTAAAACAACAGTCTTGTTTAATTTTTCAATATTTTTTTTGGATTCAAACAATAATATTCGTTCAGTAAAAACTATTTGAAATAATATTACAAATAACAATTTCAAAATTCACAGATATACCGCACCATCATTGTCCGTCAGACTGGCATTCGTAGTGATCCCGTCAAGTTGCCGTCAAGCAAGGCTTCCGATTGGTCGGACGGTCGGCTCTTACTACCAGATACCCGAGCCAAGCCAGCGATAACAAACCTGTCGCTCGCCTTGCTCGCTCTGTCTCTCTCCATATCGCGGGGCGCGATATGGGTAACGGAGATAGACAAGTCACGTCATAAAAGATTAAATTGCGATTTCGATTTTCGTAGTAGTAGGGATTTTTGGCTAGCCGTGCTCCGATACAAACGCAGTAGCGTTGCGTCTCCCGTAGGTATTCTCCTTGTTTGGTCCTAATTAAGTAGCGTGAATATGTACTAATCGATTCTTAGCACATTTCTTGTATAGGGACCATCTTAATTTTCATTCTTTTTGCATTTTATGTTATTTGTTGCCATATCTGCCATAATAACACTTATTATTCTGTGAAAATTTCAACCGGTTATCTATTACGGTTCAAAAGATACAACCCTAGGACGGATGGACGGACAGACAGACAGACGGCGTAGATTCAGTATTAGGCTTCCATATGGCTACGGAACCCAAAAAACGTGAAATCTAGCCGCTAAAGTAAAATTTAAACCAGTACGTGATGTGTTCACACTGCTCCTCTAATTGAGAACCGGCACGCATCAGTTGTTCTGTTCTATTTTCAACGCCCGAAATCCTCGAAAAAAAATAAACAGAAAATGCGAAAACCCGCCACTGTGTGACGTTGAAGTATTACATTATTCATCATTGGTTGGTGGGATGGCTTCGGATTTTCAGACCTAAAATAAAAATGTTAAATTCTCATAATAGTAAGTGGCAGTTATAATAGTGGTACTTAAGGGGGGGTAGCAGGCAAAAGCACTTCGTATTTCCCTAACCATACCCATATTTCAAGTGATTTAACTATAATTTATATGCCTATAGTTAGGTAAAGATTAGGTAGGTAAAGAAGGTATAATGTGAATACATTATTTTTAATTTAATCTTATAAATTCCCTTAAAAATATGTGGTTGAAAAGTGGTAAAATCGTTCAAAAATGCCTTTGCTATTTCCCTCGCAATTTTTAGAAATGCATCTAATACGAAAAATGCTTCATTGAGCTTAGAGTCAATAAGACTATGAATCATCTAAATAAATTAAAACGCTTACAGAATAAATGGTTTTTCACTAAATTATCTTTGAACATTCTAAATTTTGGGCCGTTGCCGTGCGCGAGCGGTTTTTGTATGGACGTATTTGTAACGAATTTAGCAAATGCATTTTCGAACGTTTTTACCACTTTTCACCCACTTATTTTTCAGAAAATTTACAAGATTATATTACAATAATCTATCACACATTATACCTTGAATCTTTACCTAACTTTAAGCATATAAATTATAGTTATATCTATTGAAATATGGCTATAGTTAGGATAATATGATATGATGTTTTGCCTAGTACCCCCCCTTAAGGTGATCCCCAATCCAAAATGCCCCTCTGATTTGAACTTGAGCAGTAAAAGTGGGCGGAGACATTGCGACATTTATCGCACGTTTGAGGTCTGGGTTTATTAATTTTTTTACTGAAACGGACACGGTTCGCTACCCCACCTGCAACATCCGTGATGTCAGGCCCATAACACCGGGTGAACTTGGTGCCCAGTGTCAGTGCTTCCGTTCATTTCATGTCGGCTACACTGAACTGGACGGAAAACACGAACTATTTATATAGTAAGCAGAGTAATCGGTGTTGTGCTGCAAGCACTCTTGTGAATTTTATTACAAGCACAACACCGACCACCACGTTTTGTGTTAGGACAAGGTATAAGGATAAGGACAAGATAACTATCAAGCAGCAAGTAAGGCACGAAGACCACCTGCTGCATGACTCGGTGGGAGGACCGTTCCAAGGTGAGAGGTGGCTAACCTGTCGCCCTTTAGCACGGCCCCTTGTCCATATCTCTTGGTCCCCTTTTACGACATGCACGGGGAGAGATGCAGTGGGGATATTATTTTTAAGTACCGGCCCCACCCACACCGTACCTGATACACTTAATTAATATGTCTTTGTAGTCATACCTCTCAGTATAATTGTTAATCTTGCTCTTAAGCTGTGTTTTCGATAGGCTGTAATCGATGTTATTATGTGGCTAGTCACTAAAATATATTTTGTAATAATATTGAATAAAAACCGGCCAAGTGCGAGTCGAACTCGCGCACCGAGGGTTCCGTATCGCCATGTCATGGCTAGCGCCACTCATGCCATATATAGTGTGTTATGAAATGCTTCATATTACCTAGTTAAATGTCATGATTAGTTAAAATGCTTAATAATTTATTCGGTAGATGGTGCGCACGCATACACTTTTTGGTTTCTTCTATGGGAACCCCCATGAATTTTTTACTTTTTCCTATTTTTATTATTTGTTGTTATATCGGCCATAATCCTTCCTTCCTTACCTATAATAAAATCCAACGTCTGCTTTCTGTCTGAGTGTCTGTCTGTCTGTCCGCTTATAACTCGAGAACCACTGAACCGATTTTAATAAAACAAAATTCTACGGATAACTTGATTCTTCCCATCAACTATAGGCTACTTACTATCACGCTAAATAGCTTTTGAGGTTAGCAGTGAAGTGAAATATGAGAGCGGGCGGAGCCGCGGGCACAGCTTGTAACACATATTATGTGAAAATTTCAACGGGCTACCTCTTACGCTTCAAGAGATACAGCCCTCGGACAGACAGACGGACAGACGGACAGACAGACAGACAGACGGACGGACAGACAGACAGACAGACGGACGGACAGACAGACAGACAGACAGATAGACAGACAGACAGACGGCGTAGGCTTAGTAATAGGGTCCCGTACCGGATACGGAATCCTGAAAAAATACATTTGTCGAATGTCGAAACAAATATGGATACTTAGTCGGAATAGGAAATCTTAAAATTGACCGAATTATTAGTACCAGCGCCGTGTTAATTGCTGGTGGACCCAACTTGTTTCATACATTTCTGTCCATTCTCCTATCTTAAAATTGACGAAATGTAGATTTAGGAAACCCAATCGCATGTTCCTACTAGCTTTATCTAAGAACTAGCCTCCTTAACAACAAACAACAACACAATTCTACTAACTAACCTAATGTTTGTCCTACAAGGACCCTTTTGGAAATTAAGGCTTAGTTGTAAGACTTAGTTGAAATAGGTAATTTGTGTCTCATACATAAAGCCGCGTCTTCTGCGCACATTTTTTCGAAACATAACACAAAAACATTTGTTTTCATACAAATGTGCTTGCAAATGTGTATGGCCACGCCCCAATGTTTCGATGTTTCTGTGTAATGTTTAGAAAATTCACATTCGCAGGGACGCGAATTATTATTATTATTTTTTATCCATTTATTTACACATTTTTTTTATATTAATTTTACATAATATTTACAAACTTAAAATCTAAAATTAATACAAAAACAAATGGAGTTTCCACCACCGGCGGCGGGGCGAGCCCAAGCTACCGATGGTCGGGTCCCAAAGAGAAGAACCTCCGGACGATGCGTGCAGTGTCGAGCAGGGCTGCCTTCTGGATCTGGCCCTTGACCCAACCACTCAGCGAGAGCCTCTCAAGGTGGTCGTCGAGGCTCTTCGCTATCAGCCCATGCGCCGAAACGACTATGGGCACAACGATCGTCGAGTTGACGGGCCACATTTTGGTAACCTCGTGCTGTAGATCCAGATACTTTAACATCTTCTCTGCTTCCTTACTGACGAGGTTACCATCATGCGGCACGGTGATATCGACGAGCGTTGCGCGCCTTGCCTCCCGGTCCACTATCACAATATCAGGTCTGTTCGCGAGAATAGTCCTGTCTGTGATAAGATAATGGACCGGTCCCAGTAAAGTGTGACATGACCGTTCTCGAGAACTGGCGGCGGATTGTACTTATTGTTATTATTTTTTTATGGAAACTGACACGGTTAACTACATCACCTACAACATCCGTGATGTCAGCCCATAACACCGGGTGAACTAGGTGCCATGTGAGTGCACAATTCATTTCATGTCAGCTACACTGAACTGGACGGAAAACACGAACTATTTACATAGCCGACGTTTCATTCAGTGCGGTGGTACCAACCCGGCAGGGATAAACCCTGCCACCTAGTAAGGTAAGGAGGGAAGGTACCTACAGTTTTACGTGGAATCCGAACCACGGTCAGCCTCCAACGGTCGAGCGGTCACCCATCCAAGTACTACCGCGAGTCGACCGACTGTGGTGCCACTGAGCTACCGAGGCTGACAACTAGTTGTATGCGTGCATGATAAAAACAGCTAATTGCATTTGCATTGTAAGAATTTGCATTTGCATTGTAACACCGTAAGTAAATTTTAATTTTTATGTAAATACTAACTGTGCCCGCGGCTCCGCCCGCTCTCATATTTCACTTCACTGCTAACCTCATAAGCTATTTAGCGTGATAGTAAGTAGCCTATAGTTGATAGGAAGAACCAAGCTATCCGTAGATTTTTTTTTTATTAAAATCGGTTCAGTGGTTCTCGAGTTATAAGCGGACAGACAGACACTCAGACACTCAGACAGAAAGCAGACGTTGGATTTTATTATAGGTAAGGATAAGGATAAGGATTAATTCGTGAGGCAACATGCAAGATCAACTAGAATATGAAAGATCGTGCGATTTAACATAAGCGCACTATTAATTAATCGCTCTTATAATCGGGCACATAGGCGCTTTTTCTAGACTAAGTTAGCTGAAACAACCGTGATACACGGCATAAAATGTTAAGAAAATATTAGGACAAATAAAAAAATTCTCATTCTGATACCCATGTTGGTTTACATAAAAACAAAAAAATTACCTACGACGGCCCCTCTAGAAAGAAGTGCATCTATAAGGTGTTTCGTTAGTCATGTTAATAATTTCGGGAGGATTACATAGACACTCAAATAAACACGTTACGCAAAAAAAAATTATATGTTTTTAGCATTACTTTTCGAGAAATTTAACAAAACATGTTTGCTACCTAAACATTAACCTGTGTGTAACAGTAGGTAACTTGCATTGTACGGGGTCAATGACCGTACTATGTTCAAACGCAGAACAGCTGTTTGTTGTAGTAAGTCACAAGGTCACTATGATTGGTTTTTACAGCTACTTATTTGATTTAATTTTTTTGTTAGGAGGAAAAATGCTCCTATAAACATATGTTTTTTTCTTAAGTAAAGTGTTTATTTGAGTGTGTATGTAACCCTCCCGAAGTTAATGACATGACTAACGAAACACCTTATATATCAAGATGTTACGTAGGTACCCATTTTATTCGTCCCCCGTTCAACAGCAGAAGCCCCACGTAATATACGAAGACCGCGGAGGCTGTACTGCGTCTGTGTGTCCGTCCAGTCTGAGTGTCGGTATGTGCCGTTATTAGACCCGAGACTTCGCGGAGCGGCTCTGCGGAATTTCAATATAGAAATATTTTTGTCTTTCCCAAATGAACTAACTTCAGCTCCCGCTGAAATGGAGAATCGTATATAATTCTATATTCCCGCTCGGGGGATGTGTGGAAGAATGGTAGGAATTTTTGCAGATTTAAAATAATCTAACATAGAGGTACAGTTGCTTTCACGAGTCATGCATGAGCACACTTTTCATTGGTCGGTTTGACGGGATGTGACGTCGACGGCGCCGACGCTTCACGCGATTGGTTCGTCAGTCAGCGTCAGTCAACGCTCGCCGCCTATTGGGCTCACCTCACGCGCGTCGTTCGACTACTAAGCATACACTTGCGTGCAATGTTAGTCCACTGTCCATCTGTGCTCATGACTCGTGAAAACAACCTGTCTGTAGTTCTCAATTTGTTTTGTTTCAGCAAGACCTCATTCATACATGTTTTCTCGATTCGTAACATTCTCCAGAACACAAATAAGTCTTTAATCGTTCGTATTCCGTTGATCCATGGTTCGGATTCCACATAATAATAAAGTTCTCCTTTCTCATCTGATCAGGTGGTATTGTTTATTGTTTATTGTATAATTTCATCCATAGGTAGGTAACCTACGCTTGGACATGTCGAAAATTCCGCCAGTTCTAAATTCAATGCGAAGAAGAACTGACAAACAAACTTCGCAAGTCACAATGTTTTGTTAGTACCTTATAAGTATTATATTATAGTAACTTACAAATAATTAACCCATACTACCGCTCACAAGAGCATTAATATTTACAGCATAAACATGAATACTGAAGAATTTGACCACACTGCCTATTTAAATTACCTATATCTGGTGTATAGTGCCATCGTCAATTTTGATACTTCATATTATATCAAGTCAAAAAATAAATAAAAATTAGTTTACATTTATTACAAAGAGATGTAATCAGTAATATAAAAAAAAATTATGATACAAAGTGTATCCAAATGTCAAATTGTCAAAGTTTGTTAGTAGAAAAAACAGTAGTCAAACTTTTAGATAAAATTACGGTCAGCCCTGGCGTGCGAACCGCCCCGTCGGGGCGGTGTCATTTGCTGTGCCGAGTGTGCGGCCCGCCCCCGCGGGGCGGCTCGGACGACTTCATACAAATAATTTATTGTAACGTGCAACATCCTTCTTAACTCTTCTAACGAATGTCTAGTAATTGATGAAAGAGTAGGCTACCTAAAAATACACACTTCTATGTGCTTGTCCTGTCAAATAATTATTGACAAGCGATCTTCAGTCGGTTTCTTCGCGTTCGCGGACGGTGACGTGTGCGCCTCGTGTTTTTAGTCGGTTTTTGTGGATTTTTTGGTGTTTTCTTTGTGAAAAACGATGGAAGGGTAAGTAATCTTCATTTACAATAGTTTCTCGGCGCTGAGGAACGATTTATTCGTAAAGTATCGTAATTTTGGTAACCCCCTAGGCAAAAACCGTTCCGAAAATTCTTGATTTTTTTAAACCAGTTTAATAATGATAGTGTTAAACACATTACCAACGAAATTATAGAAAATTTTATGTACATTTGGAAAATAAAATCTTTTCATATACGTTTAAAAGAAAAAAGTCTAGAAATATCGCCAAAAACGCAGAGCGCACCCGATTTTGACCAAAATTTATTTTGGCCAAAATGGCGCCGCACTCAAGGGCTGACAGCTAATCGGGTCCGCTCGCACACGAGGGGTTTAATTGTTTTATGTTAGAAGACAGTTTATTATAAAATCTAACACTATTAGAAATAAAGCTTTTTGAGGTTTTAGCTAATCTATGTCTTATTAGTTGTACATATATATAGGTAGGGACAAAATCGCGCGAATTTACATGCCCGGAATTTTCGGTCGAAACCGTGTTTTAAAGGTTGACTGGAAGAAATAATTTGCAGTTTTTTAAATGTAATACGGTATGCGCCGCTGCGTGCGCGCATAGTGCTTCGCAGACACCGATTCGCGACCGCTCTCCGATCGCATGTCGACGCGCTCAAAGAGTTGGACATAATGTCAAATCCTTTGACATTATGTGTAGTGGTGTTGCAAACGGTAATTTTTTACACATTGGACTTTAAATATTCTACAAAAACTATTTTGAGAATCTTTACAGTTAGCCCTTACAGGGCCCCCATATTAATATTATTATTATATTAGGTACGTTTATAAAGTTAATGCTATGAGAGATAGCCTGAGGTAATAAGTCCCTCTTTTATAAAATTATTATTGGAAACTACTTTATTGCATTCTTTGCAGTCAATTGATTTGGCAAATTCGAAGAATTCAAATTGCGAAATTTCGTCGTTGACAAAAATTCAAAAAAATTGGATGTGACTGGAATTGCCAATGCATTTATTCCCGAACCACATCCAATATACGAAATCAGAGTCGATTTTCCGAGCAATTTGCGTTCTTTCTTTGTTTTGCCGCTCGCTTCGTATCGAGCTGAGCAAATATGATTTTGTTAACGGCTCGCCGGGACGACGACGTAACGTATTCCTAGTCTAGACAGAATAGTACTTAGATCTAGATTCTTGCTATAAAGTGTCTCGAATTTTGTTCGATAACAACATACATTTCGACGGCGCCTACGTATACTCGGCTATCTACAAAAAACAAAATTTTACAGGAGAACTGTTTAAAGACGAAACATTCATATTTTTGTTATACTTATAAGACACGTACAGTTACCAAATTTTGAATACATGCTTATATAGGGATATACTTTGACGGTATCAAGTAGATTTTTTCGAAATTCTTAATACTTTTCGATATTTTGTAGATAGCCCTGTATACGTGTGAATTTGTCATATAACATTTGGCTATCTAACACATGGATGGATAAACGCGTGATTTGTCGTATATGAATTCTGTAAAGTTCTGTTCAGATTCCACTAACTCTTTAGCTATTCCTCCTTTCATTTTTAGATATGGTAAGTATAGGCAGCTTTATCCGAAAATAATGCGATCTAAAAATTTTAAATTATTTTCATGTCGCGGTCTGTGATTCTATCGTCCAACGTAGACGTTGTGAAAATGTTTGTGTACATAGCTGTTTATACGTCTAGAAAATACCTTTAAATTTACTAATTTCGCTACAACTCTTTAACATAATCATAAATACCTAGAATTCTAGTTGATCGATGCAAAAAAGTCAAAATACCTAAAGTAGTCAGATAGCCGAGTATACGTAGGCGCCGTCAATATAGTAGATACCGTGTAGGGACGGTACTTAAAAAGAAGATGCCCCACTGCATCTCTCCCCGTGCATGTCGTAAAAGGCAAATAAGGGATAAGGACAAGATGCCGTGCTAAAGGGCGACAGGATAGCCACCTCTCACCTTGAGACGGTCCATCCACCGAGTCATGCAGCTGGGTGGGTCTTTGTACCGTCCTTCGTACTTCCTGCTTGATATCGTTATCTTGTCCGATAATTTGCTAAACGTGGTGGTCGGTGTTGTGCGGTAATTTACAAGAGTACTTGCAGCACAATAGCGACTACTCTGCTTACGCGATTGTCGGGATCCAGCGTGTGGTATGTATGTACATAGCGTATTGTATTCAGAAACGGTTTCTAGCGTTCCGTATCCATACGGATGCCTATTACTAAGCCTACGTCGTCTGTTTGTCTGTCTGTCTGTCCGTCCGTCCGAGTGTTGTATCTGTTGAACCGTAATAGGTAGTCGGTTGAATTGAAATGTTCACAGAATATGTATTATTATGGCGAATATGCCAACATATAATAAAAATTAAAGAACAAACAAAAAGTAAGTTGGGTCATAACTTCTAAACGGCTGATCGCGTCGAGGAGAAATTTGGCACGGAATTATTTAAGTCGGGGATGTGTTTTTTCAGGCAGCATCTTCCTTCACCGGAGCGACAAGTAAAAATGCATACTAGTGTTCCCACCACTCTCAATATAAACCTGTTCTTAATTTATGATGCACACAAAATTGTCAACAAAACATTCCGAAAATGGCGCCAAAAAAAAAACTTAAAAGCCATAAAAATGCACTGAATTTTATCAGAGAAAAACCGCGAGGGACCCAAATGATTAATACACCACCAACAACGGGACAGATGCTTAATTAGTACATAATACCATTTATTATCAAGCTGGACAAACGACAGCTGAAAAATTGGTTTTGCAGCGTGGGATAAACACAAAAAAATCAAAATAATAGAACAATTACTGTCATACAGTTGCTTTCACGAGTTATGAGCACTGTTTTCATTGGTCGGTTTGACGGGATGTGACGTCGACGGCGCCGCCGCTTCACGCGATTGGTTCGTCAGTCAGCGTCAGTCGACGCTCGTCGCCTATTGGGCCCACCTCACACGCGTAGTTCGACTACTATTCACTTGCGTGCAATGTTAGTCCACTGTCCATCTGTGCTTATGACTCGTGAATACATCGTACTGTATAGCCATAGATTGTTCCCTAACGTAATCTAGAAATTGAAATGTACACAAATCAATATTAGACAAAAGTAAACTTCTTTATGGAAGTTATAGAACAAATTTTAGTTATGAAATTGAGGAGTAAACTCAGAAAAACCGTCACGTCACCGTCATATTCACGCTCAAAGTCATCGCATAAAATTATTTCTATGTAGATATTGGTGCGGTGCTACCTTTGAGGGGGTCGAGGGTTCGACAACTATAACTATAACTGTAACTGTATCTATAGCTGTAACTGTAACTGTAACTATATCTGTAACGGTAACTTCAACTGTAACTGTAACTTTAACAGTAACTGTATATGTATGTGTAACTGTGACTGTGTGTAACTGTAACTGTAACTGTTACTGTTACTGTTACTGTTACTGTTACTGTTACTGTTACTGTTACTGTTACTGTTACTGTTACTATTACTATTACTATTACTATAACTTATATAACTTGTAACGTAGAGAGAAGTATAACGTTCATAAGTACACGCGCCCTTATAATTACTAGTTTTATTTTTAATGTATGTCTTACAACCTGGATGTCATCAAAAGGTGTGAGAAGAAATAAATTGTCTGATGACCTTTTCGTCCGCGCCGCAACCGACATGGGTTCGCACCATAGACTTTTTGCTCTGTGGGCCGCACTGAGCGTGGTTTCGCGACGAGAGGTGTAATTGCCTATGTCTACTGCAGTCATTTGACTGACTGTTGGGCACAGCCTATAAATAAGTATGGATTTCTATTTCTGTACGTAAATATTTAAATAATGTTTGTTGAATCATTTGTGATTTTTATTTTTCACCTACCCGACTAGTTTAATGCCTTTCTATAATATTGAATTCTGCTGTGTTGTGGGCACACTATCTCTTCATTTCGCTTTATTCAAAACATGGAACAATGATGTGCTGAAATACAAATCAGATAAATTCTTGGGACTATTGTGTGAATAGATACTTGGTCAACACGTTTCATAAAATTTCCTTTGTTTGAAAGTTTATTAAAAATTTTGTGCAATATTTCAAATAGACGTGAAAATAGATTCCGCGCTAACTCCGCATTCGAATTTGGAACGAAAATAATATGATTGCTTCAGAAGTTTTGACCCACGGCCATGGTATTGGGTATTTTAAATTTTAAATTATCTGCTTTCCTTTCAATAATTTGAGTCAAGATTGGTCAACTGACATCTAGTTGAAGCTAGTTATATAGAAAGAAGCTTCGTGTAATGGTTTGACATCTCGGATATAGAAGGTGATGTAGCCTACCCTGTCAGGTTCCATAGAACTAACTTTGTTGTAAACTACATTGAGCGGGATAATTTTTTTTTTTTATCTGACACTTTTGGCATATCACCTACAACATCCGTGATGTCAGCCCATAACACCGGGTGAACTAGGTGCCATGTCAGCACTTTCCTCGGCTACACTGGACTGGACGGAAAACACGAACTATTTACATATCTGTTTCGACCGACGTTTCATTCGGTGCGGTGGTACCAACCCGGGTGGGATAAACCCTACCACCTAGTAAACTTAATTGTATACTTGTAATGCAACATTGAGCCGGACGTTTACAAAGATTTCTACCCCCTCACTGCAATAAGAATATGTATCGAAAGTGTGATGTGCATATAGGTAACGAGACTTTGAAACTTTGTTAGGGTCGATTGCACTAACGCAGACTTAAATATTCCTACCATACCAGTTAACGACAGCTTAAATCGGTTACTCGGTGAAACCATGACTCGCACCAAGACAAAATAACTAGACTTTAATTAAATGATCGTAATCTCTGAGAGTGCGTTCTTTGTAATAAAATCATAAATGTACTCTAGCAGCATTCTATCAGAAACAACGAGCAATGATTTCGTGTCATCTTTATCTTTAAAGTAAAAAAAAAACACATATTCATTACGTAATAAAGCCACTATAGTCACTAAAACAGTTTGACAAACAGCTGACGCTTTTCCTTCACTCTAAATGGCAGAAGTAAATTTGACTTTTTTTATGCACCTGTTCTGTTAGTAAGTTAAGTGGTCGAACACCCAGACCTAACTTTAAGTCAACTTAGAATATTCTAATGATAGCATTTCACCGTTGGCGCAACTGAATTATATCGTGGGTGTCTTTAAGATAAGCATAAGTGGGCTTAATTGGTAAATCTGTGTTTGTATAATCGCCCTTTAGTAGAAACTAAACTTTACCCAATCAAAAACACTTTTGTGACATCACTCCCAACTTCTTGTCCTTGACCAATTTGCTCGCTCTATCTAAGCTGAAAATTGAAAACAAATCGAAACATTCCTTTAATTTAGACTAGGGAAACTGTTGTCTCAACTTGTACCGGAAGTCTGCCCTCCCCTCGTTGAGATGCGGAGGATCCAAACCGGATGTAACTCCGGAAGGCGGAGTTTCTTCCTTTCAGTATTGAAGTCGTTAGGGCTTATCTAGAGTTTGTGAACTGCGCCTTGTATCTTATTGTACCCAGACCTTGTACCCATTTGGTCCAGTGCAATAAAGATATTACGCAGTACAATACCTATTAACTATTGGGTTATAATAATATTTCAGTGTTGTAGGGTTCCATATTACTAACCTTACGCCCTCTGTCCGTCCGTTCTACTTTTAAAGGGCTGTATCTTTTGAGTCGTAATAGGTTGTCGATTGCAATTTTCACAGAATATATAATGTGTTATTTTGGCGGATACTCCAACAAATAAAAAGATAAAAATTAATTTAATGTGATAAGAAGAAACAAAAATAAGATCAAATTAAAAAGTGTTTATTTATCAGGTATAGCTATACATTCATTACAGGTGCTTGACAAATAATAAAAAAAATCGTCACAAATAATACCTATAAGAAATGCATATACATACATAGCGTCACGCCTGTTTTGCAGTGGGGTAGGCAGAGACAACGGATGTCCACGTGCCACGATCCTGGCAAACCGGCCCATTACGTGCTGGTACGGAACTCTCGGTGCGCGAGTCCAACTCGTACTTGGCCGGTTTTTAGTAAGTGGTCATAGTTTTCGTTGTCTCATATTTTATTATGTTCTTCAAACTATAATAAATTTTACATTTGATAAAGAAATTTAAGTGAAATACCGAAATTTCGAAAACTCTTTGGTAAGTACAAAATTGAGTTTCAAATACCGAACCGCTCGCACTTTTTTATCGTTCTAGCCTCACACATTAGGCGATCGTCTTTAACTGTTATAATATAGACTACAACCGCATATTTTTTTGGAGATAGGAATCAACTGAACAAAACAAAAAATCAGATCTCAAATCTGACCTTTTAACATTATTCCAGATTCCTTTCAGTTGAATTTGAGAGAAGGAGCTGTTATTAATAGAATATACCCTGCCCGAACGAAAGAAGTTTCAGCTTTCTTGTAAGTAAATGAAGCAAGTAATTCAATCCAATTCGAGTAAATCTGCCCAAATTTACGCCTACAGCAAGTAGTACCTAATTGAAAACATATTTTGTCGAGCCTGGCATACTTTGCGTTGACAGTAGAAGGTAATTAGGCACTTACTCCAAACAAAGGCTCAACTAAAACACAAGCATCCTCGGGCGCCTCAGCAAATAAACATCCCGGGAACATTTCTGATTTATGGAGTCGTTGACGTCGACTTAAAATTAATTTCGCGCAGCCCCGTGCGATTTAGGGGCGAAAAGTTGTCTCTGCGCCTTGTGGCTCCATCTAGCGGCGCCGGCGTACATCTCCGAAAGTGGTTTCATTAGTACGTCGACAGATGGCGTTCTAGGAGAGCTCTCGGAGTCACGCCGCGCGGATGACGCGTAGCTCTTTAAGACCATTTCATATTTACGAAAATGTCAACGCGAATGTTTGCACTGTTGCGACGGAACTTTCGTTGTTTCGAAACATGTGTTGAAATGTTTCTCACGACTGACGTTTTGAGGAATATAATGTAATGTGAATGATCTATATTGCACACACAAATTTAAAAATTTTAGGGGAGGAGGAAATGAGTGGTGCATTTTGGCACTGGTATTCGGCGTAATATCTCAAAATATATGAGATATAGTGTGTATCTTAGAACTTATAGAAAATCTATATTTTTTTATGTAATCTGGTATGGGTGGCTGAGTCGGAGGGGAAAAAGCGCATGCTCCGAACAGCCAATATCACCTCTGAGAAGGTAGAGAGATACCGGAGACTTCCCTGGATTGCTGGTTATACTTGACTAGAGGAGAACACAGCCGAGGCTGCTATGCGGCCATCTTACATCCAGTACGGTGGTACTAAACCAGTCGGCTACAATTTGAGCCTACGACCTAGTAAGGGGCAAGGGAAGGGAGCTAAGTTTTACACCAGTTCTGAACTGTGAAGCAGCAGGTCTAGGTATGCACCTACATTTTTTCGTCAGAAAAGACTCATTGGTACACGCCGACCGGATTCGAACCTCATACCTCTCGCATGAGAAGCCGATGCCCAAACCACTCGGCCACCCGCCTCTTGATATATAGGTATGCAACGCATTGTCGTTGCTCTCTATTATTTTTTATATTTACTGCGATTGGTTCGATTTTAGAAGGAGAAGGTCAAATATGTTAAATGAACAAACATGAAACGACAAAATACAAAATACGAATAATTACTGTCGAACTATTTTAGCGGGTTCAACTAATAATACCGTCGCGAAAGTTTGAAAACGTCGGCGTGCGCAGCAAAACTCTAACATAATTTCGTCACGAAAAAAAAAACAAATATATAAGTGTCCGATGCCAAATACGACTTTGGTGACGACAGCATAAGTTTCAACGTTGAACCGTACAAGTTGAATGTTCGCAAAAATTATGCGACATCATGAAGGTGCAACAGAGCGAAAATTTGGAGATAATACGTAACGGTCCGGTTGGGTAGTTGGTTATCGCGTTGGCGGCTCAAGCCAGAGATCCAGGTTCGAATCCTGGCCGGGATGTATTTTTTCCAATGATTTTTTGCTTTGCACTTTTCTAATAAAAATATAAATATATAAACACCGTCGCGGCCAGGTTTTTGCAGCAAATTTTCATAAATGTAAAAGCGGTCTTTCTATGTACTTACTTGTTTATGTGCCTTGGAGAATGCCTTTGAAGTCTGTCTGTCTAGTGAGAGGTCTGGCCGGGCTGGCCGTGTGTGCGCGGTGAAAAGGCGAATTACTGCCTCAAATTGCCAGCGCTATAAAGTTACAGTCTGCTGAGATTCCGCTAATAACTCGAGGGGGACTTTTACGACGGTCTGTCGGGAGTTTTTACAGCCCGCTTGTATTTGCACCCAGACTTCGACTTTCCGGGATCGCGCGGAAGTTTGGCGCGCCTTTCTATTCCGTCAAAAGTTTATGAGGGAAAGTAAAAAATTGCACAAACATTCAAAGGGATAAAAACTGATATTTATAGGTACCTAATAAAAAAAAAAAGTAAAAAATTCACGGGGGGTCCCCATACAAGAAACTTAAAAGTGTATGCGCGCCATCTACCGAAAACAGTATGAAGCAGCGCTGACCATGACATGGCGATGCGGAACCCTCGGTGCGCGAGTTCGACTCGCATTTGGCTGGTTTTTTTTCCTAAATTGACCTTGTGCACTGTGTACTGGGTGGGGTCGGTACTTAAAAATAATAGCCCCACTGCATCTCTCAACGTGCATGTCGTGCAAGGCAACTAAGGGATAATAAGGGAGAATAAGGGACAAGATACCGTGCTAAAGGGCGACAGGGTAGCCACCTCTCACCTTGGCACGGTCTTTCCACCGAGTCGTGCAGCAGGTGGGCCTTCGAGCCTTACTTGCTGCTTGATAGGTTATCTTGTCCGAATACTTTGCTAAACGTGGTGGTAGGTGTTGTGCTGTAATTACCAGATTACTTGCAGTACAACATCGATTACTCTACTTACCACGATTGTCCGGATAAAGTGTGTGGTACCTATCGTTCTGGACTTTTACTTCCTGAATAATAACGAAGTACTTGCCAGAGTACAAAACTGCTTGGAGCTATATCCGCTTTATGATCTAGCGAGAGAGATCCATCAAAACTTTTCTAGTACCTACTTGTGCCAATATCAATCAAGTTCCCGACTCACAATACGGCCTTGAGATTACTTATTTCATTTGCCCCAACGAACGTTTGTGTAGCAACAGAGAAAATTATACCAAATTAACGAATGAGGAAGGATTTCCTATCTTCATTGCATGAAATTGTTAGTAAAATCAATGGTACTAATGGGATAAATCGGTACCAGTTGTACCAGATTCAGATTCAGATTCAGATATTTATTTCGCCATAAGGAACACACAACAATAACAATATTTCATTAAGACATATGCATATTCAGTATGGTTCGTCATCATCCTTTTTGTCATGTCCCATCAATCAAAGTCACCATCAATGGTACTGTTGTACCCTCAATGGTACTAGTGGGAAAAATCAGTGCCAATTGTACCAACAATGGTACTGTCCAATGGTACAAGTGGTCCGGAAGCAATTGATATATCTACACTAATATTATAAATAGGTAAAGTTTGTAAGTTTGGATGTATGTATTAGGTAATCTCCGAAAATACTCATCCGATTTTAAAAATTATTTGACCAACAATTTAGAAAGAACCTTCAGGATGGACATAGGCAATGCGAGCGAAGCCTCGGGCAAAAGCTAATGGTATATACAGGGTGTTGTAAAGGACAGTACATGAATTTTGCCAGCGCAATCCTCATATTTTTCCGAGACAAAAAAGTAAATAAAGTTTTTCTCTAAAGTGTCTAGTTTTGGAGATATTAATTTTTGAAATTTATGTTTTCGTCTAGTGTAATTTGACGCGCGCTGGGGGAGGGTGCTGGCGCGGGAACGGTCGGGATCGAAAAACTCACGCCGCGCCTCCGCCGCGCATCTCTTCTCTCCGCGCACTCATCCCTGCTCGCTCACTCACCGCGCGCCTTTCATTCCCACGTTCGTGCGGAACATTAGATCCTTTTACAAAATCAATTACTTTGTATGAAAACTGTAACTTTTTATTTAAAGGGAATTCAGAAAAAAGTTACTTGACTTTTTTGTAACTATTGATCCTAATAATCATTTCCTAAATTTAATGTAGTGGCCGTTACAGCATCCTGTATGTCTGTCGGATACTATTAAGTAAATGCCTCATTCGGAATCTCATGTAGCTGAAAATTTGCACAGAAACAGCTGGCGTGTCGACTTAGCTAGTGGGCGCAAAGTGAGGTGAAACTTTTATGTAAAATTCTAGTTTCACTAAAATTACGCGGTCGGTGGACGGCGCGATCTTGGCTCAGACTTTAGATCTCAAGTTTATTTCTGTCGGAAAATTTTACGAACATACGTGCACCTTCTGCTCCACTGTTCGGTGCTGGTTCCTTTTCCCCGGTCTAGATTGTAGACTCAAATTGTAATCAACCAACCAATCAACAATTATTTGTACCACGCATAGCGGTTAGGTTAGGTTAGGTTAAAATGTAATTTTTCACTACAAGCAAATCCGGTAGCGACTAAAGAATACACAAGATTCCGATACTGTTCGGTTTCTTTTACAGGGCTGTGTTCAAGTAAAATACTTTCAAATAAAACCAGATATAATTTTTCAAATCTTACTTAGATTTGACAAATCTGCGCACTATTGAAAATCTACAGGGCAAAATTAAGCCCTTTCACTTGCCCCTTACTAGGTGGTACGCTCGAATTTTAGCCGAATGTGTATTGGTACCACCGTAATGGATGACCGCATGGCAGCCTCGGCTGTGTTCTCCTCTAGTCCAGTATAGCCAGCAATCCAAATCCGACACGGAATCTTTTCGGAGGTTATATGGGCTGGTCGGAGCACGTACATTGTGCATCTCTGTCTTTCATCCGTTTCGGATTACATAAAAACATTAATGAAATAAATACAATTTATGTAACAAACATTTTATTAACATACAAAATATAACATCAAGAACATAACAAAAATAAATTAATCAACTACAACAACGCAATGTTGAAAATGACTTAAGCAACAATATTTACAGTTTCCGCACCTCCTCTCAACTCCCAGCTCCGGCCGACGCGCAAGATTAAACTTTCGGGGCCCTAAACTAATTCCACCCGGAGAACAGCCCTTCCAAACGAAGCGATTTCCTGTGAAAATTAGACAGGTGGCTAATTCGGACTTTAACGCCTCAGTGACAGGGCTTATTTATGCCATAAACAACACTTCCATTCCTTAATTAAAACCAACTTCGATCGAAATGGTACCGTTCGTACGAATGGGAAATATCACAGGGTTATCAAAGCTCAGGCCGTCGATTTAGTGCCAGCCCTTGCTATGATGATGGATCACTTTGAGAACAGGGACCTTGACGGGGTAGGGATGCGGAACGTGAACGGTGATGGTCTTTTCGACGGGGTAGGGGACGTGCTTCTCGACAGGGTAAGGCACGTTCTTCACAACAGGATAAGGAACGACCTTCTCGACTGGGATATTAATTTCATGGACGACAGGTACCGCGACAGGTTTGTTGACAGGAACATGTACGGGATAAGCCTTGGGCACGGGGACGAGGATCGGATGAGGCACGTTGATGTGAATGGGCTTGGGAATTTTGATAATGACGTGCTTGTAGACGGGAATGGCTACAGGTTTGTGTACTTCTACGTCCTCGCTGACTGGAATAGCTTCTCCTCCGTGTCCGGAACCACCGCCATATCCGCTAGCGTCGAATCCTCCGTGTCCGCCGGCTCCGGAATCTTGGCCATAATCTCCGTGACCACCCTCTTGGGAATATCCACCGTGACTGAGTTCGACACCCTGGAATCCGCCGTGTCCGCCTTCTTGGCTGAATCCACCGTGCAGACCGGCATCCTGTCCGCCATAACCACCGTGTCCTGTACCGGAATCCTGGCCGAACGATCCGTAGCTAGCTCCGCCGTGACCGGATCCTCCGTGACCGGATTCCTGGCTGAATCCGTGAAGCCCTCCTGCGCTTTGGCCAAAAGAACCGTGCCCTATTCCAGAGTCTTGTCCGAATGAGTGTCCTCCTGATGCGCCTGCGTCGTGTCCGAAGGAATGTCCTCCCGATGAGCCAGCGTCTTGTCCGAAAGAATGTCCTCCCGATGCGCCAGCGTCTTGTCCGAAGGAATGCCCTCCAGATCCCTGGCTGTATCCTTGTCCAGACCCTGCATCTTGACCGTAACCGTGGCCTCCTCCTGAGCTAAATCCGTGGCCCAAACTTGCGCCGGAGCTGAAGCCGTGGCCAATTCCTGAGTCCTGACTGTGGCCTCCGCTCTGGGGGTAGGAGCCCCCCTGGTCTGACCCTGAGGCGTGAGCTGCCTGGAGATAGGAGTCGCCGCCACTGTAGTCACTACCTGAGGAGTAGGATGCCCCAGAGTCGGTGGCCTGGGCTATGGAGTCGCGGATCGGGTTTGCTGCGGCTTTCTGCTGCGGTACGGTGCCGGCATGGCTGGCCACCGCGAGCGCGAGGAAACACACCTGGAACACAATAAAGGATCGATATTAACACTACTTATCATGGGTTTTTTTAATTACCGTGGTTGTTAGCCATTGTTTTAAATCAAAGCAGCTTTACTCACGGTTCCACTCCGAGCTGTGTGGCTCGACGTTTCGGGCCAAGCGTATGGCCCATCTTCATGAGCACTCTGCCTAGTGCGACGGTTGGCAGATAACTGAACCGTCGCACTAGGCAGAGTGCTCATGAAGATGGGCCATAGGCTTGGCCCGAAACGTCGAGCCACATAGCTGGAAGTGGAATCGTGAGTAAAGCTGCTTTGATTTAAAACAATGACTAGTTATCATTATCTTATACCGGGCTTTAGCCTACGCTAACAGATTTTATTTTGTGTATAATAACAAATTAATATTGTTTATATTTTAAATACATTTGCCTGAACCGGTAGCACCGCACTAAATGGAAGCTGGTCGAAAAGGGCATTTTCCGTTCAGTTTAATGTAATCCGAATACAAGAGAGAGATTTCTGGCGCCTAGTTCCGGCAGTCCACGAATTATGACAGCGCAATGTTTTCCCAAAGAAACTGATTAAAACATAAACCACTTTGAGGATGGCTTAAAGGGCTTTGTGAATTGTATAAAGCAATCCGAGTTTGCACGTTACTTCTTTAGTAATTCTCTTAGCCCTGATTTGGAAAACGGCCAAAATAATTTGAGGTGCTTGCGGTGAAAAATTCTATGCAATTTGGCTTTTAAACGTATTGTATGTATGACACAAGTTCTCTATTTAGCGAAGTAAGTCCAAAACAAAATATTCGTGCCAGTTTTAATTAAGCCATTCAGTAGAGAGTAACAAAAGATTAATTGAAATAGTTACACAGTTAGACAAAAATACTACAAATCAAGTTTGTATCGGTCTTTTTATTAACACAAAGAGTATTCGAATCGAAATCGAAAGTCTTTCAGCTTCAAAGAACGCATTAAAATCAAAGCGAATAGAAAGATATGAATCTGGAGCGAAACTAAACCACAAACTAAACTATTAAAATGTATTTTCCAAAGTAACAAGTAACTATTGTATGAGTCAATAATACGATCTTACATAACACGCTATACTAAAATCGTGTCATAATGACATAATAACCTACTCAGCTTCCGAGAATAGTTCCCAAAATAATAAAAGAAATTCTAAATTGCAATTGCGATTCCCACAACATTATACATTTAAATTTAAAACTTAAACACTTGTCTGAAAGTTGAAATTGCTTTGAGAGAACATCGAACGATGATCGAATGCAATTTTACTCTCACTATCATCTCGGTCAGAAAAAGTTGTAAAAAAAGTGGACATTCTCCGTTCACCGTCTATGGTCGATGGTCTATCTATAGTCTGTAGCACAGAACACCCGCTGTTTCTACCAGAAGTGGCAAATTAAGTGTTTGAAATCTTCAGTCTCGTAAAGCTCCTATTGGCAAAATCAGCAATGCGATTTTTTTTAGAAATTCACATAGTTTACTACAACGTGTCATGTGATGTCAACTATTCATTATTCCTTGTTTCTGTCGGAAGCAGGTTCCATGCCAGTGATTACCTTTGGTCAATAGATGTTATCTTGATTGGAAAATGAAGTTGACCGTTCGTGATCTTATTATAATATTTTTTTTTGTTATTTCAAGATAGGTATATAATTATTTTCATACGTAAAAATTAAATTTTTTTTTTTTTTATAGAACGCGCGACATGTGGCGCCGAGCCACCTGTAAAGTGTCAGTGTACATTCGAGGAGTGTGTACACTGACACTTTACAGCACAGCTGTCAAATAAATATGGCCAATGGGGAAAAAAAATTCCCGTTTGTCAGACTAGTCTGACTGACATTATACTGGCCAGTGGGAAAACCCCGTTTCACACACTCCGGGTTCATACCTACCAAAGGAACCTGACATTATACTGCCCACTGGGAAAAACCCGTTTTACACACTCCGGGTTCATGCCTACCAAAGGAACCTGACATTATACTGGCCACTGGAAAAAACCCGCTTCACACACTCCGGGTTTATGCCTACCAAAGGAACTCAACGCCAAATTCCATTTTGTATTTTTCCGCGGTCTCTCGTCTACGCGGACGCGGAATAGCGGAACTCGCGATCAATTTAATTCATGCACGTACCTACCTATATAAATATGTAGATGAACGTAAAAAAGAGTGTTAAAACTGTCGAGATTAAACATTACGGCATAGCGTAACGATTGTGTAGTAAATAAATATAGGTAAATAGGTAGGTAACTATGAAAGTAAAGATAATAAATGTTATATATGATGTGGTGGTAAAATGGGTTATGTAATTAGGCTGTGTGCGTGTGGACACGTTACATAATTGTTTTTTTTTTTTTTGGGAAGCACGACATTTGTCGCGCGGCAGACTAACGCACAGGTGTAGTCCGACGGCGCCCACAAAATCCGCAAATGTCGCGCAGAGCCGTGCGTGTTAGCGCGACAGGGACGACGCTCTACAACCGGATTGTCTCTTTCTGAAGCTCGACACATATTATTTGCTGCTGGGAACTGTACACGATGGCCCAACGCTTAACATAGTTTACTTAATTTATTAAATTTGTATATTATTGTTATAAAAATATTTTAATTAAATAATATTATTTTAATAAAATTTATAACAAAAATGTAATCAGATAAAAATATAGTTTATAAATTTTAGTATGAGAATTAAGTATATATAAACAATATGTTTATTTTATTTATATTGTAATATTTAACACTAAGAAATTTAAGAAATTATAATTAATTCTTTATTTTCACGTTTTTAAATTATTAAAATTATGAATACATTTTGTGCCGTACGTTACGTCTCTCTCTGTTTTTCTGTTGGCCTGCTTGGGCGAACGTTTACAAGGGCCTTAATTAATAAATGACAATAGGCAGTTATACAGTTTTTAATTTACTTTGGTACTTATAGATTTATGCGGAAACCAGTTCGCGGTCTAGTTTTTTAAGACGGATTTAAGCGCGCCGGCGCGGCGGGTTCAGGCGCGCTTGTCGACTGTACCATTGGTTACTCGACATAATCACCCATGTTGGTTTACATTTAAAAAAAACCGGCCAAGTGCGATTCGGACTCGAGCACCGAGGTTTCCGGACCACAAAAAAAAAACATTGAAAAAAAAACAAGTTTTTTGTATGGGAACCCCCTTAATTTTTTACTTTTTCTATTTTTTATTATTTGTTGTTATATCCGCCATAATAACTATTCTGTGAAAATTTCAACGGGCTACCTATTACAGTTACACTTAAATACAAAAACATCCAGACTTAACGTTAAGTCAGCTCAAAATTCTATTAACAGCATTTCACAATTAGCGCAACATACTTTTATCGTAAGTGTCATTAAGATCAGCATAAGTGGACTTAAGTCTGTGCTAGCACAAACGGTCCTAATAATAAATAAATCATTAAGTAATTGAATAATGGAATACCCACTGGATGCACGTAGTTGAATGGAAGACAAAACTATAGAGAACGAAAGTACTGTCTAGGGAGCGTCGCCTCCGCAGTCTTCACCGGCCACTTTGATACAAGTACTGACCGATCCAGTTGAACACATTCGAAACACCTTTTACTTTCATCACAAGAGGCCGGAACAAAAAGTCGAATGCCGCAAAAAGTATACATACATACAATTACATACATCAATAATCAATCAATACTAATAAAATCTGTAAGGGATGGTCATGGAGTAAGTTACTTTGTTTTATGAAATACTGCGTTTGTAGGCTCTATGTATGATACTCAAACTAAATTGACGATTTTTAGAAATCTTTTCTGTATGTATGTATCTATGTATGTTCCTACATAACTCTTAAACCGATCATCCGAATTCGATGAAACTAAGTACAAGCTCATTTAACTATACGTGACACAGGATAGATAAATATTAGTTCCGGTTATGCTAAGATGTGGCTCTCATACAAGCCGAATTTTTCCGCGCGCCGAAATAAAGGTACGGTAGGTAGCGGGCTTACTTACTTTCTTCTTATTAATTACGAATTTCACGCGAGCGAAGCCGCGGGCAAAAGCTATTACTAATAATAAATCTGAAAGGGATGGTCATGGAGATCAAGTTACTTTGTTTTATGAAAATATACTGCGTTTGTAGAGTCTATGTATGGATATTAACTAAACTAAATTGACGATTTTTAGAAATATTTTCTGTATGTTCGTATGTATGTATGTATGTATGTTCCTCCATAACTCTAAAACCGATCATCCGAATTCGACGAAACTAAGTACAAGCACATTTTACTATACGTGACACAGGATAAATAAATATCATAAAGTTACGCCTGCCTTTATGGGCAAGGCATGGAAAACCTGATCTCCGCGTGACGCGATCCAGATAACGAATAGCACGATTCCGAAGTCATAATTAATCAGTGAAAACTGCATGTAAATCGATTCAGCCGTTTTTGAGTTCAGCCGATTTTGAGTTCACCCGTTACATATATTATAGAGAATTGTGTATTTTTACCCAAGTTCGGCGAAGCCAGAAGGAAGGGTCATGAGTTTGTATGCGTGCATGTACAGGTCCCGCAGCAAATAATGCGGGTCGAGCTTTAGAAAGAGACAATCCGATTGTAGATCGCCGTCCCTGTCGCACAGACACGTGCGAGTTCGTGCGACAGGGACGACGCGGCGCTCGCTCTACAACCGATTGTATCTTTCTAAAGTTCGACAATCATTATTAGCGTTCTATTCGTAGGTACTTTTGGTAAATTCAAAATGGCGGCCGCTAAGTGCTTTATTTTTAAAATTTGAAAAAATAAATAATTTTTTTCTTCTTACCCCATCTAGTTGGGTCGAGTCGTTGTAGAAATACCGAATGCAGTCCGAATTTCGCTAACTCCACTTAATTCTCGGTTAACATTTATCTGTCGAATTACCTACATTTTAGCCGAAGGTGTCGAAATAGGTCGAGCGTTTGGAAGGAAGGATTCGAATAGACTGCGAGCCCAACTACAGAATTGTAACTGTTCTTGATCAACTTTTCTTGTTTCCTTAGTTTTTCGTGTCGGGTTTTTATAATAACTCGCAGAAAAGTGAAAAGATCGAGACTGTATTACCACTCATGGCATTCGGTTTCGTTGCGAAAAACTGTCAAGTGCACACTTCGTTTGTAAAAGGGTTCCGAAGAAGACTTTGATCAAATTAATTGTTTTTTATTGAGTTTAGAAAATTACACACACACACATTAAATACGTCAGCGCAGAAGATATACATACATACCACAAGCTGTAATCGGGGTAAGCAGAGTAATCGGTGTTGCGCTACAAGTACTCTTGTAAATTACAGCACAACACCGACCGCCGCGTTTAGCAATATATTAGGACAAGATACCTATGTAACGATCAAGCAGCTAAGTAAGGCACGAAGACCCACCCGCTGCAAGACTCGGTGGAAGGACCGTACCAAGCTGAGAGGTGGCTAGCTTGTCTCCTTTTAACACGGCACCTTTTTCTTATCCCTTAGTCGCCTTTTACAAGATGTACGTGGAGAGATGCAGTGGGGCTATTCTTTTCAAGTACCTACTAGCCCCACACGAAGAACAAAATATAAAAAGGAGTAAAGCTGGACAAATCGTATTACCTATTTCAGTCAACGTATGGATGAAGTCAAAACAAAACAGTTGAAACGCAACTGATAATAATTTAAGTGAGGAAAAAAAAAACTAAATATCCTGCCCAAATGTGAGAAGTCTCCCGAATAATATTAACCGATATAAAATATTAATGTTTATTTATTGTTTTATTGTGGTGTATTGTTTATTGATCATTCATAAGGCAGTTAGACTGCTCTCGAACTTGTCACAATTTCTTCTATCCGGTTCGATTACACCCACGAAGAAGAACCGGCAAGAAATTTCGCAGGGTATTTTTTTCCATAAATATTATTACAAGTATTTTAATTAGATTACCCTTATTATAACTTTTTTTAATTTCAATGGTATATTGCGTTTTATTGTAAGTGTTTTACATGAAAAAATATAATAATTGTAGTTGAATTTCAGCTTAGTATTAACAGTTTATGAGCAAGAAGGATCGTGACATACCGACGGACGGACAGACGGACATACGGACGGACAGGCATTAGTGAGACTAACGAGTTTCTTATTTGTCTGTTGGCTAATGTAATGATCCAATTACAACATTGTGTATGTATTTATGACCTTGAAAATCGTGACTATAGTTTTTAAGAGTAAGTTAAATTGAATGGATTAATTAAAGTTGTGAGCATAATATCGTATGATAATATCTTACGATATTATTAGCCCAATATTACTATGCAAATATTATTTGCATAGTAATATTTGTGTACAAATACATACAAGCCACATGCGGGTAATTAAACTTTTATTAATTGTGTTCTGAAACGTTTTATATTGAGATGAGATTGTATGAAAAACATTATGACTTAGAAATTGATGTCAGGGGTGTGTTATGCAGGACAGGACCATGGGCGGAGATCAATGGTTCCACTGATCCCCTATTTACAGTAGTAAAAAATTACCAGATTATATTAGTCAACACTGCATGTAAATATAAAATTTATGCATTTTTAGGGTTCCGTACCTCAAAAGAGGACAAAAAACCGGAACCCTTAGGACCACTCTCTGGTATGTCTGTCTGTCCGTCTTTGACAGCTTATTTTCCCCGAATCTAATAGATGAAAATAGTTACAATTTGGTACATATTATAGAGTTTTATGACCCTATTACGGACGTACATAATCGTTAATGAACGAATTTTTATTTTGGGGGAGAAATTGGAAAGTTAAATAATTATTTCAAGTGCATCGTTGACATATAAATAAATAAAAGGTCTCGTTATAAGCAATACGCCGCCCTTATCTCCGAAACTACTAAGTCTAAAATTTTGAAAACAAATTGGAATATAGGGTCTCTCTTATAGTTTACAGTAAAACCTAAACGAAAAAGAAAACATTAAAGTTCTCACGGAAAACGGAATGGCACGGAACCCTTTCAACGAGAGTTCGACTCGCTTGGCTTTGCCGCTTTTTAGCGTTCCGTATCCGTCGTACTGGACTCTATTACTAAGCCTACGCCGTCTGTCTGTCTGTCTGTCTGTCTGTCCGTCTGTCTGTCCGAGGGTTGTATCTCTTGAACCGTAATAGGTAGCCCGTTGAATTTTTTACAGAATATGTGTTAAGTATATATAACGGCGATATAATAACAAATAATACAAATAAGAAAAAGTTAAAATTTAATACATATACAATAAACTGAAAAGTGTATGCGCGCCATCTACCGAAAACAGTATGAAGCAGTTTAACTAATCACGAATTTGAACTAATATGAAGCATTTCATAAAACACGCCATAGATGGCGTGAGTGGCGCTGACCATGGCATGGCGATACGGAACCCTCGGTGCCCGAGTTCGACTCGCACTTGGCCGGTTTTTTTAAAAGGAAACTGGCACGGTTAATGTTATTTTCCTTTACAGACGAACAATAGACAGTTTTTACTTTTTATTATATAATAGAGAAGAATAGGTGATATGATAACATAAATAAATTATGTATGTGTGTTATAGGTATGATGTGTGAGATATATAGTAATACTTAAATTATGAACTACATATTTGTGATGCAAATATTAAGTAATATTAAATGTGTTTTGTTAATTATAATAAGCAATAGGTTAAATCCGCATCTTCGTCTCTGAATAAAAATACATAATGTGGTCATTACAATGTGTTATTTAATAGGTTAATTTTATTTAATTAGTATTACTAGAATTTGAATTGTAAATATTTTGTGTTTGCGAAATAAACGGATAAAATGTGTTAGTTTAGTGTTTTGTCAGCTGATGAAAAAGCGTGTTCTAGTTTGGTATTATAACATACTAGCTTTTGCCCGCGGCTTCGCTCGCGTGAAATTCGTATTTAAAAAGAAAAAAAGTAAGTAAGCCCGCTACCGTACCCCCACATCTTAGCGTAACGGATACTAAAACTAAATCGTCAATTTAGTTTTAGTATCATACATACAGTCTACAAACGCAGCGACCATCCCTTCATGACCGACCATCCCTTACAGATTTATTAACGCTTTATTAGTATTGAGTATTGATAATGAAACTTTTTCCAGATCGGTCCTGTGAGTCTTTTATCTACAGAGCTGTTCTGGAATGCTCTCCTGCCCGTATATTTATTTCCCCCGTATAAGTACAGTCTCGGGCCTTCCTTGGCACCTGTCGGGTCGACTCGGCCATCGGCATTCGCAACACCGCAATATGAAAGTCCATGGGCACGGTTAGCATTTATAAATGTGTGGAACGGCGCCCTATGTCGCGCCTAGTATAACAAACAGTTTAGGAAAACCTTTAGAAGTTTGTAGGAATCATTTTCTTTTCTATAGCAATCGTATTATGTCTAATGAATATTTTTGAAATTATGCGCTTATGTTATATATTATATTGTTTTTGTTTTTTTTTTTTCAATAAATTTCATAGAATTCGGTTGATCGGTTTAAGAGTTATGGAAAAACATACATACATACGGAAGATATTTATAAAAATCGTCAATTTAGTTTTAGTATCACACATACAGTCTACAAACGCAGTATCAAATAAAATAACTTAAAATTCGTGTTTACAATTTTAAAATTTCAGTTTAGCGGAATTTTAAGAAGTCTAGGTATATGGACTTCAGTTACAAGTTATATACTTACGTAGAAGTATAAATAAATAGTTCGTGGATAATTTTTTATTAGTATAATTAGTTTCAGTGGTTCTTAGGCGGTTGACGAACAAACGTACAACGAAAGTCTCACATGTATTTATATTTAGTAGGATTATTGATTTTTCAGCATTTAATTTTTACTTTAAAATAAGTTTTTTTTTTCAATTTCTTTCATAATTTAACATTTATGATTCAATTAGTATTTGAATGATTTAAGAAGCTGTCCTTAATATCAGACGATAAAGACTAATTCATATCAAAGGTCAGCCAGTAGGTTCAAATCCTTGTCGGAGATGAAAATATTTCTGTTTCTACTTTGTGAATATGTTGAATTGTTTATTGAAAATGTTCAAACAAGCTATTCTATGAAAATGTTCAAACAAGCTATCCTAGTATTCCTAACTATTTATCTTTGTATTACGTTTTCACCATTGTGTTTTAGTTCGCAAAAACTGCAAACAGAAACTGTTTTAGCAACACTTGTCCGTTTATCATAAACATATGAACGTCATTATAACCAGATCATGATCTGATTGTTATAAATTATCACTTTTCTAGATTAATTACTTACGTAACAACTAATCAACTAAGTCAATGAACTTACAAATGCCTTCATGTTGTGTAAGCTTGGGGTTGTACCACAACACTCCTCGCGGATCGACCACCGACAGTAGAATGATAGTTTTCTGGTCATTACATTCCGTTTTATATGACGTCGAAGTGACCGGATGGACATTCGGATCGGCCTGTAGAAGAGGCAGACTAATAAATATGTATATAGAGTGGCATACAACTTATACATAAGCAACATAGGACACTACAGTATATAAGAGTCCATAATATTAAAAACTAAACACTGAAATATATCGTAAATATTCCATGTTGCCGCTGGGGTAGTGCATTGCTTTAAGGTCTTTGCTTACGGTGACACATGGTCCGGGTCGTCTCTCACCCTATAATATGGTTGAGGAAGGCGATGGCTGCAAAGGTTTGCACTGTCGAACTCAAGCAGCCCCGCCCTCCATTTATCTAGGACTATTGCTCAAAAAATAACTTGACGCCTTTCAGTGCGTCTAATCAGAGCGTGTCGTGTCGTCGTCTGGAAATACCCAATACTTGATTTTATTCCGCATGGTTGAAGAAATAAAGATTACATGGGCGCAGAATTTTAAACTTTACACCCATCGACAGGATAAGCGGCGCGTGACCGAGTAGTTTGGGATCCGCTTCTCATGCGAGAGGTCCGAGGTTCGAATCCGGTCGGCGTGTTCCAATGAGTTTTTTCTACGATAAAATTTACGTGCATACCTACACATACTGCTTCAGGTGCCTTCCCTTGCCCCTTAAAGGTGGTAGGCTTAAATTGTAGTCGACTGGGTTGGTACCACCGTGCTGGATGGCTGCATAGCAGTCTCGGTTGTGTTCTCTTCTAGTCCAGTATCCAGGGAAGTCTCCGGTATGGCACCTACCTTCTCGGAGGTGATATTGGCTGGTCGGAGCATGTGCTTTGGCCCCTACGACTCTGCCACACATACCGGATTACATAAAAAAAATGCATGGCAGACCAACGTGATACTTGGCACACTCGACACTGCACAGTATAGCTAAGTCCAGCGCAACTCGACAACACACTAGATGCTGAAGTAGACTCTGATTACTCACACTTTGGACTTTGGACGTATTCGTTTTGTTTTGGTCCACGCCGCGCCGCCGCCTCGCGCCTGTACTACAGCTGCGCTGAGCTGCGCGGGCGCAAGAAAGAACCGACGTTATGTGACATGGCCGCTTGCTTCTTTATTTTCTTCTGCATGCGTATACCTTGTGGTTTTGCGCCATGGAAACAAACAGCTGAAAGGGTCATCGACTTGCGGAGGAAAGGAAAGACAAGTGCACAAAAGAAAGGAAGAAAGAAAAAGAAAAATATTATTTATTTTCATTTAATTATACATATGTATACATTAAGAAAAGAAAACATTACAAAAACATGAAATTATGCACGTAAAACCTAAATTAATAACACAAGTAAATGACAATATGGACCCATCTCAGCATGTGCTATAGGTGTACAAGGCGACCTATAGCGCTGTTTTTCAGATGGGCCCAGAGTAATATATATAAAACACTAAGAAACATAAACACGATACTTTTTGTTTATCTACAAACAAACTAACACTATAAATAACTACATAAAACAATACCTTATAATAACACATAAGCATAATAACATAAAGCATATATACCTTATAATAACATAAAGCATATAATACAAGTAAAAATATAAACCAAAATGATGGAGTTGTCATCTACATAAAAAAGGGTATGCATGCTAATGTTGAAGAGTGCACAATTATCGGTGCTAACTGTTTGCTAATAAAAATGGGTTCTGAATGCACAGTTATATCAATATATAGATCGCCATCAACATACGATATCACCGAATTCTTAGATTCGCTAGAAAAAACAGTCACTTCAATAAAAAAAACAAAATGCATTTTATTAACGGGAGACCTAAATATAAATATAAATAAGGATACTAACGACTCAAGAGCATCTAAATACCTAAACCTATGCGCTGAATTAGGACTTTACCCTGCCATTACACAACCAACACGGGACAATGCGTGCCTTGACCATGCAATGGTGAAGAGCAGAAGTACCGTTACTGCTATTGTCTGTGAGACACCAATAACTGATCACTATCCTATCATTGCATGTGTAGAGGGGAATAGGGAACGTAAACCGAAAGAGGAACGAATAATAAAAAAAACTAACTACAAACAGATATGCTACGACCTAGACAAAATTGATTGGACACCTATATATAAAACAACCAATGTAGAGGAAGCAGTTGATATTTTTATTAACGTATTAAAAGACACATTACAAAATAACACGCTTTCAAAAGAGTCTCTAGTCACAATACGTACTTCGAAACCCTGGGTAACGCCATCTCTGTTGAAATGCTTAAACAAAAGGGACCGCATGCATAAACAAGTTAAAAAGGAATGTGATAATCTAATACTAAAAAATCAATACAAAATATACAGAAATGTTTGCAATGCAACCACCGTTAAGGCTAGACAACTATATTTTGCAAATAAATTTACTACTAATAGGGAAAACCCAAAAAAAGTATGGCAAATAATGAAAGAGGCAGCAGATATAAGCATAACGCGCGACAAATCTACAACAGTTTTACACGGTAAGAACCAGACACAAAAGGAAGCACTAGATGGTTTCAACTCGTATTTTACATCAGTCGGTGAAAACTTAGCCCAAATTACATTGAAATCGCTCAACACAACAGAAAACAACTTAGTTAGCCTAGTAGAAACCGCAAATAATTCCTAATTCTTTCTTCATGCACCCTACCGATGAGAATGAGATTGAACTTTTAATTAATCAGCTAAAAACAGACACCGCTCCGGGTTGGGATGGTATCACGAGTAAATTTTTAAAAACAACCAGAATATTTTTGTTGAAACCACTTACATACATAGTAAATTTAAGTATCTCATCAGGACAATTTCCAACATCACTAAAAAAATCTATTGTTTGTCCTCTACACAAAAAAGGAGATCAACTAGATCCGGCAAACTACAGACCCATATCCCTACTGCCGGTTTTGTCGAAAATTTTAGAAAAAGTAGCTAAGAATAGATTAACCAGCTACCTGGAAAGCAAAAATATGCTGTCTCCCAACCAATTTGGTTTCAGAGCAAAAAAATCGACTGAACATGCTGTGTCGTCACTAACGGATCTAGTTTCTGGCCAAATGGACAATGGAAAAAGGGTATTGGCGGTATTCCTGGACCTTGCTAAAGCCTTCGATACGGTTTCGTACGCTCTGCTGTTCAAAAAATTGGAACGCATGGGTATAAGAGGTGTGGCATTAGCATGGTTCAGGAGTTACCTATCTAATAGGGAGCAAAGGGTCAGAGTCGAAAATGATACAAGCAAGGATTTACCCATAAATTACGGAGTGCCACAAGGCAGTATACTGGGCCCCATCCTCTTCCTTGCTTATATCAATGACCTATGCAATATGTATGTTACTGGAGGACGCATTATTACATTCGCGGACGATACTGCCCTGGTGTTCAATGGTTCGGACTGGACAGAGGTGCACCGGACGGCGCAGGAAGGGTTAAATAAAGTCAAACAGTGGCTCGACTACAACCTTCTTACTCTAAATGTTTCTAAAACTAAATATACATGCTTTAGCATTACGAATAAAACGATGCGGGAGGTTGAAGCCCAATGTTTGAAAATCCATTCTTGTGACCGTACGGCTGCCGTCTGCCAGTGTGAAACCCTCGAGAGGGTAAAAACTATAAAATATCTGGGTGTAATTATAGACGACCGATTAAACTGGAAGCCACATATCACCACGCTTGCTGGGCGAATTAGGAGACTTAATTATTTTTTTAGGAGCATCCGAAATGTAGTAGATCGATCGACTTTGAGGATGGTTTATTTTGCTCTCTGCCATTCACTTCTAAATTATTGTATATCGGTCTGGGGAGGAGCTGCTAAAACACATCTTATTGAACTGGAGAGGGCACAACGAGCCATCCTCAGAGTCATCTGCAGGAAACCCCCTGGTTATCATTCATTTGAACTTTATAAGGAATCAAAAGTATTATCTGTTAGACAGCTATTTATTTTTAAAATTGTATGCACTTTCCAGTCTACCTTCGAATGTACCGATGTCAAAGGTCTCAGACGAGCTGCCAGATTTAGAAATAATGCAGTAGTACCCAAAGTAAAAACTAAATTCGCTCAACGTTTTAAATACTTTCTCTCGCCTTATATCTTTAATAAAATTAAAATAAATTGTAAATTAGATATCGTAAAAGGACACTCCAAAGGTAAATTTAAAAATAACATACAGAAGTGGTTAAACACACAAAACTACGACCAAATTGAAAACTTATTTACAATTTTACAATAATTACACTTTATATTAATATATATATATATATATTGTTTTATCACATTTAATTATACTTACCTACCTATTTATGTATGGACGACACTATTTGTTAACTCTTAAAATTTTTAGATCTGTGGTCGCTGTAGCTAATCGTTGCAACATGCTTGTTAGGTACACTTTTATTTCACCGACTATGCACACACACCCACACGCTTACCACACACACACACACACACACACACACCCTTTCACCCTCTCACACACACTCACCCACACACACGCGCGCGCGCGCGCGCGCGCAAACACAAACACGCAAACACATATATACATATAGTTTAGATAGATGTAAATTGTATAATAACTATTAGTAGGAAGCGTCGTAATAGTTCTTACTAGACAAAATTTATATTTTAAAGTAAGAATTATGTATAAATAATTATAGTCAAATTTATATTAATAAAGAAATTTGAAATTTTGAAATAACAAAAACACAATAATACAAAAGAACAGAAAAAAAATATATATTATACTTACAGCTTTTACAACGTTAGGTTTTTCTTTTTGTGTTATTTTTTATGGAATCTGTTTGGCTACTACCGCGATGTCAGCCCATCGCAATGAGAATTCAGTGCCATATCAGTGCTCCTCTTTGGGCGTGCCGGCCACACTGAATTGCGTATGTACCGGGAAACGGTTCTGCTGCAGATTTTTCCTCTACAGAACCGGTCAACTCTGAATCTGCCCACATACTTACCCCCAAATACAGTCTCGGGTCCTTCAAGAGAGGAATGGGCACCTGTCAGACCGGAATCACATTCGCAACCCCCGCGTGCCCGAATGTCCATAGGCGTCGTTAGACACCTTATGGGCGAATCGGCGCAACATGTCGCGCTTTAAAAAAAAATTGGTTGTCTGTAAAGTCGGTTTACGGACGATAGTTTTACGCGATGACGTCATAAAGTATATAAAGTGCGAAGTCAGATACAAAATCAGTTTGTAATACTTTATCGTGCTTAGAAGTTTAATTCTTAAATCGCAAATACTTTAAAAACTAATAATATTAATTATCAATATAAACTTTGAATTTACGCCATCTACATATCAAAGCGCATACTACAACGTTGCAACACCTACCAAACTGCGAATCAAGTAAACTACCGCTGAAGTATTTCATTTACTATGTTGACGCTAGATGTCGCTCCAAAAGACTCAACGCCATGAAATCTTCACCTACTGGTGACCGAATTCGCTTCGCTAGTACATGATAGATTTAGCCGGGTGGTTAAGACGTCTGGTCGGTCACACAATATTGGTGGCAGGGACCGCGGGTTCGAGGCTCGCAAATGACGGACAAATATATTTTGTATTTCCTATTCTCCTTATATGCCTCTCTATCGCTTGTTACGCGCTCTCTCTTGCACAACAAGGTTCAGATGGAACGTGACACTTTTTCGTGTGTGCAGCCGGTGTTCATCAATTTATTAGACGTTATCACGTCAAAAATGTAATCAAGATTGTTTATATGGGTTTTTAAATTACCGTGGTTGTTAGACATTATTTTTAAAACAAAACAGCTTTACTCATGGTTCTTCCCGAGCTATGTGGCTCGATAGCTCGGGAAGAACCGTGAGTAAAGCTGGTTTTTTTAACAAGATTGTTTTTTTTTTTTTTTTTTATTGAAACTGACACGGTTGGCTACATCACCTACAACATTCGTGATGTCAGTCCATAACATCGGGTGCACTTGGTGCCACGTCAGTGCTTCCCTTCGGTCGTGCCGGCTAAACTGAACTGGACGGAAAACACAAACTATTTACATAGCCGTTTCGACCGACCTTTCATTCAGTGCGGTGGTACCAACCCGGGCGGGTAAACCCTACCACCTAGTAATATAAGAAGGGAGTCATATTTCTTAGTCGCCTTTTACGACATGCACGGGGAGAGATGCAGTGGGGCTATTCTTTTAAAGTACCGGCCCCACACGGTACAAAGTTTAGTCACGTATATTTACTGTCTGCTGCAAGTGGGGTGCATGCACACCATACGTTAGCAACAATGTAAAATGTATGCCATGCCGCTTCTGGGTATATTTTATATTGAATAAGCGCTCTTAATGTTATTCTTTCGATTATGTGTGGCTAACTAGATAATTTTTTTTTACAATTTAAGTACAATTTAATGCGAATTCTTAGAAAACCACACATTCCTAATTTCTTCTTTACTCTTCTTTCTACAGATAGGTATAGCATGTCCCAGTACAATTTAATGCGAATTCTCACAAAACCACACATTCCTAATTTCTTCTTTACTCTTCTTTCTACAGATATAGCATGTTCCATTCGGGTATAAATTATTACCATTGACTAATATTTTATTAACGTAAATACATGCCAGTACGAACTCGATAAATGAATCGGTTAATTAAGAATGAGAATAGGTAATATTTTTTTTTCAATATGACAATTATGGCCAAATTCACTGACTTGTTCTCTCTCTTGACCACGATGTCTCTTGACAAATCGCAAAATTCACTCGCCTATACTGAGGTCTCCCATTGGACTGACTTGTTCTGTTTCTTGACTAATACGTAGATCTTGCCACAAATAATCGATTTGCATCAAAATTGCTATATTGAAAAAAGAGCGACTTTTTCTCATTCCTTAATGAACAGATTCAAATGTCCTGCGCCACGGTTAGCACTATAATCACACCAAGTTTGACGCTTGTATGTATTAGCGTTTTTACGATATAGAAAAAACAACTTTGATACTTATGGGTAGTACCTAAATCCGCCATAATAACAAATATTCAAATATTTAGAATTCCTTATAACGAGCCCATTGCATTGATGTCACACGATGCAATGCACTTGAAAAAAAAACCTTTCTAAATTGTCCCCCAACATTAACCCCCTAAATAGATTCCCCTAAATTCGTTCATTTACGCAAGGCTGTACGTCCGTGATTGGGTCATCAAACTCTATTTATGTATCAAATTTCAACTTTTTTCGTCCAGTAGATTCGGAGAAAATAAGCTTTGACAGACGGACAGACATACAGACGCAAAAGTGATGATATAAGGATTCCGTTTTTTTCCTCTTTTGATATACGGAACCATAAAAATCGACACAAAGTAACATCGTTCGATTACGTGTTGGTAGTATGGTCACAGATGAGATATTAGTGGTATGAGAGCCGAAGCACACAGCACGACCGCAGAAATCTCGCAGTCCTTTATTTCTCTAAGTTTGTATCGTAGTCGGTCTCAAATTAACCCCCGACGAAAAAGGAGCGGTTTATAAGTTTGAGGCCTCCGTCTATCTGTGTCTGTCTGTGGCATCGTAGCTCCCAAACGGGTGGGCCGATTTGGATGCGGTTGTTTTTATTAGAAAGCTGGTTTAACCGGGATGGTTCATAGCTGTGTTTGTAATAAATAAGTAAAGTGGAGTAATAAAAAAATTACGTCTCACGGATGGACCGACTTGGATGCGGTTTTTTTGTTAAAAACTTAAAATAAAATTTAAATTATAAATAAAAAAAAACCCCGACCCCTTATAATGTCCAAAACAATTTCCGTTTAGTTAGCTACTTAAAGTAGTCGGGGGACCGACAAGTAAATAAAATGAGCTGCGCGAGTATTTTTTTACTTCGCGGTCCCCCGATTTCTTTGTAACTAAACGGAAATTATTTTTGACTTTTTAATTATTTACGAGGCAAAGTGTATTGTCCGTAGACTGTCATTCAGGCTGGTCGTCTGTTGCTTGCCTAACAAGCGCCCTAGGCTTGGTGAATGTATAAAAAATAGATAGACAATGTAATTGAATACAAGCCAGACTTTTATTTTTATTTTATTTTTCAACAGATTCAATTTCGGATATAAAATGAATGTGTATACTTACGCAATATAGCACAATGCCTACTAAGTTATGCTTCTTGTGTAAATATACCTACTTAAATGTTTTAACGTTCACTGCAAATTGTGAATTTAGTTAAGAATACGTCATGGATACCTACGGGTTGTCTCCACGGATCCCGGGATCAGATTGAATCGGAAACTGATCACGCCGATTTGTATCCACTGATACCGGGATCCGTTTGCATTGAAAAACCGGCGAAGTGCGAGCCGAACTCGCGCACCGAGGGTCCCGTATCGCCATGTCACGGCTAGCGCTACTCACGCCATCTAGATGGCGTGTTATGAAATGCTTCATATTAGTTAATGTCATTATGCTTCATAATCCATTCGGTAGATGGCGCGCGCGCATACAGTTTTTGGTTTCTTCTATGGGAACGCCAGTGAATTTTTTATCTTATTTTTATTATTTGTTGTTATATCGGCCATAATAACACATTTTTTGTGAAAATTTCAACGGGCTACCTATTACGGTTCAAGAGATACAGCCCTCGGACAGACGGACGGACGGACGGACAGACAGACAGACAGACAGACAGGCAGACAGACAGACGGACAGACGGACAGACAGACAGACAGACGGCGTAGGCTTAGTAATAGGGTCCCGTACCTGATACGGAACCCTAAGAACGCTGATATACTTACTCTAACAACTTTTTCAAAAATAAGGCAGGTGTCCTATAGAGGGTTAATTGATATAGGTACGTTGTGTAATTAGTACCTACCTACATAATATATTATATATATATTTGTCAGCCTCGGCAGCTCAGTGGTGCGGTCGTCCGACTGTTGTTAAGCATCCCTGGGCGCGGTCAGTACTTGAATGGGTGACCGCTCGATCGTTGAAGGCTGATCGTGGTTCGGATTCCACCTAAAACTGTAGGTCCCTTCCCTTCTTACCTTACTAGGTGGTAGGGTTTATCCCGACCGGATTGCTACCACCGCACTGAATGAAAAGTCGGTCGAAACGGCTATGTAAATAGTTCGTGTTTTCCGTCGAGGTCTATTCGGGGAAATCCTCAAAGAGGATTCAGGACGGTTTCAGGAGTAAAAACCGCTCTGCCAGTACTTTGGTATTCCACAAATCGATCGCAGCGCCAAGCGGAGCAGTGGCACGGAATTAAAACATTGCAAACGGAATCCGTCGTTATTTTGTATGGTAGACGTCAACCTTACCAATTCTGAGAGCACTTTTGACAGCTGAGAATTGCGGAATCACTCATGGAAAGTTTCCGCAGTTATTTAGTAACTTGTGCCATCGTAGCCGACATGAAATGAAGGGAAGCACTGACACGGCACCTAGTTCACCCGGTGTTATGGGCTGACAGCACGGATGTTGTAGGTGATGTAACCAACCGTGTCAGTTTCCATAAAAAAAAAAATTAGAGCCACTGCTCTGATTCTACTACTGGGTGTCATGTCTGTATGAAGAAATAAGCCATCATAGTGGTTGTATGTACGAGTATGTACGAAAAAGAAAAACAAAATGATTTGCTTTTGAGTTTTATTATAATAATAATATACACAATACCTATACCATTACATAACATTGTACCTCTTAAATAAAATTATGATTACTTATTGGATTATAAAAAAAACTTTTAGAACTTTGTTCATACACAGAGGGTTCCGTGGCCATATGTTCCTTCTTGTCAGAGGCGGCGCAAGGCGTGGGCGACGTGGGCCTCCGCCCACGGCCTCGCGGCCCGAGGGGCCTCGCGCCTCGAAAGTTCATGCAGCTTTGATTCATGAAAAATATTCAGCTAGATCTATTAAATTAAAAGAAACCCCGAGTAAACGTGTTTAGACTTAATCAGCTCGGTTAATCACTTCGTCAGCCTCGATAGCTCAGTGGTGCAGACAGTCAACTGTCGCTATTGAATGTTAAGCAACGCTGGGTGCGGTCAGTACTTGGATGGGTGACCGCTGACCGTTGGAGGCTGACCGAGGTTCGGATTCCTCGTAAAACTGTAGGTCCCTTTCCCTCCTAATCTTACTTGGTGGTAGGGTTTAACTCGCCCGGGTTGGTACCACCGCACTGAATGAAACGTCGGTCGAAACGGCTATGTAAATAGTTTGTGTTTTCCGACCAGTTCAGTGTAGCCGGCACGATCAAAGGGGGAAGCACTGACATGGCACCTAGTTCACCTGGTGTTATGGGCTGACATCACGGACGTTGTAGATAATGTAGCCAACCGTGTCAGTTTCCATAAAAAAAATAAAAAAAAATCAGGCAAACTAAACCTTACTAAAAAGCCTTTATCCGACACAATATGGGTAAGCAGGACAGAGGCAGTGAATATTGCAATAATACAATGGCTGTATTATTGCGATTTGATGATGTCGAATGTATTGTTGTAGTATTGGCAAAATTGAGATGGCCTCGCAAAACTTATCTTGCCCACATAAAATTAAGTTCATGCCCCGCCACTGCTTCTTGTTGCACGTACATCCAGGCCTCAACGCACTCTATGTACTTGCGCGCGCTAACTACCTACCGCCCGACGGGCCGCCGGCGGCGGTCTATTTCAGTGGCAATTCGTCAGCCGCGCGAAGTATACATAGATGCTCGCCCACGCAACTGCGCGCAGCTGCAAAGCAATAACCACTTTACACTCGATCGTTAAGGTACATTTTCGCACGCAGCGATTGGCGACGTGAAACAGTAGGCTATTAAAGCCCGAAGGTAGGAACATTTTCTATGGAGTGATTTATCTGTTACGAAGCAATTAATTAAGCAATCTGTGGTACAGCGAGTGTGCGCAGCAATCACGCGGTCGCATTCACTCACACGTATCTCGCGTTCGGCACAACTTATTTTGTATTGATATAAATAAACCATCGTATCTAGCAAGTAAGTTGCAATCTAAATTATGTGTTCCCTCACGCCATCTATGGGTTACCCTTAATAATGTTGTAGTAAAATGTTTAATATTCGCTCGGTAGATGGCGCTGAAAAAGAAAACACGTTTCTTGTATGGGAACTCCCTTAATTTAATATATTTTGCTTTTTTTGTTGGGATATCCACCGATCGACCGTTGGGGGTTGACCGTGGTTCGGATTCCACGTAAAACTGTAGGTCCATTCCCTTCTCACCTTACTAGGTGGTAGGGTTTAACCCGCCCGGGTTGGTACCATAGCTAAACACGAACTAATTAAATAGCCGTTTCAACCGACCGTTCATTCAGTGCTGCGGTATGAATGAACGGTCGGTCGGTCGAAACGGCTATGTAAATAGTTTGTTTTTTCCGTCCAATTCAGTGTAACCGGCACAACCAAAGAGAAGAACTGATATGGCACCTAGTTCACCCGGTGTTATGGGCTGACATCACGTTTGTAGTAAGTAAGTAGGTGATGTATCCAACCGTGTCAGTTTCCATAAAAAAATATCAATAATGAACCGTGCTGATTTGCCTACACAAACCACATAGTACAATCTAGGTAGCATCTAGGGCGCTTTCTAAAACCGTCCCCGATATCGCCTCTGATTTTTGTGAGTAGGCTGTATGAGAAAGAGCTTACACATTGTGGACACATCTTTGACATATTTTAAAAAGATGGTGCATAAAAAGAATACCCCCACCGAACGTCGTAAAAGGCAACTAAGGGATAAGGACATGATGCCCGTGCTAAAGGGCGACAGGATAGCCACCTCTCACCTTGGCACGGTCCTTCCAACGAGTCATGCAGCAGGTGGGTTTTCGTGCCTTACTTGCTGCTTGATAAGTTATCTTGTCCGAATAATTTGCTAAATGTGGTGGTGTCGTGGTGTGAGTCCTTGCAGCACAGCAATGATTACTCTGCCTGCCCCGACTGTCGGGATACAGCGTGTGGTATATATTATGTATGTAAAGAGAATTACAATGGTATTTCTACGTAAAAAATTTGTTAAATTTGTTTCTACTTACAGAACAATATCGTTTCAGTGTCATTGTTTTATCTAAAGTTACATATCTCTTTTATTACAAAATATACACTGTCCTACAAATTATAGTCTTATCTATTATATATAATCTATAAGGTACATTGATTTTCTAAAAAAAATATAAAAATTGGCCGACTTTGAGCGCGCTCTCTAGCGGCATTCATCAAAACTCAATGTTGAAAAAACAAAATGTTGAAATGTTGAAAAACAAGATGTGTCCAAACCAGCAAATTCAGAATTCAAAATTTTTTAAACAACAAATGAATCAAAATAATGTAGAATATAAAAAAATATAATATCAATTATACATAAATGCCAGCCATCTGCGCAGCTATATTAAAACAGTCATTTATATTAACCTCTTGGCTTACCAATAATAATTATTATTAAATTTATGCTTGAAAACATAATAATCTCTAACTTCTAATTAGCAGCATGGACACACCTTTCACATTCAAACTCATTGGTTTAAACACTAGTCAACAGATGGCGCTCATACATGTTACGTACGCTACGCGACGCCAATGAAAATGCATTCACTCACTGTCACTCTCACTGTGACTGTGGACATTTTGTTTGCTAAAAACTTTATACTTTTCACAATTTTGTGGTCTTGTCTTTCACCCTTCACATTCAACTCATATTGGTTTACACACTTGTCAATAGATGGCGTTTACGCTTAAGCTAATAATTATTTGGATGCAAAAATGTTATTGTGGTCTAATAAATAACTTAATAACTTTGTGCAGATTTTATGCCCAACCGAACCATAGTCACACCAAAATTTCACACCAGTGTGACTATGGTTAATTTTATTTATCCGTAGTCACACTGGTGTGACTACGGATTTTTTAATGTCTACCCCATCGTGTGGGATATCGTTGGATAGGTCTTTGGAAAATATTGCGGTTTTGTGAAAAGCATTTTTCGATTTAGGGATCCGTTTGCTAATTATTAAGCTTTTAAGTGCTAATTTTTGTTAGAGTGAAGTGTCCCCACCCCCTGCCAGCTAAACGGTTGTTATTAGATATGTGAAAAAATTCACAGCAGTAGTATATATTGAAATTAAAAGGAAAACTATCACAGCAAAGTAGGCTGTACAGGTTGACGAGTAATAGTCGAACAAACTTATAAAATGTATGGACGACAGCCATCATTTCACTGTTGAAGAACTTTTTCAAATTAACATTCATTTATTTCCCCTACAAAATTATACAAATAATCCAATAATTTATTTTGATAGGGTTCCGTAGTAGCTACTTTGCGCGTGGCCCGACACGAACTTAGCCGGTTTTTTATCTTTACCAATAGCTCAACAATTTCGTTTAAAGTTGACATTTTAAGTCTTATTTGCGCCTTATGCTAAACATTTATAAAGTGTACTTAGAGATTGCTCTTGACGCCTCGGACGAGCTTGCTGCGATATTTCCAGAGGTCCTGCAAAACAAAATAATTTTTTTTAAGGTTTTCCTTCACAGCCGTGCGCATTCCGAGCAGTATGAGAGATAGGGCCCTGGCCAACGTGTTGTGGCACATCAGAGCGACCTTGAGTTTTTATTTATTTATACATAATTATATTTTTATAAATTTGCCAGGCTTCGTTGAAAGGCAAAAGGCAAAATAAATCACTTGTAGTGATAAGTCCACCTTTGCGCACTCCTGTATCTCTTGTTTCTGGTCGTGTACTGTTCTTTCTTCAATTTGTGTGTAATAAAGAGTTTCTATTCTATTCTATTCTTCGTGATATAAATATCCAAATTTTATACGTCTACTAGCTGTGCCCGCGGCTCCGCCCGCTCTCATATTTGACTTCTCTGCTAACCTCATAAGCCATTTAGCGTGATAGTAAGTATCCTATAGTTGATGGGAAGAATCAAGCTATCCGTAGAATTTTGTTTTATTAAAATCCGTTCAGTGGTTCTCGAGTTGTAAGCGGACAGACAGACATACATACACACAGACAGACAGAAAGCAGACGTTGGATTTTATTAAAGGTAAGGATAATTTCATTTCTTAAATTATAATTTTGCTAATAATTAATTCCAAATTTCTATGACAAACATTATATTTAGATAAAAAAAGCAATAGTGTCATTGGAAAGAAAAATCTCCCATGACATTACTGGTAGTGCCACGCAGTTGAGCTACGGGGACGAAACGGTGGAGGTGTTATTTCCACGTCCCAGAGGTTATTTTGTAAAGATTGCCGCAAGGCATTAAATTCACCTTTTGTGACACTTTTACATACTGGTGTTAACAATATATTTTAATTTAATTTCAATTCAGGTTCCATAAAAACACATAAAGACCAACCTGAAAGGAGAGAGCAAAGCCCCTTTTCTTGGCCATACTTTCCACCTCAGCCGCTATATTCTCCTGGGTAGTTCCAGCCGTTTCGATGTACTGGCATTCGCTGCTCGCGTAGTGGCAAGAGATGGCCTTGCGGAAGTTCTGTAAGTTTCATACACATAGCTTACAACTGTCATTTATAATTTTTTTTATGTCTTATTTATTCACTACAATCTGTCTCCGTTTAGGGACATTTGGAAGTTTGTATGACTCCTGGTTTGTGATTTGTTTAGTGTCCAGTGTCTCTCACTATTCTTCTACAGCATCTACTAGTCTTGGGGTAGCTTGTAGCGTTTCAGTCTCCGCTGGGATGTTGGAGGGTCCATGAGCTTCTGAGCCAGGATGTTTGGATTTTGGATTATTCGCCTTTTGCACGATTTAGTATACATAATAATAATTTTTTTTTTTACATGAGGTGCTACATGAGGCACTGTTCCAATGTTCCATCATAAATAAATGCAATATAGTTACTATGGGGCTGGCATAGCCAGGAATGGCTAAAGCCCTAAACAAAATAAAGATAAAAAAAAAAAAAAATTAATAAATGCTGAAACTGTCCATGGACATTCGGATTACGGGGGTTGCAAATGCCGAGTCGACCTGAGAGGTGCCTGATCGCAAAAATTATGCGACATCATTCAAGAAGGTGCAGTGGCAATAGATCGAAAATTTGGAAATAATATGTAAAGGCCCGTGTAGTTGGTTATCGCGTCTGATCGCGTCAAATCCTGATCGGGATGTATTTTTTCCAATGATTTTTTATTTGCATTTTTCTAATTAAAAATATATAATTATACATTTATTTCCACATTCCTTTTTACATAAATTTTACATTTAAAAAAAATTAAAACTTACAATTAATATAAAAACAAACGGAGTTTCCACCACCGGAGGCGGGGCGAACCGAGGCTACCGATGGTCGGGTCCCAAAGAGAGAGACCTCCGGACTATACGCGCAGTGTCGAGCAGGGCTGCCTTCTGGATCTGGCTCTTGACCCAACCACTCAGCGAGAGCCTCTCAAGGTGGTCGTCGAGGCTCTTCGCTATCAGCCCATGCGCTGATACGACTATGGGCACATCGATCGTCGAGTCGACGGACCACATTTTGGTAACCTCGTGCTGCAGATACAGATACTTTAACATCGTCTCTGCTTCCTTACTGACGAGGTTACCATCGTGCGGCACGGCGATATCGACGAGCGTTGCGCGTCTCGCCTCCCGGTCAACTATCACAATATCAGGTCTGTTCGCGAGAATAGTCCTGTCTGTGATAGATAATGGACCAGTCCCAGTAGAGTGTGACATGACCGTTCTCTAGAACTGGCGGTGGATTGTACTTATAGTAAGGCACCTCGGTACCCACAAGGTTGAACTTTAAGGCAAGTTGCTGGTGGATAATCCTAGCTACTAGGTTGTGTCTATACAGATACTCAGTGTGATCAAGCTGCGAACAACCGGAAATTACATGTCTGAGGGACTCGCCAGGTTGGTGGCAGGCGCGGCAGATCTCAATGGTGCCGTTCTTCATTGCGTTTCCTATAGTTGTTCGTCTTGACAACCTCATATTGTATTGCAAAGACAAAATTAGTACTAATTTTGTACCGTGTGGGGCCGGTACTTTAAAAGAATAGCCCCACTGCATCTCTCCCCGTGTATGTCGTAAAAAGCGACTAAGGGATATGACTCCCTTCTCAAAATTACTAGGTGGTAGGGTTTAACCCGCCCGGGTTGGTACCACCGAACTGAATGAAAGGTCGGTCGAAACGGCTATGTAAATAGTTTGTGTTTTCCGTCCAGTTCAGTGTAGCCGGCACGACCGAAGGGAAGGCTGACGTGGCACCAAGTTCACCCGGTGTTATGGGATGACATCACGGATGTTGTAGGTGATGTAGCCAACCGTGTCAGTTTCCATAAAAAAAAAAAAAAAACCCTCGGTTTTCCGGAGGGCTATTATAATTATTTTAATTTTATCTTTTATTTATAATTTTTGTTAAATATTAATTTTACACATTTACAAACAACTTAAAACCTTAAATTAATACAAAAATAAACGAAGTTTTCACCACCGGCGGTGGGGCGGCTTGATAGTTATCTTCTCCTGATAATTTACTAACACACAACACCCAACACTACCAGTGTTGGGTGTTGTGCTGTAATTTACAAGAGTACCTATAAGTTACTGCTTACCCCGACTGTCAGAATACAGTGTGTGATATGTATTTGATAAAACTTAACGTTTGCTCGACTTGGCTGGGGCACTACCGTACCCCCAGATTTACCTTAGAGACGTTAGGCCCGGAGCCGTGGACCAGCATGGGATGGAAGAACACCGTGTCGCCGGGAGACATGTCTAAATAGAGTCTCGCATTTTCGCCGGCCACCGTCTCAGCATTGGAGTCCACTATGCCGTGGTACGCTTTGTTTATCAAGCCATCCTGAAAATATTTTAAATTATTATTATTATTTATTATTTGTTAATGAACTAGCAGCTTAATATGCTGATGTGTTCATGTCTATGATGATCACTGGTGTTGATATTTGTTATATTTCTTCGATTTTTAAGTACTTGTCAAGCCTATTTTTGAATGTGTTTATTGTGGGCGCTTCAATAACTTCCTCGGGCAGTTTATTCCAGCTGTTTAGCTGATTCTGTTAGTCAGGAAGTGTTTTCTTGCATCGGTGGAAAAGCTTGTTACATTGAGTTTCAAGCTGTGACCTCTTAGGTGAGTGTTTGAGTTTAACACAAACATGCTTTCTAGCTCTGGGCAGTCATAGTGCCGCTTCAGTATTTTTTTTTTCTCTATGAGATCTCCTCTATGTCTTCGTTGTTCCAGCGTTGTTAGTTTGTAGATAGCTTCCATAAAATTGCAATTATGTCTGTCCAGTTATGCCCGTCGGTTCGTCCGGTTCGTCCATCTGTCTTTTTTTTATTTTTATTTTTTGGAAACTGACAAGGTTGGCTGCTTCACCTACAACATCCGTGATGTCAGCCCATAACACCGGGTGAATTAGGTGCCATGTTTCAGAATAAAAAACTCATTAGCGCACGTCGGCTGGAATCGAACCTCGCAACTTGATATCAAGAGTCCAAGCCAAGAACACGCCGACCACCCGTTGCCCAAAGTATCAAAACATAACATGTAGAGTGTTTTCATTTTACGAAGGGTACGAGGTAGGAAGTGGTGCGAGAGGCGACCGCGCGGAGCTCAGTAGAGAAAGAACTCGGTACCCGGTCGGTACACAAGTTATACACGTCTCCGCGTCGCTCCGTCGAACCGAGTCGTTCCCTACTGAGCTCCGCGCGGTCTCACACCACTTCCTACCTCATACTCCTCGTGCCTTCGTAAAATGAAAACACTCTACTCAGTACAGTAGTAATATACACGGTGTTGCAGTTGCCCCCGTAATATTTTTAACTGACATAAGGGGGTTATTCTATATGTAAAACTAAACAACTTCTGTGAAGAAATAAAAATTTTTGAAACAAAAAAAAATATATTTTTTCCATGCAAATTTTAAGTACCTATTGTCAAAATGTATGAAGAAAAAAATTTTTTTTTTCTTCAAATAAAAAAGTCGTAGAACAAAAGTTGTTCTATTTCACGTACAGAATCACCCCCTTTCGGGTTTTACGGTTGGGGTTGCAACACCGTGTATATTCCGTGGTACAGTACAGTACATTGTACTCACCGCGTTCACGGGATAGTCGTGATGATAAAGCTTGCCGGGCGCGTGCGAGGCCGGCACGACGTACAGACAGCCGTTGTCGCGTCGCACCTCCTCCATGGCGGTCCACGACGCTATTATCTTGTCCGTCGGCCGGAACGGGAAGTAGTGCAGGTCCTGCCGGAGTTTTGCACACATACTTATACATGCCGCGTAGGTACGCTGTGCCCCGACAATCGTGGTGAACAGAGTAATCGTTGTTGTGCTGCATGGACTCAGGAAAATTACAGCACAACAGCGACCGATACGCTTAGCACAGTATTCCAACATGATAACTATCAAGCAGCTAAGTAAGGCATGAAGATCCAGTTGGTGCACGACTCGATGGAAGGACCGAGCCAATGTGAGAGTTGGCTATCCGTACGCCCTATAGCGCGGCGTCTTTTCATTATCCCTTCTAGTAGCTTTTTACGGAACACATGGGGAGAGATGCAGTGGATTCATTTTTAAGTGCCGTATCCCACACAGTACGCAAAGAATCTTCATGCATTATGATAAATTTTGATAAAAAATGTTTTTAAGTAAACCAACATGGGTGGCTGTGCCGAGGGACCCGTGGTGTAGTCAACAGAGACAAAATCATCCCTCCTCACGAAACCACGCTCAGTGAGGCGCCATGCAAGCAGATTTGCGGACTGTTGCTAGGCTGTCTACCCTGTTAGTGCAACCTTTGAAGACTAGTAGGTTAAAGGATTCGGGGAACTCGGAGGAATACAGATCCACACCCTAGCGGTGCGACAAAGGAACGATTTTCAGAAACAATGTGTTATCAAAAGTAGAGTGTTTTCATTTTACGAAGGCACGAGAGGTACGAGGTAGGACGTGGTGCGAGAGGCGACCGCGCGGAGCTCAGTAGAGAACGAACCCGGTGCCCGGTCGGTACACACATTCTACACGTCTCCGCGTCGCTCCGTCGAACCGAGTCGTTCCCTACTGAGCTCCGCGCGGTCTCACACCACTTCCTACCTCATACCCCTCGTGCCTTCTTAAAATGAAAACACTCTACAATATCAACAATAAGAGGGTGCTGAGCCTAGCTGCGACGCTTGTTGCGGAGATGGCCGGGAATAAAGGATGCCGGTTTCTCAATGCTATGACAACCACTTGTACAACGCTTGGCAACGGATGAAACGGCCGAGCATGTTTTGTTGGAGTGCAGTGTGCTTGACAACCAACGAAGGGACATACTTCGTTCTCCATTTTCCGTTGCGGCGGTCTGCAGACACCCCGGTCGACTTGTGGCTTTCATGGAAGACATAGGCCGGCTGGCATAGCTGGAGATTGCGGGGTTTTGCACGACGGTTCCCAACCAAACGGGATTAGTTTAGAGCGGACTTAGGTCTAGAGCGGACCCCAAACCAAATCAACAACTACAACCACTTGTACAACGAATCAATGAAAGTGAATATAAAAGTGAAAATAAATACCTGATGTGGCGGATGCTCGGTACTACCCGGAGGTTTATTTATAAGCATACTATGCATCGCCATGACGTCGGGTCCAATGAGCTGAGCCACGATATCGAGGAGCCGCGGGTTTTCTGTGTACGTCATGAATATGTCGTCGTAGACGATGTCTTGTACCTGAAAATACATTTATGATTTTTTATTATTTTTTTATGGAAACTGACACGGTTGGCTCCATCACCTACAACATCCGTGATGCCCATAACACCGGGTGAACTTGGATCCACGTCAGTGCTTCCATTCGGTCGTGCCGGCTACACTGAACTGGGCGGAAAACACAAACTATTTACATAGCCGATTCGAGCGAACTTTCATTCAGTGAGTTGGTACCAACCCGGGTGGGTAAAACCCTACCACCTAGTACTATAAGAAGGGAGTCATATCCCTTAGTCGCCTTTTATACGGGGAGAGATGCAGTGGGGCTATTCTTTTAAAGTACCGACCCCACACGGTACATTTCCTATAGAAAAGACAGAGTAGTTGTGTGAAATGAAGCGGGAATGCGTTAATCAGCTCCAATAGCGGGCGGTCATCCCCAAACATCAGTCAGCACGCTCTTATTGTTGATATTGTAGAGGGTCGCAAGTTTGGTTCTATTGCTATTTCATTGATGGTTTCCTATAGAAAAGACAGAGTAATTGTATGAAATGAAGCGGGAATGCGTTAATCTGCTCCAATAGCGGGCGGTGGTCCCCAAGCATTGTGTAGCGTGTGATTCTAGGGTCGCAAATTTTGGTCTATTGCTATTTCGGTGAATGTTTCCTATAGAAAAGACAGAGTAATTGTGTGAAATGAAGCGGGAATGCGTTAATCTGCTCCAATAGCGGGTGGTTGTCCCCAAGCATTGTGTGTGATTCTAGGGTCGCAAGTTTTGGTCTATTGCTATTTCAGCTTAGTGAACGTTTCCTATAGAAAAGTAATTGTGTGAAATGAAGAGGGAATGCGTTAATCAACTCCAATAGGGGGCGGCCGTCCCCAAGCATTGTGTGCGATGCGATTCTAGGATCGCAAATTTTAGTCTATTTCTATTTCAGTCAACGTTTCCTATAGATATATCGATAGATCGATGGCTGATGAAATTATCTTTCCACAGAGTGGAAATGAAATATGTCTATGGAACGAAATGACAACACACACAAACATGCTAAAAAAAGGTGTGATGAAATGCCGATGGTAATAAAAGATAATATTACGAAGTACCTATAGCAACAAACAATTTGGCATTATCACTAAGAATAATACATAATAATTAAAGATAAGTGCAAAAAAATACCTTATTGATTAGGTTTTCGCCTTTCGCTCCGCTGTTCAAAAGGGAGATCTCTTTCATGACCAGCATAGCACCGGGCCGCGCTTTCCCATTACATATGTTTATGAAATGTTGCCTGAAAATTAGTGAAGCTCTGTATTAGTTCGGTTTTACATCACCCGGAGTGAGACACATTGCTGGGTTAATGGACTTTGAACTTTTAAGAAGTCTATTGCGATATTCAATAAAAATATTGAAAATTAAAATTTAACATGTTTATACATGCAAGCGTTTACAGAGACGTGCGAGTTAGTGCGACAGGGACGGACGACCCACTACAGCCGGATGGTCTCTTTCTAAAGTTCGACACATTATTTGCCGCCGGGGTCTGTACTATCGCAAACAAAAGGCTTTGTTACTTACTTGCAGGCGTAGAGAATATCAAAGCCGATAAGTCCACTTATCACTAAATATCCGTTCTTATGATAGAACTCTTTCTGACTCTCCGACAGGATGTACGGTGTGTCGACATTTTGAGTTGAAATCCTGAAAACATATAAAATATCCATACCTACCTATTTATTAAAATAAAAACAAAGTGAGGACATGTGCGGACATCGTTAATCATGTTGGGTTATATACAATTTAGGTTATAATTATAAACCATAAAACAATTAGGTAGTATTTTTTTAATATAGTACAGGGAATCCCAAAACTCAACGTCAAGCGGGAACCAGGGAGTAGACCAGTTTATGACTACCCAGGGACAGATAAGAAAAAAAAAATTTGAGGCATTTATTTTTTTAGAAAAAACTTTAACAAAATATTTTTTTGGTAAAACTACAGGTATTCTGGTTTTATTTGGGATACTGATCAATTAGCAGAGTTATTTATATCTAGGCTACCAATAAAAAAAATTAATAATTATATTTGCAAATTTGAAGTTGTAGTATCTAAAAATGACAATTTTCAAAGTTTTTCAAAAAATGCTCATATTATCAAAAACAAATGACTCCGATTTTTTTTCTTATTTTTCCCTGGGTAGATACCTAGTCATAAACTGGCCTACTCCCTGGTTCCCGCTTGACGTTGAGTTTTGGGACTCCCTGTACTATATTAAAAAAATACTACCTAATTGTTTTATGGTTTTTGCTATGGAATCAAAATAACTAATCAGATTTAAAAAAAAACATATTTCTTGTATGGGGATAATTTTGATTTTTTTTTTATATTATTTATTAGGATATCTAATCGAAGGGAAGCACTGACATGGCACCTAGTTCAACCTGTGTTAAGTGCTGATATCACGGGCTTCAACCTCTAAAGCACAGACGTATCGTTGGGTCATTGAGCCTGTTTTATCAGTAGTACTATGGCCGCTACTCTGACGAAATTGCTTCCCCTTTCCCTCCTCCTTCCATTCGCCTTCGCCAAACCCGCCATACTCTCGCGGAACACCCCTTTGTATTGGACAGAAGTGTACCTACTTCGAACTGCACGATTCTCTAAATCGTTCTTGTGCCGCACTGCAAAGGTGTGGAACGGGCTCCCGGGGAATATCTTTCCCCACTCATACAATCCGCGGATGTTAAAATCGCAGGTAAATAGCCTTTCCCCAGCGACATTAGTCCACCTCCAAGCCAGACTGGCACCTCCTCGGGGGTGATATTGGCTGCGCCTGAGGCTTCGACCTCGGGCACAGCCAGCTAGTTCGGAAGCAGTGTGGGGTCGGTAATTTAAAAGAATAGCCCACTGCATCTCTCCCCGTGTATGTCGTAAAAGGCGACTAAGGGATATGGCTCCCTTCTTATATTACTAGGTGGTAGGGTTTAAGCCGCCTGGGTTGGTACCACCGCACCGAATAAAAGGTCCGTCCAAACGGCTAGGTATGCAAATAGTTTGTGTTTTCCGTCCAGTTCAGTGTAGCTGGCACGACCGAAGGGAAAGCTGATGTGGCACCAAGTTCACCCGGTGTTATGGGCTGACATCACGGATGTTGTAGGTGATGTAGACAACCGTGCCAGTTTCCATAAAAAAAACAAAAAAAAAAAGTGCCATAAAAAAAATTTACTTACATTTTCGGCATCACGCGCGGAAACTCCACACCACGGCTCAGGCGGCTGTCCATCGTGCTGTCGGAAATTACACTGATTAATGTGGAGGTTGATAATAAGTTACAATCTCTAATTTTCTACTGGGTAATTATAAAGCGCAACATCATTCTATCTGTCTGTAACGGATAAACTCGCAAACTGCCGATGTATAACCAATGTAAAAATGTAATGTAAAAATCCAGATAATAACAGAGAGAAAAATGAGGGGTTTCGAAAAAAAAATGTTCGGATTTGCTAAAATTAGTTGGAAAAGTTATACATAAAACATAAAACTTTTTTTTTTATGGATACTGACACGATTGGATACAACATCCGTGATGTCAGCCCATAATACCGGGTGAACTAGGTGCCATGTCAGTGCTTCCCTTCATTTCATGTCGGCTACACTGAACTGGATGGAAAACACGAACTATTTACATAGCCGTTTCGACCGACGTTTCATTCAGTGCGGTGATACCAACCCGGGCGGGTTGAACCCTACCACCTAGTAACGTAAGAAGGGAAGGGCAAACAGTTTTACGTGGAATCCGAACCACGGTCAGCCTCCAACGGTCGAGCGGTCACCCATCCAAGTACTGACCGGCCCAGCGTTGCAGTACTTTTTTAACTCCCAAGCATAGTTCAGGAACCATATAACACGAGCGGAGCCGCTGGCAAAAGCTAGATAATCTTGTTTTAAATTAAAGAAAACGTATACCTATCACTTGTGTAACTTTGCCTGTATATCCTGCCCAAAGAAAATATAACCACTACACATTACTCTTTGCACTACCTGCCGTAATAACGTCAAAAGAAACACAATAAAATGACTATTACTATTAGAATTTTCGTCACATTTTCTTTGAAATTTCAGCCCGAGCTAAACCAAAGAATATCTAGGGGGCTAAACAATAACAATCTCGAACTAAAGAAAGTCTATCTATTTTGACATTTTCATTCGCATAAAATTCAACTCTCAGAAGCGGTTGTATCTCTTTCTTTATCACTTGAGACGTGATAGACAGAGAAACACTACACTACAAGAACTATTGCCTGAACGTATTTGACATTTGTCACGTGTAAGGCCACAATTTTGGCAGCGCCACCTGTTGGCTAGACTTCGAACGGACCTCCTAAGGATAAGTTGAAATTAGTCGTGGGGAATATATTATACAGCAGGCAACATATTATATTATAAATTTACAGCATTTATAACGTTAGAAATATTCCACCTCATCTGCTGTTTGCTGTAATGCTGTTTTGCTATTTATCTCGTACGTACCGCCATCTAGTTGATATAATAAAAATTATTTGTTTAGCCTGTAGGTATTTGAAGCTCTTGCTCGATAGAGGGCAGTGTTTATAGTATTTTGTAACTTAACCCTTAATGCAATGACTTAAGGTTACATTTTAAATAATTAAATAAAACATCAGACTCGCACGTTGGAAATATATCATAGACTAGACTGCTGTTTGTTAGAAACAGCAACCATAAACAGCAGACTGGCACGTTAGAAATATATTAAAATTCTGCCTGCTGTATTCCCGTGATATAATATTTATCTTTATTTCAATTATGGTAGTTATTCCAACAGCGTTAGGTTCAAATTCCAACAACACCACCAAAAACAGCATTCTAACGATACAGCACTTTAAAACAGCTGCGATATAAAAACAGCAGATCATTATAACGTGCTGTTGAGAAACAGCCGTTGTCCCCCTCTCTAGTGAAATGGTTTATAAGTTTAATGCCAATAATAATAGATGGCGCTCGCACACTTACAATCGAAAACCTCGCAACTATCCCAATTTTCGACGAAATTAGCAAAAATCAAATTGTACACGATTATAATTACCTAGGTAGATATCGATGTACCTAAGTACGTATTGATTAGGATGGTTACATATTATTGCATAATTATGATTACGGGTGATTGATTAGGATTACATATAGTGTAGGTACTTAGGACACCTTGATCTCTCCACAAATAGGTATATAGCTTGCATCCTAATTTGGTCGCAGACCTTGGTTTTCCGGCCCTTGCGCCTCGGGCTTCTTCCTGAACTCGGGACGAACCACTTCGAACAGGATTCAGATGGAAGCTATGTTTTATAGCTTTTTAGCGGAGGCTGGAGCTTAAGTTCTGGAAGGTATCTCTATAGATAGATTGTACTGTAGTAGTAGATTGATTGTACTGTATAGATTTTAATTGTATATAATATCATGTTTGTTATGTATGTATGTTTATGTTTTGAATGTGCTTTTTTTGTGTATGTGATTTATGAATAATTGTATGGGACCAAGTGCCTGAATAAAGAACATTTTATTATTTATTCGTTTATTGACACATTTCTTTTTTATATTAATTTTACATAAAAAACTTAAATCTAAAATTAATATAAAATAACAAAATGGAATTTCCACCACCGGCGGCGGGGCGAACCCAGGCTACCGATGGTCGGACCCGAGAGAGAGAAACCTTCGGACAATTCGAGCGGTGTCGAGCAAGACCGCCTTCTGCATCTGACCCTTGATCCAAGCAAGTGGCTCTAGTGAGAGCCTCTTGAGATGATGGTCGAGGCTCTTCGCTATCAGCCCATGCGCAGACACGACTATGGGCACAACGATCGTCGAGTCCACGGGCCACATGTCGGTAACCTCATGAGACAGATCGATGTATTTTAACATCTTGTCTTTTTCTGCCTTCACAAGGTTCTCGTCATGCGGCACCGTGATGTCGACGAGCGCTGCGCGCCGCGCCTCCCGGTCGACTATTACTATGTCAGGTCTATTAGCCATAATAGTCCTATCAGTGATAATCGACCGGTCCCAGTAGAGCGTGATGTGAGCATTTTCGAGAACTGGCTGTGGGTTATACTTGTAGTAAGGCACCTCCGAGCCGACAAGGTTGAACTTCAAAGCAAGTTGCTGATGGATGATCCTGGCTACTAGGTTGTGCCTGTGCAAATACTCGGAGTTGGCAAGTTGCGAACAACCGGAGATTACATGTCTGAGGGATTCGCCAGGTTTGTGGCAGGCGCGGCAGATGTCAATGGTGCCATCCTTCATAATGAATCTCCTGTAATTGTTGGTCTTGACAACTTCGTCTTGTATTGCTCAGACAAAACCCTCGGTTTCCCCAAAGAGGTCCCCGAAGCGTAGCCAGTGCACGGAGGCGAGTTGATCTACATCCGGCCCCGTGAGAGACCGGAAGTACCTACCGTGCAGCGCCTTGCCTTTCCATACTTCCAGGCGGTCCTCGGTGCTCAGTACAACTGGCTTCCGCCAGTCCTCTTTTCCCATGTCCAACGGGGTAAGGCCTTTATCACTGACGACGACATCGCGGTGCATCTCACAAACATCAGTCTTTTCCATAAAATACTGACGGAGATTGCATACCTCGCGGTTGTGTAGGTTTTTGGCATTTAGCATACCTCTACCACCACACTTCCGCGGGATATACAATCTCATGACCGATGATCGTGGGTGATGCATCCGGGACGTCGTCATCAGCGTTCTGACCTTTCTGTCCAGGGCGTCCAGCTCAGTCTGAGACCATTTGAGTATGCCAAAGGTGTATATAAGAACGGGCATGACCCAACCGTTGTAGGCTCTGATTTTATTACCGCCCGACAATAGACTTTTCAGTACTATTGTGAGACGGTGATAGAATTTAGCCTTTGCATGTTGTTTCATGACCGTATCCTTGATACCAAGGCACTCCTGCATACCCAAATATTTGTAGGTTTCTTCGTCAGAGAGGGCTCGAATGTTCACCGACTCCGAGAGTTGAATCCCGTCGGAGGCCATGACCCTCCCTCGTTTTATATGGATGCTCGCACACTTGCCTATTCCGAACTCCATTCCAATGTCCGTGCTGAAATTTTCAGTTGTCTTCAGCATCGACATCAGCTCAGAGTCCGAACTAGCCAGTATTTTTAGGTCATCCATATAGAACAAGTGAGAAATCGAGTGGCTCCCTCTCCGCAGAAAGTAGCCCAGTCCCGAATCCTCCAGAAGCGAACTGAGAGGGTTCAGAGCTAAGCAGAACCAAAGCGGGCTCAGGCTGTCACCCTGGAAGATGCCCCGCCGTATATGAATGCAGTCGTCCACATCAGAAAGCTGTCTTTCACCTGGAAGGCTGAGAACTGTTTTCCATTGTTCCATACATGCACTCAGGAATTGACAGATGTTTTCATCAAATTTGTATATTAGTAAAACTTTTTTGAGCCATGTGTGGGGTACAGAATCAAATGCCTTTTTATAATCAATCCAGGTGGCGGACAGATTCTTTCTGCTGCGGCGAACCTGCTGGAAAATAGTCGCATCTATGAGAAGAAGCTCCTTAGTACCGCGGGATCCAGCCCGACATCCATTCTGAGTAGCCGACATGATGTTATTTTGGCGGTCGTGAACATTTATTTTGTTTGTCAGAATGGATGTCAGTAGTTTATAGATAGTGGGCAAACATGTAATTGGTGTGTAATTTTTTGGATCCGCGGTACTACCGGTTTTATGGAGCAGGTGGGTGATTCCTGTGGTCATGAACTCTGGTAGCGCTCGTTGGTCTATGGCTTCTTGGTATTGAATTGCCAAGCGAGCATGGCAGCAAGTAAGCCATTTGAGCCAGAAGTTGTGCAGTCCGTCGGCCCCGGGAGACTTCCAATTGTGGGCACGACGGATTGCCAAACTAACATCAAGCTCTGTCAAGCTCACTGGCTCCATCGGCTATATGTCTTGACATGCTCGCTCGACAGTCCTCATCCATTCACCTTCGACGTGGCAGACGGGCTCTGACCATATTTTACTCCAGAATTGATAATTTTCTGCTTTGGTAGGTTTAGCCTCATCTGCCACTAGCTGTTTAGGCTGCTCCCAGTTTCTATACACCCGCCTTTGGTCACTCTGGAACTGGCGATTCAGTTGATATCGATCGACACGCTCTCTATAGCGGCGGATACGCTTTGCCCACGCGCTGATCCGCTGCTTCAGGTCGTCTATGCGCTCCGTGACCACTGACTTGAACTTGGGATGGGAGGGCCTTATTACAACCCCTTTTAGAACTTTAGTCACGAACCGCATAATTTTTGGTCGCATATTTCCTGACCTGAAGCAGCAAAGCTTCCCTATGAGGACCCGTGCCTCGTCGATACGGTTCTGTATTCTCCTCTGCCAAGCGGGGACCGCCAACGTTGGGCCTGTGTGTCTCGCGCGGTTGTTGTTTTCGAATTTGACACCGGCCATTCGACATGCGGCGATCGCCGCACAACAGAGGAGTGAGTGGGTATCGACTAGGCTCTCGCTAGATTCCATATATGGTTTTAAATGGGAATTCATGGTCCCCACAATGCTCATATTTTTTCTATTTGTGGGCAAGCGCGGTATTCGCGGCCTAGTTACAAAGCTTACCGATCGAAACTCCAAAATCGCCCGCTCCAGGGCGCTTCTCATTTGCTCATCATCCTGGGTACTTACGTCTCCCACTACTACCTCACCCCCGTCCTCTGCTGAAGGTGGTGGCTGTGACAGCAGCTCACTTATATTCGCCACTTCACATACAGGGGCGTGTGGTGAGCGGAGCGCGTCCGACAAGGCGCAGACAGCGTCTGCGCGCGGCTGCGAAGAAGCGGGAGCTATGGTAGTAGGAAGCGCATCTAGGCGCAGTCGTTCCATCACGGCGTCATCCACGAACTTCCGTGTCCGGATGACGCGTACCTGGTCTGATAGACGCTGGGCTGAAAAAGACATTGTCGGTTCAAGAGCCTGAAACTCAGTAAGCAGTCTTGCTCGAAACATGGTCCGGTTGGTTTCTCCCTCTGTGGCCCTGTAGTACGACGTCATGACTTTCATATTAAGGTCATAGGGCCAGCGCATACGGCGCACTACACCATCGGTAGCGGGGACTATAGGCGGAGCATGAAGCCCCGATGGCCCCAAGCCGGCCGGTGGTGGACGTCGTCCTCGTCGTAGTTCTTCTGACGGGAGCGGCGTCGTCGGCCCGTCGTCGTCGTCGCCAGATGATTCTGACGACGTCACGGCGGGCGTCGGTGGAGGGTGTGCGGTGGATGGTATCAAAGTGGCGACTCGTGGGCGCAGGCGGCGGCGGCACGGTGATGCGGGCGCGGGCGGGGAGGGCGAGGTGTCTGATGCGCTGCTGGGCCGGTGCACAGACACGCGTCGGGGGCGGCGTGTGGTGTTCCGTGCACGGTGTCCTAGTTGGGTGTTCTGACCACGGCCTGCAGCGCCGCTTGCAGCTGTACCTGCCCGCTGAGGCGCCGACCGTGTCGCCGTACGCCGGGAGCCGCCGCTGTCATGCATTGACATGTGCTGTGCTATTATTGAGGCGCCGCCGGGCTTCGGCTCCTGTGCTGGCTCGCATGCTTACTCCAGCACTGCGGGGCCGTGCGCCATTGGTGATTGTTCCGCGCTTTGTGCGGGCCCGGTAAGGCGCCTTCAGCTGCCTTTTAAATTATTTTCTTGTTAAGGGCAGATTTTGCAAAACATGTCATCTTGACAGCTTTATATTTTATAGCACATTTTATTTTTTTTATATTAATTTTACATAAAAAAAACTTAAATCTGAAATTAATATAAAATAACAAAATGGAATTTCCCCCACCGGCGGCGGCGCGGCGCGGCGGGGCGAACCCAGGCTACCGATGATGATCGGACCCGAGAGAGAGAAACTTCCGAACAATTCGAGCGGTGTCGAGCAAGACCGCCTTCTGCATCTGACCCTTGATCCAAGCAAGTGGCTCTAGCGAGAGCCTCTTTATTATTATATTTCGCCTGGGCTTCACGAGGGAAAGATCCAAGTATTTTAAAAACTTTCGTCTGCCAGGACACAAATCCTTCGGATGCCAGAGAAATCAAGTGTACCAAAGCATTTATAGGCGATAGAAGATGCACTATTAGACAATGTACCTACATACCTAGCTAGGTAATGCTTTTAAAATAAACATAGGTAGATCGAATTATGTAATAAATAACTGAATCGACTAATAATTAAAACACACACACCACGTACGCCGTATCCCGACAAACGGGGTAAGCAGAGTAATCGGTGTTGTGCTGCAAGTACTCTGGTAAATTACAGCACAACACCGACCACCACGTTCAGAACAATATGAATATAATTTACTTATAGCCGAAGTTTTGAAAAAAAAAATCAGATTTAATCTTCGGGGTGTTATATATACCACCCCAACATACTAGCACACATCACGCACGAATGTGATCGTGTCGGCCATACCTCGGGCCATACTTAAGCTAGAAACTCATTGGGCCCACGTACGCTACGCACGCGTACGTGGGCGCGTCGGTCTCCATACATTTTATATGGAAGAGTGCTGCACGCAGTTTCATTGCGCCCACGCCACCCTACGCTACGCGACACACTGCGTGCTGCACTCTTCCATATAAAATGTATGGAGACCGACGCGCCCACGTACGCGTGCGTAGCGTACGTGGGCCCAATGAGTTTCTAGCTTCAACCTCCTATACCTTGTCGGCACACAGACACACAGTAAAGGAGGCTATGCTTCGGAGTTACTGAAGTTTCGATAGTTCGTGGGGAGGGTGGAGAATACCTGAGATTGCATGCTTGCGTCTGTGGCTATTCGTCATACTCTGGAAACAAAATAATATCTCTGGGTTGGTGTATCACCCCCGGTAGGTACTGTTTGACGGTTTCTGTAATGAATGATCGTAAAATAAAAACAAAGAATGTAATAAAGTACAGTTACCAGCAACAAATACTTGTGCGTGTCGAGCGTTAGAAAGAGACAATCCGGTCGCAGAGCGTCGTTCCTGTCGCACAGAGACGTGCGAGCGTGCGTGCGAGAAACGACCCTCCACAACCGGATGGTTTCTTTGTACAGCTAAAGACACGCATTATTTCCTGACGGGACCAGCAAGCAAAAAGTGAAAAAAAAATTATAAACAATTTTTTTGCATTGCTATGCAAGTACATACCTACCTATAATTAATTCCGATAAAACAGGTAGTCAGTCATTTTAAGTACCTTTTACTACAAAATAAAAGTCAATGTTTTCACTCCTTATATTGTATTTTATTTTAGTGCTTATTTTAGTACAAACTCGGCTTCGAGTACGCTCCACCAAAAATAACCGATTGAGTGAACTTATCCACAACAAGGTACAGGAATGGCTTGTCCACTTTGAATATTTCTGGAAGAGTTCTCGCATTAAATGCGGCTTCGCTGAATGCAGACGCTTCGGTGCCTTCCTCCGTCACTTCGATTTCTGCCTTCTGTAAGAGCCTGCTGACGTACAGCGCGGTATCCGAAATGCCCCCCAACTCAGCCTGCGCTTCATCGAACAATCTCTTAACCCCTAGATCAATCAGCAGATCCTTCAAAGTGTCCAGCTCCGAAGTTATCTTGAATCGCGGAAGAAACAGCTCCACAAGAAGCGGTCCGGCATGTTCGAACTTCTTGAAAATGGCGGATAAAGTACTCTTTTCCAGATTCTCAATCACGTTCGTCAGCTGCTCGTTATGGTTCGGAAGAAACACCAACATCGAAAAACGGTTGTCCGAACCGTAGGGCATCTCCAAAACGCGCGCGCCGATATTGTCAATTTCAGCGATCGGGTAATTTCCGAACACCTCCATAAGATTGACCTGACCGATCTCGAGACCCTGCTCGTTGTAGAACGCTGATATCTGCGTCTTGGATGATTCGAACGGAGTATTCCATTGTGCTTTGAAGTAAACCGTGTCGATCAGCAGCATCAAGGCGTCCGCGAACTCACTGGGCTGCACCGCTTCATCGATATTGCCATGGGTATGTTCAGATACATATTCGTTGACAACCCTCGCTGATTCATCAAAGTCTGAAAAGTACAGGCTTTTGACCTCAGACGCGCCGAGTTTGCTCACTAAACTCAGAAATCGCTGTTTGACTTCCAGTCGCTTGTCGATGACGACAACTCCGCTCCTCAGAAAGGTAACCTCATCTCCGTGAACGCTCAGATCCTGCACCAGTTTGTAGTACTTGTCCTTGAAGCACGGCTGCCTGTGGAGGCGCAGCGTGTGTCGTAACTCCTCGTATGTTTTGCCCTCTGCTCCTTCAGAAGTCATGGCCAGCAGAGTCCATATCGAAAGCGGCGATACGACGAAGTGGTTCTCCTCTTCGTGAGCGACTCTCTTGATGAGGCCGGTGGAGAAATCGAAGATGGCTCGGCGAAATTTGGGCGTCGCAGTTCGTAGCGAGCACTGGGCGCTGGTCCCCGATAGCAAACTCGCAAGGCACACAACTGCGAGTGCTATTTTGGTCTCGAACTGCATCGTGAACGACGCGAGTTGCGGCAGCGGTGTCACAAAGATATCTGTCGACTGTCCGAGAGAGAGGTCTGAAACACTTAATTAAAGTGCCTCCTCCCGCTAGGAGACGAACGTGCGGAGATAAAATGGGTAACATTGGTCTTATGAACTTTTAATGAGATTCGTTATCTGTTTCGATTAGGCTCTTAAAATTGGCGAACAGTAATGAATGAAGTCATCGGAGACTATGTCTTCTTATTTATTACCAAAATATATATGTAAGGGTACCGTGTGGGGCCGGTACTTAAAAAGAATAGCCCCACTGCATCTCTCCCCGTGCATGTCGTAAGAGGCGACTAAGGGATAAGGACAAGATACTGCGCTAAAGGGCGACAGGCTAGCCACTTCTCACCTTGGCGCAGTCCTTCCACCTAGTCATGCAGCAGGTGGGTTCTTCGTGCCTTACTTGCTGCTTGATAATTGTCTTGTCCGTATACTGTGCTAAACGTGGTGGTCGGTGTTGTGCTGTAATTTGCCAGAGTCCTTATGGCACAACACCGATTACTCTGCTTACCCTGATTGTCGGGATACAGCGTGTGTTATGTATATATATGTAAGGGTATCTCGTTAGATATATGTATGTGATATTCTCCAGTTTATACTTTTTTTTATGGAAATCGACACGGTTGGCTACATCACTTACTACATCAGTGATGTCAGCCCATAAGACCTTGGTGAATCAGGTGCTATGTCAGTGCTTCCCTTCGGTCTGGCTGGGCGGTTACCCTGAACTGGACGGAGAACAAGGACTACATAGTCGTTTCAACCGAACTTTCTTGCAGTGCGGTGGTATCAACCCAGGCTGGTTAAATCCTAACCTAGTAAGATAAGAAGGGAGGGGCATCTACCGTTTTAAGTGCGGAATCCACGGTCAGCCTCCAACGGCCGAGCGGTTACCCATCCAAGTACTGACCGCGCCCAGGTGTGCTTATGATCACGACCCATAGTCGACTGATCGCATCACTGAGCTTTATATTTTATTTTAAGTTCAGTGGTCTTAATTATATAGCTCATAAAAATGTGCAAAAATAGTGTTCACCCTTTTCCTAGGTTTCTAAAACTAAAATATTTATTTAAAATGCGTTAGTACTTAGATAGATATTATTTAACCATAGATTACAGGAAAAGCCGGGTTTCATCGGCAATTTAATAGTTGTGGGAAATAAAAGTATCATCATCAATCAATCAATCATCAATCAATACTAGTAATAAATTTGTAAGGGATGGTGATGGAGTAAGTTACTTTGTTTTATGAGATACTGCGTTTGTAGACTCGATGTATGATACTATAGCTGAATTGACGATTTTTAGAAATCTTCTCTGTATGTATGTATGTATGTTCATCCATAACTCCTAAAGCAATCATCCGAATTCGATGAAATTGAGTACAAGCACATTTAGCCATACGAGACACAGGATAGGCTTCAGTACGCTAAGATGTAGCTCTCATACACACCGAATTATTCCGCGCGCCGAAATAAAGGTACAGTAGCGGGCTTACTTGCTTTATTCTTTTTAAATACGAATTTAACGCGAGCGAAGACGGGGGCAAAAGCTAGTAAAAGAATAAAAGTGGGTAGAAACTTACGATAGCCTATTAACCTATTTTGTGTTTGCGCTATCGTAAATACGGTAATACTCGTACATACCTACAAGCGTGCGGGGCCGGTACTTAAAAAGAGTAGCCCCACTGCATCTCTTCCCATGCATGTCGTAAAAGGCGACTAAGGGATAGGACAAGATGCCGTGCTAAAGGGCGACAGGCTCGCCACCTCTCACCTTGGCACGGTACTGCCACCGAGTCATGCAGCAGGTGGGTCTTGGTGCCTAGCTTGCCGCTTGATCGATTGAATCTTGTTCGAATACTCTGCGAAACGTGGTGGTCGGTGTTGTGCTGTAATTGTGTAATTAAGTGAGTTCTTGCAGCACAACACCGATTACTCTGCTTACTCCGATTGTCGGGATTCAGCTTGTGTGATATGTATGTATGTATGTACCTACAAACGTCTAACTTGGCGTTATTCTAGTGCACACTTAAAAGTTAGCAAACAATAAAAATTCAATTCAATCAATTCGTGGTGGTACTGAACCCTCGGTGCGCGAGTCCAACTCGCACTTGGCCGCTTTTAATTTTTTTTATGTAAACCAATATGGGTGGCTGTACCGAGAGACCAATATGGTGCAGTCGACAGAGCCAACAACCAACACCTCTCCTCCCGAAATCACCATCAGTGAGGAGCCATGACAACAGATTTGCGGACTATTTGTTGGGCTGTCTAGCTTGTCTACCCAGGATAAAGTATCCGGGAAACATACTCGCCAGAAGACAGTTCCACACGCTAGGGTTGCGACAATGTAGAAAACAAAATAGCCAATGCTATTTTGAACAAAGAAGCCATGCCATACCGGAAACTTCCCTGGATTGCTGGCTATACTGGGCTAACACGACCGAGGCTGCTATGCGGCCATCTTACATCCAGTACGGTGGTATCAACTCAGTCGGCTACAAATTTGAGCCAACCACCTAGTAAGGGGCAAGGGAATGGACCTACAGTTTTACACGCCGGTTCCTAACGGCGGAGCAGCAGGTGTAGGTATGCACGTAAATTTTTTTGTCAGAAAAAAAAACTTATTGGTACCTCATTCGAACCTCATACCTCACGCATGAGTAGCCGATGCCCAAAACACTCGGCCACCCGCCGCCCGCTTTAACAGTAACATGAACAGTAACCAGGCAATTACATAATTTTTAAGAATAGCGAACCTAACCTATCTAACCTACAAAAATTATAAAACCGACGCGAGACGGTTCCTTTTATTCGTGATTTCTTTATCGACAACTATAATAGGAATGTTATCTGGCCGAACTTTGACATTTGCTCTTTCGTATAATAATATACTAAATAACTTACTTACCCGAAAGATATACACAATATTATATATTTTTATGGAAACTGACACAGTTGGCTACATCACCTAACTACATCCGTGATATCAGCCCATAAGACCTTGTTGAACAAAGTGCCATGTCAGTGCGTCCCTTCGGTCGTGCCGGCTACACTGAACATACGTTGAGTCTGGCCATCATCGTTATGTGCCGCAAATATGGCAACCCTAATTTAAACAAAACCGATCCTGGTCACACTGATCCTATTTCGAATAGATAAAGTTGATATTTATTTAATTTGTTTTCCTTAATATTTTTTTTATGTAAACTAACACGGTTGGCTACATCACCTACAACATCCGTGATGTCAGCCCATGACACCGGGTGAACTAGGTGCCATGTCAGTGCTTCACTTCATTTCATCTCGGCTACACTGAACTGGACGGAAAACACGAACTATTTACATAGCCGTTTCGACCGACGACGTTTCATTCAGTGCGGTTGTATCAACCCGGGCAGGATAAACCATACCACCAAATTTAGAAGGCGTTACATATATGTAAAAGCACTGCCTTCATACTGCCTGTATGACTTTTTCATTTCATTTATAGATAATGAATTCATTTTTCTCTGAGATTTTAGTTGCTAGACCCGAGTTTTTAATTTTTTCTGACGCAGGCAGGTCATTGTATGTACCACGAGTATGTACCTAGGTATGTACCATAGACGTATTATAATATTACGCGTTACATATGTAATTTTATGACATGTAGATTTACAAATTTTCATAATTCGAAAGTAATGCATTGCTAATGTATTTGTAAATTATTATATTGTTTAAGACAATGTTTTAGATAGTATACGATTTTGTAGGAATAAAATATTTTGTTTATTTATTTATAGAGTGTTAGCAATTAATATTATTAATGTATCTTTAGGAGTCAGGCTTAAACTAAGTGTCTTCATGATTATAGGGAGACGTAAGCTGTGCCTGATACCCATTCCCTAAACATAAGTTAATTTTAAGTTCATAATTTATTTTTATTTTATATAGGTACTTAATTATTTTATTTCGTATAACCTTTTATAAGTATTTTTTCTTGTGTTTTCTGAATATTTTATTTAAAATTTGAATTGATTTATCAAGTTGTGTCTAGAAATGTATACTGTCATATTTTAAACAAATCTGGTTCTTACATTCAGACCAAGCAACGATGTCCAGATTTTAATGTCAAAAGTTCGCAGACACTATCAGCTCTTTGGAATTATATTTTTTGCCGTCTTGTGCCACAGAGATATTTTGTACAGTACGTACCTTACTTATACAATACTTAGATATCTATCTAAGGGGCCCCCTCACGACCGATTGTAATATCACCAACTAAACTATATTATTTGTAATTTTTTTTTCATATAAGTATTATATATTTGTAAGCCATACTTAAATTTTACAACATTAAATAATAAACTAGTTGGTCTATTTAAAATAATTTTGACGATATAATTATTCTGATACACAAAAAAATTTTTTAGAAAAAACAAATTAGGTGAACTTTAATTGCTCATAAAAATGTATATGTACACATGGAAATTTTATATCAAAATTGAATTTTACGTTCTCATTTTATACGAAAATGATACCAAACTGTACCTAGTAGGTAAACTTTTTTAATTATTTAGCTCAGATTGGCGCGCGGCGGACGCTATGAAACCCCCCTCCCCCCCGCTACCAGCGGGCGGCTCGGCGGTAGCTACCGGGCTTAATCAGCTCAGATGGACCCGAGGAATACCTTAGCCAACTGATTTGCTTTAATCATTCAGCGCTAGGTACCTCCCAGTAATCCTTGAACTATATTAGGTATTCAGCCGAATAGTGGAGGTACAACCATTTCAAAATATACACTGTTCTAAAAAAAATTACAAATAATTTGAAAAGAAAATAATAATTTATATACTATATTATCAAATCTAAGGACATGTACATGGTGTATCGTGAAAAATAATAATAAAGAATAAAAATAAACTAAAAAACACCTAAACGCATAATGTACCTACAACAATGTTTTGAGACAGTGAGCTATCTAGATTGTAGCTATTCAGCGACAACGATACTGTGAGCGTAATCGAGCGAAGATTAATTAATTATATTGGCAATTTTTAAAATTACGTTTAAATTATTCTTGACAACCTTACGAAAGCTATTCATTATTTTTGAATTTTGATCATCTATTTGGTTATATATTTTATATAAAATAAATTTTAATTTTTTTTATTACCGACCTTTTTTAATTTTAATAACCTGACAATTCTATTGAAGCTAATACCTACATTCGTGTTATACTTGAACTTTGAATATTATGAATTTATATTCAACGTTCGAGTCTAGATACCCAAGACTGTCAACATTTCAGATAAGTAGGTAGGTAGTTATGCCACAATATCCCCCCCTTTATTTATACACTACTACTACCTACCCTAGACAATGATGGATAGTTTATAGTTCTTATTAATTAGCTCTTCGAGACTGCAACCAGGAAACTAATAAGTCTTATTATACCGACTGCAACCCCTGAACTACCTCCTTTCAACATTAAACTCTGGAACACTCTCCCTGCTCACATATTTCCCCCCAACCAAGTATAGTCTCGGATCCTTCAAGAGAGGCTTGAATAGGCACCTGACAGGCCAATCGCGTCCCCCGAATGCGATCGAATGTCCAAGGGCGTCGTTAGACACATTATAGGTGGTTCGGCGCCACATGTAGAGGTTACTATAAAAACCTTTTTTTAAGAATTATCGAAATCGGTTGGCGTGGTAAGTATAGAATTATTCGTACATTTGTCATGCAAGTGATTTTTTGTTTTGTTTTTTATAGTAAGCGCGACATGTAGCGCCGAACCACCCATAAGGTGTCTAGCGACGCCCATGGACATTCGGTCGTATGCGGGGACTGGGAATGCCATGCCGGCCTGATGCAAAATTTAAGAGTTTCATGATTTTCTCATGGATTCTATAATCAGAACTTATATGGGACCAACTACGAGGCACCCCCTTTCAAGTAAAAGAGGAATAATCGAAATCGGTCTACGTGGTAAAGAATTATAGCTGAACAAAAAAAAAATCCGACGAATTGAGAATCTCCTCCTTTTTTTTTTTAAGACAGTTAATTATTGTTTTATAGAATTTGCATTACTATACATATCTTTAAGTATAAAGAAATGTTCATATTTCTCCATAAAATACAATTTTGAAATCACGTGAGCAGAAAATCCAAATAAGTAATAATTTTGGTGGTGGTATTTTTTTAACAAAAGTCCGCCTGCTGCAGTTGTACCACTGGCGCAGTTGTTTAGACAACATATTATGCGGTATGTTCCAGGTCCGCCTAGAATATTCCCTAGAATAATAGCCTTCCGCAGGTCTTGCAACCTTTGTACTAAAGGAAGATAGGTCGAAACGGGTGCCCACGAAAGATAGTCTGTGTTTTCCTTGAAAATCAACTGAGCAAGCAATGGATAGGGTACATACTGTTCGTCGCGTAGGTGCGTCGTCAATATTTTTCTAAATGTCTTGTCTGTATCCAAAGCAAAAATCGACCTAACGTATTGTAGCGCCAGTGAGTTTGCAATAGTTTGCATCAGCGATACACAAGAGATTTGAGCCCGGGGAATGGGGATTGTAGCTAGGGAGCTGGCGTACAGTTCGGTATACGATTCGCTTAAGTTGAATATCGATAGGGTTTTAAAGTTTAGAACAATACGAATCGATTTGGTCCAGTCAAAAAAAAACAGGGTACGAGTACCAAATCATTCGCTCATGTCTGCCTCTGAGGCTGATGGTCAAAATCATCTTGAAAACGAATAAAATCCTTGAGGCAGACATCCAGGGCTCTGTATTGTCACGCGACGTACTTGTGAAAATGTAAAAAAAGACTACTAAGTCATTTGCACATGGTTCTAGATGGGTCCATACGATTCATGATGACTCCAGAATAAAAAAAAAATATGTCAGACAGTTTCCTCACAGATTTTAAGCTGATTGATTGTTTACTTGATGCTTGGCGCGAGCGTCGAGCTTTTCAAACAAAATATTCAAATGGTCTGCCTTCGGAATATCAGAGGCCTGAATGTCAACCTAATTGATGTTCTTATTTTTCTGTAAGACATCAAAGCATCAGTCCCAGAGGCAGACGTGAGAACATGATATAGCAACTTTTATTTATAAACATTTTTGAGGCGCTGTCAATTGCCAACGCAGAGGCAACATACTGGCATACCATTTTTCTGTGGTTCTTCATTATTGCCTATAATCGAACAATTCAGGTCTGCCAAGTGTGCAAATCATACACACTTTTTTAAGACATTAAAAAAAAATATTACTACAAAAGTCAGAGCCCGAGATGCTTCTTCGATTTTTTTCGTTTTCAGAAGGATTCTGAGCGTCATCCTCAGAGACAGACATGAGTTAAATCATACATACCCCCTTTTTTTTAACAAATTTGAAGCGCTCTCAATTGACAAGGCAGAAATCATATAGACATTTTGCTCGCCAGCTCCCTAGCTATTGGGGATGGGGATGCGTTCCCGTCTAGGATATTCAGTCCTGCTTGTTTCAGTCAGTGAAGGCGGGGTTGCGCTCCGCAACGGACGTGTTTTTCGCTACGTTGCCGAGTCGCGAACACGCTGCGGACAAAAGGCGGGAAAAAAATCTTGATCTTTTATGTCTGTTTTTGAACTTTTAGTTCGGTTGGAATTCGATTTCTTCTGCTTTATAAGTTTGTAAGTTTAAATTTGGAATTGTTTTTATTTTAGTTGGAGAATTGGTTTTCTTTTTATTAGTTCTAGTTTTATTTAAGACTTAAAGGTTGTATTTTATAAAACTAAATAAAATTGTAGTTTTATGTTTTTTGTTAAAGAAAAGTTGATCTTTCTTTATTTTATTTTTATTTAAGTAAACTTAAGTTTATATTTTTATGATTTTACTTATAATTTACATTTAAATTGATCAACTATGAACAATGTTATAGAGAAAGTGAATGAGCTACGAGCGTACTTATGTGTTTATTGTTAGAAAAACTCTAGGACACATCAAGTGGTTAAGGTTTATAAACTGACAAATAATAATTATTAGTGTTTATATAAATAGTGTATGTAGTTTCCTCGTTAGTACAGGTAAGATAATTCCAAATGACATAGCATTTTTAAATGTTATTATGTTTTATAAATGTTTAGGTTTTTAAATGTTATATTGTTTACAACAATTTTATGTTTTTGAAATATTGTGTTTTAATAATTAGAAAAATATCGCAGACTTACATAAAAAAAAGCGGACAAGTGCGAGTTTAACTCGCGTTGAAATTACCGGGGCGGGAAAACTCAATTTTGGTATATTTTCTTTAATAACTTTTAAACTATGCATTTTATAACTACATATAAATAAAATATTTGTATGCTTTATTAATATGACAGATGACGAAAGTGAAAAAGAAAGGTTTTCTAATTTGTCCCCCAAAACTGACCCCCACAATCTAAATTCCCCTTTACCCCTGTCATCAAACTCTTATAGTTACCAAATTTTAACTTTTTTCGTCCAGTAGATTTAGAGAAAAGAAGCATGACAGACGAACGGACGTATGGACAGATGTAACAGACATGACAAATCAAATCAAATCAAATCATTTATTGTGTACAAAAGAACAATCAAAAACAAGTACAAAAACAAGTTTCACATAAATTTACATTTTTGAGATGCTTCGAGAGTATCTTAACCTATTTTAGCGACATTCGAGACAAAACACTAGACTTGCGTCTGTTTTGTTTTGTTCGGTTTGAAGTTTGGCATGAGTTTTATGCGCCTGCTTATTACCTAATCGTTTTATGCGCTGTGTATATGTGTGTGCAGGATATACTTATGTATGTAATTTTTTTTTAATGTTCATATTGTGTTTAAAAGATAAATAACAAAAAGTATAATGCTTTTTTTTTTTATGAATTTTTGAATTTAAATGGTTTGAATAATCTATAAAAATAAGAAATAAAAGTATTATAATTAGTATAAATATTTAAGGTGAGATAAAGTAATTTTGAAAATTTTGTGTTGATCACACTGTTGGGTACTCTAAATAAATAAAATAAATAAAAATAAAATAAAGTACAAGTGTTGGTGGTAGTAAGTTAAAGCAAATACACCTATTTGATTTGTTGACGTACTTGTGCTTGTATAAATAATGCGTGTGAATGACTTAATTATATGTGTAGGTATTTATATGTGTAGGTATGTATATGTGTATTTTATTTCGGCAGAAAAGTGAGCATGTGCTCACATTCCATTTGTGATTGATGAGTGTTTTTTTTTCCTTTTTTGAGGTACGGAACCCTAAATCCAATAAAGCTATTCAATAGGTCAATAATTCCTAAGATGTCCTACATTGTATAAAATGTACATAGAGTACAAAAAAAAGAGCATACTTTACATAAGTTTAGTTTCAAGAAGATAGCTCGAATCGTTTAGGAGCTATAGGCTGTGACATACAGATGAACGGACGGGCGGACGGATATACGTAACTCATTTTATAAGTATTCTTGCCAGCATCGCTGGCTACGGAACCCTAAAACGTAATAGAGGTGCGGTCTCATGCAAAATAATGAAGAAAATAATTTAAAAATTCTTTCAAAAAAAAGAAAGAAAGAAAAAAAAGAAAGAATTTTTTTTCTTTCTTTTCTCGAAAAAATATTTTCTTTCTATCTTTCTTTCAATTCTTTCACTTCAAATTGATAGCCACCAAATTTATTTAATTTGTTAACTCCTTATACAAATTTTCTCGTAATTTAAATGTTTACTATGCTATGATATGACAGATGTATGCCCCTAGCGGGTACTTGGCATACATACATACATACATGCATATATACATACATACATACATACACACACCGCCAAAATCATTACCTTCCTTTTGACTTCACTGTAGTCGGGTAAAGCAAACCAAATATATTTTTCATGCGCTCTTATTGAAGCTCGTTCGCTTGGTTGCAAACATAACAAAAACTAAAACAAATTATCTATCTCTCTGTCTCACTGTACTCGTACATCGGTGTAGTTTTTTAACGGACTATAACGTTTCAGTGACCTCGTTCTGCGGATCCAGCGGAGCCACCCAGCGCTCCGTCGCGTAGTCTGCGACAACAAAGAACTATTCTTCAAAATATAGACCTACTGAATAAAATTATGAAAGAGCCTTGAAGATACCACAAAAGCCTGGTTTTCTCTATTCAGCCTTTTTAGAGTTCCATGTAGGTATATGTATATTTTTTATGGATAGCGCGACATGTGGCATCGTTTCACCTACAAGTAGGTGTCTAACGATGCCCATGGTCATTCTGTGATGCATGGGGATTTCGAATGCCATGCCGGCCTGACAGGAGCCTTTTCACGCCCCTTTCGAAGAACCCCAGGCAGTACTTGGGAGGAAATAGACGGGGAAATAGTGCGTTCCACATTTTCCCGGTTCTGTGAATAAAAGACCCACAGAAACGGTTGGTTTCGCATCCGTGGTAGATAGATTGAATAGGGGTGCATCCCCTGCCCAGTACGCGTAGTGCGGAGGTGGAATGGGGACGGCGGAATCGCGTTATACAGCTCCTCCGAATACTCCCCATGAAATAGACGATAGAGCACACTTAGGGAGCCGACGACGTCCCTACGGAGTTGCCAGTGGTTCTAAGTCGCGAGTCACCGCAGGGTTACCCACTAGTCGCACGGCAAGACGGCATGTATTCCATGTATTAAATGTAACTTTTCGTAGGCCATAAAAAAGTAATTTATTAATAAATAACTGAAATCTTAGAATATCTAAACACATGCTTTATTATATTATACACTGGCTTTTGCGCGCGGCTTCGCTCGCATAGCCTGACGGTCCATTATAAATATTGGTCAAAGCATTTTTAAAATGGAATGAGTATTTTTGGAGATGATCTCCTACTTACATCCAAACTTACAAACTTACTAACTTTGCCTTTTTCTAATATTAGTGTATATAACGCTCGGTGGAGCTGTTTAACGCGATCCCGCCGTCCCCTTTCCAGCTCCGCACCACGCGCACCGGGCAGGGTATGCATGCATCCCTACACGCTGGACTTACCGCGGTCGCGTACTAACCGGTTCTGCAGATTTTTCCCGTCGCCCTTTAGCACGGCATCTCGTCCTTATCCATTAGCCGCCTTTTACGACCTGCACGGGGAGAGACGCAGTGGGGCTATTCTTTTACCGACCCCACACAGTACGTGAAGAGATATCTACAGAGATAAATAAATAGACTATAGCCCACAAAACAGCTAGACTGGGTTGGTACCACCGTACTGGATGTAAGATGGCCGTATAGCAGCCTCGTTTGTGTTCTCCTCTAGTCCAGTATATCCAGCAATCCAGGGAAGTCTCCGGTATGGCACCTACCTTCTCGGAGGTGATATTGGCTGGTCGGAGCATGCGCTTTGGCCCCTCCAACTCAGCCACTCATACCGGATTACATAAAAAAAAAAAACTAGTATTTAGCATAGAAAACTATCCCTAGATGTCCATGATAGCTTTCTAGGTCACAATGCTGTAACGTCGAGCTGTAACGTTGTTTTGGTTACGCGAAACCGCAAAACTTTACAAAAAACAAAAAACAGCCTCTACAAATTCAGACCACCCGCGTCCAGTTGTTCCTCTATTTTCCGGCCGTCCTTTTGAAATATTCGTCCCCGTTTCCTCTCGCTCGTTTTTCCATCTGCCTCTCACTTCAGCTGGCTCTCGTTGGAATGAAAATAGGCGGCGACTATTTCCGGGAAATTCGCGCGTTTTTTTAAGCTCAAACTAAATCGTATATTTTTTTGATTGACGATGCTGGTTTAATTTGAATGTGAGCCGAGTTAAAGAAGATACATTTCAATTAAAATTTAGTTACCGCGCCCAGGCTTTTGTGTATATTTTGGGGTACTGTGTAGTATGAAAGATTATTAATTTGTAAAAAACTCCCGTTTCTATGTTACAACCTTCAAGATTAGAGGAATACGTGAAATAGAGAAGCGATCACATACAAAATAATTCAAAATTTCCGGCACACACACAATTGATAGCAGCCACATTCACGCCATGATTTTATTACAATTTCTCGTGACTATACCCTAACCCCGTCTGAATTATTTTTTTACTCGCAGCCTTCAAGGTCCACAAGTTTAAGTCGTACATTATACTATACGCATTATTATATACCTCTTGCATTAAACTATCACTAATGGCATTTTTATAAATATTTTGTAATTTCTTTAAACTTGTTGTTTTTAAGTCGTAACATAGTTCGGTAAACTCTGGAACGATCTCCCTGACCAAATATTCCTCCGCCCCAAGTGCGTTAAACAGCTCCTCCGAGCACTCCCCATGGAATAAGCTATATAACAGACTTGCGACGGGAGCCGACATCCATACGGAGTTGCAGTGGTTCTAGATCGCGGGACACCTCAGGGTCACGCACTAATCGCACGGATCGACGCTGGATTTTTATTAATATAAACGAGTTAATTAAACTGAAAAAATAATTTAAACATGTTGTTAGTTTTGCTTTTAGGTTACGTAAATACGTCAAGCACTAAACCGATGTTAATCATAAATAGCTGTTAATCTAAATCAAAGAGACTCTTGGTCCTTCGTGTATTTCATACTAATTACAACGTATTGAAGCGAACCCTAATTCGGTACAACGTTTCTCCCAAAACTAATTTAAACCAGCGCCCGCCGCGGCGACCTACGTCATTAATTAATTTTTGACAGTTTAATGAAAAACAAACATATGAGAATATTAAGGGTTCATTAAGTTCTGACTCTGACCCCGTAGGAATGGGGTTGGTAATAAACCAGCATACGTATGTACATCACACGCGAGCGACCGTAAATTTAAATGAATTATTCGATATTTGAATTTTTGTACAAATTAATTAATTAATCATTAGTCAAACTTTAGGCCCGAGTTCTATAGGTAGATACGTACCTTTCTAGGGTTCCGTCCTATGGGAAATATATTTTTTTTATAAAATACGACTACGAAAAACTTTTAATGACCTATAATGACTTGAGATATAATATGATATCGTTTACGCAAACGCAGCTCGGCGTTCGGCGGCACCCTAACTTAATTTATTTGAGAAGGATTATCATTTACCTGAACGCAGCTCGACCTTCGTTCGGCCTCGCCCTTAGTAACTTTCTTTATGAAAGTATATGGTTTAACTATACGGAGGTCCGCCTTCGGCATCGTCATTAGTTACTTCGTTTCTTCGAGAAAAATATCGTTTACCTGAAAGGAGCTCGGCCTTCGGCCTCGCCCTTAGTTGCATAGTATTCGAGAAGGCTGAGTTGCGTTGAGGCTAATGATAAATAGCCTGAACGCAACTCAGCCTTCGGCCTCGACCATAATGACTTACTTTCTTCTTTTGAAATACGAATTTTACGCGAGCAAAGCCGCGTGCAAGCTAGTATAACATAAAATTACGAGTTGGTCACTTAAACCGTCGATACTCTTGCTTCAGGAAACGCTACTTCAGTACTTGGGACTACTATATGGAGGAATTCTATATTTGAATTTATTTATACAAGTCGTTTGTTGTAACGTGTGGTGCCAGTAGTTAAAAATAATAGCCTCCACTGCATCTCTCCCCCTGCATGTCGCAAAGGCGACTACGGAAAAGGATAAGATGTCGTGCTGAAAGTTTTTTTTATGGAAACTGACACGGTTGGCTACATCACCTACAACATCCGTGATGTCAGCCCATAACACCGGGTGAACTAGGCGCCATGTCAGCGCTTCCCTTCATTTCATGTCGGCTACATTGAACTGGACGGAAAACACGAACTATTTACATAGCCGTTTCGACCGATGACGCCGCGACGTTTCAGTGCGGTGGAACCACAGGGTGGAACCGACCCGAACGGGATGAACCTTGCCACCTAGTAAGGTAAGAAGGGAAGGTACCTAAAGTTTAACGTGAAATCCGAACCACTATCAGCCTCCAACGGTCGAGCGGTCACCCATCCAAGTACTGACCGCGGTCAGGGTTGCTTAACAACAGTCGACCGACCGCACCACTGAGCAACCGAGGCTGACAAAAGGTGTCAAAATTAGGTGTCTGTGCACACTCGACAAGTCGTAGTGTATTAAGAAATTTAGGAATAATGTGGTTTTGTACCTTGTAGTATTGTCCATCGAGCAAAAAATTGCCTTCGTCCAATACATAAATTGGTAAAAAAGTTTCAATAATACTGTGGTTTGAAGCGAACAGGAGGGCTACACTACAATATCTTAGTTGTTACAAAAGTAAACTGACAATAAAGATACCTATATTATAGATGTACAAGCTGTGCTGCGGCTCCGCCCGCTCTCATATTTCACTTCACTGCTAACCTCATAAGCTATTTAGCGTAATAGTAAGTCGCCTATAGTTAATGGGAAGAATCAAGCTATCCGTAGAATTTTGTTTTATTAAAATCGGTTCAGTGGTTCTCGAGTTATAAGCGGACAGACACTCAGACAGACAGAAAGCAGACGTTGGATTTTATTATAGGTAAGGAAGGATAGATTGTGCTGAACGCTTGCTACGCTTATTTTGTATATAGGCTAGCTAGACCTCCATCCTTGCCCTAAATCCTTACTGGTGACACCCGTCAAATAAAGCGACAGTCACGGCCGCGGTTAATTTAATGTAAAGTTTATATAGTTGGGGCTTGCAGCGCCCGATATGACTATCGAGCCCATCTTAATGGAAGGTTGGCTTAGGACTAGGTTGGAGAAAGTGTGGAAGAGGAGTTTTTGGACTGAAAATGACAAATATGACCTAGCCTAAGGCAGATTTTTTAAGCGAAGCTTTTTAACGCACTTTCAGCATGGGGACCCAACTCAGAAAAAAGTGAAACGACACGAAAGTATGAACGGAAGTTGCAGCGCTACTCTTTGGCTGGGCAGCGCAAGAGTACGGTACGCGGGTCCAACCCAACTTCAATTTAAACTTTCCAAACAACATTTCAAAATAAAAATAGTTCCTTAAAATTGGGATCAAAAGATAACCCAACAGAGTACGCAGGCCCTAACCAACTTCAATACTTTCCAAACAACATTACTAAATAAAAAAAGTTCCTTAAAATTGGGATGAAGAGATAACCCAACAGAGTACGCAGGCCCTAACCAACATCAATTTAAACTTTTCAAACAACATTTCTAAATAAAAAGAGCTCCTCAAAATTGAGGTCAAAACATTACCCAACAGAGTACGCAGACCCTAACGAACATCAATTTAAACTTTCCAAACAACATTTCTGAATAAAAAGAGTTCCTCCAAATTGAGATCAAAAGATTACCCAACAGAGTACGCAGACCCTAACCAACTTTAATTTAAAGTGTCCAAACAACATTTCTATATAAAAAGAGCTTCTCAAAATTGACATCAAAAGATTACCCAACAGAGTACGCAGGCCCTAACCAAATTTAATTTAAACTTTCCAAACAACATTTCTAAATAAAATAACTCCTCAAAATTGAGGTCAAAACATTACCCAACAGAGTACGCAGGCCCTAACCAATATCAATTTAAACTTTCCAAACAACATTTCTAAATAAAAGTAGTTCCTCAAAATTTACATCAAAATATTACCCAACAGAGTGCGCAGGCCCTAACTAACTTCAACTTAAAGTTTCCGAACAACATTTCTAAATAAAAAGAGTTCCTCAAAATTGACATCAAAAGATTACCCAACAGAGTACGCAGGCCCTAACCAACTTAAATTTAAACTTTCCAAATAACATTTCTAAACAAAGAGAGTTTCTCAAAATTGAGATCAAAATATTACCCAACAGAGTACGCAGGCCCTAACCAAGTTTAATTTAAACTTTCCAAACATCATTTCTAAATAAAAGCAGTTCTTCAAAATGTACATCAAAAGATTACCCCACAGAGTACGTGGTTCCTATCCAACTTCAATTTAAACCACACGCAGCGTGTTCGTATGTACTCCGTCGTATCTCGTTATAATGAGTGTTTGCTCGCCACGTCCCGCGGGATGTGCGAGGGATGACTGGCCGAGGATGGCCTAGTTATTCCGAGACGATAGTACCGCTTTGCGGGAAACACCCGGGAGCGGCATTCACTAATGTGCGATTTACACTGATGACCAAAATGCTGGTGAAAACAAAAGCTGTCGGCTAGCACAAAACGCTGAGGCCCTGGGCACAGGCTGTTGTTGGACAGGTTGCGGACTCCAGTGGCAGTAAAGGCTTCACCCCCGGCTCTCGGCTTCGGTCGGGGGTTCCTTCGGGTGGACGGGTGGTGGCTCGGATCGGCTGGGGAAAGGCTTCAGTCTGTGTTTCCCATGGGATTATTTCGGAAGAACGGTACAGCTATGGGGCCTCGATCTGGCATACATGATCATTGTACTCGCAAGAGTACAGGGATAGACGTCTGGATTTTATACCCACAAGGCTGGTATTTCTGGACGTCTATAAACAAAACGTAAGAGAGAACAAAATGATAGTAAATCCATTGATTACCAAAATCGCGTGACCAGTCACAGAGCGACACGCTGCGCGCCAGGCCGCTTAGTCCGAATCCGTTTAGAGTTAGCGGGGTCGCTCAAAATTGCTAAAAAGGGTTGAGGTGTCGTGGGACACACGACAGAAGCCTCGGTAGCTCAGTGGCGCGGTCGGTCGACTGGTTGTTAAGCAACCATGAGCGCGGTCAGTACTTGGATGGGTTACCGCTCGACCGTTGGAGGCTGACCGTGGTTCTCTTACTGTAGGTTTCTTCCCTTCTTACCTTACTAGGTTGTAGCGGTTTGTCCCGCCCGGGTTGGTAACACCGCATTGAATGAAACTTCGTTCGAAACGGCTATGTAAATAGTTTTTGTTTTCCGTTCAGTTCAGTGTAGCCGACATGAAATGAAGGGAAGCGCTTTGCATTTTGTATTAAGAAAATTTCCCTGTTATTTGGAATAAGGTGACGAAACTCTCTCACAGAAAGTAATTTCAGTTCGTACTGAAACGTGCAAGAAACCTGGAAATAGCACAGTTTCCTCTTAATTTTCTTTTAAAATAATTCACAAAACATCAAAGCGTGTACGGCAATATAAATATTCAACGTAAAACGTGTACTTCTTAATATTCCTCTCAAAGCATGTAATTCTATAAAAAGAAATTGTCAAGTAAAAACGTTTAAAAGTCCAATCTCGTAAGTGAAATAACTCTGGCCGCCGATAATGAAAATTAGTTTCTCGTTATGAAGACAAAAAAGAAAATATTAAACGACCAATTTCACCTCGGTCTGCCTTCATCTCTGCCTTCCTTCCTCCTTTCTGGCGGTACGGTCTGCATATAAACATTCTTGGTATTTGGCTTACCATGGTTGGAATTGCACTTTCACTATCACTTTCTCTTTCACTTTCACTTTCACTTTCACTTTCACTTTCACTTCACTCACTTTGGCCGACGTTTCGGACTAGCGCGTGCAGTCCATCATCAGGGCGAGTGCCTGGCTGCGATCGGACCCGCGATTGACAAAACACCAAACGCGAGCGGCTGTGAAGATTCGGCTTGGGATTGGATGGGAATGCTCTTTTTCACTTGCAATGCCCACAATATAGATAATGTACATACGCACCATACGTTGTATCCCGACTATCGGGTTATGCAGAGTAATCGGTGTTGAGCTGTATATACTCTTGTAAATTACAGCACAACACCGACTAAAAGGAAAGTATTAGAACAAGTAGACCTTTTGCATGACTTTTTATTTTTGTTTATATGACATTCGGTTTTTATCTTGAATTGTATGCCAAACAGTATGGCGCAAAAAAAAATATAGGTTTTTTTGTTATATGTTTTTATTCAAACCTCACTAATTTCAAATTCAGTTTTTTCCAAACAGAAATCAAAATTCTTTTTTATGTCAAAAGTCTGAGCTCTTTTTGTTTTATAAGTTTCAAACAAAAAAAAAACAAAATGCAAGCCTGTATTGAAGGCAGGCAGACGTGTCTGTTTTACGTAGGTATGTTTTTTTTATGGAAACTGACACGGTTGGCTACATCACCTACAACATCCGTGATGTCAGCCCATAACACTGGGCTGTGTTTAATTCGCGCGGGCGGTGTGGCCCGATAGTTGTTCTGTGGTGCTACCCCTACGAACATAAATAGTGGGGAGGTGGCTAACCTGTCGCCCTTTATTTTTTAGCCCGCATGTAGTCTGAAAAACCACCCTGAAAAACAGCTTCGCTATTTTGAATAATGAATTAGCTGAGTGGGCTCCATTTTCGTCACCAATAAGTACCTTTTATTTGTTTGTTTTGGAAAATATGTACATACCACACGCTGTATCCCGACAATCGGGGTAAGCAGAGTAATCGAAGTTGTGCTGCAGGTACTCTTGTAAATATCAACACCAACACCGACCACCACGTTTAGAAAAGTATTCGGACACATAACTATCAAGCCGCAAGTAAGGCAAGAAGACCTACCCGCTGCATGACTCGGTGGAAGGACCGTTCCAGGGTGAGAGGATGCTATCCTGTCGCCCTTTAACGCGGCATCTTGTCCTTATCCCTTAGCCCTTTTTATGAAATGCAAGGGGTGAGATGCAGTGGGGCTATTATTTCAAAGTACCGGCCCCACACGGTACAAATATGTGTAAAATATGGTGTGACGAATAAATAATTTTTCTTTCTTTCGTAATTAATATTTGGAAACGTTTCTTTGCCTTCCACATAATATTTCTTTCAGTTTTAAAAACCTGCCGTCTGTGCTATCGCTACCGTCCCAAATAACACCTGACTCGTTTTAATTTCCCTGCTTGTCGTTGCGGAAATAAAGTGCTTCTGCTGAGAAAGCATTTTCCCTTCCCCCAAAGCCTTCGGCTTGGAGCGCCTGCATTCCGCCTAAAACTTACGAGATTTGCCTAATATTTAGGGATCTGAAGTACCGAGTAGGATCTCATGTTTTTAGAAAGTTTTTAGTGTATTTCTGGGAAACAAAATATTTAATTTTATATTTGTTCTGGTACTCTAAGATTTTATAGTTATCAGCAGCAATGAAGTTTATGTTGGATTAAAAAAATATTTTACAATTTAAAAGGCATTTTTAGGATTCTTGAGTATCTAGTTATTTTATTTTGTGGGTTAAATTTAGTTATGTTATAATACATTTTAAAATTAATTTACGAAGATAATTGCATTTATTGGATAATAAAATAAGTGTAATTATAATGAATAAATATATTTAAATAAAACTATCCTGCAAATATAGCTAATTAAAAATTACAAATTTAAAAAACCCCCGACTCTTAAAAAGTCAAAAATAATTTCCGTTTACTTACTTAAAGGAGTCGGTAGACCGCTAAGTAAATTCCCGCGCAACTTTTGAGTCTTTATATTTAATTTACTTAGCGGTCCCCCGACTCCTTTAAGTAAGTAAACGGAAATTATTTTTGACTTTTTAAGAGTCGGGGGTTTTTTAAATTTGTAATTTAACTTTTATTTCAAGCTTTTTAAAAAAAACCGCATGCAAATCGGTCCACTTTTTAAGATAATTTTTTTTTTATTACTTAATTACTTTATTACTTGATTACAAACATAGCTAAGAACCATCCCGATTAAACAGGCTTCCTAATAAAAAAAACCGCATCCAAATCGGTCCATCCGTTTGGGAGCTACGATGCCACAGACAGACACACACACACACACACACACACACACACACACTCACACACACACACGTCAAACTTATAACACCCCTCCGTTTTTTTCGTCGGGGGTTAAAAACTAAAGATATATAAATCTAAATTAAACTAAAAATCGTACCGATGTGCGGACCGTACCCAGGTGCACTGGCTGCGGCATTTTCTCGCTGGATGGCCACACGAAAATAATATTACGAATAATTCAACACATAATAATTGTATATTATCATCAAAATGATCATCATTTAGGACAAATCGATCCTGTAAATCCTTTATTTACAGGGTTGCCAACATGTGGAATGCACCCCCACCTGCATCATTTCCTCTAATGTATGTACAGTCCCCTTGTATGTACAGGGATCCTTCAAACATAATGTGAAGGTGCACCTAGCCGACCGACATGGTATTCGCAGCCCCCGTAAATATCCGAATGCCCGTGGGCGCCGCCGGACTACACCTCTGCTTTAGTCTGGCGCGCGCCATATGTCGTGCTTACCATAAAAAAATATATAAATATTATCTGTATTGTTTTATATGGTTATTAAATCTAAAATTTATATCTAAGTAATTAAAATAAGTTTTAGAACAAAAAAAAAGTGCGTAAGTAGTACTCGCATAACCGACGAGCATACTTGAAAAATATTATGAGAGTGGAAGAGGCGACAGAGGTGTGTCAGGCAGGAACGTGGCACGTGGAGATCCGTTGTCTCTGTCTATCCCACTCGGAAACAGATGGAACGCTATTTAAGTATGTATGTAAAAAAAAATATTTTTCACCCACAAAACTAAACATCTCTCGAATATAAGGCCCCTAATCTTGTATTATGTATTTCCAGAGCGCAGTTTAATTTCTTCAATTATCAAATTCCTTTAAAAGCTCCCCAAGGAAAAACAAATTTAGCCAAATACCCAAAGTTTCCATCCACCCTAAGGAATAGTAATTTCTCCAGTACACCCGCCTTCTCTGCCGACGGTACCGCTTCAGAGGCTCGGATTCGCAGAGCGTACACCTCACTCGTTTTAATTTCTCGACTTGTCGCCGCCGAGGAAATAAAGTGCTCTTCCCAAAGCAGCGCTTTCTTGAAGAGCTTTCGTTTATTCCTTCGAAGCCTCGGTTTTACCTAAAAGCGACCAAGTGCGAACTCTTGCGCAAAGAAGGGTTCCGTGAAAAACAGACAGGATTCGCTTTTTGGGGATACGTCCCTAACATAACATAATAATATACACAAAAACCACAGAAAAAGGAAGAAGAATTCTTACAGTTACAGTTACACTAAACCACACACAACCGTGTACCGTGTGGGGCCGGTACTTTAAAAGAATAGCCCCACTGCATCTCCCCCGTGTATGTCGTAAAAGGCGACTAAGGGATATGACTCCCTTCTTATATTACCTAGGTAGTAGGGTTTAACCCGCCCGGGTTGGTACCACCGCACTGAATGAAACGTCGGTCGAAACGGCTATGTAAATAGTTTGTGTTTTCCGTCCAGTTCAGTGTAGCCGGCACGACCGAAGGGAAGCACTGACATGGCTCCTAGTTCACCCGGTTTTCTGGGCTGACATCACGGATGTTGTAGGTGATGTAGACAGCCGTGTCAGTTTCCATAAAAAAAGCCACACAAAAAAAAAACAAAACAATCCGTCACTCATCCAAGTTTTGACCGCGCGTGCTTAAAGATCACGAACTCCATCCCCGATTCAAGATCCGAATCGAGTGCACCACCTACCGAGGCTGACAGTAGCCATAATATTTTGAGAGCTAGAAGTATAATATGACAGACAAATAGACGAACAGATTTTGTAGCGATAACAATAGGGTTCCTAGTTACTACGGATCCTAAAGAGGGTCCCGTATCGCCATGTCACGGCTAGCGCTACTCACACCATCTAGATGGCGTGTTATGAAATGCTTCATATTACTTAATGTCATGCTTCATAATCTATTCGGTAGATGGCGCGCGCGCATACACTTTTTGGTTTCTTCTATGGGAACCCCCGTGAATTTTTTACTTTTTCTTATTTTTATTATTTGTCATATCGGCCATAATAACACATTTTTTGTGAAAATTTCAACGGGCTACCTATTACGGTTCAAGAGATACAGCCCTCGGACAGACGGACGGACAGACAGACAGACAGAGAAGACGGTGTAGGCTTAGTAATAGGGTCCCTCACCTGATACGGAACCCTAAAAAAGTGTCCGCCCGCAGGCTACGCGGCTACATGTTTTTCTATTCGAGTCGCTTACGAGGTCGCTTTTAATGAGCTATCTGTCTTTGACATCGAGCCCGGTAAGGAGGGGTTGGCAGTGAACGCGGAATATTACGTATTGATCCCCGATTGGTGACGAACGATTTATCATGAGCGCTCTCAGGTGACACTTTCATTTTGAATTATGAAGAGGACACTTGGAAACAGCCTCATTATGTTGTTACATCTCCGTGTGGGGTCGGTCCTTAAAAAGAATAGCCCCACTGCATCTCTCCCCGTGCATGTAGTAAAAGGCGACTAAGGTGTAAGGACAAGGTCAGCCACCTCTCACCTTGGCGCGATCCTTCCACCGAGTCATGCAGCAGGTGGGTCTTCGTGCTTTACTTCCTGCTTGATAGTTGTCTTGTCAAAATATATTGCTAAACCTTTTAGAGCGGCGGGTGGCCGAGTGGTTTGGGCATCGGCTTATCATGCGAGAGGTCCCAAATTCAAATCCGGTCGGCGTACACCAATGAGTTTTTTCTAACAAAAAAGTTTACGTGCATACCTAACTTGCTGCTATATCGTTCGGAACCGGTGTAAAACTGTGTAGGTACCTTCCCTTGAACCTTACTAGGTGGTAGGCTCAAATTGTAGCCGACTGGGTTGGTACCACCGTACTGGATGTAAGATGGCCGCATAGCAGCCTCGGTTGTGTTCACCTCTAGTCCAGTATAGCCAGCAATCTAGGGAAGTATGGCACCTACGTTCTCGGAGCATGTGCTTTGGCCCCTCTGACTGGGTGGCTGAGTAAATAAATACCGGAGTAAATAAAACAAAAAAACAAAAACGTGTTGGTCGGTGTTGTGTTGTAATTTACAAGAGTACTTGCAGCACAACACTGATTACTCTGATCCCGATTGTCGGGATACAGCGTGTGGTATGTATGCATGTATCCCATGCCCCTTTCGCACCCTGAACCAGTCCCTCATTAAATTATTGACTAGATCTGAAGACGGCGCTGCACGTACGGGCTTTTTGCCGTAACTTAAAGTCAACTATGCGTTGCTGTACATTTATGGAGGTAAAATAGTACGGTCAAGCTAATTTACTTTAATGTTTGTAGAAACATATCCCAACCAGAGATATGCTAAAATTATAAGTCAATGATCCCAACTTGTTAGTTAGGATGTTGCTTTATTAAACACCGTTTGGGTCGATACGGACCACAGAGCATGAAATGCGCGCGCCCGCCCCTACTAGAGGCGCCGTGAGCGCGATTTCTCTACAACGCCGTTGAAGCCTGTGGGCGTGGCCTATGACTTACATATGTGTGTTGTGCGTGTGCATTTGTTTTGTGCGTGTGCCTAACTTGCTCCTCTTTGTGTGTAGTGTCGATACTAGCACACACACACACATACGAAGCGCTAGCAGCTCAGCGTACGGTTATTGGGTTTCAAATATCATCGCTTAGGGCGCCTCTAGTAGGGGGCGCGGGCGGTAGGTGTTTGATGCTCTGTGATACGGACCCTACTGCGCGCGATAGATTAAAATTGAATATTTATTTATTTACCATTTTAACACCGTTAGGTTTGAAGTACATTTTAAGTACCTTTTTTTATGTAAACCAGCATGGGTGGCTGTGCCGAGAGACCAATGGTGCAGTCGACAGAGCCAAAAACACATCTCCTCGCGAAATCACGCTCAGAAAGGCGCCATGCCAGAAGATTTGCGGACTGTTGCTAGGCTGTCTAACCTGTCACGACGCTTGAAGACACTCAGCTTGAAGGATTCGGGAAACACACTCGCAGGGAAGACCTGCTAGCAGTGCGACAAAGAATATTTGACCGATGGGTTCTCAAAAGCCTAATGTCAACAACAAAAGGGTGCTCAGTTTCTCTGCGTCCTTTGCTATGAAGATAGGTTGATTGGCAAGGAATCAAGGTTGCAAGTTTCTCCAAGCCGCGTCCATGTTAGTATATGTAGAATAGACTGAGTGTCCCTACACATCGTCTGTGACTCAGAGACTCCAGATCATCAGTCAGTTTCGGGTCTCCCAGCAGACGGACGAAAAGGAGCTGTATTGAATCCAAGGACGCCAACAGATAACTGGGGCTGCCTTCCCTCTAGGTCATCATCATCATCATCAGCCTGTATCGATCCACTGCTGGACATAGGCCTCTCCCAAGGCACGCCACAACACGCGGTCTTCCGCTCTTCTCATCCATCCACTCCCGGCTACCTTTTTTAGGTCATCTGTCCACCTAGCCGGGGGGCGTCCCACGCTACGTTTGCTTGTACGTGGCCTCCATTCGAGCACCCGTCGACCCCATCGGTTGTCGGATCTACGACAGATGTGCCCAGCCCCTTTTAGGTATCATAATTTAATAAAGATAAGTACTTACATCCACATACAGTGTGCACGCTTGGCCGATAATTAAAAAAACCTCTCAATTACTAAGATCGAATGAAACTCCTTGCTCAAAATAGAGAAGACCCCGGGGGATCGCACTCACGCCCCGGAGCCCCGCGTACACAGATGAGATTGAAACTCGATTTAACTTCTGCTGAAAATCATTAATAATTTCTCAAATATTAATTCAAACTTCCCGCGAAGGCGCTAACTTGTCCCGCTGATGAAATCGCTTCGGTTTTAGTCATTTTTCAAAGGGAAAAGGCGTTGGGAAAACCTTCTGCGACTTACATCTATAAATACTCCTGGGACGTTTGCTGTGATTTTGTATTAAAATATAAAACATGTGGGATGACGGGTCGCTTCTATCCTCGGTGGTCCAGAGATATGGGTTTGGTATTACCGAACTGTATTAATACACAGTAGTATGTGCCGTGCTAAAGGGCGCCAGGTTATCTACCTCTTACCTTGGCACGGTGCTTTCACCGAGTCATGCAGCAGGTGGGTCTTTGTGCCTTGCTTTGTGCAATCGAAATGGACTGCCTGCATAATAAAATTATTGTATATTAGTATTCATTACATATACCTGAAAACACTCGTATACCCATCATATAAGTCAAAGTCAAAGTCAAAGTCAATAATTTTATTCTCGTAGAGTATGGTCTTATAATTATACATAATATAACTATACATACTATGAGATACGTCAATATTGTTAAATTTTAAATATCATTTCATTAATTAATTCATTCATACACACTTCATTCATAATATAATAAACAATTTTGATAAAAATAAATTAAAACAGAAATCAGAAACAACAATTAAAAACAATAACAACATTTAACGTAGATATGAAAATATCACAACAGGTAATTCAAAATTCAGGTAATTCATAGGTACCTTATCAAATTAAATTATATTAAATTAATAATATGGTCAATCAATAATCATCATCATCAATTTATATCTACGGGGCATCACTGGTGCAGAAATTAATAATATAAAATTCTCTTATTATAAATTGGATTGTCAAGCAAAATTATCTTTATAGATTTTTTGATATAACTAAGTAAAGTATAATCAAGTATACCTATCTACATCTAAATAATCAAATGTTTCTCTGTTACAGATATTTAGCTAAACTATGGCGTTTAGTCTAGTGATGTACATCCTGTGGCTTGGAGTTTTACATGCAGGTAAGTTTAAATTACCTTTTCAGCTTTGCAATCTCTATATCTATCTCTATCTCTATCCCTATCTCTACTCTCTACTTCTTATAAAAGGGAACGTCTGTCTCTACGTATGGATGTTTGAAATAAACTACGGAACCACCAAACAGATTTTGATGCGGTTTGCACCAATGAAAAGAGTAGTTCTTGAGCATAGAAATAATTAAGTCAATGTTCTTGATATAACATAAAACTATTATAGACTATAAAGATATATTATATAGAAATATACCATCACGCTAAATAGCCTTAGGGCTGAGCAGTATCAAAGAAAGTATAGTATGGACGGGAAAGAGAGAGATAACATACGAGAAGCGATCGTTTATTGTCATATTTGCGTTTAAAAAGCTCGTTTAAATATTAAAAGCATAAATTCAACTGGACACGAAACGAATATTATATTCAGTAAGTGACATTTGTGCAAGTTACAAAATGGCGTCGTGTGACGTGTCACAACAGACGCGGGCAGGGACGTATTTCGGATTTCTGCGCCCTGGGCAAATACGGTCAAACCGCGCGGCTGGTGGCGGTATACGCAAACAACTTGTCGCTCGCCTGACTCTAGCCCGTGTGCATGGCCCGCCACCGCCAATCGTGATTTTTTTTTTTTAAGAGAAATAATTAATTCCAAGTACAAGTAACATTTTGGGCCAAAATGTTACTTGTACTAAAATTTTTGGCTGACTGCCATATTATATGATTATTAATTTTGTAAGTTAAGTAGTTGAAATCTATAAACATATAATAAAATCGTAAAGGTAAGAAAGTCTGTACATTGAATGTATTCGGAAAAAAACTAACCAGGGTGGCTTAAAATGAGATACTGAACATGTTAGAACAGTTTTTAAAATTTTTGTTTGTTTGTTTGTTTGTTTGTTTGTTTGTCTGTACGCGCATCACGCAAAAACCACTGAACGGAATTAGACGAAACTTTGTATAGTGGCAGTTTATATGCCGGGTTAACATAATAGGTAAAAAAAAATAACAAAAAAATAAAAATTAACAATTATAAACATTATTGCGCGTTTAAAATCACGTAGTCCAAAGTACATAATTATATCTTGAGAACTGGCAGCAAATACAATTTGAATAAAATATTCATTCGAAATTTAAAAATAAGTAGATACAACGAAAATGACAGTTCTTCTTTTTTATAACTTGAACACAATAGTCTATACATATCTATTCTTTCTATACATATCATAAAATCGTAAATGCAAAAATGTCTATTTGTACGCGCATCTCGCAAAAACCACTGAACGGAATTTGACGAAACTTTTTATAGTGACAGTGTATATCCCGGATGAACATAATAATTAAAAAATATAATAAAAATCACGTAATCCAAAGTACTTCTTCTTCTTTTTTTAAATATAATCCAAAGTAAAGGTAAAAAACAATTTTAAATGTCATGTTGACAACGGAGAACTGTCATCTCGACGTGAGCTGGCCGGTGACAAATTGTTTGATAAATAAAAATAATAATTGAAAGTCGAAGTTATTTCGCTGTCATTGGTGCAATAAAATTTATATATCTGTTGCCCGCGGCTTCGCTCGCGTGAAATTCGTATTAAAAAAAAAGAAAGTAAGTAACTAAAGACGGGCCCGAAGGCGGATCTGCGCTCACGTAAACGATATTCTTTCTCGATGAAAGTAACTAAGGGCGAGGCGGAAGGCGGAGCTGAGTTCAGGAAGAAGAAAAACATTCTTGAAGAAAGTAAGACGTAACTAAGGGCGAGGCCGAAGGCTGAGCTCTATTCTGGAAGACCATAAACCTTCTCGAAGAAAGTAAGTAACTATGGGCGAGGCCGCAGGCCGAGCTGCGTTCAGGAAGAAGCTAAACCATCTTTAAGAAAGTAAGTAACTAAGGCGAGGCCGAAGGCCGAGCTACGTTCGGATAATTGAAAAATCATCTCGAAGAAAGCAAGTAACTAAGGGCGAGGCCGAAGGCCGAGCTGCGTTCAGGAAGAAGCTAAACCATCTTGAAGAAAGTAAGCAACTAAGGCGAGGCCGAAGGCCGAGCTACGTTCTGACAAATGATAAACCATCTCGAAGAAAGCAAGTAACTAAGGGCGAGGCCGAAGGCCGAGCTGCGTTCAGGAAGAAGCTAAACCATCTCGAATAAAGTTAATTAATATTAAGATTGAGTTAATTTAATTTAAATTTTATTATAAAGTCCACGCTTCTAACGGCAAATATACCGTGCATCCTAGAACCTCGCGGTTATTCCCGGCTGGATGGCAAGAGGCCCGATGCTATCACCTTAGTGCCATGGACTAAGGGTAGTTCTTTGATGTGGGACGCCACTTTTGTTCTCACATTGGCTCCAAGTCACGTTAGGACATCTTCAAGAGCGGCTGGCGCGGCCGAGGCTGGGGCGGAGAGCCTCAAACGCAGCAAATATAGAAATATAATTCAAGATTTCGAATTTGTTGCGTTTGCGGTTGAAACCCTCGGTCCGTGGAGCAGTGAAGCCAAAAGAGGCTTGAGCTGGTTGACGCAACTGGTGTCCCGCCATCAAGGGCTTATGTACTTCATTCAAAGGGTAAGCCTTGCCATTCAGCGGGGTAATGCCGCAAGTGCTCTAAGAACATTTGAAAATGCCCGTTTTGATAGTTTAATGTTTGTTAGGTAGGTTTAATTCTTTAGTTATTAATATTACTTTTTTATTTTTATGAAATAAATAGATTGAGTAAACGATATTATATTCTATCGAAGAAAGGAAGTCTTTAAGGGCGAGGCCCGAATGCGGAAGAGGGTTTTTGGTTTACCTGAACGCAGCTCGGCCTTCGGGCTCGCACTTAGTTCCATCCTTTCTTCCAGAAGGTTTGTCGTCTTCCTGAACGCAGCTCGGCCTTCGGCCTCGCCCTTACTTACTTCCTTTATTTGAGAAAGATTTATCGTTTACCTGAAAGCAGCTCGGCCTTCGGCCTCGCCCTTAGTTAGTTACTTTCTTTAAGAAGGTTTATCGATTACCTGAACGCAGCTCGGCCTTCGGCCTCGCCCTTAGTTACTTACATTCTTCTTTGGAATACGAATTTCACGCGAGCGGAGCCGCGGGCTCAGCTAGTAATTAATATTTCTCGAGACGGGCCGCCCTTCGGGTCGGGCCACCCCGGGCGATCGCCCGAATGACCCTATGGAGAATACGTCGCTGGACGCGGGCCCGCTGTTCTCTTTTCAAATCTGACATGTTCCGAGTTGTGCGCTGCGCGCGATAATATGAAGTTTTATTTTATATTTTAGTGGAAGCATATTTTTGCTGGCCGTTACAATTTTGTTTGTGTAGTTGCAACTTGCAACTAGGCTGCTTAAGTTTTGTAATAAAAACCGTTATAAAAGAGCTAAAGTTGATTAAGAGCTAATATTATATATAATTGGTTTCTCGGAAACGGCTCTAAAGATTTCAATGAAATTTTGTATTTATATGGAGTAATTTTTTTTCAAGTTTATCTATATAGGTGTAGACACCGAGCGAAGCTCGGTCGTCCAGGTACTGTAGTATTAATGGATGATTCTTCAGACTTTTGATAGCATTCATGACAATTGACACATCTAACACAAGCATCAGTCATTGCGAAATAGACCTTATAAGCTCCTTTGGTCGATGGCAAGTTTTTATCGGGAGTGATGATTGATGTCTCATCTAGTACTTGACAATTAGTTTCACCAAACCCCAGTGAGAAAATTAAGGATCCTTCGCGATTCGTGACTCCAGCGAATTGTAATCCATCAAAGTTTGCTGAATGTTCGCAAGTCACAATGTTTTGTGTGTACCTTATAAGTATTATAATACAGTAACTTACAAATAATTAACCCATACTACCGCTCACAAGAGCATTAATATTTACAGCATAAACATGAATACTGAAGAATCTGACCACTCTGCCTATCTGGTGTATAGTGCTATCGTCAATTTGATACTTAAATATATCAAGTCAATTCAACAAAAATTAGTAAAAGTTTATTACAAAGAAATCTAATAATTCATATTAAAAATCTAAAGATACACAGTGTATTCAATTGTCAAGTTATTTAGTGGGAAAAACAGTAGTCAGATTCTCGGATAAAATTATGGTCAGCTAAAGCATCCTTTTAACAGTGTATTAACTCTTTTCAATTAACATTTTGTCTAATTCTTCGTTTAAAATTATTATCATCTAATTGTTTAATGTTAGAAGACAGTTTATTATAAAATCTAACACTATTACAAATAAAGCTTTTTGGGGTTTTAGATGATCTATGTCTTATTAATAATTATTGTACAATTATTGTACATTATTGTTATTAATAATCTGAAATTCTGTAATTTCTCTCAACTCAATATATTCGCGATACGACACAGGAACAATTGCGAAAAACTACGCGAGTCTATTGCTTGAGCAAGCGGAATGATATAGCTACGGAACCCTCTGTTTGCAAAGAATGTTTACACTTAACTGTTTTTTTTAGTTGTCCAACTAATTTAGTGCCCTTTTACCTTTCTATTCCACCCTATTAATTATTTTCCTCCAACTCTAGGATCAGTGTTACCACAAAAACATCTGCCTACCTACATAACTAACTCAGGCCATAAACTTAACGTCTGCGATAAAAGTGTAGTAATTCAGCGTTGGTGAAACTTGCCATAATCAGCGCAGATACACCAGGTGCCTTGGATCGGGCTCAAGAACTTTGTCGTTTCTCAGAGACTATGCTGTTTGTAATGTCGTCTGTTAAAAAGTTTGTAGTACCGGTATCAACCCATTCATGTGGGAATTATTGTTTTAATTTTTTTTTATGTAAACCAGCATGGGTGCCTGTGCCGAGAGACCAATGGTGCAGTCGACAGAGCCAAAATCACCTCTCCTCGCGAAACCACGCTCAGTTAGGTGCCATGCCAGCAGATTTGCGGACTGTTGCTAGGCTGTCGAGCCCGTTAATACGACTCTTGAAGACACTCAGGTTGAAGGATTCAGGAAATACACTCGCCGGAAGACAGTTCCACACTCTAGCGATGCGGCAAAGAAACGATTTAGAGAACCGATGGGTTCTCAAAAGCCTAACGTCAACAACAAAAGGGTGCTGAGTCTCTCTGCGACGAGTCATGCGGAGATAAGACGGGTGGCAGTGAATAAGGGATGCTAGTTCCATATTGTTTTCGTAGGGTAAATAAACTGAGTTAGATTTTTTGTATGTAGTAATCTCTTTTTTTTTTTATCGAAACTGACACGCTTGGCTACATCACCTACAACATCCGTGATGTCAGCCCATAACACCGGGTGAATTAGGTGCCATGTCAGTGCTTTCCATCGACCAACGTTTCGGTCAGTGCGGTGGTATCAACCAGGCCGGGATAAACCCTACCATCTAGTAAGGTAAGAAGGTAAGAGACCTACAGTTTTACGTGGAAACCCAACCACGGTCAGCCTCCAACGATCAAGCGGTCACCCATCCAAATACTGACCGCGCCCAGGGTTGCTTAACAGTAACAGTCGACCGAGCGCACCACGGAGCAACCGAGGCTGACAATTTGTAATGTCGGTTAAAATGTTTCGAGTTCCGAATGAATATTCACGTGGAAATTGTTTAGACACATCGTTTGAGTTAGATTTTGCCTATTTATAATCATGAGGTTGCTTCTGTTTATTTGATATTCCTATATTATAACGCCTGTTTCCCATGAGGATACACAAGGAGAACGAATTCCCACGTTCCATCTCCTAATAAATAAAGCGAATTTTCTACGGGCGATCGTGTAACGTATGTCAATATATGCATATCCATATAACTCGGGAACCACTTTATCTATTTACACACGGTTTTCACCGTTACACCCTGTAACTTTACAAGATGATTTTATACTATAAATAAATAATAACGCTACGTCGTCGGCGGCCTGAGCTGTGAGCAAAAAGTCACGCGAAGCGAAACCACGGGCTAAGTAGCTCGTGCTAAAAAGCTAATAGACTTAAAATGTTAAATAAAAAAAATTTAAAAAACATTTTCGAATTTCGAAAAAATAATTTTCGTTTAGGTGTTGGCGGACCGCTATCGCTAAGTAAATAACCGGGCAGCTCGGAGTATTTATATTTTATTTACTTAGCGGTCTTAAATATTTAAGATGACGGGGTTTTTTATACAAGCCTAGAACCATCCCGGTTCAGCCAGCTTTCTAATAAAAAAACCGCATCCAAAGCTGTCCATCCGTTCAGGAGCTACGATGCTACATACAAACACAGACAGACTTACTAGACTACTTATCTCCCTTACTTTTTTGTCGTATTCAGTCATTACGGATTTTATCGATCAAAGAAATGTCTCCTTTCATAGTTAGCTCAGCGAATATAAAACGTGCCAGCTTACATAAAAAAATCTACATCATAACAATTTGATTGCTTTTTTATTGAAAGCGCGACATATGGCTCCGAGCCACCCATAAGGTGTCTAACGACGCCCATATACATTCGATCGTATGCGGTGGTTGCGAATGCCATGCCGACCTGACAGGTGCCCGTTCACGCCCTTCGTGAAGGACCCGAGATTTTATCGGATTCGGTATATCAAACAATGAATATCAAAGCACAAAACTGAAGCCCCATCCGACACTTTGTGCCGCTGTTAGTCCCGGACTCGAGCTCTCGCGAACAGTTTTTCTTTTCAATTTTCCGGCTGAGTGCGCGGTCGCATCTTACTCGGGTTCTATTAAACACTAGGGCGAGGGTATAAGAGCGTCGGCGTACAGGGTGTCTGTGTATCTGCTGGGCTCGCAGCATTTTGAAAGTAGCACTTTATTTGTCTTTAATAAAAAAATAATACTTCCCAGAAAACAAAGGGAAGCGCTGATATAGTGCCACCAGTAAGTTGTGATACGTGGGGAATATGCGAAACTGTCTGCATTCCTAAGAAGAGACGTGAACTTTCGATCGAAAGTTTGTCGATAATTTAGGTTATTATGTCATACAATTTATCGACAAACATTCGACCGAAAGTTCACATCCCTTCTTAGGAATGCAAACAGTTTCGCATATTTCCCACGCATCATAACTTCCTGGTGGCACTATACACGGTGTTGCAACCCCAACCGTAAAACTCGAAAGGGGTTGATTCTGTACGTTAAATAGAACAACTTTTGTTGTACCACTTTTTTATTTGAAGAAAAAAAAATTTTTTTTCTCCATACATTTTGAGAAAAGGTAATTAAAATTTGTAAGGAAAAAAAAAAATTTTTTTAAATAAAAAAATTTGTTTTCTTCACAGAAGTTGTTTAGTTTCACATATAGAATAACCCCCTTATGTCAGTTAAAAATATTACGGGGGCAACTGCAACACCGTGTATAATGCCTAATTTTGTATAATGCCAATTTTCGGTAGGGACCAGTTGTAACGGCCTGAAATCTCTATCTCTATCTCTACTTCTTATAAAAGGGAAAGTCTGTCTGTATGTATGTATGTTTGAGGTAAACTCCGGAACCCCTCAACGTATTTTGATGCGGTTTGCATCAATGGAAAGAGTAGTTCTTGAGGCTTACTATAGGCTGTATACCATCACACTAAACAGCCTTAGGTAGGGCTGAGCACGTATAGAATGGACGGGAGAGAGAGAGAGAAAGAGAGAATATAACAGAAGCGATCGTTATTTCGGGTTTAAATCGTATTTGTAATCGAAACTGACACGGCTGAATTCATCACCTACGACATCCGCGATGTCAGCCCATAACACCTTGATGAACTAGGTACCATGTCAGTGCTTCCCTTCGGTCGTGCCGGCTACACTAAACTGGACGGAAAACACCATATAAATATAATTATTGTTATCAAAATTTTAACTTGAACTTGAACTTGCAGCACCTCCCAGCCAGGAGTAGATATTTATTACTAGTACATATTCGATTCCCCTAGATATTAATTTATCAGAACGAATGACAGATTGCGTAATACCCTCTAAAAATAAGATCTATTTCCCCTGCAAGATTGATATGGCAGCGGCGTCGTATCGTAGCTAGCTTCGCGGCATATCATGTAGGTACCCAGCCGTAGGTATATCACTCGATCACAGATTTTTTTATGGATAGCGCGACATGTGGCATCATTTACCCTACAAGTAGGTGTCTAACGATGTCCATGGACATTCTGTGATGCACGGGGATTGCGAACCACGCCCCTTTTGAAAAACCCCAGGCTGTACTTGGGAGGAAATAGATGGGCAAGGAGTGCGTTCCACATTTTTCCGGTTCTGTGAATAAAAGACCTACAGAACCGGTTGGTAGGCGCATCCGTGGTAGGTCGATTGAATAGGGGTGCATCCCCTGCCTAGTACGCGTAGTGCGGAGGTGGAATGGGGACGGCCGAACACTCACCATGAAATAGACGATAGAACATACTTAGGGAGCCGACGACGTCCCTACGGAGTTGCAGTGTTTCCAAGTCGCGGGACACCACAGGGTCACCTACCAGTCGCACCTAAAAACGGCATTGTCGGACATTGCAAACAGGGTTGCAATACGGTTCAGTTTATAAAACCGGACAATTTTCACAGTGTATTATAATAAGAAGTAAAAATATGCTTAAGCAGAAAAGAGCATGGACTCTGTGTCTATGGAAAAATAAAGCTATTCATAATAATAAAAAAAAAAAAAACCTTACCTAACCTAACCTAACCTAACCTAACCTAACCTAACCTAACCTAACCTAACCAAGAGCAACAAATAAAGGATGCATCCAGGGCTCCACGTGTGGGCCGTTGCTCTGGAACATTATCCTGGACTCTCTTCTTGACCTGATAGCTGGCCTGGGAATCCACATTCAGGCATTCGCCGATGATATAATCCTGATAGTCAGCGATCCCGACTCCCAAGGACTAGAGACGCAGGTGAACAGGGCCCTCTCGGAAATCTCCAGGTGGGGGGCGGAAAACAAGCTGAGGTTTGCGCCACACAAGACCCATGCTTTACTGGTCACAAAAAAGCTGAAGTATGGTCAGCCCTTTTTGACAATGGGATTAAAATTTTATTTCCACACGTGGAAATAAAACCGTCCATCAAACTGCTGGGGCTGACCATAGACTCTGGCCTCACATGGAGTCAGCATGTTGGTGCACTCTGCGCCAAAACCACGGCAATATTTAACAGTGTGAGCCGGGCTGTCAGGCCCACTTGGGGTCTAAATAGCGAAGTGGTAAGGCTCATCTACGTAGCTGTTATTGAGCCTATTGTGCTCTACGCGAGTAGCGTCTGGGTGGATGCCACCGAAAAAGCCTATATAAACCGCAGACTCGAAGCAGTGCAGCGGAGCTTCGGCTTGCGTATCGCCAGAGCCCACCGAACCACCTCGTTGACGTCTGTGTTGATTCTTGCCCAACTGCTCCCACTGCGCTTGCGAATCCAAGAGGCAGCAACACTTTACATCGCAAAGAAAGAAGGGGCTACAGACCTACTGCCAGACAGGCAAGTAGAAACTAGGTGTAGCCCCTTCGATCTGGAACACCCTGCCCTCAGGCAGGAGATCAGCTTCGTCTGCCTGGAGAATGAGGAGGAAGCACAGTGGGACCCAATCGCGGATGTCAGGAGCTACACGGACGGCAGCAAGATAAGTGGCTTGGTCGGTGGGGCATATACCTGTTGGGTCGGCGAGACTGAAATCAGGAAGGCATGCTTCAAACTCTCGAACTACTGCACCGTCTTTCAAGCCGAAATGTTCGCGATCAAAATGGCTTGTGAATTCGCGAAAGGCGATTCAAGGCGGTGCAGTATCTTGAGTGACTCGAGGTCCTCTCTCCAGATCTTGACCGACGCGGGTAACACGCATCCCCTTGCTGTCGAGATCCGCCAGCTTATGGCGGAAATTACGGGCAAGGGGGCTTCTCTCCAATTATTTTGGGTGAGAGCCCACGTCGGTATGGCTGGCAACGAGAGGGCCGACGAGCTGGCGAAGCATGCCGCCCTCAACGTCAAAACCGCCCCAGCTTACGACAAGTTCCCGATATCGTACGTGAAGTACCACACACGCAATCAGTCTGTGAGAAGGTGGCAGGAACAGTATGACCTATCAAGCACAGGAGAGGTCACCAAACTCTTCTTCCCCAACGTGAGGGTGGCCCATAAATATCTGGTAGGTGTCCGCCAAACGAGCATGAGGTCCCAAATCTGGAGCGGTCATGGGGGAATTGCTGCCTATTTACACCGCTTCAAATTGAAGGACTCGCCTTCATGCTCGTGCGACGACACGTCTCCACAAACTATGGAAAACATCCTGTCAGAGTGCCCGAGATTTGCCGCCAAACGCTATGATCTCGAGCATTCTGCCAGGATGAAAATTGAACCTCGGAACTACGCCGCATTGCTCCACAACGACGACCGGGTGGGGGAGTTGTTCCTCAATTACTGTGAAGGTGTGATGGCGGTAATAACGAAGGAAAACAGCACATAAGTCCTGAGCTTTGCTTTGCATGTTAAACAACTCTTGTTTGTAAATATTGTAGGGATTAATCTTGTTTTTCTCTTTAGTAGTCATGTGTTAAATTAGTGTAAATAGCAAATCTGTATTTAGTTGTTTAGTTATGTAAGTAGTATGTAGTTATATGTAGTTAAGATGTAAAAAGTAAAGTTAGCTTAGCTATGTTTCTATAAAATGATTTGTAATATATTATTATTATTGTAATGTAATGCACAAGACTGAATAAATTAAATAAATAATAAAGAAAACTATAAGGGAATGAAAGGCGTGTGTCCCCCGTGTCCCTGGAGTTCGGTCCGGGCACGGGGTCGGGTTGACACTAAACCCGACATTGAGGTATGAAAGAAAAGAGAGAATGAGCATGCCTCGGCATTTATAGCCGAGATTTATTTTGGAACCTAATAAAAAAAAAAAAAACCTAACCTAACCTAACCTAACCTAACCTAACCTAACCTAACCTAACCTAACCTAACCTAACCTAACCTAACCTAACCTAACCTAACCTAACCTAACCTAACCTAACCTAACCTAACCTAACCTAACCTAACCTTACCTAACCCAAAATAGCCTAACCTATTTCTAACCTAACCTAACCTAACCTATTTCTAACTTAACCTAACCTATTTCTAACCTAACCTATTTCTAACCTAACCCAATCTAACCTAACCTAACCTATTTCTAACCTAATCTATTTCTAACCTAATCTATTTCTAACCTAACCTAACCTATTTCTAACCTAACCTAACCTATTTCTAACCTAACCTAACCTAACCTAACCCATTTCTAACCTAACCAAACCTAACCTAACCTATTTCTAACACCTAACCTATTTCTAACCAAACCCAACCTAACCTATTTCTAACCTAACCTAACCTAACTTTTGGGGTATGATCACTGCTAGGTGAGTGGCAGAAAGAAAATAAAAAAGCAAGCAAGTGTAGACATTATGGTTATCCTTTTGAGTATAAACACAATTATGCAGTGTGCCTTTTTTTGACAGTTTCTCTTTTTAATTCATCATCATCAACCGTATCGGTTCACTGCTGGACGTAGGTCTCCCCCGAGGCACGCCAACGCGCGAGGTCTTCCACTTATCCAGTCTTCCTGAACGCAGCTCGGCCTTCGGCCTCGCCCTTTGTTGCTTACTTTCTTCGAGAAGGTTTATAGTCTTCCCGAACGCAGCTCGGCCTTCGGCCTCGCCCTCAGTTACTTACTGTCTTTAAGAAGGTTTATCTTCTTCCTGAACGCAGCTCGGCCTTCGGCCTCGCCCATAGTTAATTACTTTCTTTGAGTAGGTTTATCGTCATCCTGAACGCAACTCATTCACAAACTTGATTTCGCGTTTATAATATTAGTAGGATGTATTTTGGGTAGGTTTGGAGTGAGGCCTGATTTTTTAGAAATTATTCCCAATTATCGGGTGCATGCAAGCAAATCCGAAAGCAACAGCTAACAATAATTTTTTTTTAGATCATGACTTTTTGTCATCTAGAGGGCGCCATAGTCAATTTTATGTGACGTCACATAGCCTATAACCAGCGGACGATCAAGACGCTTTCAGCGATACCTCATTTGTCAAATTATGATAAGTAGTTTATAAGTTATGAGGGAACAGATGAACATACATACATACACACATACATACATACCGGTCAAACACATAACCCTCCTATTTGCTTCGCCGTAGTCGGGTAATAACCCTCCTTTTTGCTTCGCCGTAGTCGGGTAAAAAGGCATCCCTCGCACGGATAATGCCTTCTCAAGGTTTCTTCTTTCATCGTGTCCGACCCGGCCGTCCATCAAATGTATTGCGTCATTCGTCTAGCTAGGACATACAGCGTCTTGGAAGGGGTTGTCCTTGTAGTCTTCTCAACGCTGGCTGACACTGATTGAGATGTCCTAAGTACCTACGGTGTACGCTGCTCTAAAACAGCGATACTCGACCGATATAGCTGTTTTAGCCAGCTAAATAACATTTTACTCCAGCATTTCTCCAGCGACATTACTGTTTTCGCCCGCAATAAGATGTGTACTCGAGTGATATCGCTATTGTGGCCGACAGATGGATACTCAAGCGATATCGCTGTTTTGGCTGACAATAAGATGGATAATCGAAAGATTACTTAAATAATTTATGTAAAATATTGATTTATCGCTGTTTTGGCGGACCATATAATAAGATAAATGCGATATCGCTGTTTTGGCGGACCATATAATAAGATAAATGCGATATCGCTGTTTTGGCCGGCAATAAGATGGATTCTATGGTAATGTTGCTGTTCTGTCCAGAAATAAAAGATTTGTACTCGAGCGATATCGCTCTTATGGCCGACAATAAGATGGATACTTGGGAGATTTCGCTATTTTGGACGCCCATAAGATCGATGCGATATCGCTGTTTTTACTGACAATAAGATGGATACTCGAAATATATCGCTGTTTTGGCCAGCAATAAGTACACAATACTCAAGCCGTTTCCTCTCTAAGCTACTTTCTTGGACAGCCAAGTCCCCAACTATGGTTGTCTGGGCGTCCTGGTTATGGAGTTGTCCAACTGTATTATAACTTACCGCATATTAATTTGTCCAAAATATTATAAATAAATTTAAAGGCTTTACTCACGGTCGACTCTGAGCTATGTCGCTCGACGTTTCGGCCAAACGTGCAAACAATTTGATTTTAATCAAAGATTGACATTAAATTTATTGTCTGTGTAACAGTAAGTTATTCCACAAATATATCATGTATGTATTTATTGCCCTCTGAGTCGCTAATGCAGTAGATACGAAAGAAAGAAGGAAAGAATGAAAGAAAAAACGTTTATTCAGCTAAAACTATAAAATAACAAAACAAGATTACAAAAAAGTAAAAAAACATTTTTTAGCTGAAAGGTAGCAGACACAGCACGATGCAAAACCTAACAAGTGGGTAGTTGCGGCTGGTTTTAAGTCTGCTCCCTTAAGATACCCACATGAGAACAAAAAAAAGGACACGGAAATAAGTGTCGCGAAATAAGGCAATGAGCGCATATGTAGCTACATTGTTAGTTCGCTGGCAGCGTGGACCGAGGACGCCAGGGGGAAGGTTCCGGAGGGTTTATTTTGGCGTTCATTATACGAGTTTCCTCCGCGACACAAAGCCCTGATACCCGAGACACCACGGCCGAGCATGGACTAGGGTTGTGTAAATCCTTTTATTATTTCTAAGAATATTCTTAGATTTCGTGGTCTATAATTTACTTGTGTTAACTTTGTATAACCATTCAATCCGTTTGTTTTGAAAAATGTCTTTGGTTTGGCGTCTTTTTTTATTGAAATCGCGACCTGTGGCTCCGAGCCACCCATAAGATGTCTAACGATGCCCTTCTTGAAGGACCTTTAAGTTGTTGCAGCTTTACTCTTATTGTGAAATCGTCTTCATTCTGTTCAAGTATAATAACATCAAAATATTTGTCGTATCCATATTGAAATAACTTTAGCGAAAAAGAGAGTGGAGTTAGAGAGAATGGAGCAACCTTTGGGCGCGGCGTCTTGTCGGTTGTCGGCGTGTCAAGCAGAACATAGCGCTGCGAAGTTTCTTGCCGGTTCATTCGTGGGTGTAATCGATCCGGATGGAACAAATTTGTGACAAGTTCGAGTGAAGTTTTAGTCTCATATGAATGATCAACAAATAATAGATAAATATGTAGATTATAAATACTAAACAGGACAAACTCAAGCGTAGTGTACTACCATACCATACTTCCATAACATGTATTTCTTCGCATTGAATTTAGAACTGGCGGAATTTTCGACATATCCAAGCGTAGGTTACCTACCTATGGATTAAATTATACAATAAACAATACAAATGATAAATAAATAATAAAGAATAATAAACAATATGCCAAACAATGAAAGAATGAATTGCCCTTTGTTTGTTATTGAGCTTTCTCGATTGTGGCAGCCCTACACATATATAGCCAGTGGCGTCGACCGAGTACGGGCGCCTCCGTCTCGTCGGAAACTTTCGCGGGTTTTTTCTTCGCAATTGATCGCCAAGTTGGCGAGCGGTAAGCGAGCCTCACTGTTGAATGGGGCTTCGTTAAAAAGTAGAAACTCTCGAGGGGGATTGTTGAATCGAAATAATTGCGAAGTTTCATTTAAACGACGAGTTATTAGAATATTAAAATTTTCGGCCTCTCCCCGAGGAAGTAAATTGCGGACACTTATCTATCGCTATTATTGTATTACAATATTTTCGTATTTTCATATAATCATATCTATGAGTTTTTTTTTTTCACAGTAAATTGTAATAAAATACGACACTGTATTTTATTATTATAGTTAATTTCATGTTTTAACGACGAATTGGCCTTACATAAAACGTCAAACCAAAAAGAATTTTCTGTACAACATATTGAACAAAACGGCCAATGGCCTAATCCAAGCACAAAAACCAGTCTCCATTCTACGTACGCCCAAACTCAAAATACTTTGAAATTATTATTTACATACAACATTCAAACCATCTATGTAATCCATAAATAGATTGGTAGTTCGATTTTGTATCCGAAAATAAACTTTTAAGTTCACATTTAACATTAGGATTTGTACCTGAAAATACTACTCGTACTTAATAATAGGTCACACACAACCTCACATTCTGTTTATAACAAATTCATTTAGGTTTACGAAAACCTCCTGTTCACTTGAACTAAATTTCAAAACCAGTTTGTCACACACTCTAGTTATCTAGACCACTGTTTATTATAAAATTCGTACTGCGTCTACGGGAAAAATTTTCTCCGAATTAATTCATTCTTCGTCCAAGGCCCTTGCGGATCTCTCGTCGAAGTGGCTTCGAATTGAAGTCGTTTATTAAATTAACTGTGAATTAAGCCGATAAATTAGCACAATGGCGCAAGGTCTTGGCGGAATTCGACGTTTCAAGGCTTTTCAGGGATCAATATGGAGGCAAAATTTACAAGGGAAAATTCTATTCTATTCTATTTTTGTTTTTATCCTAACAAGTTTTATGATTCGGAGTGTAATTGACGATAGTATCCTCCGACCGGCCACCCGGTTACTCCGGTCAGGCAACGATAAAAAAACCGGACAAGTGCGAGTCGAACTCGCGCACCGAGGGTTCCGTATCGCCATGTCATGGTCAGCGCCACTCACGCCATTTATGGCGTGTTTACGAAATGCTTCATATTAGTTAAAATTCATGATTAGTTAAAATACTTCATACTTTTTTCGGTAGATGGCGCGCATACACTTCTTAGTTTCTTCTATGGGGACCCCGTGTATTTTTAACTTTTTCTTAGTTTTATTATCTTTATTTCACATTTTTATATATACATTCATATTAATTTTACATATACATATTATAACTATAAAAAGTAATAAAAATATACAAAATTAATACAAACATTAAAAATAAAAATGGTAATACCGCCGGTGGCGGGAGGCAGGCCTCCAAGCACGCCGGCGGGTGCAGGCCGTGGCTACGGAGCTCTCCGGGACGACTCGAGGCAAGCTACGAGCGATAGGTGGTGGTACTAGACACGTAGGCCACCACCACCCCCATCTCGGAGAGCTCAATATCCGTCGGACCGCTGGGCGACGACACGCAGCCATTTCATACAACATGATTGTCGCGCGTGCGTCACCGTTACGCACTTTGCCGCCACACCGGTAGCGGGGGCTGTAGACGAAGCATGCAGCCCCGATAGCCCCAAGCAGACCGGTTATATGTAGCGGACGTCGTCTTCCCGTCGTGGTTGGTGTGGCGGAAGCGCGACGTTGTTCGCCGTCGTCGCCGGCAAACGTCGGCGATGGAGCGACGAACCTTGGTGAAGGGCGTGCGCTGGTCGTTCAAGAAGTGGCAGTTATCGTCACTGGACCCGGGGAAACAGCGAAGAGGGCGAGATGGTGTTGGTGAGACGCGCGGCGACGCGCGGCGCAGCGGCGGTGGCATATGATGCGACGGCGGCGGCAGCGGCGCGCAGCACGCAGCGTCTGATGCCCTATTCAGGCTCGGCTGTAGTAGTAGGTGGCCGGCCGTGTCCCCGGTAGTCCTCTGCCTGGGCTGTCAGCTGTCAAGCCGGCGGCGAGCGGTGTTGGGATGCCGAGCAGTAGCGGTGGTGGTGGCCGCACGGTGGTCCCATGCAATAGCGGCACCTGCGCCGCTGGTCCTGGTTTTGCATCTGGCGCAAGCTCGACTTTTTCCCTCCTCACACTAAATTTATGAAATTTTCGGATGAGAGAAGAAAATTTTTCTGGCCTGTCATTTTGACAGCTTTTCTTCTTCTTATATATTTAGTTTTATTATTATTTCCTTTATTTCACATTCTTAAAATTTTACATTAATTTTACATATATTATACAAAAGAGTAATAAAAATACACAAAATTAATATAAAAATTAAAAACGGTAATACCGCCGGCGGCGGGAGACAAACCTCCAAGCACGCCGGCGGGTGCAGGCCGTGGCTACGAAGCTCTCCGGGACGACGCGAGGCAAGCTACGAGCGATAGGTGGTGGTACTAGACACGTAGGCCACCACCACCCCCATCCCGGAGAGCTCCGTATCCGCCGGACTGCACGGCGACGTCGTCGCGCTGTTCTCTTAACGTCTTCTTCATCGCGCACGCGTCGCCTCAAGGGCGCACTGCACCACCGGTAGCGGGGGCCCTAGACGGGACGTGAGGTCCCGATGACCCCAAGCTGGGCGATGGTGGACGTCGCCCTCACCGTAGATGTTGTGGCTCGGCCGACGTCAACGCTCCATGTTCGCCGTCGATGAAATGCACCGGCGGCGTGGAGCTGGGTGGTGGGGCGTGCGTGTGGTGACCGAGAAGAAAGGCGGCTCTTGTGTTGGACGACCCGGGCGCGGGGAGGCCGGGCGACGCAGCGGTGGGCGGAGGCAGTGCTGCTGCGGGCGAGCGGTGGCGGCGGCGGCGTCGAAGTCGAGCGCAGCGGCGGCCGGCCGTCGCTGCAGAGCCTGCTCTCCATCACGCGTGTCGCGTCCCGGGTGGTCTGCAGCCACTTCTGTCGTCAGGCATGTCGAGCTGGTGAAGTACCGGGGGCACCGAGCGGCGGCGGTGGTGATGCCGGCACGGTGCCTCTAACCGTGCGGGTCGCTGCGCCGCTGGAGAAGGGTCCGCGCGTGGCGGAAGCTCGGTTGGGTGGTCCCAGGCAAGAAGTTTTTTTAAAAATTTCCAAGAGAAAAATTTTCCGACATGTCGGTTTGACAGCTCTTTTTCTTTTTCTTTTTTAGTTTTATTATTATTATATTTCTTTATTGTCACGTTTTCTTATTCTATTTACATATCTATATTAATTCTATCTATACAATTTAAAAATACATACAAAATTAATACAGACAAAAACAAAAAAAAGAAAACGTTAAAATTCCGCCGACGGCGGGAGACAAGCCCCAAGCGCGCCGGCGGGTGCAGGCCGTGGCTACGGAGCTCTGCGGGACGACGCGAGACTAGCTTCGAGCGATAGGTGGTATGGTAGGTGGATGGTACTAGACACGTAGGCCACCACCACCCCCATCTCGGAGAGCTCCGTATCCACTTACTGCGGAGCGACGACGCGCAGCACTTTAAGTCGATGAACCATCATCATGCGCGCGCCGCGAGGGTGGTGCACTGTGGCACCGGCAGCGGGGGCTGTAAGTGGGGTACGGAACCCCGAAGGCCCCAAGCCGGCCGGTGCCAGACACCGTCCCCGTCGTGGATGTTGTGGCGAGGGCAGTGTCGACGGTCCGCCGTCCTCTTTTGAAGGCGAGCTGGACGTGGATGGTGCGCGTGCAGGAGTGGAAGAAGCTGCAGGTCTCGGTGTTAAGAAGCGGAGGGCACGGCGGCACCGTCGCCGGTGTAGGGGAAGAGAACGCGGTACTGCACGACGAGGTGCTCTTTATTATTATTATTTTTTTTATTGCTACCGAACTGGATGGCTATATTTGTTGTTATATCGGCCATAATAATAAATATTCTGTAAAAAATTCAACGGGCTACCTATTACGTTTCAAGAGATACAGCCCACGGACAGAGACATAGACAGACAGACGGCGTAGGCTTAGTAATAGGGTCCCGTACCGGATACGGAACCCTAAAAATAAGGTACTTAATTAATTACATAGAAGATTAAGTCCTCTATAAGTTAATCCGTTTACTTATGTTGTGCTCTTAAGACACAAATCTGTAATATTTAACATTTAATTTGTGTAATCGAAAATAAATAATGTATAGATTTTCATCTGTTCTGTAAGTTGATGCTTCTTTCTTCAGCATTCATTGATGGCATAGTTAACGTCCCAACATTAATTAACCATTTATATAATATATTAGACTAAACAAATACCAGGGCCATCAGTCTCAACATTATCAGACCCATATCACGTTCCGTCAAGCCCATGTACACCGCCACGAAAAAAACTGCGGACGAACCTCCGCCCGCATCATTAACATCATTCCTCTTTCCTTCTGCACAAAATTTATTCGGAATAAATCAGGGAAAGGGCATGTAGAGCTAGAATGATTTATCAGATAGATTCAGTTCACTTCAGATAGATTTATTTGTATGAGTAACATCTGTGCGAAAGAGAAATGACGCCTCTGCTGTAACGTAGAATTTTGAGTATCGTTGTCTCAACCTACCCTATTAGCAAGAACGTTAGAAGAGGTAGGGACGTCGGACTGTCCAATGCTTGTATGAGGACCAGCGTCGCCGAGCTCCGCCGGTAGCGGAGGGGACGGCGCGCGCTCTGATTGGGTGGTATCGGGTGGGGGAAGGTTGACGCTATATGGCCAGCGGGCGACCGACGAATGTTATTGGTACGTTTTTACTAATATCGTATTACGCTGGCGCGGGGAAGGTCCGACGTCCCTACCTCTTCTAACGTTCTTGCCCATTAGCATGGTTCATGTTTCTTTCTGCACCCAATGTTTACCCGACTGCGCGAAGCGTGAAGGAGGGTAATGTTTTTCACAATAAGTTTTGTAGGGTAACGAAAAGACGTCATGTAGAGTTAAAATAAATTGAAATAGATTTGTGCCTACGAAAATTATGTATTTGGGAGAGGAATCGGTGTGTCTGGTTAGGGCTGTGTCACGCGGAGGTTCGTTGTCTCGCTTGTACCATTAACCTCTTACCATATCACATATTACTTAATAGTTACTTCGTAACAGATAAATCACTCCATAGAAAAAGTTCCATACCTTCGGTTTTTAATAGCCTAATGTTTCACGTCGCCAATCCCTGCGTGCGAAAATGTACTTAAACGATCGAGTGTACATTGCATTATTGCTTTGCAGCTGCGCGCAGTTGCGTGGGCGAGCGTGTAGGTATTTTTCGCGCGGCTGACGAATTTTTACTGAATTAGACCGCCCCGCCCCGCCGCCGGCGCGGCGGTCCACCGGGCGGTAGGTAGTTAGAGCGCGCAAGTACATAGAGTGCGTGAGGCCTGACCATATTCCTTTTTTCTCGTGCAATAAATTGATTTGAAATAAATCTAACTCAGAAAGGGCATGTAGTTAAAATTAATTCAAATAGATTTATTGGTATGAAAAAAAAAATCAGAGTCGTAGTAGAAATGACAGATGTGTGTCAGGCACGACCGTGACACGTGGAGACCTGTTATCTTTGCTACTCCATTGGTAAACATGCTTGAAGTTATGAGTATTTGTTTCAGGAAAAACTTCATTATTTACATGCAAATTACAATCCCAGCTAGACTGCACCTGGACGGTTAAAATTGGTTTTTTAATTTAAATTCTAGAAGTTTTAACGTTTTCTTAGGTTTAGATTTAAATAGTTCTTTAGGATAGGTTTTAATCAAAGGTTTTAATTTGTTAATTTTATTGATTGCAATATCAATAAAATTATTGTTCTTATTATAAATAAATAAAATTTTATTATTATATGTCAGTGTTGCGCTGTAATTTATGTCTTTGAAGCACAACACCGATTGTTTATTGTTTATTGTATAATTTCATTCATAGGTAGGTAATCTAGTCTTGGATATGTCGAAAATTCCGCCAGTTCTAAATTCAATGCAAAGAAGAACTGACAAACAAACTCTGCAAGTCACAATGTTTTGTTAGTACCTTTAAAAGTATTATATTATAGTAATTCATAATAATTAACCCATACTACCGCTCACAAGAACATAATTATTACTCAGCTTACCCTAATTGTCGGGATACAGCATGAGTTTTGTATGTGTGTAAGTATAAAATTTTATTGCAAGTAGAAATACACGTACATACGTTTATTATCTGATTAATTTATTCATATTAGAAATTTATTCACAATCAAGGTTCTCGACGAACAAAGATTATTTCAATATTTGATTGGGTAATATAAATATTCAGCTGAAAAGATGTACCTAAAGATGTACTTGAATATTTTCCCTCTCGTATTTTTTCATTCTAGGTGGCATCTATGTGCAATTTATCTTTGATAATATATAAAAAATAGTCGGTAAATAGAAACTGGGTTACCACAAAAACTATACCCTATTTCTATACTCTCTTAGAGAAAAACAAAACATATAAATCGTACATATGTACGTAGGTAAATTAGTAATTTTAATATTTTTGTCCATTTTATAATATGCGTGTTAGCGTTCTCGTTACTTCAATGGGTTACTTCGAGAAAAAGTGTAATGTTAAAACTAAATTTTATAAATACTAGAAGACAAAAAAAATGTATATGAAACAATAAACAAAATACTGGAGCTTAATTATGTAAGTGTACCTACGAATATAAATTAAGAACTCTAAAATATAAAAATAAATGAATTCATTCACAGCAATTCGCTATAACCAGAGAGTTTTAAATATTTCATTGGAATTATTGATTGATTATAGACATTGGGAACATTTTCATACAATAAAAACTATGATCAGAGCGTCATTCATTAAGTTTTGCATCGAACGTCTTGGCGCGTCCGAGTTACACTAGTATAAGCGATTAACATATGTAGTTACATTGATAACAATTTAAAGAATTACGATTTTATTCGCTTTGTCCGGTCTATCGCCGCCGCGGCGGCACAGAGGACGTTGGTGTCCTCTGTGCCGGTAGGTTGAATGTGTTTGGCTATAATCATACACCATAAAGAAAAAAAGAAAATAGCATTTATTGTCTCAATTATTAAAAAAAAAATTTAATTTGCAAAAATATGTAACTAAAATGTATTCCATCAACAAAATAACTAAGCATACATATTATCACAATGAAAAAATTTAATTAATACTAAACTAAACTACTTATAAGAATAAACTGACTAAGTAATACAATATAACAAACATACCTAAATAAAACAAAACTTACTAAGAATATAATAAATCCTACTCAAGCCCTGAGCACGAAGAAGGGGGCGCGTGGTGCCAATGACGGAGGCGGCGTTACCTCGTTGTACGGCCATGCTGATGCGTTGCCGAAGGTATTCAGTTGAGCATTTTTCACCCACTAAACACTTAGATATAACTGATGACAAAACACGCCATGACTCCTATAAAAAAATTATTAATAAAATAAATCCTCTAACACAACTCTGTTTCAACGTTAAAAAAAACTCATGCAAATTTCCCCTCACTGCACGACGCGACCTCCAGAACCAATAAATTCAACATTTCGCCTCCAGACGCCTGTCACGCACTCTCCACTTACAGACCTCTTCGCAAGCTTGCCAGATAAATTCCGACACTAGTGGCACTGGCGGATCTGTGGGGGGCGGTATGGATCAGCTATTTTTCGTTCCCGGTAGTGTTTATTAAAATTTCAGTGTTTATTATTACAGTGAAATTTTGTCAAGGCTTTATGCTTCTAAAAAAAATTGAACTAAATAAAAACCCGGCCAAGTGCGAGTCGGACTCCTGCACCGAGGGTTCCGTACCACCACAAATTATATTTGTGTTATGTATTTATACAAAAAAACTTGTGATTTCTTTCATTCAGTTAGCGATTCTTAGCGCGAGCCCGATTTACATTTGGCAGATTTTTATTATTTGTTGTTTTACTTTATTGTTCGCACTCTAATCACACTAAGTTGGACGTTTGTATGTACCGCCGTTTTTACGATAGAGCAAAAACAAAAAAAAAAAAACATTGAATAAAACACATTTCTAGTATTATTTTAATTTTTTTTTTTATTATTTATTAGAATATCCCTAATAATACCACAATTTTTTTTTTACAGACGGACGGACATACGGCGTAGTCTTAGTAATAGGGTCCCGTACGGAACCCTAAAATAAACCCGCCAACATGACTCCGTATTTGTGTTGGGCTATAGTGAAAGAAGAAAGATAGAAAAATATTATTTATTGTCATATAGGTATACAATAAGAAAAGAAAGATTACAAAAACATGAAATTATACACGTAAAACCTAAATTAATAACACAAGTAATGCCAATATGGACATCTCAGCATGTACTAATAGGTGCACGAAGCGACCTATAGCGCTGTTTTTCAGATGGGCCCAGTGCTATATTATGGACAGGACACAAAGCCATTGTAATCGCAGCAATGGTAACTTATTTGTGTTTTATTGTAACTTATTGTAGTTACCCTTAAATCTCTTCGAAAAAGGAGATTACGAGATTAATCAGGGCATCAAAAATTGGCGTGTCTCTTTCGCGCTTTGCGACAAAGTAACAGATACGGAACGCTATCGGGAAATTCACATACCTACATTAACTTTTATAGTATAAAGGTAAACTCCTCAGAGAATCGTCAATGAAAATTAATTTTTTTGGACCAGACAACCATATTCCAGTCCAGACAGTCCATAAAAATATTCGTACTACAAATAAATAATTTAAATATAAAAATTACTAAATGTATACGCTACACACCTACTGCACCATGATATCAGACCGTAACACATTGGTGAACAAGGTGGATTGCAGAACTTCCTTATGATCGTGCCGGCTACACTTAACTGCTATCATAGACGTTTCGAGCGACTTTCATTCAGTGCGGTGGTACTAATCCGTTTGGCTCGGGCAATCCACATTTATTAGTGGGAAAGAAGAGAAGAAGCGCCCCCGTAAAGGAAGGGGTAACTTATACCCCCCTAGATCCGCGCCAGACACCACGAAGGGCGGACAGGCTTGACTCGAACCCACGAGATTCTCATTTGCTATTTAAATTTGCCTGGAAATCCGCCTTATAAATTGTATTAAAGGAACTCGGATCTTAGCTGCTTTCGCTCGGCAAAAAACTGAATTTTCCGGACAAATCCGGAATCGCGAGTGACAGATGAGGGTAGGGACGAGAGGTTTGTCTTTTGGACCTTTCCCTGTCTCAGCTGGAAAAGTGGGAAAACTGGGAAAAGTTAGCTGACTGTATCAGAGACGTCTGTAAAAATAAAGAATAGATAGAGAAGTTACAGTTAGTCGCACGCAGCTGGAAATTCTGAAAATTACTTGTTTTTATTGGAAGCGCGACTAACGGCGTTGGGCCACTTATAGGGTGGCGTTTAATGGCGTCTAACAACGCCTATGGACATTAGGTTGTACGCAGGGGTTACGAATGCCATGCCGGTCTGCCAGGTGCCCATTCATGCTCTCTTGAAGGACCCGAGACTGTACGCAAGGAGAGCGTTCCAGAGTTAACCGGTTTTGTAGAGGAAAGATCTGCAGAACCGATTGGTACGCATCCGCGGTAAGTCGACCAACCAGCGTGTAGGGATGCAATCCCTGCCCAGTGCGTGATGCGGAGGTGGAAAGGGGCCAGAGGGGCTCCTACGAGCACTCCCCATGGAATAAACGATAGAACACACTTAAGGAGCCGACATCCCTACGGAGTTGCAGTGGTTCTAGATCGCGGGACACTTCGGGGTCACCCACTAGTCGCACTGTTGGGAAAAAATCTTTAGCATCTTTCAAAAATTGTTGTACACAATTTTTGAAAGATGATTTTATTGTAGCGAAAGCTTTTCAAGAGCATTAAATTACAGACAAAATGAATCATAATAGTAAACAATATTGAATTAATCTTTGACCACATAACAGTAAAAATGTAATAGTTAATTTTAAATTTGGAAATCGAAAAAAAAATAACGTCAGATGACGACGAAAAATTTGATTTCCTTCCGAAATTACATTTGTCACAAAATATTTCAATTTCAGGTCGATTTCATTAAATCGCCGGTTCCAATTTTCAGGAATAAATTTGATTTATAACGCTACTTAATGCGTTAAATTCGTAAAAGCCTGAGGGCCGATCTTAGACGTTTGGGAAGCCAGCGTGGGAGTCAAATCGATGGGAAAAGTACTTTAGCAACATAATGAAAACTGAATAATAAGCGGGTTTCGTAGAAGAAACAATGAAATTTTCGAACCTTCGCTAGAATTCGTTTTTTAACAAACACAACACCGATTACTCTACTTACCTCGATTGTCTGCACACAGAGTGATTTTATGAACGTATGCAAAGTCAGCTCATGAGGTTTTTGTTTACCCTGTTACATCCGCGACGTCAGCTTCATCTTCACCATATCTATGCAGAAATTTAAGTGCCATGTCGGTACTTCTCTTTGGTCGTTCAATTTGATCAACTATGCATGGATGTTGTTTTTGCTTAATATTTCAGATTCGCTTACAAAGGACCTTGCGTCAAATTGGGCTCCGTCACATATGAGAATATTATTAGGCTCAGTGTCTAACAGAGATTCATATTATGTCATTTAAAGTCGTACTTTGTACTTCAATTTATACAGTACCGAGTTCAATTTCATTGCAGGTTAAATTACTGAAACTCCTTTATGTTAACGGAAATTATTTTTGACTTTTTAAGAGTCGGGGGTTTTTCAGATTTGTAATTTAACTTTTATTTCAAGCTTTAAAAAATACCGCATGCAAATCGGTCCACTTTTTAAGATATATTTTTTTTTATTACTTAATTTACTTGATTATTTGATTACAAACCTAGCTAACAACCATTCCGATTAAAGCAGCTTTCCAATAAAAAACCGCATCCAAATCGATCCATCAGTTTGGAAGCTACGATGCTACACACAGACACACACACGTTAAACTTATAACACTCCTATTTTTTCTTCGTCGGGGGTTAAAAAGAAGAAGCACGTAGAAAGCTAGGAGAGAAACCAATCTCCTCATATTTATGGTAGAACAAATATATTAACAGTTATCTCATATCTGTTTGGTGGGTGAGCCCCACGTGAGCCCAGCCTTCATACATCTTTTTCCCATGGTCCTTTGTTTTTCAATAGAGATCACCTTCTTTGAATTTTACAGATCTTGATCTCGTACTTAAGTACCTTGCATTTTCAGAATAGGCAAGAGGAACTGAGGAGAAAAAAAAAAGAATTGGAATCATGGTGCGATAGATGTTTAAGGAAAGTTATAGAGCGAATATATGGAAGGGTGGGAAAGGGTCGTCCTAGAACCAGACCACTTCTGGCATGTGCTTAAACGTCCGTTCTAGACCACTTCTGGCATGTGCTTAAACGTCCGTTCTAGACCACTTCTGGCATGTGCTTAAACGTTCGTTCTAGTCCACTTCTGGCATGTGCTTAAACGTTCGTTCTAGACCACTTCTGGCATCTGCTTAAATGTTAGCTCTAGACCATTTCTGGCATGAGCTTAAACGTTCGTTCTAGCCCACTTCTGGCATGTCCTTAAAACGGATTAAGTGCCATAGAACGCGAAATCGACAATCATCTATGAAAAAAAAAAACGTTAACAGAATGGAAGAGGAATAAAAGGTGTGTCAAGACCGTGGCAAGATAAGATACGGTGTAAAACTGTAGGTCCCCTCCCTTGCCCCTTACTAGGTGGTAGGCTCAAATTGTAGCCGACTGGGTTGGTACCATCGTACTGGATGTATGTAAGATGGCCGCATAGCAGCCTCGGTTGTGTTCTTCTCTAGTCCAGTATAGCCAGCAATCCAGGGAAGTCTCCGGTATGGCACCTACCTTCTCGGAGGTGATATTGGCTGGTCGGAGTATGCGCTTTAGCCCCTCCAATTCAGCCACCGATACCGGATTACATAAAAAAAAAAAACTTTGTCCCTGTCTACCCCAGGAGAAAGAGTTGCGGTATATTGTGTGAAACTTATCTCTTTTTGCGTCTGGGGTTAAAAATTTTTGGCAAAGGAGCCCCAAAAGGCTACGGAGCCACTCCTAATTTGCTAGCTCCACGAGGAAGGAGCGGATGGCACAAATCGAATTTACCGCGGTGCTGATTGGATAACTTTCGCGTTTTATTGTGTCGCCAGCAGCGCGTCAGACGACGTTGTCGCAAAAAAATGATAAATATCCCGGCGGTTTCCGCCGAGCGGATTAATTTCATTTCTTTAAATTTGCGTCCGTTTCGCAAATGGAGGCGGCGTTTAATTTTCAATCTAGTTTAAACTTTTTGGTCGCAAGCTCGTCGCTGATTGGGGCGATCGCCGATTTCGGCTGAGGCTTGAATTGTTTGGAGAGTTAGCCTGAGTTTGTAGATTTTTTTTAATAGAAAGCGCGACATCACCTATAAGGTGTCCACGACGTCCAATAGTTATTCGGTCGTATGCGGGGGTTGCAAACGCCATGCGCCGGTTTGACGCCCTTCTTGAAGGCCCGAGACTGTGCTTTGGGGGGAGGTATAATATATGGGCAGGAAGAGCGTTCCAGAGTTTACCAGTTCTGTGGAAGATATGCAAAACCGAATGGTACGCCGTAACTCCAGCGTGCAGGGATACAATCCCTGCCCAGTGCTCGTGCGGAGGTGCTATGGGGATGGGATCGCGTTAAACTGGTCCTCCGAGCACTCCCCATGGAATAAACGATACAACACTCAGGGCGCCGACATCCCAGCGTAGTTGCAGCGGTAGACTATACACACTAAACATATCGTCATATAATTGAATCCGTTCTAGTAGAATTCGAATTCAGAATTCCAGATGCTGCTGTCAACAGTGACAATACATTCGTTCTCATTGAAAATGTTAAAAAATTCCATCCTTATGGCATTTATTTTGTCTCGCGATCCATTTCAGCAGAATACATTTTCCTCCAATCGAGCACCACAGTACAAGCGGCTATATTTCAACAAAAGTTCTTTATACGAGAGATGTAAGACTTCAGCAATCTCTCGTACTAGTTCCTGGAGGGTGCTGTATTCTGTTTAGGGGTTGTCACTGGTAGGAACAGTAAAAGTTGGGATTTTAATGGGGTTTTCGTCAATATTTCGTTACTATTTCGTCAATAATATGTATATTTATATAAGTATGTTTTATAATATACATATTTATTACTTTCCTGTCCTAATGTCTGCACTACCCTTATCATCTTTCTTCCTCACTTACTCTCATCACCCAAAGGTTGACTGGACGAAATAACTTAAAGTGATAAGGCCGACTTTACACGGTACTTTTCTCTTGTTTCTGTTTGAAATATTGTAAATTTATATTGCTCTGCTGTATGTTATCTTCTGTCTTCTGTATCTTTGTTAGTGTTTCTGTGTGCAATAAATTATTTCTCTTCTTTTCTATTTTATTTATTTAGGTAAGTAATTTAAAATGTTTTACTTAATGATCACAAAGGATTACTTTAAAATAATTAAAATTAAAAGCAATTATGGTAATCAAAGTAATGCCGCGGCGATGTAACATACAATGCAAGAACGGACTATGGAAATTTGTAACAATATCAATCGGTTCTGCAGATATTTCCTCTACAGAACCGGTAAACTCTGGAACTCTCTCCCTGCTCCTATATTTCCCCCCAAGAACAATCTCGGGTCCTTCAAGCGGTGCGTGAATAGGCACCTGTTAGGCCGGCATGCCATATGCAACCCCCGCATACGTCCAAATGTCCATGAGCGTCGTTAGACAGCTTATGGTTGGCTCGGAGCCACATGTCGTGATTTATATGAAAACAAAAATTATGAAGCCGAAATTGAAGGCTTGACCATTTTTTATTATAGAAACTGATATGGTTGGCATATTACCTAACTACACCCGAGCAAGATGTCAGCCCATCACACCTAGGTAATATAGGTGCCATGTTAGTACTTACCTTAGTTCGTGCCGGCTATACTGGACTGGACACAAACTGTTTTTTTTTTATAAAAAACGGTCCTTCCACCGAGTCATGCAGCAGGTGGGTCTTGTTGCTTTACTTGCTCCTTGATAGTTATCTTGTCCGAATACTTTGCAAAACGTTGTGCTGTATTTAGCAGAGTCCTTGCAGCACAAAACCGATTACTCTGCTTACCCCGATTGTTCCCTATACAGCGTGTGGTGTGTATGTATCAATGAAAATATAACTTAAGTGTGTTATTAATATAGTATTCTTTTTATCGTTGTATAATCAATTCTCACGTTCAACTCTTTTGCTAAAACCTACTTACATTCCACTATAGCAGAGATCTCTGTAAGGGGCAAGTCCGTGTTTGCATCTTATGTAAACATTCTAATGCGCTTGTTACCGTTAAATGTTTCTAGGAGCAATAAAGTATTTTCTATTCTATTCCGTTCCGTTCCATTCTATTCTGTTCTATTCTAAAATAGCGCTAAGAAACAGAATAGAGTCGCTAGGTCCGCTTGCGCAGATTACATCCTCCCTCCGCCCGGTTCATTTGAAATTCCGATTCCTCGGTTCGTTAAGACCGCCCCGGTTCTTGCCTCTCATTTCGCGAGGAGGCCGAGAGGCTGGCTAGACCAAAATTACGATCCTCCTTCGGCTTTCCGCTTCGAACGAAGGGGATTGTTTTCCTTCGAATGCAATATTCACCTGAGTGGGACATCAATTAGGGGCTGAGATTTCTGTTTGCGCGGCCTAAAATTTATTTACGGAAATATAAACTCTACTTGTGTTGAGTATGCAAGCTTATTTTTGTGTTATTTATTTCTATTTTCTGTGTTATAAAATAATTAAAACACTTTTTTTTGTAAATAATAATAAATTACTTATAAAAATCTAATCTAGGGTAGTATGTTATGTACTTATATGTTTTTTTTTATAGAAAGCGCGACATGTGGCGCCGAGCCACCCATAAGGTGTCTAACGACGCCCATAGACATTCGGTCGTTACGCGGGTGTTGCGAATGTCATGCCGGCCTGACAGATGCCTATTCACTCACTCTTGAAAGATCCGAGACTGCAGTTGGGGGGAAATATGTGGGCAGGGAGAACGTTCCAGAGTTTGCCAGTTCTGTGTTACGGTTAAAGTCTGGAGTGGGCCAAACCAAAATTCATGATCGTTTTCAACACCTGCGGTTACGTCTAGTTCAACAGTTATTTGTCAGTTAAATTGACAATCTCATACATTTCACAGATTTAATAAGAGGGAACTATATTATATCTGAAGGTGGTAAAATCGGGTGTTAGTGGGCTAAACTTTGATTTCGAAACGATATGAAAATCTAACCTAAATTAGGTTAGCCTAATCCAATCTCTACGATAGGCTTGAACCATGTGACTTGTATAAAACCGGTTATAACCGGTTGGCATATATACATACATATCCCGCTGTATCCCGACAATCGGGGTAAGCAGAGTAACCGGTGTTGTGCTGCAACTACTCTTGTAAATAACAGCGAAACACCGAACACCAAGTTTAGCAAAGTATTCGGACAAGATACCTACATCAAGCAGCAAGTGAGGCATGAAGACCCACCTGCTGAATGACTCGGTGGAAGGGCCGTGTCAAGGTGAGAGGAGGCTAGCCTGTCGCCCTTTAGCACGGCATCGTGTCCTTATCCCTTAATCGCCTTTTACGACATGCACGATGAGAGATGTATGTATGTATGCATATATTCTTTATTGAACACCAATTTATAAAAATTAGGTACAACAGGCGAGCAGTGGATGATGAGATGCAGTGGGGCTATACTTTTAAGTACCTGTCCCACGCGGTACATTGCTCCCATCCGGTAGAACCTACTTTAAACCGTCACATGTATTAACAGGTAGAACCAGTATGTATAAAGGATAGAAATCATGGAAAGTTAAAACATTTTACAGAAAAAAACACAATAAACAACTAAATAATTCAGTAAAAATACAAAAATAACATTTTCAGTACATAGGTATAGCTCAAACTCCTAAATATATTTCAAAAACCTTTCCCAAAATCCGACGAGGCCGCGAGCGGAGTTCGAAGCTTGAACTAGGTCGCTACGAACGTACAACCACAAACAATAGTGAACTAACGAGCTGGGTTCAGCGTACGCTGAACATTCACAACTTGACTAATCCTGAAATCCTGACGTTACAGCCATCCCCTCTCGCGCCAACGCCATCTGCGTTCATTACAGTCGCAACTGTTTATACAACTGCAGAGTGGGGAATCAAATTAATTTGGATCTTTCGAGCAATGAATGGGAGCTGAAAACGCCTAGCCGTGCGGGCGATGCAATGGTTTTGATGTTCATAATAACATAGTTTCATAGCTGTCTCTTTTTCTTTTCTACTAAAGACAACTTTTACTTAAAAAGAATAGCCCCACTGCATTTCTCCCCGTGCATGTCGTAAGAGGCGACTAAGGGATAAGAACAAGATACTGAGCTAAAGGGCGACAGGCTAGTCACTTCTCACCTTGGCGCAGTCCTTCCACCTAGTCATGCAGCAGGTGGGTTCTTCGTGCCTTACTTGCTGCTTGATAGTTGTCTTGTCCGTATACTGTGCTAAACGTGGTGGTCGGTGTTGTGTTGTAATTTGCCAGAGCCCTTATAGCACAACATCGATTACTCTGCTTACCCTGATTGTCGGGATACAGCGTGTTTTATGTACAACTTTTTAGTCGATTCTCTTAAGATGGGGGCAATGTTTTAAGAGAAATGAAATGAAATGAAAATATACTTTATTGTACACAAATATATAAAAGGGTTAGGCGAGTTTAATGCCTTGTGGCATTCTTTAAGATGTGGAAAACACGTAGGGGCCGACAATGTAGTACTAAAGAGAGTGGACAGTAGCACTATAAATATAATGTACTCTGTGGACAGTAGTAAAAAATATAAATATACAACTTACATAGACAGACAAATTGTACAAAGATACATACAATCAATGTACATAATTATATAAGAGTAACTAAGTTTCTTAGTTTTTAGGTTTCCGTATCCCATACGGAATCCTATTACTAAGCCTACGCCGCCGTCTGTCTGTCTGCCCGTCCGTCCGTCTGTCCGTCCGAGGGCTCTATCTCTTGAACCGTAATAGGTAGCCCGTTGAAATTTTCACAGAATCTGTGTTATTATGGCGGATATAAGAACAAATAATAAAAAATAGAAAAAGTAAAAAATTAAGGTGGGTTCTCATACAAGAAACGTGTTTTTTAATGTTTTTTTTTGTGGTGCGGAAAAACCTCGGTGCGCGAGTCCGACTCGCACTTGGCCGGTTGCAGAGATATTTTGCAAAAAAACACTTTCAGAATATTCTATTTTCTTTCTAAAGAAACTCAGGAATGAGCTCAGCAATCCAGTGAAGTCTCCGGTACGTCACCTACCTTCTCGGAGGTGATATTGGCTGGTCTCAGCATATGCTTTGGCCGCTCCGACTCAGCCACCCATACCGGATTACATAAAAAAAAACTCGTCCGTCATTTGGATCCGTGACAGAGGCAGTCGTCAAAACGTCCGGACACTTGCGACGGGCGCACATCCAGCGTTGGCTCCCAACTTTCCATGCTGGCCGTATCTGTGATAGTAACTGACGCCTGCAATGCATGCGTCGTTGCAAAATGCAAACTTCGCTCCATCCTCCCGCCGAACAGCTGTGACCCAGTACGGATAGCATAACAAGCGGGGATACTTTGTTTATCCTAGTTTTAATCTATGAGAGCTTTGTAGTTTTCCTGACAAATGGCTGGGTAAGACCTGCCCTGCAGTGAATATAGTGTCGTAAAGACTTTGCTAGATACTATGGCTAAGGCATATCCTTTTTAAACGGTTTTATTTAGCTTGACTCCGTATATTTGTTTGTTTGTTTGTTACTATCTTTGTTTCAAATCTTGCGACAAATTTTTCAACTACTTCTAATGAACCGATTTTTATGAAACTTTGCACACACATTGAGCTCTCGTGACAATACAATATTATGATAATTTCAACTTGGTAACGAGGGTCTGATGATGGAGTCAGGAGGAGGACAGTGGAACTCTTCAACCGTTACTAGTAACCCCCTCGAGTTTGGGCTCATATGGTTGGTTTGGACGAGTGTTTCATACTCCTACCAATACACTTGGTGACGAGGCTCTGATGATGGAGTCAGGAGGTGGACAGTGGAACTCTTCAACCGTTACTAGTAACCCCCTCGAGTTTGGGCTCATATGGTTGGTTTGGAAGAGTGTCCCATACTTCTACCAATACACTTGGTGACGAGGGTCTGATGATGGAGTCAGAAGGTGTCCAGTGGAACTCTTCAACCGTTACTAGTAACCCCCTCGAGTTTAGGCTCAATTGGTTGGTTTGGACGAGTGTTCCATACTTCTACCAATACACTTGGTGACGAGAGTCTGATGATGGAGTCAGGAGGTGTACAGTGGAACTCTTCAACCGTTACTAGTAACCCCCTCGAGTTTGGGCTCATTTGGTTGGTTTGGACGAGTGTCCCATAGTTCTACCAATATACTTGGTGACGAGGGTCTGATCATGAAGTCAGGAGGTGTACAGTGGAACTCTTCAACCGTTACTAGTAACCCCCTCGAGTTTGGGCTCATTTGGTTGGTTTGGACGAGTGCCCCATACTTCTACTAATACACTTGGTGACGAGAGTCTGATGATGGAATCAGGAGGTGTACAGTGGAACTCTTCAACCGTTACTAGTAACCCCCTCGAGTATGAGCTTAATTGGTGTGTTTGAACAAGTGTCCTATACTTCTACCAATACACTTGGTGACGAGGGTCTGATGTTGGAGTCAGGAGGTGAACAGTGGAACTCTTCAACTGTTACTAGTAACCCCCTCGAGTTTGGGCTCATTTGGTTAGTTTGGACGAGTGTTCCATACTTCTACCAATACACTTGGTGACGAGGGTCTGATGATGGAGTCAGCAGGTGTACCGTGGAACTCTTCAACCGTTACTAGTAACCCCCTCGAGTTTGGGCTCATTTGGTTGGTTTAGACGAGTGTCCCATACTTCTACCAATACACTTGGCGAGGGTCTGATGATGGAGTCAGGAGGTGGACAGTGGAACTCTTCAACCGTTACTAGTAACTCCCTCGAGTTTGGGCTCATATGGTTGGTTTGGACGAGTGTCCCATACTTCTACCAATACACTTGGTGATGAGGGTCTGATGATGGAGTCAGGAGGTGTACAGTGGAACTCTTCAACGGTAACTAGTAACCCCCTCGAGTTTGGTCTCATATGGTTGGTTTGGACGAGTGTCCCATACTTTTACCAATACACTTGGTGACGAGGGTCTGATAATGGAGTCAGGAGGTGTACAGTGGAACTCTTCAACCGTTACTAGTAACTCCCTCGAGTTTGGGCTCATTTGGTTGGTTTGCACGAGTGTCCCATACTTCTACCAATACACTTGGTGACGAGGGTCTGATGATGGAGTCAGGAGGTGTACAGTTGAACTCTTCAACTTTTACTAGTAAACCCCTTTAGTTTGGGCTCATTTGGTTTGTTTGAACGAGTGTCCTATCCCATACTTCTACCAATACACTTGGTGACGAGGGTCTGATGATGGAGTCAGGAGGTGTACAGTGGAACTCTTCAACCGTTACTAGTAACCCCCTCGAGTTAGGGGCACATATGGTTGGTTTGGACGAGTGTCCCATACTTCTACCAATACACTTGGTGACGAGGGCCTGATGATGGAGTCAGGAGGTGTACAGTGGAACTCTTCAACCGTTACTAGTAACCCCCTCGAGTTTGGGCCCACTTGGTTTGTTTGGTTTGTCCCATACTTGTCGAACGCAAAAGTATGAAACAGACATACCATCTGTTCAAATTGATTTTGAAAGAGACGGCGGACACCTTATCCATCCTAAAGCCATACAGTTTCCAGCAAAGTTTAATTATGGATCAGCTGAGAGACGGATGTTACCGATAATTTTGTCATGGGCCTCCACTGTCCATAAAATGCAGGGCAGTACTGTTGACCGTGCTGTCGTGTATTTGGGCTCCAGACTATTTGAGGAGGGTCAAGCGTATGTTGCATTGAGTCGCGTAAAGTCTTTAGAAGGGTTATGTATTGAGGAGCTTGATTGTGAGTAATTGACAGGTAAGAAACCGAGTAACAAAGATGCAATGAGAGAGTTGGAAAGGATGACGAGTTTACGTAATGAATGATACGAGCCAAAAATCAAACTAAAAACGAGTAAATAAAAAAATAGGTAAAAAAACTTTTAAGTTAAACGGTTTTATTAAAAATAAAAAACTAGAAAAAAATCAGCTGTACAAAAAATAGAAAATAATAAGGACACAAGCCTGGGCCTTCTTAAGATTTTACGTCTGGGTAAGAAATCGTGCAATACTAGCGTGCTGTCTTCTCATGTCGGATGCCAAAGGGCACATTGTGTCGCTGCGTCAGCGGAATAAGTAATAAATTGAGACTTTTAACAGACTAATATAAAAACGTGGGGCGTATAATATGCGTAATAAATAACATGCGCCCCACGTTTTTATATTAGTCTGTTAAAAGTCTCAATTTATTACTTATTCCGCTGACGCAGCGACACAATGTGCCCTTTGGCATCCGACATGAGAAGACAGCACGCTAGTATTGCACGATTTCTTACCCAGACGTAAAATCTTAAGAAGGCCCAGGCTTGTGTCCTTATTATTTTCTATTTTTTGTACAGCTGATTTTTTTCTAGTTTTTTATTTTTAATAAAACCGTTTAACTTAAAAGTATTTTTACCTATTTTTTTTAACGGTTAAAACTGTAAAAAATAATCATTGTGGATTATTTTTTTAGATTCGAAATCATTGCAAACGCCAAAGTATGTATGACAAGCACATCAACAGCTGTAGATCTTGGCTCTTCTAAATTAGATAAGAGATCTCTTTTTAAGGTTTGCCGTCTTTGTCAGTCCCTCTGAGTGTATACGTCAACTGCTGGCCCCTCCCAATTTTTCTCCAATCCTCTTGGCCCTCAGTGGTACGGAACCACTGCTTTCCGCCGACGTACTTGATGTCGTCGTTCCCTGTTCAACTTGGTCTAAACTCGGTGGAGCCATGACCGTTGCCCGAGTAAATACTCTAGTTGCATACATATTAGCTCACTAGCCCACTGCCGCCAAGAGGAGGCGGTTACTCCAACGATTGCCATCCCTACTCTACCAAATTTAAAACCGATCGACGATAAAGTCCATCCGCTTTTTTTGCTTCCAGTGCTTCACTAGATTCGAATCTAGAACGCTCGCTTTGGTTGAGTCGCACTAACCGCTCCGTAACTCTCCAATTTTACTCGAATTTGTCCCGCGCCCGGAAGATATTCTGTCACCAGATCCAACCGAATTGCAACCTTATCTGCATTGCAATAAACTCCTTTGGCTGTTTTTTTCAAAATGCATAGAATAACGTATATTTAAAAGATTTCATTTGTTAAAACGGTTGTGAAAATGCAATTCTCTATATCTACATGCCTTCTCGTGCTCCGTATTAAGATTTATCTTTTATCTACATGTTATATAAATCTTACTCTTCTCTTCTGCTCTTATTTCTTCTCTATCTCTCTGCTCTACTTGACATAATAATACACCATGTCCTTTAAAAACTTTACCATTTATTTATTACAATTATTAATTTATTGACTAAACTAAACCAAACATTAAAAATATTGTGACCGATTGTACCAGAGCAGTAAGGGAAAAAGTATTATAAAATATTTTATTTACCGTGTGGGGCCGGTATATAAAAATAATAGCCCCACTGCATCTCTCTTCGTGCATGTCTTAAAAGGCGACTAAGGCATAAGGACAAAGTTCCGTACTAAAGGGCGGCAGGCTAGCCACCTTGGCACGGTCCTTCCACCGAGTCAGTTGGGTCTTCGTGCCTTACTTGCTGCTTGATTGGTATCTTGTCCTATGTATGTATATGTCCTATATAATGTATAATTTGCTAAACGTAGTGGTCGGTGTTATGCTGTAATTTACAAGAGTATTTTTTTTATGGAAACTTACACGGTTGGCTACATCACCTACAATCCGTGATGTCAGCCCATAACACCGGGTGAACTAGGTGCCATGTCAGTGCTTCCCTTCATTTCATTTTGGCTACACTGAACTGGATGGAAAACACAAACTATTTACATAGACGTTTCGACCGACGTTTCGCTCAGTGCGGTGGTACCAACCAGACCGGGATAAAACCTACCACCTAGTTAGGTAAGAAGGGAAGGGACCTACAGTTTAACGTGGAATCCGAACCACGGTCAGCCTCCAATGGTCGAGCGGTCACCCATCCAAGTACTGACCGACAGTACGACTGAGCTACCGAGGCTGACGGTACTTGCAGCTCAACACCGATTACTCTGCTTACTCCGATTATCGGGATACAGCGTGTGGTATGTATCTCGGGGCACCACTCTTGAGTTTCCGAGGACTAAAGGCGAGACTGTTATTTTTTTGTTAGTTACTAATTTTGAATTCTTACATAGATTGTGTTTCTGCTACTAACTTATTTAGGTATTTTCAATGTACACATAATTCATCAAAGATTAACTGAAAGGTATATCTTCAAGGCATAAGATAAGACTGTCTTTGAAATGCATAAAAATTCATTCAATGAATTCTTTGTACGATGCTCGCAATAAAGAATTTTCAATTTCGTATACGCCTTTCTAGTATGTCGCAAGAAAATATCAATCCAAAATACCCCTAGCGAGTTCTCCCTGACATTTTCTTCCAAAATGTCCTTTTAATGGCCATACAATTTGTCAAGCCTTCCACTATCCTCATATATGTGTCAGATCCCAAGTGAAATTGTCGCGTTGTTACTCGGGGATCCATTTTAATCATTTAGATTCCCTCGGCGTCCATCCCGTGTACATTTGTATATATGTCACCGGCAATCTGTATAATCCGGTATTCTATAGAACACCTAGGCATTCTATAAAATACCGGATAATGGCTTAAAACGCTTAGGCAATGTATGAAATATCATTTATTTCATACTTTGCCTAGGCAATCTATAGAATGCCTAATGACCAGCCGGCAAAGTGTTTTAAATTTTATTTAACCTGACCTAACCTGAATACGACACTCGAAAGACAAGGCGGCTCATTTCGTGAACACTTGGCTCGAAACGAAACATAACAAAAACGACATGCGCCGCTAGCGACGCATCTTCTATAAATTAACCCTGGTTATTTTTTTTTTTAAACCACCAAAACTAAATTAACTAAAGTAATCTAAATTAACGTAAATTTAACACATTTGCGATTCCTGTTTAGGAAATGAGGCCTTTTATTTGTGTCATTTTATACTTTACCTGATCTCCTAATGGCATTCTATAAAATGCCTAGGCAATCTATAGATTGCCTAGGCATAGTGTGTAATGATTAACAGCAGATAAAATATTTTATACATTGACTAGACGGACCCGGTATTGTATAGAATGACTAGGTATTCTATACAATGACTGAATTATATACTTTGCCGGTAACATATATAACATTTAACCAGAATTTCGCGTGAATTTATATTTGATTCACATGCTTAATCAGAATCACGGATGAACTCTGTTCAGCAATGTGTATGAATATTTGTTATATTAAAATACACTGAGAACAAAAGAGTGGAAGAGGCGGCAGAGGTGTGTCAGTATCGTGGCACGTGGAGATGCGCTGTCTCTGCCTACCCCACTGGGTAACAGGCGTGACTTTATGTACATGTATGTATGTATGTATAAACATATGTACGTAGAGAAAAATAAATTCACTATATAATACGAGTAGCAGTTAATGGAAATTAACTACATACCTCAGTTCAAAAGATACAGCCTTCAGACGGACAGACAGATGGCGTACGCTTAGTAATAAGGCTGGCGTAAGGATACGGAATACTAAAAAAATTATTAGACAGTTTATTTCTTCTTTCTACAGTCCTTTGAAGATTCCCATTTTGTAGGAGTTAGGAAAAGCGTTCACCGAAAGACCGTTATACATTTTTGCCGATATATTAACCATGGTAATCAATCAATACTAATAATAAATCTGTAAGGGATGGTCGGTCATGCAGTAAGTTACTTTGTTATATGAGATACTGAGTTTGTGGTCTCTATGTATGATACTAAAACTAAATTGACGATTTTTAGAAATATTTTCTGTATTTATGTATGATTTCTTTTTTGAACGCGCGACATGTGGCTTCGTTTCACTTACAAGTAGGTGACTTACGATTCCCGTAACTCTTAAACCGATCAACCGAATTCAATGAAACTTAATGCAAGCACATTTAAATATACGCGACACAGGATAAATGAAATTCAGTTCTGGTTACGCTAAGATGTGGCTCTCATACAAACGTAGTTGTTCCGCGCTACGAAATTAATGTACGGCGGCGGGCTTATTTACTTTCTTCTTTATATGACTTTCACGCGAGCGAAGCCGCGGGCAAAAAGTGCAAGTGCAAAATAAAAACACATTATGTAATAAGGCTCTACAAATTTAATATTTTCTACTCTCAGAGTCGAACCAGAGGTACTTAAAGAGAGAAGAAAAAGTGAAGTTCCTCATAAATACATCAAAAGCACCCAATTTTCTCCTAACTCTCGCAATAAACTTCCGAGCAAAACCTTTCAAACTCTCCAATATAAAACACTATTTTCTTAGCAGCTCCGAATACCAAATCCCCATTCCTTGTTAGGGGTTAAAGGCACCCAATTTGTAAATAAACAAGCCTCTGGGACGTGGATTTATATTCAATTTATATACTTCCTATATTCGAAGGTGATGCAAGGCTTTGTTCATACTGAACGACTTTGACAAACATGCTTTTGTCTGGAGGTTCGCTTGCAGGAAATGTTTAAATATTTCGCCAAAACAAGTTTAGTATGTCGAAATCAAATAGTTCTTCAAGGACAACTTCTATTCCACTAGTATATTAGTTGACTAGTTTAGGAGAACCAGAAAAACATACAGACATGGTCTGATTTTGATAGATAATGTAAAATTGTTGAAACTGGTTTAAGTAGGTACCTAATAATTTGTTCATCAAATATTTTATAGATCGTACATTAAATAGGGATGTTATTAGGAAATAGGATTTTGGGCTTTCGTGCCTTTCACGGCCCTCGAGGGCCGTGAATAGACACCAGGCCGGCATGGTATTCGCAACCACCGCAAACGACCGAATATCCATTGGCTTCGTTGGACATCCTACGGGTGGCACGGTGCCAACTGTCGCGCTTTCAATAAAAACAAATATTTTTATACTGTCTAATTTTCAGTTAGGTAAAAATTATTCAATTCCCCATATGTTTTAATGACAGGATTTTGCCTGAGAGAAAATAGTCGTAAAAAAGTCGTACATAAAAGCTATTACCAATTTGCTATAAATTGTGTATATCTCATGATCGGTTACAGTACTATCGGCAAATCCACTCGATCAAGTAAATTGTAAAAGTTTTAGAACACTTTGCACACAGCCCTAATGAATTCAGTCGAGTGTAATCTCTCAACGCGGTCCCTTCTCTGGTTGAGTATTTCCAACACATCAGCATTCACTTCATTATCGGAAGTGTTTCTCTACATGCGGAATATTTCCACTCTCTGTAAAGCGGCCCTTAGATCTCACGTCACGCGTGGTCGGGATAGTGGTTTCAGGAAAGTGAAATCATGCTGAATTATGGATGAGCCCCGCCGGCTTCGGGAAACCTGGAGTTGAGATTTCCGAGACACCGGCGGGCGAGATTGAAGGAGAACTACTTTTCGATAAGCTGCGAGAATTCTGAGACTACCGATCACACGGTTAATGCATCGACGATAAAGCCAGAGCGTTGGAGACTAATATATTGATCGAGATATCTTAGACTGGTTCTTAAAGTGTATTATTACCATATATGTAGGTTACGTACACAATGACACACTTATTTCCAAAATATGATGCACAGAGGCATGTTTTGGTTGTTTTGTATCTTACGAATTTTTAACTTGATTTCATTTCCTTTAATTTTTAGGGTTCCGTAACCAAATTGAAAAAAAAAACGGAACCTTCATAATTTCATCCTACCACCTATTTTAGTAAGGTAAGAAGGGAAGGGACCTACAGTTTAACGGTGAATTCGAACCACGGTCAGACTCCATCGGTCGACTGTTGTTATGCAACGCTGGGCGCGGTCAGTACTTGGATGGGTGACCACCCATCCAAGTACTGACCGCGCCCAGCGTTGCTTAACAACAGTCGAACGACCGCACCGCTGAGCTACCGAGGCTGACGTACTTTCGCGATGCTTAAATGCTTATGGATTCCTGTTCTGTATTACGATATTTTTTTCATCGCATCATCTTTAAGGAATCTTTTTTATTTTATTCCTAGCTCATTTTTGCATTGGTTTCTAACGGAACTTATGCAGACTTATTTTTATCCAATAGCTACTATAACAACATGGATATGCGTTCGGAATTAGAAATACCATTGCATTGGTTTTACAACGAAGGACGCGCTGCCAACAGAAATAAATATCAACATAAAATGGTTGAAGTGTCGAAGACAGGAGATATTCCATATAAACTCTCGTGAGTAATGAAAATCCGATCCCAGGGCCGGGACCTTATTGCCTCCTCGAACGACAGGGATGCTACTCAAAACATACATAAAGTATCTTCCCTTAAACCCTTTCCCGAACAATTCCAGGTAGTGAAAACAAACAATTCATTAGCGAGATGTTTCATAAAAGCTTTCGAGTTAAGTGGGATCGTATCGCTTAATGTGAATTTCAAAATCAACAAAATTAAATAAAATATTGATGCGTCACGACCTTTGAGCGAGATTAAAAACTGTTGAGATGATAACTAATATATTTCATGCTACGCAGTATTTGTTCCCGAGGGAAATCAATGTCGTCGCCGTATCTGCGACTAGTTACGAAATTCCAACAGTCACTCTGTATATTCCTATCGTTGAATTTTTCCTTTGTATTTTGTAAACAAAGAAGTGTTTCTTGTCAAATTTCGTTACTGGTGGTAACCTAAAGCCTAATCCCATCATGCCTTGTTTCTTAGAACTAATATTTCACGTCAGTTTTCGCTCAATTTGAACAGACACATTCTATCATAATACAGACCTTCGAATGTGTTAAAATTATTTTTGAAATTTTAAAATGTATCGGAATTTTCGTAGCAAAACAATCCATTTAGAATACTATCAGGAGGTTTTCAGGAAATATAACTAGACAGGTGCCCGAGCCCGACTACGAATTATCCACGTTAACGGTAACTGAGCGTACCCCAGGGAGGCGCGCTAGGTCCCACAAGCTTCTCATCCTGCGAGTTTGTACCGGCGGTTCATAATTGAGAATTATTTTGTCTGGCATCCAGCGGTGGTGTCAGGAGGGGGTTGTGTGTCCGACACCTCGAAGATTACAGTTGCTGTAGAGTTATAATGCTGTAAGACGGACAGGGCAAGTTGGATAATAGTTATTACTACAGAATGGTTTGATTATTTTGTCTCACGAAACAGGAAAATACGGCTGTTTGTGTTGAGTAAGAGTGAGAGTCTTTTCTAACATCTGAACAGTTTCATATACATGGGTATGCCAAGATAATTGTGCCAGTCAGTAAGGGGTGCTTCTAAGTAGCCGAGTGTGTTCCGAGTTGTTTTGAATGAAATTTAATTTACCAGAAAGCTTTATTACGTTAGAATTCAGTATGTAATTCTGTATTAGTAAATTCTGCATTCGCTTAATTTTAGTAAATTGACCCTGATTGGTACCACTGATTGGTACACACATACGTACCTAATAAATAAGATTATGAAATTTTGGCAGGAACAATTTTCAATTTTCAAGCTTCAGCTGAAATTGGACATAAATCTTTATAGTAATGTAAACATCTATTACGTCAAATACAATTAGCACATTTATAAAAGAAAAAAGAAGTAAAAAGGAAAAAGAAGAATAAGCAAACTTACACGTTCAACCTCTCGAAAAGAAAATAATAAAATCTTGTAAGCACTTCCCAAAGTGTATAACCTGCACAAACATTACAGCGATCCGATCCTACGTTCGCTCGAGAGGCACAAATAAGCCGCAATCTTCGAGCATTCAGATCGCTTTTGTGGGACATGATAAAGGAATCGATTTGTAAGAAGCTTCCAATGATAAATTCTATCGCCTTCATCTGGAGCCGCTCAAACCGTGTGAAATATTACAGGTTTGGCCAGAAGATACAGAGTTTTCAAATGTTGCTTAAACCAATTATGTTTTGCCTCAAGGTATGTTGCTGGCAGATTTTTGAGAAATTTTCTTGTGCCGGTTTTAAGTTTCTACACACCCCTGAAGGACGCCTTAGAACGATCTGCGATCATCAACTCAATTTAATTCAGAAGATGGTCGTGATTTTTGGGAGGCTAAGGCCCACTTGCACCAACACAAATTTAATATATAAACCAGTTTAACTCGCTAAACCAGTTTAAGCTAGCACTCTTTGACTGTGGGAACCGCGTTTAAATCCATAACTCGCTACTTAACTTTAAACTCGTGTTGGTGCAAGTGGGCCTAAGACAAAACCCAACAGTTCGATGATAATTACACCCCTGATAGTGACATTTATAACTGTTCTGACTGCACGGTGGTTTTAAGGAGGTCAAACGTTGGCAATAGTAGCTGAATTTGTTGTTTTAAGTGTCTTCCCACTATGCACTCTAATTGGTCTTCTAGCCTGTCTACTTGTTGACATGATGTTTGAATGTAGCAAATAGTTACAAATGCAATCTACCTAAATAAAAGTAAACAATTCCGAGACAAACCTACTAGAAAGGTAGTAGGTATGTAATAATATGTAATGTATTAATGTATCTAAAATTTCGTTCCACATATTTTGGACGCAGTTAGTTCAAAAATCCGTAAGCCTACGCCTGAAGACAAATCAAAAGCAGTGAATCTAATTTTACATGCCAGCTGTTTGCATAATGGCCCCCGAAATCCACCTAAGAATTCCAAAAATCTACCTATCGCTTCTCACAAACCCATCTCCGGCTTAATACGTATTCCAAGTTATGTGTGCCTAGAAAGAACTAAATACACTGATAATGTGTGATGCTCGTTGTGTCTGTGAACAGCAAAGTCTCGTCATTGGTAGACTCCGCGAAATTATGTTCCCAAAGTGGGTTATGAAATGCGTCGTGCATCGCCGTGGTAACTACCGATGAGTTTAGCTCAAGAATCTCAGAGTGTTACTGCATACAGACACACGACGACAAACAAACCTGCACAGTTTGGTTTATGCAAGTTCGAAGTTCAAATTTGTGTGCATCGACGTTTTATAAAATGTTCCAGAGTATTTTTAGAGGTTAATTTTTTTTTATGTACACCTGCATGGGTAGCTTTGCCGATATATACCTAGTTGATTGTTTTGTTATTAGAGTGTAGGCTTCTCATCCGCTTTATCCTAATGATTCGGACTGTACGCGTCGCATTCGTACGATGCGATATCGTCGTACTAAGCTTGGAATGAATCCTCTGCTCATGAATTTAGCCCGAAGCTTGTGCGAGGGTGTAGTGCGCCATTGAAGAGAGAAAATGCGGGATGAATCTCAAACAGCGCCCTCTCCGAGGCTACTCGCGGGAGGCTACAATCTGAAAGCACACCGCACCGCCCCCGCGCCCCTCCGTCCCGCGTCGCGGCGTTGTTGGCGTATTTAGGAGTTCGGATGACGAGACGAGATGGTCTTCTTAAAAATATGATGTTTTTAATTTTGAGAGTGGAAGAGGCGGCAGCGTCATGAAATAAATCATGCTCATGACCAAAATCTACTTTCCAAACTAGGGAAGATAAAAACATTCGACAGGTATTGAATCCAGCACAATCAGAGCTAATGCTAAAATATATACCAAAACCTTATATGTGCTAGGAAAAACTTGAAAATCACCCCATCTCACTCTGACGTACACGATCACAACACCAGAAATAAGGAACGCAGTCGGATTGGAGAGCATAGACTCACTAAAGTTTCCAAAAGTTTTATTGTAAATAGTATTAGATTTTATAATAAATTGCCAAAACTGAAATTAAGAACTTAATCAACAGGAATACAAGAGAAAGATTAAAGAAATACTCATGGAAAAAAAAGTTATTATGATTTAAAGGAAGCCCTGGATGATTGTAGTTATAATCTAGTCAGCATTCTAGTAATATTTTATTTTCATGTTTAATATTTATATTGACAACTGTAATAATTACAATTATTAATTTATGACCATTGATATAATTGTTTACCACTGCTTTGTGTATTGTTTCATTAATTTAATCCACTCTGACAAATGCAATAATCCTAATAAAATATTTTTCTTTTTACTTTTGACAATTTTTGCTTCATTATTTGACCACTGATATTATAATTTTTTTTTGTATATTTGACATTAATAATGTAGTGTATAATTATTGTTTACAGATCTTTATTTTAAGCTTAGTTTTAAGTAGGAGTGTAAGTTTCCTGTTCGCTTCAAACCACAGCATTATTGTTGTTTTTTATCAATGGCTATTTTTTGCTCGACGCACAGTACCCCATTACAATATTATTCCAAAATTTTGTAATACACTACGACTTGTCCGCGTGTGCAGACACATAATGGATGCATTATAAAAAAATAAAAATAAAATAAAATAAAAAAATGCCCGTACCGTTTGAAAAAGAGCCACTCAGCAACTTTGACAGACAGACAGACAAGCAGACGAAAACGGACAGAACTAAAGACGGACATACAGACTAACATACGAAGAATATTTAAGATTTTAAACATACACAGGTGTTCTGCGCCCCAAGCAGCCCTACCGGATCTGACAACACGCACTTGCGTGTGTCGTGTGTTAAGGCTGAATGAGGAGATAAATTACTTGGAATGTTATTCCTTCGCACGAAATACGTTTTAACGGCAGCCCTCCATCGATTCCTTCGATATATCTGGGCACGAAGCGAATTTGAAAGTATAGCAGGGTCATCTTCACGAAAACCATTTTCAACCGACTTCCCAAAAGGAGGAGGTTCTCAATTCGATTGTATGTTTTTTTTGTATGTTTGTTAAGCGATTACTCCGTCAATTGTGAGCAGATTTTGAACATTCTTTTTCTGTTTGGTAGGTCATACTTCCGAGGTGATCCCATTTAAATTTTATCGAAATAGATTCCGCGGTTTTTGAAAAATCTACAAAATACTATGGTGTGTGGTTACCTTCTCAGCAAAACTTTTGTTGTTGACGTTTTCAGCAATTTGCAGTTTTGTAGTTTATTTTTCTCTGGTATTTATCTACAAATCTGGTTCGGCGATAGGTGGTGGTGCTCATTGTGTTTAAAAAATCGCTGCGCCGACGCCGTTACCTTCTGATTTCGGGGGGATACATTTGAATTTTTCCCGTGACATACGTTACGAGTGTTTAATTTATGACACTATTATGAGAATTTTCGCGATATTATATCTCACCTATCCCTTCCTTGTATACGTGCCTAACGATTCTCCGTACTGGGATCGGTTACTTCTTCCATTATTGTGAAGATTACCGGTTTTTTTTTATGTAATCCGGTATGGGTGGCTGAATCGGAAGGGCCAAAGCACAGAGCATTGAACACCGCGTGCGCCCCCTCCTAGAGACGCCCTGAGCGCGATTTCCCTACAACGCCGTTGAAGCCTGTCGGCGTGGCCTATTACATATGTGTGTTGTGCGTGTGGATTTTGTTTTGTGCGGGTGCCTAACTTGCTCCTCTTTGTGTGTAGTGTTGATACTAACACACACACACACATACGAAGCGCTATTCTCAAATCAAAAGAAACGTGCACCTCGCACAACAAAATTTTATGGCTTAGTGAAAGGAGATTCCCTTCACTAAGCCATAAAACTTTATTATGCGAACTGCACGTTTGTTTTGATTTGAGAATAGCAGCACTGCGTGTAGTTATTGGGTTTCAAATATTATTATTACTTTCGCCTCTAGGAGAGGCGCGCGCGGTATTCGATGCTCTGTGGGCCAAAGCACATGCTCCGATCAGCCCATATCACCTCCGAGAAGGTAGGTGCCATACCGGAGACTTCCCGGGATTGCTGGCTATACTGGAAACGAAAAATATGTCCACCTCTGTTAAACTTGCGCACTCGCCTATTTTTAACATCGCGCCCCATCTGATGAAAATTGTGTGCACGGTTGAAATCATTGTATGACAATATCAGTTCTAAGCATTTTAATTCTTTACTGGGCACGTTTTAACGAAGGTTACATTCAATAGATAGAAAAAGCTCTGAGTTGAAGAATGATGTTAGAGTAGGGATTTGACACATTTCTTTTGGCAGAAAACACTTTTTCTTCTAGATAAACAGAATACATAACACACACTTGGCGTCACGCCGTTCTTCCAATGGAGCAGGCAGAGACACCGGATCTTCACGTACCACAGTTCCGACACACATCTGATGGTTTTTTTTTCACACTTAATGTTTTTCATAGATACCCGTCGGTTTCTGACACGACGCACCTTTTCGAGCACATGCCCGATCTGGTCTAGGTACGTGCGTCTAGGGCGACCCTTCCCGACCCTTCAAGTCACATTTGGTCCATAAAACTCTTTAGTAGATTCTCGACATAGTAGAATAAAATGACAATAAAATTATGTTATTGTGGCGGATATAACAACAAATAATTAAAAATATATATAAAACATTAAGCTGGGGTCCTCATACAAGAAACGTGGTACGAAAACGTCGGTGCGCGAGTCTGACTCGCACTTAGATGGGTTTTTTTTATATCAGATATTATTCTGAACCGCCTCGAAGATGAGAATCAACCTCCGTAAAATCAGTCTTTGTAAATTAGTCAAGTAATTTTTTTTTATGGAAACTGACACGGTTGGCTACATCACCTACAACATCCGTGATGTCAGCCCATAACACCGGATGAACTTGGTGCCACGTCAGCGCTTCCCTGTAGTGATTTAAGTATTTAAGTTTTAATTTTATTTAAGTAATGTAAGTAGGTATTTTATTAGGCACCCATCAATAACTCTTAGGGTGTCTTTCACCAACTTACCTAATAAGTTCTCACTAACTAATCATTGGCTAACTTTAATCGTTGGTAATAAGTTCCCACTAAAAGAAATGGCTTTCACCAACAGAATTCGAGTGCTCGCTAAATAACGACTACTTTAACCAGCACTTATTCGCGGCGGAACGTTGTCTGACTGATCAGAATTATCCTGTGTAATTGAACAAACCTTTCACATTTGGTTTATTTTATGTTTTCTATTTATAAGGTGTTATTTATATTTAAAAATAGTACAAACATAAAAATTATGGTTAAGAAATAGAAAAGTGTTTTCTCGTGTAATAAAAGCGCAAAAACAGCCTTTTCGGTTTTTTTATTACTCTTGTTGTGTTTGAGCCGATCGTCTGGGAAGGTAAGCTTGCTGTCATTGTTGTCAGACAGCTTTGGTCCGGTGCGCCATCTGAAAGACTTCCTGGCTCCTCTAGTTCCTTTCGGCAGACTTCGGCTCAAAGGAAAGTGTGGTATGAGTGATGTTTTGGTGGTAAAAAAATAACCAGGGTTAATGTTGAGGCGGTGCATGTCGTTTTTGTTACGTTTCGTTTCGAGCCGAGTGTTCACGAAAGGAGCCAAAGCAGCCAGGAAGGAGCCAGGAAGTCTTTCAGGTGTCGAACGCGCTTTGGTTCACGTAAATTTATAATCTCGTTGCGCTATCTAAAGATATATCATCTCGAACACAGATAAATAAAATAATGTATATAATGTATAATCTCGAATCAAAGCAAATTGTTCCTTTTATTAGACGAAATCGAGTTCGAAAATCCTTTTCATAAAAATCAGCAACATAATCCGGCCGGGGTCTAATGGTGCGAGGTCTTCGAATACGCACACGCCAAGCACACGCATCTCTATTTCGTTCTCTTCCAGGTCCAAATAATCGTCTATAATTTCCACTATTTCCATTTTCTAATGTACAAAATTGATACAGGTATGATATTTCAATGTAAATGACAGCACAAATGGCAGCTGCTTACTCACAAGCTGTCGACTAAGTCCTTAGCCGACAGACCATCCTCTGATTAGTTTAGAGGCAACTTTAGCCAATGGTTATTATTAACGTGATGTGGTGAAACTACTTTTTGTGTTTAGTCAGTGGTTTTGTGTCGGTTAATTTTACCGATACTTTAGTCGAAGGTGGAGAAATAGGCCCTTAACTAAACGAATTTTTAAATGTCATTTCTGCTCTTTATTTGTCTTCAGTGAGTCTTCAGTTTGGTATTCTGAGTGTGACAAACCCGAATCCGCTCCCGATAGCGCCACCGCTGCGCTGCGTGCCTAGTAAAGTATGTGGGTGTGTAGATCCTACGTTTTTTCCCAAACCTACGTTATACGTACGACCGAATGTCCACGGGTGTCGTTAGACACCTTATGGGTGGCTCGGCGCCTCTGTGGCTAGTGGCATGTTGCGGTTTCTATAAAAAAGTGCCTACCCTTTTTCGTAGATTTTTTTGAATTTTTTTCTCAAAAATGTAAAAGTAACTTCGCGTCGCCACAAAGTTTGCGGAATGTAAATGAAAGAAGAACTATGTCCGTGCTACAGAATTGAGGCAAATTTTGTAAAGCCCGAAACTCTCCCCCAACAAGTCATTAAGGCTCATAATCTTCAGGAATTCTCTTTTGTCCGCGAGCGTAGAGAACTTTATCACTAAAATCGGACAAAACAGGCGAACTTGTCCAAAGTTGTCCGTCACTGTAGGCCACGAGCCAGCGCACAGTGTGTTATGGGAGCCGATTTTCTGACACTATCCTTTTTATTTAAAAAATCTAGATTCCACGGTATTAGGTTGTGATATTTTCAGAGGTCATAGATAACTGGGTAATCTTTCTTTCCTGTAGATATCTCGACCTACTACAGTGGAATGATTGAGAAAAAAAATGAAAACAAAAAATCGATTTAATTAAATATTACGATTCCAGACAAAGCTTTCACTTAGGTAATTATTGAAAAAAAATTGCATTTTGAAAGTACTTTGGAGCCGTAAATATAATTTCTCAATAAACATCTTTGTTTTGCAACCAGAATTTTTTTTCTTTTTTTCGGATCATTAAAAGGCAAAATTTTGAAAATTTGTATCTTTAAAACGAAACATTTTTGACACACGGGAGTTTTTCTCTCGCACTTGAAATATAACCAACTTTCGATTTTTTAAATAAAAAGGATAGTGTCAGAAAATCGGCTCCCATAACACACTGTGCAGCGGCCACTTCAATTGATTAAGTTATTAGACAGACCTTATTTTAAATCAAACAGCTTTACTCACGGTTTCACTCCGAGCTATGTGGCTCGACGTTTCAAAACCCATATTAGACAGACCATTTTTTTTTTGTCGGCGAGTGGGTTCATTTGCAAGGTTTTCACCTATGATACCTTTTGCCAGGTGTCGCGTGGTATCGAGGTACAATTTTGTTTTTCTTTATTTTTGAAAATTACCAAAATTCAAGCTTTACCCCTGTAACTTTTTTGTTCATGATTGTATCAGCACGAAATGTCGATGCACGATGTATCCTTGTTCTAGAAAAAATATCACTTGATGAAGTTAATACCATGAAAAGGACTTAATGACCTCCCAAATTCACGAGGACGAGTAAAAAAAAAAAGTTTTAAAAAACATAAAACCGACTTCCTAAAAAAAGTAAAACTAAAAAACTATTTAAAATAAAAATATAAAAACCGCCTTCAAAAATATATGAAATAAAAACCTAAAAAAAAAACGAACCCTAGAGTTGAAGGCGGTGCTAAAAAGGCTACACAAATCACAAAGGATATTATCATCCGCTCATGTTTTCTTTCATGCATCATTTTGCTTGCTTTAGCACCGCCTTCAACTCTAGGGTTCGTTTTTTTTTTAGGTTTTTATTTCATATATTTTTGAAGGCGGTTTTTATATTTTTATTTTAAATAGTTTTTTAGTTTTACTTTTTTTAGGAAGTCGGTTTTATGTTTTTTAAAACTTTTTTTTTATTTCACAGTTTTTTTTAGTAATTTTTTGCTATTAATGTACTCGGCGGAATCGCTCGGCCTTCGGCCTCGCGATTCCGCCTCGCTTTCCAATCCGATCTTGACCCAATTATAAAATAGGACCACGTCAGCTTCGATAGCTCAGTGGTGCAGACAGTCAACTGTCGCTATTGAATTTTAAGCAACGCTGGGTGCGGTCAGTGCTTAGATGGGTGACCGCTGACCGTTGGAGGCTGACCAAGGTTCGGATTCCTCGTAAAACTGTAAGTCCCTTCCCTCGTAATTTTACTTGGTGGTAGGGTTTAACCTTCCCGGGTTGGTACCACCGCACTGAATTAAACGTCGGTCGAAACGGCTATGTAAATAGTTTGTGTTTTCCGACCAGTTCAGTGTAGTCAGCACGATCAAAGGGGGAAGCACTGACATGGCACTGGTGTTATGGGCTGACATCACGGACGTTGTAGGTGATGTTGCAGAACTTAGTAGAATGGACAGACATAAACGTGTTACGGAAGCCTACTTTTATTATAAAATAACCGTCGGAGGACCTTGGTTGAAAATTGTAAAATTTAGTAGAACGGATAGACATGCATATGTTACGGAACCCTACATTCATTTTGCAGAACTTAGTAGAATGGACAGACATAAACGTGTTACGGAACCCTACTTAACAGTTGCACTCCGGGAGTGCCGGCAGATCCCGTGCCACTCTAACTTAACCCTTAACGCAATGACTTAAGGTTTCATTTTAAAAATGACGCTGACGCGATGTCGCGAGTTATACATTTTTACCCACCTAAAAAAGTGCCAAGAGCCGCTAAAGAAGTTTTCACTTCAAAAACCTCAGGGTTATCCCCTTTCAAATAAAAAAAAAAAGAATTTTCAAAATCGGCCCACAATTGACGGAGTAATCGCGTAACAAACATCCAAAAAAAGAAAACATACCGTCGAATTGAGAATCTTTTAGGTCTAAAGTAAATTTCTCGTGAAGACAAATGCAACGAGCCCAAACACGATGGGTTTATCATGTGTAGTTTAGGAGTTCCTATGGCCACCTTCTGTCTCCATCATCAAACCAGCTCGATGGTACTCGGTACAGTAGGTACTGGCCAGGTACCATAATAAATTAAACGCCGGTCGGAAAAGATAAAAAAATTTCAAATTTAGAATATTCATGAAACAAGGGTCCGAATATGTATCACTAGTATATCGATTCATGTATTTCAACAGGACAGAGAAAATTTCAAAATATTAGGTATTTAATACTTTTTAGTTTTTTTTTTTTGTTTTTTGGAAATCGGTTTAATATTTTTTAAAACAGTTTTTATTTCATTCTTTTTAGTAATATTACATAAAAAAGAATAATCGAAATCGAATAATCGAAATCGATTGAAGTGGTACAGAATTATTCGCCATATGTGTCAGACTGCAAATTGCTGAATAAGTCCACATCACAAATGTTTTGCTGAAGGTAACCACACACCATACTAATTTATCAAACTGAAAATTGCCGAAAACGACCACATCACAAGTTTTGCTGAAGGTAACCACACACCATAGTATTATGCTGATTTTTCGAAAACCACTGAACCAATTTCGATAAAATTGAAATGGGACCACCTCGGAAGTATGACCTAACTAACAAAAAAAGAATTTTCTAAATCGGCCCTCAATTGACGGAGAAATCGTGTTACAAACATACAAAAAAAAAAAAATAAAAAAAATAAAAAAAAAAATAAAAAAAAAAAAAACATACAGACGAATTGAGAACCTCCTCCTTTTTTGGAAGTCGGTTAAAAATAGGACCACGTCAGCTTCGATAGCTCAGTGGTGCAGACAGTCAACTGTCGCTATTGAATTTTAAGCAACGCTGGGTGCGGTCAGTACTTAGATGGGTGACCGCTGACCGTTGGAGGCTGACCAAGGTTCGGATTCCTCGTAAAACTGTAAGTCCCTTCCCTCGTAATTTTACTTGGTGGTAGGGTTTAACCTTCCCGGGTTGGTACCACCGCACTGAATTAAACGTCGGTCGAAACGGCTATGTAAATAGTTTGTGTTTTCCGACCAGTTCAGTGTAGTCAGCACGATCAAAGGGGGAAGCACTGACATGGCACTGGTGTTATGGGCTGACATCACGGACGTTGTAGGTGATGTTGCAGAACTTAGTAGAATGGACAGACATAAACGTGTTACGGAACCCTACTTAACAGTTGCACTCCGGGAGTGCCGGCAGATCCCGTGCCACTCTAACTTAACCCTTAACGCAATGACTTAAGGTTTCATTTTAAAAATGACGCTGACGCGATGTCGCGAGTTATACATTTTTACCCACCTAAAAAAGTGCCAAGAGCCGCTAAAGAAGTTTTCACTTCAAAAACCTCAGGGTTATCCCCTTTCAAATAAAAAAAAAAAGAATTTTCAAAATCGGCCCACAATTGACGGAGTAATCGCGTAACAAACATCCAAAAAAAGAAAACATACCGTCGAATTGAGAATCTTTTAGGTCTAAAGTAAATTTCTCGTGAAGACAAATGCAACGAGCCCAAACACGATGGGTTTATCATGTGTAGTTTAGGAGTTCCTATGGCCACCTTCTGTCTCCATCATCAAACCAGCTCGATGGTACTCGGTACAGTAGGTACTGGCCAGGTACCATAATAAATTAAACGCCGGTCGGAAAAAATAAAAAAATTTCAAATTTAGAATATTCATGAAACAAGGGTCCGAATATGTATCACTAGTATATCGATTCATGTATTTCAACAGGACAGAGAAAATTTCAAAATATTAGGTATTTAATACTTTTTAGTTTTTTTTTTTTGTTTTTTGGAAATCGGTTTAATATTTTTTAAAACAGTTTTTATTTCATTCTTTTTAGTAATATTACATAAAAAAGAATAATCGAAATCGAATAATCGAAATCGATTGAAGTGGTACAGAATTATTCGCCATATGTGTCAGACTGCAAATTGCTGAATAAGTCCACATCACAAATGTTTTGCTGAAGGTAACCACACACCATACTAATTTATCAAACTGAAAATTGCCGAAAACGACCACATCACAAGTTTTGCTGAAGGTAACCACACACCATAGTATTATGCTGATTTTTCGAAAACCACTGAACCAATTTCGATAAAATTGAAATGGGACCACCTCGGAAGTATGACCTAACTAACAAAAAAAGAATTTTCTAAATCGGCCCTCAATTGACGGAGAAATCGTGTTACAAACATACAAAAAAATAAAAATAAAAAAAATAAAAAAAAAAATAAAAAAAAAAAAAAACATACAGACGAATTGAGAACCTCCTCCTTTTTTGGAAGTCGGTTAAAAATATGGCAGAATCTTAATTTCTTAATTAATAAAAAAAAACTGACAGCAATTGAGATCTTCATTTTCCTTTAAAAAGATTGCTAGTTTACGCCCTTTTCAACGGTATAACACATGTTTTTTTTTAATGGAAACTGAAGCGGTTATACAAATGAACATGAACATGTTATACAAATCATTCACTATGTGGCCAAAATTAAATTAAATTATCATCCGGTAGATGGCACTCTTCCACATATTAGTATAATAATTGTATGGGGACCCTCTTAAATTTTTACTTTTTTTTTATTGTTTTCATTGGATGATTGGATCATTCGGTAGATGGAGCTCTTCTACGTATCATGATACTAGTATGGGGACCCCCCTTCATTTTTTATTCTTTGCTTTTTTCATATCTGCCATAATAAAACATATTCTGTGAAAATTTCAACCGGGTACCTATTACGGTTCAAGAGGTACAGCCTTCGGGCGGACGGACAGACAGATAGGTAGACAGACGGTGTACGCTTAGTAATAGGCTTCCGTATGGATACGGAACCTTAAAAAATATAATAAATGACCTGAAGAAAATGGTATGGAGCTCTCGGTCTAAGCGAACAAAAGACAGGGACAGCGTCGATGTTATTATTTTTTACGACCTCCTCAAGCCGCAATCCCGTTTAATGATGCCCGTAAATTTTTATATGCCGCACTCAGAGCCCAGTGTCACTATCCGCATCCGCAAACGTTCCTATCCGCGGATGAGATAACCCCGCGTAGGTGTCGTAACTAAAAATATGATCTGCGAGGTGTGAGAAAAGAATGTTCATTCATGATATAATGGGTTTTAGCTTTATTGTCCGAGGTTTCCCTCGTGTGAAATTCGGTGCTCAAACTTTCCCCTCCTTTGAGTTCGCAGTCGGATAAACACCTGAAATTAATAGATAAATTCACATAGATATATGCAATTGTTGGAGTAATCGTGTCCTACACTGGCGGCCGTGGACAGGAAAACGGAGTGTGGGAAGACCACCCGCCAAGTGGGACGACGACATCAAGTACGTCGGCGGAAAGCAGTGGTTCTGTATCGCTGAAGGCCGGGAGGACTGGAGGAAAATTGGAGAGGCGTATGTCCAGCAGTGGACGCTTACACGCTGACTAACTGATTGACTGACTGACTTAGGCAATTAAAATCAACTGGTCGATTATATACTGAAAATGAACATTTTGATCTAATATAATACAGAAATAGTATATTATATACTTAAAAATAAATTAATTAAACACAAATTAATCTAAAAACCGGCCAAGTGGGACCACCACAATGACCAGTTTTTATTATTATTGGTCGTTTATCTTTAGAGCTTGCACTATAATCAAACAAAGTTTGCCGTGTGTATTTACCGTTTTTTACGATAGAGCAAAACAAACAAAAAAGCGGTCAAGTGCGAGTCGCATTCGCGTGGAGATGGTTCTGTATTATTCCGTTTTCCGTGAGAACTGCAAGACTTGGGATTTTCGTTTAGGTTTTCCTGTAAACTATGAGAGATGCCCTATTAGTATGATTTTTTTAAAGTTTCGGTTAGGGTTCTTCAATTGCAATACGTAATTGATCTCTCAATTATATCTTAACTCCATTTATCTTAATCTATATTGTCACTACTCTCTCAATAATTCTTTCTTTCACTTTAATTTAATTATAATTTAGGTATATCAAAGTTAATCTTCACTTCTAATCGACTCATAAATATTATACTGCGTGTAGCACATATGCTGGTCTCATGATTATTTTAAGTTTACTTATATTTAAGACCATTCTATATTATACTCATCATGTTACTGTTTGTGTCACCTATCTTAAATAAATAAATACATTTTATGCACCGTAGTTTCGGATATAAGCGTCCCTGTTGTTTGTTGTGACTGCTATGGAATGTCGTTTGCAATTTTTCGTGAAGATACTACACTGTATCTATCTACATTGTAGTGACCAAAAAGAACTGCATTTTGTGAAAAGTGGAGGTGCGACGTTGAATGTTGATTAGTCGTTGTATATTCATGGTCTTTGAACAACCGTGGAGAAAGGAGGAAGAAATCTCTGCACACGAAGAAATAATGAAACAGTCTATAGGTACCTGTTTTTTTTTTATTTCTTTTTTTATGGAAACTGACACGTTTGGCTACATCACCTAGAACATCCGTGATATCAGCTCATAACACCTGGTGAGCGAGGTGCCATGTCAGTGCTTCCCCCTTTGGTCGTAACTACTTGTATTGCGTTAGTATGTAATAGAAAATATGTGGCATGTAATGCCAGCTTATTGCACAATGTGATTTCATCCAAAGATGTACAAAAGTGCAGAAGAATTAGTATTTTTTATGTAATCTAGAATAGGTGGCTGAGTCGGAGGGGCCAAAGCACATGCTCCGACCAGCCAATATCACCCCCGAGAATGTAGGTGCCATACCGCAGACTTCCCTTTGGATTGCTCGCTTTACTAGACTAGAGGAGAAACAGTCGAGGCTGCTATGCGGCCATCATACATCCAGCACGGTGGTATCAACCCAGTCGCTACAATTTGAGCCTACCACCTAGTAAAGTGAAGTGAAAAGTAGGAAGACCACCCGACAGGTGGGACGACGACATCGAGGACGTCGGCGGAAAGCAAATACATATAAGCTCCAAACTTGGTATGATTATAGTGCAAATTCTAATGTTAAACAAGTAATAATAAAAACCGGCCAACCGCGTGGCGGTACGGAACCCTCGATGCGCAAGTACGACTCGCACTTGACCGTTTTTTTTTCTTCCACTACATTGTTGTTTGACAGAATATCAAGAAAGATCTTGCATTACACTTTAATCTAGCAGAAGCAACATTCCCTTGGACACAACAAGAAAAAGTGCAAACAAATAATCTGTCCTGCCTCGCCTTTCTCGCCATCTGCAACTCCAAACTCTGCGAACAACTGAGCACGTGGAAATGCATACGTAGAAGCGTCATCGACTAGCTGAGGAGAAGACGGAAAAGTTCACAAAGACGAAATGACAGCCTCGTTAGCTCAGTGGTGCGGTCGGTCGACTGTTATTAAGCAACCCTGGGGCGGTCAGTACTTGGATGGGTGACCGCCCGACCGTTGGAGGCTGACCGCGGTTCGGATTCCACGTTAAATTGTAGATACCTTCCCTTCTTACCTTACTAGGTGGTAGTATTTATCCCGGCCGGGTTGCTACCACCGCACTGAACGAAGCGTCGATCGAAATGGCTATGTAAATAGTTAGTGCTTTCCGTCCAGTACAGTGTAGCCGACATGAAATGAAGGGAAGCACTGACATGGCACCTAGTTCACCCGGGTTTTATGGGCTGACATCGCGGATGTTGTAAGTGATGTAGTCCAGTTTCCATAAAAAACAATTATATTGTATTGCGATGTCCAACTACGACTTTTGTTTATTGTTTATTTATCATCTCAAGGCAGTACACTACGCCCTATTTGTCATATTTTACACTAGCTGAGCCCGCGGCTCCGCTCGCGTGAAATTCGTATTCCAAAGAAGAATGTAAGTAACTAAGGGCGAGGCCGAAGGCCGAGCTGCGTTCAGGTAATCGATAAACCTTCTTAAAGAAAGTAACTAACTAAGGGCGAGGCCGAAGGCCGAGCTGCTTTCAGGTAAACGATAAATCTTTCTCAAATAAAGGAAGTAAGTAAGGGCGAGGCCGAAGGCCGAGCTGCGTTCAGGAAGACGATAAACCTTCTGGAAGAAAGGAAGGAACTCAGTGCGAGGCCGAAGGCCGAGCTGCGTTCAGGTAAACCAAAAACCCTCTTCCGCCTTCGGGCCTCGCCCTTAAAGACTTCCTTTCTTCGATAGAATATAATATCGTTTACTCAATCTATTTATTTCATAAAAATAAAAAAGTAATATTAATAACTAAAGAATTAAACCTACCTAACAAACATTAAAATAACTATCAAAACGGGCATTTTCAAATGTTCTTAGAGCACTTGCGGCATTACCCCGCTGGATGGCAAGGCTAACCTTTTGAATGAAGTACATAAGCCCTTGATGACGGGACACCAGTTGCGTCAACCAGCTCAAGCCTCTTTTGGCTTCACTGCTCCACGGACCGAGGGTTTCAACCGCAAACGCAACAAATTCGAAATCTTGAATTATATTTCTATATTTGCTGCGTTTGAGGCTCTCCGCCCCAGCCTCGGCCGCGCCAGCCGCTCTTGAAGATGTCCTAACGTGACTTGGAGCCAATGTGATAACAAAAGTGGCGTCCCACATCAAATAACTACCCTTAGTCCATGGCACTAAGGTGATAGCATCGGGCCTCTTTCCATCCAGCCGGGAATAACCGCGAGGTTCTAGGATGCACGGTATATTTGCCGTTAGAAGCGTGGACTTTATAATAAAATTTAAATTAAATTAACTCAATCTTAATATTAATTAACTTTATTCGAGATGGTTTAGCTTCTTCCCGAACGCAGCTCGGCCTTCGGCCTCGCCCTTAGTTACTTGCTTTCTTTGAGATGGTTTATCATTTGTCAGAACGTAGCTCGGCCTTCGGCCTCGCCTTAGTTGCTTACTTTCTTCAAGATGGTTTAGCTTCTTCCTGAACGCAGCTCGGCCTTCGGCCTCGCCCTTAGTTACTTGCTTTCTTCGAGATGGTTTTTCAATTATCCGAACGTAGCTCGGCCTTCGGCCTCGCCTTAGTTACTTACTTTCTTCAAGATGGTTTAGCTTCTTCCTGAACGCAGCTCGGCCTGCGGCCTCGCCCATAGTTACTTACTTTCTTCGAGAAGGTTTATGGTCTTCCAGAATAGAGCTCGGCCTTCGGCCTCGCCCTTAGTTACTTACTTTCTTCAAGAATGTTTTTCTTCTTCCTGAACTCAGCTCCGCCTTCCGCCTCCCCTTAGTTACTTTCATCGAGAAAGAATATCGTTTACGTGAGCGCAGATCAGCCTTCGGGCCCGCCTTTAGTTACTTACTTTCTTTTTTTTTAAATACGAATTTCACGCGAGCGAAGCCGCGGGCAACAGATATATAAATTTTATTGCACCAATGACAGCGACATAACTTCGACTTTCAATTATTATTTTTATTTATCAAACAATTTGTCACCGGCCAGCTCACGTCGAGATGACAGTTCTCCGTTGTCAACATGACATTTAAAATAGTTTTTTACCTTTACTTTGGATTACGTGATTTTTATTATATTTTTTAATTATTATGTTCATCCGGGATATACACTGTCACTATAAAAAGTTTCGTCAAATTCCGTTCAGTGGTTTTTGCGAGATGCGCGTACAAATAGACATTTTTGCATTTACGATTTTATGATATGTATAGAAAGAATAGATATGTATAGACTATTGTGTTCAAGTTATAAAAAAGAAGAACTGTCATTTTCGTTGTATGCACTTATTTTTAAATTTCGAATGAATATTTTATTCAAATTGTATTTGCAGACAGTTCTCAAGATATAATTATGCACTTTGGACTACGTGATTTTAAACGCGCAATAATGTTTATAATTGTAATTTTTTTTTTATTTTTGTTATTTTTTTTTACGTATTATGTTAACCCGGCATATAAACTGCCACTATACAAAGCTTCGTCTAATTCCGTTCAGTGGTTTTTGCGTGATGCGCGTACAGACAAACAAACAAACAAACAAACAAACAAAAATTTTAAAAACTGTTCTAACATGTTCAGTATCTCATTTTAAGCCACCCTGGTTAGTTTTTTTCCGAATACATTCAATGTACAGACTTTCTTACCTCTACGATTTTATTATATGTATAGATTAAAAATATTCGCCAGTTCGGTTATCATACCGAAGAAGAACTGGCAAGACACTTCACTGGAATTTTATTCAAGGTTCACTCACTTAGTCTACTTTACAAAAATATTTGCCACTACCTAAACAAGCATTTTCTATCACCTACCATCTCTAATTACTCCTTTACTCATCATCCAAAGACGGCCCACTGCACAATTAATGACACATGCAATAATTCATGACAAATAATAACATAAAATTATATGCCCACCACATTGCCAACTTGAAGCAGGCCAGTCTTCAAAAGGCAGAATACGACAAGTGCCAAAAAATAAAAAATATTTTTTTTTTCAAACTAATGTTTGTAAGCTTGTGCTGGCAGAGTGTTAACACACTATGCCCATCGCCGACACACTTGCTTATTTGAGTACTAGCTTTTGCCCGCGACTTCGTCCGCGAGGATTTGAAAAAAAGAACAGAATTCGAAATTGAAGTTTTTATGTGACGTTGATAGGCTTTTGTTTTTCTTGTCTTTTATATTCTCTCTCTTCCGTCCATACTATACTTTATTTAATAATGCTAAGCCCTAAGGCTATTTAGCGTGATGGTATATAGCCTATATGTTATTCTGATGTATAAGCTATATTACTGTAAAGTCTCATCAAAATCCGTTCAGAGTTTTTGCGCGAAAGAGAAACAAAGATCCGTACATCCATCCATCCTCACAAACTTTTGCGTTTTTAATATTAGTAGGATTTACTGTATGTGGAGTGCATACCGACCAAACGTTGGTAAAGTAACATTTATGAAACGTATGACGATGCCGCTTCTGGTTATAAATTTCCATGGACAGAGCAGATAAGTCCACGCTTTATACTTGTCGCGATCCCAACTTTTACGACTTACGTTCCGTGGTCCGTCATCTGGTGGAACTTCGGTATCTGTTCTCTTATTTACTAACATTGTTCTGTTCTAACTCTCAAGGAAATATAACTGAAGTTAGGAATAGTGAGAATATTCTTTCACGTATAGCGAATGATGAAATAACTCAGAACTATAATAATTATTATATATTTTTTCCTTTATTGAACACCAATTCAAAGTACAATAGGCGAGCTTAATAACGCGAGGCATTGTATTTTAACTAACCTTTGGAATGAGTAGTAAATTTTTTTATGGAAACTGACACACGTTTGTCTACATCACTACTACATCCGTGATGTCAGCCCATAACACCTTGGTGAACTAGATGCCATGTCATTGCTTCCCTTCGGTCGTGCCGGCCACACTGAACTGGATGGAAAACACGAACTGAATGAAAGGTCGGTTGAAACGTATATTTAAATAGTTCGCGTTTTCAGTCCAGTTCAGCGTAGCCGGCACGGCCGAAGGGTAGCCACTGACATTGCATCTAGTTCACCAAGGTTTTATCGGCTGACATCACGGATGTAGTATATGATGTAGGCAACTGTGTCAGTCAGTCAGGTTCCATAAACAATAAAGACAGACAGCGTATGTTTAGTAATTAGGCTTCCGTACGTGGTACGGAAACTTGCTAAAATTGCTAGTTCTCGACCAATTTGGTCTATTCATACAAATATTATTAGTCACTATCTGTGCCCGCGGCTCCGCCCGCTCTCATATTTGACTTCTCTGCTAACCTCATAAGCCATTAAACGTGATGAAAAGTATCCTATAATTGATGGGAAGAGCCAAGCTATCCGTAGAAACAAACTGTATTAAAATCGGTTCAGTGGTTCTCAAGTTATAAGCGAACAGACAGACAGACAAACAGACAGAAAGCAGACGTTGGATTTTATTAAAGGCAAGGATATTGTTTTACTCTGTCAACACTTCTAATAATTGATAAAGTAGGTACTAGGTTAGTAATCAGAGGTAAATTGAGTTCTTACATTCGAACTATTATTTACTCTGTCTTGTTGGCTTTCAGTGATGGAACCAGTGCGTATTTACTTAGTTCTCAGTTGATCCAAGGACGAGAACACTCGGTTTGCGATGTAGATTGCTCGAGACGAGCTTTCCGATTACTTCGGAAGACCTAGCTTAAGTCTGAATCGGAAATAACTGCGCAAATTGTAGCCGACTGGGTCGGTAACACTTTACTGAATGTAAGATGGCCGCATAGCAGCCTCGGCTGTGTTCTCCTCTAGTCCAGTATAGCCAGCCATCCAGGGATGTCTCCGGTATGGCACCTACCTTCTCGGAGGTGATATTGGCTGGTCGGAGCGTGCGCTTTGGCCCCTCCAACTCAGCCACCCATACCGGCTTACATAAAAAAAAATTGAGGCGCGGTTACTGGCCACTACTGGCCAGTTCGTCTTACTTCCGAAAGAGCGCATGTAAAAGAGTAAATCAATTTATTTTGAAGAAAAAAAAATCTGTCAAGTGCGAGTTTTACTCGCGCACGGAGGTTTCCGTAATCCGCTATCAATAACCGCTCAAGTGCCGCAGCCATATTTGAAATGTCACCCAGGCCCTTGCCAGGAACTTTTCGAAAAAGTGCGCGCGCCCGCTGCCGCCCGCCCCCGCGCGTTCTTTGCTTAGAGAGAAGAGAAATCGGAGAGAAGCCTCAATGAGGTCGATGGCAATTGAGGTTGCGAATGCCATGCCGGCCTGACAGGTGCCTATTCACGTCCCTCTTGAAGGATCCGAGACTGTACTTGGGGGGAAATAAATGGGCAGGGAGAGCGTTTCAGAGTTTACCGGTTCTGTACAGGAAATATCTGCAGAACCTTAGTCGCTTTTTACGAACTCTTTTATAAAAGTGTTGATATTGCATTTTATGTTTTCTTTAATTCATATTTACATAGAACTCTTCAAGATAAAAACTTAAAAATCTCCAAACCGCGAAACATCACTGACGGCACACTGAAATATCTAAAACAAAGGCGACGCGACGCCCCGACTCACAGAACGTCCTCGTGTTCGACTTCAACGGCGCGATCCTGCGAAACTTCATACATTTTAATGACGACCGGAGCGCTGCACCGGACCACGGTGATCCATATTCATTTTAATGCATTCCCTATGCCGCCGCTCCTATTGCAGGGTTGTCCAAAAAAGAAATAGAATAAAATCTTATTAATCAGAAATAGCCTAGTATATGTACATACGTACAAATGTTTCTAACACTTAATATAGAGTGGCATACATAGACATATTATAGAAATATAATAATATAGAAATTTGAATCGTGAATATAAAAATAATATCATTAATCAAAACTTAAACTACAGGTTGTACGTGAAACTGAATAGCTTCGGTATTATGACCTTAAATTTTGAAGACATTTGTTTGCTATTATCCACACATTTGAGGTTAGGGCTAGGGATAATATTTAGCCGGCTCACAAATAGAACTGAACTGAATTTCTTGGAATCGGTTTTACTGGTGAGGCCCTTTCTAAAACCTAAACAAGTTACATTGCTCCATAACTGGGGCTGAAACCGCTAAAAATATAACAATTCGTATTAGGAAACTCAATTTTTTTTCATCCCTACCCAATTGTAGAAACAAATATTGGAGTTGTGAGAATGCTCCTAATTTTAGATACCAAACCCTAAAATTAAAGGAGGCTTATAGATGATGAACCGCGGTAGAACATATTTTTTAATGAACTGATAATTCAACTACCAAGGTGTCCAGTGTACATAACTAACGTTGTCACATCTACGTATATGAAATGGTATATGTATGTATATGTAATGGCTAAATGATTATGGCACAAAAATTTATTAATTAAGAGTATATTCATATCACTATAACTTCTTGCAGCCTGTTGGTTGACATATTGTCTTATTTCATCTAAATTATGTTTCGAAAATTTGACAAGTTGTCACAAATCGATTGTGACAACCCTGAATCAACATGGGGTGCAGGCGCCGGACTGTTTTCAACATGTTTTAATGGAAAATCCGCGAGATTTTTGTTCCCTTTTCCTCCTCTCGCAGTTTTGGGATGCACTGGCACACTTCGGATGGACTGTTTTCTTTTATGTTTTCGAAACTTCGATGCGGAGTTACTTTGGAGCACGGAGTTCTGTAAGTACGTTATGAGAGTTTCTTCGCTTCGCTTCGTGATGTTTCAAATCTGATATTAGATTTAGATAGGGTGACGGACCCAATTATCAGCACTTTAGTAGATCATCAAACTTTAAATCGAAATTTTGTATTGAAAACAAAACACTACACCTTATTAATATATCGATAAAGTTTCGAATATATATTAATTGTTCTTTACAAGCATATTTGTTAATAATTCTTAAGTATTCTGGTTTAAAATTGAATTTTATTAAAAAATGACCCAAACACCAATCGTTAGCACGGTCACCGCCAATTAATGGCACCTATTTAGCCAATTATCAGCACCGATAAGTATTTAGGGGAAGGGGTTGTAAATAAAAGATTTTATAAGAAGCAAGTAGGTAGTAGATACTATTTTTTATTATCACTCGGTACACACTCTATGTACTGGTCTATGTACCTATTTATGTACATAATTATGTATGTAATCAGTCAGTTTACATTTCCATTAAATAACTAAAACTAGGTCACTATGATCTCTTCTTCATCTTTAAATAATATTGGATTAGGGCCTGGCAGTTCTTTACCGTCCTTTTGAAGTCTAGACTGTAAAGTTCCTCTTGGTACACCGATCGTTTTTGATGCCAATTTTTTGTACATTCCATTTCCTATTGCTTTCAAAGCATTTATTTGTTTTCTTGGTCATACTGCTTTCTTTTTATTTATTTTTTTATTTTTTTATGTCTCTTTTGGCTTCATTTTAGGACCTAAAAATAAAAAGCATGGTATGAGACTAATTATTGGTATATTTTTGAACCAATATTATAACCATGTCGATAAATGGAAAATTGTATTTTCAGCACGGGGCTAAGATGATCCAATTATTGGCATATAGTTGAACCATTTATCAGCACCGTGCCGATAAATGGAAAATAGTATTTTCAGCACCGGGCTGACATTTGGAAAACGGCGTTGTAATCACTTTTTATATCGAAATTCAGACTTATTTCATAATACAGATAGTTCAAAATAAATAAAAAATATTAATTCTCTTTAAGCCTATTTTAACCAATTATCAGCAGGAGTGCTGATAATTGGAAAACTTAAAGATTCGATACCCACTTATCGGCATCAAGTATACTGAAATAAATTAAATTGTTACCTTAAAATTTACTTCGAATTAGGTTAGAATAAACGTCTATAAAGCCACTGAAAACTATATTTTTTTTAAAACACCCATAATACATTTTAAATCGAATAAAACTTTGAAGCACATACTTACGGTCGACGTCTCAAAGTTGCCGGAAAACTCCTACAAGTGCAACACACAGAACTTCGGTTTTTATTGTGACGTCATTTTGAAATATAGCGTTGCATAATGTTGCTAGTTTTAAAAATTAAAAACGCTTTAGTATGTTTTTGAATTTGCCAACTTGCAAACTATAAACAATATCTTATATTTTTGATTTTTCGCCGAGGTGCTGATAAACTGGTGCAGTGCTAGCAATTGGGTCTGTCACCCTAGGTACCTGCTAGATTATTTCACGCGAGATAAATGTTTGAAAGTTTTTTTGTTTTATTACGCAAGAATGTACGTATTCATTTTGATTATGTTTACCTGTCGAAATGCTAAGACGAAAACATACATACCACACGCTGTATCCTGACAATCGGGGTAACCAGAGTAATCGGTGTTGTGCTGCAAGTACTCTTGTAAATTACAGCATAACACCGACCACGTTTAGCAATGTATTAGGACAAGATAACTATCAAGCAGCAAGTAAGGCACGAAGACCCACCTGTTGCACGACTCGTTGGAAGGACCGTGCCATGATGAGAGGTGGCTAGCCTGCCGCCTTTTAGCACGGCACCTTCTCCTTATCCCTTAGTCGCCTTTTACGACATGCACGAGTAGAGATGCAGTGGGGATATTCTTTTTAGATACCGAACCCACACGGTAAGACGAAAACATTGTCATTCACAAAACTGAATTTGAACCTTTCACCTGCACAATACGCCACCGAGTTGCCAATTCCGCCATCGAGTCGACGATGACTGACTGTCGGTTCAGACTTTATGTGCAATGCTTACTGGAGAGTGCACTCGGACAGCGCGCCATGTTCCAACGAGTTGCAGCCGGCCAGCTGCAACTGAGTTAGTCGATCGCGATCCGCCGACGTCGCTATACGCGCCGTCCGCGCGCTTCACCCGCCAAGTCCGCTTTCACTCTCTCGCTCGCTACCGCGCTCACCGCTCGGCTCTCCGCGCCGCGTCACCCCGCTTCCTTCACTCATATCTCAGTTATTGAGACTTGATATCTTGGAAAATGTCTTTGTAGCTCATCCTTTAGTAATATATTAGATCGATTGATAGATAGAAATACTTCATTGCTTCAAATACATTTAACAGAAACAAGCACGGTATACAATTTACATGTGGTGCAAAGGCGGACTTTTCCCTTACAGCGATTTCATCCAGTCAACCTTTATTATATTCACGAACATTCGTGCAATCCGCTGCCCAATGACACAATCTGGTAAGAAATAGGGCCATATATGTACAGTACCCGCCAGTAATTAACTTTAGAAAGAGAAAATCCAGTTTAGAGTGTCGTCTCTGTCGCATAGGGACGTGCGAGTTCGTGCGACAGAGACGACACTCTAAAACCGGATTGTCTCTTTCTAATAAACTATGTTCATTATTTAATGCCGGGTACTGTACCTCGATGACCTCTACACAACAACTACGCAAGCACAATGTGATCTTCTCTGACATGCTTATAGTTAGGAAAAGTGTGGAGCGGCAGAATAGTGAGGACAAGTTTGTAAAGAGTCGTTGAGGATGAATGCGTTGGTGTTGTAGTGCCCAGTTTCTCGTATAATGGCCTAACAGGCCTCAGGCGAACACACTTCAGACACCGACATAGACTATACAACTATGTAGAATGGACGTGCGCGAATTTTCAATATATTATGAATTCTTGCCGATTTCGTCACCTTCGGTTAAGGCTATATACAATTATACAAGGTAACCAAAGTAACAATATCATCTGCTGTAACATGCAGTTACAAAAAGTGCGGAGCGACAGAATTGTGAGGACAAGTTTGTAAAGAGTCGTTGAGGATGAATGCGTTGGTGTTGTAGTGCCCAGTTTCTCGTGTAATGGCCTAACAGGCCTCAGGCGAACACACTTCAGACACCGACATAGACTATACAACTATGTAGAATGGACGTGCGCGAATTTTCAATAGATTATGAATTCTTGCCGATTTCATCACCTTCGGTTAAGGCTATATACAATTATACAAGGTAACCAAAGTAACAATATCATCTGCTGTAACATGCAGTTAGAAAAAGTGCGGAGCGACAGAATTGTGAGGACAAGTTTGTAAAGAGTCGTTGAGGATGAATGCGTTGGTGTTGTAGTGCCCAGTTTCTCGTGTAATGGCCTAATTGGCATCAGGCGAACACACTTCAGACATCGACATAGACTATACAACTATGTAGAATGGACGTGCGCGAATGTTCAATAGATTATGAATTCTTGCCGATTTCATCACCTTCGGTTAAGGCTATATACAATTATACAAGGTAACCAAAGTAACAATATCATCTGCTGTAACATGTAGATAGAAAAAGTGCGGAGCGACAGAATTGTGAGGACAAGTTTGTAAAGAGTCGTTGAGGATGAATGCGTTGGTGTTGTAGTGCCCAGTTTCTCGAGTAATGGCCTAATTGGCATCAGGCGAACACACTTCAGACACCGACATAGACTATACAGCTATGTAGAATGGACGTGCGTGAACGTTTCATAGATTAGAGACTTATTGCCAATTTCACTACGTCCGGTAAAGGTTCCCTAACACGCCGCTTTTTCGGGTTGGAGCATAGCACAAATTTGTTTGTCGTTAGTGAACATTCGGTTGTTTATTTTGTTTATTTAATGGTTGAATATCAAAGCAATCAATGTTTATTTAATGGTTGAATATCGAACCGTTTCAAAGTTTCCGCTTCAAAATCATATGTTATCTACGTAAGTAAACGAACGGATCCGTTGCGAAAATAAATAAACGAATTGTTTTTTATTTGCAGGCTACTTAAAAATGATACTGCCGACTCTCTGATCCTCATAAGTCTACAAAAAAGATCCGCCCCTTTTAGCTTTTCTGAGGGTCATATCAAAAGCCTTTTAATATTCAAGGGCGCAATTATGATTAAAACGGGAAATTTTACGTTTACCTTCCAGTCTGTACACTGCTTTACATTTTAATCGTTATAAAATCCGTGTATAAATAATTGAGAGTTTTAAATTGTTTACCGTACATATATAAATGCAAATAAATTAACCAGTTAAATAAACAGTATTTAACAAAATCCCTCTCAATATTAAAAAACCGGCCAAGTGCGAGTGGAACTCGCGCACCGAGGGTTCCGTATGGCCATGTCATAATCAGCACTGCTTCATACTGTTTTCGGTAGATGGCGCGCATAGGTACACTTTTTAGTTTCTTGTATTGGGGCCCCCCTTTTTACTTTTTACTTTTTCTTATTTTTATAATTTGTTATATCAGCCATAAAATAACACACATTCTGTGATAATTTCAACGGGCTACCTATTCCGGTCCAAGAGATACAGCCCTCGGACAGACAGACGGCGTAGGCTTAGTAATAGGGTCCCGTGCGACGGATACGGAACCCTAAAAATGGAAAGTCATAAAATTTACCAAAAAGAAAACAAGGCCGTGGCTAGTATGAACTATGTATGAGAAGACAAGAAATATATTAAGAAGTACTGGCATAGCACCTAGTGTAGGTAGAGTAGCTTTTGTGGCTAAAATCAAAATTCCACAAAATACGTACAATATCCTGACCTGATATCCACGCTATGTCCTGGCAATCGGGGTAATCAGAGTAATCGGTGTTGTGCTTCAGGGACTCTGGTAAATACAGCACAACGCCGACCACCAAGTCCAACAGAGCATTCGGACAAGTTAAAAATCAAGCCGCAAGTAAGGCACGGACACCCTACTGCTGCAAGACTCAGTGGAAGGACCGCGCCGAAGTGAGAGGTGGCTAACTTGTCGTCCTTTTAGCACGACATCTTGTCCTTATCCCTTAGTCGCTTTTTACGGCTTGCACGGGAAGTGATGCAGTGGGGCCATAGTGGTATCATAGGTAGTAATAATTCTATTAGTAGGAAAGCCAATGTTTGTAGTGTTCTCCCAAAAGACAATCCAAAATTAGTCTGGGAGACCACATGTATAAAATTTTTTTATTTTAATTACAAATAAGTAATCAAGCATTGTAATCGTTGTTTACTGCTTGTATATGGTACTTATTTTTCCATCCACATAACTGTTTTTAACCGACTTAAAAAAAAGGAGGAGCTTCTCAATTCGACTGTATTTATTTTTATGTTTGTTACCTCAGAACTTTCGACTGGGTGAACCGATTTTGATGATTCTTGTTTTATTTGAAAGCTGGTGCTTCCCGTGTGGTCCCATTTCAAGATCGAATTGGAAAGCGATTCCGCCGATTACAATAATAGCAAAAAATTACTAAAAAAAACTGTGAAATAAAAAACTATTTAAAAAAATATAAAAACCGCTTTCAAAAATGTATAAATAAAAAAAATCGAACCCTAGAGTTGAAGGCGGTGATAAAGCAAGCAAAAATGATGCATGAAAGAAAGCATGGGTGGATGATATCCTTTGTGATTTGTGTAGCCTTCTTTAGCACCGCCTTCAACTCTAGGGTTCGATTTTTTTTTATTTCATACATTTTTGAAGGCGGTTTTTATATATTTTTAAATAGTTTTCTTATTCTCATTCTTACGTCGTCGATTGTGTAAACAGTATGCGGCAGTAATGAGAATGATCCAGTAATGAACATTGAGCTCGATGTTCATTACTTACTCCCGCATGCTGTACCTATATCTCTTTCTGCAATCTCTTTACATTTGGCCTGGTTCTGATACGAATGTGAGAATTAATACCGGATACACACGTGTGCCTCGGGAAATTATTCTTAAAAAATAAATGCGCGTAAAGAAATCGTGAGGGAAATAAATTTCGTAATGTAGAAATCGCGCCACGCTTTCAAACTAGGCATGTGTATTGTGTAAGGAGCCCGTGCGTTGCGTTAATGCGTCAGAGAATTGGAATCGCATGATGTACGTTGAGATCGTGTGAAGAGCAGTCTTCACACGATCTATGCAGATATATCTATACAAGGTAAAAATTGTGCACTTTCTGTGTGTGTGTCATATTATATAAAATAGGATTTGATTAAATTTGCTGGATAGAAAAAAATCATAAAAACGCATTTGTATATGACTTATGAAAAATTTTGGACGTAACGTAACAAAAAAAGGTTTTTGAAACAATATATTTTATTCGTTAATTGCATATCTTTGTTTGTAGCTTTTTACTTTTCTGTTTCAATTCGTAGTTTTGCATTAAACGTTAAAACAAAATTTTCGCTTACGCTAAAAATTACCGCATCCTGTTCCGACCCGAAAAAGCGGCGTGTCTCTATTCTGCTCGCACCAGCGTCATTAGCACCGTACTTTCTTATCTGACGAAGACGTCAGTTACTTTATTTCTCTTTTCGAATTGGTTAAATGAGTTTCGTGAACACGAGTTGCCTAATAGTTTGGATTTCATGTAGAACTGTAGATCATCCCTCACCGTGGGATCTCTAGAAGAGTTCAGCCCGTCTGAATTGATAAGACCGAACTGAATGAAGGTCGGTCGAAACGGCAAAGAACCGAAATCATTTTATTGCGTTAAGTTCAGTCTAGCCGGCACAACTGAAGCTAAGCCCTGAAATAGCATCTAATTACGACAGGAAGAAGGTGTAATGTAATGGTATCATCGGTGTGGTTGATTAAATGGTACATTGCGAATGAGTTGGTGTGCGGTGTAGTGGAAATTTGCGAGGTCAACGCACACAATTTTTGCACTTTACCCACGTCTACTTTCATCGACGGAGATACAACGCAACGGGAGCTTCGCTACGGCCCACCGTATGTATAATTCAGCAGACGAATTAACTGAAGAGGCCAGAATATGCATGAAGGCAATTTTTCTCTGTTCCTTCATTCATTTCCATTAATATAAGAGACTCCTGGCTTGGAAAACTAATCCAATATTCTTTGTTGCTGACGCTGCCCGATATGGAAATTGTGTGAGTCTTGCGGCGACTGAATTAATTCATTTAAGATGATTAAAAAAATTAATCTGTTGTAGGTACTGTTATTTTTAGCAGGAATTTCATCGATTTCTCCTTCCTTTTGTAGGGACCCGTACGGGACTCTATTACTAAGTTCACGCGCCGTCTGTCCGTTCCTCTGTTCTACCTGGGTACATGTATCTTTTGATCCGTAATAGGTAGCCGGTTGCAATTTTCTCAAAATATCTACCGGCTCATCCAATAAATGGTTATCTTATTATTAACTTATGCCGATTTCTTCTCCTCCGGTTTAGTCTTGTCTGACGGTTCATTTCTTTCTTTCTTTCATATTACATAGGCATGACGAACTTATTACAATTCCTAGATCCTACACATATAGCACATAGAACATAATAAAATAATTTTCCGTCTTCCCCCACATATTTTGTCAGCCTCGATAGCTCAGTGGTGTGTGCAGACAGTCGACTGTCGCTATTGATGGTTAAGCAACGCTGGGCCGGTCAGTACTTTGATGGGTGACCGCTCGACCATTGGAGGCTGACCGTGGTTCGGATTTTACGTAAAACTGTAGGTCCCTTCCCTTCTTACCCTACTAGGTGGTAGGGTTCAACCCGCCCGGGTTGATACCACCGCACTGAATGAAACGTAGGTCGAACTGTCTATGTAAATAGTTTGTGTTTTCCGTCCAGTTCAGTGTAGCCGAAGGGATGCATTGACATGTTACCTAGTTCAGGTGTTATGGGCTGACATCACGGATGTTGTAGGTGATGTAGCCAACCGTGTCAGTTTTCATAAAAAAACATATCACATTATCTCTCGGTTAAAGTGACATTTCACATACAGTTGACAGAAGTTAACCGGCGGCTCTATATTTTAGCTGAAGGTGGTGAAATCAACTCAAAAAGAATTTTGTCAACTTTTCAACTCTAAATTTGCGCAACTCGAACAAAGCGGTTTAAAGAGAACGTCCCTTTGTGTGTTAACATCAAGTCATGATGCTACCGCAGCTAATGGTACGTTATAATATTAACGCAGTAATTAATCAAGACCAGTGCACGGTCTACGCTGCTTGACGCATTTGCTGTTAATCTGTGTGCGCGCTTGTACGTGGAGCTAAGAAAATCGTTACGGGGTCTAAGCGACAAAATACTGCTGGTAATATAGGAGGTTTCGTATAACTAAATAAATATTATTGTAATCACCATCAACATTTCATAGCCGGAAAAGTAGCAAATACAGTTCCAAATAGTTCCAAAGTTCCATCCAATACTATTAATCTAAACTGGTACTGGTATCAGATTGATTCTTTTTATTTTTATTAAATGTCACAAAATTATTAAAACACAATCTTTTATTTCAATATCAACCAAAACTTTTATTTAATCAAGTAATTAAGTAATCAAAACAATTAATAAAGATCTAAAACTAATAACTAAAACTAACCTAAAGCATAACTTACCTATCTAACAAAAGAAAAAACAAGAACCTATAAATAAAAAATTTCTTCCAGTTCAGCCGAGGCAGCCATAGTCCCTAGGATGCTTATAGAGTTCCCTCTTTGAATTTCTAGGCTTATGCGGCGTAAAAAAAAAAAAACCAAAACTTTGGATAGAAATACATAATATTCATATAGTTCAGTATTTTCCCCTTAAAGAAAATAATTAAAATCAGCATCAGCATCCGCTGATGTCAATGATAAAATATCAGCATCAGGAGATGTGAAAGAATGTGCATCAGCAACAACCCTGATTCAGAGTGGCAAAGGCAATGCAGCCAGTGTTCTGGGTACCACTGGGGCGACGATGGTCGAATTGGAGGATTTGTTTTACTGTAACATTATGAGAACCTCCTCCTTTCGGTTAAAAATGAAGTCAATTTTAGCTGGAGTGTCTTTAATACAGCATAGCCACGGGCAACCCAATACCGGTACCTTCAATGTGTTTGTACTTCCAGGATTAGCTCAGCCTATCTGTATGTAGCCCACTCGGTGTTCCAGACAAGAGTCGCTAATCCTCATTGTACATAATAAACAGGATCGTATACCAGATGGAATTATTTTACATCTGAGATACGATCCTGGTTTATTTTTATTTACGCCAATATTTGGTTTTAGATTTATATCCTGTACATTTAAAAAGCCTGCTTCAGTGTTTAGTACATTATCTAGTTTAAAAACAATAAATTATTTTTTCATATTATGTACTTACTTCATTAGATTAAATAAATAATACTAACACCACTTTCTTCTAATTTTTTTATTTTTTTTTTATTAGTTTAGTCCTATTAATTAATAATTCCCATTAGTTAGTCCTATTTGTGTGTATATACATATATATATATATATATTTATCAATATAAATTTATGATGACTGTTTCAGATTGCGTTATTCTATGTAAACTGTTTTTATATGTATGTGAGTACATTGTACTGTATTCATTTGTATCCCTATCGCAATTGTGTTTGTTATGTTCTTTTTAATAATATAAAAGAGGGGTCTGTCTGAAAATCAGTGCTGCGGCAGAAGGCTCGCCCGCTGTCGCAGCAATAAGCTGAGACAGACACCCATTTATCTTATTGTTTTTTTTAAGCTAGTTAAGTTATTCTTTCAATTGTATAATCGTGTAAATAAGATAAATAAACATATTTCATTTCATTTCATTTCATAGAACTAAATTTTAGTTTGAAGTTTTAAAAAATATAACAATTTTCGTTGTTATGCCATAATATGAATCCTCTTGAAGTCGTCGAGCCAATTCTCAGCGAACATGCCAGACGCGCTACACCTCCGCGGTAAGCCCAGCATACAGCGCAGTGCATATTGGTGGTATACGTGGTGGCCGTACATGACCAGTGGACCGAGGAGCTAGGACGGAGCAGATACCACGAGCCCGTCAGTTGAGATCGACGTACAGCAATCCATTAGGCGCTTCGCTGTGGCTATGTATAGTAGGTTGAGCTTGGTATCCACTGGGAGCTATAATGGGTAAATCGTTGCAGTACATTCCGCTAACGAAAACAGCTGTTCTCAGTTTATTTGGATGAAAACACAGGCATGGCTCTTAGATAGATGGAAATACTTTATTGCTATAAATTTTTTTTTACAGAAACCAACACGATATGCATAATTTACATGAGGGGCAAAGAGCGGACTTATCCCTTACATATATTTCTTCCAGTCTACCTTTGGCTGTTTGAGAGTCATATGTTTTTTTTAAAGCGCGATATGTTGCATCGTTACACCTACTAGTCGGTGTCTAACGATTCCCATGGACATTATGCGATGCACGGTGATTGCGAATGCCATGCCGGCCTGACAGGAGCCTTTTCACGCCCATTTTGTAAAAACCCAGGCTGTACTTGGGAGCAAATAGATGGGCAGGGAGTGCGTTGTGAAATATAAGTAGGTAGTAGCAAATTACTTGAGCTGGGTTCAAAGCGTTTTACATCCATAACGGTAGAATAACATTTTTTTATGGAAACTGACATGGTAGACTGCATCACCTACAACATCCGTAATGTCAGCCCATAACACCTTGGTAAACTTGGCGCCATACAATGAACTGGACGGAAAACAAAAACTATATAAATAAATAATAAATAAATAAATAAATATCCATTTATTTCAGACATACAATTTTGTTTTTCACAGGTACAATACATAGCGTTCATCCAGTATGCCTGAAAAAGGTATAGGCGCAGTTTTACAATGTAACCTATATAACAAGTTGAACATTGCACTGGTTTTAAGCCTAGCCTATGAAGTTAAAGATTGACAATAAAAAAGAAAACATGGAAAAACAAAGAACAATGATAACAAAATCAAAAAGAAAAAAATTGCCAGTGATAATACTAATATTTGCAATAATACAATCGGCACTTATAACTTATATATATCGTAGAGTGTCTATCCACTTTTGTGTTTAATTTAGTCGTTCCTGCAGGTTAACTTAACCGTTAAGGTTAGTAGAAGTTACAGAGTTAACTATAAAAACTATAAAAAAGAAGTGGTTGTAAAGGAATATGTAAAAAAATTAAATATATAAATGTATACCTATATATATATATATATAAGCGTAATGAACATGAGGGTGTGTAATAGATAGAGCGTGTCTGTGTGTGTGTGTCTGTGTGCGAAGGTGCGTTGCATCTATGCGTGGAATATGGAATGTATAGTGTGGGATGTGGAGTGAAGTGAGGTGGAGTGTAAAGGGGGGGTGTCTGAGTGTGAAGAGTTCCGATCCTCATTGGATCCTCATATATAGTCGTTTCGATAGATTTTTCAGTCAGTGCCGCCGTGGTATCAATCCGGGCGTGTCAAACCCTACCAACTAGTAAGGTAAGAAGGGAATGAAGCTACAGTTCTACGTGGGGAACATGTTCGTTCCAACATATAATCGCGGATACTTGCGAGATATAATAATTATAATAGCAAAGTGTGGATGGCAGGCCCAACACTCTCTCGACGAGCATTAGGAAGATGTAGGGTTTCATCTCACTGATAGCGTTCCTTCGGATGAGGTTGCTCGTGAAAAACCTAAGCGTATCATCGCTAATGGTACGGGCTGCCACTCTAGTCCGTGCGGTGTACGAGCGGGCGCCGAATATGTTCTGTTTAAGTACTTTTTTTTTTTTATCTACACCTAGGTATTCTCAGGTACTTACGGGGGACAAAGATAGTTAAAATGTATTGTAACGAAAAGGGAAGGAATTTTGAATTTTGAACGCAATTCATCTTATGCAGCGCAGATATACAAAAAATCAAAATTTTACTCACTCACGGAGGGTTCCGTAGATCCCCTATACCATACTTGTCAAAAAACCATATCCGACAGCCAAATAGCAGCTTGCGCCTTTGGACTCGATCCAGCGTCGAGCCGTGCGGTGCGACTAGTGGATGACCCCGACGTGTCCCGCGATCTAGAACCACTGCAACTTCGTAGGGATGTCGGCGCCCTAAGTCTGTTCTATCGCTTATTCCACGGGGAGTGCTCGGAGGAGCTGTTTAACGCGATTCCGCCGTCCGCCGCCTTTCCACCTCCGTACAACGCGCACTGGGCAGGGATTGCATCCCTATACGTTGGACTTACCGCGGATGCGTACCAATCGGTTCTGCAGATCCTTCCTCCACAGAACCGGTAAACTCTGGAACGCTCTCCCTGCCCACATATTTCCCCCCAAGTATAGTCTCGGGTCCTTCAAGAGATGCGTGAATGGTCACCTGTCAGGCCGGCATGGCATTCGAAGCCCCCACATGCGACCGAATGTCCATGGGCGTCGCTTGACACCTTATGGGTGGCTCGACGCCACACACATGTCGCGTTTACTATAAAAAAAAGAATAGTCCAATAAATACGGACTAATCGAACGGGGGAAAAAATCCCGTTGGCCAGACTAGTCTGACCATCAATCTGACCACTGGGGAAAACCGATTTTCTTTTCGGCCGACTAACCGCAGCTCGTCACATCTTAGAATTATTAACAGTCCCATACTCCTTCCTACACTGCATGGACTGGAGTTCGGGGCCGCGGCCCGCGATTCCCCCGACAAGTCCCCCGGGGATGTGAAGCGGTTTATCGAGAAAATGGGAAAATGATCGCAGGTAGAGCGGGCGTATGTTTTATGTGCTTCGGCATTTTTTCAGGCCCGAAAGTGATGCGATAAAAGTTAATTTAATTAGGCATTTTATTTTATTTTATTTTATTAAGGAAACACACAGTTACACAACATACATAATAAATGGGTTATAAACCAATAAAGTTTCCAAATAAATTAGATAACTTACAATAACTAACACAGATAACTTACAAAATCTCTTAAAAAATAACAAAATACAAAGAAGAGTATAAGTTTAAAAGTTAGAGAAAGAACACTTTTTTTTATCTATTGTTTTTTTTATGAAAATAATTTGCTTTTAAGGAGTTTTCAGAATTGTAAATGTAAACAACTTGCTACTACTTGTGTGTGATTTTATTAAACTAAATTGTGGGGTCGGTACTTAAAAATAATAGCCCAAATGCATTTCTCCCCGTGCATGTCGTAAAAGGCGACTAAGGGATAATAACAAGGTGTCGTGCTAAAGGATGACCGACCAACCACCTCTCACCTTGGCGCGGTCCTTCCACCGAGTCATGCAGCAGGTGGGTCTTCGTGCCTTACCTACTTGTTGCTTGATAGTTATAACGCAATTTTTATAAATGTGCACTTCGAGCTGTCAAAGTCGTTAGGTTGGCAGGACTTAATTCACGCGCGGCTTACTTACTCACCTCTCCGCCGACGCCTATCAGTGCACGCCCTTGCTGTGTGTGTGTGTACTGATAGGCGTCGGCGGAGAGGTGAGGAAGTAAGCGGGGGGTGAATTCAGTCCTGCTAACCTAACGACTTTGACAGCTCGAAGTGCACAGTTATAAAAATTGGGTTATATCTTGTGCGTGGTTTAGCGAGGAGAGGTGATTTTGTCTCTGTCTACTGCGCCATTTAGTCTTCGGCGCAGCCAGCCAGCCTGGTTTTCATAAAAAAAATTGGTTTCATAAAAAAAATCATTTTTTCCAAATTATTCCATTCAATCCACAATCCACAGACAGCATCCCAAAGTAGCTACGCACACACACACGGGCTTAACAAGGAGCCGGCAGGTAATGCGACTCCATGAATATTTGAGCAGAGCCAGCAGGAGATAATAAATTACTTCTTAACTCGAGAACGCCTCATCACCATAATGCATTATCAAATATTAACGTTCGTGCCAAAGAACAAAAAAAAAAGGCTATTAGAAGTGGCGCGATGACTCTTCGTGCACACCACAAGTAAGCGCAGCTCCGCGCACTTCATTTCTGCCCGTAACAGTCGCCTGTCACTACTGTCACCGAAACGATCGAGCTATAACAATACATAAGTTTTTTTTAGGGTTCCGTATCCGGTACGGGACTCTATTACTAAGCCTACGCCGTCTGTCTGTCCGTCCGTCCGTCCGTCCGTCTGTCTGTCTGTCCGAGGGCTGTATCTCTTGAAGCGTAATAGGTACCCAGTTGAATTTTTTTACAGAATATCTGTTATTATGGCCGATATATATACATATATAACAACAAATAATAATAATAAGAAAAAGTAAAAAATTCACTGGGGTTCCCATAGAAGAAACCAAAAAAGTGTATGCGCGCGCGCCATCTACCGAATAGAGCGTGAAACATTTTAACTAATCATGACATTTAACTAATATGAAGCATTTCATAGCACGCCATAGATGGCGTGAGTGGCGCTAACCATGACATGGCGATAAGGAACCCTCGGTGCGCGAGTTCGACTCGCACTTGGCCGTTTTTTTTATGGAAACTGACACGGTTGGCTACATCGCTGTTTCACCACATGTCAGTGCTTCCCTTCGGTCGTGCCGACTACACTGAACTGAAAGGAAAACACGATTAATTTAAATAGTCGTGTCAACCGACCTTTCATTCATTATTAAGTGACTTATTTTGCTTGCGACCGTGGAATTGTCACCTTGCTTGCTAACCTTGTATGGGGGCCGTCATCCCGCCACTTTTTTTTCTTCTAATCTTATTTTATCTTCTGTGGTCGGTACTTGTACGTAGTAGGCAATTTGGAAGTTATAAGTAATTATACCGTGGTTGGTACAAATTACTTAAATTTAAACATTTTGTGATATGAATTCGCATCTCGACTGGAAGAAATCGCGTATAAGATGTGCTTTTGTGTACTAATTTACATCGTTGTTTTATAATAGGTATAATTCATTTCAAAATCATATCATTTACTTGATGATTGTTTTTACTTTTTATGGTTCGGTACCTAAAAAGGAAAAAAACGGAACCATTATAAAATCATTCCGGTGTCCGTCTGTCTGTCACAGAGGTTTTTCTCGAAAACGAAGTAACGTAGAAACTTGAAATTTGGCATAATGATAGATCTTGATTATAAAATTTAGATAAAATTTTTATAAAAAATTAGATAAATATTATTTTACATTAATATGAGGGGCCAATTTGATACCAATAAAAAAAACCGCCCAAGTGCGAGTCGAACTCGCGCACCGGGGGTTCGCCATGTCATGGTTAGCGCCACTCACACCATCTATGGCGCGTTATGAAATGCTTCATATTAGTTAAATGTCATGATGAGTTAAAATGCTTCACAATCTATTCGGTAGATGGCGCGCGCGCATACACTTTTTGGTTTCTTCTATGGGAACCCCCGTGAATTTTTTACTTTTTCTTATTTTTATTATTTTCCAGGTATCATGTCACCTTAATATGTTCTGATTTCTTTGTCTCCCGAATGTAAATGCATTTAATCGTTACACACTATTCCTACTCACACGTAGATACTGGTATACCCGAACCGTTACCTTTGCCAAGCCAATATTAAGCGCTGTATTGGCACAGGACTAATTTATTCCACTTCAAAGACGTGGGTTACAAACTCTTGGGCCCTCAAGTTGTGCTCTTAGTTAATCTAATCGTGGGTTCGCCACAGAATGGTGAACTTCTTAAGAGCATTTACATAGATAGTGTTGGTATCAGAAGTGTCAAAATTAGATGGTATTTTAGTATTAGCAAGCAAGGTAGTTTAGTATTTCCAATCTATACTGGCATTGCAGTGAAAGGAAATATAGCTATAATAGAAATGAATAAGTTGAATGAATAAATGATTTTGTATTACAACATTAAAATTATTACAAAATGAAATTAACTGATATAAAAATATACTTTATTGCACCAAAAGTGACAAAAGGTGGACTTAAAGCCTAAAGGCATTATCTGCCAGTCATGCCTGGGATTGTGAGTAGGATTTAATAAGAAAAAAAAAGTTTTTTTTAAAGATTATAAAAACAAACAATAAAACATAGATAATAATAATGACATACAACTAAATACATTCGTGACATACATACACACAGGTTCAAAAGTATAATACAAACATACAAAGTAGTATAACTAATAGGTATTACAATTTATGAATAAGTAATAATTATTATATCTCTTTATTCACGTTCTTATAATATACTAGCTGAGCCCGCGGCTCCGCTCGCGTGAAATTCGTATTCCAAAGAAGAATGTAAGTAACTAAGGGCGAGGCCGAAGGCCGAGCTGCGTTCAGGTAATCGATAAACCTTCTTAAAGAAAGTAACTAACTAAGGGCGAGGCCGAAGGCCGAGCTGCTTTCAGGTAAACGATAAACCTTTCTCAAATAAAGGAAGTAAGTAAGGGCGAGGCCGAAGGCCGAGCTGCGTTCAGGAAGACGACAAACCTTCTGGAAGAAAGGAAGGAACTAAGTGCGAGGCCGAAGGCCGAGCTGCGTTCAGGTAAACCAAAAACCCTCTTCCGCCTTCGGGCCTCGCCCTTAAAGACTTCCTTTCTTCGATAGAATATAATATCGTTTACTCAATCTATTTATTTCATATAAACAAAAAAGTAATAATTAAACCTACCTAACAAACATTAAAATAACTATCAAAACGGGCATTTTCAAATGTTCTTAGAGCACTTGCGGCATTACCCCGCTGGATGGCAAGGCTTACCTTTGAATGAAGTACATAAGCCCTTGATGACGGGACACCAGTTGCGTCAACCAGCTCAAGCCTCTTTTGGCTTCACTGCTCCACGGACCGAGGGTTTCAACCGCAAACGCAACAAATTCGAAATCTTGAATTATATTTCTATATTTGCTGGGTTGGAGGCTCTCCGCCCCAGCCTCGGCCGCGCCAGCCGCTCTTGAAGATGTCCAAACGTGACTTGGAGCCAATGTGAGAACAAAAGTGGCGTCCCACATCAAAGAACTACCCTTAGTCCAGGCACTAAGGTCTCTAGCATCGGGCCTCTTGCCATCCAGCCGGGAATAACAGTGAGGTTCTGGGATGCACGGTATATTTGCCGTTAGAAGCTGAGGTTAGAAGCGTGGACTTTATAATAAAATTTAAATTAAATTAACTCAATCTTAATATTAATTAACTTTATTCGAGATGGTTTAGCTTCTTCCTGAACGCAGCTCGGCCTTCGGCCTCGCCCTTAGTTACTTGCTTTCTTCGAGATGGTTTATCATTTGTCAGAACGTAGCTCGGCCTTCGGCCTCGCCTTAGTTGCTTACTTTCTTCAAGATGGTTTAGCTTCTTCCTGAACGCAGCTCGGCCTTCGGCCTCGCCCTTAGTTACTTGCTTTCTTCGAGATGGTTTTTCAATTATCCGAACGTAGCTCGGCCTTCGGCCTCGCCTTAGTTACTTACTTTCTTCAAGATGGTTTAGCTTCTTCCTGAACGCAGCTCGGCCTGCGGCCTCGCCCATAGTTACTTACTTTCTTCGAGAAGGTTTATGGTCTTCCAGAATAGAGCTCGGCCTTCGGCCTCGCCCTTAGTTACCTATTTTCTTCAAGAATGTTTTTCTTCTTCCTGAAATCAGCTCCGCCTTTCGCCTCGCCCTTAGTTACTTTCATCGAGAAAGAATATCGTTTACGTGAGCGCAGATCCGCCTTCGGGCCCGCCTTTAGTTACTTACTTTCTTTTTTTTAAATACGAATTTCACGCGAGTGAAGCCGCGGGCAACAGATATATAAATTTTATTGCACCAATGACAGCGACATAACTTCGACTTTCAATTATTATTTTTATTTATCAAACAATTTGTCACCGGCCAGCTCACGTCGAGATACAGTTCTCCGTTGTCAACATGACATTTAAAATTGTTTTTACCTTTACTTTGGACTACGTGATTTTAAACGCGCAATAATGTTTATAATTGTTAATTTTTTTTTATTTTTGTTAATTTTTTTTACGTATTATGTTAACCCGGCATATAAACTGCCACTATACAAAGTTTCGTCTAATTCCGTTCAGTGGTTTTTGCGTGATGCGCGTACAGACAAACAAACAAACAAACAAACAAAAATTTTAAAAACTGTTCTAACATGTTCAGTATCTCATTTTAAGCCACCCTGGTTAGTTTTTTTCCGAATACATTCAATGTACAGACTTTCTTACCTCTACGATTTTATTATATGTATAGATTACATTAATTTTACATAAATTTTACAAAAAGTAATAAAAATACACAAAATTAATATAAAGTAAATAAAAACGGTAATTTCCGCCGGCGGCGGGAGGCAGGCCTCCAAGCACACCGGCGGGTGCAGGCCGTGGCTACGGAGCTCTCCGAGACGACGCGAGGCAAGCTACGAGCGATAGGTGGTGGTACTAGACACGTAGGCCACCACCACCCCCATCTCGGAGAGCTCCGTATCCGCCGGACTGCACGGCGACATCGTCGCGCAGCTCTTTGAAGTCTTAATCTTCGCGCGCGCGTCGCCTCGTGGTCGCACGCACCACCGGTAGCGGGGGCACTAGACGGGACGTGAAGTCCCGATGACCCCAAGCTGGCCGATGGTGGACGTCGCCCTCGCCGTAGGTGTTGTGGCTCGGCCGACGTCAACGCTCCATCTTCGCCGTCGATGAAATGCACCGGCGGCTTGGAGCTGGGTGGTAGGGTGTGCGTTTGATGTCCAAGAAGAACGGCGGCTCTCGTGATGGACGACCCGGGCGCGGCGAGGCCGGGCGACGCGTTGGGTGGAGGCAGTGCTGCTGCGGGCGAGCGGCGGCGGCGGCGGCGGCGTCGAAGTCGAGCGCGGGGGCGGCGGCCGGCCGTCGCTGCAGAGCCCGCTCTCCATCACGCAGGTCGCGTCCCGGGTGGTCTGCAGCCACTACTATCACCAGGCATGTCGAGTTGGGTGGAGTCGTGGTGGAGTAGTTCCAGAGGCGCCGAGCGGCGGCGGTGGTGATACCGGGACGGTACCTCCAACCGTGCGGGTCGTTGCGCCGCTGGAGAAAGGCCCGCGCGTGGCGGGGGCTTGGTTGTTGCGCCCCAAGAAAAATATTTTAGTATTTTTTTTCCCCAGAGAAATTTTGTTCGACATGTCAGTTTGACAGTATATCCTCTTTTTTTTAATTATTATAATTATTAACATATATATTAGTAAGTTTATAGTACATCTAGAAATTACAGAGAAGAAGCCAAAGCGGGCTTTCCGCTGGCAAAATTTCTTCCAGAAAACCTCTCAAGTACCTATGGAGCCGAAAATGCTCGGCTGCTTCACCTAATACACCCGTCATTTCAGCCCAGCTCGCTCGTGTCGGGGCTAGGTGCCATGTCAATTCCTTTCACTAAATCAACCATAACCTCCCAGGATAATATCCTGGGAGGTTTCACTGAAAATACTTTGACGGCAATATTATTGCCGTCAAAGTATTTTCAGTGAAACCACTAGCTACCTTAACCTCCTTAGCTAGGGTTAACTTCCACCTATATTTCCGAGCCGAACGTAAGTCAAACAGAAACAGTTCCTCAACTTACTAAAGCTTACTTAAACAATTACTAACAAGAGGGTTTTAAAGAAAGTTTTAAACTTGTTAACGCAGACGAGGTTCGATTTTGGCTTGTCTAATAGATAGGCTTGAAAAGAACTAGTTTGGTTTCATTGTTGTACTGTGTGGGGCCGGAACTTAATATAGCCCCACTGCATCTCTCCCCGTGCATGCCTTAAAAGGCGACTAAGGGATAAGGACGAGATGCCGTGCATAAGGGCGACAGGGTAACCACTTCTCACCTTGGCGCGGTCTTTCCACCGAGTCATGCAGCAGGTGGGCCTTCGTGGCTTACTTGTTGCCTGAGAGTTGTCTTGCCTGAATACTTTGCGAAACGTTGTGTTCGGTGTTGTGCTGTAATTTACCAGAGTTCTTGCAGCACAACACCGTACTCTGCTTACCCCGATTGTCGGGATTCAGCGTATGTGATATGTATAATTTATGTAACTAAAATACTTTAAAATTGTTATTGTTTTTACAAATAAATGAAATATTAAAAAAAACTCGTAGTCTCGTACAATATTTTTTTTCATTGACCGACCCGAAAGGGATTAGCTTATCCTCCTTCCTATTCAAACGTTAAACTTATCCTGTACTGACTCCACCAGTTGATCCTTGCTAAATCTGAGAACCTCGCAATCAAGCCCTGATTGGCCAACTCCCACAAAGGTATTCACGGAGCCCTCGCGTTCCCGCGAGGCACAAAGGTGGCTGCGGAACCTTGTCAAAGCGACTAGGATTTAATAATTCATGCAGGGCTGTAGCCCGGCCACAAGACAGCTTTGATTTCTCCCTCATTACTGCCAACCGCTAAGGGAAAGGCGTAGAGTGAATTTGTCCCTCCAGCGTGTGACTCTTTCAAAGTTCACCTCTTTCAACGTTCGCCTATGTACTTTGATGTTTACCCTGTTTAATTGGCTTATCGTAGTAAATCTGGGGGCACGGTAGTGCCCCCGCCAAGTCGATCAAACACGGCCGTACCAACCTTTTCTCGAAGCAACTATGGGTACTTTTGGCCTCTATATCTTTGTTATGGATAGAGGTAGAAGCCTACTTCTGTCGGACTAGTTCTAATCGGACCGCTAAAATATTATAACAATAATATGAAGGTGCCTAATACACCAACCAGTTTAACCAGTTTGTTAGTAAACTGAAAAGAAATCTTTACGAAGCTAACTTTGTTTGTACTGTGTTGATTACCACGTAAAGAGATATTTTTTTATAGAAATGAAGATGCTAAATATGGATAGAGTAACTAAATATTGATTAATATTAATTAGAAAATATAATTGCAAATTGTTGAATTAGGGCCTCAATGATATGAAAGATTTGGGATCTTACAACTTTTTACGATGGAAGGGTTGCGTGCGAGATATATTTTTTTCATGATATGTTTTGACGTGATGACGTCACGTCTTATAAATTGATGAACACCGGCTGCACACACGAAAAAGTGTCACGTTCCATCTGAGCCTGTGTGTGCAAGCGAGAGCGCGTAACAAGCGATAGAGGGGCACAATCGGTATAGTCAAAGTTACCATGGAAACGTCTTAAGAAGTAAATCTGTCAAGATCAGACAACAGAAGTTTATTGATGACCAGTCACAAGATGATTAATCTTTCTACTGGAAATAGAATTACTGATATTTGCTCTATGTACTACGATTATTCCACGTCATCACGTAAAACTATCGTCCGTAAACCGCCTTTACAGACAACCAATTTTTTTGATAGGATTAGAACTTTCCAGATGTCACACAGATAAATTATTTACAAGGTAGTTTACAAATGTCAACAGATTACTTATCCAGTTTCAAGGAGTACAGATCGATAGGTACCTGGGATATTGTCGAATCGACGAATGAAGAAACGAATGAACTGATAGATGATAAGTATTGGTACAACCATCAGGATACTAGAGGATGCGCTGCGAAGAAAGTCAGTTAGGGCTAGATCGAAGGCCTAAGAGAATGTGGTATGACACGGAACCCTCAGCGCGCGAGTCTAACTCGCACTTGACCGGTTTTTTTATCCTTTTCAACAATGCAAGCAAAAATATTTCTCTTAGAAACTTTACTCGCCTCTTTTTTTTATGTAATCCGGTATGGATGGCTGAGTCAGAGGGGCCAAGGCACATGCTCTGACTAGCCAATATCACCTCCGAGAAGGTAGGTGCCATACCAGAGACTTCCATGGATTGCTTGCTATACTGGACTAGAGGAGAACACAACCGAGGCTGCTATGCGGCCATCTTACATCCAGTACGGTGGTACCACCTAGTAAGGGGCAAGGGAAGGGACCTACAGTTTTACACCGGTTCCGAACGGTGAAGCAGAAGGTGTAGGTATGCACGTAATTTTTTTCGTCAGAAAAAAAATATTGGTACACGGCGACCGGATTCGAACCTCGGACCTCCCGCATGAGAAGCCGAAGCCCAAACCACTCGGCCACCCGCCGCTTGAGTGTGTTAGTTTTTTATTATGTGTGTTGTTGCAAAACCTATAAGTTACAAGCTATATATTAGCTGTTCCTGCAGCTTCGCTTCCGCCAAAATATATTTCACTTTGTATTAGAAAGAACACACCTACATCAAAAGGTCCAATCACAAACCCCATATTCCATAAAACGTTCCATGTCATAAGTTTTTCATTCTATATACGGCCCTGTTTTGTCTCCCAGCAAATCTACTCCACGGACGGCTTTGCCCTGTCGCAGAATCTGAATTATGGAGGAGGCGAGACGGCGTTAGGCATAATAATATGCAGATTGTGTCAAATTGTGACACCACTGTTCCCCCTTCCACGAACCAACCCCCCGCTACGTTCCAGACAGAGCCCCTTATCTCGCATCACATACAGAATGCAGGGAGGCAAGCCTGCGTCATAGGAAGGGGATCAGTGTGAAATGTAGTATGCTAATCCTGCGAAAATCAGTTCTGATTTCATTGCATAGGTATTTATGGAAAGATTGAACGGAAGATGTTGGCTCGATGTTCAGCGAATTCTTGATAAGGGTTCTTTATGTATGCTAGAAACCCTGTGGGATTCAATGACGTAATCTCTTTGGTGGGATTATGTACGCATCATGGGCAGACTAGTTTGTACTGTCTTCTAACTTTCGCTTTCGATTTAGTTTCTTAGATATGTATAGGTAGCGGGAGAGTCGCACTTAACATAGGATTCAAAATGTTTGCCTTTATTTTATATTTTTTGTTTAAAATTTTACGAAAGCTATCTTATTTATATAAGCCGTTCTGTACTGTCACATCATTTTCATTCCCATTCATCCATCAATTACGATCTTTTTTAAACTCGTCGGCGACACATTCCAAATGACATTCGAAGTTAGAATCACCTTCATCTGTCATTTATCTACAAACTTTTATCATGGATGTTCTAACTTCCGTTCGTATTTCATAGAAATAAAATGAATCACTAGTTTTATTTAAGTCAATTGTTCATACCTATTCATAATTATGGGCGCTCTTCATCGTCTGTATTATCTTGTTTCTTTTGATTTTAGCACCAACATCAATACGATTACGTTTTAAAATGTCGTACTCTCCATACAGATTGAGCGTTATCGCCAGTGAAGTGGCGCACCATGGATAAAGGCTATGGAAAAATAAATAAACAACATGAATTAATTGGCTACCAAATTGAAGTCACGTCTTACACCCCCTCACTGCCCGTCACTCTTTCATCGTAATTCCGGCCCAAGTCTGCGTTGGCAGCGATGATCGAGATCCGCTTGGCTCTCAGGATTAGAGGGTGGCCATCTAGTGAGAGAACGTGATTACAGAGTCGCTGTTTTCAAAGCCAACGTCTGGAGGTTTCGACAAAGTTATCTATAGGCGCTATGGGTTAATTGGTGCGGTCTGGAGCATCTAATCCCCGTTCCGAAATCACAGGACTTAAACAACAGCGAAAGCTGCTAACCTTGAGCCGAACAAAATTAGTCAGGGTGCGTGGAATCGTTAGGGTGTTTGTTATTTAATTAGAGGGTTGTTTCTTTGAAGCGGATTTGTCAAACTGTGAAGCGAGGTGCGAATTTTAAGCGATGCGGAAAATATGTATGAAATATGCTAATGGTAAATTCAAGGTCATAATTATATTCAGAATATCAATACAATTTTAGTTTTATATAAGAGTCTTAGTTTTATACAGAGTCCTACCTACAGAAATTAAACGTATATGTTTTTAATGTTCTGTAATTACTCGAAGTCTCTCGAAGAATTTAAAGTTAGTAATAATTATTCTAACACTTGCCCAACCTTTTAATGATTTACAGTAGGTACAGTAAAGTATTTTCTGTTATCTATATGGTAGACTAAAATATAAATTCTGACATTTCAAATTAGCCAGAAATATAGCAGAAAATTATTGAATCGTAAACGTCTACCTCAATGTTTACGAGCATTAGCAAAAATATTAAATGTGGCCGCACTCCCTGGGGCGAAAGCAATTAACCGTCCAATATTGCAGCGTCAACATCCTCCAATCAAAACGTTCAAACAGCCAGCTCTGCTACATTAATTGCGTCTGATTTGCCTCATCAGTGCACTACACACCGGGCGCGCTGCTCCGCGTCTATATAAATAGACGCGCGAGTGAAGTGGCGCTCAGTACGGCACGAGATCTCGCGCGCGCCGTTTGAATAGATACATCGTCGGTGGGGCGTGTTGCGTAATTAATTTGCGGGTGACAACATGGCGGCGATGACGTCACGGCCCTTACTGCTATCTGGGACAACCTTAATTATACTGGCGAGTGCTAGTGGTAACTGGAAACTCCGACTCTCGTTACACGATGATGTATTTTATGCCTCTCGCACACTAGAGTCAGCGTGCATGTAATGGGAGGCTTTGAGGTGTGGCGAACAATTTTCGATATTTTGATGCGGAAAATTGACAGAACAAATAAATAGGTCACGATGAGGAGTTATTCATGTAAATATAACAGAAACGAGGTGCACCATTTGGGAGTATGAGTAGAATTGAATAACATATTGAAACGGAATTATTGTATTGTATTGTTTATTGATCATGCAGTTAGACTGCACTTGATCTTGTCACAATTTTGTTCTATCCGGTTCGCTTACACCCGGTTATATTATATCGTTGATAGTGAAACCAAGTTCATCAGACTGCACCTAGAGAATTCAAGCTATGTGGAACGTTGAACTGAAATTAATTGTTTTAATTGTTCTCATCCAACACTAATACCACCATATAAAATATAACAAGATAATAATAACAATAAGAAATGGCTGAAAGGGCTGCGTGACGTAAGCCCCGCAGACCGGCGGATACGTAGCACTCCGAGATGGGGGTGGTGGTGGCCTACGAGTCTAGTACCATCATCTATCGCTCGTAGCTTGCCTAGCGTCTCGTCTCGGAGAGCTCCGTAGCCACGACATACACCCGTCGGCATGCTTGGAGGTATGCCTCCCGCCGCCGCCGGCGGAAATTACCGTCTTTATGTAGATTTTGTATTAATTTTGTGTATTTTTATTACTTTTTGTAAAATGTATGTAAAATTAATATAAATGTATTCTAAAAACGTGAAATAAAGAAATATTACAATAAGGCAACAACAATTATTTAACTGACTCAGACTTTGTCCCTCACTACCGAGCCCGAGGAGCTGATGAGAGGGACGCTGATCGTCAGGCCCAGGTGCATAATACTCGTACATATTATTTTATAGCATATACAAATTTTATTACTTTATAACTAAGAAAAAAAAAACAATGCATAAAGAAAGAAGTTTGAAAATTGTAACAACTTTATCTAAAATAAAAAATAATACGCTAAATTAATGTAATTATGTTAAATTAGAATTTGAACTTTAATGTTCAATTCCGTACTTAGGGTCTGAGACAAAATCAATATTTTTTTATGTAATCCGGTATGAATTTGCTGAGTCGGAGGAGCCAAAGCACACGCTCCGACCAGCCAATATCACCTCCGAGGAGGCTGGTGCCATAAAGGAGACTTCCCTGGATCGCTAGCTACACTGAACTAGAGGAGAACACAACCAAAGCTGGCTATGTGGCCATCTTACATCCAGTAACGGTGGCACCAACCCAGTCGGCTACAATTTGAGCCTACCACCTAGTAAGGGGTAAGGGAAGGGACCTACAGTTTTACACCGATACTTTTACATCAATATAGTCAGTAAAGTAATCCCTGCATTCTTCAATTACCACTCTTCTTGTGGATGCACTATTTTCACCACATAGGACGAAATTTTCGAACGACATTATATATTTGTATTGGTCACCCACAAAATAAAAACCAGCGAAATTTCGGCTTAAAAAAGTAGAAATATACCAAAAACTCAGCGTCCCACCACCTTACCTTCTTTATCTATGTTTTGTGGGTATAATATCTTTCAAATCTGACTGTACGTACAAATATATCTGGAAATTAAAACACAACGAAAGAAAAGCTAGAGACATGCTTCTCACAAACAAAATATAAAGTTGAAATAAAACAAACGACGTTTTCATTGATGTAATATCAAATACAACACAGAGAATTCGATTATAGTACCATTTTGTTTCGCCACTGCATCAAGAAATCTCTTTTATTTCGTGTTCAAACGAAAACCCCAAGGTGCGATATTAAAAATGTTATCCGGATCATTTGTCAATTTTCTTCACACAAATAGTATGTATTTTCACGTATCCAGCCGGGCATTTATTTAGTCCAATGACCGTTTTTGGTTTTCTGTAGCCACTGAACGCAAGATTCAATACTTCTGTAACGTTGTTCAGAAAATCCATTAGTTTTAGCAGTATATTGACTAGCACTTCTGCGAAATCTTCTATGTATGGATCTTCGTTTTCGATTACTTCTACTTTTTTACTAGTTACTTGTAGAATAACACCATTTTCAGTTTTATCAAGTTCATTATAACTCTTAGTTGTAGCGACTGCAAAAGTGTAAGAAATAAAAATGAAATAAGCAAACAGGCTCATTTCGCTGAAAACTTTCACTTTGTATGACGGATAAAGACCTACTAAAGAATTCCGCACTATCTACACTTATTATTTACGCGTTCAATGACCTTTTAATCATGTTTACTTGCCTGGAATGGTCTGTCCTATCGCATAATTCGTTCCATTTTTAAATTGAATGTCAGTGAAAAAAATCTGTACAATTATAAATGCAACGACCCTGTTTGTTTGTCACTGATAAATTTGAAAACCTATGAAACCATTTGCATGCAGTTACAAGCGTGGATTAGAGTTCCTACTTACGGTTTTACTTCGTGACTTCTGCTGAATATTCGGAAACATAATGTTTTGATTTTTTTTTTACTTTCGACTTGACATAACCGCGACGTCAATGTACGACCTCTGATTCTTTGGTTATGGCAAGTCACATAAAATAATACATACATACATACCAAACGCTGTATCCCGACAATCGGGCTAAGCAGAGTAATCGGTGTTGTGATGCAATTACTCTTGTAAATTACAGCACAATACCGGCCACAACGCTTCACAAAGAATTCGGACAAGACAACTATTAACTAAAAGAATAAAATAAAACAATCACGGAAAATCCACAAAATTATTCATTAAGTCAAAGGTCAACCTTTTCCTCTTATTTTCGAAATCTCAAATGAACTTGTCGACGTAATTTATAATCATCAGATGCTTTTGATTTACACAAGTATCAAATTGACGATGGCACTATACACCAGATATAGGTAAAATAAATAGGCAGAGTGGTCAGATTCTTCAGTATTCATGTTTATGCTGTAAGAATGCTCTTGTGAGCGGTAGTATGGGTTCATTATTTGTAAGTTACTATAATATAATACTTATAAGGTACTAACAAAACATTGTGACTTGCGAAGTTTGTTTGTCAGTTTTTCTTTGCATTAAATTTAGAACTAGCGGAATTTACGACATATCCAAGCATAGGTTACCTACCAATGGATGAAATTATACAATAAACAATCATCTGACTGCAACAATATTGGACATAAATGCTTTACATCTCTCGAGAAATCCATCTAAATGATGTACCCAACACAAGGAAGTGAATTAGTAGCGCCAGTCCAGTTTCTCGGCACTATTTGCATTGTATCCGTCAAGTCAATATTTGTGCGCCGACATTTGTCGCAGTCTCTCATATATATTTGCTCGGAAGGATCGCGCTTTGAGGGGATGAAGGGGAGGGTGGAGAAGTGGTAGTATGTACAGAAATCTTTCACACTTGTGCGGATTTATACGATACTAGCTTTTGCCCGCGGCTTCGCTCGCGTGAAATTCGTATTTCAAAGGAAGAAAGTAAGTAATTAAGGGCGAGCTGGATTCAGGTAAACGATAAACCGTCTCGAAGAAAATGAGTAACTTTTTGAGGCCGAAGGCGAAGTTGCGTTCAGGAAGACGATAAATCTTCTCGAAGACAGTAAGTAACTATGGGCGAGGCCGAAGGCCGAGCTGCGTTCAGGAAGAGGATAAACCATCTTTAAGAAAGTAAGTAACAAAGGGCGAGGCCGAAGGCCGAGCTGCGTTCAGGAAGAGGATAACCTTTTCGAAGAAAGTAAGTAACAGAGGGCGAGGCCGAAGACCGAGCTGCGTTCAGGATGAGGGTAAACTTTTCGAAGAAAGTAAGTAACAGAGGGCGAGGCTGATGGCCGAGCTGCGTTCAGGAAAACGATAAACCTTCTCGAAGACAGTAGGTAACTATGGGCGAGGCCGAAGGCCGAGCTGCGTTCAGGAAGAGGATGACCTTTTCGAAGAAAGTAAGTAACAGAGGGCGAGGCCGAAGGCCGAGCTGCGTTCAGGAAGACGATAAATTCTCGAAGACAGTAAGTAACTATGGGCAAGGCCGAAGGCCGAGATGTGTTCAGGAAGAGGATAAACGTTTTCGAAGAAAGTAAGTAACAAAGAAGTTACTTTCTTCGAGAAGATTTATGGTCTTCCTGAACGCAGCTCGGGCTTCGGACTCGCCCTCTGTTACTTACATTCTTCGAAAAGGTTATCCTCTTCCTAAACGCAGCTCGGCCTTCGGCCTCGCCCTTTGTTACTTACTTCTTAAAGATGGTTTATCCTCTTCCTGAACGCAGCTCGGCCTTCGGCCTCGCCCATAGTTATTTACTGTCTTCGAAAAGGTTTATCGTCTTCCTGAACGCAGCTCGGCCTTCGGCCTCGCCCTCTGTTACTTACTTTCTTAGAAAAGGTTATCCTTTTCCTGAACGCAGCTCGGCCTTCGGCCTCGCCCATAGTTACTTACTGTCTTCGAGAAGGTTCAGTTTTCCTGAACGCAGCTCGGCCTTCGGCCTCGCCCTCTGTTACTTACTTTCTTAGAAAAGGTTATCCTCTTCCTGAACGCAGCTCGGCCTTCGGCCTCGCCCATAGTTACTTACTGTCTTCGAGAAGGTTCAGTTTTCCTGAACGCAGCTCGGCCTTCGGCCTCGCCCTCTGTTACTAACTTTCTTCGAAAAGTTTACCCTCATCCTGAACGAAGCTCGGCCTTCGGCCTCGCCCATAGTTACTTACTTTCTTCGAAAAGGTTATCCTCTTCCTGAACGCAGCTCGGCCTTCGGCCTCGCCCTTTGGTACTTCTTAAAGATGGTTTATCGTCTTCCTGAACGCAACTCCGCCTTCGGCCTCAAAAAGTTGCTCACTTTCTTCGAGACGATTTATCGTTTACCTGAACCCAGCTCGCCCTTAGTTACTTACTTTCTTCCTTTGAAATACGAATTTCACGCAAGCGAAGCCGCGGGCAAAAGCTAGTCTTTAAGAAAGTAAGTAACAAAGGGCGAGGCCGAAGGCCGAGCTGCGTTTAAGAAGAGGATAACCTTTTCGAAGAATGTAAGTAACAGAGGGCGAGTCCAAAGGCCGAGCTGCGTTCAGGAATACCATAAATCTTCTCGAAGAAAGTAACTTCTTTGTTAGTTACTTTCATCAAAAAGGTTTATCCTCTTCCTGAACACATCTCGACCTTCGGCCTCGCCCATAGTTACTTACTGTCTTCGAGAATTTATCGTCTTCTTGAACGCAGCTCGGCCTTCGGCCTCGCCCTTTGTTACTTGCTTTCTTCGAGGTTTATGGTCTTCCTGAACGCAGCTCGGCCTTCGGCCTCGCCCTTTGTTACTTACTTTCTTCGAGAAGGTTTATAGTCTTCCCGAACGAAGCTCGGCCTTCGGCCCCGCCCTTAGTTACTTACTTTCTTTGAGTAGGTCTATCGTCTTCCTGAACGCAACTCATTCACAAACTTTCGTGTTTATAATATTAGTAGTATTTATTTTGGGTAGGTTTGGAGTGAGGCCTGATTTTAGAAATTATTAAGCAAAAGCTAACAATATACAAATTTTTGAAATGTGCTAATTAAGCCCTTTCATTTGATAGCCAACACGGCATCAATAAAAAATTTTTTTTATTAGATCATTACTTTATGGCCTCTAGAGGGCGCCATATCCTATAGCCTATAGACGTTGGATGCGTCTTGACGACCAGCGGACGGTCAAGACGCATCCAACGTTATCTCATTTGTCAAATTATGATAAGTAGTTTCGAAGTTATGTATGAGGTCATGTATACCGGTCAAAAACATAACTCTCCTTTTCGCTTCGCCGTAGTCGGGTAAAAATAAGAATCTTTTCGCTAATATTCCGCGCATACTACACTACGTACCTACAATATAATAAACAAAACATACGATCAATTAACTTAAATCAAATAGGAACTTCAGCTAACATCGACTCGCAACAACACTTTTGCACCTAAAATTAATCAAATAGATACCTAACGAAGTTAACCTACATAATATTATGAATCGAATTAAATAAGAAACTCTGCCGAGACAATACATACCACATGCATACACACACCGCGCTCCACCAGACCGCACCCGCGCCGCGTCCCGCGCCTCCCCCGCCGCGCTGCCAGTCTCCGCGAGACGCGCTACTAACCCCCTCCGCGCCGCGCCGCCGTTTATTTCGGCGCTTGGAACAATTCGATTTGTATGGGAGCCACATCTTAGGGTAGCCGGAAGTGAATTTTAGTAAGCCTATCCTGTGTCCCGTATAGTAAAATGGGCTTGTACTAAGTTTCATCAAATTCGGATAATGGCTTTAAGAGTTATGGAGGAACATACATACATACATACATACATACAGAAAAGATTTCTAAAAATCGTCAATTTAGCTTTAGTATCATACATAGAGGCTACAAACTCAATATTTCCTAAAACAAAGTAACTTACTCCATGACCATCCCTTACAGATTTATTATTAGTATATTGATTGATATTGATATTGATGATCACAGATGAGATACTGACGGTATCGTAAGATTGTTTTGATCAGGGAACTACCCGGAAAAAATAAATTTACTTGCGAGGTATTACGTCTAAACCGGAAAGTCAGCCTCGGTAGCTCAGTCGTGCGGTCGTCGGTCGACTGTTGTTAAGCAACGCCGAGAGCGGTCAGTACTTGAATAGGTGACCGCTCGACCGTTGGAGGCTGACCGTGGTTCGGATTCCACGTTAAACTGTAGGTTCCTTCCCTTCTTACCTTACTACGTGGTAGGGTTTATCCCGGCCGGGTTGGTACCACCGCACTGAGCGAATCGTCGGTCGAAACGGCTATTTAAATAGTTCGTGTTTTCCGTCCAGTGTAGCCGATATGAAATGAAGGCAAGCACTGACATGGCACCTAGTTCACCCGGTGTTACGGGCTGACATCACGGATGTTGTAGGTGATGTAGCCAACCGAGTCAGTTTCCATAAAAAAAACCACATAAATGTCCTAACACTGGTGTCTAAACAAACACCGAAAGAGCCTTAGCGACACACCGGTGTGCAGGTTCTGTATAAAGGGGGATGGATTGCCCCTAAACATCTTTTGTGAATGTGGACCGCTCATAACACTGGAATCCGTGTTGTTGGGGATTATACATATTTTTAACCCATGCCAAACACAGGCACTCAACCACAAGTAGCTCGGTTCATAGCTAAAATTAGACTTGGGGGTGAGCTATACACTTTTGAGAGATCACAATAGATCTTCTTAGGTCGCAGTGATAAAAGAGGTCAGGGGCTGAAGAATGGACTGATAAAAGAACTCTCACAGTGTTTTAAATCATAACATTGACGTACCACGGATGCGCCCAACCGCTTCTGTGGTATTTTAATTCACAGAACCGAAAAAATGTGGAAAACACTCCCTGCCCATCTATTTCCTCCCAAGTACAGCCTGGAGTTTTTCAAAAGGGGCGTGGAAACGCTCCTGTCAAGCCGGCATGATATTCGCAATCCCCGTGCATCACAGAATGTCCATGGGCAACGTTAGACACCTACTTGTAGTTGTAGGTGAAATGATGCCACATGTCGCGCTATCCATAATAAACATAGCAGTGCGTTCATTCATCCGCAACGGACCGCGCGCATCGGTGCGTCGGCGATACGTACCGAAGACGTCATTAAAATAGAAACGTTTTAAACGGAAAATACCGTTTCCGAACAAATCAGTGTGAAAACAGTCGCCGCGCACACAACAATAGATTATGCCGTTCTCGCGGCGGCTGGTGTTTCATGCAAGCGAGCCGTAAAGCTGAAGATTGACTGAGGTGTATTATTCAATGGCATCTAGACGTCAGAAAAAGTGGAAAAATAAAATAGCAAGGATTATGCCAGTGAAGCTACAAATAAGTATAAACGTATGTGAAAGGGGTTAGCAAATAAATCAGCTTTCGTCTATGTATTTATTTCTTGATTCCATTTGGATTAGTACATAAACAGGAATAGATTTAAGCATAAATTAGTACACAATATGATTTCGGATGAGAAGAGCGGAAGACCGCGTGTGGTGGCGTGCCTTGGGAGAGGCCTATGTCCAGCAGTGGACCGATACAGGCTGATGATGATGATGATGATGATGATGATGATGATGATGATCATGATGATGATGATGATGATGATGATTTCTGACCTGCCTCCGACATAGAATCCTCCAGAACATAATTTGTGAATATACCTACACACACCTGGCTGCTCACCGTTAGGAACGGGTGTAAAACTGTATGTCACTGCCCTTGCCCCTTACCCCTTAGTGGTAGGCTCAAATTGTAGCAGACTGGGTTGATACCACCGCAATGGATGTAAGATGGCCACATGGTAGCCTCGGCTGTGTTCTCTTGTCCAGTACAGCCTGAAATCTAAAGAGAAGTCTCCGGTATGGCGCTTACCTTCTCGGAGGCGATATTGGCTGGTCGGATCATGTGCTTTGGCCCCTCTTACTCTACTCAGCCCATACCATACCATCTATGTTTTTAGCAACCAAATGGAACACGATATTTCCATTAACAAAACGCTATATAAACACAGCACAGCGCCGAATTTCGTACAATTTGATAGTACATAGTTCCTCTATACAGAGTGTACTGCAGTTTCTGTAGAATGAAACCGAAAAATGTTTTTATTTCTCGCCACTTTTATTTAAAATCCTTTAGAAATTGTTTATTTATTCCGGTGTATCTGTGTTGTTATCTTTAACTATGTCTGTTTGTCTGTCTGTTTGTATCGTGTAAACTATAAAACGGATCTAACACATCTCGAAATAAATAGGTTATGCGCCAAGTCTCCAAGGGACTCATCAGTGAACGAAACTTTCTGCGGTGTTACCGTAAAAAGTTAATTCATTATTCCCAAAGTAAGAAATGGTTGAAAGTGATTTCGAAGGCTCTTCGTACTTAGTAAACGGTTTATTGTTGGGATGGGTTTAGAAATTACCGTGGTTAACATTAATTAAAATGTAACGGCTTTCTCGGTCGTCTATGAATTATGTGGCTCGACGTTTCGGGCCAAAGCCCATCTTCATGAGGATTCTGCCGGTGCGACGGTTGACAGACAACATTTTAAGAGAAAACAGGTTCCTGTCAATCGTCGCACTGTAGCACTCTGTCGGTGGGACGATTGACAGAGAACATATTCAGAGAGAACAGGTTCCTGTCAATCGTCGCACCGTAGCACTCTGCCGGTGCGACGGTTGACTTATAACATGTTAAGAGAGAATAGTTCCCTGACAACCGTCGCACCTTAGCACTCTCCCGGTGCGACGGTTTACAGAGAACATGTTAAGAGAGAATAGTTCCTTGACAACCGTCGCACCGTAGCACTCTGCGGGTTCGACGGTTGACAGAGAACATGTTAAGAGAGAACAGTTCCCTGACAACCGTCGCACCGTAGCCCTCTGCCGGTGCGACGGTTGACAGAGAACATGTTAAGAGAGAACAGTTCCCTGACAACCGTGGCACCGTAGCACTCTGCCGGTGCGACGGTTGACAGAGAACATGTTAAGAGAGAACAGTTCTCTGTCAACCTTCGCACCGTAGCACTCTGCCGGTGCGACGGTTGACAGAGAACATGTTAAGAGAGAACAGTTCCCTGACAACCGTCGCACCGTAGCACTATGCCGGTGCGACGGTTGACAGAGAACATGTTAAGAGAGAACAGTTCCCTGACAACCGTCGCACCGTAGCCCTCTGCCGGTGCGACGGTTGACAAAGAAAATGTTAAGAGAAAAAAGTCGAGCCACATGGTGACGATCGCCGCTAAATCCGTTAATGTTTAATAAGGTTTATTGTGGATTCATTGATTAAACAATATAACTTAGTTTACTGCAAACATAATAAATTAACAACAAACTTCTTGTTTGTTAAATGAAGCAAGCTTACTGAAATACTAAGTCTAAAGTAAACCCTGTAAATGAATAAATGAACCAACATCTAGCAAATTTTCTAGCTAGCGCCATGTACCCTTAAACTTTGTTATCACTTCGACATTTTGAAGTTTGCTTTCAAAACTAGACGCCAAATTCCTTTGAAATGTAAACACTGAGATTCTATTTGGGAACGGCTAACAATCGGAATGGTTTCTACTGTATTTTGCAGATAATTAGAAAATTATCTGGTTAGGAATTGATCGCCATTAGCTATTTAAAAACCGGCCAAGTGAGAGTTGAACTCGCGCACCGAGGGTTCCGTACCACTGTGTAATTGTCCGGTTTTTATGCATGTACAATTTGCACTGCAATCACATCAAGTTTGACTATTGTATTTATTACCCTTTTTGCGATAAAGCAAAAACTATTGAGAAGAAGAAGGGTTGGAGAACTATTTGAAGAGGCTGTGTCCGCAGTGGACATAAACGCTGACCGAATGACTGATACGTTGATTCACAAGCTTATCTTGAAATTTTGTTATAAATAAATACAATTTCGTAAAACATATGGTTTTATATTGTATTTAGTTAAGTTTGCCTATCTCTTACTTGTTCTGTTATTGTTTTGTTACCATTGTGAATACTGTCTACAGTCAAAATTTGAGGTTGTCTGGCAGAGATTGCCTTAAGCAATAAGTCCGCCTTTTAGTTTTTTATTTTATTAAAATCAATAAACAATATTTTTATCTTTATGTATCTATAGGTTGTAAATGTAGATACACAAAAAATGAGAATTAATCAAAATATTGTAATGTATACTTACAGCAATTTAGGCGGAATTCTGAGATCGAGTTTTAACGCGAACAAAGTCAAGAGCTAGTCAAATACAAACTCAATAATGCTACCCACTTGTAGCGAAGTTTGAGAACAATGGCGCAACGACAGAACACGGAATAAAGGGATTGTTAGAGCAAATAAACCCCACAAACCGCTACTTGCGGGTTAGCGGTGACAAACGGCTTTAAGGCTCCCACTAGCACTACCTACACCATCCGATGTCGGCCCACTAACTACATATCCGGAAGATCCAACATGCGTGCTGTGCTCCGCTAAGTCAAAATATGACATACTCGTATATCATAGAACGCACACGTAACAATGGCGCCCAACACGCGCCGCCGCCAGCTGAGCGCCGCGTTCGATTTTTTATTTTTATGGAAACTGACACGGTTGGCTACATCACCTACAACATCCACGATGTCAGCCCATAACACCGGGTGAACTAGGTGCCATGTCAGTACTTCCCTTCATTTCATGTCAGCTACACAGAACTGGACGGAAAACACGAACTATTTACATCGCCGTTTCGACCGACGACGTTTCATTCAGTGCGGTGGTATCAATCCGGCCGGGATAAACCCTACCACCTAGTAAGGTAAGAAGGGAAGGGGCCTACTGTTTTACGTGGAATCCGAACAACGGTCAGCCTCCAACGGTCGAGCGGTCACCCATCCAAGTACTGACCGCGCTCAGGGTTGCTTAACAACAGTCCACCGACCGCACCACTGAGCTACCGAGGCTGAAAACGATTGCTTGGCGCATATAGAAAGCGCGATATGTGGCGCCGTCACATATAAGCTGTCTAACGACGCCCATGGACATTCGGTCGAGTGCGGGCGTTGCGAAGGCCATGCCGGCCTGACAGGCGCCCGTGCACGTCCGTTCAATATTACAAAGACGCTATGCTGTGTGTCGGAGAAAAGCAGTGGTTCCGTACTGCTGAAGGCCGGGAGGACTGTACAAAAATTGGAGAGTCTATGTCCAGCAGTGGCTGCTTACAACGTTTTTTGTATGTTTGTGGCGCGGAAACCTCGGTGCGCGAGTCCGACTCGCACTTGGCCGGTCTTTCTTCACATTTTCTCTACATTAAAATTTCTTAAAATACTTTTTGTGGAATAAATTAAATATATATATTCGTAGGTAGCTAGATACTTACCTACATGCAACTATTTTCACAGAATTGACAAAATTCTCAAATATATAAATAGTTTTAATCTAAGTGTGTGGTTACTCGTAGACTGGAGGAATGTATTTCAAACACACACAATACAGTGGTTACATCTGTTATTTGTTTGCAGGCCATTGTATGCCAACAACAAAAGTCCTTTCGAGTAATTTACCGACCCTAGGTAGTGGAATTAAATTATTTAGTATCATAATATACAGTTCGCACATCAATACGACAGGTTTTGTATGTGGCTGGTATACAGTCGATGTTTCATAATTTGTGAATTATGCTGTACTGGCTTTTGCCTGCGGCTTCGCTCGCGGTAAACTCGGTTTTATAGCAAATCGGATTTAAACGCAAATATAGAAAATAAACGATCGCTTATCTTTTATTCTCTCTCTGCCCCTCCCTTCCTCTCCCCCCCCCCCCTCCTTCCCTCTATCGCCTCCTCCCTTCCTACCCCTCCCCTCTGTTCTTCAATCCCCTCTCCATCCGGCGCTACATTTGTTACTAAATCCGTTCATACTATACTTTCTTTGATACTGCTCAGCCCTATTGCTATTTCGCGTGATGGTATATACACCGTGTCCCAAAACTCAACGTCAAGCGGGAACCAGGGAGTAGGCCAGTTTTTGACTACCCAGGGAAAAATAAGAAAAAAAAATCTGATTCATTTATTTTTTTAGAAAAAAATTGAACTGAATATTTTTTGGTAAAACTATAGGCATTCTGGTTTTGTTTGGGATACTGATCAATAGCAGAATTATTTAGGGTACCAATACATTTTTTTTAACAATTATATTTGCAAATTTGTAGTCGTAGTACCTACCTAAAAATGTCAATTTTCAACGTTTCTCAAAAAATGCTCATACATAAAAAACAAATGACTCCGATTTTTTTCTTATTTTTCCCTGGGTAGTCATAAACCGGCCTACTCCCTGGTTCCCGCTTGACGTTGAGTTTTGGGATACCCTGTTTAGATAGTCAGCATCAAGAATTAGTCTTTAAATTGGTGCAAGCTGCATCAAAATCTCTGCAGTGGTTCCGGAGTTTACCTCAAACATACATACATACGAGTACATACAGACAGACGTTCCTTTTTCTAAGAAGTAGAAATGCGACCGCGTTTTTATTAATTTTTACCAAAGAGTTTGTATTACGTAATACAAACTCTTTGATTTTTACTTCGAAGATGAATGGAATGATATCAGTTCTAATAAAAATTGGTTGTCTGTAAAGTCGGTTTACGGACGATAGTTTTACGTGATGACGTGGAATAATCGTAGTACATAGAGCAAAGATCAGTAATTATATTTCCAGTAGAAAGATTAATCATCTTGTGACTGGCCATCAATAAACTTCTGTTGTCTGATCTTGACAGTTTTACTTCTTAAAACGTTTCTATGGTAACTTTGACTATACCGATTGTGCCTCTCTATCGCTTGTTACGCGCTCTTGCTTGCACACACAGGCTCAGATGGAACGTGACATTTTTTCGTGCGTGCAGCCGGTGTTCATCAATTTATAAGACGTGACGTCATCACGTCAAAAATTGCTTATCTGTCGCCAACCCATGTTTTCACAATGAAAGAAATATGACAATAACATACCGCTGATAAAGATATTTCGGCATAGAGTAGGGAATCTGAACAAATTTAATTAATTTGAACGCGACCGCATGGCCGATAGCGACGATTGAGTGAATTTATCACGGCTGGTGATATTTCAAAAGCATTTTCACAACTGTGGAGCAGAACGTTGTAACTGAATTTTGTGACTATAAACCGAGAGCTTATCGATTTTGATGCGCAATACGTCCTAGGGTTGTATGCAGGGTGGCATATTTGAAAATCGAGAACGATGAAAATTTTCAATACTACGTATTTTTTTTTTATAGAAACTGACACGATTGGCTACATCACCTACAACATCCGTGATGTCAGCCCATAACACCGGGTGAACTAGGTGCTTCCCTTCGGTCGTACCGGCTACACTGAACTGGACGGAAAACACAACTATTTACATAGCCGTTTCGACCGACGTTTCATACAGTGCGGTGGTACCAACCCGGGCGGGTTGAACCCTACCACCTATTAAGGTAAGAAGGGAAGGAACCTAAAATTTTACGTGGAATCCGAACCGCGGTCAGCCTCCAACGGTCGAGCGGTCACCCATCCAAGTACGGACCGGCCCAGCGTTGCTTAACCATTAATAGCGACAGTCGACTGTCTGCACCACTGAGCTATCGAGGCTGACAAATATGAAAAGGTATCTCTTTATAAGGTGCAAATAATTTAGACGGGTTACTTACCCAATACTCAATACAATACTAAAATAAACACGTTAACCAAAAACAGTTTTTTAGCATTTGTTTTGGAGAAATTGAACAAAACATGTTATAAATGTTATTATGTTAACAGCTTATTAACACATATAAATTACTAAATATATAAAGTAGTAGCATTTTCCCGCGGCTTCGCTAGCGTAAATTTCGTATTTAAAAAGAAGAAAGTAAATATGCTCGCTACCGTACCTTTATTTCGGCGCGCGGAACAATTCGGTTTGTATGAGAGCCACATCTTAACATAACCGGAATTGAATATAATGTGTCACGTATAGTTAAATGTGCTTGTACTAAGTTTAATCAAATTCGGATGATCGGTTTAAGAGTTATGGAGGAACATACATTAAAAGATTATTACATACAGAAAAATATTGCTGAAAAGCGTCAATTTAATTTTAGTATCATAGTCTACAAACGAAATATCTCATAAAACAAAGTAACTTACTCCATGACTATCCCTTACAGATTTATTATTAGTATAATATAATATTGATGATGATATACACATAAATATACGCACATACTTTTCCAACCAGATATTAAACAAAGGGGTTTTTTTAGGTTTTCACTTCACATGACTGTCGGCGATAATACAGCTTTAGATGTTTTATTTGAACAAGGGAAGCGGTTTGCAGTGTCGGATAAAGTGTGGTAGTGAATTCCACAGCCGAGCTAAAAATAATGATTTAAATATAAAAACAGTTTTATGAGAGCAGATAGCTAGAATATTGTCATGACTGACCGAAGGGGCACATCGTGAGATGATAGGTTTTGAAAACGGGAAGATAGATACTCGGGAGCAGAAGAGTTGTTAATACAAGAATATAGGAGACTAAGGATTGAGATTTTATTTTTTACTAACCGATGCATAAAGTGAGTTCATGCTTCATATTTTGTATTTATTTAAAATTTCAAACAAATAAATCAATAATTTAAGTTACACCCGTCTTCGCCGGAACAGTTACCGTTAAGGTAATGAATCGAAATTACTGTTATTTCCATAAATTTGATGCTGAAATACTTCTCCGGTATGTGCTGATACAATAGTAACGAGATATACTACTTGTATTTTTTTTACAACTAATATGACTTTATCTCTGAATATCATACAAATATCATACTTGAACAAATCTATGTGAACCATTAAACATAAAAAAGAAATGATATCGGCCCACGAACATTCACCAAGAACAACCGCAAGTTTATTTTATTTTATTTTTTTTATTGTTAGCTCGACATATGGCGCCGAGGCACCCATAAGGTGTCTAACGGCGCCCATGGACATTCGGTCGTATTCGGGGGTTGCGAATGCCATGCCGGCCTGACAGGTGCCCATTCACGCCCCTCTTGAAGGACCCGAGACTGTACTTGGGGGGAAATATATGAGCAGGGAGAGCGTTCCAGAGTTTGCCGGGTCTGTAAAGGAAAGATCTGCAGAATCGATCGGTACGCATGCGCGGTAAGTCCAGCGTATATGGATGCAATCCCTGCCCAGTGCGCGTGGTGCGAAGGTGGAAAGGGGACGGCGGGATCGCGTTAAACAGCTCCTCCGAGCACTCCCCATGGAATAAGCGATAGAACACACTTAGGGAGCCGACATCCCTACGGTGTTGCAGTGGTAGTAGCATTCGTCATTCTTCGGATGAACCTGTGTAAATGCCACCAAGAGCATCATTTTTTATTATAACGCCATGTTTGTTTGTTTCTGTCGTGTATCCGAGATGGTGTTGTAATAAAAAAAAACGTTCCATGCTAAATGTATGAGATTTTTTTTTTTTATTATTTTTCTCCTATCTTTATAGCCTATATGTTATTCGGGACGGATATAGATCTAACAAATCAAAGATCATAAAAATCGGTACACCCGTTCTTGCGTTATATATAAATGTTGTAACAAACACGACTTTCTTTTATATATAAAATATATATATATAAATATTATATAATATACAATATATATATATATAAAAGAAAGTGATAAAAAATAATAAATAGATGAATATCAATTTATGTTGCTGGAGTAACCGTGTCCTACACTGGCGGCCGTGGACAGGAAAACGGAGTGTGGGAAGACCACCCGCCAGGTAGGACGACGACATCAAGTACGTCGGCGGAAAGCAGTGGTTCCGTACCGCTGAAGGCCGGGAGGACTGGAGAAAAATTGGAGAGGCGTATGTCCAGCAGTGGACGCTTACCCGCTGACTGACTGACTGACTGACAATTTATGTTGTTTAAAATGTGTTTTCAATTTGTGCGGTATTTAGACACCGTGTTTAATTTTAGATTTTGGAATATACAAACACTCGATTTAATTAATAACCAACATTCATCTAACTACACAATCATGTAATAAATTGTTCGCTATTAGGCTTCCGTCGCGTCGTCGTCTGTCCACTGTTTTATGAACGAACGAACCTTTATTAAACGAATATTTTAGTCCTGGAAGTTATAAATATGTCTTGAATAAAATGAAAGCACTTTCATAGTACGGGCTATGAAATATTACAATATACGATATTTCTGAACGAGATAATATGAAAAGGAAAATTTTTTTGTGAGGTTAACATGCCTGCGAGCTCACTGGTGTGAAATTTTGAACGATCAATTTATATATAACCTATTTAAAAACATAGGTACTTCAAAAAAAGAGGAGACTATAAATTCGAACCGTATATATTTAGTATTTTATTTTTTATGGAAACTGACACAGTTAGATACATCACTTACAACATCCGTGATGTCAGCCCATAACACCTGGTGGCCATATCAGTGCCTAGGTGCCATGTCAGTGCTTCCGTTCATTTCATGTCGGCCATATTGAACTGGACTGAAAACACAAACTATTTTACATAGCCGTTTCGACCGACGTTTCGTTCAGTGCGGTGGTACCAACCCGGGCGGAATAAACCCTACCACCTAGTAAGGTAAAACAGGAAGAGAACTACAGTTTTAACGTGGAATCCGAACCACCGTCAGCCCCCGACGGTCGAGCGGTCACCCATATAAGTACTGACCGCGCCCAGGGTTGCGGAAGTTATGATGCGTGGGAAATATGTGCAACTGTATTTTATTAATTACTAAGAAGAGACGTGAACTTTCGGTCGAAACTTTGTCGATAAATTGTATGACCTAATAACCTAATTATCGACAAACTTTCGATCGAAAGTTCACGTACCTTCTTAGGACTGCAGACAGTTGCGCATATTTGCTACGTATCATAACTTCTTGGTGGCACTATAACAGTCGACCAACCGTACCACTGAGCTACCGAGGCTGACGAACTATTTTAATATTAGATTTTTAATATATATATATATATCACACACGCTGAATCCCGACAATCGGGGTAAGCAGAGTAATCGGTGTTGTGCTGCAAGAACTCTGGTAAATTACACCGACCACCACGTTTCGCAAATTATTCGAACAAGATTTAATCGATCAAGCAGCAAGTAAGGCACGAAGACACACCTGCTGCATGACTCGGTGGAAGTACCATGCCAAGGTGAGAGGTGGCGAGCCTGTCGCCCTTTAGCACGGCATCTTGTCCTTATCCCTTAGTCGCCTTTTACGACATGCACGGGGAGAGACGCAGTGAGGCTATTCTTTTTATTAACTACCGGCCCCACGCGGTACTTTAACTTTCATTAATTTTCCACATAGCACAGCAAAAACGGGATAGACCAGACTCGCATGAAATATAATTCAAAAACTGCGAGTATAATCCATAAACATAAAGCTCGGGCCGCGTGGAGCTGGAGACACGACGAAAGTTTTGTAATTATACAAGTTGGGCGCCGCCCATCCGCCCGCCCGCCCTCCCTCCTCCCGCGCCCCCGACAGACTCCCAATTATGAAGCTGGTACGAAATACAGCGACGACCGCAGATGGCGGGATCGCTGCGATATGTCGATGTGATTAAATTTTTTAATGAAACAATGCCAATGTTGCTTTGATGAATATTATTTACGTAATGTATTGTTTATTGTATAATTTCATCCATAGGTAGGTAACTCTTGGACATGTCGAAAATTTCGCCAGTTCTAAATTCAATGCGAAGAAGAACTGACAAACAAACTTCGCAAGTCACAATGTTTTGTTAGTAACTTATAAATAATTAACCCATACTACCGCTCACAAGAGCATTAATATGTGCAGAATAAACATGAATACTAAAAAATCTGACCACTCTGCCTATTTACATTACCTATATATCTGGTGTATAGTGCCATCGTCGATCTGGTACTTAAATAGGTATATCAAGTCAATTCAACAACAATTAGTAAAAGTTACAAAGAAATGTAAAGTCATATTAAAAATCTAAAGATACAAAGTGCATCCAATTGTCAAGTTATTTAGTGGGAAAAACAGTAGTCAGATTCTCAGATAATGGTCAGCTGTACATGGTTGGTGTGTAGGTAGATCAGGAGCTCAGGTGCTCTCCTCAATTTTTTTATCCTCAATTAGTATGTATTGTATTAGTTGTACTGTAATATCCGTGATACTTATATAATAAGCTGTAGGTCCTGTGATTCATATATAGTAAAACAGTCTGAACTACCGGTTGAGAGACCCTGTTTCCCATAGCTCAGGTAATCCTATTTTGAGAAACAAGGTTAATTTAAGTGGGTATGGGCATGATATACAAATTAAATCTTTCTTTATTCATCATTCCATTTATGAGTGTGTTCTATCGTTTATTTCATGGGGAGTGTTCGGAGGAGCTGTTTAACGCGATTCCGTCGTCCCCATTCCACCTCCGCACTACGCTTACTGGACAGGGGATGCACTCCTATTCAATCAACCTACCACGGATGCGCACCAACCGGTTCTGTAGGTCTTTTATTCACAGAACCGGGAAAATGTGGAACGCACTCCCTGCCCATCTATTTCCTCCCAAGTACAGCCTGGGGTTTTTCAAAAGGGGCGTGAAAAGGCTCCTGTCAGGCCGGCATGACATTCGCAATCCCCGTGCATCACAGAATGTCCATGGGCATCGTTAGACACCGATTTGTAGGTGAAACGATGCCACATGTCGCGCTATCGATAAAAAAAAATCATTCTTCTTTATATTTGTGTACCATGGCCTTTTAGAAAATCAATAAAGATATTTCATTGTTGAATAAAACAAATAAAATCTGATAAATGGACAGATTAATAGAGAAAATTTGACTTGGTAGCCCAGTCGTTTTAGTAGGTTTACCTATGAAATCACAAAAGCAATGATTAACTTAAACAAAACCATCAAAATATAGGTAAAATGCAAATAAAACACAGAAATATCAAGACAATTATTCAATGTCGCTCTTTCGTGCGGATCTCGACGGCCCAAGCCGTAGTTCGCCGGAGTTTTAACCCCTCTCAACCGCGCTTGTTAAAGGACACTCAGGCCTCCCTCATAGCTGAAAAATTACGAGTACTGGTGCGTAAATTGTATTATTATGTAGTGAAGATTGCACTGGATGTGCGCACGGAAATTTGACTGCATTTTTTTTTGGAAATAGGCGGTTGGCCGAGTGGTCTGGGTGTCGGCTTCTCTTGCGAGAGGTCCGCGGTTTGAATCCAACCGGCGTGTACCAATGAGTTTTTTTCAGATGTGAACAAATTTACGTGCACACCTTCACCCACTGCTCCATGGTTCGGATTCCATGTAAAAATGTAGGTCCACCGGGTTGACTGGAGGAAATTGCCTAAGGCAATAAGCCCGCCCTTGCCAGGCTTAAGTGGCATAAAGTGTATTATATAGATTCTGGACTACGTACATACCTACATAGATACGCTAGTAATTTTTTTTTTATGTAATCCGGTATGGGTGACTGAGTCGGAGGGGCCAAAGCACGTGCTCCGACCAGCCAATATCACATCCGAGAACGTAGGTGGCATACCGGAGACTTCCCTGGATTGCTGGCTGGCTATACTGGACTAGAGGAGATCACAACCGAGGGTGCTATGCGGCCATCTTACATCTAGTACGGTGGTATCAACCCAGTCGGCTACAATTTGAGCCTACCACCTAGTAAGGGGCAAGGTAAGGGAAGAAGACATGTTTCTTTTTTCATACATTTCATTTTGTATATTTTCTTTCAATTTTAATACGTTTAATTTTGAACTGTGTACTTGCAGCTGTTGATTTCTGGATTATAAGTATTTTGCTACTCCCTACTTATATTTCACCACTTACTAATCTGAAACATACACAGGTTGACTGGAAGAAATCCCTGTAAGGGATAAGGCCGCCTTTGCCCCACATATAAATTATGCTAAATAACATCTTATAACGCAAAACAACTAAGTATCAGGTAGAACATTTTGCATAAAAAATCAGAATAACTATGATTTATTCATAATTAATTAGGGAATAGGATAATGAATTATGGAAGTTGACGTTGTTAACAAAATTTTATAGTTTAAAGGGCAGTGGGCTGAGCACATCTGTCGCAGGCCCGGTAACCGCGGGGGTAGGCAGATCTAATGGAGGCCATGGACAAGCAGATGTACATAGACAGACCTAAAAATGTAAGCGGGACTGTGGGAGTGAACGTATGAGAAGAGCGTAAGACCTCGTGTAGTGGCGAGCCTAGGGAGAGACCTAGGTTCAGCAATGGTTATGACCAATCAGTAGCAGTTATTTCATAAAAGATTTTTTTTAGAAAATATTTTTGCTAGGACTGAATTATTTCTATCACAATTTCTATCTACGATAATATTTTATTTATATGAAATTATTTGAAGGTTTTGCTTAATTTTACATTTATTTGGTTTATATTTTAAATTTTATATTTTCGACTTATGTAACTGTGTGTTTATGTTGAAATAAACGCACATATTAGGAAACAAAATTATACGTTGCAGAGACTCTATTATTATGAGTTAGACAGTTATTAGTCCAGGAAACGAGGAAATTCTTTGTATGGGCTCTTCGGACTAATTCCTCTGTCGCTGAAACTTTGCAGTGTGATAGAGTAGGGTTTAAAATATACGTTTGACAAATTATCTAGGATTTTTGATGTTTGGAAGTTAGGTATTAAAATGAATGAATGCCTAAAAATGAAAATCGCTTATAACTGCTGATGAAAAATTGCTCCGTCCGAAATTCCTTCGGTATATGATATTATATATTAATAAGAGTATATATTAACATTATCTAGGAAAATTTCGATTTCGAATAGGCAGAAATTTGAAAATATCTATTTTGTATCACAACTTCTTCAGAAAAATTGCTCTGTCAATTTTAATTTTTTTATATGTCTTAATTTATTTAAATATATCGCTTTTGACAATTATCTAGGAAATTTTCCATATCGATCACACCTTTACAGATTTTCGGCAATAATTCGCTGTGAAAAATTGCTCCGTCCGAAATTCCTTCGGAATATGATATTATATATTAATAAGAGTATACATACAACATTATCTAGGAAAATTTCGATTTCGAATAGGCAGAAATTTGAAAATACATATTTTGTATCACAACTTCTTCAAAAAATTGACCATATAAATGCCAAAAGGCACCAACCCACAAATTGGTTAAAAATGAGTTAAATATACCAATCGAGAGCTAATCAACCCTCTATTTTTTGCAGAAAAGACCCAGGCAGGCTACTTGGTATGATACTAATAGGTTTCTACACATTCGTCTAAGAACCATCCGCCCAATTGAGGTATATCGCAACAGCAGAAAAGAATTATGCTACTTGGTACTAGCTAACTGGTCAGATTTTTTTTTTGGGTAAAAGATCCAAGCGAGATGTACTTTTTTGTTTTTAATGAAGTACGCTAAAAGTATTTATCAAAACAAAGCCAAGATATCTGGTTCTTTTTGGCATTATATAATAAAAACAAACTGTATATCGCAAAGTGGAACCAATTTATGTGGTCCTTTTTGGCATTTATAATAAAAACAAACGGTATATTGCAAAAATGGAATCAATTTATGTGGTTGGTTTGCCTTTGGGGACCTATAGTGAGTCTTATTTCATTGGAAATAAGAGTTCTTTTTCTAAAAATAAAATCAAACATGTCTACGTTCTATGAAACAGAACGCCTAATAATAAATAAGTTCAGTTCAGTTCACTACCGCGACGAATGTGTCAGTTCACGACCGCGAAGTAAAGTAAATTGCTGTTTTCGACGTGGCTCAATGTACCTACTACGTAGTGATCGCGACATATCGTCAGAGTGTAGTTCGACGTCGTCGTCCAAGCAGGTGCCTACGCCGCGCCGCCTAACGTAACCATTGAAGATAGAATAGAATAGAATAGAATATTTATTTGTATAACATATACAAGTCACAAACTAACATTCACACATTTTAAAATTTTTCTATTTAGAAAATTAAATAATATGAAACATAATGAATGTATTTTTTCCAATGATTTTCGCTTTGCATTTTTCTAATAAAAATATATATAAAGCGAGTACGTGCCTAGTACTAACATATAAACATAGAATACTATTAAAAACCTCACGTTAACTTCTAGTGTCCGATACCAAATACGACTTTGGTGACGACAGCATAAGGTTCAATATTGAACCGTGCAAGTTGACTGTTCGCAAATATTATGCGACATCATGAAGGTGCAATAGATTGAAAATTTGGAGATAATACGTAACGGTCCGGTGGCGTAGTTGGTTATCGCGTTGGCGGCTCAAGCCAAAGACCCAGGTTCGAATCCTGGCCGGGATGTATTTTTTCCAATGATTTTCGCTTTGCATTTTTCTAATAAAAATATATATAAAGCGAGTACGTGCCTAGTACTAACATATAAACATAGAATACTATTAAAAACCTCACGTTAACTTCTAGTGTCCGATACCAAATACGACTTTGGTGACGACAGCATAAGGTTCAATATTGAACCGTGCAAGTTGACTGTTCGCAAATATTATGCGACATCATGAAGGTGCAATAGATTGAAAATTTGGAGATAATACGTAACGGTCCGGTGGCGTAGTTGGTTATCGCGTTGGCGGCTCAAGCCAAAGACCCAGGTTCGAATCCTGGCCGGGATGTATTTTTTCCAATGATTTTCGCTTTGCATTTTTCTAATAAAAATATATATAAAGCGAGTACGTGCCTAGTACTAACATATAAACATAGAATACTATTAAAAACCTCACGTTAACTTCTAGTGTCCGATACCAAATACGACTTTGGTGACGACAGCATAAGGTTCAATATTGAACCGTGCAAGTTGACTGTTCGCAAATATTATGCGACATCATGAAGGTGCAATAGATTGAAAATTTGGAGATAATACGTAACGGTCCGGTGGCGTAGTTGGTTATCGCGTTGGCGGCTCAAGCCAAAGACCCAGGTTCGAATCCTGGCCGGGATGTATTTTTTCCAATGATTTTCGCTTTGCATTTTTCTAATAAAAATATATATAAAGCGAGTACGTGCCTAGTACTAACATATAAACATAGAATACTATTAAAAACCTCACGTTAACTTCTAGTGTCCGATACCAAATACGACTTTGGTGACGACAGCATAAGGTTCAATATTGAACCGTGCAAGTTGACTGTTCGCAAATATTATGCGACATCATGAAGGTGCAATAGATTGAAAATTTGGAGATAATACGTAACGGTCCGGTGGCGTAGTTGGTTATCGCGTTGGCGGCTCAAGCCAAAGACCCAGGTTCGAATCCTGGCCGGGATGTATTTTTTCCAATGATTTTCGCTTTGCATTTTTCTAATAAAAATATATATAAAGCGAGTACGTGCCTAGTACTAACATATAAACATAGAATACTAAATGAATCCTATTAAAATTCAAATTATTAATAATAGAAATCCCATATAAAAGCCACACGTGCCTCGTGGGTGGTGCCAAATGAACAGCAATCAGCGTGTGGGAGATCTTCGGATCGGCTGGGTTCGCCACCACACCCCGGGAGAAATAATTACACCGGCATAACAGTTCGCTGTGTTCCGGTGTACTTCCCGGGGACCCAGTAGCAGGTGGGGTTGGCTGTGGTGAGGAGTAGGCCAGTGATCCCGACGCGGATTCGCTGTTCAGAGGTGACGCATCGACACGGTTGACAGGGAGACCCGGTTAAACGTTTATTCCGCTGGCCGCCCGCCGGGTAGTACAGGAGCCCAATCGCGTCTAACCAACGCGAGAGGCTGCCCCGGTTAACCGGCGCATAATCCCGGAGTGGTCCGTCGTGCCGGTTGGTGACCGGAGTAGGGGTTCCGGCGGCCACTTCCGGGGGGGACCGGGGGCCTTTCCGTCTTCCGTGTCGGCGCAACACTAACCTGAGTAGTAAGCGATGAAGCTAGGGTCCACGCTTTGCCCGTGAATCACCACAGCCACCCTGTTCAATCTCCAGCGTTGTTTCCACACACCAACACGCATTCAAATAGCGGTTCATACATAGTCACACAAACACATTATTTATGATCTATGTATGTCTATTTTCCTCTCCTTCTGACATCGGACATGACGGACATGAAGGAGAGAGACGGAGCTGCAGAAGTAATGATGACGCCAGGACGGCTGCATCCGTGACGTTGCACACTTCAGTATGTTGTTGGAGTTTGACCTTGATAGTGCGCGGGCGCGACGTCACGCTCTTCAGCTATATTCGCGGGCGGTTTTTCAAGCATTTTGAACATTGTGGTGCTGTATTTTTATGGAGAAAGGAGTGCTTTACGAGTCTGGAGAACTGTGTAGTGTGAGGGGGCCCCCAGTAGACAAGTCGCGGTCGAGTCCTGAGGGAGGAGGCCACACCATATCCAGGAGTCTTCATAGTTCCAGTCGGCGGCGGGAGAAGAATCCTTCAGACGTGAGTAACGCTCCATCCTTTATTTGTTATTTTTTGGCTATATGCCTGGTCCTTCGAATATTCATGTATTTTATGCGGACACATACAAGCGGACATTTTTTTTATATTTTTTGAACCAGCGCCAGTGCATCATTCTGGCCTTACCTGCCCCGAGTTCGGCTGGCAGAGGCACAAGAATGAACACACCCTTTCGTGCTCTTTCCCTCCCTCTTACAAAAATCATGGCAGCGAAAAAAAAGGAAAAAAAGGTTCAATCAGCGGTGCACACCCTTACACCACTATTTAGCGTTGACTCGACCAACGTGCGGGGGTTGCATACCAATTTGAATGCCGTCCATCACCACCTGGAGACGAAGAAGCCGGCCTTGCTTTTCCTGACGGAATCACAAATATATCGACCTGTACTACCCCGGCTACACCCTGGAAGAAGCCTTCCGGTCGCGAGCCGGGGTTTGCTTGTTTGTCAGGGCAGATATTTGCTGTCGTCGCCTGCGCTGCCTTGAGGACTCCGAGCTATCAGTACTTTGGGTCCACGAGGATCTGGGAACGGTCTCGCGGGTGTACGCCTGTCTGTACAGGTCGCACTCTGGTGATGCAGAGACAGCTCGATTATTTGAGTACCTGAGTGGAGCGGCAGACAAAGTCCAAGAGCGGTTCCCTACCGCGGATTTGGTTCTTCTTGGAGACTTCAATGCCCATCACGAGGCATGGCTAGGCTCCAGGAGAACTGACTTTGCGGGGAGAGCCGCCTACGACTTCGCCCTGACGCATGACCTGTCTCAACTGGTAGACCAGCCCACCAGGCTGCCAGATATAGACGGTCATGAACCCTCTCTGCTGGATCTTCTGCTGACAACGAACCCCACTGGATATAAGGTCGCAGTGAGAGCCCCGCTGGGTTCCTCTGATCATTGTTTAGTGTGGTCCACGGTGCCATCTTCGCCTCCTCAGTCCCGTACTGGAGGAACGCGTCGAATTTGGCAGACGGATCCAGACGCTACGCCAAACTAATCCTATCACGAAGCGCAAAATAAGATCTGAACTGACTGATAGATAACAGTAGACAACACCCGTCGCCGCCGCGTAAACCAGCCTCGGGGAAACTTGTAAAAGTCCCAATCGTCTCTTATTTACCCTATTTCACCCCTTATGAAACTATCAAACCCAGAATATGAGTACCGCTGCGGTGACGGCGTGATATTGCATGTGCACAGTCGCACCCCCACCCAACTACAGTCCACCCACTAACACCACGGGGTGAGAACGACTGTTGCGTACAGCGGCCCCATTCGGAAATAGACCGAAGCGTTTGTTTGAGATCAGACACAAGTCTTCGCCTCTTCATCCACAACATCCCGTCTGACTGAAGGGTCACTGGTATAGGATCCATGTGCTGTACTGTCATCCGCATAACAATTTATGTTGCCGAGTGGCAGCATGTCATTGATATGCAGAAGAAACAGTGTTGGTGACAAGACAACACAGATCCCTGCGGTACGCCGGAATTCACTGACAGGGCGTCCGAAGAGCAACCGTCCACTAGGACCTGAATGATACGCCCATGTAGGAAGTCGGCGACCCAGTCGCAGAGGCCAGAAGGAAGTCCGTACGACGGAAGCTAGCCCAGAAGCGATTTGTGCCAAACCCATTCGAATGCCTTGGCAATATCGAGACCAATTCACACCGTTTCAGCACCAATGCAGGAATCATATCCGGCCCACTCGCCTTCCTGGTGTCTAGGGAGATAAGCTCCGCCCGCACAGTTCGTTGTCGGAACTGTACTTCCGGCATGGAGTTCTCACACCTAGTTATGGATGGGGGGATGGCACCCCATCGTCCAGGGTGGAGTTCTACGCAAAGACAGCATTTACATTTGCGGAGTGGGCAAGTGAGCCCCCAGGACACTGTAGAGGTGGAAGGTTGGAGCGGTAGAAAATCGATACGACAGATTTGGCGAGAGACCAAAACTCACGGCTCCCAGTTGGGTGCTGGTTCAGCCTATCACCAACTCTGCCGATATGCTCGAATTTGGCCCTGGCGATAGCCCTCTTGCAGGATCTGGAGAGGCGGTTGTATTCTTTCTTCAGTTCGGATACATTAGGATCGCGTCTGGCACGAGCGCACGACCATGCACGATAAGCTGCGCCATTAGCTGCGACAGCTTCACCACAGTCGCGGCTGTACCAGGCCTGGCTTTTACCACCGAGGCGCACGAGGGCGCTGGGAATGAACATCTCCATTCCCCCCAGAACCACCTCGGCTACGGCATTGGCGCATTCTGCCGGAATGCGCCAATGCCGTAGCCAAGGTGTAGATCATCCGAGGTGTAGATCATACGAACTGAAGCATAGCTCTCTCCATGGGTAGGATGTGATGTATTCTCGCATCCCGTCCCAATCCGCTGACACGTAGTGCCAAATTGGACGCATTCCTCCAGTACGAGACTAAGGAGGCAAAAATGGCACCGTGGACCCCACTAAACAGTGGTCAGAAAATCCAAGAGGAGTGCTCACTGTGACTTTGTATCCAGCAGGGTTTGTCGTCAGCAGAAGATCCAGCAGAGAGGGTGCATGACCGTCCATGTCTGGCACTTTGGTAGGTTGGTCTATCAGTTGAGGCAGGTCATGCGTCAGGGCGAAGTCGTAGGCGGCTCTCCCCTCGAAGTCAGTTCTCCCGGAGCCCAGCCACTCCTCGTGATGGGCATTAAAATCCCCAAGCAGAACCATATCCGCGGATATATATATATATAGGGAAACTACACGCACTTCATCTGCCGCTCTACTCAAGTGCTCGAACAATCGAGCTGTCCCCGCGTCGTCTGAGTGCGACCTGTAGATACTTACAGGCGGACACACGCGACTCCGTCCCCAAGTGAACCGATTTTGATGATTCTTTTTTTATTTGAAAGCTGGTGCTTTCCGTGTGGTCCCATTTCAATTTCATCAAGATCGGATTGGAAAGCGAGGCGGATTCGCGAAGCCAAAGGCCGAGCGATTCCGCCGAGTACATTAATAGCAAAAAATTACTAAAAAAACTGAAATAAAAAACTATTAAAAAATATATAAAAACCGCCTTCAAAAATGTATGAAATAAAAAAAATCGAACCCTAGAGTTGAAGGCGGTGCTAAAGCAAGCAAAAATAACCGACCGCCTTCAACTCTAGGGTTCGATTTTTTTTAATTTCATACATTTTTGAAGGCGGTTTTTAATTTTTTAAATCGTTTTTTTACAAAAATGTATACACTTTATTTACATACAGACTGTACGTGCATGAAATATGTTTAATAAGTTGTTTCGACCTACTGTCATACAAATTAAATTACAGAACGAAAGTTAAATTTTAAAAGTTTCTAATACTATATAGGCCCTACATTTTCGTTCCATAGGCGGCAGGACGGCGCGGCGGAGCGGCGTTGTAGTGGGACGACAGAGGTGGCGGGCGGAATAGCGAGCCGCGAGCATCGACGACGCTCGCGTGTCGTCTCGTCGGTCGCGGTGCGGGACGATGAGCTGCTGGCGCGCGGGCGGGCGGGCTTATTCTTCCCCACTCCCCGCAGCCCTCCCGCACCCCGAGTTCAGTGTAGTGCGAGCGCGCGCTTTTTAAACGTTGTTTTATTATATTGCGATACTCGAAACTACTCGAAAGTTCATGTTTAATGGAGAAATTTTATTGGATAATATACAATTATATTATATTTTGATGTTCTGTGTCTAATAAGTTAATAAAAACAGACGAAGCAATTTTTCACAGTGCTTGGGTTATTGCCAAAAATATGTAAAGGTGTGATCGATAAGGAAAATTTCCTAGATAATTGTGAAAAGCGATATATTTAAAGAAATTAGGAGATGAAAAAAAATAAAAATTGACAGAGTAATTTTTATAGGTATTTTCAAATTTCTGCCTGTTCGAAATCGAAATTTTCCTAGATAATGTTATATATATACTCTTATTAATATATAATATCATATTCCGAAAGAATTTTGGACGGAGCAATTTTTCACAGCGAATTATTGCCGAAAATCTGTAAAGGTGTGATCGATAAGGAAAATTTCCTAGATACTTGTCTAAAGCGATATATATAAATAAATTAAGACATATAATAAAATAAAAATTGACAGAGCAATTTTTCTGAAGAAGTTGTGATACAAAATAGGTATTTTCAAATTTCTGCCTATTCGAAATCGAAATTTTCATAGATAATGTTATATATATACTCTTATTAATATATAATATCATATACCGAAGGAACTTCGGACGGAGCAATTGTTCACCAGCAGTTATAAGCGATTTTCATCTTTAGGTATAAATACCTAACTTCCAAACATCAAAAATCCTAGATAATTTGTCAAACGTGTATTTTAAATCCTACTTTATCACACTGCAAAGATTCAGCGACAGAGGAATTACGTCGAGTGGAAATGCTTCATTGATTGGAGTATATGCAGTAATACATTTTCAACTTGAAAGCCGAGCATTCAAACAAATATACAAGCATATTAAATATTATTTTCAGCTCAAAATCCCACAAAATGTCTATATTTATAGCTCGCGCTCGGAATCAAAGTGTTTTGAGCTTCGCTGTGGCTTCACAATATATGGAAACGACGAGACACAAAGACCGCAGCCACGACAAACACAAAACTTCAGGCGACTGAACATTCACATAATTTATTTTAACTATTTTAATATACTTAATAATATATTAGCGGTTCCCACGGCTTTACTTCGCAGAAAAACATCCTTAGAAGCCTGAATACGTTAGTAAAAACCTCGCATGAATTAATTGAGTAGTTTTCGATTTATGAGCTAAAATATCAAATTATGACGGCGCTCATCGTCGTTCGTCAGAGATTTTGCTAGTACTAGTTATCCCGCGACTTAGAGAGTCACTATATTTTCAATTTTTGTTTCTTAAAAATTTTAGACACTGTAATTTCGGAGATATGGCTGTAGGGATGCTCGATTGTCGTATATTTTCTTTAATAACTTTTATAATATGTATTTAAAACAAACTAAAAAAAAAACCCCGTTAAGTGAGAACGTTTTTCGGACCAAGAGAGTTCCGTAGTCATAATATTATGTTAATTCTTATTGCACGTGTAGCGAAACTCGTCGCATACACGTATTGCGTTCGGCAAAGCCTATTTTAGTTCTTCCCTCCCTTCCTTCCCTCACGCGATCTATCGGTCCCCGTTGAAGTTTGTAGTTAAAATAATAGTTAAAATTAAGTTTCATTCAGTAAATGGCACTGTTTTACCGAATCCGATATATACCGGTCTATTGTGATAATTTTATGATTTTGTACTTTTTGCTTTTTTTATTATTTTGTTAGAATATCCGCCATATTAACAAATATTCTGTGAAATTTAAACCGGATAGCTATTACGGTTTTTATTTTTATTTAAAAAGATACAGCCGTAGGACGAACGAACAAACGGACGGACGGACGGACAGACAGACAGACAGACGGGCGGCGTAGGCTTAGTAATAGGCTTCCACATACATACGGGACCCTAAAAATATTTTTATTCCTTATAAGGAGCCCTTTGCATTCGTCACATGATAAAACATTTTTTTTATAATTTGTCACCCAAAATCTAAATTCGTTCATTTAGGTCATCAAACTCTATATATTTACCTATGTATCAAATTAAACTTTTTTCGTCCCGCAGATAGGAAAAACATAAGCTGTGACAGACGGACAGATATACAGAGAGATGGACAGACAGACAGATACTAGAGTGATCTTATAAGGGTTCCGTTTTTTTTTTACTCTTGAGGTACGGAACCCTAAAGAAGCTCCACTTTTGTAGGTAACGTTCCCGCTCAGTTAGTCGATAAGCATCCGTGATCTCCAATCGACTCAGCCGCGAAGCAAATATCATCTCGGCAGAAGTGCGGAGGCTCCCGGCACTTTATCACTCTTTGTTCTACGCTCGGAGCTCACCACTCGACCACACTCGACGGCGAACGCGGTGGCGAATAGGCCGGGAGCTGTCGACGTTTTAATAATAATAAAAATCACGGTGCCGCATGACGAGAACCTTGTGAAGGCAGAAAAAGACAAGATGTTGAAATACATTAACCTGTCTCACGAGGTTACAGACATCCGTGATGTCAGCCCATAACACCAGGTGAACTAGGTGCCATGTCAGTGCTTCCCTTCATTTCATCTCGGCTACACTGAACTGGACGGAAAACTATTTACATAGCCGTTTCGACCGACGTTTCATTCAGTGCGGTGGTACCAATCCGGGCGGGTTAAACCCTACCACCTAGTAAGGTAAGACGGGATGGAATGTATACCAGTTCGTCCTTCTCTTGGTCTTGACTGAAGATCGTCTGGTATCTGACTGCCACATAAGCTTAAACTTTCATCGTTCTAAAACTGAACATTATCCAGAGAGATCCAAGCTGGGAATATCGCTACTCTATATGGGGCGTTATGAGAAAATTTGTGGAGAACGAGATAAAAGTGTGGAGAGATGTCAGTGTCTTTTGTCTCCACGGTGTTGGCTGCCCAGATTTCTGTTTTGTGTTACTGTCCTATGCTTTCTGTGTTGCTAATATATTGTACCTACTATAATATATTGTACTGAGCGTCGATATATTATTGTGTGAAGTGATTGTAGGAAAGTATGGAATGTGACATTTCGTCGTTACACGTCGTCACGGCGCTGGTGTGAACCTTTGTTGTCTCTGCAGGGCGAAGCTTTGAAAGCTGGTTGTCGCATTTTTCAAGGTGCGGCTAGAGATCGCCAAAATTTCGTCGACGCGTCAAAGTATCTACACTGGAAACAGGGTGGCTTACAAGTGGCACTTCCGCCAGCGAGACGAAGCCCGTTGGAATTATCGTCTCCTGCGCTGACGGCCGTGGCGTGGACTGGATCAGTGTGGTAAGACCTCGGACGACGATATAAAGTTTTTTTAGAAAGCGCGACACGGGGCCCCGTGCCACCCGTAAAGTTTCTTACAAGATCCATAGACATTCGGTCTTATGCGAAGGTTGCGAATGTCATACCAGGCGGACGTGTGTCTCTTCACGGCCCTCTTGAAGGACCGAAGACTGTAACTGGGGTACAAATATATGAGCAGGAAGTTCCAAAGTTTACCAGTTCCGTGGAGGGAAGATCTGCAGAACCGATTGGTACGCTTCCGTGGCAAGTCCAGCGTGTATGGATGTAATCCCTGCGCAGTGCGCATTGTGCGAAGGTGGAAAGGGTACGACGGGATCGCGTCAAACAGCTCCTCCGAACGCTCCCCGTGGAATAACTACGTCGGAGATAAGTAGTGGCTCTGAATCGCTGAAGGACGGGAGGACCGCTGAGGGACTGGATGGTGATTAGAGAGGCTTATGTCCAGCAGCGAAACATAAAACGCTGACTGTTTGACCCAGCTCTCCGCCTACTTCTATGAGATTCTTAGCGCACTTCTGGCGCTCCGATCGAAGGAGATGAACATTGTAAAGTGTAAATGAAAACGGGTGCTCAACGATTTGACGGCCCCCTCCCGCTCTCTAACTCTGTCACTTTTCTTTCTCTCTCTCTCTCTCTATCTTTTGTTTCTATTTCTCTGTCTCCCTACTAGGTAAGTGTATGTATATCTCACTGTGTTACAAAGTCTCGTAGAGAGCGTTACAATAGAACTTGAAGGGTTGTTTCGGACTGAATAAGTTTTGTTGCAGAACTTTGATGAAATCGCAAAATGTTACATTCTATTATAATTCTGAAACTCAATTAACAAACATATCTACCTGCTGATGTAGGACTTAGAACATTATTTCATTTATAGCTATCATTTGTAGGGACGGGAATCATGATGACAGAGAACAATTAATAAAAAAATAGTAATTCATATGTGTTCATACACAAATGAAGCTTTTATTTAACTTGCGCGCACCTTTTTCCGGTAATCCGAAATGGATCGCTGAGTCAGAGGGGCCAAGGCACATGCTCCGACCAGCCAATATCACCTCCGAGAAGGTACTTGTCATACCGGATATCATTGAATTGCTGGACTAGAGGAGAACACAGCCGAGGCTGCTATGCGGCCATCTTACATCCAGTACGGTGGTAGCAACCCGGTTGGCTACAATTTGAGCCTACCACCTAGTATGGGGCATTGGAAGGGACCTACAGTTTTACATCCATTCCGAACGGTGAAGCAGCAGGTAGCAGCCTAATGCCGTATGTACTTAGAGAGCGTTCGAACTAAAAGTTCCCTTCGCCGTTATGTTGACTCCACTGTCTATCTGTCAAAACAGCGTTGAGGGTTGCTATGTGTACAGATTTACCCGTAATTATCAGTATTTACCGTATTTTTTGTACCGTAAATACCGATTACATTATTAGGTAATATAATCTTCACAATCTGGCAGCACGAATTTAAGCACTGACAGTGACACTGACAGTGGAGCCAACATAACGGCGAAGGGAACTTTTAGTTGGAACGCTCTATACATGTATTATTAACAGGGATTCGTCGAAATTTCGCGCGACAGCCAGTCTGATAATAAAGTTTTAAAATGCCATTAAAAGGACCTGGCCACATTTGCCGTCCGAAGGCAACGAAAAAGAAAATGGCGGAGTTCTCGGGCCCGGTGTGAAGAGGCTGCTAATCCGCTCCGATACAAAAAGCGCCGGATTCCGCTATAATTGAGTTTTAATGTTCACTTTTTTGCCGACTCTCCGTGCTGATGGATCGCTCCTAACGAGCCTGCTGACCGTTTAATTATTGCACACCCAATACATTGGTGTTACGTTCGTGCTTTCAGGAATTGGCAACGCGCTGGCGGCCCAAGCCGGAGTTCCAGGTTCGAATCCTGGTCGGGACGTATTTTTTTCTCTTCATTTTCGGTTTTGCATTTATATAAAGAAGAAATATAAAAAGCCAGTACATGCTTAATACTAACATAAAAAATATATATATTAAAAATCCCAAGTCAACTTCTAGTGTCCGATGCCAAATACGACTTTGGCCTACTAGAGAACATAGAGCAAGCAACGGCACAGAATACTTAATAGGTACTATCGTACCAGAAGCGACACTCTACAAAGACACATAAAGGAATAGCTACTCTTGCTGAGACGCAATAAAGTGCAATTCAGCTCGCACAGCGCTACATACCTAACTCGAATAATACATCACGCTTCTCTTTCTATCGCGTAACTCTATGTCTCTTCTTACGAGACACTCTCCGTGTTAGGGTTGTCATCTTGTGACAAATAATTACTCTGAATAGCTACTAAAAAACTCTGTGAGAGATAAGTGTCAGCCTCGATAGCTCAGTGGTGCAGACAGTCAACTGTCGCTATTGAATGTTAAGCAACGCTGGGTGCGGTCAGCACTTGGATGGGTGACCGCTGACCGTCGGAGGCTGACCGAGGTTCGGATTCCTCGTAAAACTGTAGGTCCCTTCCCTCCTAATCTTACTTGGTGGTAGGGTTTAACCCGCCCGGGTTGGTACCACCGCACTGAATGAAACGTCGGTCTAAACGGCTATGTAAATAGTTTGTGTTTTCCGACCAGTTCAGTGTAGCCGGCACGATCAAAGGGGGAAGCACTGACATGGCACCTAGTTCACCCGGTGTTATGGGCTGACATCACGCACGTTATAGGTGATGTAGCCAACCGTGTCAGTTTCCATAAAAAAAAAAAAATGTTATCGACCCGGTGACGGAATTGGCAGCGCGCTGGCAGCTTGAGCCGGAGTTCCAGGTTCGAATCCTGGTCTGGACGTATTTTTTTCTCTTCATTTTTGGCTTTGCATTTATCTGAAGAAGAAACATTGTATAGGTTTCAGCTGAAAACAGTCGGCGAATTAGGTCAGCATCGGTAGCTCAGTCGTACCAATAAGCTGGATCGAATATCGGTCGTGATTATAAGCACACCTGGGCGCGGTCAGCACTTGGATTGGTGACCTTTCGACCGTTGGAGGCTGACCGTTGTTCGTTCCACGTAAAACTGTTGATCTCTTTTGAAAAGACGGTCGAAACGGCTATGTATGTAAATAGTTCGTGTTTTCCGTCCAGTTCAGTGTAACCGACACAACCGCAGTGAAGCACTGACATGCTAGCTAGTTCACGATTTAGTCAGTCGTGTCAATTTATATAAAAAAAAATTGCTCTGGGCGGGCTCAACCGGGCGAACCGTTTTATTGAAATGTTATTACTTATTACATACTTACAAACATACATACCTATGTACATACATACACACCAAACTTATAACCCTTCCTTTTTTGGCTTCGCCGTAGTCGAGTAAAAAGGTGGCGTGAAGAGCCACCTTTCGCATTATACCAAAAACACAATTTTCCAAAACAAATATGTAACTAGTAATAATTTTAGAAAATAAATTCCTGTGTAGCAACTTTAAAAAATGCAATTTAATTGAGCCAATTTGGTTCCCGTTGGGTTTTCGCTGACGTATTCAGTCACATCTCACGTCACGTAGACCATTCGAACGATATAGGGACATCTTAAATTTTCATCGTTGTTCGCACAGTTATGCCCGTGTTCATTACATCCCATAATACGTTACTAGAACAATGAACATTGTCGCACTTAGCACAGTGCAACGGGTGGGCCGCTGTACGCTTTAGCAGAGCTACTTACCTAGAACCGGCATCAAGTTGCCGAGAATGTGAAAGGAGTGTATAAATATTGTTGACTCGATCGTGCTATGGGTCGAAGTTTGATCGTGAAATTAAGCACACACTACATTGCAGGCGGGTGGCCGAGTGGTTTGGGCATCGGCTTCTCATGCGAGAAGTCCGAGGTTCGAATCCGGTCGGTGTACTAATTATTTTTTTCTGAAGAAAAAATTTACGTGTATACCTGCTGCTTCACCATTCGGAACCGGTGTAAAACTGTAGGTCGTTTCCCTTGCCCCTTACTAGGTAGTAGGCTTAAATTGTAGCCGACTGGGTTGATACCATCGTACTGGATGTAAGATGGCCGCATAGCAGCCTCGGTTGTGTTCTCCTCTAGTCCAGTATAGCCAGCAATTCAGGAAAGTCTCTGTTATGAGACCTAGATTCTCGGAGGTGATATTGGCTTGTCGGAGCATGTGCTTTAGCCCCTACGACTCAGCCACTCATACGGAATTACATAAAAAAAAAGTGGTCAAGTGAACCTTGTTCACGTGCCGAGGGTCCCGTAACCGCACTGCTTCGCTTTCATCTAATTATATTTTCTACCAGGGTGCGGTCAGGCTTTGGATGGGTAGCCGTACGACCGTGGTTCGGCTGGCTGTGGTTAGGATTCCACTTGAAACTATAGTTTCATCCCTTTATGTACATACTAGCTGAGCCCGCGGCTCCGCTCGCGTGAAATTCGTATTTCAAAGAAGACAGCAAGTCACTATGGGCGAGGCCCAAGGCCGAGCTGCGTTCAGGAAGTCGATAAACCATTTCTAAGAAAGTAAGTAACTGAGGGCGAGGCCGAAGGTCGAGCTGCGTTCAGGAAGACTATAAGCCTTCTCGAAGAAAGTAAGTAACAAAGGGCGAGGCCGAAGGCCGAGCTGCGTTCAGGGAAACGATAAACCTTATCTAAGAAAGTAAGTAATTAAGGGCGAGGCCGAAGGCCGAGCTACATTCAGGAAGATCATAAACCTTCTCGAAGATAGTAAGCAACTGAGGGCGAGGCCGAAGGCCGAGCTGCGTTCAGGAAGAATATAAACCTTCTCGAAGAAATTAAGTAACAAAGGGCGAGGCCGAAGGCCGAGCTGCGTTCAGGAAGATTATAAACATTCTCGAAGACAGTAAGTAACTATGGCCGAAGCCGAAGCCCGAGCTGCGTTCAGGAAGAGGATAAAATGGGCATATACTATATGAATGTCCTTATAACTCGAGAACCACTTTATCGATTTACAGCTTATATATTTGCACACTATAAATGAATGAATATAGCTGCACAATACATGCAAATTAAAACCACACATATGTGCATTATCTTCATGAATAGTACTTATTAAAACCGGCCAAGTGCGAGTCGAACTCGCGCACCGAGGGTTCCGGATCGCCATGTCATGGCTAGCGCCACTCACGCCATCTATGGCGTGTTGTGAAATGCTTTATATTAGTTAAATGTCATGATTAGACAAAATGCTTCATAATCTATTCGGTAGATGGCGCGCGCGCATACAATTTTTGGTTTCTTCTATGGGAACCCCCGTGAATTTTTTTACTATTTCTTATTTTTATTATTTGTTGTTATATCGGTCATAATAACACATATACTGTAAAAAATTCAACGGGCTACCTATTACGGTTGAAGAGATACAGCCCTCGGACAGCCGGACGGACGGATGGACAGACAGGCAGACAGACGGCGTAGGCTTAGTAATAGGGTCCCGTACCGGATACGGAACCCTAAAAATTATAGATACAAGGATACAATTTCATTTTGTTTACTCACGTATACTATGGAGTGGGTGCCGACCATATGTTAGTAATGAGTTTAAATTATTATGCAATCTATGACGATCGCCTCTCTACGTCACGAGTTATTTCTCAGAGCGGCATGCACTTAGTCTGTGGCGTCGCTCGGCCAGATGCGCCGGAGATAAACTTCCAAGTAGCACCAAGTGTCAGGGGATACGCACCATAGACGTGTCCCATTGTCCATTTGTCCAATACGATTTTTTTAGGATTTGCCAGACAAGAGTTTTCTCAAAATTTCCAGACATGACGTTTATTTTGATTAAGACAGCCCGCATCTTTTGCGCTGTTGTAACGTTCAATGTAAAATCAGACGCAAGCAATTATGTTAACTCCTCGCTAGACAACGCTCAGAGTATAGCCATACCAGCATTTTTTAAAACTAGCTTTTGCCCGCGGCTTTGCTCGCGTGAAACTCGTATTTAAAAAGGAGAAAGTAATGTAATCCCGCTACTGTACCTTTCGGTTTGTATAAGAGCCACCATATTAGCGTAACCACAACTGAATTTTATTTAGCCTATCTTGTGTCACAGTTAAATGTGCTTATACTAAGTTTTATCGAATTCGGATGATCGGTTTAAGAGTTATGGAGGAACATACATACATAGAGAAAATATTTCTAAAAAATTGTTTTAGGATCATACATAGACTCTACAAACGCAATCCTTATCCTTACCTTTAATAAAATCCAACGCCTGCTTTCCGTCTGAACCACTGAACCGATTTTAATAAAAAACAATTGTACGGATAACATGATTCTTCCCATCAACTGTAGGCTACTTACTATCACGCTAAATGGCTTATGAGGTTAGTAGAGAAGTCAAATATGAGAGCGGGCGGAGCCGCGGGCACAGCTAGAATCTCATAAAACAAAGTAACCTACTCCATGACCATACCTTACAGATTTTTTATTAGTATAGTATAATATTGATGATTGCACTCGGCTTGTGACAAAAGTGCAAATCCCGTGTATAGGTCGGTGATGTTATAGAGAAGGACAGGAGGTATTTGGGGAATTCAAAGTGTTTCGTCAGTAGCGGCAAGGAAAGTTTACTATCTTCGTCTTAAACCGTGCTGTCTCCGAGGCGGGAGGCGGTAGACTAACTTTTCATTTTATAGGTGCCGAGTTTCACTTCGCTTGCGATACGGGTGAACTGGGAGGTAAAATGTTTATTTTTCGCGGTAAAAACGTCTTGTTAGTGCACGCTGGACTGAAAGTTGAAGTGTAACATTTTAGTAGTGTGGCTCAAATTTAATCAAAATAATTTATTCAGTGATTATAAAAAATTACTTAGTGTATATATTTGTTTTATTCTTTTCACTTCGTCAAAAATTACTACCTAGTATATAATTATATTAAAATTAGAATTCAAAATAAAATAACATTAAAATTAAACATTAAAACAATATAAAAGATTAAAAAGTTATTATTAACCCTTTGGCCCTCAGCATATGAATATTCGTACTACCGTTGACTCCCAGCCCTTTTCGCCGCGCGCAAAAACGCAAAAATTTGGCGCGGGCGCTCCCGCATAAATTCGAATATCTCGCCTCAATCGATCGATTCATCAATGATCCGTGTTCAGTCTGATTTGTACTGAAATTACGCATTCAGTCATACCAAACACTTCAGGATTCACTTATTTATATTATTATTATTGCTGCAATCTTCTTATAATCTATCTTAAAATATGTCAGGTCATTAAATGTTTTACTTAAAAGAGCCATTTATGAAGTTTATTTTTAAAAGAGGCTTCGCTCTCCTGTCTTTGCAGTTCAAGGTGCAGTAGTATAAAATTTAATTAGAGCATACATACATAAAGTCACGCTTGTTTCCCAATGGCGCAGGCAGAGACAACGGATCTCGACGAGTCGCGATCCTGCCTGACCCACGATATCTGACGCCTTTTCTACTCTCATAATGTTCTTCGTACGTGCTCGTCGGTTAGCGAGTACTACGCACAATCCCTTTTGAGCATAAATGTCCGATCTGGTCTGGGTACGTGCATCTAGGTCGAGTCTTCCCGACCCTTCCATTCACATTCGCACTATTAATCTCTTTCGTTAATGTAATTGTTTATTGATAATTCATTATTTATTACAGTTGAACTGCACTCGAACTTGTCACAATTTGTTCTATCCGGTTCCATCACATCCACGAAGAAGAACCGGCAAGAAACTTCGCAGGGTTAGTCTCCTATCATTCATTCTTCCAACATGACCGAGCCACCGAAGCATTCCTTTCCTTGTCACTATATTCCTTTCAACCCACGACGCTTTCTCACAACACTATTTTTCAACTCAAACTCGCATTAAATTTTCCTGTCGGTGTTTCCCTTCACCGAAGTGAATAGTTACAACGAGCTTCTAGTGGTCGATTTGATCACCTTCGGCTAAAATACAGCTGCCGGATAACTCATGAGAAAGATCATCTTACCAGACATATAATTCTTAACCGAGACTTCATGGTAGATAGTGAAATCTCCCTTAGGAGAAGTGAGAAGAATACGAAAGAATTTACGCCAGTGCTTCTCACTTGTTCTACTAACGTTTTGAAATGATTTCTTGGACTTCTTGAACTAATAATATGTGCGTTGGTAAAACTACGCCAAAATACATGAATGCCCCAGTCATATCTTTCATCAGTGGTAGCAACTGCTATACCTCTTATAGTTGAATAGTGAGGTGTGGGCGGAATGAACTACTCTAAAGACTGAAACTAGTCGTTCGAGATCTTTATCAGAAACCTCTGCGCCCGCATATTCAAACGCTTTCATAAGAGCAGCTGTGTTAGACTGCCTTGAATTATATTTTTAAAGACTCTTTAGAACAGTATTAGCTAACGTGTTAGCGACCAAACTATTAGAAAAGTGTTAGCTAGGGGCTTCACTTGCGCGAAATTTGGTTTTATAAAGTGCTGAAGAACCAAGAAGCTTTTTTTTTCATTGAAAATTGGACATGCTGGCGTGCCTACCTACACCTGCTGCTTCACCATACGGAACCGATGTATAACTGTGGGCTCCTTCCCATGCCCCTTACCAGGTGGTACCATCTTACTGAACGTAAGATGGCCGTATATGTAGCTGCTTTGGCTGTGTTCGTCTCTTAGTCCAATATATCCAGCAATCCAAAGGGTAGTCTCCGGTTCGGCGTCTTCTCAGAGGTCATATTGGCTGATCGGAGCATGTGCTCTCGCTCCTACGACTCAGCCACCCATACAGGATTCCATAAAAAAAGTAAGTTAATCAGAGTGAGACTGAAGGCCAAGGTGAATAGTTAATCGATGCACTTCCTGCTCTAAGTAAGTAATGGGCCAACGAAGACGAGGCTGAAGGCCGAATAAAATCAACCAATGTTGTAAAATTTTAATATTCTTCATTTATTTGACTTTATCAAAGCTATTCCGAGTATATCCCTCCGGCACAACCGGTGTAACCTTAAAAATAACACTAAGCAATTAATTCTCGGTTATATAAGGAGAGGGGAACTAGGAAGTGAGAAAGTTTCAGGAACTCGGCGCTTAACTTCAAGCTTGGGCGGGTTCCGTTTCCGGACGCTGAAACATAACGGGAACGAAATATAGCCGGAAATTCTCACCGGCCGGCTCTCACTTCGAGTGCGTTAGGCATTTGAGAGCTACATTTTGGTAGGACTGGCTGGAGTTAGCTAAGCTACGAGTAAGTATATCTAATTTCACCACTGTGAAGGTGCCAGTCCTAGTTGAATTCGGAATTACGTAAATGACGTAATGTGGCTTTTGTAGATTAAGGCTCATATCCCTTTCATCATCATAATACGCTATCTATTTTCTTATATTCCGTTCTGTTCGATCCCCGTGCTCCAGAATACCTCCATTCAAAATTCTAATTTCTCGCTAGTCATGGTATTTCTTTGAGGTCTATCGATGGTAACCTTCTCTGTATGCTGATTCGTTCCTCTATCTATACCCATTCTTTTGCTGTTGAATCAGCTCGTCTCCGTGTCGAACTCTCTGTCACTCTACGTACTTCCGCCTCCCACAAAATTTTCAAATCCCGTTTGAGGGAACATTATGTTTTCAAACTCACTATACCTTCACGTGTGTTATCGTTTGTATATAAGTATATTGAAGTATATTGAAGATACATTTTGAGTAATAAAGTGTATAAACACTGAGAATAGTAGAGGAGATAGATTGCCCCCATGTGGTACACCAGTTTTCAGTTTAGTCTGACTTGAACAATTTACTGTCTAGTTCAGGGATGGGCAAACTTTTTCCTACGCGGGCCAATATTTAGAAACAGAATCTATGGGGGGCCAGGTTTTTTAATTTTTGGTTATAATATTATAATTCTTTATTGAAATAAAAATATTTGTATTTTCCGAAATAAAGTTATTTATTCACTCATAGGTTCAAACAAAATTAAAAGTTCGCTTATTTATACAAAATTAAATTATATGAACTATCTATATAGCCAGTTTAGGCGACAGTGTCCAATAAATACACGATCTTGCGGGAACAGAAAAAAAATTCATGTTATTTTTAAATGTATAAAGCACCTGTAACAATCTATATGTATTCTATATGTGCCTTACCGATAAACACTTTTTCGATTTGATTATGGCTTGAGACATTCGAATGAGGTACAGTGTACCTGATACACTGTGAAATAGGGAAATAAATATTTATTGCAGTTAATCTATAAAATAGGAAGAAATATTAATTAATTAATGTAACCAAGTAGGTACACTATGTTTACCGAATGTTTCTGTGATATAAGTCATTATCTACTTCTGGGTCGATGGTCGCGGGCCGGATTGCGACCGTTCGCGGGCCGGAGATGGCCCGCGGGCCGTAGTTTGCCCACCGTAGTTTGGTCTAGTTGAACCGACTGTTGGCAACGCCGCAGATAGGAGTTAAACCAGCCTATTGTCGAAGGTGAGATATTAAAATGAGAGAGCATTGACAGGAGAATATCAAAATTCACTGCATTGAATGCAATCAATGAAATTAAATAGTGTGAAAATGGAGAGTTTTCGATATTCCATATTTAGGAGGATACCCTCCGTATCCTTAAAAAGAGCAATGGTTGTGCTATGGCCAGACTAAATACTGACTGATAAGGATTCAAAAGTTTATTTGTGGAGGGGAAATAAACTATGTGCAATGCGCTCTATGATTTTAGAAACAAAAGGGTTTAATGTACAACTTAATGTTTTTTAAAGTTCTTGTTCTTTTGTGGGTCCCAAAATAGGGCTAGCTGGAATCTGCGCTGCAGTTTTTCTACGTAAACACAATTTTGTTGGTTTCGTTCATTCTTTCTCTCTTTATTTCTCTCTTTCGTTTCTTCCTTTCTTTCTTAGACTTTTTCAATTTAGCTAAGTATTATATATCATAATTTTTTTTCAGGCTGTGAAAATACATACGATTTAAAGCATGCTTCGAAACAAAAATACTAGCCAGAACGGAAAGTTCGAATCCCGACAAGTCGGCTAATTGTGTTTGTGAAGCAATCAGCGTTTGACTCGCGCGAATCGGGGAGAATGTTCGTTGGTGTTTTTTCTTCTAATTATGTATTAGTTCGCTGACGATTGGCAGTACAAGGCGTGTGCTTGATAAACTAATTTCAAGTAGGCTGAAAGAAATCACTACCTGTGATGAGTCTGCCTTTGTGGGTTATTATCCTCTTTGTTTCTTTCTGTTTTCTTCATTGCAAGCAAGCATTTTTATTTTTAGCATATTTTTTTTTAGCAAAGGTTTTTTTTAGAAATATGTACCTAATTAAGTCAACCCATTTTCCGAGACACATCTTTTTCATTTAGTGCGATGGTATTAATCCGGCCTTGTTATCCGACCTGGTAAATAAGAAAGAGACTACAGTTTTATATAGAATCCGAATCATGGAGCTACCGACAATGCGAAGTTTGGACCGATGTTTGTTCGGTGCGGTGTAAAATATTTTAATTTTTTATTTTCATTTGATTCAATTTAATTTTAATGTTCATTTTCATTTTTGTTTTCATTTTTTTTTATTTTACATTTCAATACGTATCGAGAAGCCCGAGAAGCCAGTGAGACAGATAATGAAAAATTGCTAGTAGCGTTGAAATGCTAATAGCCCCGCTCCAATAAGAAAGATAAGGGAACGAATGTAAGTTTTACAACGAATTTGAGCTCTGGTATTCATAAAAGTAATTACATACACACAATATGAATTCTACGTGACGCCCCGAAACGTTGCAAGCAACATATCGCGGCAATAACGAGACGCAGGACATTTTGCGGGCGATATATCTGCGAAAACTGATTGGTGTGCACAGAAAAATATACCGCGGCACTGCTCCAAAATGTTCCGCGCAACGTACAACGTAGAATTCTAGGGACTTGTCGCGCATTTAATCATTGTCGAAGTGTGAAACCAAGCCGCAGGGGAAAGGCTATTAACCTACGATTTGAAAATCAGTGGATTGTAGGAATGGGGAAAGATATTCCCCGGAAGCCCGTTTCACACCTTTGCAGTGCGACAAAAAATAATTTATGGAACATGCAGTTCGAAGAACTCTACTGTTGACCAAAAACGGGTGTTCCTCGAGAGTATGGCGGGTTTGGCGAAGGCGAACCGAAGGAGGAATGAGGGAAGCAAATTCGTCAGAGCAGCGGCCACAGTAGTACCGATAAAACAGGCTCAATGATCCAACGATGCGTCTGTGCTTTAGAGGTATTTTGTGAGTACATTCTTACTAGTTTCATAAAATAAAAATCTTTTATCCCTTAGACACAACTCGCTTCTAGTGCTCTTTAGTCTAAGCTGATGTGGGATTTCCATTTGATTTCCTATAAGTGCTATGTAATCCGCTTTCCCAGCTTCAACCTCCCGCGGTGGGATTTCCTCGAAACGAATTAAAACAAAACTTGCCTTCTCCTTAAAGCTGATCATTCGAGAGCTTTCCCGAAGGTTTTTCCCTGAATGGACGTTCGTTGAAATAATATTATAATGTTTTATATTTATGTAGGTATTATTTTTATATAGGAATGATCAGAAAATTTTCGGAGAGTGACTTAAGTAGGAGGTAAAAACTACCAAATACTTTTTCTACAATTTTTTTTTTCGAAATTTCGAAAAATATTTGCATATGAAATTATTGAGAAAAATACTTACCCGATATGTATGTATATGAATTAATTACGTATAATCATAGAAATATTTCGCGTCATACATAAGTTTGGTGTAGGTATGTGGGAAAGTGGTAGCCACATACGAGAAACCTGTAATTCGAGACCTAGTTTTTTTAAGTAGATTTTTTTTTTATTTCAGATACTAGTGCATACAGTAGATACAGTACTAGAGATGATATAATAGTGCTTTATTGAAGGTTCATGGTGATCGATTAGTTAATTTACGCCAGAGTCAGATATAAAAAAAAAACACCTGTTTATTTTGAACAAGTAAATTTTTTATAACTAGATAGAATAGAATATGCTTTATTGCTGCAAGAAACATTCAACATTAACAAGCACATTAGAATGTTTACATGACGTGCAAAGGCTGACCTTACAGAGGTTTATATATTACAGTATAACTCAAATTAGGCCTAAAACTACCTATAGTTCATGTTATAGGCCAAGTTTTCATAGTTGAGGTTGGTCCTAGACTATGCAAAATACGCTGGTTTTCATAGTCCCAAGGTCGACCTAGAGTATCAACAAGGTTGAAAGGAAGAAATCGCTTTATTCGTCACATCAGTTAAAAACATTCAATTTACAAAAATACCTAACGACAGCTCAAACCTAAAATGTCAGTCTTCTGTCCGTTCCATCCCCTACATCTGGGAACTGATATCATATCCAATTTCCTGGCGATGTTAGCAGCACAAGACTTGCCATTTCCAGCTTCGCTTCCGTTCATTTGTAGCCTGGACTTGGGACGCGCTTCCCTTCGATTTGGGACTGATTGAAGAATTCAAAGCGACTGAATAGGCGTCAAAATCAGATGGAAATGGTTTTTTAATGGTGTGCAGTGCACTGATATTAAATATACAACGTGTCCCAAAACTCAACGTCAAGCGGGAGCCACGGAGTAGGCCAGTTTATGGCTACCCAGTGAACAATAAGAAAAACAATCGGAGTCATTTGTTTTTTATGATTTATGAGCATTTTTTGAAAAAAGTTGAAAATTGACATATCGAACCAAATTTTAGGTACTACGACAACATTTTTAATATTGGAAGCCTAAATAACTCTTGTTATTTAGGCTTCCAATATAAAAAAAATACTCTCGTGTCTCATTGATAACTATCCCAAATAAAACCAGAATGCCTGTAGTTTTACAAAAAAAAAAATATTCAGTTAAATTTTTTTCTAAAAAAATAAATAACTCAGATTTTTTTTTCTTATTTTTCCCTGGGTAGTCATAAACTGGCCTACTCCATGGTTCCCGCTTGACGTTGAGTTTTGGGACGAATACATACATCACACTGTTTGCCGAATAATCGAGGTAAGCTGGGTGTATTCAAGCGTCGTATTAACGGGCTAGACAGCCTAGCAACAGTCCGCAAATCTGCTGACATGGTACCTATCCGAGCGTGGTATCGCAAGGAGAGGTGATTTTGGCTCTGTCGACTGCACCATTGGTCTCTCGGCACGGCCACCTATGCTGGTTTACATAAAAAACCAGATTAATCGATGTTGTGCTGCAGAAACTCAGGTGAATTGCAGCACAGTACCGATCAAAAACTTTCGTATAATAAGCAGACAATAATTATAGTCACCTACTACATCACTGTGGAAGGACCGTCCCAAGGGGAAAGGCGGCTAATTGGTTGCCCTTTAGCACGGTTTTGCCCTTAGAGATCCAGTGGGTCTATTCTTTTCAAGTACCTACTGCGCCACACACCGTACCCTATTTCTACTATTATACAAATTAAATGACTGTTTGTTTGTACCGTTGATTTGTACCGTGTGGGGCCGGTAATTTAAAAGAATAGCCCCACTGTATCTCTCCCCGTGTATGTCGTAAAAGGCGACTAAGGGATATGACTCCCTTCTTATATCACTAGGTGGTAGGGTTTAACCCGCCCGGGTTGGTACCACCGCACTGAATGAAAGGTCGGTCGAAACGGCTATGTAAATAGTTTGTGTTTTCCGTCCAGTTCAGTGTAGCCGGCACGACCGAAGGGAAGCACTGACGTGGCACCAATTCACCCGGTGTTATGGGCTGACATCACGGATTTTGTAGGTGATGTAGCCAACCGTGCCAGTTTCCATAAAAAAAAAAAAAAAGACTGTCATACACTTAGTGTAATTCTGTGGTTATACCTGCCCCATTCAGGAAAAGTTTCACGTTTAGAAATGTACACCCGAAATTTGTCTGTCTAGTCTTTGTTGGACTTGTTGGCTTGGTATCTTATCAGCGCGTCTAGTAAATTGTGTGCATATTTTTGGACTGTGTTTGATTCAAAGTAAATTGTATGCATTGCTGTGGCGGGTCCATACTTTTGAATACTTTTGAGCTAATTTTATTTTTTCAGTTGCCTCGAAATTTTTACGCTCGCGTTTGACGTGGGTACATTTTGCATTCAAAGGGAATGAATATGAAAATAATATTGTTGTTTTTTTTTGTGAATTTTGTAATGAAATCATCATATTAACGGATTTATAAATCAAAATTTATAAATAAACTTACCAGCTCAACTATTTCGATAAAAAAAAAACACAAGATTTACATACATCATAATATTATGACCAATGGAAGCATGCAACAAAATTAATATGTATTTTAGATGTAACCCTTAACAAAACAGTTCTGATTTTTTTTCAATAGCCCCACTGCATCTGTCCCCGTGCATGTTGCAAAAGGCGCCTAAGGGATAAGGACAAGATGCAGTGCTAAAGGGCGACAGGGTAGCCACCTCTCACCTTGGCACAGTCCTTAGACCGAGTCATGCAGCAGGTGGGTCTTCGTGCCTTGCTTGCTGCTTTATAATGTTATCTTGTCCTAATAATTTGATAAACGTGGTGATCGCTGTTGTGCTGTAATTTAACAGAGCTCTTGCAACACAACACTGATTACCCTGCTTACCCCAATTGTCGGGATACAGCGTGTCTGGTATGTATGTTTGTAGATTTGTCCAAATCGACAATTCCGCAATCGGAGCTACTTGCAAGCAAAAGCTGTTAAATAATATTTTAATTCATTCCGTTATTTAAAGCTAAATAAAATAAAAAAAAATATAATTTAATAATATATTTTACTTACAGTAGCAAACCCTCCTTTCTCTATCCGTCAACGGCACAGTGTCAGCACACATCCCGTTTCCTTAAATAATCCTTCTTCCTTCCTTCCTTTAAATCCTTCTTTCCACCTTACATTTATTTAGTTTTTTTTTATATGTTCTTCATTAGGTTAATTTCATTATAACCAAAAATAATTAGAATAATATGTATTATATAATTTGTAACATGCATATTTCCACTTAAAGCTTAAGCACATCCTACCAACATAAATCATATCAGGCTATGTATGTATGTGTATTCTACAAAAGTTCTTCTCCAGGGACGATTGATGTATCTCGCGGGATAAGCAATGTATTAGATGAAGCTTTTGCACACATTTCCTGCAGAGCTACCGTGGCAATATGTAACACGATCGAATACGATCGATTGCTCGACAATGTATTTTCTAGACGGGGTCGAATACAAAATATTTTTCGACATTGTATTTTTTTAAATAATCGCAAGAGGAAGTCTACAGAAAATTGCCGATAAAAAAATATTGGAAAGCAACTAATTGGTAAAATGCGTCAGTTGAGATTTAAGATTTTAGAAAATTCAACCTCTTTCAAGAGAGGCCGCCGGTGATTTAAATATTAGGCTGTCCACCATAAAAGTTGCATCAAACAATTTTTTTTTAACAGCAACTATTCAGCTCATTTCCTTAATTATTTGAAGAAATCAAATTGAGGAAGTAGGTAAGATATCGTTTCCAAGTTATTGTAGAAAAAAAAAAACAATTATTCGGCATAGTAGTCGATAATGTAGTCAACTTCAATATTTAAAAGTTATAATGTGTACATTCGCAGTCTTAAGTGACTTTCGTTTTTATTTCTTCGTAATTTTTCTCTCCTCGACAGATCGAGTCGATTCTTCCAGCATAGCAAAGTACCACCTACGCTCACGTACGAGACAAGTCGATCGATCTCCCGCGAAGTTACAGGATAGCTTTCACAATGATTGCGTCTTCGTTCATCGCTCCCGGGGATTAGGCCATCTTGACTTGACGTGAGAAATTCCGCATAGAGGAAATTTTATACACATCCATTGGTCTCTGTGCTGGGCACGTTAGCTGAAGAGATGACGACCGTTGGAGTAACCGTGTCCTACACTGGCGGCCGTGGACAGGAAAACGGAGTGTGGGAAGACTACCGGCCAGGTAGGACGACGACAGCAAGTACGTCGGCGGAAAGCAGCGGTTCCGTACCGCTGAAGGCCGGGAGGACTGGAGGAAAATTGGAGAGGCATATGTCCTGCAGTGGACGCTTACACGCTGACTGACTGACTTGAAAATGGAGTAATAGTATGCGACGAGAAACGCTGTGGAAACAAAAATGCTTCTCAACAAAAGTAATTAAAAGATAGAAACACTCGAAATTAAGTGGCATACATACATACATATCATCACGCTGTATCCTGACAAGCGGGATAAGCAGAATAATCGTATCGTAATCGTAATCGTAGTGCTAGAACTAGTGTAAATTCAAATCAAATCAAATCAAATCAAAAAAGTGTTTATTAATCAGCGCAATTACAGCGCAACACCGACCACCTAGTTAATCAACATATTATTATGAAAATATTACTATCAAACAGCAAGTAAAACCTGTTGCACGACTGTGGAAGGACCGTGCCAAGGTGGGACGTGGCTATCCTGTCGACACGACATGCTGACATGAATTACATTATATTTAATGCAATGAATAAAATAACGTGTACGAAGTAAAATAAAGTGAAGTGAAATAAAGTAAATCGACCTACCACGGATGCGCCCCAACCCAACCAACAATAGGTATTTTATTCACAGAACTGGGAAAATGTGTAACGCACTCCCTGCCCATCTATTTTCTCCCAAGTACAGCCTAGGATTTTTCAAAAAGGCTCGGGCGTGAAAAGGCTCCTGTCAGGCCGGCATGGCATTCGCAATCCCCGTGCATCACAGAATGTCCATGGGCATCGTTGGACACCTACTTGTAGGTGAAACGATGCCACATGTCGCGCTATTCATAAAAAAAGTAATATGAGGTGATATAAAGTTAAATGAATTGATATCAAGTTAAATAAAGTGATACAAGGTGAAATAAAGTGATATGAGGTGAAATAAAGTGATACGAAGGAAAATGAAGTGAAATGAAACGCAGAACAACAAACAACACAGACGCCATCACAATTTCATAACACCACGCTGACTACTAACACAAACTGAAACAAACCACGAGAGGGTTCCGTGGCTCTAGCTATCTGTCGTCAGGTAACGGCGCTGTCGCCCGCGATAACGAAGGTTTCTCTCTCCCTCTCTCTCTTCTTTACGCTATCTGTTCACTACGAGCTTGCTTAGGAAGGGCTTAGCTACAAATTTATAGAAGCTTTGAACGTGTGCGTCCAGTATATGTATAGGTTGAGTATATAGCTTACTAGCTTTGCCCGCGGCTTCGCTCGAGGTAGACTCGGTTTACAGCAAATCAGATTTAAACGCAAATATGATAATAAACGAACGCTTCTCTCTCTCTCTCTCTCTCTCTCTCTCTCTCTCTCTCTCTCTCTCTCTCTCTCTCTCTCTCTCTCTCTCTCTCTCTCTCTCTCTCTCTCTCTCTCTCTCTCTCTCTCTCTCTCTCTCTCTCTCTCTCTCTCTCTCTCTCTCTCTCTCTCTCTCTCTCCGCCTATACTATACTTTATTTGATACTGCTCAGCTCGAGAGCAACGTGTAGAGCTGTGAGGTAAAAGTGAAGCGGTGTCGTGTCCTCTGGCTCCACGTGTAGCTGCAGCTGATGTTGTTGTATGGGCGAGTGCCCAGTTGTTCTGCCAAGCGATCTGTATTTATGCGAGGCGTATTTGATATTTCAGCAATGTGTTAAGTGGCGTATGGAATTCTTAATTAGCCGTTATTTGCCACCTGTTGGTGTGCTAGTGAATCTTTCTGTTTCTTCGTCGCGAAGCGATGTAGGTTATTATCGATCTTTATTATTCAGTTGTGGGATAGGTGTCGCTATCACCACAAACGTAATGGTATATAGCCTAATAGTAAGCCTGAAAAACTATTCTTTACATTGGTGCAAATTGCTTCAAAATCAGTTCAGTGGTTCCGGAGTGACTCAACATACATACAGACACTTTCCCTTTTATAAGAAGTAGAGAAGAGTAGAGATGACGTACGGGTGATAAACGTGGACTCTGACGGTCGCTATTGTCCAAAGGTTTAAAGTTGCCCAGCGAGCAACTGAGCGAGCCATGCTGGGAATATCGCTACGTGATATGGTGCGTAACGAGGCAAACCGCCGACGCACCAAAGTAGTTGATATTGGACACAGGCTGGCTAAGCTTAAGCGTTGGAGTAACCGTGTCCTACATTGACGGCCGTGGACAGGAAAACGGTGTGTGGGAAAACCACCAGCCAGGTGGAACGATGACATCAACTATAGCGGCGGAAAGCAGTGGTTTCGTAGATAAATATCACTAACAAGAAAACAGCTATAGATAAAACCAAGGTGGAATGGCTTAAAATACAATGGCTCCAGTTTAAAAAAATCTCACCCGTTTTCCATCTTTTACAAGTGCAGCAACAATGAAACTATCCTTTTTACAGAAATAGATATTAAGAAAAGGACATCGTTACCGATGATTCGTGAGCTTGATCTGCTGTATCCTGAAGGTCATTGCATAAGTGAGCCAAAAAATAAGGACCTCCTGGAGCTGATAAGTTTAATCCCGCCAGTACAGCATGATTTCTATAATAGCAATTGGTGAAGATGAATATTATGATGATGAGAATGACTGATTATTGATTAAGTAATGTGTCTTATTACATTTTCTTTGATAACTTTGCGTGTTTCATTTATGGTCTAACCCACACCTTTTAAGAATTTCGATAAAAGTGATAAATGCAAAGGTGGTCTAACCCACTTAGACCGCTTTTGACTCTCTACTGTGTGCACTTTTTGTGACGGCAAAAACTCTCCTCTGCTATGTTTCGTTCTACCATCTGTTATTCAGTGTGAAAACCTTGTTAGACCAATTTTGCTTCGAAAGTTTGCAACAAATGGGTGCTAGTTACATCATTAAGTCGATTTCAGAAAAATTGAGGGTTAGACCGCTTTTGCTCTCACTGCCTCTTAAGCAAGTCCGTAAGTAAAGCAAATGAACGTAAATTCCGGCTCATTTCAAAGAATCCTTCACACCATTGTTGGTTTCAAATATGTTGATCCAAAGTATGTATAATGCATGTAATTATGTAAGTATATATAAGTAAAGTAATAAGTTCATAACTAAAGTAAATGAACGTAAATTCCGATTCATCGCAAAGAACCCTTTACACAATTTTTGGTACGAACCCCTAAAAGTTGGGCCTTGTAAATCAGAAAGGCCAATAGTCGAGCAGTGTATTTGCAGTGCCAACCACGGACCAACTGTACCGAGCATATGGTGTCCAATAAATCTAGGCTGTCTGAGCAGCCTTATCCTTTGTTGTGTCGTGCGATCGAAATTTAATCCTATTTCAACGTCGATAAGGACGGCATTTGAATGGGCGAGTGATTTATTCGTGCGCGTGAACTGTTGTACAGCATAGGTAGAGAGCTTAGGATTTTCTAGTTGATATTATACTTATTCAGTTTAATATGGAAGAGGCATCAGATATATGTCAGAACCCTGACAGGTGGTGATCCGTTGTCTCTGCCTAACCCATTGGGAGACACGGGTAACGTTGTGAAACTATCTGATAACCTCAGTTCAGCTTGGGTGAAATTCGCTTAGACGTAAGTACGAGGTCGAAAGCCGAGCTTCGTATAGTTGACAATTTAATGTACCCAATGAAGCACGTACATAAGTCGACCAGGGCGAGGCTGAAGACTGAGCTGATTATTTATTATGTGATCACATTTATTTTGGATGTTTTCTTTCACTGAGGCAATGGAAATTCTGCACTAACATGGAGGTGTGATGAAATAAAATTGTATTGTGCAATGAATCGTAATATGTATATCAACGTAGAAATATTGAAATTTTTAATTAATTGTTTTCAAAATGTTGAATTTTATTATCCGTTATTTTTACATCAACCAGTCTAGACTTTAGACCCCGCTTTTGTGTTTACTCCTGGACATATGTCTCTCCAAACTTCATACAGTGATCACCACGGCTTGCTCGTCCCACACTCCTTCCTGTCCACGGCGCGTCGGTCGCTAGTGTAATAATACAATTATGTATTTAATAGTTTTCAAGCTCTTGGCCTACATTCGAATTGTCCCCACACGAGCGCTCTAACCGAAGCCTCTAATGCATTATGTGTTGTATGCCTTTGAGTTAAAGTGTATAATTAATTGGCGGCGGGATTGCACCGTTCCTGCACAACGACTGGATTGTGGTGATATTTCCGCTTATGCGTGCATGTGGAATTGCTTACGCTTGTGTGTGGCTCCCCTTTTGTACGCTGAGTGGCGTTCTTGCTTTATTTTTAGTATGGAACTCTGGAACGGTCTCCCCGACCACATATTTCACCCCCAAGTAGAGTCTCGGGTCCTTCAAGAGGGGCGGGAATAGGCACCTGTCAGGTCGGCATGGCATTCGCAACCCCCGCGTGCGTCCGAATGTCCATGGGTGTCATAAGGAACCTTATAGGTGGCGCGGCCCCACATGTTGCGCTTTCTATAAAAGAACATTTTCTAATATTATAAGCATGGTATTTGTCGTCTGTTTGACTCTCAAACGCACCGCTTAGACCACTTGTGGGTCTTATATTTCGCATTTTGGTAGCTGACGTTTCAACTTAGCGAATGCTAGCTTGCTCAGCTCGCATTAAAGTTGTACTTCACAGCAATTTCTCTGTTTTTCTACTAATTCGATTTCTGACCCCACTGCAACACCTTTACTTACAATAGCGTAATGATGACACACGTATATTATAGTATTCGTCTGATAATTAAATTCGATTGGTGAAAACAACATGTATATCGATTAAGTAGTTCTCGAGTCAGAAGGAACCATACACACAGACGACAGACTTTAATGTTACACTGTAGAGAAGAGAAGACCAGAATTTCACGCGACCAAAGCTATGGATAAACTTTGTTCATTTTGGCTGTTGAAAAAGTTATCTGTTTAGTTTTTAAACTTTAAAATGTCACTTCTGTAGTACCTCATGTTTGTGTTTCTTCTTTCCCAGTGTTCGCCAGTGCAGCCGAAGACACGAAGACAGAACAAAGAAGAGAGACTGGTGTACGGAATACTCAGTCGCTCTTCGTCGATTGCTTGCAGGGCGAACACAACCTTAGAGACAACGACATAAGGTTAGTAATACGTGTTTGTGTCTTATTTTTGGCTCAACGGATTTCCATTTTTAGGGTTCCGTATTCATATGAAAGCCTATAATTACTGAGTCTACGCCATCTGTCTGTCTGTTCGTCTGTCTGTCCGAGGGCTGTATCTTTTGAACCGTAATAGGTAGTCGGTTGAAATTTTCACAGAATATGCGTTATTATACCGATATGCTAAGAAATAATTTAAAAAATAATAAAATATTAAAGGAGGTCCCCATACATACAATTATCATGACTTCTAGTCATGGTGTATGACATAGGCGTCAAACATAACATCCCTATTTTTACGTTGGGAGTTAACAAAAGATACGATCAAGAAGAAGGACATAAATTTTAGTATACCAAGACTCTTGAATTAAAGTTGTCTTTTTTTCCTACAAAATCTTAAAACATTCAAAATTTCCTAATTTCATCACCTTGATGAATCTTCTGATCTAGACTTTTCCAATAAAACTCGCACCTTCCATACTCTACCCCACTATATAAGAGACATCTTTCGCAGTCTCGTAATTAATTTTAGATCCGGGAGGATAAAAACTCTCCAGGCTTACGGTGGGAAAGCTCTTAAAGTCCGCTTTGCATCGTTCCTCGCAAAATATGCTCTTCGCGAGCACACCTTGGTAAAGCGCTGCTATGAAGCTAGGAATTTATAAACTTGAAAGGCAAACTAGAAGACATAAACTTGAAAGGGCCTACGTGCATACATAGCGTCACGCCGCTTTTCCAATCGGATAGACCAAGATGAAAGATCTCCATATATCATGCACATACATCTGACGCCTCTTCCACAATCATAATGTTTTTCGTGTGTTCGGTTTTGGGTCATTTCTGCTACTTACTTCGCACTCGAATTCCTTTGAAGCACATGGTCCGATCTTTTATTATGAAAACCAGGATGGGTGGCTGTGTCGAGGTACCAGAGGTATCAGAAACAGTAAAATTCACCTCACCTCGCGAAATCAAGCTCAGCGTGATAAGATACCCGCAGATTTGCGGACTATTAGAAGCGCTATTTCTCAAGTTGAAAGTATTGGGAAACAACTTCCCGGTAGACAATTGTGCGACACGGTGCAGTACAACAGAGGAACGATTTTGAGAAACGATGGGTCCTCAAATGCCAGCAACAAAAGGTTGTTCAGTTTGTCTGCGACAAGTGCTGAGGAGATAGGCTGGATGGCAATGAATGAGGGATACAAGTTTTTCCGAGCAGCGTCCACGATAGAACAGATTGAGTGACCGTGCAAATCGTCTGTGCTTATACCTGACCTACGTACACCTGGACTTACGCCTTTCGAGCGACCTTTCCAGCCCGGCCCTTCCACTCTAAGTCTTCTAAGATCTATTACTTTAGCATGATCTGGGGGATGCTTTCGATTCGTTTCTCAATTGGTGCCACACACTTATTCCCCAATGGGGTAGCCATTAATAACAGGTGTTATTCTTAATTAATTACTCATATGGTAGTACGCCACTTTTCATCCCCTATTATGTACTACAATTTCTCGACAATCTCCGGATCTTCAAATCGCGGGTTAATAGCCTTCGTCCAGCCACTTTAATCTTGTCAGCCTCGATAGCTCAGTGGTGCAGACAGTCGACTGTTGCTATTGATTGTTAAGCAACGCTGGGCGCAGTCAGTACTTGAATGGGTGACCGCTCGACCGTTGGAGGCTGACCGTGGTTCGGTTTCCACGTAAAACTGTAGGTCCCTTCCCTTCTTTTTTTTTAAATTGGCTGTGACGACCCGGGGGGTCCGATCGAAACCTTTCGAAACTCGGACCCTAAGATCGTCGTCGAAGGCAAGAGCGCGCTGACCACACGCCGCTATAATGTGTCTCTCTAAACGTAGATCACCATTATGTACTAAAAGAGTGCTTCTCTCCACACTTAATGCCTTCACGTTTTTCACAGACACTGCATATGAGATTCACATTCGCGAGTTTTTAATGTTTTCTGCTCATGTTTATTTCAACTCGGATTGAGCTCGTCGCCTCAACACTCGTGTAAGTACGCGAGGTAAAGTGTGCAGAGATGTTTAACATGTGTGCGAAGCACATATATACATAGCTTCACAGCTGTTTCCCATTGGGGTAGGCAGAGCCAACGCATCTCCACGTGCCATGATTCTGCCTGACACACCTCTGCCGCCTCTTCCACTCCTCATAATGTTCTTCATACATAATCGTTGGTTACGCGTACTACGAATTTGATGCTTTTTGAGCACATGCACGATCTGTACCCTAATCACGAGATTTAACCTACTACGCTACGCCGTGTTCTCCGCATAAGTATGGCGAAACGAAGTTCGCAAATCTATCACTAGAGGCGCTGATCCGTTTCTCCATACAAAATGATGCGGAGCACACGGCGTAGCGTAGCGTAGCGTAGTAGGTTAAATCTCGTGATTAGGTTACTGTACCCTAATCACGAGATTACACCTACTACGATACGCACGTTACGCCGTGTTCTCCGCATCCTTTTGTATGGAGAAACGAAGTTCGCCAATGTATCACTAGAGGCGCTGCTCCGTTTCTCCATATAAAATGATGCGGAGAACACGGCGTAGCGTAGCGTAGCGTAGCGTAGTAGGTTAATTAATCTCGTGATTAGGATGCTGGTCTAGTTACGTGCGTCTAGGTAGGGCGAACCTTCCCGAATCTTCCACTCACATTCGCTGAATAAATTTCATTCGCTAGTCACATATCATTCATTCTTCCAACGAAGTTCATCTAGATACATAAAAAGATGGCTTACATTCACTTACATTACATGGAATTGAACCTAAGTGGCATGGCCAAGGGGAGACTGGCGTGGCATTTAGATCAGACGGAAAGTTAGGCTAACATCGAGGAATCAAGAAAATCAAGAAAATTAAGAGAGCTACGTTATCGACTCGGTGGCGGAATTGGCAACGCGCTGGCGGCTCAAGCCGGAGTTTCGGGTTCGAAGCCTGGTCGGGACGTATTTTTTCTCTTCATTTTCGGCTTTGCATTTATCTAAAGAAGAAGTAACATGAATCAATCACGTTACCTAAGTTCCGTAAAAATAGTAAGATCGAGAAAAAAATTCTCTCCCATTTTAACTTGGGCGAAGCCTAAGGAAAATACTATATAAGCAGTACTATTTTATATTATTCTTTTGTTCCTGTCTATTATTGTTTAAGTTAAGATAGGTCGTTGGTATATTCGCCATAGTGTGGGGCCGGTGCTTTAAAAGAATAGCCCCACTGCATCTCTCCCCGTGTATGTCATAAAAGGCGACTAAGGGATATGACTCCCTTCTTATATTACTATGTGGTAGGGTTTATCCCGCCCGGGTTGATACCACCCACAAAACAACGATTACAACGATACCACCGCACTGAATGAAAGGTCGGTCGAAACGGCTATGTAAATAGTTTGTTTTCCGTCCAGTTCAGTGTAGCCGGCACGACCGAAGGGAAGCATTGACGTGGCACCAAGTTCATCCGGTGTTATGGGCTGACATCGCGGATGTTGTAGGTGATGTAGCCAACCGTGTGAGTTTCCATAATAAAAAAAAATAAAAAACATATTCTGTGAAATTTTTAATCGACTACCCATTACGGTTCAAAAGATGCAGCAGTGGGGCAGACATACAGACACGGGACCCTTAAAACAAACGTTATTCAGTTTTACGTACAGTTCTCTCAAAACTCTAATGCCGCTCGACCTACCTGCGTAGTCAACGAATTTTAGATCATAATTCGTAGAACATAGGGTAGACTTTAATGTCACTCGCACCTTGGGTTCGCGCATGTGCAGTGAAGCAATAAATTATCTACCCTATGATCTACGTATGATGACCTAAAATTCATTGACTGTGCAGGTAGGTCGAGGGACATTTAGGTTTTGAGGGAACTCTACAAAATACCTTTTCAGTATTTCATACCGCACTGCTGACATCACGTATACTATACTATAATAGATATAAAATCTTTAGCATACACACACGACTACTCCCGGGAGGTTTCTCGTCAACTCCCTTATTCTGTGGCCGCGCCGCGTGAGCCTTCGAAACAATCTCGCCGGCTTTTTATTGGGAGATCTCGGGAGACTGGAAAGCTTTTTAAGGCTTTCAAGGAATAGACAGTTTCACAACATTCTTTGTTGATTTCGTGTACAGCTACTCCGGCTGACCTAAATATAAATATATCGTATATGTATTGGTATGATTTTAATGATATTTTTTTAAGTAATATCAAATTAATTAATTAATTTATATTTTTTTGACATTGTAATACAATGTGTTATGTATGAATATTTCTAATTTGAAATGACTTGATACGATATGTCACAACAATTTCTGACAATGGCTTTATACGCCTGGTTTTATTTATACCTTTACTTTTACTTTTGATTTTATGTGTTCAGTATTATCAAGCTTAACATAAAGTTATTTTAGCTACCGTACCGTGTGGGGCCGGTACCTAAAAAGAATAGCCTCACTGCATCTCTCCCCGTGCATGTCGTAAAAGGCGACTAAGGGATAAGGACAAGATGCCGTGCTAAAGGGCGACAGGCTCGCCCGACACCTCTCACCTTGGTACGGTGCTTCCACCGGGTCGTGCAGCAGGTGGGTCTTCGTGCCTTACTTGCTGCTTGATCGATTGAATCTTGTTCGAATACTTTGCGAAACGTGGTGGTCGGTGTTGTGCTGTAATTTAACAGAGTTCTTGCAGCACAACTCCGATTACTCTGCTTACCCCGATTGTCGGGATTCAGCGTGTGTGATATGTATGTAATCTATAATAATAACAATGTTGGATTTTTGAAGTGAAAGGTATTTTACGCGCGTTGAGAGATTTTCGGTAGGGGGTAAAAATTATTAATTCGCGTGGCGTGTCGACCTGCATGTTGACGCATGTTAACACGCATGTAGGTGCTATCGTTAGCCAGTTCTTTTTATTATTCCAAAGTTTCAAGGTTTCACTTCTGTCGGCAGTCCCCATGACCACAGATTACTTAATAGTTACTTCGTAACAGATAAATCACTCCATAGAAAAAGTTCCATACCTTCGGCTTTAATAGCCTACTGTTTCACGTCGCCAATCGCTGCGTGCGAAAATGTACCTAAACGTTGCGTGGGCGAGCGTGTAGGTATGCTTCGCGCGGCTGAAGAATTTTCACTGAATTAGACCGCCGCGCCGGCGGCGGCCCGCCAGGCGGTAGGTAGTTAGCGCGCGCAAGTACAAAGAGTGCGTGAGGCCTGTCATGACTAGGTTCCAATTTTTTTTATTGTTTCCAAACTGGGTGGCTGTGCTCGAGGTTGAAGCCTCAGGCGCAGCCAATTTCATCCACGAGGAAGTCCGGCCGGTCCGGCTTGAAGGCGGACTAATTTCGGTGGGGAAAGGCTATTAACCCGCGATTTAAAGAACCGTGGAGCAGTGAAAGATATTTCCCGGAAGCCCGTTCCACATCTTTGCAGTGCGACACATGAACGATTTAGAGAATCGTGCAGTTCGAAGAAATCTTCTGTCGACTACAAAAGAATGTTCCGCGAGAGTATGGCGGGTTTGGCGAAGGCGAACAGGAGGAAGAGGTGGACCGGTGGAAGAGTCGGGAAGGGTCGCCCTAGAAGCGTACCTGGACCAAATCGGGCATGTGCTCAAAAAGGGTCAAGTGCTTGTACCGTGTGGGGTCGGTACTTAAAAAGAATAGCCCCACTGCATCTCTCCCCGTCGCATGTCGTAAAAGTCGACTAAGGGATAAGAAAATTTGTCAGCCTCGGTAGCTCAGTGGCGCGGTTGGTTAGTCAACTGTTATTAAGCAACGCTGAGCGCGGTCAGTGTTTGGATGGGTGACCGCTCGACCGTTGGAGGCTGACCGTGGTTCGGATTCCACGTTAAACTGTAGGTCCCTTCCCTTCTTACCTTACTAGGTGGTAGGGTTTATCCCGGCCGGGTTGGTACCACCGCACTGAACGAAACGTCGGTCGAAACGGCTATGTAAATAGTTCGTGTTTTCCGTCCAGTTTAGTGTAGCCGACATGAAATGAAGGGAAGCACTGACATGGCACCTAGTTCACCCTGTGTTATGGGCTGACATCACGGATGTTGTAGGTGATGTAGCCAACCGTGTCAGGTTCCATAAAAAAAAAAAAAAAAAAAAAGTGCGTACTACCCTTAACCGACGAGCATGCACGAAGAACATTATGGGAGTTGAAGAGGCGGCAGAGGTGTGTCAGGATCGTGGCACGTGGAGATCCGTTGTCTCTGCCTACCCTACCGGGAAACAGGCGTGACGCTATGTACCTATTTATGTATGTCATTCAACACATGTGAAAATTACCGAAGGGCCAATAATCGTCTGTACTCACAATATTCAGTCAACAAATGCTCTTTCCGATTTCATTTCATTGTAAACACTTCCAGCATCTAGTTTCTTACGTCACTTCATCACTCAGCCGCACACTATCTGAAACCAGATGTATTCTTCGCAAAGTGCTACCTTACCTCTACGGACCATCCGCTACACTCTGTTTCGGAGGCGTATCTACGGTTTTCTTAAAAAGGTGCGGATATTTTGATAATCTGGCGAGCGAACTGGCGGGAGTGAATTGTGATTGGTGGCGAGTAACCCATAATACGTCACATGCGAAACGCCCGCTTCTTATGTTTACCGATCAACCGTGAGTCCAGGCACAAACAAATTATAAGGCTCAAATGTATTTTGAATCGCCCCGAACCCGTTTCGTCCGATCCGTCCGATATGTGCGATGCGTACGATGCGGACATGCGGATGACGGAAGCCGGCGATTTGACGAAGAAGACTACGTCCGATGCAGGACGAACCAAATGCTCAGCACAATAATGTCCGTCAAAATGACGGATCCAGCGCGCCGGACTTCGTGTACAAAGTCCGTACGCGTTTTGTGTCGACCACAGAACAACGATCAGGCCACACCGCCCGCGCCCGGTCTGGTTCAAAGCTCCTTGGTGTCGCCGCTACTCTGAACCGAGGTAGCTGTTCATCGGAATTCTCGGTGTCGTTATGAGGGATCTAGGACGCCGGGCAGCTAGTAGACAGATGGTCATTTTGCACACATATGCCGCTTAGACGGGCCGTCATGACGGACAAATGATCATCCGTAATGAATGACGGACGTCGTTGACAAACACGAAGGATGTAAGTAAGTTAAGTAGGTAAGTAAAAAAAAATATTTCACAATCAGGGGACAGTACAGTGATACATATTTTGTTTAAAATAACATCTTTAAAATATAAGAATAGGTACATAGTACCTCCGGCCCCCATGACAGGAAAAGGATGTAACACCACGTGACTCCCTATAGCTAACGAGCTACATGGAGTCGCTGGTTTTAAACCAGACCCAATACAAAAATAATCTTACAACAAAAAACAATGCAGCAATTAAATCCTGAATCTAAACATAAAAACATCAAACTAAATAACACATAAAACACATAGCTACCCAGACACTTGTCAAGTTCAAAAAACAAAACACAACAAGCACAGAACACATTAAGGACCAATCAACCACAAACAAAACACAACAAAGCAAAGCACAAAACACACTAAGCCAACCAGATGTAATTCCAGCTCAGTGCTGGTGGTTCGAAGGTTTACCATTCACCTCGTCACTACCCGCGAGTCAGACTATCACCCTCGTCTATTCCCCCACGAGCTGCGCCCCTGGCGTCGTGTATAACCCGCGATTCAAGCGGACGGGAGTGGAAGGGGTGGCACTCAAGAATATTGCTCGTAACAGGCGGTAGTAAAGCCGGCTGTCTCGCCAATGTTTATGCTGCTTCACGCAACTGTGACGCCGTAGAAGGAGCACACGTGCGCTGGGACAAAGTAATTTGGCTTATTAGTTTTAAATTTTAATTTAACGTGATGACACCGAACACCCGGTGGCAAAGATTTAAATCGATAGATAGCGCTCAAGAGTTCGTCACCGATTAGAGGTAACGGTGTGTGTGACTTCATGTACTGTAGTCAATAAGAATCGCATCAAAAACTGCTTCATGTTAACAAAACGCTAACGCCATGCACTCGCGCATTGGCGTGTTAGGTTCCGTTCCGTGAAACGACATCTCAACACGCGCGTGTCGCTGCACCTGATGCGAAGTAGCCGCATGCAGTCCTTTCATTGGTGACATTGTCTGTAGTGAGTCATGTTAGACTATGCTCTATCTATCGATTTAAATCTTTGCCGGGTGGCATATTTCCAATATCTAATACGGAAATTTATTTGTTTTTTATTTCCTTTGGCGATTGTCTTTTTGAGAAATTTTATCCAGCGCCATAGTGATTCGTTGTCAGGTGCGTTCATTTTAAAAAGTGTGACAGAAACAACATACAGACAACTGAGAAACACTCGTTATTGTTGTTATGTTGTTTTGTTTATGCTCGCTGCCAGCGTCACTAGCTACGGAACCCTGAAACACGTGATAGACACTATTCGAAATAGCTCTGCCTCCCCCTCAGAGTTCCACCCTCTGTGCTACAGTTGGTCGCAGCGAGTGAAGGTATTCACGTCGCTTATGTTTCACGGTTTCGTGGCCACAGCCCCGAGGCACCGCTGCTAATTCAAAGCCTCTACAAACTTGCGTGGTAATATTAGAATTACGTTTATAACGTATTACGGTTCGCTCTTTGGTATTACGCTTGTAATACGAGGAGTGAAGAGTTTTAAAACTATGTGATTTGATTAAGGTCATCTTTATATTAGGGTTCCGTATTGGAAAGCGCGACATGTGGCGTCGTTACACCTATGAGCATCGGCGATTCTTTATTCTTTATTTAGCATTCGTATGGTAGTACACGTTTGAAATTTCCTATTTCATTTTTATTACAATCCGGTTCGATTACACTCACTCACTGTATACGGCACTGCAAGTCGCTTCCGTTATTCAAAAAACACTTAAAGTTGTACTATCTCCGTCAGTGTGAAGTCAAAAGCTAAAAAATCCTTTAATTCTGAATGGACAAGTATGTATGTATATATTTAGGTATTATGTATTATATAAATTGTAATTCATATGTATTTAATTTAATCTATAAATAGTAATTTATACGTTTAATTAACTAGTATGTACTTATATGTAGTGTATATTATAGTATATTATAGTTATTTTCCTTATATTATATTTTACATTCCCACACTCAAGTCTTTTGCTACTACCTACTTATATCTCGCAACATACGACTCTCAAACATCCAAAGGTTGACTGGGAGAAATCCCTGTAAGGGATAAGTCCGCCTTTGCCCCTCATGTAAATTTCTTATTGTGTGTTTATGTTAAATGTTTTTTGGAGCAATAAAGTATTTCTATCTATCTATCTATCTACACTCACCAAGATAAACCGGCAAAATACTTCGCAGTGTTTTTTTTAAGTCTTCGATTAGAATACTAACAATAGATACCGCTTACAGTGTTAAAATACAGTTTGAGAGCTAGAATAACTATAATTAAAGCTCGATAATTCTGACAACATAAAATCAAAAGTAACGGTAAAAATCAAATTTGGTGTAATAGAGCCTTTGTCAGAACTTACAGAAATCATAAACGAAACGACACCTGAAAGACATTGCGGCTCCTTTCGTGAGCACTCGGCTCGAAACTAAACGTAACAAAAACGACATGCGCCGCCTCAACAAGGGTTAATATATAGAAGATGCGTCGCGTAGTGACGCATCTTCTATAAATTAACCCAGGTAATTTTTTTTAAACCACCAAAACATCACTCATACCACTTTCGTTCGAGCCGAAGTCTGTCGAAGTGTGCACGAAAGTAGCCGGCAATGTCTTTCATGTGGCGCACCGAATCATCAACGATGTAACGACAGAGCAAGAAAACGCCGTACGCTACCCTGCGGATGTAGTCAACCGTGTATGGTAATTTGAAAAACCTATTCAGAAGATTCGTTCCCTCGAAACGACCCGAACAAAACGGAATATCAAATATTTAGATAGGCAGATAATTGCGAGAGTTAAGAAAGAATAAAAGCATCGTACACGCGGCTCGGCGGTGGTGGCGCGGGAGCTGGTGGTGTAAATATTTTAGGGCCTTCAGGCGCAAGCAGGAAAACATTCTAGAGCTATTTCGGCATTGAGTTAAAAGATCCGAGAAGTGCTATGCGATTTCAAACGTCTTAGCTAGCAGGATGCGACTATTAAACTCGAAAACGACTGAACCGGCTCCAGAGGCGGCGCAAGGCGTGGGCGACGTGGGCGACCGCCCACGGCCTCGCGGCCCGAGGGGCCTCGCGCCTCGAGAGTTCATGCAGCTTTGATTCATGAAAAAACATTCAGCTAAATCTATTAAAAGAGACCCCGAGTAACATGTTTAGACATGTTTAAAAGGCAAACTAAACCTTGCTATAAAGCTTTTATCCGACACGAGATGGGAAAGCAGGACAGATGCAGTGAATATTGCAATAATGCAGTGGCTGTATTATTGCGATTTGATGATGTTGTTGAATGTATTGAGTATTGGCAAAATTGATAGGGCCTCGCAAAAGTTATCTTGCCCACATCAAATTAAGTAAATGCCCCGCCCGTCTCATACGAACAGTCATACATGTGAGCCGGTGGCTCACATGTATGACTGTTCGTATGAGACATTGACATTTAAGCGTCCTCCCTTGCTCAAAAGTGACGCGCAAAGCCCCATCTCTGTCTGTATTGCACCATGCCTGTCGGTAACACCGGCGGCGCAAGACAGAGATGGCGCTTGGTTTGCACATCATGTTTGTGAAAATGTCCTCGTGCAAACGATAATCAAACATCCAAAAGTTAACTGTGAGAAATCCCTGTAAGGCATAAGTCCGCCTTTGCCCCTCACGTAGAATACTTATCGTTTATTACTGTTAAATGTTTTGGAGCAATAAAGTAATAGATCGCACGTCGTACGATGCAACCTGTGCTAGACGTCGGTACAAGTGTGCGTGCACACACACGCAGTATTGTGATACGTGACACGATCCCTACGAGGATGCTATCGCGCGCTCGCCCCCACCCGCCCACAGATGACAAGAACGAGCGAGAAAGACGTCATGCGGCGCGTTTGCCGTCTTTCCGCCCACTCCCATCACCAACAGGCAAACGAGAACGAGAACGCGATACCACCGCACCGTCACACGTTCCTATCCGTGACAGCATGGCTTCGTAACACGCCATAACATGCTCAGGCGAAACAAACAACAACGTTTGTCACTGTCACTCTTTATAACAGCAACCGGGCATGCTGCACACACGCGTCACCGACTCGATACTTGCGTGCGTTCAACACGCGCCGCACACGCCGTATGAAGCGGCTGTCCGTGAAATCTGCATTATATGCAGGTCTCTTGGAGAACATATTTTTTCGGGAGTGATGTATGGGATGGGCCAATCTATAAAATAGATATCAATGTATCTATCTATCTATCTGTCTCTTTTTCCGCGTGGTCTGGAAACAGAGTTATGCTTAGTTGATAAAATAGTTAAGTAATACTCACAGATTTTAGCGAATTGTTTAACTGTGCTAATACTGTGTAGGTCAAACCTAACACTTATTCCGCAATATAAATTCTACATATGTCTCATTCTCAAAGAATACTCTTTAAGGCCCAGCGACAAGTGGCGACTTGCATGCGCAAACAGTTTGTGCAAACATTTGTGCAAATAACATGTGCGGCGTCCACACGATAGCGACTTGCATACGCAAACAGTTTGCGCAAATGACATATGCGGCGTCCACGTGATCACAAGATGTCCGGTTGGTGCAAACCCGTCCAAGGTGTGCACATAACGGTTTGCGCATTATTCCGTTATGTATGTCGTATTAATCTACATTTTTCTTGCGCTTTTTCTTTTCTTTTAGTTCCCGTACGAGCAAATTAGCGTCTGTGCAAGCCATATATTTGTTTAGACGAACTTGCTTCCCTTATCCCTCCTCCTCCTGTTCGCCTTGACCAAACCGGCCATACCCTCGCGGAACACCCCTTCGTAGTCGACAGAAGAGTTCTTCGAACTGCACGATTCTCTAGATCGTTCTTGTGCCGCACTGCAAAGGTGTGGAACGGGCTCCCAGGGAATATCTTTCCCCACTCCTACAATTTACGGATCTTCAAATTGCTAGTTAATATCCTTTCCCCAGCAACACTAGTCCATCTCCAAGCCGGACTGGCACCTCCTCGGCGGTGAAATTGGCTGCGCCTAAGGCTTCGACCTCGGGCAGAGCTACCCGGTTCGGAAGCAACAAAAAAAAAGTCCGTACATGCATGCTGGCGCAAATTATAATTTGTGCAAGTGCATAATATTGGCCGTGTAGACCGACCTTAAAGTCCCCGTACGCTGCAAACCTCCCGCTTAATTCTGCCACTCCAACTACAATGTCGGAGTGAGGACTTGACGGAGTAATCTAGACCAGCGTTGATAAGACCTAAGTCCCGTCTAAAGTGAACTTCAGGCCTTGCCTCAAGTGTTGATTAAATCCTATTGATCACTGAGCGTAGGGACGCAATAAATCGTCTTTGCGATCAAAATCGTTTCTTTGTCACACCGCTAGGGTATGGAAGTGTCTTCCGGCGAGTATGTTTCCCGTATCGTGTTAACATGCTTAGACAGCCCAGGAACAGTTCCCCTAATCTGCTGGCATGGCGCCTCTATGGGCGTGGTTTTGCGGGAGAAATTTTGACTGGACCATTGGTCCCTCGGCACAGCCACCCATGTTGGTAACCTAGTGCGCCAACAATCGAGAGTGTGAAGGATGATGCTGGAAGAGTCGGAAGGAGGGGGGGGGGGGGGGGGGGGGGGGGGTGTTATCGATCCGAGAAGTGGCCAATCAGACGTGGTGCTTCCAGAGCATAAATTTAATAACACTTTTCAGTTTTTAATGTTGTGTGTTTACAATAATTATAATGTAATGTTGAAGGAAATATACAATATTTCTTATTTCTTTTTTCTATCGTGTGGGACCGGTACTTAACAATAATAGAAGTGGGCTGCATCTCTCTCCGTCCATACATACATACATACATAGCGTCACGCCTGTTTCCCGGTGGGGTAGGCAGAGACAACTCATCTCTCTCCGTGCATGTCGTAAAAGACGACTAAGGGATAAAAACTAGATGCCGCGCTAAAGAGCGAAATGCCAGCCATCTATCACCTTGGCACGGTATTGCCACCGAGTCATGCAGCTGATGGATCTTCGTGTCTTACTTGCCGCTTGATATTTATCTTGTCCTAATACTTAGCTAGACGTGGTGGTCGATGTTGTGCTGTTATTTATCAGAGTCCATGCAGTACAACGCTAATTACTCTGTTTACCCCGATTTTCGCTATTCAGCGTGTGGTATGTATAATAATAAGTTAATTGCAAGACATACGATTATGCATTTCTACACCTCAGCAAAAAGGTCTTTTTTTATGGAAACTGACACGGTTGGCTACATCACCTACAACTTCCGTGATGAGAGCCCATAACATCGGGTGAACTTGGTGCCACATCAGTGCTTCCCTTCGTTCGTGCCGGCTACACTGAACTGGACGGAAAACACAACCTATTTACATAGCCATTTCGACCGACCTTTCATTCAGTGCGGTGGTAGCAACCCACCCAACCCACATGGTATGTTTTATTTCGAAACGGGAGGCGCGCTGATTTGGTGTCCCAAGGCTCACTGGTCGGTGAAGCCTTAATACTAAACTGAGAATAACATAAGAGGCCATGGTGAAACAGCAATGTAGACCAAGTTTTGCAATTTTAAATATTGATGTAGAGAAACAGAGATCAAGTACAGTCTCGGCTCCTTCAAGAGGGGCGTGAATAGGCACCTGTCAGGCCGGAATGGCATTCGCAACCCCGCATATGACTGAATGTACATGAGCGTCGTTAGACACCTTATGGGTGGCTAAGCGCCACATGTCGCTTTATCAATAAAAAAATTAAATAACATTTAAAGTAAAGCGCCATCTAAGATGAAAAAAAAATACAAAAAATTAAAATTAAAACTACAGATTTTTTCTTGTATGGGATTGCACATGCACATCTGTTTAATTTTTTATTGTAAGCTCGACATAATATAGCGCCGAGGCACCCATGAGCTGTCTAACGGCGCCCATGGACATTTCGGTCGCATGCGGGAGTTGCGAACGCCATGCCGGCCTCACAGTTGCCCATTCACGCCCCTCTTGAAGGACCCGAGACTGTACATGGAGAGAAATATATGAGCAGGGAGAGCGTTTCAGAGTTTACCGGCATCCGCCCAGTCAAAAATCAATTAACAAGGCAGACAAAAAGATTGTCTTTGATTTTATACAAATTTGACACGGCATATAAAGAGACACGCATCAGAAAACCTGCCCACATTTTTCATCGTTCGACACAAGAACGGTTTTGAAAAAATGTAGGTTCTGGATAAATATTGGCATACAACTTGTGCCTTACCTGTTCCGTTGCTATCTAGTCTACTCAGCACTTTCTAATGGACATAAAAAGACAAGACCATCAAAACGACCCGCATGTATTTTTAAGATTCGCTGCGAAAGAGCAAACGAACATTCTGTGGAAAGCACTAGGTAAGTAGATTTGTACTATCTGGCGCGTGCAGGGCAAGTTTAATTTCCTGAATGCTCTACTGGCTCGCAGCGAACTGTTGTTGTAAATATTTGAGCTCCTGAAACGTCCGAGGAGCGAATGCTGGCGGACGGAATACGTTGCGCGAAATTCAGACGTCGAATTACGGGAGCGCGAAATACGGACGGACTGCGATCGAATTGAATATCGAATACGGTTAACGCTTTTGTGGACTCGCATATTCGGTTGTAGTGTTCTGTAAATATTTATTTTTGATGTGAAATGTTTATCTAGTCAACTAATATAGGTATGTCATAAACTGTTTAGTGTCTCGCTCGCACAACAACTCTTTCAATCACACAGAAACTACTCGCACCAGCCGGCCAAAGCAGCACACAGCACACAACAAACAAAGCCGCTCGGAGTATGCTTAGGTATTGAGTATAAATAATGATGATGATTGTCACAAAAGTTTAAAAACAAATTTATAAATCTATAAAATCAGGCCATTTACTTCACGAATAGTAATGTATAAATAATAGACGGCGACAAAACTGCTTTTGAGGATAAGCCTAGTAGGCTTCGCAGAACTTGAAATTATTGTAAAATATAGAAGTATAAATAAATTAATAAAAAAATTCACAGATCCCGTGCAACCACGACTTGAAGGGACATTGAAAATGAACCTAGCTATTATTGATTATCCGCTACGAATAAATGATTACAAAAAAATGTTGGTAATATAAAAAAAACAAAAAAAATGTTTGTAATATTTTTACGGCATCTTGTAGCCCTTCGAATTCCACCGTCTTTTGAGCCCTGGTGGGCCCTCGTACCTCGAACCTGCGACGCCATAGGTTGTAGAGGTACCTAGGCAGCGCATGTGCGCCGCCTAGGTACCTCTACAACCTAAGGCGTCGTACCATCTTAAAGCCCTTAGAATTCCGCGTCTTTTGAGTCCTAATAGATCCTCGTATCTCAAACCTGCGAAGTTCCACGGGACTGTAACACTTTCAGCGAAAATAGGGCCCTGCTAAAGCGATCGAATTTTTTTTTAACATTAAATTAGTGAAATCTAACATGGGGCCCTACTGAAGCTATCGAGCAAAATTGTAACATTAAACTAATTATGAAAATCGTTTAAATAAAAAAAAAATAGTTATAAAAAACTAAAACCCGGCTACGAAAAAGCAAATTATGAAAATAGTTTAACTATAACTAAAAATAACAAAATAATGTTTTCCATATAATTTATCAGATACAGCAATTCTCTTTTTATATTGATTTTACCTTAGCACTAACTCTATAAATTTTGATAACTTTATTATTTTTAACGTTCTAAATATAGAGCCGTGGTCGGGCGTTCTTCGTTCAACAAGACAAGTGAGGCCGTCGTCGTGCATTATTAGAGCGCGGAACTTAGGACGGCCATCGCCATTGTGTCATACTGGCATCTTTTTGTAAGATCAGTCAGAGCCAATCTAAAATTATTATAAGTAGATACATAGGTACATACCGAACGTCAACGGCTATAATGCACAACCTATGTATCTACTTATAATAATTTTAGATTGGCTCTGACTGATCTTACAAAAAGATGCCAGTATGACACAATGGCGATGGCCGTCCTAAGTTCCGCGCTCTAATAATGCACGACGAGGGCCTCACTTGTCTTATTGAACGAAGAACGCCCGACCACGGCTCTATATTTAGAACGTTAAAAATAATAAATTTATCAAAATTTATAGAGTTAGTGCTAAGGTAAAATCAATATAAAAAGAGAATTGCTGTATCTGATAAATTATATGGAAAACATTATTTTGTTATTTTTAGTTATAGTTAAACTATTTTCATAATTTGCTTTTTCGTAGCCGGGTTTTAGTTTTTTATAACTATTTTTTTTTTATTTAAACGATTTTCATAATTAGCCTTTACGTAGTCGGGTTTTAGTTTTTTATAACTTATTTTTTTGTTATTTTAGGCTTTTTTAAAAACTGTTTGCATACTTTAAATGTTGTATGTAACTCGTATATTGATTTTTTTTATGGAATCTGACACATCACCTACAGGCTACAACATCCGTGACGTCAGCCCATAACACCGGGTGAACTTGGTGCCACGTTAGTGCTTCCCTTCGGTCGTACCGGCTACACTAAATACATAGCCGTTTCTACCGACCTTTCATTCAGTGCGGTGCGGTGGTACCAACACGGGCGGGTTAAACCCTACCACCCAGTAATAAAAGAAGGAAGTCATATCCCTTAGTCGCCTTTTACGACATACACGGGGAGAGATACAGTGGGGCTATTCTTTTATATAAGTACCGGCCCCACACGGTACAAAATTGATACTATCCGTCCGTTTATTTGTCGTGATCTTTATTTGAAATAAACCCTACCACCCAGTAATAAAACCCGACTACTGAAAAATCACGCTCTAAAAAGTATGAAACAAGAAAATGTTCTCATCTGAAATTGTTATGTACAAACTATTCAATATTTTATCGTCTATTAAATAAACAACTTACACGTAATATATTTTAATGTATTTAATAAATATTCATAGTGTGGTTCAGAGGATAGCCGTGGTCGTATGCCACTTTGCCCTATAGGGTAGGTGGCATACGACCACGGCTATCCTCTGAACCACACTATGAATATTTATTAAATACATTAAAATATATTACGTGTAAGTTGTTTATTTAATAGACGATAAAATATTGAATAGTTTGTACATAACAATTTCAGATGAGAACATTTTCTTGTTTCATACTTTTTAGAGCGTGATTTTTCAGTAGTCGGGTTTTAGTTTTTAAACTTATTTTTTATTTTAATTATTTTGGGGATATAACTTCGTGATAAAGTATTTGCAGAGCCGTTTTACATGTTTTGTTTGTTTAGGTTTTATTGTTTTATAATTTTAACATGTGTACTATAGTCCATAAGGGCGAGATGGGTTCAGGTAAACGATAAACTGACTTGAAGAAAGTAAGTAACAAAGGACGAGGCCGAAGGCCGAGCTGCGTTCAGGAAGACGACAAACTTTCTCGAAGAAAGTAAGCAACTATGGGCGAGGCCGAAGGCCGACCGGCGCTCAGGAAGAGGATGAACCATCTTTAAGAAAGTAAGTAACTGAGGGCGAGGTCGAAGGCCGAGCTGCGTTCGGGAAGACTATAAACCTTCTCGAAGAAAGTAAGTAACAAAGGGCGAGGCCGAAGGCCGAGCTGCGTTCAGGAAGACGATAAACTTTCTCAAAGACAGTAAGTAACTATGGGCGAGGCTGAAGGCCGAGCTGCGTTCAGGAAGACGATAAACTTTCTCGAAGACAGTAAGTAACTATGGGCGAGGCTGAAGGCTGAGCTGCGTTCAGGAAGACGATAAACTTTTTCGAAGACAGTAAGTAACTATGGGCGAGGCTGAAGGCCGAGCTGCGTTCAGAAAGAGGATAAACCATCTTTAAGAAAGTAAGTAACTGAGGGCGAGGCCGAAGGCCGAGCTGCGTTCGGGAAGACTATAAACCTTCTCGAAGAAAGTAAGTAACAAAGGGCGAGGCCGAAAGCCGAGCTCCGTTCAGGAAGACGATAAACTTTCCCGAAGACAGTAAGGGCGAGGCCGAAGGCCGAGCTGCATTCAGTAAGAGGATAAACCATCTTTAAGAAAGTAAGTAACTGAGGGCGAGGCCGAAGGCCGAGCTGCGTTCGGGAAGACTATAAACCTTCTCGAAGAAAGTAAGTAACAAAGGGCGAGGCCGAAGGCCGAGCTGCGTTCAGGAAGACGATAAACTTTCTCAAAGACAGTAAGTAACTATGGGCGAGGCTGAAGGCCGTGCTGCGTTCAGGAAGACGATAAACTTTCTCGAAGACAGTAAGTAACTATGGGCGAGGCTGAAGGCTGAGCTGCGTTCAGGAAGACGATAAACTTTTTCGAAGACAGTAAGTAACTATAGGCGAGGCTGAAGGCCGAGCTGCGTTCAGGAAGAGGATAAACCATCTTTAAGAAAGTAAGTAACTGAGGGCGAGGCCGAAGGCCGAGCTGCGTTCGGGAAGACTATAAACCTTCTCGAAGAAAGTAAGTAACAAAGGGCGAGGCCGAAGGCCGAGCTCCGTTCAGGAAGACGATAAACTTTCCCGAAGACAGTAAGGGCGAGGCCGAAGGCCGAGCTGCATTCAGTAAGAGGATAAACCATCTTTAAGAAAGTAAGTAACCGAGGGCGAGGCCGAAGGCCGAGCTGCGTTCGGGAAGACTATAAACCTTCTCGAAGAAAGTAAGTAAAAAAGGGCGAGGCCGAAGGCCGAGCTCCGTTCAGGAAGACGATAAACTTTTTCGAAGACAGTAAGTAACTATGGGCGAGGCCGAAGGCCGAGCTGCGTTCAGGAAGAGGATAAACCATCTTTAAGAAAGTAAGTAACTGAGGGCGAGGCCGAAGGCCGAGCTGCGTTCGGGAAGACTATAAACCTTCTCGAAGAAAGTAAGTAACAAAGGGCGAGGCCGAAGGCCGAGCTGCGTTCGGGAAGACTACAAACCTTCTCGAAGAAAGTAAGTAACAAAGGGCGAGGCCGAAGGCCGAGCTGCGTTCAGGAAGATGATGAACTTTCTCGAAGACAACCCCGACCATCTTTAAGAAAGTAATTAAAAAAGGGCGAGGCCGAAGGCCGAGCGGCGTTCGGGAAGACTATAAACCTTCTCGTAGACAGTAAGTAACTAAGGGAGAGGCCGAAGGCCGAGCTGCGTTCGGGAAGACTATAAACCTTCTCGTAGAGAGTAAGTAACTATGGGCGAGGCCGAAGGGCGAGATGCGTTCAGGAAGAGGATAATCCTTTAAAGAAGTTACATAGTTACTTACTGTCTTCGAGAAAGTTTATCGTCTTCCTGAACGCAGCTCGGCCTTCGGCCTCGCCCTTTATTACTTATTTCTTCGAGAAGGTTTATAGTCTTCCCGCACGCAGCTCGGCCTTCGGCCTCGCCCTCAGTTACTTACTGTCTTTAAGAAGGTTTATCTTCTTCCTGAACGCAGCTCGGCCTTCTGCCTCGCCCTTAGTTAGGTACTTATTTTCTTTGAGTAGGTTTATCGTCTTCCTGAATGCAACTCATTTACAAACTTTCGCGTTTATAATATTAAGATGGTTTAAGTAGGATGTATTTGGGTAGGTTTGGAATGAGGCCGAGTACCGTGTGGGGCCGGTACTTAAAAAGAATATCCCCAATGCATCTCTCTCCATGCATGTCGTAAAAGGCGACTAAGGGATAAGGACAAGATGCCGTGCTAAAGGGCGACAGGCTCGCCACCTCTCACCTTGGCACGGTACTTCCACCGAGTCATGCAGCAGGTGGGTCTTCGTGCCATACTTGCTGCTTGATCGATTTAATCTTGTTCGAATACTTTGCGAAACGTGGTGGTCTGGTCGGTGTTGTGCTGTAATTGACAAGAGTTCTTGCAGCACAACACCGATTACTCTGCTTACCCCGATTGTCGGGATTCAGCGTGTGTGATATGTATGTATATATGTATGGAATGAGGCCTGATTTTATTATTTATTTTATTTAGAAATTATTCCTAATTATCGGGTGCATGCAAGCAAATCCGAAAGCAGTAGCTAACAATATATATATATTTTTGATATGTGCTAATTAAGCCCTTTCATTTGATACCCAACACGGCATCATAAAAAAAATTTTTTTTTTTAGATCATGACTTTTTGTCATCTAGAGGGCGCCATAGTCAATTTTGTGTGACGTCACATAGCCTATAACCAGCGGGCGATCAAGACGCTTTCAACGATACCTCATTTGTCAAATTGTGATAAGTAGTTTAGAAGTTATGAGGGAACAGATGAACATACATACATACATACATACATACATACATACATACCGGTCAAACACATAACCCTCCTTTTTGCTTCGCCGTAGTCGGGTAAAGAAGGAAGTCATATCCCTTAGTCGCCTTTTACGACATACACGGGGAGAGATACAGTGGGGCTATTCTTTTATATAAGTACCGGCCCCACACGGTACAAAATTGATACTATCCGTCCGTTTATTTGTCGTGATCTTTATTTGAAACTAAAGTTTTCTGCAAATAGCGCATGAGTGAGTACCTACATATATATACAAATTATGTATAGTTGAACGATGTATAGTCTTGAAGTAAAATGAAAAGTCAGTCAGAGCAAGACCGAAGACTGAGATGTGTAAGTACACGATTTTCTTTGTCTATGTAAGTAAATATATCTGGCTGGGGTGAAGCGGATTCGGGAAGTAAGTAAACCAATCAGTTCAAGGCCGAAGACCGAGGGAGGTTTCAGGTTGTACATAGTTGAATAATGTACTCACTCGAAGCAGGTAAGCCACTAAGGCGAGGCCAAAGCTACTGATATTATTTTTATAGTAAGCGCGACATGTGGCGCCGAGCCACCCATAAGGTGTCTAGCGATGCCCATGAACATTCGGTAGCATGCGGAGGCTGCCAATGCCATGCCGGCCTGACAGGTGCCCAGGTTGAAGGACCCGAGACTGTACTTGGGGGAAAATATTTATCTCTGTTTGTATTTCAACAGGCTCTGATTTAGCTATGTATTCCTACGGAGTTGCAGTGGTTTTAGATCGCGGGACATTTGGGAGTCACCTACTATTCGCACGGCTCGACGCTGGATCGAGTCCAGAGGCGCCAGCTGGTATTTGACTGAGCCATCCCATAGGTGCGAGCAGTACCCCAAGCAGGACCGAATCTGTGATTTATACGGCCTTGCCCTCGATGTCACGCCGTAAGTTTAGATCGTGCGAAAATTCGACTCGAAGGACCCCGAGGTGGTCGCAAAATTTAAGTGACGTGCCTTGGTAGGAAGGAGCTGGTGTGAACACCGCTCTCTTCGCACTGAACGCGCAAACTTGTATCTTGGAGGTATTTAACTTGACCAACTTGCTACGGCCCATTCGGAAATAGAGCCGAGTGTTTGCTCAAGTTCAGACACAAGTCTTCGCCTCTTCTCATCCACATCCCGCCTAGTTGAAGGGTAACTGGTGTAGAACCCGTGTTCCGTACTCTCGTATGCATAACAATAATATATATTTTTTTTTTTATGGAACCTGACACGGTTGGCTACATCACCTACAACATCCGTGATGTCAGCCCATAACACAGGGTGAACTAGGTGCCATGTCAGTGCTTCCCTTCATTTCGCGCCGGCTACACTGAACTGGACGGAAAACACGAACTATTTACATAGCCGTTTCGACCGACGTTTCGCTCAGTGCGGTGGTACCAACCCGGCCGAGCTAAACCCTACCACCTAGTAAGGTAAGAAGGGAAGGGACCTACAGTTTAACGTGGTATCCGAACCACGGTCAGCCTCCAACAGTCGGGCGGTCATCCATCAGTAGGCTGACGATCCCTTAGTCGACTTTTACGACATGCGACGGGGAGAGATGCAGTGGGGCTATTCTTTTTAAGTACCGACCCCACACGGTACACCTACACTACATATTATGCTTACACTAGGTACCTACATGGACATTTAATACCAATTTTAGCATAGTACTGTATCTAATAATAATATTATATATCTATATAAAATTTGCGGTAGATCAGTGAGTAAGTATGTAGGTAGGTATATTACCAACAATACCATGTCGCTTCTTCGCGTCGCAGTCGCGTCGACCGAAACCGCGGGGGCGCGCGGCGCGGTGCGCGGGCGACCACGCTTCATCGCGAATAATCGCGATTCATACATGCGCCACACATTTGGCTCTATTTCTCTGTATACATAAGTTTAATAGATAGCAAAGTATATATTTTCGGAATCGTAATTTAATTATCTTTAATTTGATACCCCACTCAATATATTTTGAAAAAGTAATTTGACATTTTGAGGCCGTGCGTCCGCCATTTTGAATTTTGAAAATTGTTATATAGCCTATGACACTCCCGTGAATAAGACAAATCCACTGGCGCAAGAATTATTCAAATCGGCCCAGTACTTTAGGCTGTAGAGTGGAATATAGATAGTCACATACATACATACATACATACATACATACATACATACACGCCAAACTCATAACCCTTCCTTTTTTGGCTTCGCCGTAGTCGGGTAATTAGTGAAATCTAACAGAGTGTCAACGCGCACAGTTCTGACATTTTCTTGATTCAACTGAACGCGTAATTTTTCGATCGAAAATTTTAAATTTTTATCGATTTCCAAAAAAAAAAATTTTCAAAACCAATTTTTTTTTTTAACCAACTTTTCCAAAATATTTTTAAATCATCTTAAATCCCTTCGAATTCCGCGTCTTTTCAGCTCTCATACGTCCTCGTGGCCGCACGCGAGCCGCCCGCCGCGTGATATCGCACCTCGCGCCGCGCAAAACTCGCGGCTAAGGGCACCTCTACAGCCTCAACCGTCACCAATATCGAAAAAAGTGTAATGACATAAAATGTTCCCCGTCTCAACATCTCTAGACATGTCTCTCAGATTTTCGACCTCGTTCAGGAGATATCGAAGATATTCCAAGGGAAGGTGTTAAAAAATCAAGGTTTTTTTTTTTGGTTTTTTTCATTTTTCGAAAAAAGTTTTCGCCTTTCCAAAAAAAATTTTTCACCATCTGAAATTCATTGAAATTCTGCGTCTTTTGAGCCCTCATACGTCCTCGTGGCCCTAAACCACTATATACCACGGGGCAAACAAACTTTCAGCGAAAATGGGGCCCTACCGGAGCGATCGAAAAAACATTTTCAATGTTAAAATTGGTTGTCTGTAAAGTCGGTTTACGGACGATAGTTTTACGTGATGACGTGGAATAATCGTAGTACATAGACCAAAGATCAGTAATTTCTATTTCCAGTAGAAAGATTAATCATCTTGTGACTGGCCATCAAAACTTCTGTTGTCTGATCTTGACAGTTTTACTTCTTAAGACGTTTTCATGGTAACTTTGAATATCAATGTGACACGCTTTCGTGCGTGCAGCCGGTGCTCATCAATTTATAAGACGTGACTTAATCACGTCAAAAATGAGGACATACCGGAAGCCAGGGTTTCCTAGAATAGCGGTACCGTTACATATCTGCGGTAATGTAGCCGTGAATGACGTCACTAAAACGTTGTCTTTGTAAAAAAATTGGCATGATTCATATAAAGAGCGTTGTCTGACATCGTAACGTCAAAGAGCGATGTCGCCACGCTATATTGTCTACATAGACAACGTTTCAGTGACGTCATTCACCGTTACATTACGACGGCAATGTAGTGTCAACGCTATCATAAGAAAACGTAGCGTTACCACCGAATAAATGCTTTATACCCATTGACTTATGTATTAATAGACTTCACATCAAAATACGCTCGATCGGTTCCTACCAGTGATATTATATAAGTCAATGGTTCCTACTGACATAAGCCAAACGGTGGATGGTGGCGCCTAACTCTCCGTTGAATGTTCGCCGAAGGCAGTTAGGGGAGCTCTTCAGAAAAATGCGGTGGTGGACTGTACTTTCGGTTTAATAAATGAAATTATGTAACGTAATGACATGAATGTAAGTGTAAGAGCGCGGTGCGTGCGCTCGCCGTCGCGGTGGTTGGCAGAATGTCGGTAGGCTGCGACGGAGAGGGGAGCTGCCGCCGCCGCCCGTCGCCCGCGCACCTCCCCGCAGTACCGTGTGCCTAGTGGTCGACGGTGCGGAGACTAGTGGTCGCGTGAACATCCTCCCCGCCTTGGAGCGATGGATCCAACTGAATGTCCTCCATGGGTAGTGGGCACAGCCGAGTGACTGCTCTTCTGAGGGTGCCGCTCCGAGTCTTGATGTCCGCAACCCGCGCGACTCCGTCGGAGCCTGGGAACAGCTGGACGACCCGGCCGAGCAGCCATCTCAGTGGAGGTAGCCCGTCCTCCTTGATGATGACCAGAGTTCCGTCCTTCAGCTCGCTACGTGATGTTTGCCACTTCGTTCGCCGCTGGAGCTCTGTAATGTATTCTTTATAATAGCGGTTCCAGAAGTGCTGTTTCAATCTCCCGATGCGCTCGTATCGCTGCAACCTGACGGTGGCGACCCTCAGTGACCTGAGGATGAGGCAACATCGTGAGAGATCGTTCGACATGGAAATGTGCAGGAGTGAAGAGAGAGTAGACACTAGGATTGGAAGGACACTAGGATTTGTTGAACGCGAATTTAAAATTGTACTTGGCCGAGAGTGGTGTACATTTCCCCATACGTGAGGTGAAATTATTGAAAACGAGTAGGTATTAAATTATTAGAAGTTGATAAAGTGAATGAGATCGGTGTTGATATACCTACGTATAATTTTATGTTATTTGATTTGAAAACGATTAACAAGTAGGAAAGTCTAAGTTTAAATGACGAATTGCCGCTATGTACTGGCAGTGCGATCATGTCGCTGACAAGCTCCAGGTGAAGGGCCAGAAGAGCAGACAAACTACAAATGGCGGTCAGCTATCGAAACTGACTCGCGATGCAAACTGAATTCAGTTATAGCGCTGCTCTGAAAGAAGTTCATCATTGATGAAAGAAAACTATTTTACTATCTAACTTAACAATAAAATTATTCATGAAAGATTATGTTTTCTGAAAATGGATGTTGGTACGAAAGGTTAAATTAATTTAAGAATATTGATTTGAATGTATAAATGTTATGTACGAGGTGAATGAACGTGTGAATGTTTTTATGAATGAGTAAATAAATATGTTATTACGAATGTGTTGTGAGTAATTTTGTGTACACAATGTGAATGAATGACACAATGTAACAGCAAAATAAATGTATGAATGTGTGAATATGTAGTGAATAGTTTTGTGTACACATGTGAGTGAGCGACACAATGTGACAACAAAATAATGTGTGTCATTTCATTATCAACGGATGAAAATGAAATGTATTTTACTAAGTCTTGCAGCGTACTTAGTAAATGTATTAGGTATTGCATGTACCTACATATGTAGATGCACCAGGCACTGTATGTACCTATGTATGTGCACCATGTAGGTATGTACCTTTGTAGTTTGTGTTCATAGAAAGAGCATTGTTTCAGCATTCTTTCTAATGAATACGCTGTCGTTTCGCCTACTCAAAGGAATCCCTTACTCGGAAGATGAATCCTTGAGGGGAAATGCGACTGCATGGCTGAGTGGATCAATCAAATCAACCAGTATGTGTTCATAGAAGTAGCATTGTTTCAGCATTCTTTCTAATGAACACGCTGTCGTTTCGCCTACTCAAAGGAGTCCCTTACTGGGAAGATGAATCCTTGAGGGGAAATGCGACTGCATGGCTGAGTGGATCAATCAAATCAACCAGTTTGTGTTCATAGAAGTAGCATTGTTTCAGCATTCTTTCTAATGAACACGCTGTCGTTTCGCCTACTCAAAGGAGTCCCTTACTGGGAAGATGAATCCTTGAGGGGAAATGCGACTGCATGACTGATCAATATGATTGACCGTTTGTATGTGTGCGTGTGTGGCGTGTGTGTGTGTGTGTGTGTGACGTGAGTATGTGTGTGTGTGACGCGTGTATGGGTGCTTGTAATGAATTATGATTATGAATGATGTAATGATAGGTTGCACTCACGCTTCCCTTGTGTTCAAGAAGTGTGAAGTATGTGTAGGTATGTAAGTATGTTTACCATTATTGAATTTTGTATGTTGGTCGGAGGCGATACTTTTTGAAACTAACCAACCGACCTTTGTTTTGTGAAATGAAGGTTTATGTTTACCAAAATATGCGGATACTAAGCACGATATTTTCCAATACAACATTGACCCTATTGGAGAGGGTGTGTTTATGAAACTATCGGACAGTTGTATGTGTAATGGAAGGGACGATCTTCTTGTGTCTATGAGGTGACACAACACGTGTGTGAATGAGGTATTGACTGAATGATGTAAGATATGAAACAACATGAGATGTATTTATTATATGTCTTTAGATGTGTACGTATGTTTTGATGCTCTTCTCTTACGAAGAGAAGGTTCCACTCACTGTCGTAGTTGTTAGAAGAAAAATCAATTGATTTGATAACCAATAATGCACTTTCCCTCAGAGCAACACGTAGATATTGTTAACACACATGTTTGTTGAAAATGTCGATTGTTTCAATATCATGGATTGGCGAGACAAATGTGTCTCTGAACTCGAGCCAGTTTTGACACTGACCAGAGAAATGAAGTAAGTCTGTTGTGGAAAGTTTTGTTATTGCTGACGGCTTGGCCCACCTGTACCACGGACACGGATACCTTCCTGAGAGCTTGCCAGCGACCGACCAGTCTCCGGCGCCGGCGCACGGTTCACGCTGGCTTGTGCAGTCGACACCGAAAGATAGTACTGGATGTCGACCTGTTCGCGTTCGACGTACTGGTTATCTGAAATATTAGACAATAGTTCGATTTCAGTCTGGAAGTAATCGTAATCCGAGCATACAGCAGCAATTTTAGCTAATAGAATTTCTATTTCATTGGTTTGCAGATCGCTAAGAGACACGCATGATTTAATAACTTCCAAAAAAGTCTTAAATTGCGATAAACGTACTGGTTATCTGAAATATTAGACAATAGTTCGATTTCAGTCTGGAAGTAATCGTAATCCGAGCATACAGCAGCAATTTTAGCTAATAGAATTTCTATTTCATTGGTTTGCAGATCGCTAAGAGACACGCATGATTTAATAACTTCCAAAAAAGTCTTAAATTGCGATAATTTCGCTTTATAGGAACCAACTATTTTAATATTTCCTTTGTAGTTACTCATTGTGCCTAAATTTAAATGTCTAATGTTAATTTATTTAATTTAATTTTGTAATTAAATGTATGTATATATTTTGTAATGTAAGCTAGGAAGCAATACGTAGGTACCTGATTAAGCAAGCAAAGCAAAAGCGATCTGAAACTGTAAGCAAAGCGATTAGTTTTCGTTTTAATCTATAAATTGCGATACTTAAATTTTGCGTTAACGGAATAGGTAGGCGACGCGCGACGACGTGCTCGTAGGTAGGCGCGCGCTGGAACCGGTTATCGGCGGCGGCGGCGCCCACCGCTGAACACGGAACGCCGAATCTGTGCGGGTAGACACAAAATGCAAGAACAGACATACACAAACGATAAAACGAAATAATGCTATTATGGATGAAGACTGGATGAAAGATTTAGATTGTATGATTGAACGGAATTTATTGTAAAGCTGATTGAATGACAGATATATTTAATTAATGAAGCAATTGTTTGCAAGCTGATTTTAAGATAGAATGAAGCAATGTACACAACTAAGCCAAATAAATGATTGTAAAGCAATAATCGTGCAAAGCGAGAATGAATATAGTTAATGAAATGAATGAATGAAATATTGTAGGAAAGATCATGAGAATGAATGGGAGAAGTGAGAAGATGGGAACGATCTCACGCCGCCGCTGATGTGTGAGTTGACTTGAGGTGGAGGCTGCCGCCGCGCCGCGCGAGCTGCGTGCTGCGCCGCGCTGGAGCGGTGCGCTGGTCGTGCTGGGCGTCGAGCTGGTTGCTGTCGACGTCGCCAGATGCGCTGCCACCCCACCTTGTCTCTTTCCGCGTTGCAGATTGATGTTCTGCTTGCTGGTGATTCTGCCGTGATGTTGTGGCGTGGTGGTGTTTCGCCTCGCGTGCACGCCGCGCTGCCGATCTCGGTAGGTCGCGCGCGCGGCCGATAGTAGCTGGGTACTCCGCGCCGCGTGCTGCTTGTCTCTTCGGTTCGAATGGACCATATGGTGGCGCCTAACTCTCCGTTGAATGTTCGCCGAAGGCAGTTAGGGGAGCTCTTCAGAAAAATGCGGTGGTGGACTGTACTTTCGGTTTAATAAATGAAATTATGTAACGTAATGACATGAATGTAAGTGTAAGAGCGCGGTGCGTGCGCTCGCCGTCGCGGTGGTTGGCAGAATGTCGGTAGGCTGCGACGGAGAGGGGAGCTGCCGCCGCCGCCCGTCGCCCGCGCACCTCCCCGCAGTACCGTGTGCCTAGTGGTCGACGGTGCGGAGACTAGTGGTCGCGTGAACAGTGGATCTCGAGTTCACGGTTTGTCAGTCGCACGCTCGCACGCTCGGCGAGCGCAGGCGCGTCGATCGTAGTTTTCTACAAATATAACGCCTACGTGTCCCTTGCGACACTGTAAAAATCGTACCTGAAAGAGAAACAAGGATGATGGCGTCACATATCACAAATAAATGCACGTATATTACGTAATTTCTAAAATATTTACAAATCGCCGAACGCGCAGACGACCGTTCGACGTTCCTTGGTAATACTCTATGTAGGTTATCCTTCACTTCAACAGCGCGGTCCTTGAACAACTTAACAAAGCGCTGCATTAGTTTACCGCTAGATGGCAATGATTCTTATTGAATACCAAATTCTCCTCCAATATTGTATAGAACGCTGAATCTATACCTTTAAAACATCATTATACCACGTTCCTGTAGGAACTAAATGCCGTGCTGGTGCTTCCTTGTTCGTGTCGTCTGTAAACATGGAATGTACGACAGTCTAGTTCTGTCCTTTCTACTTCTCCGTAGTACAGAGAGTTTGGTTCAGAGCAAAGGCGATGACTGGCTGTGTCCCGTGTACCGGAAATTACGGCGTTTGGCAGCCCTGATGCGCTGTCATTTTGCTACCTACGTTCGAATTTCGAACACCGTTGAACAGTCGGCTCTACAAATGGAAACACACCTGTAACACTTTTTCATGCCAACTCACTGCACATCTAGGGGTGTGACATTGTTCTAATTTCTAATTCAAGGCCTTGTCAAGGACTTATTACGTTAGGCAATTTCTTCCAGTCAAACCGGTGGACCTGCCAGGAGATACTATTAACGAGTGCGACATGATTTTGCAGAGTACAAAATAATTTATAAGGCCATCAGAGCAAGCGAGATTAAATGTGGGATATGTATTTTTCTAGAGGTATGCTAGGTGTGTGAAAGAAATGAAATCCCAACAACTGATATATGAGGGAAGCGGGGTGGCGCGGCGCGGATAGTCGAGCGGTAGAGGGAGCGCTGGCGCGCGGAGGCAGGTAATGCGCGCGGACGACTGCGGCGCGACGCGTGTACCGACGTCGGCGGCTGACGGTCGACTAACTCAGTTGAGGCTGGATGTCTTCAACTCGATGGAACATGGCACACTGTCAGAGTGCACTCTCTTGTAAGAATTACATATATCACGATAGACACAAACGCGAAATTATCACTAAACATTCTTATAAACAATAAGTATAATAAACTGTAACTAGTAATAACAAAAAAAATAATAATTGTCACACCTTCTGGACAACTAACTCTGGCTCGATCTCTTGACAAAGTATTGACAAATTCTGTAGACCGTATTAATTTAAATTACATAGAAAAAAGACGTGCTATGATAATAATTTTGTGCGACAAATTTGGTACCTTGACCTCGCCTCCTTTTATTTTACTCGAAGGTAAAGTTTTTTTATGGAAACTGACACGGTTGGCCACATCACTTAGAATATCCGTTATGTCAGCCCATAACATCGGGTGAACTAGGTGCCATGTCAGTACTTCCCTTAATTTCATGTCGGCTACACTGAACTGGACGGAAAACACGAACTGTTTGCATAGCCGTTTCGACCGACTTTTCATTCAGTGTGGTGGTACCAACTCGGGCGGGATAAACCCTACCACCGTAAGGTAAGAAGGAAGGGACCTACATTTTCATGTGGATTTCGAACCACGGTCTGCCTCCAACGGCCGAGCGGTCACCCAACCAAGTACTGACCGCGCTCTGCGCGCTCTGGGTGGCTTAACAGCAGTCGACCCACCGCACCACTGAGCTACCGAGGCTGACGAAAATACGAGGTTATAGCCTTCCAACTTATTTGTTTCATTCACCCCAACACTTCCAGCTGTTGTCTGCATCTCCACAAACTCTATATTATTTTCTTCCCCTTGTCGACTTTTCATCCTCCTCAGTTCCCGGCGATACAAGACAAGATTGCCAGCAGTTTGAAGTGGGTCCTAGACTTTAATATGAGCTGGTGGAGGCAATAGACGTGAAATAAAGTGTACTAAGTCTGTGGAAGAGAGAGAGAGAGAATGAAAACGTAGTTTTCTTAAGTATGTTTTTAGGTTCCGCACCACAAAGAGGTGAAAACGAAACGTATTGGCTAGAACGATAAAAAAGTTATGGACGCCGGACTGTCAAATTCTTGTATGAGAACTAGCGTCGCCGAGTTGCAGGGAGCGGAGTGTACTTACCGATGATAAGATATTCCACTATTGTGCACACTAAACTTGGCTGTAGTCTTTTTACACGTAAACACAGAGCATGCGGGCATTTTAAACAGATTTTTGCGAACGCGGCCGATGACAGACTGATGGGCCAGCGCGTGACCGTCCATATGAAATAAGTATACTTTTACTTATATCGTGTTACGCTTGCGAGGATAGGGTTCGAGTCCATACCTTTTTTATCGTTCTAGCCTATTGGTCCGACTCATCCGTGCGTCCGTCCCTCTCTCTGTCGCGGGTTCATCAATCAATCATCAATACTAATAATAAATCTGTAAGGCATAGTCATGGCATGGAGTATGTAAGTTACTAAAGGCTCTGCCTTCGGCGTTGCCATTAGTTACTTAGTTTCTTCGAGAAAGATATCGTTTATCTGAAAGGACCTCGGCCTTCGGCCTCCTCTTTAGTTACATACTTTATTCAAGAAGGTTTATCATTAATCTGACCGCAGCTCACTAGCTCAGCCTCTGACCTCTCCCTTAACAACTTACTTTCTTCTTTTTAAATACGAATTTTTCGCGAGCGAAGCCGCGGGCAAAAGCTAATGTGTAAATAAATTAATTTCTTTAGCCTTAACTTCACTTTTGAATTGCTTTTGACTTTAACCAATTAATTTATTTTGGGCCGTTATAGGCCTTGTTCCTTATTGATGCTTACTTTCAATAGACAGGCTATGCTGAGTAATGTCTGTAAAATTATCCTAATCGGCCTAAAACCAGGACGTAAGTACAGAATAAACTTCAATCGTTTTTCCTTCACCGCCACGATTCATCCCTTGCCAATAATCGTCTTAAAAGTCCTTTAATAAATCCAGTTCAACCATAAAATTCAACCGTCATGTACGGTTGGTAAAGTTAAGATATGTACGTCTGTAGAACCATTTCATTCTAGCCTCTCCAGCAGTGAAAAGTTTCCAGAGAGGCATGGAACAAAACAAGTTAGTTAGACAAAGTTCCATATATGTTCATTCGTTCGAAGTAATCAGTACTTTACTTTTAGCTGTCTTCCAATGGCATGCCAGCCCTTACCGCTTGCTTTAGCGACCACCTGCCTACAAATTGACTCATCAACCCTCGGAACATTACCAACTCCATCCAAGTTGTAAGAATCTACCGGCACAGTGGCGCAATTGCGTATTGCGAAGTGGGGGCTGCGCTCTGGTAGTTAGATTCAAAGGGGCGGCAATGTTATAAGAAGTTTCTCCTGAGAATCTACCACCGGTTTATCTATAGTGGTGTAGGACCGCACTCCGTCCGTTAAATTCTAGGGGGCGACAAAATGTGTAGAATTATTGTTGTCTCCGGTTTAATTCAGCTGTCAGCCTCTGTAATAAATACAGTTTGAGACAAAAAAAGGGGGATTAAATAAGGAAATACGCTCAGAAATATAAAGTTATCATTTATTCACAGTATTACAAGATTGCTATATAAAAAAAAGACAGGGTGTGTGTTTTCAGAATCACTTGAGCATCGTAGGGGTGACGACCGAGCTAATCGATTAGAGCTATAATTCTATCCGAGAACTTAGCTTCGGAAGGGGAGACGAAGGTCTTCGCAGGAAGGCCGACACGAAGTCTCCGACGCGTCGCTCGATCTCCACCCTCTTCACAAAGTTCTGCTTCGGAACAGCCGGACGAGGAGTAGGGCCCAGGTGGCTCGTACCGGCTATGCCGTCGCAGATGATGCAGGCGTCCTCGGACGGAGAACGTAGAAACGTGGAAGTCTACGTGTAACGTAGAAGAGACTACGTGTAGACGTAGGAGCTGTTCACACACACACACAAACACACACACATTAAATAATGTACACATATCAAGGTGCCCTGTGGATGGGAAGAGAGAAAATACACAGATGGGCGTTATACGTTTTGTGCGTGAAGCGCAACGACAACCGCTAGGCCGGCGGTGTCTCACAACCGACAGGCAAGGCAAAGCTGAAGAGATTGTAATGTTACCCGTAACCCTGGCTGTGGGGACTCCTGTCTCAACGCTGAGATGTGCGGCTGCAGGCGTCCGTGAGGGAGTGCTCGGCGACGCGTGACCGACGCGGTGGTGCAGCGCCGTGGCTCGTTGACAGTGGCACGGTCGCGAGGGAGACTAGTGTAACTCACGGCGGCAGATCAAGCGCGTTATATTTTATCTTGTAGCAGAGAATTATTTAACAGAAGAAGTGAAGTCTTGGTTGACTGAGTTCCGCTTTTATAGGTGACAGCGCGCGTTTGTGGTGTGGCTGCGGAATGAAGTCGGCTAGCACGCAATGACGCGCACTGTATGTGGTTACCTGGATCTAAGTGGCTGAAGGCCTGTAACACCATTTGTTGATAATAATGGACCTCTACTAGGGGTCCTCAGATGTTGACTGAATTAATAAGTAATATAAATACAACCGAGGCGAATGTGAATTCCCGTCTATTTGGGATATATTTCAACCGCCTGGCAACCCATTAATCAACACCGCGATGTGCGGTGTTGCCCCGTTCAGCAAACAGAAATTCCATACAGACGCTCGCGATCTTTTTCGTTACGTCAAACAATATATAATTTTGGTATGGGCTGACAGCGGGAAGAGATCATGGAAATTCACGCTCAGTAAATGATGCAATAATGTGTGCTCGGTTACGTAGTGAGAGTGTAGTACGCCGAGATATGTGTGATTGAATTTTCAGAAATGTAGGTTGGCAGTAATAATATTGAATAGTAACGGACGTCTCACGTGTACCGTAGCCTTAGTACGGAGTATTTTCCTCCGTACTGGCAATGTGTCTCTGACACTTCGGTAAACGGCATTTCGACAGTCCGCTATTAAAATTCACTACGTGACAAGTTAAAACATTGTTTGCTTCAAAATGCTTAATTTTAAAAATATGTGACAGTGATATAGTGACAAGGATTGAGAAAGGAATGCTTTGGTGGTTCGGTCATGTTGAAAAAATGGCTGATAGGAAACTAATGAAAGAAATTTATGAAGCAAATGTGAGTGGAAGAGTCGGGAAATCGCCCTAGACGCACGTACCTGGATCAGATCGGGCATGTGCTCTAAAAGGGTCAAGTGCGTAGTACCCTTAACAGACGAATGAATACCTCTGCGAGTATGTGAGTGAGTGAGTGAATAAGTAAGTGCGTACGTTTTTTAAGTGTGGGTGGCTACGCAGAAGGAACAGAGCAACCAAATCCACCTCCTCTCTCGAAAATCTATCTCCTCCTCTGGTCTAACGTCACGCTCAGCGAGACACCAGACCAGCGAGACACCAGCTTTGCGGGCTATTGAAGCAATATCCAGCATCAGTACCGTGTGGGCCGGTACTTTATAAGAATATCCCCACTGCATCTCTCCCCGTGCATGTCGTAAAAGGCGACTAAGGGATATGACTCCCTTCTTATATTACTAGGTGGTAGGGTTCACCCGCCCGGGTTGGTACCACCGCACTGAATGAAAGGTCGGTCGAAACGGCTATGTAAATAGTTTGTGTTTTCCGTCCAGTTCAGTGTAGCCGGCACGACCGAAGGGAAGCACTGACGTGGCACCAAGTACACCCGGTGTTATGGGCTGACATCACGGATGTTGTAGGTGATGTAGCCAACCGTGTCAGTTTCAATAAAAAAAAAAAATAATAATCAGCAGCAACAGCAATATTCCAGTATTCGCCCCTTAATGAAAGTCTAACTACGGCGCTGCCTGTCCACTCGGTCTGCGCAGGGCAGATGATTCGGAAAGTTGCCGCAAAGTTGAAGTGAGATAGTTCATCTAAAGTTGGGCGGGCGGCAGTCTTCCAGGCCGGCTGTAGGGCGATATGTACGACTCAGGATGGGCAGAATCTGCGGAGAATAATATGATATAATTCAGTCACCTTCAAGGGTTTTATTTTCTTTGATATGCTTTATTACTTTGTATTAAAAATATTCTAAAAGCAGACTTATCGCCTAAGGCAATCTATGTTTGTCAATCAGGCTATTGAAACATTTAAAATGGGTATTACAGAAAAGAAAAAAACACTTAAAAACTATTGAGTACACGTTCCTTCATTGTTACTTGATTAAAGTAAACAAAACAACAAATAGACAGTTTGTAACGAAAATAACTCTATAATACGATACACGTACATAAACATAGATAGGTAAATAGAAACCAACTATTTGGTTCCAATCCCCTGTGTGGGACCAGGCACCACGTGTGCGTGCGTTAGCTGTCAGTGGGGTTTCTCTTTCACACTCAGAGTCAGTTTTCGGTAAACAAAAAAAAAACGGGGGATACCACTCAAAATACAACATAAGTACTTAAGTTTGCTGCAGAAAATAATGTGTGTCGAGATTTAGATAGAGACAATCCGGTAGTACATTAATTATTATTTGCTGCCGGGGACTACTAATAGTAATATAATATATAAGATGTTTCGTTAGTCATATCATTAACTTCGGGAGGGTTACATACACACTCAAATAAACATGTTACGTAAGAAAAAAACATATGTTTATAGGAGCATTTTTTCTCCTAACAAAAAAATTAAATCAAATAAGTAGCTGTAAAAACCAATCATAGTGACCTTGTGACTTACTAACAACAAACAGCTGTTCTGCGTTTGAACATAGTACGGTCATTGTCCCCGTACAATGCACGTTACCTACTGTTACATACATGTTAATGTTTAGGTAGCAAACATGTTTTATTACATTTCTCGAAAAGTAATACTATAAACATATAAGTTTTTTTTGCGTAACATGTTTATTTGAGTGTGTACGTAACCCCCCCGAAATTAATGACATGACTAAGGAAACCTTATATAAGGCTCAAGCCACACAGAAATGACGTCCTACGCAGACATGACGCGGACATCTCGCCGTTTCATTCAAATTTCATACAAAACGTAATGGAAATACGGCGCAATTTAAAAACACACCTTTAGGCGGCGGGTGGCCGAGTGGTTTGGGCATCGGCTTCTCATGCGAGAGGTCCGCGGTTCGAATCCGGTCGGCGTGTACCAATGAGTTTTTCCTGATGAAAAAATTTACGTGCATACCTACACCTGCCGCTTCACCGTTCGGAACCGGTATAAAACTGTAGGTCCCGTCCCTTGCTCCTTACTAGGTGGTAGGCTCACATTGTAGCCGACTGGGTTGATACCACCCTACTGGATGCAAGATCCAGTTATGTAAGATCCAGCCGCATAGCAGCCTCGGCTGTGTTCTTCTCTTGTCCAGTATAGCCAGCAATCCAGGGAAGTCTCCGGTATGGCACCTACCTTCTCCGAGATGATATTGGCTGGTCGAAGCATGCGATTTGGCCCCTCTGACTCAACCACCCATAACGGATTACATAAAAAAAAACACCTTGGCGCGCCAGACCGTCGGAAACGATGTCATTCGATGAAATTTGAATGAAGCGCGAAGATTTCCGCGTCGTGTCCACGTAGGACGTACTTTCTGTGTCGCTTTCGCCTTTTAAGGCAACGTCGCAACTTACTTTCGTTCTCACAATAGCTTTTTTGAATTTTGAATTTGTCATTTCTGTAACACGCGTTTACAGTTGATTGTGTTGCACAACAACGGTACCACCGATTAATGTACATAATATGTAAGTTTATTATATACATATATATGCCTATTAAAGTATTTATGTAGTATTCGTACGTAGTTTATCATACATAATTCTATAATCTAACACACTGCCACAAACTATTCTTGTTCGCCTGCATGTAGATACTTCTCCCACATCCCAAAGGTTAGATAGAATAGAATGCCTCGCGGCATTAAGCTCGCCTGTTGTACCTAATTTTTATAAATTGGTGTTCAATAAAGAATATATACATACATACTTACTTTGTGTACAAATGGTGTGCATGCACACCAAATATTGATAGCAAGGTAAAAATTTATGTAATAATGAACGTCGGCTTCCTAAGTGTGTTCTATCGTCTATTTCACGGAGAGTGTTCGGAGGAGCTGTTTAACTCGATTCCGACGTCCCCATTCGCACTACGCGTACTGGGCAGGGGATGCACCCCTATGGACTCCGAACCCTATCCTCGCCGGTCGCGCGCTGGCCCGTCAGTCTGTCATCGGCCGCGTTCGCAAAAACCTGTTGCCCGCATGCTCTGTGTTTACGTGTAAAAACACTACAGCCAAGTTTAGTGTGCACAATAGTGGAATATCTTATCATCGGTAAGTACACTCCGCTCCCCGCAACTCGGCGACGCTAGTTCTCATACAAGCATTTGCCAGTCCGGCGTCCATACCTTTTTTATCGTTCTAGGCATCCCTATACAATACAATCGACCTACCGAGGAAGCGCACCAGCCGGTTCTGTAGGTCTTTTATTCACAGAACTGGGAAAATGTGGAACGCACTCCCTGCTATTTCCTCCCAAGTACAGCCTGGGGTTTTTCAAAATGGGCGTGAAAAGGCTCCTGTCAGGCCGGCATGAAATTCGCAATGTGCATCACAGAATGTCCATGGGCATCGTAAGTCACCTACTCGTAAGTGAAACGATACCACATGTCGCGGTTTCCATAAAAAAAATGATAATTAGGTAATCATGCTCCTATCTATGGTATGTATTTCTTTGCCTTAGACGTTATTTTGATGTTTGAGAAGAAAAGGCTGTATTTGATTAGATGTGAAAATAATTTCCGGTGCACGTTTCGAATTTATTATTTTACCGAAATAACTTGATTGTATTCTTCCGAGCGAACTTCTTGTCGGTATCAGATGCCATACCAGTACTTCGCTATCGCGACCGTTGCCAATATTATAGATCACATTATTTCATGGATTATTTAAAATAATATAATTTAAATCAAAACAAAGAAACAACACCAAACACAACTTATAAATAAAAGATGTTCTCTATAGGGGCCAAACACATTGTCCCTAGAACGGACGCGGCATTCCCCCTCTGAATGTCGATATAAATCCTTATAAAATAAAATAAAATTGTTCATATTATTTATTGTTTATTGAGCATTCTTATTGCAGTTACTCGCAATCGAACTTGTCACAATTCCTTGTATTGTTTATTGTTTCCTGTTTAATTTCATCCATTGATAGCAAACCTACTCTTGGATACGTCAAAAATATTCTTCGCAACTTCTAAATTAAAACGCGAAGAACTTCACAATGTTTTATTACTATCTTATAAATAGTACCCGGGCGACCGAGCTTCGCTCGGCGTCTACACCTATCTAGATTAACTTGAAAAAAATTACATTATCTATATACAAAATTTCATCCAAATCGTTAGAGCCGTTTCCGAGAAACCAATTATATATATATATATATACATACAAGTTTAGCTCACATAAAGTAATAGGATTATCGTTACATACAAATAATAATTAACCCCTAGAACATTATTAATTTCTTTTTATGTAATCCGGTATAGACCGGACTCTCAATGAAGTTCCGTTTGCAAAAATTGCGGACCTCATTCTGACTTCTGATATATGTTGTATAGATCCCAGACATACAATAAACAGATGTTGCCAACCAGTTTTGTGGTCCCCCTCTCCCCCTCCTCCCTCACAAATATTATTAGTAAATTACAAAGATATTTGGTTTTAATTATGGACTTTCATTAGAAAATTATGGTGCCTATTATGTGTCATAAATAAAATAATAGGCAGTACACCAATAGAAAACTATTTTTTGATTAAATATTACGAAATTTACGAAAAAATTGCTTACACATGAAAGAAACAGTTTGATTTTTAACCGACTTCCAAAAAAGGAGGAGGTTCTCAATTCGTCTGTATGTTTTTTTTTTTTTATTTTTTTTTTTATTTTTTTTTTTATTTTTTTGTATGTTTGTTACGCGATTTCTCCGTCAATTGAGGGCCGATTTAGAAAATTCTTTTTTTGTTAGTTAGGTCATACTTCCGAGGTGGTCCCATTTCAATTTTATCGAAATTGGTTGAGTGGTTTTCGAAAAATCAGCATAATACTATAGTGTGTGGTTACCTTCAGCAAAACTTGTGATGTGGTCGTATTCGGCAATTTTCAGTTTGATAAATTAGTATGGTGTGTGGTCACCTTCAGCAAAACTTTTGTGATGTGGACTTATTCAGCAATTTGCAGTCTGACACATATGGCGAATAATTCTGTACCACTTCAATCGATTTCGATTATTCGATTTCGATTATTCTTATTTATGTAATATTACTAAAAAGAATGAAATAAAAACTGTTTTAAAAAATATTAAACCGATTTCAAAAAAACAAAAAAACAAAAAGAACTAAAAAGTATTAAATACCTAATATTTTGAAATTTTTTCTGTCCTGTTGAAATACATGAATCGATATTTACTAGTGATACATATTCGGACCCTTGTTTCATGAATATTCTAAATTTGAAATTTTTTATCTTTTCCGACCGGCCAGGTGCGCATAATTTATTATGGTACCTGACCGGTACCTACTGTACCGAGTACCATCGAGCTGGTCTGATGATGGAGACAGAAGGTGGCCATAGGAACTCCTAAACTACACATGATAAACCCATCGTGTTTGGGCTCGTTGCATTTGTCTTCACGAGAAATTTACTTTAGACCTAAGAGATTCTCAATTCGACAGTATGTTTTCTTTTTTTTGATGTTTGTTACGCGATTACTCCGTCAATTGTGGGCCGATTTTGAAAATTCTTTTTTTTTTATTTGAAAGGGTTTTTGAAGTGAAAACTTCTTTAGCGGCGCTTGGCACTTTTTTAGGTGGGTAAAAAATGTATAACTCGCGATATCGCGTCAGCGTCATTTTTAAAATGAAACCTTAAGTCATTGCATTAAGGGTTAAGTTAGAGTGGCACGGGATCTGCCGGCACTCCCGGAGTGCAACTGTTAAGTAGGGTTCGGTAACACGTTTATGTCTGTCCATTCTACTAAGTTCTGCAAAATGAATGTAGGGTTCCGTAACAAATGCATGTCTGTCTGTTCTACTAAATTTAACATTTATTTCAAAATGAATGTAGGGTTCCGTAACAAATGCATGTCTATCCGTTCTACTAAATTTTACAATTTTCAACCAAGGTCCTCCGACGGTTATTTTATAATAAAAGTAGGGTTCCGTAACACGTTTATGTCTGTCCATTCTACTAAGTTCTGCAAGATGAATGTAGGGTTCCGTGACAAATGCATGTCTGTCCGTTCTACAAAATTTAACATTTATTTCAAAATGAATGTAGGGTTCCGTAACAAATGTATGTCTGTCCGTTCTACTAAATTTTACAATTTTCAACCAAGGCCCTCCAACGGTTATTTTATAATAAAAGTAGGGTTCCGTAACAAATGTATGTCTGTCCGTTCTACTAAATTTCACAATTTTCAACCAAGGTCCTCCGACGGTTATTTTATAATAAAAGTAGGGTTCCGTAACATGTTTATGTCTGTCCATTCTACTAAGTTCTGCAACATCACCTACAACGTCCGTGATGTCAGCCCATAACACCGGGTAAACTAAGTGCCATGTCAGTGCTTCCCCCTTTGATCGTGCCGGCTACACTGAACTGGTCGGAAAACACAAACTATTTACATAGCCGTTTCGACCGACGTTTAATTCAGTGCGGTGGTACCAACCCGGTCAGGTTAAACCCTACCACCAAGTAAGATTAGGAGGGAAGGGACCTACAGTTTTACGAGGAATCCGAACCTCGGTCAGCCTCCAACGGTCAGCGGTCACCCATCCAAGTACTGACCGCACCCAGCGTTGCTTAACATTCAATAGCGACAGTTGACTGTCTGCACCACTGAGCTATCGAAGCTGACGTGGTCCTATTTTAATTGGGTCAAGATCGGATTGGAAAGCGAGGCGGAATCGCGAGGCCGAAGGCCGAGCGATTCCGCCGAGTACATTAATAGCAAAAATTACTAAAAAAAACTGTGAAATAAAAAAAAAGTTTTAAAAAACATAAAACCGACTTCCTAAAAAAAGGAAAACTAAAAAACTATTCAAAATAAAAATATAAAAACCGCCTTCAAAAATATATGAAATAAAAACCTAAAAAAAAAAAACGAACCCTAGAGTTGAAGGCGGTGCTAAAGCAAGCAAAAATGATGCATGAAAGAAAACATGAGTGGATGATAATATCCTTTGTGATTTGTGTAGCCTTTTTAGCACCGCCTTCAACTCTAGGGTTCGTTTTTTTTTTTTAGGTTTTTATTTCATATATTTTTGAAGGCGGTTTTTATATTTTTATTTTGAATAGTTTTTTAGTTTTCCTTTTTTTAGGAAGTCGGTTTTATGTTTTTTAAAACTTTTTTTTGTTACAAGTTTTTCAAATTATAATAATTTCAAATTATTCTTTCAAAATTAGTTCATAGTACGCTAAGGGGGGTTCTGTATCGGAAATAGATCACTTTTGAAGAACAAAGATTTTTTTTTACAAAAAAAAAATGTTTCTAATGTAAAATGTAAAAAAAAAATTTTTCTTAATCGTTTCAGTTTCATGCCAGGAACAAAAAAGTCTTCCAACACATAGATCTCTTTCTTTCAGAAATTGTGAAAAACCACAATTTCAGTTTTATTAGTATTTATTAGAAAGAATTTGATTTTTTTTACCAACTTATACGTGTTACATCATAATGGTAATGAAAACTTTTTTATTACTGTTATGAAACTGAATCAATTAAGCTATAAAAATCAACCACCTATTTTTTTATTTAAATTTTAAATACATAAAAAAAATTTACATAAAAAAAAGCCCAAGGTTCAAAAAAATTTATATAGGTTTTACTCCCTATATGATACAGAACCCCCCCTTAGCGTACTATTAACTAATTTTGAAAGACCTTACGTATAGATCGCTTTTTTCATTGACTTTTGTATAAGTCGAGGCATGCTTGCATACAAATTTCACTAGCTGTTATTGACAAATGACGAAGAACCGCGAGCGCGCGCGGCAACATGGCTTTTTATAGTGTCGAGGGTATCAGGTAGATGAATCACAAAACATTTCGCGGTCCGCTATTTTTGCAAACGAACATCTCCTTGGAGCCTGCTCTAGTATGGGTGGCTGAGTCGGAGGGGGCAAAGCGCATGCTCCGACCAGCCAATATCACCTCCGAGAAGGTAAGTGCCATACTGGAGACTTCCCTGGATTGCTGGCTGTACTGGACTAGAGGAGAACACAGCCGAGGCTGCTATGCTGCCATCTTACATTGAACGAGCCCAGTTGGCTACAATTTGAGCGTACCACCTAATATGGGGCAAGGGAAGGGACTAACCGTTTTACACCGGTTCCGAACGATGAAGTAGCAGGTGTAGGTATGCACGTAATTTTTTTGACGTGATAACGTCACGTCTTATAAATTGATGAACACCGGCTGCACGCACGAAAAAGTATCACGTTCCATCTGAACCTGTGTGTGCAAGCGAGAGCGCGTAACAAGCGATAGAGAGGCACAATCGGCCCAAGCGTCGGCTTGTACACATTTATGTCTCTGGTTCTAAAGTACCAGGGCAGCAGACGACGGGCAGTATGACGTTATCACGTAAAACTATCGTCCGTAAACCGACTTTACAGACAACCAATTTTTTTCTAAAAAAACTCATTGGTACACGCCCACCGGATTCGAACTTCGGACCTCCGCACGATAAGCCGATGCCCAGACCACTCGGCCACCCACCACAGCATATAAACGAGAATACTTAAGAATCTGACCACTCTGCCTATTTACTTTACCTATATCTGGTGTATAGTGCCATCGTCAATTTTGATGCATCTCTCCCCGTGCATGTCGTAAAAGGCGACTAAGATATAAGGACACGATGCCGTGCTAAAGGGCGATAGGCTAGCCAGCTCTCACCTTGGCACGGTCCTTCCACCGAGTCATGCAGCAGGTGGGTCTTCAAGCCTTACTTGCTGCCTGATCTGAGTTATCCTGTCTGTATACTTTGCTAAACGTGCTGGTGATCGGTGTTGCTCTGTAATTTACCAGAGTACTTGCAGCACAACACCGATTACTCTGCTTACCCCGATTGTCGGGATATAGCGTGTGATATGTACGTATGTATTTATGTCAATTTTGATATAAATTCAACAACAAATTATTCAACATCAGTAATATAAAATTTCACGATTTCGGGCAAATCATTAAATGCAAATGCTACATAGTTAATGTGCGGAATAATATATTCATTTACAATTTATTGTCCGTAATGCATAACATTGCACATGTCTAGATGAAAAAAGAGATTATATTATTATCAAAATTTTAAGTTATAGTTAACGTAATTATGGTTCAGTATGTAAGTCATATTTTAAAACAACAAAAATTGATAAACATACATACTAAGTACTGTACTACTACATACATGCCACACACGCTGTATCCCGACAATCGGGGTAAGCAGAGTAATCGGTGTTGTGCTGCAATAACTCTGGAAAATTGCAACACAACATCGACCACCACGTTTGGCAAAGTATTCGGACAAGATAACTATCAAGCAGCAAGTAAAGGCACAAAGACTCACCTGCTGCACGACTCGGTGAAAGGACCGTGCCAAGGTGAGAGGTGGCAGGCCTGTAGCCCTTTAGCACGGCATCTCGTCCTTATCCCTTAGTCGCCTTTTACGACATGCAAGTGCAGACGCAGTGGGAATATTCCTTTTAAGTACCGGCCTCGCACAGTACAAGACAAAACAACATTTATGGCGAAACATACTGATTATGAATATGTCCGTTCTTTACAATGATATTATATGGTAAAAAGGAGGTAGATAGGTTATACGAGCTCCCAAAGCGGCACATTAAATTAAATACAAGACTACAGTCCTGTTTGAAGTTAGTCGCGCACCAACTACGCACGCGTTCAGACGTGCGTCGTCCTTCCTAAGTATTTATCAGTTATACCAACCGCCACATAACTTGAATACCCTCCCTTACTAATTGGAATAAGACTATTCGAGTCGGCGCATCACTTTATAGTTCTTTCTGTCAATGTTTCAAGTTCGTGTCGTGTGTGAGTGAGCACCGAATGTCGTATAGATAATGTATCTTTCTTAAAATATCATTGGTTTTTTATGACAAAATTAATATCTGTATCTATTGATATTTACCTTTAGTCTACCAGGGATATTAATATTATTGTCATAATTTAATATTATTGCCGGTCAGCCTCGGTAGATCGGTGATGAGATCAATCTACTGTCGCTCGTGATTATAAGCACACCTCGCGCGGCCAGTAATAATTAGATGGGTGATCGCTCAACTGTTGGCGGCTGACCAAGTTTCGGATTCCACTGTAGGTCTCTTCCCTTCTTACCTTACTAGGTGGTAGAGTTCAACCCGCCCGGTTTGATACCACCGCACTGAATGAAAAGTCGGTTAAAACGGCTATTATGGGAGTGGAAGAGGCGGCAGAGGTGTGTCAGGAGCGTGGCATGTGGAGATCCGTTGTCTCTGCCTACCCCACCGGGAAAAAGGCGTGACGCTATGTATGTATGTATGTAACGGCTATGTAAATTTTCCGTCTCAGATCAGCGTAACCCGCACGACTGAAGGGTAGCACTGACATGGCACCTTCACTACGGTGTTATGGGCTGACATCACGGATGTAGTAGGTGATGTAGCCAACTCCTCATTAGCTGGGCAGCGCTACGCGCTGGGAGCGCTGTAACTTCCGTTCGTACGTTCGTGACGTTTCACTTTTTCTGAGTTCGATCCCCGTCAAAAAGGTGCTTTAAAAAGCATTACCATTGATTTCACAGAACCATTTTTATTACCAATAACTCATACAACAGCACTTCACATCAGACACTTAAATATACCGCGAAATAATAACAACAGTAAAATCTTCTAAATCGCCATTAGCCCACGAAGCCAAACGGAATATCGAATGAGGGCTTTGGACGAGAGACCATCGCATCGACTCGTGGCACTCGAGAGCCGGTATCAAAACTATTGACGTCCCAGTGCTCTGAAATGGTTCTCGGACCAGCACTTGCTGAGTGCTCTAATAAAACGGGATTATGAGCGAAATCCAGAAAGTAGCTTGCCTTGTCGGGACGTTTTATGTTGTCTTTTCTTCTTTTTTTTTTTCTTGGGTTCTCTGTATTTAAGGAATACAAATATCAGTCTGTCTGTCTGTCTCAGAATATTTGTTATTATGGTGGATATAATAAATAATAAAAAATAAAAAAAACTTTAATACTCACACAAAGAAACGTGTTTTTTCAGCGTTTTTTTTTCTGATGCGGAAATTTCTTTATTGGTTCGCGCTGTTGGTAGGTATGCGTACATGTAAACCTCATTATTTGTGGTCAGAGAGATTTCAGTGTGTTACTCCCCAAACAGAATCCTTCTAATTAACAAACAGCTATTGTGTTTGTATGCTGAAGTGATATTCATTATTTTTAGTTCTTTGTACAGAATGTCTGTATGAGTAAACCGATTCATTTGAAAGAGAATCTTATAGAGTTTATTCTGTACAATTTAAAATTGTCTTCTAGATTAAATGGAAGTAAGTTGTACATTTCAACTTAGTTTATACGACCAATCGTATAAAAGTTATGAACCTGTGACATACATACAGATTGACAGACGGACGAACGAGTTAGAGAATCACTACCGACCGGGAGGACTGGAGATAAATTAGAGACGCGTATGTCCAGCAGCGGACGCATATAAACTCAGACTTACTGACAGACTTCACTGTACCTACAATATGGCAATTGTACGAATCTCGATAAAAACATATTTCGACGGGCGGGAGCATAAGCCGCTTACGACATATTGCTCGTATCCTATTGGTTCAGGGAGAGAGCTGGTATAAACTTTTCCTGCCAATTTATTGCAATAAATGACCATATTCAGCTTCCAACCATCTCCGTACCACTCTCTCAATGTAATCATTTCATCATTGTCTCATTTATGTTTATTTGAACACAACATAATATTGCTTTTTAATATTCTTAATACAATTTTCGCAAAACAATTGTATGATTTTTCTCGCAATTTCGCTTGCGTAAAATTTAAATTAAATTTCCACTAATTCGAAAAGTGATCTACATATAAAATGTTAGGATATCAAGTGACCCTCATAAAACGTCCAAAAGTTACATTACTGTCAGACATGTACACAATTTGATGTTTATTTTACAAAACAATATGATAATAAAATATCTCCTCTCTTCTAATAATATTCTGGCAACCATCGACAACGTCTGTTCAATAACCGATTTACATTTCACTCATTTAATCTGCGGCAAATTTATAAATTCACGTATATTCTGCAACGGCTGAGCAGTGAATCAAGATGGTTGTTGTAGTTCGAAGCACTGAAGAATTACGAGCGTTTCACTACCAATCATCTCATCCAACGATAACCCTACTCTTATGGTAGGTACCTACTAAATCAATCTTCACAACGTTATACAACATAATACCAAGCCCTTTAGTCCAAATATTCTAATCGCTGATAATTCCAGTAAGCACCGCCATAAAACTCACAGCATCCTCTACAAAGAGCCGAAATATCTGACAGTAACTTCAAATGCGGCAGATGATCCAACCATCCGCGAGAGCGAAGCACGTCATCAGAATAACCCTCCTGTCTATTTAGCTTCATCCTGACAAATAGACGAATAAAACAAGCTGGCGCTGTCTAAGGAATTTACATAAATTTGCAGAATACGCCTCATTACCTTGAGGTACTCCTGGAAGCAGAATGTTCGCGACGTCGAAAAACTTTTGCAACGTGCCGCCAGAACTTGGAGCGGGAAGGGGAAGAGAGAAAACCTTAATATGCAAGTTTATATAATAATGAAATTAAAAGCGATAGGCGACCGTGACGTTCTAGACTAAAGGCCAACATACCAACTGTAGTAGCTAAAATACAAATTTCAAAATGAACCACACTATCCTCCATTACTTTCGCAGTTGGGTGATATATTTAAGTATACCTACAACATTTTCAGTCGCAGCTTTTATATAAGTATCGCTAGTCGCAGTCAAATTGAAGAAAAGTGGTTAGCTCAAATGAGATTAATCACCAAAAATATTCAAGGTAATCAAATAACTAAATACATATTATTAGCCATTAATGCATGACTGGCAAGATACAAAAATCTTAACTTCAAGACAGTGAAAGCAGACAGAAGAATTACAGACAGACCGACAAATAGACGAATCAGCATATATATATATATATATAGACAAATAGATAAACAGGCAGATCTGAGAAACAAACAGACAGACGATCAAACAGAAATACACAGACAAAATTGCAGAAAAATCACAATGAACAGAACTGTGTACAATGAAAGAGCAAAAGAAGACGCTTCTGAAAACCATTGCGACAATATTTTAAGAAATGCCTCCTTGTAGAGCATTTCTGAGACGACTGTACACGAATATCTCGCCACTTCTTCGCCTAAATTATCGCGAAATCTTCCCCAATCCACGTAGTATCGTTAGAAAATATTAATCCCACAAACGACAAGCACTGAAGATCGTCGCCGAACGGCAAATTCGGCAGCGCCTGAGTCTCCATCCTTAATCCTGTGGCTTTGCCTAAACCCGGTACAAATCGCTGGATACCTCGCTACGGGAACGTACTTTGACGTTGGGTGGAATTATTTAGGAGGAGATGATGGGGTAATTTTAAAGGTGGAAAGAGGAATTATCATAACAGTAAGATAATATAATAGAATAGAGTGGAATGTTGGACTCGAATATGTATGTAGGTAGGAGAATAATATTAAAATGGAATAGAAGAAAACTTTAATGAGAATAAAATATTTCAAGCACAGTTTGCGTGAGACGACTCGTAACACGCGTGTTAAAGATAAAGATACATAAGCCCACAAGAGTGACAAGGATAAACAATTTGTAATGTTTTTATATTGTTTTATCGTTATCTGGTTTTCAATAGGGTACGTGGGTTTGGATTAGGTTAGGTTATACCTATCAGGCCAAACGTGTGGCCCCGCACCATGAACACTGTCGTGCTACGTTGACCAGATAACTGTTGGAGAGAGAGCTTATATATTACAAATTTATTAAACTTACTAATTATTATTTACCTATTTAAACTTAAATAAAATAAAATTCGCCCGTTGTCAGCCTCATATTTTCCATATTATTATAGATTGCAAAATGAGAAGGCTAAAACCATAGAGAAATAATAGTATATGGCTAAAACGATTTACAATGACATTCTCTCATTATATTTTTCTTCGCCTAATTGTATTGTCCTAATATTTAGCTAAACGTGGTGGTCGGTGTTGTGCTGCTGTTCGCCGAAGCTCATGCAGCATAACTCTGCTTATCCAGATTGTCGGGATATAACGTGACGGTATGAGTGTATGTTCTTCTTCACTGGACCAGAGGATGTTACACATAGGACATACGAGTACATTACTTTAATTATTTCATCTCATCAGTTACCCAAAACGCCAGATATGAATGTTGGACAATGTCTTTAGGGCTTATGTCTACCTATTGTCACTTTTTAGGGTTCCGTAGCCAGCGATGATGAAGCATCCACCAGCAGTGCTTTGACCCTTATAAAATCGGTAAGGTTTATGTATGTCCGTCCGTCTGTCTGTGTGTCACGCGCGCTGTCCGATTACTCCAGAATGTAAAGGTAATTAAATCTATAAAACATTTATAAATTTGTCCATTTAGTCCTTAAGGCATAAAAATTATTTTTGATAAAATAGTATTCTAGTGGACTGCTGCGATGGCGGAGGCGGTGGCGGCATAGCGCACAGGACACGATGCGACCGCGTGATTGCTGCACGCACTCTCTATGCGTGAAAGAAGTACCTAAATGGCTACGGAACCCTCTGTGTGCGAACATATTTTGAGCTTAAAACGCTTTTTTGTTGTGCAATAAAGTTTATTTTCATTTGTTAGTCTACTTTAGCCACGCCATGCCATAGTCCCGAATTAAAACGTTTTACGTTGACAGCTCAAACAAGTATGTTCTGAAACGGACTAGTGACATAGTGACATTTCGGTCGAAAGTTCATTTCAATACTTATAAGACGGTTATTAAAATATGTTTTTCAAAATCAACTCACTGCCGAAATGCGAAAAAATTTTCGAAACTTTGATGACTTATCATCATCACATCTTAAAAAAATAAAAATAATACTTTTTTTTTTTCAAACATACTCCTCACAATTCTCCCGATACACGTTTTCGTTACGCTCGAGTTCCACTTAATATCTTGCCCCTATTTAACGTGCGAGTAAGACGTGTCATTTGATTCCATGTCAAAATTGATGTACACCGAGTATTGAATCTCGGGCAGTTCGTTTGAAAGGTCCGAATTTTACCACTAAGCTCTACTAGTTTGACTCACAAAACGAAGCGTCACCAAATCCTCTATCCCTATCAACCGACATCTTGAATTCGTGCGAAGGCGAATCACATTCTAAATTCGAATTAACTCCGAGGGGATCCGCACGAAATACGTCCCCAGTGAGACACGTACGCTCAATATTATCGGGCAGTTACCCGTGTAACGGCTTAGCATCTCGTCTTCCGCACTTAAATTTTACGGACCCTTAAGTTTTATTGGTCTAGGAAGGGACCGTGCCGGAGGCATTGTCTATAGGCCCATCTGGCAGGGCAACTGTTTGGCTGCAGTGTCTAATGAGGAAAAGAAAGTGTGTTTGGATACATTGTTTTCAGGAATGTATTGTTAGTTAGACTGATAGGTAGATAGAAATACTTTACGGCTTCGAAATTTTTTTACAGAAACAAACTCGGTATTTAATTTACGTGAGAGACAAAGGCGGACTTATCCCTTACAGGGATTTCTTCCAGTCAACCTATGGATGTTTGAGAGTGGTATAATATAATTAATATAAATACGTATACTATAGGTAATTTATATATTATCTACTACATATAATTAAGTACATTTTATGGGATAGTTAATTTTTAGGGTTCCGTATCCGGTACGGGACCCTATTACTAAGCCTACGCCGTCTGTCTGTCTGTCTGTCTGTCTGTCCGTCCGTCCGTTCGTCTGTCCGAGGGCTGTATCTTTTAAACCGTAATAGGTGCGCGTTGAAATTTTCACAGAATATGTGTTATTATGGCCGATATAACAACAAATAATAAAAAATAAAAAAAGTTAAAAATTCACGGGGTTCCCATAGAAGAAACTAAAAAGTGTATGCGCGCGCTATCTACCGAATAGAGTATGAAGCATTTTAACTAATCATTTATTTTAACTAATATGAAGCATTTCATAAACACGCCATAGATGGCGTGAGTGGCGCTAACCATGACATGGCGACAAGGAACCCTCGGTGCGCGAGTTCTACTCGCACTTGGCCGGTTTATTAGGTTTCCGTATCCCGTATTAGGTTTCCGTATCCCGTACGGAAGCTTATTACTAAGCCTCCGCCGTCTATCTGTCCGTCCGTCTGTCCAAGGGCTGTATCTCTTGAACCGTAATAGGTAGCCCGTTGAGATTTTCACAGAATATGTGTTACTATGACGGATATAACAACAAATAATAAAAAAAAGAAAATGTTAAAAATTAAGGCAGGTTCCCATCATACAACAAACGTTCGAAAAATCGATTAGTCACACTACTGAATAATAGATTGCGCCACAGGCTTTTATACATTGGATTGTTGAAAGACAAAAGATAGGCGGATATTATTGACAGCGGATAGATACGGAAACCTACGTGCGCGAGTAAAACTCGCACTTGACAGATTATTTCTTTATGGGAAACACGACGTATTGCGCGCGCATGACTAACGCAGAGGTGTAGTCCGACGGCGCCCACGGGCATTCGAATATAAACAAAAAGAATAAACAATAACTTAACAGGGTTTGTTGTATCTCTATCAACTGTTTCTGTATAAAAGTTTCATAAAAATCGGTTCAGTAGAAGTAGTTGAAAAAGTTGTTGCAAGATTTGAAACAAAGATAGAAACAAATATACGAAGTCAAGCTAAATAAAACCGTTTAAAAATATTTTTTTGTGGTGAGCAATAAAGTACCTATTAATATTTGATATTATTTTATATATTCCGAGAGTGATATACTAAGGGATAAGGACAAGATGCCGTGCTAAAGGGCGACAGGACAGCCAGCACTCACTTTGGCACGGTTCTTTCATCGAGTCAGGCAGCAGGTGGGTCTTTTTTTATGGACGACCGGCATGGGTGGCTGTGCCCAAAATTTCAAAAGGCGATTAAGACACAGCCAATAACACCACTCCTCGGAAACCACGCTCAGTGCGGCGCCATGCCAGCTAAAACCTTAAGTGCGGTCTCCGTGCCTTACTTGCTGCCTGATAGTTATCTTGTCCTAATATTATTATATTACTTCGCTAAACGTGGTGGTCGGTATTGTGCTGTACTTTACAAGAGTATTAGCAGCACAACACCGATTACTCTTTTTACCTCTGTCTGGATACAGCGTGTAGTATGTACTGTGAGTATGTAGTACAACACTTGTAGGTACGACAAAAAAATCCAACTTTGGTAGAATTTTTATTTTATTTTTTAAATTCCTTTCTTAATTACTCCAAAAATACCAAATGGCAGAATATATTTATCCCGGCCGGTAATCGAACCTCGCCCCTCTGTGTGCCATTACCCTTAGCTCATTTTCACACTCGTCAGTATAATCGCAGTCATTAGGCCGTCCTCGCAATTTTACAATTGCGGACAAAATAATTTAAATGAATTCACTTTACTGTTTACTGCCGGATAACTTTTTATTTTCTCTTAATGGCCTGCTTGAAACAGTCTAAAAAGATAGAAAGTCCATTCAGTTTTCTAGTAGGTGAAGAGTTATTATAAATAGCCTGCGCAAAGAGAAATCAATCAATCATTATCATCAATAATCACCTATTGATGATGATTCGAATTCTAGATGGCTCGGACTCGAGGTCATTGATTTTATAGGCACTCCTTTTGAAAACATTCAGGTTATAGGAATTCCCTACCTCCATGAATTTTCGCCTACAGGGATGTATATAATGCAGACTAGCTGACGAGGTCAGCTGAAACATTTAGCAAGTAAGTAAAAAAACATATTTTGCTTAAAATAGCAAACTTATCAATATCATCATCAATGTGTGCTAATAATAAATCTCTAAGGGATGGTCATGGAGTAAGTTACTTTGTTTTATGAAATATTGCCTTTGCAGACTCTTTGTATGATACTAAAACTAAATTGACGATTTTTAGAAATCTTTTCTGCATGTATGTATGTATATTTCTCCATAACTCTTAAACCGATCATCCGAATTTAGTGAAACTTAGTAAATGCACATTTAGCTATACGAGACACAGGATAGGCTAAAAATTTAGTTCCGGTTATGCTAAGGTGTGGCTCTCATATAAACCGAATTGATCCACGCGCCGAAATAAAGGTACAGTAGAGAGCTTACTTACTTTCTTCTTTTTAAATACGAATTTCACGCGACCGAAGCCGCGGGCAAAAGCTAGTAAAACATGAAATTAAAATATGACAACAGCAGTTCTATTCAGTTGAGTTCTTTCGCCTGCCCTCATTGTTCGGCGCCCTTTCATTCCTTTTTTTTCGAGAGGAAATCATTTTTTTCGTGTGGCCATTTTCGTGAGGGGCCGTCGCGTCGTCGTCCGCCCGTTTTCATTGTGTCTTAGTTCATTTGGCTGGTGGTTTATTTTATTTTCGGGTTATCTACGGGTGCGGTCCTCGAAACGTTATCTGCTGAGGTTTAACTATACAAATTTGAGAATGATAACATTTTGAATTGAGGTTGGAATATAGCCCGTTTTATATTAGCTAGAAAATTTATTTTCTTTGAAATGTAATGCGATTTCTTCCTTATATCCTTACCTATAATAAAATCCAACGTCTGCTTTCTGTCTGTCTGAGTGTCTGTCTGTCCGCTTATAACTCGAGAACCACTAAACCGATTTTAATAAAACAAAATTCTACGGATAGCTTGATTCTTACCATCAACTATAGGCTACTTACTATCACGCTAAATAGCTTATGAGGTTAGCACTGAAGTGAAATATGAGAGCGGGCGGAGCCGCGGGCACAACTTGTCTCTATAATAAAACGTTACATCTGTATGCTACTGAAGGCCGCGAGGACTGGAGGAAACTTGGAGAAGCGTATTTCCAGCAGTAGAGACATAAACGCTGACTGATAATCTATATGTCTGTCTGTATCGAGTAAACTCTAAAATGGGTGAACCGTTTTACATGCAGTAACTAGTTACTAACAGTTACACGGCGGGTTGTCGGCGCGGTCTTGACTTGGACTTTTGATCTCAGGGTCCGAGGTTCGAATTCGGCCGACATGCACCAATGAGTTTTTTACTGACGGAAAAATGTACGTGCATACCTTCACCGGCTGCTTCACAGTTCAGAACCGCTTTACAAAACTGTAGGTCCCTTTCCTCCTTCTTGGTCGTAGGCTTAAATTATAGTCAACTGGGTTGCCACCACCGTACTGGGCATAAGATAGCAGTCTCAGCTGTGTTCTCCTCTGATCCAGTATATGTAGCCAGCAATCCAAAGGGAAGTTTCCGGTATGGCACCTAACTTCTCGGAGATCGTATTGGCTGGTTCAAGCATGTACTATGGCCCGTATGAAATGAAGATTAACTTAAAGGCGTCGGGGGACCGTCATGTGAATTAAATATAAAATCTCAGAACTGCTTGTAGCGCTCCCCCGGCGGCGTCTAGTAACTAAACGGAAATTATTTTAACTTCAAGGGGTCAGGGGTTTATAAATTAGTAATTTAACTTTTTTACTCGAAGCCTAATAATACTAAGCTGACATGGTTGGCTACATCACGTACAACACCCGCGCACTAGGTGCCATGTTCCCCTTAGGCCGTAACTTAAGAATATTCAACAAAACATAAAAACACAATATTGTTTACTCGTAAAAGATATTCACATTCTCATATAGTCAACTCTAACACATTTTGACTTGGGTTTCCTCCATACCTGCAGGCTTTTACACGGCACTCGTATTTCGCGGCTGTATCACTCTGTACATGGAAATAAAAATCCAGACACGGCATCGCCGTATAATTTTACAAGTGCATTTGAACAAGCTATACCAACTTTTGGTCGGCATGCACGATAAGGACAAGATGCCGTGCTAAAGGGCGACCACCACCGAGTCGTGCAGCAGGTGGGTCTTCGTACCTTACTTGCTGCTTGATGGATTGAATCTTGTTTGAATACTTTGCGAAACGCGGTGGTCGGTGTTGTTCTGTAATTTAACAGAGTGCAGCACACGCTGAATCCCGATTTTCGGGATTCAGCGTGTGTGATATGTATGTATGTGAGATGTATGTTTTAAATTTCTTCTTTATATACCGTATTATGTATATTTATACCCACACCTGCTGCTTCACCGTTCGAAACCGGTGTAAAACTGTAGCTCCCTTCCCTTGCCCCTTACTAGGGTAGGTTTCAACCCGCCCGGGTTGGTACCACCGCACTGAATGAAACGTCGGTCGAAACGGCTAAGTAAATAGTTTGTGTTTTCCGTCCCGTTCAGTGTAGCCGACATGAAATGAAGGGAAGCACTGGCATGGCACCTAGTTCACCTGGTGTTATGGGCTGACATCACGGATGTTGTAGGTGATGTAGCCAAGCGTGTCAGTTTCCATAAAAAAAAAATCTAGTGTATGTACATAAACCAGTGATGTCAGCCGATCTCATCCTGGTTCCTGCCTCAACTAAGAGTTCATGTTATTTCTACATTCTTCGTCGTATTGATGCCTCTTCTTGCTATTTAGATCTATATCGGCTGACGGGGCGCTTCTCGAGCAAATGCGATAGAATTCTAGATCGAATCTCCAATTTCGCTGTAATAGCTAAACTTGGTGCGCTCTTGCGAGTGGAGTATTACCAAATACTTTCAGTGCTAGTGGAAGCACGAGAGGAGGAAATGTCTTAGATCGCGAGCGCTAATAAAGTTGACATGTTTAAATCTATCATATAATCTAATTTTTAACTGGCTGATTTAGACCGATTTAACTACAATTGAATAATTTAAATTTTCTATAAACTTTGTTGTCCATTATCGCCTTTGCGAGACAGACGTAATGTAGTGCAGTAAGTAGGTCCTGTATTAAAGGTATTTGTTGTATAAATAAATAAATACATAAACACATTAATAATTAAACCGAGTTTTACATTAAAAAATATACTTACACATATTAGACACGAATGGGGAGGAACTTTAAGTCTTAATTAATAAATTTCAAGAGTGTAATAAAAATACTATAAATTATACATTCTCTCGTCCTTAAACTTTGTTTTGTAATAATAGATAAATTATTTATTGCTTTAGTATTAGTTATACTTTTTGTTTGATTATACTTGGCTAAACGTGGTGGTCGGTGTTGTGCTGTAATTTACCAGAATCTTTGCAGCGCAACTTGTTTTGCTTAACAATTTGTCGGGATACTGCTTGTGGTATGTATGTATGTGTTTCTTGCATCTTTTCGTATACTGTTCTTTCAATTTGCGTGCAATAAATAGTTTCAATTCTATTCTTTTACTTGAGTAAAATTTTCACAATTTCCGCTCACCTTAACCCCAGATTCATAAACCTACTTGGGAGATACACTATTCGTAATATTTCGATGATTTTAGATTTCTACATAATAAAGGTACAATAAAATACATTTGATATTTAAAAATTGTTTATTAATTATTAATAAAAACAAATTTAAATGAAAAAAATAGTTTTTTTTTTATGGAAACTGACACGGTTGGCTACATCACCTACAACGTTCGTGATGTCAGCCCATAACACCGGGTGAACTTGGTGCCACGTCAGCCTTCCCTTCGGTCGTGCCGGCTACACTGAACTGGACGGAAACACAAACTATTTATATAGCCGTTTCGACCGACCTTTCATTCAGTGCGGTGGTACCAACCCGGGCGGGTTAAACCCTACCACCTAGTAATATAAGAAGGGAGTCATATCCCTTAGTTATTCTGAGCAATCGCAAAACTAATAAATCATGTAAGGAGGTACTAAGGAGTTGAACTTTCTATCTCTTTCACTCTGACGTGTTTTGCGCGGTCTGTGAAACGAATGTTTATGAATCTAGGGTTAAGCTCACGGTATTCTAACACTACTAAATCCTTCTATCTAACGGCACAGCGCAATTTGCGTAGACTTTGTCGTCGTAATCAGCTTACAGATGACCCCGTGGACGAGGGCTTCCAAGCGCTAGTTTGTACATAACTTTGTTAGAGTTTCATTAAGAGGCGATATACGGTCGGGTGGTGGTATCTAGACCGGAAGAAATAAGGGATAGACGAGACATATTACACGTCTTGTTGAGCATGCCCTGTCAGCGTCGCTAGGTCGGCGGTGCGATAGATATATAGAGTAATCGGTATTGTGCCGCAACTTGTACCGTGTGGGGCCGGAACTTTAAAAGAATAGCCCCACTGCATCTTTTTTTTTTTTATGTAATCCGGTATGGGTGGCTGAGTCGGAGGGGCCAAAGCGCATGCTCCGACCAGCCAATATCACCTCCGAGAAGGTAGGTGCCATACCGGAGACTTCCCTGGATTGCTGGCTATACTGGACTAGAGGAGAACACAACCGAGGTTGCTATGCGGCCATCTTACATCCAGTACGGTGGTACCAACCCAGTCGGCTACAATTTGAGCCTACCACCTAGTAAGAGGCAAGGGAATCTCTCCCCGTGTATGTCGTAAAAGGCGACTAAAGGATTTGACTCTCTTCTTATATTACTAGGTGGTAGGGTATAACCCGCCCGGGTAGGTACCACCGCACTGAACGAAAGGTCGGTCGAAACGGCTATGTAAATGCAATACAAACTCTTTGGTAAATAGTTTCTGTTTTCCGTCCAGTTCAGTGTAGCCGGCACGACCGAAGGGAAGCACTGACGTGGCACCAAGTTCATCCGGTGTTATGGGCTGACATCACGGATGTTATAGGTGATGTAGCCAACCGTGTCAGTTTCCATAAATAAATATTAAAAAAAACTTCTCTGGTAAATTACAGGCTTCTGTCCGAACCACTTGTAGCATTAGACAATACCATTGATGGTACAATTGGCACTGATTTATCCCACTAGTACCATTGATGGTACAACTGGTACCGATTTATCCCATCAGTAGGTACCATGACAAACAGCACAACACCGACTACCGCGTTGAGCAAAGTATTTATTCGGACCAGATAACTATCAAGCAGTAAGGCGTGAAGACCCACCTGATGCATGACTCGGTAGAAATACCGTACCAAGGTGAGAGGTGGCTCACCTGTAGCCCTTTAGCACAGAATATTGTTCTTATCTCTTAGTCGCTTTTTACGACATATACGGGGAGAGATGCAATGGGTCTATTTTTATCGGGTGTCGGCCCCACACATCCCCACACAGGGCTGACATCACGAATGTAGTAAGTGATGTAGTCAACTGTGTCAACACCACCACAAGCCATTCTTGACATTGGGCTTTTGAGAACCCATCGGTTCTCTAAATCGTTTCTTTGTCGCACCGCTAGAGTGTGGAACTGTCTTCCGGCGAGTGTATTTCCTGAATCCTTTAACCTGGGTGTCTTCAAGCGTCGTATTAACGGGCTAGGCAGCCTAGCAACAGTCCGCAAATCTGCTGGCATGGCACCTAACTGAGCGTGGTTTCGCGAGGAGAGGTGATTTTGGCTCTGTCGACTGCACCATTGGTCTCTCGGCACAGCCACCCATGCTGGTTTACATAAAAAAAAACCACAGCCACCATGTTCAATAAAGAGAAGACAGGTGGAACGTCTGTAAAACGTCCGAGCATCAGAAGACAGACAGACAGATAACTTGCAAATTGTATTGTATTTTCTCGAAGACAATATTTCACAGAAGTCGAGGCCGAAGGAAAAAAATCTGCGTTCAGTTGAATACTTTCTCCAAATCAGTAGGTCGCTAGCGACGAGGCCGAAGGCCGAGCTTCGTTTAGGTAAAATATGAACTTTTCGAAAATAGCAGGTAAGTCAGTGAAAGCAGCGCCGAAGCCGCGTTCACGTAAAATAGGTAGTTACTTTTCTGAAAACCGTAAGCCACCACGGGCGAGGCCCATGTCCGAGCTGCGTTCAAATTAAATGTATAGTTTTTCGAAGAAAGTAAGTTTAGAAGAAGAAGAAAGCGATTAGATGAACGTATGAATACATCTCCTGATATAAGTCATTTAGGGAAAGAGGCCTAACAGATTGTGGTATGATCTCAATGTTTATGTTGTAAATAACATATTTTTAGACCTTTTCATATATAGTTCTCTTTCATTGGTGCCTAAAATTATGTATCGAAATAAACCATCTTGATCAAAACCGAAATAACATTCTCCTTGCTACCGCGAATTTAATGAAAGTCATAAATATTAGATTTTTCCTTTCTAAGATTTCTTTTGTTCTGTCCAATCTATATGCATTAGTCTGTCCGGCCTTTTTCAATACTCAGATGGTTGACGGGTGGAAAAAAAAATATTAACATTTTCTCCCTATTCGATATTCTATAAGAACCTTGTCATAATAAATCGTTAGGAACTCGCTTCAATAAAAACTCCCGGCTATATGAAAGAGTGTATTTGACAAAGTTCTACAAGATGTATCTCATTCTTTAGAGTAGACTATACAAACGCCATATCATATTACATCATGGGCACTAATTTGGAAATGATTTCCACAGAAATTTGTCGTGACAAAGATAATATTGTGATCAGTAGATAATTTCGGTATCGGTGTGCTGTTTGACAGACAGTAAGGTCTATTATTTTTGTCATTGTCTACGCGGATAGTATTTGGGATAAATCTCAATGCGTGGGCTACCTTAGAAACACCCACAGAGCATCAAATACCTACCGCCCGGGCCCCCTACTAGAGGCGCCCTAAGCGATGATATTTGAAACCCAATAACCGTACGCTGAGCTGCTAGCGCTTCGTATGTGTGTGTGTGTGCTAGGATCGACACTACACACAAAGAGGAGCAAGTTAGGCACACGCACAAAACAAATGCACACGCACAACACACATAAATGTAAGTCATAGGCCACGCCCACAGGCTTCAACGGTGTTGTAGAGAAATCGCGCTCACAGCGCCTCTAGTAGGGGCGGACGCGCGCACTTCATGCTCTGTGGAAACACCAAAACAACGAAAATGATTCGACCGTAGACGGAAATTTATTTTTCGAACGATCGACATACACATACACATAATGTAGAAGCCATGCCTCTCTTCTGTTGAGGTAGGCAGACACGCCCGATTTCGATTTCTATTTATTTACTAGCTTTTGCCCACGACTTCGCTCGCGTAAAATTCATGTTTAAAAAGATGAAAGTAAGTAAGCCCGCTACCGTACCTTTATTTCTGCGCGCGGAACTATTCGGTTTGTATGAGAGCCACATCTTAGCGTAACCGGAACTAAATTTTATTTAGCCTATCCTGTGCCACTCTCACTTATAGTTAAATGTGCTTGTACTGAGTTTAATCGAATTCGGACGATTGCTTTAAGAGTTATGGAGGAACATACATACATACATACAGAAAATATTTCTAAAACCGGCCAAGTGCGTGTCGGGCCACGCGCAGTGTAGGGTTCCGTAGTTGCGGAACCCTATCAACATAAATGATTTGATTATTTGTATAATTTTGTAGGGGAAATAAATGAATGTTAATTTGAAAAAGTTCTTCAACAGTGAAATGATGGCTGTCGTCCGTACATTTTATAAGTTGGTCGATTAAGCTATTACTCGTCAACCTGTACAGCCTACTTAGCTGTGATAGTTTTCCTTTTAATTTCAATATATACTACTGCTGTGAATTTTTTTCATATATCTAATAACAACCGTTTAGCTGGCAGGGGGTGGGGGCACTCGACTCTAACAAAAATTAGCACTGAAAAGCTTAATAATTCGCAAACGGATCCCTAAATCGTAAAATGCTTTTCACAAAATATTTTCCAAAGACCTATCCAACGACATCCCACACGATGGGGTAGACGTGAAAAAAAAATCATCCGCACTTTACGTGTCATCCCCACTGTACACTAAAAAAAAAAAAATCAAAATTTTTATTTTACCACTTTGTCGGCGTTATTAATATGTATACACATACCAACTTACAACTTTCTAGTACTAAGGGTCTCTGAGCTAAGCCGCGGTCAGACAGACGGGACAGACAGACGGACATGGCGAAACGATAAGGGTTCCGTGTTCACGACGGAATCCTAAAAACCTAGTAAGTAACGTAAGAAAGAACTATGAACACACATCCCAGCTGCATAAATGTATGAGTCGATTTCGATAGGTAGTCAGTCATATTTTGGAAAACTCAATGATGATTTATTGACAACATTAACGTCAGCATCTCATAAAATGATTGAAAAGCTACTATTTCACCCCTCAACACTTGATATCGACGCCGAGGGACCGATGTTTGACGTAGTTGTTTGCACTGTGCTGTTATGAAATTGGAGATCTTGTTTTGGAGCAACATTATTAGGTATCTTGAAATCCTACGATATCTCACATGTACACATTTTTATAATTTTTTTATGAAAACCAATATGTGTGACTATATAAGATGTTTCGTTAGTCATGTCAATAACTTCGGGAGGGTTACATACACACTCAAATAAACATGTTACGCAAAAAAAATCTATGTTTTTAGCATTACTTTTAGAGAAATTTAACAAAACATGTTTGCTACCTAAACATTAACCTGTATGTTACAGTAGGTAACATGCATTGTACGGGGTCAATGACCGTACTATGTTCAAACGCAGAAAAGCTGTTTGTTGTAAGTGAATCACAAGGTCACTATGATTGGTTTTTACAACTACTTATTTGATTTTATTTTTTTATTAGGAGAAAAAATGCTCCTATAAACATATGTTTTTTTTTGCGTAAAGTGTTTGTTTGAGTGCGTATGTAACCCTCCCGAAGTTATTGACATGACTAACGAAACACCTTATATACCGAGGGGCCAGCTGTTCTCGGAAGGCATAAACCTGTAGGTAGTTGTTCTCCTCAAGTCAAACTTCAACTAAACCAACATGGCGGATGCTCAAATGTCATTTCATTCAAGATGGCGGAAGCAATTAGAGGTGAGAATTTAGTTCGCAACAGCGGCTCTGAACCGGCGACACCCAACGATATTGTTTGGCGATAATAATTAAAAGTTTCAGCCAAACATTCGCAAACTAAATAATTAATCTTGAAGCGGCTTCGCCCTCTCCACTTCGCTCTCGCTCTAACAGTGCCGAGTGAAGTTTGGGAAACGATTAATGATGCTTTTGTACAACAGGAATACACATGTTGTTTATACGTAGGTAGAGGCAGGAGTACGTTTGAAGACGTATCGTAGGGCGCCCGTCGTGGGCTAGGTAGATAGACGAGAAGGTAGATAGATAAGAAGGTGGCCAGGAGTAACAGAGTGGATGAATGAGAAGAGCGGAAGACAGCGTGAAGTGACGAACATTAGGAGAGGTATATGCCATGAAATGAAGGGAAGCACTGACATGGCACCAAGTTCACCCGGTGTTATGGGCTGACATCAAGGATGTTTTAGGTGATGTAGCCAACCGTGTCAGTTGCCGTAAAAAAAGGGCATGCAGACGACGGTGTAGGCTTAGTAATAGGGTCCCGTACGGTACGAAAATCTAAAATATTTTTTGGAAGCTGACATACATATTGACCGTGTTGGAAAATATAATTTTTTAAATTTAAAGTATGTCACACTATAGATAGGTCGCGAATCGCAATAAAAACAGAGCACTATCTGCCCACATTAAACGAACGCCTCGATATTGAGGTCGCAGTAATTGGCTCGCATTAAATCATGAACATTGAACACGGGCACTCTGCAAACGACGACTGCATTCATTGCGTAGGGGTGCCGATCTGTCGCTTTTCTCTCACCCCCATAATAGCAACCAGTTCCTACAGGACAAAGGTGCGATGGGCTGATGATAACAGTGCTCGGTTGTACCAGGCGGTGTTAGCGAAACGCGTCAGTTATATACGTACATACCACACACGATTGTCGTAATCGAGCTAACAGAGTAATCTGTGTTGTGCTGCAAGAGTTCTGGTAACTTACAGTACAACACCGATCACCAGTGCTTAACTTAACCTAGCCTAACTGAATTTACCTAACGTAACCAAGCGAAAATAATCTAACCGTTTCGAATTCGTTCTGCGTGGACCAATGAAAATTTTTATGATAAAAAAATAACGTTAATACGTGGGGCACACTAAAAGTTTCCGGAATTAATAAGAATAAAATACTATTAAAGGTCAAAAATGAATTTATTGTTTCTCAAAATATTCTCCCTTTGCGTAAATGCACTTTTTCATACGATTAAACCAATTTTGAAAACTTTTGTGCCACTCCTCCGTGGTGACCTCAGAAACGTGTTTTTCATATTCTTCGACAGCCTCTTCTGGTGATGAAAATCGTTGACTGCGTAATTGGTTCTTAATTTTTGGGAACTGAAAAAAGTCACAAGGTGCCGTCACCTGTTACTATGTCCCACACCAAATTTGAAGCGCCTTTGTTGAATCTGGTAAGCATGGCATTGCACCAAGTGACGCGGTGCGTTTTTTGAGCCTCGGTCAAATTGTGTGGGATCCACCGCGAGCACAGCTTTCTCACACCCAAATGTTTGTGTAGGATTGATTGTATTTGACTCATGCCTATGTCTAAGGATGCCCGAATCTCATGGTAGGTCACATGCCTGTCTGTTTCGATCATACGTCGCACAGCATCGATGTTTTTGTTGTTCACAGCGGTGAACGGGCGACCATCGCGAGATTCGTCACTGAGATTGACACGACCGCGCTTGAATTCTGCAAACCAGCAATAAATAGTCGTCTTGCATGGTGCTTCATCACCAAAAGCAGATTGAAGCCGAGCGAGGCTCTGATGAGCTGTCAAATTACACTTAAAATCGTAGAAAATCATACTACGAAAATTTTCCCGGGTTAAATTTATGTTAATGTAGACACGCAATTTTTAAAATGGCGCCACAATGGAAAAACAATTGACAGTCAGATGAAACAAACTGCATTCTACAGCCAAAGAGTTCCATTTTCAAATGTTGTAATTACTTTTTAAATATTGTTTATGTAAGTGGCCAATTCCGGAAACTTTTAGTGTGCCCTATGTACCTTCACCAGCTGCTCCGTTGTTGTTCCAATTGCATGTAAAACTGTAGGTCCAACGGGTGGACTGAAACAAATTGCTTAAGGCAATAAGTCGATCCTTGCTCCACATTAAGTGGCATAAATTCTAAACCACTTTCGAATAGAACTAAAATCACAATTTCACCGCCAAGCTTGCGCTTCGATGGAGTCGCGTATTTGGGGCACATTCGATGCAGAATGCACTAAATACGATACATGTAGGATTGTAGGACGAACAGACAGACGTACACGGGCAGGGAGGACTTTACAGGCCGTTCGCAAATATGCAGAGATTCGGCCGCAATGGACGGGCTGGCCCCAATACCGCACCGTCACATCCGACGAGTGCCAGGTTTACACGCTTCAAGTACATGAAATAAGAGCAAAAAAATCTAAATTATTTTATTTCATGTGATAAGTACAAAATGACATCTGTTTTATAGGGACATACTCTGTTTTAAATATAAATTTCAAATAAAACTAAAACAATGAAACAAATTTTGCAAGTTATATAATAAAAATTACATTATAAATTTATTGAAACTAACCTAAAAATATAATAGCTTTAAACATTTTATTAGAATTACAGGTGAAAAAATTTTTTAAAATTCGAACTTACAAATTAACTCAACAATTATATCCTAAAATATAATATAATATACCTATTTAAAAGTATCGCTGCTTGGTCGTGGTTCACCTGCTCAGTCCACCTGGGTGAACCACAGGCATTTTTTCTTGGCTGTGGTCCACCTATACGGTAGGCTGCATGAATTTATAAAATGTATTATGATGAGGTAGTTTTTAGTTGACCTAATGTCTTAATCCTGATGCATAATACCATTAGTTCCTATCCAATTAAACTATACAGCGGGTCCATTCTCGAACAGATCCAGGACAGTTTCAGTCGCTGAGACTAGGCTGACATCAATGCGTAAGACTAGTCTCAGTGACTGAAACTCTCCTGAAGTATTTCCGCGAATATGGGCCTTCGTCGGAGTACACCAACCATTGACATCAATTGTTGACCTTTTTAATGAGCTGGTCGGAATACATCAACCATTTACATAGATTTTCGCCTTTTCTTCAATGGGTTGGTATCAATACCGAGTTTGAGGCTTGTCCAGAACGTTGTTCGAGCATACTGAAACCGACAAGTTCCCTGAACACACTGACAATTTAAATGGTCATGTAAACGAGGCACAGCAGCCCGCAGCATGACGCTTGTCTGTCTGCCGACCACCACACCTACACACAAACTACCCACACCCTCACACATACCCACGTACCTACCAACACTTACCCACGCACCCACACTCATATCGACACGCCTATTCACCCACTAGAACATGTTACTGGTTAGGAGACACTATGTAGTCTTCCGATTGTAGGTAACATTTGCATACAGGGGACATCTTGTCAGCCTCGGTAACTCAGTGGTACGGTCGGTCGACTGTTGTTAAGCAACCCTGAGCGCGGTCAGTATTCGAATGGGTGACCGCTCTTCGACCGTTGCAGGCTGACCGCGGTTTGGATTCCACGTAAAACTGTAGGCACAGATTACTTAATAGTTACTTCGTAACAGATAGATCACTCCATAGAAAATATTCCTACCTTCGGGCTTTAATAGCCTACTGTTTCACGTCGCTGTAGGTCCCTTCCCTTTTTACTTTACTAGGTTTACCGCGAGCAAAAGCCGCGGTAAACTCAATGATAGCTGTAAACAATTGCTAAAATATAGTAAACCATAAACACGTTGAAGAATTAATAAGATTTATGCGCATATTGATCGCAATAAAATACTTAAGCACATCTTAAGTATTCGACAGAAACTTATACAAATTCTAATATTTAAAAAAAAAATAGTTATAAAAAACTAAAACCCGGCTACGAAAAAGCAAATTATGAAAATAGTTTAACTATAACTAAAAATAACAAAATAATGATTTCCATATAATTTATCAGATACAGCAATTCTCTTTTAATATTGATTTTACCTTAGCACTAACTCTATAAATTTTGATAAATTTATTATTTTTAACGTTCTAAATATTGACCCGTGGTCGGGCGTTCTTCGTTCAACAAGACAAGTGAGGCCGTCGTCGTGCATTATTAGAGCGCGGAACTTAGGACGGCCATCGCCATTGTGTCATACTGGCATCTTTTTGTAAGATCAGTCAGAGCCAATCTAAAATTATTATAAGTAGATACATAGGTACATACCGAACGTCAACGGCTATAATGCACAACGACGGTCTCACTTGTCTTGTTGAACGAAGAACGCCCGACCACGGCTCTATATTTAGAACGTTAAAAATAATAAATTTATCAAAATTTATAGAGTTAGTGCTAAGGTAAAATCAATATTAAAAGAGAATTGCTGTATCTGATAAATTATATGGAAATCATTATTTTGTTATTTTTAGTTATAGTTAAACTATTTTCATAATTTGCTTTTTCGTAGCCGGGTTTTAGTTTTTTATAACTATTTTTTTTTTATTTAAACGATTTTCATAATTAGCTTTTACGTAGTCGGGTTTTAGTTTTTTATAACTTATTTTTTTTTATTTTAGGCTTTTTTAAAAACTGTTTGCATACTTTAAATGTTGTATGTAACTCGTATATTGATTTTTTTTTAATGGAATCTGACACATCACCTACAGGCTAAAACATCCGTGACGTCAGCCCATAACACCGGGTGAACTTGGTGCCACGTTAGTGCTTCCCTTCGGTCGTACCGGCTACACTAAATACATAGCCGTTTCTACCGACCTTTCATTCAGTGCGGTGCGGTGGTACCAACACGGGCGGGTTAAACCCTACCACCCAGTAATAAAAGAAGGAAGTCATATCCCTTAGTCGCCTTTTACGACATACACGGGGAGAGATACAGTGGGGCTATTCTTTTATATAAGTACCGGCCCCAAACGGTACAAAATTGATACTATCCGTCCGTTTATTTGTCGTGATCTTTATTTGAAACTAAAGTTTTCTGCAAATAGCGCACCTACATATATATACAAATTATGTATAGTTGAACGATGTATAGTCTTGAAGTAAAATGAAAAGTCAGTCAGAGCAAGACCGAAGACTGAGCTGTGTAAGTACACGATTTTCTTTGTCTATGTAAGTAAATATATCTGGCTGGGGTGAAGCGGATTCGGGAAGTAAGTAAACCAATCAGTTCAAGGCCGAAGACCGAGCTGGTTTCAGGTTGTACATAGTTGAATAATGTACTCACTCGAAGCAGGTAAGCCACTAAGGCGAGGCCAAAGCTACTGATATTATTTTTATAGTAAGCGCGACATGTGGCGCCGAGCCACCCATAAGGTGTCTAGCGATGCCCATGGACATTCGGTAGCATGCGGAGGCTGCCAATGCCATGCCGGCCTGACAGGTGCCCAGGTTGAAGGACCCGAGACTGTACTTGGGGGAAAATATTTATCTGTGTTTGTATTTGAACAGGCTCTGATTTAGCTATGTATTCCTACGGAGTTGCAGTGCTTTTAGATCGCGGGACATTTGGGAGTCACCTACTATTCGCACGGCTCGACGCTGGATCGAGTCCAGAGGCGCCAGCTGGTATTTGACTGAGCCATCCCATAGGTGCGAGCAGTACCCCAAGCAGGACCGAATCTGCGATTTATACGGCCTTGCCCTCGATGTCACGCCGTAAGTTTAGATCGTGCGAAAATTCGACTCGGAGGACCCCGAGGTGGTCGCAAAATTTAAGTGACGTGCCTTGGTAGGAAGGAGCTGGTGTGAACACCGCTCTCTTCGCACTGAACGCGCAAACTTGTATCTTGGAGGTATTTAACTTGACCAACTTGCTACGGCCCATTCGGAAATAGAGCCGAGTGTTTGCTCAAGTTCAGACACAAGTCTTCGCCTCTTCTCATCCACATCCCGCCTAGTTGAAGGGTAACTGGTGTAGAACCCGTGTTCCGTACTCTCGTATGCATAACAATAATATGTTGCCCCCTGAATGCTACGCCCACGCCTTCAACGTTAGCAAGGCTCAGTGCTGCGCATTATCTGCGAAGGTCGATTTGAAGGTCCTTTTGCTTTCCAAGCCAGTTTCTAAGTCAGCGTCATACCTGTCTGGAAGCACCTGAACCTCCTGGGCACCGCCATTTCCAAAGACGTAGGTTTCCGGCAACTAATCGAGTCTAGGGCTAAAACTGCACCCAGAAAATTGGGAATACTTTTCCGCAATCGGCGGTTCTTCTCTTCCACAATATCCCGCTTAGCTGAAGGGTAACTTGCATCCGAAAATATTTGAGGTATTAGGTATATTTAATGTACCTACCTTTTTTTTTATGGAAGCTTGACACGGTTGGCTTCATCACCTACAACATCCGTGATGTCAGCCCATAACACCGGGTGAACTGGGTGCCATGTCAGTGCTTCCCTTCATTTCGCGCCGGCTACACTGAACTGGACGGAAAACACGAACTATTTACATAGCCGTTTCGACCGACGTTTCGCTCAGTGCGGTGGTACCAACCCGGCCGGGATAAACCCTACCACCTAGTAAGGTAAGAAGGGAAGGGACCTACAGTTTAACGTGGTAACCAAACCACGGTCAGCCTCCAACAGTCGGGCGGTCATCCATCAGTAAACTGACCGCACCATTAAGCTGCCCAGGCTGACGATCCCTTAGTCGACGATCCCTTACGACATGCGACGGGGAGAGATGCAGTGGGGCTATTCTTTTTAAGTACCGACCCCACACGGTACACCTACACTACATATTATGCTTACACTAGGTACCTACATGGACATTTAATACCAATTTATTTTAGCATAGTACTGTATCTAATAATAATATTATATATACATAAAATTTTCGGTAGATCAGTGAATAAGTATGTAGGTATATTACCAACAATACCATGTCGCTTCTTCGCGTCGCAGTCGCGTCGTCGCGTACCGAAACCGCGGGGGCGCGCGGCGCGGTGCGCGGGCGACCACGCTTCATCGCGAATAATCGCGATTCATACATGCGCCACACATTTGGCTCTATTTCTCTGTATACATAAGTTTAATAGATAGCAAAGTATATATTTTCGGAATCGTAATTTAATTATCTTTAATTTGATACCCCACTCAATATATTTTGAAAAACTAATTTGACATTTTGAGGCCGTGCGTCCGCCATTTTGAATTTTGAAAATTGTTATATAGCCTATGACACTCCCGTGAATAAGACAAATCCACTGGCGCAAGAATTATTCAAATCGGCCCAGTACTTTAGGCTGTAGAGTGGAATATAGATAGTCACATACATACATACATACATACATACATACATACACGCCAAACTCATAACCCTTCCTTTTTTGGCTTCGCCGTAGTCGGGTAAAAACCGTGTGGGGCCGGTACTTAAAAAGAATATCCCCACTGCATCTCTCCCCATGCATGTCGTAAAAGGCGACTAAGGGATAAGGACAAGATGCCGTGCTAAAGGGCGACAGGCTCGCCACCTCTCACCTTGGCACGGTACTTCCACCGAGTCATGCAGCAGGTGGGTCTTCGTGCCATACTTGCTGCTTGATCGATTTAATCTTGTTCGAATACTTTGCGAAACGTGGTGATCGGTGTTGTGCTGTAATTTACCAGAGTTCTTGCAGCACAACACCGATTACTCTGCTTACCCCGATTGTCGGGATTCCGCGTGTGTGATATGTATGTATGTATGTAAAAATTGTATTATTCTAATGATGTCCTAATGTAAATATTGTGTCTTCTTTCTAGATCGAGTAGAGAAATTCTGTCTCTACTAGATGCATCAGCCGCTTACCACGAATGCCTGGAGAAGTGGAGAAGATCTTTTGAAGGTAAGAATAGTATAACAGTCTTAATGTCTTTAAGGACCGATTTTTCAATGGTCAGCTAAAATACTGTTTATATGACTTATTCCTCGAATAGCCAACTGAATAGATCAACATGTTAAACCTAACCCCGTCCCTCTGGAAATCGGATCTAATTTAACGGTCTGTTAGTTCAGGTAAGAGGATCTGTCAAACACATTTTAGAGCTCCTCGCTCTAGCAGTGGTGTGTTGTCCAACTAGTTTCTTCCATATATCTACTTCCATATTAGAGCTACTTCCACATTTCTGTCAAACCCAGGGAGCACCTTCAAGTAGGGAGAGTACCTATGTATGACGTTTACCTATACATTTTAATGGGATACCTGGCTATTTTGATTTTCAGACAAATTTACTAAATCTCCTATATAATCCAAATATAATCCATATGATAGCATGAAATCATTAGGCCATTTTAACATGTTCTGGAGTCAACGTATTTCTAAAATTATTTTTCGCGGTAATATTTCAATGTTATGTTTATTGGAACATATGTGTGCGGGCGCCCGCATACTAGCAGTTGGACACCGAAGAAAATGCAACGCATTACGGCAAGGCCTTGCCCAGATTAAAATTATTTATCTTAGGCCTTGCCGGTGAAGTGAAGAGACGCTATGACAGGAGGTATAATCTCTGGGTGTGAGACTTGCTGGTGTTGTCTATGATGAAATTGATTTTCAGAGGAGTAAAACATGCAAGATTGATGAACACAACATGACTAATTCTTCTGCTTTAGTGTGTATGTAGAATTGTCCGAATCATTCTTTCCCTCTTTGACATCAGATGTCACATATAGATTCTATAGTCTGAAGCTACCTTCAATACCTGCCTTCCGCCGCCGACTTAAGGTGTATACGGTTATATCCTCACCAATCTAACAAAAACATTTATCCTAGTTCGCATTCGGCTGTTAAGTTTGATGTCAGATCATTAATCCTCAAATACTCAAGTCAAATCCTTAGCATAACCGAGATCTCTCAATTGCCTGAAATAATCCCACCAATGGAAATAAAACCCCGAACCGATACCATCATACATCACATACATTTTAGTTGCCAAAACGTTTGGTCGGCGTGCACGTCATTCGTAGCAGACAGAAGATAACGTATTTTTAGTGTTCCTTATCCGTACGGGACCCTATTACTAAGCCTACGTCGTCTGTCCGTCCGTCCGTCCTTTTTTTTATGGAAACTGACACGGTTGGCTACATCGCCTACAACATCCGTGATGTCAGCCCATAACACCGGGTGAACTTGGTGCCACGTCAGTGCTTCCCTTCGTTCGTGCCGGCTACACTGAACTGGACGGAAAACACAAACTTAGCATAGCAGACATAGACTTAGACATAGCAGTTTCGACCGACCTTTCATTCAGTGCGGTGGTATCAACCTGGACGGGTTAAACCTTACCATCTAGTAAGATAAGAAGGGGGTCATATTGTCCTAACTTTAATGGGTTATACTTTCGAACCGAATGTTTTTTTCATGCGGTACGGTTGACTGTGTCAGAGTGGCCAAAACACATGCTCCGTACAGCCTTTATCACCTCTGAGAATGTAGGTGCCATACCGGAAACTTCTCTTTAGATTACTTTCTATACTGTACTGGAGCATTACACGATGCTGCTATGCAATTGCGATGAGTAGTTGGTTGAAATGTTCACATACTATGTGTTAGTTATTATACGGCATGTGGCTGCCATGTATGATACGAGAAAAGTGTTTTCTTTCAAAATTATTTATTATTTTTTATCTATCGTCAAAACGTATTATTTATGTATTTATTTGTATTTATGCTTTATTATTTGTTGATATTTTATATCTACTTACGTAGTACCTTCTCTTCATTCGTTATCTGGCACACCACACACTCTTTCATGATAACCCAAAGGTTGGCTGGAGGAGAACGCCTACCCAACTAACATTATAGTGTTAAGACAGGCGTTATAAGAGCTGTTTAATAGAGGCCCATTCTCATACAGGTTAAGGTTCTTTAGTGACTTTACAATACAATAGCGTTAGTCAGCCTCGATAGCTCAGTGGTGCAGACAGTCAACTGTCGCTATTGAATGTTAAGCAACGCTGGGCCGGTCAGTACTTGGATGGGTGACCGCTGACCGTTGGAGGCTGACCGAGGTTCGGATTCCTCGTAAAACTGTAGGTCCCTTCCCTCCTAATCTTACTTGGTGGTAGGGTTTAACCCGCCCGGGTTGGTACCACCGCACTGAATGAAACGTCGGTCTAAACGGCTATGTAAATAGTTTGTGTTTTCCGACCAGTTCAGTGTAGCCGGCACGATCAAAGGGGGAAGCACTGACATGGCACCTAGTTCACCCGGTGTTATGGGCTGACATCACGGACGTTGTAGGTGATGTAGCCAACCGTGTCAGTTTCCATAAAAAAAAAAAAGTAAGTGCTATAAGGGTGGGACAAGAGCCTTACAGTAATGACGCGTTATATTAATCCAATATACCACTTTAAGATCTAAAACAACCTGCCGTTAGGACCAATTTGTTTGTTGGGTACGGCATTAAGATGTGCCTTTTGCTAAATGTTTTAAGTCCAATAAACATATTTTGATTTTGAAGTTTACGCCTCGTCTAAGGATATATTTCTTGGATCGCTCCAAATAATCTCCATAGCGTGCCATCTCCGCAATTCGACCGCGCGCTGCCGCGGTGCGAGCCCTCCTTCCCCTGATCCCTTTAAGTTTAAACTGTATCTACTAATGACCACGCCCTGTCGGCTAGGTGGATAGCGGAGGCAACGTCGCCTTCCTGAAGCTCGTCTGGAGTATTTTGGTATGCCCGAATGTCCGATTCGGAGTGAAGTGAGGAGACTGAGAGCGAAAAAGTGCAAAACCCCTTTTTTTATATATCATCCATTATGGGTGGCTGAGTCGGAGGGGCCAAAGCGCTTGCTCCGACCAGCCACCATCACCGCCGAGAAGTATAATATGTGCCATAGCGGAGACGTCCCTGGATTGCTGGTTATACTGGACTAGATGAGAACACGACCGAGGCTGCTATGCGGCAATCTTACATCCAGTACGGTGGCACCAACCCAGTCGGCTACAATTTGAGCCTACCACCTAGTAAGGGGCAAGGGAAGGGACCTACAGTTTTACAGTTCCAAACGTTTTGACAGATTTCGCTTTTTTTTCTTACACACCACACGCTGTATCCCGATAAACGGAGTAAGCAGAGTAATCGGCGTTGTGCTACAAGAACTCTTGTAAATTACAGCACAACACCGACCACAACATTTAGCAAAGTATTATGACAAGGCAACTGTTAAGCAGCAAGTAAGGCACGAAGACACAACAGCTACAGGACTCGGTGGAAGGACCGTGTCAAGGTGGGCGGTGGCTAGCCTATCGCCCTTATGCATGGCATCTTGTCCTTATCCCTTAGTCGCCTTTCACGGCATGCAAGGGGAGAGATGCAGTGTGGCTATTCTTTTTAAGTACCAATACAGTACAATTCGATTATTATAGTGGAATGTACATAAGTAGATAGTAGCAAAGGAGTTGAGCGTGAGAATTGAAGATAAAATAATAATAATTAAGAATACTTATTAATAATACATGTTAGTACATGCTAGTTAAATAAATACAAGTCATACTTGTGTTAATTAATATACATGAACTGAGGAGGTTAGGAACAAAAGGTCACAAATCCACTTTAGGTTTTTTTTTTCAGAAAACAAAAAACATTATGGTCCCTAAGCCATTACAGAAATATTTATTTTAATTTCATATAAAAATACTACTAGTAGAGATCGTTCGTATCATACAAAGACTAAAAAAAATTGTGCAGTAGAATAAGGAATACATGGATTTGAATTTTGGATTTGTGCCTTTTTGTACTGGAGTAATGGATTTGTTACTTTTTGTTCCACAAGTATACGGATATGTGACCTACAAAATAACGTAAATAATTAGATATGTTACTTTTAGAACCACAGGGCGGCATTAAGCACCGAAATTGGTTTGGATTTGTTGCCCTTTTGATATAAAGTGATGTATGGGGAATAATTAAGTGGTGATTTTTTTTCCGATTTGTTACCTTTTGAACGAAATGTCACTTTTGGTAGCTAAGATCAATCGGATTTGAGTACATTTTGATAATTACAAGGTGTGGACTCGACGCATTTCGGCATTTTAAATTAAAAAAAATCTGTCTAAAGTGAATCTGTTACCTTTTGAACCTAACCTCCTCAAGTACTAAAACCAGGTATGAAACAAACGGCTTAATTTACTTTACTTCTAATGAAACATTTGCTGATCATATCACCCTATTTTTGAAAAAATAAACAAAAGATAGATAAACGCGTTTTGACCACTGAACACTATTTATTTATTTATTTATTTTGTATATAAACAACAGAAATATGTGACAACATGTTAAAATACAAAAATTATTATAATATTATAAATTTACAGACATAGTTCCTAAACGTTTGTACACTTCGTGGTTAGGGCAGTAAGATAACATAAAAAAAAATAGAACAATAATTAGAACAAAAAAAAAACAAATTTTAATATAAAAAATAAAAACTAATAACAATAACTAGAAATACACGCACGTACACACAATTACAGTGTACGACAAATATCCTGTACACGTTTTTTAAACCGGTAAGACGAGTAACTGAATATATCCCGGTATCCATAATAACCTATCGTTCCAGGTCAACCCCCACGAGAGACGTGTTAAAATAACACACGCACACTCCACTACCCTCATCGCGGGCGCCATTTTGATACCCGACAATGATAATTAACGTCCTAGATGTGGTCTCGACTTACACGTCCCTTCACACCAGCCTTCACATTATCCCTGCCATACCATAATATAACTAGAGGTATATTAGAACGTCCCGTCTAGTATTACTATTCTATTATCAAAACAAACGTGCAGCTCGCACAACAAAATTTTATGGCTTAGTGAAGGGAGATTCCCTTCAGTAAGCCATAAAACTTTATTATGCGAACTGCACGTTTGTTTTGATTTGAGTATAGGTGGTAGGGTTTATCCATGATACCACCGCACCAAATGATTGATTTATTAATTTATTTATTTGAAACTTATCTAGCAAACCTTACAGGATATCCTAACTCGTTTACTAGCCTAATTTTACTTATGCATGCAATTTATTAAGATAACTTATAACTAATCTCTTATAATTAAAAAAAAAAAGTTATAAAAAACTAAAACCCGACTACGTAAAAGCGAATTATGAAAATCGTTTAAATAAAAAAAAATTGTTATGAAAAACTAAAACCCGGCTACGAAAAAGCAAATTATGAAAATAGTTTAACTTTAACTAAAAATAACAAAATAATGTTTTCCATATAATTTATCAGATACAGCAATTCTCTTTTTACATTGATTCTACCTTAGCACTAACTCTATAAATTTTGATAAATTCATTATTTTTAACGTTCTAAATATAGAGCCGTGGTCGGGCGTTCTTCGTTCAACAAGGCAAGTGAGGCCGTCGTCGTGCATTATTAGAGCGCGGAACTTAGGACGGCCATCGCCATTGTGTCATACTGGCATCTTTTTGTAAGATCAGTCAGAGCCAATCTAAATTTATTATAAGTAGATACATAGGTAAATACCGAACGTCAACGGCTATAATGCACAACGACGGTCTCACTTGTCTTGTTGAACGAAGAACGCCCGACCACGGCTCTATATTTAGAACGTTAAAAATAATAAATTTATCAAAATTTATAGAGTTAGTGCTAAGGTAGAATCAATGTAAAAAGAGAATTGCTGTATCTGATAAATTATATGGAAAACATTATTTTGTTATTTTTAGTTAAAGTTAAACTATTTTCATAATTTGCTTTTTCGTAGCCGGGTTTTAGTTTTTCATAACAATTTTTTTTTATTTAAACGATTTTCATAATTCGCTTTTACGTAGTCGGGTTTTAGTTTTTTATAACTTTTTTTTTATTTTAGGCTTTTTTAAAAACTGTTTGCATTCTTTAAATGTTGTATGTAACTCGTATATTGATTTTTTTTTATGGAATCTGACACATCACCTACAGGCTACAACATCCGTGATGTCAGCCCATAACACCGGGTGAACTTGGTGCCACGTCAGTGCTTCCCTTCGGTCGTACCGGCTACACTAAATACATAGCCGTTTCTACCGACCTTTCATTCAGTGCGGTGCGGTGGTACCAACACGGGCGGGTTAAATAAACCCTACCACCTAGTAATATAAGAAAGAAGTCATATCCCTTAGTCGCCTTTTACGACATACACGGGGAGAGATACAGTGGGGCTATTCTTTTATATAAGTACCGGCCCCACACGGTACAAAATTTATACTATCCGTCCGTTTATTTGTCGTGATCTCTATTTGAAACTAAAGTTTTCTGCAAATAGCGCATGAGTGAGTACCTACATATATATACAAATTATGTATAGTTGAACGATGTATAGTCTTGAAGTAAAATGAAAAGTCAGTCAGAGCAAGACCGAAGACTGAGCTGTGTAAGTACACGATTTTCTTTGTCTATGTAAGTAAATATATCTGGTTGGGGTGAAGCGGATTCGGGAAGTAAGTAAACCAATCAGTTCAAGGCCGAAGACCGAGGGCGGTTTCAGGTTGTACATAGTTGAATAATGTACTCACTCGAAGCAGGTAAGCCACTAAGGCGAGGCCAAAGCTACTGATATTATTTTTATAGTAAGCGCGACATGTGGCGCCGAGCCACCCATAAGGTGTCTAGCGATGCCCATGGACATTCGGTAGCATGCGGAGGCTACGAATGCCATGCCGGCCTGACAGGTGCCCAGGTTGAAGGACCCGAAACTGTACTTGGGGGAAAATATTTCTCTCTGTTTGTATTTCAACAGGCTCTGATTTAGCTATGTATCCCTACGGAGTTGCAGTGGTTTTAGATCGCGGGACATTTGGGAGTCACCTACTATTCGCACGGCTCGACGCTGGATCGTGTCCAGAGGCGCTAGCTCGTATTTGACTGAGCCATCCCATAGGCATGCCCATAGGTGCGAGCAGTACCCCAAGCAGGACCGAATCTGCGATTTATACGGCCTTGCCCTCGATGTCACGCCGGAAGTTTAGATCGTGCGAAAATTCGACTCGGAGGACCCCGAGGTGGTCGCAAAATTTAAGTGACGTGCCTTGGTAGGAAGGAGCTGGTGTGATGCCGCTCTCTTTGCACTGAACGCGCAAACTTGTATCTTGGAGGTATTTAACTTGACCAACTTGCTACGGCCCATTCGGAAATAGAGCCGAGTGTTTGCTCAAGTTCAGACGCAAGTCTTCGCCTGTTCTCATCCACATCCCGCGTAGTTGAAGGGTAACTGGTGTAGAACCCGTGTTCCGTACTCTCGTATGCATAACAATGATATGTTGCCCCCTGAATGCTACGCCCACGCCTTCAACGTTAGCAAGGCTCAGTGCTGCGCATTATCTGCGAAGGTCGATTTGAAGGTCCTTTTGCTTTCCAAGCCAGTTTCTAAGTCAGCGTCATACCTGTCTGGAAGCACCTGAACCTCCTGGGCACCGCCATTTCCAAAAACGTAGGTTTCCGGCAACTAATCGAGTCTAGGGCTAAAACTGCACCCAGAAAATTGGGAATACTTTTCCGCAATCGGCGGTTCTTCTCTTCCACAATATCCCGCTTAGCTGAAGGGTAACTTGCATCCGAAAATATTGTAGGTATTAGGTATATTTAATGTACCTACCTTTTTTTTTTTTTTATGGAAACTTGACACGGTTGGTTACATCACCTACAAAATCCGTGATGTCAGCCCATAACACCGGGTGCCATGTCAGTGCTTCCCTTCATTTCGCGCCGGCTACACTGAACTGGACGGAAAACACGAACTATTTACATAGCCGTTTCGACCGACGTTTCGCTCAGTGCGGTGGTAACAACCCGGCCGGGATAAACCCTACCACCTAGTAAGGTAAGAAGGGAAGAGACCTACAGTTTAACGTGGTATCCGAACCACGGTCAGCCTCCAACAGTCGGGCGGTCATCCATCCAATAACTGACCGCACCATTAAGCTGCCGAGGCTGGCGATCCCTTAGTCGACTTTTACGACATGCGAGGGGGAGAGATGCAGTGGGGCTATTCTTTTTAAGTACCGACCCCACACGGTACACCTACGCTACATATTATGCTTACACTAGGTACATGGGCATTTAATACCAATTTATTTTAGCATAGTACTGTATCTAATAATAATATTATATATCTATATTCTGATATAAAATTTGCGGTAGATCAGTGAGTAAGTATGTAGCAAAGAGTTTTACAAACTCTTTGGTATGTAGGTATATTACCAACAATACCACGTCGCTTCTTCGCGTCGCGTCGTCGCGTGTCGTCGTCGCGCGTCATTGGTGTATGTAACGTATCGAAACCGCGGGGGCGCGCGGCGCGGTGCGCGGGCGACTAGGCTTCATCGGGAATAATCGCTATTAATACATGCGCCACACATTTTGCTCTATTTCTCTGTACACATAAGTTTAATAGATAGCAAAGTATATATTTTCGGAATCGTAATTTAATTATCTTTAATTTGATACCCCACTCAATATATTTTGAAAAACTAATTTGACATTTTGAGGCCGTGCGTCCGCCATTTTGAATTTTGAAAATTGTTATATAGCCTATGACACTCCCGTGAATAAGACAAATCCAATAGCACAAGAATTATTCAAATCGGCCCAGTACTTTAGGCTGTAGAGTGGAATATAGATAGTCACATACATACATACATACATACATACATACATACATACATACACGCCAAACTCATAACCCTTCCTTTTTTGGCTTCGCCGTAGTCGGGTAAAAACATCAAACTCTGCCTCCTTATTTAGCTCGTTCAGCATATTATGAATAGCTCTGTTTAGAGGAGAGCACATCTGTAGATTTGATCTTGCAGGAGCTGGTTGGAGAAGAACATGATAGGTCGGTCGGATCGGCTATGTAAATAGTTCTTGTTTTCCGATCTGTGTAGCCGGCACGACCAAAGTGAAGCACTGACACGGGACCTAGTTTACCCTGTGTTGTGGGCTGACATCACGGATGTTGTAGGTAATGTGTCAGTTTTCATAAAAAAAATTACTAAGAAGCTTTTGTAATATTTCTCAAATATTTGATTTTGAACTTCCAGATTTTTAAAGAATTTTGTAGAAAAAAAATTCTTTGCATTCTACCCGCTTTCTCCGTCTACTTTTATTTTTGTTTATGTTTTTTTTTTTAAGTAAACTGACACGGTTGGCTATATCATCTACAACATCCGAGATGTCAGCTCATAACACTGGATGAACTAGGTGCCATGTCAGGTCAGTGCTTCCCTTCATTTCAGGTCGGCTACACTGAACTGCACAGAAAACAAGACAGCCTTTTCGAACGACATTTCGTTCAGTGCGGTGGTACCAACCCGGCCGGGCCGAGCGGGATAAATGCTCGGTGGTTAAACCCTACCAACGAGAAAGGTACAAAAGACCTATATTTTTGCATGTAATCCGAACTACGGTCAGCCTCCGACGGTCAAACGGTTAACCATCCAAATTATGACCGCGCCCAGTTGTCCGCACGAGAGACAGTCGACCGAACACACCACTGAGGTACGGGACTGAATTTTTATTTTTATTTGAAACGTTGAAAGCAGTACATACTCATTTTGATCGAGAGAAATTGAATTGGTCATTTTGGGAACTTGGGTGTTTTCACGAATCATGTTGAATATAAGTAACCCTGAAATTGTAAATTGAGGTTACTTAGAGAACGCGTAAATTATAACTGAACACAGCTCGGCCTTCGGCCTCGTACTCGGTTATTCACTTCCTTCCAGTAAGTAAATTTACATAAACATCGAAAGACTGGTCTGAGATAACAATTATGTTATTTACTTAAGTTTTTTTAATTCAAATTTCACGCGGGTGAAGCATCAGTTAAACGCTAGTATATAAGGTCTTTGAAAATTTGTTAATAGTACGCTAAGGGGGGGTTCTATATCATATAGGGAGTAAAACCTATATAAAATGTTTTGGACCTTGGGCTTTTTTTTATGTAAAATATTTTTTTATGTAGTATGTAAAAAAATAGGTGGTTGATTTTTATAGACTAATCGATTAAGTTTCATAACAGTAACAAAAAAGTCTTCATTACCATTATTCTGTAACACGTGTAAGTTGGTAAAAAAAATCAAATTCTTTCTATTCCATACTAATAAAACTAAAATTGTGGTTTTTCACAATTTATGAAAGAAAGAGATATATGTGTTGGAAGACTTTTTTGTTCCTGGCATAAAACTGAAACGATTAAGAATAATTTTTTTTACATTTTACATTGAAATTTTTTTTTTGAAAAAAAATATTCTTTGTTCTACAAAAGTGATCTATTTCCAATACAGAACCCCCCCCCCCCCCCCCTTAGCGTACTATTAACTAATTTTCCAAGACCTTGTATATGTAGATATAATATAATTCTGTTCCTCCTAAAGCTACACATATAAATACCTACCTATAGGTATAAATGTTGCAACCATTCGTCAATCATGTCAAACTGCCAACCAATCGGAGCAATGTGACTCGTTGACCGTTCGATATTCATTAGTGACTGCCTTTTGAACGGAGCTCCGCTCGCGGCATTGGCAGCTTCGGACGAATATTCTGAAACATATTTTATGAGTTAGATGTATGCCACGGTGGACTCTCATATAGAAATCACTAAAGTCACATCTCGTTTAAATACAATTTTCATACACGTCGAAGAGAATTTTTTTTTATAGATACACACGGTTTGCTACATCACCTACAACATCCGTGATATCAGCAACATGTCAAAATCTGCTCATCCGTGAGACGTAATTTTTTTATTACTTAATAATACTTTATTACTTGATCACTGCCATAGGTAAGAACCATCCCGGTTAAACCAGCTTGCTAGTAAAAAAAAAACTGCATCATTTGGATCCAAATCCGTTCATACGTTTAGGAGCTACGATGCCACAGACATACATAGACACACACGTTAAACGCCGCCCTTTTTGTGTCGGGGGTTATGAACAGACTCTAGCAACACATTGGTGCCACAAAGACAACCTTACCCGGCCTCTATTTATATTTTCTTCGAAGCGTTAACCAAAATTAAATCTATGTAAATTCGAATAAGTCGCGCAAACTTAAAGTCAACGTCATTATTATCGCTCTAACTATAACATTTTCTCAACATTACCCCAATTTCCACAGAAACAAAGGACTAGATATCGGCAAGTTTGCTCTAAAGCCTGTCCAATATTTACACTGCTCCCTCGTAATCGGTCGCCGGTGCCCTAAACCAAATAAACCCTTAATTTTGAACAAGCTCTCGCTCAACCGCCTCTGTCGCCGCAAAAGCCTCGCATGAAACATTGACATTTCGGTGGTCGATCGACTTCTAATGAAAAGAGGCTGAATTTTCAAGAAACACTGACATTCGATTGACTTTTCAAGAAACACTGACATTGATATACAAGTGGTATACTAGGTGGTAGGCTCAAATTGTATCCGACTGGGTTGGTACCACCGTACTGGATGCAAGATGACCGCATAGCAGCCTCGGTTGTGTTCTCCAGGGAAGTCTCCGGTATGGCACCTACCTTCTCGGAGGGGATATTGGCTGGTCGGAGCATGTGCTTTGGCCCCTCCGTCCGACTCAGCCACCCATACCGAATTACATAAAAAAAGTACAACATATTTATTATGATTGACAAGTGCAGTCTTGGCGCCTTCAAGAGGTGCGTGAATATGCACCTGTCAGGCCGACATGGCATTCGCAAACCATGGGAGGCGCGTCATGGGAGATACCTTGAGCGCAATAATCATATGTTTAGATACTCAGTGGCACGTTTGCATTGTTAGAAAAATTGGTTAAGAATTGGCTGGGAAATCAGGTAACATACACACTCAAAAAAAAAACATACAGACGAATTGAGAATCTCCTCCTTTTTGGAAGTCGGTTGAAAATATGCATACTTTGTTCAATTTCTCGAAAACTAATGCTAATTTGTTTGCTTAACGTGTTTATTATGATGGGGATATTTGCAGTTAGTATGGAAACACCTTATACAGGTTGTTTCAGGATAGGGTTTCGTAACTTCAGGGTTCGAAAGGTTTTCAGGTTTCAAATATGGACCGAAAACGAAAATCTTTGAAACTTTTTCCCAGATTCGGTCATTTTGTAGTAAAAAGTACTACTCGTTAAAGAAAATCGTTTCATTGAGATTTGGTGGACGGTTAACATCCGCCTTTATTAAATAAAAATAAAATGACTAAATTGCAATTTTTAACTAGTAGGTTTGAACTGCATGTAGGTAAATTCCAAACACTTAAATTTAAACGACATCAAAAGATAAATTACAAATTTAAAAAACCCCCGACCCTTAAAAAGTCAAAAATAATTTCCGTTTACTTACTTAAAGGAGTCGGGAGACGGCTAAGTAAATTCCCGCGCAGCTCTGAGTTTTTATATTTTATTTACTTAGCGGTCCCCCGACTCCTTTAAGTAAGTAAACGGAAATTATTTTTGACTTTTTAAGGGTCGGGGGTTTTTTAAATTTGTAATTTAACTTTTATTTCAAGCTTTTTTAAAAAAACCGCATGAAAATCCGTCCACTTTTTAAGATAATTAATTGTTTTATTACTTAATTACTTGATTACTTGATTACAAACATAGCTAAGAACCATCCCGATTAAACAAGCTTCCTAATAAAAAAAACCGCATCCAAATCGGTCCATCCGTTTGGGAGCTACGATGCCACAGACAGACACACACACACACACACACACACACACACACACACGTCAAACTTATAACACCCCTCCGTTTTTTTCGTCGGGGGTTAAAAAAGGGGATTGCACTACCTAGACCTAGACAGCACCTCCCCATACGCACTGTACATCGAGTTTTTATAACAGTTTCCAATTTTTCTATGAAAAAAAAGTACGGAATTTCGATTTGAGTGATAAGGATTTTTTTCTTCTAATAATGAGTACTATCTATTCCTGAAGTTTCTCAAGCCTATCCTGAAACACCCTGTATAGATGGTTAATTATTATTTATTCTTGTGGAATTTCAACACATCGATCTTTCGTGCGGATTTGCCTGTTCAATATTGGCCTATGTCATCAGATTGCACGTCATTCGGTTCAGATTTGCACACACACTCTCACACACATACATACAAACACATCGATATATCTGTAATGGGTGTGTGTGTTATGTCGTGACATACACCTCTGAACTTTAACTAGGTTAGACCTCATATCCGAGTAAGAGAGTGCGAGACTTTTGGCACCTATCTTCTCGGAGGTGATATTGGCTGGTCGGAGCATGTGCTTTCGCCCCTCTGACTCAGCCACCCATATGTACATAAAACAAATTTAAAAAAAGGTATTTCCTTCGAAAAGGTCATTTGTGCACAATCCGGATTATGAACCCCAGATCTCCCGCATGATAATCCAGCGTATTACCACTAGGAAGCCAGCCAATCAGCGTTGAACAGTACTAAATTGGGCCAATCCTCTGAGAGTGCTTTCTTACCAGTAGTCCACTAGTTGCCAAGTAAGTTGAGCTTGCCTTGAGTGTCGCTTAACTCCCTAGAGAAGGGAGGAAGAGGGAAAGGATAGGTGGAGGGAAGGAGAGAGGTGGAAACGTCGAGATGCTTTGAAGACAAACCCCTAAGGAGATTAACTTGAGGTCTCGCGATAGACATTTCGTTAATGACTTCAAATTCACGGTACTCTATCTACTTGAATCTAATTTGTAGCAATATAACTTAGGTAGGTACCTCGTAATATTAGCTTGCCCTGTTCCCTGTGACCATCATTAGATTTACCACAAAAAGTAATTGAAAATTGAATTGATGGATGGAGTAGTTTTTCGAATGCGATTGTCGAGTCTTCCTTAGGTATATATTTTTTTTGGAACGCGCGACATGTGGCATTTTTTCACCAACGAGTAGATGTCTAACGATGCCCATGGACATTCTGTGCTGCACGGGGAATTCGAATGCCATGCCGGCCTGACAGGAGCCTTTTCATGCCCCTTTTGAAAAACCGCAGGCTGTACTTGCGAAGAAATAGAGGATCAGGGAGTGCGTTCCACATTTTCCCGGCTCTGTGAATAAAAGGTTTGGAACCGATGATCCACGGCATTATTTGAAAAGTGTAGTTTAGAGTTAAGGAGTAGGAAAATATACAGACGAACAGAAGCCTGGCAGGGTTTACGTGGTGTTTTGCTAGGATGGCTATAAATATGTTGAAAGCCTAAAAATGTAATTCCTTAAATGAAATGTGCAAAATTAAAAGGCTATAAACAATAATTTATTCTTCAACAATTTATGTTTGAAATTCAAACCGCGAATTCTCAGCGGTCAGCAATCGGATAATGTGGTATTAATGATTCAGAATTCTCAGACGGAGGCGTGTATCCAGCAGCGCGCGTGTCGTAGTAATCCCTCGCTGACTCGGAGATGGGACGCCAAACTGATGGCAACTGGATAGATTGGGTAACTATACGGAGCAGTCTGACTCTCACATGCGTTCCTTATAATATTTTCCAGTCAGTCAATCAGAGTATAACGTCTACTGCTGGATTGGAAGAAAATACGCCGTAATTTTCTTCCAATCCTCCCGGTCTTCTGCGTTACGGAACCACTGCTTTCCGCCGACGATGTACCTACTTGATGTCATCGCCTCATCCTTGCGCTGCGAGTAGTTTTGTTTTGAATGCGAACGTTGAAGAATGCGTCAATAAACGTTTCTTTTGGCGTGGAATCACGTGTTACTCATACGGTATAAGGTGGGATGCATGTATGCTAAAATATGACGTTGCCGACACGAAAAAAGTACCGGGAAAATGGTCATTGCTCAGTTTCTAAGTAACGCACATACAAAACACATATATCAGCAAAATGAGAAAGGTGGCGCAAATACAACAATAATAAAAAATATTTATTACTATTATTTCCAGGCACAGTGAGTCATCAATGGTAGACGATTTTTTTCAATTACTTTCAAGAGTAACCATGACAACCAGATTTTTTATATTTTTTGGCATTGTTTATCAAAAGAACATACATCCATTCGTGATTCCACGTTTAAAGTACAGCGGCAGGAGTGCGAAGCAACTCCGGTAGGACTCGAATGTTCTCATTGGTGTTATAATTTTCTGCGCTGTAGATGACGGATATATTTCAGAATGAGATATCTTACATCACCCTTGTCATTTCTCACTTGCCAATCTGATATTGCAGTAGACATGATACAGTAGAGACGCTTCGAAAAAAAAACTTTGGCACGAACTTTTCACATCGTTACTCACCACCACATCAGTGCTTTCTTACTGCTTGATGATTGTCTTTGCCTAAAATTTTGCTAAACATAGTGGTCGCTATTGTGCTGTAATTCACTACAGTTCTTGCTGCACAACACCGATTACTCTGGCCACACCAATAACATAATATTTAAAAAAATAGTTCACGACATGCCCAAATGATAATCGTCACACCTGAACGAACAACTCTAAAGACATCACCTCTGTTATTCCCTTATGAAGAGATCCAATATTGACGCAGATTACCGACGACGTTGTAATACCGGCCTCTGTTTGCCGTCTACATCGATAGAGAGTTCGAAGAGAGACGACTTATCGATAGAAAAGTATCGACAAACACATACCTACCTCCTGAGCGGCTCGCGTCCAGGTCAAGGGGTACCTAAATGATTTGCTTAGTAAGGGTAGATTTCACTTCCTAACTAAAATGTATCTGAACCTTCTGCTAAAATGTAGTTGGTGGTTAACAAATATGAACTGCATGAGAAATATCACCGTACCCGACAGATAACTGTTAGACGTTTTTTTAATTTATTTTTGTATAGACAGCCGGGGCGGGTGTCTGTGCCCAATACTTCAACGGAAGATCAGACACAGCCAATAACACCATTCCTCGCGAGACCACGCTCAGAGAGGCGCCATGCCGGCTACGAGGCGGACAAAAAGGTTTTGTTCTAATTTATTGACACGTCTTTTGAAAATTTAATCGGACACATGAGAAAGGTCGCGGATTTTTTTTTGTGTAATCCGGTATGAGTGCCTGAGTCGGAAGGGCCAAAGCACATGCTCCGACCAGCCAATATCACCTCCGAGAATGTAAGTGCCATATCGGAGACTTCCCTGGATTTCTGGCTATACTGGAATAGAGGAGAACACAACCGAGGCTGCTATGCGGCCATCTTATATCCAGTACGGTGGTACCAACCCAGTCGGCTACAATTTGGCCCTACCACCTAGTAAGGGGTAAGGAAAGGGGTTGAGTGTATTATGCACAGAGCATCGAATACCGCGCGCGCCTCCTAGAGGCGAAAGTAATAATAATATTTGAAACCCAATAACCGTACGCAGAGCTGCTAGCGCTTCGTATGTGTCTGTGTGTGTGTTAGTATCGACACTACACACAAAGAGGAGCAAGTTAGGTAGGCACACGCACAAAACAAATGCACACGCACAACACACATATGTAAGTCATAGGCCACGCCCACAGGCTTCAACGGCGTTGTAGGGAAATGGCGCACAGGGCGTCTCTAGGAGGGGGCGCGCGCGGTATTCGATGCTCTGTGGTATTATGGATTGTGTTCGAATGATCTTTCGTTCATATTATCAAATCATCTATGATCAAGTACACAGGTATTTCAGAACCAAATACCCGACGCCCGAAGTTTTCCTAGTATGTATTCTAAACTGCACTTTGCCCAAAATATTATAAAATTATTTTGTTTTTTTTTCCTTTTTTTTCGTAGTCGGGTTTGTTGGTTTTATATTATTTTATTTTCCCAAATTTAATGAGTGCATTTTTCAAACCATTTAACCAAAACTGTAGGTATCTCACTTTACTAGGTGGTCGGTAGGGATAGGATGAGTTGGCAGTGCTATATTTTTAAAATGTTTAATTTTGTTTTTGTTTTTAATTTTTAACAATTCGTTTGACATATATGCTTGACTGAAGACGCCACCGACGACATCGGGGCGAAATATATCAATAAATATGTGCTTTTTTACTATTACTAAAATATGTGTACATAAAAAATAAAGCAACAAAAAGTTGAATTATAAAAAATATATATTTATAAAGTGTAAGTCTTACTATTGCTTACAACAATAGACCATTATTAATCCCTTGCCATGTTAGACTCCGAACGTTATAATTTTCTGCTCTTTAATTTGATTCTAAACATCCCAATCCCTATTTCTGCATTTCCTTCCTAATAAATAAAACGAAGTTTCTACGGCGGCCGTGTAACTTATGTACGTTAATATATGAATGTCCTTATAACTCGAGAAGCACTTCATCGATTTACATACGGTTTGTCACTGCTGCATTCTGTCACTTCTCAAGATGATTTCAATCAAATCGTAACAACATTTTGAAATGTCCATTTGATAAATAAATGATCCGACCAATCAAAAGAATCCTCGACGACATGCGAACAAGAAATGCTTCCAGACATAGAAATATACCCAGAAACGGGATTGCCGTGCATTACATTATATTTTGTACCAACATTTTGTCTGCATGCACACAATTTTTTTTAAGGAAATTAAAACGGTTGGATACATCCATGTTTTATTATATTAGCTTTTAACGAAGCTTCGCTTCGCAGAAAAACATGTCCTATAGCCATCCTTAAATGTAACTGACTGAATACGTCGGTGAAAAACCACTGAGTTCTATCTCTTATAGAGCTGACACTAGGGCACGTACTTTGATCCCAGAAAGCAGTTACCTCATAGACTTCCTTTCAGTCGATCCCAGGCAGTCGTCGATGGTAGTCATTGTATGTGAATTATGAGCCGCGCTACTTTCCATTTAAAATGTCGTGTGTCTTTCCATACTGCCATAATAATAGCAAGGACACATCAAAATCGACAGAAATATGTAACGTTCCACAAGTAATTAAAACGCGTTACTTTACTACAGTTTGGCAAAATAATTTTGTATTTTCAGCTAAAGGCGGCGAATTAGAATAGGCTTATATTACATATGTATTCTATACTCGCTTGCACATTTACTTGTACTCTTTTTTGTATTTTGTTTTAAGTTATCGGATTAATAAGATGTGTATTATTGAAACACAAACTGGAAACTGTTTCCCTAATAAAATAAAATAAATAGATATTAATCGTAATACGATTATACATATATAAGCGTCAAACTTTGTGTGATTATAGTGCAAGCTTATCATTTACCAAAGATATTAGAAGATGTATTCACCTGCGCGACAGTTGGTGTGCGTTCTGGCGATTCTAGCTATTTATCTGCACGCTCGAAAATAATTTGGCGAGTGCTCGTAACGATATTACGAACAGCGATAATATTTAACTTAGTTTTTCCCCGGTTTGCCGAGGACGGGAAAACTTACTCTCCGATCGATCCCGGACAAGTTTCGAAAGGGGAGACTCGGTCGCCTATACACTTGGCAACACCGCACGCTTTGGGCGAAATAAAGTTATTTTACCCAACTATGGCGAAGCCAAAGGGACAGTATGTGTTTAAGTCTGAATGTTTGTGTGTATGTATGTATGTACGTATGTAAGTTGGGATGACGGTAACTCCTAATCGACTCGTTAGATTTCGATGATTGTGGTGCATGTGGTTTGTCTCAATTACACGGGTAACACTGGGTACTTCTGGTATTTCTACATTTTTGGTTATCATTTTAAGAAAATTCTAAAATGGCGGTCTCCAGTCGCCATATTTTCCAACTGCAAACATTTAACGTGGGATATCATTGTCAATGGGGGTTTTCCAATAGGGAAGGGTCGATGTTGACAGGCTGTGGCGGCCATGTTGTTTTGGCGGAAACTGTCAAATCAGTTGTTCATTAATCAGTAACTGATGCCATATCATCATGTCAAGTTACACGATTGAGCAGCTCAAACCTAATGACATAGACAACGCCGTTTGTTCGCTGCCTGGGCTTCGGAGCGTTTAGAAGAGGACCCCAATTTTGGCCGAAAAATCATTTTTAGCGACGAGGCACATTTTTGGATGAATGGTTATGTTAATAAGCATATATGGGACGAGGTCAACCCACATGAGGTTCATCAAGTGGCAATGCATCCACAAAAAGTTGTGGATGCATTGCTATGGTGTGTAATTTGGGCCGGTGGCGTCATTGGTATGTACTTTTTCGATTTTTCCGTGCCACCGTGAGAAACCGCGGCGGACATTTGAATGATGTCATATTCCACAATAAATGGCATACATGGGCCTTTCAAACAAAAAAAGAAATTCGTTAATACCTCACACTCAGCTTGTTTTATTCCTTTTGAACATCGACCCGCCCCTATTGGAAACCCCAGTAGTTAGAAAAATACACTAAACAAAAATAATTAAATTAAAAATGTAATTAAAATTATTGTCATAAAACCCGACTATAAAAAATTAAGAAAACAAAGCAACTAGGTGCGTTGTCGGCGGATTGCCTCGTTACACATCATATAATGTAGCGATATTCCCAGCGTGGCTCCATTGCTCGCTGGGCAACTTTCAAACTATGGACAACCAACAGCGACCGTCAGAGTCACAACCGTACGTCATGTCTTTAAATTTTGCGGAAGTTCTTATTCCATGCTCAAAACCAAGAAAGCGACCACTGAGACCAGAATTCAATAATAGGCGGCGACAGGCAACTCCGAATCGTGCCATTATAAATTAACTACTTATCACTCTAAACTTCAGAAAGAAAACTCCTAATCCTTAGAGTGTAATCGAAAATCTGCCAAAAAAATTATCCCGAAGGTTCATCTGGGTTGGAAGCCATCGAAATAGGATTGCCAAGAGGAATCTCATTTGTAAGAATTATTTTTAATCCTTATTTTAATGATAGGTTTAATTTAACTGCATCTCTCCCCGTGCATGTCGTAAAAGGCGACTAAGGCATAAGGACAAAGTGCCGTGCTAAAGGGCGATAGGGTTGCAACCTCTCAACTTGGCACGGTTTTTCCACCTAGCCGTGCAGCAGGCGCCTTGCCACTTGCTGGTTGATAGTTATCTTGTCCTAATACATTGCTAAACGTGGTGGTCGGTGTTGTGCTGTAATTTTACAAGAGTACTTGCAGCACAACACTGACTACTCTACTTACTCCGATTGTCGGGATGCAGCGTGTGGTATGTAAGTATATAATATTGCAATATTTTCCGGCTGACATGGTCACTACGCTCGTCACTACGTGTACCAAAGTCCCTATAAAATAAAGATTTAAAAAAAACGGAGACATATATTTTTGCTACATTCCGTGCTACTTCTGGACAGTAATATTTCGATGGGTCTTCCAAGCTGATTTATCAAATTTATGAAAGTTAGCAGCTCAGATCCCCGACTCGAGATGCTTCATCAGGGAATTATTCCATTCGCTTATTACATTTCGTGGGGCAAAGCTGCGTTCACTTTGATGCGATCAACCACAAAATAAAATCTAATTTGTTGTAAGGACAAATTATTATTCACATGCTATGCCAGTCGAAGATTCAATACTAAAGAAGGCGTATAAATTCGTCGACAGATGAAAATAAAATTAATAGGATTAATTTCATAATTAATTAATTAATTAATTAATTAATTAAATATCCCGACAGGGTTATAAAATCAATGATGAAAACTAACACGGCTGGCAACATCGTTGCAGCTGTGGTTAGGTTGCACAATATTCAGCGGCGGTGTCAGATCGCGATTCAAAACTTCGTACGAAGTCCCGGCCGCACACAGCACCTCACTTTGTCTTCACACGCTGGCCTGGCAGAAGATCTTGAAGATCCAAAACGCCCATCCGTGACCACAGCTAACGCCATCCAACGGAGCTACGATGCCACAGACAGACGGAAGCGTCAAACTTATAACACCCATCTTTTTGCGTCGGGAGTTAAAAATAACAGTTTGACGTTTGATACGACAGGCACCAGACGTGGGCTCCAGGAATTCCCGCGGTGCCAGAAGAAGTCCGCGACGTAGCGGGCGAAACTTCGACATAAGTAAGTATTTAAAAAAAAACCACTCATAATCCTTAAAAATTAAAAATGACTACTTTCTGCTATACATACACCCCTGCTGCTTGACCATTAGGAACTGGTGTAAAACTACAGGTTGCCTCTCTTGCGCCTTAGTAGGTGTTGGTTTGGTACCATCGTACTGGACGAAAATTTGCAATATAGCATCCATCATCCTTTTTTTTTTATGGAAACTGACACGGTTGGCTACATCATCTACAACGTCCGTGATGTCAGCCCATAACACCGGGTGAACTAGGTGCCATGTCAGTGCTTCCCCCTTTGATCCTATGCACAGATCTGAAGGAAAGAAGATCAATTTCACAGGTAAATGTTCGTATACCATCTCAAATTCAATATTGCCCACATTCGCACGAATGTTAACGAGGCTTAAAGTCTAGTTTGGTGAGCTAACTACGATTCAAGCAGAGAGCCTTCGACTCTATGGTAGTATTCGTTCGTGTTACTGTAAGGGCGTATGTGAGAGTGTGGGTGAGGAGTGTGAGCGATTCCGTTTCCAGCCTTCATTTGACATGAATTTAAATACTCAAAAACGGCATCGTGAGGCACCTAGTAGACAATTTTACAACGTTATTCTAACATGGCGTATGTTTTATTTTGTTGCCAATATTTGTTCGGTGTGCATTCCATTTGCAGCCGCCACAATAATCCGTAATAATTTTTATTTAAGGGTGCTTCGTTATTCATGTGAAATATTTCGGGAGGGTTACATACACACTCAAATAAACACGTTACGCAAAAAAAAATATATATATATTTTTTTTTTTATAGACTACCGGCTCGGGTGGCTGTGCCCAAAAGTTCAAAGAACGATTAACACACAGCCAATAACCCCACTCCTCGCGAAACCACGCTCGGAGAGGCGCCATGCCAGCTACAAGGCGGACAAAGAGGTTGTTGTCTAATTTATTAACACGCCTTTTGAGATTCCCAGGTTATAGGTGGTGGGGAACACACTCGCCGGAAGACGTATGTTTTTAGCATTGCATTTCGAGAAATTTAACAAAACATGTTTGCTACCTAAACATTAAAAGATCAACCTGTGTGTACCAGTAGGTAACTTGCACTGTAAGAGGTCAATGACCGTACTGTGTTTAAACGCAGAACAGTTGTTTGTTGTTTTTGAATGTGTGAGAGGATGTGTGTGCGTGTGTGAGTATGTGTGGGTACTCTTCACTTACACTAGTAGTTAGGAATTTGCATACTAGGTACTTACCTACATTTACAAAAATTGCTGGAAATAGCCACCTTGCATTCGGATGCAAAGAGTGGCCCTCCTCGGGATGCTCTGATTCACACGACCTAGAGTGTCACTGTTATACCGAATGCGTTTACGATCCGGACACGCAACTCTTCTTCATTCTCCACGGTGGTGTGACCATCCTGGCCATAAACTAGGTCCTTGGTTCATCCCCAGAGTCCCCACACATGAAAATCTAGCGGCCGTATATGACGTGCAGCTGCTCATACATCGCCACACACAGCAGTAACTAAGTTCCAGTTTGAGTCTCGGTAACACATCACCATATTCAATTAGTCCGATTCCGCGTTGGTGTAACGATTAACTAGACTAGAGGAGAACTTAGTCATCCGGCCATCTTTCATACAGTACGGTAGTATCAATCCAGTCGGCTACAATTTCAGGGTACCACCTAGTGAGGGGCAAGGGAAGGGACCCACAGTTTTACATTGGTTCCGCAGGGTGAAGCAGCCGGCGTGAAAAAAAAAAACATTGGCGCACTTCGGCCGGATTCGAACCTCGTACCTTGAGATCAAGAGTACGAAGTGCCGATGATCCGCCGCTTAGTCTATCTCTGTCACATTATACTGATTTGTAATTCATCTTCGTGTACTTTTTAGGTTTCCGTATCCCGTACGGAAGCCTATTACTAAGCATATGCCGTCTGTCTGTCTGTCTGTCTGTCGTCGACTAATATATTTAAGGGATAAGGCAACTTATCCCTTAAAACTATTTCTTCCAGTCGACGTCGATGCCCGGTCTAGGTATATATTCCCATGCAATTGGAAATGCATCAATCTTAATGAATTTAACAGCGACAGAATAATTAATCTAATGATTAGTAATCACGATATTGGCAATCTAAATTAGGAATAGAAACTTGATACGGAAATACAATAAGTAAGTATGTAATTTGACAAAAGAGTTTTACTGAAGACTCATCCATCAGTCTTCATTTAGGTAGTTTCAGTTTTCAATTAAGTCTAACGACGCGCATGGACATTCAGTCGCATGTGGGGATTGCGAATGCCATGTTGATCTGACAGGTCCCTCGTGAAGGACCTGAGACTGTACTTGGGGGAAAATATGTGGGCAGGGAAAAGCGTTCCACAGTTTAACAGTTCTGTGGAGGAAAGATCTGCAGAATAGATTAGCGCATCCGCGGTAAGTCCAAGTGTCGCGGTTGATCGATCGGATTATTTATTTAGCCGTCCCCCGACTCCTTTAAGTAACTAAACGGAAGTTATTTTTAGACTTTTGAAGGGATCGGGGGGTTTTTTTTTATTTGTATTTTAACTTTTATTTCGAGCTTTTAAAAAAAAAACCCGCATCTACGTCGGTCCATCCGTGAGACGTAATTTTTTTCATAATTACTTGATTACATGGTTGATTAGTGATTACTGAATTTTTATTACTTCATAATTACTTGATTACATGGTTGATTTCTGAAAGATCTAAGAACCATCCCGGTTAAACCAGCTTTCTAATAAAAACCGCATCCAAATCGGTCCATCCGTTTGGGAGCTATGATGCCACAAATGGACGCACATACACACACGTTAAACATTAAAAAAGCCCTCTTTTTGCGTCGGCAGTTAAAAAGGACAAAATCATGAAAAAAAAATTTGTAATACTTGAAGAAACCAATTTCCAACGAAATAGCACCAGACTTTATCGCTAAATTTTATTTTTAAGTAATTAGCCCTTGAACCTTGTGTGCTACAAAAATTGTAATCACCAACCTGCACCACGAATTCAAATTTTCTACGACTAACCGTTAGAAGTTAAGGGGCTTTATGTGCTACAAAATTGTAATCACCAACCTGTACCACGAATTTAAATTTTCTACGACTAACCGTTAGAAGTTAACGGGCTTTGTGTGCTACAAAATTGTATTCACCAACCTGCACCACGAATTCAAATTTTCTACGACTAACCGTTAGAAGTTAAAGGGCTTTATGTGCTACAAAATTGTAATCACCAACCTGCACCACGAATTAAAATTTTCTACGACCAACCGTTAGAAGTTAAGTGGCTGTGACATACAGAAAGACTGCCAGCGAAGTCTCACTATAAGGGTTCCTACCATGCCATTTTGATGCTGAATTCTAAAACGCCAAAACACCCAAACTCAATCCATGCACCCAGCAAAGGCGTGTCGGCTAGGGGAAACTACTAGTCGCAGCCGCATCTGTGCAAACAACAAATCAGACCCGGCGGTGGAGCTTAATTAAAAGCGAGCGAAGCCTGGTCTCACAGCGGCTTACGCGCTGCGGGTAGATCGACAAACTCAATGGCATTGCTTGTTTAAACTATTGATTCTAAGCTTGATTAAATTTTGAATGAGAGTTAAAATCTCCGAACGAGAAGTAGATAAACTCTTCGAATGTGAGATTAATCTGATGGCGGTAGATTTAGCGATGTTATTCAATGTGAAAGCGTCACTTCTTGCGTCTGTCACCAATTCATTTTTAGGTTTCCGTATTCCGTACGGAAGCCTCTTACTAAGCCTACGTCGTCTGTCTGTCTGTCTGTCCTACTGCTATATCTTTGGAACCGTAATAGGTAGCCGGTTGAAATTTTCACATAATATGTGTTATTATGGCGGATATAACAACGAATAATAAAAAATAGAAAATAATAAAAAATAGAAAAAGTGAAACATTAAGCTGATTGGTAGTACCAAATTATAACTCTTTGCCCTCGGCCTCGCTCGTGCATTCGCTTGGTTGCCGAATACGTCCGACCGAATTGAAAACCGACCGTAACCGAATTAAAGCCGAATGCCGAAGAAAGTATCAAATTGTGCTCAAGCACGACTCGCGCTCTGCCGGATTTTTTTTAAAAGTAGCCTGGGACGCCCCCCGCCTAGATGGGCACATGACCAATACCAATCTCATCTGTGCTTACACATACATATACACCATGTCCCAAAACTCAACGTTAAGCTGGAACCAGGGAGTAGGCCAGTTTATGACTATAAACTGGCCTAAAAAATAAGAAAAAAAAATCTGAATCATTTATTTTTTTAGAAAAAAATTAAACTGAATATTTTTTTGGTAAAACTACAGGCATTCTGGTTCTATTTGGGATAGTTATCAATAGCAGAGTTATTTAGGCTTCCAATATAAAAAAAATTACAATTATATTTCCTAATTTGTAGTCGTAGTACCTAAAATGTTGTACGTGATATCAATTTTAAACGTTTTTCAAAAAATGCTCATATCATAAAAAACAAATGACTTCGATTTTTGTTTTCTTATTTTTCCCTGGGTAGTCATAAACTGGCCTACTCCCTGGTTCCTGCTTGACGTTGAGTTTTGGGACACGGTGTATATTATTATATAAAAAAATATTACTACATTTAGATAGGAGCAAACGGGTAGTTTTGATAATATTTCAAAATATTTAGTCACTTCTGAAACCTATTCAAGTCTGCATCCAGGCCACAGTGCATACGTACCTATACCGAAGCGTACGCGACCGCAACCCAAATGCAATTCCTAGATTGGGAGCGTTGTAAGCTTAGACCGCACGTGCTTGCGAGCTATCTACATTCGTGCTATGTGCCACGACTGTAACACTCTGTAGAATGCACTACGTTTTGGTTTAATAGATAATTTTGAGTTACATTTTCATAATTAAGTTTATTCTCTTCATACATATACATAACGTCACCGGTGTTTCCCAATTGGTTAGACAGAGACAACGTATCTTCACGTGCCACGTTCCTGGCGATGATATGTTCATCGTACATGCTCGTCGGTTACGGTTACTACGCACGTGAACCTTTTTGAGCACATGCCCGATAAAAAAAAGAAAGAAATCAGATACGGCGTAAAGCGAAAGACTCGCGTTGATTCTCGGTTTGCTTGTAATTTGCCAGAATTATCGGGAAGACTGGAGGAAAATTGTAGATTGTTCTATGTTCAGCAGTGAAAGCTTGCACCCTGATTTACTGTCACATTATAAGTTAGGAGAGCGCATTTATAAAACGAATTGCTCGGACATCATTAGGACTTTTATTTTTATTTTATTTTATTTTATTTTATTCGGAAACCAGCTACACAAGTAGGTACATTTACAAATATAACTAAAAATAAAAAACTGTTCAGCCAGTAAAAACTTCCACATTTTTCAAAATTTATAACTAGATAAAAACAATTTTGACAAAAGAAATAGGTATTTATAACAGGAAAAAAAATATATATAATGGTATAACATATAATATACAATATATATATATAATATATATAAGACTGCATTAATTTAAATTGGGTGAGGGTGTGTGTGTGTGGGGGTGATGGTGTGCGTAGGATTGAGTGTTGCGTTATATATATACATAACGTAAGACACGTAGCCTCTACCGAGGCTAGCTCAGTGGTGCGGTCGGTCGACTGTTGTTAAGCAACCCTGAGCGCGGTCAGTACTTGAATCATCGATGACTTGGATCACCGAGCATACCTACGGGAGTGGCAACCGTCGAGTGCTAGTATATAGGAAAATTAGCAGCGTGTTAGAGCATTTGCACTAAAATATAGCGCTGCTGCGGGATCGACCGTCAGTGCGCTCGCGACTTGGGAACGAAGAACACGTATATGTGCACTACGCAAAATGGCGATTTGTGCAGTTCGTGCGTGTCGAAAGAGCTCAAGATCATCAGGAAAGACAAAAGATGGAGTAACCTTTCATAATTAGGTCATTTTAAAGATAATACAATGCTTAAAGCGTGTAAAATACAAAAATTCCGCGAGTTAGGAGCACGACTGCGCGCCATACCGGGCGCGTACACATGATAGGCAAATTTGACAGACTGGAAAGAAATTTGAAATCAATTATTGTATATGGGTGTTGTTAGTTTTTTTATGGCAATGACATGGATGAATTCAATTTATAATATGTATTGTTATTATTTCTTTAATATTACGTTTTCTATTTTTTATAATTATAAAACAATTATACCTATACAAAACTAATATATTGTATATTATGTATTATTTTAATAAGTATTATTATTATCAGTGATAGGAATAGGTAGGACTTATTTACCTAAACTTCGAGGAACAGACAAAGAGATTTTATGTATAGAGTGAGCACTACGAAGAAAGAATACAGAGAAATGACGGCCAATAGCTGAGGTATGAGGTAAGGTAGCGGGGTGGCGGAACGCTGAGCCGCGCGGGGCGGGAAGCGAGCGGGAGAGGGGCTAGCTAGCGAGCGACTAGCGGCTAGCGGCCCGGCCGGCCCGGCCGGTCAGTCAACACGTGCATTGGAATACGTAGGGTTGTCACTTAGTCTACCAAAAATATATTTTTCGATTTATTATTTTACGAGTAGGTATTATGGTTAATTGTGCCCGTAGTCTAGTGGTAACGCTTCTCAATGCAGAAGTTGCGGGTTCAAATCCCGGGCACTAACTAATGTACTTATTTATTTCCTTGATAAGGATTGATATACGTGCATTTCATAACGAATAGGTACGATCGCTCCGGTGAAGAAAAATAAAGTTAGGTAACTAGTGCACACTGGTCTATGAAAGGTATTTTTGTGTAAACTGCTTCTGATTTCCACTGGTCACCATGTACGAGTAATCGAACCGGATATAACAAATTGTGACAAGATCGAGTGCAATATGACTGCCATAAGAATACTCAATAAATAATAAAACAACAACAATAAAAACAATACCTCCTATGTCAGTGGGCAGAGTCCGTGCCTAGCAGTGGGACGTTTTAAAGGATTATAGAAGAAAACAGATAGTGAATTTCATCGAAAAAAACGTTTTATGTATACATAGGGCACACTAAAAGTTTCCGGAATTGGCCACTTACATAAACAATATTTAAAAAGTAATTACAACATTTGAAAATGGAACTCTTTGGCTGTAGAATGCAGTTTGTTTCATCTGACTGTCAATTGTTTTTACATTGTGGCGCCATTTTAAACATTGCGTGTCTACATTAACATGGATTTAACCCGGGAAAAATTTCGTAGTATGATTTTCTACGATTTTAAGTGTAATTTGACAGCTCATCAGAGCCTCGCTCGGCTTTAATCTGCTTTTGGCGATGAAGCACCATGCAAGACGACTATTTATTTCTGGTTTGCAGAATTCAAGCGCGGTCGTGTCAATCTCAGTGACGTATCTCGCGATGGTCGCCCGTCCACCGCTGTGAACAACAAAAACATCGATGCTGTGCGCCGTATGATCGAAACAGACAGACATGTGACCTACCATGAGAATCGGGCATCCTTACACATAGGCATGAGTCAAATACAATCAATCCTACACAAACATTTGGGTGTGAGAAAGCTGTGCTCGCGGTGGATCCCACACAATTTGACCGAGGCTCAAAAAACGCACCGCGTCACTTGGTGCAATGCCATGCTTACCAGATTCAACAAAGGCGCTTCAAATTTGATGTGGGACATAGTAACAGGTGACGGCACCTTGTGACTTTTTTCTGTTCCCAAAAATTAAGAACCAATTACGCGGTCAACGATTTTCATCACCAGAAGAGGCTGTCCAAGAATATGAAAAACACGTTTCTGAGGTCACCACGGAGGAGTGGCACAAAAGTTTTCAAAATTGGTTTAATCGTATGAAAAAGTGCATTTACGCAAAGGGAGAATATTTTGAGAAACAATAAATTCATTTTTGACCTGTAATAGTATTTTATTCTTATTAATTCCGGAAACTTTTAGTGTGCCCCACGTATAATAAACTTAAAATACAGAACTATAATAACTTGAAATACATACCTAAACTTATATGGGTTTTTAAATTACCGTGGTTATTTGACATTTTAAGAAGTAACAACGGCTTTACTCACTTTCGAAATACGAGCTGTGTGGCTCGACATTTCGGCCAGAGTAATCATGATGATGGGCCATACGTTTGGCCCGAAACGTTGAGCCACACAGCTCGTATTTCGACCGCGAGTAAAGCCGTTTTGTATTCTTATAATACCTACACTTAATAACTAGAATAATATCTAAAAAACTAAACTTAATAATAAAGAATTAATAACTGCGGTCTTGGCCTTGGACTAACCTTAAAATCTCCAAACCAAACATACATAAAATAAAGAGTGCAGCATTTATTTAAAAAAAAAAAAAAAAAATATAACTAAAAAAACCATTAGGTATACTTTGGACTACACACACAAACACAACTAAAATAACTCTTCCTCAAAAAAACACAACACAAAACACAAATTTAAATTTTCACTTTCCCTTAGACAATGTATCATCTTGGATTATTTTTATCCATCTTTCTCGTATTGATCCCGTAGTAGGATGTGGAAACCTTTTAAAAAAAAAAATTTTCTTGAAAATTTCTCAATTACTTACTAATTAAAAAAAAATTTAAGAATAGCGACAACCCTAATTAGCGGTCAATTCACTCTCATATTTTAACGTGGTTTAATACATATTTATTTACTTTCATACATGATATCCCAGAACTCTATTTCTAATCATTCATATGTGGCAGCCCTAATGAGCGCGTTCAATTTATTTGTTTAATTAAATAATGCTTATGTTATTGCAATGCTAGGTCAATACATAAAATGTACAAAATTTTCAAATTGAAGTAGCGTTGTGACAGCCCTAATTGGCCAGTTGAACCAAATATTTCTAAGCACATGGAAAACAAGATATTATATATAAGGTCTTTCAAAATTAGTTAATAGTACGCTAAGGGGGGGTTCTGTTTCGTAAATAAATCACTTTTGAGGAACAAAGATTTTTTTTTACAAAAAAAATAATTATAATAATGTAAAATAAAAAAAAAATATTTTCTTAATCGTTTCAGTTTCATGCCAGGAACAAAAAAATCTTCTAACACATAGATCTCTTTCTTTCAGAAATTGTGAAAAACCACAATTTTAGTTTTATTAGTATGGAATAGAAAGAATTTGATTTTTTTTACCAACTTACACGTGTTACATCAAAATGGTATTGAAGACTTTTTTGTTACTGTTACGAAACTGAATCGATCAGGCTATAAAAATCAACCACATATTTTTTTATTTAAATACATAAAAAACATTTTACATAAAAAAAGCCCAAGGTCCAAAAAATTTTATATAGGTTTTACTCCCTATATGATGCAGAACCCCCCCTTAGCGTACTATTAACTAATTTTGAAAGACCTTATATATTAAGATCACAATGAAGTGATACTTACCTATGAAATGAGATGCCATCAGTTTTCCCAATATTTTTGGTATTATTTTTGCAATATCGCAACACACAACCGGGCATAATGAATGACTGGCGCGATGCGAGCCGCAGACGGACGGCAGCGAGCGCGCGGGCGGCGCGTCCGCCGCGTTCGGCCGCTCGCGAGCTACTAGTCTCAAGAGGGTCCCTCCGCGTAATGGTTACTCCACCGCGGTGGAGCGAAGGCTGTTGCCCGGGTAAGAGGTCTAGTAGAATACATGATACGTCATTGGGAACAGAGTAAAAAATTGGAGACTTCCTTACGACAATATTTTTTTCCGGTTTAATAATATTCATGGTGTTTAAATTTCGCGATTTAAAAAAAGTGGCCGCAATTTTGAACTTTTTAGTAACTGGACCGATTGCTTTCAAAATCGATATATGGGTGTCAGTGTGGACTCTGAATACGAATCTGTAGTCAAATTTAAAAAAAGTAGCCGCCATTTAGTCGTCCAAGTCCTAGTCGTCCAAGTCCTAGTCGTCCAAGTCCTAGTCGTCCAAGTCCTAGTCGACCAAGTCCTAGTCGTCCAAGTCCTAGTCGTCCAAGTCCTAGGCGTCCAAGTCCTAGTCGTCCAAGTCCTAGTCCAAGTCCTAGTCGTCCAAGTCCTAGTCCAAGTCCTAGTAGTCCAAGCCCAAGTCCTAGTAGTCCAAGTACAAGTTCAAGTCCTAGCCGTCCTAGTCGTCCAAGTCCTAGTCGTCCAAGTCCTAGTAGTCCAAGTCCAAGTCCTAGTCGTCCAAGTCCTAGTCGTCCAAGTCCTAGTCGTCCAAGTCCTAGTCGTCCAAGTCCTAGTCGTCCAAGTCCTAGTCGTCCAAGTCCTAGTCCAAGTCCTAGTAGTCCAAGCCCAAGTCCTAGTAGTCCAAGTCCAAGTCCTAGTCGTCCAAGTCCTAGTCGTCCAAGTCCTAGTCGGCCAAGTACTATTCGTCCAAGTCATAGTCGTCCAAGTCCTAGTCGTCCAAGTCCTAGTCCAAGTCATAGTCGTCCAAGCCCAAGTCCTAGTCGCTCAAGTCCTAGCCGTCCAAGTCCCAGCCGTCCAAGTCCTAGTCGGCCAAGTCCTATTCGTCCAAGTACTAGTCGTCCAAGTCCTAGTAGTCCAAGTCCTAGTCGTCCAAGTCCTAGTCGTCCAAGTCCTACTCGTCCAAGTCCTAGTCGTCCAAGTCCTAGTCGTTCAAGTCCTAGTCGTTCAAGTCCTAGTCGTCCAAGTCCTAGTCGTCCAAGTCCTAGTCGGCCAAGTCCTATTCGTCCAAGTCATAGTCGTCCAAGTCCTAGTCGTCCAAGTCCTAGTCCAAGTCATAGTCGTCCAAGCCCAAGTCCTAGTCGCTCAAGTCCTAGCCGTCCAAGTCCCAGCCGTCCAAGTCCTAGTCGTCCAAGTCCTAGTCGTCCAAGTCCTAGTAGTCCAAGTCCTAGTCGTCCAAGTCCTAGTCGTCCAAGTCCTAGTCGGCCAAGTCCTATTCGTCCAAGTCCTAGTCGTCCAAGTCCTAGTAGTCCAAGTCCTAGTCGTCCAAGTCCTAGTCGTCCAAGTCCTAGTCGTCCAAGTCCTAGTCGTCCAAGTCCTAGTCGTCCAAGTCCTAGTCGTCCAAGTCCTAGTCGTCCAAGTCCTAGTCGTCCAAGTCCTAGTCGTCCAAGTCCTATTCGTCCAAGTCATAGTCGTCCAAGTCCTAGTCCAAGTCATAGTCGTCCAAGCCCAAGTCCTAGTCGCTCAAGTCCTAGCCGTCCAAGTCCCAGTCGTCCAAGTCCTAGTCGTCCAAGTCCTAGTCGTCCAAGTCCTAGTCGTCCAAGTCCTAGTCGTCCAAGTCCTAGTCGTCCAAGTCCTAGTCGTCCAAGTCCTAGTCGTCCAAGTCCTAGTCGTCCAAGTCCTAGTCGTCCAAGTCCTAGTCGTCCAAGTCCTAGTCGTCCAAGTCCTAGTCGTCCAAGTCCTAGTCGTCCAAGTCGTAGTCCAAGTCCTAGTAGTCCAAGCCCAAGTCCTAGTAGTCCAAGTCCAAGTCGTCCAAGTCCTAGTTGTCCAAGTCCAAGTCCAAGGCCAAGTCCTAGCCGTCCAATTCCTAGTCGTCCAAGTCCTAGTCGTCCAAGTCCTAGTCGTCCAAGTCCTAGTCGTCCAAGTCCTAGCCGTCCAAGTCCCAGCCGTTCAAGTCCTAGTCGTCCAAGTCCTAGTCGTCCAAGTCCTAGTCGTCCAAGTCCTAGTCGTCCAAGTCCTAGTCGTCCAAGTCCTAGTCGTCCAAGTCCTAGTCGTCCAAGTCCTAGTCGTCCAAGTCCTAGTCGTCCAAGTCCTAGTCGTCCAAGTCCTAGTCGTCCAAGTCCTAGTCGTCCAAGTCGTAGTCCAAGTCCTAGTAGTCCAAGCCCAAGTCCTAGTAGTCCAAGTCCAAGTCGTCCAAGTCCTAGTTGTCCAAGTCCAAGTCCAAGGCCAAGTCCTATTCGTCCAAGTCCTAGTCGTCCAAGTCCTAGTCGGCCAAGTCCTATTCGTCCAAGTCATAGTCGTCCAAGTCCTAGTCGTCCAAGTCCTAGTCCAAGTCATAGTCGTCCAAGCCCAAGTCCTAGTCGCTCAAGTCCTAGCCGTCCAAGTCCCAGCCGTCCAAGTCCTAGTCGTCCAAGTCCTAGTCGTCCAAGTCCTAGTAGTCCAAGTCCTAGTCGTCCAAGTCCTAGTCGTCCAAGTCCTAGTCGGCCAAGTCCTATTCGTCCAAGTCCTAGTCGTCCAAGTCCTAGTAGTCCAAGTCCTAGTCGTCCAAGTCCTAGTCGTCCAAGTCCTAGTCGTCCAAGTCCTAGTCGTCCAAGTCCTAGTCGTCCAAGTCCTAGTCGTCCAAGTCCTAGTCGTCCAAGTCCTATTCGTCCAAGTCATAGTCGTCCAAGTCCTAGTCCAAGTCATAGTCGTCCAAGCCCAAGTCCTAGTCGCTCAAGTCCTAGCCGTCCAAGTCCCAGTCGTCCAAGTCCTAGTCGTCCAAGTCCTAGTCGTCCAAGTCCTAGTCGTCCAAGTCCTAGTCGTCCAAGTCCTAGTCGTCCAAGTCCTAGTCGTCCAAGTCCTAGTCGTCCAAGTCCTAGTCGTCCAAGTCCTAGTCGTCCAAGTCGTAGTCCAAGTCCTAGTAGTCCAAGCCCAAGTCCTAGTAGTCCAAGTCTAAGTCGTCCAAGTCCTAGTTGTCCAAGTCCAAGTCCAAGGCCAAGTCCTAGCCGTCCAATTCCTAGTCGTCCAAGTCCTAGTCGTCCAAGTCCTAGTCGTCCAAGTCCTAGTCGTCCAAGTCCTAGTCGTCCAAGTCGTAGTCCAAGTCCTAGTAGTCCAAGCCCAAGTCCTAGTAGTCCAAGTCCAAGTCGTCCAAGTCCTAGTTGTCCAAGTCCAAGTCCAAGGCCAAGTCCTATTCGTCCAAGTCCTAGTCGTCCAAGTCCTAGTCGGCCAAGTCCTATTCGTCCAAGTCATAGTCGTCCAAGTCCTAGTCGTCCAAGTCCTAGTCCAAGTCATAGTCGTCCAAGCCCAAGTCCTAGTCGCTCAAGTCCTAGCCGTCCAAGTCCCAGCCGTCCAAGTCCTAGTCGTCCAAGTCCTAGTCGTCCAAGTCCTAGTAGTCCAAGTCCTAGTCGTCCAAGTCCTAGTCGTCCAAGTCCTAGTCGGCCAAGTCCTATTCGTCCAAGTCCTAGTCGTCCAAGTCCTAGTAGTCCAAGTCCTAGTCGTCCAAGTCCTAGTCGTCCAAGTCCTAGTCGTCCAAGTCCTAGTCGTCCAAGTCCTAGTCGTCCAAGTCCTAGTCGTCCAAGTCCTAGTCGTCCAAGTCCTATTCGTCCAAGTCATAGTCGTCCAAGTCCTAGTCCAAGTCATAGTCGTCCAAGCCCAAGTCCTAGTCGCTCAAGTCCTAGCCGTCCAAGTCCCAGTCGTCCAAGTCCTAGTCGTCCAAGTCCTAGTCGTCCAAGTCCTAGTCGTCCAAGTCCTAGTCGTCCAAGTCCTAGTCGTCCAAGTCCTAGTCGTCCAAGTCCTAGTCGTCCAAGTCCTAGTCGTCCAAGTCGTAGTCCAAGTCCTAGTAGTCCAAGCCCAAGTCCTAGTAGTCCAAGTCCAAGTCGTCCAAGTCCTAGTTGTCCAAGTCCAAGTCCAAGGCCAAGTCCTAGCCGTCCAATTCCTAGTCGTCCAAGTCCTAGTCGTCCAAGTCCTAGTCGTCCAAGTCCTAGTTGTCCAAGTCCTAGCCGTCCAAGTCCCAGCCGTTCAAGTCCTAGTCGTCCAAGTCCTAGTCGTCCAAGTCCTAGTCGTCCAAGTCCTAGTCGTCCAAGTCCTAGTCGTCCAAGTCCTAGTCGTCCAAGTCCTAGTCGTCCAAGTCCTAGTCGTCCAAGTCCTAGTCGTCCAAGTCCTAGTCGTCCAAGTCGTAGTCCAAGTCCTAGTAGTCCAAGCCCAAGTCCTAGTAGTCCAAGTCCAAGTCGTCCAAGTCCTAGTTGTCCAAGTCCAAGTCCAAGGCCAAGTCCTAGCCGTCCAATTCCTAGTCGTCCAAGTCCTAGTCGTCCAAGTCCTAGTCGTCCAAGTCCTAGTCGTCCAAGTCCTAGTCGTCCAAGTCCTAGTCGTCCAAGTCCTAGTCGTCCAAGTCCTAGTCGGCCAAGTCCTATTCGTCCAAGTCATAGTCGTCCAAGTCCTAGTCGGCCAAGTCCTATTCGTCCAAGTCATAGTCGTCCAAGCCCAAGTCCTAGTCGCTCAAGTCCTAGCCGTCCAAGTCCCAGCCGTCCAAGTCCTAGTCGTCCAAGTCCTAGTCGTCCAAGTCCTAGTAGTCCAAGTCCTAGTCGTCCAAGTCCTAGTCGTCCAAGTCCTAGTCGGCCAAGTCCTATTCGTCCAAGTCCTAGTCGTCCAAGTCCTAGTAGTCCAAGTCCTAGTCGTCCAAGTCCTAGTCGTCCAAGTCCTAGTCGTCCAAGTCCTAGTCGTCCAAGTCCTAGTCGTCCAAGTCCTAGTCGTCCAAGTCCTATTCGTCCAAGTCATAGTCGTCCAAGTCCTAGTCCAAGTCATAGTCGTCCAAGCCCAAGTCCTAGTCGCTCAAGTCCTAGCCGTCCAAGTCCCAGTCGTCCAAGTCCTAGTCGTCCAAGTCCTAGTCGTCCAAGTCCTAGTCGTCCAAGTCCTAGTCGTCCAAGTCCTAGTCGTCCAAGTCCTAGTCGTCCAAGTCCTAGTCGTCCAAGTCCTAGTCGTCCAAGTCGTAGTCCAAGTCCTAGTAGTCCAAGCCCAAGTCCTAGTAGTCCAAGTCCAAGTCGTCCAAGTCCTAGTTGTCCAAGTCCAAGTCCAAGGCCAAGTCCTAGCCGTCCAATTCCTAGTCGTCCAAGTCCTAGTCGTCCAAGTCCTAGTCGTCCAAGTCCTAGCCGTCCAAGTCCCAGCCGTTCAAGTCCTAGTCGTCCAAGTCCTAGTCGTCCAAGTCCTAGTCGTCCAAGTCCTAGTCGTCCAAGTCCTAGTCGTCCAAGTCCTAGTCGTCCAAGTCCTAGTCGTCCAAGTCCCAGCCGTTCAAGTCCTAGTCGTCCAAGTCCTAGTCGTCCAAGTCCTAGTCGTCCAAGTCCTAGTCGTCCAAGTCCTAGTCGTCCAAGTCCTAGTCGTCCAAGTCCTAGTCGTCCAAGTCCTAGTCGTCCAAGTCCTAGTCGTCAAGTCCTAGTCGTCCAAGTCGTAGTCCAAGTCCTAGTAGTCCAAGCCCAAGTCCTAGTAGTCCAAGTCCAAGTCGTCCAAGTCCTAGTTGTCCAAGTCCAAGTCCAAGGCCAAGTCCTAGCCGTCCAATTCCTAGTCGTCCAAGTCCTAGTCGTCCAGACTGTAATACACACCGAGCAGAACTTTCGTGTGGTGAAGAGATAGCTCAAGAAAAATGAACTCCGGAGATTCGGAGTAAAGAGTGGGAGACTGAGAGATAATGGAATAAGCGATATTGCTCCGAAGGTATAAAGCTACACCACCGCACACACACCTACACACCACACCACAGTCCTAGTCCAAGTCCTAGCCGTCCAAGTCCTAGTCGTCCAATTCCTAGTCGTCCAAGTCCTAGTCCTAGTCGTCCAAGTCCTAGGCGTTCAAGTCCAAGTCGTCCAAGTCCTATCCGTCCAAGTCCTAGTAGTCCAAGTCCAAGTCCAAGTCCTAGCCGTCCAAGTCCTAGCCGTCCAAGTCCTAGCTGTCCTAGTCCTAGCTGTCCAAGTCCTAGTCGTCCAAGTCCAAGTCCTAGTAGTCCAAGTCCTAGTCGTCCAAGTCCTAGTCGTCCAAGTCCTAGTCGTCCAAGTCCTAGTCGTCCAAGTCCTAGTCGTCCAAGTCCTAGTCGACCAAGTCCTAGTCGTCCAAGTCCTAGTCGTCCAAGTCCTAGTCGTCCAAGTCCTAGTCCAAGTCCTAGTAGTCCAAGCCCAAGTCCTAGTAGTCCAAGTCCTAGTCGTCCAAGTCCTAGTCGTCCAAGTCCTAGTCGGCCAAGTCCTATTCGTCCAAGTCATAGTCGTCCAAGTCCTAGTCGTCCAAGTCCTAGTCTAAGTCCTAGTCGTCCAAGCCCAAGTCCTAGTCGCTCAAGTCCTAGCCGTCCAAGTCCCAGCCGTCCAAGTCCTAGTCGGCCAAGTTCTATTCGTCCAAGTCCTAGTCGTCCAAGTCCTAGTAGTCCAAGTCCAAGTCCCAGCTGTCCAAGTCCTAGCCGTGCAAGTCCTAGTCGTCCAAGTTCTTGTCGTCCAAGTCCTAGTCGTCCAAGTCCTAGTCGTCCAAGTCCTAGTCCAAGTCCTAGCCGTCCAAGTCCTAGTCGTCCAATTCCTAGTCGTCCAAGTCCTAGTCGTCCAAGTCCTAGGCGTCCAAGTCCAAGTCGTCCAAGTCCTATCCGTCCAAGTCCTAGTAGTCCAAGTCCAAGTCCTAGCCGTCCAAGTCCTAGCCGTCCAAGTCCTAGCTGTCCTAGTCCTAGCTGTCCAAGTCCTAGTCGTCCAAGTCCAAGTCCTAGTAGTCCAAGTCCTAGTCGTCCAAGTCCTAGTCGTCCAAGTCCTAGTCGACCAAGTCCTAGTCGTCCAAGTCCTAGTCGTCCAAGTCCTAGTCGTCCAAGTCCTAGTCCAAGTCCTAGTAGTCCAAGCCCAAGTCCTAGTAGTCCAAGTCCTAGTCGTCCAAGTCCTAGTCATCCAAGTCCAAGTCGTCCAAGTCCAAGTCCAAGGCCAAGTCCTAGCCGTCCAATTCCTAGTCGTCCAATTCCTAGTCGTCCATGTCCTAGTAGTCCAAGTCCTAGTCGTCCAATTCCTAGTCGTCCAAGTCCTAGTCGTCCAAGTCCTAGTCGTCCAAGTCCTAGTCCTCCAAGTCCAAGGCCAAGTCCTAGCCGTCCAATTCCTAGTCGTCCAATTCCTAGTAGTCCAAGTCCTAGTCGTCCAATTCCTAGTCGTCCAAGTCCTAGTCGTCCAAGTCCTAGTCGTCCAAGTCCTAGTCGTCCAAGTCCTAGTCGTCCAAGTCCTAGTCGTCCAAGTCCTAGTCGACCAAGTCCTAGTCGTCCAAGTCCTAGTCGTCCAAGTCCTAGGCGTCCAAGTCCTAGTCCAAGTCCTAGTAGTCCAAGCCCAAGTCCTAGTAGTCCAAGTCCTAGTCGTCCAAGTTCTAGTCATCCAAGTCCAAGTCGTCCAAGTCCAAGTCCAAGGCCAAGTCCTAGCCGTCCAATTCCTAGCCGTCCAAGTCCTAACCGTCCAAGTCCTAGCCGTCCAAGTCCTAGCCGTCCAAGTCCTAGTCGTCCAAGTCCTAGTCGTCCAAGTCCTAGTCGTCCAAGTCCTAGTCGTCCAAGTCCTAGTCGTCCAAGTCCTAGTCGTCCAAGTCCTAGTCGTCCAAGTCCTAGTCGTCCAAGTCCTAGTCGTCCAAGTCATAGTCGTCCAAGTCATAGTCGTCCAAGTCCTATTCATCCAAGTCCTAGTCGTCCAAGTCCTAGTCGTCCAAGTCCTAGTCGTCCAAGTCCTAGTCGTCCAAGTCCTAGTCGTCCAAGTCCTAGTCCTCCAAGTTCCAGTCGTCCAAGTCCTAGTAGTTAGTAGTAGGAATAGTTCAAAATGGCAGCCACTTTTTTAAACGGTTTTATTTAGCTTGACTCCGTATATTTGTTTGTTTCTATCTTTGTTTGAAATCTTGCGACAACTTTTTCAACTACTTCTACTGAACCGATTTTTATGAAACTTTGCACACACATTGAGTTCTCGTGACAATACAATATTATGATCATTTCAACTTGGTAACGAGGGTCTGATGATGGAGTCAGGAGGTGGACAGTGGAACTCTTCAATCGTTACTAGTAACCCCCTCGAGTTTGGGCACATTTGGTTGGTTTGGACGAGTGTCCAATACTTCTACCAATACACTTGGTGACGAGGGTCTGATGATGGAGTCAGGAGGTGGACAGTGGAACACTTCAACCGTTACTAGTAACCCCCTCGAGTTTGGGCTCATATGGTTGGTTTGGACGAGTGTCTCATACTTCTACCAATACACTTGGTGACGAGGGTCTGATGATGGACTCAGGTGTACAATGGAACTCTTCAACCGTTACTAGTAACCCCCTCGAGTTTGGGCTCATTCGGTTTGTTTGGACGAGTGTCCTATACTTGTACCAATACACTTGGTGACGAGGGTCTGATGATGGAGTCAGGAGGTGGACAGTGGAACTCTTCAACCGTTACTAGTAACCCCCTCGAGTTTGAGCTCATTTGGTTGGTTTGGACGAGTGTCCCATACTTCTACTAATATACTTGGTGACGAGGGTCTTATGATGGTGTCAGGAGGTGTACAGTGGAACTCTTCAACCGTTACTAGTAACCCCCTCGAGTTTGAGCTCATATGGTTGGTTTGGACGAGTGTCCCATACTTCTACCAATACACTTGGTGACGAGGGTCTGATGATGAAGTCAGGAGGTCTACAGTGGAACTCTTCAACCGTTACTAGTAACCCCCTCGAGTTTGGGCACATTTGGTTGGTTTGGACGAGTGTCCAATACTTCTACCAATACACTTGGTGACGAGGGTCTGATGATGGAGTCAGGAGGTGGACAGTGGAACACTTCAACCGTTACTAGTAACCCCCTCGAGTTTGGGCTCATATGGTTGGTTTGGACGAGTGTCTCATACTTCTACCAATACACTTGGTGACGAGGGTCTGATGATGGACTCAGGTGTACAGTGGAACTCTTCAACCGTTACTAGTAACCCCCTCGAGTTTGGGCTCATTCGGTTTGTTTGGACGAGTGTCCTATACTTGTACCAATACACTTGGTGACGAGGGTCTGATGATGGAGTCAGGAGGTGGACAGTGGAACTCTTCAACCGTTACTAGTAACCCCCTCGAGTTTGAGCTCATTTAGTTGGTTTGGACGAGTGTCCCATACTTCTACTAATATACTTGGTGACGAGGGTCTTATGATGGTGTCAGGAGGTGTACAGTGGAACTCTTCAACCGTTACTAGTAACCCCCTCGAGTTTGAGCTCATATGGTTGGTTTGGACGAGTGTCCCATACTTCTACCAATACACTTGGTGACGAGGGTCTGATGATGAAGTCAGGAGGTCTACAGTGGAACTCTTCAACCGTTACTAGTAACCCCCTCGAGTTTGGGCTCATTTGGTTTGTTTGGACGAGTGTCCCATACTTTTACTAATACACTTGGTGACGAGGGTCGGATGATGGAGTCAGGAGGTGTACAGTGGAACTCTTCAACCGTTACTAGTAACCCCCTCGAGTTTGGGCTCATTTGGTTGGTTTGGACATGTGTCCCATACTTCTACCAATACACTTGGTGACGAGGGTCTAATGATGGAGTCAGGAGGTGGACAGTGGAACTCTTCAACCGTTACTAGTAACCCCCTCGAGTTTGGGCTCATTTGGTTGGTTTGGACGAGTGTCCCATACTTCTACCAATACACTTGGTGACGAGGGTCTGATGATGGAGTCAGGAGGTATACAGTGGAAATCTTCAACCGTTACTAGTAACCCCCTCGAGTTTGGGCTCATTTGGTTGGTTTGGAAGAGTGTCCCATACTTCTACCAATACACTTGGTGACGAGGGTCTGATGATGGAGTCAGGAGGTGTACAGTGGAACTCTTCAACCGTTACTAGTAACCCCCTCGTGTTTGGGCTCATTTGGTTTGTTTGGACGAGTGTCCCATACTTCTACCAATACAATTGGTGACGAGGGTCTGATGATGGAGTCAGGAGGTGGACAGTGGAACTATTCAACCGTTACTAGTAACCCCCTCGAGTTTGGGCTCATTTGGTTTGTTTGGACGAGTATCCTATACTTGTACCAATACACTTGGTGACGAGGGTCTGATGATGGAGTCAGGAGGTGGACAGTGGAACTCTTCAACCATTACTAGTAACGCCCTCGAGTTTGAGCTCATTTGGTTGGTTTGGACGAGTGTCCCATACTTCTACTAATATACTTGGTGACGAGGGTCTTATGATGGTGTCAGGAGGTGTACAGTGGAACTCTTCAACCGTTACTAGTAACCCCCTCGAGTTTGAGCTCATATGGTTGGTTTGGACGAGTGTCCCATACTTCTACCAATACACTTGGTGACGAGGGTCTGATGGTGAAGTCAGGAGGTCTACAGTGGAACTCTTCAACCGTTACTAGTAACCCCCTCGAGTTTGGGCTCATTTGGTTTGTTTGGACGAGTGTCCCATACCTTTACCAATACACTTGGTGACGAGGGTCTGATGATGGAGTCAGGAGGTGTACAGTGGAACTCTTCAACCGTTACTAGTAACCCCCTCGAGTTTGGGCTCATTTTGTTGGTTTGGACAAGTGTCCCATACTTCTATCAATACACTTGGTGACGAGGGTCTAATGATGGAGTCAGGAGGTGGACAGTGGAACTCTTCAACCGTTACTAGTAAGCCCTCGAGTTTGGGCTCATTTGGTTGGTTTGGACGAGTGTCCCATACTTCTACCAATACAATTGGTGACGAGGGTCTGTTGATGGAGTCAGGAGGTGTACAGTGGAGCTCTTCAACCGTTACTAGTAACCCCCTCGAATTTGGGCTCATATGGTTGGTTTGGACGAGTGTCCCATACTTCTACCAATACATTTGGTGACGAGGGTCTGATGATGGAGTCAGGAGGTATACAGTGGAAATCTTCAACCCTTACTAGTAACCCCCTCGAGTTTGGGCTCATTTGGTTGGTTTGGAAGAGTGTCCCATACTTCTACCAATACACTTGGTGACGAGGGTCTGATGATGGAGTAAGGAGGTGTACAGTGGAACTCTTCAACCGTTACTAGTAACTCCCTCGAGTTTGGGCTCATTTGGTTTGTTTGGACGAGTGTCCCATACTTCTACCAATACAATTGGTGACGAGGGTCTGATGATGGAGTCAGGAGGTGGACAGTGGAACTCTTCAACCGTTACTAGTAACTTCCTCGAGTTTGGGCACATTTGGTTGGTTTGGACGAGTGTCCCATACTTCTCCCAATACACTTGGTGACGAGGGTCTGATGATGGAGTCAGGAGGTGGACAGTGGAACCCTTTAACCGTTACTAGTAACCCCCTCGAGTTTGGGCTCATTTGGTTGGTTTGGACGAGTGTCCCATACTTCTACCAATACACTTGGTGACGAGGGTCTGATGATGGAGTCAGGAGGTATACAATGGATCTCTTCAACCGTTACTAGTAACCCCCTCGAGTTTGGGCTCATTTGGTTTGTTTGAACGAGTGTCTTATACTTCTACCAATACACTTGGTGACGAGGGTCTGATGATGGAGTCAGGAGGTGGACAGTAGAACTCTTCAACCGTTACTAGTAACCCCCTCGAGTTTGGGCTCATTTGGTTGGTTTGGACGAGTGTCCCATGCTTCTACCAATACAATTGGTGACGAGGGTCTGATGATGGAGTCAGGAGGTGTACAGTAAAACTCTTCAACCGTTACTAGTAACCCCCTCGAGTTTGGGCTCATTTGGTTGGTTTGGACGAGTGTCCCATACTTCTACCAATACACTTGGTGACGAGGGTCTGACGTAGGAGTCAGGAGGTGTACAGTGGAACTCTTCAACCGTTAGTAGTAACCCCCTCGCGTTTGGGCTCATTTGGTTGTTTGGACGAGTGTCCCATACTTCTACCAATACACTTGGTGACGAGGGTCTGATGATGGAGTCAGGAGGTGTACAGTGGAACTCTTCAACCATTACTAGTAACGCTCTCGAGTTTGGACTCATTTGGTTTGTTTGGACGAATGTCCCATACTTGTCGAACGCAAATGTATGAAACAGACATACCATCTGTTCAAATTGATTTTGAAAGGGACGGCGTACACCTTATCCATCCTAAAGCCATACAGTTTCCAGCAAAGTTTAATTATGGAACAGCTGAGAGACGGATGTTACCGATAATTTTGTCATGGGCCTCCACTGTCCATAAAATGCAGGGCAGACCTGTTGACCATGCTGTCGTGTATTTGGGCTCCAGACTATTTGAGGAGGGTCAAGCGTATGTTGCATTGAGTCGCGTAAAGTCTTTAGAAGGGCTATATATTGAGGAGCTTGATTGTGAGAAATTGACAGGTAAGAAGTAACAAAGATGCAATGAGAGAGTTGGAAAGGATGAGTTTGCGTAATGAATGATACGGGCCAAAAATCAAACTAAAAACGAGTAAATAAAAAAAAATTGTAAAAAAACTTTTAAGTTAAACGGTTTTATTAAAAAAAAACTAGAAAAAAAACATCAGCTGTACAAAAAACTAGAAAATAATAGGGGCACCGGCCTGGGCCTTCTTAAGATTTTACGTCTGGGTAAGAAATCGTGCAATACTAGCGTGCTGTCTTCTCATGTCGGATGCCAAAGGGCACATTGTGTCGCTGCGTCAGCGGAATAAGTAATAAATTGAGACTTTTAACAGACTAATATAAAAACGTGGGGCGTATAATATAATAACATGCGCCCCACGTTTTTATATTAGTCTGTTAAAAGTCTCAATTTATTACTTATTCCACTGACGCAGCGACACAATGTGCCCTTTGGCATCCGACATGAGAAGACAGCACGCTAGTATTGCACGATTTCTTACCCAGACGTAAAATCTTAAGAAGGCCCAGGCCGGTGCCCCTATTATTTTCTAGTTTTTTGTACAGCTGATGTTTTTTTTCTAGTTTTTTTTTAATAAAACCGTTTAACTTAAAAGTTTTTTTACAATTTTTTTTTTAATTTTGACAACGGATTCCTATTCAGAGCCCACACAGACACCCAGATATCGATTTTGAAAGCAATCGGTTCAGTAACTAAAAAGTTCAAATTGGCGGCTACTTTTTTTAAATTTTGACTACAGATTCGTATTCAGAGTCCACACAGACGCCCAGATATCGATTTTGAAAGCAATCGGTCCAGTAACTAAAAAGTTCAAAATGGCGGCCACTTTTTTTAAATCGCGAAATTAAAACACCATGAATATTATTAAACCGGAAAAAATATTGTCTTAAGGAAGTCTCCAATCTTTTACTCTGTTCCTCGAAATTTAGGTAAATAAGCCCTACGTCCTATCACTGATTATTAGTACAACTTTTCAAAAATATTAAAACAACAGTCTTGTTTAATTTTTCAATATTTTTTTGGATTCAAACAATAATATTCGTTCAGTAAAAACTATTTGAAATAATATTACAAATAACAATTTCAAAATTCACAAATATACCGCACCATCATCGTCCGTCAGACTGGCATTCGTAGTGATCCCGTCAAGTTGCCGTCAAGCAAGGCTTCCGATTGGTCGGACGGTCGGCTCTTACTACCAGATACCCGAGCCAAGCCAGCGATAACAAACCTGTCGCTCGCTTTGCTCGCTCTGTCTCTCTCCATATCGCGGGGCGCGATATGGGTAACGGAGATAGACAAGTCACGTCATAAAAGATAAAATTGCGATTTCGATTTTCGTAGTAGTAGGGATTTTTGGCTAGCCGTGCTCCGATACAAACGCAGTAGCGTTGCGTCTCCCGTAGGTATGCTCGGTGACTTGGATGGGTGACCGCTCGGCCATGGGAGGCTGACTGTGGTTCGGATTCCACGTAAAACTGTAGGTCCCTTCCCTTCTTACCTTACTAGGTGGTAGGGTTTACACCGCCCGGGTTGGTACCACCGTACTGAATGAAACTACGGTCGAAACGGCTATGTAAATAGTTCGCGTTTTCCGTCCAGTTCAGTATAGCCGACATGAAATGAAGGGAAGCACTGACATGGCACATAGTTCACCCGGTGTTATTGACATCACGGACGTTGTAGGTGATGTAGCCAACCGTGTCAGATTGCATAAAAAAAACTATATCGGATGTAATGTTTTCATTTAAAAAAATCTTTTATATTTATTTGCAATCGAATCAATCTGTAACGCGAGCAAATCAGCAGGTACAGCAATAATAAAAAAATGCGCATGTATTTAATATATTAGAAGTTGGCTGCTTCGTTTGAAGCTCACTCAACGCACAAGATAGGTGCCATACCCATGCGATAATCTGCTGCGACAGGACGAGGCGCAGCTGTAGGAGGGTTCCGTAGCAGGTGCGAGAAACTACGGGCACAGACGCAGGAGAGCCTAATAGCACCGCCCAGGCTATAGTGATGTCGCCAACCTAGCCATATCGATTTTAATAAAATCATTTATTTTTATATGTTAGTAATAAGCATGTACTCGTTTCATATTTCTTAAGATAGATGCAAAACCGAAAATGAAAAGAAAACATCTTTGCATCTACATATCAGCTAATGAAGAATGTAAAGCGAGTAATATAAAAATACTTATATAAAATATATACTCTCTTAAATATATACATTCACAATTCATTGACAAACAGTGAATTAAAAGTAGTATCAATACTAATAATAAATCTGTATGGCATGGTCAAGTTACATACTTTGTTTTATATTACTTTGTAGACTATGTGAATGATAATAAAACTTAATTGGCGATTTTTAGAAATCTTCTTTGCATGTATGTTCCTCCATAACTCTTAAACTGATCATCCGAATTATAAGCACATTTCACTATACGTGACACAGGATAGGCTAAATAAAATCCGGTTCCGGTTATGCTAATATGTGGCTCTCACACAAACCGAATTGATCCGCGTGCCAAAATAACGGTACGGTAGCGGGCTTACTTACTTTTCTTCTTTTTAAAGAATTTCACGCGAGGGCCGCGTGGAAAGCTAGTAAAAGCCATAAAGTTTCTACACGAACTTCGAAAGGCAAAATGTCCCTCTCATGGCCGTGGCGTTATCCTTTCTCAGTCATAACATCTGTCGATAATAAATTTTCATCGACACCTGATGCCAGCACTACGACTGAGGCCATCAGGCAAAGTGGATCTCGCCTCTATCAGGGTAATGGTGGCATCGGCAAGCCGCCAGATGCTGCTCTCGAAATTAGCTGAAAATGCTCAAAAATGACGTCGAGTGATAGAGACCTCTACGCAGATCAAATTGGGGTTGGTTGGCTTGAGATGGAATTTATAATTTAATATGATAGGGTCCGCACCGCCAGATTTATGGGTGTGACGAGAATTTTGATTTTGGGTAAAATTAATGTGTGTGTGTTGTGTGTTAGTATTAAAACGAATTTTATGTGCTTAACTTAATGGGTTTCGAAGGATTTTAAGGTATAAAGGTCGGGCTCTATACAAACATGACACCTTGGAGTGGATGGATGAGAGGAGCGGAAGACCGCGTGTGGTGGCGTGCCTTGGGAGAGGCCTTTGTCCAGCAGTGAACCGATACAGGTTGTTGATTATGATGATGATGATGACACCTTATTATAGCAGGAACACTGTGTTTAGTATCGTGAATCTAGAAGATGTGACAAGAGAAATATTGTGGCAAAATTGACGGAAGATGGCATAAACGATTTCTCAAGCGAAAATGTAAAGAAAGATGGACTGAGAATAGGATTTAATTTAAAACCAACTTGCAAGACTAGGCACCTGTCAGGCCGGCATGGCATTCGCAACCCCCGCATACGAGCGAATATCCATGGGCGTCGTTAGACACCTTATGGGTACACATACTATACACCATAAATGGCCGAAACTGCTTCTAATGTAGGTTGCACGTGTTTGTCAGCCTCGGTAGCTGATTTATGCGATCGGTCGACTGTCATTCGCGATCATAAGCACACCTGGGCGCGGTCTGAACTTCGATGGCTGACCTTTCGACCGTTGAAGGCTGACCGTGGTACGGATTCCACGTAAAACTGTAGGTGCCCACCTTTCTTACTTACGTTACAAAGTCAAAGTCAAAGTCAAAACATTTATTTTGTCTTCATATTTAGTACACATAAGTAATTACAGTACATTCAATATTAAACAATCGTCAATTTCTTATTTCTAAATTAAAATAATGTCCATAGTACGAGTATATACATACAATAATGTATTTATTATATTAAAATTTTAAAGAAATTTAAATTGTAAAAGGTCTTTTCGTGTAGCCACTTCGTTAGTCCCGTTTTGAAATGTTTATTGTTTTCCAGGTTGCACAGGTCTTCTGGAAGTTTGTTATAAATGTTTATACTATTGAAGTGTACACCAGTTTTGTGTTTTTGTGTCTTATGTTTTATTTGCTGTATGTTTGACCTGTGCCTAGTGGAGTATCTGTGGTTCAGGCACTGGTATTCATTTGGTCTGTCTCTTACGTACATCGCAGTCTTCAGAACATAAACGTCGTACATGGTTAGGAGTTTTAGCCTTTTAAATATGGGCTCACAGTGAGCATCCCATGCAGCGTTCGTCATGATCCGAGCCGCTTTTTTCTGCAACCTGAACACCCTCACAGCCTCCCCCGAGTGACCCCAGAACTCTAATCCGTATGACATTATCGAGTAGAAGTACCCAGATTAAGCACTCTTGAGGGTGTCCAAGTCGCAGCACTTTGACAGCGTCCTCAGACAGTAACATGCTTTGCTAAGCTTGTCACACACTTTATCTATATGCTCAACCCATCGTAGGTGTTGGTCTACAGTGAAGCCCAAAAATACCGTGGATGCAGCAAATTCGATTATTTCATTGTTATATTTTATGAACATTTCATTGTCTTTTATGTTTTTACTTGTTATTGAAAAATTAACACAATGTGTTTTCCCACTATTCAGAATTAGACCATTTGCCGAAAACCATGCTCCGATTTCTTTTATAACTGTGTTAATTTTTTCTATTAGTTTAGTTCTACTTTCGTCAGTAACAATAACATTTGCATCGTCTGCATAGAGCACCACAAGGTATGACAACATAACTAATGTAGTGTACTTCGGAAAGTCGTTTATAAATATAATAAATAATATAAATAATAGCGGTGCTAATATGGATCCCTGTGGTACTCCATACTCAGACACAAACGGCTTTGATATGACCGTGGTCATTTCTCCTTTTTTAGTGTCCGACGATGCAACATTTACTCTAAAAGTGCGATCGTTAAGGTAAGACCGAAACCAATCCAGTGCCTGGTCTTCCACACCGTAAATTTTCAATTTCTGAAGAAGGAACTTGTGGTTTACTACGTCGAAAGCTTTCGATAAGTCGACAAACACACCCGCTACACTATCGCCTTTGTCCAGTGCCTGGAGAATTGACTTCGTTAATTCATACGTGGCCGATGATGTTGATTTTCCGGGCCTGAACCCGTGTTGGTTTTGTGAAAGGATGTTATTTGTTTCTACAAAATGTAACAGTTGATTGTGCATGGCCTTTTCGAAGACTTTGGAAAACACTGGCAACACGGATACAGGTCTATAGTTTTCCGGTAAGGCTTTATCTCCTTTTTTATAGAGTGGTATTAGTTTCGCGCATTTCAGTTTCCGGGGAAAAGTACCTGTTTCAAAAGAAAGATTTATCAAATAGGTCAGAATACCTAAAATAGGCTTATATGATTTATGTAGCAGTGCTACTGAGATACCACTTTGATCTTGAGTTGGTTTTCTTTTTAACGAATTGATAATTCTCTCTATGTTTTTTTCAGTTAGTACTTCTGCTCTGAACCGGTTTTTGTGAGATACTGGCATATGACAAGTTTTTAATAGCGCACATGGGTCCATTTGTTTCTTGCCTAATGTGTCAACAAGAAGTTTCGGTATGCTTTGATAGTAAGCGCCGAAAGTTTCTGCGATAATATCTGGGTTATTGGTCATAGTGTTTTCTAATAGTTTTAAAATAATGTTTTCCTTATCGATTTTGCTATCTTTTCCGGTTTCTCTTTTCACAACTTTCCAAATAGTTTTTGATTTATTGTCACTTTCTTCAATAATTTTCTTGATATGTTTAGTTTTGTCAGTTTTTAATTGGTTTCTATAGTTAAATTTTAGTTTGTTTAGTGTTTCTTTGAATTCCTTACTTTTTATGTTTGTTCCTAATACTTCCAACGCTGTTATTTTATCTTTAAGTACTTTTGTTTCTGGTTCTAACCAGTTTTTTTGTTTCTGAGTTGTAATGGTTCTCTTTTTAACGGGAAAAGCTTCATCAAAATAATAAGTGTACAATTCGCAAAAAGTATCAAACGCCTCGTTACGTGGTAGGGTTTAACCCGCCCGGGTTTGCTACACCCGCACTGAATGAAAGTTCGGTCGAAGCGGCTATGTAAATATTCCGGGTTTTCCGGCCAGTTCTGTGTAACCGGCACGACCAAAGGGAAGCACTGACATGGCATCTAGTTCACCAAGATGTTATGGGCTGATATCGCGGGTATTGTAGGTACCATGTAGCCATAATCTCAGTTTAAAAAAAAGTAACAAAACAAAAAAAACATCACTACAAAATAAATTCCTGCAAATCGGACAAATAAATATTCGTAAAGGTTAAAATGTTTCCAAGTATTCTTGAATTGAGAACAACTTCAAAGCCTGAGGCGATTGAGGGTTCGGCTATGTGGGCTATATCTTTCCTTTCCTAAGATAAACAATGTAAAAAATAAAATAAATCTGAAAAAAAATATAGATACCGTATTTTGTAACGTGTGGGGTCGGTACTTAAAAAGAATAGCCCCACTGCATCTCTCCCCGTCGCATGTCGTAAAAGTCGACTAAGGGATCGTCAGCCTCGGCAGCTTAATGGTGCGGTCAGTTATTGGATGGATGACCGCCCGACTGTTGGAGGCTGACCGTGGTTCGGATACCACGTTAAACTCTAGGTCCCTTCCCTTCTTACCTTACTAGGTGGTAGGGTTTATCCCGGCCGGGTTGGTACCACAGCACTGAGCGAAACGTCGGTCGAAACGGCTATGTAAATAGTTCGTGTTTTCCGTCCAGTTCAGTGTAGCCGGCGCGAAATGAAGGGAAGCACTGACATGGCACCTAGTTCACCCGGTGTTATGGGCTGACATCACGGATGTTTTAGGTGATGTAGCCAACCGTGTCAAGTTTCCATAAAAAAAATAAAAAAAAAATACGTACCCGGTAGTAAGTTATGAACACCGAGCTTTAGAAAGAGACAATCCGGTTGTAGAGCGTCGTCTCTGTCTCACGAACTCGCAAGTCGTACGCGACAGAGATGACGCTCTACAATCGGCGTGTCTCTTTCTAAAGCTCGGTGTTCATAACTTACTGCCGGGCACTGTACCTACGTCGCCAAAGGGCCTAGGACGTAAATAAATATCCAGATGGAGATATACATCCAGAACTGGCATTGTAATAATTTATTTTTTCATTGTAGGCGCGACATTTGGCGCCGAGCCACCCATAAGGTGTCTAACGGCGCCCATTGGATATTCAGTCGTATACTATTAACATAGTCGCTTCGACCGACCTTTCATTCAGTGCGGTGGTACCAACAAGGGCGGGTTAAAACCTACAACCTAATAACGTAAAAATGGAAGGGACCTACGGTTTTACGTGGAATCCGAATCAACGGTGCAACGGTCGAGCGGTCAGCCGCATTCGAGTACAGAGCACACCCAGGTGTGCTTATGTTCACGACCGACATGCGACATGACACGACATCGACCAACCGCACAACTGAGCTGCCGAGGCTGAAAAAACTTATGGGGGGGTACTAGGCAAAAGCACTTCGTATTTCCCTAACCATACCCACATTTCAAGTGATTTAACTATAATATATATGCCTATAGTTAGGTAAAGATTCAAGGTATAATGTGAATACATTATTTTTCATTTAATTTTATAAATTCCTTTTAAAATATGTGGTTGAAAAGTGGTAAAATCGTTAAAAAATGCCTTTGCTATTTCCCTCGCCATTTTTTACAAATGCATCTAATACGAAAAATGCTTCATTGAGCTTAGAGTCAATAAGACTAAGAATCATTTAAATAAACTCAAACGCTTACAGAATAAATGGTTTTTCACTGAACTATCTTTGAACATTCAAAATTTTGGGCCGTTGCCGTGAGCGAGCGTTTTTTGTATGGGCGTATTTGTGACGAAATAGCAAATGCATTTTCGAACGTTTTTACCACTTTTCACCCACTTATTTTTCAGAGAATTTACAAGATTAAATTACAATAATCTATCACACATATACCTTGAACCTTTACCTAACTATAAGCATATAAATTATAGTTATATCTATTGAAATATGGCTATAGTTAGGATATAATATGATGTGATGTTTTGCCTAGTACCCCCCCTTAATTACACTTATCAAGCAAGTTTTTTGGGTTAGGGGGGTTTGTTGGGGGGTGGGGGGCGGGGGGGGGGGGGTTTGATATAAGAGGGATGTGACTCCCTTCTTATATTACTAGGTGGTAGGGTTCAACCCGCCCGAGTTGGTACCACCGCACTAAATGAAAGGTCGGTCGAAACGGCTATGTAAATAGTGTGTGTTTTCCGTTCAGTTCAGTGTAGCCGGCACGACCGAAGGGAAGCATTGACGTGGCGCCAAGTTCACCCGGTGTTATGGGCTGACATCACGGATTTTGGAGGTGATGTAGCCAACCGTGTCAGTTTCCATATCCCCCCCCCCCCCCTCTTCCCCTCCCCCGAAACGCCCATCCCTGGGCCTATGTCCTCTGATATTTCTTTATTCTTTTCTTCTTTCGCTCTCATAACATATCGTATCAAGTCATGTCAATTATAAATATTCATACCACATTGTAGTACAATGTCAAAAAATAAAAAAAATAAATAAAAAAATTTGATACTTATTGTATCAATTAGTCAAATTAATATTTTAGTATGCGTGCTAAATAAACTTGATACTCAACTACTTGATCAATCAGTCAAATCAATATTTAGCATGCGTCAGCAGTATAAATTAAAGTACAGGTTGTACCCGGTCAAAATTCAAAATTTGTATGCAGTCAGAATCTCAAGTGAACATGTTTGTAGCATTTTCAGTTTATACCAGTGATAATACGAGGTAGTACAAATCTCAAGGACCAAAAAGTAATATAATGAAAAATATAAATCTGCGACAAATGTAACAGTTCATGACAGATACTATAGTTCCTTTTAAAAATATACGCCTAACATATAAAATATACAATGTTACCAATTGGAGCAGGCCAGTCTCCACGAACAGCACCCGTTCACGAGCATCACGCCAGGGCCAGCCATCGCTTCCCTCAACCATGTTTAGGGAGAGAGGCGACCCGGACCAAGCGTCAAGCGATGCACTGCTCCAGTGGTAACATGAAACTTCTACGATATGTTTGCATTTTGTTTTACATAATACCCACTGCTTCTGTCACAAACTGCTCCAGTGCCCCGATCACAAAGCAATATGAAGTTCTATAAACCTGTATACACATAATATATACAGATTCTGTTTATCCTGTTATTAGATACTTATAACACTCGCAATAGCACCGAGGACACTATGTTAACCTATACACGGTCAGCCTCAGAGTACAATATTTTGTCAGTTAGAGCTTCTTTTACATTATAATAAGCTTTTTTTATAAGAATGGCTTTAATGCGTTTCTTAAAACATACATCATTAAGATTTTTTATTTCTAATGGTATTTTATTATAAAATCGAATGCTATTACAAACAAAACTCTTAGACATTTTGGACGACCTGTGTTTCACAATTTTTGTATCATTTTTATGTCTAGTTTCATGGTGATGAATATCAGACTGGAGAGTAGCATTTTCTATGTATTTTCTAGCATAGCAAATGTTTTGATACGCATAAGCACTTGGTAGTGTCATAATTCCTATTTTACTAAATTCATTTCTACAAGAATCCCTCGTTTTCATATTCAGTATACAACGCAATGCTCTTTTTTGCAGAACAAATACTCTGTTTACTTCAGCTGCAGTTCCCCAAAACAATAATCCATATGACATGAGACTATCAAAGTAGGCAAAGTAAACAGTTTTTGCAGCTTTTACACCACACAATTCTTTGATTTTTTGATGACATAACATGCTGATCTTAATTTACCAGCAAGTGAGTCTATATTGGGCTTCCATCTGAGAGTTTCATCAAATAGTACTCCCATAAAGGTCATTTCTTTAGCAATATTTAGCGTTAATTCGATATATAATATCGCGTTGGTCATTTTAGGGTATCTAATTTGACGAAATAATTGTTTGAAATGCACATCAACACCTAGCTGATCTTTTTGAATCGTTCGAAATGCAGCGTATATTGACAGAATTCCAACAGAGCGGTCAGCTAGACTGGAACGTCGTAAAGATAGAGAGCGCAGGATGCTATAAACTTTCATCCCCTAGCGATCAACGCTTGTGTATCAAGCTGGAAGTACACTTCTAGAACTTTGTCATACTGTCGCCTCATCGCAGTGTTTATAAGAGAACTCGCAGTACGATAAGTATGAAAAGCAAGAAAATTTAGACTCTAAATTGATTCGGTGGTACCGGGCGGTATCGCGCTCTGATTGGGTGGTAACGAATGTAATTTGTACGTTTATACAAATATTGTTAGCGCGGGGAAGGTCCGACGTCCGCACATTTAACGTTCTTGATGAAAAAGGTTCTAAATGCATAAATTTAGAAACGATTCCAATGCGCTGTCTAACACTGAACTAGGGTTGTACCTACGTAAGAACAAAATTATATTAACGTCATAGTCTTCTAAGGCTTTTTAGCCACATATGCATATGTTCTCTTGCCAGAATTCTTAGGTTCGAATCCGGTCGGCGTGTACCAATGAGTTTTTTCTGACGGAAAAATTTACGTGCATTCCTCAATGACGCATTCCTCGGTCGCATAATATTATCGTCCTTTCCTTCCCTTGCCCCTAACTAGGTGGTATGCTCAAATTCTAGCTGACTGCGTTGATACCACAGTATTGGATGTTGTTTTAGAGGTGGTTTTCCCTCGTTCGCACAAACCACATCGGTCTGTGCTCTGTCGACTGCATCATTGATTTCCTCGAAACAGCCATCCATCGGGTTTATATACAAAAAAATCACAAATATTTCAAATCAGATGGCAACCCTACGGTAGTCGAGAAGAGATGCCCGCGGCGACTGGAGCTGTGTGTGACTGTGAACGGATCAAGTAGATTGTTGATAAAGGAGGAGACAGACTAGTGATAGCTAACTAGCTAGCTATGTGTGAGAGATTTTATACTTGGTTTTGATAATCTATTTGGACGAGCGGTTGGGGAGGGGGGGGGGGGGGGGGGGGGGGGGGCTCGATTATCGTATATTTTCTTTAATACAACATAGATACATACCACACGCTGTATTCCGACAATCGGGGTAGGCAGAGTAATCAGTGTTGTGCTGCAAGTACTTTGGTAAATTGCAGCATAACCACGTTTAGCAAAGTATTCCGACAAGCAGCAAGTAAGGCATGAAAGCCCACCTGCTGCATGACTCGGTGGAAAGAACGCGCAAAGGTGAGAGGTGGCTAACCTGTCGCCCTTTAGCACGGCATATTGTCCTTATCCCTTAGTCGCCTTTTACGACATTCGCGGGGAGAGATGCAGTGCGGCTATTCTTTTTATCTATGTATTTAAATTTGAATTGATATATCCATTCTTTACGTTACTAGGCGGTAGGGTTTAACCCGCCCGGGTTGGTACTACAGCACTGAATGGAAGGTCGGTTGAAATGGCCATGAATAGTTCCCGTTTACCTTCCAGTTCAGTGTAGCCGCCACTATGTGAGTTTCCAAAAAAAAAAACTAAAGTCACTAAAAGACACTAAAGGCCGTCTGCCAGTCCGATTGCTACAGTATCGAAGTCCTCGCTGCAATCTAGACTAGACGGTAGGAAACACCGTTCGGAAACTCCGCTTCCCCATCGCAGTTCCGATATCACTAAACTCACTCCTTTGTTCCGCGCCATATTTATTTATCGCTCTCCTAGTCGGGGGGGTTTTTTTCTCGCAAACTTTCTTCTTTCTCGCACAGTTTTGTTTGCGTTAAAATTTGTTCGATTTATTTAGGGCTTTCGTTTTGAGTGCGGAACGAAGGGTTTGTTTGTTTGGATATTTTGATTGAGTTTTAGTACTTAGGTATATGTTGCGTCTAACTTTATAACTGGCTGGCTTTTTGGATACGCGTGTGCCACAGGATTTTAATCAATTGCCTACCTACAAATTATAAATTTTTACTAAGAATGTGTAGATATTGGATTTACGGTGCAGTGTATATACGGTACACGTACACGTACTGTACATAGGGTGGCATACTCGAAATTAAAGAAAAATGTTCATATTGTATTGTATTGTATTGTTTATTGATTATTCATATGGCAGTTAGACTGCACTCGAACTTGTCACAATTTGTTCTATCCGGTTCGATTACACCCACGAAGAAGAACCGACAAGAAACTTTGCAGGGTATTTTTTTTTCATATTTTTACAAGTATTTAGTGACTAGCCACATAATAACACTGGCCATAGTTTAACTGTACTTAGTTAAATTATGATGTGTAATAGATGTTTAAGAAGGGCGCACAGGCGGGATGACATTTTCGTTCCTTCTCATTTAATTTCTCGATGGTGATAACTACCGGTAAATTAATAACCCATTTGATTGTACTATTTACGATTTTGCAGCTTCTCGACATGTGAATTCCATCTTTTCAAATTCTTTGTATACTTAGGGTATTTTTTGTATGTTCCTTGTCAGACATCTCGTTGGAGCCCTTACATGGCACCTAATCCCTTTCCTTTGCTCGTTCACTCGTGCCAGAAACCCTCGGGTTACTTCCACTCAACGGTCGCATTAACTGGGTGCTTGTGCGCCCTTGCGTTGGACTCGACTTGCAGGTAAAATTCCTTGAAACTTTAAAGTTGTGCATTCGACGCAAAACTGGTACGGGTGGTTAAGCTCAAGAGGCATCCAAAGGGAAGTCTCCGGTATGGCACCTACCTTCTCTGAGGCGATATTGGCTGGTCGGAGCATTTGCTTTTGCCCCTCTGACTCAGCCACCCATACCGAATTTTACTTATATAAAACAACATCGAAACATTGCCCCACCAAGCTACCGAGCCTGACACATTTTCAAACATTCAACATATTTTAAGGAATAGAATAGAATAAAATAAAATAGAATAGAATAGAATAGTAATTTATTCAATTGTTCATAACTACATACCTACATTATCATCACACATTAACACATATAGAGCACGGAAGAAAGGGCGCAGGCGCAGCATATGGCCACTCGAGTATCTCAAGGGCCGCTGTTTTTAAGCACAGCCTACATTAATAATAAAATCAAAATTAAATCTGAAAGAACTTTATACAAATTTAGCTACAGTAACATTTTTTACAAGTTTACTATGGGTAATTTATTATAAAAAAAATTATCTGACGACGACAATGAGGTAAAAATATTATGAAAAATATGTGTGTTTTTTTATATTTCTATTAACACCAATTGTATGGCTTATTTTTATATTTCTAATGTATACCAATGTATAAAAAAGTATTTAATTCATAACATATTCTAAGTAAATATAAATCAATTCAGTAAAATAACAGTTGCATCCTTTCAGCTTTTTTCGTTTCGATTGCTAAACTACACGTACGGTAAATTGCAGCTTTCGAAACTTGCCAAAAACAAAAACTTTCTCCTTTGCCCCCGACCTGTTCGAGTTTTACGTAAATAGGATTCGGGCAAGCAAACAGTGCAAAAGCGAATATAGAGATTCGGTCGAATTCAACGAAACGGCTGCGTCAAAGCACTACGTCGGACTGACGCATACGTTGAACAGACACCTACGTCGAACGGGCACTTATGTCGAACTGGCACAACATAGAAATGGCACTTACGTCGACCTAGCGCTGCGTCGAACTGGCAACTTGGTTGAACTGGCACTTAAGTATATCGAACTCTCACAACATCGATTCGGACGTAGCGTCAGTTCGACGTAAGTGCCAGACCGAGAGGTCGAACTGACGCTACGTCGTCGTTGTGTATGCCTTATAAATCACAATAATATTTCTATTGACGAAGGTTATTTTTTTTAAATTTTAATATAAGTACCTAATCAATGGTAATATCTAATAAACAGAAAGAAGTTACAATACAACTAGAAAATTTAAACCAAAATATAAAAACCGCCTTCAAAAATGTATGAAATAAAAAAATAAAAATCCCACCCTAGAGTTGAAGGCGGTCGGTTATTTTTGCTTGCTTTAGCACCACCGCCTTCAACTCTAGGGTGGGATTTTTATTTTTTTATTTCATACATTTTTGAAGGAGGTTTTTATATTTTTTTAAATAGTTTTTTATTTCACAGTTTTTTTAGTAATTTTTATTTGCTATTAATGTACTCGGCCAAATCGCTCGGCCTTCGGCCTCGCGATTCCGCCTCGCTTTCCATTCCGATCTTGACCAAAAAAAAATGGGACCACCTTGGAGCTAGACTGAACCGAACACAAAAAGAATCATCCAAATCGGTTTACAATTGGGGAAGATATTGCTGAACATACATAAAAAAAAATACATACAGCCGAACATAGAACCTCCTCCTTTTTTAAAGTCGGTTATAAACAAGCCAAACATTATGACCATGTTATTACCAATAACATTTCTAAAATTATTTTATTGTAAATTGTGAAAATGTATTGATGCCTGACTTATCCGAGTGTAATTTAGATGAATAAAAATATGAATATGATCAAATAGGGTGACTGGCTTCATAGGAGTGTTGCAATTAAAATTTTTATTTGACTCTTACATACATATCACAAACAAAATTGCATACATATCACACACGCTGAATCCCGACAATCGGGGTAAGCAGATATGTCAGCCTCGATAGCTCAGTGGTGCAGACAGTCAACTGTCGCTATTGAATGTTTAAGCAACGCTGGGTGCGGTCAGTACTTGGATGGGTGACCGCTGACCGTTGGAGGCTGACCGAGGTTCGGATTCCTCGTAAAACTGTAGGTCCCTTCCCTCCTAATCTTACTTGGTGGTAGGGTTTAACCCGCCCGGGTTGGTACCACCGCAATGAATGAAACGTCGTCGGTCTAAACGGCTATGTAAATAGTTTGTGTTTTCCGACCAGTTCAGTGTAGCCGGCACGATCAAAGGGGGAAGCACTGACATGGCACCTAGTTCAACCGGTGTTATGGGCTGACGTCACGGACGTTGTAGGTGATGTAGCCAACCATGTCAGTTTCCATAAAAAAAAAATCGGTGTTGTGCTGCAAGAACCCTGGTAAATTACAGCACAACACCGACCACCACGTTTCGCAAAGTATTCGAACAAGACCCACCTGCTGCATGACTCGGTGGAAGTACCGTTCCAAGGTGAGAGGTGTCGATCCTGTCGCCCTTTAGCACGGCATCTTGTCCTTATCCCTCAGTCGCCTTTTACGATATGCGTGGGGAGAGATGCAGTGGGGCTATTCTTTTTAAGTACCGGCCTCACACAGTAAAACAAAATTAAACATTATACGTAAATAGTTGCGTTCAATGACAGACTTATTGGCATAGTGATTCTTATATTATCGGTTCAGTACGTAACCTTTATCGTAATCCAAATATCCTCTGGCCGCGATTTTAACAGGTCAGGGCTGGAAAAACTTTGCACTCGACGAATTTGTTTGGGAATGCAGATTAGGGCGAAACAACGCCCCGGGAAGGGTTCTGATTCTCCTTTTTCATGCAAATCGCGTGGGGGAGCGGGTGCTGCGGCTTACAGATAATAAGGAGCGACAATCATTATTCAACTCCTTCAAGTCACTTTTGAGGGGTTTTTGAGGATCATTATTTAGACGTAAAACCGCAAACATAAAGGACTGTACTTCTTTCCATTTGGCGAGGGTGGGAGTAAGTACTACGTCGTATTTGAGGTATGTTTTTAGGCTTCCGTACCCTGTACGGAAGCCTATTACTAAGCCTATAACGTCTATCTGTCCATCTGTCTGTCTGTATGCCCATCCGTCCGTTCATCCGATGACTTTATAAATTTCCAAAGAATATGTAGGATATGCAGAATATGCGAATGTAACGACAAATAATAAAACATTGGAAAACTGAAAAATTAAGGGGGGTCGCTATACAAGAAACGTGTTTTTTTTTGTGGTGCGGAAACTTCGGTGCGCAAGTCTGACTCGCACTTGGTCGTTTTTTTTTATTGATCGTAAACAATTCTACCAGACAGCGTACGTGGACAGATGACCTAAAAAAGGTAGCCGGGAGTGAATGGATGAGAAGAGCTGAAGACGGCGTGTGGTGGCGTGCCTTAGGAGAGGCCTATGTCCGGCAGTGGACCGATACAGGCTGATGATGATGATGATGAAACAATTCTACAGCGATTTCAATAACAAAATTTAAGGATGGGAGTAAAGACCTTTCCCAGTAAACGTCGTTTTAATTGAGATGACTGAATGAAAGTCGGCTATAGAAATCCGTATTTCTGTCCAGTTTAGCTTAGCCGAACGGCACGAATAAAGGGAAGCAGTGATAGTCTATTTCACTAAGATGTTATAAGTTGACATCAGGGGTGTAGTAAGTGATATAGTCAACCGTGTCATTTCCATAAAATAATGACCAATAAAGGTAATAATTGGCAGGGCAGCAAATTTGGACATGAAGGAGGTGTAATGCGCTGGCATCACGAGTGAATCAGATCATTAGTCAACCATGTCATTGTTTGGCTGCAATGTTTGAAACTGAATGTTTCGCTCATCAAACGATAGCACATAGCCGGATCTAATCTACAGCGAAGGCTGCACGGACCGCGGCAGAAGGTTCCACTGGCACATCACAAACAGACAAGCGTACTATATTCCCTGGTGTTGTTTTGGTCGGTGTCTGCACTGGCTGCGTACGGGGCCAGAGGTATCGGTCATGCATAGAGTTGGCCCATTTTCTTGTCGAAAAGATGAAAAAAAAGTGTATAAAACGAACGGTAGCGAAAGATGAGAAAGACAACATAAACAGACACTCGAACAATAAAACAGAGAGAAAAATAAAATCAGACGACCAAATAGGCAGACATACTGAAGAAAAGAAAGCACATGAACGGACAGATCAAAAGTCAGAAAGGAATACTGGAGATGAAGAAATTGGAGATGAACCTGATGATCTGTGAAGAACCAGCACCACGCAAAACGGTACTTCAACGTAACAATGTCAGTTGGAAAAATAGAGGTGTTCAGTGTACAAAAAGAAAGAAATCTGAACATTTTGCGGAGAAACACTGGAGCACTACTTCAAAGTTAGTATAATTGCGGAAGAGTTGAAAGTCCCAACGCTAAAAACGGTCATTGGGAGTCACCGAGCGAAGCATTATGAACTGATGGTTTGCACGCCGACGAAACCATTAGACGGTCAGACGGCGATAATGAATTTTCGGATTTCGTAAGCCAACTTGACTTTTTCGAAGTACCAGAGTGAAATGGAGTGGAGCTTCAAGTCTCTTATTAGTTCCAATTGGATCAATCAAATTGATTGGTCAATTAATTAGAGTAATTTCTTAATTGGATCGTCCCCGTCCAGGTTCACAAGACCGTATGATAACATTATTTTAATTGTTGAATTGTGAAAAGACTAGTAGACTAGTAGCGAGTAGAATAGTTGTTAATGTGCCAGCTTCTCATACGAGAGGTCAAGGATTTGAACACTGGTGTGAAATAACGTTTTGTGTATCTTAAGGTGTGAAGTTTTAAAAAATTCACCGCTATTTGTCATATTCAATTTTAATGTTTTTTCACTAATAAATAATAAACCATTAAGCGATATCCCACTGACATACATGTTTATTCATTACCAAACAATAAAATCTTGAAATAAAATGAATTCTATTTAAAAGCTATAGTATAATAATTATAAATATTCAAAAATATATAAAAATTAAAAACGTGTACAATGTATAGCAATATGACAATATGCAAATGAGCAGTATTAACACAACTAACGAGATAAAGATTGGATAAAAATAAAATGGACGTTCTAGATTTTCAAAAATCTATGGTTCATAACGTTTCAGTGATTGCAGTGCGTCGCTTCATGTTTTTATAGAAAACATTTTTCTTCCCTGCGCTCTCATTCACATACACACGAGTACATCGTACGTACATGTTCAAAACCCGTATAAAATGTTTGTAAATACGTATAAGTGTAATGTTTTAATGCACTTTACGGTGTTTGTTAAAATGTATGGAAAATGTTTTGTTAAGAAAATTATTACCGTAAAAAAATTATTAAAAAAAAACCGGCCAAGTGCGAGTCGGACTAGCGCACCGAGGTTTCCGCACGAATCAGCTGCTCAGTGTAGCTGTTCAGTGCCAACTCATAGTTCGCTACAAATGGTTACCGTACTCACCTTGGGTGTGATTGAAAATGTTCACGTTTCCAATCAAAACTTCATTTAATTATACTTTGTTTGAAGTTAATTAATTTCTTGGCTATTTCACCTGTAATACTTTATATGAACAATAGAAACAAAAATTAAAAATATATAAATAGGTACCTATGCGCTCTACTGTAAAATATTTTAAAGAGCGTTTCAAGTTCCCTTCGCCGTTATGTTGGCTCCACTGTCAGTGCTTAAATTCGTGTTGCCAGTTTGTGAAGATTATATTACCTAATAATACATACATACATACATACATATCACACACGCTAAATCCCGACAATCGGGGTAAGCAGAGTAATCGGTGTTGTGCTGCAAGAACTCTGGTCAATTACAGCACAACACCAACCACCACGTTTCGCAAAGTATTCGAACAAGATTCAATCGATCAAGCAGCAAGTAAGGCACGAAGACCCACCTGCTGCATGACTCGGTGGAAGTACCTAATAATGTAATCGGTATTTACCGTATAGCATTATGGTATAAGAGACAATGAATTGCGTATATACCAATCATATTTAGAAAATAGAGCTCAAATATGTGACGTCAATGGCTCAAAATCGAATGTAGAATCAATTACAATGGGTGTGCCGCAGGGTTCCATCCTGGGACCATTATTGTTTCTAATATATGTTAACGATATCTCGAGCTGCATAACAGACGATATAGAGATGGTAATGTTTGCAGATGATATCTCAGTTGTACTGAAAAACAATGATATAGATAAACTAAGAGAATCCTTTTTAACTGTACTAGAATCTCTAAAATCTTGGTTTGAGTGCAATAATCTATTACTAAATGTTAACAAAACTAATATTATGCACTTTGCTCTTGGGACTCATAGACGTAATAACAATGATGGCATATTAAAAACTGCAGAAAACTTGTCATTAAACCTTGCCAATGAACTAACTTTTCTTGGGGTAATATTTGATAAAAGTTTTACTTGGAAAGCCCACATAAACTCTTTAGCTGGTAAGCTGAGTTCCGCTTGTTATGCTATCAAAAAAATTAAAGAACTAGGCGGAACTCATGCTGCAAAAACGGTTTATCATGCTTATTTTGAGAGCGTCATGTCATATGGCCTTATGTTTTGGGGAAATGCCGCAGATTCAAATAGAATATTTTTATTACAGAAGAGGGCCTTGCGGTACATCTTGAATATGAAAACTAGAGATACTTGTAGGACAGCGTTCGGGGAGATAGGAATCCTGACTTTACCAAGTGCATATGTTTACCAGAACATATGCTATGCCAGAAAATATATTCATGATTCCTCTCTTAATTCCGACAATCATAACTATGATACACGGTGTAAGAATAATGTACAATTAATAAGACATAGATTATCTAAAACCTCAAAAAGCTTTATTTGTAATAGTGTTAGATTTTACAATAAACTGTCTTCTAACATAAAACAATTAGAAGATAATAATTTTAAACGAAGAATTAAAGAAATGTTAATTGAAAAGAGTTATTACACTATTAAGGATGCTTTAGCTGACCATAATTTTATCTGAGAATCTGACTACTGTTTTTCCCACTAAATAACTTGACAATTGGATACACTTTGTTTCTTTAGATTTTTAACATGACTTATTACATTTCTTTGTAATAAACTTTTACTAATATTTGTTGAATTGACTTGATATATTTAAGTATCAAATTGACGATGGCACTATACACCAGATATAGGTAAATTTAAATAGGCAGAGTGGTCAGATTCTTCAGTATTCATGTTTATGCTGTAAATATGAATGCTCTTGTGAGCGGTAGTATGGGTTAATTATTTATAAGTTACTATAATATAATACTTATAAAGTACTAACAAAACATTGTGACTTGCGGAGTTTGTTTGTCAGTTCTTCTTCGCATTGAATTTAGAACTGGCGGAATTTTCGACATGTCCAAGCGTAAGTTACCTACCTGTGGATGAAATTATACAACAAACAATATAATAAATACGGTAAATACCGATAATTACGGGTACCTAAATCTGTACTCAACGCTATTTTGACAGATAGACAGTGGAGCCAACATAACGGCGAAGGGAACTTTTAGTTGAAACGCTCAATCATCCACTTTTGTTCGTCAGCTCCTCAGATTATGCGAAGGAATAATTACGTACAGACATATGTAGAACACCCGAAAACTCCTGTCAAAACTCATTCATTCAATCAGAAGTGGACGTCAGTACACATACAACGTTAGTGCAACTTGTGGGCAGCTAATTGCTAAAGTTCCGAGCTGCAGTCTTACTTGACGCTAGTCGACTCAAGTACAGTCTTGCGAGCTGAAAACTATGCATGGCGTACTTCCTAGTACTAAGGCAGTCCCCTTTCAGTTTATTTACGAAACAAATACAGTACCTGCTCCTGTTCTCTTTTATTATCTATATATTTTTACTCGTATTTTTATAAAAGAGGCAAGTCTGTCCATCTGTAAACTTCACCAATTCGCTCACTCACTCACTCACTCACTCACTCACTCGCTCACCCACTCACTCACTCACTCACTCAACTCTCTCACTCACTCACTCACTCACCCACTCACTCGCTCACCCACTCACTCACTCACTCAACCCACTCACTCACTCACTCACTGAAGAATTACATACATACCACAAACGCTGTATTCCGACAATCAGGGTAAGCAGAGTAATCGGTGTTGTGCTGCAAGAAATATGGAAAATTGCAACACAACATCGATCACCACGTTTAGCAAAATATTTGGACAAGATAACTATCAAGCAGCAAGGTAAGGCACAAAGACCCACCTGCTGCACGACTCGGTGGAAGGACCGTGCCAAGGTGAGAGGTGGCTATCCTGTCGCCCTTTAGCAGGGTATCTCGTCCTTATTTCTTATTCGCCTTTTACGACATGCACTGGGAGAGACGCAGTGGGGCTATTCTTTTTAAGTACCGGCCTCACACAGTAGAATTGTACTTCTATACTAGTAAGCACAATTAGTTGTTATGGGCAACTTGTGGGCAGCTAATTGCAAAAGTTTCGGGCTGCAGTCTTGCTTGATGGCAGCCGACTCAAGTGCAACCTTGCGAGCTGAGGACTAAGCACGGCGTACTTCATAGTACGGCACACCTCGTACAGTTTAGAATAGAATAGAAATATCCTTGACCGCTTTCCAATATACAATTTGTGCAAAAAGGGGGGACTTTTTTCTGGTGTGTATGCATGTATTTATCTCTATAAATATAAGAAAATTATGGGTTAAGGACATCTAGGATAGACATAGATGGACGGACAAACTTCGAATTTTATAAAAAAATAAAAATCGAACCCTAGAGTTGAAGGTGGTCTGTTATTTTTGCTTGCTTTAGCACCACCGCCTTCAACTCTAGGGTTCGATTTTTATTTTTTTATTTCATACATTTTTGAAGGCGGTTTTTATATTTTTTTAAATAGTCTTTTATTTCACAGTTTTTTTAGTAATTTTTATTTGCTATTAATGTACTCGGCGGAATCGCTCGGCCTTCGGCCTCGCGATTCCGCCTCGCTTTCCAATCCGATCTTGACCAAAATAATGTACTCGGCGGAATCGCTCGGCCTTCGGCCTCGCGATTCCGCCTCGCTTTCCCATCCGATCTTGACCAAAAAAAAAAATGGGACCACCTTGGAGCTAGACTGAACCGAACACAAAAAGAATCATCGAAATCGGTTGTACACAATACAAGTACACAACACACGCATACACCCCACACATCCTCACCCTCTCTCATTCACACACGGCGCACAAACTAGAATAAGTTTTCTATTATAAATTAGTTTATTAGATCTAAATAATATCATACATCAATAAGTAGATTAGATACCCGAATGTAATCAAAAGTGGTTTGACCAAGCAATGTCGCCTATGAAACAGCCTTAGAGCCAGTTTAGGCGATAGTGTTTAACAAATACACGATCTCGCGGGCACAGTATTCGTACCATCTTCATGCATTGTTTATACTATGTATAACTGTAACCTATTTACATGTGCCTGACTAATAAACACTTTTTTTGATTTTGATTTGATTTTGGTTCATAATTGGGGAAAATATTGCTGAACATACATAAAAAAAAATACATACAGCCGAACATAGAACCTCCTCCTTTTTTGAAGTCGTTTAACAATGAGCTTTTGTGAGTGAGTATTTGAAAGCTTTAAGTTTAAATCACATACATAAATTGTAAAAAGAAAGAAATTTATGAAGCAAATGTGAGTGGAAGAGTCGGGAAGGGTCGCCCTAGACGCACGCACCTGGATCAGATCGGGCATGTGCTCAAAAAAGGTCAAGTGCGTAGTACCTGTAACCGACGAGCACGCAAAGAACATTATGGGAGTGGAAGAGGCAGCAGAGGTGTCAGGATCGTGGGATCTAGAGATCCGTTGTCTCTGCTAACCCCACCGGGAAACAGGCGTGACGCTATGTATGTATGTATAAATAATTGTATTGAATTGTCCTTGTGCAATGACTTTATATTTTGGGTTGCTGTACTATCACGTCGGAGTTCGCTCGCGAAGTTAGCTCACAGGCACCCTCATAAGTATAAGACATCAAGCGGTATTTGAGAGGAAGTTTAATGTAGGGTTAATTTTGGAGGGGCAATCAGTCAGAGGATGGAAATTTCAAATTCCAGACGCAATTTTTTTTCAATCTAAACCGACAGTACAGTCGACAGAGCCAAAATTTCCTTTCATAGCGAAAACACCCTCAGTTAGGTGCCATGACGCAGAATAGAAATGGCCATTGGCCATGCCAGCAGATTTGCGGACTGTCTCTAGACTGTCTAGCCTGTTAATATAATGTTTGAGGACACCCAGGTTAAAGGATTCGGCGAAAACTCCAATCTGTTCCCTAAGTTATGATTTCAGCTTAAAAAATAATTGCCCAGTGACCTAAATTCTACTCGCTTTTTAAAGCATGGGTTTATTTGCTTGAAAAATAGGTTTAGAATAAAATACAAACTATTCATTGCACATCATTAAAAGAAGAACAGTAAACGAAAATTATTCGAAAGAAGGCGGACTTATCACTGCAAGAGATTTCTTCCAGTCAACCTTTGTTTATAATGTGGAGCGGACACTTAAAAAAATAATCCCACTGCATCTTTCCCCGTGCATGTCGTAAAAGGCGACTAAAGAATAATGAAAAGATACCGCGGTAAAGGGCGACAGGCTAGCCACCTCTCACCTTGACACGGTCCTTCCACCGAGTCATGCAGCAGGTTCTTAGCAGGTATGAGTCTTCGTGTCTTACTTGCTGCACACCTGCTGCTTCACCGTTCGGAACCGGTGTAAAACTGTAGGTCCCTTCCCTTGCCCCTTACTAGGTGCTCAAATTGTAGCCGACTGGGTTGATACCACCGTACTGGATGTAAGATGGCCGCATATCAGGCTCGGCTGTATTCTCCTCTAGTCCAGTATAGCCAGCAATCCAGGGAAGTCTCCGGTATGGCACCTACCTTCTCGGAAGTGATATTGGTTGGTCGGAGCATGCGCTTTGGCCCCTCCGACTCAGCCACCCATACCAGATTACATAAAAAAAAACTTGCTGCTTGATAGTTATCTTATCCGAATACTTTGCTAAACGTGGTGGTCGTGTGGTATGTATGTACGAGTATGTAACGTTTGTTTACGTTATAGATGTTTACTTTAGGATAGATTTATCTACACTCTCCACGGTGACCAACATCATATATTATTTCAATCGCGTTCCAAACTGCGTTCCTTTACACATTACACCCATTATCACATTTTATTTTACACATGAAACCTTTAACAGGGCCGGCAAAAAAAGTAGAAAACACATTATAATGGCTGTCCATTATGAATGCACGAAGGGGCGCCCCGTCTCCAGCAGGCGACACGCGCGGGAAAGCAATCTCGATATTATAATACTGAGAAAGTTTACCAGCGAGCAGATGCGCCCTAATCTGCATACTCAGGCGAGGGCAGTAGGTAGCTGTGTCCACCGACTGCTGAGCCTCTAGAGGCAACATAGTGTATTTTCGAATTGTGCAGAATCAAACGGTGATAGTCGCCGCAGGCCTCACGCACTCTATGTACTTGCGCGCGCTAACTACCTACCGCCTGGCGGGCCGCCGGCGGTCTAATTCAGTGTAATTCGTCAGCCGCGCGAAGCATAACTACACGCTCGCCCACGCTACTGCGCGCAGCTGCAAAGCAATAATCACTTTACACTGGATCGTTTAGGTACATTTTCGCACGCAGCGATTGGCGACGTGAAACAGTAGGCTATTAAAGCCGAAGGTATGGAACTTTTTCTATGGAGTGATTTATCTGTTACCAAGTAACTATTAAGTAATCTGTGGTCGCGGAGTCCCTTAGTCAGTGGACCTGAACGACGCTACTACCTACTACGACGACGGCCAATCGAACGCACGAGAGCGTTCCACGAATTAACCGTCAGCGATGGATGAGCCGCGGCGGCGGGCGGCGGCGGCGGTGCGTATCGGTTTGCGTTAATGTTAGTCATTGTTGTAGATAGCTCTGACGGCCTGACTGAGGCGGGATGACATTTTCATGTCAGCCTCGATAGCTCAGTGGTGCAGACAGTCAACTGTCGCTATTGAATGTTAAGCAACGCTGGGTGCGGTCAGTACTTGGATGGGTGACCGCTGACCGTTGGAGGCTGACCGAGGTTCGGATTCCTCGTAAAACTGTAGGTCCCTTCCCTCCTAATATTACTTGGTGGTAGGGTTTAACCCGCCCGGGTTGGTACCACCGCACTAAATGAAACGTCGGTTAAAACGGCTATGTAAATAGTTTGTGTTTTCCGACCAGTTCAGTGTAGCCGGCACGATCAAAGGGGGAAGCACTGACATGGCACCTAGTTCACCCGGTGTTATGGGCTGACATCACGGACGTTGTAGGTGATGTAGCCAACCGTGTCAGTTTCCATAAAAAAAAAAAAAAAAAAATTTGTTTTTACAGTTGAGAGGAGCATCTCGGCTCGATTTAATATTCACCATGAAATTTAAAAAAAGTTAAAAATTATACTTTAAAATTTATTCAAAACACGCATTGTTAAGTTAGGTACGAACATAATTGGAATATAATTTATTAACGAACAAAATAATATATTTTTATCAACGAAATTGCTTATAATACAAAATAAATGAGATAAAACAAAAACGCGCATGACGGGAGGCTAGCACGGAAGGCCCGGAGGAGAATTACGTAAGCCAAGAACGTGCGTCTGGAAATAACTTAGCAAAGCGATACACATCGCTGTCAAATTCCACACAGAAGAAACACTTTCTATGTTTTATCCTTACGAAAAGGCTAAGATCGTTTGAAGAAAAACTCAATATTAGCGATAAACAAAAGGTTGTTAAAACTACTTGCAGTGTATCTAATTAAACAATATTTAAAAGTGTGTATGAAAAAATATGCATTTTCGTACATTTTACAGAATAGGGAGTCTGGATGACCTTCTAATGATCAATTCTTTTATTGGTGGTTTTGAAACAATATATAGAAAATAATAATCAATACTAATAATAAATATGTAAGGGATGGCCATAGAATATGTTAATTTGTTTTATGACATTGCGGATGTAGTCTCTGCGTATGGTACAAAAACTAAATTGACGATTTTTAGAAATCTTCTCTGTATGTATGTATGTTCCTCCATAACTCTTAAACCGATAATCCGATTTCGATAAAACTTAGTACAAGCACAATAATTGATTATACGGGACACAGGATACGCTAAATAAAATTCAGTTCCGGTTACGCTAAGATGTGTCTCTCATACAAACCGAATTGTTCCGCGCACCGAAATAAACGTACGGTAGCGGGCTTACTTACTTTCTTCTTATTAAATACGAATTTCACGCGAGTGAAGCCGCGGGCAATAGCTAGTATAAAATAATTTGATACCTACCTACTGCTTACGTAATGTCTACACATTGCGGAAACGAAACGTTTTTGTATATAGGGTGTTACGATGACCATGTCATTAACTTCGGGAGGGTTACATAGACACTCAAATAAACACGTTACGCAAAAAAAATATGTTTTTAGCATTACTTTTCGAGAAATTTAACAAAACATGTTTGTTACCTAAACATTATCAGATCAACCTGTGTACCATTAGCAGTAGGTAACTTGCAGTGTACGGACGGGATCAAGGACCGTACTATGTTCAAACAGCTGTTTGTTGTAGGTAAGTCACAACTCACAAGGTCACTAGATCTGTGTGTAACAGTAGGTAAGTCGCATTGTACGGGGTCAATGACCATGTTGAAACACAGAACAGCTGTTTGTTGTAAGTAAGTCACAACTCACAAGGTCACTAGATCTGTGTGTAACAGTAGGTAAGTCGCATTGTACGGGGTCAATGACCGTGTTGAAACACAGAACAGCTGTTTGTTGTGTGAGAGGATAGTGTGTATGTATGGGTACGTGTACGTACGTGTTACTCAATCGCATCACTGTAGCTGTGTCCCGAGTGCTGGCCATGGGATGGCGGTCAAAGAAGTCCGGCACTTCTTATTCTATGCGCACCAGTAGTCGTTGTCTTCCGTTATCAAGTCGAGGCATAAAGACGCCCTAATCTCGGAATCGTTGCTCCGCTCCCAAGATGGTGCGTCCACATACACGCACACCGTATAGCTGCTCATACATCAACACAGCAGCAGCTAAGTTCCAATTGGAGTTGGAGTCTCGGTAACATCACCATATCCGCGTCGCGCGTCGGTGAATCGATACGGCGCGGCGGCGGCGGCATTTTGAAATTGCGAAATAATGTGCTTTCTCGCGGACCGCCGCTAAGACACTGAGACGGACGCATTGCGCGCCGCGCCGCCCGCGCGCGACACATGCGCGCGGGCGCATGCAATGCAAGCGCGTCGGCGGCGTGGCGAGCGAGCGCTTCGGAGGCGGCTTCCGTCAAAGGAAAGCCTTTGTGCCGCGCCGCCCGCCGACGTCGCGCGCACTAGGTAAGTACCTGCGTTTCGTGTTTGGCAAGAAGTGTCTAAGCATGATTCGTTTTTAGGGCTATTTGATTAAATGTTTTTGTTTGGAGATCTTAGAAGAAAAAATGGTCCTATAAACATATGTTTTTTTTTACGTAAAGTGTTTATTTGAGTGTGTATGTAACCCTCCCGAAGTTAATGACATGGTCATCGAAACACCTTATATAAGTATCTTCATTTTGAGGTATAAATAAAAATATATTTGAGTTTTTTTATTTTATTCCATCTGTTGAATGAGATGACAACACTAGCTAAGTAAAAGGCGCTGCAGCGCGCGGCGGTGGTCAACCTCACACCTACACGGAGTATCGTAAGCCTGACGAAAGCTTTTTACTTCAGTATTAACTTGCTTTTTAGGTTTCCGTATCCCGTACGGAAGCCTATTACTAAGTCTACGCCGTCTGTCTGTCCGTCCGCCCGTCCGTCTGTCTGTCCGAGGGCTGTATCTCTTGAACCGTAATAGGTAGCCAGTTGAAATTTTCACAGAATATGTATTATTATGGCGGATTTAACAAATAATAAAAAATAGAAAAAGTAAAATTATTGGGGTTCCCATACCAGAAATGTGTTTTTTTTCAATGTTTTTTTGTGGTGCGGAAACCTCGGTGCGCGAGTCCGACTCGCACTTGGCCGGTTTTTGTATCGGTTTGCGTGCAAGTATTTACAGAGTTGGCAACAACTAATTATGTGTCTACTATTGATATTTTTCCAGTCGCATGCTTAATTTTTACATAATAGCCCGCACGGTCGTGCAAATTGGGCAAAATAGGTCAACCGTGCGTCGTATCGAGAACCAAATGTTGAGTAAAATAATGCTACTGTCGCGATTTGATGTTTCCATTTTGTTAACCGACTTCAAAACAAAAAGTAATCAGTTCGACCCGTATGTATGTATATAATATCGTTGGAATTGCACCAATATTCGTATATGTTAGTCTATGTGGGCTTCTAAACAGGTGTGCCAAATTTCATAAGTGTATGTACTCGTATGTATGTTTGTATGTTTTTCTACGCATTTCTGCGAAACTATTAATCGGATTGAGACCATTATTTTTTTATTGGCTTACATTTACTTCAACTTAAAGAACATTGCAAGTTTCAAAATCGGTTCAGTAGTTTTCAAGATATGGGCTATTAAGTGTGTCAAATGGGCGAATAATTCTGTACTACGAAAACTGAATTCTGTTATTCTTTTTATGTGATATTACTAAAAATAGTGAAATAAAAACCCTTTAAAAAAACATTGAACCGACTTCAAAAAACAACTACAATTAAATAATTGAGTTGAATGCGGTACAAAAGCACACCAAAGGTTAGTCGGTCCTCCTTTTTACCGCTTAAATTTTTTAATAATTTTTAGTTCTCAGTAGTTGTTTTTTGAAGTCGGTTTAATGTTTTTTTTAAATAGTTTTGTTTTGTCGTCATATTGGCGTACGGTGAATACCTCTCATTTACATAAAATTTGATACAGTTTGTTATGTTATGCATGGCATGATATGATATAAACTTCAAAATAGTCTGCCTCGGTAGCTGAGTGGTGCGGTCGGTCGACTTTCGGTTGTGATCATAAGCACATCTGGATGCGGTCAATACATGAATGGGTGACCGCTCGACCGTAGGAGGCTGACCGTGGTTTGGATTCCACGTAATACAGTAGGTCCCTTCACTAGCTACAAGGAGAACTAGCTATAATCAACTGAACAGAATACGTAAAGGCATCATTTACCTACTCATCGCCATCACTTATCAGATATTAGTTTAATCCATTCTTTGAACACGCGGATAGTAGTGCTAATTTGTATTGAAGCCATTGTCTTTAAATATTGTAAGAACACTGGCGGCTGGTCCTAAAGTGCGCTCGTGCGCCGCACTACCATACCACGAGAAGTCTTCACTTCACTCAAAATAAATAATATCTTACAACATACGAGTACCTACATTAAAACCATAAAGATCGTACTCCAAATAAATACGAATGTGAATTCGACCTTATTTTATAGATCACAAGGCACTTTTTTGCGTTTAAACGCGCGCCCCGTGCGGAATCGAGTAACGCACGCGGGTCTCCCATACTGAATGTATGGGGATCGGCAAAACACCGCTGGCGCGTGAGACAAAAGATACTTCATAGAAACAGTATGGGCCGAAATGGAGTTCTGCGTGCGGCGCACGAGCGCCAAACAAGGACGCTATATCGTGAATAGCCGCGTGTGCGACACGTCGCGAGCGATTCGTTTTGCACGAGTCCGTCTGTCTGGCTGGCTAGAGTCAGCGCGCTGTCATGTGATGTCACATACCCGTTAGCGCGCGAATATTTAAAATGGGATATGGTTAGGTTTTGTGCTTTCTGTCACGTGATACTGTGAATTAAGTGGTGCCGATATTTGCCTAAGCGTTGGTTAAAGGTAAGGCTTTACAATCAGGTGATCCCGGGTTCAATTCCTACTTTTCAAATGCTTTTATTTTTATATATTTTTTTAAGTATTTTTGGGACATTACTACTGTTTTCTTTTTGAAAGCTGCAGTAGTGTTGTGGTCTATGGGTGTGTTCATAAAGGTACAAAAAATGAGTTAAAAAACTTGTTTGGATTTTTTTTCTTGTTTTTTGCAACTCATTGAGTGTCTGGAGAATATTCATACTAGTTACGTACATAATAAAACGCAGGCGTTTAAAAAATTCGGAAGTCCCGAATGTGTTGGGAAATTTGGTATTTAAGTACCTAGGTAGGTACTTAGTGCACTACCGGTCACTGAAGTCACCAGCCGCCACTGTGTAAGAATAACATACATTTAAATTAACTAAAATTTGTATTAACCAAATATAATTATTTAGATCGAATGCTACCGGAACCCTAGGTGAAATATGTGCCCGTGAATTCTCGTTTTCGTTAGACGAAATAAGCACAGTATCAACAGATCGTGATATACTAATAATTGCTACCTCGCTATTGTGTGCTGAATCTTCAGAAAGCCGTTAAGAAAGGAAGCTTTTCATGTTAGAATTCTATTGAGTATTTTTTTATTTCATAAAATTTCAAAATGGAAAAAATCTGCCTCTCAATATTTTTCAATAATTTCAGTCAAATTTAATAATACTAATAATGTCCTTTCGTGAATACAGAGCCGCCAACGATAAGAATGCTCGTCGTTGAATAGAATCCAAGGCCGAAAGAAGGTACTCAGGCACAGAATACCTAGTAGGTAGGTGAGGAGGTAACTATCCCAAAATTAATGCAATATTCCATCACGGCAAACATAGTTCTAAAACCATCTAATGTCCCTTCCCTTCTTACCTTACAAGGTGGTAGGGTTTAGCCCGCTCGGATTGTTTTTTTTTTATGGAAACTGACACGGTTGGCTACATCACCTACAACGTCCGTGATGTCAGCCCATAACACCGGGTGAACTAGGTGCCATATCAGTGCTTCCCCCTTTGATCGTGCCGGCTACACTGAACTGGTCGGAAAACACAAACTATTTACATAGCCGTTTAGACCGACGTTTCATTCAGTGCGGTGGTACCAACCCGGGCGGGTTAAACCCTACCACCAAGTAAGGTTAGGAGGGAAGGGACCTACAGTTTTACGAGGATCCGAACCTCGGTCAGCCTCCAACGGTCAGCGGTCACCCATCCAAGTACTGACCGCACCCAGCGTTGCTTAACATTCAATAGCGACAGTTGACTGTCTGACTGTCTGCTATCGAGGCTGACATTGAAAGGACCACCCCACTCAATGAAAGGTCTGCTGAAACGTCTATGATGTATAGTTCGTGCTTTCCGTCCAGTTCAGTGTAGCCGGCACGACCGAAGGGAAGCACTGACATGGCACCTGGTTCACCAAGGTATTACGGGCTGACATCACGGGTGTAGGAGGTCATCTAGGCAACTGTGTCAGTTTCCATAAAAAAAAATTATTATATCATTTATTTATTTATTTATTTATTATTTGGCACAAACAACATAAATATGTCACAACATGTTAAAATAAAAGTTACCATAATTTACAGACATAGTTCCTTAACGTTTGTACACTTCTTACAAGGCACTAACAATATAAAATAAAATAAACAATAACCAGAACAAAATAACTAATAACAATAACTAGAAATATAAAAGGTGCTTCGTTATTCATGTCAATAACTTCGGGAGGGTTACATACGTACTCAAACAAACACGTTACGTAAGAAAAAACAATATGTTTATAGGAGCATTTTTTCTCCTAACAAAAAAATAAAATCAAATAAGTAGCTGTAAAAACCAATCATAGTGACGTTGTGACTTACTTAAAACAAACAGAGCTGTTCTGCGTTTGAACATAGTACGGTCATTGACCCCGTACAATGCAAGTTACCTACTGTTACACACAGGTTAATGTTTAGGTAGCAAACATGTTTTGTTCAATTTCTCGAAAAGTAATGCTAAAAATAACGTGTTTATTTGAGTGTGTATGTAACCCTACCGAAAAATTTGACATGAATAACACAAAGCACCTTATATATGTAAATCATAGCAAAATTAAATTTATGCGCTAATAGAAAAATATTTGTATAATTATAACCTATCTAGGAACGTGATTAAAAGACATGCGCCATTGTCACAAGTCCGTCGCATGTAGTAGAGACCACTTTTGTAAGCGACTGTACCGATGTAATTTATTTTCACGTCACGAGCAAGAATATAAGAAAACAAGGCATAGTTTTTTTCACAACTCTTCAAGATGCCCTCTCCATGTTTCATAATGAATTTTCTCTCATATCGTTTTTTTCTCGTCACATGTCGCCAGCAGAGAAACATCTCGTTTCATCGCTCTATGCCGGTTTTAGCATTAAGTACGGTGGCCGGACTAGGCTAACATTAGCTATTTTTAATTTTGATAATTATTTACAAGGGAAAATTTTACTCCGAATAGTCGGTGATTTAGCCGTCATAGTATTTGTCGACTCACGCCCACAGAACTTTTACATCAAAAGCATCAATACACTATTATTAAAATGGCAAAACTGTGTACATCCTTCCTTACCTATAATAAAATCCAACGTCTGCTTTCTGTCTGTCTGAGTGTCTGTCTGTCCGCTTATAACTCGAGAACCACTGAACCGATTTTAATAAAACAATTCTACGGATAGCTTGATTCTTCCCATCAACTATTACTACTAACTACGGCTACTTACTATCACGCTAAATAGCTTATGAGGTTAGCAGTGAAGTGAAATATGAGAGCGGGCGGAGCCGCGGGCACAGCTTGTAGATAATATAGAACAATATGTAGGTTAATGCAATATTATTATCTCGCAATATTTTCTGTGAAAAATTACAAATTTCGCATTATAAAATTATATGTAAAATTCAATAAATAATTTTCATAAAACAAAAATTTAATTCTTAGGGTTCCGTACCTCAAACGAAAAAAAAAACTGTCACTGCAACGGTTGTCATCTTGTCGACTGGCGTGCCAAGCCCACTGCCACTTGAGCTGGTGTCCAATCGACTACTTCGGTGTGTCGGCGGATTACTGCCTCGTTACGCACCATATCGCGTACAGCGTTATTCCCGACATACCTACATACATTTTTGAAAACAACTTATAAAATGACATAAACACACGATCGCTTCACTTATGTAAACACTACTATTTACCTTTCCAGGACACGTTTCCCCTCAACAAACCCAACCCCAGACGATTTCGCTTAACAAGAAAAGCATTTTACCTTATACAATATCGCCACAGGCACTGTGTGGGGTTGGACCGCAGAATAACTATTATATCCATGTAGAAATGACATTTGAATATATAAATACAAATATTTTATGGATCGTTAAATTAAGGGATAAAAAACGGCCAATTGCGGAAGGGCAACAGACAAGCCACCTCTCACAATGGCGCTGATCCTTCCACCGAGTCATGCATGCAGCAGGTGGGTCTTCGTGCCTTCCTTGCTGTTTGAGTACAGAATTCATCATCTCTTATAATTTTGGTAGTCTTTGCTGCATCACCAACATAATCTGTGTTTTCCGTCCAGTTTAATGTAGCCGACATGAAATGAAGGGAAGCACTGACATGTCACCTAGTTCACCCGGTGTTATGGACTGACATCACGGATGCTGTAGGTGATGTAGCCAACTGTGTCAGTTTCCATAAAAAAATCGGATTGGAAATTAGACAAATAGGTACGCTTTTGCAGCAGGACACTTCTAATAAGGCGCTTGTGATTCAAAGTGCTGTGGGTTTGTCTGTTGCACAGGTTCTTTTTAAAATCCCACAATAAGGAAGGATGCCTCCTGCGGCTATGAGCATAAAATAGTGGCTCCATTCTTACTGGATTTTTGAAGAGGCCCTTTCAGAATTTTCAATTGTTTTGCACTCAAGCAACCCTTGGAATTAAGCGAAGCAAAATACTCTTTGTCATGCATTCCGGCTCAGACTTGCACTGTGCACATGCAATTCGAATGGGTAGAAATGCTTTTTGATATTGCATACAATTATTTATGTCGTTCCTGACATGCCACATTCGGCGGCGGGTGGCCGAGTGGTTTGGGCATCGCCTTCTCATGCGAGAGGTCCGCGGTTCAAATCCGGTCGGCGTGTACCAATGAGTTTTTCCTGTAAAATGTAATCCGGTATGAGTGGCTGAGTCGGAGGGGTCAAATCACATGCTCCGACCAGCCAATATCACCTCCTAGAAGGTAGGTGCCATACCGGAGACTGTACTAGAGGAGAACACAACCGAGGCTGCTATACGGCCATCTTACATCCAGTACGGTGGTACCAACCCAGTCGGCCACAATTTGAGCCTACCACCTAGTAAGGGGCAAGGGACCTACAGTTCCGAACGGATTGAGATAGAAGTAAGCAGTTTATAATTCACTTTATCTTCAAGCACAGAGCATGAAATGCGCGCGCCCGCCCCTACTAGAGGCGCCGTGAGCGCGATTTCTCTACAACGCCGTTGAAGCCTGTGGGCGTAGCCTATTACTTACATATGTGTGTTGTGCGTGTGCATTTGTTTTGTGCGTGTGCCTAACTTGCTCCTCTTTGTGTGTAGTGTCGATACTAGCACACACACACACACATACGAAGCGCTAGCAGCTCAGCGTACGGTTATTGGGTTTCAAATATCATCGCTTAGGGCGCCTCTAGTAGGGGGCGCGGGCGGTAGGTATTTGATGCTCTGTGTCTTCAAGAGTTGATCCCTATTCTATCAATTTGAATAGTTTGGACTTCTCGCGTTGCAGCCGTGTACAAACCCTATGCTAGGATTCAAAGACTTTGTTCATGATGGATGATAATAATGTTTAATTTTCCTAAATGGTTTTGAAAATTCAGGCAACAACAGAATAAAGAAATAATTTAAATTCAAAATGGCAATATTTTTTCATTTCGTTTTATGGAAGCCGACATGGTTAACTTGGCCAATAATATCTCAGTGAACTAGATGCCATGTCAGTGCTTCCTTTGGTCATGCCGGCTAACACTAAACTGGACGGAAAAACGCGAACATTGACAATTATATTTCATTTATACTATACTAGCCTATGCCCGCGGCTTCGCTCGCGTGTGAGTAAGTAAGAAAGAAGGCCGGGCTGCGTTCCTGCGTTACCATTATTTCGGCGCGCGGAACAATTCGGTTTGTATGAGAGCCACATCTTAGCGTAATCTGAACTGAATTTGATTTAGTCTATTCTATGCCACGTATAGTGAAATATGCTTGTAATAAGTTTCATCGAATTCGGATGATCGGTTTAATAGTTATGGAGGAACATGCATAGATCCCTTCCCTCCTAATCTTACTTGGTGGTAGGGTTTAACCCGCCCGGGTTGGTACCACCGCACTGAATGAAACGTCGGTCTAAACGGCTATGTAAATAGATGTGTGTTTTCCGACCAGTTCAGTGTAGCCGGCACGATCAAAGGGGGAAGCACTGACATGGCACCTAGTTCACCCGGTGTTATGGGCTGACATCACGGACGTTGTAGGTGATGTAGCCAGCCGTGTCAGTTTCCATAAAAAAAAAAGAAACGTGATTAAAATAAATTTGTTTCATTTTATAGTTTGGATATCATATATAATATAAGACTGCGAGCTCCACCATTACTTGCCTTTATCTAAATAACCAATTAATTCAGATTTATGTGGGTTAAGCCCTCCCGAGTACGAAACTATGTATCACGAGAACACATACACACGTCAGCCTCGGTAGCTCAGTGGTGCGGTCGGTCGACTGTTATTAAGCAACCTGGGCGCGGTCAGTATTTGGATGGGTGACCGCTCGACCGTTGGAGGCTGACCGTGGTTCGGATTCCACGTTAAACTGTAGGTCCCTTCCCTTCTGACCTTACTAGGTGGTAGGGTTTATCCCGCCCGGGTTGGTACCACCGCACTGAACGAAACGTCGTCGGTCGAAACGGTTATGTAAATAGTTCGTTTTCCGTCCAGTTCAGTGTAGCCGACATGAAATAAAGAGAAGCACTGACATGGCACCGGGTGTTATGGGCTGACATCACGGATTTTGTAGGTGATGTAACCAACTGTGTCAGCTTCCATAAAAAAAGCATACATAAAAACATACATACATACGTACACACATACATACATACATACACACTTCATACATACATACATACGTAGTTCGTATTTTTCCTGAATTAGTTTTCCCTTAAATTTATTCACTATCATGGTGTTTTCTTCTTTTTCAGAAAGACGAAAAGACATTGCGGACTGCTTTGCTGTCATCTGTAAACACATTTCCAAGCAGACAGACTCACTAATAAACATTACAGAGAGGTAAGCTGTACCGTGTGGGGCCGGTACTTTAAAAGAATAGCCCCACTGCATCTCTCCCCGTGTATGTCGTAAAAGGCGACTAAGGGATATGACTCCCTTCTTATATTACTAGGTGGTAGGGTTCAACCCGCCCGGGTTGGTACCACCGCACTGAATGAAAGGTCGGTCGAAACGGCTATGTAAATAGTTTGTGTTTTCCGTCCAGTTCAGTGTAGCCGGCACGACCGAAGGGAATCACTGACGTGGCACCAAGTTCACCCGGTGTTATGGGCTGACATCACGGATGTTGTAGGTGATGAAGCCAACCGTGTCAGCATCAATAAAAAAAAAAAAAAAAAAACTGTATTTCATATGTTACCACCACGATGTTACCACCCATCCAAGAACTGACCACGCCCAGGTGTGCTTAACAACCACTTAACAGCAGTCGACCGACCGCAACACTGAGCAACACGCTTATTATCGCCTAAATTGTTCAAAAAATCTATAAAGAAAATTTTGCTTGACAATCCAATTTATAATTTATTAAGAGAATTTTATATTATTAATTTCTGCACCAGGGGCGCCCCGCAGATATAATTTGACGATATTATTAATTTCATTTGAAAAGGTACCTATGAATTACATGAATTGTGAATTACCCCTTAATTATTTTATTTGATGTTGTTATATTTTTATATCTATGTTAAATGTTGTTATTGTTTTTAATTGTTGTCAATTTATTTTTATCAAAATTGTTTATTATGAATGAAGTGTGTATGAATGAATTAATGAATTGATATTTTAAAATTTTACAATATTGACTATCTCATAGTATGTATAGTTATATTATGTACCTATAATTATAAGACCGAGAAGACGAGAATAAAATTATTGACTTTGACTTTGACTTTGAGCTAGCGTGGCTGACAAAATTCATTCTGACCCTCCGACGCCTATAAAGTGTTCATTATATTTTATGTTCTATAGAGATAGGTTAAAATCACGAGTCGTTAAAATAGACGAGAGACGTGTGTTCATAGCTTACAGTTCGTGCCCTTGCATATTAAATACGGTTGCAGTTTGCACGCATTTGATGGATTGCATCCGTATTTCGTATGCAGACAAATTTAACATAGTAGACAGAATGTAACAGTAAAGCACTCTTTTATTGTTTATTGTAGAATTTCATCCATAGATAGGTAACCTACGCTTGGATATGTTGAAAATTCCGCCAGTTCTAAATTCAATGCGAAGAAGAACTGACAAACAAACTTCGCAAGTCACGATGTTTTGTATATAACTTATAAGTAGGTATTATATTAAAGTAACTAATTAATTAACCCATACTACCGCTCACAAGAGCATTAATATTTACATCATAAACACGAATACTGAAGAATCAAATTTTTCAGTATCAATCAGATTGAAGAATCAAATTCTTCAGTATCAATCAGATTGAAGAATCAAATTCAAATATTGCGTTCAAAATGCAGTTTATGCGAACAGATACAGACTGACACAGGCGAGATTACCTACAGTTACGAAAATATCTTCTCTAAAGAAAAAAAAAGTAACATGTGAGTGCTGTACGTGAAAAGGAACACTGCATCTCTCCCTTTACATGTCGTTAAAGGGGAATATAAATAAGGACTTAAGACACATAATAAGTACTACAGTAGATGTAAACTTTAGAAAAAGAAAATTCGGTTGTAGAGTGTTGTCTCTGTCGCACGAACTCGCATGTCTCTGTGCGACAGGGACGACGTTCTACAACCGGATTCTCTTCTCTTTCTAGAGCTCGATTTTCAATATTTTCTGCCGGGTACTGTACATACATCACTTTCGTGTCACAATTCATCGAAGAAACTTTAAATTCCAGATGACACACCTCTGGACCTCTCCTCTTTCGGTTGACGATGTTTTTTTTTTCAAATTACGGGCACTAAATAACTAATAAATTGTTAAAAACGATTTTACACACATAATTTTTTTTTTTTATTTTATTTATTTATGTTGACACGGTTGGCTTCATCACCTACAACATCCGTGATGTCAGCCCATAACACCGGATGAACTTGGTGCCACGTCAGTGATTCCCTTCGGTCGTGCCGGCTACACTGAACTGGACGGAAAACACAAACTATTTACATAGCCGTTTCGACCGACCTTTCATTCAGTGCGGTGGTACTAACCCGGGCGGGTTGAACCCTACCACCTAGTAATATAAGAAGGGAGTCATATCCCTTAGTCGCCTTTTACGACATACACGGGGAGAGATGCAGTGGGGCTATTCTTTTAAAGTACCGGCCCCACACGGTACAAATGGCTAAGACTATAGTAGCTTATATTTAATCTAAGGTACCAGCACACGTCATCATCATCATCATCATCAGCCTGTATCGGTCCACTGCTGGACATAGGCCTACGTACCAGGTAGCATTCACCCGAACATTATTAGTGTTCTAAATAGCTTAGCGATTTTGCTATTGCAAAAACTCACAATAAACGGGATGAAACATACCTACACCCGAAAACACAGATGAACATTAATTTGAATTATCAGAACCAGTATCCTAGTATTTGTCGGAACAAACTAAACGGTAAGCACTGCAATTAAAACAGAAAAGCGATAATTTAAATTTAGAATGCGTTCGACGAACTGGCATTTGCATTTCCCTCCTCCAACACCAATACAGCTGTGTGCCTGTCGACGTAAGCCGGCCACAGTTGAAACTTGGTATCCATTTCGCGCTACGCCAAGCTATTTTTTATATCAAGCTATAATATTATACAATATACATACTGATCATACTACACTACACTGGTCTCTTGACACAACCATACTAGTTTTTATAAAAGTAAATTGTGGTAACTATAGGGGTGCCCGCGCACTAGGCAGCCATGGCTGGGCAGCCAGGCTGCGGCAGCCAGAAATATGAGCAGCCATTTAACAGCAGCCAGAGCAGGCAGCCAGTGCCACGTCAGTTGTGACGAAAAATCTGAGCAAGATGGAAGTGGAGGATCTTATAAATAGATTACCTAGCTCGCAAGAAACGCAAAGCAAAGAAAAAATATTGGATTCATCCTCTACTTCGTCTCTCTCCGTATCGAAAGTCATCGTGAAAATGTGAACGAACGTGTGGCTGCTTCGACAAGTGCGCGGCGACTGACGGCAGCCACATACATTTTGTAGGTAGACGATTGTCTGGCTCTGGCTGCGCGCAGCCACCTGGCTGCTGTGCTCTAGCGCACATTCTATTGGCTGCGGCAGCCAAGCAGCCATGGCTGCCTAATGCGCGGACGCCCATACACCACCATACGTTCTACTGGCTGCCGCAGCCTGGCTGCGCAGCCATGGCTGCCTAGTGCGCGGGCACCCTAGGAGTGTAAAACAAGTTCTGTAATAGTATAAATAATTAAAATAAATAATTTTGGGAGAGGATTTGATCGCTTTTACTAAGTATCGAGAATTTCGAGATGGATGTTTAACCGAACTGGTAGATCTTTATTGACTACCGTTCACTTTCGACCCCACTGAATATGAATAATAGCTAATAATGTTATATAGCAAAAACCGCAACCGAATAGGTTGACCTGTTCTTGAGTTATAAGCCAACATACACACACGCACATGCACATAGGCAGACGTTGAATCTTATCAATACTAATAATAAATCTGTAAGGGATGGTCATGGAGTAAGTTACTTTGTTTTAGGAAATATTGAGTTTGTAGCCTCTATGTATGATACTAAAGCTAAATTGACGATTTTTAGAAATCTTTTCTGTATGTATGTATGTATGTATGTATGTTCCGCCATAACTCTTAAAGCCATCATCCGAATTCGATGAAACTTAGTACAAGCACATTTTACTATACGGGACACAGGATAGGCTAACTAAAATTCACTTCCGGCCACGCTAAGATGTGGCTCCCATACAAATCGAATCGAAATAAAAGCAGCGCGGCGCGGCGGCGGTTGGTGGCGGCTAGCTGCGGAGGCTGGTGGCGGCGGAGGAGGCGCGGGGCGCGGCACGGGGTGCGGTCTGGCGGAGCGCGGTGTTTGTATGCATTGTCTCGAGCAGAGTATCTTATTTAATTCGATTCATAATATTATGTAGGTTTACTTCGTTAGGTATCTATTTGATTAATTTTAGGTGCAAAGTGTTGTTGCAAGTCGATGTTAGCGGATATTTACTTAACTGGAGATCCTATTTGATTTAAGTTATTTGATCGTATGTTTATTATATTGTACGTACGTAGTGTAGTACCTATGCGCGCAATATTAACGAAAAGATTCTTATTTTTACCCGACTACGGCGAAGCGAAAAGGAGAGTTATGTGTTTGACCGGTATGTATGTATGTATGTATGTATGTATGTATGTATGTATGTTTTTTTTTTTTTTTTTTTTTTTTTTTTTTTTTTATGGAACCTGACACGGTTGGCTACATCACCTACAACATCCGTGATGTCAGCCCATAACACAGGGTGAACTAGGTGCCATGTCAGTGCTTCCCTTCATTTCATGTCGGCTACACTAAACTGGACGGAAAACACGAACTATTTACATAGCCGTTTCGACCGACGTTTCGTTCAGTGCGGTGGTACCAACCCGGCCAGGATAAACCCTACCACCTAGTAAGGTAAGAAGGGAAGGGACCTACAGTTTAACGTGGAATCCGAACCACGGTCAGCCTCCAACGGTCGAGCGGTCACCCATCCAATCACTGACCGCGCTCAGCGTTGCTTAATAACAGTTGACTAACCAACCGCGCCACTGAGCTACCGAGGCTGACGAATTTTCTTATCCCTTAGTCGACTTTTACGACATGCGACGGGGAGAGATGCAGTGGGGCTATTCTTTTTAAGTACCGACCCCACACGGTACAATGTATGTATGTATGTATGTATGTATGTATGTATGTATGTATGTTTGTACGTATGCATGTACTAGCTTTTGCCCGCGGCTTCGCTCGCGTGAAATTCGTATTTCAAAGAAGAAAGTAAGTAACTAAGGGCGGCTGGGTTCAGGAAGACGATAAACCGTCTCGAAGACAGTAAGTAACTATGGGCGAGGCCGAAGGCCGAGCTGCGTTCAGGATGAGGGTAAACTTTTCAAAGAAAGTAGTAACAGAGGGCGAGGCTGATGGCCGAGCTGCGTTCAGGAAAACGATAAACCTTCTCGAAGACAGTAAGTAACTATGGGCGAGGCCGAAGGCCGACCTGCGTTCAGGAAGAGGATAACCTTTTCGAAGAAAGTAAGTAACAGAGGGCGAGGCCGAAGGCCGAGCTGCGTTCAGGAAAACGATAAACCTTCTCGAAGACAGTAAGTAACTATGGGCGAGGCCGAAGGCCGACCTGCGTTCAGGAAGAGGATAACCTTTTCGAAGAAAGTAAGTAACAGAGGGCGAGGCCGAAGGCCGAGCTGCGTTCAGGAAGACGATAAATTCTCGAAGACAGTAAGTAACTATGGGCAAGGCCGAAGGCCGAGATGTGTTCAGGAAGAGGATAAACCTTTTCGAAGAATGTAAGTAACAAAGAGGTTACTTTCTTCGAGAAGATTTATGGTCTTCCTGAACGCAGCTCGGCCTTCGGACTCGCCCTCTGTTACATACATTCTTCGAAAAGGTTATCCTCTTCCTGAACGCAGCTCGGCCTTCGGCCTCGCCCTTTGTTACTTACTTCTTAAAGATGCTTTATCCTCTTCCTGAACGCAGCTCGGCCTTCGGCCTCGCCCATAGTTACTTACTGTCTTCGAAAAGGTTTACCGTCTTCCTGAACGCAGCTCGGCCTTCGGCCTCGCCCTCTGTTACTTACTTTCTTAGAAAACGTTATCCTCTTCTTGAACGCAGCTCGGCCTTCGGCCTCGCCCATAGTTACTTACTGTCTTCGAGAAGGTTCAGTTTTCCTGAACGCAGCTCGGCCTTCGGCCTCGCCCTCTGTTACTTACTTTCTTCGAAAAGTTTACCCTCATCCTGAACGAAGCTCGGCCTTCGGCCTCGCCCATAGTTACATACTTTCTTCGAAAAGGTTATCCTCTTCCTGAACGCAGCTCGGCCTTCGGTCTCGCCCTTTGTTACTTACTTTCTTAAAGATGGTTTATCCTCTTCCTGAACGCAGCTCGGCCTTCGGCCTCGCCCATAGTTACTTACTGCCTTCGAGAAGGTTTATCGTCTTCCTGAACGCAACTCCGCCTTCGGCCTCAAAAAGTTACTCACTTTCTTCGAGACAGTTTATCGTTTACCTGAACCCAGCTCGCCCTTAGTTACTTACTTTCTTCCTTTGAAATACGAATTTCACGCGAGCGAAGCCGCGGGCAAAAGCTAGTACTTAATATCACAGTAAATATATTAGCTATATATTTATTTACTGTGTTAATATGTAGGGAAGCGTTAATTAACAACCTGGTTCCAGGTTCGAATCCTGGTCGGGCGTATTTTTTCTCTTTATTTTCGGCCTTAGATTCATCTAATGAAAGAATTACACGGTGTTGCAATTTGCGCCCGCAATGTTTTTAACTGACATCAGGGGGTTATTCTATATGCGAAACTAAATAACTAAAGCGGCGAAAAAAAATTAAACAAAGCAAAATTTATTTTTATACAAATTTTTTTTTCAAATTATAAAGTTGTCTGTTTCACGTACAGAATACCCCCTTTCGTATTTTGGTTGTGGTTGCTACAACCTGTATAACAACATATTAGTTAGTGATGCACCAGCCTTAAAGCAGTCCGCTAACTGCCAGATACCAGCCAGGGGAATAAATTATCGCCTTATCTACGTTAGCTAAACTCCGGACCAAAATACGAGTACCTACGTTGCAGGCTCTATCTGTGCAGATTCACGTTATTTAGAACCTTATTTTCTTTTTGGTTTTTGTGCTTGCGTTGTCTTTGAACACATCGTGTAGAGCTGGTTTAAAATATCTATCGATACGTTCGCTATGGTTCAGATTCGACGTAATAATGTACGTCCCATCCTTACCATGCCAGGAAGGTGGTGGGGTTTAAACCGTCTGAATTGGTACTGTGGTACTAAATGAAAGGTGGGCCGTAGAGGCTATGAAAGCGTGTTTTCTCTCCGAATCAATGTAGCACACACACAAAGAATAATCTCCTCTCCGCTCCGATCTCCACTCCACTCCGAATCTATGTGGGTCACAAAGAATAATTTCCTCCTCTCCGAATCAATGTGGCTCACAAAGAATAATTTCCTCCGCTCCGATGCACACTCCACTCGGAATCGATGTGACTCACAAATAATAATTTCCTCTCCGCTCCGCTCTCCACTCCGCTCCGAATAAATGTGGCTCAGAAAGAATTATTTCCCCTCCGCTTCGCTCTCCACTCCACTCCGAATCAATGTGGCTCACAAAGAATAACCTCTCCTCTCCGAATCTATGTGGCTCACAAAGAATAATTTCGTCTCAATTTCGCTCTCCACTCCACTCCGAATCAATGTGGCTCACAAAGAATAATTTGGTCTCAATTTCGCTCTCCACTCCACTCCGAATCAACGTGGCTCACAAAGAATAATTTCCTTTCCGGTCCGCTCCCCACTCTTTCCGAATCAATGTAGCACACAAATAATAATTTACGCTGTTTCAAACAAACTATACGTGTATAAATTTTACTACGCAAAAGCTTCAAATGTAGAGCAAACTACCGCAATTTTGCCGTTTTTACACGAACTCATTATAAAGCCACCGAGCGCCATTTTGAATTTACAAAATTGTCATATGCCGCCAACACTGGTCAGTGTATGCCGCTCACCCGGCCGGGGCGTATGAATTTTGAATGAGGAATAACAATTGCCAGCTCCCGCCATTCGAGAGTCACTCCAAAACGTCGCCCGCTAATTGGCTGTTTCGCATTTAGAATTCATTGGAAGCGGACAGCGCGGCAACAGCCTGGCGTTCTTTTTTTTTTTAAATCAGCGTTACCGCCGACGATGTTTTCGTTCCGATGACCTTTCGAAAAAAAATCGGCTTTACGTGTACGACTTTGAATTCGGAATGTGCCTTTTTGATTCCATAGAAATGCTCACTTTGCGGGTTGCGGGCGTCAAAGCGACAGTTATGTCGAATTTTCGACGTATCGAGCCACCGCAAATGAATTATTTGCAAAGAAACTCATACCGCAGAAACGTCATCATTAGACATTGCATAAAATTTTACATTTAGTGGGCATGCGCCCAATTTTTTTATTTTTATTGAAAGCGCGACATATGGCGCCGAGCTACCCATAAAGTGTCTTACGACGCCCATGGACATTCGGCCGTATACGGGGGTTGCGAATGCCATGGCCTGACAGGTGCCCTTCACGACCCTCTTGAAGGATCCGACACTGTACTTGGGGGGGAGAATTTATAAATATATTTGTAACAAACAGAAGTTGTGACGTATGTGTGAGTTAGCAAGTTTGACAAATGTACCTACACGCACGAATTGAACGGAAGCACTGACATGGCACCTAGTTCACCCGGTGCTATAGGCTGACATCACGGATGTTGTAGGTGATGTAGCCAACCGTGTCAGTTTCCATAAAAAAAAACGTCTCTAGAGCTTGGCAGAGCGATAAACGTTTATCGCTCAAAGACACGCTAATGTTTGATTTGATAGTAGAAAGTGGTCTGTTTGTAGTAGACATTTCTACCATTTGAATCACAGTGTGATTCTAGCGAACCCATTACTAAATTAAGAACCCATTAATATATTTTAAAAAAACCAGCCAAGTGCGAGTCGAACTCGCGCACCGAGGGTACCATATCGCCATGTCATGGTCAGCGCCACTCACACCATCTATGTTTTAGTTAAAATGCTTCATACTCTTTTCGGTAGATGGCGCGCATACACTTTTTAGTTTCTTGTATGGGGACCCCTGTAATTTTTTTTACTTTTTCTTATTTTTATTATTTGTTGTTATATCGGCCATAATAACACATATCCTGTGACAATTTCAACGGGCTACCTATTACGGTTCAAGAGATACAGCCCTCGGACAGACAGACAGACAGACAGACGGCGTAGGCTTAGTAATAGGATCCCGTACGACGGATTCGGAACCCTAAAAAATTAAGTAAAATATTGAATTTGGTTAGTTTTAGTACCTATTGTTTTTTTTCTGTTCAATATCTATTTGTTAAGGAATAATTGGTTTTTTTATTTCACTAGATTTAGTTTTTTGGCAAATAGTTATATCAATGTATTGGACGGCCAGTTGGATGCAAAATAAGCGTGCACCGCGGTTTACGTGTAGTAAGGCGTTGTAATATCGCACTAAGCACAATACATTGTTTTTTATTCATTTAATTTTAACATAATGTAGGTTGTACATTGTTTATTTTAGTTATATTAATTTATTAATTTAGTCATCGCTATTGGTTTTCTATGTGAATACACTTGACATTACAGAATGTTGCAGCGGTCACTACATAAATTTTCAACAGGTTTGCAACATCCTGTATAGTCGATCGTCCGGTTCGTGCTAATATAAACCCTCTTGTTTTGAAAATTCGCTTCGTTACCATGAAATTGAGTTCTGCGCATTTACCCGCAGGGGGGACGTCAAATTCGCCACCTTCCGGGCCACTGGGCTGTCATGGCGGCGGTTCTGGAGTGTTGGCGCGCGAACAGCGACATCTAGCGGTGAGTGTACGTAGTTATTAGTTTCTAGTTTGCGCTACTTGGACGGCAGACAGCTTGTGGATAGTTTGCACTTTGTGGATTGCGGACGTTAATCCCCGATACGATATGACAGTTGATTGTGCTATTGGTTAGATATTTATATATAGTAGGTACTAGCTTTTGCCCGCGGCTTCGCTCGCGTGAAATTCGTATTTTCAAAAGAAGAAAGTAAGTAGGCCCGTTACCGTATCTTTATTTCGGCGCGCGGAACAATTCGGTTTGTATGAGAGCCACATCTTAGCGTAATCGGAACAAAATTTTATTTAGCCTATCCTGTGTTCGGTATAGTCAAATGTGCTTATACTAAGTTTCATCGAATTGGGATGATCGGTTTAAGAGTTGTGGAGGAACATACATACGTATACAGAAAAGATTTCTAAAAACCGTCAATTTAGTTTTAGTATCATACTAGCTGTGCCCGCGGCTCCGCCCACGTTAAAGCCCGACTTCAATTCAAATCGAATTTGATGGAAAGATTTATAATATGAAATGACGATATTAAAGACGATTTCAATAGAGGTTTTTAACATATATAATCACACGTATATTGCGAAGTGCTCTCTTAACTTCACTGCTTACCTCATAAGCCATTTAGCATGATAGTAAGTAGCCTATAGTTGATGGGAAGAATCAAGCTATCCGTATAATATATTTTTATTAAAATCGGTTCAGTGGTTCTCGAGTTATAAGCGGACAGACAGACATGCAAGCAGAAAGCAGACGTTGAATTTTATTAAATGTAAGGAAAGGATAAGGATAAGGAAGGAAGGATGAATGATTCCGTGTCCTTTACATACAAATATTGCGAAGTGCTCTCATATTTAACTTCACTGCTTACCTCATAAGCCATATAGCGTGATAGTAAGTAGCCTATAGTTGATGGGAAGAATCAAGCTATCCGTATAATATATTTTTATTAAAATCGGTTCAGTGGTTCTCGAGTTATAAGCGGACAGACAGACATGCAAGCAGAAAGCAGACGTTGAATTTTATTAAATGTAAGGAAAGGATAAGGATAAGGAAGGAAGGAGGAATGATTCCGTGTCCTTTACATACAAATATTGCGAAGTGCTCTCATATTTAACTTCACTGCTAACCTCATAAGCCATATAGCGTGATAGTAAGTAGCCTATAGTGGACGGGAAGAATCAAGCTATCCGTATAATATATTTTTATTAAAATCGGTTCAGTGGTTCTCGAGTTATAAGCGGACAGACAGACATGCAAGCAGAAAGCAGACGTTGAATTTTATTAAATGTAAGGAAAGGATAAGGATAAGGAAGGAAGGATGAATGATTCCGTGTCCTTTACATACAAATATTGCGAAGTGCTCTCATATTTAACTTCACTGCTAACCTCATAAGCCATATAGCGTGATAGTAAATAGCCTATAGTGGACGGGAAGAATCAAGCTATCCGGGTATTTTTTTTTTTATTAAAATCGGTTCAGTGGTTCTCGAGTTATAAGCATACAGATAGACAGAAAGCAGACGTTGGATTTTATTAAAGGTAAGGAAGGAAAGGATAAGGATAAGGAAGGAAGGATGAATGATTCTGTGTCCGTTACATACAAATATTGCGAAGTGCTCTCATATTTAACTTCACTGCTTACCTCATAAGCCATTTAGCGTGATAGTAAGTCGCCTATAGTTGGCGGGAAGAATCAAGCTATCCGTAGAGTTCAAGGTCACCAAGCTAACCGTAATGCACCTCAGTCAGTTAAAAAAAAATCACATAAGAATAAAAATATGTTAAGTGCGAGTTTTACTCGCGCACGGAGGTTTCCGTATTTATCCGCTATCAATAATATCCGCCCACCTTTTGTCTTTTAGCAATGCAATGTATAAAAGCCCGTGGCGACATCTATTATTCAGTACACTAATCGATTTTTCGCACGTTTGTTGTATGGGAGCCCCCCTTAATCTTTAACACTTTCTTTTTTTTTTATTTGTTGTTATATCCGCCATAGTAACACATATTCTGTGAAAATTTCAACGGGCTACCTACGGTTCAAGAGATACAGCGGATACAGCCCTCGGACATACAGATGGACGGACGGACGGACGGACGGACAGACAGACAGCGGTGGCTTAGTAATAGGCTTCCGTACAGGATACGGAAACCTAAAAACGTATCAATGCGGGTCTGAATCTATGCCATATTTTGTTGAAAATACTCAAACAAATTCGAACGAAGTGAAAATATGTATTTTCAGACAAAGATCATTTACGAAAATACTGTAATATCAAAGAGTTATATCATATATCAAAATATATATATATTATATCAAAATATATCAAAGAGTTATTTACGGTATCTGTGTAGCCGACAGAAGACTTGTAAGGTATGAATAATGTTGCCATCGAATATTGCATTGAATAGGGCCGCGAAACCTTATAGAACTCAATATAAATAAACCTTTTTGTCATGTGTGACATAAATCCATTGATATACGTTCCTACACAGGCGGTCGTGGACAGGAAAATGAAGTGTGGGAAGACCACCCGCCAGGTGGGACGACGACATCGACAGCAGTGGTTCCGTATCGCTGAAGGTCGAAGGGACTGGAGGAAAATTGGAGAGGCGTATGCCCAGCAGTGGACACTTACACGCTGACTGACTGACTGACTGACTGACGTTCCTACACGAACGTAAATTACAATGAAATTTGTTCAGAGGAGGTCTCAATAAATTAATTGAACTTTTGGTCACGATAGATAGATTTTTGAAATCTTTTCTGTATGTATGTGTTCCTCCATAACTCTTAAATCGATCATTTGAATTTGATGATGCTCATTTAACTATACGGGGCACAGGATAGGCTAAATAAAATTCAAATTCGGTTACGCTAAGATGTGGCTCTCATACGAACCGAATTGTTCCGCGCGCCGAAATAAAGGTACGGTAGCGGGCTTACTTACTTTTTTCTGTTTAAATACGAATTTAACGCAGGTGAAGCCGTGCGCAAAACTAGTCTACATATTATAAAAATACTGGCCCGCTGAACATAAAACACAGCATTAAAATTGCAGCGGGTCAAATCAATAAAATTGTTCCCCTACCAGCTATACGGGAGATGAAATTCGAGTCGGTAATTTTGCCAGGACAATGCTAATAAATAATCTGTGTGTGACGGCCGCGTATATTGTGCAGTTATTATTCCATAAAGAACTTACACGTACAGTTCCACGCAGAAAATTATTGTGTGTCGAGCTTTAGAAAGAGACAATACGGTTATAGAACGTCTTTTCTGTGGCAGCAACTCGCGAGTCTCTGTGAGAATTATTTTTTTGTATTGTAAGCTCCACATATGGCGCCGAGGTGGTGGTGTGATGAGTCTGGTGTGTCTGGTGTGACCACCGGTGTGACCCATTCAGGTGTCTAACGGCGCCCATAGACATTCGGTCGTATGCGGGGGTTGCGAATGCCATGCCGGCCCGACAGGTGCTCATTCACGCCCCTCTTAAAGGATCCGAGACTGTACTTAAATTGATATGCCCCCTTTTACCCTAGCAACCTGGATGGAAACATTGCATTTTGCTAGGTGTGTGGGGCCGGTACTTTAAAAGAATAGCCCCACTGCATCTCTCCCTGTGTATGTCGTAAAATGCGACTAAGGAATATGACTCCCTTCTTATATTACTAGGTGGTAAGGTTTAACCCGCCCGGGTTGGTACCACCGCACTGAATGAAACGTCGGTCGAAACGGCTATATAAATAGTTTGTGTTTTCCGTCCAGTTCAGTGTAGCCGGCACGACCGAAGGGAAGCACTGACGTGGCACCAAGTTCACCCGGTGTTATGGGCTGACATCACGGATGTTGTAGGTGAGGCAGCCAACCGTGTCAGTTTCCATAAAAAAAAAAAAAAAAATGCATTTCGCTAGGCAGCCCCACAGCAAATTAACACAGCCGAATTGAAAGCATACGGGCATTCTACTTACGAATAGGTTACGGCCACGGAATAAGATGTAGGTGAAAGGGCCATGGACTGGCCGTACTATTGAACTTGTACTGAAACCACGATGACTAATGACTTGAGTGACCGTACTATTGAACTTGTACTGAAACCACAATGACTAATGACTTGAGTGGCCGTACTATTGAACTTGTACTGAAACCACAATGACTAATGACTTGAGTGGCCGTACTATTGAACGTGTACTGAAACCACAATGACTAATGACTTGAGTGGCCGTACTATTGAACTTGTACTGAAACCACGATGACTAATGACTTGAGTGGCCGTACTATTGAACTTGTACTGAAACCACAATGACTAATGACTTGAGTGGCCGTACTATTGAATTTGGACTGAAACCACAATGACTAATGTCTTCTTAGTCCGTCAAAGTGCCGTGAATAAGGGCGACAGACTAGCCACCTCTCACCATGACGCGGTCCTTCCACCGAGTCATGCAGCATGTGGGTCTTACTGACTTACTTCCTGCTCGATAGTTGTCTTGTCTTTAACTGTATAATAGCAATGTACTTTTTTTTAATATAAACCAACATGGGTGGCTGTGTCGAGGGGCCAATGGTACAGTCGGCAGAGCCAAAAACCCCTCTCCTCGCGATATCGCGCTCAGTGAGGCGCCATGCCAGCAGATTTGCGGACTGTTGCTAGGCTGTCTAAGCTGTTGATACGACGTTTAAAGACACTCAGGTTAAAGGATTCGGGAAACACACTCCTCGCTCAGACAGTTCCACACCCTAGCGGTGCGACAAAGAAACGATTTGCTAAAGTTACACGTGGTGGGGTCACCGACCTCCACAATGTGGTGGTCAGTGTTGTGCTGTAATTTACAAGAGTACTTTCAGCACAGCACCGACTACTTTGCTTACCCCGATTGTGGGGATACAGCGTGTGGTATGTATGTATGTATTTTTAGTCCGTATTACGATAAAACCTGTCAACTCAGACATATTTTTAACCGACTTCAAAAAAAGGAGGTTCTCAATTCGACTGTATTATTTTTTTATTATTTTTATTTTTGTTACCGCAGAACTTTCGACTGGGTGAACCGATTTTGAAAATTCTTTTTTTTATTTGAAAGCTGGTGCTTCCCGTGTGGTCCCATTTTAATTTGGTCAAGATCGGATTGGAAGGCGATTCCGCCGAGAGCAAAAAATTACTAAAAAAAAACATTGAAATAAAAAAACTATTTTAAAAATATAAAAACCGCCTTCAAAAATTTATGAAATAAAAAAAACGAACCCTAGATTTGAAGGCGGTGGTGCTAAAGCAAGCAAAAATAACCGACCGCCTTCAACTCTAGGGTTAGATTTTTTTATTTCATAATTTTTAATGCGGTTTTTATATTTTTTTAAATAGATTTATTTGATATAAAATGAATACAAAATTAAAATGCTAAACAAACTACTTATATAACTATATAAAATATTTCACTGAAATTTTGCCTGGGGATGGAGCTGAGTGTTCCCAGCATACTCGCGGCATTCCCACGCTGGATGGCGATGCTGACCCTCTGAGATAAACTCCTGAACGAGGGTCGCCCGATATAATTTTTAATTTTGAGCCTAAAGTGTGCACAAGATTTTACTTCCTTACTCCAGGGGCCTAAAGTTTTTAAATAGTTTTTTTTAGTCCGTACTACGATAAAACCTGTCAACTCGGACACATTTTTACTGCGGATGAGCGTCTGCACTGAGTTTTGCGATCTTGTGCCTAGTCGAAGTAAGCCAACCACGCCTTCTTTTCACCTCTAACCAGCTCAAATGCTCCGTGGTTGCGGCATTAATTGAAATACCAATCCACGCAAAATTCATTATCACTCTAGAATGAAATGGCTAATTTCCGTGCAAATTTGCTGGGAAATTTCTATCAACCCCTTTTCAATTGTCTGTCGAGGCGTCCATTGCGAATTTATATAAAAGTTAGTGGATATCAGCGGCGGCGGCAGTGGTGTAGAAAATTATTTACGCTATTTCGTGAACTTAGATGGATGGATAGAAGTCACGGGGTAATAATCCGCGGCTCAGCTCGTTATCTGCCTACGTCTCTCCCTACTTCCCTCCCTTCCCTCCTTTCCATCTCCATTCTCCTTGACCTCCCTAATTCCCTCCTACCCATCTCCCTTCTCCTTCGCTCCCTTCCTCTTTCCCTCCCACCTCCTCCCTACCGCCCACACTTCTCCCCACCCCCCTTTTCCCTCCCCTCTACCTCCTCCCTCCCATCCCTCCCTCACCCCCCGTCGCTCCTCCCGTCCTCTCTCCCCTCTCCTCCAATCGACCCCTCCCTTCCCTCCACCCTCGCTCCCAAAACCCCGCCCATTCTAAACCATCCCTACCCCTCCATCACCGCCCCTCCCCCTTCACCTATCCCCCTTCATCCTTCTCCCTTCACATCCCTATCTTAGGAGAAGATGGGTTCCATTACAAAATTACATCCCCTCTTTCACCTCCTTCGGTTTTTTTTTTAGAAAAAAGCTAACCTATCCCCAGTATGCAATCTATCTTCTTCCAAATTTTTTTCGAAATATTTATACTACCTTTATTGTTTATTGTTTATTGTATAATTTCATCCATAGGTAGGTAACCTACGCTTGGACATGTCGAAAATTCCGCCAGTTCTAAATTCAATGCGAAGAAGAACTGACAAACAAACTTCGCAAGTCACAATGTTTTGTTAGTACCTTATAAGTATTATATTATAGTAACTTACAAATAATTAACCCATACTACCTCCCATACACCTATGTGTCTACTAACATCGCTTCTACCAAACCAACTACCATTCGACACTAAATTCCGTTGATACTTTTTTTTATGGTAAGCACGAGTCACTGCACGACAAATGGCGCGCGCCAGACTAACGCAGGTTATACTATACTTTCTTTGATACTGCTCAGCCCTAAGGCTATTTCGCGTGATGGTATATATATAGCCTAAAGTGAGCTTCAATAACTACTCTTTACATTGGTACAAACCACATCAAAATCTGTTCAGTGGTTCCGGAGTTTACCTCAAACATACATACATACATACATACCCTTGCCTCTTACTAGGTGGTAGGCTCAAATTGTAGCCGACTGGGTTGATTCCACCGTACTGAATGTAATATGGCCGCATAGCAGCCTCGGTTGTGTTCTCCTCTAGTCCAGTATAGCCAGAAAACCAGTCTCCGGTATGGCACCTACCTTCTCGGAGGCGATATTGGCTGGTAGGTGCATGTGCTTTGGCCCCTCTGATTCAGCCAACCATACCGGATTACATAAAAAAAAATGTAAAGCGAGTTGACTTTAGTGCGTCGCTTCAGACTGGTGAGAAGTCGCAACGCTCTGAAGTTATTTACGGGTCGGAATGAAAGTAATTTGGTTCAAAACACTTTTCATACAAAGTAACACCATCTTGCGGTGAAACCTTGAAACTGGATCGATTTAGTTTTAAAATGTTCGACCGCTAAAAAAACGTTGTAACGGTCTGACGACACTGGCATTAGACGCCGCGATTGGAGGAGACATACCGGATGCCAGCATGGTTGGAACGAGGACCAATGGGAAACGCGGACAACTACCGGATGTCGCCATGATTGGTAGATTTCGGGGAAAAGGAGAACGGACCAATGACAGCAGTGGAAATCGCGTGGACGCGATTGGTTGGAGAGGTGAGAATGAGGGTAGGAAAACGAGGCTTTTTAAAGAAGTGTAACGGGAAACGAGCTCCATTTAGTTCGTCGTCAACTCGCCTGAGAACAGTCAGAATAGAGTCCGGTCATCGGTCGTCGCCAGCCTGCATCCGACATCCGACGCGCCATCGAGATTCGGCTACAACTTTTCGGTAAGTTCACGGGGCACGACGACGCTTTGCAAGTTTTCTTGTTGCAATTTCACCCGCTTTAAGAATTTCAATTGTAGAATGCGTTGTCTGAAGTTTTCTAATTTGTATCTGAGCTTGGAAACGAGACAAACCTTTCAGAATGCCTTTGATAGCTTTGGGATGTGAAATATTTTAACCTTTTGCCGTTGGAGCGGCCGATATCGGTCGCTTTATAGATTATTCAATGGAATACTGCTCGTAGGGCGACGCCGGACTAACATAACCGCCAACGAGACAACGCATGATTCCCTTTATTTTCAAAGATAGGACGAGACAAGACAGACGTCGAAGTTGTAACTTTCCTAGGAGCTCTAAGACTGCTAAAGCCGGCAAATCGAAGAGGTCGGGTCGTTAGATTGAAATTGAGAAAAGATGTCGGATTGTTCTGTGAACTGAAGCAGTGGCTAAGATTTTGATGGATTTATTTCATATCTTTTTTTATCCATCCCCAACACCTCGTCCTACAGTCCGATGAAGTTGGTGCAGTAGTCCTTCTTACAATAGCTGTACAATTTGTATTCTTTAACTCCAGTGTAGGTACTTCGTTCAATGGATTTCGCCTGTTTGTTTTTTTATGTAATCCGGTATTTTGGCTGGGTCCGAGTGGCCAAACCACATGCTACGACCAGCCAATATCATCCCCTCGATAAGGTAGGTGACATACCGGAGATTTCGTTGGATTGCTGGCTATACTGGACTAGTGGAGAATACAACCGAGGCTGATAGGCGGCCATCTTACATCCAGTAGATACGGTGGCACCCACTCAGTCGGCTAAAATTTGACCTTACCACCGAGTAACGGGCGAGGCATTATTTTCTTTAAATAAGAGAAAAAATTTATTAAGTCGAAATTAAATGCAAGAATATTTGCTTCTTATTTAAGACTAGCTGAGCCCGCGGCTCCGCTCGCGTGAAATTCGTATTCCAAAGAAGAATGTAAGTAACTAAGGGCGAGGCCGAAGGCCGAGCTGCGTTCAGGTAATCGATAAACCTTCTTAAAGAAAGTAACTAACTAAGGGCGAGGCCGAAGGCCGAGCTGCTTTCAGGTAAACGATAAACCTTTCTCAAATAAAGGAAGTAAGTAAGGGCGAGGCCGAAGGCCGAGCTGCGTTCAGGAAGACGACAAACCTTCTGGAAGAAAGGAAGGAACTAAGTGCGAGGCCGAAGGCCGAGCTGCGTTCAGGTAAACCAAAAACCCTCTTTCGCCTTCGGGCCTCGCCCTTAAAGACTTCCTTTCTTCGATAGAATATAATATCGTTTACTCAATCTATTTATTTCATATAAATAAAAAAGTAATAATTAAACCTACCTAACAAACATTAAAATAACTATCAAAACGGGCATTTTCAAATGTTCTTAGAGCACTTGCGGCATTACCCCGCTGGATGGCAAGGCTTACCCTTTGAATGAAGTACATAAGCCCTTGATGACGGGACACCAGTTGCGTCAACCAGCTCAAGCCTCTTTTGGCTTCACTGCTCCACGGACCGAGGGTTTCAACCGCAAACGCAACAAATTCGAAATCTTGAATTATATTTCTATATTTGCTGGGTTGGAGGCTCTCCGCCCCAGCCTCGGCCGCGCCAGCCGCTCTTGAAGATGTCCTAACGTGACTTGGAGCCAATGTGAGAACAAAAGTGGCGTCCCACATCAAAGAACTACCCTTAGTCCAGGCACTAAGGTCTCTAGCATCGGGCCTCTTGCCATCCAGCCGGGAATAACAGTGAGGTTCTGGGATGCACGGTATATTTGCCGTTAGAAGCTGAGGTTAGAAGCGTGGACTTTATAATAAAATTTAAATTAAATTAACTCAATCTTAATATTAATTAACTTTATTCGAGATGGTTTAGCTTCTTCCTGAACGCAGCTCGGCCTTCGGCCTCGCCCTTAGTTACTTGCTTTCTTCGAGATGGTTTATCATTTGTCAGAACGTAGCTCGGCCTTCGGCCTCGCCTTAGTTGCTTACTTTCTTCAAGATGGTTTAGCTTCTTCCTGAACGCAGCTCGGCCTTCGGCCTCGCCCTTAGTTACTTGCTTTCTTCGAGATGGTTTTTCAATTATCCGAACGTAGCTCGGCCTTCGGCCTCGCCTTAGTTACTTACTTTCTTCAAGATGGTTTAGCTTCTTCCTGAACGCAGCTCGGCCTGCGGCCTCGCCCATAGTTACTTACTTTCTTCGAGAAGGTTTATGGTCTTCCAGAATAGAGCTCGGCCTTCGGCCTCGCCCTTAGTTACCTATTTTCTTCAAGAATGTTTTTCTTCTTCCTGAAATCAGCTCCGCCTTTCGCCTCGCCCTTAGTTACTTTCATCGAGAAAGAATATCGTTTACGTGAGCGCAGATCCGCCTTCGGGCCCGCCTTTAGTTACTTACTTTCTTTTTTTTAAATACGAATTTCACGCGAGCGAAGCCGCGGGCAACAGATATATAAATTTTATTGCACCAATGACAGCGACATAACTTCGACTTTCAATTATTATTTTTATTTATCAAACAATTTGTCACCGGCCAGCTCACGTCGAGATGACAGTTCTCCGTTGTCAACATGACATTTAAGATTGTTTTTACCTTTACTTTGGACCTGAGCTTTGGACTACGTGATTTTAAACGCGCAATAATGTTTATAATTGTTAATTTTTTTTTATTTTTGTTAATTTTTTTTACGTATTATGTTAACCCGGCATATAAACTGCCACTATACAAAGTTTCGTCTAATTCCGTTCAGTGGTTTTTGCGTGATGCGCGTACAGACAAACAAACAAACAAACAAACAAACAAACAAACAAACAAACAAACAAACAAACAAACAAACAAACAAACAAAAATTTTAAAAACTGTTCTAACATGTTCATTATCTCATTTTAAGCCACCCTGGTTAGTTTTTTTCCGAATACATTCAATGTACAGACTTTCTTACCTCTACGATTTTATTATATGTATAGAAGATTAATTATATTATAATATTTTTTTGTTTGCATTCCAAACGTTTTTCATGCATGTGGCATATCATTCAAAAAGGGAAGTGCCACCTAGCCTAGCAACAGTCCGCAAATCTGCTGACATGGCGCCTCACTGAGCGTGGTTTCGCGAGGATAGGTGTTTTTTTGACTCTGTCGACTGTACAATTGGTCCCCCGGCACAGCCACCCATGTTGGTTTACATAAAAAAACCTCTTGAATGATCGATGGCAATGTCCAGTAAACCTGTTCGATCGGTCGATGACCGCTCTATCGATTTTGAATTCTTCGCACACAGGTAAACATTCCCACAACTAATGTGTAAACAGAATCGTTCAGGTTGTCGAACCAAAACATAGTATTATCTCAAACTTTTCCTTCACAACAACAACCGTGGCGATAGCAACTTCCATTCGCAAGCACTCGTGGCGTGAATTTTGATACAATGTCCAACTTGTGCGTACGCTATCAAGATCCAATGTGTTGATAGCAATATAGGGGGAGACTGAAACATGTTTAAACTTTCGCAGGAATTGACAGGCGACCAAAGTAAAATATAGTCAGATATACGAGTATTATATTATTGACGTATGTATACTTAGATGTTATAAATTTCATGAAGGCACATTGAATTTTTTGTTCAATACGCATCAAAGATATATTACTAGGAAATGCGCTACCGTAGTATGGGACCGGTACTTAAAAACTAATATTCCCACTGCATGTCTTCCTGTGCATGTCGTAAAATGTATTTATTTATTGAAGTGAAAACTTCTTTAGCGGCGCTTGGGTCCTCGTCAGTCTCAAAAAGCGAGATGTAACCTTAAGTCATTGCATTAAGGGTTAAGTTACAGTGGCACGGGATCAATTCTGTTCGTAACACCGCGACAGCGACATTATCTCCCGGTTTCGGTTGTAGGGTTTCGTTTCGTAACACGTTTATGTCTGTCCATTCTACTAAGTTCTGCAAAATGAATTGTAGGGTTCCGTAACAAATGCATGTCTGTCCGTTCTACTAAATTTAACATTTATTTCAAAATGAATGTAGGGTTCCGTAACAAATGCATGTCTGTCCGTTCTACTAAATTTTACAATTTTCAACCAAGGTCCTCCGACGATTATTTTATAATAAAAGTAGGGTTCCGTAACACGTTTATGTCTGTCCATTCTACTAAGTTCTGCAAAATGAATGTTGGGTTCCGTAACAAATGCATGTCTGTCCGTTCTACTAAATTTTACAATTTTCAACCAAGGTCCTCCGACGGTTATTTTATAATAAAAGTAGGGTTCCGTAACACGTTTATGTCTGTCCAATCTACTAAGTTCTGCAAAATGAATGTAGGGTTCCGTAACAAATGCATGTATGTCCGTTTTACTAAATTTTACATAATTTTTTTTTTATTATTTTTTATTTTCATAATTATTTTTTTAATATTTTTTTTGTTTTTTTTTTCACGTTTGTTTTTATGAAATAAATAGATTGAGTAAACGATATTATATTCTATCGAAGAAAGGAAGTCTTTAAGGGCGAGGCCCGAAGGCGGAAGAGGGTTTTTGGTTTACCTGAATGCAGCTCGGCCTTCGGCCCCGCACTTAGTTCCTTCCTTTCTTCCAGAAGGTTTATCGTCTTCCTGAACGCAGCTCGGCCTTCGGCCTCGCCCTTACTTACTTCCTTTATTTGAGAAAGGTTTATCGTTTACCTGAAAGCAGCTCGGCCTTCGGCCTCGCCCTTAGTTAGTTACTTTCTTTGAGAAGGTTTATCGATTACCTGAACGCAGCTCGGCCTTGGGCCTCGCCCTTAGTTACTTACATTCTTCTTTGGAATACGAATTTCACGCGAGCGAAGCCGCGGGCAACAGCTAGTAGGTATATATAGGTATATAATTCTTCATTTGACTTTTATTACTTTGCTTTAGACTTCGTATTAAAAGGTTTTAATTTCTGCTGGATCAATTTCAAAATTATGAGGAGTATAATAATATTATTAATTATTATTTACGAGACGAAAACGATAAAAACATCTTTCTGGGATTAAATTTCTTTTGCATACTTTTTATTAGGTTTCCGTGATCTGTACGGAAGCCTATTACTACACTAAGCCTACGCCGCCGTCGAGGTAGGTACTAGGTTGAAATTTTCACAAAATATGTAAATATGTGTTAATAAGGCTATGCTAACAAATAATAAAAACAAAAAAAAGGAAAAAAACCGGCCAAGTGCGAGTCGGACTCGCGCACCAAGGCTTCCGCACCACAAAAAAAAAAACGTTGAAAAACACATTTCTTGTAGGGGGACACTATTTATTTTCACTTGAAATTTTTTTTTATTATTTTTTAATATGTCCTTCAAATAACACAATATATTCTCTGAAAATTTCAACCGGCTATCTGTTACGATTTCAGAGATACGGCCATCGGACGGACAGACGGACGGACTCACAGACGGACAGACAGACGTTGTAGGCTTAGTAATTTTTGTTTTTACTCTATCGTAAAAACGGTAACACACAAACGTCAAACTTGGTGTGATGATAGTGCGAACTCTATAGTAAACCAACAAATAATAAAAACCAGCCAATTACTCAGTGTGACGAAAACCTCGGTGCGCGAGACCGACTCGCACTTGGCCCGTTTTTTTTCCTTTTTTTTTGTTTTTATTATTTGTTAGCATAGCCTTATTAACACATATTTACATATTTTGTGAAAATTTGGCCGGTTTTTAAATCATTAGTTCGTTTTAAGACTTATACTTTGGTCAGCTTCATCCGTGGTTCGAAATTCGGATTAAACTCTAGGTCTCTTTCCTTCTTACCTTACTAGGTGGTAGCGTTTATCCCGCCTGGATTGGTACCACCGCACTGAATGAAACTTCGGTCGAAACGGCTATGTAGGTAAACAGTTCGCGTTTTCCGTCCAGGTCAGTGTAGCCGACATAAAATGAAGGGAAGCACTGACATGACACGTAGTTCACCCGCTGTTATGGGCTGACATCACGGATGTTGTAGGTGATGAGCAAACCGTGTCGGTTTCCATTAAAAAAAATGCCTTCATTGTACTATACTGAAGCAATAATTAGTGTTTTTTTTTTTCAGGACACAGAGAGAGAAGATTCAGAAGGGGCATCGGAGCGAACAATCTCGCAATAACACACCACTTCACAGATCGAACCGTCACACCTGGAGGAGACGTGAGTAATTTGTTCTTGGTTTAAAATAGCTGTGAAATACATAAAGTTCCTGTTTTCCGTCCGGTTTAGTGTAGCCGGCACGATCGAAGGGAAGCACTGACATGATACCTAATTCACCAAGGTGTTACGGCCTGATATCACGGATGACGTAGCCAACCGTGGCAGTTTCCATAAAAATAATTAAAAAATAAAGAGGATTCGTGGAAAACTTGTATTATGGTGGTCCGAGGATTTTCTCAGCATTAGACAATTTCGGATTCGAATGGGGAGCGGATTCCCATTCGAAGATATTTCGAAGTTCTATCATTGTGTTGAGCGGTGTACCTACGGATTTATGAATAAATATTCTTACTATTTATTATTTTATGTTCAATTCTCACACTCAACATTAAAAGGTTGACTGGAATAAATTCCTGTAAGAGATAAGTCCGCCTTTGCACTTCGTGTATATTTAACATTGAGCTTATTTTTACGTTTTTGGAAATGAAATGAAATGATTTATTTTTATAAAAACATGCAGAGCGGTTCAAGTATACATTGGCTCCTACCTGTGGCTCCTACACTATATTATTTGAATTTGTCACACAAGAGCTGTTCTTTGGTAAGCCTTTTGCTCTCATCTTAGTCTAATGATTATAATTTATAGTTATAAAAAAAATTATAGTTCTTCTGCTCGTAATATAATTTTTAGGTTTCCGTATCCCGTACGGAAGCCTATTACTAAGCCTACGCCGCCGCGCCGTCCGTCCGTCCGTCCATCCGTCCGAGGGCTATATCTCTTGAACCGTAATAGGTAGCCCGTTTAAATTTTCACAGAATATGTGTTATTATTGCGGATATAACAACAAATAATAAAAAATTTAAAGAGTAAAACATTAAGGGGGGTTCCCATACAAGAAACGTGTTTTTTTTTCAATGTTTTTTTTGGTGGTGCGGAAACCTCGGTGCGCGAGTCCGACTCGCGCTTGGCCGCTTTTTTTAATTTTTATTCATTTTATTTTTACTCCCGTATTTCATTCATTTTATAATTAGAGCAACAAAGTATTTTCTATATAATATCTAACTTCGCCTAGCATCTGGCGAGTTAGTTGCTCCCTAGCTTTCAAAAACCACCTCGACCTTGACTCTTCTCCTATGGGGCCTGCAAAATAAAAATAGGGACTCCGAGAGCGGCCGAGACCGACAAATACAAATGCTCGTATCCTATTACGCGCCGGCTAGCTCGTTACTTGCCTCGCTAGCCCGATGTCTGTTACAAATTGTTTGTGGAGTGGCAACACTGTTTGCTTCCCCGTTCCGCTGTCGTCCTTTTGAGGGTTTCGTGGGCAAAGTTAGGCGAAGAGACGACGACCGTGGAGTAACCGTGGCCGTGGACAAGAAAACGGAGTGTTGGATGACTACCCGCCAGGTGGGACGACGACATACAGAACGTCGGTGGAAAGACGTGGTTCTGTACCGCTGAAGGTCGGGAAACTGGAGGAAAATTGGAGAGGAGTATGTCCAGCAATGGACGTATAGGTATATATAGGCAGACTGACTGAACCGTGTGGGGCCGGTACTTAAATAGTATATCCCCACTGCATCTCTCCCCATGTATGTCGTAAAAGGCAACTAAGGGATAAGGACAAGATGCCGTGCTAAATAATCTTGTTCGAATACTTTGCGAAACGGGGTGGTCGGTGTTGTACTGTAATTTACCAGAGTTCTTGCAGCACAACACCGATTACTCTGCTTACCCCGATTGTTGGGATTCAGCGTGTGTGATATGTATGTATGTATGTACTGACTGAATTAGATTAGACTACCAAAATCATAACTCTTTTTTTTATTTCTTCCGAACTGGGTAGCTGTGCCCAAGGTCATGACGTGACGACATGTAATAAAATGTATTATTTTGCAAGTGCGAATTACTTGTGTGGGTTGTCTACGTAACCCTTACCGAAAGATTCCAAGTCGTACTTGACCGTTTTTTTTTTCTTTGCTAGAAGCATCATTATGAGGCTATGAATAGAAGGTAGATAAGAAAAGTAGAAAAAGAAAAAAAAAAACAACTGTTGTAATTGCTTAGGAAAGTGCCTCTTTGGAAGAACATTTCGAAATGTTGAGGATTTCCCAAAGACACTGTGTGAATTGACTATTTCAATGTTTTTTTTTTTTATAATTTTTTATGTAATCCGGTATGGGTGCCTGAGTTGGAGGGGCCAAATCGCATGCTCCGACCAGCCAATATCACCTCCGAGAAGGTAGGTGCCATACCGGAGACTTCCCTGGATTGCTGGCTATACTGGACTAGAGGAGAACACAACCGAGGTTGCTATGCGGCCATCTTACATCCAGTACGGTGGTACCAACCCAGTCGGCTACAAATTGAGCCTACCACCTAGTAAGGGGCAAGGGAAAGGACCTACCGTTTTACACCGGTTCCGAACGGTGAAGCAGCAGGTGTAGGTATGCACGTAAATTTTTTCGTCAGAAAAAACTCATTGGTACACGCCGACGGGATTCGAACCGTGGACCTCTCGCATGAGAAGCCGATGCCCAAACCACTCGGCCACCCGCCGCTTTTAAAATGTGGATTGGTGCGACCGTTAAGAACGGCTGTGGTTCAGATTCCACGTAAAATTGAACCTTCCCTTACTTAGGTGGTAGGGTCCAACCCGTCCGTATTAGTACCACCGCACTGAAGGAAAGATCGGTTGATGTCTATGAAAATAGTTCGTGTCTTCCATCTATTTCAACAAAACCTTCCTACCAAAGGGTAACAGTCCGCAAATCTACTGGCATGGCGCCTCACTGAGCGTGGTTTTGCGAGAGGTAATTTTGGCACTGTCAACGACCACGGTCGTACTAATAGTTCTAGCTAATAGTACTTGTCTAGTACGGGCGACCATTCCACTTAAGACATTTATTCTCTAGTTCGATAAAACAAGTAAACTCAAGACTGTTCTACCACGTTCTACTCCGATCAAATAAATACTACATAGTTATATTCCTTCCTTACCTATAATAAATGATTGTGAGTAGGGTAGATGGGTATCATTCATACCCATCTACCCTACTCACAATCCCAGGTATGACTGGCAGATAATGCCCTTAGGCTTTAAGTCCGCCTTTTGTCACTTTTTGTGCAATAAAGTATATTTTCATTTCATTTTCATTTTCATTTCATTTCAATAAAATCCAACGTCTGCTTTCTGTCTGAGTGTCTGAGTGTATGTCTGTCTGTCCGCTTATAACTCGAGAACCACTGAACCGATTTTAATAAAACAAAATTCTACGGATAGCTTGATTCTTCCCATCAACTATAGGCTACTTACTATCACGCTAAATGGCTTATGAGGTCACCAGTGAAGTGAAATATGAGAGCGGGCGGAGCCACGGGCACAGCTAGTGTATTATATTTTACATTCCCACACTCAAGTCTTTTGCTACTACGTACTTGACTGGGAGAAATCTCTGTAGGAACTTATCGTTTGGTTACTGTAAAATGTTTTGGAACAATAAATTCTTTCTATCTATCTCTATCTACCTGTCTATCTATATATATTTTAATATGAATCTGATTTGCCGGCCGTCGAACGCATTTAGTCTAACCTACTCAAATAGTGTGTTGTTAATATAAAACAATTTGTAATGTCGCATTTTCAGATCAGTCTTCAATGCGCGGCGACAGGCGAACATCCGCCCCGCTTCATATGGGAGAGAGATGGCCTCGTCATATCCTCCAACACTGACCAGAGGTAATGTCTCAATAAATGTATCACGTCGTCGGTTCCTTACACTACCTATATTCCTGACTCCATACTCCGGTCGTGTCAGTATGTTTCCTCACACAAAAAATGACAGCATATTAGGCCCCCCATACAAAGAGTCAGTGGTTCCAATCCCAGGAGAGATTTTCCTTTTTTTTTTATTGATACCGCGACATGTGGCATCGTTTCACCTACAAGTAGGAGTCTAACGATGCCCATGACATTCTGTGATGCACAGGGACTGCGAATGCCATGCCGGCCTGACAGGAGCCTTTTCACGCCCCTTTTGAAACACCCCGGGCTGTACTTGGGAGGAAATAGATGGGCAGGGAGTGCGTTCCAAATTTTCCCGGTTCTGTAAAGAAATGACCTACACAACCGGGTGAATAGGGGTGCGTCCCCTGCACAGTACGCGTAGTGCGGAGGTGGAATGGGGACGTCGGAATCGCGTTAAACAGCTCCTCCGAACACTCCCCATGGAATAGACGATAGAACACACTTAGGGAGCCGACGTCCCTACGGAGTCCCTACGTTCCTTTTTTTTTCGAAGAATTTTGGTACATAATACATCAACCATTTCGGTGAAAGAGAGCACTACTGCAAGGAAATCTGCACCCTATCGCGCTAACTCACGCGTACCACATTGCAACGACACAACCACAAAAACTGGTCAAGTGCGAGTCGGACTCGCGCACTCGCGTCCCGGTCGCGATCCTTACCGCGAGCACGACTCACATTTGGCCTGTTTTTATAATTTGTTGTTTTACTTTACAGCTGCACAATAATCATACCAACTTCGTTTTTGCGAAAGAGAAAAAACAAACATAATTTCTAAAAAAAAAAACCCTTTTTTTTATTTACGGAACCCTAAAAAGTCGCATGATGTGGAGAGTAGGAAAATATGGAAACGAGTCATAGCACTCACACTTGTGACAGATTTATTTTATGTAATCCGATATGTGTGGCTGAAATGGAGGGGCCAAAGCACACGCTCCGACCAGCCAATTACGTCCGAGAAGGTATGTGCCATACCGGAGACTTCTCTGGATTGTTGGCTACCGCAGCCATCTTACACCCAGTACGGTGGTACCAACACAGTCGGCTACAATTTCTAGTAAAGCAAGGCAAGGGAATGGACCTGCAGTTTTACACCTTTTCCGAAGGGTGAAGGTGACAGGTGCAAGCATGCACGTAAATTTGGTACACGCCGACCGGATTCGAACCTCGGACCTCTCGCACGAGAAGCCGATGCCCAAACCACTGGGCCACCCGCCGCTTAAAGATTCAAATAATCAAATCAAATTTTTTATTATATCATAAAATATAGATATTTAACATACAATATAATGTGTTACAATTTAAAATATATTTATCTATCTACCATTATTGCTTTCTGCCCCCAAACTAGCCATGGAGGCTGTGCTATGGAAGGCAGTGCTTCTACCATAATAGTCATATGCGGGCAAACAATACAACAACATAACATTGTGTTAAGATAACATCATCTTACATAACAACATATCCTCATTTTAATCCATCAAGTATTTTATTTATCTGTGAGTGTGTGTCTGTGTGTGGGTGTGTATGTGTATGTGTGAGGGGGTGTGTGTGTGTGTGAGGGTGTATGTGTGTGTGTGTGTGTGGGGGGGGGGGATGTACTTCTTTCTGTTTTCTGATTTTACTTTATAATGTGAAACAGTTTTTCGGTTTCGTTGTAATTATTTCCCAACAGCCACTGCCGCGTTACCCGTCCCCTCTCTCTGCGGCTCAAACTATCAATATTTATAGCTTTATTAAGCTTATTATAGATAAAGGGACCAAGAAAACGCGTCGCCCTTTGTCCGAACCTGGTTCTGGTTGTGGGCACCGGCACAGTCTCTGTAATTCGTGTACGTCTCCGTGCATCATCCTTCTTAGCTGCTACCGTTTGCCGAATTAGTGATTCAATATAAAGTTGACGCACTGTAAGAGTAAGATTGTAGTTTGTGGAGAGTGGAAAATCCTAAAGAAACGCTTCATAGATGTGTATAGTAATGATTATTGTTGGTCACATTGCAGATATACGCTAGGCCAGATGATGTCCTCGGACAATGCCGTGGTGGGCCAGCTTAATATCTCGCGCGTGCGCGTCGAGGACGGAGGCCTGTACTCGTGTACGGCGCTGGATGGAGACTATTCTGCTAAGCACGAGGACAGGCTCAATGTTTACGGTATGACTGATGTTCTGTTTTTTGGTTCCGTACCGCATAACTAAATGTTTTTGAAAATAAAATTTCTTGAAATTAATCTCATAATAATAATTATTTACAACATAATTAAAAAATTAAAGACGACTAAAGGGATAAGGACGAGATGCCGTGCTAAATGGCGACAGGCTAGCCACCTCTCACCTTGGCACGGTCCTTCCACCCAGTCTTGTATCAGGTGGGTCTTCGTGCGTTGCTTGCTGCTTGATTTTTTTTTATGGAATCTGACACGGTTGGCTACATCAGCTACAACATCCGCGATGTCAGCCCATAACACCGGGTGAACTTGGTGCCACGTCAGTGCTTCCCTTCGGTCGTGCCGGCTACACTGAACGGGACGGAAAACACAAACTATTTACATAGCCGTTTCGACCGACCTTTTATTCAGTGCGGTGGTAGCAACCCGGGCGGATTCAACCCTACCACCCAGTAATACAAGAGGGGAGTCATATCCCTTATGTTCTGTTTTTTTGGATCCGTACCGCATATTTAAACATTTTTGAAATTAAAATTTCTTGAAATTAATCACATACCCACATTTTACATCAATAATAATTATGTACCTACAACATAATTTAAAAATTAAAGACTAAGGGATACGGACAAGATTTCGTGCTAAACGGCGGCAGGATAGCCACCTCTCACCTTGGCACGGTCCTTCCACCCAGTCTTGTGTCAGGTGGGTCTTCGTGCCTTACTTGCTGCTTGATAGTTATCTTGTCCTAATACTTTGCTAAACATGTTGGTCGGTGTTGTAATAATATACAAGAGTACTTGCGGCACAACACCGACTGTTCTGTTTACCCCGATAGTCGGGAGGCAGCGTGCAGTATGTATGCATGAAAAGAAAGTCTAATGTTCAAAGAGAAACCCGGCGGAGTGCAAACTGTGCAGTTGTACTATAGCTGTCTAATGATGTTTTTTTTTATGGATACTGACACGGTTGGCTACTTCACCTACAACATCTGCGATGTCAGCCCATAGCACCGGGTGAACTAGGTGCCATGTCAGTGCTTCCCTTCATTTAATGTCGGCTACACTGAACTGGACGGAAAACACGAACTATTTACTTAGACGCTTCGGCCGACGTTTCATTCAGTGCGGTGGTACCAACCCGGGCGGGCTAAACTCTACCACCTAGTAAGGTAAGAAGGGAAGGAAACTACAGTTTTACGCGTGGAATCCGAACCACGGTCAGCCTCTAATAGTACGGTAATGTGGATGGAATGTTTGTTTGTCGCTAGGTCCTCCGTACATCAGGACATTACCACCGATAAAGGTTCAGAGTGGCGAGCCCATGAGTTTGAGGTGTCCATACTATGGTTATCCAGTCAGGTAAGCCAACCATCCCATCACTAACAGCAATATTGCGTTGTGTTTTCTTAACTGTGCGCGTTTCCATTTTCAAATTATCTTTCCGCTGACGCACAAATCTCCAGACAATCATTGATCAGTTCACGGACTCGTTCAAAACTAGCATTAATCAGAAAATCTTGCAATGATAGTCACATTGAGACATGGTGCTACGCATGATGATGGTCTGATCATACGACGAGCTTTCTAGGAATGTCAATTTCTTAGCAGAAAAGGGCCAAAGTAAAACGGATCACGAATCACGGACGTACACGGAGGTGCTATCATGGACGCTGCTCGGAGGAACTTGCATCCTTTAGTCCTTGCCATCCAAAATATCTCCGAAATACTCGCCGCTGAGAAACTGAACAGCAGTTTTGTTGTTGACATTGGGCTTTTGAGGACACATAATTTCTCAAGTTAGTTTCTCTGCAGTGAAATTGCCTACCTATGAGTGTATTTCCCGATACTTTCAACCTGAAAGTATTGAAGCATACTAACAAGCTGGGTAGAACTTCTATAGTCCACAAATCTGCTGGTATGGTATCTCATTGAGCGTGGTATCACGAGGTGAGGTGGATTTGGCCGTTTCGGGTACCTATGGTCCGTCCTCATAGCCATCCATACTGGTAAAAAAAATCTCACCAATAAAATGTTCTCATTCCAGCAAAATAGACTGGGAGTACAAAGGCCAGATCATATCTTCCAGTTCATCCATCGAGAGTACGCGTTACAAGCGTTCAAACAGTACACTTGTAGACGTGACGCGGAGAAAAAAGCGCCAAATCGTCACCAACCTCGACAACGGCCTGCTCACCATAGACAAAATTACAAAAGAAGAAAACGGAGCGCTTTACACCTGCGCCGTTTCGAGTCCTTCGGGTGAGATGGCGAGAAGGGCGTTTGAAATCCAAGTTATCGAGGCGCCTGAACTAGAGGAACTCCTAATGGGAACAAACCTTCAAGAGGGACAAATCGTTCAGATCACTTGCAACATAAGGAGCGGTGACACACCGATTTATTTTTCCTGGTTGAAGGACGCGAAAAAGATTCCTTCACATTTAAAGGTGTGCATTCAAATAAAGAAACTATAAAAAAATATTCACAGAAAGAAACTGACGAAAGTTTATGGCGCGAATGTAAGTGAAGGGAAGAAGTCGGGAAGGGTCGGACGCCCGTACCTGGACCAGATCGGGCATGAGCTCGACGAGGGTCAAGCGCGTAGTACCCGTAACCGACGAGAATGTATGAAGATCATTATGATAGTGGAAGAGGCGGCAGTAGTGTATCAAAAACGTTGCCTCTTCCTACCCCACTGGGAAACAGTGGGGTACAACAACCATATGAATTTTTTATGGAACCTGACACGGTTGGCTGCATCACTTACAACATCCGTGATGTCAGTCCATAACACCGGGCGAACTAGGTGCCATGTCAGTGCTTCCCTTCATTTTTCCCTACACTAAACTGGACGGAAAACACAAATGAACTGGACGGAAAACACAAAGTATTTTCATAGCCGTTTCGACCGATGTTTCGCTCAGTGCGGTGGTGGTATCAACCCGACCGGGATAAACCCTAAAGAAGGGAAGGGACCTACAGTTTAACGTGGAATACGAACCACGTATAATAAGACAAGAACGTCGAATACGAGCCTCCAACGGACGAGCGACCCATTCAAGTACTGACCGCGCTCAGCGTTTTATGTATTTTGTATGTATGTATACATGTAAAAATGCAGACCTGGATCGCACTATCTATTTCTTTGCCGGGACAACGTGGATACCTGGGGATTTGACATGATATTGCATCCTATTTTATTTGATACTCTTATTATACTATCTCGATATGATATGTCATATTTTTTAAAAGAAAACCAAATTGTGTTTCAGATAGTGGAGAGGAGTTCGGAGTTGTTCAGTGTGCTGGTCATCAGGAAGGTGTCTCTGGAGCACTGCGGCTCCTATACCTGCATTGCGGCCAACCACGCAGCTAAGGTCAACCGAACTGCAGACCTATACATCAAAGGTCTGAGTACCTGTGATAAGAGTACTGCAGTCTATCTGGGAGGGTAGTCCCAGATATGACTGATCATCACCGTCCCAATCTGTGTTTTGTACAACAGGAATAGCTGTGCCGATGAGATAACGGCATATTACGGAAAAGTATTCCTAATTTTCTGGATGAAGCTTCAATCTTAGACTCGATTAATTGCCGAAAACCTACGTCTTTGGAAATTGTGGTGTTCAGAAGGTCCAGGTGCTCCGAGATAGTTACAACGCTGCCTTGGAAACTAGGTTGAAAAGGAAAGGGATCCATCTCAGCAGATAATACGCAGCACTGTTTTATTAACTTTGAAAGCGACAAGGTTCTCGTGGTTCCATATGGCTACTTTACCAAGAAGGTTATCGACCTTGCCAACCACTGAGCGTTTTTTTTTTATGGAAACTGATACTGTTGGCTACAACACCTACAACATCCGTGATGTCAGCCCATAACACCGGGTGAATTTGGTGCCACGTCAGCCTTCCCGTCGGTCGTGCCGGCTACACTGAACTGGACGGAAAACACAAACTATTTACATAGCCGTTTCGACCGACCTTTCATTCAGTGCGGTGGTTAAACCCTACCACCTAGTAATATAAGGGAGTCATATCCCTTAGTCGCCTTTTACGACATACATGGGGAGAGATGCAGTATTATTTTAAAGTACCGGCCCCACACGGTACAAAACTCACTATGCCGCGAATCTCTACTCTTCCAGTCGCTAACATAACCCTCGTGCTCCATGCTGTCGCCTGCATAGCTGTGTATCACGCCCAAGGACAGTAGATCGTTTATAAAGATTAGAAATAGCATAGGCGACAACACAGAGCCATGCGGAACACAAGCGTTCATTGGAAAGTCGTCCGATTTCGAGCCATCAGTGGTAAACGGAACGAAACAAAACACCTACTGAAATTCGTACGTGCGTGCTTCATGGTGAACTACCTATGTCATGGGTTATTTGAATCTAAGTAACGATTACATTTTCCAGTTGCGCCGAAATGGACTAACGAGCCCTCCAACACATCTCTGCTGCTCGGGCACAGAGGTCTGGTCTCCTGCAGCGCCAGTGGTTACCCCCAACCGCAGGTGCACTGGATGAAGAAGCATGGTGAGTTGGGAAGTGGATAAGGCCCCATTTTCTTGGTCTTCTGATAACTTGTGGTACCTACAAAACGTTTGCCAAACACGTTAAAAGCATGAATACGGTTGTCAAACACGTGTAAAAGCATGAAATGCTCTATGGTTACGGTGCTTTGTGGGTTCGGTGCTTCAAAAGAATATGACCACTGCATCTTTTCCCTTGCATGTCAAAAGGCGACTAGGGGATAGGGACAAGATGTTCTAAAGGGCGACAGACTAACCACATTCCACGCAGTAACTGTCTTCGTGTCTTACTGCTGCGTGATAAGTTATCTTGTCCTAATACTTTGCAAATCGTGGTGTTCGGTGTTGTGCTATAATATAACTGAGTTGTCGCAGAACAATACCGATTAATCTGGTTAACCCGATTATCGAAGCGTGATGGTATGACGTATTCATTGGTTCAGATTTCACATACAGGATCTCTTTTTAGGTGTTACCCCAGAATTTATGTATGTTTTCTGAAGATAAGCAATCGTAATTTGTTTTAAAAATGCTTGATTGCGATTGCGTTCAATCACCTAGGTTAAAACCTTGCGGAATCTTTGCAAAATTACCCTGCGTTACTGCATGCCAGCCAGTCAGTATTTTTGTGAATACGACTACTGCTGAGTAAAGCAGAAGCATTAAGTAGGTACACTCTGCATAATTTGTAACAATGAAAATAATTTACAGTTTCCTTGGGAACGTGGCAACCTGTTTTGGAGTTGGTGGGCAGTGGTGTTCTGAGTCTTCCCAACGGCTCGCTTTTGATCGAGGTATGACAACTTGCTCTATTAAACCGCTGACTTATGTATTTATCTACCTACATCAAATTTTAACTCATAATGTCAGCCTGTAACACTTCGTTCCTGTTGAGGCTTCGTATGTACCGTGTCGGCACTTCTCTGTGATCGTGCTGGTCACACATAATTTTCCGAAAAAACGCGGTCTATATTATATTCATACACGTTTCAACCGACGTCATTCAGTGTTTCTGGCTTCCTACCAATACTGAAAAACTGAACCCCCATATGTTGACGTTGGGCTTTTGGAACTGTCTTCGGGCGAGTGTTTCCCGAATCCTTTAACCTGGATGTCTTCCAGCCTAGCAACAGTCCGAAAATCTGCTGGCATACGGCCTCTTTCGGCGTGGTTTCGCGAGGTGCATTTGGCTTCGACGACTACACTATTGGTCCTTCGGCACAGCCACAAATATATAGGTCCTTCGGCACAGCCACAAATATATATATTCACTAACAATATAAAAGGTCTGGGACAGAAAGCGACCAGACGGCTTGCATGTCGTTGTTGCCGTGGAAGCAAGGGAGGGCTTTGGTCCGGGGTTCCACGTGGCCTAGTCATATAGGTAGCTAGTCCGATGGCTGGCTATGCCGCGGCAAAGCCGAAAACTGAAAAAAATCCTTCGGTTGCCCTTCGGTCGGTTTATCCCGAACAAATACTTTAATGTAAAAGAAACTTCAATGTAAAAGAAATATTATGAGTTGGCGCTTTTGCCGTGTACAGTTGGGGACCCTCCGGGTGTGCAGCCCGGACGCCAAAGAACTGGTGAATCAGTTGGGCCAACTGCTTATGGAGGCGTCCGGGGACCGTAGCACTAGAGCGTTCCTCACACAAAACATAAGCTTGGCTCTACAGCAGAGAAACGCTGATCCAGTCCTTGAGACTACAATAACAGTCTCAATGGAGGAATTCCTGGAGTCGAGACGTCTGGTGTCCGTTGTACCAAACGCCAAACTGATCTTTTTCGAAGATTGTATCTGTTCGAATGCTCGACTGGATATGTTCCACAGTTCATCCGTAAAATTTTAAAATGAGTATTATGTATTAAATGTTTGCAGGTAGTGTCACTTTCGGATGAAGGTTTCTACTCGTGCAATGTGGAGAACGGAGTTGGACAGCCTCTCAGCAAAAGTATCTACATGAGTGTCAATAGTGAGTTAAATTTTATTTTAATTTTTTTTTTATTGAAAGCGCGACATGTGGCGCCGAGGCACCCATAAGGTGTCCTACGCCTACGGACATTCGGTCGAACGCGGGTGTTGCGAATGCCATGCCGGCCTGAGGTGCCTATTCATCACGTCCCTCTTGAAGGACCCGTACTTCTGGGTGGTTATCCTCTGGCTGGACTAGAGGAGAAAACAGCCGAGGCTGTTATGCCACGTCCAGTACAGCGGTACCGATCCAGTCGGCTACGATTCGAGCCTAGTAAGGAGCACGAGAAGGGACCTACAGTTTTACACTGATTCCGAAAGGTGAAGCAGCAGGGGTGTAGGTATGCACCGAAATGTTTCCGTCTGAAAAAAAAACTTATTGGTGTATTTCGGCCGGATTTGAACTTTGGACACTACGATCGTAAGTCCAAGAATACCAGCGATTCAGCCCATCACCCCGATGTTCCCGTCGAAAAAAGAGTCCTTGGGCTCTCCTTTGATTTTTATCCGGTCTTCCAAGTTTTTTTTATGGAGAGCGCAACATGTGGCATGGTTTCACCTACAAGGTGTCTAACGATGCCCATGGACATTCTGTGATGCACAGGGATTGCGAATGCCATGCCGGCCTGGCTGGAGCCTTTTCACGCCCCTTTTAAAAACCCCAGGCTGTACTTAGGAGGAAATAGAGGCGTTCCACATGTGAATACAAGACCTACAGGACCGGTTGGTGCGCATCCGTGGTAGGTCGATTGAATAAGGATGCAGGCATCCCCTGCCCAGTACGCGTAGTGCGGAGATGGAATGGGGACGGCGGAATCGCGTTAAACAGCTCCCCATGAAATATACGATAGAACACACTTAGGGAGCCGACGTTCTCTACGGAGTTTTAATCACATAGTCTGGTCCTAACATTGATTATCAAGACAGATCATACAATATTTCTACGGTATCAATCATTTGTCATTGGTTTCAGAGCCGGTACGTTTCGAGATGACCTCGGCCAATCTCACCACGAGACTGGGGCATCCGATCAGCCTCGACTGTCAGCCACTAGGTGACGACCCGATTAGGGTAACGTGGACGCAGAATGGAAAAGCTATCGACTTTCGGACACAAAGGTAAGAACTTAAGGTAGCTATATCAGATGTCACAAAATGAAAAATCAAGTGATCCCGTCACTCTACATTGTTATGATCATTTCGTAACAATAAAATTCTTACACACATAGGCGGAAAAGACACAGAAAGAAAGAAATCTATATTTATGATATATATTTTAGCGGCGGGTGGCAGAGTGGTTTGGGCATCGGCTTCTCGGAGATCCGAGGTTCGAATCCGGTCGGCGTTTTTAGCGGCGGGTTGCAGAGTGGTTTGGGCATCGGCTTCTCGGAGATCCGAGGTTCGAATCCGGTCGACGTGTACCAATGAGTTTTTTCTGACGAAAAAATTTACGTGCATACTTACACCTGCTGCACACCTGCTGCTTCACTGTTCGGAACCGGTGTGAACCTAGGTCCCTTCTCTTGCCCCTTACTAGGTGTTAGGCTCAAATTGTAGCGGACTGGGTTAGTACCACCGTACTGGATGTAAGATAGCCGCATAGCAGCTTCGGTTGTGTTCTCTTCTAGTCCATTAAAGCCAGCAATCCAGGGAAGTCTCCGGTATGGCACCCACCTTCTTGAAGGTGATATTGGCTGGTCGGAGCATGCGCTGTAGCCCCTCCGACTCAGCCAACCATACGGAATTACATTTAAATAAAGACCTCCGAAAATACATTGATTTGCAGCAGACCCTTGCTGGTTTTCCGAATGCCTCATAATGATTCCAACAAAGGCATGCCTGATGAAATAATTTAGTATTAATACTAACTATTACTAAACTAATGTTTCAGGGTAAAACTATCGGAGATGAAATCGGAACGAGGGTTCGTGAGCACGATCAGCCTGCAGTACTCTGAAGTTGGCGACGGTGGGGCGTTTCAGTGTCGCGCGAGCAATCCTTATGGGGTCGCCACACATACCGTTCATCTTACTGTTCAAGGTTATAATTTTTTTGTTTTTAGTTTGTTACCAGTTCATCATTGGAATTGTACTGTGTGGGGGCGATACTTACAAGAATAGCCTCACTGCATCTCTCCCCGTGCATGTCGTAAAAGGCGACTAAGGGATAAGGACGAGATGCCGTGCTATAGGGCGACAGGCTAGCCACCTCTCGCCTTGGCACGGTCCTTCCACCGAGTTACGCAGCAGGTGGGTCGGCGTGCCTTACTTGCTGATTGGTGTTATCTTGTCCAAACTATTGAGAGATCACAATTTTGACTGTGCCGAGAGACTGTGCCGGCCACCAGCATAGGTGGCTGTGCCGAGAGACAAATTGTGCAATCGACAGAGCCACAATCACCTCCTCGCGATACCACGATCAGTTAGGTGCCATGCCAGCAGATTTGTGGACTGTTGCTAGGCTGTCTAGCCTGTTAATATAACGTTTGAAGGCCCCCAGGTTAAAGGATGCACACTCGCCAGAAGACAGTTCCACACCCTAGCAGTGTAACAGAGAAACGATTTAGAGAACCGATGGGTTCTCAAAAGTCCAATGTCAACAACAAAGGGGTACTTATTCTCTCTTCGACGAGTCATGCGGAGATAGGACGGGTGGCAGGGAATAAGGGATGCTAGTTCCACAGAGCAGCGTCCACCCATTGGGCTCCAACCGATGCTACATTGGCATATAGACATGACGTGAACATTTTGTTAATTTCAGAGCCACCAGCTCCGCCAATGGAGCTGTCAGTAGACTCTGTGAAGAGTCGAAGAGTGAAGCTGTCGTGGCGTGATACGATACGCACGCATGTGCAGTATTACACTCTTCAGTATGCACCCCATCACACTTGGGATAACGCACGCTCCATCAACGTTACCAGGTTTGTTTGTGTAGACATTTTGCGATTTTTTTTTATGGAAACTGACACGGTTGGCTACATCACCTACAAAATTCGTGATGTCAGCCCATAACACCGGGTGAACTAGATGCCATGTCAGTGCTTCCCTTCATTTCATGCCGGCTACACTGAACTGGACGGAAAACACGAACTATTTACATAGCCGTTTCGACCGACGTTTCGCTCAGTGCGGTGGTACAAAACCTACAACATCCGTGATGTCAGCCCATAACACCGGGTGAAGTAGGTGCCATGTCATTGCTTCCCTTCATTTCATGCCGGCTACACTGAACTGGACGGAAAACACGAACTATTTACATAGCCGTTTCGACCGACGTTTCGCTCAGTGCGGTGGTACAAAACCTACAACATCCGTGATGTCAGCCCATAACACCGGGTGAAGTAGGTGCCATGTCATTGCTTCCCTTCATTTCATGCCGGCTACACTGAACTGGACGGAAAACACGAACTATTTACATAGCCGTTTCGACCGACGTTTCGCTCAGTGCGGTGGTACAAAACCTACAACATCCGTGATGTCAGCCCATAACACCGGGTGAAGTAGGTGCCATGTCATTGCTTCCCTTCATTTCATGCCGGCTACACTGAACTGGACGGAAAACACGAACTATTTACATAGCCGTTTCGACCGACGTTTCGCTCAGTGCGGTGGTACAAAACCGGGCGGGTTGAACCCTACCACCTAGTAGTGTTTTCATTTTACGAAGGCACGAGGCGACCGCGCGGAGCTCAGTAGAGAACGAACTCGGTGCCCGGTCGGTACACACGCTCTACACGTCTCCGCATCGCTCCGTCGAATCGAGTCGTTCCCTACTGAGCTCCGCGCGGTCTCACACCACTTCCTACCTCATACCCCTCGTGCCTTCGTAAAGTGAAAACACTCTAAGGTAAGAAGGGAAGGGACCTAGTTTTACGTGGAATCCGAAGCGTTGATTAACAATAGTCGACCGAGCGCACCACTGACCTACCGAGGCTGACAAAGTCATAACTGTTTTTTTATAGTAAGCGCGACATGTGGCGCCGACCCATAAGGAGTCTAGCGACGCCCATGGACATTCGGTCGCATGTGGGGGCTACGAATGCCATGCCGGTCTGACAGGTGCCCATTCACGCCTCTCTTGACCCTCTTGGACCCGATTTGGGGGAAAATATGTGGGCAGGGAGAGCGTTTCAGAGTTTACCGGTTATGTGGAGGAAGGATCTGCAGAACCGATTGGTACGCATTCGCGGTAAATCCAGCGTATAGGGATGCAATCCCTGCCCAGTGCGCGTTGATCACATCTTCACTCTCTATTGTTTGAGTTTTTTATGGGACCTGCCCTGATATGGTTGCTTCTTCGCCTGCTACAGCTGTGATGTTACTTAGCCCAATACGTATCATATGTGCTTCCTTCGGTGCGCTGGTAGCCTGGTACTAATGTGTGGCGGCGGATGGCCGAGTGGCCTGGGCGTCGGCATCTCTTACGAGAGGTCCGAGGTTCGAATCCAACCAGGGTGTAACGTTGTAAAAAAAAATTACGTGCTTTCACCCACTGCCCCATGGTTCGGATTCCATGTATGAATATAGGTCCAACGGTTGACTGGCATAAAGTGTATTATTATTAATACCGACCGGTTCAATGAACTCTACACCTAGCCAAGTAAGGGAAGGTTTTCATTCTTCTTGGTTCCAATCGATCTGGACTCCGAATTTCCTCTCTGATCACAGATTTTTTTTTTCCTTTATGTAATCCAGTATTGCTGACTGAATCGGAGGAGCCAAAGCGCATGCTCTGACCAGCCAATATCACCTCCGAGAAGGTAGGCGCCATACCGGAGACTTCCCTGGATTGCTGGCTGTACTGGACTAGAGAACACAACCGTGGCTGCTATGCGGCCATCTTACATCCAGTGCGGTGGTACCAACCCAGTCGGCTACAATTTGGGCCTACCACCTAGTAAGGGGTAAGGGAAGAGACCTACAGTTTTACACCGGTTCCGAACGGTGAAGCAGCAGGTGTAGGTATGCACGTAAATTTTTTCGTCAGAAACAACTCATTGGTACACGCCGACCGGATTCGAACCCGGGACCTCTCGCATGAGAAGCCGATGCCCAAACCACACTAGCAATCACAATTATTATCACAAAAAGTCGACGAGATTTCTTACTCTTTGATTAAAATTTTTATTACATTACCATCCGAACCCCGGGTAGACAGCAAAAAGTAATAACAATAATTTAGAGTTCTTAACATTAATTAAGTTTATTGTTTAATAAAGTGCATTATTAATCACTTTTATATTGCGAAAAGTCAATCTAGCACCCATTGAACTGGTGTGAGTGTGGGCACCTCCATGGTGTAAGCACTGTTCCAATTACACATCCGCCAGTACAACTCTCACAAGACGTACACTATTTACACTGTTTTCTTTTTTCCTCTACACTTCACTCCCTTCAAATGGCTCAGTTGGATCCGATGGTGGAGCTACGCAAGCTGGAGGAGTCCTTCCGGCAGTGCCTCGGTACCTTCGCCGCTCGGCTGGACTCGACGGCGGCTGCGGGGAGCCCCACGTCTCCCGCTGCGACACAGGCGACGACGGAGCGCGACCACATTCGCCGGGACTTTGAAAAGTTCCAGGCGCTCATGTGGGGCGCAATCGGTTGCCTGCGGCAGCAGCTGGAGGCCACCATGCGACAGGTCGACGATCTAGAAACGAGAGCACGTCGCAAAGTCTTACTGCTGCATGGTGTAAAAGAGGACTCTGATGATGTGCAGAAGGTGGTAATAGATATAATTAAGAAGATGGACTTACCCAATGTTTGTAGCGCCGACCTGCGTGCGTGTCATCGGCTCGGACGGGCACCGAGCAGTGGTGTACGGAGCCGCCCCGTCCTCGTGCGGTTTGAAAGAGTCGAGACACGGTCGCACGTGTGGCGGAAGAAAACACTACTCAAAGGCACCGGCATCTCTGTCTCGGAATTCCTGACCCCAGCGCGCCAGAAGGTGTTCACGGAGGCACGGCGAGTGTTCGGTGTAACGAGATGTTGGACGCAAGACTCCAACGTCTACGTCCTGCTCGCTGACGGCTCCAAGCACGGTGTTCGGGGCGAGGAGCAGCTTCACGAGCTGGCGGCGCGTCTTCCGGCGACGGCCGGCGCGGGCGCCGACTCACCGGCGGCGGCTGCGTCGCCCGGAGCGGGGGTGCGGATGCCAACATCAATGGCTTCACCAGTTGGACCCAAGACGGTATCGGCGAGCGCTGTTAGTGGAGCGCCGCGCGCCCTCCGCATACGCGCAACCTCCGCATCCGTGAAACCGAAGCCGAAATAAGACATACAAAAAATCTGCTATTCTACACACGTTCTCACATATTTTGTATTATTGCATTTCTATTTTATTTTTTTACTTCCTTCACTTTACTCAAATCCTTATTTTGTTTGTTTACAAACATGTTTGAAAGTTGTGGTATTTAATCTGTGGGTATGTCATGCATGGAATGTTGTGTTTTAGTTTTTTTTTTATCTTCTGTAGGAAAGACAAAGATCGTAACCATACTGCCTTGCAGAGGCAAAACGTGTCACCTTGGACCATGGCACGTTATTTGCTTACGTCTATCGCAAACTGCGTTTTACCGCCCACATTGAGTGTCTTTCAGGGCTGGGGGCATTCGGTGTGTGCAAACGCAGTGATGGCAGTATGTAGGACGATTCAGTCTGGTCTAATTTTACTATTTCACAATAAAGATTGTTTGATAACTATTAAGTACGTATAGATTGTAATGTTTCTCTTAGCTAAGTGTTTTATTTTACAGTGAAGGTTTATTATGCTATAACAAATTATGTATTGAGATAATTTCAGTTTAATTGTTCTTGTTCTCACCATGTCTACATCAGTCTTTTTATTTTTTTTTCTCATTTCGATAATGTGTTCATTATTTTGTTGCGGTCCTGAATTTAATAATGTGTACTTTCTGTGTAATTGTGTAAATTTTATTTTAGTGTACAGGCTACTGGCGGATGTTTGAAAGCGCACTGTTGACCTAAACTTATATTTATTTCAGTATCATAATTCATTGTACTTTATTTATTATATTATATAGGTTATATAAATATATATATTATATATTGTATACTAATGTCCACAACAGATGACGATAATGATTCATTTTTCTCTATTTCATCTACTTCAGAAGAATTTTTTAGTGACTGCAGCACTTTCTCCCTTGACGATTCTCCCTTGGATGAAAAACTGAGTACAGTTTTTTCACAACATCCAAGGAACTTTAACTTTGTGCATATAAATGCGCAGAGTATTCCCTCTCATTATCCCGACCTCCTCAGAACGTTTTCAGGCAAACATGCTATTCTAGTTTCTGAGACATTTCTCAAACCTTCTTTACCCTCCACCTCTTACTCATTGCCAGGTTTTCACCTTATTCGTAACGACAGAACGGGTAAAGGTTACGGTGGCGTAGCGTTATACCTTAGGAGCAATATCGCTTATTCCATTATCTCTCAGTCTCCCACTCTTTACTCCGAATCTCCGGAGTTCATTTTTCTTGAGCTATCTCTTCATCACACGAAAGTTCTGCTCGGTGTGTATTACAGTCCAAATATGAACATAAACTATTTCTCTTCCTTTGAACAGTTTCTTGAAATCTATTCCCCACAGTTTTCTCACACTATCATCATGGGTGATTTTAATACATGTCTTCTTAAAGATGATCACCGATCCAAAAAGCTCAAGTCCCTAATTTCCTCAGTCAATATGCACATTCTTCCGCTGAACGCTACCCACCATTTTCCAAACTGCGTACCTTCTTTGCTGGACCTAATATTAACTTCTTCCACGACCCATGTTAGTACACATGGACAATTTCCCGCACCTGGATTCTCACACCACGACTTAATCTACCTGTCTTATAAGGTTCGACCTCCAAAGGCAGCAAAGAAGGTGTTAATGCAGCGAAACTTCAAAGGTATAAACTTGGAGCTTCTTAGGGAGGATGTTCGCGGTGCCGACTGGTCGACTGTCCTTAATGGCTCTTCCATCGATGAGATGGTTGAAGAGTTTAATGTCAAAGTCACACAAATCTTTGATGTGCATGCTCCTATACGTCAGTGTCGCTTAAAACACTTACCTGCACCCTGGCTGAGTGACGACATCAAAGCCATGATGGCTAGACGAGACCGTGCGAAAGTAAAACACAGAAGTGATAATTCCATTGACAGTCTTAGTAAATATAAGCTACTAAGGAATCGGTGTACGAGGATGTGTAGAGATGCTCAACAACGCCACATACGCTCTAACGTCGAAAATTGTTCTCCGGCACATTGCTGGAAATATCTTAAAACACTCGGAATCGGTAAGCAGGCTAATCCAACAAAACCAAACATAGACATGAATGCACTGAATGCTCATTTCACAACTCCACCGGTCACCATGGATGCTATCGTAAAATCTAACACTCTCCTTCAGCTGTCACAGCTGCCGATACCCGAGTTCAACCCGTTCGCCTTCAACCCTGTTACCGACTGTGAAGTTAAGAAGATCATTCTCTCCATTTCCACCAAGGCAGTTGGAGCTGACGATTTAAGCCTTGATATGTTGGCGCCAGTACTGGACGAGCTGTTACCTATCATCACCTATATCCTCAATCACTCTCTGGTAACAAGCTCGTTCCCTAGCATCTGGAAAAAGGCTTTTGTCATTCCTCTGCCCAAAACATCCAATCCTGTCTCCTTTAGTCAGTACCGTCCTATCTCAATATTACCAGTCCTCTCAAAAATCCTTGAACGCATTGTACACCAGCAATTATCTGGCTTCCTTTCTCAAAACAACCTTTGGAATCCAATGCAATCTGGATTTCGACCTTCTCACAGTACTGTTACTGCACTTGTCAAAGTCACTGATGATATCCGTCTAAGTATGGAAAACAAAGATCTCACTGTTATCGTGTTGCTTGATTTTAGTAACGCCTTCAACGCAGTTGACTTTGACATCATGGTGGAAATGCTGAGGTCTCTTAACTTATCTCCGGAGGTAATAGATTGGTTTGACTCGTACCTTCGTGGTCGCCAGCAACGTGTTAGAATTGACAATGACTTTTCTGAATGGTACGATCTAACTGCTGGTGTTCCACAAGGAGGCGTGTTATCTCCTCTACTCTTCGCAATCTTTATAAATTTTGTCACCAAACTCTTAGTTTCTCTCTACCACTTGTATGCCGATGACTTACAACTATATCTGGCAGGTAGTATTGACGACATTGCTGGAATCATTGATGTGATCAATGCTGATTTGGCCACCATTTTTGGCTGGACCAGATCCTTTGGACTCATCGTGAATCCAAATAAGTCTCAGGCAATGATTGCCGGAAGTCCTCGACTACTATCGAGGATTGATCGTGCCTCCTTGCCTGAGATTATGTACAACGGTACTGCCATACCATACACAAGGGTTGTCAAAAACCTCGGAATCCTTATGGATGATACGCTATCTTGGCAGGCTCAGGTCAATGAGGTCAGTCGAAAAGTCTATGCTGCGGCGCACTCCCTAAGGCGGCTGCAGAACCTTCTTCCGACCTCCACAAAGACAATTCTAGCACAATCGCTGCTTCTCCCCATCCTTGATTATGCAGATGTATGTTGCCTGGACGTTACTGAGGAACTTCTGGACAAGCTTGAGCGTCTGCAAAACATGTGTATACGCTTCATTTTCGGTCTACGTAAGTACGACCATGTTTCTGAATACCGCAGACGTCTCAAGTGGCTCCCAATCCGTCTCCGCAGAAATTCCCACATCCTTGGACTCCTTTATTCTTGTATCAACAACCCTTCTGCTCCCGAGTACCTATCTTCACGTTTTCAATACTTATCTTCCCACGGTGTCACGCTTCGTTCAAGTGATGACAATATCTTAGCCATTTCCACTCATAAAACAGGATTTTACACAAACTCATTTTCTGTGCACGCAGCTCGTCTGTGGAATCAACTACCTCACTGTATACGGCACTGCAAGTCGCTTCCGTTATTCAAAAAACACTTAAAGTTGTACTATCTCCGTCAATGTGAAGTCAATAGTTAAAAAATCCTTTAATTCTGAATGGACAAGTATGTATGTATGTATATATTTAGGTATTATGTATTATATGGTTGCGCCGCTTTTTAGTTTTTCGTGTTTTTCTTTATAATCTTTCTTCATTTTCATTCCATTTTCACTGGCGCCACTAAATGTCAAAACGCATAACAAGAAAAATATAGTTGTTGTCACCGCACCGCAAAAAAGGCAAGAATTCCACCGCCGCTCCGCCGCGCTCTAAACCTGAAGAACTGAATATATTTTCGAACATATAGCCACCCGCAACGCTAATCAGTTACCAGAGGTACCTCTCGCGCGCGAGTGCAGTTTCACGTTTATCTACCACGCAACTCTCCAACTCAAAATCCCAGGAGCAATCGGATGCGGTGCTGCTGCCGCAGACATCAGTCCAGCAGGTCAGTGGCGCCATCGTCCATGTGGTCCTTCACCGTCGGATACCAAACCTGGTTCGCAACGCAGTTCCTGGAATTTTCCATACAAATTTCGCGCATAACTAATATAACAAAATTCCGCTTTTCATCACGTAAATAACCGTGAATACACGCATGCAACCATCCCGCAAGTCTTTCCATTTATGGAAAATATATATTTTCGCTTTTTAGAATAAAATATTTTATATTTTGCATTTTGTTGATAATCTTGTCATTTAAATTATTTCAAATATTTGTTTTGAACATAAATTTCGAATTTTATGAACATAAAATATTATATTACATTATTTTTCTAAACTTATAACTGGTTAAAGAAATTTCTTTATTCGCTTGTTTATAATTCGAATTTCTGTCAAAATTGATTACTGAAAATGTCTACATCAGAAATGTCAATCTCAAATGCAAATCTTTTGTTGCTGAAAGCAAAAAGAGAAAGTCTGTTTGAAAATGTAAACAAAACTTATAAGTTGAGTCTTAAGGTAGGCGATACACAGCGATGCGATACACGCAGCCAACAAGAGTTCTTGACTCGTCTAGAATCGCTAGAAAAGACACGCGCTGAATTTATTCAAGTCAACGATGACTATAATATTTTGATGTTAACCACCAGTGAGGGAGGTCAATTCACACCGGAGTTCCAAGCGGTAGAATCGCTCGACGAGCTTTACTGCAACATACGCGCAGTGGAGCGCAAGCTTAATTCACTTGAACGACTCGCGTCTTCTAACACGTCGGATTCAAAAATATCCATTCGCAAACCCAAATTGCCACAACTGGAACTTCCGAAATTCGATGGCTCCTATAGCCAATGGCCTGTCTTCTTCGAAACCTTTAAGGCGGTCATCCATGACAACAATGATTTGTCAGACACCGAAAAGGTTCACTATCTGGTAGGGAAACTATCAGGTCGCGCGCTCTCTGTATGCGCTGGCATTCCGCCTATCGGTATTAACTATTCAATAATTTGGAACGCGCTTCAGTCGAAATATACTGACAAAAGAAATCTCGCAACACAATATCTGAAGCAGATTATAAACTTCAAGGCTATTAGTGCCGCTAGTCCCGCAGCTCTCGACACGTTCACAGAAACGGTTTGCCCTTCTTACGCTGCTTTGAAAGAATTGAAACTGGACAACCTGACGGACTTCATCGTGACTCACCTCGCGCTTTCCAAGCTGGACAAGGAAACTGTTATTTCGTTTGAACAGACAGTCAGAGGTGTGTCTATGCCTACTTTCGCTACGCTTGAGGAGTTCATCAAGGAGCAGTCCAAAATCCTCCAAAGGACTCAAACTAGTTTCACGTCCAAAGCAGGGCCCTCTTCAACAAATCCTAAGCCGTTCTTGTAGTGAACGAGAGCGATAACAGCACAGGTTGTACAATTTGTAACTCTGAGGAGACGCACCCGCTGTATAAGTGTGAAAAATTCTTAAAGTTGTCTCCTCAAGAGAGATTCGAAATCGCCAACAAAAACAATCTGTGCAAAAACTGTACATCTAATTTACATCACACAAAATTTTGCAAATCGAAACATACATGTTCTAGATGTCATCGCAGACATCATACGCTGCTTCACCTTGATAATGTGATCAACACGCAAACGCAATCTGTTCTGAACTCGCACACATTACAGCCCCAGTCCGCACCCGCTACCGCTTCAGCCTGTCCAGGCAATGTAAAATCAATTAACGCGGGCTTACATGTGCGCGAGTCAGATGAAGATCTTAGCTTGATCGCCTCAACCGCTTTGCAATCTTCAACAATGCTGCTGCCAACGGCTTCAGTAATTGTCAATAATGTTCAAGGTGAACGAGTCCACATTCGTCTACTTATTGATAGTGGATCGATGTGCAACTTCATAACAGAATCATGCTGCAAGCAGCTTGGGCTCAAGGTTTCGCGCTCGCCATCTTCTGTGCGGGGAATAGGCCTCTCCGTGCGGCCAATAAAAGGCTACACAAATTTTACATTTTCTTCCCGACTAGACGTTCAAAATACCTACACGATTCGCGCTCTCGTAATTGACAAAATAACAGGCAAGTTACCTAACGCTGTTGTGAGTTCGCAAGATTTGCAACAATTTATTAAGTTACCTATGGCTGATGTAAACTTCAACATTCCTTCAGATGTAGACGGCCTGTTAGGCGTGGAGGTCTTCGCCAATATTCTAGGTTCCAACAAAATAACCAGTCCTTCTACAAACGCGATTGCTCAAGAAACCACCCTGGGCTATGTTCTCATGGGTAAGGTTAAATGCTCGCCTGGTCCAGAAAGTCCTGACAGGTGCTTTTGTACCACGATGGAACCTAGTGTGGAATCGTCCTTGCACAAGTTTTGGGAAATAGAAAATGTCGAAAACAAAATGCACTTGAGTCCCGAACAAACGGCATGTGAACGCAGCTTTATTGAAAATGTCTCACGCGATGCAAGCGGCCGCTACACGGTGGCGCTGCCATTTTGTAACGACACTTCCGAATTAGGAAATTCAAATACTATCGCAATGAAACGCTTTGTTCGACTGGAACATAAATTAAACGCTAACACTGAATTAAGATTGGGTAACAACTCTTCTATACAATACTACATCGACCAGGGATACCGGTCTAGAGTAGATTGTCCGCGCACATCAGAAAAACGCAGCTATGTTATCCCGCATCACGCAATTTACAATCCTAATAAGACAACGTCCAAGATAAGAATAGTTCTGGATGCGAGCTGCAAGACCAGTTCTGGGACTTCGCTAAATGACATTGACACACTCAGTCAAGAGTTGTCTAACAAAAGAATCGCATACAAAATCAATCCTCCACTTGCCCCTCATATGGGTGGAATTTGGGAATCTCATATAAAAAGTGTAAAAACGCATCATTACAAAGTGATAGGGATGCAAATCCTCACTTATGAAGAACTCTCAACTGTTTTAGTAAAGATTGAGGCTCTTCTAAACCGTAGACCATTGTGTGCTCTCAGCTCTGATCCGCGAGAGCCAATGGCGCGGACACCAGCGCACTTCCTTACCGTAAGTCCACTGCAGTCTCTTCCCTCTAAGGAATTTGTCGCACCTACTCAGCCTTCTCCCGTCAATAGGTTCGCTCTTCTTTATCACCTTCTCCAATCTTATTGGAAACGCTGGAGACAGGAATATTTAACTTCCCTCCAAACGAGAGAAAAGTGGAACACGCCAAGTAAACCAATAGAAAAGGGAATGGTTGTAATCCTTAAGGAAGATAATGTTCCGCCACTGCATTGGCCACTAGGAGTCATCGAAGATGTGTTCCCTGGTAAGGACAGAATAATCCGAGTCGTTCAAGTTAGAACAAAAACCGGCAGCTACCGACGCCCAGTAGTACGAATTTGTCCGCTGCCTAATCAAAAATAATTTTATTTTTAATTCTCTTACTTATTTGAATGTTGTTATTGTCTTCGCTTGAATGTAATGTAATTTACCTTTCTTATACTTTGTTGTCTGCGCTTACGCATAGTTACGCAAGAATATAATTAATTTTAATTGTTTCTTTTGGAGAAACACTCCAAGGCCGGGGGGATGGTTGCGCCGCTTTTTAGTTTTTCGTGTTTTTCTTTATAATCTTTCTTCATTTTCATTCCATTTTCACTGGCGCCACTAAATGTCAAAACGCATAACAAGAAAAATATAGTTGTTGTCACCGCACCGCAAAAAAGGCAAGAATTCCACCGCCGCTCCGCCGCGCTCTAAACCTGAAGAACTGAATATATTTTCGAACATATAGCCACCCGCAACGCTAATCAGTTACCAGAGGTACCTCTCGCGCGCGAGTGCAGTTTCACGTTTATCTACCACGCAACTCTCCAACTCAAAATCCCAGGAGCAATCGGATGCGGTGCTGCTGCCGCAGACATCAGTCCAGCAGGTCAGTGGCGCCATCGTCCATTATATAATCTTTAATACATATGTATTTAATTTATAGTTTTATGTATTTAATTTAATTTATAATTTGCCATTTCTACGTTTAAACTGGTATGTACTTATATTATGTAGTGCAAGTATATTATAGTTTATCATAGTTATTTTCCATATATTATATTTTACATTCCCACACTCAAGTCTTTTGCTACTACCTACTTATATCTCACAACATACGACTCTCAAACATCCAAAGGTTGACTGGGAGAAATCCCTGTAAGGGATAAGTCCGCCTTTGCCCCTCATGTAAATTACTTATCGTTTGTTACTGTTAAATGTTTTGGAGCAATAAAGTATTTCTATCTATCTATCTATCTAAAAATTAACTAACTTTTACATATGCATAAAATTGCAGACAGGAGGGCGAAGTACGTCAGGCTGCGGAACTTCAGGACCTGAAGCCGGCAACGCCTTATACAGCTCGAGTGGCTTCGGGGAATGAAGTTGATATCAGTCCATACACCACACCGATAATGTTCAATACTTTGGAAGAAGGTTAGTTGTACAACGTTGCGTTGAAGTGGGGAGATGAATTTATTTATTCAACAGCAAAAATACCATTACATAATAGACAATTAACTATAATATTAATTAACTATAAATAAATTAACTATAATATTATAAAACATCTCGTTCAATCTGTCCCCGGAATGACCGCGAAGGGTACCTAAAACACTCCGCTGCATTTCCACGCTGGATAGCAAGGGCTATCTGTTGCCTGAGGAATATTTCGCAGTTAGGTACTCCTAACATTTCCGATAATTTTGAACCGATTGACCGAACAATTTTTTTTTTATTCTTTACTCCAAGCACCCATAGTCTCGACGGCGAATGCGAGGAAGTCATAGTTAGCTTTAATTGCCGAGTATTTTAGGTGCTTAGAGCGAGCGGCTGATTCGGCAGCGGCGCCAGCTGTCCGTGAAGACGCAAATACCTACGTGGGATTCAGCCAAAGTATCTGCGCACGTAGCCCTGCCCCTGGACCAAGGTGTCAGCGTCATCCCGTCCGGCCTGTTCCCGTCATCCCTACTCAGGCCTACGGGTTCAAAAACTGATGGAACATTTATTGAATTTAGGGCTCTTTTAATGATGTCATTCAGGGCTGAGTGACGAGAAAGTATACAGGCGTTCTTGTAGCAACAAAGGCCATGACGCCCTTTGGGGCCAACCTCTTTTCCGCACAGGCATTTGTGAGGTTTGCACAAATCAAGTTCTTCTATGTGAAGGTGAATTATGGTTTTTTTAATTACCGTGATCAACCTACATTTATTTCGTTTACATTCGACCCTATTAATTCCCATGATGGATGAATATTTTTGTTTATAGGTTATTGGTTAATACTTTATATATTATTATGTTTTTTGTTAACTAATCGTGTATTGTTAACAAATAACAAATTGTCTTGTATGTAATAAACAATGGATATAATTATATAATAAAATAATATAAATATTTGGCGAGGCTTATGCCTTATGCGTGTGGTGGCATGCATTGGGAGAAGCCTATGTCCAATAGTGCCGACACGGGCTGGTCATGCATGATACCTAGGATTGAGCTTGCTAGCCAGCTATAAAACGCAAATAGTTCTACTGCAGATAATTTTCATAATTTTATAGACCACAAATTCTGTGTGTGGTCAATGAGTGATGACCACAACCCAGAGCGAAATGTCTACTTAGTTTCCAAACGACTCGTTTTTCTTTCAGCCCCAACATCATCTCCCATAAACGTACAAGTGGAGCAGACTGAGAACCCGGGAGAACTGAAAGTATCCTGGCTGGGACCCCCTAAGGACACACACAACGGACTTCTTCTCGGATACTACGTGAAGGCACAGCTCAATGTCAACACAGGTCAGCAATATGTTTTTAAAATTGTTTGTATGTATATATTATGGATTCGGATGGCCGCCGTCGTCAGAATTGAAATCACCAACTTCGTAATACATAATGTAGTTCTGATTGAAAAAGGTACTTCACTTCACTCAATATAAGGTAGGCACAAATCTCAGAGGGTAGGTTTTAATACGGAACACGAGTGATTTCTACGTCGTCCGTGCGCTGCGACCGCCAGCAATGTCACTGTGTAGGACGCTCCCCTCCCCGCTGCGCCGTAGACTCCACCCAGCACCGTTAGGTGGAGCTTGCGTTCCAATCCGAGAGATTCTATCGAGCACCACTAGATGGCGCGCATCCCGATATAATATATTCTTTATTGAACATCAATTTATACAAATTAGGCACAATAGACAAGCTTAATGCCGTGAGGCATTCTATTTTAACTAACCTTTGGAATGTGGGAGAAATATATGCAAGCGAACAAGAATAGTTTGTACAGACCATCAGAAGAAAGAAATTTATGTGTACTTATAAATACTCCTTTGTTTATTTTGTGTTCGATCCATCCTTGTTAATTCCTAACCACACTAGGTGATAGGAAGAAACCTGTCCGGATTTACATATACCAAGACATTTGATGAAGCCGATCGAACCGGATATGAAAAATAGTGTAGGCGGCACGACTAAAGGGAAACACTGTACAATAGAAACACTTTATTGCATACAGTTCACAGAAATACAGTAAATGAAACAAAATACAGCAGTGCGCAAAGGGAATAGAAAATAAAGGGAATAGAAACACTTTATCTCATACAAATTCACAGAAATACGTTATTGCACACAATTCACAGAAATACAGTAAATGAAACAAAATACAGCAGTGCGCAAAGGAAATAGAAACACTTAGTTGCATATATTTCACATAAATACAGTAAATTAACCAAAATACAGCAGTGCGCAAAGGGAATAGAAAATAAAGGGAATAGAAACACTTTATCGCATACAAATTCACAGAAATACGTTATTGCACACAATTCACAGAAATACAGTAAATGAAAAAAAATACAGCAGTGCGCAAAGGAAATAGAAACACTTAATTGCATATATTTCACAGAAATACAGTAAATTAACCAAAATACAGCAGTGCGCAAAGGGAATAGAAAATAAAGGGAATAGAAACACTTTATCGCATACAAATTCACAGAAATACGTTATTGCACACAATTCACAGAAATACAGTAAATTAAACAAAATACAGCAGTGCGCAAAGGAAATAGAAACACTTAATTCCATATATTTCACAGAAATACAGTAAATTAACCAAAATACAGCAGTGCGCAAAGGGAATAGAAAATAAAGGGAATAGAAACACTTTATCGCATACAAATTCACAGAAATACAGTAAATGAAACAAAATACAGCAGTGCGCAAAGGAAATAGAAACACTTAATTGCATATATTTCACAGAAATACAGTAAATGAAACAAAATACAGCAGTGCGCAAAGGGAATAGAAAATAAAGGGAATAGAAACACTTTATCGCATAGAAATTCACAGAAATATAGTAAATGAAACAAAATACAGCAGTGCGCAAAGGAAATAGAAACACTTAATTGCATATATTTCACAGAAATACAGTAAATGAAACAAAATACAGCAGTGCGCAAAGGGAATAGAAAATAAAGGGAATAGAAACACTTTATCGCATACAAATTCACAGAAATACGTTATTGCACACAATTCACAGAAATACAGTAAATGAAACAAAATACAGCAGTGCGCAAAGGAAATAGAAACACTTTATTGCATACAATTCACAGAAATACAGTAAATTAACCAAAATACAGAAGTGCGTAAAGGCAATCTCTAGAATGTGATCTGTTTCAGTACATTTTTCGATGGACGTATACATACAGAAAAATAAACCTGAACAATGTTGACTCACATTATAATAGAAGTTTTCTCTTTTGACAGGATCGGAAGAAGCAAACATAAGGACGGTGAAAGTATCGTCGCAAACCGGCAAACATGAGACTGTCATTAGCGGATTGGTCAAGAATACGAGGTATGAAAGCCACCCGCCCGTTAATCGCGGAGCGTGCAAGTCATAGCTCGATGGATAGAATGAAAAATTTTTTATTACAAATTTTAAAAGTCCCCGACCCTTGAAAAGTAAAAAATAATTTCCGTTTACTTACTGAAAAGAGTCGGGGAACCGCTAAGTATACCAGCGCAGCTCTGAGATTTTATATTTTATTTACTTAGCGGTCCCTCGACTCCTTTAAGTATTTAAACGAAAATTATTTTTTAAATTTTAAGTGTCGGAGTTTAAGTTTTTTTTAAAAAAACCTCATCCAAATCGGTCCATCAGTAAGACGTAATTTTTTCATTACTTATAATTACTTTACTGCTAACATAGCTAAGAATCATCCCGGTTAAACAGCTTTCTAATTAAAAAACCGCATCCAAATCGGTTCATCCGTTTAGGAGCTACGATGCCAATGCCACAGACACACAGATACACACGTTAAACTTATAATAATTTATTATTAATGAAATGAAACGACTATTGATTGTAACAATTTGGTTGGTTGGCTCAGGTATGCTGTGACGGTGTGTGCTTTCAATGGTGCCGGAAGGGGTCCTTTTTCATTACCGCTATATCAAGACACAAGGGAAGGAGGTTTGTAGCATATTTTCATTAATTCATAGCTATATTTCCATTTACCCTAATTATTAATTACCATTAGCCAATACTAAGTGGTTTACCATTAGCCAAAACCAAAAGTACCGTGCGGGGCCGGTAATTAAAAATAATAGCCACACTGCATCTCTCCCCGTGCATGTCGTAAAAGGCGACCAAGGGATAAGGACAAGATGCCGTGCTAAAGGGTTATAATATTATTGTTAGCTTCCATTCTTCTTCTGTATGTTATCTTCTGTCTTGTGTATCTCTGTGTTCTTGTGTGCAATAAAGGATTTCTATTCTATTCTATTCTAACCACCTCTCACCCTGGAACGGTCTTTCCTCCGAGTCAATCAGCAGGTGGGTCCTCGTGCCTTACTTGCTGCTTGATAGTTATCTTGTTCGAATACTTTGCAAAACGCGGTGGTCTGTGTTGTGCTGTAATTTAAAAGAGTACCTGCAGCACAACTCGGATTACTCTGCTTATCCCGATTGTCGGGATACAGCGTGTGGTATGTATGTATGTATGCAAAAGTCATTTAGTGCTTGTTGTGTGGTCGGTTGTGTGGTCGCATCATAATAAAAATAAACATAATTTTTCAGCTCCTGAGCAAGCTCCGTCGTCCGTGGAGTGCACCGCAGTGTCGTCGACTTCCCTCCGCGTGGCATGGCAACAGATATTTCCCAACCAGGGTGGTTCTCTGGTCGGATACACGGTCCTATTGGCTACTGAAGGTAATACAATACAATTGTGTATATTATACTTAATTACCTTAAAGTTTTTTTTTTTTTTTAGATTATAATTTATTTAAGCGGCGGGTGGCCGAGTGGTTTGGGCATCGGCTTCTCATGCGAGAGGTCCGCGGTTCGAATCCCGTCGGCGTGTACCAATGAGTTTTTTCTGACGAAAAAATGTACGTGCATACCTACACCTGCTGCTTCACCGTTCGGAACCGGTGTAAAACTGTAGGTCCCTTCCCTTGCCCCTTACTAGGTGGTAGGCTCAATTTGTAGCCGACTGGGTTGATACCACCGTACTGGATGTAAGATGGCCGAATAGCAACCTCGGTTGTGTTCTCCTCTAGTCCAGTATAGCCAGCAATCTAGGGAAGTCTCCGGTATGGCACCTACCTTCTCGGAGGTGATATTGGCTGGTCGGAGCATGCGCTTTGGCCCCTCCAACTCAGCCACCCATACCGGATTACATAAAAAAAAAAAATTTGGAATAATAGCAAATTATGCCCAAAAAGTATACAGTCTAATTTTTGTAGGTTTCTTTACCCCGAACGGAAGCCTATTTATAAGCCTATAAGGTCTTTCTGTCCGTCTGTCCACATGTCCGTCCGTCCGATATCTGTATCTTTGGAACCGTAATAGCCAGCCGGTTGAAATTTTCACAGATTATGTGGTATTTTGGCGTAATATGTGTCATGCAGTCGACAGAGCCACAATCACCTCTACTCGCGATACAACGACCAGTTAGGTGCCATGCCAGCAGATTTGCGGACAGTTGCTAGGCTGTCTAGCTTGTTAATACGATGACGTTTTGAAGACCCCAGGTAAAAGGATTCGGGAAACACACTCGCCAGAAGACCACACCAGTGTTCCACACCCTAGCGGTGCGACAAAGAAATGATCTAAAGAACCGATGGGTTCTCAAAAGCCCAATGTCAACAACAAAAGTGTGCTGAATCTCTCTTCGACATGTCATGCGGAGATAGGACGGGTGGCAGGGAATAAGGGATGATATTTCCATGGAGCAGCGTCCGTGATAGTATCTGTAAAGACTTGTCCCGTTTTGTTAGATAGGATATTTCTAAGTGTATAATCGTCATAAATTCGATTGCAAAACTGTAGGTTCCTTTCGTTTCTTCCATTCTTACCTTACTAGGTGGTAGGGTTTAACCCGTCCGCGTTGGATACCAACGCACCGGATGAAAAGTCGGTCGAAACGGCTATGTAAATAGTTCGTGTTTTCCGTCCAGTTCAGTGTAGCCGGCACGACCGAAGGGAAGCACTGGCATTCACCAACGTGTTATGAGCTGACATCGTGGATGTTGTAGATGATGTAGCCAACCGTTTCAGTTTCCATAAAAACAAATTAAAAATAAATAAATGAAGGCCAGTCGAAGGGGCGCTCTTCTTACAAATATGTAGTTGTGTAAAACGGGCCATCGGTGTAGTCAGACATGAAATTGTGTACAAGCGAAGCCTCTGACAGAATCACGCTACTTATACCGAACGGACTCCAGCGTGAATCTAGAAATAGATGTTAGCAAACATGGAAAATATCAGAAAAAAAAGTCCACATCACAAAAGTTTTGCTGAAGGTTACCACACACCACAGTAATTTATCAAACTGCAAATTGCTGAAAACGTCCACAACAAAAGTTTTGCTGAAGGTAACCACACACCATAGTATTTTGTTGATTTTTCAAAAACCGCTCAATCAATTTCGATAAAATTTAAATGGAACCACCTCTGAAGTATGACCTACCAAACAAAAATCAAAGTCGGCCCACAATTGACGGAGTAATCGCGTAACAAACATAAAAAAAAACATACAGTCGAATTGAGAACCTCCTTTTGGGAAGTCTGTTAATAATAACTTGAAATCGTTTCACTTTCAGATGGTCTCTGGCAGAACATGACGACACTGCACACGGAACTCTACCTCCAAGGTCTGCTGAAGTATACAAACTATACAATCAAAGTAGCTGGTTTTTCAAACTATGGCGCCGGACCATTCTCATATCCCATCGTATGTTCTACATTGCAAGACGGTGAGAATTTTTATCAATGTTTTTATAATTTTGATCAATGATATTTTAGGAAAGATAGGTTATCTATATGACATTCAGTGCTCACACATGGCACGTCCTTGAAAAGTTGAGAGGAAGAACTATAAGTGATGCGCCGACTCGAATAGTCTTATTTCAATTATTAGAATTAGTGCAGAATCTCATTCATTCATTACACACGACGGAATTTTCGATGTGTTAGCGGCTCGTGGTTAGCGGTCCGAAGTCCGAACGCGTGCGTAGTTGGTGGGCGACTAACTTCAGACAGGACTGTGGTCTTGTATTTAATGTGCCACTTGGGAGCTCAGATAACCTATCTACCCCCTTTTAACTTATATCATTGATTTTGATAGAGAAATAAAAAAAGTACTGTGTGGGGCTCGTATTTGAAAAGAAAAGCCCACTGCATCCCTCTCCGTGCACGTCGTAAAATACAACTAAGGAATTAGGACGAGATGCCGCGCTAACAGGCTGGCGCGGTCCTTCCATCGAGTCATGCAGCAGGTCGGTCTTCGTGCCTTACTTGCTGCTTTATAGTTAACTTGTCTGAATACCTTGCTAAACGTGATGGTCCATATTGTGGTGTAATTTTCCGGAGTTCATCCAGCACAACATCTATTACTCTGCTTACCCCGTATTGTCAGGATACACCGTGTGGTATGTACCTATGTATGTATAAAGTAAAATATGAGGCACTTTGTTCTATGTTTAACGGTGGTGCGTTGGAGGTCATCTGGTCGAACTGTTCTACGCGTCGGGTGTCCCTCGGTCTAACTGGCCGTCACGTTGGATATGTCAGTCAGATTGTATGCGTCCACTGCTGGGCATACGCCTTTCCAATTTTCCTTCGTGCCCCCCGACCTTCAGATACGGAACCACTGCTTTCCGTCGACGTACTTGATGTCGTCGTCCCGCCTGGTCTTCCCACACTCCGTTTTCCTGTCCACGGCCGCTAGCCTTAGATTGGATACAATGTCTTCGTCTAATTCAACGACATTTTGAGGGCGTTGGGTGTTCTCCGGTCTAACTTGCCGAGTTTTTAGGTGTCTTTCTGTTTAACTTTTTCTGACGCTTAGCCTCGCTTATCCTCCGGTCGACGATTTGTCTGAAAGTAAGAAAATACTAAAAATTTTATTTTCCAGTGCCCGGATCACCGGCAGACGTCAAAGTACTAGTTGTGTCTGCGACTACCCTATTGGTTAGTTGGAGGAAACCAGACAGTCCCAACGGACAGCTGATTCACTACACCGTCTATGTGAAACCGTCTTCTAGGTGAGACAGTTTTCAATATCTCAGTGGGCAAATGTTACTTTGAAACCAAATACAATGAGCACACATTTTCAAAATTGTAAACTATTTTGGATACCTACTTCTATAGAAACCGTATTAAGTTTACAATACAAAGTATAACTAACAAAGTATTTTTGAGATAACCACAATCAAATTTTTGACCGGTAACAAACAAAATCTATGTAGTGAAATTACTAACCTTTTCATGAACATAATGTCAAAGTTTATGAACTTCTCTGATTATGCAGCAGTGGACAGCCTCTGACATATCGCAGCCAAGTAAGCACGGATAGCAGACATCTAACACAGGAACTGAAGAGTCTTTCACAAGGTATGTCACTATTACCTTGAACGATCGATTAAAGCACAGATCAAAATGGTACAAGGAGCCCACTTCATTACTACGTTTGAAACCATTTAAACTCTAACCAATTAAAGCATCGAATATTAGATATATTCAGTATGGTCTTTCGTTCTAACCCGTGACAGATATACCGACACAAATAGACGTAGAATTTTGCATTTGTAAATGTATACATTTAGGATTGGATACTCTGGTCCAGACAGACAGGTGTAAATTATTTTTTTTTTGCTACAGGTCGACAGTATGAGGTATGGGTTACTGCCAGTACTACTGCTGGAGAGGGTGAAGCTACACGCCGCGTTACACAAACTCCTACTACAAGAGGTCAGTCAGAATAGGAGTTCTCTTATGTTTGTGTCCATCTAGCTAGAGATTCCCAGTCAGTGAAATTAGGAATGGTGGTTTTCTTCTTGTGCAATCTAGTACGGGTGGCTTAGTCAGAGGGGCCAGAGCATATACTCAGAACAGCCAATATCACCTCCGAGAAGGTAGACGCCATACCGGAAACTTCCCTTTGGATTGATGGCTACACCTGTACTAAGCAAAACACAGCCAAGGCTGCTATGCGGCCATCTAACATTCAGTACTGTAGTATCAACCCATAGTCGGCTACAATTTGAGCCTAAAGGGAGGTCGATAATGGTGGTACGTGCGGCTGGGACAAGACCCTTCCCGACCTTTCCACTCACATTCTCTCTACAAATCTATTTCTTTACTACGATTTATTATTTTAACATGACCGAACCACCAAAACATCACTTTCTCAGTTCTTGTCATTATCTTTTTTTCTTATCTATATTCTCTTACTACAGTCTTTCTTAATCTATTTTTCCTGGTAACCTTAAGTGTCCAAAAATCATTTGTTATTACGTTTTACACATCATAAATTGACAAGGCAACCTTATTACTAACACTTATTGCATCAATAAACTTAAATCCCATTGATCTTCCAATAAATCTTACCCAGTGTAACCCAAATCTGCTAATTGTTTTCCAGTTGTAGCAGGAATTGCTTCGCTTGGCGGACCACTCTCGATAGGAGTCGGATCCTCCCTTCTCCTCGTGTGCCAAGCTGTCGGAAGTCCTGCTCCCAGAACTGTTTGGTATCACAATCAGAACATTATCACCCATCATCCGAGATATACGCTCAACCACGATGACAGTCTGCTTGTTAATAGTGAGTATTTTGTTTTTGTCATTTTTAAGGCCGTGTTCTAAGGGACCCTATTACTAAGCCTACGCCGTCTGTCCGTCTGTCCGTCTGTCTGTTCGTAGGTCTATCTGTTCTACCGTTAAAGGGCTGTGTATATTTTGAATAGGTAATAGGTAGACGGTTAAAATTTACACGCAATATGTGTTAATACAAAACGTTTAAATTTTCTAGCACTAACGGTTTAGAAGTTCAGGGTCTGTGACATATAGACAGGCAGATAAACGGACAGACTTAGGTGATGTAGCCAACCGTGTCAGTTTCTATAAAAAAGACGATGAAGAAATGATACTATATGAGTTCCATTTTCACTATTTTTGTACGGAATCCCAAACATGGTACACAACGACGACGGGTTCGAACCCACTGCCTCTTGCAAACTAGGCAAGAACTTTTCACTTCGCCACAAGCCAATCTGTACGTTGCTACTGCAATTCCTCGTGAATAGGCCATTGTATTAATTAAAGTCTTCAAAATTCCAAATACCAATAAAACTTTGCACACATGCCCATTGGTTTAATATTGATTTACTACCGACGTGTTTCAGATATCGACCAATCCCTAAGCGGTAATTACACGTGCTTGGCAAAGAACCTCTACGGTTCGGACTCAGTTGTATACACGGTGACTGTTCTTCCTCTACCAGAGCCTCCGATACTACGAGCCACACCCTACAAGGACTCTGTCATTGTGGAATGGGAGAGAGTTTATTACGCCTTTAGTAACAGGAGCTTTACGCAGCAGATTAGTAAGTAAACGCTATTGTGGGATTGCCATATGTTTTCGTTAAAATTTCGACCACTTACTTTCAAAGCTTTTTCTTTGAGCGAAACATTGTGGTTACATCGCCTCCAGGACTCTGAATATAAGCTCAATATGCCATATTCATATGTTGCATTTCCATCGCCAATCTTGTCCAGCTATATTGGTTGTCAAGCCAGTCCGACAGACCTACATTCATAGCCGTGGTTCCGGCAACATGTTCGGTCAGTAACCCCACAACTAGTAATGGTAGGAAAGGAACCTACAGTTTAAGATATAATTCAATCAATGGATCAACTGCTGTTCGTATCGAAATGCATTAATATAAACAAACTCAAAACTAGAAACAAAAATGGTGCACACCAGATTTTATCGAACGTAGTATGTCTGTAGCAATATTTTTGCTTCTTCGGTCTTAGAGCCTCAGTCTGGACATACGCCTCTCCAATGTTCCTCCAGCTCTCCCGGCCTTCAGCGATACGGAACCACTGTTTTCCGTCGACGCACTTGATTTCGTCATCCCACCGGGCGGGTGGTGTTCCCAAACTACGTTTTTCTGTCCACGGCCGCAGTGTAGGACGAGGTTACTTCAAACTAAAGCCTCAGAAAATACTATAAATAATAACACGTGTCCTTACAGGTTACAGTCTAACATGGAAGGAATCCAACGGTCCTTGGCAAGAAGCTTGGCCCGCGACCAAGGTGCCCAGTTTATCAGGAATGCAGAAACATGCTCTGACGGGACTCAAATGTGGCACCAAGTATAGTCTTAGGATAACTGCAACGAACAAAGTCGGCACTTCGCAACCTGCTTACTTAGACGTGAGCACACTTGGAGGAGGTAAGTTTGAAGCTTTGAGCCTTGAGCCCAAATTTGAGAACTTGTATTATCAGTATGATCAAGAATCTACCAGGAACAAGTCGAACGTCTAGCTAACTCAAAAATTCGTAGATTTCAACACTTTCTGATTGGATGAAATCGAGCGAGTTTTTGGGTGAGTGAGCGTTTGAGTGGTTATCGGTACAAGAAAAGACATAGATAAATACATTCTTATGCATATGAGCCTGCAGAAACAGAACAGAAACAAAGTGTACATTGGCAAATTAAGAAGTTATCTAGCTAGCACGATAAAAACATTATTACTTACTGTCTTGTAAGGTAACTCAGTCCTGTATGTCATCGTAATACCTAGTACGATTTGTGGCCGGTTCCATAACGGTTCCGGATCAGGTTCGTTCAGTTTGGCTGGAACCTGAACTGGTGAGTCGACATAAAATTAATACGGTGTTTCAATGGTGCTCCGATTTGAAGTGAACTAAATAATATGTGCCCGTACAGTGTTTCACCCTAAAAATATTAATGTTTGAGTGAATCTTTGTGGTTGGGGTTGAATGGCATTGCCATGAGCCAATCTCTGCATGTCTGCCTATTGAGAGAAACGAGACCGAAAACATCTGGCATGCACCTGCTCAATTTTGTCATCTTTATATCAACAAGCTCAGAGTGACTTTCAAATATTTTTCAGTTCCCATCCCACCAACAACCAGCGAGTGGCTATGGAGTAACTCTACTCACATTTACATCCAGCTGACGGGCTGGGAAGAGAACGGCTGCGAGATCAACGGCTGGGAAGTGGACTACAGGGAACTGGGCACTATAGTGTGGCATCGTGCCACTAACAAAATCGTTAGTATCTTCTCTGATACACTAGTTGCTAAACTAGTTGCATTAAGCGTCGGGTGGCCGGGTGGTTTGGGCATCGGCTTCTCATGCGAGAGGTCCGAGGTTCGAATCCGGTCGGCGTTTACCAATGATTTTTTTTTTTTTTTTTTTTTTTATTGAAACTGACACGTTTGGCTACATCACCTACAACATCCGTGATGTCAGCCCATAACACCGGGTGAACTTGGTGCCACGTCAGCGCTTCCCTTCGGTCGTGCCGGCTACACTGAACTGGACGGAAAACACAAACTATATACATAGCCGTTTCGACCGACATTTCATTCAGTGCGGTGGTACCAACCCGGGCGGGTTGAACCCTACCACCTAGTAATATAAGAAGGGAGTCATATCCCTTTTTTTTCAGTCCCTTGAGTCAGATTTTTTTCTGACGAAAAAATTTATGTGCATACTCGTACCTACACCTGCTGCTTCACCGTTCGGAACCGGTGTAAAACTGTAGGTCCCTTCCCTTGCCCCTTACTAGGTTGCTCAAATTGTAGCCGACTGGGTTGGTACCACCGTACTGGATGTAAGATGGCCGCATAGAAGCCTCGGTTGTGTTCTCCTCTAGTCCAGTATAGCCAGCAAATCAGGGAAGTCTCTGGTATGGCACCTACCTTCTCGGAGGTGATATTGGCTGGTCGGAGCATGTGCTTTGGCCCCTCCAACTCAGTCAACCATACCGGATTATTCTCTGTTCCCGCTACCGTGGCGCGGTCGGGTCGTTAACATCGCCGTGCCAATCGTGAAGTACGCAAGCAGCCAGTGGTACCACAATTTGGGAGGGTTGTGTACCATCGAGTAAAGTAAGAAAAAGCGCATCATCATCAGCCCGTATCGGCGCACTGCTGGACATAGGTCTCTTCCAAGGCACGCGGTCTTCCGCTCTTCTCATCCATCCACTCCCGGCTAGCTTTTTAGGTCGTCTGTGCACCTAAGCTTCCGTACATTTGCTTTTAAAGTTGCCTCAATTCGAGCACCCGCCTACCCCCAGCGTTTGTCGTGTCTGCGAAAGATGTGCCCAGCCCACTGTCACTATAGCTTGCAAATTTTCTTAGCAATGTCGACAACGTTACGGATTTTATCGATGAAAGAAATGCCTAGGATTGCTCTTTCCATAGCTCGCTGAGCGAATTTAAACTTGTGAACTTGGCCCACCGTCTGGGTTCACGTTTCAGTTCCGTACCTACGTCATTACTGGCAGAACGCTCTGATTAAAGACCTTCGTCTTTAAAAGCGCATTTTACATACATTACACATTGTTACATATTTATCAAAGTCCCATGATAAATTTAGGGGTGTACGTCGCCAGATTTTTGTACTGTGTGGGGCCCGTACTTAAAAAGAATAGCCCCACTGCATCTCTCACCGTCGCATGTCGTAAAAGTCTACTAAGGGATAAGGAAATTCGTCAGCCTCGGTAGCTCAGTGGTGCGATCAGTCGACTGTTGTCAAGCAACCCTGAGCGCGGTCAGTGCTTGGATGGGTGACGGCTCGACCGTTGGAGGGTGACCCTGGTTCGGATTCCACGTTAAACTGTAGTTCCCTTCCCTTCTTACCTTACCAGGTGGTAGGGTTTAACCCGCCCGGGTTGGTACCACCGCACTGAATGAAAGGTCGGTCGAAACGGCTATGTAAATAGTTCGTGTTTTCCGTCCAGTTCAGTGTAGCCGGCACGACCGAAGAGAAGCACTGCCGTGGCACCAAGTTCACCCGGTGTTATGGGCTGACTGTCAGCCTGACATCACGGATGTTGTAGGTGATGTAGCCAACCGTGTCAGTATCCATAAAAAAAAAACCAATAGCCCGAGCTGATGAATGGTCAGTTCTTTGTCAGTAATGAATGATTGGTTTGATTTCAGTCCTACTCAGACATGGGCACTGGCTGGAGTCACGTCGGCGGGCACTTTTCACCGGGCACCATCAAGATGTTGCCCAAGTCTTTCGCCGTGGGTGACTTGCAGCCAGCACAGTGGTACCAGCTGAAAGTCACTGCGAGAAACGAGGCTGGCGGTGTCACGACTGTGTACAATTATGCTACTAAGACTGCAGATGGTGGTAAGATCAATGATATTATAAGTTAAAAGGAGGTGGATAGGTTATCTGAGCTCCCAAGCGGCACATTAAATACAAGACCACAGTCCTGTCTGAAGTTAGTCGCTCACCAACTAAGCACGCGTTCGGACCGCTAACCACGAGCCGCTAACACATCGAAAATGCCGTCGTGTGTAATGAGATTCTGCACTAATTCTAATAATTGGAATAAGACTATTCGAGTCGGCGCATCACTTATAGTTCTTCCTCTCAACTTTTCAAGGACGTGCCATGTGTGAGCACTGAATGTCATATAGATAGCCTATCTTTCCTAAAATATCATTGGGTAAGATGGTGTGATGAAATTAAATTAATTTTATTAAAAAAAAATATTCTGAGGTGCCACGCAGCCAGTGTGCTGGGTACCGCGGGGGCGACGACGATCGAATTATAGAAAGTTCTTTGCTCGGACTCTTGATATCAAGGTCGGAGGTTTGAATCCGGTCGACATGCACCAATGCGTTTACGAGTATGCGTACACGTCCATAAAAAATGTTATCTCCATATAACTCTATATAAAAAGCCAATATCACCTCCGAGAAGGTAGTTGTAATATCGTATACTTCCCTTTGGCTTGCTGGCTATACTGTGCTAGAGGAAAACACGCGCCGAGGCTTGCGGCAATCTTATTTCCACAGTACGGTGGTAACAGTCCAGTCGGCTACAATTTGAGCCTACCACCTAGTAAGGGGCAAGGGAAGGGACCTACACCGGTTGCGAACGGGAAAGCAGCAGCTGTAGGTATGCACGTACATGTTTCCGTCAGACGAAACTCCTTAGTATAAGCAGAAGCTAACGCCCAGATCCGTCTGCCACCCGCCGCTTAAATGTGACGTAAATAAATAGTATTGTTACCGACGGAACGATCGACAAATAAAATTATCCGTTAAAATCCGTTGAAGACCGTTAGAATACGTTACTGAATACAATGGCTCACTTCTTTCCAGCCGTTGCTTCTTGGAACAGCGTCACCACTCGCTCCATTCAGCCAGCAGCAGTATAAATAGAGGTCCCGTAACGGTCAAACCGGCATTGCAATTTTCACAAGCGCGTCGAACACTGAGAGAGCTCTGCTGGCTGTGTGGGCGAGTGTGAGCACGAGCAACGGCGTGAAGGAGAGACTGTGCCTTTTGCTGATAATATTTCGAGTTTTCGTTCACCTTTCCACCGACACCTACATAAATACAGTCCACCTGAACAGTTTTAGACGGTCCCGTGTCGATTTGGTCAACGCCGCATCGAGTCGGGATGGGACGCGTCGTTTTCATTGGTCCAATCGAGCCGGATCTACAGCAAGAAAAGTGAAATAAACTGTAAATAGTGAAAACTTCGAACTTATTGTGCGATAGACTTTTCCAGACTACGAGATTGCAATCAAGTGAGTGACTGTCGATGTGTTACGCAGACTGAGTGTGAGTGAAGCGCCTAGCAACCGATATCGCACCACGCAATACCGCGAGGCCGCCGCGTCCGGTTCAAGGCCACTCCCCGCCCGCAAAGGAGTAAATACGCACGCGCGGGAGCGTATCGCATCTTAGTGTCAAGTTCGATTGAAGATGGTCAACACCCGATCAGGTGCCGTGACGAATGGAGACCAGAGCTCAGATACGCCGCTAGACTCCGGTCAGACCACCGGAGAGGATTCCTCGCAGCTGACGAGTTCACCAGCCTCCATAACGCCGCACACGTACACGCAAGAGGTACCAACGAGCCAGGTACCACCCAGATCCGTTAAGTCAGTACGGACCACTGCCAGTATGGCAAGAAGGAGAAAGGAAGCAGAGCTAGCCGCAGCGAAGCGACTAGCTGAGATAGAGAAGGAGATCGTGAGAAAAACTCTCGAAGTAGAATTGGCAGCAATCGACGATGAGGAGCAAGATGAAAATTGGGCGCCTTCGAGTTCGTCATGCCGTGACCCATCCGTCCTCAGAGTTGAAGAGTGGTTAAATAAGGAAAATAAGGACGACGACGTTCGTGCCGATATCAAGCAGTTAGATGCACCCGCCGCCGGACAGTCACCGGAGGAGCATGAGCATCACGGGTTATCCGCACCGGTTGTCGTTACACCGCCAGGCGCAACAGACTCTGCACAGCCGCTAGAGAAGCCAGCGCGTCAAGAACCACCCTCTACACAGCGGGGGGAGCCGGCACAGATAAGCGATATTCAGCTGCTGGCCAAGGAGATAGCTAACCTACAACAAGCGCCGCCCTACGATCGTCGACTACTGGAACTCCCCACATTCTCAGGAAATGCTTCGGAATGGCTGTCCTTCAAAGCAGCCTACAATGAGACTTGCCAGAAGTTAACTGATTCGGAGAACACTTCTCGGTTACGCCGCAGCCTCCAGGGAGAAGCGAAGAAAGCCACAGCATCGCTCCTCATCGCAGCCGCGAACCCTTCAGAAGTAATGAAGACTCTCGAAAGGAAATTCGGGCGTCCCGACGACATCGTAGCCGGAGAATTACGTATATTAAGAGATTTGCCACGAATCACGGACGCCGCCTCTGCAAGTGTTCACACCTTCGCGTGCAGCATTCAAGCAACAGTAGCTGCACTACAGGCACTAGAACGAGAAGAATACTTGCGAAACCCTATATTGGCTCAAAGTATTAAAGCGAAGATGGCACCGCTTCAAAGAGGATGGATTGAATACGCAACAACCCATGAGAAGTCACCTGTACCGGAAATCGTCAAAATTTGTGAATTTCTCAACCTTGAAAGCGACCGGCTTCAACAATATTGGTGCCTGGATACATTACAACTTAGCGCCATAAACTCGAAATCAGCCAGTACTACGAGTCAGGCGAACACACGCAACACAGGAAAATACAGCGGAGTCCACGCTGCCGACTCTACAAGATCTATGGAATGCACATATTGTCGTAAAGGGAATCACGCTTTATATAAATGTGAACTCTTTTCAACTACCGACGTAGATGAGAGATGGAAATTCGTGAAACAAGAAAAGCGATGCTTCAGGTGCCTGAACCGAAATCACGCGAAAATTAACTGTAAACGCCGAAATGTCTGCGGCGTTAACGGCTGTTTGTATAAACACCATTCTTTATTGCATCAAAACAATACTGACCGTGAATCACAGACCTCAGCAACAAGAGTCGAGCCGGCGGCGGCACTTGAAACGACCTCCAACGCGGCCGTCGCACAGCCGGTGACGCACTCGGGAGACGTTATGAAAACATGCGCGGGAACAAACAAAAGGGCATTGTTGAAAATACTACCAGTAACTGTTCACGGAGATAATGGGAGCGAACGAACATTTGCTATGCTAGATGATGGAAGTACCATAACACTTATGAAAAATAAATTGGCAGATAAAATTGGTGCTCCAGGACCACGAGACCCGCTCACACTTGCAGGAATAACATCAACCTGTACGTACTCCAAATCCAGACGAGTAAATATATCAATTTCTGGGTCATCGGGCAAAAGGTTCGAGCTGAACAACGTGAGAACGGTAGATAAATTACCGATGACAACACAGTCATTCAAACAAAGCGATCACCCGTACCTACTTGACATACCGATTGAAAGCTACGAGGACTCTGAGGTCGGCATTCTCATCGGACAGGACAATTGGTTTCTTCTGCTATCCGAGAAGACACGAGTTGAAAGGAAAGATCTACCTGTAGCGTCGCTGACACCGCTTGGATGGGTGGTGCATGGCTGTACTTCCTCCGTATCAGCTGCTCGTGTAAACTTCGTGGGACACATACACACTGAAGAGACGCTCGGCGAAATGATAGAGAATTATTTCCGTCTGGAGAACATTGGTATAGTCGCGAAGGAAAGAAAGAGGCCGCAAGATGCACGAGCAATAGAGATACTTCAATCAACCTGCCGACGAATTGAACAACGTTGGGAGACCGGACTTTTGTGGAAAGAGGATCAAGTGGAGATGCCACCCAGTTATAAAAGTACTTTAAAGAGACTTCGCACCATTGAGAATAAGATGGACAAAGACAAACAATTTGGAGAAGCATACGTGTCACAAATGAATTCACTCATAGAAAAAGGCTATGCAGTGCCTTGTCCGCCGTCGGACTCCCCGAAGAAATGGTACCTACCACATTTTGCCGTGACCAACCCCAATAAACCGGGAAGAATACGGATTGTGTTTGACGCCGCTGCTACAGTCCAGAGTACGTCACTAAACGACAAGCTGTTAACAGGACCAGACCTTTTGCAATCGCTAACGGGAGTCATCTTCAGATTTCGAGAAGGAAGATACGCAGTATCTGCAGATATAAAGGAGATGTTTCTCAGAATTATAATGAGAAAAGAAGACAGAACAGCACAACGTTTTCTTTGGCGTGGTTGGGAGCGTCATTCACCACCTGTGGAGTACGAAATGGCGTCAGTTATATTTGGAGCGGCGTCCTCACCTACCACAGCGAATTTTGTGAAAAACCTCAACGCCGAAGAGTTCGTCAAGACTTACCCGGAAGCAGTCCGGGCAATAAAAGAGAACCACTACATGGACGACTACTTGGGAAGTTACGAAGATGAAGAAACTACCACGAGGATAGCTAAACAAGTAGCGAAGATCCACGCCAGCGGAGGCTTTCAGTTGACGGCGTGGGCATCAAACAGTAAAAATGTTCTTGATGCAGTCGACGAGTCACAGTCACAGGTGACATGCAGCGATCGTAACCTCGACCTTCAGAGAGCACAAGAGAAGACCCTGGGACTGCGGTGGGATCCTCGCGACGACACCTTGGGCTTCAACCTCACTATGGCCCGTGTGCCGGCAGATATAGCAGATGGCAGCAGAATACCTACGAAAAGAGAAATGTTGAGTGTTGTGATGTCCGTATTTGACCCGCTCGGACTGCTCGCACCCATCGTCGTGCAAGGAAAAATATTGCTACAAGAGGTGTGGAGGACTGGCATCGCATGGGATGAAAAGCTCGCCGGACGTGAAGCGACGAAATGGCAGAATTGGATAAAAAAATTGCGTCTGTCATGGAACTGCAGAGTACCAAGATATTACGGTATCATCAACGAAGAGACGTCATTACACTTACACACGTTTGTTGACGCGAGCGAAGCCGCGTACGCCGCAGCAAGTTACTTACGTATCGAGCGACAAGATGGATCGGTGATTACAGCGCTAGTAGCTAGCAAGTCCAGAGTTACACCGCTGCGCCCCACTTCTATTCCCCGCTTAGAACTGCAAGCAGCGGTATTGGGCAGCCGTCTCGCTCACACAATACAACAGGAACATCGCATGAAGATAACAAAGAGATACTTCTGGACTGATTCGAAAACTGTGTTATCCTGGATCAACAGTGATGCCCGCATGTACAAAGCGTACGTTTCGCATAGATTAAGCGAAATTGATGAATTGACCAAAACAAAGGAATGGCGTTGGGTACCTACACAGTATAACGTAGCCGATGACGCAACGCGTGATATGGAGCAGCTGACTAGTGAACACAGATGGTTTCAAGGCCCTGCATTCCTACGGGAAGGTCACACGCACTGGCCTAGTACGAAGATTGCGTCACCCGAGAGTTCAATGAATGAATTAAGAAAAGAATATACTGCCATTGTATTTGACACGGCCGTGCGACCGAGTCCCGACCTACCCGACGTTGGAAGATTTTCATCATGGTTACGACTGATTAGAACAACTGCCTACGTACTCCTCTTCGTGGAAAAATTGAAACGTAAACATCAGGGCGGACTCGACCAGCGACACTACCAGAATGCCGAAAATCTATGGATAAAACGAGCACAAGAAGACTCCTACGCAGTTGAACTTGCATGCCTACAAGCGGGCAGACACGTGGAACGCAGCAGTCGGCTAGCCCGCCTCGAGCCAGTCATCGATTCGGCCGGAATCATTCGCCTGCGGGGACGAGCGGGGCGCGCACCTGACGTTACAACTGCAACTAATGAGCCTGTTATATTGGATGGAAAACATCGATACACTCGACTTCTGGTGCATCACTATCACGTCCAGGCTCACCACGCGAACCCAGAAACTGTGGTGAATATGCTTCGTACCAAATACTGGATTGTGCTGCTGCGACCCACTGTCCGGGCCGTCGCGCACAACTGCCAGCTCTGCCGCTTGCGCCGGGCAACCACTCAACTGCCTCCGGCGGGCGACTTGCCGCTCGCTCGCCTAAGTCATCACCACCGCCCGTTCACCCACTGTGGAGTGGACTACTGGGGCCCGATGGACGTGGCCGTCGGAAGGCGCCGGGAGAAGAGGTACTGCGCGCTGTTTACGTGTCTCGTGACGCGCGCGGTACACCTCGAGTTGGTGAACAGCTTGACCACTGACTCAGCCATTTGCGCTCTGCGCCGTCTAATGGCGCGCAGGGGCTCTCCAGCGATCATCTACTCCGACAACGGCACTAACTTTCGTGGTGCCGACGCCGAACTGCGCCGTGCTTGGGATGAAGTCGACGTGGAAGCTATCAAGACCTTCTCTCTCAACCGAGGCGTCGAGTGGAAGTTTATGCCGCCGAGCGCGCCGCACATGGGGGGATGCTGGGAACGCCTGGTGCGGTCAGTGAAGACCGCTCTCCGCGTCACTCTACACGAACGAGCCCCGCGGGAGGAGGTCCTCGTCACCCTGCTCTGTGAGGTTGAGCACACTGTAAACGCTCGGCCGCTCACACACGTTTCAGTGGACCCGGAGGATCCTGAGGCACTCACACCCAACCACTTCCTGCTGGGCAGCGCTTCGGGTGTGCCTACTCCTGGCACGTTTGATGATCGAGACTTGGTGCGCCGTCGGGAGTGGCGCGCCACTCAGCGACTTGCCGACATCTTCTGGACGCGCTGGGTGCGCGAATACCTGCCGACGCTTCTACCCCGTCCGCATGTGGGAGATGGCCGTCCTGACCTGCAACCTGGGGACCTCGTCATCATTGTGGATGCGAATCTGCCGCGCAACGTTTGGCCGCGCGGCGTCGTGGAGCGAGTACACCCAGGTGGAGACGGGCGCGTGCGCGTCGTGGACGTGCGTACAACAGGCGGCGTGCTACGCAGACCTTCGAGGAAGATCGTCCGTCTTCCAGTAGAAAGAGTCGTCGAGGAACCTGATTCGACGACTGGGGGGAGGATGTTACCGACGGAACGATCGACAAATAAAATTATCCGTTAAAATCCGTTGAAGACCGTTAGAATACGTTACTGAATACAATGGCTCACTTCTTTCCAGCCGTTGCTTCTTGGAACAGCGTCACCACTCGCTCCATTCAGCCAGCAGCAGTATAAATAGAGGTCCCGTAACGGTCAAACCGGCATTGCAATTTTCACAAGCGCGTCGAACACTGAGAGAGCTCTGCTGGCTGTGTGGGCGAGTGTGAGCACGAGCAACGGCGTGAAGGAGAGACTGTGCCTTTTGCTGATAATATTTCGAGTTTTCGTTCACCTTTCCACCGACACCTACATAAATACAGTCCACCTGAACAGTTTTAGACGGTCCCGTGTCGATTTGGTCAACGCCGCATCGAGTCGGGATGGGACGCGTCGTTTTCAAGTATTCTTGTATATTTTCAGAGGAAATCGGTCCCCCGACTGACTTTGTGGACCTCAATATGCTGGTGATCATATGCAGCTCAATACTACTTGTCCTGTGCACTCTCACGTGCATCTACATCATCGTACGGAGACATAAGTAAGTGGCATGGCACCTACCTAACAAGTTGACACATATAGTGTTGCGTTGCATATTTTTGTTTTAGTAGGTACCTACTAAGCATGTAGAGTCTTTTCATTTTACGAAGGCACGAGGGGTACGAGGTAGGAAGTGGTGCGAGAGGCGACCGCGCGGAGCTCAGTAGAGAACGAACCCGGTGCCCGGTCGGTACACACGTTCTACACTTCTCCGCATCGCTCCGTCGAACCGAGTCGTTCCCTACTGAGCTCCGCGCGGTCTCACACCACTTCCTACCTCATACCCCACGTGCCTTCGTAAAATGAAAACACTCTACTCGCTTAAAGCCGAAATAAAGAACAAAAAAATACGTCCCGACCAGGATTCGAACCTAGACCTCTGGCACGAGCGAGCCGCCAACGAGGTTTCGAACAGTTGCATCTTCTACACAATTTCGCCACCGGGTCAATAACGAAGTCTCTCCAAATATCGAACAGTTGCATCCTCTATAGTGCGTCACAATCTCCTGCGTTCTCGGTGATTTTAGTTCCACTGGGCCAATTTTGAGATTTCATTACAAAATATGTCAAAAATTTCAGACACATCCAGCTGACCGAGTACCGAGACTCTATAGCAACGGACTACAAGTCGGAAAGTGGTAACCTGACTTCCAACGCGTCACAGAGCAACATGTGCAGCAACGTAAAGGAGCCGCAACACAACGTGCAACACAACGTGCAACATAACTGCAACAGACTCTACAGCACGCCTATTAACGTTAGGAAGAATAGTAATAAAAGTGGTGAGTTTTTTTTATAGAAAGCGTGACATGTGGCCCCGCGCACCCATGTCGCCCATGGACATACGGTCGTACGCGAAGTTGCGAATGCAATGCCGCCGGCCTGACAGGTGCCTATTAACGCCTCTCTTGAAGGACCCGAGACTACACTTGGGGAGAAATATGTGGGCAGGGAGAGTGTTCCCGAGTTTACCAGCTCTGTGGAGGAGCGTGAAATATGGCCCCGACCCACCCATGACGCTCATGGACATTCGGTCGTACGTGGTGGTTGCGAATGCCATGCCGGCCTGACAGGTGCCTATTAACGCCTCTCTTGAAGGACCCGAGACTACACTTGGGGAGAAATATGTGGGCAGGGAGAGTGTTCCCGAGTTTACCAGCTCTGTGGAGGAGCGTGAAATATGGCCCCGACCCACCCATGACGCTCATGGACATTCGGTCGTACGTGGTGGTTGCGAATGCCATGCCGGCCTGACAGGTGCCTATTCACGCCTCTCTTGAAGGACCCGAGACTACACTTGGGGAGAAATATGTGGGCAGCGAGAGCGTTCCCGAGTTTACCAGCTCTGTGGAGGAGCGTGAAATATGGCCCCGACCCACCCATGACGCTCATGGAGAGGAGCGTGAAATATGGCCCCGACCCACCCATGACGCTCATGGACATACGGTCCTACGCGAAGTTGCGAATGCAATGCCGCCGGCCTGACAGGTGCCTATTAACGCCTCTCTTGAAGGACCCGAGACTACACTTGGGGAGAAATATGTGGGCAGGGAGAGCGTTCCCGAGTTCACCAGCTCTGTGGAGGAGCGTGAAATATGGCCCCGACCCACCCATGACGCTCATGGAGAGGAGCGTGAAATATGGCCCCGACCCACCCCATGGACATACGGTCCTACGCGAAGTTGCGAATGCAATGCCGCCGGCCTGACAGGTGCCTATTAACGCCTCTCTTGAAGGACCCGAGACTACACTTGGGGAGAAATATGTGGGCAGGGAGAGCGTTCCCGAGTTTACCAGCTCTGTGGAGGAGCGTGAAATATGGCCCCGACCCACCCATGACGCTCATGGAGAGGAGCGTGAAATATGGCCCCGACCCACCCATGACGCTCATGGACATACGGTCCTACGCGAAGTTGCGAATGCAATGCCGCCGGCCTGACAGGTGCCTATTAACGCCTCTCTTGAAGGACCCGAGACTACACTTGGGGAGAAATATGTGGGCAGGGAGAGCGTTCCCGAGTTTACCAGCTCTGTGGAGGAGCGTGAAATATGGCCCCGACCCACCCATGACGCTCATGGACATTCGGTCGTACGTGGGGGTGGCGAATGCCATGCCGGCCTGACAGGTCCCTATTCACGCCTCTCTTGAAGGACCCGAGACTACACTTGGGGAGAAATATGTGGGCTGGGAGAGTTTTCCCAAGTTTACCAGCTCTGTGGAGGAGCGTGAAATATGGCCCCGACCCACCCATGACGCTCATGGACATTCGGTCGTACGTGGGGGTGGCGAATGCAATGCCGGCATGACAGGTGCCTTTTCATGCCTCTATTGAAGGACCCGAGACTACACTTAGGGGGAAATATGTGGGTAGGGAGAGCGTTCCAGAGTTTCCCCGTTCTGTGGAGGAAAAATCTGCAGAGCCGATGGGTACGCATCCGTGGTATGTTCAGCTTATAGAGATACAATCCCTGCCCAGTGCGCGTTGTGCGGAAGTGGAAAAGGGACGGCAGGATTGCGTTGAAACAGCTACCCCGAGCCTTCTCCATGGAATAAGCGATAGGGAATAAGAAATAGAACACACTAATAAGGCACCGACATCTCCAGATTCGAAGAAAATAATGTGTATCAGACGGACAGACAGACACGAGAGTGATCCTATAAGGGCTCCATTTAATTTCCTCTTTTGAGTGACGAAATAACAAGAAACCGGCAAAGTGCGAGTAGGACTCACGCACCGAGGGTTCAGTCACAATGTCATTGGCCGGTTTTTATTATTTATTTAACTTTAGAGTTTACACTATAATAACACCAACTTTGACGCTTGTATGTGCACCTTGGTTCTTTTAGCGCATATTACTAGATAATATGGGGGGGTTCGCTGTTAATATGTGGTCACTAGACTCAATGGGCGGCGGTTGTTCTCTACAAATTTGTTTCTCTTTCAGAAATGTACGAGATTAGTCCGTATGCTCAGTTCGCGGTCGGCTTTAGAACCTTCGGCCACATCGACAATCAGGACCAGCCTGGCTTCGTCAAGAGTAAGCAGACTTGCTACAACACAGGTACGTAAACATAATATATTTATTCATTTTTTAATCATATATTATTACATATGCTCCGACCAGGCAATATCACCTCCAAGAAGGGTCGGAAAGTACCTCCACCTCCATATGTACCGTGTGGGGCCGGTACTTTAAAAGAATAGCCTCACTGCATCTCTCCCCGTGTATGTCGTAAAAGGCGACTAAGGGATATGACCCCTTCTTATATTACTAGGTGGTAGGGTTTAACCCGCCCGGGTTTGTACCACCGCACTGAATGAAAGGTCGGTCGAAACGGCTATGTCGAGGGCTATGTATATAGTTTGTGTTTTCCATCCAGTTCAGGGTAGCCGGCACGACCGAAGGGAAGCACTGACGTGGCACCAAGTTAACCCGGTGTTATGGGCTGACATCACGGATGTTGTAGGTGATGTAGCCAACCGTGTCAGTTTCCATATAAACCATACCGCGGAGACTTATCTTTGGATTGCTGGCTATACTGGACTAGAGGAGAACACAGCCGAGGCCGCTATGCGGCCGTTTTACGTCCAATATGATGGTATCCACCTAGTCGGCTACAATTTTAGCCACCTAGTAACGAGCAAGGGAAGGGACCTACAGTTTTACACCGGTTCCGAACGGTGACGCAGCGGGGGTAGGTATTCGATCCTCGGACCTCGCGATCAAGCGTTCAAGCCAAGATCGGGCCGACCACCAGCCGATCTACGAGGCTACGATCTACGAACTGGACGGAAAACACGAACACCTGTTATATTTTCATAGTCGTTTCGACCATCTGTTCATTCAGAAACCACTCAGAAGACTTTCTGGCAACACTAGGCCACCTGCCCGCGCATATTCACTTCAATTCTATGGGCAGAGATGGGCAGTGAGTGACGGACGAAATCAACCACCCACTTACTATGGTAAGGTAAAGTCCTACAGCTACGCATGAAATCCTAACCACGAAGAAACTCCTGAATGAACTTATCAATCTAGTGAAAACATGTTTTGTTTTGTTACAGAAACAAGTTTTCAAATGTGTTCGGAGTCTGAGGACAGTGACAGCATTTCCAAGTCGACAACACTTAAAAGTGTACCGGGAAGTAAGCACAACCCCTAGCATGTTTAACCTGGAGATCTTAAAGTGTAACGGGAATTAAGCACAAGCCCTAGCACTAAAGCCTGGGGATCTTAAAAGTGTACCGGGAATCAAGCACAAGCCCTAGGACCTATAACCTGGGGATTTTAAAAGTTAACCGGGAATTTACCTTAAGACTTCGCACCTATAACCTGGGGATCGTAAAAGTGTCTTGGGTTGGGAAGTAGGCACAAGCCCTAGTACCTATAACCTGGGAATCTTAAAAATATACCGGGAAGTAACCACAAGACCCAGCATAACCTGGCGATCTTCAAAATGCATGTTATGTAGGTAGTTTTTCATAAATTCTCCTTGTTTCAGAATCCTGCCGAGTGCCACATCACAGATAGCCAGTGAAATAACTTAGCTTCTAACAATTTACTTATATTCTTGCTTTAAAATAATTTGTGTATATATTCACATTTCTTAACTTTGTAACATTTAACATAACTGCCAAAATAAAAATAGCAACCGAATTATTTTATTATTTAAAAACCACAGAGCATCAAATGCGCGGTAGGTATTTGATGCTCTGTGTTAAAAACATTATAGGTAGGTACGTAAGTTTTTATAATACTATATTGTTTTAGAGCAAGAATGCAAGTATAACACGACCACGTTAAAATCATGATCTACCTTTGTAGCCAGGACGCAGTGGAAATTAATTGTGAATTAAATATTTTTGCACTGCTGCATACTGGCTGCGGTCGGCGATCTGTTAAAGCCAGGGTCTGATTTTAATGTAGCCGTGTTCTATCTAAGTTAGGCAAGGATTATGGTGGCCCTTTGAAAATATGTCGTTGGTAAAATGTTCAGTGTTCAGTATATTTTAGATATTATTTATTTACTAAGTAAACTATTATTAGTTTATCATACGTTAATGTTAGTTTTGGTTAATTTAATGCATAGAAAGCAGGAAATACTTACAAATTTATAGCCGTTTCGACACCCGTAGTTCATAAAATGTGTTGGTGTCGATTTGGTGGGATTCCATCTTATCTACAGCCCAGCAAGAAAGAGTATTCCAAGGATGGCGATTGAACTCATTGAGTCTACCTGGCAACACTGCGATTATAGAATTTTGTTATAATGTTGTTTTCTTTCTTGCTGGTAGGCAGGTAGGTACTGGCCAAACTCTAGTGAAATTGAGAAAATTCAAATTTAAAATTCGAAACACTGGAAAATATCTTTAGTTTATTTTACCCAAGGGTCACCATAATTGTTGATTAGAGGTTTTAAAAACCAAATACTTAGCATTAGAACTAATAAAGGAGTAATGTAATTTTTAGTCCAATTTTACAATGTTTTAGCCCAAGTACGATAATATCTTTGAGAAGACTGACGTTTCATTATAAATTTACTTCCAATTATTTGTAAAACTTTCTATATCATTTATTTTAAATGTAAATTAAAGTTAGAAAAAAAAAACTCTTGCGTTTTATTGACTTCCCCGCAACACAATATGAATGTTTCTGGAACACCAGATTATGTAGTACGTAAATAATTCTTGAAAAGATTTTTCGGAACTGTTCCTGTCTACGTCAGGCACTTGCGGAGTGAGTATTGTTGGGTGATCTGGGTAATGCGTAAAATTACTTACATACGGATCCACCCATATGAAAGAAAGAAATGATAAATTAGGTGGATTCGAAACTAACTAATGATGACAGACCCTTGTTTGTGACCATTGAAGGTGATTTTCAATGTCGGCCCTGAGTCAGCAACTGAACTGAGTGAAAAACGGACTATTTTCATAGCCGCTTCGATTAGACGGACCTTTATTCAGTGCGGTGGTATCAATCCGGACGGGTTAATCTCTAATGCTGAGTAACGTAAGGAAAGGGACCTACAATTTCACGTGAAATCCGAATCACGACTAATCACGACTACATCCAAAGTCGTTGTTTATAGTACACCAAAGCAAATGCACACATCAGCGTTTACGTGTCCACTGCTGGACATATCCCTCTCTAATTTTTCTCCAGTCCTCCCGTCCTTCAGCGGTAAAGAACGATTGAATGCCTCCGAAGTACTTTATGTCGTCGTCTCACCCGATGGGTGGTCTTTCCAAACTCCATTTCCCTGTCCACGGCCACTAGTGTAGGACCCGTTTCCTTCAAAGGTCGTCGTTTCGTCGACTGAGGTGCCCAGCTCACTGCCGTTTGACATTATGCACCCGGTGTCCAATATCTATAAAAACAATTGTGCGTGAGCTAAGCCCGCTGGGCTTTGGTCAGATTGCAAGACTGTCCATCCTGTTCATAGGACGTTTGAAAATCTCGAGGTTGAAGGATTCAGGGAACACACTTGCCGGCAGATTAGTTTGACTCTGAAGATTGAGCCACTAGATACTCTAATTTTTCACTCTAGACTTAAATTACGAGGGAATTCAGGCAGTCAGATACCAGAAGTCTGTAAAAATGAATATTGTGTTGGAGAAATAGGTCTAGGTAAGAAAAACTATCATTAATTTCATGAAAACCTTTTATTAGCTTAAAAGTAATATTAAAATGTACCTAGGCATTTATAATTTCTAATTGTCACTGTTGCTGTTGTCTGATACTGATTCTGATTTTATGTTAAATTCTTCAATTTCAACATTTTCAAATCGCAATGAGTTTTGTTTTGCCGGATTCGTGTGACCAGATTCCCGCTCGTGCGTGTAGTTGTACTTGCCCAATCTCATGTCTATTAATATATTATTAATATAGGACTTGGCCTGGAGTACAGCGCCCTCGTTTCTTGTAGCCCTTAATTCTGAAGCCACGTACTGGCCGTATATGTCAAATTCATCTTTGGATTCGTCCGTTTGCATTTTCGCACGTTTAACAATTTTAAATATTTCGCTTAGATTGTCGCCAACTTTTCGTTTTTCCGTCTTTTGGCTGCTCGAAGATTGCGGAGGAGATTGCGGCGGTGGAGAAGGGCTGGACGGCGTTAGGGGCCGCTCAGTTTCCGAGCGGTAATTTTTTTCGTTCACCTGTAATATATCGAGGACATTTTAATGTTAATTGTTTTCTTCAATTCTTCAATTCGAGGACGAGATACCGCGCAAGAGGGCCGACAGGCTTGCCACCTCTCACCTTGACACGGTCCTTCCACCGAATCGTGCAGCAGGTGGGTCTCTGTGCCTTACTTGCTGCTTGATAGTTATCGTGTTCGAATAGTTTGCTAAACGTGGTGGTCGATGTTGTGTTGCAATTTTCTAGAGTTCTTGCAGCACAACATCGATTACCAGTGTAGGATTAGCAGTCCAGAGGAGAAGGAAAGGGAGTCCGTGTTCCGTTGCGGACGGGCATGGGCGGCGGCGTTGCCTAGTGACGGGGTGGAGGGGGGCGGTGTGCGGTGGCGTGCGGAGCTGTGTGGGTGTGGTAGAGGTATACCTATGAATGAATGGCCTTATCGCCCCACCGCACGCTTCCCCTCTGTTCTGTCGCAAGGTTCTGTCTGATGAAAATGCTTAATTTTAGCTGGACGAAGGAAAAACAAATTTGTTTCTCTCCCTGGGAATGTGTAACTTCCTGCTTGCTGGAATTCTTATAAAAATAAAAATCTATGTTTTAAAATGTAAGTAGGTACCTCAACTAACAAATACAATAGTGCTCCATCACCGAAGTCGCCCGCAAAAATTAATGCAAAATAAAATAAGTAGGTAGGTAGTCGAAATAAACCGAAGAATTCCGCGAAAACGATAAAAACCTAAACCGCAAATCTAACCTGACCTAGAGTGTTTTAATTTTACGAATGCACGAGGGGTACGAACTACGAGGTAGGAAGTGGTGCGAGAGGCGACCGCGCGGAGCTCAGTAGAGAAGTGGTAGAGAACGAACTCGATGCCCGGAACACACGTTCTACACGTCTCCGCGTCGCTCCGTCGAACCGAGTCGTTCCCTACTGAGCTCCGCGCGGTCTCACACCACTTCCTACCTCATACCCCTCGTGCCATCGTAAAATGAAAACACTCTACCTAATGAATAATACAAAGAAAATTTACTTCCAACAACAAATTGTCAAACACAAAATCCAAACCAATCAATTCTCCTACAACCTACTAGCACAATGCGAGCACAGAGGTTCTCGCACAGGAGAAATCCCTCTCGACTTCGCTTGTACTTGTATGTAAGGTAAAATCTTTGCCAAAACACACGAATACAGTCCTTTCATATATTACTCTAAATATATTAATATCTGATAGGTACTTATTACTTAATAAAGATAAAGAAAAACAAACTTTAGAATTAACATAACTCGAAATGTTATTCACAGCAAAGGACGCATAAGACATATAAATGCCGGATAAGGGCTTATCCCTTGTGTGGAGTCTCTTTTATAGGATTACACCAATTTTTTTTCGAATGTTTTCTCTTCTTGGGCATATTAATTAAGAAATATTTGCTTAGGTGCGATGAAATGATCGATGTATTTGTACACCGAGGCACAATACAAACTCTATTTTGTAAAGACATTTCTCGAATATATTATACAAAGCGCGCGCGCGCGACATGTAGGTAGGTACGAGTATATTCGAAACAAGGCGAGCAAGCGAGCGAGGAATGCACCGATGACGTCAGTACGTCACCGGTCATACATAGCACAGTCGGGCGCAGCGTGCTTGCCGCGCGCGCCTCCGGGCGCAGCGCGCCGCGCGCGTCTGGAGTCTGGAGTCTGGGCGCAAGTCAAAGTAACCTTGATACGAGAGCGCGTGGAATATTTTTACGAATCTCTGTGAAGTCGCTTTGAGTGCCAGAGAAATAATTGTTGATAGAGGTACCTACCTACCTAGCAAGACAACATACCAAGGTTGAGACTTGTTAAAAAAATTATACCTTTTTTCAAGCTCATTGTGTCCGTTTTATACAAATTATATTCACATATTGAAATAGTAATTATGCAGGGGTACATATGTGTAAATGTGCATAAACTAATGTCTTTTTTGTGTGCAAGTAACATTACCATTTTGCTGGACGTTGTCGTCACTCCCACCAGAAACTTAAGCGGATCATAGAACATCCATCGACATTTTTCTGAATCCGCATTCCCAGATCCTGCTGTTTTCGACGACAGCATCTTCTTTCTCTCTCTCGAAAATTGCGACCGCAACGTGTGCATTTTGTTTTCAATGTCCTTCCTTGGGATATCCAATGATTTCGAAATGTTATCCCACGCGTCACTCTTCTTCGCTTTATTCTTGTATTCTTTCATCGAACTATCCCATACAAAACGCTGCTTGTGATAGAGTTCTATTAATTTGAAAATCTTTTCGTTATCCCACACTATCTCCATGTTGCGAAGCGTCAAACGAACGTCCTTATACACATCCGTTGTGAAACTGACTGACTCATGCATGACTGCATCGAGCGGCGGGTGAGCGCCGCAACATGGCCGCACGCAACACATTGCGAAACAAAATGAAACACGGAGCGACCCATCGAGGCGAGCTGTTTACCGCAACATGTTGTATGTTAACGTTCCTGAAACACGTAGGTTCTTTTCTGAAACAGTGTTTGTAAACAAATGAATTTACCAACTATGTAAATTTTAGCAATCAAAGCAAAGTAAAAACAATACAAATATAAATTCTTTTGGTGCTTTTAGAAATAAATAAATTAAAAATGGTGTCGCCATCTCTACATCAAATGTGGAACAACTTTCTGCATCTGACTGTGGTCTGACTAAAATGGTTGATGCAATAGCTTCCTGATTATAGATGGCGCAAAAACATTTTCTTATCAAATTTAGGAAATTTATTATAAAACTTACAGATTATCCAGTTATTTATTAGCTAACTAAAAATTTTAAACACTATTTATTTTTACCCACCACCACCGTGAGTGAACTCTTTCTCGTCGTAAACAGCGCCATCTATGAGCTCGAACGCGCAACATATTCGTAACTGGTTCAAATCGCATTCAAATATTATAACAGGCAATAGAAATAACTAGTTTAATCAATACTAGGATAGATGGCGCAAAAACTATAACAGCGATGTTTTGAATACCTGAAATATTAAAAAAGCTGCCAAGTGCGAGCTGAACTCGCGTGGAGAGGGTTCCGTGCCATTCCGTTTTCCGTGATAACTTTGAGACTAAGGATTTTCGTTTATGTAGGTTTTACTCTAGGTAAACTATACAGAGGCCCCATATTCTCATTTTTTTTCGAAATTTTAGACTCAGGTAGTTTTGAAGATAAATGGGGGTTGTTGTTGCTTTGGTTTGGGTTTGGCTCTAGCCCTGCATACTAGGCCCACTTGGTTGTGGACCTTCGAGCATGATCGGGGGGTTTCTATAATATCTTTTTTTATTATTTTTTTATGGGCGTTCATTTACGCTATACGTCCGTGATTGAGTTATCAAACTCTATATTACGTACATACCAAATTTAATGTTTTTTCGTCCAGTAGATTCGGTGAAAATACGCTGTGTAAGATGGACAGACAGACAGACAGTCACAAGAGTGTTCCTATAAGGGTTCCGTTTTTCCTCTTTTTTTGTACGGAAACCTACAAAAAGCTTAATGACTAGAATGATTAGAAAGGACACCATTTCATTTTTAGCACAACTTCGTAGGTGTCTAAGGCCCACCAACACGAGTTTAAAGTTTAGTAGCGAGTTATGGATTTAAACGCGGTTCCCACAGTCAAAGGGTGCTAGCTTAAACTGGTTTAGCGAGTTAAACTGGTTTATTAATTAAATTTGTGTTGGTGCAAGTGGGCCTAAGGCCCACTTGCACCAACACAAATTTAATATATAAACCAGTTTAACTCGTTAAGCTAGCACCCGTTGACTGTGGGAACCGCGTTTAAATCCATAACTCGCTACTTAACTTTAAACTCGTGTTGGCGCAAGTGGGCCTTAGATGGGCATAAGTTTAGGGTCCCGTCGCAAAATGCGAAAAAAGGGACCCTTATGGAATCGCTCTGGTGTCTGTCTGTCTGTCGGTCACACGCAGATATCTCCGGATCTACTGAACCGATTTCGATGAAACTAACGCCAAATTACGTATAATTTTTGCCGCTTTTTTATGTAATCCGGTATGGGTGGCAGAGTCAGAGCGGCCAGAGCACATGCTCTGACTAGCCAATATCACCTCCGAGAAGGTAGGTGCCATACCGGAGACTTCCCTGGATTGCTGGCTATACTGGACAAGAGGAAAACACAACCGAGGCTGCCATGCGGCAATCTTACATCCAGTATCCAGTACGGTGGTACGACCCAGTCGGCTACAATTTGAGCCTACCACCTAGTAAGCGGCAAGGGAAGTGACCTACAGTTTTACACCGGTTCCGAACGGTGAAGCAGCAGGTGTAGGTATGCACGTAAATTTTTTCGTCAGAAAAAACTCATTGGTACACGCCGACTGGATTCGAACCTCGGACCACTCGCATGAGAAGGTGATGCCCAAACCACTCGGCCACTAGCCGCTATGTTACATTATGCTACTTACGTCTTGTTAAGTCTGTGTTGGCACAATCGGGCCTTAGGTATAGTAATTTCTTCGTACACAAGACGTGGCCTGTCCAATCCTGTTGAGTTATCTCACAGAGATTTATCTGATCTACCTACAGTAATATTATATAAGTCGCTATAAAAGGTTTTACTCTCGAACGAAACGCAAATAAAACAACAAATCAAAGTTGAAGTGTTATCTTTTTTTTTCGCCAATAATGAGCGTCTCTACGTGAAGGGCGTTTGCTGTTGGTAAAGACCGCGTCACACCGGGCGAATTTTTGTGCGGAAGGTTTTAAGTATATTATGTTAAATCTAACTAAAAATTTTAAAACCATTTCATTCATTTTACCTACATAATTCTGGTAAAAATCATCATCATCACTATAGTCATCATTATCATCATCTTCATTATCACATCCACTATCATTATCATCACAACTACCATCATCAGCATCATCATGACTACCATCATAATCATAATAATAGGCGTCGTCGTCATCATCGTCATCATTACCATCCCCACCATCGTCATCGTTATATCGTCATAATCATCATCATCATAATCATCATCACCACCATTGTTATATCATCATCATCGTTATCGTCGTCGTCGTCGTCGTCATCATCATCTTCATCAATTCATTCATCAATTTTCATCATATTAATCATCATAGCCATCATCACCACTATCACATCATCATGATCATCATAATAATCATCATCATTATCATCGTCATCTCGGAACTCGACAAAAGACTGTGAAGGGGCCTTACATTAGCGGCCAACTTTACTTACCAACGCCAACAACTCTTGGCTGTTGGACTAACATCAATTTGACAGATGTAGCGTAACCCCAATATGACAATCGCGTGAGTTTTAAAAGTTTCCTTGACTTTTTTTCGCATTTTCGTCAAGGCTACATACAACTTTTTCTAGGTCGTTAGTTGAATACAATTTGTACGATGGTACCTAGGTATCTTAGATTCCTGCGGAGTTGTAAGTATGCAAAGAGATGAGCTTAAGATGAGTACATTAATAAGTCATACATTACTTATTTATTACTCATTCAACAACTCATTCAAGCGGCGGGTGGACGAGTGGTTTGGGCATCGGCTTCTCAAGCGAAAAATCCGCGGTTCGAATCCGGTCAGCGTGTACCAATGAGTTTTTTTCTGACGAAAAAATTTACGTGCTGCTTCACGGTTCGGAACCGGTGTAAAACTGCAGGTCCCTTCCCTTGCCCCTTACTATAGGTGGTAGGTTCATATTGTAGCTGACTGGGTTGATACCACCGTACTGGATGTAAGATGGCCGCATTTGTGCCGGCCTCGGTTGTGTTCTCCTTTAGTCCAGTATAGCCAGGAATCCAGGGAAGTCTCCGGTATGGCACCTACCTTCTCGGTGGTGAATTGGTGATATTGACTGGTCGGAGCATGCGCTTTGGCCCCTCCGACTCATCCTTCCATAACGGATTACAAAAAAAAAACAACTCAAACTAGGTATTTGAATAACTTACTCGAAATCGAAAGAAGCTAATGTTGATACCACCGCACTGAATGAAAGGTCGTTCGAAATGGCTATGTAAATAGTTTGTGTTTTCCGTCCAGTTCAGTGTAGCCGGCACGACCGAAGGGAAGCACTGACGTGGCACCATTTTCACCCGGTGTTATGGGCTGACATCACGGATGTTGTAGGTGATGTAGCCAACCGTGTCAGTTTCCATAAAAAAAAAAATAATTGACTCAGTGCAATATATTTTTGCACAGGCACGCACGCAATAATTCGCACAGAGATGTGCGAATTAGTGCGACAGAGACGACGCTCTACAACCGGTTTGTCTCTTTCTAAAACCCGATGTATATTATTTACTACCACTGTAAGTTGCATAATTTTGCACAAATTGACAAAGTTGATTTAAAATCGAACTAATGTACGTGACTTTGAATATTGTATCGCATTCCTATTTGCGTAAGCGACGAAAGTCACACTAAAGGCGCAACGTTCTTTTCAAAGAAAATAATTCAGAAATCTAGAAGGGCCATCTTCTGTTGTTATCGGGTCCTAAATCTTGTTGGGTGGCAATGCACCAGTGTTTTGGTCTTGCTATCGCAGTTTGGAAGATTCTAAACGTTACTGGATTCCTATTATGATGTTTGAATTGCTAATAAACATTTTTAATTGAAGTGATCATAAACACACCTGCTCGCGGTCAGTGCTTGAAAGGGTGACCGCTCGACCGTTGGAGGCTGACCGTGGTTCGAATTCCACGTAAAACTGTAGGTCCCTTCCCTTCTTACCTTACTAGGTGGTAGGGTTTAACCCGCCTGGGTCGGTACCATCGCTCTGAATGAAAGGCCGGTTGAAACGGCTATGTAAATAGTTCGTGTTTTCCGTTCAGTTCAGGGTAGTCGGCCCGAACGAAGGGACTGGCATGGCACCTAGTTCACCAAGGTTTTATGGGCTGACATCACGGATGTAGTATGTGATGTAGCCAACCGTGTCAGTTTCCATAAAAAAAAAACCGTTTAAAAATCACGGTTCTTATCGAGGGTGTAAAATGCATCAATTAACCATCATTTCTATGGTGAAAAATAGATCACTCATCCGCAGTAACTCGGTAGCGCAATGGATCGACGTGCGATCGTGCACATTAAGCACACCTGGGTGCGGTCAGATAAAAATAAGAGCGGTAAAAATATGTGAGTTCACAAGTGATCAATATTTAAATTTAAACTATGTGCACACCATTGTAGGTGTTCACCTGATCGATCAGTTGAAGCTCTGTCTATGTTTTCGAATTCTTTGCGTCAATAGATTTACTCAGTTTTTATAACCAACTATGTGAATGCCGGAGCTCGTTGAATGATTCATCTTAGTTATGAAATAGATTATGTGAAAACATTTCGCCCGATAAGGCTTTTTCTTTCACACGGTTTCGGGCAATTTTGAAGAGTGATCTAACTTCCTGGAGACGTTCTCTTTTTTGTTGAAATTAAGTAGATATGTTTGTATATTGTTCTGCGCTTATTACTTAAAAAATTACAGCAAAACAAAAACAAAAAGAAAAACAAAAAAGAAAACATTTTAAAATTATTGTAACTGAATGCAGAGTCTGGAAAATACATAACAACATAACGAGTGTTTTCCATACTCTGCGTTCGGTAATCATTTTTAAAAATAAGGCCATTTTAAAGATGGTTACTGAACCAGGCCTCAGGCACTATATGTACTTGCGCCGTGCGCGCGCTAACTACCTACCGCCTGGCGGGCCGCCGGCCGGCGGTCTAATTCAGTCGCAATTCGTCAGCCGCGCGAAGCATACCTACACGCTCGCCCGCGCTACTGCGCGCAGCTGCAAAGAAATAATCACTTTACACTCGATCGTTTAGGTACATTTTCGCGCGCAGCGATTGGCGGCGTGAAACAGTAGGCTATTAAAGCCGAAGGTATGGAACTTTTTCTATGAAGTAATTTCTCGGTTACGAATCTGTGACTGAATGCAGAGTAATTTATTGATCTCCACTGTAAATGACACTGGCCAAAATGTCTCAAATAGACAATCTCCAAATCAAATAAAAAGCCTCGATCGGCGATACTAGGTGCGTGGAAACCCTCGCCCCCCAGTCAGGCTGGCTTCGCTGCAGCGAAGGCCCAAACAAATAAACACCAGAAGTAGATGAATTGTGCTACAAATCATGAGTTTGTGACCTTCACGGTAGAGACGCTTGGAGCGTGGAGTGGTCAGTTTTTCTAAGCAAATAGGAAAGCAGCTTATTGAGGCATCCGGGGACCGTCGTCGTCGCGTCGCGTCGGTACTTACTTCAAGCAGCGAATTAGCATTGCCTTTCAGCGGGGTACCTGGCGGCAGAGGTGTGCCAGGATCGTGGCACGTGGAGATCCGTTGTCTCTGCCTACCCCACCGTGAAACAGGCGTGACGCTAAAAGAACTAAAAATATCCACCAATTCGATTACCCCATTGAAAAAAACCGGCCAAGTGCGAGTCGAACTCGCGCACCGAAATTTCCGTATCGCCATGACATGGCCAGCGCCACTCACGCCATCTATGGCGTGTTTATGAAATGCTATTGGTTAAAATTCATGATTAGGTTAAAATGCTTCATACTCTTTTCGGTAGATGGCGCGCGCGCATAAACTTTTTAGTTTCTTCTATGGGAACCCCGGGATTTTTTTAATTTTTATTATTTTTATTATTTGTTATTATATCGGCCATAATAACACATATTCTGCGAAAATTTCAACGGGCTACTATTACGGTTCAAGAGATACAGCCCTCGGACAGACGGACGGACGGACGGATAGACACACAGACAGACAGACAGACGACGTAGGCTTAGTAATAGGGTCCCGTACCGGATACGGAACCCTAAAAACTGCAAAACCTGCGTATTTACGTATTCTAAATGTAATGTAATGCAAGTAAGCCATTCCTTCAATGTATAACAATGTTGCTCATTTCAATGTTTGCATCATAAAAGAGTACACAAATTTATAGAGGCAAAGATAACGACCTCTAGGAAGTGGCCAGTCCGTTCACACTTCACATGCACAACAGCCTATTGGATAACCCGGTGCGGAACCAAAACCAGCAGCTCACCTGGTTTACTATCACCTTCTGTAGTACTGCGTCACGTGTATCAATTGATCTTAAAGTAAATAACATACCTACACGCTTAAAAGTAAGATAAATAAATAATTTATTTCATTTAGGGAATTTTGATTAATTTAATTTAATTTATCACGTATGTCCTCATAATAGCAGCATTGCTGTTTACACTAGACGCGATTGGACTTATTTCAAATAACTCTTATGTTTATTTATTTTTTAAATAGTAATTAATGTATCTATTGGATAGTAAAACAAGTTATTGAAATAATGAGAAAAACTAATTAAATAAAATTAAGGTAATAAATAACAATAATAACTAAATAATTACATGTAAGTCTTACTGTAAGTAAGACAGTAAATTAAATAAATTCATTCCATAAATTCTTTTTAAGTCTTACTTACAGTACTATTTATGTAATTGTACCTACTGAATTTATAATTTGTATTTCTAAAGTATAATTTCAATTTAATTTAATTGCGATATTTGATTTATATTGACCTGGTGCCTAAATAAATACACTTTGTATTTTTAAATATGTATATACCATCATGTTTTATCCCGACAGTCGGGGTAAGCAGAGTAATCGATTGAAGAAACTCATACAAGGTGCGCACTACTAACTCAGACGGTGCACGCACTACTAAGTACACATAGTACCTAATAACTAGTTTACGACGGAAGTTGCATCGTGGTCGAACCAGAATCTGATACACAATCATACCTTTCTTTCGAGAAAATAAACAAAAAAGATGGTTAAAAAGAGTGACGCGCCGTCTCAGAAATAAATGGAGTTATCGAGCTGCAGCTCGATTCCAAGCGTGACGTATAGTGCTGCCGTTAGTCGTTAGCGGCCAAGCGGTAAATCCCTATCCTAGTTTGCGAAAGGCGGTGGATTTTGCTAACTATTGGCGTATACCACTTTTTTTCTTTGAGAGTTTAATAAGAACAGTACCTGGGCGATAATTGAAATTTTTTTTCTCAATAAAAAAGGGTTACTAGTTTTCTTTTATAGGTTTATTAGTAGGTTTTATAGGTCTGTTAGTAGGTTTTATAAGTATGTTTATTTTATTTATTTATTTAGTTTTAGATAGTTACATTTTAGATTTAGTACAGTTTTTAATTTAATGTTTCTATTTGTTAGTTGTGCACTAATAAATAATAAAAAAATAAATCCATTCCGATACAAGTTTAGCTCTCTTAAATTATAAGAACATTTATTTAACATTGCTGAGTCGGAGGGGCCAAAACACATCCTCTCCCTCCGAGGTACTATCACCTCCGAGAAGGTAGATGCCATACCGGAGACTTCCCTGGATTGCTGGCTATACTTTACTAGAGGATTATGCAACCGAGTCTGCTATGCGGCCATCTTACATCGAGTACGGTGGAACCAGCCCAGTCGGCTAAAATTTGAGCCTACCACCTAGTAAGGGGCAAGGAAAGGGACCTACAGTTTTACACCGGTTCCGAAAGGTGAAGCATCATGTTTAGGTATGCACGTAAATTTTTGACGTGATGACTTTACGTCTTATAAATTGATGAACACCGGCTGCACACACGAAAAAGTGTCACGTTCCATCTGAACCTGTGCGTGCAAGCAAGAGCGCGTAACAAGCGATAGAGAGGCATATAAGGAGAGTAGGAAATACAAAATATATTTGTCCGTCGCGAGCCTCGAACCCGCGGTCCCTGCCACCAATATTGTGTGACCGACCAGACGTCTTAACCACCCGGCTAAATCGATCATTTACTAGCGAAGCGAATTTGGTCAACAGTAGGTGAAGATTTAATGGCGTTGAGTCTTTTGGAGCGACATCTAGCGTCAATCGTCAATAGTAAATGAAATACTTCAGCGGTAGTTTACTTGATTCGCAGTTAGGTAGGTGTTGCAACGTTGTAGTATGCGCTTTGATATGTAGATGGCGCTATGTAGGATTATTGATAAAGTAGGTATATTTAATTATGTGTTATGTAGAAATTTACAAATTTAAAGTTTATATTGATAATTAATAATATTAGTTTTTAAAGTACTCACATTTGCGATTTAAGAATTAAACTTCTAAGCACGATAGTTGCGAACCCGGCTCCGCTCGGGTAAACTAAACTTGCCCTGCAATATTTGATATGTAGTGGATTTTTTGGCTTTTTAGGTTTCCGCTTTATGACGTCATCACATAAAACTATCGTCCGTAAACCGACTTTACAGACAACCAATTTTTCGTCAGAAAAAACTCATTGGTACACGCCGACCGGATTCGAACCTCGGACCTCTCGCATGAGAAGCCGATGCCAAGACCACTCGGCCACCCGCCGCTTAAAATAATGTATGCGCGAGGTCTATCACATTCAGACACACTTGGAAGCGACCCGCTGCTGCAGAAGTTTGAATGTGGATTCTCTCTCGCTGGCTTACCTGTCACCCGGTGAGAGTATAAGAAGTGGCCCGGAAACTATCAGACTGTTATACGTGTGTCAGTAGTCGGGCAGTTTGCATCTTGTGGAAAAATGAGTGCTGTGAAATACCTTGTGAGTTTTTTTTTTTATTTTTCACGTTGTGACATGGACGCGACTGTGTTTTGTGAAGATCTTTTTAGGGGAATACCGAATATCCTTTCGCCCGATCGTTTATCGCTTGAAAGGATATGCGAAATATGAAATTTTAAACTAAACTAAATTTTAAACTTTTGTCAGTCTCGGTAGCTCAGTGGTGCGGTCGGTCGACTGTTGTTAAGCAACCCTGAGCGCGATCAGTACCTGGATGGGTGACCACATGGATAAAACTGTAGGTCTCTTCCCTTCTTACCTTACTAGGTGCTAGGGTTTATCCCGCCTGGGCTGGTACCACCGCACTGAATGAAACGTCGTTTGAAACGGCTACGTAAATAGTTCGTGTTTTCCGTCCGGTTCAGTGTAGCCGACATGAAATGAAGGGAAGCACTGACATGGCACCTAGTTCACCCGGTGTTATGGGCTGACATCACGGATGTTGTGGGTGATGTAGCCAACAGTGTCAGTTTCCATGAAAAGAAAATTTAAAAACCTAAAATGACATGCATAGGATTGAAGCTTACGGCAAAATCTCGAGACTAATTAAATAACCTTTGTAAGCCCTATGACAGACAGACAGACAGACAGATATATGAATAACGTAACAAATGTTGTGTATGGAACGTTTTGAATGAAACTGACTTGCCTGCGGCTTAGCTAATGTGAATACAAATAAAAAAAAATTGAGCGGATTCGTTATACAGACTGATTGATTGAAATTTCAGGTTCACAATTGGCCTGGATTGTGCGTTAAAAATTTAAACAGCTTAGCAATAACTGAACTGTGATTTAAAATGGATTAAATTGTAAAAATTTTCATTATTTATTTTCTAAACGATAATAATATGATGACATTACTTTTTATTAACAAAAGGTTTTTCATACTGTGAATTAAAAGAAAAAACCCAAAATATCTATAGAAACGAAAATCACAAAAAATACAGTTTAATTGAATATAATCATTATCGCATCTTTACTGCACACCATTTTGCACACAATTAAAATAAAATCAGTAACTTAAGCACATGAAAAGATACAAGAAAAATACAGGACTGCGCCAAGCCGGAATTACCAGTACAAGTCATTTCTTCCAGCCAAACTTCGAAAAAATCAAGCATTAATCGGAATCTCCATTCAGCTGGAATCGTGCTCAATTTTTCATATCCACCGAACTTCCAGTAAAATTACAGGTCTGGAAGCGCCGATACTGGAGCATACCTCTTTCTGGGAGACTGCGGTCGTATTTCATAGCTAACGTCTGTATTCCAATACTTTACACATATTTTTCGGATATTACATTGTTGACGGGTGGTGATTTTAATTTAAAACTTTTGGTATGGTAAAATTACTGAATTTATTTTATTATTTTATTTATTGTGGTAAACATAAAGTGCTTTTACATAAATAATACATAGGTACATTTAGACAGACTTTGGTAGATAACTATAGATACAGATAGACTTTGGTAGATAAAGTAACAAATGAATACATAGTTTTAAAAGAAACATTTTTAGTTTTGGGTTCAGTTTAAGACAAAAATTATTTTTTATAAAACCCGACTATGAGAAACCAAGAAAATACCTGGGAAAGCTGATGTGCTGCTGGCTACACGCCCGACTACAGTATTTTCGGTCAACTTCCCCGGTATTTCTTTTGATTGGGTTCCGTATCCGGTATGGGACCCTATTACTAAGCCTACGCCGTCTGTCTGTCTGTATGTCTGTCTGTCTGTCCGAGGGCTGTATCTCTTGATTTTTTTCTTAGTCGGGCTTCACACAATTTTATCCATAAAAAATAAAAAAAATATTTAATATTTTATGCAAATTCCTTTTAATTCGAAACCAATAAGTGTGGTATACCTTTAAAACCAGCTTTTTAAGCTCTCGACGACGATGCCCCACTCGATGGGATGAGATGGAATGGGATAAGAACAATTCAGAGCTTTACAATATAGCGCCTGGCGTACATAATTTTGAATTTTTCATAAGAGAAAAACCTACACGCGGACTAACGAGTCGAATCAAAATAATAATAATGCCTCATCGATTTTGAAATAAATTTAGTCGTTTATTATCTGTGAAGGAACAAACAAACACACATACATACGCTGTCAAAATTATCACCCTCCTTGTGACTTGTCAGATAAAAAACTTAAATGAAAATTGATTATTCTTTATTCTATAGTCATCATATATAGACAGTACACCGCACTCGGATTCGTAATATTTTAACATTTAACATATAGCATTTCGCCAGTTCGATTATCACAGCGAAGAACTAGCAAGAAACTTCGCTGGATACTTTTTTTTACGTCCACATAGTCTACATTTACAAAAATGTTTGCCACTGCCTACACAGTACGAGTCATCATTATTTCTAAAAATATATCACAAAATATACAACATTTCTTTTTCATAAGCGTAAACCATTCATATAACACGTTGGCGCCAATTGGAGCAGGTCAGTCTCCACAAACAGCACCCGTTCACGAGCATCACGCCATCAGTATTTCTACTTAGCGCCAAATGTCTGACAAAGCTGACAAAATAAAGGAATCTTACTACCAGATGGTATTGGAAGCGTTAATAGGTGTCATCATTTATGAGGTCGGAGTTCTTCGGGCGTTATTAAGAAATGCGTAAATTGTACCAGAACCGCTGCTGGAGATATCTCTTCTCTTCTCTTCTGCCTAAGAAGACACTTCCCTTTCATAAGCGGCCGAGTGGTCTAGTGTCTAGTGGTCGACTTCTAGTGCGAGAGATCCGAGGTTCGAATTTGTTCGGCGTGAACCAATGAGTTTTTTCTGATGAAAAATTCTACGCGTATACCTACAACTGCTGCTTGACCGTTCGGAATCGGTGTAAAACTGTAGGTCCCTTCCCTTGCCCTTTACTAGTAACTCTCAAATTGTGACCGACTGGTTTAGTACCACCATACTGGATGTAAGATGGCTGCATTGCAGCTTCAGTTTTGTTCTCCTCTAGTATAGTATAGCCAGCAATCCAAAGGGATGTCTCCGGTATGCCACCTGCCTTCTCGGAGTTCATATTCACCGATTGGCATGTGCTTTGGCCCCTCTATCCTACAGTATATAATTGAATATCGAGCTTTAGAAAGATACAATCCAGTTATAGAGTTATGTCTCTGTCGTATAGAGACGTGCGACTTCGTGCGACAGGGATGACGCTCTACAACCGGATTGTCTCTTTCTAAAGCTCCATATTCATTACTTACCGCCGGGAACTGTACGTACCTTTATCGATCTGATACTGAAATTCAATCCACTAATTTGAAAGCTTCAAACGCCCCGACAAATCCAAATTCTGTCTAGATCGAATGGTTCAGTCCCATTAAACATCTCCCTCGTAATGTGACGGCTGAGTGATATATTAGTACTGGGGAGCTTGGAGTACTCACGAATCATATAGGATTAGTCGGAGATGGGATCACATAATAGGATTTAGTTTAAGTGTTAATTGCATACACGGGGGTATACAAGCTATTGAGCGGCTCGTTGAGAATTGAAGTCTTCCCTCGCTTCCGATATGCCGCGGGTTTGGTACCCTTTGGAGTCCACCAATTTATTATTTTTCTTTGGGTTTGATAAATTTTTTTTTTCCACAAAAAATGCAGATGATTTAAATTCTTTGTAAATGAAATTGTTTGTGTTTCTCGAGCAGTTCCGTGAACCAAAGGAATGTATTGACTTGACCTCTTCATGATGTCAAGGTTTCTGTTGGAACTAGGTGCAATGGCCAATCCATGACATGACATCGTGTAACTAGTGATGTTATGATGATATTGAACCATGTTAGGTTTTATAAAAATTGAATTTTGAGAGGAAGAGCTGAGAAGGAAGCAGAGAAATGAATATATCAGAGAAAGAGATCTATAATAAAAATTGCCTTGACTTTCCCTGTATAGATATTGAGATTATTTCAAATTAAAATTATTTATAAAAAATTTTGCCACACATTACAGCATAGTAAAATTAACTTTCCTCTACAGAACCGGTAAACTCTGCAACGCTCTTCCTGCCCATATATTTCCCCCCAAGTACAGTCTCGGGTCCTTCAAGAGGGACGTGAATAGGCACCTGTCAGGCCGGCATGGCATTCGCAACACCCGCATACGACCGAATGTTCGTAGGCGTCGTTAGACACCTTATGGGTGGCTCGGCGCCGCATGTCACGCTTTCTATAGAAAAAAAAACTTTATAAAAATGCATTATAAAAAAATTTTAATACATATAACAAAATATTTAAAAAACTACCTAACAAAGATTAAAATAATTCTGAAAAGGGTTTTTTGTTACATTCCTATAATAGAACACTTGTGCTTTGCTCGAAGAAAGCTTACCCTTTAAATAAAGTAATAGTAAATATTAAAATATGAATTTTGTACCGTGTGGGGCCGGTACTTTAAAAGAATAGCCCCACTGCATCTCTCCCCGTGTATGTCGTAAAAAGCGACTAAGGGATATAACTCCCTTCTTATATTACTAGGTGGTAAGGGTTTAACCCGCCCGGGTTGGTACCACCGCACTGAATGAAAGGTCGGTCCAAACGGCTATGTAAATAGTTTGTGTTTTCCGTCCAGTTCAGTGTAGCCGGCACGACCGAAGGGAAGCACTGACGTGGCACCAAGTTCACCCGGTGTTATGGGCTGACATCACGGATGTTGTAGGTGATGTAGCCAACCGTGTCAGTTTCCATAAAAAAAAAAAAAAAAAATGAACTAAGTAATTCCTATTTTGTTTGTGTGGCATCCGAAACCAACGAACATGTATAAAAATATTTTGAGTGTGAAAGAGACTTTAGAGCTTTATTAGGACAAACACGTGTAGGTCACTGTACACCCAATTGGAAATCAGGCGTAGCGTTAAGTACCGATTCGCATATACGATGTGTCGGCCAGTCAGTCAGCGTGTATGCGTCCACTGCTGGACATACGTCTCTCCAATTTTCCGCCAGTCCTCCCGGCCTTCAGCGGTACGGAACCACTGCTTTCCGACGACGTACTTGATGTCGTAGTTCCACCTGACCGGTGGTCTTCCCACGCCCTTTCACGGTTCACAAATTGACACGGTTGGCTACATCACCTACAACATCCGTGATGTCAGCCCATAACACCGGGTGGACTAGGTGCCATGTCAGTGCTTACCTTCGGTCGTGCCGGCTACACTGAACCGGACGGAAAACACAAACTATTTACATAGCCGTTTCGACCGACGTTTCATTCAGTGAGGTGGTACCAATCCGGGCGGGTTGAACCACCTAGTAAGGTAGGAAGGGAATGGACCTACAGTTTTACGTGGAATCCGAACCACGGCCAGCCTCCAACGGTCGAGCGGTCACCCATCCAAGTACTGACCTTTGTCTGCACCACTGAGCTATCGAGGCTGACTTTTGAAGTACCGGCGCCCCACGCGGTACAATATTACTTAAGTAACAATTTGTCTGGTGCAGGTTCTGTGCGCGGCGCTGGTGGCGAGATGCTCCGCAGACCAGTACATGCAGCAGTGGAATCCGTACCACAACCACTACGCACAGTACCAGCAGAGAGCTGATCAACAGGTAAAGATTATATTTGTATAATATGTTAGCACTAAGCATGCACTCGCTTTTTATATTTCTTCATTAGATAAATGAAAAGCCGAAAATGAAGAGAAAAAATACGTTCCGACCAGGATTCGAACCCGGAACTCCGGCTTGAGCCGCCAGTGCGCTGACAATTCCGCCATCGGGTCGATGACGTATCTCCATTATATCTCTAAATTTTCGAACCGTTGCTTGAATCTTCTCTAGTAGGTATGACGCAATCTCCTTTTCCTGTTTTTATTTATTAACAGATAAACCTAATAGTACCTATCCAAACTGATTCAGAGGGGCCAGTGCACGCAGATTCTGCGACTAGCTTCCCTTTGGATTGGTAGCTATTAGTTGACTAGAGCAGCGTTTCCCAATTATTTTCGGCTACGGAACCCTAAATATTGTCCTTCTGTTGGCGGAACACCAAGTTATTTAGCTATTGTTAACATTAAAACTAAATTTATGTGACCTATACCTAATTTTGGATACTAAATTGTTGGCGCATTATCATGTTTGAATTGAATACCAAGACTATATAGTTTGAAATTAAAAACCTATTACACATTTTTGATTAGGGAGAGCGTTTTCTGCTTTTCCCGGCTGTAACCCACAGAACCCCTGTGACCCTTCCGCGGAACACCAGAGTTCCGCGAGACACCATTTGGAAACCGCTGGACTAGAGGATAACTCAGCCGTGGCTGCTATGTCACCAGTCTTTCGTCCAGTACAAATCTTTAATTATATTATTCTTGAAGTTTTCATCAAATGAATAGGTAATAGACCATTATCAAAAACATCATCTAAATCTGCCCCCAGCAAGACAGACAGCTCACGCTAGTGCAGAGGGCAGGGGTTGATACGAAACATGTACAATGTAAAAACATTCATACAAATAAACATCTTTATCTTTATCTTTAAAGATTTTAATTATCTCAAAAAATATTTACTGTACACGATACAATCACAAAATACAAATATTGCGGTTTGTCATCTATATGTCATACATCCATTTCATTGACATTCGAAGGCTACGCTATAGAGCTAAAATGTTTTACACATTCTATCGATCTCATTAGTAGAAACAATCGTTGACAAACTAGTAGAAATTCATATTAACTAATAATTAACTAATCCAATAACAGACCAGGCAATCTTCTATCCAGAATCCTCTATTATCATTATGGTAGGAACTATGTACTTCTGTTAAACGTCAACATTGTCTAAAATTAAATTTAAAGTACGATTTTAGGAAGAGTCGAAAAAGTCACATTAGAGATAAATAATAAATAAAAACCAAATTAATTTAACAAGAACATACGACAATAAATGAATGTTGATTGATACATGAATGTTCATACTTACACAGTGGAGGGTAATGGAGCTTTTAACGTAACACAATCCTTTTCATAAAAATTTGAATCAAAATTTTCAAACAATAGCAAGAGCGTACAGATTTCTATAGGGAAGCCGGCTTGCTTCACAGACAATGATTCCGATTACTGTATCAGAAATATTATACAATACTCTAGTCTTTTGTCCATATTTTCCCACGCCGTATAATTATGCGGAGCGCTCCAATTCATCTCGAAAATAAAACCAAATCTGTCCACGTAACTGCGCCGTATATTTTTTCATCCATTTACCGTCACCTCACTTTGCTGGCTTTCTCTCTGTCGAGACTAAAAACGAACAAGAAAACAAGAGAGCGACTGGCCCGACCAGCCGCACAAATGGAGCAAAGAAGAATGAAAAAATAAAATAAAAAATAAAATCAAACGGCGCCGCCGCGCCGGTCGACTTGCACTTTCAATGTGTTCGACCGGAAACAGTCTTATGTAACGCTTTATGTGCCGGCCAATATATTTATGTAACTGTTTGAGTTTAATTTGCTCCAAATTGCTGGGGCATATGTATAAGCTCGTTGTATCGTTTCCATGTTAAGTTAGTCATCGTCTTTAACTTAAGTCAATTAACTTAGAGACCATCCGTTAGTGCCGTCATCTTAGTTATCCACGTCATCAATAAATACGAGTATATCTGTGCCATTGTAGAACGCTTATTTCCTTGATTGTTATTAGGTTTTAATAACTGTATGGCCTAGCTAGATTTACTTCCAATTACCTGTTTTCATGACAACGAAAATTATGCAGTGCATTTAAAGGTTTCTTACAGGAGAATTCAGGCTATTTAAATAGTTCCTGTTCTCGTCCAGTTCAGTATAGCCAGCATGACCGAAGTTAAGCACTGACATGGCACCTAGTTCACCAAGGTTTCATGGGCTGACATTACGGATGTAGCAATTAATGTAGCCAACCATGTCAGTTTCCATAAAAAATCCCTTAACATACCTGATTTTGTTTTAATTCCAAATCATTCACTTTAAATTTATATTCGTAAGCGCTTGAACGAAGCTGCTGATAAAAAAAAAAAAGATATGACGCACAAGGCAAGTTTAATAAGCATTAATCATTTACTATATTTGTTTCAGGTTCAAGCAACAGACTCTGGAAGCTACGGCAGTGAAGGTGGAGACAGCGGTGGCTACAGTAGTGGCTTCAGCGGCGGAAGCGATTCCTACGGAGGTGGTCACGACGGTGGATCATTCGGGGGCCACGGAGGCCACGACATCGCTCCTATACAGTCCCACGTCGACATCTATGATCCAGAACCAATCAAGCATTACAAAGAAGTCGCGATACCTATCCCCAAGAACTTTGAAGTAAAAGTACACCAACAAGTGATCATTCCTGTACCGCATCCAGTACCTATTCAGGTTCCCGTACCTAAGATCACAGTTATTCCAGTAATAAAGGAAGTGTCAATTCCTGTGGAAAAATCTGTTCCTTATCCAGTTGAAAGGATCGTTCATGTTCCCAACTTTAAAAAGGTTCCTTTCCATGTTGTTAAGCATATCCCAGTGATTGTAGAGAAGCCTGTTCCGTTCAAAGTCCCAGTATTCGAAACTATCATCCATACAAAGAAAGGAAGCCATAAGCTGTAAACATGTTAGCCGTTAGATGTTAAAATTATTATTGGTGCAGCAAAGAACAAAATTTGTCTTGATCACTTTCGATGTTGTGATATGTGTGAGGACAAGAATTTTGTGATTTTTTTCTTTGACTGTACCGTGTTGTTGCTATGTTTGTAACGTGTTTATATTTGGATAAGTTTTTTATACGATTAAATTATTGTTGTTGTTTATTTGTATTTAATTTCGACTATGAAGCAAGTATGTTGAATATTGTTTACACAAGTTTGTAAAATCACATATGAGAAAAAATCAAGAAGTACAAGAGTGCGCGAACGCGGACTTATCATTATAAGCTATTTTTTGATCTCGTGGCGTTCTGACCAATCCTCAGGACCCACTGTCAAAAAAAAAATTTTTTGTGGCCTTTCGACCCAATTACATTTAATTTTGAGGGGCCTTCTGACCCACTTACCAGAAAACACAGATACCTACAGTAAGTGAACTTCCTTTGTAGCAATAAGTGTACAGAAACTAGAATGTATTTTAATTTAGCAAATATTTAAATACAAAGAGTCACGTACAGCAATAAGTAGCGTTCATTTAAATAAAGCATATTGTCAAATAGTTTATTGTCTTTCATTATTTGTTTTATTTATTAAATACAACTAATAATTTTAAATTAACAGAAAATAGAAGTATTTTTTACTTTTTTATTCACATCAATAAAATGAAAAAGAAAGGAAACAAACGGATTGTCTTAAATGGAATAATTGGCTAGAATTTCTAAGGTTGTAAAAATATTATATAAAAATTATATAATATATAAAATAAAATGTGACCAAATTGTTCAGAAAAAATGTGACATGAAGTTATTTTTCTTAATATCGAATAGAAAATGGCCAGTTACCAGTTACCTATCTGTAGCTATGAGATAATAAAACTTAAACTTTATTAAAAAAATATTTAGTTTATTATGAACTATGTATCTAAATAGAAGTATTATATAATGGTGTTGTATGTTTACTGTGCTGAATTTTCAGCACAGTAAACATACAAAACCAGTATAGAATACTTCTATTTGGATACATCGTTCAAATAAACCGTTCCTTCCACTCTGCACTACCAAGCTGCACTACCAGTAGTGCTGTTTGGAATTTTTTTCCCATCTGCACTACTGTACTACCAGCTGCGAAACCGGTTGTGTCGTTTGGAATTATTTCTTCCCGTTTGCACTACTGAGGAGTAGTGCACAATGGAATTTTAAAGAGCCTTACTTTTTCATTCCCAACTGCACTACCAAAAGATTGTATATACGAATCTTTGGTGCTATGTTTTTTTTTCCGGAGTGTATATCAGATTGAAGAACACAACAACAAAAAACAACAAAAAATTCAAATACTTAATTTTCAGAAAAATATAAATATAACATAAGTAATTAATAAATGTATTTAGTTGTATGTCATTATTAAGTATTCTTTATTTTCAAGTTTTTTGCCTATCATACAGGTACATATTTATATTAATTTTATATAATTATAAAATAAAATACCTATACAAAATTAATAAAAACAGAGAAAAACAAAAAACGGTATTCTCGCCGGCGGCGGGAGGCGGACCTCCAAGCACGCCGGCGGGTGCAGGCCGTGGCTACGGAGCTCTCCGAGACGACGCGAGACTAAGCTTCGAGCGGTAGGTGTTGGTACTAGACACGTAGGCCACCACCACCCCCATCTCGGAGAGCTCCGTATCCACCGGCTGCGGGGCGACGACACGCAGTCCTTTCATGGATCTTGATCCTCGTGCGTGCGCTGCCGTTGCGCACCGTACCGCCACGCCGCGCCGGTAGCGGGGGCTGTAGTCAGAGCACGGAGCCCCGATAGCCCCAAGCAGGCCGGTTGATGTGGCGGACATCGTCTTCCCGTCGTAGGTCTTGTGGCGGGAGCACGATGTTGTTATTATTATTATTTATGTTTTATTGTTTATTTTTATACTATTTAAAAGAAAAAAAACTCTCATTTAATTTCCCGCACTACCCAACTACACTACTCACAATCTCAGGCATGACTGGCAGATATGCATTTAGGCTTTAAGTCCGCCTTTTGTTATTTTTTGTGCAATAAAGTATTCAAATGGTCAGAATACAGTCACCGTAATTAAAGTGGAAACCAGAGCTGCGCTTCGTGCGCACGTCGTGGGCACGAAGCGCAGCTCTGGTGGAAACCCGAAGACTTCTTGGTAAGCTGGGAATGGGAATGGCTATAAAGTACCAGGGCAGCAGAAATGATAGGAGGTTTGCAAATTGGCACAAAGGAAGTTCACTTACTGTATCTGTGTTTTCTGGTAAGTGGGTCAGAACGCCCCTCAAAATTAAATGTAATTGGGTCGGAAGGCCACAATTTTTTTTTTTTACAGTGGGTCCTTAGAATGGGTCAGAACGCCACGAGATCTATTTTTTACAGTAAATGAGTATTTGATTGTATTTTTGTTTTTTATTTATTTCTTTATTATTTCATTTTCATTATGTAATATTTATATTAATTATTTATACATTATTCAATATAAAAATCTGCAAAATTAATATAAACATATAAAAACCAAAACGGCATTATCGCCGGCGGCGGCTCGGCGGGAGACACAAGCCATGTGGAATTTAGACGTTCTCATCTCACACCTTCTAAGGATAACTTTATCCAAATAGGTGTGTATGACGTTCTTAATTTACAGATACATAATACAATGGTACTTTTTTATAGGAGTTAAGAGATGACCTTATAGTCTGCTAATGTATTTATGACCTAATATTTCATAGACCATTTATTTAATAGATCTATTGAAATCTGACATTATCGCATTGGTTGTCACAAGTTTAGTCGTGTGTTGAAGCTTGCGCGTGTTCTATTAACAAAAGAAAAATATATATTAAAAAAAAACGACGAAGATCTGTAAAAGAAAAAAAATATTTACCTAATTAACTGAAAATTCACAATGAAATTAATAAAAGTTCTAAACTTTACCTCACGAGTTCTAATATTGATGATTATGTTTGTGATACTTTTTATAGTGACTGGAATTTTTGGATGCTTAATGTACTGGAAGGATTTCCACAATTATTTCCATGCTAACATCACAATACAATATATCCATAAGTTTTCAGATGATTTCAAAATTAATAATAACGTAAATGCCTATAATTTAGAAAATTCAACACAGTTTTACGATACAACAGAGTTTTATGATGAAATTGAAACGACTACTGTGGACTACAATGATTATGGAGATACTAATAATTCAAGAGATACAAGGAGTTTGCTTGAGGAAGATTCAGATGAATTTATTATTTTACGGGAAAAGATAAAAAGTCATCCAAATACTAATAACGAAACCGATTACCCAAACGGAGCTTTTAAAGTACAAACGAATGTGGAAAACGAATCCTACAAAATTTTCAAAAATACGCCCGATGTACAGGATACTGAACTAGATGAAGAAAATAGTGAAAATAATAATATTTGTTCAGATCCAACAACAAAACATATATTGTACGTTTTGGAAATATATCTGACTGAACTGTCATGGAAAGGAAGATTATACCCAGGAAATAAACTTATGTTTATAGAATTTTCTGGAGCAATAAATCTGGAAGAGGTAAGTAGATAATAATAATAATATATTCATATATGTAGATATAATCTGGTCTATAATATAGACCATGTCAGCCTCGGTTGCTCAGTGGTGCTGTCGGTCGACTGTTGTTAGGCAACGCGCGCGGTCAGTACTTGGATGGGTGACCGCTCGACCATTGGAGGCTGACCGTTGTTCGGATTCCACGTAAAACTGTAGGTCCCTACCCTTCTTACCTTAATATTGGTAGGGTTTATCCCGCCCGGGTTGATACGAGTACCACCGTTCAACGCACTGAATGAAACGTCGGTCGAAACGACTATGTAAATAGTTTTTTCCGTCCAGTTCAGTGTGTAGCCGACATGAAATGAAGGGAAGCACTGCAGGGCACCTAGTTAACTAGGTGTTATGGGCTGACATCACGGATGTTGTAGGTGATGTAGCCAACCGTGTCAGTATCCACAAAAAAAATCTATTTTTAATTATGAAATGCTATCACAAAATAATTATTTAATATTATGTTACCTAGGTAACTTCTAATAACACGTTAAAATAAATCAAATGATGTCGTAGAAACAAAAATCCTTATCCTTCCTTATCCCTACTTTTATTTTTATATATAATTAATAAAATCCAACGTCTGCTTTCTGTCTGTCTGTATGTATGTGTGTCTGTCCGCTTATAACTCGAGAACCACTGAACCGATTTTAATAAAAAAAATTCTACGGATAGCTTGATTCTTCCTATCAACTATAGGCTACTTACTATCACGCTAAATGGCTTATGAGGTTAGCAGACAAGTCAAATATGAGAGCCGGCGGAGCCGCGGGCATAGCTAGTATAGGTATATAATTCTGAATACAACATGTAGGTATGGCGTATTTACATAGATGCTCAAGGTCAAAAGAGGGATATCAAATAAATTACCGGTCTTACCAGGTAAATCACAACCGCAGCCCACTAGTATGTTTTATACTTAGACGGAGCTAGCAACTCTGACGTGTAAGCAATATTGTATGTAAAATAAAAGTTATAAATATATTCGAAAAATAATGTGTAAAAAGTGTACAGGTTTAAAAATAAAACAATAAAATGATAAAGGGATTGGAATTGATTATTTATGTTTGGTCGATATTTTTCGTGGCTGTTGAAGTCAATAGTGAATGCCATGGTGTTTTGGATTGCGTGAAAACATTTTTTGCTGGTGACATCAGTAGTGAAGCATTTGATTCAGAAATACAATTATTTGATATTATTAACAACCCGGACCACGCTAAAGTCGAAACTTCAAATTTGACCAATACATTTTTGAAAAGTGACATATTTATTTCAATTGAGGAAGCAAATAATTTTACAAAAAAAATAAGAAATTTATTAAATTTAAAATCTTTTTTGGAACAATCAAATGTTGAAGAAAATAATAAACAAAATGTTGAATTGACTAAATCAGTCCAACAAAGTTCAACATTCTTTAAAACACTTAAAAGTCAAGCTCATGGAAATAGTTTAAATATTTCTAAACAAAACGATATATTCAATGAAAACGTTTCTAAAGAATTTCACCTTACCCTACCTACAAGGATCAATTCTGTGCAAAAAGTGACTGATGGATGCAATGAACCATTCAAATTGAACGGTGGCAGAAATGAAAGTTCACAAAAAACTACTGACGATGACCAAAAAATAACCAACATAACTCCTCAATATAATCCAGTAACAGAGAATGAAAAAGACAATATTGAAGAAGTTTCAGAAGCACCGACAGATGAATATCAAGAACCGATTGACGTCATTGCTGACAACGAAGTCGTGGCGGAGAATATAACCATGACCGGATTTTCAGAAACAACCATTCCGAATAATGAAACCCAAATTTTAACCGTAGAATTACCTAAAATGGAATTTTCAATTGGAAATAATCTAAAAACATTGACCGATGTTTTAGATGATTTTTCTCAAGTCGACGTCGAGGATGCGTTTCTTGATTACCCTGAAGTGAATTATGCAAAACTATACAGTCGGGCAACAGAAGCACCTAAGGTCATCAGTGTGACTGAACAAACCACGACTGAATTCGATCCCGGATTCCAATTTTCAGTTCTTCCTATAGAATTAACTTCATTATGCAAAGTAAGACGACGAGCCTTCTCTGTTCAACGTACTGTTGGTCTCCCTTTTGAAGAAGAAAATTACTGGGAGGGTTCTTTCCGTTCTCAAAGCTTCCAAGGTCTTAAAAAAGTGGAGCTAGTTCTCGAACTAACTACTTCCATAAATATTACAGAGGTGAGTGGAATGACAAAATATTTTGAAGTTTTGATATTAAAAATAGCACATCTCTTAATGTTTTACAGTTTTAGTGATATATTTTCTGCTACTTAAAATTATATAATCTATAGGAAAACCCCTTCGAATTATATTTAAAAAAAACGTAACTAAGAGAGAATCGCAGCCTACGTTACATACTCATTGCTTGTTACATACAATCAAATGTTATAATTACATATATTTCATTAAAATTCCTGATTTGAGAACCTGCTATGTCAACTATCGTCTGTAGGAGCGGAAAATTTTTATTTTGATCACACCCTTCTTCACCCTTTGCGCTCACACCCTCACACACTCACACAGAAATACACACACACAAAATAATTTGTTTCCATAATTTAGGAGGTCAAAGTCATCAACTTTTTTGTCTTTCACTTTTCGAAACCTTAATCATTACCACTCAGTCACGGATCCCTGACCTTTAGAAAAATGTATATGTAGAAGCATAAACAAAAAAAACATAAATGTGGTACCAGATTATACAATCATGTAGAGCCTCATAGCTTTAGAAAAAAAAATGTTTTTGTGATATGTTAAAAAAAATTACCTAAAGTTCGCAAACTAGAACCGTATCTTCGTGCATTTTTAATAACTACCAGAACTTTTCGCAGATATAAAAAAAAAATTCAAAATCGGCCCACCCAATCGAAAGTTCTGAGGTAACAAACATAAAAAAAGAAATAAAAAAAAATACAGTCGAATTGAGAACGTCCTCCTTTTTTTGAAGTCGGTTAAAAATACGTTTATATTTTAACTAATAATCAAATAAATTAAATAATAAAAAAAAAACACTTACATTTATTCCTTACATGCAAATACCATCATCATATCTTTACATAAATGTAATATGAACTGTGTACGTAATGGGTAATTTAGTTATATGAATAAAGGCTTGCTCTGTAAAGATTATATCGGCGTTTCACATCGCAAAGCTCAAGGTCGTGGGATGGGTGTGTAGTAATAACCGGTCTATCAAACCACACCGTGGTGCAGTTAGTTGTAAACATAGATACGGAGTACATCTAAAATTTGTTATAAAATTTCGAGTGGTTTAATTATATTCAAATAAACGTTTTGTTATAATGGCATGCATCCAGACGTAGTGACATTCATATAAGTAATATTAATATATTTTTAAGTGCTTGGTATAAATATGAAAATGGAAAAACTATTTAAATTAATCGCATGCATTTCATGCATATTTATTTTAACAAGTGAAGTGAACAGTGAATGCGAAGGTATTTACGAATGCTTAAAAGGTTTCTTAGCCGGTGATATTGGAAGCGAATCGGACAGTGTAATAAAAGTTTTTGAGCTAAATCATACACCAGTTCCAGCTAAAGTTGAAGTGTTTAATGATGAGTCGTCCACAAATGGAAGTTTTGATTTAATAAAAAAAACCAACAGTATTATAGATGCAATAAAAAATATGTTCTTCTTTGGAAGTGAAGAAAATGTTGTAGTTGTAAATTACACAGTTTTTAACAGCAATTGGACTGTGACCTACAATTCTGATGTGATATCAGATACTTATGTTATAAACAACACAGATAAAGTAAACAAAAATATTGAAAACAAATATATAGAATCAAATTATGTCTACGACTTTCCCAACGTTCATAATGCAACTGTCAGAAAATATATAAGTAAAAATCATCAAAAGAGCTTAACAAAAACTGTTCAAAATAATATTTTCGGCGACAATTTCGACGACGAATCCTATAGCGAGACAGATGATAATGATAATTTAACGAGTCCTAACGATTATGCAATCATCGATTATGTAGCTTTGTATGAAGATACAACAAACGAGCTTGTAGAACTCCCTATAACTGAAATGCCTGAAAATATGACATCTGGAATACTTTTCAATAAGGTAACGGGACTTCCTATAAATAAGGCAACTGTAGCAAATAGTACATCTGAAGGCAATGGCACAATGGCCGCAATTTTAAAAGTAAGTCCAAAGCAAAATGAAGAAATAGCCACTAGGATCGGAAAAGAAGCATCAAAATTTGTACTCGAAAATCTTCCTCAAGACCTGAATGAGGTTTTAGATGATTATGCTCACGACGAAATCGATGATGGATTCACAGATTATCCTGAAATTGACTATTTCGAACTATACAAAGACGTTACCTACCCTCCTGAAGAAACAACTATCGAACCTTCCACTACAGTAGCCGATATCGGGTTTCATTACTTAATTCTCCCAGAAGAAGCTGTCAGTCTATGTAAATCTAGAAGTTTATTATCAATGGATCATGTTATCGGTCTACCCTTCGATGAAGAAAAATACTGGGATGGTACTTTTCATGCTCGAGCCTTCAAGAATCTTAAAAAAGTTGATATAATTCTGGAACTAACAAGTACAGCGAATATCACATCGGTAAGTTAAGTGCCTATTAAATTTAAATAGTAAATCGTCCAATATAATACCTATATTACAGCAACTTTTACCCGACGGCGCTAAGCAAAAAGGAGGGTTATGTTTTTTTAGTGTATGTAAGTATGTGTGTATGTTTATTTCTTTGGCACGCCCTCTAGCCTAAACGACTTATTTGATCTTAAAATCTGAGGTGTCGTTGGATTCGTTTTGTTCACAGCTATCTCCACATTTTTTCAAGAATTCAAAATTACGACCGTTAGGCGCGTTATTATCAAACTTTCAAAATAGTTTTTCTTCAAACCTCATCGAGTGTATCGAGGCGATTTCAAAAATATACCACACGTAATGTTTTGGAACTAAAATGAATAAAATAAAATAGGAAATAAAATAATTATAAAACCCGACTTTTTGAAAAAAATATGGAAAGAAGGAAATATCAGTATAAAATGCCATAGTCGAGCCTGTTGAAGGATTCGAATAGACAGATAGCCCTTGATAAAATAGTTATATTTGTGGTACCTATATATAATTATTAGTAATTCTCCTGGAACAATCCGCATTATCCGATCCGTATATAATTATAATTAAATAAATCAACATGTTACGACAAGTACACCAACAAGGTTTCAATACCCTTTCCTCAAACAAGTTTGACCCGCATATTTGGTTTGTATAAGGAAAACGTTAAATTTATTGTTGCTTGGATCCAAAATGTCAGAGAAGAGCCGGTGCTGAGTGCTCAGTTTGTTACAGAAACAGACAGAAGAAGGGTGCACATTTTGTTGAGAAACTTATAAATAAGCGTTTTTTTTTTTCTAATAAACACTAACAAATTCAAAAAAAAAATGCAAGAACGATACATCTTAAAATTTACCTTATGCTCAATACTATATTTTTTCAGTACAGTGAAGTCTGAATGTTTTCATAGAGTGAATGAAGCCAAAAATAATACAGTGAAAAATAATGATAGTGAAAATGTTAAGAATTGTGAAGTTTTGGGTCTAAAAATGTCAACAATCAAAGTCAAGATCCGCTCAAACCTTCTAAACCTGATGAATTGAAATTCTTTGTAACATACAACAGTATTAAAGATTTGAATAAAGTCTTAGATGATTACGTTCATAAGAACGAAGAAGATGGATTCACAGATTATCCTGATGTTGATTACTATGCAGATTTTTACAAAGACGTAGTATATACTCCTATAAATGTGACTAAAGATGAAAGAATGACAGATACAGCCATTGAATTCGGGTTTCAATTGATAGGTTTTGCAGAAGAAGCACTAAGATTATGCAAAGTAAGAAATGCTTTCACTGTGGATCGTTACATCGGTCTGAATGACGAGAATTACTGGAACGGCACTTTTCATTCGAGAAGTTTCCAGAATCTTAAAAGAATTGATTTAGTTTTCGAGCTACAAGTTCCTGTCGTTATTATTACGGTAGGTGTAAATGTTCTTATTCATTTAGCCACTTTCAATGCTTAGTTAAAGAGCCTTTAAGATATTTTCAAACTAAAAAAATATTTTATGTTCAGAATAGAAACCGAATTAGTAAAAGTAAAAAAAAGGAATAATAAAATCTTACCACTATTCTTATTTTTATTTTCCTCATACCAAAATGTTCCGGAGAATCATGACACTCTTTTCAAAATCACTTTGCCTATATCCGTGTTTGAATGACTTGACACACAAAGGTAATGATTTGTAGCGCAAAACAGTGGAGGGTATTGTCAAGATGGGATTGATTAGATCTCCAGTCAAATGACCTAAACGTGAGCGAACAAACAGAAACTGTTCGTGTCCGCTGATAGATTGGAACATGCAGCAGTTTGAGTACATTAAGGAAGCCGTGGAGTAAGGAATATTTGATTAACGACATATTATTATATTGTTTATACATTTTTTATGTATTCTTTGTTTTGTTCTTTTTGCGTTTTTAAACTCGTTTCTATATTAGTTAAAATATCAGTAGTCGAAATTCTGTCGAAGAGCTGTGCCTTTTTGTGAACAATGTGTTTTTATGTGTTTTTTTTTATTGAAGCACAAGCACAAGGTGTTATGGGTTGACATCACGAATGTAGTAGGTGAACCCCAAAAAAGACTAAACTCCTTAGAGGCATAGAACTGGACTTATTGCAAAGTTTCCTGGCTTCATTTAGTAATAGCATCAATCATTGCGGCGGAGCGGACACAAGAGAGGAACAATTTATACGCCAGACAGATTAATTCGAGGTCACTCAATTAAAGAATTCCAGCTTAGTTAAAGAAGACCAAAGGCGTGAGCTCTTTAATCACGATTATTTAGTTTTTATTATTGATGTGCCCTAGTACATACATATCGTCACGGCTGTTTCCCAGCGGAGTAGGTAGAGACAACTAATCTCCACGTGCCAATATCCTGATTCCTGACAGACCTCTTCCGCCTCTTCCCACTCTCTGTTCTTCACACCAGACCTTTTTTGAGCACATGCCATATCTGGTCTAGGTACATTTCAGGTTTATTAGGAAAACACTAGGAAATATGTGAATCTCATGAATATGTTTGTCCGTCTTTCATCACCCAAAGGTTGACTGAAACTCAGTGGCCAGTCCTCTTTTTTAGGGTTCCGTATCCGGTACGGGACCCTATTACTAAGACTACGCCGTCTGTCTGTCTGTCTGTCCGAGGGCTGTATCTCCTGAACCGTAAATAGGTAGCCCGTTGAAATTTTCACAGAATATGTGTTATTATGGCCGATATAACAATAAATAGTAAAAATGAGAAAAACTAAAAAAATCACGGTGTTCCCATAGAAGAAACTGAAAAGTGTGTGCGCGCCATCTACCGAAAAGAATATGAAGCGTTTCATAAACACGCCATAGATGGCGTGTGTGGCGCTGACCATGACATGGCGATACGGAACCCTCGGTCCGCGAGTTCGACTCGCACCCTATCACGTTGACATGCATTTTTAACCGACTTCCAAAAAAGGAGGAGGTTCTCAATTCGTCTGTATGTTTTTTTTTTTTTTTTATTTTTTTTTTTTTTTGTATGTTTGTAACACGATTTCTCCGTCAATTGAGAGCCGATTTAGAAAATTCTTTTTTTGTTAGTTAGGTCATACTTCCGAGGTGGTCCCATTTCAATTTTATCGAAATTGGTTCAGTGGTTTTCGAAAAATCAGCATAATACTATGGTGTGTGGTTACCTTCAGCAAAACTTGTGATGTGGTCGTTTTCGGCAATTTTCAGTTTGATAAATTAGTATGGTGTGTGGTTACCTTCAGCAAAACTTTTGTGATGTGGACTTATTCAGCAATTTGCAGTCTGACACATATGGCGAATAATTCTGTACCACTTCAATCTATTTCGATTATTCGATTTCGATTATTCTTTTTTATGTAATATTACTAATAATATTACTAAAAAGAATGAAATAAAAACTGTTTTAAAAAATATTAAACAAAAAAAAAAAAGAACTAAAAAGTATTAAATACCTAATATTTTGAAATTTTCTCTGTCCTGTTGAAATACATGAATCGATATACTAGTGATACATATTCGGACCCTTGTTTCATGAATATTCTAAATTTGAAATTTTTTATCTTTTCCGACCGGCCAGGTGCGCTTAATTTATTATGGTACGAGCAAAGAGTTTGTATTACGTCGGCGACGTAATTCAAACTCTTTGGGTACGAGTACCATCGAGCTGGTCTGATGATGGAGACAGAAGGTGGCCATAGGAACTCCTAAACTACACATGATAAACCCATCGTGTTTGGGCTCGTTGCATTTGTCTTCACGAGCAATTTACTTTAGACCTAAGAGATTCTCAATTCGACAGTATGTTTTCTTTTTTTGGATGTTTGTTACGCGATTACTCCGTCAATTGTGGGCCGATTTTGAAAATTATTTTTTTTTTTTATTTGAAAGGGGATAACCCTGAGGTTGTTGAAGTGAAAACTTCTTTAGCGGCGCTTGGCACTTTTTAGGTGGGTAAAAAATGTATAATTCGCGACATCGCGTCAGCGTCATTTTTAAAATGAAACCTTAAGTCATTGCATTAAGGGTTAAGTTAGAGTGGCACGGGATCTGCCGGCACTCCCGGAGTGCAACTGTTCAGTAGGGTTCGGTAACACGTTTATGTCTGTCCATTCTACTAAGTTCTGCAAAATGAATGTAGGGTTCCGTAACAAATGCATGTCTGTCTTTTCTACTAAATTTAACATTTATTTCAAAATGAATGTAGGGTTCCGTAACAAATGCATGTCTATCCGTTCTACTAAATTTTACAATTTTCAACCAAGGTCCTCCGACGGTTATTTTATAATAAAAGTAGGGTTCCGTAACACGTTTATGTCTGTCCATTCTACTAAGTTCTGCAACATCACCTACAACGTCCGTGATGTCAGCCCATAACACCGGGTAAACTAAGTGCCATGTCAGTGCTTCCCCCTTTGATCGTGCTGACTACACTGAACTGGTCGGAAAACACAAACTATTTACATAGCCGTTTCGACCGACGTTTAATTCAGTGCGGTGGTACCAACCCGGGCAGGTTAAAGCCTACCACCAAGTAAGATTAGGAGGGAAGGGACTTACAGTTTTACGAGGAATCCGAACCTCGGTCAGCCTCCAACGGTCAGCGGTCACCCATCCAAGTACTGACCGCACCCAGCGTTGCTTAACATTCAATAGCGACAGTTGACTGTCTGCACCACTGAGCTATCGAAGCTGACGTGGTCCTATTTTAATTGGGTCAAGATCGGATTGGAAAGCGAGGCGGAATCGCGAGGCCGAAGGCCGAGCGATTCCGCCGAGTACATTAATAGCAAAAAATTACTAAAAAAAACTGTGAAATAAAAAAAAAGTTTTAAAAAACATAAAACCGACTTCCTAAAAAAAGTAAAACTAAAAAACTATTTAAAATAAAAATATAAAAACCGCCTTCAAAAATATATGAAATAAAAACCTAAAAAAAAAAGAACCCTAGAGTTGAAGGCGGTGCTAAAGCAAGCAAAAATGATGCATGAAAGAAAACATGAGTGGATGATAATATCCTTTGTGATTTGTGTAGCCTTTTTAGCATCGCCTTCAACTCTAGGGTTCTTTTTTTTTTTAGGTTTTTATTTCATATATTTTTGAAGGCGGCTTTTATATTTTTATTTTAAATAGTTTTTTAGTTTTACTTTTTTTAGGAAGTCGGTTTTATGTTTTTTAAAACTTTTTTTTTTATAAATGCAACGTCTGTTAGTTTTTTGGACGTATGTATGTAGGCAAAGTTCACGTATTATTCGAGAATGTGTCAACCGATTTAGGTGCGGTTTCACGAATGCAATCTGACACTATTATTAGCTTTAAAAAAATATGCAATCTTGTATGGGTATCTGTATGATAGGGGCAGATCACATGCACCGACCAGCCCATATCAACTTCGAAAAGATGCCATACCGGTGACTTCCACAACATTACTTATTATGACGACATCTTTATACCTAGTTTTGTAAACAATTTTCTATATTGTTCTTCTTGCTTGTTCTGCATTCTTGTATTTTTTATTATGGAAACTGACACGGTTGGCTACATCACCTACAACATCCGTGATGTCAGCCCATAACACCGGATGAACTTGGTGCCACGTCAGTGCTTCCCTTCGGTCGTGCCGGCTACACTGAACTGGACGGAAAACACAAACTATTAACATAGCCGTTTCGACCGACCTTTCATTCAGTACGGTGGTTCCGACCCGGGCGGGTTAAACCCTACCAACTAGTAATATAAGAAGGGAGTCATATCCCTTAGTCGCCTTTTACGACATACACGGGGAGAGATGGAGTGGGGCTATTCTTTTAAAGTACCGGCCCCACACGGTACTGTACGGTATCAAGAGTTTTTGTATATTCTATTCTGTTCTATTCTAAGAAAATGCCGATGATTTCAGAACGACGACAACACAGTCGTCACAAGGATCAACGACACGACCTACGCTATCAAAGGCCTCAACGCGTCCGAAGCTGTGAACTTCAAGGTGCAAGCTCAGCCAGGAGAGAGTTTTCCCTTCGTGAAGAAGATGACCCTCAACGGCAGAGAAATATGCAAGGAAAAACGAAATGTAAGTACCGGCGGGTGGCCGAGTGGTTTCGGCATTCATGCGAGAGATCCGAGGTTCGAATCCGGTCGGTGTGTAGCAATGAGTTTTTTCTGACGAAAACAATTTACGTGCATACCTGCTGCTTCACCGTTCGGAACCGGTGTAAAACTGTTGGTCCCTTCCCTTGCCCCTTACTAGGTGGTAGGCTCAAATTGTAGCCGACTGGGTTGATACCACCGCACTGGATGTAAGATGGCCGCATAGCAGCCTCGGTTGTGTTCTCCTCTAGTCCAGTATAGCCAGCAATCCAGGGAAGTTTCCGGTATGGCACCTACCTTCTCGGAGGTGATATTGGCTGGTCGGAGCATGTGCTTTGGCCCCTCCGACTCAGCCACCCATACCGGATAACATAAAAAAAACGTGCCCTCCATCCAGTTCAGTGTAGCCGCGGCACTACAGCTACCGCGGCACTAGTTTTGAGCTCTCGGCGAAAGTGATGAAGGAATGCGCGTAGTCTTTTTTCTGAGTCTGTTTGGCGGGCGCGGGCAGGGAGGCTCGACGGGAAAGGTGGCCCCGACGCCGATGCGTTATAGGTTGTTCTGTCTCCTCCCGTACCCCGCGCTCCGCTAACGCGTCTCTGGCGTCCCCTAGGTACAGTCGCCCACATTGTTTCGATAGTCTTTTTTTCGTTTCGCAGTGGAAACACTGAACTTCTTCCTCTTCCCCGCCAATCAGACCTTTAAAATGACTACTGCGCATTCCCCCTCCACTTTCGCCGAGCACTCAAACCTCGTGATGAAACCTGTATCAATGGGAAGCACTCAATTAACCAAGCAAGAGCGGCGGGTGGCCGAGTGGCTTGGGCATCGCCTTCTCATGCGAGAGGTTTGCGGTTCGAATCCGGTCGGCGTGTACCAATGAGTTTTTTCTGACGAAAAAAAATTACGTGCATACCTACACCTGCTGCTTCACCTTTCGGAACCGGTGTAAAACTGTAGGTCCCTTCCCTTGCCCCTTACTAGGTGGTAGGCTCAAATTGTAGCCGACTGCTATGGTACCACCGTACTGGATGTAAGATGGCCGCATAGCAGCCTTGGTTGTGTTCTCCTCTAGTCCAGTATAGCCAGCATCCAGGGAAGTCTTCGGTATGGCACCTATCTTCTTGGAGGTGATATTGGAGAACATGCGCTTTGGCCCCTCCGACTCAGCCACCCATATCGGATTATATAAAAAAAAAGCAAACAATGGTCAAGGTGTAAATACCTACGATGCATCCTACCCCAAGCCCCAAAAAAAACGACGTCTCGCTATTCTATTGCTTACCTTGTATGGGGCCCTAAATTACGTAATTTATTTTCCAGTGGAAGCCTACACTTCTCGGACCAAGCAACCAAGCCGTTATTTCTCCCCTGGTCTCACCTCACAAAAGTGGAGCTTACTACTGCGGAAGGAGTAAGATCAACTACTCCCCCCTCGTCGTCAAGGGACTTCCCACTAAGGAAGGGGACTATCCGTGGCACGTCGCATTGTTTATCAAGAACTTGGATACTATGAATTGGGACTACTCTTGCGGGGGAACGATTTTGCATAGGAAAACTATCATCACAGGTAACTTTAAAATTTCACATACATTTATTTCACTGCTAGAATTTGGCAATGCAAATACTGCATAAAAGTAAGTTTCAAAGTGTCGGGAAACATATTCGCCGGAAGACCCTCATCATGACGCTGCTCGGAGGAACTTGCTTCCCTTATTCCTTGACATCCAACTTATCTTCGCAGCACTCGCCGCAGAGAAACTGAACACCCTCTTGTTGTTGATATTGGGCTTTTGAGAACCTATCGGTTCTCCAAATCGTTTCTTCGTCGCACCGCTAGGGTGTGAAACTGTCTCTCGGCGAGTGTGTTTCCTGAATCCTTTAACCTGGGTATCTTCAAACGTCGTATTAACGGCCTAGACAGCCTAGCAACAGTCCGCAAATACGCTGTCATGGCGCCTCACTGAGCGTGCTTTCGCTAGGAGAGGGGTTTTTGGCTCTGTCGACTGTACCATTGGTCCCTCGACACAGCCACCCATGTTGGTTTACTTAAAAAAAAAATGATGGCATTCAATCATGCATACCCATCTGAGTTGGACACGCCGCGCCGTGTTGGAGTAAACGGGTCCCTACACTGGCGGCCGTATACAAGGTAACGGAGTTGGGATGACCATCCGTCAGGTGTGACGACGACATTAAGTAACTCAAGGGTAATCAGTGGTTTCGTACCGCCGAAGACGCCGGGAATACTGGAGAAAAATGGAAGAGGCTTATGCCCAGCAGTGGATATATCAACTCTGACTGGCTGCCAGTAGCAAAATTATATTGCTCATCGTCACTTCTGACCACACTGTTCGGCCCATATTTGAGTATCGTGAAGAATTATTTGTAGCGCCTGCTACGTTAATTTTGTGCAGTAAATTTCTTTGACTACTTACATACTTTTTCCTCAATTCTCTTAATTTATTCTCTTAAAAGGTTCGCAGTTGCTTCGTACTCATTACTGATAACCACAATAAAAATTTATATTGGAGTCAAAATCATGTTTTACGTTTTCAGCGGCACACTGTGTGGTCGACAGGGACGGATTACCACTGGACAAGAGTCGATTGCTTGTGATAGCTGGGAAGTATCGACTCTATGAGGTCGACCCTTATCAAAAACCTGCTAAGGTACGTGTTTGTGGTTATATATATTTTTTTTTATGGAACTGACACAGATGGCTACATTACCTACAACATCCGTGATATCAGCCCATATGACCTATTGTAGGTTTAGAATATCACACTCGAGCCGTTTACCGCCTACTTATATTTTATACTACATGCAACTCTTACTGGATAAAGCTATGTAAGTTATAAGCCCAACTAAAGACTTGGCTACACGCAGAGACTTGAACGCTCAAACAGTTTGTGCAAAAGTTTGCGCAAAGAACATGTGCGTCGCAAAGCTGGTGGAAAATTGCTATGGTATCTACTGAGCGTGGATTCGCGAGATGAAGTGGATTTGTCTGTTTCGGATATCTTTGGCCACATGGCACAGCCACCCATACTGGTTTTCATAACGCGGTCTCTAAGCATTATCTAACCACATACTCAATATTTTAGCTCAGCAAGATTATAGTCCACGAGAACTACACGAATTCACGCAGCACCTTGACTAACGACCTGGCCCTGCTGATCAGCGAAGATAGGTTCGACTATGGAGACTATGTTCAGCCCATCTGTCAGTGGAACAGTCAGCAGGAGGAGAAGGAGATTGTCTTTCAGGAGTATGGCAGGGTTAGTGTGTACTGGAATTACTATACAGCCTATGAGACCTTTTGTTGACGACCTACATAATCGGTAGTGTTAAAGTATTATAATTAGAGCCCTCTTGTAGAGACATTTTCTGCAGGCGAATCTTCTGGGCCGTTCTTTCTCACAGATGACAAGATGGCCGCATAAATCTTTACTATAACTTGTCCAAGTGTGACATATTTATCAATGAGATCAATAAAGAAATTGAAACCAAAAAGTAACTCAATGGTTCGGATTTCATAAAAACGGGAACTTCATGCTCAGCTCTTCAACCTGCACGAGGTCTTTAGCTTACGGGCTTCATACATACTCCAAGAATCTCAACAGCAAAGGCAACGATGAATAAAAGAATGGATGGATAAATCCTTATGATCACTTGTGAAAGTGTAATGTTTGTAATGAGAAATTCTAATCCATGATTCTTTCTTACTTCGTCAACAACTGGCGATTGCATTGTTTCATTTTCGTTTATTATATTGTTTTTGTAGGATAGGTTTTAAAAAAGGTATTTTATCTAATACAAATAAATTCAATAAAATTTGTTACCTCTTTCAGTTGGTCGGTTGGGGTAGCACCGAGAATGACACCTTATCCGAAACACTGATAGCTGCTTCCCTGAGAGTCATTCCAGATGACATTTGCCTTCAAAGCAGGCCATCTTTCTTCAAGAGATACATCACTGATAACACTTTCTGTGCTGGGAATAAGAACGGTGAGATCTTTAACGATTTTAGTTATGTCATTTGGGACGGCTTTATTCTGTAACATTGTCATAATAGTTTTGATATAGTGATAGTGAAGTGGGTTGCGAGGTTTCACATTGTTAAATTATTGTTTTAGACGAGATATCTTTAGTTTAATCTTAATTTAACGCATTTTTAACCTTAATACATAGGTGGATGTAATAGCGGCTCTGCTTGGATTTAAAAATGTCAGGTCTAAGCTATGCGTCTTACGAGTACAAAACAGTGGTTAAGGCCTGGCTTAGTTTCCGAAAAGCAGTAAGTTCGATACCTTTTGGCGTACACCGTTTTTTTTGTGACTGATAAGCACCTTTATTTCACAAACACCAAATGCCGTAGCAAGCGGAAGTTAAGAAAATTTGGTGGTGTCGTCAGTCCATTTCAATACACAATGGCATGGCATCTTATTTCTAGAGAAACAAGGTGTAATTGACTGACACCATGGGCACATCGTGTGATGTAGCCAAATTCAAATTCAAAGTTATGTATTTTTCAACTCACTTAGATATACAATATACAAAAAATTTTTGTATGTGAATTGAAGAAAAGGTGTAGGCGCAGCATGTTTGAATCCGGTTGGCGTGTACCAATGAGTTTTTTCGGAAGAAAAAATTTACCTGCTGCTTCACCGTTCGGGACCGGTGTAAAACTGTAGGTTCCTTCCCTTGCCCCTTACTAGGTGGTAGGCTCAAATTGTAGCCGACTGGGTTGATACCACCGTACTGGATGTAAGATGGCCGCATAGCTGCATCGGTTGTTTTCTCCTCTAGTCCAGTATAGCCAGCAATCCAGGGAAGTCTCCGGTATGGCACCTACCTTCTCGGAGGTAATATTGGCTGGTCGGAGCATGCGCTTTGGCCCCTCTGACTCAGCCACCCATACCGGATTACATAAAAAAAAAAAGAATTTTTGTTTTAGGACGGGTTCAGAAAATTCAAAATATCCGTACCTTTTTCGGTGATCTGAAAATGAATATTTTTTACTTCAACCCATTTCGTAAGAGGCCTTTTTACGTCGGAAATTTTCTAAAGTGGCGGCCTGGAACCCGATAAATAGCAGGACCTCACGCAGGCGGTCCTCTCACTACGTAAAATACAGTGGATAAAAAAAAATAAAAATAAAAAAAATGTGGCACTGGCATTTCAGTGCCGCTGATTTTAAGCCTAACCTTGTAGGTACCTAAGGTATGCCAAGGTACCTATGTCAATTTCCAACAAAATAGGTGCCTAAATGTATATTATTTATATTAAAGTGTTTACTACTTAATTTTGGCTTTTTACCTTAATTGAAAGGGCGTCTTCCCTTTTCCGCGTTTAAATACGAGGGTCAGGGGGGTACATCCTATCACAGTCAGGATTGTCATAATATTATGTACAGTCCATCAGTCAGTCAGCGTGTAAGGTCCACTGATGGACATACACCTCTCCAATTTTCCTCCAGTCCTCCCGGCCTTCAGCGATACGGAACCACTGCTTTCCGCCGACGTACTAGATGTCGTCGTCCCAACTGGCGGGTGGTCTTCCCACACTCCGTTTTCATGTCCACGGCCGCTAGTGTAGGACACGTTTACTCCAACGGTCGTCGTCTCTTCGGCTAACATGTCCAGCCCACTGCCACTTCAGCTTAGTCACCCGGTGTCCAATATCGACTACTTTTGTGCATCGGCGGATATAATATTATGTACACACGACTGCTCTCATTTCTCACACTTTAGGAACCTTGTCAAATTAACATTCACTCATTACCACTACAAAATTATACAAATAATCAAATATGTTATTTTGACAGGCTTCCTGAAGTGTGAGAAATGAGTGCTGCCGTCTGTACAGTACAACTGAAGAGAACTCAACATTTCTATGTCTTTATTTTGTCTATGTAAAAGTCGCAAAGTCTGGCTGAAATCAGCGCTTTCTCAGCTATTTAGTCCTCTGACGCAGCAAAAGCTGATCCAGATGTTCATTTGTCTTATTCTTCACTACATACTACGCAGCTACAGCCCTCATTAATTAAGATAAACAATCTCATTTTATTTCAGTGTTAATTAACTGAAATATACATTACCACTGCAATATTGTTTCATTATAGTCGTACAACGTATAATTGTTTATTTTATTGTTAATTAATTTATAATATGTTGTGTTGTGTGCTGAGACGTTTATTACAAAAATTATATACCTAGTTGTAAAACCTATTCAATCTACGAGAAAATATTGTATTGTATTGTATATGTCACCGGCAATCTGTATAATCCGGTATTTTTATAGAATAGCTAGGCATTCTATAGAATACCGGATAATGGCTTAAACGTTTAGGCAATGTATGAAATATTATTTATTTCATACGTTGCCAAGGCAATCGAACAGCCGGCAAAGTGTTTTAAATTTGGTCTTCTGTCCAGGCACAAGCGCTTGCAACGGCGACAGCGGCGGAGGCCTGGTATTCCCCATCACCGAGTTGGACGGCAAGCAGAGCTGGTACCTTCGCGGCGTCGTCTCTGTGGGGGTCCGTCGTGCTGGCGGGCTGTGCGACCCGCAACACTATGTCGTTTTCACCGATGTCGCACGTTATAGACAGTGGATCGAAGCTCACCAGGAGTTGTAGTATATGAATCACTGAAATAACTAAAGATGGTGGGTTAAATGTGTCAATTTAATTTATATTTTTTTATGGAAACTTACATGCTTGTCTCCATCAGCTGTTTTGCATCCGTGATATCAGCCCATCAGAGCTACGTCTCAAGTCAGTGTTTCTCATCCTGGTCGACATAAATCACTATAAAGCACCGGCATAATAATACTCTGGCAGCAGTCATAAGAATAGAACTATAGTCTGCAAATCTGATGGTATGGTTTCTCCCTAACATTGGTTTCGAGAGGTTAGGTAGACCCTCGGCACAGCCACCTATACTGGTTTTCATTAAACATATGTTTTGCCATACTTTGGATAGAGCTTATTTAGTCCCCAATATAACATGAGTTCATGAAATCTTCTCTCTTTTTCTCCCTCTATCACCCTCTCCCTATCTCTAGATAGGAAAATAGACAGGGAAAAGAAGCCTCTCTCTTATTGAATTTGATTGAGAAAGTTTTTTAGTGGTTTATGAAGATGGGCCATGATTTTGTACTGAAAGGTCGAACCACATTGCTCAGAAACGACCTTGATTAAAGCCGTAGAATTTTTAATCATGTGTATTAGCACCATAAATTAGAATACGCATACATGCATGAGTAGCTATTCCTGAGTGTTTGGTATGGCCTCCTTCATTCTTCGTCACTAGACCAAGTTTATAATATTATAGTTTGTGGTTATATTTATTAAGATGAGAAATTATTACTTAACCCTTGGAGTTCCCAATTAATAAATATGTTTAGAGAGCTTGTGATAAAACCAGTATGTTACCTGTAAGTAGTATTCTAATGATTAACGTCGTGATTAAATTGTGATTAACCTTTACTATAACATAATATTGATGTATTTGTTATTATTTAGCTATGCTCTTTGTTTATCCTGGTCTTGAGAAACGACGTCATAGTATTGACTATAGACTCACGTCACGACTTCTCACGACGGTTATTAATTATGTAACCAGACAGGTAGAGTTGGCAATCTCGTGTTGGGTCTAAGTCACGTTTGCTCGGGAAACCCAAAGTACTGGATTAAGCAGTCGTAGATTACTTTTAATTTCATTTTCGATTCTGGTGCTATAGTTTCGGAGAAATGCTTCTTGTGAAGATAATGCCTGTTTATCGGTGTGTCACAAATTACAGTTTTTTTATAAAAACTGACAAACTAGTTTAGCTTTTCATGAAGTCTTTTGTTATGATTTTTCTATGTATCGATAGCCCGACAATTCTCTATTAGATGAATTTGTCATTTTATGAAGAAATTTTAATATTCATAAGTTGTGCAGAAGTATAAAATTTTTACATAGCATTATTAGTTTTTGAACATATACAAATAAAAATATCTACCCAAAACAAATCAATGACTAGCTGTTTATCTTTCCTTTTCCTGTACGTTATATTTTTCGAATAAAATTCATTCAAATGGCCCTTCAAAATACAAAGCGAAATACGAAATGAGCCCATTATATCATTATCGACAAAAAGAAGGCGTTCGGATCCTCCGTCGGCGGCATAATAAGCTAAGACATTCAGGGCACGTCCCTCGATAAACATCTCCGAAGGATAAATAACCTCCACCTACGTCATATGCATACAAAGCAGCGCTTCGATTCACCACATACTTCATTTAGAACACACAAAGCAAAATAAGGAAGCATAATGGCGCATCAAACCGTTTTATTCTGCTCAACAAATCCAAGTTGAAATACACCGGTCCAGTAACAACGCCTTGCGGTACTCTGTCGTCGGCTTGGTCGCGTTAGACATAATTACATTCAATTGCTTCTCGAAGGATGAGCATAGTCGTTGATTATTGATTGAAATTTTCCTCAAGTCTCCTCGTTTAAAGAGAAATATAGTGTTCTTCACTTATCGCTTACGAACGGGCGTGTCGAAGGCTTGTAACAGACGTCATGATGATAGCTTTGAATTTTAGTACAAACGTATTGATATTTGTAAGGATCGAATGATGTGGTGGAAGGCAGTAACGTTCTGCATCCTGGTATCTATAGTGGTGTTCGTGGTCATAACGTGTATTGGTCGAAGACCTTCGTCGCATCTGGTGCTGCATCGGTGTTGTGAGGAAGGCATTGAAAACGACGAGATTTTTATGGAGAGCTTTCGTCATAACTTTTTGCGAGAGCGTCTCACTGCGACTGAGCACGGCGAGGAATCCATGGAGGCCGAAGAATTAGTTCAACAAAACGTGCTTACTGCGATAGAGGCAGTTCGTGATACGTCAAAGGAGATTGAGGAAGTGAGTGATTATAAAAGTAGTGTCAACGTGCACAACTTAAACGAAAGAAATACACTTTTGTTGGACGAAAACAAAAATATTAAACATGAACTTATTGACGAGTTTACACATAGTACACCGGACAGTGTTAGCGGCGAAGAAGTTACTGTAAAAACATATTATACCGAAAATATTCCCTCCATAATATGAGTATCAATAAAAATTTATAAAATAAGATGGAATATTCAAACAATTGTTCGAAGCAAAAGGCTCGTTTTCAAGACTGAAAGTTACGTAAATTCATTTTAGGTCGGGTAACAAATTTAAAATATAAGGGTATTAGAAGAAACACTTGATATGGTTTTTACCTATTTAATTGAAGCGTCTGTTAAATTTATTTTCGTTTATATTAGAGACTGAACACAAATAAATGTTTATTTTACGAGGATATCTGCAAACATACACATGCAACCGACAAGCATACGTATGAAGAACATTATGAGAGTGCAAGAGGCGGCAGAGGTGTCAGAATCGTGGTACGTGGAGATCCGTTATATCTGCCTACCCCACGGAGAAACAGATGAAACTGCCAGGAAACAGATTTCTTTGCGCTTTAATCATAATTACTCTACTTGATAATAATATAATAATAATAATTTAACAGTTGGTCGGTCGTTTGTGGAGTAGCCTGGGCGCTCACTTTCATGTCTGTCTATTCATTCACTGGTCATTATTTAGGAAATAATATGGAAAATAATATTGAATTTGAATTATATATTTTATTCAATACATACACACATAGCGTCACGCCTGTTTCCCAGTAGAGAAGGCAAGGACAACGTATCTCCACGTGCCACGAACTTGACACAACACTGCCGCCCCTTGCACTCTCATAATGTTCTTCGTGTAATTAAATGTATAAAAAATAACTGAATAATGTCAGGAGTACCTAACTGCGAAACATTCCTCAGGCAACGGATAGCCCTTGCTATTCAGCGTGGAAATGCAGCGAGTGTTTTATGTACCCTTCGGGGTCATTTCAGAGACAGTTTATACGAGATTTTTTATATATTATAGTTTTTAATTGTCTATTTAGTGCCTATTTTTGCTGTCGAATAAATAAATTCACTGTATAACCTGACACATTAAACTGAATTAAAATTTCAACAAACTGAAAACTAACTTTCTGTCTTTAATTAATTGAATTTATTGAAAACATTGTAAATAGCCTGTACCTACATTAGAAGTTTATTTATGGTACTGGTAGAAATTAATTTCTGCTATGTCCGCCTTATGTACTGAAATCCAGAAAAGTGTTATACTAATTTAATATTGTGTATTGTGTAGAATGCTCATGAAAACAGAAATAATTGTAAATATTTCAGTTCAGTCCAAATCAAGGTTCGAAAAAAAATACTGCAATAAATATACGACCTTCATAAACATGCAGGATGTATTCTGCAGGCGCTTTGCCAGTGCGAGACGAAATACAACCTTATCAGACGAAAAGGGAATATAAAATTATTAGAAATCAAAACGATAAGTTTTAGATTGGTTGATTTATTTATTTTAATGTTCCACATATAAATAAGGAAGTTATTTAGCCATGTGATCTAAGACTAATATTTTGATTTGATTTGATTAAAATATATTTTTCAATAATTTTTAAAGTGTATTTTTAATGTAACCTCTTGAGATCCTCAACGAAAATGTTGAAAAAAATAAACCAAAATATTTTCATACAAATACATTTTTTTTTATAGAAAGCGCGAGACGTGGCGGCGAACCACCCATAAGGTGTCTAACAATCCCCATGGACATTCGGTCTATTATTATAAATTAAATACTAAAATGAGTTCTATAGCCAATGCTCGTGGATCCAAGGTATATAGCGAACGGTGTCAGTAAAGATAGTATAGTGGCTAGGGTCACAGGTGCCATTTAGAGATACACTGACGCTGACTATGCCTCGTAGGTACCATGTTGGAACACCGTCGGCGAGGGTCACATTGAAGATCAATCCGCCACCGGAGTCACCGTTGCAGGCGCTGGTTCCTTCGACAATTTACACAATCATTAGAACACGACTTTATGGCTCCTGACAACGTTGGCAACATCAGATGGTTTACTCGTACACAGCCCATAATATCAACTTGTTCTTGTACTACTAGGTGGTAAGGTAAGAATGCCATGCCAGCTGACAGGTGCCTATTCATGCCTCTCTTGAAGAACCCGAGACTATACTTGGGGGGAAATATGTGGGCAGGGAGAGCGTTCAGAGTTTACCAGTTCTGTGGAGGAAAGATTGCCGAACCGATTGGTACGCATCTGTGGTAAGTCCAGCTTGTAGGGGTGCAATCCCTGCCCAGTGTGCGTTGTGCGAAGGTGGAAAGGGGACGGCGGGATCGCATTTATTGAACAGCATTTCGAAACGTGCATTTTGCAACAAATTAACTGTAGTATTAACCAACTAATTTATACAAGTACACACATACACACACCCTCACACCCTCACACACACACACATACCCTTGTTTGTTTTAAGTACCATGCGAGGACCCCCGTTTTACTCATTCAGACCGAGGACCTCTCCGTATCTGGACTATACGAAGTCGTACGATTACCTCGACAAGACAGATGTGCGCCAAATTTATTCGTGGAAACGCTCAAGCGCTTAGTGTTTCGATATCTCCTACTCTTTCTAACTTGAATTGTGACAAACAAAGCGAGGACACAATATACACTCGCAAACCTGTCTGGCGACGTCCATTCGAGGACTTTGTGTTAGGCTAAACGAGGACCTTCGCGACCTGTCCAGCCATGCCATTTCGAGGACCTAATAGCACACCAATTCCTGAAACGTTGTATTATGCGAGGACCTTGTGTTGAATTTTCTACTATCAAACAGGGGACATTTTATTCTGATTTCTTCTGTACAAAACGAGGACCGGGGGAAGGGGAAGGTGAAGGGGAAGGGAAGAACGCCGCTGCCGCGCCGCCGCGCCGGTAGAGGAATAGAACAAATCGTGCTCCCATCATAGTCAGTCGGTCGTCAGTCGCTTCGCCCGACATCTCGGTTGTTATTACAGTACCACTGCATTCAATAAAATATGTTTGAAGCTGCAAATGTACGTGTTTTTCCATCGATGTGTTTTCCATCTTCTAGTTCAATACAGCCGTGCTCAGATAAAGGAAGGTTCTGAAATGGCACCTAGGGTTCCTTCGGCATAGTTGTGTGTTGGGCTAATATCACCACAGCAGGTGTAATATTCGCACAATCATGTCGAGCTCTCAAATATTGCTAATGATAATAATATTAGCTATCTCTTTATTTTCACGTTTTTTGATACATATTTACATTAATTTTATATAATTATAAAATAAAATATCTATACAAAATTAATACAAACAGACAAAAACAAAAAACTTAACTATCTGATACTTACATACTTAGCTATCTGATTATTAGAATGATTAATATTTTTCAATAAGTTTTAATGCCCATTGTTTTCGTTCTAAAATTCATTATTATTTATAAGGCATAACAAAAATATTGGTTCATGGTGGTTTCATATTGATGGGTTGGGCCAAACTTGGTAAATTATCTAATGTTGTTTTTTTTATGTAATCCGGTATGGGTGGCTGAGTCGGAGGGGCCAAAGCGCATGCTCCGACCAGCCAATATCACCACCGAGAAGGTAGGTGCCATACCGGAGACTTCCCTAGATTGCTGGCTTTACTGGACTAGAGGAGAACACAGCCGAGGCTGCTATGCGGCCATCTTACATCCAGTACGGTGGTACCAACCCAGTCGGCTACAATTTGAGCCTACCACCTAGTAAGGGGCAAGGGAAGGGACCTACAGTTTTACACTGGTTCCGAACGGTGAAGCAGCAGGTGTAGGTATGCACGTAAATTTTTTCGTCAGAAACTCATTGGTACACGCCGACCGGATTCGAACCGCCGACCTCCGCCGCCGACCGCTGCCGCATGAGAAGCCGATTCCCAAACCACTCGGCCACCCGCTGCTTTTGAATTTTTGATAATTTATTTAGAAAAAAAAACAATACACACTCAGCAAAACGTGTCCAAACCGAGGACCCATGTGTGAACTTCACACATTGGTCCTCGGATTGGTTAAGAAAGTGGACTTGAGTGTAAATCGAAGTGTGTAAAATACGACGGTGGCGCCGCCCTGGTGGTCACAAATTTTCACACTCTGACTAAAATTATGGCGACCAAATCGAGGACCGTTTCCGATTTCCGTATTTCTTAGACAGAAAGGTTCAGAATCGCACGGAGAATACGACAATGGTGACCATTCAATCCGAGGACCCAGCAAAAAGTCCTCGGTTTGAAAATGTCCTCGTATGTGCCTTGTGTATTCAGGTGCACGTCCTCGGATAGTACTTAAAACAAACACCCTAACATACATACGTACACATAGACTACTACAGCTCACAGACACACGCACACACCCCAACACACCCTCACAACACGCTCCCCTTTGTAATTAAAATTTAGTCTGTTTTGTTTTTGTTTGTAGCATAAGAAAATCATACGTAATCTTGTAAAAAGTGGAACTTTGTTATTGGCTTAATTGTTTTTTAATTCATATATTGTAACTTGTTTATTAATGTACATTGTAGCCGTTAAGTTTCCGAAATAAATAAAATAAAAAATAAAATAAAATTACCCATGGAATAAGCGATAGATCACACTTATGGCGCCGATATCCCTACGAAGTTGCAGTGGTTCTAGATCGCGGGACACATCGTCGGGGTCACCCACTAGTAGCACGGCTCGACGCTGGATCGAGTCCAAGGGTGCAAGCTGGTATTTAGCCGAGCTATTCCACAAGTGCGAGCAGTATTCCAAGCAGGACCTTATAAGCGATTTGTACAAAAGCAGCATTTGGCCCGGCGTGAAGTACCGTCACACCTTATTGAGTATGCCCAGCTTTTTAGAAGCCAGCTTGGCCTTGCCCTCGATATGGCGCCGAAAGTTACAGTTTATAGGTAGTAGGGAATTCACTCATCGAAAGACCACCTCAACTGCCACTTAATGAATAACTTTAAAACTTACCATCACGCCCACCTGTTCCTGCGCAGAACGTGTCTTCGCTAAGAAAATTCTCGAAGAAACTGGAGTAGCTGAGCAGGCATGTGGTATCGGATACCAGCTTCATAGTTCCAGACCTCAGAGTCTCTGAGATGTTAGCGGTTGGCCTGACGCTACCCCAGCCAACCAACTGAAACAATTGACCAATGTTCTTTCAAGGGTGTGTAAACGTGACTGAATTGCTGAATAGTATTAGGTTTAGTGGCAATAGAAATACCCAATATTCCAATCACTACCAAGCTGCCTGTACCCTGCGAAGGTTCTTGCCGATTCTTATTCGTGGGTGTAATCGAACCGGATGGAACAGATTGTGACAAGTTCGAGTGCAGTCTTATTGCCATAAGAATGCTCAATAAACAATCAACAACAACTGACCAACTGAAACGCCCTTTCGATCTGGCTGAACCACAGAACAACGATCGGGCCACACGGCGACAAGACCGGACTTTCTTGCTCTGTGGGCTGAACTATCGTTGCAGTCAAGGTTGCTTCATGGAGAGTCAGAGGTGTGAAAACATGACTGAATTGCTTAATATTATCACAAGATTTCGTAACCGGTGAAATACCTGGTTTAACTATAACCGGTGGGTTGAAAGATAAATTGAAATAATAGTATTATCAGGTAAAAAATTAACGCCTCGTTGCAGTAACTGATCGATGGGTGGCGCAATAAATGGTATCTCCAGTAAAAATGCAGTAGTGCATGATATTTATGAATATAATGCCAGCTTGACATGTATTGCTGATATAAACTGAACTTCCAGTTATTCTTGCGGAAATTGGATGGATAGGTAGGACACACAGAGTCGGTTAAGTACTTACAGTGCCAGTTTCTCCAAAAAGATAGTTCTTGGAGAGCTGCTTGAAGTTCCACAGACAGACAGGCTGAACGTAGTTGGAGTAGACAATATTTTGGTACAATTTGTACAGAGCGATGTCGTTCTTCAAGTTACGAGGATTGAACTTGTTGTGGATGATTACTTTGGACACCTAGAAATACGAGCAGATAATATAACATGTAAGTATGTATCAATGGATTTGCGGTACCTAACTATAGAAGACAGAGTTATTGTAGAATGCAATTTATTTGTACAATAATAGTTGTATTCAGGTATTTCCTTCACTTTATGATTTGAATTATTTCTACTTGTCCGTAAAATTTCATGTTCTATTTGAGAGGTTTTCCTTCTGTCGAAGATAAAAAGTCAGCATACAAAATGTTGGAGACAGGTCCTACAGTTTCGCAGATTAAACTACTCTTAACCCTTTGAGTGCGACAAAAAGTTTAGCTGTCAACCGTTGAATGCGAACAATTAGTTTTCAACCAATAAGTGCGACGCCATTTTGGCCAAAATCGGTTTTGACCAAAATCGGGTGCGCTTCTGCGTTTTTGGGGATATTTCTAGACTTTTTTCTATTAAACGTATATGAAAAGGTTTTATTTTCCAATAGTAATTTCCGGAGCACTATAAATGCAATAACTAATATGTCAATATTCTACATGAGAACGTAAACTAAATCTTTCTTCGTAAACTAAAGCAGTTCCTGACTAACAAAATAACGGCTGGAATAAACTACCCGAGGAAGTTACTGAAGCACACACAATAAACACATTCAAAATTAGGCTTGATAAGTATTTCAAAATCAAAGAAAGATAGCAAATAGCAACAGTAGTGATCATTATAGACATGAATACATCAGAATATTAAGCTGCTAGTTCATTAAAAATAATAATAAAATGTTGATATGGAGAAGATTTCGAATGTTGAGAAAACCTCCGACATATTTATTTAGACAAACCTCGCATTAGTTTTCGTAAAACCTTTTCTTTGATGCTGTATTAAATTTCATAACTACCTGATATTCCTTAGAATATTTATCTTCTTTGACGAGATGATATTTTCCCACGAAGACGGAGAGTGCCTCTGCCGGTATAGGTCGAGCACCAGTAACGCAGCAGTGAGCCGCTGAAATATTTAACAACTAATTGTGAACTTTCTACTTTATTTGGTTCTTTTCGACGAGCCATTCGCCTCATAGGCGACTCTGTACTCACAAAGGACCTTCAACCACTAAAAGCACAGACGATTCGTTGGTTGAGCCTGTTTTATCGGTACTACTACTATCGGCTGCTCTGACAAAATTGCTTCCCTTATCCCTCCTCTTCCTGTTCGCCTTCGCCACACGCGCCCTCCTCTTGCGGAACACCCCTTTGAAGTCGACTGAAGAGTTCTTCGACCTGCACTTTTATACACCGTTATATGCATTAAGTAAGTAAATAACTCATTTGCTCCATGAGTTACTGATGCGACCGTTTTTGTAAATGTTGCATTGAAAATGGCTAGAATGATTCCATTTTTTTTTTCGTTTTGTTTTTGTTTTGTTTTATGGAAACTCACGGTTGGCTACATCACCTACAACATCCGCGATGTTAGCCTTTAACACCGGGTGAACTAGGTTCTATCTCAGTGCTTCCATTCATTTCATGTCGGCTACACTGAAAATCCCTTTCCAATTCCCTGTTTAATTTATTTACACAAGTAAGACCGGTGATGGAACATTGCAGTCATCTTTGGGAGCGTTCCCCTGAGTACCTTCTTTCAGCCTTGGATTCTATTCAGCGACGAGCCATTCGCCTAATTGGTGACTCTGTACTCACATAGGACCTTCAACCTCTAAAGCACAGACGTATCGTTGGGTCATTAAACCCGTTTTATCGGTACTACTATGGCCGCTGCTCTGAAGAACTTGCTTCTCTTATCCCTCCTCCTCCTGTTCGCCTTCGCCAAACCCGCCATACTCTCGCGGAACACCCCTTTGTAGTCGACAGAAGAGTTCTTCGAACTGCACGATTCTCTAAATCGTCCTTCTGCCGCACTGCAAAGGTGTGGAACGGGCTCCCAAGGAATATCTTTCCCCACTCCTACAATCCACGGATCTTCAAATCGCGCCGCAGCCACATTAGTCCACCTCCAAGCCGGACTGGCACCTCTTCGGTGGTGAAATTGGCTGCGCCTGAGGCTTCGACCTTGGGCAGAGCCACCCTGTTTGGAAGCAATAAAAAAATTGAAATGTCTATAATTATAATAATTTAATGTATCATACGAGCATATACCTGTTAAAATTATAGACGGAGATATAATCGTTCCCCCACATCTGTACTTCTTTTCGCCAGATGACAATTTCTTATAGATGGCCACATGCCAGGGCCACTCTCCCGGCTCCGACTCCTGGCTATGCGTCACCAAAGCTACATCTTCTATCAGCCTTCTTCCGCAAATTGGTGCCAGTTCTGCATCGCCATGGACGAAGATCCTCTTCGAAATATCGTCAATGATCGCCGGTGGTCCCTTCAGTGTTGCTACCCACTGCAATTTTATTTTAGGAAAACATTATTTCTGTGATCATTCCGTCATGAGTTTTATTCCCTTATGAATTTTACAACAAGATTTTATTTAACCACGTGTGTTTGCTTTTAAAAAAGCTTGTTTTTAAAAAGGTTTTTAAATTAATATATTTGTTTTAAGATTGCAGCCATAAAATCAAACGATTACACGAGAAGTAATACTCTGCGGAAAGACGAACTTTATCATAACAAGTTATTTCATCCAGTCAAGCTTTGAGAGCAAGAGGGCAAAATGAAGAAAATTTAAATTGCCACCTAAATTGTTCTGGTATTTTAAGATATGTCTTACTTTTTTGGGATTAATACAGACATCTTTCCCACTAAGCACAACACTCTTGATGCTTGGAAAAGGTCTCAAAGCTGATGACCTTACTGTAAAATTCACCGTTGAGGGCAGTACGTGTGTCCGAATTAAAAATCTTCTATCGCCGTATATTACTGAGACTCTTGCTATCTTTGGGTCCTGAAATAAAAATAATCAAATCTGGATATAATATATATATTTTATTACTGCCGAACTGGGTGGCTGTGCTCCAGGTCGCTACCTCAGGCGTGGAAAATTTCAACCCCGAACAGGTGCCTGTTCGGCTTGAAGGTAGACTAAATGCCGCCTGAGAGATTTGAAGATCCGTGCATTGTAGGAATAGGGGATTAAAATATTTTCCGGAATCCCGATTGTAGGAACAGGGAAAGATATTCTCCGGAATCCCATTCCAGTGCAGTGCAATATAAGAACAATTTAGAGAATCATGCATTTCGAAGAACTCTGTATAATATACGAATAGTATCTATCAATGGTGATAATGTAGCTGGCAAGTTAAGGGAAAGAAAAATCAGAAATGACTCTTAAAATGACAATTGGAAAAAAAAAAAACAAATTAAATGTAACAAACATAAAAAAACCTAGAAATAAAATGTGGAAACTGACACGGTTGGCTACATCACCTATAACAACAGTGATGTCAGCCCATAACACCTTGGTTAAATAGGTGTCATGTTGTACATCCATTTGGGAGTGCTGTATACACTGAACTGGTCGGAAAACACTTAAGTATTTACATATCGCTCTGGCAGGCCTTTCATTCAGTGCGGTGGTATCGATTCCGGGCGAATTAAATAAACCTTACCTATAGTATTACACTGGCACAGACTTTCTCTTTCACATTCTTCCAGTCAACCTTCACACTATCTTTAAATAGACGTAAAATATTACCACAGTTATAGTAGAAGTACCATTCATCTCTATTTCAAGTTCAGCATGAGGGAGATATTTTCTATATCTCTCCAAGTGCGCTGTTCCATTGAAATAGTTCTCTTCTTCATACGGCAGTCCAATATACCTATCCAGAGTTATAAATTCGTCTTCACATGGATTAAATGTTTCATATCCTAATTTATTTTCACTGTCTGTTTTCGCGGTTTCATCTCTTTTGAAGCGATGCACTATTCTTTCTATGTGTGTAATTTTTTTAAATGTATCTACACTTAAAACATTTTCATTTATAATCTTTTCACTTTTAATATTTACTACACTTATCACTAAAACACAAGTCACTAGCACGAATTTAGACATTTGAGGAGTTATCGTTTTTTTTCCTAACAACACGCAAAAATGTTGTCGATGATAGAAATTGTGTGTTTACATAGATAGCCACTGCTTCAATGTAATGAATGAGTCAAGTGTCCACTAAATGTAGATACAGGATTCCGTGAGGAAGGCCATCATTCATTATTAATTATTGGTATTGATGAATTATTCGATGCACAAGTTTTTGCAGATTTTTTGCAACGGGAGAAAAGAGTTTTCCTTGCAGTTAAGTTCTGTGCTCACCCCCCCCCCCCCCCTCTCTTTCTCAATTTTATGCGCATAAAAACGAATTGCAATCGGCACACGCCGCCGCCTTTGAGCGCCGCGTTCGATTGGCCGTCGGTCGATGCATTCTGCACACCCTCGAAAGTTGTCGCACTTGGTTTAAATATTGAAAAACCAGAACTGAGCGAACGTAACAGAGCCTACGTTCTATCAGTTCTGGTTACGGAAACCTAATAAACTCAGACTTGCCAAACAGGTTTGATGAGAACGCGCAGTCCATTGCAGATCAACTGACACATTCAACTTAAAATCTTATTATTAAGACCATAAGGTATGTTTTCCGAAACTGCTCGGAGAATATATGTTTTATAAAAATGTTCTTAAACCTATATTCTAGCTACCTATATATTATTCTCAGAAATGTTTGTAACGACTATACCATAGACGCAATCTACCGGTTTGTTTGAGACTATAATTCAATATTTTATTCTCTTGTTATTGGCTTCGATTGATGTTGTAAAAATCGGTCAAATGCGAGTTTTACTCGCCCACGGAGGGTTCCGTAGATCTGTTATACCATACCTGTAAAAAAAACATATTGTTTATTGTTTAATGATTATTCTTATGGCAGTAACACTGCACTCGAACTTCTCACAATTTGTTCTAACCGGTTCGATTACATTCACGACGAAGAAACTTCATATTATTACAAGTATTTAGTGACTAGTAGCTTATTAACACCGCCCACAGTCTATCGAAAACACAGCTTGAGAGCTTATTATAATATTAAGGATAATAATGTGTAAAGAGTCTTCTATATTTTGTCTTTCTATAATGCAAAATATAAATACCTGTGTTGCCATCTATTATCCAGTAGCGTGAATGTGCACCAATCGAATGTGACCCCTTAATTTTTTTACTTTTTGCTTTTTTTATTATTTGTTAACATATCCACCATAATAACATATTCTATGAAAAATTCAACCGGCTACCTATTACAGTTCAAACGATACAGCCCTAGGCCCTAGGACGGACGGATAGACAGACAGACAGACGGCGTAGGCTTAGTAATAAGCTTACATATGGATAGAAAAAATAATAATACAAAAAAAAAAACATATGGGTGAGTTATTATTTTCAATATCATCTTAATTTTTTGAAACTATTCACAAAGAGTAGGCAGTTTCGTATCTAAATGTTTACGTTGTCACGTACAAAACGCGTGTAGAATAAATAAGCCTTCATGGCCATCATATTGAACATTCTCAGGATATTGCCCGGGTGAAGCCTTTGCTATTCCGGACAATCGATATTTCATATTGGACAATTAATACGCACATACTGTGATACTGGAATATCGGGACAACCTGCCAACGCACTAAAATTTTATTAAAGTTTTGGTGTGCAATAAAAATATTACATTTCTAAAACTATTGACGAAATTACATACATACATACATACATACATATCACACACGCTGCATCCCGACAACCGGGGTAAGCGGAGTAATCGCTGTTGTGCTGCAAGAACTCAGGTAAATTACAGCACAACACCGACCACCACGTTTCGCAAAGTATTCGAACAAGATTCAATAGATCAAGCAGCAAAATTAAATAAAATAAAATTAATAACACTTTATTGAAGAATACAAAGTGACAAAAGGCGGACGTAAAGCCTAAAGGCATTCTCTACCAGCCATGTCTGGGATCTGTCTGTATCACTAAATTGACTGACTGACTATCAAACCGTGACTGTCAAACTAATAATAATTTGTTTTTGGTCAGAATGTGAAAGCGACTTTCGAGGATGGTGAAAAGGCAAAATTATTTCAGAATTAAATATTTTTTATTCAAAGTTGTGCTCATGTTTTTATGTACAGACGCAATGCACTAGAAAAGAGAGGGTTTGAAATCTAGACATAAGATCAAACATTAGACTAGACCTTACTGCTCGGTCACACCATACATACATACATAATTACACACATACATACATTATACATTCATAAATATCGTCACACCGGTTTTCCAATACATTATGCAGAGACAACGGATCTCCGCGTGCCACCATCCTGACCCCTCCGCCGCCTCTTCCACTCTCATAATGTTCTTCATACATGCTCGTCAGTAATACCCACTTTATCCCTGTATGACCCTGTTTGAGCACATACCCGATCCTGGTCTAGGTACGTGCGTACTAGGGCGAGCTTTACCGATTCTTCCCATAACATTTGCTTCATAAAATCTAGTCTTAAAAATTGTTAGCGAGCTGTAAATTTGACAGTTACACAGGAATGCCGATAAGATAGTTGTAAATTAATATTCTGAGCTGGTCCGGACCAAACGGATTCCGTTCGGTCGTCGTCCACACAGCAGCGCCTATCAATACTTGCATCGTGCAAACGTTTCATGAACCTGCTTTGCATCTTATTGAATTTGAACGTCGAAATTTAGGATGCATTTTTACCATGGACACTTCTGGTGGACTGCAAGAAATCAATACTAGACTAGTACTAGTAGTCTACTAGTGAATAGTGATAAATCCGAATTAGTTTTCTTCTATTAGTATTGTCTTATTCTTGCGTTACTAGTTTTATTGGTGTGAAAGAACAATTTATAGATTCAATTCGCCAACGCAGCCAAGTATAGAAGAGAACAGAACAGAACAGACCAGACCAGACCAGAACAGAACAGAACAGAACAGAACAGAACAGAACAGAACAAAATAGAACAGAACAGAACAGACCAGACCAGACCTGAACAGAACAGAACAAAACAGAACAGAACAGAACAGGACAGGACAGGACAGACCAAAACAGAACAAGACAGGACAGAACAGGACAGGACAGGACAGAACAGAGATCAGAACAGAAAATAATAGAAATACTTTAGTATTTCTATTCTTTTCTGTTCTTGCACACAAAAACACTAACAAAGATACAGAAGACAATTTAGCATGAAACGGCTTTTTTAATTACAACTCTGATACACGACAGAAACAAACAAATATGGCATTATTGTAATAAAAAATTACGCTCTTGGTCGCATTTAGACAGTTCATCCGAAGAAAGACGAATGCTTCTACTTGCGGTTGTTGCTGGTGAATGTTCGTAGACCGACATAATTTGAATCACTTCGAACTATTAATGGTGTTGTGTGTCCAACATTTAGTGTTGCATGTCAACAGCTCAATTTGCTTGAAAACGATACCTACTCCTTGGGACAAGACAATCGCTGAAGCAATTTTTTCTGCATCTCCAAGTTAGATACGCACATTATTTGCTATCATTATATGTATAGACATGCTTCCCATCGAATCCACGTAAATTGTGGAACAAGTACAAGGATGACATGTCAAAATATATCGAATTCGTGTCAGTTCAGGGAATCCCGATCTCGAGGAGAATGAGGAGATACATAAGCAGGTTTTGCTTTTGATCAAAGGCATATTGTGTTACCTCATGTGCGGCAGTTTGTAGTAAAGTTAGGAATGCCAACGCGAAATCGTGATATAAACGACGCTGTCAATCGAGAATTGGAACGTGAATGTGAATACGATCGGGATGCATTGAAAGAATCAGTTGAACCCCCAGCAGATGGAAGTGTACGATACATTAATGAAGGCAACTGATGGAAATGGTGGCTTATTCTCCTCGTTGCGCCCGGTGGATCTGGGAAGACATTCCTCGTGTCATTGATTTCAGCCACCGTTCGTGCGAGATCCGACAATGTAGCAGTTGCTTCTTCTGGTATAGCGGCCACGTTGGTAGAAGGATGCCGAACGGCTCATTCAGCATTGAAATCTCCATTAAACCTTCAAACGACTGAAGAACCGACATGCAACATTGCGAAAAGCTCATTGCAAAAAGCAGTGGCCAAAGATTTGGTAGCAAGTAAAATCATCATATGGGATGAATGCACAATGGCGCACAAACGCGCAATGGAAGCACTCAATTGAATGCTTAAGATCTAAGTAAATAAAATATAAAAACTCAGAGCAGCGCGAGAATTTACTTAGCGGTCCCTCGAATCCTTAATTAAACGGAGTGGGTCGACGACATTAGGTACGTCGGAGACGTCAGTGTGGTTCCGTACCGCTGAAGACCGGGAGACACATAAACGCTGACTAACTGAAGGTTGTCAGCCTCGATAGCTTGTGGTGCAGTCAGTCGACTGTCGCTATTGATGGAGAAACGCTGGGCGCGGTCAGTACTTGGATGGGTGACCGCTCGACCGTTGGAGGCTGACCGTGGTTCGGATTCCACGTAAAACTGTAGGTCCCTTCCCTTCTTACCTTACTAGGTGGTAGGGTTCCACCCGCCCGGGTTGATACCACCGCACTGAATGAAACGTCGGTCGAAACGCCTATGTAAATAGTTTGTGTTCAGTGTAGCCGGTTCAGTGTAGCCGGCACGACCGAAGGGAAGCACTGACATGGCACCTAGTTCACCCGGTGTTATGGGCTGACATCAAGGATGTTGTAGGTGATGTAGCCAAACGTGTCAGTTTCCATAAAAAAAAGGTACGTACGTCAACAGCGCAGTTTATTCTTTTAATTTCGTTGCCCAGACGCATCTTCGTGAGTCAGATAGCGTGTACGTACACGTGCATGGCATCTAGTTAGTGCAGTATTCGCAGGATACGGTGTAAAGTTAGGATGCAGGAAATGAAGCCTTGATTCGTTCGATGACTGCAGCAGCGGTAGCGGTACCGTTTAACGTACGTCTACGAATATCCTTATAACTCGAAAACCACTTTATCGATTTATATACTGTTTCGACTGTTACATTCGCTCACATATTAAGCTGTTTTAGGCTATTAATCATAACGCTCCGTCTTCGGCGACCTGATCTGTGAGCAAAAAGTCACGTGAAGCGATGACGCGAGCAAATGCGAGTTACATTTATAAATTAAAAAAATTCAAAAAATACCGAAGTAGGTAAATCGACACAGTGTAAGTATAACAAATAGACACATATGTTAGACAAATAAAATAAAATTTCTTTAAAATTTTACCATTATTAATACATAATTCTTACTTTAAAATAATGAACTATAATGTACGACGCTTCCTACTAATAGTTATTATAAAATATACATGTAAATACATTAAAAAAAACTATTTAATACGAACGTTGTTCACACAGGGTTTCGTACCCATCTTCCTGCGTCGTCGCTTACATAAAACGTTTTCTCTGAATGCACTGATTATTTCATTATTTGAACTTGGATTGATACCGCACCGTAAACCGTACTGAATGTAAGATGGCCGCATAGCAGCCTCGGTTGTGTTCTCCTCTAGTCCAGTATAGCCAGCAATCCAGGGAAGTCTCCGGTAGAGCACCTACCTTCTCGGAGGTGATATTGGCTGGTCGGTGCATGTGCTTTTGCCCCTCCGACTCAGCCACCCTTACCGGATTACATTAAAAAAAAAAGCGGCCAAGTGCGTGTCGGGCCACGCGCAGTGTAGGGTTCCGTAGTTGCGGAACCCTATCAAAATACATTATTTGATTATTTGTATAATTTTGTAGGGGAAATAAATGAATGTTAATTTGAAAAAGTTCTTCACAGTGAAATGATGGCTGTCGTCGTCGTCCGTACATTTTTTAAGTTGGTCGACTATTACTGGTCAACCTGTACAGCCTACTTAGCTGTGATAGTTTTCCTTTTAATTTCGATATATATACTACTGCGGTGAATTTTTTCACATTTCTAATAACAACCGTTTACCTGGCAGGGGGGGGGGACACTTGACTCTAACAAAAATTTGCACTTAAAAGCTTAATAATTCGTAAACGGATCCCTAAATCGAAAAATGCTTTTCACAAACTCGCAATATTTTCCAAAGACCTATCCAACGATACCCCACACGATGGGGTAGACGTGAAAAAAAATATTCATCCCCACTTTTCGTGTAGGGGAGGTACCCTAAAAAAAAATTATTTAAATTTTTTTATTTTACCACTTTGTCGACGTTATTAATATTAATACCCATACCAACTTACAACTTTCTAATACTAAGGGTCTCTGAGCTAAGCCGCGGACAGACAGACGGACGGACAGACGGACAGACGGACGGACATGGCGAAACTATAAGGGTTCCTTGTTGACTACGGAACCCTAAAAACGATTGGACCCTTAAATGTTTTATTTTCTATGCGATACCTATTTGAATTGGTCTAAATAAATCGTCGCCATGGCTAGCGAGAAAGACTCAAAAATAGATTTTACTCATTCAAATGCGGGCCCGTATGGGTATCGGAACCAAATTGAATTTAAACGTGAGCATTTCAAATCGTCCGCTGTGACGAAAAGCTCTATAAAGTCCGGAGTTTGTAAAAACCTCCGGTGATATGCAGACCCGAGCCGCACCCATGCGTGTTCTAGTTTGAGTTTAATCCTATTCATAAATTAAATTAAAAACCTCTTTCAGACATTATGTAAAGCGCGCAAAGGCAGACTACACTACAAGTTATTTCTTCCAGCCAACCTTTTTGTGATGAGGATTATCATTATAAACGAAAGCATGCATAGTAGGTCAGTCAGTCAGCGTGTAAGCGTCCACTGCTGGACATAAGCCTCTCGAATTTTCGTCCAGTCCTTCCGGCCTTCAGCGGTACGGAACCACTGCTTTCCGCCGACGTATTTGATTCTTCCCCCACTCCGTCGGTCACTCACTCCGTCGTTGACGGTCTTCCCACCATCCGTTTTCCTGTCCACGGCCGCCAGTGTAGGACACGGTTACTCGAACGGTCGTCCCTTCCCTTGCCCCTTACTAGGTGGTAGGCTCAATAATTGTAGCCAACTGGGTTGGTACCACCGTACTGGATGTAAGATGGCCGCATATCAGCCTCGGCTGTGTTCTCCTCTAGTCCAGTATTGGCAGCAATCCAGGGAAGTCTCCGGTATGGCAAATACCTTCTCGGAGGTGATATTGGCTGGTCGGAGCATGCGCTTTGGCGCCTCCGACACAGCCACCCATACCGGATTACATAAAAAAAATCACTTTAATTAGATTTTAGACGTCGTCGTCGTCCCTGTCGCGCGAACTCGCACGTCTCTGTGCAACAGGGACGACGCTCTACAACAGGATTGTCTCTTTCGACACGCATTATTTGCTGCCGGTAACTGTACTGTACTGACTTTATGTACGTACTGTACTGTATTATGGATGCTTTCGTTTACAATGTTATTCCTCATCACAAAAAGGTTGGCTGGAAGAAATCACTTGTAGTGTAGTCTGCGTTTGCGCACTTTCTTCTTTCTTATATAGGTGCTGTTTTTCTTTCAATTATGTGTAATTTTCGAAAAATTTATACAATTACCCAGTAAAATGATAAACCTCAGGTTGATCAAGGAGAAGACATTGTTGAATTAAAATTTTTAATTTTGTAAAAAATTAAATAAATTAAGCAGTAGTAAAACAATTCAATATTGAACTATAGTTATATTAAAGCATTATTATTATATTATAGTAGCTTGCAATTTTGATTATTTTAGACGGATGAAAACATGAAATAATTAAATACAAAATCTAAGAAAGAGTAAATCTATCTATCTATACATCTATACATATAATAAAATCGTAGTCGTACCATGTATGTACATTAATTATTTTTGAAAAACAAAAACAGGGAGCCGGAAGGAATAATTAATAGAACGTAAAAATATATTTTTAGAAATTTTTGTCTGTCGGTTTGTCGGTTTGTCTGTTTGTGTGTTTGTCGGTTTGTCGGTTTCTTTGTGCGTTTGTGCGCGCATCACGCAAAAACCACTCATTGGATTCAAAATCTAATTACTACAAAAAATGAAGCTTTATTCTGAGTAACATTAAGAGTTTATTTCATCAAAATCAACCCACAGAATCAAAAGATATTAATTTTTTAAGTTTAGTTAGACTGGTGTAGACTGGTGGTGAGGGTGGAAAATTTCGTGTGTGCGATTTTTATCTGTTTTTATAATTTACATTACTTAATAAAAAAACATATTTTTTATGATATTTCGTCCAATTTGTAGTTTTCAAATAAAATTTTTTGAATATTAAATAAGCCGACTACAAAAAAAATATTATAGATGGCGCTGTTATCTGGTAATTAGGTTTATGAGTTCTTTAATAATTTCATTTCATTTTTAGGATTCCGGATCCGGTACGGGACCCCATTACTAAGCCTACGCCGTCTGTCTGTCTGTCTGTCCGTCCGTCCGTCCGTCTGTCTGTCCGAGGGCTGTATCTCTTGAACTGTAATAGGTAGCCCGTTGAAATTGTCACAGAATATGTGTTATTATGACCGATATAACAACAAATAATAAAAATTAGAAAACCGGCCAAGGGCGAGTCGAACTCGCGCACCGAGGGTTCCGTATCGCCATGTCATTGTCAGCGCCACTCACGCCATCTATGGCGTGTTTATGAAATGCTTCATATTAGTTCAATTTCATGATTAGTTAAAGTGTATCATAGTCTTTTCGGTAGATGGCGCGCATACACTTTTTTAGTTTCTTCTATGGGACCCCGTGAATTTTTTACTTTTTATTATTTTTATTATAAATATATACGCATTTAATAAATAGTAAAATAGTATTTAAGTATGTAAGTATTATTAAGAGAAGGCTGTGACCTGAGGCTGTGACTTACTGATTGGTCACTGTCATTGGTTGGGTAGCAGGCTTAGATCTAAGTTTGAGTTGATTTTCGCACGGTCAGCTATACGTGGCTCTTTCCCGTATTAGTTATTCAAATAATTTATATGCTGTGTGCATATCTGTGTGTTCCTGGAAATTCTATTTCTAATATAGTTTACAGAGAAGCGTTATTGTAGATTATAAATTACCATTGGTTGCGGCTTCACTTATGTAGGTCGAATCAAATCTATAACCTGCCCAATTAAAAAACACGAAAACAATTGAATCATACTAACGAACCGACAGACAGAGTCACGTTGCGTTTTATAACAGACTGAGAAAGATCAAGTTCACGCGGACGTAGTCGCGGGCACAGCTAGTGTTGAGTAAAACTACAAAACAATTTAACGAAACGATATTTCCAAAAGCCGTATTTTAGATTCTCCCCTTCCGAATTTCCCTGCGCACTATTTTACAGAGCATAAGTGTTGGAATAATCCAAGTGTAACCGAATGCAGAATGCTCGCTGACTCGGATCTCAGCTTGGCTTCCATCCAAAGTGTGCGAAGACAAAGAATTCAAAATTATTGAATTGTCATTTCAAAATTAAAATTAAAATTATTAGGAAATCAGAGATCATAATATTTTACAATATTCGATATAATATACCTATTTTAAATGTATGTATATATTATATATAATAAATAAGCATGTGTGTGTGTGTGCGTGCGTGCGTGAATAGTGCGTTGTCTATCATAAAGATTGAATAACACAATATTATCAGTTCCCTGATATATTGTAAGTATATTTATATGTGTAGGTATATAATCTTTATACTGATTAAAATAACTTTTATTTATATTTAGAAGAGTTTTAATATAAGATAAGAAGGTATAATATATATAATATAATTAATACTTTATTCTTCTATTATACACTTTAAAGGAAACTTAAAAGGAATAGGTAAAAAATATAAATAACAAATAATACATACTAATAAACATTAACATTTATATACACAAATGCAAATGACACAGTTACATAGTACATAGTACAAAATATACTTGGAGAGTCTATACGAAAGACCCTGCTTCCCATAACACAGGGAATCCTAGCTTGGGAAGCAGGGCTCCACGAAAAAATACGATTCACTATACATATTAGGTACTAACTACTAACACTACTAACCTCTATTTTTGTTTTAATTAATATAAGAAAATTGTACCTTTGTTCCTACTCTTGGCTGTATAATGTGTATATTTTGGTAATAAATAAATTTTGAATTTGAATTTGAATTTGAATTTGAATATTTTAGACTAGCTTTTGCCCGCGGCTTCACCCGCGGTAGACTGTCTCTCCCTCCCTCCCTTGCTTCCCTTCCCTTCCTCTTCCTCCCTCCACCTTTCCTCCGTCCTTCTCTCCTCGCTCCATCCCTCTCTCTTCCACGCTCCCCTCATACTCCCATCCCTCCCCTCTTACTCCCCCTCCCTCCCTCCCTCCCTATCTATCCCATTCCCTCCCTCCCTCCCTCCCTATCTATCCCATTCCCTCCCTCCCCTCGCTCCCTCCTTACCTGCCCATTTCCCGCTCGTCCTCCCCCTCCCTCCACTTAGGTATTTGTAAATGCTAACACAATTTCGGACACGTGAGCTGCGTATCGCGCCGACCACCTATCTCGTAGACATTCCACGAACGAATACAGTCTGTTTCTTATGGGTTTGTTTATTAAATTTGTAATAAAGAAGTTAAACAAACATAGTAACACTTTCAGAATTAAAATTTATTTATTTGTATTCCCAAAGCGTGGCAATCCTCAAGCCCTCAACAGGAAATCAATGCCAGTACTTAATCCCGTATTAATTCAGGCCTCCCGCGCCTCGAAAGCTGCTATTTATTTTTCAGCGAAGAATGAAAATCTCCTTTGTGTCTCGCTGAAAACCATTTGATCCGGATTCTAAAGTGCCGTAATCCCTGAAAAATCTCCTAATAATTTAACTGCTGTGGTGAAATAATTTCCGAAATAAAATGTTTACGTTTTCAGAGGCCGCGGAGAGAAAATAAGAAAATTGGAAATTAAGTAGATTAATAAAGGGATATGACTCCCTTCTTATATTACAAGGTGGTAGGGTTCAACCCGCCCGGGTTGGTACCACCGCACTGAATGAAAGGTCGGTCGAAACGGCTATGTAAATAGTTTGTGTTATCCGTCCAGTTCAGTGTAGCCGGCACGACCGAAGGGAATCACTGACGTGGCACCAAGTTCATCCGGTGTTATGGGCTGACATCATGGATGTTGTAGGTGATGAAGCCAACCGTGTCAGCATCAATAAAAAAAAAAAAAAAAAGATAGTAATTAATTTATTTGTTTATCTGTATGATTTTATGTGTACTAAATATTTTCATTTTCATTTCACAGTATGTGGTGGTACGGAATCTCGGTGCGCGAGTCCCACTCGCACTTGCCGGATTTTTTTAATGGAAACTGATGAGGTTAGCTATATCACCTACAGCATCCGTGATTGCAGCCCATAACACCTTGGTGAATGCTTATATAAATCCCCATAGCACCTTCGTTCGTGCCGGCTACAATGAACTGGACGGAAAACTCGGACTATTTACATAGCCGTTTTGACTGACCTTTCATTCAGTGCGGTGGTAACAGTCCGGGCGAGTTAAAAACCTACCGCCTGGTAAGGTAAAAAGGGAAGGGACCTACCATGTTACGTGAAATCCGAACCACGGCCATTCTCCAACGATCGTGTATGTCGTAAAAGGCGACTAAGGGATATGACTCACTTCTTATATTACTAGGTGGTAGGGTTTAACCCGCCCGTGTTGGTACCACCACACTGAATGAAAGGTCGGTCGAAACGGCTATGCAAATAGTTTGTGTTTTTGTCCAGTTCAGTGTAGGCGGCACGACCGAAGGGAAGCACTGACGTGGCACCAAGTTCACCCGGTGTTATACGCTGACATCACGGATGTTGTAGGTGATGTAGCCAACCGTGTAAGTTTCCATAAAAAAAAATCGAGCGGTCACCCATCCATCCACTGAACGCGCCATGTGCTTATGATCCGACCGACAGTCGATCGACCGATCGCGCTACCGAGGATGACAAAATGTCGTACGGCGTCACATGTTGCATTTTCAATAAAGACAAAAGGTTTTGAGCCAAACATATAATTTTGATATCATTAAATCAATTATTGCTTTGCTAATCGTGGCGCGGCATGATAGTTTCATTATCGCCCTCTAGGGTGTCAAACTGTCTTCCGGCGAGTAGTTATGGTTACCGAATCATTTGACATACGACGACGTTTGATTGAAGATTCCCATGTTGAAAAATCGGGAAGCATACTCGCCACTTCGCCAGTAGGCAATTCCACACTAGAGGAACTATTTTGATAAACGATGTGTCCTCAAAAGCCAATGTAAACAAAATGGTGTTCAGTTTCTCTGCGACAAGTGCTGCGGAGATAGGTTGGATGGTAAAAAGAAATGTAATTATCTCACCGCGTTATTTTTAATTGAGAATTTAGAGAAATACGTGATACTCGTATCTCCACCCGCAACCATTGATTAAGAGGTCAGTCGTGATAACACCAAGTCGGGTATAAATTGTCTACTTATTACTTTTCGTTAAACAATCAAAGCGAGTTCTGTCGATGTGCGTGACAGTAATGAAATTTCTTTCTGAAATGAAGCATTTATTAGTCTTGTGCGTGCTATTTGGGCTGAGTTTAGATGTTTCGGAGGCGTTGTGTGGTAAGAATTACTTTCATAACCTAGGAGCTGTTTAACGCGATCCCGCCGCCGCCGCCGCCCGTTCAATTTCCACTTCCGCACAAAGCGTCCCTGGGGAGGAATTGCATCCCTCCAAGTGAATTCCTACATATATTCCTTACCAAATAAGGTAATACTGAAAGAAATGCAAAATTTAGATGAAGTTGTCAAGACGAACAACTATAGGAAACACATAATCAAAACTCTCCAGTCTTAAATGTGTTATCCGAACTCAATCTGAAATTAGTAGATGATATTGACTTCTTAGGCATAAGACTGGATCGAAAATTAAATGGGGAACTCCATATAGATAAAGTAGCAAAGAAATTAAGTATAGCATGTTACTCCATAAAAAAAATTCAAGAACTGTGCGGTGCTCAAGCAGCCAAAACAGTATATTTTGCATACTTTCACAGCGTTATGACCTACGGCTTATTATTCTGGGGTACTGCTGAAAAAGCGAATAGGATATTTTTATTGCAGAAACGCGCTATTAGAAATATTAGAGGAATGAAACCGCGAGAATCGTGCCGTGAGGTGTTCAGAGATCTAAAAATAATGACTTTCACATCTGAATATATTTATCAAAATATCATGTACGCTAGAAAAAATCTAGAAGATACTCCATCTCATGCTGACATACATAATCACAACACTAGGAATAAAGATCATATTAGGATTGGAGAGCATAGATTAACCAAAGTATCTAAAAGTTTCCTAGTTAACAGTATAAAATCTATACATATAATAAAATCGTAGAGGTAAGAAAGTCTGTACATTGAATGTATTAGGAAAAAAACTAACCAGGGTGGCTTAAAATGAGATAATGAACATGTTAGAACAGTTTTTAAAATTTTTGTTTGTTTGTTTGTTTGTCTGTACGCGCATCACGCAAAAACCACTGAACGGAATTAGACGAAACTTTGTATACTGGCAGTTTATATGCCGGGTTAACATAATACGTAAAAAAAATTAACAAAAATAAAAAAAATTAACAATTATAAACATTATTGCGCGTTTAAAATCACGTAGTCCAAAGTAAAGGTAAAAACAATTTTAAATGTCATGTTGACAACGGAGAACTGTCATCTCGACGTGAGCTGGCCGGTGACAAATTGTTTGATAAATAAAAATAATAATTGAAAGTCGAAGTTATGTCGCTGTCATTGGTGCAATAAAATTTATATATCTGTTGCCCGCGGCTTCGCTCGCGTGAAATTCGTATTTAAAAAAAAGAAAGTAAGTAACTAAAGGCGGGCCCGAAGGCGGATCTGCGCTCACGTAAACGATATTCTTTCTCGATGAAAGTAACTAAGGGCGAGGCGAAAGGCGGAGCTGATTTCAGGAAGAAGAAAAACATTCTTGAAGAAAATAAGTAACTAAGGGCGAGGCCGAAGGCCGAGCTCTATTCTGGAAGACCATAAACCTTTTCGAAGAAAGTAAGTAACTATGGGCGAGGCCGCAGGCCGAGCTGCGTTCAGGAAGAAGCTAAACCATCTTGAAGAAAGTAAGTAACTAAGGCGAGGCCGAAGGCCGAGCTACGTTCGGATAATTGAAAAACCATCTCGAAGAAAGCAAGTTACTAAGGGCGAGGCCGAAGGCCGAGCTGCGTTCAGGAAGAAGCTAAACCATCTTGAAGAAAGTAAGTAACTAAGGCGAGGCCGAAGGCCGAGCTACGTTCGGATAATTGAAAAACCATCTCGAAGAAAGCAAGTTACTAAGGGCGAGGCCGAAGGCCGAGCTGCATTCAGGAAGAAGCTAAACCATCTTGAAGAAAGTAAGCAACTAAGGCGAGGCCGAAGGCCGAGCTACGTTCTGACAAATGATAAACCATCTCGAAGAAAGCAAGTAACTAAGGGCGAGGCCGAAGGCCGAGCTGCGTTCAGGAAGAAGCTAAACCATCTCGAATAAAGTTAATTAATATTAAGATTGAGTTAATTTAATTTAAATTTTATTATAAAGTCCACGCTTCTAACCTCAGCTTCTAACGGCAAATATACCGTGCATCCTAGAACCTCGCGGTTATTCCCGGCTGGATGGCAAGAGGCCCGATGCTAGAGACCTTAGTGCCATGGACTAAGGGTAGTTCTTTGATGTGGGACGCCACTTTTGTTCTCACATTGGCTCCAAGTCACGTTAGGACATCTTCAAGAGCGACTGGCGCGGCCGAGGCTGGGGCGGAGAGCCTCCAACGCAGCAAATATAGAAATATAATTCAAGATTTCGAATTTGTTGCGTTTGCGGTTGAAACCCTCGGTCCGTGGAGCAGTGAAGCCAAAAGAGGATTGAGCTGGTTGACGCAACTGGTGTCCCGTCATCAAGGGCTTATGTACTTCATTCAAAGGGTAAGCCTTGCCATCCAGCGGGGTAATGCCGCAAGTGCTCTAAGAACATTTGAAAATGCCCGTTTTGATAGTTATTTTAATGTTTGTTAGGTAGGTTTAATTCTTTAGTTATTAATATTACTTTTTTATTTATATGAAATAAATAGATTGAGTAAACGATATTATATTCTATCGAAGAAAGGAAGTCTTTAAGGGCGAGGCCCGAAGGCGGAAGAGGGTTTTTGGTTTACCTGAACGCAGCTCGGCCTTCGGCCTCGCACTTAGTTCCTTCCTTTCTTCCAGAAGGTTTGTCGTCTTCCTGAACGCAGCTCGGCCTTCGGCCTCGCCCTTACTTACTTCCTTTATTTGAGAAAGGTTTATCGTTTACCTGAAAGCAGCTCGGCCTTCGGCCTCGCCCTTAGTTAGTTACTTTCTTTAAGAAGGTTTATCGATTACCTGAACGCAGCTCGGCCTTCGGCCTCGCCCTTAGTTACTTACATTCTTCTTTGGAATACGAATTTCACGCGAGCGGAGCCGCGGGCTCAGCTAGTTTTATAATAAATTGAACCTAAAGACCTAGACCTTCATTAAAGACCTTAATGAAAGAGAATTCAAGAGGAAAATTAAAACAACTCTGAATAAAAAAAGTTATTATGATTTAAAAGAAGCGCTTAATGATAATAACTTTAATCTAGTCATTTAATCTAGTCATTTAAGCTAGTCACTTTTATTTTAATTTTTTATTATTATTTTTTTATTTTTTTTACACTTTGACAACTGCTATTTTATATTGGAATTGATGTGTTTTTTATTTGGATTTGACAATTATTATAACTTTTATTTTTTTTTTATACTTAGTTGTGATAATAATGATTTTTTATTTTATTTTTCATTTAATAATTTAAATCTTATTTTGACAACTATTAACTGACCATTGACAATTTTTACTTATACTTTGACCACAATATTATAATTAGTTTTGATAATTTTGGAAGTGACAAATTGATTTCATTACTCAGTTTGAACTAAATGTACTTACCTGAATATTTGAATTTCAGACAAGTTTATTTTTTTTTAGATTTATTAATATGGTTAAGTTTAGCACAGTTAAGTTTTGAAAATGTTAATTTTTATCTATGTAATTCAAACCACAAAAAAAAAAAAAAATTGACGAAGGCTATTTTTTGCTCGATACTATTCTTACTATTCTTACTATACTACTATCACTATTTATTGTCAATTGACTTATCCTGAGTGTGCATTGTCATCAAATGGAAATATGTTTTAAATAAATAAAAAAAAAAAATAATGAAGGACAGGACCATTGACATCTGCCGCGCCTGCCACCAACCTGGCGAGTCCCTCAGACATGTGAGTTCCGGTTGTTCGCAGCTTGCCAACACCGAGTATCTGCATAGACACACCTAGTAGCCAGCATGGTGACTTCAGTGTTTTCAATAATACATTTAATGCAATTTTAAAATTAATATGTGATGAAAATAAACAAGCCCTATTAGCCGGAGACTGGAATGGTAAAAGAGAAAGAATAAGGCCGGCCGGCCTATTTAACCAGCCACGACTACAACGTATGTGGCGACCCTTCATGTGGTCTATAGATAGACCACATAAAGGGACTTACAGTTTTACGTGGAATCCGTACCACGGTCAAACGGTTACCGGTCTCACTGCGCCCGGGTGTGCCTATTGTTCACCATAGCATGTTGATCCGTCGTACCCACGAGTCAGTAAGCCTGGATACGAAATACGGCATCGTTTGTATGAGAACCGAGGTAGCCGCCAAAGGGGTGTGAAGTCTGAGGCGGGAGCGGCGCATGGAACGCCGTGATTGGCCGAGCGAGTAGGTAGCCAAGTGACGCCAGTCTTCCATACGTTTGAACGGGATTCATACAATAAGTCGCTCATTGTGTCGATTCGCGATGAAAAGATGAAACGGATTTAACAATATTTAACCCTTCTTTACATCAAGGGAATAATATAACTTTCTCTTAAATGAACAAAGGCAACGCCCCTTTCACAATTTTGCGAATTTGCAGATTTTCGCATAAACACGATAATAGTTCTAAGTTCTGAGATACCTCGGATACTTTATTATAAATCTACATAAAATTTCCAAAACAATGATATGTAAGACCTCGTACATTGGTATTATCTTATTGGAGTATTTGTTATTGGAATTTTCCAAAATTAAAAAAATAATGTTAGAAAGTCGAAAAGTTTTGTAACCAAAAAAAAAATTATTATATTATTAACAACTATTTGCTAATTACTTAGCCAACGATATGACAAATTATATTGCAATATGACTTCGCGAAAATCTACCCTACCATAAAAAAATTATGAGTACCCACCTCGATATTTAATTTTTTTACGGTAAAATGAGGTTTTCCAGGTATGACCAAAACAAATTATCACGTGATAGATGGGTAGATCTCATCGAGACGTTCAGTTTGAGTACCAACACGATGGGTCTAAGTTCAGTGGTTCTCGAGATATGACCAAAACAAATTAACACGTGACAGATGGGTAGATCTCACCGAGACGTTCAGTTTGAGTACCAACACGATGGGTCTAAGTCCAGTGGTTCTGTAGATATGACCAAAACTAATGATCACGTGACAGATTATAATTCCGACCCCTCACTCGCATGATCGCATCGCATTTCGCATTTAGATGCTAGCTAGCTAGCTAGCAGCGGAGCGCAGGCGCTATATAGCATTTAGCATTTAGCAGTACCACAGATAAATAGCACATACTTCATTGCTTTGTGCGTTCCAAAACAAACGAACCAACAAAGTTTTACGAACGAAACAGCAATGCTAACTAAAATTAATTTTTTAATATAATAAATTTAAAATTAATTTGATTATTGCTTAGCATTTAGCATTAATTTTTATTCATCAGGGCGCTTAGCAGTGCTAAATGCTAACGGGGTATTCATTATGAATTAATTTTGTTAATGCTAAGCATAACAAGACTAATTCCCGGTAGACGCATGACCTAAAGAAATTAATTCCTTTAGAGTATCTCAAAAGTAAAAACCGGTAGGTACTGGTTGAATGAAAAAAGCGCGATAAACGAATATTGAACGAGGAAACCTGCTGAGGTTGACTAGAAGAAATGTCCTTTGGCAATAAGGCAGAATGCATGAAATATCTGTATACATTTAACATACATATTTATCAATAAACAAAAAAAATTACAAGAGCTAACTGCATCCAACACGATAGTCGACCTATGGTGGGTAAGCAGAAAAGAGCTCTCCATACATATTTACGCCGATGTTTGTTACTGAAATTCAAGCGAAAAATGCTATCAAATTGAATGAAAGTACTTACTCGTGAAAGGTGACTCCATCTGTGTTCAAGTTTGAATTTTTCGACGACTTTTTGCACCAAAGAACTGCACAATGAGGCATTTTGTGACAGACGCGCACGTTCGCTCCGCCTGAGCGGCGGACGGAGACTAAGATCGGTCGCCGGCGCTAGACTGACGCGCTGGCGCGTGTGCGCCGACGCGCGGCTACCCCTGTCCTCCTATGTATAGCGTATCCAGGCTTACTGACTCGTGGTCGTACCACTGAGCTACGGAGGATGAAAGTATTTAGTTAAAAGGTATTTATTAGCATAATCGCTTTTAAATTTTCCCAGAATGGACTCCTCGGCAGAGGCAGATGTACGAGTGCCTACAAGGGAAAGGCTGGAGCAACGATCAGATAAAGTACTCCTTCAATTGGGTGCTCAACCCACAGACGCGCTCGGGGCGCGCCACGCTGCAACAGCTGAACTTAGTACGAGGCTGCTTGACCATTGAAGACTACCTGCACTACGGAGTCACACCTGATGGATACACGCCACCCACAACGTCTCCTCCAGTCGATTACTTCGCAGGTTAATTTCCTATTCTCTTTGCTTACGTATAATTTTTCGGCTACATGATATTCAATGCTTATTTTATGCGAATCATTTTAAGGCGCTTAGTGCGGCCAGCATAACCCGTTTTATTCAGAATTAGTGAATAGGAAAAATTTGAAAAAAATATATATTAATATGTGTGTTATTAATTATTATCTTTGCACTAACGGACAAATTATTTCAGCTATTTTGCTTACTATTTTAATAAATTATGGTTTGTTCGGTTCAATTTATTAGTTCATTTGAGTATTTTACACTGTAATTTTTGAGTTTTCGTATCCTAATGAAAGCATATTACTTGACCCATGCCGTCCATTCTGTCTGTCTGTTCACAAAATATGTGTTTTTATGGCGAATATCATATTTACATCTGTTTCTATTCATTCTATTTCTGTTTCTCCTCTAGCGGCCACCCCACGGGAGAAGCGCATATTCTATTGCCTCAGAACGAAAAGCTGGAGCGACAAGCCGATACGGTCGTGGTACAATCGCGTGCTGAATTCCGAATCTAACTCCGGCAGAGCCACGCTGTTCGATCAGGAAAGAGTGAGAGGCTGTGTCGACATCTCCGACTATCTGTACTACGGAGTGAAGCCTGATGGATACACGCCGACCACGACAACAACTACGACCACTACCAGTGCGCCCACTACTACGCCCCGACCGACTACATCTTTGTCTGAAACATTTACGGGTACGGTCACAATCATTGTCACTGTCACAATTTCACAATAATTGTCACTATCACAATATCACAATCGTTCTCACTGTCACTATTTCCCAGTTAGCTTCGGTAGCTCGGCGGTGATACGCGGTCCCGATTTCACTGTCACTGTCACATTTTCACAATAGTTGTCACTGTGACAATTTGACAATCAGTTGTCTCATTACATAATTATTAAAATAATTTTAAAATTATGTAATGAGACAAATGTATAATATTGATAAAATTAACCAAGTTAATTAAGTTTACTCAAGCTATTTTGCTTGCTATTTTAATAAATTATGGTTTGTTCGGTTCAATTTATTAGTTCATTTGAGTATTTTTACACTGTAATTTTTGAGTTTCCGTATCCTAATGAAAGCATATTACTTGGCCCACGCCGTCCATTCTGTCTGTCTTTTTACAAAATATGTGTTTTAATGGCGAATATCATATTTACAAATAATTTTTCTAGTATATACTTTTCACAGACAACTAAAAATGTTTCTGTTTCTCTTCTAGCGGCCACCCCACGGGAGAAGCGCATATTCGATTGCCTCAGAGCGAAAGGCTGGAACGACTTTCTGATACGTTGGTGGTACAATCGCGTGCTGAATTCCGAATCTAACTCCGGCAGAGCCACGCTGTTCAATCAGGAAAGAGTGAGAGGCTGTGTCGCCATCTCCGACTATCTGTACTACGGAGTGAAGCCTGATGGATACACGCCGACCACGACAACAACTACGACCACTACCAGTGCGCCCACTACTACGATCCGACCGACTACACCTTTGTCTGAAATATTTATGGGTACGGTCACAATCATTGTCACTGTCACAATTTGACAATAATTGTCACTATCACAATATCACAATCTTTCTCATTGTCACTATTTCCCAGTTAGCTTCGGTAGCTCGGCGGTGATACGCGGTCCCGATTTCACCGTCACTGTCACATTTTCACAATAGTTGTCACTGTGACAATTTGACAATCAGTTGTCTCATTACATAATTATTAAAATAATTTTAATTATGTTATGAGCCAAATGTATAATATTGATAAAATTAACCAAGTTAATTAAGTTTACTCAAGCTATTTTGCTTGCTATTTTAATAAATTATGGTTTGTTCGGTTCAATTTATTAGTTCATTTGAGTATTTTTAAACTGTAATTTTTGAGTTTTCCTATCCTAATGAAAGCATATTACTTGGCCCACGCCGTCCATTCTGTCTGTCTGTTCACAAAATATGTGTTTTTATGGCGAATATCATATTTACAAATAATTTTTCTAGTATACACTTTCCACAGACCACTAAAAATATTTCTGTTTCTCTTCTAGCGGCCACCCCACGGGAGAAGCGCATATTCGATTGCCTCAGAGCGAAAAGCTGGAGCGACAAGCAGATACGGTGGTGGTACAATCGCGTGCTGAATTCCGAATCTAATTCCGGCAGAACCACCCAGTTCGAACAGCACATAGTTGGCGGCTGCGTCGACATCTCCGACTATCTGTACTACGGAGTGAAGCCTGATGGATACACGCCGACCACGACAATAACTACGACCACTACCAGTGCGCCCACTACTACTCCCCGACCGACTACACCTTCATCGGAAATATTAACGAGTAATTTCACAATCATTGTCACTGTCGATTTCACAGTCATTATCACTGTCAAAATTTCACAATCATTGTCACTGTCACAATTTCACAGTCAGCTTCGGTTGCTCGGCGGGTATTTGTATTAATGTTCGATTGACGAACTTAAGCACACCAGGCCCGGTCCGACCTTGGATCGAAGTCCGTCCGAACGTTGAAGCTGGCCGTGGTTTCGACGTAGCTTACTTTTCCTCCCTTCCTTATTAGTTTTAGCCCATCGTTATTGTTACCACTGCATTGAGAGAAAGTTCGGGTTTTCCACCCAGTTCAGTGTAAGCCGGCACGATCAAAGAGACACACTAAAAATGTCACCTTTTCCACCATGTTCAGTTCAATTTATTATTTCAGTTGGGTATTTTAAGTGTCATTTTTAGGTTTACATATCCGTACAAAAGCCTATTACTAAGCTTACGGTCGTCCGTCTGTCCGCCTGTCCGTATGTCTGTCTGTCCTACCTTTAACCGGCTGTATCTTTTAAACCGTAAGAGGTACCTAGCCGGTTGAAATTTTCACGATATATGTGTTATTATGGCGGATATATTAACAACTTTCTTTTCTATCATTTTATTGATTTACGTTTTTGTTTATAGACGTCCGGAGATACCAGCCTTTCGGCTACAAAATCCAGACGTCTACTACCTGCACTCTTGCGAGTACAGTGATCATGTATGCCAGATCGAGGCCCCATAGCTGCTCTGTCGAACTTTCGTTCTTCCGAAAAAATCCCATGGGAAACACAGGCTGCGACCTTTCCCCAGCCGATCCGAGCCACCACCCGTCCACCCGAAGGAACCCCCGACCGAAGTCGAGAGCCGGGGGTGAAGCCTTCACTGCCACTGGGGTCAGCACCCTATCCAACCACAACCTGTGCCCAGGGCCTCAGCGTTTTGTACTAGCCTTAAGGCTTTTGTTTTCACCAGCTATGTATATGCGTGGAAGTGCATATGACCACCACCTAATGTGTACCGGGGATCCACCGGTCTCGAATGACAGACTTACGTCAGCGTCATTAGCTCGTGAGAAATCCATCCCACATCCACATATAAGTGTGTGTTGCACCGACACACCGATCTACATTATTCGCATGTCTACCAATTCTCCACATTGGTTACGGACGGACGGTTATTAACAATTATATATACAATTATTATAATTAGTCTTGTATATTATAATTATAGACACTTAACTTTAAATTGTTTCTGTTTCTCCTCTAGCGGCCAACCCTCGGGAGAAGCACATATTCGATTGCCTCAGAGCGAAAGGCTGGACCGACTTTCTGATACGGTGGTGGTACAACCGAGTGCTGAATTCCGAGTCTAACTCCGGCAGAGCCACCCAGTTCGAACAGGACAGCGTGGGCGGTTGCGTCGACATCTCCGACTATCTGTACTACGGAGTGAAGCCTGATGGATACACGCCGACCACGACAACAACTACGACCACTACCAGTGCGCCCACTACTACGCCCCGACCGACTACTCATTCGACGACGTCGACGCCCGGACCAACTACGCTTCTCCCGACAAAGTCACAACCGCCTACTTTTTATGGCGACCCTCCTCCATCCGCTTGAACGGAATATGAACACTACGGAGTGAAGCCTGATGGATACACGCCGACCACGACAACAACTACGACCACTACCAGTGCACCCACTACTACGCCCCGACCGACTACTCATTCGACGACGTCGACGCCCGGACCAACTACGCTTCTCCCGACAAAGTCACAACCGCCTACTTTTTATGGCGACCTTCCTCCATCCGCTTGAACGGGATATGAACACTACGGAGTGAAGCCTGATGGATACACGCCGACCACGCCGCCACCGCCGACGTCCGACACACCTCGTTCGACAACGTCGACGCCCGGTCAACTCACGCGATAGATGGCGTAAGTGGCGCTGACCATGACATGGCGATACGGAACCCTCGGTGCGCGAGTGCGACTCGCACTTGGCCGGTTTTTTTGTGATACTTTAAGAGTTTGCACTATAATCGCACCAAGTTTGACGATTATACAAGCGTCACACTTAGTGCGTAATACGATAATTGTGGCGAACGACGACAGCTCCGCAGCCAGCGCATCGTAGTTAGGAAAATTAGAATAGGAATTAGCGTAGTTAGGCAGCGGCCGGCGTAGTTATAGAATAGGTTTCATAAGTTAGCATAGAATAGCATAGGCGCGGGCTAGGTATAAGTAAGATAGCATATAAGTTAGACATAAGTTAATTATTAAGAAATAAACTTTTACACAATCGTAGAATAAGATAGTCCGTAAGACCTAGCCCGTTAGATTTAATTAGCTTTTAGAATACCGACTAGGCTAGATGTAAGTTTTATTCAATAAATAAATATGTCTGGTTGGCCTTTTACTGGAGTACACACGGACGAGGCGAGTGGGGCAGGCGGGGGGCGTTAGAGTCGCGCAGCGAGATGACTCATAGCCGAGCCGAGCGCAATAGTGCGACGGTCCGCCGCGCCGCGCCGGTGCTACATTCTGTTGCCCGGCGCGTCCCTAGGAAGGTTATAAAAGGGGGCCGCTAATCCCCGGCTCGGCAGACCGCAGCTAGCAACCGGAGAGAGAGGACCACTTGGAAGAGCAACAACAGGAAGACAGCAAGAGCCAGCAAGCCTACATTCCCGCCGAAGCGGTTGAATCGTCGTGCCTACGTTTCGTCGAGCTTGCCAGTGCTCTGTCGCCGTCCCTCTCTCTCCGCTGCGCGTCTCACGCTTGCGTCGCCCCGCACAACCGCAAGCCCGCCGTTTACGTCCGTGGTTGCTCCGGTAACAGGCCGCCCTGTTACTGTACTGAGCACCGGCGTATTATTTCGTGCCCGTTTCGTTGTTTCCCGTACTGCGTGTCGTCGACCGAGTGGCCGGGCGTCTTGCCGATCCCAGCTAGAAAATACAGTCCACCGCTCCCCGAGCGTCGATCCGGAACATTGGTTCATTCGGCGCCGGATTGAAGATGCCGATCACTCGGTCTACGAAGAACGCGAGGCTGCCGAGGACCGACCCGCAGCGCGACGAGCCGCCGCGTGTGCCGCCGACAGGAGGAGCATCTACGTCGGAGCACGTCACGCCGCCGTGTGACGTGCCGCGTGTGCCGCCGGTTGGAGGAGCACCCGCGCCGGGGCTCATCGTGTCGCCGCCTACGACCTCGGACAGCCACGGGAGAACGACGAGCTGTGAAACGGGGACGTCGTCCCCGACGGACACAAGTGCAACAGTGCAGTGTACCGCGACGCGCGCCGACGTCACTTACCGTAGTGACGTCAGAGCACCGGGCACCGAGCCCGCGGACGCTCCGCGCCGCGATGACGTCATCGCACCGAGCGCGGCGCCCGTACGCGCCCCGCGCAGCGATGACGTCGAAGTGCAAGGTGACTCAGTGCAGTGTCCGGTACCGCGCGTCGCCGCGTCGCGCGTCGCCCCGCCACGCTCGCAAGCGTCCGCCGGGCGCAGAACGCGATCTGCCCGGTCGACCGCGTCTTCGAGGCGGCTACGTGCGGAGCTCGCGCAACAAGAAGAGCTCGCACAGGTCGAGTTCGAGGAGGCAACTGCGCAAGCCGAGCAGGCAACGGCGCGTGCCAAACAAGCAACTGCGCGCGCCAGCGTCATGAAGGCGCGGATCGCACGCTTGCAAGCCGAGCAGCTCGACCAGGCCTCGTCGAGCGACGACGAAGACAACGAGCTACAGCGCGGTCGGCTCGAGAACTGGGTGAGAGCGCACAGCGAACACCGGCGGGAGCAGGAGGCGCAGTATGCCGCCGCCGAGCCGGCACCCGCCGCCGCGGAGCCGACTGCGCCGCCGCCGTCCGCCGCCCCCGCTGTGTGGCCAGACACACCGCTGCACGCTACCGCTCTCCCACCACACGCCGCCGCCGCAGCAGTCATCGCCCGTGACGCTTGGCCGAGTGCAACCGCCGTGCCGCATTCACCTGAGCACACCGCCGCCGTGCCGCCGCCCGCTGCCGCCGCAGCGTGGCCACCTGCACCTGGGCACACATCCAACGTGCCGCCGCCCGCTGCCGCCGCAGCGTGGCCGCACTCGTCTGGGCGCGCCGCCGCCGTGCCGCATTCGTCTGGGCACGCCTCCGCCGCAGCGTGCCCGCACCAATCTGGGCACGCCGCCGCCGTGCCGCCGCCCGCTGCCGCCGCAGCGTGGCCGCACTCGTCTGGGCACGCCGCCGCCGTGCCGCATTCGTCTGGGCACGCCTCCGCCGCAGCGTGCCCGCACCAATCTGGGCACGCCGCCGCCGTGCCGCCGCCCGCTGCCGACGCAGCGTGGCCGCACTCGTCTGGGCACGCCGCCGCCGTGCCGCATTCGTCTGGGCACGCCTCCGCCGCAGCGTGCCCGCACCAATCTGGGCACGCCGCCGCCGTGCCGCCGCCCGCTGCCGCCGCAGCGTGGCCGCACTCATCTGGGCACGCCTCCGCCGCAGCGTGCCCGCACCCATCTGGGCACGCCGCCACTGACGCCGCAGCGTGCCCGCACTCATCTGGGCACGCCTCCGCCGCAGCGTGCCCGCACTCATCTGGGCACGCCGCCACCGCCGCCGCAGCGTGCCCGCACCCATCTGGGCACGCCTCCGCCGTGCCGCCGCCCGCTGCCGCCGCAGCGTGGCCGTCTGCATCTGGGCACGCCGCCGCCGCAGCGTGCCCGCACTCATCTGGGCACGCCGCCACCGCCGCCGCAGCGTGCCCGCCTGCCTCTGGGCACGCCGCCGCCGTGCCGCCGCCCGCTGCCGCCGCAGCGTGGCCTTCTGCATCTGGGCACGCCGCCGCCGCCGCCGTAGCGTGCCCGCACTCATCTGGGCACGCCGCCACCGCCGCCGCAGCGTGCCCGCACTCATCTGGGCAAGCCGCCACCGCCTCCGCAGCGTGCCCGCCTGCCTCTGGGCAAGCCGCCGCCGCCGCCGCAGCGTGCCCGCACTCATCTGGGCACGCCGCCACCGCCGCCGCAGCGTGCCCGCCTGCCTCTGGGCACGCCGCCGCCGTGCCGCCGCACGCCGCCGCCGCGGCGTGGCCATCCGTCTCACCGCCCGCTGCTGCCGTGCCGTCGCTCACCGACAGCGCAGCGCTGCCGTCCGCACTCCCGCACGCTGCCGCCGCCGCCGCTGCCGCGACGGGGCCGTATGAGAACGTGGCACGCACGAAGCTGCCAAAGTTCCTCTACGACCTGCCGCTGTTCGACGGAGCCCCGGAGAAGTGGCTGCGATACCGCGCCACCTACCGCAACACCGAGCGGTACTTCTCGAGCTTCGAGAACGCGGCGCGGATCGGACACAGTCTGCGAGGACAAGCGGAGGTGGCAGTGTCAAGCCGACTCGCCGCCGCCGCCGGGGCGGAGGAACTCGTTACTGCGCTCGAGAGGAGGTTCGGCCAGCCAAACGCGCTCGTCAAGATGGAGCTGGGCAAGCTCCGAGCCCTGCCGAAGCTGCCAGACAACGCTCGCGAGATATGTACCTTCGCGAGCAGGGTGTCCAACATCGTGCAGGCGGTAGTGGGGCTCGGACACGAGCACCTGCTGCACAGCGTGGAGTTGGTGCAGGCCGTGACAGACAAGTTCACGGCCATCATGAAGAACAACTGGCTCCGTCACCCTGAGCGTGCTACCGACCCTCGCCCAGCCCTGGTGGTGCTGTCCGCCTTCCTGGAGGAGGAGGCCGATAGGTGGGCCGCAGACGTGACGCCCGAGCTCAGCGGCGAGCGAAAAGGCACGACCGAACAGCGCCGCGGCGAACAGAACAAGCGCGGCGCGGAAAGGTCGTACGTCGCCAGCAGCGAAGACGAGCTGGAAGCCACGGAGAAGATGTGCCCTGCGTGCTCGGCCAAGCACTACCTGCCCGACTGCCACCGGTTCAAGTCGGCCGACCTGGACGACCGGTGGAAGCTCGTCAAGAAGGAGGGCGTGTGTTTTAAGTGCCTAAAAAGCCAGCACCGGTGCAGGAGCTGCAAGGCCAAGAAGTGCGGCATCGGAGGCTGCAGCAGGGCACACCACGCCCTTCTACACAACGCAGCACGCAGGGAGGAGACCGCCACCACAAGCACCGAGGTGGCAGCAGCAGCGACGCGAGCCGACCGGGTGCTTCTGAAGATCGTGCCGGTGGTGCTGTCTGGGCCCGCGACGACCATTGAAACGCACGCGCTCCTGGACGAGGGCTCCACGGTCACAATGCTTGACTCAACCGTGGCCGAGCTGCTGGGCGCCAAGGGCCGGCCAGACCCACTGCGAGTGATGGGAATCGGCGGAGCCCGCGTCGACGCCGCCGGGTCCAAATGCGTCACGCTCAGGATCCGTGGCAAGCACGCAGAAAAGGTGCACGAGCTCGTCGACGCGAGAACAGTGGACCGGCTGCGGTTCCCAGGGCAGTCTGTCACGCGCTCCCTGCTTGAAGGGTGCAGCCACCTCGCCGACCTTCAGCCAGTGCTGGCTTACCAGCACGCGTCGCCGACCCTGCTCATTGGTCAGGATAACTGGCCGCTCATCGTCTCGAGGGAGCTACGGAGCGGCCGCCGCGATGAGCCGGTTGCCTCCCGCACCCAGCTGGGCTGGGTTCTGCACGGCGGGAGGAGCTCGGCGACAACGCCGATGGAGGGCTGCGGACTCGCGTGGAGGGCTGACCCGGCAGTCAAGGAGCAACACCGGCGGGAGCCGCCGGCGCCGCGCGGCCGCACGCCGCCGCCGCTGCTGCGTCACCGCACGCCGCCGCCGCCCGCTGCCGCCGCAGCGTGTCCGCCTGCGGCAGGGCACGCCGCCGCCGTTCCGCCAGCGTGGCCGCCCGCCGCCGACGCAGAGGAGGCTGCCGTCCCCGAGACCCGGCTGCGCGCCGCCGTCGCGGCACAGCCGGGTGCCTCTGCATGGCCACCCACCGCCGCGTGGCCACCTACATCGGCACTCACCGCTGCGCACGCCGCCGCCGTGCCGCCGTCCGCTACCGCCGCAGCATGGCCGCCCGCCGCCGACACAGAGGAGGCTGCCGTCCCCGAGACCCGGCTGCGCACCGCCGTCGCGGCACAGCCAGGTGCCTCTGCATGGCCACCCACCGCCGCGTGGCCACCTACATCGGCACTCACCGCTGCGCACGCCGCCCCCGTGCCGCCGCCCGCTGCCGCCGCAGCGTGGCCACCCGCCGCCGACGCAGAGGAGGCCGCCGCCTCCGAGACCTGGCTGCGCACCGCCGTCGCGGCACAGCCAGGTGCCTCTGCATGGCCACCCACCGCCGCGTGGCTACCTACATCGGCACCCGCCGCTACGCAGCAAGCCGCAACCGCCGCGGACACGAACGCCGCGCAGCCGCCTGCAGCGGACGACCGCCTGAGACAACTGTCGCTGCGCATAGACAGCGACGGCGTCCTTCGGCTGAGGAGCCGCATCGCCGCGACTGCTGGAGTCCACGAGGCGCAGCTGCATCCAGCGGTTCTCGACGGCGATCACCCGTACACACGGTTATACGTTGACCATGTGCACCGTCAACTGCATCACGGGGGAATCGAGACCGTCGTGAACGAACTGCGGCAGCGATGCTGGATCGTCCGCCTTCGCCCGACGGTCCGCACCGTTGTGAGGAGATGCAGACTGTGCCTCCTGCGAAGGACACCACCGTCATCACCACCGACGGGCGACCATCCCGAGGCCCGACTGGCGCACCACTCCAGGCCCTTCACATATGTGGGCCTGGACTACTTCGGCCCGATCGAGGTCACCGTGGGGCGGCACCGCGAGAAGAGGTACGTCGCCCTCTTCACCTGCCTGACAACGAGGGCGATGCACCTGGAGATGGCTGCATCACTGTCGACGGACTCGGCGATATGCGCGCTCCGTCGCTTCATCGCCAGAAGGGGGTGCCCGCGTCAAATATGCTCCGACAACGGCACCAACTTCAAGGGCGCCGAGACGGACCTGCGCGACGCCTACAAGGGAGCGGCCGACGCAGCAGCGAACCGCCAAATCGAGTGGCGGTTCATCCCGCCGGGAGCACCCTTCATGTGAGGTGCCTGGGAGCGCCTCGTCCGGTCAACAAAGGAGGCCCTCCGCTTCACACTCCACGAGCGCTTCCCCCGTGAGGAGACCCTGGCGACCCTGCTGGCCGAGGCAGAGATGACCGTGAACTCGCGGCCGCTGACCCACGTGCCCGTCACGCCTGACGAGCCGGAGGCCCTCACTCCGAACCACCTGCTCCTGGGGGCTGGCTGCCACATGCCGCCCCAAGGGACCTTCGACGCGGAGGATGACCACGCCAGGGCGCAGTGGCGCCGGGCGCAGCGACTGGCCGACAACTTCTGGCAGCGTTGGGTCCAGGAGTACCTGCCCGAGCTGCAGTACCGGCGGGAGCCGCGGGGCCGCGGCCGGGTGCCGGAGGTGGGGGACGTCGTCATATCGCGGACCCCAACCTCCCGCGCAACACATGGCCCCGGGGACGAGTCGCTGCCACCTACCCTGGGCCAGACGGAGTCACGCGGGTCGTCGATGTGCTGACTGCGGGGCGCCTCTTCCGAAGGCCCGTCAAGAAACTCGTCGTCCTGCCGACCGAAGAGGATCGCGACGAGCGGCGACGGCGGGAGAATGTGGCGAACGACGACAGCTCCGCAGCCAGCGCATCGTAGTTAGGAAAATTAGAATAGGAATTAGCGTAGTTAGGCAGCGGCAGGCGTAGTTATAGAATAGGTTTCATAAGTTAGCATAGAATAGCATAGGCGCGGGCTAGGTATAAGTAAGATAGCATATAAGTTAGACATAAGTTAATTATTAAGAAATAAACTTTTACACAATCGTAGAATAAGATAGTCCGTAAGACCTAGCCCGTTAGATTTAATTAGCTTTTAGAATACCGACTAGGCTAGATGTAAGTTTTATTCAATAAATAAATATATCTGGTTGGCCTTTTACTGGAGTACACACGGACGAGGCGAGTGGGGCAGGCGGGGGGCGTTAGAGTCGCGCAGCGAGATGACTCATAGCCGAGCCGAGCGCAATAGTGCGACGGTCCGCCGCGCCGCGCCGGTGCTACATTCTGTTGCCCGGCGCGTCCCTAGGAAGGTTATAAAAGGGGGCCGCTAATCCCCGGCTCGGCAGACCGCAGCTAGCAACCGGAGAGAGAGGACCACTTGGAAGAGCAACAACAGGAAGACAGCAAGAGCCAGCAAGCCTACATTCCCGCCGAAGCGGTTGAATCGTCGTGCCTACGTTTCGTCGAGCTTGCCAGTGCTCTGTCGCCGTCCCTCTCTCTCCGCTGCGCGTCTCACGCTTGCGTCGCCCCGCACAACCGCAAGCCCGCCGTTTACGTCCGTGGTTGCTCCGGTAACAGGCCGCCCTGTTACTGTACTGAGCACCGGCGTATTATTTCGTGCCCGTTTCGTTGTTTCCCGTACTGCGTGTCGTCGACCGAGTGGCCGGGCGTCCTGCCGATCCCAGCTAGAAAATACAGTCCACCGCTTCCCGAGCGTCGATCCGGAACAATAATACATATTATGTATTATCGTTGTTATGATAGGTCTAAAAAAAAAAATAGGTAAAAAAACTTTTAAGTTAAACGGTTTTATTAAAAATAAAAAAATAGAAAAAAACAGCTGTACAAAAAACTAGAAAATAATAAGGACACAAGCCTGGGCCTTCTTAAGATTTTACGTCTGGGTAAGAAATCTTGCAATACTAGCGTGCTGTCTTCTTATGTCGGATGCCAAAGGGCACATTGTGTCGCTGCGTCAGCGGAATAAGTAATAAATTGAGACTTTTAACAGAATAATATAAAAACGTGGGGCGCATGTTATTTATTACGCATATTATACGCCCCACGTTTTTATATTAGTCTGTTAAAAGTCTCAATTTATTACTTATTCCGCTGACGCAGCGACACAATGTGCCCTTTGGCATCCGACATAAGAAGACAGCACGCTAGTATTGCACGATTTCTTACCCAGACGTAAAATCTTAAGAAGGCCCAGGCTTGTGTCCTTATTATTTTCTAGTTTTTTGTACAGCTGTTTTTTTCTAGTTTTTTATTTTTAATAAAACCGTTTAACTTAAAAGTTTTTTTACCTATTTTTTTATTTACTCGTTTTTAGTTTGATTTTTGGCTCGTATCATTCATTACGTAAACTGGTCATCCTTTCCAACTCTCTCATTGCATCTTTGTTACTCGGTTTCTTACCTGTCAATTACTCACAATCAAGCTCCTCAATACATAACTCTTCTAAAGACTTTACGCGACTCAATGCAACATACGCTTGACCCTGCTCAAATAGTCTGGAGCCCAAATACACGACAGCACGGTCAACAGTACTGCCCTGCATTTTATGGACAGTAGAGGCCCATGACAAAATTATCGGTAACATCCGTCTCTCAGCTGTTCCATAATTAAACTTTGCTGGAAACTGTATGGCTTTAGGATGGATAAGGTGTCCGCCGTCTTTTTCAAAATCAATTTGAACAGATGGTATGTCTGTTTCATACTTTTGCGTTCGACAAGTATGGGACACTCGTCCAAACAAACCAAATGAGCCCAAACTCGAGGGGGTTACTAGTAACGGTTGAAGAGTTCCACTGTACATCTCCTGACTCCATCATCAGACCCTCGTCACCAAGTGTATTGGTAAAAGTAAGGGACACTCGTCCAAACCAACCCTATGAGCCCAAACTCGAGGGGGTTACTAGTAACGGTTGAAGAGTTCCACTGTACACCTCCTGACTTCATCATCAGACCCTCGTCACCAAGTGTATTGGTAGAAGTAAGGGACACTCGTCCAAACCAACCATATGAGCCCAAACTCGAGGGGGTTACTAGTAACCGTTGAAGAGTTCTACTGTACACCTCCTGACTCCATCATCAGACCCTCGTCACCAAGTGTATTAGTTAGAAGTATGGGACACTCGTCCAAACCAACAAAATGAGCACAAACTCGAGGGGGTTACTAGTAACGGTTGAAGAGTTCCACTGTACACCTCCTGACTCCATCATCAGACCCTCGTCACCAAGTATATTGGTAGAACTATGGGACACTCGTCCAAACCAATCATATGAGCCCAAACTCGAGGGGGTTACTAGTAACGGTTGAAGAGTTCCACTCTACACCTCCTGACTCCATCATCAGACCCTCGTCACCAAGTGTATTGATAGTAGTATGGGACACTCGTCCAAACCAACCATATGAGCCCAAACTCGAGGGGGTTACTAGTAACGGTTGAAGAGTTCCCCGTCCACCTCCTGACTCCATCATCAGACTCTCGTCACCAAGTGTAATGGTAGAAGTATAGGACACTCGTATAAACCAACCATATGAGCCGAAACTCCAGGGAGTTACTAGTAACGATTGAAGAGTTCCACTGTCCACCTCTTGACTCCATCATCAGACCCTCGCCAAGTGTATTGGTAGAAGTATGGAACACTCGTCCAAACCAACCAAATGAGCCCAAACTTGAGGGGGTTACTAGTAACGGTTGAAGAGTTCCACTGTACACCTCCTGACTCCATCATCAGACCCCCGTCACCATGTGTATTGGTAGAAGTATGGAACACTCGTCCAAACTAACCAAATGAGCCCAAACTCGAGGGGGTTACTAGTAACGGTTCAAGAGTTCCACTGTCCACCCCCTGACTCCAACATCAGACCCTCGTCACCAAGTGTATTGGTAGAAGTATAGAACACTCGTTCAAACAAACCAAATGAGCCCATACTCGAGGGGGTTACTAGTAACGGTTGAAGAGTTCCACTGTACACCTCCTGATTCCATCATCAGACCCTCGTCACCAGGTGTATTGGTAGAAGTATGGGACACTCGTCGAAACCAACCAAATGAGCCCAAACTCGAGGGGGTTACTAGTAACGGTTGAAGAGTTCCACTGTACACCTCCTGACTCCATCATCAGACTCTCGTCATCAAGTGTATTGGTATAAGTATGGGACACTCGTCCAAATCAACCAAAAGAGCCCAAACTCGAGGGGGTTACTAGTAACGGTTGAAGAGTTCCACTGTACACCTCCTGACTCCATCATCAGACCCTCGTCACCAAGTGTATTGGTAGAAGTATGGGACACTCTTCCAAACCAACCATATGAGCCCAAACTCGAGGGGGTTACTAGTAACGGTTGAAGAATTCCACTGTCCACCTCCTGACTCCATCATCAGACCCTCGTCACCAAGTGTATTGGTAGAAGTATGGAACACTCGTCCAAACCAACCATATGAGCCCAAACTCGAAGGGGTTACTAGTAACGTTTGAAGAGTTTCACTGTACACCTCCTGACTCCATCATGAGACCCTCGTCACCAAGTGTATTGGTAGAAGTATGGGACACTCGTCCAAACCAACCATATGAGCCCAAACTCCAGGGAGTTACTAGTAACGGTTGAAGAGTTCCACTGCCCACCTCCTGACTCCATCATCAGACCCTCGCCAAGTGTATTGGTAGAAGTATGGGGCACTCGTCCAAACCAACCAAATGAGCACAAACTCGAGGGGGTTACTAGTAACGGTTTAAGAGTTCCACTGTTCACCTCCTGACTCCATCATCAGACCCTCGTCACCATGTGTATTGGTAGAAGTATGGAACACTCGTCCAAACTAACCAAATGAACCCAAACTCGAGGGGGTTACTAGTAACGGTTGAAAAGTTCCACTGTCCACCTCCTGACTCCAACATCAGACCCTCGTCACCGAGTGTATTGGTAGAAGTATAGGACACTCGTTCAAACAAACCAAATAATAATAATAATAATAATAATGTCGGAAAAATTTTCTCTTGGAAATTTTTAAAAAAACTTCTTGCCTGGGACCACCCAACCGAGCTTCCGCCACGCGCGGACCCTTCCCCAGCGGCGCAGCGACCCGCACGGTTAGAGGCACCGTGCCGGCATCACCACTGCCGCGGCTCGGTGCCCCCGGTACTTCACCAGCTCGACATGCCTGACGACAGAAGCGGCTGCAGACCACCCGGGACGCGACACGCGTGATGGAGAGCAGGCTCTGCAGCGACGGCCGGCCGCCGCTGCGCTCGACTTCGACGCCGCCGCCGCCACCGCTCGCCCGCAGCAGCACTGCCTCCACCCACCGCCGCGTCGCCCGGCCTCCCCGCGCCCGGGTCGTCCAACACAAGAGCCGCCTTTCTTCTCGGACACCACACGCACGCCCCACCACCCAGCTCCACGCCGCCGGTGCATTTCATCGACGGCGAACATGGAGCGTTGACGTCGGCCGAGCCACAACATCTACGGTGAGGGCGACGTCCACCATCGGCCAGCTTGGGGTCATCGGGACCTCACGTCCCGTCTAGTGCCCCCGCTACCGGTGGTGCAGTGCGTCCTTGAGGCGACGCGCGCGCGATGAAGAAGACGTTAAGAGAGCAGCGCGACGACGTCGCCGTGCAGTCCGGCGGATACGGAGCTCTCCGGGATGGGGGTGGTGGTGGCCTACGTGTCTAGTACCACCACCTATCGCTCGTAGCTTGCCTCGCGTCGTCCCGGAGAGCTCCGTAGCCACGGCCTGCACCCGCCGGCGTGCTTGGAGGTTTGTCTCCCGCCGCCGGCGGTATGACCGTTTTTAATTTTTATATTAATTTTGTGTATTTTTATTACTTTTTTGTATAATATATATGTAAAATTAATGTAAAATTTTAAGAATGTGAAATAAAGGACATAAGATAATAATAATAATATAACTTTATTTCAGAATATATTAATTCCATAATGCAGTCAGTCAGTCCGTCAGTAATTATTATCTAATACACAATGAAAATCTAAATTATCAAAAATTTGACCACACCCTGCCGTACCTATACTCTATAGCTGGCAAATGGCAGGTGGAGTTGGGTCCAGAATTTAAAAATATGACCAGCGCCACCTTCCAGAGTGACGGACAGGGTATGGTTCTCAGTTAAATACATTTTCTTACGGAAGCCAGCCACTCGCTTCCGAATTATAGCAGCAAAACTGTCCACCCTATCATCTGCAAACATACCCGAGGCGCTACAAAATCTGGGCAGTCGAAGGAGATAGCGAAAGGCATTGTTATATTGCACTCGAAGAGCGTTATACGCTCGTTTTGTGTAATTGACCCACAGGTGACACGTGTACAACGACTGACAGTACGTTTTAAACAACATGATCCTGACATCTCGAGAGCAGCGAGCGAAGCGTCTCGCCAGCATATTACCCACGACAGCTAGCGCACGCCGCTGACGCTCCATATCCAAGTCATCTTGCAACTTTTCAGTGACAATATGACCAAGGTACTTGAACTTATCAACGAAGCGCAGCGGATTGCCGTAGAGGTATACCGGCGGAACACTCTCTGGTCCTCTGCCATGGCGAAAAACAAGAACCTCCGTTTTACTAGTATTATACCTCAACCCATGCGCACTAGCATATCGTTCACAGATGCCAATCAACGTTCTAAGACCGCTTATCGTAGGGCACAAGAGCACCATGTCATCCGCGTAACTTAGGTTATTCACACATTCACCGCCAATGTGACATCCAACTTGAGCGCTCTTGAGCTCGACGATAAGGTCATTAATGTATACGTTAAAGAGATCAGGTGATGTAAGTCCCCCCTGCCTAACACCACAGCTCAGCTTAAAGGGTTCTGAGAGAGATGTGCCCCATCTCACAACATTGGTTTGGCCATCATACCAATGCCTGAACAGATTAGTTATGTCATTAGGTACATTCGATTTACGCAGCTTACTCCACATGATGTTATAGTTCACGGTGTCAAACGCTCTGCTCAAATCTAGGAAACACGCATATACCGAAGTGTCCCTGTCTTTATAGCGATTGATAATTTGCTTCAGCGCCATTATTGCCATATCTGTTGAAGCATTGGCACGAAAGCCAAACTGCGAACTATCAATGTTGATGTGTGAGACCAAAATCGGGCGAAGCAACCTCTCAAGAAGTTTAGAAATAACCGTTGCCAGCGATATAGGCCTGTAGTTTTTTACATTTGAGAGATCTCCTGTCTTGTTTTTGACTACAGGCACGACTATTGTACGCAACATGTCGGGAGGTAGATACGAGTGCTCTAAACAACGGTTGAACAGGCAAGTGAGCGTCGAAAATAGACCGTAGCCCCCGAACTGCAAATGTTCTACACTAAGATTGTCATGACCAGGCGATTTCCCTTTTTTCATCATCATAATTGCCTCACTTACTTCCTCAACTGTGAATCGAGTCAAAGCCGAAGTAGATACAGCATTGTCAGCATTCAGATGATCCACCATGCCATCCATCTGACACTCAGCGCTTTCTACATTAAAGTGACATCGAAATAAATTAGCAATGCGCATGGGTTGCTGCTCACCGCCCACACACGATGGTAGGTTATGTTTATATTCAAGTTTCTTAGTTTCCCGCCAAAATTTGTCAAACCGCTTACTAGACGCTAGCCGCGCAAGAATGTCCATTTTAATTTGATCAGCGTTGTTCTGTACCCATTTTAATTTCTTTTTGAAGATTATGCGCGACTCATACATGTCAGTGTACACTGTCCCACCTGTGGGCTTTCCACAGACTAGCCACTCTTTATAACAAATTCGCGCTCGGTGATGTGCGGGATGAACATGAAGGTTCCACCCAGGTACTTCACGACGCTCTCCGCCCCGGCCCCTACTGCCAGCACCAACGACACCGTAGCTATTAGAAGATGCTAGGGTGATGGTCTTAACAATGTCAAAATATAATTTATCTATACTATTTCTATCGTTCGTATACGTACTCCTAACAATATCAAAGTCGATGTCACAAAATTTATTAAATGTACTATTACACAGAGCATGGTATTTGCTTATTTGGTCTTCTGACCTATGTCCCCAATTCACACCATTATTAATGTTTATCTCAGGAATGATTGACTTAGGAACTATAGCACTCAAATTAAATTCAACACTCAGTGGAAAATGGTCACTCCAGAACACGTCATTGATAACTGATATTCGTCTCACATGCGGAGCGGCAGCGCTCGTCGCCACACAGTGGTCTAGCCACCGTGTGGTGCCGTGCGCCTCACTGAAGAAGGTGCAGGTGTCAGGGTGCCCAGGGAGTGCTTTCTCGTCACAGCACACCCAGTCTCTCTCGTCGCAGAACTCACGTAACTCAACTCCGAATCTTGAGCCCGGGTGAGCGTTGAAGTCACCCAACATCAGAGTACATTCTATATCCGCGTTCTCAATCGTGGCGCTCATGTTCCCTAGGCATCCAGTGAATTCAGGCAGGTTTTCGATGCAATCAGTTGGCATGTATACAGAAAAAACTATGAAACATCTTCCGCCCACTTTGATGCTGATCGCAGTCATGCGCGGGTCACCGCAGTCCAATACCACTACGTCTTTGAGTAGGTTCTTACGCCACATTATGGCTACTCCTCCATAAGGCCTGCCAATTAGCGGGCCCTTTGTCACGTCAACAGCCGACGTTCCCCAGCTGCTGAAGTCCCTATCAATGTGGTCGAGATAAGCAAGGTCATGTGGCATAAGCCACGTCTCTTGCAACAGAATCAGGTCATAATCCTTGCATAACTGAGCTACACTTACATGTGAGCGTTTTATGGACTTGCAATTAAAAGAAACAATTTTAAGTCGTGACTGGGTCGTTGTGTTTATTATGCTTTGTCGTTTCGTCGGTAAATTTTCGGGTGTAAAAATATTTTCTGAAACATATTCCGACTGGCCAAAAGTCCGATGAAAGGAAAGTTTGTAGCTGATCTACCTTTATGACAATTTTGAACGAGTTAAAACTTGTATCCTTATATGGCTTAATCAATTCAATTTTTTCTATCGACGCATTCTTCTTTTGAATATACTCTTTCACGTTCTCCGCCTTGACTTCACGATGAAATCTCGAAACATAAATCGATATGTCAGGCACTACAGCCTTCAATATGTCGTCAGAGACCCCAGTACCTCTTAAATTGCGATTTAGCTTCGTCCTTCTCTTCTTTTGCACCAGTTGGAAGCCCTGATCATCAATCTTTTCTCCACACGGTCGTGGTGCATTCATAACAGACGCTGCCTCGGCATAGGTACTGCAGCGGGCGGCAGGCGGCGAAGGAGCGGCATTCATGGACGAGCAGGAAGGGGATCTCGTAAGTAACAGCGGCACAGGCGGCCGGGGAGAACGCAAGTAGCACCGCTGGTCATAGGCGACGACGTTCGGAACGAGAGGGCCACGATGAGCATCAGTGACGGTGGGAGAATCACACGCATATAATTGTTTCCCTATCCGTGCGTTGCTGTCACTATTACTTTGTAAGTTTACAGGAACACCAGTCCCAAAAGGTTTTGATTTCAGCTCTTCCAATTGACGTCGAAGATCTTCAATTTCACTCTTCATTGCGAATTCATCACTTAACTCGCTAACATGTCTGCGCAACGAATCAAGGTTTCTTAGAATCTTGGTAACGTCTAGGTGGTCGAAAGTCACTGGTGGGAGACGGTGTATATCCTTGGCGACGAAGATCGGTAAGTCATTTGGTTCCTTTTCCTTTAATGTCTTTATTATATCTTGCAAATTCCTCTCAACCGGAATGCCAGATCTGCGGCTCTGTCTCATCGAGAGGGCTTCAAGGAGGACATTCTTAGCTTCTTCAATTTCTTCAGTGGTGAAGCCGGAGCTCGACGCACATACCTTTATGACGGTCAGCTCATCCAGAACCTGAATGCGGTTGCTGATAAAGCACAGCACCTCGTTCACTATTATTTTCACAGGCTTGGGGGCCGAGTCGACCACATTACTTATTGACGGGAACACCTGTTTCTTCGTCCTTTTTGTGATATTTGACAAGGAATTCTGCGAGTCGGTAAGTGAGGCAGGAGCGGGGAGGTCTGGTCTTTTCTCTTTCGTCGCCGTGACGACGTTCGGGGTACTTGAACATGAAGTTTGTATTTGAGGTCTATTTGTATTTGGGCGTAGAGTTTGATGAGCTGTTCTGATATTTCTCTGCAAGTGCTTTACGCATATATCACACTTCCAGTTATCTCCAGTCATTATTGTAAATAGGGCTATTGAAACCCCGGCGCAATCTATATGTAATTTCGCGGAGCAGACTGTACAGGTCAGGTATTGATTGTTTTTTATGTCATCTTAGCACTTCTCACATGAACCAACGGGAACACGTCGAACGGAAGGCATATTTCCAAAATAAACTCGAAATTAATTGTCTACTAAAATGAATATACTATTTTGTTTGAATTACTTAGTATTAAACTGAATAACATAATAATAAATGTTTGTAAATAAATTTTTGATGTGATAGTCGTGACAGCTGTCACATGTCATGTCATGAGCCCATACTCGAGGGGGTTACTAGTAACGGTTGAAGAGTTCCACTGTATACCTCCTGATTCCATCATCAGACCCTCGTCACCAAGTGTATTGGTAGAAGTATGGGACACTGGTCGAAACCAACCAAATGAGCCCAAACTCGAGGGGGTTACTAGTAACTGTTGAAGAGTTCCACTGTATACCTCCTGACTCCATCATCAGACTCTTGTCACCAAGTGTATTGCTAGAAGTATGGGACACTCGTCCAAACCAACCAAATGAGCCCAAACTCGAGGGGGTTACTAGTAACGGTTGAAGAGTTCCACTGTACACCTCCTGACTCCATCATCAGACCCTCGTCACCAAGTGTATTGGTAGAAGTATGGGACACTCTTCCAAACCAACCATATGAGCCCAAACTCGAGAGGGTTACTAGTAACGGTTGAAGAGTTCCACTGTCCACCTCCTGACTCCATCATCAGACCCTCGTCACCAAGTGTATTGGTAGAAGTATGGAACACTCGTCCAAACCAACCATATGAGCCCAAACTCGAGGGGGTTACTAGTAACGGTTGAAGAGTTCCACTGTCCTCCTCCTGACTCCATCATCAGACCCTCGTTACCAAGTTGAAATTATCATAATATTGTATTGTCACGAGAACTCAATGTGTGTGCAAAGTTTCATAAAAATCGGTTCAGTAGAAGTAGTTGAAAAAGTTGTCGCAAGATTTGAAACAAAGATAGTAACAAACAAACAAACAAACAAACAAATATACGGAGTCAAGCTAAATAAAACCGTTTAAAAACAAGCTAAGGCCTTGATAAACGCCAAATATGCAAAAACATGCAAAAAGTGCGGCAAATTAAGTCCAAAACTGACCATATGACTTATGACACACATTGAGAAAATAAAAAAAATGCCATCATAAAATTTGGTTCCTTACCAACAATGTGTTTTTAAACGGTTTTATTTAGCTTGACTCCGTATATTTGTTTGTTTGTTTGTTTGTTTGTTACTATCTTTGTTTCAAATCTTGCGACAACTTTTTCAACTACTTCTACTGAACCGATTTTTATGAAACTTTGCACACACATTGAGTTCTCGTGACAATACAATATTATGATAATTTCAACTTGGTAACGAGGGTCTGATGATGGAGTCAGGAGGAGGACAGTGGAACTCTTCAACCGTTACTAGTAACCCCCTCGAGTTTGGGCTCATATGGTTGGTTTGGACGAGTGTTCCATACTTCTACCAATACACTTGGTGACGAGGGTCTGATGATGGAGTCAGGAGGTGGACAGTGGAACTCTTCAACCGTTACTAGTAACCCTCTCGAGTTTGGGCTCATATGGTTGGTTTGGAAGAGTGTCCCATACTTCTACCAATACACTTGGTGACGAGGGTCTGATGATGGAGTCAGGAGGTGTACAGTGGAACTCTTCAACCGTTACTAGTAACCCCCTCGAGTTTGGGCTCATTTGGTTGGTTTGGACGAGTGTCCCATACTTCTAGCAATACACTTGGTGACAAGAGTCTGATGATGGAGTCAGGAGGTATACAGTGGAACTCTTCAACAGTTACTAGTAACCCCCTCGAGTTTGGGCTCATTTGGTTGGTTTCGACCAGTGTCCCATACTTCTACCAATACACTTGGTGACGAGGGTCTGATGATGGAATCAGGAGGTATACAGTGGAACTCTTCAACCGTTACTAGTAACCCCCTCGAGTATGGGCTCATTTTGTTGGTTTGGACGAGTGTCCTATACTTCTACCAATACACTCGGTGACGAGGGTCTGATGTTGGAGTCAGGAGGTGGACAGTGGAACTTTTCAACCGTTACTAGTAACCCCCTCGAGTTTGGGTTCATTTGGTTAGTTTGGACGAGTGTTCCATACTTCTACCAATACACATGGTGACGAGGGTCTGATGATGGAGTCAGGAGGTGAACAGTGGAACTCTTAAACCGTTACTAGTAACCCCCTCGAGTTTGTGCTCATTTGGTTGGTTTGGACGAGTGCCCCATACTTCTACCAATACACTTGGCGAGGGTCTGATGATGGAGTCAGGAGGTGGGCAGTGGAACTCTTCAACCGTTACTAGTAACTCCCTGGAGTTTGGGCTCATATGGTTGGTTTGGACGAGTGTCCCATACTTCTACCAATACACTTGGTGACGAGGGTCTCATGATGGAGTCAGGAGGTGTACAGTGAAACTCTTCAACCGTTACTAGTAACCCCCTCGAGTTTGGACTCATATGGTTGGTTTGGACGAGTGTTCCATACTTCTACCAATACACTTGGTGACGAGGGTCTGATGATGGAGTCAGGAGGTGGACAGTGGAATTCTTCAACCGTTACTAGTAACCCCCTCGAGTTTGGGCTCATATGGTTGGTTTGGAAGAGTGTCCCATACTTCTACCAATACACTTGGTGACGAGGGTCTGATGATGGAGTCAGGAGGTGTACAGTGGAACTCTTCAACCGTTACTAGTAACCCCCTCGAGTTTGGGCTCTTTTGGTTGATTTGGACGAGTGTCCCATACTTATACCAATACACTTGATGACGAGAGTCTGATGATGGAGTCAGGAGGTGTACAGTGGAACTCTTCAACCGTTACTAGTAACCCCCTCGAGTTTGGGCTCATTTGGTTGGTTTCGACGAGTGTCCCATACTTCTACCAATACACCTGGTGACGAGGGTCTGATGATGGAATCAGGAGGTGTACAGTGGAACTCTTCAACCGTTACTAGTAACCCCCTCGAGTATGGGCTCATTTGGTTTGTTTGAACGAGTGTTCTATACTTCTACCAATACACTTGGTGACGAGGGTCTGATGTTGGAGTCAGGGGGTGGACAGTGGAACTCTTGAACCGTTACTAGTAACCCCCTCGAGTTTGGGCTCATTTGGTTAGTTTGGACGAGTGTTCCATACTTCTACCAATACACATGGTGACGGGGGTCTGATGATGGAGTCAGGAGGTGTACAGTGGAACTCTTCAACCGTTACTAGTAACCCCCTCAAGTTTGGGCTCATTTGGTTGGTTTGGACGAGTGTTCCATACTTCTACCAATACACTTGGCGAGGGTCTGATGATGGAGTCAAGAGGTGGACAGTGGAACTCTTCAATCGTTACTAGTAACTCCCTGGAGTTTCGGCTCATATGGTTGGTTTATACGAGTGTCCTATACTTCTACCATTACACTTGGTGACGAGAGTCTGATGATGGAGTCAGGAGGTGGACGGGGAACTCTTCAACCGTTACTAGTAACCCCCTCGAGTTTGGGCTCATATGGTTGGTTTGGACGAGTGTCCCATACTACTATCAATACACTTGGTGACGAGGGTCTGATGATGGAGTCAGGAGGTGTAGAGTGGAACTCTTCAACCGTTACTAGTAACCCCCTCGAGTTTGGGCTCATATGATTGGTTTGGACGAGTGTCCCATAGTTCTACCAATATACTTGGTGACGAGGGTCTGATGATGGAGTCAGGAGGTGTACAGTGGAACTCTTCAACCGTTACTAGTAACCCCCTCGAGTTTGTGCTCATTTTGTTGGTTTGGACGAGTGTCCCATACTTCTAACTAATACACTTGGTGACGAGGGTCTGATGATGGAGTCAGGAGGTGTACAGTAGAACTCTTCAACGGTTACTAGTAACCCCCTCGAGTTTGGGCTCATATGGTTGGTTTGGACGAGTGTCCCTTACTTCTACCAATACACTTGGTGACGAGGGTCTGATGATGAAGTCAGGAGGTGTACAGTGGAACTCTTCAACCGTTACTAGTAACCCCCTCGAGTTTGGGCTCATAGGGTTGGTTTGGACGAGTGTCCCTTACTTTTACCAATACACTTGGTGACGAGGGTCTGATGATGGAGTCAGGAGATGTACAGTGGAACTCTTCAACCGTTACTAGTAACCCCCTCGAGTTTGGGCTCATTTGGTTTGTTTGGACGAGTGTCCCATACTTGTCGAACGCAAAAGTATGAAACAGACATACCATCTGTTCAAATTGATTTTGAAAAAGACGGCGGACACCTTATCCATCCTAAAGCCATACAGTTTCCAGCAAAGTTTAATTATGGAACAGCTGAGAGACGGATGTTACCGATAATTTTGTCATGGGCCTCTACTGTCCATAAAATGCAGGGCAGTACTGTTGACCGTGCTGTCGTGTATTTGGGCTCCAGACTATTTGAGCAGGGTCAAGCGTATGTTGCATTGAGTCGCGTAAAGTCTTTAGAAGAGTTATGTATTGAGGAGCTTGATTGTGAGTAATTGACAGGTAAGAAACCGAGTAACAAAGATGCAATGAGAGAGTTGGAAAGGATGACCAGTTTACGTAATGAATGATACGAGCCAAAAATCAAACTAAAAACGAGTAAATAAAAAAATAGGTAAAAAAACTTTTAAGTTAAACGGTTTTATTAAAAATAAAAAACTAGAAAAAAACAGCTGTACAAAAAACTAGAAAATAATAAGGACACAAGCCTGGGCCTTCTTAAGATTTTACGTCTGGGTAAGAAATCGTGCAATACTAGCGTGCTGTCTTCTTATGTCGGATGCCAAAGGGCACATTGTGTCGCTGCGTCAGCGGAATAAGTAATAAATTGAGACTTTTAACAGACTAATATAAAAACGTGGGGCGTATAATATGCGTAATAAATAACATGCGCCCCACGTTTTTATATTATTCTGTTAAAAGTCTCAATTTATTACTTATTCCGCTGACGCAGCGACACAATGTGCCCTTTGGCATCCGACATAAGAAGACAGCACGCTAGTATTGCACGATTTCTTACCCAGACGTAAAATCTTAAGAAGGCCCAGGCTTGTGTCCTTATTATTTTCTAGTTTTTTGTACAGCTGTTTTTTTCTAGTTTTTTATTTTTAATAAAACCGTTTAACTTAAAAGTTTTTTTACCTATTTTTTTTTTAAATAATGAGTAAAATTACTAAAAAAAAAATTACAAAAAAAGTATCAATTTAAAAAAATGTGTGTATGTATTGTTACAATGAGCAAACAGCACTGAGAAAACTGGCTTGTTGAAATTTTATTATTGTAACCACGACAGGACATAAAAATAAAAAACAAAAAACGCCTACACGAAATTATCGACGTAATTATCCATACGTACCTAAATATTCCCGAATGCTCAAGGTCGTTGGCCTTAAATAAACACTTTTCTTGTATGAACTAAATTTCTGACTCTTAATTTGTTCAAGTCAATTTTATCCTATCATGCGACACGAGGATACCCTAATTCAGAGCCGCGAAGAATTAAAACACGGGCAACTATTGGTTGCCGAAAAATTTAAGCATTGAACATGTGCGGGGGACCGCCCGCCGCCACCACCGGGGGTAGGTAGGTGGTAGACGCCAGATAAAGCGGTGCAAGGGTGCGCGCACGTCAAATACCACTACTGTTGTTATAGTAAAGTATGTATCTATCCGTCTGTCTCTATCTATGTCTGTCCATCTGTCTATCTGTGTGTCTGTCCGTATGTTTATATTTTTTTACACTGAACTAGACGGAAAACACAAACTATGTTTCTGTCGTCTGTCTGTAACGAGTATCAAAGTTCGAAAACGACTAAAGTAAACATGCAGTCCTTTTTTTATGGTTCCGTATCCGGTACGGGACCCTATTACTAAGCCTACGCCGTCTGTCTGTCTCTCTGTCCGTCCGTCCGTCTCTCTGTCCGTCCGTCCGTCTGTCTGTCCGAGGGCTGTATCTCTTGAACCGTGATAGGTAGGCCGTTGAAATTTTCACAGAATATGTGTTATTAATATTATGGCCGATATAACAACAAATAATAAAAATAAGAAAAATTAAAAGATTCACGGGGGTTCCCATAGAATAAACCAAAAAGTGTAAAAAACCAAACCTAAACCTAAGTGTGTAAACCAAAAGCGCGCGCGCCATCTACCAAATAGATTATGAAGAATTTTAACTAATCATGACATTTAACTAATATGAAGCATTTCATAACACGCCATCTAGATGGCGTGAGTGGCGCTAACCATGACATGGCAATACGGAACCCTCGGTGCGCGAGTTCGACTCGCACTTGGCCGGTTTTTTTTATTTTTTACGATGACGTATTCTCTCCAACTTTCGAACAGTTGCTCGGTTGATTCGGGAAACACACTCGCCGGGCGACAGTTCCACACCCTAGCATACATACAAGTTTAGTGTCTGACACATTTAATGTGTCAGATAATATTAATGTGTCAAACTTGCATATATTTTAAATTGTTGTTATCTGAGGACGACTAATAAATGTCGAAATATTATGTAAAATATGTGTTATTTAAATGTTTATGTACAAAATATATATTATAAAAATACTTCATACAAAATATAAAATTATATATCCTCGTAACGTCAATATCAGGCACATACTACATGCGCGAACCTTTTCAGGGCGAAGGACGAATTTGCTTTTGAATAGCCGTTGATTGGCTAACGCATTCGAACAGGGTCTTTCAAGTAGCTGCTATACCGCCAATGCGGGAGCTATATGGTAATCAGTTTATGGTAATTTTGAGGCATATGCTACGAAATACCGAACGCCGTTAAAATTGAAAGCTTTTGCAGCTTCCATGTACGTGAAACTGGCTCCTATGATAGTCAACAGTGGAAATAAATATGTGGAAGAGGCACTGATTGTCGACTGAAGCTTCCAGATGTGACATAAACTTCACAAAAATAAAATTTCAAATATATATATAATTTTTTTTATGGAAACTGACACAGTTGGCTACATCACCTACAACGTCCGTGATGTCAGCCCATAACACCGGGTGAACTACGTGCCATGTCAGTGCTTCCCTTCATTTCATGTCGGCTACACTGAACTGGACGAAAAACACGAACTATTTACATAGCCGTTGCGACCGACGTTTCATTCAGTGCGGTGTAACCTGGGCGGGATGAACCTACCACCTAGTAAGGTAAGAAGGGAAGGGGCCGTTTTAAGTGGAATCCGAACCACGGTCAGCCTCTAACAACGGTCGAACGGTCACCCATCCAAGTACTGACCGCGCCGACCGCACCACTGAGCTACCGAGGCTGACAATAGAATAATGTAATAAATAATTTATTTAATTATTTATTAAATTATTCTGCATACCTAATTAATATTTTTGTTTAACCTGTAATAAGGCACAATTTTTCATCAGACACGTGCTTCATCAGATAATATTTGAGTCAACAATCGTGACGAGACATACATACATAAAATTTGTCAGCCTCGATAGCTCAGTGGTGCAGACAGTCAACTGTCGCTATTGAATGTTAAGCAACGCTGGGCGCGGTCAGTACTTGGATGGGTGACCGCTGACCGTTGGAGGCTGACCGAGGTTCGGATTCCTCGCAAAACTGTAGGTCCCTTCCCTCCTAATCTTACTTGGTGGTAGGGTTTAACCCGCCCGGGTTGGTACCACCGCACTGAATGAAACGTCGGTCAAAACGGCTATGTAAATAGTTTGTGTTTTCCGACCTGCAGGTCTATTCTTGTAAATTCTGACAGCGGAATCAGCGCTGAGTCCGCTGTCAGAATTTACAAGAATAGACCTGCAGGTCGGAAAACACAAACTATTTACATAGCCGTTTTGACCGACGTTTCATTCAGTGCGGTGGTACCAACCCGGGCGGGTTAAACCCTACCACCAAGTAAGATTAGGAGGGAAGGGACCTACAGTTTTGCGAGGAATCCGAACCTCGGTCAGCCTCCAACGGTCAGCGGTCACCCATCCAAGTACTGACCGCGCCCAGCGTTGCTTAACATTCAATAGCGACAGTTGACTGTCTGCACCACTGAGCTATCGAGGCTGACAAATTTTATGTATGTATGTCTCGTCACGATTGTTGACTCAAATATTATCTGATGAAGCACGTGTCTGATGAAAAATTGTGCCTTATTACAGGTTAAACAAAAATATTAATTAGGTATGCAGAATAATTTAATAAATAATTAAATAAATTATTTATTACATTATTCTATTGTCAGCCTCGGTAGCTCAGTGGTGCGGTCGGCGCGGTCAGTACTTGGATGGGTGACCGTTCGACCGTTGTTAGAGGCTGACCGTGGTTCGGATTCCACTTAAAACGGCCCCTTCCCTTCTTACCTTACTAGGTGGTAGGTTCATCCCGCCCAGGTTACACCGCACTGAATGAAACGTCGGTCGCAACGGCTATGTAAATAGTTCGTGTTTTTCGTCCAGTTCAGTGTAGCCGACATGAAATGAAGGGAAGCACTGACATGGCACGTAGTTCACCCGGTGTTATGGGCTGACATCACGGATGTTTGTGGGTGACTTTTGATGCTAGATGTTTGTTTTAATTTTCTGTTTTTTATTTGATTTAATTCAACAATTTAAATGTAACTATTTCATTTTAATCGATTGACTAAGTAATTTGACAATTCTATTGATGCTAGCTTTTAAATTTTTTTTTTTTTATATTGACTTATTTGTATTTTTAACCTTTGACATGTCTATTGATGCGATGTATTTTAATGTTTTATTGTAATTTTGCTCTAGTTTTAATGTCCTTTTAATGCACAAAACTGTATTTTTTTTTTGTATTTTTATAATTGTTTAAGTGTGCTACAAATTAAATGAAATAAAATGTAAAAAATAATAATATATTATATGAAATGTAATGTGTGACATGTCTGAGCGGCAGTTTTGTCCAAAGATTAAATAAATGAACTGAGAACTGAACTGATGCAGCCAACCGTGTCAGTTTCCAATAAAAAAAATATATATACGCGACCAAAGAATGATCACTTCCATACTGCTGAATGTTCGATCGCCCTATCAACAAATTGCACAATGCAGTCGACTTGATTAATTTCAGTAAATAATAAACTATAATGAGGTGTGCGCGATGTGAGTAAACTAATTTCAAATTATATCGCGGCATGATTTGATTCACTAGGCATGGTGCCGAGCCTGCTCTGTGAATACGAAATTGTGCGCCTCTGATAACAAAGCTAATTAATTAATAATTGGGTGTAATTAATATTGTTTTAATTATGTGATCCGAACGATAGTTAATTACCAATAATTTTTTAAGCGATAACTGTTTGTAATGCCTCTTTGCCTGCGAGTTGATGACTTCTCAATATTTTCAAATTATTTGTGTTTAAATTAAAAATACAATAATAATTGAAATGCCCCCATTAATAATAGCTAAGAAAATAATTTGTTGGTCTGTGTGTGCTCATTCCATCTTAACCCTAAAGAAGTAATAATAAGTCTATGATTTAACCTATAGCGCCCTGGAGGAACTACATATGTACCTATATCGGCCGAAAAACGGCGCATAAAATATGATTTAATTAAAGGTTGTACATATTATTTCAAAATTATGTTTTTTATGGAAACTGACACGGTTGTCTACATCACATACTACATCCGTGATATCAAGCCATAATACCTTGGTGAACTAGGTGCCATGTCAGTGCTTCCCTTCGGTCGTGCCGGCTACACTGAGCTGGACGAAAAACACGAACTATTTAAATACCTGTTTCAACCGACCTTTCATTCAGTGCGGTGTTACCAACTTGGGCGGGTCGATCCCTACCACCTAGTAATGTAAGAAGGGAAGGGACCTACAGTCAGGAACCACCAGTCAAGTATCGGAACCACAGTCAGCCTCCAATGGTCGAGCGGTCACCCATCCATCCACTGACCGCGCCTAGTTGTGCTTATGATCTGATCGACAGTCGACCGACCGCACCACTGAGCTACCGAGGCTGACGATGTATGTACACGTTTACATGGCTTCTGAACTTGAGTTAGGCGAGTGTAGAAATGTAAATATTTTTCAGTTCAAAATTCACCAACCAATTATTCCAGTATTGAGCAATTATTCCGCCACAGTCGCAACCGCGGGCAAAAACTATTCAGAAAATAAGCTTTTCTGTTCAATGTTAATAAAGTAAAACAAGGAATCAGCCAACTCTGATAATATACAAGCCCAATGACGCAGCAAGCCATTGCGGCTTGCGCTAATCCTCATTTCACACTGAGCACCTAATTATAACCCCAATTCACCGACAAACATGGGTGGTATTAGCGCTCTAATGCCCCCTTTTCATCGCACGAAAGAGGCTGGGGTAAAATTTATCTCGAAAAACTGGGATGGGACGGAAAAGAGATTAAGGAGAGACCGAGAAGGGACCGTGAAGAGACCGAGACGAGACCGAGAAGAGATCGAGAAGAGACCGAGAGTCTTGTGTTGCCTGCCAGATTGTGGTGACGACGTAACCACAGCTGACAATATTTTTTTGATAGATAGATAGATAGAAAATTCTTTATTGCTCCAGTAAACAGTAACAAATACATTGGAAAATTCACATATGGTGCAAAGGCAGACTTATCCCTTAAAGAGATTTCTTACAGTCAACCTTTGGATGTTTGAGATTCGATAATATAGTGGAATGTAAGTAGGAAGTAGCAAAAGAGTTGAGTGTGACAATTGAAGATAAAATAATAATAAGAATACTTATTAACAATACATATAAGTACATGCTAGTAAAATATAAGCATTAATATGTAGAATATTATATACAAATAAATATACATACATACACACTTGTCCATCCAGGTAAGTTTTTTTTTCTGTATTAATACATATTTTAGGGTAGACATCACAAAAAATAATGCAGTTATCAGACGTCAAATATTAAAATATTCAATTTTAGGAATGTCATATAAAATTCAAAACTTTTAGACTACATAATGTACGCTGAGCCACGATGTCGTGGCTGAACTCACATTAAATTACCTACAGTAAATTTTTTCTAAGACTCCAAGTTCCCATACTGATAATAATTTTTCGAATATTTTTCGCAAATAAGATACTTACATATAATTTAAGCGACAAAGCGATTGCGCAATAATTAAATCATAGTACGTCACGATGAGGTCAACATGCACCACACCGAGAAGGAACAGAGAAGAGACTGAGAAGAGATCGTGAAGGGAGCGAGAAGAGACTGAGACCGGGTCTCTCTGTTCCCTTCTCGAGATCTTCGCGGTTTTCTCGGTATATTGTTGGTTGAATATACACCACTGTGCTTAGGTTATAAGATTGGGACGGATGTTCGTCCCAACCGCTCGCCTCTCTAGATCCGCAACTGTCCAAATATAGCCTCGGAATAACGATAATATAAACAATCCTAATTCGTTCAAAATCCAGTGTAATCCAGTATGATTAGTAACACATTAGCTGTACTCGCGGCTCCGCTTGTGTTAAAGTCGGACTAGTAACAAATCTGACGGGTTTGATAACTTCCGACCCTATTGCTCGGTCCCCATATAAGATAGCGCGATGTTATATACCCTAAAATCTAACGAAGATATGTCAGACTGTACAGATGAAATCCACTTACAAAATTGGTTGGATCGTTCTGGAGTTATAAGAGAACCTAAGCGGCGAGTGGCCAAGTGGTCTGCGCGTCGTCGGCTTCTCTTGCAAGAGGTCCGAGGTTCAAATCCAACCGGTGTGTACCAATGAGTTTTTTTCTGATTTGAAAAATAAATTACGTGCATACCTTCACGCACTGCTCCATGGTTTGGATTCCATGTAAAAACTTTGGTCCACCGGGTTGTCTGGAGGAAATTTCCCATGGCAATAAGCCCACCCTAGCCAATTTTTGTATTTTTGTATTTCTTTTTATGGAAACGGTTGGTTACTTCACCTACAACATCCGACTACATCCGTGATAGCCCATAAACCGGGTGAACTAGGTGCCATGTCAGTGCTTCCCTTCGGTTGTGGCATTAAGTGGCATAAAGTATATTATTTATTTATTTTAACTTATGTACAGACGTTAACGTTGAGTTTATAAATGTATGGATTAGCCAACAGTTTGTTCACTTCCCTTTTTAGCCAAAGGCCTGATTTATTCGCAAACACACTTCTCAATTTGTGAAAATCTATTTCGGGATTGAGAATAAATTATAGGAGATAAAACGTCAATTAATATAAAAGGTCAAACGAACGCTGCCACATTTGCCTGCGTTTAGTTAGACAATGTTCTAAAATTATCCTATAGCCCCACTACATCTCTTCCTGTGTATGTCGTAAAAGACAACTAAGGTATAAGGACGGTCCTTCCACCGAGTCGTGCAGCAGGTGGGTTATTCGTGCCTTACTCGCTGCTTGATAGTTATCTTGTTCTAATACATTGCTATAACGTGGTGGTCGGTGTTGAGCTGTAATTTACAAGAGTACTGGCAGCACAACACCGATTATCCTGCTTACCCCGATTGGTGAGATAGAGCGTGTCAAGAGCGTGTGGTATGTATGTATCTGTGTATGTACTTTTAGAAAATAAAATAATAGAGATTTAAATTCTTGTTATTTTATGTCAGTCAGCGTTAATGCATCCACTGCTGGGCGTACTCCTCTCCAATGTCCTTCATTCCTACCGGTCTTCAGCGGTATGGAACCACTGGCGGATGGTCTTCCCACACTTCGTCCCTGTCTTTTCCTAGGCCCCTGCTGTCCACGGACGCCAGTGTAGAACCCGTTTGCTCGAACGGTAGTCGTCTCGTTGGCTGACGTGCTCTGCCCACTGCCATATGAGCTTAGCCACCAATATCGATTACTTTTGTACATATAACCACCGAACTATGGATAGTATATGGTTATTATATGTATGTATATAATATATACATTTTTGTTTTTCTATTTTCTATTATTTAAAACTTTGTTTTGTTGCACCTACCCTGGTTTATATGTAAAAAAGGGTAGGCTGGCGGAAAATGCCATAGGCATTAAGTGCTACCTTCTGTACGACTTTATGTGCAATAAGCATGTTTTTATTTGATTTCAACTAAATACTAGAAGCAGCAAAGCGGCATGAAACTTGTTACCTGTCGGTGTACATTAATGTGCTTGACTTCACATGCAAATTGTCATCATGAATACTTTCAAACATGTTTATAACGAACACATTACAAGCCATCTCATACTGTGAATGCTCTAATGCTCCTCACTCGCGTATTCGGGAATATAAGATGATAAGGTGAGCCATATAAGACAAGCATAATTCATTGTGAAAACAGCTTATAAGCTCCTTTGGTCCTTGACATGTTTTTTCAGGAGTGACATATAACTAAGGATCGTCTAGTTCTGACTGATAGATCAGCGTATATCACGACATTCAGGCCTGCAACTATTTTTTAAACCTGAAGTTTTTTTATGGAAACTAACATGATTAAGATATCCTACGAAACCATTATGTCAGTCCACCACCTCTTGGTGAACTAGGTGCCGTGGCAGTGCTTACGTTTAGCCGTGCTGTCCACACTGAACTGGAAGGAAAATACAAACTATTTACATAGCCACGTCGACTGACCTTGACCTTTATTCATGGTCGGCGGTATCAATCCGGTTGGAAGCCTAATAAAGTACTTTCGTCTAAAAGGATAGTAAGGTTTCTGAGAAAAACAAAAAGTTTTTTCATCAGAGCCGATCAGAAATAACCGTTAAGTTGACTTATAATATCGCTGTGCTTAACCTACTAGAGATCATTATAAATAGAGCAAATGAAGCATCGAGATATATTACTAGAGGGTGCGGTACGAAGAAAGTTCAAAAGAAATCACGTAACACAACACAACATAACACGACACGACACGACACAACACAACACAACACAACACAACATAACACGACACGACACGACACAACACAACACAACACAACACAACACAACACAACACAACGCAACACAACACAACACAACACAACACAGCACAGCACAGCACAGTACAGCACAACACAACGCAATACAATCCAACACAATCCAACCCAATCCAAGACAATCCAAAACAATTCAACACAATCCAACATAATGCAACACAATGCAACACAATGCAACACAACGAACACAATCCAACACAATCCAACACAATCCAATACAATCCAACACAATGCAACATAATTCAATACAATTCATCCCAATGCAACTCAATGCAACACAATCCAACACAATCCAACACAATCCAACATAATCCAATACAATTCAACACAATGCAACACAATCTAACACAATCCAACATAATCCAATACAATTCAACACAATGCAACACAATGCAACACAATCCAACACAATCCAACACAATACAACACAATGCAACACAACGAACACAATCCAACACAATCCAACACAATCCAATACAATCCAACACAATCCAACATAATCCAATACAATTCAACACAATGCAACTCAATGCAACACAACGAACACAATCCAACACAATCCAACACAATCCAATACAATCCAACATAATCCAACATAATCCAATACAATTCATCACAATGCAACTCAATGCAACACAATCCAACACAATCCAACACAATCCAACATAATCCAATACAATTCAACACAATGCAACACAATACAACACAATCCAACACAATCCAACACAATCCAACACAATGCAACACAATGCAACACAATGCAACACAATGCAACACAATGCAACACAATGAAACACAATGCAACTCAATGCAACACAATCCAACACAATCCAACGCAACACAACGCAACACCTCTATACATTCCAAAGCAGAAATTCCGACTCCACCAACGAACACTCTATTTTCAGCCCATTTAAAATTTCAACGACTTGACAGATCGGCCCGCTCATCGATTGTTTCCCCGAATATTCCGTTCCGTATTGCGGCTGGGCGATTTCCGACAATTCGCGACAGGTGGAGCGGAACCTGCCTCCAACCCCTGCCGACCCATTCCACCCATTTCCACACCCTTTTCAACCCAATTCCACCACCTTCCATCCCATTTTCCACCCCTTTTCGACCCCTTGATTTATTACGATCGGGGTTATTGCTTCCGCGTGATTTGGACCCAATGTTAAATGAAATTGTTTATTTATATTATTTTCTTTATTTTATTGTATATTCATTATTGAGTGGCGGATAGTCTAGCTGCAGGTTCGGTGTTAAAAGAGGGCATTTTGGTGACATAGATGCCAAGGCAGTGCTCCCCTTTGGTCGGGCCGGTTACACGTAAGTGATCGAAAAACACTAACAACTTTCATAGCCGTTTCGAGCGAACTTCGTGCAATGCGCGTACCAATCCGGTCGGTCTAAACCAGCGGTTTCCAATTACATTTTAATCGGTACCCCTTAGCATCGAGCCTCAAGTACCCTGAGAAAATAGTTTAATTATTAAAACTATTATATACTAAAATACTACTACACTACTGTGTGAGGCCGGTACTTAAAAAGAATAACCCCATTGCGTCTCTCCCACTGCATGTCGTAAAAGGCGACTAAGGGATAAGGACGAGATGCCGTGCTAAAGGGCGACAGGCTTGCCACCTCTTACCTTGGCACGGTCCTTCCACCGAGTCGTGCAGCAGGTGGGTCTTTGTGCCGTACTTGCTGCTTGATAGTTATCTTGTCCGAATACTTTGCTAAACGTGGTGGTCGATGTTGTGCTGCAATTTTCCAGAGTTATTGCAGCACAACACCGATTACTCTGCTTACCCTGATTGTCGGGATACAGCGTGTGTGGTATGTATGTATGTATTTTACTACCAAATAGGTCACAAACCAATCAAGCATTCACCAGTGGAGTTAATTTTCACTAATGAGATAAGTGGGCCCCTTTCTCTTTGGCCGTCAAATGTACCCACGCGTACCCCTTATCTTAAGCCTGCGTACCCCTGGAGGTATGCGTAGCACTATTTGGGAACCGCTGGTCTAAACCAATATACCTATGAATTTTCCAAGGAAATGCTGACGAAAACTAAAACTAATCTTTCACACACCGAATTTCACTTCACCTAGACCTGGTCAGGTTTCTACAATATCCTCCCAGCGCAAGAAATTCTTCAATTACGAAAAGTTGCAACATTCTCGAGGGAAAGTTTCACCCTAAATAAACCCCCAGTGGCACATAAGTGTTGTCAACATAGTCGATGGATGTAATAATGTTATGAGTTATCGGGGCTCTTAACAATGTTGAGGGCCAGTCCCTCTAATGTGATTATGTATGATGATAGAATGGTATGGATGCACCAAAGAGTTGCGACGTAATACAAACTCTTTGGGATGAACTTGTATGTAGGTAATAATTAACGGAATATAATAATAATACAGTTTAGGTCACTTAATGTGTAGCAAGGGTGGGCTTATTGCCTTAGGCAATTTCTTCCAGTCAACCCGGTGGACCTACATTTTAACATGGAATCCGAACCATGGAGCAGTGGGCGAAGGTTCTTTTTGTTTGTAATCCGGTATGGGTGGCTGAGTCAGAGGGGCCAAAGCGCATGCTTCGACCAGCCAATATCACCTCCGAGAAGGTAGGTGCCATACCGGAGACTTCCCTGGATTGCTGGCTATACTGGACTAGAGGAGAACACAGCCGAGGCTGCTATGCGGCCATCTTACATCCAGTACGGTGGTATCAACCCAGTCGGCTACAATTTGAGCCTACCACTTAGTAAGGGGCAAGGGAAGGGACCTACAGTTTTACACCGGTTCCGAAAGGTGAAGCAGCAGGTGTAGGTATGCACGTAAATTTTTTCGTCAGAAAAAACTCATTTGTACACGCCGACCGGATTCGAACCTCGGACCTCACGCATGAGAAGCCGAAGGTGCAGGTATTGGTTCACAATATTCCCACACATTTTATTATTAAATTTGACGTCTGACGTCTATAAGTTCGCGTATGTTTACGTGACACTCATCCCACCACATGTCATCGTGGCCACAGTTTTACTTGCTGCTTGATAGTCATCTCCGAATAATTTTTGTGACGTGGTGGTCGGTGTTGTGCTGTAATTTACCATTTTCTTGCGGCACAACACAAACTAATCTGCTTAAACCGTATGCATGTATTTGAGGGATCAATATATAATACAACGAAACAAAACACAAATCTGTTTGTATTAAAAAACAATTTATATTAGGTTACAAAACCAAAGACGTAACAAAATAACATAAGTGCCAAAATAACACGGCCTTAAGGCCAGTTTAGGTGACAGGATACCAGAAAATCACACGAATGGATGTTGTAGGTGATGTGGCCAGCCGTATCAGTTTCCATAAATAAACGTAGGTACATACTTTTATCCAGGATTTAATACATAAATGATTAGTCTACGTTAGACTGAAAGAAATAACATAATGCTAATTAGTATAATTATGCATCACAGAATTGCATTCATAAGACTAGGCGTGTGGGTGTGGGCTGGGCATGGTTACAGCCGCTCTGGTCTTACGCGAACGGTTCATCCATGTATTTCTAACGCTCGCATCCTCCAGAGGAAGTGGAGTAGACAGGAACACTCCAATAATGTAATTAGAACCTTGAGAAACAACTCCATTGAAACGGAAGTCGGCCAGACACCGCCGGCCGCCGCCGCCATTTTGAAAGCAATCGCTCGGAATCTAATTTACACCTTCCTAGACGAAACACCTCCCACGCAAGTAAACGACAGTCAGTCAGTCAGTCAGAGTGTAAGCGTCCACTGCTGGACATACGCCTCTCCAATTTTCCTCCAGTCCTCCAGGCCTTCAGCGATACGGAACCACTGCTTTCCGCCGACGTACTTGATGTCGTCGTCCCACCTGGCGGGTGGTCTTCCCACACTCCGTTTTTCTGTACATGGCCGCCATTGTAGGACACGGTTACTCCAACGGTTATCGTCGCTTCGGCTAACGTGACCAGCCTACTGCCAATTGAGCTTAGATATGGGACACCGGGTGGGTGTCCAATATCGACTACTTTGGTGTGTCGTCGGATTGCCTCGTTACGCACCATATCACGTAGCGACATTCCCAGCATGGCTAGCTCCATTGGTTCCTGCGCAACTTTCAACCTTTGGACAACAGCGACCGTCAGAGTCCACGTTTCACACCCGTACGTCATAACTAGGAGGACACACTGGACATATATACCTACGGGTCTTAAAATTTTTTGGAAGGTCAGACCTCAGGATGAAAACAAAACTACGCATAAGGCCAATACATTAATTTCCGGAGCAGATTTGAGAGATGCCGTGTGGGGGCGGTACTTAAAAATAATAACCCCACTGCATCTCTCCTCGTGCATGTACTAAAAGGTGACTAAAGGAAAAACAAAAAAATAAGGACAATATGCAGTGCTATATGGCGGCAGGCTAGCCACCTCTCACCTTGGCACCGTTCCACCGAGTCTCGCAGCATGTGGATCTTCGTGCCTTACTTGCTGCTTGATAGTTTACTTGTCCGAATAATTTGCGAAACATGGTGGTCGGTGTTGTGCTGTAAGTTAACAGAGCAATTCCTGCAGCACAACACCGATTGCGCTGCTTACATCTAGTTCACCCAGATGTTATCGGCTGACATCACGGGTGTTGTAGCCAACCGTGTCAGTTTTCATAAAAATTACACATTTTTTTTTATGTAAACCAGCATGGGTGGTTGTGCCGAGAGACCAATGGTACAGTCGACAGAGCCAAAATCACCTCTCCTCGCGAAACCACGCTCAGTTAGGTGCCATGCCAGCAGATTTGCGGACTGTTGCTAGGCTGTCTACCAGGTTATAGGATCCAGGAAATACACTCCCCGGACAGCTCCACACTCTAGCGGTGCGACAAAGATACGATTTAGAGAGGCGATGGGTTCTCAAAAGCCCAATGTCAACAACAAAAGGGTGCTGAGTCTCTCTGCGACGAGTCATGCGGAGATAGGACGGGTGGCAGGGATGCTAGTTCCACAGAGCAGCGACCGTGATTTTGTTACGAAACCCTAAAAATATTAATAAATCGCACCAGTCATCGTTAATGGCTCATTTAAAGAAGTTTTTATCATGGAGAGGAATTCTCTTTCAGCTGCCCTGAAATGAATGGTTCTCAAGGAAATGATTCCAATAATGTAATTGGCTCATTGGATACGGAAACTGCGAATCACGAGCCACGAGTAATTTTTACATCTCGATAAAAGGAATTAGGTCAGTCGAGTTACAGTGGGCAAGATGGACGAGGCGCAGTCAGTCTAGTTGAGGAACCTCCGGAGAGGCCCAGAGTGCCTAACAATTTCCTCAATGGTCTAATTAATGGTTTAATCATTAATCCTAGGCAAATACATTTAGCTCTTGAATTCGTCATCATACTTAGATTCTGAATAGCAACTATATACTGACCTTTCATTCAGTGCGGTGGTATCAAACCGGGCGGGTTAAACCCTACCACCTAGTAAGGTAAGAAGGTAAATAGTTTTACGTCGAATCCGAACCTATGTAGGTCAGCCTCCAACGGTCGAGCGGTCACCCATCCAAGCACTGACCGCGCCCCGGTGTGCTTATGTTCACGACCGACAGTCGACCGACCGCACCAATGAGCTGCCTGAGGCAGATGGTAAAAAAGGAACCTTTAGTAGTATCACTAATCAGCCAATATCACCTGGCCAGAAAATATCCTAGGTATGGACTAGAGGAGAACACAGCCGAGGCTGCTGTGCGGCCATCTTACGTACAGTACGGTGGTATCAACCCAGTGGGCTACATTTTGAGCCCAGTAAGAGGTAAGGGAAGGGATCTAGAATTTTACACAAGCTCGGAGCGGTGAAGCAGCGTAGGTATGCACGTTAATTTGTGAACTAGGTGCCATGTCATCGCTTTCTTTTGGTTGTTATTATGTATTATTTATTGCCCCGCCCCTCTCTGAACTTTCGCTCGTTGGTGGACAGACTTGGCTTGTCTCCGAAAGTTTGGTTCGGACTGCAAAATAATTAATAAGTTATGTATTGGAGATCCTTGGGTCTGGTCTGAGCTGGTCAAAGACTGAAACTAGTCTTTGGAAAGTCCAAGAGAGAAAGTTTCTAACTTTATTTGTCTGTCCGCCCGCCAGTAACAATTGGTAATATATTGTGACTTATTATCAGGAAAATCTGAAACATCATATTCTAGTTTGTCTTATTCAATCGCTTCTGTTTTTTCGGACTAAGGCCCACTTGCACCAACACAAATTTAATATATAAACCAGTTTAACTCGTTAAACTAGCACCCGTTGTATGTGTGAACCGCGTTTAAATCCATAACTCGCTACTTAACTTTAAACTCGTGTTGGTGCAAGACCCGCTTAGAATCATCATTCACTATACATAGCTTTTGCCAGCAGCTTCGCTCCCGGCGTAGTCTTGGTTTTATTTTATTTAAACACAAATATGATAATAAGCGATCGGTTCTCTTATATTATCTTTTTTATGTAAACCAGCATGGGTGGCTGTGCCGAGAGATCAATGGTGCAGTCGACAGAACCAAAATCACCTCTCCTCGCGAAACCACGCTCAGTTAGATGCCATGCCAGCAAATTTGCGGACTGTTGATAGGCTGTCTAGCCCGTTAATACGACGCTTGAAGATACCCAGGTTAAAGGATTCAGGAAATACACTCGCCGGAAGACATTTCCACACTCTAGCGGTGCGACAAAGAAACGATTTAGAGAACCGATGGGTTCTCAAAAGCCCAATGTCAACAACAAAAGGGTCCTGAGTCTCTCTGCGACGAGTCATGCGGAGATAGGACGGATGGCAGGGAATAAGGGATGCTAGTTCCGCAGAGCAGCGTCCGTGTTAGTATCTCTCTACCTCTCTCCCTCCTTACATTACTGCTCTCCCTATTTACCTCCCCTATCGCGTTCCTTCCTCTCCCTCCCTCCCCTGCCTCTCAGTTTTCCTATATACAATTTTATTTTAGATTATCTATCTTCTTAGGTTTTATTATTCATTATAAAATCTTCAATAGCATGCAAGTGAAAGGAAAAGCTGTCAAGTCCGAGTTAGAATCGCGCGCCGAGGTTTCCGCATCAGCCAATCATATCATGCCACTCGTATATCCAATATCGGAATCACTCTTCATATCCAATATCCGGAACAAGGTAAAAGTCAGTTATTAAATAGATTTCCTGTACAAGGAACACATCCTTTGGTGTTCCAGTTTCGTCGAACACAAGGGCAGGGGTTAGAGGGTTCCGCAGTCCACGTGCAAGATAGATAACAAGTAACACATCGCCCTGATTCCAGATTTATGTTCACGCAACCATTTGCAAGACGATCTGACCGTGGAGTGAGGAAGAAATTTCTCTTCTCTTTTTTTTTTTTTTTATGTAATCCGGTATGGGTGGCTGAGTCAGAGGGGCCAAAGCACATGCTCTGACTAGCCAATATCACCTCCGAGAAGATAGGTGCCATACCAGAGACTTCCCTGGATTGCTGGCTATACTGGACTAGAGGAGAACACAACCGAGGCTGCTATGCGGCCATCTTATGCGTATCCAGTACGGTGGTACCAACCCAGTCGGCTATAATTTGAGCCTACCACCTAGTAAGGGGCAAGGGACTTATTCACGATGCTACATTAATAGGTAGTACTCATAGCATGGACGAAATATTCATGGTCCATGAAATAGTAGTATCCGAAAGGTGTACATTAAACACCTGAAATTCAGCAATTTTTGTTCTACGATTTTTTATTTTGAAAAGTATTTTTTTTAACTTTCCTCACACAAAAGTCGTGAAAACTTTAAACAACCTGTAACGGAGATCTGCCCCCGTAAAGGCTAGTGTCTCTTTGCAGTAATGGCTCCTGGCATTTAAATAATAATAATATTATGTCACCTGACCTATTATTTATTGGTGAGTTCTTAGCCTTCAATTTCAGGGCGCTGAAAAGATGATTTTATGACCATTGAAATTACAAAATTTTGTGTCTTAATTAGGGCACAAAATTAGGTTATGGTAATTTGTTTCATGACCATTGCTTGTTTCTGTGTATTTATTAAGCCACTAAAATACGTTAGGCTAAGTTAATTTTTGTGTTTTAATTAGGGCGTTAGTTATGGGTATATTTTTTATTTTTAAAATACTCAAAAAACCCTGTAAACTGTCAGGGACAATTAAAGAGTTCCAACTGCACTCAGTCTGCGCAGCGTCAGTCGCCGTTCGGCATGGCAGGTGTCCACCTACTGCATTGGAAAACCAATGTGACACACTGTAACCAAAAATGCCGCTACCACAGAGAGATTCCTCGCTCCATGGTCCAGCGAGAGCGTGACAGGTAATTTGTTGGGAACACCGCAAGTGCGTGCAAAACGTTTCCGTATTCGCGAAGCATGAGGAAGTAGAACCTGAACACGTGTCTCCAAAAAGGTGTACGAAGAAATATGGCTTACATTGTACTAGCACGATGCGTTAGTATATTAAGTCTGCTTTATATGTTTCCGTATCTGAAGCTTATTACTAAGCCTACGCCGTCCGTCTGTCCGACTGTCTGTCCTTTAAAACGACATTATTATTTTGTTTTTTTATGGACACTGACACAGTTGGCCACATCGCCTACCACATCCGTGATGTCAGTCCATAACAACTTGGTGAGCTAGGTGCCATGTCAGTGCTTCATAAAAAAAATTGTTATCATGGCATATATCCTTACAACAAGAGACAAAAAAACCGGCCAAGCGCAAATCGGACTCGCCCACCGAGGTTTCCGCACCACCACATAGTGGGTCAGTTTTTTTTATTATTTGTTATTTTACTTTAGAGTTTGCATTTTATGCACAAGAAAGTTTGTCTCTTGTACATGGTGGTACGGAACCCTCGGTGTGCGATTCGACTCGCACTTGGTCGGATTTTTGTTTCAATTCGTAGTCTTGCTTCCGCAACAAATTTCCGTGAGATGCATCCAACTTCAACGGCCAAAAAAAAAAAACGGCGTGTCGCTACCATGCTTGCACCCGTGGAATATGCACCGTGTTTGTTTACATTGTGTGGGCCTTAAGACCCTGTGAAAGACAGACAGACAACTGGGTCTAAACAACATGTAAAAAAAAACAAACAAAGCATATTTTGCCCGTAAGCGCTTTTTCAGACTTGAGCTTCAGAAACAAAAGCAGAGGAAAAACCGAACCTCCGGTAGCAGACGTATCACTTCCCACCATTAAGGTATTGCAGAGGACCCCGCGCGGAGCAAACTTTAGACAGGCCATGAAGTGCTGAAAATGGTCGGCCGTTATCACGGTGTAAAACTGTAGGCCCTTTCCTTGCCCCTTACTAGGCTCAAATTGTATCCGACTGAGTTCGTACCATCATCGTCCTGGACGTAAGATGGCCACATAGCGGCCTGAGTTGAGTTCTTCTCTAGTCCAGTATAGCCAATAATCGAATGAGAAGTCTCCGGTATGGCACCTTCTTTGAGATGATGTTGGCTGGTCGAAACGTGTGCTTTGGCCCTTCTGACTCAGCCACCTATACCGAATTACAAATATATAAAAAACATGTTTCTAAAATGACCCTTCACGACCACTTCTTTCACATTTCGCTTCAGAAATAGCTTTCAGTAGTGTCAGTGAATCGTAAACCATTTTACTGGCAATACTATATTTCATTAAATAAAGTTTAAATGTCCCAAATCTACAAGTAGTTTGGTCGCTAGCTCGCTTCTTAGGCCCACTTGCACCAACACAAATTTAATATATAAACCAGTTTAACTCGCTAAACCAGTTTAAGCTAGCACCCGTTGACTGTGGGAACCGCGTTTAAATCCATAACTCGCTACTTAACTTTAAACTCGTGTTGGTGCAAGTGGGCCTTAGTGAGCGGCGACCGCGCCTCGACAAATTTTCAGAGCAATTTTCCGTAGGGTATGACGTCATTGGTTATTAATATAATTGTATTCATTGATGCGCATATTTTTGCGTTGTCGTCAAATGGATCTTTCAGGCATTATAAGTATTATTATTAAATCTGATATAGTTTAGCCATACGAAGACGACGTAATTACATCATTTTTGCCACATGCTTTTTCAAACAACTACTTCCGGACAAAACGTAAGACGTTCATCAATTTCTCGTCAAAATAAAGTTTCGCAACTAGAAAAGAAAATTTCAGAACCCATCGGTTCTCTAAATCGTTACTTTGTCGCACCACTAGAGTGTGGAACTGTCTTCCGGCGAGTGTATTTCCTGAAACCTATAACCTGGGTGTCGCCAAGCGTCGTATTAACGGGCTAGACAGCCTAGCAACAGTCCGCAAATCTGCTGGTATGGCACCTAACTGAGCGTGGTTTCGCGAGGAGAGGTGATTTTGGCTCTGTCGACTACACCATTGGTCTCTCGGCACAGCCACCAATGCTGGTTTACATTAAAAAAAAATAATAAATTTTAGAAAGGCCTTTCTATCCCTTCACTCTCCAAAGCGTAGTAAAGTTACACTGGACAAAATCAACTTGTTTACTAGCGACTTATGTATGTTTGGCAAATAAACAGATCTACAAAGCGAATGGCATCCGTTTGTTTTATTCGGAAGAGAGGTCAAGATTGTCTGACCACGAGGCTCGTACGGGCTTCGAATTGCGAATTTAAGTGCCTGAGGCGAAACAACCGCAAACTCATGAATGTATTTTAGTATGATTTATGTTATTTATTTATTTAGTTCCTGGTTCTATCGAACCATTTTGGTGTACATGTGATTTGGCCTATAATCGTCTTTTTAAGTGGGCAATTGGGTGGCATGCGAGAAACGTAACGTAATAAAGTATTGTTAAATTGTGAAATAATAGATAGGGCCGACGGCCTTGGAGGCGGGATGTCATTTTAATTTATTTTGACAGCTGTATTCGAATTTTTTGAGGTAGTGTTACTGACACAAACACGTCCTAGTATCAAAATCGTAATGTTCATCAACATGCCATGTTATAAATAAACGCACTTCTCACTAGAGAGTGCACTCGAAGAGCGCGCCATGTTCCACCGGGTTGAGGCCAGCCAGCCGCAACTGAGTTAGTCGATCGTGAGCCTACGACGGCGCTAAACGCGCCGCCGCCACTGTCCGCACGCACAACCCACCTCCATCTCCCCTCTCCTGCTCTCCGCGCTGCCCTACCCCGCTTCCTTTCCTCATACATCAGTTGAGGCGACTTGATATAATTTTCTCCGTACCGCATCCTCTAGTTACTAGTTATACACGGTGTTGCAAGCCCAACTGTAAAACCCGAAAGGGGGTGATTCTGTACGTGAAATAGAACAACTTTTGTTCTACGACTTTTTAATTTGAAGAAAAAAAAATTTTTTTTCTCCATACATTTTGAGAATAGGTAATTAAAATTTGTAGGGAAAAAAAAAATTTTTTTATTCAAAAAAATTTGTTTTCTTCACAGAAGTTGTTTAGTTTCACATACAGAATAACGCCCTTATGTCAGTTAAATATATTACGGGGGCAACTGCAACACCGTGTATATGTCGATGTTAAAACAACATTGTACTCATGTCGTGACAAAAAATGTTTACACCATTTTACCAATGTCAATACCGCACATAAAGGTTTTTTCGCACATAACGTGTATTGAAATGGCAATTAATGATCTGTCACTTTTTACTATCGACCAATGGACCGTTACCGCAGCGGCTGTTTCAAATTATCCTGTTAATCGAGCTGTAGGTAACTATGTTGACATTATCAGCCGACACCGCCCGCGGGACACCCTGTTTGCGTGAATGGTCCCTCAGGAATGCTCACGCAATTTGGTGGAAACTATAGAATTCAATACTCGCATAGAAGGGGCATCATATTGTCGAGGAGGTGAAAGATAAGTGCACAAAGGCGAAATGACAAACTCTCTCACACTTATTTATGTAATCACAGATGGTCTGGAGTCTCTTAATCACAGATGATTTGTGGGTTCGCTTAGTCTGTTTTACAGATAAGTACTATCACGGACGCTGTTCCGTGGAACTAGCATCCCTTAGTTCCTGCCACCCGTCCTATCTCCGCATGACTCGCCGCAGAGAGACTCAGTACCCTTTTGTTGTTGACATTGGGCTTTTGAGAACCCATCGGTTCTCTAAATCGTTTCTTTGTCGCAGAGTGTGGAACTGTCTTCCGGCGAGTGTATTTCCTGAATCCTTTAACCCGGGCGTCTTCAAGCGTCCGCAAATCTGCTGGCATGGTACCTAACTGAGCGTGGTTTCGCGAGGAGAGGTGATTTTGGCTCTGTCGACTGCACCATTGGCCTCTCGGCACAGCTACCCATGCTGGTTTACATAAAAAAATGTTCGCTCTGTTGCAAATGGAGAGCATGCTGAAGAAAATTGTTAACATAGTGCCATCGAGGTATATGTATTTAATTCATACTTATTTCCAGAGAGTGCACTCCGGCAGCTTACCATGTTCCACGGAGTTGAAGCCATACAGCCGCAACTGAGTTAGTCTGAGTTACTCAGGATCCGCCGACAATGTCCCTACATATGCTATCCGCCCGCGCACTGCGAGAGCCGGATGGTCGGCCTCAAACTCTGCTTTCCCTTTCCCGTTCGTTACCGTGTCAGCTCCAGTGCCAGCTCCCGCGCCAGCTCCCGCGCCAGCTCCCGCGCCCGCTCCCGCGCCAGCTCGCGCGCCAGCTCGCGCGCCAGCTCGCGCGCCAGCTCCCGCGCCAGCTCCCGCGCCAGCTCCCGCGCCAGCTCCCGCGCCAGCTCCCGCGCCAGCTTCAGCACCAGCTCCCGCGCTAGTTCCCGCGCCACCTCCCGCGCCAGCTCCCGCGCCAGCTCTCGCACCAACTTTCCCTTTACTGCTGTTCTCCGCGCCGCGCCACCCAGCTTCCTAACCTCATTATTGCGAATTTATTTAATTGAAACATTCTTCGTAGCAGAACCTTAGGAGGGCTGAGTTAAGGTAAACTATATGTCAAAGAACGCAGTTTACGTGAACACATCTCGGCCTTCGGGCTCGCACTTAGTGGCTTAATTTCTTTGAGAGAGCATACAGTTTACCTAAACGTATGTAGCTCGGCCTTCGACATCAGCTTTAGTGACCAGATCGTTTAACTGAACGCAGCTCGGCCTTCGGCCTCGACCTTAGTGACTTACTTTCTTCGAGAGAGTATATAATTTACTTGGACGGAACTCGGCCTTCGGCCTCGCCCTTAGTGACTTACCATCTTCGTGAGAGTCTATCGTTTACCTGAACGCAGCTCGGCTTTCGGGCTCCGGGCTTCGGATTTTCTAATTTTCGTATTTCATGCGACCGAATCCGCGAGCAAAAGCTAAAACATAATATATCGAAACATGTTATTACAAGTTTTGTTTTTATCATTTCTATATTTTCTTTCTGTACCATTTGCGATCAATGTATTACCACCTAATAATATAATTATGATATGATATTAAATCAAATAAACCTAAAAATATGAATTAATACTTTACTTACCTATTGTGTATCAAGCTGGCATGGATTGATATCTATAACGGTCAGGAAATTCGACATTGAGAAACCGATCCGATTAAATTGAACGATTAGGTCCCGATTGCACGCGTCGCGTCGCGTCGGCTCGAAATATCGGTAGGTATAACAGATGAGTTGGCGAATATCGCTCTTCCATTCTACGCGACTAAATTGAGCATATTCCATTTAAATAAGTCGGATTTATTTGAGGGAAATTATTCCTCGTTGTGCTTGGCGAGATTCGTGGAGGAATGAATGCGTTTTGGAAGGCCATGTTATATTCTCCAATAAAAAAAAAATTATAAGTCTGTCTGTCTGTCTGTCTGTCTGTCTGTCTGTCTGTCTGTCTGTCCGTCCGTCCGTCCAAAAAGAAACCGTCCGTCCGTCCGTCCGTCCGTCCGTTCGTCCGCCCGTCTAAAAAGAAACCAAAAAGTGTCTGCGCGCCGCGCCATCTACCGAATAGAATATGAAGCATTTTAACTAATGAAGCCTTTCACAACACGCCATAGATGGCGTGAGTGGCGCTAACCATGACATGGCGATACGGAACCCTGGGTGCGCGAGTTTGACTCGCACTTGGCCGGTTTTTGACATTGAAAATTCCTTTTCGATCGCTTCAGTATAGTCCCCGATTTACAGTTAAGCTAGTTTGAGTAATTTGATCTTGCAGTGTGAGTAGTTAAAATGGTTTTCATACATACATACACACCATACGCCGTATCCCGACAATCGGGGTAAGCAGAGTAATCGGTGTTGTGCTACAAGTAAAATGGTTCATATACTTGGAAATGAAGAATTTTAAATTTTGATTATTTTTTTATTTTAGACAATTATTGTAACTAAAAAAAATTACATACTTCTTTTTTTATATTTGAATACGCCCTAAAAGTTTTTTTTTTTCAATGTATCCAAAGGTCATGTGATGCATGAGATCTGTTAATTTTAATTTTATTGAGATCGCGACATTTTGCGCCTACGCACCCATAAGGTATCTAACGACGCCCATGGATGGACATTAGGTCGCATGCAGAGGTCACGAATGCCATGCCGGCCGACAGGTACCTATTCACGCCCCTCTTGAAGAACCCGAGATTTTATATTATAAAAACCAACTGAATAGAAGGTATAAGAATATACCAGCTCCAACCGTTTCCTTGATCCACGGTCCGGCTTAACGAGTTCATCAAAGTGTAAATATTGCTTGTTCCGTGGCCGTCGGCAGTTTGCGATAAAAATAGGTACCTTTTTATTTTCCCTTCATTAGCCGGCTGTGGAAGAGTCGTAGAAATATGTCTGAGTGAATAAATTTTGGTATTGAGATTGAAAAGTTTTTTTTTGCTTCGAGTTGGAATCTAATTAGGCCAAAAGTGCTTTGAAATAAATAAACAAGTTGAAAGAAAATACATTACAAATTACATAAATATATTTGAAATTTGTTTTGTTTACATGAAAATTAGATAAATATTGAAGTATGGTGTGATTGTTTTTAGCGATTCAAAATATGCCCAATAAGTACTCTTCTTATATTGAGTTTTTCGTTATAAACTTTTTTCTTTTAATGTAAGGTTGCATTTTTTATGTAACAAGAACCATTTTGTAACTGGCATTATTACAAAATTTCTCAGAGTTACTCATGGTCGTCTCCGAGTTGTGTAGCTCGACGCTTCGGCCCAACGCGGCAGACCATTTAAAAAATTCACAGATCTCGTGCATCTTCGAAGAACATTGAAAATGAACTCAACAAAAAAAAAGAAAAAAAAGTATTACATTTATATATTTTTTATTATTTTTCAAAAACACAAGCAGCTTAAAAACTGTTAACTAAAATTTTGACAGAATAAAAAATGTAAACTAAAATTTAGACAGAAAAAGAGATAAGCTTGACATTATGTCTAACTAAAGTAACCAATTTAATAAATATCAAATATAAACATATAATAAAGGTTTCGAAACAATAATTCACGTAGTCCTAGCCATAATCTTGTAGCCCCAGCCGATACGCGTCTTTTGAGCCCTCAGTCACACGCGTAGCCCCAAAACTCGCGACACCAGGACGATTTCACACTCTCAACGAAAATGGGGGGCTATACTGAAGCGATCGAAAAAACATTTTCAATGTTAAAAATCCGCGCTGACTAGGGTTACCAATACGAAATTTGAAAAGTCCTGACAAAAAAGCCGGACATTTAATAAACAAATCGCGAAATTTTGTGACAAAATTGAAATTGACAAAATTCTACGCACGAAAATTTTACATTTTAAAATTTTCCATTTAATCCAATCATGTGGACAAATTTAAAAGCAGCACAAAGTCCGGACGGAAGGTAACCCCAGCCCGGACTAGAAGTACTAGAACGAACTCGGGGAAACCCGGACGGATGACAATTTGGCAGCCCTATTGCAGGGCTGTTTTTTTGCGTTCTTTTTGTTTCTCCTTACAGACGCAACTTCAATAAATGTCAAAATTGAGACACACGGCCGCAACGTCCTCGCTCGCGAAGCAATATGTTCACGTTTTCTTTTATTTTATACGTTGTTCTCTTCCTTCGCGGAAGTTATGGAGCATTCTGAGCTGTATAAGTAGTACCTACGTAGGCGGTGGTACTACTTGTAAATGTGTGTGTACTAAATGTGTGTTAGAACTGGTTGAATTTTTTCTTTTTCTTTTTTGGAACGAAGTTCCTTATCGCACGTTACACTCCAGATACTTGGCGAACGAGAGCTAGGCCGAAAAAAGTGTAAGACGGAGGTTACACGCTAGGTTTGGCATCAGTTCAGTCCGTGACCTTGATCACGACCAGATTGACGCCAGACGTAAAATGCATTCGCACTATCAGTCTGCCATCAGTCTACCCTGGCTAGACTGACGAAAATTATCAAAATATTTTAAAATCCATCAGTCTATCGGTCAATTGATTAAACGGTCAGTCTGGACCATGGTTTAACCAGACTGATGGACTGAACTGATGCCAAACCTAGCGTGTAATCTCCGTCTAAGACTTCGAACGTTACGACACTTTTGCTGCAGTATGTGTGTTTGTGTGTTTACAAGCGTATGTCTATGACGTATAGTTATATTACTGCAGTATATACGTCATTTATTTTTAATTTTTCATTTAATTACTCTCAAACGTTGTTAATTTATTTCATTGTGCTTGTTATTTAATACATAATATATAGCGAAAGGAACTTCGTTCCAACCGGGTGTGCCACGATACCTCTCGCCCTTTTTTAACCGACTTCAAAAAAAGGAGGAGGTTCTCAATTCGACTGTATTTTTTTATTTTTTATGTTTGTTAACTCAGAAATTTCGACTGCGTGAACCGATTTTGATGATTCTTTTTTTTTTATAGAAGACTGGAAGGGTAGAGAGGCCTCAGCAGCAAACGCGATACGCGAAACTGTTGCTCGGATTGACCTGGTTCTCGAAAAAGTATCCTCGTGGGGGAAGAAGAACTTGGTTAACACTACTTACACCAATTATTATCGGGATACAGCGTGTGCTATGTATAATGTCAGCCTCGATAGCTCAGAGGTGCAGACACTTGACTGTCGATATTGATTGTTAAGCTACGCTGGGCGCGGTCAGTTCTTGGATGGGTGACCGCTCGACCGTTGGAGGCTGACCGTGGTTCGGATTCCACGTAAAACTGTAGTTCCCTTAACTTCGTACCTTACTAGGTGGTAGAGTTTAACCCGTCCGGGTTGGTACCACCGCACTGAATGAAACGCGCGCGACTGGCGCGGGGGTGGTTCCGAACTTGTTAAAAAAACACGTACGTCGCAACTGTTTTATAAAATCTGAAAATTAGTCTGTGGATAGTAAGACAACTAACAAACTATGCGGACATAGTCAGTCTGAAGAATATTGGAACAGTACGCGCCAGCAGCCCGCTAAACCCGTCAATGTGGTGGTTCCGAACTTGTTAAAAAAGCACGTACGTCGCAACTGTTTTAGAAAATCTGAAAATTAGTCTGTGGATAGTAAGACAACTAACAAACTATACGGACATAGTCAGTCTGCAGAATATTGGAACAGTACGCGTCAGCAGCTCGCTAAACCCGTCAAAAAATTTGGTTCGTGAAAGTGTTTTATAAAATCTAAAAAAAAATTGTGCAAGTAGTTTATAGTACCTAAAACAAGACTAAAATAGTCAGCCCAAAGTTTTATGGAACATACGCCGCCGTCAGCAGTCAATAGAAGGGAATGGTTTTATATACAGGAATGCGACCTTCTATTGACTGCTGACGACGTATGTTCCATAAAACTTTGGGCTGACTATGTTAGTCTTGTTTTAGGTACTATGAACTAGTATAATTTTTTGACGGGTTTAGCGGGCTGCTGACGCGTACTGTTCCAATATTCTTCAGACTGACTATGTCCGCATTGTCTAACTATCCACAGATTAATTTTCAAATTTTATAAAATAGTTGCGACATATGTACGTGTTTTTTAACAAGTTCGGAACCACCCCCGCGCCAGTTGTCCCAAAATCTGGCTGACTGACGGCGGGCTATTGATATTCAACCTATTTATGACCTAATATTAAAATATCAGCCTTTATAAAACTGTTGCAATTTTGGTCCCTCAGCTCTCCGACTAATATGACTCCCTTCTTATATTACTAGGTGGTAGGGTTTATCCCGCCCGGATTGATACCACCGCACTGAATGAAACGTCGGTCGAAACGGCTATGTACATAGTTTGTGTTTTCCGTCCGCCGGCACGACCGAAAGGAAGTACTGCCATGGCACCTAGTTCACCAAGGTGTTATGGTCTGACATCACGGATGGTGTAGGTGACGTGGCCAACCGTGTCAGTTTCCATAAAAAAAAATCTCGGATTTTGAACCGTAGATCTCTGCTAAATCCTAACCACTAGGTAGCTCTCCGCACGTCTTTCACTAGAACAGCCTAACGCGGTATAGCCTAACTCTGGACGCAGGACAGCAGACGACAAATTGGACTGTCCATCAAGTTGGACAGTGCGAAGAGTTGACCCGACATGTTCGCTCATTCAAACTAGAAACTGCACGGTGGAACGTATTGTAGTTGACCTGTCGTAAATCCTACTGGAAAAAATGAGACGGAGCGGGATGGCGCTCTACGAAACCTTTTTGTGGTGGTAGGTGTTGTGCTGTAATTTAACCGAGTTCTTGCAGCACAATACTAATTACTCTGCTTCGGTATCCCAATTTTTAGGAAACAGCGTAATTGTATATATGTATGTTTTTTTTATTGAAGGCGCGAATACCTATATGTGGCTGCGAGCCACCCATAAGGTATCTAACGACGCCCGTGCACATTCGGTTGTATGTTGCGAATGCTATGCCGGCCTGACAGGTACCTATTAGAATAGAATAAAATATACTTTAATGCTTTCCGATACAAAATTGTACAAAAGGCGGACTTATTAGTTATTACCAGTCAACCTGTCTTAATTAACACTTTATAAGGGTAGCAAACAGAGTAGAAGAATGACACAAACTTAATACTATCAAAACAATAAAATAAAGTAAATAACACGCCGTGCATAATATTCACGCCCCTCTTAAAAGACCCGAGCCTGTACGTTTAAATTTAATTTAGAAGACCGCATAGTTATCTATCAAACTGCTTTTATTTAGACACCTGACAACACCCAGACAACTGATTTCGTCTGAACGACTGATTACGACTAAACGAGTGACTTCTTCCGTACACACGTTCTATTGTTCCAGTCGATTTGCCAGAGATAATGGAACGTTTCGTGACGTCCCGGGAAATTCACGTCTATATCCCGGCGGGGACGCGCCGCCCCGTTGCACTATGGGCAGAAAGGGCCTTTTTTCTGTCATAAATCTGTAACTTTTGAAATACGAATGCTATGTTTTTGAAATTTTTTAGGATTATAGTGTTGAAGTTGTTCTTTAAAATAAAACATCATTTATTGTAAACAAAATATTATTTATGCAAGAAAAAAATGTTTAAACATGAGTTACATATTAGTAACACTTTGTCGTTTCATAAATTTTGTTAAAATACCGCAAAATATCAATAATAGGGATTTTAGGCATTAGGAAGGATTTTAGCATAATTGTTATTCTTATAAAAAATAAACACTTGATATGAATGAAGGAAATAATAAAATAATAAAATATTATTGATTGCTTCCGTAATATAGTTACATCACATCAAAGGCGAACTTATTGTCGGAGAAAAAATTGCCTAATCATCAACCTTGGGAGGTACCTACGAGTACATATATGAGATAAATATTGGATAGCTGTAGAATGAAAACTCATTAGAAATAAATTAAATAAGTTACTACAATTCAGAATAATCGCATTGTTTTTAACAAAGAAAACAAACATTATTCCACTAATTGTAAAGCTTCCTCATCAAGTTCTTTGTTATATTTTATTGGCTGTTTTCTGATACTAGTTATATATTAAAGTATGAAAAACATCTTCGTTAGTAGCAGATCTTGAGCATTTTCTAGCGTGGTGCAACCAAAATTTTTTGTAATCCTTGTTTCGCGATTCCTGAGCATCTTTTGAGGAAAACCTTGCATAACACTCGCTTAGGACACTTGAAAGACGCCATGGTGTAAATATTTTTGAACAATACAAGTTGATAGATCGTGACAGTTTATATATATAAAACCGAAGGGGTATCTTGTGCAATACCAATATGGCATATTTCGAGTGCAATTCGTGTGCATGGTTTGATAGTGGTCACGTACATAAACAACTGTCCAGGGATTGCATCCCTACACGCTGGACTTACCGCGGATGCGTACCAATCGATTCTGCAGACCTTTCCTTTACAGAACCGGTAAACTCTGGAACGCTCTCCCTGCCCATATATTTCCCCCCAAGTACAGTCTCGGGTCCTTCAAGAGGGGCGTGAATGGGTACCTGTCAGGCCGGCATGGCATTCGCAACCCCCGCATACGACCGAATGTCCAGGGGCGTCGTTAGACTCCTTATGAGTGGCTCAACCATAAATGTCGCGCTGTCAATAAAATTTTTTTTTTGTTCCGTGCTTTAACTACCAGGACGGACACATTATACAACATAAATAATTTTAAACAACTATATTTTCTAAAGAGCTCAATTTAAAATTTTTAAATATTTCATGACTTGACCTTGTGGTAAATACTTCGAATTAAATTATATTCATTACTGAAAATTAAGTACATCTGAAGTTTTTCACTGACAGCCGTTTTAATTTGACATATTCCTATCTGTTATAACCATAATGAATACTTACGGAACCCTACTATCGTGCATGGATACGGACTTTGCCACTTTTTTAAATAATGTGCAAACCACGCAGTTAAATGATAAGATTATAATTAACCACATCCAAATATAACGATACTAATCACGCGCTATTGATAAGACTTGTTGCTAGATCTACTTGCGCGATCATTTTTCCATAGTGCCCAATCTTTATAAATATTTAAATTGTCGCTTATGCGCAAAAAAACCGCAAAATATTTCTTATGGCTGTTATTGTCAAAGACATAGGCTATAATTCGGATAGGATATTTTGGCGAAGGCAAACGCAGATACCATTTAAAAGCTTAGTTGAATGTTAAACTTATTATAAAAATTCCATTTCCAAAATAACAAAAATAATTGCTTTAATAAAAATTTTTTTCACATTTATTACATATTTCTGAAAAGACAATTAAACACCCTTTTCAACCATATATGACAGATATTCATGGAAATTATACACTTCAAATAAATTAAACATGAATCTGTGCACAGAGAATGACTTAAATCGATGCCGTAATTTTGTTCGACTTTCAAAGCTCATAAAGTATAGTAAATTTTACTTATATGAAAAAAATTATGTAACACTGAAAAGTTCATTATGTTATCTATAAATTCTCATACATTTTATAAGTGTAGTTGAACTTTCGTGAAAATGATTAATGGCAGACGCTTGTATGGGGGGAATCCATAGTGCGTTGGTGCCATACTAAACGGCGTCACCGCACTGAGCGAAACCAAACGTCTGTCGAAACGGCTATTTAAATAGTTCGGTTTTCCATCTAGTTCTGCAGTGCAGCCGACACGAAATGAAGGGAAGCACTGACATGGCACCTAGTTCACCCGGTGTTACGGGCTGACATCACGGATGTTGTAGTGTGTGGCCAACCGTGTGTTTCCATAAAAAAAACATAGTTATCAAACTGCTTTCATTGAGACACCTGACTACACGCAGACAACAGATTTCGCCTGACTTTACGACTAAACGAGTGACTTCTTCCGTACACACACGTGCTATTGTTCCAGTCGATTTACCAGAGATAATGGAACGTTTCGTGACGTCCCGGGAAATTCCCGTCTATATCCCGGCGGAGTCGCCCCGCCCGCCCCGCCGCCCCGCCGCTGCCGCCCCAGCGAGGCGGAGGCGGAACCGTAAAATCTCAAATATTGACAGTTGGGAAGTGACAATTACTCGCAGGCTACACTCGACGTAAAATAATCAATTACGTCTGGTATTATGCATGCAAGTTAATAGGGCCGCTGATAAATCTGAAAAAAAGATTTTTTTTTTTATATAACCTAGGTAGGATTTGACGTAGAATACGTTTTTTAGGGTTCCGTATCCGTCGTACGGGACCCAATTACTACACAAGCCTTTTGTACCGTGTGGGGTCGGTACTTCAAAAGAATAGCCCCACTGCATCTCTCCCCATGCATTTCGTAAAAGGCGACTAAGGGATATGACTCCCTTCTTATATTACTAAGTGGTAGGGTTTAACCCGCCCGGGTTGGTACCGCACCGCACCGCACTGAATGTAAGGTCGGTCGAAACGGCTATGTAAATAGTTTGTGTTTTCCGTCCAGTTCAGTGTAGCCGGCACGACCGAAGGGAAGCACTGACGTGGCACCAAGTTCATCCGGTGTTATTGGCTGACATCACGGATGTTGTTGGTGATGTAGCCAACCGTGTCAGTTTCCATAAAATTAAAAATAAAAAAAAACTGTGCACGTCTGCTGGTATCAAATCCACTGCCTGTCGCAATAGAGGCTAGGTATTATCCCTTTGGCCGCGAGCTACTAGACCTAACAGCGATATTTGCGTGAAAATGTGACATAATTATTTTTGAATTTCATGGTCCAGAGTTGATTCGCATTTATACACTGGTCGGAAGCGTGGGGCCGAGAAAATAAGGGGCAGAGGGGGGTGAAGGGGAGGGGGGGGGGGACATTACTCCTCGAGTCGTGAAAATGCGTATCGACCTTGCGAGCCCGTCTATAAAATATAACATTTAGTGTTACCAAGATTTACGGTGTCCTCACCATGCCCAAATCTGCATTTAACTATAGAAAGTGGCCAAACAGCATCTGTGATGTCTATAACACCTTGGTGAACTAGGTGCCACGTCAGCGCTTCCCTTTTGTAGTGCCGGCTACACAGAACTGGACGAAAAACAATAAACTATATAAATAGCCGTGGGGTGGTACCAACCGGGTTGATTTAGTAAGTAGGTACATACAATATACCGTGTGGGGCCGGTACTTAAAGAGAATAGCCCCTTTGCATCTCTCCCCATGCATGTCGTAAAAGGGACTAAGGGATAAGGACAAGATGCCGTGCTAAAGGGCGACAGGTTCGCCACCTCTCACCTTGGCACGGTACTTCCACTGAGTCATGCAGCAGGTGGGTCTTCGTGCCTTACTTGCTGCTTGATCGATTGAATCTTGTTCGAATACTTTGCGAAACGTGGTGGTCGGTGCTGTGCTGTAATTTACCAGAGGTCTTTCAGCACATCACCGATTACTCTGCTTACCCCGATTGTCGGGATTCAGCGTGTGTGATATGTATATAATATAGTAAAAAGTTATTTTTTAATCGCTGAATTGTTTTTTTAACCTGTATAAATGTATGTAAAATAATGTAAATAGCTGTTAAGTTTCCTTATAAAATTAAAATAAATTCTGTCAGCCTCGGTAGCTCAGTGGTGCGGTCGGTAGACTGTTGGTCGGATCATAAGCACACCTGGGCGCGGTCAGTGGATGGATGGGTGACAGTTCGACCGTTTGAGGCTGACCGTGGTTCAGATTCCACGTAAAACTGTAGGTCCCTTCCTTTCGTACTTTACTAGGTGGTAGGGTTGAACCCGCCCGGGTTGGTACCAACGCACTTAATGAAAGGTCGGTTGAAACGGTTATTTCGAATAGTTCGTGTTTTCCGTCCACTTCAGTGTAGCCGACATGAAATGAAGGGAAACAATGACGTTGTGTTATGGGCTGACTTCACGGATATTGTAATGTAAGTGATGTAGCCAACCGTGTCAGGTTCCATAAAAAAAAACATTAAAAATAAATAGGCTTGTCCATATTATGCTATCTTGACGTCTATTAATCTCCTTTGTTTTCCTTTTTCGCAGTCTCGACAGATTTCCCCGTAGTTATAGCTTGTACTTCTTTATAAGGAAATGCTCGTAAGCTTTCAAAATCTAGACAGGGTTTTGTTCCATGAAGAAATGTTGTAAAAACAATCGACTTCCATACTAACGTAATCGAGTGTTTAGCATAAATATTATTATTTTTTGAGTAAATAATCTTCGAATCCAACTTTTTTCTGATCTGTGCCTGTAAGAATTTTTTTATGAAAATACGGTTACATAAAACTTAATTTTATTTAACTTAATATTGAATTTTTTTACAGTTCGTACATGAAAAGGAAAAAAAACGGTACCGTTATTGGATCACTTTGTTGTCCGTCCGTCCGTCTGTCGCGAGCCTTTTCTCAGGAACGGGTAGAGATAAAATGTTGAAATTAATATTATTAACTACTAAAGTTTATGGTGCCTTGAAGGTGTAAAAAATTCAAGCTAGGTCTAGGACAACACTATCAAAAGAAACGTCCATTTATTTCAAATATTTTGATACTCGCAAACTCACACTAATGAATCCATCTCCGATGAACTGGAATAATGAAATTTGGCAATAATTTTGATAGTCGCAATCTCACTCAATGCTGATGCAAACAAAACAACGACTCTGGAGGTTTGAAACCCGGTGTGCACTAAAGAGTTTTCGAAGAATGTACGAACACGCCTTTCAGTTGTACATATTTCCGGTATGGTTTCATCCATCCAGAAATATGTATAACTATTAAAACCGCATCTGAATTAGTTAAGCCGTTCTAGAGTTATAAACCAAATAAACATTTGTTACGGCTACATAGCCGGGAGTGGATGGGTGAAGGAAGGAAGTGCGGAGCGCAAGACCGCGTATGGTCTCGTGGCTTATGCGAACGTAGCTCGGCCTTCGGCCTCACGTGGGCCTCACACCTTATTGACTTGCTTTCTTGGAATGAGTATTATCGTTTAGTTAAACGTATGATGGGGAGCTGGGGTCATAGACTCAGCGCCTAATTAAATTACCAGAGAGATTTTAATACACGCTGAAAAGCGAATCCTAAATTATGAAGTTGGCCGAATGATTGTGCATAAAATATAAACAAACTTTTGATTGATTATCGCTGAAAACAAACGAAACTCCCGGCAAATGCCGCGAATTTCCGCAGGCTTGTTGTTTGACAAACTCATTTATTTAGCGCATATCCATTTTGGGAATGAAGGGCCACGATTTCCGGCGAGCGGGTTAAATTTGCCGTAAAATATGGGCCGAAATCTCATTTTGGTTTATTTATGCGTTTTTTTTTCTCGCGCTCGTGAATTTCGTAGGATTCAATCGAATTTATTTATAACCTTGCATACCTACCTACTTAACCTATAGTATTATGCTCAACATTTCCATCAACATAACGCCAACGGCGGCGTAGCGCGTAGTAGCAGTTTTCATAAGGGATTTTTTCATAAATTGCGATCCTTCGTTAATGAACTTAAAACTTTTAATGAGAAAAAGGATGTGATCGATAGATATAACTAATGGTGTCATTTTGCTATAAAAATTCCATTCAAATTCTCTTTAGTTTCTGAGATCAGCTCTTCAAAGTTCATGCGGAAGAACAAATTAATTTCATCTATTTGACTAGATATTAATAACTGCAAAGCAATATAATAATACATGTAAGTACATGCTAGTAACTAAGAAATTATTTGGTAAACAAACTTGTATAGCAGTATGCAATTAAAGCATGTAGGAAACTGTCTAATTCTTGACTGGCCGCTGATCAAACAGAACGGCCATATTGAATGGACTAACCCAGGTACCGTGCCTCTAATAAGTTTCGAATCGGATGTAATCCTAGTAAATAAAGATAATTTTCTACGGGCGACCGTGTAGCGTAGGTCAATATATGATTATAACTCGAGAATCACTTTATAGATTTAACTACATACGATTTTCACAGATACATTTATACAGGCTATAAATCGTAACGCTACGTCATCGGCGGCCTGAGCTGTCAGCAAAAATTTAGGCGTACCGAAGCCGCCGGCAAAAGCTTAATGCAGCGTGTAATACGTTGCGTAATTTTTTTTTATCTAATCCGGTATGGTTGGCTGAGTTGGAGGAGCCAAAGCGCATGCTCCGACCAGCCAATATCACCTCCGTCCGAGAAGGTTGGCGACCATACTGGACACTTCCGTGGATTGCTAGCTATACTGGACTAAAAGAGAACACAACCTAGGCTGCTATGCGGCCATCTTACATACAGTACCGTGGTAGCAACCCAGTCGGCTACAATTTGAGCCTACCACCTAGTAAGGGGCAAGGGAAGGGACCTAGAGCTTTACACCGGTTCCGAACGGTGCAGAAGCAGGTGTAGGTATGCACTTAAATTTTTTCGTGAGAAAAAACTCATTGGTACACGCCGACCGGATTCGAACCTCGGACCTCTCGTATGAGAAGCCGATGCCCAAACCACTCAGCCACCCGCCGCTTTAATGTTGCGATAATATGATTTTATATAGGTACTTTCTCAAAGACAGCAAGGCTGAGACCGATGCCCGATCTACGTTCCGTTATGCGGTTCATCTTCTCGAAAACAAGTCACTGAGGGCGAGGCCGAAGGCCGAGTCGCGTTCACGTGAACGATATACTTATGGAAGATTAATACTTATAATTATTGTTCAGGTGGCAAAAGGTTTTTTAGGTTTCCGTATCCCGTACGGAAGCCTACTACTAAGCCTACGCCGTCTGTCTGCCTGTCTGTCCGGGGCTGTATCTCTTGGAACCGTAGTAGTTAGCCCGTTGAAATTTTCACAGAATATGTGTTGTTATGGCGGATATAACAAAAAGTAATAAAACATTTAAAAAGGTATAAAATTAAGAGGGGTTCCCATACAAGAAACTTTTTTTTCAATGTTTTTTTGTGGTGCGGAAACCTCGGTGCGCGAGTCCGACTCGCACTTGGCCGTTTTTTTTGTTGGATTGTTTTTATTTGAAACCTTGTAAATTATAGACGAACGCATAACGGCTCCTTTGTTCCTTTGTCGGAGTGCCGTGTGTCTGTCCACCTTTCAGCTGTTTTTAATTGTTTTTATTTTTTAGCTGTTATACCAATTTATTGCACATTAATAAGTTAAGGCAATGTGACATCACCTTAACTTCTGTTTGTGCAATATGGTCTTAACACCGGGTCGGTGAAGGGTACAATTTTCAACTCACTTCTTTGTATCATCATTAACTATAAACAGGAGGGATGGTGTCGATAGTGCGAATGCAAAAACGCAGAATACCTTGAGCAGAGACACTCCAGCTGTCTCCGGCTGCACAGAACAAACCGAACAAACGAAAATGTCATCCCGCATCCGCGGCCGTCGGCGACATCAAGCCGAAATTTCATTATACTACTTTGTTTTATACGTCATCTCATTTTCTCGCATCTCGTGTGTGCTACCCTATAGCAATTTCATACAATGCGAAATCTAATAAATGTATTCTAATTTAAAAAAAATTAAACCTATCAGTGGTAGAACCTGTTGCGACCAGTGTATATTGTATGCCCGTCTTCAGTAAGTACAAAGACCAGTAGTGTAGACATCTACTGTACTAGATTCTGTCGGCGACTCCGCTCTGAGGAACTAGCATTCAGTTTTGAGCGAAAAGCCTAACTTGCAGAACGTCTTTAAAGCAAAACGTCTACAATGCATAGTTCATGGTTCACTAAAATGCAGAAAGCCTAACTTGCAGAACGTCTTTAAAGCAAAACGTCTACAATGCATAGTTCATGGTTCACTAAAATGCAGAAAGCCTAACTTGCAGAACGTCTTTAAAGCAAAACGTCTACAATGCATAGTTCATGGTTCACTAAAATGCAGAAAGCCTAACTTGCAGCACGTCTTTAAAGCAAAACGTCTACAATGCATAGTTCATGGTTCACTAAAATGCAGAAAGTCTAACTTGCAGCACGTCTTTAAAGCAAAACGTCTACAATGCATAGTTCATGGTTCACTAAAATGCAGAAAGTCTAACTTGCAGCACGTCTTTAAAGCAAAACGTCTACAATGCATAATGACTTAAAATGCAGAAAGTCTAACTTGCAGAACGTCTTTAAAGCAAAACGTCTACAATGCATATTGACTAAAATTAAGAAAGTCTAACTTGCAGCACGTCTATAAAGCAAAACGTCAACAATACATAATATGACTAAAATGCAGAAAGCCTTAATTCTAAAATTCCTCAATTTAGTTTTAGTATCATACGCCATAGTCTACAACCTATCTCATAAAACAAAGTAACTTACTCCATGGTCATCCATAACAGAGTCAGCAGACGTAATGTTGTTAAGGCAAATTACGTTTTAGACGGTTTGCTTCTTAGACATTTTACAACTTAGACATTGATTGTAGACGTTTTACCTTTTCTATTCTGTGGTTTTACTTTAAAGACATTGTGCAAGTTAGGCTTTTCGCTCAAAAATGCTAGCATCCCTTATTCCCATTCATCCGACTGATCTTCGTAGCGCTCGTCGCAGAGCAACTTAGCACCCTACCGAAGACCCCGACCGAAGGGAAGCACTGACGTGGCACCAAGTTCACCCGGTGGTATGGGCTGACATCACGGATGTTGTAGGTGATGTAGCCAACTGTGTGAGTTTCCATAAAAAAAAATACGATTTTGTATGGGGAAAAATAGTCACGTGTCTAAACTCTGCTCATAGCGAACCGTTTAGTAAACTAGATATTTTACGTACCTATTCATATAAATGGTAGAGTGTTTTCATTTTACGAAGGCACGAGGGGTACGAGGTAGGAAGTGGTGCGAGAGGCGAGCGCGCGGAGCTCAGTAGAGAACGAACTCAGTGCCCGGTCGGTACACACGTTCTACACGTCTCCGCGTGTCGCTCCGTCGAACCGAGTCGTTCCCTACTGAGCTCCTGAAGCTGAAGTGGTGTGAGACCGCGCTCACACCACTTCCTACCTCATACCCCTCGTGCCTTCGTAAAATGAAAACACTCTAAGTAAGGCAAAAGAATCCGTCTACACTCTTATGGCTGAAATACATACTCGTACATACATGTTATGTTCATACATACATATCACACACGCTGAATCCCGACAATCAGGGTAAGCAGAGTAGATAGATAGATAGATAGAAAATTCTTTATTGCTCCAGTAAACATTAAACAGTAACAAATACATTGGAAAATTTACATAAGGTGCAAAGGCGGACTTATCCCTTACAGAGATTTCTTACAGTCAACCTTTGGATGTTTGAGATTCGATAATATAGTGGAATGTAAGTAGGTAGTAGCAAAAGAGTTGCGTGACAATTGGAGATAAATTTAATAATAAGAATACTTATTAATACATACATATAATTACATGCTAGTAAAATATAAGCCATACATGTTTAATACATATAAATTACTAAATAATATTTAGTAAATATATAGAATATTATATACAAATAAATATACATACATACATACTTGTCCATCCAGGTAAGTATGAAACAAAAGTGGTTTTTGTTTTTTAGGTTTTTACTTCACATTGACGGAGGTAATACAGTTTTAGGTGTTTTTTGAATAAGGGAAGCGATTTACAATGTCGGATAAAGTGTGGTAGTGAATTCCACAGTCGAGCTGCGTGAACAGAAAATGAGTTGGTATAAAAACCAGTTTTATGAGAGGAGATAGCTAAAATATTGTCATGACTAGACCGAATTGGGACACCGTGAGAAGATAGGTTCTGAAAACGGGAAGATAGATACTCGGGAGCAGAGGGGTTGTTAAGACATGAGTAAAGAAGACTAAGAATGTGGGAATTCCTGCGGTAACGGATTGGGAGCCATTTGAGACGTCTGCGATATTCTGAAACATGGTCGTACTTGCGTAGTCCGAAAGTGAATCGTATACACATGTTTTGCAGACGCTCAAGCTTATCCAGGAGTTCCTCAGTAACGTCCAGGTAACATACATCTGCATAATCAAGAATGGGGAGAAGCAAAGATTGTGCTAGAATTGTCTTTGTAGTGGTCGGAAGAAGGTTCTGAAGCCGTCTCAGGGAGTGCGCAGCAGCATAGACTTTTCGACTGACCTCGTTGACCTGAGCCTGCCAAGATAGCGTGTCATCCATAAGGATTCCCAGGTTTTTGATAACCCTAGCGTATGGTATGGCAGTACCGTTGTACATAATCTCAGGCAACGAAGCGCGGTCAATCCTCGATAGTAGTCGAGGACTTCCGGCAATCATTACCTGAGACTTATTCGGATTCACGATGAGTCCAAAGGATCTGGTCCAGCCAAAAATGGTGGCCAGATCAGCATTGATCACATCAATGATTCCAGCTATGTCGCCAATACTACCTCCCAGATATAGCTGTAAGTCATCGGCATACAAGTGGTAGAAAGAAACTAAGAGTTTGGAGACAAAATTTATAAAAATTGCGAAGAGTAGTGGAGACAACACGCCACCTTGTGGAACGCCAGCAGTTAGATCGTACCAATCAGAGAAGTCATTGTCAATTCTAACACGTTGCTGGCGACCACGAAGGTATGAGTCAAACCAATCTATTAAGATAAGTTAAGAGACCTCAGCATTTCCACCATGATATCAAAGTCAACTGCATTGAAGGCGTTACTGAAATCAAGCAACACGATAACAGTGAGATCTTTGTTTTCCATACTTAGACGGATATCGTCAGTGACTTTGACAAGTGCAGTAACAGTACTGTGAGAAGGTCGAAACCCAGATTGCATTGGGTTCAAAAGGTTGTTATGAGAAAGAAATCCAGACAGTTGCTGGTGTGCAATGCGTTCCAGGATTTTTGATAGGACAGGTAATCAGTGTTGTGCTGCAAGAACTCTGGTAAATTATAGCACAACACCGACCACGACGTTTCGCAAAGTATTTGAAAAAGATTCGATCGATCAAGCAGCAAGTAAGGCACGAAAACCCACCTGCTGCATGACTCGGTGGAAGTACCGCACCAAGATGAGAGGTGGCGAACCTGTCGCCCTTTAGCACGGCATCTTGTCCTTATCCCTTAGTCGCCTTTTACGACATGCATGGGGAGAGATGCAGTGGGGCTCTTCTTTTTAAGAACCGGCCCCACACGGTATGTCTGAAATAATATCGTAAAACTTATGAGAGCATATCGGAGGCTGCCAGGATGTCTTACATTGTGGCTCGCTTATAGCATTAGAGCGGCTCCGCCCGCCTACGTATCCGTTTTTGAAACATATTGTTTGTGACGCTTTTATGTCACATCCGCAACTCATGCCCGGATCTCTATCATAGAACTGAGTAAATATCAGTCGAAATGGCTGTGAGAAATAAATTCGTCTTTGAATCTAATAGTAGATACCTACATATGCGTATTTGGTAGCGTTTGGTAGGGTTTGGTAGGTACCACTGCATTGAATGACCGAAACTTCTATGAGAAAACGTTATACGTACATACCACATGATGCATCCTGACAACCAGAGTAGGCAGAGTAGTCGGTGTTGTGCTGTAATAACTTCGGTAAATTGCAGCGCAACACCGACCACCACGTTAATCGAGGAATTAGGATAAAGTAACCTATCAAGCAGCAAGAAAAAATAAAAAAATTAATCTTCACAGAACATCATTATAGGACACAAAAGGCGAATTTAATGCTATGAAGCAGAACTCGTGATTTCTTCCCATGAATGAAGCCGAAATGGAATTAATAGCAAAAAATTACTAAAAAAAACCGTGAAATAAAAAACTATTTAAAAAAATATAAAAACCGCCTTCAAAAATGTATGAAATAAAAAAAAATCGAACCCTAGAGTTGAACGCGGTCGGTTATTTTTGCTTGACACCACCGCCTTCAAATCTAGGTTTCGATTATTTTTATTTCATACATTTTTGAAGGCGGTTTTTTTATTTTTTTAAATAGTTTTTTTATTTCACCGTTTTTTTTAGTAGTTTTTTGCTACTAATGTACTCGGCGGAATCGCTTGGCCTTCGGCCTCGCGATTCCGCCTCGTTTTCCAATGCGATCTTGACCAAATTATATAATTAAATGGGACCACACGGGAAGCACCAGCTTTCAAATAAAAAAATAATTTTCAAAATCGGTTCACCCAGAAGAAAGTTCTGAAGTAACAAACATAAAAAAAAAAATAAAAAAAATACAGTGGAATTGAGTAACTCCCCCTTTTTTGAAGTCGGTTAAACCATTGTCCAATTTAGGTAATGCACAATCCAAAAGGAACAAAGATGAATTTATTGATAATAATTAATGTGATGGTGTAAGATGATGTCCTAATCTTACTTGGTGGTAGGGTTTAACCCGCCCGGGTTGGTACCACCGCACTGAATGAAACGTCGGACGAAACGGCTATGTAAATAGTTTGTGTTTTCCGACCAGTTCAGTGTAGCCGGCACGATCAAAGGGGGAAGCACTGATATGGCACCTAGTTCACCCGGTGTTATGGGCTGACATCACGGACGTTGTAGGTGATGTAGCCAACCGTGTCAGTTTCCATAAATAAAAGAAAAAAAATGTTGCCAACCTAACATCACGCTTGTTTCCCAATAGGGTAGGCAGGGACTACGTACTTCCACATTAGGTCTGTAGAAAACTATGTTTCTATTAACCTGTCCTATGTAATAATATGTATAATTATTTTCCTCACTCACCTAGCTATAATACATATATATATATACCTATAATATATAATAGCTATAATGCTAAAGTTATACTAAGGGTTGAAAATGTCTAGAGGCATTAAATGTTACGTTTTTCCAATATTTGTTTTATTTGAGTTCAATAAATATAATATACAATACAATACAATAACAGAAATAAACACATACAATAATATTATTTATACGTGGAGAAGCCGCATTTAGATAGATACGCTATTGGAGAAGCGCTCTCCGTGCATACTTCCACTAGAGCGAATCATAAGCTTTTGAATTTTGATCCAGAGCGCAGCGTGATCCGACTTCAGTTGATCCAATTTATTCGCGAGCGGGTCCACATTCGAGTGCACTTTGTATCTTTAACATTGCAACGGCGCGTTTACACTCTCGGCATTCAACCACGCGCGTCGAGAGAACACGACTTGTATTAGTACTCTCATTTTTCTAAATTTTGTTAAAGTAACCTACACTGATATAATTTTGTTATTATCGTAATATTTTTGGTTACTATTTAAACATTTTTAATATTGCAATTCCAACGAGCCCAAACACGATGGATTGAACATGTGTATTGTGTAGTTTAGAAGCTCCTTTACCTTCCTTCCAGCTCCATCATCAGGATACTGGACATAATATTATATGACAAGAGTAATTGCGAAGACAAATCCAACGAGCCCAAACACGTTGGATTTATCATGTGTGGCTTAGGAGATCCTATGGCATCCTTCCGGCTCAATTACCGGCACATTTAGTTTTGGAGATATTAAGAGATCTAGTTCGAAAAAAAATATAATTTTTCACATTTTTGCATTAATCTTTTTTTTCCTTTTTCGAATGAAAATTCTGGTCTTTTGGTCAACAACTTGTAGGCCTAGCCGATACGCGTCTTTTGAGCCCTCAACCACTCGCGTAGCCCCAAAACTCGCAACACCAGGACGATTTCACACTCTCAGCGAAAATGGGAGGCTATACTGAAGCGATCGAAAAAACATTTTCAATGTTAAAATCATGTATTTATAACTGTTTGCTGTTTTCCTTCAAAATGGCTATAATTTGTTTGAATTCATTTTTTTTTGTTTTCATTCAATTAAATGGTTATATTAATACGACTCGTCTGATTTAAATTGTGCAGATTTTGTAGATTAAGGAATGGGGATGTAAATAGTATTCAATATATGACAATTTTTAATTCCTCGATCGCTCGTTCGCGTCCGCGTTTATTCGCCAAGCGAGATTCGGCGAGAGTGGAAACCCAGCATAACATTGTTACATCCAGCTGCATTGTGGATTTCAGGACTGTGAGAATAAATGGGGGACTATTTGTTGTACATAGTCGACTGCAGAGAAAATAACTTGATCGAGCGGTTGGTGAATTTGAGACATATTTTTAGGAGAAAATTTGTTATATTTCGAAGTAACAGATGCGGAAACTGTTTAAGAAAACAGCAGTTCCATTCCTTAAATTGGTTTATGGAACTCCAAGTGATTGGCTTCATCACCTATATGCATGTGACGTCGTGTATCTCCTTTATTCGTGTCGGGTACACGACTTACCACTGAAAATAATGAATTCCAGTTCAAGAGAAATTAGTTTTTTGCACTGTTCTAAATATACAGTATTACCAAAGTGAAATTAAATCTAATCACAGAAGATTGAGCCAGCAATGAAATTGTCCAAGTCGGATTACCGTTAAAACGAAATGAGCGTGGCGGTCCTTTGACGATTTCTGATATTAGGTTTCATGAAATCTGAGATAGGAAATGAAACAATTTCGGCTTTTAACATCAATTTTACTGGTGAAATTCAATGACAATGAATCGATTCAGCTTATGCGTAACTCGGCCTTCGACCTAGCAATCATTTACTTTCTGAACTCGAGCAGTTTTGTCTGTATGTGTGTGTATGGCAATTTTTCAACTTTGCGAGGCAGCTCGGCCTTAGACTTCACTCTGATTAGCAAGAATATTTCTATCCAACAATAACCAAAGGAAACCATGGCATTTAGAAGCGACAGAAAAAAGTCAACTCATTGCTGACCTGTGACCCGTGATGATTGAGGCATGTGATGAAGCGAGGCACATGCGGTTGTTGACATTGGGCTTTTGAAAACCCGTCGGTTCTCTAAATCGTTCCTTTGTCACACCGCTAGGGTGCGGAACTGTCTACCGGCGAGTGTGTTTCCCGAATCCTTTAACCTGGCTGTCTTCAAAAGTCGTATTAACAGGCTAGACAGCCTAGAAACAGTTTTTTTTTTTTATGGAAACTGACACGGTTGGCCACATCACCTACAACATCCGTGATGTCAGCCCATAACACCGGGTGAACTAGGTGCTATGTCAGTGCTTCCCTTCATTTCGCTCCGGCTACACTGAACTGGACGGAAAACACGAACTATTTACATAGCCGTTTCGACCGACGTTTCGCTCAGTGCGGTGGTACCAACCCGGCCGGGATAAACCCTACCACCCAGTGAGGTAAGAAGGGAAGGGACCTACAGTTTAACGTGGAATCCGAACCACGGTCAGCCTCCAACGGTCGGGCGGTCACCCATCCAATAACTGACCGCACCACTGAGCTGCCGAGGCTGACGATCCCTTAGTCGACTTTTACGACATGCGACGGGGAGAGATGCAGTGGGGCTATTCTTTTTAAGTACCGACCTCACACGGTACAACAGTCTGCAAATCTGCTTGGCTCTGTCGACTTCGCCATTGGTCTCTCTGCACAGCCACCCATGTTGGTTTAAAAAAAAAAAAAATTAAAAAAATTACTTTTTCAAACTGAACCCTCCAGTTCACACTTGACCGAATTTATCACCTGTTACCAAAGCCCACTAATTGGCTCGGCCTTCTAAAAATAAATTCCTCTGATGAGTGAGTTGTAAAATGTGTTTAATTGCATGCGGACAAATAACGTTTGAAGTGTGCTGTTTGATTCCGCTCTTGTGGGCGTAAAGGGATGAACAAAATATAACCAACAAATTTGTAAGTAACTAATTGGGCGATCATATAATTTTTGTCTTTGAAATCTTCCCTTTGTATTATAAAATGCAATGTTTGTCTGCCTGCCTGTCCCTCTATAATATTTTTTGGAATGTATTTCTATTACTAAGCCTCCGCCGTCTGTCCGTCCGTCCGTCCGTACGCAAGTAAAAAAATTATGGGGGTTACCATAGAAGAAACCAAAAAGTGTATGGGCGCGCACCATCTACCGAATAGAGTATGAAGCATTTTAACTAATCATCAATTTTAACTAATATGAAGCATTTCATAACACGCCATAGATGGCGTGAGTGGCGCTAACCATGACATGGCGATACGGAACCTTAGGTGCGCGAGTTTGACTCGCACTTGGCCGGTTATTTTTTCCCTTCTCCGTTTTTTTAGGGTTCCGTACCTCAAAGGAGGAAAAAACGGAACCCTTATAGGATCACTTTGTTGTCCGTCTGGCTGGCTGGCTGGCTGTCTGTCTGTCAAGACCTTTTTTCTCAGGAATGGGTAGAGGTATCAAGTTTAAATTAATATGAAATACTAAGGTCTACGTTTACACGGAGGTGTAAAAAATTTAAGCTTCTAGGTCAACGCAATCACTAGATACGCCCATTTAAGTCACATATTTTGCTACCGGCAAAACAAATCAAAACCTTTAGAGTACTTCCCGTTAACCTAGAATCATGAAATTTGGTAAGAAGCAAGGTCTCACAGCACAATTAAAGGAAAAAATCGAAAATTGAAAATTTATAGTTATGACATTAAAAAAATTTTTTGTTTGTTTTGTATGTCAAGGTCCCTTTTTCTCAGGAACGGATCAAGAAAACAAATTGAAATTAATACGAAATACTAAGATCTAAGATCTCTATAAGGTGTAGAATATTAAAGCTTCTAAATCAACGCAATCAAAAGATACGGCCATCTATGTCAGATTTCATGCTCGCAGACTCACTCAAATCAAATCAAAACCTATAGGGTATTTCCCGTCAACCTAGAATCATGAAATTTGGCAAGAAGCAAGGTCTTACAGCACAAGTAAAGGAAAAAATCCGAAAATAGTTAAATTGTTGTTATATGACATTAAAAAAATTATGTTTGTTTTGTAAGTCAAGCCCCTTTTTCTCAGGAAGAAGTCAAGATATCAAATTGAAATTAATATGAAATACTAAGGTCTACGATGTCTTTAAGGTGTAGAAAATGCAAGCTTCTAAATCAACGCAATCAAAAGATACGGCCATCTATGTCACATTTCGTACTCGCAAACTCACTCCAATCAAATCAAAACCTATAGGGTATTTCCCGTCAACGTAGAATCATAAAATTTGGTAAGAAGCAAGGTCTCATAGCACAAGTAAAGGAAAAAATCCTAAAATTTTAAACTTGTAGTTATATGATATTTAAAAAAATTTGCTGGTTTTGTGTGTCAAGACCCTTTTTCGTAACGAGTCAAGATATCAAATTGAAATTAATATGAAATACTAACGTCTGCGATCCCTTCGAGTTATAGAAAATGAAAGATTCTAAAGCCATTGTGTTCCATTATGTTCGTACGATTAACACTTGTAGGGGGCTGGTTCTTTTAATTTAATGATTACGAACACAAAATTATAGTAAAGAAATGAATATATTGTAAGAAAGGATCAAAATGATTACATACAGTAAAACACACGTCCGTCTTCCTTCAATACATAGTTGCAAGATGCATAGGGTTAATAGCCTTTCCCTAGCAACATTAGTCCACCTCCAAGCCGGACTGGCACCTCCTCGGGGGTGAAATTGGCTGCGCCTGAGGTTGCGACCTCGGGCAGAGCCACCCAGATCGGTAGCAATAAAAAAATACAAAAAAATCAATATAATCTAAAGATAAGGCTATTTATGGCAAATTTTAAATTTTGCTGTAGTCACTACAGCAATGGTGTAGTGTAGTGTTTATTTAGGCGGTTCGTGATTTTCCAAAAGAATTGTTTTTGTATATACTTATTACAAATATATTGAGTGATGCTGATGATACGGAACCCTCGCGAGGGGTATTTGGGCGATTTGGGCGGCCAAAATTATTTTTGTAGTTTAATCGGTTGTAAGTGTACTATCCAACTAATTTATAGCAATTTTAGTGATAGGTACTATTTTTACATTGAATAAAATGATTTTTTTCTTATTTTCACTACATTTAATTATGTACATGAAATAAGAATAACCAAATTTACAACGTAGATCATCATCATCAACGTTGAAGATGAGAATTCCTCGTCAGATGACAATTCAGATTCACCTATATTTTCCCTATCATCAGACTCTTCGGTGTCTTGTGCTTCATGGGGTTCCGTAGGAAGCAGCATATCTTTTGTTTCTTTTTTCCATTCGAGTCAATATTTTAGCATTTGCTGGCCCTGAAAAAAAAACGGTCAAGAGCGAGGCAAGCTCTCACAATTAGGGTTCCGTACTAAAACAACAAATAAACTTTCTTTATTTACGTACATAATAGTTTTTCTTTTTTTCAGCAACTATAACATATTCGAAAAAATCTGCCTGTTTTTTTCCTGTTTTCCTGTAGTCTATGGCCTAATGTCTACAAACCCTATTAAAATAAAAAAAAATGCTTTAGAAACCTAGGACAACAGGGGGGGGGAACGGTAATTTTTTTCACATTTTTAGGTATTTCTTTAAGACCACTACACTAAAAATTCAAAAAAATCCAATCTGTTTAAAATCCTTACAATTAGCTCTTTTCAACGATACCCCACACGATATGTTAATAAAAATATTATTTTTTCATTCTAAACTGACCCCCTTAATAATCTAAAATAAAATTTTATCTAGTTATTGGCTAGCGATATATGTGCGCGTCATCAAAATCTATCATTATGCCAAATTTCAAGTTTCTACGTTTCTTAGTTTTCGAGAAAAACCTCTGACAGTTGGACGTACGGACGGACGGACGGATGGACGGACGGACGAACGGACGGACGGGCGAACGGACGGACGGACACCGGAGTGATCTTATAAGGGCTCCGTTTTACCTTTTAAGGTACGGAACCCTAAAAATACAAGGAAAACTTACACTTCGTAATTAAATGCAATTACGACCTATGACGTTCTATGACCATTTTTTCCCAAGACCAAGTGATTCCGGGGCTACTTTTTACAAAATTTTATAGTAGAAAGATCAAGGTAGTTGATACAGAAAAAATAATTGCCGGGAAATGCCGGGAAGTGCAACTAATCATCTCCGATATCTATAAAAATGGGACAAAAACAATAATTATTTTAGAATTATTTAAATTTTTTCTACAGTGGTCATAGTAGTACTTATTTCAATGAAACTATATAAAAACTATACACACTTACCCGCTCTGTTAAAATCCATAAAGCTTCACTGTTATCAAAAACCCACGGTTCTAATATTAAATTAAGAAAATGTTGTTTCGCACGGAACTCAATGAAATACACGTACGCTCGAACCGACAATCAAGTTTCGACCCACCTGTGCGGGCATGTAGTTACGCGGGCGACGTAACGAATGTTACTGGATAGTTCCCTCATGAGTCATCTTTGGTGCCCTGCCCGTATTTTCAACTTGCGTTCATTTTTACAAAATGTACTTATGGCCGCCCAGATCATTCCAATACCCGTTAGTGCCTCGGTGCGCGAGTCCAACTCGCACTTGCCGACTTTTTTTCTAATCCTTTTGTTATACTAACCCAGACTTAAGAAAATGAAATTGTTACTAACCTAAAATAAACAATAAAACCATTTGGAATTTGGACCACCCAGTTCAGAAACAAAATTCGACTATCCCTCTAGCGAAGCTGTTGGCAAAAATCCTTAATTTATAAATTGCCCTGCTTTTGAGTTTGCAGTCGACCAAGTAAATAACGATGATTGAATTAAAATTGCTTAAGCGATTCAGAACATAATGTCTCGAAGAGTATAAAATGAAAAGGCTTCGAATGCGCAAATATTGGCACATCGTTTTCCTTATATTCCTCCTGGGGAAGCCAGTCGATTTTCCGGTCAAATCTTAATCGTAGAGTTACACTGTCAGCGTTTTCGCACCGATGAGATGACGAGATAAAGGTTGCGGCGAAAAAAAATTAGACAATTCATTTATATATTATGTTGTGTTTAAAAATAGACAATTAAAATTGTTATTTCATGAGTACGTATATACGAGTGTAACGTTAAATTCTTAAATTAACATGAATTATCTAATTATATCTGCCAAAACCGCCTATCAATAAATTAAATTATGTACTTTAAAATTTAGATTTCGCATTTCATTGATCAACGAGTCAGCAGTTCATAAATTTATATTATCCAGTTGGTCAAACAAATGTTGAAATTATGCGAAAATGCTGTTATTTGTGGGACTATCTGTCAAAATGACGGTGACAGCCTTCCCACAGGCTATAGCGGTGCGTAGAGATTTCAGTAGTGGCTTCCGAAAACATTCGGATATGGTAATTCGGCAGCATGGATAAATCGGCGGCCAATGGTGATTTATAACGGTGGTAATGTGGCAATAAATTTGCGATGTTTACACTTTGATCATTTATTTTATTTTATTAAAAGTCGAAGTTATTAAACATTTAATTCAACTCACAGCCGACTGGTTCGACTTGCATGCAGTTTTCATTATGTTTTCTGGCATATCATTGCCCGCTCTCTCTGTCTCGCTCATCTTTCAAAAAGAGCGGAATTGTTCCATGTTTATTTTCTTATTTATTTTTTATTTATTTATTGAAAATAATATTAACTGAAAATGAAATGAATGAATCAATCATTATAAAACACGCCTAAAATTGAAAACTACTTCGTCATCAACTAAGTTTCATATTTTAAAAAATTTCGAACGTCTAGTTATAAAATATAATATAAAAAAATCAAAGAAACATTTAATTAATTACATAAAAACGTAAATATGGTGTGAGTGTGTGAGGTTGTGTGTGATGCTTTAAATAAGTACCCCTAACTGACGTTCCAACTTATTATATTGACAAAAATTGCTCACAGAGAAATCGCGGGAAACAAATTTATTTCACTATTATAGAACTTTGTATGTATGTTTGCTCGTCTGTATGTATTTATGTCGTCGTCTCTTCGGCTAACGTGCCCAGCCCACTGCCACTTGAACCTAGCCACCCTGTGGCCATGCAGTTTCTGTAATCTGTTATTTGTAAATATATGTGGGTAAATAGTATGTATCTGTAATCTGTTCGTATCTATTATCCGGGCCTATTGGTATCTCTGTTTAAGCGGATAAGCTTAAAATTTCACGCCGACAGAATGCAATTAATTTTGAATGTCCATTGAGTTATCCACTGAAAATTAATTTTCAATTTTTAAATGAATTTCCATTATCTTCGTACAGTGCCCGGCAGCATATTTCCAAAGTCTAGTATGCGAGTTGCTCTGATTGGTCGTTCTCAACTTTGACGGGAAATATAAATTTCGCAAGTATTTCCGATAATAAAGTGTTTTTAGGTGGTTATAAAAAAAATAACCATAACCTAATTTTAACACCCTAACATTGCAAAATAAAGTAAAACAAAACAAATTTTGACAAAAGGGACACGAACCCATGGGCGAGATCGAAAAAATAAAAACCCTTTACTCTACCACTGAGCCACCAAAGTACATATGCGACCAAACGAATATGGGATTTAGTAGATATTCGGAGGCGGACCCAGACTCGTCTCTCCACCAATCAGAGCAACTCGAATACTAAACTTTGGAAATATGCTGCCCGGCTGCAATTAATGCGTGTCGAGCTTTAGAAAGAGACAATCCGGCTGTAGAGCGTCGTCCCTGTCGCACAAAGAAGTGCGGGTACGTGCGACAGGGACGACGCTCTACAACCGGATGGTCTCTTTCTAAAGTTCGACATGCATTATTTACTGCCGGAAACTGTACATCGCCGGTGTTGCCAGAGTTGGTATTTATTTCGCGTTTTAAAACTTTCTCTTAATTTCAGACACTATTTCAATGAAATTTGTGGGAAAGTATTTAAGAGCGGTTTAAGCTTCTTACTTGAAACAAACAGCAACAATTGAAGCAAAATGTAAGTACTTGAAACTGAAAATTCGTAAAATAATGCTGTGGTTTAGGACCGTTTGAGTATTAGAGTTGTACCTAGTTTCAAGTTACAAAGAACTCGGTGTGCGAGTCGAACTCGCGCACCGAGGGTTCCGTATCGCCATGTCATGGTCAGCGCCACTCACGCAAATTCATGATTAGTTCAAATACTTCATACTCTGTTCGGTAGCTGGCGCGCGCGTATACACTTTTTTAGTTTCTTCTATGGGAACCCCCGTGAATTTTTTACTTTTTCTTATTTTTGTTATTAGGGTTCCGTATCCGGTACGCGACCCCGTAATAGGTAGCCCGTTGAAATTTTCACAGAATATGTGTTATTGAAGTAGGATTGTAATTTGAGAGTAATGGATATCAAGTTGCAATAACTGAGGTACGAGTGAAGAAAGCGGGCGCGGAGCGAAGGCCCGAGCGGAGAGGGGAAGCGGAGTTTCACGGTGCGCGCACGCTGCGCGTGTAGCGACTTCAACGGATCGCGATCGACTAACTCAGGTGCGGCTGGATGGCTTCAACTCAGTGGCACATGGAGCGCTGCCTGAGTGCACTCTCTAGTAATAAGTACACTTATCTCCATGGTTACAACTGACGTTTTCTTAAACAAAAGCTGCGGCTAGAACATAACGCTGAGGCCCTGGGCACAGGTTGTTGTTGGAAAGGATGCGGACCCCAGTGGCAGTGAAGGCTTCACCGCCGGCTATCGACTTCGGTCGGGGGTTCCTTCGGGTGGACGGATGGTGGCTCGGATCGGCTGGGGAAAGGCTTCAGTCTGTGTTTCTCATGAGATTATTTCGGAAAAACGGTACAGGTGTGGGGCCTCGATCTGGCATACATGATCACTGTACTCGCAAGAGTGCAGGGATAGACGTCTGGATTTTATAGCCGAAAGGCTGGTATTTCTGGACGTCTATAAACAAAACGTAAAACTATAAAATGATGTGTAGATGTAAAATGAGTAAGAAGGTGACGTTTTCTTAAATATTCCAAGATAATTAGATCGAATAAAACCGAATGCAATGAAAAACGAACCTTACAGACTTAATACCGAGTGTGATTCACAAAGATCGTAATTTGAGAGTAATGAAATGTCACATTCGTATAAAGGTTCATTATGGCATGGCAGCTGTAGATTGCATCACGTACGTGGGGGCGTCTTCGGGATTAGCTCTTATGTGGGGGAAAATGTCTTTGTTAGTGGAGATATATAGGAGAAATTCGCTCCAATTTAAGGAGGACGATGAGTGAATTTTATTTTAATGAAATTGGCAAGTGAAGGAATGTTAACAGAAAAAAATGGCATGATGATAATGTTTTTATTTTATTTTGTGAGCAACCGCACAATAAAATTAAAATTAATTTTAAATAAGTTAAATGTTAAAAGTAAAATAATCATATTGTTATTATTTTTTGGTTTTTATTTATCTATATCTTTTAAGTAGTATACATACATTTTTAATATGGCCCTAGTGGCCAATGGCCATATTAAAAATGTATACTACCTACTTTAAAATTATATACTACATACCATTTGCCCGCGGCTCCGCTCGTGTGATGTTTTGTTTTTTATTTCATGGGCTGCGCCATCAACAACCCACCAAAGTTTCATCGTAATCGCATGAACGTTTAAAAGACGAACGAAGGTACGAGCGCACAAATATAATTTTTTATAGAGTAGATAATAATAAATTATGTTTTATTTAAGTACGAAGTTACAGTGGCGGCGAGTCGCCGAGTGGCCTATGGGCGTCGGCTTCTCTTGCGAGAGGTCCGAGGTTCGAATCCAACCGGCGGGTATCAATGAGTTTTTTTTTCGATTTGAAAAAAATTACGTGCATACCTTCACCCACTGGCCACTGCTCCATGGTTCAGATTCCATGTAAAAATGTAGGTCCACCGGGTTGACTGGAGGAAATCGCCTAAGGCAATAAGCGCGCCCTTGTCACACATTAAGTGGCATAAAGTGTATTATTATTATCATAAACGAATGTTAAAAAAATATTATTAGAAAATAATACAATAAAAAATTTAAAAACATTATGAAATCGTGAACTACCTAGAAAATTTTTGTACAGCTCAAACTACTGAAGGCAAGTCGTCAAGGTCTTGGTCTGATAATTTATTTCTTCAACGAATTTCAAAAGGCTCGATATTTTAGTGGAGCCAATTATACCTACATACTGTTGGCAGGAGACGTTGCGAACCAATTTTTAGGCCAATTAATTTGAAATTCATAGATGATTCCGAAGAAACTTGGAAGTTACCGCCCAAATTGGCTACGACTGTAGACTTTATGAAGTAGCAGGTTCAAATTTCAATTCGTCGTTTTTCTTTGCGTGTTTGTTCACAGTAAAATTCCGAGCGTCTCGTCAGCCTCGGTAGCTCAGTGGTGCGGTCGGTCGAGTGTCGTTCGGATCATAAGCACACCTGGGCGCGGTCAGTGGATGGATGGTTCACCGCTCGCCCGTTGAAGGCTAACCGTGGTTCGGATTCCGCGTAAAACTGTAGGTCCCTTCTTACCTTAGTAGGTGGTAGGGTTTAACCCGCCCGGGTTGATACTTACCACCGCACTGATCGGTCGGTTGAAACGGCTATTTAAATAGTTCGTGTTTTCCGTCCAGTTCAGTGTAGCCGGCACGACCGAAGGGAACCACTGATATGGCACCTACTTCACCAAGGTCCATAACATGGACTGACATCACGGATGTAGTAGGCGATGTAGGCAACCGTGTCAGTAAAAAAAAAATTAACATCAATATTACTCTCCTAAAATGTTAGGTTTTAAAATACAAATATAAAAAAAATGCATCAATAAGAGCATTCTTAATATTTAAATTATAACGAAACAGCCACGTATGTTAGTTGTAGGATAATATTTTTCGCAAAACAAAGCCACAGGAATATCTGGTTACATAATTTACATTATTACGAGTATCTTTATTGATCTCAAAGAAAGTTACAAATATTCGCTTATAGAGATAGGTACATTTACGCGGTTACAAATAAACACAAGTATAAAATTGAAAGTTTAAACTATTAGTAAACTATAATATAAGTACAATAGACAAGGTAGATTACGAAGATATCAATTAAAGTTGAAATAAGTAGGTACCTACCTAAATTAATTCATCATATCTTGAAAAGGCCTATAGCTTATTGATAGGGACACGAGGTAATCACAAATAATATTTCTCCAACCTATTATTAGAAGAATAATGCCGTAATTTTCAAATTTACTTTCAGGCTCTAACGAAATCCCAAATTAAAATTATTGCATCACTCTCCTGTGCCTAGTCTTTTTATGATACCATAAAAGTTTATTAAAAATTTTTACCCAGTGGAAGACGTGATTTTTTGCTTCGCTTCATTATTCCTCGTCCTTTAACGAACAATTTCCTAGTTGTAAAACTCGCTGAGAACTATTACTGCGAGTAATTCACACATTTTTATGTTTACTTATAATCACAGTACTCGGTGTTGTTGTTTTTTTTTAATTTATTTTTAGAGCTTTTAACAATAATTTGTTAATGCCAGACCCATAGTAGTTATCTTATCCACCCTTATAGGGCCCAGAGTTCCTAAGGGATAGAGAAAGCTCCACGAAATCCAACACAATAATAATTTACAAAATCCCTCTCACTTGGGCTCGCCAGTTGATTCTATCCACCCGTGACGTCTATAATTCCCTCCGTAATTCCTCGTTCTGAACACACTCCATCAGCAAATGGTACATGTCATCCTCCTTGTTACACCGATCACAATTTGGAGAATCTCTCTTTTTTTCATCAGGAATTTAAATTTATTCAATGGAATGTGGCCAGAACAAACGTGCTTATGGTCACGAATGACAGTCGACCGACCGCAGCACTGAGCTACCGAGGCCGACATGGATAAGGTAGGTTCCATACCGGAGACCTTCCTTTGAATTGCTATGCTGGACTAGAGGATAACACAGCCGAGGCTGTTTTTTTTTTTTTTTATGTAATCCGGTATGGGTGGCTGAGTCGGAGGGGCACATGCTCTAACCAGCCAATATCACCTCCGAGAAGGTAGGTGCCATACCGGAGACTTCCCTGGATTGCTGGCTCTACTGGACTAGAGGAGAACACAACCGAGGTTGCTTGCGGCAATCTTACATCCAGTACGGTGGTACCAACCCAGTCGGCTACAATTTGAGCCTACCACCTAGTAAGGGGCAAGGGAAGGGACCTACAGTTTTACACCGGTTCCGAACGGTGAAGCAGCGGGTGTAGGTATTCACGTAAATTTTTTCGTCAGAAAAAACTCATTGGTACACGCCGACCGGATTCGAACCTCGGACCTCCCGCATGAGAAGCCGATGCCCAAACCACTCGGCCACCCGCCGCTTGTTGTGCGATCATCTTACGTCCGGTACGACGGTACCGACCCAGTCGGCTACAATTTGAGCCAATCACCAAGTAAGGGGCAAGAGAAGGGACCTACAGTTTGACACCGTTTTCAAACGGTGAAGCAGCAGGTTTTTTTTTATAGCAAGCGCGACATGTGACATCGTTTCACTTACGAGTAGGTGACTTACGATGCCCGTGGACATACTGTGATGCACGGGGATCGCAAATGCCATGCCGGCCTGACAGGAGCCTTTTCACGCCCCTTTTGAAAAACCCCAGGCTGTACTTGTGAGGAAATTGATGAGCTGGGAGTGCGTTCCACATTTTCCCGGTTCTGTGAATAAAATACCTACAGAACCGGTTGGTGCGCATCCTCGGTAGGTCGATTGTATAGGGGTGCATCCCCTGCCCAGTACGCGTAGTGCGGAGGTGGAATCTCCTCCGAACACTCCCTGTGAAATAGACGATAGAATACACTTAGGGAGCCGACTTCTTTTCGGTTAGAAAAAAATTATTAGTGCATGTTGGTCGGATTCGATTCTCGAACCCCGAGATGAAGAGTCCAACCCAAGACCGCGCCGACCACCCGATGCTTACAATTTACACATGGCTGTCCAACGTTTTCCTACTTGAAACGAGGAACTGTGAAGGCCAGATGAAAAATCTTCCAAAAAAGCAAAAAAACAAAAAACCAACGCACATTTTTAAACCTTTGCAAATCCCTTTACGAGCTTTTCTCGACATAATGAAGACAAATCGATTTAATTTTACAATGCTGAAAGCGGTCTGCGTTACTTACTTACTATAGCGTCAATGTTGAGCTGGGGTATAATGGAGCATACTAGAAAAATATTATGCTGCCCGATGGTCAAGGATACGCGTCATCTGCAAGAAGTCCCAGGTTTGAAAACCGGATTTTCAAGAATTTATAGTGAAGAATAATATAATATAGATATTATCTGATTAATAAAATTATTCTTAACACTGACTGACAGACAAAAGCCTTAGCTGGTGTGTCTAGAAGCAGAAAATTTAGCATATGTAGGAGTTCCTTATAAAGGATTTCTGAAAATTCTTCGCCTAAGGGGGTGAAATAAGGGACAAGGTTTTGTATGGTAAGTGAAGGTTTTTGAAGTTAGAAATATGGAATTTCGAGAAGCCGACTGTTTATGAGTCAGTTGTATCAGCGTTTTTAGAAAATCGTACCCTAAGAGTGATGGATGGAGGGAGGCAGGGAGGGACGGGGGAGTGAAGGAGGGGAGGAAGGGTGGGAGGAAGGAAGGGAGGGATGAAGGGGATGAGGAAGGCAGGGAGGGAGGGAGGTATAATGGGAGGTAGGGAGAAAGAGAGATAGAGAATATATTGCGTCGACTTAAATTAAGCATAACCATAGACGTATAAAGGACCCCCGTATATTATTTCTCTATGAGCATAACCTATGATCGTCAATCGTTTTACAGATACTATCACGGGCGCTGCTCTGTGGAATTGGCATCCCTTATTCCCCGCCACCTGTCCTATCTCCGCATGACTCGTCGCAGAGAGACTCAGCACCCTTTTGTTGTTGACATTGGGCTTTTGAGAACCCACCGGTTCTCTAAATCGTTTCTTTGTGCTAGTTTGTGTTTGTTCAGCCAGGGTGTGGAACTGTCTTCCGGCGAGTGTGTTTCCCGAATCCTTTAACCTGGGTGTCTTCAAACTTCGTATTAACAGGCTAGACAGCCTAGCAACAGTCCGCAAATCTGCTGGCATGGCACCTAACTGAGCGTGGTTTCGCGAGGAGAGGTGTTTTTGGCTCTGTCGAATGCACCATTGGTCTCTTGGCACAGCCACACATGTTGGTTTACATAAAAAAAAAATGCCGCGAGCGAAACCGCTGGCAAAAGGGTTCCGCAGAAAATGCAAAGTGAAAATATTGGATAGCGATGACTAAGCGCCCAAATGTTTATAAGTACAATCGGAAGACATTAGAAATATATTTGAAAACAAAAAACTATAAAACTTTTTTCTCCTGACAAAATGTAATTTCCGCCAGATATCATACACACACTCTTCTTCATTTGCAAAATCGCGCCAGTTTATATGGCGGAAACAAATTACACTTTTGCGCTTGACAGATAAGGGATTAGGGAAGACGCTCGCTCACACAATGCGCAGACGTCTTCAAAGCTCTGTTAGTCACGGACTTATCACTGGGAGTGATTTCTTTCAGTGAACCTTGAGTAATTTGAATTTACGGATAGGCAACTTTATCAAAAGGGGTATCACAAGTTTGAGGCCCTTTTCATAAAATCATTTCACATTTAGTTCCTATGAAAACATAAGATATTTTTTTATAATTTACAAGAGTATTTGCAGCACGACACCGATTACTCTGCTTACCGTGATGTATCGTGTGGTATGTATGTATTTTTATATTGTAATTACGTTCAAATAGCGTTTTAGTCGGCAATTTTCTCGAACTTTTGAGGACCCATCGGTTCTCAAAATCGTTTCTTTGTCTTACCGCTAGGGTGTGAAACTGTCTTTCGGCTAATGTGTTTCCCGAGTCTTTTAACCTCAGTGTCTTCAAACGTACTATTAAGGCCCTTTCAACCCGTAATCACCCGTACTCCTCTTTCAAGGCGCCGCCGCCGCTTTCGCTGGTTGGAGTAGGATGCAACACAATATTAATCAATAAAAAATTAGGTTTTTATTTTTTTATTCCAAAACTACGGATCGAAAAGAGAAAGTAAAAAGCGGATTTAGATATATATTCAACAAATAAAATATATTTTTCCAAAGCCTTGATTTGGTCACGTTGCCTTAAATATGTTTTTGTAACTAAATTCAGGGGCATGTTCAAGATTTTTTTCTATCGAGCGAAGCTAATCAAATCGTATTTTCAAAAGCTATCGATCTGCGATGATAGATGAAGTATTACATACCTATATTAAAAGTGAATCTGTCAGGTAAGTTATATTGGTGGTAAATTTCTTGAAATTCGAGTCAGACGCAGCCTCACACGTCACCTTAACAAGCTGTATATCCTAGCAACAGTAGGTAAATCTTTCGGAATGGCATCTCTCTGAGTATGTTTTCGGGAGGAGAGGTGCATTTGGCTCTGTCAACTGCACTATTGGTCCCTCGGCACAGCCACCCATGTTGGTTTACATAAAAATATGGTACGAACACAAACACTGGTCTAGCACACAAACTGGCACGAACACACACTGGTACGAACACACAAAGTGTGCGCATGTTAATTTGTGGTATCCAAAAGCCACTCCCAATGGCCTCCTATGCGGTTGGCCCCCGCCACACTTTATCGTTCGCCCAGCCCGGAATTCCCTCGCTCTCGCCTTTTTATCGCAAATCTCGAGATTTCTTGAATACTTTAAATGTTAATCTGCACGAATGGCTTTTGATAAACTTTTTGTGTATTGTGCGAACGCTTTTTCGCGTTAACAGCCAAGAGTCATGTGCCTAAGTAGGATTTATTGTTTGGGCATTTTTGCATTTGTCAATCCCAGTACCTTACAATACAGAGACTCTGGCCTGGCACAGCTCTGGGCAAAATTGTAATTATTGCATTTTAACAAACAGCTCGTTTGTCAGCCTCGGTAGCTCAGTGGTGCGGTCGGTCGACTGTCGTTAAGCAACGCTGAGCGCAGACAGTACTTGGATGGGTGACAGCTCGACCGTTGGAGGCTGAACGTGGTAACTGTAGGCCCCTTCCTGTCTTACCTTACTAGGTATCCCGGCCGGCTTGGTACCACCGCACTGAGCGAAACGTTGGTCGAAAGGGCTATGTAAATAGTTCGTGTTTTACGTCCAGTTCAGTGTAGCCGGCCTGGATTTTTTTATGGTATCTGACATGGTTGGCATACATCACCTACAACATCCATGATGTCAGCCCATAACACCGGGTGAACTAGGTTCCAAGTCAGTGCTTCTCTTCGGTCGTGCCGGCTACACTGAACTGGACGGAAAACACAAACTATTTACATAGCCGTTTCGATCGACGACGTTTCATTCAGTGCGGTGGTATAAACCCGGGTGGGTTAAACCCTACCACCTTGTAAGGTAAGAAGGGTAGAGACCTACCGTTTTACGTGGAATCAGAACCACGGTCAGCCTCCAACGGTCGAGCGGTCACCCATCCAAGTACATACCGGCCCAGCGTTGCTTAACCATCAATAGCGACAGTCGACTGTCTGCACCACTGAGCTATCGAGGCTGACAGAAATGCAGGTAAGCACTGACATGGCACCTAGCTCACCCGGCGTTATGGGCTGACATCACGCATGTTGTAGGTTACTGAGCCAACCGTGTCAGTTTTCATAAAAATAAAAAAAATTACATCTGATTTTACACCCACTATGCTACTACTCATATTAATGTGTTTATATGTGTAATAAAATGTTTTAGAGTCTATTGTTACGTCCCCTGTATATGTTATTTATAAGTATGTATGTTTATATATCATATATATTGTATATATTTATATATATATATGTATGTTTCTCCATTTATTTGTATTTGTGTTTTATTATCTGTTTAATTATATGTCTATATTTTATCATCCATCATTCATTTATTTCTTCTCTGCCACTCCACACTTTTTCATAATAACCCAAAGGTTGGCTGGGGGAGAACGCCTACGGTGTTAAGCTGTACCTTTTGCAAAAAACATTTCAAGTGCAATAAATATATTTTGATTTGATTTGATTTGATATTATCTCTCACTGTAGAAACGTCTGAAACGTCGAAAGGTTGGCTGGAAGAAATATATTCAAGGGTTGAGACAGTACTTGTACTCATGTAATTATTAAATATAGTCGCGGTATTCTGTGAACGATGTTTGTGGAGCAAAAACGAGCCAAACCCTATACCTCTACAATCGGGGTAAGCAGATTAGTCGGTGTTGTGCCGCAAGTACTCTTGTAAATTAAAACATCGACCACCACGTGCATCAATGTATTAGGACAAGATAACTATCAAGCAGCAAGAAAGGCACGAAGACCCACCTGCTGCATGACTCGGTGGAAGGACCGCGCCAAGGTGTACCGTGTGGGGCCGGTACTTTAAAAGAATAGCCCCACTGCATCTCTCCCCGTGTATGTCGTAAAAGGCGACTAAGGGATATGACTCCCTTCTTATATTACTAGGTGGTAGGGTTTAACCCGCCCGGGTTGGTACCACCGCACTGAATGAAAGGTCGGTCGAAACGGATATGTAAATAGTTTGTGTTTTCCGTCCAGTTCAGTGTAGCCGGCACGACCGAAGGGAAGGCTGACGTGGCACCAAGTTCATCCGGTGTTATGGGCTGACATCACGGATGTTGTAGGTGATGTAGCCATCCGTGTCAGTTTCAATAAAAAAAAAAAAAGGTGATAGGAGGCTATCCTGTCGCGCAGGGGATGGAGGAAAGGAGGAGGAGGGAGGGGAAGGGAGGGGGAGCGCCTGAATCAACTTCAAACCACCGCGATTCATATACATAAAAAAAAACGGCCAAGCGCGAGTCGAACTCGCGCACCGAGGGTTCCGTATCGCCACGTCATTGTCAGCGCCCCTCACGCCATAGATGGCATGAGGGGCCCGCTGACCATGCATTGCTTCATATTAGTTAAAATTCATAATTAGTTAAAATGCTTCATACTATTTTCGGGAGATGGCGCGCGCGCATACACTTTTTAGTTTCTTCTATGGGAATATTTTACTTTTTCTTATTTTTATTATTTGTTGTTATATCGGCCATAATAAGTAATAACACATATTCTTTGAAAATATCAACGGGCTACCTATTACGGTTCAAGAGATATAGCCCTCGGACGGACAGACAGACAGACAGACAGATATACGGCGTAGGCTTAGTAATAGGGTCCCGTGTAGGTCGTTCGTTCTAACCTGAGGCGTACAAATACATTCACGCATGACGGTGAGCATACAATTCTGCGAGTGTAGTAGTGCTCAGGCCATGTATTAGGTGCATGTCAAGCATGTGTATTAGAGAATGTGCGTACGGGTGTTCGCCTCAGGTTAGGTTGCTATACCGGTATGCTATACCGGATACGGAACCCTAAAAAACGATACGCAGTACTCGGAAGAGCTTTTTGACGAATTGTCTCATAAGCTTAATTTAAATAGTGCCCTATCAGTCAAAACTGAAAACATATCCCACAGGGCGAGTGTTCCAGCCCCGATGTGCGAAGTCCCAAATCACGTCGACCCGCGCCCGGGGCGCCGAACAAGGGACCGACGTGCGACGGGGACAAATTGGCGTCAATTATTCTAGTCAGGGCGAAATGTGACAATTGACATTCAAAGAACTGTCACCTTCGGTAAAGCCGGAATTATTCCTGAAATGTGTCTCGAGAATATATTTTTATCTTCCGTGCTGCGTTGTGAGACTTAGCCCAATTTTCTGACATAGAAGTGACAAGAATACCCGCGGCTTCGGGTGACTTTTTTTTTCCACAGCTCAGGCCGCCGATGACGTTGCGTTATGATTCATAGCCGCCTAAAAGAATCTTGAGAAGTGAAGGTGAACGGTGTAGCAGCTGGTGTAGGTATGCACGTAAATTTTTTCGTCAGAAAAAACTCATTGGTACACGCCGACCGGATTCGAACAGCGGACCTCTCGCATGAGAAGCCGATGCCCAAACCACTCGGCCATCGGCCGCAAGTCTAGACACATTGCGCGAACAAACCGCGCATTTACTGCGAGCCTCCTGGACAAATACGCCCCGATTACGAAAAATCGACAATAATTTGATAGATGCGTGCATGACTTGATGTCGTAGCGTGCGTCCAGACTATCGGAATTTGTTACAACGTGTGTTACCTTGCGGCAATGTGTGCGGCAAATTCTTGCATTGCATGGGTGCGTGTTACATTGCACCAGTATGTACGCGGCATAACAAATAAGTAATCAAGGCGCAGAGCAGTGTGAAGGTTAGTCGGTCGTCAACATCATAGCGGCTTTGCAATATTGAAACCGCGTGCACCAAACAAATTTAGTGTAGAATTTAGGAGAGTTTTTTTTATGTAATCCTGTATGGGTGGCTGAGTCGGAGGGGCCAAAGCGCATGCTCCGACCAGCCAATATCACCTCCGAGAAGGTAGGTGCCATACCGGAGACTTCCCTGGATTGCTGGCTATACTGGACTAGAGGAGAACACAGCCGAGGCTGCTATGCGGCCATCATACATCCAGTACGGTGGTAGCAACCCAGTCGGCGACAATTTGAGCCTACCACCTAGTAAGAAGCATGGGAAGGGACCTACAATTTTACACCGGTTCCGAACGGTGAAGTAGCAGGTGTAGGTATACACGTTAATTTTTTCGTCAGAAAAAACTCATTGGTACACGCCGACCGGATTCGAACCTCAGACCTCTCGCATGAGAAGCCCGCGCCCAAACCACTCGGCCTCCCGCCGCTTAGAAAGTGTGGGGGAAGGAGCGATGTGAGCGGCGGCCAATCGAACGCAGAGCTCTTGCGGCAGCGCGTGTCGGTTGACATGGTTACATTGCGTGCGCTAGCGCCACACACAATTACAATTGAGGGGTATAACTGCAAAACTTCTTGTGTCCACTATTTACCGAAAACGAGTTCTGTATGAGGTATATAGAGTGTGGAGCAAACGCAGTTTTGCAACACACCTTAATTTTTATTGGCGTTTCTTTAAGGACTTTTCATACTTTTGCACCTAACTTGCATATATTATTCGGTAGATAATTCGTACAGGAACATAATTTCACTCGCAACTCGTTTTCGGTTAACACGTTCACTGTCCAATGTATCACATATGATACATACGACACATTTTGTCCTTATTCCCACAAGCTCATGTATCAAATGTGATACATGGCCACCTGGACTTTACGTTGAAATATTTATACTGAGCTTGTAGTAAACGGTTACGAAATTGTAATGGGCGTATAAAGCATGTCCTAAATATTACAATGAGTTCAAACAACCGAGTGACATAAGAATTTTTTATTATGAATTTTTTTTTTACAAAAATGATTCTTTCCTTACTATACCAAACATAAGACAGTTTCTACTGTTACAAATAACTAAAGAAAAAATAAACTAACTACTAAAGTAGAAACCGGGTTGCTAGTGTGAAAAAAAAATGCAAGAATCAAACCTTGTTCACATATGATACATGAGCGTGTGGTTAAGTTTTTATTGTTCTACGCCCATGTATCATATATGCGCAAAAATATAATACAAAATATAAAAACATACAAAATGATGTTTTTTTATTTCACTCAAACTTATAAATAACATACTTATCTTACTTAATTTAATTCTACAAAAAAATTTTAGGCGTAGGGCATCAAAATTATACCTTTGTATGGGGACAGTGAACGTGTTAATAGTGGGCACAAGAAGTTTTACAGTTATACCCCTCAATTACTGGCAAAAAATAATACGAGTCGAGCTTTAGAAAAGACAATCAGGTTGTAGAGCGTCGTCCCTATCGCACAGAGACGTGCTAGTTCGTGCGACAGGAATGCCACTGTGCAACCGAATTGTCTCTTTCTAAAGCTCGACACACATAACTTGATACCGGGAACTGTACTTGGATCGGAGAGGCGCGCTAAATGTGGTCTGCAGGCCCAGTGATCGGTGGTAACAGGTAACCGCCGCAATTAGAGTAACCAAAGAATTTATCAAAACGTCTTGTGCTCTTTAAGCTGTTTTAAATAAAAAGTGCTCGCTCTGCAAAACGGATTTCCAAATGACTTATTGCTCCGTTTGCTGAAAGAAATTCGGTAGATGGAAAGAAAATAATGGAAGAAATCTTGATTCCAAGGCTGGACTTTTTAAAAGATTTTCCGTCGAAATGAAAACAGTTTTGACTGGCTCATTTCCATCTTTTATGATTTCGAAATCCAACGAAGGAGTTTTCCTAAGTCGTATATCCACGCTTTATTGGATTGCTAGGCTAATATGGAGAAGGATGTTCTTGTACATGTAATACTTCTTAGATCTCGGGCTGTATGAGAGGCTATAAGCTGGCACACGAACGAATTCATGAAACGGAAATTACAATTTCTGATAGCTATCTTATAGCGACAGTGCTAGAAATACTTTGGAGCTAAAGCTGATGTAATTTCCGTTTCATGAATTCGTCTGTGTACCAGACTATAGCAACTGGTACAACCCACGATCTAAGAAGTAATCTATGTAGTTATTTTACTGTGAGAGGCCGTTTATTTGTGTTACGGAATTTGCGACCTTAAAATACTTAAAATCTGGTCGCGCGGTGTAGGAGGCAGATAGGATAGCTTTGTGTCGTAATATTGGCACATCACCGTCTTAACAAGATGAAATTACAACCTGCATTAAATCCGCTGTTAGTGCAATAAAATACAGTTCTTTACGCGTTTAAGCGAATACAATAAACATATCAGTTTTATACAATACTTTCGATCATATGCGAAGTTTGTGAATTATATTCCAACCTAACAGGTGCCTATTCGCGATTCTCTTGAAGGACTCTGCTGGGCTGCACTTGGTGGGAAATATATGGGCATGCGTTCAAAAGCAATTATTAGGAACGTGGGAGCGATCTCCATACTATGGAGCTATATGCGCGCTTGGGCGCTGCAGCGGTAGAGAAAGTCATACAATCTTCCTGCTCCACGTTCGCCGGGGCATTAAGGCTAACATTTGAGATTAAGAGCTCGACGATAAGCTTCGGTTACATTGAATGTATTATTCAGAATACGATAAGCACTAGCAAACCGCATAGGCCGCGAGACGGCGGCCAGCGGCTACCGCATAATGCACAACACAATTAGTAAGACATCGACTATCTAAGACTTAAAAAAACTTTATATTATACTAGCTTTTGCCAGCGGCTTCGCTCGCGTGAATTTCGTATTTAAAAGAATAAAGTAAGTAAGCCCGCCACCGTACCTTTATTTCTCTGTGTCTCGTATAATAAAATGTGTTTGTAACAAGTTTCATCGAATTCAGATGATCGATGTAAGAGTTATTGAGGAACATACATACATGCACACAGAAAAAAATTCTAAGAATCATAATTTTGTTTTACTATCATCCATAGAGTCTACAAACGCAGTATTTCATAAAACAAAGTAACTTACTCCATGACCATCCCTTACAGATTTATTATTAGTAATGATATTGATTGATATATTGATATTATAGTATTGGATTTTTTATTACACTGCCATTATGCCATATGGAACGGTCTTCCGGTGAGTGTTCCCTAGCACCTATAACCAGGGGATCTTCAAAAAGCGTGTTAATAAATTAGACAACGACCATTTTGTTCGCCTTGTCGCTGGCATGGCGCCTCTCTGGGAGTGGTATCGCGAGGTGATATCGGCTGTGTCTAATCTTCTTTTGAACTTTTGGGAACAGCCACCTGTGACGGCTGTTCATAAAAAAATTGGACGAGAATAATTTTAAACGAAAAAAATTAAACTAATGTTAACTAAAAAGATAGAATTACCCTAATAAATAAATAAAAAACTAAATACTAACATATAAGATTACTGTAAGTAAAAAGAGTTATTATAATACTGTCAGGGATTCGTTTGATGACCCAAGTTTTATCTATGAGTCTGACCACTGTTTTCCCACTATGGAATTTTAACAATAGGATTTTTGTAATTTCAGATTTCCTGACTTATTAAATTCCTTTGTAATAACCTTATACTAAATTGTTATTGACTTTAAGAATCAAAATTGACGATGGCACACTTGACAAAATTGAACTTTGCAAAATTGACGTGATACCTACAATAGATCAGTAACGGGTAGGTAACGTAAAGAGGCAAAGTGGTCAGAGTCTTAAGTATTCGATATCGGATAGAACAAATTGTGACAAGGTTCGAGTGCAGTCTTACTACCATAACAGTACTCAATAAACAATAAACAACCTATCTAGGGATGAAAATATGTGACGTCTGCCGTCTGTTTGGGCACGTTAGTTTATCGCGAGAACGGCTAAACGAATGTTCATGCTATTATATCTATGCGATCTTAGTTTTACGGGTAGGTAGTCCTCAATATATGCTTGCGTCCTTGGACTCAATACTTAATAGGACAAGCCGAGCCAGCGGCGGCTACGGAATCCTAAAAAAACAATGATGTGACAATAACCCAGGCAAGCTCCAGGTCTAAAGTCCCGTTCCAGATCGAGTAGAGGCGGGCGCGAGAGCGGCAGATTGCAGCGCAATCGTTTTAGTTCTGGATCGAACTCTGGGGCGGCGGCGCGGAGGTGATAAGGCCAGGGCTTGATAATAATCTAATTTTCTGAAATCTTGTTTCTGGCAAGTTTGTTGGAAAATGCGGGAAAGACATGCGCACAGTGGTAATGAGGCATAATTAGGGTTTCGTATTCGTACGGATGCATATTACTAAACCTATGCCGTCTGTATAACACCCCTCTTTTTCGTCGGGGATTAAAAATGGTGTTCAGTTTCACTGCGACGAGTAATGCTGCGGCGATAGGTTGGATGCAAATTCCTCCGAGCAGCGTGTGTGAAGAACATTAAGTTAAGTACACACGTACGTGCTTGCTGGTCGTTTTTACGTTCATTCGAGCAAGTACGACTCATGCTCGACGTCCAACATCGAGCAAATGCTCGCATCGAACAAGATTGAACACTGCATAATTTTTGCTCGATGTTCGATGCGAGCCTGCCAGCATGCTTGTGCGTGTCTTCGAGAAAGTCAGTCGGTCCCACGAGCGGCGGAGGGTGGATACCCGCAAGACACAGCAACAAGTCGTCCATGGCTCGATACAATACGACGCACAGTGAGCATGTTAGTCGCATATGTCGAAAAAAACCAATGTGTGGATGCAACGTCGAACATGACTCACAGCAAGCATAACTCTATCAATTTTGCTCGTCGAGCATCTACGTACGTGTGGAGCTACCCTTATGGAGAGTTTTAGGGTGGTTTAGAGGCGACAGAGGTGTGTCAGAGCCGTGCCACGTGGAGATTCGTTGTTTCTATCTATCCTATTAGAAAACAGGCGTGAAATGAAATGAAACGAAGTGATATGAAATGAAGTGAAATGAAGTGAAGTGAAGACAAGTGAAGCAAAGCGAAGTGAAATGATGAATTTTATTTTTAGGTTTTTACTTCACACTTAATTCATATAGGTATAGTAGAAGTATACAATAATGTAACAAGGACACAATGATTACATTTAATGACCTACAAAAAGTCAACAAAACATTTATTTCTCAACATCTATTCACGGCTTGTAACCAAAGTTGTGACACCTCACATAACCGAACGTTTTCAGTAAATCCAAAGTACCTACCAATTTAGGCGCGGACGCAAAATTCGGTCCGAAAATGTTTGCGGTCTGTCACAGGGGACTAATTTGAATAAATCTAATTAAAAGTTTGCGAATCGTCTAAGCCCAAGGCTGTGGTTTCCATTTGCGAGGCTTATGGTAGTGTTAATTCTCTAGTTCCGATATAAATATTTACGAGTTTAAATGAACAGCAATTCAGTGAACCCACAAGGATTGGCGGAACGATAATAATATTCTGATACGAGACGATTGAAGGAAATTGAGTGTTTATATTATTATATTTCCAATCCAGGGAAGTCTCCGGTATGGCATCTACCTTCTCGGAGGTGATAATGGCTAGTCAGAGCATGTGCTTTGGTCCCCTGACTCAGCCACCCATACCGGATTACATTAAAAAAAATTTAGTACTGAGAAAGTACGTCGTGAGCTGGACTATTGTTTAAGGCCCTGTCAACCCGTATTCACCCATACTCCTCTTTCAAGGCGCCACTTTCGCTGGTTGGAGTAGGATGCAACTAAATCAATCAATTTTAGCGCAAGAGAAAATTAGTTTTTTATATTTTATTCCAAAACTGCGGATCGAAACAAAAAAGTAAAAAAGCTACGGATTTGGATATTTATATTCAACAAATAAAATATTTTTTTTCCAAAGCCTTAAATAATAAAAATAATAAAAAGTAAAAAAATCACGGGGGGTTCCCATAGAGGAAACTAAAAAGTGTATGCGCGCCATCTACCGAAAAGAGTATGATTTTTTTTAACTAGTCATGAATTTGAACCAATTTGAAGGATTTCATAAACACGCCATAGATGGCGTGAGTGGCGCTGACCATGACATGGCGATACTGAACCCTCGGTGCGCGAGTTCGACTCGCACTTGGCCGGTTTTTTTAGCCTTAATAAAATTCAGTTCCGTTTACCCAAAATATGTGACTCTCTTACAAACCGAATTGTTCCACGCCGAAATAAAGTTATGGTAGAAGGCTTACTTACTTTCTTCCTTTTAAATACGAACGGGTATTAACGGGTTTTAACGGGTAAAAGCTATAATAAATGAGTCTATAATAAATCAGTCTATAATAAATCCTCTTAAGCCTTGTATCATGCTGGTGTACATATAATAGCTTACGTATAATTACTTGCGCATCCTACTAGCATATTATCGTCAAAGCGGATGAGCCCAACGTAAGCGAGCGAGCGGCGACGTCCATACATCTAAACGTACATAAGTACCATCGCCAGGTTACGTGTCCGCATTTCCAACTTCCCCATTCAGGCTGACCACACAACGTACGCGAGCTAATCCGCCTAGGCCAGTAATACTCAAAGTGCGGCCCGCGGACCTAATTTTTTTTAATGGTAACGGACACCGTTGGCTACATCACCTACAACATCCGTGATGTCAGCCCACAACACCGGGTGAACTTGGTGCCACGTCAGTGCTTCCCTTCGGTCGTGCGGGCTACACTGAACTGGACGGAAAACACAAACTATTTACATAGCCGTTTCGACCGACCTATCATTCAGTGCGGTGGTAAAAAACCGGGCGGGTTAAACCCTACCACCTAGTAAAGAAGGGAGTCATATCCCTTAGTCGCCTTTTACGGCATACACGGGAAGAGCAGATGCAGTGGGGCTATTCTTTTAAAGTACCGGCCCCACATGGTACAAGCCTCATGCGGCCCGCCAAGCTTTTCTAAGTGGCCCATCCACCTGGCGTAGCTTCAAATCCTATGTAGTGTAACTAAGACGATTATTTCAAATTTCGCGAGAATAACGAGCGCACGCCTATAGACAACGAATAAACGAACGCATGCGCTGCCGCCTCCGCCACAGACCATCGCGCGAGTTGCACTGGTGAAGTTTGAACTCGATGTGCATGCGCGACGACGACGACGACGCGGCGCTGGCGGCCGCCCCTTATTTCAATTGACCCCGCCCGCGTTAACACCGCTCGCTCACGCTCACCGCCCGCAGTCCTCGTTTTATCATGCGCGTGCGTTTCGTCCGTCGCACTCGCGTTTGTTTTGATTTGGCTGTTAGATCAGACCTCACGCACTCTATGTACTTGAAACACACCTATACGCTCGCCCACGCTACTGCGCGCAGCTGCAAAGCAATTATCACTTTACATTCGATCGTTTAGGTACATTTTCGCACGCAGCGATCGGCGACGTGAAACATTAGGCCTATAACTATAACATATTGCCTATTAAAGCCGAAGGTATGGAACTTTTTCTATGGAGTGATTTATCTGTTAAAGTGACTATTATGTAATCTGTGGTTAGGTGTCCAGCGATACGAATAATTATTTGGCGAAACGTTGAAATTAAAAGTAAGCGTTTACGTATATTTAAATGGCGTTTAGCTTCAAAAATATAAACAACAGTTAAACTGTAATAGGTTGTTTTATTAACACCTAAATCAACAGATGTTGTGGCCCACGCCCACAGATAAACATGTGTAAATATGTGGCCCGTGAAAAAAAAAAATTGAGAATGGCTGGCCTAGGGGAAAGTTTGCTCGTTTCCCAACCGAGTAATTTAATTTCCATAAAACTGGGGAAAAGAGGCACCACTCAATACAGCGGATGGCCCATAAATAATGTTCTCCGTTCGCGCGGCATATGGGGGAGAGGGAATTTTGTTTGGGGCTATTCGCATTTTTTTTCCGATACTCTTTTCTTCGGGGCCAAATTCGTTAACTGGGTTGTATCACGCGAAAATGCGGAGGTCGCCTTTTCAGTATTAGTAGGCGTTTTGTTACCTTTTCCGATACGAGATATCTTGTCCCGTTTAGCAAAACAATCTCTTTATTATATTTTTAGGGTTTCGTAAACAAAAGTAAACAATATAACGGAACCCTTATTTATAAGATCACTTTGTTGTCCGTCAGCCTGTCCCTCTGTCAAGATTATTTTTTCAGGAACAAGTACATGTATGAAGTACATGTATGAAGGTGATAGGACCAAGAAAATGCAGGGTTGGGTCTGTATTGTTTTTTATTTAAGTCTTACATATTTGTTTGGAATAATTTTGTTCGTGTACCTTTGCAATCTAATTTTGTATTTTTTCTTGTATGTGTTTTTTGGTAATAAAGAATTTTGATACTAAGGTCTACCGGTCCCTAGGAGTTCTAAAAAAATCAAGGCAATCAAAATAATACGACCATTTATATCACATATTTTAATCCTTGGAAAGTTTTTTTTTTAACAAAAAGCGCGATATGTGGTTTCGAGTCAATCATAAGGTGTTTAACGACGCCCATGGACATTCGTCGTACGCGAGGGTTGCGAATGCCATGCCGGCCTGACAGGTGCCTATTCACGCCTCTCTTGAAGGACTGGAGACTATACTTGGGGGTGAAAATGTACGCAGGGAGATAAAATCAAAACCTACAGGGTACTTCCCGTTGGCCTAGAATCATAAAATTTTGCAAGAAGCAAGGTCTCACAGCACAAGTAAAGGAAAACATCCGAAATCCTTGTTCGGTTTATAAATATTTTTGTTTTGTTTTGTCTGTCACGACCACAGAGCACGGAACGCCCCCCGCCCGCGCCCCCTACTAGAGGCGCCCTGAGCGCGATTTCCTTACAACGGCGTTGAAGCCTGTAGGCGTGGCCTATGACTTTCATATGTGTGTTGTGCGTGTGCATTTGTTTTGTGCGTGTGCCTAACTTGCTCCTCTTTGTGTGTAGTGTCGATACTAACACACACACACACATACGAAGCGCTAGTAGCACTGCGTCCAGTTATTGGGTTTCAAATATTATCGCTTAGGGCGCCTCTAGTAGGGGGCGCGGGCGGGGGGCGTTCCGTGCTCTGTGGTCACGACCCTTGTTCTCGGGAAAGGGTACAGGTATCAAGTTGAAATGTATGTAAAATACTAAGACCCACGCTTCCTTGGAATATGCCATACTGGAGACTTATCTTTGGATTGCTGGCTATATGTGCTATAGTGGACTAGAGAAGAACACATCCGAGTCTAGTATGCGGCCATCTTACGTCGAGTGCGGTGGTACCAACCGAGTCGGCTACATTTGAATCTACCACCTAGCAAAGGGCAAGGGAATGGACCTACAGTTTAACACCGGTTCCGAACGGTGAAGCAGCAGATGTACACGTACATTTTTCCTATATACAGGATGGCGCAGTTATAGTGGTCCAAAAATTTTTATTAGATGGAGGACATCATGTTGACTCATTTAAAAAAAAACATTAGTTCCGCGAAAGTCAATAGTTTAGAAGTTATGATTTTTTTTAACTTTTTTTGAAATTTCTCTATTTTAGTCACATAAACCGCTCTAGTTGGATATCTATTCCACAAAATCGAATAAAATTTGGAATGGAAGTAGAGGAGACATGTAGCTAGTACGTAATGAATAGTTTTTGGATTTACTTCTAGACTGTACTGTTGCTATAGCCCTTTCAGTGAATTTTTGTTCAATTTACATTAAAACTGAGCAATTTTTGAAAAATCACGGTAAAAAAAAAAGTACTACCGGAGATTTGCCCATGCCCTTAAAAACTACCTATACATATTTGAATTATCCAGACCAAAAATTGTAGTGGTGTTACAATTGTAACATATTCAAAATTAACATCATTTGTACAAAGTCACTACAATAAAAAGTGACGATTACCTTAATTTTTAAAATCTTATTTTTTTTTAATATTACTAAACAGTTTTTTATGCGTAGATTAGCGCTGTTAGAGACAGGTTTGTGAATAATGTGAAATTGTAGTTGAACTAACCTTGTGAAAAAAATAAAATTTAAAAAATTCAGGTAATCGTCACTTTTTATTGTAGTGACTTTGAACAAATGATGTTAATTTTGAATATGTTACAATTGTAACACCACAAAAAATTTTGGTCTGGAAAATTGTGATATGTATAGGTAGTTTTTAAGGGTATAGGCAAATCTCCGGTAGTACTTTTTTTTTCACAGTGATTTTTAAAAAATTAATCAGTTTTAATGTAAACTGAACAAAAATTCACTAAAAGGGCTATAGCAACAGTACAGTCTAGGAGTAAACCTAAAAACTATTCATTACGTACTAGCTACATGTCTCCTCTACTTCCATATAAAAATTTATTTGATTTTGTGGAATATATATCCAACTAGAGCGGCTTATGTGACTAAAATAGAGAAATTTCAAAAAAAGTTTTACAAAATCATAACTTCTAAACTATTAATTTTCGCGGAACTAATGTTTTTTTTAATGAGTCAACATGATATCCTCCATCTAAAAAAAAAATTTGGACCACTATAACTGGGCCACCCTGTATATAGCATTCAGAAGGTGCCAGTATGTATGTATATGACACTCAAAGTGTTTGTTTCTCTTTAGCAGGATATATACGTAGGCTTTTAAATAGGTATTATACGACGGATGTAGTAGGATGTAAGATGGCCGCATAGCAGCCTCGGTTGTGTTCTCCTCTTGTCCAGTATAGCCAGCTATCCAGGGAAGTCTCCGGTATGGCACCTACATTCTCGGAGGTGATATTGGCTAGTCGGAGCATGCGCTTTGGCCCCTGCGACTCAGCCACCCATTACCGGATTACATAAAAAAAAAGAATTTTTGTTAGGACGGGTTCAAAAAATTCAAAATATCCGTACCTTTTTCGGTGATCTGAAAATGAATATTTTTTACTTCAACCCATTTCGTAAGAGGCCTTTTTACGTCGGAAATTTTCTAAAGTGGCGGCCTGGAACCCGATAAATAGCAGGACCTCACGCAGGCGGTCCTCTCACTACGTAAAATACAGTGGATCATTTCCAAGTATGTTATTATTTGCAATGTGGTAGTGCAAACCGCAAGTCCCTTCCTTTACTATTTCTAAGTGAAAGGGTAACGGATTTATACCAACTCACTGAATGAAGATCGGTCGAAACGGCTATGAAAATAGTACATGTTTTCCGTTCAGCGCATTTATACCTAGGCAGTTTATTGTTTATTGTTTATTATTTATTTAGCATCTATTGGCAGTACACTGCGCGGATTTGTCATATTTACATTGTAACATTCCGCCAGTTCGATTATCACAGCGAAGAAGAACTGACAAGAAACTTCACTGGAAACTTTCTCAATGTACACTTAGTCTACTTTGCAAAAATGTTTGCCACTGCCTAGACACGCATGTACTGATTTGTGACAGATGCAGCAGTCAGTCTCTGACGAAAGGAACTTACTCCAACCAAATAGAAGCGGGCGAGCAAGATAGCAAGCGTAGGAGTAAAGTAAGGGAGAATGACAGAAAACAACTTCACGGGAAATATGTAGGACTCAAGTTGCTCCCATGAATCCCTGCACAGGTCAGTGCACCCGGCACGATACTACGAAATTGGACGTGCTTGACACCTGATACCAAATCGGCTTATTTCGCGTGAATTTTTGTTCTATCTCGTTCTCTCTAGTTTTACTCTCATGCTCGCCATCTCGCTCTGACGCTTCTACGCTTCTAGTTGCGACACTAGCATGATGCAGTCCAGCTATCTGTCTGCGCTCTCTCTGTTTCGCGTTCGAAAAAATCTTCAATTGTCACGCAATTGTGACGAGGCAAACAAGGCGACACTTGAAACTGAGCTCCAGATCAGGTACTGCTCCGCATCCGTGTGTACCCGTCCGGAAAAAAGCTGCTTGGAAATTTTTATTTGCTCATTCTGTTTATACGAGGTGCGCCCCTTCGGGCGCGGGTGAGAGTTTTAACGCCCTTGTTTTAACGAGTTGGGCGCGTGCATATTTGAGTTACAGATTTGTCAATGCAACATTAGAAACGTATTATGTTTGTGTTGTGCGTGAAATAGCTTGTATATTTTTTCAGGCCTTGTCCATCATGCAATCAGCCTTTGCTATTTAGGTTAGTCATGCGAGTCGTATAGTTCCAGAACCCGCCAACTCCGTTTCGGACAATTTTACAGTAAGACGAAAAAACTAGACCTCAATAAATAGCCGCCCATACAAACTACAAGGGAGCTGGAAATAATGTTAATTTTTCTTTGCGATTCACTCTGGATTGGACGGTGTTAGGAACATAATGTGTTTACAGATAAGTGACAAATTTAATTCTTTATTTGAAACAGTTTATAACTAATATTTTTAGAGAAATGGATTTGGCGGGTTCTGGAACTATACAACTCATGCATAGAAATTCCACTGAGGACTGTTCCTTCATTGTAGACAGAGCTTCTCAGGCTATACTGTCTTGGTCCAAAATTTTGGGACAGTGCATTTAATCATTCTTGTTCGTCTGCATATACTTCTCCAACATCCCAAAGGTTAGATAGAATAGAATACCTCACGGCATTAAGCTCGCCTATTATGCCTAATTTGTATAAATTGGTGTTCAATAAAGAATATATACATATACATATACATACATATTTATCCCCTGTTAGGATTTTGATTGAGTGAGTAACTCAAGGACGAGTTTGTTTTAAATGTGTGTTATTTGTATTAAAACTGGTTATTTGATCTTAATAATATATAGGATGTTTCCATACGAACTGTCAAGATCATTGACTCGCCTTTAGGGCGCGGGGTACGGCCATGACAGCTAATCACCTCAAATAATCAGCTGTTTAGATACTCAGTGGCACGTTTTCATCGTTAGAACATACACATACTACGTTAAATTTATCGAAAACTATTGCTAAAACAAAATTTTTGCTTAACGTGTTCATTAGGGCGGGTATGTGTCATTCCAAAAATATTTGCAGTTAGTTTGTAAACATCTTATATACCTACATAAATATTATAAAAGTAATTTTGGTGTATTTTTCTTATATACATACATGAGTATATGTATGTAGGTATTGTATTTATCGTCATATAAATATGTACATGTTTGTAGTCTATTATATTACTTTTGAAATACTAGCTTTAATCCGCGGCTTCGCTTCACGTGATTTTTTGCTCACAGCTCAGGCCGCCGATGACGTAGCGTAGAGCCTAATACTATCTTGAGAAGCCACAGAATGTAACAGTGAAAACTTTATTTAAATCGATTAAATGGTTCTCGAGTTATAACTATATTCATATAGTGAGCATATTATCGAGTTTCGTCATGTTTGATGTTTTTTTTTTTTTTTTTTTTTTTTTTATGGAACCTGACACGGTTGGCTACATCACCTACAACATCCGTAATGTCAGCCCATAACACCGGGTGAGCTTGGTGCCACGTCAGTGCTTCCCTTCGTTCGCGCCGGCTACACTGAACTGGACGGAAAACACAAACTATTTACATAGCCGTTTCGACCGACCTTTCATTCAGTGCGGTGGTACCAACCCGGGCGGGTTAAACCCTACCACCTAGTAATATAAGAAGGGGGTCATATCCCTTAGTCGCCTTTTACGACATACGCGGGGAGAGATGCAGTGGGGCTATTCTTTTAAAGTACCAGCCCCACACGGTACAATTACAAACTTATACATTTTAGAAAGAAGTAAAATTATTAAGCTGTTTTGAATGAATAATTGTTTTTTTTTTACCTTTTAAAACACCTTATCAAATACTGTAATTGTAGAACGCTAAAACTAAACAAGATTATTATTTTTCCGTATGAACGGTCTGCCTCTAAGAGCATTAGTGTTTTGATAATTAAAATTACTTTATCTACTTCGTTAAAGAGTTTTGGCAGTAAAATTTAATACGCAGTTTAAGGCAGGTCGTAGTAATATGATTACGGACCGCGTCTTATTAAAGAGAAGTTTTTTTTATATAAAAAGTAGGGCGGAAAGCACTTCGCTACTCTCCGGCTCGTTCGTAGCCTGTTCGGTCACAGTGTAACAGTGTTTTCACTGGCTCTAAGAGCCTGGTTTCTTGTAAACATTTATGCGTTTTCAATAACCGTGTATACTTCAAATCAAATCAAATCATATCTATTTATTTGCACACATTAAACAACCAGCATTAAAATCGCGATCTTGAGGCATCGTCATTTTGCATTCAAACTCTTAAATAATAAATATATTGTATTCTCATTAATGGTCACAGTAACAGCAATTTTTACATTTCATTGAATTTTTTCTTACAAATTAAATTAATATAAATTGAAATAATTTGAGTCATAATGTTTTTCCTTCTAGCCAGGTATTCTTCAGCTGCAATTTAAATATTTTTTATGTTCTTATTGTCTCTCATAGTGTATGTATGTATGCATGTATGTACCATGTATAATGTATATTGTATGTACACACTTTTGGTAGTTCATTAAAAATATGTATATTATTATTGAAAAAAATAGGCCCACTACACTTTTTCCGTGCACGTCATAAACGGCGACTTTAAGGACAAACTGGTAGAAATTTTTGTTTGTGTGAAAACTGATTTTCTCTTGGATGAAAGCTATCCTGTATCGCTGTGTTTTTGTGTGCAATAAAGCATTTCTATTCTATTCTAGTCTATCTAGCTAGACAAACAAAAAAATATCTAAATACAAAATTACGAGCTTTCAGATCCAGAAATAATCTGTCGTCTCAGTGGACTCGTTGAAGGTAATCACTAATGCGGCTCTATACTATGTTTCCTTCACCACGTTGTTACGGTGACTTCCGGAGCTCAGAGGGGCGGTGGGGTGAAGCAGAGGGGGCAGGAGCGAGGGAGTAAAGCAGGGTGAGCGTACAGTGAGTAAAATATCTATCACCGAATTTTTTTATTTACTACAGTGAAAATTTAAGTCCGCCTTTTATCACTTTTTGTGCAGTAAAGTATATTTTCATTTGAAAATGGTTGTTAATATTGTATTGTAAGTGAACGAATTTGTGAAAATTTTCGAATAGGTTATAGTGATTGAGTATTTTTTTTTTATTGATAAATGGTAAAAATTTATATTTACAAAGCCAGCCTTGCATGGCCCTATACTAGGAGCGTTTCATGAGAAGGCTGTATTGTACGCCCATTCAGGCATTTTGCATGTTCAGAAAACCAAGGAAGACACTCTGCAAAAAAAAAAAACAATAAAGATTTTGATTTGATTTGATTTATTGTATTGTTTATTGATCATTCATATGGCAGTTAGACTGAACTCGAACTTGCCACAATTTGTTCTATCCGATCGGGACATAACTCAAAGAAAGTGAAAAGACACGAAAATACAACGGAAGTTGCAACTCTCCTCATTGGCTCGGCAGCGCGTATTGTTGCCCTGAGTGCCATATATGAGAATCTTTTGAAGTCGTACCCTTGTTGTCGTTCGAACTCGTTCTCCGCGCTTAAGCCCACTCTATTGAGGGCCTTTTGCGCGTCCTACGGCCTTACTCCAACCAGCCGAGTTCTTCCAGGAGGCGGCACACTCTCTTTGGATCTCGGCACGCCTCTCGAAGTGTAGTCGGACCTCCCAGCTCCTTCGCCCTTAGGTCTGTCACCTCCTCGCACTCTAATAGCACGTGGGTGGGTGTCCGTCCGCCCGCAGGTATGCTCTGCACAGTGGACTATCCGTTACTCCAATTACATAGAGGTGTCTGTTAAGTATACAGTGACCAGTAAGCATATCTATCACTATACGTAATTTTGCTCTATGGACACGGAACAGTGAGACGGAGGTCTGGCTTCGCCATCGCCTCACTCGCCTGTCTGCAGTCGCCGCCCGCCGCCCATCTGTCTATATGTAGCTGATACGTACGTTTGTGGATAAAACTTTTCAGTTGGTTGTGTGGCAGTGGTACTAAAGGTTCTGGTACTTCAGGTACGCTGCTGGATCCCCTCTTAGCGAGTTCATCGGCGGCATCATTCCTCCGGGATCCGCTGTGTCTTTTTCGACTGCAGCGTTACCTTGTTTCTTGTAGCAATGGCCTTCAGCGCGAGGTGACATGTCATGCTGCCGGATTAGCCCTGAGCTCATTATACTGCCGTTCAGCGCCGAGTATCGAGGCGCTGTCCGACAGTATCTTGATACTGTATCCCTCCATATTCCGCTAGGCCACTATTGTAGCTGCCTCAATGATCCCGACACATTCTGCCTAGAATATTGAGTTATGTTGTCCAAGGTATGGTACCTGTTAATGTTTAGGTCCAGGGAGTGCGCCGCAGCTCCTGTGCCTGTATTTGTCTTGGAGCCATCGGTATAAATGCGTAGCTCCTCTGACTGGTCTTTGGCCTCTCCAAGCCAGGTTGATGGTGTATGATCTCTCAAATACGTACAGTTTGGGTATGCGGTCACAGCAGGCCGCCAATAGCGGTATCTCTGCTGTTAACTCCTGAAGAAGCTTTGTGTGTGGCAGTGTATCATTTGTGTGCCAGAGTCCCAGAGTTCTGAGTCTCACCGCCGCTGACGCAATCTCCTGTTGTACGTACAGATATAGCGGTACTACAGATAATATTACCTCCATGGCTGCAGTCGGTGTTGTGCGCATGCATCCTGTTGTTGCAACGTATACTAGTCTTTGGAGTCGCTGTAGCTTCTCGACTCCTATGTCCAGCTTTGTTCTGGGCCACCGGACTACCGCACCATATGTTACCGTAGGTCTGATGATTGCTGTGTATAGCCAGAGAGATCATTTCATTTCATTTCATTACATTTCATTTCAATTCTTATTCGCCTGCATATACTTCTCCCACATCCCAAAGGTTAGTTGGAATAGAATGCCTTACGGCATTACGTTCGCTTATTGTGCCCAATTCGTACACATTCATCATCATCATCATCATCAGCCTGTACACATTGGTGTTCAATAAAGAATATATTATTATTTATTTATTCATTCACATTTTGTCTCAGTGTAAGATTGAGCGGAGAAGTAGCGGTTGCGGGGAGGGACGAGGTCTATTTCCGCTGTGAGAAGCTACGTAAATAATGTTGTGTACTTTACAGCCAATTTTGAACTACGCCTAAAATACGATCTTCTTAGACAATCCATTTTCCTAAGCAAAAAAGAAGTTTTTTATTTAATATTCAATGTAATAATTTAATTTGTTTTTCATCATACTCTACTGCACGTTTTTATAAATTATTTTATAAGTTGCGCAATTTTATTTTTAATTTCTTTCGTATGTCTAGGGATATGTGATGTAAGTTTACAATTTTCTATGGGTCTAATGCAAAGCCGACCTTCTTATATATCATTAAAAAAAATTTTTTTTATTGAACTTTACTTTCTTGACACATCAGCCCTTTTAGTGAACTAACGTTTGGTCGTGTCCGAAACACTGAACTCGCCGGAAAACACGATTTTTTTACAGCTGCTTCGACCTACGTTTCATTCATCTAGCCAGTCAGTCTTATATCCAGTAATTATCCGGTCCCACACGGTAATATTTCTTTAATTACATTCACGGGAGTTTAAACCGAGCATAAGAAGTACATTATGTCTCAATGGGCTTTCAACTTGTATAATTTCTTTCAACAGTGTGAGAAAATTTTAATAAAATATAAGGACAATTATTTCCTTAAAATGTCTGTCTTCTTTCTTTCTTCTTTTTTAGGTTTCCGTATCCCGTACGGAAGCCTATTACTAAGCCTACGCCGTCTGTCTGTCTGTCTATCTGTCTGTCCGTCCGTCGTCGTAATAGGTAGCCCGTTTAAATTTTCACAGAATATATGTTGTTATGGCGGATATAACAAAAAATAATAAAAAATAGAAAAAGTAAAAAATTAAAGGGGGTTCCCATACAAGAAACGTGTTTTTTTTCAATGTTTTTTTTTGGTGCGGAAACCTCGGTGCGCGATTCCGACTCGCACTTGGCCGGTTTTTTTTAAATAGTGGCAACCAAATGAATAGTAGATTCATTTATTACTGCCAGTATCTAGTGACGTATGTCTTCTTTTATAATGGCCGACTGTACGAGTCTATTGAGGTCTCTGACATGGCAATTCATCAAAATCGGCCTGATCGGAAATGTTGTATTCCTAAAATAGGATAAAAATAAACCAGCCAGTTGCAGTTCTATATAGCTTAAAATGACTATCGTGCCACGCCATCATTAAATTCACTACAGTAAATCACTTTTATTGAAATACGATAAGGATAATATATACAATTATGTACAATAATTTTTATTGCATTTACGATATGTTAAAAGTTGTGTAAACGCACCTAATGATTAATGTTATTTGTGCTCGTATAATTCTACGTCTTTTTATGTAATCCGATATGGGCGGCTGAGTCAAAGGGCCCAGAGAACATGCTCCGACCAGCCAATATCATGACGTATAGTATACGTCATGATATTGGCTGGTCGGATACGTCGTATACCATAAATACCACACACGTTGTATCCCGACAATCAGGGTAAGCAGAGTAATCGGTGTTGTGCTGCGAGAACTCTGGACAATTGTAAAACAACATCGACCACTACGCTTAGCAAAGTATTCGGATAAGGTAACTATCAAGCAGCAAGAAAGGCACAAAGACCCACCTGCTGCACGAATCGGTGGAAGGACCGGGCTAAGGTGAGAGATGGCCTGCCTGTCGCCCTTTAGCACGGCATCTCGTCCTTATCCCTTAGTCGCCTTTTACGACATGCACGTGGAGGGACGCAGTGGGGCTATTCTTTTTAAGTACCGGCCTCACACAGTATCATCTCCAATATCATCATCAGCCAATATCATCTCCGAGAAGGTAGGTGCCATACCGAAGAATTCTCTGGGTTGTTGGCTATACTGGACTAGAAGAGAACACAACCGAGGTTGCTATGCGGCCATCTTACATCCAGTACGGTGGTATCAATCCAGTCGGCTACCATTTGGGCCTACCACCTAGTAAGGGGCAAAGGAAGGGAGCTACCATATTATTTCTCTATGGGAGCTACAGTTTTACGCATGTTCCGAACGGTGAAGCAACAGGTGTAGGTATGCACGTAATTTTTTTCGTCAGAAAAAACTCATTGGTACACGCCGACCGGATTCGAACCTCGGACCTCTTGCATGAGGAGCCGATGCCCCAACCACTCGGCCACCCGCCGCTTTATCAATAAACAATAAATAATAAACCCTTAGTAGTCTCTAGTACTCGTTTATTAAAATTTCGGCTGCTTATTTTCATTGTAAAATCGGCGTTATAGATTCGATTCCCGGCAACGGAAAATATCTCATACAACCACAGCAATGATTTAAAGCACGGTCATTGGTTCGCAAAATCGACTCCCGGCTAAGGTTCCGCCAGTAAATTTCCGGACATCTTAATCCGGAAGAGGTTTTGTTTTCCTCAATTTATAGCCGAGTACAACCTTTTGAGCTTCCGGAACTCCCCATGGAGCTGCGAATATTTTTCTGGTAGACCTGGACTCATACATAATATTGAAGATACTAATGCAAGTACACACACAATAAACTTACGATTTGGAATGATTGCTTCCAGTCAAACTCATCACAACTAAGTCATCCGTAATTCGTCGATGCACCTAATTAGTCGATATTGTACACCAGATGGCTATGAAACAGAAGACGAAAGAATTATATGTCTTCTAAATAGTTACACATACAAAACAATTTTTGTAAATAAAAAACAACAAAGACAAGAAAGAGATAAAAGGGACCAGGCACAACTAAGCTCAAGTAACCATGGGTCGGACACGTCGTGCCCTACACTGACGGGAGTGGACAGGAAAATGGAGTGTGGAAAATCATGAGCCAGGTAGGACGACGAAATCAATTTATGTCGACAGAAAGCAGTGGTTCCGAAAGGCCGAAGGTCAGACGTATGTATGTATAGGATTTAATTGTATTAACAGTGTAGGCTAGACTTAAAATCAGCGGCCCTTGTGACACTCAAAAGTGGCAATATGCTGCGCCTACGCCCTTTGAAATTGTCCTGTATGTTGTTGTGTGTTAATGTTTTATAATTTAATACTACACTTCAATTGAATAAATCACTATTCTATTCTTCTATTCTTTTCTATGTCCAGCAGTGGACGCTTACACGCTAACAACATTTCATCGGCCAAGTCTAGCAGTTATCTAACTCTACGTCGTAATTCTCAAGCTAACCGCAGTAGACTGCGGCAGTAGCATTCATTAAAATCTATGTCGCTGTAAGTCTCTGTCGAGATCGCGTCTCTGCACGGTTGAAACTATTCTCTCGTGGACACGCCGCAAGCCGAACTGACGCTTTGTTTGTTTTGTTAGGTACCGGCACTTTATCTTGGCTTCTCCGAAACACTCTACGGCTAACTAATACTCTCACAACAAGATACAGACATCCGCTCTCACATCATCCAAATGAACTGGCAACTCAACCTGCAATAGAGAGGCGTCTTCGGAGAAAACATCTAAATTCTAAACGTAGAATAGCAGGAAGGAAATGAAGGAACTTGACTCACTGGAGAAATAATATTTCTGAAACCCATGTCTACAATAAAATTTTATTTTTAGTTCTGTTGTATATATTACAAGCTGCGCCCGCGGCTCCGCCCGCTCTCATATTTCACTTCACTGCTAACCTCATAAGCTATTTAGCGTGATAGTAAGTAGCCTATAGTTGATGGGAAGAATCAAGCTATCCGTAGAATTTTGTTTTATTAAAATCGGTTCAGTAGTTCTCGAGTTATAAGCGGACAGACAGACAGACAGAAAGCAGACGTTGGATTTTATTATAGGTAAGGATAAGGATGTATCATATATCGGTCTAAGAAAAATCTATATTAAGGTCTGCTTCTTAACAAGGAGATCAAATTGACATTTCCTGGGTTCCATATTTCATGGGTACATTTCCAGGTTCGAATTCTGGCCGGCCTGTATTTTTTCCAATGATTTTCGCGCTGCATTTTTTCTAATTAAAAATATATATAAAGCGAGTACGTGCTTAGTACTAACCGTGGATGGTGTTTTTGGTATTTCTGGCTAGTGATGTTGTGAACGAATAAAATGAATCGAAAATATTTTTCGAATATTTACCACAGTATAAAAATTGTTTAGGCATATTTTCATAGTATATTAATGCTTCCAACATCTTCTTACTTTTTCTCCGATAATTTGAAAAGTACTTTTTAAATATTTTCTTTTTTCAATAGTTGTCCGTCCGATTTGACACTTCTGTTGCTTATCACGAATTGTTTTTCCTTTGCATTGTACCTACATAAAACATTAATTATTCATACTAATAACAAAAGCACAAGTTCGAATTTTATTAATGTTACACAACGTAACGTGATATACACAAATAAAACAATTCTTTAAACAATTTCGACACAAAATAACCAAAATAACATGTCTGGAAAATAACTGGCACCATTATATATAAACTTCACATTTAATTTCGTTCCTGTCATATTGCTATCTCGAATTAAAATACAGACTTTACTCTAGTACAAGGTAACCAATTAGCCAGAGGCATTGACTTAAAAAAACTTATAGACAGATAATCAGCTATTCCCTGCGTATCCATCTTACAGACGCCATTTGATAGGACAGACGCCCTATCATTATTAGGCTATGGGCGGGCAGCTGTCATTCGGTTTGGGTGTATGGAGTATATTATAGTGAAAAAATATGGCCAGAGGTATATAATATAGACCATAGAGAGCCAGTTTCCAGTTGCCAGGACAAGTTAAAAAAAAAACATGGTACTCAATGAAATAAACTACACATTTGCGCCAACATTCACCACCAACTTGGTAGAGTAGAGTCTGTCGATATGATAAATGGTGTTTATAAGCATTCATTAAGGAAATAAGTATTAAATTAAGTGGCATAATTTACGCGTGACCCTGCAGTCTAACTACAAGTTTGGAATGACTGGGAACGGCAGAAATGCGAGTGAAATAGCGGTAGAAATTATGTTGACTTATTGCATTGCTGAATAGTAAGCGCGTTCTTGGTTCTGTTTTAACTCTAGGGTTTCAATTTCAGTCCCCTGGGGTCCATTTCCTGCCTATTAAAGTTGAAAAACGACAATTCCAAAAACCTTAAACTTTATCTTTCTCTCTCTCTTGCTCTGTCTTTCTCTCGCTTTCTCGCTCTCCCTCTTTTCCACCTTCACAATTTATTCTTCTCCTTCTCTCCCTCTATCTCCTCTATCCCTCTACGATCATCCCTTTTACTCTCCATATTTTGACCTTTACTTACCGTCTCACCAGCCTCCGTATAGCCTCTTATCCCTTCTCTCCCATCACCACTCCAATTCTCGCCATCCCTACGTACCTCTATTCTTCCTATCTATCCCTCATTCTGTCTCCCTACGTCCCTCCTCGATCATTCTGTGGAGAATTATTATTCTATAAATATTCTCTCTATTCCACTTATTCTCTTCCGACATTTAAGATGTATTGTAGGTCGAACAAGAGTCGCATGAGCGACCTCTCTAATCTGACCCAGCTGACAAAGTTGCACATGTGGGCCAAACTAGAGAATTCCTTAAAGCCGAGGCATTAACTACTTCGCTCGCGTTGGCGCCGTAGCAAGAATGTTGATGTTGAACTCGGTCTCTGCTCGCATGTGGACAGACTGCGGACACCGAGTTTACTGTCATATGTCATCGATATGTACGAGTATCTTAAGAGATTTTTTTAGATTTCTTTATACAATTCTGTCCGCTCGTCGTCTTCTTCGCTTCTTTTATCCGCATCATTGCGCATTGACACTTTTGCGCACATATGCCCGATCTGGTACAGGTATGTGCGTTTAGGGCAACCCTTCCCGACTCTTCCACTTACATTTTCTCCATAAATTTATTTCGTTAGTCTCTTACCATCAATTCTTCCAAAATGACAGAACCACCAAATTCATATTATTATATTAAATCTTGAACCTTGCATTAAGACAATGTTTCGCAAAATTGATTTATTTGACCAATTATTGCATTTGGATACAATAAAATGACACTAAATATACGTTAAGTGTGCGAGCTAAATAACTTTGTTTAACACGGTTTTATTAAAAATGTAATAAACTTTGACATACAGCCCAGAGTTTTCAGTCGAATCGCCTTGGTTTGACTGATGTTGTGCAATCAAAAGTTTTCACAGTGAGTGAACCCGCTGCTCTCGAAAATTCAACTTATTTTCATGCAAAACAAAGTTGATCTTTTCAGAGAGCTCGTGTAAAAACACGTCCCACATTAGGGGAGACCAAACGAATTGCACTGAAAATACTTGCTCTTCGCACAAACTAAATACTTATAAAACAAATCGGTCAAGCGCGAGTTTTACTCTTGTACAGAGGGTTCCGTAGATCCACTATACCATACCCGTCAAAAAACCATATCCGTCTATATTTTGTATCTGCCATACCAAACTGCCTGTCGTTTGAGTAGCGTAAACATAATTGATTGTTAGCACTTTTCATGTATGGGGACCCCCTTATTTTATACTTTTTGCTTGTTTCGTTACCTATTTGTTGGCATAATATCATCCATAATAAATAACGCATATTCTGTGAAAATTTCTACCGGCTACATATTACGGTTCAAAAGATACACCTTATGACGGACGGACCGACAGACAGACAGGCAGACGGACAGACATACAGACTTTGTGGGCTTAGTACTAGGCTTCCGCATGGATACAGAAACCTAAAAACTTCTGCGAAATTTCTCCAGCGAGTTCTTCTTCGTGGGTGTAACCGAACCGGATATAAAAATAAATAAATAACTTTTCAAAAACAAGCTTTTATTTAACCCATGGTATTAAAACGAATAAAATAAGTTTAGGTTTTCGATTTGTTTTCAAAAAGCGTGTTGATATTATTGGTAAAACCAGATTGGTGATTATTAGTGTCACCAGGACCAAAAGTTGCACACAATTTCAGCTCGATCGTTTATTGTATTTATTGTCGTCCGTCCGTCCCGGGACCGGAACCGTCCGTCCGTCCGTCCGTCCGTCCGTCCGTCCGTCCGTCCGTCCGTCCGTCCGTCCGTCCGTCCGTCCGTTCGTCCGTCCGTCCGTCCGTCCGTCCGTCCGTCCGTCCGTCTGTCTGTCTGTCTGTCTGTCTGTCTGCCTGTCTGTCTGTTTATTAATAGTCCAAAGAGCGACTTTTTTTTATGGAAACTGACACGGTAGCCAACATCACCTACAATATGCGTGATGTCAGCCCATAACACCGGGTGAACTAGCCCATGCCAGTGCTTCCCTTCGATCGTGCCGGCTACACTGAACTGGACGGAAAACACACAACAGAACTATTTACATAGCCGTTTCGACCGGCGACGACGTTTCGACTTGGCCCGCATAGTGGCTGGCGGTTACAGTTTGTTTGACTAAATGAATTTCAGTCTACTTGTGAATGCGCAATCACGCGCGCAGTAACTCAGCCGGAGCGGTGCGGAGGCGGCGTGGCGGGGGCGGGGCACTTCTGTTTGCTTGTTGCTGCCGATAGAGGCGCTGCAGGCGGACGGCGTTGTACTTCATCAACTTTATGTCGGGTAGTTTAGTTTCTCATTGAGCAGCCTGAACACTTCGGTCATATATTTTCATGGTTGTTTTTTTATACACGGTGTTGCAGTTGCTCCCGTAATATTTTTAACTGACATAAGGGGCTTATTCTATATGTGAAATTAAACACCTTCTGTGAAGAAAAAAAAATTGTTTAAACCAAAAAAAATATTTTAAAAACTATTACAAATTTTAAATACTTATTCTCAAAATGTATAGAAAAAAAAAAGTTTTTTCTTCAAATAAAAAAGTCGTAGAACAAAAGTTGTTCTATTTCACGTACAGAATCACCCCCTTTCGGGTTTTACGGTTGGGGTTGCAACACCGTGTATAAAGCGCGACATGTCTAAAGAAGCCCATGGACTTTCAGTCGTACGCGGGGGTTGCGAATGCCACGACGCGCCGGGCCGACGACGGCCATCACCTGAGCTATCGAAGACTGTGGCTGAGGGCGAAAACTAATGCGCCCAATAAGCGCAATATAATAACGAATGCGCTAAATAAGCGCTATATAATAACTAGGTAATGCCCTAAATAACAGCTATATAATAACTAATGCGCCAAATAAGCGCAATATAATAACGAATGCGCTAAATAAGCGCTATATAATAACTAGGTAATGCCCTAAATAAGAGTTATATAATAACTAATGCGCCAAATAAGCGCAATATAATAAAGAATGCGCTAAATAAGCGCTATATAATAACTAGGTAATGCCCTAAATAAGAGCTATATAATAACTAATGCGCCAAATAAGCGCAATATAATAACGAATGCGCTAAATAAGCGCTATATAATAACTAGGTAATGCCCTAAATAAGAGCTATATAATAACTAATGCGCCAAATAAGCGCAATATAATAACGAATGCGCTAAATAAGCGCTATATAATAACTAGGTAATGCCCTAAATAAGAGCTATATAATAACTAATGCGCCAAATAAGCGCAATATAATAACGAATGCGCTAAATAAGCGCTATATAATAACTAGGTAATGCCGTAAATAAGAGCTATATAATAACTAATGCGCCAAATAAGCGCAATATAATAACGAATGCGCTAAATAAGCGCTATATAATAACTAGGTAATGCCCTAAATAAGAGCTATATAATAACTAGGTAATGCCCTGAATAAGAGCTATATAATAACTAATGCGCCAAATAAGCGCAATATAATAACGAATGCGCTAAATAAGCGCTATATAATAACTAGGTAATGCCCTAAATAAGAGCTATAAAATAACTAATGCGCCAAATAAGCGCAATATAATAACGAATGCGCTAAATAAGCGCTATATAATAACTAGGTAATGCCCTAAATAAGAGCTATATAATAACTAATGCGCCAAATAAGCGCAATATAATAACTAATGCGCTAAATAAGCGCTATATTATAACTAGGTAATGCCCTAAATAAGAGCTATATAATAACTAATGCGCCAAATAAGCGCAATATAATAACTAATGCGCTAAATAAGCGCTATATTATAACTAATGGGCTAAATAAGCGCTATGTAAAGAGTTTGATAGGTCGAGAACCCGAGTAGCAACATTTTTAGTACTGCATGTAAAACTGCAGCTAATTCGTTAATCGGCAGTGATATCTACAGGTGCCGGCACGAGTTTCAGCGCTCTCGGCGATAACGGTGGGGGTGACGAAAGGGTAGCACTGACACTGCACCTAGATCACCATGGTGCAATGGCCTGACATCGATGCATTAATGTAGCCAACAGCTCAGTGTACTAAAGTTTCCATTTATTTTGTATTAATTTTTTTATTGAAAGCTCGACATAATATGGCGCCGAGCCACCCGACGAGCCAACGACGCCCATGGACATTCGGTAGTATGCGGGGGTTGCGAATACCATGCCGGCCTGACAGGCACCCATTCACGCCCCTCTTGAAGGATCTGGGACTGTACTTTGGAGGAAATATATGGGAAGGGAGAGCGTTCCAGAGTTTACCTTTTATGTAGAGAAAAGTTCTGCAGAACCGATTGGGACGCGCCCGCTGTAGGTCCAGCGTGTAGGTATGCAATCACTGCCCAGTGCGCGTGGTGCGGAGGTGGAAAGGGGACGGCGGGACTGGCAACATGGCAATAGTTCTCTCTCGCTAGTTTCAATCTGATTCGCTAACTGCACGTAAAGTGTCGGACGCAATCTACAGAAAGGTTGGGAGTTCGCCCATGTCGAGCTTGCAGACTGTTGGGCCAGCGTGCCCAGTTTGGAATTATAAATTAGTAAATGGAGCACGGATAGTTTTGCAAAAGTTCTGCAACAGAAACACAGGTCATGCTTTGAAACGTTTAGATAAGAAACGGGAATTGCCCTGTCACACGAATGGTTGAATAAAAAGGCCAAGTGCGAGTATGACGCGCGCAGGGTTTCGTACCACTTTTTTTTTTGTGGAAACTGACACGGTTGGCTGCATCACCTACAACATCCGTGATGTCAGCCCATAACACCGGGTGAACTTGGTGCCACGTAAGTGCTTCCCTTCGGTCGTGCCGGCTACACTGAACTGGACGGAAAACACAAACTATTTACATAGCCGTTTCGGCCGACCTTTCATTCAGTGCGGTGGTACCAACCCGGGCGGGTTAAACCCTACCACCTAGTAAGATTAGGAGGGAAGGCACTTACAATTTTACGAGGAATCCGAACCTCGGTCAGCCTCCAACGGTCAGCGGTCACCCATCCAAGTACTGACCGCACCCAGGGTTGCTTAACATTCAATAGCGACAGTTGACTGTTTGCACCACTGAGCTATCGAGGCTGACAATAATGAAAACTTAGTATGTAAGTTATATTTAAAAAAAGCTCTGTAAGGTTTCTTACCCGGTTCTTCCTTATAGATTGCACTACTGAACGGGACATCATAAAAAATGATGACGAACTGATACTGAATATGCATACGTCTCAATGAAATATTGTTATTGTTGTGTGTTCTTTATGGCGAAATAAATATCTGAATCTGAATCTGAATCAATACAAACTGACTAATACAATATAAAAAAAAATATACCTAAATAAAACAACACAAACTTACTAAGAATATAATAAATCCTCTTCAAGCCCTGAGCACAAAGGGGGCATGGTGCCAAGGACGGACGCGGCGTTACCTCGTTGGACGGCCATGTGTGCCACAGGTACATATTCTGTAGAGCTACTTATTACTTATTGCTTAATACTTGTTAGAATACCCGCCATAACAACACATTTATTCTGCGAAAATTTCAACCGGCTACCTATTACGGTCCAAACTATACAGGCATAGGACGTACGGACAGACATACAGACAGACAGACAGATAGCGTAGGATTAGAAATAGGTAATAATAAAAAAACGTTCGTCACTTCAACTCTTGTAAAATTATAATCGGTATAGTTTTTGTTTTCGTGCAATTTTTTAATAAAAATATTATTAAAACGAACTAAATAGTAAAATACTTAAAATGAATAGCCCCATTGCATCTCTCCCCGTGCATGTCGTAAAAGGCGACTAAGTGATAAGGACAGGGTGCCGTGTCAAAGGGCGACAGTGTAGCCACCACCTCGGCACGGTCCTTCCACCGAGTCATGCAGCAGGCGGGTCTTCGTGCCTTTAGTTATCTTGTCCCGATACAATGTTAAACGTGGTGGTCGGTGTTGTGCTGTAATTGACAAAAGTACTTTCAGCACAACGCCGATTACTCTGCTTACCCCGATTGTCGGGATACAGCGTGTGGTATGTGTGTATGTATAACAAAATGAATGAGTCACAAAAAAAATATCATCATCATCAGCCTGTATCGGTCCACTTCTGGGCATAGGCCTCTCCCAAGGCACGCCAAAAAAATATATACATAAATCACACAAAATATATAATTAAAATACGAGCATCGCTTAATGTCCCGCTGGAGGAAATCCCTCTCAGATTACAGGTCTGTTAACCAAAGCTGGCGCGTGCACAGTACTCACACCAATGTAATTGTGCAAGTGCGAGTGAGACAGATCGGGGCATACGCATCACGAAAACCCGATCTGTCTCACTCGCACTTGCACAATTGCATTGGTGTGAGTACTGTGTACGCGCCAGCTTTGGTTAACAGACCTGTACACTGATCATCACAGATCACCTATCCGTGGTATATGCTGATCATCGTCCCCAAAAACCGAGGCAGCTTGACCCCGTTTGGATTTATCTATATAAATAAATCGACTTTCTTGTGCACTCGACCCTGAAATAAAAATAAACACCAGGCAGTGGGCGTTAATGAGAGCAAATTGGATCCTTCCCACCAGCTCACGCACATAAAATGAATAGGTAATGTGCAGGAAGCTTAGAGTAAAACGCTACTTCCTTATTTATTGCAAAGGGCGCCACACACAGGCGCACAAGCACCTTTCACTCACATCCTAGCATCACTATCTCTACATACGAGTACATATTATACAAGTCAATGTTCTATGTCTGTCTGTTTATTTATTTTTATTTATTTTTATTCCTTTATTTACACTTCTTCTTAAAACAAATTTTGTACATATTAAAAACCTAACATTAAAAACATAATATACAAAATTAACCTTAAAAAAATGGAGTTACTACCACCGGCGGGGCGGGGCGAGCCCAGGCTACCGATGGTGGGTACCAAAGAGAGAAACCTCCGGACTATACGCGCAGTGTCGAGCAGGGCTGCCTTCTGGATCTGGCCCTTGACCCAACCACTCAGCGAGAGCTTCTTAAGGTGGTCGTCGAGGCTCTTCGCTATCAGCCCATGCGCCGAAACGACTATGGGAACAACGATCGTCGAGTCGACGGGCCACATTTTGGTAACCTTGCCTCGTGCTGCAGATCCAGATATTATGTACATTATATATTTATTAAGGAGACCTATGCCTAGGAATACGTTGCCCCAAACTCTAGGCAAATAAACATTAGTAATGAATGTTTGGGGCCGGTATTGTACTGTGTGGGGCCGGTACTGTATTGTGTGGGGCCGGTACTTAAAAAGAATAGCCCAATTGCATCTCTCCCCGTGCGTTCGTAGAATATGAATAAGTTACAACGACAAGCTGCCGTGTTAAAGGGCGACAGGATATCCATCTCTCTCCTTGTTCGTCGTCCTTCCACCAGGTCACGCATGCAGGTGGGTTTGCGTGGTTACTTGCTGCTTAATAGTTATTTTGTCCTAATAGTTTGCTAAACGTGGTGGGTGGTGTTGTGCTGTAATTTAGTGGAGATTTTACAGGACAACACCGATTACTCTGCTTACCCCGATTTTCGGGATACAGCTTATGGTATGTATTAATATTATTTACAAAGAAAAGTAAATATGTAAGCTACGTTTAATGTACCTATTCCAGGTTAGCTCCGTGTATTTACATTTATGTGTATGTACGAGTATATGTGTATAAACTATTTATTGAGTTTTCCAAGTTGGATAAATGCATTTTGATAAATTTCTAGATCCAATTTTATCGCGGGCGAGTCGAGAGTAAATTCTGATCTGTGTCTGTGTGTGTTGTGTTGGTCGCACGGTCAGCAATCGAGGTGTAGGTATAACCGAAGAACAGCGCCACATTTAATTATTTATTTATTTATTAAGTAAACTTTATAGCTATGAAGACAGACATTATTACAGACAATTAAAAATTTCCTTTCCAATAATAACAGTTCCACATTGTTTTAAATTAACCAAGTCTACTTATAAAATAATAAAACTAGATTTTTTTAAAATTAAGCAAACAAATTCAGTTTCTTCATACAAAAATGAAAAAGAAAAAATATTTTTTTACATTTCCAAAAGTTACTTTTACAAAAAAAATAAACAGATTCAAATGTATAATCAGTTTTTCCCAAAATAATGAAACAGTTAAATAATAATAGGTACATTTATGTTCAGAGTTAGTAAATATTCATGTAAATAGTAGGTATATTTTTTTAATCTATCCTTACTTAAGTATATATTATATTTATGGTACCCACATAAAGCATTAAAATATCTATGAATACGTGAATGGGCCCCTGCCAGGCCGGCATGGCATTCGCAACCCCCGCATACGACCGAATGTCCATGGGCGTCGTTAGACACCTTATAGGTAGATCGAAGCCATAATATGTCGCGCTTTCAAACAAAATAAATGTTTTAACAGTGTTTAACAGATATCACTAAAATCAGTTATATTACCCCAAAGGTATACTGGAAAAAAATTTATTAGAAATTAAGTGTTACCATTCTGCCCTTATTTTATTTGAGTACACTATACAACATTAAATAAAAACTGAAGTAATGAGTGCTAGTTGTGTTGTCAGATTATCTTTGGAAAATTTGTATGTAACAGGTTTTTTATTTTGTATGAAAACCTGCATGGGTGGCTGTGCCGAGAGACCAAATGGTGCAGTCAACATAAAAAAATTGTATACCTACACTTATGTATCTGACCGTACTTCCGTATAAAGGCGACATCGAGTGCCCTCAAAGCTATACCTCGTCCTGATTGATTGAGTTTAAGTTTTCTTTTGGCCGGAAAATCGAGCAAACTAAACTTAACGAACGGTCAGTGGAGTTTGTTATTTTTAGATTTTTAGCTTTTGATCTCTGACAAAGTTTTCAAAGAAGATTTTTTTTTAAGTAATTCGGTATGAGTGGGTGAGTCAGAGGGGCCAAAGCACATGCTCCAACCGGCCAACATCGCCTCCGAGAAGGTAGGTGCCATACCGGAGACTATAAGAGATAAATAAGAAAATATGCTAGTATTTCGTTTACACAAGAAACTAACGGTCCATAGACCGGCACACATAGAAAAAAATGGCACAACGATTTAGAATGTTTCTCGCTCCTTTTATATACAATAAAATTGACAAGCAATATAACACACATGCAATGACACTCACCGAATTGCGCAGTCTTGTAAAAGCTGTACTGATGAAGTATGACTATGAGGAAACGGAAGTCATGCTTGCGGTCATGCAGTAATCTAAATTATACTAAAATATACAAAATGACATAAAGTGTGCTGATCATTTTAACTATTAATATAAAATTGTTAATAGAGAAATACTAACTATACTCAAACAAACACAAATCCATATCAATTTCCTTCAATACATATATACCTGTACATTCCACGGAAGCACATACTACTAAACTTAATAATAGACGATGTATATTACTATTTTACTACTGAATGGCACTCACCATATATATACATTAATTGCAGTTATATACTTACTTGCTTATCTATTTACATACTTACTAATTAATTGTATAGAATATACATATAACAAATACAAATACATATACATACATGTAATGTCACACGTGTGTACATATACATATTAAGAAAGAGAGGGAATGGGAAGAAGTGCCTAGTGCCTGATCTGTGGTGATCTGCCATTCTTTGACGGTCGCCGACAAATGGACCTAGCAACAGCAATTCGATATTTGTGATGTGGAGATATTCATGAAAGTGAGGGTACTCAGAGAGTTGTTAAATTTAATGTATAAATGACGGTTTAGTGTTGGGTTTATTAATGTTGCATAGACGACTTTTTGTGCTTGTAGATAGTTTAACAAACATTCATTGTAGTAATGTATAAATCTTTGTATAAACAATGTAACTATATAGGAATAAATTAGTACTTATATATCTGTTGCTCATGAAGCAGCCGCAAGGCCAGTTTGGGCGATAGCTATTGCTTTTACATTGTAATGCAAAATATATAATAAACTTTTTGAACTTTTTTTTTTGAACTTTTAATAGCTTATAACAAGCATCCGTGCATTCATCATCTACATCCGTGATGTCAGCCCAAAACATCGGGTGAACTAGGTGCCATGTCAGTGCTTCCCTTCATTTCATGTCGGCTACACTGAACTGAGCGGAAAACACGAACTATTTACATAGCCGTTTCGACCGACATTTCGCTTAGTGCGGTGGTGCCAACCCGGCTGGGATAAACCCTACCACCTGGTAAGGGAAGGAAGGGACCTACAGTTTAACGTGGATTCGAACCACGGTCAGCTTCCAACCGTCAAGCGGTCACCCATCAAAATCAGTATTTGGATGGGTGACCGCGGTCAGTACCGCGCCCAGAGTTCCTTAACTCAACCGAACGCACCACTGAGCTACCGAGGCGACAAATAGGTTGCGTCCCATTGTAAAAAAACTCCCCGATTTCACTGCACGTGTGCAGTAATACTAAATTAATTCACATATTTTCCTACACACGTCGCGATCTACCAAGCATGTTATCATACCCCAAAGATATTCTGGTATTCAATCTATTATAATATCTGGTAATTTATGGTAATATAATACATAGAAACGGCTATGTTTGTGTTTTCCGTCTAGTTCAGTGTAGCCGGCACGACCGAAGGGAAGCACTGACATGGCACCTAGTTCACCCGGTGTTATGGGCTGACATCACGGATGTTGTAGATGATGTAGCCAACCGTGACAGTTTAAAAAAAATCCAGTTGAACAATTAAACATAAAAAACCTACAAAATGATACTATTGAAGGTGACAATATGATATTGAGCGAAACTTATATTTTGAGATCCTGTTATTTTGAGAATCTGATATTATGCGAACAAAGGGTTCTAATCTTCAATAGCGTAACTTTCTTCTTCCCATAGAAACGCGAATTATTGGACTGATATTGTGATGAAGTCAAATTATTATAGTAAGGCAAAAAAAATATTTTTCATCTTGCAACTGGAACTACTCGTAAATAACTATATTCATACGCCATAACCTTATCCGCTCAACTTCTTCTGCCCACCGTACTTCCGCCGGATGCACCGATGGTACGTGGACGGCATACAGGAATTCTTCTACACCCAGGAGGGCTATTATGTAAATTCGAGCGCGCAGCTTCACAAGTCTTTAAACAGCAACTGATTGCTGTCAAAGTCCGCACAATAGAAAATATTTTTAACTCACTTGATTAAATTACCGGATTGATACTACAGCAATCAGTAAAGCTCGTTCGAAAAAGCTTTGAAAATAGTTCGGAATCGTACACTAATTTATCATTTATGCATCTGTAACTACTTTTATTCATATTTAACTACGAGTACTTTGCTCTCGGTATGGGCAATAATTTTGTGAATGAAGCGGAAATGCGTTAAGGAAGTGACGTAATTTTGTGAGTGAAGTATATTATGATTCTTTGATGCGACATTGTTCTTCTGTCCAATTCCCGAGATCAGCTTCAGATCATGCTGGAAGACCTTTATACAGCGTCGATGAAGGTTGGTCTGAAGATGAACCGGGACAAAACCAAGGTCATGGCGACCGAGGTTATGACGGGAGGACAATTTGTTATTGGCGGAGAAGTGATCGAACAGGTTGAAGAGTACGTATACCTCGGTCAAATTCTGCGGCTTGGTAGACAAGGTCTGCTTAAGGAGGTGGAGAGACGAATTCAACTGGGTTGGGCTGCCTTCGGAAAACTAAAATTCGTCCTGAAGTCTGACCTTCCGCAGAATTTAAAGACCCGTATATATGACCAGTGTGTCCTCCCGGTTATGACGTACGGATGTGAAACGTGGACTCTGACGGTCGCTGTTGTCCAAAGGTTGAAAGTTGCCCAGCGAGCAATGGAGCGAGCCATGCTGGGTATATCGCTACGTGATATGGTGCGTAACTAGGCAATCCGCCGACGCACCAAAGTAGTCGATATTGGACACCGGGTGGCTAAGCTCAAGTGGCAGTGGGCTGGGCACGTTAGCCGAAGAGACGATGACCGTTGGAGTAACCGTGTCCTACACTGGCGGCCGTGGACAGGAAAACGGAGTGTGGGAAGACCACCCGCCAGGTGGGACGACGACATCAAGTACGCCGGCGGAAATCAGTGGTTCCGTATCGCTGAAGGCCGGGAGGACTGGAGGAAAATTGGAGAGGCGTATGTCCAGCAGTGGACGCTTACACGCTGACTGACTGACTGACTGACTGACTGATGCGACTGTAGAGTTGGCGCATCCCAACGGCTTTCATACGTGATTTAATAAACAAAGTGTCAAACAAATGTTACACGTCTTTGGCGAATACTGTAAACCTCATTTATTGTTCTCCTGCCTGTGTGTCCTGTACCAACCTTCAGAAAACTTCGTGAAATTTATTTAGCATTAACGTTATTTATGTATGCTGGTGTCCCTTGAACCAAGCTTCAACGCCCGACACGAGGCGTGGCCGTGAATAGCGATTGTCGTCATCATCATCGTCAACCCGTATCCGTCCACCACTGGACATCGACCTCTCTCAGGGTACGCTACCACACGCGGTCATCTGTTCTTCTCATCAGTCCACTCCCGGCTAACTTTTTTGGTCGTCTGTCTACCTAACCGGAGGGTGTCTCACTCTATATATTTGCTTGTACGTGTCCTCCATTCGAACGCACGTCTACCCCTGAAGTTATCGGGACTGAGACAGGTGTACCCAGCCCACTGCTACTTCAGATTGCAAATTTCCTTAGGTCGAGTACCTTGGTTCTTCGGCGATGCTTTAGAAATAATTTCGTCAGCCACAATTTTTTTTAAAACGTTTCGTGACAATAACCAGTTGCTAAACTACGCTTTCAAATCGCGGGCTGAAATTCTATTTAATTTATAACCAGCTGACGTTATATAGTGAGAAACCCGCCTGGACATGACCCCTTTAGTGGCTGATTGCAGCTTGTTAAGGAAATAGTTGGAGGGTTCTTTTGCTAATCTTAATTCAGTGTGCAATTTTCTAGCCAACCAGCTATTCGAGCCATATGCATTTGCACTGTAACCAAAGGGCGATTACACTGAAACGTAATATAACAAGGGTTGAGAACGAATGATTCCATAGTTTTTTTTTATGGAAACAGACACGTTTGTCTATAAATGACCTTCAATATTCGTGCTATCAGTCCATAAGACCTTTGTGAAATAGGTACCATGGCAGTGTTTCACTTTGGTCGTGCCGGCTCCACTGAACTGGACGGAAAACAAGAACTATTTATATAGCCGCTTCGATCGACCGCCCTTTCGTTCAGTGCGGTGGTATAAACACGGGCGGGTTAAACCCTACCACCTAGTAAGGTAAGAAGGGAAGAGACCTACAGTTTTACGTGGTATCCGAACCACAGTAAGTCTTCAACGGTCGAACGGTCACCCATCCATTTTCGGGGTTGTACTTACTTTTAGGGTTCCGTACTTCAAAAGAGGAAAACTTTCATAGTCTGTCCGTCTGTGACAGCTTTTTTCTCCGAATCTACTGTACGATAAAAGTTGAAATTTGGTACATTATAGATTCATGACCTAAACACGGGCACATAGCGTAAATGAACGAAGTTCGTAGTTTAAAATATATTGAAGAAAAAAATAATCGAGCATCCCCCCCCCCCCCCCCCCCCCAATTTCGAGGGCCTGTCTTATAAGTTTACAGGAAAACCCAATAGAAAATCCTTAAGTCTTAAAATTATCACTGAAAACGAAATGGCACTGATCCCTCTCCATGCGATTTCGCCTCGCTTGACAGATTTTTTTTTAAGTTTTGATATTTTTATGTATGTATGTATGTATAAATTATATAAAAGTATTTGTTGTATGCGATATAAATAAACTACCCTACTTATCCACGACCACGCGACGAGACGAGACGAGGCATAACCTTACTGCCTCGTAAGTAAGCTTTCAAAGGCAGCAAAACCCGAGTATGAATGATTAGACCGGTGTAGCAGTCACGGTAGCCGAGTCAGACGTGACCTGTGTACAGTATCGTAACAGCTCAGCTACTTTCTTCATACCACATACTTACAGGTAAAATGTTACCTAGTTTCGTATTTATTAGTTGGATTTACATTCAATATTTGTATTTATAACATTCCAAATTATGAGGTTTTGAACACTGGTTTCAAAACAGGGATTTTTGATTGCTATTCGGTATATTTAAACAGGGTGTTCGGCACATCGACCGACAATTTTTTGAAGTGAAAACTTCTTTAGCGGCGCTTGGCACTTTTTTTAGATGGGTAAAAAATGCTAAACTCGCTTCAGATCCGTAGCCTGATCGAAAAAGCGTAAGATTCGTTGAAATTATGGATGAAAGTTGATTTTTCTGAGAAATAATTTTTTTTGATGTAAAATAATTATAATAGTTCTGCAGTGTTAAATTTTTTATGTAATATAAATTGTCATGTTTGTCTACGATAGCGCAATAAATGAATATTGTATTTTACCACATAAATGATAGTACTTTTACACTGATAAATAAAACAATTCGTGCGAAATTATTCCCTAACCATTCCAAAATATTCAAAAATGCACAACGTTTATGTTTAAGTTTTCACTTCTGCCGGCACTCCCGGAGTGCAACGTTAGGCTTTTTCTAGGTAAGTGAGGTCATTTGTAACGTTTTGACCCATGATACCTTTTATCAAATGTCACGTGGTATCGAGATACGATTTTTTTTCTTTATTTTTGAAAATTACCAAAATCCCAGCTTTAAACCCTTATAACTTTTTTGTTTATGATTGTATCTGCAGGAAATAAAATTTATTAAATTTTACTATGTATCCTTCTTCTAGAAAAAATATTATTTGATGAAGTGACTATGACTTCCCAAAGTCCCGAGAACGAGTAAAAATATGACAGAATCATTTTAGCCGTTTAATGACCGTTGAACATGTAAGTATGCATGAATATCTGATTAGAAACTTCAATGTCCGGTAATGGCATTTAAAAATTTTGTGTTTGGATGTCAAGAAAGTATTTATTATTTTAATAGGTTATCCCATTACCTACAAGTTAACTCACAAAATATCCAACACCCAAACTGAGAACATAAATCGTGTCAGAATTAACAAAATGGCGTCGCGCGGCTCGACCAATCAGCGCGGGGCAGTGCCGCGTATCGCACATCCGGCGTGAACCGCTTCCGGGGATGGCGCGCGGGGCGAGTGAAGTTTAAATTTCGAACACTGTTTTCGGAGTTTGAAAATCTACTGTGTTTTTTTGTACTGATGATTTTTTCGGCGCAATTTTAAAATAGTTTTATTGCAGTGCAACTGATTTTCAGGTTTCAGGTTATTCACTCATCCATTTATTTTTTTCAAAAGAATATACGTTTTTATTTATGCGTGTATCATCGAATTTTATTTGGCGAGAGGGACTTGCTAAAAATATTCAATGGATTTCAGCGTGCGTCGCCAATTCTCGTATTTGTTTTGTATGCCTGTGAAAACAATGCTGATAGGTGGTGAAAATAATTTCATGTTGGGCCACAGGCGAACAATCGGTTCTCTTAGCCTGTTCTATAGGTACTACCATGGACGTTGCTCAGATCAATTGGCTTCCCTCATCCCTCCAGCCCCATCCGTTTCCGCCACACCCGCCGGACTCGCTCGGAACGTCCATATTATGTTGTTGACACCCAACTACTAAGAACACATCGTTTTTCGAAATCATTCCTGTGTCGAACGGCGAAAATATGGAACGGTCTTCCGGTGAGTGTGTTCCCCACCACCTATAATGTGGGAATCTTCAAAAGGCGTGTCAATAAATTAGACGACAACCTTTTTGTCCGCCTCATAGCCAGCATGGCGCCTCTCTGAGCGTGGTTTAGCGAGGACTGGTATTATTGGCTGTGTCTGATCTTCCGTTGAAGCACAGACACCCGCCCCGGCTGTCTATAAAAAAAAATAAAAAAAATTATACAACATATATTTCGTAATCGCAACGTAATGCACGCATTGACTTGTATATTAATAGACTTCACATCAAATACGCTCGATCGGTTCCTACTGACATAAGCCAAACGGTCGATCTTGAGTTGACGGTCTATCAGTCGCGCACTCGCATGTTCGAGTTTTCTACAAAAATAATGCGTCATACATAATGCTTACGCGTCCCTTGCGAGACTATAAAAATCGTAGCGGGAAGAGAAACAAGGATGGCGTCACATATCACAAATAAGTGCACGTATATCACGCAATTTTCAAAATATTTACAAATCGCCGAACGGGCCGACTACTGTTCGCCGAACGCTCGTTTGTATCCTTCACTTCAGCAGCGCGTTCCTTGCCCAGCATACTACTTCACAAAGCGTTGCATTAGTTTACCGCTAGATGGCAATGTTTTCTATTGAATACCAAATTCTCCTCCAATCCTTACCTATAATAAAATCCAACGTCTGCTTTCTGTCTGTCTGAGTGTCTGTCTGTCCGCTTATAACTCGAGAATCACTGAAACGATTTTAATAAAAAAAAAATCTACGGATAGCTTGATTCTTCCCATCAACTATAGGCTACTTACTATCACGCTAAATGGCTTATGAGGTTAGCAGTGAAGTGAAATATGAGAGCGGGCGGAGCCGCGGGCACGGCTAGTATTGTATAGAACGCTAAATCTATAGCTTTAAAATATCATTGTATGCACGGCGTACCTACTTTTGGTACAATACATTTTGTTCAGCTATTATTTTCATAGTAACCTAAAATCTAAATTTTTTTTCAGGCTACCTCCTCTTTTATTACTTTAAACGGATAATTCACACCGCCGCCGTAAAGCGCGCGTGCCTTCTGGTGTATTTTCTGCTGTAGGTATTCTGTTTCCAGGCCACGCGAAAAAAAGAACATTGACCTTTGAGCGTCGCCTCGCCGCCGGAGTCACGGTTAAGAGAGACGGTGCTTCGAGTGCCGCGCTCACCGAACAGTGTTTGTGCAAGGGAAGCTCAACGCTTGGATGGGGCCAAGTTACGTTTTTTTCGCCTGCCCTTGGAAAATAATTTACCACCGCCCCCCTACCCATTTGCGCTCTCACACCCCTCTGAGCGCTGCGAATGCACCGGTGCAAACCTCTGCCTGTCAATATGAAAGACTAGCTTTTGCTCGCGGCTTCGCTCACGGTAGACTCGGTTTAATAGGAAATCTGATATGCATATCAATACTAATAATAAATCTGCAAGGTATGATCATGGAGTAAGTTACTTTGTTTTATGAGATACTGCGTTTGTGGACTCTATGTATGATACTAAAACAAAATTGACTATTTATAGAAATATTTTCTGTATGTATGTATGTATGTATTTATGCATGTATGTATGTATGTATGTTCCTCCATAACTCTTAAACCGATCATCCGAATTCTATGAAACTTTGTACAAGCACATTTAACGTGTGGGACGCAGGATAGGCTAAATAAAATTCAGTTTCGGTTACGCCAAGATGTGGCTCTCATACAAACCGAATTGTTCCGCGCTGCGAAATAAAGGTATGTACAGTTAGCGGGTTTACTTACTTTCTTCTTTTTAAATACGAATTTCACGTGAGCGAAGTCGCGAGCAAACGCTGGTATCAGTGGCGGCTGGTGACTTCAGTGACCGGTAGTGCGCTAAGTACCTACTTAGGTACTTAAATACCAAATTTCCCAACACATTCCCGTCATGTTATTTTAAGATCGGGACTTCCGAATTTTTTTAACGCCTGCGTTTTATTATGAACGTACCTACCTAGTGTGAATATTCTCAAGACACTCAATGAGTTGCAAAAAACCAGAAAAAAAATTCAAACAAGTTTTTTAACTCATTTTTAGTACCTTTATGAACACACCCATACACCACAACACTACTGCAGTTTTCAAAAAGAAAACAGTAGTAATGTCCAAAAAATACTTCAAAAAAATATATAAAAATAAAAGCATTTGAAAAGTAGGAATTGAACCCGGGATCACCTGATTGTAAAGCCTTTAACCAACGCTTAGGCAAATATCGGCACCACTTAATTCACAGTATCACGTGACAGAAAGCACAAAACCTAACCATATCCCATTTTAAATATTCGCGCGCTAACGGGTATGTGACATCACATGACAGCGCGCTGACTCCAGGCAGACGGACTCGTGCAAAACGAATCGCTCGCGACGTGCCGCACGCGCGGCTATTCACGATATAGCGTCCTTGTTTCGCGCTCGTGCGCCGCACGCAGAACTCCATTTCGGCCCATACTGTTTCTATGTAGTATCTTTTGTCTCACGCGCCAGCGGTGTTTTGCCGATCCCCATACATTCAGAATGGGAGACCCGCGTGCGTTACTCGATTCCGCACGGGGCGCGCGTTTAAATGCGAAAAAGTACCTTGTGATCTATAAAATAAGGTCGAATTCACATTCGTATTTATTTGGAGTACGATCTTTATGGTTTTAATGTAGGTATGTTGTAAGATATTATTTATTTTGAGTGAAGTGAAGACTTCTCGTGGTATGGTAGTGTACTACTGTAGTACTTTAGGACCAGCCGCCAGTGGCTGGTATGATAATAAACGATCGCTTCTCTTATGTTCTCTCTCCCTCCCACGCCTCTTTCACTCCCACCCGCTCCCTCCGTACTTCTCCCCCCTCTGTATCAGGTACTACCATTCGACACAAAATACCGTTCATACTATAACTTCTTACTTGATACTTCTCAGTATTGTATTTGTATTGTATTGTTTATTGATCATTCATATGGCAGTTAGACTGCTCTCGAACTTGTCACAATTTGTTCTATCCAGCCAATTTGCACTATCAGTCCTATTGCTATTTAGCGTGATGGTATATAGCCCACAGTGAGCCTCAAGAACTATTCGTTACATTGGTGGTAATCACATCAAAATCTGTTCAGTGGTTCCTGAGTTTACCACAAACATACTTACAGACAGACGTTCCCTTTTATAAGAAGTAGAGAAAAACAATTCGAAAAAGAAATATGACTCAGCCTGTTGAGATCAGTCAGACTAAGATATTTCTGTATTATATTTTTCATATTTTTTTTTTTTATGGAAACTGACACGGTTGGCTACATCACCTACAACGTCCGTGGTGTCAGCCCATAACACCGGGTGAACTAGGTGCCATGTCAGTGCTTCCCCCTTTGATCGTGCCGGCTACACTGAACCGGTTGGAAAACACAAACTATTTACATAGCCGTTTAGACCGACGTTTCATTCAGTGCGGTGGTACCAACCCGGGCGGGTTAAACCCTACCACCAAGTAAGATTAGGAGGGAAGGGACCTACAGTTTTACGAGGAATCCGAACCTCGGTCAGCCTCCAACGGTCAGCGGTCACCCATCCAAGTACTGACCGCACCCAGCGTTGCTTAACATTCAATAGCGACAGTTGACTGTCTGCACCACTGAGCTATCGAGGCTGACAATGAAATTTCATATCTTTAAACTCACGCACCGCGAATTCTAATTCGGAAAAAAGCAGTGCGCGTCCTGAACTGACTGAGACTCAGTTTAGATTTGCTTTATCATACTTTATTATGTAATCACAGCGTGCGTGTGAGTGCCGGCGCGGTGGTGTGGAGGCCGTGGATGGAAGCAATCCATTTAGAGATAAGCTTTTATTGTGTTGTCGTTTTTGTTGTAGAAATGTAGTTCATATTTCACTTTTTTTTTCGCTATTGTATGGGGAACGTTCGGGAACCTAACCTAACCTAACCTAAAGGAAAAAACAGTATGTGATCATTATCACAATTTGTTGAATTTAAAGTGTATTAATGCTGGAATAAAATGATTAAAAATCACACAACGAAATAAAAGAAGAATAAAATCAGAAAAAAATTTTTTTTTCTTTAGATGCAAGACACTGATATCCTATGTTAAACATACATACATACCACACGCTGTATCTCGACAATCGGGGTAAGCAGAGTAATCGGTGTTGTACTGTAGGTACTCTTGTAAACACACAACAACTGCACCCACTACCACATTTAGAAAGTGTAAGGACAAGATAACGATCAAGCAGCAAGTAAGACACGAAGACCCACGTGCTGCCAGACTCGGTGTAGGATCGTTCCAAGGTGAGAGGTGGCTAACTTATCGCCCTTTAGCACGGTGTCTTGTCCTTATCCCTTAGTCGTCTTTTACGACATGCACAAGGAGAGACGCAGTGGGGCTATTCTTTTTAAGTACCGGCCCCACACTGTATGTTGACAATCTAAATAAATGGGTTAAAATTGTTTATTTAAAACTATATTTTTTGCTATATAGCAAAAGGTGTATTATTTTAAAAATGCTACTTTTAGCAGTACCACTTTTGTCGTAAAAGGCGACTAAGGGATATGACTCCCTTCTTATATTACTAGGTGGTAGGGTTTAACCCGCCCGGGTTGGTACCACCGCACTGAATGAAAGGTCGGTCGAAACGGCTATGCAAATAGTTTGTGTTTTCCGTCCAGTTCAGTGTAGCCGGCACGACCGAAGGGAAGCACTGACGTGGCACCAAGTTCACCCGGTGTTATGGGCTGACATCACGGATGTTGTAGGTGATGTAGCCAACCGTGTCAGTTTCCATAAAAAAAAAAAGGTGTATTATTTTAAAAATGCTACTTTTAGCAGTACCAAATTTTATCATTGGTCACCATGCTCATTATCAAAACTCAAATACTTATATAATATTTTATACTTATTTTTTTTTCAGATAATTATTTTCACACCTCGAGCCGTTAAAAATCGGAGTTCAGTAGTTATTAATGTTGATTTTGAATTAAAAAATATTTTATCACAACATATTAAAAAAAAGTAACAATTTTTATGTTGACTGTCAGAAATCTCAATCTTATGTAAATTTTCTAATGATCTTATTACTGTAGAATGTTTACGGGAGCAATAAAGCATTTTCTATCTATCTTTCTATCTATATTTCTATCTATTTTTCTATCTATCTTTCTATCTATCTTTCTATCTATCTTTTTATATATTTTTTTACCGTTGACCAAATTTTATCACCCCTTCATGCGTGTATGCATTTATTCCAGGCCTACTGAGAGTCCGTAGCTCGTTTGGGGACAATTTTACCCCCTCACCTCACCCCTCTTGCCCCCATCTCCGTCATCTCTCTCTCTCACTGCCAGCCCCACAAAACATAAAACAACGAATAGAAGTGGAGCGATGACACGTTATGCGTACCAAAGTTAAACGCAGCACCGCGCACTTAATCTCCGCCCATATCAGTAGACGGTTATTACTGTCATGGGAACCACCAAGCTAAAAAACCGGCCAAGTGCGATTCGGACTCGCGTACCGAGGGTTCCGTACCACCGCGTAAGCGGGCTAGTTTTTAGGGTTCCGTATCCGTCGTACGGGACCATATTACTAAGCCTACGCCGTCTGTCTGTCTCTCTGTCTGTCCGAGGGCTGTATCTCTTGAACCGTAATAGGTAGCCCGTTGAAATTATCCAAGAATATGTGTTATTATGGCCGATATAAAAAGAAATAATAGAAATAAGAAAAATAAAACAATTTAATGGGGGTTCCCATAGAACAAACCAAAAATTGTATGCGCGCGAGCCATCTACCGAATAGATTATGAACCATTTTAACTAATAATGACATTTAACTAATATGAAGCATTTCATAACACGCCATAGGTGGCGTGAGTGGCGCTAATCATGACATGGCGATACGGAACCCTCGGTGCGCGAGTTCGACTCGCACTTGGCCGGTTTTTTTACGTTCTGTGACCGTCCCCTCACCCCTCTTACAACCGTGCCCCTCTCTTACTCTCCGCTGACGCCGTCTCACTCCCTATATATCACCCCCTTCTGCGGAGAAAGTTACATCGTTAACGAAAAGTGTCGGTCTCCGTGGGCCCGGACTTTTTAATCGTCGCTTTCAAAATAGGTGCAAAACTGTAGCTTTTGCACCATTTACGTATGACGCGGGTAAGTGACGGATAGTCTGGGTGGCAAGATGTATACAGGGCCGTTCCAGTTCGACCAGAATTGCTTACCGAGATTTGCTTACAAGATTTGCTTGTACCGTATGGGGCCGGTACTTTAAAAGAATAGCCCCACTGCATCTCTCCCCGTGTATGTCGTAAAATAAGGATAAGACTCCCTTCTTATATTACTAGGTGGTAGGGTTTAAACCGCCCGGGTTGGTGCCACCGCACTGAATGAAAGGTCGGTCGAAACGGCTATGTAAATAGTTCGTGTTTCCTGGTTTTCCGTCCAGTTCAGTGTAGTCGTCACGACCGAAGGGAAGCGCTGACTTAGTGCCACACTAATTCACCCGGTGTTATGGGCTGACATCACGGATGTTGTAGGTGATGTAGCCAACCGTGTCAGTTTCCATTAAAAAAAACCTAGGATTTTTTCCTAGTACCTACACGTATTAATTTTTGAAATAATTGAATCGAGGTTTTTTTTTATGGAAACTAACACGGTTGACTACATCACCTACTACATCCGTGACGTCAGCCCATAACACCTCGGTGAACTAGGTGCAATGTCAGTGCTTCCCTTCGTTCGTGGCGGCTACACTGAACTGAACGGAAGACCAGAACTATTTACTATATCTAAAATGCTCCGCAAAACGAGAATAGCAAAACATGAAACCGAAACGAAAACTATAGAAAACATTAAACCGCTGCGCTGGCTGAAATAAAAGTTTGAATTTTTTATCTATTTACGTATTATTCCCGAAACAATTTTATTTCAGACGAATAATGCGTCAAGTAATAAAAAGTGTACAATAGGATAAAATATACAATGGTTCTTCTGAAAACGGTCTCAACTCTTAAGAAGGGAGTAATAAAGATGTGACGTGCTCCAGAGTTGAAAGTGTTTTAATGTTTCAATCCGTGCTCGGGGACGAAATGTTTCTGTGATGAAATCAGGAGACAACTAAACTTTGAACATTTTCTAATTTCTACTTTCGAAAGAACATCGATATTGGGCGACATTTAATGATAAATGGCGGCGAATACTCTTTGTAACCAAATATAAGTTTTGAAAAGACGATCTGTGCTCATCTCGTCTTTATTTTAATAAATTATTAATTAAATTGTATTTGGGAAATCAACAGCAGTCTTACAATAAATTATTGCATGTAGGTTATACGATAAAAGCCAAATTATAGATGTCTACTGCTTTAATCTATTTATGTACATATATATTACCTTATGCCTTGCTACCTTACCTTACTGTAGGTAGATAACTAATAGCTCTCGTGTGTGCTCGTGTGTGTGCTTGTGAGAGGGTGTGTTTGTGTGTGTGTGTGTGTGTGTGTGTGTGTGTGTGTGTGTGAGGGTGTGTGTGTGTGTGTGTGTGTGTGTGTGTGTGTGTGTGTGTGTGTGTGTTAATTTCACAACTTACCTAGAAATCTGAGATCTGTGCTTCTTTTATTAATTTCAAAAAGACTAGGTTGTTGGAAATGTCTATGAAATTACTTTTAAAATAACTAGCTTTTGCTGGCGGCTAATGCTTAATGCTAATGCTAATGCTTGCATTAAAGTCGAACCCATTGAAGTCTGCCATCACTTTTAATTAGCGTGATTAATTTTGGGTGGCTCCGCCCGAGGTCGAAGACTCAGGCGCAGCCAATTTCACCGCCGAGGAGGTGCGAGTCCGGCTTGGAAGTGGACTAATGTCGCTGGGGAAAGGCTATTAGCCCGTGATTTGAAGATCCGTGGATCTTAGGAGTAGGGAAAGATATTCCCCGGGAGCCCGTTCCACACCTTTGCAGTGCGGCACAAGAACGATTTAGAGAATCGTGCATTTCCAAACCTACAATGTTAGAAGTATCTCAGGTTGAAAGTATCGGGAAACACACTTGATGATAGGCAATCCCATACCCCAGCGGCGCGAAAGAGGAACTTATTTTGAACTATTTTACCTCGAGAGCCCAATGTCGACAACAAAAGGATGTTCGGTTCCCCTGCGACCGATGGTGCTGCGGAGATAGGTGGAATGGCAAAGGATAATTGAAGCAAGTTCCTGAGAGTAGTACCTGTAGAACAGACTGAGTGACCCTACAAATCGTCTGTGGCTCGGAGACTCAAGTCCATCAGTGAGTTTCGGGTATATAATAAGATGAACGGCTCAGAGCTGTATTGAGTCCAAGGACGCCGCTTCCTAAATTTGGGTACAGTATTCCATCACCGTCCTAATCTGCGAATTTTACAATATAGTGTGCAATATACAATATAATGCAATATAGCATTGTCAGTAGTTGTGTGTGCCGGTGAGAAGAACCTCCTACTGCGCTTTAGGATTCCTTGTAAGTATGTTTGTTCATTATTTTCTGAAGAATTATTATGAACTAGTTAGTGCATACTTACTAGTATGTTAGTTTATGGCTCGAGAACCGCCCACCCTATTTAGATGTGGTTTTAGCAATGCAATCTGTCATATCTCATATTAATTTTATAGGGCGCACTAACGACATTATTAATACACAAGTTTCAGATATGAACGAATACATTTGTGAAAACTGCATGTAAATCTGTTGAATGATTTTTTTTTTTTTTTTTTTTTTTTATACTAAGCGAGACATGTGGCGCCGAGTCACCCATAAGGTGTCTAGCGACGCCCATGGACATTCGGACGCAGGCGGGGGCTGCGAATGCCATGCCGGCCTGACAGGTGCCCATTCACGCCTCTCTTGAAGGACCCGAGACTATACTTGGGGGGAAATATGTGGGCAGGTAGAGCGTTCCAGAGTTTGCCGGTTCTGTGGAGAAAGGATCTGCAGAACCGATTTGTACGCATCCGCGGTAAATCCAGCGTATAGGGATGCAATCCCTGCCCAGTGCGCGTTGTACGGAGGTGGAAAGGGGACGCCGGAATCGCGTTAAACAGCTCCTCCGAGCACTCCCCGTGGAATAAGCGATAGAACACGCTTAGGGCGCCGACATCCCTACGAAGTTGCAGCGGTTCTAGATCGCGGGACACGTCGGGGTCATCCACAAGTCGCACGGCTCGACGCTGGATCGAGTCCAAAGGCGCAAGCTGGTATTTGGCTGAGCCATCCCACAGGTGCGAGCAGTACTCCAAGCAGGACCTAATCTGCGATTTATACAGAAGCAGCCTTTGGCCCGGCGTGAAGTACCGTCGAACCTTATTGAGTACGCCTAGCTTTTTTGAGGCCAGCTTGGCCTTGCCCTCGATATGGCGCCGGTAATTTAGGTCGTGCGACAGTTCGACTCCGAGGACCCCGAGGTGGTCGCTTAATTTAAGCGACGTGCCTTGGAAGGAAGGAGCTGGTGTGAACGCCGCCCTCTTCGCACTGAACGCGCAAACTTGTGTTTTTGAAGCGTTGAACTCGACCAAATTGCTACGGCCCCATTCGGAAATAGACCGAAGCGTTTGTTCGAGTTCAGACACAAGTCTTCGCCTCTTTTCATCCACAACTTCTCGTCTGGCTGAAGGGTGACTGGTATAGGATCCGTGTGCTGTACTGTCATCCGCATAACAATGTATGTTGCCGAGTGGCAGCATGTCATTGATATGCAGAAGAAACAGTGTGGGTGACAGCACAGATCCCTGCGGTACGCCGGCATTCACTGACATGGCGTCCGACGAGCAACCGTCCACTAGGACCTGAATGCTACGCCCATGTAGGAAGTCGGCGACCCAGTCGCAGAGGCCAGAAGGAAGTCCGTACGCCGGAAGCTTGCCCAGGAGCGATTTGTGCCAAACCCTATCGAATGCCTTGGCAATATCGAGGCCAATTGCCAAGGATTCACCATGTCCTTCAAGCGATTCCCCCCAAAGGTGAGTGACGTACGCTAGGAGATCACCAGCAGATCGGTTTGGCCGAAAGCCATATTGCCGATCGCTGATGAGGTTATTTGTCTCCAGGTACGCCATGAGCTGGGCGTTGATAATACGCTCCATCACCTTGCAGAGTAGGGGGGTAATCGCTATAGGTCGGTAGTTCGAAGGGTTTGAGCGGTCGCCCTTTTTGGGGACCGCTTGAACAAATGCAGATTTCCAGGCTGCCGGCACACGGGAAGCAGAGTAAGAGAGGCGGAAAAGGCGCGTTAGCACTGGAGCCAGCTCGGGAGCACACCGTTTCAGCACCAATGCAGGAATCCTATCCGGCCCACTCGCCTTCCTGGTGTCTAGGGAGAGAAGCTCCGCCCGCACAGTTCGTTGTCGGAACTGTACTTCCGGCATAGAGTTCTCACACCTAGTTATGGATGGAGGGATGGCACCCCCATCGTCCAGGTTGGAGTTCCCCGCAAAGAGAGACACCAATAAATCGGCTTTCTCCTTTGCGGAGTGGGCAAGTGAGCCCCCAGGACACTGCAGTGGTGGAAGTGAGGAGCGGCAAAAATTCGATTCGACAGATTTGGCGAGAGACCAAAACTCACGGCTCCCAGTTGGGTGCTGTCACTGCATCACTCCCGAACAGCGAATCCGCTTTAGATCCGCTGGCCCGCTCCTTGTCGTGACCAGCCCCACCTGCTACTGGGTCCCCGGGAAGTACACCGGAACACAGCGAACTATTATGGCGGTGTAATTGTTTCCCGGGGTGTGGTGGCGGACCCAGGCGATCCGAAGATCTACCACACGCTGTTTGCTGTTCATTTGGCACCACCCAGGAGGCACGTGTGACTTGAGGACCTTAAGGTGTCACGGACGCGAACAACTTTATCCCCCAATTTGAATGAGAGACCCCCCAGAGAATGATTCTCGAGTTATAAGCGAACAGACAAACAGACAATTGTTGTTTACTATTCAATGTTATATCATGCACTGAAAAATGATTAAAATTAATATATCAGCTTGATTTAACTAAATATTCCCAACTGACAATTTAAATAAGACGAAAATGAAAGCGCCCAAAAAGTTTGAACTTGGAACATCTATTTAGAAAACGAAACGACTTAGTATCTCAAGTAGGCCTTAAGGTTTGTTCACACGTTTGTACCGTTCTTCTAGTATGTCGGAAATGAGAAATCAGATGTGAAAGGAAATTATCTGTATAATATTATTTGCTTCAAGTTTGCCGGCCATCAAAGTTTGTTTGATGCTGTGAAGTGTGAATGCATATCAGTATGGTGAACAAAAAATAAAATTTTGCTATGTGAAATTTGCTGTTTGTAAGAGCGGCTTTCCTAACCATACTAAACTGACCCCGAGCTCTCAATACTCTGGGTTCAGGTGGGTCTGGGGAGACGGCCTCTAATAAAATTACTAAACGTATGAAGTTATGTCCTTGAAACTGGAAATATTTCTAAATTCCGGCGAAGCAACCACTTTTAAGGGATACCTAAACTAAGCCAGGGGTTCCCAATAAAGGGTGAAAAATATTTTAAATTTATATTAAATTTATATTTATATTTTAAATACTTCAATTGAATTTACATCGCGTCTACCGTTCGAGCATATTGTATTATACAAATTTATTTATGTGAAAAAAAAAATTATGTTTGTATTAAAATTATTGTTTAAATAATGTAGAGTTAGAAAGGTTAATTTAAGCTATGACAGGTCTTTAGGTCTCCTTTTCCGTCAGTCTTCCGATTGGAACGAGACGATCTAAAAGCGACCTAACGTCTGTAAATCATAGGCCTGAGCATCGGATAGCCGTCCGCCCCACTCGTTATTCAACTTCTCCGAAATCCCCGGGGCAAGGGGACGAGGGAGGGGTAGAGGGAGGAAAAGTGTGGGGGGGGGGCACAGAACGGGGGCAACCCGCTACGTGCTATAGCTGCGTAATTGCCAGATGTCAAGCGTAAATGCGCGCAAATTTATTTTCCTTAACATGAACGTAAGTATGGGATATTTTTGATGAAGGTTTGGGTTAGGTTTGGTATGGGCTTTATTTTTTCTTTATTTTTCTTGTTTTTAGTGGTTTTAAATTCAAAGATTGGGTTACCTTAGGTTTGATTTGAATTCGATTTTGATTTCATTTTGAAATCATTTTCATTTTTTTATTTTGATTTATTTTTTCGTCACACAACGACAACTTACATAACAACACAAATGAACATGTACATGGTGACGAAAAGGGAGCCCAGGAAAATTATTTTATGTTTCGGTTGACCAAAGAATGGTTTTAAGTTATTAACCTTTGGCCGACGGAGCGGCCGATATCGGCCGCTTTATACATTAATTTATATTAGCTTTTACTTGCGTTGATGATGGGAGAAGATGACGAAATAAATTTAAAGAGCGAATGTGAGTGGAAGGGTCGGGAATGGTCGCCCTAGACGCCCGTACACCTAGACCAGATCGGGTATGTGCTCAAAACAGGTCAAGTGCGTAGTGTAGTACCCGTAACCAACGAGCATGCGTGAAGAAAATAATGAGAGTGGAAGAGGAGGCAGAGGTGTGTCAGGATCAATGCACGTGAAGATTGACGTTGACAAGACGTTGTCTCTGCCTACCCCACTGGGAAACAGGTGTGACGCTATGTATGTATGGGTTGAGTAATAACTTATTGTCTATAAATATTGTCAGCCTCGGTAGCTCAGTGGTACGGTCGGTCGACTGTTGTTAAGCAACGCTGAGCGCGGTCAGTACTTAGATGGGTGACCGCTCGACCGTTAGAGGCTGACTGTGGTTCGGATTCCACGTTAAACTGTAGGTCCCTTCCCTTCTTACCTTACTAGGTGGTAGCGTTTATCCCGGCCGGATTGGCACCACCGCACTAAGCGAAACGTCGGTCGAAACGGCTATGTAAATAGTTGGTGTTTTCCGTTAAGTTCAGTGTAGCCGACATGAAATGAAGGGAAGCCTGACGTGGCACCTAGTTCACCCGGTGTTATGGGCTGACATCACGGATGTAGTAGGTGATGTAGTCAACCGTTTCAGTTTCCATAAAAAAATTATAATAATTGGATTGTGTTAGTACGAGAAAATAGTTACTTCTTCTGGTCACCCTTATAAATCGCCTTTTACGACATGTACGGGGTGAGTGCAGTGGGGCTATTCTTTTTATGTAAGTACCGGCCCCACACGGTACAATACCGGCCCTTGTGTATTAATATATATGAAAATAAAAACCTGCCAAGTTTCTTGCCAGTTCTTTTTCGTGGGTGTAAACGAACCAGATAGAACAAATTGTGACAAGTTCGAGCGCGGTCTTATTGCCATATGAATGACCAATAAACAAAAGTAAATAATAAACTATCTATTCGTATGCTGTAAGCCAATCGTGTGGTCGAAAATTGTCGTCCAAATTTGAGGTCCAAACTTTTGTCAGAATGTATCTCAGTATGAGCGGCATTTCCTAACGTCACGTAGAAGAGTTCTACTTAGTTCACATATCGATTCACGAGACCACAAAAAGTCAGGTAAACTCAGTACAAAACCGATAAAGTACGAACTGTAATCGAGACGCCATTATAATATGAGCTGAGCGAGCAGTGGGCCTCCGATTGAATTCTGATTTGCTATGAAATCTAAACAACGTTAAATAGGAGTAAGTATATTATAAATTGTTAAATAAAACTAATTAGAATGAAATTAACGCAATGAATAACATATTAACAATATACAACAAAAACTAAATAAATGTAAAATAAAGAAGGAGGAAACGGAATGTGTGCTGACATTGTGCCGTTCGGATACAGAAAGGGGGGGTTCCCTACTCTAAGTAAAATATTTCATGCAATTCAGCCGACTCTCCCACAGTGCCCAATACGCTGCGTTGCTCCTTTGAATCGCCAGTTGTTTATATATATATTTTGTTAATTTAATTTCTCACTACCTATCTACCTTATTCACAATCTCAGGCATGACTGGCAGAGAATGCCTTTAGACTTAAAGCCTGCCCTTTGTCACTTTTTTTTGTGCATTATATTTTCATTTTCAATTTTATATTAGGAATAATACATTTTAATTTAATTTCGTAAATGCTATATTTAATAGGACCATAGATAAATAATATACGGATACGTCTATGAATAGGACTCATTATATTTACCTAGTTGTTTTATTAGGATAAAGATAATAGATAGATAGATAGATAGATAGAAAATTCTTTTTTGCTCCAGTAAACATTATGTAAACAGTAACAAATACAATATGAAAATTTACATAAGGTGCAAAGGCGGATTTATCCCTTACAGAGATTTCTTACAGTCAACCTTGTCCTGTCTCCCAGTGGAGTAGACACAGACCAAGCGCATCTCGATGCAACGAGCCACGCAAACATTCAAACGAATTTCGGACATAAAAGTTCATGACAGACAGACAGACACAGACGTCGAAGAATCGTTACAACGCAATAGAGGTTCCTGAAGGTTCGCCTCCGTAAACCCAGCAGTAAATCGTCTTTAGCGGGCAAGTTTGCAGCATTTAGATAAGTAGAACGGGCGAGCTCTAGGAGGTTAATGATCACTTTTTATTCTTCTCCCGCGAGTCCTGGAGAATATGCCGGGACGAATGAGGAAGGCTTCCTTATACCTCTGACCGTGCGCATGGCAACGTCATACGGCGGTGCTGTTTAACCGTTCATGAAATACGTGTTCCTTTGACATATATTTTATAGATGTTTACTTAAGAATAGCCCCACTGCATCTCTCCCCGTGCATGTCGTAAAAGGCGACTAAGGGAAAAGGACAGATGCCGTGCTAAAGGGCGACAGGATCGCCACCTCTCACCTTGGCACGGTACTTCCACCGAGTCATGCGGCAGGTGGGTCTTCGTGCCTTACTTGCTAATTGATCGATTTAATCTTGTTCGAATACTTTGCGAAACGTGGTGGTCGGTGTTGTGCTGTAATTTCCCAGAGTTCTTGCAGCACAACACCGATTACTCTGCTTACCCCGATTGCCGGGATTCAGCGTGTGTGATATGTATGTATGTATGTATGTATGTATATGTTTACTTAATAATTAATATGATAAATTATTATAATATAATAATTAGTAAATACTATTTACTAATTAGTATGCAACCAAGATTGTACTGTAACCGCTGCGTGAGCAGTTAATTGTTATAATCAAAAGGAGAATGCTTTCGACGAATCCGCAAAAAAAGTTAAAGTAGAAAGGTAGTTTAAGCCTATTAACACGAATTAAAATAATACATTTTTAAAATCACTCGTTCTAGATACAACAGTCTAAGTTTATTTCCTATTTTATATGTTTTTTTAGGGTTCCATATCAGGTACGGGACTCTATTACTAAGCCTACGCCGTCTGTCTGTCTGTCTGTCCATCCGTCCGTCTGTATGTCCGTCTGTCCGAGGGCTGTATCTCTTGAACCGTAATAGGTAGCCCGGTTGAAATTTTCACAGAATATGTGTTATTATGGCCGATATAACAACAATAAGATAAAAAAATAAGAAAAAGTAAAAAATTCACGGGGGTTCCCATAGAAGAAACCAAAAAGTGTATGCGCGCGCGCCATCTACCCAATAGATTATGAAGCATTTTAAGTAATCATGACATTTAACTAATATGAAGCATTTCATATCACGCCATCTAGATGGCGTGAGTGGCGCTAGCCATGACATGGCGATACGGAACCTTCGGTGCGCGAGTTCGACTCGCACTTGGCCGTTTTTTTTTATAGAAACTGACGCAGTTGGCTACATTACCTACAACATCCGTGATGTCAGCCCATTAGCACCGGGTGAACTTAACTAGGTGCCGTGTCACTGTCAGTGCTTCCCTTTATTTCATGTCGGCTACACTGAACTGGACGAAAAACACGAACTATTTACATAGACGTTTCGACGGACGTTTCATTCAGTGCGGTGGTACCAACCCGGGCGGGATAACCTCTACCACCTAGTAAGGTAAAAAGGGAAGGGACCTACAGTTTTACGTGGAACCCGAACCACGGTCATCCTCCAACGGTCGAGCGGTCACCCATCGACCGCGCTCGGGGTTGCTTAACAACAGTCGAGCGATCGCACCACTGAGCTACCGATTTGATTTGTTTTGAGATAAGTGATAATTAATGTCCAAGCAGGAAAAATATTTTAAACATTATCAATTCGTCAATTAATACTTCCATCGGCATTCGGGTTCAATTCGTCTGCGGTCGGCTTTGATGCGGTGAGGTGCGACCGCACGAGCTTTATCAGCCTCGATAGCTCAGTGGTGCAGACAGTCGACTGGGCGCGGTCAGTACTTGGATGGGTGACCGCTCGACCGTTGGAGTCTGACCGTGGTTCGGATTCTACGTAAAACTATAGGTCCCTTCCCTTCTTATCCTATTTGGTGGTAGGGTTTAACCCGCCCGGGTTGGTACCACCGCACTGAAAGAAACGTTGGAAGAAATGTATGTCGAAACGGCTATGTAAATAGTTTGTGTTTTCCGTCCAGTTCAGTGTAGCCGGCACGACCGAAGGGCACAAGGGCATGACACCTAGCTCACCCGGTGTTATGGGCTGACATCACGGATGTTGTAGGTGATGTAGCCAGCCGTGTCAGTTTCCATAAAAAAAAAGCCACGCCGAGGACAAACATTTATACATTTCCGTACAGCCATTCCGCTCCACGCCCACTCTGTGGTATGGGTATCGCTAGACCACTCGTGATACTTTCTTGTCTGTCTGTCTTAACTTCCACATGGGAAAAACATAAATTCCGAACACAGACATTTATTTTCTGTTTCGCATTCTGTAGGTCTGGGAGACAATTTGCAAAAAAACAATTTTTGGTCTGTGCGAGTAAGTCTCTAAGAAAACCGGCCAAGTGCGAGTCGAACTCGCGCACCGTGGGTTCCGTATCACCATGTCATGGTTAGCGCAACTCACGTCATCTATGTATTAGTTAAAATGCTTCATACTCTTTTCGATAGATGGCATTTAAAATTAGACATCGATGGATGGCATACACTTTTTAGTTTCTTCAATGGGGACCCCCGTGATTTTTTTACTTTTTCTTATTTTTATTATTTGCTATTATATCAACCATAATAACACATATTCTGTGTAAATTTCAACGGGCTACCTATTACGGTTCAAGAGATACAGCCCTCGGACAGACAGAAGGCGTAAGCTTAGTAATAGGGTCCCGTACGAAATCAAATAAAAATTTCGTAAATTTTTTCAGTGATTAATTTAAAGTCTAGTGTAACTTTAGGACATTTTTATTTATTTATATACAAGACTCCGTAAGCGAAAACGAAGAGAACTCGAGATGGTCGTGCTGAGATAACGCACACACGTGGACGGATAAAGTTTTGGCTCTGATTGAGCTCACGCTTATTGACTTTTAGGGCTCTCATGTTGCTTCTTGGATATGCAATAAAAGAAAGAAATGAAAGTACCTATATCATGTTATTTAATGACTAAGGTCACGCAGGTCGGTCGGACATTTTATGAAGTATTTTACAGTCCAGTCTAGCTTTACGACCTTTATAGTCGCTAATCAGCAATCTCGCTTATCGAAATTTACATTAAACCATTTTGATCGTTACTGCGTGGTGAGAGTAGATAGGTAATATAAGTAGGACGTCCCGTAAAAACACTTCGATGTAGGAATCACATAGAATAATGTACAATCTACTAGTAGCGCCATCTAGCGATGTTGATCCGCAGAAATAATAACATACAATGTACTAGTTGCGCCATCTAGCGGTGTTGATCCGCGGAAATAATAACGTACTTACAATGTACTAGTGGCGCCATCTAGCAGTGTTGATCCGCAGAAATAATAACATACAATGCACTAGAGGCGCGATCTAGCGGCGTTGATCCGAAGAACTAATAACGAACAATTTACTAGTGGCGTTATCTAGCGGTGTTGATCCGCAGAACTAATATCGTACATCGTACCAGTGGCGCACTCTATGTGATTCCTACATCGAACTAACGAAGTGTTTTTAGGTGACGTCGTACATACATTGCCTATGTACTAAAGTATCTGCGCTCCAGTCTGAGAATAGCGGTCATTCATCCCTTCCTACCAATGTACTCGTATTTGCGGAAGCGATACTTCCCTATGTTCTGCGTATCGAGCGAAATTACTGTCGCTAGCTTATTGTGGTAGCCGGGCGGCCGCTGACCGTTCGTACTATGTTATGTTATGATTTATGATATGATACACACGCCTCTCTGCGCATGTGTGCGTGCTGAGAGGAAGGGGTGAATGACCGCTATTCTCAGACTGGAGCGCAGATACTATAGTTATATCTAGTTAAACAGCTCCTCCGAGCACTCTCCACGGAATAACCGATAGAACAGAGTCACTTTTAACAAGCACTGCGCTGCTATTATTTTCCTCAGTTATTGAAATTCGATTTCTTTGAAAAGTCCTTCGCAACGCATCCTGTTTACCTTTAGTTTCATACGAAATGCGAACCGTGGATAAAATCGTATTTCTGACGAAAATGCACTTATCTACTACAAAATGAGAACGAAATTGACTTTATTTCATCGCCCCCATTCTATCGCGCAAGCCCCAGCAGACGGGGCAAGAATCCCGCTCCTCGGCGAGGCCAGTGAAATAATTGAAAAAGAAAGGCGCCCCGTCGTCAAGGAGAGGACAGACAAAAAGGTGCCTTTATCAGCGAGAATACACTCGCGAAGCCAAGCCTAATTTGTCACGGCGATGATTACGGAAGACGGACAGTTTTGGCTTGGGGGAACTTCCGAGAGAATTCGAAAACGGAGACGAGACATCAACCCAACGAAGAGGTGGAATTTTAACATTGAAAATGTTTTTTCGATCGCGTTGGTAGGGCATCCATTTCAAGGAAAAGTGCGACATCGCCCTGGTGTCGTGAATTTTGCTACGTGGATGATTAGGGTGTCAGAAGATGCGTCTTGGCGAGGGCTAGCATAAGTAAAAAACTTTAGGTTAAAAGGTTAGAAGATGCGTCGCGTAGCGAAGCGACGCATCTTCTAACCTAACCTATATAATATTTTTATATTTGATATTTATAAATACATGGACCAAAATTTTAAAAGTATTTTACCAGAAGTAGGTTAAATTATCTTATATTTGATATTTATTAATTTCTTACTTTAGTTAGACATAATGTCAAGCTTATCTCTTTTTTTGTCTAAATTTTAGTTTACATTTTAAGCCGCTTGTGTTTTTTAAAAATAATAAAAAATATATAGATGTAATACTTTTTTTTATTTTGTTGAGTTCATTTTCAATGTACCTCGAAGATCGTGTAATGCACGAGATCTGTGAATTTTTTTACAGAATGTGTCATTAGTGCGGACATAACTTACTAAAAATAATAAAAAGTTAAAAATTAAGGCGTTCATTTAATTCACAGGACAGTGATAAGTAATTAAAATTCTGGTGTAACTATAAGAAATAGTTCTTTATATACAAAACTTCGAAAGCGAAAACGAAGTGAACTAGAGCGGATCGTGCTGAGTTAACGCACACACGTGGGACACACAACTTCACACACGTCATACAAGAAACGTTTTTTTAACAATATTAATTTTTTTGTGGGGCGGAAACCTCGGTGCGCGTGTCCGACTCGCACTTGACCGGTTTTGGGTCTACTTGATTTTTGATAAAGATTAGTCCCCTGTAAGGTCCGGCATGATAACAAAATCACCCAGTATATAAGGACACTTTGTGGACTCGCGTGCATTTATTAATAGACGCGTTACTAAACGTTTTAATCAATTAAAATGTGAAGAGATGAAATTTCTACCCATGTATTTTCCCACAAGTACAATCTCGGGTCCTTCAAGAGGGGCGTAAATTGGCACCGTGTGGGCACCTGTCAGGCATGGCATCCACAAGCCCGGCATACGACGGAATGTCCATGGGCGTCGTTAGATATGGGTGGCTTGGGGCCATATGTCGCGCTTTCAATGTATATTTTTTTAATATCTTAGAATATACATAATCTTGTGTGCATTTACTTACAGATTGTGTTGGGGTTTGAAGTAAACTGTGTTATTATATCACATTAAACGTTCTATTCTTTTGAATTCTCTGGTGAACTTCCATATTATAGCGGTTCGGGGGTTGAATTTATCTTTATTTAAGACGGAGAAAAAGTAAGAGGACAACGGATGCGAAAGAGTTTTCCATACTATGTTTCGTTATCGTTTTCTTAATAACGACTTCATCTATCAAGCATTTTTAGAATAATAACATTTTAAAATTCATTTTTGAAGAGCAACACAGTTGGAATTTTTGTTTCTGCATTTTTCACACATATAATCCTACAAATAAATAAAGCAAAGTTCCCACGGGCGACCGGCCGTGCAACGTACGCCAACTTAGGAATCCTTACCTATAATAAAATCCAACGTCTGCTTTCTGTCTGTCTGAGTGTCTGTCTGTCCGCTTATAACTCGAGAACCACTGAACCGATTTTAATAAAACAAATTTCTACGGATAGCTTGATTCTTCCCATTAACTATAGGCTACTTACTATCACGCTAAATAGCTTATGAGGTTAGCAGTGAAGTGAAATATGAGAGCGGGCGGAGCCGCGGGCACAGCTTGTATCTTTATAACTCGAGAACCACTTTATCGATTTACGTAAGGTAACGGTAACAGTTTAATTACATTATGTCATTTCTCAAGTTGCTTTGAGACTATAAATAAATCATAACACTACGTCATCGGCGGTGTGAGCTGTTAGCAAAAAAATCACGTGAAGTGAAGCCGTGAGCAAAAGCTGATTTTTTTTTTATGGAAACTGACACGGTTGGCTTCATCACCTACAACATCCGTAATGTCAGCCCATAACACCGGGTGAACTAGTTGCCATGTCAGTGCTTCCCTTCATTTAATGTCGGCGGTTTGTAAAGATCGCCAGTTGGCATTGTGTAGAACTGTAAAAAATAGGGCTTTAGTAAGGTGGAAAAGAAGGAAAGAAAAACCAGTTCTTTATTTTATACAGTTCTACACAGGCATTCAAATTTCCCGCCTAAACTGTAGTTTTTACTGCTTACCCTCCCTTTCCTCTCCAATCTTCGCACCAGAAGAAAAAACTATGAGCCGAACAAAGTTCGTTGCTGAGGCACCACGTTAAGAGCTTGGCAGTTATTATTTTCCTGAATTTCTTCACAAAAGCGTATGTGCCACGCACGGGCTTCAAGAATCACGTCAATTAGTGTTCAATCGAGTGCAAACCAGAGGACTCGTCTCGGTGTAACCCCCACGTCCAGGCCTGGACACCACAGCTTCGTGGGCACCGCCGATCGAGGAGTTGGAGCGCTCACCCGACTTCGCAAAACAGCAGGTTATAAGGGATCCAGGGCACTCTTGCCCTCACTCACACAACCAGTCAGGAACAGTGCGTCCCTTCCTTTACCTACCAGTCGGCTACACTGAACTGTACGGAAAACAAGAAACTATTTACATAGGCGGTTCGACCGACGACGTTTCGTTTAGTGCGATGGTACCAACCCTGCCGGGATAAACCCTGCCACCTAGTAAGGTAAGATGGTCGAGTGGTCACCCATCCAAGTACTGACCGCGCCCAGGGTTGCTTAATAACAGTTGACCGACCGACCCAACCACTGAGCTACCGAGGTTGACAATTTATCGAATGTTCTAAGAATTTATGTAAACCATACATGTTAGACAGACAGACAGACAGACAGACCGCTTCAGACAGGCGTTGGCTTGTTAAAATATACTTCTTCTTAATACAATATGCAAACACAAAATCCGAACACTTTACAAATGATTGACAAAGCTGAAATATTTTTCCACTATTTCATTAAATGTATACCTACTAGAAAGTCCTTGAAATCTATCAGACTGAGGACTAAGGTATAAAGCGGATCCGATGTCACTAAGTCTGTTAGCTTAATTACCGTGAATATAACTCGAGATAGACTGTCTGTCTAGAGGGCGTCTAAACAAAACACGCTTCTAATGAACCTTTTATTAAATCCCGACGCAAAAAGAGTGGTGTTATAAGTGTAACATATGTGTGTATGTGTGTGTCTGTTTTTGGCATCGTAACTCCCCAACGGATGGTACGATTTGGATGTGGTGTTTTTATTAGAAAGCTGGTTTAAATCCGTTGTCTCCGCCTACCCCACCGGGAAACAGACGTGACGCTATGTATGTGTGTATGTAAAGCTGCTAAAATTTAATCGGGATAGTTCTTAGCTATGTTTGTAATCAAGTAATCAAGTAATAAAAACAGTAATTATCTTAAAAAGTTAATTAAAAAATAAATAAAAAAAGCTTAATAAGCCCCGACCCTAAAAAGTAAAAAATAATTTCAGTTTACTTTATTAAAGGAGTCGGGGGACCGCTAAGTAAATACAATATAAAAACTCAGAGATGCTCGGGTATTTAATTAGCGGTCCTTCGACTCCTTTTTAAGTAAATACGTTTTTTAGTTATTTAGTTTTTATGATGTCTTCCTTCAACTATATTGGATCTTTGTATATTATTGTAGTTGTAAGTTTGTTTTCTCTGTATATTTATTTGTAGGTTGTAAATTTGTTTTGTTTTCTATATTCACCATGTTATTATTTTTTGATTACCTCTGGTAGGTTGCGGCTGAAAAACAGCGTCAGCTGGGCGCAATCCCAGCTAGGCATATGCTGAGCCGCTACCTATTTACACACTGCACTTAAGTTGTGCTAAGATTAAATGTATTTTAATGTATGTAAGTATAATGTAAAAAGTGTGTAAATAAAAATATTTTATTCTTATTCTTATTCTTAAATGGAAATTATTTATGGCTAATTGAAATTATTGATACGCTAATTTGAAATTTATTATTTATCTAAGTACTTACCTAACTTCTAATCTTTAAGAGAGACGTTACTACTAAAAGGATCAAAGTGTCCAGGTTTGAGAGAGAAAATACTAAAACTGCCTCAAGGTCGCGCAGACTGTTCGGCTCTCGGCTTCTTTAGAATAACCTTACACTTTGTCTTCGCATCACGCAGTGGGGTGATCGCATTATTCCTAAGTAGCCTGGCGGAAATTTAGATCCGATGCCTCAGTTCCAGAATATGAAATACTCTACCATTTTAACAAAGATAGAACTGAAAGTGAATATTGTTTACAATTTTGAACATTTTGAATACAGCCTCACCGTTCGGAACCGGTGTAAAATTGTAGGTACCTTCCCTTGCCCCTTACTAGGTGGTGGGCTCAAATTGTAGCCGACTGGGTTGGTAACACCGTACTGGATGTAAAATGGCCGCATAGCAGCCTCGGTTGTGTTCTCCTCTAGCGCCGAGGAGCCACCCATAAGGTGTCTAACGACGCCCAATGACATTCGGTCGCATGCGAGGGTTGTGAATACCAAGCCGGACTAACAAGTGCCTATTCACGCCTCTCTTGAAGGACCCGACACTGTACTTGGGTACTTGTACCCCCCCCCCCCTCCCCCCAGTGGGGGGGGGTGGGGGTGTGGGATATATGGGCAGGGAGAGCGTTCCAGAGTTTACCGGTTCTGTGGAGAAGGATCTGCAGGACCGATTGGTTCGCATCCGCGGTAAGTTCAGCGTGGAGGGATACAATCCCTGCCCAGTGCGTGTGGTGCAGGGGTGGAAGCGGGGACGACGGGATCGCGTTAAACAGCTCCTCCGAGCACTCCCCATGGAATAAGCGACTACTTACTTGCACGCTATTTGGAAGAAATAAATAAAATAATTGTTTATTGTATATTTAGCATCTATTGGCAGTACACTGCGCTCAGATTTGTCATTATTTACATAGTAACATTCCGCCAGTTCCATTCTTAGAGCGAAGAAGAACTGACAAGAATCTTCACTGGAATTTTTTTCAATGTATCTTAATGTATTTGAGATAGAAGTTGTTGCCTGGACGTGCTGTCGTTTAGTGGCACACTTATGCCAATGTGGAGCACAGGTTAAAACCAACGACTGGCACAAACGACGTCGTAATTGTGCTCTAGATTTAGCCAAAGTCACTATTGTACTACCTACTAGAATGGGTGTCAAACCTAGATTTCAGACTAGAATTTTAATGTTTTCATGGTGGGACTATTCTTATTTTAGTACCGACCCCACACAGTTATTAAGCTATCTACGAGCTTAAAGAGCAACGAACATACAGACGGACGACAGACATACAGCGGACATAGTGACATAAGACAGTTTGTATAATAGAAAAGGCATTTTAAATTCTCCTCCCTTCACCTTCCATTCACGGTTCTAAGTGAAATCTTATCACATTCATCCAGGTGACAGAATGCCTGAAATTTGGGTCCTTCCATAGAAATAAATACGTGAAAGCGGTATCACCTTTTCTGACGTGAAAGAAAAGGCAAAAAAACAACCGGCCAAGTGCGAGTCGAACTCGCGCACCGGGGGTTCCTTATCGCCGTGTCATGGTTAGCGCCAAGCGCCACTCACACCATCTATGTTGTGTTATGAAATGCTTCATATTAGCTAAATGTCATGATTAGTTAAAATACTTCACGCTCTATTCGGTAGATAGCGCGCGCGCATATTTTTTGGTTTCTTCTATGGGAACCCCCGTGATTTTTTTACTTTTTCTTATTTTTATTATTTGTTGTTATATCGGCCATATTACCACATTATATTCTGTGAAAATTTCAACGGGCTACCTATTACGGTTCAAGAGATACAGCCCTCGGACAGACAGGCGGACGGACGGACGGACGGACGGACGGATGGACAGACAGTACCCTAATAAAGAATTGACGGGGGTCTTTATACAAGAAACTAAAATGTGTATGCGCGCCATCTACCGAAAAGAGTATGAAGCATTTTAACTAATCCATAGATGGCGTGAGTGGCGCTGACCATGACATGGCGATACGGAACCCTCGGTGCGCGAGTTCGACTCGCACTTGGCCGGTTTTTTGTTTGTTTAACCTGACACCGTCGACTAAATCCTACCAGACCATCGCAACTTCGTTGAAATTTGGTGTAATGAACTGAAACTCCAGGCCGGTGGTACTGTGTGGAGCTGGTAGTACTGTGTGGGGCTGGTACTTAATAAGAATAGCTCCACTGCATCTCTCCCCGTGCAGTACTGTGTGGGGCCGGTACTTAATAAGAATAGTCCCACTGCATCTCTTCCCGTGCATGTCGTAAAAGGCGACTAAGGGATAAGAACAAGATGCCGTGCATAAGGGCGACAGGCCAGCCACCTCTCACCTTGGCACGTTCTTACCGTACCGTACCGTACCGAGTCATGCAGCAGGTGGACCTTCATGCCCACTTGCTGTCTGATCTGAGTTATCTTGTCCGAATTCTTTGCTAAACGTGGTGGTCGGTTTTGTGCTGTAATTTGCCAGAATATTTTTTTTTTTTATGGAAACTGACACGGTTGGCTACATTTTTTTTTATGGACACTGACGCAGTTGGCTACATCACCTACAACGTCCGTGATGTCAGCCCATAACACCGGGTGAACTAGGTGCCATGTCAGTGCTTCCCCCTTTGATCGTGCCGGCTACACTGAACTGGTCGGAAAACACAAACTATTTTACATAGCTGTTTCAACCGACGTTTCATTCAGTGCGGTGGTACCAACCCAGGCGGGTTAAACCCTACCACCAAGTAAGATTAGGAGGGAAGGGACCAACAGTTTTACGAGGAATCCGAACCTCGGTCAGCCTCCAACGGTCAGCGGTCACCCATCCAAGTACTGACCGCACCCAGCGTTGCTTAACATTCAATAGCGACAGTTGACTGTCTGCACCACTGAGCTATCGAGGCTGACATCACCTACAACATCCGTAATGTCAGCCCATAACACCGGATAAACTTGGTGTCACGTCAGCCTTCCATTCGGTCGTGCCGGCTACACTATGCGGCTATACTATACTTGTAGCACAACACCGATTACTCTGCTTACCCCGATTGTCGGGATACGGCGTGTGGTGTGTATGTGTGTATGTATGAACTGAAACTGAAAATGCATGCAATGTACCTACGGCAATCACGTTTCTGAATATTTATTTGTTTGGGTCCTCTCCTCGCTGGCTGTCGTTGGAAATACGTAACGTTAGACCGAGCTGACGGAATGCCTCAAAGAAATCCATTCTCACCTTCATTTTCTCTCGAGAGAAACCTTGAGGCCCTGTCTACCCTTATTCCTCCATACTCCTCTTCCAAGGCGCCGCTTTCGCTGGTTGGAGTAGGATGCAACACAATCAATCAATCAAAAAATCGATTTTTATTTATTTATTCCAAAACTACGGATCGAAACAATAAAGTATAAAAAGCTACGGATTTAGATAATGTATATTCAACAAATAAAATATATTTCTTCCATAGCCTTGATTTGGTCACGTTGCCTTAAATACGTTTTTATAACTTAATTTAGAGGCATGTTCATGATTTTTTTCTATCGAGCGAAGTTAATCAAATCGTGTTTTCAATAAAATCTGCGCTGATAGATGAAGTTTTACACATATTAAAACTGAATCTGTCAGGTAAGTTATTGGCGGTACACTCCTTGAAATTCGAGTCACACGCAGTCTCACGCCACCTTAAGTAGTTGTATGTAACTCTAGCTTTAGTACAGTCAGCCGCGGTACCTCAGTGGTGCGGTCGGTCGACTGTTGTTAAGCAACCCTGAGCGCGCTCAGTACTTGGATGGGTGACCGCCGACCGTTGGAGGCTGACCGTGGTTCGGATTCCACGTTAAACTGTAGGTCCCTCCCCTTCTTACCTTACTAGGTGGTAAGGTTTATCCCGCCCGGGATGGTTGCTTGCCTAGCCGAGCTAGTCTAGCCTGTTAATAAGACGGTTAAGGACACAATTCTTACCTTTCTAAGTGGTAGGGCTGAAACCTCCCAAGTTGGTAGTGTTAACACAACCGCACTGAATGAAATGTCGGTAAAAGCAGCCATACATACAAGTATAAATGTTCGTGTTTTCCGTTCAGTTCAGTTTAGCCGGCAAAACCAAAGGAAAACACTGACATGGTTCCTAGCTCAACAAGTTGTTACCGCTTGGATTACAGGGCACGTGGTTACATCATCAGGTGATGTAGCCAGCCAACCGTGTCAGTTTGAATAAAAATATAATTTTAAAATCGCCCTAAACTTAAATTTAAGGAATGGTGATCGTTTTAAAAGCCGCAATAGTAACTCTACTCTCGCGAACTTCCTTCGAGTACTGGAGCAAAAGTAAAAACGTATATTCACGACAAAACTACTCGGCCTACACCGTAGACGTGAGTACTCATGGAGGTAAAAATGAACCATCAACCTCTCTTAAACACCGTGAGTCAGTTAGCCAGCAAGCCTCCACTGCTGAACATATGCCTCTCCAATTTTTCTCCAGTCCTTCCGATCTTCAGCGGTACGGAACCACTGCTTTCCGCCGATGTACTTGATGTAGTCGTAGCACCTGGTGGTTAAACACCTTACACCCATTATACTACCGCACCCCATATCATGAAATCATTGGTACCTATTTCGAAAATTTGAGAAAATTTGCAAACTTTTATCACATCTTTATGGTAGAAAAAAAAACCTCCCAGACAGTAATTATAACATCCCGCAACTACGATAAATGAAGCAATAAATGTGAATTTATCGCACAAAAATATTATATCATCGAAGTAGGTAAAAATAAAGTTATTGGTAACGACAAAATTGTTCCAAGACACTTTAGATAAAAACTCCCAGAGGCAAAACTTTGGTAATACGGTCCTGGAGTCGGGAACGCCTGGAGAAATTCGAAGAAACATATTTGTGATATCGTTTGTACGAGTTTTGAAGTAGTCGTTATAAGGTGAATAGTTTCAGATGCTTGCCTCTTCTGTATTTCTTTCTTTAAATTCAAATTTATATTTTCGAATTTAAAGTAGATCAAACACCATTTCTCAGCGAGTCGCGCACGCCCACAGTCGGCTATTCGCTATATGCTTATATTTGAATACGAAAGTCATTTTCAATGTACCCGAAGGTCACGTAATGCATGAGATCTGTGAATTTTTTTTATGGACAACCAGCACTGGCTTTGCCCAAAAGTTAAAAGAAGATTGGACACAGCCAATAACGGCACTCCTCAAGAAACCACACTCTGGTATCTCTGGTATCTGCGAAGGAAAAAAGGTATTAGTCGTAAGACTATCACACCGCAACCGGTCTTTTTTGCGCACTAAACTGCGCGAGGCCTGCCGTCACTTTGGTCGCCCTATATAAAATAGGGCAGTCGCCGTGGCCGGCCGGCTGGCGACTAGTAGCGGTCACTTTGTCCGCCCTAAGTTAGGGCGGTCGCAGTGACCGACTGCTGGCTAAGGGCGAGCGCCATCGAAGCCGCTTCTGCTGCTGGCACGTTCTGCAGTCTCTCGACTGCTGCAGCTTCTCGACTTCTGCAGCTAATAAGAAACCACGCTCAGAGAGGCGCCATGCCAGCTACAAGGCAGACACAAATTTGTTGTGTAATTTATTACCAAACATTTTTAAGATCCCCAGGTTATAGATAATATGGAGCACACTCACCGAAAGAGCGTATTCATCCGTATTATCCATATTTTCGCCGTACGGCACGCGGTAAATAATGAGCTTCGGGCTTTGGACAGAGACAGTCCGGTTGCGGCGCGTCGTCCCTGTCGGACAGAGACATGCGAGTTAGTGCGACAGAGACAACGCTCTACCACTGAACTGTCTCTCTCCGAAGCCAAGTTTATGAATACTTCTCAGATTGTATTCATGAACTGCTGATTAAGAGCTCATGCGTTACTAAAACCGAAAGGCATTTTGCGACAACGAAGGTTTGTAAGTATTTAATGACTCCATGTAGCCGATACATCATCTAATATTTACTATAGAGAGGGATGAACAATATCACATCCTTATACAGCGACGGAAAGAGTCTCGAGTTTTAAAATGATTTATCGTAGACCTTTATATAGGAAAGTGGAACGCCTCCAAGGCTTCTCTCATGGCTTTAGGCATTAGGAATGCGACTTTCAAAACAGTGTAGATTGAGTCACTTGATCTGTAATCTGTCGGTCTAAATCTAAAATGTTTATGATATTTCTAAAATATGTCATGGCATGTTTAGCGCTCGGGCTCACTTTTAACTAAGTATACTATATTTCACCGGCAATCCAAGCTATTGGTGACGGATAAGCTTTTAAAAGTTCAGTTCGATTTTTTTAGCTTTGTAAATTTTGAGGTTGAAATTAAAGCCAATTTTTAATTTTTTAAAACATATATACCTATTCTCAGTTTGTTTTCGTATTTAAACAAAAAAATCATATACCGGAAACATACGTCTTAGATTCCATTCATGACACGCTGATTAAGGGCTCATGCGTTACTAAAACCGAAAGGCACTTTCCGACGACGAACTTAGATCTTTTATTCAAACATTTTCCGTCTTTAGAGAACTGGACCAAATTACCCCTGACTTCGTTACGTCGGAAAAATAGCTAGCGAGCGTTATGTACAATCGACTCTAAAAATGGGATCACCTCTATAGAGTCTTATTATAAACGCCTTCGTTCTCTTCGTTCATTGCGGTGGTAGCAATTCAAAGAGGTTTAACCGTATTATCTAGTAACATGAGGTATGGGACCTAACGTTTTACAAGGAAACCGAACCATGGAGGAACCATATAGGAAGTATATGAAAGAAATACACTCATCACACTCGGATAGTGAACGAAAGTGCACGCCAATGGATATCATACTCGGTACCTTTTCGCTGTCTTTGTTTATTGGGGGCTTAAAACCAGCAATCATCAGTCGTCTTTGACTCTTTTTTCATAGTTTTAATTTGTTTTTTTTTTTTGTTTTTTGTTACTCACATGTTACAATAATGTTTTAAGTAACTTTTAGAAATAACCTAGAACTATCTAAAGTTAACAAATAAAAACGCTAAATACATAATAAGAAATATTATGCCCCACAAGAGGGTACTTAGAGTGCGCCAGTTACGTGTTCGAGCTGGATAGCCAGGCTTATTTTTACATTAATCTGTATTACATTTAACTAAAGTTAGAAAAATATTTTAAAACATATATATAAAAAAAATTTAAAATATTCTTCATTCATTCTTCTACTGAGTTCACTGCTTGGCCACAAACTGCTCTATTGAGTGTGAAATGAAAAGACTCTACAAGCGTATTTCCTCTTTGGTAGTCGATCGTACCTACTCCAACATTCGTATTTCCAATTGTGAAAGTTAACGAGATTCATTGAACATCCAACACTCAATTGTCGCTGCTGGAGCGTGTCACATACAGCCGCCGGCGCTATTAACACACAGATGTAGCACTTTTGGAAAATATTAATCTGTAGTATAACAACGCTGAGCACGGCAGTGGAGCTGGCTATTTTTATCTTTCAACTAGCTGTTGCCCGCGGCTTCGCTCGGTTTATTGCAGTAAACTCAATACTGCAATAAACCAATACTACAACGCAACGCAACAGAACTACTAACGCCATCTATTAATACCATTAAACACTAAATTCCGTCCATACTGCTACTGCTCATCCCAAAGGCTAATCTAAAGTACCTACTAAAAATAAATTAACGAATCGTCATATATGTTTATCGTAGATGACATAATAACCAGAAGCGCGAACTTAATGTTGTAAGGATTTTTTTCCAGAATACCTTATATACGGCAAGGCTGCGATATACGACTGCTAATATTTGCGAGTGAGTAATTTGACACATCGAATCATAATGACGGATATCTTGTCCATGCTCTCCAGTTGTACAAGATCAACCACAGAGTAGAGATGCTCTGTCTATTTCGGTTATAACGGCGGTATCGCGGTATATCAACTGCTTGAAACTTCATCATTTTCCCAATTGGAAATGGTAAAGTGCAATTTTATTATGTTTTCTTCTATCAGACGAGCAACGGCTTTGAGTTCGTGCGGAGGATGTTCGTGTTATCAAGTACAAGGAGAGAGCTTGATTTAAATTCTAAACTGAACAGTGAACATTAATTCGATTTTTATTCCAATTTCGATCACTTTTAAGCATCTTGCAAGAAATCCCTCTTTACGGTGCCATGATGTGTTGTAGCTTAAAACTGTATCCAGGAATACATATGCCAGATGTTTGTGTGTTTTTCGTCTCGAATATTAGCGAACTCGAATCGTCTGTTAAGCTGCCTCGTGCCTACCTAATCGAAACAATGAGTGTCTTCTTCTTCTTCTTTTTTATTTGTGGCAACCAAACGAATAGTGACTTCGTTTATTACTTCAATGAGTGTCTAAATCTTAATTGTGATTAACCAGCTTAGCTGCGCCACTACATGTCTACCTACAAAATGTATATGGATGGAATTCGGTCTGTTTTTCGCTTTTCACCGTTCTCAGTACACGTCTCCTCAAAGTCTTCTAGTTTTTCTACATCTTCATGACCCGTGACAGTCCACATCGAATCAGAAACGTCATTGTCGTACATTGCATCCATTTTCAGTTTTAGTTCATTTATACAAAAAGGAAGCACTGCTATGACACCTAGTTCAAAGAGGTGCGATGGGCTGACATCGCGGATTTAGTAGGATTTAGTCGACCGTGTCAGTTTAAACAAAAAAATTATATCAGTGATAATATCTGAGCGTGCGGTTTCGCGAGGAGTGGTGTTTTTGGATATGTCGATTGCACCATTGATCCCTTAGCACAGCCACCCATGCGACACGTCGACAGGATGAAAGCCGTTTCCAGACCGCTTGAGTCTTTCTCAAGTTATGTATAAATCAACAGATACGCAAGTTCCACCAAGTAATCACTCACATATAGATTGCGTTACATCAATATATTTTAAACATATAGATTGAGCAGCGCAGTCTACACTGCCTGCCCTCTCTCTTGCCCCGGGGCAGGCCTCACGCACTCTATGTACTTGCGCGCGCTAACTACCTACCGCCCAGCGGGCCGCCGGCGGTATTTTTCAGTAAAAATTCGTCAGCCGCGCGAAACATACCTACACGCTCGCCCACGCAACTGCGCGCAGCTGCAAAGCAATAATGCACTTTACACTCGATCGTTTAGGTACATTTTCGCACGCAGCGATTGGCGACGTGAAGCAGTAGGCTATTAAAGCCGAAGGTATGGAACTTTTTCTATGGAGTGATTTATCTGTTACGAAGTAACTATTAAGTAATATGTGCCCGGGGGGCGCAATATCTCCTAGTTTGAATGGCTGAATGTGAAGGCAGTTAGGTAGTTTATTATTTTCATTTTAAGATTGATTCGATTCATATAAAATATCAACTGCACTCGGAACTGAACGAGAGACCCTGTTTCCCATAGCACAGGGAATTCTAAAATGGGAAACAGAGTTCCAATAGAAACTAAACACAATAGCGACCCTAGTAATGAAGATTTTTGAAAAAGTATTCTATGTAAAAATCCCTTATATTGATTCAATAAACGATTTTTCCTTTTCCTTCTTCATCCAGTCTACGTATACATAACAGAATTACGTATGTACAGGCCGGCAGTTCCCTCTGACGTCTGCGCGTCAGGTTTGATGATGTGAGCAGGCCTGGCATCTCATTAGAGCGCCGTCGATACGTTCATTATTGGAGCGTTCGGTGAATTGATTACCGGAATGAATGGCGTTTGGCTTGCATGCTATATGGCTTGGTTAACATTATTATGCAAATCCGGTGTTATTACCACAAATATAAGTTAAATAAATGTTCATCGTTCTACCTCGGCACTAGCACATTAATTTCACACTATCTACCTACATTTAACTACTATTGCCAACTAGACCTTCGGCCTCGTTTTATTTACCCTTCTTACTTCCTTTTGTCAGCCTCGATAGCTCAGTGGTACAAACAGTTGACTGTTGCTATTGATTGTTAAGCAACGCTGGGCGCGGTCAGTACTTGGATGGGTGACCGCTCGACCGTTGGAGGCTGACGGTGGTTCGGATTCCACGTAAAACTGTAGCTCCCTTCCCTTCTTACCTTACTAGGTGGTAGGGTTCAACCCGCCCGGGTTAGTACCACCGCACTGAGTGAAGCGACGGTCTAAACGGCTATGTAAGTACTTTGTGTCCATCCAGTTCAATGTAGGCGGCACGACCGAAGGGAATGGTTTGATGACATGACATGGCACTTAGTTCACCCGGTGTTATGGCCTGACATCACGGATGTTGTAGGTGATGTAGCCAACGGTGTCAGTTTCCATAAAAAAAAAACAAAAAAAAAAAACTTCGGAAGAGCACATCGTTCTCAACTATTACTCAGCTCTACCTTCGATCTTTTTTCATTGACTTATTCATTTCATGTGAGTACTAGTACGTTGTACTTTATCAGGTTCGGCATTCGGCCTCGCCCTGTGTTCAAGGGAATATACTATGATTTCAAGGGAATACGCTGTTTCATTGTACTAAACTCTGTCTTCGGCCTCGCATTACTCGTAATTACAAGATGGCGTTGAAAAACATTCATTTCTACTCTACAGACTCAGTTTCGTTTCACTTTAATGAATCAATACGAAGCAGCCAGCTCCGTGTGCCCATGTACTCGTGCAGTGTTACACTAACAATTAAAACTATAGAAGGGCTTCACTTGTCGAGAAGGTGAAAGAAAAGTGCAGACAAAGAAAATTGCACGTCGGTAGCTCAGTGGCTAGAACAGTGGACAATTGAACATGTAATCGAAGGGTCATAGAATCGAGTCCCAAATTTATATATCTAGTACGGGTAGAATTTTTTTCTTTTGCAACCTTTCTGATCTAATTACCGATAATTCAATGAACGTACTTAAAAACTATTTTAAAAAACAAGTATAACATTACAAATATTATATTTGAATCAAGGCAAAATTCTCTTTGATATACCAATAAACGCCAGTCAAAACCCCACTATTGAGAATTCTCGACTTATATATAAGTGAGAATTAGTGATGTAGCGAGAACGGCGCACTCATAGGACAACCTTTTGCCAATGGAGCGGCCGTTATCGGCCGCTTTATAGATTATACCTTTACGAATGGAGCGGCCGATATCGGCCGCTTTCTTTTTTTTCCGTGTTTCGTTGGGAGGCCCCAACAAAATTATTTTATTCTTGTATCTCACTTACCCGTGAGATGCTGGCAGTAATTAATTCAAATAGTAGATCCTTTAGCCTTTAGGCGACAAACATTCTCCCATAGAGAAATGTCAGATTTACCGCCCTGTCAGTGTCATCAAGACAGCGGTTATATTAGGAGGGCGTTGTACGTTGCTCTTCTGTTTTCGGGTTTGCTGAGTGTTTTTTTGTGCAGATGAACCCATAAGTGATGTTTTTTCTCTTTTTCATTATATTCCGGATGTATTGAGTGCATTTGTTTGTGCTGAGTTGATCTGAATTTTTCGTAAAAATACTAAGAAAATGCCTCCTTTTCGGTACCAATTTCGGCTGTTTTTACCCGACTACGGCGAAGCCAAAAAAGGAAGGGTTATGAGTTTGGCGTGTATGTATGTATGTATGTATGTATGTATGTATGTATGTATGTGACTATCTATATTCCACTCTACAGCCTAAAGTACTGGGCCGATTTGAATAATTCTTGTGCTATTGGATTTGTCTTATTCACGGGAGTGTCATAGGCTATATAACAATTTTCAAAATTCAAAATGGCGGACGCACGGCCTCAAAATGTCAAATTAGTTTTTCAAAATATATTGAGTGGGGTATCAAATTAAAGATAATTAAATTACGATTCCGAAAATATATACTTTGCTATCTATTAAACTTATGTGTACAGAGAAATAGAGCAAAATGTGTGGCACATGTATTAATAGCGATTATTCCCGATGAAGCCTAGTCGCCCGCGCACCGCGCCGCGCGCCCCCGCGGTTTCGATACGTTACATACACCAATGACGCGCGACGACGACACGCGACGACGCGACGCGAAGAAGCGACGTGGTATTGTTGGTAATATACCTACATACCAAAGAGTTTGTAAAACTCTTTGCTACATACTTACTCACTGATCTACCGCAAATTTTATATCAGAATATAGATATATAATATTATTATTAGATACAGTACTATGCTAAAATAAATTGGTATTAAATGCCCATGTACCTAGTGTAAGCATAATATGTAGCGTAGGTGTACCGTGTGGGGTCGGTACTTAAAAAGAATAGCCCCACTGCATCTCTCCCCCTCGCATGTCGTAAAAGTCGACTAAGGGATCGCCAGCCTCGGCAGCTTAATGGTGCGGTCAGTTATTGGATGGATGACCGCCCGACTGTTGGAGGCTGACCGTGGTTCGGATACCACGTTAAACTGTAGGTCTCTTCCCTTCTTACCTTACTAGGTGGTAGGGTTTATCCCGGCCGGGTTGTTACCACCGCACTGAGCGAAACGTCGGTCGAAACGGCTATGTAAATAGTTCGTGTTTTCCGTCCAGTTCAGTGTAGCCGGCGCGAAATGAAGGGAAGCACTGACATGGCACCCGGTGTTATGGGCTGACATCACGGATTTTGTAGGTGATGTAACCAACCGTGTCAAGTTTCCATAAAAAAAAAAAAAAGGTAGGTACATTAAATATACCTAATACCTACAATATTTTCGGATGCAAGTTACCCTTCAGCTAAGCGGGATATTGTGGAAGAGAAGAACCGCCGATTGCGGAAAAGTATTCCCAATTTTCTGGGTGCAGTTTTAGCCCTAGACTCGATTAGTTGCCGGAAACCTACGTTTTTGGAAATGGCGGTGCCCAGGAGGTTCAGGTGCTTCCAGACAGGTATGACGCTGACTTAGAAACTGGCTTGGAAAGCAAAAGGACCTTCAAATCGACCTTCGCAGATAATGCGCAGCACTGAGCCTTGCTAACGTTGAAGGCGTGGGCGTAGCATTCAGGGGGCAACATATCATTGTTATGCATACGAGAGTACGGAACACGGGTTCTACACCAGTTACCCTTCAACTACGCGGGATGTGGATGAGAACAGGCGAAGACTTGCGTCTGAACTTGAGCAAACACTCGGCTCTATTTCCGAATGGGCCGTAGCAAGTTGGTCAAGTTAAATACCTCCAAGATACAAGTTTGCGCGTTCAGTGCAAAGAGAGCGGCATCACACCAGCTCCTTCCTACCAAGGCACGTCACTTAAATTTTGCGACCACCTCGGGGTCCTCCGAGTCGAATTTTCGCACGATCTAAACTTCCGGCGTGACATCGAGGGCAAGGCCGTATAAATCGCAGATTCGGTCCTGCTTGGGGTACTGCTCGCACCTATGGGCATGCCTATGGGATGGCTCAGTCAAATACGAGCTAGCGCCTCTGGACACGATCCAGCGTCGAGCCGTGCGAATAGTAGGTGACTCCCAAATGTCCCGCGATCTAAAACCACTGCAACTCCGTAGGGATACATAGCTAAATCAGAGCCTGTTGAAATACAAACAGAGAGAAATATTTTCCCCCAAGTACAGTTTCGGGTCCTTCAACCTGGGCACCTGTCAGGCCGGCATGGCATTCGTAGCCTCCGCATGCTACCGAATGTCCATGGGCATCGCTAGACACCTTATGGGTGGCTCGGCGCCACATGTCGCGCTTACTATAAAAATAATATCAGTAGCTTTGGCCTCGCCTTAGTGGCTTACCTGCTTCGAGTGAGTACATTATTCAACTATGTACAACCTGAAACCGCCCTCGGTCTTCGGCCTTGAACTGATTGGTTTACTTACTTCCCGAATCCGCTTCACCCCAACCAGATATATTTACTTACATAGACAAAGAAAATCGTGTACTTACACAGCTCAGTCTTCGGTCTTGCTCTGACTGACTTTTCATTTTACTTCAAGACTATACATTGTTCAACTATACATAATTTGTATATATATGTAGGTACTCACTCATGCGCTATTTGCAGAAAACTTTAGTTTCAAATAGAGATCACGACAAATAAACGGACGGATAGTATAAATTTTGTACCGTGTGGGGCCGGTACTTATATAAAAGAATAGCCCCACTGTATCTCTCCCCGTGTATGTCGTAAAAGGCGACTAAGGGATATGACTTCTTTCTTATATTACTAGGTGGTAGGGTTTATTTAACCCGCCCGTGTTGGTACCACCGCACCGCACTGAATGAAAGGTCGGTAGAAACGGCTATGTATTTAGTGTAGCCGGTACGACCGAAGGGAAGCACTGACGTGGCACCAAGTTCACCCGGTGTTATGGGCTGACATCACGGATGTTGTAGCCTGTAGGTGATGTGTCAGATTCCATAAAAAAAAATCAATATACGAGTTACATACAACATTTAAAGAATGCAAACAGTTTTTAAAAAAGCCTAAAATAAAAAAAAAGTTATAAAAAACTAAAACCCGACTACGTAAAAGCGAATTATGAAAATCGTTTAAATAAAAAAAAATTGTTATGAAAAACTAAAACCCGGCTACGAAAAAGCAAATTATGAAAATAGTTTAACTTTAACTAAAAATAACAAAATAATGTTTTCCATATAATTTATCAGATACAGCAATTCTCTTTTTACATTGATTCTACCTTAGCACTAACTCTATAAATTTTGATAAATTTATTATTTTTAACGTTCTAAATATAGAGCCGTGGTCGGGCGTTCTTCGTTCAACAAGACAAGTGAGACCGTCGTTGTGCATTATAGCCGTTGACGTTCGGTATTTACCTATGTATCTACTTATAATAAATTTAGATTGGCTCTGACTGATCTTACAAAAAGATGCCAGTATGACACAATGGCGATGGCCGTCCTAAGTTCCGCGCTCTAATAATGCACGACGACGGCCTCACTTGCCTTGTTGAACGAAGAACGCCCGACCACGGCTCTATATTTAGAACGTTAAAAATAATAAATTTATCAAAATTTATAGAGTTAGTGCTAAGGTAGAATCAATGTAAAAAGAGAATTGCTGTATCTGATAAATTATATGGAAAACATTATTTTGTTATTTTTAGTTAAAGTTAAACTATTTTCATAATTTGCTTTTTCGTAGCCGGGTTTTAGTTTTTCATAACAATTTTTTTTTATTTAAACGATTTTCATAATTCGCTTTTACGTAGTCGGGTTTTAGTTTTTAGAGGCTTGTTTCTCGATATAAATCTGTTTTCTGGATAAAGTGAGGTGATAGAAGTGTCATTTAGTTCCTGTAGTTGAAATAATATATGCCGTATAGTGTTTGTATGCAGTACATTTACGAGAAATAAGCAATTTTTGTGACCTAGTTTTCTCCATACAAATAATACAAACCATAGAAATTTCCACATACAAATTTTATTGTGAACGACACGGGGGGCTGCTGATACACAAGAAAGGTATGATTAGGTCCGTTATTTATTAGTGTTTATAATAAAAATACTATATGACCGATTCGCGGTCTAATAAATTTATAAAAAAAAAAAACCTGAGAGAGGTCGCGATTTTCACATAGAACAACTTTACAAAATAATTTTGTCACCTAGAATACGTAATGTAAATAAAAAAATGCCATTTATAGCTAGAATATTTATCTGTAAATACAATCCATATGTTAGTTCATGAAGTTTTATGGAAAAATCTTCCAAAATGATTTTTTTTCGAGAGTAATGCGCCGGCGCCGATCGCGGCCGCCACCTGGTGTAGGCGAAGGAAGATTTATAAATAATGCTTCCAGAGCCAAAGGGAATTGTTCCAATTAATACTGTAGGAATAAATGGGAAGGCACAAGCAATTTCACAGGTTTAGAGTTATTTTCCTCGTATTTTTTAATTTATTTTAGGTTCGAGAGCGGGACTCGTGGTTCTTCGTGTCCTAGTCATTGTAGACTGGCTGAAGAGGGCTTGCCGTGAGTCGAAATGTAACGCATGCTGGAGAACTACACAGAGTGGCCACTCGCTAGTTCCGACCTCGATTGACAACCTCCTCTAATGCCAATGGGCTCAAATATGTTCGGTGAAGCCATCGCAAGCTGAGTTCAACACCTTCCTCGGTTTACGCTTTATTTATAACTAAAATAAGGAGTTACGCTGCATTAGTTAAGCGTGTTTTAAGCGGCGGGTGGCCGAGTGGTTTGGGCATCGGCTTCTCATGCGGGAGGTCCGAGGTTCGAATCCGGTCGACGTGTACCAATGAGTTTTTTCTGACGAAAAAATTTACGTGCATACCTACACCCGCTGCTTCACCGTTTGGAACCGGTGTAAAACTGTAGGTCCCTTCCCTTGCCCCTTACTAGGTGGTAGGCTCAAATTGTAGCCGACTGGGTTGGTACCACCGTACTGGATGTAAGATGGCCGCAAGCAACCTCGGTTGTGTTCTCCTCTAGTCCAGTATAGCCAGCAATCCAGGGAAGTCTCCGGTATGGCACCTACCTTCTCGGAGGTGATATTGGCTGGTTAGAGCATGTGCTTTGGCCCCTCCGACTCAGCCACCCATACCGGATTACATAAAAAAAAATAAAAAATTTTTTTTTTTTGTTTAGTATATTTTTTTCTGACACAGTTTTGTTTTTATGGAAACTGACACCTTCCACCTAATATAAGAAGGGAGTCATATCCCATCAAGGAGGATACAGAGGTATGCTCGGTGTATCCCTTAGTCACTTTTTACGGCATATATGGGGAGAGATGCAGTGGGGCTATTATTTTAAAGTACCGGCCCCACACGGGAAAAATTTAATTTTAATTATGTATTCTACTTATATTTGATTTATTAACAAATCTTTTACTAATTTATTGATTAATCTATTGGTGCTTCTATTTTTAACTTACCTATTCCGATTTTAGTTTTGCTTGTCAATAATATTAATGCATTTACAATTTTTTTTATTTACTTACTGACTAATCGGTTGCTGCTCTTATTTCAAATTTAATCGGTTGACAATTATTTTAATGCTATACTGTATTTTTATTTACCTACTTTATTCCTCTGATTAAATGTAAGGTAATATATTTTGTGAATTATTTAAAATAAATAGGTTAGGCAAGCTTACCTGAATTTACCAAGTGTATAATAAATGAGGAATCCAAGTATACCAAAGGTCCCAAAGGATGATTCATCAAATACCAATATAAATTGTGCCTGTCGCAAATGGTGTGCGTGCCGACCAATCGATAGTGAGAAGGTTACATCTAAGGGATGTATGACATGGCATTTCTGGGTATTTACTTGAGATTTCACTAACGTATATCCGAACTCCTCCGAGGAAGTTGTCGGCGTGTGCGGCAAACTTCGCCAAGAGGCGAAAAACAATAGCAGTGAGTGAAAATTTCTTGATGAAAAGGTGCCTCGGAGGCTGGGCCTCTCTTTATGAATATGCTAATACGCCGGATGTGCTTTTGTGTTTCTGTTTACCGGCTTGTAGCGAAAGTTCTCTCAACAAGGTGTGCTCGGCTGTGCGGTAATTAACATTTTTTAGATGAAAGTTTATTTTTAATCCAAATACAAATATTATTTTATATTGTGTAAAAAAAAATCTAGTTTTATTTTTTGGTTCATTTTATATTTGGGACGCAATCTTTGTCGACATTATGGCGGCATTGTTTCTGCATAAACCTAAATTGTAGGACGCCTGGTCCCTCCGCGGAGAATGCCGCGCGGAACAAGCACAATGAATATATCGAAAAATATTTGACATGACACTTAGTTCACTAAGGTGTTATGGGCTGACATCACGGATGTAGTAGGTAGGTGATGGATCAAAGATATATTATGTACTAGCGTACTAGATGAATCACTAGTCACTAGGCCAACTAACATGTTCCAACGAGTTGCGGTTCACGATCCTCAAGTCTCTTAGTCGAGTGCGAGAGTCCGCAGCGCGCAGTCGTCGCCAGCTGCCAGACCGTCTCCCGCACGCTTTCCGCCCCGCGCGCGCTCCCCTCTTCCGCTAGACTCTGCGCTCCGCCTGCCGCCTTACCGCAGCCGCTGGAACACCGCTTCTCTGTATAATTCTTCGGAGTCAGAACTGTATGTAATATTTCCTCAAAGTGATGGATAGATATCTGTGTCAGTTTCCATAAAAAAACCGACACTGCCAAACGAAAACAGCCTATAATCTAATTTTGACAAGAACAACTTACCGGTTTACGACGGTTTAGTGTTGTGTTTTTTAATGTGCATAGACGACTTTTTGTGCTAGTAGATAGATTAGCAAACATTCATTGTAGTAAATATTTAAGTTAAGTTTCATGTATCAATGACGGTTTAGTGTTGGGTTTATTAATGTTGCATAGACGACTTTTTGTGCTAGTAGATAGTTTAACAATCATTCATTTTAGTAATGTATAAATCTTTGTATAAACAATGTAACTATATAGGAATAAATTAGTACTTATATATCTGTTGCTCATGAAGCAGCCGCAAGGCCAGTTTGGGCGATAGCTATTGCTTTTACATTGTAATGCAAAATATATAATAAACTTTTGATATAGTATAGTCTTCAACTTGGAACAGGCTAAAATCACGCATGTACCAGGCGATGTGGCTAGCCGGTCCATTTAATTTTAAAATTTGTTTTACACCTTCGCCGTTCATAATACAGCCGTTTTCTATTCGATAATCTGTCGACACCTTTCGCCAGACACGACGAGAAGCGGGCATCCTCAGCGGGGCTGTTCACTATTAGCATTTCATCACTCACTCCATTCATCATCCATTCCATTCATCATTCACTCTCTCCAAGGAGCTTGTCAAAGCTTCTAGTGAGACAGAACTGTGGCTGATACACCTATTTTTGCGATAATCTAACTGACTCATCTAACTGAGAATAAGCAGACAAGACAGCCTCGTCCTAGAGCAACGTTTCACCACCGGCTAGGCAGTTGGAACATCAGCACATGCAAAATCTACTATAATAGTTGGTCACATAAAGGAAACTCCGAATTTACTAAATGAGGTATTTACTGTGTGTGTACTTATCGGGCGATGCATGGACATAATAGTCCCACTGAATCTCTCCCCGTTCGTATCGTAAAAGGGACTAGATGCCATGCTAAAGGGCGACAGAATAACCAACTCTCACCTTGGCACGGTTCTTCCACATGACAGTTATGCAGTACTGTCATGTAGAAGTGCCTTACTGGTTGCTTGGTAGTTATCTTGTCCTAATACTTTGCTAAGCGTGGTGGTCGGTGTTGTGGTGTTGTATGGTGTAGTTTACCCGAGTCATTGCAGCACACCACCGATCACTCTGCTTACCCCGATTGTCGGGATACAGCGTAATGATATGTATATATGTATGTGAAATATGAAGGCGAATGTTGGCGAAAATCACACCATTACTTCAAACCCGCCGACAGGAGCGCTCAGACTCAAAGCACAAGTTGGAGCAAGTGCGATGTTGTTGTTAATACGGCGGTAAATTGCACCTCCCTAGTCATCGAGATATGTGTGCTTCTTAGTAGAGAGTGCACTCGAATAGCGTGACATGTTCCACTGAGTTGAAGCCGTCCAGCCGCAACTGAGGCAGTCGATCGCAATCCGCCGACGGACGTGGCTACACGCGCAATCCGCGCTCAACTCAAAGTCCGCCTCAAACTCCGCTTCTCCTCTCCCGCTCGCTTCACGCGCCAGCACTAATAATAAGGCTTTTAAAACAGCTGCGCGACGACGTCGCCGTGCAGTCCGGCGGATACGGAGCTCTCCGAGATGGGGGTGGTGGCCTACGTGTCTAGTACCACCACCCATCGCTCGAAGCTAGTCTCGCGTCGTCGCGGAGAGCTCCGTAGCCACGACCTGCACCCGCCGCCGGCGCGCTTGGAGGCTTGTCTCCCGTCTTCGGCGGTATTACCGTTTTTTTTTAATTGTTGTGCTGAATTTAATGTGCATGTACGAAATTTCATCGAATTCGGATGATCGGTTTAACATTTATGGAGGAACATACATACATACAGAAATTATTTCTAAAAATCGTCAATTTAGTTTTAAGATAGAGTCTACAAACGGAATATCTAATAAAACAAAATTACTTACTCCGTGACAATCCATTACAGATTTATTATTAGTATTGATGTTTGAATAGGTGATAGTTTCATAACCATTCTTTATTAATTTTATTTCTTTATTTTTATTTTATACCATTCTATTATTGTTACATTCTATTATTCTATTATTGTACCGTGTGGGGCCGGTACTTAAAAAGAATAGCCTCACTGCATCTCTGCCCATGCATGTCGTAAAAGGCGACTAAGGGATAAGGACAAGATGCCGTGCTAAAGGGCGACAGGCTCGCCACCTCTCACCTTGGCACGGTACTTCCACCGAGTCATGCAGCAGGTGGGTCTTCGTGCCTTACTTGATGCTTGATCGATTTAATCTTGTTCGAATACTTTGCGAAACGTGGTGGTCGGTGTTGTGCTGTAATTGACCAGAGTTCTTGCAGCACAACACCGATTACTCTGCTTACCCCGATTGTCGGGATTCAGCGTGTGTGATATGTATCTATTATTGTTGTCAGCCTTATGCCTCATGCACCGAGTCAATCACGCGCGATGTGCGTGGCAGATACTTTCAACTAAAAGTGAGCGTTGTGTGCGCGTCGTTCGAGTTATATTAGCCTAAACGCGACTTTCGTCGGTATATTTTTGGCGGGTTCTCTTTCTGTACGCCAGTACTATTAAAAGTACTGTGTGACTCGGACCACCGTGCTTTCTTCCCTCATCCTCAGTTGTTGCGACTTGATTTATTTGAAACTTCCTTCGTAGCGCATTCTCTATTTCGAATTCGCATTATCTCGACGTCTTTGCATAATATTTCCCACACATTGGACAGATATAGCACAATTACTACACAGGCATTATACAACTTTGCCTAAACATAAGATGGCTTCACGCGAACATAAGTCATACTTTGTGAACTCCTGTTAATGGTTCTCTTGTTTCATGAATTTAAATTTAATATCCTGGTAACGCTTTGCACATGGCCTGGTGAAGGAATATATCTCGATTAAAATGCATAGACAAGATAACAACCACAACAATAGAGGAACTATTTATTTTCAATTCTGTGTGTCTGTCTGTGTGTCTGTATGTCTGCCTGTTGGTCTGCCCATCTGTTTACAGAATATTTTTATGATTAATTAGATTTGCCTATCATACAATATGTTTAGTTTTACATTTTTATAATATTTTGCTTTGTAACCAACTTACAATAATTTCTGCGAGCGAATGTGTACACGTTCTTTGAGATAATAAAGATTCTCTATGACCGATGGAACACGTGACGAGAGGGCGGCCGGCTGGAAGAAGACGGCCGTCAATCACTGTGCTGTGGCCACCACTAATAATAATCGTTCAGTCAATGCTATGGTCATGTTTGTGTTCAAATGGGAATAAGATACAACCTTGTGGAACTGGAGCTGAGTTATAAAAACGTAAAGTAATATAAAACACAACTCAATTCTGACATGGGTTCTAATATGGATTGAAACATAGCATTCCATAAGGCCGATTGCTCCAACACAGACTTAACAATTAAGCCCACTTAAGCTCATCATAAAAACACAATAAAAGTCAGTTGCACCGACTGTGAAATGCTATCATTAGAATCCTAAGCTGTCTTAAAGTAAGTCTGGGTGTTCAACCATTTAACTTTCTTAAATAACTTAACATTTAACAGGTACTTAAAAAAAGTTAATTGACATTTGCCATGCAGAGCAAATGAATAGCGTCAGTTGTTAGTCAAACATTTTGTTTTGGAGATTATTATGTCCTAAATTAAATATTCACTAAAATATTTTCCATCTAAATAACAAAAATCTGGACAAATTAAAAAGCCGGACAAATCCGGAAGGAATGTAACCCTAACTGCGTATATACAACAAATTTAGTACCATTTACGTCTTCTCGTTTGTTATAGAATGCTGTCAGCGCGTAGAAATATATGATTTGATGAAAAAATAACGCTCTCAGAGATAAAGACCATACTTTTATCTAAAGTCTAGTCATTTTTTCTTGTTTCAAGTTGCGGTTTCACTTATCGTGTCAGGGATTTAAGCTGTCGTTAGTTAACAGATTTTTATAGAAATTTAAGTCTGTGTTGGGCAATCGTCCCTTAGCGCCATCTTTAGGTTAATTAATTTTACTAGGTGGATTGAGCAGCTCGTCACAATACTTCTTTGTATGAAAAATGCATGAAGTAAAATATAAAACATAAAATAAAAATAATATAATAATATAAACAATTTTGTGCCGCGTATCGCGCCGCTACTGCCGCCTAGTGCGGGCGCACTCTAACTGAAGGGTAATTTAAGAAAACGTGTACTGTACGTACAGTAAGCCAGCTGAAATGCATCTGAAAATGCGATACAAACTAAAATTCAATTCAAAACTTTTTATTGCACTGGAGTGTCGCATTGGGAAAGCGGTGCACCAGGAGAGTTAAGTTTATTGACACAGTACACAGACGAAACAGTAGAAACTTCATCCGGAAGGTTATCTTTTTTTTTCATCTGGTTTATAGTAATTAGCGTGTTCTCAATTTTGAAATATTCTGTTTGTATTTATTGTTTGTTTTTCTTTTTTTTTTTTTTTTAATACAAAGCGCCACATGTGACGCCGAGCCACCTAAACAATTTCTAACGACGACGCCCATAGACATTAAGTCCTACGCGGGAGTTGCAAATGCCATGCCGGCATACATGTGCCTATTCACGCCTCTCTTGAAGGACCCGAGACTATACTTGGGGGGAAATATGTGGGCAGAGAGAGCGTTCCAGAGTTTGAAAGTTCTGTGGAGCAAAGATATGCAGAACCGATTGGTACGCATCCGTGGTAAGTCCAACGTATAGGGACGCAATACAATTCATATCTGCTAATTTCGTTTATGTAAAAACGAAACAAATACAATATCAGTTTGAATTTGGAGATTGAAACATTCATCAAAACGTTTAGAGACAGATTTAAAAAAAATTGGTAACTCGAATGTTACCCGCTTATTACTCTGAAGGGAAAAGAACTTGTCAAATGTTATGTGTATTAAAGTCCCGTTGCAAAATTGACAAAAGGGATGTCTCTGCGGTCGTTCTTTATTTTTCCCAGCCTTCAGCTGTACGGAACCAAAGCTCGCATCCGACGACATCTCCATTCTCCATTTCGTCATTCCATGGACTGTTTTGTGTAGGTTAGTTTAGTGTTCGTTGTGTGACGCGTCTGTGTATATGAGAGGCACATTAGCATGTCATTGAATCACTGCTACGTCTTTGTACTGTGGTAGCGGCGTAGGTCTCAAGTTTGCGCTGTATTTGATGGCTCCCGAGTTTGCTGGCTTCATCCAGTAAGTGTTTGCAGATAAAGACGTCGGATGCAGGATTTGTTTAGGACATGATATACATTTTGTTTTTTCCATTAGTTCGTTCAATCGAACAGTGTGCAATAGTTCTACTTTCTGAGTACTTAATTACCCTACTGTGTACGAATTACGAATTCATTTTTTGAAATGTCAACAAGACATAAATAAAGTACAATAATATACAATCATGGCAATAATTGTGATGAAGTTCAATGAAGTGAAATTAAATTAAATGGAAATATAATTTATTGCAAAATAAAAAGTGACACAGCGAGCTTAAAGTTTAAAAGCATTATCTACCAGTCAAACCTGGGATTATGGATAAGGTTGATAGGTAGGTAGTTCGAATTAAATGAAAAAACTAATAACATTAATTACGTATAATATACTAAGACTTGCAAAAATTATAAAAATATTTCGTATAACTCAGCATGTAATATCTAAAATTAATTACGACACTCCATACAGCACTCAACGCAGCTAGAGTGTAGGTTTTTTCATTTATTTTTCCTTTACCGGAGTAACAGGATTCGGAAACCTTTATGACGTTTTGAAACCCCTCAGTGAAGCAAGGTGACAACACATTTCTCCCGCTTTGAATTTACTAGGAACCATAAAATTAATGAAAGGTCTAAAGCAAATAGAAAGAAAGAGCACGTGAAATCCCAAACGATTTTAAATTTAAAATCTAAAAGAACAAAACCACAGCACGACAGGACCGCAAAGCGACAAATTGAAACGGACTTAATCCTAGTCGGATGTGGCGAATTCGATTCGTGGGAGTTTATTAATCTTGTTTTAATGTAAAATCGGAGACAGAAAAAAATACCGCTGTCAACTTGGTAACCGATGAGTTTGATCAGCGAATAAATACAAAAGTGTTTTTACATATCGTTGATAGTATGTTTTTATATACAAATTAATTTTTGAGAGTGATTTGAAAATGTTTATAGCAACATCGACATGGTGTCTGTGCCCAGGAGTTCATCGCACAATCAGAAATGCCCAATAACAACACTCCTCGCGAAACACGCAGCGACAAGCCGAACAAAAAGATTGTCGTCGATTTTATTGGCACGCCTTTTGAAGATCCGCAGTTATAAATAGGAGCTGGGGAACACTCGCCGGAAGATCTAAATGATTATATGTGGAAATAGTAGGAAATCTTTCACTTTCTTGTTTGCGCAAGTCCATTTTTTCCCCGAATACTTACGAGTTTTTCTAGACTGTGAATTTCATTCCAGGCCTCCCTGTGTACATTGATCATTTGCTTCTATTATGACGGTATCGGGTACATAGCGGGTGCTAATGGTTGAAAGGCTTGTGCGCTTGAGACAGTGGTGGTAAAAGATGAGTTCGGATTTCACCTAAGACTGAAGATACCTTCCCTTATATCACTATCATCATCATCATGAGCCGGTTTCGGTCTACTGCTGGACATAGGCCAGGCCAAGGCACGCCACAATACGCAGTCTTCGGATCTTCTCATCTATCGACTCCCGGCTACCTTTTGTAAGTCCTCTATCCACCTAGTTTAGGGGCATCTCAGGCTACGGTCGCTTGTTCGTGGTCTTCACTCGAGCACCCGTTTACTTCAGCGGTTATGAAGTCTACGGCAGATGTGCCCAGCATACTGCCACTTAAGCCTACTAATTTTCCTATCATAGTCGTGAAAAGATCAATGCTCCGCATAACTTTGAATTATTACAATCGTAATGAGGAAAACACAGCCCATGGTATATAACTATGTGGTGGGTTAAATCCGCCACTTTTGTTAAAGGACAAACATTTTGTGAGAATCCACTTCGGAGGGGTAAGTCTTCAGGTAAGGAAGGGACAGAAGCATAAGCTGGCGGTCCTACGTTTCCTTCCAAAACTACATTAGATAACTTCTGATCATCATCTGAAACTTGTGAATATGTTCAACTTCCTCAAAGATAAAGATTAAGTCCTGTTTGGACCAGCTTGATGTGACCAGTTTACTTAGTCCAGTACAAAAGTTACTAAGACGATGAATGAAACTTAGTGCCCAGGGTAATGTATGCCCATTATCTCAGATAGCGTTGTCTTATATATGTGACTTTCACAAAGGCATCCTGTATTGCAAACTAGGATCTATAGGGGGCTGTTGAATCTTTGAAACCAACAGGGGCCGGGAGGCAACATGTTCCCACTGGATATACTGGCGATTCTATTGTCACAACACTCTTAGAATTTCGAATTGTATCAACACGCGTATTCGAGCTTGTAGAAGGAATAAAATTGTTTATTTTTTATTGTATAATTTCGTCCATAATAGGTAGGTAACCTACGCATGGATAATATGTCGAAAATTCCGCCAGTTCTAAATTCAATGCGAAGAAGAACTGACAAATTTCGCAGGTCACTGGTGTTTTGTTAGTACCTTATAAGTAGGATATCTAAAGTAATTTCCAAAATTTAACCCATACTACCGCTCACAAAAACATTATTATTTACAGCATAAACATGAATACTCAAGAATCTGACCACACTCTCTATTTCATTTACCTATATCTGATGTATAGTGCCATCGTCAATTTTGATACTTCATATTATATCAATAAGGATGAATATCATATTTCACATCATGTGTTCTTTGCCATTAAAACATAACACCAATGCGTTAGTATGATCGTACAAAGATACGCTAGTATATATATTTGGTGGTACGAGTGATTTGTGGCCTAGTCTAGTAAAAGCCAAGTTTTCAAGAGGGATTGTTTTTTTTTCTTATGAAAACCAATATGTGTGACTGTACAGACAGAACAAAGGTTCTCGAAATACTTAACCAAATTCACTTCATCTCGAGAACCATACCACACACGCCGTAACCCGAAAATCAGGGTAAGCAGAGTAATCGGTGTTGTGCCGCAAGAACTCTGGAAAATTTCAACACAACATCGACCACCGCGTTTAGTAAAGTATTTGGACAAGATAAGGTAATCTATCAAGCAGCAAGTAAGGCACAAAGACCACCTGCTGCACGACTCGGTGGAAGGACTGTGCCAAGGTGAGAGGTGGCAAACCTGTCGCCTTTTAGCACGGCATCTCGTCCTTATCCCTTAGTCGCCTTTTACGACATGCACGGGGAGAGACGTAGTGGGGCTATTTTTTTAAGTACCGGCCTCACACAGTACCGTTCAGTACGGTTCAGAAAGACACCATACCAGCATATTTTTGGACTACTAAAGCGTTATCCAGCTTGTTATCCAATAAGTGGCTTGAAGACTTCCAGATTGAAAGTATTCAGCTGTTATTGCGAAACTTGGAGGCAGATCTCCAGGTTGAAAGTATTCAGCTTGTTATTGCGACATTTGATTTTAGATCTCCAGGTTGAAAGTATCAGGAGACCCATTAGTCGTTAGACAATTTCTCACACACTAGAGGTGTGACAGAGATACTACATATTTTGAGAAACTATGAGTTTTAAAAAACTCAATGTCAACGACAAAATGGTGTTCCTAAAATGCTTGGCTACTTACTACACCCGTGATGTCAGCCCATAACAGCTTGGTAAACTAGGTGCCATGCAGTGCTACGTTATGAACATGTCGGCTACACTGAACTCGACGGACGGAAAACGCTATTTACATAGCCGCTTCGTGTTCAGATTCAGTGCTGTGGTGTTAATGCGATCGGATAAAATTCAACCACCTAGGGACGTGGAATCGGAACAACGGTCAGCCTCAATTGTTGAACGGTCACTAATCCAAGCTATGACCGCGCCCGATGTGCTTAACGTTCACGATCGCACGTCGATCCATTGCACCACCAAACTACCAAGGGTTCCGATTCATAGATCGTCCCACTCCCCTCCCCCCAATGTTAATTCCTAGATCCGCATCGTTACTGGGTAGAGCGAAGCACATTAATCTTCAGTAATTGAAGGAAACTCGAGGCAAGCGGACGTGGCGCAGGGACAAGAGATAATTCCTGGGATGCTCATCATTTCCTACTTGTCCCGTGTTAAAATCTCCTTTCATTATCTAAACAGATGACTTTGGTGGTTAACGAAAATTACTCACACCATGTCACACGCACTCGTATAAAGGTTGACCGAAATAGATCACTTGTACTGTTAAGTCCGCCTTTGTGAACTCCTGTAGTTTATTTATCTTGCTTTCGTGTACTGTTTTACTGAGAAATTGTGTGCAATAAAGTATTTCTATACTATTCTATTCTACTATTTATAATTATTACACACGACTACATGTAGCCGGCTTGATCAAAGGTAAATACTGCCATAGCACCTAGTTCTCACAGGAAGCTACCTGCGATTTAAACAGTGATGGCAAAAAATATGGTAGGTTTTTTTTTATGGAAACTGACACGGTAGGCTACATCACCTACAACATCCGTGATGTCAGCCCATAATACCGGGTGAACCTGGTGCCACGTCAGTGCTTCCCTTCGATCGTTCCGGCTACACTGAACTGGACGGAAAACACAAACTATGTATTTACATAGCCGTTTCGACCGACCTTTCATTCAGTGCGGTGCGGTGGTACCTATAATCTTTAATCTATTATTTATTTACATACATACCACACGCTGTATCCCGACAATCGGGATGAACAAACACCGATTACTCTGTTCACCTTGATTACAGCACAATACAGGACAGCACCGACCAACACGTTTAGCAAAATTTATTCGGATGATATAACTATCAAGCACCCAGTCAGGGTCAGGCATGAAGATCCACCTGCTGCATGACTCGGTGGAAGGACCGTGCCAAGATGAGAGGTGGCGATCCTGTCACCCTTTAGCACGGAATCTTGTACTTTTATGACATGCACGGGAAGAGATGGAGTGGGGCTATTCTTTTTAAGCACCGGCCCCACACAGTACTATTATCTATTTATTTTTGAAATTTGAAATTTTTTTGTAAAGGTAAAACCTTTACAAAAAATGTACGGAGCCCTAAAAACATCACGCATCTTTTATCGTAATGGTTTAGGCAGATACAGCGGACCTTTACGTGTCGCGTGACACATCTGACACAGGTTAGGTACAAAAACCTCATACGTACTTGGCAGCATTAAGCTCTCCCTGCCCACATATTTCCCCCCAAGTATAGTCTCGGGTCCTTCAAGAGAGGCGTGAATGAATACGCACCTGCCAGGCCGGCATGGAATTCGCATCCTCCGCGTACGACCAAATGTCCATGGGCGTCGTTAGACACCTTATGGGTGGCTCAGAGCCACATGTCGCGCTTTCTATAAAAAAAAGACACTTCCTGCTACAAAGTGTTACGCGAGGTGTATCCCTGATATTATAATATCCAGAAAATCCAGATGCACGTAAAATTGCTTTAAAATTCCTTTTCAGGTTTTCCGTACCATTACGAAAGCCTTGTACGAAGCCTACGCCGCCGTTTGTCTGTCCGTCTGTCTGTCCGAGTGCTGTCTGTATCTTTTGAACCTTAATACCTAGCCGGTTAATCTTTTCGCATATTGTGTGTTAGCACCTGGTCGACCGAGCTTCGCTCGGCGTTTACACATACCTAGATACACTTGGAAAATGAAACATTATCTAAATACAAAATTTCATCCAAATCGTTAGAGCCGTTTACGAGAAATTAATTAAATATATAGGTATATACATTATATGTTTTATGGCATACATAATAAAAAATATAAAAATTAAACATTAAGGAGGGTCCCCATACAAGAAATGTGGTATGGAAACCTCGGCGCGCGAGTTCGGCTCGAACTTGACCGGTTTTATGCAATGCACAGTACAGCAAACCTTAATACCTTCAAAGAGAATTCGAAACGTCACCTGCACACATAATAGGTAAATATCCTTTCGGCACTACATACGTCTTTTGTAATGGCATACTAAATCTGTGATACTAAGTACGCCGTATTTTGGTGGGCCGTACTTAAAACTTAAGAGTATTTCAGGATAGGCTTAAGAAACTGCAGGAATAGAAAGTAAATTCTTATCACAAAAAAAAAAAATCTTATCACACAAATCGAAAATCCGTATTTATTTTTCATAAAAATATTGGAAATTTTAATAAATACTAGGAGGACAGTGAGTCTGGGGAAATTTGGCAACAGTGCTGTCTAGGTCTAGCTAGGGAGTGCAATGAACCAGTCCAGTCCCCTTTACATTTGATGTCACTGAACTTTCAATGTTTGGAATTTACTTACAAGCAGTTCAATTCTACTAGTTAAATATGCAACATACCCATTTCTATCCATGAGTTAGTGATTTTATGTTTATTTAATAAAGGCCGACGTTAAACCATCCACCAAAACTTAATGAAACGATTTTCACCATAAAGTACTATAAAATGACCGAATATGGGAAAAAGTTTCAGAGCTTTTCGTCTTCAAATATGGACACCTTTCGAACACTGAAGTTACGAAAACATATCCCTAAACATCCTGTACGTTTCGAAAATCATTTATTAAGCGGCGGGTGGCCGAGTGGTTTGGGCATCGGCTTCTCATGCGGAAGGTCCGAGGTTCGAATCCGGTCGGCGTGTACCAATGAGTTTTTTCTAACGAAAAAAATTACGTGCATGCCTACACCCGCTGCTTCACCGTTCGGAACCGGTGTAAAACTGTAGGTCCCTTCCCTTGCCCCTTACTAGGTGGTAGGCTCAAATTGTAGCCGACTGGGTTGGTACCACCGTACTGGATGTAAGATGGCCGCAAGCAACCTCGGTTGTATTCTCCTCTAGTCCAGTATAGCCAGCAATCCAGGGAAGTCTCCGGTATGGCACCTACCTTCTCGGAGGTGATATTGGCTGGTTAGAGCATGTGCTTTGGCCCCTCCGACTCAGTCACCCATACCGGATTACATAAAAATAAAAAAATAAATAAAAAAAAACAATTAAGCATGATACGTGTAAACAAGGAACCCTTTTCATCTTTTAATATTTTAGTACGGAACCCTAAAAATCAAAATGGTCGTCGTGGTTTCAGTACAAGTTCAATAAATAGTACAGGGTCGTTCCAAAGGCCCTTCCAAACTTTTCCTTATTCCGTGGCTGGAACGGTTCAATATGGGGTTGCGCTAGTAAATCCACCGCAAAAACATAGAATACGCCGCGCCGCGACGCTCGTGTCGGCTGTCAAAACAAACGTAAATGTCATCCCGCGTCCGCGGCCAATTATACCCATATTATATTCCTGATAAATCGTCCACGGGCGTTATAATTTTGGAAATGTTTAGATAACTACGCAATACTATAAAGTAGAAACTATGAATGGATTTTAGATCTGTTAATTAATTGCTTATTAATAACATTTTATATAATCGCTACCGAATATGTAGAATCTCGATTTAATTACAGCAAGAAATTATTAAAAAAAAACATTTGAAATAATTAATTAATTAATGAAGAAGAATTAATTATTAATTCTTCTTCGTTCGTCTTTTGTCTACAACGTTGTATTAATTTAATGCATTGTATTGATCTTTAAATTAGTTTGTGTTTTAATTAATCTAAGGGAGAATTTTATACACTTTTTAAGTTAATAGTTCCATACTTCAAATTATATAACCACCGCTTGGTTTATACTAGAATTGAACTGTCGATTTAATATCGACACTTTAATGTATCTCTAACCCGAAATAGAAATATTTTCACTGATTGGTGTTGAAGCGGCGGTTTTAAACTTTTCAAAGCATTAGTCTGTTAATAAATAATATATCAAATGGACTTTACTGTTTCGGTTTTAGTAGAATTCATATTTCATGCATATTCATTTCATACTATAAATTGATTTTTAAATAATTTCAAGCGAATAATGTTAAAATAACATATTTTCTTCTTAATATTCTTTATTCTAACTACCAGTGGATGAAAATGTATTTTTATATTTATTATTTCAGATGTTTTGCTAGTGGCTTTTAATTATTAAATTTTTTTTTTATGGAAACTGACACGGTTAGCTACATGACCTACAACAAGACCGGGTGAAGTAGGTGTCATGTCAGTGCTTCCCTTCATTTCATGTCGGCTACACTAAACTGGACGGAAAACACGAAATATTAACATAGCCGTTTCGACCGACGTTTCGCTCAGTGCGGTGGTACCAGCCCGGGCAGGATAAACCCTACCACCTAGTAAGGTAAGAAGGGAAGGTACCTACAGTTTAACGTGGAATCCGAACCACGGTCTACCTCCAACGGTCGAGCGGTCACCTATCCAACTACTGACCGCGCTCAGCGTTGCTTTTAACAACAGTCGACCGACCGCACCACTGAGCCACCGAGGCTGACAAATTTGGATTGTATCTGAAATTTGGATGTAAGAATGTACCGTGCGGGGCCAATATTTAAAAAGAATAGCCGCACTGCATCTCTCCCAGCGCATGTCGTAAAAGGCGACTAAGGCATGAGAACGAGATGCCGTGCTAAAGGTCAACGGGATAGCCATCTCTCATGTTGGCACGGTCGTTCCACCGAGCCGTGCAGCAGGTGGGTCTTCGTCTTATCTTGTCCTACTTTGCTAAACGTGTTGGTCGATGTTGTGCTGTAATTTACAAGATAACAAGATACAATAAGCAGATTAATCGGTATTGCGCTGCAAGTAGGTATAGCGATTACTCTGCTTGTCGCGATTGCCGGGATACAGCGTGCGGTATGTATGTATTTATGTAAGAATGTATTTACAATAGCTTAGCATCGTGCTCAGCCTTAGACCTCGCAGCAAAGCCAAACATCGGAACAAGTTGGAAATAGGACTTGTTCTAGCGACAAAAGGCTACACAAAGAACTAGTATTATTCTAGATTAATTGGATTAGACCAATAGACGATATTACCTCGGTAAAAGAGCAAGTGACTGTACAGCGTGAAATTACTACACATCTCTCTCTAAAATGGAGACCGTTATGTAGAACCATGTCAGAGTTAGACGGTCACTATCCATCTTGATAAATAGCGCACGGAGTGAACGAGCGCAAATGTGAGAAGGTTCTTGTCATATATTTTCACTCAAAGGATCGACTTTACAATGTGTTAGGTGAAGTGAAAGCCCGTAACAAACTCGAAAGCAAAGGAATCAAACTAATAGAATAGAGTAAATTCGCCGAGCGGATGAAAATACGTTGTAAATGATGTGACATAAAAACTACACTTACACCAAAATGAGCTTATAAGCTGACTTCACAATGACGAAAGCTTGTATTTTATGATTCAACCATTATCAATCACCTTATTAATCAGTTGTGCAGGAGCGTGCAAGAAGGGGATGGCAACGGAACCCTCTCTCTGCGTGTGAACAATGTTCACACAAATACTTTTACCTGTAAATTTTACTTTAATCAATTGTGTAGGAGCGTAAAAGAATGGATGGCTACGGAACCCTCTGCCTGTGTGTGAACAACGATCACACGCAGACTTTTACTTGTAAATTTTAATTTAATCGATTGTGCAGCAGCGTGCAAGAAGGGGGATTGGCCACGGAACCCTCTGTCTGCGTGTGAACGAATCTCACACACATAGACTTTTACCTGTAAATTTTAATTTAATTAATTGTGCAGGAGAGTGCAAGAAGGGGATGACCACAGAATGCTCTGTCTGCTGCAACCTTCTTTTCTTACCGCGGCAGTTTGCTCTGGGGTGGGTCTTAAGTTACACAAAAAAAAATTTATAACATTAAAAAATAAACCTCTCATCCTTTTGTCCTATTCAATATGTGTGTGAGATTGACATTGTCCAACTGTGTATAAAATAAAAAATGCAGACTCTGACTAATTAAATTTATTAACTAACTAGCTGAGCCCGCGGCTCCGCTCGCGTGAAATTCGTATTCCAAAGAAGAATGTAAGCAACTAAGGGCGAGGCCTAAGGCCGAGCTGCGTTCAGTTAATCGATAAACCTTCTTAAAGAAAGTAACTAACTAAGGGCGAGGACGAAAGGCCGAGCTGCTTTCAGGTAAACGATAAATCTTTCTCAAATAAAGGAAGTAAGTAAGGGCGAGGCCGAAGGCCGAGCTGCGTTCAGGAAGACGATAAACCTTCTGGAAGAAAGGAAGGAACTAAGTGCGAGGCCGAAGGCCGAGCTCCGTTCAGGTGAACCAAAAACCCTCTTCCGCCTTCGGGCCTCGCCCTTAAAGACTTCCTTTCTTCGATAGAATATAATATCGTTTACTCAATCTATTTATTTCATAAAAATAAAAAAGTAATATTAATAACTAAAGAATTAAACCTACCTAACAAACATTAAAATAACTATCAAAACGGGCATTTTCAAATGTTCTTAGAGCACTTGCGGCATTACCCCGCTGGATGGCAAGGCTTACCCTTTGAATGAAGTACATAAGCCCTTGATGACGGGACACCAGTTGCGTCAACCAGCTCAAGCCTCTTTTGGCTTCACTGCTCCACGGACCGAGGGTTTTAACCGCAAACGCAACAAATTCGAAATCTTGAATTATATTTCTATATTTGCTGCGTTTGAGGCTCTCCGCCCCAGCCTCGGCCGCGCCAGCCGCTCCTGAAGATGTCCTAACGTGACTTGGAGCCAATGTGAGAACAAAAATGGCGTCCCACATCAAAGAACTACCCTTAGTCCATGGCACTAAGGTGATAGCATCGGGCCTCTTTCCATCCAGCCGGGAATAACCGCGAGGTTCTAGGATGCACGGTATATTTGCCGTTAGAAGCGTGGACTTTATAATAAAATTTAAATTAAATTAACTCAATTTTAATATTAATTAACTTTATTCGAGATGGTTTAGCTTCTTCCTTAACGCAGCTCGGCCTTCGGCCTCGCCCTTAGTTACTTGCTTTCTTCGAGATGGTTTATCATTTGTCAGAACGTAGCTCGGCCTTCGGCCTCGCTTTAGTTGCTTACTTTCTTCAAGATGGTTTAGCTTCTTCCTGAACGCAGCTCGGCCTTCGGCCTCGCCCTTAGTTACTTGCTTTCTTCGAGATGGTTTTTCAATTATCCGAACGTAGCTCGGCCTTCGGCCTCGCCTTAGTTACTTACTTTCTTCAAGATGGTTTAGCTTCTTCCTGAACGCAGCTCGGCCTGCGGCCTCGCCCATAGTTACTTACTTTCTTCGAGAAGGTTTATGGTCTTCCAGAATAGAGCTCGGCCTTCGGCCTCGCCCTTAGTTACTTACTTTCTTCAAGAATGTTTTTCTTCTTCCTGAACTCAGCTCCGCCTTCCGCCTCGCCCTTAGTTACTTTCATCGAGAAAGAATATCGTTTACGTGAGCGCAGATCCGCCTTCGGGCCCGCCTTTAGTTACTTACTTTCTTTTTTTTAAATACGAATTTCACGCGAGCGAAGCCGCGGGCAACAGATATATAAATTTTATTGCACCAATGACAGCGACATAACTTCGACTTTCAATTATTATTTTTATTTATCAAACAATTTGTCACCAGCCAGCTCACGTCGAGATGACAGTTCTCCGTTGTCAACATGACATTTAAAATAGTTTTTTACCTTTACTTTGGATTACGTGATTTTTATTATATTTTTTAATTATTATGTTCATCCGGGATATACACTGTCACTATAAAAAGTTTCGTCAAATTCCGTTCAGTGGTTTTTGCGAGATGCGCGTACAAATAGACATTTTTGCATTTACGATTTTATGATTTTATGATATGTATAGAAAGAATAGATATGTATAGACTATTGTGTTCACGTTATAAAAAAGAAGAACTGTAATTTTCGTTGTATCTACTTATTTTTAAATTTCGAATGAATATTTTATTCAAATTGTATTTGCTGCCAGTTCTCAAGATATAATTATGCACTTTGGACTACGTGATTTTAAACGCGCAATAATGTTTATAATTATTAATTTTTTTTTATTTTTGTTATTTTTTTTTACGTATTATGTTAACCCGGCATATAAACTGCCACTATACAAAGTTTCGTCTAATTCCGTTCAGTGGTTTTTGCGTGATGCGCGTACAGACAAACAAACAAACAAACAAACAAACAAACAAAAATTTTAAAAACTGTTCTAAAATGTTCAGTATCTCATTTTAAGCCACCCTGGTTAGTTTTTTTCCGAATACATTCAATGTACAGACTTTCTTACCTCTACGATTTTATTATATGTATAGATAAGAATTAAGAATAAACAGTTATTACTTTTGTGAACTACATCATCTCCATGACCTCAGCTCACCCATTTTTATGTGTTATAAAAAACAAGAACTTAACTCGATAAACAATAGGTTATCATAGCTTCAGTGAGATTTCTTCACATTTCACTTCATAGATCTTGAATATGTAGATTGAAACAGTGATGTGCGCAAGTTGGAGAACGTGGAAGATTCAGCAGGTTCAGCGCTAGCCAGTAGAATCGTTGCCGGTACAACCATAAATTGATGACGCTGGTGAGCTTCTTGGTGCGGTGAAAGGGAAGATCTCCCTTGTGGATGGTAGCTGGTTGAGCGAAGGATGATCGTCATCGCCGGTGAATGAGCCAGCGCCCATCATGTGTGTTCCACCATCAGTTACCAGACACACGACAGTCTTCGTCAGCATGCTCGTGGATATTATACGGCAGCAGAATACGTTTTTCTCTATTAAATTAAATTTTTCACTCTTTTACACTCAAAACCAGGAAACACTTTTTTCTCTCTCCTTCTGACAGTTCTATCTATCACTCCAATTCCAAATTTAAATTATATTCATATATCTATCCGCCAACTGGCCACTACACATTTACATAAAATAAAAAAAACATGTTACACTGCGTGTGAACAACGTTCACACACATAGACTTTTACCTGTAAATTTTTATTCAATCAGTTGTGCAGGAGCGTGCAAGAAGGGTTTGGCTACGGAACCCTTTGTCTGCGTGTGAACAACGTTCACATACAGTGTTCACACACAGTGTTCACACACATACTTCTACCTGAAAATTTTAATTTGATCAGTTGTGCAGGAGCGTGCAAGAAGGGGATGGCCACGGAATCCTCTGTCTGCGTGTAAACAACGTTCACACACAGTTTTCACACACAGACTTTTACCTGTCAATTTTAATTTTATCAGTTGTGGAAGAGCGAGCAGAAAGGGATGACCACGGCCCTCTGTCTGCGTGTGAACGACGCTCACACTTTTTCCTGCAAATTTTACGTAGAGCAAGCAAGCAATGGCAGTTACGTCCTTTTGGACTCGTTGCGTGAAGTGAAAGCCCGTAACAAACTCGAAAGCCATTTACGGCACGGCCAACGTAGATGTACGCTGCTGGTATTGTGTTTACACATCACGCGAGTTACTCTCACAAATTACGGGTCGGGCTATCGGCGAATTTAACTTCGTACATTTAAGTGTGTCTCGGGATAATTACATGAGTCGGTGGGAATGCGATACCGGGTTTTATCCGAAGTCTGGGGATTCGTAAGATTGCAAACTTGGATGTGTACTTAGTCAGGTTTATTCACTCCTGTTTAGGTAGGCTATTTGTCTTCCCATTGTCTTGCCTTGATTAGGCGTGTGCTTATAATGTGAAACGATGTGATATGAAACGATTTAATTTGTGACTAGCTTTTGCCCGCGACTTCGCTCGCGTGAAATTCGTATTTAAAACGAAGAAAGTAAGTAAGCCCGCTATCGTACCATTATTTCGGCGCGGGGAACAATTCGGTTTGTATGAGAGCAACATATTAACGTAACCGGAACTGAATTTTATTTAGCCTATCCTATGTCCTGTATAGTTAGATGTGCGTGTACTAAGTTTCATCGAATTCGGATGATCGGTTTAAGAGTTATGGAGGAACATACATACATGATTTCTAAAAATCCTCAATTTAGTTTTAGTATCTATCATACATAGAGTCTACAAACGCAGTATCTCATAATACATAGTAACTTACTCTATGACCATCCCTTACAGATTTATTATTAGTATTGATTGATTGATTGATGCGAAATGTCTTGCCGGTTCTTCTTCGAACCGAATAGAATTAACGGTGAGAAGTCTTGAATGCTCTTAAACTTTACATTTTCATTCATAAAAATTACATACATACATGTGTACTATCACGCTGTGTCCCGAGTCCCGACAAACTGTGTGAGCAGAGTAATCGGTGTTGTGTTGCATTAACTCGGGTAAATTACAGCACAGCACCGACCACCCAGCTTAGCAAAACATTAGGAGAAGATAACATAATCAAGCTGCGAGTAAAGTTACCTGTGGAATTATACTATGGGCGGACCATGCCAAGATGAGAGGAGCCTATCGACCATTATTATGACGTCTTTTCCTTATCCCGTAATTAGGTAATGAGATAATTATTGAGTGTGGGTTGATGTGAGTGTGTGAGAGTCTGTTAGTTTGTCAGTATGTCAGTGTTTATGCGTTGACCAACTGACCTTACGCTTATCCAAATTTTCTCTGCGAAACTTACGCTTCTCCAATTTTTCTCTGCGAAACTTAAGTACACTTCTCCAATTTTGTCTCTACACTACAAACATGTATAAAAAGTTAGTGTGGCGTTAGAGGTGTGATTCGTTGTCGTAGCCTACCCCATTGGGAGACAGGTACGTTAATGCATATTATATTTAATATTAAATGAAAATCAACAAACTGAATTTCGAGCAATTTCAACTCCTATGTTCATCCATAAATGCAGCTCACAGTCTTGAATCACTTCATTAGAGCCCGCCCGTGTCCAGCATCATTCAAAATGGCGGCCGTGTGTTCCAAATTCGAATTGGCCAGAACTTCATTAGCGAATTGCTGAAGTGACTCGACTCGGAACTTAATTCATTAAGTCGCGTAGTTAACGGTGGCAAATATCGTGACATAAGTAATTTTGACCCTACAGTTTCCGGCGTACTTATTATTCCTACACAGGGGCGCTGGGGTACCCCATACTAAAGTACCTGTAGTTTTTAGGGTTCTGTATCCGGTACGGGACCATATTACCCGTCGGCCGTCTGTCTGTATGTCTGTCCGTCCGTCCGTTCGTCCGTATGTATGTCTGTCCGAGGGCTGTATCTCTTGAACCGTAATAGGTAACCCGTTGAAATTTTCACAGAATATGTGTTATTATGGCCGATATAACAAAAAATAATAAAAAGTAAAAAATACTTGGGGCTCCCATAGAAGAAACCAAAAAGTTGTATGCGCGCGCGCCATCTACCGAATAGACTATGAAGCATTAATCATGAATTTTAACTATTAGGTGGCGGGTGGCCGAGTGGTTTGGGCATCGGCTTCTCATGCGGGAGGTCCGAGGTTCGAATCCGGTCGGCGTGTACCAATGAGTTTTTTCTGACGAAAAAATGTACGTGCATACCTACACCCACTGCTTCACCGTTCGGAACCGGTGTAAAACTGTAGGTCCCTTCCCTTGCCCCTTACTAGGTGGTAGGCTCAAATTGTAGCCGACTGGGTTGATACCACCGTACTGGATGTAAGATGGCCGCAAGCAACCTCGGTTGTGTTCTCCTCTAGTCCAGTATAGCCAGCAATCCAGGGAAGTCTCCGGTATGGCACCTACCTTCTCGGAGGTGATATTGGCTGGTTAGAGCATGTGCTTTGGCCCCTCCGACTCAGCCACCCATACCGGATTACATAAAAAAAAAAAAAAAAAATTAGGAAGCATTTCATAACACGCCATAGATGGCGTGAGTGGCGCTAACCATGACATGGCGATACGGAATCCTCAATGCGCGAGTTCGACTCGCACTTGGCGGGTTTTTGTTAATAATACCAATTACTGAGACTTTTTATTATGAAATAGTAGGAAATGAGATTACAAATCAGTGTTTAAATTGTTTTTTCCGTCCTTATTTCGTGGGCAAATAGCAAAATCGTCTCTGTGTTTGACGTACAGGAACGGAACTTTGACTAACCATAGGTTTTTTGAGGATCGCTGCCAACGACATTCTACTTTCTGGACAGGCCCTCGTTATACATTTTACCGGTAGAAAGGTGCGATTGGAGTTCTTCTATATATTGCCAATATTTAAAACAGCGTAAGTGCGCGAGCGCCTCATACATCACGTTACGTTTCTGCTCTGTGAACGTCGATATAGTAAGACAGTTACATGAAAATTTGATACGTATAAGGGAGACAACGATTGGAGAGTGTGCTGAATGCTCACAAATAGCGCGCCTCAATTCGGTGCGTTGTATGCCACTTCCCGATAATTTTAATTCGTTGATCGCAGCTATATACTCTTTTACATCCCTCCTAAAATTGACTTATAAATCAATAAATTACACCATTAACTACACGCGTATAATAGTAATAAAAATAGTTTTAAAATAAATCTTATATTTATAGTATCTTAATTAGTAAAAATAAAATCTTCTAAAATATTAAAATGATACATTAAAAATAAAAATACTTATGTACTTATATTATTAAGACACTGTTTTGTTGCACCTACCCTGCTTTTCTATATGTTCAAAAAGGGTAGACTAGCGAAAAAAGTCATAGGCATTAATTGCTAAGTTCTGTGCGATTTATTTAAGCAATAACCGTTTTTTTATTTGATTTGATATTTCATGCATTTTTTTAAAGGAAACTGACATCACCTACAACATCCGTGATGTCAGCCCATAACACCGTGTGAACTAGGTGCCATGTCAGTACTTCCCTTCGATTGTGCCGGCTACACTGAACTGGACGGAAAACACAAACTATTTTACCTATTCATATTTCTACTCGCAATAAAATACTATGTTATTCAACACTAAAATATTACAGTATGTCCACAAAATTGTGACGAAATCCACCCTTCCGAATCATATTTTGTAAAAGAGCCGCTCTCATTATTATTTCAAGAGGAATAATTCCATTATATTTTCCATAAGAGGAAAAATCCACGAGAAGGCATAAATCAGGTTGACAGAGTTGTCACAAGAAACGGCAAGCATCCTAGTGAGGTGACTGCTAAATTAGATTCCAGATCTTTGACGGAGCGTTGCAGAGAATGAAGAAAATAGGCCTGCGTGGAAATAACAAAATCCTACCTAAATTAACTATCTCGTAGTGGGAAAGAGATTTAATAGAGGGCAAACGTGTTGTCTTTTATCTATCTACTAGCTTTCGCCCGCGGCTTCGCTCGCGGTAGACTCTGTTTAATAGCAAATTCAATTTAGGTTGACAGAATTGTCACAAGAAACGGCAAGTATCCTAGTGAGATGACTGCTAAATTAGATTCCAGATCTTTGACGGAGCGTTGCAGAGAATGAAAAAATCTGTTAAGTGCGAGTTTTACTCGCGCACGGAGGTTTTCGTATCTATCCGCTATTATCCGCTAATGTTTGGTTTTTCAACAATGCAATGTATAAAAGCCTATGGCGCATCTATTATTCAATAGTGTGACTAATCGATTTTTCGGACGTTTGTTGTATGGGAGCCACCCTTAATTTTAAACATTTTCTTATTTTTTCTTATTTGTTGTTATATCCGCCATAGTAACACATATTCTGTGAAAATTTTAACGGGCTACCTATTATGGTTCAAGAGATACAACCCTCGGGCAGACGGACGGACGGACAGACGGACGGCGGAGGGTTAGTAATAGGTTTCCGTACGGGATACGGAAACTGAAAAAATAGGCCTGTGTGGAAATGACAAAATCCTCCCTAAATTCACTATATCTTAGTGGGAAAGAGATTTAGGACCAAAACTGTTGTCTTTTATCTATCTACTAGCTTATGCCCGCGGCTTCGCTCGCGGTAGACTCTGTTTAATAGCAAATTCTACCACCACCACCACCGTACTGGATGTAAGATGGCCGCATATCAGCCTCGGTTGTGTTCTCCTGTAGTCCAGTATAGCCAGCAATCCAGGGAATTCACCGGTATGGCACCTACCTTCTCGGAGGTGAATTGGCTGGTCGGAGCAGTATCAATGTAAGTATAGTATGAACGGGAGAGAGAGAGAGAGAGTATAAAAGAAGCGATCGTTTATTATCATATTGGCGTTTAAAGAGATTTTTTTATGCAATTATGTATGGGTGACTGAGTAGGAGGGGCCAAAGCATGTGCTCAGCCCTAAGCCCTCAATTATAAAGCCTATGGTGAGCCTCAAGAACTACTCTTTCCGTTGGTGCAAACCGCATCCAAATCTGTACGGCGGTTCCGGAGATAGAGATTAAATATTTTTTTTTAGTAAAACAACAACAATCAAAAACGCATACCTAATCGGAATTAACTTTAGGAAGTTAACCTATCGCGCGCCGGAGGGTCTGTATGACCCAAAATGGCGCATAAATAAATCTAAACTGTTTAGACTGGGTGATGAGGTTGACTGGAAGAAATCACTTGCAGTGATAAGCCCGCCTTTGCGCACCAGGAGTGCGCAAAGGCGGACTATTCTTTTTTTTTCTTCTACTCGTGTGCTGTTCTTCTTTCCATTGTGTGCAATAAAGAGTTTCTATTCTATTCTATTGATGTTCGTGAATGGATGCTATTTGCAGATACTGGCCTGATTCAAGTTAGCAACGTGGAAGGCATATCATTTTATCGAAAGTGACACGGTTGGGTGCATCACCTACAACATTCGTGATGTCAGCCCACAACACCTTGGTGAACTAGGTGCCATGTCAGTGTTTCTCTTCGGTCGGGCCGGTTACACTCAATTGGACGGAAAACACGAACTATTTACATAGCCGTTTTAACCGCTTCCGTACGAATACGTACTTTACGGAAACCTTAAATTGTGTCACCCAATAACAACAAATTGTGTCACACAATAACAACAAATTGTGTCAACCAATAACAACAAATTGAGTCACCCAATAACAACAAATTGTGTCACCCAATAACAACAAATTGTGTCACACAATAACAACAAATTGTGTCACCCAATAACAACAAATTGTGTCACCCAATAACAAAAAATTGTGTCATCCAATAACACGAGTCAGTAAGCCTGGATACGCTATACATAGGAGGACAGGGGTAGCCGCGCGTCGGCGCACACGCGCCAGCGCGTCAGTCTAGCGCCGGCGACCGATCTTAGTCTCCGTCCGCCGCTCAGGCGGAGCGAACGTGCGCGTCTGTCACAAAATGCCTCATTGTGCAGTTCTTTGGTGCAAAAAGTCGTCGAAAAATTCAAACTTGAACACAGATGGAGTCACCTTTCACGAGTAAGTACTTTCATTCAATTTGATAGCATTTTTCGCTTGAATTTCAGTAACAAACATCGGCGTAAATATGTATGGAGAGCTCTTTTCTGCTTACCCACCATAGGTCGACTATCGTGTTGGATGCAGTTAGCTCTTGTAATTTTTTTTGTTTATTGATAAATATGTATGTTAAATGTATACAGATATTTCATGCATTCTGCCTTATTGCCAAAGGACATTTCTTCTAGTCAACCTCAGCAGGTTTCCTCGTTCAATATTCGTTTATCGCGCTTTTTTCATTCAACCAGTACCTACCGGTTTTTACTTTTGAGATACTCTAAAGGAATTAATTTCTTTAGGTCATGCGTCTACCGGGAATTAGTCTTGTTATGCTTAGCATTAACAAAATTAATTCATAATGAATACCCCGTTAGCATTTAGCACTGCTAAGCGCCCTGATGAATAAAAATTAATGCTAAATGCTAAGCAATAATCAAATTAATTTTAAATTTATTATATTAAAAAATTAATTTTAGTTAGCATTGCTGTTTCGTTCGTAAAACTTTGTTGGTTCGTTTGTTTTGGAACGCACAAAGCAATGAAGTATGTGCTATTTATCTGTGGTACTGCTAAATGCTAAATGCTATATAGCGCCTGCGCTCCGCTGCTAGCTAGCTAGCTAGCATCTAAATGCGAAATGCGATGCGATCATGCGAGTGAGGGGTCGGAATTATAATCTGTCACGTGATCATTAGTTTTGGTCATATCTACAGAACCACTGGACTTAGACCCATCGTGTTGGTACTCAAACTGAACGTCTCGGTGAGATCTACCCATCTGTCACGTGTTAATTTGTTTTGGTCATATCTCGAGAACCACTGAACTTAGACCCATCGTGTTGGTACTCAAACTGAACGTCTCGATGAGATCTACCCATCTATCACGTGATAATTTGTTTTGGTCATACCTGGAAAACCTCATTTTACCGTAAAAAAATTAAATATCGAGGTGGGTACTCATAATTTTTTTATGGTAGGGTAGATTTTCGCGAAGTCATATTGCAATATAATTTGTCATATCGTTGGCTAAGTAATTAGCAAATAGTTGTTAATAATATAATAATTTTTTTTTTGGTTACAAAACTTTTCGACTTTCTAACATTATTTTTTTAATTTTGGAAAATTCCAATAACAAATACTCCAATAAGATAATACCAATGTACGAGGTCTTACATATCATTGTTTTGGAAATTTTATGTAGATTTATAATAAAGTATCCGAGGTATCTCAGAACTTAGAACTATTATCGTGTTTATGCGAAAATCTGCAAATTCGCAAAATTGTGAAAGGGGCGTTGCCTTTGTTCATTTAAGAGAAAGTTATATTATTCCCTTGATGTAAAGAAGGGTTAAATATTGTTAAATCCGTTTCATCTTTTCATCGCGAATCGACACAATGAGCGACTTATTGTATGAATCCCGTTCAAACGTATGGAAGACTGGCGTCACTTGGCTACCTACTCGCTCGGCCAATCACGGCGTTCCATGCGCCGCTCCCGCCTCAGACTTCACACCCCTTTGGCGGCTACCTCGGTTCTCATACAAACGATGCCGTATTTCGTATCCAGGCTTACTGACTCGTGTCCAATAACAACAAATTGGGCACTTCTACTGTTCGTCGGAGAGTCAATGTTCTCTGTACCACGACACCTCCACGTGCAAATAGGTGGAAGCACGGTGGAAGATTGCGGATGTGTAGTCGGCTTCCTGTCGTTTTCTTGAAAGTCACTCGCCAGAAACAATCTGCGGTGTATTTTCAGGATATTGAAACTCCGGGAACATGAAATACGGTAAGTGTTGGCAATTTTAGAGGAAATATTTTTTTTTTTGGGGAAAGTTGGACAAAAATGTATTAATGTTTAAATTTCAGCAAATTTAAGAGTCTAATAGCTGCTATTAAGAGTGCAGTGTAATATAAAGATATTTTTATCAGAGAACAGCGATCGGCGATCGTCTTACCCCGGCCGGCGAGCGTCAAAGTTTCGTGCTCTGTGATTTTAATTATTATTAATTTTAATTTTTAATTCGATATATGTAATTGATTTTAATATCGAGTTCAGAATAGTTGACACGTCAATTATTTATGAGCCATAAAAGCGGACACAGTTAAAATAAAAACCACTGGTCCTAGTTTGTATTTATAAATACCTATATACAACGTGTCCCAAAACTCTACGTCAAGCGGTAACCAGGGAGTAGGCCAGTTTATGACTACCCAGGGAAAAATAAGAAAAAAAAAATAGGAGTCATTTGTTTTTTATTATTATTTTTTTTTTTATGTTTAAAATTGACATTTTAGGTACTACGACTACAAATTAGCAAATATAAATTGTTCTAATTTTTATATTGGAAGCCTAAATAACTCTGCTATCGATAACTATCCCAAATAAAACCAGAATGCCTGTAGTTTTACCAAAAAAAATATTTAGTAAATTTTTTTTTAAATAAATGACATTTGTGATTATGAGTATGCGTGCTAAATAAACTTGATACTTATAAAACATAAATTCTCATATTGTTGACAGACCGGCATCTACTTTTAAGCCGAAGGTGGTGAAATTGGTCCTATTGTCCCGTGTGGGGCCGGTACTTTAAAAGAATAGCCCCACTGCATCTCTCCCCGTGTATGTCCTAAAAGACGACTAAGGGATATGACTCCCTTCTTATATTACTAGGTGGTAGGGTTTAACCCACTCGGGTTGATACCACCGCACTGAATGAAAGGTCGGTCGAAACGGCTATGTAAATAGTTGTGTTTTCCATCCAATTCAGTGTAGCCGGCATGACCGAAGGGAAGCACTGACGTGGCACCAAGTTCACCCGTGTTATGGGCTGACATCACGGATGTTGTAGGTGATGTAGCCAACCGTGTCAGTTTCCATAAAAAAAGAATGATATGTAGCATTAAGTATATTACCTATTATCAACTACCAAGCAAAGCTCATAAATTTCCCTAATCTAACAATACCACGAACGATGTTGCCGGCACAAGGCTACACACATCTTCAATTCTTTCATATAAAATTCATGTAGCCACACGCATGCAATAATGAAAAAGCTACTCATAAAAGCCTCAAAAGGCTCTCATAACAGCGAGTCATCTCCGTGGGTGAACACTTCCCGTAATCTTCATACGTGATTTTTGCTTCAAATTTTAATATAAGAAATGCGTAATATCTTTGAGTGGGGTTTCGTGTTCATATAAAGACATTCTCGATGCTACTGTACGTAGAAGGAGCTTCTTATTTCAATCAATTGTCAGCCTCGGTAGCTCAGTGGTGAGGCCGGTCGACTGTCGGTCGGATCATAAGCACGCCTGGGCGCGGTGGATGAATGGGTGTCCGCTCAACCGTTGGAGGCTCGGCGAGGGAGGAGAAACCTTGGTTGTATGTAACTCTAGCTTTAGTACAGTAAGCCTCGGTAGCTCAGTGGTGCGGTCGGTCGACTGTTGTTAAGCAACCCTGAGCGCGGTCAGTACTTGGATGGGTGACCGCTAGACCGATGGACGCTGACCGTGGTTCGGATTCCACGTAAACCTGCAGGTCCCTTCCCTTGTTACGTTACTAGGTGGTAGGATTTAACCCGCCCGGGTCGATGCCACCGCATTGAAAGGTTCGTTGAAACGGCTATTTAAATAGTTCGTGTTTTCCTTCCAGTTCAGTGCAGCCGGCACGACCGAAGGGAAGCACTGATATGGCACTTAGTTCACAAAGGTGTTATGGGCTGACATCACGGATGTAGTAGGTGATGTAGCCACCCGTGTTTTTTTTTTGTTTTTTTATGGATAGTGCGATATGTGGCATCGTTTCACCTACAAGTAGATGTCTAACGATGCTCATGGACATTCTGTGATGCTCGGGGATTGCGAATGCCATGCCGGCCTGACAGGAGCCTTTTCACGCCCCTTTTGAAAAACCCAGACTGTACGTGGGAGGAAATAGATGGGGAGTGCGTTCCACATTTTCCCGGTTCTGTGAATAAAAGACCTACAGAACCGGTTAGTGCATCCGTCGTAGTTTGATTGAATAGGGGTGCATTCCCTGCCCAGTACGCGTATTGCGGAGGTGGAACGGGGACGAAGTGGAAAACGCTCTCAATACGGGAAGCGACCACCGATGAGTGGCGCTGTTACACAGTGCCCGTGTTGTCCTTCTGTTTTGGTCTCTGCCCCTAATTTTGGACATAGTGAATGATTTTTATGACATGTGGTATACCGTTGGAAAGAGCGTCAACTAGCAAAATTGTTAAAATAAAACGAAGCTCTCAATTGCTGTCGGTTTTTTTTTAAATCAATAAAAAATTAAGATTCTGTCATATTTTTAATGGTCCTCGGGACTTTGGGAGGTCATAAATCCTTTTCACGGTATTAACTTTATCAAATGATATTTTTTGTAAAACAAAGATACGTCGTGAAATCCAATAAATTTTATTTTGTGCTGATACAATCATAATCCAAAAAGTTACAATGGTTTAAACCTGGGATGTTGGTAATTTTTAAAATAAAGAAAAAAATCGTATCTTGATACCACGTGCCACCTGGCAAAACCTATCATGGGTCAAAACCTTGCAAATGACCCCACTTACCTATAAAAAAAAATTGTCGGTCGATGTGCCGAACATCTTGTATAGATACACATATTTTGTAGTACCGCTTTGTGCACACCGATTTACAATGATACCCCACATTGCTTAAGCTAACCAAACCCTATTCAAAAAGCTTCCTCTATTCCGTACAGTTTCTCAACAGTGAGGATAGGGGAAGTGTTCAAATATTTGACAATATACCCCGTGCCAGCCACTAGTCGGTAGGCGGGACTTTGGAATGTTGAAACGAATATTGTGTGCCTTGGTGACGATACTCGCTCATATAGGTATACCAATTTACATTTCAGTTTGACTGAAACATTTTATTGAAATCTCAGTTGTAGTATTTCGTGGTTCGGATTTCATGTAAAATTGTATGTGACTTCCTTTCGTTCCTACTTCCGGCCTTTCCTTCGGCCGGATAAATAGTTCGTGTTTTTCGTCCAGTTCAGTGTAGCTGGAACGACCGCAGGGAAGCACTGACATGGCACCTAGTTCACCCAAGGTGTTATGGGCTGACGTCAGAGATGTAGGTGATGGAACCAAATTAATATTAATTCAAAATAAGAAAGTAAGTAAGCCCGCTATCGTACCTTTATTTGGGCACGCGGAACAATTCGGTTTGTATGAGAGCCACATCTTAGCGTAACCGGAACAAAATTTTATTTAGCCTATCCTGTCCCGTATAGTTGTCCCGTATAAATGCGCTTGTACTGCTTGTACTGTTTCATCGAATTCGGATAATCGGTTTAAGAGTTATGGAGAAACATTACATACATACATTCAGAAAAGATTTCTAAAAATCGTCAATTTAGTTTTAGTATCATACATAGAGTCCACCAACGCAATATCTCATAAAACAAAGTAACTTACTCCATGGTCAAGGTCATCCCTTACAGATTTATTATTAGTATTGATTGATGATTGATGTGTAGACACTGATTCATGCGAACCACTAATAGCTCAATTGAATTGTTTCAATTAAATTTTGGTTAAATCCCTGTTAAAGCTATGTGCGGGTAGGGTGTCTGCCTCCCTTTTGACTGAAGCCTTTCTGTCGTTCGTTTGTCGTCTATCTGCCGATGTTCTGTTGATAGTATGTCATTTGTTTATCGTGTGTCTGTCATTGGTTCATCATTAATCTTTTGTCCGTCATAATCACATTATTTATTTCTTTCAGTTCGGTAGCACCGCCAGCACATCTTTGCCGCATTTTCTGTGGAGACGATGGGGTCATGGTCTGAGGTGACAAAGCGGCTCGCGAAGGATATTGAGATGGCCCCGTGCGCTGCTTCGGGAGAACAACAGTCGCTTCAGTTCCTGAAGCGGCGTATCAGTGTGGTCATCGAGCGAGGCAACACTGTTAGCGCCCTCGGAACCGTAGCCACACCGTCTCACCTGGAGGAGGTTATTAGTTTTGTTTTGGGGTTGCTTTTGTTATTTAGGTTTATGAGCATTTTAGATAGGTAATTTTAGATTTAGTTTAGATTTACTAGGTTACTTTTATTTCATTTTTCAAATAAGTTATTTATTTTTTTTATAATGCCAACAATATATGTCATTATAACAATCTTCAGTTCTTTCTTATGTTTATCTCGGTAGGTTTCGACCCCTTTTTAGAACCCATTTATAGGATCTTTTCGTATGTCGTTTGTCTTCTGTTTGTGGTATGTTTGTCTTCTCTCTGTCGTCTTTTCTTTCTTTGGCGTGTTGTTGATTTCACTGTTATTAATCTGCAAAGAGTTTGTATTACGTCGCATACAAACTCTTTGTTAATCTGTTGTAATATTGTAATTTGTCTGTCATTTATCTGTTCAACTGTAAGTTTTTGTTTAAATATAAATTTGTACTTCAGAGTGAATAAAAATAAATAAAGACGGGAATAGTGTGTCATATTTGTTACCACGAAATTGTTACCAAATGTCATATTCCACCAAAGAGCTTTTATAATATGTCATTGTATTCCACACCAGTTTTTTTGTGTGGTTGGTAAGAATTCGGTGTTTTTGAATAATTATTAAACTATTTTCTATGAGACGGCTGCTCTGTGAATTGTTTTCGCCGAAGATCACAAAGGACTAATTTATTATACGGATGAAATTCAACATAATGTTTGAAACCTAACCTTAATACGTAACCGGTTGGATACAACCGCATTTAAATTTCTCATTTAACCAAACGAGAGCAGTGCAACGCCCGCATTTCCCTGTTTTCCGGCATGCGTGTTCGTTTGTCGCTAATTGCTGGTGTCGAATGCAATTTGCGTTAGTGGACTGTAATTTAGATCGATCTATTCGTAATGCGGACGTTTGATTTGCAATTTCATCGACTTTTAAAACGTTTCAGCTTGCGCAACTATCGGGCTTGGATAACGATTTCTGAAACAAACTTAGGAGTTGGAAAGAGTTCAGAAAGAAAACTACGCAAATTATTCTCACGAGCGAATGAACATTATCTTTATAAAATTTTTTTATGAAACTATTCACTCACTCACGCACATATACACCATTATACGCCATCACACACTACACTCACACTCACATCCACATGTACCATAGCCGACTATCATTGTATCCCTCTACGGAGACAAGCCATGCTGCATCGTCATAGCCCCACTGCGACGTTGCTATCACTTACTCGCTCACGCTTGCCTACCGATGACAGGAGTGAGAGAGAAAACGAAGATTTCGTCGGTCGCCCGATGAAGGGTGAGCGATTTCATGTTTCTCTCTCGCTCCTGTCATCGGTAGGCAAGAGAGAGCGAGTAAGCGATAGCAACGTCGCAGTGGGGCTATGACGATGCAGCATGGCTTGTCTCCGTAGAGGGTGACAATGACAGTCGGCTCTGCATGTACACGTACATACTTAAATTGTATATAAGTATTCGGGTTGAACAAAACATTATTACACTATTGATTAGCTTAAAGGAAAAATAATGTAATTGGCGAAAATAATTTAAATGTAATACTGATCACCTACTGTGATGCTAAGCTGTAGATTTTCTTAATAAATAATTTAAAAAAAGTTCGGATGTGTTTATATACTCGTAACTAGGTATCTAATGCAGTGATTGCGTCCACATTGTTCCACTGCACTGAGTGAAGGGCGGTATGAAAACTGCTATGAAAATAGTTCGTTCCAGTTAACTGTAGTCGACACGACCAAAGGAAAGCACTCTCATGACACCTAGTTCACCAAGTAGTGATGGCCTGACATCACGGATTTAGTAGGCGATGTAGCCAACCTAATCAGTTTCCATAAAAAAATAGTTTCTTCAAGAATTCCTGCCAAGATCGATACTAAGCTCATATGTGGAGCCACTTTTTTTTTATTGAAACTGACACGTTGGCTTCATCACCTACAACATCCATGATGTCAGCCCATAACACCGGGTGAACTAGGTGCCATATCAGTGCTTCCCATCATTTCATGTCGGCTACACTGAGCTGAACGGAAAATACGAACTATTTACATAGCCGTTTCGACCGACGCGACGTTTCATTCAGTGCGGTGGTACCAAACCGTGCGGGATAAACCCTACCACCTAGTAAAGTAAGAGGGAACCTACAGTTTAACATACAATCCGAACCACGGTCAGTCTCCAACGGTCGAGGGGTCACCCATCTAAGTACTGACCGCGTCCAGGTGTGCTTAACAACAGTCGACCGAGCACCACTGAGCCACCGAGGCTGACAAGGGTACTAGGGTAATATATACTTCACGACCTTACCATTCACATTTTCTTCGTAAATATGTTGATATGAATGGCTGTATGCATGATACAAGAATTCAAGAAACGAACATGACGTCAGCTTTAATGCCAAGGAGTAGTTTGGCGCTACCGTCGCAATTATATTATCTGTGGTCCCCCCCCCCCCCCCCCCATCATTAGGAGTCATGTTGAAAATTTAAGTAATATGATATGGTTCTACATATCTAAATGTTCCTTAACTTAATTTATAAAACGACTTAAATTTGATATTCTTACACATAAAATAACATTTGAGTTCTGAGAGTTAGATCTGAGACCTAACTTCAAACGAAGCCGTAGAGAAATTAATACTTACTTATCTTTCGAGTTTGAAGAAATACTTCGAAGTTCTAGAGGAACTCGTCAGATTCAGCTTTAGGTAGACGCGGGAGAGAACGGAGTGCGAAGAGCTCAACATTTAGAAGTGCCATCAGTTTCTTGAGCATGTGAAAAGTAATTATTATAAATTATGTTATCCATAAAAAAAAATTTATACTACGTACGATGCACTGTTGGTTTTATAATATAGGTTTTTTATTTTATTCGGTATGGGTGGCTGAGTCAGAGGGGCCAAACACATGCTCCGGGCGGCCAATATCAAGTTATTTAAGTATATAACTAATATTTTGCTTATCGGGAATGATACATTTTTTACAGTCAATTATGTAAACATCACTAAGATAAAATCTGAAATAAAAATGTTCTTGCAAACATTTTCCGTTGAGCATTACCTAGTATAAAGCTAAGTAAGTTCGAACGATGGTCACACATCTAGGGTTACGTAACCATTTTTACGGCACAACCAAAGGAAAGCACTTACATGGCAATAGTTAACCAATATAGCCTGAAAAAAAATGCTTTTTGAAAAAGATCTCTCAAAGTGAACTCACGTCCACAAGGTGCCAGACAGATGTAGTTTTTTTATTTGTATTTTTTTTTTGTATTTCACCTATTTAACGAAATTTTACTTACTTGGCGTGCTGATAACCCGTCTATTCCTTTCGAATTCTTTGTTTTGTGTATACTAGACTCTCCAGTTTACTACGCAATAAAGTCGCCCACACACGAACCTCACTCCCAACTTCTCCCGAGCACTAAATCGTTATTCCCAGCTATATAAACTTGTCAGTCACCTAACTGGGACTTGCTGTTCCTCGCAAGTTGCTTAGGAGGAGTCTTATCGCCCTCGTGAACTAGAATGCGCTTAGACCGGCGGCGTTTTCCAAAGCGTCGGTCGCGACCGCGAACCACTGTTAGGTCGCGATCCGATTTTTTTTAAGAAACTTGACTTTTTTTAATTTTTTTATAAATTTTATCGTTATCAAAACCCAGCTCGGCCTTCGGCCTCGCCCTTAATAACTTAATTATTTTGAGAAAGTATATCGTTTGGGTTCAACGCAGCTCGGCCGTCGGACTCGCCCTAATTGCCTTGCTGTTTTAGAGAAAGCATAGGTATAGTTATTTAGATACATTGAGTTCCACATTCCGGAGTAATCATGTCGTCGGACAGCATGTTGTGACCGACTGAAGGCCTGACGAACGGACAGACGGACAGACACCAGACGTATTTTATAAGGGTCCCAGCCAGCATCGCTGACTACGGAACACTAAAAATAGGTAATATACTTCGATGAAGGTTTAAAACCACTGACTTTGACAGATTTAGAGGTGGGTAACTATGTTGTCTAGAATTCGATTTAGGTTTGTAAAGAGTTTGTATATGCTGTCTTGAAAAGGTGGAGTCTGTTGCGATATTCGTGAATTGCTTGCTCGCATTATTTACTAGTGATTGTAAATGGATTTATTAAAAAAAAAATTATGTTGACTTCCATACATATTATGACTACTTAACTGCTTATATTTTAAGGTGGTAAAAATATGGACAAAAAATGTAAATATTTTTATGATACAAATTTATACAAATTAGGCACAATAGGCGTGCTTAATGCCGTGAGGCATTCTATTTTAAGTAACCTTTTGGATGTGGGAGAAGTATGGGATATGGGAAAATGGATCGAGTAAAAAATTTAATAGCAAAATTTTAAAACCCGATTGCATTTTTTTTGATTTATGGAAATTGACACAGTTGGCTACATCAACTACAACATCCGTGATGTTAGCCCATAACACCGGGTGAACTAGGTGCCGTGTCAGTGCTTCCCTTCATTTCGCGCCGGCTACACTGAACTGGACGGAAAACACGAACTATTTACATAGCCGTTTCGACCGACGTTTCGCTCAGTGCGGTGGTATCAACCCAGCCGGGATAAACCCTACCACCTAGTAAGGTAAGAAGGGAAGGGACCTACAGTTTAACGTGGAATCCGAACCACGGTCAGCCTCCAACGGTCGAGTGGTCACCCATCCAAGTACTCATCGCGCTCAGCGTTGCATAACAACAGTCGACTGACCGCACCACTGAGCTACCGAGGCTGATGAATTTCCTTATCCCTTAGTCGACTTTTACGACATGCGACGGGGAGACATGCATTGGGGTTATTCTTTTTAAGTACCTACCGACTCCACACGGTACAAAATGCTAAATAACGGAAACAATGATAGATCAGTATAAAATGCTGTAGTCGGACATTTAGCTGGATTCGAATAGACAGATAGTCAGACTACAGCATTTTCTACTGATCTTCCCTTGTTTCCGTAATTTAGCAGTCGGGTTTAAATTATTTTTTTATAAAAAAAATTAAATATTACATTCCCGACAATTATCTTAGAATATTGTGCTCTGGAGCCTCTAACTCAAGCACTTATACTGGATTGCGAAAAAAAATCTGGGTAAGCAGAGTAATCGTTGTTATGCTGAACTAGACAATTATCAAGCAACAAGAAGACTTATACTGCATGTCTTTGGAAGGACCGCCCCAAGATGAGAGGAGGCTGGTATGTCGCCCTTTATAACGGCATCTTGTCATTCGACATTTTTAATTCATGTAATTATATTATAAATACATTTTAATAATAAAATTTATATTATAAATAACAACATTAATAAGCTTTCCACATAGAGTTATGGGACAACATTCATGGAGCTTAGTAAGTTAAGCATTAATACCCACTTACGTACTCAACTCGAGTTGAATGCGGTTTATGACTATAAAGGCTTTAAAACATTCCAAAATTACAAGTGAGACACATAATCAGGAAGCCCCTAACCCAAAAACCTAATCCATAAACAAGGATATGTAGGGCATTACGCACTATTGGAACATTAAGGAAAAGGGGCGTCCAGGGAACCTTATCAAACTCAACAGTTACTTGATCATCTCTTTAAACCTTAGAAACTGTGGGCTAGCGCAAATTGACAAGATTCTAATTACGTTGCTAACAGTTGGTAACAGACATGGAGATACAAAATATTAGTAGACAGGTGCAATACTGACCTTGTTACATAGTTTGAGAGAGCTCTAGGTTATTGGCACTTTTGCTTAATCATTATTAAAGTCTAATGTTACCTTTCTCTGTATATCTTATTCGTGTAATATTATGGATGTATACCTGTACGTTCCTTCGCTTACCATGGAACGATTATCATGGTTAAAATGCAAATGCACTAAAAAGTCCTCGTGTTTTTTCAATAAGTACATGAAGAAAGAGCATTCGCTTGGAACCGCGAGCTGTGATTGGCTCTTTACATACATCATTGACCAATCACCGTTCGTCCGGATCGACGTGTCAAAATCACGAGCTAACTTGCAAAAGGTAAAAAGTATAATATTGATATTTGACCACCGCTGCCGCCCTGACAATATAGTCTGTACGCAATCAGTAAGTTCGTTCAATACATTATAATAATTACTCTTGAGATCTAAATTTCGTTTAATATTTCCCGGCTACCTAAGAGTTTATTTTACTGTAAACTACTTAATCTAATAACAAACAATACCATTTTTATATATATTTATACATATGGTACATACAGGGTGTCCCAGAAACCGACGATAATCCTTTAACAGGAGATAGGGCTGCTAATTACCTCTCAGAATATATAATTTTAGGTTTAGTAAAAAGGGCTTAGTTTTTGAGATATTGTCATTTTAGTAAAAATCCAAAATTTTCTCCCTCAGCTCATTTTTTTAAATGCCACAAATACAAATGTAAGATTTTCTTAAATCTAATTTTTGTCAAATATTCCTGAAACGTAAAGCTTTCACACGGTATAATTTATTTTTTCATGTTTAATCCTGTTTAGCTGAAAAACGACTTAAGAGCCACATGTTAAAATTTTTTAAGCCTCATCCCTTGAGTTTGGCACTTCGCGGTGAAAAAAAAATTACTACACTAAAGTGACATTATGCAACAAAAATACGCCCATTTAATGTAGTTTTTAAAATGGGGCATCACTTACCGATTTGCCCAATAATTTATGAGCTATTGTTATTTAACTGCAAAAAGACCTCGGAATTTGATAACTGTTCTACCAACTACGAATTGGTATAAAATAAACACTTGAAGTAATTGGTCTTTATTAACCTGTTAAAGTAGATGTTCAAATAGTTTTCAACCTGCACAAATGCTAGCTCGACATCTTCTCACAAATGCCCGGTTGATGCGTCGGTAGTAAGTACTCGATGCAAGTGCAGATACGGCCACCTATGCTATGTAAATAGTTTGTGTTTTCCGTCCACTTGACTATAGTCGGCACGACCGAAGGGAAGCACTGACGTGGCACCAAGTTCACCCGGTGTTATCGGCTGACATCACCGATGTTGTAGGTGATGTAGCCAACCATGTCAGTTTACATAAAAAAAAACCTGAGCTACTGCCGTAATTCTTTCTTTGAGCTCTATGAAGTTTCCACCGGTTTCCCGTAAACTTTTTCTTTTAAATAGCCTCAATAATAAAAGTCTAAGGGATTTAAATCCGGTGACCTAGACGTCCGATCCATCTGTGGGGATATGCTTGGTCTAAAAAATTACGCACTTCTCTAGCGTAATGGGCCAGCCCATTACGCTAGAGAAGTGCGTAATTTTTGCGCAGCCATCATTTTGCAATCACCTCCGTATGGCCAATGGTACATCTTTTAAAAGGCTCTGAAGCTCCTGTTGCAGAAACTCAAGATAATTCGCCCGTTTAAAGTTTCTACAATTCAACGGACGTCTTGTGGCCTCCTAGCCACTTGCATCCCCACAGATAGACAGGGCGTCTAGATCACCGGATTTAAATCCGTTAGATTTTTATTATTTGGGTTATTTAAAAGAAAAAGTTTACTGGAAACCGGTGGAAAACTCGATAGAGCTAAAAGAAAGAATTACGGCAGTACCTAGCTCAGGTTTTTTTTAAATGTAAACTGACATGGTTGCCTACATCACCTACAACCCGTGATGTCAGCCAATAACACCAGGTGAACTTGGTGCCACGTCAGTGCTTCCCTTCGGTCGTGCCGGCTACACTCAACTGGAAGGAAAACACAAACTACATAGAATAGGTGGACGTATCTGCACTTGCATCGAGTACTTGCTCGACGCATCAACCGGACATTTCTGAGAAGATGTCGAGCTAGCATTTGTGTAGGTGGTAAACAATTTGAACATCTACTTTAACAGGTTAATAAATACCAATTTACTTCAAGTGTTTATTTTATTCCAATTCGTACTTGGTAGAACAGTTATCAAATTCCGAGGTCCTTTTGCAGTTAAATAACAATATCTCATAAACTGTTGGACAAATCGGTAAGTGATGTACCATTTTAAAAACTACATTAGATGAGCGTATTTTTGTTGCATAATGCCACTTTAGTGTAGTAACTTTTTTTTTCACCGCGAAGGGCCAAACTCAAGGGATGAGGCTGAAATTTTTTTAACATGTGGCTCTTAAGTCGTTTTTCAGCTAAACAGGATTAAACATGAAAAAATAAATTATACCGTGTGAAAGCCTTACTTTCCAGGAATATTTGACAAAAACTAGATTTAGGAAAATCTTACATTTGTACTTGTGGCATTTAAAAAAATGAGCTGAGGGAGAAAATTTTGGATTTTTACAAAAATGACAATATCTCAAAGCCTAAGCCATTTTTACTAAACCTAAAATTAGATATTCTGAGAGGTAATTAGCAGCCCTATCTCCTGTTAAAGGATTATCATCGGTTTCTGGGACACCCTGTATATATATATTTATCTTTTTATTTTGTACTTATGTTTTATATCTGTTATAATTGTATATCTACGTTATCTCCTTATTTGTTCGCTGCCACTCCATACACTTTCATAATAACCCGAAGGTTGGCTGGAGGTGAACGCCTACGGCGTTAAGTATTTTATTTTGCAAAACAATTAATAAGTGCAATAAACGTATTTTGATTGATAAATTGACAATGCGGGATCATTTAAAAAAAAATCCACTAGCAAAGAATAATCAAACAATATTCTTTGCTAAATTAATAAGAAGATACATGTAGAAAAAATTGTAGGAGCAATAAAGTATGTCTATCTATCTATATATCTATCTGTTTAAAGCGGTTTATGTTTTATATTTTGTTTGTTAAAAATGTTATTGAAAATGTCCAGGTGTTAAATAGTTTTTGTTTCAATATTTATCTTTAGTTTTTGTTTATTTCTTCGTGCGACAAAGAAACGATTATGAGAAGGGATAGTTTGAGGTTTGAGGTGTCATTGTCTACATAGTTGTACATACGTCCATACGGTATGCAGAACACGCGTCAAATGAAGCCTACGTGAGCAGTAAGTGGTGTGTGAGGACGTGACGAGCAAACGAGACTCACAACATCCCCATTAATATTTACAAACATATTTGTGAATATTGCGCGGCTCAACTTTTGTATGAATGGCATGTTTTGGGAAGGTAATGTTACGTACGTAAGGTAAGGTGAGTTAACTAGTGATGGCCCTTTGCAGTTATTCAAAATGTCTTGAATTCATACTTCCTTACGGAATTTATGAAAAAAGTTTCACTTCTTTAGGTGCGTTACAAATGAGAAGTCTTGGAGGTAACTCAGAAAAACCGGCCAAGTGCGAGTCGGACTCGCGCACTGAGTTTTCCGCATCACAAAAAATAAACATAAAAAAAATACGTTTCTTGTTCCCTTAATTATTTACTTTTTCATTTTTTTATTATTTGTTGTTATGTCTGCCGTAATGACACATTCTGTGAAAATTTCAACCGGCTACCTATTACGGTACCAAATGTACAGCATTAGGACAGACAGACAGACAGACGGCGTAGGCTTAGTAATAGGCTTCCGTACGGGATACGGAAACCTAAAAATGGTTATGCCACTATCACCATCACCGTCATCGTCACGCTCATCGTCATCACATCAAAATTACTTGTATGTATCTAGGTGTCGTTCATTATGGCTTTTGAGGACCCATCGGTTCTCTAAATCGTTTCTTTGTCGCATCGCAAGAGTGTGGAACTGTCTTCCGGCGAGTGTATTTCCTGAATCTTTTAACCTGGGTGTCTTCAAGCGTCGTATTAACGGGCTAGACAGCCTAGCAACAGTCCGTAAATCTGCTGGCATGGCACCTAACTGAGCGTGGTTTCGCGAGGAGAGGTGATTTTGGCTCTGTCGACTGCACCATTGGTTTCTCGTTTCGTTTAGTGCGGTGGTACCAACACGGGCGGGATAAACCCTACCACCTAGTAAGGTAAGAAGGGAAGGGACCTACAATCCGAACTACGGTCAGCCTCTAACGGTCGAGCGGTCAAGTACTTACCTAGAAAAAAAAATATAATGAAAAAATTAATGCTCAAACAACCACTGCTAACAAAATTATTGTGGGATTATGAATAAATATAATGTATCACGTCCGTTTCAAGTTTCCAAATTATTTACAAGTCGAAACGTGACTAGAATTGCGAGACCCAACGAAATAATATATCTCTACTGAAAATCACGTCTGAGCAAACAAAATTACCCAGTGCTCGGGGAGAGCTCTCGAACAAATTACCCTGTCTTACAGCTATTTCCAAAACATCTAGTTCGACGAATAGCTGAAAACTGACCGCCGAAAGGTTAAATTCGATTCTATTTTGACCACGGAGCATTAAAAACTAGCAACCGAGGCGATTTATTAGTATGAGGACCAGTGTAGCTAAATTCTATACAAAAGCTTAGTGAGTTATTACTATGAATGTTTTTTTGCAAAATTTTGAAACTGCTATAGTTTTCCTGCGTTAATCATTTATCCACGCAAGTTATAGTTTACACATTTCAGACAAATTATTTATGCGACAATCACTTTTGCACAGTATAGGGAGACAGGGGCGACAGGATAGCCACCTCTCACCTTGTCACGGTCCTTCCACCGAGTCATGCAGCAGGTGGGTCGTCGTGCCTTTCTTGCTGCTTTATGATAGTTATCTTGTCCGAATAATTTGCTAAACGTGGTGGTCGATGATGCGCTGTAATTTAAAAGAGTACTTGCATCACAACACCGATTACTCTGCTTACCCCGATTGTCGGGATATAGCGTGTGATATGTATGTATGTATGTATGTATCTGACTAGGTTGGATCCACCCTTCGATCTTAAAACACGGTACTGGACGTAAGCTGGCCGCCTATTGTTTGGAACCAACCATACACCTTTTATATTTACACTGGCAACCTTTTGCTTTTTATCGTGCCCAAAGAGATTTTATGTATAGAGTGAGCACTACGAAGAAAGAATACAGAGAAATGACGGCCAATAGCTGAGGTATGAGGTAAGGTAGCGGGGTGGCGGAACGCTGAGCCGCGCGGGGCGGGAAGCGAGCGGGAGAGGGGCTAGCTAGCGAGCGACTAGCGGCCCGGCCGGCCCGGCCGGTCAGTCAACACGTGCATTGCGTAGGGTTGTCACTTAGTCTACCAAAAATATATTTTTCGATTTATTATTTTACGAGTAGGTATTATGGTTAATTGTGCCCGTAGTCTAGTGGTAACGCTTCTCAATGCAGAAGTTGCGGGTTCAAATCCCGGGCACTAACTAATGTACTTATTTATTTCCTTGATAAGGATTGATATACGTGCATTTCATAACGAATAGGTACGATCGCTCCGATGAAGAAAAATAAAGTTAGGTAACTAGTGCACACTGGTCTATGAAAGGTATTTTTGTGTAAACTGCTTCTGATTTCCACTGGTCACCATGTACGAGTAATCGAACCGGATATAACAAATTGTGACAAGTTCGAGTGCAATATGACTGCCATAAGAATACTCAATAAACAATAAAACAACAACAATAAAAACAATACCTCCTATGTCAGTGGGCAGAGTCCGTGCCTAGCAGTGGGACGTTTTAAAGGATTATAGAAGAAAACAGATAGTGAATTTCATCGAGAAAAACGTTTTTATGTATTTAAACTTAAAATACAGAACTATAATAACTTGAAATACATACCTAAACTTATATGGGTTTTTAAATTACCGTGGTTATTTGACATTTTAAGAAGTAACAACGGCTTTACTCGCTATCGAAATACGAGCTGTGTGGCTCGACATTTCGGCCAGAGTGCTCATGATGATGGGCCATACGTTTGGCCCGAAACGTCGAGCCACACAGCTCGTATTTCGACCGCGAGTAAAGCCGTTTTGTATTCTTATAATACCTACACTTAATAACTAGAATAATATCTAAAAAACTAAACTTAATAATAAATAATTCATAACTGCGGTCTTGGCCTTGGACTAAACTTAAAATCTCCAAACCAAACATACATAAAATAAAGAGTGCAGCATTTATTTAAAAAAAAATATATATATATAACTAAAAAAACCATTAGGTATACTTTGGACTACACACACAAACACAACTAAAATAACTCTTCCTCCGTACTTAAACAAAATAATTTAAATTTCACATTACACAAATTTAAATTTTCACTTTCCCTTAAACAATGTATCATCTTGGACTATTTTTATCCATCTTTCTCGTATTGATCCCTTAGTAGGATGTGGAAAACTTGTAAAAAAAAATTTTTTCTTGAAAATTTCTCAATTACTTACTAATTAAAAAAAATTAAAAGAATAGCGACAACCCTAATTAGCGGTCAATTCACTCTCATATTTTAACGTGGTTTAATACATATTTATTTACTTTCATACATGATATCCCAGAACTCTATTTCTAATCATTCATATGTGGCAGCCCTAATGAGCGCGTTCAATTTATTTGTTTAATTAAATAATGCTTATGTTATTGCAATGCTAGGTCAATACATAAAATGTACAAAATTTTCAAATTGAAGTAGCGTTGTGACAGCCCTAATTGGCCAGTTGAACCAAATATTTCTAAGCACATGGAAAACAAGATATTATATATAAGTTCTATCAAAATTAGTTAATCGTACGCTAAGGGGGGTTCTGTATCGTAAATAAATCACTTTTGAGGAACAAAGATTTTTGTTTACAAAAAAAAAAATTATAATAATGTAAAATGTAAAAAAAATTCTTTTCTTAATCGTTTCAGTTTCATGCCAGGAACAAAAAAGTCTTCCAACACATAGATCTCTTTCTTTCAGAAATTGTGAAAACCACAATTTTAGTTTTATTAGTATGGAATAGAAAGAATTTGATTTTTTTTACCAACTTACACGTGTTACATCAAAATGGTATTGAAGACTTTTTTGTTACTGTTATGAAAATGAATCGATTAGGCTATAAAATCAACCACATATTTTTTTACATACATACATTTTCATACATAAAAAACATTTTTCATAAAAAAAACCCAAGGTCCAAAAAAATTTATATAGGTTTTACTCCCTATATGATGCAGAACCCCCCCTTAGCGTACTATTAACTAATTTTGAAAGACCTTATATATTAAGATCACAATGAAGTGATACTTACCTATGAAATGAGATGCCATCACTTTTCCCAATATTTTTGGTATGATTTTTGCAATATCGCAACACACAACCGGGCATAATGACTGGCGCGATGCGAGCCGCAGACGGACGGCAGCGAGCGCGCGGACGGCGCGTCCGCCGCGTTCGGTCGCTCGCGAGCTACTAGTCTCAAGAGGGTCCCTCCGCGTAATGGTTACTCCACCGCGGTGGAGCGAAGGCTGTTGCCCGGGTAAGAGGTCTAGTAGAATACATGATACGTCATTGATCGTGCCTAACTTCGGTCGGCAAGACGGCCACCTCTCTTCTCCGTCAGACTCACCTTGTACAAGTCGGCTTGTGTGTTATAAAATAATAAAATTTAATTTCTCATCAAAGTGTTTGTTTAGTGCTCATTCCAATCTATCAGCGACCTGTAAAAACCTAAATAACTAATAGAAAGCTAAACACCTATAATGAGGGTTATAGCAACCTCCGCTGTGTTCTCCTCCTAGTCCACCATAACTCTCGGCATAGCTAGCAATCCAAAGAGATGTCTCCGGCATGTCACCTAACCTACCCGTAGGTGATATTCGGCTTAGATGGTGAGATATGCGCTTCTGACGTCATAAAAACGTCTGTCACGTTGCAAAATTACTGGCACGTTGTAAAATTCAAATTTAGAATGTTGAATAAAATTAAAAGAATAAAAGAAAATAAAAATGCTTCAGTGAGTGGAGATGGTGTTTTATTTCTTCACGAGAGACCACAAATGGCTGCTCTGCTGGAAAGTGGGCGAAATATTTGATTCTGTAGGCTTGTTCGTGCTTTGGTGTTATGTTTCCGGTTCTTTAACAGCTATTTTCAAGAAAGGTTGGCTTTAGGTTATTATCACTTTAAATTAAATAATGAAATGAAGGGAAGCACTGACATGGTACCTAGTTCACCGGGTTTTATGGGCTGACATCACGGATGTTGTAGGTGATGTAGCCAACCGTGTCAGTTTCCATAAAAAAAAATATGTATCTTGAATTTGGAAAACTCTTCGTTCATAATTTTTTTTTTTCAGTTTGCGGGACAACTATAATATGTAATCTAAAAATATAATATTTTAAATAATTATTGCTGAGCCAAACGAGCCAAAGAGCTTTTATGTTCTAAGTCAAAGAGCTTTTCTAAGTGCCATTTTTTGACCGATATAGGCCATCCGGCGTCTGGTCCGACCAAGGTCCGACAGGCACTTGGACGATTTTTAAGACCTCATTGCGTATGCGTATGGATACGAAACCCTAAAAATGCCCGAGTTTTTTTCTTCCGATACCGCTCACCTACATTATTCTCCATTCGTCACTCGGGCCCAACACGTGCTGTTTTATTTGGACAAGGAATTAACATTATTGGCTAGCAGGACAGGATACCCGAAGTAGAGAATCAGACGAGATCCGCGCCAGGCTCCGCTGTTGTCGTACGGTGGAATAATTGGATTTTTTTGCGAAATGAATTCCCTCTGTTGACTGTCCCTGGCGCCTGTTTGCTGGAAGGACGTGGGGTTGTAGAATACAACTCCTATTCGTGGGTGCGCGAGCGTGATTCACAAACGCATTTTCCGTAACGGTGATGATAGGATGTTTTTTTTTGACATTGGAAATGTCTTTTCGTTCGCTTCGGTGTAGTCCCCGATTTCCAGCGAGAGTGCGAATTCGCCTTGATGTCGTGAGTTTTAAAGTTACGTGAATATTTAGGGTGTCAAATGGCGCATATCAACGAGCGCTATATCAAGGCGATATATAGGGATATACATATATCGAGGGCGATTTATGGATAAGAAGGGAAGGGACCTTCAGTTTTACGTGGAACCCAAACTACGTTCAGCCACTAACGGTCGAGCGGTCACCCATCCATCCACTGACCGCGCTCAGGTGTGCTTATGATTCGACAGACAGTCGACCGAACGCACCACTGTCCTACCGAGGCTGACATCGATATATTATCTCTTAGATAGTAGATTGACATTGGCAACCACGAGTAAAATCTGACACCTGCACTTTTCTAACGAACAACAAAATATCTTTATTGATTTTAATAAATGATAATTACATATTACATACCATACGCTGTATCCCGACAATCGGGGTAAGCTGAGCAGTCGGTGTTGTACTGCAAGTACTCTTGTAAATTACAGCACAGCACAAAGTATTACGACAAGAGAACTATCTAGCAACAAGTAAGGCACGAAGACCCACCAGCAACATGACTCGGTGGAAGGACCGTGCTAAGGTGAGAGGTGGCTAACCTGTCACCCTTATACACGACATCTTGTCCTATCCCTTAGTCGCCTTTTACGACATTCAGTGGGATTATTATTTTCTTATAAATGCCACATAATATAAACAAAGAGTAAATCGTTAATATGGAAATAATAGTAATGTTTTAGAAATTAATTCGAAAAAGTTAATTACTTTTATATTTTAATTTTAAAATGGTTTGGAGAATCTTCTCCGTCTGACTTCGAGTCGTTTGCCCTTCCAGCGCTCACGACATTACAGAAACTCTCTGTTAACCCCTGCGAGCGTTTCAATACACGCCACCCGAGGGACAGATTCACCTTTCATCATCTCCACGAGGCCTGCCCGGTCGCCCTTTACCTGTGTGACGTCATTTCCGCTTCCCTGTTTCATATTGTTGAATTTCGATCGTTATCAATTTCATTACTAATAATATATCTGTAAGGGATGGTCATGGAGTAAGTTACTTTGAGTTACTCGAGATATTGCGTTTGAAGATTCTTTGTATGATATAATAAAACTAAAGGGTCTTTCAATAGGGACTTCCGAACTTTGACAGTTGATAGCGGCCATCTTGTTGAAGCTACGTCACTTTGGCTGCTGTCAAATTGGCTGTCATTTATTCAGTCTGTTTTGCCAAATCACCATGGATGGATATAGCGTTCAACAACACGTGCAAATGATAAAATTGTTTTATCAAAATGGGTGTTCTGTTCGGGCCACGAAAAATTCGAAAAAATCATCTTCAGCGATGAGGCCCATTTCTGGATGAATGGGTACGTGAACAAACAAAATTGTCGAATTTGGGCCGATACAAATCCACATGAGATCCAAGAGCGTCCAATGCATTCCGAAAAAGTCACTGTTTGGTGTGGATTTTGGGCTGGCGGCATCATCGGTCCATACTTCTTTGAAAACGACGAAATTGGACATTTCGGATGCGCGCCACCCAGAGAAGCCGGGGCGGACATTTGAACGATGTTATATTCCACACATAATGGCATCGATAGGCCTTTCAAACGAATAAAAATTTTTAATGATATCTATCACAAATTTTGTTTTATTTAAATTTGAAGATAGGAAGCCCTTAATGAAAGACCCTTTAAATTGACGATTTTTTTTTATGGAAACTGACACGGTTGGCGGTCGAGGAACATACATACAAACAAAAAATGTTTTTAAAAATCGTTGTACCGTGTGGGGCCGGTAATTTAAAAGAATAGCCCCACTGCATCTCTCCTCGTGTATGTCGTAAGAGACTAGGGGATATGACTCCCTTCTTATATTACTAGGTGGTAGGGATTAACCTGCCCGGGTATGGTAGGTACCATCGCACTGAATGAAACGTCGGTCGAAACGGCTATTTTTATTAGGTAGTTTGTGTTTTCCGTCCAGTTCAGTGTACCCGGCACGACCGAAGGGAAGCACTGACGTGGCACCAAGTTCACCCGGTGTTATGGGCTGACATCACGGTTGTTGTAGGTGATGTGGGCAACGGTGTCAGTTTCCATAAAAAAAAAAAAAAAACACGTGTAGTAATGGAGACGAGGGACCAATTGGCAGTCGACAGAGCCAAAAGCACCTCTCTTCCCGAAACCACGCTCAGAGAGGCGTCATGCCAACAGATTAGAGAACTGTTCCTAGGCTGCCTGGCCTGTTAATACGACGTTTGATGACACCCAGGTCAAAGGATTCAGGAAATACACTCGCCAGAAGACAGTTCCACACCATAGCAAAATCTGCTTGGTCGTTCTCGAATAAATATAAGGTGCTTCGTTATTTATGTCAAAAATTTCGGGAGGGTTACATAGACACTCAAATAAACACGTTACGCAAAAAAAAATTATATGTTTTTAGCATCACTTTTCAAGAAATTTAACAAAACATGTTTGCCACCTAAACATCAACCTGTATGTAACAGTAGGTAACTTGCATTCTACGGGTCAATGACCGTACTATGTTCAAACGCAGAACAGCTGTTTGTTGTAAGTAATTCACGAGGTCACTATGATTGGTTTTTACAGCTACTTATTTGATTTGATTTTTTTGTTAGAAGAAAAAATGCTCCTTTAGACATATGTTTTTTTCTTACTTAAATTTTCTGAGTCCGTATGTAACCCTCCCGAAATTTTTGACATAAATAACGAAGCACCTTATATAACATACACAGACAGTTCGTAGATAGAGCTGCCAACTTGAAGCATTTTGTTTGAAACAGGGCTCGGTTTTATGATGCCATCCGCACGCTCACCTTCACACATTTGTTCTTTATTACTGGAAGCTGAGTGCTCAGCTCCTACGGAGGTTAACCTTAGCGTTTTGGCGCCATTTGGCGCTTCGCGTGGCGGCGTTTTGACACACATTTTGAATATTCTCGAAAATAATAAAATGTCTATTGGTTAAACCTTCAGGGGAAGATTTTATTTTATTTTATTGAATCTGATACGGTTGGCTACATCGCCTACAACGTCCGTGATGTGAGATCTTAATCCCTTGGCGAACTAGGTGCCATGTCGGAGCTTCCCTTTGATTGTGCCGGCTACACTGAACTGGGCGGAAAACACGAACGATTTACATAGCGGCTTCGACCGACCTTTCATTCAGTGCGGTGGTACCAAGCAGAGCGGGTAAACCCTACCACCTAAGAAGGTAAGGTACCTACAGTTTCACGTGAAATCTGAACCACGGTCAACTTAAAGCGTCGAACGGTCACCCGTCTAAGTTCTCACCGCGCCCAGGTGTGCTTAAGATCACGAACGGCGGTCGACCGATCGAACTTCTGAACTGACTTCTGAATACTGCGATTAGTGAATTTTTCGTAATTCCCGCAATTTGTTTCCAATTAAATATCATCACGCCTGTTTCCCAGTGGGGTAAGAAGTACGAACTGAAGGCTATCCTATACTCATGTTTCTTCATACATTTTTTCGGGTATTCCACCTTAATTCTGACGACGAATCACCTCTATCATAAATTAGCTCATTTTAAAAGAGGTGCCTATCTCACACGACCGTACTGGATGTGGTGAGATGGCCGCATAGCAGCCTCGGTTGTGTTCTCCTATAGTCCAGTATAGCCAGCAATCCAATGGAGTCTCCGGTATGGCACCTACCTTCGTGGAGGTTATATTGGCTGGTCGGAGCATGTGCTTTCGCTCATCCGACAACCATACCGGATTATAAAAAAATAAAAAATTGCTCTTACATTATAAATCTTATACAAGGTGTTTCACCATAGAATTTCGTAACTTCAGGGTTCGAAAGGGGTCCATATTTGAAGACGAAAGTTATGAATATTTTTCCCAGACTCGGTCATGTTATAGTAGTTTTTGGTGATAATCGCTTCATGAAGATTTGGAATCAGCTTCCTGAGGAGACACGTCTCTCCACTACTATCCACATGTTCACAACGTATCCACAAACGATTTCTGAAACCACATGGCAATGAGTAGGTAAAATAAATATATATACTCATCGATGCCCTTGCGTCTTCAATCCAATTGAAAATATATGTAAAGTATGTATATAAGTATGTATGTATGTATAGTATATAAGAGTTGATGTAGGTATATTATAATATGTATATTTCTTATTGTATATATGTAATTATGTATATATAAGGATTTATATTGATTGTATGTATCTTTGTACAATTTGTATATGTGTGTATTTATATTTCATACAACTGTTCCCTGTTTAGTACTGCATTGTCCGCCCCTACGTCTGTTCCACATCCCAAAGGTTAGTTCGTAAAGAATGCCGCAAGGCATTAAACTCGCCTTTTGTAACCTTTTTATACGGTGTACAATAAAGTATATTTTCATTTCATTTCAAGATTTGGTGGACGGTTAATGGTCGACTTTATTAAATAAATATAAAATCACTAACTTATGGATAGAAATGGGTATGTTGAATACTTAACTAGTACAATTAAGCTGTATGCAGGTCAATTCTAAAACCTGAAAATTTAATGACATCAAAATAAAAACTAGATCATTGCACGCCCGACAGCCTTGTTGCCAAATCTCCCCAGACTCACTGTCCATCGAGTTTTTAATACAATCTCCAATGTTGTTGCTTAAAGAAACAATACGGAATTCCGATTTGAGTGAAAAGGTTTTTTTTTTCTTCTAATAATGTGTATTTTCTATACCTGAAGTTTCACAAGCCTGTCCTGAAACACTCTCTATAGCTATTTATAAAACTCATGAATTCCTAAAACACATTATTTATATGGCATACAAAATACCTGCCTATTTAGTCCAGGAAACGAGGAAATTCCTTGTATGGGCTCTTCGGACTAATTCCTCTGTCGCTGAAACTTTGCAGTGTGATAGAGTAGGGTTTAAAATATACGTTTGACAAATTATCTAGGATTTTTGATGTTTGGAAGTTAGGTATTAAAATGAATGAATGCCTAAAAATTAAAATCGCTTATAACTGCTGATGAAAAATTGCTCCGTCCGAAATTCCTTCGGTATATGATATTATATATTAATAAGAGTATATATTAACATTATCTAGGAAAATTTCGATTTCGAATAGGCAGAAATTTGAAAATATCTATTTTGTATCACAACTTCTTCAGAAAAATTGCTCTGTCAATTTGAATTTTTTTATATGTCTTAATTTATTTAAATATATCGCTTTTGACAATTATCTAGGAAATTTTCCATATCGATCACACCTTTACAGATTTTCGGCAATAATTCGCTGTGAAAAATTGCTCCGTCCGAAATTCCTTCGGAATATGATATTATATATTAATAAGAGTATACATACAACATTATCTAGGAAAAATTCGATTTCGAATAGGCAGAAATTTGAAAATACCTAGTTTGTATTACAACTTCTTAAGAAAAATTGCTTTGGCAATGTCCTAATTTCTTTAATATTTCGCTTTTCACATTTATATAGGAAATTTTCCATATCGATCACACCTTTACAGATTTTCGGCAATAACTCATGTGAAAAATTGCTCCATCCGTTTTTATTAACTTATTATTAGACACTGAACATCAAAGGATAATATAATTGTATATTATCCAATAAAATTTCCCCTTAAACATAAACTTTCGAGTATCGCAAAATTTTAAAAAATGTAAAAAAGCGTGCGCTTGAACTACACCGAGTGCGGGGTGTGGGCGGGCTGCGGGGAGTGTGGAAGAACTACAAGGCCGGCCGCCCGCGCGCCCGCACGCATCTTATCGTAATTCGTACGGCATCGCAACCATTGATATATATTTTATAGATTTGCCCATCCCATACATCACTCCCGAAAAAATATGTTCTCGACGAGACCTGCATATAGTGCAGATTTCACGGACTGCCGCTTCATACGGCGTGTGCGGCGCGTGTTGAACACACGCAAGTCTGTATGGAGTCGGTGACGCGTGTGTGCAGCATGCCCGGTTGCTGTTATAAAGAGTGACAGTGACAAACGTTGTTGTTTGTTTCGCCTGAGCATGTTATGGCGTGTTAAGAAGCCATGCTGTCACGGATAGGATCGTGTGATGGTGCGGTGGTATCGCGTTCTCGTTCTCGCTTGCCTGCTGGTGATGGGAGTGGGCGGAAAGACGGCAAACGCGCCGCATGACGTCTTTCTCGCTCGCTATTGTCATCTGTGGGCGGGTGGGGGCGAGAGCGCGATAGCGCCGTCGTAGGGATCGTGTCACGTATAACAATACTGCGTATGTATGCACGCACACTTGTACCGACGTCTAGCACAGGTTGCATCGTACGACGTTCGATCTATGAAATATATATCGATGATCGCAACCTATTCGATGTTCGCTGTTCGCTATTCTGCAGCCCGTCACCTCTGTCGCCGCGCGGCCGCCGCGCCGCCGCCCCGCTTTGAATGAGGATCAGTAAAGTAACAGCAAATTCAATAGAAGTTATATCCACGTTGTTCCTTATGGCTTAAGAATGTCATATCTTTTTGAATTATCAAAATCGGACCATTAGTTATGGAGATATTAACAATAAACATAAGCCGTTTCTGCCGCTAAAACTCAGTGCGCCGCGGCTACGCGTGACGTCACTGTAATCAAGACCCGCGCGCTTGCGCTAGCCAGCCAACGCGCACTCATTAGTCCAGGCTATTAAGTAATCTATGGTCCAGGGCTGTATCTCTTGAACCGTAATAGGCAGCCCGTTGAAATTTTCACAGAATATTTTTTTTTTATTGAAACTGACACGGTTGGCTACATCACCTACAACATCCGTGATGTCAGCCCATAACACCGGATGAACTTGGTGCCACGTCAGTGCCTCCCTTCGGTCGTGTCGGCTACACTGAACTGGACGGAAAACACAAACTATTTACATAGCCGTTTCGACCGACCTTTCATTCAGTGCGGTGGTACCGACCCGGGCGGGTTAAACGCTACCACCTAGTAATATAAGAAGGGAGTCATATCCCTTAGTCGCCTTTTACGACATACATATGTGTTATTATTGCCGATATAACAACAAATAATAAAAATAAGAAAAAGTAAAATATTCACGGGGGTTCCCATAGAAGAAACCAAGCGAGTTCGACTCGCACTTGGCCGGTTTAAATAGTATAAATATTGCATTGTGCCGAAATGTTGAAATACGTCTATCAAAACGCCTGAGAAACTGATGTACCGTGTGGAGCCGGTACTTTAAAAGAATAGCCCCACTGAATCTCTCCCCGTCTATGTCGTAAAAGGCGACTAAGGGATATGACTCCCTTCTTATATTACTAGGTGGTAGTGTTTAAGCCCCTCGAGCTTGGGTTCATTAGGTTGGGTTTGACGAGTGTTCCATACTTCTACTAATACACTTGGGGACGAGGGTTTGATGATGGAATCAGGAGGTGGGTAGTGGATGGAACTCTTCAACCGTTACTAGTAACTCCCTCGAGTTTGGGCTCATTTGGTTGGTTCGGACGAGTGCTCCATACTTCCACCGATACACTTGGTGACGAAGGTCTGATGATATAGTCAGGATGTGGACAGTGGGACTCTTCAACCGTTACTAGTAACTCCCTCGAGTTTGGGCTCGTTTGGATGGTTTGGACGAGTGTCCCATACTTCTACCAATACACTTGGTGACGAGGGTCTAATGATGGAGTCATTAGGTGGACAGTAGAACTCTTCAACCGTTACTAGTAACCCTCTCAAGTTTGGTCTCATTTGGTTGGTTCGGACGAGCGCTTCATACTTCTACTAATACACTTGGGGACGAGGGTCTGATGATAGAATCAGGAGGTGGGTAGTGGAACTCTTCAACCGTTACTAGTAACTCCCTCGAGTTTGGGCTCATTTGGTTGGTTCCGATGAGTGATCCATACTTCCACCAATACACTTGGTGACGAGGGTCTGATGATGTAGTCAGGACGTGGACTTCAACCATTACTAGTAGTAACCCCCTCGAGTTTGGGCTCATTTGATTAGACGAAGGGGTTACTAGTAACGGTTGAAGAGTTCCACTGTCAACCTCCTGACACCATCAGACCGTCGTCACAAAATGTATTGGTGGAAGTATGGGACACTCGTCCAAACCCACCAAATGAGCCCAAACTCGAGGGGTTACTAGAAACGGTTGAAGAGTTCCACTACCCACCTCCTGAGTCCATCATCACACCCTCGTCACCAAGTGTATTGGTGAAAGTATAGGACACACGTCCAAACCCACCAAATGAGCCCAAACTCGAGGGGTTACTAGAAACGGTTGAAGAGTCCCACTGTCCACGTCCTGACTCCATCATCGAACCTCGTCACCCAGTGTATTGGTGGAAGTAAGGAGCACTTGTCCAAACCAACCAAATGAGCATAAACTCGAGGGGGTTACTAGTAACGGTTGAAGAGTTCCACTACCCACCTCCTGATTCCATCATCAGACCCTCGTCACCAAGTGTATTAGTAGAAGTATGGGACACTTGTCCAAACCAACCAAATGAGCCCAAACTCGAGGGGGTTATTAGTAACGGTCGAAGAGTTCCGCTGTCCACCTCCTGTCTCTATCATCAGACCCTCGTCACCAAGTGTATTGGTGGAAGTATGGAGCACTCGTCCGAACAAACCAAATGAACCCAAACTCGTGGGGGTTACTAGTGGTTGAAGAGTTCCACTGTCCACCTCCTGTCTCCATCATCAGACCCTCGTTACCAAGTTGAAATTATCATAACATTGTATTGTCGCGGTAACTCAATGTGTGTGCAAAGTTTCATAAGAATCGGTTCAGTAGAAGTACTTGAAAAAGTTGTCGCAAGATTTGAAATAAACAAACAAGGGGTCAAGCTAAAAAAAAACGTTTAAAAATAGTTTCTCTGGCGTTTTGATAAACGTATTTGTAGATTTCGGCACAATACAATATTTATACATTGTGAAAAAGTGAAACCAGGCACAAATCGGACACTTAATTTGTTTTAAACAAAAATTAACCAAACACTGCGCGCCTTACCGCTTCCTGGCGGTGCGGAGCCTGGCGTACATCCCAGTGACGTCACGCACTCCGCGCCGCGACTAGTCGAGATCGGCGCATTCATTTGATTGCTACTAGTTCATTTTCGTACGACAAAAATAATTATACCAATGTTTTGGATTTCTCATGGACTTCAATACTACATTCAAAACTAAAAACCACGTTGATCCTCATTAGCTTTGTTTGCGTAAGTATTTAATTAAATTGTATAATTTAATTTCAATATAATGGTTTTCTCTTCGTTAATTGGCTATAATAGTTTTTTTACAGTTCAGGTAGTATTGTATCAATGTATAGAAAATAATCCAAAAAAATTATACGAAGTAAGCTTCGTCGGTCTTCTGTACGTTAAAGTAGATAAAAAGTTATGATATAAGGGACGTTGGTTTTCGATCGTTCATAGATTCCAAGGCGAAACTGGCGTCTCGAAAAGTAGAGATCCTTTGCCGATGTCGGCAATTTTTCACGCCGGTCCAACTACTCACACTCTACAAAGCACAAGTAAGACCGGTGATGGAATATTGAAGTCATCTTTGGGAGGGTTCCCCTGAGTACCTTCTTTCAGCCTTGGATTCTATTCAGCGACGAGCCATGCGTCTCATTGGTGACTCTGTACTCACAAAGGACCTTCGACCTCTAAAGCACAGACGTATCGTTGGCTAATTGAGCCTGTTTTATCGGCACTACTATGGCCGCTGCTCTGACGAACTTGTTTCCCTTATCCCTCCTCCTCCTGTTCGCCTTTGCCAAACTCACCATACTCTCGCGGAACACCCCTTTGTAGTCGACAGAAGACTTCTTCGAACTGCACGATTCTCTAAATCGTTCTTGTGCCGCACTGCAAAGGTATGGAACGGGCTCCCAGGGAATCTCTTTCCCCACTCCTACAATCCACGGATCTTCAAATCGCGGGTTAATAGCCTTTACCCAGCAACATTAGTCCACCTCCAAGCCGGACTGGCACCTCCTCGGCGGTGAAATTGGCTGCGCCTGAGGCTTCGATTTCGGGCAGAGCCACCCAGTTTGGAAGCAATAATAAAAAAAAATATTAAAAAAGAAAGATTTTTCTCAAATTATATTTATTTATTAATCAAAATACACTTAGTAAGTAACTAATCATTGTTTTTTTCATAGAAAATATTTTCAAGTAACTTCTAAATACTTGATAACAAAAATGCTAACACAAATAATTATTTTAATGTAGGTGACAAACACGCACTTATATATTTATAGGAGCTTTTTTCAAACATCTCTTATTTATAAGTAAATAAGCTTTTAACAAAAATTTTAAAACAAAAAATACTTATAATATAAGGTGGGTATTAAGAGTCAATTAACTCGCAAATGTAGGTCACAAACAGCAAACTTAACTAATCATTGGTACTTTTTATAAGAACAGTCACACTACTTCGCGAGCGCGCTCAGAGTACTGATGTATTGAGTCTTGACTATACCTTCAAAAGCTTTTGTCCGCGACAAAGTTAAAGATACTGATAGACAAAGGCAAAGACGAAGATGAAGATATAGATAACGATAAAGATAAAAATAAAGACAAAGACAAAGACGAAGATGGAGATAAAGATAACGATACAGATAAAAATAAAGACACAGACAAGTACAAATGTACAGACAAAACCGTTTGTTCGTCGGTATAGTGAAAGTAATTACTAACTGACATTTTGGCCGAAATTGAGTTAAGTATCACTATGTACTTATTTTAATGTCTTCTATTAGTACAAGAAGTCACTAAAGCTTGAGAGACGTCACCAGGGAAGTAGGGAGACGTTATGAAGTCATTATATAAGTATCACTAAGTACCTATTTTAATGTCTTCTATTAGTAAAAGAAGTCACTAAAGCTTGAGAGACGTCACCAGGGAAGTAGGGAGACGTTATGAAGTCATTATATGCACAATAGCGTATTTGAAAATAGAGCAGATGTCATTAAAGTTACTACATGAGTTTTTGTGATCTTAACTTTTATATCCACACTTACTTTTAAGTTGACCATAAATTCATTAAAATCATTTAACGAGTTTTAATAAATCCCGTCCTCGGATTTTTTTTTTTATATTGAATTACACAAGAAATCACTAACGCACATAGTGATTTCTTTAATATCATAATATTTATAAATTGATATAAATGTTCCAGAGTAAGAAATTACTAAGATCAGTTACTGAGTTTTTGATTATTTCGTCTTATATATCCGCTTACTTGACACATTTTAACAATAAACCATTAAATACTTTAATGACATATTAATTTAAACCGAACGTAAAAAAGTAAAAATTAAATAAACATCATTAAATGTGTTTAGTGACTTTTATACTTAGTAGTTTTACACAATGAAAGTTAACTGTGAAAGATAAATTAGTTGTGAATAAAGTAAGTTTTCATGACTTTCTTATTAGCGAATTTTAAAAATTTTTCTTTTTAATGAAACAAAACACTCGAAAGATCTTGAAGAGAAATTGGGGGAAACTTCAAACTATGAATGAACTATGAATTTGTCTCTTTTACTCAAAACCGTTAGATTGTTTGGTTTGTCCAAAAATCTGACGTCTCATCTGGTTCAGATTCAGGTAAGTATTCTTTTATCGCAGCATCAGGCAAGCTGTTATACCAAGGGTGCAGCTCGCTTGGTATGATATTATTTTTGCACATCTTTAGTAAGTCTTTCTTTTTCCCCTTTGGGATCTGAAGAGGCTTTTAGTATGCAGTTGTTTTACTGTGTGGTTTTAGTCAGTGTACAAATTAGTTTTTCTAAATACTATTTAAATATAAAATGTTATCTCGTTATATATCCCGTGTTAAAGACTTATCCCTTTTAACCTTTTTGAACACGAAGGTTCTTCAAAGTTTTCCTTATCAGACATTACATCGTCTTTCTGATGGTGGGGGGAACCAAACATCAAACCTGACCCTGTGTCAGATTCTATGTTTTGTGCACTTTCTTCCATATCCGGGTCATATGGCTCTCCAGATTCGGAACAGCACGTGAGTAGTTTTTCTATGGCAGTCTCGTCCTCATCTGGTTCGTCGTGTTCGTCGATCAATATTGCACCAGAGCATGGTTTGCCATTGCAGTCATAACAGATGGCGGAGCAATTTAAAGCGGCTCTTTTGCACGTGCAATTACGCCCACATGAAGTCTTGCATTTACAAGATATTATAGAAAGTATTTCGGGAGGCGCTGGGTCATCTAAAGTTTTTATTGGTTCATATCCATTGCCAAATTTCCATCCCCAATCTTCCGGTTCTTTCTTATTTCCAAGCCAGCACTGTACTTGATAGTAAGTCCGAAGAGAATGTTGTGCAGTCGCACCATAAGTTGGCGGCAAAGAGGCCAGATTGAATTTGCTCTTTGTAATCGATCGAGCAAACATGTCATATCGAACATCGTTAATCGATTGACTTTTCTCTACATAATTTGGAGAATATAGGGACGACATAATTTTTTCTCCGGCCTTAATTACTGAATCTTTATCTACGTTGGGATCTTTAAAGATTGAGCAATATTCATGCAACATCTTTTGTTTTTTTAACACATGTACCATTTTCTTTTTACCCTGGCGAAACAATGCCGAGGTTGTATCACAACCAGAAAATGCATGAATAAACAGCACATGGTCAGTCAGTCCTTTTTCTGTAAAACTGTTGCTCGTGTACAGCTTCTTGGAAACTTTATTTTTTCCTGGCTTCAGCAACATGACTTTACTCTTTCTATTATCTTGACTTCCAGTAAGAATGACTAGCAAGTCGATATCTTCTCCTACAATGAATACTGAATCAGATTTTTCAGCGTTCTTTAAGGCAGTTTCTACTATCAAAGTATCAGCATCTTCTTTGGCTTGATTCGTTTTAATTCCATTTTCTTCAAATTTTTCGCTCAAAAGAGTAATGAATCTTTGTTTGTTTTTCGAATTACTCAAAAAAATTTCTTGTGTCACTGAGATAACAGTTTCGCCAGTAAAAAGTATTTCAGTGCAATTAGTGCGGTTTTTAATGTTTTCGCGCCTCGATCGCTCTGTTGTTTTGGTACCTTTATCTTGGGGCTCATCGGGGTACCCATCAAATACAACAACGGGATTTTGGGGAAACATTTTTTTTATGTACCTTACGTAACCATCGCACGCACCTGAATATGTAGCACCTTTGGGCCAAATTACTTTGTGTAATATGTAACCCCCGTCAATAACATACGACTTATTTTCATAATTCTGTTCCTCATCCATGGCATTAAACATTTCATAGAAGGAAGATTTTTTACACTTCCTCATACCATTTATATCAAACAAAGGTAGAGGAAATGGCGCCAACTCGTACTTGAGACAGTTTTTGAGTTCTTCTTGTGTTTTTTTAGCAAAAGCTATTCTTCGAAACATCGTTTCCGGTTCAATTGTTACTACAGTGCCTGCGACTTTTATAGACGAGTTTACCGCTGCGAGAGGAAGGACTCTATCCTTTCGTGAGAAAGAAATATCTTGAAAACTTATCCCTTCGCTTTTAGACATAATATTTATTCCGATATTTTGTGCATCATGACAATTGATATTTACTCCTCCTGTTACGCCTGTGCTCAAAGACATTATTTTGTCTAATTTTACAAAAGGGTTCTGAAATTTAAACCAGTTATAAAATTTTTCGGTGTCTTGCAAATCTCGTTTTAATCGAGAAGTCCGACAGTCAATGTGCTGCTCACTGGTTGAAGAAATTGTGCCAGCAAAATCTTCAAGAGATGCTGTCACGCTAGTCAAAGTTGGCGTTGCCAAAATCCATTTCGTGAGGACCCCGTCAGACAAGCCTCTTCCACGAGTTAATCCTCCGCTACTTTTCATGGAACGCATGAGTGTTTGTTCAATGGTCATGTCAGACCATATCCCTGACCAGAACTTTTCTGTTCTACGAATTGTAAAGCATCCATCTTTTGCAAACTTTTGGAATTCTTCAGGTGTCAAAACATTTTTTAAATTTAGCATGTCCTGTAAGTACATGGTGGCCGACTTAGCATAGGAAAAGTGTCCACTTGCGTGAAAGAATGGCAACATTTTCTTTAATGTATTTAAATGAAGATCCCAGTTTCCAGACCGTTCAGCATGTATAAACTGCTTGAGAAGAGTAACCATGTTGAAATATAGTACCCATAGCTTAGCAGTCGGACCATTTGAACTCAGTTCTTCTAATGTATTATTGAATTTTCGCTCTAAAGCGTCCATTTCCATCCCACCTTCATTTTCATTATTAAATATAACGTTTTCGATAGAAGCAACATTTTCGTCATCATATTTGGTGTTTTCGATAACGATTTTCCCCAAAGATAGATGTGTCAATGTGTGGGCACGTACTGCACGAGCGTACGAATGCCCAGATAACATCTTGTCAACAGATGACGGTGCATATACCGTACACCACACTTCTTTCAGGCCACTTCCATTCATGATATATCCAATGGAACCCATGTAACTCATCAGTAGATGAAATCCGCCTAAACGAACCACCACAGATTGTAATCTGGGATCTTTACTCGAAGTTGTAATGTCCTTGGCTTTGTGATATAATGGTTGGTCAAACGTCAAAATGGTAGATTTGATACCATTCGATTTCGAATTTTCCACAGCCATTAGAATTGACGTATAAATAGTTTCATATTGCGATGGTGGGTTATTAATGAACGGCAAAGGAATGATTTCAGATGTATTATATCTTCCAGCTTCGTTTAACCTTTCCATAAACCCGTTCCAGCCGGGTAGATCGAATCCTTTTTTTTTTCCAAATAACCAAACGATATCTGTCCATGGAGTTATTATTGTTGTTATGTCTTCGTCTGCGGCGTAATTGGGAATTAATACTTGCTTTAAACTTTTTTCATCACTCTTTTCAAATGTCTTTAGCGGTACATGTCCGAAATTTCCTACTATAAAAGAAGGAGGAATGTTTTTTTGACGCAAAATGCCTTCATTTGTGTTTATACTTTTGGGAGTGTGGCACTTAACTCCACCCATAGAGTGGAATGTGTGATGCCCATCAATAGTTCTGATGTTATGATCGGCATTGTCAAATACGTATTGACAAAATTCGGGCTTGTCTTCAGGAGTAGTATGAGCTATTGCAGATATTTGAAATAAAGAGACTTCGTGATAGGATGCACAAAAACCAATCGAAGCTAACAAGTCGATTAGGGATTTAGCGGCATATTTCTGATTGATCAATGCTCCGAGGCCTAGCAATATTGAGGAAAGGAAAGAACGAGGTCTAACGGCCGATATGATTGCGTGAGCAATAGCAATACATTTCCGAGAAACGTTGTTTGAATCTTTTTTGTTTTTAAGGATTAATTCTTCTAAGAAAGTCATTAATGTTTCCGGTATGATATTTTTACTTTCCTTTAGAAAATTGTCTGGAGGTGGATACTCTGTTAAATTAAAAGCTGTAGATCTAATATCGTCCGAAAGTATGGAAGCAGCTGTTCGAATAATATTAAGCTTTTCGTCTTTCTCGTCCTCAATGTTTGCTGTTTGCCAGGCTTCACGCAGGATTTTGGAACTAGCATCGCGAAAACAAAAGAGTGTTGGTTTTCGATCTTCTTTGCTTATGACTAATCTGTCTCCGTATTTCTCCTCAAGTTTTTTTATTATGGTCTTGTCGGCAGGACATACACCACTAACGGAATTTTTCAACTCAGTTAATGAAAATTGGCATTCATCACAATTTTCTTCAACATACTGGTAAATATCTTTCATGGCGCAACTTGTTGTATCGGTTTCTGGTCGTCCACGTTTACGTTGCCCTTCAGAAGGAAGAAGTACTTCTGCCAATCGAAACGTATCATAGCATGAAATATGATATCTTGCAGCAACAGCGACCAAGTCGACATCTTGAATTCGTCGTAGAACCTGACAACAATATACAATTTAAGTTATTACTTTGGTTTTGTTCAAATTTATTTTATTTGCACATTTTTTAACATTTATTTTAGAGGCATTGTAAACTTCATACATACATACATACATACATACCATAAAGACCATTTCGAATATCCACATTTTAAAAGTTATTCGAGGCTGCGAAAGTTTACAGAAATCGAATTATATTTTTTTTTTTTTTCCTAGAACCCGTAATAGTAGGCGGAGATATAGACCGAAAATAGTTCACTGTTTCCTTTGTCCGTTAAAAAAAAACCGACGCCTACTTCCATGGGTTTAAGAAGTTACAGGAGTTATTCGCTATGGGCTAGGGTTGTTATCAGAATGAATAAAAATTTTCCGATTTTTTATTCATTTATTTTTAACATTTGATTAATTTTATTGTATTGTTTCGTGATTTCTTTTAATAATAATTAGTTTGTTTTGTTTTTTTTTTTTTGTATTTTTTTTTTATGGAAACTGACACGGCTGGCTAAATTACCTACACTACAGCATCCGTGATGTCAGCCCATAACACCGGGTGAACTAGGTATGCATGCCATGTCAGTGTTTGCCTTCATTTCATGTCGGCTACTATGTTTAAAATTGGGGAGGCATATGTCCAGCAGTGAACACATGCACAATGACTGACTGACTGACCAGTCCATATACATCCACTGCTGGGACCATATCATTATTTTCCGGAAAAATAAAAGATTTTGTAAAGTGCTAACCCTATTTCCCGAAACTTGATAATTGTACTAAAATGAGCATAACTTCTTAAACCCATGGAACTAGGCGTCGTTTTTTTTTAACGGACAGAGGAAACAATGAACTATTTTCGCTATAAATATTTCCGCCTACTATTACGGGTTCTAGGAAAAAAAAAATAAAAAAAATTAAAAATAAATATAATTCGATTACTGTAAACATTCACAGCCTCGAATAACTTTTAAAATATGGATATTCGAAATGGTCTTTGATAAGGCTGAGTGAAATTTAAATAAATAGCTTAGTTTTAATTGTAGAATTATTTTTCGTTTTTCCGAAACTAAAAAAGTGTAATTTTCAAAAATGTATTTCTCCTAAACTAAAAGTCTCAAAGGCGGGGGAGTTTTACTATAGCATTTTAAATAACTAAATCTATTAATTTCTGGAATGAAAAGGCTATGTCCGATTTTAAGGTCATAATGTAAAGCACTATGATCTCGAGCATGAAAATAGGACCTTAATAAAAAAATATTTTAGTCTAGTTTTATTGTAGTAGCGTTGCGACAGAAACTTGTCTTCAAGAGCACTCTTATAAAATAAAGGTATATTTTAGAAATATTTTAGCAGCGGTCTCATGGCCCGGCGGCCCCTCCTTGGCTGCCGCCTACTTCCCTTCTATGGTAGATCCGGTACTGTGCGCCAGGCCTGCCTAAATCTAAACATGCATGCATTCAGCCCATATAACTTTATTCTATCTAACATTCAAATGAGAGTGAATGAAAAGTAACTTAAACTTACCGTTTCACCTGATATATCTTTTCGACGTAAACCAATTTGTTGGATTGACGTCTTCGTGTGACACATTTTCACTCTTCGGATGGCGGCGCCGCCGCCGCCGCCTCCGCGGCTAGTATCACCAGCCTCAGTTCCACATATAAAACAATTTAATTCAAAATTGAATGTCGATGACTCTGTTTGTACTTGATTTGATAAAAGTTTCCTTTTTTTAAATGCTTTTATCATATCCTCGCTAATGTAGGATTTTCGGCACTTGACATGCACCGTCAATTCTTCCTTTAATTTAAGTAAGAGTCCATCGTCTCTTTTTGCACTGGACTCACGAATCCGGCACAATCCTTTATGGGTCACTTTTAAGTGTTCCGCACTGTCCAAGCGTTTATTGCAAAAAACGCACAATTCGTCGTCGTCGTCGTCGTCGTCGTCGTCGTCTTTGTCAGCCATCTTGAACCTAGTTTCTAGCACAAGTTGTTTTGGAGGAACGCAGGCGAACACTCCCTAAAACGTGCAACTCCGATGGCACGGCGTAACAAATTAATACGAGCTCCGTTGCCGCCGGGTTCCAAGACTCTGGAAATTTTCACAATTTCACTTTCTATCACTTTGATTTTTCCTTATACGCTCTAATCGATTGCCAAAAATATACAAGATCCGTCACTCGAGCTGTTACTAACTTCACACTGCTTTTCCTGTCAAAATAATAATGACAGCGCGCCAAATTTTCCAGACTTGAATTCAATGGACTTCTCGGTATGGTCCATTTTGTATGCAGCCGTGTCAACAAAAATATATGAAAGTGTGGACACGCTGAAGGCAGCTCTCCGTCGTGAATGGAACAGAATACCGCAAACCCATCTTCGTGCAGCCTGCGATGCCTTTGTCGGAAGACTTGGTACCATCATCCGTGCCAAAGGAGGCTATATTGAACAATAACAATGATTTTCCTAAAAATCTATGTTTTTTTGGCATGTTGTCACAATTTTTAATAAATCGTACGTTAATTAACCAAATAACATGATTTTTAATTAATTTAATAATTCGACTAAAAAGTGATATGTATATTTTCTTATAATATAAAAATATAATAAATTCATTGATTTTTAATTGGTAAGAGTTCGAGTGACGGACCCTGTACTGACACAAACGTCCCACTATCGCCCTTATATGTGACAGTCCACGGGTAAAGGTACCTTCGGAAGGTTTCGGAGATAAATTGACTTTAGTAAATTGACTTGAAAAAATGCATTTTTAAATTTATACCTAATCTTCATCTACCAGAGCTAAAATTTAATTTCAATATATTTGCTTTTTCATACGGTTAATATTTCAAGGAGAAAAGTGGAATTAAAGTTTAGTAGAAAAGGTACCTAATGGCGGTACAATTGTGGATTAATAGAAAAATCTGCCAAATGTGAAGTGCCATTGCTTTATTTATATTAGAAACCATAGAAATTGCTGCAAAATTTGTAAAGCACAATAATTTTCACTCACATCTCACATTTTCACAATAATTATCAATAAATTTATACTTTTGTCTTCGTTGCATCTGCCAAATCGTAAAACGGTTGCCTAGTGCCTACTCTCATAAGCAGAAGCAGTCGAAGTTGAAAGTCGACAATTTTTTCTGACAACCCATCTCTACTGCAAATGTAGTCTTTGTCGGACACAGACAAGACAACACAACCTATACGTTGGACCTTTGGACAACGGACCTGCGCGGACATTTTTCACGTTCGTTTTTACATGGAATCATCTATCTACCATATTAATACAAGTATGTAAGTCCGGCATAAGAGCCCTTTTCTTGATTTTTTATACGGCGTATTATTTCTTCGTGGATAAGATTATAATATATTATATTAAAGTAATTTACGTCCTCATGTTAATTTTGGTAATTGTTATCTTGTATTTTTAAAGTGATTGAGATTAATTCCTATTAAGTTTATAATATTTTTTTACAATATAAAACTAAAAACGTTACATAACCTCCGGTACCTTTTTAGAAATCTATGAAACGATTATCATAATTTTTATGTAAGATCAATAGCTTATGAAAACAATAATTATTAGTAAATTAAACAATTTGATGGCTTTTGGTTATGTAGCGACTGATTTTCGAATAAGCATACTTAATACTTTTAAAGTTGATCAAGCTTTAACTATAGAGGAAAATGTTGGCTTTTTTAATTTTATTGGTTAATTAATAAAAGCGATTTTGAACACGTCAATAATTAGAAGTCAGCTACATACTTATTGAAATCAATAGTTTGTTAGTAATAATTCACTAAAAACCGACAAAAATTTTGCTAACTGGACACACATTGAACCATTACAAGAAAGCCCAAGGACTACTTTTGAATTGCTGTCTATGTAACTTCAGAGAATAACATACCTTAATGAGTTTACAAACTTCAAGTGGCCGTTTCTCAAAAGTGTATTTTGTGGTAAATTATTTTTAAAATTAATTTACTCGGTAACTATGAGTCCTAGGGTCCTGATTTTTTTTATGGATAGCTAAAAGCTTACAGATTACGAGGATATACATAACTCAATACCGACCATAAGGTACCTTTACCCCTGGACTGTCACATATGCCCTTCTGAGCTGGAACGTATCCCCTCCATAACAGGATAATGGAAGATTTGAGAATATTCCAGAAGATTTATGACTTTCGATTCCGATTTCTAAAACATTCCAAACGTTCTCGAACATTCCAAAATAGGTATTCTCTTCGATCCTCCATAATCTTTTAAAGCATTCTAGAACATTCCTTAAGTCTAAATCATTACAGAACATGCTATATCATTCCAGAACATTCTGTAGCATTCTAGAACATTCTGTAGCGTTCTAGAACATTATCGAACATTCAGGAACATTCTAGAATACTCTCGAACATTTTGGAACATTCTAGAGCATTCTAGAATGTTCCATAATGTTCGAGAATGTTCTAGACCGCTACAGAATGTTCTGAATGTTATAGCATGTTCTGGAATGTTTTAGACTGTTAAGGAATGCTCTGGAATGCTCTAAAAGTTTTTTTTTTTTATGGAACCTGACACGGTTGGCTACATCACCTACAACATCCGTGATGTCAGCCCATAACACAGGGTGAACTAGGTGCCATGTCAGTGCTTCCCTTCATTTCATGTAGGCTACACTAAACTGGACGGAAAACACGAACTCGTGATTCGGTTGATTATGGAGGATCGAAGAGAATACCTATTTTGGAATGATCGAGAACGTTTGGAATGTTTTAGAAATGTCTACGTCCGACCCCTTCTATGCAAACGAACCAGTGTGGGCCGGTGCGTGCAGGCGGTTCCCCACTCCCCGCAGCCCTCGAGCGTCGTAGTTCGAGCGCGCGCTTTTTAAACATTATTTAATATTGTTATAATTTTTATTATACTTTGATGTTCCGTGTCTAAAATAAGATAATAAAAACGGACGGAGCAATTTTTAACATGAGTTATTGCCAAAAATCTGTAAAGGTGTGATGGATAAGGAAAATTTCCTAGATAATTGTGAAAAGTGATATATTTAAATAAATTAGGACATTTAAAAAAATAAAAATTGACAGAGCAATTTTTCTGAAGAAGTTGTGATATAAAATAGGTATTTTAACATTTCTGCCTATTCGAAATCGAATTTTTCCTAGATAATGTTATATATATAATCTTATTAATATATAATATCACATACCGAAGGAATTTCGGACGGAGCAATTTTTCACATTGAGCTATTCACGAAAATCTGTAAAGGTGTGATTTATAAGAAAAATTTCCTAGATAATTGTGAAACGCGATATATTTAAATAAATTAAGACATATAATAAAATAAAAATTGACAGAGCAATTTTTCTGAAGAAGTTGTGATACAAAATAGGTATTTTCAAATTTCTGCCTATTCGAAATCGAAATTTTCATAGATAATGTTATATATATACTCTTATTAATATATAATATCATATACCGAAGGAATTTCAGACGGAGCAATTTTTCACCAGCAGTTATAAGCGATTTTCATGTTTAGGTATAAATACCTAACTTCCAAATATAAAAAATCCTAGATAATTTGTCAAACGTGTATTTTAAACCCTACTTTATCACACTGCAAAGTTTCAGCGACAGAGGAATTACGTCGAGTGGAAATGCTTCATTGATTGGGCTAATTTGTATCTTGAGTAAGCTGCGAGAATGCAATTTGTTGCATGTAGCACAATAAAGTATTACGATATTACGTTACACAAGAAACAAGACGCGGTTATAAGGCAACCGCTTGTTGTTGGAAGCGTGCAAAAGTTGTTTTTTTTTTTATTATTTAGGTAATAAAGCACAATTCAACCTATTTAAAAATACTTACACTGAAATTATTTCTTCCTGGCCCTTGCCGCAATAAATGTCACTAAAATAGGCAATTAGTTTTATGGCTTAGACCCATTGTTTTCAATGGGAACTGGTCGGAATGTTTTTTTTTATGGATACTAACACGGTTGGCTACATCACCTACAACATCCGTGATGTCAGCCCATAACACCGGATGAACTTGGTGCCACGTCAGTGCTTCTCTTCGGTCGTGTCGGCTACACTGAACTGGACGGAAAACACAAACTATTTACATAGCCGTTTCGACCGACCTTTCATTCAGTGCGGTGGTACCAACCCGGGCGGGTTAAACTCTACCACCTAGTAATATAAGAAGGGAGTCATATCCCTTAGTCGTCTTTTACGACATACACGGGGAGAGATGCAGTGGGGCTATTCTTTTAAAGTACCGACCCCACACAGTACATTTTATTTACATCTAATTTTAGACCAATATACGACTACCACAACTTCACCCGGTTGAACTATACAAGCCTGAGACGTTCACTAGAGTATTGCACAATTTCATGGCACAACAAACTACCAACCCTATTTTTTTTATCTCCCTCTCACTAAAGCGTGTCACATGTAGGTAGAAAGGGACAAAAGACAGCTCGCTTGATGGTGTTTATGTCAAAACAGTTTGGTCGGACTTGCGCGTGATGTTGTCCTAATTTATATGCGACACCACGGTCTAGCTGACTTGATGAAAATACAGCGAAGGCCACTCATCACTTCAGGAACGTAGAATTTAGGTCAATGCCGTCGCCGTTTGTGAACTAAGAACATGATATTATAGAAAGGCATGATTATATTGGAGATGTCCAATTGCAATAGACGAAAATTAAATATTTCTTCAAAGTTTTTTACTGAAATATCTGGCGTAAAACCAGAAGGTCTTTTGCGCGTTCGTCGATCTGGAGAAGGCCTATGACAAAGTGATGAGGAATTAGTTGTGGGCAGTGTTGTCCGAGTATGGAGTGGACAGTCACTTGGTGCAAGCACTGAAATCTCTCTATGAGGGTTCTAGGGCTTGCGCCAGGATAAACGGGGCATACACCGACTGGTTTGACATCTCTAGAGGAGTCAGACAGGGGTGTGTGGCATCACCTTGCTTGTTCAATCTATTCATGGACAGCTGCTTGGCTGATCTGAAAGAATACGATTGTGGATTAAGAATGGATGAGTTAGTTGTGAAATGCCTCTTGTACGCCGACTTTAAGTAATACTTGCGTCGTCGGTGGGCGAGTTGAAGGACACGTTAACTGTTATGGTTGAAGCATTTACTTAAAAGGAAGGGAACGAAAGTTAATGTAAACAGGACGAAAGTAATGGTACTGGAGAAGAATGAAATAGTCTCCGAATGCGATATAAGGATTGGGGATGAGCGACTGGAGCAAGTGAACGAATTCGCATATCTGGGGAATAGGTTCCCGCGGGATGGAAAATGTGAAGGAGATGTAGAAAAGAGAGTGAAAGCCGGCAACCAAGTGAATGGGGCGTTGCAAGCTATTATGAGCAGCCAAAGATGTCAACTAGGACACGTTTGGCTGTCCATGGTGGCGTCAGTACTTTACGCCTAGTCAAAAACTACTGCTTTATAATGCTTGGAGTACTGTTCGCATCTGTGGGACGGATCCGCAAAATACTTGCTCGGCTCCTTAGACTCGATTCGGCGTCGCGCTGTACGCCTCGTTAACGACCCCGAGACCTTACAACTCCGCAGGGACGTTGGATCTTTGTGTGTGTTCTATCGCCTGTACCACGGAGAGTGTCCTAAGGAGCTGCACGATGCAATCCCTCCATCCCCATTCTACCATCGTTCCGCACGCAACAGGTTGGGAATGCATCCACACACTGTCGATATCCCCCACTTAGGACAAATCAATCCTGTAAATCCTTTATTTACAGGGTTGCGACATGTGGAATGCACTCCCACCTGCATCTTTTCTTCTAATGTACAATCTGGGATCCTTCAAACATAGTGTGAGGGTGCACTTAGCCGGCCGACATGGTATTCGCAGGCCCCGTAAATATCCGAGTGCCCGTGGGCGCCGTCAGACTGCACCTCTGCGTTGGTCTGGCGCGCGCCATATGTCGTGGTTCCCATAAAAAAAAAAATAACGGACGTTCCAATTCTGTAAGCGGCGGTGAGCGGCGCGCAATTGGCTTGAGCTCTTGTTTAACCGGTGTAAAACTTTAGTTCTCTTGCCCCTTAATAGGTTCAAATTGTAGCCGCCTGGGTTGATACCGCCCTACGGGATGTAAGATGACCGTATATCAGCCTCGCTGTGCTCTCGTCTAGTGCAGTATAACTAGCAATCAAAAAGAAGTCTGAGGTATGGACCTACCTTCTCGGAGGTGATATTGGCTGGTCGGAGCATGTGCTTTGGCCACTCTGACTCAGCCACCCATACAGAAAAAAAAAACAAAACAACACGGCCAACGTTCCAATTCTGTACTGAAAAAAAAAATATTATAAAAGATTATCCTGATCCGAAATATATTGAACTAAGTATTCCATAGCGAAGCTAGTTAGCCGAGCGGGCGAATCCGGAATCGAATTAAGTCTACGAGGTGAAAAAATCCCCCCGTAAAACTCTAGAGGTATTGGAATCGGAAAGATTAAATGCAAGAGAGGATTACCGAGCGCAGTCTGCACAAAACCTTCTTTTTGGCCTCACAGTAGCCGGGTAAAAAGTATTTACATAATCTTATTCAGTGCATGAATGAGATTCCAGTCGAATCCTTGAGATTTTCCGTTGACGTTTTGGAAGAAATTGCTCTGCAACTCGGTCGATTCCAATTTAGACCGGTCGAAATTCCATATTATACATTAGCTTTTGAACTGCGCCATGGCGTTGATACCAGGCGTTGTTTAACGTGAGAATAGAACATCTCACGGCATTATGGTCGCCAATTGTGTAACTAATTTGTATAAATTGTTGTGAAATAAAGAATATTATACATATCCATACATATAGTTTATTTATAAACTGCGTTGAGATAATGCGTGCACCGCTCCGTACAGCGACCTTTGTAAATCACAGAGACGGATTCAGATTCAGATTCAGCTATCTCGTGCGACTTACATAATGTCAAACCTATTCAAAAACCTAACTTTACTAATCTGGCGACGTAGGGGGGCAAGACGCATTCGCCATGGCGCGATTGCTTAGTCCAGGAGCAGTCCCCAAATCTACTAGCCTAGTGGCGTCGCCACTCAGGATAATTTCGCTGACAGGTGAATGTGGCTCTGCCGCCTGTAACTGTCGGAGCCAACCAAAGTGCTGATGTAATAAAAGCTTACACGTTTTCGTAATGTTTTGCATCATGCCGACGCGCACCAAACTTGGAATCAGCACACTGGCTTCCGTTGGATCTCTTTTATCTGTATGACATGCGGATAGTTAATGGAAGAGGTATCATCCTGATATTGTAAGGAATTCGTACAAAGCAACTGAGTCCAGCAGTACACAAGCTGGACTTAACATAAACTCTAAAAGGGATGCTAGCGTCGTCAGCTTCATACAATCTTTAACTGTTTAGGAAAACTAGTAAAACGAGGAAAACCGAGGGACTAAAGGTGCTCAACACAGCAAAATCAAGCTTACCTTGTGGTACCACGCTTAGTCGTATCAGCAGATTTGCGGAATACAGTAGGGATGCCCAGCCTGTTAATACGACGACGTTTGAAAACACCAGGTTGAAAGAATCGTGAAACACGCGCATCTACAATTTGACTAGCGCTGCGGCATAGTAATTATTTTGAGATACGATGGGTTCTCAAAAGCCCAACGTCCATGAAAAAAGGGTGCGAACTATTTACCTCTGTGCCTGCTCAAGGTCCAGAATTCACCATCTTGAGAAACCCTTAAAACGTAGTAAAACCAAGCGCCAGATCCCACTGGAAACAGGAGCGTCCGGCCGTCCGAATCGCCACTCCACTGGCACACTGCAGCCGGAATGTAAATTTACACAAGTATTTGTACCACAGCCTTTTCCATTATTCACAAAGCCGGAAAATATGTAAAGAATGGTCTCGCTAGCTTTTTCCGTCGCGTCGGGCGGAATTTAATAAAGAAGTCTGTAGTATTGGGTATTAGACGCCTTTGTGTTCCTACGGACGTTGGCTCCGGCTAACTCAAAGGAAATGTGGAGAAATTGTTCGATATTCATGCGCGGACTAATTGCATCACAAAGGTGGAGAGTGGTGGTAGGGGGGTTTTGTCGTAAAAAAACTGGCATTTGAGATACTTTGTATGTGGAGGATCAGGTATTTTGAAAATTAAAAACTAGCGTTTGCGAGAGACTGGGCTCGCGTAAAATTTGGATTTACTTACTTAAAATGTCTAGCCAGCACACTTCGAACTTTCAGGACTAGGAGTGACCTTAGCGGTCCCCCGACTCCTTTAAGTAAGTAAACTTTTTTTTTATTTTTATTTTTTATTTTATTTTTAAGGGTCGGGGTTTTTTAAATTTGTAATTTTCACTTTTTTGTTTTTTTGTTTTGTTTTATGGAACCTGACACGGTTGGCTACATGACCTACAACATCCATGATGTCAGCCCATAACACAGGGTGAACTAGGTGCCATGTCAGTGCTTCCCTTCATTTCATGTCGGCTACACTAAACTGGACGGAAAACACGAACTATTTACATAGCCGTTTCGACCGACGTTTCGTTCAGTGCGGTGGTACCAGCCCGGCCGGGATAAACCCTACCACCTAGTAAGGTAAGAAGGGAAGGGACCTACAGTTTAACGTGGAATCCGAACCACGGTCAGCCTCCAACGGTCGAGCGGTCACCCATCCAAACACTGACCGCGCTCAGCGTTGCTTAATAACAGTTGACTAACCAACCGCGCCACTGAGCTACCGAGGCTGACGAATTTTCTTATCCCTTAGTCGACTTTTACGACATGCGACGGGGAGAGATTCAGTGGGGCTATTCTTTTTAAGTACCGACCCCACACGGTACAAGATATGTTACTGTTTCAATAAGTACTTACTCCTCAGCACAGAAATAGGAAAGAGTAGACAGGCACCGCTGGTAGATAGGCAAGATGCTATAATACGGGAAATGCTACGTCACACGTAAACAAGGAAAATTATTGTCAGAAGAAAGCGTACGAAAGAACACAAAAAAAAACTCTACAGTCCCATGTCGCGCAAAGTGCCGCAGAAAGAAAACACTGTCTGCGCACACCGGAGGTTTGTGCGCAAAACGTGCCGGTTCGCAAAACAAAAATACAAAAGCACGTTAAGTGCGCACATTGTTCACGCACAGAGGGTTCCGGAGCCATTCCAGGAATATGTATTGCCTGCAATACGCGCACGCTTACAATGGCTCGCTATACGAAATTGCAGAAATAGCCACGCCCTCTCTTCTCTTCCGCACACTGAGCATTATTTTTTTTATGGAAACAGACACGGTTGGCTACATCACCTACAACATCCGTGATGTCAGCCCATAACACAGGGTGAACTAGGTGCCATGTCAGTGCTTCCCTTAATGTCATGTCGGCTACACTAAACTGGACGGAAAACACGAACTACTTACATAGCCGTTTCGACCGACGTTTCGTTCAGTGCGGTGGTACCAACCCGGCCGGGATAAACCCTACCACCTAGTAAGGTAAGAAGGGAAGGGACCTACAGTTTAACGTGGAATCCGAACCACGGTCAGCCTCCAACGGTCGAGCGGTCACCCATCCAAACACTGACCGCGCTCAGCGTTGCTTAATAACAGTTGACTAACCAACCGCGCCACTGAGCTACCGAGGCTGACGAATTTTCTTATCCCTTAGTCGACTTTTACGACATGCGACGGGAAGAGATTCAGTGGGGCTATTCTTTTTAAGTACCGACCCCACACGGTACAAGATATGTTACTGTTTCAATAAGTACTTACTCCTCAGCACAGAAATAGGAAAGAGTAGACTGGCACCGCTGGTAGGTAGGCAAGATGCTATAATACGGGGAATGCTACGTCACACGTAAACAAGGAAAATTATTGTCAGAAGAAAGCGTACGAAAGAACACAAAAAAAAAACTCTACAGTCCCATGTCGCGCAAAGTGCCGCAGAAAGAAAACACTGTCTGCGCACACCGGAGGTTTGTGCGCAAAACGTGCCGGTTCGCAAAACAAAAATACAAAAGCTCGTTAAGTGCGCACATTGTTCACGCACAGAGGGTTCCGGAGCCATTCCAGGAATATGTATTGCCTTGCAATACGCGCACGCTTACAAAGGCTCGCTCAAGAACATTTAATAGGTAAGGACTTCGGACCTTCCCCGCGCCAGCGTAACACGACGTTTGTATAAACGTACAAATGCCATTCGTTACCAACCAATCAGAGCGCGATACCGCCCGATACCACCCAATCAGAGCGCGCGCCGTCCCCTCCGCTACCCGCGGAGCTGGGCGAAGCTGTTTCTCATACAAGCATAGGACAGTCTGACGTCCATACCTATTTAAATGTTCTTGGGCTCGCTATACGAAATTGCAGAAATAGGCACGCCCTCTCTTCTCTTCGGCACACTGAGCGCCCCTGCCAGACAGCCCTACGACCTATTTCAGGTGATAATAACATTTTACTATGATTTATTATGTCATAAAATTTACCTATCCTCTAAAATAATGGACATTTCGAATTTGAATTACCTTCTTGCACGCAAAACGAACGCGTGCACCGTCGCTACGTGTCCCGTTGGCCGTCGCTGCTGTGCACTCATACCCGCGAGATCATTATTTCACATGAATGTAATTTTTTCTGCAAAAGATTAATCAACCCACGTCCTTTAAAATATTGTTTATAGCGCAAGGACTAAGTAGACTACCTCTTACGTATTTTTTTATTGAGCTTCAACATAGATGCACACTTACCTTCACACTGTATCCCGATAATCGGGGTAAGCAGAGTAATCGGTATTGTTCCGAAATAATTCGGGTAATTTGCAGCACCTATTGAGCTTCAAATTCCAGAATAATCGCTCCTGTGACGCACAGACAAATAGAGAGAAAGCTAAAGGATTTGTGAGTTCCTGCAGAGTGACTGCTCACAGAACCATAAAAAATCCTTATAAATAAATGCATGTTTTGTTCACAGACAGAGCGTTCCGTAGCCTTTCCTTCTTGCTCATATAGCGCCGCCGCGTCCTCACTCCACATTAATTTATATTTTCTCTATTGTCGGTTAATATACATACATACATATCACTCACGCTGAATCCCGACAATCGGGGTAAGCAGAGTAATCGGTGTTGTGCTGCAAGAACTCTGGTAGATTACAGCACAACACCGACCACCACGTTTCGCAAAGTATTCGAACAAGATTCAATCGATCAAGCAGCAAGTAAGGCACGAAGGCCCACCTGCTGCATGCCATGAGGTGGCGAGCCTGTCGCCCTTTAGCACGGCATCTTGGCCTTATCCCTTAGTCGCCTTTTACGACATGCATGGGGAGAGATGCAGTGGGGCTATTCTTTGTAAGTACCAGCCCCACACGGTACAAAGATATAAACTTCAAAATATCGTGCCGTTAGAACTAATTGGACTACCAACTTAATTATTTTTTTATTTATTAAGCTTCCGCGTTGCGGAGTTATCACCACGGACAGTGCTTGTGACAGACAGACGGACGGACGGACGAACAGACAGACAGACTGACAGACACCTGATCGATTTTATAAGGGTCCGTACCAGCATCGCTCGCTACGAAACCCTAATAAAAAGGTGCTTGCGCGACGTCCCGAACCGCAGAGGTGGCGGAGTGTTTGCTCCGCACAAATGTTACAACGGCCACAATAGACCTCACTTTGGCTACCTAACGCAGAGCATAACTTGGAGTAGAAGGGTCGCCATAGCTGATAATATCTCGACTATCAATGTAGCTCGACTGTGGAATTCACTACCACACGTTATCTGACATTGCAAAATTCATTCCCTTATTAAAAATACCGGTCAAGTGCGAGTCGAACTCGCGTACCGAGGGTTCCGTATCGCCATATTGTCATGGTCAGCGCCACTCATGCCATCCATGGCGTGTTGCTTCATATTAGTTAAAATTCATGATTAGTTAAAAATGCTTCATAATCTTTTCGGTAGATGGCGCGCAAATACTTTTTTGCTTATATAGGGACCCCCGTGAATTTTTTACCTTCTCTTGTTTTTATTATTTGTTGCTATATCGGTCATAATAACACCAATATTCTGTGAAAATTTCAACGGTCTACCTAATACCTATATTACGGTTCAAGAGATACAGCCCTCGGACAGACGGACAGACAGACAGACAGTCAGCGTAGGTTTAGTAATAGGGCCGTACGGCGGATACGGAACCCTAAAAATACCGTATTATCTCCGACAATGTGAAGTGAAAACCTAAAAAAAACCTTTTATGTCATACCTGGATAAGTAGTATGTAGATATGTATGGATATTTATTTCAAAATATCTTTATTTAGACAATTACATTATTAATATTAGATAACAAATATAAACTAAAACTACCTAAATTAAAATTACCTAAACTTAAAACAAACAACATAAAAACTAAAACCTATATACAGGGTGTCCCAGAAACCGACGATAATCCTTCGACAGCTGATAGGCCTGCTAATTACTTCTCAGAAAATCTAATTTTAGGTTTAGTAAAAATGGCTTAGTTTTTGAGATATTGTCATTTTTGTAAAAATCAAAAATTTTCTCCCTCAGCTCATTTTTTTAAATGCCACAAGTACAAATGGAAGATTTTCTTAAATCTAGTTTATGTAAAATATTCCTGAAAAGTAAGGCTTTCACACGGTATAATTTATTTTTTCATGTTTAATCCTGCTTAGCTGAAAAACGACTTAAGAGCCACATGTTAATTTTTTTTAGCTTCGTCCCTTGAATTTGGCCCTTCGCTGTGAAAAAAAAAATACTACACTACAGTGGCATTATGCAACAAAAATACGCCCATCTAATGTAGTTTTTAAAATAGTACATCACTTACCTATTTGCCTAATAATTTGTGAGATATTGTTATTTAACTGCAAAAGGACCTCGGTATTTGATAACTGTTCTACCAACTACGAATTGGAATAAAATAAACACTTGAAGTAAATTGGTATTTATTAACCTGTTAAAGTAGATGTTCAAATTGTTTACCATCTGCACGAATGCTAGCTCGACATCTTCTCACAAATGCCCGGTTGATGCGTCGAGCAAGTACTCGATTCAAGTGCAGAATACGTCCACCTGAGCTGCTGCCGTAATTCTTTCTTTGATTTCTATCAAGTTTTCCACCGGGACCCGTAAACTTTTTCTTTTAAATAGCCCCAATCTTAAAAATCTAACGGATTTAAATCCGGTGATCTAGGCGTCCGATTCATCTGTGGGAATGCAAGAGGCTAGGAGGCCACAAGACGTCTGTTGAATTGCAGAGACTCTAAACGGGCGAAATTATGTTGAGTTTCTGCAACAGGAGCTTCACAGCCTTTTAGAAGATGTACCATTGGCCATACGGAGGGAGATGTGGTTGCAAAATGATGGCTACCCAGCCCATTACGCTAGAGAAGTGCGTAATTTTTAGGTTTCCGTATCCCGTACGGAAGCCTATTACTAAGCCTACGCCGTTTGTCTGTCTGTCTGTCTGTCCGTCGGTCCGTCTGTCCGAGGTCTGTATATCTATTGAACCGCAATAGGCAGCCCGTTGAAATTTTCACAGAATATGTGTTATTATGGCGGATATAACATAAAATAATAAAAAATAGAAAAAGTAAAAAATTAAGGGGTTCCCATACAAGAAACAAGTTCTTTTTTCAATGTTTTTTTTAAACGGTTTTATTTAGCTTGACTCCGTATATTTGTTTGTTACTATCTTTGTTTCAAATCTTGCGACAACTTTTTCAACTACTTCTACTGAACCGATTTTTATGAAACTTTGCACACACATTGAGTTCTCGTGACAATACAATATTATGATAATTTCAACTTGGTAACGAGGGTCTGATGATGGAGTCAGGAGGAGGACAGTGGAACTCTTCAACCGTTACTAGTAACCCCCTCGAGTTTGGGCTCATATGGTTGGTTTGGACGAGTGTTCCATACTTCTACCAATACACTTGGTGACGAGGGTCTGATGATGGAGTCAGGAGGTGGACAGTGGAACTCTTCAACCGTTACTAGTAACCCCCTCGAGTTTGGGCTCATATGGTTGGTTTGGAAGAGTGTCCCATATTTCTACCAATACACTTGGTGACGAGGGTCTGATGATGGAGTCAGGAGGTGTACAGTGGAACTCTTCAACCGTTACTAGTAACCCCCTCGAGTTTGGGCTCATTTGGTTGGTTTGGACGAGTGTCCCATAGTTCTACCAATGTACTTGGTGACGAGGGTCTGATGATGAAGTCAGGAGGTGTACAGTGGAACTCTTCAACCGTTACTAGTAACCCACTCGAGTTTGGGCTCATTTGGTTGGTTTGGACGAGTGTCCCATACTTCTACCAATACACTTGGTGACGAGGGTCTGATGATGGAATCAGGAGGTGTACAGTGGAACTCTTCAACCGTTACTAGTAACCCCCTCGATTATGACCTCATTTGGTTTGTTTGAACGAGTGTCCTATACTTTTACCAATACACTTGGTGAAGGGTCTGATGTTGGAGTCAGGAGGTGAACAGTGGAACTCTTCAACCGTTACTAGTAACCCCCTCGAGTTTGGGCTCATTTGGTTAGTTTGGACGAGTGTTCCATACTTCTACCAATACACTTGGTGACGAGGGTCTGATGATGGAGTCAGCAGGTGTACAGTGGAACTCTTCAACCGTTACTAGTAACCCCCTCGAGTTTGGGCTCATTTCGTTGGTTTGAACGAGTGTCCCATACTTCTACCAATACACTTGGCGAGGGTCTGATGATGGAGTCAGGAGGTGGACAGTGGAACTCTTCAACCGTTAATAGTAACTCCCTCAAGTTTGGGCTCATATGGTTGGTTTGGACGAGTGTCCCATACATCTACCAATACACTTGGTGACGAGGGTCTGATGATGGAGTCAGGAGGTGTACAGTGGAACTCTTCAACCGTTACTAGTAACCCCCTCGAGTTTGGGCTCATTTGGTTGGTTTGGACGAGTATCCCATACTTCTACCAATACACTTGGTGATGAGAGTCTGATGATGGAGTTAGGAGGTGGACGGGGAACACTTCAACCGTTACTAGTAACCCCCTCGAGTTTGGGCTCATATGGTTGGTTTGGACGAGTGTCCCATACTACTACCAATACACTTGGTGACGAGGGTCTGATGATGGAGTCAGGAGGTGTACAGTGGAACTCTTCAACCGTTACTAGTAATCCCCTCGAGTTTGGGCTCATTTGGTTGGTTTGGACGAGTGTCCCATACTTCTACCAATACACTTGGTGACGAGGGTCTGATGATGGAGTCAGGAGGTGTACAGTTGAACTCTTCAACATTTACTAGTAACCCCCTTGAGTTTGGGCTCATTTGGTTTGTTTGAACGAGTGTCCTATCCCATACTTCTACCAATACACTTGGTGACGAGGGTCTGATGATGGAGTCAGGAGGTGTACAGTGGAACTCTTCAACCGTTACTAGTAACCCCCTCGAGTTAGGGGCTCATATGGTTGGTTTGGACGAGTGTCCCATACTTCTACCAATACACTTGGTGACGAGGGTCTGATGATGGAGTTAGGAGGTGTACAGTGGAACTCTTAAACCGTTACTAGTAACCCCCTCGAGTTTGGGCTCATTTGGTTTGTTTGGACGAGTGTCCCATACTTGTCGAACGCAAAAGTATGAAACAGACATACCATCTGTTCAAATTGATTTTGAAAGAGACGGCGGACACCATATCCATCCTAAACCCATACAGTTTCCAGCAAAGTTTAATTATGGAACAGCTGAGAGACGGATGTTACCGATAATTTTGTCATGGGCCTCCACTGTCCATAAAATGCAGGGCAGTACTGTTGACCGTGCTGTCGTGTATTTGGGCTCCAGACTATTTGAGGAGGGTCAAGCGTATGTTGCATTGAGTCGCGTAAAGTCTTTAGAAGGGTTATGTATTGAGGAGCTTGATTGTGAGTAATTGACAGGTAAGAAACCGAGTAACAAAGATGCAATGAGAGAGTTGGAAAGGATGACGATTTTACGTAATGAATGATACGAGCCAAAAATCAAACTAAAAACGAGTAAATAAAAAAATTGGTAAAAAAACTTTTAAGTTAAACGGTTTTATTAAAAATAAAAAACTAGAAAAAAAACAGCTGTACAAAAAATTAGAAAATAATAAGGACACTAGCCTGGGCCTTCTTAAGATTTTACGTCTGGGTAAGAAATCGTGCAATACTAGCGTGCTGTCTTCTCATGTCGGATGCCAAAGGGCACATTGTGTCGCTGCGTCAGCGGAATAAGTAATAAATTGAGACTTTTAACAGACTAATATAAAAACGTGGGGCGCATGTTATTTATTACGCATATTATACGCCCCACGTTTTTATATTAGTCTGTTAAAAGTCTCAATTTATTACTTATTCCGCTGACGCAGCGACAAAATGTGCCCTTTGGCATCCGACATGAGAAGACAGCACGCTAGTATTGCACGATTTCATACCCAGACGTAAAATCTTAAGAAGGCCCAGGCTAGTGTCCTTATTATTTTCTAGTTTTTTGTACAGCTGTTTTTTTTCTAGTTTTTTATTTTTAATAAAACCGTTTAACTTAAAAGTTTTTTTACCTATTTTTTTTGTGGTGCGGAAACCTCGGTGCGCGAGTCCGACTCGCACTTGGCCGGTTTTTTTAGACAAAGCATATCCTCGCAGATGGATCGGACGTCTAGATCACCGGATTTAAATCATTAGATTGTTATATTTTTATCATTTGAGCTATTTAAAAGAAAAAGTTTGCGGGTCCCGGTGGAAACTTTGATTCCATTCGTGCTAGGTGCTAGCTAGCATTCGTGCAGGTGGTAAACAATTTGAACATCTACTTTAACCGGTTAATAAAGACCAATTTACTTCAAGTGTTTATTTTATTCTAATTCGTAGTTGGTAGAACAGTTATCAAATTCCGAGGTCCTTTTGCAGTTAAATAACAATATCTCACAAATTATTGGGCAAATAGGTAAGTGATGTACCATTTTAAAAACTACATTAGATGGGCGTATTTTTGTTGCATAATGCCACTTTGGTGTAGTAATTTTTTTTTTCACCGCGAAGGGCCAAATTCAAGGGACGAAGCTCAAAAAAAATTAACACATGGCTCTTAAGTCGTTTTTCAGCTAAGCAGGATTAACCATGAAAAAATAAATTATACCGTGTGAAAGCCTTACTTTTCAGGAATATTTCACAAAAACTAGATTTAAGAAAATCTTTCATTTGTACTTGTGGCATTTAAAAAAATGAGCTGAGGGAGAAAATTTTAGATTTTTACAAAAATGACAATATCTCAAAAACTAAGCCATTTTTACTAAACCTAAAATTAGATTTTCTGAGAGGTAATTAGCAGGCCTATCAGCTGTCGAAGGATTATCGTCGGTTTCTGGGACAGCCTGTATATTTATTTGTATATTATATTCTATTAAAAGAAGCACCGTGTGGGGTCGGTACTTAAAAAGAATAGCCCCACTGCATCTCTCCCCGTCGCATGTCGTAAAAGTCGACTAAGGGATAAGAAAATTCGTCAGCCTCGGTAGCTCAGTGGCGCGGTTGGTTAGTCAACTGTTATTAAGCAACGCTGAGCGCGGTCAGTGATTGGATGGGTGACCGCTCGACCGTTGGAGGCTGACCGTGGTTCGGATTCCACGTTAAACTGTAGGTCCCTTCCCTTCTTACCTTACTAGGTGGTAGGGTTTATCCCGGCCGGGTTGGTACCACCGCACTGAACGAAACGTCGGTCGAAACGGCTATGTAAATAGTTCGTGTTTTCCGTCCAGTTTAGTGTAGCCGACATGAAATGAAGGGAAGCGCTGACATGGCACCTAGTTCACCCTGTGTTATGGGCTGACATCACGGATGTTGTAGGTGATGTAACCAACCGTGTCAGGTTCCATAAAAAAAAAAAAAAAAAAAAAAAAAAAGCACTTCTGACTAGCGCTCGTTCTCGACGCGACTACGCAACATGCGAGTTGCGACACAGTAAGCTTTTTGTATGGAAGGCTTCTCAGGAGCATTAGGGTTACGCAGGCACCTTTTGTAGGACTTAATGTACTATGAATAATCTTATTTAGAAACAAATTATTATGATCTTATTACTGTATTTAAAAATCAACATGACATTTTTTATTAAAAAAAATTACGCACATACCTACCACCTTCACATACCGTCACCGTTCGAACCAGTGTCAAACTGTAGATTTCTGAAATGAAAATATGCTTTATTGCACGATAAAAAGTGTCAAAAGGCGGACTTAAAGCCTAAAGGCATTCTCTAACAGTCATGCCTGGCATTGTTTTATTTTTATTTAATTATATTGACTGGTTAATTCTCAAGCGTAACGCATATAAAATCTGCTAAAAAGGATAAGGACAAGATGCGGTGCTAAAGGGCGACAGGCGAGCCACCTCTCACCTTGGCACGGTTCTTCCACCGAGTAATGCATCAAGTGGGTCTTCGTGTCTTTGCTGCTTGATAGTTATATTGTCCGAATACTGTAACCGAATAATTTATTACAGTCCATGCAGCACAACACTGATTACTCTGCTCACCCCGATTGTCGGAATACAGCACTACACACACAGCGTCTCTTAAGTATGTATGTTTATGTATGTTTTTGTATGTACTTATAGTTAGCCATTTTTTATGTTATGTTCATAATGTTATGTCTCAAGGGGAACATTTGTGGGGGAAGCATAGGCCTAATTGTTGTACCTAGTATATAATATGTGTTCGGTATTTTGCGATCATTTACATTTACACAAAACACGTTAGGTACACGTGCCTCCATTCTCTTCGCCTCGAGACTCTACCTGCAGCGGTCTTCATGCAAGAAGCACACAGCGCCTCCTGGCGGAAAGGAGAAGAGTCCGGTTGCGTAGGCGACGCGACGGGCTGTTGTTATCTGACACGTCCGAAAATACAAGCGGCAGCGGGCGGTTTTGTTCAAACATTTATCCTGAAAAAGCTTTTTTAAAAAAACCGCATGAAAATCGGTCCACTTTTTAACATAATTAATTTTTTTATTACTTAATTACTTGATTACTTGATTACAAACATAGCTAAGAACCATCCCGATTAAACAAGCTTCCTAATAAAAAAAACCGCATCCAAATCGGTCCGTCCGTTTGGGAGCTACGATGCCACAGACAGACACACACACACACACACACACACACACACACACACACACACGTCAAACTTATAACACCCCTCCGTTTTTTTCGTCGGGGGTTAATAAAGACGATATTCACCCTGATCGAGCGCGGCGCGGGCTCTCAGGGCTGGTTGACCTAATACGGTATAAGTTGAGTGTAGTTCCCGAGGTGTGTGCGTAGCTGGGCCCAGCAGATCCTAGGACACCGGGACGTTTCCGTGCCGGGATCACTACCTGAAGAACTGAGCTATCGAAGGTGCGGCTGCGGGCGGAGACATCACATCACAGTAGGAGGCACCACACCACCACACACTTTGCGCTACAATATGTTTTGTTTTATTTATGTTATCTCTGTGGCATCTCTAATAAATAATAAATAAATGTATGTAGGCATACAATCTATTCATACTCCCACAAAATATAATTCGCTGTAATATTTTCTTCAGTCAGCATTATACTCAAACTTTCACATTAAAATATCGACGACGAGTGTTTTCACGGAACCCTGAGCGTGCGACCAAGCTGCGTTTTATAATATTTGCCACCAGACAAGCGTATAATCGTTTGTTGGTAAAGTGTTGAGTAAACTCTCGCGAGTTTTTTATTTTTTTTTATTTTGTGAATTTTTTCGCGAGTTTTTCGAGGTGTGTTTCACTCTGGGTAGCCATTTCAAATATTCACATCGTTATTTTGTTGTTTTTTTTTTTGTGAAAAATAAACCGGAAGAAGAGGTGAAAGATGCATAAAGAATGTTATTGTTTTAATGTCTGAACATAACGACGTGGTCGCGGTATAAACTTTTTGTTGGGTCGGCTACCCACACGCACACACACACCCTCAATGCTCTGTTTATTAAATACACACGAGTACATAACTTACTATTAACGAACGATGACAATTGGATACACTTTTTATTGCATTTCATTGTAATCAACTGTTACTAATTTGTTCTTGATTTGGATTTTGTCTAATGATTTATGTATAAAAATTTGACGATGATGGAACTATTTTTTTATTTTTTATTTAATATACTTTATTGTTTTATAGAATTTTAATTGTTATTGTTTTTTATACATATACTTTGTCAACCTCGGTAGCTCGGTGGTGCGGTCCGTCGACTGTTGTTAAGCAACCCTGAGCGCGGTCAGTATTTGGATGAGTGATCGCTCGACCGTTGGAGGCTTACCGTGGTTCGGATTCCACGTAAAACTGTAGGTCCCTTCCCTTCTTACCTTACTAGGTGGTAGGGTTTATCCCGCCCGGGTTGTTACCATCGTACTGAATTAAACGTCGGTGGACACGGCTATGCTAATAGTTCGTGTTTTCCGTCCAGTAGGTACCTATATAAGTTTATCAAATAATATAAATACAGTGACTATAATACTTATGAAGATTTATATCTTTAATAATTAAAAGTATAAAAGAACATCTGCGTTTCGATACACACAAAATTCTGTAAAATTATAAGCAGCCGTGGTTAATCGAATCTATTAGTAGACACGATTATACTGAGTGTCTATTAGCAGGGTATAAAGGATCCAAGCTAATAAGTTGCCCGAGTATCTACTCTGCGGTCGAGTGCACCGCAATTAACACAGAATTCAGTAGACCAGAGCGTAGGCTTGGATAACTCAGCACTGCGTTACGTTACTGCGTTGAAGCATTACGAACTACGTGACGTGCGTTGATGTCAAAGTAGATCAAAACAAACTATACTTTATTAGACCCAATTAAAAAATTGACACAAAAGCGATTAGTTGTGTAACGCATTAATATATGAAACATGGGCGTCATATGTGACACAGATGTGTCTTGTGTTCGTGTGTGTACGAAGTCGCTGTGAATTTTTGTCTATTTGCCGTGACATACACACACACACATCACACGCGTCATGGCGCTCTTGTGCTAACTCGAAATTACTTTATAAAGCGCAAGTAAGACCGGTGATGTAATATTGCAGCCATATTTGGGAGGGAACCCCGGAGTACCTTCTTTCAGCTTTGGATTCTATTCAGCGACGAGCCATTCGTCTCATTGGCGACGAAGGACCTTCAACCACTGAAGCACTGATGCATTGTTGGATCATTGAGAATATTTTACCGCTGCTATTAAATCTGCTGCTGTGATGAACTCGCATTCCTTATCCCGTTCGTATTTTCCAAACGCGCCATACTCTTGTGGAACGCCGCTACGAAGTCGGCAGAACTTCATCGAACGAACGGCACGATTCTCTGAATCGTTGTTGCGTCGCAATGCAAAGGTTTCCGCGGAATATATTTCCCTAATCCTACAAACGACGGATCTTTAAATTGCGGGTTAATAGCATTTGACTAGCGAATTTAGTCCACCTTCAAGCCGGCCTGGCACCTCCTGGGGGAGAAATTGGCTGCTCTGACCTTGAGAATAGCCAGATAAAGTGTAATAAAAAAAAACTCACTGCGCGGATATAGCAGGGTACGGACAAGTTCATCAACGCATAGCATTTTAATGCATTCATCATGCACCCATGTCTAGCGGAGCTCCGAGGAGCGTCGGAGGATCTTAGCTGGTCGGGCAATACTTAAAGTCAGTTTATTTATTTATTTATTTCTTTATTTGGTTTACTACAAGTAGGACACACAACATGACATAAAATAACACAGGTATTCTTAAAACTAGCCTTATGTCTACTCAATAATAGGAAACACTACATTCATCGTCGGACAAATGGCTATTTGGGTCAGCGTTTCATTTCCGACTGTGGTTTTCGAGTGGTTTCGTTGGATATTTCTTAGTATACAGCTTGCATAAAGAGAATCACTAATTGGTGGAACGCTGAGATGAATATTTTAAGTATGAATATCGAATTAAATGCATTTCTGTCATGATAACTTCAACTCCAAGTAAAATCCTAGATTAATCTTCTAACATGCTACGCACGTCTCAGATGCACCACGTGCCCTCTAACGATGATCGACCCACACTTCAGAAGCGCCCCCTCGGTGCAGAATCGAGGTGAGCGGACGGTACGGCGGTGTGGTGACACGTCCAATCTCACGCCCCTGCCGAGTATAGTTAGGACAATTCGGTTGGTTTCAGAAGTAGGAAGGGCGTCTTGAATGTAGAAACACGTTGGGGTTTCAAAGCGGACCCCCGGGGCTGACTTCCGACACGGCGGCGGCGCGACGTGTGCCTCTTGATCTGACCGTATTATCATTTCCAAAATTGTAAATCGGTGAGAACTTTAGATTTGAATGGAAGAAGGGTTACTCGCCTGCATCCGTCTGTGACCGTAAAGGGAGCCGCGCAAGCCAACCTAGTTTGAAACAAAACATAAGTAATTAATAAAACTCTTAAGTCTCTATATCGTTTGATAGGTCTTGAGAGATCCATTCAACGACGCGACGTCTACTTCTTGATTATACAGAAATATTTCTAAAAATCGTCAATTTAGTTTTAGTATCATACATAGAGTCTACAAACGCAATAGGTATCTCATAAAACAAATTAACTCATTCCATGACCATATCCCTTAAGACGATACCCATAGCTGGTTGCTTTGCATAGAAAAAGGTCGTAAGTTGGTGTTGTTTTTTAATTTAAAAAAATTTATGGTAATAAAATTTCAGTCAGATGAAAAACATGATTTAATTTAGATTTTTTTCCAATGACGCAAAAGTGAATGAATAAAACGAAATTTTTATTGCACTGATAAATAACTAAACCACAAACCCAGAACTCAATTGGTTGTAGATTTTTAAATTTTATTAACCATTAATTTAAAAAAAATTAAAAAACAACACGGACTTACGACCTTTATCTATGCAAAGCAGCCAGCTATGGTATGGGTATCGTCTTAAAGATTTATTATTAGTATTGATTGATATAAGCATTGTGTAGGCACCTACTTTACGTATTTCCTCATTTATAAGGGTTATATGCTACGTTGATGTCTATATGGCGTATGCACCTACTAGAATAGATCTTAAATTGGTGATTAGCTCTAGCTTTTGCAAGAACAGAGTACAGTGACATGGCCCCATAGAAACCTCAGCTTTGTTCTCCTCTCGTCCAGTATAGCCAGCCCACAAGGCAAGTCTCCGGCCCCTTCTCGCAGGTGATATTGGCCGGTCGGGGCACGCACTCTGGCCCTTCAGACTCAACCACTCGTACCGTATTAAAAAAAAACTATTAAGCTTTTCATACAATTACGGAAATATAAACTACCATAGGGATTCAAATAATCGACGCATATTTTTTAAGGCCTTCCATTCTCGTCATTAATATTTTTTTTCTCCGTAATTTTTGAATAAACAGGAAATGTTTATTTCCTTTTGAATATTTATTGAGAGTTTTGAGAGTTCTGCAAAAGCGCTCCGCCAACAATCATAGCATCGCGAGAACCGCTTTTGATCCCGAGTGTATTCAGGTCAGTGTTTTCTCTCTTGTCGTCCGCGGCACGTTGTCTGCCATCTGCTATGACTATGACACAGAGGGTGACTGCGAGTATTTTTGAAAAGAAAATATGATATTTTCAAAATTCCTCTTTAATTGGGTCAGAAAGCTCTAGCTAAACTTTAGGATTTTTTTTTACTAAAACTGGCACGGTTGGTTACGTAACCTACAACACACGTGATGTCAGCCCATAAAACCTTGGTGAGCTAGGTGCCACGTCAGTCCTTCCCTTCGGTCGTGCCGGCTACACTGAACTGGACGGAAAACACAAACAATTTACATAGCCGTTTCGACCGACCTTTTATTCAGTGCGGTGGTATCAACCCGGGCAGGTTAAACCCTACCACCTAGTAATATAAGAAGGGAATCATATTCCTACATATCACATCACCTACAACATCCGTGAAGTCATCCTATAAAACCATAGTGAGCTAGGTGCCATGCCATTTGCTTTCCTTTGTTCATGCCGGCTACACTGAAATGGAGGGAAAACAGGAATTATTTACATAGCCGCTTCCGTGTTCTTACTTAGCGGTTAGGATGTGGGAGTGGTGCGGCTTGCTTTTCGTGTACGTATAACCTGAACTTTGTATATTACAAAATAACGCATTTTGATACAAAGTTCAAATTTTCTAGGATTACCCGTTTAGAGGCTATGACATACAGACATACGGACAGACGGGCAACGAAGTAAATGGTTTCTTTTTAAGAGCGTTCCGTGCAAAATGACAGACGACGGTGCTGCCACTCAAGTAAATAATATATATCTCTTAAACAAAGCCATAACTGGAAAAAACAAGCCATGAAGCTGTAGTTGATTTTGATTATGATATTCTAAGACACTGGAAACAGTTTTGTATTGCTCTGATTATCCACAAACATAATAACGGATTACGGTGGCCATCGAAATCCGTTATAATGATTGTGCATAATCAGAGCAATACAAAACTGTTTCCAGTATCTTAGAATATCATAATCAAAATCAACTACAGCTTCATGGCTTGTTTTTTTCCAGTTATGGCTTTGTTCAAGAGATATATATTATTTACTTGAATGGCAGCACCGTCGCCTGTCATTTTGCACGGAGCGCTCTTAAGAGCGTAGACGGGCTGCATTTTCTCCATACACACGTATTCCCCTTTTTCCTTCCTGGATAATGCCTCCAGAGCAATGTTTTTTTTTAATAAAATCTAGATCTACTATAGGCATGTCCCTCGGTTTTACTTTTCTCCAAAAAACTATTACCAAAAAAAATATGACCTTCCAAAAACCTAAAAAATTACCCGTTTTTACCGCCGTGATCAGACGACTACCAGACAAATTTCAAAGACAAAGTCAAATACCTATTTCTCAGTAACAGCTCAGCCCGCCTACCCTCTTAACATTATGTTACCGAACATACCTACATAATTATATTTGAATATATTATAGGCAGCGATATGTTATCGTATTGCGTTTTCTCCTGAGTTGAAAAGAAAGAAAATGTTAAATTGTTAAATGTTTTGTAAAATTCTGTTTACATATATTAAGAAATGCGTCATTTCCAAGAAGTGGTTACAAAAATGTGTAAAATAAATAAATAAATAAATAATGAATACATACATTTGATATAATGCGCATAGCAGCCTCGTCTGTGCTTTCCCATAGTCCAGTATAATCAGCAATCTACTCCGGTATGGCATGTGCTTTGGCACTTCTGATTCAACCACTGAATGAAACGTCGGTCTAAACGGCTATGTAAATAGTTTGTGTTTTCCGACCAGTTCAGTGTAGCCGGCACGATCAAAGGGGGAAGCACTGACATGGCACCTAGTTCACCCGGTGTTATGGGCTGACATCACGGACGTTGTAGGTGATGTAGCCAACCGTGTCAGTTTCCATAAAAAAAATAAAATAAAATAAAACCACCCATACCGCATTACATGAAACAATTCACACACGCTGACCGACTGACTGAAGTTGTACCTTATGTATAGTGCCACCAGGAAGTTATGATGCGTGGGAAATATGCGAAACTGTCTGAATTCCTAAGAAGGGACGTGAACTTTCGATCGAAATTTTGTCGATAAATTGTATGACTTAATAACCTAAATTATCGACAAGCTTTCGATTGAAAGTTCACGTCCCTCCTTAGGAATGCAGACAGTTTCACATATTTCCCACGCATCATAACTTCCTGGTGGCACTATACCTACCGTTGCACAGAAGATATTCCGTGCATCGACATATTCCGTGTTGCTTCCTCCAAGTCATACTTCGCATCCACTCTCATTCCTTTTTTCATCTAGACTGAAGGGCTGTGATCACGCGACGTCTACCCGCTTGACTGAGAGCCCAGTTAAGATCTAATGACGAAGCGACTAGTCTGACGACCGGTCGTGAAACCTCACCAGTCCGCTTGGAAGTTGGCCGGATTTTGGTGTCTCGATTTGGCCGAAGGTAGGCGCAATCGACGAACAGATTGATGGATCGATGCGCCAATTTGGAGAATAAATCAATAAATTAAAGTACTGTGTGTGTGTGGCCGGTACTGAAGAATAGCCCCACTGCATCTCTCCCCGTGCATGGGCCGAATTGACGATGGCACTATACACCAGATATAGGTTAAATAGGCAGTGTGGTCAGATTCATCAGTATTCATGTTTATGCTGTAAATATTAATGATCTTGTGAGCGGTAGTATAGGTTAATTATTTGTAAGTTACTATAATATAATACTTATAAGGTACTAACAATACATTGTGACTTGCGAAGTTTGTTTGTCAGTTCTTCTTCGCATTGAATTTAGAACTGGCGGAATTTTCGAGATGTCCAAGCGTAGGTTACCTACCTATGGATGAAATTATACAATAAACAATAAACATGTCGTAAAAGGCGACTAAGGGATAAGGTCAAGATGCCGTGCGTAAGGGCGACAGGTTAGCCACCTCTCACCTTGGCACGGTCTTTCCACCGAGTCATGCAGAAGGTGGACCTTCGTGCCTTACTTGCTGCCTGATAGTTATCTTGTCCGAATACTTTGCTAAGCGTGGTGGTCGGTGTTGGGCTGTAATTTACAAGAGTACTTGCAGCACATCACCGATTACTCTGCTTACCCCGAGTGTCGGGATACGGCGTGTGGTGTGCGTGTGTGTGTAAATTAAAGAACACGTTCTTTGGTACTTAGATTTTGGGTTAAGGGTTTGGAAGTTTAGACACCTAGGGGTTTTACTGTGACTTTTAGACATTTCATAGACTTTTCTCACCAATTTGAATTTTTCGCGCTGTACGGCTCACGCTTTCGGTCCAAACAACGGAATAAGGATCCAGCGTCGAGCCGTGCGACTAGTGGGTGACCCCAGTGATTTCCGTCCTGTTCAGTGTAGCCGGCACGACTGAAGGGAAGCAGTGACATGGCACCTAGTTCACCAGTGTTATGGGCTGACATCGCGTATGTAGTAGGTGATGTAGCCAACCGTGTCAGTTTCCAAAAAAAATATATATATTATATATATATTGTGTATACGACATGTAAGGGGAGAGATGCAGAGGGACTATATTTTTGAAGTACCTACCGTACCCACAGTTACATCAAAAGTTCAGAAACATTATTGGGTAAGTATCTATTTCCTCCCAAGTACAGCCTGGGATTTTTCAAAAGGGGCGTCAAAAGACTCCTGTCAGGCCGGCATGGCATTCGCAATCCCAGTGCATCACAGAATTTCCGTGGGCATCGTTAGACACATACTCGTACGTGAAACGATGCCACATGTTGCGTTTTAGATAAAAAAAAACCTTACCAGTACAATGACATGGGCCGCACAGTAAAAAAGCATAAAATAGGTAATCTCTTGTAAACGCTAGCCAGATGTAAATCGGTTGCTAACCATCCGTCTAATCTGCTTAGACTATACGAACAGTCGAGCGCGGAGCTCCGCTCGCGGCATTGTCAGTTTTGGGCGAAAGTTTCTGAACTATGTTTCAGAGTTATGTAGTACATACATCAGCATCATTCATTTGTCAGCCTCGATAGCTCAGTAGTGCAGACAGTCGGCGGCTGTTGCTATTCATTGTTAAGCAACGCTGGGCCGGTCAGTGTTGGATGGGTGACCGCTCGATCGTTGGAGGCTGACCGTGGTTCGGATTCCACGTAAAACTGTAGGTCCCTTCCCTTCTTACCTTACTAGGTGGTAGGGTTCAACCCGGCCGGGTTGGTACCACCGCACTGAATGAAACGTCGGTCGAAACGGCTATGTAAATAGTTTGTGTTTTCCGTCCAGTTCAGTGTAGCCGGCACGACCCCAAGGGAAGCACTGACATGGCACCTAGTTCACCCGGTGTAATGGGCTGACATCACGGATGTTGTAGGTGATGCAGCCAAACGTGTCAGTTTCCATAAAAAAAACATACATACCACACGTTGTATCCCGACAATCGAGGTAAGCAGAGTAATCGGTGTTGTGCTGCAAGTACTATTGTCAAATTATAGCACAACACCGACCACCATGTCTAGTAATACATAAACATAGGATATAATATTATCGTCATATCTCATACCTACCTCCGTTGTGGCGACTTGATTTTCTTGAAAATTCCTACGTAACAGCAGCCTCTAGTAACGCTATATCTCAATGAACGATGCATGACGTGTGAAAGTGAAATTCTAATGTAACATGATTCAGCAGTTTTCGTGCATACGCGCTACAGACAGACAGACAGTACATACAGTTTATAAGCATTGCAGAAGGAAGAGATGTAGTAATGTTTAGGTGTCTTCGATCTCTTTCTCTCGTGCCTTACGAAAATCCTCCATTTTCAAGCAAGGATTATCTTGTAGCATTCGGAGGCAAGGCGGCGTTAAATGCGATTGCTCCATAAGCCCCGACGTGCTTTAAGATGTGGACCTTAAATATCTGCGCGTACGTTTTACAGGCCTCAAAGAGCAGAGGAAAAAGCTCGCAAACTAACGTGAACATTTTATATTCAAAATGTGTGGCACTAACGCGAGAATATTATATTCAAAGTTACGTACTAAAAGGTTTTTATTTGTATTTTATGTGTCTGATTTTTCGTACCTATAAAGACAAATGTTCAGTATGAAATATAACGAACTGCGGCCTCGCTTCGCGTGACTTTTTGCTCAGAGCTTAGGCCGCCGAAATGTAGGGTTATAATTTATAGCCTAAAACCATCTTGAGAAGTGACAGAATGTAACAATAAAAACCGTATGTAGGTAAATCGATAAAGATTTTTATTGAATATTTATGTCCAAATAAATAAACTTAATTTTGCTATTATAACCAAATTACAAACAACTTATATCGATAAAGTGATTCTCGAACTATAAGGATATTTATAAATTAACGTTCTAATGCACGAGTAGCATGATTCAGCAGTTTTCAAGTACCTATACACGTTTCTTATTTGTTGTTATATCGGCCAAAATAAATAACACATATTCTGTGAAAATTTCTACGGGCTACCAATTACGGTTCAAGAGATACAGCCTTCGGACAGACAGACAGACAGACAGACAGACGGCGGCGTAGGCTTAGTATTAGGTAGGGTCCCGTACCGGATACGGAACACTAAAAACTGAAGTTGAATCGAAAGTATGCAACCGAATCCTCAAATCGCATAGATTTAAGACAACATAGACATACAAATTAATCTAGGCGGGCAGCAGAAGCTGGAGTCTAATAGGAAAATGTCAAAGTGTTTAAATGGAACATCGTGCTAGATCACGTGCACGTTATAAATGACTGTTGGATGTATGAGAGGTGGCGTTTGCGCTGCTACAGGGCCGATATTTCATGTCCGCGCGATGGAGCAAGCAATATACAGTCTCTGCGTGTGGTGGAGATAGCACGGAAGGCGTTGTTCGAATATCCAGTGTGGCCCAGCGCTGTAGGTGCTGGACGTTGGCAGGGTTTGCAACGTCTGGTCGTGTTATGGAGTATTTTAAGTATGGTGCTTTAAAGGCATTGCAGAAGATATAGGACTGTATACACGATTTTATGTTTAAATATTCAATTTAAGTCTAAACTAATTCAGGTTACCTTGCAGCTGATCGATTTGAATGTTTCTTAGATCACTATATAAACAAATTTAGTTACATTTACAGAAAGAAAACAAAATAACACCGTACCGTGTGGGGTCGGTATGTACCGTGTGGGGCGGTACTTAAAAAGAATAGCCCCACTGCATCTCTCCCCGTCGCATGTCGTAAAAGTCGACTAAGGGATAAGAAAATTCGTCAGCCTCGGTAGCTCAGTGGCGCGGTTGGTTAGTCATCTGTTATTTAGCAACGCTGAGCGCGGTCAGTGATTGGATGGGTGACCGCTCGACCGTTGGAGGCTGACCGTGGTTCGGATTCCACGTTAAACTGTAGGTCCCTTCCCTTCTTACCTTACTAGGTGGTAGGGTTTATCCCGGCCGGGTTGGTACCACTGCACTGAACGAAACGTCGGTCGAAACGGCTATGTAAATAGTTCGTGTTTTCCGTCCAGTTTAGTGTAGCCGACATGAAATGAAGGGAAGCACTGACATGGCACCTAGTTCACCCTGTGTTATGGGCTGACATCACGGATGTTGTAGGTGATGTAGCCAACCGTGTCAGGTTCCATAAAAAAAAACTATTTAATAAACAGAAATAATTTACAGTGACTAGAAAATAAAACTAAAACGGATATTAAAAAAAAACTAACTTAAAAAAACGTTTCCAATGAACTAGGGTTCAAAATTACGCTATATGGTCAGCACTAAATGGCCTGTCCACGCTTAAACTATTTCCTTAGTTTATTGTCTAAAAGATTCCACCTCAGCAACTTTTCGCAGACATCTTGACCAACGGTCTAAGCCATAATTTATTGCTAAACATAATGTAGTTTATAAGTCGGGTATATTGTGTTCAAACCAATGTTTAGATTCATTTTTTACGGAATCTGACACGGTTGGCTACAGTACAGCACATTCTAAATCAGTGATGTCGTCGCCTTTACACCAGTGCATTCTGATTTCCTGCCGGCTACACTGAACTGAATGGAAAAGACTTACTATTTTATATTCCGTATGTATGTAATGTATGTATATTCTTTATTGAACACACATTTATAGAAATTAGGCGCAATAAGCTAGCTTAATGCCGTGATTTATTCTAATCAAACTATCCTTTGGAATGTGGGAGAAGTATAATATGCAGGCGAACAAGAATAGGTTTGTGGCAATGTATTAAACAGCAAAGTAATATGATATACTATAAACGAATATGTACTACATAAATACTTTAATACGCATATACATATGTATGTAAAAGACATACATATTATGTACATAAATCAGTGGTACTGTTGTTCAACACCATCAACTGAATGACAAGAGAGAGAGAGAGAAGAGGGGAGTTAAGATATGTATGGAATATAAATGTATTTACTTCAGTAAGGAAAGAAAAATATTCTTCAAATGTATCATAAATACATTCATAGACGTAGTGGAGTGTAAATGCACGGGCAGATTATTCCAGAGGCCAGCTGTTTGTACTGTGAAAGAGTCCGTGTAGTACGAACTTGAGTGAGCCGGTATTGCCAAGAGTAAGTTGTCAGCAGATCTTAAAGCCAATAAGAAGAAAGAAATTCAACAGGGTCACTAAGAGTACATTGACTACTAATACTCTTCGCAAACATGGAGAGATTTTTACACCTTGGTCACAAACAAAATAGTTAGAAGATTTATAACATTTCGTTAAATTTTACAATGATACATCAAAATTAATTATTTGATCAATAAAAAAACTGTCAACAACTCGGAATACCTGTAAAATGGATTTCCAGTTCAATATACCTCCAAGTCGGCATGTACGAATAAGCCTAAAGTACCACTTCCCTCGTCAATTGTCCAATAAGTCTCAATCAAGGGAAAAGTCAGAGAATTTTCATTTCGTTACTCGCTCGAGAAAAAAAAGACTCCTCAGCACATTACATTTTATATTAAGAAGTTTGAAACTTCCTCGATCCACTTAATTTATTTCAGAAAGAAAGCTTTTCTTTTCGGTTCCTTCATTACCTTACGTAGTACTTTGATCAGTTCCTCTTTAAATCTATATTAAGGCCCTGTTTGAATTGAACATTGGTAAAATTTCTATATTAAGCTGTTTCTTTATTAGCTGCAAATATTTTGGGAGGGTTACATACACATTATAACAAACACGTCAAAAATATGTATATAATTTCTTAGCGTATTTTTTCTAGAAATTGACAATACATTTCCGGATTAAGAGTAGGTGTATTAAAGACTTACATAGTCGACGTTTCACCCGCAACGTCCGCACGGGCTTCTTCAGGAACTGCAGGAGTTCCTGGATCCGACGTCTGGTACAACGGACACCAGACGTCGGCTCCAGGATCACCCGCAGTTCCTGAAGAAGCCCGTGACGTAGCGGGTGAAACGTCGACTATGTAAGTATTTAGTACACCTACTGTTAAAAAACTTAAAAAATTAATATAATTTTATTAATAACAGAGTAAACTTAAAAACATTAGTTGACAAAAAATTTCTACGTTCTACACAATCAAAACGTGCCACTAGGTATCTAACTAACAGTTGAATATTTGAGGTCTTTGAATCTCTTGACCGTGGAGCGTCCATTGCGCGGGTGCGGCGCGGCCGTTGCGCGGCCAAGAGAGTCAATGATCTCATATAATCGTTTAGATACCGAGTGTCACGTTGGGGCACGTAGACACGTAGCACCCTTTCCCAAAAATTGCCGCTCGAAAAGGTTTCTCTGTCTTGCGCCGGATTGTATCTACCACTTTGGGGGTCAACGAACGTTTTATACCACTTTGCGCTACCACTTTGGGGGCCAACGAACGTTTTATTTCCATGCGGAGTGGAAATCACTGAAAATCGCCACCAAAACGCGCCGTAATTCACAGCACGATTTATAACGCATCGTTCCCGTTGGTTCCCGAGTTTTTTTTTTTTTATGGAAACTGACACGGTTCGCTACATCACCTACAACTTCCGTGATGTCAGCCCATAACACCGGGTGAACTAGGTGCCATGTCAGTGCTTCCCCCTTTGATCGTGCCGGCTACACTGAACTGGTCGGAAAACACAAACTATTTACATAGCCGTTTCGACCGACGTTTCATTCAGTGCGGTGGTGCCAACCCGGGCGGGTTAAACCCTACCACCAAGTAAGATTAGGAGGGAAGGGACCTACAGTTTTACGAGGAATCCGAACCTCGGTCAGCCTCCAACAACGGTCAGCGGTCACCCATCCAAGTTCTGACCGCACCCAGCTTTGCTTAACATTCAATAGCGACAGTTGACTGTTTGCACCACTGAGCTATCGAGGCTGACAAAAGCCAAAAAGATGAACCAATCACGTTGAACCACCGTCGCATACAGACACAGCGCGTCAAACACACAAAAGCATTGCTTGTTATCAAACGTTAGTTCTTCGTTGTGTCAACTTGGAATAGAGCTGCAGCTCTCAGCCTCCGTAGCTCAGTGGTGCGGTCGGTCGACTGTTGCTAAGCAACGCTGAGCGCGGTCAATACTTGGATGGGTGACCGCTCGACCGTTGGAGGCTGACCGTGTTTCGAATTCCACGTTAAACTATAAGTCCCATCCCTTCTTACCTTACTAGGTGGTAGGTTCCCGTCCTGGGTGGTACCACCCCACTGAGAGGCACGTCGGTCGAAACATCTATGTAAATAGTTCGTGTTTTCCGTCCAGTTTAGTGTAGCTGCCACGAAATGAAGGGAAGCACTGACATGGCACCTAGTTTACCCGGTGTTATGAGCTGACATCACGGATGTTGTAGGTGATGTAGCCAACCGTGTCAGTATCCATAAAAAAATCCGTAAATAAAGAAATAAACGTTCTCTGATTTTTTTTTTTTATTGAAACTGACACGGTTGGCTACATCACCTACAACATCCGTGATGTCAGCCCATAACACCGGGTGAACTTGGTGCCACGTCAGTGCTTCCCTTCGGTCGTGCCGGCTACACTGAACTGGACGGAAAACACAAACTATTTACATAGCCGTTTCGACCGACCTTTCATTCAGTGCGGTGGTACCAACCCGGGCGGGTTGAACCCTACCACCTAGTAATATAAGAAGGGAGTCATATCCCTTAGTCGACTTTTACGACATACACGGGGAGAGATGCAGTGGGGCTATTCTTTTAAAGTACCGGCCCCCACGGTACAATGTACATTTTTGTTTTGTTTACCAGTTTCATGGTAACATTCACACTTTATGTACGAGTAGATATGTCCCTGGCCTCTACTTACTTCCGTTTCTCTAATAGCACCCAGGAAACTGAGGTAAAAACCACCAACGTTGAAGGGCTCAGGGTCCGCATTACATAAAGAGGGTTTCTGTTTGCACGAACAATTAAGGGATTTAAAATTAATGACTTTATAATGGGCTACGATGCGGAGCCGTAGTAGGCAAGTTATTTCGCTGAGTGAAGCAACGAAATATAATTTTAGGATGCGTTAATTAACACGGATATATGAATTCCATTACACTGCCTGGGCAAACAAAAACAATAGCCTTAGGTGCTGCCTGCTATAAAGATAATTATGTACTTATTGCTTATCGCAGCCGTTATAAACCCCGTTCCAAGTTACTTACCAAGGTCCTATGACGTCAAGGGTCTGGAAAAGGCGTTTAAATAAATTGGACCGAATTGTTGTCTCTCTCAAGGTAGGTGAGCGTGGTTTCGTGAATTCTTATTGGCTGTCTTATGGTCTTCATCCGATGGGCTATTGACCACTGAAGCTTATATATTTTTTGTAACAAATAAACATTGTTTTAGTTTTTATTTAGAATCACGGTCTCCGCGCTACAAGAAGTGGAATTTGCATGTTGCAGTGTTGTTTTATGCAGCCGTCATAGATGACCACGTCGTGACGTGGTGACGCGTCACCAGCGACATCCGTGATGTCAGCCCATTAAATCCTTAGTCCTGTCGGAACCAGATTAGTTATATGTCGCGTGTGTTTAGTGCTGAGGAACTAGCATCCCTTATTCCCTGCCACTCGTCCTATCTTAGCAGCAATCATCGCAGAGATTCAGCAACCTTTTGCTGTATTGGGCTTTTGAGAAGGCATCGATTCTCAATATCGTTTCTTCATCGCACCGCTTGGGTGTGGAACTGTCTAGTCTTGGGCGTGGAACTGTCTAGTCTTGGGCGTGGAACTGTCTAGTCTTCCGTCGACTGTTTCCCAAACCCTTTAATCGTGTCTCCAAACGTGTTTTTGTTTTCGCGGGGAGACTTGTTGTTAGCTCTGTCGACTGCACCATTGGTCCCTCGGCACAGCCACCCATGTTGGTTTACATTTAAAAAATGAATTAGTAGTTTTTAGTCCCTTCACACACATGTCGTTTTTGCATACATTGTTTTGGTGCTGTCCAAATGTATAATTCTGCCGTTCAAGTGAATCATTTCGCTGCACGAGATCAATTTAGTCAGCCTCGATAGCTCAGTGGTGCAGACAGTCGACTGTCGCTATTGATGGTTAAGCAACGCTGGCCCGGTCAGTACTTGGATGGGTGACTGCTCGACCGTTTGAGGCTGACGGTGGTTCGGATTCCACATAAAACAACCTATTGTTTTATGTGGGGGTAGGTCCCTTCCCTCTTACCTTACTAGGTGGTAGGGTTCAACCCGCCCGGGTTGGTACCCCCGCACTGAATGAATCGTCGGTCGAAACGGCTATGTAAATCGTTTTCGTTTGTGTTTTCCGTCCAGTTCAGTGTAGCCGGCACGACCGAACGGAAGCACTGACATGGCACCTAGTTCACCCGGTATTATGGGCTGAATCACGGATGTTGTAGGTGATGTAGCCAACCGTGTCAGTTTCCATAAAAAAAAAACGCTTGCTGCAAATATATTTTTTTCGATGTACAATGATATTTTACTTGCTATAAAATTTTATATTTCTTGTAAACCAGCATGGTGCGGCTCTTACATTTTTCTTGCTGACAAAACCATCCGTTTAGGGAATGTCGCAATTTCCAAAAGCTTTGTGATGGGTCCTCTATCGCAGCCCAAAATCTACGTCCAGCTATCTACGCCGTGTATTTCCCCGATCCAATTTTTCAGGAAGGCGCCCAAACTGAATTAAACAATCAGATTTGGAACGCGGATGCTGGCGTGATTCATTTCCCACGGGGTAGAGCAGACGTGAGGGTGTTACTCTCAATCGAACCTTTCGATTTTTTTACTAGTATAGCCAGTTGGATTTTGAAGGCTAAGGAATTGGGGTATTTTAATTAGGAATTCTGTTTCAACTTCAAATAGGATTAGAGCCGCCTCTCTTATGAGTACCACGGTGAACGATTTGTTCATGGGCTGATCCCATGGACGATTATTTTTTTATTTAGTATAGACTTAATAGAATTTTTCTTTCTTCTTCATCTTCTTAAGAGATACAGCCCTCGGACAGACGGCCAGACAGACAGACGGCGTAGGCTTAGTAATAGGGTCCCGTACGACGGATACGGAACCCTAATTATAAAGGCTTCTGCGCGAAGTATTTGACCAGAGTGACATTATAACGCATTATATCTTGAGGAGTATTTCTGGAGTTACAATGAAAGATAGATTGAGAAATAGTGTAGTGCGAGGGCGCTGTGGGCTGAAAGAATATATAGAGAGACGGATTGGATTGAGAAAGGAATACTCCGGCAGTTCGGTCATGTTGCAACAATGGATGATAGGAGGCCAACGAAAGAAATTTACGGAGCGAATGTGAGTCGAAGAGTCGGGAAGGGTCGCCCTAGACGCACGTACCTGGACCAAATCCGGCATGTGCTCTAAAAGGGTCAAGTGCGTAGTACCCGTAACTAGCAAGCATGTATGAAGAACATTATGAGAGTGAAAGAGGCGGCAGAGGTCTGTCACGATCATGGCACGTGGAGATCCGTTTTGTCTGCCTACCCCACTGTGAATCAGGCGTGACGCTATATCTCTGTTTTGCTACCCTTATAATAAATGTTCTTAATTAAGTCAGGTTGACTGGCAGAGATTGCTTTAGGTAATAAGTCCGCCTTTTGTATTGTATTCTATTCTGTTCTATTCTATGTATGTAAGTATGTATGTATGTATTTGCTTTTCGAATATTTTAAATTTTAATGGGACAAGGGATTTTAACAAATGAATAAGGTATCTAAGTATTGTTCCGCGTGACTTTTTGCTCACAGCTAAGGCCGCCGACGGCGTAGCGTTAATATTTATGGCCTAAAACTATGTTGAGAAGTGACAGAATGCAAAAGTAAAAATCTTATGTAAATCGATAAAGTGGTTCTCGAGTTATGAGGATATTCATTTATGTAGGCATTGATCAGACGGCCGGCCGCCGCCGGTCGCCCATAGAAACTTCGCTTTATTTGGAGGATTGACTGAAAATAAAACTGCCTACTACGTGCATAGTGTCGGTGTAACACTCAACGACGCCAAATAGAAACGGTGGAGCGGAGAGCATTTGAGGTGGAGATGAGCTCATGAATAAAACATTTGCGAATCGACCACTGGCCCCTCGTGGGATGTAAACTACTGATGTACCCGCTGGTTTTTAACTTTTTGGCTTTTGTAGATTGACCTTAATTTAAGGCGCCTAGTGACGACAACAGCGGCGTAGCGCGTAGTAGTTTTCATATGGTTTTGTTTTTCCTAAATTACGATCCTTGCTGTAGGGAAATGAGTCAACTGAATATTATCTGGGCTATTTAATTAATTTTCTTACTTGTTTTGAGCTCTCTGATAATGAAAACAAGTAAGCAAATTAATTAAATAGCCCAGATATTATTCAGTTCACTCATTTCCCTACATATTTTGAACATTTCACGTTTTGGGTTATTTACAGATGTTTTCATGCCTGTGTAGGGTCTTGTATAAGTTAGATCTGGCATGTAAGCGTACTTCAACGCGTGTGATCGATAGATATAACAAATGGCGTCATTTTGCTATAAAAATTCCATTCATATTTTCTTTATTAGTTTCTGAGATCAAGTCTTCAAAGAAAAAGAAAGGAGAAAATAAAAAATCGACATTTGGATACCTACCGTATAGTTTGTTTAGAAAATGTATTAGAATATATATTACAACCAAAAGTTTTTTTTATTTTTTTATTATTGAAACTGACACGGTTGGCTACATCACCTACAACGTCCGTGATGTCAGCCCATAACACCGGGTGAACTAGGTGCCATGTCAGTGCTTCCCCCTTTGATCGTGCCGGCTACACTGAACTGGTCGGAAAACACAAACTATTTACATAGCCGTTTAGACCGACGTTTCATTCAGTGCGGTGGTACCAACCCGGGCGGGTTAAACCCTACCACCAAGTAAGATTAGGAGGGAAGTGTGATTGATAGACAAAGAATCTATATTTTGCAGTAGTTTTTAGCCTTTAGATTGGTCTATCTAGTTATCACGGGCTATTTCTTTAAAAATTCACATGTGGCGATACTAAGCGCCTTAATAGGTTTCTAACATACCTAATATTATGTAATATTGCCTTCGCACATCAAAATCACATTGCAATACTGTTTACACACGACACGACACGACATACCACACGCTGTATTCCGACAATCGGGGTAAGCAGAGTAATCGGTGTTGCGCTGCTGGTACTCTTGTTAATTACAGCACAATACCGACCACCACGTTTAACAAAGTATAAGGACAAGATAACTATCGAGCAGCAAGTAAGGCACGAATACCCACCTGCTGCATGACTCGATGGAAGAACCATGCCAAAGTGATAGGTGGCTATTTAGTCACCGCCAGTCACCGTTTAATACGGCATGTTGTCCTTTTTCCCTTAGTCGCCTTTTACGACATGCACGGGGAGAGATGCAGTGGGGCTATTCTTTTTAAGTATAGGCTCCACACGGTACGTGGAATTACCGTGTGGAATCATGGTGTAAATGCATAATGTTGTGGTCCGAATATTTCAAAGATTCGTTTGAAACAAAATAATTACTAAATTTATCTGTTATACTCGTATATAAATCACGATAAAATCGATATTTGAGACAATAACGTGAAAACGTATAAATAAAACCTGCAAAAACGTTTAAATATTTAAAATTATCACTTGGCTTTCTAATTAATTTTAACTTATTTATTTCTCTCAGCTTGTGGCTTATCCACGAGATTCAAATTCTGCATTTCGACAAACATACGTATACTACTTGTAGTTAGTACTTAGCTCTAAAATGTTCTACTCATTAGCCCTATATTTCCAACAATGAAACTGAACATTCTAGATGTCTTTAAATCCAAATTTCCTGGTCGACCTGCGGCAACTTTTAACGATTCTAACCATCGATCAACTACAACACTAGATGTGTAACTCTGGTATTGAGCTCGATACAAAAGCGAACAATATTTATTGTATTGTATTATATTGTTTTATTATATGTACTATTTTGAGTCAAAGGGACTCAAAGGGTTATTTATTTTCATACATTTAAAACTTTTTTTTATAGAAAGCGCGACATCTGGTGCCGAGCCACCCATGAGGTGTTTAACAACGCCCATGAACATTCGGTCGTATATGGGGGTTGCGAATGCCATGCTGGCCTGACAGGTGCCTTGTGCCTTATTCACGCCTCTCTTGAATGACCCGAGACTCTACTTGGGGGGAAATATATGGACAGGGAGAGCGTTTCAGGGTTTACCGGTTATGTAGAGGAAAGATCTGCAGAATCGGTTAGAATAAATTTAAATCAAACTATACAAATATAAATTACAAGAGAAACATGAAAAATAAAAAAGCACGTATGAGAAACGTAATTTTAGGTGAAAAAATACTCTTTGATAAACTAAAACCGGGGCTGGAGAAAACGGTCACGTGTGAATACAAGACGAGTCGTCCCATTTTATCTGTACCGATATTTAAGCCGCTTTACCGAATCTAGTGTTTGTGGTTGATCGGTGCGACTCACTGCGGGCCAGCCGTTGCTAACTTCTAAACGTGTGGTTAAACTTCCAGGGGGTATTAGTCACGCGGTTTTAAGTAATTCCGCTAGTCGGGGAAACTCGTTTTAGGGATTATCACTGAAAGAATAATGAACTAGCTATAGAGTTAACTCTAAAATGCTATCAGGAACTTGAATGAGCTCGTGCAACCGTTTAGAAATTTAAAGAGTGTTGGGATCAAACAAGTATTATGTACTAGCGTACTAGAGAACTCACTCGGCCAACTAACATGTTCCAACGAGCTGCGGTTCACGGTCCTCAAGTCTCTTAGTCGAGCGCGAGAGGTCGCAGCGCGCAGTCGTCGCCTGCCTGCTGCGATCGCGCCTCGTCTAATTTAAACGAATACATTTACACATCTTCGTCCGTGTGCTCACGTAAACGTTAATGATATGTAGCTACTAGCTAGTCGAAGGTGCTATGGCGAATCTGGAGATGAAGTGTTAGAATGAAAAGACAATATGCACACCGACGCAGGAGTGCGATCGTTCTTCCTACCCCTTGCCTCTCTCCCGCACGCTTCCCGCCCCGCGCGAGCCCCCCACACCGGCCGCCAGACCACAGCCAGACCGTCTCTCACCCACAAGATTCCCGCCCCGAGTGCGCTCCACTCTTCCGCTCGACTCTGTCGCACTCTGCGCTCCGCCTCCCCGCTACCTTACCCAATCCCTCAGCCGCTGGGACACCTCTTCTCTGTATATTTCTACGGAGCGATAACTCTAATATAATACTTATCTACGATACAGAATAGAATTTGAAACTCTTTGTTGCACACAATGGAAAGAAGAAGACGAACATAACAAGAAACAATAAATACAGGAGTGTGCAAAGAAAGACGGACTTAGCAAACAAACAAACAAATAAACAAATATCTTTATTGATTTTTTACAAATATAAATAAGAATAATGAATAAAGCAATAGTAAATTTGGGTATGATAGTCACAGTTATCATGTACCTACGTGTGTACGTCAGGTGAAGAGTGGAAGAGGCATCAGAGGTGTGTCAGGATCGTGGCACGTGGATATACCGTGGTCTCTGCCTACCCCACTGGAAAACAGGTGTGACGCTATGAATGTATGTATGTTTGGATATGTATATTCTCAGTTTCAGAAGGTTTTTTGGAAAATGACACGGTTGGCTACATCACCTGCAACATCCGTGATGTCAGCCCATAACACGGGGTAAACTAGGTCCCATGTCAGTGCTTCCCTTTATTTCATGTCGGCTACAATGAACTGGATGGAAAACACCAACTATTTACATAGCCGTTTCGACCGACGTTTCATTGAGTGCGGTGGTGACAACCCGGGCGGGATAAACCCTACCACCTAGTAAGGTAAGAAGGGAAGGGACCTGCAGTTTTACATGGAATCCGAACCACGGTCATTTTCCCAACGGTCGAGCGGTCACCCATCCAAGTACTGACCGCACTCAGGTGTGCTTAACAACAGTCGACCGGCCACACCACTGAGCTACCGAGGCTGACAGAGGTATCTTCGTATTCACCCTTCATTCATTTAACATTCTTAAAGAACTATTACATATCACACACGCTGAATACCGACAATCGGGGTAAGCAGAGTAATCGGTGTTGTGCTGCAAGAACTCTCGAAAATTACAGCACAACACCGACCACAACGTTTCGCAAACTAAACTAAATATCGAGATTTCAGCCCATATGCTGACAGATCTGAGTGTGTTCCGATGTTAGGAGCGAGAAATAAATGAAAATGATGTAGCGATAATTTCCCCCCGAGACTCATCCGGCGAAACCTGAGCACTGCATTCCGTATTCTGTGATTCGGTCTCACAAAAACTTGTCAGAAAGAAAATTAATGACATTTACGTTACGATTAGTGGGGTCTGTCAGTGCCGCGGACCGGACTGACTCAGCGGAAAGAGCCATTATACAACCGCCCTTCTAAAGGAATCGAGAAACGCTTTCGCATCTTTTTCCAGAATTTACTACAATGACTAACGCCTTTGTAATGCTATCCGGTAGGGTTGCACAGGAAATGTATCTATGTATGTATATATTCTTTATTGAACACAAATGTATACAAATTAGGCACAATAGGCGAGCTTAATGCCGTGAGGCATTCTATTGTAACTGAACTTTGGGATGTGGGAGAAGGTTAAGCAGGCGAAGAAGAATAGCTTGTGGCAATGTATTACGCAATAGAGCAATATGATAAACTACAATCGAATACTTCACAAATACTTTAAAACGCATACTTAGGTGTGTATTTTTTTTTGTATAGACAGCCGGCGCGTGTGTCTGCCCAACACTTCAACGGAAGATCAGAGACAGCCAATAACACCATTCCTCGCGAAACCACGCTCAGAGAGGCGCCATGCCGGCTATGAGGCGGAAAAAAAAGGTTGTCGTTTAATTTATTGACACGCCTTTTGAAGAATCCCAGATTATAGGTGGTGGGGAACACACTGACCGGAAAACCGTTCCATATTTTCGCCGTTCGACACAGGAACGATTTCGAAAAACGATGTGTTCTTAGAAGTTGAGTGCCAACAACATATGGATGTTCCGAGCGAGTTCGGCGGATGTGGCGAGACGGATGGGGGCAGGAGGAATATAATATACTTAAATATTATGTACATTAATCGATGGTGCTGTTGTTCAACACCATGAACTGAATGACAAAAGAGAGAGAGAAGAGGACACAGGTGCGTTACTTTCGGTGGATATTATTTCAATGAGATATTGCGATACTGCGTTAATGCGTTACGCGTTCTTTCCACACAGCTGCGTTTTTATCGTCCGATACTTCACTACTCCTACCAGCGTTATTAACGCAGCTGTGTGCAAGATTGTATGCATCCTAATACAAAATGTACTAAGAACTAATAAATCAATATCGCAATAACGCAATAACGCTGCGTTCCGTCGATATTATAGCAGCAGTGTGTAAGATCGCATGCGTCTACATACACACTGAAAACAGATATCGCAATAACATATTGCCATAATATCGACCGTTGTAACGCACCTATGTGGGAGCCTTCTGCAGCGCAGTTTGCCTGCCCTCTCCCTCGCCCCGGGGGGCACAATATCTCCAAGTTTGACTGGTTGAATGCGCAGTAAGGTATGTAGTTTATTATTATTCCTTTATTAACACATTTTCTTTGTAAAACAATTTTACATTTTTCTATGAACTAAAAATTACAATCTAAAATTGGTGTAAAAACAAATGGAGTTTTCACCACCGGCGGCGGGGCGGGGCGAACCCAAGCTACCGATGGTCGGGCCCTAGGTAGAGAAACCTCCGGACGGTGCGTGCAGTGTCGAGCAGGGCTGCCTTCTGGATCTGGCCCTTGACCCAGCCACTCAGCGAGAGCCTCTCAAGGTGGTTGTCGAGGCTCTTCGCTATCAGCCCATGCGCCTATTATTAGGTATTATTATTTTAAAATTGGTTCGATTCATATAAAATATAAACTGTACTCGGAACTGAACTAGAGACCCTGTTCCATTTGAAAAAGGGATCATTTGAAAGTACTCTTAAGTATGTATGTCTAATAACAAGTTTCTTTTTTTTTTTTTTCTTTTTTTTCTGAAAACGGCTTTGAAACCGCAATAAAGAAGAGAAACATCACTTAGTTAGGGAATAGTCCGCCTTTGCAACTCATGTAAATTTTATATTATGCTTGTTTGAAAATTATTTTTGGAGCAATAAAGTATATTTTCTCTTCTTTCTACTTTGGCAGGTTTTTGTAAGGACGCTGACATTCATACCATCTTACCAATTATACCATGTTTCTGCCAAAAAGAATCATAGATGCCTAGAAGAGCTCCGATTCGATCCGATTTTGTATAGAGAGCCTAGTACATAGCACTAAACATAATTACGGTTATCAGAGGAACATTTAATTTATTTAACAGATACCAAGAAGCACACAGAACCAGAGCAGAGAGTCAATAGAGTGAAGGAGGATGACCAAAGCAAAGGTATCACTTGCAGAAATCACATAAGGATTAAACCGGAGCTTATCTCCAACGTTGGAGAGTACGTGACTCGGCTACCGCGAAATCCGAGAGCTAAATCTATATTTGCAGACACAGAGGGACCACTCTACTTAGAGAAATAATGTATTTCGGAGGAACAACGACCGTAATGCTCCAAGTTCGCTAGAACAACAAATACCCCGAGAGTTGGGTCTAAAAGCATGTCTCGTCTTTTATCCTTGGGACCGTTTGACCTTGTGGTTTTTTTTATTTTTATTTGTAAACCCTCTATATATGAATAGTTTGGAACAAAGGAACTATTATGCACGTACATTATTATAACTACCGAAAAGGCACCGATAAAGATTTCAGATACAAGGGCATTTTTCTTATTTGTATATTTTGTACAGAGTTCCACAGGGCAGTGGACTAGGGCTGTTACTTTTCGCATTCAGGTAATTTCTCACTTCTTTCATGCACAATGTCACATCTGTTTTCTAATGGGTTAGGCAGATACAACTGATTTCAACGTGCCACGATCCTGACACACCTCTGCCGTCACTTCTACTCTTATAACATTCTTCATATTATATGCTCGCAGGTTACGGGTACTACGAGGTCCATTCTTTTTGAGCACATTTTCTGACTTCTTTTCACGTCAGTTCACTTTATTCTTTATTCTTTATTCATCATTCATAGACAGCACACTGTACTCGGATTCGTCGTATTTTAACATTAAACATTTTATCTATGCCAGTTCGATTATCTCAGCGACGAATTACTGGCGAGAAACTTCGATGTATGTTTTTTTTACGTCCACTTAATCTACGTTTACTAAAATGTTTACCACTGCCTACACAGTACGTGTTATCATTATTCTCTCTTTACAAGTAAGTATGTATACAAGCAGTTCTGTGTACGATCAACATCAAACACGATTCATGGTAAATGCAAAAAATTATGTTCTTTTCCTTATGCGTATACCATTCTTAAATGATATTCGTATCACATGTTCATATTATAACATGTCACTTTATTGTATTCATTGCTCCAAACGTGAGTTTCGAACCTGGTGATCTCTGGCATCTGACGCCTGTGACCTGTGCCACCCTCCAATCTTTCACTGCTCTGTCCCGTTTGAACGTAGTTCTTTATCGCTGTCGTAACATCACCGCGCGATAACCGAGTACGGAGCTCATTCAATTTCTCGTTCCCTTCCAACGTACTCCGTGGACGACGAACTTAAGCGCTGCGAGGTGGGGCCGGGGCACGTCTCACCTTAAGGAACTTAAGGCTATTCCCGGAGGTTTAGAATTGGTTTTGGATTTTAAACTTTATAACATTATCGATGTTATATTTAAATAAATGTTTATAAACTGCATCTATAACAACATGATACATACCATTACACACGCTGCATTCCGCACAATCAGAGTAAGCAGAGTAATCGGTGTTTGGCTGCAAGAACAAATTACCTACAGGCAGGCAAGACTGGTAGAGAATGCCTTAGGCTTTAAGTGTCCGCCTTTCGTCTCTTCTTTTTTCGCAAAAGAGTACATTTTCATTTAATTTCAACTTTAAAATTCCACTGCCAGCTAGATCTTCCAAAAGCAGTCTTCTTAAAGCACCTCTGTCAATCCGGGTGACTGTATAAGTTAGAGTTTGCGGTAGTTCTTCCGCCGGATCGGAACCGTCCCGGCGGTGAATTATTGTTGAAGATAACGAGAACTTTGAGGTATTATTCTTTGGCATTCTTTTTGTGGAGCGCCGCGGGCGGCATGGTAGGAGAAAACACAAGTTTAGGTAAAAGTAGAGGCTATGTCTCTGAAACGACTGGTGCCCGATTTCACTACCTCCCTTGAAGTTTCGTCTAGCAGCCAAGTATCTGTCGGTTAAAGAGATATTTCTCGCATCTCGCATCTAAGGGCGCATCTCTCCCTGGCAGGTACTTATAAATAACAGTCCCGCTGCATCTCTCCCCGTGTATGTCGTAAAGGCGACTGAGGGAAAAGGACCAGTTTCCGTGCTAAAGGGCGACAGGATAGCCACCTCTCATCTTGGCACGGTTTTTCCACCGAGTCACCTAGCAGCTGGTGGGTCTTCGTGCCTTACTTGCTGCTTGATAGTTAGCATGTCTGAATATTTTGCGAACCTTGGCGGTCGGTGTTGTGCTGTAATTTACCAAGAGTTCTTGCAGCACAACGCCGCACACTGTGTCGCGCAGTATGGGAAGCTTGGTCATAAGTAAAAATGCCGAAAGTGGTTCTACAACGTCGCAACCTAATTAGGAGTGGGGACTAGTAACCGCTCCACCCCCCTTCAGTCATTGGACGCGTTAGGATGCACTAGCATTTGTGTATTTGACAGTTGAAAATTGCCTTCTCGGCGATGCGTACGTTTTAAAGAAAAGTTCATGATTTCGTTTGAGGTGTATCGTTGTTCGTATTCCATCTTTTTTAATTCTGCAAAATGGAGGATAATCTGGAAGGTACGTACATCATTGTAAATATATTTTTGTTTAAATATAAGCATGTAATGTTTTATTAATATATTTTAAAAGGTAACCTTTAAAAATGTTGTATTTTCTGAATTATCAAAGCATTTAGTACGTGTTTCCAGCGTTTTCCACGTAAAACATAAATAAGGCATAATTGGCACACTAATGCAGGTGTCATATCACCAAAAAAAGTTTGCGCAAATTTGCGCATTTGAAAAAAAAAGTTAAAAATGTGACCTAGGTAACAGTGCGAGTTTTTTAAAATTATAATTACTATTAGGTCTTTCAAAATTAGTTAATAGTACGCTAAGGGGGGGTTCTGTATCATATAGGGAGTAAAACCAATATAATTTTTTTTTGACCTTGGGCTTTTTTTTATGTAAAATATTTTTTTATGTATTTGAATGAAAAAATAGGTGTTTGATTTTTATAGCCTAACCGATTCAGTTTCATAACAGTAACAAAAAAGTCTTCATTACCATTATGATGTAACACCTGTAAGTTGGTAAAAAAAAATCAAATTCTTTCTATTCCATACTAATAAAACAAAAATTGTGGTTTTTCACTATTTCTGAAAGAAAGAGATCTATGTGCTGGAAGACTTTTTTGTTCCTGGCATGAAACTGAAACGATTAAGAAAATTTTTTTTTTCATTTTCTAAATTAGAAAACCCAAATTATCACCAAGTTGACGTGGTGGTACGAAACTCTCGGTGCGTGAGTCCGACTCGCACTCGACCGGTTTTTGTTTTTTTTTTCAGATCCTGCAGAAGGTACGCGGATCGAAATATGTTTTAAGGATCCAGCAAAAAATTAGACACAAAGTAAGCAGAGTAAACGGCGCGCCGTTTACTCTGCTTACCCCGATTCTCAGTATACAGCGTGTGGTATGTATGTTTGTAGACAGGGTTCACTAGCGGCAAAATTTTTAGCCAAATGGGGTGAGGAGGTTTTTAAACTTTTTTTTTTTTCATTAGCCCATTCAAGAATCCATCCATCCATGAATTAAAGAAAAGCTTTTAATAAATCTTTGAAAATTGTACTATTACGCGCTATAATTGGAACTGTATTTATTGCAGAATGCCATATTTTCCAGTTACCTTGTGCCTAACACTTGTGTCTACCTCACGTTGTTATTCTTTACACGTTGTAGGTATTTCTTTATTCTTTACGGAGTGAAAGATAAAATTACCCACACACATAATGCTCTTCTTCGATAACCCAAAGGTTGTCTGGAGGAGAACGCCTACGGTGTTAACCTGTACATTTTGCAAATAATTTTTCGAGTGCAATGAATATATTTTGATTTGATTTGATTCTTCAAAATTTCGAAGTAACTTTTGGTTTGGTTTTCGGCCAGTGTTCAGCTTCCGGAGAATTATCGGGACGATGAGTATCCATATAGTTTCCAAAAATTAACCCGATCCCTAATCGAAAACGTCATGCGATTCTGGTAAGCCGTTTTTAAGTTAAACCTTAACAAACGAACATAATATAGACGTTGTTTTCCGAACACTGTAAAATTCATAATCAACGGAATAATTCTATGGAGGGGAGTAAATTGGGCATAAGTCAAAAAATGTGATTTTTCAGAATAGCTGTTTTAAGGTAGTTTTGTGCACCTTTAGGCAGATACGAGAGATATTCGTATGAAATTTAGAACATAGATGTATAAAAATATTTCTCACAACTACGTGTCGACATATCCAAACAATTTCCACGTTTTCCCCATTTTCCAGGACTTATGCCTATACTACTGCCCAATAAAAATATTTTATCATATAAATTTGTTGATCCTATGGCCTTAGGTAAGTTATGCCCTTAATATCACCCACGTTAAGTTAACTTTTCTATAGAAATTTGTCGGTAGTAATGGCATAAGTATATTTATGTCCTTCATATCGAACAAAAATAAATTCCCGAGTAAAAAAAAATTGCGGTTGTAACGACTTAAATATAATTTATGCCCTTATTATCATCCAAAACGAAATCGACCCATTAAAATATTTAAGGTCATAATGCCATAAGTATAACTTATGCCCATAATATCTCTCCAAATTTTCATAATCTCAATATAAATTTCCAGTCATAACTTAATAAGCAAACTCATAATGTATTAACATTTTAGAAAAATATTAAAACAGGCTTAAAATAAAACGACGTGAGGGCCGACCAATGTAATTTTTATTTTCCCCATGAAAATGTTCAACACAATAATAATTTACATACTATTATTTAAACCGACACCTCTATATTTCGCCATTTTCACTATTGAACTTAATCTTCTTCGCTATCAATTAAGTCAGGGTCTTGATCCTGGAGGTTCGGTCTCGTTGGTAAGTTTTATATAGAAGTTGTGAAAAACTGGAGGAATTAATAGAAGAAGTTCCATTAGGTAATTTTTTTTCTCTACAGATATCGGGTTTCCTGCATCATCGTAATGGCGAAGACCTGTCAGTGATTGCATTCCGCGTCTTCCCTGGCGTTTAGATTTATAACTTTAAAAAAACTTGATGCAATTCAGTTTTATAAAACAGAGACATCTTGGTGATTCTGATTGGTACTGCAGCTATTTAAAATCGTGCCACTTGAATGGTTCATGTTCGACATTTTGTTTCCCTGCAACCAGCTGGTTGGAAAGCAGTTCTGAAAAAGGATAAAAATCGTGGCGTCCCATTTCATGTACCTCAAATGGTATCTTTTTTCCTGTTGACCGTATTAGCTGGAACCAATCATTAGGATGGTAAATAGGAATTTTCCTTTTTTTCTGTTTTTTTATTTTATTAGAGCATGGTCTACATCACATTCCATATGAGTGTGGCCTGGAATAAGGAATTTGTGATTTATTAATTTTAAGTGAGTCGACTGTTCAATAACTTTAAGGAACATAGCAGCAACGTGTGAATTCTTGTTCTGCCCGCCGCACTTATCTGAATAAAATGTAACCTGTGTGACAGTGGGCACAACTTTGTCCAGCAAAAAGTGGTATAAACAACTTGCAATTTCGTTTGCTCCGCGTCCAGCAACGGCTTCGTGGCACATGTAATTTACTGATTTACCAGTGGCTCCATCATGTATTGTTAAATTGAATGTCCAAAGTTGGAGCTTGTAAAAAACAACAGATGATACTAGAAAGGGTGTGGGAAGGCACTGCTGCAAGTCTAAAGTGTAGGTTTTATACTGTTATTGTTTTTGGCTTCTTCTTTATCATAACGTTTCATAATGTATGCGTTATCTGCATTTTCAAGGTGCTGATCTTTTTGAGATTTGATCGCAATCATTTCAACTTCATTTCTAGAGCCTTCTGCTATTTTCAGTTTCATGTCTAAGGTATCACAATGATGGTATATATCTTGTTGAGGTTTTTTAAAAGATAGCTTCAGAGAATGAAACATTATTTCGTAAATTCTTCTCGATACTGGAGCTTCTACATTTTCGCGATACAAATAATACATTATTCGCAGATTAAGGTGAGATGGCAAGTACTTTTATACTGATAATACATTATTCACAATTACAAATAATACATTATTCGCAGATTAAGGTGAGATGGCAAGTACTTTTATACTGATGATGGAAAATTATGTGTAAGTATGTGTAACATCGGCATTTTGTTCAAGCATAGGCGTAAGTCAAGCAATGGTGTCACGTGGATGCATATTTCAGGTAGTGAATAAGGGCATAAGTCACACAAGTAAGTGACATATGCCCTTAGAGTCAGTTCAAGCTAGATCTTTATGGTAAGTAAAATAGGCATAAATAGAGATGCGACCTTACTATCGTTCTGAGTTGATGAATTTTACATTACATGCCCTTTGGATTTACCACTTAGAAATGGAATTGACTTATGTCTCTTATACTGTTCGAAAGCTCGTTTTTTTCTCTTTTTTTCTGCATATATAAGTCAAAATCGTGATTTTTTGACATACGCCCTTCTTACTCCCCTCCATAGAATTTAAGAAACCCCTTGATCGTAGAGGCACAGGGCATTAGGTGAACCCCTGATGGAAGAATGCAAAATACTGACTACATTTTTCCAAGCATTTCTAGCCCTCAGAAGCTAGAGATTGTTTGGAGAATTGTGTGTTAGGTACTATGGGGCGGGTATAGTAGCAAACTCCTTCATATGTTTAATTTGGGAATTACCTAAACTAAAAACCGGCCAAGTGCGAGTCGAACTCGCGCACCGAGGGTTCCGTATCGCCATGTCATGGTTAGCGCCACTTACGCCATTTATGGCGTGTTTTATGAAATGCTACATATTAGTTAAAATTCATGATTAGTTAAAATGCTTCATACTCTTATCGCTAGATGGCGCGCATACACTTTTTAGATTCTTATATGAGGATCCGCGTGAATTTTTTCTTATTTTTAACCCCCGACGAAAAAAACGGAGGGGTGTTATAAGTTTGACGTGTGTGTGTGTGTGTGTGTGTGTGTGTGTGTGTGTCTGTCTGTGGCATCGTAGCTCCCAAACGGATGGACCGATTTGGATGCGGTTTTTTTTATTAGGAAGCTTGTTTAATCGGGATGGTTCTTAGCTATGTTTGTAATCAAGTAATCAAGTAATTAAGTAATAAAACAATTAATTATCTTAAAAAGTGGACGGATTTTCATGCGGTTTTTTTAAAAAAGCTTGAAATAAAAGTTAAATTACAAATTTAAAAAACCCCCGACCCTTAAAAAGTCAAAAATAATTTCCGTTTACTTACTTAAAGGAGTCGGGGGACCGCTAAGTAAATAAAATATAAAAACTCAGAGCTGCGCGGGAATTTACTTAGCCGTCTCCCGACTCCTTTAAGTAAGTAAACGGAAATTATTTTTGACTTTTTAAGGGTCGGGGGTTTTTTATTATTATTTGTTGTTATATCGGCCATAATAACACACATTCTGTGAAAATTTCAACTAGCTTCAAGTGATACAGCCCTCGGACAAACGGACAGACAGACAGATAGACGGCGTAGGCTTAGTAATAGATTCCCGTACGACGGATACGGAACCCTAAAAAGGAGGCTTCCAAATGTGTCCGTCTGTAAGTCAAACTGAAAAAGGTGGCTCAAAATGGTTCCGCCGCAGTCCCAAAAGTGCGCCAGCGAACAATTACCTCCTCAAAGTTTTCGCAATAACTTCGTTCTGAACAATCATTGTGTTAGATCATTAATAAATGTTAGGAAGTTGTGCGCGTGCGTTTGACGATAAAAGCTCGCGGCAACTTCCCTCATTTCTCTACCCCTAATTGCTGTGGCCTAAAAATTGCGAGTCTGAATCGCATTGAAGTGTAGTGCGAGAGCGCTGTGGTCTGAAAAGAAGATATAGTTGGATAAGGATTTAGAAAGAAATGCTTCGGTGGTTCGGTCATGTTAGCTGAATGGATGATAGGAGACTAACGAAAGAAATTTATGGAGCAAATGTGAGTGAATGAGTAGGGAAAGGTCGACCTAGACCTAGGTCGCACGTACCTAAACCAGATTGAGCATGACGTGCTCAAAAAATCTGTTAAGTGCGAGTTTTACTCGCGCACGGAGGTTTCCGTATCTATCCGCTATTATCCGCCTATCTTTTGTCTTTCGACATTGCAATGTATAAAAGCCTGTGGCGTCATCTATTATTCAATACTGTCAATAATCAATTTTTTAGACGTTTGTTGTATGGGAGCCCCCCTTCATTTTTAATATTTTCTTATTTTTCTTGTTTGTTTTTATATCCGCCATAGTAACACATATTCTTTGAAAGTTTCAACCTGCTACCTATTACGGTTCAAGAGATACAGCCCTCGGACAGACGGACGGACGGCGGCATGCTTAGTAAATTAAGCTTCCGTACGGGATACGGAAACCTAAAAAAGAGTCAAGTGACAAGACATTATGGGAGTGGAAGAGGCGGCAGAAGTGTGTCGGGATCGTGGCAAGTGAAGATCCGTTATCTCTGCCTACCCCACCGGGAAACAGGCGTGACGCTATGTATGTATGTACACCCAAATTCACTTCGTGTCACTTCAGTGCATTCATTGTTGCAAACGTGAGTTTCGAACATCCGTGTGTCTTGTGCGTCGGACTGCTAATATTTCCCCTTACATGTCGATAAAGACAAGATGCCGTGATAAAGGGCGGCAGGCTTGCCACCTGTCACCTTTGCACGGTAATTATATCGAGTCACTTGGAATCTTACTTTCTGCTTCAAACTCAAACTCAAACTCAAATTTCATTTATTAATTTTCACACTTTTACACAACAACAGATTGTCCCTATTTTATACATAACAGACTTTGCAATAATTGTTCTGTGTTGTGTGCAAACACCATCTCCCAAACTGGCCTAACCGGCTGTATCATGAGAGACGGTGGGTGCATACAATACCAATATTACAGTGTTATATATATAACACTTTGTGTAACACCACATGTAACACATTAAAACGTGAGAGAATTATTAAATATTAGAGAAATTTTGCGGGTATCTAAAAAAAATAAATATAAAACAGAAAAACCAAAATAATTTACCACCTAATAAGGAGTGTAAATGTGCTTGATTGAGTTCTGAGTGCGATTGTGTCTCTGTGAGTGTGTGTGTGTGTGAGTGTGAAATTTAGTTAAATTGACTGCAGTCAAAGAATGTACATAAGACTCGCAGATAGGCAGGCACGACTCTCCTAAGTTTTAATAAAACTTTGACCCTTTAATAATTTGGTTAAGAAGTGACACGTTGGGTAAGTTTATTATTTAATCATTTAATTTCATATCGTCCTACCGCATTATCGTAAGCATGCTTTCTACTTCTTCGTATTCCATCGCAAGTAGTAGTGACTTTATAACTTTCTTGCATGTGGGGAAACTTAATTTTCTTATGTTTCTAATCCTATCTACTTTATTGTAGAGGAACGGGCCGAGGATGCTTGATAGTTTATTTATCTTGATTTATTTATCACTAGCTTTTGCCCGCGGCTTCGCTCGCGTGAAATTCGTATTTTAAAAAAGAAAGTAAGTAAGCCATATCTTATCGTAATCGGAACTGAATTTTATTTAGCCTATCCTGTGTCCCGTATAGGAAAATATGCTTGTACTAAGTTTCAACGAATTAAGAATTATTGAGGAACATACATGCAGACCGCGTGTGGTGGCGTGCCTTGGGAGAGGCCTATGTCCAGCAGTGGACCGATACAGGCTGATGATGATGATGATACATGCATACATACATACAGAAAAAATTTCTAATAATCGTCAATTTAGTTTTAGTATTATAGATAGAGTCTACAAACGCAGTATCTCAAAACAAAGTAACTTACGCCATGACCATCCCTTACAGATTTATTATTAGTATTGATTGATATATTGATGATGTCCTAATGCTAAATTGATAAACATTTTTGGTCGCTATTATGATATTATGATCTCTGCTCTTGCACCACAACACCGGTTACTCCGCTTACCCGGATTGTAGGGATACAGCGTGTGTGGTTTTGCATGTATGCTTTCTTTCCTTACCTTACGAGATGGAATGGTAAACTCGGGTCGGATTGTTAACACCCGCGTGAACGTCTTTGGTCGAAACTGTTATGAAAACTAGCTCGTGTTTTCAGGCCAATACTGTCTATGGATGATGAATATAGAATAAAGGACGCCAGCCCATAAAACCATGGTAAACTAGGTGCCATGTCAGTGCTTCACTTTGGTTGTATAGGAGCCGATCAGTGGAGCCGATACAACTAAAGTGAAGCACTGAACTGGCACCTAGTTCACCATGGTTTTATGGGCTCGCATCCTCGCTTCTATATTCATCTGACCATCCATACACAGTACACTGTACTCGGATTCGTCATATTTTAATATTAAACAATTAGTATTTTACGTCCACTTAGTCTACATTTACAAAACTATTTGCCACTGCCTACACAGTACGAGTCATCATTATTTCTTCCATTATTAGTTATGTACATTGTGAGCCTCGATAGCTCAGTGGTGTAGACAGTCAACTGTCGCTATTGAATGTTAAGCAACGCTGGGTGCGGTCAGTACTTGGATGGGTGACCGCTGACCGTTGGAGGCTGACCGAGGTTCGGATTCCTCGTAAAACTGTAGGTCCCTTCCCTCCTAATGTTACTTGGTGGTAGGGTTTAACCCGCCCGGGTTGGTACCACCGCACTGAATGAAACGTCGGTCTAAACGGCTATATAAATAGTTTGTGTTTTCCGACCAGTTCAGTGTAGCCGGCACGATCAAAGGGGGAAGCACTGACATGGCACCTAGTTCACCCGGTGTTATGGGCTGACATCACGGACGTTGTAGGTGATGTAGCCAACCGTGTCAGTTTCCATAAAAAAAAAAGATGTACACTTGCAGGTCCTTGTACGATAAACATGATTCATGACAAATGCAAAATTATATCACAAAATCAACATTTCTCTTCCATTCATAATATGTTGTAGCCAATTGAAGCAGGCCAGTTTCAACAAACAGCACCCGTTCACGAGCAACACTCCAGGGCCAGCCAGCGCATTCCTCAACCATATTTGGGGGTGAGTGGCGACCCGGACCAAGCGTCGCCGTAAGCAATCACGGGTGTAGTTGTTGGTGATGTAGCCATAACATATGAGTAAAAGAATATGGATTACTTCAGTTTAAATCTCCATGCAGTGTATCCATCACTTCGCCGCGTATATTATGCTAAGGGCGACTCGCTAGTGGGGACCTTTTCCGTTAAAATATTCAGGGCGAGAAGCGTTTCGGCCGCAAGTTAGGGGACAGTTTTAAATTAACATAATTTTGTAGGAAACTCGCCTGTTTACGGGAAGGCTCCTGAAGCGAGCGCCGTGCGAGAATATTTCGGGATGAAAATTACGAAGTAAACACAGTTTTAACGGAAAGTAAGGTTAGACAATTGAGGTGAGTTTGTAAGGTTTGATGAAGAGCTATTGTGATTTAAATTTTTCGAATAAATCAAAATGTAGATATTAATGAGTATTTATGTACAATCTGTTTAGCATTAAATTTAATAAAGTTGTAATTTTCTGTTCAAGATCAAAATTCATAAAGTTGTTAATTTCATAGGTAGAACCTTTTAGAAAGTAGGCAATCTACGCGATCTAATATTATTTTACTAAATACTGCAACCACAAACTGCGACCCATACTTTCCATATACCTTCCATAGAACTAATAAACTCTGGAACGCTCTGCCCTGTCTAAATATTTCCCCCAAAGTACAGTCTCGGGTCCTCCAAGAGGGGATGAATACCCCCTACTATACTACCCAATACTACCTAATAATACAAAAATTATACCAATTCGCCAAATTGCTCAACTTAAATCTCCTTCGACACCGAACTAAAGAAGTCACCATATATATGAAATTTCAACACCCCGTTTTTCAAAGTCCAACTTCCTGTATAAAACGAGGAGCTGAAAGTTTTGATAGATCGAGTGTAGCATCTGACCGCCAGCACGAGTTTCAAACTCGGAAAGTAGTTTCCGAACCCCAAAGCAAGTTATGGAATCAAGGTTAGAAAGGTTTCCCACGAAAACTCCGAAGTCTGTTAAAATTCGGGACTCCAGGTGCCATATTGTTGGACTTTGACAAGGATTCGTTGGGTAAATTTTCAATGTTTAAAGTTAAATTGCTCTGTCTGTAATAAATCTATATAAAATTAAGAAGTAATATAGTCATGAAATTATGAAGACACTAATTGTTTAAACGAATTTTAGTGATATTCTGTGTTACGTAAGGCAACGTATAAGCGACACGCCTTTTTTTTTCGGGTTGGAGTAGTATGGATTGCACTGAAATTGGTGGCTTAAGCGAAAATTCGGTTTAAATTTTTCTATAGCAATAAAAAAATATATATAAATAAACAATTTTAAAAACCCGACTGCTAAACAAGTAAAAGAAATAACAAGGAAAGATCATTAGAAAATGATTTTATCCGTCTATCTGTCTATTCGTATCTAACTACACGGCCGATTACAGCATTTTCTACTGATCTTTCCTTGTTATTTCATAAATTTATTAAGCAGTCTGGTTTTATAAATTTTTATTGTATTTTTTTTAATCGCCCTTTCGAGTTCTTCACAATGATACCCCAGTCAATGAGGTTTGAAGAAAAACTTTTTTCAAAGTTTGACTAGATGGCGCCTCTCGGCCGCCATTTGGAATTTTCACATTGTTTATAGCCTATTTTAAGACGAATAACTGAACGTCTGTTGTAGAAATTTTGTTCATACTGCGTTAGTAGATATTTTCCTAATCTGTGTTCCTACATTTCCGACAGAAACTTTTAGCTTTTTATTTTTATTGAATGTGACATCTGCTGCTTCACCTACAACACCCGTGATGTCAGCCCATAACACCTTGGTGAACCTTGAAGAATAAAACAGAGGTGAGGCTAGCGTCACCTAAAATAGTTAATTGTCACACTCCATGCTTTAGTTTTGTATGTACATAATTAGTACCTATCACTTTCGTGCGAAAAACTTGTGAATAATTTTTGTACGAGACCGGCCTCCTCTTAATTTTTCTCTCGAAGATGTTCTCTCTCTGGCTTTATAATGTGCTAACAACTTACTCTTGGTAATTCCGGCTTACTCAAGTTCGTACTACACGGACTCTTTTACAGTACAAACTGCTAGCCTCTGGAATAATCTGCCCGTGAATTTACGCTCCACTACGTCTATGAATGTTTTTAAGATAAATTTGAAGAATATTTTCCTATCCTTACTGAAATAAATACATTTACATATATTATTATCTTAACTCCCCTCTTCTCTCTCGCTCTCTCTTGTCATTCAGTTGATGGTGTTATACAACATATTATGTAAGTCTATTGTGTACATATATAATATGCGTTATGGTATTTATGTAGTATTCGTTCGTAGTTTATCATATTTCTTTACAGTTTAATACATTGCTGCAAACTATTCTTTTTCGCCTGCATAAACTTCTCCCACATCCCAAAGGTTAGTTAGAATAGAATAACTCACGGCATTAAGCTCGTCTGTTATGCCTAATTTGTATAAATTTGTGTTCAATAAAGAATATAATTATACATATACCTACATACTATCCTTCAGAAATTCTTTGCCCAGAATCAACGTTGGAATGAATGAATCAGGAAACCCGATCTAAAGGAACGCCCGCAACTTTTATCGTCTCGGAAGCCCTGTCGGTCCAGTTCGAATGAGCCTTCCCGAAAACCTCGAGGGGGTTTCGAGTTTCCATCAGATTAGCTCAAGGCCCCTCACGCTACCTGATGCTCCTTCCATCCTCACGCTAATATTATTGCTCGGTCGTAGAGACATCGCAGCCGGAAGTGTCTATTCGTAGGTATACCTGCATGTTTCTCATGTTTTATACAAAAATTACATGCGCCGCCTCAACATCTTCTAGCGACGCATCTTCTGTACATTAACCCTGATTATTTTTTTTAAACCACCAAAACATTCACTTTGATAGTTCCTAGTTAATCTATCCTAGATAATCTCTGTTTGGCAAATAGGACAAGACGCTATATCCTCATACCTGCGAATAGCACTGTCCCGCCTAGTAGGTCTATTCGGAGGGAATCAAATAGGACACTCCCAGTTCTTAGTTAATAATCTCTGTTTGGCATACCTACGAGTTCTTAGTTAATAATCTCTGTATGGCATACCTACGAATAGCCCTGTCCATCGAAGCCACTAAATGTTGCGGTTGGTATTTTGTGTTCAGTGTCTAACTTATTTAGATGGAAAGAAATGGAATATAACAGAACGGAATATAACGTTTACTTGCTCGGAGTCTAGCTTCTCGCAAGGCTGCCGGTCTAGTTAGAATGAGCCTTTCCGAAAACCTCGAGGGCGTTTCGAGTTTCCATCAGATTAGCTCAAGGCCCTCACGCTACCTGATGCTCCTTCGATCCTCACGCTAATATTATTGCTCGGTCGTAGAGACATCGAAGTCACTAAATGTTGCGGTTGGTATTTTGTGTTCAGTGTCGAACTTATTTAGATGGAAAGAAATGGAATATAACAGAACGGATTATAAGGTTTTTTTTTTTTTTTTTTTATTGACAGCGCGACATATGGCGCCGAGCCACCCATAAGGTGTCTAACGACGCCCATGGACATTCGGTCGTATGCGGGGGTTGCGAATGCCATGCCGGTCTGACAGGTGCCCATTCACGCCCCTCTTGAAGGACCCGAGACTGTACTTGGGGGGAAATATATGGGCAGGGAGAGCGTTCCAGAGTTTACCGGTTCTGTAGAGGAAAGATCTGCAGAATCGATTGGTACGCATCCGCGGTAAGTCCAGCGTGTAGGGATGCAATCGCTGCCCAGTGCGCGTGGTGCGAAGGTGGAAAGGGGACGGCGGGATCGCATTAAACAGCTCCTCCGAGCACTCCCCATGGAATAAGCGATAGAACACACTTAGGGAGCCGACATCCCTACGGTGTTGCAGTGGTTCTAGATCGCAGGACACTTCGGGGTCACCCACTAGTCGCACGGTTCGACGCTGGATTGAGTCTAGAGGCGCAAGCTGGTATTTGGCAGAGCCATCCCACAGGTGCGAGCAGTACTCCAAGCAGGACCTGATCTGCGATTTATACAGAATCAGCTTTTGGTCCGGCGTGAAGTACCGTCGCACCTTATTGAGTACGCCCAGCTTTTTAGAAGCCAGCTTGGCCTTCCCCTCGATATGGCGACGAAAGTTCAGGTCGTGCGACAGTTCGACTCCAAGGACCCCGAGGTGTTCGGTTAATATAAGCGACGTGCCTTGGAATGAAGGAGCCGGTGTGAACGCCGCTCTCTTCGCACTGAACGCGCAAACTTGTGTCTTGGAAGCGTTGAACTCGACCAAATTACTACGGCCCCATTCGGAAATAGAGCCGAGTTCGAGTAGATTCGAGCTCAGACACAAGTCTTCGCCTCTTCTCATCCACAACATCCCGACTGGCTGAAGGGTGACTGGTGTAGGATCCGTGTGCCGTACTGTCATCTGCATAACAATGTATGTTGCCCAGAGACAGCATATCATTGATATGCAGAAGAAACAGCGTGGGTGACAACACAGATCCTTGTGGTACACCGGCGTTCACTGACATGGCGTCCGACGAGCAACCGTCCACTAGGACCTGAATGCTACGCCCATGTAGGAAGTCGGCGACCCAGTCACAGAGGCCAGAAGGAAGTCCGTAAGCCGGCAATTTACTCAAGAGCGACTTGTGCCGAACCCGGTCAAATGCCTTGGCAATATCAAGGCCAATTGCCAAGGATTCACCATGACCTTCAAGCAATTCCCCCCAAAGGTGTGTGACGTACGCTAGGAGATCACCAGCAGATCGTTTTGGCCGGAAGCCGTATTGCCGATCGCTGATGAGGTCATTCGTCTCTAGGTACTTCATGAGCTGCGCATTTATAATGCGCTCCATCACCTTACATAGAAGGGAGGTAATCGCTATAGGTCGGTAGTTTGACGGGTTTGAACGGTCACCCTTTTTGGGGACCGCTTGCACAAACGCCGATTTCCAGGCCGCCGGCACACAGCCATTGGAGTAGGAGAGACGGAATAGGCGCGTCTTACACCACGTTTACTTGCTCGGAGCCTAGCTTCTAGCAAGGCTGCCGGTCTAGTTCGAATGAGCTTCCCGAAAACCTCGAGGGCGTTTCGAGTTTCCATCAGATTAGCTCAAGGCCCCTCATGCTACCTGACGCTCCTTCGATCCTCGCGCTATGAATGAAATTCATAGAATTCAAAGAATTCAACTGATGGTCTAGATTCTCTAAGCGACATACAATTTGTAGGTTCACTCATTCTGTTCTACAGGTAGCATTCCTTGCCATTCATCTCCGTAGCACTCGCCGCAAAGAAACTGAACTCCCTTTTGTTATTGACATTGGGCTTTTGAGAGCACATCTTTTCTCAAAATCGTTCCTCTGTCGCACCTCTTGGGCGTGAAATTGTCTACCGTAGAGTGTTTTCCGATACTTTCAACGGCGGAGTCTTCAAACGTCGTATTAACGTTTCATCGTGATATTTTATTATAACAGCTTACTCGCGGTTTGTTTTTTGCGTGTCCGCCATGTTCCGCGTCGTATTGACGAGCAGGCTAGCGCCCCTTAAGTCCGCAAATCTGCTGGTATGGTGTCTCACTGAGCGTGGTTTCTCGAGGTGAGGAGTATTGGCTGTTTCGAGTACCTCTTCCGGCCACCTCGGAAAAGCCACCCATACTGGTTTTCATAAAAAAAAAATACATACATAGCGTCACGCCTGTTTCCCAGTGGGGTAGGCAGAGATAACGGATCTCCATGTGCCACGATCCTGACACACCTCTGCCGCCTCTTCCACTCTCATAATGTTCTTCATGCATACTCGTCGGTTACGGGTACTACGCACTTTACCATTTTTGAGCACATGGTCCAGGTACGTGCGTCTAGGGCGACCCCACCCGACTATTCCACTCACATTTGCTTCATAAAATTCTTTCGTTAATCTCCTATCATCCATTCTTTCAACATGACCGAACCACCGAAGCATTATTTTCTCAATCCTTGTCACTATATCTTCGCTCTCGCACTACACTATTTCTCAATCTATCTTCAATGATCACTCTATCTTCAATGACCACTGCGTTTGTGCACAACAGGACGTAGGTGAATAGGCACCTGTCAGGCCGGCATGACATTCGCAGCCCCCGCATGCGACCGAATGTCCGTCGGCATCGCTAGACACCTTATGGGTGGCTCGGCGCCACAATATGTCGCGCTTGCAATAAAAAAACAAAAAAAGGTGGGTCGGAACGATCATGGGTTACACCACCTGTCAAGATTCAGTTTCAGTTTCAGTTTATTGTGAAAAAAAAAGAAAACATGTTCATTTCATAAAAAAATAAACTAATAGAAATAGACTTATATCTACCACTTATATTACATTTTTTTTGGGTGTTTTCTACGATGTTTGGTTTCGCCCCCCCCCCCCCCCCCCCCCCCCCAAACTAGCCCTAAGTATTTACTATGAGGGGCAGTGCTTCTAATGTTACAATTCATAACGCTACGTCATCGGCGGCCTGAGCTGTGAGCAAAACGTCTCGCGAAGTTAAGTCGCGGGCAAAAACTAGTATTGTATACTTCAACTATGGGTTGCACCTGTCATAAAATTCCAAAAAGGTCTGTCGGGTCGCCAGCGCCACCTGGCTAGAATAATCGTCGGTTAGCAGACGCCATGGCAGATTGTCGCGCGGCAGTCATCCCGTCCTTTCGGAAACTTTCCGCCACTGTGGCGTATTAGCATAATTCTGTTGAAAACTTTCGAGCTCCACTCTTGCGGCATATGGAGTGGCCTTTCTTGCTAGCTGCTCGAGCTCACTCAACCTGTATCGGCCTTTCAAAATTGCATATGATTCGTACTCGTACGTAATGTTCTCATGTAATAATCTCACGAAGTCCGTTTGGCTCTGGTTGTAGTAGTCGGCAGTCGACCGACCGCACCATTGAGCTACCGAGACTGACATGTATGTATTATTAATTAAGTGTGTGTATTGAGATATACTCGATCGATACAACGATCTCCTAAGGAAATTTTTTAGGATTCCGTATCCGTCGTAAGGGCCTTATTATACTAAGCCTAGCTACGCCGTCTGTCTGTCTGTCTGTCTGTCCGAGGCTTGCATCTCTTGAACCGTAATAGGTTGCCCGTTGAAATTTTCACAGAATATGTGTTATTATGACCGATATAACAAATAATAAAAATAAGAAAAAGTAAGAAATTCACGAGGCTCCTCATACAAGAAACTAAAAAGTGTATGCGCACCATCTACCGAAAAGGGTATGAAGCATTTTAACTAATACATAGATGGCGTGAGTGGCGCTGACCATGGCATGGCGATACGGATACCCTCGCTGCGCGAGTTCCACTCGAACTTGGCCGGTTTTTTATTATTTCCATGCGTGTAGGTATCACCCAGTAAAAAGTTTCCGACCAACACACTGAGAGAAGTGCCAGTCTATCTCTCGGCCGCGACCGCCAAGTTCTAAATGGCGTAACTTGTGGTCTGTCTAACCTTGTCGCTTATTCATGCGGGCTAAGTTCTCACGGGTGAGGAGTCGCCCATTTTGTTGAAAAATTGATGTGGCAGACTTGGCGCATACTTTGTAGTCCCGTGCGCGGGCATTTAGGGCGGACCAGTGCCGGACTTGTACTGTTCTTAAGTATAGGCTACTTGACTTTCGCCGCCCGCGCAAAACACAAATAACATAGGATAGGAGTATTACTAAGTCGCTATGGGGACTTAAAACCTTTACCCAAATGATATTTAGCATTTAATAGATCGAAAACTCTATCCACAAGTGACTTGCTTGAGTATTGCGTCCATAATCGCGCACGAACTTGACGGCAAACATACCAAAACCTTGTAATATTATTTAGTGCCTTCGGAAATCTGCCGCCCCCTGAAGTTTGCCGCCTCTAGGCCGCGGCCTATACGGCCTAATGGGAAATCCAGGACTGGGCGGACTATCTATTCTCGGATACATTTTGGTTGAAGGTCTTCGTGCAAACCTGGTCAGACATAGTTTTGCTCGAGATACCTTCAAGAGAGCTTGGACTGACATAAGTGATTCGAATTATGAGAGTGTCTGAATGATTGAACTGATTGTGATATAAAATTTAATGATTTTTCTAAGTCTGACATAGACATAATACAGGCGTATATTATGCGATATGAAATCCAGCTTTGACATATAGGTACATCCGTATATTATTATAACTCTATGAGCTCTAGCATACACACGCATACGTATACGACCGTATACTGTAACTCTATGAGCCCTAGCATGGGCCTATACGTCCGTATATTATAACTCTATGAGCTCTAGCATGGACATATACGCCCGTATATTATAACTCTATGGCCTATAACATGGACACATGCGCCCGTATATTATAACTCTATGAGCTCTAGCATGGACATATACGCCCGTATATTATAACTCTATGAGCTCCAGACTTTACTCTGTTTCTAGACTTGACTGATTAATCGGAATTAGTGGACTGACGATAATGATTGAATTTATGAGTAAACTGACTGATATTATAATTTAGGGTCGTTGCAATGGTGGGATTGATGGAGCTCAGAGAACTGCACTACACGGATAGGGTGATCGCACTGATGTATTTGTAAGAATACGTTATTTTTAAAGTTACTAAAAGCCTATTACTAAGCCTACGCCCCGGCCGTGTCTGTCCGAGGGCTGTATCTTTGGAACCGTAATAGTTACCCTATTGAAGTTTCACAGCGTATGTGTTATTATAATATTACAATACAAACACAATATAATATTAAAATACAAGGATATTACAACAAATAATAAAAAATAGAAAAAGTGAAAAATTTAATTAAATTTATTTTAAAATAAAATTTCCCATACAAGAAATGTGGTACGGAAACCTAGGTGCGCGAGTCCGACTCGCACTTGGGCAGTTTTTATTATTAAACGGTTTTATTTAGCTTGACTCCGTATATTTGTTTGTTTGTTTGTTACTATCTTTGTTTCAAATCTTGCGACAACTTTTACAACTACTTCTACTGAACCGATTTTTATGAAACTTTGCACACACATTGAGTTCTCGTGACAATACAATATTATGATAATTTCAACTTGGTAACGAGGGTCTGATGATGGAGTCAGGAGGTGGACAGTGGAACTCTTCAACCGTTACTAGTAACCCCCTCGAGTTTGGGCTCATATGGTTGGTTTGGACGAGTGTTCCATACTTCTACCAATACACTTGGTGACGAGGGTCTGATGATGGAGTCAGGAGGTGTACAGTGGAACTCTTCAACCGTTACTAGTAACCCCCTCGAGTTTGGGCTCATTTGGTTGGTTTGGACTAGTGTCCCATACTTCTACCAATACACTTGGTGACGAGGGTCTGATGATGGAGTCAGGAGGTGTACAGTGGAACTCTTCAACCGTTACTATTAACCTCCTCGAGTTTGGGCTCATATGGTTGGTTTGGACGAGTGTCCCATACTTCTACCAATACACTTGATGACGAGGGTCTGATGATGGAGTCAGAAGGTGTACAGTGGAACTCTTCAACCGTTACTAGTAACCCCCTCGAGTTTGGGCTCATTTGGTTGGTTTGGACGAGTGTCCCATACTTCTACCAATACATATGGTGACGAGGGTCTGATGATGGAGTCAGGAGGTGTACAGTGGAACTCTTCAACCGTTACTAGTAGCCCCCTCGAGTTTGGGCTCATATGGTTGGTTTGGACGAGTGTCCCATACTCCTACCAATACACTTGGTGACGAGGGTCTGATGATGGAGTCAGGAGGTGTACGGTGGAACTCTTCAACCGTTACTAGTAACCCCCTCGAGTTTGGGGTCATTTGGTTTGTTTGGACGAGTGTCCCATACTTGTCGAACGCAAATGTATGAAACAGACATACCATCTGTTCAAATTGATTTCGAAAGAGACGGCGGACACCTTATCCATCCTAAAGCCATACAGTTTCCAGCAAAGTTTAATTATGGAACAGCTGAGAGACGGATGTTACCAATAATTTTGTCATGGGCCTCCACTGTCCATAAAATGCAGGGCAGTACTGTTGACCATGCTGTCGTGTATTTGGGCTCCAGACTATTTGAGGAGGGTCAAGCGTATATTGCATTGAGTCGCGTAAAGTCTTTAGAAGGGTTATGTATTGAGGAGCTTGATTGTGAGTAATTGACAGGTAAGAAACCGAGTAACAAAGATGCAATGAGAGAGTTGAAAGGATGACGAGTTTACGTAATGAATGATACGAGCCAAAAATCAAACTAAAAACGAGTAAATTAAAAAATAGGTAAAAACACTTTTAAGTTAAACGGTTTTATTAAAAAGAAAACTAGAGAAAACAGCTGTACAAAAAACTAGAAAATAATAAGGACACAAGCCTAGGCCTTCTTAAGATATTACGTCTGGGTAAGAAATCGTGCAATACTAGCGTGCTGTCTTCTCATGTCGGATGCCAAAGGGCACATTGTATCGCTGCGTCAGCGGAATAAGTCATAAATTGAGACTTTTAACAGACTAATATAAAAACCTGGGGCGTATAATATGCGTAATAAATAACATGCGCCCCACGTTTTTATATTAGTCTGTTAAAAGTCTCAATTTATTACTTATTCCGCTGACGCAGCGACACAAAGTGCCCTTTGGCATCCGACATGAGAAGACAGCACGCTAGTATTGCACGATTTCTTACCCAGACGTAATATCTTAAGAAGGCCCAGGCTTGTGTCCTTATTATTTTCTAGTTTTTTGTACAGCTGTTTTTTTTAATAAAATCGTTTAACTTAAAAGTGTTTTTACCTATTTTTTTATTCAAATGAAAATAGAACTGGTGGATTTTTCGACGTACGCAAGTCTAGATTACGTACCTATGGATGAGATTATATTTATTATGAAATTAACAAGATATTAGATCCCGCGCATACTATCGGCTGCTCCTCGGCTAAACTGATTGAGTCAGAGGGGCTAAAGCACATGCTCCGATCAGCCAATATCACCTCCGAGAAGGTAGGTTTACACTTTTCTACAGAGCAGAAGCCGAATTTATTAGCAAATATTCCTTCTTTCAGATAACCTTTTACACACCAATCAAAACTGATTTGAACTGAATGTATTAGGAAATTCGATTTATAGACTTAGGTAGACTTGCCCATTTCTACTGCGGCGGGCTGGATAATCGCACTAGACTTTATAAGTGGTTCTGTTCCAGTTTTCGGTTCGCGCGTGAAAGTTTGTTCCCACCTGCACATAGATTTAGGTATCATGTTAGTTAATTACCTAAGTTGCTTCCACGAAGACACTCGACTAATCGCAGCATATATCACGACGTGAGTCGTTTGTAAGTCTTAGGTGTTCTTAGGGTGACCATATGGTTTGATTTTCTGAAACTTTTTTGTTTTGTTTTTAATAATAAAAAAAAAATTATTTAGAGCGACGACGCGTTGTCGGCGTTGTCTTCGCTCGGACTTTTGATCTCAAGATCCGAGATTTGATATTGGCTGGTCGGAGCATGTGCTTTGGGCCCTCTGATTCAGCCACCCATATCGGATTACATAAAATAAAAAACCATCTGTATGGTGTTGTCGTGGTACATAGTATGTGATGTTATTAACTAGGTAGAAGTTTACTTCTTGCAGGCTAAAAGTAAAAAATCTCGTCTGTCGCAGTCGCTGTGGGAAAGGTGCCCATTACACTGGTCGAGTTCCCGCTCACAATGGCAAGGCCAATTTTTTGTGCGAGGTAGGAACCGGCGTGGCTATGTATGGAAAATTCCCGTAGAAGTTCTCCCAATTTTCTTACTAAAAATGTGGTCTCGGCACACCAGGATCCCACTGTTTCCACATCATTATTCTTCATTATACAATTGAGAAAATTTGTTCCTTGCCATAGTTAAGACTTATAACGTAATTTTTTGCATTTTAATGTGAATTAAAAAAATGTGTCGAATTGGAGTGTACAATGTACTACCTACACTAATAATGAATGAATATTTTAAATAACAAAATTATGTTATCATTGTCCATTATAAACCGAAATGATGGTTACCCTAGTCACACACAACGTCTGCTCGTTGAAAATCGTTGTAAGTATAGTCCTATGTTAGGCTGGTATAAATTGTGAGCCACTCAGATAGTGTAAGCAACAAACGCCTCTGTTATAATATAATATAATACCTCTTTTACCTCTCAGGTACTTGCGTTTCTTTTCAGTCCTCTCTTACCATAATATTAGGATTTCCCACGAGGTTTTTACGTACAAATACGAGATATTTTGGTTAGCCCGTCTGTATCATGTAAATAACCGAACATTTAAATATAACATATTTTTTCTTTAAAAATAGCTTGTATTTTATGCTGCGAATAAAGAAAACACGGAAGCGTGAGTATCGCAACCAATAGGTAAAATTATTGGTAGCCGCTGTCATCTGCATATGACGAAGCTGTGCGAATTTACATTCATGATGATGATTTAGTCAAAAAAATCGTATTTTTCAGTTCAAAATATCACCAGAAGGGCAATAAATACAATACATATTGTATTTATGCGCAAAATATAGGTTAAATACTAGTAATTTTTCAATTTTATTATCGAATAATTTTCGTTTTTTTATTGTATTCTTTAGGCCCAAAACAAGCAGAAATAGACAAGAAAAGACAGACAATAATTGCGATTGCCTCGGATTGCCTACAGCATCGTTAGGCACGGATTAAACTTAAAAAATATAGTGGCAGCAATGCATAAAAGGAAGAAGAAATTAAAAATTGTCTTTGCGTTACCATAGCTACATTATTGTGAGTACAGCTGTCCTCAGTTCACGAAGGCCGTATGCTAAATATGTAAATAAATTATCACTGAATGTTTATAGTAGATTTTTGCATTGCATATCTTCGATCATAAAAATGTTTCCCTCTACGTTCCATATGGCTTCCGTGTTTTATTTATTCGTAGATTCGCGAATACTTTTTATATTGTCGTAAAATTTCCCGAACGAGTGAATTATCAAATCATTTGAAACAAAAATAACGTCGATGTTTTGGGCACGAAACTTCACTATTTTCATTACCATTGAATCGCCAATGACATCGCATGACGTAACCAAGACAAAGAGAGAAACGTCAAGGAATTAAGGTTAGGTTAGGTAAGTAAACCAAAGATTAGTACTGTATATCTATATCAGCTGTTTCTCTCTCTCTATTTCTCTCCTTTATTACTTTCCGTCTGTTTGTCTTTGTGTTATTTGTAGGTTTATGCTCATTGTTTGTTTCATGTTCATGTCTAAGTATTCTGTATTCCTGTCCTGGTTTCTCCGTTATTCTTACTTTCTCGTTTTTCACGTTAATACGTGAAAAACGTTGCTGCGTTTTACATAGGTACTCAATTTTATATTGTAAAATACCTTGTGCTCTGGGTGTAAATTCCTGTGGGTTTTTCCAAATTTGAAAAATAAAAAATTTTATTAAATTAAATAAAAATTTCATTACAATTCGGTACCTATTTTGATCGAAAATGTCTCATGCTAAAATGTAAATTTTCCCAAAGGGTTTCCGCGAGGCAGCCGGCTGCATTGCATAACGACGTTCGCTGGAATATGCAGGTCGCCAGGAATTTCCAATTTTCCTATTTCCTATCTTTATAGCGTAGATAGCGTTACATATCGGTGGCAGTACCTACAATCAGTACCATTCATTTTGAGTTCGCGAGAAAGAAAGCCAAAGATTTAAGAATATAAAATAAATATTTGCTTTTAAATTAAACAACGATTATTTAATTAGATCTGACTGGGTTTATTGATTTGTATAACTCACTTTTCTCGGTACTTTTTATTTTGATTGTACCGAAAACGGATTCTGTATAAAGCAGATTCGGCACTTTTGTATGAAGAAAGTGAAAAAATAAATAAACTGAAATCTGTTTTGTTTTGTATGTAGAATGTAGAACCATCTCATTTAGGGTAAGTACGGTATAATATAAAACCAGCCAAGTGCGTGTCGGGCCACGCGCAGTGTAGGGTTCCGTATTTTCGGAACCCTATCAAAATAAATTATTCGATTATTTGTATAATTTTGTAGTGGAAATAAATGAATGTTAATTTGAAAAAGTTCTTCAACAGTGAAATGATGGCTGTCGTCCGTACATTTTGTAAGTTGGTCGACTATTACTCGTCGACCTGTACAGCCTGCTTAGCTGTGATAGTTTTCCTTTTAATTTCGATATATATACTACTGCTGTGAATTTTTTTTTCATGTCTAATAACAACCGTTTATCCGGCAGGGGGTGGGTACACTTGACTCTAACAAAAATTAGCACTTAAAAGCTTAAAACGGAGCCGTAAATCGAAAAATGCTTTTCACAAACCCGCAATATTTTACAAAAATCTATCCAACGACATCCCACACGATGGGGTAGACGTGAAAAAAAAAATCATCCCCACTTTACGTGTAGGGGAGGTACCCAAAAAAAATTATTAAAAAAAATTTATTTTACCACTTTGTCGGCGTTGTTAATATGTATACCCATACCAACTTACAACTTTCTAGTACTAAGGGTCTCTGAGCTAAGCCGCGGACAGACAGACGGACATGGCGAAACTAGAAGGGTTCCTTGTTGACTACGGAACCCTAAAAAGTCACAGGAATTTGTATTTTCAAAATGTTGCATGCGTAAATAAGGTTTCTAAATTGAATCTAAATAAGATGTTTATTGTTTATTGTATAATTTCATCCATTAGGTAGGTAACCTACGCTTGGACATGTCGAAAATTCCGCCAGTTCTAAATTTAATGCGAAAAAGAACTGACAAACAAACTTCGCAAGTCAAAATGTTTTTTAGTACCTTATAAGTATTATATTTTAGTACCTAATTTAGAATAATCAACCCATACTACCGCTCACAAGAACCTCAATATTTACAGCATAAACATCAATACTCAAGAATCTGACCACCCTGCATATTTACATTACCTATATCTGGTGTACAGTGCCATCGTGAATTTTAATACTTCACATATCAAGTCAAATAAAAACAATTAGTTTACGTTTATTACAAAGAAATGTAATAAGTACTTTATTAAATTTCCCCCCAAGTACAGTCTCGGGTCCTTCAAGAGACTGGCATTCGGAATGGCATTCGCAACCCCCGCATACGACCGAATGTCCATGGGCGTCGTTAGACACCTTATGGGTGGCTCGGCGCCATATGTCGCGCTGTCAATAAAAATAAAAAAAAGTAATTTAAAAATCTAAAGATACAAAGTGTATCGAATTGTCAAAGTTTGTTAGTGGGAAAACAGTAATCAGACTCTTAGATAAAATTATGGTCAGTTAACGCATCCTTTTAACAGTGTAATAACTCTTTTCAATTAACATTAGTTTAATCCGTCGTTTAAAATTATTATCATCTAACTGTTTTATATTTGAAGGCAGCTGCAAAATATGTGCTCCAAACTGCACGTAATAAAAACCGTGCAAACAAGCCTGGCGGTAAGAAGAAAATTAATATTAGCGGTTTTTAATTTCATACCAAAACGAACTTATAACGCTTCAACAAAGTAGCGTACTAGCAAAACAAACACGAGCTTAGAGACAAATTGTTTCGGCGACGCGCGGGTACACAACTTCTTTCATTTACTGTAAAATTACTCTTTGTCGTAGAGAGGCGAGTTTTAAAACACTGAAAAATGCCCCGACATCTGTTTTACTTGCCGGGAGAGCGTTGTGAAATATTATGATAGGCGAAAAAGGTTTTATATCACAAGGAATTAGGCAACCCTGACTTCGTCCGGAGTATATTTTGGAAAGATTAATTGTAATAATAGGATAATGCAGTGACGGTTCTTTTGGGGTTTATTTCGGTAGTTTTTTTTTTTTTTGATAGCGCGACATGTGGCATCGTTTCACCTACAAGTAGGTGTCTAACGATGCCCGTGGACATTCTGTGATGCACGGGGATTGTGAATGCCATGCCGGCCTCACAGGAGCCTTTTCACGCCCCTTTTGAAAAACCCCAGGCTGTACTTGGGAGGAAATAGATGGGCAGGGAGTGCGTTCCACATTTTCCCGGTTCTGTGAATAAAAGACCTACAAAACCGGTTGGTGCGCATCCGTGGTAGGTCGATTGAATAGGGGTGCATCCCCTGCCCAGTACGCGTAGTGCGGAGGTGGAATGGTAGTTGTTTTAATTTCTCTATCCCTCTATGTACCGTGTTAGGCCGGAACTGTACCTTGTGGGGCCGGTACTTAAAAAGAATATCCCCACTGCATCGCTCCCCATGCATGTCGTAAAAGGCGTCTAAGAGACAAGATGCCGTGCCAAAGGGCGACAGGCTCGCCACCTCTCACCTTGGCACGGTACTTCCACCGAGTCATGGGTCTTCGTGCCTTACTTGCTGCTTGATCGATTGAATCTTGTTCGAATACTTTACGAAACGTGGTGGTCGGTGTTTTGCTGTAATTTACCAGAGAGCTTGCAGCATAACACCGATTTTTTTTTTTTTTTTATGGAAACTGTCACGGTTGGCTACATCACCTACAACATCGGTGATGTCAGCCCATAACACCGGGTGAACTAGGTGCTATGTCAGTGCTTCCCTTCATTTCGCGCCGGCTACACTGAACTTGACGGAAAACACGAACTATTTACATAGCCATTTCGACCGACGTTTCACTCAGTGCGGTGGTACCAACCCGGCCGGGATAAACCCTACCACCCAGTAAGGTAAGAAGGGAAGGGACCTACAGTTTAACGTGGAATCCGAACCAAGGTCAGCCTCCAACGGTCGGGCGGTCACCCATCCAATAACTGACCGCACCACTGGGCTGCCGAGGCTGACGATCTCTTAGTCGACTTTTACGACATGCGACGGGGAGAGATGCAGTGGGGCTATTCTTTTTAAGTACCGACCCCACACGGTACTCTGCTTACCCCGATTGTGGGATTCAGCGTGCGTGTGTGATATGTATGTATGTATTAGGCAACCCTGACTTCGTCCGGAGTATTATTTTGGAAAGATTAATTGTAATAATAGGATAATGCGGTGACGGTTATTTTCGGGGTTATTTCGGTAGTTTTTTTTTAATTATGGAATTAGACACGGTTGGCTACACATCACCTTCAACATCCGTGATGTCAGCCCATAACACCGGGTGAACTAGGTGCCGTATCAGTGCTTACCTTCATTTCATGTCGGCTACACTGAACTGGACGGAAAACACGAATTATTTACAATAGGTTTCGACAGACGTTTTATTCAGTACGGTGGTATCAATCCGGGCTGATAAACCCTACCACCTAGTAAGGTAAGAAGGGTAGGAACCTAGAGTTTTTTACGTGGAGTCCGAACCACGGTCTGCCTCCAATGGTCGAGCGGTCACCACCCATCCAAGTACTGACCGCGCTCAGGGTTGCTTAACAACAGTCGACCGACCGCACCACTGAGCTACCGAGGCTGACAAATTTATATTAAGTCATATCGAGGTTTTATTTCACAATGTCTGATGGTGTCTGTTATTTTAGACATCCGTGATGACAGGCCATAACACTTTGGCGAACTAGGTACCATGTCAGTGCTTCCCTTTGGTCGTGCCGGCTACACTGAACTGGACGGAAACAGGAACTATTTATAACACCGCTTCGGCCGACCTTTTATTCAGTGCGGTGGTATCAATCCTCACGGGTTAAAGCCTACCACATATTAATTTGTGCAAAGGGATCTACAATTTTTCACATAACTACAAAATAGGTCAATGGTTATTTTTATCACTTCTCCCAGTGTTAGCTCTATTCAAACTATAGTAGTTACTGCATACATACATACATATCACACACGCTGAATCCCGACAATCGGGGTAAGCAGAGTAATCGGTGTTGTGCTGCAAGAACTCTGGTAAATTACAGCACAACACCGACCACCACGTTTCGCAAAGTATTCGAACAAGATTCAATCGATCAAGCAGCAAGTAAGGCACGAAGACCCACCTGCTGCATGACTCGGTGGAAGTACCATGCCAAGGTGAGAGGTGGCGAGCCCGTCGCCCTTTAGCACGGCATCTTGTCCTTATCCCTTAGTCGCCTTTTACGACATGCACGGGGAGAGATGCAGTGGGGCTATTCTTTTTAAGTACCGGGCCCACACAGTAGTTACTGCAATTTCGTATATTCTATAAATCAAATAATATTAGCTTTCTGACTGCAATAATGCACGCATATAATATTGCACCCGCGAATACGAGAACTTTGTTGGCGCGGTGGACGTACGTCTAAACACGATCTAAAATATCTTTGTCGGTAATCATTTTGATTTTCAGTGTTCCGAACTACAATGTTTTCAAAATCGTATGATTTTAGGAGCATATTTTGATCTGTTATTAATTTATTCTAGTAATTAGTTCCATCAGTCAAATGAGTTAGCATATCGTTAAATAGTCAAGTCTGTATCGGGTTATCAGACGTGCCAATCTAATCAGTCCAATATGTCCTTTTAGCTTTTTAAATCAGTATGTTTGTTAACAAGTCCAGTTAATTAAATCATTTTAGACTTTTAAATAAGTATTTAGTTAATTAGTCTTCAGTCTATCAGTCTTCACAACGAAGTATAATCAGTATGTTTAGTCCAAAAACTTACTTCAGCTCAGTCAGTTCAATCAAGACTCGCCAAACAGTTCAGCTAGTTCTATCAGTATATGAGTATGATTCTCTTCCACAATTTTGAAAATCAAATAAGTCCAGTTACTTAAATCATTTCGGACTTTCAAATCAGTATTTAGTGAATTAGTTTTCAGTTTATCAGTCTACATATCAAGTATAATCAGCGTAAGTTGAGTCCAATAACTTACTTCAGCTCAGCAATAAATTATATTTTTGTTACCAATGTTTTGGCTTTTTATTTAATTATTACTATTCAAAATACAAAAAATACAAAATATTTCGGCCCTTTATGGGCCGTCGTCAGTTGATTAATTATAATAACATAATATGATCATAGATTATAATTTTTTTTTTTTTTTTTTTTTTTTTAATCTCCTTTTGTTACTGCAAGCTGTCAGGAAGTTGACATTCAACAGTAGGTTATAAAATAAATGTTAGTTGTCTTGCACGGACAGTATCCATTGATTACACCCGTATTTATATTAATGTCTTCTCAGTAGAGTAGATCTTGTGGAGCTTTCCTCTTTAGTCTACTGAACGTAATCTTGTCTTCCATTAATTCGCAAGCCAGTTCGTTGGGGTGGTTTTGTATTCTCACTTTGTATTGAATTGTTTGTGTTTTTATTTCTTCTTTTACAGTTGGCATGTTTAAATCGCGGTGTAATCTCTCATTGGTTATGTACCAGGGGGCGTCTACGATTATTCGTAGTGTTTTCGATTGAAACCTCTGCAGAATTTCTATGTTTGAGCTAGCTGCTGTACCCCACAATTGCAGGCCATACGTCCATATCGGCTTCAGTATACATTTGTACAGGAGAAGTTTGTTTTCCAGCGACAATTGGGATTTCCTATTTATAAGCCAGTATATTTTCCGAAGATGCAACCCAAGTGCTTTCCGCTTGGTAAAGATGTGTTTTCGCCATGTGAGGCGTCTGTCCAAGTACAGACCCAGGTATTTCGCTTCGTTAGCTTGAGGGATTTATGTGTCGTTTAGTAGCACTGGCGGGCACGTGCCTTGTCTGGTCGTATAGGTCACCTGCACAGATTTCGTTTCATTTGCTTTTATACGCCAATCTCTAAGCCAGTCTGAGATTTTATTGAGGCTGTTCTGTAGCTTGGCAGACGCTCGGTTTGGGCACTCATCCACGGCCAGAACGGCTGTGTCGTCGGCAAAAGTTCCGGTAACGACCTCTTCTTCAACTGGAAGGTCTGCGGTGTATAAGAGGTATAGCGTTGGGCCCATGACACTGCCCTGTGGGACTCCGGCTTCTATTTTGTGCATATTTGTCATTTCCTCGCCCTGTTTCACTAGGAAGTGTCTATCGTGTAAATAAGATTTGATAAAACGGAAGTAATTTATTGGGAGATTCCTTTTTATCTTACTCAATAGGCCATCGTGCCAGACTCGGTCAAATGCTTGGGATATGTCCAAAAATACTGCAGAGCAGTATTGTTTATGTTCATAGGTAGAGTTTATTTTATCCACAAGCCTATGTATTTGTTCTATTGTACTATGTTTCTGCCTGAAGCCAAATTGGTGAGCGGGTATAAGTTTATTCTGCTGGATGATTGGCTTGAGTCTTTTTAGGAACAGGGTTTCCATCACTTTGGATGGGATTGGCAGCAGGCTTATAGGCCGATAAGACTTGACATCATCAGGAGGTTTTCCCGGTTTTAGTATCATAATAATTTGAGCTACTTTCCACTGTGACGGAACTGCTCCTCTCCAAAGTATAGCGTTGTATAATTGTGTTAAAAATTTAATACCTTCTTCAGGTAGTAGCTTAAGTATACTTGCAGTTATGAGATCGTAACCTGGAGACTTGTGCTATCAAGCTGTTTTATAGCAGTGAGGACCTCACTCTTAGAAAATTTCCCAATCGGAAGGTCAAGTTGGTGAGTTTGTTCGAGTGTTGATTTTACTTCCGATATTTTCAGAGACCCATTATCAGTATTCGGTCTAAATACGCCTTCCAAATGAGTTGCAAATGTTTCCGCTTTCTCAGCATCATTGCTAGCCCACGTGCTGTCGGTTTTACGTATAGGGGGTTGGTGCGTGATAGGTCGTTTTAATTTTTGGTCGCTTTCCAGAGCGAGTAATCTGTAGTAATTTTTATTATAATTTTTTATTTTTTATTATTTTTTATTATTATTTTTGGTGATGGATGGTGGTTGATATGCAATGATTATTATGATTATTATGATAAGCAATCATGCACACACATTATGTTGCACACGCGAATACGCATTATTACTTCAGCTCAGTCAGTCCTATCAAGACTCGCCAATCAGTCCACCTAGTTCGATCAGTATATCAGTCATATCAGTATATGGCCAGTTAGTATGATTGTGTATGATTCTGTCCCGCAATTTATAAAATATAAGTAAATATAGGGTTAAATTGTGAAGTTAAATTATTGAGCTAGGTATTCCAATTGTGTAAAACACAACACAAGCAAACTAAATTTTGTTGGCCGTTTGGGCAAAATGCAGCGTAAGTTAGAAATTTGCAAGGTTTAATTTACATAGTTCTAGGTTCTGGCTGTGTAACAAACACTACAGTGTTTCAAACGTGGAAATATACATCTAGACAAGGCATCAACTTTTCACACATACCTACATAATATGTAAATGTATTTGGTTTCCGATATATTAATATCGATATCTGCAGCGCCTGCCACAAACCTGGCGAATCCCTCAGACATGTAATCAAGGTAAGACATGAAATGAAGGGAAGCACTGACATGGCACCTAGTTCATCCGGTGCTATGGTCCGACATCACGGATGTTGTAGGTGATGTAGGCAACCGTGTCAGTTTAAAAAAAAAATCTCCGGTTGTTTTCAACTTGCCAATTCTTGAGTATACAGACACAACCTAGTAGCCAGGATTATCCATCAGCAACTTGCCCTGAACTTTAGGCCTGTCAACTCTGATGTCCTAAATTATCCTAAATTGTAATGGTTAATCTTGTTATGAAATTCACATTTAGCTGATTTTATATATTGACTAGTAATTTTTATATAGGTATATCAATTTACTAATTTTTTGTTGGGTTATTTTTCTTTACTTTTATTATTAAATTTCATTTTTAAATATAGTACTTAAACTTTTATTAAATTGTGTGCTAATAGGATCGTCATGCCTGTTTGTGTGTTACCGACGAATTTTAATAAATATATAAATAAACAAATGTGCCCTGGTACAAGTAAAACCCACAGCCAGTTCTCGAAAATCTTTGCATCACGATTTGCGGCACCGGTCGATTGTCACTTTTAGGATTATTATGGCGAATATACCTGACATATTGCATAAGGCGACAAAGAGATTAGGTAAAGGTGCCGTTCTAAAGGGTAACAGGATAGCCACCTCTCAGTTTGGCACGGTCCTCCCACCGAGTCAATCGATTCCAGCAGGTGGGTCTTCATGCCTTACTTGCTGCTTGATGAGTAGTAAGGGAATACCGTTTCTGGATGTAAATTTCAATGGTTCAAGTTTTAGGGCTGCTCTGAGCAGTTGTGTTTTGTTGGTATACTCGTGTTTGCTACGAGATCCTAAAACTTTATCTGGTATCATATTTGCATTGAGAATTTGGATACCCAGCCCGATTTAATTCCTATTATTATACAGGACCAAGCGAAAATGATTGTTTTATTTGTGTACTGCGTGTAAGATTGGTGGTACTTTTTCAGGTTACTCCAAAAACTGAATCTGCACTTATTTTTTTTTACACATTACTTTCTTTTTGGAGATTTCAATGTTTTCTGTATTTGGATAAGAAAAAAGTAAAAACATTTTTTTTCTAATCTGCACTAATATTATAAAGAGGTAAAGCTTGTAAGTTTGTAAGTTTCGATGTAGGAGGTAATCTCCGAAAATACTCATTCTATTTTAATACTTCTTTGACCAATATGTACGAGTATAAAGGGCCTTCAGGATGGACATAGGCTATGCGAGCGAAGCCGCGAGCAAAAGCTATATTAAATATTCCTATAACCAACCTTGTTCAGTTTCATGTGTAGAGACACACCTTTTCAGTTATTACTACCTACGTGTATTGTTGTTGTCTCTCTCTCCTGTTCGCCTGCATGTAGTTCTCCCACAAGCCAAAGGTTAAATTGGAATAGAATACCTCACGGAATTTAGCTCGCCTATTGTAACAAATTTGTATGAATTCGTGTTCAATAAATAATATAATATACAATATTTCAACTACTCTTGAATTTGTCACGATTTATTATATTTTGTTAAAAATCGAAAGTGGTTGCTTATTTGTACGGCTAACCCATTATAGCATAAACTTTGTTAAAGTACTTATAAATTTTTTTTATAATATAATTGACAGTTTGGGTCGTTTTAATGATCAAATTAGTAAGAAACAAACCATATAGTTATAGTTTTGATTTTATGACCCGTCCGATAAATCGGACGCTATGCACAGAGGACCATACCATACCTTATGGTGAAATAAACACAAATGAATAAAACGGTTGAATGTTTACCAAAGTTTATTAGAAAAATAATTGAACAGTTTGTGAAAAGAAAAATAATTGAACAATTGTGACATTTTTATGAAGAACCCATTACATGGTAGTCCATAAAACACTTAGGGTGAAGGCCTACATCGCATTTCAGACACCTAAATTTAGCTTTCCCTCCACATTTATTTGCACAGCGGCGTTCTGTACTTATGGGTACAACCCAATGCTCTTTGCCATCATACCGTGTGGTGGACAAGGGCTTGGCTGGCTTGCGTCCTTGATGTGGGGGAGTTCCATGTGTTACTAGCAAGCTTCGAGCCACATATCTCCTAAATGCAAATAAAGATTCTGTTTCTTTATTGCAACCAATTTTTCTCGCAAGTAACCAACTGTTCACCACCGATACATCTAAAAAGTAGGCAAAGATTGGCCACCACCACTTCCTAATGCGCATTCTTGTACGAAGGTTCGCAACAGCTTGATCACACTTATCCACCCCGCCCATGTGCTTGTTGTAACTGGCAATCAATGACGGCTGGGGGAGTAAAACTTTTGCCTTTTTCTTATTAGACCAGCGAATGGCAGATGTCAAGGCCCAGTTCTCAAAGTTGGTTGCCACCGTGACCACATTATTGTCATTCCAGCGACACACAAACACATCATCGGACATCCTGTAGTCACTGTAGCCTCGCTCTTCCCGCTTGAACTGATTCACTTCTTTGAGGGGGCAGTTCTCCACACGGTTGGCTCGTACTGTACCAGTTGCATAATAGCCAAGCTCCCGGAGATGTCTCATTAAACTCAACGACGTGAAGAAATTATCGAAGTATATTTTTATACCACTTTGAGCTGGCAACTTTCCCAAGTCTATGAGGGTAAGAACGACATCCCCTCCTAACCCAAAATCTTTTTTGGCGGAACTTTTGCCCGTGTACAAGCTAAAAGCTACCATATAGCCAGTGCTGGCACACAAAGCCCAGTTTTTAAATCCAAATCTTATCGGTTTTCCTCTGATAAATTGTTTGGCGTAATGTTTTCCATAGTACGGGATCATACCTTCATCAATGCTGTAGTGTTCGTCTAGTCCGTAATGTTTCTGGAATGATTCGCCCAGACTATCTAGCAGGGGACGCAATTTATACAGCCTGTCAGAAGAAGAACCTATGTGACTATTATCATTCAGATGTATATTTTGAAGTATTGCTTCAAATCTGTTACATCTTATACTTTCTGCAAGTATTTTTGGTACATCATTATCCCTAGAAAAATACAGTCTTTTATTTGGTAACTTGACATAGCCCGATAATAACATACCACCCAAAATAACATATATTTCGCTTTCCGTAACCATCAAAGGCTTATTTTTCTGTCCAGCATAAAGATTTGTTTGGTCTACAATCAGTTTTACTAAATCTTTGTGGAAAAATAGCTTGAAAAAATCGAAGGGGTCTTTACAATTCTGACTTTCCTCTGATGATGGTTGTATGCTGTATTTTGTACATGTAAAGTTGGGTAACTGCTTTTTCCACAACGTCGTCCTTTTCTTCTTAGCATTAGATTTAGACGTTTTAGGCTGACGAGCTATGAGAGAAGAAAGTGGTTCATTATCTTCATCGTCGCTTTCTTCACTTGATGAAGTTTCCCGCAAAGTTTGAGTGTTTGATGATTGGAGACCCGAAGATGTTGACGGCCTAACATCATCATTATCTGCTCGTATACGTCGTAGTACACACTTACTTTGTAGTAACTGACGACCCAAGTGGTTTAGGTTTGCATCATGCTCTTCATCAGACCTGTCACTGTCCTCATCCGTAGCTTGATCAGCATATTCAACAGGTGGCTCAACATAAATAAGATTTCCAGCAGTTTCCTCTTCATCTTCGCATTCTAAAGCCGATAAAATTTCATGCACCGTCAAGCTGTAAAAAGCAAGCAAACAACACACTATAGAGCCCGCTGTGCATAGCGTCCGATATTTCGGACGGCATCAAAAGCACACACTCAAAAACCAAACTAATGATTGTGCGATAAAATAAAGCTTATATTTACTTTGCTACACATCATTACAACAAACAAAACCAATTTTTTAACCTGCAACATAAACATTCACAATAAAAAAATAAAATAATGCTTACCCTTTCCTCAAAATATTCCGACCGTGATCCGCCATTTTCGAAAATCACAGATGACAAGTGACGTATGTCATTCATTCATTAAAAACAGTGTTGCCAGTATAGAAAATACATTAAACTTTCGTTCTAAAATAAAAAACTAAAAAATACTTCTTTTTATGTACCAATTTTTTTTTATTTACTGACGTCCGATTTATCGGACGTTATGCTGTAATGGGCTAATATATATCCTCTAATCTTACCTACTAGTTATAGGATTAGTTATTTCGTATTGATTTTTCCTAACATAATTAGGATCCATTAAAACTTATGTTATGATTTAATCCAAGTTATTAATTCAGTTCACTATGTACAACCAAAGTCTTCTACTACCAAAGAGAAGCATGACACATTCTGACTGAAACTACGTGTAATGAGCTAACATCGTGTGTTCGAATGCTGTGACCAGGTGGTCTAGCTAGTCAACAATATGGGTTTCTATATAAACATTATTCTAAGATTATTCGTTCGTAGAACATTATTGTCGAAAATAGTTTTTCCTCACGAAAACCTTTGAAATCCCACCCATATTTAACGGTACCGGATTGCCGACACATTCCATATTTTCGATTTTTTTTTTCTCTCTCTATATTTTCGCCTATATCCAGAGATTGCCAGCAAAGTATTCCGCATCAGTACAGACAACTCCCGTAATACCCCAAATCTGTTAGCCGTCCCTCGGGAACATAAGCCGACTTAAAGTACAAAGTATATTGACAAATATTAATATCGAAATTTCGTCCGCCATCCGCTTGGCCCATCTCGTCTCGTGTTGAGCTTAAACTTCCATAATGCGCTTGTACTTACGTATAGATGTACTGACTTTTAGATTATATCGTAGTTTCCTATTCCAAGCTATACTCAGTTAAAACAAATGTGCACTCGTTTCCATCCAACTCGAATTGAAGACAGAAGAAAAAAAAAGAAAAACCTGTTTTAAAAAAAACACAGAACCGACTTCAATCCCTAAAAAGAAGGATAGATAAATAGAAAATTCTTTATTGCTCCAGTAATCATTAAACAGTAACAAATACATTGGAAAATTTACATAAGGTGCAAAGGCGGACTTATCCCTTACAGAGAGAAGTATTAAATAATATTTTGATCTTGAGTAGATGGCGGTACAAAAGCACAAAAGGGTCCATCTATAAATTTTCAGGTGTGCTTTTGTACCGCCTTCTACTCAAGATCAAAATATTATTTAATACTTTTTAGGGGTTGAAGTCGGTTCAATTTGTTTTAAAACAGTTTTTTTTATTTCACTCTGTTTAGTAATATCTCATAATATTAAAATCGGTTGACGGGAAGTGGGTGGTTGAAAAATTCCTTAGTGTTAAAGTGTTCACCCTTAATTTTCCACCATTGTGGATAATTTTTTTTCGGCAACCCATCAAATGATGTTTATAAAAAAAATTTATAACATATACGGTAAATTTGAATTGATTACTTTGTTAATAAAATTTGTTAGTAATTTGTGAATTAATATTGTTAACAACAAAGTTACTATTTTAAAAACTTTTTTCAACATTGTTTGCATTTTTGTTGTCATTATTTTGTTATTAGCATTTTTGTTGTTATATGTTCGGAGTAAACTTAACTTGGAATCGACTTGGAACGTTAAGCACCGTGTTCGTTGGCGACCAAGAGATACATATTGTTCTACAGATATATTATGCTATAACTATTATACATACAATACAGGGGTGTCCTTTGTGTAATTTGTTGCTCTTGTTATAACCATATACACATGTATATACCAGAAAACGTGAGTGAAATCCCCATGTGAATTGATTCAATAGTTCTCGACTTATTTTTTTTTATAGAAAGCGCGACTTTTTTTTTATTTTAAGCTCGACATATGGCGCCGAGGCACCCATGAGGTGTCTAACGGCGTCCATGGACATTCGGTCGTATTCGGTGGTTGCGAATGCCATGCCGGCCTGACAGTGCCCATTCACGCCCCTCTTGAAGGACCCGAGACTGTACTTGGGGGGGAAATATATGAGCAGGGAAAGCGTTCCAGAGTTTACCGGTTCTGTAAAGGAATGATCTGCAGAATCGATTGGTACGCATGCGCGGTGAGTCCAGCGTATAGGGATGCAATCCCTGCCCAGTGCGCGTGGTGCGTAGGTGGAAAGGAGACACCGGGATCACATTAAACAGCTCCTCCGAGCACTCCCCATGGAATAAGCGATATAACACACTTAGGGAGCCGACATCCCTACGGTGTTGCAGTGGTTCAAGATCGCAGGACACTCCGGGGTCACCCACTAGTCGCACGGCTCGACGCTGGATTGAGTCCAAAGGCGCAAGCTGGTATTTGGCAGAGCCATCCCACAGGTGCGAGCAGTACTCCAAGCAGGATCTGATCTGCGATTAATACAGAAGCAGCTTTATGCATGTATGTAGCATTCACGGCGTCGAAACATCGCGCCATTACAAATATTCCTCTATATTAGTTAGGTAGGATCTCGCGTGATATAGGTAGTAACACACCCTTAAAAATATCGGAGCATTGATTTTGCAGTAACGGCCAATCCAATTCTATCGTCGAATTCAATTTATGCAAAACCCTTCGTCCCTTCCCATTTTATTAAATTCCACTTAAAATGTCCAACAATACAGAACAGACTGCGGCCCGCTTGTTTTTCCGTAATCTCTTTTTCCTTGTTCTCAAATTAAAAATGCAATTTTCACGCCAGAGGGGGCGCGCACTGTGAAAAATACGGCTTATAACGCATTCATTGTGCGCGCCGGACAGGGAAACCGTTTCGAGGTAAAATTAGCTGAATAAACTGAAATTATTGCAAGGATTTGCTCCTGAAGGTTCAACGGAGAGGTGGCGGGTCGGAAAAATACAGTCTGATGAAATTATTAAGCGTAGCGCGAGCATACTCGTATACATTCCTCTCGGTTTATTTATTGTGCAATCTCTGCCATAATATAAAATGAAAATCTTGATTTTTTAGGGTTCCGTATGCATGAACCTGCGGCCCAGCGTTGCTTAACCATCAATAGCGACAGTCGACTGTCTGCATCACTAAGCTATCGAGGCTGACAATTCTTGACCTATTATTTGTTTTAAGAGTGTTTTGTATTAGAGTTACAGCTACCATAGAAGGCCTTCCTCCAGCGACGTTATTCCGCTTTCAAGCCGGACTGGCACCTCCTCGGTGGTTAAGATGGCTGCGCCTGAGGCTTCGACCGAATGTTCATGGGCGCCGTTAGACACCTCATTGTTGCCTCGGCGCCATATGTCGAGCTTACAATAAAAAAAAAACCTCAAGCACAGCCACTCAGTTTGGAAGCAATAATTTTTTTTTTGATGAGAATTATTCAACGAAGCATCGATGAATTAAATCTGTAAAGCTGCTGCAGACAGACGGATAGACCAGCAAACGTTGTGTGTTATAACAGTAGGGATTGCATATAAGGGATCGAGGTCATGGGCTCTAACAATATTGCGCCGTTTTTCAGCTGAAGTCGCCAAACAAATGAAAACAAAGTGATAAGTCAACGACGCGGCAGCGGCGGCGGCGCCTGGGCAATTGCCGACCCGCAGGCAATAGGCTGCTTCTGCGAGTGAGAGCTAAGGGTTTAAGTGTTTACGTGAACAGCTGCATGGTTCATTTTCTTTAGATTTAATTAACAAATGCAATGCTGACTGGATATGTACGTAGATTGAATGGTTGGTTCTTCGAGGAAAAATTTCGCGCATAATAGGAAGACTCCTACAATCCACGGATCTTCAAATCGCGGCCTAATAGCCTTTCCCAGCAACATTTGTCCACCTCCAAGCCGGACTGGCACCTCCTCGGCGGTGAAATTGGCTGCGCCTGAGGCTTCGACCTCGGGCAGAGCCACCCAGTTTGGAAGCAATAATAACAAAAAAAAAACCGAGTTCAAAGAAAAAACTATTCCAAAACAAATTAATATGCAACAAACAATGATCAAAATATTTTTTAGAGTTCTCCTAAGTAAAATTAAATGAAAAATATTAGACTACTTAAAAGTCAATCAAATTATTACGATAATTTAATGTAGTTACAATTATTGTTATTTTTGGAGTCGGTGTCAGCCAAGGAAACACCACAAAATAATTTGTCTGAATATGGGTAGACCTACTAAACGTGCTGCTCATATGAGACAGCGCCGTTTAAATGAAACAAACGAAGTCAGCGAGAAACGCCTATCTCAACAGAAGAAATCTACCTCGAGGAAAATTTCAAAAGAGACTTGCGAAGAGCGCAAAAATAGACTTTCGAAAATGCGGCTTTACATGAAAAAAGTTTTGAACAGGGAAAATATCGAAAAACGTAGTCACCGTCTCGGCTTGATCAACGATCGTCTATTGAATGAGACGGAAGAGCAACGTGCCCACCGACTCAGCGTGATACACGATCGTCTATCTAAAGAGACAGAGGAGCAACGTGCAAACCGTCTCAGCTTGATCCACGATCGCTTATCCCAAGAGACGGAGGAGCAACGTGCCCACCGTCTCGGCTTAATGCACGATCGTCTATCTAATGAGACGGAGGAGCAACGTGCCCACCGTCTCGGATTAATGCACGATCGTCTATCTAATGAGACGGAGGAGCAACGTGCCCACCGACTCGGATTAATCCACGATCGTCTATCTAATGAGACGGAGGAGCAACGTGCCCACCGACTCGGATTAATCCACGATCGTCTATCTAATGAGACGGAGGAGCAACGTGCCCATCGACTCGGATTAATCCACGATCGCTTATCAAACGAAACACCCGAAACTCGTTCACTTCGACTTTGTAGAATGGGACAAGTCAGTCATGTTTGTAGGGATATCGCAAATGAACAATCTTTTGAAGCGGCTATTAATATTTTCGCTGATGTACCATGTGCCGTTTGCAAAAGAACTCTTTATCCACAACAGCGTTCCAATTTACGAGCTGGTTTGTATAGTACGCTATTACCTGAAGAACTGATTACTTTAGGTACAATAACTACCTGCACTCGCTGTTACAATAATATTAGAAAAAGGAAAATTCCAACAACTGCATATTGGAATAAAATTATGCCTGCAGAAATACCGCCTGAATTAGCCAATTTGACAAGCGTTGAAGAACGGTTTTTAAGTCGCATTACACCATTTTTAAAGATTGTTAAACTTAATAACCGTTTCAGTCAAAATTGGTGTAAAGGGAAGGTCATTTTAGTTGCAAAGGATGTTGTGGAAATAGCCGAAAAGTTACCACTGACACCACATCAAGCTGGTTTAGTTTTGGTAGTGGAAAGTCTCGAGAACCTTTCATGTTCTAAATAATTCGTCGTGGATATGCAAAGACTGAATCGAGCATTAACTTGGTTAATTTCCAATAACCATCTTTACAGAGAGGTTCAGGTGCATTTTGAAACTACCTTAAACATACCTCATTTAGTCCAAATAGCTGAAAATTCTATTCCTGAACAGGTTGCTGTTACTTCAGAATCATCCTCGAAACATTATGTCACTTTAAATGACAACAAGGCAATATTACGCGGATCATTTATTCAAGGTGATTTGCGATTTAATTTATCTCGAGGTAAGCAATGCACTGGGATAGCGGCTGTTGCTTGTGCAGCATTCACTGTATTAGATCCGAACAAGTGGTCCAAAAGTGACATCGATTACATTGTAATCATTGGCGATAAATACTACAATGACTGCATTGCTGCTAGAGATAATCCTGCGCCCGGCGAAGTAAACCCTGAATACCTTGCTGTAACAGATCTTAGTCCAAGACTTATATACAATAGAGAAAATTTATTGATCACAGTACTCGAGGAAACAAATTATAATGGTCATATAGACAATGACAACAGTTCTGATGGATTCCCTAACTTGAAAAATGCATTATTAAGTTTTTTCAGAGAACACTCGAATGGTATACTTACAGCAAACGCCATTTCGATAGCAGTACATTGCAAAAATTTGGGTGACAATCAAACTTACTTCTTGTTTGATTCCCACGCGCGTGGTCCCAAGGGAGCTTCTGCTCCCATAAGTGGCACCGCTTGTTGCATGCGATTTAGTGATCTGGACGATTTGCATGCCATTTTACGTCGCAATTTATTTGTGTCGCCAAATAAAGTGCCAGAAGGAAACTTTCGGGATAATCTTAATGTATTCTCGTTAACATCATTAGTTATAGCTCGTGACACGCAAATACAATCGTTTGCGCCCATATTGCAACAATCGACAATAGTAAGGACTGAGAATCCAACATGTACACCAAACGATTCCCTCCGACCAATAATACAAACTAGTAATTCCCTCCAAACAACAACACAAGTCATTCAGTCACTCCCAGGAACATCAAACCATTTTCAGTTACCAAGTCAATGATTCCTCGGGCACCATTTATATCGAATCAACAAGTATGCTCCAAAACATAGATGATAATGTACCTAATTTAGAAAGTGTTGTAAACATAAATAGCCCTTCAACAGATGATACAATGAGATTGGCCGCCATCACAAGGAAAACTGCACCACCCTTGAATTTGGAGCTTGAACTCCGTATGGAGGAATTGTGTTGGTATTTTCTTTTTTCAAATGGCAAAAATGGCTTTGGCGAGGAAATATACAATGCGTGTACTCCCCTTGACTACTTCCAAAACCGCGTAATGAGTGTTGACAAGAGGTTCAACAGAAATGATTATTTATTTTATGCTCTATCCATTGTTGAATATTTTCGTGCCAAATCAAGTGTATCTGTGTCATGTAGGATGCGACAAGGTTATGGAGAGCAAACACCAGAGGGACTTGTGGACAACATGCATCTCACTATGAGAAATATTCGAGGATCGGCATCATATTGGCAGAAATGTTGCTCTGAATTAATTGCAATGGTTAGAACTTTAGGGCCTCCCACATGGTTTTTAACATTTTCCTGCAATGATTTAAATTGGTCAGATATGATAAAAGCCTTGCTAATCGCCGATGGAGGTAACATCGATGACGCCGAACGCCTGTCATTCCCGGAGCGCTTGAATCTAGTGCAAAAACTTCCGGTAGTGGTAGCACGACAGTTCACACTGCGTGCTAACGCTCTCATGCCATTCTTAAAGAGAAATAATGTTTGCTTGGGTGGTCCTATTGAAGACTTTTGGTACCGAGTGGAATTTCAAAACCGCGGTAGCCCACATCTGCATATGTTGGTCTGGTGTAGTAATGTTCCGGAATTCTCTACTCCAGAAGGAATTGCCGTAATTGAAAAGGTGGTTTCATGTTCATTAAATCCTAATGACTCTACGTTGCGTAAATTAGTCGAGGATTTGCAAATTCATAAACACACAGCGACATGTAAAAAAACCGCCAAGCTGATGGTTGTCGATTTGATTTTCCAAAGCGAGCAAGTGATAACACAGTTTGTCTAGGGCCAGATGAAGCACTTGCTAACAACGGACGATTCTGTTTGTTGAAAAGAACCTCAAATGAAATCATGGTCAACTATTACAATCCAGTTCTTTTAGGACTATGGAAGGGGAATATTGACGTCCAACCGTGTGGTAGTGTCACCGCTGTAGCCTACTACGTCGCAAAACATGCGAGTAAAGGCGAACCACATGATACAGGTGATGTAATTTGAGACGCTATTTCGAATGCTAAGAGACAAGGTGGTGATGTTTGGAAACAATTGTTCTCAGTATCAATGACTATTTTAAGTCAACGCCTCGTGAGTGCGCCCGAATGCGCATACAGATTATGCCATTTGCCATTGAAAATGTCGTCGCGAAAGACTGTTTTTGTAAATAGTTGCAGGCCGGAGGAACGTTTCAGACTTCTGAGATTCGACAGTGATGAAACCAGTATTTATTGATAAGTCCGGAGTTAGGTTCTGTAGGAACAAGGGGGAGCACCAGAAAAACAACGCTATCTTGTATCGCGGTTTATTGCGGACAACTGATATTTTTTGTGGCTACCTACATACATCACACCCTCACCCTTAATTTAACAATATAACAAAAAGAATAAATATTCTACCAAATTCAACAAACATTCCTAGTAATTAATTTTAACATAATAATATAGATTTTTTTTTTTTTTTTTATTTTTTTTTTTTTTACTAGAAACAAAAAATTAAGCCAACTTCATCAAATAATATTCACTATTTGGATTTGGACATGTTACATACATTCATCAACACCGATTAATCAAATTCAAAGCCATATCTATCTACTGGCTTTCTGAGTCTCGTGGGGCGCTCCACTCGGGGCACCTCGGGCGGTACTTCCGCAGCCGGAGCGCGAGACCCCGACCCCACTTGCTCGACCAAAACGCTCGCTCCCTCTCCACTGCTGTTACCTGAATCCGTGGCCCCCTCCGCTGCACCGGTAGATAAAGTAGGGTAAGAGAGTGCCGTGACTTGTTTCTTTTTTATCTGATCGATGTGTCTTTTTATTGGTGGACCGTCCTCTCTACTCACCACATAGTGACGCGACCCTAAACAATTTTCTATGCGACCCGTTGACCACTTACATCCGCCAGTATACTCACGAACCACAACCTTATCTCCAACGGTTAACTGTCTTTCCTTGCCTCCGGTATATTCTACCTGCCTGTCTTGCGCGTTAAGCACTCGATGTTCTACCTGTCTCTCTCCCCTCAATAAATCTAACCTCGACCTTAAGCTCCTACGCTGTAATAGCATGGCTGGCGATACCCCCGTCGTGCTGTGGGCTACATTTCTATAAGCCATTAAATAAGCCTGTAACGCCGCATGGATATCCCAGCCGTCTCGAAGGGACTTCTTCGCCGCTCGCTTACACAGTTTAACTGCCCCTTCTGCCGCCCCGTTCGACGACGGATGATATACCGCAGTAAATGTCGTCTTGATTCCATTCAGTTCCATAAATTGACCATATTCACTACTACTGAACGGCGGCCCATTGTCTGACACTATCTCCTTAGGTAAGCCAAATCGTGCGAAGGTCTCTCTTAGAACCTTAATCACTTCGCTAGCTGTTGTTCTTTGCATATGAAATGCTTCTATCCACTTGGACGTTGCGTCGATCAAAACTAAAAATGTTTTACCGTGAAAAGGTCCCAAGAAGTCCACATGCAATCGCGACCACGGCTCCGACACGTGCGGCCAGGGGCGCGGCGGCGCGTGCGGTGGCGCCACCCCCTCCGCGCTGCACGTGCTGCACTCTCGGCACGTCGTCTCGATGTCTGCGTCCACGCGCGGCCACCACGCTACGCCTCGAGCGATACTTTTCATCTTGACTACACCAACGTGACCGACATGAAACTCTTTTAGTAGGAACTCTCTCAAAGTAGTCGGAATTACCAGTCTAAAACCCCAAACTATGCATCCCATATCTATGTATAGTTCATTCCGTCTAACAAAGTAGGGCTTTAAGTTGTCGTCCGTGCATCTATCCGGCCAGCCTGTTTGTATAAATACAAATACCTTTTTTAACGCTTCGTCTTTTGCTATATGTTCCTGAACTGTTTTTCGTGTGATCGGTAAGAACTTTTGAATAAAATTTAGGTATGTCATCTCCCTTGCTTCTTTTTTTTCTCTCCCCACTGGCAACCGAGATAACGCATCTGCCGCGTTTCTGTCACTGCGTACATACTCTATGTCATAAGTATACCCAGCCAGTATCACTGCCCAACGCTGCATTCTACTCGCTGCCATTAGGGGAATTCCATATTTGTCTCCAAAAATTGAAACCAATGGTTTGTGGTCCGTCCTGAGTATAAACCGACGGCCATATAAATATTGATGGAACTTTCTTACTCCGTAAATGATCGCTAACGCCTCTCGTTCTATCTGCGAATACGCCTTCTCTGCCGAGTTCAAGACGCGGGATGCGTACGCTATCGGCCGCTCGCCGGTCGGCGTTACGTGTGAGATGACGGCGCCGACTCCCACCGCGCTCGCGTCCGTTGTCAGCACCAGCGGCCAGTCGGCCGAGTAGTGAGCGAGAATCTTACTGCAAATCAACATTTGTTTAACTTTATTAAAAGCTTCCTCGTGACCTTCGCTCCACTCAAACTTGACTTCCTTGCCCAACAACTTGTACAATGGTGTTAGAATTGTACTGATATTCGGTACAAATTTGGCATAATACATCACTAAGCCCAGAAAGGCACGCAATTCAGAAACATTGCTAGGTGCCGTTACCTCCTTTATAGCCTTGATCTTCTCTGGACACGTGTGTACTCCGTGCTTACTGATGACAAATCCTAAGTACGTCACCGAATCTGCGAAAAAGGTACACTTCTCTTTTTTAATTTTTAAACCGTACCTCTGCAGCCTATCGAATACCTTCCTTAGGGTTGCCATGTGCGCCTCGTCGTTCTCGCCTGTAATTATAATATCGTCCAGGAACACTCCCACCCGAGGCATATCAGCGAACAGTTGCTCTAATTTCCTTTGAAAAATGCCCGGACTGGAGGCTAACCCAAAAATCAATCTATTATACCTAAACAACCCTTTATGTGTGTTAATGACTGTGTATTTTTTTGATTCGTCGTCCAATTCCAACTGCGCATACGCTTGTGACAGATCGAGTTTAGTGAATTTTTGGCCGCCGTGCAATTTCGTGAGTAAGTCTTCTACTTTCGGTAAGGGAAAACGGTCCACCTCTAAGCATTTATTTAATGTTAACTTGTAATCTGCGCATATCCTGATCGTACCGTCCTTCTTCATCACCGGCACAATGGGAGTGGCCCAGTCGGATGTGGAGACAGGAGTGATGATGCCATCGGCGACGAGCGAGTCGAGCGCCCGCTCGACCGGCTCGCGCAGTGCATACGCCATTGGACGAGCCCGCAGGAATCTGGGCCGCGCGTCCGGCCGTAATTGGAAGCCGACCTTGCCGCCGGTGAACCTCCCCAGGCCCTCCGAGAACACCTCACAGTATCTGGAACTGAATTCCTCCATATTAAAAGATGCACCGACCTCCCTCATACTATAAACTGCGGGTGACGCTATGTGTATTTTTAACTCATGTATCCACTGTCTTCCTAGTAAATTTGTTTTGCCGCTGTTCATGATGTACAAGTCAATTTTTTTACAAATTCCACCATACTTAACTAGAGGTGTGATTTTGCCCTGCGGTTTCACAATCTCTCCTGTATAATAACGCAGTGATAACCCAGTTTTCTCTATTTTACAATGCGAGAAATGTGTGGCATAACAATCGTAACTAATGCATGATATGACACTTCCGGTGTCCACTTCCATTAACAACGGTATATCTTCAATGCAAACCTTTACTACATAGGCTTCGAAACGCTTTAATTCACTCGTCTCAATAGAAAAATTGTCGAGCATAATTACCTCATCACTGTCACTAGTTACACTCTCCGAAAACGATCCTTCGTTCTCCTCGGCCATGTTGTAGAAGGATGTGTTGCTCTGGCCTCTCCATTTAGGGCACACTCTCTTCAAATGACCTTCCCGATTACACACACGACACACGTAGGTTTTGTACTTGCACTCCTCCTTATCGTGTTTACCTCCGCACACGTTGCAATGTTTGTAAGACAACGATGACAGGCCGCCGCCGTCACTGCCCGTTCTCCGCCTGTCACTCCTGTCGGTCTGTTTCATTCTCGCCGCATTCCGGCCGGTGGCGGCGCTGTTGTCGTCGCCGGTCGACGGTGGTGTAGCGCGGGCGCGCTCGCCCCCGCTGCCCCCGCGGCTTGCCTGCCCGCCGCCGCCGCCACGCCGCTCACGCCAGCCAGACGTACCTCCTCTCGCTGCTCCCCGCTCCGTCGCGGTCAGCTGGTGCACCTCTGCTGTTTGTGTACTGTCACCCCTCCCGCGGGCACAGTCCTCCACAAGCGCAGCGTTGGTCTCCGCAGCTTCCAGGGATGCGGCGAGCTGGAATGCCGTATCAAATGCGACATCGTCCTCCGCGAACAGCCTTTGTCTAATATAATCGCTCATAATACCGCACACGAACTGATCGCGCAAATTTTCTTTCAAACTAGCTGTCGTAAATTTGCACTGCCTAGATAACTTTTTTAGTTCCGCTACATACTCAGCGATGCTCTCGCCCCTTTTCTGCACCCTCTGTCGAAACTTGAACCTCTCCGCTAACCGACTTGGTTTCGGTTGTACATGTTCTTTCATAATTATAATTAAATTTTCGAATGTCTTTGCCGAAGGTTTATCCGGTGTACACAAATTCACCATGAGTTCGTACGCTTCACTTCCTATTACTGTTATTAATGTAGCTACTCTTATTGCCGGTTTTATATCGTTAACGATGAAATATTGTTCTAAGCGGTCTACATACGAGTCCCAGTCGTCCTTGGCGAGGTCAAATGGTCCCATTTTGCCCACCGCCATTTCTCGCCCAATCGATCGCCTTTACGAAAAACCAACTTAACACAACACTCTCGCTCGGGTTCGTTAATGTTCTCGTCGCCACTGATAAGTCCGGAGTTAGGTTCTGTAGGAACAAGGGGGAGCACCAGAAAAACAACGCTATCTTGTATCGCGGTTTATTGCGGACAACTGATATTTTTTGTGGCTACCTACATACATCACATTTATAATAACATTTTTGATCGTTATGTATTATGCCCAAACGAGCTGGAGGATTTAAGCCTTGCGGAATTTGCCGTCCGTTTTGAAACTGTCTCTAACACGACATGGTCAGAGGACAACGGAGATGCAGAACTGAGGGACGAAGATACTACGCCAGTGAGGTATATCAGATTGCAGGACGACACTAGAATGCGTGTAAGAAATAGACCGGCAGTATTACGTACCCGCTATTATACAATTAATAGTGACAAAGAAGCATACTATTATAGTTTAATAGTATGCCACATACAATTTCGTAATGAAGGCGAGTTACTGTTCGAAAATGAAAGCGCTGAAGACTGTTTTATAAGGCGTCAAAGTGATCTTCGCCCGTTGCAGCGCAATATTAGCGCAGAACAATTCGGTTACGCTGAACTAATTATTCAGCAGGCTGTTGCTCAAGCTATCGCACTTAATGCTGCGCGTGAAACCGATGTCGGCAATGCACCCATGTTATGTGTTGGTGAACAAATTGTACATGACGATGATAACTTTTGTGAAGACATGGAAGAACGAGCCGTCATGACAGATGAATTGTTCCTGGGAGGCATGCGCGGATTAAATGTACAACAGAGGAATTTATTTCAGAAAGTTTCAACGGCAACCGAAAACGATTTGCAAAGACAAGAAAGTCAGCTGTTACTTTTCATCACGGGCGGTGCAGGTAGCGGTAAATCACTTCTGTTGAAATTAATCGTGCAGCATATTAAGCGTTGTTACGCACCAACAGTTTAGATATATACTACTGAAGCCAAACTTTGTGGAAGTTGGGTCCTTAACCGGAGTTGCTGCTCGTCAAATTTTTGGCAAAACACTCCATAGTATTTTCTTGCTTCCGATAGAAAAAAAAATACTATGACATACAAAAAAATTACAGGTCAAAGACTCGAGAACGAAAGGCGTAAATGGCGCTATATAAATTGGCTAATCATAGACGAAATTTCTATGGTCTCTTATGAGAACCTAAAAGTGATCCACCTAAGACTTCAAGAATATAAAAACAACGACAAATTATTCAGTGGAGTCAATATTTATTTATTTATTAATTATTTTTTTTTTAAGCTTGTAATTCTTTATTGAATTAAACATACAGAAATTACATAAACTATAACTACCTATCAAATTAAATAGACAAATATAACTAATTAAAAAAAAAAAAAAACTATAACTAAAAACTAACTTATAAATTATATATTTCCTCAAGGGGCGTCGTCCCCGGGATGTTCCCAGGATGGCGGCCCCGTTGCCCCTCTGTATCCCCAGACTAACTCGTTGCCGGAGATACGAGAGGCAACACGGGTTTCCAGTTGCGGTCACCATCCTGGAACCCACCTCAAGGACGAAGGCCTTGGCCTCCTCCGACCACGTACCAAATGTCTCGACGGCGAAGGCCACGAACCAGTAGTTGCACCTAATATCTTCGTATTTTTTGTGCTTCCTACTGGCCGCAGAAAATTGGTCAATATTTTGGTATTTGGTGATATATTTCAGCTTCCTCCGGTGAAAGGGAACTGGTGTTTTGTGCAGCCATCGTGGTTTTCAGCGGAGGTTAATTTGTGGCATCAGTTTTCTTTTTGTGAACTGACCATAAACATGCGACAGCGCGATGATAGCGAATTCATCGATTTATTGAACAGTTTACGGGTAGGTGAATTGACGACGGCTCAGCTGGAATTATTATGCGAGCGGCGCCACGTGCCTTTAAATGGTGAATTTGCGGATGGAGCCGCCGCCGTTCGTATTTTCCCCACGGTGAGGCAAGTCGACGATTACAACGAAAAAATTAGCAAGGAAAATGTAAAGCTGCACCGAACTTATCAAATCAACGCAGTGGATGAGTTTCGTGAAGTAGCGACATATGGTAGAACACCACCAGAGAACGTAATTCCCAAAGACGTCAATAGCTGTGGTGGTTTTCTGCCATCGATAAAAATGGGCGTCGAATCCCGAGTGATGTTGAGACGCAACATCGCCGTATCAGAAGGACTAGTAAATGGAGCTATGGGTATAATAAAAAAAATCAAATGGCCGGCCTTGAGGAGAGATCAACTGGAGGATGGAGAGCTACCAGAAGCCGTGTACGTTAAATTTGATGACGAATCTATTGGGCTTAGGCTAAAAGATAGTAATGGTTACATACCCATACCTCCATCTAGTACTAAGTTTCAGGCATTAAGAGGTTACGGAGATGTGGAGCGACGTATGCTGCCTCTAATATTAAGCTGGGCGGTTACAGTCCATAAACTACAGGGTACCACCCTCGAAAGAGCTGTAATCGACCTTGGTAAGAAAAACTTTGCAAAAGGGCAAATATATGTTGCACTAAGTCGTGTCAAAAGTTTGGAAGGCATAGCTTTATCAGATTTGGCCGCCAACAAATTATTAAATAGACCACCCGACGATAGATCGTTGACGGAAATAACGAGACTACGAAATCTGTCTTCCGACAATGAAGGTCACACCTAATTAATACACCTTAAGTAATGCAATTAGAACGCTCGCGTCATGTTGCAATGCAGCAGCGAACGTAAGCGCGTTCCGTTACTTTGTCATGTATCCCATAATCAGAACCTAACCAAACTCTCATCAAACTACCCTTGAAGTACATCCTTTCCAATAATAAAAGAATCATCGAAATCGGTTGGCGTGATATTGAGTTATTCGTCTATTTGTCGCGCAAATACTTAATGCAAATTTAAGACTTAGGTATATGGTTTTCTCATCGATACCATTGTCAGAACTGGACCAAACTGAAATGGGACCACACGGGAAGCACCAGCTTTTAAATAAAAAAAGAATAATCAAAATCGGTTCACCCAGTCGAAAGTTCTGAGGTAACAAACATAAAAAAAAAAAATTCAGTCGAGTTGAGAACCTCCTACTTTTTTTGAAGTCGGTTAAAAAAAAAAAATTTGTGGAATGATAATTTTTTTATAATTCTAACTATTATTATGGTCACCGATCTGAAACACGACAGTGCAAGATTGCACGGCTGTGATTGAGTAAAAATATTGAAGATTTCAAGATTGTAAAGCAAACAGACATTTTCTCCGCCAGTAGTTTTCACTACTTACATCACAATTACATACTGGTTTATCTATCACCATTCCTGATATTTTTAAATTCTTCAACTTACACATGTAGTGTAAGTTAAAGAAAAAAATTATGTTTGCAGTAAGGTTGAAGGCCGAGCTCTCGAAGTATGCTGTAGTAACAGTTTTCCGTAGCTCTGAGAATAAACCAGGCAGGAGACTTATGTGACGCACAGGGTTGAACTACGGGCACAAGTAACATAATTTACACCCTACATAATATTATATCACTTTATCAATTTAATTGCCAAAATGCAAAATTTTATGAAGTTGTAAGTACAACTTGTAAGTTTTTAAGTCTATTTTACAGGTATTCTTTCACGGGTGCCGCTATAAGGAACTAGCCTCCCTTATTCTCTGCCACCCGTCCTATCTCCGCAACACTCGCCGAAGAGAGGCTCTGCACCGTTTTGCTGTTGCACATTGGACTTTTGAGAACCCATCGCTTCTCAAAATCGTTCCTTTGTCCCACCGCTAAGGTATGGAACTGTCTTCCGGTGAGTGTATTTCCCGAATCCTTTAACTTGTGTGTATTCAAACATCATATTAACATTGTACATACCAGCAAGAGTTCGTAAATCTGCTGGCACGTCGTAGTCTCGCGCGAGGGAGCGTGAAATATCGTCCGTGAGATTAATTAATTCATTCATTCATTCATTCATGTATTTATGTATTTATTTATTTTAATTTTTTTTCACGTGATAACGTCTTATAAATTGATGAACACCGGCTGCACGCACGAAAAAGTGTCACGTTCCATCTGAGCCTGTGTGTGCAAGCGAGAGCGCGTAACAAGCGATAGAGAGGCACAATCAGCCCAAGCGCCGCAGTGTTGCCAAACGTACGGTAATTGCCGTATCGTACGGTAATCGAGGCTAGAAATCTACAAATGTACGGCGTACGGCAGCGATAGGGGTGCCGTACGAAAAAATACGGTAATTCTTATAGCTGTGTTTCTTTATGACGTTATCACGTAAAACTATCGTCCGTAAACCGACTTTACAGACAACCAATTTTTTTCATTTATTTATACGCTTATCAAGCAAACATTACATGATATACTAACTCGTTTACTAACCTTACATAACTTAGGGCATGTAATTTTTTTAAATGACTTTTATCTAGCCTCTTGAATTTACCTAGCCAGGCTATTATTAAAAAAATCCAACTCACCCTCCGCTTAATTAGTTCGTGGATATTCGCTTATGAATGTTCCGCATTTTGAATCTTTCGCACAAAAGGCGACAGCGCTGATTTTCATTAGACAAAATAATAATTGTGTAACATATCCGTTCTTTCATAAATACACGTTATACGAATAGCCTTTAGGGAATATTTTCCACAGACAATTATTAAAATCTGTCTACGTGTGTGTGTATGTGTGTGTCCCCTGGCTCAGAACTAAAATTGGATAGAGAGTTTTCATACGCCCGCCAAAGAATTCAAAATGTTGAAACTTGTGTTACATCTACTTCTTTCCGACTTAATTTACAAAGTATTTTTGACAACTGATGATACGAGACTAACGAGAGACATATAAGGAGCTAATGCAAGTGGAAGAGTCGGGAAGGGTCGCCCTAGAAAATATTATGAAATTGTCATTGTTTGAATAACATTATTATGAGTGTTGAAGGGAGTTCTAGATGTGTCAGTATCTTGGCACATGGATGGTCTCTGACTACCCCATTGGAAACACAGTGACGCGATATTGTATGTAAGCACCTAAATATGCACCTAATTTGCATAGCATGAGTGTGGTGGTACCATTCCGGGCGCATTAAACCCTACGACCTTGTAAGGTAAGAAGGGAAGGAACCTACAGTTTTACGTGGAATCCGAGGTGGAATCCGAACCATGGTCAGCCTCCAACGGTCAAGCGGTCACCCATCTAAGTACTGACCGCGCACAGTTGTGCTTATGATAGTCTGACAGTCGACTGACAGCACCACTTAGCTACCGAGGCTGATATGTGCTTATGTTCACGACTGAGAGTCGACCAAAGGATAAGCTGATTTCATAGTGACTGATGCTTGATGGCTCACCTTATCCGTATTTATGTCGACAAAGCGAGTGAGGAGTATTAGCGTATTCATCTAGCATGAGGTGGTTTGTAATGCGATTGTTTGAAAGTATTAATGATAACAAATTGTATGTGAAGGCACACACATTTTGTTTTCCGACAGGTAACAAGTTTCATCTTGCTTTTACGTTTCTACTATTTCAAATAAAATATCAAACCTATACGGGGAAACCGAGGGTTTTGTCTTTGCAATAAAAGACAAGGTTGTCAAGACGAACAACTATAGGAAACACATAATGAAGGACGGGACCATTGACATCTGCCGCGCCTGCCACCAACCTGGCGAGTCCCTCAGACATGTGATTTCCGGTTGTTCGCAGCTTGCCAACACCGAATATCTGCATAGACACAACCTAGTAGCCAGGATCATCCATCAGCAACTTGCCTTAAATTACAACCTTGTAGGTACCGTGGTGCCTTACTATAAGTACAATCCACCGCCAGTTCTCGATACCGGTCATGTCACACTCTACTGGGACCAGCCCATTATCACAGACAGGACTATTCTCGCGAACAGACCTGATATTGTGATAGTGGACCGGGAGGCAAGGCGCGCAACGCTCGTCGATATCGCCGTGCCGCATGATGGTAACCTCGTCAGTGAGGAAGCAGAGAAGATATTAAAGTATCTGGATCTGCAGCACGAGGTTACCAAAATGTGCCCCGTCGACTCGACGATCGTTGTGCCCATAGTCGTTTTGGCGCATGGGCTGATAGCGAAGAGCCTCGACCACCACCTTGAGAGGCTCTCGCTGAGTGGTTGGGTCAAGGGCCAGATCCAGAAGGCAGTCCTGCTGGACACTGCACGCATCGTTCGGAGGTTTCTCTCTTTGGGACCAGATCATCGGTAGCCTGGGTTCGCCCCGCCGCCGCGCCGGTGGTGGAAGCTCCGTTTATATTAAAGTTTAATTAATTTAATTCAATGTAATATATAATTTCGTCTTCTTGTCACAACACCAATTATAAATACTTTTGTAAGCAAGTTGATGCCTTTTCTATCATATTGTATTATTTGGTCACTGTTTTGATATTCAGTATCATTTGGACTTTTGCCTAAAATAGTGACTTGTTTTACACAAAACACCTAAATGCGACCCTGCCAACTGGTAATATAGTGCAGCCAGTAAACAGCGGGTCTGGTTCTCCACTAGTACAATAACATTGCTTTATTTCTTGTTGGCACACTTACTGCTAGATTTACTTAACTATAGAGGCAATTGAGTCTCTTTTTTATGTGCTAGTAGTAAATTATGTAACTAACCTTTAGGCGATTAATTTATTTTTTTACCGTTTACACACTTTATCGTTTTAGCCGCTTCTTTGACAGTATACCTGTGTTGTATGTATTACGAGTTGGTTATATTGAATTCAAATACACTCTAAATATTTTGCATGCCAAACCGACTAAGGGATAAGGACGTGATGCCGCGCTAAAGGGCCGCAGGCTAGCCACCTCTCACCTTGTCTCGATCCCTCCACCGAGTCATGCAGTAGGTGGGTTTTCGTGCCTTACTTGTTTCTTGATATATATCTTGTCCGTATACATTGCTAAACGTGGTGGTCGGTGTTTTGCTGCAGTTTACAAGATTACTTGCTGCACAATACCGATTAATCGGTTTATCCCGATCGTCGGGATACAGCGTGCGGTATGTCTAAATATGTTTTAATCTAAGGAGTAAATCGCTTGATTACGCTTCCGTTTTCTTTGCCAAAATTTTGTAGATTGGAACGAAGATAAATATTGTATTTTGTAAATCTCCCTATGAAATAACGCGCACATGACGTAGGGGACAGGGACACATGACGTAGCGCTGGTTGGTACGAAAAAGAGTAAGTTCTTTATTCTTACGCCGCCGCCGGTTGTCCGGTGAGCCGACAATCCTACACGACTCTTATTAAGCGCCCATGTCTACAACAAGGCATTCAAAAGCATATAATTGTCTTGGTCATGACAATTCGTCAGTCAGTCATTACATTACGTACAATTTTATCTACAGTAATTAAAACATACCATACTATGCGCCATTTTGGGTCAATATAGACCCACCGGCGCGCGATAGGTGGGCAGACGAAACCAGACGCAATTACCTACGGTTTTGCACCGTGCAGTGTCTGCTCCCTTTCAGTTATACAATACATTTTTTTTATGATTATGTATTGGAATAATTTTTTTGCCTCAATAAAATATATTTCTTTCTGTCTTTCTTTCTTACGTATATGCTGTGTCCCGACAATTGGGGTAAACAGATCAGTCGGTTTTGTGCTGCAAGAACTCAAATAAATAACAACACAATATCAATCATCACGCTTAGCAAAGTTTATGGACAAGATAACTATCAAGCAATCGAAGCACGAAGACTACCTACTGCACGACTCGATGGAAGAACCGTACCAAGTTGAAAGGAGATTTACGCGTCGCCCTTTAGCACAACATTTTGCCTTATCCCTTAGTTAATAAAAGTAAAACTATTAAAAAGTCTAGCATAATGTGCTGTAGCATTCTCCTTGTGTTTGCGCCGACTGCTGGGCATACGCCTCTCCAATGTTCCACCAGTCCTCCTGCTCTTCAGCGGTACGGAACCACTGCTTTCCGCCGACGTACTTGATGTCGTCGTCCCACCTGGCGGGTGGTCCAACGTGCCCAGTCCACTGCCACTTGAGCTTAGCCACCCGGTGTCCAATATCGACTACTTTGGTGCGTCGGCGTATCTCCTTCTATAAGACAAACACACAGAAATATTATCTAAACTCTGATTCTTTGCCGCTATATAGCCGGACTTAGCAAGTTACATAAAATAAAATCAACGACACAGCTTATGCCAAGAGAGCCAGTTATAACCTGAGTGGGCAAAAGTAGAGGCAATTGTCTAAAAATACCTATTAGTGAGAAGTGAATGCGGCCTCTATTTCTATAGGGACTCGAGGCGCTAGAGATGGGCGGAATTTTTCGTATTCCGAATACGCCACTACTTTCCTCCGAGCTGGCAATGTCGGGATACGTACAATAGATCGTACCTATAAGTATTTATAGGAATTTGCCCGCAACTTTAATACTCGTGGAGCAGGGCTGGCTTCGGAAAGTTAAAATTCATTTTAAAGTTTATGACCTCAATCAAAATGTATATACCCGCGATTATGACCTTGCCAGCCTCGGTCGCTCAGTCACTGACTTTGTGAGGTAGTCGCCTGTCACCCTGAGCGCGGTCAGTACTTAGATGGATGATCGCTCGACCGTTGGAGACTGATCGTGGTTCGAATTGCACGTAAAACTGTAGGTCCCTTCCCTTCTTACCTTACTAGGTGGTAGGGTTTATCCCGCCCGGGTTGGTACCACCGCACTGAATCAAACGTCGGTCGAAATGGCTATGTAAACAGTTTGTGTTCTGTTCAGTTCAGTGTAGCCGACATGAAATGAAGGGAAACACTGACATGGCACCTAGTTCACCCGGTGTTATGGGCTGACATCACGGATGTTGTAGGTGTTGTAGCCAAACGTTTCAGTTAAAAAAAAATAAATGACTAGTGCGTCCTCCCAATTATGACGTGCTGGACCAGCACCAGCATTGCTGTTGTGAAACATGGACTGTGACGGTCGCTGGTCGCTGTTGTCCAAAGGTTGGAAGTTGTCTAGAAAGTAATGTACCGTGTTGGGTCGGTACTTAAAAAGAATAGCCCCACTGCATCTCTCCCCGTCGCATGTCGTAAAAGTCGACTAAGGGATAAGAAAATTCGTCAGCCTCGGTAGCTCAGTGGCGCGGTTGGTTAGTCAACTGTTAAAATTAAGGAACGCTGAGCGCGGTCAGTGTTTGGATGGGTGACCGCTCGACCGTTGGAGGCTGACCGTGGTTCGGATTCCACGTTAAACTGTAGGTCCCTTCCCTTCTTACCTTACTAGGTGGTAGGGTTTATCCCGGCCGGATTGGTACCACCGCACTGAACGAAACGTCGGTCGAAACGGCTATGTAAATAGTTCGTGTTTTCCGTCCAGTTTAGTGTAGCCGACATGAAATGAAGGGAAGCACTGACATGGCACCTAGTTCACCCTGTGTTATGGGCTGACATCACGGATGTTGTAGGTGATGTAGCCAACCGTGTCAGGTTCCATAAAAAAAAAAATAATGGAGCGAGTCGTGCTGGGAATATCGCTACGTGATAGGGTGCGTTACGTGGTTTTGGTACTTTTTATTTTATTATTGGTTGGAATATCCGCCAAAAGCCCCACGGCCAGTGTGCTTAGGAAACTCATGGAGATATGTAAGCGGTTTTTTGACTCCGATGGGCTCCGGTAGAACGCTGAAAAAAAAAACAGATGTGTTAGTGTTCAGAAGGGGTAAGGCACCGGCAGCCGTCCCGCCAGTAAGCCTGTACGGACGGCCACTAAAATTAGTGGACAAATTCTCTTAATGTCAGTATCTTGGCCACATTTTCAACGTACGCTTAAATGATGACTGCGACATGGAACGCCAAATACGGGCACATAAAGAGTTTTGTTTATTTATTTAGTATTTTAGTTTCCATATAGATTTTTATATATAGTATATTATATACTTTCCATATAGTTTCATTATAGATTTTTTCTGACTGCAAAATTTACGTCCATACCTACACCTTCTGATTCACTGTTCGGAACGTTTAGTAAGAAAATTTCAACCGACTACATATTATTACGGTTCAATAGATACTGTCCTCGGATGGACAGACAGACAGACGGCGTATGCTTGCGTATGGATATGGAGCCCTAAAAAAGAAAAGATTCGCCCGTCGACCTACCGGTTGTTAGGTGAAGGAGCGATGGAATTCTGTGGCATAATGAAATTTTAGTACAGCCACATTACAAGAACAATAAACGCTGATGGCTGTCCCGATATTTATCTAGCTCTTACAGGCGGTATAAGACGCTTTTTGGTTTTCGCTGTTAGTGCCGGTATGAAGCTGTGATATTTTAACTTTTTCTTTTTTAACATGAAAACATAACACCCATATTATTTGTGCATTAAATGCATAGTGAGTATGCACAGAAAATGCGAGCTTAATGATATTATCACATGGATTGAAAACAATTCAAATAGAAATATTCTTATATTTTTCTTCTAATGAAACTCTAAAGTTCCAATATAAAAACTCTATATCGCACCCTTAGTACAATACCGTTATAACTCGGAAATTTTTGTAAAATTACTTATCCGTAAATTGTGTATCGAAAATGCTATTATTACACACATTTTTGCATTAGGACAATAATTTTAATTTCAATGTAGCCACATTTTGAAATTTGACAGATTATGTAATATAAACTTTTCATAGTAACAAAACATCAAGTGACACATTTAGAAAAATTATAATATACATATATATAAGTTCACAAATATAAATTCCTTAATGTCACAAGAAAAAACATGTAAATTTAGGATAGATTTTAATAAATATTTAAGTTTTTATGTCACATTTTAAATTATAATCATGACAGTAGTGGAAAATTTTGCCCAAATGAATTTTATATTGTCATTTATATCTTAAAAGTGATAGAATTAACCAATAATTTAAAACAAGAATTATATCTAATTTAATTGGAACCTACTTACTAAAGGAACTTTTTGAGTAACTTATATAAATTAATCAGAAAAAATCGTATTGAATTTGAGATGCGAAATATTCCAATCACTAAAGGACACAATAACAAGAATATTTGAAAAGCGCCTTCAAACATTTCAGTTGATCAGTGGAAACCTATTAAGTGTTATCATATTAATTCTGCTAATATCACGCTATAATTTCCCTTTTGGTTACCTAAAGACTTAAAACAGTTTAAACAATATAATCAAATTTCAAAATAACAAAAATATTCGGTTCGGGATCTACATCGGAATTCACACAGCACCCATTTTATAACGTTTAGTTATCCAGTACGGACCGGAGTCGAATTTCATAAGAATTTTTCACGTAAAATTGTCGTCCCCCGACAGGGCGGAAGACAAAATCAAGCGGCGATGCTGCATTCTTACAGTTCATTGAACTAGGGATGGGAAACATTTATATAACTACAATTTTATCGATATACTACATTTTGACATTGAAAATGTTTTTTGGTTCCTTTTTGTTCCAGTATAGGCACAGATTACTTAATAGTTACTTCGTAACAGATAAATCACTCCATAGAAAATGTTCCTACCTTCGGGCTTTAATAGCCTACTGTTTCACATCGCCAATCGGCTGCGTGCGAAAATGTACCTTAACGATCGAGTGTAAAGTGTTTATTGCTTTGCAGCTGCGCGCTGTTGCGTGGGCGATCGTCTATGTATACTTCGCGCGGCTGACGAATTTGTACTGAAAAAGACCGCCGGCGGCCCGCCGGGCGATAGGTAGTTAGCGCGTGCAAGTACATAGAGTGCGTGAGGCCTGGTATAGGCCCCGATTTCACTAAAACGTGCGATCCCCTTATATCTTGGAGAGTTGTAAAGATATGAAATTTAAAAAAGGCTCAAAAGACGCGTATTCTTGAGAGCTGTAAGGTGCAAAAATAATTATTTGAGAAAGTAAAAAATAGGTTGTCTGTAAAGTCGGTTTACGGACGATAGTTTTACGTGATGCCGTCATAAAGTGGTAAGACTACTGGGAACGGTTCTAAAGTATCAGGGCAGAATAAATGGAAAGGAGGATAATTACCTACTATTTGATAAATGAAAGAAACTTTAGCTTCACTATAAGTTTATTTTTAATTTTAGTTGTAATTTTTTTTATTATTTTTAAATAATATCTGTGTAAATAATATTGTGTAAATAATTTTATCTAAAAAAAGTGCTAAAATAGAGTGTTTCATACAAAAAAACTTTTACTCTAATTATTTTTAATCTCTGTCAAGTGTCAAATGTGATAAAATTATAATATCTTTCTTAGTTTCTAATTATGAAAAATTTCTTTGCACGATCTTCGCAATCTTCGCAAGGGAATTTGATTTGCTTATTATAATAAATAATTAAAGTTCTCTCTATTAATTATATTAATAAACAACATAATATTGCTACTATATTTTATTTTTTGCTGTCAAGAAATAAATATAGATAGTTTATGTATTAATTTTAATCTGATCAATACGAATTACATACTTTATGTAATATATTGTTCATCTAGGTATCTTATCATGTAAATGCCATGATTGGAATAATCGTAGTACATAGAGCAAAGATCAGTAATTATATTTCCAGTAGAAATATTAATCATCTTGTGACTGGCCATCAATAAACTTCTGTTGTCTGATCTTGATAGTTTTACTTCTTAAGACGTTTCCATGGTAACTTTGACTATACTCAAATGTAAGACTGTCAACAGGAATTTATTTCACTTTCAACTTATTTCTTGAAACGGGCCGATTGTGCCTCTCTATCGCTTTTTCGCGCTCTCGCTTGCACACACAGGCTCAGATGGAACGTGACACTTTTTCGTGTGTGCAGCCGGTGTTCATCAATTTATAAGACGTGACGTCATCACGTCAAAAACAAAAAAAGTTATGGCCGAAATAGTGAAAAAAAAAATTTAATTTTTTGCGAATTTTTTATTTTGGCGCTCGATATTTTGGAAACGAACAATGATATATCAAAAATTTGAGAAAACCTCCTCTGGACAGTTTAGTCAGCTACAATTTGAGCCTAAATCAAAGATGATCAGGTTAAGGGCTTGCCCTGTAGCTCAACCTTTTTGAAAAAATAAATTCACAGATTTCGTGCCTCACACGACTATCGAGCACATTGGAAATGAATCTACGGAATTCGAAAAAATATTGTCGCTTAGCGACACGAGAAAGTCGGGATAAGGAAAAGGTTATTTGGGGTCTGATGATGGAGCCGGAAGGAAGCCATAGGAACTCCTAAACTACACATCGTTGGATTTGTCTTCGCAAGTACTCTAGTCATATGGTATTTCCAGGGTCCTGATGATGGAGCCGGAAGGAAGCCATAGGAACTCCTAAACTACACATGATAAATCCACCATATTTGGGCTCGTTGGATATAGAAATATAGGAATATAGGTTAGGTCAGAATTAAATGCGTCGCATTGAAAATGAATTCAACAAATAAAAAAAATATTACATTCATATATTTTTTATTATTTTTCAAAAACACCAGCAGCTTAAAAAATGTAAACTAAAATTTTGACAGAAAAAAATTGATAATATTGACATTATTTTTAACTAAAGTAACAAATTAACAAATATTAAATATAAAAATATAATATAAGGATATAGAGATAAGAATATAGGTTAGGTTAGAAAATGCGTCGCGTAGCGACGCATCTTCTAACATATCCTATATTCCTATATACAACGAGCCCAAATATGGTGGATTTATCATGTGTAGTTTAGGAGTTCCTATGGCTTCCTTCCGGCTCCATCATCAGAACCCAACTAACCTTTTCCTTATCCCGACTTTCTCGTGTCGCTCAGCGACAATATTTTTTCGAATTCCGTAGATTCATTTTCAATGTGCTCGATAGTCGTGTAAGGCACGAAATCTGTGAATTTTTATTTGATTTTACAGTTGTACCTAATTTAATATTTCTGTAAATTAAAAATGTTAAAGTTTTCAATTACCTAATTGTATTGTATATAATTATTGCACTCAAATAAAACAAGAGCAAAAGGTAACACTTAATGCCTATAGACATTTTCTAACCTATTAACCTTTTGGTATGACTATGAAAAGTGCTAGGTGAGTGGCGGAAAGAAATATATTGTATCAATTAATTATGACAGAGTTACTGAAATTCAAAAAATAAGCTATCATAAATATTAAAAGTCACAAATGATCTAAATATTACACCTTTATACCAGACAAATACCATAATCATAAATTAATTAAATAATTATTATTAATTAGTTAATACTATTAAGATGTGAATGTGGATGTGATGGATTTTAAGTTTTTTTAACGTGTGCCTTTGACGTCCTGTAATGACGTCATGTAAATATTAAGATACCAAGCGGTTCAGAAATCAAACTGTAGAAGAAACAATCTGGCGGATGGACGATTGGACAGGATCACAGGAACTAGGTATAGCCAACAATGTCTGGTTGCATAAACAAATTAATTATAACAGAATTATTATTCTATTGAATCCACAAAAAAATGTGAATTTAAAGAATATCGACAATAGTTTTGTCGCGCCTATTTCCTCCCAGTAGGCGACAAGTCACAACTTGCCGGCCGTGAAGCGAATAATCAACCGGGCAGTCCTTTGATCTAGCGGCCTTCGACGCTCCCACTGTGAGCAAACACACGTTTGCCAGTTTCGCCACTGAATGTTGTGTCAATTTATTTTAAGATTCAGTAAGTTCCATTACTCTAACGATTAATTGTCTGTTACCACTCCAGGGCTTAGCGGCAGGTATAGCCACTCTTGATTGAAATTGATCTCAATATCGGAGGTTCCATTCTGGCCGACATGCGCCATAATGATTTTTTCTGACTGCAAAATTTACGTCCATACCTACACCTTCTGATTCACTGTTCGGAACAGGTCGCTTCCCTTGTCCCTTATTAGGTGGTAGGTTCAAATTGTAGCCGACTGGATTGATACCACCGTACTGGACGTAAGGCGGCCACGTGTGTTTCTCGGCTGTGTTCTCCTCTAGTACAGGATAACCAGCAATCCAGTCTTCGTTATGGCACCAACTTTCTCGGAGGTTTAGCTGGTCGGAGCATGTGCTTTGGCTCCTCTGTCTCAGCTACTCATTTTTTTAAATGGAAACTGACACGGTTGGCTACATCACCTACTACATTCGTGATGTCACGACTAGTGTATATGTGACTATAGCTAGCATTAATTTGCTAATTATCGCAGTATCGAGTAACAATTACAACACTATCAAGTTCCTATGACATCATTTGAGAAAGCTCTAAGTTTAGTTAGGAATTTCACCTCCTCTAAGTGTCGAACTCACGAATTAGGGTTACACCGCTAGAATGTCTGCTCGAAATTAAGGTCGTTTAGGTCACTTATGTATGGAAACTTGAACCGCATATTGACAAGAATGTACTGACGTAGATAGCTACTTACATACTCCTTTGATAATGTCAAAGATCACGTTGAATCGTGTAACCAATACTGAGCATAAGTGGTAAATAAGTATAGAATAACCAAGCTTCACTCGCGGCATTTTCGGATTTGAGCAAATTGTTTTAATAATTGTTATATGTAAACCGGTATGAGTGGATGTTTTTATGTGATCCTGAATGAAAGGTCGGTTGAAACGGCTATTTAAATAGTTCGTATTTTCCGTCCACTTCAGTGTAGCCGGCACGACCTTAGGGAATCACTGACAGGGCCCCTAGTTCACGAAGGTGTTACGGGCTGACATTACGAATGTTGTAGGCAAACATATATTATGTACTAGCGTACTAGATAAATCACTCGGCCAACTAACATGTCCCACCGAGTTGCGGTTCACGATCCTCAAGTCTCTTAGTCGAGCGAGAGAGGTCGCAGCGCGCAGTCGTCGCCTGCCTGCTGCGATCACGCCTCGCCTACTTTAAACTAATACATTTACACATCTTCGTCGATGCGAAGCTGCGATGGCGAATCTGGAGATGAAGTGTTAGAATTAAAAGACAATATGCACACCGATGACGCACGAGTGCGATCGTTCTCCCTACCCCTTGCCTCTTTCCCGCACGCTTCCCGCCCCGCGCGAGTTCCCCACACCGGCAGCCAGACCGTCTCCCGCACGCTTTCAGCCCCGCGCGCGCTCCCCTCTTCCGCTCGACTCTGCGCTCCGCCTCCCCGCTACCTTACCCCATACCTCAGCCGCTGGGACACCGCTTCTCTGTATATTTCTTCGGAGCGATAACTCTATATAATATTTTCTCAAAGGTTGTAGGTGATGTAGCCAACCGTGTAAGTTATAAAAAAAGACTAATCCAACGGGAATGTTATCCTAGCTCGTTGTCTGTCAAGGGTAGTGACCCCCGCCTCTAACACTGCGACGTCGACCGCTCGTGAAAAATATTGGAAACTCACACGCGACTGCAGACCCCTTCGGGTGTTCTTTTTTCACAATCTCCAATTTTCTCGAGTGGATGATCTTTTTATGGCTGAGGATATCCTTTATAATTATTTTAGACATCGTTTACTTTTTAAATAAAATACATAAAAATCGGTCAAGTGCGAGTTTTACTCGCGCACGGAAGGTTCCGTAGATCCGCTATACCATACCTGTCAAAAGGCAATATCGGTTTATATTTTGTTCGTCTTTCTACAATGCAAAATATAAAAACCTGTGGCGCCATTTATTATTCAGTAGCGTGACTAATCGATTCTTACCACGTTTACTGTACGAGGAACCCCCTTATTTTTTTCTTTTTCGGTATTTTATTATTTGTTGGCACATCCACCATAATATGGTTAAAAAGATACCACACTCGGACGGACGGACGGACGGACAATATTCACCCGCCACTGACCCGAGCGCACCAGCCTTGCGGCCATAGCACCCGCACTGTGTCGCGACATACTTTGTTTCACAATACTATTAGTTGGTTTCGTTTTACAATAAAATACCCACCGTGCCACCAGGGTTTCGGCCAGGGGTATTGACTGCGCATTGACTGCGGTCCAGCCAGCCCTTACGAACGGACGGAGAGACAGACAGACAGACTTTTAGGCTTATTACTTAGTTTTTCGTATGGATACGGAACCCTAAAAACAACACGCCTTAAAAAAGGAAAAAATTAAAAGCTTAAAATGTATGCTCGTACAAATTTAATTATACCTAATCAAACATATGCGTGTGGTGGCGTGCCTTGGGAGAGGCCTATGCCCAGCAGTGGACCGATACAGGCTGATGATGAAACATATGCTATAATTTAACTCAGCTATATATTGTTGTTTTTGTTTGATTATGTTTGGCAAGGTCAAACGTACTCGTGGATTCTAAAAATAGATATTATTAATTTCAGGAAATTAAAATTTCAAGGTCGACTGAAAACGTCCTTGCGTTAATTGAATTTAAGCGTTAACATTACTTCTTCATCCTATTTTAGATGATGAGCGTTTAAAAAAAATCTTATAATAATTTAGCGATGGGTACATACTACCCGGAATATATTTTTTTTGTAGCGGGATTTCCAATTTAAAATTGGGTACTACCCTGCCTGACGTACGGCGGCGAAAGGTGGGCACGGCAGACTCAGCATAAATGCTGAGCAGGCTAAGCAGAATAAATGCTGTGTAAATGCGTGCATTGAGGAGTATGTATGGAGCTATATTGAAAGCGTCCGTGAGCTATATTCCAGCGTCGAGCCGTGCGACTAGTGGATGACCCCGAAGTGTCCCGCGATCTAGAACCACTGCAACACCGTAGGGATGTCGGCTCCATAAGTGTTTTCTATCGCTTATTCCATGGGGAGTGCTCGGAGGAGCTGTTTAACGCGATCCCGCCGTCCCCTTTCCACCTCTGTACCACGCGCACTGGGCAGGGATTGCATCCCTATACGCTGGACTTACCGCGCATGCGTACCAATCGATTCTGCAGATCTTTCCTTTACAGAACCGGTAAACTCTGGAACGCTTATATATTTCCCCCCAAGTACAGTCTCGGGTCCTTCAAGAGGTGCGTGAATGGGCACCTGTCAGGCCGGCATGGCATTCGCAACCCCCGAATACGTCCGAATGTCCATGGGCGCCGTTAGACACCTCATGGGTGCCTCGGCGCCATATGTCGAGCTAACAATAAAAAAAAAGAAAGATATAGGTATTTAGAAAAACAGTGTGGTGCGAGAGCACTATAGTCACTTGTATTGCCGGTAACGCTGGTATCGCAGGCAGGTATTTATAGCTCACTCACTGCTGCAGTTCAGTTCGAGCTCGGGCAACGGGCATGGCTCCACCGAGTTGAGACCAAATTGACCAGTTGAGACCAGTCGACCGCCAGCCGCCGAACTTGTTGCACGCACCACCGCGCCGCTTGCTGCGCGCATCTGCCATGCATTCCAATACACGTGTTGGGGTTGGCCCTGGCTGGCGTTTTCACCGAACGCTTACGCTTACCGCCCGCTAGCTCTTCTCCGGCTCACTTCCCGCTCCGCGTGAGCTCCCCTCTACCGCTCGGCTCTGCGCTCCGCCACCCCGCTACCTTATCTCATACCTCAGCTGTTGGGACACAATTTCTGAGTATCTTTCTTCGTAGCGATGTCTCTAGTAGAATCATTGAATCAGTACCACTTTTTGTCATAGAACCGTGTGGGGCCGGTACTTAAAAAGAATAGACCCCCCTGCATCTCTACCCGTGCATGTCGTAAAAGGCGACTAAGGGATACGGACAAGATGCAGTGCTAAAGGGCGACAGGTTCGCCACCTCTCACCTTGGCACGGTACTTCCACCGAACGAGTCATGCAGCAGTTGGGTGTTCGTGCCTTACTTGCTGCTTGATCGATTGAATCTTGTTCGAATACTTTTCGAAACGTGGTGGTCGGTGTTGTGCTGTAATTTACCAGAGTTCTTGCAGCACAACACCAATTACTCTGCTTACCCCGATTGTCGGGATTCAGCGTGTGTGGTATGTAACTTTTCGCCATTTCGACACTGTCGATATGATCTCCTACCGTCACGTTACCGACGCGAAATGCGTTAGTGAATGCAGCTATTGGAGGATTCTCAGTAACTATTCAGCGCCTAAGCGATCGCAATATTCCACCGGTCCAAAGCGAATGAAGAATTAATCTTCTTCCGGGAAATCCGGTTGCGTGAACTCGCGCCGCTTCTGGCGAGGAGCGATAGTCGGCGCTAGTCCTTAGTCGGTGAAGTAATAGAGAAGACTACACGGCAGATATTGGACAAATACCGTCTTCGGTGTGGTCATTGTGACAAATTGTGACAATTTCAAGAGTAGTTTGGTAAAATTTCTTCCAGGCTAACCAAAGAGTTAGTATTACGTCGCTGTGCGGCTAATACCGATCCAGCCATAATAAGATACAGCCATCGGGCGGACAGACAGACAGACGGCGCTAGACTTAGTAATAGGTTTCCTCGTAGGCTTCCGTCTAGGGTACGGAAACCTCAAAATGTACATCACGAAAATAATTTAAAATAAAATAAATTTCAAATGTGTTTATTAGACTCAAAATGTTTGCAAAAGGTACAGCTACGCCATAGTTGTTCTCCTCCAGACAACCTTTGGGCTATCATCATGAAAGAGTGTCGAGTGGCAGAGATCAAATATATATATATTTTTTTATTGCTTCCGAACTGGGTGGCTCTGCCCGAGGTCCTAGCCACAGGCGTAGCCAATTTCACCGCCGAAGAGGTGCCAGTCCGGCTGGAAATAAGGAGAATGTACTATGTATGTATATATACATACAGGAGGAGAATGTACTATGTATGAGAATGTACTATGTATGTGTATGTATATGTACTATGTATGTATAGTATATATCATTTAAAACAGTATCAATACTAATAATAAATCTGTAAGGGATGGTCATGGAGTAAGTTACTTTGTTTAAGGAAATATTGAGTTTGTAGCCTCTATGTATGATACTAAAGCTAAATTGACGATTTTTAGAAATCTTTTCTGTATGTATGTATGTATGTATGTATGTATGTATGTTCCGCCATAACTCTTAAAGCCATCATCCGAATTCGATGAAACTTAGTACAAGCACATTGTACTATACGGGACACAGGATAGGCTAACTAAAATTCACTTCCGGCCACGCTAAGATGTGGCTCCCATACAAATCGAATCGAAATAAAAGCGGCGCGGCGCGGCGGCGGTTGGTGGCGGCTAGCTGCGGAGGCTGGTGGCGGCGGCGGAGGCGCGGGGCGGGGCACGGGGTGCGGTCTGGCGGAGCGCGGTGTGTGTATGCATTGTCTCGAGCAGAGTATCTTATTTAATTCGATTCATAATATTATGTAGGTTTACTTCGTTAGGTATCTATTTGATTAACTTTAGGTGCAAAGTGTTGTTGCAAGTCGATGTTAGCGGATATTTACTTAACTGAAGTTCCTATTTGATTTAAGTTATTTGATCGTATGTTTATTATATTGTACGTACGTAGTGTAGTACCTATGCGCGCAATATTAACGAAAAGATTCTTATTTTTACCCGACTACGGCAAAGCGAAAAGGAGAGTTATGTGTTTGACCGGTATGTATGTATGTATGTATGTACTAGCTTTTGCCCGCGGCTTCGCTCGCGTGAAATTCGTATTTAAAAGGAAGAACTAAGGGCGAACTGGGTTCAGGTAAACGATAAACCGTCTCGCAGAAAGTGAGTTACTTTTTGAGGCCGAAGGCGGAGTTGCGTTCAGGAAGACGATAAACCTTCTCGAAGACAGTAAGTAACTATGGGCGAGGCCGAAGGCCGAGCTGCGTTCAGGAAGATGATAAACCTTCTCGAAGATAGTAAGTAACTATGGGCGAGGCCGAAGGCCGAGCTGCGTTCAGGATGAGGGTAACCTTTTCGAAGAAAGTAAGTAACAGAGGGCGAGGCCGAAGGCCGAACTGTGTTCAGGAAAACGATAAACCTTATCGAAGACAGTAAGTAACTATGGGCGAGGCCGAAGGCCGAGCTGCGTTCAGGATGACGGTAACCTTTTCGAAGAAAGTAAGTAACACAGGGCGAGGCTGAAGGCCGAGCTGCGTTAAGGAAAACGATAAACCTTATCGAAGACAGTAAGTAACTATGGGCGAGGCCGAAGGCCGAGCTGCGTTCAGGAATACCATAAACCTTCTCGAAGACAGTAAGTAACTATGGGCGAGGCCGAAGGCCGAGCTGCGTTCAGGAAGAGGATAAACCATCTTTAAGAAAGAAAGTAACAAAGGGCGAGGCCGAAGGCCGAGCTGCGTAAAGGATGAGGGTAACCTTTTCGAAGAAATTAAGTAACAGAGGGCGAGGCTGAAGGCCGAGCTGCGTTCAGGAAAACGATAAACCTTCTCGAAGACAGTAAGTAATTATGGGCGAGGCCGAAGGCCGAGCTGCGTTCAGGAAGAGGATAACCTTTTCAAAGAAAGTAAGTAACAGAGGGCGAGGCCGAAGGCCGAGCTGCGTTCAGGAATACGATAAAACTTCTCGAACACAGTAAGTAACTATGGGCGAGGCCGAAGGCCGAGCTGCGTTCAGGAAGAGAATAAACCATATTTAAGAAAATAAGTAACAAAGGGCGAGGCCGAAGGCCGAGCTGCGTTCAGGAAGAGGATAACCTTTTCGAAGAATGTAAGTAACAGAGGGCGAGTCCGCAGACCGAGCTGCGTTCAGGAAGACCATAATTACCGAAATTACTGTCTTCGAGAAGGTTTATCGTCTTCCTGAACGCAGCTCGGCCTTCGGCCTCGCCCTTTGTTACTTACTTTCTTCGAGAAGTTTTATGGTATTCCTGAACGCAGCTCGGCCTTCGGCCTCGCCCTCTGTTACTTACTTTCTTTGAAAATGTTATCCTCTTCCTGAACGCAGCTCGGCCTTCGGCCTCGCCCATAGTTACTTACTGTCTTCGATAAGGTTTATCGTTTTCCTGAACACAGTTCGGCCTTCGGCCTCGCCCTCTGTTACTTACTTTCTTCGAAAAGGTTACCCTCATCCTGAACGCAGCTCGGCCTTCGGCCTCGCCCATAGTTACTTACTATCTTCGAGAAGGTTTATCATCTTCCTGAACGCAGCTCGGCCTTCGGCCTCGCCCATAGTTACTTACTGTCTTCGAGAAGGTTTATCGTCTTCCTGAACGCAACTCCGCCTTCGACCTCAAAAAGTAACTCACTTTCTTCGAGACGGTTTATCGTTTACCTGAACCCAGCTCGCCCTTAGTTCTTCCTTTGAAATACGAATTTCACGCGAGCGAAGCCGCGGGCAAAAGCTAGTTAAACATAAATACATCACATCCGTCCTGTGATCGTGACGACGGTATTTTTTCGTTTTGTATTCAACAAGGCTGGGAGTGAATGGATGAGAAGAGCGGAAGACCGCGTAGGATGGCGTGCCTTAGGAGAGGTCTATGTCCAGCAATGGACCTATACAGGCTGATGATGAAACAAAAATTGGCATATATTGAATTATTGATGTTTGATGATTGTAATGAATTTTAATTGATTTTAATCTAAGATTTTAACGTTAAAATTTTCCAATTGTCACAATTAAAATCATTAAAATTATTATTATTTTAATGATTTTAATTGTGACAATTGGAAAATTGAAATTGATTTTATGTAGGGGAAATAATATATAAATTTGGGCTAATTTTGAATACCTACCTATATATCCAATATTTTCCCTTGTCGTGATTGGGCTCTGATTGAGTGGAGTGTTTTGAGTGGGTGTTGCGAATTTAATTTATTAATTTATAAATTGTTACGAGTTGAAGTGCAATAAGTATTGCCCACGAATTATTTTCAAACAAATACAAATACAAAAATAATGATGATGATGATGATGATTCAACAACGTTCGGCGGCCCGTCTATCCGCGTCACCGATCTAAACCGAGGTCCCTTGACTAATGTATGCGCTGCAGCGAGCAACTTGCGAACGACAAAGGTACTCTTAGGTATAAAGAGCACTTTGAGAGGAACTGGGAGATAAATGGCGGCTTCGCTGCTTTGACACCTTGACTTATAGCCGCTAAGAAAGCAATTGACCCGTATTATGATTTCAACGCGCTATCGAGATTTTATGAAATTTTCTCGCGTTGTTCGCTTGTTCAATTGGAACTTAAGGGCTTCGGGCCTATAATAGTTAAATATACGCGGGGTCAGGTTATTGTTTTAAATGTTTATTTAGCATTCTTATGGCAGTGTGACTGCGCTCGAACTTGCCACAATTGTGCATCTATCATGTTCAACTACATTCACGAAAAAGAACCGGCAAGAAACTAATACTACAAGTGTTTTAGTGACTAACATATTATGTAACTATATAACATAATATAATTGCCGAACAGTCCACACACAGTCCATCTTTATTATTTTTATTTTTCTCTAGGCGCGTGGGGCTTCACAAAAGGGAAGTGAAAATTAGGTTATAGAGGCTAACATGGCATTCGCAATCCCCATGCATGGCAGAATGCTCATGGGCATCGTTAGACACCTACGTGTAAGTGAAAAGAAGACACATGTCGCGCTATAAACAAAAAGATTTTTTTTGATCGACATTTTCAGAGAATTTTTAATTTCAAGCCAAATCTTTCTTGATTTTATTTCGCGCAGAGCTCTTAGTTTACTAGGTGAGTATTCTCATGCACTTGCATCATATATGTTTGTCAAATTACGTAAATTAAAACTTCTAATCTAATATTAAAGTTTCGGTGCCAAGTTAAACAATTTCATTGCAACATAATACAAACATTACACATAAAACGCGCCAAGCAAATCGATGAATTTACCCACTCGTAAAGACAGCTATAAAGTGAAATATTTTCCGTTTTTAATCGGAAACCACTTTGGTAATATCAATATCTAGAGTCGTACCGTTCTCGGTTGATGGTCCATAAAGTGGCGTGATGTAGGGTACTGAACATACGAGTATTGAAACCGGCCAAGTGCGGACTGTAATCCAACCAAAATCAATGTCTACTGAGACACTCCAAGTGTAATGTATGAAAGCTTATCGAAACAGCGCACAGGTGAACTGCCGTTGTTCTTGATTTGTAAACATCTAAGTAAGTATACCGGAACCACGGGGTTGGAGTGAATTGTGATTTGGTGAGGCACACAGGCGTAACCTCTCGCTAGCATTGTTTACACATCAACTGTGAGCCTCGGCACTCAGGCTTTTCGCCATTCTAGTACCCCTTCTGATAAATGTCAGACAGAATGACAAACATAATTTCGGTATTGTTCGACACTCTTGTACAACTCATTATTACACTAACACGATAGATACAGGTGCCTTCATTCTCTTCCCATCGAGCTAGAATATTATGTGATAGATAAAGATAAATAAAGAGTACAAATTAGAAAATAAAAATACAATGAAACAATTTATGAATAATTATGAATGACCCTACAAAGGTCTTCATGCGAAACCACAGACAATAGTTGGCAAAAGGTCCCCTAGCGGATCACCAGTTAGGTCCTGATCTCCTAGCAACATGACAATGGTGTTTCACTATTCACATTGCCAAGCAAAGCTATAATAAAGTCCACAACGATCGACATACAGTGTTCCAATTCGATTCTTATATAATTCCAACTAGAGAAATAAATATTAATAATTTTCGATTATTAGATGTTGATAGTCGAATTATTTTACCAATAAATAATCAAATTCGAGTTTTAATTACAGCAACAGATGTTAATCATTCATGAACCATTCCGTGTTTTTGAAGTGCGTGCACAAAGCTGGGCCCAGCAGTAGATCATCGGACTTTGCTGGTTTCCGTTCCGACGGCGACCACTACTACCCTCTGAGCTATCGTAGACAGCGGCTGCGGGCGGAGACCTACTGGCGCATAGACGTGCGGATGAACAGACAGATAGATGGATATGCAGACTACGACGACGTAACTACAACGGGACTCGGTGAGACTGGAAAACTTATTGACAATAATTTTAAATTAAAAGACTAACTTTTAGGGTTGCGTAGCCAGCGGCGCTAGTAGGAACCCATATTATTTTTAATTAATTTAGTAATAATAAATTATTTTCTTTACAAAATATTTGTTAGAAATTAATTTTAGATTAATTATATATTTTTTTAGATTAATTTAGGTTTAATTAAATTTTTTTAAGTTTGTAATGAAAAACATTGACAGACACACAAAATAAATTAGAGTTCATGCTTTCCCGTCAAATCCTAAATTCAAGTTTAAAGCCCATCGTCCAATTTTATTCCTTGCTGGCATATAAAGCAGCCGTTATATTTTATTTTATCCGCGAGTTTTATTCAGAATTATAATTTTATATGGAAAACGGGAAAGGCTCTTTGTTTTGGTATCGCGATACACCTGGACAGATTACCGGCTTTCATAACGCGGGCACAATTGTAATATTTAATGGAAAATATTCAGCGATGATATATACCAACTTCTGAAAAAGACATTCAGAAAAAAATTTAACGATATAATTTTTATTCCCCCTTTTCAGAGTATGTTTCGTTTCTCGTTACGTGGAATATTTGTTTAATTTACATACGTTGCATACGATTAATTAAAGTATCGGTTTTCCACGTTGAATGGTCGAAATTTATAAATACCAAAGAGTTTGTATTACATCGCTGCGCAGCGACGTAATACAAACTCTTTGATAAATACATTCGTTTATAATGTTGTGATGATGTCTGTTTGTCTCGACAGTAATTTGTGTGTGTCAGCACTAGTAGTCCGACATTTTAATGTGTTCTTTAATAATGAAATTATTGTGGACGCAAAATATTAGAAGTCTGAAATATTTCCTTTATTTTATTTCATTTATTTATTTTAATTTGATTAGCTGAGGGTTCGACTCAGCTTAGTTCAGGGCTCCAATTTCACGTGAGAGAAGTATGGTGTTTGCAATCTAAACCTAGTGAAAAGCCATAAAAGAATGAACTGTATAGTATTGTGAAAGTCAAAATTAAAAAAATCCACTATTAAGTTTGTAGACGTTTTTCTAAACAACCATTGCAAACAAAAATCTAATTGATATGACATCGGGTCAAGGAGATATTGAAACATTTGTGAAAAGTGATTTTACTTGATTTCATTCCCTTAACGTTCGAATTTAAAAAAGTCCTGAAATCAATTTCTAGATTTGTGTTCGAACAATCATTGTGAGTGAAAACCAATACGATATGTCATCAGACCTAAGAAACATCGAGGAACCCATGAAAACTCTTTTTATCCCCCTTTCACCCCCTTAGGGTTTCAATTTAGAAAAAATCCTTCTTTAATGACTTCCAAAATTTCCAAAATCCTGCGTAAATTTCAAGTTTTTTCGTTCAGCAGTTTGGACTGGTCCTTAATGACGAGTCATTGAATGAATCGGGTGTCTTCTTATATATATATAACTCTAGGAAAGTCAATAATTGTTCTATCTACTCCGCCTAATGAGTTTTCAGGGTGTGTTATGAGACCATACTCCATATCTACTGTGTATGTAAGTACTTAAGGCGGTTGATACTGGTACCCGTTCCACATGTAATTAAAAATTAAAGCGTTTTGTTTCCCTGTTGTGTTTTACTCTTTAGACCCTCTTTGCCGTTTCTCTTATAGACTAGCCGTCTCGGACATAGATTAATTTTAAATGTTTACATGCTACTGATCTTACATACTTACATTACTACTGATCTTCCCACTTGAGCGAATATTATTGCTCACAAATTCATGTGATAGAGAATATTGACAGATTTTTGATGTTTTTTTTTTCGATATAATTATTTTGATTCAATTACGTATTTTACTTTATTCTAGGCACAAGAGTCCGTCGGATAATTACACCACTTCTCGCTAACTGACGCTCAGAACGATACGCCATGCTAGCAAATTTTTAATTTAGTTTTTAACTTAAAAAAATTCCTTTACTTTAGTTGTACCGTGTGGGGTCGGTACTTAAAAAGAATAGCCCCACTGCATCTCTCCCCGTCGCATGTCGTAAAAGTCGACTAAGGGATAAGAAAATTCGTCAGCCTCGGTAGCTCAGTGGCGCGGTTGGTTAGTCAACTGTTATTAAGCAACGCTGAGCGCGGTCAGTGATTGGATGGGTGACCGCTCGACCGTTGGAGGCTGACCGTGGTTCGGATTCCACGTTAAACTGTAGGTCCCTTCCCTTCTTACCTTACTAGGTGGTAGGGTTTATCCCGGCCGGGTTGGTACCACCGCACTGAACGAAACGTCGGTCGAAAGGGCTATGTAAATAGTTCGTGTTTTCCGTCCAGTTTAGTGTAGCCGACATGAAATGAAGGGAAGCACTGTAATGGCACCTAGTTCACCCTGTGTTATGGGCTGACATCACGGATGTTGTAGGTGATGTAGCCAACCGTGTCAGGTTCCATAAAAAAAAATTTAAAAAAAAGTCGTTCACAATTTGAGAGTATGAAAGTATTTTTCTTCAGGTTTTGCAATATTTTTAGAGTATTTTCGAAATTTTGTATGAAGCAATTAAGCCAGTTAAAATATCTTAATTCAACAAAATTTATAAATCACTTCGGCAAGACTTTTTCCGTCCTTTATTAGGTGGATGAGAAAGAACGGCCAAGAGCTCAAAAGTGTTTACAAAACATCCATGGAAATTTTTAAATTTTACAATAATAAATGGCGAAAATTTATATAATGGTAATGGTGGTGAAAATCGGTTTATTTTTCAAACTGTTTAAAACTACATATTCACAAATTTATCATTGGGTGTAGGTTGTATTAGTATAGTGTAGTATTTTAATATCGAAAACATTACATTTTAGGACTTCTGATCAATATGTAATTTTTTGTATTATGTCTAATGTACAATTTTTTGTGGTATTCAAAATAAATAAATAAATAACTTTTTTGTTTAAGCCAATATTTTATGTGTGTGTTCTCACAGTCTGGCCTTAAGAGCGTGCGGTTTGCATGCTATAATCACCTTAAGCCTGGCGTCTTGGATCACTCTTAGCAAATTAGCCGTATTTACTTGACGAGGGTCCACTGTCTCCGGGTGTTCAATTTCTCACGGAACCCTATCTCTGAATTCATTGATGGCGTTCTACAGGGCGGTCGCATAGGGACGAAAGTTAAGACAAAGTTGGACAAATTAGTTAGGCTATTTACGGATTTATAAAGGAAAGGACTGGCGTGGAACTTATATACGTAGGTACTTAATTCCGATAGAAATGGGCTTAAACGTCACGTTTGTAGGAGATTACCATTTCAGGCTCCATAAAAAATGTTCGGTGAGACCAGCCGCATTTCAACAAACATACATACATACATAGATGCGACCAAAGGAAAGCACTGACATGGCATCTAGTTAACCAAGGTACATACAAGGGTTTTGTAAATACTAATAGTTGTGCCGGTGAGAAGAATCGCCTATTACGGTATAGGATGTCCAACTTCTTGGGTGCTGTTTTAGCCTTGGACTCAATTGATTGCCGTAAACCTACGTCTTTGGAAGCGTTGTTGCCCAGAAGGTCCAGGTTGTTCCGAGACATGTACGACGCTGCCTTAGAAACTAGCTTGAAAAGGAAAGGAGGAGGACCTTAGCAGATAATGCGCAGCACTTTGTCTTGTAACGTTGAAGGCGACAAGGTTCTCCTAGCCCCACATGGCTATTTTTCCGAGTACGTTATCGACTTTTTCAATCACCGAACGTTGAGCTTCGCTATGCCGAAAATACTTACTCTTCCATTCCTTAACATAGCCCTCGTGCTCCTTGCTGTCGCCTGCGTAGCTGGTGTTAAGGTGTTATGGTGTTATGGGCTGAAATCACGGGTGTTGGCGGTGATGTAGCCAACCATGTCAGTTTCCATAAACAAAATTACGTCACGCCTGTTTACCAATGGGCTAGGCAGAGGCAACTATTTTGTACCGTGTGGGGCGGTACTTTAAAAGAATAGCCCCACTGCATCTCTCCCGGTGTATGTTGTAAAAGGCGACTAAGGGATGTGGCTCCCTTCTTACCTTTTAGGTGGTAGGGTTTATCCCGGCCGGATTGGTACCACCGCACTGAATGAAAGGTCGGTCGAAACGTCTATGTAAATATTTTGTGTTTTCCGTCCAGTTCAGTGTAGCCGGCACGACCGAAGAGAAGCACTGACGTGGCACCAAGTTCACCCGGTGTTATGGGCTGACATCACGGATGTTTTAGGTGATGTAGCCAACAGTGTAAGTTTCCATAAAAAAAAATCAGTACGGCGTGTCAGAATATTTTAATTACTTTTTATGAGACCGCTCCTCTATAATGTTTTTCGTCGAAGGCTGTTGCACTCAAATTGTGTGACGTGCATAATTCAATTCAATTCAATTTATTATATAGGTAACAAGGGTACACTTAGGTTCGTCAACATGCAATAGTGATAGATATATTATCAATATACAATAAGGTAGGTACTTTAATTTGTAATTTAATAAACACTTTTCTTCATTTTATCGCAATGACGGGTTTATTATCAATCATATTATGAAATTTTGGAGCATGCTTTGTGAGGTTTTGGTCCTAAAATTGAGAAGGACGTGTGCATAATTAATTGTTATACTGGTCTGGTCTCGGTATACATAACGAGTTGGGCGTGTAGTTTGATGGAAATGGATATTTTAGGGAAATTTGAGTAATGGTAGCGGGCACATACATAATATTGAATGTTTGGACTATTCCAATATGGTTAGAGGCACTAGACCTAAGGGACTGTAGACCTCCCACAAGCTCATAAATAGAATGTGAGGAACGACGTAGGTGCACCATTCAAAAAAATAAATGGTAGGGTAATACCCCACTGACTTTCTCGCTTGTTTGGCGAACTGAACGTTTTTATGTTCGAAATTCAAAATGTACTGACAGGACAGTTTTTTTTTTTATGGAACAGTTCTGTTGAATTAGTTAGGCGCTCGCAAAAAACATTTTGTATGCAACATTTAATAGAAAGAAACCACGTTTGTATGGCAGCAAACAGATAACGGTATCTTTTTAGACTAGTAATAGGGTTTCTATGTGGAAAATATAATAAAAATCGTTACAGCCATTTTTGAGAAAGTCGACCTTGTCGAAATCATTTGTATGACAGCTACCCTTATTTTTTCGAATAAAAAAAACTAAAAAAGGTACCCCTAGATAATCGTTTCAAACTACTAAATACGAATTTTGAATGAAATCGGTTGAGCGGTTGAGGCGCAACGTCGCTGTACACATTGCCATATACAAATTTTGTATGACAGCTACCCTTCTTTTTTCGAATAAAAAAAAACTAAAAAAAGGTACCCCTAGATAATCGTTTCAAACTACTAAATACGAATTTTGAACGAAATCGGTTGAGCGGTTGAGGCGCAAGGTCGCTGGACGGACACACACACACATACACACCCCCACACACATACACACACCCTCACACATACATGTTTTTCAAAACCACTTTTTTTGGGATCGTTGACAGATATATAGCCCAAATCAATCGAAATCTCAACTTCGAAATTTTGGACGATCACCATACTTCCTTTCTCCTTACAGTCGCTCGAAAGTAAAAAAACTAACAACTAAAGAACTAACTTTCCTATTACTAAAAACTATATGAACATAATGTCTATCCCATCCTAGTCTTAAATTATGAAACTTATTAAACTCAATAAGCGCCATCGTGTAATTAATATGTACGTGTTATCCTTACCTATAATAAAATCCAACGTCTGCTTTCTGAGTGTCTGAGTGTCTGAGTGTATGTCTGTCTGTCCGCTTATAACTCGAGAACCACTGAACCGATTTTAATAAAACTAAATTCTACGGATAGCTTGATTCTTCCCATCAACTATAGGCTACTTACTATCACGCTAAATGGCTTATGAGGTTAGCAGTGAAGTGAAATATGAGAGCGGGCGGAGCCGCGGGCACAGCTATTATTATATAAAACAAGCCTTCCTGCAAGACAGAGTTTCTCTAGAGCAGGAGACACGATTACATGTAAAATAGGCTTAGAAACTTTTCTAAATAAATAATTTTTCTTTTAATTTTTTTTTTTCATTCACCGAATAAGTAAAACGAACAACGAGAAGATTTCAAGTTATATGTCAGCCTAGTCGCTGGTATGGCACCTCCCTATTTTTTTATGGAAACTGACACGGTTGGTTACATCGCCTACAACATCCGTGATGTCAGCCCATAACACCGGGTGAACTAGGTGCCATGTCAGTGCTTCCCTTCGGTCGTGCCGGCTACACTGAACTGGACGGAAACACAAATTATTTACATAGCCGTTTCCCTGATCGTGATTTCGCGAGGAGTGGTGTTATTGAATATACCTATTTGATTTTCCGAATGGTTTCTGGACACACCTACCGTGCCAGTTTCAAATCGTCGACCGTAATTTTTTCGCATCACCGTGATTTCACCAACATTGATTAAACACGTATTTGTACCGTGTGGGGCCGGTACTTAAAAATAATAGCCCCACTGCATCGCTCCCCGTCGCATGTCGTAAAAGTCGACTAAGGGATAAAGAAATTCGTCAGCCTCGGTAGCTCAGTAGTGCGGTCAGTCGACTGTCGTTAAGCAATGCTGAGCGCGGTCAGTATTTGGATGGGTGACCGCTCGATCGTTGGAGGCTGACCGTGGTTCGGATTCCATGTTTAAACTGTAGGTACCTTCCCTTCTTACCTAGTTACTTATAGTAACTTATAGTTCGTGTTTTCCGTCCAGTTCAGTGTAGCCGGCATGAAGTGAAGGGAAGCACTGACATGGCACCTAGTTCACCCGGTGTTATGGGCTGATATGACGGATGTTGTAGGTGATGTAGCCAACCGTGTCAGTCTCCATAAAAAAAATACGTTTCTTGTATGGGTTTTTATTTTTGTATTTTTTTTTATTTTTATTATTTGTTATATCCGCATATAACACTTATTCTGTGTAAATACGGTTCCAAAGATACATCAATCGGACGGACGGGCAGACGGACAGACAGACAAACAGACGGCGTAGGCCTCGTACGGGACAGGTCATCGATTTATTGACATGGCTTTTGAAGACACCCAGTGTCGGTTTAGTGGCGGGTGGCCGAGTGGTTTGGGCATCGGCTTCTCATGCGGGAGGTCCGAGGTTCGAATCCGGTCGGCGTGTACCAATGAGTTTTTTCTGACGAAAAAATTTACTTGCATACCTACACCTGCTGCTTCACCGTTCGGAACCGGTGTAAAACTGTAGGTCCCTTCCCTTGCCCTTTACTAGGTGGTAGGCTCAAATTGTAGCCGACTGGGTTGGTACCACCGTTCAGGATGTAAGATGGCCGCATAGCAACCTCGGTTGTGTTCTCCTCTAGTCCAGTATAGCCAGCAATCCAGGGAAGTCTCCGGTATGGCACCTACCTTCTCGGAGGTGAAATTGGCTGGCCGGAGCATGCGCTTTGGCCCCTCCGACTCAGCCATCCATACCGGATTACATAAAAAAAAAATGTAGTATAGGAGATAGGGAACATACTCACCGGAAGACCATTTCATATTTCGCCGTACAGCACATAAATAATTCGAAAATGGTGGCTTTTGAGAGCCATCGATCGATGGGTGTCTACGACATTTGAATTTTTTTAGGGAGGAGGGACTAATGGTGCAGTCGACAGAGCCAAAATCACCTCTCCTCGCGAAACCACGCTCAGTTAGGTGCCATGCCAGCAGATTTGCGGACTGTTGCTAGGCTGTCTAGCCCGTTAATACGACGCTTGAAGACACCCAGGTTAAAGGATTCAGGAAATACACTCGCTGGAAGACAGTTCCACACTCTAGCGGTGCGACAAAGAAACGATTTAGAGAACCGATGGGTTCTCAAAAGCCAACAACAAAAGGGTGTTGAGTCTCTCTGCGGCGAGTCATGCGAAGATAGGACGGGTGGCAGGGAATAATGGATGCTAGTACCACAGAGCAGCGTCCGTGATAGTATCTGTAAAACAGACTAAGCGAACCCACAAACCCATTTGAATGTTCCAAGCATGTCTGGCGACAGTGGCGGATATGAATAGGGACAAGAGGGATGAAGGAAACCAATTCCTTCAAGCAACGGCCGTGGTCTATAAAATAGGATTGCTAAATTACCTTTTCACAAATCCAGTCGCACGGCCCAAATAGCGTTGGAGGATCGCATGAGTTGTGCTTAAATTACCCGAAACTTAAACTGCCCTTAATCATGATATTACCTTACACAAACTTAACTTGTTTGTGATATATCGTCTAGCCTAGCAGGTAAGCCAACTTCCTATTTTAATCATAATAATATGTTAAGGTGTTAGGACGAGCCAAAAACACGTAACTGCAAAAAAATATATATTTCGCACTATTAACGAAGTAGCATTTAAAAAGAGTTCGATCCACAGATATAACGAATTCCGATATTTTAGTGTACATAATTGTAATAAATTTTCGTAGACATTTTGACATTTACTCAGTATTTTCAACTTTTTCGAGTAAATGTTAGAATCTAATGGAAATATAATACAATATTTAGACTAAGAAGAAGAGATGCCATTCTTTATATCTATTGATCCCACTCTTTTCAAAGTGCTTCTTCCTCAATAATAAGAAATATCAAAATTTTTGCAGATACGGGTTTTTGACTGGTCTGAGGAACGCTTATGTTAAAACTAGACAAACTAAAGCTAAGTTTGCATTAATGGGTTAATTAGAAATAAGACTAACGCAATATTGATATGATTACTTAGTTAGATCAACGGGACTATTCATCGCTACTAGCAATTTCTCAGGATTCGTCTCACTGGTTCTAACGGGGTTCCCAATGAGTCTAGTGAGACAGAGCTGCCGGCTTCAGTTAGTTTTGCGATAATGGCTAATAGAGAATAGACAGGCTGCTTGTCATCTCAAACCTTGTCTAATAACCCCGCTTTATTTCTCGTACGTGGAAATATCTTGGGAACATGTTCCGTGACATACTACGGTGTAAGTCCATACTTAAAGTAATCTAATGCAACCAATCTACAATCAACAAACAACAAAATCGCAATCAATTATAATGAAAACACAATCAACAATCCACTTCTAAGGCATTTATTGTTTTGTTATGAAACCAGCATGCGTGGATGTGCTGACGGACCAATGGTGAAGTGGACAGACCCAAAACACCCTCCTCGCGAAACCACGCTCAGCTAGGCGCCATGCCAGCAAACTATTTGCGAACTATTGCTAGGCTGTCTAGCGTATTGACACGACGTCTGAAGTGAAGCCCCACAGGTTAAAGGATTCAGCAGGCACACCCACCGGAAGACAGTTCCAGACCCTTGCGGTGCGACACAGGTGCGGTTTTGAGAAAAGATTTATTCTCAAAAGCCTAATATCAACAACAAAAGCGTGCTGAACCTCTCTGCGACGAGTGTTGCGGATATGAGACGTTTTTGACTCTAGACCATCTTTAACTTTCGGGTCACCACGGATGGCTCGAAGCTGTATCCAGTCCAAGGACGCAAGCAGATATTGGTGACCACCTTCTCAGATGTGACTGCGGTAACTCAATCGCCGGCCTAATCTATTGAGGGGAACATCTTGTAACATGCCACGGGGCAAGTTCTCTGTCCACACCAGTAGAGATATCGTCTGCAACATGTCCCGCGGCACGTAAAGTTGCATACAATGTTCGAGGAACATTGCACGAGTGGATTCTAAGTTGTGCTGCATATTGCGATTATTTAGGCAGATAAATTGAAATTTGTTAAATTGTTCCACAAATATTTTGAACGAAAAATAACACAATGAATACAGTTACATGCGGGTGCCCCCTTATAATTGTCAGCGTCCTTGGACTCTATCCAGCGTCATTCTCATAATTGGTGATCCGAAGGTGACGGAGGGACTTGAATAATTAATTGCATCACAGGCGAACAATCGGTCCCCTTAGCCTGTTTTATAGATACTACCATTGCCCATGCTCCGAAGAGTTGACTTCCCACATCCCTCCCGCCCCGATCCGTATCCGTCACACCCGTTGGACTCGCTCGGAACATCCATATGTTGTTGACACCCAACTCCTGAGAACGCCTCGCTTTTCGAAATCGTTCCTGTGTCGTGTGGCGAAAATGTGGAATGGTATTTCGGTGAGTGTGTATATTACCTTTATAGCGGAGATTTTCAAAACGCGTGTTAGTAAATTAGACGGTGACCTTTTTGTCCGACTTAAATCTGGCATGGCGACTCTCTGAGCGTGGCAGCGAAAGGCGGACTTACCCTTGAAGAGATTTTGGTCAGCCAACCGTAGGGGTTGTAAGCCAAGTGCTGCAACCAAAGTAGAGGAAGCCCACCCGGTTGATACCATCACCACAGATTACTTAATAGTTACTTCGTAACAGATAAATCACTCTATAGAAAAGGTTCCATACCTTCGGATTTAATAGCCTACTGTTTCACGTCGCCAATCGCTGCGTGCGAAAATGTACCTAAACGATCGAGTGTAAAGTGATTATTGCTTTGCAGCTGCGCGCAGTTGCGTGGGCGAGCATGTAGGTATGCTCTGCGCGGCTGAGGCCGGCGGCCGGCCCGCTGGGCGGTAGGTAGTTAGCGCGCGCAAGTACACAGAGTGCGTGAGGCCTGCCATCACACGGAAAGAAGGTCAGTCGAAAATACTGTGAAAGTATTCCGTGTTTTCCCGGCTTTCAGTATAGCCGGCAAGACCAGAAAACACTGTCGGGAAGCACTGTCTTGGTATATAAGTCCTAAACAAGCATAAAGATGTAATGGGCTTAGCAGTTGATGCCCATGTCAAATTCTATAAGTATATAAAAAAAAATAGGATACGAATGGAATAAGCAGAAAGAAAGAATCTCCACGCGTCACTTCACTCCAACAGAACAGGCTGTATTATATTTTGCTTTGTCAAAAAAGAAGAGGAAAAGTGTTATTTTAATATATTCCATTTTTCGAAAAACTTCTGCAAAAGAATTTATGACTTCCGGGTTGAAGTCCTATTGGTACGTTCACGGAAATTGCACAGTACCAATTCCTTTTATTCAAGTCTACCGGAACACGCCATTACGTAATGCTACGAACGAACCCAGTGTTTTATGAAGTACAGCGCCCCCTGTATCGATTAGATAATATTAAAAGTTACCGCAAATCATGGTCATGTAGTTGAAAGACCTAGATTGCGAAAATGATTGCATTTGATACCCCAAGAACGTCAGAAAAGGATTGGACCAGAGACACTTCCCTAGCGCCGCGTGCCCTAAACTTCTCTGAACACACAAGTTTGTTGTATCGAACGGCAATGTCCGCCATCTGACCAACCCCCCATGCTTACACCTGATTGCACGACGCCCCTGCCGCCTTCCTCAGCATTGGCGACGCTGCTACTGGAACTGGGCACCGCTAGTCTCTAATCCAGACACTTCCCTAACGCGGCATGCCCCAAACTCGTCTGAACACACATGTTTTTCGTATGGAACGGCAATGTCCTCCCCCCCCCCCCCCCCCCCCCCCCCCCTACATCACACAAGGAATCAGTGTGTCCGCCTGATTTCGCGCCTTCCTCAGCATTGGCGACGCTGCGACTGGAACTGGACACCGCTAGTCTCTAATCCAGACACTTCCCTAACGCTGCGTGCCCCAAACTCGTCTGAACACACATGTTTGTCGTATGGAACGGTAATGTCCTCCCCCCCCCCCGCGACTCTGCTACTGAAACTGGGCACGGCGAGTCTCTGGTCCTAAATTTAATTGTCTAACGTTCTTGCGATACCCATTGGTGTGTGCCTCCGAGAAGACGAGAAGCCATACCGGAGACTTCCCTTTTGATTGCCGCTAGAGAAGAACACAGCCGAGACTGACTATAATTACCATCTTACATTCAGTAAAATTCATTGGCGCATGCCGGCCGGATTCGAACCTCGGCGATGTAAGGATGTAAGATAAGGAGACCAAGCCAAGATACCTAAAGATAATTTATATCTGAATAACTGAAACACAGGACGCAGTACTATTACCTGTCAACGCATAATGCTCCATATATCAATGTCGCATTCTCATCTTCCGGCACGTATTAGCTTCGCACTACGCGGTGGAACAAAAGCTCACGCTTCGAGCGTTAAACAGAAGAATTCCAAACAATAGCACAGATCAGTTTGAGTGTTTATTATTTTGGGAATTAAAACCTTATAACTATTGTATCCTTTCAAAATTATTTTGTTTTATTATATACAATACACAACAGCCTACAAAATACAACTATAAGTACACTAATACACTAAAACTAAAACTAATCTAAAATTAATATCCAGAAAACCTACAAAAAATAAATTTCTGAAAAGTCCGCCGAAGTCCCGTCTCTGCCGACGCCAAGTGTACCCAGTACGCTCGCCGCGTTACCCCTCTGAATCTCAATACTAATCCGCCGTTTAAGGAATGCTTTGGAACGACGGTCGCCAGTCCTCTCCGCGAGAAGCTTTCCCAGCTTCTCCGTGAAAACCTTGGTTTCAGACGACCATGGTCCCAAAGTCTCCACGGCGAAAGGTTGAAACTCAAAGCGGTCACGCAGCGAGCTATACAATCTCGTCTTGGCGGCGGCAGCCTTGTTTGCTGCGGCCCCGGCAGACAAGGAGGTAACGGGAACATGGTTGGGGGCCATTGTGTCCACGCATGTGGCGTCCCACACTAGAGCCCTCCCCCGGCTCCACGGCAGTAGGATCATGCCGTCAGGTCTCTTATGGTCACCGCGGCTAAGGCCAGGTGGCTCCAGCATGGACGGAATATTGACTGAAGCCAACGCTCGCTTTATGATGTTATTTAAACCGCAGTGACGGGAGAACCTGCCGGCACTCCTCTGACAAGACAAGCCATGAATTCCGGAGGAGTCTGCGTTCTCACCGCAAACGCAGACTTGTGGTTGACACACCCTCGCACCCAGACGCAGAGCAACAGCAATACTGACCGTGACTCCGTCTAGGAGCGTACCCAGATTAGGTGACGGGTAGGCCTTAAGCCATGCCCCCGATTCCTCCTCCATTGATGCAAGGATGCGCGCCCGATGTATCGTGTTTGCCTCAGATAAAAGGCCGTCACGACTTTTTACTACCAAAGGCTCATCCCATAATCGCTGGAGGTGTTTATTTTTTTCGGACGGCTCGTCAATGTCTGGACACAGCGACTTCCAGCTCTCCACTGCTACAGTCATGTTGTCGACCTCAACGTTGTCGCCTAGTGATGGATGCAAGATCTTACACGTGAGCCCGACGCATGCGTGAGTGGACGATATGAAGGCTGGAAGTGCTATGTCCGACGCCCGTCTGATACCTATTCCGCCAAGACGTGTGGGCAGAGACGCATGAGTCCATTGTGAATTTTGAAAATTTAAGTTCAAAATTACTTCCAAAGATGATTTCAAATGATTATCAAAAAAATTAAGACACTCGGATTTTAAGAAAAAAGGGGCACATCGCAAGAAATACACTATTGTATTATATTTGTATTTGACGTTTTTTTTTACCATAATTTGATACTAGCTGTGCTATGGGGGGGGGGGGGGGGGGGGCATTGCTTCCCATATTACAGCTAGAACATACATGCAGACAAACGAAGATACGACAGACGTTGTAATAACAATAACAATGACTTTTCGCCTTTTGAATTATTTGTGCTAAGCCAAAATAGTAGAGTAATTACGACTTACACAATGCTCGTGTGTCCAGAGGACTATAATAGTCCTCCGGACACACGAACATAACCACAATATGTAATTTTGGTTGAAAAATTCTAGATTCTAGATTGGAATAGCTGGAAAAGCTGGTTAAGTGCGAGTTAGACTCGCGCACCGAGGGTTCCGTACCACCGTATAATTGGCTGGTTTTCATTATTTGCTGTTTTACTAAAGAGTTTGCACTATAATCACACCAAGTTTGACGCTTGTATTTATTACAGTTTTAGGATAGAGCAAAATCAAATAAAACGATGAAAAAACACATTTCTTGTATGGGGACCTCCTTTATTGTTATTAATATTTTATTTGTTTTTTTTTTTATTATTTGTTAATCCGCCATAAGAACACATGGTCTGTGAAAATTTCAATCGGCTACCTTTTTTTTTATTAAAAGCGCGACATATGGCGTCGATCCACCCGTAAGGTGCGCAACGACGCCCATGGACATTCAGACGTATGGGGGGTTGCGAATGCCATGCCGCCCTGACAGTTTCAAAAGATTTCAGACTTCCGTACTCTACCGCACGGAACAATCAAGTCAATTAGTAATATAGAACAATTTTAATAATTCCAATTTCAAATACACACACACACACACACATACAAGCGCGCTGTAAAAGTTTATACACAATACATACAGACTATACTTTCTTACCATTCAGAACTGGTGTAAAATCGTTAGGTCTTCTCCCTTGTCCCTTCAGTTAGTCAGTCAGTCAGTGAGCGTGTAAGCGTCCACTGCTGGAAAAAACCTCTCCAATTTTCCTCCAGTCCTCCCGCCTTCAGCGGTACGTAACCACCGCTTTCCGCCGACGCAATTGATGTCGTCGTCCCACCTGGCGGGTGGTCTTCCCACACTCCGTTTTCCTGTTCACGGCCACCAGTGTAGGACACGGTTACTCCAACGGTAGTCGTCTTTGTCCCTTACTTACTGGGTGGTAATGAGATACTAGGTTACTGTAAATATCGAGTCAGCTTTGTAACATTTGATTCATTGTCAAACCCGAATCCAAACTACATTCGGCTTGTTCGAGCCGGCTCACATAGCGCAATGAGTAGGCGACGGAACCCTCCAGCGGCCTGCAAGGGAAGTTACATCGTTAGTCTTCGAATGAAAGCCTTCAAGGGTGGGTGCCGAGCACCTATTGTTGAGATCCACTCTGCGGTGGCGGCGGCGGCGTCGTCCACGTCTGGGTGAGGGCTGTGTGCAAGTAGAGGATTGCAAGTGTGTACTGCATGCAAGTAAACTGTGTGCAAGATGAATGCGTCATGCAAGTAAGTGCGCATTTAAACAGAATGTACGATAGGCTGCTTCCTAGTAGACTGGATGCGAGTAGATTGCATACAAGTAAACTGTGTGCAAGATGAATGCTTCATGCAAGTAAGTGCATTTAAACAGACTGTACGTTAAGGTGCTTGCTAGTAGACTAGATGCTAGTAGATTGCATGCAAGTAGCCCCGTGTATATACTGCATGGAGCGGACAATAATATTATACTTATTAAGTGAAAGTAAACTGTATCAATGGGATGATGAAAGGCTGCATGGACATGCTTTCAATAGTCCACAAATTGGCGAGAATCTTTGGTCCCTCGGCACAGCTACCCATCGAGGTTTTCTCCCGCATACGTCCGAATGTCCATGGGCGTCGTTAGACACCTTATGGGTCGCTAGGCGTCATATGTCACGCTTTGAATGAAAAAAAAACCTGTAAAAAAAAGATTGACAACTAAATAACAACTTAAATAATCTAAAACGCAATTTGTATGAACGTAGACTCGGCAGTAAGTAATGAACATCGAGGTTTAGAAAAAGACAATCCGGTTGTAGAGCGTCGTCCCTGTCACACGAACGCGCACGCCTCTTTGTGACAGGGACCTAGCAAGGATCTAGCAGCAAGTAAATCCATCTAGCACGCAAGAAAAATCATTAAACACGCAAAATAAAAATTGATCGCGAATCGGGATCGTGGCAAGTAAAACCACACTGCCGCTGTCTACCCTATTTTGGAAGCAGGTGTGATGCTATGTAAGTTGCAAGTAATATACGTATCACCAAACGACCAAGTAATATCACCAAGCACGGAAGTAGAATCCTCAATCATACAAATGAATTCATCTAGAAGCAAGTAAATCTACCAAGCTCGCCAGTAAAATCACCCAGTAAGCAAGTCACCAAGCACGCAAGTAGAACAAAGATCCAACGCGCTCAATGCAAGTTGTAGCTCTTGAGTGGCAATGCGAGAGCGCCAGCTTCAAGGCGACTGGTCCTGCCCGCACTGTTGCTTTGTAGAGCTGCAAGAAACGAGAGCTAATGGCAAGTTGATTGACGTGTGTCAGAAATATGGCACATGAAAGATCACTGTCTCTGAATACCCTATTTGGAAACATACATACGTGAGGTTATATAATATTGGCATGTAAAGTAATCAAGTACGGAATTAAAATCATCAAGCGCAGAAGTAAAATCATCACGCACACAAATAAAGTAAGGAAAGTCATCACTCATTGAGACAAAATCATCAAGCTAGCCAGTAAAAAAAATACTTAAATGTAGTGACACTAGCTCTAGTAAAGTACTAGTGGCGTTTCCCCCCTTGGCTTTAGCCCCGCCCCCTAAAACACCTACTTACTACTCCCGATTCCCCCCTAAAAATACATAGAAAAAGTACGGTAAGAATAATTAATATCTCTCTTTGTATTAGCAAGTAAAATCATCAAGGACGCAAATAAAATAATTAACCGTACAAGTAAAGTTATCACATTGACTTAAATGCAGCAACATCACCTTTCGTAAGCAAGTAAAATCAACAAGCATGCAAGTAAAATAAAAATCCATCGCGTATCATGCAAGACGTAGCTCTCGAGTGGCAATGCAAGAGCGTCAAGGGGACTGGCCGTGCTCACGGAGCGGAGTGTTGCATTGTATGGCTGCGAACCGCGACTAGAGCTGACGGCATGTTTATTTGTGTAATTTTAAAAGCAAAAAAAAAACAACAACAAAACCGCGAAAAATAGTCAAGATTTTAGAAAATGTTTGGTGTTACAATCAAACAGGTTTCCTTGTGTAAGGTTTTTTCTTTTTTTTTTTTAATTCTAATATGCTTACATCAACAGCGGGGTAAATTATTGATGGGGAATTATTATTGGTAGCGTCCCACACCAGAGCCCTGCCCCTGGACCAAGGTGTCAGCGTCATCCCGTCCGGTCTCTTCCCGTCATTCCTACTCAGGCGTACTGGTTCAAAAACTGAAGGAATATTTATTGAATTTAGGGCTCTCTTAATGATGTCATTCAGGGCTGAGTGACGAGAAAGTCTACCGGCGCTCTTGTAGTAACAAAGGCCATGACGCCCTTTGGGGCCAACTTCTTTTCCGCACAGGCATTTGTGAGATTGGCACAAATCACAATCTAGGCGGAGTGTGATGGCGACACGCAATGAGTTGTTGTCCATAAGTGTACCTGTTTGGGATGATGGGATTGCATGCAGCCAGCAGCCTCCGGCGTGGATACAGCTCCACGGGCTATTTCCGAGGCTGAGTTCAGGAGAGCGTCGTATGTGATTTTCACTACAGGCGCATCCCAGCCCTTTTGTATCTTTTTACTCAAGGGTACGTCCTCGCCAGGGCACTGCAACTTCCAAGCCTTCAGGGCCTCGTCCAAGAAACAGATAACAGATTAGTCACTAGAATTTGGTAATATTATGGCTGTGACAAGCTTTGTGACCCCAAAAGACGATGCCAGGAAAGCCGAGATCCCCACGTCTGCGACACGACGCACCCGAAGACCTCCGCACCGAATAGGTATTAGTCCATATTTTTTGTGATATTAAAATTAATTGGTTATTTAATCATTTTTGTATTATATTAGTTTTTGGGTTCTCCCGAAGGCCAATGCCCAGCAGATTGTTTTTAAAAAAATTGACTTTCATGCGTGCGTATGAAATAACGTTGTAAGTTCTAACTTGAATAGAAAACATTGAAAGGAGTTAAAAATTGTCTTCTACATAGTATCAAAATTTTAATTGTATTTATTAATCAAAATCATGACACACAATCGAAAAATATCAATAAAACACAATTTGCTTTATAACTAATATTAAAAATTTAAAACATTTTTAAGTTTAAATATACACTTTAAATAATATAAAAAAATCAAGCTGTGTTTCAATTAGTCTTAAAATCTTGAAATTTATAGAACTAAGTATCGTAGTTCATCTTAACTGACCTCCTAAACTAGGTCTTCCAAGAATACAGAAAGCAGTGCGGTTGAACGAATGCGGGTAAGCGCAAATAATGAGACCCTGGTCTCGGTCGCGACACTCAAGTTCTCTGAATTACTGGACTGCAATCTGTCTGTTACTGGACAGAGAAAAGTGCTATTCCCTACCGTTATAAAAGGCAACACACTGTCTGTCTGTCACTTTATTTGTCTATATTTTTCAGTCTGTATATCTGATGGCAGTCTGTCTGTTTGTCTATCTGTTAGTCATTAAGGGATATGACTCCCTTCTTATATTACTAGGTGGTAATATAACGGTAATATACGGGGATGGTACCACCGCACTGAATGAAAGGTCGGTCGAAATGGCTATGTGAATAGTTTGTGTTTTCCGTCCAGTTCAGTGTAGCCGGCACGACCGAAGGGACCAAGTTCAAGGCACTTACGTGGCATCAAGTTCACCCGGTGTTATGGGCTGACATCACGGATGTTGTCGGTGATGTAGCCAATCGTATCAGTTTCCATAAAAAAAAATTATGTAAGGACTAATTTAAAAATGACTGAATCAATTAACCTCTAGTTTTTACTAAATTAATCTGGCATATTTGAGAATGTTGACGGGCTATATTTAATCGAGGTAACTATTCAGAAGCAGATATCGAAAACCTTGCACGAGGGGCGGAAAAGAAGAACAAAACAAAATAGAGCTACGTAAATTAAGGTACGCCGCCCAACCCAGTTAAATAAGTCGTTTTTTTTATGGAAACTGACACGGTTGGCTACATCACCCACAACGTCCGTAATGTCAGCCCATAACACCGGGTGAACTAGGTACCATGTCAGTGCTTCCCCCTTTGATCGTGCCGGCTACACTGAACTGGTCGGAAAACACAAACTATTTACATAGCCGTTTAGACCGAAGTTTCATTCAGTGCGGTGGTACCAACCTGGGCGGGTTAAACCCTACCACCAAGTAAGATTAGGAGGGAAGGGACCTACAGTTTTACGAGAAATCCGAACCTCGGTCAGCCTCCAACCGTCAGCGGTCACCCATCCAAGTGCTGACCGCACCCAGCATTGCTTAAAATTCAATAGCGACAGTTGACTGTCTGCACCTAGGTCTCCCAAGAATACAGAAAGCAGTGCGGTTGAACGAATGCGGGTAAGCGCAAATAATGAGACCCTTGTCTCGGTCGCGACACTCAAGTTCTCTGAATTACTGGACTGCAATCTGTCTGTTACTGGACAGAGAAAAGTGCTATTGTCTGTCTGTCTGTCTGTCACTTTATTTGTCTATATTTTTCAGTCTGTATATGTGATGGCAGTCTGTCTTTTTGTCTATCAAGTGCTGACCGCACCCAGCGTTGCTTAACATTCAATAGCGACAGTTGACTGTCTGCACCACTGAGCTATCGACGTCTCCCGACTTCTTGTGCAGATTTTAATATTATTTGTATTTAAATATAAAAAAGACCGTGACAGCTAGCTAACTTAACATAACCTTCACTCACAACCTTCACTTCTAATCATATTTCAGAAGCTTTGATTCAATCCTGACAACGCCACGAGCGGAGTTGCTGGCAAACGCTAGTTGAGAATAAGAAGACATGGCGACTTTGAGCCCCCTTGTAGGCTTAACAAAGAAAATAAAAAAGAGACTGTGACTTTCGCCTACTTTTTAAATTTCTTTACAAAATTTAAGTCTCTTTGAGCAGTGGGAAAAGCTAATAAGTTTCATGCTGTGGTCGACTGCGAAGAAAACATGCATAGTATGAACTCCTTACACCTAGAGGGTTCCGTAACAGAAATGTCATAGAATTATAAGGCATATATTTATTTTTAGGGTCTTCGCGGCTAAAAGTCTCACGGCTTCTACGGTGCATATTTTGGAAAATGCCACGGAACATGCTCTCGGAACACAATAGTATATATATTATCCGCAACATGTCCCTCAACAGGTTTTTTTTATGGAAACTGATAGGGTTGGCTACATCACCTACAACATCCGTGATTTCAGCCCATAACACCGGGTGAACTTGGTGCCACGTCAGTGCTTCCCTTCGGTCGTGCCGGCTACAATGAACTGGACGGAAAATACAAACTATTTACATAGCCGTTTCGACCGACCTTTCATTCAGTGCGGTGGTACCAACCCGGGCGGGTTAAACACTACCACCTAGTAATATAAGAAGGGAGTCAAGGGACATACACGGGGAGAGATGCAGTGGGGCTATTCTTTTAAAGTACCGGCCCCACACGGTACAAAGTAAGTACAGGTAAAGTCAGCGCTATGTTGCATGCAACGATTGCGCAACATTGCACGGGGCACGTAGACTCTATCAGTATTTTGCGCGGCATGTTGCAAGGGTTTTTGTGAATCCTAGAGAATCCAAGACTTTACTATTGGAATTTCAGCTCCAAACCACTCTTGCATTTAAGTTTTTTTTTTATTAAATTAGGAAACAAACAGTATGCCGAAGGAAAGTGGTAACTAGGCAAATGCAAGTTCCACCAGTGAATGTTCCATTAACAAAATTTTGAATAGATAATGAGAGGTAAAGTTTGTTAATCACAATATAACGTTGAAATATGTACATTTAGAAAAGAAAAAAATTAACACAAGATACAAGTAAAATAAGGCAAAAATGACACGAAAACCAAATAACATAATTTCAATCTCATAGCTTTTTAAAAACTTTATTTTTTTTTTTTTATTTGCTTAGCCAGATAGAAGCATTATGAAAATGCCTCTAAATTTACCTATAAAAACATATTGGACGTAACGTAACCAAAGTAAGCTTTGGAAAAAAATCATAAATGTTATGTATTATTATATTCTATAGCTATATATTTTTTACTTTTTTGTTTCAATTCGTACATTTGCAATAACAAAATCAAAACCGAATTGACGCTTACGCTACAAATTTCCGTACGATGCATCCTACTGCAACCCGAAAAAAACTACGTGTCTGCATCTTGCTTGCACAAGTTAAATTTTCACCGTGCATGCTTACCTTGCATGGAACCCTAAGCATAACAAACAGACAAACAGACAAGGACAAGCGGAATGACATGGTATCGATACGCATAGAAGTTCCTGGTACAGGAAATTGCGTTGAACTGACTCGATTTAGAATATTTAGTTTTGTAAACTAAAACGCTATTAGGTTTGCTTCGTTGGTTCCTGTCACTTTGATTATTTTCCAAGCGGTTAAACGTATTCAAAATGACGTTTTGGTGTTTATACGTATCAACACTGGCCTTGGTGTTTCAACCTCCTATTTACGGCTAGGCATCTCAACTTCTACGCAGGGCTCGGAATAAAGTTATGTGACACATATCGCATGGAGGATCTGCACGGAGGAAAAACATGCGCGTTATACGTAACTTGAGGAGACCTCAGAATGGGTCGAAACCTTCCGAGATCGAATCTGCTACACAATTCTCCTTCTGACACTAAGTTGAAGTTAAAATACCAAGGCTTAGGTGCCAACTGCGCCAATACAGACTCAAATAAATCTAAAGACCCAATAACCTGCGCTGCGGTCCCCCGACTCCTTTAAGTAGGTACATGGAAATGATTTTTGACTTTTTAAGGGTCGGGAGTTCTTTAAATTTGTAATTTAACTTTTATTTCAAACTTGAAAAAAAACCATATGCAAATCGGTCTACTTTTTAAGATAATTATTATTTTTATTAGGAACTTAATTACTTGATTACAAACATAGCTAAGAACCATCCCGATTAAACAAGCTTCCTAACAGAAAAACCGCATCCAAATCGGTCCATCCGTTTAGGAGCTACATTTTTCGTCGGGGGTTAAAAAAAGACTTGGCACGTCGATCACCAGACTTATCGATAAGGAGCTTTCCTAATCGAATTTTTAATATCTTGTCTTTTGTATCTTCTTACACCGGCAACGCAAGCAAACAGACAATCTTCAACATATCCGGTGCATTACGTTCTCCCTCTATTTCACCTGCTAATAAATCTTTCTTAAGTATCACGACACGAGGTTGGGTTAAATGAAATTATGAGCTCGCAGTATTTGTTTATTGAGAGCTACTGCAGCGTTACATGTACAAGGGTTTCACCTGCAAAGCCTGATACATGATTTGGATTTACGCGTAATGTATGTGGAGATAGTTTGCTGTTAAAGTTGGCGAAGCTGCAAGATTTAGGGTCAGTATTTCAACTCCCACTTATACAGGGCTGTTTAAGGATAGGGTTTCGTAACTTCAGAGTTCGAAAGGGTTCCATATGTGAAGACTGAAAGCGCTGAAACTTTTTCCAAGATTCGGTCATTTTATAATACTCTTTGGTGAAAATAATCTAATCGAGATTTGGTGGACGGTTAACGTCGGCCCTTATTAAATAAAAATAAAATGACTAACTTACATGCTTAACTAGTAAAATTTAACTGGATATAGGTAAATTCCAAACACTTAAATTTGAATGACATCAAAAGAAAAAGGGGACTGGACTATGCAGGTCATTGCACTTCCTAAAACTAGACATCATGGTTGCCAAATCTCCCCATACTCACTGTCCACCGAATTTTTAATACAATTTAAAACTTTTGTATGAAAAAAAATATACGGAATTTCGATTTGAGTGATAAGGATTTTTTTATTCTAATAATGAGTACTTTCTATTCCTGACATTTCTCAAGCCTATCCTGAAACTGTATATTATGTGACAATAATTTGTTGTATGGGGAGTGTGACACATAACGTTTCTTTTGACCCTAAGTAAAATGGAGGTTGAAATATTCATGCTTAGAGCATGTTTTTGCTAAAGAAACAGGATAACGTCAGTTTAGTTAATTTGATTTCTTGTAGGTAAGGATAAGAAAGAGATAATTTTTTATCAGATTACGGCGAAGCCAAAATTATGGTTGCAATTTTGATGTATATTATTATGTGTGCTAGTTTTTGTTCTCTCACATATCCTAAACTACTTAACCTATTTCAATATACGAGGAATTGTTGGATTCGTCGCAAATGTGGTAGCTCAGTGGCGCGGTTGGTTAGTCAACTGTTATTAAGCAACGCTGAGCGCGGTCAGTGATTGGATGGGTGACCGCTCGACCGTTGGAGGCTGACCGTGGTTCGGATTCCACGTTAAACTGTAGGTCAAGGGACCTTCTTACCTTACTAGGTGGTAGGGTTTATCCTGGCCGGGTTGGTACCACCGCACTGAACGAAACGTCGGTCGAAACGGCTATGTATATAGTTCGTGTTTTCCGTCCAGTTTAGTGTAGCCGACATGAAATGAAGGGAAGCACTGACATGACACCTAGTTCACCCTGTGTTATGGGCTGACATCACGGATGTTGTAGGTGATGTAGCCAACCGTGTCAGGTTCCATAAAAAAAAAAATTCTTTCTTCAATTCGCATCTTAATACAAAAAACCCATTTTATTTACATCAGCCTTGATGGCTCAGTGGTGCAGACAGTCGACTGTCGCTATCGCCGCTCGACCGTTGGAGGCTGACCGTGGTTCAGATTACACGTAAAACTGTAAGTCCCTCCCCTTCTTAACTTACTAGGTGGTAGGGTTCAACCCGCCCCGGTTGGTACCACCGCACTGAATGAAACGTCGGTCGAAACGGCTATGTAAATATGTAGTTCGTGTTTTCCGTCCAGTTCAGTGTAGCCGACATGAAATGAAGGGAAATACTTACTTACATAGCACCTAGTTCACCCGGTGTTATGGGCTGACATCACGGATGTTGTAGGTGATGTAGCCAACCGTGTCAACTGGAGCACAAACGAAACGATAAAAATTTTTGCTACAAACTAAAAAATAATTGTGACCGAGCATATCGAGAATGGAACCAGACGTCTCACTAAACTACTCAAATTTATCGAAAAAAAAAACCCCAAGTTGATTTTACTTTCTAATTTGACAAGCTTGTTCGTTAGTCAACAATGGAACAAGGTTTAAACCCTCGCTAAAAAGCCCCAAGAGAGATGAGCAATCCGTCTTTTGTGCGAGCGAGATGGGTATATACTACCGCAGAACATGGCCAAATAGTGTTCTACTAGAAGTGTCCGGTGCGACTTTATTTCACTTCCACTTCGGAAGGTTCAAATAAACAAAATTTATTGTTATTATATTTTTATTCTTATTTAAAAAGAAGCGAGTAAGTAAGCGCGCTACCGCATATTTATTTCGGCGCGCGAAACAATTCGGCTTGAATGAGAGCCACATATTTTAGCGTAACCGGAACTGAAATTTATTTAGTCTATCCTGTGTCTCGTATAGCTAAATGTGCGTGTACTAAGTTTCATCGAATTCAGATGATCGGTTTAAGAGTTATGGAGGAACATAGATACATCATACAGAAATGATCTAAAAATCGTCAATTTAGTTTTAGTAGGTATCATACATGAGTCAACAAACGCAATATCTCAAAAACAAGCAACTTACTCCATGACCATCCATTACATATTTATTATTAGTATTGATGTTAGTACTCATCATGTACTCGCTTTTTATATACCCATCTTCATTAGGCAGTTATTAAATGCAAGGCCGAAAATGAAGAGAAAAAATGCGTCCCGACCAGGATTCGAACCTGGAACTCCGGCTTGAACCGCCAGCGCGCTACCAATTCCGCCATCGGGTCGATGACGTATTTCCTCTAAATATTCGAACCGTTGCTGCTTGCATCTTCTCAAGTAGGTATGACGCCATCTCCTGCGTTCAGTCAACTTGCACTATTCAATATTGAATCTTCTGCTGTCATCACCAAAGTTGTATTTGGCATCGGACACTAGAAATAGACTTGGGATTTTTTTATATAATATTTTCATACTAGCTTTTGCCCGCGGCTTCACTCGCGTGAAATTCGTATTTCAAAAGAAGAAAGTAAGTCATTAAGGGCGAGGCTGAGGGCTGAGCTGCGTTCAGGTTAATGATAAACCTTCTCGAATAAAGTATGTAACTTCTTCAATCTTCCTCCATTTGTGAAAGCAGCTAGTCCACTTAATACTCGAGAACGGCTCACTCGATTTATAGTCGGTTTTCAACAGTGCATTCTGACCTATCTCCAGTTGATTATAAGCTATTCATTAGTACGCAATCCTAAACACGAGATGAACCACGGTCACAGATATTAAGGTAGGAATACCCTTTCCATCTTAGTAGATTTTTCTCTATTCCGTGCCTGCAGCGAACGCGTGGGTGAAAGGGATAGATCTACCGTAATTGGCTTGGGCCGGGTAAACACATTAATTAGCTTAGTAAACCAGATTGAAGGCTTGCTCCCTCGCAGTCTTGTACGGAAATTAAATAAAGTCGATCCTCCATCACTTGCAGGTGGAACCACATTTTCAATTGCAATTAAGGGCGCAAAGAAGCAGAGAAGAGAAAAGGGAAGAGAGAATAGTTGGCATGGCGCCTCTTTCCGACAGGAAAAAGGTGGAATGTACTAATACTTTATTTTAATATTTTAAGGTTACCTGCCTTAAGTAGGTATAATAATAATATTATTATCATATAGTTTTCTTTAGGGTTAGGGTAGGTTAGGTTAGGTACATACCACACGCTGTATCCAGACAATCGGGGCATGCAGAGTAATCGGTGTTGTGCTGCAAGCACTCTTGTGTGGTGGAAGGAGCCGTCCTTGGTGAGAAGGCGGTCCGAAGGTAAGAGGTGGCTATCCTGTCGCCCTTTAACACGGCACCTTGTTCTTATCCCTTAGTCGCCTTTTACGGCATGCACGGGGAGAGATTAAGTGGGAATATTCTTTTAAAATATCGGCTCTACGCAGTTCTACTCACCTAATACACCAGTGATGTCAACCTTGCTGACCTAGTGCCGTCTCAGTGGTTACCTTTGCTCGCGCCGGCTATATTGAACTGGACGGAAAACGTGAACTACTTATCAGGCCGCTTCGAGCAATTTTTCACTTAGTGCTTTGATACCATCCCAGTCGGGTTAAACCCAATAGTAAGGTATACAAGGGAAGGTCCCTACGGTTGTACGTGGAATCTGAAGTTCTGACCGCTCACGGACGTGCATAATCTCTCGATAGGGCGTCGATTCATCGCACCACCGAGTTACCGAGGCCGCCAAAATAGGTGCCATTACATCGCTTCCCTTTGCTCGTGGTACGAGCAAATACAACGTGCATACAAATTATTACAATTTAGCTAGTGTGTGGGGCCTTTACTTAAAAATAATTGCCACACTGCATCTTTTCCCGCATGTCGTAAAAGGCTACGAAGGAATAAGTTCAACATACCGTGCTAAAAGGCGACAGGTTAGCCTCCCCGCACCTTGGCACGGTCCTTCCACCGAGTCATGCAGCAGGTGGGTATTTGCGCCTTACTTGCTGCTTGATAGTTAGGTATACATTACGAAACGTGGTGGTCAGTATTGTGCTGTAATTTAACAGAGCCATTGCAGCACAACACCAATTACTCTGTTTATTTCGATTGTCGGCATACAGCGTGTGGTGGGTATGTGTGTATGTACAATAAAAAAAAATATTCGTAATGTATTTATGTTTTTTTTTATGGAACTGACACGGTTGGCTACATCACCTACAACATCCGTGATGTCAGCCTATAACACCGGGTGAACTAGCTGCCATGTCAGTGCTTTCCTTCATTTCATGTCGGCTACACTGAACTGGACGGAAAACACGAACTATTTACATAGCCGTTTCGCCCGACGACGTTTCGCTCAGTGCGGTGGTATCAACCCGGCCGGGATAAACCCTACCACCTAGTAAGGCAAGAAGGGAAGGGACCTACAGTTTATCGTTAATGAAATGTTTATAAAACTATCTACAGACTTCATAACTCTCTGTGCCATTTAAGTTTTTCACTTCTGGAGCGAAGACCTGAAACTTACGAGAGCAAAACGGAAATATAGGTACGCGAGTGCGCGGCACCGGATATTGTGGTGGCGCCATCTTGGAAGCTAGCGGAGAACAACTTCCGGTGTCATTACGAGACGGAACATCTACGGGCGGCCTAGATCTCTGTACTGCGGTAAAATACTTTCAGAGCATTTACTTGTCTTCCACATGTATTGAGTTTTCGGAAAGAACCGAAATTGGAAACTGAAGAAAATTTATGAAAAACACGAGTATTAAATAGGCTCCAAATGTATATGTATATATTCTTTATTGAATACAAATTTATAAAAATTAGGTACAACAGGCGAGCTTAATGCCGCGAGGCATTCTATTCTAACTAACCTTTGGGTATATGCAGGCGAACAAGAATAGTTTGTGGCAATGTGTTAGAATAAAGGAATATGTATGACAAACTACGTACGAATACTACATAAATTCTTTAATAAGCATATTATATATGTATATAATAAACTTACATATTATGTACATTAATCCTATAATGTGTGTAGGTATCAATAATAATAAATCTGTACGGGAAGGTTTCTTTATGGATACTGACACGGTTGGCTACATCACCTACAACATCCGTGATGTCAGCCTACAACACCGGGTGAACTAGGTTTCATGTCAATGCTTCCCTTCATTTCATGCCGGCACTGAACTGAACGGAAAAAACTAACTATTTACATAGCCGTTTCGACCGACGTTTCGCTCAGTGCGGTTGTACCAACCCGGCCGGGATAAAAACTACCACCTAGTAAGGTAAGAAGAATCCTCGGTGCGCGAGTTCGAGTCGCACTTGGCCAGTTTTTTTTAAATAAATAAATTTGCATACGCTTTTTCAGGAGCGAGACGTACTAGTCGGTATCCGGTACCTTTAAATGGGGTATAGAAACGGCAAAGGACAATACGCCCAGTTCAAACTAACCTGTGTGTTTTGTATAGCCAGTGATTTGCATTCAAACCAGTAGTGGCAGCCAGGGGTTAAACGGCCATTCGCAAACAGCCTTGCGGTTGCGAATGCACTCTGCTTGCGCGGCCGTTTTAGCCCGACGGGCGTATACACGGTGTTACATTAATAGGTGTTGGTAGACGAAAGGGGTGATTCTACTGTACACCTGAAACTGTGCAAAATTAATTCTACGAATTTGCTACGAGCTTTTGATTTTCGAATATTTAATTTTTTCACATTCTTTATACAAAATTGCAGAAAACATTGACAATTTTAGATAAAAAATAAAAAAATGGGGCAAATTCAAATTCAAGATGTTTAGTTCTATTAAATACTAGCTCTTGCGAGCGGCTTCACTATATTTATCTTGAAGGTCCATTCTAAATATTGGTCCAAGAATTTATAAAATCGGTTGAGTACTTTCGGAGATTACCTCATACATACCTCTAAACTTACAAACTTACAAACTTAACCTCTTTATAATATTAGTGTAGACTAGTGTAGATAGTGTAGAAATACACACGCAGAGTAGAAATTCCCGACTGCAAAAAACAAGATAGTTGATTTTACACAGCAGACAGAGCCCCGAGCGAGCGCAATGCTCAGCTCTTAAGCCAAGTAAAAATAAATTAATAAACATGAGGTAAGAATTTTAAAATACAGAGACAGAGAACATAGTTGAGAAGGATCTCAACGATATCCTGCCACTGTTTGGGATAAACAACATACTTTGTTTTTATTCGTTTGAGTGTTTATGCTAATTATCGCAGACCTCGCTGGAATTGAAATCTCCAACATACGTCACTAGAACCAAGTATCCAGCAATTTGTTTTTATGAAACATCAAATACAATTAAATAAAAAATAGTGTTTATTATTCAGGCACAGATTCATTCAAACATATCCAGCCCATATATTCCTGTGAGACCTAGGTTCTGTGACTGCTCTCAATCTTGAACTTGACGGCAACACGGACGATTTTTCAGACCCTTTCGAACCACCTTCAGTCAGTGCGGTGGTTAACCTTACCACCTAGTAAGGTAAGGGAAAGCACATAAACGTTAAACAGAATTCGAACCATGAAGAAACTCAAAAGTTCATAAAAAAATAATAAACTCGGAAAGAGAAGTAAGTACTGCAAGGCAACGGGCAATGAACCCAAGACCATTTGCTTAAAGAACAAGGCCTTCACCACTTTACTATGAGCCGCAAGTATTGAAGTAGTACACATGTGTACACTTGCGCAAACGCGGTATATACTTGCACAGCATTTTAATTAATTTTAAGTGATGATGGTGTTGGTTCCTGACATGCAGACGTGATGCGTACCTAAATAATACGCACACCATCACATAGTGAATGGTCTCAGTTACGCCTGTTTCCGAATTGGGTAGGCTGAAGACAGCGTATTTCCACGTGCGACGATTATGACATACCTTTGCCGCCTCTTCCACTCTCATAATGTTCTTCGTACATGCTCGTCGGTTACGGATAGTGATCTCGCACGTACCCGACCTGGTCTAGGGACGTGCGTCTATGGAGATCCTTCCCGACTCATCCCCTCACATTCGCTCCATAATTGTTTTGCTTAGATTCCTATCATTCATTCTTTCGTGGCTGAACCACCGTAGCATTTCTTTCCGAATCCTTATTACTATTACCATCTTTCAGGTCACAACGCTCTTGTACTACACTGTTTCTCGATGTAATTTATTGTAACTCAGTATTGCAGTCTTTGTTTAAACTGAAATCTCTTACGCAGGTCACTACGCGCCATGTTTCCAGTAAACCGGGATTTCAATATCCCCTCCCACATCAACGTTCCTCCATCAATATCCCTCCCTCTTCAGGCTTTCCTCTCTCCCCACTCCTCTTGCGCGTAGTGCTGCTGCCTGTAACAATCAGGGCTCTTCTCAGTACCACTTTCAAGTGGGATCGGTAGAGAAGATCGAGCTTGAAATCGATTTTACATACGGTATTTCTTTATTTTACTATGTTTACTTTTTTTACTATAAATAATTAATTACATATTTATTGTACTATATACTTAATTTAACTATTTTTAATCTTAAATATTAATTAATTAATTTAAGTGTATATTATAGTTCATATTAGTTATTTTCCATATATTATATTTTACATTCCCACACTGAAGTCTTTTGCTACTACCTACTTATATCTCACAACATACGACTCTCAAACATCCAAAGGTTGACTGGGAGAAATCCCTGTAAGGGATAAGTCCGCCTTTGCCCCTCATGTAAATTACTTATCGTTTGTTAATGTGACATGTTTTGGAGCAATAAAGTATTTCTATCCATCTATCTATTACATATTGCGATAATACATCATTGTCATAATTTTCATCATCATTGTAAGATTCAGGAGTGTAATGAGAGTTAATGTGTAGAGGAAAACGGGAAATTATTGTATTCTCTATGTGTGGTTGGATCGGCGCCATGTGTCGATCTTTCATTAAAAATAAATAAACGCATAAACGCACGCATATAAACACTGGCCATTGGCTATAAATGTGCAGTCCCATGTGGGTGGAAAAACGTTTTATATACACAAAAGTATAGAGCTATAGACGTAAATTATCCGAAAAATATTCAGAACATTCATGTTACGCCATTCATTCGGATAGTCGGCGCTCTAATGTACTTGTTATTTGAGTCATGAAAACCCATTGCGACTTGGCATAAGAATCCCACCCCTTCAGACGAGAGGGAGTGATTGCGACGGAGCCGGCGGGGGATAAGACGCGCGATAGGAACTGGAGACACCCATTATGCCGTAACGGCGGCGTTGCCGCACGCGAAGCGTGCTCTATTTACACACAGCCTGAGGTTGCCAAATTTACTGGAATCCCGCTCTCTTAGCGCTTCCGAAAATATCTGAACGTTTCCGAGAAGTAAGGCCGCCTATATGGTATCGCAGTCTCCGGGATAGGCGATATAGTCCCAACCTATGGACCTGATCGCCGGACTGACTCTGCCAGTCCTCCCACCAAGAACTATATATTTATGGTATCGCAGTCTCTCCTGCAAGCAGAATCAAGTGAATAACCTCATATGGTTCCAAATATGGGGTACATCAACTTTCTCAGCCCTTCCGAAAATATTTCAACGGTTCTGAGAATTAAGTCTGGCTGCCGGGCGTCCCTCCTGCTGTTTCTAAAACTGTTGTGTGAACGAATTAATCATTTTACTTAGATCTTCCGAGAATATCTAAATGTTTCCGAGAACTGTGGCACTGTGGCAGTATTGAAGTGAGGTTTGTACGTACACGTGGTGTACGTACACGTATGTCTTCCTAGTCTAGTCTTCTTTCAAAACTATGGTACTGATTCCAAAAAAGAGACTGGTATTTTAACGGCATGGAACTATTTTCAGGCCTGCGATGCATACGCTGGCGAGCAATGAGTCAGTCAGGCAGTCCGAGTTTATGTGTCCATTGCTGATCATGCGCCTATGAATTTTTTTTCCAAGGAAAACAAGATAATTCTGAATAATAGTGAATTCGGTCTATAATGTGAAAGAGTGAAACTGTCGGCCTAACCACATACAAGTGTGTGAGTTTTCTCGGATGGTTTACGCTTTTACAAAATTGCTTCTCAGACTTTGTCTCATTTAAAAGTCACGCCGACCAATCTTGCACAAACCTGAGTAGATAATGGATGAAAACACACTTAATGACGCTTAAAAGTGTAATATAAACTGGTCATTTAAGTAGTCTTTAAAGTTAATAAAAATGTTTGTCCCCACGAATGCTCCCTGTGCAACTCCAGGTTATAGCTAGAAACATTGTAGTAGTTTTATGATCGCAGTTTACTGCAGGTTGTAGAAGAGCAATGCGGGTAGAGCGACAATAAGTTTGAAATTGTGGTGGCTATTAGTTTCCCTCAGAAAGCCTTTCCCTGTCTTAGATTAAATGAAGTGTACAATACAGTATAAAGGACTCCTTCCGGCCGCGTACGTAACTGAAAGGACTTCCTTATTAATTTGCAATATCAAAAGGAGGACCATAGAAATATATTTAGTATTTTAAAAATATTATTAATTTAAAATTGTTAAGTAAATAAGCAGTGGACCGATACAGGCTGATGATGATGATGATAATGATGAAGTAAATAATTAATTATTAATTTAAAATTGTTAATATTCTTGTATTTTTTTATAAGGGCATTTTATTTAGAATAAAACAGAATATAAACTCTTTATTGAAGAAAATTGAACGAAGAACAATACAAGAAAATAAACAAGGAATACATGAGTGCACAAAGGTGAACTTAGGTACACTGCAACTGATTTCTTCCAGTCGTGTTCTTCATATATTTATTTCTTAAAAAACTTAAAAACAATTCACACAATTACATTAGACAAGGCACCTATATAAAGATAAAAGGGTACACAAGTATGACAAGAGTTAGACGGTTCTTAATTTTCATGGAGGTAAAATACTCCTATACTCATATAGCCGCGGAGAGTATGCGACATCGCTCGAAGGTAATTTTCGATCTATCATTTTCGTACTTATATGCTTTCGTACTGAGCTTAGAAGCGTCTCACGGGCCCGCGGGATGCCGCTGGTGCGATGCGGGGCAGGAGAGGCAACGGGCACAAGTAGTCATTGCGAGAGGTCCGAGGTTCGAATCCGGTCGGCGTGGATCAATGAATTTTTTCTGAAGAAGACAATTTACGTGCACCGGTTCCGAACGGTAAAGCAGCAGGTGTCTGCTGCTATACCGTTCGGAACCGGTGTAAAACTGTAGGTCCCTTCCCTTGCCCCTTACTAGGTTGTATGCTCAAATTGTACCCGATTGGTTTGGTACCACCGTACAGGACGGAAGATGGCCGCATAACAACCTCGGTTGTGTTCTCCTCTAGTTCAGTATAGCCAAAAATCCAGGGAAAACTCCAGTATGGCACCTACCTTCTCGGAGGTGATATTGGCTGATCGGAGCATGTGCTTTGGCTCCTCAAACGCAGCCACCCATAATATGATACCGGATTTCATAAAAAAAAATGTGTCTGGATTTTTCTCGATGCACCTTAATGTCGCTACGAAATGTCAATGTATTGACTATTATTATTATTGACAGCCCATAACACCGGGTGAACTTGGTGCTACGTCAGTGTGTCCCTTCGGTGGTGCCGGCTGCACTGAACTGGACGGAAAACACAAACTATTTACATAGCCGTTTCGACCGACCTTTCATTCAGTGCGGTGTTACCAACCCGGGCGGGTTAAACCCTACCATCTAGTAATTAAGAAGGGAGTCATATCCCTTAGTCTCCTTTTACGACATACGCGGGGAGAGATGCAGTGGGGCTATTCTTTTAACGTACCGGCCCCACACGGTACAAAGTACCAGTTATTCGCTTCTGTCTCTAAGTGACGCTACTCATCGAGCATTCGTTACGTAAGTTTGGTTAGCGCGCATTCGGTGTGCGAGTAAATTTTCACACACCAAGCATTCCTTCGCGAGCAAAACTTCTAGCATTCGTTCTGGTTGTGAAATTTCATTTCTTTGTTCCTGCACAGATGAAAAGAGAAAAAAACAACGTGACTGCCTAGTTATATTATATTACTACTTTGCGATGGCGATGAGGAAATTACATTCTTGTAACTTACAATAATATTATTTGTAGGTACGTACCTACATAATAGTACTTATTTATTTTATGTATGTATCTATGTATATACTTGCGTCCATTTATTTAATACCTCTATTCTTCACACTTATCTTTTGCACGGCATTGTCCGTTCTATGCGCTTCCACACATTCCAAAGGTTAGTTTGCAAAGAATGCTACATTTTTGTTCCATGTATTTATGGTGTACAATATTTGATTTGATTGGATACGTTCAATTTGGCCTCTTGCGTCCCCCTCAAATGCCCGATATTCGTATCAAAGGGCTCACCAAATGTTTGGTTCGCGGAGCGAATGCTCCCGGTGAGTAACGTACTTTATCCGAAGTCTATCCAAGCGAACCGCTTACATTCTAAGCAAACCAGAATCCAGTCCTCTGTGAGCAATTCCATTATTCATCTTCAAGCTATGTTCAGTCGATGCTCTCAAATTGGCAGAGGCGAGATGCTCCGAACCGCGGGCTCCTAGAATACTTTGTATTTTGTATCTGGGTGGTGGCCCGACAATTTTACGAGCTAGCAGTAGTAGACAGTCGACGGTGCGGTTTTGTGGTCACTGACTTAGGTCGACGAATTGCTTTCAAATTCATATTAATATTTCCCGATTTTATATGCGAATACGTATGAGAAAAATACTAATATTTTATTCGTTGACTAGCTTTTGTCTGCGGCTTCGCTCGCGTGAAATTCGTATTTAAAAAGAAGAAAGTAAGTAAGCCCACTACCGTACCTTTATTTCGGCGCGCGGAACAATTCGGTTTGTATGAGAGCCACATCTTAGCGTAACCGGAACAAAATTTTATTTAGCCTATTCTGTATCCCATATAATCAAATGTGCTTGTACTAAATTTTACGAATTCGGATGATCGGTTTAAGAGTTATGGAGGAACATACATACATACATAGAGAACAATTTTCTAAAAATCGTAAATTTTTACGCCAGTCTACAGACGCAGTATCTCATAAAACAAGTAACTTGAGCCACTGAGCTACCGAGGCTGACAATTTCTAATAAATAACCTGACCTTTAATAAATAATTAACCTATACTACTACACACAAGAGCATTATTATTGTTTTGGTTCTGTGTCAACCGGCAGCGTGTTTATGTGGCTAGACCATACGTTTGGTCTGAAAGGTCGAGCCACATAGCTTGAAAGACCACAGTGCGTAAATTCGTAATATATTTTATTTTAATAACTACATCGACGACGGCAATTTAAAAACTCATATTATGTCAGTAGACCTTAGACCTGATTCCCCACACTAACTCGGCTGTGGATCCGAAACCGACGAGCGTGCTGAGACTGCACAAGTGCATCGTACAACTTATTCTTCATGGCCGCAGTAGTTCATGACAAGAGCACATAACATACGAAAATAATTTCAAAAGTAAATATTATATATTTTGCTACAACCGTGATGTCATCTTGGTGCATCCCTCTAGAAGGATGGTGAGGGGAGAGAAAGACGGAGGGGTGGAGGAGGGAGGGGAGGAGGAGAGGAGGGGAGGGAGGTTAAGAGAGGGAGCGAGGGTGGGAGGGAGAGGTAGAGAGCGAATTTAATGGAAGTGATTGTTTATTATCATATTTGCGTTTTTTCGCAATTTTGCGATAGGACCCTAAAATTAGTGACAAATCATCCCGAAACATACCATATCCCAGTACCAGATACTTACTGTATCTCGTGTATTGATTCAGGCGTATTTGAGTTCATCAATCAATCAATACTAATAATAAATCTGTTAGGGATGGTCATGGAGTAAGTTACTTTGTTTTTGAGATACCTATTGCGTTTTTAGGCTCTATGTATGATACTAAAACTAAATTGTTGATTTTTAGAAATCTTTTCTGTACGTATGTATGTATGTAGGTATGTTCCTCCATAACTCTTAAACCGATCATCCGAATTCGATTAAACTTAGTACAAACACATTTTACTTTAGGCGACACAGGATAGGCTACATAAAATGTACTTCCGGTTACGCTAAGATGTAGCTCTTATACAAACTGAATTGTTCCGCGCGACGCAATAAAGGTACGGTAGCGGGCTGACTTACTTTCTTCTTTTTAAATACGAATTTCACGCGAGCGAAGCCGCGGCCAAAAGCTATCTATTATAAACGGACAGAGGGATCAACAAGCATTGCGTTTTATTATTGGAACAAAACATTTTCCTTACGTCTTCCGGCTTTTTGTTCAATTTACGTAAACAAAATATTCTTCAAAGGAAAATTAAGTTCACGTACTTCCAATAAAAAATATAGGATTATTTTTTCCAATTATCGGACTTTTATGAAAGGAAATGACTTGTAATACCTAATTAATAAGCAGAAAATAAAACACTTGCTATTTTTTGCAAAAAGTCGGTTCTATGTTTCATGATCGTTGAATTATAGAAACATGATATAAAATTTATTCTACAAGGAAATATTATTTTCTTGTATTTTTTTATATGGAAACTGACATCGTTGATCAAATCGCCTACAACATCCTTTAATGTCAGCCCATAACACTTGGTGATCTAGATGCCACGTCAGTGCTTCCCTTCGGTCGTGCCGGCTACACTGAGCTGGACGGAAGACACGAATTATTTAAATTGCCGTTTCAACCGAGTTTTCATTCAGTGCGGTGGTGCTAACCGGGCGGGTTGAACCCTACCACCTAGTAAGGTAATAAGGTAAGGGACCTACAGTTTTACGTGGAATCCGAACCGCGGTCAGCCTCCCAACGGTCGGGAGGTCACCCATCCATCCACTGACCGCGCTCAGGAGTGCTTATGATCAGACCGAAAGTCGACCGACCGCACCACTGAGTTACCGATGGTGACTGTACAGTTGTGCTTCAAGTACTCTTGTAAATTACAGCACAACACCGACCACCACATTTAGCACAGCTTTAGGAGGTCGCCAGCCTGTCGCCCTTATGCACGGCCTATTCCCATTCTCTATCCTTGTCACTTAGTGACATTAGATAAAATATAGTCTATTATCTTCTTTTAGATCATAACGCTCCTTATTTCAGATCACAACTTTCTCTATACCTACTATTTTTGTCGCATAAAAATTTCTAACAACAACAAAAAAAACCTGACTCTTAAAAAGTCGAAAATAATTTTAGTTAAATAACAGAAATCATTTTTTAATTTTTAAGGGTTGGTTTTTTTTTAATTTGCCATAAAAAAACATTTTTGAAGTTTTTTAAGAAAACCTCATCTCAATCGGGCCATCCGTGAGACGTAACTTTTTAATACTCATAATTACTTGATAAACATAGCCAAGAACCATCCTACTAATGTTTTAAGTTTACTCTGTTATTAATTATATTCATTTTTAAGTTTTCGGATCAACAGTAGGTGTAAAAGGCTTACATAAGTCGACGTTTCGCCCGCTACGTCGCGGGCTTCTTCAGGAACTGCGGGAGCTCCTGGAGCCGAGACGTCTGGTGTCCGTTGTACCAGACGTCAAACTGAACCGTGTGCGGCCAGTACTTTAAAAGAATAGCCCCACTGCATCTCTCCCCGTGTATGTCGTAAAAGGCGACTAAGGGATATGACTCCCTTCTTATATTACTAGGTGGTAGGGTTCAACCCGCCCGGGTTGGTACCACCGCACTGAATGAAAGGTCGGTCGAAACGGCTATGTAAATAGGTTGTGTTTTTCGTCCAGTTCAGTGTAGCCGGCACGACCGAAGGGAAGCACTTACGTGGCACCAAGTTCACCCGGTGTTATGGGCTGACATCACGGATGTTGTAAGTGATGTAGCCACCATTTCAGTTAAAAAAAAAACAAACCGCGTCAGTTTCCATAAAAAAAAACTCATAATTACTTGATAAATATAGCCAAGAACCATCCTACTAATGTTTTTAAGTTTACTATTTTATTAATTATAATCATTTTTAAGTTTTCGGATTAACAGTATCCGTCCGTTGTACCAGACGTCAACCTGAACCACCCTGATTAAACCGGCTTTCTAATAAAAAACCGTATCCAAATCGATCCATCCGTTTTGGAGCTACGATGCCACAGACAGACACACAGACAGACAGACAGAGACGACAAACTTATAACACCCCTCCTTTTGCGTCGGGGGTTAAAAACAGAAATAATCAACCAGAGTGCTCGACCCGCAGAGATTATCTCTAAATACAAATTGCATTCTGACGTCTCGCACTAGTTGCTCTAATTGTGTTACTGGCCGCGCTTTGTACTGGTTTGAATTAATTTAACAGAGGACTTCCTTGATATAAATTGTTATTTGCGGGTTGTATTTGCAGGTGTAGTTAGTTGACCGCGGTCGGAAGCGTCGTTTCAAACTAAGATTTAATTTGTGCGCGAGTGTGGTGGTCGCGCAAGCCAAAATATTACTAAATTTTGCTTGCCTCGTTCGCCCGCATAACGTATGTCCATCCTGAAGATCCATTCTAACTATTGGTCAACTAATTTTTTTTAATTGGCTGAGTATGTTCGGGATTACGTTCTACATCCAAACTTACAAACTTTACCTCTTTATAATAGACTCGTATTTGGTTAGGTTAGGTTAGGTTAGGTCAGGTCAGGTCAGGTCAGGTCAGGTCAGGTCAGGTCAGGTCATGTCAGGTCAGGTCAGGTCAGGTCAGGTCAGGTCAGGTCAGGTCAGGTCAGGTCAGGTCAGGTCAGGTCAGGTCAGGTCAGGACGACCGAAGGGAATCACTGACGTGGCACCAAGTTCAACCGGTGTTATGGGCTGACATCACGGATGTTGTAGGTGATGAAGCCAACCGTGTCAGCATCAATAAAAAAAAAAAAAAAAAAGGTCAGGTCAGGTCAGCACTTAAGTCTTTTGCAGGTAGCAAAAGACTTGAGTGTGGGAATGTAAAATATAATATAAGGAAAACAACTATCATAAACCATAATATACACTACATATAAGACGTACTAGTTAATTAAACGTATAAATTGCAAATTATAAATTAAATTAAATACATAAAAATATTAATTAAATACATAATGAATTACAGTTTATATAATTTAGTTCGTACGTAGAAAGTGTGATTAAAGTTAAATATAATAAAATTATCAAACAGCAAGATGGCGCAAGCATCTACTGCATGACTGTAGAAGGACCGTGTCAACGTGAGAGGTGGCTATCCTGTCGCACTTAAACACGGAATCTTGTCCTTGGTCGCATTTTGCGACATACACCTAGAACCTCCATGACCTAATGACCTAGAGAGATACAGTTGAGCTATTCTTTTCGAGTACCGAGCCACATTACATACGGTAAAGGTAAGTTACATTGTATAATACTTATACGCAAATCTGCTGGCATGGCACCGAACTGAGCGTGGTTTCGCGAGTAGAGGTGATTTTGGCTCGGTCGACTGCACCATTGGTCTCTCGGCACAGCCACCCATGTTGGTTTACATAAAAAAAGATGAAATAATCTTCTGTTCTAACAAATTTTGATACAATACCTAAGATGAGTCTGGACTGTGGCGAGATGAGATCCGTTAACTCTGCCGACCCCAAATGGTATAGGTGTGTTTTGTTGTAATATAATATTGAAGGAGTTAACCCTTCTGCTACAGAAGCATTAACCAAAACAATCCTTCTGCTACACCAGGTGGCGCGCCGCGATCGGCGCCGGCGCATTACTCTCGAAAAAAAATCATTTTGGAAGATTTTTCCATAAAACTTCATGAACTAACATATGGATTGTATTTACAGATAAATATTCTAGCTATAAATGGCATTTTTTTATATATATTACGTATTCTAGGTGACAAAATTATTTTGTAAATTTGTTCTATGTGAAAATCGCGACCTCTCTCAGGTTTTTTTTTTTATAAATTTATTAGACCGCCAATCGGTCACATAGTATTTTTATTATAAACACTAATAAATAACGGACCTTTCTTGTGTATCAGCAGCCCCCCGTGTCGTTCACAATAAAATTTGTATGGAGAAATTTGTATGGTTTGGTTTGGTTTGTATTGTTTGTATGGAGAAAACTAGGTCACAAAAAAAAAAGGTTTAAAAAACATAAAACCGACTTCCTAAAAAAAGGAAAACTAAAAAACTATTTAAAATAAAAATATAAAAACCGCCTTCAAAAATATATGAAATAAAAACCTAAAAAAAAAAACGAACCCTAGAGTTGAAGGCGGTGCTAAAAAGGCTACACAAATCACAAAGGATATTATCATCCACTCATGTTTTCTTTCATGCATCATTTTTGCTTGCTTTAGCACCGCCTTCAACTCTAGGGTTGGTTTTTTTTTTTTAGGTTTTTATTTCATATATTTTTGAAGGCGGTTTTTATATTTTTATTTTAAATAGTTTTTTAGTTTTCCTTTTTTTAGGAAGTCGGTTTTATGTTTTTTAAAACTTTTTTTTTATTTCACAGTTTTTTTTAGTAATTTTTGCTATTAATGTACTCGGCGGAATCGCTCGGCCTTCGGCCTCGCGATTCCGCCTCGCTTTCCAATCCGATCTTGACCCAATTAAAATAGGACACGTCAGCTTCGATAGCTCAGTGGTGCAGACAGTCAACTGTCGCTATTGAATGTTAAGCAACGCTAGGTGCGGTCAGTACTTGGATGGGTGACCGCTGACCGTTGGAGGCTGACCGAGGTTCGGATTCCTCGTAAAACTGTAGGTCCCTTCCCTCCTAATCTTACTTGGTGGTAGGGTTTAACCTGACCGGGTTGGTACCACCGCACTGAATTAAACGTCGGCCGAAACGGCTATGTAAATAGTTTGTGTTTTCCGACCAGTTCAGTGTAGTCAGTACGATCAAAGGGGGAAGTACTGACATGGCACTTAGTTTACCCGGTGTTATGGGCTGACATCACGGACGTTGTAGGTGATGTTGCAGAACTTAGTAGAATGGACAGACATAAACATGTTACGGAACCCTACTTTTATTATAAAATAACCATCGGAGGACCTTGGTTGAAAATTGTGAAATTTAGTAGAACGGACAGACATACATTTGTTACGGAACCCTACTTTTATTATAAAATAACCGTCGGAGGGCCTTGGTTGAAAATTGTAAAATTTAGTAGAACGGACAGACATACATTTGTTACGGAACCCTACATTCATTTTGAAATATGACTTAAGGTTTCATTTTAAAAATGACGCTGACGCGATGTCGCGAGTTATACATTTTTTACCCACCTAAAAAAGTGCCAAGCGCCGCTAAAGAAGTTTTCACTTCAAAAACCTCAGGGTTATCCCCTTTCAAATAAAAAAAAAAAAGAATTTTCAAAATCGGCCCACAATTGACGGAGTAATCGCGTAACAAACATCAAAAAAAAGAAAACATACTGTCGAATTGAGAATCTCTTAGGTCTAAAGTAAATTTCTCGTGAAGACAAATGCTACGAGCCCAAACACGATGGGTTTATCATGTGTAGTTTAGGAGTTCCTATGGCCACCTTCTGTCTCCATCATCAGACCAGCTCGATGGTACTCGGTACAGTAGGTACCGGTCAGGTACCATAATAAATTAAGCGCACCTGGCCGGTCGGAAAAGATAAAAAATTTCAAATTTAGAATATTCATGAAACAAGGGTCCGAATATGTATCACTAGTAAATATCGATTCATGTATTTCAACAGGACAGGGAAAATTTCAAAATATTAGGTATTTAATACTTTTTAGTTCTTTTTGTTTTTTTGTTTTTTTGAAATCGGTTTAATATTTTTTAAAACAGTTTTTATTTCATTCTTTTTAGTAATATTACATAAATAAGAATAATCGAAATCGAATAATCGAAATCGATTGAAGTGGTACAGAATTATTCGCCATATGTGTCAGACTGCAAATTGCTGAATAAGTCCACATCACAAAAGTTTTGCTGAAGGTAACCACACACCATACTAATTTATCAAACTGAAAATTGCCGAATACGACCACATCACAAGTTTTGCTGAAGGTAACCACACACCATAGTATTATGCTGATTTTTCGAAAACCACTGAACCAATTTCGATAAAATTGAAATGGGACCACCTCGGAAGTATGACCTAACTAACAAAAAAAGAATTTTCTAAATCGGCCCTCAATTGACGGAGAAATCGTGTTACAAACATACAAAAAAATAAAAAAAAAAAAACATACAGACGAATTGAGAACCTCCTTCGATCATAAAAAATATTTTTTCTGTCTACGAGAACCTCCTCCTTTTTTGGAAGTCGGTTAAAAATTGCTTATTTCTCGTAAATGTACTGTATGCAAACACTATACGGCATTTAATGTACCGAGTGTGTGCTTTATTAAGCGACCTATATGTTCTGCTCATAACTGGTGAAAGGTGCTCTATAAAGTATAGGGTTAGGAATGTAATATTGTCTATGTATAGTACGGTCTAGACCCAACATTTTCTCGTAGGATCGTGCTCTATGAGGTTCAACCGCTGCCGCCAGTGCCGCCTTCGCAAACTTCTGCATAGTTAGATTGAGATTCTTGATACTTTGTCATAAGTAACTCATATCCATACGGGAACATATTACCTAAGCCTACGCGCCGTCTGTCCGTCCGTCTGTCTGTTCGGCCTTTAAATGGCTGTATATATAGAACCGTAATAATTTGTATAAAAGCGGTGCTTCGTTATTCATGTCAATAACTTCGGGAGGGTTACATACGCACTCAAACAAACACTTTACGCAAAAAAAAAACATTTGTTTATAGGAGCATTTTTTCTCCTAACAAAACAATAAAATCAAATAAGTAGCCGTAAAAACCAATCATAGTGACCTTGTGACTTACTTACAACAAACAGCTGTTCTGCGTTTGAACATAGTACGGTCATTGACCCCGTACAATGTAAGTTACCTACTGTTACACACAGGTTAATGTTTAGGTAGCAAACATGTATTTTTAAATTTCTCGAAGGGTAATGCTAAAAACATATAATTTTTTTGCGTGACATGTTTATTTGAGTGTGTATGTAACCCTCCCGAAACATTTGACATGAATAACAAAGCACCTTTTAACACTTTTAGTCTACCATGAATATTAATATAGGTTGAATTCGAATTATCATGGTTGGTCAAAATGACCATACCAGGTAATTTTGACCGACGTTTCGGACTGGCGCATGCAGTAATACTTATGTGTAATTATGGTGTTTATCCTAACAAATAATAAAGTAAATAAAAAAGTAAAAAATTACAATAAAAAATAAACGTTTTTTTTATTTAAGGTTGTTTTTGCTCTATCCTAAAAACGGTAATACGTGCGCGTAAAATTTTGTGTGATTATAGTGCGCACTCTGAAGTAAAACTATTCCCTTGCCCCTTACTAGGTGAAAATTTATTATTTATTTATTTATTTTTTAAGGTTTAAATTTAATCCGGCTGAGTCGGAGGGGCCAAAGCGCATGCTCCGACCAGCCAATATCACCTCCGAGAAGGTAGGTGCCATACCGGAGACTTCCCTGGATTGCTGGCTATACTGGACTAGATGAGAACACAACCGAGGCTGCTATGCGGCCATCTTACATCCAGTACGGTGGTACCAACCCAGTCGGCTACAATTTGAGCCTAGTAATCACCTAGTAAGGGGCAAGCGAAGGGACCTACAGTTTTACACCGGTTCCGAACGGTGAAGCAGCAGGTGTAGGTAGGTATGCGCGTACATTTTTTAGTCAGAAAAAACTCATTGGTACACGCCGAACGGATTCGAACCGAGGACCTCTCCCATGAGAAGCCGATGCCCAAACCACTCGGCCACCCGCCGCTTAAGCCGCCTTTACTTCTTAACTTTTTGTTCTTTTTTGTTAGGACCTTAATAACACATATGCTGTGAAAATTTCAACCGGCTACCTATTACGGTTAAAAAGATCTAGCCCTCAAACAGACGGAGAGACAGACAGACAGACGGCGGAGTAGGCTTAGTAAGTCTCTGTTACTACTCTCTTGTTTGACTACAGTCTGACAGAAAATGGCAGAACACATTATGACATAACGCTCTAAAGATCAAGATCGGTCCGTCCGGCTACAGTGTAAAGAAGCCGCCTTTACTTCTTAACTTTTTGTTCTTTTTTGTTAGGACCTTAATAACACATATGCTGTGAAAATTTCAACCGGCTACCTATTACGGTTAAAAAGATCTAGCCCTCAAACAGACGGAGAGACAGACAGACAGACGGCGGAGTAGGCTTAGTAAGTCTCTGTTACTACTCTCTTGTTTGACTAAAGTCTGACAGAAAATGGCAGAGCACATTATGACATAACGCTCTAAAGATCAAGATCGGTCCGTCCGGCTACAGTGTAATATCTAGAGCACAGCATACACTCGAGACGAGGCGTGATTCGAATAGTTAGCGTCCGCTAATGAGTTGCACGAAGCAGTGTGGCCACAGCCCTATGTCGCCTCTGAGAGAGTCAGCTATTTGCTTCGTTGTGAGAATAAAGTATTTATGAAGTAATAAAAAATGACGCTCACTTTTTGAAAATGGGTTCTGAGAATAGGTCAGAACCTTCCGAGATCGATTTGTATGAGGTTTTTTAATTTTTTTTTAAATAAAAGTTAAATTACAAATTTAAAAAATCCCACCCTTTCTAAAAGACATTTAGATTGATTTTGTTTAAATGCAAACTGACACAGGTTGGCTACATCACGTACTACTTCCGTGATGTCAGCCCCATAACACCTTGGTGAACTAGGTGTCAGTGCTTCCCTTCGATCGCGCCGGCTACACTGAACTGCACGGAAAATGCGAACTATTTAAATATCCGTTTCGACCGGCCATTCATTCAGTGCGGTGGTACGAACCCGGGCGGGTTAAACCCTTCCACGTAGTAAGGTAAGAAGGGTAGGGACCTCAGATCAGGAAAGGATTCTTCCTTTCCTGATCTGAGGTAGTGACCTACAGTTTAACGCGGAATCCGAACCACGGTCAGCCTCCAACGGTCGAGCGGTCACCTATCCATCCACTGACCGCGCCCAGGTGTGCTTATAATCACGACCGACAGTCGACCGACCGCACCACTGAGCTACCAAGGCTGACAAAGTACTTCCATAAGTTTTTTTTTCTGTTGATCTGATGATCCTTTGACTGCACTATGAGACGTCTTACAAGTGGTTACCAGCAAAGATAAAGACATTTTAAAATAAAAAAAGGAAATTTCGAAAAAGCTTTCCAGCTCCGCGGTTCTCTTCCAACTAAGCACGTCCCAGAGGAAAAGAAAACATCTATTAAGTATTTTTCTAGAAATTTTCTCGATTTTCTCTCATAGGGAATGTGAGTTTTTCGCTTCAATTTCACAGTGCCAGCGAAAATGCAAGGAATTTAATTTACTTAAAAGAAACCGGAGAGAAAGCTTCCCGCTTGTTGTTCGGATTGCATTAAAATTTTTAAGTAAAATGCTACACGTGTCCTAAGGGATTTTCTTTATTCATTTTCACTAATCAGTTCGGTCACGTTGGGGGAATAGCGATAGCTTCACTTTCTTATTAATACTTGCGGATTCAGATTTTAGATTCCGATATTTATTTTGCTATAAAGAGAGATTCATTGAGACATAATATGTATATTCCGTAGGTAGTGTCCGACCGAATTCCGGTTTCGGCTTTCGGCCTTTCGGCCAATATTTGCCACATTCGGCAAACTTACGGTTTCGGCTGAAAGTAGTGGTCACTTTCGGCCCAACCGAAAGTTGTTAGACAGACAAACCTTGTTTGATTTTTCATTAATAATTGTATTAATAATTGTGCATATAGTTGTATGCATTAAATAAAAAAATTCCCATAATTATTAATACCTTTTATTGTCACTTGCATATCCTTCTACCTAAATAATGCATAACTAACTAACTAGGTACTTAAATACCATACACACTTTCGGCTACGGCTTTCGGTTTCGGCTTTCGGCTTCGGCTTTCGGCTTTCTGCCGAAAGTAGAATTTGGCCGAAATTCGGCTACGGCTTACGGCCGAAAGTGAAATTACACTTTCGGTCGGACACTGTCCGTAGGTTCCTCATAGTTTTTTTTGTCTTGTCACGTTTAGCAATGCGATTTTTTAGGGAAAAACCGGAAAAGAACCCATACGGAGCTTTTTACTATTCCGTAATTTAAAAATAAAGAAATTCGAAAGAATAAAGAAAAAGAATCCTAAAAAATAAAGGATAAATAATACATCAAAAGAGGAAAAAACTAAACCCTTGTAGGATCACTCTTGTGCCTGTCCATCTGTCTGTCATAGCGTATTTTATCCGAATCTACTGAAAATTACATCATAAAGTGACGTACAGTTTTACATGGAATCAGAACCACGTTCAGTCTCAAAGGTAGAACGGCAGTAATCCTAGCTCTGACTACGCCCGGGTGTGCTTAATGTCGCGATCGCACGTCAATCCATTGCACCAATGAGCTACCGAGGCCGACCGTTATAAATATGTAAAGACATCGAAAATGGGGAAACTCAGGAATTTTTGCACACCTGGGTTTCGAACTAGCGACCTTTCGCACGAGGCCGGCGGCGCCTCACACCATTGCAGTCCTAACTCACTAAAATAGAAAAGCTTTTCGAAGCATTTATGTTCTATCTATTCTATCCGGAACAAAAACGAAAACCAGAATTTTTTTTCAAAACAAGTCAGGTTTTATTTGGAGCGAGAGAGTTTTCAGAAAAAAATATAAATTCAACAGCGCAGTGTAGTGGCATTCCAATGACGAAAAAATAAAAAATAAACTCGGGTAACCTGCCCTAAAAATATTTTGTAATTATGTTATATTCATTATTTTTTAATATTGTATTAATGCGGATTGAGCAGTGGGGTCAGAAATGATGGGAGTCACTTAAAATGCGAAGATTAACCGTTAGAGTGCTCATTTATTAATGCTTAAGAAATACGGATATTAAGTCTAACTTTAACTCGAGCAGAATACAGTGTACAGAGTACATTCAGTGTGGTGGTACCAAACAAGTACTGACCGCGCTCAGCGTTGCAACAGTCGACTGATCGCACCACTGAGCTACCGAGGCTGACAATTTTTAATACAACCTTTTCACAAATGAAATGGCTCTCCCCTATTCTGCAGTTGCCAGCATATTTTCAATGACGAAGGCGTGGTCCTCCAGACAGAACCATTTAGAAGTTTCCAGTAAACGGACACATTGACGCAAATAAAAGGAGAAAGCTTCCCCAAACTTTATAAGGAGACGACAATACCTATCTCTCGCATTTCTGATGTATGTATACAACGCCTAATGTAAATTGGCGCTGTCTGGTGTGATTTTCAGCTGTTTAATTTTTATTTTCGTCTGTAGATTTCACGAACAATTTGATTTTGTTTACTTTTATCCCACATTTCGTTTACCTGTCCACGGCCGTCAGTGTAGGACACGGTTACTCCAACGGGCATCGTCTCTTCGGCTAACGTGCCCAGCCCACTGCCACTTGAGTTTAGCCACCCGGTGTCCAATATCGACTACATTGGTGCGTCGTCGGATTGCCTCGTTACGCACCATATCAGGTTTTTTTTTTATGGAAACTGACACGATTGGCTACATCACCTACAACGTCCGTGATGTCAGCCTATAACACCGGGTGAACTAGGTGCCATGTTAGTGCTTCCCCCTTTGATCGTATTTATCACGTAGCGATATTCCCAGCATGGCTCGCTCCATTGCTCGCTGTGCAACTTTCAACCTTTGAACAACAGCGACCGTCAGAGTCCACGTTTCACACCCGTACGTCATAACCGGGAGGACACACTGGTCATATATACGTAACATGTACAGTTGGTCTAACATTGGTCTGAAATAATTTGTAAAAGTGTTTTGCTAAACTAGATGTAAGCATGACGGTCAGGTGTAGCTAGGAAGGGTATATTCGAATATATTTCTGCAGGTTCAGCAAAAGGCGAATACTGACAATGGGAAAAGTCAAATCTTAGACGGGTTTGTATTGAACAGAGGGATTATAGGAATATGATTAATTCTGGAACATTCGTAATTATTAGGAAACACTTTGGACTAAATGTTTGTTGTTGAACGAAAATTAAACCTCGTTTAATATAAAAAAACAAATTGATTTAACCTTACGTTATTATAGAATGGGATTATTCCCATCGATCCCATTGGACTGGCAACTTGAGGGGGTCGATGAAAAAAAATTCCCATCTGCCCCCCTGCTAGTTGAAGAGGGTTGATGGAAACAATTATTCCCATCCATCCCCTTGCTGGTTTAAATGGGGTTAATGAGAAAATAATATTCCCATCTGCCCCGCCCCGCTGCTAGTTTGAGGGGGGTCGATAGGAAAAACCAAAAACCAAATTTTCCCACCGCCCCCTTGGCTGGTTATTCTAGGCGTTATTGACATTACATTCCGATTCAGATTAATCATATTGACTTTATGATAGTATTTTTATATTAAAAGAGAAAATATATATATATCAATTTGCAGTGTTTCTAAATATTTATTTAAAAATAACACATTTTTTATTTTTTTATTAAATATTTCGGCGAAAGCCGTCTTCAGTAATTAGGTATTATTATCTAATAGAATAAATTATTAATTTATTCTATTAGATAATAATTGCTGAAGACGGCTTTCGCCGAAATATTTAATAAAATAAAAAATGTGTTATTTTTAAATAAATATTAATCATACATATTTCATTAATCCGACATCGTGTGGTGATTATTCAGTACTTGATCTGTCTGTCTGTCTAAAGCTTGAAAGTTGCTCAGCGAGCAATGGAGCGAGGAGGAAAATTGGAGAAGCGTATGTTCAGCAGCACATACGCGCTGACTAACTGGCTGATTGTCTTTCTGTAACGTCTACGCAATCTACGCAATCTACGCAGCACCTAAATATAGCTTTTATTTATTTTTTAATTCAGTAATATCGACAATAAACGAAAAAAATATAATTTTAATGAAAGAGAACTTATTAAATAAGTTTTTATTTTTATTTTTGTATTTGATAATGTTTTGCCGACCTATGCCAATATGTTAAGTCAGAATAAATGTTTATTATGAATATAATGGTTAGTTTTAGTTAAGATCTTTATTAATTTTTTTATTACTTAATAACTTGAAAAATAAATCACAGCGGTAATCTGCCTGTAACATGTAAAAATTTAGTAAATGTTCAATTTCTAACACATTCATTAGAATAAAGGTTATAATTTATCTGCAAAAAAAATATATATTTGGACTGACAACAGAGTGAGCCCATAAGTTCTCCAAAGCCGAGCTCTGTCTAGCCTAGAAAGTAATCGAGTGCTTCCTCTGCCTTTATCCCCAAAATTCGAAGTGACAAAAAGCGAATTGCTTTGCATGTAAATAGAGAAGGGAATCCCGATGTTTTGTTATGAAAGAAATTTGTGTCTGCAAAGGCACGAATTCCATTTAGAAGTTTTTTGTACCTAGCTGAGACCTCGTTAGGAACCTCTCCCTGGTTATAAATATCCAGAAATGGCATTTCATACATGACGTTTATTTCACCTCGACAAAAATTGGTCGGGATGCACTTAATTTACAACAGCGAAAAAAATTGGTATATACTTATCCTTCCTTACCTTTAATAAAATCCAACGTCTGCTTTCTGTCTGTATGTCTGTCTGTCCGCTTATAACTTAAGAACCACTGAACCGATTTTAATACAGTTTACTTCTACGGATATCTTGGTTCTTCCCATCAATTATAGGCTACTTTTCATCACGTTAAATGGCTTATGAGGTTAGCAGAGAAGTCAAATATGAGAGCGGGCGGAGCCGCGGGGACAGCTAGTTATCGTATATATTATTCTTTATTGAAAAACAATTCGTCAAAATTAGGTACAGTAGGTGAGCTTAATGCCGTGAGGTATCAAATTCTAACTAACATTTAGGATGTTGGAGAAGTACGTGCAAACGAACAAGAATATTTTGTGGCAATGTTTAGATTTGTAAAGAAATATATAATAGAACACAAGCGAATACTACATAAATGTTACAATTTAATAATTATTAGTATAATAATAACGTAATATAAGTAATTTAATATTATTTAATAATAAAAACCGGCCAAGTGCTAGTCGAACTCGCGCACCGAGGGTTCCATATCGCCATGTCATGGGCAGCGCTGCTTCATGCTGTTTTCGGTAGATGGCGCGCGCGCATACACTTTTTAGTTTCTTGTATAGGGACCCCCGTGAATTTTCCGGATACAGAACCCTAAAAACGCATATTTATATTACTAAATACACGGGGAAAGATGCAGTGGGGCTATTCTGCTTTAGTACCGGCACCCGGACCCTTATACTAGCCCTTTCTGGGTATGAATTTCTATGACCCTCTCCAATCTAGAATTCAGCGCCCAAGATGCTTGTTCTGTGTTTCTTGTTTAATACATAAAGTAGACACAAAACAAAAACACTGAGAAAGTACTAGATTTAGTTTAACAAGACGAATAGATCGAATTACACGACCAGTCTACCCACTGACTGGTTAAAAGAAGGCCAGGCAAATTAATCCTGAGGAAAAAAAAACTGGTACTTAAATGTTTTAAAATCAGCAAGGATTTCACTCTATGTATGATCAATGTATTTCTTTCTTACTTTAAGCGAAAAAAGTGAAATAAACCATCATTCTATTCTATTATTTTACTATTTGCTTTTTTTATTATAATGAATTTATTATATTTTTATATTATAAGAAAATATACATAATATCGCTTTTTAGTGCTTCTTATTGTTTATTGAAAAAGAACACATGTTTTTTTATACACATTTTATATATTTCGGCAAATGCCGTCTTCAGTAATTATCTATTATCTATTTCTTGGCATAACATCCATAATAAATAACACATATTCTGTGAAAATTTCAACTAGCTACCTACTAAGGTTCGAAAGATATAGGCCCTAGGACTTACGGAAGGACGGACAGATGTTGTAGGCTTCAGTATGAATACGGAACCCTAATTTAATTAGAATTTCACAATCCACATGCTTAATATATTTTTATTTATGGTTTTACTTTGTACCCCCCACACTGACAACTATATTTTTTTCGCAAATGTATCATCTGAACTTTGTGTGTTAGAAAATAACCTATAATCATCAAAGTTTAAATTGTCTAAGACTTTCCGTTTTTCAGCTAAGGGGCTGTGACATACAGACTGCCAGACAGACATACTATGAAGTAATATTATAAATAAGGATTCCTTTCTTACTATTTTGGTAAGGCGGCCTAAAAATTATGGCCCAAGTTAATTATATTTTACAGTGTACTTCAGAATATAAGCAAGCTAACCTCACAGGCTCACGTAGTAAACATAAAACTTAAAGCTTTATTCCGCGTAAGGTATTTGTACCGGAGGCTTTCATGTGCTCAGAGTATACGCTGTTACTAGGGGATAAGGATCAATAAGGGTTTATGAGAACATAAAAACTAGGCACCTGTAAAGAAATACGCTCAAATTATGTTCTCACCTACCTACATACTAGGAATATACAGAGTGCTGCAGGAGAGGTACTACGATAAGCTTCGGGAATACTAGGTATACACAGAGTGTTGCAGGAGTCACTGCGATAAGCTTCGGGAATACTAGGAACATACAGAATGTTGCAGGAGTCACTACGATAAGCTTCGGGAATACTAGGAATATACAGAATGTTTCAGGAGTCACTACGATAAGCTTCGCGAATACTAGGAATACACAGTGTTGCAGGAGTCACTACGATAAGCTTCGGGAATACTAGGAATATACAGAATGTTTCAGGAGTCACTACGATAAGCTTCGGGAATACTAGGAACATACAGAATGTTGCAGAAGTCACTACGATAAGCTTCGCGAATACTAGGAATACACAGTGTTGCAGGAGTCACTACGATAAGCTTCGGGAATACTAGGAATATACAGAATGTTGCAGGAGTCACTACTATAAGCTTCGGGAATACTAGGAATATACAAAATGTTTCAGGATTCTTCACTATGATAAGCTTCGGGAAGAATTTAGTGGGATTAATAGGAACAAAACGTGTACGACCGTTTTGAGGGTTCCGTAGCCAGAGATGCTGGCAGGGACCCTTATATAAATCGGTCAGATACCTGTCTGTCCGTCAGTTTGTCTGTCACACGAGCTGCCCGTGGTGATTACTACACTAAATAAATTTAAAAAAATTATAAAGTAGACCAGTTAGTGCTTACAGCATGAAACTATTTAGTTTCATGCTGTAAGTTTAGTTTATAATATATCAAACAGTTATTGAGAAAAATAGCATTCTAGTGGACAGCGACGACGCGGCGCTGAGCGCGGACGCGACGCGTCCGCGTGAACTCGCAAGAAGGAAATGGCTACGGAACCCTCTGTGTGTGAACAAATTTCTCACTCAACAGGTTCTTTCTTTTATATTTCTCGAACCGACAATTTCAAACTAGGTACCTATATGAAGAAATTTAATATTAACAATTTTAGGGTTACAGGCGTCGAATATTTTTTATGATCGAAGGTTTCAGGCTTACAGATACCTAGAAAGTTTTAGATAGTTTTTATTGATTATAAAGTAGTTAGTATTGTTATTGTTCGTTGTTAATTAAATAAAGATAATACAATACATTTCTTGCATCATGTCGTAATATCCCAAAATTTTGAATTTCATGAATAACGTAACCATAAATTAATTTCACAAAAGACTTCCTTTGAAATCTCATCACAATTTCCAAGACACCATATAGAATCCGCTTTCATCTGTACCTATGTAAAATATTGTTCCCAAAATATTTTCCTCCATTTCGAACAATACTTATTCGATAGGATGAAACCGTGGCCGCTTGGATGGAGAGGAATAGTATTTTCAAAAAAACATGGAATAATATGGACATTTATTTAATCAGAATTTACTTGATATACGGCGATTGTAGGATAAAAAGGGTTAGGGTAGGCCAATCGATGACTCGGCTCAGTTTGACCCAAATCAAACATTCGTAGCGTAAGTATAATAATTGGACGACGTTATGCAGAAAGTTGCCAATCCTTGAGTAAATACTTTTAAGATGATTCGATTATTTAGATTCGCGGTTACTGACTACTCCATCAGGATTCGGGAGACAGTCGTGGCCTATGTATGTATATATTTACGTAAACTTTCAGTTTAAAAGATAAAGTACAGTTCCCGGCAGCAAATAATGATTTAGAAAGAGAATATCCGATTATAGAGCGTCGTCCCTGTCGCACGAATTCACACTTTGTGCGACAGGGACGACGCTCTACTACCGAATTGTCTCTTTCTAAAGCCCGACACGCATTATTTGCTGCCGGGAACTGTACAACACTAAGCTTTACGAAGAGCTCTAGTCATGACGTTGTGGTGTTTGTGTGAAGAATTTTAGACTACTCTTAATAAATAAAAGTTTAATTACAAATACAAAATAATAATTTTGGTTTAGGTACAGTTTAGGCGTCGGGGAACCGCCAAGTAAAGAACCGCGCAGCTTATGACGCTGCTGTGCCGGGAGTTAGGGATGCACGTCACGTCACTAAATGAAAAGTCAGTAGTTCGGTGTAAACTTGTATTCGTACTTATGTGGTATAACAGACACGTGTGGGAAAGGCGTACGTGGACGCGAGTCCAGTGCCTGTAGCTGACTGGAGTGGCGCGGTGCGGCGATGCCGCGCGCGTGGCGTGAGGGGTAGGGTTCCCTCCCCGCGCCTCAGCATTTCGGTCGCACGGTAGCGGTGCACGTGTGTCGTGTCATGTGTCGCTACACCGCTCCACCCCAAAATAAAACTTACCCTTAAAAACTATTTTACAAATGTATATTACGAGTTCGTTACTGTGTGAGATTTATACTGTGGTTTGGTTTGCCAAGTGAAAATCTCCACTGTTCTGTTTGCTATACTGTGGTGCGCGCAAACAATGTGCTGACTGCGCTCGGGTTACGTCGCTGCGCGCGCGTGAGTCAGTCGCTGTGGGTTACTATGTCGTATATTCTGCAGCCTTGGCGTTCTCTGTTGCTGGGTCTGTAGGTCGAAATGTCTGTATGTTCTTCAAACCGTCATCTGAACCTCATTAGTATGACCTGGTTATGCCGAAAATGTTCTATTTAGGTTCTGTTAAATACGGATACAATGCAGTACTTGGTTCATTCTGATTGTATCGTCGTTGTTAAGTTGTCTCTAAAATTCGATCACATACGTCATGGGTGGCTCTAGTTCACGTCAGGATAACGAAGAAGTAATTGGTGCAAAAATTACGGTGGGCCAGGCGCCTACCGGTGTATTCGGTACGGAAGAGAAAAGGCTGCGTTTCCTGACCGTTTCGACTGTGATTCTGGTGGTGCTGTTCGCGCTCCTACTCATCTATCAAACTGCTACGCGTTTGAACAAATCGTTTACTGCAAGACTACGGAAAGAGTTCCAGGCGGCCTGGCGTGGAGACGCGGCGTCCCCGCTCGCCTCGGTGTCTGCTGTGCAGGGTGCGGCCTTCCCTTCTGCCGCCGCCATGGGTGCGGTTTCTACGCCAACATCTGCGGTGCCTATGTATCCGACACGTTAATCTTAGGTATAAGGCCTTTTATTATATAAGATAAGACACAATATGTAATATTTTAAACAAGTGTGTTGTAGTCTAAGCTATGGAAAATAAAACTAGTATATGCTATACAATAACAAATTGTAGTCTTATTTCTATCCGCATGGTCTCCTATTGTATTATTATTATATATATATATTTTTTTTATACACTCGCGGGACATCCTTGAGCGATGCCTTATCGGCACTGTATTCTTGAAGCACTTATTTTGATTTGTTTGGACACTTATTCGTTTCGGTTATGTACGTACAGGAATTATTCTATGATAGGTACCTTATTTCTAAATACAATTTACATTCACGCTCTGCTGTGTTATCGTTTTGCTTGTCCGAGTTGTTTCAGTACATGTTCTGAGTATGCATAAAACTATCGCTAAGCGTAAACAGGTAATTTCTCGGAAATGTTTTCTGTCGTTGAATTATTAATACTGTTCGCTGTGATTATAAAATTGCATCTCAGCAAATGTCGAGCGGCCCTCTTCGCCGGACGGCTGGGATTTGAAATCTGATACTCGGCTTCAACGGGCGACCGTATCGCGAATGCGTTCTCGGTGATGTGGCGTCCGGTGTCGCGTTATCGTTGTTGCTTGTAGACGGAGCTGGATTTCTTTGTTTTAACGTCTTGGGCGGTTTCTGTTGCATCCCCGCCCTAGCGTCGGTGCTATTTTTAGACTCGGGGGCATCGGAGTCGTTAGTTAGGAAAGCTGGTTTTAACCTATCAATGCTTACTGCTTTGTTCGCGTGTGGTAGTTCGACTACGAAGTACTTTTCTGTCCTGTCTATTATTTTATAAGGTCCGTCGTAAGGGTTAGTCAGCGGGGCTTTGACTTTATCGACACGCACGAATACGTGGGTGCAGTTCCATAATTCTGGATGCACGAACGTGTTGGTGCGCTCGCTCTGACGTTTCGGTACTGCTGCCATCTCCTCTAGATGTTGACTCAAACGCGTTACGAATGTGTGGTCTAGCTGTGTGTCGCCTTGCTGTGGGTTGAATAGCTCGCCGGGTAGCCTCAATCTCGTCCCGTATACGAGTTCTGCCGGGCTGAGATTGGTGTCTTGCCTGAGAGATGATCTCAGTCCAAGGAGGATGGTGGGGAGCTCGTCGACCCATTGTGCCGTGTTACCTCGTGCCATGAGGGCTGCTTTCATTGTCCTGTGAAATCTTTCTACTTTTCCGTTGCTCTTAGGGTTGAAGGCTGTGGTCCTGACCTTGCGCACGCCCATGCGCAGTGCTAGATTTTGGAATAGAGCAGACTCGAACTGCGTTCCTTGGTCGGTCGAGATGGTTTCCGGACATCCGAAGCGGGTTATCCACTGTTCGTATACTGTCTTTGCTACCGTTTCTGCTGTAATATCTACTATCGGTATTGCCTCTGGCCACGAAGTTGCACGGCAGATCATTGTGACTATGTAGCGAAAACCGTTCGAATACGAGAGCGGTCCGACGATGTCGATATGGACGTGCCTGAATCGATCCGCGTCTTCGAATTTTCCGAAAGGCGATTGTGTGTGTCTTGTGACCTTGGAACGTTGGCATTCTACGCAGTTCTTGGCCCACGTGTTTATGGTTTTGTTCATTCCGGGCCAGTAATATCTTTGCGCGATGAGCTTTCTCGAGTTACGCGCGCCGGGGTGAGAAATATTGTGAGTGGCGTCAAAAATTCCTCTGCGATATATCTCCGGTATGTACGGCCTGACATTGTTATTTTCGACTCGACAGTAGAGGGGGTCAGGAATATTTAGTAAGGTTATTTTTGATAGTGGGCATGGTTGACGTTTCAAAAGTCCGACTAGCTCTTCGTCTCCTTGTTTTCTCGCGATTTTGCTCCAATCTAATGTGGACGGGCAATTTATTTCCGCAACTCGCGACAGAGCGTCGGCGACAGTGTTGTCGGTTCCCGCTAAATGTATTAACTCTGTACAGTATTGTGTTATGTAGCCTAACTGTCTAATTCTGCGAGGCGTGTCGTTTGCGCTAAAACCGTTGTTAAACGTATGAATCAGTGGTTTGTGGTCTGTTTGTACTGTAAGCTTCCGGCCTTCAATAAGTCGGCGGAAATGCTTTATAGACATATAGATCGCTAACAATTCGCGGTCGAACGTGCTGTATTTTCGTTGTGTTTCGTCTAACGCTTTAGAAAAGAAACCTAACGGGAAATCCTTGCCATTTTGTTCTTCGTGGAGTACCGCGCCTACGCATGTTGCTGACGCGTCTGTAACGAGTTTTATTTTTCCGTTTGCTGATGGGAAAACTAAAGTAGCTGCTTCGCTTATGCTCTTCTTACATTGTTCGAATGCTTCGATAGCCTGTGCCGTCCACGTTATTTCTGTGTTGTCTTGTTTCTTTGCGCCTACCAGGAATTTGTTAAGTTCGCGTTGGTGTTCTGCTGCTCTCGGGATACAGTCTTTGTAAAAGTTGTACATTCCAAGGAAACGTCGTACGGATTTTACGGTGTCCGGTCTGGCGTACTCCGTTATCGCTTTTGTTTTGTCGGAGAGGGGCCGAATGCCGTCGGGTGAGACTTGGTAACCTAAGTATGCGACAGATTTTTCGTTAAAAACACATTTAGGTACATTCAGTCGAACTCCGAACTTGTTTAGTCGTTCGAGGACTTGGTTTACGTGCTCGCGGTGTTGTTCCTCTGATTCTGACGCGATCAAAATATCGTCTAGGTATATGAAAACACATTCTATGCCGCTCAGCACCCTATGAAGGAAACGTTGGAAACTCTGCCCGGCGTTCCTGAGGCCAAAAGCCATCCTGGGGAACTCGAAAAGTCCGAGGGGGCAAATGATAGCTGTCTTCTCTACGTCCTCTTCCTTGATTGGAATTTGGTAGTAGGCTCTTTTGAGGTCTAACTTAGTGAAATGTTGTTTCCCGTGAGCTAGATATCTGAAATCCTGTAGCAATGGAAGCGGGTATCGGTCTGGTTTGGTTACAAGGTTTAATCGTCTGTAGTCACCACATAGTCTCAACTCCCCGTTCGGTTTGTTAACCTTTCTATGAGTCGCTTGCGCTTAATATCTACTAAAAGATCGTAGTGTTCTAAAAAGTCTGCCCCTATGATTGGGGTAGTCACTTCTGCCACTATGAAAGTCCACGTAAAAGGCCGGCGAAGTCCTAAATCAAGTCTCATTGTCTTATCACCGAATGTTTTTATTTCCGAGCCGTTTGCTGCGTGGAGCGGGGCGCCCTGTGGCGCGCGTGTCATCTTCTGGCTCGGTACGACCGAGACCGTCGCCCCGGTGTCTATGAGGAAGTATAACCCGCTTCCTCTGTCGGTGATGCTCAGGCGGCAGTTCCGTTGAGCGCAGTCCGCCGTTCGCTGCGCCTCCGCTAGTTTTCCGACCTCGGCTGCTGTGGCTGCTGTTGACGTGCCCATGCGCACGGTTTGCGGCAGTTCCGCGCCTTCTCTCCGTACAGGAAATGCGGCCTGCACAGCCAGTTCGGGTCGTTGTTGCGTCGCGACGCGCTCCAGTCTCGTCCCGCCGAACTTCCGCGCGATCTGTCCGCGCTGCGTTCTTGGCGCCAGGGCGGGCGGGATCCACGGTCCTGTCGTTGTCGGTCTCGTCCCCGCCGGTCGTCGTCGTAGTTGGCTTTCAGTTCAGCCAGCTGGCGCGTTATCTCGTGGAGCTGTGTTTCTACGGACGTGCTGCTGGTGTCGGCTGCTTCTGTAGGCCGCGTCATGGTTGCTGCGGCCGCGACGGCTGCGACTTCGTTCCTCGCTGTGGTCTCCTCGGTCACCTTGTCCGCGAGCTCGGCGAGTGACTCGATGTCCTTATGGTCGCTGACCGCTAGGACGGTTCGTACTGGGGCCGGTAGGTGTCCCGCCCACAGAAACTTTAGGGCGTCCTCGCTGATTTTCGTCCCTGCGAGCGACTTCATCCTCCGCAGCAGTTGGGACGGTTTCTGGGTGCCGAGTTGCATCTCTCCCAGTAACCTTTGGAAGCGTCGCAGCTCGCTCTCTGCGTTCGTGGCTATCAGTCGGGCTTTTAGGGTTGCATATTTCCTTTCGGCGGGCGGGTCGGCAACCAGGTCGCTCACCTGCTGGAGATCCTGCATGGCGAGCTTTGTAATGACGAGCTGCCATGCTTGTTCGTCACTTAGTCTTTGAGATGCCGTAGCTGCTTCTACCTGTGCGAACCACAGCTTCGGCTCCTGTCGCCAAAATTCTGGTATCCGGGACGATACCGAAATCGCAGCCAGGCTGTCCGCTTGGGTGGCTAGGGCGGTTCCGGGTTCCATGTTGCCGTGGTTTTTTTTTTTTTTTTTTTATTTGGTGTTCTTTCTTCGTCGGGGTCACCAGTATGACGCTGCTGTGCCGGGAGTTAGGGATGCACGTCACGTCACTAAATGAAAAGTCAGTAGTTCGGTGTAAACTTGTATTCGTACTTATGTGGTATAACAGACACGTGTGGGAAAGGCGTACGTGGACGCGAGTCCAGTGCCTGTAGCTGACTGGAGTGGCGCGGTGCGGCGATGCCGCGCGCGTGGCGTGAGGGGTAGGGTTCCCTCCCCGCGCCTCAGCATTTCGGTCGCACGGTAGCGGTGCACGTGTGTCGTGTCATGTGTCGCTACAAGCTCTTAGTTCTTAAATTTTACTAACTTATCCCGACAATCGGGGTAAGCAGAGTAATCGGTGTCGTACTGCAAGAACCTTGTATGATTTACCGCACAACGCCGACAATCACCATCATCCAAGTGTTACATTTTAATGGGGAATTTTTTTTTTTAATTTTGTCCTATTAAAATTTAAGCAGCAAGGCAACTTCGGTTAAAATGTAGTTGCCAGTTAACTCTTGTCAACTACATGAGAAATTTCACTTTAACTGACAGTTAAATGTTTACCGACCAGAGATGTTTAAATCGGTCCCTGGTCTATTAAAAGCGTTAAGCTTAGGCATGCATACAGAGTGAATATGTTTGCTTACTAGTTACATTTCACACATTTCTAAGTTATAAACCCGCGTATTTATATCGATTTAAGTGACGTGAGTTTCGTTCACTGGTTTCTTATACTTAACAAAATTTTTATCTTATTTTTGATTGGTGCTTTTCTGCATATCTAAGTCCAACTCGGTTATTCTGTGATTGGACATCGGTTAGACTTTTTCATTTCTTCTTATTTTTATTGGCTTACGAATTCGCTTTACTCAATGTTTATTTAACCCAATTGGAGAGCGATATAATTAGCCAAATAAATAGTACGAACGAACTGTCTAGGGAATAGGCGGCAAACATAATTTTGTAATACACAAATAACATTAATAAATTTATATATTTATATTTTATTTCTTATAATGAAATAGAAATAATGTTCGTATTTAAAACCGCCAGTTACGTCTTAACACATCTCAAAACCCTAAAGGTTGACTGGTAAAAATATCTTAAAGATATAACGTCCGTCCTCGCATATTGTGAAATAAAGAAATTTCTTACTTAGTATCTAACATCAACAAAGAGAAGAGGCCGAGAATAAAAGCAAAATTTACTTAAAATTCGAATCTGCCCAACAGTTGCCGAAACCCCGTTCACTATAGAAAGAAATGAAATTCACTGTTCAAAATATCTTTCACTATTAACAAAGGGCCATTGTGCGCAGTTCCAAAGACAGTCGTTGCTTCGGAGGCCTCCGGGCCTCAGGGCTGTTTGCTTAGGACCGCACTCCCTAACCTATAATAAACCCCTTTCTGTAGAGACCTTGAAGGGCTCTTAGAAAACCATCCGAGGCATCTGCCGCCGATGTCTGCGAAAATCATTTATGAGGGTACATAGTACCTACACATTATTTGCAATGAGTGATTACATTTTCTCTGTCCAGATAGGGCTTTCTAGATTTATCTGGTAGTAATTTACGTATCGTTGTACGGATCGGGAATTTTAAGTAACATGGACGCAATGGGTTTTAAAAATAGCAAGGATTAAGATCATAAAATGAAATAGGAGCCTTTGCAGCCTCTTTAAAAAACCCTAGACTTTACTGGGCCAACCATGTCTGGTTTCACAAAACCAAAAAACCAGCCAAGAGCCAGTCGGACTCGTGCACCGAGGGTTCCGTGACACCACGTAATTGGCCCGTTTTAATTTTTTATTGTTCTACTTTAGAGTTTGCACTACGAATACACAATGTTTTACGCTTGTTCGTGTTACCGTTTTTAAGATAGAACAAAAACAAAGAAAATATGGAAAAAACACGTCTCTTGTATGGGGACCCCCCTTAATTTTTTACTTATTCTTTCTATAATTATTTGTTAGGATATCCGCCATATTCTGTGAACATTTCAACCGGCTACCTATAATGGTTCAAAAGATACATCCCTCGGACCGACAGACACATATAAATACTTTTAGTCTACCATGGAAATTTATATTATTGTTATTTGGCCATGGTTTGCCATAGTTGAGCATAATGGACTCCTGAATGCAGCACTGGATAAAATTAGATCAGGTGAAAATTTTTGGCCACTGAAAAACGACTCTTTCCATGCATCGGCGGCGGCATACATGATGCGGCGGGTGGCCGAGTGGTTTGGGCATCGGCTTCTCATGCGAGAGGTCAGAGGTTCGAATCCGGTCGGCGTGTACCAATGAGTTTTTTCTGACGAAAAAATGTACGTGCATACCTACACCTGCTGCTTCACCGTTCGGAACCGGTTTAAAACTGTAGGTCCCTTCCCTTGCCCCTTACTAGGTGGTAGGTTTAAATTAGCCGACTGGGTTGGTACCACCGTACTGGATGTAAGATGGCCGCATAGCAGCCTCGGCTGTGTTCTCCTCTAGTCCAGTATAGCCAGGGAAGTCTCCGGTATGGCACCTACCTTCTCGGAGGTGATATTGGCTGGTCGGAGAATGCGCTTTGGCCCCTCCGACTCAGCCAACCATAACGGATTACATAAAAAAAATCATCCGTCAGTCCATACAGATATCTGTATATGCCAACTTCAACAGAGAAGACTCCTACAGGCTGTCTCCTGTGTGGAATCCTGTGCTCGCCCCCCTGAAGAGTGGCAGGTCTGGCAGTGTGCACCAGCAGCAGCAGGAAGACACCGTCAGTACATTCTGCTCCTCGGCGGAGGTGCGGAACGCAGCCCAAGCCGAATTGGTGCCTACCCACAACTTTGCTGCAATCTTCGCAGCCGCTCGCGTTTGACAGGCAGTGTTCTATCAACCGCGGGCCCGACCGCAGCCAGGCACTTGCGCTGAATTTTTTTTATGTGGTCCGGTATGGGTGGCTGAGTCGGAGGGGCCAAAGCGCATGCTCCGACGAGCCAATATCACCTCCGAGAAGGTAGGTGCCATATCGGAGACTTCCCTGGATTACTGGCTATACTGGACTAGAGGAGAACACAACAGAGAAGGCTGCTATGCGGCCATCTTACATCCAGTGCGGTGGTAGCAACCCAGTCGGCTACAATTTGAGCCTACCACCTAGTACCACTCGCCCTGATGATGGACTGCACGCGCCTCCAGTCCGAAACGTTCGCCATAGTGACCGCGAATTCCAGCCATGGTAAGCCAAATACCAATAAGACATAGAGGATGTCGTCGTGGGCTTAGTAATACGCTTCCGTACGGATTCGTAACCCTAAAAACGCCAATGACATACCAAAAAATCACTGCTAGATTCGCGACTAGCTTTTACGACTGGATGGCGTGTGACAATCTAGAAATCTCCCGATTGCTCCAGCAGCGATGTCATACCGTCAAGTGGCAACCTTAACGCCCCATAAACTTGTTTTATGGACGATTCGGCTCTCATATCTAGAGCGGAGGAGCTCGCTAATTTGTCCTGCTAGCGCCCTCTCAATGGCTGTCGGTGTAAACGTAAGGCGAGCGACCTTCTGACACAGGGGGGAAAATGGGCGAGAAATCGGGGTACGATTTACATTTACCTACACTTCAATCGTGTCGTGTTTCAGGCTTGAATTGAGCGGGGACTGTTTTATTTTTACGAGCGCCTGCACGCGGGCTCACTGGTGTGAAATTCTGAAACTGTTTGGGCCTATTAAAGGCTGAATGGATGTAAAACTCACAGCGATTCTGTATTTGCGTCCTAATGCTCCTTATATGTACTTGGTATGTATTTTTAGGGTTCCGTATCCGATACGGGACCCTATTACGAAGCCTACGCCGTCTGTCCGTCCGTCCGTCCGTCTGTCCGAGGGCTGTATCTTTTGAATCGTAATAGGTAGCCCGTTGAAATTTTCACAGAATATGTGTTATTATGGCCAATATAACAACAAATAATAAAAATGAGAAAAAGTAAAAAAATTATGGGGGTTTCCATAGAAGAAACCAAAAAGTGTATGCGCGCGCGCCATCTACCAAATAGAGCATGAAGCATTTTAACTAATCATGAATTTTAATATGAAGCATTTCATAACTCGCCATAGATGGTGTGAGTGGCGCTAACCATGACATGGCGATACGGAACCCTCCGTGCGCGAGTTCGACTCGCACTTGGCCGGTTTTTTTATCATATTACCGATTGGCAATGTATATTTTTTTATTTATCCTTTTCAGTTTTTCATATTGTTACAACTCTGCCAAAATTACATGTACATGTATGTATATGTTATGTAAGTAACTATAGCTAAAATAATGTGTATTTTCTACTTACCTACATACATACATACCTATACATATCACACGCTGTATCCCGACAGTCGGTGTAAGCAGAGTAATCGGTGTTCTGCTGCAAGTACTCTTGTAAATTACAGCACAACACCGACCATCACGTTCAGCAATGTATTCTAGGACAAATAACTAACAAGCAGCAAGTAAGACACGAAAACCCACAGGCTGCATGACTCGGTGGAAGGACCGTGCCAAGTGAGGGGTGGCTATCCTGTCGTCCTCTAACATGGCACCTTGTCCTTATCCCTTAGTCGCCTGTTACGACATGCACTGGGAGAGATACAGTGGGGGTTTATATACCGGTCCCACACGGTTTTTCTACCTATATTAATGTACAAGATAAGCAAGCACGGTGCAAATTCCATTGGTGCAAGCGAGATAGCGAGATGTCCTTTTTTTCTGATTGGAGTAGGATGTATCGCGCGGAAATTTTTAGCTTAAGTGAAAATTCGGTTTTGATTGTTTTATTCCAAAACTACGAATTGATACTAAGAAAAACGTAATCGAGATAGATGTATAAGCAACTAATAAAATCATTTTTTTTCCATACCCTTACTTTGGTCACGTTATGTTCAATTATACGGTTTATTGTTTATTGTTTATTTAGCATCTATTGGCGGTGCACTGCGCTCAGATTTGTCATATTTATATTGTAACATTCCGCCAGTTCGATTATCACAGCGAAGAAGAACTGACAACAAACTTCACTAGATTTTTTTTCAATGTGCACTTTACAAAAATGTTTGCCACTACCTTAACACACATAATTATGATTTATGATGACAGATGCAACAATTTCATGACAAAGTTAAGAAAAAAAAAACTAAAATGAAATTGTATGAAGTTCACCCACCACACTGCCACGTAAAATAGGCCAGTCTCCAGTCTAGGTAATATAAATGTAAATTCTGAGGAATTTTGATGATTTTCAAGAAAAGGGTGCTAAAATCTAGTATTTGTACAATGAAATTCACTATTCAAGTAAACAACAAAATTTGTTCCTCTAGTCCATTGTACCTGAATTTCCCAGAATATCTCCTTGTTAAATGAAATTCCATTGAATACTTCTAAAACTATGAAGTCCACTAAGGATCCAATTAAAAATATCCTTAAAAGGTTTTACACTTTATTCCTCGAAGAGCTGTAAATTAACCTTCTCTTTGTATTTTTCGCGGGCTGGGCGAGTGGTCTAGGCATCTGCTTCTCTTGCGAGAGGTCCGCGGTTCGAATCCCGTCGGCGTGTACCAATGAGATTTTTCTGACAAAAAAATTTACGTTCATACCTACACCTGCTGCTTCACCGTTCGGAACCGGTGTAAAACTGTAGGTCTCTTCCCTTGCCCCTTACTAGGTGGTAGGCTCAAATTGTAGCCGACTGGTTTGGTACCACCGTACTAGATGTAAGATGGCCGCATAGCAGCCTCGGTTGTGTTCCCCTCTAGTCCAGTATAGTCAGCAAATAGGTGCCATACCTTCTCGGAGGTGATATTGGCTGGTCGGAACATGCGCTTTAACCCCTCCAACTCAGCCAGCCATACCGGATTAAAAAAAAAAAAAATCACGGGCTGGGCGAGTGGTTTGGGCATCGGCTTCTCTTGTGAGAGGTCCGAGGTTCGAATCCAACTGGCGGCGTCGTGTGCCCATGAGTTTTATCTGATTTGACAAAAAATTACGAGCATACTTTCACCCACTGCTCCATGGTTCGGTTTCCGTGTAAAAATTTAGGTTAGGTTACCCGGTAGGTTGACTGGAGGAAATAGTCTAAGGCAATAAGCCCGCTGTTGCCACACATTAAGTGGCATAAAGTGTGTTTTTTTTTTCTTATTCATTTGTGTCAATAGCTGAGTCTATTAGTCTTAAAACTTATTTCTAAATCTGTGCGAAAAGAGAAAAAGAGGTAGGTATGATTGATCTAAAAAATTTTGTTAGTGCTGAAATATTTGCTGTTTACAGTTTACTTAAATTTGTATACATTTGCTTTGTAGATCAAAAGTAGTTTACTGCGAAAATAGGAAAGCCGAATGTAGCAAACATTTATTGAGTCAAAAGAAAATTATTTCATATAGAAAATAATCTAATATAATAGGTTTTGAATTGTAATTTTTTAAGGATTAAATATGTAAAAAGGGATTTGGTTTAAAATGTGTCTAAAATACAAAATTTTATATAGAACACTTATATTTAAGTTCAGTATTTAACTAAAATCAAATATAATTATTTTAGTTAACTTAGATATGATTGAAATGAAATACCGTGATTGTACTGTGTGGGGCCGGTACACAGAAATCCTAAGTAATAGCTAGAAGTGTGAAGGAGGCGGGCGCGCGTGGCGGCTATATGGTCAGTTTGTGACCATACGCGTCGTGCGCTCGCGATCCGACCGACAGTGCATCGTCGACCGAGGCACGCGCGACATATGGAATGTTTTTCCCAAAATGACGGTCTGTTGCGTGAAAACATGTAAAAACCGAACTGTGAAAGTAAACTGGAAGAACAATGGAGTAACCTATCATCGGTAAATATGCTGTAAATGTCTTAATTCTATTTTTAAAGATTTTTTTAAAATTATGTCTCCGTGCTCCCTTGTTCCATGCATAGTGCTGTAACCGTGCATTAAATGTATCGATACAGTATTGTGCAGTATTCGGTACTTAAGTCTATGAAATATATATGAAATGTTTTAGTTTAATTTCCTATTATTTAAATATTTGATGTACGTAGTAATTTTATCCCTGAATATAAAATATAAACATAAAATAAATAAATCAATTAATTAATATATCCGCCGACGCACCAATGTAGTCGATATTGGACACCGGGTGGCTAAGCTGAGGTGGCATTGGGCTGGGCACGTCAGCCGAAAAGTTGACGACCTTTGGAGTATCCGTGTCCTACACTGGCGGCCGTGGACAGGGAAACGGACAGTGGGAAGACCACCCGCCCGGTGGGACGAAGACATTAAGTACGTCGGCGAAAAACAGTGGTTCCGTACCGCTGAAGGCCGGGAGGACTGGAGCAGAGGTGTTGCGAGGACCGCGGACATTGCCCGCAAAATTTCATACCCGGCATTTAAAAGAACTAGAAGGCTTAGGATTTTTTGACGAAAATTCGTCATGAACTTTTGTTTTTGTCATATCATAATTCGAGAACCACTGGTGCTAGACCCATCGTGTTGGTACTCAAACTTCTAGTCAATCACCAGTGGTTCTCGAGTTATGACGAAAACCAAAGTTCACGTGACAGATGGATAGATCTCACCGAGACCTGAAGTTTGAGTACCAACACGATGGGTCTAGCACCAGTGATTCTCGAGTTATGACCAAAACAAAAGTCCACGTGACAGATGGATAGATCTCACCGAGACCTGAAGTTTGAGTACCAACACGATGGGTCTAGCACCAGTGGTTCTCGAGTTATGCCCAAAACAAAAGTTCACGTGACAGGTGGATAGATCTCACCGAAACCTGGAGTTTGAGTACCAACACGATGGGTCTAGCATCAGTGGTTCTCGAGTTATTACCAAAACAAAAGTTCACGTGACAGATGGATAGATCTCACCGAAACCTGAAGTTTGAGTACCAACACGATGGGTCTAGCACCAGTGATTCTCGAGTTATGACCAAAACAAAAGTCCACGTGACAGATGGATAGATCTCACCGAGACCTGAAGTTTGAGTACCAACACGATGGGTCTAGCACCAGTGGTTCTCGAGTTATGCCCAAAACAAAAGTTCACGTGACAGGTGGATAGATCTCACCGAAACCTGGAGTTTGAGTACCAACACGATGGGTCTAGCATCAGTGGTTCTCGAGTTATTACCAAAACAAAAGTTCACGTGACAGATGGATAGATCTCACCGAAACCTGAAGTTCGAGTACCAACACGATGGGTCTAGCACCAGTGGTTCTCGAGTTATGACCAAAACAAAAGTTCACGTGACAGATGGATAGATCTCACCGAGACCTGAAGTTTGAGTACCAACACGATGGGTCTAGCACCAGTGGTTCTCGAGTTATGACCAAAACAAAAGTTCATGACGAAGTTTCGTCAAAAAATCCTAAGCCTTCTAGTTCTCACAGAAAACGGGATGGTACGGAACCTCTTTACGCGAGCTCGACTCGAACTTGGCCACTTTCAAATGATATATACATATTTTCCCAAGATAACAAAAAAAAATTTAATATCAAGACAAAACTTTTTTTAAGTAACACAATTGTAATAAGTAATTAATTATGTTTTATTAATCGCTTTAATTAATCTACTCTATAAAATACAGAACTATATAACGAACTGGTCATTTTTGTATTGTGTCGACCACAGCACCAGCAACAAATGCACATTCTTAAACATTATATTTTATTTAAATTTTAGCTCTATCGATAGTCGATATAACGAATGTCGACTGGTCAATCCCTAGTTAGTTTATTCACGGACACGACAAGACACACGCGTCGATACGTCGATGTGTGCGTTCACGCACGTGGATAGGACGCGCGGGATTGGCTAGTGTGAATGTATTTGTATGCATATCCGGACGCGTCCGTGTGAATTGTGTTTGTGTGCGATAGAAAACTTGCCACAGCGGTTCCGACTGTGAGCGGGCGTCATCACATATCTCGCTATTACTTCTCTGATCTGTGGGCCGGTACTTTGTACTTTAAAAGAATAGCCCCGATGCATCCCTCCCCGTGTATGTCGTACAAGGCGACTAAGGGATATGATCCCTTCTTATATTACTAGGTGGTAGGGTTTAACCAGCCCGGGTTGGTACCACCGCACTGAATGAAAGTTCGGTCGAAACGGCTATGTAAATATTTCGTGTTTTCCGTCCAGTTCAGTGTAGCCGGCACGACCGAAGGGAAGCACTGACGTGTCACCAAGTTTACCCGGTGTTATGGGCTGACATCACGGATGTTGTAGGTGATGTAGCCAACCGTGTCAGTATCCATAAAAAAAAAACCTACACAATGCTATGGCATCTTCATATGTATGGTATAGAGTAGATATGTATTTTTATTAGTTTTCATATTGTGTAGGTATTTAATTAGTTTACTTTATGAAACATTACACTCGCTGTTTAAAAAATAAAATTAAGTTTTTATTTCAAAATTTTAGTTTTCCCCATTTTAATACAGGGCGCAAAAACAAAATTTATTAGTGGGACATATTTGATAACCCCTCCCCGCGTCTTTTTATTCTTTCTTCGGCCCAAAAAGTGAAAGTTCACACATTAAAGCGTTGACTCTACAAAGAGTATTAAGAGAATACGAACGACATTGCCAAAAGAAAATTGAGTAGAAATTTTACGCACACCGAAAGATTCAAAACTAAAGAAATGCCATTCTCATATTATTGCTTAAAAATTACTTCGTCCCCAACGTATTCCATTATTGCACACCATTGCAGGCCGAGCGCGATAGTAAGGACAACGATAGTCCACAATTTTGCACGCACACCATTCATTTACGAATTTAAACAGCAATATATAAATTTGCGAAAGAATAAGGATCAGAAAAAAATATTGTAGAATACAGTTAAATGAATTGTTAAGAGAAAAAACATTCTACGAATGAAGTTTTTTGTTATACATTATTGTGATAAAAAGAAAATAACACAATACGAAATCTAATTAATAATTTATTAATTTAAATTTATAAAAGTGTCTGCATAAAGAAAATATTAGTTAGATTTATTATTATTTTAATATTAACTATTAAGTAATCGGTGCTAGTAGTATTGATTGTATGAAATTGTGTGCTAAACAAATGATCAGATTTGATTTGATTTTATGCCGATTCTATCAATGGAATTGCTCGGCGCGGACGAGTTTGATGCGTGCCCGTGGCATCGCATACGTGGAAGCCGTTCGCGGGAACACATGTGTAGGAGACAAGAATGAAAAGCCGAATCACGCCATAACATGCTGATCCAGCTGGGCCTTGCTTTTTTTCTTACGATATATGGGAACAATACGGTTTTAGAGGAAGCCACGTAAAAACCTACAAAGGCCATATTCAGTATTGCCTGGAATTAAAATCAGCAGTTAGCGTTTTTTTTTGTTATGTAAAACTAGCAAAAGCTTCTGAACATAATCGTCTGCTGGCAAGAAAGGTGACATAACTAACAAATCACGTTTTTACAGGAGAGCAGCGTTTTAAAGGTTTTTATAAAAAACGAAAAGAAATAAATCAGTAAATATTTGAAGTGAGAAAATTATGCTTTACAGCAAAACTAATATAATTTTCTATAAACAGTTTGATAGGAAAGTATTTTTTTATGCAATGAAAACATAATAAATAAGTAATTTTTAGCTGTGACACCATTCTGGCCAGCTGACAATATGTAGCTTCAAGAAACGTGCTGAGAATTGGCTGAGAATCGATTAGTACATATTCATGGTACTGAATAATAGATGGCGCTACAGGTATTTATATTTTCATTATTATTTTCATTTTATAATATCAAATAAATCCCTTTATATTTTGCATTATAGAAAGAAAAATTATAGGCGAATATGGTTTTTGACAAGTTGGTATAGCGAATCTACGGAACATTTTTTATTATATTTTATTCTTATTTTACCCATTTATTTACACGTCATTTCTTTTTATATAAATTTTACATTAAAAAAAAATTTAAACCAAAAATTAATATAAAAAGAAACGGACTTTATTATTATTATTCGTAGCCTTACCAAAAAAGCTATGTTTTTCAAAGTATGTGGGTTTGATACCCATTGGAGTGTACCAATAAAATTATTTGTTTTTTTTTCGAATTCCACCTCTATGCCCCTCAGTATCGATGTTCAAGTCCCATTGCTACAGTGAGGGAGTGTAATGGCGAGGCGTAATTCTCGCGAGCTGAAAAAAGGAGTGAAAGGAAAAAGTGTAAGCTTATAAAGAAAATGTTCTCTCACCAGATCCTGAGCGTATCCTGACTTATTTCTCCCCAGCATCGAGCAGAAGAGTTCGAAATAGAGAATTCTTTCAGTATTTCAGACTCTTATTTACACAAATACCTATGTAATGGGATATAATATGTATTGTAGGCATTTGATGTTTTACAAATTAAAATGTTTGGTTAGTACCTACGTCAATTTATACCCGGCTGACTTTGTATCCTCGTGCCGAGCTCATCAGTATCTGAAAATCTTTTGTTCTTTCTTTCAGGGTTTCGTATCCAGAAATTTTGGCAGGGATTCAGATTCAGATATTTATTTCGCCATAAAACACACAACAATAACAATATTTCATTGCGACATACATGCATATTCAGTATGGTTCGTCATAATTTTTTTTGTCATGTCCCGTTCAGCAGTGCAATCTATAAGGAAGAACCGGGTAAGAAAAGAATTTTTTTTTAATAACTTACATACTAGGTTTTCATTATGTTAAATATAACGAACTATATCTAAGCAAAAAATTAAAAATATTAAGTCAAGATATACCCATTAAAACAGATAATAAAATACAAAACAAAGAACATAGGGTTCAGTCAAGTTATTAATAAAATTTGAGTTTATACATATAAACAATTTGAATTATCAAAGTCAGCAGAATTTTTATTTAGAGTAAGAAAAAAATTGTCACTACACATTGTCACTATTTATCTATTTTATTGTATGGGATGGGATTCTTGTAAAATCAATCAGCTGTTTTTCCGTTCGTCCGTCCGCCCGTCACGTGCACTGTCCGGGTTGATTACTGCGCTGCGGAACGTAAAGATAAATTTAAAAAAAAAATTTAATAAGTATTACATTTATTTCTTATGGTGTGTACCGTGTGGGGCCGGTACTTAAGAAGAATAGCCCCAGGCATCTCTCCCCGTGCATGTCGTAAAAGGCGATTAAGGGATAAGGACAAGATGCCGTGCTAAAGGGCGACAGGCTCGCCACCTCTCACCTTGGCGCGGTACTTTACACCGAGTCATGCAGCAGGTGGGTTTTCGTGCCTTACTTGCTGCTTGATCGATTGAATCTTTTTCGATTGCGAAACGTGGTGGTCGGTGTTGCGCTGTAATATACCAGAGTTCTTGCAGCACAACACCGCTTACTCTGCTTACCCCGATTGCCGAGATTCAGCATGTGTGATATGTATATTCTTACGGTATGCAATTTTGATGGTCGGAACAGTCGAAGCGGGCTATGTAGATAACGTTTTTACAATACAGCAAAAAAAAGGTGAAAAAACACGTTTCTTGCATGGCAACCCCTCTAAATTGTTTACTTTATGCATTTTTCATTATTTCTTGGCATACCCGCCACATAAATATTATGTGAAAATTTTAATCGGCTACTTATCACGGTTTAAAAGATACAGCCAGACAGACAGACGGCGTATGCTTAGTAATAGGTTTACGTACGGATACGGAATCCTAAAAATTACTAGAATTATTTCAAATCTGAATTAACTTGCGCCTCATGTGCTGTTTTTTCTGTGTGTGAAATTTTGTGGAGCAACAACGTTGGTCTAGGTATTCCTATATATTTATAATTTATTCTCGTCGAAAGACTCACGATAAAATCACAATAAATTCAGCAATTTTATCGCAAAACGCGCCAAAGTATACGAATAGTTACGACCTCATCCAATTATGCGAATCAAATTCCTTTTCACACTGAGATCTCGTTTTATTCGACCAAGGTCGTTATATTTCGAAAAAGATTCAATAAAAAGAATACTATTTATTTGATGCTGAGAGAAAATACGATTATATAAAGCTGTTCGCTTCTTCGCGCTCTATCCCGGCAGCCAGGGTAAGCAGAGTAATCGGTATTGTTTTGCAAGATCACAGGTAAATTACAGCACAGCACCGATCACCACGTTTATTAAGGTATAGGGCAAGATTATCAAGCAGTAAGTAGGTGCGAAAACTTACCCACTGCATGACTCGGTGGAAGGGCCGTGCCAAGATGACAATTGGCTAGTCAGTCGCACTTTAGCACTGCATTATGACTTTATCCTTTAGTCACCTTTTACCGTAATCTTTTATGACATGCAAGAGGAGAAATGCTGTGGGAAAATTGCAATGTATCTTTGTGTGTTGTAGTTTTTTTGTTTTTTTTTTTTTTTATGGAAACTGACACGGTTGGCTACATCACCTACAACACCCGTGATGTCAGCCCATAACACCGGGTGAACTTGGTGCCACGTCAGTGCTTCCCTTCGGTCGTGCCGGCTACACTGAACTGGACGGAAAACACAAACTATTTACATAGCCGTTTCGACCGACCTTTCATTCAGTGCGGTGGTACCAACCCGGGCGGGTTAAACCCTTACCACCTAGTAATATAAGAAGGGAGTTATATCCCTTAGTCGCTTTTTACGACATACACGGGGAGAGATGCAGTGGGGCTATTCTTTTAAAGTACAGGCCCCACACGGTACAGTACCGGCCCCACACGGTAGTAATGGATAAACTCTAAAACTGCCGAACCGTTATACATGCAGTTTCCATTTATAGAATCTTGTCAGTGGGGCGGCTTGGTTGTCGAGCAAAAAGTGAAAGTATGTGCTGGTATTACAACTAGTTGGCACAGAAATAGAAACTGGCGCTTTTGCAAAGCGACTCAATACTATGAATCCTAATCTGCCGTAGCCATGTTTTTTTTTATGGCACCTGACACGGTTGGCTACATCACCTACAACATCCGCGATGTCAGCCCATAACACCTTGGTGAAATAGGTGCCATGTCAGTGCTTCCCTTCGGTCGTGCCGGCTACACTGAACTGGACGGAAAACACAAACTATTTACATAGCCGTTTCGACCCACGTTTCATTCAGAGCGGTGGTACCAACCCGGGCGGGTTGAACCCTACCACCTAGTAAGGTAAGAAGGGAAGGGACCTACAGTTTTACGTGCAATCCGAACCACGGTCAGCCTCCAACGGTCGAGCGGTCACCCATCCAAATTTATTAGGATAATAACACTTAACTTTAAGCCGCAAGGCTGGATTTATTGCCTTACGTAGTATTTCTTCAAGTCAACTCAATTATTTGTCAGCCTCAATAGCTCAGTGGTGCAGACAGTCGACTGTTGATATTGATTGCAATGCTGGGCGCGGTCAGTACTTGGATGGGTGACCGCTCGACCGTTGGAGGCTGGCCGCGGTTCGGATTCCACGTTAAACTGTACATATGTTGGTCCCTTCCCTTCTTACCTTACTAGGTGGTAGGGTTTATCCCGTCCGGGTTGGTACCACCGCACTGAATGAAACGTCGGTCGAAACGGCTATGTCAACAGTTCGTGTTTTCCGTTCAGTTCAGTGTAGCCGGCACGACCGAAGGGAAGCACTGACATGGCACCTAGCTCACCCGGTGTTATGGGCTGACATCACGGATGCTGTAGGTGATATAGCCAACCGTGTCAGTTTCCATAAAAAAAAAAGCACTTAACTTATAAACATAACTTGGACAGCGCGTGTGACATACAGACGGACGGACGGACGGACGCCAGACCCATTTTCCCTGCCATCGTCGCTGGACCACGGACCTCTAAAAAGACTCATAACGTCTAAATGGTCCCTCTACTAAATGGTAATAATACCATCCTTTTACCTATAATAAAACCCAACGTCTGCTTTCTGTCTGTCTGAGTGTCTGTCTGTCCACTTATAACTCGAGAACCACTGAACCGATTTTAATAAAACGAAATTCTACGGATATCTTGATTCTTCCCATCAACTATAGGCTACTTACTATCACGCTAAATGGCTTATGAGGTTAGCAGTGAAGTGAAATATGAGAGCGGGCGGAGCCGCGGGCACGGCTAGTATGTATATAAAAATCGACTCACGAAACAAACACCAATTAGAAGTCTACATAATATAATGAATACACAGTAAATAGAAAAAGAAACATAAATAATAAGTAAGTACTTAACTTACAAACAAAATTTCAGACAGTGCGTGTGACATACAGACAAATGTACGGACGGACGGACACAAGACCATTTTCCCTGCCATCGTCGCTGGACCACGGACCTCTAAAAAGACTCATAACGTCTAAATGGTCCCTCTACGAGTATTAATGATAATAAATAGCCAACCATGTAAAATAAAATACAAAATCTGAAAAAAAAATTTTAACCTCAGAAATCACAGAGTTTATTCGCATTCCAACCTCATAACTTTTTATAGCCGAGCCCGGTATCTGCTACAAATGCTTCCCGAGGCGCGTATGCATGTACCTATTCTTCTCTCGCTATTACGTTCTCGAGTTCTCGCTGGAGTTGCTCAAAAGGAGCACTTATGTAACGTAATTACTGCTTAATTATTTAACGTGTGGAGCTCTTCGTTCTTGCGATCGTAGGATGATACTGTGCAGGGCTGGTAACAGGTATTTGTTGCTCTGTGGCTGGTAAAGAACGTGGCAGTGTTTTCTTTCAAATGTTGAATATTTGTTTGGTTTTGACGTAAATACCTACGTCTTAGATTTAGTCGACCTGTGAGCAACGATGAGTCGACGTGTCTACAACGCTGAGTCTACGTGTCAACAATGCTGAGTCGACCTGTCAAGAACGCCGATTCAAACTTTAAACATGTGTTTTCAACTTGTGTGTGTGTTCAACATTACACATGGTGAGAAGTTCGAGTGCAGTCTTACTGCAATAATAATGCTCAATAAACAATAACAACAACGCTGGGTCGACCTGTCAACAAAGTTAAGTCGACCTGTCAACAACGCTGAGTCGACCTGTCAACAGCGCTGAGTCGACTTATCATCAACGCTGAGTCGACCTTTCAACAATGCTGAATCGACCTGTCAACAACGCCTGAGTCGACCTTTCAACTTGTGTTTTCAACGTTGGACCTTACAAATTGATCATTGTGACAAAGTACGAGTGCAGTCATACTGCCATAATAAAGCCCAATAAAGAATAAACACTAACAACAACGCTGAGTCGATCTGTCAAGAACGCTGAGTCGACGTGTCAACCATTGTCAACAACGGTGAGTCGACCTGTCAACAGCGCTGATTCGACTTTTCAACACAGATATTGAGTAGAAAATAAGAGACAAAGTAAAATGTTTACACTATGCTAAATGTTTTTGGCATAGGGTAAACACTCGATTAAAATACCGAATACCGATTAAAATACTCGATTAAAATATATCAGTATGGGTATCCGAGAGGGAGAGTATGCTCTTAATTCAAAATGCTCATAGGAATTTTACAAAATTCTGAACGTAATGTTCTACATGAGCTGGTATAGGAATCTGAAGGTTTAGGTGTAGAAAAACTTAAGAATCATTTTCTAAATGCTATTTTCAAAGCTTAAATCCTAAGGCTCGGTCCACACTAGGCAGGCTTGCGAAGAGGTTAGTAGTACCATTAGCACAGTAGTGGCTAGGTGGTTAGGCTAATAAACGACTAGTGTGTGGAGACCACTATTTGCCAGTATCTAGGACATAGTAGTGGTTAAATTGCCCAACCGAGAGACGGGTTAGTAGGCTGTAGTGCCGAGTAAACACTAACCACTACTTTACGTTAATACATTTCGAGAGGTTGGTTATTTCATTTCGAGAGGTTGGTTCGAATGCTAGGAAAGTGATACAGATACACTATACAAAATACACTTTGTTGTTTGCGATTACATATGTAACTAGCTGAGCCCGCGGCTCCGCTCGCGTGAAATTCGTATTTCAAAGAAGACATTAAGTAACTGAGGGCGAGGCCGAAGGCCGAGCTGCGTTCAGGAAGACTATAAACCTTCTCGAAGAAAGTAAGTAATTAAGGGCGAGGCCGAAGGCCGAGCTGCGTTCAGGAAGACTATAAACCTTCTCGAAGAAAGTAAGTAATTAAGGGCGAGGCCGAAGGCCGAGCTGCGTTCAGGAAGACTATAAACCTTCCCGAAGAAAGTAAGTAACAAAGAGGAAGGCCGAAGGCCGAGCTTCGTTCAGGAAGACTATAAACCTTCTCGAAGAAAGTAAGTAATTAAGGGCGAGGCCGAAGGCCGAGCTGCGTTCAGGAAGACTATAAACCTTCTCGAAGAAAGTTAGTAACTAAGGGCGAGGCCGAAGGCCGAGCTGCGTTCAGGAAGACGATAAACCTTATCTAAGAAAGTAAGTAATTAAGGGCGAGGCCGAAGGCCGAGCTGCGTTCAGGAAAACTATAAACCTTCCCGAAGAAAGTAAGTAACAAAGAGCGAGGCCGAAGGCCGAGCTTCGTTCAAGAAGACTATAAACCTTCTTGAAGAAAGTAAGAAACAAAGGGCGAGGCCGAAAGCCGAGCTGCGTTCAGGAAGACGATAAACCTTATCTAAGAAAGTAAGTAATTAAGGGCGAGGCCGAAGGCCGAGCTACATTCAGGAAGACCATAAATATTCTCGAAGAAATTACGCAACTGAGGGCGAGACCGAAGGCCGAGCTGCGTTCAGGAAGACTATAAACCTTCTCGAAGAAAGCAAGTAACAAACGGCGAAGCCGAAGGCCGAGCTGCGTTCAGGAAGACGATAAACATTCTCGAAGACAGTAAGTAACTATGGGCGAAGCCGAAGGCCGAGCTGCGTTCAGGAAGAGGATAAACCTTCTCGAAGAAAGTAAGTAACTGAGGGCGAGGCCCAAGGCCGAGCTGCGGTCAGGAAGACCATAAACCTTCTCGAAGAAAGTAAGTAACTGAGGGCGAGGCCGAAGGCCGAGCTGTGTTCAGGAAGACGATAAACCATCTCTAAGAAAGAAAGTAATTAAGGGCGAGGCCGAAGGCCGAGCTGCGTTCAGGAAGAGGATAAACTTTTTCGATGAAAGTAAGTAACAAAGAGCGAGGCCGAAGGCCGAGCTGCCTTTAGGAAGACTATAAACCTTCTCGAAGAAAGTAAGTAACTGAGGGCGAGGCCGAAGGCCGAGCTCCGTTTAGGAAGAGGATAAACCATGGGTCAGGCCGAAGGCCGAGCTGCGTTAAGGAAGAGGATTAACCTTCTTGATGTAAGTAAGTAACTATGGGCGAGGCCGAAGGCCGAGCTGTATTCTGGAAGACGATAAAAAAGTAAGTAACTAACGGCGAGGCTTCAGGCTAAGCTGCATTCTGGAATACAATAAACCTCCACGAAGAAAGTAAGTAACTAAGGGCGAGGCCACCGTCACACCCATCCCCCCTCCCCCCCCCACCCCCAATTTATTTGTTTTGAGTAGCTATAATTATGATTTTCCTTTAAAAAAAAACGATATTCCCATACAATCTTTAACACTCCGTTTCCTCCCCTTATATGTGAAAATCCAACAATCCTGGACCACTTCGTTATTTTATATATGATAAATAGCTATACTTATGAGTTTCAAGTTCCTACCTTTAAGAAACCGATACTCCCATACAAACTTTCGCATCTCCTATTTCACCCCCTTAAGAGTTGTTTTTTGAGACTATGTCCTTCCTCAGGATGCAATTCATCTCTGTACAAAATTTTATAAACTCCTAAAATCTAATTTTGAAATCATTCCCTATTTTAATCTCCCTCTCCCTCTCCCTCTCCCTCTCCCTCTCCCTCTCCCTCTCCCTCTCCCTCTCCCTCTCCCTCTCCCTCTCCCTCTCCCTCTCCCTCTCCCTCTCCCTCTCCCGCTCCCGCTCCCTCTCCCGCTCCCTCTCCCTCTCCCGCTCCCGCTCCCGCTCCCTCTCCCGCTCCCTCTCCCTCTCCCTCTCCCTCTCCCTCTCCCTCTCCCTCTCCCTCTCCCTCTCCCTCTCCCTCTCCCTCTCCCTCTCCCTCTCCCTCTCCCTCTCCCTCTCCCTCTCCCTCTCCCTCTCCCTCTCCCTCTCCCTCTCCCTCTCCCTCTCCCTCTCCCTCTCCCTCTCCCTCTCCCTCTCCCTCTCCCTCTCCCTCTCCCTCTCCCTCTCCCTCTCCCTCTCCCTCTCCCTCTCCCTCTCCCTCTCCCTCTCCCTCTCCCTCTCCCTCTCCCTCTCCCCCCATCTCCCTGCCTCTCCCTCCCTTCCGTTGAGTCTCGCCATCATCGATACTTCGAGTAAATATGGCAACCCCAAAGATGGTAAACAGACAGACATACACGCCCCCCCCCCCCATCAGGATATTGTAATGTCATCGGTTCTTACTCGGGTGAATGATTCCGTGTCCGCTACATACAAATATTGCCAAGTGCTCTCATATTTCACTTCACTGCTAACCTCATAAGCCATTTAGCGTGATAGTAAGTAGCCTATAGTTGATGGGAAGAATCAAGCTATCCGTAGAATTTTGTTTTATTAAAATCGGTCCAGTGGTTCTCGAGTTATAAGCGGACAGACAGACACTCAGACACACAGACATTCAGACAGAAAGCAGACGTTGGATTGTATTATAGGTAAGGATAGGGTCGACACAAAAGACTATTTTAAAGCCGAAAGAAAGTGCAGCAAAGAATCTTTCTAATTTTTGAAGAATTGAAGCGCATATTATTGAATTCTGATGGCCGGTCGTATGAAAAACTCATATCAAATTAAATTGTAAATATTAAACTCTGTTGTATGGAACAATAAAATATGTCTGTGGCTCTGCCAAATTATCTATCTCTTTTATCTACGGATTCAGTATATCATTCGATACGACAGTTTAAGACGGAGGTTACACACTCAGTTTGGTATCAGTTCAGTTTATCAGTCTTGTTAAACTGACACCAGACTGGCCGTTTAATCTATTGACCGATGGACTGATGGACCAGACTGGTGGATTATTAAATATTTTGATAATTTTCGTCAGTCTAGCCAGGGTAGACTGACGGCAGACTGATAGTGCGAATGCATTTTACGTCTGGCGTCAGTCTGGCGTCAATCTGGTCGTGATCAAGGTCACGGACTGAACTGATGCCAGACTGAGCGTATAACCTCCGTCTAAGTAAACCTTTAGATTTGCACGTTCGTTGGAGCCGTATGCATAACCTCAAGTTTTAATGGGAAAAAGTAATAAAACTTCCCTACTGCATAACTCGATGCAGGCGCGCCGACCGCGGAGCTCAAACGACCACCCGACTGCTTAAGTACGAGTTCTAGGCTCTTAAGGGCGCATTCAAATGTAATTTTATTGACAGATATTTTTTTTTATGGAAACTGACACCGTTGGCACATCACCTACAACATCCGTGATGTCAGCCCATAACACCGGGTGAACTTGGTGCCACGTCAGTGCTTCCCGTCGGTCGTGCCGGCTACACTGAACTGGACGGAAAACACAAACTATTTGCATAGGCGTTTCGACCGACCTTTCATTCAGTGCGGTGGTACCAACCCGGGCGGGTTAAACCCTACCACCTAGTGATATAAGAAGGGAGTCATATCCCTTAGTCGCCTTTTACGACATACACGGGAAGAGATGCAGTGGGGCTATTCTTTTAAAGTACCGGCCCCACACGGTACAATATATAAGTACATATAACCGTCACTCCGGTGAACAAATCTGCCAATCGCAAAAGGTTGCGAATACCTGTTGTTGATTGTTAAAACGTCCCATTGTCCAAAAATTCCGCCTTTTTCAGAGCAGAAAAGTGTGATATACATACATTCACATATATAATACATTCAATCCGAACGCAAAAGGGTGATATAATTTTATTTACAATATGTCTTATTGCTGTCTTGTCTAGTGCAATTGTGTTGAATGTTTCTTGCATCAATAAAACATTTTCTAACTATCAACAGTCTCGGTTACTTCAAGAGAGGCGTGAATGGGTACCCATCAGGCTGGCATGGCATTTCCAACCCCCGCATACGACCGAATGTCCATGGGCGTCGTAAGATAATGGGTGGCTCGGCGGTGAAAAAAAGAACACTGATTACTCTGCTTACTCCGATTAAAGATACAATAACACAAGATACAGCGTTATGGTATAAACAATTTGATTAAAATATTTAAAACTATACAGTAGAAGCAAAGTTACTACATAAAATAAAAAAATATTACTAAAATACTTCTCCATATTTAGATGCAAATTGCACACATTTATGAAATCGGAAAATCATCTCACCTCCTCTTCTTTTTGAGATATAATTATTATGTCAAAAAACAATACCGTGGTGTGTGAACCCTTAAGAAGTACGCGGCTCAAAAGTTTTTTTCGTAATCTGAGGGAAAATACATAAGTTTCAATGGAAAATATATGTCGGAAGACGTGATCTTTTAGTGCTTCCTTTTGTATATCTTCCTCTCTTTTTAGGCATCCGGATGTCTTGTTAGGATTGCGCGCGGAAACATTGAACTGAATGGAATGTAGGTAGGTACGTACTATAATTTGATATTTAATTTTATGCACGCTGTACGTACATTGTATAACAGTGTACTCAGCGCATCCCTACTCCTACCAACGTTCCGACACATCCCTAGTTTGCTCGCCGTGGGGGGGTAGTTTCAAAAGATGATACGAGACGAAGGGAAAACGCGATGGTCGAGTAGTGAGTAGACGACCACGGGCGCGCGAGACACTTTACGAACTAGAAGAAGAAAGAAAGGGATTTTTCATACGTGTTGGGGACAAGTCAGGAAGGATAGACAGGAGTGCATTGTGATTGCGACAGTGACGTTTTGTAAGTGTATAGTTTGTAAGATTATTAGTGTGGACTCGGACACCGCTGAGCTCGCCAACTCAGCAGCCCCGACAGTGGTACGCATCCGGCCGTCTCCGTGGAGTCTGGAGATCTGCTTCGCCCGGTGAGTGAGCAAATTACCTCACACCTTCTGTCCCTGCGTTGAGTACACGTTATTAGCTGCTCTGCAACGTTACAATTGGTGGAGGCGCAAAAAAAAAACTAGTATATAGCCTACCCTAGAAGAATGCCTAATAACGAGGAAGGAACGGGTGCACAGCATCAAGGGGAAATTAGTCAAATATTTGCTCGTTTATCTCAACGTATAGCCGGGCAAACGGAGCTAATGCGAGAAATACACGAACGTCTTTCGTCAATTGAGAATAGGATGACAGCATATGAAACGAAGAAGGAAACGGACGAAGGCGAGAACGCGCCCGAGCCGCGAGCCGCCTCGCACGCCGAGCCCGCGCACGCGCAGGGGCCGGCGCACGGCGGCGGCGGCGCCGTCGCAGCCGCCGTCTCCGCCGCCGCCGCCGCCTCCGCAACGAGTTTGAGCGACAACATTGAAAAGGAAAATTTCAAAGTCGCGAAGCAAATGATCGAAGGCATTACTTGTTGCGACGGGAATAACGCGAGAACTTTATTAGATTTTATAATTCAGCTGAACAGAATATTTAGTTTAAACCTAGTAAAAGATGACAGAATTATTCCGTTAGTCATGTTAAAACTTCGAGAGCCGTTGAGTAGCTGGTGGTTCAGACAAGTCGACAGCTCGTGCTCAACCTGGGAAACGATGAAACAAATTATTCTTAACTACCTCAGTCCAATACACAGAGAGGCTCTAAAACAAGAGTTAGTATTCAGATTTCAGAAGCCGACAGAAAGCCTAAGAGAATTTATTCAAAAAGTGGAGTCTGCTTCAAATGCACTGAATTGCGAAATCTCAGAAAAAGAATTGGTAAATATCATAATTGCGCATATTTCACCAACGACGTTTTCGTATCTGCGACCAGTGCGACCCATCGACAACATCGAATACCTATTACAACTAGGCAGTGAGGTAGAAGGAGCGATGTTGCGAGATGCGCAATATACGGCACTCTCGCCGGCGGCGTGGCCACAGCCCCCGCTGCGCGCCGCCGCCGCCGCCCCCACTCCCGCGCGGACGAACTACGGTAACGATGTTTCGAATTCGAACATACCGGTGGCCCCCCAGCGAACGGCGAGCGCTCAAATGGTAAACACGAACGGCCAAGCATGGACGAATAGGTATAGGGGAAATAGTTCGATGGGAAATACGAATAACAACGTGAGAGACACAGCGGCACGTTGTTACGAATGTAACGGTGTAGGTCACATAGCGCGGTTTTGTGAAGAACGGAGAAATAGGTACAGAAGTAACTATAATAACCATTTCAACAGTAATAACAACTCGGAAAACTAGAAGCGGCGCGACATCCACCCAACAATGTCGCGCTGCTAACTAAAGAGGCGCAGTGCAACCAAGTGTTTAGAAAAGACGAAAAAATAATTAAAAATAAGAATTTAGTACGATTACCTATAGTCAGCGTGTGTGTGGGTAAGGGGCTTAGAACGAACGCACTCATCGATAGCGGGGCAAATCGCTCCTTTTGTAGGGAAGATATTTTTCTACAGATTAAAAGTGAAAGAAAAGTGAAAGTATATGATGAAGTAATGGTGTGCACCACGGCGGACGTGCGTCCACTACAGGCGACAAATCGTATTTCAGTGTTAATTTCAATCGATAAGTTTACTTGGAGGCATGAGTTCGTGGTATTAAGGGAACTCGCTAGCCCTATGATTTTAGGATACGACTTTATAAAGAAAACACACTTACAATTTCACCCAAAAGAGGAGGCAATTTTTTTTAACTTCAAACCACGAACAATAATTTTAATAAAAAGGCAAAATAAAAGTAAGGAGGTTCACTGCAATAGTATAGCAGAGACCGAGAGTGAGGTGAAACTTTCGAGAGCAGAGAAGGACCGATTAGCTACATTATTGGAAACGTACAATGACGTCATTACAAAAAGATTGGGAAAAACAAATATACTACAGTATTCGATAAAACTAACAGATGACGATCCAGTGCGTTTAAGATTCTACCCCCTCTCCCCACCAAAAGCGGAAGAAATGAGAAAGCATATTGAGGAATTATTAGAAAAGGATGTGATTGAAAAATCTATATCACCATATGCCGCCCCCGCATTTTTGATAGATAAGAAAAACGGTAAAAAGAGACTATGTTGCGACTATCGAACACTGAATAAAAAAATTGTATACGATTCTTATCCCATGATGTCCGTAGAAACTGTATTTCAGGCGTTGGGAAAGTCAAAGGTGTTCACTGTCATCGACTTAAATAGTGCTTTCCATCAAATTCCATTAAAAAAGGAGGACAGGGAAAAGACAGCATTTATAACACCGAACGGACTTTTTCAATATAAATATGTTCCCTTCGGCTTGTGTATAAGCCCTCAAGCGTTGAGTCGGGTCATTGACCATGTGTTCGGGGACATAAAATTCAAATTTATAATGCCCTTCGTGGACGATTTGATCGTATTTTCGGAAAATATAGATAGTCACTTTCTACATTTAGAAATGGTTCTGTCAAAATTACGAGACGCAGGTTTAACAGTAAACCCGGAAAAAATAAAAACGTTCCAGAACGAAGTGACTTTCCTAGGGCACGTCGTGAACGGCAAGGGACTACACGTCGATCCGTCTAGAACAGAAGTAATCGCTAATTATCCTAGACCGAAAAACCTCAAACAAGTAAAAACATTTCTAGGAATGTCCGGGTTCTACGCAAAGTTCATCGCTAAATATGCAGAAATGTCAGAACCCCTAAACAGACTAAAGAGGAAGGACGTCGTATTCAGGTGGGACAAGGAACAAGAGGGGGCATTTGAAAGTATTAAGAGAGCATTGATAACACCGCCAGTACTTAGATTCCCTCAATTTGACAAAAAGTTTGTACTTCAAGTAGATGCGTCCGGCAACGCATTAGGGGCAGTCCTGCAACAAGAAGTGGACGGCCAACTCGCCCCCGTAGCGTACGCGGGCCGTCTTCTCACAGCGGGAGAACGGAGAAGGGCAACTTACGAATTAGAATGCGCGGCCGCTGTTTTCGGAGTGACAAAGTTCAAAACATACTTGGAACTAGCAGAATTTGAACTGCAAACGGACAACGCAGCCCTGTCCTGGTTATTTTCTCATCCAAAACAAACAGGCAAGCTGGGCAGATGGGTTTTGACGCTGTCACGACTAAAATTTAAAATAAAACACATCAGAGGAAGTGATAACAATGTAGCAGACGGACTAAGCAGAATGTACGATAACACTGTAGGTGCATGTAATAGCCTAATAAATTACGCAGACTTTAATCAATCACTTAGGCTGCACCAGCGGAACGACGACGATTTAAAAAGTTTAATTGAAAAAATTGAAGAGGGCACTAAGTACAAGGAGTACAAATTAAGTAACAACTATCTATGTAGGAAGGTATCTAGGAGCAACAAATGGCGTATCGTGATTCCAGTAAAAATTGTAAAATCACTCTTACATTACTATCACGACCAAGAAATATCGGGACACCTTGGAATAACAAAAACGCACAATAGGATTGCAAAATATTACTGGTGGAAGGGAATGTACAACGACATAAAGAACCACGTACGAACCTGTAAGGAATGTCAAATTTCAAAACCAACGAATCAGTTGCCAGCAGGCTTTATGAGTTCAACGAATCCAGAACGCGTCTGGGACTCTTTATACATAGATTTTAAAGGACCCTTGCCTCGCTCGAAGACTGGAAATCAGTACATTTTAGTATTAATAGACGCGTACTCCAAATGGGTCGAATTATTTCCGACACGGAGCGCGAACGTGGTCAATACAATAAAAACCCTGAGCAGCCTAGTGTGGTCGAGATACGGCCCACCGAAAGCAGTTGTCTCCGATAACGGAACTCACTTTACTGGAAGCGGGTTTCAGGAAATGTGTACGGCCTGGGGGATTAAACGAGTTAATATCAGCGCGCATTACCCCCAATCAAATATGGTGGAAAGAGTAAACAGGAACCTTAACTCAATGCTGAAGATTTACTGCCAGCGCGAGCACGACCTGTGGGACGCCTGTCTACCCAGTCTGCAACTGGCACTGAACACCGCGACGCACGAGAGTACGAAAGCGACCGCGGCTCACTTGTTCTTAGGGCGCAACATAACAACACCGCTAGAAAATATTTGGTCAGTCGAGGACATAGACGCGTTATCCAGTCATCTCAATCCCCCGACGAAAGACGTTATCAGTCAGAACTTAAGAGAAGCGTGGGATAGACGAGCCAAATATTATAACTTAAGAAGACGGTACAACAACTTTACTGTGGGGCAATTAGTACTCAAAAAGAATTTTGCGGTGAGCGACAAATCAAAGGGAATAGCAAAATCTTTCTGCCCGAGATGGCATTTGAAATAAAGGATATGAGAGATGGTAGAGTAGAGCTCTTAAAGCCCGGGTCTAACAAGTCTATCTTCACTAATATTGCCTTAGTGAAGCCATATTGGTCAAGATAAGGGTGGGGGGTTATAACAGTGTACTCAGCGCATCCCTACTCCTACCAACGTTCCGACACATCCCTAGTTTGCTCGCCGTGGGGGGGTAGTTTCAAAAGATGATACGAGACGAAGGGAAAACGCGATGGTCGAGTAGTGAGTAGACGACCACGGGCGCGCGAGACACTTTACGAACTAGAAGAAGAAAGAAAGGGATTTTTCATACGTGTTGGGGACAAGTCAGGAAGGATAGACAGGAGTGCATTGTGATTGCGACAGTGACGTTTTGTAAGTGTATAGTTTGTAAGATTATTAGTGTGGACTCGGACACCGCTGAGCTCGCCAACTCAGCAGCCCCGACAGTGGTACGCATCCGGCCGTCTCCGTGGAGTCTGGAGATCTGCTTCGCCCGGTGAGTGAGCAAATTACCTCACACCTTCTGTCCCTGCGTTGAGTACACGTTATTAGCTGCTCTGCAACGTTACAATTGTATTCAATTATGTTTCATATTAGCTAGGCTGCAAAAAACAAAAACGACAATATAAACACAAATAACATTAGGAAATGTGAGCTTATTTATCATTTTTGTTTTTTCATTTCGAATAACAACGACTAAACTTATTATAATTAAACTAAAATTAAATCAAATACATTTCGTCAACTTCCGCCAAATTATCATTTATGGGGCCGTACCAAAAACACTAGCCGCGATATGCCTCTGAATCTCCAGATCCATTCGCTGGAGAAAAACAGATTTGGCGCGGCGGCGGCGGCGTGGTCACCCGACTTATCGATCAAAAGCTAGCCGAGCTGAAAAGAAAATAATTTAGCGTCCGGCAACCACACGCCAAGAGTTTCCACGGCGAAGGCCAGAAACTCGAAGGAGCAACGCAAGCTAGAATGCTTTTCTTTATTTGGGTCCCGAGGGCAGCAGAGCTGGCAAAGATGGAGGAACCGGCGACGTGAGTGGGCGCTGTAATGGGCGCTGTCGTCTGTCGCTGTGTCGCTGTAAAATTCAACAAACTTTAATTAAATTAAAGTTTAAATAATCAATTAAAAAACCTATTAAATGTCTTACTGTAAAATTAATTAATTACTTTATTCCTTTATTCCTTACAAAGATTTTTCTGAATAAACGTTTATGTTATTTTTATATTTGAATTTGTACAAAATTTTCTGTTCGTTTTATTTCAACCTTGCCTCGGTTGACTCTCGCACGGAGTGTATGTACTCGTAGGTAGTAGCAAAAGGCTTGAAATGTAGTAGAAATAAAATTAATTATATAACTTACTCTGACCGAAGCTACGCTCCACAGATGAAAACACTCATTACCTATTTTACTGGTTTCCACCCTCGAAAGATTTTCACACGATGAAATCAATACAAAGTTTAAAAGCGAGAAAATGAAGAAGATAATTTATCAGGCTTCTAAGTAAATTACTAAGCCAATGGAGGCACAGACTTATGACTTATTTTCCAAGTAGGTGCTACTAACTAATTTCAGATACTTGCTTAAGTACTTAATTACTTTGAATAGGCTCTGAAAAGTATTAATGTGTTTTAACACCATTAAGGGGATTAATTATGTCTACTATTATAAAATTATAAACCTGTCTTTATGTATATACGATTACATCCTGTCTGGTGAATAAAATCTAATCATGTTGAATTGAATTACAACTTCCAACTTACAACTTCCTCCAATAAAATTAGACAAACTGGACAGATGATGGGCGCATACCTAACTCGGATGTGCTCTATTCTAGTCCAGTATAGTCAGCAATTCAATGGTAAGTTTCCTATGGTGAGCAACCTGCCAATATACAGCATAACATAAAATTGTATATATTGTAGTACATCTCAGGATGTAGGGATGTATGTCTATCGTAATAATGTTTCTTGAAGGGGTTGAAAAGTGAAATAAAATTATGCGCGAAAGATGAAAGGATGCGACAGTGAGATCTAAGAAGGCAATGCGGGATATTTTTGGTTGTATAAGACGTTCTAAGTAGGTATATATATATAAGCTGATGTTCCAGTACAGCAAGATTTCAGTCAGATGACGTAGAACTAGGCAAAGGCCTTCAGCTTCAAAATATTATATTTCTCGAATCATCAGCCACTCCTGACATAATCTGTCCTTAAACCAGTTCAAAATTATATGAATCTAACTGTTGGAAATTTCATCCAAATCCGACAATTCCGCGAGCGAAGCTCCGGGGAAGTCTAGAATATATTATACACGAAAGAATAATGCTTGAAGTTATCACTTGTGTTTGTTAGATCGTCACTCAATAAGTCCCGAGACTGACGTATAGATGGCGCTGCTATTGAAAAATCTATATGATTTTTCGGAAGTACCAACCTTCAAACGATAAATGTCAAAATGACATAACAATTTGACGTTTAGTACAAAAGTTACCGCGGTTTTTGTAATGTTACTTTTTTAAATTTCAAAACGATGGATAATTCCGAATTTCGTGTGTTGATTAAACATTGTTTTTTAATGAGAAAAAATACAGTTTAAACTCAGCAATGGCTTGCAAAGTGTTATAGCGACTCTTCTCCGTCGAAATCAAGAATTTGCCGTTGGTTTGCTGATTGTAAACGCGGTCGTTCAAACACTGATGTTGCTGAACGCTCTGGTCGCCCAAAAGCAGAAGTTGTTCCAGAAAACATAAAAAAAGTTCACAAAATGGTTCTGGCCGATCGCAAATTTAATTTGCTCGATATAGCTGACACCATAAAGATATCAGAAGGCAGTGTATTTACGATTTTGCATGAACATTTGTCAATGAGGAAGCTCTGTTCGAAATGGGTGCCGCGTTTGCTCACAGTCGACCAAAAACAGTAACAACGAGTTGATGATTCCGAGAGCTGTTTGGACCTGTTAAGCGTGATAAAAATGATTTTTTGCGACCGTATTCTCCGGATCTGGCTCCCAGCGAGCGACTACTACCTGTTTGCAGACCTAAAAAGAATGCTCAAGGGAAAGAAATTTGGCTCCAATGAAGATGTGATTGCCCAAACTGAAGCCCATTTTGAGGCCAAAGATAAATTGTTTTACCAAAAAAGTATCTTAATGTTAGAAAAGCGCTGGACCGATAGTATCACTCTAGAAGGAGACTATGTTGAGGAATAAAATAGAATTTTGCAAAAAAAAATTGTTTTCTTACTTAGTCTCGGGACTTATTGAGTGACGTGTTAGTTAAGTAAAATTAGATGTTAATTCAAAAAATTTCCACTAAGAAACACTCAGCATACGGAGCACTAAGTCACCGACCAAGGAATCTTATCTCCCCTATCTCTGAAAATATCAAAATGCTTGCCAATGAAAGTGATCCAAGGAAGTGTTCCAGACGCTAGGAAAAATTGTGGAACCTTTTAAAATATGGGATCAGGAGACCAATTCACTGGGAGTAAATCGAGAAACGAAAACTATCTGTCATGTTATGGTTGACTAAATCAACTACATCCGTGATGTCAGCCCGTCACACCCCGTCACAGCCCGTCACACCCCAGTAAACTAGGTGCCATCTTATGTGCAAACATGTTACACATGAATAGTCAATACTGTAAGTGATGTGATCTTGGATGTGATAATGTAAGGTGTGTTATGATAATATGATGATAATTTTATTAACCCCCGACGCAAAAAGAGGGATGTTATAAATTTAACGTGTATGCGTGCGTGCATGAAATGGATGTACCGATTTCGATGCTATTTGTATTAGAAAGCTGTTTTAATCGCGATCGTTCTTTGCTATGTTTGTAATCAAGTGATTAACACGTTGAGCGCCATGTGTATCCTTTTGGATACACAGTTAGTCATGTTGAGAGGCCGCGTGTTTCCATTTTGGATACACGGGCAGTCCTTTTGTGCGAGGCCAGTGTGTCTTCCAGGAAACACGTTTTCATACATTTTACTATAGAATCTGATTCGTCTGGCCTCTGCGGTTATTCCTGTGTGGGTTCTGTGTGAGACTTATATGGTAAAAGTTATGAGTGAAAATAAAGAGCAATTTTTTTTTCAAAATCATCATTTATTAGTATTAGTAATAATTGTTTTACAAGCATGAAAAAACAAATGAAAATGAACAGAAACGAGAGATAACTTTATAAAAATAATTAGTGGAGCTTTTCGAAACATTCTGGACACAATAAATTGTTGCAAACGGAACAAATATTGTTAGTTTGTGCGGCAAGTTTGCGTTTTCCATCCACAACTTTGCCTTTCCTCCCATAGAATTTGTAACATTCTACGACTACCTTTTGTCTTTTTTGAGGGATTTCCAGTGATGTTCAGTACAAGCCTGTGTCGCCTGTTTGTTCGTGAGTGTGGAGCTCGTGGACCCTGGTTTTCTTGAACAGCATATTTGTGAATCATTCCTTTAATAATTGCCTCCCTGAATTCTGTAATTTTGAGAACCTTTTCGCGAGTATTTTCAGAAAAACTAAAAATAATATGTGTTTCCAGAAAGATACACATGACCCCTGAAGACGTTTTTTACCTCAAAACTTTTTCAGGGGCCGTGGGTATCTTTTTGGCACACGGGAAGGATCAAGGCAAATCAAGGAAAATACTGTTTTTCTTTTACAATAACAATACCATTTTGAGGCGATGTAGAACAAAAAAACGACTAATCAAAAAAATTAATAGGTATCACAGTTTTTGGGCTTGGCCACAGATTACTTAATAGTTATTTCGTAACAGATAGCTTAGCGGTCAACGTGTACTGTGTAGTAATCAAAAAATTTATTATCTTAAAAGTGGACCGATTTGCATGCGGTTTTTAATTAAAAAAAAACCTTGAAATAAAAGTTATTCTCTTTGTAATAATCTCTCCAGAAAGTTGTACTTATTCGAATTTATACATTTTTGTAGAAATACGCACTCGAGCTCGATCTTCTTGGCAGGTAGTGAGTTGGCCTCCAGACTGTGGTTGGGAATCTTAACATTTTCTTTGCTTTGGAAATGGAGAAAACACAAAAACCTACTCGCGAATAGCGCGAAATACGGCTGTCTATTTATGATAGGGATGATTATATGCAACGGTTTTTGGAGTTCGCTTTTCGGGTTAATTTGATACAAGTATCGTGTTGGAAAGCTGGAATTCGTGTGTACTATTATGATTCAGATTCAGATTCAGATATTTATTTCGCCATAAAGAACACACTACAATAACAATATTTCATTGAGACATATGCATATTCAACCATCATTTTTTATGATGTCCCGTTCAGTAGTGCAATCTATAAGGAAGAACCGGGTAAGAAACCTTACAGAGCTTTCTTTTAAATATAACTTACATACTAAGTTTTCATTATGTTAAATATAACATACTATATCTAAGCAAAAAATTAAAAATACTAAGTCAAAAATATACCCATTAAAAAAGATAATAAAATACAAAACAAAGAACATAGGGTTCAGTCAAGTTATTAATAAAATTTGTGTTTATGCATATAAACAATTTTGAATTATCAAAGTCAGCAGAATTTTTATTTACAGTATGAAAAAAATTCACTTAACTTAAAAAATGGATTGTCTAAGAGAAATATTTTGGATGGATGACTAGGATGACATACATACCACACGCTATATCCCGACAATCGGGGTAAGCAGAGTAATCGGAGTTGTGCTGCAGGTACTCTTGCAAATTACAGCACAACACCGACCACCACGTTTAACAAAGTAACTATCAAGAAACAAGTAATGCAAGAAGACCCACCCGCTGCATGACTCGGTGGAAGGACCGTTCCAAGGTGAGCGGTTGCTAGCCTGTCGCCCTTTAGGACGGCATCTTGTCCTTATCCATTAATGGCATTTTACGAAATGCACGGGGAAAGATGCAGTGGCGCTATTCTTTCTATGTACCGGTCCCACACGGTAGGTACTCAATATGAATAATTTGTTATTTATTATATTCGTTGTTCTAAATTGAAACAATTCAATAACATTATCAAGTGCGTTGTAGGCATACTTACGAGAAACCGACGAGCATGTATCGATGAGTGCATCAGTTTGAAAAGTTAGGATAAGATGCATGTATGAAAAGAGTGTCTAAGACGCATCACAGGTTATACGACGTTACAGGTGTATCAAGAGTCAAGACTGTGGAATGTGGAGGTGCGTCGAATCTGCCTACCTCATCGGGAAACAGGTGTCCGTGTGAAGTTATCATGGTATTAGATATTGCAGTGGCACTTTCGCCAATTGCAACTCTACTTTTTTATATTCTCTTTTTAACGAGATTATTCTTGCAGCCTATCTTTTTTTTTTTATTGAAAGTGCGACATATGGCGCCGAGCCACCCATAAGGTGTCTAACGACGCCCATGGACATTCGGTCGTATGCGGTTATCTGTTGGAGACATCGTTCTAGAAGCTAGTGCCTCGTCTGGTTTTCCATGAGGCTTTAAAAGAACTGCCACCAGCTATTTACACATTCGAACTCGAATTCGAAATTCGAATTTAATTTGTTGACTTGCTCTTCCAAAACTAAATAAACATTTCTATTTACCGCCCTTTGGAGCTTTATTGTGTTCCTTCCCGCAGAGCCTCCAGGCCTGTGGGATTCTACATTAACTCAAGATGGAATCCCACACGTGATCAGCCAGATGGCACAGTTGAGGAAGTCCATTTGCTATCTAAACTAAAAAAATACGGCCAAGTGCGAGTCGAACTCGCGCACCGAGTGTTCCGTATCGCCATGTCATGGCTAGCGCTACGCACGCCATCTAGATGGCGTGTTATGAGATGCTTCATATTAGTTAAATGTCATGATTAGTTCAAATGCTTCATAATCTACTACTTGACACTATACACTTTTTGGTTTCTTCTATGGGAACCCCCGTGAATTTTTTACTTTTTCTTATGTTTCTTATTTTTTGTTATATCGGCCATAATAACACATATTCTGTGAAAGTTTGGATGGGCTACCTATTAAGGTTCAAGAGGTACAGGATACAGCCCTCGGACAGACGGACGGACGGACTCACAGACAGACAGACGGCGTAGGCTTAGTAATAGGGTCCCGTACCGGATACGGAACCCTATAAAAATAGAAACAAAATGACCGACTAGCGATACAATTTATATTCTTCTGTGGCAGGATAAATTATCGATACAGGTGTGTGATAAAAGAAATCATCTTGAAAATATTTTTCACTGTTTTTTTTTTCGTGCGTTCTCAGTAAACACAATTCAGGTGTTTTTCTGGATGTGCCCACATGATGCGATAGAGATCTTCGCCTTCTGCCGCCTGATTGGAGCAATTTATTCCCCGCGCTCTCCCGCGGAGCAGAGCAAAGTTGTCCTGCCTCGAATTTATCGTTGACGTCAACTGCAAGAGCCTTGCGTTCTAACTTCTGGGGCAGAACTGGAGAGGCTGAAATTTGTGTTACAGAAATATAATGGATTATTTTTTTACCATGCCGCTTATTTCAGGGCGTTAATGTGTAGTAAACATAACTAAGTAGGTAGATTCCAAAAAATACCTGTGGCAAATTTGAAAAAAAAATGTTGTCCATACATTTTGAGGTTAGGTATTTACGAAAATTTCTGTAATTTTTTTTTTCAATTTCGCCACCGTTCTTGTTTTGGAATCTACTTAGTTTTCGATAAAGATTAACGCTCCAAAATACGCGCCATAGTAACAAAGTCACAGTGTATAAAATTATTTACTAGTCACGAAAATGATAAAATAATGCTAACACATTTTATATCATTAGCTAAATGATATCAAAATCAAAATATTTTTGCCGGAAATTTTTTGCCATGCCGGTCTACCTTCCTTGTGGTCCTACCGGCAATCAGGTTCTCAGTCTAATTTATATACCTATCTAGTCTTGTGTGCCATTTTCTTTCAGAATGGTAGAAATACATAAAAAACAAAAAAAAAAAAACACAGAGAACCAACAAAAACAGAGCAAAGCCTTTGACTGCATTGCACTCCAGTTTTATTGAAATGCATGGAATATTCGTAATAAAGAATAGCCTCTACGATTGATACAAATGTTACTGAGGTATCAACGACTCTCAGTCGGGGTCAGTGCAGCAGCCTCTGAGAAAAACAAAACATACTTTTAGAGGAGTTGGTTAGGGTTGGTCTACCAGCCTAATCTTCTTTAACCTAAGAATTATTTCCATAGATAGATCCCCACACAAATATTTCAAGTTTCTTTCAGTTTTACCTAAGTAGGTACCTACTTTAAATTATTTACAAAATAGGAATGCTCACCTATTTTCAATACCGATTACAGAAGTTAATTAAATAAGTAATATTATTATTTGTATATATATTATTTCTTTATTAACACATTATCTTAAAACTAATTTTGTACATATTAAAAACCTAACATTAAAAACATATACAAAATTAACCTTAAAAAAAGTGGAATTTCCACCACCGGCGGCGGGGCGAACCCAGGCTACCGATGGTCGGGTCCCAAAGAGAGGAACCTCCGGACGATGCGTGCAGTGTCGAGCAGGGCTGCCTTCTGGATCTGGCTCTTGACCCAACCACTCAGCGAGGGCCTCTCAAGGTGATCGTCGAGGCTCTTCGCTATCAGCCCATGCGCCGAAACGACTATGGGCACAACGATCGTCGAGTCGACGGGCCACATTTTGGTAACCTCGTGCTGCAGATCCAGATATTTTAACATCTTCTCTGCTTCCTTACTAACGAGGTTACCATCGTGCGGCACGGCGATATCGACGAGCGTTGCGCGCCTTGCCTCCCGGTCTACTATCACAATATCAGGCCTGTTCGCGAGAATAGTCCTGTCTGTCATAATGGACCGGTCCCAGTAGAGTGTGACATGACCGTTCTCGAGAACTGGCGGTGGATATTATTATTATTATCTAACTTGACTTGGCGCCACCCATCCATACCTCATCCACAATTCCAGGTATGTATGACTGGTAAATAATACCTTGGCGCTTTCAGCCCGCTTTTTTCCACTTTTGGTATTGTGCAATAAAGAATATATTAATTTGATTCGTTTCAAATTTCTTCATATCAAGTTATGTAAAAGTTAACGCCAGACCTCTTTTTCTTTCGCTAAAAATAAGATAAAAATAGATTAGGACTGTTTTCTTTGAACGCGTTCTCGATGGCTTTATTCAGTCTCACAGAACACACAATCTCAAATTATTCCTGACAAATTGTGTGTACATTTAACGAAAAATAAAACCATATTTTCATTCATTTTGCAGCTTTATCAGAGATCAATTAACTCGACTCTCAAGCAGTTAATTTCAAAAACTCGTGAAAACATTGGAGTTATATTCCAATACAAAACTTCAGTCGATTAAGGGGCTCGTCGAATCTTCTCAAAGTAACTTTCTAAACTTGTGTCAATATGAAAACTCTCTGGGCAGCTTTCGTAATATACTGCAAAGTTTTATACTTGTGCCTTCTCTTTCTGTTGACTTTAGTACTAATGACTTTAGTTAAACGTTACATGCTCGATTAGGTACACACATGAAAATAGATTCTCAGAAAGGGCATTGTAAAATAATGCATATACTCACCGTGCTACCACAGATTACTTAATAGTTACTTCGTAACAGACAAATCACTCCATAGAAAAAGTTCCATACCTTCGGCTTTAATAGCCTAATGTTTCACGTCGCCAATCGCTGCGTGCGAAAATGCAGCTAAACGATCGAGTGTAAAGTGCATTATTGCTTTGCAGCTGCGCGCAGTTGCGTGTGCGAGCGTGTAGGTATGTTTCGCGCGGCTGACGAATTTCTACTGAATTGGACCGCGCCGGCGGTCCACCGGGCGGTAGGTAGTTAGCGCGCGCAAGTACATAGAGTGCGTGAGGCCTGGGTGTTACCATCATTTCGTCCGCATGTAGGTACATACTTCATTCACATCATACCTAATGATACGTGTGAAGCAAGATAGATAGATAGAAATACTTTATTGCTCCAAAACATTTTACAGTAACATACGATAAGTAATTTACATGAGGGGCAAAGGCGAACTTATCCCTTACAGGGACTTCTCCCAGTCAACCTTTGGATGTTTGAGAGTCGTATGTTGTGAGATTTAAGTAGGTAGTAGCAAAAGACTTGAGTGTGGGAATGTAAAATATATTATAAGGAAAATATCTATAATAAACTATAATATACGCACTACATATAAGTACGTACTAGTTAATTAAACGTATAAATTGCAAATTATAAATTAAATTAAATACATATTAATTACGTATGCAAGTGTGAGAGAGATGGCAATTTATTTGGAATTTCGTTTTCTTGCACTTTTTCTTCACCTACTCTAATAAATGAGCTTTCTAGGTTATTTATTTCCATTGGTACACAAATGTGGTTAATGCTAAAGTTATGTGTTGTACACGTGGATACTTTTACTATCATTAAATGTTGCTATTTCAAATTTAGTATGTAGCTATACTTATTTTTATAACAATATACATAGTACATAGAGAAGAATCGTGATCATTATGTATGGGAAGCTCGTCTTTGTTCGAAGGTGAATGTAAATATTAATAAAGCAGTGAATTAATGTATACAAAAACCGGCCAAGTGCGAGTCGGACTCGCGCAGCGAGGGTTCCGTATCACCACGTAATTGGCCTGTTTTTATTTTGCTGTTTTACTTTAGAGTTTGCACTATAATTACACCAAGTTCAACGCTTGTATGTATTATCGTCTTAAGAATAGACTAAAAATATTAAGTCCTTAGAATCCCCCCTCACGCCATCTATGGGTGACCATTTTCATACCATTCAGTTCGTACTTTTGTTAATGTTAGTAAATATATTTATTTATTGGATAAAAAAACCATTTTTTTTTTTTTATGTAATCCGGTATGGATGGCTGAGTCGGAGGGGCCAAAGCGCATGCTCCGACCAGCCAATTTCACCTCCGAGAAGGTAGGTGCCATACCGGAGACTTCCCTGGATTGCTGGCTATACTGGACTAGAGGAGAACACAACCGAGGTTGCTATGCGGCCATCTTACATCCAGTACGGTGGTATCAACCCAGTCGGCTACAATTTGAGCCTACCACCTAGTAAGGGGCAAGGGAAGGGACCTACAGTTTTACACCGGTTCCGAACGGTGAAGCAGCAGGTGTAGGTTAGTTATTGTAGCAGGTGTAGGTTAGTTAAATGTTAGTTATTCTGTGAAAGTTTCAACCGACCGGCTACCTACTCGTATTAAGGTTCAAAATATACAGCCATCGGACGGCCAGACGAACAGATAGACAGACAGACAGACAGACAGACGGCGTATGCTTAGTAATAGGCTTCCGTTTTGATACGAACCCTAAAAAGTAAAACCTAATATTTGATTATATTAATAACTACTGTTTGTATAGACAACTTTTCTCTCGTTCGACTATACGTTCTTTCGCTACATGCAATAATGTTTTATTTAATACTGGCTCTGGAATTCTGCATTACATATAGTTAGATGGTTAATACATGCGAAATACTACATTCGCCGGATACTAAAAGTTCCTCGAACGTTTTGAAAATATTATACGTTAGACACCTACTTGTAGATTGAAACGATGCCACATGTCGCGCCGCTATCCATAAAATACCTAAAGTGTTCTTCAATGCCACAAACACTACACACCATCGAAACGTGTGTACAAACACAATCATGTTTCACAAACCGAGCGAAAAACATCAGATTGCTAACCAACAACTGCGTCAGAGGTTCAGAACAAACCTTACGAAGCAAACAAACATTATTTGCTACAATACACACACAACTAGAACAAATGAGCAAACATGATTTAGACAATAATACTAAGAATACGACCTTCCGCAAATGTTTCCTGAGTCGTACTGCAAACACCAGTATTATCAGTAAAGATGAAAAAAAAAATAGAAAGATGGAATTGACATTGTCAACCTTAGAATGGTAGTTACTCGAAATATTTGTTTGCATATTGTCTTAATTTGTTTTACAATCTCGAAGACTTGCATGTACCTACCGGTCAAGGTAATACCACATGTTGCCCATTTTAAGATGAACAAGGTAGGGAAAAGGCCAAAGTGACTATAACTCATTCTTTTTGTAGAGCCTATGTTTGTTCTAGGAAAAATATTACACCATTATTTCATGTTTGTTGAATATAACGAAAAGTTGCGGAAGGAAGCTATCCGCAGAATCGAGAAAGGAAATGACGATTTTCCTAGAACGAAGAACATCGAATATTACATATTTCCTAGACTTAACCATCGATAACTTACAGTTTACTCCACAAGTATGAGCTTCGTATGCCGCAAAAACTTTAGCTTGAGCACCGCGGGGGTAAGAGTTGCCGTCAACCGGCCTAAAATCGGTCTAAATATTTTATGAGATAATTTTAGAGGTCTAGTAGAAGGTTTAAAATATTCATACAAGTCTAAGAAAAGAGCCAACGTTGATTTATGTGGTGTGGTCGTCGCATACTTTTTGCTCCAATTTCTTTTCACTGCTCTCCTTGAAGAGTTGTGAAGTCTAAAACTATTCCGATATTCTCGTGTGCTAAATTTCATTAGTCGAAACTACATACACAGCGCCAAGAACATTCTTGCACAGCGCGACACCTGTTTTCCAGTGGGGTAGGCAGAGACAACGGATCTCCACGTGCCACGATCCTGACACACCTATGCCGTCGGTTATACATATCAAACTTGGTGTGATTATAGTGCAAACCCTAAAGTAAAACAACATATTATAAACACCGGTCAAATACGCGGTGATACGGAACCCTAGGTGCTCGAGTCCCTCTCGCACTTGGCCAGTTTTTCCTTTCTAAAGACATAATATGTTTAAATCCGTTAACTTGTCTTTCAACCCCTCAAAATTTACTTCCGTCACGACTCACGACCTCACAGTGTCTACAGGTCCTTTCGCGACCCCATAAGGTGATGCCCTGACCTTGAGACCACCGCTCAAACCTTTCTATTTTCAAAGTCTCCGTGGAAATTCGTAGGCTCTACCTAATAACAGGTCGTACGTGACGCAATTGCCTCAGCGTTTGTATAACGAACTTATTATGCGACTGTGAGCCTTATTACGTAAGTAATAGAGGCTTTTAAGGGTAATACAGCAGCATTAGTCTTGACCGGGCTTCCTCGTAGAAATGGGACACTTTGGGTGGCAATAATGTGACCTTATTTGGAACCCGGAACGAAGTAATGTCGAGATAAAATGCTAACAGGGAAAATGTGTGAAGCTCGAAGAATTTTTTTTTAAATTCTAGCAGAACTTTATTGAGAAAATCAAGTAAAATTAAACTGTAAAATTCTTAAAATTGTATTATAATATTAGATAAACGAAATACTTCGGTACATGTATAAAAAAACAATGAAAAAATTTGATCACTACGCATTTAAATATGATTACTAGCTTTTGCCAGCGGCTTCGCTCTCTTAATAATCCAATATATTTATATTGAATAATGTATAAATGTATAAATATAAATAATTAATATAAATATTATAGAATGAAAATGTGATAATAAAGAAGCAATAAACGCATACTGCAAAGCAACACAACAGAACTGTTAACGCCATCTGTTACTGCTCAGCCATAAATCTTTTTAGATTGTATAAAGCCTATAGCGGGTCTCAAGAAATTACATTGGTGCAAACCGCATCATAATCTGTGCAGCGGTTCCGGAGTTTACCTCAAACATACATAATACATACAGACGTTCCCTTTTATAAGAAGTAGAGATAGAGATAGAGAGTAGAGATAGTGATAGAGACAGTGAAATCATTTATTCCAAGTTAGAAATCGAGTTTACAGTTTACATGTTGAGATTTAGGGTAACTCTAGGGCCGAACTGTACAATATTTTTAAACAAAATCGACAAGACGAAATAGGATTACATTCGAAAACAAACATATATTTTTTAATTTGAAAACCAAACTCTAAATTGGCTCTATGGCAAAGCATAGAATCTCGCACTGGCTAACTGCCAGTGTATTATAAGCAAATTAACAAACTGTAGAATAAAACTGTATTATTATCGACGAAATGTAAATTAAAATAAAAACAAAAACCATTAATAACCGTCAGAGCGGCTCAGTTTTGTATTGTACTGCGAGAGTTGAGCCTCGACTCGTTTCAAAACAACCCTCGAACAACTAGAAGGGGCCTTGTTTTAGATACATTTGCATAACGTTTTGTGCCGCTCTGAATTGAGACACAGTTTGGGCCTTTTAAGAGGCGTCACTTTTCCATACAAATATCTTTCACAATAAATGATCCGTGATTAGGTGCTAAAGGTGTGCCTGCTATGCGAAAGGCTACGCATTCGATCCCCGTTGGCTTGCACCAATTTCTTTTTCCTTAAGATTTTATGTGACTTTTGATAGGATGCATTTCTTTCGTGAACCGAAGTTGCTCCTTGATCGGACTGCATTTAAAAGTAGCATACCGTCGATCCGGCCATGGAAAATAATTCAAATTTCTGATCTGCTCAGTGTGGTCGGTACAACAATTATAAAACATAATAAATAAATAGGTAATTATAGAACATAGCACCTACTTCAGACAGAAACAAGGTGCCATTCACTGGCAACATGGGTGTACCAATAATTGATGTAGCCAACCATGACAAACTACATTTAAAAGAAAAATAACTTTCTTTAAACGTTTCGGTTTTTGTTTTATGTAATCCGGTATGGGTGTCTGAGTCAGAGAGGCCAAAGCACATGCTTGGACTAGTCAATATCACCTCCGAGAAGGTAGGTGCCATACCGGAGACTTTCCTGGATTGATGGATTCCTATACTGGACTACGGGAGAACACAGCCGAGGATGCTGTGCGGCCATCTTATATCCAGCACGGGTGGTATAAACCCAGTCGGCTACAATAAAGCCTACCACCTATTAATGGGCAAGGGACTTCTAAGTGTAACTTCTTCCTTCGTATTAAAAGGTATATTCTCTGACAAAGCTTGTGATCTCAGAACAATTATTTTCCAAGACAAAGGATTGAGGCGTCTTGCGCTATCCAGATAAACCACTAGCTTTTGTCTTCTCTTCTAAACTAACCGACCTCGGTTACCGACCACAATCAACGGAGCACTGTTTTGTCACCCCGACTCGCGCTTGCGTGATTTCGTGCTATACTTGAATGGTTGATTCGGCATATATTGAACTAGCTGTGTCTGTGGATGTTTGTGTTGAGTTTGGACCTGTTGGCCGCTTGCGACGGCACCGCCAAGACAGCGGCACGGGTGCTGTGGAATCACAAATAAACTGCCGTGTCAGCACGTCGTAAACGTCAAGTGGAAAAGCTGTGGAAATATTTTCCTATAGTTGTCTCCACTGCTGTTGTGCCGTGGTCGTGCCGTGCTGTTATCATCTTGCGCATGCGGCCAATGAATGGTCGTCTGGAGTTCAGCACATATACTATCGGTGGAACGCAGGTTTAATTGAGAATTGCTAAAACCGTGTGGTGCCGGAACTTAAAAAGAATAGCCCCACTGCATCTCTCCCCGTGCATGTCCTAAAAGGCGACTAAGGGATAAGGACAAGATATCGTGCTAAAGCGCGACGGGCTCGCCACCTCTCACCTTGGCACGGTACTTCCACCGAGTCATGCAGCAGGTGGGTCTTCGTGCCTTACTTGCTGCTTGATCGATTTAATCTTGTTCGAATACTTTGCGAAACGTGGCAGTCGGTGTTGTGCTGTAATTTACTAGAGTACTTGCAGCACAACACCGATTACTCTGCTTACCCCGATTGTCGGGATTCAGCGTGTGTGATATGTATGTATGTATGTATGTATGCTAAAACCATAATGCCATTTATTTGTCTTCAGCTTGGGCATTTTCGTTCCTCAATCAAGCCGTTGTGTGAGAAAATGCTACTGTTTCTATTGATTCTGGAAGCGGTGGGTAATCTATCATTAACTCACTTACTCAGCACCCTTTTGTTGTTGACATTGGGCCTTTGACAACCCATCGGTTCTCTAAATCGTTTCTTTGTCGCACCGCTAGAGTGTGGAACTGTCTTCCGGCGAGTGTATTTCCTGAATCCTCTAACCTGGGTGTCTTCAAGCGTCGTATTAACGGGCTAGACAGCCTTAGCAACAGTCCGCAAATCTGCTGGCATGGCACCTAACTGAGCGTGGTTTCGCGAGGAGAGGTGATTTTGGCTCTGTCGACTGCACCATTGGTTTCTCGGCACAGCCACCCATGCTTGTTTACATAAAAAAAAACTGCAAATATAATTAAGATTTCCTCTCGCTTGCATCTTCAACTTCCGGCCTGACGGCGTTAAGTTCGCGAACATTCGAAGATATTTCCGTTATACCATAGTAATGGTGGAAACCGCATGTATATAGGTTAATTCGTTCTCGAGTTATAAGAAATACGCGGCTGAGGTTAGGAATTTTGGAAAATGTATGGAGATTTGATTTTTCAATTCGCGACCGTTCTTTTTTTTGAATCTACATACTTAGATTATAAAAGATTAACTAACATTTACCCCTATAATCAACATCCGTTTATTTACGCTATACGTTTGGGATTGGGTCATCAAGCTCTATATGCGTACCAAATTTCAACGTTTTTCGTCGAGTAGATTCGGAGAAAATAAGCTGTTCTAGACGGACAGACAGACACAAGAATGATCTTCAGAGGGTTCCGTTTTTTTTTCTCTTTTGAGGTGCGGAACCCTAAAATCAACCTGTATATACATCATAACATAGCGATATCATTAACATGGCCGAGCTTATAGTGGAAACCGGTATCAAACCTACATCTATTTAAGAGAGGAAGGGCCTAACCACAAAGCCACATGCCTGTTTGCGTGTAGGAACCTTCCTCCCCCAGATATCATGTCGCATTAAGGAACATCTAGACAAGATATACAATATTAACCTAAATGTAGTTGGGTCTACGCCTACATTTCAATGTTATCCTTATCAAAGGCGTTAGAATTCTCTTGGTTAATTAAATAAACTGGTATTTAAGCTAAGCCGTTCCTGTCCCTAACCGGCTGTGATCTCATAATCCGTTAGATGAGCGCAAAAAACTAAACGTTGTGGAACATGCGCGGGCATGAGCGAGTTTGATAATGCCTACCATCTTGTGAAGTTGCTTGCCTTTCCCCTGCCGTTCTACTGTAAAGTAGGCTCAAATTGTAGCCGACTGGGTTGGTACCACCGTACTGGATGTAAGATGGCCACATAGCAGCCTCGGTTGTGTTCTCCTCTAGTCCAGTTATAGCCAGAAATCCAGGGAAGTCTCCGGTATGGCACCTACCTTCTCGGAGGTGATATTGGCTGATCGGAGCATGTGCTTTAGCCCCTCCGACTCAGCCACCCATACCGGATTACATAAAAAAAAAAGTTACATGGGACAGACATAAATATGAAATCCGAAACATGGAACAAGTTGATATGACGAAAATATACTCACAAAACTCGGAATGAGAAAGAAAGTGATGCCCCAGAGTCACATTAACTCCAATAGGGGCTCCAATAGGTAATGCTTGGGATGAGCTACTCAAAAATATTAAAAAAAAATGTTGTATTGAAAACCAATTGCATATGTTCAAGTTTTCGGTTTCGTACCTTGAAGATGAAACAAGTTTCCATTCCTGACGTAATCCCGCCCTCTGGTTTCTTTCGGCTTGGCCCGTGTGGGTGGACTCCTGACTTGACTAGCTTAACATTTCAACATTCCTATCCCTATCCCATCCCTAAATAGTATAAGATTCAACGTCTACCGCCTTTCTATGCTTAAACTGTAGGTCCCTTCCCTTCTTACCTTACTGGGTGGTAGGGTTTATCCCGGCCGGGTTGGTACCACCGCACTGAGCGAAACGTCTGTCGAAACGGCTATGTAAATAGTTCGTGTTTTCCGTCCAGTTCAGTGTAGCCGGCGCGAAATGAAGGGAAGCACTGACATAGCACCTAGTTCACCCGGTGTTATGGGCTGACATCACGGATGTTGTAGGTGATGTAGCCAACCGTGTCAGTTTCCATAAAAAAAAAAAAAAAAAAAAACATATGTATGTTCGCTTATAACTCAAGAACTGCTCAACTTATTCACTTGCAGTTTTTGTCGATGTAATGCGACTCATCTTCCCCACGTCATAGGCTACATAGCATCACACCATTATTTATATGAGCTGAGCAGTGGCATCGAAAGTGAACGCAGTCGGAAAAAATGTACCAAATTGGGTTTGTCATATTTGCACAGCTAGTTTAGTATAGGGTTAATACTGGGAGTGCTTCGAATAAAGGATGGTACGGACGTGTTTGCTTGACTTGGCGGGGGCACTTCCGTGCCCACAGTTAAAAAAAAGAAAGAAAAGAAAAGAATATAAAAATATTATTTATTGTCATTATACCTATAAGTATACAAAAAAGAAAACGTTACAGAAACATGAAATTATACAAGTAAACCTAATTTCATAACACAAGTAACGATAAAGGATGAATACAACATACATAATTATGAAAATCGTTTAAATAAAAAAAAATAGTTATAAAAAACTAAAACCCGGCTACGAAAAAGCAAATTATGAAAATAGTTTAACTATAACTAAAAATAACAAAATAATGTCTTCCATATAATTTATCAGATACAGCAATTCTCTTTTTATATTGATTTTACCTTAGCACTAACTCTATAAATTTTGATAAATTTATTATTTTTAACGTTCTAAATATAGAGCCGTGGTCGGGCGTTCTTCGTTCAACAAGACAAGTGAGGCCCTCGTCGTGCATTATTAGAGCGCGGAACTTAGGACGGCCATCGCCATTGTGTCATACTGGCATCTTTTTGTAAGATCAGTCAGAGCCAATCTAAAATTATTATAAGTAGATACATAGGTACATACCGAACGTCAACGGCTATAATGCACAACGACGGTCTCACTTGTCTTGTTGAACGAAAAACGCCCGACCACGGCTCTATATTTAGAACGTTAAAAATAATAAATTTATCAAAATTTATAGAGTTAGTGCTAAGGTAAAATCAATATAAAAAGAGAATTGCTGTATCTGATAAATTATATGGAAGACATTATTTTGTTATTTTTAGTTATAGTTAAACTATTTTCATAATTTGCTTTTTCGTAGCCGGGTTTTAGTTTTTTATAACTATTTTTTTTTATTTAAACGATTTTCATAATTAGCTTCTACGTAGTCGGGTTTTAGTTTTTTATAACTTATTTTTTTTTATTTTAGGCTTTTTTAAAAACTGTTTGCATACTTTAAATGTTGTATGTAACTCGTATATTGATTTTTTTTTATGGAATCTGACACATCACCTACAGGCTACAACATCCGTGACGTCAGCCCATAACACCGGGTGAACTTGGTGCCAAGTTAGTGTTCCCTTCGGTCGTACCGGCTACACTAAATACATAGCCGTTTCTACCGACCTTTCATTCAGTGCGGTGCGGTGGTACCAACACGGGCGGGTTAAACCCTACCACCCAGTAATAAAAGAAGGAAGTCATATCCCTTAGTCGCCTTTTACGACATACACGGGGAGAGATACAGTGGGGCTATTCTTTTATATAAGTACCGGCCCCACACGGTACAAAATTGATACTATCCGTCCGTTTATTTGTCGTGATCTTTATTTGAAACTAAAGTTTTCTGCAAATAGCGCATGAGTGAGTACCTACATATATATACAAATTATGTATAGTTGAACGATGTATAGTCTTGAAGTAAAATGAAAAGTCAGTCAGAGCAAGACCGAAGACTGAGCTGTGTAAGTACACGATTTTCTTTGTCTATGTAAGTAAATATATCTGGCTGGGGTGAAGCGGATTCGGGAAGTAAGTAAACCAATCAGTTCAAGGCCGAAGACCGAGGGAGGTTTCAGGTTGTACATAGTTGAATAATGTACTCACTCGAAGCAGGTAAGCCACTAAGGCGAGGCCAAAGCTACTGATATTATTTTTATAGTAAGCGCGACATGTGGCGCCGAGCCACCCATAAGGTGTCTAGCGATGCCCATGGACATTCGGTAGCATGCGGAGGCTGCCAATGCCATGCCGGCCTGACAGCTGCCCAGGTTGAAGGACCCGAGACTGTACTTGGGGGAAAATATTTATCTCTGTTTGTATTTCAACAGGCTCTGATTTAACTATGTATTCTTACGGAGTTGCAATGCTTTTAGATCGCGGGACATTTGGGAGTCACCTACTATTCGCACGGCTCGACGCTGGATCGAGTCCAGAGGCGCCAGCTGGTATTTGACTGAGCCATCCCATAGGTGCGAGCAGTACCCCAAGCAGGACCGAATCTGCGATTTATACGGCCTTGCCCTCGATGTCACGCCGTAAGTTTAGATCGTGCGAAAATTCGACTCGGAGGACCCCGAGGTGGTCGCAAAATTTAAGTGACGTGCCTTGGTAGGAAGGAGCTGGTGTGAACACCGCTCTCTTCGCACTGAACGCGCAAACTTGTATCTTGGAGGTATTTAACTTGACCAACTTGCTACGGCCCATTCGGAAATAGAGCCGAGTGTTTGCTCAAGTTCAGACACAAGTCTTCGCCTCTTCTCATCCACATCCCGCCTAGTTGAAGGGTAACTGGTGTAGAACCCGTGTTCCGTACTCTCGTATGCATAACAATAATATGTTGCCCCCTGAATGCTACGCCCACGCCTTCAACGTTAGCAAGGCTCAGTGCTGCGCATTATCTGCGAAGGTCGATTTGAAGGTCCTTTTGCTTTCCAAGCCAGTTTCTTAGTCAGCGTCATACCTGTCTGGAAGCACCTGAACCTCCTGGGCACCGCCATTTCCAAAGACGTAGGTTTCCGGCAACTTATAGCGGAGCGCCATAAACTATTGTACCATAGACACATTTTCAAAATTTAGAACTCTAAGAATTTATCTGTCAATGTTTTTATTATGATTGTCATCTTATCTCGATGTAAAATCTCAAACAAACTGATCTGCAAAATTAATATATTAGAGAGTTCATAAAACGAATCGTGTTTTAGTCAATTTAGTTCACCCTCTAAAAACTAATCGAGTCTAGGGCTAAAACTGCACCCAGAAAATTGGGAATACTTTTTCGCAATCGGCGGTTCTTCTCTTCCACAATATCCCGCTTAGCTGAAGGGTAACTTGCATCCGAAAATATTTGAGGTATTAGGTATATTTAATGTACCTACCTTTTTTTTTTATGGAAACTTGACACGGTTGGCTTCATCACCTACAACATCCGTGATGTCAGCCCATAACACCGGGTGAACTAGGTGCCATGTCAGTGCTTCCCTTCATTTCGCGCCGGCTACACTGAACTGGACGGAAAACACGAACTATTTACATAGCCGTTTCGACCGACGTTTCGCTCAGTGCGGTGGTACCAACCCGGCCGGGATAAACCCTACCACCTATTAAGGTAAGAAGGAAAGGGACCTACAGTTTAACATGGTATCCGAACCACGGTCAGCCTCCAACAGTCGGGCGGTCATCCATCAGTAAACTGACCGCACCATTAAGCTGCCCAGGCTGACGATCCCTTAGTCGACTTTTACGACATGCGACGGGGAGAGATGCAGTGGGGCTATTCTTTTTAAGTACCGACCCCACACGGTACACCTACACTACATATTATGCTTACACTAGGTACCTACATGGACATTTAATACCAATTTATTTTAGCATAGTACTGTATCTAATAATAATATTATACATACATAAAATTTGCGGTAGATCAGTGAGTAAGTATGTAGGTATATTACCAACAATACCATGTCGCTTCTTCGCGTCGCAGTCGCGTCTTCGCGTACCGAAACCGCGGGGGCGCGCGGCGCGGTGCGCGGGCGACCACGCTTCATCGCGAATAATCGCGATTCATACATGCGCCACACATTTGGCTCTATTTCTCTGTATACATAAGTTTAATAGATAGCAAAGTATATATTTTCGGAATCGTAATTTAATTATCTTTAATTTGATACCCCACTCAATATATTTTGAAAAACTAATTTGGCATTTTGAGGGCGTGCGTCCGCCATTTTGAATTTTGAAAATTGTTATATAGCCTATGACACTCCCGTGAATAAGACAAATCCACTGGCGCAAGAATTATTCAAATCGGCCCAGTACTTTAGGCTGTAGAGTGGAATATAGATAGTCACATACATACATACATACATACACGCCAAACTCATAACCCTTCCTTTTTTGGCTTCGCCGTAGTCGGGTAAAAATCGAACTAAAAAGGAGGCAATTTTAACTATGGACCCAATCTAAAGACAAACAAGACCCCTGCGTTCTGGTAAGTGTTTTGACGGCTGTAGACCCGCCATTAGTGTGATTATCTCAGCAATTTGTGTGTTGGATTAGATCGAAGATTACGCTTCTAATGTTTAAGTTTGAGCTTTGTTCGCGTACTTTGCAGTATGCCATCAGCAGAATAAGATATTACACGATACTGCTGTGTCTAGTGTTAGTTCAAGGTCTTAATTCCATTAGTGGCTTAGACAGAAAGTGGTCTAGTTTGGTTAGTAGACTTGGCTTGGACTCTCGATCTCAGGTTCGGAGGTTCGAATTAGTTTTTCCTGACAGTAAAATGTACGTGTATACCTACACCTGTTACTTCACCTTTGGGAACCGGTGTAGAATTGTAGGTTCCTTCTCCCTTGCCACTTACTAGGTGGTAGGCTCAAATTGTAGCTGACTAAGTTGGTGCCACCGTACTGAATGTAAGAAATGGCCGCATAGCAACCTCGACTATGTTCTCCTATAGTCCGTATGGCCAGAAATCCAAAAGTTTCCGGTATGGACCCAAACCTTCTTAGAGGTGATATTTTCTGGTCAGAGAATGTGCTTTGGTCCTTCTGTCTCAGCCACTCATACCGGCTTACACACAAAAAATAGATAATATAATATGGCGACGGTAGCGCTAAAACTCTTTGTCATTACAACTAACGCCATTTCTGTTTCTTGAATTCACCCTGAAAGTGGGACGATGACATTAAGTATTTCGGACGCAATAATTGATCCCGTACCACTGAAAGCCGATAGGGCTGGAGTAAAATTGGAGAGGCGTATGTCCAGTAGTGACCAAATAAAGGCTGACCGACTGAAAACCAGAATTTTAAGACGTATTCTACGTCAAAGCAAATGCGAATAACTCGTCTTGATAAAATAGATTGACTCCTTAAATTTCACACTTCCCACGCATTGTCGAAAACGCAAAACGCCAACACTCACGAAGAGAGTCGCTATCAGCTCCTACCGAAGTTTGAACACTGTTTAAAATGTTGAAATTTCCGCCCATGCCCCGCATCTTCGTCACTTACGGATTAGCCTTCTTCTGCGTCTTCGAAATTTCCCAATTTTCCTTAAGATGGGATTAAGATAAAACTTTTACCTCCGCTGTTAATCCGAACGCCTAACACCCCGTGCCTCGTCACCTTAAGCTAAGCATTATTTCGAGCCAGAGATATCTGAAAATTCATTTTTCTTCTCCTATCTACGCTTGGAAGCTGTTTGCACTCGCAAAGGGGACGAACTGTTATAATTTTAAACATCCCAAAGAATTCAGGATTAAACACCAGTAAACACTAATCAACAATCACTTATTTTGGTTTCTAGTTTTTTTTTTGCAGCAAAGATTTAAGACTTATTTAGGCCAACAGGAAAATTTATCTCACTATCTCACTAATATCATAAATGTGAAAGTATGTTTGTTTGTTTGTTTGTTTGTTTGTTTGTTCCTCTTTCACGCCTGAACGGCTGGACGGATTTGGACGAAACTTCGTATATGGGTAGTGTATATCCCGGAGTAACATAATTTTTGTGGTCAAGTTCGAGTCAAACTCGCGTACAGAGGGTTCCGTACCATCGCGTTTCCTGTGAGAACTAGAAGGATTGGGATTTTCGTTTACGTTTTCTTGTAAATTAAGTGTATATCCCATGGTAACAATTTTTTTTTAAAAGTGGTCAAGTTCGAGTCGAACTCGCGTAAAGAGGGTTCGGTACCATCGCGTTTTCTGTGAGAACTAGAAGGATTGGGATTTTCGTTTACGTTTTCCTATAAAATAAATTAAGTGTATATCCCATGGAACAAATTTTTTTTTTTAAAGTGGTCAAGTTCGAGTCGAACTCGCGTAAAGAGGGTTCCGTACCATCGCGTTTTCTGTGAGAACTAGAAGGATTGGGATTTTCGTTTACGTTTTCCTGTAAATTAAGTGTATATTACAGTAAAGGGGGCGGGGGAGGGGAGATGGGAGGGGGGAAGGGGGATGGGAAGGGGGAGGGAGAGGGAGAGGGAGAGGGAGAGGGAGAGGGAGAGGGAGAGGGAGAGGGAGAGGGAGAGGGAGAGGGAGAGGGAGAGGGAGAGGGAGAGGGAGAGGGAGAGGGAGAGGGAGAGGGAGAGGGAGAGGGAGAGGGAGAGGGAGAGGGAGAGGGAGAGCGAGAGGGAGAGCGAGAGGGAGAGCGAGAGGGAGAGCGAGAGGGAGAGCGAGAGCGAGAGCGAGAGCGAGAGCGAGAGCGAGAGCGAGAGCGAGAGCGAGAGCGAGAGCGAGCGCGAGCGCGAGCGCGAGAGCGAGAGCGAGAGCGAGAGCGAGAGCGAGAGCGAGAGCGAGAGCGAGAGCGAGAGCGAGAGCGAGAGCGAGAGCGAGAGCGAGAGCGAGAGCGAGAGCGGGAGCGAGCGCGAGCGCGAGAGCGAGAGCGAGAGCGAGAGCGAGAGCGAGAGCGAGAGCGAGAGCGAGAGCGAGAGCGAGAGCGAGAGCGAGAGCGAGAGCGAGAGCGAGAGCGAGAGCGAGAGCGAGAGCGAGAGCGAGAGCGAGAACGCAGCTCGGCCTTCGGCCTCACCCTTAGTTACTTACTTTCATCGAGAAGGTTTATGGTCTTTCTGAACGCAGCTCGGCCTTCGGCCTCGCCCTCTGTTACTTACTTTCTTCGAAAAGGTCATCGTCTTCCTGAACGCAGCTCGGCCTTCGGCCTCGCCCTCAGTTACTTACTTTCTTCAAGAAGGTTTATAGTTTTCCTGTACGCAGCTCGGCCTTCGCCCTCGCCCTCAATTACTTACTTTCTTTGAGTAGGTTTATCGTCTTCCTGAACGCGGCTCGGCCTTCGGCCTCGCCCTTAGTTACTTACTTTAGTTGAGAAGGTTTATCGTTTACCTTAACGCAGATCGGCCTTAGTTACTTACTTTCTTCTTTGAAATACGAATTTCACGCGAGCGAAGCCGCGGGCAAAAGCTAGTTCACCATAACTTTTACTTTATGTAATCCGATTTGGGTGTTTGAGTAAAAGGGACCTACAGTTTAACGTGGAATCGGAACCACGGTCAGTCTCCAACAGTCGAGCGGTCACCCATCCAAGTACTGGCCGCGCTCAGGGCTGCTTAACAACAGTCGACCGAACGCACCACTGAGCTATCGAGGCTGACAAAATCCCATATCATTGAAATCAACCCATTATTAATTCCATGTTGATTCCCGTCGGAATTAGGTTCCATTTCGTCTTACATCCTTACATGTTTAGGACGAACGTCAGTTTTGAAATTTGAATGGGAAAGAAATCTATCCTCGACCGGGAAATCGATACGAAAGGCAAAACCGGCTTTACTTACACTAAATCAATGTAATTATATAGCGTTAAATCATATCCCATTTTAAAATGTCTCACAAACAGAGGCCCTCAGTAAATCACGAGGGCGAACAGAGTCAGATAAATTAGGAGTTGTGGATGAAACAGGTTTCGTTGGGACTCGGGTCGTGATGGATGACAAGTTTTTCATATCCGCAGGTGTAGATGAGGATACGGTTTGCCGATTTTTGAATGCGGATTCTTAGAAATTAATCTTTACCTGCATACATAAATAAACCTCGGTGCGCGAGTCCGACTTGCACTTGGCCGGTTTTTAATAGCATGATAACAATATCATTATAATTATATAAACATGGTTGAAAATATTTTGTTACTTATTTTCTAAAAAAATTAAAATCAAAGTATGAGTGTTTATGAAATATAATTTAGATAAGTTACTCTTTGAGATAGTTTTAGAGTTTAAACTATCAAGATTATATCTACAAATTTGCTTATGCCATCCACACAATATGGAGGACGAACACCTAGATCATCTCTATTTCTAGTCAGGTAACACTTTCGTCCTAAGACCTCGAATAAAGTTCAGGCACTCGACTAGGTTTAAGTTTCATACTCGTCGGCCGTAACGCACATGGTGCTTCCTTTCAAGGCACTTACGGTAACAGAGCTTACGTGCAAGCCACTTACGTCAGCGGTGGTTACGTTCAAAGTCCACTTACGGTCACATCGCACTGCTTAATTAAAGGCACTTACTGTGACAGCGCCTTTTTTCAAAGCACTTACGGTCACATCGCACTGCATTTATCTAAAGGCATTTGCTGTCACAGCGCCTATTATTACGGCACTTGAGGTCATAGTTCACCGCTTAACTTAAAGACACTTACTGTGACAGCGCTTATTTTCAAAGCACTTACGGTCACATCGCACTGCATTTATCTAAAGGCATTTGCTGTCACAGCGCCTATTATTACGGCACTTGAGGTCATAGTTCACCGCTTAACTTAAAGACACTTACTGTGACAGCGCTTATTTTCAAAGCACTTACGGTCACATCGCACTGCATTTATCTAAAGGCATTTGCTGTCACAGCGCCTATTATTACGGCACTTGCGGTCATAGTTCACCGCTTAACTTAAAGACACTTACTGTGACAGCGCTTATTTTCAAAGCACTTACGGTCACATCGCACTGCATTTATCTAAAGGCATTTGCTGTCACAGCGCCTATTATTACGGTATTTGCGGTCATAGTTCACCGCTTAACTTAAAGACACTTACTGTGACAGCGCTTATTTTCATAGCACTTACAGTCAAAGTACACCACTTACAGTGGCATCGCTTACAGATTCAGAGTTAGATATATTTTGCCATAAAAACACACAATGTTAAAAATATTTCATTGAGACATATGCGTATTCAGTATTGCTCGCCATCTTTTTTATTTGTTTAATTTTTTTTAAACAAATGAAATTAAAATACTTTATTGTACGCCATAAAAAGGAACACAACAGGCGAGCATTGCATTGACTGTAAATGAGTCCGTGTACAACGAACTAAAGTGAGTTGGTATTGCTAGAAGTTGATTGTCAGATGATCTCAGAGAGAGACCATGGGAACGGAGGAACTCAAACCGCTCACTCAGGTATTTAGGAGCAGCAGGGTCGTTCAGTGTGCGGAAGAGAAGAGAGAGAACGTGGCTATTCCTGCGACTTCGAATATCGAGCCAGTGTAAACGTGTGCGATATTCAGAAATGTTCCCGTTCAGCAAAGCAATCTATAAGGAATAGCCGGTTACGTCCATACGTTCACAGTCTTACGGAACATATATACGAGGAGTTTTATAATCATTGTTTATAAAATATTTACACCCTACTTACTCGAGCAGCTCGCGCCGCGCACAAGGATAAAAGCCCTGTCTCTGTAACAAAAGGCAATGAGTTCGGTACCCGTCGAGTTACACTGCTCTTTCAATTGCTCCGCTTCCAACTTTCTGCTCTATACATACATTTTTTTTTATTTTTTGTATGTAATCCGATATGGGTGGCTGAGTCGGAGTGGCCAAAGCGCAAGCTCTGACCAGCCAATATCACCTCCGAGAACGTAGGTGCCATACCGGAGAATTCCCTGGAATGCTGGCTATACACCCAGTCGGCTAAAATTTGAGGCTACCACCTAGTAAGGGGCAAGGAAAGGGATCTACAGTTTTAGACTGGTTCCGAACGGTGAAGCAGCAGGTGTAGGTATGCACGTAATTTTTTTCGTCAGAAAAAACTCATTGGTACACGCCGACCGGATTCGAACCGCGGACCTCTCGCATGAGAAGCCGATGCCCAACCACTCGGCCACCCGCCGCTCATACATAACGTCACGCCTGTTTCCTATTGGGGTAGGCAGAGACAACGCATTTCCATGTGCCACGGTTCTATCATCTCTTCCACACTCACTTTTTTTATGGAAACTTACACGGTTGGCTAAATCACCTACAGCATCCGTGATGTCAGCCCATAACACGGCTGTGTTATGGGCGAAACGGCTGTATAAATAGTTCGTGTTTTCCGTCCAGTTCCGTGTAGCCGACATGAAATGAAGGGAAGCACTGACGTGGCACCTAGTTCACCCGGTGTTATGCGCTGACATCACGGATGTTGTCGGTGATGTAGCCAACTGTGTCAGATTCCATTAAAAAAAAAAGGTTCCGACGTGTCGCTCAGAGCAGTGGTACGGACCCGGCCGGGATAAACCATACCACCTAGTAAGGTAAGAAGGGAAGGGACCTACAGTTTTACGTGAAATCCGAACCACGGTCAGCCTCCAACGGTCGAGCGGTCACGCATCCAAGTACTGACCGCGCTCAGGGTTTTATTTATTTATTTATTTATTATTACATAAACCATGGTTCATAAACACAGTGTATTGTTTATTGTTGTATTGTTTATTGATCATTCATATGGCAGTTAGACTGCTCTCGAACTTGTCACAATTTGTTCTATCCGGTTCGATTACACCCACGAAGAAGAACCGACAAGAAAGTTCGCAGGGTAGATGTTGTAATGGTAGTTGATACAATTAAAATTATAAAATATTCTAACAACTTGCTTAACAACAGTCGACCGACCGCACCACTGAGCTACCGAGGCTGAAAATTCTTCTTTTATCCTTTGTCCGTACTTCTCTTTGTCCCAGTGTAACTCTTGCATGTAATTTACAGCGAGGCGGACCCTGGTCACATCGCCACTTCACGGCTACGATTCCTGCCCTCGCGCTTCTCCGACACTGTTCGTCTCGCTTTATCTTATAGCGATGGTCTATAAGCGTCTCTATCTGGCGAGGTCCCATATTATTCGTGTAGAGGCATATCAGATTCAACGGCGTTGGAGTAACAAATGAGACACGGGTCGAGTCGGGATCAGGTAAGGTTCGTCGTGTAGTGAGGGGAACGTTTTGTTTGTGTCGATATTGTATTGTTTATTGATCATTCATATGGCAGTTAGACTGTACTCGAACTTGTCACAATTTGTTTTATCCGGTTCAATTACACCCCAAGAATAGCCCCACTGCATCTCTCCCCGTCGCATGTCGTAAAAGTCGACTAAGGGATAAGAAAATTCGTCAGCCTCGGTAGCTCAGTGGCGCGGTTGGTTAGTCAACTGTTATTAAGCAACGCTGAGCGCGGTCAGTGTTTGGATGGGTGACCGCTCGACCGTTGGAGGCTGACCGTGGTTCGGATTCCACGTTAAACTGTAGGTCCCTTCCCTTCTTACCTTACTAGGTGGTAGGGTTTATCCCGGCCGGGTTGGTACCACCGCACTGAACGAAACGTCGGTCGAAAAGGCTATGTAAATAGTTCGTGTTTTCCGTCCAGTTTAGTGTAGCCGACATGAAATGAAGGGAAGCACTGACATGGCACCTAGTTCACCCTGTGTTATGGGCTGACATCACGGATGTTGTAGGTGATGTAGCCAACCATGTCAGTTTCCATAAAAAAAAATAAAAAAAAACCCACGAAGAAGAACCGACAAAAAACTTCGCAGGGTATTTTTTTATACATATTTTTACAAGTACATATTATTAGATACCTATGTCATTTTGAATTGAACGAAGCACTTCCTTGAAGAATGTAGCCAATTCAGAGTGCATGCATTATTGTTAAAAGTTAAATTATAAATTAAAAAAACTTTATAATAATACATTTACTATAGAACAATATTTTATATTGTATACTAGCATTTACCCGCGGCTTCGCTCGCGGCAAACTCGGTTCATTATGTAAATACACGACCGCTTCTCTTGTATTCTCCCTCCCCCATTCTCTCTCTCTCTCTCTCTCTCTCTCTCTCTCTCTCTCTCTCTCTCTCTCTCTCTCTCTCTCTCTCTCTCTCTCTCTCTCTCTCTCTCTCTCTCTCTCTCTCTCTCTCTCTCTCTGCCTCAAAAATATAAAATTTTATAGATTTACTAGTTTATCTGTGTCTTCGTGTATTTTATTTATCTACATGTTTAAGTTGCCTGAAAATACATTCCTGTTTTCCAAGTGGAATAGGCACACTTCAGGTGTCACGGGCACATAATTTTAACTTATATGATGTATTATTTCTAAACTTCTACAGCAAGGTTCTTAATATTTTTGAAAAGTATTACGAAGGAATACCTATATAATATAATATAATGAGATACCTACTTCGTCTTATTAGGAAATGTCGAACGATTTTCCTTTGATAAAATAGAGCATTTATCCCGCAAGGTCTACTAATTAATTAGGTAAGAAACCTTGAACAATTTCTAGATGCGAAGACAGCAGATGTAATTTTAATTAGATTCTGTAAAAATAATGCTACAATTATTATAGACTCTACTAGGTACTTATAAATCTTTAATTAACAGGTTTGTGCATTTGTATTGAGACATGAAACATTATACTCGTAACAACTCATTAATTAATAGTAAAACAGAATATGAATGTGTTCAGAAAAAAAAACAACTTAAAATTATAAACATAATAACATCTTATAAGGCACAAACACTACAACACAAGCTCAAATGGCAGTGGGCTGGGCACGTCAGTTAAAGAGATGACAACCGGTGGAGGATGACAAACTGGTCCTTCACTGGTCCACCACTCCTCACGTCTCGTATGTCAACGAGAAAAGTATGTCGTAGGCAGTCGATGGTTCCGTAACGCTGTAGGCCGGGAAGAGTGGAAAAAAGACGTATGTCTGTCAGTGGACACATGAACGCTGACTGGGTGACAATACCTAAGAAAACAATGTGTAAAATTCAAGTAAATTGTTGTAATCTGGATACCAAATTGTATTATCGTTGTACCTACTAAAATACTTTACTTAGCCTTACCTCCTACACAAGTGTTGTTTGTACATACATCAATCATATTCCTATCGGAAATATCTGCTAAGTCAGCACTTCCCTTCGGTCCTGTCGGATATACTGAACTGTACATAAAACAATTTACATAGCCGCTTCGACGGACCTATCATTCGGTGCCGTTAAAACAATTTGGACGGGCTCTACCCTACCACGGTGGCATTTCATCGACTATTTCCCATGTCTATTCCTAGGCAATAGTATCTACAGAACACTCTAGGATCAGTTACCGAATTCTCTGTGGCGGACGTGGTCCGAATCTAGAAAGTCGTACACGTAACGAAATATATTCCATTTCTTTTCAAACACAATATGCCATCTACGCTGCTGGTTATTTTAATGTGATGTGATCGTAATATGAATGGGGTTTATATAATTTATTTAGAATTAGCTTTTACCCGCGGTTTCAATTATGCGAATTTCTAATTTCAAAAGAAAACATTAAGTAAGTTACTAATGGCGAGGCCGAAGACCGAGCTGCGTTCACGTAGGTACACGATACAGTTTATCAAAGAAAGTAAATCACTTAGGGCGAGGCCGAAGGCCGAGGTTACGGGCCAGCTTAAAGGTAAATGATATGCGTTTTCGAAAACGAGTCACTATGGGCGAGGACGAAGGCCGAGCTGCGCTCAGGTAAAATATAATACTATCTCGAAAACGTTAAGTCACTAAAGGCGAGACCGAAGAAGGAGCTGTGTTCGCGTAAACGATATAATATATAAGTAGCAAAGGGGGAGGCCGAAGGCCGCGCTACGTTCACTTAATAATTTAAACTTCTACTACTAATTCTTACTTCAAGAAAACATATAGTTTATTTGGACGCAGTGTGGATATAGTAGCTTACTTTTTTCATGAGGGAATCATCCAGCGGGGTAATGCAGCAAGTGTTCTAGGAACATTTGAAAATGCCCCTTTTTGATAGTTATTTTAATGTTTGTTAGGTAGGTTTATTTCTTTAGTTATTAGTATTGCTTTTTTATTTTTTATGTTACATTTATGTTTTTCTGAAAATAAAGTATGGTGAGGGAATTAAATATTAATTAAAAAAGCATTTGCAAATATTTGAAAAAAAAAGTACTGGGGGAATTACTGGTGATAAAGTATATTATTAGGATGGAGTTTTCAGAAAAATCTAGGGCTCCGATCGGAGTAGGAAATCCATCCCACCATTAGTCATTCAAGCTGAACGTGTGTGGTCGGATGTAAATGCAATCGGAGAAAAGTATAGTTTTAATTTAATTAATTAATTATTTAGTATGTATGAACATTTTTCATCTTAGTTCAATACTAAATTGATTTCTCCAAGCTGGCTTGATCGAACAAGAGTACAACGCGAGCGAAGCCACGGGTTCAGCTATTAAAAATTGAACTCTTAACTCAGAGATAAGTAAATGATCAAAACTCAATATCCAAAGAGAAGTCTTCGGTGTGGCACCTTTATCGGATGTGATATTTGCTTGTCGGAGCATTTGCTATGGCTCTTCTGACTCAGCCGCTCATACTGGATTACAGAAAAAAATATAGTTAATGTGACATACCATCATGACTTTATTATTTACCTGATTAGATATTATTTACCTGATTTTCAGCCTCCATAGCTCAGTGGTGCTGACAGTCGACTGTTGCTATTGATTGTTAACCCTTTAACAGGCACGGGTCGAAATCTTGCCACCGACATTGACACACACATTCTCAGCTATGTATAAATCGCAGCGGTATCCATGCACTTGTTTTGAGCGCCATCTATTGAATGTAGGGTGGTGGCACATACAGTGCCACTGCCCGTGTAGGGCTGGGAAAGGGTGGCAAGATTCATACCAATGCCCGTGTGTGGCAAGAATATGGAAATGTGTTATACTTTTGTAAATGTTTATTTATCAATATTTTTTGCGTGTTGCTGTTTCTATTTATATTCATTTTCTTTTTTATGTGTAACGTAAGGTATTTTTATATCTTTTCAGATGAATAGGCTAGACCGCATTGGCTTACATGTTGCCACCCATTCCCAGTCATACACGGGCAGTGGCAAACTGTTTGCCATCCCTGAAATTTCTACTGAAAACTATTTTTCAGTATTTCGTTGCAGTAATCATACTAAATGTTTAAGTTTAAATACTAAATGTTTAAAAAAAATAATATGTTTGTAACTTTTCCAGTTTTCTCTGCCCTATAAAGGGTTAAGCAACGCTGGGTGCGATGGTTGACTGCTCGACCGTTGGCGGCTGACCGTGCTGACAGGCTATGTAAATAGTTTATGTTTTCCGTCCAGTTCAGCGTAGCTGGCACGATCGAAGGGAAGCACTGACATGGCACCTAGTTCACCCGGTGTTATGGGCTGACATCAAAGATGTTGTAGGTAATGTAGCCAAACGTGTCAGTACCCATAAAAAAAGATAAGAAATAGCTGAATATGCCCACGGCGGCGGGGGCGGCAGTATTTCCTTTGCGTTTATCTTATACCTATTATTTATAAATAATTAATTTACTTACCTATTCGATTTACTAATTAATTTAAGGGCTGGATCCTTAGATACCCGAAGGAATAGACACCAGAGACCAGCGATAGGTACCAAATTTCGACGACGTGTCTAGATATAGTTTATATCTAGATCTAGACGCGTCATCGAAATATGGTATCGATGGTACTGGATATCCTCCTTGGTACTGGATTATGTTATTACCGCAGTAAAAAATATGGTTTTTAATCATTTGGTTAGTGTTTTCCGTTCAATTCAGTAAAGACGGTGCGATAGTAGCACCCCCCTGACCCTCGCATTTAAACGCGGGAAAGGGAAGACGCCCTTTCAATTAAAATAAAAATGAGAAAATGTTAATTTTGGCTGTGAACGTTATAGTGGTGTGAAGACATTAAGAGACGAGTCCCTACGACAGTTTGGTTCCATGACTCCGTGACATTAAATGACATCGGCATACCTACGTCATGAAAGGGATGCCCCTCGCCAACGTAGAGGCACTGCAGGTTATTATGCGACATGAATAATCTGTCACCGATGGATATTCTTTTATTTTATAGAGATATGATTAATTGTATTTGAGGATATTTATTACATTAGTGATGACTTTCTATAATTCGGCGACAAGTTATTGTCACATAAGGAGAGGCGCCTACCTAACAGTCTTCACGTGAAGCTAAAGTGATAGCTAACGGGTACATCCTAGCGTCTTCATGTCCGTCGCGTCTCCCCACCCCGTGACCTAGATACACCCACCCTGTCATTGCAACATTGAACAAAGTAATAAAACTTGCGACGTCCAGCATTCCCGCCCAAAGCGCAGTGCTTAGATGGACACTCCAAACGACAACACCAGATCGTTCGCATGTAATATAGTCCTGTTCTGGCTACATTGACACTAACTCACCTAAGCTAGTCTAAAGTTCTTGAATCAAGGAATAATATGTTCCGTCAAATTGAGCCACAACCACGCGCCAGTGCTTAGATGAAACGCCCAACTGAGAACCCTATCTGACAGACACACAACTCCCCCACCCAATGGCTACAGACGTTTCTTATCCCTCAACCCCAAGTTACTCTCTCACCAGTCCAAAGGTCATTGTCAATAAACGGAATTACGTGTCGCGAGGCGTTCGAAGAAATTAAACTGTAGGTCTCCAAGCCGCTCCTGTGTATATAAATTATCGTATTCCGTCGCCTCCGTGAGAGAGAATCCGTTGGTCACCAACTGATTCCTTCCGGTGCTGTTGCTTGTGTCTCGTTCGTAATAATAAGCACGCAGGCTTATCCTTACACACTATGTACGTATCCACGTAGAAACACGGCCTGTGGGAAACTTCCAAATACACCTAGTCGTTTAAAGCCGAGGGAACCTTCCACTCCTACAAACATTTAATTACCCTTACAACTAATTCCGAACAAATACGATTACATATAAACCACCTATAACGGGGAAGAATCAAAACAATAGTCATAAATGTTATAAAATTAGAGAATTATTCGGTAATTGTCCATGCGCTACTCATCAGAATTCGGCCCTGCTCCAGCAGTACTCGTCGTCACGCTGCTCCAGTCACTGTATTAGTTCAACAGGCGCGCCTGATTATCACAAACACTGCACTTTCACTGTTCTAGTCACCGGTCTATCTGTCTCGCCTTATTCCACCGATAAAGCAATTGTCTTGGCTTAAAATTACTCGTTATAAATTACGGACGATCGCGGAGATGCGCCCGCGCTGTCTACATCATCCCCCGTCTCGCCTGACCTGACTGCCGAGCCGCGTCCCCACGCCTCCGTTGACAACGCCCCCCCGCCCCGACAGCTTCCCACCCCCTGGCTCTACCCTTCTAAGTACCTGATATGCACACGATGACCGTGAAGTCAGAAATTATTTATAAAATAATTACTGAACCATCACAACGGCACGAAAAAAGAAAAAAAAAACCAGCCAAGTGCGAGCCGCTTCGAGGTTTTAGCCACCACAAAAAACCGTGGAAAAAACATTTTTCTTATATGGGGACCTCCGTTAATTTTTTTTTTTACTTTTTCTATTTAATTTATTATTTTTTGTTATATCCGCAATAATAACACATATTCTGGTTTATTTCAACCGGCTAGATGACGTAGGCTTAGTAATAGGCTTCCGTATGGGGTACGGAAACCTAAAGGCGATGCAGCCAACCATATCAATTTTCAGAGCAGTAATTTTGGCAACACCGTCTTTCCATACGAAGCGCTCCTCGTGGCCCATCTAGCTGTCCTTTCTTTCATCTGTGACCGGGAGGGTATAAGTTTTTATACGTTTTATAATATCACTCTATCTTTAAAAAGGTTTAAGCAGTAAAGTTGGAAGTGATTAGATAACAATTATTATAATTTCTGACAAGTCAAACCTTCACGTGAGCGTAGCCGGTAGTTACAAGTATAATATCTCTGTCACACTCGTTTGAAATTCAATTTAAAATCTATTAAAATCCTAACCCGGGTGTCTTCAAAAGTCGTATTAACAGGCTACTAGACACCCTAGCAACATTCTGCAAATCTGCTGGCACGGCACCTAATTGAGCGTGGTTTCGCGAGGAGAGGTGATTTTGGCTCTGTCAGCTGCATCACTGGTCTCTCGGCACAGCCACCCATGTTGGTTTACATAAAAAACAATTATTGTGGCAAGAGTTTACACTCACACATCATCCAGCAAATGAAGTGAATACCGACCAAATGTCTGTAGCAAGTTGAAATTCGTGCAGAAATGTATGACAAAGCAGTTATGGGTATGTATTTCTTTGCCTAAGTTCCTTTTTGAAGACGTCACTTGGCCACTGATGGAAATTTGTTATTTACTTAGAGATAAGCGCGTTAGAACTAATTACGGCCCGAGGGCTTATTCGTTTAGGTACTTATGTATCATAATAATTAAAAATATATATAAGTACATACATACAGGGTCGTGGAATCAATAGGAACAAACAAAATGTGCGAGCATAATTTTTGTTTTTTTTTTTGCAAATTCAGTTCGATTTTTTTTTATGTAATCCGGTATGTGTGGCTGAGTCGGAGGGGCTAAAGCGCATGCCCCGACTAGCCAATAAGAACTCCGAGAAGGTAGGTGCCATACCGGAGACTTCCCTGGATTGCTGGCTATACGGACTAGAGGAAAACACAACCTAGGCTTTATGCGAATCAATATATATACAAAATAAAGTCGCTTTCCGCCTCTGTCTGTATATCCGCTAACTCCTCCTAAACCACGCAACGGATTTTCATGCGGTTTTCACCATCAGTTAGATAATTTTTCACGGAAGGCTTCTATGCGGCGCGGTGCGGCGCGGGGCGGCGCGGTGCGGCGCGGAGCGGCGCGGGACGGCGTGGAGCGGAGCGGGTCGGCGCGGGTCGGCGCGGCGCGGGGCGGCGCCGAGCGGCGCGGGACTGAGCGGCGCGGTGCGGCGCGGTGCGGCGCGGTGCGGCGCGGCGCGGAGCGGCGCGGTGCGGCGCGGCGCGGTGCGGTGCGGCGCGGAGCGGCGCGGTGCGGTGCGGCGTGGGACGGAGCGGTGCGGGATGGAGCACCGCGGTGCGGTGCGGCGCGGAGCGGCGCGGAACGGAGCGGCGTGGTGCGTTGCGGCGCGGAGCGGCGCGGGACGGAGCGGCGCGGTGCGGCGCGGAGCGGCGCGGGACGGAGCGGCGCGGTGCGTTGCGGCGCGGGTGGAGCATACGAATTTCACGCGAGCGAAGCCGCGGGCAAAAGCTAGTAAAGAAATATTTTTTATCTGGACGAGCGATATATGTGCACTGTCATCAAGGCTATCATTATGTAAATTTTCAAGTTTCTACGTTACTTCGTTTTCGAGAAATGCCTCAGTGACAGACGGACGGACACGGGAATGATCTTGTAAAGGTAAAAAGCTGACCTTTTAACGTAAAGAAAATACAATTATTAATCTTTTCAAATTATAGCAGTGACTGCTGCAGCATACTGTATAATTTCAGAGCATGTACACAATGTCATAGGTAGCGGGGAGTGCTTAGGAAGGTAATCTCACAAAAATCAAGCCTTTAATTTATGTTACGCATAAATTTATACCAGCCAAGCAAGAAACTACTAACATAGAGAACGTGCCAACGCGTAGCGCCTCTAGCGGCAGCAAACGGCAACAATCGTGCACTCCCCCCGAAGCGTTGTTTGCAAATCTTGACAACAGATGTCGCGCTAGCGACGCCCATGTTGTAAATGCGCTATACGGATGCGCTCGGCTTGTTGCGCTCTTAAGCGGGATCTAGACTGTAAGTCCACGAAATCATAAGGCTGATTTACAGCGCAGTTATTGAGCCCATAATGCTCTACGCGAGCAGTGTTTGGTGGATGCCACTGAAAAAGCATGCATAAGCCGAAAGCTAGATGCGCTGCAGCGGAGTTCCGGTTTACGAATTGCCAGGGCCCAACGCACCACCTCGCTGATGTCCGTGTTGATACTCGACTGCTTCCACTGCGCTTGCTTAAGAGGCAGCAACCCTCTAGCTTGTTAAAAAAGAATGGACCACGCTACGGAATTATTACCTGACAGGCAACTAGAAACCAGGTGTTGTCCCTTTGATCTTGAACACCCTGCCCTCAGACAGGAAATAACTTTCACCTGCCTGGAAAAAAGGAGGAAGTGCAGTGGAACTCCATCGTGGACGTCAGAATCAACACGGACGGAAGTAAAATTGGTGGCTCAGTCGGTTCAGCCTACATATCTTGAGGCGGTGATACGGAGATAAAAAAGGCGTCCTTCAAACTCACAAACTACTGCAACGTCTATCAAGCGGAAATGTTCGCAATTAAAAAAACATGTGAATTTGCGAAAGGCGATTTAAGGCGGTGCAGTGTTTTGAGCGACTCCAGCTCTTGACCGACGCGGACAGCACACACCCCCTTGCTGTTGAGAACCGCCAGCTAACAGCAGAGATCAACAGCAGAGGGGGCTCGCTCCAATTATTTTGGGTAAGAAAAAGCCCATGTCGGCACGGCTGGTAACGAGAAGGACCGACGAGCTGACGAAGCACGCCGCACTCAACGTAAACACCGCCGCGGCTACAACAAGTCCCCAATATCGTATGCTAGGTACCGCATGAGAAGGCAATCAGTGGGGAAGTGGCAGAAGTTTTACGATAAATCTGAGGTTACGAAGCTCTTCTTCCAAAATGTGATCGCAGCACACAAACATCTTGGTGGTGTCCGTCTCACGAGCATGAAGACCCAAATCTGGAGCGGACACGGAGGTATCGCTGCATACCTGCAACGCTTCAAGTTTGTGTGACGGCACGTCACCACAGACCATGGTACACATCCTGTCAGAGTGTCCGAGATTTGCCGCCAAGCGCTATGATCTCGAGCACACTGCCAGGATGAAAATATAACCGCTTTTCTAATTAATGATGACGAAATGCGAGAGCTCTTCCACAATTTCTGTGAGCAAGTAATGACAGTCATCACCAGGAGAAACACCACTTATTTGCTCTTGCTTTTAGTAGATTTATTGTAAAAGTAATTGAAAATTGTATAAGTAAGGGTAACTTTAAGTTGTAAGATTATAGTAAATGCACAGACTGCACTCACTGTACCACCAAAAGTTTTTCTTATTGTATTATGTATTAGGTAACTAAGTAGCTATTACTGAGTAACTTTATTAACTAGTATTAAAGCTACAGCTGAAATAAATGACTAGTATTAAGTAACTGTATTTATTAGGTAATCGTACTAATTGGAATTGTATAAAAGAAAGAACTTGAATCTGCATTCAGTGTGCCTATGTCAAAAGATACAGCCCTCGGACGGACAGACAGACGGATAGACAAGACAAACAGGACTCCATGTTGTTGTTCTTGTAAAAACGCGAGTATCGAGTGCGTAGGTAAGTCTATGTCTTGCTGAACGATTAAAAAACGGTGTGTAAAGCAAGCTGTTTGCAAGTTTATAGTGTGCTTGAGTACTTACGCTCCAGAAGACATTGTAGGATTACATAATATTACATGGTGATGGAGTTCTGCAGTCACATCTGGGAGGGTAGTCCCCATTATCTGCTAGCGTCCTCGGAATCGATACAGCGCCGAGCCATCCGTCTTGTTGATGACCCGAAAATTACAGATGGTCTGGTGTCTCTGAGTCACAGACGATTTGTGGGTTCGCTTAGTCTGTTTTACAGATACTATCATGGACGCTGCTCTGTGGAACTAGCATCCCTTATTCTCTGCCACCCGTCCTATCTCCGCATGACTCGTCACAGAGAGACTCAGCACGCTTTTGTTGTTGACATTGAACTTTTAAGAACCCATCGGTTCTCTAAATCGTTTCTTTGTCACACCGCTGGAGTTTGGAACTGTCTTCCGGCGAGTCTATTTCCTGAATCCTTTAACCTGGGTCAAGCGTCGTATTAACGCGCTATACAGCCTAACAACAGTCCGCAAATCTGCTGGCATGACACCTAACTGAGCGTGGTTTCGCGAGGAGAGGTGATTTTGGCTCTCTTGACTGCACCATTGGTCTCTCGGCACAGTCACCCATGCTGGTTTACATAAAAAAACATAGTAGGACCAAAGTATGAGTCAAGAATAGTTTGAACCCCCTTCTCAATCTAAGGCGGTTTTTCTTATCAGCCGGTTGGAGGTGCAACCGACTTTTCAGTACCATTTTGGAGAGTTGTCTCTGGGACCCTTGCTTTCCATCCATCGTATGTAAACCCACGGTCCGCTCTGCAAAGTGCGGGCTACATTGGCCGTATCTTCCTGCACGGTGTAAACAAGGAATTTTATGTTGCATTCTTATGCAATGTATTGTTACTGCAAATGTATGTAGGTGCAAATTGCGGACGGACGAGTTCTATTCTGACGGAAATAAAAACCTTTGTTTCCTTCGCTCTGAAATGTTTCGTGTTTAATGCTGTGTGGTTTGATGTTTTGGTTATAGCATCGACTTAAATTTATAATGGGGGTTCGAAAACATACAAAACTTAGGCTTGTGACATATCGCTCTTTAGAGCTCGTCACTAGAGCCCTTACTAGGTGGTAGATTCAAATTGTAGGCGACTGGGTTGGTACCACCGTACTGGGTAGAAGATGGCCGCATGGGAGCCTCGGTTGTTTTCTCCTCTAGTCCACTATAGCCAGCAATCCAGGGAAGTCTCCGGTATGGCACCTACCTTCTCGGAGGTGATATTGGCTGGTCGGAGCATGTGCTTTGGCCTCTCCGACTGAGCCACCCATACCGGATTACATTAAAAAATAAAAATAAAAATAAAACTTTAAAAAAAAATTGAAACTGCAACGGTTGGCTACATCACATACTACATCCGTAATATCAGCCCATAACACCGGGTGAACAAGGTCCCATGTCAGTACTTCCCTTCGGTTGTGCCGGCTACAATGAACTGCACGGAAAACACGAAATATTTCAATAGCCGTTTCAAACGACCTTTCATTTAGTGCGGTGGTATCGACCCGGGGGGGTTAAACCCTACCACCTAGTAAGGCTAGAAGGGAAGGGCCCTACAGTGTTACGTGGAATCCGAACCTCGGTCAGCCTCCAACGGTCAGCGGTCACCCATCCAAGAACTGACCGCACCCAGCGTTGCTTAACATTCAATAGACAGTTGACTGTCTGCACCACTGTGCTATCGAGGTTGACAAACACTTCGGTTGGCTACATAACCTACTAAATCCGTGATGTCAGCCCATAACACCGGGTGAACTAGGTGCCATGTCAGTGCTTTCCTTTCGGTCGTGCCCCCTAGACTGAACTGGTCGGAAAGCACGAAATATTCAAATAGCCGTTTCAACCTATCTTTCATTCAGTGCGGTGGTAGCATCCCGGGCGGGTTAAACATTACCACCTAGTAAGGTAAAAAGGGAAAAGACCTACAGTTTTACGTGGAATACGAACCACGGACAGCCTCCAACGTTCGAGCGGTCACCGATATATGCGCCCACATATGTGCTTATGATCCGACCGACACTGTCGACCGACCGCACCACTGAGCTACCGAGGCTGACATAGTACTGTATTTTTTTATTTTTTTTTATTTTACGCTCGATAATTATTTTAGACCACTTGTCCAGTGGTTTATTTCAGAAAGTACTAAAGCTACGATTACAAAACAAAGTTTGTGACGTTAAGCATATTAAAAAATAAGAACGATTCTGATTGAAAATAGGGTCCCGGACCTGGAGATATAATTAAATTTCCCAGTGCAAGTTTAAGTATTATTAAACGGTTTTATTATAAGTTTATTCCTTCGATATAGCGGATTTACGGAACTCGCGAATTCGGAAAAATGCTCGCACTTGACCGTTATTTTTTTTTCAACATGACTGAAGTCCAAAGCACCGAAGCACTCCTTTCTCTATAAATATCTTATGCTAGTAATTTCCGAAGTGTTGAAAGCGATGTTGGCACCTCGTTCCCAAGCAAGATCGGGCGAAATATCTCAGCGGGAAATCCACCTGAAAATGTGAGTAGGGATGACAGTCGTCGGTCTTCTGAAACCTATCTTTTCTGCTCTATCTTTGTGTGTGTCTGTCATTGTCTGGTTTTGGTGAATTAATTATTACACTCAACGTTTTTGGAAGAAATTGTCTGTGGAATATCTGACAGTGAAGAGTCGGTGTGCGTGTTGTCGTAGGTTTTTAGAAATCATTTTCGATTGTTATCTCACCGGTTATTTTGGTGTGTGAGTATTTAAGGCCGTGACAAACGCCAACGACCTTGAGCATTCGGGAATTTAAAATTCAAAATTATTTTAGTTTATGTACCACTTTTTATAAACCTCTAAATAGACTATCAATGAAAACTGTATGCCAAGATAGGTAGATAGGTGCATTTAGGTACGCCGCCGCGCCGTCGCGATAATTATTTCGTGTAGGCGTTTTTTGTTTTTTATTTTTATCTGCTGTCGTGGTGACAATAATAAAATTTTAATAAGCCAGTTTGGGTGTACTCGTATCAATTAAAATTGATACGAGAACACCCATTCTCAGATTTTTTTTAATTCATAATTTTTTTTGTAATTTTTTTTTTATAGTAATTTTACTCATTATTTTAAAAAGCCAACAAAGCACATTGTTGTTATGGAACCAAGTTTTATGTTGGTATCTTTTTAATTTTCTCAGTGTGTGCAAATTGATCAGTTTTGGACTTTCTTTGCCTCACTTTGTGCATGTGTTTGCGTATTTGGCTTTTGTCACGGCCTTAAATGGTTATTTTAACGTGCTTTATATGAAGATAAAATTATACCTGAGGCAGCGAACGAACCTGGGCATCCCGCGCGGGAACGGAGTTGGGGTAATGTAATGTGTGTCCCCATTCACCACTCAGCGCCCCACAGAATGAATTTTTTATGGAAACTGACACGGTTGGCTACATCACCTACAAACATCCGTGATGTCAGCCCATAACACCGGGTGAACTAGGTGCCGTGTCAGTGCTTCCCTTCGGTCGTGCCGGCTACACTGAACTAGACTAAGAACACAATCTACTTACATAACCGTTTCAACCGACGTTTCATTCAGTGCGGTGGCATCAGCCCGGCCGGGATAAACCCTACCACCTAGTAAGGTAAGAAGGGAAGAGACCTACAGTTTAACGTGGAATCCGAACCACGGTCAGCCTCCAACCGGTCGAGTGGTCACCCATCCAAGCACTGACCGGCCCAGCGTTGCTTAACAATCAATAGCAACAGTCGACTATCTGCACCACTGAGCTATCGAGGCTGACAAATACAACATTTTGTACCTTTAGATATATCTCGTGCATAATTTAAGCGTGCAAATCGTTCCGTTCCACAAACAATCAAGAGAACAAACACAGAGACGACACTATGGCGCGGGTAAACACGGCCTGTGTATATCTTTCCAAATAGTGCCTTAGCCAAGGAATTCAAAATAATAGGATTGCTATCATACTGTGCATACATTCGTTTCTAAAACAAATTTTACTTCTATTTTGTTTTCATTCGCTTGTCATCACCGAAAGGTTGACTGGAAGAAATTACCTACTGGAAGAAAAGATCCTAAGTCATACACTGAAGGAAACATATCGGGAGGAAGTACATTCCAGAGTTTCGCAGTGCGGAAGATAAAAGAAATACTGGAGCGCTTTTTGTTTTTTTTTTATGGAAACTGACACGGTTGGCTACATCACCTACAACGTCCGTGATGTCAGCCCGTTAGTCCGCACTTTAGGCAGCTCTACAGTATAGTGATGCATTCCCTGTCTGTTACGCGTGGACCTATGGTGAAATGGTGAAGTCGGAATCGTTTCGAACAGCTCCTCATAGCATTCATTGTTGAACAGTCGATAGAACACACTTAGTGAACCTATGTCTCTACGGAGCTGCAAAGGTTCAAGTTTGCAGGACACTTCAAAGTCGTTAACTTGGCGAACTGCACGTCTTTGAATCGAGTCTAACAAGGCAAGTCGATACTGAGCAGCCCCACCCCAAAGATGCGAGCAATACTCCACGCATGACCTCACCTGCGACTTATACAGCAGCAGGATTTGGTCAGACGTACTTTTTCATAGAAGATAGGTACGTCCAGCAGTAAACACAAACACTGACTGACTAAACATACATATGTACATAAACAATGATTGACAAAATCTAGAAATATTTTTTTTTTGTAACGTTCAAGTAAATCTTATGTCCAGCAGTGGAAGCTCACACGCTGACTAAGATCATAAATATGACCTTGTGAATACTTTGTAATTTCGTTCCAAATTGGATGCCCCGTCTATCGTTTTGAATGGTTTGCATATTCCCAAATAGTGTCTCAGCTAGTGGCTTGATGCGGCATCCGGTGTGTGGATCTAGGCCTCCTCCGTCCGGCTTCCACTGTTTCGGCAGAACAATATCTAACAGGCATTAGGCATTACGAGAATTAGGTACTCGCATGTACCGCCTGAAGGCCGGGAGGACTGGAGAAAATTTTGATAAACGTCTTCCTTCATCATCATTTACCGACTTCAAAAAAAGGAGGGGTTCTCAATTCGACTGTATTTTTTTTTTATTTGACTGGGTGAACCGATTATGAAAATTCTTTTTTTATTTGAAAGCTGGTGCTTCCCGTGTGGTTCCATTTCAATTTGTTCAAGATCGGATTGGTAAGCGAGGCGGAATCGCGAGGCCGAAGGCCGAGCGATTCCGCCGAGTACATTAATAGCAAAAAATTACTAATAAAAAAACTGTGAAATAAAAATGTATTTAAAAAATATAAAAACGGCCTTCAAAAATGTATGAAATAAAAAATAACTAACCCTAGAGTTGAAGGCGGTGCTAAAGCAAGCACAAATAACCGACCGCCTTCAACTCTAGGGTTAGATTTTTTTTTATTTCATACATTTTTGAAGGCGGTTTTTATATTTTTAGATATACCTGTTGTACATTAGGCGTCACCTTGAATTTTACCCAAATGTTTGGCAATTTGTGTGCGAAGGCATCCTTCGTGTAGTTTGAAGGAACATTCGGCAAACTTTCGAGTGGCAAACTTTTGGGCGAAGGTTTGATGAACATTCGGCATGTTTTGGGGCCGCCCTCCTCCTAATAGGAAAGACACCCCATGAGTCGTCATTTCTCGTGTCTAAAATTTGTTGTATATGTCAACGCTTCAACAACTAGACCTCTTCCAAATTTCTAGTAGGTATATATTCGGAACAAAAAATTTGCTGAGCGAAAAAATGTAATCTCCATCAAATTGTTTGTCGGGAGAAGAAAACCCGATAGATTTTTTTGCTTGGTCCGCGAGAAAACTCCTCAAGCCGTCAGACAAATCAATCTAGATTTTTATTTTTTTCTCGTGTCACTGATAATCTGAAAGATATCAAGTGTACCGACAAAAAAGGTCTAGAGATTCGGAAAGTCTGTATAGCAATAAATGTTTAACCCAGCGAGATACTTGAGACATTTCTTACTAGGGAGCGTAATCGGACAGCGTGCCATGTCACACCGAGTTGAAGCCACGGAACCGTAACTGAAATGAAATGGTCAAATAAAAGTGTCAGTTAAAATCCGTCGAAAGTTCATTACTCAATACGATGGCTCACTTCTTTCCAGCCGTTGCTTCTTGGAACAGCGTCACCACTCGCTTCGTTCAGCCAGCAGCAGTATATATAGAGATCCCGTAACGGACAAACATTCATTGCAATTTTCACACCATGTAAAGCTTAGTAAAACCCACAAGAGTTTCCTCTCTCCCGGTTGCTCCCAGCTCCAGCATCCTCTCCACAGGTAGGCTCTGACGTCGCGCCACCCCACTTCCTTTCGTGTGAATTTTATCAACCCAATAGGGTTGGCTGAGTAAGAGGGGCCAAAGCACATGTTCCGACCAGCCAATATCAGCTCCGAGAAGGTAAAAATGAAAATGAAAATGAATAACTTTTATTTATTTTCCTTGTTTAAAACACACACGAGAGTTTAAATAACACATAGAACAGTAAATAGATAGACAAGAAAAAATTTGACCTGACACAGCCTTGGTCCCTCCCCACCGAGCCCTGGAGCTGGTGAGAGGGACGCTGATTTTAAGTCAGGCCCAGGTACGCAATACACTAATAAACCCTAACTAACCTATAACTATAACTAAACCCTAACTAATCACAGTAAACAGAAGAAAAGAATAATAAGGAAGGTAAGAGCACAGTTATAAACGCAGTTACGAGCAGGTACGAGCCATACCAGAGACTTTCCTTTGTATTGCTGGCACTAGACGAGAACACAGCCGAATCTGTCTTACATCCAGTACGGTAGTAATAATCCAGTCGGCTAACTATTAAGGTGCAAGAGGAGGGACCTACACAGCTTTACACCGGTTACGAACGGTGAAACAGCAAAAAAAAACTGGTGCTTGTCGGCTGGAATCAAATCTCAGACCTTGAGAACAAGAGTCAAATCCAAGACCGCGTCGACCACCTGTTGCTGTGAAAATTGCTTCGTAGTGCAGACTCTAGTAACACAACTCGCTGGTATTGTTTGATTGTATTGACGGTAGTGATCTGACTTCCATTGCTGCTTGTTGATATTTCTAAGATTTAGATAATTTACTAAGGCCTAATTATTATTGTGGGAAGGAGCATTATCCTCTGATTGAACTAATCGTGAGATTATCTCGTAGAAACCTTTTCTTCTGTGTCCGCAAGACATAATAAATGATAAAACCTAATATTATTGGAAACATAGACATATGTACATACACACCTATCACCACGTTGTATCCTTACAATCGCGGTAAACAGAGTAATCGGTGTTATGCTGCAAGAATTACGGTAAATTACAGCACAACAAGAAACATCACGTTTAGCGAAGTAGGTAACAGGACAAGATAACTATCAAGCAGCAAGTAAGCACGAATACCCATTGCTGCATTACTCGGAGGACCACCGTGTCAAGGACTGGCGCTCTTTAGCACGGCATCTCATCTTATCCCTTAGTCGCCTTTTAGGACATCCACACGGAGAGATGCAGTGGGGTTATTATTTTTAAGTACCGGCTGCACAAGGTAAAGCATAAACAATCGAGCATAATCCTCCTTTCCGCAATTGAACCTCAGTCTAATTTCCAATAGCCTCACTGAATCTCTCCCCGTGCGTGTCATAAAAGGCGACTAAGGGATAAGGAGAAGTCGCCGCGCTAAAGGGCGAGAGGCTAGCCACCTCTCACTTTGGAACGGTCCTTCTACTGAGTCGTACAGCGGGTGGGTCTTCATACCTAACTTGCTGCGTGATAGTTATATTGTCCGAATACTTTGCTAAACGTGGTGGTCGGTGTTGTGCTGTAATTTACGAGAGTACCTGCAGCAAAACTCCGATTACTCTGCTTACCCTGATTGTCAGGACTGCCTGGCTGCCATGGCACCGTGTGGGGCCGGTACTTTAAAATAAAAGCCCCACTGTATCTCTCCCCGTATATGTCGTAAAAGGCGACTAAGGGATATGACTCCCTTTCTGTATTACTAGGTGGTAGGGTTTAACTCGCCCGGGTTGGTACCACCGCACTGAATGAAACGTCGGTCGAAACGGCTATGTAAATAGTTTGTGTTTTCCGTCCAGTGCAGTGTAGCCGGCACGACCGAAGGGAAACACTGACGTGGCACCTAGTTCATCCGGTGTTATGGGCTGACATAACGGATGTTGTAGGTGATGTAGCCAACCGTGTCAGTTTCCATAAAAAAAAATCGCTGGCTGGCACGTCAGCCAAAGAGATGACGACTGTTTGAGTAACCGTATCCCATAGCGGCGTGCTTGGAGACCAAAACGGAGTGAGAAAACCACCGGCCCGGTGGAACGACGACATCAAGTACATCGGCGGAAAAGCAGTCGTTCGTTGGAGGCGACTAATTTCCAGCTACCATCCGTGCATACTTATGCAGTTTGTCAGCTTCTTAAAACGCCTTTTCTTTTGAGTTCGTACTGTATCTTATGTTTATGATTAGCTATATGTATGTAGGTTTATATAAAAAGGTTGGCGATAACCATAAAATACACTTACAGCAGAAGAAGAAGTAAGTTTTTCCGGCTTTTATCTATCGAGACGTTTTTTCGCTTCAATGGAACCGTACATTCTGCCAACAGAGCAGTAGATTCGGTGCTACAAAAGTATGGAAACTTCTTAATTAAACATCGAAAGATGAATAGCTCGCCAAATGGTTGTTTTTTTTTATGAAAACAAGTATGGGTGGCTGTGTTGAGAGATCAGAGGTGCCCGAAACAGTCAAATCCACCACACCTCGCGAAATCACGATTAGCGAGAAACCATACCACCAGTTATGCGGACTATAGAAGCGCTGTCCAGGTTGACAATACGACGTTTGACGGACACCTCTATCTAATTGGAGTAACGGACAATCCACTGTGCAGAGCATGCCTGCAGGCGAACGAGACGCCCACCCACGTGCTGCTGGAGTGCGAGGAGTTGGCATACATTAGGGCGAAGGAGCTGGGAGGCCCGACTACACTTCGAGAAGCGTGCCAAGACCCAAAGAGAGTGTGCCGCCTCCTGGAAGAACTCGGCTGGTTGGAGTAAGGCCGTAGGACGCGCAAAAGGCCTGCATTGGAGCGGGCTTAAGCGCGGAGAACGAGTCCGGACAACAACAACGACGTTTGCAGATGGTAAGGGAAATGTAGAATCGCTTCAGGCAAAATTTCAGTGAAATATTTTATATTGTTTAGCTTAATTTTGTATTCATTTTATATCAAATAAAATTATCTTACAAAGTGGACCGATTTGCATGCGGGTGTTTTAAAAGCTTGAAATAAAAGTTAAATTACAAATTTGAAAAACCCCGGACCCTTCAAAGGTCACAAATAATTTCCGTTTACTTACTTAAAGGAGTGGGGGGGCCGCTAAGTAAATGAAATATAAAAACTCAGAGCTGCGCGGGTATTTACTTAGCGGTCCTCCGACTCCTTTAAGTAAACGGAAATTATTTTTGACTTTGAATCTATCTATCTAACCCTACAGATTGCTTCGTAGCAAGAAAATCGAGATGAAATCAGAACACTAAGTAGCCTAGGGAGCATCCTCCTTACAATCTGATCTCGCCTGGATTATCTGTCTGTCCTCACTCGCTCGGGATCAGCGCTGCGTCGGATATCGATCCACTTGCTCCGTTCTCCTTTCCATTTAACGCTGTTTTTGCACTCGCACTGTGCGAGCGCTCGCATAGTTTCTTAATGATTTCACCGATCAACCGCAACACTAGAATGTGTGATAGATAGATAGATAGATGATAGATAGATAGATAGATAGATAGATAGATAGATAGATAGATAGATAGAAAATGCTTTATTGCTCCAGTAAACATTAAACAGTAACAAGTAGTTCACCCGGTGTTATGGGCTGACATCACGGATGTTGTAGGTGATGTAGCCAACCGTGTCAGTTTCCATAAAAAAAAAAGCCTCAGTTGCACTCCGGGAGTGCCGGCAGAAGTGAAAACTTTTTGTATTTCCGAAAATAATTCTTAGGTGGTCAAAAACAAAACTAAACACCCTAAAAAAATTTAAACACCGTAACATTGCTTAAAAAATAAAATAAAAGAAAAAAAAAACAAAAAAAATTTTGAGGGATTCGAACCCATGTTAAAAAAATACAAATCCTACACTCTTACCTGGTTCCAACTAATAAGTTTTTCTTATGTGTATTTTGAAACTGACACGGTTGGCTACATCACCTACTACATTCGTGATGTCAACTCATAGTACCTTGGTGAAATAGGTGCCGTGTATGTGCTTCCCTTCGGTCGTGTCGGCTACACTGAACTGGACGGAAAACACGAACTATTTACACAGCCGTTTCAACCGATCTTTAATTCAGTGCATGCGTTAACCCGGTAGTAAAGTACTTAAGAAGAGATTTTTATGAACTCACACAGATATTTATATGAACTTATAACTTTAAATATAAAAGAATAGAGGTGTCGTGGGACACCCGTTTAGAACAAAGTTGCTTTCGCTATATATATAAGCCTTAAATAATTAAATAAATAATAAGGCACAATTAAATAAATTAACGACGTTTGAGAGTAATCAAATAAAAAAAATCAATGACGTCTATACTGCATATACATAGACATATGCTTGTAAACACACAAAAGGAAAAGTGTCGTGACGGTCGAACTGTTACACTTTTTTCGGCCTGTCATTCGCCTAAATTTCTGGAGTGTAACCACAGATTACTTAATAGTTACTTCGTAACAGATAAATCACTCCATAGAAAATGTTCCATACCTTCGGCTTTAATAGCCTACTGCTTCACGTCGCCAATCGCTGCGTGCGAAAATGTACCTAAACGATCGAGTGTGTTTCGCGCGACTGACGAATTTTTACTGAATTAGACCGCCCGGCGGCCCGTCGGGCGGTAGGTAGTTACCGCGCGCAAGTACATAGAGTGCGTGAGGCGTGAGGCCTGGTGTAACGTCAGATAAGGAACTTCGTGCCAATAAAAAACTGTTATATTGGGGCCTTTGCGCTTTCCTAAATCGTACCTACATTGTTCCACACAACGCTACTTTATAATTTGTCGAATTTGTAAAATCCGAAATAAATTTACATTTAGAGAGAGAGAGAGAGAGAGAGAGAGAGAGAGAGAGAGAGAGAGAGAGAGAGAGAGAGAGAGAGAGAGAGAGAGAGAGAGAGAGAGAGAGAGAGAGAGAGAGAGAGAGAGAGAGAGAGAGAGAGAGAGAGAGAGAGAGAGAGCACTGCATCTATGTGAAACTTATTTTTCCTATGGTCACGTATCTCGGGGGTAGGTGGAAAGGGGAAGCGTCGGTGGAGAGAAAAACTGCAGGCAGTAATGACGACACGCGCACGGAACGACTAGAAAGTTTCTGGAACGTTTTTCAAATGATTGGTTGTGGATTGAAGTTGTGACAATTGAAGAGAGTGGTGTTGTTAGCAGTGTCACAGATTACCTAATAGTTACTTCGTAGCAGATAGATCACTCAATAGAAAAAGTTCCATACCATCGGCTTTAATAGCCTAATGTTTAACGTCGCCAATCGCTGCGTGCGAAAATAGACCTAAACGATCGAGTGTAAAGTGCATTATTGCTTTGCAGCCGCGCGCATTAGCGTGGGCGAGCGTGTAGGTATGTTTCTCGCGGCTGTTGAATTTCTACTGAATTAAACCGCCGGCGTGCACCGGGCGGTAGGTAGTTAGCACGCGCAAGTACATAGAGTGCGTGAGGCCTGGCAGTGTGCACAAGAGTTTTTTTTTATGGAAACTGACACGGTTGGTTATATCACCTACAACATCGGTTATGTCAGCCCATAACACGGGTGAACTAGGTGGCATGTCAGTGCTTCCCTTAATTTCATGTCGGCTACACTGAACCGGAGGGCAAACATGAACTGTTTAAATAGCCGTTTCGACCGACGACGTTTCATTCAGTGCGGTGGTAACAACCCGGGCGGGATAAACCCTACCACCTAGTAAGGTTAGAATTGAAGGGACCTATAGTTTTACGTGGAACCCGAACCACGGTCAGCCACCAACAACGGTCGAGCGGTCACCATTCCAAGTACTGACCGCACCACTGAGCTACCGAGGTTGACATTATAGTGATATTATAGTATATTATACGAGTAGTGATTATAGTTATAGTGATTCGGCCGGAGTCTCAGGCCGTTCTCGGAGCTCCATGGTCCTGGAAGCTGACTTTGAATCTGGAGATCTCGTTCGTGCGGTGATTGAGCTAAGACCTTTCTCTCTGCTGCTTACTCCTCGTCTCTGCGGAAAACACCCGTTATTACCTTATTATTACACACTTTTACACTTTTCTGTTAGCCCGATTTACTGCATAATTTAATTTCTTCCAGTCTACCTTGTACATAACAAAGCATTCCCATACTACTACCTGTGTTTAGCTTCGCCGGATTGAACTTACAATTCAGTTAAATGAAGGTATTCTAAATAAAAAAAAAAAATTACTGTTTCAAATTCAGATTTCCGATTTTAACCACTAATGGGCCACCAGTAATTTTTTCTAGCTGCAGTAAAAGTGCTACCTTTATCTACAAATTACGAATGTGATATAGTAACATTATGATCAAATTTTGCTACGCTATAAATAAACAATTGTACAAAAGGCATACCGTACTTATCGTCCAAGTAGCATACAGCTGGGACAATATTAGGAGCCCAATCCACTGGCAGACAAAATGGTTAATCAAATAAAAAAAAAAATATTTGATGCTCTTAAAATCATTGTACCCATAAAGTTAAAGTAATTTTCTGCCGAGAGATAGAGAGAAAATCTAGTACGATATTTAAAACACAATGCCATGTTACAATGTGCTACACCCATGTCGTCAGTCTCTTAAGGTTTGCATGCTGGTTAGTTTGTTTTACTTCCAGAAGTGCATAATAAGTACAGCAGCAAAATTTATTTATTTAAAAAAAAGTAAAAATAATATTGAAAAATGTATTTTTTATATTACAGCGTGATGGCCCAGCTGTGTTTTAACCTGTTTACTTCCAAGATTATAATAACGCTTTTTAACCACCCTAACTTCCAGGTGTTATCGGCGCGCCGCGGCTCGACCTTGACCCCGAGCGTCGACCTTGACATAAGCTCAAATATTTCGTAAAATAATGAAGCTAGATCAATCCATCCTTTAGGCATTGAACGCCTTATGGGCTATGAAATTACCTACAAATGTGAAACATGTGAGAACAGAGTTTACTTGTTTAGAAGTGCAAACCATTTGAAAAAATAAATAAATACAAAATTTACTCGAAAAATAATCACTATTCGCCTATGCTATTCTAGAGTACAAATATTTCCAAATCGAGTTTTTGGACAAGTGCTCTACGATTTCGATTCTCTATTTTGCCTGTTAGTGAATGGTGCTCCTAGTCGGGAAGTGTGTTCTCCCATCTTCCCCTTGGCCGTCACTTGACACTAATGACGTCACGCGGGATGCTCGTCCAGGTTTACTCTTCTCTCCGCAATGGCCATTCCATAGACCACTGGTTTACTGGATATGTTTGAGTGATATCAAGTGAGGTGAAGTGGAGTGGAGTGGCAAGAAGTTAAATTTGAGTGAAGTATGTATTTATATTTTTTATGGAACCTGACACGGTTTGCTACATCACCTACAACATCCGTGATGTCAACGCATAATACCGGGTGAACTAGGTGACATGTCAGTGCTTCCCTTCATTTCAATTGACGCAGTCAATCATTCATGTAAGCGTCCACTACATCCATTATTCCGTCTACATGGAATAATCTTAGTTGAAGTAAAAAATGGGCAGTGAAGTGAGTTAGAGTGAAGTGAAGTAATATGAAATGAGCTGAAGTGATTTGTAGTAAGTTGAAGTGAAGTAGATAGCCTTACGTTTCTTAGGAATCCGAACCAAGGCCAGCTTCATCGGTCGGATGGTCACCCTTCCAAAAATCGACATCTTTTTATAAATTTTATTATATTACATTACATTGGTCGGCACACCATACATTAGTTCGAGGAGTAGATGCTCTTTCTTTTACTTTTCAGTTATTTGGCGGCTGTAACACTCCCGTACCTGGAAAGTGCTAGGCAATAATTCCAAAGTGCTATAGCCTAGATTAATGAACGGAGAATTTGAACACAGAATAGCCTCATTAAACGCGCAACTTTACTTGTTTTTCTCAACTCGTTACAACAGCCTAGAGATCGATGAATCCAGTCGACTTTGAGTTCTGTTCGATTTCGGCGCCTTATACCTTAATCGAAGTATTTTCGTTAACTCTAGCCACTGATCTGATTTTCTTCTTCTTCGATTCAGAACATACTTCTTCTTTTACAAAAGCGTAGGTACACTTTTAAATTATTTGAGGGCATAAACTAGCAAACTTTTGACATTGGAAATGTCTTTTCGATCGCTTCAGTATAGGCCCCGATTTCAGAAAAAGTGCGAATTAGCCCTGGTGTCGTGAGTTTTAAGGTTACGTGAATATTGTTGGTCAAAAGACGCGTATCGACGATAGCTAGAAGATTGTGAAAAAAAATATTTAAATTTTTTTTAAGTTTTTGAGAAAATCGCAAAAAACCGCTTAAAATAGCCGTTTTTAGGGGGTTTAAAAAGGGCACTTTTAAACATATTTCTAAATATATATTTTGAACTTTTATACTTTTATATTGTAGACTGACTAAATATCTGGGGGTGTTTTTTGAATTGTTTAAAATAAGTGAAAATTTTGGGAGTTATGATTTTTTTTAATTTTCCATGACGCGAGTTTAGTGTCGTCTTTATCTTGCAGTGTGAGTAGTTAAAATGGTTTTCGTGTATGCATACACTTGAAAATTGAGAATTTTAATTTAATGTTTTTTTTTTTTATTTTTGTTTTTTTTTTAATTCTCATATTTCAGTATGAAAAAGAAAGTAAATTATAATCAAATTTTTAAATGTGGATATATATTCTTTTTGAACACCAATTTATACAATGCCGTGAGGCATTCTATTCTAACTAACCTTTGGGATGTGGGAGAAGTATATTATGTACAAGAATAGTTTGTGGCAATGTTTTAAGTAATGAATTCAGATAAACTACAAACTAATCTGTACTTTTTCTCTATCTTCTTCTTCTACTTTTTATAAAAGGGAACGTCTGTCTGTTTGTATGTATGTATATATGTTTGAGGTAAACTCCGGAACCACTGAACAGATTTTGATGTGATTTGCACCAGTGAAAAGATAGTTCTTGAAGCACACTATAGGCTATAAGTACCATCACGCGAAATAGCCTTAGGACTGAGCAGTATCAAAGAAAGTATAGAAAAGTATAGTATGAAGTTCATACTATGAACGGAATTTAGTGTCGAATGGTTGTTGGTTTGGTAGAAGCGATGTTAGATATATATCCTATAAATATTTAGATACAATTTTGGGAAGAAGATATATTGCATCCTAGGGACTACCTTTTAACGAAAAAAAAAATGAAGGGGGTGAAATAGGGAATGCAATTATGTTAGGGATGTGAAGGGGGAAGGTTTAAGGAGGATGGGTGAAGGGGGAGGGGCGATGATGGAGGGGTGGGGATGGAGGGGAGGGACGATAAAGGCGGAGGCCGGAGAGGTGTGGGTTGGGGAGGGGCCAGGGGGGGCGAGGGAGGTATAAAAGGGGAGGGAGGGAGGACGGTGGGAGGGGCGGGAAGGGAGGGGAGGGAGGTAGGGAGATGGAGCAGGTGGAAGGGATTTAGGGAAGGGGAGGTGTGTAAGATGGGTGGGAGATGAGGGAGGGGGTGTTGAGAAGTGGGGCGACGAACGAGGGGCAGGGGTGAGGGAGGGAGGGGGAAGCGGCGGGGTATAGATGGTTGAACGAGGACTGAGATAGGCAGGGATAGAAGTGTCGGAGGGAGGGAGAGCTAGAGGGAGAAGGGAGTGGTGAATTGGAGGAGAGGGGAGATAGGAAGGGAGGAGCGAGTGAGGCGAGGGAGGAGGGGGGAGGGGAAAGAGTGAGAGGTAGGAAGGAGGTGGGTGGGGAAGATGAAAGGAGCGAGGGGGGACGGAGGGAGTGCGGATGGGGGAAAGAGGGGGAGTAAGAGGGAGCAAGGGAGAAGGGAGAAGGGAAGAAGGAAATTAGGGAGAGAGGTAGGCAGATAACGAGGTTAAAGAGAAGGGCTAAGAGGGGGATGGAGAAGAGCAAGGGGCGGGAGGGGAACGGAGGGGAAGCGGAGAGGAGTAGAAGTTATTATATAGTGAGCAGGTGCGCGCTGTTAGAATCTGGAGTGTGTTCGCTCTTTGAGTTCGTCGCTTCAGCCACACCAGGATATTTTCACGCCCACAGTCAGCGACTCCCTATATGCTTATATTTGAATACGTCCTAAAAGTCATTTTCAATGTATCCGAAGATCATGTAATGCATGAGATCTGTGAATTTTTGAAACAAAATGAAGCTATCAATTGCTGTCAGTTTTTTTTATGAATTAAGAAATTAAGATTCTGTCATATTTTTACTCGTTCTCAGGACTTTGGGAGATCATAACCTTACATATAATAATAAAGGAACATACCTTTTCATGGTATTATCTTAATCAAATATAATTTTTTCTAGAACAAAGATACATCGTAAAATTCAATAAATTTTATTTCGTGCTAATAAAATCATGTACAAAAAAGTTAACAGGGTTTAAAGCTGGGATTTTGGTAATTTTCAAAAATAAAGAAAAAATATCGTATCTCGATACCACGTGACATCTGACAAAAGGTATCATGGGTCAAAACGTTGCAAATGACCCCACTTACCTACAAAAAAATTGGTCGGTCGATGTGCCGAACATTCTGAAAATGCGTATTAAAGAAATTATGTACTATTCGTTTGTAGTTATCATATTGATTTACAGGTTAATAAATTGCCACAAACTATTATTGTTCGCCTGCATATACTTCTCCCACATACAAAAGTTCATTTAGATTATAATGTCTCCCGGCATTAAGCTTATTAACAGCATTATTAATAGCATTAACAAATTAGGCACAATAGGAATTGTGCCTAATTTGTCAACATTTGCGTTCGATAAAGAAAACAGCCGAGTGTTCACGAAAGGAGCCGCCTTGTTTTTCGGGTGTCGTATTCAGCAGCCCGACCGTGGTAATTTTACTCGATCGACGAGTTCGAGCAAAATGAACGAGTAGGCATAATTGGTACCGTCGTAGCTGTCAAATGTACAAGTGAGTGAGTGCACGAAACGGTCACGTGGTCTACTCGAACTCGAACGTCGATCTACCACATTTTGACAGTTATTGGTACCGTCGTACGAAATGTGAGCTCGAACTTCGAGTCATTTTGACGTATACGCTCACCCAAACACTCGATTGATATTGATCAACTTTTGCGATAGTTTAGTAAATCTCAAAGTTGGTTATATGTTAAATTAACGATTCCTTTCATTGAATTTAGTGGAAAGGTATTTAAATATGTATTATTTTATTTATAAGTTGTTCATTCCTTTATTTTATTTAAGTATTTACTCAAATAATATAGATAAAAAATACCTACTACATCAAGCAGCAAGTAAGGCATGAAGACCCACCTCCTGCATGACTCGGTGGAAGGACCGTGACAATGTGACAGGTGGCTAGCCTGTCGCCCTTTAGCACGGCATCGTGTTCTTATCCCTTAGCCGCCTTTTATGACATGCACGGGGAGAGATGCAGTGGGGCTATTCTTATTAATACCGACCGGCCCACACGCACGGTACCGTAGTTAGTGCGTAATAAAGTCTTGTGTTCTAAGTACACGTCTCATATCAATTTGTCAGTACCTACCTAAGTATGTACCTACCTATGTAACTAATTTGTAGGTGACCGGTAGTGGAGCTATAATGTATAACCAAATATGGTAATAATAGGTAGGTACATACAGGAGTTATTTATTTTTAGATAGTTAGGTATCTGCAGCAATGTATTACCCGTCGGAATATCTATATAGGCATTATAGGCTAGGCACCTCGCCTCGAATAAATGCGCTTCCCCCGCACTTCATCGCGGTCTCGCCTCGTTAGTACCGTTATCGGGGTATTTTTGTGGCTAGGTAATATGGCTGGAGGAAGGGCGGAGGGTTGAGGGGAAGAGATTCAAAATGAATGTCGTCATCACATCACTCACACAGCTGGCTGACCGACAACCAACATCGTGTGTGTTGCCACGATGTAATTTTTACTAATACTAAATAGCTACTCTTAAATATCGGGGTGTTCAATTTATACTCGTTTTTCAACTTAGTCAATACTCTTTTTCTCTTTTAATTAACATAAAGATTCTGAAAAATACGTATACATACATACCATATTGACCGTTTGATACCTAGCAAAATGAGCGCTTTGCATTCTAGGTAGCATAATACATTTAGTAAAAAAATTGTAATAGTGGCAAGACTGGTAGATCGACACTCGATCGAGAATTCGTCACTTGGTCGACACTCGCATACGTACTCACCTGCACGCCGGTACCAAAATAATTTGCCTCGTGCGACCGATCGAGTCGAGCGCAGCTCGAACTCGTCGTGCGAGTAAAATTAGCACGGTAGGGGTCCTGGTTAGGTTGTGTTAACAAACAAAGCAATAGCGGTGACGGGAACAAACCAAATTTAAAACACTTTGCCGGCTGTTCATTCGGCATTCTATAGATTGCCTAGGTAAAGTATGAAATAAATGATATTTTATACATTGCCTAAACGTTTAAACCATTATCCGGTATTATATAGAATACCGGATTATACAGATTGCCGATAACATACTTATACATCAACACTAATAATAAATCTGTAAGGGATGGTCATGGAGTAAGTCACTTTGTTTTATGAGATACTGAGTTTGTAGGTAGACTAGTCTATAATATGTATTATACTAAAACTAAATTGACAAAATTTTTAGAAATCTTTTCTATATGTATATATGTTCCTCCATAACTATTAAACCGATCATCCGAATTCAATGAAACTTAATATAAGGACTTTTACCTATACGGGCCACAGGATAGGCTAAATAAAATAATTCAGTTCCGGTTACGCTAAGACTTGGCTCTCATACAAACCGAATTGTTCCGAAATAAAGTTGCGGTAGTAGGCTTACTTATTTTCTTCTTTTAATACGAATTTCACGCGAGCGAAGCCGATGGCAAAAGCTATACTTAATATACATACTCACCTTCGTGTTATAGCTATATTGTAACTACGAGGGTAGCCAATGTCTTAATTAGAAGGAACCATATAAATGTGCGTCGAATAGATTTCTAGATCTACACCGTGGATAGTTAGAAGACAATTAAGCTCAGATTACTGAAGTCCCGCTCACTCTTATTAGCAAGACTTCCTTTATTACTGTTCCCTTTAATAGCCTTAGTTAACCGTTCTCTCTATAGGGCTTGTGATAGAGCTTGTGTCTCGGAGGAATTGAAAAGAAAGAAAAATGTTAGCGTGATAGCAGGCCTCTCGCACTCTATGTACTTGCGCGCGCCAACTACCTACCGCCTAGCGGGCCGCGCCGGAGCTGCGGCGGTCTAATTCAGTGGAAATTCGTCAGCCGCGCGAAGCATACCTACATGCTCGCCCACGCAACTGCAAAGCAATAATCACTTTACACTCGATCGTTTAGGTACATTTTCGCACGCAGCGATTGGTGACGTGAAGCAGTAGGCTATTAAAGGCGAAGGTATGGAACTTTTTCTATGGAGTGATTCATCTGTTACGAAGTAACTATTAAGTAATCTGTGGTGATACGCGGAGAAGTGGTGATAAATTGGTGATTCACTCAAGTACGGCATAATCGTTAGCTCGATAGTGCGATGAATCGACGTGCGGTCGAGAAATTAAGTACATAAATGTGACCGTTGTTGGACGGATCATATTCGCGGATCACGGAGACATTTTAAAATTTAAAAAAAATCTCGTGGCACCCCTTGGAATCGAATCTCTGACATCTCACAGGAGTTCGCGACAGCGCTTAGATATACCAAAAATGTGTTTAGCATTAAAAATGCTTATTCGATCGCTTCAGTTAGGTACCCGTGTTCACCAAACAGGAGCCTAGCGTACTCAAATTATTCAGATGGTATGGTTATGAAGAATGATATGGTATAAAAAATGCGTTATTGAAAGGGCTACAATACTACAAATTTTCGAATGATCAAAGAAACTCAAATTTCTCAAAAATGAAAAAAGTTATGAAATTTTTGACAAAAACTACTCTGGAGTATTAAACTATCTATCGTTTGAGAGCCTATAATTTATAAAAATAGTGAATATTTAATGGTACTTTTGTGGTCCCTTAAGAAGGTACTTTTTACAATAAAAAAAATTAAAGTCAGATTAAAATTGCGTACGATTTCATAAAAGGGTATGATTACGTCAGCTGGCAAGAACAGTGCTAAATTTTTTTGAAAAAATGAACGAAATAAACAGACTTGTTCAAAATATCGCGCTTCGGCCTTATATTTAAAAAACTTAATGAAATATGTACAGCCATTTTAAATGCGCCAGAAGGTCATGGAAGCATGAGATCTGTGGATTTATTTCTTTTTGCAAAACATTTAGATTTTTGGCACTATTTAAGAGTAGCTCTTTGTAAATATAGACAGATATAACAAATGATGACGACATTTAAGTATTGAAATTGTTCTTCTAAGTGATAAGGACAAGATGCCGTTTCTAAACAGCGACAGGCTAGCCACATCTCTCATCTTGGCGCGGTCCTTCCACCGAGTCACGCAGCAGGTGGGTCCTCGTGCCTTACTTGCTGCGTGATAGCTGGTCCTAACACTTAGCTAAACGTGATGGTCGGTGTAGTGCTGTAATTTAACTGAGTTCTTGCGGCACAACACGGATTACTCTGCTTAGCCCGATTGTCGGGATACAGCGTGTGGTATGTAGTTATTAGATATCGTTCCGCCAAGCGACGCCACGGGAACGGCTAGTAATGTACATAATATAATATAAAAATAAGGTAAAAGACAAGACAAAAGTCAAGGCTAATGAAACAATATTTACAGCGCAAGACATAAACAATTTTCACAAGACATCACCATCGGAAGACGAGTAAAATCGCGCACAACATCTCGCAGGGAATCCTGTTGTGGAAATAAATTATACGTTTGCGCCTGACAGATAAGGGATTTGGCTCCAGTTTACATCGAGCACTTTATCACTCGTTTTTGCAGAGGGTTTTTCTTATCCGAGCTGTTTTCGGTAAATCTGTGGACGTTTTATATCTTGAGAGCTCTTGGAGAAGACCACTCAGTCGCGTGTGGAAACGTAGCTATAGAAGTTTTTTTTTTTAGTTTGGCTTAGACCTCGGCCGTATACGGAGTCTTGGAGCTGTCTTTTGGGCTGAGGAAGCGTTATATTGCTTGTTATGTGTTTTGTATTTATTTATGTGTATGAAATCTCACGGTTGGTAATTTTTTTTATGTAATTCGGAATGGGTCGCTGAGTCAGAGGGGCCGAAGCACACGCTCCGAACAGCCAATATCACCTCCGAGAAAGTAGGCGTTATACCGGATACTTCCCTTTGGATTACTGGCTATAATGGACTAGAGGAGAACACAACCGAGGCTGCTATGCGGCCATCTTGCATCCAGTACGGTAGCACCAACCCAGTCGGCCATAATTTGAGCCTACCACCAAGTAAGGGACAAGGGAACGCTTTGGCTTACCATTGTTAGAATTCGCTGTCAATTTGGCCGACGCTTCGGACTGGCGTGTACAGTCCAACACCAGGGCGAGTGCCTGGCTGCGGTTGGGCCCGCGGTTGTCAGAACACTGCCAGTCAAACGCGAGCAGCTGCGAAGATTGTAGTTACAGCTGTTTGTTATCTGAACCATGGTAAGCCAAATACTAATAATATTAAAAGCCATGGTAGACTAAAATTATTTAATAGATCGAGATGACAACTGAACTAGTTGGAAAACTAAAGCAATATTCAGTCATTAAACTATTTTAATTTCACACCAAAGCATCAAAAGTTTTGGAATTTCAATTTGAAAACCCTTTAAAACGATTTCCTGGTAGTCCCCTACACACCTTTCTACCTCGGAACAATTTGTACATAAAGTTCTGGAAAGTCTGAACTGGGCAAACCACTACCGACCAACCCTTTGGGGCAATATCACGATAGGTACCTATCGAACATGGAAATAAATTTATCCTATTACTTTAAGTGAGTTAAACTTGTCCTTACCTTTTGTAATATATAATCGGTTTCTCGGAAACGGCTCTAACGATTCGGATGAAATGTTGTATTTGGATAATGTTATTTTTTTCAAATTTATTTACATAAGTTGTTGTTCGAACTCGTTGTCCGCACTTAAGCCCACCCCATTGTGGGGCCTTTTGCGCGTCCTACGGCCTTACTCCAACCAGCCGAGTTCTTCCAGTAGGCGGCACACTCTCTCTGGATCTTGCCACGCCTCTCGAAGTGTAGTCGGGTCTCCCAGCCCCTTCGCCCTTAGGTCTGCCACCTCCTCGCACTCCAGCAGCACGTGGGTGGGTGTCTCGTCCGCCTGCAGGCATGCTCTGCACAGTGGACTGTCCGTTACTCCAATTACATAGAGGTGTCTGTTAAGTGTACAGTGACCAGTAAGCATACCTATCACTAAACGTAGTTCTGCTCTATGGACACTAAGCAGGGTCTTGGTGAGACGGGGGTCTGGCTTCGCCATCACCTGTCTCGCCTGGATTTACATAGGATCGACGTATTTGTATTTATAGCAACACAAAATTCAGAGGATCAAGATTTTAGATTTGAAAAAAAATTCAAAGATCAACGTTGTTTATTTGAGCCCCAGAATCAACATTATAATTTTTTTTTTTGCGTGCGTGCAAAGCGTGGCATGTGGCACCGTTTCACTTACGAGTAGGTGACTTACGATGCCGATGGACATTCTGTGATGCACGGGGATTGCGAATGCCATGCCGGCCTGACAGGAGCCTTTTCACGCCCCTTTTGAAAAACCCGTTCATCCATCATGGCACACATCCTCCACATGGAGGAGATGGATGTGCGTTCCACATTTTCCCGGTTCTGTGAATGAAAGACCTACAGAACCGGTTGGTGCGCATCCTCAGTAGGTAATTGTATAGGGTGCATCCCCTGCCCAGTACGCGTAGTGCGGAGGTGGAATGGGGACGACGAAATCGCATTGAACAGCTCCTCCGAACACTCCCCGTGAAATAGACGATAGAACACACTTATAATATTGCGAGGCATTGTTGTATCACCGTGTATACAGTATATTTGCCCATCTACATCTACATCCTCTGTACCGTGTGGGGTCGGTACTTCAAAAGAATAGCCCCACTGCATCTCTCCCCGTCGCATGTCGTAACAGTCGACTAAGGGATAAGGAAATTCGTCAGCCTCAGTAGCTCAGTGGTGCGGTCAGTCGACTGTTGTTAAGCAACGCTGAGCGCGGTCAGTACTTAGATGGGTGACCGCTCGACCGTTGGAGGCAGACCGTGGTTCGGACTACACGTTGAACCGTAGGTCCGTTCCCTTCTTATCTTACTAGGTGGTAGGGCTTATACCGGCCGGGTTGATACCACCGCACTGGACAAAAAGTCGCTCGAAACGGCTATGTAAATAGTTCGTGTTTTCCGTCCAGTTCAGTGTAGCCGACATGAAATGAAGGGAAGCACTGACATGGCACATAGTTCACCCGGTGTTATGGGCTCACATCACAGATGTTGTAGGTGATGTAGCCAACCGAGTCAGTTTCAATAAAAAAAAATCTAAACCTGTTGCGACCACGCTCCCTTTTATGAGAGGGAACACATTCGAATCCCAAGTGTTCATGCGTGGTGTAAAATTTTCAGAAAGTTGCAAATGTATTTGAATTCGTTACTTGTTTAATATTCAACTTTTCTCGTTATCAGCCTAGCGAGGGCCGATACAGAAGCAATCAAATTTTATGCCCGGGAATATAACTTTCGGTGTACAATTTCGCGTGTTTTGCCTTGGAATATTTCGAAAATATCTAATGACTAATGATTTTGGATTTTAGCTGCCGGTGTGAAATAATTTGAAAATAGACTTCGTGACTTAAACTCAGCGTCTTAGGTTCGAATTCAGACGGTATGCACACGGTAAGTACTTCATAAGGATAGGCCCCACTGCATGGATCCATCTAGTGGACGTTTGATGACTCCCAGGTTTTAAAGTATCGGGCAACATACTTGCCGATGGACGAATGATAGCGGTGCGACAGAGGAATTATTTTGAGAAAAGAGGGCAACACTTTAAAGTATTACTAAAATAGTTATGCATTAAAAAAAAAACTACAATTTGTAAACATTTACTGCGGTCCAATTTCGCAGGATTATCCTCTGATTCCGCTTACCTACCGTAACCTATACCGGCCTATATCGACCCAAAAACTGACATGGCACCTAGTTTACCAAGGTGTTGTGGGCCGACATCACGGATGCAGTAGGTGATGTAGTCAACCGTGTCAGATTCCATAAAAAAAACACTGACAATGAGACGATAATCCACGTAAAAGTTGATAAATCAGTACCTAGAACGATAAAAAAATCAGTACCTATGCGGTGTTGTTCGACAGTTTGGCCAAACTGCACCACACATTATTCAAACACAACAGTAACTGTTTTCACTCCGACACTGGTTTGAGCGAATGTTTTTCGGCTAAATAAAAATAATAGAGCTTACCGGGAATATCCGGTTTTATGAGAGCCTCTCACGTGTGGATTTCGACTTTCCTGTTTGTTCACGACAGAAATATTCACAACGCGCGAAGGGAAAGTCTAAATGGTTCCTCGAATTTCATAACACGTACCTACCTACGTGTTAAATAAATTCGTGAATATTGTTGTTGTGTATCGAGAATTCTTAAGGTAGTAAAAACTCTTCAAATTTATCGTAATTAGTTTTATACGAAAAAGAGCCGGCAAAAAACATTGCAGGGTTGTATAATAATATGAATATTATTACAAGTATTTTAGTGACTAATCAATCACATAAGGTAATGTACACTGCTTACAGTTTATCGAAAATACAGTTTGAACAGAGTTGGTAGGTTTGCGTCTGCGAGACGGATTTTTCTAGTGCAGAGAGGCTCTGCTTAAAAATTCGGATGTTTATTATAAGATTAAATAAATAAAAATTTTAATAAATAAAACAGCTATTATGGAAGGTTGATACACACTCAGATCAAATCTATATAAAATTTTTGCTTGATATTTTAGTCAGAAAGTACTTTTATTTAATTTAAAACAAATTAAAATACATTTGAAATATTATAATTAAAATAAAATAAAATAAATATTTTAGTTAAATTTCTGACACACGCAAAAATAAAATCACGCCGGGTTCCTATTGAAGTAGACAGTGACAACGGATTTCTGTGTAGGTGCCACGAGATTCTGGCGCCTTTTAGATACGATGCTTTCAAACATGCTCGTTGCCTTCGGGTTGGCAGCACATATCCGATCTGGTCTATACGTTGATCTAGCTAGCGCGCCCCTTTCGCCCGTGTTCTTTCAGTAGTCTCTTTTCGTTCTTTATTCAGGCTAGGTTAGGTTAGGTTACGTTACGTTACGTTACGTTACGTTACGTTACGTTACGTTACGTTACGTTACGTTACGTTACGTTACTTTACGTTACGAGTTACGTTACGTTACGTTACGAGTTACGTTACGTTACGAGTTACGTTACGTTACGTTACGTTACGAGTTACGTTACGTTACGTTACGTCAAAATACCGGTGAACCATTCCGACCCTTCCGTTCATGTTATTTTTACTTACCCTAGTCTCCTCTGGTTAATCCTCACAACAAGATATATTCCCTCTGTACCTACTTATTCCATTATTTTTCTTATCGTTCAATCTCTTTTTCACGTCCAAGTATCTAAAATACTATTGTATACTTGGTTAGGTAGGTGAGTATGTATAGGTTTCACTTCAGTGCGGCTCTGTCTTCGATTGCTGAATCTAGGCACGTGCCGGCGGCGGCACATTTCTTACGGACTAACCAATCAATCATACGGACGCGATGATCATACTTTTTAGGTTTCCGTATCCCGTACGGAAGCCTATTCTAGCTATATCTATTACTAAGCCTACGCCGTTCGTCTGTTCGTCTGTCCGTTCGTCTATCCGAGGGCTGTATCTCTTGAACCGTAATAGGTAATCCGTTGACATTTTTACATAATATGTGTTATTTATTATGGTTGATATAACAACAAATAATAATAAATAGAAAAAGTAAAAAATTAAGGGAAGTTCCCATACAAGAAAAGTGTTTCTTTTTTCAATGTTTTTTTTTTTGGTGCGGAAACCTCGTAGCGCGATTCCGACTCGCACTTGGCCGGTTTTTTAGGGTTAAGCACGTTTCAGGGTTACGTACATAGTACAATAGGGAAAAACAAATTAATTGGTGTTGTGCTGCTAGGGTAAATTACAGCACAACACTGACCGCCACGTTTAGCAAAATATCATAACTGGAGAAATATCAAGCAGCAAGTAAGGCACGAAGACAGTTACATACCTACTGCATGACTGTGGAAGGACCATGCCAAGGTGGGATGAGGCTGACCTGTTGCCCTTTAGCATAGCAGTTTCGGGTTTCATACGGAAATCATACTGATGGTAGCTTAGTGGTTAGCGCCAGTGTCTTATAGGTTCCGAAGCCCAAAAATATTATTTAAAAGTTTCCAGGAAATTCGTATCCGTCATTCAGGCGAATAAATAATTAAATTCAAGCATTATCCGTAATCCGGTAATCCGGTAAATTTATTGTTATCCGATAGGACGCAAGACGGTAAATTGTGAATACAGTTTGTTTATAGATATTTACGTCCTGGTCAAAGCAACGAGGACTTGACGCGAGCCGAAAAGTCTAGTGCGCTGTAAGAGGTGTACCGTGTGGGGCCGGTACTTTAAAAGAATAGCCCCACTTCATCTCTCCCCGTGCATGTCGTAAAAGGCGACTAAAGGATAAGGAAAAGATGCCGTGCCAAAGGGCGACAGGATCGCCACATGGCACGGTACTTCCAATGTCGTAAAAGGCGACTAAGGGGTAGGGTTTAACCCGCCCGGGTTGGTACCACCGCACTGAATGAAGGGTCGTTCGGAACGGCTATGTAAATAATTGTGTTTTCCGCCCAGTTCAGTGTAGCCGGCACGACCTAAGGGAGGCACTGACGTGGCAACAAGTTCACCCGGTGTTATGGGCTGATATCACGGATGTTGTAGGTGATGTAGCCAACCTTGTCAGTTTAAACAAAAAAAAAATATGTCAAGATAGGTCAATCGGTGGTCTCGTGCTCGGTCGGAACCTTCTCCTACTTGCAATGGGGCCGAATGTGTACGGTGAAGCCGTAAAGTGCTGTGCTTAGCACCTACAAGAACATACATCGTATGTTTTCCCTACAATTATTTCTGAACATCCATCAGGCTCCATCCAGGTGTGTGTCAGATTTTTTTTTATGGAAACTAACACGGTTGGCTACATCACCTGCAACATCCGTGATGTCAGCCCATAACACCGGGTGAACTAGGTGCCGTGTCAGTGCTATTTACATAGCCGTTTCGACCGACGTTTCGCTCAGTGCGGCGATACCAACCCGGTCGGGATAAACCCTACCACCTAGTAAGGTAAGAAGGGAAGGTACCTACAGTTTAACCTGGAATCCGAACCACGGTCGGATATCCGGTATGCGGTAGATCGGTCGGTAGTTCGATATCCTTTATCCGGCAGGCCAGATTTCCTCTATCCGGCCAATTCTCCACGCGTCGCATCACTAATCTTCACGTCTAACCTGGCTGTATAGGTAAACAATGTTTGTGTAACAGATTTCCTGGCCAGCTCGTAGAGAAATAAAACTAATTTATTACCGCGGCTAAGCCCGCTTCGCGCAGTCGCTCCGCGTCGCACGCATCTGCCCTAGCCATAGAGATGACTACATAGAATGGGCTTAAACTTTTGTCGAAGAAACGCAATAATTAATAATCACGTAATAAATTAGATAGGTATTATATTTTCAGAGGCATATCGGGACTTACTATGTTTCAGGGTTATATCATGTATTATGTACCAACCCTAGTGTTATAATATCGGAGGTACCAACTTTTTTTTTATGTAATCCGGTATGGGTGGCTGAGTCGGAGGGGCCAAAGCGCATGCTTTGACTAGCCAATATCACCTCCGAGAAGGTAGGTGCCATACCGGAGACTTCCCTGGATTGCTGGCTATACTGGACTAGAGGAGAACACAACCGAGGCTGCTATGCGGCCATCTTACATCCAGTACGGTGGTACCAACCCAGTCGGCTACAATTTGAGCCTACCACCTAGTAAGGGGCAAAGGAACTGCCTGGGGCACGAAATCCATTGGTCGGAATTCGTCAATTAAGCTAAGCTGTGATTGGATGACGGACTAGTAACGCTGTCATTGGCTACAGTCACAGCGCATTTACACATAATCCGACCAAAATACAAGTGTTTCCAAGTTTATGTATGAGGATTTTTATCAGCCCAGTTCTCCAGTTTAAATTTATCACAAGAAAGAAGATCATCGTACGCTTCAGTGTGGTGGTAAAAGTCTTGGCAAACATTTAAAAATAAAAATATCTAAAATAAAATTTATCAAATTTAAATAAACATTAAAACAAATTTCAAGTCACGCAGACACAGATGCATTCACGGTTTGTACAGGAGTCATGCAATGTATGGTAAGCTGGACCCGGCGAGATTTAGTTATTAAAATTTGACAAACACTGTGTTCAGTTATTCTATATTCAAATATTTGACAGTTGTGTGTTTTTATTTCTGTTTGTTGTTCTGTGTTTTGTTTTTCTTTTGTCTTCGCAAATCGCCCTGCCGTGTAAGAAAATAAAATATTTCTACATCAATTAGAGTTTTCTTCACACTGTCTCAATTAACCTTAAGGTGGATTTCATATGTAACATTTTAATATTAATGCTGCACTGAATGGAACCGCGCCCAAAGATGAAATTACAAATATGTTTACCTCTTATTTTCCTCACTGTCTGCTGCAATGGTGTGCATGCCGATCAAAATGTTGGTAAAATGTGTGCAATGTGTGATAGATAATGTCATCTCTGCGTGTTTATTTCACATAGCACTTTCGTATGCCGAGTTCCGAGCCGAGATACATGAAATACATGCACCTGGCATTTCATTCGAAGCTTGTTTTAAACGTTTTTTAGGTTTGCGTATCCCGTACGGAAACCTATTACTAAGCCTCAGCCGTCCGTCCGTCTGTCCGAGGGCTGTATCTCTTGAACCGTAATAGGTAGCCCGTTGAAATTTTCATAGAATATGTGTTATTATGGCGGATATAACAACAAATAAGAAAAAATAAGAAAATGTTAAAAATTAAAGGGGGCTCCCATACAACAAATGTCCGAAAAATCTATTAGTCACACTATTGAATAATAGATGGCACCACAGGCTTTCATACATTGCATTGTTGAAAGACAAAAGATAGGTGGATAATAGCGGATAGATACGGAAACCTCCGTGCGCGAGTAAAACTCGCACTTAACAGATTTTTTTTAATCCGGTATACTCAAACATCCGAAGGTTGACTGGGAGAAATCCCTGTAATTGATAAGTCCGCTTTTGCCCCTTATGTAAATTACATCGTTATTACATTTACATCAGAACCCTGGAAATAAGATATGACTAGAGTACTTGCGAAGACAAATCCAACGAGCCCAAACACGATGGGCTTATCATTTGTAGTTTAGGAGTTCCTATGGCTTCTTTCCGGCTCCATCATCAGACACCAACTAACCTTTTCCTTATCCCGACTTTCTCGTGTCGCTCAGCGACAATATTTTTTCGAATTCCGTAGATTCATTTCCAATGTGCTCGATAGTCCTGTGAGGCACGAAATCTGTGAATTTATTTTTTCAAAAAGGTTGAGCTACAGGGCAAACCCTTAACCTGATCGTCTTTGTTTTAGGCTCAAATTGTAGCTAACTAAATTGTCCAGAGGGTTTTTCTCAAATTTTTGATATGATTCTTCGTTTCCAAAATATCGAGCGCCAAAATAAAAAAATCGGAAAAAGTTGAATTTTTTTTTCACTATTTCGGCCATAACTTTTTTCGGTTTTTACTTTCTAAAATAATTATTTTTGTACCTTACAGCTCTTATGAATACGCGTCTTTTGAGCCTTTTATATCATATCTTCACAACTCTCCGAGATATAAGGGGATCGCACTTTCTCGTGAAATCGGGGCATATACTGGAACGAACCAAAAGACATTTTCAATGTCAAAAATATTCTCGAATAAATTCCTTTTGTGAACTGCTGTTGTCGTAAAAAAAATATACATAGTCGTTACATTCGTAACCTCGCATAGAACCGAATGTCCATGGGGGTCGTTAGACACTTTATGGGTAGCTCGGCACCACATGTCGCGTTATCTATAAAAAAAAGAAACATTAAACATGTACAAGTTTTATAGTGTGGAATCTAATGTCTTGAAAGGGAGAGACCGGAGGGTGGGGGTGTGGGAAGTTTTAATGGCGCAGTAATCAATTTACCTATATTTCCCAAGTATCGTAACAACCACATAACTCTATGGAGAGAGAATTGTAAAGGGTAGAACTGCTGGTTGTCACAGCTTGCACACGATTTACTCCTCTAAGAGAATCTATAGGTGCACACAATTTCATATCAATACTAATAAATTAAATCTGTAAGGGATGGTCATGGAGTATGTTAATAATTTGTTTTATGAAATTTTGCGTTTGTAGACTACATAAATGTATGATACTAAAACTAAATTGCCTTTTTATTTATTTTTAGAAATATTTTCGGTATGCATGTATGTTTCTCCATAACTCTTATACCGATCACCCGAATTCGATGAAACTTAGTACAATCACAATAGGCTAAATAACATTGAGTTACATTTTAGCTGAAGGTGATGAAATAGATCCATAGACATTAATTATTTATAAGTTCATCTTTATGCACGCACATAATGACCTATTCATCTGTCTGTTCCAAGTTAATGCCTCTTCTATCCCTAATAATCTCGTAGTTGTGGGAAAATGAGTAAATTGGAAGTTTCAGCTATGAATGTGAGCCTTAGCAGAATTTCACCCTGCGGCAATTCTAACTGGCTAATTATTAAACTTGTATGTGAACTGCCTTGTACGACTATGTTTATAAATTACTAGCTTTGCCCGCGACTCCGCTCGCGTGAAATTCGTATTTAAAAAGAAGAAAGTAAGTGGTAAGCCTGCTACCTTACCTTTATTTCGGCGCGCGGAACAATTCAATTTGTATGAGAGCCACATATAAGCGTAACCGGAACTGAATTTTAATTAGCCTATCCTGTGTCCCGTATAATCAAATGCGCTTGTACTAAGTTTCATCGAATTTGGTTGATCGGTTTAAGAGTTATGGAAGAACATACATACATATAGAAAATATTTCTAAAAATCATCAATTTAGTTATAGTATTATACATAGAGTCCACAAACGCAGTATCTCATGAAACAAAGTAACTTACTCCATGACCTGACCAGACCATCCCTTACAGATTTATTATTAGTATTGATTGATATTGATTTAGCTGTAGATAGAATTTTTCGCACTCACTAGATTCCATCGCTATCATGTGGAGACTGCGAGCGGTGAATAAAAGCTATTAAGATAACGTTATCTATATGTTTCTCAACGTTTTTGCATAAACTTGTATACGTAGTGCTGAACTGTTTATTGGAAGACTTAAGGGTCGGGTACTTACTAGTTTGTCATACTTCTAGAAGGGCGTATGTAAAACAGCAGATTAAATTTGTAAAAAAAAAGTAAAAGTAACATTGAAAAATCGCACTTTCAAAATGCAGCCTGCTGTTCTAGCTGTATTTTGTTTAAGGTACTCATTATTATGGCTATGCCATTCTATAATGCAAATATTTCCAAACCACCTTTTGCTCACTCCGTTTTCCTTCACCGGAGTTACTCATGCATACAATTTAATTAATCGTTCTTCTTTAAAATTTCTAAGTGTTGGATGTACTGGGTTCAACTAATCTAAAATTATCTCTCCTAATTGGAACTCAGCTACATTCACACTCTTGTCCGAGACCCTCTCTCTTTGGTCCGTGTCATTTTGGCACCCAACGTGGGGCTCGAACCCACGACCCTGAGATTAGTATTTAGTTTGTTTATTTATTTATTAGGTTAATTTTATCAATATTACACATTTAAAAAGATGTTAAACTGTCGAATTAATATGATAAAACTAAACTAAAATAATTTATGAAGATGATTTAATAATTTGTATTTTATTTTATTATGTCTACATGTGTACATATTCTTGTTTTATAATTCTTTATTAGGTATATATAAAGCAGAAAACTTCGAAGAAAAAAATCCAATTAGATTTTTCAAAAATTCGTAACAACCAATATTTTGTGGTCATGTGAGTTTCAAAAACCATATCTTCATTATAATAGGCCTAAGCTTCACCACTAAACTTCTCGTTATCATTTAATCTGCCTTTCCGTGATTTAATTAAGCACTTAAAAGATAAAAGATAAATAGAAAGTAAAGTAATATAAAAATAATAAAAACTCAAATTATAAAAGCAAAGATAAATGTATACCCAATTCTTTCTTCAATTAAAATTTTCGGAACTTTTCAAAAATTCAAACAGAAAGTAATGAATATTCGCCACTCACAGAATTCCCACGACATAAACTTAAGATCCACAAACTACGAGTAGGTACGGAGCTCAAATAGAAGCGTGAAAGCCTTAGAAGAAGGGTTCTAGAACGGTTAGATTTGAGGCTTGTAGTTGAACTATTTATTTGGACAGAAAACTCATAAACAGAAAAATATATCCTTAGCGTTGATGACAGAGAATATCGTTAGGAGCTGTACTGACGGTCGATTGTGGAGTTGTGTGGTTCGATTTTTGACCGCAGGATATTATCGTAGGCATAGGTTCCGTGTGGGGCCGGTACTTAAAAAGAATAGCCCCACTACATATCTCCCAGTGCATGTCGTAAAAGCCGACTAAGGGGTAAGGACAAGATGCCGTGCTAAAAGGCGACAAGATAGCCACCTCTCACCTTGGAACGATCCTACCACCGAGTCATGCAGCGGGTGGGCCTTGATGCCTTACTTGCTGCTTGATAGTTACCTTGTCAAAATCCTTTGTTAAACATGGCGATCAGTGTTGTGTTGTAATTTACAAGAGTACTTGCAGCAGAACATCGATTACTCTGCTTACCCCGATTCTCGAGATACAGCGTGTGTAGATGATATAGATAAGTAGATATTCACATTCTGATTTTAAACCATTTACAGTACGTAAGATATAAAATTTATGAATTATGTTGCAGGTAATCTAGTGGCCAAAGCACGTAATATTGGGTTCGAATTCTAGGTGTGCAACGATAATTTTTCTTTTTTTTGGAGGACTTTACTTCACCGTGGTGAAGTAAAACACCATGAGGGAACATTCACGATTATGTTTATAGAAAGGCGCCGAGTCACCCATAAGGTGTCTTACGACGCTCATGGACATTCGGTCGTACGCGGGGTTTGCAAATGCTATGCCGGCCTAACAGGTGCCTATTCACGCCTCTTTTGAAGGACCCGAGACAGTACATGGGGGGAAATATTATGTGTGCAGGGAGAGCGTATACACAAACGTTGTAATATCAAGCTACATAGAGCTTCAATAGTCCGAAAATCTTCTGGTATGGTGCTCGTACCTTGCTGGCCGTTATTTCGTCTTTTGGTCCATCGGCAGAGCCACAAATACTGGGTTTCATTAAAAAAAAATGTGCACACATGCACACATCAGGGGTAGCAGTGGATAGCACCTTAAGGATAAACTGCATTGTGCAATAAGTTTGACTCTTGCAACACAGACAAGTTTTAAAAAATTGTCTGAAAATTTCGGTCTAAAATTTTAGAATAGAATAGAATAGATTAGAAATGCTTTATTGAACACAAAAACCCAGAGATACACAAGACAGAAGATAACATACAGAAGAACAATAGAAATTAACAATAATCTACTTAGAAACAAAACTTTAAATTTTTTGCCACCTAAGGGCGAGTACTGAACGTTTCCTATTCTAGTATTTCCATATTCTAAGGGGAAGACGAAGAGCTTTTTTATCGAACTTTAACCAGTTCGCAAAGCGTTAAACCTGACTCGGATTGAGTGTCGCGATAGTGCGGGCAGATCCGAAATTCTTGTCTTTTACGATCGACTGCGGACCACCCATATTTACTGCCTCGCCCACTGAGCCTCGCACGAAAGATGGAATATTTTGAGAATGACCACATCCGGACTTTTCTTGGGGTTGTAACTTTCCCGTTGGGTACTACGTATTATCTTTTACGAATGAAGACAATATTTTGCTAAATTTCAGAATGTTTGTCAGCCGTGATGTCAACCCATAACACCTTGGTGAACTGGGTGCCATGTCAGTGCTTCGCTCCTGTCGTGCCGGTTACACTGAACTGGGCGGAAAAACGAACGAATTACGTCAACCGACCTTTCATTCAATGCTGTGGAACCACCTGTTAAGGTAAGAAGGGAAGGGACCTACAGTTTTACGTGGAATTCAAATCACGACCAGCCTACAACGGCCGAGCCGTCCCAATTCAAGTACTGACCGCGACCAGGCGTGCTTATGATCACGACCGACAGTCAACCAACCGCACCACTGAGCTACCGAGGCTTAAGAGAAATTATCCGCCACGTTCGGCAGCGAACACTGCATTAGTACTAACCAGACATTTATTAAACAAGAAGCGATCAATGGGCGAGCAGTAATCGAGAGTTAACCTGTCTGGAACGATGAAAGGGAAGGAGCTGGTCAGGATATTTAGAATACATTTTGCAAAACTACAAAAACTTCGTGAAAGAATGTTTTTGAAATAACCTTAGTACATGTACATAGTTCTTAGAATGATATAAAATCTAGGTAACGACATCCAACTTCAGGTTACTCCTCTTACCTACTAGGTCATGAGCTTTAATCCTTCAAAATTGGTACCAGCGCACTGAATTAAGAACAGTCGAAGCGGTTTTAAAAATTGTTCGTGTTTTCGGTCCAGCTCGGTGTCCACGAACTGACACCAAGGGTGTAGTAAGTAAATAAGGAACTAATAATTTCAGGTTCCACAAAAAAAAGATTCGAGTTCTTGTTGACGAAGAACACGATTCGAATGTGAGCGAGCTAAAGCGAGCGGAGGAAATTTCTATGAACATAGTAACGTAGTACACTTCAGTGTAGCCGGTATGACAAAATAGAAGCACCGGAAGCCTGTTTTATCGGCACTACTATGGCCGCTGCTCCGAAGAACTTGCTTCCCTCATCCCTCCTCCTCCTGTTCGCCATACTCTTGCGGAACACCCCTTTGTAGTCCACAGAAGAGTTCTTCGAACTGCACGATACTCTAAATCGTTCTTGTGTCGCACCACAAAGGTGTGGAGCGGGCTTCCGGGGAATATCTTTCGCTATTCCTACAATCCACGGATCTTCAAATCGCGGGTTAATAGCCATTCCCCAGCGACGTTACTCCGCCTTCAAGCCGGACTGACACCTCCTCGGTGGTGAAGTTGGCTGCACCTGAGGCTTCGACCTCGAGCACAGCCACCTAGTTCGGAAGCAATCAGCAAAAAACCGGCATGCACTTGATTGCGACAGGAACATGACTTAATAGGCTTAATAGGCTATCATTATCGGTGTAGCAGACGTAACAGACACACAATGACAGGTAAAAAAACAATGACGACTCCAGTATTCCTCCGTCCAGCGACATTGCTGGATTGGTACAGGTAATGTAGTTGGAACGAAAACGCCGCCGGTGCTGATGCGAAACGATCAGTCTATGGCTGATGGGCCGTGCTATCGCCTCTCCGGCTGTGCGATATTTGCGTATTTCCTTGTACACTTCATAGTATTTATTATTTATTGTCTGTCTGTCCTGTTTAAATGTTTCGGCATTTACACAGTTTAAATGTTTCGGTGGAATTAGGATATTTTGATTTGTTATTTTTATAATATTCGACGCAATGTACTCGTATATTGATTTTAATCTAATTAATGTGAACACAAGAACATCTCCGTTTCTTCGCAGCAATGGTTTTGGATTATTAAGTGACAATTTAGAAATACATATTAACTATTGGTGGGAAAACTAAAGGATTCCTGACCTTCGGTGCCTGCGATAGCGGGTTGAACAACGGGACTGTTGTAGGGGCGGCTTCAGTAGCCTCCTAATAGATGATCACAATACTCACTGAAAATTGCAGATTTTTCACAGTTGGTTTAGAATAGAATAGAATAGAATAGAATAGAATAGAATAGAATAGAATAGAATAGAATAGAATAGAATAGAATAGAATAGAATAGAATAGAATAGAATAGAATAGAATAGAATAGAATAGAATAGAATAGAATAGAATAGAATAGAATAGAATAGAATAGAATAGAATAGAATAGAATAGAATAGAATAGAATAGAATAGAATAGAATAGAATAGAATAGAATAGAATAGAATAGAATAGAATAGAATAGAATAGAATAGAATAGAATAGAATAGAATAGAATAGAATAGAATAGAATAGAACAGAACAGAATAGAATAGAATAGAATAGAATAGAATAGAATAGCGTTTATTTCCTCTTCACATCAGTAACACAGTAGGTACATTATACACATGGGCTAGGAGGAAAAGGGAGCCAGCTCAGCTTGTATGCTGCGGCTCCCTCGCGATGAGAGCGCCGCAGCGCTGATCTTCCGCTGGTCCCAACACACGTAAGTATACAACATTGCAAAATAACGTCAGCTATCACCACTTAAAATCATTTATCAATCACTCGCACATAAGACACACTAAAAACACGACATACTTTTTCTAGTAGGAAAGAAAGACCATTTGGATTTACAAATGATAGAACAAATTGTGACAAGTTAGGTTGTAGTCTAACTGCCATATGAATGATCAATAAACAATACAATAAAATATAATACAATCAAGAAAAAAAACAACAATACAATTAAAAAAAACAACTAAAACCGCAATTAAAATAAATACATTTAAAAATTTAAAAACACGATCTTTTATCGTTTTTTTTTAATTTTAGTTTAGTTATCTCAGCTTAGTTTCCATCCACTGAGACGCGCATGAGAACTAGGCTGACCTCACTTTACTTCTTGAAGTTCTCGACAAAGTCGTTTGAAGGTTAGCACGGTAGTCCCACAAGATCTTTGATAGCAAAAATCATAAGTTAAACTCTATCGAAAACGACTGCCCTAATTCACTCGCCGAAGCTAACCCGACTATTTACGATAAGGGCCCGGGCCTGCAACCGCTGAAATCTTACCGGTCTTATGCCCAACTTAAATAACAATTTATTTAATTAAATTACCACGAGGGCCATTTATCCGCTCAAGTTCTGGCCGCATTGAAATGTGGGCCGAGTCGAATTAACATTGCCTTGGGGTCGCGATTTAAGGGGCGTAATGGTATGAAACATAATAAAGTTTGAATTTTATCGTTTTTATATTAATATTTTAATTGTATCACTTCTTTTGTAGTTACACTTTTTTCATGCATTTATAATAACATATCACCTGAGATATTTTACCAGTGGACATTTTTTTTATGGAAACTGAGAGCGTTGGCTACATCACCTGCAACATCTGTGATGTCAGCCCATAACACCAGGTGAAGTTGTTGTTGCTTGCCATGTTAGTGCTTCCCTTCAATTTTGTCGGCTTATTAAAATATAACAAAATTTTATAATTATCTCTGACTTTAGTTTTCGTACAAAATTATTACGTATTATTTTATTGAATGTCCGTAACATTTTATTTTCACCGAGACCGTGTGTGTTCTCCACTATTTCGTTACCGGTCAATTATTATCATTCATTTTATTTTCACCGAGACCGTGTGTGGTCTCCACTATTTCGTTACCGGTCAATTATTATCATTCATTACATCTTGAGAGATAAGACGTTAAAATACGGTGACCCGAATGATTTTCCACGCGCGATAAAATTTCTTGTCGCCGTGCAGGCATGTTTTTTGTTGGCAGAGGAATGCCAGCGCGTGCCGGAGATCAGCGTTCGTCAGGTGTACTCGTAATTTGCGCGAAAATAAAGCAATTCTTATTTAATTCGTTTATTTGACTATTACTTCAATCGAGTATAGTCTCGGGTCCTTCAAGATAGGCGTAAATAGGCACCTGTCAGCCCGGCATGGCATTCGCAACCTCCGCGTACGACCGAATGTCCATGGGCGTCGTTAGACACCTTATGGGTGGTTTGGCGCCTCATGTCGCGTTTTATATAAAAAAAATTAAAAAAAAGTGGTTCGCGCTATACGGGAGTTAGAATACTTTTCCTAAAGTTTCCGATACTTTCAACCTGGGAGTCTTCAAGCGGTTTAACAAGCTGGATATCGCTTCTATAGTCTGCATATCTGCCGGTATGGTGTCTCCTTGGACCCGATTTTTGAGCTGAGTGGCTTAGCGAGGTGAGGTGAATTTAGCGGTTTCGGGTAACTGTGGTCTCTCGGCACAGCCACCCATATTGGTTTCCATAAGAAAATTTATTTTCATTTGATTTTATGTAAATCGTGTGCCAAGTGCAATCGTGCGTCGCTACTCACTTTTTTTAGGTTTTCGTGCCCCGTACGGAAGTCTATTACTAAGCCTACAACCTCTGTTTGTCTGTCTGTCTGCCTGTCCGTCCGTCCGTCCGTCGGTGCATGCAATGGCTGTATCTTTGGAACGGTAATACAAAACTAGTCTATTAAAATCTTGTTATTTTGAATATATGTGTTATTTTGGTGAATATAACAAATAATAAAAAAAATTATAAAATGAATAATTAAGGGTGGTTTCCATACAAGAAACTTTTTTTTTTTTGTGATGCGGAAACCTCGCTGCGCTAGTCCGACTCGCACTTGAGCGGTTTTTTTTCATTATTGTTCACAATGAAGAACAGAAAGTAATGTTAAATATTATATGCATCATTGTCGATTCCACCTGTACCTTATCCTACTGAACCACTAACGCTTAAAATAATTAAGTTTAGTTTAATAAAATTTCACTTTACAAAATCTACCCTTCGAAGCGTGCAATAACCCTGTAAGGCCCCGCTTTGTAAAGCCTAAGTGTGCCCGTCCTAAGAACTTAAGTTTTGCAAACTTCGTTAAGATCGTTATAAAAATTAAATTAATGAATAGGTTTTGAACAATCTCACTTCTTCGACGACGCAATAAATGGACGGTTAGCTTCAAAAGCAAAGGCTTGACCGCCTTTGCTTTTGAAGCTAACCGTGATTTATAATTTTTATTCACCAGTAATGTACGAGCTTGTACCCGCGGCTTCGCTCCCGGAAATTCGTATTTAAAAAGACGAAAGTGAGTATGTAGGCCCGCTACCGTACCTTTATTTGGGCGCGCGGAACAATTCGGTTTGTATGAGAGCCACATCTTAGCGTAACCGGAACTGAATTTTATTTAATTTTAGCCTATTCTGTGTCATGTATAATGTGCGTGTACTAAGATTCATACAATTCGGATGATCGGTCTAAGAGTTATGAAGAAACATACATACAGAAAACATTTCTAACAATCGTCAATTTAGCTTTAGTACATAGTCTACAAACGCAGTATCTCATAAAACAAAGTAACTTACTCAATGACCATCTCTTACAGATTTATTATTAGATAATATTGATTGATTTCAAGTTATTAAAATCACCTATGGGTATGGGTCTTCAAACGTCGTATCAATAGGCTAGACAGCCCGGCAACAGTTCGAAAATCTGCTGACATATTTTATTATCTTCTCACAGAGCGTGGTTTCGCGAGGACATGTGAATTTGGCTCTGTCGACTGCACCATATTGTTCCCCGGCTCAGTCAGCAGGCAGTGTTTATTATTTTGAACAAAAAAATGAACACCGAATTCGGCTTAAGATGCTCGCTCTAAAAATTACAATAAAAATAGTATTTTTGTTTTACCGCATTTTGATCTGATTTATAGTAATAACAAAACATATGTAACATAGTGTCACGTCTGTTTCCCGGTGGGGTAGGCAGAGAACGGATATCCACGTGCCACGATCCTGGCACACCTCTGCCGCCTCTTCCACTCCCATAATGTTGCATGCTCGTCGGTTAAGGGTACTACGGACTTGCCCCTTTTTGAGCACATGCCCGATCTGGTCCAGGTACGTGCGTCTAGGGCGACCCTTCCCGACTCTTCCACTCACATTTTGCTTCATATATTTCTTTCTTTAGTCTCCTATCATCCATTCTTCCAACATGACCGAACCACCGAACACTTATCTTCTTTTTGCTCACAGCGCTTTTGCACTACACTATTTCTCAATCTATCTTTCATTGTAACTCCACACATACTCCTCAAAGCGCGCATTTTCGCAGCATTAATCCTGCTTTCATGCTTCGTCTGGCAAGCCCAACTTTCACTTCCGTACATAAGTGTAGGGGCCAGCACTCCACCATGGACAGCAAAACGTGCCCTAGTTGACATGCTTCGGCTGCTCATAATAGCGTGCAACGCCCCATTCACTTGGTTACCGGCTTTCACTCTCTTTTCTACATCTCCTTCACGTTTTCCATCCCGCGTGAACATATTCCCCAGATAATATACGAATTCGTTCACTTGCTCCAGTCTCTCATTCCCAATCCTTACATCATTCGGACACTATTTCATTCCTCAATATATATTTATTCTTTATTCTTTATTCATCATTCGTATGGCAGTACACTACGCTTGAATTTGTCCTGTTTAGTTTTTACAATCCGGTTCGATTACACCCACAAAGAAGAGCCGGCAAGAAACTTCGCAGGGGTCTTTTTTTAACGTCTTTAATTACAATACATTGTGACTAGCTACACAATAGACACCGCTTACAGTGTTAAGATATAGTTTGAGAGCTAGAATAACTATAATTTAAGCTTGATAATTCTGACCACATATAATCAGAAGTAGAAAGTAAAAGTATAAATAAAATCAGGTGTATAGAGCCTTTGTCACAAATTGTTGATACATATCGTATCAAGTCATGTCAATTATAAATATTCATACCACATTGTAGTACAATGTCAAAAAATTAATAAATAAATTAGTCAAATTAATATTTTAGTATTACTTGATACTTAATGTATCACTTAGGCCCACTTGCACCAACACGAGTTTAAAGTTAAGTAGCGAGTTATGGATTTAAACGCGGTTCCCACAGTCAACGGGTGCTAGCTTAAACTGGTTTAGCGAGTTAAACTGGTTTATATATTAAATTTGTGTTGGTGCAAGTGGGCCTAAGTCAAATTAATATTTAGCATGCGTCAGCAGTATAAATTAAGGTACAGGTTGTACCCTGTCAAAATTAAAAATTTGTATGCAGTCAGAATCTCAAGTGAACATGTTTGTAGCATTTTCAGTTTATACCAGTGATAATACGAGGTAGTACAAATCTCAAGGACCAAAAAGTAATATAATGAAAAATATATCTGCGACAAATGTAACAGTTCATGACAGATTCTATAGTTCCTTTTAAAAATATACGCCTAACATATAAAATATACAACTGGAGCAGCAGCAGTTACCAATTGGAGCAGGCCAGTCTCCACGAACAGCACCCGTTCACGAGCATCACGCCAGGGCCAGCCATCGCTCCCCTCAACCATGTTTTAGGGAGAGAGGCGACCCGGACCAAGCGTCAAGCGATGCATTACTCCAGTGGTAACATGAAACTTCTACGATATGTTTGCATTTTGTTTTACATAATACCACTGCTTCTGTCACAAACTGCTACAGTGCCAAAATAGATTTTTATATATTTTTAATAAATTTATATTTTTTAGTTTATTGCAGTGGTGGTGAGCATAAAACTCAATTTCCGCGGTTGCCACCCACCAATTGTTGGACATAAGGATGGAAGGAGCGTTCAACGAACGTTCAAAAATGTACATTGTACGTAAGAATACTATGTACTGATATCTATTGTATAATACTATGTATGTTTTTATTTTGTTATCTATATATTATACTAATTATATTGTGTGCTTTCCTGTCCTAATGTCTGCACTACCCTTGCCGTCATTTTTCTTCACTTTCATCAACATTGCGCCACTGTACAAGAGTGCTCGTGAAGATTGTTACCCCTCAGGCTACACGTTTGGCTCGAAACGTCAAGTCATTTATCTCAGAACGACCACGAGTAAAGTACCTAGTAAAATAATAAAAAAACTTTAAAAAGAAAAAAAAACGTTTTTTTTACTTGTCTATGCCACGTATTTATCCATAAATAACTGAAAAGCATCGATATACGGTTGATATTTTCACGTATTTAACAATAAATAACCAGGATATAAGCGCGACGTTAGGCGGGCGGCGAAGGCTTCGACGCACCTGGGCGGAATATGAAGCAGTCACGTGACTCGACGTTAACGCGCAAAGGATTCAAAATAATAGAACCGTTTTTCTCATACAGCGGATCAACGATTTCAAAAGCAGAACTAGTAAGTAACAAGTGCGAGTCGGACTCGCGCACCGAGGTTTCCGCACCACAAAAAGAAACATTGAAAAAAACACGTTTCTTGTATGGGAATCCTACCTTAATTTTTTTCTTTTTCTATTCTTTTTATTATTTGTTCTTACATCCGCCATAATAACACATATTCTGTGAAAATGTCAACAGGCTACCTATTACGGTTCAAGAGATACAGCCCTCGGACAGATAGACGGACGGACGGACTGACAGACAGACGGACGGACGGACAGACAGACAGACAGGCAACGGAGGCTTAGTAATAGGCTTCCGTACGAGATACGGAAACCTAAAAATGATTTACTAATATTTTTATTTGTGCAAGTACATTATTTATTTATTTATTCTAAGATTTTTCCAGTTTTTACCCGACTACGGCGAAGCCAAAAAAGGAAGGGTTATGAGTTTGGCGTGTATGTATGTATGTATGTATGTATGTATGTATGTATGTATGTGACTATCTATATTCCACTCTACAGCCTAAAGTACTGGGCCGATTTGAATACTTCTTGCGCCAGTGGATTTGTCTTATTCACGGGAGTGTCATAGGCTATATAACAATTTTCAAAATTCAAAATGGCGGACGCACGGCCTCAAAATGTCAAATTAGTTTTTCAAAATATTTTGAGTGGGGTATCAAATTAAAGGTAATTAAATTACGATTCCGAAAATATATACTTTGCTATCTATTAAACTTATGTGTACAGAGAAATAGAGCAAAATGTGTGGCGCATGTATTAATAGCGATTATTCGCGATGAAGCGTAGTCGCCCGCGCACCGCGCCGCCCCCCCCCCCCCCCCCCCCCCCGCGTACACGCGTTACGTTACGCGCGACGACATGCGACGACGCGACGCGAAGAAGCGACATGGTATTGTTGGTAATATACCTACATACTTACTCACTGATCTACCGCAAATTTTATATAGATATATAATATTATTATTAGATACAGTACTATGCTAAAATAAATTGGTATTAAATGTCCATGTACCTAGTGTAAGCATAATATGTAGCGTAGGTGTACAGTGTGGGGTCGGTACTTAAAAAGAATAGCCCCACTGCATCTCTCCCCGTCGCATGTCGTAAAAGTCGACTAAGGGATCGTCAGCCTCGGCAGCTTAATGGTGCGGTCAGTTATTGGATGGATGACCGCCCGACTGTTGGAGGCTGACCGTTGTTCGGATACCACGTTAAACTGTAGGTCCCTTCCCTTCTTACCTTACTAGGTGGTAGGGTTTATCCCGGCCGGGTTGGTACCACCGCACTGAGCGAAACGTCGGTCGAAACGGCTATGTAAATAGTTCGTGTTTTCCGTCCAGTTCAGTGTAGCCGGCGCGAAATGAAGGGAAGCACTGACATGGCACCCGGTGTTATGGGCTGACATCACGGATGTTGTAGGTGATGTAACCAACCGTGTAAAGTTTCCATAAAAAAAAAAAAAAAAAAAAGGTAGGTACATTAAATATACCTAATACCTACAATATTTTCGGATGCAAGTTACCCTTCAGCTAAGCGGGATATTTTGGAAGAGAAGAACCGCCGATTGCGGAAAAGTATTCCCAATTTTCTGGGTGCAGTTTTAGCCCTAGACTCGATTAGTTGCCGGAAACCTACGTCTTTGGAAATGGCGGTGCCCAGGAGGTTCAGGTGCTTCCAGACAGGTATGACGCTGACTTAGAAACTGGCTTGGAAATCAAAAGGACCTTCAAATCGACCTTCGCAGATAATGCGCAGCACTGAGCCTTGCTAACGTTGAAGGCGTGGGCGTAGCATTCAGGGGGCAACATATCATTGTTATGCATACGAGAGTACGGAACACGGGTTCTACACCAGTTACCCTTCAACTAGGCGGGATGTGGATGAGAAGAGGCGAAGACTTGTGTCTGAACTTGAGCAAACACTCGGCTCTATTTCCGAATGGGCCGTAGCAAGTTGGTCAAGTTAAATACCTCCAAGATACAAGTTTGCGCGATCAGTGCAAAGAGAGCGGCGTTCACACCAGCTCCTTCCTACCAAGGTACGTCACTTAAATTTTGCGACCACCTCGGGGTCCTCCGAGTCGAATTTTCGCACGATCTAAACTTCCGGGGTGACATCGAGGGCAAGGCCGTATAAATCGCAGATTCGGTCCTGGCTTGGGGTACTGCTCGCACCTATGGGATGGCTCAGTCAAATACCAGCTGGCGCCTCTGGACTCGATCCAGCGTCGAGCCGTGCGAATAGTAGGTGACTCCCAAATGTCCCGCGATTTAAAACCACTGCAACTCCGTAGGAATACATAACTAAATCAGAGCCTGTTGAAATACAAACAGAGAGAAATATTTTCCCCCAAGTACAGTTTCGGGTCCTTCAACCTGGGCAGCTATCAGGCCGGCATGGCATTCGTAGCCTCCGCATGCTACCGAATGCCCATGGGCATCGCTGGACACCTTATGGGTGGCTCGGCGCCACATGTCGCGCTTACTATAAAAATAATATCAGTAGCTTTGGCCTCGCCTTAGTGGCTTACCTGCTTCGAGTGAGTACATTATTCAACTATGTACAACCTGAAACCGCCCTCGGTCTTCGGCCTTGAACTGATTGGTTTACTTACTTCCCGAATCCGCTTCACCCCAGCCAGATATATTTACTTACATAGACAAAGACAATCGTGTACTTACACAGCTCAGTCTTCGGTCTTGCTCTGACTGACTTTTCATTTTACTTCAAGAATATACATCGTTCAACTATACATAATTTGTATATATATGTAGGTACTCACTCATGCGCTATTTGCAGAAAACTTTAGTTTCAAATAGAGATGACGACAAATAAACGGACGGATAGTATCAATTTTGTACCGTGTGGGGTCGGTACTTATATAAAAGAATAGCCCCACTGTATCACTCCCCGTGTATGTCGTAAAAGGCGACTAAGGGATATGACTTCCTTCTTATATTACTAGGTGGTAGGGTTTAACCCGCTCGTGTTGGTACCACCGCACCGCACTGAATGAAAGGTCGGTAGAAACGGCTATGTATTTAGTGTAGCCGGTACGACCGAAAGGAAGCACTGACGTGGCACCAAGTTCACCCGGTGTTATGGGCTGACATCACGGATGTTGTAGCCTGTAGGTGATGTGTCAGATTCCATAAAAAAAATCAATATACGAGTTACATACAAAATTTAAAGTGTGCAAACAGTTTTAAAAAAATCCTAAAATAAAAATAAAAGTTATAAAAACTAAAACCCGACTACGTAAAAGCTAATTATGAAAATCGCTTAAATAAAAAAAAATTTTTATAAAAAACTAAAACCCGGCTACGAAAAAGCAAATTATGAAAATAGTTTAACTATAACTAAAAATAACAAAATAATGTTTTCCATATAATTTATCAGATACAGCAATTCTCTTTTTATATTGATTCTACCTTAGCACTAACTCTATAAATTTTGATAAATTTATTATTTTTAACGTTCTAAATATAGAGCCGTGGTCGGGCGTTCTTCGTTCAACAAGACAAGTGAGGCCGTCGTCGTGCATTATTAGAGCGCGGAACTTAGGACGGCCATCGCCATTGTGTCATACTGGCATCTTTTTGTAAGATCAGTCAGAGCCAATCTAAAATTATTATAAGTAGATACATAGGTAAATACCGAACGTCAACGGCTGTAATGCACAACGACGGTCTCACTTGTCTTGTTGAACGAAGAACGCCCGACCACGGCTCTATATTTAGAACGTTAAAAATAATAAATTTATCAAAATTTATAGAGTTAGTGCTAAGGTAGAATCAATATAAAAAGAGAATTGCTGTATCTGATAAATTATATGGAAAACATTATTTTGTTATTTTTAGTTATAGTTAAACTATTTTCATAATTTGCTTTTTCGTAGCCGGGTTTTAGTTTTTTATAAAAAATTTTTTTTATTTAAGCGATTTTCATAATTAGCTTTTACGTAGTCGGGTTTTAGTTTTTATAACTTTTTTGTTTGCTGCTTTTTAGGCTTCCATACGTCAAAATTAGAAAAAAAACGGAACCCTTATAGGATCACTCTTGTTTTAGAGCATCACCCCCCCCCCCCTTTTTTTTGGAAATACATTTTACGTATATTTTCCATTTCTAGTAAAAGAGGTACCGACTTGTCGCATAGGACAAAATGGACATATACCTAAAATAAATGTTTACACACAATTATATGTATTCACACATGAATGTCTTACAAACTGAAAAGGGGGAGAACTGTGTACCTCCTCAAGAGCTGATGACTCTTCTATCCCTTTAAAATCTTTGTTATCGCGTCATTGCGAGGCTTGCCTAAACTTTTGGGCAACTCCATCGTTACTTTGAACCCATTCTTGAACTTCTGGGGTTTTTCTCTGCAATTGTTTTTGCCGCGTGCGAGGAAAAAAACCTATTGAAGCAGATGAAGGAAGGTTAAAAAAGATCACGCTATATCAGTAATACGGCCTTAAAGACGTAGAATACATCGAGCCATGCCGCTCACGGTTGCTGGGAAAACCAACGAAAATGTCATTCCGCTTCCGCCTCCTTCGGCGCCATCTATTATGACATAATTTAACTAATTCTATTACCTCACTATGTAGGTGGTAGCGTTAATCCCAATCGAATGAGTACCACCGCACTGAACAAACGCCCTTCGAAACTCTACCATACTTACCTATTTATACAGTTTTTGACCAGATGGAGACCATTGACATAAGATAGAATAAGTGTTAGCATTAGGTAAATAGTTGTTATGTATTATTTATATAAACCGGTATGCATTTTTTTTTATTGCTTCCGAACTGGGTGGCTCTGCCCGAGGTCGAAGACTCAGGCGAAGCCAATTTCACCGGCGAAGATGTGCCAGTCCGGCATGGAGGTGGACTAATGTCGATGGGGAAAGGCTATTAACCCGCGATTTGAAGATCCGTGGATTGTAGGAGTGGGGAAATATTCCCTGGGAGCCTACGTTCCACGCCTTTGTATTGCGGCAGAAGAACGATTTGGAGAATCGTGCAGTTCGAAGAACTCCTCTGTCGACTACAAAGGGGTGTTCCGCGAGAGTATGGCGGGTTTGGCGAAGGCGAATCCGAGTAGGTGCCAAACCGGAGACATCCCTTTGGATTGCTGACTGTACAGGACTAGAGGAGAACACAACCGAGGTTGCTATACGACCACCTTACGTCGTCCAGTCGGCTATATTTTAGGCCTACAACCTAATAAAGAGCAACCTAGCAAGGGAGAGTTTAAACCCTACTGCTCATATTATGAAAATAAAACTGTGTCTGTCTGTCCGTTTGTAAGTAACTCTATTAAACCCCTCCTCCTTATTATTCGATCACTTGTAGACATGAAATGCCAGTGCCATGCCAGTGCTATATTTTGTTTGGTTCGGCTTTAGTGAACTTAACGGACTTTTACGGACAATTTTTCATAGCAATTTCGCCCTACGATCTTTCAGTGTGTTGGCACCAATGGACGGATTTAATCCTAGAAAGGATTTTTTTTTTTTTATGGAAACTGACACGGTTGGCTACATCACCTACCTACAACATCCGTGATATCAGCCCATAACACCTTGGTGAACTAGGTGCCATGTCAGTGCGTCCCTTTATTTCATGTCGGCTACACTGAACTGGACGGAAAACACGAATTATTTACATAGCCGTTTCGACCGACGTTCCATTCAGTGCGGTGGTACCAACCCGGGCAGGATAAACCTTATCACCTAGTAAGGTAAGAACGGAAGGGACCTGCGGTTTTACGTGGAATCCGAACCACGGTCAGCCTCCAACGGTCGAGCGGTCACCAATCCAGGTATCGACCGCGCTCAGGGTTGGTTAACAACAGTCGACCGACCGCATCACTGAGCTATGGTTGACGAGCTGACGAATATGGCTGATTACCCTAAAGTTTCAATGTAATTCGAACTTTACTATGAAGCAATAATGTTCATGAAAAAAAAAATACTTGAAACGAGAAAAAATAAATGGTGCACCCCAATGGGGATCGAACCGATTACCCACTTAATAAGTATGGACTTTACGCTTTCAAGTCGGATTGATTGAAAAAGTAACGCGAAGTACCTAATAAGTACTTCACAAAATTAAAAACCACTTTGAGAGAAAAATTGCTCCAATTTTTAGCACTCAATGAGTTTGTTAGGACGGAACCGGCAACTAACAGTTTCAATTTGATTAAATGTACAGCTGTAGGTATTTGCGTCACCCACTGGAGAGAATGTACCGTGACAGGGTTTCGGCGGATTACTCGGAAATCAATTAATTCGCGCAACGGTTCCAATTTCAAATATTTCGCTACCGACCGACCGACCAATGGAAGACTTGACATTCAAAGATGATAAAGAATTTAAACTGAATCTGTCATATTTTATTCTTTCAGCCACGTTAGATCGGTGTCGCAATGAATCGACGTGCGACCGTGAGATTTAAGAACACCGTCCGGGGTCAGAACTAAGATGGGTGACCGTTCGACCGCTTCGGTGGGCCGTGGTTCGGATTTCATGTAAAACTTTAGGTATGTTCCTTACCGAACCAGGTGGCAGGATTTAGGTAACCTGGCCGTATTGCTTACCGCCCTGAATGAAAGGTCAGTTGAAGCGGCTAATAATAAAACATATAAATAAAAATAGTCTGACTAACGGGTGCCTGTTAAGTGCGAGCGAACGCTGTTTACACAAAGAGAGGGTTTCGTAGCTATTTTTTGGATGCATAGCGACAATAGCGAGTGCGCTGACTCAGCCACACGCGGTCGCATCGTGTCTCGCTAGAATTCTATTTTCTTAATACTTAACCGCTTATAAATTTTATTATAAAATTCAAAATATATTTTTATGCTGTAAAGACTAAAATTTTTTTTAATTTTTTGACACACACCTGACCGATGTTTTAAGCGTACCTGCTTTGTCGTGCAAATGCAAGACAAAGCAATGATTGTCATTCGGCAGAAATGTCAGAAATGGCACATCTGTCGTAGACCCGACAACCGATGGGGTAGACGGGTGCTCGAATGGAGGCCACTTACAAGCAAACGTAGCGTGGGACGCCCCCCGGCTAGGTGGACAGATGACCTAAAAAAGGTAGCCGGGAGTGGATGGATGAGAAGAGCGGAAGACCGCGTGTGGTGGCGTGCCTTGGGAGAGGGCTATGTCCAGCAGTGGACCGATACAGGCTGATGATGAAGAAATGTCAAACAGTAACAATGTATATCGTTCTGAATGCTCGTTCCTTGTCAGTTTCACCGCCCGTCTTTCTTAATTAGTGACACAAAAGAATCACTCCAACTTTATTAGAGTGGAAAAAGTGGGCTTAGCACTTCTATTTTTTTGCGACAAACGCAAAATGGCGGTAAGATAAAACGATGAAGAGGGTTGTAAGTCGTTTCATCTAAATTGTCCGGTTGTTATTAATGGTAGGAGAAAAAGGGGTCCTAAGCGCACTATCTAAAATCTATGCGATTCAGATTCCTGCCGGTGTAATTTTGGCAAGTAGAAGGAAATTCAAGTACGAAAGATTTAGGTAAAAAAATTAAGATGGGCCATGAATGTATTAATTTTGTGTGTTTCTTCAAAATGTATGGTAGTTCGGCCATGCTGGAAGAATGGATGATGGAGACTAACGTAAAAAATTTATGGAGCGAATTTTAGTGGAAGATTCGGGAGAGTCGCACGTACCTAAACCAGATCGGGCATGTGCTTAAAAATGGTCAAGTGCGTAGTATCCGTAACCGACGAGCATGTATGAAGAACATTACGAGAGTGGATGAGGCGACAGAGGTGTGTCAAGGTCGTGACACGTGGAGATCCGTTGTCTCTGCCTATCCCACTGGGAAATAGGCATGATGCTATGTATGTATGTATGGTTATTGATACAAAATCACATAGACTCCGGCACTAACAACTGGATTAGATTTCATCAGGTCTTGACCTGAATCTTAATACTTGCGATTAAACATGATCTGAGTTGAAACAGGACACGTCCCGCGTCTCGTCCATGAGCCCATCGAAATCAAGAAGCACGACAAATTCACTCGAGCGAACGTTGTTCTCCTGAAGCAGTGTACAGGGACATCCCGATGTCTTTCGAGGCGAGGCCTCCTTCAAGTTGTCGCCTATGTGAAATCCAGTCATAGCGTTGCTCAAGAGATGAATGTCTGTCCACTGAGATCCGGAACGCATCGGCAGAACCTTCTTCGACCGAGACTACTCGCACTGGCCACCGCTAAAATCTTCGCATCGGCGACGGACAGAGAACTGACAGTTTTCTGTTAATATTTTTAAGGGTACTCTGTTATTTATTAATTATACTAATTTTAAATGTTTACGGATTAACAGTAGGTACTGAAGACTTACATAATCTTCAGAAATCCTAAGGGAAGTCTCGGGTATATCAACTGCCTTCTAGGAGATATTGGCTGGTCGGAGCATATGATTTGGCTCCTCTGACTCAGCCACCCATACAGAGTTAAATAAAAAAACAATATGTATTGCGCGACGCGATGTCCTTAACGCGATCGGAGCCAGACGCAGCTAGTAAAATACATAATGCAGTGTATAAAGTAATAGAGCTTTGCAACGCTGAATTGTAATGAGATTCAGCCTATCCACAACTCTACCGCCAAAGAATTCAAATGGAGAGAGAAGGCATCAACTCCTCGAGCGAATGTGACGTCGAAAATGCAATTTTTTTTTCACATGGGCTAAGGATAAGGTGCCTTGCATAAAAATCGGAGTTGTCCTGCAGCTACTCTTGTATGCGCGCCATCTACCAACAGTATGAAGCATTTTAACTAATCATGAATTTTAAATAATATGGAGCATTTCATAATACGGCGTGTATAGATGGCGTGAGTGGCGCATGACATGGCGATACGGAACCCTAGTGCGCGAGTTCGACTCGCACTTGGCCGTTTTTTTTTATGTAAGCGAACATGGCTGGGTGCCATGCCAGAAGATTTGCGAATTGTTGCTAGGCTGTCTAGACTGTTAATACGACTTTTGAAGACACACAGGTTAAAAGATTAGGAAATGCACAGTTCCACACCCTAGCGGTGCAACAAAGAAACGATTTAGAGAAGCTATGGGTTCTCAAAAACTCGCAATGTCAAAAACAAAAGGGCGCCGAGTCTCTCAGCGACGAGTCGTGCGGAGATAGCACTGGTGCCAGGGAATCAGGATGCCAGTTCCTATCTGTAAAACAGACTAAGCGAACCTACAAATCTTCTGTGACTCGGTCACCATCTGTAAGTTTCAGGTCACCTAAAAGCTGCATACCGAACCCTAAAAGAGGAAGACAGGCTGACTCCATCTCAGTATCATAGACGATTTGTAGGGTCACTCAGTCTGTTTTACGGGTACTATCATGGACGCTGCTCGGAGGAACTTGCTTCCCTCATTCCTTGCCATCCAACCTATCTTCGCAGCACTCGCCGCAGAGAAACTGAGCACCCTTTTTTGTTGACATAGGGCTTTTGAGAACCCATCGGTTCACTAAATCGTTTTTTTTGTCGCACTGCTAGAGTGTGGAACTGTCTTCCCGTGAGTGTATTTCCTGAATCCTTTAACCTGGGTGTCTTCAAGCGTCGTATTAACGGGCTAGACAGCTAGAACCTACAAATCGTCCGTGACTCACGAGACTCCAGACCATCTGTTGTTTCGGGTCACCAACATGCTGCCGGCGAACCTGTATACCGAATCCTAAAAGAGGAAGACAGGCTGACCACATTTCAGCATGCATAGCATATATCCATAGCATGCTAATGACAGTTCTACACATTTTATTAATTTGACTATCGCGTAGTAAAATCCTCATTGGTGTAGCCAACTTCCGTCACGGCCGAATAATGCTTGCTATAATAAATTCGAACCAACCGTCCACCGCGCCACTGGACAATGTAGCGGATAGTCAATTTACGCGAATCGAGGGGGAATTGTTTTTACTATTGACCAGAATTTGTTATTAATGTGACCACGACAACTATCCACTTTTTAGAGTATACATTTTTAACTCGAGCTTTAAAGCACAGCCTATTTATACCCGAGGTGGTGCCATTTCGCAATCAAAGTGGACCAATGTGGCCATTTTAAGATTTTTTTTTTTTTATAAAAATAATGTTACGACAATGTTTAACGAAAAATACAATACAACTTTTAGCTACTGCTAAATAAGGTCGGTAAATTACTTAATCTACTGGAACCTGGTCTAGGTAAAATATTAACTAAAACTCTATAAAGAATAGAAATACTTTATTGCTCCAAAACATTTTACAGTAACAAACGATAAGTAATTTACATAATGGGCCAAGGCGAACTTATCCCTTACAGGAATTTCTCCCACTCGACCTTTGGATGTTTGAGAGTTGGATAACGGTAAATAAACTAGAAATAAACAATTTGAAAGCGATTTATTAAGAAAAATTTGTACAAACAAGATGCGAGGATTGCAGTACAGAAAGATGTTCGCCAGGCGCCCATTCCACACCTTTGCAGTGCGACATGGCGACACGGAAGTGATTTAGCAAATCTACACAAGTGTTACAATAAAATTAACATGAGGTATAGAGACAATAAAATGAACATGTCAGTCTGAATTTAAGTAGGTACCTTAGAAATGGACTCTAACAAATTTCACTCGCCACTGATACTAGAACTTATGGACTCACTATCGATCGCGCCCAGCAGGCAGTCGCAGCCACACAACCGCAAAGCGTCCAGCCAGAGTTCTCAATTGTTCTCACACCGCACCGAACGCGAACTCACTGTGACCGGTTGTACACTGCTGATATCAATTAATTTTTGTGCACAATCAATGGGGGTATTTTGTAATTTTTTTTAAACTGACACGTTTTGCTACATCTCCTACAACATCCGTGATATTAGCCTATAATACCGGGTGAACTTGGTGCCATGTCAATGCTTCCCTTCATTCCACGTTGACTACACTGAACTGGACGGAAAAGATGAACTATCTATTATACAGCCGTTTAGGCCGACGTTTCATTCAGTGCGGTGGTACCAACCCGGGAGGGATAAACCCTACCAACTAGTAAGGTAAGATATAAGAAGGGAAGGGACCCACAGTTTTACGTGAAATCCGAAACACGGTCAGCCTCCAACGTTCGAGCGGTCACCCATATATTTATTGACCGCGCCCAGGTGTGCTTGACAACAGTCCATCGAACGCACCACTGAGCTACCGTGGCTGACGGTTGATCTTCCATAAATATAAGGAGATAGGTTTCTACTTCCTTTTTTTTTATGGAAACTGACACGGTTGGCTACAACATCCGTGATGTCAGCCCATAACACCGGGTGAACTTGGTGCCACATAGCGGTTTCGACCGACCTTTCATTCAGTGCGGTGGTATCAACCCGGGCGGGTTAAACCCTACCACCTAGTAATATAAGAAGGGAGTCATCTCCCTTAGTCGCCTTTTACGACATACACGGGGAGAGATGCAGTGGAGCTATTCTTTTAAAGTACCGGCCCCACACGGTACGTGTTGCTACGTGCATTTTTTTTTTCTGCAATGGAATTGAACTCGGTACTTTAAGTAAACATTGAAGTACGAACAGGGCCCTTTACGCCATATGAATTATCTCTGCAGACACTGAGCCCAATATTCTCCAATGTGACTGAGCCCAATTTGACGCAAGCTCCTTTGTAGTTTAGTTTTACAACCAGAGTTTTCGCTTACCTTGACAATTTCCGAGCGTTTCATTGCACGCAAAAGCGGCATGTCGCTATCCTGCTTGCACCCGCGGAATTCGCACAGTGTTAGCAACATAGCGCTATATATCACACAACATGGATCTAAAGAGTTATATATCACACAACATGCGGCGCGTTGCCGAGTGGTTTGGGCATCGGCTTCTCATGCGAGAGGTCCTCAGTTCGAATCCGGTCGGCGTGTACCAATGAGTTTTTTCTGACGAAAAAATTTACGTGCATACCATACACCTGCTGCTTCACCGTTCGGAACCGGTGTAAAACTGTAGGTTTTACACCGGCGACTAAGGGATATGACTCCCTTCTTATATCACTAGGTGGTAGGGTTTAACCCGCCCGGGTTGGTACCACCGCACTGAATGAAAGGTCGGTCGAAACGGCTATGTAAATAGTTTTGTGTTTTCCGTCCAGTGCAGTGTAGCCGGCACGACCGAAGGGAAGCACTGACGTGGCACCAAGTTCACCCGGTGTTATGGGCTGACATCACGGATGTTGTAGGTGATGTAGCCAACCGTGTCAGTTTCCATAAAAAAAAAAGGTCCCTTCCTTTGCCCTTACTAGGTGGTAGGCTCAAATTGTAGCCGACTGGGTTGGTACCACCGTACTGGATGTAAGATGGCCGCATAGCAGCCTCGGTTGTCTTCTCCTCTAGTCCAGTGTAGCCAGCAATCCAGGGAAGTCTCCGGTATGGCACCTACTTTCTCGGAGGTGACATTGGCTGGTCGGAGCATGCGCTTTGGCCCCTCCGATTCAGCCACCCATACCGAGTTACATAAAAAAAAAGTACTTTACTAGAAATGCCCGATGAGCTGTAAAATTGTCTGTACCGCTTTTGTTTCATTCTCGCGTCGTCGATAGGTCCAAAATAGGCCACAGGCAATATGATTAACTGACTGCTGTGTTTGTTTCTGTAATTCACAGTAAGTTATTTCTCCCTGTTTTATCCACTTTTATAACCTTTCCATTTATGTTTTCTCTATACTCTGTCAATAAACTCAGCGCAACCCATGGATACTACAAACAACCTAAATAGGTAACGTGCTCTGCACCCGTGGCCCCCATAAAGTGCATGATTGTCACACAGTCGCACTCAGTCGGTGGCAGTCTCCGTCCGGCATGACACGTATGCACACGTGCGCGCGTGCAGTCAACAAGAGGATCATAAACATACATACATACATATCAAACACGCTGAATCCCGTCAATGGGGGTAAGCAGAGTAATCGGTGTTGCGCTGCAAGAACTCTGGTAAATTACAGCACAATACCGACCACCACATTACGCAAGGTATTCGAACAAGATTCAGTCGATCAAGCAGCGAGTAAGGCACGAAGACCCATCTGATGCATGACTCGGTGGAAGTACCGTGCCAAGGTGAGAGGTGGCGAGCCTGTCGCCCTTTAGCACGGCATCTTGTCCTTATCCATTAGTCGCAGTGGGGCTATTCTTTTTAAGTACCAGCCCCACACGGTACTTTGTACCGTTTAATAAATAACTCACCGTAAAATGGCATATAGTTGTATTCTAAATGACAAAACAGTATCCAGAGCAAAAATAAAGGAAAAACATAATAATTCATAACGTACTCGGCATTTTTTAATTTTACGGCGTTCGAAAATATTTTCAATAATCTGCAACTTCACCTTGGGTACAGACATCTCGGGCCGGGCCGGTCACGCGCCGTACCGTATCTCAGTATCTAAACAGTCCTAAGTGAGCGCACACCCGATAGAGCGCTCAGAACACTATTAACGTTTCGCTTTTGAGATTTCAGATTATCTCACTTCTTCATTGGGCCTCATAGCCTGCATGGCGCCTCCGTGAGCGTGGTTTCGCGAGGAATGGTGTTATTGGCTGTGTCTGATCTTCCGTTGAAGCACAGAAACCCGCGCCGGCTGTCTATAAAAAAAAACTACATGAAATCTTTCAGACTTGGGCTCGACCGAAGGGAGGCACTGACGTGGCACCAAGTTCATCCGGTGTTATGGGCTGACATCACGGATGTTGTAGGTGATGCAGCCAACCGTGTCAGTTCCCATAAAAAAAAAAAAACTTTCATGTACATTCGTGAACCTTTGTCTATAGATGTACATACGGGTGTCCCAAAACTCACCGTCAAGCGGGAACCAGAGAGTAGGCCAATTTATGAGTAGCCAGGGAAAAATAAGAAAAAAAATCTGAGTCATAAATTTTTTTTGAAAAAAATTTAACTGAATATTTTTTTTTGGTAAAACTGCAGGCATTCTGGTTTTATTTGGTATACTGATCAAAAGCAGAGTTATTTAGGCTACCAAAAAAAAAATTTACAATTATATTTCCAAATGTGTAGTAGTAGTACGTAAAAATGATTTTCAACGTTTTTAAAAAATGCTCATATCATAAAAAACAAATGACTCCGATTTTTTTTTCTTATTTTTCCCTGGGTAGACATAAACTGGCCTACTCCTTGGCTCCCGCTTGACGTTGAATTTTGGGACACGTTGCAAATACTTTTTTATAGATGAAATTTTACGCACTAATTTGTAGTAACATACCGTCTCTATAGTCCCGTAGCTCTTTGGCGCTCCCACGCTAACGGGCACGGTATCACAAAGTTTTATAACAAGGCGCGCGCTGCCTCATATTCTACTCTCATTATGAGATTGACGGAGAGCTCTGGTAATAAATAGACGGAGACGGCATTTCATACATTGTGTGCATTTTCGTTTTTGCCAGCATATGGCCGGCATGCACTTCATTGGAAGCCGACAGAAGATATGGCTGAGTAAACGGTTATTTTACATACACACATATAGGTAATCATTCCATAAACATTTTACCACCATACGATAGAAATGAACTGAAACGATCAATAAATTAAGGACAATTTTGAGCCAAGTATAGGCGTAATGAAGATAATTAAACATCTACTTACTTAGCTAATAACAGGTAGTATCTCACCAAATTAGATAAAATATAAATTATGAAGAATTAATTAATGATAAAGAAACAGTAAATCAAGCAAAAAATTTTTTTACATAAATACGAAGCAAAAACATCAACTACGATCAAAGGATAGGAGCAGTCAGTTATAAACAAAAATAAAAAACAATGTTTTTGCATGAATTTATAGCAAACAGAAGATAGGTACACAAGTGAACAAAAACTGTGACAGAGATAATATACATTTCTTTGTAATTTAGTTTTTATGCAATTTTCTTTAATTTCCTCAAGAACTTGAAGCCTCTTCTAAGTATTTAAGTCCACGCGGAGAGCAGTAAATCCTTGGAGACTTCTCCTCTGGGAGACGAGAGTTCTCCCGTCTCCTGTCTTCTGGGAGAGGAGATCTATTTACCAGGAGAACTTCAGTTGATGAATCATTTTGGGGGAAAGGAACGAAGTGTTAATTTTTGAATATTTTTGAAGCAACATTGATTTTTTGATATTAACAAAAATAATAACAAAAAATTAAAGAATATATTATTCTGAACGATAATCGCAGTTCTGTGGCGTAACCGCGCCGCCGGCGCCGGCAGACGGCAGAGGTGTGTCAGGATCGTGGCACTTCGAGATCCGCTGTCACTGCCTACCCCACCGGGAAACCGGCATGACGTTATGTATGTACGTTGTGAAACAAAACCCGGCGAAAAGTCTATTCTTCCAAGAAATCCTCTGGGTTCAAAAAAACGTTATTTCAAAAGTTGTATAAAATATGAAGTCTCAAAAATCCCCGTTCTCCACCAGTAGATGCAAGTTGTGACTGCAGGCAGGAAGCGATGTCGTCCCAGAGCGAAGAATTGTAATTAGCACTAAAAGCTCCCCGCTTCCATTTATCAACCAAACACTAGATATGCGACTACCATACATAAATGTAAGCATGCTACAAAAAATATGTCAAATGTGAATTTTACTCAACATCGAGGGTTCGGTAGTTCCGCTATACCATACATGTCAAAAATCATATTCGTCTATTTTTTGTCTGTCTGCGATGCAAACTACGTGTGGCGCGATCGATTAGTGGCGTGAATATGTACTAATCGATTCTTAGCTCGTTTCTTGTATGCCCTCCTAATTTTTTACTTTTTTTATTATTTGTTGGCATCTCCGCCATAATAATACATATTCTGTGAAAATGGACGAACAGACGAATGGACAGACAAAGATCTGCAGAGCCGATTGGTACGCATCCGCGGTCCAGGCACGTGTGTCTATGGCTACCCTTTTCGACTCTTTGAATCACATTTATCAACCAATACTGTTATTCTTTGTTCTTAATTCTATATTGATCATCCGTAGACAGTACACTGCACTTTTGCCAGTTCGGTTATCACAGCGAAGAAGAACTGGCAAGATACTTCGCTGGATACGTTTTTATTAATTTTTTTATTAAGTTAATAGTGAATACAGCCACACCACAAGTATCAAAATACAATGCGCGAAGGAGAGATGGAAAACTTGAACCGTCATTTTGTAAGAATGAGAAACATAATGCTAACTATCTGATGTGTGTGCGGGATAACCGTACATGGACTGAGTGAATACAAGACCAGCCGTCCCATTTTACGTGCCGGTATTTACGCGGCTATACCGTATCTATAGTGTTGAGCTTGATCGATGGCCGAGTCATCCTCGGTGTCTGTCAAGCAATTTGCAAGTAGTCGCGATTAATGTATTTTTACTAGATCTGAGCGAAATCAACAGAAATATTATGCTAAGGTTTGATTAAAAAAAGGAATTTTGAATTTTTTTAAAGATATTATACCCAGTACTGAATTGTATTTGTGGGGTCCTATATTATGTAGTATATTATGTATCGTGTGGGGTCGCTACTTAAAAATAATAGCCCCACTGCATCTCTTCCCGTGAATGTCGTAAAAGGCGACTAAGCTATAAAGAAAATATGCCGTGCATAAGGGCGACAGGTTAGCCACCTCTCACCTTGGCACGGTCCTTCCACAGAGTCGTGTAGCAGGTGAGTCTGCCTGTCTTACTTGCTGCTTGATTAATAGTTATATTTTCCTAATACATTGCTAAACGTGGTGGTCGGTGTTGTGCTGTAATTTACAAGAGTACTTGCAGTACAGCACCAATTACTCTGCTTGCCCCGATTGCCGGGATACAGCGTGTCTCGCAGACCGTATGTATTGTATTTCTATAAAATATTACTATTCTCAAAAATGCTGGGGTATGTTTTGATGAAACCTGATTTGGTTGGACCCTTTGACTCCCAAACGTTGAAAATAGTATTTCCCCTACTATGATGTCAGCCGATAACACCTTGGTCAACTGAGTGGCAATGTGAGTGCTTCCCTATTGCACCTACATCACCTACACCATCCGTGATGTCAGCCCATAACACCGGGTGAACTAGGTGCCATGTCAGTGCTTCTCTTCGGTCGTGCCGGCTACACGGAACTGGACGAAAAAAACGAACTATTTACATACCTAGCCCTTTCGACCGACGTTTCATGCAGTGCGGTGGTACCAACTCGGGCGGGATAAACCCTACCACCTAGTACGGTAAGAAGGTACGGGACCTACAGTTTTACGTGAAATCCGAACCACGGTCAGCCTCCAACGGTCGAGAGCGGTCACCCATCGAAGAACTGACCGCGCCTCGGTGTGCTTAACAACAGTCGACCGACCGCACCGCTGAGCTACCGAGGCTGACGAACACGACCCTCACGCTATTATAATGTCCGCAGGGACAGTTGCCTATTGGGCTATGAAAACGCCAGCGAGTGCCCACCTGGTGAGAGGACCTATAAACCTCTCTAGCGTGAAATGAGAAGACTCTAATTCCAGCAATGCATCATCCGAAAAACAAACGACCGACCTCGATCGGTTCAGGCTACACATTGCAGCGAAGATCCGTGCCGACGACCTTACTTGATGACATTAGGGAACGCACCCATACCACGTAACCGTGTTGGGGAGAGGGAGGGGCTAGTCAAAATACAACGCTCGGTCACAGGAGGGGAGTGGTGGTTTTTCATCCTGGTCACAGGGGGGAGGGGCGGTTATTCGCCCTGTCACTTGGTATTCTAAAATATAGTTCAAAAAGACTAAAATACAGTGGCGGGGCGGTCGGAGAAACACAAAAACAAACGCTTTGATGGCGTTAACTGGCACGGTTTTTCCAAAGAACTCGACAGGCACTGTTCAGTTACATCAAAAAGTATTCGCCTGATCACATTCAAAAGTGAAAATACATCCGTTCCTGCTTAATCCACATAATAAATAGAAAAACAGCAAGTTGTGAAAACAGCAATACCACGCAAAAACTGAGGGGGGGGGGGGGTGTGGGGGGGGGGGGTGGAGTTAGTCGAATCAGTCACGTGGTAACGTTTGTCTGCATCACCTACAACATCCGTGATGTCAGCCCATAACACCGGGTGAACCAACCAGGTGCCAAGTCAGTGCTTCCCTTCTTTTCATGTCGGCTACACTGAACCGGACGGCAAACACGAACTATTAACATAGCCGTTTCGACCGCCGTTACATTCAGTGCGGTGGTACCGACCCGGCCGGTATAAACCTTACCACCTAGTAAGGTTCACCCATCCAAGTACTGACCGCTCCGCACCACCGAGCTACCGAGGCTGATAAAATTCTTCTCTCTCTCTCTCTCTCTCTCTCTCTCTCTCTCTCTCTCTCTCTCTCTCTCTCTCTATCTCTCTATCTCTCTCTCTCTCTCTCTCTCTCTCTCTCTCTCTCTCTCTCTCTCTCTCTCTCTCTCTCTCTCTCTCTCTCTCTCTCTCTCTACTCATTGCCGAACAACACAAACTCATTTCAAAAGACTCAATATACAATCTTTTGCCTCGCCGCTGTGCGGTGTGGCCGATGTAACCGGGCGACCTCAATAAAAAGTTGGCGGAGCGAGAACACCCGGCGAGCCATCGTCGATCAAAATTTAAATTTTAGGAGCAACACCCTTGGGGACCCGCCCTACACCAAGTCGAATAAGGAAAGATTTATTGCTAAGTCGAAAATTATGTCAAATCAGTTTTCTTATTTAAATCAGATATCTAGTTTTCTATGTCAATGCCAAAGAGGTTTTCGGTTTTTTTATATAGGCAGGCAGACGGACGGACGGAAAACGGAATCAACCACGTTTACTACAGAACCATAGAAAACCGTATGGGGCCGTTACTTAAAAAGAATAGCCCCACTGCATCTCTCCCCGTGCATGTCGTAAGAGGCGACTAAGGGATAAGGATAAGACTAGCCACTTCTCACCTTGGCGCATTCCTTCCACCTAGTCATGCAGCAGGTGGGTTCTTCGTGCATTTCTTGCTGCTTGATAGTTGTCTTGTCCGTATACTGTGCTAAACGTGGTGGTCGGTGTTGTGCTGTAGTTTGCCAGAGTCCTTACAGCACAACACCGTTTACTCTGCTTACCCTTATTGTCGGGATACAGCGTGTGTTATGCATGTATGTATGTCATAGAAAATCTTAGTTGTTTTTTTTTTACTTCAGTTATTTATTCCTCTAAAAATACATACATAAAATTTGTTAACTGTTTTATAATTTCATACATATTGAAATTGGCTGCGCCTGAGGTTGCGACCTCGGACAGAGCCACCCAGTTCGGTAGCAATAATAAAAAAAAAAAAATTATGACTGTAGGTAACCTACTCTTGAGTACAAATCAAATACACTGAGTGTTTAGTTGTGGTCAGTTCATCTCGATGTCACCTTGTTCCTGTTGGAGCTATGTGCCTTTGTGCCATGTCAGTGCTTTTTTTATGAATTTATGTGCTTACCTTGGTCGTGCCGGCTACACTGAACAGGCCGGAAAAACCGAAACTGTTTTCAGCGTTTCAGTCGGGACGGGTCACAGAACAACGACCGGACTTTTTTGCTCTGTGGGGCCGGGTATTGACTTAATATGAATTACTTACATGTTTTATTTTATACATTTCTAACGTTAATTAACTTTAACGTGAAAGTTATGTTTAAAAGCGGCGGGTGGCCGAGTGGTTTCGGCATCGGCTTCTCATGCGGGAGGTCCGAGGTTCGAATCCGGTCGGCGTGTACCAATGAGTTTTTTCTGACGAAAAAATTTACGTGCATACCTACACCTGTTGCTTCACCGTTCGGAACCGGTGTAAAACTGTAGGTCCCTTCCCTTGCCACTTACTAGGTGGTAGGCTCAAATTGTAGCCGACTGGGTTGGTACCACCGTACTGGATGTAAGATGGCCCCATAGCAACCTCGGTTGTGTTCTCCTCTAGTCCAGTATAGCCAGCAATCCAGGGAAGTCTCCGGTATGGCACCTACCTTCTCGGAGGTGAAATTGGCTGGTCGGAGCATGCGCTTTGGCCCCTCCGACTCAGCCATCCATACCGGATTACATAAAAAAAAATAAAAAAAATGTTTAAATAAGTGAGATTTCATGGGACACCCGCCAGAAGCGAGGCTTCTTTCACTTTGTATTAAATCCAATTATAAACTATCGGGATAGCGCCATCTATGAGATATTCCTTTCAACTTAAACAATAGTTCGACTTCAAAAGACTCTCACAGATGGCGCTAGGCAGCGCCGCCAACGTCCCTTTTGCAAATTCAACTTTCGATCGCACTTCCGCGACGTTTCACTTTTTCTGAGTTAGGCCGCCAACCCAAATGTTCGTTAAAAGGCTTCGCTTCCAAAAGTCTTATAAGATTTCGTAGCGGATTCTTCCACGTTGATTGCATTGCTGAAACAAAACCGTGTTGCCGGTACGACCAAAGGGAAGCACTGACATGGCACCTAGTTCACCAAGGTGTTGTAGGCTGACATCACGGATATTATAGTGTAGGTGACATAGCCAGTTGGGTCGGTTTCCATAAAAAAAAAAACTAATGACGGAACACACTGATTGCATATTATGTGTCTATAAACTATTGTTCTTAACCTAACCTGACCTCTAGATCGGACTTTAACCGAGTAGCTTTTATAACCGAGTAGCTTTATAACCGAGTAGCTTTAACCGAGTAGCTCTTATAACCGAGTAGCTTTTATAACCAAGTAGCTATAACCGAGTAGCTTAACATTGTGTATTCTCTCTGGCGAACTTTGTAAGGGAACCTACGCAGAATTGTTGTTGACCTTTCCCCCAGTCTACCCAGCCTGGGTATGCCTCGGTACACTTAGGGCCGGACATGAAACGCGCAGCAAACGAAGCGGGTAATAACTCAAGACGATTTTAACTCAGGACTCCTCTGAAGGAAGCGGGAAGCTGTTAATTTCAGTGCACTGAAAATTAATGCTCGGAAAGTTTTAATAGCAGCCCGTCGCATTTGCCCCGCGGGCCAAAATTAGTTAAAAAACTTCCGATGTACCTGCGGAGAAGTTAAAATATTCTTGTGCTCCTCGAATGCGTTTACAGCACAGACCGGAGGAATCCTGGCTAGATATCGGATCACGTGTCTACAATGAATTCCTTCCTTCCTTCCTTACCTTTAATAAAATCCAACGTCTGCTTTCTGTCTGTCTGTCTGTCCGCTTATAACTCGAGAACCACTGAACCGATTTTAATAAAACAAATTATTTTACCTTTAATAAAATCCAACGTCTGCTTTCTGTCTGTCTGTCTGTCCGCTTATAACTCGAGAACCACTGAACCGATTTTAATAAAACAAAATTCTACGGATAACTTGATTCTTCCCATCAACTATAGGCTACTTACTATCACGCTAAATGGCTTATGAGGTTAGCAGAGAAGTGAAATATGAGAGCGGGCGGAGCCGCGGGCACAGCTAGTTCTACATAAAATTCATGCATGACTCATCATGTCGCTCAAAGTTCAGCAAATTTTATTTCAGCTCTTTCCAATAACCTGGACAATCAAGTTTTATTTTATTGTAAATTAAAAATTTAACTAATTTATTATTTAAATTTAAATTATTAAATAAACTATAACTATCAATAAAATTTACCTACAAATATAACTAATTAAAAAACTAGGTATAACTAAAACAATGCTCAAATGAACAAATTGCCTTTCTAACGTTTTAAAAAAAAATTCAAAAAATGTATTTATTTTTTATTTTGGAAAAAAAATTCCTATATGTTGCTCATTTGAAAATTTTCCATTTCCACAATCACCTCTTTAAATTTTGGTAATCACCTGTGTATATATCTGTACCATAATTGTTTCAATAAGAACTTTTTAATACAATTTAACATTTTAAGACCTGAAAGTCCTCAAATTTCTTGAAAAGTTCAAATTTTCCAGCGTTTGTGTGTTTTAGGCGATAACTGCGCATTATATCCAGGCTCTCGAAAATTTCTCGTCAAAAATCTTTTACATTGAAGCTGAGAAAATTCTCAAACGAACTCAATTATGAACTAACTCGATATAAATAACATTTTTTTTTCGTAACTGCTGAAGTCACCTCTCCCTGAAAAAGTTTTGTCGAAGCGCACGAAATGAGGTGAAAATTAAATTAACAAAGCGGACTCTTTATTTTCAGCGAATGTAATTTTTTGTCTTGAGGATTTGTTTTTTCCCGAGCCGCCTACTGGTCTTCCGAACTACGCTAACAAGGGACCCTTTTAAAACCTTTTCTAAACCTCCCTGTCCGTCTGTCTGTGTTTGACAATGTGACAAATTATTATCTCTAGCTTTAGCCCGCGGCTTCGCTCGCGTGAAATTCATAAAAAGAAGAAAATAAGTAAACCCGCTACCGTACTTTTATTTCGGCGCGCGGAACAATTCGGTTTGCATGAGAGCCACATCTTAGCGTAAGTGGAACAAAATATTATTTTGTTAGCCTATCCTGTGTTCCGTATAGTTATATGTGCTTGTACTACGTTTCATCTAAATCAGATGATCGGTTTAACCCGGCGCATGCCTGGTGAAAATACTTACATAGTATGCCTACGTGGGTATTTCATACCCAAGATTCTTATCACTACATAATGAAGAATAAAGAAAAATTTTTATAAAATTATATTACGTTCTCATTAATTAACTCATATTATTTTCATTTATACCAAAATAAAAGACTGCAAGTAGAAAATAATAACTTTATTAAGTTTTATATTCTGTAAGACGTAACATTTTGGAATTTTGGCACGTTTCAAATAATTCTTCGAAAATTTTTATTATAATAAATATTAGAGAAAAAAAGCAAACATTTCTTGGAACTAGATATAGGCACTATCAAAATAAGTACTAATACATTAATGTATCTGTGCATATATGTCAAAATTATCTATAATAAACATCCTCACCATCTTGACATATTTATTTGGCGTGTTCCGTGCATATCGACTCGTTGCAGGATGAGCAGGTGTGTTTTTTTTCCTGTGCTCACTCGTTGGACACTCCTGACATCTCGTATATCTTGCCGTCTTTTATGGTGGCTGATATGATGGTTCTCCGAGGTGATCTTTCAGCGAGGTGGTCGCTTTCGTCCTCGTCCTTTGAATCGGACTTTGTGTCTGTCGGCACAGAATCAAACAGTTCACGCAGTCGTCTCTGTTGTTCTTCCTCGGCCATTGTGCTGATAAAACCTGAATCAATCAAGATTATAGAAAAAAACCTACTAATATAAAACAATATGTTTACCGAAAAAGGTGACGCCGCATGCCTACGTGGGCATCTCATACCCACGCGCAACTTTATCTCCACGTCTACTCACCCCGAACCACCGGAGGACACCGATTTAGCGTGCAGGCGACGAAGAAATTCCCACTCTCCAGCTACCGAGAACGCGGAATGGCAACATCACTTTTTTCTGTGTGAATTTAAAAAAATAAAACACCTTGGGTATGAGATGCCCACGTAGGCATGCGCCGGGTTAAGAGTTGTGGAGAAACATACATACATAGTCATGTCAGCCTCGATAGCTCAGTGGTGCAGACATTCAACTGTCGCTATTGAATGTTAAGCAACGCTGGGTGCGGTCAGTACTTGGATGGGTGACCGCTGACCGTTGGAGGCTGACCGAGGTTCGGATTCCTCGTAAAACTGTAGGTCCCTTCCCTCCTAGTCTTACTTGGTGGTAGGGTTTAACCCGCCCGGGTTGGTACCACCGCACTGAATGAAACGTCGGTCTAAACGGCTATGTAAATAGTTTGTGTTTTCCGACCAGTTTAGTGTAGCCGGCACGATCAAAGGGGGAAGCACTGACATGGCACCTAGTTCACCCGGTGTTATGGGCTGACATCACGGACGTTGTAGGTGATGTAGCCAACCGTTTCAGTTTACATAAAAAAAAAACATACAGGTGATATTGCTAAAACGCGTCAATTTAGTTTTAGTATCATACATAGAGAGTCCACAAACGCAATATCTCATAAAACAAAGCAACTTACTCCATGAACATCCCTTACAGATTTATTAATAGTATTGATTGATTCATAGTCGTACGGAAATAGAATAAATGTATTGATCTGCTATTTGTGTCTACGTTAGAGAACTTCCGGTTTTGGTGACTGGAATTATTGAAGAAGTGTCGCCGAAATTGTAAATTAGCGTTGATTGACAAATTAATTTACTTCACATATTATTTCGTATACACATTTATTGTGAATACGACCCACTGCATCTCTCCCCGTGCGTGTCGTAAAAGTCGACTAAGGGATAAGGAGAAGATGCGGTTCTAAAGGGCAACAGGATAGCCACCATCGCTGAGTGTGGTGAATCCAATAAATATTTTCTTTAGAAAAATCTATTATGAGAAACTATGCTTCTTCGCAGAAATTAAAATATTGTGTATTTACTTAAGTACGCAATACACGTGAATGCTAATTTTGTTACAATACAAATAATTTTCTATTGTATAATTTAATTTACAATACCTACACGAAAATCGCTCTAAAATAGATAGACTAAAAGTACATTATCCCATAACAAGTTTCATTAAACAGATAAATATTAAAACTAAGAACGTTCCCTTTTCGAGAAAGGTCCGCTTTTACGCGCCGCCAAACTTCACGCACAGTGGTCCAAATCGATTGATGGATGCCAGCAAAACCGATAATCCGACCGCATCGCGGGCCGAGATAAGCCGGGCTTTGCTCTTCGCGCCTCTTAAGCCCTAATTTATTAAGGTCTCCGGCACAGGATGGCACGCATTTATTTTATTCACGAGAAGGTGACTTTTTGTTCCGTAATCCGGGATGCACCGCTCCAGTGGGCAATCGAAGCAGAGGAGGAAATAATTATTGTATAGCAGATAAATTTATTTCTAGTCACAGTATAAGTAAAAAAAAATTATCCTTAAAGAACAATCACGAAAATATCATTTAAAAAATATCAACATGGCGTAAGTGATGAAAATTTTAGGTAAAAGTTAAATAGAGATATTACAAATTCGATAAAAAAATATCTAAACTAGATATATAACTTTTTAATAATTCACGAGGCATAAATTCGCAACTGCGCAGCAAATAATATGTCGCAATCCCCTTATGGTGTCTAACGACGCCAACGTCCATTGGCGTCGTTAGACACCTTATTTTCAATCTCGCTGGCATGGCACCACACTCTGCCAGGTTTCGTCTGGAGTGGTGGTGTTGTTGGCTGTGTCTGATTGGCCAAAGGACTTCTGGGCAAGATACCGTGCCAGTTTCCTTATTTTAAAAAAATATTTATGGAGACCTCTTTGTACCGTCTGTTTTTCACGCCTGCACGCTTTTAAACGTTATTTTTAGAAACATAATCTCAGCTTTGCTCTTTTTATCTTCTAAGCTTTGATTTATTAAGGTTTCCGCCATATTTACTTTATTTGTGAAAAAGTTACTTTTGTCCCTATCTCTGGATCAAGAAAACCACTGTGCAATGGTTGGACGTAAGGTTTGTTTATTACATCTTCTTCGTCGTCTCCAAACATCTACAAATTTCAAGGATTTTAAGCATTAAGCCTTTAAAGTTATTATTTTTCCAACGTTTGAAGATTTTTTTCAGTGTTCTAACTAAACTGCCCTTGCTTCTGTGTATATGGCTCGGTTTTTAATTGGTGTGTGACTCGTGGCTGTGAAAATATTTACATCATTAAAATTTACAATCAGGAAACTTTAAAAGTTTGTGAAAAAAAAAGCATTTTTCTTATGCTCGTTGGTAATCGTCGGCTTATCCTTCATTGGGTTCAGAGTCAGCTGAAAATATTTCTCTTAGTAGACAATCAATTTTACAATTTAAGTGATTATTTTTTCTATTGTAAATAAAAAAATTGCTGACTACGATGATTATTCTATAAACGACTTGACTGAACCCTATGTTGTTTGTATTTTATATTTGGCTTATATTGACAGACAGACGGCGAATATAGGCTTAGTACGTGTAATAGGCTTCCGTACGGGACGCGGAAACCTAATAACGAAATAAAACATTGCCCGAGGTGTGTTCCCTTGTTCGAGCGGGCAGCCCCGGACATCGCTAGGCCCAATAATAAATCGCCTCCGGTGTGGCCAGCGCGAACTGATGGATTGGAAACATCTTCGCTACTGTGTCATTAGTCTTAGGCGCTAATCTCTCTCTTAACATGTTCCAGGTCAATAGGCTCCTTAAATGGGGAATTTGTACAGTGTGGCCGACCCACTCACTACCAGGGAAATCGAAAAAGCTTACCTACTAAGGGTTGATGTTTCAATTTCTACTTAGGTCTGTACTGTGTGGGGGCGGTACTTAAAAATAATAGCCCCACTGCATCTCTCCCCGTGCATGTCGTAAAAGGCGACAAAAGGATAAGGACAAGGTGCCGTGCTAAAGGGCGACAGGATAGCCACCTCTAACCTTGCAACGGTCCTTCCACCGAGTAATGCAGCAATTGGGTCTCCATGCCTTTTTTTTTATAGATCCACGAGACACTTGGCGCGTGGTTTGGGCATCGGCTTCTCATGCGAGAGGTCCGAGGTTCGAATCCGGACGGCGTGTACCAATGAGTTATTTCTGACGAAAAAAATTACTTTGCTTCACCGTTTGTACACCTACAAATTGTAGCCGACTGGGTTGGTACCACCGTACTGGATGTAAGATGGCCGCATAGCAGCCTCGCGGTTGTTTTCTCCTCTAGTCCAGTATAGCCAGTAATCCAGGGAAATCTTCGTTATGGCACCTACCTTCTCTGAGGTGATATTGGCTGGTTGGAGCATGTGCTTTGGACCCTCCGACTCAGCCATCCATACCGGATTACATAAAAAAAGAAGAAACTTTACGTGAAACATTCGCATAACGTTATTCCTATCCCTAAGTGGGAGTTTAAATACCAGACCTAAGTACATACATACATACCGCACACGCCGTATCCCGACAATCGTGGTAAGCAGAGTAATCTGAGTTGTGCTGCAGGTACTCTTGTAAATAACAGTAAAGCACCAACCACCACATTTAGCAAAGTATTCGGACAAGATAACCTATCAAGCAGCAAGTAAGACACAAAGACTCACCTGCTGCATGACACGGTGGAAGGACCGTTCCAAAGATATTTCATAACCAACAAACAAATCGGTGCTAACGGCAGGGTTTTTAGATCTTAAAGTGGTATATTTTTTTTTTTTTTTTTTTTAAGTAAAAATGTATTTATTTGTGAAAAATGCGGCCGTCTACATTTTTTGCCTCCGAAAATAGCCACTACGGCCGCAGCGTCGGAGACACAGTAATTCTACAAAATATAATAAAGTTTGCGGGCCTTAACGATAGATAACAAATATTGGATTAATATAACGCGTCACTACTGTAGAGCTCTTGTTCCACCCTTATAGCACTTACTAACGCTATTGTAAAGTCACTAAAGAACCTTAACCTGTATAAGAATGGGCCTCTATTAAACAGCTCTTATAACGCATGTTTCCAATCTATCATAATGTTAATATTTTATGTTTATATGTAAGTACTAAGCACGTACACGCTTTATATATATTATAAAAATGCAAATCGAAAATCATTGGAAAAAATACATCCCGACCAGGATTCGAACCTGGGTCTCTGGCTTGAGCCGCCAACGCGACAACCAACTACGCAACCGGGCCGTAACTTATTATCTCCAAATTTTCGATCTTATTGCACTTTGTTCGCAAAAATTATGCGACATCATGCATGAAGGTGCAATAAGATCGAAAATTTGGAGATAATACGTCACGGCCCGGTTGCGTTAACGCGTTGGCGGCTAAAGCCAGAGACCCAGGTTCGAATCCTGGTCGGGATGTATTTTTTCCAATGATTTTCGATTTGCATTTTTCTAATATATCATAATGCTAGTTTGGTAATATCTCCCTCCATCGAACGTCATAATCTTGCTTTTCCTGCTGCTTCGCTGTGCGGAAAATAGCCTATAGCCATCTTTAGGTGTGGCAGAAAATGTGAGTGAAAACCCCATAAGAATTGATTTAGTGTACAAGAGAACATATTACATTCAGCGGACCGCACCATAACAGATTTTCCTCACATTGACAAAAATTGTATTTCCTTCTGAACCCAACTCCAGTGATCAATGAACCTTACGTTTTCTCTCATCTACAAATTCCCTCTCTCGTATTTCACGCGATTCTCGACTTTCCTGGTATTATATTGACCTCCTGTACTACCTTTTAGGCAGGTAAAGTTTAGGTAAGTACTCTAGAAAAGGCCAATAGACCACTTAATTAATGAAATGTTGGGTTGTATGCTTCGCTTATGGCAAACATCTGATGTTCGTTTAAAATTAAATATCCCAGGCAGTTCAGATTAAGTCAGGTTAGTAGGGTGGTAGTAGTAGGGATTAATACCACCGCACTGAATGAAGATATTTCGTGTTTTCTGTCCAGCTCTCTCTCTGTCCAGTTTTATGCCAGCCTCGATAGCTCAGTGGTGCAGACAGTCGGCTGTCGCTATTGATGGTTAAGCAACGCTGAGCGCGGTCAGTTCTTGGATGGGTGACCGCTCGACCGTTGGAGGCTGACCGTGGTTCGGATTCCAGATTCCACGTTAAACTATAGATCCCTTCCCTTCTTACCTTACTAGGTGGTAGGGTTCAACCCGCCCGGGTTGGTACCACCGCACTGAATGAAATGTCGGTCGAAACGGCTATGTAAATAGTTCGTGTTTTCCGTTTAGTTTAGTGTAGCCGATACGACCGAAGGGAAGTACCTAGTTCACCCGGTGTTATGGGCTGACATCACGGATGTTGTAGGTGATGTAGCCAACAGTGTCAGTTTCCATAAAAAAGAAAAGCTCTGTGGTAGCCACCATGAATAAGGAGAATCACTGGCACGGCACCTGGTTTCGACAGGAACAAGCTGTAGCAATTGTAATAATGTAGCTTTGCGTAATAACCACAGAACAACTTGCTCTGTGCTACCAACGAACGAAGTCTGTTGAATGCATCTGTAGACGGCATGAAATGAAGGGAAGCACTGACATGGCACCTAGTTCAATGGTGCTATGGACTGACATCACGGATGTTGTAGATGATGTAGCAAACCGTGTCAGTTTTTAATTAATTTTTTAAAAAGCTTTTAATTAATTTTTGGTGTTGCGTATCCGGTACGGGACCCTATTACTAAGCCTACGCCGTCTGTCTGTCTGTCTGTCCGTCCGTCCGTCTGTCCGTCCGTCCGTCTGTGCGAGGGCTGTATCTCTTGAACCGTGATAGGTAGCCCGTTAAAATTTTCACAGAAAATGTGTTATTATGGCCGATATAACAACAAATAATAAAAATTTAAAAAAGTCAAAAATTCGCGGGGATTCGCATAGAAGAAACCAAAAAATGTATGCGCGCGCGCCATCGACCGAATTGATTATGAAGCATTTTAACTAATCATGACATTTAACTAATATGAAGCATTTCATAACACGCCATCTAGATGGCGTGAGTGGCGCTAGCCGTGTCATGGCGATACGGAACCCTCGGTGCGCGAGTTCGACTCGCACTTGGCCGGTTTTTTTTTCTTTGTTTTCTCAGTTTCTCCTCTTCCGAACCAAATTTTAAATAAACCAAAACATTTTAAATATATATAAACTTTAAATAAACCTTCTTGACTTACTAGGTGGTAGGAATTAATCCGCCCGGATTGATACCACCATACTGAATGACGGGTCGGTTGAAACGGTTATGTAAATAGTTAGTGATTTCGTTCAGTTCAGTGTATCCGGCACGACCGAAGGAAGCACTAACATGGCATCTAGTTCACCAACGTGTTATGGGCTGACATCACGGGTGTACTAGGTAATGTAGCCAAACGTCTCAGTTTCCATAAAAAATCTAATTTATTAACGAATTTTTAATTTTCCATTTCAAATATTACTTAAATATTCCCTTCTGTACATTAAAATGTTGGATAAAAATGCATCGCATATCTGCCTGTTGGTAAAGTTAAAACTCGAAAACCGCCCAAACGATTTAGATACCTGGAGTTTTAGCGAATTAAATCTGAAATATTTCAGAACCGATAACACTTGAACAAAATTATCCAGAATGGTCGGGATCACAGATCATGTAGGTATGTAAAAGCCTTTATTTTATGGCCGGAATGACTATTGGTACTTGACCAACTACGAACCGGTCTTTATTGCTGTGTCTGAGTCAAAAATCCAGACCAAACTGCACAACTCGTGAATAGCTAGTTAAAACTTTGTAGAATTCACTAAAAGGATTTAAACTTGTTTCGATGTAGTCAGTTTTTGTTCAGCCAGAGCTTTTCAAGTACTTTGCTGAGCTTGTTCGTGGTCCAAACGTTGAACATTGTTATGAAAGCTTTCGTTCACAACTATGTCGAGGCATTTTTTTATTTATTTATTCCAGTATTGGTGGCTGAGTTAGAAAGGCCAGAACACATCCTCCGACTAGCTAATACTTCTTTATTCTTTATTCGTCATACATAGACAGAATACTGCAATCGGATTCGTCATATTTTAACATTTAACAGGTTTTTTTTCTTTATAGAAAGCGCGACATGTGGCGCCGAGCCACCAATAAGATGTCTAACGACGCCCATGGACATTCGGTCGTACGCGGGGGTTACGAATGCCATGCCTGCCTGACAGGTGCCTATTCACGCCTCTCTTAAAGGACCCGAGACTGTACTTGGGGGGAAATATGTGGGCAGGGAGAGCGTTCCAGAGTTTACCAGTTCTGTGGAGGAAAGATCTGCAGAACCGATTGGTACGCATCTGTGGTAAGTCCAGCGTATAGGTTAGATTATCACAGCGAAGAAGAACTGGCAAGAAACTTTGCTGGATACTTTGTTTTACATGCACGAAATTTTTCAACGTTCTTTTTTCAAACATACCTTTCCTCCGTAAAGGTATGTGCCATATCTACAGGAGACGTACCTATGGATTGCTGGTTATACTGGACTAGAGGAGAACACAGCCAGTCGCTATGCGGCCATCTCACATCCAGTAGGGTGGTATCAACCCAGTCAGCTACAATTTGAGCCTACCACCTATTAAGGGACAAGGGAAGAGATCTGGTTCACCGTAAAAGCTCAATACTCCTCCTTATTCCATGAACACGTGTATTCACTTTTAGTCTACGATGGATGTTTATAAATGGTTGGTGTTTGGCTTACCATGGTTGGAATTCGCGGTCACTATGGTCGGCGTTTTAGCGATGGTGGAGGTGCGGAACGCAGCCCAAGTCGAATTGGTGCCTACTACCCACAGCTGCAACTAAAATCGCCTCATAGCCTCGATAGCTCAGTGGTGCAGACTAGACAGTCAACTGTTGCTATTGATTGTTAAGCAATGCTGGGCGCGGTCAGTACTTGGATGGGTGACCGCTCGACCGTTGGGAGGCTGACCTTGGTTTGGATTCCACGTTATACTGTAGGACCCTTCCCTTCCTACCTTACTCGGTGGTAGGGTTCAACCCGTCCGGGTTGGTACCACCGCACTGAATGAATCGTCGGTCGAAACGGTTATGTAAATAGTAAATAGAAATGGCACCTAGCTCACCCGGTGTTATGGGCTGACATCACGGACGTAGTAGGTGATGTAGCCAACCGTGTCAGTTTCTCTTCGCAGCCGCTCGGGTTTGACAGGGAGTGTTTTGTCAATCGCGGGCCCGACCGCAGCCAGGCACTCGCCCTGATGATTGACTGTACGCGCCAGTCCGAAAAAATAGTAAGCCAAACACCAACCAGGTGTATTCACATTCGACTGTTTGATATGTCAGTCATATGGGACTACTAAACCACAATCCTCGTATTGCAGAAAACACATTTTCATTAAAACTGAAATGGCAATTACGAATTAATCTAGAATGACTGAACACGACTCAGAATTAAAAGAGCCGGTCACGTGTGCAATGGTTCCGTCACCACATTACTTGAATTCATTGAATGGTTAAATTTTATTGAATCTAATAGTATCTCCCCATCTATTTACTCGAGAGGTATTTACTCCAAAATAATGAAGCTTCTTTGTTTCAGAAAAAAATGCATCGATACACAAAAAGGCAACAAACAAAACATCAAACATAAAAAAAAAAACTTTAACGATAAGACGAGGCGTGTATGTATGTATGCGGAGTATATGAAACGCTCTCTCACCGCTTGACCGTCGGAGGCTAACCGTGGTTGGGATTCCACTTAAAACTGTAGGTCCCTTCCCTTATTACCTTACTAGATGGTAGGGTTTAGCCCGCCCGGGGTGGTACCACCGCACCGAATGAAAGTTCGAGTCCGTCCAGTTCAGTGTAGTCTGCACGACCGAAGGGAAGCCCAGACATAGCACCTAGTCCTAGTTCACCAAGGTGTTATGGGCTGACATCTATCCAACCGTGTCAGTTTCCATAAGAAAAGATAAAATCAATATCCATCCCTCATCGCTGATTGAATTCTCGGTTTTTCTGCGAAACTGGCCACCCTCTTCCTTATTGTGGCCCAGTATCCATCTACCCTCGCCTCCGTAAACATCGCCGAGGCACTGCAGAACCGCAGGAGTCTGAGCAGGCAACAGAACGAGTTAATGTACTGCACACGCAGTAAGTTACAGGCACTCTGTGTATAATTGTTCCACAGCTGGCAGATGTAAAAAAATTTTTTTATCGAACCTGACACGGTTGTCTACATCACAAAATCCGTGATGTGAGCCCATAACACCGGGTGAACTTGGTGCCACGCCAGTGCTTCCCTTCGGTCGTGCCGGCTACACTGAACTGGACGGAAAACACAAACTATTTACATAGCCGTTTCGATCGAACTTTCATTCAGTGCGGTAGTAACAACCCGGGCGGGTTAAACCCTACCACCTAGTAAGGTAAGAAGGGAAGGGACCTACAGTTTTACGTGGAATCCGAACCACGGTCAGCCTCCAACGATCGAGCGGTCACCCATCCAAGCACTGAACGTGCTCAGGGTTGCTTAACTCATTGAGCCACACTTTCATTTAAACCGTCAAATAAAAAAAAAGTAAGTTATTGTGATTGTTTGAGATGTAAATAAGTAAAAAATATCAGTGTTAGCCGCAAAATTTCAGGATTTCAGGAAATAAGGTGGTTAGTAGAGGTGACCACTGTGACACAAGTAACAATAAAATAGCAAAAAATCATAGTGATAATTTTATTGAGGAAAAATATTTGTTAACCAAAATACTTTGTTACACAGAACACTATCATAATAAACATAATTACAGCAAAAAACAAATACTTTACCCACCTTTACTGCGAAAAAGTATTTTTCCAAAGATAGCCGACGCACTCCAGAAAGAACAACAACTTTCGATTCAAAAATGTTCGTTACTAACGGTGGTAAAACAATCGAGCTGCTTTACCGACAGAGAATGGCCCTTTGTAGATATAATAGTGTCAACTGTTGACCATAGATGGCGCTAAGAACAGTTCTAACCGACCACATTTAGGTGGTTAACATTGGTAACCACCAAGGCTCAATCAGTTAACAACAGTCGACCGACCGCACCACTGAGCTAACGAGGCTGACAAAATGATCGAGCAAGGAGGCGCTTCGATGGACATTCGCGACTCATTCGCTAATCTCTTCGCCACAAAGGCAGCAGCAGCAGTCGAGAGACTGCGGAACGCGCCAGCAGCAGTAGCGGCTTCGATGCCGCTCGCACCTAGCCAGCAGTCGCTCACTGCGACCGCTCTAATCTAGGGTCGACAAAGTGACCGCTCTCCGCCGCCAGCCAGCCGGCCACGGCGACTGCCCTATTCTATACAGGGTGTCCCAAAACTCAACGTCAAGCGGGAACCATGGAGTAGGCCAGTTTATGACTACCCAGGGAAAAATAAAAAAAAAATCGGAGTCAATTGTTTTTTATGATATGTGCATTTTTTTTTATTTAATTAATATTTTTAGTGATAAAACTATAAGCATTTTGTTTTTATTTGGGATACTGATCAATAGCAGAGTTATTTAGGCTACCAATAAAAAAAACATTTACAATTATATTTTGCAAATTTGTAGTCTTAGTACCTAAAAATGTTGTAAGAGATGTCAATTTTCAACGTTTTTCAAAAAATGCTCAGATCATAAAAAACTAATGACTCCGATTTTTTTTTTTATTATTTTTACCTGGGTAGTCATAATCTGGCCTACTCCCTAGATCCCGCTTGACGTTGAGTTTTGAGACAACCTGTATAGGGCGGACAAAGTGACGACAGGCCTCGCGCGGAAGCCACACAAAAAAGACCGATTGCGGTATGAAAGTCTTCCAGCTAGTACATGTTTTCCTTCGCAGATTTGTGTTCCAGAAAGCATCGGGCTGCATCCCACACAACAGCAAGCTGCGATGCCAACAGCGGAGACGCTGTTATCTCTCCACACTTTTAATTAATAATAATTATTTTGTATGACAATTTGTTACTCACACTAGCTACTTCTACTTCTACTCATTGTGTATGTTCTGTGGTTAAACGGATAGTCGTCAGGCCTGCAGCTATCTCGAGAAACTTCGTCAGCTTAGTGTATTAGTTGGCCGAACACAGAGCATCGATTCTCGCAAGCGAGAAACTCTACTAGAAGCGCACAATTAGCTGTCAAAGCGTGAATTTGATTGTTTTTGTCAAACGGCCACCCATCGAATCACGCGGGCTCAGATTCCACATATAAAGTGTAGGCGCCTTCGTTTACCTGGTGGTATGGTTTAACCAGACTGAATTGGTACCACCGCACTAATTTTTACGCACTGACTGCCAATGATACGGTCGACAGAGCCAAATTCACATCTCCTCGAGAAACCTCGTTCAGAGAGATGCCATGTCGGCAGATTAGCGGACAGTTACTGGGCTGTCTAGCCTTCTATAGTCCGCAAATCTGCTGCTATGATGTATTACTGAGCGTGGTTTCGCGAGGAGGGTGGATTTAGCTGTTTCGGGTACCTCTGGTCCTTCAGCACAGTAAGACAGGTTTCATGAAAAAATATCGACCAGTGTCTGCCTTTATACAGCCACTGACTACGTATCCGAAAGACCCACACGCTGCGTCCGGCTAAGTGAGAACATGAGCTAAGCGCAACGTAACTATGTTAAATTGACATTAACATAGTTACGTTGCTGAGCACCGCGTTCGATTGGCCGTCGCTCTGGTCGATCCCTCCCCGCTCCCCGCTTCATTCTCCATCACAGATTTTTGGCGCACCGAGGAAAATGAAAGAGGAGGTGTATGTCAGCAGTGGATGCATGTACACTGACTGAGTGACTGACTGACTATGGATATGTTATGGTGCTGGTACAGCAACGCTTGTTCGCCACAACCCTAAAAATAAACTAAATTAAGTCTGTGGCAGCGGCCCTCAGACCAGAACTACCACAGGGGTCCATTCTGACTTCTAAGCAAGGATTTAAATCGATAGATAGAGCATAGTCGGCGCACTACAGACAATGTCACTAATGAAAAGGCCGCATGCGGCTACTTCGCATCAGACGCAGCGCCACGCGCGTGTTGATAAGTTGTTCCACGGAACGGAACGGGACGCGCCGATGTGCGATGCAGAGCGTTAGAGTTTTGTTAACATGATGCAGCTTTTTATGCGATTCTTGTTGACTAATGGGCCGGTACATAAAAAGAATAGCCCCACTGCATCTCTCCCCATGCATGTCGTAAAAGGCGACTAAGGGATAAGGACAAGATGCCCTGCTAAAGGGCGACAGGATCGCCACCTCTCACCTTGGCACGGTACTTCCACCGAGTCATGCAGCAGGTGGATCTTCGTGCCTTACTTGCTGCTTGATCAATTGAATCTTGTTCGAATACTTTGCTAAACGTGGTGGTCGGTGGTGTGCTGTAATTTACCAGAGTTCTTGCAGCACAACACCGATTACTCTACTTACCCCGATTGTTGGGATTCAGCGTGTGTGATATGTATGTACGTATGTAATGTACATGAAGCCGCATACACCGTTATGTCTAATCGGTGACGAACTCTTGAGCGCTTTGCTCTATCTATCGATTTAAATCTTTGCTTCTAAGGTTCTTATGTCCATTCCATGTGGCATACTTTTCCCCACACCGCGGTCGTTCGCCTATCGCTCGATCAGCCACACCGCCTCTGCGGTTGCCGCTATCGACAAGCGTATCGGGCAGGGTTGCGGAAGCGATCGTGCTGACGGCACGTCTGATCATGAGATTTGAGGAAACAAGATTAGGACATGTGACATTAATGGATACACACTACGCTTGCGACTCGAAGGGGGATCTTGTACTTGAGAGATTAAGGTGGCATAAGACCAGAGAAAATATCTCAAATGGGCTCAACTGCCAAGAAAACTCGGAACAAAGCAAAACTTTCTTTCAGCGCTGATTATGTACTGCAATAAGGCTGTTATTGCCAAAGCATTTTTATTTTTATGGAAACTGACACTAATGGCTACATCACCACCTCCGTGATGTCAGACCATAACAGCTTGGTGAACTAGGTGCCATGTCAGTGCTTCCGTTCGGTCGTGCCGGCTACACTGAACTGGACTGAAAACACGAACTGTTTGTTTCTAGTTTATCATCTTGCTTTTCTTCTTAATACATTCCCACAAACTATTCTTGTTCGCCTGCATATACTTCTCCCACATCCCAAAGGTTGATTAGAATAGAATGCCTCACAGCATTAAGCTCACCTATTGTGCCTAATTTGAATAAAATGGTGTTCAATAAATTATATACAACGTGTCCCAAAACTCAACGTCAAGCGGGAACCAGGGAGTAGGCCAGTTTATGACTACCCAGGGAAAAATAAGAAAAAAAATGACCACCACCACACGAAGGGGTAGACGTGAAAAAAAAATTCATCACCACTATTAGGTGTAGGGGAGGTAGGTACGGTAAAAAAAATTATTTCAAAATTTTTATTTCACAACTTTGTCGGCGTTATTAATAGGTATGTATACCCAAACCAACTTACAACTTTCTAGTACTAAGGGTCTCTGAGCTAAGCCGCGGACAGACAGACGGACAGACGGACAGACGGACGGACATGGCGTTACTATAACGGTTCCTTGTTGACTACGGAACCCTAAAAGTTGGTTCTTTTCGACTTAGCTTAGCCAATTTATTAAATTAATGCCTGGATTTTTGAAAAAAAAAAAACTACTTTAGCTGGATATGAACATTCCCATGTAGCTATTGAGTTATTTTACACTCACGTTGAATCGATTGAATATCTCAAAGCGCTCAGCGCGTCATAGGCACGTTTTTGTCTCAACTTTTCAGCTCCAAAATCACGCTCGTTTTAAAAGGCCCCATAATTCTACGAACATCTAAGTCGACTTCAATACTCGAGCTTTCCTAAGTTTTGTGAGTCGCTAATAAAGAGTAATGACGCAAATGATTTGAAGTTTATTTTTCACTTTTGCAACAAATTTTTCATATAATATTAAATGCACTAATTTATTATAATTTTCTTTCGCAACTCCGTCTCGCGGTATTGTCAGGTTTGAGGGGTTTCTGTAATAGGAGTTTCGGTGCTATTGATGAACCTTCGTGCCTTGCCCGTACAAAATTACGCGATTCATCCAATATTTTTGTTTGATAGGGTTCCTCTTTTTGATGATTTGAAAGCTACCTACCTACTTTAAATTAGTTTTAAGGCCTTGATCGCTTAATTGACTACTTTCATGTTTTTTATTTATTTATTGGGCTGTTGGTTTTGGAGCAATCGCCTCAGACAGGTCAAATTGGCATATTTTCTTGTGCGATGATGATAATTTTGAAAAAGTAAAAAAAAAATCGAAAAAAATTATATGTTAGGGTTGGTAAAACCTTTCAATCGATATACAACTAGATATATGTCAAGAAAAAAATATATTTCCCACTTAATTTTTTTCGGTCCATATTAAATATAGTTGAGGACCCCTGATTTTCTTGACCAGTGGAACGTTGTTGCCTTTCCAGATCCTATAAATAATCTGTTACAGACGAAATTAAATGAAGGGAAGCACTGACATGGCACCTAGTTCACACGGTGTTATGGGCTGACATAACGGATGTTGTAGGTGATGCAGCTAACCGTGTCAGATTTCATAAAAAAAAACCTTACTGATTTTATAAGGCGTCGCTGGCTACGGAGCTCTAAAAATGGATTATAATTATATCGTATTATTTTCAAGAGATTTGAACTATTTTCGACAAACGTCTCAACTCTTTCGAGGAGTACCGACATGCCTTGGTGGCGGCATCGCACGGACTTTCAATACTTTAATCGCCTTAAACTTCCAGGAAAGTTGGAATCGTATATGAGTCTCACTCGACTGTTCAAAGTTCTTAAAGCTTGACAACTTAATTTTGCTCACAAATGCCAAGGAGGTACCTATTTGTCTTCAGAACATGTGAGCAACTTCAAATTGTCCCCGTATTTCGAAAGGCTTATGCAGGGATTTGAGTGTATGTTTCTGAACTATGCAGAATTATATATAGTCCCTGAGTGGCCGGCGTCTGAGAGACAGAGTTAGAATTTATTTTTATTTATTTATTTATTTATTTTTATTATGAAAATTAATGTTCTCAGAGAATGATACCTGTAATTAAATAATTGCCATAGGTCACCCCTCTTGCCTTGCCTTCTTCCGCCAAAGGATAAGCCTGACAATTCAGAGGGGTAACGCGGCTGGCATCCTCGGCACAATCCCGGGGACAAAAGCACTAAATGAAATTTATTTTTTAAGTTAGTTTATTTCTTAAGTTAGTTTATATAATTTTTAGATTAGTTAATTATTTAATAACTATGTAACCGTACTTCTATCATTTTTAAAATAAATGTCTCACTTAATAACCTTGGAAAATAAAACATTATCTAGATACAAACTTCTATCGAAATCGTTAGAGCCGTTTCTGAGAAACCAATTATACTATACAAGAATAGCTTACTTAAAGAAGCAGGATATAATAAGATTTAGAAAAAAATTAAAAATAAAAGCCTGCTGAGTTTCTTGCCAGCTCTTCTTCGTGACTGTAATCGAACCGGATAGAACCAAATTATGAAGTTCGAGGGCAATTTTACTGCCTTTAGAATCAATAAACAATGAACAACAAAAACAGTATCTTTACATACTCGTACATATCACAAACGCTGAATCCCGACAATCGGGTTAAGCAGAATAATCGGTGTTGTACTGCAAGAACTCTGGTAAATTACAGCAAAACACCGACCACCACGTTTCACAAAGTATTCGGACAATATATCTATCAAGCAGCATGTAAGGCACGAAGGAAGACTCACCTGCTGCATGACTCGGTGGAAGTACCGTGCCAAGGTGAGAGATGGCAAACCTGTCGCCCTTTAGCACGGCATCTTGCCCTTATCCCTTAGTAGCCTCTTACTACATGCACGAGTACCTTTAACATAGTAAATGCAAAACGAAATTAATATAATTTTTAAATATTTTTTGACGTTCCTAGAAAATTTTGTAATACCGACATTATTCCAAATTAATAATTCAACATGCAGGCACAATTAACTACCTTTTTTCGAAATTATAATATAAAGATAATCTTGTTTCCTCAAAGCTGAAGCCTGAATTATAATATAATAAAAAAAAAAGCTAAAAACCTATCAAATATTCGTAAAGTTCGTACATTCATGAACTTCGTATTTATGTAACGTACGAGAGCGGACCCGGCGTTACATAAATAATCTGGCAGCAGATGGCGCCGGCCAACCGCATTCGCAGACAGGAGAAAAATGATAAATGTAAGTTACCTGACTACGGCGAGACTCAGAGTAAGCGGTTTCCGGCGTCGAGAATAAGGATAACAATGAAGTTACAACTGCAGTTCGTCCCATGTTCATTATAAAATTTATCCCTTGTTTTCCGTCGTGGGTTTCCCTATGAGTAAATCATGTCATATCAAATTCTCTTAGACCTTCGACCTGCCCCTAATTGACTTACTTCGGGAGATATATTCATTCGTTTATCGAAACGCTTTCTTCTTCTCTTACCTCTTCTAACTTTTTTTTTCCAAAAATCATATATTTTCGCGTATTAGTAATACCTAAGTGTAAAAAATAAGTTACCGAAGAGACGACGACCGTTCGGAGTAACTGTGGACAGGAGACCACGACGGCGGAAAGCAGTGGTTCCGTACCGCTGATGGTCGGGAGGACTGGAGGCAAATTGGAGAGAAGTATGTCCAGCAGTGGACGCATACACGCTGACTGACTGACTGAAATAATGATTTCGTACCGTGTGGGGCAGGTACTTTATAAGAATAGCCCCACTGCATCTCTCCCCGTTTATGACGTAAAAGGCGACTAAGGGATATGACTCCCTTCTTATATTACTAGGTGGTAGGGTTACAACCACCCGGGCTGGTACCACCGCACTTAATGGAAGGTCGGTCGAAACAGCTATGTAAATAGTTTGTGTTTTCCGTCCAGTTCAGTGTAGCCGGCACCACCGAAGGGAAGCACTGACGCGGCACCAAGTTCACCCGGTGTTATGGGCTGACATCACGGATGATGTAGCCAACCGTGCCAGTTTCCATAAAAAAATGCCATGAAATGGCAATGTATTACCTACATTTATTCCAAGTACGTATTTACGTACGAGATTTTAGATTTTTTTTTTTGCTACTAAATTTGTCTTCCCGACTGGTATACGCACACCCATAAACGAGCTATGTACAAGATGGCTTCTTTTCATTTACGCTCAAATTACTCTCTGTCACATCGCGGCCGGCGGTTTATTGCTTCCTGAAAAATGTTCTCAGGCTGATTCCACACCCAGCTGTGTTGCCTTTTTAAGGTTAAATAATATCAAAAGATTTTTGGGTACTTATAACCAGTGGCGGCTGGTGACTTCAGTGACCGGTAGTGCGCTAAGTACCTACCTACTTAAATACCAAATTTCCCAACACATTCCCAATGTTATTTTAAGATCGCGACTTCCGATTTTTTTTAACGCCTGCGTTTTATTATATATACGTACCCAGTATGAATATTCTGAATCAATGAGTTGCAACTCAACTTTTGCAACTCGATGAGTTGCAAAAAAACAAGAAAAAAAAATCCCAACAAGTTGTTTAACTCATTTTTAGTACCTTTATGAACACACCCATAGACCACAACACTACTGCAGGTTTCAAAAAGAAAACAGTAGTAATGTCCCAAAAATACTTCAAAAAATATGTAAAAAATAAAAGCATTTGAAAAGTAGGAATTGAACCCGGGATCACCTGATTATATGCTAAATTAAGTAGATAGTATTAGTATTAGGCAAGTAGTAGTAGTAGTCTATAAGCATAAGATTGCTTAATTATTTTTGTCTTTTATCTGGTTCTGTACAGCCCTTGTCATTGTTTTTAATTGTTTTTAACGTCGCTGCGCAGCGACGTAATACAAACTCTTTGGATTTTAAACTATAGTTGCCATTCGAAAAACGAATTCAAGTGCAAAATTTATTTGCGTACGAATGATAATAATAAAACCTAAAACCTAAACTTGTAATTATGGCTTTCGCATGTTTCCTGAATCCTGCAACCTGGGTGTATTCAAAAGGCATGCGAACAAATTGTCTGATTATATTTTTGTCCACTTCATATCTGGCATGGTGCTTTACCGTACGTGGCTTCACAAGAAGTGATGTTATTGGCTGCGTCTGACTGTCTTCATTCGACTGACGCCATGCCGGTTCCCTATGAAAGAAAAAATCTGTTAAGTGCGAGTTTTACTCGCGCACGGAGGTTTCCGTATCTATTCGCCTATCTTTTGTCTTTCAGCAATGCAATGTATAAAAGCCTGTGGCGCCATCTATTATTCAGTAGTGTGACTAATCGACTTTTCGGTACGTTTATTGTATGGGAGCCCCCCTTAATTTTTAAAATTTTCTTTTTTTATTATTTGTTGTTATATCCGCCATAGTAACACATATTCTGTGAAAATTTCAACGGGCTACCTATTACGGTTCAAGAGATACAGCCCTCGGACAGACGGACAGGCGGACGGACAGACAGATAGACAGACAGCGTTTGAATAAAAAAAAATTTTTTGATCTGAAATAAAAACATTTAACATTCGGAAGAGCACGTTAAAGTTTTCGAAGGTCTTACCGACAAGTCTAGAGCAAATTAATAATTAATTTTAGCAACTAAAACAAGCAAAAACATGAAGATAAAATTCTTGATAGAACGACCTATACTAACGAGTTAGTACTGGTTTAACGAAATGTTTTTTTAAGCAGGTTTGCTCTAGCGAACTTTTTATGGTATCAAACAGAACGAAGTTTCTAACGAATAAGTTTATCGCTCTTACTACAGCTTCGGAAAAAACTTGGACGGACGAAACTGAAAATAAAATAAAACTCCAAATTTTTCCTCAAGAAAATCGGCTGCGTCACGTCAAGAATTTGTTTATTTTCCGTTTTCACGAAATAATATTACGTTGGGAAAATTTACGTTTAATTATTAAGAATTTGTTTCTCGGTCAAATTTTACGCCTTATCACGTCAAAGAGTATGTAAAGTAAAACATTCACATCACAAACACTAAGTATGTTTGTTTTTTTTTATTATTTTTTGACGCACCCCCGCCATAATAACACATATTCTGTGAACATTTCAACCGGCTACCTATTACGGTTCAAACTATAGCCTAGGACGGACTAGCCCTAGGACGGACGTGCGGACGGGCGGACGGAAAGACAGACAGACAGACAGACAGACAGACAGACAGACAGACAGACGGCATAGGCTTAGTAATAGGGTCCCGTGCGACGGATACGGAACCCTAAAAATCTCTCTTACTAGCTGAGCCCGCGGCTCCGTTTATGTGTTTTTTTTTCTAATTTTCTTTTTTCCTAAACCAACCCTGTATTATATTGTAGCGAACAAAAAATATATATGCAAATCGGTCGAGCCATTTTCGATTTTTTGCCAGACTAACGCACGGCAATAGATTTTTTTATTTTTCCGTATCCCGTACGGAAGCCTATTATTAAGCCTACGCCGTCTGTCCGTCCGTCCGTCCATCCGTCTGTCCGAGGGCTGTATCTCTTGAACCGTAATAGGTAGCCCGTTGAAATTTTCACAGAATACGTGTTATTATGGCGGATATGACAACAAATAGAACAAGTAAAAAATTAATGGCGGTTCCCATACAAGAAACGTGTTTTTTCAATGTTTTTTTTGTGGTGCGGAAACCTCGGTGCGCGAGTCCGACTCGCACTTGGCCGGTTTTATATATATAGACGATAGATAGATATATAGATATATTTTAATCGAAAACTGTATGAGCGCGCCCTACTGCAACTGAAAAATTCTCCAACATAATTCTTTCTCGTCTAACATGCGTAAATTACGAAGATACTCTAATGGAAGGAGCAGGGAAAGTAATTGGCTAGAGACTGCTTAAATTTGTAGGAAACTTACTTTCCCATTAAACATTTATAACAAATTGTTGTTAAGAAACTCCTTGGCAGTATTCATTTTATAGAACCTATACGAAGTATTTAATGCTTAAAAGTTTGCCATGAAAGACATATAATTATGATATACCATTCCATGCAATCTAATAACACTACTACTTTTTGTATTGCTTCGAACTGGGTGGCTGTGCTCGAGACCGAAGCTTCAGGCGCAACCAATTGTACCTCCGAGGAGGTGCCAGTCCGGCTTGAAAGCGGACTGATGTCGCTGGGGAAAGGTCTTAACCCACGATTTGAAGATCCGTGAATTGTAGGAATAGGCAAAAGTATTCCCCGGAAGCCCTGAAGAACCTTTGCAGTGCGGCATAAGAACGATTTAGAGAATCGTGTAGTTCAAAGAACTCTGATGTCGACTTCAAAGGGGTGTTCCGCGAGAGTATAGCGCGTTTGGCGAAGGTTAACAGGAGGAGGAGGGATGAGGGAAGCCAGTTCGTCAGAGCAGCGGCCATAGTGGTAGGTACCAATGAAACAAGCTCAATGTTTCATGGATGCGTCTGTGCTTCAGTGGTCCTTTGTGAGTGCAGAGTTGCCAATGAGACAAATGGATTGTCGCTGAATAGAGTAGACCATAGTAAGATTTTGCTTACAAATAAATAAATAAATGTAATTACATATTTTACCAAAACACAAGCAGTGAATCTAGCACACAGGTCCATACATATTAATTAACGAACTCGTTACATCTAATCATAATTAAAATTTCAATGTTTTGACGGCGAACTTTCCTCGAGGCCGCGAATTAATTAATTTGTATTAATATTCATTATGTGGTAAATAACCTGATTTAAATTGTAATTACGAGATTTCTTCCTTGCCGTCGAACTGAAAAAGGTGGCGATTTAATAAATAAATGCTGATAACATTCGAACAATATTTAATTCTCTGTTAAAAGAAAACCTTTATGAAAAATAATTTTTTGTTCAAATTTTTTTTACTAATGCATGCTATACACGGTGTTGCAGTTGCCCCCGTAATATTTTAACTGACATAAGGGGTTATTCTCTATGTGAAACTAAACAACTTCTGTGAAGAAAAAAATTTTTTGAAACAAAAACAAAATTATTTTTTCCATACAAATTTTAAATACCTATTCTCAAAATGTATGGAAAAAAAAAATTCTTCTTCAAATAAACAAGCCGTAGAACAAAAGTTGTTCTATTTCACATACAGAATCATCCCTTTCGGGTTTTACGTCGTATAAAATTAAAGACAACTCTACAATTTTGTCCGAAAATGAGTTTTTGCGACTTATAAATTACACAAGTCATTTTGACGTACAACCTCAAGCACAATAATATTTCATAGTAAATGCCCATCTGCCCATGTAGTGAAATATTTTTTTTTTCATATTTTAATAATCACTTCTCTTCTCTTATATCTAAATATAATTTACAAAATATGAAACAAATTTAAAATACACAAAGGTGGACAAAAACGCGTTGTTTTCCTGTTTTTTGAAAACTTTTCCAAAATGAAAATTGCCGCCTTTGATTCTATACGAGTAACGATATACAAATCTAAATCATAGGCCGTGTCAAAGTGGAAGGTATTCATCCCGTCGCTCTTTAGCACGGCGTCTTGTCCTTATCCCATTAGTGGCCTTTTACGACATGCACGCAATACCAGCTCTGTTCTTTTCAATTCTTTTGCCGGCAGTCTCTCTTAGAAACATTTATCATATGGTGTGCAATCGATCTTGGATATACTCTTAGCTTGGACGGCACAAAAAATGAGTATTTAAGCGTAAATCGTTAGGGAGCGCTCGCTCTAGAGAGACAGTGAGAGAAAAAGAGTTGGAGAGAGGGTGAGGGAGGGAGGGAGGGAGAGAGGGCGATAGATAATGTCCATTTAGCGCTTTTCATCCAAAGAAATGGCTCAACGCCTCTCACGATTCGACTCGCGTAGTTTTTGTAAATCAAGTAAATGGTGCTTTTGGGTGAGCTATGCCACCGAGTGAACAGTTTAGTAGAAACCTTGTTTTCTTTTTTATGGAATCTGGCACGGTTGGCTACATTACCTACAACATCCGTGATGTGAGCCCACAACACTGAGTGAACTAGGTGCCATGTCAGTGCTTCCCTTCATTTCATGTTACTGCGTTTATTTTTAGGGTTCAAACTAATGCTATTTGATAGATGTAAGTTTCCATAGAATTCTTAACATAATGACGGTTTATTCATTGCCCTTATTTATATTCAAATAACGACATAAAAAAAATTAAAAATAACTACATGTGGCGTGTAAGGTTTTAATATGCGTGTGACTCATAGTTGAAACTGGGTCAGCTTGTGGAATTCCACACTCCTCTGAAATAATTCACCACGAGGAAACCTGAACGGTTTAAAGTATTTGGTACCTGCAAGGTTGACAGAATTATTTTTTTATGGAAACTGACACGGTTTGCTACATCACCGACAACATCAGTGATATCAGCTCATAACACCGGGTGAACTAGGTGCCATGTAAGTTCATTTCATGTCGGCTACACTGAACTGAACGGAAAACACGAACTACGTGTATTGTAACACGAATTACATTACGTAATAAATTCGCCTTCTCAAAAACAGATAAATTGAAGAAAAAAAAGTAGGTTTAAATATTGGCGAGTCTTCTCCTATGAGGTTGCATATTCTGTGACCGCACGCTTCGGCTGTAATTAGGCATCCGTGACGGCGACTTACTTGCTCGACTTTCTCTACTCTCAATGACTTCTCTGCCTTTGGAATCAACATCTGCTCTAAGAATTTTTTTTCAGTGAATATATTAAATTACAGAAAAGTATAGATACGTTTAGATAGCAATCCAGGGAAGTCTCCGGTATGGCACCTACCTTCTCGGAGGTGATATTGGCTGGTCGGAGCATGTGCTTTGGCCACTCCGACTTAGCCACTCATATCGTAATAAAAAAAAAATTAAGGTGTTTGAGGTGTCAAATGATAATGACGGATGGCGTTCATCATTCGTCATCATCATTTGATACCTCAACCACTTTAAATATAGTAAAAAAATGGATCTATATTTTAAATGTATAACATTGTTGATGACTGAAGTGGAAATATACTCGTATGTTAGAAGGTGTGTTTTGTAAAATATATACCTAAATAAATGGTAAGTATATTAAAATATTTAAAAACCAATTATAGGTAATACCAAAAAATATGTAATTGATAAATTACAGATAAGAAAAGATATTTAAAAATCTAATAAATTATAAAAGTACAGTTAAGACTGAATATTATTAAAGTATAGTTGAATAAAAATAATCTTCAGAAAAATAAAGGATCCAAGCAACCATAATCACTTACACACACAAACGCAATCTCCAGTTCTTTATAGATCAAGTCAAGTTACAAGCTAATAATAATTCCCGCTTCGCCTTTGTTTATTTACACCGGTTTATTAAATCCATCGGATTTCATTCTGAGATTTATAGAAATGGAAGTGTCGCCGTGCCGCCATTAATTTGTTGGCGAAAACGTGATTAATGTTCCTTGCGGTTGAGAAGGCTCGAGCCATGAATTTATATATCTGGACTAGACTAGATGGGCATCAAGTTGTTGAGCAAGTGAAAGAATAACGACCATACTAGTCATCATGGATGATAGGAGACTAACGTAAGAAATTTATGAAGCAAATGAGAGTGAAAGAGTCGGGAAGGGTCGCCCTAGACGCACGTACCTGGACCAGATCGGGCATGTGCTCAAAAAGGATCAAGTGACCGTAATCGTAACCGACGAGCATGCATGAAGAACATTATGAGAGTGGAAGAGGCGGCAGAGGTGTGTCAGGATCGTGGCACGTGGAGATCCGTTGTCTCTGCCTACCCCACCGGGAAACAGGCGTGACGCTAATGTATGTATGTATGTAGTCATCATCATCGCAGAGAGACTCAGCACCCTTCTTATGTTGTTGACATCGGTCTTTTGAAACCCATTTGTTCTCAAAGTTTCTTTGCCGCACCGCTAGCGTGTGGACCTATCTTCCGGAGAGTGTTTCCGCAATCCCTGGGTATCTACTGACGTTCGTGTCAACAGGCTGGACAGCCTAGCGCTAACAGTCCGCAAATATGCTGGCATGGCGCCTAACAGAACTTGGTTTCGTGAGGAGAGGTGATATTGGCTCTGTCAACTGCATGACCATTGGTATAGTTCAAACAGACTTTTACTATGCAGATTTTACTAAACAGATTTTACTATGCCATTAGTCCCTTGGCACAGCCACCCATGTTGGTATAAAAACATGTAAAAAAACAAATAAGGAGGCATCTTCATCAAATTGAGGACTCATGGCCTCTCAAAAGCGTTCCTGCTGGATCTGTCTACCTGCGAGTGTTTCTCGATACTTTCAACCTGTGAACCTTAGGCCCCTTAATAGGTCGAAAAATCTGCTGGTATGGTTTATTTACATATGGTATGGAAATCCATTCAGCGACGAGCCATTCGCCTCACTGGTGACTCTGTACTCACAAAGGATCTTCAACCTCTAAAGCACAGACGTATCGTTGGGTCATTGAGCCTGTTTTATCGATACTACTATGGCCGCTGCTCTGACGAACTTGCTTCCCTTATCCCTCCTCCTCCTGTTCGCTTTCGCCAAACCCGCCCTACTCTCGCGGAACACCCCTTTGTGGTCGACAGAAGAGTTCTTCGAACTGCACGATTCTCTAACTAAATCGTTCTTGTGCCGCACAGCACAGTCGGCGACTCACTATACGCTTATATTTAAATACGCCCTAAAAGTTATTTTCAATGTACCCGAAGGTCATGTTATGCATGAGATCTGTGATTTTTTTATTTCTCTTTATTTTTAACCTTTATCTATCTTTTCAATGTACCCGAAGGTCATGTGATGCATGAGATCTGTGATTTTTTTTGTTTTCTATTTATTTTTAGGTTCTATCTAATCAAAAATATATATTCCGGTTTTAATAATTCTAAAACCACTCTACAAAAATATTCATTCATCTGGTCATAACGTAAAGCATCCACTTCGAAAACGCCGCAGAGAGGCTACCGACGCAAACCAAATAACAAAATCACTCTGAGAACAAAACAAATTTCACCGACTGCCGGGAAATCTCCAAATTGATTCAAATATTGGATTCATCCTCGGCCAAGGAATAGGGATCGAGACCTCTGGCTGATGGGAAGAAAAGACACTGAACCTCAAAACATTTTCTAATAATGCCCATCAACTCGGAAACAGACATACATACATGCCACATGCTGTATTCCGACAATCGGGGTGAGCAGAGTAATCGGTTTTGTGCTGCAAGGACTCATGTAAATTACAGCACAACGACGACCGCCACATTTAGTAAAGTATTGGGACGAGATAACTATCAAGCAGCAAGTGATCCACGAAGACCCACCTGCTGCATGGCTCGGTGGAAGGACTGTTACCAAGGTGAGAAGTGGCTAACCTATCGCCCTTTAGCACGGCATCTTGTCTTTATCCCTTAGTCAACATGCACGGGGAGAGATGAAGTGGGACTTTTCTTTCAAAGTAGCGGCACATGGTAGAATACAATTTGTGAGAATACAGACAGATTTAGTCATAATATTTAGATTGCACCTTCCACCATTATCCTAGTCACTTGTAGTGACTAGGATAGGCTTAAAATCAGCACCAATTAGTCGATATTGGACACCGGATGTCTAAGCTCAAGTGGCAGTGGTCTGGGCACGTCAGCTGAAGAGGCGAGGACCGTTTGGACTAACCGCGTCCTGCACTGGTGGCCATGGGCATGAAAACTAAGTGTGGGAAGCCCACCCACCAGATGGGACGACGGGATCAAGTACGTCGGCGGAAAGCAGTGGTTCCGTACCGCTAAAGGCCGGGTGAATTGGAGGGGAGGCGTATGTCCAGCAGTGGACGCATACACATGCTAAAGACAGACACATGAAAGGAATTAATATAAGAATAAAAATTGCATGTAAATCGGTTACGAGATCATTCGTCTCAGACAGTTTCACTGACAAAGAAACAGACATAGATCCATAGAACTGCCATAAAGAATAGCATATTGATGGAAAATTTACGTGCAAAATTTAGGTCCCTTCCCTTGCCCGCTACTATTGTAGCCGACTGACTTGGTACCACCGTACTGGAAGATGGCCGCAAAGCAGCCTCGGTTGTGTTCTCCTCTATTCCAGTATAGCCAGCAATCCAGGGAAGTCTCCGATATGGCACCTACCGACAGTGCAATATACAGACACCTACAGACAGACAGTGCAATATACCAAACAACAGAAAAATTTAAATAAATCCCTAAATATGATTCTTATATTCTTTGTCGTGATCGTCGACTGATCCAATTTAGCAATGTAGCCAGAGCGACTGCGGCGTTTGAAACTTTCCATGTCCAAGTTATCTTGGCTGATTAAACAGAATATGGTTCCTCAAGTTTTAGATAACTTTTTGTCTTCTCTCTTGATCTTGGATGCAGTCGAACGATTGGGTTTTAAAGTGTTTTTTTTTTTCGAACGAAGTTAACTGTTATTTAAAAATTATATCTAGAATTCCTGATCGTATGTGATGGTCTCTAACAAATTATTTAGACATCTAAAATTAACAATGTACGATATCTTGTACATAAGAAACAGCCCCGGGAAGTACAATTAATGTTTAGACCACAAATGTCTAACCAGGCGCATGAAGAACATTCAACAGAAAAATCCATAAGAGATATTTAAATAAAGTGCAGATTTAATAGCATTAATATAATTATGTATACTCGTATAATAAATTACCGAAAGAATTACGAGAAATATATACAAAAGTGGCTACAAGAAAAAAGTTTTATGATTTAAAATGTTTTCATATTATAACATAACATAGTATTTCAAATTATAATAAATAATGTGTAATGGAAATGTAATTAATTAGTGAAATGTAAAAATGTTAAACAGACGCTACCACTATAGATATTATAATTTGGCACTGTTTGTTAAAATTGTATATTAATGTGTGTAAATAAAATTAGATGGATAGAAAATTCTTTATTTAAAATATTTTACAATAATAATACAATAATAATACATGAAGTGCAAAGGCCGTATACCTTAAAGAGATTTCTTACAGCCAACATTTTCAACCAGCCAAATTTATTTGATTTGATTTTAATCTGATTTGAAATCAAAAATATTGTGAGCACTCTCCTACATACTTATGTTATAAGGTCATAAACGTTTTTATAATGAAAATGAAATAAAACTAGTTATGACACCGGATTTATCTGCCTGACTGTACTGCGGAATAAAATTAATTACATTTAAAAATATATTAAAAAGCTATAATTGAAAATTCTTGTGCTTGAAAATTCTGATATTATTGAACGAAATTAGTTTAACTCGCATTAATTGACAGGAAAATTGACGGGAATATTTGAATATCTGTGCAGACACGTTTATTTATATAATCCGATACAGTATCTGTCAATAAAATATGTGCGAATGTGAGTGAAAGGGTCGGGAAAGGTTGATCATCATGAATTCATGAGTCAAGAATGAAGCCTAGGTGAACGTGCCTAGACCAGGGTACGTGCTCCGGAAGGGTCAAGCTAGAACGATAAAAAAGGTATGGACCCCGAATCCGATCCTCGCCAGCGTAACACGATATAAGTAAAAGCATACTTGTTTCATTGGACGGTCGCGCGCTGGCCCGTCAATCTGTCATCGGCTGCGTTCGCTAAAATATGTTTAAAATGCCCGCATGGTCTGTGTTTACGTGTAAAAACACTACAGCCAAGTTTAGTGTGCACAATAGTGGAATATCTTATCATCGGTAAGTACACTCCGCTCCCCGCAACTCGGCAACGCTAGTTCTCATACAAGCATTTGACAGTCCGGCGTCCATACCTTTTTTATCGTTCTAGGGGTCAAGTGACCCATCACATGAAACTTTCTGTGTGTAGAAGAAGGGTTACAACCGCAGCATGCGAAGGTCCTTTGTCTCTGCTCACTCCTTAGGATACTGGTGTTACTCCAACTGGAAAATACTTCGAATATGAAAAATCGGCCAAGTGCGAGTCGGACTCGCGAACCAAGGTTTCCGCACCACAAAAAAAAATTACGTTGAAAAACACACGTTTCTTGTATGGCGACCCCTAATTTTTCACTTTTTTTATTATTTATTTTATATCCGCCAAAATAACAAATATTCTGCAAAAATTTCAACCGGCTAGCTATTTCAGTTCCATAGATACAGCGATCGGGCGGACGGAAGGACAGACAGAAAGACAAATGTTGTATGCTTAATAATAGGCGTCCGTACGGGGTACGGAAACCTAAAAAGTACCGTAAGGATTCGCAGATATGACCGACGAAAAATCTGATTAATGTTTGCATATTAGTTTAATTTTTCGAATAACGAATAAAATGTTGAATCTGACCTGCCTTCGACAATTAACCAAAATTTGTTTAATATTGGTATTTAATAGCGCAGGCTCTCCGACATAACACCCTCATGTTGGTACAATGTATTTGTCAGTGCGGCCGGTCACAACTTTGTAGCATGAAAATGACGCTCCGGTGTATCCAAACTTCGGGTTTAGTTTGAGTGCAATCTGTATGGGAAGTGTGCGGCTGGAACTCTTGGAGTACATACGAAATTTAGACCATTTCGAAATGTATAATTTCCACCACATAAAATCAGACGTACGTACTCTGTGGGCGTATAAATAAATAAAATACATTTAATGAAACTGTACATAAACTTTGCTTTTCAAATTATTAGCAAAAATTTAATCAGTGGAGAAATGTTCAGTGACACAATACATTTAAAAAAAAGCCCCAGTTTCACTCCGGCAGTGCCGGCAGAAGTGAAAACTTTTTGTATTTCCGAAAATAATTCTTAGGTGGTTATAAAAAAAAACTAAACACCCTAAAAAAATTTAAACACCGTAACATTGCTTAAAAAAGAAAACAAAAGAAAAAAAAAAACAAAAAAAATTTTGAGGCGTTCGAACCCATGGTCAAAAAATACAAATCCTACACTCTTACCATTGAGCCACGAAATCACATAAACGACCAAACGAATATCGGATTCCCTTGATTCGCTTTCGGCTTTACTGTCACTGAGAGACGAACAGAATTGATCCCGAGCCACTCGTAACTTAACCCTTAATGCAATGACTTAAGGTTACATTTTAAAAATTAAAAATAAATCTGACGCTTTTCGAGATCTGACGCGAGTTTAACATTTTTTACCCACCTAAAAAAGTGCCAAGCGCCGCTAAAGAAGTTTTCATTTCAAAAATTATGGAATAAACTGTTTATATTTTAAGAGCAGACAGAGCTTAGTCACGTAACAACATGTTAGGTATATGGCTGTCTCAGTTCGCCACGCGCACTCCTCACCAGTGCAAGAGGGACAGCTGCACGCTTTCAGCTAATATACTTACAAATTACGTCAAAATTGTCTTTCGGGGCTTATGTTTTCCCGACCCCTAAACCTTGGTAAATTTTTACAATTATTTTTTGTTGTATTAAGAACAGTCCAATCCACGTATCAACATTTTTTATTTTTTTATATCCAAAGTTATGATTAAATGAATCTTAATGAACTCGCGAGGTCAACAAATTAAACTTAAATTAAAATTAATTAATTAGTAGGTGCTGTAGCCAACCGTGCCAGTTTCCATAAAAAAAAAACATTATTTTTGTTTTTTGTTAAAAAAAACAAATATTTAGCTCTGGCGTCGTATATTTAATCTAAACTAAAACATATCCTTATTACAAGAAAAAATAATTATAAAAATCAGTTAAGGCTTAGGGCCTGGGAAAATATAAGCACCGAAAGACGATATTTTACGGAGAAAAATAGCAAAGAGTTTATATTACGTCGCTGGGAGCGCAGCGACGTAATACAAACTCTTTGAAAAATAGTCACGTGACTAACGTCTGCCTACTCTTAAGAGCACACCTTGACACAAATTCCGTGTATTAAGAGTACGGTACGTCGCATCATATTTCAACATGGCTTCCTTGGTGTGACAGCAGTGCTAAAATATCTTTATTGGAACTAAAAGTGACAATATCAATATTTACTAATAATAAATCTGTAAGAAATAGTAATAGAATAAGTTACTTTGTTTTATTAGATATTGCTTTTAGACTCTTTGTATGATACAAAAACTAAATTGCCGATTTTTAGAAATCTGTTCTGTATGTATGTATGTTTCTCCATAACTCTTAAACCGATCGTCCGAATTCTATGAAACTTAGTACATGCACATTTAGCTATACGAGACTCAGGATAGACTTAATAAAATTCAGTTCCTGTTACGCTAAGATATGGATCTAATACAAACCGAATTGTTCCGCGGGTCGATATAAAGGCACGGCAGCGGGCTTTCTTACTGTCTTCTTTTTAAAAAAATCGCATTTCAGGCGAGCGAAGTCGCGAGCAAAGGCTACTATAAAATATTAGTGTTGCATTGCTTTAAGTAGGTACTTATCAAAATAATGGTCTTTTCTAGCGCAATATCCTGCAACGCAGGTGCTGTTCTCGTCGTTATTAATGTTGTCCAGGCTGTCCTTTAAATTAAATTGCTCTATACTGCTCGAAATCCTTTCAGTAAATAGCCTAACTTGCAAGATCTCTCCAGACAAAAAGATTGTAGGAACACATACATACATAGCGTCACGTCTGTTTCCCAGTGTGGTAGGCAGAGACAACGGATCTCCACGTGCCACGATCCTGACAACACACCCTTCCGCCTCTTCCGCTCTCCTAATGTTCTTGATACATGCTCGTCGGTTACGGGTACTAAGAACTTGGTCCTTTTTGAGCACAAGCCCGATGTGGTCTAGGTAAGTGCGTCTAGGTCGACCCTTACCGACTCTTCCACTTACATTCGCTGCATAAATTTCTTTCGTTAGTCTCCTATCATCCATTCTTCCAACATGACCGAACCACCTAAGAATTTCTTCCTCGATCCTTATATCTTCTTTCGGACCACAGCGCTCTCGCACCACACTATTTCTCAATCTATCTTTCATTGTAGCTCCACATATATTCCTCAAAGCGCGCATTTTCACAGCATTTATTCTGATTTCATGCTTTGTCTTTCCATGACCAACATTCACTCAGTACATCAGTGTAGGGGCCCGTACTTCACCATGGACAGTCAAACGAGCCCTAGTGGACAAACTTTGACTGCTCATAATAGGGTGCAATGCCCCATTCACTTGATTTTCGGCTGTCCTTCGCTTTTCCACATCTCCTTCACATTTTCCATCCAGGCGTGAACATATTCCCCAGATATACGAATTCGTTCACTTGCTCCAACCTCTCATTCCCAATCCATAGGAACATCATGAATCTAAAAATAGGTTTAAGTTCCATTCATTGGTTTCGGGTACTGCACAAGACCCTTTTTGAGCACAATGTGCCCGATCTGGTCTAAGCACTCGGACATGCGTCTAGGGCGACGTTTTTCGAATCTTCCGCTGACGTTTGCTTCTTGAATCTCCTCGATAAATGATTATCCCTTTTCTTTAAGTAAAGTACTACTGATTAGTCAGCGTTTTTTTTTATGGATATCTACTAACACGGTTGGCTACATCACCTACAACATCCGTCATGTCATCCCATAATACCGGGTGAACTAGGTGCCATGTCAGTGCTTCCCTTAATTTCATGTCGGCTACACTGAACTGGACGGAAACACGAACTATTTACATAGCCGTTTCGACCGATGACATTTCCTTCAGTGTGGTGATACCAACCCGGCCGGGATAAACCACCTAGTAAGGTTAGAAGTTACAGTTACAGAACCTACAGTTTAACGTAGAATCCGAACCACGGTAAGCCTCCAACGGTCGAGCGATCAGCCATCCAAGTATTGACCGCGCCCTGGGCTGCTTATTATAACAGTCGACGGAACGCACAACTGAGCTACTGACTGTCAGTAAAGAACAACAAGTTCAAAATATTATGTTAATTTTAAGAAATATTTCTAAAAACAATTCGCTAAACACCAGTATTCTAATATTCATGTATAGCGAATTTGCAACGTGTGAAGAAGAACGCGGATATTTTTCGTCCTCACGGAACAAACACCCACTTGGCATCCCACAGGGTACAGATGCATAAATAATATTTATATCCCTCTTAACTGCGCCCATTTTTCCCACAGTCCACAAGCGGCGATCCTCTTTCATTAATCAACAGAGGGAAATTCTCAGATTTGCATGCGCGTCGCTCTCGCATCGCGGCCGCGGGACACTTGCGATATGTCGATATGAGTACTTATTAGCTTTTTCGTATATAGAAACACGGTTGACTACATCACCTACTACATCCGTCATGTCAGCGTTGGTTACGTGTCATGTCAGTGCTTCTGCGCAATCGTGCCGGCTACAATGAACTGGACGGAAAACACGAACTATTTACATAGCCGTTTCAACCGAACTTTCACTCAGTGCGGTGGTAGCAGTCCGGGCGGATTAAACCATATCACCTAGTAAGGTGAGATGGGACGTCAGACTACAGTTTTACGTGGAATCCGAAACACGGTGAGCTTCCAACGGTCGAGCGGTCACCCATTTAATACTGACCGAACCCGCGTGTGCTTATGGTCATGACAGTTGACAGACCACACCACTGAGTTGAGCCGAGGCTGGGCTTTTGAAATAAAGCGAGAATAGAATGAAATGGAAAGAGAATGATAAAAAAAATCCAGTTAAGTGAGAACGTTGTTCACACACAGAGGGTTCCGTAAACATTTTCTATAGCGAGCGCGCGCAGAGATAACGCGGTCGCATCGTGTCTCGTGCGCTGAACCTTGCCGCAGTCCACTAGAACGTTATTTTCTTAATAACCCTTTATGATATAAACTTCGTAATTGTTTTCATGAATTAAGGACTAAATGTACTGTCATATGATTTTTAGACGGACGGACGGACAGATACCTGACCGATTTTATAAGAGTCTCTGCCAGTGTCGCTAGCTCCGGATCACCCAGGTGGAGAACCTAATGCATGGAATACTAGCTTTTGCCCGCGGCTTCGCTCGCGGTAGACTCGGTGTAATAGCAAATCCAATATCAACGCAAATATGATAATAAACTTAAGTTCTCTCTCTCTCTCCCTCCCTTCATTGCCTTGCAGGACTAAAAACGACCAGTTCATCAATATTTATCCTTTTCAAAATTTCAGAAATTCGTTCAAAATTAAAATAAATAAAGATATTTTAGAAATTCCCTAATTAAGTATTTTACACCTTACTGTGTATTTCCACGTGTAGTATATAACTGAAATGAAATGAAATGAAAATGTACTTTATTGTAAACAATTGTATAAAAAGGTTTCAAAAAGCGAGTTTAATGCCTTGCGGCATTCTTTACGAACTAACCTTTGGAATGTGGAAAAGACGTAGGGGCGGACAATGCAGTACTAAAGAGGGAACAATAAATTCATTTTTTGTATTAATATTTTATTTACACATCTATTTACAAGAAATTTACATATAACCCCGTATTTACGTAGACCCGACAACCGATGGTGAAGACGAGTACTCGAATGGAGGCCACGTACAAGCAAACGTAGCGTGGGACGCCCTCCGGCTAGGTGGACAGATGACCTAAAAAAGATAGCCGGGAGTGGATGGATTAGAAGAGCGGAAGACCGCGTGTGGTGGCGTGCCTTGGGAGAGGCCTATGTCCAGCAGTGGACCGATACAGGCTGATGATGATGATGATACATATAACTATACCTAAAATATACAAAAATTATATATAAAATTATTATAAAACAAATGGAGCTTCCACCACCGGCGGCGGGGCGGACCCAAGCTACCGATGGTCGGGTCCCAAAGAGAGAAACCTCCGGACGATGCGTGCAGTGTCGAGCAGGGCTGCCTTCTGGATCTTAGATATAATAAAATGTACACAGGTAAATTCAAATATTTCGACTTGTTTTTTTTGTCTATAACTAGGTAATGCATTGTGGTTTGAATACTGAATTAAAGTACAACATATGAATACGCTTACTGCTAAAAATTACAAAAGATAACTAATTTCACATTGTGGAGTTAATTTTGATTATGTTCGACGTTTCATACGAATCCCGCTCACGCGCCGTCATTATTCTAGGCAGTTTGCGTCGTTCTTTTGTTTCCCGATGAGAAATTCCCGCTGCCCCCGAAAATAATAAAAGAAAGAAACATTTAAATGAAGAGACTGATCTGATTTATAGTGGGGTCAGAGCTTTTGAAATATCGCCCAGTGTGAAAATGCCTTTACTTGCCCTTCGTCTGTCTCAAATTCGTCAGATGGAAACTACGCTTTATGATTTATTAACTCCGTGCTGTGTCCGTCCACATTGATGTATTTGAGTTTAGTTCGTATTAATGTTTTTTTTAATGTAAACTGACACTGTTGGCTGCATCACCTACAACATCTGTGATGTCAGCGCATAACACAGGGTGAACTAGGTGCCACTTCAGTGGCATTTCCTTCATTTCTTGTCGGCTACACTGAACTGGACGGAAAACACGCAATATTTACATAGCCGTTTCGACCGACATTTCATTCATTGCAGTGGTATTAACGCGGGCGGGTTGAACCCTACCACCTAGTAAGGTCAGAAGGGAAGGGACCTACAGTTTAACGTGGAATCCGAACCACGGTCAGCCTCCAACGGTCGAGTGGCCACCCATCCAAGTACTGACCGCGCTCACCCTGAGCTTACAACAGTCTACCGACCGCACCACTGAGCTACCGAGACTGGCAGTATTGTATGACATGTATTCTTTTTGCGTCTTTTTATTCCTGATAAATAAGGTGATGTATTTAAATTTATTGATGTGTTTTCATTAACTTGGTAAAACAATATTTCTGTGTGTCTTGTTAATCTCGCAATACCCACCAATCCAAGACACTGGTAGAAATTGCATCAGAACTTTGGTAAATTACAGCACAACACCGACCGCCACGTTTAGAAAAGTATACGGACAAGATAGCTAACAAGCAGCAAGTAATGCACGACATGGGTTGTCTGCTGCGTGACTCGGTGGAAGGATCGTGCCAAGCTGAGATGTGGCTATCATTTCGCCCTTTAGTACGGCATCTTATCCTTATGCTAAAAACTCGTATGCTAATTCAAATTAAGGATTCGAGCAGTCGAAAATTCTGTAGTCGGGTTCCTTGTCCATTCGAATTGTTCTACAAGCGTGACTGCAGCATTTTCTACTCTTACCTTACTTCCTTCATTTATATCAACAGTCGGGTATGTTAAAAAATAGACTTTATCATTTTTAGTTGTAAACCAATTATTTTTAATAGTCCTTTTAAGCACTAAATGGGTTATGAAGAAAACAAAATTTTGAAACAATCGTCTAGTGTCCGCCATTTTGTTTTTGTTTTTTTTTTAAATCATATTAGACATTTTTACTCACGGTACAATGAAAAATCGATGAACATGCCATTAATCAAAATCTATTCAGCTGTTTTGTAGTTGCGATGGAATAAACACTCAAACTCAAACTCAGCCACATTTGTGTACATAAGTACCTAGATACTTTGAAAGTGAAACACATTTCCCTCCATTGCGTTCGCAGTCCGTTAAAAAACTTACAGAAATAATGTAGTCCATGAAGTTAAATTTAATGACAATAATCGTTTTAAAGCTAAAATAAGGAAGTAAGAATTTCAGTTAACTCAAAAATTGCTCCTGAGAAAGAAACCCAAACTAAAATAATTTCGAGCCATTTTTCATGAAAATCGTTCACAATTTACGGTTCTAAATCTGTTCTGGAATTGAAACCGCAAACTTCGTCGCTTTGGACACTAAACGAACAAAATTGCAGTATAATTTAAATGCTCTAGTTGCACCATCCTGCAATTCTGTCTTCACAGTAATTACTTATCTGACGTAGCACAGTGCAGTAGGAATCTGTCCCATTTTTGTTCTCTTCAATGGAAATATTTTTTAAACGGATTACCTTTTAATTAATTGCATTATCTGGACTCTTCTGCAGTGAAGGAGGATTGTAGAATGAAATATATTTCAATCAACGTTTGGGTACTTAGCAAAATAACAAGTATTTAGCATTTCATTTTACACAACACTCGTAAACACTATTGTTAACCGCTGATTAACTATTTTTTACATGCATTTTTATAATTTTTCATTTGTCGTCCATTTTTACACAACAGCCGACAACTGTCTCGCGATTCAAATGTTGAAAAATATCTGAGTTGGTAACAAGAACGTAAGAGAACTCAACAGAACGCAAGAAAGCGCAAAAGAAATCAACATAGCGCAAAAAACGCAACAAAAGAACTCATCAGAACGCACCATAATGCACAAGAACGCAACGCAAACATGATGAAAAAGAGAGATTCTCCAAATTGTGATCGGTTTAAACAAGCCTCCTTGTTGTATATACAATTCCTTGACATATACAATTTGCTGATGGAGTGTGGTCAGAACGAGGAATTACAGAGGGAATTGCAGGCGATACTTAGGGTGGACAGACTCAATTTGTTTTCTAGTATACCTACATGAACTGTTGGCGAACCCAAGTAAGAAGGATTAAGTAATTTTGTTGGATTTCGTTGAGCGTGGGATGGAGAAGATGAGCACTATGGGGCTGATATCAAATCGTGTTAAAAACCCTAAAAAATAGTTAAAAAATACATGGACGACATTGCACAAGTCATCCATGGGCTAGACAGCCCAACAACCATGGACGAACGCAACAGTCCGCAAATCTGCTGGCACGACATCTCAATGAGCGTGGTTTCGCGAGGTTAGGTGAATTTGTCTTTGTCGATTGCGACATACGTACCTCGACACATCCATCAGACCTGGTTTTCATAAAATAAAATAAAAACATCCTAAGACAAGACGACACTAGCAAAAACTCGTCTTTATATACTAATACGCAATTATTCCGTTCGCATTAACTACTAAGTAGGTAGGTAGGTACCCCATTAATAGACTAAATATATTTAGTACTCGCTCGACATTAACCCCATATCTAGGTCAAGCCCAGGCATGGCAGATCCGGGGTAATCTCTTTAGTGGGAGCCGACGGCATTCAAATAACATCTCTAAAGCTTTTAAGACACATGCCAAATCTGCACACTCATTAATTACATGACTAGGCATAATATTTCAAAGGGATTAACGCCCATTGACTTACGAGAGGCGCGGCAATTTGCTTGCGTAATGTTTGAGTGTATCGCAGTGGAAATACGGATATTGAACGATACGGAGTTTGAAGCGGGTGATGCGTGCGGACGGCGCGGCGCGTGCAGCGACGTCGGCGGATTGCGATTGACTAACTCAGTTGAGGCTTCATAGCTTCAACTCTGTGGAACATAGCGCGCTGGCTGATTGCACTCTGTATCGAAGTCCATATGGATAAGCTAATCATTTAATCATACTAATATGTAGATAAGTGTACCTACACATATACTTACATTAGTTTATCCGTTAGGATATTTGACAAAATATTATGTTACCCAACAATATTCGATAACTGAATAATATCAAAATACAATAATATATATATATACAATGTAACTACTCGTAGAGTTAAGATAATATAAGCATTATGAGAACTTGTTCGATACATTACCAATTCAATCGATCAAGCAACTGAAACTAAGAAGAAGAAAATATTGGTTTTGGATTAGATATCTCAAAATACTGGAAATTTCAAAACTATTGTTATTCAAGAGAAAACGATTTGCATATGTGAAACAGTCAAATTTGGAGAGTATAATAGTCACCATGGGGCTGGCATAAGGTGTACGTAATACGGCTAAAATCTTAAACCAAATGTAAAGAAAAAAAAACTCGGGTTTTCAAAAGGGGCGTGGAAACCGCAGTAAAACAATAAATATCACTAAAATATCATTCAAGGAAAGAGCTGATATTTTTTCGAAACTATCAATATGTCACAAAAGTCAAATTAACACATACAGCTTACACAACTCAATTAAAAAGAAAAGTCTGTATGACTTCTTATCAAAAGTCATCAAAACCTTTAAATTTATTTTCGCTTTGACTGAGTAATTTTTACCGAGGCCAAAGCAAGAACAACTTTTGAAAGAAGCGCGGATATCTACGAATTTCCAAAGAGTAGTTTTTCCTCACAGACATTATTTGGGTCACCAATAATCACTCTTCTTCCCCTTCCGTGATTCACGAGAAGTTTGTGAATACAATTTTCAGGATAGAATACGCCAAATGAGTCGTGGCCAAACTAAAATTAATAAGAAAATAAACTGAAGAATTACTGAACAAATTCTTAATTATAACAAGAATCTATTTGACGTTTTCCCATACAACACTCCCAAAAATATGTCACCGACAAAACCAGTTTTATAAACTACACTTTAATGATATATTGTAAAAAAAAATCCACCAAATTAAAATAAGAGGGCCTTTGTTTGCCCCTCATGTAAATTACTTATCCTTTGTTACTGTAAAATGTTTTGGAGCAATAAAGTATTTCTATATATCTATCTGTCAAGGGTGGTAATAAAATTTTAGCATAGACATCTGGTTTTGGCATGTAGAAATGCTATAGTGTAATAGGTTTACATCATGACATACCTAATAGTGATGTACATCGTTTGCCACATGAAACATTTTTTTCTCTCGTTCAAAATTCGTTTAACAGCCTGCATGTCCGCATTGCTCGCAAGTCGCTCGTCTCACGGAGGGCTTTTTGCCTTCGAAGTCTCATCCCGCCTCGCTCCCCTCACTCGCCCCCTGAAACGACATTAATCTCGCATCTAGCTACACCTTCCGGAGTGTTTCTTGAAGTTTTACGTCACTCAAATTCTCGCACCTGTTCCTCGCGGCATTCGGAGACATTTCACTGACAGTACTGGGAATTGTCTTGTGCTAGGTCAGTACATATTATCACAGATTCTGTGAATATATTATTATTGAGTGGATACAAATTGCGTACTAAAAATTCTAAAATGGCTCTTTACATCTGATACTCTTAATTAAGTACTTGTAGTCAGAACTCTTAGTAATATCCAGTTTTAAGCAAAAAGCGGCTTCGCTCGTGTGAAATTCGTATTCAAAAAGAAGAAAGTAAGTAAGCCCGCTACCGTACCTTTATTTCGGCGCGCGGAACAATTCGGTTTGAGAGCCACATCTCAGCTTAACCGAAACTATATTATATGTAGCCTATCCTGTGTCCCGTATAGTAAAATGTGCTTGTAGGTACTAAGTTTCGTCGAATTCGGATGATCGGTTTAAGAGTTATGGAGGAACACACATACATACAGAAAATATTTCAAAAAATTGTCAATTTGTTTTAGTATCATACATAGAGTCTGCAAACGCAATATCTCATAAAACAAAGTAACTTACTCCATGACCATCCCTTGCAGATTTATTATTAGTATTGATGATATTGATGATATGGTTGATCTTGCTCTCAAGCTGGTAGGCGATGTTATTATGTATATGGCCACTAAAATATTTCTAATAAAATTTTGAAAAAAAAAATATACCTGCGATGTTTCTTACATATTCTTCTTCGTAGATATAATCGAATAGGACAGAACAATTTGTGACAAGTTCGAGAGCAAATCTTACTGCGACAAAAATGAAACAATTAACAACAATAATGTAAACGGTGTTCGTATATTGCTTGATCGGATTAGTAACTTTTTTTTTCTTTATGGAAACTAACATGGTTGGCTACATCACCTACAACATCCGTGATGTCAGCCCATAACACCGGGTGAACTTGATGCCACGTCAGTGCTTTCCTTCGGTCGTACCGGGTACACTTACTTACTACTTTTCTTAAAATACCAGATTTTTTTAAATGTGTGTATTTGTTTAAGAATGTTTCATACGTGCATACTTACGTCATGCCTGTTTCCCAACAGGGTTGGAAAATAATTTTATTTTTATTTCCGAAAAGCCTGTCGATTTTACATACAAAACCGCCAAGTGCGAATCGAACTTTCGCACCGAGGATTCCGTAGCACCAAACAATATATTTTGCACAGTACGTGCTTAGTGCTAAGCACGTACTCGCTTTATATATAAGGTCTTTCAAAATTAGTTCATAGTGCGCTAAGGGGGGGTTCTGTATCATATAGGGAGTAAAACCTATATAATTTTTTTTTGGCCTTGGGCTTTTTTTTATGTAAAATATTTTTTTATGTAAAAAAAAATTTATGTAAAAATTTGGTGGTTGATTTTTATAGCCTAATCGATTCAGTTTCATAACAGTAAGAAAAAAGTCTTCATTACCATTATGATGTAACACGTGTAATTTGGTAAAAAAAATCTAATTCTTTCGACAATAAAATAAGTTTATTAAAATATAAAAAAGTAATACTAATAACTAAAGAAAATAAACCTAACCTAACAAACATTATTCTTTCTATTCCATACTAATAAAACTAAAATTGTGGTTTCTCACAATTTCTGAAAGAAAGAGATCTATGTGTTGGAAGACTTTTTTGTTCCTGGCATGAAACTGAAACGATTAAGAAAAATTTTTTTTTTTTAAATGTATTTTTTTTTATAAAAAAAAAATTCTTTGTTCTTCAAAAGTGATCTATTTCCGATACAGAACCCCCCCCCCCCCCCCCCCCCTCCCGCCCCCTTAGCGTACTATGAACTAATTTTGAAAGACTTAATATTTTTAATTTGAAAAATGCAAATCGAAATTCTTTGAAAAAAAATACATATAAATACAAAAAAAAATTCTGGTCGGGATGTATTTTTTCCAATGATTTTCGATTTGCATTTGCTAATTAAAAATAATAGTTTACAAACAAAACCCAAACTTTAGAACAATTTTATCTAATACTAAACCACACATTCAGACGCCATCCACATCAACTTTATCACCCACAGGAACCACGCCATGCAATAGGAAACGTTGCAGGACTTGTCCACTCATCAACATGTCACCAACAATCACAACCACAAATACAAATGAAAAAATAAACTCACAGCCTTATACCGACTGCAAAACAAAATGTTGTGTATATATATATTAGAATGTAAACACTGTAATTCGTTCTATATAGGAGAAACCATCAACCCCATACACATCCGCATGAACAATCACAGATTCACTGCAGACTCGACTACAAACTCCCCATTACCTATTCCACGTCATACCAGAACACACCAGAAATCTTTTAATACATGCTTCTCTTTAAGAATCATAAAATCATTTACACCACCAATAGCCGAAATAGATTTAAAAACCACAGAACTATCATATATTTGGTCATTAGGAGCTTATCATTCACCAGGACTTAATATTTCTCATTAAAAGCAGGTTTTTTTTTTTGTTTTTTTTTTGTCGCACACGCAGCTATCACGATCACCTGTCATTCATTATTCAAATAACTGTCATTACTATATTATAATTTTACTTACTGACGACGGCAAGCGCCGAAATATTTAAGAAATGTAAAATAATGTACAAACAAATTAAAAATAAAACTAATTGTGTTTTCGAAAATAACGAAACGCCTAAATAAAAACTACGGCAATGGTTCGACTGTCAGACTATGCAAAAAAGTTCGTGCTTTCCATCCAGTTCAGTGTAGCCGACACGACCAAAGGGAAGCACTGACATGGCACCTAGTTCAACAAGGTGTTATGGGTTCAACCGTTATTATAATGGCCGGCCATTATACATAGATAGAAGCTTGGCAGACACACAATCCCAGCTACGTAGGTACGAGTCGGTCGCCTGACCCTCGCTCTGGCGAGATGGCTATGAAATTTTACTGGCATTCTGTTCAGAGCCACCGCAATAAGCACGCGGTGGGTCAAGTACGGTAGTGCGATAATTATAATATATCATTCTAGTCGGAAGAGCTCACCAGCGACAATCAAATCCACATTGGGACTACATATCGGATACAGGCGTCGATGGGCTTGACGTCACGCCTGTATCCCAATTATGTATCCGCGTACCACGATATTGAACATTGAGATATATGTACTTCTTCCTAGAGAATTCACTCGAGACAGTGCGCTATGTTCCACTGAGTTGAAGCCATCCAGCCGCACCTGAGTTATTTTTTTTTATGTAAACCAGCATGGGTGGCTGTGCCGAGAGATCAATGGTGCAGTAGACCGAGCCAAAATCACCTCTCCTCGCGAAACCACACTCAGTTAGGTGCCATGCCAGCAGATTTGCGGACTGTTGCTAGGCTGTCTAGCCCGTTAATACGACGCTTGAAGACACCCAGGTTAAAAAGGATTCAGGAAATACACTCGCCGGAAGACAGTTGCACACTCTAGCGGTGCGACAAAGAAACGATTTAGAGAACCGATGGGTTCTCAAAAGCCCAATGTCAACAACAAAAGGGTGCTGAGTCTCTCTGCGACGAGTCATGCGGAGATAGGACGGGTAGGCCAGGAAACGAATGATTCTAGCCGGAAAGCTCGAAAGCAGAAAGTTTGACTTCGGAACCTTGTTCTGAGTAATTAGGAGGTAAACATACTAAAAGTCCCCACCACTGGGGGGTGCGCCCTAGGGGGGGGAGCACAAAGAAGGTCCCATTTTTCAGTTTTTCGCTTATATCTCGAAAACGGTGCATCATAGGAAAAATTATTCAATTACGGAATAAGAGGTGATAAAATTATCTACAATTATACACTTACAGGTCCGAAAAAGGGCGATTTTATTTGCAAATAAAAGCAATGTATGACAAAAACAGATTTTTGCTTTTATTTGCAAATAAAATCGGCCTCTTTCCGGCCTTATATCTCGACAACGATTGATAATTGGTAAAAAGTGTGTGCATCAAAGTTGTAGAGAATTTTATCACCTCTTATTCTGTGATTGAACAGTTTTTCCTATGATGCACCGTTTTCGAGATATATGCAAAAAACCGAAAAATGGGACCATCTTTGTGCTCCCCACCCCTAGCATTAGCTAGCACTAGCTAGGGCGCACCCCCCAGTAGTGGGGACTTTTAGTATGTTTACCTCCTAACTAGTCAGAAACAAAGTTCCGAAGTCAAACTTTCTGCTTTCGAGCTTTCCGGCTAGACCCCTTATTTGAGCACTCATTTACTACACTAGGGTGGCCGGGAAGTTGATCACAATCCGCCGACGTCACTACGCGCGCAGTTCGCGCGCATTACCCGCCTCTAACTCCGCTTTCCATCTCCCTCTCGTTCCTTACGCCAGCATCCCGCTTCCTTCTCTGACCTTGACTGTTGCGACTTGATTTATTTGAATGCTTTTTTTCGTAGCGCATCCTCTAGTAATATAAGTTTGATTCCGTTTTTGTTATAAACTGGATCCTAATCCAGCATACATGCTTTAATTTTTTGCTGTGTTTAAGGGACTTTAGTCGATTTCGACTGTCAGTCCCACAGTAACTAGCTTTATTAGATTACATCCAAAACTCAGTCATTCCTAATACTGAGAGCCTGCAAAACTCACTTCTCCGAATTGCTCTGAGTTGGAGGCGTTAATGACTCATGAATTTTAAATAGCAAATTTAGTGGATCTGTTTTCAATATTTTTTTTTGTAATTTATGTCTGAGCTCTTCGTACCTGACAGTCCATCAGTAGATGAAATGTATCCTTTAGCTTTTTTTTACAAGCAGTATAGTTAGGAGAACTTTTATTCAATAAATATCCCATACTATTTAGTGGATGTGTCCAGGCCGTAGTCTTAACCCTAATGTTGTTTCGTGTCTCAAAACATCACCCAGACAAATCCAAGGAACATGTGGTCTTGCACATTGAATGGTCTCGTACCATATACCTTTTTCCACTGACCTCCTATTGCGTCAGTGCTAAATTGTCGTAGTGGTTATTTGCAGTGGTTTGTTTTTATTTTGACTATATCGTCTATCTTTAGCAATAATTATCTTGTATCTTCTACCTTCCTGCAAACTCCAAAATCGTTTCACAGTCGACGTTTTTGATATTACGTGATTGTCCATTTCTAGTATTTTACGTCTCTTTCCGGTCCCATTAGACACATGGGTTTCCACAGAACTGGCAGTTCACGAATCTGCACACTTAAAAACATGTTTTTCAATCATAATATGCCTAGTTACGGTGCAAGTCAGAGAAATGTCGGCGTAAAAAGTTTACATCTCTAATTTGAAATGTCTTTCTAAAAGCAGATTTGTTACGCCCCGCAAGTTATTCCTCAACAGACAATTCTAGAATTCTCAATTTAGAATCTCTTTATACGGGGCAAACGAATTGAATATCTCCCACGCCTAAAATTTCCATTGTAGATACAGGGAAGAGACACTGCTCTAAGTATTTCGCGTACAGATAACGTCCGTAAATACATTTAAATTTTATTCACGGAACATTTAATTGAGAATAGGAACCCACCTAAAATAATAATTATTTTAGGAGGATTTGTGTGCTTAGGTCAGGCGATTAGGCTGTTTAGTTTAATTCAATGTCCTTTATAGTTGATACTATTCTATAAAGTTTAGTTACCAATCTACTCGTTATTACAAAGAGAAACATTTGCTAATAAAATTAACCCTTCGGCTTTACTTATTATTTTATTAACACTTTAAATTATTCTTACCTCCCGTGACTTCTATGCCACGCGCTGCCACTTTCGCCGCGCGGAGATTTGGGGCGCTGAGCTGGACAAAAACTCAAATAAGACGACGCCGCTCAAGAGAAGCGGACACGAAGGACACGATAGACCGGTAGTGCACACCGTCAGCGCCTTCTGCCTTTCTGCCGAGACCAGGAATTCATCGGAGGAACCTTCGTCGGCAACGGCTACCGCTACAATATTCATCGTCCGTGACGGAGGGAGAACTGACAGTTCTCTACCAATATATATTATTTTATAATTTTATTAGATTACAAAAGCCGAAAATTAAGAGAAAAAATTCGTCCCGACCAGGATTCGAGAATGAAACTCCAGCTTGAGCCGCCAGCGTGTTACCAATTGCGCACAGAACAACGATCGGGCCACACCGCCCGCGCCCGGGGCAAAACTGCTCTGGTTCAAAGCTCCTTGCCATTTGCGCCTTCGTGTCGATGACGTATTCTCTCTAACTTTAAAATTTTGAACAGTTGTATCTTCTAAAGTAGGTATGACGAAATCTCCTGCGTTCAGCGAATTTGCACGGCTCCATATTCAATCAAATTTTTTTCTCTTCATTTTCGCCCTTGTCTCTATCTAAGAAAGAAATCATTAGGAGTATTGTCAGGTAATTTATAAAAATATGCAAAAGAACCGATGTCTCCGGCTCCGTGTCTACGAAAGCGCTAAGACTAAATTTCTGAAGAAAATTAGGCATAAACTAACGTAGTCAAAATTACTGAAAATGTATAGAGAATAATAATGATATTTTGATGTTTTGAGATACGACGCAAAACCTGAACTCATGTCGTAGAAAATATGTTCATACTGGTTTAGTAGATATTATCCTAATCTGTGATACTGGGTAAGGAACATTTATGACTGAAACTTTGTTCTTTGTTATTTTTATACAGCCTGTTTCAGGATAGGCTTGACAAACTTCAGGAATAGAAATTTCTCATTATTAGAAGAAAAAAATCCTTATCACTCAAACCGAAATTCCGTTTTTTTTTTGTTTTCATAAAAAATTTGAAAATTGTAATAAAAACTAGATGGACAGTGAGTATCGGGAGATTTAGCAAAAGTGCTGTCTAGGTCTAGGGAGTGCACGACCTACTCCAGTCTCCTTTTTCTTTTGATGTGATTAAAATTTAAATGTTTGGAATTTACCTACATGCAGTTCAATTCTACTAGTTAATGTGTCCAATGCAAGTTAGTCATTTTATTTTTATTGAATAAAGGCGAATGTTAACCGTTCACCAAATCTCGATGAAACTATTTTCACCAATAAAAAGTACTATAAAATGACCGAATCTGGGAAACAGTTTCAGAGCTTTTCGTCTTGAAATATGGACCCCTTTCGAACCCTGAAGTTACGAAACCCTATCCTGAAACAGCCTGTAGAACCAAATACCTGCATTACCTACTACACCCGTGATGTCAGCCCATGACACCTGGAGAACTCGGCCGAGAGCACTAACTATTTACATAACCGATCGACCTTTCATTCATTCTTCGTTGTCAGTCAGTCAGCGTGTATGCGTCCACTGCTTGACATAAGCCTCTCAAATTTTCCTGCAGTCCTCCCGGCCTTTAGCGATACGGAAACATTCCGCAAACGTACTTATTATCTTTATATGGCGGGTGGTCTTTCCACACTCCGTTTTCCTGTCCGTGGCCGCCAGTGTAGGACACGGTTACTCCCAGGTCGTCGTCTCTTCGGCTGACGCGCCCAGCCCACTGTCACTTGAGATTAGCCAACCGCTGTCTAATATCGACTGATTTAGTGCGGCGGCGGATTGCCTCGATACACACCATCTTCGTTGTAGTCTTCTTTATCCCTAAATGCCATACTAATTATTCCAAAACTCAATAATCAATAGGTTCTTATAACAAATCGTTTAGCACACATGATTTATTCAACAGTGTAGGAACAAGTGTTTCGAAATTTGAATTTAGTTTAAGTTCTTAGTAATCTTTTTTCCGTCACCACTCACAGTGGTCAAAACATAAAGAAAATGTAAAAATTGTGTTTGAATAATATAATATTTTCAATTGCAAGGAAATCGTTTCAATTGATAATAATAGGCCTAGCATGGCCCCCACAAACAGCATTTCGAAACGTGCATTTGCAACAAATTAACTAAAGTATTAACCAAATATATTTTTTTACAAATACACACATACACACACACCCACATACGCACACATAGACTACAGCTCACATACACAAACCCTCAACACGCCCACACCCCAACTCAACCTCACAACACGCTCCCCATTGTAACAAAAATTAGTTTTTTTGTTTTTGATTGTAGCTTAAGAAGATAAAATGTAATTTTGTAAAAAATGGAACTTTGTTATTAGCTTTATTGTTTTTTAATTTATATATTGTAACTTGTTTAATGTACATTTTAGCTGTTAAGTTTCCGAAATAAATAAAATAAATTATAAATAAAATAAAATCGTGTAGTACTATCGTACGAATCCCGCGTACATCGCATTCCGGGCACGTATCATGTGATGACGTCACTGCGAAAATTAAATACGGAAATATTCTTTTATGAATTATGGAATTTGCCGCTTTGAATGCGCACGACCTGATTAATTTTTAAACAAGGCCCATAATAATGAGTATTTTTTATGATTAATGGCTTTTAGATTTGTGGTGAAGTAATTAGGTAGATTTTGAATCAAATAACATTACTTTCACTAGCATACAAAAATTATAAGCCATATGTCGTGCTTCCCATTATAAAAAAAATACATTGAGCCGTTCTTAACTTGTAAGCAAGCGTACGTACATACATGTAGACATATAATATATTATATAAATACATATGTACATACATACCACATGCTGTAACCCGACATCTTGAGTAAGCCGAGTAATCGATGTTGTGCTGTAAGAACTCCGCTGCCTAAATTACAACATAACACCGGCCACAAAGTTTAGCAAAGTATTCGGACAAGATAACTATCAAGCAGCAAGTAAGGCACGAAGATCTACGCTGCGCGACTCGGTCGAAGGACCGCGCTAAAGTGAGAGGTGGCTACCCTGTCGCCATTTAGCACGGCATCTTGTCCGTATCGCTTAGTCGCCTTATACAATAAATATATATTTGAGACCGTACTAATAAGACTTTTCTTTCCCATTAGTCCGGTTAATTTTTACGATCCCACTAATGGGAAAAAAGTTCTCAGTAGTCCGGTCAACCGAACTCCGAACCGGACTACTGGGAATAGACGCCCTTTACGACATGAACGGGGAGAGATACAGTGGAGCTATACTTTTTATGTACACGCGGTGCATAATAAGTATGTAAATTTTACAGCAAATGAAACGATAATCAGTCGGCCATTATTTTAAACCAACGCCTTTATTGGTCGCGGTTGCGTCCAACGCACTGTGAGCCGCGATTGACCGCACGCGCTGCGGTCGGAAAGCCCAAAATAATTTGCACCGGCCGAGCCGCCAATTCGACGAAACTTCACTGAACAAACAAATAGGTCGACGTTAAATATTAGTGATTTCTGCTCGCATTTCATCGATGATAATAATATAGTTTATCTCTTTTAGGGTTCCGTATCCGGTACGGGACCCTATTACTAAGCCTACGCCGTCTGTCCGTCCGTCCGTCCGTCCGTCTGTCCGAGGGCTGTATCTCTTGAACCGTAATAGGTAGCCCGTTGAAATTTTCACAGAATATGCGTTACTATGAAAAAAAAAAACCCCTGCGAAGTTTCTTACCGGTTCTTCTTCGTGGGTGTAATCGAATCGGATAGAACAAATAGAACAAATTGTGACAAATTCGAGTACAGTCATGCTGTCTAATGAATGCTTAATAAACAATACAATACAATACAATATGACGGAAACCTCTGTGCGCGAGTAAAACTCACACTTAACAGATTTTTTTAATTCTAAATCTAGCTAAAATTTATTTGGTGAATATTTATTCGAATGAACAGCTTATAATAATATTAAAACAATAAAATTGAAAATCTATACAAGGTAACATAAAATAGAAACATAATATATAAAGTTAATTAACCAATAACCTATAAATAAAAATATTCATCCATCATCTAAACTCCACAGAACTGGTAAACACTGGAACGCTCTCCCTCCCCACATATTTCCCCCCAAGTATAGTCTCGGGTCCTTCAAGAGATGCGTGAATAGGCACCTGTCAGGCCTGCATGGCATTCGCAACCCCCGCGTACGACCGAATGTACATGGGCGTCGTTAGACCTCTATGGGTGGCTCGGCGCCACATGTAGCGCTTAGTAAAAAAAAATCATGTGGATCAACGGTATTAAGTTAGGCGGTTTAATAGAAATGTTTACGTAGCTATTTCCCGCGCGTCGGATTTTATTATTTTTATGTAAACCAACATGGGTGGTTGTGTCGAGGATGCACTAATGGTACAGTCGGCAGAGCCAAAACACCTCTCCTCGCGAAACCACGCTCAGTGAGGCGCCATGCCAGCAGATTTGCGGACTGTTGCTAGTCCGTCTAGCAGCTAGACTCCAGCCCCTTGATAGGACGTATGAAGACACCCAGTTTAAAGGATTCGGGAAACACACTCGCGGGAAGACAGTTCCACAACCTAGCGGTGCGACAAAGAAAGAATTTTGAGAACCGATGGCTTCTCAAAAGCCCAATGTCAACAAAAGGATGCTCAGTTTTTCTGCGGCGAGTGCTGTGAAGATAGGTTGGATGGCAAGGAATAAGGGAGGCAATTTCCTCCGAGCAGCGTCCATGTTAGTACCTGTAGAACAGACTGAGTGACCCCACAAATCGTCTATGACTCAGAGACTCCAGATCATCAGTCAGTTTCGGGTCTTCCACCAGACGGACGGCTCGGCGCTGTATTGAATCCAAGGACGCCAACAGATACTGGGGGCTGCCTTCCCAAATGTGGCTACATTATTCCATCATCGGCCTAACCTGCGATTTGTACAACATAGTAAGTAGTTGTGCCGGTGAGAGAAACCTCCTATTTTGGTATAGGATACCCAGTTTTTTGATGCGGTTTTGGCCTTGGACTCATTTAGATAGGTACTTTAGAGAAGTTGATACGACACACGACTGTTCTACCAATTCTATGAAACTTAGTGCACGCACATTTAACTATACGGTTGACTATACGGGACACAGGATAGGCTAAACAAAATTCAGTTCCTGTTACGCTAAGATGACGTGGCTCTCATACAAACCGAATTGTTCCGCGCGCCGAAATAAAGGTAAGGTGGGCTTACGGTGGCTTAGGTAAGGTAAGGTTACTTACTTTCTTCTTTTTATATACGAATTTCACGCGAGTAAAGCCGCGGGCAAAATCTAGTTAATAAACTTTGTAGTCAGAAATCTTAGTAATATTGTTATTCTTGCTCTCAAGCTGTGTTTTCGATTTGCTGTAGGCGATGTTATTATGTGAATAGTTATTTAGCTGGCTATATTCATTTCTTGTTTAGCTATTTTAGATTCGAAATAGATCTTAGAAATATAGAAAGCGTTTGAGTCAGAGCCGCGAGAAAAACAAAAGTTGTTTATTTTATTAGTCGAGTCGTATACCAAAAAATATACGATGAAAGCTCTTGCAAAGCCTAGATTTACATTTTGTTTACGCTTAACTCAGAACATTACATAAACTTATAGGTATGACAACCAACAAATAAGGTATATTAATACAGGCGATTCAGAAATCTCTCACTAATAACTAATAACTTATAATCTTTTAAAAATCTTGAAAAAAATCATGATCGCGATACATGCTTGTGTTTTGGCCCATACTCATTCGAAACATTGATTGATAGATACATTAAGTAGCAAAAAATTTTTTTTTACACTGTACTACAATGTAGAATGAAAATTACAAATTGAGATGATTTGATACGATAATATGTATCAACAAGCACTGGGGTCTCTTGACATGTTGAATACTACCAAGAGGAGGTTCAGGGATGACGTCATAGCTGCCATTACTTCTGCAACTACTTCCGATATTTCCCTCCACTGATCATCATCATTATAATATATGTATTTAAATATTCTGAGCTAATGAAAGCACCATTGGTGTTCATGCTTTCTCTTTATTAGGTACTACTATTTTACTGTGTAACTTATCTGTACGGTGTAGTGTCTTTGCTGCTCTTGATTATTGATTTTTTGTGTTTTTGATTTAGATTTTGTTACTGTTGTGTACATATCCTGTTTCTTTTTTTGCATTCAAACTTTTTAGGTAGGTTTATGTTTTTGGTTTATGTGTCACTTAAACTATAACGTCCTTTCATTATTGCATTATTGTTTTCGTGCAGAACGCTGCCAGATGTGTCCATACTTTTTTTTATATGATGTTGTATGTTACCTCACGTACGTACATGTCTGTTGGTTTTCCCGTAATAAATAAAATAAAATAACAATTTCTGACAAAGGCTCTAGTACACCAGATTTTATTTTTACTTTTAATTTTGATTCTATGTGGTCAGAATTATCAAGCTTAAATTATAGTTATTCTAGATCTCAAACTGTATTTTTATAAGCGGTGTATATTGTGTAGCTAGTCACAATGTATTGTAATCGAAGACGTAAAAGAACCCTGCGAAGTTTCTTGCCGGCTCTTCTTTGTGGGTTTAATCGAACCGGATTGTTAAAGGAAAACAGGACAAATTCAAGCGTAGTGTACTACCATACGAATGATGAATAAATATATTAAAGAAAAATGTACGGTAATCGTGAATTTTTTTTCAGTATTCATTGTTGAATCATTCTGTATACAGCGTCTCTCAAATATCCAAAGGCTGTATATTTAAAAATATTAATTATTAATACTATAGAAATATATGAATAAAACTAAACGAATATAAACTAAAACAAAACAAAAGACCTATAAACTATACAACACCTAAGCTAAACCAACCGTGTACCGTGTGGGGTCGGTACTTAAAAAGAATAGCCCCACTGCATCTCTCCCCGTCGCATGTCGTAAAAGTCGACTAAGGGATAAGAAAATTCGTCAGCCTCGGTAGCTCAGTGGCGCGGTTGGTTAGTCAACTGTTATTAAGCAACGCTGAGCGCGGTCAGTGATTGGATGGGTGACCGCTCGACCGTTGGAGGCTGACCGTGGTTCGGATTCCACGTTAAATTGTAGGTCCCTTCCCTTCTTACCTTACTAGGTGGTAGGGTTTATCCCGGCCGGGTTGGTACCACCGCACTGAACGAAACGTCGGTCGAAACGGCTATGTAAATAGTTCGTGTTTTCCGTCCAGTTTAGTGTAGCCGACATGAAATGAAGGGAAGCACTGACATGGCACCTAGTTCACCCTGTGTTATGGGCTGACATCACGGATGTGATGGTCATGTAGCCAACCGTGTCAGGTTCCATAAAAAAAAAAAAAAAACCTAACCTAAAACAAAACCGTCCTCCAGGTGGGACGATGTGGGCACTGTTCCGAGGACGCTAGCGGCGGCGTTGCCTCGCTGGATGGCCACACCGATACGCTCCTCGTGAACTCGAGCGAACGTTGTTCTCCTGAAGCAGTGTACAGGGACATCCCGATGTTTTTCGCGAGCCGCTTTGCCTCCTCAGACCATGCCCTCATCGTCTCCACCGCAAATGCGGCGAAGATGTGCTGGTGTGCCACCGAACTGTATTTAGTGTGCTTGTGGCGGGCTGCAGTTTCAGCGGCTGCGCCGGCGCGCTTCAAGCATGCCTTAACGTGACTGTATTAATTTTTTTTTTCTATTGTTCGGTGTAATTATACCGCCGAGTCTCTTTTTAACCGACATAAAAAAAGGAGGAGGTTCTTAATTAGACTGTATTTTTTATGTTTGTCTCAGTACTTTCGACTGGGTGAACCGATTTTGATGATTCTTTTTTTATTTGAAAGCTTCTCGTGTGGTCTCATTTCAATTTGGTTAAGATCGGATTGGAAAGCGAAATGAAAGAAAGAAAAGACTACATTAATAGCAAATAAAAATGACTAAAAAGAACTGTGAAATAAAAAACTAATTGAAAAAATATAAAAAACGCCTTCAAAAATGTATGAAATAAAAAAAAATCGAACCCTAGAGTTGAAGGCGGTGCTAAAGCAAGCAAAAATAACCGACCGCCTTCAACTCTAGGGTTCGATTTTTTTTATTTCATACATTTTTGAAGGCGGTTCGTTTATTTTTTTAAATTGTTTTCTTAATATATCCAAAGGGTGACTGAGAGAAATCTCTGTGAGCGATAAGTCTGCGTTTGCGCCTCATGCAAATGTTATTTTGTGCTTATTTCTGCAAAATGTGTCTTTCAGCAATAAAGTATTTTATATCTATATTGGTACAACCCACAGTCGAAAGTAAAGTTCTTGACGTAGGTATTAAATCAATAATGAACTCGTATAAAGCATCATTAAGCATTCCGGAAGCGACGAAAAAAAAAACATTATTTGTTTTCAAACTCAGCAACTTTGTCATGGCGAAATTTCACGTTTTTTTTTTTCCTGAAAACTCAAACGGCGGCGTGCGTCTTCGAGCTACTGAATATTAATATGTTCGGGAATATTTTTGTTTCCTCGTCTGCGCAAATAGGCTGACTTTTAGGGTTCCGTGACAAATTTTCGTTACTTTACGTTTAAGGTTCAGTAGTAGGTGTCAAGAAATGTATTTTTTACTATGAAATATAAAAAATATTTTATGTCCATGGTGGAGTGCTGGCCCCTACACTAATGTACGGGAGCGAAAGTTGGGCATGGCAGAAGAAGAATGAAATCAGGATTTGGATCAGTTGAGGAGTATTGTGTAAAGTTATACACTGAATCATAGATTGAGAAATAGTGTAGTGCGAGAGGGCTGTGGTCTGAAAGAAAAGTGGCCAAATAATTTCAAGTGGCAAGCTAACTATAAGTGTGCACTTTTTGTCATGTCCAGCGACTTGGTACTTACCCCTTCCAATATCCTTGGTCATGTCAATATTTTTTCCTTCCGCTTCACGCCTGACATTCTGACACTCTCCAGTCAAGCATTCTAATTTTGAATCAAAGTACAGCAGTAGAAGAAGTCACTGTTCGGCGGAATTTCCCCCCGTAACAATATTCCTAAACTCTTATGTTCTTGTACTCAAACATCTTCAAGTAATTTCAAGTGGCGAACTAACTATAAGTGCAGTTTTTATATCCATAAACTCTTCTTTTTGTTCGTCTACTCAAACATCTTCAAGTGATTTCAAGTGGCGAGTTAACTATAAGTGCAGTTTTTATATTCATAAACTCTGATCTATGTTCTCGTACTCAAACATCTTCAAGTAATTTCAAGTGGCGAGCGAACTATAAACGAGCGTCTATAAGTTCGAAGTTTCATTGTTTCATAGATCCAGATTTAATGAAACGCCGAGACGCTCATTTGTCGAAGTTTGAACGCAAAGCCGGAGCTATCGGCTGTTGTGAGTGCTCCAAGTTTACGGGGATAAGCTGCAGAAGCTTCCGGCGCTTACACACGAAATGTTGCCTTCTAGGCTTCAAGGAAAATAATTAATAGTCGCAATTTTTTTTATTTTTCATTATAACTTGGGGTAAAACTTAAATTAGAGACGATCTATAGCTAGATATGGACCCGATTTAAATGAATAAACTATTTAGTTTTATAGTAGGCCGGAGCCGGGTCTGTTTACCTCGTGTCGTTCCTTCATATTGCACCAATCGATGTATCAGATTATAATAAAAATATACAAGTTCATTTTTTTCTTTTCAAAACGGCCATTTTAGGGGGTTATCATATGTATATAATTCTTCGGTACGTGTGTTTGTCACCTAACTTCGCCAAAACGGCTGGACCGATTTGGATGATATTTTGTACTTATGTATATTATTTGAGTCAGACATAGCCAATAACTCCGCTAACGCGAAACGTTAGCGGCGTTATTGGCTATGTCTGATTGTTCCGTTGAAGTATTGGGCACAAAAACTGGGCGCCGGATGTCTATAAAAAAAGTTGCTTCGTCGATCTTTCCCTAGAGCGACGCTGCGAGAGTGGTTGTTGAGGGAAAACTTCCCGGCTCGCTAAGACGTTCTCTACAAAAAGATAGATTCAAAAGTTCGCAGATCCCCATGGGATTACCAACTAATTGCTGGGGAATAAAATTCTTTACTCCAACCAACGAACGGGCGAGTAGGAATATTTGACGCTTGCAACCACATAAAGATAATTATTAACTATTTGTTAAACTTATTACCTATGTGTATATATGTATATATGTACCCGTAAGTTTAGAAGACGAAAGTGTTTAGATAAACTTATGAATTACGACCGAAAGGGAAGCACTGACATGGCTCCTAGTTCACGAAGGTGTTATGGGCTGACATCACGGATGTAGTTAGGTGATGTAGCCAATCGTGTCAGATTTCACAAAAAAAAAATTTAAATACAAATCTACAACACCCGTGATGTCAGCCCATAACACCAGGTGAACTTGGTGCCACGTCAGTACTTCCCTTCGGTCGTGCCGGCTACACTGAACTGGACGAAAAACACAAACTATTTACATAGCCGTTTCGACCGACCTTTCATTCAGTGCGGTGGTATCAACCCGGGCGGGTTAAATCCTACTACCTAGTAATATAAGAAGGGAGTCATATCTCTTAGTCGCCTTTTACGACATACACGGGGAGAGATGCAGTGGGGCTATTCTTTTAAAGTACCGGCTCCACACGGTACAAGTGGTAATGTGGCCTAAGTGGTATGATACTGAACCCTAAAAATTTATACAATGATGATCCGTCTTCTTAAACTTAGAAAAATATAAAATGTTCATAATTATAAATAATATAAAAATAAAAATATAATAAATATATAAAAATATAAAAATATAAATATTCTGCTTCTTCTAAGCGTATTTTCATATCATGCTCTTTTAATTTCCCTATTAGATTACATTTCTAGGAATTTTCTTTTGAGATTTGAGTAAGTCGACAAAGAATACTTTGATTTTGGAAAAATATTCTTGGGATGGAGCCGAAGTAGAGCTTTCCCAAATATAAAATTATCATTATATATTTTCTTTTTCAACCTTGAAACATTTACCGAAATATATATATATATTTTGTTCGAAATGAATAGAACAAATAAAAAATACATTCAGTTTTAACAATAATTAGGATTATAGAGGGGATCATAATTAAATTAGTATCTTATTTAGTAATATTTCATCTCAGTACCAAATGTCAAGTTTTTAGATTACCTTCTCGAATAATTCATTCCACTAGTTCAATTTAAGCCTCTTCCATTCATAGTGACGTCATGCGCTCAGCGCGAAATGGGGAGCGGGGACAGGGGCGAACCCCCCCCCCCCCCCCCCCCGTTTCCTGTTTAGGGTTTTTATTTTTAATAAGTAAGTATGAAACGTTGTTTGAGCTTTGTGAATTTTTAAAATCGTGCTTCACTTAATAATATCAAGTTATATTTGGAGAAAAAATATAAATTCTTATATTTTTACAATAGAAATTGCCCCAAAAATAAAGGAATGTTGGGATTTGTTTTCTATCCAGCGAAGTTAAAAACTTGCTCTTTCAACGTCGAGGTTCACTAAAGATAATCCTGTAGATTGACGACCTAAAACATTCCCTATACTTATCTTTAACTTTCAAATGTGCCAAAAATATTTCATGTTTCTCAGCATTCCGCTTTCATTATATTCAAAGTACATACTATAGATCCCGTATAGCTAAAGACTAGGTATTTTCGTCCCTGGGTGTGTTAGGCGTCAAAGGTGTGCCAGGCCAGTGGCACGTGGGTCCGTTGTCTCTGCCTACCACATTGTGGACAGACGAGACTTTGCGTGTGTGTGTGTGTGTGTGTATCTTTGTTTAGAGACACGTTCTCCGAATACCGCGTCAGGCTCGGAGGCTGTGAAATCTAACTAAATTCAATACAAGACAAGGGTATGCACTATGCGTACTACACCTTGTATGTATTTGCTAAGTCGGCGACGATCTGGTGGTCAATTCGATAGCAGAAGAAAGGAGAATCGACTTGCGGTACTGTAGATATCTTAAGGGTTCAGTCAGTCAGTCAGTCAGTCAGTCAGCGTGTAAGCGTCCACTGCCGGACATACGCCTCTCCAATTTTCCTCCAATCCTCCCGGCCTTCAGCGATACGGAACCACTGCTTTCCGCCGACGTACTTGATGTCGTCGTCCCACCTGGCGGGTGGTCTTCCGACACTCCGTTTTCCTGTCCACGGCCGCCAGTGTAGGACACCCATCCTCCTTGGTAAAGGCGTAAGGCAGGGGGATGTGATCATCGCTTGAGTGGGACAACAGGGTATAAACGTAAATGGAGATCTTCTCAGTCATCTGCGTTTCGCCGATGACATTGTTCTTCTGTCCAATTCCCGAGATCAGCTTCAGATCATGCTGGAAGACCTTTATACAGCGTCGCTGAAGGTTGGTCTGAAGATGAACCGGGACAAAACCAAGGTCATGGCGACCGAGGTTATGACGGGAGGACAAATTGTTATTGGCGGAGAAGCGATCGAACAGGTTGAAGAGTACGTATACCTCGGTCAAATTCTGCAGCTTGGTAGACAAGGTCTGCTTAAGGAGGTGGAGAGACGAATTCAACTGGGTTGGGCTGCCTTTGGAAAGCTAAAATTCATCCTGAGGTCTGACCTTCCGCAAATTTTAAAGACCCGTGTATATGACCAGTGTGTCCTCCCGGTTATGACGTACGGGTGTGAAACGTGGACTCTGAAGGGTTCAGTACCGTACGGGTATTATTTACCAAGTCTGCGTCGTCTGTCTGTCCTATTTTTAAAGGGCTGTGTGTTTTAAACACTAATAGGTAGCCTGTTGAAATTATACAGAATAGGTATGTTTTATTATGACGGCTATCTTAGAAAATAATAAAAAAAAAAACAAATAGTGAAAAATTAAGGGGTGCGCCATAAAAGAGGCGTTTTTTTTAATTTAATTTCTTTGTTTTTGCTCTTTTTGATCTTAAAAATCGCAAGACATACAAGCGTCCAACTTGGTGTGTTTATAATGCAAACTCTATAGTAAAACAACAAATAATAAAAATCACCCAATAACGCTCCGACTCGCTCTTGACCGGTTTTCTGTATATCTCTTGGTTCAGCCATGCCCATGTGTTTAGTCTTGGCATGTTTAGTTTTATTTCTTATTTTCATCATTGTTGTGTTATTACTAGCCACAATAAATTATAGTCCAGTTAGCTCGTTTTTTTGTCATTAAACTAATAAATCTCAGCTTTCATGGGTGGAAGAAGTCTTCATGCATTGTTTTCCAGCATGAGTATACCACGGCGCTCCGGCGGCGAAATGGCTACTGCCTGCTTGGAGCCCCTCCCCCGCGTGCTGGGCACACCGCCCCGCGTCTCACCCGCGCCGCGGCCGGAGTTAGTTAGTCGTTATCAACCATCGTTCATTGAGCATCAAAAATCAATCTCTCGTGTTCGAAACCATCGACATTTTACTCTTCGATCGGAACAACTGCATGGTGTTTAGCAATCAATTATCGTAATAATATCGCATGTGCATGAACTTTTATTCTGTGGAAGTTAAGTGCCAAACCAGACTGGAGGACGGCAACTCGCTAACCGCCGGCTATCCAAGGGCTCATCTGCTGGTGAGTAATGCTTGAGATCTTTTGAAGTCTGTTGCCTCCTGAGATTCGCAACACCATGCGTTCAGTTTTTCTTATTAGGTATTTTCTTGTTAATTTGCCTATCTATTTCAAATGATATTATTTTCAAATTAACTATGTTGTTAAGTTGTAATCTTCGTACATGTATTAAAATCAGTCACGTAAATTACTTTCCGAATTCTGGACTTAAAAATAGCAATACCCGCAGTCTCGGCATCTCTTAAACGCGCCCAGATCTTCTTTTTCATAAATCATTGGAAAATTTATTGTATTTTTAGAATCGTTACTGAATAACTGGGAGACTGGAGTATACGAGACTAACGAATTATATTTGTGGAGCGAATGTGAGTGGAAGGGTTGCCACTAGACGCATCTAGACCAGATCGAGCATGTGCTCAAAAAGGTTCAAGTGCGCGTGATTTGTATGTACATTATGTGTACAATATATTTTGTTACATGTTAAGTGTTACATGTAGCAAAACAGTAAGTCCCTACCCTTCTTACCTTACTAGGCGGTAGGGTTTAATTGGCTATTTAAATAGTTCGTGTTTTCAGTCCAGTTCAGTGTAGTCGGCACGACCGAAGGGAAGCAGATGGTGAATCAAGGTTCACCAAGGTGTTATGGGCTGGCATCACGGATGTTGTAGGTGATGTAGAAAGAAAGAAAGAAAGAAATATATTTATTCACAATCCATTTAACAGTAAAACACAATAATTTTTACATAGGTACCGAATTACACATGAGGACGGTGAACCGGAAACCGCTCAGCTGAGACGCAGTTAAACTGCGCGCTGTTTTTCAGCAGTGTTTTTCAGTTATTAGCAAAGGACTTGATGACAGTGTGCGTGCAATGTATGAAGGTGGCGTATACATAATTCCATACAAACGTACATATCACACGCGCTGCATCCCGATGATCGAAACGCAGAGTAATCTGTATTGTGCTGCGAGAAAAATCTAAATCAGAACAGGTTAATTACAGTACAACATCGACGTCCACGTCTAGAAAAGTGCGTGACTCAGTGAAGGGACCATGCTATAAGGTGAGATATGACTATCGAGTCTCCGTTTAGAACTGTATCTTCTCTTGTCGTTCAGTCGCCTTTCACGACATGCACTACGTGATATGCACCTAAATGTAAACAAAATAAAAATAATTATTTCATATGAATGCCGGGAGTGGGCAAAAGCTATACTAGGTACATAGTAGGTACATAGTCTTTAATAATAAAATTATCTTCAGTCATATTTCTCCCTCGTCGATTCTGTTTTATATTTGTCTGATAATTTATTGCTGTAACTTTTCCCTTGGATGGAAAATACCTATTCATTTTTAATTTCCACCCGGTTGATCAAATTCTTGGAAGCTCTTAGTGGATAGATTGTCTATTTGTTCACAAATTATTTGAAATTCCCCGAAATACCTACGGAAAATAAAATTATAATCAAAGTGAAAAAAACTAATTAACACAATAAATTTCGACTCAGCTCGGTAGTTTTCCTAAACATTCATAAACTGTCACTTGCCTTCCAATTGGTGATGCAGTGATAAGACTTCTGTCTTACTTTCCATAATATATTATCTCATACTTAAGTCCTAGCAGCACAACACCGATTACTCTGCTTACCCCTTTCGTCGTAGGTAATACAGCGCGCGAGTGGTATGAATTCTTGTTAGTACTACTCGTATTTCGACTCAAGCTTTGCACTTCCAGTGTTCAAATTTCTGCAAATTGTTCTCACTACAAATGAGGGGCCTGCGACCCCAAGGGAATATGGCCCGGACGAGGTATAGAGAAATAGCATTTATGATCGAATCGTCAAATTTCTATGAATAGTATCCGACGACGGTTGGTTTCATAGAAATAAAAATGTAGGTACCAATATAAAAATGGAATTGTCGTCAGTGCATTAATTTGGTGATCCCAAACCCACGGAGGGACTTGAATCATTAGTACGCCACACACAGTCAAACAATTGGTTTCCTTAGCTAGTTTTATAGGTACTGCCATGGTGATGCTCTGATAAATTCGCTTCCCTCGTCCCTCCTGCCCGTATCTGTATCCGCCACACCCGCCGAACTCGCTCGGAACATCCAAAAATATTGTTGAAACCAGATTTCTGAGAACAGATCTCTTTTCGAAATGGTTCCTGTGTAGTACGACGAAAATATGGAACGGTCTTCGGGTGAGTGTGTCCTCAACTACAAATAATAGGTTATTATAACCTGGTGATCTTCAGAAGGCGTGTTATTAAATTACATAATGATATTTTTGTCCGGAGTATGTGTGGAGTTACGATGAAAGATAGATTGAGAAATAGTGTAGTACGATAGCGCTGAAGAAGTGGGCTAAAAGAAGATATAGTGACAAGGATTGAGAAAGAAATGCTTCGGTGGTTCGGTCATGTTGGAAGAATGGATGATAGGAAACTAACGAAAGAAGTTAATGAAGCAAATGTGAGTGAAAGAGTCGGGAAGGGTCGCCCTAGACGCACGTGCCTGGACCAGGTCGGGCATGTGCTCAAAAAGGGTCAAGCGCGTAGTCCGTAACCGACGAGCATGCATGAAGAACATTATGGGAGTGGAAGAGACAGCAGAGGTGTGTCATTATCGTAGCGCGTGGAGATACGTTGTCTTTGTGTACCCCTCTGGGAAACATGAGTGACGCTATGTATATATGTATTTATGTATTTTTGTCCGCCTTATAGCTTGCTCGGTGCCTCTCTGAGCGTGGTTTTGCTAGACGTGATGTTATTGGCTGTGTCTGATCTTCCATGGAACTTTTAGGCACAGCCAAAGGTACCGGCTGCCTATAATTTTGTTTTTTGCCATCATTTGGTCGGCATTCATTAAATCTCCAGTAGGCAGAAGATGCGTAAGTAAACAAGTACGACAGAGACCTTCGCCCTTGTGTCAAATTCTTTCACATACTCGACTAGTTGGAGGGTCTTCTAATAAAAGATGTATTTTATACCAGGGGTTTACCCTAAACACAGCTGGTGGACAAATTTATTATAAATTTTTCACGTGATTCCGGGATGGTTGTAGAATAATGTCACGATATTTCTCCGATGGGGCTTCGCAGTGGACGACAACGAAGAGCAAAGTGCGAAAAATCTAATACTAGAAGAATCTAAGGTAAAATTACTTTAACAAAGTATATCCGTTACCAGAACGCAGCTCGCCTTCGACATCACGCTTCGTAACTTACTTTAAGTGAGACAGTATAATATCGTTTATGTGAACGCAGCTCGGCCTGCGATCTCGCCCTTAGTGACTTAATTACTTTGAGAAAGTATATCCTTTACATGAATGCAACACGGCCTTCAGCCTCACCTTTACTGACTTCATTTCTTGGAGAAAATATAGGGTTTTATGTGAACGCAGCTGGACCTGCTGCGGCCTCTCCCTGAGTTACTCCTTTTGAGAAAGATGTCATTTGTCAGCCTCGATAGCTCAGTGGTGCAGACAGTTGACTGTCGCTATTGATGGTTAAGCAACGCTGGGCCGGTCAGTACTTGGATGGGTGACCCTGACCGCTAGACCGTTGGAGGCTGACCGTGGTTCGGATTCCACGTAAAACTGTAGATCCCTTCCCTCCTTACCTTACTAGGTGGTAGGCTTCAACCCGCCCGGGTTGATACCACCGCACTGAATGAATGAAACGTCGAAACGGCAATGTAATTAGTTTGTGTTTTCCTTCCAGTTCAGCGTAGCCGGCACGACCGAAGGGAAGCACTGACATGGCACCAAGTTCACCCGGTGTCCATCCAACCGTGTCAGATTCCTAGTAATATAAGAAGGGAGCCATATCCCTTAGTCGCCTTTTACGACGTACACCGGGAGATATGCAGTGGGGCTATTCTTTTAAAGTACCGGCCCCACACGGTACTAAATTTACACGGACTTGATTACTTTAAACATAGCGCATCCTCTAGTAATATATTTCGATGTCCACACCCGATATTTCAGTAAAGCGGAGCCGTGGGCAAAACTAATTTAGCTCCAAACAATCTAGTTCCTGATTTTCACCAACATTTTTATTTAACACTAGGTACATAAAATAAGATAAGTTAAGATTAATGACATAGCCACGACGACGCAGACGACGCCGTGCTTAAGGTTTTTCACTGGGTGAGATGGCGTCGTGACAGACTTTATAAATGGACTCGAGCCATCTAAAGGTGAGAGCGGCATTCGGGAACGAAATTCGGAAACTAAATTGTGGAGAATGACACTTTTACGAACATGATCTGTGTAGACCTCGTATGAACTTGAATGTTTGCATAGAAGAACAGAATTAACGAATTTTAGGGTTCCGTACCTCAAAAGAGGAAAAAAAAACGGAATCTTTATAGGATTACTCTTGTGTCTGTCCGTGCTGTCTGTTATTACTTGTTTTCTTTGGGGGTAAATTTTGGGGATAAAAATTAGAAAGATTTTTTTTTCAAGTGCATCCTGCGACTTAGTAAATAAAAGGGATCGTTAAAAGTAATACAAAATACATATTTTATATAATTTTAAAAGGCATAAGTAGTTTAAAGGATTTTAAAGGAAATACAAGAAAATCGAGAATTCTGCCCCCCCCCCCCCCCCCCACCACCGTCTAAAATTTGGAAAAAAAATGTGGAATCTTATAGTTTACCGGAAAACCTAAACGAAAATTTTGAAGTTCTCACGGAAGATGGAATGGTACGGAACCCTCTCCAATCCACGCGGGTTCGAATCGCACTTGACCGCTTTTTTTAGATTTGTTTTGGTGAACTGCCATCGAGTAAGCTAATGCCTATTAGGTGTTCAAAATACAAATAGTTTTTCAAATAATCCAGTAGGTATATCAAATCGAACACCTACTTACCTAATTGACATATTTTTTCACACAAAAACATTCTACTATCGCCTAAAAATATTTCGATAATACCAATTTCATAAAAATTGCTCCGAAGGTCGGACGAAAACAAAATGGCCGACTTGTTCCGTCAGTCGCGCGTTCCAAAATCGAATTATGGGTTAGTATCGGGCGAAGAACGTCGCGCATACAATAAATGCCGGTACAAATTTTCACGCGACGCACATACAAAATTGATTGATGGTGTGAAAGAGTGATAAGCGCTGTGTCAGGCGGGGAATCGGCAAACAATGTGGAAAATTCACGGACATATTGCCAGGAATGTATTATCAGCGGGGACGCAGAACATACTGGGCTGTAACGTATGTATTTCATGATGTACAGTGGGCTTGGAATATTCAATATCAATACTACTAATAATAAATCTGTAAGGGATTTTCATAGAGGAAGTTACTTTGTTTAATGAGATACTGCGTTCGTAGACTCTATGTATGATACTAAAACTAAATTTATGATTTTTATAAATATTTTATGTATGTATGTATGTTCCTCTATAACTCTTAAACCGATCATCCGAATTCGATTAAACTTAGTACAAACACATTTAAATATACGTGACACAGGATAGACTAAATAAATTTCAGTTCTGGTTAAGCTAAGATGTGGCTCTCATACAAACCGAATTGTTCCGCGCGCCGAAATAAATGTAACGCAAGAACGCAGCTCGGCCTTCTATCTTACTTAGGTACTTTCTTCTTTTTAACTACGAATTTCACGCGAGCGAAGCCGCGGGCAAAAGCTAGTAATAACATGTGTCTATATTCAGGTACTCAGTCCTAAAATTACAGCGTACAGGAAAACGGAGTGTGGGAAGACCACCCGCCAGTTGGGACGACGACATCAAGTACGTCGACGGAAAGCAGTGGTTCCATATCGCTGAAAGCCAAAAGGACTGGAGGAAAATTGGAGAGGCGTATGTCCAGCAGTGGACGCTTACACTATGACTGACTGACTGTGTATTTGAACTCTTAGGGCCGACTCTTCATATGCAAATATTCTGAAATATGTTTACCAAAACAATATGCATGCAAATTTGGAACACTCTTGTTTGTATTATGCATAGTTCCAATTGTCTATGACTTTGCTGAAGGACTTGTGGCCAAGAACTTTAGGAAGACTTTTGAAGAAAAGTTTTGTTAGAAATATTGCATTAAATTAGTTTTTAGGTTATATTTTTGTTTATACGTATGTACCTTTTAACCTGTATGTATGTAACGAATGTATTTCATTATACTCGTAATATATTATTACACATTTAAAGGGGCAAGTGCGTAGTACCCGTAACCGACGAGCATGCATGAAGAACATTATGGGAGTGGAAGAGGCGGCAGAGGTGTGTCAGGATCGTGGCACGTGGAGATACATTGTGTCTGCCTACCCCACCGGGAAACAGGCGTGACGGTATGTATGTATCATGTACATTTAACATATTATTATGTTAAATGTGTAAGTATTATGTTTATGCTTTAACTGTTCTTCTTAATTTTTCGCACTACACATCTAACATACTCACAATCTGAGGCATGATTGGTAGAGAATGCCTCTAGGCTTTCTTCCTTCTAGTCCTTCTTTTGTCACTTTGTGCAAATAATTATTTTAATTTTTTCATTACATTTTCAATTTTAGCATTTGCCTTTAAAAAATGCTTAGTTTTTAATTTTCTTCCTTCGAGAAAATATTCACATTCGATTTATCTCATCTTGCTTGTTTTTACCCGACTACGGCGAAGCCAAAAAAGGAAGGGTTATGAGTTTGGCGTGTATGTATGTATGTATGTATGTATGTATGTATGTGACTATCTATATTCCACTCTACAGCCTAAAGTACTGGGCCGATTTGAATAATTCTTATGCCATTGGATTCGTCTTATTCACGGGAGTGTCATAGGCTATATAACAATTTTCAAAATTCAAAATGGCGGACGCACGGCCTCAAAATGTCAAATTAGTTTTTCAAAATATATTGAGTGGGGTATCAAATTAAAGATAATTAAATTACGATTCCGAAAATATATACTTTGCTATCTATTAAAATTATGTGTACAGAGAAATAGAGCAAAATGTGTGGCGCATGTATGAATCGCGATTATTCGCGATGAAGCGTGGTCGCCCGCGCACCGCGCCGCGCGCCCCCCTCAGTTTCGGTACGTTACATACACCGACGACACGGGCCGACGCGACGCGAAGAAGCGACATGGTATTGTTGGTAATATACCTACATACTAACTCACTGATCTACCGCAAATTTTATATAGATATATAATATTATTATTAGATACAGTATACAGTACTATGCTAAAATAAATTGGTATTAAAATGTCCATGTAGGTACCTAGTGTAAGCATAATATGTAGTGTAGGTGTACCGTGTGGGGTCGGTACTTAAAAAGAATAGCCCCACTGCATCTCTCCCCGTCGCATGTCGTAAAAGTCGACTAAGGGATCGTCAGCCTCGGCAGCTTAATGGTGCGGTCAGTTATTGGATGGATGATCGCCCGACTGTTGGAGGCTGACCGTGGTTCGGATACCACATTAAACTGTAGGTCCCTTCCCTTCTTACCTTACTAGGTGGTAGGGTTTATCCCGGCCGGGTTGGTACCACCGCACTGAGCGAAACGTCGGTCGAAACGGCTATGTAAATAGTTCGTGTTTTCCGTCCAGTTCAGTGTAGCCGGCGCGAAATGAAGGGAAGCACTGACATGGCACCTAGTTCACCCGGTGCTATGGGCTGACATCACGGATGTTGTAGGTAATGTAGCCAACCGTGTCAAGTTTCCATAAAAAAAAAAGGTAGGTACATTAAATATACCTAATACCTACAATATTTTCGGATGCAAGTTACCCTTCAGCTAAGCGGGATATTGTGGAAGAGAAGAACCGCCGATTGCGGAAACGTATTCCCAATTTTCTGGGTGCAGTTTTAGCCCTAAACTCGATTAGTTGCCGGAAACCTACGTCTTTGGAAATGGCGGTGCCCAGGAGGTTCAGGTGCTTCCAGACAGGTATGACGCTGACTTAGAAACTGGCTTGGAAAGCAAAAGGGCCTTCAAATCGACCTTCGCAGATAATGCGCAGCACTGAGCCTTGCTAACGTTGAAGGCGTGGGTGTAGCATTCAGGGGGCAACATATCATTGTTATACATATGAGAGTACGGAACACGGGTTCTACACCAGTTACCCTCCAACTAGGCGGGATGTGGATTAGAAGAGGCGAAGACTTGTGTCTGAACTTGAGCAAACACTCGGCTCTATTTCCGAATGGGCCGTAGCAACTTGGTCAAGTTAAATACCTCCAAGATACAAGTTTGCGCGTTCAGTGCGAAGAGAGCGGCGTTCACACCAGCTCCTTCCTACCAAGGCACGTCACTTAAATTTTGCGACCACCTCGGGGTCCTCCGAGTCGAATTTTCGCACGATCTAAACTTCCGGCGTGACATCGAGGGCAAGGCCGTATAAATCGCAGATTCGGTACTGCTCGCACCTATGGGATGGCTCAGTCAAATACCAGCTGGCGCCTCTGGACTCGATCCAGCGTCGAGCCGTGCGAATAGTAGGTGACTCCCAAATGTCCCGCGATCTAAAACCACTGCAACTCCGTAGGAATACATCGCTAAATCAGAGCCTGTTGAAATACAAACAGAGAGAAATATTTTCTCCCAAGTACAGTCTCGGGTCCTTCAACCTGGGCACCTGTCAGGCCGGCATGGCATTCGCAGCCTCCGCATGCTACCGAATGTCCATGGGCATCGCTAGACACCTTATGGGTGGCTCGGCGCCACATGTCGCGCTTACTATAAAAATAATATCAGTAGCTTTGGCCTCGCCTTAGTGGCTTACCTGGGGCCCTACCGGCATTTCTCGCTTGAAATATGCGAGGGAGTTTACTCGTACTCCTTCTCACTTTTAGCGTCATTCGTATCGGTACCGGCGTTCAAGTGAGTGTCGACCTACCATAGATAAGACGGTCTAGATTACTTGCGATTACTTATTATTATCTTATGTTATCTAATTATTTATATGTTGTATTTATAATTTATGGAAATTCGTGAACATTTATGTCAAAAAAATGATCAATTATTACCTTTTAACCATTTTTACTGATACAAATGAGTGCTTAGCATAGACTATGTCGACCTAGACCATGTGCCAGTGTCAGTCAATCAACTGTCATGTTTATTAAAAAAAAAAAAGAAGAAGAATTTACCAATTTTTCTTCAATAAATTTAAATATGTAATGTACCGTACTTGAGTGTAAGTAACGCAACATGAGCCAAGTGCAGGCACCTCATCCACACTCCGCTCCCGGCCAACTGCGGTGCAAAGAGATATGATGTGATGGCGGAGTTCATGGAACAAAATCCGCAGTTGGCGCGGGGCCGGCTGTCGGGAGAGAATGCGATGCTCGCGCCTCTGGATGGGCCTAACGGAGCGCCTCAAAGCATCGGGGGGCTGCGCCATAACATGGCAACAGTAGCACAAGGTGTGTTATATTTATGTATTCACAAATTCCTTTCAAACATCAAACTTAATAAGTCGTATTACAATGGTCGTACTAATATAATATTTTACAAATATGTTCATCTGTTTTTTCAGTATTGGACGGACAATAAAGTTCACTTAAAAAACTTGGCCGGTAGAGCCAGGCGGCAGGCCCACGGAACGGGTGTGGGCCGGCGGCTCCGGTAGCTCTGCTGGAGCAATAGGACGAGCGGATGCTGGCGGTGTTGGGACAGGGCTTCGGACTCGGGGACTCCGAGGTCATAGTGAACACTCTACCGGTAAGCATATTTTAAATCACATTGGTATTTATTTACTGTAGTATTGTTTACATAATTCATTGTATGTATGTAACCAACGACTGTTTATGCACTATCTAGACGGTGACGTCACGGCAGCAGGGCAGGAAAAATGTACGCAATACCGTGACGGTATGCTCGAAACCTGCTGCCGCGTCGCGGTCATATCACCGCTGCCGCGACGCTATCGTCTAGTATGCAAGCAGCCAATGTGTTTTAGGGAAGAAAACAAGGAAAACATTTCTTTTTAATCAATTTTATTTTCAACAACACTACTCTCTCTTGAATAAAAGTAAAGTAGGTAACATAGAAGCAAAATTTTTCACAATAAAGTACCGAGCTATAATTGCGACTGGCCAACGCACGTCTATATAATATATTATGTACCGTGTGGGGTCGGTACTTAAAAAGAATAGCCCCACTGCATCTCTCCCCGTCGCATGTCGTAAAAGTCGACTAAGGGATAAGAAAATTCGTCAGCCTCGGTAGCTCAGTGGCGCGGTTGGTTAGTCAACTGTTATTAAGCAACGTTGAGCGCGGTCAGTGTTTGGATGGGTGACCGCTCGACCGTTGGAGGCTGACCGTGGTTCGGATTCCACATTAAACTGTAGGTCCCTTCCCTTCTTACCTTACTAGGTGGTAGGGTTTATCCCGGCCGGGTTGGTACCACCGCACTGAACGAAACGTCGGTCCAAACGGCTATGTAAATAGTTCGTGTTTTCCGTCCAGTTTAGTGTGGCCGACATGAAATGAAGGGAAGCACTGACATGGCACCTAGTTCACCCTGTGTTATGGGCTGACATCACGGATGTTGTAGGTGATGTAGCCAACCGTGTCAGGATCCATAAAAAAAAAAAAAATATGAATATCCTTATAACTCGAGAACCACTTTATTAATTTACATACTGTTTTCACTGTTACAATCTGTCATTTCTTAAGATGGTTTTACGTTAAATCATAAATATAAATCATAAAGATCTGCCTGATACTTTATCATCCAAAATTATGTCTTAAAGTTAAAAAAGATAGATGCCTAATTAAATTATTTTTTTCCATTAAGGTACGCCTGCTGGCCGCCCCCCTCGTGAGCTTCGTGCAAATCAACCCGCCTATGCGCGAGGTTATAGAGGAGTACGAGCGGGTACACGCTGAAGACAGGCGGCAGGACATGGCCCTCAGAGAGTGGTGCCTGGTGTCACAGGAGGAGTTTCGGCGGCAACAGTTGGAACTTCTGCGGCAGTTTCTGCAGGTAAAAAAAAATGTTTTAATGTAAGTATTGCTATATAATATATACAGGCTGTTGCAGCAGTCACTACATTAAGTCCGGGAGCAGATTCATGGGATTAACAGAAATAATAAAGGTGTACGATGAATTCAGACTAAATAAAAACATTCAGTAACCATATAAACTAATTCCCATTTCAATACTAAACAAAAGGTTTTTGGAGGAAAAATCGGAACCCTTATAGGACATATCACCACAATTATTTTGATAAATATACACGGTGTTAACTTAAATAGGCAACATTCCCGAAAGGGGGTTGTTTTGGGTCACATACTGATGCCGAAGAAGGGGGTAATTTTTTTTTAGCTTTGGTTTTAAAATTTTCAATTTCTATATTTGGTATAAAAACATGGTATTTCATAATAGGAATCACACTGCTGCATTACCAAAAAAATCGAAAGCTGAGTAATTTTTCTAATAAATAAAAAAAAATCACATTCATATCGACACGATACAACAACTAGCGCGCGACACCAGTAGGTCTACCGGCGTTCACTCACTCGCCCGTGTGAGTGCGAGAAATGTGGCGAGAACGCTTTATTGGCACCGGTGAAACAGGCGAGTGACGTCATTCTCGCACTCCCACATTTTACTCGCTAGAGCTGTCGATCTAGTCGATTATAGCCTTCTCTATATGTCCTTTCAAGACGACAAGGACGGAATACAGAAGGCTATGAGTCGACACGGAGTCGATCTATCAAACAATTGGCACCGGGGTTTTTGACGTTTCTTTGACAGATAAACTCCCCGATATTTGCCGCTAAACTCGCTAGCTAAGGATCAACTTTTTGGCGTTCACTTCATGAGAAAACTGACGAAAACATCGAAATAAATTTATTAACTGAACAAAAATATTATAAAAGTCTTTACAAATACATAATAAATACTGTAGAAAATATAGAAATTATAGGAAATAAAATTAAAGAAATGGCAGAAGGACCCGGCATCCAAGCCAATAATTATTAAAAAAAAAAAATTACAGCGGTTCGTAAACAAACAAGCAAACACGACATTCGCTTCGCGATGTTTATTTTGTGGTTTCTTTCTTTATACGAAACATTTACGTAAGCGGCGGGCGGTTGGCGCGGTCTTGGCTTGGACTCTTTTGCTGGAATCCGGCCGACATGCGTCGATGAGCTTACAGCAAGAACATCGGCGCGAACAAGAATCCACTCAAGGGAGCTGCGCTTCGCCACTTTACGAACCGGCCGACACCCACAAAAGAAAGCCGACGCTATATCACCCACTTCCAAGGTATGTACTTTGTCATCTGTGCGACAGAAGGTTGAAAAACTACAATAGCTTTGCATCAACCTCTACTTTCTATGCTGAATCAAATGTTGCTCTTAATTATTAAAACCAATTCTAGTGTACAGTACGCGGCGGTAAATAATGTGCATCATGCTTTGATGACTTTCTGGTTGTCTCGGTCATACAGATACTTGCAGTGCGACAGAGACGACACTCTACAACCGCACTATCTAGTTTATCGCCAAAGAACATTGCGCATTATTTTAAATTGTATTTGCTAGATAATGACTGCCCTTCCATTTTATGCAAGTGATACTTACCAACGCACGGAGGGTCATATATACGCTTCCCACAAACGCTTCTCTCAAAATGAAGTATTCTTATCTCTGGTAAAAAAAGTAAACAAAACAATAATAAGAATAAAATATTTTTATTTACACATACAATTTACACAAAAACCTATTTAGGTAAACTAAAGAACTAATTGAGCATCTTAATAATAAACGCTGTTCACATGCTGGCATTGATGTTGTGGAAGGACTTGGTGCTTCCAACCAGCAGATGGTAGTGTGCTGCACCAAACCCGAGGATGTGCTCCGTTTATGTAGGGAGGGTGTTCATTGTCTCAAGTGAGCCACTGCTGGGGTTTGTTGAAAACGCCCTCCGTTTTCCTGCAAGTTAAAACAAAAAATATCTTTAAATTATATTGTTTTGATTAGCGTAGGTACTTAGATGTATTTGGATCACATTAGACCATTACATTGCTTGGACATTTAAAAACAGGAGCCAAGTGCGAGTTTAACTCGCGCACTGAGGGTTCCGTACTACCACACAAGATATATTTTGTTATACACGGTGTTAACTTTTTTCGCGACATTTCAATTTTAATACCGAATATTAAACCATTTCGTATACTGATTATTTTGTGGTACTAAAAAATAAAATCTAAAATAGTTTAAAAAAATTTGCATATTTTCTTCAAAATTTTACCTCAGCGACAATTTCTCTTTGGAATGGTGTAGCGAGCGCCGCCGCGCGCCGTGCGCCTGCGACCGTGCGTACCCAGCTGACTGACCACGTGTCGCGCGCTAGCTGTTGTATCGTGTCGATATGAATGTGATTTTTTTTATTTATTTGAAAAATTACTCGGCTTTCGATTTTTTTGGTAATGCAGTGTGATTCCTATTATGAAATACCATGTTTTTATACCAAATATAGAAATTGAAAATTTTAAAACCAAAGCTAAAAAAAAATTACCCCCTTCTTCGGCATCAGTATGTGACCCAAAACAACCCCCTTTCGGGAATGTTGCCTATTTAAGTTAACACCGTGTATATTTACCAAAATAATTGTGGTGATATGTCCTATAAGGGTTCCGATTTTTCCTCCAAAAACCTTTTGTTTAGTATTGAAATGGGAATTAGTTTATATGGTTACTGAATGTTTTTATTCAGTCTGAATTCATCGTACACCTTTATTATTTCTGTTAATCCCATGAATCTGCTCCCGGACTTAATGTAGTGACTGCTGCAACAGCCTGTATATATTATATAGCAATACTTACATTAAAACATTTTTTTTTACCTGCAGAAACTGCCGCAGAAGCTCCAACTGTTGCCGCCGAAACTCCTCCTGTGACACCAGGCACCACTCTCTGAGGGCCATGTCCTGCCGCCTGTCTTCAGCGTGTACCCGCTCGTACTCCTCAATAACCTCGCGCATAGGCGGGTTGATTTGCACGAAGCTCACGAGGGGGGCGGCCAGCAGGCGTACCTTAATGGAAAAAAATAATTTAATTAGGCATCTATCTTTTTTAACTTTAAGACATAATTTTGGATGATAAAGTATCAGGCAGATCTTTATGGTTTATATTTATGATTTAACGTAAAACCATCTTAAGAAATGACAGATTGTAACAGTGAAAACAGTATGTAAATTAATAAAGTGGTTCTCGAGTTATAAGGATATTCATATTTTTTTTTTTTATGGTTCCTGACACGGTTGGCTACATCACCTACAACATCCGTGATGTCAGCCCATAACACAAGGTGAACTAGGTGCCATGTCAGTGCTTCCCTTCATTTCATGTCGGCCACACTAAACTGGACGGAAAACACAAACTATTTACATAGCCGTTTCGACCGACGTTTCGTTCAGTGCGGTGGTACCAACCCGGCCGGGATAAACCCTACCACCTAGTAAGGTAAGAAGGGAAGGGACCTACAGTTTAATGTGGAATCCGAACCACGGTCAGCCTCCAACGGTCGAGCGGTCACCCATCCAAACACTGACCGCGCTCAACGTTGCTTAATAACAGTTGACTAACCAACCGCGCCACTGAGCTACCGAGGCTGACGAATTTTCTTATCCCTTAGTCGACTTTTACGACATGCGACGGGGAGAGATGCAGTGGGGCTATTCTTTTTAAGTACCGACCCCACACGGTACATAATATATTATATAGACGTGCGTTGGCCAGTCGCAATTATAGCTCGGTACTTTATTGTGAAAAATTTTGCTTCTATGTTACCTACTTTACTTTTATTCAAGAGAGAGTAGTGTTGTTGAAAATAAAATTGATTAAAAAGAAATGTTTTCCTTGTTTTCTTCCCTAAAACACATTGGCTGCTTGCATACTAGACGATAGCGTCGCGGCAGCGGTGATATGACCGCGACGCGGCAGCAGGTTTCGAGCATACCGTCACGGTATTGCGTACATTTTTCCTGCCCTGCTGCCGTGACGTCACCGTCTAGATAGTGCATAAACAGTCGTTGGTTACATACATACAATGAAGTATGTAAACAATACTACAGTAAATAAATACCAATGTGATTTAAAATATGCTTACCGGTAGAGTGTTCACTATGACCTCGGAGTCCCCGAGTCCGAAGCCCTGTCCCAACACCGCCAGCATCCGCTCGTCCTATTGCTCCAGCAGAGCTACCGGTGCCGCCGGCCCACACCCGTTCCGTGGGCCTGCCGCCTGGCTCTACCGGCCAAGTTTTTTAAGTGAACTTTATTGTCCGTCCAATACTGAAAAAACAGATGAACATATTTGTAAAATATTATATTAGTACGACCATTGTAATACGACTTATTAAGTTTGATGTTTGAAAGGAATTTGTGAATACATAAATATAACACACCTTGTGCTACTGTTGCCATGTTATGGCGCAGCCCCCCGATGCTTTGAGGCGCTCCGTTAGGCCCATCCAGAGGCGCGAGCATCGCATTCTCTCCCGACAGCCGGCCCCGCGCCAACTGCGGATTTTGTTCCATGAACTCCGCCATCACATCATATCTCTTTGCACCGCAGTTGGCCGGGAGCGAAGTGTGGATGAGGTGCCTGCACTTGGCTCATGTTGCGTTACTTACACTCAAGTACGGTACATTACATAAATATATTTATTGAAGAAAAAATGGTAAATTCTTCTCCTTTTTTTTTTTAATAAACATGACAGTTGATTGACTGACACTGGCACATGGTCTAGGTCGACATAGTCTATGCTAAGCACTCATTTGTATCAGTAAAAATGGTTAAAAGGTAATAATTGATAATTTTTTTGGCGTAAATGTTCACGAATTTCCATAAATTATAAATACAACATATAAATAATTAGATAACATAAGATAATAATAAGTAATCGCAAGTAATCTAGACCGTCTTATCTATGGTAGGTCGACACTCACTTGAACGCCGGTACCGATACGAATGACGCTAAAAGTGAGAAGGAGTACGAGTAAACTCCCTCGCATATTTCAAGCGAGAAATGCCGGTAGGGCCCGTGGTCAGTCAGCTGGGTACGCACGGTCGCAGGCGCGCGGCGGCGCTCGCTACACCATTCCAAAGAGAAATTGTCGCTGAGGTAAAATTTTGAAGAAAATATGCAAATTTTTTTAAACTATTTTAGATTTTATTTTTTAGTACCACAAAATAATCAGTATACGAAATGGTTTAATATTCGGTATTAAAATTGAAATGTCGCGAAAAAAGTTAACACCGTGTATAACAAAATATATGTTGTGTGGTAGTACGGAACCCTCAGTGCGCGAGTTAAACTCGCACTTGGCTCCTGTTTTTAAATGTCCAAGCAATGTAATGGTCTAATGTGATCCAAATACATCTAAGTACCTACGCTAATGAAAACAATATAATTTAAAGATATTTTTTGTTTTAACTTGCAGGACAACCGAGGGCGTTTTCAACAAACCCCAGCAGTGGCTCACTTGGGACAATGAACACCCTCCCTACATAAACGGAGCACATCCTCGGGTTTGGTGCAGCACACTACCATCTGCTGGTTGCAAGCACCAAGTCCTTCCACAACATCAATGCCAGCATGTGCTCAGCGTTTATTATTAAGATGCTCAATTAGTTCTTTAGTTTACCTAAATAGGTTTTTGTGTAAATTGTATGTGTAAATAAAAATATTTTATTCTTATTATTGTTTTGTTTACTTTTTTTACCAGAGTTAAGAATACTTCATTTTCAGAGAAGCGTTTGTGGGAAGCGTATATATGACCCTCTGTGCGTTGGTAAGTATCACTTGCATAAAATGGAAGGGCAGTCATTATCTAGCAAATACAATTTAAAATAATGCGCAATGTTCTTTGGTGATAAACTAGATAGTGCGGTTGTAGAGTGTCGTCTCTGTCGCACTGCAAGTATCTGTATGACCGAGACAATGCTTTACAACCAGAAAGTCATCAAAGTATGATGCACATTATTTACCGCCGCGTACTGTACACTAGAATTGGTTATTAATAATTAAGAGCAACATTTGATTCAGCATAGAAAGTAGAGGTTGATGCAAAGCTATTGTAGTTTTTCAACCTTCTGTCGCACAGATGACAAAGTACATACCTTGGAAGTGGGTGATATAGCGTCGGCTTTCTTTTGTGGGTGTCGGCCGGTTCGTAAAGTGGCGAAGCGCAGCTCCCTTGAGTGGATTCTTGTTCGCGCCGATGTTCTTGCTGTAAGCTCATCGACGCATGTCGGCCGGATTCCAGCAAAAGAGTCCAAGCCAAGACCGCGCCAACCGCCCGTCGCTTACGTAAATGTTTCGTAGAAAGAAAGAAACCACAAAATAGACATCGCGAAGCGAATGTCGTGTTTGCTTGTTTGTTTACGAACCGCTGTAATTTTTTTTTTTTTAATAATTATTGGCTTGGATGCCGGGTCCTTCTGCCATTTCTTTAATTTTATTTCCTATAATTTCTATATTTTCTACAGTATTTATTATGTATTTGTAAAGACTTTTATAATATTTTTGTTCAGTTAATAAATTTATTTCGATGTTTTCGTCAGTTTTCTCATGAAGTGAACGCCAAAAAGTTGATCCTTAGCTAGCGAGTTTAGCGGCAAATATCGGGGAGTTTATCTGTCAAAGAAACGTCAAAAACCCCGGTGCCAATTGTTTGATAGATCGACTCCGTGTCGACTCATAGCCTTCTGTATTCCGTCCTTGTCGTCTTGAAAGGACATATAGAGAAGGCTATAATCGACTAGATCGACAGCTCTAGCGAGTAAAATGTGGGAGTGCGAGAATGACGTCACTCGCCTGTTTCACCGGTGCCAATAAAGCGTTCTCGCCACATTTCTCGCACTCACACGGGCGAGTGAGTGAACGCCGGTAGACCTACTGCTTCGAGTGAGTACATTATTCAACTATGTACAACCTGAAACCTCCCTCGGTCTTCGGCCTTAAACTGATTGGTTTACTTACTTCCCGAATCCGCTTCACCCCAGCCAGATATATTTACTTACATAGACAAAGAAAATCGTGTACTTACTTACACAGCTCAGTCTTCGGTCTTGCTCTGACTGACTTTTCATTTTACTTCAAGACTATACATCGTTCAACTATACATAATTTGTATAATATATGTAGGTACTCACTCATGCGCTATTTGCAGAAAACTTTAGTTTCAAATAGAGATCACGACAAATAAACGGACGGATAGTATCAAGCCGGTACTTATATAAAAGAATAGCCCCACTGTATCTCTCCCCGTGTATGTCGTAAAAGACGACTAAGGGATATGACTTCCTTCTTATAATACTAGGTGGTAGGGTTTAACCCGCCCGTGTTGGTACCACCGCACCGCAGTGAATGAAAGGTCGGTAGAAATGGCTATGTATTTAGTGTAGCCGGTACGACCGAAGGGAAGCACTGACGTGGCACCAAGTTCACCCGGTGTTATGGGCTGACATCACGGATGTTGTAGCCTTTAGGTGATGTGTCAGATTCCATAAAAAAAATCAATATACGAGTTACATACAATATTTAAAGTATGCAAACAGTTTTTAAAAAAGCCTAAAATAAAAAAAATTAGTTATAAAAAACTAAAACCCGACTACGTAAAAGCTAATTATGAAAATCGTTTAAATAAAAAAAAATTGTTATAAAAAACTAAAACCCGTCTACGAAAAAGCAAACTATGAAAATAGTTTAACTATAACTAAAAATAACAAAATAATGTTTTCCATATAATTTATCAGATACAGCATTTCTCTTTTTATATTGATTTTACCTTAGCACTAACTCTATAAATTTTGATAAATTTATTATTTTTAACGTTCTAAATATAGAGCCGTGGTCGGGCGTTCTTCGTTCAACAAGACAAGTGAGACCGTCGTTGTGCATTATAGCCGTTGACGTTCGGTATTTACCTATGTATCTACTTATAATAATTTTAGATTGGCTCTGACTGATCTTACAAAAAGATGCCAGTATGACACAATAGCGATGGCCGTCCTAAGTTCCGCGCTCTAATAATGCACGAAGAGGGCCTCACTTGTCTTGTTGAACGAAGAACGCCCGACCACGGCTCTATATTTAGAACGTTAAAAATAATAAATTTATCAAAATTTATAGAGTTAGTGCTAAGGTAAAATCAATATAAAAAGAGAAATGCTGTATCTGATAAATTATATGGAAAACATTATTTTGTTATTTTTAGTTATAGTTAAACTATTTTCATAGTTTGCTTTTTCGTAGACGGGTTTTAGTTTTTTATAACTATTTTTTTTTTATTTAAACGATTTTCATAATTGCATCTCAAGTCAATAGGAAATCGGTAGAAGCCTTGAAAACGAAAGATATTAAGTTAGCATCTGGGCACCGTCCGTAGTCGGTGGACAAAAATATTTAAAAGGATCGAAAAGGCATCAACTCAACTAACAGACGAATGTAATCTTCTAAGGTGTACAAAAAAAACTAATTCGCAAATAGGTACTTATGTATATCTCTGTCACACTAATTGTCTACTCGGACCATAGGTCCACGCGTAACAGACAGGGAATGCATCCCTATACTGTAAAGCTGCCTAAAGTGCGGACTAAGCGCTCCAGTATTTCTTTTATCTTCCGCACTGCGAAACTCTGGAATGCACTTCCTCCCGATGTGTTTCCTTCAGTGTATGACTTGGGATCTTTCAAGAGAAGCGTAAAAAGGCATCTGTCACGCCGACACGGCATTCGCAGCCCCCGTTCTAAACCGAATGCTTTTGGGCGTCGTCGGCTCAACAATCCATGCTGACGGCGCCAAGTGTCTCGCGTATCCATAAAAAAAAAGAACTAAATACTAGAATCGCCAAAGCGCGACGAAACTTGTTACCTATCGGTAAACAATGTGCGTGCCTTCAAATGGAATTGTTATCATTCGACACTTTCAAACGATCGCATTACAAGTCATCTCATGCTCTGAATGCGCTGATGCTCCTCATTCGCGTATTTGCGGACATAAGACTATAAGATGAGCCCTAAACACAAGCATCAGTCATTTTAAAATCAGCTCCTTTGGTTGATGACATGTTTTTTCGGGAGTAATGTATGAGAAAGACTCATCTTGTACTATAAATCAGTGGATATATTTTACGGGTTATGTTTTTATGAACCTAGCGACCCTTCAATCAATTGATTGATTCTGTTGGGGATTAAGAAGTAGGGTTTAACCCGACAGGGTTGGTACCACCGCACTGAATGGAAGGTGGGTTGAAACGGCTATTTAAATAGTTCGTGTTTTCCGTTTAGTTCAGTTTAGTCGGCACGACCGAAGATAAGCACTGACATATCACCTAGTTTACCAAAGTGTTATTGGCTGACATCACGGATTTAGTATGTAAAGTATGTAGCCAAAAGGCAGAAAAAAAAAATTTTTTGTTGTGTGGCAATGACATTTCCATATTTTTTAATTCCTTAGCGGGGCGGTATCCCAGGCTAGGAGCGAATCAATATGGAACACTCTTCGAAGTAGGTATTGCTTTTAGTGTGGGATTCTGCCTCTGGATAGCGTAAACATGTTTGGTTTGGTTGGATTTCGAAACATATTTTTTTCGTTAGTCGAACTTTTTTGAATTCTATTTGAAAGAAAAATAGAAATAGAATTGCTTTACAAGCAGTTTAGATAGAATAAATTGGATATAGTTTTATGAGTTGCAAAAGAAATTCATAAAATACCGCATAACAGCCTCGGCTGTGTTCTCCTCTAGTCCAGTATAACCAGCAATCCAGGAAAGTCTCCTGTATGGTACCGACCTTCTCGGAGGTAATATTGGCTGGTCGGAGCATGTGCTTTGGCCCCTCCGACTCAGCCACTCATACCGGATTACATAAAAAAAACCAGCACATTAGAACATTTACATAAGCTGCAATGGCTGACTTATCCCTTACAGAGATGTCTTACAGTAAACCTTTGGATGTTTGAGATTTATTAATCTAGTGGAATGTAAGAAGGTAGTAGCAAAAGAGTTGAACGTGACAATTGAAGATAAAATAATAATGACAATATCAAAGAGTTTGTATTACGTCAGGAGCGCAGCGACGTAATACAAACTCTTTGGACAATACTTACTTATTAATAATACCGTAGACAGAAATAATACACGTAAGTATTAAATAAACAATCATACTTGGGTTAATACATATAAATGAGTAAATACATCAAAGTGTAATAGTATTACCAAAAATAGTTTAACTATAACTAAAAATAACAAAATAATGATTTCCATATAATTTATCAGATACAGCAATTCTCTTTTAATATTGATTTTACCTTAGCACTAACTCTATAAATTTTGATAAATTTATTATTTTTAACGTTCTAAATATTGACCCGTGGTCGGGCGTTCTTCGTTCAACAAGACAAGTGAGGCCGTCGTCGTGCATTATTAGAGCGCGGAACTTAGGACGGCCATCGCCATTGTGTCATACTGGCATCTTTTTGTAAGATCAGTCAGAGCCAATCTAAAATTATTATAAGTAGATACATAGGTACATACCGAACGTCAACGGCTATAATGCACAACGACGGTCTCACTTGTCTTGTTGAACGAAGAACGCCCGACCACGGCTCTATATTTAGAACGTTAAAAATAATAAATTTATCAAAATTTATAGAGTTAGTGCTAAGGTAAAATAAGAGAATTGCTGTATCTGATAAATTATATGGAAATCATTATTTTGTTATTTTTAGTTATAGTTAAACTATTTTCATAATTTGCTTTTTCGTAGCCGGGTTTTAGTTTTTTATAACTATTTTTTTTTTATTTAAACGATTTTCATAATTAGCTTTTACGTAGTCGGGTTTTAGTTTTTTATAACTTATTTTTTTTTATTTTAGGCTTTTTTAAAAACTGTTTGCATACTTTAAATGTTGTATGTAACTCGTATATTGATTTTTTTTTAATGGAATCTGACACATCACCTACAGGCTAAAACATCCGTGACGTCAGCCCATAACACCGGGTGAACTTGGTGCCACGTTAGTGCTTCCCTTCGGTCGTACCGGCTACACTAAATACATAGCCGTTTCTACCGACCTTTCATTCAGTGCGGTGCGGTGGTACCAACACGGGCGGGTTAAACCCTACCACCCAGTAATAAAAGAAGGAAGTCATATCCCTTAGTCGCCTTTTACGACATACACGGGGAGAGATACAGTGGGGCTATTCTTTTATATAAGTACTGACCCCAAACGGTACAAAATTGATACTATCCGTCCGTTTATTTGTCGTGATCTTTATTTGAAACTAAAGTTTTCTGCAAATAGCGCACCTACATATATATACAAATTATGTATAGTTGAACGATGTATAGTCTTGAAGTAAAATGAAAAGTCAGTCAGAGCAAGACCGAAGACTGAGCTGTGTAAGTACACGATTTTCTTTGTCTATGTAAGTAAATATATCTGGCTGGGGTGAAGCGGATTCGGGAAGTAAGTAAACCAATCAGTTCAAGGCCGAAGACCGAGCTGGTTTCAGGTTGTACATAGTTGAATAATGTACTCACTCGAAGCAGGTAAGCCACTAAGGCGAGGCCAAAGCTACTGATATTATTTTTATAGTAAGCGCGACATGTGGCGCCGAGCCACCCATAAGGTGTCTAGCGATGCCCATGGACATTCGGTAGCATGCGGAGGCTGCCAATGCCATGCCGGCCTGACAGGTGCCCAGGTTGAAGGACCCGAGACTGTACTTGGGGGAAAATATTTATCTGTGTTTGTATTTGAACAGGCTCTGATTTAGCTATGTATTCCTACGGAGTTGCAGTGCTTTTAGATCGCGGGACATTTGGGAGTCACCTACTATTCGCACGGCTCGACGCTGGATCGAGTCCAGAGGCGCCAGCTGGTATTTGACTGAGCCATCCCATAGGTGCGAGCAGTACCCCAAGCAGGACCGAATCTGCGATTTATACGGCCTTGCCCTCGATGTCACGCCGTAAGTTTAGATCGTGCGAAAATTCGACTCGGAGGACCCCGAGGTGGTCGCAAAATTTAAGTGACGTGCCTTGGTAGGAAGGAGCTGGTGTGAACACCGCTCTCTTCGCACTGAACGCGCAAACTTGTATCTTGGAGGTATTTAACTTGACCAACTTGCTACGGCCCATTCGGAAATAGAGCCGAGTGTTTGCTCAAGTTCAGACACAAGTCTTCGCCTCTTCTCATCCACATCCCGCCTAGTTGAAGGGTAACTGGTGTAGAACCCGTGTTCCGTACTCTCGTATGCATAACAATAATATGTTGCCCCCTGAATGCTACGCCCACGCCTTCAACGTTAGCAAGGCTCAGTGCTGCGCATTATCTGCGAAGGTCGATTTGAAGGTCCTTTTGCTTTCCAAGCCAGTTTCTAAGTCAGCGTCATACCTGTCTGGAAGCACCTGAACCTCCTGGGCACCGCCATTTCCAAAGACGTAGGTTTCCGGCAACTAATCGAGTCTAGGGCTAAAACTGCACCCAGAAAATTGGGAATACTTTTCCGCAATCGGCGGTTCTTCTCTTCCACAATATCCCGCTTAGCTGAAGGGTAACTTGCATCCGAAAATATTTGAGGTATTAGGTATATTTAATGTACCTACCTTTTTTTTTTATGGAAGCTTGACACGGTTGGCTTCATCACCTACAACATCCGTGATGTCAGCCCATAACACCGGGTGAACTGGGTGCCATGTCAGTGCTTCCCTTCATTTCGCGCCGGCTACACTGAACTGGACGGAAAACACGAACTATTTACATAGCCGTTTCGACCGACGTTTCGCTCAGTGCGGTGGTACCAACCCGGCCGGGATAAACCCTACCACCTAGTAAGGTAAGAAGGGAAGGGACCTACAGTTTAACGTGGTAACCAAACCACGGTCAGCCTCCAACAGTCGGGCGGTCATCCATCAGTAAACTGACCGCACCATTAAGCTGCCCAGGCTGACGATCCCTTAGTCGACGATCCCTTACGACATGCGACGGGGAGAGATGCAGTGGGGCTATTCTTTTTAAGTACCGACCCCACACGGTACACCTACACTACATATTATGCTTACACTAGGTACCTACATGGACATTTAATACCAATTTATTTTAGCATAGTACTGTATCTAATAATAATATTATATATACATAAAATTTTCGGTAGATCAGTGAATAAGTATGTAGGTATATTACCAACAATACCATGTCGCTTCTTCGCGTCGCAGTCGCGTCGTCGCGTACCGAATCCGCGGGGGCGCGCGGCGCGGTGCGCGGGCGACCACGCTTCATCGCGAATAATCGCGATTCATACATGCGCCACACATTTGGCTCTATTTCTCTGTATACATAAGTTTAATAGATAGCAAAGTATATATTTTCGGAATCGTAATTTAATTATCTTTAATTTGATACCCCACTCAATATATTTTGAAAAACTAATTTGACATTTTGAGGCCGTGCGTCCGCCATTTTGAATTTTGAAAATTGTTATATAGCCTATGACACTCCCGTGAATAAGACGAATCCAATGGCATAAGAATTATTCAAATCGGCCCAGTACTTTAGGCTGTAGAGTGGAATATAGATAGTCACATACATACATACATACATACATACATACATACATACATACACGCCAAACTCATAACCCTTCCTTTTTTGGCTTCGCCGTAGTCGGGTAAAAACATAAAATAAATAATTGTGTTGGTTCTAAACAATACAATACATTTAAATACGAAACATTGCCTAGTTTTTAGGATTCCGTAGTAACTATTTTACTCTTGGTCACAGGGCAGCTATGCGGGTATGACAAATGGACTAGCTGAATATGTTTCCTACTGTTGCTTAAAGTCCTTATGACCAAGTTTACAGAATAGGAAACGCTTCAGTATAGTATGCACGATTAACCCGAGACAACGGCCACGCGAGCTGTCGGCAAGACCCGGCCTTGCTTATGATTTAAAGGGACATTACAACATTTTGGTAACTGCAAATAGTGCTCTAGGATGTGCAGTAATCAAGTTTTAATTCTATATTATATTATACTAGATTTTAACCGCGGCTTCGCTCGCGTGAAAGTCGTATTTAAAAAGAAAAAATTAAGTAAGCCCGCTACCGGACCTTTTTTTTCGGCGCGCAGAACAATTCGGCTTGTATGAGAGCCACATGTTAGCGTAACCGGAACTGAATTTTATTTAGCCTATCCTGTGTCTCGTATAATCAAATGCCCTGTACTCTGTTTCATCGAGTTCGGCTGATCGGTTTAAGAGTTACGGAGGAACATACAATAGATACATACAGAACATATTTCTAAAAATCGTCAATTTAGTTTTAGTATCATACACAGAGTCTAAAAACGCAATATCTCATAAAACAAAATAACTTACTCCATGACCATCCCTTAGTATTGATTATTTAATTCAAGACCGCTCGACCATTGGAGGCTGACCGTGGTTCGGTTTCTTACCTTACTAGGTGGTAGGGCTTATCCCGGCCGAGTTAGTACCACCACACCGAATGGAATATCGGTCGAAACGGCTATGTAAATAGTTCGTGTTTTCTGTCCAGTTCAATGTAGCCGACATGAAACGAAGGGAAGCACTGACATGGCAACTAGTTCACCCGGTAATATGGGCTGACATTACGCATGTTGTAGGTGATGTAGCCAACCGTGTCAGTTTCCATAAAAAAAACATCACAAACTACCACAGTGAAGTGAAACTAGGATCACACACATTTTAGAAGTGAACTTATTGCGACGAATCATAGCAACCTCAGCTGTGGTCCAGCAATGTGTACAGCCAGCAATCAAAAGTGAAGTCTCCAGTATTTTTTGACATTGAAAATGTATTATCGATCGCTTCAGTATAGTCTCCGATTTCCAGCGAGAGTGCGAATTCGCCCTGGTGTCGTGAGTTCTAAGGCTACGTTGTTTAATATCATTAAATTTGAATTTTGTTGTCTAAGGTTTGTAAGATTTTAAAATGTATGATTGTGTGTTTGTGACTTGTGTATTTGATATAACAATAAAATATATTCTGTTCTATTCTGAAGTTTAACATTTTCATCCGTAATTTTCAGTATGAAACAAAACTTAATTTTGTTCTACGACTTCCAATTCTGAAATGAAATACCTTTAAGATCGCTATAGATTTTGTTGGAAACTTATAAAGAAAATATGTAGGCAGAACGTGTAAATATTATTTTAGGTTCAAAATATTTTATGCATTAACCTTTCTGCGAAGGCTTATTAAAACTTTTCAAAGCAGCAGACGTCTGCGATGAGTTTTTAAATAGCTTTATATTGGGCCTACGTTATTTTTGAAACATTTTAATATAGCAGCAGGTCTGGATCGTTTTCAGTGAGTTTTATTTTAGCTTCGAAATTTTGGAATACATTTTCGGCGGTCTGAAATTTATTGTTCATAAATATAATGTAAGAAAAAAAATTCACAGATCTCATGCATTGCATGACCTTCGGGTACATTGAAAATGACTTTTAGGACGTAATCAAATATAAGCATATAGCGAGTCGTCGACTGTGGGCGTGAAAATATCCTGGTGTGGCTGAAGCGACGAACTCAAAGAGCGAACACACTCACGATTCTAACAGCGCGCACCTACTCACTATATAATTACTTCTACTCCTCTAAATACTAACACGTATTCGGCACACGTATAAAAGCCCGCCTCTGGAATAATCAGTATCTGTTGGCGTCCTTGAATTCGATACAGCGCCGAGCCGTCCGTCTAGTGGGAGACCCGAAACTGACTGATGATCTGGAGTCTCTCAGTCACAGACGATTTGTAGGGTCACTCAGTCTGTTCTACAGGTACTATCATGGACGCTGCTCGGAGGAACTTGTTTCCCTTATTCCTTGCCATTCAACCTATCTTCGCAGCACTCGCCGCAGAGAAACTGAGCACCCGTTTGTTGTTGACATTGGGCTTTTTAGAACCCATCGGTTCTCAAAATCGTTCCTTTGTCGCACCGCTAGGGTATGGAACTGTCTCCCGGCGAGTGTGTTTCCCGAATCCTTTAACCTGTGTGTCTTCAAACGTCGTATCAACGGGCTAGACAGCCTAGCAACAGTCCGCAAATCTGCTGGCATGGCGCCTTACTGAGCGTGGTTTAGCGAGGAGAGGGGTTTTTGGCTCTGTCGACTGTACCATTGGTCTCTCGACAAACCCACCCATATTGGTTTACATGAAAAAAAAAAATATCTGCCCGAGCATTTACACTCCACTACGTCAATGAATGTATTTAAGGTAAATTTGAGAAATCTTTTCCTATTCTTACTGAAATAAACACATTTTAACTAGCATACATACTATTAGCTACATATTGCACTAGCTTTTACCCGCGGCTCGCGGTAAAGTCGGTTTAATAGCAAATCCGATTTAAAGGAGAATATGATAAACGATCGCTTCTTTTGTATTTTCTCTCTCTCTCTCTCTCCCTGAACCCTTTCTCCCTCCCTCTATTCCTAACTCTCTCGCTTCCCCTCCGTTCCCCTCCCGCCCCTCGCTCTTCTCCATCCCCCTCTTTCCCCTCCTCTTTAACCTCGTTATCTGCCTACCTTTCTCCCTAATTCCCTCCTTCCCTTCTCCCTTCTCCCTCGCTCCCTCTTACTCTCTCACTTTCCCCCATCCGCACTCCCTCCGTCCCCCCTCGCTCCTTTCATCTTCCCCACCCACCTCCTTCCTACCTCTTACTCTTTCCCCTCCTCCCTCTTCCTTACCCTCTTCCTCCTCCCTCCCCTCCCTCCCTTTTCCCTCCCCTGCCTCCCTCCTCCCTCGCCTCGCTCGCTCCTCCCTTCCTATCTCCCATCTCCTCTAATTCACCCCTTCCTTCTCCCCTAGCTCTCCCTCCCTCCGACACTTCTATCCCTCCCTATCTCAGTCCTCGTTCAACCATCTATACTCCGCCGCTTCCCCCTCCCTCCCTCACCCCTGCCCCTCGTTCGTCGCCCCTCTTCTCAACGCCCCCTCCCTCATCTCCCACCCATCTTACACACCTCCCCTACCCCAAATCCCTTCCACCTGCTCCATCTCCCTACCTCCCTCCCCTCCCACCGTCCTCCCTCCTTCCCCTTTCATACCTCCCTCCCCCTCCTGGTCCCTCCCCAACCCACACCTCTCCGTCCCTCACCTTTATCGTCCTTCCCCTCCATCCCCACCCCTCCATCACCGCCCCTCCCCCTTCACCCATCCTCCTTAAACATATCCCTAACATAATTGCATTCCCTATTTCACCCCCTTCCGTTTTTTTTTCGATAAAAGGTAGTCCCCAGCATGCAATCTATCTTCTTCCCAAAATTGTATCCAAACATTTATAGTATATAATATATCTAACATATCGCTTCTACCAAACCAACAACCATTCGACACTAAATTCCGTTCATACTATACTTTCCTATACTTTCTTTTATACTGCTCAGTCCTAATGCTATTTCGCGTAATGGTATATAGCCTATAGTGTCCTTCAAGAACTATCTTTACATTGGTGCAAACCACATCAAAATCTGTTCAGTGGTTCCGGAGTTTACCTCAAACATATAATACATACATACAAACAGACAGACGTTCCCTTTTATAAAAAGTAGAAGAAGAAGATAGAGAAAAATTTTAGATTAGTTTGTAGTTTATCCTAATGCATTACTTAAAACATTGCCACAAACTATTCTTGTACATAATATATATACTTCTCCCACATCACAAAGGTTGAAAAAGAATGCCTCACGACATTAAGCTCACCTATTGTGCCTAATTTGTATAAATTGGTGTTCAATAAAGAATATATATCCATCGAACAAATTGCAGGCGGCCAGTGTACTGGCCACCCGTAATTTGTTCGCCTGATTTTACTTGACGCTTATTTGAATAGAGGTGTACAGTCCACTGGCCACTGTACTCTATCGGCGACTGCTTATTACTATAAGGATCATAATTAGACCAAACTTGTATGAAGTGTGACCTTTAATGCAAGTGGCCAGTAAAGTGGCCACTTTGTTCTGCCATCCTATAAAGGGTTAAAAGAATAGCCCCACTGCATCTCCCCTCGTGTATGTCGTAAAAGGCGACTAAGGGATATGACTGCCTTCTTATATTACTAGGTGGTAGGGTTTAACCCGCCCGGTTTGGTACCACCGCACTGAATGAAAGGTCGGTCGAAACGGCTATGTAAATAGTTTGTGTTTTCCGTTCAGTTCAGTGTAGCCGGCACGACCGAAGCACGGCTGCACTTGCAGCACAACACCGATTACTCTGCTTACCCTGATTGTCGGGATACAGCGTGTGTGGTATGTATGTATGCGTATTATATTTCTAAATCAAACACAATATAAAATGAACAGTCAATTAATGTTTTAATATTTTTAAAATGATTTATATACAGTTCCTATAATGTACACTTGTAACATTGATGTGTTAAATATTTTACTACCTAACGTACGTTATTTTTCATTTTCCTTTGCAAGGAGATAATTTAAATGCTATTTACAAACTGCTTATGTACATATTATATTACATATTTTTACAAAGCAAATTGCAAATTTTCTTTGGATTTCTAACTATTTTCTCTCCTTATTACATTTATGCATCCAGAAAGAAAGAAAAACGAAAATTTTAATGTGTTCGCCCTAATAAATTATTGCTAGAATAATAATATAATGTTTACAATACTATAAAAGAAGAAAAACACACTTGAAAACAAGCTGTACGTATGTAATAACGATTTACTAATTCTATTGGACACATTATGTATGTAAACTAATTTAATCTTAATATTTAAAGAGATGTGTGATAGTCAAGAGAATAATGTAGTTACAAACATATACAAATCAATATTTCCACGTCAAATTAAATTTGAAACGACCTTTCGAAATATGAGTTTTACAATTGTTTCCAACTCAACAAAGAAGAAACACTTACACAACTCCAATTGAATCAATATAAACACAAGTTTGACATAGCACAAGAAATTTACATTTAAAACACAAATCACTGTTTCCTTAGAACAAGAGAATGAAATGGAACAGCAAGATTACACAACATATTGTTCAAAATGAACAAAAGAATAACATTGATTTATGTTACGGAACCGAGTTCTGAACCTCAATCCTTGAGTCTGAAAGCCCAAAGCAAACAATACTGAGGCAAGCGTAGACATTTCGCAAATTCCCAAGTTTATTACCAACTTATCGAGGTGGCTTAATTAATCACAGTCTGGAAAACAAATGAACAATGTCGCCAAAATTTAGGTCGAGGTTTTAGTCGAAAACACTTTGATCGAGATTATTGAAAACGTACATTTTCGCTGAAAGGGGATTGCGTTTGCCGTTTCAGAATGCGATACGTTAGACTAGACGTTACGATAGGTTAGAGCTATTTTTTCATTGATTTTAGCTATTTCAATGTTGATATTTACGTTTCAATTCACTTTAATTTTAAATGTAAAAGTACAACGATAAAGTATAATAAGCATAAACTCTACATACGTATTGTTAAACAAAATTGAAATGTTGAAACTGTCATTACTTTAATTGAACATGCAAATCGACTTGTTGTTAAAATTAAAATACCTAGATTATTTCTGAAACATTACATTAATTAGAAGATAACACGCAACACTATAGAATGAAGAAAATAACTTAGTCATAGTTCAATCGCGAAAACCATGATTGTTACAATATAAATAACAAAAACAATAAAACCTTTGATGAACATATTTATCAACAATCGCATTTTCTATCAGCTTTGAAAAAGTGTCCAAAGGGTGCATCTGCTTCAATTGCTTTCATCACACTGAACACAACGTGAGTCCCAAAGTCACACAAACGTCTAGAAGATTATGAAAGGTTATCGTGCCTAGCTTTAAACTTATATTAGGATTGTTTAGCTTAGTAGCTGTCACCGCCACACCCTGGTTAGACAGTACGTCACGACAGCCAAGATGGAGCATTTCGAAGGGCATAGACAGGACGAACGTGACTGCATCGCCGCGGGATTTTCACCTGGTGGAGATAGATGAAGTTTTACATACCGACATGCTTTTAAGTGTTGTGAGATGTTCTTGTTACTAGCTAGAATGGCATAATTTATTGATCAACCACCTATAGTACAGCCATCAATGGCCAGTTTAGGTGGGAGTGATCATTCTGTCTATCTAAAAATTTAATACCTACTGTAAAAAAAGCTGCCACAAAACTACCTGCGAATTGTATGTTTTATGTTTTAGAAATTATAAAAGAGCACTTTTTACTTTTACTTTTTACTTTACTTTTTCATGGCACAATTGGTGTAGAATTTTTGGATTTTATTTTGTGGATAGAGAAGATAGTTCTAATCTAATGTGGTCCAGCACTGTAGGAAGCAGAAATAAAATAAAACAGGTTTGGACATCGTAGGAGTGTACGACTGAGTGTACCTCTGAAATGTCGTCAGTGTAAGGTAGTAAGACAAATAATGAAGATAATAAAATACGGAAACATTTTCAAGCATTGGACAAATTAAGTAGCTACCCAGTAATTGGTAACTATGTCCTTGGATTTGTATGAGATCGATCGAGATCAATCTATCAAAGATAATTTTGATTGTGTTAATTTATGGGACCTTAATTTCACCAATGATTTCAAGAAGGGTAGATGATCATTCAGTCAGTCAGAATGACGCTTACCATTGAATACACATGATTTGACCAATGATTCCATGATGAGTACATGTACGTTTAGTCAGTCAGAATGAAGGTTACCATTACACATGATTTGACCAATAATTTCATGAAGAAGAAATGACCAATAAGTTCTTTAAGTCAGTCAAAATGATGCTTACCATTGAATATATGTACATAGATGCTGGCCGGACGTGCATTATTGGGCACGCAGGTGTAGTTGCCCGCATGCGCAATGCCTGCAGCCGGTATCAGTAGATCTGACACTCGCTGCACTACGTCTGTCGTCACGTTGACTCCTCGCTCTGCGTCGTAGTTTATCATACGACTGTTGTGGTACCTGTGGAAATATTTGGTTTTTAGACCTTGGAAGTGTGACCTTGTTGCCCAACTGTTTCATATTTATAGGCTAAATATGGTCGATTTTTGTAGTCTTTTTGGTCGACTTCGGACTGGCGCATGTAGGCAGTTTATCGTCAAGTCGAATGTCTGCGTGCGGTAGGGCTTGACCCAATAATGTCAAAATCCATGGTAGACCTTGTTTGTCGTTAGAATTCAACGTAATAACTTAACTATCGGCCGACTTTACTATTTTAGTTGTATTTTGCATATTTTCTATACCTCACCTATTGAAATCGAAGAACCTAAATGTATATAATTCTCATATTTGCAAAAATGTATGGAGAATTGAATGAAGTTTTCAAATTTTGCCACCAATCTTTTTGGGGACATACACTTAGTTTTCGATACCGTTTAACTACCTGCAATATCCGGCATAGTAACAAAATCAACCTGTTTAAAATATATAACATTCAAATGGCAAAACTGGTATTAGGGCTAAGTACTGAGTGAAAATCTCCTAAATTCACCGAATTATTCTTCCGTATCTTGTGTGCATTTTTTCAGAAATCGAAGGTATTTTTGTGAGGACAGGGTCCCGTACCATTCCGTTTTCCGTTTACCAACATTAAGACTTAGGATTTTCGTTTAGGTATTTATGTAAACTATAAGAGAGGCCCTATTAGTCCCAATTGCTTTTTTATTTTTATTTTACACACAGTAGTTTCGGAGAAAAAGGGGTGGGATGCAAGTGTTTTTTTATATTTTCTTTTAGACTGTGCATTTTACAATGATATTCCTTATGACCACCCCTTTTCACCGATATGTCCCATGATGAACTTGAACTTTTTTTTTCTTTCTAATTTGCCCCAAAAAATTTGCCCCCTTAATCGAAATCCGTTCATTTACGCTTTAAGTCCGTGATTGCGTTATCAAACTCTGTGTATATGTATATGCAAAATTTCAACTTATTTCGTCCAGTAAATTCGGAGAAAATAAGCTATGACAGACGGACAGACGGACACAAGAGCGACCATATAATGGTTCCGTATTATCCTATTTTGAGTAACGCAATCCTAAAAATGTATTAGTTGACGTTTATCTAGCCATTCTTAACAGTTCTATCCTACGTTCAAAATACGTACAAGGTGAGAATTACCATAATAACAGTGGGGAAAAAATTATCATCGCGAATGATAAAGAAATTGAGTAAGAAATGGTCGACAATCTCGTTGATGTGATTCCAGAGGTATAATCTCTCTTGAGCAGACGATAAAAGAATGAAAAAATGACAGTATAATGATACGAGACCAAATAATGTAGATTCATTCATTAAAATGACATCAAGCGTAACGTTTTGAGTAACGAGAGAAAATATACGGTACAATTTGCAATTTGCACAATCCGAATTTTCGTTATTCAAATTTATACGAACGCGATTCGCGAATCATTACTATGTCCAGGCTGTGATTGATGTGGGAAGGGGCACATAACCAGTTTTGTCATAAATATTTATAATCTACGAAAATATATCAGTATTTTCATCATTGAGAGAAATAAGGATGCGAATGTTTATGTATTACATGAGACATAGGACCAAGGTCGAAAACGAACAACATCTTTAGCTAAAGAAAGCAATTTACTCTTGATTTAGTGACAGCTTGTTCGTACCAATAGATCACAGTGATCTACATTATTACAGTCATGCTTACATATGTAAACATCAGCGATCGTGACGACCGTTCCTGCTATATCGTCTGTAGATTAGTAAGATTGTAGTTTTGAATGGACCATCAAACATTATTGCTTATTTGTTCACCCCCGACGCCAAATGATGTAATAAGTTAGACGCCTCTGTCTGTCTGTTTATCTTTGTTTGTCTATCTGTGTGTCAGGGTGTGTGAGGGTGTGTGTCTGTGTGTCTGACTGTGTGTCTATCGGTGTGTCTGTCTATGTGTCTGTCTGTGCGTCTGTCTGTGCGTCTGCGTATCTGTATCGCAGACGACGAGCTCGGAGACGATCGTGAGCAAAGCCGTTAAATCTTTAATAATATATTTAAAAAATATTCTGAGTAAATACAGTTCGTCAGTGTCAGAACTCACCAGAACACAAACGCCGGCGCCTCGGTGGTCTGCACTACAGAACACTGCAGCTTCAGAGCGGAGCCCGGCTTCAAGTACTTCTCTACGGGACCGGATATCTGCGCTCGCGCCTCTGTGAACAATACATTCCATAGAGACTTATTCAAATACTAATACCATACGCTGTATCCACGACAATCGAGGTAAGCAGAGTAGTCCTTTTTTTTATGAAACCTGACACGGTTGGCTACATCACCTACAACATCAGCGATGTCGGCTCGTAGCACAGGGTGAACTAGATACCATATCAGTGCTACCCTTCATTTCATGTCGGCTACACTGAACTCGAACTGTAATGTAAATTACATACCCGTTTCGACGCGGACAGGAGCATTGGCGGCTAGTATAACACGTTATTGGAGTTAATAAAAGCTGCATGTGACTGGCTCCTCTGCTCAGTCACCCAATACCAGGTTTTTTATGGACTCAGCAACCCAATACCAGATGGCATACAAATTCGGATTAAAAAAAGAGAACTTTCAGTCTTGTTTCAATAGCAACTTATTTTTTTGGAAACTGACACTGTTGGCTACTTCACCTACAACATCCGTGGATGTCAGCCCATAACACCGGGTGAACTAGGTGCCATGTCAGTGCTTCCCTTCATAACTGCTTAACTTACCGACGACTTCGAGCCTGAGGAATATGCTAGTGGGTGGGTGCGATGAGACTTGGCATTCGTAGATTCCGGCGTCTCTCTTCTGAACAAAACGCACCTTCAAGGTCCAGTCCTGTGGACAAAAATTTCGGTTATATTATATATGCTTTTTTTTCTACATTTCTGTGAGAAGAAAATTGAAACAGTTATACAGCAATGTGTTATTATTTTTAAGGAAACTGACTCGGTTGGTTACATCACCTACAACATCCGTGATGTCAGCCCATAACACTTTGCTGAACTAGGTGCCATGTCCGTGCTTCCATTCGGTCGTGCCGGCCACACTGAACTCAACGGAAAACCCGAACTATTTACATAGCCATTTCAACCGACCTTTCATTCAGTGCGGTAGTACCAACCCGGGCGAATTTGTGGAAAAAGTAATTTTAATAATGGAGGATAGGTATTTTACTATTGGGACGACTTTCATCGTTTTGAGGATAGCAGACACGCTGGATGGCGAGGCAACATTTTTGAGGTAAAATTGTTTTCCTGAATTCAAACGGTCCATTTTGTCAGCCTCGATAGCTCAGTGGTGCAGACAGTCGACTGTCGCTATTGATGGTTAACCAACGCTAGGCCGGTCGGTACTTGGATGGGTGACCGTTGGAGGCTGACCGTAGTTCGGATTCCACGTAAAACTGTAGATCCCTTCCCTTCTTACCTTACTAGGTGGTAGGGTTGATACCACCGCACTGAGTGCACCGCTAGAGTATGGAACTGTCTTCCGGCGAGCGTATTTCCTGAATCCTTTAACCTGGGTGTCTTCAAGCGTCGTATTAACGGGCTAGACAGCCTAGCAACAGTCCACAAATCTGCTGGCATGGCACCTAACTGAGCGTGGTTTCGCGAGGAGAGGTGATTTTGGCTCTGTCGACTGCACCATTGGTCTCTCGGCACAGCCACTCATGCTGGTTTACATAAAAAAAAAAGAAAAAAAGAATGAAACGTCGGTCGAAACGGCTATGTAAATAGTTTGTGTTTTCCGTTCAGTTCAGTGTAGCCGGCACGACCGAAGGGAAGCACTGATATGGCACCTAGTTCACCCGGTGTTTTGGGCTGACATCACGGATGTTCTAGGTGTAGCCAACCGTGTCAGTTTCCATAAAAAAAGTGACTTTTTACATAGTGTACCGAATGGAGTAATTCTGTACAGTAGGCGGCAGTAAATGTACCGTGTGGGGTCGGTACTTAAAAAGAATAGCCCCACTGCATCTCTCCCCGTCGCATGTCGTAAAAGTCGACTAAGGGATAAGAAAATTCGTCAGCCTCGGTAGCTCAGTGGCGCGGTTGGTTAGTCAACTGTTATTAAGCAACGCTGAGCGCGGTCAGTGATTGGATGGGTGACCGCTCGACCGTTGGAGGCTGACCGTGGTTCGGATTCCACGTTAAACTGTAGGTCCCTTCTCTTCTTACCTTACTAGGTGGTAGGGTTTATCCCGGCCGGGTTGGTACCACCGCACTGAAACAAACGTCGGTCGAAACGGCTATGTAAATAGTTCGTGTTTTCCGTCCAGTTTAGTGTAGCCGACATGAAATGAAGGGAAGCACTGACATGGCACCTAGTTCACCCTGTGTTATGGGCTGACATCACGGATGTTGTAGGTGATGTAGCCAACCGTGTCAGGTTCCATAAAAAAAAAAAAGTAAATAATGAACACTCCCTGTCGCACAGAGACGTGTGAGTTGGTGCGACAGGGACGGCGCCCCACAACTTGATTGTCTCTTTCTAAAGCTAAATGTGAATTACTTACTGGCGGGTACTGGCATTGAGGTACCTGTTGGTGTGCGTAGGTTTTCTATAGACTGTGTGCCCCAATGTTCCATCAGTTCTTCTAATTTACATTCTAACATCGGGGCACACAGTCTATAGAAAACCTACGCACACCAACAGGTACCTCAATGCCAGTTCACATCACCATCCAGCGCAGTTACGATCAGTGAGCACCTCTCTAGTAAACAGAGCACACAAGATCTGTGATGACGATCACATCGAGGAGGAACTTGCCAAAGTAAGGACAGCGTTACAACAGAATGACTATAAACCACGAGCCTGCCTGTCTCTTCAGCGTGCAGCAACAGGGCGGCAGAGGGTAGAGGTCGGAAGGCGGTGCGCCTACTTACCATACATACGGGGGATCACGGACCGTATAGGTAAGTTGATGAGCAAGTTGAGCATAAAGACCTTCTACAAACCTCTCACAAAAATCCAAGGCATGTTGAGAACAGTCAAGGACCAGATTCAACTGCAGGCTCCAGGTGTATACAAAAGACCATGTAGCTGTGGGAGGTGCTACATCGGACAAACGAAGCGGAGTGTTCACACAAGTTTGTCGGGACATATCAGGGCGATGAAGAACAACGAGTTCCATAAGTTAGCCATCTGTGAGCATGCTCTGGACAGTGGCACAAATCATTGGATTCGATTCGACCAAACCAGTACGATATCAGCCGAAAAACACTATGTACCACGTTTGGTTCGAGAATCCATTGAAATTTCCAGACATGCCAATTTCAACAGGGAAGACAGCATGGTACTCTCTTCGTCGTGGACTCCTCTGCTGGCGAAGCATGGCTCGGATGGTAACCAGCATCAAGCTCTGGCAGCCATAGACACAGTGACCTACGTGTGCACCGACCTTTTTCAGCAAAAGATGTCGAACCTACCCGCATCGGCCGAAGTACCCTCGCATCGCTACAATCTACGTCAGCGGCGACCGACAGTTGACATCTGACTGGACGACGTGTCGGGTGTCCTCCAGGTCGTCGCAGTTCCGCGAGTCCTGACGATGTCCCCGGAGCGAGGGACGAAACGTCGACTAGTAAAAGTGAGTCGCTTTAATCATACCGCATAACCGAAAAAATTTATACAATGTGTAATATAATAACGGTAAAAGCCTTAACGAACTCAAGTTTATATCTCGAAGTTTAATAACTGAGAACCTACAAAAGTAACATAATTCTGTAGTCACAAAAAAGATCTCCACAATAACTTACCTAGTACTATATTATTTACCTAGTACTAGGTCTAGTACTATATTATTTCTTGTGTAAATACAGACCCTTAAAAAATCAAAGTTCAGTAAAAATGACAGAAAAACACGTCGTGTGCCTTACAAATTTCGACAGATTTGGCCACGTATCTCACTAAGCCGGATTCACTGAGCCCGGAAGAAGCAGTGCGTAGAGCGGACCTTATCGTTTGGGCCGAAGTTAGGCTCACCAGATGTTATCCCAAACGAGGACATGTCCTCCTTTTCGGATCAAATAGAAACGCTCTCCTTGCGCCTTCAATTGTACTCCTTATTTTAATTTAACCATATTATTCGAAGTTCCCACCCGCGCCGCATTCATCGCACAGTGCAAACATTAAACGAGTATTTTCCCTTATTATCGCACATTGGACAAAGAAGCGAAATAGACTAATTGTAGAATCCATAAAAGCTTTAATTCTAAATCACTAAAGTTTAAAAGATGTAACATGTCCTAACTTTTAAACTTATCTTCTAAAAATTACCAAAAATAGGTAGTTGTGATGTGATAATGCATAGTTAAAATTTGTTTTGTTTTATATTTATAATATTTCTCTAATTAGAGCCTTTCCAGAGTAAATGTCCTCCTTTTTCAATTTTGCATCTGGTAACCCTTGCCGAAGTTTCAGCTAAAAGTTTATCGTGCGGCCCGTCAACTAGCGAGGCGTAAGATAAATTCTAAACAGAAAATTTATTGCTTACACATTTTCTACATTAGCCGAGCGCCTTCACAGAGGGTTAATTTAACGGCATGTGTCAGAAAATAGGTTGATGGATGGCCTCAGTTACCTCGGAGTGCTGGAGATGTATCGCCTGGAACCGCTGGTCGGAGCTGTAGGTAGTTAGGCCCACTGTCAGCAGGTGGTAATCCTTCCTCCTGATCCATGACACCTGCGAGATTACATTTTGGAGCATTAGAAGGCTGAAATTTGAGCATGGAACTGATAAGTAACATATTTTTTTTAACAGAAGCTTCCATGTAACTTTTTTACATTTAATATAAGCAAACGTAATATGGGATACAATAACAAACAGCAAATTATTTTCCAAAATAATACTTAACCTAACAACACGAGATAATATTAGGTGAACAAGCCTCCTTTTGCTTCGCGCTATGGGGTAAAAAAACATGTTATATAAAAGATCAGGAAAGGAGAAAAAACGGTCAAGTGCGAGTTAGACTCGAGCGCCGAGGCTTCCGTTTCAGAACAAATTCTCTCAGGCATTCGACCTGGCCCCTAATTGTTTTACTGCGGGAGATTTAATTATACGTTTATCTAAATGTTTTCTTCTTCTGCTAAACTTGCTTTCTTCGAAAAACTACATGGTACACAATTCCTTTTTTCGAATTCGAATTCCTTTTTTTCGAACGCAGCTCGGCTTTCGGCCTCGCCTCTGGCCAATTAAATTTTCCGAAAAGTATGTATTTTACCTTATCGCAGCTCTGCCTTCGACCTTGCCCTCACGGACTTACTATTTTCAAGAAGGTATATATTTTGCATGAACGGAGCTCGGTCTTCGGCCTCGCCCCTAGTGTCGTACTATTTTGGAGAAAGTTTATCATTTAACTGAACGCTGTTTTTCCTTCAGCCTCGGTGATTATATTCGGTGATTATAAGGGCTATAAAGACGCTTTTGATTTTCTTCTTTCCTAACAATCCCCTAAATACAAACACCACCAAACACTCTATAGTGATAAAATGTTTACTGTACTCACACAAAATCTGCAAGATGAACTCTCAGACATTGATCACACAGCCAAAAGGCTGAGAAGCGACACTAGAGTACTATAAAACTAAGGCACAATGGAGAACTTGCGACATAACAATATCACAACAAACAAGTCCTTCGCATTCAGTGAAACAAAAGCCGAAATTGATAGAAAACATAACTCAGTGACAGAGCAGTCGTATTACGCAGGCACACACAAATCGCGTGACGAAAACACCCATTGACAGGATCAAAACGTTGGCGACAAAGAAAATAAGATAATCCCCCATCCAATCACGCGTCGGTTTCGACTTCATCACATCGAACGCATACAGGTTCCACGAAATACACAGCCCACAGAGCAACTACAGCTAAGAATGGCTAAAGATAATGCTTTTTTGCAATATCTGCTTACAAACTTACACACTTTACTAAACATCTAGTATTGTAGGTATTAAAATATAATAGGTACAGCGTAATGCATGGCTGCATAGATAATATATACTCTTTTTTTTGGTTGACTTTTCGTACAGACGTAAGTAGTCTCATAAAATAAAATAAAATCAAATATTTTATTTATAATCATATTCTATATTAAGAGTCAACTTTCATTAATTTTCAATAAATATATGTACAAAAAAAAATTGTTGTCTGTAAAGTCGGTTTACGGCCGATAGTTTTACGTGATGACGCGCTTAAATATTATGGTACGAGTAACCTCCTTTTAATATCCTACATAACGCCATCTACATATCAAAGCGCATACTACAACGTTGCATCACCTACCTAACTGCGAATCAAGTAAACTACCGCTGAAGTATTTCATTTACTATTGACGCTCTAGATGTCGCTCCAAAAGACTCAACGCCATGAAATTTTCACCTAGGTACTGTTGACCGAATTCGCTTCGCTAGTACATGAGCGATTTAGCCGGGTGGTTAAGACGTCTGGTCGGTCACACAATATTGGTGGCAGGGACCGCGGGTTCGAGGCTCGCAAAAGACGGACAAATATATTTTGTATGTCCTACTCTCCTTATATGCCTCTCTATCGCTTGTTACGCGCTCTCGCTTGCACACACAGGTTCAGATGGAACGTGACCCTTTTTCGTGTGTGCAGCCGGTGTTCATCAATTTATAAGACGTGACGTCATCACGTCAAAACAATACAATTGCAAATATGAAATGTTGCGTCGTTAAAATATAAACAAAATTTATTAAATCGACGATAGAATTCCAGCACTTCTATGTTGGCTGTCCAACTCTACGGCTGGCATTCGTCAAATGGCGCCTCCGGCGGTTGACGCTCTTTGTGCCGCACGAAACGCCCAATTCGCACGGAAACACTCCATCAGTCCACCCCATTCACGGCAGACGAGGATCTGATTGCGTGTGTGATCATAAAGGAAATCGGGCGATTGAAAGCAGTTCGGGAAACCGAAAATAGGCTGAAGTTGCTGATTATATGTTGCTCGCGGCCATATGATTAGTAATCAGCGGCGCGGGATTGTTCTTTTATGAATCGCTGACGAGGGAATTTGGCGTACTGTACTCGCATAAACCTTTTACCGGCGGGCATATACATAAAAACTTGCCGAAGTGTTGTGTTGCGGAAAAGTTTCTATCAATCAAGCTTGTTTTCGTAGAGATCAAAGAAGACACCAATGGAATAATCCACAACATGTAGATACGAGTATATCAAAATGATCTAATGAGAAGGATCCAACTTTTGTCCTGTGCAGGAGTCCATTTTATGAAGAACTTGTGCAATTAATTACTCCATAACGTGCCCTGCCTCTCCTTCCCAATATACCCTGAAACAATGGAAGATCAAGAAGAGATTCATTGCACTCCGCCTATCTCGTTGTTCTATTCAACAGTTCTACTGAAATAAACTCAAGTGACAGTGGGCCGGGCACGTCAGCCGAAGAGACGACGACCGTTGGAATAACCGTGTCGAACACTGGCGGCCGTGGACAGGAAAACGGAGTGCGGGAAGACCACCGGCCCGATGGGACAACGACATAAAGTACGTCGGCGAAAAGCAGTGGTTCCGTACCGTTGAAGGCCGGGAGGACTGGAGGAAAATTGGAGAGGAGTGGGCGCTTGACAGCTGAACTGACAGACCGAAAGAAAGTCGATTGAATTTGTGTTGCATTGTGCGTAGATATTATAAATTGACGTGGCCAACAATTTTAACCTTTCTACGTCTAAGGATCGTATAAAAGGTATATAAGATGTTTCCATACTAACTGAAAATATTTTGGGAGGAACACATACCCATCATAATAAACAAGTTAGGAAAAAACCAGCCAAGTGCGAGTCGGACTCGCGCACCGAGGTTTCCGCACCACAAAAAAAAAGCATTGAAAAAATTAAACACGTTTCTTGTATGGGACCCCCCCCCCCCCTTAATTTTTTACTTTTTATATTTTTTATTATTTGTTATATATTACATATACATATTAAAAATTTGAAAAATTCAACGGGCTACCTATTACAGTTCAAGAGATACAGCCCTCGGACGGACGGACGGACAGACAGACGGCGTAGGCTTAGTAATAGGCTACCGTACGGGATACGGAAACCTAAAAAGAGCATTTAGCATTAGTTTTCAAAACGTGCCACTAGGTATCTAAACAGCTGATTATTTTGTCAGCCTCGATAGCTCAGCGGTGCAGACAGTCGACTGTCGCTATTGATTGTTAAGCAACGCTGGGTCGGTCAGTACTTGGATGCGTGATCAAACGATCGTTGGAGGCTGACCGTGGTTCGGATTCCACGTAAAACTGTAGGTCCCTTTCCTTCTTACCTTACTAGGTGGTAGGGTTCAACCCGCCCGGATGAGTACCACCGCACTGAATGAAACGAAATGGTCGGTCGGTCGAAACGGCTATGTAGATAGTTTGTGTTTTCCGTCCAGTTCAGTGTAGCCAGCACGACCGAAGGGAAGCACTGACATGGCACCTAGTTCACCCGGTGTTATGGGCTGACATTACGGATGTTGTAGGTGACTAGGTGATGTAGCGAAACGTGTCAGTTTCCATAAAAAAAAATTTTTGGTTATTCGGAAACACCTTATACGTGGGGCACACTAAAAGTTTCCGGAATTAATAAGAATAAAATACTATTAAAGGTCAAAAATGAATTTATTGTTTCTCAAAATATTCTTCCTTTGCGTAAATACACTTTTTATTACGATTAAACCAATTTTGAAAACTTTTGTGCCACTCCTCCGTGGTGACCTCAGAAACGTGTTTTTCATATTCTTCGACAGCCTCTTCTGGTGATGAAAATCGTTGACCGCGTAATTGGTTCTTAATTTTTGGGAACAGAAAAAAGTCACAAGGTGCCGTCACCTGTTACTATGTCCCAAACCAAATTTGAAGCGCCTTTGTTGAATCTGGTAAGCATGGCATTGCACCAAGTGACGCGGTGCGTTTTTTGAGCCTCGGTCAAACTGTGTGGGATCCACCGCGAGCACAGCTTTCTCACACCCAAATGTTTGTGTAGGATTGATTGTATTTGACTCATGCCTATGTCTAAGGATGCCCGAATCTCATGATAGGTCACATGCCTGTCTGTTTCGATCATACGGCGCACAGCATCGATGTTTTTGTTGTTCACAGCGGTGAACGGGCGACCATCGCGAGATTCGTCACTGAGATTGACACGACTGCGCTTGAATTCTGCAAACCAGCAATAAATAGTCGTCTTGCATGGTGCTTCATCGCCAAAAGCAGATTGAAGCCGAGCGAGGCTCTGATGAGCTGTCAAATTATACTTAAAATGGTAGAAAATCATACTACGAAAATTTTCCCGGGTTAAATTTATGTTAATGTAGACACGCAATTTTTAAAATGGCGCCACAGTGGAAAATCAATTGACAGTCAGATGAAACAAACTGCATTCTACAGCCAAAGAGTTCCATTTTCAAATGTTGTAATTACTTTTTAAATATTGTTTATGTAAGTGGCCAATTCCGGAAACTTTTAGTGTGCCCTATGTATACAATGCCGGTAGCAATTGTGAGGTCTGCCGAACTAATTCATTCGACTGAAGTTATGGACAGGAAACAGCAGAGTTGGAAAACCGACTTTGCGAAAGTATAGCTATCAACAAATGGATTGGAGCAGCGTACTATTTCGTTGGTCAGAGGAAAATTCCAATGCATTTCACGCATGGCACATGCAGACACAAATAAACTTCCGCGCGAATGTTCATTTTACAAAAGGCTTTTTGCTTCCGCTCCATTCCGTTCGGGAATTTTTTTAAATATTCTGCTCGACGAAACTCGTCGTATTTCGTCGCGAGTATCATGCTGCACAACGAATTTCCAATTTCAAAATCTTCTTTCTAAGTCTACGATCTGCAACTCGGTTTCTGTGCCCACAGTGTTAAGCCTGTACATTGTATGTATGTATGTATAGTATGTTAGTGTCGAAAGATTGGCTAACCCATAGCCGACTATCATTGCCTCCCTCTACGGAGACCAAGCCATGCTGCATCGTCATATCCCCACTGCGACGTTGCTATCGCTTACTCGCTCACGCTTGCCTACCAATGACAGGAGCGAGAGAGAAAACGAAGATTTCGTCGGTCGCCCGACGAAGGGTGAGCGATTTCATGTTTCTCTCTCGCTCCTGTCATCGGTAGGCAAGCGTGAGCGAGTGAGCGATAGCAACGTCGCAGTGGGGCTATGACGATGCAGCATGGCTTGTCTCCGTAGAGGGAGACAATGACAGTCGGCTCTGGCTAACCCCATGTAACGCTTCAGGTTACCAAATGAATGGCCTAGATACCTACAGGCACCATAATTTTTATTGAAACTGACACGGTTGGCTTCATCACCTACTACATCCGTGATGTCAGCCCATAACACCTTGGTGAACTAGGTGCCATGTCGTTGCTTCTCTTCGGTAGTGCCGGCTACACTGAACTGGACATACATACATACATATCACACGTTGTATCCTGACGATCGGGGTAAGCAGAGTAATCGGTGTTGTGCACCAAGTACTCTGGTAAATTACAGAACAACACAACCACCACGTTTAGCAAAGTATTTGGACTAGAAAACTATCAAGCAGCAAGTAAGGCGTGAAGACCCACCTGATGCATGACTCGGCGGAAAGACCGTGCCAAGGTGAGAGGTGGCTATCCTGTCGCCTTTTAGCACGGCATATTGTATTTGCCCCTTTGTTGCCTTTTACGACTGGCAAGGGGAGAGGTGCAGTGGGGCTATTCCGTACCGGCTCCACACAGTACATAATTTACTTCTCAAATAATGCATGTAGGTATGCTATAACCTAACAGTTACCAGTTAATCGTATTAAGACGCATCATTGAGATTTTTCTCATCATTTTTATCAGGATAAAAACTTTTCCCTCTACTCGTCATGTCATGGTTTTTCCTAAGATGTTTCGTCCAATTATTTCCCGGAAATATTGGCAGCGGCATTCGCAAAATCCCCTACGTAAGCTACTCACGATTCCATCTCCAATGTTGTGAATGACGCAAGGCAGCAGGGCCGTGGATCCGGTCTGCGAGGTCACAAGAGTGTTGTTTTCGGTTCCGAAGTGTTTCTCCGGAGAATCGCTGCTGTAGATGTCTTCGAGGGGAGGGAATGTGGCCGTTAGGTCGTTCTCGATCTTCAGGACGGCGACGGATGGACTGGCCTCGCGGAAGGCCGATGGCGTTGGCAGGCCTGCGGGGGAACAAAATGATGGTAATGAAATATTTCTTGCGGGGTAAAAATTGGAGGATCATAATATCACAGTTTATTTTTATGTAGATACATTTAGATTTTTGTTTTATAGTTAAATATATTTAATATGGCTACGGAACCCTCTCTGCTTGAACAGCAATCTCACTTAACAGTTTTTTTAACTTCATTGTGTTTAATTGTTTCGCATAATACGTGCAGCAATGTTTCTAGTAATACGAAACTGACAGGCATGTGTGAAAATTATTGGTGTGGAAGGAAGCGCGTCAAATCTGAATAATCGTGAAGTTACCGGTTGCCTGCCTACGAAATTGGCTCAATTGTGTATGTATGTATAACACTGTTTCAGTTACTAAAGGTGTACTTGTAGTGTTTTTAAAATGCAATTTCTTCCAGAGCAAGAGCAGCAAACACGATTAAAATCCAACGGAGTAGTATAAAGATGTACTTTAAGTGTTTTAAAAAAAAAACGCAATTTATTCCAGAGCAAGAGCAGCAAACACGATTAAAATCCAAAGGAGTAGTATTAAAAAGTGTTTTTAAAAATATGCAATTTATTCCAGCCAGAGCAAGAGCAGCAAACACGATTAAAATCCAAAGGAGTAGTAATAAAAAGTGTTTTTAAAAATATGCAATTTATTCCAGCCAGAGCAAGAGCAGCAAACACGATTAAACTCCCACGGAGTATTACTAAAGATGTACTTTATATGCAATTTATTCCAGAGCAAGAGCAGCAAACACGATTAAAATCACACGGAGTAGTACTAAAGATGTAAGTACTTGAAGTGTTTTTAAAATGCAATTAGAACAAGAGCAGCAAACACGATTAAAATCACACGGAGTAGTACTAAAGATGTACTTGAAGTGTTTTTAAAATGCAATTTCTTCCAGGGACAGAGCAACAAACACCATTAAAATCACAAGGAGTAGTACTAAAGATGTACTTGAAGTGTTTTTAAAATGCAATTTCTACCAGAGCAAGATCAGTAAAAACGATTAAAATCGCACAGCGAAGATTTTTGACTACACAGGCTTTTCTTCGCTTCATTCATTAGTCTTCGTCGGCAATCGAGAATTCACACGGGAACTTATTATAATGTTCATGAATTTTACCCGAGGAACTCACAAATGATTTGAACAGTCTTTCTCATGCGAGCCTAATGTGCAAGACGAGTTTCGCAAATCTCATTGTTTTGCTCGTCGCCAAGGCATATATATGTATATACGTCGATATCTACACGAGTGTCTATTGAAACATGCGAAGCTTTCATCGTATTCCTTTCATTTTCGCCGTCGACTTAAATATTGAAGGTGACAAGGGTTCGCTATAATGAGCTACTCTGGATGAATCCGTGCTCGGTTTTCGCATTTTGCCGTAACTGTGTAAGAGTATTTCAAGGTTGTGAAATATCGCTTATATTGGAAGGTAATATAGCGTTTTGAACGTTTTTAACGTGTTTTACGGTGATGAACGTTTTTTTACGTGTACAAAGTACTACTACAAGTGATACAAAAAACCGGCCAAGTGCGAGTCGAACTCGCGCACCGAGGGTTCCGTATCGCCATGTCATGGTTAGCGCCACTGACGCCATCTATGTATTAGTTAAAATTCTACATACTCTTTTCACACTTTAAGTTTTTGTATGGGGACGCCCGTGAATTTTTTACTTTTTCTTATTTGTTGTTATATAGGCCAAAATAACACATATAATTCTGTGAACATTTTAGCGGGCTACCTATTACGGTTCAAGAGATACAGCCCTCGGACAGACGGACAGACAGACAGACAGACGGCGTAGGCTTAGTAATAGTGTGCCGTAAGACGGATACGGAACCCTAAAAACAAGTAAGTATTTATAATATTTTTTGAATTTTATTTTGAAAAGCAATAATAATTTCAAAATGTTCACGATGGCCTAATTAGGCAGATGTCATCTGGGTATCTGCTTCTCTTGCGAGAGATCCGAGGTTCGTATCCGGTTGACGGGTACCTGCCAATGATTTTTTTGCTGATTTGAAAAATATTAAGTCTTTATAAAACAATAAGCAATAAACAACAATTAATTTCGTACGAGCATGATTTCTATCGATCGATTTCTAGTAAAAATAAAAAAAATGAAAAATCAAGCTCTTTTGCCAGTTACTTTTTTTTTCAATATCGCGAGATCAAAAAAGAAATAAGCTATCGTTATACCTACGTAAGTAGGTAAGTATATTCAACATAATGAATGAGTTCACAAATAAAATATTATAAATTTTTATTACGTATTAATCAAAGCATCAAGGAAAATACTTTAACATTTCTAAAAGAGCAACAACTTAGTTGAAGAGATGAAAGAAAAGCGAACAAAGACGAAATTACGACTGCTTATCTCTGCCGATTGTTGGCCAAACTTTATTATGTGTGGGGGTGATCCATTGGCGACCCTACGAGCTAACGGTGTAAACTGTTGGCTCGTAGGGTCGTCGTTCGCATTGGTGATCCATTGGCGACCCTACGAGCTAACGGTGTAAACTGTTGGCTTGTAGCACCAACTCGCGAAATCCATTTTATCGCCAGCCTAGAGCACGTGCGCTCGCTCCCGCAGTGCGAAAAAACTGTTTCCCCGTAGGCTCGCTCGGCTGATCCACTGGCTGTTTTTTACACCGCGGTTTTTTACACCGCAAGGATTTCGAGCATGACCGAAGAGCCAACGGTCTAAACCGTGGTACTTTAAAACCGCGGTTTTTAGGTGATCCATTGGCGGTTTACACCTTTAGCTCGCCGGGTCGCTGGCGAGCTAACGGTTTAGAACGCCAATGGATCACCCCTTACGCCGAATGGTGTGCATGCCAACCAATTGATGGCATGCTAAAATGTATGTAATGTATGTAATGAACTTCAATGCCATTTCTGGCTATTTAGCTCTTTGTATGTAAGAGTACACAAGTATACAGTTTTATGAATTCTAATAACTCGCTTACTGTGTACATATGATTTCTGAAAAAAAAAAACTGTTTGCCGACATGAATCTCATATTCGGCTCTTAGGCAGTTTCCCAATAAAGAAAAGGGGTTATATAAAGGCGACTGGATGTTGCTTCGTACCTCATAAAACATCGGGTTAATACCGGGGAGCCGCATAAAATGTTCGTAATATCAAAAGAGAGAGCGCCCCGCATTAATAAAAATGTTTGTCGAACTCGCGTGCAGACTGTTTTGGAGTCCTTTGTGTTTTGGCCTGTATTTTATTTTATTTTTTGCACAAAAGCTAACAATTTGACCTTTGCAGAGCGTTTCTTTGAAGTTGATAATGCGGAACCTTTCGTAAATTATAAACGAGGTTGTACGTAAGGTTCGCCAATGAACGCTTTATTACACCGTGTCAGGGAAGTGTTTTGGGAGAGAACTCGCTTTCTGATCATTAATTTCTATTTGGGCCGGATCGTTTGGAATCGCTGGGGATACAGAAATCTCCCCTTTCAGGTTGAATATTATTAATTTTTACCTTTGTAAACTTAAATACTTGGATGAACTGGCGGCTGTGGAAAGAAAAACGCAGTGCCGGCAAAGCAGTGGTTCCGTACCGCTGAAGGTCGGGAGGACTGGAGGAAAATTGGAGAGGTGTATGTCCAGCAGAGGAAATCCGCCAACGCACCAAAGTTTCACAGCGGCGGGTGGCCGAGTGGTTTGGGCATCGGCTTCTCATGCGAGAGGTCCGAGGTTCGAATCCGGTCGGCGTATACCAATGAGTTTTTTCTGACGAAAAAATTGACGTGCATACCTACACCTGCTGCTTCACCGTTCGGAACCGGTGTAAAACTGTAGGTCCCTTCCCTTGCCCCTTACTAGGTGGTAGGCTCAAATTGGAGCCGACTGGGTTTGTACCACCGTACTGTATTTAAGATGGCCGCATAGCAACCTCGGTTGTGTTCTCTAGTCCAGTATAGCCAGCAATCCAGGGAAGCCCGGTATGGCACCTACCTTCTCGGAGGTGATATTGGCTGGTCGGAGCATGCGCTTTGGCCCCTCCGACTCGGAAACGGGAATCCGTTATGGACAGTAACGGATTACATAAAAAAAAGAAATAGTAGATATTGGATACCGGGTGGCTAAGCTCAAGTGTCAGTGGGCTGGACACGTCAGCCGAAGAGACGACGACCGTTAGAGTAACCGTTTTCTACACTGGCGGCCGTGGACAGGAAAACGGAGTGTGGGAAGACCACCCGCCAGGTGGGACGACGAAATCAAGTGCGTCGGCGGAAAGCAGTGGTTCCGTACCGCTGAAGGCCGGGAGGACTGGAGGAAAATTGGAGAGGCGTATGTCCAGCAGTGGTCGCTTACCCGCTGACTGACTAACTGACTGACTGTATGCCCAGCAGTGGACGCTCACACGCTGACTAACTGACTGACTGTATGTCCAGCAGTGGACGCTTGCACGCTGACTAATTGATTAACTAACTGTATGTCCAGCAGTGGACGCTCACACGCTGACTAACTGACTCACTGACTGTATGTCCAGCAGTGGACGCTTACACGCTGACTAACTGACTGACTGACTGACTGTATGTCCAGCAGTGGACGCTTACACGCTGACTAACTGACTGACTGACTGACTGTATGTCCAGCAGTGGACGCTTGCACGCTGACTAATTGATTTACTAACTGTATGTCCAGCAGTGGACGCTCACACGCTGACTAACTGACTCACTGACTGTATGTCCAGCAGTGGACGCTTACACGCTGACTAACTGACTCACTGACTGTATGTCCAGCAGTGGACGCTCACACGCTGACTAACTGACTCACTGACTGTATGTCCAGCAGTGGACGCTTACACGCTGACTAACTGACTGACTGACTGACTGTATGTCCAGCAGTGGACGCTTGCACGCTGACTAATTGATTTACTAACTGTATGTCCAGCAGTGGACGCTCACACGCTGACTAACTGACTCACTGACTGTATGTCCAGCAGTGGACGCTTACACGCTGACTAACTGACTGACTGACTCACTGTATGTCCAGCAGTGGATGCTTACACGCTGATTGACTGACTGACTGACTGTATGTCCAGCAGTGGAAGATTACACGCTGATTGACTGACTGACTGACTGCATTTCCAGCAGTGGACGCTCACAGGCTGACTGATTGACATAACATTGTTTGCATATTTAGGGTTGTGTACCTTCGCCCGCTCCGGTGACGGAATGTATAAGCACCACCAGGAGACAGAGGCAGCCCTGGCTCTCCACCGCCATCGCGGGAGCATTGGCTACCTGTAACAAGACAAAACACTTATATTAGCATCGCAGAATGTCCGTACGGGCATCGCTAGGGTCAGCACACGCCGAGACGCTACATTTCAAGATAGCGATGCAATATATAACTTGTTTCCTACACAAAAAGGTACATATTTTAGTGAGAGCGTGAAAGCGAACTAGATACGTGCACCTTACGTCGCCGTCACCGCTCGACGCCGCTCGACGCCGCTCGACGCCGCTCGACGCCGCTCGACGCCGCTCGACGCCGCTCGACGCCGCTCGACGCCGCTCGACGCCGCTCGACGCCGCTCGACGCCGCCGGGCGACGCAGCGGAACGTCTCACCGGTCCGGACACTTGACGGAACACGCAATACCACAGAGCACGGAACGGGGCGCGGGCGGGCGGCGCGGCGTTCCGTGCTCTGTGCGCAATACCTACACTACAATAGTTGCTTCAAGCAACACGACCGACGACGTCGAGATGCATGAAGTGACGTCGCGCAGCGCCCGCCGTCTTTCGTGCTTCTTCTTGCATCTTCATGCCGCGTCGCGTCGCGTCTCGGTCTGAACCGACCCTTAGACACCTACTAGTACAAACGAACAATAACACGAACCTATTTACAAAGGCGCTTGAATCGACCTTATTTATGTTAGTATCAATCCGGATATTTATAAACTACTAAACACAGTAGATTAAAATGCTTATTTCAGTGAACTATTTGCCTCTAAAATTTACACTTTTCACAAAATATTTATCCCTCAGTTCATATGAAACAGAATATTTCACAATTTTTAGTTTCCGTACCCCGTACGGAAGCCTGTTACTAAGCCTACAACGTCTGTCTGTATGAATGTCTGTATGTCTGTCTGTCTGTCTCTCTTTCTGATTGAACTGCATAATATAGATAAATTCTAAACAATTAAATGTTGAATGAGATCAAAAGAAAAAGGAGACAGGAGTAGGTCATTCATTACTCATTCATTACACTTCTTAGACCTAGACAGCAATGTTGTCAAATCTTCACTTACTCACTGTCCAGCGAGTTTTTATTACAATTTTAAATTTTTGTATGAAAAAAAAAATACGGAATTTCGATTTGAGTCATAAGAATTTTTTTCTTCTAATAATGAGTACTTTCTATTCCTGAAGTTTATCAAGCCTACCCTGAAACGGTACAGCGGATCTACGGAGCCCTCCGTGCGCGAGTAAAAATCGCACTTGACTTTGATAAAGTCCTATAACTTGTTATTATGTTTTCCAACATTTCAAGTCATAAAAAGCTTCTTCAACTTATTATCCTTAGACTGAAAGGAAGGTCGCCTCGCAGGTTCCTCAGAAAACTCGTATTTATTCAAATTTTTAATAAGTCCATCATAATGCGCCCGCTTCCGCGATCAAGGACACTTCAAGGACATGAATAGATATTTTTTTTCTCACCGTTATGGAAATTTCCGGCTTCGCTACCGGCTTGAAATATCATTTTTCGTGTTATAATCCAAGTGACACTTCAGTTGAAGGGTGCCTTTTTTTAACAGATTTGATACTTGAACGTGGAGGACACCTGCGCGCGTGGGGCGAATGTTGAAGAAATATTTCATGAAATGGCCCGAAAGAGATAGAAGGATGACATTTTTCAACTGTTCATATAATATTGTCATTTCATATTCGCACATGAGCATATAAAATAAGATAGGCATAACGATTGAGGCCAGTACTTAAAATGAATAGGTACCGTGCGGGGTCGGTAATTACAAAATAATAGGTACCGTGTGGGGCCGGTTCTTAAAAAGAATAAATACAGTGTGGGGCCGGTATCTACTTAAAAAAATAATAGGTACCATGTGGGGCCGGCTCCTAAAAAGTACACTTCCCGTGCATGTCGCAAAAGGCGACGAAGGGATAAGGACGGGGAAGGAAAGCGTGAGAGGATAGCCATACTTTGGCACCAAGGTGAGAGGTGGCTAACCTGTCGCCCTTATGCACGGCATCTTGTCCTTGTCGCTTAGTCGCCTTTTACGACATGCACGGCGAGAAATGCGGTGGGGCTATTCTTATTTATTACCGGCCCCACACAGTACGTATATTAATTTATTTAGATACTTTATTGTTTTATATAAATTATACAAAAAATGGCGGACTTATAAGGCAACCTGTTCCAGTCAACGACCTTATTTACAGAGCTTATGTGGGTATTTACAGAAAAAAAAAACACTTAACTAATAATAACATGTTCATAAATTAATGAAAAAACAACAAAGACAACTTGGACGCCTAAAATAACACTATAATACGGTACACTTACATGAACATAGATAAAATATACCTACTACAAATTATAATATCGAGATATACTTATGTAAGTATAATAAATCATATAAATACTCCATTACAAACCACTTAAACTACATAAACATATTCATATGTATAATAAAAAAATAAAAAATAAAAATGTAAATTACACCAAATTATTCCTTTGAGAAGTACCTATATCGTTTCTAAATGTTTATTTTTAAACGGTGAATGAAGGATACGAAACCCTAATATAATAAATGAATAAAGATAACATACTGTCCACAAATTCGACGATCAAACTGTCAATATCGATAAAGTGCTGGACATTATAAAGATTTACGTGCATCGTAATGCTCACTATTTCTTTGACCACCGAACAGTTAGTATACCGCACTAGCACCAAATAACTCCAGTAACAAGGGGCAATAAAACCATTTTTATTTGACAGCCTGTCTCCACCCACTGCTGAGTTTGGGCCTCTCCCAAATGGCCACACAGTATCCTGGATTACGAAACTACAATAATTCCCGGCATCAAATAGAGCGTGTCGAGCTTTAGAAAGAGACCATCCGGTTGTAGAGTGTCGTGGTCCCTGTCGCACTCTCTGTGCGACAGGGACGAGACGCTCTACAGCCGTACTTGGATGGGTGGCCGCTCGACAGTGGGAGGCTGACCGTGGTTCGGCTTCCACGTAAAACTGTGTAGGTCCCTTCCCTACTTACCTTACTAGATGGTAGGGTTTATCCCGCCTGGTTTGGTACCACCGCACTGAATGAAACGTTGGTCGAAACGGCTGTATAAATAGTTCATGTTTTCCGTCCAGTTCAGTGTAGCCGACATGAAATGAAGGGAAGCATTGACATGGCACCTAGTTCATCCGGTGTTATGGGCTGACATCACGGATGTTGTAGGTGATGCAGCCAACCGTTTCAGTTACCATAAGCCAAAAAACTTAAATTATCTTTCATATCTATCTACATAATCTTCAGATTTACAACTTTCTTGCTAAACTCAAACTGTGAGTTTTGTCAAAAATACCGCCATCAATCATCTTAAGATCATTTTGCTCCTCACCCAGGATCAACGTGGCGCGAATCAGTTGCGCAGAAAAATCCGGTCAAGTGTGAACGACCTTCACGTCCCGAGGGGTCTAACCCCCAATCCCCCGCCTATTGCTTCATCACCCTCGGACCCTTCATCCGGCTCGGAGAATTCTTCGCACCCCCGGAACGCCCGGCGCGCGGGTTTTGCTTTCAAAGTAGCGGCAAACATAAAAAATCCGGCCAAGTGCGAGTCGGAATCGCGCACCGAGGTTTCCGCCTTCCCTTGCCCTTTACTAGGTGGCAGGCTCAAATTATAACCGACCGGGTTGGTACCACCGTGCTGTTGTTGTTGTTTGCTGCCCAGCCTCTTGGGAAGGCGGGTGGGCCATTCTCCGCACTGAGATCTCAAGACGGTCCGTTGTACGTTGATTGACCACCGTACTGGTGGGTAAGGTGGGTAAGGTATTGCAGCATCGGTTGTGTTCTCCTCTAGTCCAGTATAGCCAGCAATCCAGGCAAGTCTCCGGTATGGCACCTACCTTCTCGTAGGTGACATTGGCTGGTCGAAACTTGTACTTTGACCCCTCCGACTCAGACACCAATACCGGATTAAATAAACAACAAAACCGGTCGTTTTTTTATTTGTTATTTTAATCCAAATCCAAAAGTTTATTTTCAAAAATATAGCACGATACATTATTAATTTTGAGCACTAAAGATATTCTATCTATGTATGTATCAATTTCTATCTGCTCGAGCAAGACACTAGACTCTCGCCTGTGACGCCTTGCTCCGCCCCCATTGGCGTGACAAAAGTGCAAAGGAAATAAGATTATTAAAGGTTATGGAAATTCTGTGCGTTTTCTTTCATTTAAATTAAAACATGTGCTAATATAATAAGTATAAATATGTAATATAATATAAATTATTGATTTATCATAATAAGATATATAAACATCGAATACTTAAGAATGGACGAAGGACATATTAATGTCTAGTGGCATTCGAACGTATCGCCATTTATCGTTGAAAGTTGATACTTTTGTTGTTAAAATGTTTGGATGATTCGGTAGATGGCGCTCTTCTTAAAATTAATTCTTTACTTTTTCTATTTTTTATTATTTATTGTTAATATAACATATATTCAGTTAAAATTTCAACCGGCTAGCTATTACGGTTCCAAAGATACAGCAGCAGGACAGACAAACAGACAGACAGACGGTAGGTTCTTAGTGATAGGCTCCGTGCGGGGTACGGAAACCTAAAAACTAGATGGCGTGTTATGAAATGCTTCATATTAGTTAAATGTCATGATTAGTTAAAATGCTTCATTATCTATTCGGTAGATGGCGCGCGCGCATACACATTTTGGTTTCTTCTGTGGGAACCCCCGTAATTTTTTTACTTTTACTTATTTTTCTTATTTGCTGTTATATCGGCCATAATAACACATATTCTGTGAAAATTTCAACGGGCTACCTATTACGGTTCAAGAGACACAGCCGTCGGACAGACAGACGGACGGACAGACAGGCAGATAGACAGACAGACAGACAGACGGTGTAGGCTTAGTAATAGGGTCCCGTACCGGATACGGAACCCTAAAAACTATGTTCACTAAAAGAATTCTAACTCTCTCAATTCTAAATAATTTGCATTAGCAAATTGAAACTCGAAGATAATAATCCCCTGGGCTGACATCGATTTTGGGACCCAAAAATACACCGTTGATAATATTTCATCATACTTTACGTCACTCCGCGCGTTAAAATTGTATTTTAATCTTTTTGTTTTTACTACAAAGCCGGGTTCGTCTGTTCTACTCTAGCTTTTAAGATTGAATTTTGTTTGAATAGGTATTCACTGAAAATGGCTTCTGGAAGTGAAATTTTGTAGACATTATTTTTAGAGGATCTCTGACGGTGTAGATAATTTATTTAATCTTCATAAACTTTTTTCGACTCCTTTCGAGTAATACCTACTTACTTCGGGCCTACGTCAATCTTAGCTTAATCTTAGCTCAAAAGTTGCCTCGCCAACATAAATTCAACCCGAAAAGGAACACTTTTTTTTTTTTAACATCCATGGTTCATCCTGCATACATCAATATCAATACTAATAATAAACATGTAACTCCAATAACATAAAATAATGTGTACTCCATGACCATCCCATCGAGTAAGTTATTTTTAACCGACTTCAAGAAAGGAGGAGGTTCTATGTTCGGCTGTAGGTATTTTTTTTTAGGTATGATCAGTAATATCTTCCCCAATTGTGAACCAATTTCGATGATTCTTTTTGTGTTCGGTTCAGTCTAGCTCCAAGGTGGTCCCATTTTTTTTTGGTCAAGATCGGATAGGAAAGTGAGGCGGAATCGCGAGGCCGAAGGCCGAGCGAATCCGCCGAGTACATTAATAGCAAATAAAAATTACTAAAAAAACTGTGAAATAAAAAACTATTTAAAAAAATATAAAAAGCGCCTTCAAAAATGTATGAAATAAAAAAATAAAAATCGAACCCTAGAGTTGAAGGCGGTGGTGCTAAAGCAAGCAAAAATAACCGACCGCCTTCAACTCTAGGGTTCGATTTTTATTTTTTTATTTCATACATTTTTGAAGGCGGTTTTTATATTTTTTTAAATAGTTTTTTGTTTTATGAGATACTGTGTTTGTAGACTCTACGTATGATAACTAAAGCTAAATTGGCGATTTTTAGAAATCTTTTCTGTATGTATGTATGTATGTTCATCCATAACTCTTAAAGCGATCATCCGAATTCTATGAAACTTCCACTTATTTACATAGCCGTTTCGACCGACGTTTCATTCAGTGCGGTTGTACCAACCCGGGCGGGTTGAACCCTACCACCGAGTAAGGTAAGAAGGGAAGGGACCTACAGTTTAACGTGGAATCCGAACCACGGTCAGTCTCCAACGGTCGAGCGGTCACCCATTCAAATACTGACCGCACCCAGCGTTGCTTAACAGTCAATAGCAACAGTCGACTGTATGCACCACTGAGCTATCGAGGCTGACATATTGTACCAAGGATACAAGATAGAGGAAAGTTCAAAGTTAACAGAGAATAAGCACCGTCGTTAATGAAATTTATAGCACGTAATAACGGGAAATGCGATTCTCTGGCGCCTATGTATGACACATGAGGCGTATTATACGGAATAGCTCTGGCATAAACAACTGTTTACTCTGGTGTGTCTATACCAGGGTTTCGTTGTTGTTGATTTGGTTTGGGGCTGGTTCTAGGCCTGCAAACTAATCCCGCTTGGTTGGGGACCTTCGTTTAAAACCCCGCAATCTCCAGCTACCCCAGCCAGCCTACGTCTTCCATGAAAGCCACAAGTCGACCGGGGTGTCTGCAGACCGCCGCAACGGAAGATGGAGAACGAAGTATGTCCTTCGTTGGTTGTCAAGCACACTGCACTGCAACAAAACATGCTCGGCCGTTTCATCCGTCGCCAAGCATCCTCTGCATAGTGGAGGCAGCCTTTGGTCTGGTTTAGGAAGGGCAGCTCTCGACTGACCAGGGTTTCTTAAAAAATGCGACATGGGCGAGTGCCCATTGGCGCCGGCCGAGCCATTCATAAAGTGTCTAACTACGCCCATGGACATTCGGGCGTATGCTGGGGGTAGCGAATGCCATGCCGGCCTGATAGGTGCCTATTCACGCCTCTATTGAAGGACCCGAGACTGTACTTGGGGGGAATATATGTGCAGCAACAATCAAACATGTAATAGGCATTTATTCAATAGCGTGGAAAACACTTTTTAAATATAATAAGGCTAATAAGGTATTTTATTGATTTTTTCTGTAAAATAGTTTTTGGAGCAATATAATATTTTCTATTAATAAAATCTTTTTTTATGGAAACTGATAAGGTTGGCCACATAACTTCGTAATTCATAAACTGTTGGCGAGCCCAAGTGAGAGGGACTTAGTAATTGTGTTGAATTTCGTGGAGCGTTCTCTATCCCTTAGGCACTCTGGGCCCTAAGGGATGGAGAAGATGAGTAGGTACTAATGGGTTTGATATTAAAAATGATTGTTGAAAGCCCTAAAAATAAATTAAATAAAATAAAACCTAGCACATCCGTGAAGTCAGCCCATAACACCTTGGTGATCTAGGTGATCTACGTTATAATAGAATCGTATAATTAGTGGGAATTAGACGATACCCACAGCTGGCTGCTTTGCATAGAAAAAGGTTTTTTTTTATCGAAACTGACACGGTTGGCTACATCACCTACTACATCCGTAATGTCAGCCCATAACACCGGGTGAACTAGGTGCCATGTCAGTGCTTCCCTTCATTTCATGTCGGCTACACTGAACTGGACGGAAAACAGGAACTATTTACATAACCGTTTCGATCGACGTTTCGCTCAGTCCGGTGGTACCAACGCGGCCGGGATAAACCCTACCACCTAGTACTAGGTAATTCAACAACAACTAGGTAATTAAAAACGCTTATTTTTGCCTCCTCCGTCACCTGCTTCATACAATACCATACCTCACGCTGTATTCCGACAATCGGGGTAAGCAGAGTAATCGGTGTTGTGCTGCAACCAATCTTGTAAATTACAGCACAACACTGACCACCACGTTTAGCAATGTATTAGGTTCTTCGTGCCTTACTTGCTCCTTGATAGTTGTCTTGTCCGTATACTGTGCTAAACGTGGTGGTCGGTGTTGTGCTGTAATTTACCAGAGTCCTTATAGCACAACACCGATTACTCTGCTTACCCTGATTGTCGGGATACAGCGTGTGTTATGTATGTATGTATGTAGGACAAGATAACTATCAAGCAGCAAGTAAGGCACGAAGTCCCACCTGCTGCATGACTCGGTGGAAGGACCGTGACAATGTGAGAGGAGGCTAGCCTGTCGCCATTTAGCACGGCACCTTGTCCTTATCCCTCAGTTGCGTTTTACGACATGCACGGGAAGAGATGCAGTGGGGCTATTCTTTATAAGTACCGGCCCCACACGGTACCTGCTTCATCTTACGCTATTTTCTCGGATCCACGGACACGCCCTATTTCATCATTACACAATAGAACGAAACAAACATTTGTACCGGCCTCGGACCGGCTGAATCAACGGGTATTATTTAAAGGATAAATCCCCCAGGATTAACCCGAAAAGCCTCCGCTAAGGTCCGCCCACACGTCTTGTTCGGCCGGAGTACGTACTGGCTTAACAACAGGGTTCGATTGTGTACGGGAGCGTGGGATTTGTGAGAAATGAACCAGTCTGTTGATAAGTAACGTTTCGGCGCGCGACGGTTAAAAGTATTTAAGACTGCGGTACTACAGCGTGAGGCACAATTTGCAAAATTTGGCACATTTTCGTTTCGTTTTTTTTTTCAACGAATTTCAAAAATATATACATTAGAAAATCCTGTCTATTTGACCATATTTAAAAGTTGGTGACAGATTTTTTTTTTATTTATGTCAATTAATATGTGAAAAAAAAATCACAAACGCACTACTAAATGGTCCTAAATACTCCGAAATGCTCTCTTTGTTTCGAAATTGCAGCTTTCTAAAACATCATTTTGAGTTTATACTAATTTCAGATGATGTGAGATAAAAATTTACTTCTTTTGACAGATTTGGATATTCGTGTAATGTAAATTGGTTTAACAAACTTTGAACAAATACTACAAAACAAGCGAACGCTTCGCTATTCAAAATGCGCCATATCAGTGCGCATTTTGATGCTGTAGTATCGCGCTCTTAAAGGATAAATCCCCCAGGATTAACCCGAAAAGCCTCCGCTAAGGTCCGCCCACACGTCTTGTTCGGCCGGAGTACGTACTGGCTTAACAGCAGGGTTCGATTGTGTACGGGAGCGTGGGATTTGTGAGAAAATGAACCAGTCTGTTGATAAGTAACGTTTCGTGCGCGCGACTGTTAAAAATATTTAATAGGAATTTTACTGGCATGGCACCTAGTTCACACGGTGGTATGGGCTGCCATCTCGAGTGTTATAGGTGATGTAGCCAACCGTATTAGTTTTGTAAGTGTTAGAGTGATATAAGTAATATATGTCCGTGTCCACTTAACTTGAGTCTCGGTGTGTGGGAGCTAAAGTAAACGCAACAGTTTAAGTTAATACTTTATATTTCCCACGAGTACAACGTATGCGCGAGCCGGATGCTCAGACGCAGTGCATGTATACACGTTAAGTTGCTTAGCCGAAGACTGAGGAGCTGGGGCGACGTGGTGGTACTAGTAGGGCACGTAAGTCCGCTGGCGCGTGGGGGAAAGTGCCCCACCTTGCTGCACTGTCATGAAATGTGCAATGTGCCCAATGAGTCACCGCCACATCACTCCATCCCCAAAAAAAACTTAAAGAAAAACTATACAATTTCCTTCAACAAAAATTTCAATTACAATTAAGTGTTTTACTTTACTAAATATGTACTATGGTCAAGTCGATATTAACAATCGAACACACTGTACTGTGGTTTACTGTGGCGTTTATCGATATGCGCGCGCGAAACGCTTGCTGAGTCAGATTTCGTCGTAACGAGTGCATCGCTCGCCTGCAGCTATGTACCTACTCGCTTATGCATTTATATGACAAATTGCACAGAATGTTTACAATTATTTTTACATACGTCAGTAACCTACTAATTTCATTGTCTTAACAGTGTTACTTAGTATACAATTTCTTTGCGTGTCAGTCGGTCAATTCCGAGGTGACCTATATTTCACTTTCGCTGACCAGGTGCGAAACATTTCGAACAATATCGAGAATTGTTTTTGCATGCATTGATAACTTACTAAACTACGAGTACATTTATTTAACCGGGTCACGGAGTATGCACTTTTTTGTATGTTTCTCGGCCAAAGCTGAGGTGACCTACAAATTTTTGCACATCATCTCGAGGATGTCGTTTTGCATACGTTAATACCCTACTGAAATACATTATTCTTTAACGGGGCCACTGAGTATACAATTTTTGGTATGTCACTTGGTCAACGTTATGTGGCCTGCCCTCGCCCTATTTCTTATAAGATAAATACCAGATACATTTCAGAATTTATCGTTACAATTGTTACATTAATCTCATATGTGTTTCATTTTTGTACAAAATACAGCACTGCCTTTCCTAAATCAGGACAGAATATTAAGCTTAATCGTCTTGAGAATTACGTAAAAATGTTTAGCAAAGTATGTTTTACAAGTTGCCTTAACTACCTATGTTTACATTTTAAATTTACACATTTACAATACAGCTAATATTAACACTAAAATTGTACCAACGCTTGTTAAAATTACTCTGCATAATATCAGGTTCCGATACTCCTTATTTGAAATTTCTTATCAGTAGAAGTAAATACATTAATTTAAAAAAGTTAACAGAATCGGACCGGTGCTTTAATGACTCGGCCGCTGCGAGTGCTTATCGGAACTGATCTAGTAATGTCATCAGCTGCGGCGTCGGTGTCGATTACACCGTCTGCCGGGACTGGCGGGGAATGCGCTTGCTGCGCAGTGCGAATCACGCCAGCCTGTCGCTGTGTGGCGTCTTGTGCACCCTTATTGTTTAGTATGAAAGCTGGTTTGAGTCGATCGATACTGACCGCTTTCTCTCCTTGGGGTAACTCAACAATAAAATACTTCTCGCATCGCTTTATGACCTTGAATGGACCCGCGTACGGAGGGATCAACGGTTTCGTTACATGGTCGTTTCTTACGAAGACATGTGCAGTCTTATTTAGGTCCGCATGTATGAAAGTGGAGTTTTGTCGTGCTTCTCGAGCTGGCACCGGTGCTATACCTTCGGTATGCATACGGAGCCTATCAACGAAGCTTTCACCTACCTCATCTGTTAGATTTGAGTGTTTAAAGAAGTCTCCTGGGAGTCGCAACTGCGTGCCGTATACCAACTGTGCGGCGCTTACGTCCGCATTTTCACGCAATGCGGCTCGTAAGCCCATCAGTACTGTGGGCAATTCTTCAGACCAATTTTCGGTGTTGCAGCGGGCCATCAGTGAGGCTTTTAGTCCCCTATGGAATCGCTCAACTTTGCCATTGGCTTTTGGATTATACGCCGTCGTGCGTATCTTCTTCATCCCCATTATTTTACTAAGTGAAAAGAAAAGATCTGATTCGAAATTACGACCTTGGTCAGTCGTGATACGGATTGGACAACCAAAACGCGTGATCCAATTCTCATATACGACTCTCGCTGATGTTTCGGCGGACTGGTCCGAAACTGGTACTGCTTCTGGCCATGACGTACCCCTATCTATGATCGTGACTATATATCTGCATCCGTTTGATATGGGTAGTGGTCCGACTAAGTCTACATGTATATGCTCGAAGCGCCCAGACTCCTCAAATGTCCCTAAAGGTGAATGTGTGTGTCTGGTCACTTTAGACTTTTGACATTGTATGCACGATTTTGTCCACTTACCAATGTCGCTATTCATGCTGGGCCAATAATACCGCTGAGCTACCAGACGTCGCGTACCGCGAGTCCCTGGGTGAGAAATTCCGTGCACAATATTAAATACTTGCGTACGAAATTGCTCAGGTATGTATGGTCTCACATTACCATCTTGGATGTTACAGTACAATGTTACTTGAGAATCGCCAGTAGGTATGTTTAACCTCGTGACTGGGGAAGGGTCTTTAACCGCTATCTCCTGTAACTGTTTATCAGTGATTTGCTTGACAGCCAGTTCTGTCCAGTCCAGCGGTGACGGACAGCTAATAGAATTTATTCTACTCATTGCGTCAGCCGCCGCGTTGTCTACACCCGATATGTGCACTAAACGCGCGCAATACTGAGAAATGAATCCCAACTGTCGGATTCGTCTCGGAGTATCGTTGTCGCTTGCACCGTTTTGGTATGTATAGATTAGTGGCTTGTGATCTGTCTGGATCGTGAGATCTCGACCTTCTATGAGTCGTCTGAAGTGTTTAACGGATAAATAAATACCTAACAACTCTCTGTCGAATGTGGAATATTTCTCTTGCGCTGGACTGAGCGCCTTTGAGAAAAATCCCAAGGGTTGTTTTACACCTTTGTTATCCTGGCATAGCGCTCCTCCGACACACGTAGAGGACGCGTCTGTCATCAGATATAGTTCCCCGTCCGGAGACGGGAAAGCTATGGCAGTAGCTTCCTTTATGCTCTCCCGGCTTTTTTCGAACGCTTCTATCGTCGTGGGTGTCCATTCTATGACCGTTTTGTCGTTTTTTTTCTTGGACCCCACCAGATACGCGTCTAGAAGTCGCTGATGGTCCGCCGCGTCCTTTACACTGTCGCGGTAAAAAAAAAGGTTGCACTCCGGGTGCCGGCAGAAGTGAAAACTTAAAGATCAACGTTGTGCATTTTTGAATATTTTGGAATGGTTAGGGAATAATTTCGCACGAGTTGTTTTAAGTACTATAATTTATGTGGTAAAATACAATATTCATTTATTGCGCTATCGTAGACAGACATGACAATCATTAAATTACATAAAAAATTTAACACTACAGAACTATTATAAATTATTTTAAATCAAAAAGTTTATTTCTCAGAAAAATCAACTTTCATCCATAATTTCAACGAATCTTACGCTTTTTCGATCAGGCTACGGATCTGACGCGAGTTTAACATTTTTTACCCATCTAAAAAAAGTGCCAAGCGCAGCTTCAAAAAATCTACATGTGGCGACGAACCACCTATAAAGTGCACCTATAATCAGCACGGAAGCGCTCGCCATCATCGCACCGGTAATCATAATAATTTAATGTGATTTTTTTTTATGTAATCTTTTATGGGTGGCTTAAGCACATGCTCCGACCAGCCAATATCACCTCCGAAAAGGTAGGTGCCATAGCGGAGACTACCCTGGATTGCTGGCTATACTGGACTAGAGGAGAACACAACCGAGGCTGCTATGCGGCCATCTTACATCCAGTACGGTGGTACCAACCCAGTCGGCTACAATTTGAGCCTACCACTTGCCTACCACCCAGTAAGGGGTAAGGCAAGGGACCTACAGTTTTACACCGGTTTCGAACGGTGAAGCCGCAGGTGTAGGTATGCACGTAAATTATTTCGTCAGAAAAAAACTCATTGGCACACGTCGACCGGATTCGAACCTTGGACCTCTCGCACGAGAAGCCGATGCCCAAACCACTCGGCCACCCGCCGCTTCGTATATATATTATTATTAATATTATATATATTAAATTATTAAATTAGTATTATAAATAATATATATAACTAGCTGTGCCCGCGGCTCCGCCCGCTCTCATATTTCACTTCACTGCTAACCTCATAAGCCATTTAGCGTGATAGTAAGTAGCCTATAGTTGATGGGAAGAATCAAACTATCCGTAGAATTTTGTTTTATTAAAATCGGTTCAGTGGTTCTCGAGTTATAAGCGCACAGACAGACATACACTCAGACACTCAGACACTCAGACACTCAAGACACTCAGACAGAAAGCAGACGTTGGATTTTAATATAGGTAAGGATAAATAACTAAAACCAAATAAGTATTGGTATAACAAAGTATTTAATTCGTAAGTACGTAGGAAGCGATTGATAGTTTAAGAGGTATAAAAAAGAAGGTTAATTTGTTATTAGTGATTGTTTTTTTTTAGTACCTATAGGCGATTTTGTAGGTATACTTAGATTTATTGATCGGTCGAACATTTTACGTAATATCCCTTCGGGGTCAATTTGAAATTTCTGCGGAATCGGCGGCACGGTGGATGTTCAAATTCTCTTCTGAAATTGTCTAACATAGGTAGTGTTGTAGAGATCTGAGTGGATTGAAATTGGACACGGTTTCGCTGACAGATATTTATTCAGCGACGGGTGATCGGCGCGGTGTTGGCTTGGACTCTTGGGCATGGAATCGGCCCATGACACTTTTATTTTTAACTAGCTTTTAATTACCTTTTTTTTTAGGTAGATCTTCATAGTAAAAATTATGGCCACCACTGGTCTAATTATAACCTGTGTGCTAATATGTATTCTACTAGCGTATTTACTCGGACAACGGGTATATGGTTAGTTCCACCGATTTGAGAGCCAGTTGACCAGTTGAGACCAGTCGATCGCGAGCGGCCGAACAAGTTGCACGTGGCGCGCCGAGCCGCCACCGCCTTTTCTTTTTAAAAATCAGTCAAGTGCGAGCTTTACTCACGTGCGGAGGGTTCCGTAGAAAAGCTATACCATAGCTTTCAAAAAACCATATCCGCCTTTTCTTCTTAGCACGTTTCATGTATGCGGAAACGTGCATATCCGCCATAATAAGATATATTATGTGAAAACTACCGGCTACGTTTCAAAAGATGCAGCCCTCGGACGGACGGACGGACGGACGGACGGACGGAGAGACAGACAGACAGACTGCGTAGGCATATAACAGTATTGTTCCGGAACTCTAAAACCGGTGAAGTGCGAGTCGGACTAGCGCACCGAGGTTTCCGCACCACAAAAAAAACATTGAGAAAAAAAACAGGTTTCTTGTATGGGAACCACCCTTAATTTTTTACTTTTTTCTGTTTTTTATTATTTCTTGTTATATCCACCATAATAACACATATTCTGTGAAAATTTCAACGGGCTACCTATTACGGTTCAAGAGATACAGACAGACACACAGACAGACGGACGGACGGATGGATAGACAAACAGACAGATGGCGTAGGCTTAGTAATATGCTTCCGTACGGGATACGGAAACCTAAAATCTACCGTTAAAGTTTCAAGTCATTAAAGCAAATATATATTTCAATTCAAACCTAGGAAATCCAAAGCGAGTGCAGAATCGTTAAACCGAGCAAGCTTCCACTTGACTGAAAGGCGAACAAACGGTTGCCAAACCCTCGCTGCTCGCGTCGGCACTTTCAATCTAGGAGTATTCAGTTTGAAACTAGCTTCGAGATGTGTACTGAATTTTAAACTGAGAGAAACTATAGTACTTTGACCCAAATAGAAGTCAGCCTCGGTAGCTCACTGGTGCGGTCGGTCGACTGGTTGTTAAGCAACCCTGAGCGCGGTCAGTACTTGGATGGGTGACCCTTCCCTCACCAGGTGGTGGGGTTTATCTCAGCCAGTTTGGTACCACCGCACTGAATGAAATGTCGGTCCGAAACGGCTATGTAAATAGTTCCTGTTTTCCGTCCAGTTCAATGTAGCCCACATAAAATGAAAGTAGCACTGACATGGTACCTAGTTCACGCGCAGTTATAGGCTGACATCACGGATTTTGTAGGTGATGAGGTCAACCAAGCATCCATAAGTAGAATTGAAAAGTATAGGTACGTACTTTGTGTGCCTCGGTACTTGAAAGATAGTCCCACTGCATCTCTCCCCGTGCATGTCGCAAAAGGCGACTAAGGTATAATAGCAAGATACCGTGCAAAGAGAGAATTTTAAGGAAAGACAGATTTTCGGTGTTCCGATAACAGAGTTTCAGGTTCGAATCCTGGTCGGGACGCATTTATTTTCGGCTTTGCGTTTATTTGCTGCTTCGGGTGAAAAACGCTCTACAGAATACCTGCGGCAACGCATCAGCATGGCCGTCCAACGAAGTAACGCCGCCTCCGTCCTTGGCACCATGCCCCCTTCGTGCTCAGGGCCTGAGGAGGATTTATTATATTCTTATTAAGTTTGTTTTGTTTTATTTAGGTATATTTTTTTTAAATATATTGTACTAGTCAGTTTATTCTTATAAGTAGTTTAGTTTAGTATTAATTTAATTTATAATTTTAATTGTTAGCAATAAAGATTTTATATGAAGAAAAATACAGATCAGTAAACACACGTCTTCCTTTTCTCCAAAATCTCCTTTTGTAACAACATTTAATACTATAATGGTTTTTGTGTACATTATAGAACATTTACTTACTTAATTTTCACCTGACTGAGCCCTTTATATTCTTTTGAATTCTTCGTCCCCTTCTTCGTACCCGTCGCTTCGGTTGGGCCCGCGCGGGCCCAACCGAAGCGACGGGGAGTAGATATAATCGGGTCCCGCGCGGGCCGTTCTGAACGTTCCCGGTTAATCCCCCTCCTTTCCAAGATAAAAAGAATCATCGAAATAGGTTCTCGTGGTATAGAATTATGCGCCAATTTGTCATGCACATGCTTACGCAAATCTAAGAGTTTGATTATTTTCTCATAGATCATATCATCAGAAATTGACGCTTTACAATTTATACGGGACCGCCCCTAATTTCCCCTTTTTAATAAAAAAGAATAATCGAAATCGATGCAAGTGCTTAAACATTATTTCTCAAAATACATAAAAAAATATAAATTCCGACGAATTGACAACCTTCCTTTTTTTAGTCGGTTAAAAACCGACTTGCTTCTCCACAAATTGCAAACAAGGCCAGTTTCATATCGCTAGTGTGAAAATGTTTCATCACGGATTTTATTTTCCGTCGTCGGAATATTGATTCCGTCGACCGGCTGCGCCGGGTCTGATGGTCTGGTCGTATAATCCCCTAGAAATACATACTCAGAAACGACATTGCATACATTTTACTTTGTTACCAAAATTTGGTCTACATGCACTCCATTCGTAGACAGAAGACGCATGTAAAAAAGTAAAAGCAAAAAGTAAAAAAATGTTTATTGTATTTTATTGTATTGTATTGTTTATTGATCATTCATGTGTCGGTTAGACTGTAATCGAACTTGTCACAATTTGTTCTATCCGGTTCGATCACACCCACGAAGAAAAACAGACAAGAAACTTCGCTTTATAATTTCTAAAACATTACAATTCACAGTAGGTTTCTCACATATATAACAGGTATAACATGTTTTAGACAGATAGATAATCACTCCCACCTAAACTGGCCATTAATGGCTGTACTGTAGGTGGTTGATCAATATATAGTACTTCTACCTAGTAACAAAAATTTACATTGTACGTGTATAATTCATATAAATTAGGTACAAAAGGCGAGCATGCCGTGAGGCATTCTATTTTAGGTAACCTTTGGGATGTGGGAGAAGCGCATGCCGGCGAACAAGAATATTTTGTGACAATATATTAAACTGTGAAGAAATATGACAGACCACAAGCAAGTCCTACATAATAAATTTACTACAGTAGAGCCTCGATAATCCGTACTCAGGCTAATCCGAGCGCCTCTATAATCCGAACAGCGCCAAATGACCTCCTCTCGCTGACGAATCTAGGAATGACGAATCTTTTATTTATTGACGATTCTTCTACTCCAAATGTCAAGAAAATACCCAACTCGCAAGCCATACTGGGCTGACGAAAATGACCTCTCGTTATCCTAAAAGATGATGCTACGTAATTTGAGGGACAAAGTTTTTTATTTGTCCATAAATAGAACCCGCCAGACTAAAATAAATCACTAAGTAACAGTTTTTGTGTATTTTATGATTCAGAAGGTCACTCAATATATATTTTCAAAGTATACAGCTGTTTTATTGAATGTGTCTATATAAAAATACTATAAAGGCTTCGTGAATCCGAACATGGGTAGTTTTTTGGTAGTTCGGATTATCAAGGCTCTACTGTATATAATATTTCACATACTTTTTTTAAAAATTTAAATGGAATTCATGTTTACAAGAGGTTAGGCCATTTTAGGTCAACACCGCTTCTAGATATTAACCTCCACGAATCCCGCCATAACGCCATAAACAAGAGTAACTTAACGCATTCAGTTCACGTACGGTATGGAGGCGACGGTGCGGGGACCGGGCGTGATCAGAAAATCTCGATTGCCCTGTCACTGTTTGACGTAGAGGGTTCGCCGGTAATAAACACCGTTCGGGCTTAATCGACGTTTGCTTAATACTTTTAAATTAATAATCACTTAGGTGTAATGAGTACCTATTTGTGTTTCTTTGCACAACAGAGGATATTATGAGGATAGCCAATTTCCCAATATCGGCAGAGCTTAAGGGTCGAAATTTGTGGACTATGGCGATGGCGAGTGAGTATTCGTCGTTAGTGTCTACCCAGTTGGGAGACAGGTCTGGCCCTACACATGCATGTACGAGTTTCAGGCATGTATTTCATTGGAACTTGCCCAGACTGTTTGTGCCCAGATTTTCATGGTACCTATAGCTTTTTGCCCTTTTAACGTACTAGCTAGCTTGTGCAAGTTTAGTTTGAGCAATTTAGAGTTTGTACTAGCAGTTTTCGCGTTACACCGTTTTACCTTTTTAACGTACTAGCTTGCTTGTGCAAGTTTAGTTTGAGCAAATTAGCGTTTGTACAAGCAGTTTTGGCGTTATACCGTTTTACCTTCCTAACGTACATGCTTGCTTGTGCAAGTTAAGTTTGAGCAAATTAGCGACTGTGCAAACCGTTTTCCCGGTTTACCGTTTTGCCTTCTTAACGTACATGCTTGCTTGTGCAAGCGTAGTTTGAGAAAATTAACGTTTGTGAAAGCTATTTTCGTGGTATACTCTTTTGCCGTATTAACCTACATGCTTGCTTGTGCAAGTTTAATTTGAGCAAATTAGCGTTTGTGCAAGCCATTTTCGTAGTATACTGTTTTACCTTCTTAACGTACATGCTTGCTTGTGCAAGTTAAGTTTGCGCAAATTAGCGTCTGTGCAAACCGTTTTCGCGGTATACCGTTTTGCCTTATTAACGTACATGCTTGCTTGTGCAAGTTTAATTTGAGCAAATTAACGTTTCTGAGAGCTATTTTCGTGGTATACCGTTTTGCCGTATTAACGTAGATGCTTACTTGTGCAAATTAGAATTTGTCTAAGTAATATTGAGCGTATAGCCAGACCTTTAGCAACGGTGGTGGCGACAGGCTACTGAAGCCTCGACGTTTAAGCCCTATCTCTGTCTAGGATTTTGAAATTGGAGGCAAATATCTGGAGAGATATTTCGGGTATTTTAGCATTCAAATATGTGCTTGTAAGTTCTAAATTAGTTTTGTCCTTTTCGTCTATTTCATTAGTGGATTTGTGAGTATTTTGGTTCTAAGTTCTATTTTATTTCTAGGTTGGATTACCAGTAACAAGATCAACCTTTATTGGCTAGACTATGAAGCGACCGTACCTTGCCTAACTGAAACCCTTCATCCCAGCCAACGCTATAGACCAGCCGAAATACATGTTATTCTCTCGTTCACTCTTATACGTCCGTAATCTATCCTTGTCTTACTACCCCGTTGCCTCTATGCAATAACATTAGTTAGATATATATATGTACAGTTTCCCTTGCCCCTTACTTCCTTGGTAGCTCAAATTGGAGTTGACTGGGTTGATACCACAGTACTGGACATAAGATTGCCGCATAGCAGCCTCGGCTGTGTTCTCATCTAGTCCAGTGTAGCCAGCAATCCAAAGGAAAGTCTCCGGTGTGGCATCTACATTTATGTACCTTCTCGGAGGTGATATTGGCTGGTCGAAGAATGTGCCTTGGGCCTCTCTGATGCAACCACCCTTAGCGGATTACATAAAAAAAAAATGAATAAATATATGTATAAAAATGAATATAATATGTGGTATGGAACAAAAGTAAGCCTGCTTCAACTAGAAGGTATAATTTTAGACGTTCCCGCTTTGTCATGTCACGTAGCGATATCCGAACAGAACGGCATGTTAAATTTAATGACCTATGTATGTGTGTGTATGTCCTCGGTTTTCATTTCTTTTTACATTTCCAAACAAATCATCCAATGTACATATACCCTACAGGCACAATTTCACTACTAACCCACATTCATAAAAATATTTTGCACAAAAAAGAAACTGGCATAAAACTTGTCAGTTGGCGGTCATGAATGAAAGCGAATATTGCGTGGGAGAGTTTTCTTAGAAACCAATAGAAATAGGAATTCGCGAATGTAATATGTGCGGCCCAAAATAGAGGAAATATTACTGATCGAAATCACTCTTCAATTGATATGAATGACTGGCAATAATATAAAGAACGTTTCATAGAAATCCACATCATCGTGAAGTTCCTCTTTCAATATCGTATGTCTTGCTGAGAAATCAGTTTATCAGAAGCATAATACAATCAATTTGATGAAAAGTTTTTATCTTAACACTAAATCGTTGATGGATTTAGACATATCTGATACTTGGGTGAATCAACTTTTTCTTGTTTTTGTTATCTGTCTGAAAACAGGATATTATCTTGATAAATTCACATTATTTTAATAGTTACAGCAACTCTCAGATAAGTAATTGATTAATAAGAAAGAAGCTGCACAAAGAATTTTGAGTAATTTAAAAAAATATATGGGTACCCTGGGGACAACCCCTTTTTTCCATACAAAGCTGGGGACAAAATAATTTTATCCCCAGTTTTGTATGGAAAAAAGGGGACAGTTATTGTCCCCTGGGTAACCCCAAAAAATTTGGTTAATAGTTTATTTTAAATAGTTCTCTTCTTTTATTTCGATTGCCTATGTACCTAAGTATTTTATACTTATTGATTTTCAACTAAATAATACATTGTAATAAACTTTTTTTTTTACTTTGCAGCTTGTTTTTACGTTACAAGAAAAAGTTGATTCACCCACTTATAAAATGTTTATAAATCCTGAAGATCCCGTTGTTGTTTTGGTTTAGGGTTGACCCCAGCCAGCCTGTCTTCCATGAAAGCCACAAGTCGACCGGGGTGTCTGCAGGCCGCTTATCCCTTAGTCGCCTTTTACGACATGCACGGGGAGAGATGCAGTGGGACTATTCTTATTAAGTACCAACCCCACACAGTACTCCTGAAGATCCGTATAGATACGGAACCCTAAAATAAACTGTAATGGAAATATGAGAAAATCGAACTAAGTACCTACATTTAAAGATATTGAGAATTTAGCCGCGGTCCGTCTGTTTCATTTTTTTACTTTCATTAACCCAATTCTCACACAATTAAGCCCGGTACACAAATCGTTAGGGTGAAATATTTATTCCATATTGGAAAAATAAAAATACGAAAAGCAAAATCACGGGCGGAAGAAAATTTCATTTGTTATTTTAATTGGAAACAGCTTCGCGGCTGCGCGCATTTTTGATAGCCTATTACATTGGGCCTGAGTGACGATGAAGTAGACAGCGTATGTCGAAAACGACTTTTGTGAAAAGTTCGAACACTATTTACAGAGAGATGGCTTCGCAGCCACTGAAAGTACATATATGCTAGAAGGGGCATATAAAAAAAAATCACTTTGTGATTAATTGCTGCATATATCATACATTTAGCAATATGCAGTCTCTGGATGATGAATAAAGTAGCAATTATATAAGTTGACAGAATGACACCGGCCCCACACGGTACTTAAAAAGTCAATGTTGATACATAAATACTATGTCAGTCAGTCAGTCAGCGTGTAAGAGTCCACTGCTGGACATACGCCTCTCCAATTTTCCTCCAGTCTTCCCGGCCTTCAGCGATACGGAACCACTGCTTTCCGCCGACGTACTTGACGTCGTCGTCCCACCTGACGGGTGGTTTTCCCACACCCCGTTTTCCTGTCCACAGCCGCCAGTGTAGGACACGGTTGCTCCAACGGTCATCGTCTCTTCGGTTAACGTGCCCAGCCTACTGCCACTTGAGCTTAGCCACCCGGTGCCCAATATCGACTACTTTGGTGCGTCGGCGGATTGCCTCTTTACGCAACATATCACGTAGCGATATTCCCAGCATAAATACTATATCAAGTCAAATTAACAACAATTAGTAAAAGTTAATGAAGGTGTGTCAGGATGACGGCACGTCGAGATCCATTGTCTCTGCCTAGCCCGCTCGGAAACAGGCGTGAAGTTAATTCAAAAGTTGACATAGAGTGTGATCTTCAAAGCAGCTCCATTACAACAGACACCCGCCAGGCCCCCACAGTCGGCTCTCTCGTATTTCACGCTCTCGTCCATACCGCCATTTCGCGCGAGAAAAGGGGGAAATACATTTTCCTCTGTTTGATTTGGTTTCATAAGTTTTCGCGGTATGACTTCTTTTAATAGTTCTCGGACGAACCGTTGCTTATAGGAAAATATTTCGGAATAAATATTGGAAAACAGAACATGATTTTTTTTTAACCAGCTGAAAATTTTGGTTGTTTATTTTTAGGTTTCCGTAACCCGCACGGAAGCCTATTACTGAGCCTACAACGTCTGTCCGTCTCTCTGTCTGTCTGTCCGTCCGTCCGTCCGTCCGATGGCTGTATCTTTGGAACCGTAATAGCTAGCCTGTTGAAATTGTCACAGAATATGTGTTTTTTTGGGGGGATATAACAACAAATAAGAAAAAAATTAAAAAAAATTTAAAAAGCGAAAAATTAACAATACGCGTGTTTGTCAATGTTTTTTTTAATGATATAAGAAACAAAATGAAATGAAGGGCAGCACTGAGATGGCAGATAGCGATATATGTATTATTTCCAGCACGGCTCGCTCCATTTACGCTGGGTAACTTTCAACCTTCGGACAACAGCGACTGTCAGGGTCCACGTTTCACACGCATAACCGGGAGCACGTACTGGTCATAAATACGTGTTTTTAAATTTTGCGGAAGGTCAGACCTCAGGGCGAATTTTAAGCTTTAGCAAAGTTTACCTTTATTTTTTATTTTTTTATAGAACGCGCGACATGTGGCATCGCTTCACTTACGAGTAACTGACTTACGATGCCCATGGACATTCTGTGATGCACGGGGATTGCGAATGCCATGCCGGCCTGACAGGAGCCTTTTCACGCCCCTTTTGAAAAACCCCAAGCTGTACTTGGGAGGAAATAGATGAGCAGGGAGTGCTCAATACCTACTTAATTTAGTTTTGTTAGTTTTAATTCCAATAATTAAGGCTGTGTCAAGGTCTTTCTTGATTATCACTCAGCCTCGATAGCTCAGTGGTGCAGACAGTCGACTGTCGCGTCGCTATTGATTGTGAGCAACGCTGGGCGCGGTCAGTACTTTGATGGGAGACCGCTCGACCGTTGGGGGCTGACCGTGGTTCGGATTCCACGTAAAACTGTAGGTTCCTTCCCTTCTTAACTTACTAGGTGGTAGGGTTCAATCCGTCTGGGTTGATACCACCGCACTGAATGAAACGTCGGTCGAACGGCTATGTAAATAGTTTGTGTTTTTCGTCGAGTTCAGTGTAGCCGGTACGACCGAAGGGAAGCACTGACATAGCACTTAGCTCACCTAGTGTTATGGGCTGACATCACGGATGTTGTAGGTGATGTATCCAGCCGTGTCAGTTTCCATAAAAAAAAATTATGTTGGTGATTTTTTTTTTTTACTTTATTTTATTTATTTTATTATATTTGGACAAATACAATTAAAAATTGTTTTTCTTAAAAACTTACTTAAATGTCCTATTTAGTTGTTCGTAAATTTATGAGTTTTATCTCATTTTTCCACGCGTGTTATGGCAGGGAAAGAAATCGAAATTATTACGTAAATCTCTTGAATTGAACTATTTGAAATAGCTCTCCTCAAGTCGTCTTCACATTTCATCTCGTAGAGAAATCATTTCAATAAGAACACGCTTAAGGCGTTCGTTTGTTCTTAGTTCTCGGAAAAACGTTAGTCTCGGTACGAAATGTTCTTTTCTCAGTCAGTCACGTAAGCTTACCCAGGTGAGTCAATAAGTCACATCGAGATATCGAAATAGGAGGAAACGAACAAGAAAACAAATGATGTAATTGTACACGAAAGCCTATGTTTTATTCATAGATCGCAAATGGATCCAACTCCGCCGGGGAATCCTGTAGCCGTAATCGGATATGATTTTCGATTACGAGGTGTGAAAGGGGACGTCTGTACACAGCGAGCAAGAAAGACCGAGTTTGTCCATTTTCGTTTAGCGCTCCGAGCCTTGCGAACATGCCTTTACTTTAAGTTGAAGTAGCAGGAATCAGCAGGATTATGCTCGGACTAAGCTATTATTAAGATTATCTCGCAAAAATGTATAATGTCTTCTTCTGTATTCTCTACTCTCTATCTTCTCTGTCTCCATCTTTATCCCTACTTCATATAAAAGGGAACGTCTGTCTGTATGTATGTTTGGGATATGACTAGGGATATGACTCCCTTCTTATATTACTAGGTGGTAGGGTTTAACCCGCCCGGGTTGATACCACCGCACTGAATGAAAGTTCGGTCGAAACGGCTATGTAAATAGTTTGTGTTTTCCGTCCAGTTCAGTGTAGCCGGCATGACCGAAGGGAAGCACTGACGTGGCACCAAGTTCACCCGGTAACGGTAAGTTCATGGGCTAACATCACGGATGTTGTAGGTGATGTAGCCAACCGCGTCAGTTTCTATAAAAAAAAATGTTTGAGGTTAAGGAAAGACGGCCACCGAACGCTATTCTATGGACCTTATAATGTAAAATTAAATATTTCCTACATGACAATTCGGTTTCGGTTCACCCTTTGGCAGCAAAAGTCCGATTTTGTCTATGTCTTGTATCTAAGGTGGCCTTTCTCGACCCTTCCGCTAACATTTTATCCAGAAATCTAAATTAATAAGAAAAGAACGGATTCCTCGGAATCCTATATTGCATACAAATCAATAACAAACAATAATGTACAAATAAAACGAATAGACACAGTACACAACAGAACAGAAGAATATACAAGAACACAGAAAGAACGTTAAATAACGCCAGCACGAAGGGGTGGATTTGGGTATTGTTGGTGACAGAGAACACTTTTAAGTGTAAAGAAGTATAGAAAAGGAGAGAGAAAGAACAGTAGCAAAGGTAGTGCATACACAAGAACAACAACAGAATAATATAATAATAATAAGAAGAAAACAACAGAATCATAAGTTATCAGTAGCGCGCAAAGGTGGACTTTTATCTTTGAACTGATATTTCCCAATTTTAGGCAATCAATACCTATTTTTCATAAGAATATGGCGTCAGAATAGGTTTCAAGTGAGATATATAAATCAAAAGATACCCGTTTGAAGCACATTCTGTGCTTAAGTAAATTCCTTGAAAATTCGAAACAGTGAAAGGTGATAATGTCTGCACGGCTGGAAACGTTTTCCACTCCGATTATTTCGCCAGCTAATAGGATTCTGCTAGGAGTAACTGACCTGTGAACGCTTTGGATTTTGAGAAAAGCAAAATTTCAAACGTCGAACCTTTTCACATTCCAACGCCTCAACTTCATCAATTAAAATTTTGTTCGCCCTGTAGGAATTTTGAGAATAATTCGGCGCTTATGCAGTGGTGGGTAATCTCGTTCGGCTGGGGGCTGCAAAAACCTGGGGTTCAGTCTTTTATATGAGAGGTCTGGGCTTCGAATCTCTGATTAGTTTACCAATACCTTTTTTTTATTAGTTCGCTAAAGTTAAGGATAGTTTTACCATAATGCTTGGGGTTTTTTTTTCAAATACATAAGTGACATATCTGTGGAAAGGAATATATTTTTAAAATACATACTATACGGTGCGTAAACACTAAAATTATCTAGGATACATTTTAAGAGCGCTCCTATACTCTATACAAAATATAATATTTCATTGTTTCGTTACAAAAATTCACGCAACAATAAATAACATTATAGCCCTCAACCACTTGAAACAACAAAGAGTTGTGTTATCCCGGCACAGATACGGGAGATGTTTCTTTGTGGTTCTTCCGGACGTTCAAGCCTTTGTAATGCGGGCAGAGCGACAAGGAAATACCTTTTGTCCATTTTCGGTGTTTATGCGTGTCACATGGTAAAGTTGTTTGATCTTAAGGCTCGAAAGACCACTTTTATATCTATTTATTTTGTATATAAATATTTTTAAATATCTTATGTCTCTTCTCTCGGTGCACCATTGCGCGGTAGGCCCAGGGTGTATGGATTGGATCCATACACGCTGGACTTACTGCGAATGCGTACCAATCGGTTTTGCAGATCTTTTCTCCACAGAACTGGTAAATTCTGGAACGCTCTCCCTGCCCACATATTTCCCCCAAAGTACACTCTCGCGTTCTTCAAGAGAGGCATGAATGTACACCTGTCAGGCCGACATGGCCTTCGCAACCCCCGCGTGCGACCGAATGTCCATGGGTATCGTCAGACACCATATAGGTGGATGGGCGCCACACTTCGTGATTTACATAAAAAAAAATTGAACAATTTTCGTAGCCGCTTCGACCTACTTTCATTCAGTGCTGTGGTACCAATCTCAAATGCCGAGCTCAAGTAGCAATAAGGGTTAGGCACGTCAGCCCATGAGACGACGGCCATTGGAGTCACCGTGTGCCGTGGACAGGAAAACGGAGTGTGGGAAGAACACCCGCCAGGTGGGACGACGACATCAAGTACGTCGTCGGCGGAAAACAGTGGTTTCGTACCGCTGAAGACCGGGAGAACTGGGAGGAAAATTAAAAAAACGTATGTCTAGCAGTGGATGCTTACACGCTTACTGACTGCACCGACTGACTGATGGTATCAATCCGCAAGGGTTTTACACACTTGGGCCTTTTGGGGCGCACATGTCCGATATTATTTATTTATTTTTATTATTTATGGAAAGCACGACATGACGTGGCATCGTTTCACTTACGAGTAGGTCACTTACGATGCCCATGGACATTCTGCGATGCACGGGGATTGCGAATGCTATGCCGGCATGACAGGAGCCTTTTCACGCCCCTTTGTACTTGGGAGGAAATAGATGAGCAGGGAGTGCGTTCCACATTATGGTCGGTTAGTCACGTACTTTATGTCTGCCAATATTTGTTATTCGCATAAACACAAGAAAATATCTTTAACTAAAAAGGTTTAATGGTTTTTAGAAAATAAGCCAGGCGCTCAACGGTGTACCTAACGCTTTATTATATCGTGCTCCATTCACGAGGCGAGGGTCTATTTTGTAAATACTCCAATAATTTCATTTATACCTCAGTGACACCTTTTTCAGCAGACACTTCTTCCCAGGGCTGGTAAAATAAGTTTGTGATAGAATAACCTATAGTATATATGGACATATTCTAAAAACACAATGAATCGTGGACTCTAAATCTCAAATTCCGAGGTTCGATCTCGGCCGAAATGCATCAATGAGTTTTTTTTACATTTTTAATTTTATGGTTTTTAAAAATAATTTGTCAATAACAGCCCCATTGTACTTAATCTTCTCTACCTTATGGACCAGAGTTCAAACGAGTAAAACCAGTTGTCTATTGCACATTCTGGGCCCAATTAACCTAAAAATCGGTGTATATTTTTGTTTTCCTAAATGGATGAAAATTCTCACTCTGACCTTTATTTCAACTTTGAGATCTTTGATGGTTTCTGGCATCTGTTTTAACCCCCACGAAAAAAAGTTTGATGCATACGTCTCAATGTCTGTGTGTGTGTGTGTGTGTGCCTGTATGTGCCATCGTAGCTCCCAAACAGATAGGCAGATTTGGATACGATTTTTTTTATTAGAAAGCTGGTTTTACCGGGATGGATAATTAATATAAAACTCAGAGCTGCGCGGGTATTTACTTAGCGGCCCCCCGACTTCTTTAAATAACTAAACGGAAATTATTTTTGACATATTAAGGCCCTATCAACCCTTATTCACCCATAATCCTCTTTCAAGGCGCCGCTTTTACTGGTTGGAGTAGGATTAAACACAATAAATTCCTCTCAAAAAATATTTTTTTTTATTCCAAAACTACGGATCGAAACAAAAATGTAAAAGCTACGGATTTAGATATACTCGTATGTATATTTAAGAAATAAAATATGTTTTTTTCCAAATCCTTGATTTGGTCACGTTGCCTTAAATACGTTTTTATAACTAAATTCAGAGGCATTTTCATGATTTTTTTCTATCGAGCGAAGTTAATCAATTCGTGTTTTCAAAAAGGTATCGATCTGCGCTCATAGATGAAGCTTTACATTTATTAAAACTGAACCTGTCAGGTAAGGAACATTGGCGGTACACTTCTTGAAATTCGAGTCAGACGAAGTCTCACATCCCCTTAAGGGGTCGGGGGTTTTTAAAATTTGTAATTTAACTTTTTATAAATATTCACATACTAATCTAAGTGAATCTTCTCAAATCCCGATGGAATTTCCGTCGCATGGAGAGTGGGAACCCTAGCTAAGGCCGTAGAAAAGTCGACCCCCATCTGCATAATAAAACGATTTATATTATGTTCTGCCCGGCTTGCTGGCCCGAATTCATTTCAACCGTTGTAATAAAGTGAAGATGTCAGATCAAAGTTTTGTATTTTAACGGTTAATAAAGTTTTATTGTGACGTTGCCGTTTCAGCCCAGTAGAAGTGGAGTTAGATTGGCGGCAATGTGAGGCCTTTTGTGTTTTTATGAACTCTGCACGTTGATATTAGTACTTCTCCTCAGGTACGAATTCAGTAATCTGGTTCGGTGACAGACAAAAATTGTCTAAAAAGCGTGCAAGTGCGAGTTGGGCTCGCGCATCGAGGTCTTCCTACCACCATGTAATTGGTCGGTTTTGTTGTTGTTTTACTTTAGAATTTGCACTATAATCACACCAACATTGACGCTTGTATGTAAGTATAGGTAACCGTTTTTACGATACAGCAAAACCAAAAATACGTTGAAAAAAAATTTTTTTCCTTGTTTGGGGACAACCTTATTTTTTACTGTTTCTACTTTTTATTATTTGTTGTTATAAATATGTCTGCCATAATAAATAGCACATGTCTTGAAAATTTCAACAATGGTAGTTAAATTTTTTTTTGCTTCTGAACTGGGTGGCTGTGCCCGAGGTCGAAGCCTCAGGCACAGCCAAGTTCACCCCCAATAGTACAATTGCGAGTGTGCCCCACCACGCTTGGGTCTTGAAAATATAATAAAGATAATAAAATAACATAAATCATAACACTTCACTTACATATTTTAATGGAAGCAAGCTCACAAAAATACAAAGAATGGAAGTCCGAACATATTGAAATATATTATTACTATATTTTCCCCCCAAGTACAGTCTTGGGTCCTTCAAGAGAGGCGTGAATAGGCACCTGTCAGGCCGGCATGGCATTCGCAACCCCCGCGTGTGATTGTTTTTTTTTTTTCTTTATGTTTTTAATAATATTATTAAAAACATAAGGTACCACCGTACTGGATGTAAGATGGCCGCATAGCAACCTCGGTTGTGTTCTCCTCTAGTCCAGCAATCCAGGGAAGTCTCCGGTATGGCACCTACCTTCTCGGAGGTGATATTGGCTGGTCGGAGCATGCGCTTTGGCCCTTCCAACTCAGCCACCCATACCGGATTACATAAAAAAAAAAGTAATTATGTTTAAAGTAGTACCTATCTTTTTATTGCTCCAAAGTCGATGTCCACAGACAATGGAGCCATAACTTGGCTCGTTTACACTAAACGATTAATAAATTTATTGGTGCGAAACAAATACAAGACGGTGTAGGTATTGTTACTGTTCACAATTCCTCACTTTCACTTGCTCCATCCATATTAATTTTATTATATTTTTCTTACTATCCAAATGTTTGCTTTTTTATGAAACGTCACGTGGTTGGTTACATCACCTACTGCACCGATAATGTAGCCCTTAACACCTTGGTGAAGTAGGTGCCATGTCTGGTCAACATTTTTAGTCGTGCCGGCCAAAGATTTGGTGCCGGCTATACAGAATAGGACGAAAAAGTCCAATGCTTTATAGCCGCCACGACACAAATATTTATGGTAAGTCTTTCATGGTCAAGTATGGTAAGCATGGAAGGGACCTACACTATAACGTGGAATTGGAACCACGGTCAGCCTCTAACGGTCGAGCGATCACGCATCCAAGTACTGACCGCGCCCAGGGTTGCTTAATAACAGTCAACCGACTGCACCACTGAGCTACCTAGGCTGACAATATGTGACGATATGATAACTAAATTTTTTCATACTTACGTGAACGATGATGGAAGTGATTGTCACTAAATACCATGGTGGTACTGCTGAAATCTTGTTTCTTTAAAAATATTTCCTCATTAAAAAAACGTAGATAGATAGATAGATAGAAAATGCTTTTTTGCTCCAATAATAACAGTAATAGTACATTAGGAAATTTACATATGGTGCAAAGGCGGGCTTATCCCTTACAGAGATTTCTTACAGTCAACCTTTGGATGTATAGTGGAATTTAAGTAGGTAGTAGCAAAAAGTTGAGCGTGAGAATTGTAGATAAAATATTAATAAGAATAATACATGTAAGTAATAATAATTATTATTAATACTACATGCTAGTTAAATAAATACTTGCGTTAATACATACATTTTACTAAATATATAGAATATACCATACAAATAAATAAACGTACATACCTACTTGTCCATTCAGATATGAAACAAAAGGTTTTTTTTTTAGATTTTCACTTCGCATTGACGGAGATAATACAGTTTTAGATGTTTTTTTTAATAATAATAAAACTTTATTTCAGGTAATACATTTTACCTATAGTTAATTTTAGGAATTAAATTATAATTAAATATGATTAAAATTGTAATTAAATTAAAATTAAACATAGTTGAAACTAAATAAGGGAAGCGATTTACAATGTCGGATAAAGCGTAGTAGTGAATTCCACAGTCGAGCTGCGTGAACAGAAAATGACTTCGTATAAAAACCAGTTTTATGAGAGGAGATAGTTAGAAACGTAGGTATTTATGTTATTATAACAATTTAAAAATTCAAAGAAAATTTTCGGAAACATCAGCAAAAATATACGGAGAGCATTGTCTCTCGGGCTACAAAGCACGCTTGAGTGTGCTCAGTGGAATTAGATTGTCGAGTGTCGGCCATTCTGAATTTCTCATTGGACTTGTCAATGACAGATGAAATTTGTTCCCAAGTTTAATTGAAAGGATCTAGATTGTTTGTGGAACAAATGGTAAGCCGACGAATGAACATTTTATAAAGGAGCATAATGGCCGTTTGATAGTTTTCGAATTTAATAACTTTTCAGTTTGAGAGATGCTAAGGAGATATTCCGTTCATTAGTAAAATTTCTAATAAACTTTTCTGAATAAGAACTCAATGGATTTAATGGGAAATAGAAATTGTTTAAGTTAATGAAATATTGTATTGTTCGTGAAAACCTAGAAAATTGAGCTTAAATTTTAAAATATAAAATACAAATTGACAGTTAAAAGATTTAATACGCCGTTGAAGCTTGAATGATGCTAACCATATTTCGTTTATTGGACTATTAGGATATTAATTAAAACGTTATGTTTATTAGCAACAGACTTCGTTTACTTTGTCACAAAATCACTGGTATTGGAGGGGATTTCTGCCTTGGTGACCCAGCAGAACTCGGTAGCTGGAATTTTCTTAAAAGAGAATCTTGTATCTGGCTAAAAATCCTTTAATTCTGAATGGACAAGTATGTATGTATATGTTTCGGTATTATGTATTATATTAATTGTAATTCATATGTATTTCATGTAATTTATAAATAGTAATTTATATGTTTAATTAACTATTTCTTCTGTACCGTGTAGGGCCGGTACTTTAAAAGAATAGCCCCAATGCATCTCTCCTTGTGTATGTCGTAAAAGGCGACTAAAGGATATGACTCCCTTCTTATATTACTAGGTGGTAGGGTTTAACCCGCCCGGATTGGTACCACCGCACTGAATGACAGGTGGGTCAAAACGGCTATGTAAATAGTTTGTGCTTTCCGTCCAGTTCAGTGTAGCCGGCACGACCGAAGGGAAGGCTGACGTGGCACCAAGTTCACCCAGTGTTATGGTCTGACATCACGGATGTTGTAGGTGATGCACCCATGGAGTTGTTCCCCAACTCCATGGATGTACCCAAAGACAGCCCCTTTTAATCTCTTTGGATGTACCCAACCGTGTCAGTTACCATAAAAAAAAGAGTTATATTGCTATTTCTGTGGATAATTTGTTTCTCATAATTAATTTTTTCAGATCTGTACCGCAGGTGCCAATAAATTAATTTGAGAAAGTTATCTTCGGAAATAACAATATACCTCTATACATATTATGCATACTCATCATATTGTACATACATGATGTAATCAAACATGGAAGCACAGATTACCAACATGACAGGTAATAAAATTGACAACTTTAAAAAGAAATCTGTGGCATTCACTGAATGTTTAATTTCCTGGAAATAATAAGTTTTACAGCCAGCAGATGTCGCTGTATATCCCTTTCAAGTCTGTTCCGAGATTTTGTACTGGAACAAATTCAGTATTTTTTTATGGAAACTGACACGGTTGGCTACATCACCTACAACATCCGTGATGTCAGCCCATAACACCGGTTGAACTAGGTGCCATGTCAGTGCTTCCCTTCATTTCATGTCGGCTACACTGAACTGGACGGAAAACACGAACTATTTACATAGCAGTTTCGACCTACGTTTCGCTCAGTGCAGTGGTACCAACCCGGCCGGGATAAACCCTACCACCTAGTAAGGTAAGAAGGGAAGGGACCTACAGTGTATCGTGGAATCCGAACCACGGTCAGCCTCCAACGGTCGAGCGGTCACTCCTCCAAGTACTGACCGCGCTCAGCACTGCACTGCTTAACAACAGTCGACCGACTGCACCAATGAGCTACCGAGGCTGACATGACAGTATTTAATTGAAAAACAAAATTAAATTTTAAACAAAACATTATATTATTAATGTAGAGTTATGTTATGTTCTAAAAAGTGTGAAATAAAAACTATTATTAGAAACAAAAAACCCGACTACGAAAAACAAAAAAGGAAAAAATAAGATAATTTTGTAATATATTGGGGCAAAGTGCAGTTTAGAATACGTACTAGCAAAACTTAGGAAGTCGAATACTTATATGATTCTGAAAATATAGCATTAGGTATCGATCATAATTAATTATGTACTTGAACATAGTCAATCTGCTTTGATAATATGAACGAAAGGTCCTTCGAACACAATTAATAATACAGCCGGAGTCGGAGTCAGCTAGATTTTCAAGAAGTTTTGCTGACTCCGACTCCGGCTGTATTATTAATTGTGTTCGAAGGACCTTTCGTTCATATTATCAAAGCAGATTGACTATGTTCAAGTACATAATTAATTATGATCGATACCTAATGCTATATTTTCAGAATCATATAAGTATTCGACTTCCTAATTTTTGCTAGTATGTATTCTAAACTGCACTTTGCCCCAATATATTACAAAATTATCTTATTTTTTCCTTTTTTGTTTTTCGTAGTCGGGTTTTTTGTTTTTAATAATAGTTTTTTGTGTTTACTGTTGATAAACACCATGAAAATAGAACGAGATATGGGTATGTGGGAATTTATATTTTTTTTTATAGCTGTCAGCTTTGTTCCTCTCGTAACTAGATGACATACCAAAACTTTCTTTTGGTCTGATATATACATACATACATAGCGTCAAGCCTGTTTCCCGGCGGGGTAGGCAGAGACAACGGATCTCCACGTGCCACTATCCTGACACACCTCTGCCGCCTCTTCTACTGGTATACTCCTTCTGTTTTGGTCTGATAACTGACAGTATTATATAACAATCATTGACTTACAGGTGATCACGAGAAATTACTACAAATAAATTTGTGTTTGAATCTGGAGCTCAATTTCTGAAACATTTGGGAAGTTGTACTTTTTTTTCAAAATGTTAAAATAAATGTTCCCCTTGCATTTTTTCGAGTTTACCGATACAAAAGTATGTATGAGAATCGCACTCTTTTTAGAGTTCGAAAATATTTGTCAGCCTCGACAGCTCAGTGGTGCGGTCGGTCGGCTGTTATTAAGCAACCCTGGGCGCGGTCAGTACTTGGATGGGTGACAGCTCGACCGTTGGAGGCTGACCGTGGTTCGGATTCCACGTTAAACTGTAGGTCCCTTCCCTTCTTACCTTACTAGGTTGTAGGGTTTATCCCGGCCGGGTTGGCAAAACCGCACTGAACGAAACGTCTCGGTCGAAATGGCTATGTAAATAGTTTGTGTTTTCCGTAGCTGACATGAAATTAAGGGAGGCACTGATGGACAGACATCACGGATGTTGTAGGCGATGATGTAGCCAACCGTGTCAGTTTCCACAAAAAAAGAAAGAAATAATAACGCTACTACAGATCAAATGTTGTACTACAATAGTTGCATACATACATCCATATCACATGCTATATTCCGGCAATCGGGGTGAGCAGAGTAATCGGTGTTGATGCAACTACTCTTGTAAATTACAGCGCAACACCGACCACCACGTTTAGCAAAGTATTCAGACAAGATAACTACATCAAGCAGCAAGTATGGCATGCATACCCACCTGCTGCATGACTCGGTGGAAGGACCATGCCAAGGTTAGAGGTCGCTCTCCCGTCGCCCTTTAGCACGGCATCGTGTCCTTATCCTTTAGTCGCCTTTTACGATATGCACGGGGAGAGATGCAATTGGAATATTCTTTTAAGTACCGGCCCAACGCAGTATATTTTAGCCTGATCTGAAAATACCGATTGAATCTGCTCGTGGTGATAAATACCTAAGATATTTACACATACAGGATGTTCCAGATCGACCGCATAATGTTACAACCACACCATCAAATTACTTATTAAAATCTTACAAAGGCTCTTATTACACCTGATACACTTTTTAGTCAGAACTCTCAGTAAAATGGTTAATCTTGCTCTCAATCTGTATTTTCGGTAAACTGTAAGTGATGTTGTGATGTTGATAGTCACTCAAATATTTCTAATAATATTTATGAAAAGAAAACAATACCAGCTTGCGCCGCTAGACTCAATCCAGCGTCGTACCGTGCGACTTAGAACCCTGTGGTGTCCCGCGACTTAGAACCACTGCAACTTCGTAGGGACGTGTCGTCGGCTCCCTAAGTGTGTTCTATCGTCTATTCCATGGAGAGTGTTTGGAGGAGCTGTTTAACGCGATTCCGCCGTCCCCTTTCCACCTCCGCACTACGCGTACTGGGCAGTGGATGCACCCCTATTCAATCGACCTACCACCGGGAAAATGTGGAACGCACTCCCTGCCTATCTATTTCCTCCCAAGTACAGCCTGGGGTTTTTCAAAAGGGGCGTGAAAAGGCTCCTGTCAGGCCGACATGGCACTCGTAATCCCCGTGCATCACAGAATGTTCATGGGCATCGTTAGACACCTCCTTGTATGTGAAAAGATGCCACATGTCGCGCTATCAATAAAAAAAAAATACCTGAACTCTTGTCACTTCCTTGATAAGTTGATCTCCTTCTAGGTTTTCACCTCCATGACCAGCGTTACGAGGTGGTGATAACACTTTTACGCATTTCGCTTACAAAGCACATCTTTACGCCTGGAGTTGCTAGTTTTGGTCTGCCAATACATGATTTTGTGTGTCAGGACTTCTTGAACGCCATGTGGTTCAATAGAGAGAGCTGGGTTTGAAATACGCGTTCAAGGGATAGAGATGCGAACTGGCTAAACTATAACAAGAAGTCTTCTATCTTCGGAAGACCGAAACATGATTTCCGAGGCCTGGCATTAATTTAACTTCACAAAGGGCAGGAATCCAATTCGTTTTATATTATTTCTCTCTAGTCGAATGTTTAATCAAATTTGTTTCCTACATTAAATATTGGAAGTTCAATTAAATTGTAATCGATTTGTGCGATCAGCCAATATCACCCCGAGTAGGTGCTTTACATAGCATTCGGATTGCTGGTTATACTGGAATAGAGGAGAACACATTGGGGCTTCTGTGCGGCCTAATGTTTGGGCTAATGTGGTCTTGTTAATGTTTTCAAGTCAGGTTTCTAGCGTCTTATTTTAGACTAAGGTTTATTTATAGAATCTTCACTGAAATAACGCAGGATCTCCAATCCCATCCTCATTACCTTACATCCCACTCTTCTTCAACCTAGCAGATCTTTGGGCTAATACGGTATTGTTAATATTTTCAAGTCAGTTTTCTAGCGTCTTATTTTAGGGTAAGGTTTGTTTATAGAATCTTCACTGAAATAACGCAGGATCTCCAATCCCACCCTCATCACCTCACATCCCACTCTTCTTTAAACTAGTAGATCTAGGCTAATACGGTCTTGTTAATGTTTTCAAGTCAGTTTCCTAGTGTCTTATTTTATGGTCAGATTTGTTCATAGAATCTTCACTGAAATAACGCAGGACCTCCAATTCCAACCTCATCACCTCATACCTCACTCTTCTTCAACCTAGCAGCTCTAATCAGATTTGTCCCGCCCAGGTGTTCAATATATTTTTTACTCAAGGGACGATTTCACTTTTCATCGCCCGAATGCTTACAGGCCTTCGTCGTTACAGTCCCTTCTACCCAAAGGAAGGATCCTTTCTACCCCCAGCGCAACGCGCAAGCGGCTTAGCTTTAAGTCTCCCGATGGAGCCTTACCCTTTGCTGAGGGCAGTAGAGGTGTTGAAATGACGGTAGTTGACATTTATTATTTTTTTACATCCATTCATCCAAAGCAAAAGGATACTTCCGTCAGTTATAGTGTTCTAGAATGCTATCCTATATTTTTAGATTGTGTAGGTATGTATAGCTGATCCATAATTTCGGATTTTAGGCTAATCTGGCGTACCAATCGATTTTGTAACTAGATCCTCTACAGAAACAAACGGTAAACTCTGGAACCCCGCATATGACCGAATGTCCATAGGCGTCGTTTTTTTTATTTATTTTTTTATGGAAACTGACACGGTTGGCTACATCGCCTACAACGTCCGTGATGTCAGCCCATAACACCGGGTGAACTAGGTGCCATGTCAGTGCTTCCCCCTTTGATCGTGCCGGCTACACTGAGCTGGTCGTCGTAAGACACCTTATGGGTGGCTCGGCGCCATCTTCAATAAAAATTAAAATAAACTAGGTACAAAAGTGTGGAGCGGTCTGTGTGTCAATAAGTTTCTATGGCGGTAGAATGCAAGCATCTTCTCATATTGCGGGTTGAAAGGCCTCTCCTGGAGACATTAGTTCGTCTATAAGCTGTACTGATATCAATTCAGATTCAATGATTTCATCAAGGGTGAAATTTACTTTGCTAAAGTCTCCCCTAGCTTTACGTAACATGACATATACATAACAACAACTATAAATAGGGCACTCTACTCAACGAGAGCTTTCAAACGCGCTACCCAACCAACCGAATGACTTTCAAGTCGACTTGTGCCCAGATAAAAGTCAACTGGTGGTCGTCTTTGACAAATGTTGTACGTGTGGGTCTCCCCAACTCTTTAGAAAGTTAGACAACTTCATAGAAGCACTCAGTGGGCACTTAGTTTACCCTCTCGGCTGTGTGGCGAAGCAAAGCTATCACAAGACTAAGTTGTCATGTCATATGTTAAGTTTAAACTACTCTAATTCCCCTGAGACGCGTCCTTGCTTTTGCCGCTGAAGAGCAGAGGTCAAGCTGTGAACGCTTCGATCTATTTTGCTACTGTAGGGCGCTCGTATCGATTATCCCAGGCTTGCCACGGACCTTTGCCCTTACTGAACCCAATATTTTTTAAGAAAGCAATTTTTCAAAATGATTACTAAAGTTATTGTTTCAGTTCTTTGATCAGTAACCAGTAATCCATTCATTAACTGTTTTATGTATTTATATACCTTACTCTCACAATATTATAACCACCTTCGTATGATTATTAATTATACTTATTATATATTTTACATGACCTAACTTCATATCTTTATCTTAAAGACAATTAATGTCTCCTAATTTATGTATATTTATTATTACGTATAAATATATTTATATATTTCACGTTTTCATAAATCCTTATATTTTTAAATAAAAAAAATTGTCACATCTTATCTTTGCTACTACCTACATTCCTTTATTTACACATTTAATACACCTAAAGGTTGGCGATAAGAAATCTATTCAAGGGATAAGTCCTTGCACCTCATGTACCTATATTCATTGTGTTATTATTGTGAAATATTTGTGGAGCAATAAGGGATTTTCTATCTATCTTTCTCTTTACATAGAGATGTTTTTGGCTCTGCCGATTGCATCATTGGTCTCAATGAACAGCGATACATGTTGTTAAAAAAAACGTAAGTGGTTCTGCACTTGCAGAAATCCATATTATGTCCCGAGCTGAAAACAATATCTGAAAGGAAAGGCCTAAGACAACTCACGTCATACTCATGAAAACAATGATCTTACCACCACTTCTTCCCCATCACGATAATATGTATCTAGTAGAAATTCATTTAGTAAGTCGTGAGAGTCGTGTCGCTATCTATTTTAGTTGGGATCACGTATTGTCTGAGTAGAAAATGGAACTGGTTTGATTTATCACTTTCCGTCGATGTGAGTACATAACTTTTGATTGGTGGGTCATTACCTACTCTTTTTTTTCTGTCTATTAGGGTTCTGTATCAACACCGAAGCCTATTACTAGTACTACGCCGTCTGTCTGTCTATCCATCCGTCCGTCCGAGGGCTGTGGCCTGAGGGTCCGGATCGTTTCCCACCCTATAATATGGTTAGGGAGGCGATGGCTGGCCCGAATGTGGTGCTCCTGAACGGGCGCTGTTTGTGGAGACTGGCCTGCTTCATGTGACAGTGCGGTGGGTATATAACTTCATACAATTTCATATTATGTTTTCACTTCATCATGAATTGCTGCATCTGTCATAAATCAGCACATGCGTGTCTAAGCAGTGGCAAACATTTTTGTAAAGTTGACGAAGTGTACATTGAAAAAATTTCCAATGAAGTTTCTTGTCAGTTCTTCTTCCCTGTGATAATCGAACTGGCGGAATGTTACTATGTAAATATGACAAATCTGAACGCACTGAAATAATAGTTTATTGAACAATTATTTCATAGCATGGGTAGGTATTTGATATCGAAAAAAAAAATTGGTATGGGGAACGTGATCAGTATCTGATACACATACTCCTGTTAGCGTATCGTTACCTACTAATGAAAGACCTTTTATTATATGTGTCGACTTAATACCTACACTTTTTAACTGATCTTCATGATAGCTAATTTCCGTTTTAAATTTTGTAAGAAGTCACGCTAGGCCAGTTTAGGTTAGGACACAAAAATATATTTCAATAGATTTCCTGTAGGACGGTTTCTTAATAGGATTAGTAATGAACGTTTCGGGATCTTCAAAGACGAGAGTTACCCCAACCCGTGACCTCTCGATTGGATGCCCGTTCGAGCCTACCTATAATCTTATCTCCGAAGCCTTCGAAACGCACAACAGGCCGCCCCAGAGAACAATGCCCCGCTATGAGACGCGACCGCGGATTCATTCGGATATACCTAATTGAATTTCTGTAATGGAGTTCTTTGTCCGTCTTCAGATCGGACCCACGTCAGCAAGATCTGAAGGGCTATCGCGTAGCATTACTGTGTGCGATTGGACAAACAATGTTAAGCAGCGGCGGCGGGTCGGTACGGTCTTGAACTCACGGTCCGAGGTTCGCATCCGGCCGACATGGTCAGTACTTGGATGGGTTACCGCTCGACTGGTGGAGGCTGACCGGACCGTGGTTTCGGATTCCACGTAAAACTGTAGGTTCCTTCCCTTCTTATCTTACTAGGTGGTAGGGTTTAATCCCGGCCGGGTTGGTACCACCGCACTGAGTGTCATAAAAAAAATCATAATAATAAAGTATCTGGATCTGCAGCATGAGGTTACTAAAATGTGGCCCGTCGACTCGACGATCGCTGTGCCCATAGTCGTTTCGGCGCATGGGCTGATAGCAAAGAGCCTCGACGACCACCTTGAGAGGCTTTCGCTGAGTGGTTGGATCCAGAAGGCAGCCCTGCTGGACACTGCACGCATCGTCCGGAGGTTTCTTTCTTTGGGGCCCGACCATCGGTAGCTTGGGTTGGCCCCGCCGCCTGTGGTGGTGGAAACTAAATTCTTTTAAGGTTAATTTTGTATGTTTTTAATGTTAGGTTTTTAATATGTACAAAATTAGTTTTAAGCAAATGTGTAAATAAATGGATAAAATAATAATAAATATTTATAAGTTGGATGTGTACCTGAGCATAATTTTTTTTTTTTATAAATTTTTTTCAACTTCAATAAAAGATACATTATCATACAGAACTTTAATAGCACGCAGTCGCAATAATTCAGGTTTTTCAGTTTCGCTCTCCGATTCTACGCAATAGCTTTGCCGAGGCGTACGGGTATACAATACAGCCTACCACCGTTGAGATGAGATAGCGAGCCTGCTGTTTGACTTTGGGATCGAGTGTTGTGCGATCGCTCGGCGATATTGCGAAATTGCGCGAGAGGAAGATCCAAGTGGTGGGGCAGCTGGAGTGACAAGTGGAATGGAACACTTATTTGTTCGGCAATCGTAGGCGTTTGATATTTGTACTACCTTTGCTTTGGTAGCGTTTTTACTTATTCGCGCTCACTAGCTTTGACCGGCGGTCTCGCGTCGCGTAAATTTATGCTCACAGCTCAGGCCGCCGATGACATAGCGTTATGATTTATAGTCTTAAACCATCTTGAGTAGTGACAGAATGTAACAGTTGAAACTTTATGTAAATCGATAGAGTGGTTCTCGAGTTATAAGGATATTCATAAATATTGACGTACGTACACGGCCGTAGAAACTTCGCTTTATTTGTTAGGATAGCCATTTTGTCAGCCTTGTATCGGCGCTCGATGTCGGCGCTAAGCACACTAACCTAATCTAACCATTTTTTCAGTTTCTATGGCCCGATTTATTGGCATTCGATCTCGATGATAAGCACATCCGGGCGCAGTTAGACTTTGGCTGGTTGACCGCTCGACCAAAGCAAGAGAGAACGAGACAGAAAAGAAGTTCCATAAAATCACAAGATTCCACGAAAAAAAATGTTTTGAGGGTAGGGGTCGCTTCGCATTCCTGCAGCTGTTCTTTAAACGTGAAATTACGGTGGCACGTCTAGAATGCATGTATGAATTGGTAAACAATGTAAAAAAATATCAAAAAATTTTGTTGTTAGGGTTGGTATATTTTGCTGATATATTATGTGTTTTGTATGTCCGTTATTTAGAAACTGAGGATTGACCATTTACCCCATATTTCGTGTAGGTGACGTCATATTTTAGCTTACAGGCATCCCACCTTGTACCATATGAGTAAAACGTGATTCCACTTCAAAACCTGTTCCTTAATCCGCACAGTTCCACTCCCTATCGCTAAGTAAGGGCCCTAGGGTGTGGCCTAAGCACATAAGTATTATTCTGGCGTCCGACAGGGCAAGCTTAGTAAATCGATGTACCCCTCGATACCGACTAAGTTTCGTAAAGTTTCGCCAATCTTGTCCGAAGTTTTGCGAGAAATATTCTAGCTATCCAAACATTTAGTAAAAGGTGGATAAATATGTAGATAGAAAATACTTTATTGCTCCAAAATCGTTTTACAAATTTTTTTGTACCGTGTGGGGCCGGTACTTTAAAAGAATAGCCCCACTGCATCTCTCCCCGTGTATGTCGTAAAAGGCGACTAAGGGAAATGACTCCCTTCTTATATTACTAGGTGGTAGGGTTTAACGCACCCGGGTTGGTTTATTGTTTATTCTTTATTGTTTATTGTTTATATAGCATCTATTGGCAGTACACTGCGCTCAGATTTGTCATATTTACATTGTAACATTCCGCCAGTTCGATTATCACAGCGAAGAAGAACTGACAAGAAACTTCACTGGAAACTTTCTCAATGTACACTTAGTCTATACAAAAATGTTTGCCACTGCCTAGACACGCATGTGCTGATTTGTGACATGCAGCAATTCATGACAAAGTGAAAACATTTTTACTATGAAATTGTATGGACTACTGGTTTCTGTCACAAACCACCACATGTCGTTATCGCATAACTAATTAATTACATTCATATCGCATCATTAATTATATTTATTTATCATGTGATTCTGACAACTTCCACCGCACTGAATGAAAGGTCGGTCGAAACGGCTATATAAATAGTTTGTGTTTTCCGTCCAGTTCAGTGTAGCCGGCACGACCGAAGGGAAGCACTGACGTGGCACCAAGTTCACCCGGCGTTATGGGCTGACATCACGGACGTTGTAGGTGATGTAGCCAACCGTGTCAGTTACCATAAAAAAAAAAACAGGAATAAGCACATTAGAACATTCACATGCGGTGCAAAGGCGGACTTATCCCTTACAGAGATTTCTTCCAGTCAACTTTTCGATGTTTGAGTGTAGATTAATAAAGTGAAATGTAGTAGAAACGTAGGTATAGTTGCAAAAAAAGAAGAGTTTAGTTATGTAATGAAACGAAAATTAAATTAAGTGAAAATATACTTTATTGTACAATTAAAAGTTTCAAACGGCTGAGTTAAAGCCTAAAAGGATTCTACACCAGCCATGCCTGGAATTTTGCATAAAGTAGATGGGTCGTTCGAAATTAACTTTTTCAACTTAATTAAAGGAAGGTGTGGATCTAAGCTTACGATGGCTTCACCGAACATATCCGGGCCCATCGGCAGTAGAGGAGGGTATCAATCGAGGCCGGGACTAGCGAGTGGCCACTCTAAATTTCCCGCGCATGCTTCACGTTTCGGCTCGCATCAAGCCCTCGTCAGCTAGTCTGCGTTGACTAGGACGCGGGGAAACCACCAGTCCCGCTCTCGACCTCCCTCTCTCTACCTATCCATATTCTGTAGGATGCTTCCAGTGACGTTTTCGAAGCTCTCTCCATATATGAGCTTAGCGTCGATCTTGGGAGCCCTAGATTCTTGAAGAGACTGTAGAGCGACTTCGCTGGTAGTCCTCTTGCTCCGACTTCCACAGCGAAGAGCTCAGTCTTGAATCCGTTTCTCACAATCCGGTCTACTAAGTTGCAGTACTTGTTAAGCTTGATGTTGTGGTCCTTCGGTATGTTACTTTCCCATGGAACTGTAAGTTCAACAAGTACTACATGCTTTGTCGCTTTTGAGAATATGAGTATATCCGGCCTTAATGCTGTGGTACAGATTTCCGAAGGCATTTGGTAATGCTTCTCATGTGTGTCCATCAACAATTCCCAATCCTTTGCTGCTCCCAAAATTGAAGAAGGTTTAGTCCTATCTTTGGGCAGCTTATTGGCTCCAGGTTTCACAAAGTTGACCTTCTGGAAGCCGCTACTGGTTTGCCCTTTCCTGGTCCGTGCAATTGACAGGTTGATGGCCTCTCTGATGATTTGGAGGACTTTATCATGACGGTAGGTATATATACTGATATATCGTCGCTTGTGAGGCCAATTTGCCAATCTGCCAGATTGGCTAATTGGACATATAGGTACGAATATACGGAGAATGGGTGAATACACGTTGTGGCCAATTTTTGTGACTCTATCTCAATTAGGTTCGAAGATATTGAAGTTTAAAATTAAATTAAGCTAGCTTTAACAGTATTAAAAAAAATTGTTTTTTGCTTCTCCTGTAAAGTTACGATTTTGCAGATTGGCAAATTGGCCTCACAAGCGACGATATATACTGATGCTCAATTAAATAGATTTTGATTTGATTTGTGTGGTCGGAAGAGCTGTAACGCGACGCCGCCGTTCAATTTCCCCCTAGTGTTATTTAATTACCAAATTGAATATCAAATAACATGTTATCGAGTTCTAATCTGCTTGCGGTGTGATTATGCTACGGAATAATGTATATTTCAATGCGGTTATAACCGTGAAATTTCTACGCAGGTGACTGTCGATTAATGTGATTTGGAGATTGTTTGTGGTTGATTGTTGAGTCTAATTATGGTTCCTTATTCAAACTGAATCCTTTTACTTAGCCTACGCCGCCGTCTGTCTGGCTGTGTCCTAGTAGGTACTGTATCTTTTGAACCGTAACAGAAATTTTCACTGAATATATTGCGTTATAATGGCGGATATGTCAACAAATAATAAGCAAGCAAAAAATAAAAAATAATGGGGTCTCCATACAAGAAACGTGCTACGAATCGATTAGTACATATTCACGCTACTAAACACTAGATGGCGCTACGTTGACAGATACGTTGGTTGCATTTATCTCGGGACATAATTGAATCGGAGGCTGACAAAATTTTTTTGTCAGCCTCGATAGCTCAGTGGTGCAGACAGTCAACTGTCGCTATTGAATGTTAAGCAACGCTGGGTGCGGTCAGTACTTGGATGGGTGACCGCTGACCGTTGGAGACTGACCGAGGTTCGGATTCCTCGTAAAACTGTAGGTCCCTTCCCTCCTAATCTTACTTGGTGGTAGGGTTTAACCCGCCCGGGTTGGTACCACCGCACTGAATGAAACGTCGGTCTAAGCGGCTATGTAAATAGTTTGTGTTTTCCGACCAGTTCAGTGTAGCCGGCACGATCAAAGGGGGAAGCACTGACATGGCACCTAGTTCACCCGGTGTTATGGGCTGACATCACGGACGTTGTAGGTGATGTAGCCAATCGTGTCAGTTTCCATAAAAAAAAAAAAAAAATTATCTTAGCATGGATATCCTCCGTTAGTCTAGCGGTTCATGTATGGAGTTTTGATCCGATGCTCGGAGGTTCGAATTACTTTTTTCTTTTTCTTTTAAAGTAGCCCGCTTACGCGGTGGTACGGAGCCCTCGGTGCGCGAGTCCGACTCGCACTTGGCCGGTTTTGGTTTCTTTTAATTTTTTTTTTATGTAATCCGGTATGGGTGGCTGAGTCAGAGGGGCCAAAGCACATGCTCTGACTAGCCAATATCACCTCCGAGAAGGTAGGTGCCATACCGGAGACTTCCCTGGATTGCTGTCTATACTGGACTAGAGGAGAACACAGCCGAGGCTGCTATGCGGCCATCTTACATCCAGTACGGTGGTACCAACCCAGTCGGCTACAATTTGAGCCTACCACCTAGTAAGGGGCAAGGGAAGGGACCTACAGTTTTACACTGGTTCCGAACGGTGAAGCAGCGGGTGTAGGTATGCACGTAAATTTTTTTCGTCAAAAAAAGTCATTGGTACACGCCGACGGATTCGATCCTCGGACCTCCCGCACGAGAAGCCGATGCCCAAACCACTCGGCCACCCGCCGCTCAAAACCGCTTAAACCGCTCGGTTTATTGTTGAGTCTAATTTTTACATACACGGTCGAATCTAAATATAAAGAAGCTTTAGCGACTCAATCTAAGTGGTAAACTCCTGGCAATTTTTTGTAGGAAAACCTACCCTTTAAAAATACACCTGAAAAGATTCTAAAAATATTTTTGATGTCCTTAAAGTAAGGCTTTTCCACTTTATGCCACTTGCTAAATTAAAACTAATATTATATTTTCACTTTACGGCCCAAATTACTGACACAATTTTTTTTCGCGTATGTTCAACCACAACTATGTGCGTTACAAAGCAATATATTTTCATACAAGGTTAAATTTTTAGTACTGCATAACTGTTTAGAAGGCTTTGCGAAACGAACAGACGACGGTCGGACAACGAAGTCTCACTATAAATAAGAGTTCATTTTATACCATTGTGGTACGGAACCCTCGAAATTAATCTAGAAATGTTCAACTCGATTAACGATCATTACTTGATTTAATCAAAACTCACACTATTGGAACAGAACTTGAACAGAACACTCAATACTATCTCGAAGACTAACAGTTAGGTATTTGGCACGCTCTGAGCAAGAGATGTCTCTCCCGGGACGCTGGGGTAAGTCGGAGCAACTTTCTGTATTGATCCTATTATACCCATCACTTAACTACAAAGACGACAGAACTTTCTATAACATGGAGTCGAGTTACCATTCTCGAATTACCACTGAACATGTATACAGTAATAGGGATCCGTTAGTAAAACTATTAGACCTTAATTGAGGAGGATAAGAACAAGAGACAAATACAGTTAAGACAGTTTGCGTTTTTAGGGTTGAATAGAATAGAATAGAATAGGATAGGATAGGAAAGGATAGGATAGGATAGAATAGGATAGGATAGACTAGAATAGAATAGAATAGAACAGAACAGAACAGAACAGAACAGAATAGAATATAATACACTTATTTGCTTTCGAATACAAAATTGTACAACAAACGGACTTATTCCTAAGGCATTCTCTGCCAGTCAATCTGACTAAAATATGTAAGGGTAGCAAACAGAGAAGAATAATGACACAAACGTAATACAATATAATATAATAAAATAAGGTAAACAATCCGCCGGGCATAATATATACATATTATGTAGCTACAATACTAGAACATATTACATACATAGGATATATTATCATACTAAATAAGAATACATAGAAGCATACTTATATGTATAATGTACTTACAATAGATACTCAATGATTACATAAACTACTTCCTGTAAATAAAAAAAATAAATCTCCTTTATTCCTTGGAGAGATACAATTATCTCACTGACGCTTTTTGAAAGTGGCAAGAGTTGGAGATGTTCTGGTGGCTGGTGGGAGATTGTGGCGTTGTTGAGGGCTCCGTAACAAAATGGTAAAACAGGAACCCTCATAGTATCACTTCGTTATCCGTCTGTCCGTTGTAATGAAGAACGGTGTAATGAAGTGACATCACGGGGGGAATATCACATTTAATAAAAATCAGTCAAGTGCCGGTTATACTCATGCACGGAGGGTTCCGTAGATCCGCTATATTATACCTGTAAAAAAACATATCCGGTACCTGTGGCGCCATCTATGATTTAGTAGCGTGAATATGTACTCATAGATTCTTAGGACGTTTCTTGTATGAGGTCCCCCTTAATTATTTACTTTTTGCTTTTTTAATTATTCGTTGGTATATCCGCCATAATAACACATAGTCAACCGGCTACATATTACGGTTCAAAAGATAAAGCAGTAGGACAGACAGACAGACAGACAGACAGACAGACGGTGTAGGCTTCCGTAAGGATACGCAACCCTAAAAACCCTTTGATTCAATGTATTCTTTACTTCTCCAGAACTTTTATCTCAGAATGAAGGTGCAAATTAGGATTCAAGTACAGCGCGTACAGTGGTCCAATAACCATATATTAGACTGCCACCTTCGATTTTATCCCAACTGGGTCCCCTAACGGTGGTGCCAACCTCAACCGTTAACAGCGGCCTACCGGGTGCGAATATCCTCGTTTTGTCGAGTTGGCTACACGGTCCTCAACATATCCAGACGATGCTAAAACATTTATATGAAGGTCTGGCTTACGATTGGCTTCAGACTGTCCTTTAAGTCTGTCGATTGATATCGTCCCCTAGGATGGGATGTACCCTGAGCGCGTGTTTCCCATCCTGTGAAACAACCGAGCCCCCCGGTTGCTTCGACCTGGGCGTTCTGGGAGAACTCCTGGGCTAGAGCGACATGTTTCAAGTTTGTCTCCAAATAGAGTAGGCAGAGACAACGGATCTTCAAGTACCACGATTCTGATACATCTGCAAAGCCTCTCACCCGCGCTCATAACGTTTCATACAAATGTGCCTGTTCCCGGTACCGTGCACTTGACCTTTTTAGATCCCAACCCCGGTTTACGTACGTGCATCTAGATAGGGTGACTATTTACGATAAAACTACAAAACCGGGAGGCCGGGCGGCAGGTGGCCGAGTTGTCTGGGCGTAGGCTTCTCTTGCGAGAGGTTCGAGGTTCGAATCCGGTCGGCGGCGTGCAGCAATGAGCTTTTTCTGACGGAAAACTTACGTGCATACCTACACCAGCGGCTCCACCGTTTGGAACTGGTGTAAAACTGTAGATCCCTTCCCTTGCCCCTTACTAGGTGGTAGGCTTAAATTGTAGCTGACTGGGCTGATACCAACCTACTGGATGTAAGATGGCCGCATGGCAGCATCGGCTGTGTTCTCCTCTCAAATCTCCGGTATGGCACGTACCTTCTCGGACGTGATTTTAATCTCTGATTTGTATTGAATGGTCAAAGCATGTTACATTAAAAAAAAGAACCATGCAAAACTAGACTTGTGAAATTTATATTGCGAAATGAAAAAAATAATAAAAAATCCAAACACTACTTTCCTAATGTAAATGCAACCTAAGTCTGGAGGCCTCAATGTTTATAACGAAAATGTCTATAGGATGGTCCACGAAGGGTCGGCGATAGTGAGTCGTTTTCAATAGATACCTACCTCGTAAAAGTAATAGCGATGGAAGCCTAAACAAACATATCGCTGTCGTTGTTGAGCTGAAGGTGAGTCCTATCCACTTTGATACAATAATTTCCTCATACGTTTACTATGTAACCCTTGATATATAAGTAGATGAGTACTTATTACTACGTTCTACGTTCTACGCTCTTTTCAGTTTCCCGATTTTTCGTTTTACCTCCAGTCTAGCAAATAGTTGCTAAAATTTGTGTTGCTTTCAAAATCTATCTTTTGACAATTGGCAAATCAAAGATATTGATTTACCTATGTGCGTCGTGAGGCATTCAGCCTTATTATACTGGATCTATATGTCAGTCAGTGAGAATTTTGGGTCCTTTGTTAAACATTACGTCTCAAAATTTTCACCAATCAGGAAGAATTGAAGAAAAATACAGCAGTGTCTGGACCACAGCTTTCCCCCAACATACTTGATGTCCACCTGAGTGAGTCACTGGTCTTCCCGCACTCCGTTTTCGTTTCCACAGGAGCTGTCAGTATAGGACGCAGCCAATCCAACAGTCGTCATGTCGTCGGATGACGTGTCAAGTCTACTGCCACTTGAGCATAGCGCTTTGAACACCATGTCATTGGACACCTTGACTGATTTCTTTATTTTTTATTCTTTATTCCGAGGCGACGATGGGACATGTTGGGTAACAATAGATTAGAGAGCGAAAGCAAATTTGACTGGCTTTCTAATACCGCCGTCTCATTCTAATACACATTTCTAAGTGAGATATACAAAAAACCTCACTTTGTGCGACGATATTTCGTCTGCCAACTTTGGTCAAATCTGGCCCAAGTGATACAGCATTTGGGCCAAAACGCCGGCCCAAAAATACATAGGTGGGTTACCTATTAATGCACCCAGTCAGGCCTCATGCACTCTATGTACTTGCGCGCGCTTACTACCTACCGCCCGACGGGCCGCCGCGCCGGCGGGGCGGTCTAATTCAGTAGAAATTCGTCAGCCGCGCGAAGTATACATAGACGCTCGCCCACGCTACTGCGCTCAGCTGCAAAGCAATAACCACTTTACACTCGATCGTTAAGTACATTTTCGCACGCAGCAATTGGCGACGTCAAGCAGTACGCTATTAAAGCCCCAAGGTAGGAACATTTTCTATGGAGTGATTTATCTGTTACGAAGTAACTATTAAGTAATCTGTGACCCAGTTCTGATAGTCTGAATTTCGTATGAATCTCGCCAGATTGCGGTTTCGCCGTCGTCGTTCGATGGGTGGAGCAATAAAACCCAATCAATTTATTGTTCGGTGCGATATTCATCGCTGCTCCCGTAGAATGATTACCTGTCTGTGCTTCGTGATGAGGGTTGCCTCTGCCCGCTTGTAATAGCGTTAGATTTAGGTGGCTAGATTCACAGTGATAGATTAAACTTTGCCGGCGTATACCGTGAAGTTGGCAGCGATTTACGTCCGATTTTTTTTTTAATACTTTTATGTATTTTTTATGGAAACTGACACGCTTGGCTACATCACCTACAACATCCGTGATGTCAGCCCATAACACCGGGTGAACTTGGTGCCACGTCAGTGCTTCCCTTCGGTCGTGCCGGCTACACTGAACAGGAAAGAAAACAGAAACTATTTACATAGCCGTTTCGACCGACCTTTCATTCGGTGCGGTGGTACCAACCCGGGCGGGTTTAACCCTACCACCTAGTAATATAAGAAGGGAGTTATATCTCTTAGTCGGGACACCGGTACAACCGTGTCTAGGTGATGTAGACAACTGTGTCAGTTTCCATAAAAAAAAGTTGGCCACGCTGTATAAATTAAATTGTCTATTTCGTCTTTATGTACACCATTAACTAACTTTCACGTGTTCGATTAATTGATGGCTTTTCTATAATTTTGAAGTGTTTCGTTTCGGAGTTCAATCGAACGTTCGTTACGTATTATATCTCAAATGTTGGTATTTGGAACTCGGGTGAACTTCTCACTAGTTGCAATGTAAGGCCACTTTGAAACATTACCACCCATTTGAGGCTTTGCGAACGCGAACCATACGAATACTCATCTATTGAGTAGGTACGAGTACATGATATTATGTACATTGTACATGACGAGGGGAATATCATTTGAATCAATTGAAAAATACAAATGAATAGCCTGATACGGCATCATTATTGGGTGATTTTGTCAACATGCCGGATATTTAGAGGGGTTTCCTATTTTTTTTTTTCAATATTTTACGCTCAGTAGTTTTGGAGATAAGGGGGGAGGGGAATGCTCGGTTTTCGTATATTTTCATATATTTTAAACTACGAGTATGTATTTTTAAATATTAAAAAAAAACTATATTTGATTTTCTTATAACGAGCCCTTTCCATTGCTACTTCAAATAAGGCACTTGAAAAATTGAAAAAAAAACTTGAAAAAAAATTCTAATTTGTCACCCAAAATTGACCCCTCATAATAAAATTCGTTCTTTTATGCTATACGTTCGTGATTGTACCATCAAACTCTACATATGTACCATTTTTTTTTTATTCAATAGGTTCGGAGAATATGCGCTGTGACAGACGGACAGACAGACAGACAGACATACAAGAGAGTGATCCTATAATGGTTCCGTTTTTACGTCTTTTGATGTGCGGAATCCTAAAAGGAACGGTGGTAAAATAACAAAAAATTTGGTTCTTCATTCATTTTGCGGTGAGGTATTACGAAAATGTATGGAGAACTCAATTATTTTCTTTTTTTTATATTTTGGCCACCGTTATTTTTATCAACAACTATGATAGCGATGTATACTTTGTAATGCACTCTTTCTTTACTTTACTTTCACATCCTGGATAAGTTGATACCCACTCTATGAGGTTAGTTCCATTACTTGAAATAACTCGAACTGCTCAGGAGTGGATACGTTCATTGAATTTTCCATTCAATCGATTCATTCCATCTGAAAATTGAAATGAGGCGGAGTTCCTCTCAGTCCCAATAACGAAATACCGGTACCGCTGCGCCGAACGGATCCTATAAATAATTCAGAGAAATGGTGACGGGGTTGCTATGTTAGACAGAATGCAGGATAAATACCGAGTGTTCGTCGTTTCGTAAAATTAATTCAGTCTAAAATGAGTGAGTTTAGAATTACTGGATTCTAAAAACTATCAGTCTAAATCGAACGGTCCTAAGAACACAGTCCGCTTAAATCTGTCAGTTTCACTCTGGCGTTCTAAGACGAGTGGCTAGAATAAATCGGCTCTAAAATCAATCGGTCTAATAGCAGTCGATTCAAATAAATCAAATGTGTTGGTCCAGATATTGTCGATTCTAAGTTCGGTCATTCTAATATCATTTTATTCTAAGAACAGTCGGTCTAAATCAGTCGGCTTAAATGAGACATTCTAAAATGAGTAGGAAGATTTAGAAATTTTCGGTTCTAAGGTCAGTTGGTCAAATAATTAAAAGTAAAGTAAAAAGTTGTTATTAATAATAATTTCTAAAACATTACAATTGTCAATAGATTTCTCACAGATTGTTTACAGCAGGTATAACAAGTTTTAGATAGATAGATAGACAATCACTCCCACCTAAACTGGCATTTTGATGGCTGTACTATAAGGTGGTTGATCAAAAATGTATTTCTACGATTTAACAAGAATATCTCACTTGTATGTTGTACCCATGTCAATTATTAGTACGTCAAATTCAGTCAGTTTAAATTAGACCATCTAAATAACTCTTTAGAGTTAGCCTAGCCTCACTATCAGCCTAGACTACTCGTCTTACATAATTAACCCAAAACGCTGTTGAAATGGTCAAATGTTCCATGTTCAAACTATCTTCACAGAATCTTCCGCTGTGGGACATACTATGATCTAATCAAGTTTGTATTGAAGATGTTAGCACTTAGAACTATTCGAATACGAAATCTCGAATAGCAATATGCTTGGAAAGCATACCTGTTTTAGTTTTGTACTAGCTCTTGCCCGCGGCTTCGCTCGCGGTAGACTCGGTTTAATATCAAATTCGATTTAAAAGCAAATACGATAATAAACTATCGCTTCTCTTATATTCTCTCTCTCTACCGCCCTCCCTCCCCCTACCTTCCCTCCCTCGCACTCTTAATTCGCCTCCTTCTCTCCCACTCTTTAAATTGGTGTAAACCGCATCAAAATGTGTTCAGTGTGTATGTTTACCTCAAACATACATACATACATAGAAACAGACGTTCCCTTTTATAAGAAGCAGAGAAGAATAGAGATATTCTAGAGCAGATTGCACCTACAAGCATTGCCGATGTTGAAAGGTCATTATGATCGCCCCAATAATAAATAAAAATATTGAACAAAGATAAATCAACATTTATATTCAGATTGTGAATATTTCGAAAGAATCGTTACAGCGCCCTTCGGGGTTCGGTATAGTGATAAATTTACAAAAACATTGAAAGGATAGACGGGCACCAACTCATTGAACTTAAGAATTATTATATTATAAAGTACGTATTACGTAAGTATGTATGTAATATATAAGAATATTTAATTTACTTATTGTATTTATAATATTTTATGTTTATGTTAGTACTGAGCACGTACTCGCTTTATATATATTAGAAAAATGCAAATCGAAAATCATTGGAAAAAATACATCCCGACCAGGATTGTATTTATATTAAAATGAATACGTCAACATTATTTTTTACTCATTAGCCCTAGATGGAATGGAGAAGAAAAATCGCCTGCAGTAATTTTTTTTTTCATAATAATTAGTATCATTTTTTTGCATTATAAAATGTTTTGATCAATAAAAACGAAATTTCAAAATTCTGCTCTTGTCACATTTGTGGCTTGGTTTATCTTTGTCAATGCGCCCGTCTCGTGTTAAGACTGCATACTAGGTGAAATTCCGCTCTTTTTGAGGGATGTACCGTCAAACTACTCAGCAGATATATTTAATTTTATTTTATCAAAGCAGATCGATAGCTTTTTGAAAACATGATTCGATTAACTTCGCTCGATAGAAAAAATCATGAACATGCCTCTGCATTAACTTATTAAGTTTTTTATATAGCCTGTCCAAAATAAAGTTTTGGAAAAAATAGATCTTATTCGCTGATTATATATAGTATACATTAGGCTTTTTACTTTTTTGTTTTCATTCGTAGATTTGCCATTAAAAATTAAAAACAAAATTTTGATTACGCTAGAAATTTCCGTGCGATGCATCTTACTCCAGCCCGAAAAACGGTGTATCGCTATCTTGCTTGCACCCGCGAAATTTGCACCGTACTCGCTTTCCTTGTATGGTGTGTGCATCACCTGGGGGACTTAGTTTTATGCAACTTACAACCATGACAGTTCTATAATGCTGAATTATTTGCGAAGGTTGTTATTCTCCTTCGTTGGCTTCACAATCACACGCATGACGAAGGGTCCAACCTGGCCTATTATTCGTTTTCTATCCGTGTTTCATGGCCAGTGCTTACATATTACAAGCAAAACAAGTATTTTTACAAGATCTAGTATTCTTTGAGAACCACTAGCACAGCGCCTATTAGTTCGTACATAGTTTGATACGCGTGACATATGTCAGAGTGGCTCGAATCATGCTAATTAAAATTTTAAATCTATATTTCTTCTGTTTAATTTCACTAACCTTCAGTATTATTATTAAATTAGTTAAATTTTTTTTATGGAAACTGACACGGTTGGCTACATTACCTACAACATACTGTGATGTCAGCCCATAACACCTGGTGAACTTGGTGCAACGTCAGTGCTTCCCTTCGGTGGTGCCGGCTACACTGAACTGGACGGAAAACACAAACTATTTACATAGCCGTTTCGACCGACCTTTCATTCAGTGCGGTGGTATCATCCCGGGCGGGTTAAACCCTACCACCTAGTAATATAAGAATGGAGTCATATCCCTTAGTTTCCTTTTACGACATACACGGTGAGAGATGCAGTGGGGCTATTATTTTAAAGTACCGGCCCCACACGGTACGTGTGCATTTGCAAAACAGTCAATAAATAGACAAAATAATTTCGTTTTCGGCAATACTAAGGTAACTAAATTAGCAGTACTCGAGCCACTCTGACATATGTATGTCAAGCGTATTAAGCTATTTTAACCCCTGACGCAAACGGAGGGGTGATATAAGTTTAACGTGTGTGTGTATGGGTGTATCTGTCTGTGGCATCGTAGCTCCCAAACTGATGTACCGATTTGGCAGCGGTTTTATTATTACAAAGCTGGTTTAATGGGGGGTTCTATGTTTGTAATCAAGTAATGAAGTAATGAATAATATAAAATTAATTATCTTAAAAACTGGACCGATTTTATAATAGAATAGAATAGAATAGAATAGAATAGAATAGAATAGAATAGAATAGAATAGAATAGAATAGAATAGAATAGAATAGAAATGCTTTATTGCACACAAAAACACAGAGATACACAAGACAGATTTTAAAAGCTTGTACGAAATGTAGTTGCAGCAAAAACGTGAGCTGACATTATGAGTGTATCAGGTACATACACTGTGGATCCCTTCCCTTTATCTTAATAGGTGGTAGGGTTTAGCTAGACCGGATTGGTACTACATCACTGAATGAAAGTTCGGTCGGGGCAAGTTTTTTTTTTTATGGAAACTGACACGGTTGGCTACATCACCTACAAAATCCGTGATGTCAGCCCTTAACACCGGGTGAACTTGGTGCCACGTCAGTGCTTCCCTTCAGTCGTACCGGCTACACTGAACTGGACGTAAAACACAAACTATTTACATAGCCGTTTCGACCGACCTTTCATTCAGTGCGGTGGTATCATCCCGGGCGGGTTAAACCCTGGTAGGGTTATACCACCTAGTAATATAAGAAGGGAGTCATATCCCTTAGTCGCCTTTTACGACATACACGGCGAGAGATGCAGTGGGGCTATTCTTTGAAAGTACCGGTATCTGCAAGTACATATAGTATTTAATTTTTTTAAAGAACAGCAGTATAATCCACAAAACAAACATAGATATACAATACAATTTAATAGCTTTAATTAATTAATTATTGTATTTATTTAGTTCTATAAAAAAATTCCTGCTCGGTAGCAGAAACCTTCCTGAGCGGAATCTCTGGAAAATTTCGGATAAAACACAATAGATTGTCAAGGGTCTAAGTCCGTAATTCTGGATAACACACGAAAACTTAAAGTGCGTTAGCCCCCATACCGCGCGGAGATTGGTTAACTTACGTGTCTCGCTCTACTTAACGCGAAAAAGCTTAAGGCTCCATGCACGGTGCGAATTCTGTGGGTCCAAGCAGGACAGCATACGACGTTTTTCCAGGTTGGAGTACGAACACGAAATCTGTGCGTAGGATGCATCACACGGAAATTTTTAGCGTACAGATATACTATCTCTCGAAGACGTTTGGCTATGAATGTAGTCAGGCGTGCACATGCACATTGTTTTAGTGTGCGTAACCTCGAGAGCGCTCAGTCACGATCGCGACGCGGTCCATGCACGCACACACACAAGCGCGCTTTCAGTACACGTAACTACTAGGACCAAAGCCAAACGGACTTCGTGAGATAGGACATATACAATAGATTTTCAAGGGTCTAAGTCCGTAATTCAAAATAACACACGAAAACCTAAAGTGCGTTAGCCCCCATACCGCGCGGAGATTGGTTAACTTGCGTGTCTCGCTCTACTTAACGCGCAAAAGCTTAAGGCTCCATGCACGGTGCGAATTCTGTGGGTCCAAGCAGGACAGCGATACGACGTTTTTCCGGGTTGGAGTACGATCACGAAATCTGTGAGGAGGATGCTTCACACGGAATTTTTTAGCGTACAGATATACTATCTCTCGAAGTCCGCTTGGCTATGAATATTGTCAGGCGTATACATGCTCACTGTAGGACATAGATATTTATTTTAATCAGTGAATACAATTTATTTTTCCCGAAAACTTGCTTTTGTCACGTTACGTCCAATACTTTGTAAACTCAGAGTTAAGTACTGTCATGATTATTTTTTTCAATCGCTCAAAGTTAAGTTTCGTGTTAAATCCGGGTATAAAGTATCCCAAGAGAGATGGGCAGGGGGGCCAATTTCACAAAGGCCGGTCAAATCTCTGTGAGCATTTATCTGTCGGTTAAAATTACATATTTTCTAATTCATTTGAAGGGAGTTGATCGCTAGCTATATTTTATCCGAAGCTGGAGAAAGATGACCCGAAGAGGACTCGCTTTAGAAAAGTGAGAAGGAAAAAGACAGGGTTGTGCCTGTACCATGATAGTAACATAAAACAGGTCGAGCCGAGACGCCCTTAACGGCTGTCGAAACAAACGAAAATGGCGTCCCGCTATGCGCCTCATATGCCAGCGCCATTTATTCAGTCTTTCACTAAAATATTGAAATTATTAATTAAATCTAACCTAAAACCAAACTTACTTATCTAATAAAATAAAACTAAACATGTACCTATGAATAAAAAAAAGTCTTCTAGTTCGGTCGAGGTAGCCATAATGGGAAGTCTCCGATATTGCACCTTTTCGGAGGTAATATTGGCTCGTAGAAGCATGCACTCTGGTACCTCGGACTCAGCCACCCGTACAGTTTTTTTATGCTAACAATGGTATACTATAGTTTCAATCTGACTGACATGGGACTTTGTTGGCTACATCACCTACTACAACCGTGATGTCAGCACATAACACCTTGGTGAACTAGGTGCCATGTCAGTGCTTCCCTTCGATCATTCCGGCTACACTGAACACGGAAAACACGAACTATTTACATACCTGTTTCAACCGACCTTTCATTCAGTGCAGTGGTATCAACCCGGGCGGATTAAGCCCTACCACCTAGTAATGTAAGAAGGGAAGGGACTTACAGTTTTACATGCTGAAACTGTAGGAAACAAGGTGCCATGTCAGTGCTTCCCTTGCGGTCGTGTTCTTTCTAGTCGATACCCGTTCTATTCTAGTGAATTCTTATAATATTTATCTTTGTTCCGTGATCAGAATGAATGAGGTCGCAATCGAACCCAGAACTCCATGCTTCATCAAAGTTGGCCGATACGCGGGCGGAACGAGTTATGTACAAGTTTGACTTAAGTTAGCGTAAGCCCTGTCGGACCCGCATAACTAACTAAGGGTTGGACTTTTAGATCGCTCGCATTATGTATCGAGCGGGTAGTTTAGAAGTGAGGCGTACGTTTCAGAAGAGACAGAGTCATAAGATGCGACTTCTAGGTGAATACAATATGGTTTTATTTTCAGATGTTTGGATGTACAGTCTGGGACCCTTCAAACATAATGTGAAGGTGCACCTAGCCGGCCGACATGGTATTCGCAGCACCCGTAAATATCCGAATGCCCGTGGGCGCCGTCGGACTACACCTCTGCGTTAGTCTGGCGCGCGCCATATGTCGTGCTTCCCAAAAAAAAAAAATGAGTTGTTTTGAATTTCCAAATAATGGGAATGAAAAGTAATTTTTTTTAAATGTAAACTGACACGATTGGCTATATACATCACCTACAACATCCGTGATGTCAGCCCATAACACCGGGTGAACTCGGTGCCATATCAGTGCTTCCCTTCATTTCATGTCGATAGTAATGTGATACAATTAAAAAATAATAGAAATCGTACATAGTATAAATATATGTGTATTTTTACCCGACAGCGAACGCAAAGGAGGATAATGTGTTTCACTGTGATGTAAGTTTTTTTGTTTTTTTTATCGAAACTGACACGGTTGGCTACATCATCTACTACATCCGTGATGTCAGCTCATAGCACTTTGTGTGAACTATGTGCCATGTCAGTGCTTCCCTTCGGTAGTGCCGGCTACACTGAACTGGACGGAAAACATTAACTATTTACATAGCCGTTTCATTTCGACCTTTCATTCAGTACTGTGGTACCAACCCGGGCGAGTTAAACTCTACCACATAATAAGGTAAGAAGGGAAGTGACCTACAGTTTTACGCGGAACTCGAACCACGGTCAGCCTCCAACGGTCGAGCGGTCAAGGTATTTAAATTGCAGGAATTCTTGTTTAGGTGATTTGCAGTGCCCTAAACAGTGAGGTAGTAGATTCCACAGCCGAGCTGCGTGCACAGAAAATGAGTTTGTGTAAAAACCAGTTTTATGAGTGGAGATAAGTACCCAAGCCCAAGACACAATTTTACTGTTCAAACATTTAATTGAGACCAATCCAATTGTATATATCTATAATAGTTGTGTGCTCGTTAGTATATTCACACAAAAGACAATATCAACTAATGCGGGGACGATTTCAATCTCTAACTTTAATAGCCCAGTCTATGTTACACGGAAGCCTAAGTTCCGACAACTTGGAGTGGAGGCAATATCAACTTGTGCCTGAGTAATTAGTGTGAGTGATATCATTCAGATTCCTGCCACATGTGACGAAATATTCATTCAAACAAAAAATATTATCATATATCTTGCTTGCTGCTTGATCGATTGTATCTTGTTCGAATACTTTGCGAAACGTGGTGGTCGGTGTTGTGCTGTAATTTACCAGAGTTCTTGCAGCACAACACCGATTACTCTGCTTACCCCTATTGTCGGGATTCAGCGTGTGTGATATGTATGTATGTATGTATATATCTTGTAGTAAAAAATGTTGGGTTTTGTAATAATTAAAATAAATTAAATAAATAAAGCAAATAAAATAAACAAAAGAAATATAATAAATAAAAATAAATGCTACATTTTCTTCATTCATAATTTCATACTATCCTTATTTTTTAATGAAGTCGCGACATGCGGTGCCGAGCCACCTATAAGGCGCTAACGACGCCCATTGACATTCAGTCGTATGTGGGGGCTGCGTATATCATGCCGTTGTGACAGGTGCCTATTCATGCACCTCATGAAGGACCCGAGACTGTACTTGGGTACGTCCATTTATATGTCATGTGCTCAAATTTTTTTCACGTTTACCGCAAGGTTTTATTCAATGTTCAGTCCCTAGGAATATCAGTAACATCAACATTCCGAGATGTACCATAATAGCATTAACATGTATTCAGCCGTTTTTTAAATTAACCCTTACAGAAAGACATTGTTAGGCAAATTGTTTTGTGTAATAACTTCTAACCAACGCAGCAGGAAAAATCTATTAATAACTCCATCTCAGAAAACTAAATTACTATGTTTGCTTAGTTTCAGCCAACTTTCTAAAGCCGTACTCCAGCCGAGTAAGTTTTGTCATAAATATCACCTGTCATACCTACGATTGAAGTACCTAGTCGCAGCAACTTAGATAGATTCCGTACTCCACTTAATATGTTTTGTACGATTATAAAAGGCAAAGTCTGGCCGCCTGTCTGTATGTTTTTCTGTCTGTATGTTTTTCTGTCTGTATCTTGTCTGTCTGTGTTCAGTCAGCCTCGGTAGCTCAGTGGTGCGGTCGATCGACTGATGTTAAGCACACCTGGGCGCGGTCAGTACTTGGATGGGTGACGGCTCGACCGTTGGAGGCTGACCGTGGTTCGGATTCCACGTAAAAATGTAGATCCCTTCGCTTCTTGTCTTACTATGTAGGTGGTAGGGTTTATCCTGCTCGGGTTGGTACCACCGCACTGTATGAAACGTCGGTCGAAACGGCTAAATGCATACCTACATGTAGTTGGTTTTTTCCGTTCTGTTCAGTGTAGCCGACATGAAATGAAGAGAAGCATTAACATGACACCTAATTCACCCGGTGTTATGTGCTGACATCACGGATGTTGTTGGTGATGTAGCCAACCGTGTCAATAATCATTTTTTTTATAATAGGTAGTTTTTATCTTTATGAAAACCAGCATCGATGGCTGTGCCGAGGGACCAGTGGAGCAGTCGACAGTGCCAAATTCACATCTCCTCGCGAAACCACGCCCAGAGAGATGCCATGCCAGCAGACTTGCAAACTGTATCTGTTTGTCAATGTGTTCATCGGTCCATCCGTCCGTTTGCGTCTCGGTCCCACGGTCCGCCCGTCCGTCTGCCTGTCTGTTTGTCTGTATCGAAAACTTAACATGTCAATAGTGGAATCCTGAATATTTCGGAATGTTAAAAGGTTCTGTATCGTCACGACATTTTTCCAAGGGCTGAGCAGTGAAAGAACAATACACGAAGCACAAAAAAGTACAAGCACACCACATAATCAACGTACGCTGACTTATGTCTTAAAAAAATATATTAACAATAACACATATATATGCATATTTTATAGTTTGTAAAAAGTGAAACTTAATATTGGCTCTTTAATTTTCGATGTTATTTGTATGTAATAGTTCATTAGTTAGCTAATAAATAAACACATAAAAAGTAAATCTCTTCAAAAAGGTCACAAATCCAACAATACCGCGAGCGGAGTCCCTGGAAAAAGCTATTGTTTTATAAGAAGGTAAGTCCTAGTAGTTTTGCTCGTAAAATCCGTGAGGTAGGTTTTAATGCCAGGCCGGAGGCCGTAAACTAGTTCCAATGTGCCACCGCAGATTTGAGTCATGGGGGTAGTTTTAAGTATTATTGGGATTTGGTGGATTAGTTTGGCTTTTATGGCAATAATGTCGGTAATATTGCTAGTACTTATATTTCATCACGAACAATTAAGTAGCATTTAATTTTGACATTGAAAATGTCTTTTCGATCGCTTCAGTATAGTTCCCGATTTCCAGCGAGGGTGCGAATTCGCCCTAGTGTCGTGAGTTTTAAGGCTATGTGAATATTTAGCATGTCAATCGACGAGGGCTACAAGATGAAAAAAAAAAACAATTTTATTACAAAAGTTTAAGAATTTTTGAGAAAATCGCAAAAACCGCTTAAAATACCCGTTTTAAGGGCGTTTAAAAATTACACTTTCAAAAATATTTCTAAATATATATTTTAACCTTTTATATTTATATATTATAGTTTGACTCAATATCGGGGATTTTTTTTATTGGCCTTAGTTTATGTATTTGATTGAGTGAGTGATCAAGTTTTTTTAATACCTCATAACTCCAAAATGGCTGAATGGAATTTGATAAATAAGGTGTCCCAACGATTTGTCTTAATTAATCATCTGCGGATGACATACGCTATAGGAGAAAAATAAAAAAATTAAATAAACTACGCTAGGCGCCATATTGTCATACTTTAAAAAAAAAACAGTTTTTTTTTTAATTCATCGAATTGGGTACTTATCGCAGTCTAGAGCCCAAAATATTATGTCATAAATAATTTAGAACTAAACAGCATTAAATAAAAAATTCTAAAAAATACAAAAAATACTCGGCTGCTAATAAAATCTGTCAAGTGCGAGTTTTACTCGCGCACGGAAGTTTCCGTATCTATCCGCTATCAATAATATCCGCCTATCCGCTTAGGTGGCATGGTCTTCGAATTTTAATTTCGAAGATATTAGGACGATCGGAGAGAAACCTCAATGAGGTCAATAGCAATTTACGGTGGGAAAATGACAGTCACCTCAATTTTCAACAATTCAGTGTATAATAGCCTGTGGCGCCATCTATTATTCAGTAGCGTGACTAATCGATTTTTCGCACGTCTGTTGTATGGGTGCCCCCCTTAATTTTTAATTTTTTTTTTTTTTTATTATTTGTTGATATATCCGCGATAGTAACACATATTATGTGAAAATTTTAACGGGCTACCTATTACGGTTCAAGAGATACAGCCCTCGGACACAAGGACGGACGGACGGACAGACAGACGGCGGAGGCTTAGTAATAGGCTTCCGTACGTACGGGATACGGAAACCTAAAAATGAAGGAAGCAATACAAGAGAAGTAGAAAATGATGTAGTCGGGCTTGTAGACGTACATATTCGAATAAATAGAAAGACAAACAGACGGCGTAGGTTTAGTAATAGGTTTCCGTACGGGGTACGCTACTCCTTATTGAAGCACAGAGATCGATTGAAGTGACGTCAGTGAGTATGGCTTGAAACACTAAAATGGAGAGGTCAAATATTTATTCTGCATTTTGATACTCTTATCCCGCAGTTCCGTTGGGGGAAACGTGCGATGTTTATCTGTTTACCGAATCTGTTTCGACACAGCTAATGCTAGAAGCTTCCGTGCGCGACTTTCCTTGTTCCACTGAAGGTTAAGGATCTTTTTGTGTAAACAGGTACATATAGCTAAACGTTTGAAGTAGAGAGATCAAATACTGAAGCAAAAAACAAAACTAGGAGTGGAAATATAATGAATTTCAAGACTCGCAAATAAACACAAGAACGTATTGTTGAAATCAAATGAAAATATACTTGATTGCTCAAAATAGGTGACAAAGGCGAATTTAAAGCCTCGAGTCATATTTTACCAGTAAATCTTGGGATTGTGGATAAGATAGAAGTTGTGGATAAGTAGTGCGAAATAAAATGAAACAGTTAAAAAATAAAAATATGCAATGCTGGCTGGTACAATGTGAAACAGATGTGCTGTATCACACGAACGCAAATCGTAGTGGCGTATTTTCTCCAACTGTGTTCAATTCGGACCCCACTGTTCAAGCTCATATGAACAATGGCGTCATGCTGTATAGCCCATATGTTACATAATGCTATGCCCTATATTTTTCTGAAAACTCCATTCGAATTGACGTAGTAGTTTTTACGTGATGAGCGCATGTTTTTCTGAAAATAAAGTATTTGAATTTTTGTTGTTTTTTGTTGTTGTGTTGTTTAATCTCATATACACTCCGGAAAAAAACATAGCACCAAAGATTCGTATACACAATCTTTTGGTAGTGCAGTTGGGAATGAAAAAGTAAGGCTCTTTAAAATTCCATTGTGCACTACTACTCAGTGGTGCAAACGGGAAGAAATTATTTCAAACGACACTACCAGATTCGCAGCTGGTTGTACAGTAGTGCAGATGGGAAAAAAAATTTCAAACGGCACTACTGGTAGTGCAGCTTGGTAGTGCAGAGTGGAAAGAACGGCGCACAAACAGACAATCATTCCAATAAACCGGCCAGTTGCGAGTCGAACTCGCGCACCGAGGGTTCCGTATCGCCATCTTATGGTCAGCGCCACTCACGCCATCTAATTAAAATGCTTCATACTGTTTTCGCTAGATGGCGCGCATACACTTTTTAGTTTCTTGTATGGGGACCCCGTGAATTTTACTTTTTCTTATTTTTATATAATAAATTATTATATAAACGTAAATTTAGCGTGTTAAAAATTTAACTAAGTATCACGGACAGGCCAGGGCTACAATATTATAGTAGCGACCATGTAATAGTCTGACAAATAAACAAGCAAATATATTTATTGATTTGTAAATTTCAAGTTAATAGCTTGTCTAGGTTACGAGCTAAATGGCTCTGACAAACAGACGGACGGACGGTCAGACGGACATTATAGCGAAACTAATAGGGTTCCTAATGGCTCTAGTACGGAACCCTTGAAAAGAAATATACAGGCTGTTTCAGGATAGGGTTTCGAAACTTCAGGGTTCCATATTTGAAGACGAAAAGCTCTGAAACTTTTTTCCAGATTCGGTCATTTTATAGTAATTTTTGGTGAAAATCGTTTCATCGAGCTTTGGTGGATGGTTAACGTCCGCCTTTATTAATCCATACTAATATTATAAATTCGAAAGTAACTCTGTTGTCTGTCTGTCTGTCTGTCTGTCTGTTACCTTTTCACGCCTAAACCGCTGAACAGATTTCGATAAAATATTGCACGGGGATGAATTGCATCCCGAGGACGGACATAGGCTACTTTTTGTCTCAAAAAACAACCCTTAAGGGGGTGAAATAGGGGATGAAAGTTTGTATGGGGAACTCAGCATTTCTTAAGTTAGGGATATGACAATTTATATTTGGGCTTTTGGTATGAAATAAAGAAATACGTGTTTCAGCGTTTTTGCTAAATCAACCCTTACATTAAAAAATAGGGGTTGATTTCAAAATTAGATTTTAGGATTTTATGAAATTTTGTACGGAGCTGAATTGCATCCTGAGGAAGAACATAGGCTACCTTTTGTCTCAAAAAAACAACCCTTAACGGGGTGAAATAGGGGATGAAAGAATGTATGGGGAACCCATCATTTCTCAAGTTAGGGATATGAAAATTCATATTTAGGCTTTTGGTATAAAATAAAGAATTACGTGTTTCAGCGTTTTTGCTAAATCAACCCTTAAATTAAAATAGGGGATGATTTCAAAATTAGGTTTTAGGATTTTAAATGATTTTAAATAATTTTATCCATACTGGGGGTGGTTTTGAAGAGTGGGGTTGAGGATCGGGGGAGGAGTCCGCGGGGAGAGGGGAAGGGAGGATAATTTAATCTCTATCTTCTTTTCTCTATCTCTACTTCTTATAAAAGGAAACGTCTGTTTGCATGTATGTATGTATGTTTGAGGTAAACTCGGAACCACTTAACAGATTTTTATGCGGTTTACACCAATGTAAAGAGTAGTTCTTCAGGCTCACTATAGTAGGCTATATACCATAAAGTTAAATAGCCTTAGGGTTCAGCAGTATCAAAGAAAACGGAATTTAGTGTCGAATGGTCGTAATATATGGCGTTAGCAGTTCTGTTGCGTTGCGTTGGTGTAGTGTAGATAGATGCTTTTGATAGAAGATACGAGTAGAATAAAGATACCTATATATAAGATATCTATACTTATAAAATTGTTTGTCCTGACTGACTGATCTATTAACGCACAGCTGAAACTACTAAGTCTAGAAAGCTGAAATTTGGAACATAGGTTTACTTCATAACGTAAGAATCCGTTAAGGATTTTTTGGAAATTACAACTTTAAGGGGGGAAATGGGGACGACGACTTTGTATGAAAGTTTTTGTTTTTTTTTATGTAATATTATGGTCTTATGGTCTTCCTGAACGTAGCTCGGCCTTCGGCCTCGCCCTTAATTACTTACATTCTTAGATAAGGTTTATCGCCATCCTGAACGCAGCTCGGCCTTCGGCCTCGCCCTCAGTTACTTACTGTCTTCGAGAAGGTTCATGGTCTTTCTGAATGCAGCTCGGCCTTCGGCCTCGCCCTTAATTACTTACTTTCTTCGAGAACGTTTATAGTCTTCCTGAACGCCGCTCGGCCTTCGGCCTCGCCCTCAGTTACTTACTTTCTTCGAGAAGGTTTATAGTCTTCCTGAACGCAGCTCGGCCTTCGGCCTCGCCCTCAGTTACTTACTTTCTTCGAGAAGGTTTATGGTCTTCCTGAACGTAGCTCGGCCTTCGGCCTCGCCCTTAATTACTTACTTTCTTAGATAAGGTTTATCGTCTTCCTGAACGCAGCTCGGCCTTCGGCCTCGCCCTTTGTTACTTACTTTCTTTGAGAAGGTTTATGGTCTTCCTGAACGTAGCTCGGCCTTCGGCCTCGCTTTCAGTTACTTACTTTCTTCGAGAAGGTTTATAGTCTTTCTGAATGCAGCTCGGCCTTCGGCCTCGCCCTTAGTTACATACTTTCTTCGATAAGGTTTATAGTCTTCCTGAACGCAGCTCGGCCTTCGGCCTCGCCCTTAATTACTTACTTTCTTTGAGAAAGTTTATAGTCTTTCTGAACGCAGCTCGGCCTTCGGCCTTGCCCTTAGTTACTTACTTTCTTTGAGAAGGTTTATGTTATTCCTGAACGTAGCTCGGCCTTCGGCCTCGCTTTCAGTTACTTACTTTCTTCGAGAAGGTGTATAGTTTTTCTGAACGCAGCTCGGCCTTCGGCCTCGCCCTTAGTTACATACTTCCTTAGATAAGGTTTATCGCCTTCCTGAACGCAGCTCGGCCTTCGGCCTCGCCCTTAATTACTTACTTTCTTCGAGAAGGTTTATAGTCTTCCTGAACGCAGCTCGGCCTTCGGCCTCGCCCTCAGTTACTTACTTTCTTCGAGAAGGTTTATGGTCTTCCTGAACGTAGCTCGGCCTTCGGCCTCGCCCTTAATTACTTACTTTCTTAGATAAGGTTCATCGCCTTCCTGAACGCAGCTCGGCCTTCGGCCTCGCCCTTTGTTACTTACTTTCTTTGAGAAGGTTTATGGTCTTACTGAACGTAGCTCGGCCTTCGGCCTCGCTTTCAGTTACTTACTTTCTTCGAGAAGGTTTACAGTCTTTCTGAATGCAGCTCGGCCTTCGGCCTCGACCTTAGTTACATACTTTCTTCGATAAGGTTTATAGTCTTCCTGAACGCAGCTCGGCCTTCGGCCTCGCCCTTAATTACTTACTTTCTTTGAGAAAGTTTATAGTCTTTCTGAACGCAGCTCGGCCTTCGGCCTGGCCCTTAGTTACTTACTTTCTTTGAGAAGGTTTATGGTATTCCTGAACGTAGCTCGGCCTTCGGCCTCGCTTTCAGTTACTTACTTTCTTCGAGAAGGTGTATAGTTTTTCTGAACGCAGCTCGGCCTTCGGCCTCGCCCTTAGTTACATACTTTCTTAGATAAGGTTTATCGCCTTCCTGAACGCAGCTCGGCCTTCGGCCTAGCCCTTAATTACTTACTTTCTTCGAGAAGGTTTATAGTCTTCCTGAACGCAGCTCGGCCTTCGGCCTCGCCCTCAGTTACTTACTTTCTTCGAGAAGGTTTATGGTCTTCCTGAACGTAGCTCGGCCTTCGGCCTCGCCCTTAATTACTTACTTTCTTAGATAAGGTTTATCGTCTTCCTGAACGCAGCTCGGCCTTCGGCCTCGCCCTTTGTTACTTACTTTCTTTGAGAAGGTTTATGGTCTTCCTGAACGTAGCTCGGCCTTCGGCCTCGCTTTCAGTTACTTACTTTCTTGGAGAAGGTTTATAGTCTTTCTGAATGCAGCTCGGCCTTCGGCCTCGCCCTTAGTTACATACTTTCTTCAATGAGGTTTATAGTCTTCCTGAACGCAGCTCGGCCTTCGGCCTCGCCCTTAATTACTTACTTTCTTTGAGAAAGTTTATAGTCTTCCTGAACGCAGCTCGGCCTTCGGCCTTGCCCTTAGTTACTTACTTTCTTTGAGAAGGTTTATGGTATTCCTGAACGTAGCTCGGCCTTCGGCCTGGCTTTCAGTTACTTACTTTCTTCGAGAAGGTTTATAGTTTTCTGAACGCAGCTCGGCCTTCGGCCTCGCCTTTAGTTACATACTTTCTTAGATAAGGTTTATCGCCTTCCTGAACGCAGGTCGGCCTTCGGCCTCGCCCTCAGTTACTTACTGTCTTCGTGAAGGTTCATGGTCTTTCTGAACGCAGCTCGGCCTTCGGCCTCGCCCTTAGTTACTTACTTTCTTCGATAAGGTTTATAGTATTCCTGAACGCAGCTCGGCCTTCGGCCTCGCCCTCAGTTACTTACTGTCTTCGAGAAGGTTCATGGTCTTCCTGAACGCAGCTCGGCCTTCGGCCTCGCCGTTAGTTACTTACTTTATTTGACAAGGTTTATCGTTTACCTTAACGCAGCTTGCCTTCGGCCTCGCCCTTACTCGTACTTACTTTCTTAGATATGGTTTATCGACTTCCTGAACGCAGCTCGGCCTTCGGCCTCGCCCATAGTTACTTACTGTCTTCTTTGAAATACGAATTTCACGCGAGCGGAGCCGCGGGCTCAGCTAGTATACCTATATATACAATTCTATATATATATATACCTATCAGAATTATCAGAATTATTATTATTGATTTATCAGAATCGCCTCTAACGATTTGGAAGAAATTTTGTATTTAAATAATGTTATTATTTTCAAATTTATCTAGGTAGGGTGCAGACGCCGAGTGAAGCTCGGTCGCCCAGGTACTGAGTACTTAAGTACCAAGTACTGAGTACTTAATGATCTTCTTTGTGGGTGTAATCGAACCGGATTGTAAAAAAAATACGACTAATTTAAACGTAGTGTACTACCACACGAATTATGAATAAAGACTAAGAATAGTCTAGACGGGGTGTTCACCAAGGCCTTGAAAAAACGACGTCCATTTCGACAAACGGCATCAGAAATACATTTCGAAGTGTTCCATAACCATATGGAGCAGATAAAAAAGGAGCCTAAGTTACGTAAGACTTTATGCCTAACTTATTAGGCTTAGGTATAGAACGATGGCACTATCGGATTTGAGAAAGAACCAAACAATTTATGGCATTCCTTTATTAGAGAGTAAATAAGCAACTTAAGAGGTATGTGGTACAGAGCTCTAAAAACCGGCCAAGTGCGAGTCGGACTCGCGCGCCGAGGTTTCCGTATCACCACGTAATCGGCCGGTTTTTATTATATTTGCTGTTATACTTTAGAGTTTGCACTATAATCACACCCAGTTTGACACCTTGTATGTATTACCGTTTTTACGATAGTGTAAGAACAAGAAAACGTTAAAAAAACTAGTTCCTTCAACAAAACTTCAGGTCCAAGAACATGTCTTGACATTTTTAAATTACCGTGGTCGTTAGACATAATTTTTAAAACAAAACAGCTTTAAGTACTCACGGTTCTTCCCGAGCTATGTGCCTCGACGTTTCGGGCCAAGCGTCGAGCCACATAGCTCGGGAAGAACCGTGAGTAAAGCTATTTTGTTTTAAAAATAATGTCTTGACATTTCAAGGCAGAAGAAGAAAATGTCTTTTAACCACCCTTAATGTTTTACTTTTTTTTATTATTATTTTGTTAGTATGTCCGCCATAATACCAGATGCTCGGTGACAATTTCAACGGGCTACCTATTACGTTACAAAAGATACAGTCATTTAAAAGTAGGACAGACGAACAGACCGACGGCGTAGGCTAGGATTTCGTAGTAATAGGATTTCGTACCCATACCGTACGGTAACGTAAAAATTCCCGAAAATTATGAAAATTTTATTAATTTGCGACTCATATTCGGAATACCCAATTAGATTGCTAGCAAGCTATCGAGCCGCGCCGCGCATGGTTCACGGGCGGAATCGCGACTCCCGGCTTATCTCTTCAGCTCGGGTTCCGCTAATTGGAAAGGGCTGGGATTCCGAGCGACTTAGTTCTCTCCCTCGGGAATTTATGGGTCTTAGAGAGCTTGCCGCGTCGTGCGAGGTCACAGAACCGATACGATAGGTTGATGATGACAATTTGAGGTCGTTCATACTGAAATGTATTTTTTTATATCTATACCGGGACCCCGAGGATTTTCGGGGCTGGAGCGAATTGCGATGCGATAAAATAACTATTTTTGACGTGATAACGTCTTATAAATTGATGAACACCGGCTGCACGCACGTAAAAGTGTCACGTTCCATCTGAGCCTGTGTGTGCAAGCGAGAGCGCGTAACAAGCGATAGAGAGGCACAATCGGCCCAAGCGGCAGTGTTGCCAAACGTACGGTAATTGCCGTATCGTACGGTAATCGAGGCTAGAAATCGACAAATGTAGCGGGAGTGTTGCCAAACGTACGGTAATTGCCGTATCGTACGGTAATCGAGGCTAGAAATCGACAAATGTACGGCGTACGGCAGCGATAGGAGTGCCGTACGAAAAAATACGGTAATTCTTATAGCTGTGTTTCTTTATGACGTTATCACGTAAAACTATCGTCCGTGAAAACGACGCGTCCCATCCCGACTCGATGCGGCGTTGACCAAATCGACACGGGACCGTCTAAAACTGTTCAGGTGGACTGTATTTATGTAGGTGTCGGTGGAAAGGTGAACGAAAACTCGAAATATTATCAGCAAAAGGCACAGTCTCTCCTTCACGCCGTTGCTCGTGCTCACACTCGCCCACACAGCCAGCAGAGCTCTCTCAGTGTTCGACGCGCTTGTGAAAATTGCAATGACGGTTTGACCGTTACGGGACCTCTATTTATACTGCTGCTGGCTGAATGGAGCGAGTGGTGACGCTGTTCCAAGAAGCAACGGCTGGAAAGAAGTGAGCCATTGTATTCAGTAACGTATTCTAACGGTCTTCAACGGATTTTAACGGATAATTTTATTTGTCGATCGTTCCGTCGGTAACATCCTCCCCCCAGTCGTCGAATCAGGTTCCTCGACGACTCTTTCTACTGGAAGACGGACGATCTTCTTCGAAGGTCTGCGTAGCACGCCGCCTGTTGTACGCACGTCCACGACGCGCACGCGCCCGTCTCCACCTGGGTGTACTCGCTCCACGACGCCGCGCGGCCAAACGTTGCGCGGCAGATTCGCATCCACAATGATGACGAGGTCCCCAGGTTGCAGGTCAGGACGGCCATCTCCCACATGCGGACGGGGTAGAAGCGTCGGCAGGTATTCGCGCACCCAGCGCGTCCAGAAGATGTCGGCAAGTCGCTGAGTGGCGCGCCACTCCCGACGACGCACCAAGTCTCGATCATCAAACGTGCCAGGAGTAGGCACACCCGAAGCGCTGCCCAGCAGGAAGTGGTTGGGTGTGAGTGCCTCAGGATCCTCCGGGTCCACTGAAACGTGTGTGAGCGGCCGAGCGTTTACAGTGTGCTCAACCTCACAGAGCAGGGTGACGAGGACCTCCTCCCGCGGGGCTCGTTCGTGTAGAGTGACGCGGAGAGCGGTCTTCACTGACCGCACCAGGCGTTCCCAGCATCCCCCCATGTGCGGCGCGCTCGGCGGCATAAACTTCCACTCGACGCCTCGGTTGAGAGAGAAGGTCTTGATAGCTTCCACGTCGACTTCATCCCAAGCACGGCGCAGTTCGGCGTCGGCACCACGAAAGTTAGTGCCGTTGTCGGAGTAGATGATCGCTGGAGAGCCCCTGCGCGCCATTAGACGGCGCAGAGCGCAAATGGCTGAGTCAGTGGTCAAGCTGTTCACCAACTCGAGGTGTACCGCGCGCGTCACGAGACACGTAAACAGCGCGCAGTACCTCTTCTCCCGGCGCCTTCCGACGGCCACGTCCATCGGGCCCCAGTAGTCCACTCCACAGTGGGTGAACGGGCGGTGGTGATGACTTAGGCGAGCGAGCGGCAAGTCGCCCGCCGGAGGCAGTTGAGTGGTTGCCCGGCGCAAGCGGCAGAGCTGGCAGTTGTGCGCGACGGCCCGGACAGTGGGTCGCAGCAGCACAATCCAGTATTTGGTACGAAGCATATTCACCACAGTTTCTGGGTTCGCGTGGTGAGCCTGGACGTGATAGTGATGCACCAGAAGTCGAGTGTATCGATGTTTTCCATCCAATATAACGGGCTCATTAGTTGCAGTTGTAACGTCAGGTGCGCGCCCCGCTCGTCCCCGCAGGCGAATGATTCCGGCCGAATCGATGACTGGCTCGAGGCGGGCTAGCCGACTGCTGCGTTCCACGTGTCTGCCCGCTTGTAGGCATGCAAGTTCAGCTGCGTAGGAGTCTTCTTGTGCTCGTTTTATCCATAGATTTTCGGCATTCTGGTAGTGTCGCTGGTCGAGTCCGCCCTGATGTTTACGTTTCAATTTTTCCACGAAGAGGAGTACGTAGGCAGTTGTTCTAATCAGTCGTAACCATGATGAAAATCTTCCAACGTCGGGTAGGTCGGGACTCGGTCGCGCGGCCGTGTCAAATACAATGGTAGTATATTCTTTTCTTAATTCATTCATTGAACTCTCGGGTGACGCAATCTTCGTACTAGGCCAGTGCGTGTGACCTTCCCGTAGGAATGCAGGGCCTTGAAACCATCTGTGTTCACTAGTCAGCTGCTCCATATCACGCGTTGCGTCATCGGCTACGTTATACTGTGTAGGTACCCAACGCCATTCCTTTGTTTTGGTCAATTCATCAATTTCGCTTAATCTATGCGAAACGTACGCTTTGTACATGCGGGCATCACTGTTGATCCAGGATAACACAGTTTTCGAATCAGTCCAGAAGTATCTCTTTGTTATCTTCATGCAATGTTCCTGTTGTATTGTGTGAGCGAGACGGCTGCCCAATACCGCTGCTTGCAGTTCTAAGCGGGGAATAGAAGTGGGGCGCAGCGGTGTAACTCTGGACTTGCTAGCTACTAGCGCTGTAATCACCGATCCACCTTGTCGCTCGATACGTAAGTAACTTGCTGCGGCGTACGCGGCTTCGCTCGCGTCAACAAACGTGTGTAAGTGTAATGACGTCTCTTCGTTGATGATACCGTAATATCTTGGTACTCTGCAGTTCCATGACAGACGCAATTTTTTTAGCCAATTCTGCCATTTCGTCGCTTCACGTCCGGCGAGCTTTTCATCCCATGCGATGCCAGTCCTCCACACCTCTTGTAGCAATATTTTTCCTTGCACGACGATGGGTGCGAGCAGTCCGAGCGGGTCAAATACGGACATCACAACACTCAACATTTCTCTTTTCGTAGGTATTCTGCTGCCATCTGCTATATCTGCCGGCACACGGGCCATAGTGAGGTTGAAGCCCAAGGTGTCGTCGCGAGGATCCCACCGCAGTCCCAGGGTCTTCTCTTGTGCTCTCTGAAGGTCGAGGTTACGATCGCTGCATGTCACCTGTGACTGTGACTCGTCGACTGCATCAAGAACATTTTTACTGTTTGATGCCCACGCCGTCAACTGAAAGCCTCCGCTGGCGTGGATCTTCGCTACTTGTTTAGCTATCCTCGTGGTAGTTTCTTCATCTTCGTAACTTCCCAAGTAGTCGTCCATGTAGTGGTTCTCTTTTATTGCCCGGACTGCTTCCGGGTAAGTCATGACGAACTCTTCGGCGTTGAGGTTTTTCACAAAATTCGCTGTGGTAGGTGAGGACGCCGCTCCAAATATAACTGACGCCATTTCGTACTCCACAGGTGGTGAATGACGCTCCCAACCACGCCAAAGAAAACGTTGTGCTGTTCTGTCTTCTTTTCTCATTATAATTCTGAGAAACATCTCCTTTATATCTGCAGATACTGCGTATCTTCCTTCTCGAAATCTGAAGATGACTCCCGTTAGCGATTGCAAAAGGTCTGGTCCTGTTAACAGCTTGTCGTTTAGTGACGTACTCTGGACTGTAGCAGCGGCGTCAAACACAATCCGTATTCTTCCCGGTTTATTGGGGTTGGTCACGGCAAAATGTGGTAGGTACCATTTCTTCGGGGAGTCCGACGGCGGACAAGGCACTGCATAGCCTTTTTCTATGAGTGAATTCATTTGTGACACGTATGCTTCTCCAAATTGTTTGTCTTTGTCCATCTTATTCTCAATGGTGCGAAGTCTCTTTAAAGTACTTTTATAACTGGGTGGCATCTCCACTTGATCCTCTTTCCACAAAAGTCCGGTCTCCCAACGTTGTTCAATTCGTCGGCAGGTTGATTGAAGTATCTCTATTGCTCGTGCATCTTGCGGCCTCTTTCTTTCCTTCGCGACTATACCAATGTTCTCCAGACGGAAATAATTCTCTATCATTTCGCCGAGCGCCTTTTCCGTTTGTATGTGTCCCACGAAGTTTACTCGAGCAGCTGATACGGAGGAAGTACAGCCATGCACCACCCATCCAAGCGGTGTCAATGACGCTACAGGTAGATCTTTCTTTTCAACTCGTGTCTTCTCGGATAGCAGAAGAAACCAATTGTCCTGTCCGATGAGAATGCCTACCTCAGAGTCCTCGTAGCTTTCAATCGGTATGTCAAGTAGGTACGGGTGATCGCTTTGTTTGAATGACTGTGTTGTCATCGGTAATTTATCTACCGTTCTCACGTTGTTCAGCTCGAACCTTTTGCCCGATGACCCAGAAATTGATATATTTACTCGTCTGGATTTGGAGTACGTACAGGTTGATGTTATTTCTGCAAGTATGAGCGGGTCTCGTGGTCCTGGAGCACCAATTTTATCTGCCAATTTATTTTTCATAAGTGTTATGGTACTTCCATCATCTAGCATAGCAAATGTTCGTTCGCTCCCATTATCTCCGTGAACCGTTACTGGTAGTATTTTCAACAATGCCCTTTTGTTTGTTCCCGCGCATGTTTTCATAACGTCTCCCGAGTGCGTCACCGGCTGTGCGACGGCCGCGTTGGAGGTCGTTTCAAGTGCCGCCGCCGGCTCGACTCTTGTTGCCGAGGTCTGTGATTCACGGTCAGTATTGTTTTGATGCAATAAAGAATGGTGTTTATACAAACAGCCGTTAACGCCGCAGACATTTCGGCGTTTACAGTTAATTTTCGCGTGATTTCGGTTCAGGCACCTGAAGCATCGCTTTTCTTGTTTCACGAATTTCCATCTCTCATCTGTGTCGATAGTAGAAAAGAGTTCACATTTATATAAAGCGTGATTTCCTTTACGACAATATGTGCATTCCATAGATCTTGTAGAGTCGGCAGCGGCAGCGTGAACTCCACTGTATTTTCCTGTGTTGCGTGTGTTCGCCTGACTCGTAGTACTGGCTGATTTCGAGTTTATGGCGCTAAGTTGTAATGTATCCAGGCACCAATATTGTTGAAGCCGGTCGCTTTCAAGGTTGAGAAATTCACAAATTTTGACGATTTCCGGTACAGGTGACTTCTCACGGGCTGTTGCGTATTCAATCCATCCTCTTTGAAGTGGTGCCATCTTCGCTTTAATACTTTGAGCCAACATAGGGTTTCGCAAGTATTCTTCTCGTCCTAGTGCCTGTAGTGCAGCTACTGTTGCTTGAATGCTGCACGCGAAGGTGTGAACACTTGCAGAGGCGGCGTCCGTGATTCGTGGCAAATCTCTTAATATACGTAATTCTCCGGCTACGATGTCGTCGGGACGCCCGAATTTCCTTTCGAGAGTCTTCATTACTTCTGAAGGGTTCACAGCTGCGATGAGGAGCGATGCTGTGGCTTTCTTTGCTTCTCCCTGGAGGCTGCGCCGTAACCGAGAAGTGTTCTCCGAATCTGTTAACTTCTGGCAAGTCTCATTGTAGGCTGCTTTGAAGGACAGCCATTCCGAAGCATTTCCTGAGAATGTGGGGAGTTCCAGTAGTCGACGATCGTAGGGCGGCGCTTGTCTTAGGTTAGCTATCTCCTTGGCCAGTAGCTGAATATCGCTTATCTGTGCCGGCTCCCCCCGCTGCATAGATGGTGGTTCTTGACGCGCTGGCTTCTCTGACGGCTGTGCAGAGTCTGTTGCGCCTGGCGGTGTAACGACAACCGGTGCGGATAACCCGTGATGCTCATGCTCCTCCGGCGACTGTCCGGCGGCGGGTGCATCTAACTGCTTGATATCGGCACGAACGTCGTCGTCCTTATTTTCCTTATTTAACCACTCTTCAACTCTGCGGACGGATGGGTCACGGCATGACGACCTCGAAGGCGCCCAACTTTCATCTTGCTCCTCATCATCGATTGCTGCCAATTCTACTTCGAGAGTCTTTCTCACGATCTCCTTCTCTATCTCAGCTAGTCGCTTCGCTGCGGCTAGCTCTGCTTCCTTTCTCCTTCTTGCCATACTGGCAGTGGTCCGTACTGACTTAACGGATCTGGGTGGTACCTGGCTCGTTGGTACCTCTTGCGTGTGCGTGTGCGGCGTTATGGAGGCTGGTGAACTCGTCAGCTGCGAGGAATCCTCTCCGGTGGTCTGACCGGAGTCTAGCGGCGTATCTGAGCTCTGGTCTCCATTCGTCACGGCACCTGATCGGGTGTTGACCATCTTCAATCGAACTTGACACTAAGATGCGATACGCTCCCGCGCGTGCGTATTTACTCCTTTGCGGGCGGGGAGTGGCCTTGAACCGGACGCGGCGGCCTCGCGGTATTGCGTGGTGCGATATCGGTTGCTAGGCGCTTCACTCACACTCAGTCTGCGTAACACATCGACAGTCACTCACTTGTATCACAAGATAGTCACTCACTCAGTCACTCACTTGATTGCAATCTCGTAGTCTGGAAAAGTCTATCGCACAATAAGTTCGAAGTTTTCACTATTTACAGTTTATTTCACTTTTCTTGCTGTAGATCCGGCTCGATTGGACCAATGAAAACGACGCGTCCCATCCCGACTCGATGCGGCGTTGACCAAATCGACACGGGACCGTCTAAAACTGTTCAGGTGGACTGTATTTATGTAGGTGTCGGTGGAAAGGTGAACGAAAACTCGAAATATTATCAGCAAAAGGCACAGTCTCTCCTTCACGCCGTTGCTCGTGCTCACACTCGCCCACACAGCCAGCAGAGCTCTCTCAGTGTTCGACGCGCTTGTGAAAATTGCAATGACGGTTTGACCGTTACGGGACCTCTATTTATACTGCTGCTGGCTGAATGGAGCGAGTGGTGACGCTGTTCCAAGAAGCAACGGCTGGAAAGAAGTGAGCCATTGTATTCAGTAACGTATTCTAACGGTCTTCAACGGATTTTAACGGATAATTTTATTTGTCGATCGTTCCGTCGGTAACAGTCCGTAAAGCGACTTTACAGACAGCCAATTTTTTTTACAATTTTCTGTGTTAGGTCTTATGTATGACAAACTGTTTAATCTAATTACAGTTGTCTCCTGTTGTTGCTTTAAGACTCTGTATGTTGTGTGTGAGTTGCTTTAGCTTTGATTTGTCTTATTTATTCTTCTTTCTTGCCTTAATTACCTTTTTAACCGACTTCAATAAAAGGAGGAGGTTCTCAATTCGACTGTATTTTTTTTTATTAATATTTTGTTTATGTTTGTTACCTCAGAACTTTCGACTGGGTGAACCGATTTTGATGATACTTTTTTTATTTGAAGCTGGTGCTTCCCGTGTGGTCCAGTTCTGACAATGGCATCCATGAGAAAACCATATAAGTCTTAAATTTGCAATATCGTCTATCTATCGTCGTGTGGTCTATTAAATTTATGTGCGCGACAATTGGACGAAATGGATTCAATATCACGCCAACCGATTTCGATGATTCTTTTATTTATTATTGGAAAGGATGTACTTCAAGGGTAGTTTGATGAGAGTTTGGTTAGGTTCTGATTATATGATACATGACAAAGTAACGGAACGTGCTTACGTCCGTTGCTGCATTGCAACATGACGCAATTATGTGAGATCTTCATTGTCGGAAGACAGATTTCATAGTCTCGTTATTTCCGTCAACGATCTATCGTCGTGTGGTCTATTTAATAATTTGCTGGCGTCCAAATCTGATAAATCTATGCCTTCCAAACTTTTGACACGACTTAGTGCAACATATATTTGCCCTTTTGCAAAGTCTTTTTTACCAAGGTCTATTACAGCTCTTTCGAGGGTGGTACCCTGTAGTTTATGGGCTGTAACCGCCCAGCTTAATATTAGAGGTAGCATACGGCGCTCCACATCTCCGTAACCTCTTAATGCCTGAAACGTAGTACTAGATGGAGGTATGGTACCATTACTATCTCTTAGCCTAAGCCCAATAGATTCGTCATCAAATTTAACGTACACAGCTTCTGGAAGCTCTCCATCCTCCAGTTGATCTCTCCTCAAGGCCGGCCATTTGATTTTTTTTTTATTATACCCATAGCTCCATTTACTATTCCTTCTGATACGGCGATGTTGCGTCTCAACATCACTCGGGATTCGACGCCAATTTTTATCGATGGCAGATAACCACCACAGCTATTGACGTCTTTGGGAATTACGTTCTCTAGTGGTGTTTTACCATAATATGTCACTACTTCACGAGACTCATCCACTGCGTTGGTTTGATAAGTTCGGTGCAGCTTTGCATTTTCCTTGCTAATTTTTTCGTTGTAATCGTCGACTTGCCTCACCGTCGGGAAAATACGAACGGCGGCTCCATCCGTAAATTTACCATTTAAAGGCACGTGGCGCCGCTCGCATAATAATTCCAGCTGAGCCATCGTCAATTCACCTACCCGTAAACTGTTCAGTAAATCGATGAATTCGCTACCATCACGCTGTCGAATGTTTTTGGTCAGTTCACAAAAAGAAAACTGATACCACAAATTAACCTCCGCTGAAAACCACGATGGGTGCACAAAACACCAATTCCCTTTCACTGGAGGAAGCTGAAATATATCACCGAATACCAAAATGTTGACTCCGCCGAATAATTTGTCGTTGTTTTTGTATTCTTGAAGTCTTAGGTGGATTATTCTTAGGTTCTCATAAGAGACCATAGATATTTCGTCTATGATTAGCCAATTTATATAGCGCCATTTACGCCTTTCTTTCTCGAGTCTTTGACCTGTAATTTTTTTGTATGTCATAGTATTTTTTTTTTCTATCGGAAGCAAGAAAATACTATGCAGTGTTTGGCCAAGAGCAGCAACTCCGGTTGGAGAGACCCTACTTCCACAAAGTTAGGCTTCAGTAGTATATCTACTATTGGTGCGTATTAACGCTTAATATGCTGCACGATTAATTTCAACACAAATGATTTACCACTACCTGCACCGCCCGTGATAAAAAGTAACAGCTGACTTTCTTGTCTTTGCAAATCGTTTTCGATTGCCGTTGAAACTTTCTGAAATAAATTCCTCTGCTGTACATTTAATCCGCGAATGCTTTCCAGGAACAATTCATCTGTCATGACGGCTCGTTCTTCCATGTCTTCACAAAAGTTATCATCGTCATGTAAAATTTGTTCACCAACACATAACATGGGTGCATTGCCGACATCGGTTTCACGCGCAGCATTAAGTGCGATAGCTTGAGCAACAGCCTGCTGAATAATTAGTTCAGCGTAACCGAATTGTTCTGCGCTGACATTGCCCTGCAACGGGCGAACATCACTTTGACGCCTTATAAAATAGTCTTCAGCGGTTTCATTTTCGAACAGTAACTCGCCTTCATTACGAAATTGTATGTGGCATACTATTAAACTGTAATAGTATGCTTCTTTGTCACTATTAATTGTATAATAGCGGGTACGTAATACTGTCGGTCTATTTCTTACACGCATTCTAGTGTCGTCCTGCAATCTAATATACATCACTGGCGTAGTATCTTCGTCCCTCAGTTCTGCATCTCCGTTGTCCTCTGACCATGTCGTGTTAGAGACAGTTTCAAAACGGACGGCAAATTCCGCAAGGCTTAAATTCTCCAGCTCGTTTGGGCGTAATGCATAATGATCAAAAATGTTATTATAAATACTGGTTTCATCACTGTCGAATCTCAGAAGTCGTTCCTCCAGCCTGCAACTATTTACAAAAACAGTCTTTCGCGAGGACATTTTCAATGGCAAATGGCAATCTGTATGTGCATTCGGGCTCACTCACCAGGCGTTACTTAAAATAGTCACTGATACTGAGAACAATTGTTTCCAAACATCATCACCTTGTCTCTTAGCATTCGAAATAGCGTCTCGAATTACATCACCTGTATCATGTGGTTCGCCTTTACTCGCATATTTTGCGACGTAGTAGGCTACAACGGTGACACTACCACACGGTTGGACATGCGCATTTCTTTCATGAATACGGACTGTTTTATGGTTATTTCTTGAATACAGATTGCTGTATGGCTCTTTCTTGAATACGGATTGTTATATGGTCCTTTCTTGAATACAGATTGTTGTATGGTTCTTTCGTGAATACAGATTAATGTGTGGCTCTTTCTTGAACACGGATTTTTTTATGGTTCTTTCTTGAATACTTATTACTGTATCGCTCTTTCTTGAATAAGGATTGTTGTATGGTTCTTTCTTAAATACATATTGCTTTATGGCTCTTTCTTGAATACGGATTGTTGGATGGCCTTTCTTGAATACGGATTGCTGTATGCTTCTTTCTTTAAATACTTGTTGCTGCATGGTTCTTTCTTAAATACTATTTGCTATAATGTGATCCTTTATTGAATACTAGTTGCTGCATTGTTCTTTCTTGAAAACTGTTTGCTGCAGTCCTTTCTTGAATATGACTTGCTGCATGGTTCTTTCTCGAATATGGCTTGCTCCATCGTTCCTATTCCTTGCACAACTGTAGGTTCCTTCTTTTCTTGCTAGGTGGTATGGTATGTACGTTCTTAGTTCTTTCCGTCTGTCGTATCTTCATTATATCAATGTTTGAATTCTTTGATTACAATCTGGAACGCATTTAAAAGTACTTAGGCCATCATTATAAGAGAGAGGATGATGCCATCACATCGACCATTAACGCTGAAAAAGCTCATCGAAATCTGGAAGGTAGATTCGAGATCGTTTCACAGTCGATTTGCGTCATTACTACAAGATACTAAAGAGTAATGAAATCTCGTTATTATTCGGCAAAAAAAAACTCTGTGAATAAATTTCGAGTTCTCATAGATACCTACTTATGTCGTTATTACTGTTCAGCTAAGCGTTCCAGATTCTTTTATAAACCCCGACGCAGAAGGAGGGATGTTATAAATTTTACGTCTACTTCTGTGTGTGTCGGTCTGTGGCATCGTAGCTCCAAAATGGATGAACCGATTTGGATGCGGGTTTTTTTATTAAAAATATTGTTTAACCGGGACGGTTTTAGCAATGTTAGTAATCATGGCCACCGGTCACCCGTAAAAACTTCGCTATATTTATTAAGATGGCAAAAGAATAATTAAGATGGAAGTAGGAAATATTGCTAGTCAGTCAGTGTCAGCGAGGTGCCATGTCATTCTTTCCTTTGGTCGTGCCGGTTACATTGAAGTGGACAGAAAGCACGTATAATTTTTATAACCTTTTTCGTCAACCGACCTTCGTTCAGTGCTGGTTTACCAATCCGAACGGGTTAATCCCTACCAGCTAAATGTATATAGTTTAAGATAAAGGGATGAAACTACAGTTTCAAGTGGAATCCGAACCACGGTCAACTTGAACGGTCGTACGGCCACCCATCCAAAGCCTGACCTGTAGAAACTATGAACTATAAACAATTTACCCTAGTATAAAATATGATTAGATGAAAGAGAAGCAGCGGTTACGGGACCCTCGGCGCGTGAACACGGTTCACTTGAACACTTAGATATTTTTGGTAGGGAGTTAATAAAAAATAACGTTAATAGTTTTTAAATAAATTTACATGGTCCATTTTTTTTTCATTTTAGCGTAACGGCTTACGAGTGAAGAAACGCCGTGCAAGAAATGAAAGATAAACCGTTTCATACAAATATTTTAAATAACGACGTAAGTAGCACTGTAACGTTTGGGACATGGATTTCGCTTTCATTCACTACAAACTCTAAACGACCAGTACGCAAAAATCGTGTATATATTATAATTGTAATCGCAAATGTGGAAAACAAGCATTCCAAAATATACATGAGGGTTTACCTATGGCTGCGTAATGGCGTTGTATAGAATGGAAAGACGCAACGTCGACATATGGTGAGGTATGGTTTTACTACGCAAGGACATTCGAATATCTATGTATCACTGTAGGCTGAATCCCCGCAAAAAGGTTCGACATGCTTATTAAAATGCCCTCATTACCGCCTCCCGTTTATGGGGGTCGGGAGACTGGAGGACATTTTTTTTTGCTGGTTTAGGAATGTAACGCGATTAACGGTATTTGTTGTGGCTTAGTATGAGGATACGGTTTAAACTTTTTGGACAATAGCCCGGCAGTTGAAGCTTGAAAAACCAGTCAAGCTTGCTTAATTCATAATAACCTTTTTATTTTCTCGTTCGCTAGTGTATCGTTATATGAATTAGTTTTTCAGAGATCTTACAGAAATTTTCAGTGCATTTTTTTAAATCAGCTTTTTAAGTACCTATTCCTTCTCAACGGAAGAATATTTGAGGAAGATTTTTGTCTCAAAATGTTGGAGTTGAAAATGTTGCGTTATTGATTATTGACTTAAGTCTAAAAGTCAAATTTTTCTTATCGGAAATCATAATTTTTTTTTACAGCATCGATACAAATATTAGCAACATTTTGAAACAGAAATTATTCTTTAATATTATTCCGTTGAGAAGGAGTACTTATAAAACTGATAAAAAAAATGCACTGAAAATTTCTGTAAGATTTCTGAAACTCTAATTCATATAAGGATACACTAGCGAACGAGAAAAAGAAAATATAAGCATACCTATATTCACTGGGCAACAATTAATTAATGCTGACATTCTGAGAATATTATTAAGAGAATAGATAACTGTAGCAGTTTGGTATATTTTTAGATAAGAACTGCACTATGGTTTTAGGACACGTTGAAGCGAACTAACATTCCAAATATTGGTCATAGATATTTAATAAAATATCCTTCAATACTTATTTATTTAAAAAGGAATTTTTTAGGTTTCTGCGCCCCGTACGTTAGCCTATTACTAATTCTAAAGCGTCTGTAGGTCTATATGTCTGTCTGACGGACATTCCGAGCGATATGGCTATATCTTTCGTCGTCAGCCTGGGTAGCTTAGTGGTGCGGACGGTCGACTGTTATTAAGCAACTCTGGGCGCGGTCAGTACTTGGAAGGGTGACCGCTCGACGGTTGGAGGTTGACCGTGGTTCGGAATTCACTTTAACCTGTGGGTCAATTCCCTTCTTACCTTACTGGGTGGTAGGGTTCGTCCTGCCCGGGCTGATACCACCGCACTGAATGAAACGTCTGTCGAAACGGCTATGTAAATAGTTCCTGTTTTCCGTACACTTCGGTGTAGCCGACACGAAATGAAGGGAAACACTGGCACGGCACCTAGTTCACCAGGTATTATGGTCTGACATCACGGATGTTGTAGGTAATATAGCCAACCGCGTCAATTTCCATTAAAAAAAAAATTAATAATAATTAGTAAGTATATCTAGCCAGATCTACTTTGTCGGGCTAGATCCTTGTTCCTGCCAGAACAAGGTGTCATCCCGGTGCTATCTCTAGATAAACAAAAAACAAGTTTTGTTTCATACCTGGATGGACAAGTATGTATGTATGTATATTTATTTGTAAGTATATAATATTCTATATATTTAGTAATTTACATGTATTAATACGTATGTATGGCTTATATTTTACTAGCATGTACTTAAATGTATTTTTAATAAGTATACTTACTATCATTTTATCTTATTCTCACGCTCGACTCTTTTGCGACCTATTTACATTCCAATATATTATCGAATCTCAAACATCCAAAGGTTGTCTGTAAGAAATCTCTGTAAGGGATAAATCCGCCTTTGCACATTGTGTAAATTTTCTAATGTATTTGTTACTGTTTAATGTTTACTGGAACAAGAAAGAATTGTCTATCTATCCTTCTTTGCTTCTCTCGGCGAGTTGTAAGTGCCATTTCAAACTGAATCAAAACTGTCATTGAATATCGCATGTTTTGCTCATTTTATTCTGAAATATTAAAAATAGCCAACGCGGACGCTCACATTTTTCACTACGCGTAAAATGAACTCAATAATTTGTGTCGTGTCAGTTTCACGGAGTGTCGAACACGATACTGACTGAGTGGCGTGCTTTTAAATAAACCTGAATATTCACATTTTCAATTGAGCACACGTTTTATATATTATTTGTTTGCGTCGTGATATTAAGCACACTCGGGCGCGGTCAGTACTTGGATGGGTGACCGCTTGGACCGGCTGGCCGTGGTTCGGATTCCACATAAAACTGTAGGTCCCTTCCCTTCTTACCTTACTAGGTGATAGGGTTGGTACAGCCGCCCTGAATGCAAGGTCGGTTGAAACGGCTATGTGAATAGTTCGTGTTTTCCGTCCAGTTCAGTGTTGCCGGCACGACCGAAGGGAAGCACTGGTATGACACCTAGTTCACCGAGGTGTTATCGGCTGACATCACGGATGTAGTAGGCGATGTAGCCAATGTGTCCATAAAAAAATTATAGATCTAGACTCAATCAATTCACATGCCATTTTCACTGACATTTTCAGCTAGTAATTATATTAAATGTTTTAATATTAAATGGGCATTAAGTGGGCTATTTTAAGTAATAAACTGGCATAAGTAACTTTTATCTACCCATACATAGTAAGTTAATACAAATAGTGTAGTATTGTCAAAAGAAATTCAAATTCAAAATTACAATTAACAAGTAAAAAAAAACCGAAAATATAAACCTATTATATTAAACTGATTTCTAGGTGACGTAGCCAACCGTGTCAGTTTCCATAAAAAAACCTAACAAACAATGTTAAACTATCTTAACAATTTAAACTAAAACTGGCATAATATCGTCGCTTGTGAGGTCAATTTGCCAATCTGCCAGATTTGCTAATTGGACATAAAGGTACCAATATACGGAGAATGTGTGAATACACGTTGTGGCAAATTTCATAACTGTATCTCAATTAGGTTCGAAGATATTGAAGTTTGAAATTAAATTAATTAATGAAGTTTGTAACATTGATGCGTGCAGCCGCCACACGCGCGTGCTACCGCGCGCCGGTAGATGGCGCTGCTAGTACATTCTGCGTGATTCCTACATCGGGCTAACCAAATGTTCAACCACTCACATAAAAAGGAGTGCGAGCAACCATTGTAATATACAGTTTCAGTGTGCTTTATAGTTTGTTATATTATACGTAGTTAGACGGTTTCCAATATTAGGCTGCTAGGGCAAGTATCCAGGGCTGCATCTCATGGTCGGTCCCTGGAAATTGCTCGATGCACCTATTTTGGAGAACAACGAGTACGAGGGTCTGCATCGCCACGGTGGTCGCCCTTCGGACAGTTTACATTACGTACAATACAAGTACATGTTACGGAACTTGCGGAATATACGAGTGTGTTACTAAACATCAAGCCGTTTATTTTTACCCCGCCATCGAGTCCGCCTTGCTACAAGTTTGAATTAAAAAAAAATCGTTTTTTGCTTCTCCTGTAAAGTTACGATTTTGCAGATTGGCAAATTGGCCTCACGAGCGACGATATGTCATTATTAGAGTTTTAGACAGTAGAAAGAAATATATTTCACTTGATACTAGACATTACGGTTGTAGATGGTGTAATAAAAAAAACCTTCTTATTATACCTACTCAAACCACATTTTATACCAACACAAGCTGTGCCCGCGGCTCCGCCCGCTCTCATATTTCACTTCACTGCTAACCTCATAAGCTATTTAGCGTGATAGTAAGTACCCTATAGTTGATGGGAAGAATCAAGCTATCCGTAGAATTTTGTTTTATTAAAATCGGTTCAGTGGTTCTCGAGTTATAAGCGGACAGACAGACACTCAGACAGAAAGCAGACGTTGGATTTTATTATAGGTAAGGATATTAGCAGAAGAGGCGAGCTTAAATGCCATAAGGAATTACATTTTAGCTGACTTCTGAAATATGAGAGTGGTGCGTTTGGGTGAACACTACAGATGTTGCAAATAGTGGTGTGCGGTATTTATTGAAATAGAACGGATTTTTGCGAGAGCGAAGTCGCAAGAAAAAAATTTACCAGGTAAATTCATAATGGGCTCACTTTTATTTATACACCCATGCTATGGGAACGGTTACACCTGTGTTCTTTGCAACCAAAGATTTAATTCGATAGATAGAGCATAGTCTAACATGGCGCACTACAGACAATGTAACAAATGAAAGGGCCGCATGCGGCTCCTTTGCATCAGTCGCAACGCTACGCGCGTGTTGAGAGGTCGTTTCATGGAACGGAACGTAACGCGCCGATGCGCGAGTGCAGAGCGTTAGCGTTTTGTTAACATGAGGTAGCTTTTGATGCGATTTTTGATAACTACTGTACATGCACTACATCTCTCCCCGTGTATGTCGTAAAAGGCGACTAAGGGATATGACTCCCTTCTTATATTACTAGGTGGTAGGGTTTAACCCGCCCGGGTTGGTACCACCGCACTGAATGAAAGGTCGGTGGAAACGGCTATGTAAATAGTTTGTGTTTTCCGTCCAGTTCAGTGTAGCCGGCACGATCGAAGGGAAGCATTGACGTGGCACCAAGTTCACCCGGTGTTATGGACTGATATCACGGATGTTGAATGTGATGTAGCCAACCGTGTAAGTTTCCATAAAAAAAAAACAAAGTCACACACACCGTTATGTCTAATCGGTGCCGAACTCTTGAGCACTTTGCTCTATCTATCTATTTAAATCTTCGGTTCCAATCTACACAAGTTATTCTTGGACAGTGCTATAAAGAATTCAAAAGTTAGAAAGGGCATCAACTCGCTGATTGTGTACACAAAGACGAAACAAATAAAAAAATATGATATAGGTTTTTTCATAAATATGTGTGGCGACGAACCATGCATGAGGTATATAACGACACCCATGGACATTCGGTCGAATGCGGGACTTGCGAATACCATACCGCCTGACAGGTGCCGATTCTATTCACGCCTCTCTTGAAAGACACGAGACTGTACTGGGGGGGGGGAGTAATATATGGGCAGGGAGAGCGTTTCAGAGAATACCGGTTCAGTGGAGGAAAGATCTGCAGAACCGATTTGTATGCATCCGCAGTAAGTCCAGCGTGTACGGATGCAATCCCTGCCCTGTACGCGCGGTGCGGAGCATGGATTAGTTTTTGTATGTCATCCGGAATGGGTGGCTGAGCCAGCTAATATCACCTCCGAGAAGGTAGGTGCCATACCGGATACTTCCCTTTGGATTGCTTGCCATATTCGACTGGAGAGAAGAGCATAGCCGAGGCTGCTATGCGGCCATCTTACATCCAGTACGGTGGTATCAATCCAGTGGGCTACAATTTGAACCTACCACCTAGTAAAACAACCTTACATAAACACAATATAAACAAAAAACTTAATTAATTTTATTTTTATTTTTCTTCTCTTGTTATTGTGTAAGTGGAAAATTTGCTTATTTTTTAAAAGATGAATCTTTGGCTAGTAATTTTGTAATTACTTGTGTTTTATTATTTTCAATAATGTCTGTATTCATATTATCTGTTAAGTTTCATAATAAATAAATATAAAATAGATTTCTTACTAGGTGGTACGGTTTATGCCGCCCGGGTTGGTACCACCGCATTGAATGAAACCTCGGTCGAAAAGGCTATGTAAATAATTCGTGTTTTCCGTCCAGTTCAGTGTAGCCGACATGAAATGAAGGGAAGCACTGACATGGCACCTAGTTCACCCGGTGTTATGGGCTGACATTACGGATGTTGTAGGCGATGTATCCAAGCGTGTCAGTTCCCATAAAAAATAATAATAATAATAGTAGAGAAAGTTATTGCGGACTACGTAAATTGTGTGCAGTCGCAGATCCATAATTTTTAACTCTCTGTTTTTTCCCCTTTGCGCTACGCATAAATCGGTGGTTTTCTATATCGATAGCGATCGAAAAAAATATCGTATGTAAAGCAGAAATTTTACAAAATGGCCGACGGCATCGGGTTTCATTCTGTTTTTACATACCACACGCTGTGTCCCGACAATCTGGGTATGCAGAGTAATCGGTGTTGTGCTGCAATAACTCTGATAAATTACAGCACAACACCGACTACCACGTTTAGTAAAGTATTAGGACAAGATAACTATCAAGCAGCTGTTGTATTGTATATTAATGAAATTTGAGAAATCGGTAACAACACTTAATGCCTCTAGGCATTTTCTACCAGAATTTCCTTGGGGTATGTTAACTGCTAATAAATAATATATAACTAACAAATTAATATCTAAAATATCAATGAAGCAAAAAAAATATCTAAAAAAAGAACGACCTTTCAAAAAGGCTTTTTCGGAGACGAACTGTTAGTAGGTAATGTATTTTCCGTTCGCCCTATAAATATATAGGGTTTAATTAGAGGAAGATACGTCGAAAATGTGATAATACCCAAACTCAATTTGTTCGGAGCGCGGAGCGAGTAGAAAACCCCAGAAGCCTGGCCTGAATGACGACGAAAAGACTGTGAGAAAACCGGTAGGTACATACAAAGAAATTGCTTTCTGCGGTAAGCACACTTGATGTACCACACCACGTACATATCCTTCCTTATCCTTCCTCCTTCCTTACCTATAATAAAATCCAACGTCTGCTTTCTGTCTGAGTGTCTGTCTGTCCGCTTATAACTCGAGAACCACTGAACCGATTTTAATGAAACAAAATTCTACGGATTGCTTGATTCTTCCCATCAACTATAGGCTACTTACTATCACGCTAAATGGCTTATGAGGTAAGCAGTGAAGTCAAATATGAGAGCGGGCGGAGCCGCGGGCACAGCTTGTAAGTAAATAAAATACAATCTAATTTCAAAGAGAAATTCTAATAATGACTATCATGTCTTACACACACACACCACACGCCGTGTTCCGACAATCGGGGTAAGCAGAGTAACAGGTGTTGTGCTGCAAGTACTCTGGTAAATTACAGCACAACACCGACCATCACGTTTAGCAAAGTATTCGGCCAAGATAACTATCAGGCAGCAAGTAAGGCACGAAGGCCCACCTGCTGCATGACTAGGTGGAAAGGCCGCGGCAAGGTGAGAGGTGGCCAGCCTGTCGCCCTTATGCACGGCATCATGTCCTTATTCCTTAGTCGCATTTTACGACATGCACGGGGAGAGATGCAGTGGGACTATTCTTATTAAGTACCGACCACACGCAGTACAATGTTTTCTTTTCTAAATATTCCTATATTCATACAAATTTTATTAATGGCACTGTTTCGTATCGCATGTAAAACTGCAGGCTTAGCAGACGTTAAAGCAATGCCATCTCGGATTGAGGCCGCCAAATATTTCTTGTTTTATGTCAGTCAGTGTTTGTGTGTCCACTGCTGGACATACGCCTCTCCGATCATTCTCGAGTCCTCCCGGCTTTCAGCTGTACCAAACCAGTGATAGCCTCCGATATACTTTGTGTCGTCGTCGTCACAATGAAACACTTGAACATGTTTGTTGTATAGTTTTTTTTTTCGAGTAATTATCCATGTCTAAGCTCCTAATTAACCTTTATTGCCTAATTAAGTTTATGATTTATAGGAGCTGAGGGCAGTGGACATTAGGTATGAAGCACGATTATAAAATTAATAAAACAGGATTTTTTTGTATTTGATCATCTCAGTGCATTTTTATGTAAACCAACATGGGTGGCTGTGCTGAGCGAACCATGGTGCAGTCGACTAGCCAAAAACTTGCGAGAACAAGCTCAGCTAGACGCCATGCCAGCAGATTTGCGGACTGTTGCTAGGCTGTCTAACCTGTTAATACGGCGTTTGAACACACCCAGATAATTCGGGTAACACATGAAGTTAAAATAATATTATTTTAATTATTTTACTATTAAGTTTTAATTTATTTCCAAAAAACGTGTATGCATTTTTGGACTATAGTTCAACATCAGGAGTATAAATCTAGGACGATCTATATTAAAAGACTTTCTTATTAAATACGCAGAAAATATTTATGAAGAATTACTAAATCGCTATTCCTACTTCCTAGTTAATAATAGTCACCAAACTTTTATGCACCAATCCGTTAATCCCTTCCGTTATCATTATGTGGCCAACTTACGTAAAACTACGTAATAACGTAAAACTTTCCCTCGAAACTCGCATAAAATTACGTAACGTAAACTAATGCTCGGAACCACTCACCTCAGGTACACTCCAGAATCACCACATCACTCAACAATCTCTTCAGTTAAACACGGTCCACTTCACGAGACACCCAACTTTTTAAAACCGTTATGTTTCGCACTGCCGCCGTTGGTCACAACTGAGATTCCGTTATCACCATCACTAAAGCATCCGTTACTTCGATTTCAACGATAGCCGCCGGTCGCGCGACGTTCGCTTCCTTCGACGTCGGGCCTCACTTTGAGTCCGCCCTACATATACTTACGCGCGGAGGCTGTATATAGATTCTTTCGCCGCATGCGCGCTGCGCTAAAAAGCGACCCGTCATTTCGCTCGGAGCTCCCCATAACTTAATTATGACAAGTGTCGATAAGGGCTGCGTTTGTCTCATCGGAGCCAAATGGAAGTCGGTGAGGCGTTGAAGTTCCGCATTCGAAATGGATTCTGGAGTACCTCGCAGGACTAATGAGTTCCTTTTGTGGGGATTATGTACAATTATTAATATTAATGAAGTACTAATTCGCATTTCGAAGACCACTTCGTTGGATCTTCGCGTTCATACGACTTGGACGAAACATTTTATCCCATTGTCTAGCCAGCTCTCTGAACACTTCTAAGACTTTGGATTAGTGAAGTTTATTTCGCTTTCTGGCTGTACCTTTAAATTCGATAGACAATCTTTTGATGAATCTGTCTTCAAGCTTCTTAGTGATTTAGTTAAATCTGTCATTTACATATTTCTACTCATTGTTATTTTCGCTACCTCCGGTTACCTCTAGTCTAATTTGTCTGTTAAAATTACATTTCTCTAACATCTTTTGACGAAGGTGGTGAACACGACCGTAAGTAGATATAGATTTTCAAGCAACATTTACCATTGCGATATAGTGTTTTCGGGTGAGTCCACTGTAGCCGGTACGAACAAAGAGAAATACTTACATGCATCTATTTCTCAGAGGAGTAAGGATTAATTCGCTGACATCACGGGGATATTAACCCATATAGCTCACCATGTCGTGTTCCATACAACTAAGCACTTAATTACGCAGTAACTAGTCTCTCTCTCATTTGTGACTTAATATTAATTATCTTTGCTTCAATTCTCACGCTAAACTCATTTGCTACTATCTACTTACATTTCACTATATTAATCAACTCTCAAACATAAAAAGGATTGACTGGAAGAAATCTCTGTATGGGATAATTCAGCCTCTACATCTCAAAAATATTCTAATGTGGTCGCTACCGTTAAATGTTTCTTGGAGCAACAAGGATTTTCTGCCTATGTAACTACCTTGTGAAGCCGGTACTTAAAAAGAATAGCCCCACTGCATATCTCCGTACATATCGTAAAAGGCGACTAAGGGATAACGACAAGGTGCCGTGTTAAAGGGCGACAGGACAGCTTAGTCTCACCTTGGCACGTTTCTTTCACCGAGTCATGCAGCAGCTGGGCTTCATGCTTACTGGCTGCTTGATAACTATCTTGTCCGAATACTTTGCTGAACGTGGTGTTCAGTGTTGTGCTGTGATTTACCAAAGTTCTTGCAGCTCAACACATATTACTCTGCTCACTCCGATTGTCGGGATACAGCGTGTGGTGTGCATGTATGTATGTAAGAACATTTTTAAAATGACGTCAGCTTTTTCAGACGTTGCATTCATGGACCAAAAGGTTAAATCGAGTGGCACAACGTCTCTGTAGGGAAGGCTATCTAGGTCAATCCCCTTTTAAACCAGTCTTTACGGGGCGGGCGAAGGATTGGAACGGAATTCCAATAGCAGCCGGATCAAATGCACGAGAAATGGTTTTAAAGGGACTTCGGGAGTTCTTGTATATATTTACTTTTCCAAGTATACATGGAGGCGGGTGGCCGAGTACTCTGGACGTCGGCTTCTCTTGCGACAGGTCCGAGGTTCGAATCCAGTCTGCGTGTACCAAAGAGTTTTGTTTTTCTGATGGAAAAATTTACACCTACACCTGTCTGCTTCACCGTTCGGAACCGGTGTAAAACTGTAAGTCCACTCCCTTGCCTACCTGCCACAAGGCGGTAGGATCAAATTGTAGCTGACTGGGTTGATACCACCGCACAAATGAAAATTAAAAATTTGGCGATCGCATGTACATACAAACATACATACCACACGCAGTATGCCGACAACCTGGCTACATGGACTCGTTGTTGACTGGAACACATCACTTGCTGTGATAAGTTCGTCTTGCGCGTCCTGCATTTCTTGTTTCTCTTCGTGTACCTACTGTTCTTCTTTCAATTGTGTGCAATAGGTACTATCCTTGCTTCAATTCTCACGCTCAACTATTGCTACTACCAATCTACTTACATTGCACTATATTAATCGACTCTCAAACATGCAAAGGATTGAATGGAATAGATAGAGATAAGGACAAGATGCCGTGCTAAAGGGCGATAGGTTCGCCACCTCTCACCTTGGCACGGCACTTCCACCAAGTCATGCCGCAGGTGGGTCTTCGTGCCTTACTTGCTGCTTGATCGATTGAATCTTGTCCGAATACTTTGCGAAACCTGGTGGTCGGTGTTGTTCTGTAATTTACCAGAGTTCTTGCAGCACAATACCGATTACTCTGCTTACCCCGATTGTCGGGAATCACCGTGTGTGATAAGTATGTATGTATGTAGGTATACTACCCTATTCTAACAATATTAATTCCTTGTACAGTCCGTAAAAGCGAGCGTTACTACCCCCGTAAGTCCAGCATATCCCTCCGTCAAGTCTCCGCTAACTGCCCCCTGTAAGATCAAGGACAAACACATCGCTAGTTATGCTAAACGTACGCTTAGCCCCCCCGGCTTAGTCGCTCGCCTTGTTCGGTCGATGTCCTTGTCGGTAAATATTCGTACAGTCAGCGTGTAAGCGTCCACTGCTGGACATACGCCTCATAAATTTTTGTCCAGTCCTCCCGGCCTTCAGCGGTACGGAACTACTGCTTTCCGCCAAAGTACTTGATGTCGTCGCCCCACTTGGCGGCTGATCTTCCCACACTCCGTTTTCCTGTACACGGCTGCCAGTGTAGGACACGGTTACTCCAACGGTCGTCGCGTCGTCTCTTCTACTAGCGTGCTCAGTCCACTGCCACTGTAGCTTAACAACCCGGTGTTCAATATCGACTACTTTGGTGCGTCGGCCGATTGCCTCGTTACGCACCACATCACGTACCTAGCGATTTCATTTCATCTTTCATTCTCATAGTCCAGAACGTTAGAAGAGGTAGGGACGTCGGACTGTCAATTGCTTATATAAGAACCAGCGTCGCCGAGCTCCGCGGGTAGCGGAGGGGACGGCGAGCGCTCTGATTGGGTGGAATCGGGTGGTATCGCGCTGTGATTGGGTGGTAACGAATGTTATTTGTACGTTTTTACAAATATCGTGTTACGCTGGCGCGGGGAAGGTCCGACGTCTCTACCTCTAACGTTCTTGCTCATAGTAATAAGTTTTAATATTGACACCATATGCGCTGAATCCTGCCAAACGAGGTTAGCAGAGTAAGGGTCGGTTCCGCCACTTTCGGCAGATATTTAGGTGCCGGAAACTCCTTTTAAACATATGAGAAATTATATCATACAATTTTATTCTTACATACATAGCGTCACGTCTGTTTCCCAGGCAGAAACAACGGATGTTCAGGTGCCACGATGCAGACACACCTACGCCGCCTCTTCCGCTCTCATTAATGTTCTTCATACATGGCATCTTCTTCATTCGTGACTACTGCATGACTTAGTAGAAGGACCGTGCCAAGATGAGAGGTGGCTTTCCTGGCGCGCTTTAGCATAGCATCTTCTCGTTGCCCGTCTTTATATGATTCGATTTCATATTCTTTTTAAATTTTGAACATGTGCCATGTTCACCAAGTTGTCATGGGCTGACATCGCGTGATGTAGTAAAAGCTCTTTGGATGTAGTCAACAGATTCCATAAAAAAAATTATAATATAAGTATATGTCAGCCTCGATTGCTCAGTGGTGCGGTCGGTCGACTGTCGTTCGCGATAATAAGCACACCTGGGCGCGGTCAGACCTTGGATGGCTGACCGCTCGACCGTTGAAGGCTGACCGTGTTTTAGATTCCATGTAAAACTGTAGGTCCCTTCCCTTCTTACCTTACTAGTTGTTAGGGTTTAACCCGCCCAGATTGCTACCATTGCACTGAATGAAAGGTTGGTCGAAACGGCTATTTAAATTCGTTCGTTTTTTTTCGTCCAGTTCAGTGTAGCCTGCGCTAACAAAAGGGAAGCACTGACATGGTCCCTAGTTCACAAAGGTATTATGGGATGACATTACAAATATTGTAGGTGATGAGTAGACAACCGTGTCAGTTTCCATAAAAAAAAAACATTTATTTAGAGAAAATATTGACGCGTCTGGCTGTACCTGTACGCATGTTCAGACTGGCAGCATAGAATGGTCCAGCCAGGCTGGTGGCGTGGCGCCATACTCCGTCCAACTACATTATTGACACGACTGTGTATTAAAAGTTATTGGTCGTCAGAGACCACTAGTGGACAGCGAGACAATATAGTGTTGGCGTAAATTCAGGAATTTGTATATGGTTTCAGAGCGAACGGTGAACGGGATTTTCTTCATGTAGTGTATCTGCAATTTGTTAGTGAATAAAATTAGAATTACGGCTGTGGTTAATTCGAAAGTCAAATTCATAATCAGATATTTATTTCGCCGTAAAGCCAATTAAATCACCTGAAAAAACATGTGAAATAAATGAGGGCTTCTAATACCAGGTATTTTAGTAGTAAAAAAAAATTACTAATTTTTTTTTAAACTCATCATTCATTTATATTCAAACATACCTTTGCAATATTTATATCAGTATACTTTTAGAAATAGTAAAGTATAATATACCTACTTCCACTACTAGCGTTTTTGAGCCCACTGTGCGGCGTAGGCTTAGTAATAGGGTCCCGCACCGGATACGGAACCCTAAAAACAACAAATTTGAACTTACACTATGAAATTATCGAGCACACCTATCCCTTTCGTTCTCTCAACGATTTCCTATCGCTCTATCTATAGCATAATTTTCTAGCGTAACACGCGGTCTTAATCAAATTTTGAGGCTTTTCAAAATCAGGTTACTCCGCCCCATTTGCCACGTAACAATTTCTCTATTTGCTTATGAAATCAAATGTAAATTAATGAGGCGTGGTGTGCGTAAACAATAAACCGTTGATACGGCTCGGCTAACGGGGCGGGTGTAATGAGATGTGGGTGGCGTATATCAGAACTATGAATGTGACCGAACGGGTAGGAAACGCAATATTATTTTTTTTGTTATATTTCTAGGAATTTTAAATGACTAGGTGTGCATTTCCATTAAATATTTATTGATACGCTTTCATATTAAAAAAAAAATATTTAAAAAATTCTGGGGATATGAGTCGCTTCACACTCCCGTGCAATCACGGTGGTACGTGGAGAATGCAGGTAATAATGTTCTCATATAAAAAAAAATCTGGCTGTCATGGTTACTTTTGAAACGAATTAAAAAATAGTCTAACTTTGATGATAAAAATAAATAAATAAATAGCATAATTAACGATGTCAGCAGATCTTAGAGCAAGACCATGAGAAGAACGGAATAATTGAAGACATCAGATGACAAAGGTGCTTTGTAACAAAAACAAAAAGCTGAGAAAAATGAGGTCAAAGTTTTTTTAAGTTGGGACTTTTGAATTGATTTTTTTCTATTCCTGACAACTAACTGACTACGTTTACTTTGTATGAACATGAAAAGCGTACAAAACCATGCATTAATACAAAATCGTGCGTTCATGTGGATGAAGGTGTTTTGTACACATAGCTCTTTCATCATGCACAAAAAATTCAATTTATGAGATGATCTTTGGAGATGATCAAACTGGATCAATAAGGTGTTATATGACCATGACTCCTTCACCACTTGAATAACTCCTATTTTCGTCGTGATTTCGGATTTTCTGTCAGTGCCACTTGATTACTCGGCACATAACACCTTCATCTACGGTAAAAAATGCATTTCTAAAAAAATTTTACATAATACCTTCGTCGACTCACGTCTTCAATTATAATAGGTATTTAAAAAAAATAAAAAATAACTAACATAATTAATGAAAATAAAACTAAGCTAAATTAAAATAAACCCTTAAATTTTAAATTTCGTACACTACGGACAACTTTTGAATTCAATAAAATCAAGGTAGAACCTTTTACACTCAAAGCAGTCGCATAACGACCCTTACCCACTATAAATATTGACTCAGGCAAATACGGGCAAAGACGCTCATCCCTCAAGGTTAATGGAGTTGTTTGGCAACCATTATTACTCCCTGTCTCATATTGTGTTTGCTCTGGAAGCCGCTGAGAGCTGAACTTGAGATTTTGAGAAAATATTGTAGGAAATAAATTGTGAAGACGAGTTTGAGCGAACAGTTCACTGACTGTAACATACGAGCCATACTGAATACAATTTACTGGTTTGATTCTACAATTCAAATTTTAAAAATGGAATGCTAATAATTTCCTTGCGTTGCCTTCTCGAGTGGTCAAACACTGAAATTATTCCTTCGAACTTATAAAACTTTGTATATACCAATAGAATTTTTTTTCGTCTATGGCTACTTCTCAATATCTCACGAATTTTGTAGATCTTAGAATAGAATAGACGTATGCCAAGTTTATCTCTATTTCTATTTAAATTTTTCTATTTTATCCTATTCTATTCTATTCTTTCTATTCTATTCTCTCTATTCTTTTTTTTCTACTTCTTATAAAAGTGAACGTCTGTCTGTGTGTATGTATGTATGCTTGAGGTAAACTCCGGAACCATTAAACAGATTTTAATGCGGTTTTCACCAATGTAAAGAGTAGTTCTTGAGGCTCACTATAGCCGCGCTAAATAACAATAGGTCTGAGCAGTATCAAATAAAGTATAGTATGAACGAAATTTAGTGTCGAATGGTAGTGCCCGGATAGAGAGGGCTGAGAAGGACGGAGGGAAGAGGGGAGCGAGGGAGGGAGGGAGGAGGGAGAGAGATAGAGAGGAGGGGGGGGGGGATAGAGAGAGAGAGAGAGAGGGAATATAAGGGTTTGGGCATCGGCTTCTCATGCGAGAGGTCCGAGGTTCGAATCCAGTCGGCGTGTACCAATGAGTTTTTTCTGACGAATAAATTTTACTAGGTGGTAGGCTCAAATTGTAGCCGACTGGGTTGGTACCACCGTACTGGATGTAACATGCCGCATAGCAGCCTCGGTTGTGTTCTCCTCTATTCCAGTATAGCCAGCAATCCAGGGAAGTCTCCGGTGTGGCACCTACCTTCTCGGAAGTGATATTGGCTGGTCGGAGCATGTGCTTTTGCCCCCCTGACTCAGCCACCCATACCGGATTACATAAAAAAAAAACAAATAAAAAACAATCGCGACCCTCATCGTGATGTCGCGCGCCCTAAGTACGCTGAGCCAGTGCCGGAGCTGGTTGCCACCGCCGTCCTGCCTGCACATTCAGCAGAAGCAACCCGCGCCGCCGACGCCGACTCCCGCGCAGCCGCCGATACCCGCGCCGCCGCCGACTCCCGCGCCGCCGCCGACTCCCGCGCCGCCGCCGACTACCGCACCGCCGCCGCCGACTCCCGCGCCGCCGCCGACGCCCGCGCCTACTCCACGCGCACCTGATCCACCGCGTCAGCAGACCAATATGACGCATACGGGTCTCTATTGGGACCCGTACAAATACATGTAGAGAAAAAGTAATTTTAGTTCTTAGGTTAAGACGTTTAATATGACATATTAAACATTGTATACATTGTATTTTAATATGGCCCTAGTTGGCTTAAATACAGAGATAAATAAAATAAAAAAAATATCATATTTGCGTATAAATCATATTTGCTATTGAAACCGAATCTACCGCGAGCGAAGCAGCGGGCAAAAGCTAGTGTTTAATAAAGGATATCCATCTATGTACCTACCTATCCAAAATTCCTTTGTCGCCGTCGGACAACCCTTGCCCAAAGGAATATGGTGGCTCGGACGAGTGTTTCCTCATATGAAAGCTAATAATAAACACCATCAATCATCCAGTGATATTGTCAGTGGGGCAATCAGAAGATGATTAATGTAAACTTAAGTATACAGCCTCGGTTACAAAGCATATACTGGTGATACTTGGGTTTGAGTTACACTTTATACAGCGTGATTGAATTTTGTTAACTTTCAATCGAGGATTAATTCTTTCATTATTTCACATTATTCAGCGTTAAGTTTCATTTTCTGTATTGGTCATGAATTGCTGCATATGTCACAAATCAGCACATGCGTGTCTAGGCAGTGGCAAACATTTTTGTAAATTAGACTAAGTGTACATTGAAAAAATTTCCAGTGAAGTTTCTTGTCAGTTCTTCTTCGCTGTGATAATCGAACTGGCGGAATGTTACAATGTACATATGACAAATCTGAGCGCAGTGTACTGCCAATAGATGCTAAATAAACAATAAACAATAGTAGACTTCCTTATTATTAAAAAAAAAACGAATAAAACACCTTATGATTCTAGATAGATAGTCCCGTACCGGATACGGAACCCTAAAAATAAACTTTAAGAATGTATTTATAAGAATATGATATAAGTCCCGCGTGGGGCCGGTACTTGAAAAGAATAGCCCCAACTGCATCTCTCTCCGTGCATCGCAAAAGGTGACTAAGGGATAAGGACAAGATGCCGTGCTAAAGGGCGATAGGCTAACCATCTCTCACCTTGGCGAGGTCCTTCCACCGAGTTATGCTGCAGGTGGGCCTTCGTGCCTCACTTGCTGCTTGTCTTGTCCTAATACATTGCTAAACGTTGTGGTCGGTGTTGTGCTGTAATTTACTAGAGTTCTTGCAGCACAACATCGACTACTCTGCCCATCCCGGTTGTCGGGATACAGCGTGCGATATGTAGGTAATATAATATAATTTGCACCTATAAAGAAACAAAACATTTAAACTTGAACAGCCTGTAGATAAGGTATCATAAATTATACGCTCATTTGACAAACAAAAGCCTCCCCCATCTTGATAAAGAACCTGTAGGTACTGTTCAGCTGTTTAGTCAGCTGTAAAAGTCAAAATCATCATCATTATCAGCTATTAATGAATCAGCCAAATAATTAAGATCTAGCCTGTCTTCTTTATTAGAGACTAGCTTTTCCCGCGGCTTCGCTCGCGTCAAAGTCAAAAGTAGAAAGTAAGTAAGAAGTAAAAAGAAAGAAGAACACTGTGGCAGACTTCGGCTCGAAGGAAAGTGGTATGGGTCATTGTTTTGGTAGTTAAAAAAAATACCAGGGTTAATTTATAACATCTTCTATATATTAACCCTAACCTAATGTTGAGGCGGCGCATATCGTTTTTGTTACGTTTCATTTCGAGCCGAGTGTTCCCGAAAGGAGCCGCAATGTCTTTCAGGTGTCGTTTCGCTCTACAACCGGGTGATCTCTTTCTAAAGCTCGACACGCATTATTTACCGCCGGGAACTGTACGTTATCGAACCAACGAGCTAAATTCAGCTATACGTCTGAATATTATGTTTACATTTATTAATTAGCCAAAAGGCGCACCGACCGACTCCAAGACATCGAAGCTCAAGGAGAAGCAAGCTTATTCTACCGACTGTAAGTAAAAGAGAATCTCTTGATTAAATATTGCGAAAATGTCTTGAGCAGCCGAAGTATTAAAATCAAATTATTTAGATCAAAGGAGTAATTAAGTACAGACCGGCTGTTGTGTTAACCTTGGAGAAATTTCAATAGCGATTTTGATCGCGAAAGTATTAATTTATTGAGTTTGATAAAAAGATAATTCTTGGCTCTTCTATCAATTTTATGCTTTTCAGTTTATCACTTTCTTTCAAATCTTGGTTTTATAGATTGTGTTAGGTAAAACAAGCAGGTAGAGAGTTCTTATTAAAATAATTTTATTATGACGGGTTGGAGGAGATATTTTATATTCTTTAGGCATGTATGTATATATTACCGGGTGGCTAAGCTCAAGTGGCAATGGGCTGGGCACGTCAGCCGAAGAGAAGACGACCGCTGGAGTAACCGTGTCCTACACTGGCGGCCGTGGACAGGAAAACGGAGTGTGGGAAGACCACCCGCCAGGTGGGACGACGACATCAAGTACGTCGGCGGAAAGCAGTGGTTCCGTACCGCTGAAGGCCGGGAGGACTGGAGGAAAATTGGAGAGGCTATGTCCAGCAGTGGACGCTTACACGCTGACTGACTGACTGACTGACTGAATGTATATATTGATTTTTTTTTTTAATATTAGTTATATTGTATGTATGTCCTTATTTTGATTAATAAATACGTCTTGATTTTATTATTATTATAAGTTGTAATATAACAACATATATTTTTTTTTTATTTTATAAGTTAGTTTTTTAGTTATAGTTTTTAATTATTTATATTTGTAGGTTAATTATATTTGATAGGTAGTTTTACTTTATTTAACCCTAGACAGCTAACCATCGTAAAAAATACGATTTTGGAATTTCAAACGAGTACGACGTAGCCAGTTTTCGTAGTACGTATTAATTTATTGAGTTTGATATAAAGATAATTCTTGTTTCTTCTATCAATTTATTCTTTTCAGTTTATCATTTTCTTTCAATTCTTGGTTTTATAGATTGTGTTCGGTAAAACAAGTAGGTAGAGAGTTCTTATTAAAATAATGTTATGATTATAAGTTGTAATATAACAACAGATAGGTTTTATAATTTATAAGTTAATTTTTAGTTATAGTTTTTTAATGATTTATATTTGTAGGTAAATTTTATATTATAGGTAGTTTTACTACTTTATGTAATAATTTTAATTTAATCCTTACTTATGCCCGCGCTATTACAGAAACTATGTATTAGTGCATACATGAGTAGTTTCCGATAAATTCGTGGACAAACATACATACAAACATACACACATACATACGCTTATGTAATTTGGCACACGTGTTTACATGCCCACATAAACTAACATATACGAATAATTGTCGGACCTCCGTCTCACCAAGACGCTGCTCCGTGTCCATAGATCAAAACTACGTATAGTGACCGGTATGCTCACTGGTCACTGTACACTTAACAGACACCTCTATGTAATTTGAGTAACGGACAGTCCACTGTGCAGAGCATGCCTGCAGGTGGACGAGACACCCACCCACGTGCTGCTGGAGTGCGAGGAGTTGGCAGACACAAGGGCGAAGGAGCTGGGAGGTCCTACTACACTTCGAGAGGCGTGCCAAGACCCAAAGAGAGTGTGCCGCCTCCTGGAAGAACTCGGCTGGTTGGAGTAAGGCCGTAGGACGCGCAAAAGGCCTGCATTGGAGCGGGCTTATGCGCGGAGAATGAGTCCGAACAACAACAACAACAACAACTCAACAATAACAACAACGAATATTGTGCAATTTCCAACGATATCACATACATACGGGTCGAATTGATAACCTCCTTTTTTTTTTGAAGAAGTGGGTTAAATAAAGTAATCCATTTTCTTTTTTATGGAAACTGACACGGTTGGCTACATCGCCTACAACATCCGTGATGTCAGCCCATAACACCGGGTGAACTTGGTGCCACGTCAGTGCTTCCCTTCGGTCGTGCCGGCTACACTGAACTGGACGGAAAACACAAACTATTTACACCGTTTCGACCGACCTTTCATTCAGTGCGGTGGTACCAACCCGGGCGGGTTGAACCCTACCACATATAAGAAGGGAGTCATATCCCTTAGTCGTCTTTTACGACATACACGGGGAGAGATGCAGTGGGGCTATTCTTTTAAAGTACCGGTACAAATGCCAAACTAAATAAATGTGGAGAACCGCTGCCGACTCGAAAGAGGATTTCCAACGGCTATATCTTACCTACAGTACAGCAGAGTAAGCACAAAATGTCTATGCATACATACATACATACTACACCTTTATATGTGTACACAGGAGCTCTAAGATCAACGTCAACATAATTAACTGTTCTCTCAGGTGAAATCACAGATCAAAGGATTCCCTCCTGTGGGTATGTGGTTACGTAGGGAGCAAACATTGAAATAGATGAAATGAAATTAAAAGTTAAATTACAAATTTAAAAAACCCCCGACTCTTAAAAAGTCAAAAATAATTTCCGTTTACTTACTTAAAGGAGTCGGTAGACCGCTAAGTGAATTCCCGCGCAACTTTTGAGTCTTTATATTTAATTTACTTAGCGGTCCCCCGACTCCTTTAAGTAAGTAAACGGAAATTATTTTTGACTTTTTAAGAGTCGGGGGTTTTTTAAATTTGTAATTTAACTTTTATTTGAAGCTTTTTAAAAAAAACCGCATGCAAATCGGTCCACTTTTTAAGATAATTATTTTTTTTATTACTTAATTACTTTATTACTTGATTAAAAACATAGCTAAGAACCATCCCGATTAAACAAGCTTCCTAATAAAAAAAACCGCATCCAAATCGGTCCATCCGTTTGGGAGCTACGATGCCACAGACAGACACACACACACACACACACACACACACACACACACGTCAAACTTATAACACCCCTCCGTTTTTTTCGTCGGGGGTTAAAAATAGAGTTTGTTTTTTTAATTTTATGTGGCTAACCAACATGGGTGGCCGTACTGAGAGACCAACGGTGCAATCGATAGAGCCAAAATCACCTCTGCTCGCGAAACCACGCTCAGCTAGGTGCCATGGCTAGGCTGTCTAGCCTAGCTAACATTTCCAACATTGACGTCATTGTTGCAGATACGGACGAAAAACCGATTGTTTAAACAACAACATTGACTTTGTCATACAGTTAGTCAGTCAGCCTCGGTATCTCAGTGGTGCAGACAGTCGACTGTTGCTATTGTTAAGCAACGCTGGGCGCGGTTAGTACTTGGATGGGTGACCGCTCGACCGTTGGAGGCTGACCGTGGTTCGGATTCCACGTTAAACTGTAGGTCCCTTCCCTTCTTACCTTACTAGGTGGTAGGGTTCAACCCGCCCGGGTTGGTACCACCGCACTGAATGAAACGTCGGTCGAAACGGCTATGTAAATATTTCGTGTTTTCCGTCCAGTTCAGTGTAGCCGACATGAAATGAAGGGAAGCACTGACGTGGCACCTAGTTCACCCGGTGTTATGGGTTGACATCACGGATGTTGTAGGTAGGTGATGTAGCCAAGCTAGTCAGTTTCCATTAAAAAAAAAGTTATTGGAAATGACGTCAGTTTGGGGAAAGTGGGGGAGGGGGGGCGGGTTCATTAAATAATGACTATATTATGATAATTGTAGGGAGAGGGGGTTGAAAATCGGCAAAAATCGATGAAGTAACATAATATATAGACGGCCCCGAAGCAGGCATATTACGCAAACACTCGGGTTTTTCGCACAGTCAGCGCTTTCAACGCTCGCACGTAACCGCTGTATAATCAAGCGAAGCAAGCGGCTATGGATGCTCCACGTTAGATTATTATGTCATTCTATCTCTCTCCGTAACTGTGTCGGTATGTGACTGTGTCACATACGTGACACAGACCACCTAACATGTGAGGTGTTGAGGTGTCCTCGGTGAGAGGAATACGTGAGCTTCAAATATCAAATATCAGCCTCGATAGCTTAGTGGTGCAGACCGTCAACTGTCGCTATTGATTGGAAAAACTGGCCTACTTGGCCTGTTTTTAAAGAATTTTAAAACATTACCCACCACTAGCTTTGAATATTTGGTTACATTTATTAATAATCAATTTCATTTTAAAACTGGTAAACGTCTGAAATATTTGAAATCAAATTCTTAATCGTAGGTGATTATAATTCTTATGGCAACTGACATGGTTGCCTACATCACCTACAACAACCGATTGGTGAACTAGGTGCCATGTCAGTGCTTCCCTTTGGTCGTGCCGGTGTACACTGAATTGAACGGAAAATACGAACCTAATTGTATAGCCGTTTCAACCGAGCTTCCATTCAGTGCGGTGGTACCAACCGGGGCGGGCTAAACGGTTTAGCCCGCCCGGGTTGGTACCACCACACTGAATGGAAGTTCGGTTGAAACGGCTAAACAATTAATTCGTATTTTCCGTTCAATTCAGTAAACCCTACCACCTAGTAAGTTAAAAGGGAAGGTACGTGGAATCTGAACCACGTTCATCCTCCAAACGGTCGAGCTGTCAACCATCCGAGTACTTCCCGCAGTGTGCTTATGATCGCGATCGACAGTCGACCGACCGCAGCACTGAGCTACCGAGGCAGACAATCAAATCAATCCCAAATTAACACTATGCTAATAGGAAGTTCACTTCCAAATGACTGTCGCAATAACCACAGGCCATTGACAGAGATAAGCCCAAATTCGCCCAATTGGCGCGAATATCTCCAGCTTATCTAGTCGAATGCACTAATAGACCGGATATCTGATACTCTGCGGTATAATCTAACGTCTGAAATTATACCGCAACATATTATTGGGCCAAATAACCGGGTTATTGGATGGTGTGTGTCAACCGTATGGAAGTGATTTGTCGCAGCCTATAGGGAAAATGAAAAATGAAGTTGACTTGGTATGTACTTGTATTAGCACCTATTAGAAATTATTGTCTCCTAGTAGATTATGTATTGTGCTTAGCTTTTATTTGTAAGATTTTACCAATATCTGGGTTTTTATTTTTTTATTGGAAACTTAACAGCTATGTATCTTTTTATTATTATTATTTTTTAAGGAACGCGCGATATGTGGCATCGTTTTACTTATACAAGTAGGTGACTTACGATGCCCATGGACATTCTATGATGCACGAGGATTACGAGTGCCATGCCGGCCTGACAGAAGCCTTTTCACGCTCCTTACTGTAAGAATAGTTTTATGTAGGTAATAGATATAAATTATTTGTAATATGTAATGGAGCATAACGTACATAGGATTTAATTACTACATTGTGTGGGTTAGGGTAAGTAACGTTTTGATAACAATAATTTTTATTAGGGTTCCGTACCTTAAAAGAGGAAAAAACTGAACCATTATAGGATCACTCTCGTGTCTCTCTGTCTGTCTTTCACAGCTTATTTTCTCCGAATCTAGATTCCGTACATATAGGTAGAGTTTCGTGACCCTATCACGGGACGTAGGTATAGCGGAAATGAACGAATTTCGTTTTTGGGAGTAGGTAAATGTTGGGAAACAAATTAGAGCGTTAAAAAATATTTTAAGTGGCATGTGAATGTTTTTTTATATTTTGAAAAATTTAGATATTAAAGAAAATATACAAAAATCAAGCATCCGCGAAATGCATATCATCTCCGAAACTAATAAGTCTACAATTTGGAAAACAATTGGAAATATAAGGCCCTCTTATAGGTTACAGGAAATCCTAAACGAAAACCTAAGTCTTAAATTTCTCACTGAAAAGGGAATGGAGCGGAGCCCTATCCCCGCGAGTTCGACTCGCTGCTTATCCGCTTTTTGGGTGTGGCTTAAAACCAACTACTATGTCACCGAGACTCCATGCAGCTAGTTGGCTACGCGAAGTCACGTACTGTATCATATCCTTGTCCTATCATGGGACTGGACACTATACTTATATTTGTATTTTTTTTCAATGACATATGGGTACCAAGTCATATTTATTTCAAGATTTCTCTATTTACATAGTTATGTGGAACATTATTGATTTTTCAAAACACAATACAACCTAGTAATACTAATTAAATAAAATTAACCTTATAAATAAGTAAAAACTAAATACTAACATGTACAAAAGACTTACTGTAAGTAAAACAATTATATTGAATAGAATAGAATATAAATTTTATTGAGATAGCTTCTATATAGGTCATTCAAACATTATCAAATTATATCTCACAAATGATAAATTTTACAGCTTTTCAATAATAAGACAAAATAATTTACAATAATAATTACAATTTATGTCAACAGATCTTTCGGATCTGGCGAATTGTAAATTTATATTGTTATTCTAAACGTACTATGCAATGTACAGCCACTTGATTGTGAAATAAACGTTTTAATTTAGTTTAAATTTAATTTAAACATGTACCACAAAGAAGCAATTATCTCAATCATTCTTCGTTCTGTAGCGAATTATTTGTCAAACCAAATATTCTCATTCAATGGAGTATTCCATTTTAACGAACTGCCTTCGGGCTATTGGGCAATAAATCCCAACGAAAATTCTAATCAATCAAATTGGCAAGAAACGATGATATTACTTATTCTCATAATAAACAATTTCCCTTTTGCCTATATCTTCGAATTTTCCCTCCAAACAAAGATAGCCCGAGATCACTAGCAATAACAGTCACAAACTTTAAACGTAAACCAGACGAAAAGGAGAGAAAATCCGGAAAAAACCAGAAGCCAGCACATTTCTTACAGTTCGATGCCACATGCGCTTCCTTTCAAAATGTACTCAAAAGGCATACGCATAAGGTACACATTTCCACGACACTAGACAATACCAAGCCCTTTAATTCAGACATTTGTATTGTTAGAGCAACGTAAACTCTAGTTACAAAGCATAAAGCTCATACCTTAGCAGATGGGATCTTTGGTCGGCGGAGGGAAATACCTTTCCGATATTCTGAAAATATGTTTTATAACATACATTAGTTCGGCCATATAAGCTTTTTCAATAAATAATACAATGTGAGACTATTTATATTCAAGTTTTCGGTTACGCGTTATACAGAGTGGTCCTTAGAAATTTGAATTTCGAATTAAAAACATATGACGCGCGCGAATGCCGCTTCTATGTTCTTAATTCGAAATTAAATTTCTGGGAATTCAGTCGCCATGGAGCGTTCCACCTTTGCGGATCGCGCTTTTTGTGCACGCGAGTATTATCGCAACAATAATTCGGCGACCATTGCGCGGCGTACATTTCGAGAACATCACAATTTGCACAACTTTAATGACACTCCATCACTTCAAACGATCAGGAATTGGGTTGTAAGATTTGAGGAGATTGGTTCGACATTATATAGACAGCGGCACAGCATATACATGGCTAAAGCAGTATGGAAACTAGGCCTATTTGTTAAAATAAGTACCTACGCTCCATTGGAGCGTTAGGGATGTTAATCAAATTTTTTTGTAAAATTGTAAAATTATTATTTATTAAAACATTTATTTAGGTTCTGTAATGTAATGATCAAATAATCAATATAATCAATCATCAATAATAAGTTCAAAACGTGGTTGCTATAAATATGAATTGATATAACTTTTCTCGACTTTTGTCAACTTTTATTAACTTTTGTAAATTGTTTACAACTTTTGTCAGCTCTTGTCAACCATTGTAAATGTTTGTCAACTTTTCTCATCTTTTGCCAATTTCAGTCATATTTTGTCAACTTTTATCGACTGTTGTCAAGTCTTGTCAATGTTTGTCAACCTTGGTAAACTTTTGTCAGCTTTCGTCAACATTTGTCAACTTTTGTCATCTTTTGTCAACTTTCATCGACTGTTGTCAACTCTTGTCAATGTTTGTCAACCTTGGTCAACTTTTGTCAACTTTCGTCAATATTTGTCATCTTTTGTCAACTTTTATCGACTGTTGTCAACTCTTGTCAATCTTTGTCAACCTTGGTCAACTTTTGTTAACTTTCGTCAACATTTGTCGACATTTGTCATCTTTTGTCAACGTTTGTCAACTTTTGTCTATTTTTCTCGATTTTTTGTGAAATTATAGCCGCTTTCGTCATCTTTTATCAACTTTTCTCATCTTTTGCCAACTTCTGTCACCTTTTGTCAACTTTTATCGACTGTTGTTAACTCTTGTCAAGTTTTGTAAGCTTTTGAGAACTTTTATCAACTCTCGGTAACTTATGTCAACTCTTGTCAACTTTTGTCAACATTTGTCAATTTTTGTCAACTTTCGTCAACTTTTGTCAACTTTCGTTAACGTTTGTCTACTTTTATGGCTTTTGTCGACTTTTGTTAACTTATAGCCACTTTCGTCATCTTTTGTAAATTTTTGCCAACTTCTATCAGCTTTTGTAAAATTTTAACGACTGTTGTCAACTTTCGGAAATTTTTGTTAACTTTTGCCAACTTCTGTCACTTTTATGAACGTAGGCCAGCTTCCGTCAACTTTTGTCAACTTTCGTCATCTTTTGTCAACTTTTACTAACTTCTGTCAACTTTTAACCACTATTGTCAACTTTTGCCAAGTTGTGTCACTTTTATAAACTTTTGTCAGCTTTCGTGAACTTTTGTCAACTCTTGTCAACTTTCGTCAACTATTGTTAATTAATGTCAACTAAGTATTGTCAACTTTTTTCATATTTTGTCAACGTTTGTCAACTTATGTCAGCTATTTGTCAACTTTAGTCAAATTTTCTCATCTTTTGTCCAGTTTGTCAACTTTCGTCAACTTTAGTCAACTTATGTAAACTCTTGTCAAATTTTGTCAACTCCTTGTTAACGAAAGCTGACAAAAGTTCATAAAAGTGACAAAAGTTGACAACAGTGGTTAAAATATGATAAAAGCTGACAAAAGCTGAGTGAAGTTGGCAAAAGTTGACAAAAGATGACGAAAGTGGCTATAAGTTCACAAAAGTCGAGAAAAGTATACAAAAGTTGACAAACGTTGGCAAAAGATGACAAAATGTTGACGAAAGTTCACTAAGGTTGACAAACAACCACAAGAGTTGCCAACAGTCGATAAAAGTTGACAAAGATGACAAATGTAGACGAAAGTTGACAAAAGTTGACCAAGGTTAGGTTGACATTGACACGAGTTGACAACAGTCGATAAAAGTTTACACAGGTCGATAAAAGTTGATAAAAGATGACAAAAGTAGACAAAAACCGACAAAGGTTAACAAACATTGACAAGAGTTGACAACAGTCGATAAAAGTTGACAAAAGGTGACAAAAGTTGACAAATATTGACGAAAGTTGACAAAAGTTGACCAAGGTTGACAAACATTGACAAGAGGTGACAACAGTCGATAAAAGTTGACAAAAGATGACAAAAGTTGACAAATATTGACGAAAGTTGACAAAAGTTGACCAAGGTTGACAAACATTGACAAGAGTTGACAAACATTGACAAGAGTTGACAACAGTCGATAAAAGTTGACAAAAGGTGACAGAAGTGGGCAAAGATAAGAAAAGTTGACAAAAGTTGACAAGAGTTGACATAAGTTACCGAGAGTTGGCAAAAGTTCTCAAAAGTTTACAAAACTTGACAACAGTCGATAAAAGTTGACGAAAGGTGACAGAAGTTGGCAAAAGATGAGAAAAGTTGACAAAAGTTGACAAGAGTTGACATAAGTTACCGACAGTTGACAAAAGTTCTCAAAAGTTTACAAACATTGACAAGAGGTGACAACAGTCGATAAAAGTTGACAAAAAATGACAAAAGTTGACAAATATTGACGAAAGTTGACAAAAGTTGACCAAGGTTGACAAACATTGACAAGAGTTGACATAAGTTACCGACAGTTGACAAAAGTTCTCAAAAGTTTACAAACATTGACAAGAGGTGACAACAGTCGATAAAAGTTGACAAAAAATGACAAAAGTTGACAAATATTGACGAAAGTTGACAAAAGTTGACCAAGGTTGACAAACATTGACAAGAGTTGACAAACATTGACAAGAGTTGACAACAGTCGATAAAAGTTGACAAAAGGTGACAGAAGTGGGCAAAGATAAGAAAAGTTGACAAAAGTTGACAAGAGTGGACATAAGTTACCGAGAGTTGGCAAAAGTTCTCAAAAGTTTACAAAACTTGACAACAGTCGATAAAAGTTGACAAAAGGTGACAGAAGTTGGCAAAAGATGAGAAAAGTTGACAAAAGTTGACAAGAGTTGACATAAGTTACCGACAGTTGACAAAAGTTCTCAAAAGTTTACAAACTTGACAAGAGTTGACAACAGTCGATAAAAGTTGACAAAAGGTGACAGAAGATGGCAAAAGATAAGAAAAGTTGACAAAAGTTGACAAGAGTTAACATAAGTTACCGAGAGTTGGCAAAAGTTCTCAAAAGTTTACAAAACTTGATAAGAGTTGACAACAGTCGATAAAAGTTGACAAAAGGTGACAGAAGTTGGCAAAAGATGAGAAAAGTTGACAAAAGTTGACAAGAGTTGACATAAATTACCGAGAGTTGACAAAAGTTCTCAAAAGTTTACAAAACTTGACAAGAGTTGACAACAGTCGATAAAAGTTGACAAAAGGTGACAGAAGTTGGCAAAAGATAAGAAACGTTGGCAAGAGTTGACAACAGTCGATAAAAGTTGACAAAATGTGACAGAAGTTGGCAAAAGATGAGAAAAGTTGACAAAAGTTGTCAACATTTGTCAAAAGTTAATATAAAGTGACAACAGTCGAAAAACGTGTGTAAACATTTTTTTGCATTCTAAAAGATCGTGGACTGTCCGTGGCGCATGCAACAAAAACAAACACGACCACTCGGACGCGGCACCCGCGAGTCCCGCGACTGATTGTTTGCGACATTCGCTTCGGGGCCTTGTTGAGGTGTGCGTGTGTGTGAGTGCGTCGTTTCGATCGTTTTGTACGTAGTTTCCATACTGCTTTAGCCATATATATGCTGTGACAGCGGTCAGGCCGACCAAGGACATCGCGAACAGAAGGAGAGTCTATTTGTGAGGATCCTACCCTGTCTACTCGTAAGCTTGGCTTACAGGAGCGCTGTGGTCGTAACGGTTTACATTTAGACGGCGTAATTTTCAAAAAAATATTCTCATTCTGTTACGCTTAAATTGAAATAAAAAATTGTTTTTATTCATGTTCAAGTTTTTGATTTAATCAATATTTACATTTCTAAGGATTTATGGGCCACCCTGTACTAAAGACGACTTAGGTACTTTTTTCGACGTTTCGTCTTACGCCTTGGAGACGAAAAGTTGACAAAAGCCATTTGTCTTTAGTGTACCGCGTAATCGAAAACTTTATTATAATGTGTAACAACGGTAATAGCCTAAACGAACATAATGAATGACACTATTTCTGTACTTAGCGTTTTTTATGGAAACGACACTGTTGGCTACATCACCTACTACATAATATGTGATGTCAGCCCACAAAGCCTTGCTGAACTAGGTGCCATGTCAGTGCTTCCCCTCGGTCGTTCCGGCTACACTGAACTGGACGGAAAACACGAATTAATTACATAGCCGTTTCAACAGACCCTTCATTTAACCCGGGCGGGCTAAATCCTACCACCTAGAAAGGTAAGAAGGGAAGGGATTTTCTGTATTTTTTTTATAGTAAGCGTGACATGTGGCCCCGAGCCACCATAAGGTATCTAGCGACGTCCATGGACATTCGGTCGCATGCGGGGGCTACGAATGCCATTACGGCCTGACAGGTGCCCATTCATGCCTCTCTTGAAGGACCCGAGACTATACTTGGGGGTAAATATGTGGGCAGGGAGAGCGTTCCAGAGTTTACCGGTTCTGTGGAGGAATGATCTGCAGAACCGATTGGTACGCATCCGCGGTAAGTCCAGCGTATAGGGATGTATTGAGGATGTTTATTTTACTTTCCTCAAGCCTCTCGTGTTCGCTTACAGGTATTTCTTGCATGAGTCACACCATTAGGTTTCGTTTTTTTCCTCTCAAGGTATGGAACCTAAAAATAGATGATGGCTAACAACACAACAATAATCATAACGCGAGCGGCGTCGCGGGCCAAGCTGAAATAATATTATTGTTTACGGCAGACAAGTGTTCGTCCTTCAAAATGCTTCTTTACAGTGTTCAGATATCAATCTTACTTTGTGACAACCATCTCGTGTCTTTATTTCATTTATCCTTGAACTTTGCCGACCTTGTAATTTTCATTATCTTTGTTCCCGAGTTCTCCGGATTAGAAGCTCGTATTTTCTCTGCGACTGTACTTTTTATGCCAGTCTATCCCACTCAATCAAAGTACGGTCGAGAAAAAAGTTTGTACACATTTTTAGTACTTTGCCACACGATTTAAGGCCCTTGTTTATGAAGCATACAAATTTAACACGTGTCTCTTTATGTATTGTTTTGGTGGTTTGTTCTGATTTGATGACTGCCAAAACGTAAACTAGAAATTTTGGGATTTCAAAAGAATGCTCACATCAAACCTAGCCCATCACGAGTGTAAGTTGTGTGATATGATAATAGTGCTCAGTACAATGGTACAAAACTATATAGCACATTGAAAATGAAATGATAATATAATTTATTGTACACCTATAAAAAGGCTCACAAAAGGCGAGTTTAATGCCTTGCGGCATTCTTTACGTAAGAGATCAGTCAACTTGCACTATTCAATATTGAATCTTATGCTGTCGTCACCAAAGTCGTATTTGGCATCGAATACTAGAAGTTGACTTGAGATTTTTAATATATTCTTTTTTGTTAGTACCTACTAAGCATGCACTTGCTATATATTTCTTCAGAGGATAGATGCAATGCCGAAAATGAAGAGAAACAATTAATTATATTGATCGGTAGGGCAGAAAGTTAACGATTTTGACAAGATTCTACTGTTTTGTCTTAACTTTAGGAGCCAACTGTACCTTTTGTCACGAATGTCAAGAAAAATATCCCATTACTCAAATCAAATGGCTGAATTGAATTAGAGATATGAATAATGCGATCAAAAAATTAAGGTAGAAATTCAGGTTCGGCATATTTCAATGTTCAAATTGAAAAAGTGGAGTGCTGTGGACGGCTGTCGAGACGTCGAAAAAAATTTACTCATACAGGTTGATAGGAGTTTACCGACAATTTTTTTTATGAAGACCAGCTTGGGTGACTCTGTCGAGGGACCAATCAACGGTGCAGTCGACGAAGCCAAATTCACCACTCCTCGCGAAATCACTCTTAGTGAGATGACACGTCAGGAGATTTGCCGACTGTTTCCTGGGTTGTCTATGTCAAACCGCCAATGCAATTGTCTTACATCAGATGACAAATGTCATGCCGCCGAGCCAGTAGGCTTACTGCCGAGACACTAGGCTTGCAGCTGAGGCAGTAGGCTTGCAACCGGGGCAGTAGGCTTGCAGCCGAGACAGTAGGCTTATCGCCGAGGCAGTGGCTTGCATCCGAGGCAGTAGGCTTCACACCAACTCAGTTGTCTTACCGACGAGACTATAGGCTTGCAACCGAGGCAGTAATTGTGCAGCCAAGGCAGTAGGCTTCACACCGACTCAGTTGTCTTACCGACGAGACAATATGCTTGCAACCGAGGCAGTAATTGTGCAACCGAGGCAGTAGGCTTGCAGCCGAGACAGTAGGCTTGCAGCTGAAGCATTGGCTTCCAGCCAAGGCAGCAAGTAATCTTGCAGCTTACCGCCGAGGCAGTAGGTTTGTCGCCAAAAGAGATGCTTGCTGCCGAAGCAGTAGGCTTACCACCGACGCAGTTGTCATGCTGCCGATGCAGTTGTTCCAAGATCGGCTTGTTTTTTTTTTTATTGAAGCTGAGACTGCTGGCGACATCACTTTATCCGCCCGTGATGTTATCCCATAACACCTTGATGAACTAGGTGCCACGTCAGAGCTTCCCGTCGGCCGTGCCGGCTACACTGAACTGGACGAAAAACACAAAATATTTACATACCGGTTTCGACCGACCTTTCATTCAGTGCGGTGGTACCAATGCAGGTGGGCTGAACCCTACCAACTAGTAAGGTAAGAAGGGAAGAGACCTATTCACTTGGAATGCGATCAGTCTCCAACGGTCGAGCGGTCACCCATCCAAGTACTGATCGCTCCCCTGAGATACCGAGGCTGACAAGATATTCCCCGTAACATATAACCGTAGTCGAGGGTGATATCCCGCGAAAATTTACTTAAAAACTATTCAAAATTAGTAGAGGCGAGATGAAAACAAATTTATTGTATACGATACAGAAGATACATTTACCTCAGAAAGCATATTCCTCCAGTCGACCTTGATTGAACACGACAACACTTCAGGCAGTTAATTATGGATTGTGGTGACTAGTGATTATGTAACAGGTTCAAAAGGATTCCACAATTGGAATTCGATTAGAAATACCCAGAATGTTACAAATGGAGCTAAAATTACTTGCCAATGACTGTAATTTTCAAAATATGGGTAATCGAATTTACAATGACAGGGAAGTCAGTCAATGTAGGGTACTCGTGCGTAAATTTAGGCGACATCAGTGTGTAAAGTAGGACACACACACACAGAACTGAGTTGATCATTTTTATAAATTTTTATTTATACCAAGGCTTTGGTCATGTTAGAAGAAAGGAGACTAACGAAAGAAACTTATGCATTCGCTCGAATGTAGGTGGAAGAGAGAAAGAAGAGAGAAAAATATCTGAATTTGATTCTGAATCTAGATGTCATGAATAATATATGAGTGCACGAAACATGATAAATAAGCAATTTATCCCACGGAGTCATGACGTGTCGTTCGCGGCGAGTAATTTCCTGAGTACATTCAATTATCAAGTACAGACTCGATCGTCTTCTATCGACGCCAGAGCCGCACCGGTGAATGTACCAGAGAATGTATGAAAAAGTACAGATGGTGCACTTCACTCATCATAGAATAGGAGGCAGTGAAAAAAATAAACACGCGTATTTGACATGAGTGTTGTGCTTCTCCGTTGTCTAAATCTAGTTTCAGTTACTTACGTCAACGTCTGGCTAGCCAACTGCTGTTACTTAGAGGGCGTCAAGTAAATATCTAAAAAGCAAGGGGTAATTAAGTAATAATGACAAAGACATTTTAGGTGTTAGTTCGTTCTTTATATATGCAGTTGTTAAAATTTTGCCAGACCTATGTGAAGTTGAAAGAGGGGGGACATCACTGACACGATAATGACAGGGCTGATTATGTTATATGTTGCAATACAATCACCAAATATACTGCATTTGAAATGAGCAATGACCATTTATATACAATTTGTATACCAGATAAATACCTTTATAACATTACTTTCATGCCGTCAGAAGACGTCAAACCTGATAGATTTTCAATGTATTTTGTATCGTGCAAGGCAATCGGCAAGGGGATGGCAGCAAGGGGATGGCAGCTAAGCAGCAGAGTGGAACAATTGTCTATCTAGCTAGACAGTTAATCGTATGCAATGGATACTGAAAGAAACTGCATACTGCAAAAAATTTGAAAGTTTACTATTTCTTACCAAATGTTTGTCAAAACAAAAATCTTCTTTGAAATATACTTTACATATATTAAAAAAAAGTTAAACTACCATATGAATACTCATTAATAAGCATTATACGACTAGAGTCTCGGGGCCTTCTAAAGAGGCCTAACTATGCAACTGTCAGGCCGGCATGGCATTCGTAACCCCCGAATACGTCCGAATGTCCATGGGCGTTATTAGATACCTAATGGGAAGTCTGACGTCACATGTCGCGCTTTAAATTAAAAAAAAATACGTACGTCAAAGTATAATAGCAAGTGAAATATCCGTTCATTTCTCTTTTATCCTCTCGTCGTGCGCTTGACAGGTGAAGCGATTAATCCGGTTCCACTAATGGAAGGAGGGCACACTCAGGTCTGCGTAGCGCTACGTGTTAACACATAGCAATTTCCGTGGTAAAGTACGCTCAATTCAGGTATTTAAATTATGTCGTGTGTATGCACAAATTCGTAATTAATATATTAAATAATAATATAATAATAATAATATATTGATATTTACATCCTGTGGGCATAGCCTGTGGGTGGTCGGTGTTCCTGAATGAGTATTGTATTTTTGAGCGATTTTTTGACATTGAAAATGTCTTTTGGTTCGTGTTCCGTATATGCCCCGATTTCACGAAAAAGTGCGATCCCCTTATATCTCGGAGAGTTGTGAAGATATGATATTAAAAAAAGGCTCAAAAGACGCGTATTCATGAGAACTGTTAGGTGCAAAAATAATTATTCTAGAAAAGAAAAAACCAAAAAAGTTATGGCCGAAATAGTGAAAAAAAAAAAATTAATTTTTTCCGAGTTTTTGATTTTGGCGCTCGATATTTTGGAAACGAAGAATGATATAAAAAAATTGAGAAAAGTTCCTCTGGACAATTTAGTCAGCTACAATTTGAGCCTAAAACAAAGACGATCGGGTTAAGGGTTTGCCTTGTAGCTCAACCTATTTGAAAAAATAAACTCACAGATTTCGTGCCTTACACGACTATCGAGCACATTGAAAATGAATCTACGGAATTCGAAAAAATATTGTCGCTGAGCGACACGAGAAAGTCGGGATAAGGAAAAGGTTAGTTGGGTTCTGATGATGGAGCCGGAAGGAAGCCATAGGAACTCCTAAACTACACTGAACTGAACTGCTAGGCACCTGCCTAGCAGTTCAGTTTCAGGCATATTTTTAAGGTTGTTCCGTACGCAACGCAACGAATTAAACGACGCTGGCGTGGACCCTCATAAAAACAGGCCAGGTGTCTTGTCTGTCCGTCCGTTCGTGCATCCGTTCGTAAGGGCTCGAGCCATTGTCATGAAACTTAAAATGTTGCTCTAAATTAAGTACACATTGTTCGGGATTTTTTTATAGAAACTGACACGGTTGGCTACATCACCTAAAACATCCGTGATGTCAACCCATAACACTGGGTGAACTAGGTGCCGTGTCAGTGCTTTCCTTCATTTCATGCCGGCTACACTGAACTGGACGGAAAACACGAACTATTTACGACGTTTCATTCAGTGCGGTGGTACCAACCCGGGCGGGATGAACGCTACCACCTAGTAAGGTAATAAGGGAAGGGCCTACAGTTTTACGTGGAATCCGAACCACGGTCAGCCTCCAAGTATGACCGCGCCCAGGTGCGCTTAACAACCAGTCGACCGATCGCACCACACTGATCTACCGAGTCTGACAACTTGGGTCTAAGAGAGTTGCCATGGCTGGTTGTTTTCATTTGTATTGCAAGTCCGGCTACTCTAAACTGAACGAAAAATTCTAAATATTTTTCAGTAGACATTTCACTACACAACACTGGATACGAATAATAAATGTCGCATAAGGCGAAATGTATTCAGAGCACGTAACGTCTCCGTCATTGTATTACTGTCTACTTTGTACAGTTGTACGTATCCAGTTGAAAATTTCAATTTCAATTCAATTTAAATTTATTTATTATATAAACATTTTTTTTTCAAATATTTATATGTCACTACATACATACATACATAACACACGCTGTATCCCGACAATCAGGGTAAGCAGAGTAATCGGTGTTGCGCTATAAGGACTCTGGTAAATTACAGCACAACACCGACCACCACGTTTAGCACAGTATACGGACAAGACAATATGTCAATTCCCACACTAAACTAAGTTTGTCCTGTGGGAAGTAACTTATGTAACGTATAAGTTTGACAACTTACAACTTACTTGATACCTAGCCACCTTCTATTTTTTTTTTTTTATGGAAACTGACACGGTTGGCTACATCACCTACAACATCCGTGATGTCAGCCCATAACACCGGATGAACTTGGTGCCACGTCAGTGCTTCCCTTCGGTCGTGCCGGCTACACTGAACTGGACGGAAAACACAAACTATTTACATAGCCGTTTCGACCGACCTTTCATTCAGTGCGGTGGTACCAACCCGGGCGGGTTAAACCCTACCACCTAGCAATATAAGAAGGGAGTCATATCCCTTAGTCGCCTTTTACGACATACACGGGGAGAGATGCAGTGGGGCTATTCTTTTAAAGTACCGGCCCCACACGGTAAGACCCCTTCTAACTCTTACAATAATATTACATGATTATCTAGTTAGCCAGATACCTAGCCAGTGTGTAAGTGTGTCATTTGAATGTGAGGGAACCTATGTAGTAAGTAGGTGAGAGGTGGTCGTGTATGTGCGTAATTATACTGTTGTTTCATAATTTTTGTTCCTTGTTGCCAGATCTTGGAAAAATTGGTTTTCCTATTTTAATTTTTTTTATGGAAAGCGCGACATGTGGCATCGTTTCACTTACAAGTAGGTGTCTAACGATGCCCATGGACATTCTGTGTTGCACGGGGATTGCGAATGCCATGCCGGCCTGACAGGAGCCTTTCCACGCCCATTTTGAAAAACCCCAGGCTGTACTCGGGAGGAAATAGATGAGCAGGGAGTGCGTTCCACATTTTCCCGGTTCTGTTAATAAAAGGCCTAAAGAAACGGTCGATGCCTTCGGTAGGTCGATTGTATAGGAGTGCATTCTCTGGCCAGTACGCATAGTGCGGAGGTGGAATGGGAAATTGCGTTAAACAGCTCCTCCGAATACTCCCCGTGAAATAGGCGATAGAACACACACTTAGGGAGCCGATTTCCATTTCCATGCAACGTGTTGCCGAGTGGTCTGGGCGTCGGCTTCTAGTGCGATAGGTCCATGGTTCGAAACCGGTCGGCGTGTACCAATGAGTTTTTCTGAGGAAAAAATGTACGTGCATACTTACACCTGCTGCTTCACCGTTCGGAACCGGTGTAAAACTGTAGGTCCCTTCCCTTGCCCCAACTAGGTGGTAGGCTCAAATTGTGACGGTGTTGGTACCGCCGTACTGGATGTAAGATTTTTTTTTTTTTTTTTTTATGGAAACTGACACGGTTGACTACATCACCTACAACGTCCGTGATGTCAGCCCATAACACCGGGTGAACTAGGTGCCATGTCAGTGCTTCCCCCTTTGATCGTGCCGGCTACACTGACCAAGATGACCGCCTAGCAGCCTCGGCTGTGTTCTGTTATAGTCCAGTACAGGCAGCAATTCAAAGGGATGTCTTCCGTATGGTACTTCCTCGGAGGTGGTATTGGCTGGTCGGAGCATGTGATTTGGTCCCTCTGACTCAGCCAGCCCTATGGATGACATAAAGAAATATCTTCTACGCGCGGCGTTTACTTATTCCGATGCGTTTTATATAGTCTAAAAACATGACCTATCTCAAAGAATACTAAACAGACAGAGTAAAGTTAATAAAAACTCTATTTCAGCTCTGAATATCATAAAACTGGAATTTTATGACGAAATTTATGCGACGATCGGGCCCATATTTCCTTCAATTTGTCTATCCCATTTTTATGCTTCAGAAGAATAACAACATCGCGCATGTATACACTACCTACTGTAAAATAAAACGTTTGTCTGTAAGGAATTAAACTCGAAAATGGCTCTAAAAAGTCGATTTATTTTTAATTTGTATGGTTACGTACTTTGGAAGAGGAAAAAAACAGAACTCTTATAGGATCACTATCGTATCTGTATGTCTGTCCGTCTGTCACAGCCCATTTTTAACCCCCGACGAAAAAAAACGGAGGGGTGTTATAAGTTTGTTAACCCCCGACGAAAAAAACGGAGGGGTGTTATAAGTTTGACGTGTGTGAGGCAGTGGCGGCTCTGGCCAATGAATTTTAGTGAGGCACCACCTACATAATAGCATTTTTTAATGTTGTATTGCAGTTTTCATTTCGAGGACAGGACATGCCCAAAGTCTAGCAATAAATAAACATCCATCTTGATTATTTTTTTTTTACCTTCAAGATAATTAAGTGAGGCGGCGCCTCACTTGCTTCACCTGGGGAACCGCCACTGGTGTGAGGGTGTGTGTGTGTGTGTGTGAGTGTATGTGTGTGTCTGTCTGTGGCATCGTAGCTCCCAAACGGATGGACCGATTTGGGTGCGGTTTTTTTATTAGGAAGCTTGTTTAATCGGGATGGTTCTTAGCTATGTTTGTAATCAATTAATAAAGTAATTAAGTAATAAAAAAAATTATTATCTTAAAAAGTGGACCGATTTGCATGCGGTTTTTTTTTAAAGCTTGAAATAAAAGTTAAATTATAAATTTTAAAAACCCCCGACTCTCAAAAAGTCAAAAATATTTTCCGTTTACTCACTTAAAGGAGTCGGCGGACCGCTAAGTAAATTAAATATAAAGACTCAAGAGTGGCGCGGGAATTTACTTACCGGTCCACCGACTCCTTTAAGTAAGTAAACGGAAATTATTTTTGACTTTTTAAGAGTCGGGGGTTTTTTCTCCGAATATACTGGACGAAAAATATGTTCAAATTTGGTACCTAATAGAGTTTTATGACCCAATCAAGAACGTATAGCATAAAAGACCAATTTCGATTTTGAGGGTCATGTTTTGGGGGACAAATTAGAAAGTTAAAACGGTTTTAAGTGCATAAATTGAATCAAAGGAAAGGGATCCTTATAAGAAATATAAATATATTTATTTTATAAGTATAAAATGCATAGTTTAAGGGACAATAAGGAAAATATACGAAAAATCAACCATTCCCCCCCCCCCCCTCCCCCTCCCCCTCTTCCCTTTATCGGCGTAACGTCTAAAAGTTTGAAAAAAAAGGACAATATAAGGCCTCTCTTATAGTTTACAGGAAAATTTAAACGAAAATCCTAATAGCACGGAACTCTCCCCACGCGAGTTCGACTCGTACTTGACCGCTGTTTTTACTTATTTAATTTGAATTTTTTTGCTTTAGTTCATAATTTTTTTAATTATTTAAAATGTTACTGTAATTAATAAACATTGAAAATATATATTTTTTCTATTTAGTGTTTTTTAACTTTTAAATATGACATTTTTTTTTTCAATGTTTGTGCGACATTGTTTTACGTATGCGACAGGAATGACGCTCTACAACCGGATTGTCTCTTTCTCAAGCTCGATGGATTTTAATTTATTTTATTGGATTTGAATTTAATTGATTTAATATTAGAAAATAAGTATGTTGGTGAGTAAGCATGCACTTCAATAAACAATCTAAATCCAACAATGTCGCGAGCGAAGCTACGAACAAGGCCAGAATATAATATAAACAACATACGGTGCTCTGTGTTTATTTTGTCTCCTTATTGATGTCTGAATAAATATTGACACAATTAAAAAAACTAAGCCAAATTTTTGTACCTCTTCAAGCATTATAAAACGCTTTGGCTCCCGCCATATTAATATGCTTACCTGCAGTTGACTCCCAGCCCTTTTCGCCGCGCGCAAAAACGCAAAATTTTGGCGCGCGCGCTCCCGCACAAATGCGAATATCCCGCCTCAATCGATCGATTCATCACTGATCTGTATTCAGTCTTCTTTGTACTGAAATTGCGCGTTCAGTCATACCAAACACTTCAGGATTCACTTATTTAGAAGCACAGACCGATTTTTTGAACTCCAGGCAAAACAAAACACACTCGACATTTTTCCGATTTTTTCTGACCAAAACTGTATAATTTCCTCCCACAAATCGCCCATCAAAATATAGCTATTGAAACGTACTTTAGAATACGGGTACCCGAAATACGGTACAAGATCTGTGTATTCCAGTGTCTGTGGAAATGTCAGTTGTCATGAGAGCCCTTTTTTTTTACATTTTTAAAAAATATTTTCTGTGTGAAGGTGATAGTGTTGCCCAGTCATGTTTGAGAATAGTAACTAGTAAATTTAACCAAGACTGTATACCAGTATTCAGTTCTACTAAGAAAAATTGGTAGAATTAGTGATGAATTAAATAATTAGCCGCGCGCCGCCGCGCCGCGCCGAACCCCGATCGGGGTTTGCGGGACGTGACCGGTGATCGATGTATTAACACCGATCGGGGTTTCCGATCGGTGATTGATTATGCAGTCTGGTAAGTAGTATATACATATTATGTATGTATACCATTCAGATAACATTCCGCTAATTGGAGCAGGCCAGTCTCCACAAACAGCACCCGTTCACGAGCATCACCCCAGCGCCAGCCATCGCCTCCCTCAACCATATTTGATGGTGAGAGGCGATCTGGAGTCGAAGCAAGTCACGTGTACTAGTGTTTTTAATCTAAAGAAAAAATGCAATTTCGGCAAATTCCCTCACACGAATGAAAACTTAAGCAATTCAGCATAATCTGCAGATAAGTAAGCAGCGTGTTACGTCCGACGTGGCCGGAATTTGCATATATATGGAAAAAACTATCCGCCAGGAAGAAGTTTAAAATGGACACTGCCCAACAGCAACCACACGTGAAAAGTTTTATGCCCCGCGGAGGTGTCGTCCGCAAACAAAAGTATTTCTGTTTTACATTTCAACTGAATTTAGAATTCTGCTGTCTGAATTGGTATTTCAACCTCTACTTAGAAGAAATAATATTATGTCATAGATTTTACACACGATATCTGTCACGTCCTTTTTTTTATGGAAACTGACACGGTTGGCTACATCACCTACAACCATCCGTGATGTCAGCCCATAACACCGGGTGAACTTGGTGCCACGGCAGTGCCTCCCATAGGTCGTGCCGGCTACACTGAACTGGACGGAAAACACAAGCTATTTACATAGACGTTTCGACCGACCTTTCATTCAGTGCGGTGGTCCCAACCCGGGCGGGTTAAACCCTACCACCTAGTAATATAATAAGGGAGTCATATCCCTTATTCGCCTTTTACGACATACACGGGGAGAGATGCAGTGGGGCTATTCTTTTAAAGTACCGGCCCCACACGGTACAAACGTCCTAACACAAACCACCACTTACGGAGGTTGCTCTGAATGGTAGATATGTCAATGTGAATTTTCTTAAAGGTCGGTTAGCAAATTAAATGGCCGAACACCCAGACTTAAATTTACGTCAGCTTAATTATAAATTAAATTAATTTTCAAAATTTAGTTTAGCCAATGTGCCATCATTGTTGGAGCCTTGCGGTCTCAGCAGAGAGGTAGGTAAACGCCCAGACGGGATGACCTTGGTGCCTTGGTCGCGCGGTCAGGCTCTCGTCTGGGACGCCACTTGCGTCGACACGCTAGCTGATAGCTACGTTGTGTCAATAGCAAGAAAAGCTGGTGCCGCTGCTGAGGCTGCAGCGCTAGTGAAGCATAATCATTATATTGAAATAGCACAAAATTATGAAATGATTGCTTTCGCTGTGGAAACATTAGGCCCCTGGTCAGCTGAAGCAAAGTCTCTCTGCAAGGATTTAGGTAGTCGACTGATAGAAGTGTCCGGGGAGGCCCGAGCTGGGGCCTACCTCTCTCAGCGCATTAGTCTGGCCATACAGAGGGCTAATGCGCTGAGTGTCTTAGGAACTTTCCCTGAATCGGTCGGTATGGATGAGATTTTCTATTTATCAACCTGATTTACAGATCTCATTCATATCACTGGTCCGGGCTTGTTCTTTTTTATTTTATGTACCCTCAAACTGTATGTTTCTTTAATAAATTCTTTTTTTATATTTACAAAATAACATAGAAATTAAAACTACATATAAAATTAAAAATACCTATAACAACAATTTCAAATCTAAAACAAACACTCCTACCAAGAGATAATATAAATAAAATAAATAAATAAATAAAAACTTTTAAGGGAAACACCCGAAGACACCACATGATTACCTCATCTTACCTTACCTTAGTCATCTTTTACGAAATGCATGGGGAGAGATGCAGTGGGGATATTATTTTTAAGTACCGGCCTCACACGGTACAATGCGATCTCGTGCTTAATATGAAGTGAGTCAACCGGTACTTACTTCTCTTCCGCGCTCCTTTTCCCCTCTAACCAACTCAAATGCTCAGTGTCTAGACTAAATAAGACGCATTGATCCACGTACGGACAAACAAAAGTTTTTTGCAAGCTTTTCTTACAAATCCTAGAAACGGATTTATTCTTGCCCAAGATGAATGTCTAGACTATCTTTTAGAATAAATATATGTTTTGATGAATGTCTAGACTATCTTATAAAACAATATTGTATATTCGATGAAAGCTAAAATAAAATCGAACTACATATGTATTGGTTCTCTGACTCTACATATTAGTAGTCGGTCTTGTAAGATGATAAGTTTATAGAACTTTGTCGTACTGAGCGCTCTCCTACACGCTTGTTTTTAACCGCCGCCACAAAAGGAGGAGTGTTATTATTTTGACGTCTATGTCTGTCTGTGTGTGTATCTATGTGTCTGTCTGTGGCATTGTAGCTCCCAAACGGATGGACCTATTTGGATGATGCGGTTGTTTTATTAGAAATAATAAGTAAATAAACAAATTTAGATTTTGCGGGCAGATTTTGGGGGATAAATTTAGAAAGTAAACAAAAAGGTTTTTTCAAGTGCATCATGGCGCACTTATGTTAATATGTATGTTTTATCATTTTAGAATACACAGAGTTTAAAATTTTAAGAAAAATTTTCACGGAAAACGAAATGGTACGGAACTCCCTCTACGCGAGTTCGACTCGCACTTGGCCGATTTTTTTTAAGCTGAAATGATTGGCCACATCTCAGCCTTGATGACTGTCCATAACGCCTTCTAGAGCTAGGTGCAATATCAGTGCTTCCCTTTATGAGAAGTGACGTTTTCCATCCAGTCATCAGCCCTTATAAATTTATATTCAAATTAATTATTTTCTGCTCTTGATAGTCACGTATTCTAAGTACTAATTTATACTAGCTAAAAAAACATAATTTAATGATCAATTATGTTGAATTTACTCAAAACTATTTACAAATACAGCCACTATAGAATACCGTTTATTTTTTAACCAAAACAGGCCAAAACAAACATAATTTTACCTTGACAAATGAAAACAGAGACCAATCAACAAATTATTATTCTGCTCAATAACTTATTTGAAAGATCAAAGACATTTCCAAAACAAAGTATTTATTTTATTCAAACACTTTGATGACGGGTAATAGCTACTAGCTTCGCCCGTGGCCCGTTCGATTCTTGTTTGATAATGCTTAGTGAAATCAATATTCCAAATTCAAATTAAAGAAAGAAATGAGCACATGTGCTCTGGCCCCTCTAGCTCAGCTCAGCGCGCATATCAGATTGTATGGAAAACCGTAGGTAGTTCAAGCCAACTCGATCTTGAAAATCCAAAACTGCGTAGGGTAATTTTTGAGATATCTTATATGCTACGATGCATTTGCATTTATTACTAGAGAGCGCACTCATACAGTGCGCTGTATTCCACCGAGTTGAAGCTATCCAGCCGCAACTGTAGTCGATCTAGAGCTTCCGACGTCGCTGCACGTGCCGTCTGTACTGACCATCCCCCTCAAACTCCGCTTCCACTGTCCCGCTCTCTCTCAGTTCCGACACCCACTCTTCCCTTCTCGCTCTGCGCGCCGTCATTTCGTTTTCTTACCTCATACCTCAGCTATTTCGACTTGATTTCCTTAAAACCTCCTTCGTAGTGCGCACGCTCTAGCATTTTTTATGGAAACTGACATGGTTGGCTACATCACCTGCTACATCCGTGATGTCAGCCCATAACACCGGGTGAACTAGATGCCATGTCAGTGCTTCCCTTCAGTCGTGCCGGCTACACTGAACTGGACAATGGAAATCACGAACTATTTACATAGCTGTTTCAACCGACCTTTCATTCAGTGCGGTGGCACCAACCCGGGTGGGTTAAACCCTACCACTTTATATGGTAAGAATGGAAGGGACCTACAGTTTTACGTGGAATCTGAACCACGGTCAGCCTCCAACGGTCGAGCGGTCACCCATCCAAGTACTGGCCGCTCAGGTGTGCTTATTATACAATCAGTTTTTCCCCAAGTGGAAGTTGGCAACGATCGACCGCAGTAAAGAGAGACATTGAATTAACCTTGGATTTTAGTATTTTCCTACTCTTGCATCCATTTTATCGAAGCTTGCCTTGGGAGTCGCTGGTTTTATTCCGGACGAGAAAACGGCCCGCGCTTACATCCGTTGTGATCTGAAGCTTAGATGAGAAACACTCGCTACTCAAGGTATTTGGCAATGTAAAAATGCTGAAAATGTGCTTCAACTTAAATACTAAATTCGTGCATAACTCGCCACTATAATTTAACAGGGGGACTTTACCCGCATAAGTTGTCACCGAATCCTTAGATTATTAAAATGTTAATATAATTCTTGAACTCTCAAACCAACAAAATAATTTCACTCCTGCACAAAGCGGCAACGAACTCCGCAGAGCCTTCGACGAGCCCCTCTCCAGAGCCACTCCACAAAGACATTGTGTGAAAACAAAAGACTCGCGAACTACACAATACGCTAACTTCTGGAGCTGAAAGGGCAGTATTAGACTGTATAATTTTGTAAACAACTGAGCCGTCGTGAGAGAGATTCTAATTAACCTGGGCTCAGGTAGACTATTGAAAGAACTCAAAGTGATAGAAGAAGCATCTGGTCGACCGAGCAGTTTAAGTTCAAATTTAAGGATTTGTTTTGTTTTGTTATTTAACCGGGAGTGGTCAAACAATAGGTAGGGACTAGTGGAACAGGCGGCAATATCATCTCTGAGAAGGTAGGTGCCGTACCCTGGATTGCTGACTATACTGGACTAGCGGAGAACACAACCGAGGCTGCTATGCGGCCATCTTACATCCAGTACGGGTACAACCCAGTGGGCTACGATTTGAGCCTAACACTTAGTAAGGGGCAAGGAAAGGGATCGATTCCGCTCTTTTTGAGAGATTTAAGTACAGTTCCTGGCAGAAAATAATGCGTGACGAGCTTTAGAAAGAGTCAATTCTGTTGTAGAGCGTCGCCCGTGTCACACGAACTCGTACGTCTCTGTGCGACAGGGACAACGCTCTAAAACCGGATTGCGTCTATAAATATAATATATAACATGTTGGAGCCAATTGGAGCAGGCCTGTCTCCAAAAAAAGACCGAGTTCACGAGCATCACGCCAGGACCAGCCATCGCCTCCCTCAACCATATTTGAGGGTGAGAGGCAACCCGGACCAAGCGTCACCGTAAGCAAAGACCTTAAAGCGATGCACTACCCCAGCGGCAACACGACATGACTTTTTTCAACAAAACAATCTTCTTTCTTACTTTTGTACAACGATATCAGTTCTATGTCTTTTTATTCTTCGTCATGATCCTTTTAGCAATATCTTATCTGTAGAAGGTTATCTAGAATAGGAATGTCTTGCACGATATATTCGCACAGTGTATTTTTTTATAGACAACCGGCACGGGTAGCTGTGCCCAAAAGTTCAAAAGAAGATTGGACGCAGCCAACATCACCCCTCCTCGCGAAACCACACTCAGGGAGCACCAGCTACAAGGCGGACAAAAAGGTCGTTGTCTAACTTATTAACACACCTTTTGAAGATCCTTAGGTTTAAGGTGGTTTTTTTTTATAATCCGGTATAGGTGGCTGTGTCGGAGGGGCCGAAGCACATGCTCTGACTAGCCAATATCACTTCCGAGAAGGCAGTTGCCATACCGGAGGCTTCCCTTGATTGCTGGCTATACTGGACTAGAACAGAACACAATCGAGGCTGCTATGCGGCCATCTTACATCCAGTATGGTGGTACCAACCCAGTCGGCTACAATTTGAGCCTACCACCTAGTAAGGGGCAAGGGAACTTAAACTAAACTGTTTAGTTCAATCAGTCGTGTAGGCGAACCCTAAATCCCGCGTCGAGCCGTACTACTGGTGGGTGACCCCGAAGTGTTCATCGAACTAGATGATACAATATAGTATCAATAGACCAATGTACAGTATTCGTACAGTAAATAGTGAACTTCCAAAACATAGAATATTAATTTTCTCTATTTTGTCACTATTTCCTTTCGATGTTAATGTTTGCGTGTGTATAGGTTTTATTTTTTTATGGAAACTGACAGTTGGCTACGTCACCTGCAACATCCGTGATGTAGAACTAGGTAATAAAACCGACTTCTAAAAAAAAGTAGAACTAAAAAAATATTTAAAATAAAAATGTAAAAACCGCCTTCAAAAATGTATGAAATAAAAAAAAACCAACCCTAGAGTTGAAGGCGGTGCTAAAAAGGCTACACAAATCACTAAGGATATCATCCACTCATGTTTTCTTTCATGCATCATTTTTGCTTTTTACCGCGTTCAACTCTAGGGTTGGTTTTTTTTTATTTCTTACATTTTTGAAGGCGGTTTTTATATTTTTATTTTAAATAGTTTTTTAGTTCTACTTTTTTTGGAAGTCGGTGTTATGTTTTTTAAGACATATTTTTTATTTCACAGTTTTTTTTAGTAATTTTTTGCTATTAATGTACTCGGCGGAATCGCTTTTCAATCCGATCTTGACCAAATTAAAATAGGACCACAGGGTTATCCCCTTTCAAACAAAAAAAAGAATTTTCAAAATCGGCCCACGATTGACGGAGTAATCGCGTAACAAACATCCAAAAAAAGAAAACATAACGTTGAATTGAGAATCTCTTAGTTCTAAAGTAAATTGCTCGTGAAGACAAATGCAACGAGCCCAAACACGATGGGTTTATCATGTGTAGTTTAGGAGTTCCTATCGCCACCTTCCGTCTCCATCATCAGACCAGCTCGATGGTACTCGTACCATAATATATTAAGCGCATCTGGCCGGTCGGAAAAGATTTCAAATTTAGAATATTCATGAAACAAGGGTCCGAATATATGTATCACAATATCGATTCATGTATTTCAATAAAATGACAGAGAAAATTTAAAAATATTAGGTATTTCATACTTTTTAGTGCAATCTTTATTTTCTTTTTGGACGTCGGTTTTATATTTTTTTAAACTGATTTTATTTAATTCTTTTTAGTAATATTACATAAAAAAGAATAATCGAAATCGAATAATCGAAATCGGTTGAAGTGGTAAAGAATTATTCGCCATATGTGTCAAACTGCAAATTGCTGAATAAGTCCACATCACAAAAGTTTACACACCATAGTAATTTATCAAACTGAAAATTGCCGAAAACGACCACATCACAAGTTTTGCTGAAGGTAACCACACACCATAGTATTATGTTGATTTTTCGAAAACTGCTGAATCAATTTCGATAAAATTGAAATGGGACCACCTCGGAAGCATGACCTAACAAACAAAAAAATTTCTAAATCGGCCCTCAATTTAACGGAGAAATCGCGTAACAAACATAAACAAAAACATACAGTCGAATTGATAACCTCCTCCTTTTGGGAAGTCGGTTAAAAAGAGAAGGGACCTACAGTTTACGTTGAACCGGAACGACGTTCAGCCTCCAACGGTCGAGTGGTCACCCATCCAAGTACTGACCGCGTCCAGGTGTGCTTATCAACAATCGACCGACCGCACCACTGAGCTACGGCTTACAGATATGTTATTTAATTTTTGTAGTTCTTTGACAGCTAAGTACAGCTCTTCGGAGTTGTTACCTGTCTATTTTTATAGCAATATAAATAAAACCCAGGTGTACAATTTGTAGATTTATTCGGTCGTATCTACAATTAATTGGTATATAAATAGGGTCTCTGGATTAAATACAAGTCCTCGGCGTGCTGCGTCCGCTCGGCGAACAAAGAATTCCTACCTACCTACCTAGTCAGCTGACTAAGGGAGAATAGGAGCGATCGCACCGGTTTATTGACGGACGTCGTGGTCTTCTTCTCCGTCTTCCCGCACAATCAGCCGGAGGCCTAGCCTCTCGACGCGCAGCTCCCACGGCACGGCGTTCCGCTGAACACAGCAGAGCCGCCGGCAGCCCAGCGACAGGTGAATCGCTGACTCGCAGGGGTGGCGTCGACGGGGCACTCTCCGACCGTCCTGACCGCTCGCGCGGTGACGGGAGCGGAAGTCGGGAAGCTGTCTTGGAGCGAAGCCCGTACCAAACTCTGCGCGATAGGGAAAGAATCACACGCCGCACTAACATAATCGCCATGGAGCGGCGGTGGGGCCCTATCACGCAGTAAAAACACAATTTACAATTTAGTGAAACGTGGCCGGTGAAGGTAGTCACGCGGCCTGTATAAAATTTTACACGATTTTACACATACAATTTATATAATTGGCGTTCGCCTACTCACCCACTGACGTGGAGTTTACTTCTCGTTCAAGGCGAGATGTGAAAATATTCCTAATACTCTTTTCACATTAATTTAAGCTTGAACAAAAGAATTGTGCTGAGAGCGTGCACCAATCTCTGACAGCCGGAAGAAAAGTAATATCTGTCGCACTGTCCTATCCTTCGTGGTTCGCTCTCGGGTCCGCGACTCCGTTCGCTCTTTCTCTTGACGTGCTGCCTCGCTCCCTGGTATCGGCGAGCGAGACAGCACTTCATTCGTCTGTGAGCAGCGGCGCGGACCGTCGAACGAGTTGACGCCCATTAAATGTTAATTTATTTGATTCTACTCACAACTGTGAAGTAAAGATTTTACAATTAATACCATTATTTTATTTATCATTTTAACTATTAATATTATCCAATACCGGCGCACGAAGCGACGCGACTCTGATCGAGTTGCTGTGTTGGTTGATGTCAGATCAAAGATTGATTGAATCGAATTGATTGATGGTTGATTGACGTCAGCTGCAAACATAACGCGCGGCCGTATTCTGGTCGCCGTATTTGAGTCGCTTTCGTCCGTGAGCGGCGGCAATATTTAAAATACTGAAACAAATAACTAAACAGAACCGAAGGGTCGTGTTACGGCAGACCTTGCGGTTTTGCAACGTAACAGAGTATTTGAATACAAAATCTATACATAAAATAAACAATACATTATGGACAAGGAAGTGATAATTTTATTATATTCCTTTTGTTAAAATTTTGGTAGGGAACCCTAAAAATGGAGATCGTTTACCACCAGGAGGTCTATTCTTGGAAATCCTGACAGCGTAATCAGCGCTAATGTGGCGCTGAGAGCCACTTTGGTATTCTGCTAATCACGGCGAGCATCAGTAGCGCCACGCTGAGACGGTGTCACGGAAGGAAACTAAAAACGAGCGGAATCCGTCGTCAGCTCCCAGGTTTAATTTTAATTCCAATCAGAACAATGTACCGTCATGCATGAAACATGAACTTTGGTCGTCCATTACGTACAACATATTGAAATTAACCCCTTTTCATGATTCCGATCGTGTTCGTCCCACTATTCTAAAAAAAAAAAAAAAAGAAACGTTATGGAAACCGCAACATGTGGTATCGTTACACCTACTAGGAGGTGTCTAAGGATGCTCATGGATATTCTGTAATGCAGGGGGTATTGCGAACGCCATGCCGGCCTGACAGTATCCTTTTCCCTCCCGTTTTGAGAGCAACAAAGCAAAACTCTGTACATCCTAGTTATGTACCTATGCATGCATTGCCTCGAACAAAGCCTACAGTGGAATAGTCGATATATGCAATAATACCTACACATAATTTAACAAAATAAAAAAATAATCATCAAAATCGGTTCATCCAGTCGAAAGTTCTGAGGTAACAAACATAAAAAAAAAACAGTCGAATTGAGACAAACAAAATAACAATAGCGTGCAAAGCCGAACTTTTTTTTTGTGGAAACTGACACGGTTGGCTTCATCACTTAAAACATCGGTGATGTCAGCCCATAACACCGGCTGAACTAGGTACCATGTCAGTGTAACTTATCCCCATTAAGTAATTTCTTCCAGTCAACCTAGTATAGTATCATACAAATCTAAGATGTTTGGGTTTGCGAACGCAGTAAGTTCCAGACACATCAAACACACCAATGCCAAAGGCTGCCTAGTTCAATTCCCTGAATCCTCTGATCGGAACATTGCCTGTTACCTGTACGGAAGTGGAAATTGTCTCATGAGCATGCGGGCTCTGTGTTTCTAGTACTCCGGGAGCAAACGACGAACGGATGAACAGACCGACATTTTTTTTATGGAAACTGACATGGTTGGATACATGTATGTATGTATGAATGTATTCTTTATTGAACACCAATTTATACAAATAAGGCACAATAGGCGAGCTTAATGCCGTGAGGAGTTCTATTCTAACTAACCTTTGGGATGTGGCAGAAGTACATGCAGGCGAACAAGAATAGTTTGTAGCAATGTATTAAACTGTACAGCAATATGATAAACTACAAACGAATAGATAAAAATACATTGATACATATACAATATAAGGTGTTTCTATAGTAACTGCAAATATTTTAGGCACACATACCCTTCATAATAAACAGATTAAGCAAAAAAAAAGGTTTTTTTTTTTGAGAAATTTAAGAAATCATGCTCTAACGATGAAACGTGTCACTAGGTACCTAAACAGCTGATTATTATTTGAGTTCATTGACGCTCCCGGTTTGCTCTCAACGGGCGGTTCAAATCCTACCACCTAGTAAGGTAAGAAGGAAATGGGTACATTAGAATTTTATCTGGTTTTGCTAGCAAACCTATAAGCAAAAGTAATATTTCATACAAATAAAACTGAATATGAAATTGTATCCGCTGCTGTTCTTAAGAACATAATTTGCATTATCTCCCAGCCTACAACCTCAACCCTCTCTCACTTGCGGCGAACCGTCCTCCCAGGTCTTGTTTGGAAACTTGCTACGCAAGTTACGAGTGTTCCGGCTCGTCGCAATAAAGCACGGAATATATTAAATTGTGTGAACACCCCTGCATACAGTTTCAACTTTCCAATCCCCTCCTAAGGGTCTAATGATATAAAACGCTCGTTAAAATTCAGAATGTTGGTGTAGTATGTATTCGTATGAACATGAGCAATAGAGCGCCATCTCTCGGCAACCTTTAACGGCTGATGCGGACGGTTTGAATGGTTTTGCAAATGTATGGACTACACATGAACAGATGGCGGCACAAAGGATCTTGAAAAATCATAGTTTGGCGATCGAGATACATTACTACGGGTTGCGCTACGAAGGAAGTTTTTTTTTCAATCAAGTCGCAATAACTGAGACATGAGGGAAGGAAACGCGCCACCCGCGGCGAAGTTAAGGCGGAAATAAGACTCAAACCGTGCTACCCGAGCACTGATGATTGAAACACGAAACGTACGCAGATGTAAATAGGTGCGAGATTCATTCTACTCATGCGGTGGCTGATACGTCGCGCCGACGATGAACGTTTGCGCGAAAATCACACTATATATTAAATTTCACGTGTTGGAAAGATGGAAAACAATTTTTTTTTCGCTACGATTGTAGGGAAAAGTATTATCTATATTTCTATGAGGGTCTTGTATTCAAACAATTGATGTTTCTCAAGATAATTTAACTTGAAAGTACAATAATTGTCGTACTTTTCGTAATTTTTGGGATATTTATTTAATAGATAGATAGATAGATAGAAAATTCTTTATTGCTCCAGTAAACTGTAACAAATACATTGAAAAATTTACATAAGATGCAATACCTTTCCAAAGTAGTAAAATATATATTTTTTTCGTTATGTTTGTTAATTAAAGATCAATACATAACACATATTTTTTACAGATTTTTTTATCGTTACCACTAGCTCAATAATTTCGTTGACGTTGAAGTTGACCTTTTGAGCCTTATTTGCGCCTTAAGCGGTATAGGAAACGTGATGAGATGACGCGGGGTACGAGCGGCCTGCGATCGACTAACTCAGGTGCGGCTGAATGAGAAGCATGAGAAGTCGATGCCCAAACCACTCGGCCACCAGCCTTAATCTGCTAAATCAGCCTGATAGTGGAAACATTTGATGTACTACCTAGAGCAGAAGTGAGAGGTCTGACTGACCAATCCACTCGGCCACCCGCCGCTTAATGTGCTAAATCAGCCTGTATAGTGGAAACATTTGATGTACTACCTAGAGCAGAAGTGAGAGGTCTGACTGTGGTCTCTCTGCGACTTAGTAACCGGCTCCTCGCCTCAGCACTATCGCAGCGGCAACACGTTTTATAGCTATCCGCGTTTTACTTCTACTAAACACAAGAGGAAAACATGAAAAAGGGCCATATTCGCATATGAAAAAAATTCAAAAGGGTTGCAAGTAATAAAACTGTTTTATACCGCACAGCCATATTCTGCGGAATATCATCTAGCGGGTCTATATTATTTATTCAGAGCGCGTTGCTGGTAACATGCACAACTAAAGTTACACGTCGTCGTCCATAAACTCGGTCAATGCAAAACTCAGCACTGGAAATAATGCTGTAAATAAAATAGAAAACTCGTGCAAATGAAACATATTTTCTTTTTTAGGGTTCCGTATCAAGTACGGGACCCTATTACTAAGCCTACGCTGTCTGTCTGTCTCTCTGTCTGTCAGTATGTCTGTCCGTCCGCCCGTCTGTCGGAGGGCTGTATCTCTTGAACCGTAATAGGTAGCCCGTTGAAATTTTCACAAAAAATGTGTTATTATGGCCGATATAACAACAAATATTAAAAATAAGAAAAAGTAAAAATTCACGTTGGTTCCCATAGAAGAAACCAAAAAGTGTATGCGCGCGCCATCTACCGAATAGATTATGAAGCATGAAATTAACTAATATGAAGCATTTCATAACACGCCATCTAGATGGCGTGAGTAGCGCTAACCGTGACATGGCGATACGGGACCTTCGGTGCGCGAGTTCGACTCGCACTTGGCCGGTTGTTTTAATTACCTATAAATTTATTTGTTTTTGGCTCAGCCCAATGCACCATAATTGGTCTCTCGGGACAGCCAACCATGTTGGTTTACATTTAAAAAATGATAGGTGAGTCCTACAAATGTAGGACTCACCTATCATAATAAGGGATATGTCTGAAAATCAGTGCTGCGGCAGAAGGTTCGCCCGCTGTCGCAGCAATAAGCTGAGATAGACACCCATTTATCTTGTTCTTTTTTTTAAGTTAAGTTAAGTTATTCATTCAATTGTATAATCGTGTAAATAAGATAAATAAATATAATATTTCATTTCATTTCATTTCATAATAATATTTATAGTATGGATGCTTTGGCACCGTGTTTTCCTTTACCGGAAGGATGAGTATTATTAATATTTCGTTATTATTTTTCTGTTTCCTAGTAAACCTAACAGTCCCATTATTGCATTACTATAGATAGTTTAAAAGCGGCCATAATCATTATAACTATCAGACACATTAATCTCGATTTGATTAGTATTCTAGCTATTTTATATTTTAAACACTATTTGATGACAGATACCATTTAAGCAGAAGACTTTTAACAGACTACAAAATTGCCAATATGCGTTGTTGTTTACAAGGTAAACCTCGAGGTTGACTGTAAAAAACGGACTACTGCGAGTCGGCCTCGCGCACCGAGGTTTGCCGTACCACGTTTCTTGTATGGGACCCCCCAACCCCCCCCCCCCCTTAATTTAACTTTTTGTGTTTTTATTATTTGTTGTTTTATCCGCCATAATAACACGTATTCTGTGAAAATTTCAATCGGCTAGCTATTACGGTTCCAATGATACAGAAGTAGGACAGACGGACACACCCGCCGGACTCGCTCGGAACATCCATATGTTTTTGACACACAACTTCTTAGAACGGATCGCTTTTCGAAATCGTTCCTATGTCGTACGGCGAAAATATGGAACGGTCTTCCGGTGAGTGTGTTCCTCACCCTATTTATTACTAAGCCTACGCCGTCTGTCTGTCTGTCTGTCCGTCTGTCCGAGGGCTGTAACTCTTAAACCGTAATAGGTAGCCCGTAGAAATGTTCACAATATATCGCTCATTGGGAGTTACAAAGACGAAACTGCACTATTTGCGATTTTACAGGAGGAGCAATCAAAGTTTTAGATGTAAGTAATAGCTATCTAAAGATACTAACAAAAATTATTTTTGTTTCTAAATTAAGTTCTATGATTATGGCTTCGCTGATAGTTACTGATTACACTGAACGTTACCTATACCTGTATATAGACATAAATAGCTTAAGAGGGATGTAATTTCGTCATTGTTGCACTAGAATTCAGCTTGAAGTCTAAGGGGTTCTTTATAGGAATCTTACAATTGTGACAAAATCAAAACTATCTCATTAGAAACAATCAGTAGAAATTATATTTTTATTCAAAAAACCTTTAGAAAACGAAAGAAAGAAAACGTTAACTTAAAGAAAAATCAGGAACCAATCTCAACACCGCCACGGGCTCCCACAGCCTCATGCCAGAAGAAACAGTAGGTTTGTTGGTCCTTCACATCCGTTACCTAGATTGAACAAAGTAAAAAACAGGGGAATTTATGATGGAATTGGAATTGAAATTGTCTAGCGACTATCGCTAGACATTTTGAACAACTAATGCTAGAAAATACATACCGTGAAAAATCAATATTTCCTATGGAGAACCAAGAACAAAAAAAAAACACAATTTCGTCATTATTACTCCAGTATAGTCATTTTTTGAAGTAACAATGACGAAATTACACAATTTCGTCGTTGATCCTTCAATAACGATAAATATATTATGTAAGCAATAACGACTAAAAAACACAATTTCAACGTTGTAGCACCAATAATAGGTAAACACAATGTCATGATTACCTTTTCGTCATTGTTGCTCCAGTACACGTCTACACTCAGCGGGGAGCCCCGCGAAACTGGCCAATCAGACGTTGATTCTCCAGTAATGTAGCAATATCGCTCATTTCGACAATGACACTTACTCCATCTAGCGCCGAATGATCGAAAAAACAATTCTGTCTTTGTTTCTCCTAACTTAAACCATGTTTACAGTAATTTTGGCGTATTTAACTAATTTTTTGAAAAAATGGTAATTTCGTCGTTGTAACTCCAAATGAGCGATATGTGTTATTACGGCCGATATAACAACAAATAATAAAAATAAGAAAAAGTAAAAAATTCACGGGGGTCCCCATACAAGCAACCAAAAAGTGTATGCGCGTCATCTACCGATTTTAACTAATACATACATGGTGTGAGTGGCGCTGACCATGACATGGCGATACGGAACCCTCGCCTCGGTGCGCCAGTTCGACTCGCACTTGGCCGGTTTTTATTTGAACTTTTGGCCATAAGCTACCTGTGCCGGTTGCCCGTAAAAAAAATATACAGACAGACAGACGGGCGGGGCGTAGCCTTAGTAATGGATACGGAACCCTAAAAAGTGGCATGCCACAATGAGTCAACCTTGCACCGAAGTGAAAAGTAAGATCACATTTAGCCGCAGTCTGGTAAAAATACTTTCAGGCCAGAAAATACCTCTTTATCCCTCCCTCGCCATGCGTGTCATTAAATGAAAAAGTTCGGTCCCTTTGTAGGGGCCCTGAATTGTAGCAAACTGTTGCCTTTGTCCAGGGCATTATGCGGGGCTCGGATATTGTTCGACCGTTCACACGGATTACTTCGGGAGCGCCTAACTTTTAATGACTTATTTTTTTAATAGAGTAATTTAAGCTCTAGGATGATCTAGGGGCGATTTGGTGAAAGGCATTCAGTAGAGTTTTGAAAACCTTTTGCTATTTTTATTGTTAGTTGCCGCACAATGCTCGTATCTCTAATGTAATAGTACCTATAGTAATAGTAATTTAAGTAAAGTAAAGTGAGTCCGCGGCGCCCCACCGCACGTACCTACGATTTTTATTTCATTTTACAAATTTTATTAAATTTTATTTAATAATAAATTGTGTGATTTTTTTTTTTTTTTTATTGCTGCCGAACTGGGTGGCTCTGTCCGAGGTCGCAACCTCAGGCGCAGCCAAATTCACCCCCGAGGAGGTGCCAGTCCGGCTTGGAGGTGGCATTTGTACATTGTATATTTTCCATCCAGTTCAGTGTAGCCGGCACGATCAAACTGACATGGCACCTAGCTCATAAAGGTGTTATTGGCTGACATCAAGGCGAACCTATGTCCAGCAGTAGACTCATGGACGCTGACTGAGTGACTGACTGACTGACTGAATGTAAATTGTGTTGGCCTGGGGGTGAAGTCAATTGCACGATATTTTAATGTTTTACAGTTCTATGGCTTTCATTCTTTGAAAATAATGGCTGTTTCATTATTACTCTGAATCTAAAAAAAAAAAAATCGAGCTGAATCTTTATAACGCATGCTATAAAGGTTCAGCTAGTATAGAGTTTTCATTGGAAATTTGACTGGCGTTATTAAAGCTGTAAATTACTTTCAGTTTAATTACAATTTACAAGAATTTATTTATTATAATTATTATTTACGTTTATAAATTGTACCTATATGCCACTGTCCACACTAGGTATTTTAAGAGGCGGGGCTTAGGCTGAGGTGGGAATCGCAACGGACTCTAAATTAAGTATGTCCTTTGGGAAGTACCTAACCTAACAAAAAACATACAGATTTGACCACTTTACAAGTACCCATTTCTTACGAGCGTTTTCTCGTAGACCCATTATTTCAAGCGGTTGTTTTTTAGGGTTCTGTAAGTTTTCATCCTCAGTCGACAGTTCAACTAGCACTTGAATTTTTTTAAATCTCTTTCATAGTGAAATGTCAGACGATAAAAAATAAATAACTTATTGACACATTACTTTGTGAATATTTCCCCTTACGAGACGTATTTAGTTTTTCACTATAATGCACATATTAATTTTAGTGCCTGGTACCTAAGTGTATAAGTGTTTACTTTTTTATGTATACCAACACGGGTGACTGTGCGGGCGGAGAGACCAATGGAGGAGTCCACAGAGCCAAGATCACCTCTCCTAGTGAAAACACGCTCAATTAGGTGCCATGCCAGCATATTTTGTGCTATTTTGATGTGTGCAAATATCCTATTACTTTAAGTGAGCTAAACTGTTTAACGTGCTTCGTTATTCATGTCAATAACTTCGGGAGGGTTACATATGCACTCAAACAAACACTTTACGTAAGAAAAAGACATATGTTTATACGAGCATTTTTTCTCCTAACAAAAAATAAAATCAAATAAATAGCCGCAAAAGCCAATCATAGTGACCTTGTGACTTACTTACAACAAAGAGCTGTTCTGCATTTGAACATTATTGACCGAACAATGCAAGTTACCTACTGTTAATGTTTAGGTAGCAAACATGTTTTGTTATTTCTCGAAAAGTAAGCGGCGGGTGGCCGAGTGGTTTGGGCATCGGCTTCTCATGCGGGAGGTCCGAGGTTCGAATCCGGTCGGCGTGTACCAATGAGTTTTTTCTGACGAAAAAAAATTACGTGCATACCTACACCCGCTGCTTCACCGTTCGGAACCGGTGTAAAACTGTAGGTCCCTTCCCTTGCCCCTTACTAGGTGGTAGGCTCAAATTGTAGCCGACTGGGTTGGTACCACCGTACTGGATGTAAGATGGCCGCAAGCAACCTCGGTTGTGTTCTCCTCTAGTCCAGTATAGCCAGCAATCCAGGGTAGTCTCCGGTACGGAACCTACCTTCTCAGAGGTGATCACTCAGCCACCCATAACGGATTACATAAAAAAAAAAATAATGCTAGAAACATATAATATTTTTTGCGTAACGTGTTTATTTGAGTGTAAGTAACCCTCCCGAAACATTTGACATGAATAACGAAGCACCTTATTATATAGTTTTTTTTTTTGGAAATGGCTCTACGATTTTAATGAATTTTTTTTATTTATAAACTGTTTTTTTTTTCAAGTTTATCTAGATATGTGTAGACGCTGAGCGAAGTTCGCTCGCCCAGGTACTATACTTAAGTATCCCCTAATTTAACATAATGGCTAATATTCCATTAAGCAAGTGAACATTTAGGGTATTGTAATAAAATGAAAAATGAACCATTACAAAAGGTAGCACGGAGGGGAACAGAAAACGCTATATCTGTTTTCAATTTATTGAATTCTTCTGAAGAAAAGGCTTTTTTTAGAAGGAGGCCGTTATTCTTTTACCCTGAAGGTGCTAACGACCTGGATGTATAGTCGTACTGTTGTTGTAACTTCATTGTTTGGATTTTTTTTATTATTATTAGGGTTCCGTACATTAATGGTAAAAAAACCTGTTAAGGCCTTGATAAACGCCAAATAGGTACGCAAAAACATGCAAACCACTGAAGAGGAAACCATACGAGGAAAAACTAAAAATCCTCAACCTGACAACATTGGAGCAACGTAGAGAAAGGGGTGACCTCATAGAAACATACAAGATTCTCAATCAGCAAAGATTGTCCAGAACTGGAGAACCTCTTTACTAGAAATACAAATAGTCATCTCCGAGGCCATAGCTTGAAGGTGAATGTCACTGTCAGCTCAACAAATCCGAGACGAAACTTCCTGTCAAATAGAGCAGTGGAAATGTGGAACAAACTGCCCGAAGATGTCGTACAAGCACCCACCACCAATTCCTTTAAAAACAGGCTCGACAAACACCTAAAAAAAAAAACACCAAACTAAACTAACATAAAAATAACAAAGCACCAGTGAACTTAGACATGAACACATCAGCCTAGGCTGTTCGTTCATCAAATAAATAAATAAATAAAAAATGCGGCAAAGAAAGTCCAAAACTGACCAATAGGCACACATTGAGAAAATTACAAAAAATACCACCACAAAATTTGTTTCCTTACCAACAATGTGGTTTGTTGGTTTTTAGGGTTCCGTATCCGGTAGAGGACCCTATTACTAAATCTACGCCGTCTGTCTGTCTGTCTGAGGGCTGTATCTCTTGAACCGTAATAGGTACGCTGTTGAAATTTTCACAGAATATGTGTTATTATGGCCGATATGACAACAAATAAATAAAAATAGGAAAAATTTTAAAAATCACAGGGATCCTCATACAAGAAACTAAAAAGTGTATACGCGCCATCTACCGAAAACAGTATGAAGCAGCGCTGACCATGACATGGCGATGCGGAACCCTCGTGGCACGAGTTCGACTAGTACTTTTTTTTTTAATAATGAGTAAAATTATTATAAAAAAAATACAAAAACGTATGAATTAAAAAAAATCTGAGAATGTGTATTATTACAATTTTTATCATTAAATTATATTTTTATTACGAATTATTTGGCTTTTTATTTAAATATTATTATATAATATACAAAAACACAAAATATTTCGACCCTTTATGGGCCGTCGTCAGTTGATTAATTATAAATATGATCATAGAATTTGTATTTTTATTTTTATTTTTTATTATTTTTTTTATTTTTATTATTTTTTATTATTATTTTTGGTGATGAATCCATCACCAAAAATTAAAAAAATAATAAAAAATAAAAATAGAAATGTATATTCTATGATCATATTTATAATTAATCAACTGACGACGGCCCATAAAGGGTCGAAATATTTTGTGTTTTTGTATATTATATTATTACAATGTTACAATACTACGGATGCAAAAGTCACAGCACTGAGAAAACTGGCTTGTTGAAATATTATCATTGTAACCACGACAGGAGATAAATAAAAAAAAAATAAAAAAATATTATATAAAACAAGTGGGTTTTTCTTGTCACCAGTGCAGTGTCTATAAACATACTATACACATTTGTATCTCAAACAGTTCATTTGAAGAAAAATCGCTCAAATATATTATTTTCCTTTGTGTAAAGTGCGTCGTATACTTCAATCCACCTGGAGGTCATTGAAGGACATTACCTTTCAGATGAAAATTCGGTTCTTTCACGGTCTACTGTTTGCTTTCTTTTGGGGTTCAATAAATCATTGGTGTGCATTTTGAGGGTGACAAAACGTCAGTGAATTTTTTAAGTGGAAAAGGAAACAAAGCTGGTTGGGAAATATTATCGTAGAATTTTTTAGGGAATTTTATTAGGGAATTTAATAAGGGATTTTTTAGAATTTTTTGTGCTGTCATTTAGCAGAGTTCTTGCAGCACAACACCGATTGCTCTGCTTACCCCGATTGTCGGGATTCAGCGTGTGTGATATGTATGTATGTATGTAATTTTTTAGGGTTCCGTATCCATACCGCTAGTGTGTGGAACTGCCTCCCGGTGAGTGTGTTTACCGAATCTTTTTACCTCGGTCTCTTCAAACGACGTATCAACGAGCTAGACAGCCTAGCAACAGTCCGCAAATCTGCTGGCATGGCGCCTCACTGAGCGCACTGGTTTCGCGAGGAGAGGGGTTTTTGGCTCTGTCGACTTTACCATTGGTCCCTCGACACAGCCACCCATGTTGGTTTACATAAAAAAAAACCTACGAAAGTCCGTTTGCAAATGGCCTCGGCGTCAGAAATCCGGTTGCTGCGGATCAGGTGGGCGCCCTACTACAAAAGGATGCGTTTGCTCCGTTGCGTGTGCTGCGTGCGATCCGGACAAGGGGACCGGTCTGTGCGTGTAGCGACGTCGGCGTCTCGCGATCGAGTAACTCAGTTGCGGCTGGATGGCTCCAACTTGTTGGAACGTGGCGCGCACTCTCAGTGCACTCTCTAGAGTAAGCGTATCTCGATGTCATTGAGGTATACGTTTATAGAAATTTGATTGATGGTTGCGGCCGGAAAAATGTTCCCCATTGTGTAACCTGAGTTGCCGTTTCTCTTCAAATATATCCGTCTTCCTTTTTCACATTCTAATGTACGATCGTTAGACCCACGGAAATGTATAACAAGAATCAACATTGCATATATTTTAATTTGCTAACTACCAAGATTTGGTCTGCATGCATTTTGTCAGTCGGTAGCTCAGTGGTGCGGTCAGTCGACTGTTGTTAAACAAGCCTGAGCGCGGTCAGTTCTTGGATGGGTGACCGCTCGACCGTTGGAGGCTGACCGTGGTTCGGATTCCACGTAAAAGTGTAGGTCCCTTCTCTTCTTATCTTACTAGGTGGTATGGTTTATCCCGCCCGGTTTGGTACCACCGAAGTGAATGAAACGTTGGTCGAAACGGCTATGTAAATTGTTCGTGTTTCCGTCCAATTCAATGTAGCCGACATGAAATCAAGGGAAGCACTGACATGGCGCCTAGTTCATCCGGTGCTATAGGCTGACATCACGAATGTTGTAGGTGATGTAGCCAACCGTTTCCGTTTCCAGAAAAAAATGCAATCCATTCGCTGCAGACAAGATTTTTGAATAAACCATAGTGCATGTATGTATTAAGTATAAATTTATTTATTAAATTATTAATTAATTATAAGTTATTATTTTTCTGTCCTAATGTCTCTACTACCCTTGCTTCTATTCTTATTCAGTTCTACTCTCATCAGTCAAAGGTTGACTGAAAGAAATCAGTTCTAGTGAGAAGCCCAGTAAGTGATAGTGTCGGGGGTTTTCCAAATTTGTAATTAAACTTTTATTTCAAGCTTTTTTAAAAAAACCGCATCCAAATCGACCCATCCGTTTGAGAGCTACGATGCCACAGACACACACGAGAGAGAGATAGACACACAGACAGACGGAGGCGCCATGCTTATAACAACCCTCTTTTTCGTCGGGGTTAAAAATGTTATATACCTACTTGGGTACGAGTGCCTAAGCATGTAAGTCAGAATTTTTTATGGACCCTGTAATGGCTGGCTAAACTGAATGTGTTATAATATGTATGCGCTGACCATTACACCCTGGTGCCATGTCAATACTTCACTTTATTTGTGGCGGCTACAATAAACTGGAAAGACGACACGAACTATTTGAAATCCGTTTCGAATGACCTACATTTTAGTGATGTGGTACCAATCTTGGCGGGTTATTGAAATCGGTCTACCACTAGTAAAAAAATAGTAAGGTTTTGTTATATATATAAAAAAACATTGTTGGAAGTACGACTTTCATTAGAACGCAGGTTTTCAAAATAGATAATGAAAAAAAAAATTCAGCTGAAAGCCAGACAAAAGAATAAAATTAAAAAATAATAAATGTTTTATTTACCTCAAAAGAAAATATAATCTTCAAGGTTTTAACAATATCCGGCTTACCCGGGAGACAGTAATGAAAATCTGTAAATATAACAAGGATTAAATTAATAAAAGCAAATCTTTGATGGTGCACAGCAGGGGATCAATTCACCACCAGAGAAAGCGTATAGGTACGTAATTTCGAGGTGTATTTTTAAATTACGTTTACAATGCAAAATATGTTGCTAACATTTCAACTTAAAAAAATCTAAAAAAAAAACATAAAACTCGACAGTGTAAAAACTAATTATATTTTATGAGACCCACCACCCACTGTTAGTCGCAGCAGTCGGGGACCCTTTTTTTAATATTTAGGCTTTAAGCAAAATAACATAGGGACTATGCGCATGGAACGCAACAGCAAGATCAATAATTACACTTAATTTCCTTGCTCGTTACTAGGTAGTAGGCTCAAATTGTAGGCGACTGGGTTGGCACCACCGTACTGGATGTAAAATTGCCGCATACTAACAGACGGACGCACGTGTAAGTTCAGAGTTCAGATCATTGGGTTCCGTTTTTACCTCTTTGAGGTGCGGACTCAAAAAAATTGAAAATAGAGTTTTTATCGATGTAAATGCCCTCACGAAACACAATGTTCATAATACATACTCGATTCTCAATTTCCTTGCTACTGAATTGACCTTCTGTTGTTTAGGAGAAAAACATCAATATTTCTCGGAAAGGCCAGAAAGAACGCCCAATTTATTCCCGACGCGTAATTCAATTTACATTCCTTTCAAACTTTTCTGATTTCTAACTTTGACAGGCAAATCATTCACAAATCCACTGTTTTTATTTGGCGAGGCTGCGTTTGATAAATTGCTTTATTTTGAATCGCAGTCGAGTGGTGTGATTTTTATAGCGAAAAACATATTTTCATTTTCTGTAGCTTTTGGCCCTGTACAAGATGTTTTTTTTTATTATTTTTTTTTTTTGATACGGGCGACACTTCGCGCCGTCGTCAGCGTGCCTAACGGTTTAGAACGGGGGTGCATTGGGTTTAGAACGGGGGTTGCGAATGCCGTGCCGGCGTGACAGATGCCTTTTTACGCTTCTCTTGAAAGATCCTAAGTCATACACTGAAGGAAACACATCGGGAGGAAATTCCAGAGAGGTTGACGTAAACGCACATTATCACGTAGGAAAAAAGTGAGTTTACCCTATTTACGAACATTACCAAAGTCAAGTAAGAAACAATCTAGGTATTTCTAATTTCTTAGATTACAGAAGATTTACAGAAGCAAGAAATAAAAAGTATCCAGCAAGTTTCTTGCCAGTATTTCTTCGATGGGATAATCGATGTGGCTAAATAAAAAAATCTAAATCAAAATAATTTATTCAGTGATTATAAAAAAAATATTAACATGCTACTAAATGCTAAATGATTGATGTTAAAATATGACGAATCCGAGTGCAGTGTACTGTCTATTGACGATGATTAAAGAATCCTAATAAATAAAGCCCCGCGTACCGCTCACGTCCCGACACATGCCCAGGCTTGTATTTTGTACGATAATTTATCGTATTTGTACAATAATTTCACCGATCACACTTTCGAACTTTTTTTTTTTTAATAATTTGCATAATAATATGCTATAGAAAAATGAAGAACACTACATATAATATTATGAATGATTTAATACGTGGAGATTCGTTGTCTCAGTCTACACCACTGGGAAACAGGCGTGACACTATGTATGTATGTATTGAATTGATATTCCTTAATTAATCTTTGATCATCACTATCCGAGCTGTCATCACTAACGCGAATAACAAACAGTTATGCCGTCATGTCGACCACGTAGTCACTTTTATATGTGTATAAAATGTTATAGACCAGTGGTTCTCAATCTATGGTACGCGTACCACCAGTGGTACGCGGAATGCTTCGAGGTGGTACGCGAAAAAATTAAACATGCTCTACAAAATTTAATAAGCGGCAATAAAAAGTGACATAATCCTAATTCAGAATGTTTTGTTGATGAACATAAATAGAATTTGAATTCTGATGTTCTTAGCGATATAAAACAAAACCCACTGTCAAATGCTAATGGTGAGTTCCGAAGAATATTTTAAACAAGAATTTTCAGAACTAAATTCGATTAAAATAAATTTTTAGATTCATTTCCGAGATCTGTTACATACATTCGAGGAATGAGAATAATTTAATAATTGAGCTTTGATGTGATGCTAATCTCCAAAGAGAATTTAAGAATGTAGATATAGAAGATAAGTATTATTATTAGCTTCTTGTAGGTAAAGGTGGTACGCCGCACAAACATATTGGTTTTAGTGGTACCTGAAAAAAAAAGTTTGAGAACCCCTGTTATAGACTAACTGTATACGTATTATACGTGTTTGCGGCTAAATACGATCTTTTGCAACTTCGAGTACGAAAATTTTTAGTGAGCTCAGATCCAACCCTGCACATGCGCGAACTAACCCCACCATTTTCGCCGAGCGCTGTTAACTCGTGCCCGGACCTATACTTACTAGAAGAACAATGCAATAAACGCTCTTGTGGCTGATTTCCGTTGATCCTAGATCATCCACAACAACCAATGGTCCATTTCACGTGCAGTATCGATAAAAGAGAAGTATCCTAAATTGACCACGCATCAAATATCTAGCCATTTCCGTTTGGCTTGCCCGAAGGTTTGGGCGCTAGCCAACACTCGTTCGATACTTGAGTGCCTACATAACTCGGCTGTTTTGATCCCAATTTCTGTATGTGTAAACTGTATGATGTACAAGTAAATATGTATCTAGAAGAAATGTCAGCCTCGGTATAGCTCAGTGGTGCGGTCGGTCGTCTGTTGTTAAGCAACCTTGAGCGCGGTCAGTACTTGGATGGGTGATCGCTCGACCGTTGGAGGCTGACCGTGATTCGGATTCCACGTTTTCCACACCACAGCTTTTTTATCTCTACGAATATCTCAATAATTTCGTTTAAATTTGACCTTTTGAGTTTTATTTGCGCCGAGAATGCGATATGATACGGGACCTTCGACGCGCGCGTCTAACTCGCACTTGACCGGTTTTTAAAATAACACCACCGAGTGTGAATAGGGCGACACTTCTTATCGCGGCGAAGTGATTCGCGCCACACCTCCCCAATAAGTGAGTTACGACTTACGTGCCGGTCGTGTGTTATCTACCGCGTCGTCGTCGCGACGTTGGTTATTGCATCGTAAAACTACCGTCTGGTAATCGTGGTTCCGTAGACATACGAATTGCCAATGTGTCTGCACACGGAATCTATAATATTATATATACCAACATTTTTGCCCGCGGTTTCGCTCGCGCTAGACTCGGTTTAATAGAAAATCCGATTTAAACTCAAATATGATCGCTTATCTTTATCTTACATCCCCCCCCCCCCTCTCTCTCTCTCTCTCTCTCTCTCTCTCTCTCTCTTCTCTCCCCTCTCCATCGGACACTACCATTCGACATTAAATTCTGGTCATACTATACTTTCTTTCATACCGCTCAGCGCTAAGGTTATTACTATAGATCATCACGTCGTATACCGACAATCATAAGCAGAGTAATCGGCGTTGTGCTGCTAGAGCTCCGTTGAATTACAACACAACACCGACCAACACGTTTAGCTAAATATTAGGACAAGAGCACAAAATTACCAAACGGCAAGATGGTACGAAAACAGTTACTCACTTATTTCATGACAGTGAAATAATAAAAATCAACCATTTACGTTGTGGTACATAAACCCCGGTGCGCGAGTCCGACTCGCACTTGGCCGATTTTTTCTCATACAAAAACAGGCACCACTTAAATAGGCAACTATTTATCAGTGAAGAAGAGACGTGGGTTTTTCTTGCACTGTGAAGAAATAATTTAAAAATAAAACGAAGATAAATAAAGTTAGTTAAACCAAATGTTCGCCCTTCACACAATATTTCTGTACACTATGTACAATATGAAATATTTGAATTTGAATAGGTACATTCCCGCTTCTAGATGCCATATAAGCGAAGGAAAAACTCCGCTAGCGTACGATGCATATCGCGCGGCGTAATCAGCATATTTCTTTGACAAACACAAGTAATTTCCGGGCGCCCTTCAACCTTCCACATTGTACCTCCCCCACGTATGCCTTCGTTGTACCTACTATATGGTCCCTTCTTTCACCTCATAAACTGTTGAAGGCTGAGCTGGGCTGAGGCAGGAATATACCTATGTGTAAAGAAAGAGTTACATTATTTTGGAAGTTTTGAATAAGGGATTTTTTCACACACTACCTGCTGCATGACTAGGCGTAAGAAAGAACCGTGCCAAGGTGAGGCTATCCTGTCGCCCTTTAGCATGGCATCTCGTCTTCGTCCCTTAGTCGCCCTTTACGACATGCACAGGGAGAGATGCAGTGGGGCTATTTTTTTAAAGTGCCGCACCAAAATCTGTTCATTGGTTTCGGAGTTTACCTGAAACATACATACAGACAGACGTTCCCTTAAGTAGTAGAGATAACAGTTTCACCCAGTTTACATGTATATTAAACGATTATAGAGAAAATAGAATTATTACTCGTACTTTATGAGCAAAGGTAACGTAAAAGTTAACGTACTACTTAGTTGCGACTTGTGGCTGGATGGCTTCAACTTGGTGGACGTAATGCTCTGTCCTAGTGCACTCTCTAGTAAGAGGTACATATATCTCGTTGGGCGCGATGCGATGTTTGCGTATAAACTTGGAATAAAGCAACTCGACTAACTTCATGTTTACCCTAATGACTACTTCCCTTGTTTGTTAAACCAGACGTTGGACTTTCTAACTTAGCTCGTATCTCCACCAGTGCAGTTGATTGTTGGGTACTGTGTTGGGTACACTCTTCACGTGAACTGTTTGTTTTTCGTTTGAATGTATGGAAACTGACACGGTTGGCTACATCACCTACAACATCCGTGATGTCCGCCCATAACACCGGGTAAACTAGGTGCCATGTCAGTGCTTCCTTTCATTTCGCGCCGGCTACACTGAACTGGACGGAAAACACAAACTATTTACATAGGCGTTTCGACCGACGTTTCATTCAGTGCGGTGGTACCAACCCGGCCGGGATAAACCCTACCACCTAGTAAGGTAAGAATTCCCTTCTTCACGGAACCTTCCGAACCACGGTCAGCCTCCTACGGTCGACGGTTAACCATCCAAGAACTGACCGCGCTCAGCGTTGCTTAACAACAGTCGACTGACCGCACCACTAAGCTACCGAGGCTGACGAATTTCCTTATCCCTTAGTCGAATTTTACGGTAGAGATGCAGTGGGCCTATTCTTTTTAGGTACCCAATCAGTAATGACTAATGACCCAATCACGGACGTATAGCGTAAATGTACGTATTTAGATTTGGGGGGTCAATTATGGGGACAAATTATTAGAACGTAATTTTTGTTTTTTTCAAGTGCATGAAACCTAATGCAGATAACAGAATGAACCCTCTCCGCGACAGTTCGACTCACACTTGACCTCTTTTTTTTTTGTTTGATTATGAAATCTATTCCATAATACTAAAAAAATCAGTATGTTCGCATTACACTCCAGACCCGATTAATCCTCGTGGTCTCGATGTAGATTCCATTTTGTTAAATTATTGTTTAAAAATATTTTGTTATTAGTGAACTATTGTTAAAATTGATTTTGAAATATTAGTTCTATAAAATTTTACTAAAATTTTTATTTAAATGTATCGATGATTATGCTTATTGAGTTTCATTGCAGTGCAAAAAAAAACAATTAAGTCTGCTCAATATTTCACGCGAGCGAAGTCGCGCGAAATATTGAACATTAAAATATGAAAATAAAACGTCACAACCAAAGTCAAGATATTGAAACGTTTTATTTTGATGAATGAATTTCAGTAAAATGAACGAAAAATCCTTCAATGAATGGTCTCTTGATAGAGATCGTATTGGAAATGGACCGAAAATACTGAATGTTTTCAACATTTTACGAGGATTCAATAGATATCAGTAGGTATATCTGCCCATGCGACTCTTTGCGGCCGATATTTTAGTTTGATTGCTAAAAATGTTCTGAACATTGGTGGATTAAATATAGCACACGAGTAGTACCGTGTGGGGCCGGTACTTAAAAAGAATATCCCCACTGCATCTCTCCCCATGCATGTCGTAAAAGGCGACTAAGGGATAAGGACAAGATGCCGTGCTAAAGGGCGACAGGCTCGCCACCTCTCACCTTGGCACGGTACTTCCACCGAGTCATGCAGCAGGTGGGCCTTCGTGCCTTACTTGCTGCTTGATCGATTTAATCTTGTTCGAATACTTTGCGAAACGTGGTGGTCGGTGTTGTGCTGTAATTGACCAGAGTACTTGCAGCACAACACCGATTACTCTGCTTACCCCGATTATCGGGATTCAGCGCGTGTAATATGTATGTATGTATGAGTAATAGTTATTTCAAATATTTGTGTAAATCCGAAGAATTTAAAACAATAATAGTTCTATTGCAAATCTTGGCATACGAATTTTAACGTCTTCGATAATACACACAATTTGCATCACACAGACACAGCTCATAAAACGCGTATTGAGTCAACCAAAGTGTTTGTGTTACGTCGCTGCAGCGACGTAACACAAACACTTTGGACTCTTTGGAGTCAACATACGAGTAATATGTCGACCAATGTGAAATTGTTGTTGAATTTGACTTGATATAATATTATTGAAGTATCCAATTGAAAATGACGGCACTATACAATGTTAAATAATACAATGTTACAATACTACAATGTTAATTTTACATACATAGACATACATATCACACACGCTGAATCCCGACAATCGGGGTAAGCAGAGTAATCGGTGTTGTGCTGCAAGAACTATGGTAAATTAAAGCACAAAACCGACCACCACGTTTCGATAATTATTCGAACAAGATTCAATCTTTCAAGCAGCAAGCAAGGCACGAAGACCCACCTGCTGCATGACTCGGTGGAAGTACCATGCCAAGGTGAGAGGTGGCGAGCCTGTCGCCCTTTAGCACGGCATCTTGTCCTTATCCCTTAGTCGCCTTTTACGACATGCACGGGGAGAGATGCAGTGAGGCTATTCTTTTTAAACGGTTTTTTTTTTTTTTTTTTTTTTTTTAGCTTGACTCCGTATATTTGTTTGTTACTATCTTTGTTTCAAATCTTGCGACAACTTTTTCAACTACTTCTACTGAACCGATTTTTATGAAACTTTTCACACACATTGAGTTCTCGTGACAATACAATATTATGATAATTTCAACTTGGTAACGAGGGTCTGATGATGGAGTCAGGAGGAGGACAGTGGAACTCTTCACCCGTTACTAGTAACCCCCTCGAGTTTGGGCTCATATGGTTGGTTTGGACGAGTGTTCCTTACTTCTACCAATACACTTGGTGACGAGGGTCTGATTATGGAGTCAGGAGGTGGACAGTGGAACTCTTCAACCGTTACTAGTAACCCCCTCGAGTTTGGGCTCATATGGTCGGTTTGGAAGAGTGTCCCATACTTCTACCAATACACTTGGTGACGAGGGTCTGATGATGGAGTCAGGAGGTGTACAGTGGAACTCTTCAACCGTTACTAGTAACCCCCTCGAGTTTAGGCTCATTTGGTTGGTTTGTCCCATACTTCTACCAATACACTTGGTGACGAGAGTCTGATGATGGAGTCAGGAGGTGTACAGTGGAACTCTTCGACCGTTACTAGTAACCCCCTCGAGTTTGGGCTCATTTGGTTGGTTTGGACGAGTGTCCCATAGTTCTACCAATATACTTGGTGACGAGGGTCTGATGATGAAGTCAGGAACTCTTTAACCGTTACTAGTAACCCCCTCGAGTTTGGGCTCATTTGGTTGGTTTGGACGAGTGTCCCATACTTCTACCAATACACTTGGTGACGAGGGTCTGATGATGGAGGCAGGAGGTGTACAGTGGAACTCTTCAACCGTTACTAGTAACCCCTCGAGTTTGGGCTCATTTGGCTGGTTTGGACGAGTGTCCCATAGTTCTACCAATATACTTGGTGACGAGGGTCTGATGATGGAGTCAGGAGGTGTACAGTGGAACTCTTCAACCGTTACTATTAACCCCCTCGAGTTTGGGCTCATATGGTTGGTTTGGACGAGTGTCCTATACTTCTACCAATACACTTGATGACGAGGGTCTGATGATGGAGTCAGGAGGTGTACAGTGGAACTCTTCAACGGTTACTAGTAACCCCCTCGAGTTTGGGATCATATGGTTGGTTTGGACGAGTGTCCCTTACTTCTACCAATACACTTGGTGACTAGGGTCTGATGATGGAGTCAGGAGGTGTACAGTGGAACTCTTCAATCGTTACTAGTAACCCCCTCGAGTTTGGGCTCATTTGGTTGGTTTGGACGAGTGTCCCATAGTTCTGCCAATATACTTGGTGACGAGGGTCTGATGATGGAGTCAGGAGGTGTACAGTGGAACTCTTCAACCGTTACTAGTAACCCCCTCGAGTTTGGGCTCATTTGGTTGGTTTGGACGAGTGTCCCATACTTCTAACCAATACACTTGGTTACGAGGGTCTGATGATGGAGGCAGGAGGTGTACAGTGGAACTCTTCAACCGTTACTATTAACCCCCTCGAGTTTGGGCTCATATGGTTGTTTTGGACGAGTGTCCCATACTTCTACCAATACACTTGATGACGAGGGTCTGATGATGGAGTCAGGAGGTGTACAGTGGAACTCTTCAACCGTTACTAGTAACCCCCTCGAGTTTGGGCTCATTTGGTTTGTTTGGACGAGTGTCCCATACTTGTCGAACGCAAAAGTATGAAACAGACATACCATCTGTTCAAATTTATTTTGAAAGAGACGGCGGACACCTTATCCATCCTAAAGCCATACAGTTTCCAGCAAAGTTTAATTATGGAACAGCTGAGAGACGGATGTTACCGATAATTTTGTCATGGGCCTCCACTGTCCATAAAATGCAGGGCAGTACTGTTGACCGTGCTGTCGTGTATTTGGGCTCCAGACTATTTGAGGAGGGTCAAGCGTATGTTGCATTGAGTCGCGTAAAATCTTTAGAAGGGTTATGTATTGAGGAGCTTGATTGTGAGTAATTGACAGGTAAAAAACCGAGTAACAAAGATGCAATGAGAGAGTTGGAAAGGATGACGAGTTTACGTAATGAATGATACGAGCCAAAAATCAAACTAAAAACGAGTAAATAAAAAAATAGGTAAAAAAACTTTTAAGTTAAACGGTTTTATTAAAAATAAAAAACTAGAAAAAAACAGCTGTACAAAAAACTAGAAAATAATAAGGACACAAGCCTGGGCCTTCTTAAGATTTTACGTCTGGGTAAGAAATCGTGCAATACTAGCGTGCTGTCTTCTCATGTCGGATGCCAAAGGGCACATTGTGTCGCTGCGTCAGCGGAATAAGTAATAAATTGAGACTTTTAACAGACTAATATAAAAACGTGGAGCGTATAATATGCATAATATAATAACAAGGCCCCACAAGGTACTATACACGGTATAATACAATGTTAATAGGCAGAGTGGTCAGATTCTTCAGTATTCATGTTAATGCTGTAAATATTAATGTATGTATTTTTAAGCGGTAGTATGGGTTAATTATATTTTATAAGTTACTATATTTAATACTTATATGGCACTAACAAAACATTGTGACTTGCGAAGTTTGTTTGTCAGGTTCTTCTTCGCATTTGAATTCAGAACTGGTGGAATTTTCGACATGTCCAAGCGTAGGTTTACCTACCTATGGATGAAATTATGCAATAAACAATAAAGCAGTAACGATCAAATCAGTAATTGCCTTAATATTATATTAATTTATCTTAATTTTAATTACAACTTTCGCTCGCGTGAAACATTTCTACATTTCAAACGTTAGCTACAATGAAATACCTTATGCCTTATGTTGACCAGCATTCTTTATTACTCAAGCTCCTACTAAAATAAATATATATATTTTTAATTGAATTATAATATATAACTAATTTCCACAAGCAAATTAGGTGTTCGGATATCAGCATGAACCAATACTTGTCAACGAGGCTGGTCGCAAAATATTGCTGCATAGGTAAACATTTAATAATTTTACACATACAAAAACATCGTATGGCCTATGCGGCTTCACGGCTGTTCTTGTGGTACATAGGTAATTTTATACACGGAATTTAATTAAATCATAGCAGCCGGTTATTATGTTGCCTGCAAATATAAATATTGTTCTACCTCACAAGCCAGACATATTGCCTGGCCGTGTCCCAGGCGGGAAGCCAGGTGATAGGTCGACGGTAGATGATAGGTATATTTTTTTTGTTTTGTTTCCGTATTTTGTAAGGATTGTTATTACTAAGCCTAAAACGTCTGTCCTTCTGTCTGTCTGTCTGTCTGCCCGTCCGTTCGTCCGTCCGTCCGATGGCTGTATCTTCGCTAACCGGTTGAACTGTTCACAGAATATGCGTTATTTTGGCTGATATAACAACAAATAATAAAAAAAACTGATGTGTATTAGATTATTTTAGTGAAAAGTAAATTGCGTGTTAGGATAGCTGCAATACTAGGTAGTTAGATTTTTTTTTATTTGTTTGGTCGACGGTGGTTAACTTTTCGCGGCAAAATTTGACTCGAGATGAAAATCGACAACAAACGACAATAACGAACTTATCGAGATGTATGTATTTCTTACTAGAAGGGGTGTCATGTTTCGCCAAGTTGAAGCCATTCAGCCGCACCAGAGATAGTCGGTCGGGCTCGATCCGCCCTTGCCGCGCCGGCATCCCTTCTTCAGCTCGGCTCCCTTCCCTCATACCTCAGTTATTGCGACTTGATTTACAAAAACTTTCTGCGCGTTCTCTAGTACCTATATCTCGATAGAACAAGTTTAGAATTTCGGCTTGTTTAATGAATTTCATGAATAAATATTTAGACAGAATAAAAATATATATTTTAAACATGTTTGTCGATCTAACGTATTCAAGCCCCCAGACACCGGATATAGAGGAAAAGGGGCAGGATTTAATTAACCACTTGTTAGTTTAATCAAATAGATTCCTTTGACCATCCCGAACGTACGTGGGGACACCGTCGCTTAGATATTCCAATTAATTCTACTGAAGCGGGGAACATCCAAGATAACTTTAGATCATCCCTGTGCTCATTAAGGACATTACTAAGGGCTGTTACGGTTATAACGTTAACCTATTTTAGGAAACTTTCAAGTTCGAAAGGTCGACATTGTGGCCAGGCCTTCTTACTAGACTCTAGCTAGAGTGTACACTCCGACATCGCGCCATGTTACACTGAGTTGAAGCCATATAGCCACAACGGATACCGTGTGGGGCCGGTACTTTAAAATAATAGCCCCACTGCATCTCTCCCCGTGCATGTCGTAAAAGGCGACTAAGGGATATAACTCCCTTCTTATATTACTAGGTGGTAGGATTTAACCCGCCCGGGCTAGTACCACCGCACTGAATGAAAGCTCGGTCGAAACGGCTATGTAAATAGTTTGTGTTTTCCGTCCAGTTCAGTGTAGCCGGCACGACCGAAGGGAAGCACTGACGTGGCACCAAGTTCACCCGGTGTTATGGGCTGACATCACGGATGTTGTAGGTGACGTAGCCAACCGTGTCAGTTTCCATAAAAAAAAAATTATATTGAGTTGAAGCCATATAGCCACAACTGAGTTATTCGATCGCGATATTCATGATCCGTTGACGTCGCTACACGCCACAGAGCTTAGAAGTTTTTCTGTCTCCTTTCATACTAAGACTTCCATAACCTGATTCCCGTACAAACAGTTGTAACTGCTTAGTAGAGTAGACTGAACATATGCGCGATTACTGTGAGAGAGTAGGATGCATGCGAGCGCTCGACGTGTGAGTATAGTTCTTTTTTATGTGATATTACTAAAAAGAGTGAAATAAAAAACTGTTTTAAAAAACATTGAACCGACTTAAAAAAAATACTACTACTTAGAACTAAAAAAAAAATTTTATAACTGAGTTGAAGGCGGTACAATTAGGGTTTCTGGCGTTGTTCTGTACCGCCTTCAACAATTTTTTTTTTAGTTCTAGTTTCTATGTAGTTGTTTTTTTAAGTCGGTTCAATGTTTTTTAAAACAGTTTTTTTCTGAACCGGTCTATCGGATAAATTAAGTACCTATTTGATAATATATAATATTTACATTAATATTTATAAATTACTGAATTAAAGAATATTTATATTTTCAACTGCCTGCGCAGTGAATAAAAATACAACCCTTTGAATATTTCATGAACAAGTGAAGTGCGCTCGAGGGTATTCATACGAAATTGATCCTTGTGATGACGTGTGAGTGTGTTTAGGCCAACGTGCCCCCTTCGTATTGATGTTTTCAACAGGAAGCAATTTACGAGTAGGTATGATATAATTTTCGGTACATTTTTTTAAATAAAGGTTTTTTTTTATGTAATCCTGTATGGGTGGCTGAGTCGGAGGGGACAAAGCGCATGCTCCGACCAGCCAATATCACCTCCGAGAAGGTAGGTTCCATACCGGAGACTTCCCTGGATTGCTGGCTATACTGGACTAGAGGAGAACACAACCGAGGCTGCTATGCGGCCATCTTACATCCAGGTATACTCCTCACGATTGTATATTGTTGGAATAGCTATATTTTAGAATGGAAAATGTCAGCCAATGGTATTCCACAGGACGTATATTTCTAAACCGAAGCATTCTGGAATTATTTCCATTCCAGAATTGCATAGGCTGTGGTAGTGACTATCTATAATCACAGTCAGGCTACTAGGTTACAATAATTTGCAAAGATTGATTTTTCAATTTTCTTTCAAAATTTTTAGGGTTCCGTATCCATGTGGATACTTATTACTAAGCCTACGTCGTCTGTCTGTCTGTCTGTCTGTCTGTCCGTTCGTCCGAGTGCTGTATCTTTTGAACCTTAAAATAGGTAGCCGGTTGAAATTTTCACAGAAGATGTGTTATTAAGGCGAATGTGCCAACAAATAATAAAAGAAAGCTAAACGTAAAAAAATACCTGTAAGAAACACGCTAAAAATCGATTAATCACGCTACTGAATAATAGATGGCGCCACAGGTTTTTATATTTTGCATTGCAGAAAGACAAAAGATGGACGGGTATGGTTTTTTCACAGGTATGGTATAGCGGATCTACGGAACCCTCCGTGCGCGAGTAAAACTTGTACTTGACCGATTTTTCAATAAATAGGTAAATGTATTCACATACGCCCTTCCAGAAGTAAGAAGACTTTGACAATATCCGGCCCTTAACTTCTACCGACATCATATAACAAAAGGATTGCTCAGTTCCACAAAGTACCCCACATTGTTTCCTTAATACGAGTAAGCACGTACCTACCTAATAATGAAATACTGTGAACATAAAGCCTTGACTTTTATATGTACGAGTATATTTATGTGTGCGTAAAGGTGCATGTGTGTGCGTGAGGGTATATGTGTGCGACTTAATATAATCCTAGTAACTTTTACATTTGCATAACACGAGCCCGAAATCACAGTCTGGCTAAAATATACAGGTGGGTGCATTTTTTTTTCGATTTTATTGGGACTTCTGCTACAAGAATTTAGACAAGGTATAAATACTACTTATTTAGGCAATATGTTTTTTATGGAAACTGACACCGTAGGCTACATCATCCGTAATGTCAGCCCATAACACCTTGGTGAACTAGATGCCATGTCAGTGCTTCCCTTTGGTTGTGCCGGCTACACTGAACCCAACGGAAAACGGGAACTAAGCACATAGCCGTTTCGATAGACCTTTCATTCAGTGCGGTGGTATCAACCCGGGCGGGTTAAATAAAACAAACTAGCAAGGTAAGAAGGGAAGGGACCTGCAGTTTGTTGTGGAATTCGGACCACAGTCAGCCTCCAACGGTCGTACGGTCATCCATACAAGTTCTGACCGCGCCCATGTGTGCTTATGATCACGAACGACAGTCGACCGATCGCGCCACTGAGCTACCGAGGCTGATAAAACCCAATGTATGCTGTAGACTATTTGTCAGATAACAATTCCAATAATGCGATAGAACAAATTATCCACAGTTTTGCGAAGCATTTTAATATATAAGGTGCTACGTTAAGTATTTACGTCAAAAATTTCGGGAGGGTTACATAGACACTCAAATAAACACGTTACGCAAAAAAATATTATTTTAGCATTACTGTTCGAGAAATTTAACAAAACATGTTTGCTACATAAAGATTAACCTGTGTGTAACAGTAGGTAACTTGCATTGTACGGGGTCAATGACCGTACTATGTTCAAACGCAGAACAGCTGTTTGTTGTAAGTAAGTCACAAGGTCACTATGATTGGTTTTTACGGCTACTTATTTGATTTAATTTTTTTGGTAGGAGAAAAAATGCTCCTATAAACATACGTTTATTTCTTACGTAAAGTGTTTATTTGAGTGCGTATGCAACCCTCCCGAAATTTTTGACATAAATAACGAAGCATCTTATATTGTCGATAGTGCCGTGTGGGACCGATACTTAAAAACAATAGCTCCACTGAATCTGTCCCCATGCATTTCGTAAAACGCGAGTAAAGGAATAAGGACGGGATGCCGTGCTAAAGGGCAACATGATAGCCACCGACGTCTCACCTTGGCACGGTCCTTCCACCAAGTCAGCCAGTAGGCGGGTCTTTGTGATTTACTTGCTGCTTGAAAATGATCTTTTCCTAATACTTGGCTAAACGTAGTGGTCGGTTTTGCGCTCTAATTTACCAGAGTACCTGCAATACAACACCGATTACTCTGCTTACCTCGATTGCTGGGATACAGCGTGTGGTATGTATGTCAATAATGCGACATTTTTTGTCATCAATCGATGCTTTTTTCTTAATTTCTGAAACAACATCACAAAAACCTCTTGTCTTGAATTTCAAGTAACATTTTGAATTTCAATTTGAATCAGCATGTATTTACCTACCTAGCAAAGTTTATAACGTTACGTGCCATAAACAATTTAGTTTTGAAACAAAACGACTTTCCCAAGCCAGAGATATACGTTGAAGGGTGCTCTGAGGATGTTAGATATCCCAAGTTTGACAGCTGTCAAATTTCAAACACTTTTTATATGTACCCACTTCACAGTCCTTTAAAATTTGACTCACTACTGTGTACAGTATAAACCATACTGTGTACCATTCATTTCATAGCCCCGTTTGTTTCACGATTTACTACGTTATCAAATTTCTTATATGGAATGGACTATCTGTCCCACAGAGCATCAAATACCTACCGCGCGCGCCCCCTCGCGCATTTGATCCTCTGTGATCTGTCCCGACAGGGTTATAAAATCAATGGTACTAACAATTTCAATGTTATAAAATATTTATTAAAATTTATAAAATTTACTGATGTATGACAGTAAATTTATAAATGTAAAATGTTTTATTTGATTTAGTTTCATATTTTTATTTTTAACTGTGTGTTTACCAGAATTTGTGTATGCAAACTTGTATCAACGTTTCGTTCTTTTCAACATTATTTTGTTATATTGTAATTATAAATTTATTTATAGCGCCGTCACTGGATACTAGCAGTAATAAACGATGTCACTATTCTCTTGGTTGCCACAATTACCGTGTGCGGCCGGTACTTTAAAAGAATAGCACCATTGCATCTCTCCCCGTGTATGTCGTAAAAGGTGACTTAAGGGATATGACTCCCTTCTTATATTACTAGGTGGTAGGGTTTAACCCGCCCGGATTGGTACCACCGCACTGAATGAAAGGTCGGTCGAAACGTCTATGTAAATAGTTTGTGTTTTCCGTCCAGTTCAGTGTAGCCGGCACGACCGAAGGGAAGCACTGACGTGGCACCAAGTTCACCTGGTGTTATTGGCTGACATCACGGATGTTGTAGGTGATGTAGCCAACCGTGTCAGTTTCAATAAAAAAATTAAAAAAAAATTTTAAAAATTAAAACACTTAAAGTTGTACTATCTCCGTCAGTGTGAAGTCAAAAGCTAAAAAATCCTTTAATTCTGAATGGACAAGTATGTATGTATATATTTAGGTATTATGTATTATATAAATTGTAATTCATATGTATTTAATTTAATCTATAAATAGTAATTTATACGTTTAATTAACTAGTATGTACTTATATGTAGTGTATATTATAGTATATTATAGTTATTTTCCTTATATTATATTTTACATTCCCACACTCAAGTCTTTTGCTACTACCTACTTATATCTCGCAACATACGACTCTCAAACATCCAAAGGTTGACTGGGAGAAATCCCTGTAAGGGATAAGTCCGCCTTTGCCCCTCATGTAAATTTCTTATTGTGTGTTTATGTTAAATGTTTTTGGAGCAATAAAGTATTTCTATCTATCTATCTATAAAATAAGAAGAAGAAGAGGTTGACAATGTGCTCATTTAAGAAAACAATAGTGGAAGCATACATTCATACATACCTACATAAATCAAATCAATAATTTATAAAAATGTTTCGTATTACATCATCATTCATATAATAGTTATACCGATATACCGAAAATCGCATTCTTTTGAGTGTAGAAGCGAGCGTCTCCCTGCGTGCGACGCTGAACCTCCATGAGCATACATGCTTTAGCATGAACAATTTTCCGAACGCCTCACTTCTCGCAAAAAAAACTAACATCACCATAGTCTACCAGCCTCTTTGACACCCCTTTAAAACCATGATATATACCAGCAAAATGTTGGCGACCGATTTCTGAAAATTATGTTTAATCGACCAGAAGCAAATGCCTAGGTGGCATTGTCTACGACACTCAGTAGAGCCCTCGCAATCCAAAGTTTAAGTCAGAATTGCGTAAACCCAGCAGCGACTTAATGACGGCCTATGAAGATAAGAGTCCATTGTTGACTTGTTTAGTTACTAACTTCATTAATACGATTCCAACCATTCAATTTAACTAATGATTTAAATCAGTTTGTGAAGGTAATTTTCATAGAGCGTTTGGTGTCAGACTACCGGACATTGGGACCTATAAATTGTTGATATTATTGGAGTGTTCGGTGGTTCGGTCATGTTGGAAGAATGGATGATAGGAGACTAACGAAAGAAATTTATGAAGCAAATGTGAGTGGAAGAGTCGGGAAGGGTCGCCCTAGACGCACGTACCTGGACCAGATCGGGCATGTGCTCAAAAAGGGTCAAGTGCGTAGTACCCGTAACCGACGAGCACGCATGAAGAACATTATGGGAGTGGAAGAGGTGGCAGAGGTGTGTAAGGATAATGACACTCGGAAATCCGTTGTCTCTGCCTACCCCACCGGGAAACAGGCGTGACGCTATGTATGTATGTATGTAGTTCCTACACCACCTTTACAGTTCTGTATGTAGTAATTTCATTGAGTGGGATCGCAGAGATTGCAGTAAAACATTGTATCCCCCTGTCGATATTAACATATTCGGTTAACTTCGCAGGTCCAGCCAGAGCCACCTCGCCGCCCTACCGACGACGCCCATCAAAGTTTCTTGCGAGTTCTTCTTCGCTGTTATAATCGAACTGGCGGAAATGTTACTTCCAGCACCATCGCCCCGACAGTCGCCGGGGACGATGTCGAGCAAGGAGGCGATTCGAACGGCATTCGCGATTCATTCGATATTTTCTTCACCACAGAAGTAGCTTCAGTAGTGGAGATAATGCGGAACGAGCCAGCAGCAGTAGCAGCTTCGATGCCGCTCGCTCCTACCCAGTAGACGGTTATTGTGACCTCCCTAACTTAGGGCGAACAAAGTGACCGCTCTTCGTCGCCAGCCAGCCGGCCACGGAGACTGCCCTATTTTATATGGGCTATTTAAAAAATACCTTTTTCGGTATGAAAGTCTTCCGACTAATACCTTTTTACGGGTTCCGTTTTTTCCTCTTGTGATGTGACGGAACGAATCAAAATTGAAATCCCAGTAGTAACACGATCATTCGAGTGGTTGTACTGCGGGAAATTTCAACTAAGTATATCTCAATCATCACACTCTGTTATACATTAACGGCTATGGCTAGTGATCATGATAACTAATAATTAACGCATTGCACAAAATCACACTTTGAATTCCCCAATAATAAACGAAAACCGCCATCTTTTCTCCTCCAATCCTGAAATTCAACGTTCCAGAATCGTTCAACGCTACTGCAGTTGCCACCAGTGCAAACACTGCCCCCCAAAATGGACTCTCAATCGCGGTAAATCGCTTCGAAACGCTCCCAATCGCTTCGAAGCGCTCCCAAATAGAAAGGATCGTATCGGGCAAGTCGACATTAAGCGCCAAGCTAAGGTTTAGAGCCGCTGAGTTTTCGGCTGAAAAGGTCTGGGGGGGTAACGAGCGAAGTTTTCGCCATTAAGAGTCTGGAGATTATGTTGAAACGCGCGCGCTGCGGCCGAAATACGGTCCAGGGCATTGACGTCACGGGAAGCATGTAGACAGTCTGAATGACCTTTTTCTGACATCTAACTGTTTTACTATAGCTGTTTACATTACATTCAACGTAAAACATTGAGGAAATTCGCCGACGCAGCAAAGTATTAGATACACCTGGTAGCTGAATTCAAGTGGTAATGGTCTGGGCACGTCAGCCAACGAAACGAGGCCCGGGCCTCGGTCTAACCTAGGTCTCTGGCACGACCCACGACCCCGAATACTTTGCTAAGTATGAAACTTGCCGGTCTGTTTTACAGGTACTACTATCATGGGCGCTGCTATGAGGAACTAGCATCCCTTATTGTCTGCCACGCGTCCTATCTCCGCATGAATCGTCGCAGCGAGGCTCAGCAACCTTTTTTGTTGATATTGGGCTTTTGAGAACACATCGTTTCTCGAAATTATTTCTTTGTCGCACCGCTAGGATATGGACTGCCTTCCGGCAAGTGTGTTTCACGTTCTTGAAAGCAGCTCAGAAACAGCCCACAAATCTGCTGGCATGGCGCCTCACTAAGCGTGGTTTCGCGAGGAGAGGCGAATTTGCCTCTGTCGACTGCACCATTGGTCTCTTGACACAGCCACCTATGCTGGATTTCATAGAAACAAACAAAAATAGATGAATTTATTTATTCCAGTTAACCATTGCATTAACTCGGAATCACTAGGAAGCAAATACCCAGCAACATTAGCAACATGCCACACAAAATAAAGTCTACGTGTCGCGTACAACGTTGCACGAACGTTACCTGCAACATCGCGCGGAATTTACGTGCCGCGGGACATGTTGCTGGCGATATATTTACTGGTGTGTGATCAGAGAAAATGTTCAGAGGCGGCTCAAAGATGATTCCCGCAACATACAACGTAGAAGTAGCGGGACATGCCCCTAGTAGTATATTCAATCTAGATTTCAAAGTATGGGCCAAACGGCAAAAGACATAATTTTTTAATTTTTTGAAAATGCTGCTGTATTGTGTCCATGGCTGAGTACATTAAAATGCACAACTCTAAAAAAAATAATTAAAATAAATTAAACAAAACCAGTCTATAGGTCAGAGTGTACGTCCATGGCAAGCGTGAAGAATGGGTGGGCCGGGAAGTACGAAGAATACCGCAGTCCAGGCTCAGACGAGCAAGACCGACGGAGTGGACCCCTTTACTCGTACATTTTTATTGTCGCTGAAGATACCCTCGGGCAGGAAAGAACCTAGGATGCAGTATTATATCAGGCCTTTGGAAAATTAGTACTTAGAAGGGGCATCCATTTGTCTAAAAGGTGAAATAAAAGTGCACAAATACGAAATCCTTACTATAATTTTAATCTTAAAAAATTATAAATAAAAAACAAGCTTTTCTTTATTAATTTTGGTTTCCAATTTGTTTTAAATAGCTTGTCGCGCAAATTGTAAAGAAAATATGTACATACGGCAAGTACATGCTTAGCAACTAATCACTGTCCTATGTTTATTGGTTACTTTTATGAACATTTCGCGGCAGGCTTTTCGAAAACAAATCGAATACCTAACGTTATTTTATCCATTTTAGGGCATGGCTTAAAAAAAAACTTGTTTTTTTAATTATTTTAATTAAAGTTTAAGTTCCCACTGAAAACGAACCTTTTCCACGCGATTTCGACTCGTCCTTGACGGTTTTTCGTAGTTTTACTTAGCGTGCTTATCATCTAAAAAGTGGAAGTTCTCGAGAAGTGAAATTTAATGCGAGCTCAATCGCGGGCATAAAGTAGTTGCAAATACATTTCTACCTCTGTATGCTGTAATGTAGTCCATGCCGACCAAATATTGGTAACAAGTTATTATCATGTATACAATGCGAATGCTGTTTCTGTGTTTTAACTTCCATGCTCAGCCCCTTAACGGAAGTGGTCGATTGTCACGCAGGAATGGAAAGGGGATGTGGAAAAATACAGAATTTAATCTGTGCTCGATATGTGAGTGATTCCCTTTGTATGAGTATACAAGCTGTGCCCGCGGCTCCGCCCGCTCTCATATTTCACTTCACTGCTAACCTCATAAGCTATTTAGCGTGATAGTAAGTAGCCTATAGTTGATGGGAAGAATCAAGCTATCCGTAGAATTTTGTTTTATTAAAATCGGTTCAGTGGTTCTCGAGTTATAAGCGGACAGACAGACACTCAGACAGAAAGCAGACGTTGGATTTTATTATAGGTAAGGAAGGATCTAGCCGACACGGCCAGTACGTATAGCTTGTACTTAACTCCGTCATATAGTAATTACTTGCATTAGTGCTGGGTGCCCGTACATGCAACGTGAATAGTTCCGTATTGCACTATTTAGAGATGAGTGAAGGGAAGCAAAATAGTTAAAATTTAATCTTTTATTTCCAAAGTGCACCAAAGTAAAATGTTGCGATATGGAACTGCCAAGCTTAATTTAAAAATATATATTCGAAAGTGGATACTTTTGGTGTTCTAAGCCGCTAAAATTCTATGGAAATAATTTTGTATCGAATTTTGAGTAATTTCTCATATTTATCTCATTTTCGTCAAAATATTGAGTTAGTGCACCCTTGAACTAAGGTTACCATTTTAAAATAGTTAACATAACGTTATCTGTATATTATTTTATATTTTTTTTGGCCATTGTTTTTTTTTTCTGCCTAAAAATGGATCTCGTGTCTGATAAAATAAATACATTTCATTTGTTCTGAAAACCGCACCTAAACCTCCACATCTTCCGAAAAAAGAGAAAGTCGCCGCTTCGGACAGATCTGATTTAATATTGGCTCAAATGGACAGGAACCTATCCAGGGTTGTAAATTTAAAATATTTTGCTTTTCCGCCCGCCCTCCTCGTAAAGTCCGAAGCGAATGAAAATTTCGAAAGCGTTGGCGCTGTCGAGCTATAAAACATTTTCCATGTTTCTCCTTAGTAGAGTAGTGGTGGAAACGTTTCATGAATAAATAGAAATATTTGAAGCATATTTCATTTGAATTCGATTTAGTTTTCGAAATGAATGTTATAAAATGAACTACCTTTTTCCCACAGCTGCCCCCGGCATATTAAGTTACCTCGAAGTTTTCTGAAATATGCGAGTGTTATCTAGAATCCTATCTATGTAGGACTCTTTTATACAACTGTAGTTCTCTTTTATAACAACACGTAAAACTGTAGGCCCCTTCCCTACCAAACTATAAATATAAAGTTATAAAAATAAATATTAATGGAATTTAACCACTATTATGTTAGCAGCCTAAATTTATTTTTTATATTTCTTATTTTTTTAATTGGAATATTAGAATCTTAGCGAAAACCATAAGCAGAACATAGCAGAGGCCGCTATGCGGTCATTTTACGCTTAGTGCGGTGGTATCAACCCAATCAGCTACAATTAGAGCCTACCACCTTTTTTTTTTTTATGGAAATATTGGCTCAGCCTCCTAGTAGCAAGCCTGCATGCCAGCAAGGGAAAGGGAAGGTTCCTACTGTTCTACACGGGTTTCGAACGGTGAAACAGCAGGTGTAGGTATGCATGTAATTTTTTCCGTCAGAAAAAAAAACTCATTGGTGCATGTCGGCCGGATGCGAACCTCGAACCCTACGATCAAGAGTCCAAGCCAAGACCGCGCCGACCGACTCATCTATGCGCTAACAGCGTAAATTGTTTTAAGTATAACTAAAAAAACAGGTAGCCGGGAGTGGATGGATGAGAAGAGCGGAAGACGGCGTGTGGTGGCGTGCCTTTGTAGTAGACTTGGCAAATATGCACTGGAACAGACAAATCGCATCAGTGCGGCTATGTCAGTGCGCGGAATGCGTACAGCTTCAATGAAGTAGCTGTTACAGTCAGTACTCAGTTGGTAGTTGTTATAGATATGCAACAATGAGCTCTATGTCTTTCGCACAAGGTTGGTTTTTGCATTTACTCATGCAACCATACTAGCCCTGCGCTGCCCGTAGTCAATTTTGTCATTCAAAAATGAGCTTTACTACTTCGTCACTGGGTTGAATTTTGCACGGTGCGAAATGCGCACTGAATGCAAACCCTGTTACCGCACTGACTGCTGCTAGATATTGACATGCAAAAACGAGCTCTACGTATGGGCAGCTAGGTTGATTTTTGTAGGCGCGGCTTAGTACTGACTGAATGTACCGAATTATTGCATGTTTCCGATACTGGTTTGTCTGCAGTCCAGTGCGACGAATCAGTCAGTCTTTCAATCATTGCAGCGTATGCATTCAGTAGGCAGTGCAATGCACTGACTTCAATGATGTACTGCGAACTTCAAGTTTCGTGGGCGAGTGCCTGTGTGCAAGCGTGCGAGTCATTTATTCGTACGTTTTTTGTGGAATAACTACATATGTATTTAGATTTAGTGTTTTTAGTGCCTACCTAAGTATTCTGACATTACAAATGTTTTTAAAGTTTCGTGGAAATGGACACTTCACCCTTAATTTAACATGTAAATAGGCACCTAGGTGAACTAGGTGATATGTCAGTGCTTCCCTTCGGTCGTGCCGGCTATACTGAACTACCGCGAAGTTTCTTGTCGATTCTTCTTCATGGGTGTAATCGAACCGGATATAACAAATTGTGGCAAGTTCGAGTGCAGTCTATGCGGTATGCCATATGAATGATCAATAAACGATATACGAATACAATTTACAGAGTCGTTTCAAACCGACCTTTCATTCAGTGTGGTGGCATCAACCGAGCGGGAGGTAAGAAGGGAAGGGAGCTACAGTTTAACGTGGAATCCGAACCACCGTCCGCCTCCAACGGTCGAACGGTCACTCGTCCAAGTACTGACCGCGCCCAGGTGTGCTTATGATCACGACCGACAGGCGACCGATCGCACCACTGAGCTACCGAGGCTGACATTTGATTCTTCCAAGAATCTATGTTGGTTGAATAACATTTCCAAAATATCTTATCTCATTGTGTTCACTGCACAGTGCACACCTGACTGCCATAAAACAAATTACTTACTGCCCATTTTTATGATTCATTGGAAAAACAGAATGAAATTTTATTCTTTTGTTTGAATTATGAATGCAGTAAAAGCAACAAGTCACAGGGTGGTCAGCTCAGAATAGTCATTGTTATTTAACAGCTTATCTTACTCTTTTGTTGTTGCAAGTTGCAAATTACTGTTAACTATAAAACTCAGGATTTTCTCTTCAATAATCGCACTGATACCCACTGGACTGGTTATTGCAGACCTTTGTCAGTGTGTATGACGTATTATTTCTTCACTTTTAGTACTTATTAAAATCACTGATTCAGTACTTTGTAACAGATATTTGTAATCAGTATTTTCGTGTACTGACACTGATACTGATCAGTACGGACTTTGGTCAGTATTTCCCAACTCTACTTTGTAGAGGCATATGTCCAGCAGTGGACCGATACAGGCTGATTATGATGATAACTTGAATCTGAAATATAATAAAATAAGTGCGAGTTTTACTCGCGCACGGAGGTTTCCGTATCTATCCGCTATTATCCGCCTATCTTTTGTCTTTCAACAATGCAATGTATAAAAGCCTATGGTGCCACCTATTATTCAATAGTGTGACTAATCGATTTTTCGGACGTTTGTTGTATGGGAGCCCCCCTTAATCTTTAACATTTTCTTATTTTTCTTATTTGTTGTTATATCCGCCATAGTAACACATATTCTGTGAAAATTTCAATGCGCTACCTATTACGGTTCAAGAGATACAGCCCTCGGACAGACGGACGGACGGACGGACGGCGCGGCGGAGGCTTAGTAATAGGCTTCCGTACGGGATACGGAAACCTAATTACGCTTACTGAATAACTCACACTATTATGTTGCAGCTGTGAAGCTAGTTTAGGGGAGAGGGAGCGCAATATATATATATATATAAGCATTTCATCTCAATAAACATATTTTCATACAAATTAGTAAAACAGATAAAACAATTATATTATTCAATATTTTCTATTTTCGAAATTTCAATAGTTTAACGCAAATTTTTCTAGTCACCCCGTGAATTTTACCCCTGTAGGATAAAAACCAGGAAGGGCAAAATCTATCTTATACAGTCGGAAATTGAAAAATATTATGCCATGGCCGCTCCCACGCTAACTCGGAAAGGGCGCTTATTTGAAGTTACGCTTAAACGCACGATAATATTTTTCTAGATTCAGTGAGTTGAGAAGCTTTTTCCTGCATTTTACTGGCTGCTAAATGCCTGAAAGAGCCTGCGCACACCACGGGGGAGGGGGGCGTCATTTAAACTGAAAAAAGGGTGGAAAATAACGTGAAAAAAAGAAAGAACAAATGCAAAGCGTTTTCGGATACACTTGTCAAAACACTTCCGACGTGTGGGTACATTTTAGTAAAAGGTTTTAAAACTCTTGACTTATTTTATTAGTAATCTAAGGTAAAGAAAGAAAAGAAAAATATTATTTATTGTCATTATACATAGGTATACACAAAGAAAAGAAAACATTACAAAAAGGACTTATACACGTAAAACCTAAATTAACAACAGAAGTAATGACAATATGGAACCATCTCAGCATGGGCTATAGGTGCACAAGGCGACCTATAGCGCTGTTTTTCAGATGGGCCCAGAGTAGTAAATATAGAACACTAAGAAACATAAACACGATACTTTTTTTTATCTACAAACAAAGACTAACACTATAAATAACTACATAAAACAATACCTTAAAATAACACATAACAAAAACAGAATAATTACAAAAAGAACAGAAAAAAATATACAGCAGAATATAACAGATTAACATAACTAAATGCAACACAGCAATATATACAATTTGAAAGAATTACATAAAATGACATTAGCAGTGGACCGATACAGGCTGATGATGATGATGATGATGATGGTGACATAAAATGACAGAACATTTCAAATTTTAAATTGGTCACTGGCCTTTTTGTGCCAGCAAGAGTGCAGATTTCACCTTTTTTCTGAACACATTGGTACATCTCAATGCCCTGACTGGTGGGAGAAGGTCACTCCAACACCTCGATGCCATTACCTTGAAACCACCCTCGACTGCTGCCCCACGGTGCTGTGGGATTTTTAGGGAAGTACCACTGCCCCGCGTGGCGTGTCCGTGATCTCCTAGCCACTCAAGTCGCTCATAAAGTCTTTCAGTCGCTCATAAAGGTCCTCATCCTTTAACCTGGGTTTCTTCCAACGTCGTATTAACAGGCTAGACAGACAGCCTAGCAACAGTCCGCATATCTGCTGGCATGGCACCTTACTGAGCGTGGTTTCGCGAGGAGAGGTGTTTTTGGCACTGTCGAATGCACCATTGGTCCTCGGCAAAGGAACCCATGTTGGTTTACATAAAAAAGGGGCCTATAGTTTAACGTGGAATCCGAACCACTGTCAGCCTCCAACGGTCGAGCGGTCACCCATCCAAGTACTGACCGCGCTCAGGGTTGCTTAACAACAGTCGACCGACCGCACCACTGTGCTACCGAGGCTGACAAAAGGTAAATTATTCTTTCTTTCTTGCTTTCGTGCCAGCAGATTTGGGGACAGTTGCCGGGCTGTCTAACCTTTTGATACGACGTTTGAAGACAGCCAGGGTTAAAGAATTCTGGAAACACACTCGCTGGAAGACAGTTCCACAGCTTAGCGGTGTGACAAAGAAATAATTTTGAAAATATAAAAAATACTTTATAGCTCCAAAAACACTTTACAGAAATAAGCACAATATAACATTTACATCAAAAGGCGGACTTATCCCTGTAGGTGATCACGGTAGGTTCTTTAGCCAACTATGACAGGATTCATAATTTTTTTTTTTCTCTCGCTGTACCTCATATATTCATAGAGGCTTGGCGCTTCCGCTCTGTCTGGAAAAATGCCAGAAAAGCGTGTGGCTATGTTTCACTCTAAGCTCTACCTATACGGAAACTATATTATGGCCCGTGGCAGCGCTGTATTTAACAAGTCTAGTTTTTAGGTTTCCGTATCCCGTACGGAAGCCTATTACTAAGCCTACGCTTTCTGTCTGTCTGTCTGTCCGTCCGTCTGTCTGTCTGTCCGTCTGTCCGTCCGTCTGTCGTCTGTCCGAGGGCTGTATCTCTAGAACCGTAATAGGTAGCCCGTTGAAATTTCACAGAATATGTGTTATTATGGCGGATATAAAAACAAATAATAAAAAATAGAAAAAGGTTAAAATTAAGGGGGATTCCCATACAAGAAACGTGTTTTTTTTCATTGTTTTTTTTTTGTTGTGCGGAAACCTCGGTGCATGAGTCCGACACGTACTTGGCCGGTTTTTTTTATAAACATCCGGGACGGCCAGGCGGGTAGATGTGCCCAAAAGATCAGACAGAGCCAATAACACCACTCCTCGCGAAACGACACTCAGAGAGGCGCCACCACAGAGGGCGCCACGCATACGAAACATGGTGGTTGGTGTTGTGATTTAATTTACCTCAGTTGTTCCAGCACAACATCGAATACTCCGCTTATCCCCGATTGTTGTTTGATGCGATTCCGCCGTCCCCTTTCCACCACCGTACAACGCGCACTTGGCCGGGATTGCATCCCTGTACGCTGGTATTACCGCGGATGCGTACCATTCGGTTCTGCAGATCCTTCCACCACAGAACCGGTAAACTCTGGAACGCTCTACTTGCCCACATTTATTTCCCCCCAAGTATAGTCTCGGATCCTTCAAGAGAGGCGTGAATGGGCACCTGTCAGGCCGGCATTGCATTCGCTGCCCCCGCATGCGACCGAATGTCCACGGGCGTCGCTGGACACCTTATGAGTGGCACGGCGCCACATATCGCGTTACCATAAAAAAATAAAAATAAAATAAACGTCAACGTCTAATTTGTTAACACGCCTTTTGATAATCCTCAGTTCATGGACACACTCATCGGAACACCGTTCCATATTGTCGCCGTACTACACAGGAACTATTTCGAAAATCAATTCGTTCTCAGTAGTTTTTGGGTCAACAACTACTGATAGATGTTCCGAACGAGTGGGACGGGTGGAAAACCTTTTAACCGTCACCTTTTACATGCCGTAACAGGTTACGGGAAGAGATGCAGTTGGACTGTTCTTTTGAAATACCGGTTACACAGCGTCCTCTTTTTCTCACGGGGTTTTCCTTCGCCGGAGTGACATATTTTGTATTTTTACCCGAGTTTCTTGTTTATGTCAAAAACAATATCGCATATTAGAATAGAATAGAATATCCTTTATTGTACTTAAATATAAGTTTTACAAAAGGCGGACCTATTACCTATGGCAATCTCTGCCAGTCAACCTTCTTAATTGAAAACATAATATAAAGGTAGCAACAAAAGAAGAGAAAATGAAAGAAACTTAAAACTAACGAAAGTTAATTAATAAACGTATAAAAGCAGACGATGTTACAGTAATATAATATTTATTAGATAAATATAGGGCATATTAACATACTAAATAAGAATACATAGACGCATATATGTATTTTTTTTATGTAAACCAGCATGGGTGGCTGTGCCGAGAGACCAATGGTGCAGTCGACAGAGCCAAAATCACCTCTCCTCGCGAAACCACGCTCAGTTAAGTGCCATGCCAGCAGATTTGCGGACTGTTGCTAGGCTGTCTAGCCCGTTAATACGACGCTTGAAGACACCCAGGTTAAAGGATTCAGGAAATACACTCGCCGGAAGACAGTTCCACACTCTAGCGGTGCGACAAAGAAACGATTTAGAGAACCGATGGGTTCTCAAAAGCCCAGTGTCAACAACAAAAACCGACTTCCTAAAAAAAGTAAAACTAAAAAACTATTTTAAATAAAAATATAAAAACAGCCTTCAAAAATATATGAAATAAAAACCTAAAATTAAAACGAACCCTAGAGTTGAAGGCGGTGCTAAAAAGGCTACTCAAATCACAAAGGATATTATCATCCACTCATGTTTTCTTTCATGCATCATTTTTGCTTGCTTTAGCACCGCCTTCAACTCTAGGGTTGGTTTTTTTTTTTTTAGGTTTTTATTTCATATATTTTTGAAGGCGGTTTTTATATTTTTATTTTAAATAGTTTTTTAGTTTTACTTTTTTTAGGAAGTCGGTTTTATGTTTTTTAAAACATTTTTTTTATTTCACAGTTTTTTTAATTTTTAGTAATTTTTTGCTATTAATGTACTCGGCGGAATCGCTCGGCCTTCGGCCTCGCGATTCCGCCTCGCTTTCCAATCCGATCTTGACCCAATTAAAATAGGACCACGTCAGCTTCGATAGCTCAGTGGTGCAGACAGTCAACTGTCGCTATTGAATGTTAAGCAACGCTGGGTGCGGTCAGTATTTGGATGGGTGACCGCTGACCGTTGGAGGCTGACCGAGGTTCGGATTCCTCGTAAAACTGTAGGTCCCTTCCCTCCTAATCTTACTTGGTGGTAGGGTTTAACCTGCCCGGGTTGGTACCACCGCACTGAATTAAACGTCGGTCGAAACGGCTATGTAAATAGTTTGTGTTTTCCGACCAGTTCAGTGTAGTCAGCACGATCAAAGGGGGAAGCACTGACATGGCACTTAGTTTACCCGGTATTATGGGCTGACATCACGGACGTTGTAGGTGATGTTGCAGAACTTAGTAGAATGGACAGACATAAACGTGTTACGGAAGCCTACTTTTATTATAAAATAACCGTCGGAGGACCTTGGTTGAAAATTGTGAAATTTAGTAGAACGAATAGACATACATTTGTTACGGAACCCTACTTTTATCATAAAATAACCGTCGGAGGGCCTTGGTTGAAAATTGTAAAATTTAGTAGAACGGACAGACATACATTTGTTACGGAAACCTACATTCCATTTTGAAATAAATGTTAAATTTTGTAGAACGGACAGACATGCCTTTGTTACGGAACCCTACATTCATCTTGCAGAACTTAGTAGAATGGACAGACATAAACGTGTTACGGAACCCTACTTTTATTATAAAATAACCGTCGGAGGACCTTGGTTGAAAATTGTAAAATTTTGTAGAACGGATAGACATGCATATGTTACGGAACCCTACATTCCATTTTGAAATAAATGTTAAATTTTGTAGAACGGACAGACATGCCTTTGTTACGGAACCCTACATTCATCTTGCAGAACTTAGTGGAATGGACAGACATAAACGTGTTACGGAACCCTACTTTTGTTATAAAATAACCGTTGGAGGACCTTGGTTGAAAATTGTAAAATTTAGTAGAACGGATAGACATGCATATGTTACGGAACCCTACATTCATTTTGAAATAAATGTTAAATTTATTAGAACAGACAGACATGCATTTGTTACGGAACCCTACATTAATTTTGCAGAACTTAGTAGAATGGACAGACATAAACGTGTTACGGAACCCTACTTAACAGTTGCACTCCGGGAGTGCCGGCAGATCCCGTGCCACTCTAACTTAACCCTTAATGCAATGACTTAACGTTTCATTTTAAAAATGACGCTGACGCGATGTCGCGAGTTATACATTTTTTACCCACCTAAAAAAGTGCCAAGCGCCGCTAAAGAAGTTTTCACTTCAAAAACCTCAGGGTTATCCCCTTTCAAATAAAAAAAAAAAAGAATTTTCAAAATCGGCCCACAATTGACGGAGTAATCGCGTAACAAACATCCAAAAAAAGAAAACATACCGTCGAATTGAGAATCTCTTAGGTCTAAAGTAAATTTCTCGTGAAGACAAATGCAACGAGCCCAAACACGATGGGTTTATCATGTGTAGTTTAGGAGTTCCTATGGCCACCTTCTGTCTCCATCATCAGACCAGCTCGATGGTACTCGTACCATAATAAATTAAGCGCACCTGGCCGGTCGGAAAAGATAAAAAATTTCAAATTTAGAATATTCATGAAACAAGGGTCCGAATATGTATCACTAGTATATCGATTCATGTATTTCAACAGGACAGAGAAAATTTCAAAATATTAGGTATTTAATACTTTCAGTTCTTTTTTTTTTGTTTTTTTGGAAATCGGTTTAATATTTTTTAAAACAGTTTTTATTTCATTCTTTTTAGTAATATTACATAAAAAAGAATAATCGAAATCGAATAATCGAAATCGATTGAAGTGGTACAGAATTATTCGCCATATGTGTCAGACTGCAAATTGCTGAATAAGTCCACATCACAAAAGTTTTGCTGAAGGTAACCACACACCATACTAATTTATCAAACTGAAAATTGCCGAAAACTACCACATCACAAGTTTTGCTGAAGGTAACCACACACCATAGTATTATGCTGATTTTTCGAAAACCACTTAACCAATTTCGATAAAATTGAAATGGGACCACCTCGGAAGTATGACCTAACTAACAAAAAAAGAATTTTCTAAATCGGCCCTCAATTGACGGAGAAATCGTGTAACAAACATACAAATAAAAAAAATTATAAAAAAAATAAAAAAAAAAATTAAAAAAAAAACATACAGACGAATTGAGAACCTCCTCCTTTTTTGGAAGTCGGTTGAAAAGGGTACTGAGTCTCTCTGCGACGAGTCATGCGGAGATAGGACGGGTGGCAGGGAATAAGGGATGCTAGCTCCACAGAGCAGCGTGATAGTATCTGTATGTACTAACGTTACATACGTTTGTCTTTTCAAGATTAACGTGTAACTATACATATTTTATAATAATCAATAACATTTTACTTGTAAACATGGTTATTTGTCAGGTTGTTTACAGCATTCGTCAAAATGGCCGACTACGGTTTTGGATTTGATTAATTTAAGAAGCTGACAAGCGACGAGTGAGAACGCACGTAAATTCATATCTTCTCAGGCGCGTTTACACGACGAGCGAAATTTGTATGTACTTTAATTTTGTAGTAACTCACACGGTTGGCTACATCACCTACAACATCCGTGATTTCAGCCCTTATCACCGGGTGAACTTGGCGCCACGTCAGTGCTTCCCTTCGGCAGTGCCGGCTACCACTGAACTGGACGGAAAACACAAACTATTTACATAGCAGTTTCGACCGACCTTTCATTCAGTGCGGTGGTAACAATCCGGGCGGGTTAAATTAAACCCTACAACATTGTAATATAAGAAAGGAGTCATATCACTTAAGTCGCCTTTTACAACATACACGGGGAGAGATGCAGTGGGGCTATTCTTTTAAAGTACCAGCCCCACACGGCTTGTTGCAGAATCAATGTATTTCAGTTAAACTTGTTCTTTAGCACTAACAGTGCATCGAAGTATAATATGTATTTCTTACTAGAGACTAGACTCGGACAACGCGCCATGCTCCACAGAGTTGAAGCCATTCAGCCGCAAGTGAGTTAGTCGATCGCGTTCCGCCGACGACGTCGCCAGTCGCCACACGCGCGGTACGTGCGCACCACTCGCATGCACTCCCCTTTCCCTCTCCCGCTCGCTCACCGCTCTGCGCAACCTAGCTTCCTTCCCTCATACCTCAGTTATTGCGACTTGATTTCTTCAAAACTTTCTTCATAGCGCAATCTCTAATAATACCTATATCACAATAACTTTAGCACTATCAGTGTTTTTGAAAACGATTTGAGCACCACCGGGAGTTCTTTTCAAGTGATTCGTGTGTGTTTCGGCCGAACGTATCTCAGTGATTGTATGAGAGAAAAATTCAGCGCCACTATCGGGCGATTTGCTTACAATTATTATTTTTTTGATAATAGTCAAAAAGTGAAGTTGCGGAAATTTTGACCGTATGTGTAATCGTTTATGAGAGTAAATTATTTCGTTATAACGCGGTATAGTCTAAAAATGTAAAATTTTCACAGAATGTTTGTTATTTTGGCGGATATAAAAACAAATAATAAAAAATTTTAAAAGTGAAAATTTTGGGGGTCCGCATTCAAGAATCATGCATTATCAAGGTTTTTTTTGTGGTTCTGAAACCTCAATACGCGTATCCGACTTGCACTTGGCCGGTTTTTTAGAAACTGTTTAGTTTTTCGTCCCTCCCTCCCTTTTCCCTTTAACAGTGAAAAATATTCAATAATAATATTTATGTTATTGTCTATCTTGCAAACGCTAATAACCTTTCGAATAAACTCGTAACCGAAGGTTGTAACGTCCTTTGCGGGTCTAAGTTTTACTAGGTGTTTATACTTTATAAATTGTTTAATTAATAATTTCATATCCAAGTGAACGAGGCTTAAACGGAATATCTTAATAAGAAAGTCGGTAAATCTCCTTGAAAAATAACAAATTTCACGCTCCCCTGCCGCCAGCCAGTGTCATAAAATTACCGTTATTTATAGCCCTTGCTTGACAGAAAAAAAAATCTCAGTTGCAAAAAAGTTGTAATCCTAGAGGACTGTTGCGTAATGTAAACAGTTTAGAAAGTGATTTAGGCGGTATTTATTGATCGAAACATTTAGAAAAGTTAAGACGAATATTTATTTAAACTACTTTATATTCTCTCGCTTATGACGATTTTTTGTAGGATTCAGTTTTGAAATGGCGACTGAAGATTATTGTAAGCAATTGATATCCAATTGAAAGCTTCATATTTAGGAACGAAGTTTCTTATCGCAAGTTACATACATACATACATAGCGTCACGCCTGTTTCCCGGTGGGGTAGGCAGAGACAACGGATCTCCACGTGCCACGATCCTGACACACCTCTGCCAGTTACACTCCAGAAACTTGACGAAAGAGAGCTAGGTCGAAAAAAGTGTAAGACTTCGACCATCACGACATTTTTGCTGTAGTATGTGTGTTAGTTACGTTTGTAAATACAAACACACATACATACATACATACATATCACACACGCTGAATCCCGATTGTCGGGATTCAGCGTGTGTGATATGTATGTATGTGTGTTTGTGTTTACAAGCGTATGTCTATGTATATTACTGCAGTATGGACGCCATTTTTTTTTATTTAATTACACTGAAACGTGATTAATTTATTGATCGTCGTCAGATAATAAAATTTTGTATATATTTGAAAAAAAAAACTTGAATATATTATTATATAAAAATTGTGTTCTCTGACGACGACAAATAAGTCGAAATATCATGAAAAATATGTGTTGTTTTTAACTTCTAATGTACAAAATATATATTATAAAAATAACTAAAACCAAATATTGGTCTAAAATGTATTTTAGAAGACATTATGACGTGCTCTTATTGACAGCACGCACGCACACACCATTTCCACACGTGCCATGCCGGAGTCGGCGCGGAGGCGACTGACGCCGAATGAGTGCGGGTGTGTGACAATATCGCACACTTCATGCGGACCACAGGCACAGAGCACGTCACCTATGTACGAGTAGGATGTTTGTAGTATCCACGCAGTAACTATTAAGTAATCTGTGTCCGTCTATGCTTTATAAATCCTAAATAGTCTAACCTTACCTAACTTTTTATTTTAAGTTGTGAAAACCGAATTTTTAAATGCAAACAAGAAATAATTAAATTTTCTTCACAAATAATTATGCATCCTTCAATATTGTTACAAATGAAATTTCACGAAAGGACTCCGAACAAAGGATTTACTTCAACCGTAAAACTGAAAGCAATTTTGTTAATTCCTACGTCTTTATTGCGGATATAAACAATGGTCCTAAAATGAAAGTTAAATTTATACTACAGCTAGAGCGGGTTACATATGAAATATCAAAACTCCCGACATCGACTGCTATTCTAGCGATATATTTAGGTAGAATAATAATTAACACACAAATGAAAATGGTATTTGGAATAGTCATTGAAATTTAAAACAGAAAAACAACGTTCGGTCATCTGAAAATATTGTTTTTTATTTGGTGTTAAAAACAAAGCCTCCGTAACTTCTTCATACCCAAACCAATCTACAAATGCACACGAATTACATCAAACGACTTGTAATACGGATGTTGAAAAAAATACGTAAGTACACTTTTAATGAACAATGACGTAAATAATTAATTTTTAAGACATGCATAATAATATTATAATGAAAAATTTCACACAAATTTATATCACTCTCTCCTCGAAGGGTACCCAAAACGCTCGCAGCATAGTTATTTGTTGTTTAGGTTAGTTTATTAGTCTTTAATTTATTTGTTAATTTCATATTGTGCAATAAATATATTTCTATTTTATATTATAATGTATTCATTTATAAAATTTTATTTCACTTTTATTTTAAAGAAAGAGCGACATGTAGCGCTGAGCCACCCATAAGGTATCTAACGATGATCATGGACATTTGATCGCACGCGGAGGGTTGCTAATCACATGCCTGCCTGCCTACCATACCGACAGCCTATTCACGCCTCTCTTGAAGGATCCGACACATTTGTGCCACATCATACTTTTCTTCTGATCATTGATTTGATCACTTTTTATCTCTTTAAATAATATAAGGATTGACTGGCATGTGATGTGATATGAGTGATAAGTCCGCCTTTTCGATTGAATTTTGTTTGTTTCCGTCGTGTTTTGTTTGTCTTTGAATTGTGTCAAATAACGTGTTTCAATTCTATTCATAATTTATTATTGTGGTGGACTTGTTGCTTCCTCAATCGATGTATCGCGCGAATCCCGAAGATTCTTGTTTTACAGCCTGTTGCCGATCCTGTCGAGAATTTTATAGAATAGGGCTTGTAACGAAGGGCATTATTATAAACGGCTTGTACGCGGTATAAATAAGTTGATTTAATTTCATTTTAACATTACCAATTCCAAGGAAAGGGTATTTTGCTATGCTTCTTATTAATTTGATTGAAGACTGCTTTGTGATTTTGTATTTTACTGAAATTAGTATGCCAACGGTATTGAATTAAATTCGATGTACGGATGTAAATAAAATCATACAATTTGTAATGCCCAATATGCCCTGATTTTTTAAGAATATTTCTTGTTGATATATAATTATGTAATAGGACATACTTATTTTATGGCTCCGTATCCGTATGGAAACCTATTACTAAGCATACGCCGTCTGTCTGTCTCTCTGTCCGTCTGCCCGAGGGCTGTATCTTTTGAACCATAATAGGACGAAGGCTGAAATTTTAACATAATAATATGTGTTATTATGGCGGTATATCCTAACAAATAATGAACCAAAAACAAAAAGTTAAAAATGGGGGGAGGGGGGGGGGGGAGGGGTCACCTTAGTAGAAACGCAACGCAAGCGTCAAAGTTGGTGTGTTTATAGTGCAAACTCTAAAATAAAACAAACAAATGATAAAAACCGGAAATCTTGGTGCGCAAGATAACCTCGTAGCACTAGTCTGTCTTTTATTATTATTAGCTTGTACATTTTAGTATGATGAGGAACGAAATAAACGTACGACAGTGTACGCGTACTGTGCAGTATGTCTTTTATTCACAGAACCGGGAAAATGCGGAACGCACTCCCTGCCCATCTATTTCTTCCCAAGTACTAAAGCCTGGGGTTTTTCAAAAGTTGAAAAACCCCAGGCTGTGGTAAAAAGGCTCCTGTCAGCCCGGCATGGCATTCGAAATCCCCGTGCATCACATAATGTCCACGGGCATCGTTAGACACCTACTTGTAGGTGAAACGATGCCACATGTCGCGCTATCGATTAAAAAAAATAAATAAAAAGGAACAAGGGAAATAAAATAATTGCATGAGATTTTATTATCAGACAAAAAGCTAATATAAAAATATACTTTTTTTATAAATTTGTTTGTTATACTTATCTCCTTAATGGATAAGCAAGTCTATGCGCGTCGTGTTAATGTAATTAATGGATTTTCTGTACCGACATAATTTTGTGCAACAAAAAAGTGTATTCATACAGCAAAAAAAGGATGTAACCTACTTTTCGCACCTCGCGCAAAACAACCCAAGCAGTTACCTACCATGTCGAACGCTGACCGAATTTTATTTTTCTGCATTCCCTTCACACCCCTGAGTGGAGAAAGGAGTTATGCGGGCCGTTTAAATGGTTCGACCCTTATCCTTTTCGACCTCCGACGTGGCCCTAACTCTCGGAGAATTTCTCGGTGCTTACAGACTTTCTCGGGCTTGGTCTGGGGGGTTGGGGGTGTGTTTGTCAAATGCCGCGTTTCGAGGTCAACCCGGCCGAAAAGTATTACCTAAATGCGTACCGACACAGCGGTTAAGGCCTGAGTTACACACCAGATTAAATGTTTAGGATTCCATATAAAAATGGTACATAAGGAGGTGGTGGGAATCCGTTGCCGTTGTCTGTCTGTCAATATCATCAAATCAAATCAAATTCGCCAAAACAGTCTGACTTATCGTTGCTAATGTGGTCGCTGCTCTGACAAACTCCCTTCCCTCGACTAATTCACTTCCGTCGTCGTCCGTTCTCCACCTGTTCGCCATCGCCAAACCCGCCATACTCTGGCGGAATACAATTTTGTAGTCGACAGAAGAGTTGTTCGAACTGCACGATTCTCTCTATCCTTCTTGTGTCGCACTGCAAAGGTGTGGAACGGGCTTCCGGGGAATATCCTATTCCTACAATCCACCGATCGATTCAAATCGCGGGTTAAAAGCCTTTGTCCAGTAACATTACTCCGTCTTCAAGCCGGACTGGCAGTGTCGTTTCAGGCCGTGTCAGTTTCCATGCCTACGCAATTTGTCCAACAGCATGACGTTTGTATGTATTGATACCTCTCCGTTACAACGTAAATAATTGCCACATTTTATGGACCCTCTTGTACAGTTCTTCAGAATATGGACGGGTAGAGAGAGGGAGGTCGAGAGCGGAACTGGTGGTTCTCTGCGTCCTAGTCATCGCAGACTAGCTGACGAGGGCTTTATGCGAGCCGAAACGCATGCTGCAGAACTACACAGATGTGTAGTTCTGCAACTACATGTGTGTTAGTTTACAAGGATGTGCCGAGGAACCAATGGTACAGTCGACAGAGCCAAAAACACCTCTCCTCGCGAAACCACGCTCAGAGAGGCGCCATGCCAGCGGCTTTGCGGGCTGTTGCTATAGGATGTCTGGCCTGTCAATACGACGTTTGAATACCCCCCAGGTTAAAGAATTCGAGAAACGCTTACGTAATCCGATATGTGTGGTTAAGTTGTACCGTAGGAATGTCGGCTGCCTAAGTGTGTTCTATCGCTTATTCCATGGGTTTCCATGGATTACTCGGAGGAGCTTTTAATGCGATCCCGCCGTCCCATTTCCACCTCCGCATCACGCGCACTGGGCAGGTATTGCATCCCTACACGCTGGACTTACCCCGGATGCGTACCGGATGCGATTCTGCAGATCTTTCCTCTACAGAACCGGCAAATTCTGGAACGCTCTTCCTGCCCATATATTTCCTCCCAAGTACAGTCTCAGATCCTTCAAGAGGGGCGTGAACGGGCACCTGTCAGGCCGGCATGGCATTCGCAACCCCCGCATACGACCGAATGTCCATGGGCGTCGTTAAAAACCTTATGTGTGGCGATAGCGCGACATGCGCTGTCAATTAAAAAAAAAGTCAAAGGGGCCAGAGTGCATGTTTGTACCAGCCAACAACACCTCCGAGAATGCACCACCAAGTATCCGGTATGGCCCCTGCCATACCGAATACTTGGTGGTGCGTGCGTCTAGGGCGACCATTTCCGAACGTTTCCCTCACATTCGCTCCACAAATCTCTTTTGTCCGTCATTCATTCTTCCAACATTACCGAACCACCGAAGCATGTACAATGGAGATCCTTGGTGTATATCCGTCCTAGAATGTACGTATATTCACCGCAATTAGGGAAGTGTAGGCTTGTCAGGCTGTAGTCGTTGAGTAAGGGTGACCTAGAAGACCTTCGGTATTTGCGGTGGATTCCCAAAGCTTTTCTTACGCAAGACTCGGCTGTTTTCAGGGCATTATTCCGAATCCTTACTTTTAAAAATGTTGCACTGCAATGAAATATTATATTCCTTCGGATATGTCAGACTAGCAGTACCAAAAATTAAATTCCCTATTGATGTTTCTCGTTAACCACCGTTCCTTTTAAGGGACGACTTCAGGTTCGTGTGTTTTGACGATTGACGATTTATTTGGTACTCTAAATAAACTTGATGAATACTGACGAACGAACGAAGCGAAGGGCAAACAACACGCGGCGAATTTATGTTTATTGTTTAATAATTATTCATAATATGGCAGTAAAACTGCATTCTACATTGTCACAATTTGTTTTATCTGGTTCGATTACACCCACGAAGAAGAACCGGCAAGAAACTTCGCAGGGTATTTTATTAAAGTATTCTAGTTACTGAATTAGGTTAGAATTTGAGACATCGGATAACTAATTAACTGATTTAACACTAGGTATGTTCAATCAATGCTACTAATTAATTTGTTGTGTTGTCTTCTTCTAACACCAGTCAGATATGAGATAGCACGATGAGAGGGTAACCTATTAATATGAACAATCCTCATTTTGTGTGGTAGAAAATATTTGTTTTATGCTGTGTTGCCACACGAAAGCTAAATTCTAGTTTTAGTTTAGTTCGCGATTTAAGTGACACTCTGAATAGACACAAGCTTGATCTTCGTTTTAAATTTAATCCAAGTATTAAGTTAAACCGATCTAGTCCTGGTTTAACAGTGTGACTCACAGCTAGTTTTTAGGGTTCCGTATCTCCCAAAGCCTACACCGTCTATCTGTCTGTCTGTCTCTCCGTCCGTCCGAGGGATATATCTTTCAAACCGTAATAGCTAGCCGATTGAAAATTTCACAAAATAAGTGTTATTACGGCGGATATCCCAACAAATAATACCCATACAATTACCATAATATAATATCGGCATATATTGGATTCCGTAGAACAACGCCATCTACCGAATGAACATTTAACTAACATTTCAACTAAAAATGTCAACAGTGACCGATAGATGGTGCGAGGGATACGAAGGACTAAACATATCAATACAAAAGCTGTGCCTAACGCGAGATTCGTGCGAGTGCGACAAGAAGGAATGCTCGCTATACGTGCAATAATAATGAACATGACATTGCATCTAGTTCACCAAGGTTTTATGGGCTAACATCACGGATGTTAGTGATGTAGGAAGTAGGTGATGTAGCCAACCGTGTCAGTTTTCATATAATGTAATACAACGTCTAAACCTTCAAAGACCTGGCTGTCCTTTACGACCCTATTCCTTTAATGCCTTGTTTACACCTAGCGAGTAACTTGATCGATTGCTCGAATAAAATTAACGAAGAATGTCGAATATATCACTCTGGTTCATCTTCTTAATTTGCAAGTTCTTGAATATTCAATCGACCTAGAATCCACCTACCATGGATCCAACCGGTTCTATAGGTCTTTTATTCACAGTCAGTCAGTCAGTCAGTCAGCGTGTAAGCGTCCACTGCTGGACATACGCCTCTCCAATTTTCCTCCAGTCCTCCCGGCCTTCAGCGATACGGAACCACTGATTTCCGCCGGCGTACTTGATGTCGTCGTCCCACCTGGCGGGTGGTCTTCCCACACTCCGTTTTCCTGTCCACGGCCGCCAGTGTAGGACACGGTTACTCCAACGGTCATCGTCTCTTCGGCTAACGTGCCCAGCCCACTGCCACTTGAGCTTAGCCACCCGGTGTCCAATATCGACTACTTTGGTGCGTCGGCGGATTGCCTCGTTACGCACCATATCACGTAGCGATATACCCAGCATGGCTCGCTCCATTGCTCGCTGGGCAACTTTCAACCTTTGGACAACAGCGACCGTCAGAGTCCACGTTTCACATCCGTACGTCATAACCGGGAGGACACACTGGTCATATATACGGGTCTTTAAATTCTGCGGAAGGTCAGACTTCAGGACGAATTTTAGTTTTCCGAAGGCAGCCCAACCCAGTTGAATTCGTCTCTCCACCTCCTTAAGCAGACCTTGTCTACCAAGCCGCAGAATTTGACCGAGGTATACGTACTCTTCAACCTGTTCGATCACTTCTCCGCCAATAACAAATTGTCCTCCCGTCATAACCTCGGTCGCCATGACCTTGGTTTTGTCCCGGTTCATCTTCAGACCAACCTTCATCGACGCTGTATAAAGGTCTTCCAGCATGATCTGAAGCTGATCTCGGGAATTGGACAGAAGAACAATGTCATCGGCGAAACGCAGATGACTGAGAAGATCTCCATTCACGTTTATACCCATGTTGTCCCACTCAAGCATCTTGAACACATCTTCCAATGCGTTTGTGAAGAGCTTGGGTGAGATCACATCCCCCTGCCTTACGCCTTTACCAAGGAGGATAGGTTGGGTATTCTCGTGAAGCCTCACAGTCATCGTCGCGGACCGATACAGATTTCGGAGCACCTCGATGTAGCGGTGGTCGATTCTGCACCTGAGGAGGGAGTTTTCGACAGCCCATTTTTCAACTGAGTCGAACGCCTTCTCATAGTCGACGAAGGCTAGGAAGAGCGGCTTGTTGTACTCCTCGCATTTTTGCACCACTTGTCTCACAGTAAATATGTGGTCCATGGTGCCGTACCCTTTCCTAAATCCAGCTTGCTCACGAGGCTGGTACTGGTCCAGCCTCTGTGTCAGCCGACTCGTGATGACTCTTGAAAAGACCTTGTACACGTGGCTAAGAAGTTAGATAGGTCGATAGTTTTTCAGCTTCGCCCTATCCCCCTTCTTGTGAAACAAGACAACGACACTATTTCGCCATGCGGCCGGAACTACACCGCCTTCAAGAACTGCATTGAACAGTTTTTGCAGTTCCTTCAGGATCGGTCGTCCGCCAGCGTTCAGCAGCTCTGTCGTTATCCCGTCTTCACCTGGAGCCTTGTGTTTTTTGAGTCCTTTCAAGGCAGCCTTTATCTCATAGACACTAATATCGGGTAGATCCTCCGTGTAGTGTCTAGTGAGCGGCGCACGCCTATCAGAGTCGACTGGTTTGCTTGGACTTGGGGCAGGGATTGCTGCGGAGTACAATTGGCCATAAAATTCCTCCACCGCCTCAAGAATATCCGGCTTTCTTGCAGTGACAACCCCATTCGCCCGCTCGAGTTTCGAGATTTGGTTAGCGCCGGTAGAGAAGGCACGGGCAAACACTTTGCTGCCTCGATTTTCCTCTATAACGCGCTCAACCATCTTCATGTTCTCTCGGCGAATATCACGGCGAATGGACTTGCTTATGGTCTTGTTGAGGTTCCTGTGCACGACACTACTCCGGGTCTCCGGTTTCATATTCCGTCGTGTTTCCAGGAGCCTCAACGTCTCTGCGGATAGCTTGCTACGGGGTGCCTGTCGACTTTTGCTGAAGTGCTGCTCTGCAGTGTCCGTTAGTGCGGATACGAAGCTCGTATACACCTTGTCGATGTCGGCATCCTCATCTCGTGGCGCTAAGCTAAAAGCATCCGCGAGTTTGGCTTCGAAATTTTCGAGCGTCTCGTCCGGTATGTTTAGCTTGGCCAACGGTTTGTGGATGAGTTTGCGCCGTTCCATCTTGAGGTTTAGCTTCAGCGTACCTCGCACTAGTCGGTGATCGCTGCCAGTATCGAAGCGGTTTAGGACAGTAACGTCTATACACGACGATTTACTGTCCGCCAGTATGAAGTCGATCTCGTTCCTCGTGCAACCGTCAGGGCTGGCCCACGTCCATTTCCTTTTTTCCTTCTTCAGGAAAAAGGTATTCATGGCGTGGAGCTGGTTGGCTTCGAGATAGTTGACCAACATCTGGCCGCGTCGATTCCTGACACCGATACCGTACGGACCTACTGCTCTGTCTCCCTTCAGAGGCTTGCCCAGTTTGGCATTAAAATCTCCCATCACGTACTGGAAGTGAGATTTGTTGGTTTCTAAGGCTTTGGATACATCCTCGTAAAACTGCTCCACCTCGTCGTCAGCGTGTGAACTTGTGGGAGCGTATACCTGCACCACCTTCAGCTGATACCGCTTGTTCAGCCTGATGATGATGTAGGCCACTATGTCCGACACGCTGTCGATTTCGATGATGCTGTTCACGAGGCTGCGCCTCACCATAAATCCCACTCCACCTTCCGATTTTTGGGGATTTCCTCTGAAGTAGAATAGGTTGCCGGAACGTAGCACTTCAGTCTCTTCGCCCTTTCTTCTGACCTCGCAAAGACCCAGGATGTCCCATTTTATATGAGCCAGCTCCTGTTCCAGCTCGACCAGTTTCTCTTGCGTTCTCAAAGTCCGTATGTTATGGGTAGCCAAGTGTAGTTGGGTGTGGCAGCCAGATCTAACCCAGGGATTCTTAGCACCCCTCGCCCCGCCGGAACCTGGACCGCCACCACGATGATCCGGAATAGCGGGGCCGCTGGGAACTAGGGGCCGAGGTACTGTAGGACTTTTCATTGGAGGTTTTGGCCATAAAACGCCACGTTGGCCAAACGTCTTGGCGAGTCTTCCGCTCTCGTCAGCCTTAGGATTGTAATACCTATGGTATTACGCACCTAAGTTTCCAGGATACACCGCGAGGAGGTGTGAGTCGGAAATTGGAGAAAGAATTTCACTCCGCTACTACTTCACCATCGTGCGATGGTGCAGCATTAGCAGGAGATTAATTCAGTCTCCCTTTTATATCCCTATTTTTATTCACAGAACCGGGAAAATATGGAACGCACTCCCTGCCCATTTATTTCCTCCCAAGTAAAGCCTGGGGTTTTTCAAAAGGGGCTTGAAAAGGCTCCTGTCACGCCGGCATGGCATTCGCAATCCCCGTGCATCACAGAATGTCCACGGGCATTGTCATACACTTTCTTGTAGGTGAAACGATGCCACATGTCGCGCTATCCATAAAACAATATTACAGGAAAACTGTAGCAGTTTCCAAGTTCTCCAATTCTGCGGTGCGGTACACAGTACCCTGTCACAATCGCCTTCACGGGAAGCTAGTTATTGTGAAAAAGTTCTATTGAACCTATATAGGCGACTCGCCTAAGGCGAGTATGAACTTATTACACGATCTGGTGCATAACGAGGCAAACCGCCGACGCACCAAAGTAGTCGACAACGGGTCCTAAGCTGGCAGCCGTGAACAGGGAAACGGAGTGTGGGAAGACCATCCGCCAGGTGGGGTGACGACATAACGTATGTCGGTGATCACAGAAGGCTGGGAGAATTGGAGAAAAATTTGAGAGGCGTCTAGCAATGGAAGCATAAATGCTGACTGACCGCGCTGACTGCGAAGCTGACGGGTTGTCAATGACCTTGAGCGCACGGGGCGCACCGCGACGCGGCGCGCGACCATGAGAGCCAATGACCTCATATAATCAGCTGTTAAGATACCCAGTGGCCCGTTTCAATCATTAGAACACTGACATACTATGTTAAATTTCTCGAAAACGAATGCTAAATATATATACCTATTTATTAAATGCTAAATATATATATATTAAAATGCTTAACGTGTTTGGTTGGTTAATGGTTATGTGTCTCTCCCAAAGTATTTGCAGTTTATATGGAAACACCTTATACATTCTTTATTGAACACCAATTAGGCACCAAGAACCACAAATTAGGCACAATAGGCGAGCTTGATGTCGTGAGAAATTCTATTCTGACTAACCTTCGGGATGTGGGAGAAGTATATGCAGGCCAACTAGAATAATTTATGGCAATGTATTAAACTAATCATAAACTACTAAAGAATAATAAATAAATACTTTAATACGCTCATATATGTATCTAATACATTAGACATTAATTACATACACATTACGTATATCGTGCACTCGACGCGTTTAATCTCTACGTGTAAACTATGAATTTATGAGTAAACGGACAGCCGTCTAGAGAACTCGCCCCGAGTGGTTAGCACACTCGAGAGAGCAACTTCAATACACTGCCCGCTGTTCCTGGACGAACGATTATCTTGTTTCATATGCCCTAGCCGGTGCATAAAATTATACGAGTAGAACAAGAGATATTCATCATCGGGTCGAGTCATTCAGTCAGCGCTGTCAATACTGGACATAATTTGCAATGTTATGTGTCTTTCAGAATTTGTGCATGCAAAGTAGTAACTTCAAATGTTTCGTTCCTTTTAAAATTATTTTGTTTTATTATAAGTAATCACAAATTTATACAGTGCAGCGCCGTCACTGGATACTGGCAGTAATAAACGAATTTCCTATTCGTTTGGTTGCCACTATTTAAGAAGAATTTCCAATGTTTCTCCTGTCCTACCGGCCTTCAGCAGTACGGATCCAATGAGCGTTCGACATACAAGCGTCGTCCCACCTGGCGGGTGGTCTTTCCCACGCGCAGTTTCTCTGTCCACGGTCGCCAGTGTAGGACATGTTTACTGCAATGGTCGTCAAATTGGGAAGGTAGTCCTCATATTAGGATTTTGAGAACCAATTTTTTCTTTAAAAAGCTCCCGTGTCGCACCGCTAAGGTGTAGGACTGTCTTCCGGTGATTGTTTCCCGAATCCTTTAACCTGGGTGACTTCAAACCTCGTATCAATAGTCTAACAGCCCGACAACAGTCCGAAAATCTGCTGACATTTCATCTCACAGAGCGTAGTATCGTGAGGAGAGGTGAATTTGGCTCTTGGCTGTTTTCACCAACTCTAGCTACTGGCGGTTGTCTCCTGTGAAATGTATGAGAAATGTCACTATAGCCGACAAGTAACTGTTGGATACTTAACTGGTGATAGTGAAAACGAGGGTCAGTCGGCTACACCTTTTTGGTCCCTCAGCACAGGCACCCATGCTGATTTTAATAAAAAAAAAGTCAAGTTAGAGTCGAACTCGCGTGGAGAGAGTAAATTTTTCCCCCAAAATCGGAATTCTTTCAATCACGCTATACGTCCATGATTGGGTAATCAAACCGTATGTACCAATTTTCAACTTATTTGGTCCATTAGATTCGGAGAAAATAAGCTGACAGACAGACAGGCAGACAGACAGACGGACAGACAGAAATGATAGTGATCCTATAAGGGTTCTTTTTTTTCCTCTTTTGAAGTACGGAACCCTTAAAAGGTTCAATGAGTGCGAGATTGTGGGAAATTCTTCCTGCTTCCAAGTTTTATAAGTTTAGTGAATTTCCTTCGTGAACACATGTTGTTCTATTATTGTTAAACCGCTGATTCGCTTTCCATGTTACACTGTTGCTAGGGCCCTTCCATTACCAGGCGCTGTGCTAGGGCAGTGGTTAAACCCGATTGATAAGAGTACCATTCACTAGGATTGAGAAAGGAATATGCTTCTGTGGTTTGGTCCTGTTGGAAAAATGGAAGACGAAAAATAACGAAAGAAATGTGTGGAACGAATGTGAGTGGAAGAGTCGAGAAGGGTCTTCCTAGAACATACACGTAACCGACGAGCACGTGTGAAGAACTTTATGAGAGTGCAAATGGCGGCGCGTGGAGATCCCTTGTCTCTGTCTACCCCACTGGGAAACAGGCGTGACGCTATGTATGATAATAGTACAATTCCACTATAAATTCGATCGAAACGGCACGACGATGAAGTTCTTAAATCCAGTTCAATATACCCGCCACAATGAAAGAGATGGAACTTGCTTGCCTTTGTGAAAGAATACAGTAGTAGTTGATGAACTCAACACCCAATGGCTTCACCGAATACATCCGGACCCATTGAAAGTAGGAGGTTACAATCAAGCACCTGCCTAGTAAATCTTGCTTTCTTAATTTTTATTGAAAACGCGACATTTGGCGACGAGTCGACCTACTCACGCCCGACCCGAGACCTGTACTTGGGGGGGAATATATGGAAAAGGAGAGGGTTCCAAAATGTACCGATTCTGAAGAGTGCGATAGACGATTAGGCTCGCGTCAAGCCCTCGTCATCTCTTCGAGCTATTTCCATGTAGGCATGTCATGTAAGTAGGTTAGCGCCGATTTAGGAAGACCTGCGAGGATATTCTCTCTTAGCGATTCGTGGCTACTATACTAAAATTATTTCTTCCTCGCCCATGCTGTAATAATCGTCACTGCAACAGACAAACTAGTTTTATGGATTAGACCCATTGTCTCCAGTTGGAATTGGTCGATTTTTTTTTATGGAAACTGACACGGTTGGCTACATCACCTACAACATCCGTGATGTCAGCCCATAACACCGCATGAACTAGGTGCCATGTCAGTGCTACTCTTCGGTCGTGCCGGCTACACTGAACTGGACGAAAAACACAAACTATTTACATAGCCGTTTCGACCGACGTTTCATTCAGTGCGGTGGTATCAACCCGGGCGGGTTGAACCCTACCACCTAGTAAGGTAAGAAGGGAAGGGACCTACAGTTTTACGTGGAATCCGAACCACGGTCAGCCTCCAACGGTCGAGCGGTCACCCATCCAAGTACTGACTGCGCCCAGCGTTGCTTAACAATCAATAGCAACAGTCGACTGTCTGCACCACTGAGCTATCGAGGCTGACATTATTTATGGCTAGAAGGCTCAGGACGGTTTAACTTTACTGCAGAAATTTCTCATGATCCCTCTCAGTCGCTCCAACGGACTTCTCAATGCATCTAGTGAGACAGAACTGCGGTTATTCCTATTTTTGGGATAATCGCCTGTAGCTCAAAGTGTGTGGTGGTATGGTGCCTCCTATCTTCATGATGATGTAGTCTCCGCCTGCAACCTCACCTTCGATAGCTCAGTCCGTAAGGTAGTGGTCGTCGGCACGTCCGGTGTCTGAGGATCCGCTGGGCCCAGCTTCGTAACTACACTCAATACTGCCGTTATAGGTCAACCAGCCCTGAGAGCCCGCGCCGTGCTCGATCAGGTGGACTTCGTCTTTTTTTTATGAGAAACTCAACCGCCCCCTGCAGTATTTTCGGAAATGATCATGTTTATTGATTATTGTATAATTTCATCCATTGGTAGGTAATCTACGCTTGGATATGTCGAAAATTCCGCCAGTTCTTAATTCAATGCGAAGAAGAACTGACAAACAAACTTCGCAAGTCACAATGTTTTGTTAGTACCTTATAAGACGGTATTGTAATAAAGTAACTTACAAATAATTAACCCATACTCTGAAGAATCTGACCACTCTGCCTATCTACATATATCTGGTGTATAGTAACAATTGGTAACAGTTTATTACAAAGATAACAGGCCGCCGTCGCTAGGCGACTGGACTCTTCTCCCATTCCGTAAGGAGGCGCTGTATGGTTCTTGCACGAAGACTTGCAGGCGGAGTCTTAAGGCGAAGAGAATGGAGGCACGTGTACCTATCGTGTTTTGTGTAAATGTAGAAATGTCGTAAAATACCGAACATCGCCAATAAAGAATAAGCAGGATGTTGAATTTATTCAATTATAACCAGATAGATAGATAGATAGATAGAAAATGCTTTATTGCTCCAGTAAACATAAACAGTAACAAGTACATTAGACAATTTACATAAGGGCGGACTTATCCCTTACAGAGATTTCTTGCAGTCAACCTTTGGATATTTGTGATTCGATAATATAGAGAAGGATTCGATAGAGGAATGTAAGTAGGTAGTAGCAAAAGAGTTGAGCGTGAGAATTGAAGATAAAATAATAATATGAATACTTTTAATAATACATATAAGTACTTGCTAGTTAAATACAAGCCGTACATGTGTTAATACATATAAATTATTAAATATTTAGAATAGCCCCTATAGAATCCAAAAATGTAACAATGACGTAGGCATTGAGTCAATGAGCTCTGAATCTGTGTGTGCTTTGTAGTTTCTGTGTGGATGAACTGGGCATAGAATACATACACACATAGACAATATCTTAAGGTATAGTAGAAATGTTCGAAATCCAGCCAAGAGCCATAAAAGCATTAACTCATTGTTGCCGGTAAGATTGGCCAATTTGAACATGTTATATTTGCCCTTATGTATACTGACCTAAAGTTCAATTTACAAAAATATCCCCTTAAAAATAACCCATAGAATTTTTTTTTATTCTTTATGTCCTTTGGCTGGATTTGGAAGATTTCTACTGTACAGAGGAGTGGAATACATTAAGACTAGAACATAATATATATATTTTTGTATGTACTCCAGTATGAGTGGCTGAATCGGAGGGGCAAAAGCACATGCTCTGAGCAGCCAATATCACGTCCGAGAAGGTAGGTGCCATACCAGAGACTTCCCTGGATTGCTGGCTATACTGGACTAGAGGAGAACACAACCGAGGCTGCTATGCGGCCATCTTACATCCAGTACGTTGGTACCAACCCAATCAGCTACAATTTGAGCCTACCACCTAGTAAGGGGTGAGAGAAGGCACTTACAGTTTTACACCGGTTCCGAACGGTGAAGCAGCAGGTGTAGGTATGCACGGATTTTTTTCGTCAAAAAAACTAATTGGTCACGCCGACCGGATTCGAACCTCGGACCTCTCGCATGAGAAGCCGATCACTTCTTGGACACAATCTTGAAAGAATAATACTCACGAAAAGGAATAAGAAATACCGGAGTGCGCAACGGCGGCGACGGCGGACTCATCACTACAAGTGAGGAATTCAAAATACTTATAGACATTAGTTAATTTTTTTTTACAGTACCTGTTTATTAATTGAGGAGGCGGCGAACAAAAGCGGACTTGTCCCACAAATATAATTTTACAGGAGAGCTCAAAAACTAGATGAAGCAGATAGGGGCTAGCTATAGCTCTAAATTATTGTACATAAAAGCCTCATCAAAATACAAACGTGTAACCGTCGATTATTTTATCAGAACACTGACTGGTTGTCTTATTTTTTTTTTATTTAAAAATGGACAAGTCCGGTTTTGTTTGAAAAGCCTTGAAAAACAACATAAGTTCATAAAAGTATACCAGTTAAAAAAATATATATATTTTATTGGACAAGTACAGTTTTATTTGAAAACATATCAAACGAAAAAATATTCCATTAGTTTCATCCGGTTATTATTGAAAATGAAAGTGCAATCATAATTTCTTCAAATTTTAATGGGACAAGTCCGTTTTTGACTGAAAAGGCAACTTTTGAGAATTACTTTGTATAGGTTAGAAGCGGTTTTGAATGAAAATACTTCAGGGACGACATAGATATGAGCTCAGAGAACCAAGAAAAAAAAACGATATGGGTGGACAAGTCCGGTTTTGTTCGCCGCCTCCTCAATTAATAGAACCAAATTTTAGTAATAATAATTTTGGATTTGTGATTTGACTTTTCCATTTCACGTTCGCTGTTCCGGGTTAATGATTTTAATTAAATGCTTTAATTTCATCTCCTAAATTACGCATGAGTAAGCGTTAGTCGAAGTTAATATTTTTTTTTCGTAAATACATAATATCTTCAAAGGGAACCACTGGCATGGTACTTGGACCTAAAGTGTAACCTTGGAGCAGTCTAGATAAAGTAATATACTACTATGCAACCTTCGAAATCACAGCCACCCCCACACGCCCGGACGTCCGGTGATTACGCGGGTGACTGGTTCATTGTTTGCACAGGCAAATGCGGTGTGTGCGCTAGCGACAGGACTAAATTACACAGAAGCGGCATCGACTGCGGTAGTCTGACTTGGTTTGCTACACTACATCTAAGGGATATGACTCCCTTCTTATATTACTAGGTGGTAGGGTTTAACCCGCCCGGATTGGTACCACCGCACTGAATGAAAGGTCGGTCGAAACGGCTATGTAAATAGTTTGTGTTTTCCGTCCAGTTCAGTGTAGCCGGCACGACCGAAGGGAAGCACTGACGTGGCACCAAGTTCACCCGGTGTTATGGGCTGACATCACGGACATTGTAGGTGATGTAGCCAACTGTGTCAGTTTCCATAAAAAAAATAAAAAAAAATCGAGACGTTATACATATAATACAATGATGTTGTAGGTGATGTAGCCAAACGTGTCAGTTTCCATAAAAAAAAAATCTAACCGAACCGAACCGAATCGAATCGAACCGAACCGAATCAAACCGAACCGAACCGAAGCGAACCGAACCTAACATAACCTAACCTGCAGTGCTTGACTTTGGTCATGCATGTTAGCTACATTGAGCTTGGCGAAAAAAAGGAACTACCTACTTATTTATTTTTACTTTAAAATAGTTTTTGAGATATATTATTGTCTTGGTGAACTAGGTGCCATGTCAGTGCTTCCTTTTGGTCGTAACGGCTACACTAAACCAGCCGGAAAAAACAAATATTGACATAGCCTCTTCGACCGACCTCTCATTCAGTGCGGTGGTACCTATCATAAGTTAAGAGGGGAAGGTATGTATAGTATTAAGTGGAATTCGATCAACGGTCAGCCTCAACGGTCGAACGATCACCCATACAAGTTCTGACCGCGCCCTGAGTGACGGCGGCGATCGCCACCACTGAGCTACAGAGGCTGACAAGCAATGTACGACAAATGGCGCTCCTGGATGTTAACTTCCTAGGAGCTAGCATTATAACGCGTCGCTGCCTTGGAACTAATCATCTAACTATGTTGGTTATGCTTACAACTTAGTCCAGGCTTCGCTGAACTGTCAGTGTGACCGAAGTCAAGTTGTGAGCTCCGTGGCGGAATATAGTGGGAGAAGAAACAACGAGGGGCTACCTTCCCCTTTTTTAAATCTAGACCAACATGGGTGTCTGTGCCGAGAGAGCAATTGTGCATTCGGCAGAGCCAAAAACACCTCTCCTCGCGAAACCACGCTCAGTTAGGTGACATGCCGGCAGATTTGCGGACTGTTGCTAGGCTGAAGACACCTAGGTTAAAGGATTCAGGAAACACACTCGCCGGAAGACAGTTCCACACCCTAGCGGTGCGACAAAGAAACGATTTAGAGAACCAATGGGTTCTCAAAAGCCCAATGTCAACAACAAAAGGGTGCTGAGTCTCTCTGCGACGAGTCATGCGGAGATAGGACGGGTGGCAGGGAATAAGGGATGCTAGTTCCACAGAGGAGCGCCCGTGAGAGTATACGTAAAACAGACTAAGCCTGATAAGGAAATACCTTGTTCCTTATCAGGTGTTATAGGCTCAAATTGTAGCCGACTGGGTTGGTACCACTGCACTAAATGAAACATCAGTCGAAACGGCTATGTAAATAGTTTATGTTTTCCGTCCAGTTCAGTGTAGCCGGCACGACCGAAGGGAAGCACTGACATGGCACCTAGTTCACCCAGAGTTATGGGCTGACATCACGGATGTTGTAGGTGATGTGGCCAACCGTATCAGTTTCGATAAAAAAAAAAACATCAGAACTTTGTAGGCCTATATTTTATCTAGCCGTACATCATTCGTGAAGACTTATAAATAAAAGGAAAATTGAAACTTTTCAAGGATATCCTGAGGAGAGTTTAATGAAATAAATTTTAGCCACTGCTAATTTCACGGTGGCTTCTGTAGCATATTTCGTTTCGTTCGGCGCTCCAAGCGTTGCGAAGTAGGTAAAATTATTCAAGAATACATCAAAATTTCAAAACCGAGCAAACATGGGAAGCCCCTTATAATTCGGAGTTCGGTTTAATTTATTGGGCTTTCTCCGCCTCGGGGGGTAAAGTTTTTTAATTTTCCAACTCGTCAGGTTCGCTCAAAGTCTTGGGCTAGAGAATTTTTTGCGTGCACATCCCAATTTACATGGAAAGGAGTAATTCTGAATGCCCCTAAATGGTGAATTCATTTTGTGTGGCCGCTCCGTAGGGCGCCTGGCGTAGTGGAGAGTTATTGTGAAGAATTTAAAAGAATTTAAAAATCGCTCGGTCTTCGGCCTCATCCTTTGTGACTTACTGTTATGGACGACTTTTGGCCTCGCCCTCAGTGACTGTATGTATGACAGTGAATCTATTTTATGAATGATGGCGTGGTCACTCGATTTTATTGTTACAATTCTTTCAACCGTCGCCGAGTACCCATAGATATGGCCCATACGTTGCCATGTATCAGCTATGCTTAAAAGCTACAGAGCTCCACAAATAACCCTGATTAAAAATTTTCTCAAAGATTCTCAATACAATTTACTAAATAACTTTCACAAAAAAAAAAACTCAGCAAGAATCATAGGCGCAACGAGCAATACCAATAATAAATCTGTAAGGGATGGTTATGAAGTAAGTTACTTTGTTTTATGAGTTCCTGCGTCTGTAGACTCTGCGTATGATAACTAAAACTAAATTAACGATTTTTAGAAATATTTTCTGTATTGTGTACCTTTGTATGTATGTTTGTAAAAATGTTGCAACCCCCGCATACGACCGTATGTCCATGGGCGTCGCTAGACACCTTATGGGTGGCTCGGCGCCATATGTCGCGCTAACAATAAAAAAAAAAAAATTATAAAATGTTCCTCCATAACTCTTAAACCGATCATCCGAATTTGATGAAACTTAGGACAAGCTCATTTTACTATATGGGACACAGTATAGGCTAAATCAAATTCAGTTCCGGTTACGCTAAGATATTGTGGCTCTCATACAAACCGAATTGTGCCGCGTGCCGAAATAAAGGTTACGGTAGCGGGCTTACTTACTTTCTTCTTTTTAAATACGCATTTCACGCGATCGAAGCCGCGGGCAAAAGCCAGTATATAATAAAAATATAGGTACCGATATTCGTACCCAAATACAAAAGGTTTTGTTTGCCTAATTAGGCACTTAAAATGTTTTCCAATCGTCGACCTATTGGGGAAAAAAGATCAGAACTCTTAAAAATGTCTTCCTTTGTGACAGAATAATTAACCAAAGACGGTCTCGAAGCAAAATTGCTAACATTGAGAATCTCTCGTTTGTATCATTTGGAAAATGAATTGAAATGAATACTAATAATATCGGGAGCAAAAAGTCGATGTAAGATTGAGTGCTCTCCATTTGGGCGAGTTCAGAATTATTTTTTATTTCTTTATTTGTGTTTCATCTTGGTGTTTTTCTTGAAAATCGTGACAGAAAATCAAATATTATTTTGCGTGAAAGTCGATTGATTTAGGCGCAACATGTGACGCCCAGCCACCCATAAGGTGTCTAACGACGCCCATAGACATTCGGTCGTAGACTGGGGTTCCGAATGCTATGCCGGCCTGACAGGCGCCTATTCACGCCCCTCTTGAAGGACCCGTGACTGTACTTGAGAGAAAATATACGGGCAGAGAGAGCGTTTCAGAGTTTACCGGGTTCTCTAGAAGAAAGATTTGCAGAACCGGTTAGTACGCATCCGCGGTAAGTCCAGCGTGCTTACTACTGTTCGTTTGTGTATAATGTTTGTTTTTGTTAAACTATTTGTTTAATTTTAGTTTAAATTTCACCTTTTCGTGTGTAAGGCTAGCAACAAGATGTTTCTAGGTCCTTTTGCCATTGTATTTTTTTTTTTCTTTCTAAATTTTTTTATAATTACTAATGTGCGTGTGTTAATGACAATAAATGTTTTCATTTTCATTTTCAAATAATATATTTTGTTTTTAATGAAATCTATCTCTATGTTAGTGTCGGCGCAATATTTTATGTAAGCCATAACCGTAACATCTGATATAATACAATAAATTAATATGAAAATATTATTAATACGAAAATGCGACTTGCCTTCTGTTAAAGAGGAAAATATTCTTGCATGTACGGTTGGAAAAGAAGTTAAATAACAAGTAAGTAATAAATAAGTTAAAATCAGTAGTTTGTTGTAATTTTTATTATTTTTAGGGGTTTCAAAGAGGAGCCCCTGATAAATATCTTTGCAATCTGGAATAGAGAATTCCGTACACCGTACGGAAGCCTACGCCGCGCGCCGCCGCCGTCTGTCTGTCTGTCTGTCTGTCTGTCTGTCTGACAGTCCGTCCGATGGCTGTATCTTTGGAACGGTAATAGTTAGCCGGTTGAAATTTTCACAGAATATTATGTTACTATGGCCGAAGTAACAAACAATAATTGTAATTGAAAATTAAATAATGAAGGGGGGTCCCAAACCAATACAAGAAACGTGTTATTTTCAACGTGTTATTTTTTGTGGTGCTGAAACCTCTGTGCGCTAGTCCGACTCGCCCTCGGTCAGATTAAACATGTTCTATATATGTTAGTTTTGTAAATTTGTGACGAATAAATCATTTTTTTCAGCCTCGCTAGAACAGTGGTGCGGTCGGTCGACTGTTGTTAAGCAACCCTGAGCGCGGTCAGTTTTTTTTTATGTAAACCAGCATGGGTGGCTGTGCCGAGAGACCAATGGTGCAGTCGGCAGAGCCAAAATCACCTCTCCTCGCAAAACCACGCTCAGTTAGGTGTCATGCCAGCAGATTTGCGGACTGTTGCTAGGCTGTCTAGCCTCTTAATACGACGCTTGAAGATTCCCAGGATAAAGGATTCAGGAAATACACTCGCCTGAAGACAGTTCCACACTCTAGCGGTGCGACAAAGAAACGATTTAGAGAACCGATGGGTTCTCAAAAGCCCAATGTCAACAACAAAAGGGTGCTGAGTCTCTCTGCGACGAGTCATGCGGAGATAGGACGGGTGGCAGGGAATAAGGGATGCTAGTTCCACAGAACAGCGTCCGTGATAGTATCTGTAAAACAGACTAAGCGACCCCACAAATCGTCTGTGACCGATGAGTGACCGACCACTCGACCGTTGGAGGCTGACCGTGGTTCGGATTCCACGTAGACCTGTAGGTCCCTTCCCTTCTTACCTTATTAGATGGTACTAGGTTTATCCCGCCCGGGTTAGTACCATCGCACTTAATGCAAAGTCGGTCGCAACCGTTGTGTAAATAGTTCGTGTTTTTTATGTCCAGTTCAGTGAAGGCGACATGAAATGAAAGGAAGCACTGACATGGCATCCAGTTCACCCGGTGTTATGGGCTGACATCACGGATGTTGTAGGTGATGTAGCCAACCGTGTCAGTTTCCATGAAAAAAAAAAACGTAACCATAAAAAGTATTCCAGCTTTGCTTGCGCACCGTACCGCCTAAGTGCAAGTCGACCGCTCGGAGTAACTGCTCGGACAGACAACGCACATGTCCTTTACGGTCTCTATGAATCTGCCTCGCACGCGGCCTCTCGCCTTTACGGTCACTTATCCCGGGCAATATCTTGGAGCACGCTGTGCCTTTGCTTCGTACGTCGTATGTACGTACAGTACCCGGAAGTAATTTATGTTTATATTTTTTTTATGGAAACTGTCACGTTTGGCTACATCACCTACTACTTCCGTGATGTCACCCCCATAACACCTTGGTGAACTAGGTGTCATGTCAGTGCTTCCCTTCGGTTGTACCGGCTACATTGAACTGGACGGAAAACACGAACTATTTTGTCAGCCTCGATAGCTCAGTGGTGCAGACAGTCAATTGTTGCTATTGATTGTTAAGCAACGCTGGGCTGGTCGGTTCTTGGATGGGTGACCGCTAAACCGTTGGAGGCTGACCGTGGTTCTGATTCCACGTAAAACTGTAGGTCCCTTCCCTTCTTATCTTATTAGGTGGTAAATAATAAATAAATGATAGGTGGTAGGGTTCAACCCGCCCGGGTTGATACCACCGCACTGAATGAAACTTCGGTCGAAACAGCTATGTAAATAGTTTGTGTTTTCCGTCCAGTTCAGTGTAGCCGGCACGACCGAAGGGAAGCACTGACATGGCACCTAGTTCACCCGGTATTATGGGCTGACATCACGGATGTTGTAGGTGATGTAACCAACCGTGTCAGTTTCCATAAAAAAAACAATTAAATATCCGTTTCGACCAATGGACCTTTCAATCAGTGCGATGGTAGCAACCCGGGCGGGATAAACCCTACCAGGGAAATAATTAACATCGAGCTTTAGAAAGCGACACACCGGTTGTAGAGCGTCGTCCCTGTCGCACAGAGAGGGTGCGAGTTTGCGCGACAGAGACGACGCTCTACAACCGGATTGTCTCTTTCTAAAGCTCGATGTTCATAATTTATTATTTATTATTTACTATACAATCTAGTCTAGCATGCATGACATAGTGTCTACGAGAAACTATATAAAAATTCTGGTGTATCGAAAGTGGTATTCTTGTATCTAATCAATTCTAAGGTCGGATGGAATAAAACTCTATCAGCAATAAGTTCGCCGTCGCGCGCTATTTACCACTTTATAAATTAAAACTGTGTTATCTTCGACAGTTGTATGTTCTATTTTACTTATACATTGAGTAATTTATATGTATCCACATAAGAATAGCTTTTATTGACCTAGCATGTACTTACAAGTATCAATACTAATAATAAATCTGTAAGGGATGGTCATGGAGTAAGTTACTTTGTTTTAGGAAATATTGAGTTTGTAGCCTCTATGTATGATACTAAAGCTAAATTGACGATTTTTAAAAATCTTTTTTGTATGTATGTATGTATGTTCCTCCATAACTCTTAAAGCCATCATCCGAATTTGATGAAACTTAGTACAACCTCATTTTACTATACGGGACACAGGATAGGCTAACTAAAATTCACTTCCGGCTACGCTAAGATGTGGCTCCCATACAAATCGAATCGAAATAAAAGCGGCGCGGCGCGGCGGCGGTTGGTTGCGGCTAGCTGGCGGAGGCTGGCGGCGGCGACGGCGGAGGCGCGGGGCGCGGCGCGGGGTGCGGTCTGGCGGAGCGCGGTGTCTGTATGCATTGTCTCGAGCAGAGTATCTTATTTAATTCGATTCATAATATTATGTAGGTTTACTTCGTTAATGTTAATGAGGTATCGTTGGATGCGTCTTGACGCTGGATAGAGGCTATGTGACGTCCCATAAAATTGGATATGGCGCCATCTAAAGGACATAAAGTCATGAATGACCTAAAAAAAACTATTTTTAATGATGCCGTGTTGGGGAACACATGAAACGGCTTATTTAACACATTTCAAAAATTTATATATTGTTAGCTGTTGCTTTCGGATTTGCTTGCATGCATGCGATATTTGGGAATACTTTCTAAAATCAAGCCTCACTCCGAACCTACCCAAAATACATCTTATTATAATAATATTATAAACGCGAAAGTTTGTGAATGAGTTGCGTTCAGGAAGACGATAAACCTACTCAAAGAAAGTAAGTAAGTAATGGCGAGGCCGAAGGCCGAGCTGCGTTCGGGAAGACTATAACCTTCTCAAAGAAAGTAAGTAACAAAAGGCGAGGCCGAAGGCCGAGCTGCGTTCAGGAAGACCCTAAACCTTCTCGAAGAAAGCAAGTAACCTTCTCGAAGACAGTAAGTAACTATGGGCGACACGGAAGGCTGAGATTTGTTCAGGAAGAGGATAAACATTTTCGAAGAAAGTAAGTAACAAAGAAGTTACTTTCTTCGAGAAGATTTATGGTCTTCCTGAACGCAGCTCGGCCTTCGGACTCGCCCTCTGTTACTTACATTATTCGAAAAGATTATCCTCTTCCTGAACGCAGCTCGGCCTTCGGCCTCGCCCATAGTTACTTACTGTCTTCGAAAAGGTTTATCGTCTTCCTGAACGCAGCTCGGCCTTCGGCCTCGCCCTCTGTTACTTACTTTCTCCGAGAAGGTTTATGGTCTTCTTGAACGCAGCTCGGTCTTCGGCCTCGCCCTCTGTTACTTACTTTTCGGAAAGGTTATCCTTTTCCTGAACGTAGCTCGGCCTTCGGCCTCGCCCATAGTGAACATGCTTTAACAATTAAAATTAATTACACTAAATGAAAATAATTAAACTTTGGTTATATTTTACTGCAAAATATTAATATCTATCTAATATCACCGAACGATTGTGTTGGCTACTGACATTAAATTATTCGTCACACACACATCACATGCTTGCTAGTGCTACGCACTGGCTTTTGTAAGGATACTTACAACCGCCATCCCTTGTAGGAAAACGAGACTATTTTCCCGAGAGAAAATTATTTCGTTAATTTTCATATTTTCCAGCACCAACCAGCTACACAAGGCAATAACTCGTTTACGCCACTACACTACAGAGGGCGCTGTAAAGAAAATTGTATCGTTTGCTGAAAAGTCAATCAATAGACTTGCCGCTAGATGGCAGTGTGTTCGCACGTGAAGTTTCAAGAGAACGAGCGACAGCCGACAGGCGAACAGCGAAGCAATTTTCGGAGCGGTTGTGTTGCTGGTCACCTACAATAGATGGCGCTCTGTAAATAATATGGGTTTGCAGACATTCGCCAAATTTGATATTCGTCAAATCGGTAATTAATATCAAGGAGGATTTAATTAGGGATTTTTGTAATTATTTAAGTAATTAATTTGTATTTAGTAAACATTGTAATTTTTTTTATGTATTTCAACATGGGTGGCTGTGCCGAGGGACGAAGTTTGAAGACACCCAGGTTTGAAGGATTTGCGAAACACACTAACAATATTTCACATAAGAGGTTTCAAGCGAAATGTGGATCTTGTTGATATTGTAAAATTACCTAATAGACTAATTTCACGGAAGTATTCAAGACGAATCCCATGAAGTATGTGATGTAGTCATCAATGAATAAATTGTTAGCCTCTGTAGCTCAGTGGTGCGGCCGGTCGACTGTCGGCACTGTCGGTCGTGTTCATAAGCACACCTGGGCGCAGTCAGTACTTTGGGTGACCGCTCGACCGTTGGAGGCTGACCGCTGACCCTGGTTCGGATTACACGTAAAACTGTAGGTAGATCCCTTCCCTTTTTACCTTACTAGGTGGTCGAAATGGCTATGAAATTAGTTCGTGTTTTTGTCCAGTTTAGTGTAGCCGGCACGACCGAAGGGAAGCACTGACATGGATTGCCATAGTTCACCAAGGCGTTATGGGCTGACAACACGGATTTTGTAGGTGATGCAGCCAACCGGGTCAGTTTTCATAAAAAAAAAAAATTTTAAATGAAAAAATTAATAAATAATAATAATAAAAAAAGACAAAAGTATAATTTACCCGATAGTGAGGTGGCTTCCAGGCATCTTTTGAATGTCCTTAGTGACGAACGTAGTGAAAGAACTTCCTTTAAAATACTTTTCTGTTTCGTTAAACCTACAACTCCGTCTTATTTTTTTTCCCTCCCAGCCCAATTCTCACTAAAACACAAGATAAACAGCCGGGCCGACCGCAAGGCTCCCTAGGGAAGCGGCTAAGCCTTCTAAATGCCTCCTTCGGCACTGCAGTGGCTCTGGACAGCGGCAATGCGGAGGGGGTCGGCCGCGATGCGTCTTGGACTCGAATTGAGCGTTGAAAGTAATGAGACAATTAGTCCTTCTTTAATATGTCTTGTGGAAAAGATATGTATTATCTGTGTTAAAACTAATATAAATTACTAGTTGTGCCTGCGGCTCCGCCCGCTCTCATATTTGACTTCTCTGCTAACCTCACAATCAATTTAACGTGATGACAAGTAGCTTCTAATTGATGGGAAGAACTATGCTATCCGTAGAAGCAAACTGTATCAAAATCGGTTCAGTGGTTCTCGAGTTATAAGCGGACAGACAGACAGACAGAAAGCAGACATTGGATTTTATTAAAGGTAAGGAAGGAATTTTGTTTTTCATTAATTGGGGCAAATTCCACAAGTTTTGGAGGGACTTATTTCGCCAGCATTCTAACGCGCCTTGCCACGCTTTAGCTGGCTTATAATATTATTATTATTTCATATCTTTATTTACACATTTTTTTATTTTATTTTTTTTATTGTTAGCTCGACATATTATGGCGCCGAGGCGCCTCACATGAGGTGTCTAACGGCGCCCATGGACATTCGGTCGTATGCGGGGGTAGCGAATGCCATGCCGCCCTGACAGGTGCCCATTCACGCCCCTCTTGAAGGACCCGACACTGTACTTTGGGAAAAATATATGAGCAGGGAGAGCGTTCCAGAGTTTACCGGTTTTACACATACTTTGAATGCATAAGAATTAATAAATTTAAACCAAAATGGAGTTTCCACCTCCGGGGCGGCGGCGGTGGGGCAAACCCAGGCTGCCGATGGTCGGGCCCCAGGGAGAGAAACCTCCGGAAGATGCGAGCAGTGTAGAGCAGGGGCTACTTTCTGGATTTTGGCACAACCACTCAGCGAGAGCATCTCAAGGTGATCGTCGAGGCTCTTCACTATCAGCCCATGCGCCGATACGACTATGGGCACAACGATCGACGAGTCGACGGGCTACAATTTGGTAACATCGTGCTGCAGATCAAGATACTTAAAAATCTTCTCTGCTTCCTTACAGACGAGGTTACGATCGTGCGGCACGGCGATATCGACGAGCGTTGCGCGTCTTGCCTCCCGGTCCACTATCACAATATCAGGTTTATTCGTCTATTTCATGTTCTTTATTTCACATTTTTATACATTTATATTAATTTTACATACATTATAAATATAAAAAGTAATAAAAATACACAAAATTAATACAAACAAATAAAAACGGTAATACCGCCGGCGGCGGGAGGCAAGCCTCCAAGCACGCCGGCGGGTGCAGGCCGTGGCTACGGAGCTCTCCGAGACGACGCGAGGCAAGCTACGAGCGATAGGTGGTGGTACTAGACACGTAGGCCACCACCACCCCCATCTCGGAGGGCTCCGTATCCGCCGGACTGCACGGCGACGCCGTCGCGTAGCTCTTTTAAACGTCTTCATCTTCGCGCGCGCGTCGCCTCATCGGTGCACTGCACCACCGGTAGCGGGGGCACTAGACGGGACGCGAGGTCCCGATGACCCCAAGCTGACCGATGGTGGACGCCGCCCTCGCCGTAGTTCTTGTGGCTCGGCCGTTCTTGTGGCTCGGCCGTTCGTCTATTTATTATTAGGAATTTTATGGTAGGTAGGTAGGTAGAGTAGACTAAGTGCACATTGAAAAAGCTTCTCGTCAGTTCTTCTTCGCTGTGATAATCGGACTGGCGGAATGTTCAAATTAAAATATGACAAATCTGAACGCAGTGCCAATAGAGGCTAAATAAACAATAATGAACAATCCAAAGGGAAAGTCTCCGCCATAGCACCTTCTTGGAGTTGATATTGGCTGGTCGGAGCATGCGCTCTGACCTCTCTGACTCAGCATTCAGGATTGCAAAAAAAAAAAATATTATTATTCTCAACCGTAGACAAAGTAAAGATGTTTTCTCCTACAAATAAATGTTTCAATCCTTTTTATAGAAAGAAATTTCTCCCGAGCAGACCGAAAGTTTAAAACTCTATCTCCTTTAGAAGGAAGATACAGCGAAAGAAAAATGTCATCGAAAAGAATTAAATATGTGTATAGATTGACGCCGGCCGAGATACCGAGCCTTAATCGGAAGATTCCGATACCTATAAGCCTCGAAGGTTGTCTAATCGAGATTTAGAGGGCGGCCAACGTGATACCCATGATATTTAGAATAGAATAGAATAGAAACTCTTTATTGCACATAATGAAAAGAAGAGCAGTACAAGACTAGAAACAAGAAATACAGGAGTGCGCAAAGGCGGACTTATCACTGCAAGTGATTTCTTCCAATCAACCTTTCGGTGATGGTGAATAAAATACAGAGGAAGGGCAAGAGCAAGAGAAAGGGAGGAAGAATACTTGTTTTATTTTTATGAATATACCTACATGTAGGTAATTATTACAATACATAAAATACAAACAGCATAAACATACATACAATTTATAGAACATAGATACAACATACAAATAATACATATCTATACTAATCTAATCTATGATATTTCTAATAATTAAATTTTTCAATGCTTCGGCCTCAGTGGCTATTTTCGCAGCTAAAAAATGTAAATATAAAAATACATTAAAAAGATAGTCCTCAAAATTGGCTTCATCATCACCATGCCGTGTCAGGCCACTGCTGGACATAGGCCTCTCCTAAGGCACGCCACCACACGCGATCTTCCGCTCTTCTCATTCATCCACCACCGGCTACTTATGTTTTTTAGTTCGTCTGTCCACCTAGCGGGGTGGGGCGTCCCACGCTACATATGCTCCATTTGGGCTTCCATCTATCCTATACGCGGACTATCGAGACGAATATAACTGGTTATTCTTCACATTTTAGGCATTTTCAATACATTTCATTGGCACCACTAAATTTTATATGGCAAGGAGATTATAGTAGGTAGGTCGAAAACTTCATGAGTAAAAAAAAATTCCTTTCCAAACCTACCTCCATATCATATTTCATTTGCAATTGTTCTTCCTGACTTCCAACAACCAACCGGTGACAAAAAGAAAGTTCATCATCGTTATCGGAGCAAGAACATTAAAAGGACATTCCATTCAAGAAAGGGTCGACCCTGGATAACACCGAAAACCGTAAGCAGGAAATACCGACGGAATCGCGCCCATGGAACTAAGGTCAAAATCCTACAGTCCACTTTCAGCTTTCCATATCACCAATAACAAAGCCATCATGTGTAGAAATCGAATCGTAAACCTCGTCAAATTGAGAGGCGAAGCTTCGCCGTAGTCGGTTAAAAATAGTACTACTTTACCGAAATCAATTACACGAAACCGAATTCGGACAAGAACACGGTTTACAGGCTGACTACACCGGTGTAGTAGGTAGTGTAACCAAGATGTCAAGTATTACAAAGTAATGTATTGTTGTATGTATATTACAAAGTATACGACCGAGTGTCAATGGGCGTCGTTACATACGAGTACCTCATGGGTGGCTCGGCGACACCTGTCGCGCTTTCTATAAAAAAATGAAGAGAAAATATCGAAATCAATATTAATAGATATAATACTTATAACTCTTGAAAGTCAGTCAACCGTACATACATACATACATATCACACACGCTGAATCCCGACAATCGGGGTAAGCAGAGTAATCGGTGTTGTGCTGCAAGAACTCTGGTAAATTACAGCAGGTAATTAAATTCAGTCAACCGTGTTTTCGATATATCATACGAACGGCACAGAGGGATACCCCTAGGGGATCACATAGTTTGGGTTTTATCCCGGCATCCCGCAGGACCTTAAAAGGATGCTCGAGACCTTCCAGAGGTTCTGGTAATCCGGATTCGTGTTGTCACATTGCTGCCTTTTTACGGTGGCAAGAATAGAAGCCTATTTTGGTTATTTTAAAATACACGAGAAATCTGTGTGCATGGGAAATGTACCTATGCATTTTATGAGGACATTGTTTGTTACTTGGTACTAAAAGTGTTATTTTTTTTTAGGGTTCCGTATCTGGTACGGGACCCTATTACTAAGCCTACACCGTCTGTCTGTCTGTCTGTCTGTCCGTCCGTCCGTCCGTCCGTCCGTCCGTCCGTCTGTCTGTCCGTCCGTCCGAGGGCTGTATCTCTTGAACCGTAATAGGTAGCCAGTTGAAAATTTCACAGAATATGTGTTATTATGGCCGATATAACAACAAATAATAAAAATAAGAAAAAGTAAAAAAATCACGGGGTTCTCATAGAACAAACCAAAAAGTGTATGCGCGCGCGCCATCTACCGAATAGATTATGAAGCATTTTAACTAATCATGTCATTTAACTATTATCAAGCATTTCATGCATGTGAGTGGCGCTAGCCATGACATGGCGATACGGAACCCTCGGTGCGCGAGTTCGACTCGCACTTGGCCGGTTTTTTTTCATTTTGGTGCGGAACCATAAAATAATAACACATTTTTGTCGGAAATGTTCCTACCTGGTATCACAAATTAGGAAAATATCTACTTTTTTTCTTTTTTTTGTTGTTTATGAAAACTGACACGGTTGGCTACATCACCTACAAAATTCGTGATGTCAGCCGATAACACCGGGTGAACTAGGTGCCATGTCAGTGCATCCCTTCATTTAATATCGGCTACACTGAACTGAACGGAAAACACGAACTAGTAAAGCAGTATAAAAAAAAATTTTCTATGACAAGGGTCCTTTTTGCGCCGTACTTGTCTCAATAACTAACAATATCATTATGACTTTCGCTATACTTTTTCTGTAATTTTGACTAGTCTAGTTACATGCTTAGTTTCTTTCAGGATTTTAGGCTCGGCACTTTCGGAGTTGAGGACTATGTCCCCTACATAGGGTTTTTGCATATTTTTATAAAATTACCTAAAATAAGACATATTTTTAAGAAGTCAATTTTTTTTTTACTTTTTACCAAAAACCACCCGACGTAACGTGTCTATAATTCAATAATGTTGCACTATCCCGTTATTTGCTACCCTCCCCCTTCTAGTGATTTTTCCTTTCAATTTATTCCCCCTCACTCACGCCCCAACGTTCCAATAGCTTGCACTAACCCACCCTTAAATAATAATAATATTTGTCCATCAATTTTGTGGAGAAAATAATATGTTCGTATAAATAACTTTGGCACCCCAACCAAAATACCCATACTTATAGGTTGGTACCATTAGTATATTCGGAGTGAAATAATATTAGGCTGGGGGGTCGCCATAGAAACTGCGTCCTTTCTTAAAATACATTTATTTTTATAATATCGTATATTTTAATAAAAATACATCTATGTATTTATTACAGTTGTGTGTGCGTATAAAAACATTAATATAACGTAACGTATAAGGTGTTTCTACACTAACTGCAAATATTTTGGGATGAACGTCATATCCATCATAACAAAACACGTTAAGAAAAAATTAGTATTAGTTTTCGAAACCCCGTACGCTAACGGAGAGTCGATGACCTAAATTATCAGCAATATATCGTAGATACCTAATGGCACGTTTTCATTATTAGAACATAAACATATTTTTTTAAAATTTCTCGAAAAATTGTGCTAAAAATAGATTTTTTTAGGTAAGTAACGTGTTTATTACGACGGGTATGTGTCCCTCTAAAAATATTTCCGGCTAGTATGGAAACACCTTCAATAGATAGAAAATACTTCAATGCTCTAAAACGCATTTTACAAAAACGAGCACAATTTAAAATTTTACGTGAATTGCCGAAATGTTTCAGTCAACCTTTGGATGTTTGAGTCGAATAAAGTTAAATATAAGATAGGTAGTACCAAAAGATGTGTAAATTGAGAATAACAAATATAGTGAACAGGAATACTTATTAATAATGTATGTGTTCTAGGAACATTTGAAAACGGCCCCTTTATTATTAATTCTTTACTTATTAGTATTAATTTTTTATATTTTATGAAAATAAATGCTTTCATGTATGTATATGCAGATATTTAATAATACCTTTTAAAAATTAATAATAATGAACTTGGAATAAATATATATATAAGGTCTTTCAAAATTAGTTCAGAGTACGCTAAAGGTATCATATATCTGTATCACATAGGGAGTAAAACCTATATAAAATTTTTTGGACCTTGGGCTTTTTTTATGTAAAATATTTTTATGTATTTAAATAAAAAAATAGGTGGTTGATTTTTATAGCCTAATCGATTCAGTTTCATAACAGTAACAAAAAAGTCTTCATCACCATTATGCTCTAACACGTGTAAGTTGGTAAAAAAAATTAAATTCTTTCTATTCCATACTAATAAAACTAAAATTGTGATTTTTCACAATTTCTAAAAGAAAGAGATCTATATATTGGAAGACTTTTTTGTTTCTGGCATGAAACTGAAACGATTACTAAAAATTTTTTTTACATTTTACATTAAACAAAATTTTTTTTGTAAAAAATAAATTCTTTGTTCTTCGAAAGTGATCTATTTCCGATACAGAACCCCCCCTTAGCGTACTCTGAACTCATTTTGAAAGACCTTTTATATTTATTTTATTTATTTGCGCGTCTATTTTATCTTACAAAAATATTCACTTACGGTGATTATGCGTGGATTTTCAAATAAAAGAAAACAACAATTAGTTAATGTTGGCCGCTAGTAGTTCTGGAAATAGTTAGGTGGGTAATAAATAAAGATTGTGTTGGTATTTTTTTCATTAGTATGATAGAAGTCGACTTCCCCACACAAATAAATTATGTCCCCCACCTTGTGTGCTCAGTGTATGCGCTACAGAACCAAGTGAGAATACTGACAAATAGGTATGATTCATTATTTTTATTTTTATACGTTAATACTAAGCATCTACTTGTAGATAATATTGTTTAGATAGCAAAGCCGAAAATGAAGAGAAAAATAAATACGCTGGCGGCTCAAGCCGGAGTTCCAGGTTCGAATCCTGGTCGGGACGTAATTTTTTTTTCTTCATTTTCGGCTTTCTATTTATCTTTTTTTTTGTGTAATCCGGTATGGGTGGCTGAGTCGAAGGGGCCAAAGCGCATGCTCCGATCAGCCAATATCACCTCGAGAAGGTAGGTGCCATACCGGAGACTTCCCTGCATTGCTGACTTTACTGGACTAGAGGAGAACACAACCGAGGCCGATATGCGGCCATCTCACATCCAGTACGGTGGTACCAACCCAGTCGGCTACAGTTTGTACCTACCTGTTTAAGAAACACTTAAAATCTACCCTTGCAAAGAAAGCCTACTACACTGTAAAGGAGGCCTTAGCTGATAAATTCATATCTTGAGGTTCTGACTGCATAATTAGTTAATACTTGACTAGGTACCATTTGTACCTCAATAATTTATATTAACCCATATTGACAACTTGATACTTCAAGTATGATAATATTTTATTATATATAAACATAAATATATACCTACATATATATTTATATTTTTTGTTTTTGACAATTGTATTTTTTACAAGCAATATTAACTCTTGACTAGGTACCATTAGTACCTCAACTTTATTGACCCATTGACAACTTGATACTTCAAGTATCTTAAATATTCATATATTTTTATTTTTTATTTTTGACAATACAATTATACTACATTGTAGTTTAATACACTAACATAATTATGTTGATACAAATTACGTATCAAAGTTTGACAAAGGCTCTTTACACCTGATTCACTTAATAATAAGTCTTTGTAGTCAGAACTCTCAGCAAAATTGTTAATCTTGCTCTCAAGCTGTGTTTTAGATGGACTATGGGCGGTGTTATTATGTGGCTAGTCACTAAATACTTGTAAAAATATGTTAAAAAAAAAATACCCTGCGAAGTTTCTTGTCGGTTCTTCTTCGTGGGTGTAATCGAACCGGATAGAACAAATTGTGACAAGTTCGAGCGCAGTATAACTGCCATAAGAATGATCAATAAACAATACAATACAATACAATACCACCTAGTAAGGGACAAGGGAAGGGACCTACAGTTTTGCACCGGTTCCGAACGGTGAAGCAGCACGTAAATTTTTTTGTCAGAAAATACTCATTGTTACACGCCGACCGGATTCGAACCGCGGACCTCTCGCATGAGAAGCCGATGCCCAAACCACTCGGCCACTCGCCGCCAATATAATGAAATATAAAAGCAAGTACATGCTTAGCGCTGCAGCGTGCTAACATATAAAAATATCACGAATTTGTTTGCTTTTTTTTTATCCTTTTTGGATAGTTTCTGCATGAAACATAAATAAGTCTTGGACAGCGTGCAATGATTCACTGCATACCATGGCGTTTCCTTTTAAAAGTAAATTTTCGTGTTCGCAGTGACTTTCCCCATTTGTCCGATGTTTGACTTGCACCCCAGTGTTCGAGAGGAGAAAGCACCTTTAGGGCGAATATAGCACGGAGTTATTGTTATTCTCTGTTGTTGCTGAAAGCTGTTTTCTGTCAGCCTCGCTAGCTCGGTGGTACGTTTGTTTATAAAAGTTAAGCACACCCGGGCGCGATCGATGCCTATCTCCTTTGACTTATCATCCATATCAATCAATACTAATAATAAATCTGTAAGGGATGGTCATGGAGTTAGTTACTTTGTTTTATGAGATACTGCGTTTGTATATGTATTATAATAAAACTAAATTGACGATTTTTATAAATATTTTTCTGTAAGTATGTATGTATGTATGTTCTTCCATAACTCTTAAACCGATGATCCAAATTCGATGAAACCATCGATGTACTAAACAAGCACATTTTACCTTAAGGGACACAGGATAGGCTAAATAAAATCAGTTCCGGTTACGCTAAGATGTGGCTCTCATACAAACCGAATTGTTCCGCGCGCCGAAATAAAGGTACGGTAGTGGGCTTACTCACTGTAAAAGCTATACGACGTCAATACTAACTCAATAATGTCCTCACTAAAAGTGCTAGTCAAAAATAATGCTTATAAAATTATTCATTGAAACTAATAACAAATTAATAACTTATTTACTATATCACACACGCTGAATTCCTACAATCGGGGTAAGCAGAGTAATCGGTGTTGTGCTGCAAGAACTCTGGTAAATTACAGCACAACACTGACCACCACGTTTCGCAAATAATTCGAACAAGATTCAATCGATCAAGCAGCAAGTAAGGCATGAAGGCACCTGCGGTGGGAGTGCCGTGCCAAGGTGAGAGGTGGCGACCTAGTCGCCCTTTAGCACGGCATATTGTCCTTATCCCTTAGTCTCCTTTTACGACATGCATGGGGAGAGATGCAGTGGGGCTATTCTTTTAAAGTACCGACCCCACATGGTCATTCAGTCAGTCAGCGTGTAAGCGTCCACTGCTGGACATACGCCTCTCCAAGTTTCCTCCAGTCCTCCCGGCCTTTAGCGGTACGGAACCACTGCTTTCCGCCGACGTACTTGATGTCGTCGTCCCACCTGGCGGGTGGTCTTCCCACACTCCGTTTTCCTGTCCACGGCCGCCAGTGTAATTTAATTGCCCCACACGGTAATTAAACATAATCGAAATATATAACAATCCTGACAATGAAGTAAGCCATAATTAATTTCCAAATTGTTTTTTAGTCTTTTTAGGGGTTTTTACTATTGTTTGACCACCGCTTTAGTGAGGACATTTAATTAAGTTCGTAAACTTTGTCACACACAACTAACGTCAACATGGAGGTGTTGTTCCCTCTTAATATTTTTCGACATCCCGAAAAATACGTCCCGGCCAGGATTCGAGCCAGCGCGTTAACAATTCCGCCATCAGGCCGACGGCGGAATTCTCTCTAAATTTTCGAACCGTTGCTTCCATACTTAAAAAAAAAGTATATACATATTAAACGAGGAGAATGTGCGCATTTTAATCACGATAGCTATTAGAACGAAAACCAGGAAACGATAAATTAATTGAAACGGACTTTCCGATTAGGAAATTTGTGAAAATAAATGTCTCCAAACAAAATACACGGCAAAGCAGAATGAACACACAAATTATATAAAATTAGAATTTACCCATACTTTTCCAGTTTATTCAAGCAATTGAACGCGATTATGAAGCGCGGAAACTCAAAAGGGAATCCATTGCTTCATTGCTTCCGAACGGTCCAGCTGCTCTATTCAGTTTCTCAGAAGACTCAGTCAGTCAGTCAGGCCCGGACTTCACGCATCCGTTTCTCCCCGGAGTTGACTAAAATAGGCCACACCCACCGGTGCGAGCGACAGAGTGAGAAACGGATGCATGAAGTTCTCACTCTGTGTGGCCCATTTTAGTCAACTCCGGGGAGAAACGAATGCATGAAGTCCGGGCTTCAGTCAGCGTGTACGCATCCACTGCTGGGCATACCAGCAGTCTTTGTCAGCCACGGTAGCTGAGTGGTGCGGTCAATTTACTTGAATGGGTGACCGCTCGACCGTTGTAGGCTGACCGTGGTTCGGATTCCACGTAAAACTGTAGGTCCCTTCCCTTACTAGGTGATAAGGTTTATCCCGCCCGGGTTTGTACCACCGCACGGAATGAAACGTCGGTCAAAACGGCTATGTAAATAGTTCGTGTTTTCCACCCAGTTCAGTGTAGCCGACATGAAATGAAGAGAAGCACTGACATGGCACCTAGTTCACCCGGTGCTATGGGCTGACATCACGGATATTGTATGTGATGTAGCCAACCGTGTCAGTTTCAATTTAAAAAAAAAGTAAAAACATTTGGAATAAAACATTTCATACCGTATTAAACATATAACGTATACGAATACTTGTGTAAGCGCAACAAGCGGAAAACTGAATAAATATAACTAGTAGAAGCTGTGCTACTAGTCTTAAGAAACAGAAATATTTAGACTTGTAGAAGCTGTGCTAGTAGACTTACTTATGAAACAAAAATATTTAGACTAGTAGAAGCTGTGCTAGTAGACTTACATAAGAAACATAAATATTTAGACTGGTAGAAGCTCTGCTAGTAGATTTAAGAAACAGAAATATTTAGACTAGTAGAAGCTGTGCTAGTAGACTTAAGAAAGAGAATTCCGCAGAAGTTAAGGTAAACAGATTTCCCTGAGCGAAATATAATTAGAGCCGGCTGCGCCCCCTGACGGGACCAAATTAAAGCATCGTCAATAAGACTCGTATGCTGAGATTTTCGTTATTGAGAGATTTCCTGCGGAAGTTGACTCAAATTGAGATCGAGCACTCGAATCCTTGGATGGAGAATTGAAAGGTATGAGTAACGGTCGAATGAGTTTCACGTTGGATGCGGTATTGATTTTATATTCATTTATGTAATGTACCGTGTTCTGTCGGTACTTAAAAAGAATAGCCCCACTGCATCTCTCCCTATGTATGTCGTAAAAGGCGACTAAGAGATAAGGACAAGATGCCGTGTTAATTGGCGGCAGGCTCACCACCTCTCACCTTGGCACGGTAATTCCACCGTGCTTTACTTGCTGCTTGATCGATTGAATCTTGTTCGAATACTTTGCGAAACGTGGTGGTCGGTGTTGTGCCGTAATTTACCAGAGTTCTTGCAGCACAACACCGATTACTCGGCTTACCCCGATTGTCGGGATTCAGCGTGTGTGATATGTATATGTATGTATGTATTATGTAATGTTTTTTGGAAGGAAAATGTGTTAAATCGTGTCCGAATACTTTGCTAAACGTGGCGGTCGGTGTTGTACTGTAATTCACCAGAGTCCTTGCAGCACAACACCGATCGACCGTTGGAGGCTGGCCGTGGTTCGGTTTCCACGTGAAACTGTAGCTCCCTCACCTTATTACCTTACTAGGTGGTAGGGTTTATCCCGCCCGGGTTGATACCACCGCACTGAATGAAACGTCGGTCGAAACGGCTATGTAAATAGTTTGTGTTTTCCGTCCCACTGAACTGGAGACATGAAATGAAGAGAAGCACTGGCATGACACCTAATTCACCAAGGTGTTACGGGCTGACATCACGGATGGAGTACCTATGTTATTTGGTGATTAGTTTTCATAAAAAAATCAGTCAGTTTCCATAAAAAAAAAAACAAGCAAACAAAAGAAACCGTGGTTTCTCCAAATCGTTACTACTTAATGTCGCACAGCTAGGGTGTGAAATTTTCATGGACGAAATATACTGGACCGATCATACATAGGCGAGCGGGAGTAACCCTTCCCTTAGGTAGGTCCCTTCCCTTTTTACCTTACTAGGTGGTAGGGTTTATCCCGGCCGGATTGGTACCACCGCACTGAACGAAACGTCGGTCGAAACGGCTATGTAAATAGTTCGTGTTTTCCGTCCAGTTTAGTGTAGCCGACATGAAATGAAGGGAAATGAAGTTCACCCTGTGTTATGGGCTGACATCACGGATGTTGTAGGTGATGTAGCCAATCGTGTCAGGTTCCATAAAAAAAAAAAAAAAAAAAACCACGCACGGGCGTCAGGCTCACTTACTGCCTGAACTGCATCTCGCTCACTCACGAAGGCACTCGATCGCCTTATCTCTTTCTCCTCTTTAAGTGTGTGTAGGTGAATTCGTAGACGAGGAAAGAAATACTGTGTGACTGCGTGATTGACAGAGATGGATAAACATCGCATACGCAACGTCCCCGCTCCCTCGCCGTCTTCTTACCCCTTTCGCGGCGACCCCGGTTCGCTTTGTTGACGACGTTAATGATAAGTCCAGTATATTTCGTCCATGGAAATTTTAGACCGGCGCGGCGGGTGTGTTCCTCGTCACCAAGTATATTGGTAGAACTATGGGACATTCGTCCAAACCAACCAAATGAGCCCAAACTCGAGGGGGTTACTAGTCACGGTTGAAGAGTTCCACTGTACACCTCCTGACTCCATCATCAGACTCTCGTCACCAAGTGTATTGGTAGAAGTATGGGACACTCGTCCAAACCAACCAAATGAGCCCAAACTCGAGGGGGTTACTAGTAACGGTTGAAGAGTTCCACTGTACACCTCCTGACTCCATCATCAGACCCTCGTTACCAAGTTGAAATTATCATAATATTGTATTGTCACGAGAACTCAATGTGTGTGCAAAGTTTCATAAAAATCGGTTCAGTAGAAGTAGTTGAAAAAGTTGTCGCAAGATTTGAAACAAAGATAATAACAAACAAACAAACAAATATACGGAGTCAAGCTAAATAAAACCGTTTAATAAAAAAGAGCCTTCTAGCTTAAACTTGAGCTGAATATAGCATGTACTGCGACCTACAAAATAATATATCGTTCGCCACAGTTTTGGCCATTGCTCGCCCAGTTTCGGTCACATCGATCTTTATACATCCAGCCAAACTAATAAAGTGCTAAGTTGGCCCCAGTTCAAGGTCGGGATTAAACCTTAAGACCCCCGGGACTAGCCGCTGGCCTCGGGGATGAAAATGTTTTGGGGTTCGGGGACTTAAGTAGGAAACTCGCTGCGTTGATTATTACCTGCGACAGAGTAAGTTATTGGTAGGTTTGTGGTGGAAAAAGTGGTTGGTATATTATTACCTGCGACAGAGTAAGTTATATGTGGATTTGTGGTGAGAAGAGTGGTTGGTATATTATTACCTGCGACAGAGTAAGTTGTTGGTTCGTTTGTGATGGGAATAGTGGTTGATATATTATTAACTGCGACAGAGTAAGTTATTAGTAGGTTTGTGGTGGGAAAAGTAGTTGGTATGTACATTATTACCTGCGACAGAGTAAGTTATTAGTAGGTTTGTGGTGGGAAAAGTGGTGCGTATATTATTACCTGCGACAGAGTAAGTTGTATGTAGATTTGTGTTGAGAAGAGTGGTTGGTATTATTATTACTTGCGACAGAGTAAGTTATTGGTAGGTTTGTGGTGGGAATAATGGTTGGTATATTATTACCTGCGACAGAGTAAGTCGTTGGTAGTTTTGTGGTACAAAAAGTGGTTGGCATGTATATTATTTATTACCTGCGACAGAGTAAGTTATTAGTAGGTTTGTGGTGGAAAAATTGTTTTGTATATTATTACCTGCGACAGAGTAAGTTTTGCTAAAACGATCGAAATTCTTAGAAACACAACGAAACAAAACCGATACCATAGGTTATGTTTTCTTGACCGCCAGCATCTTCATTTTTACTACTACTTTTTGTCGATTTTGACCATTTGCATAATATTTATAACAATCGAAGAAATTAGCAGAGGTAGAGAGATTTGAGTTTATTTTTAAAAGATTCAAGCATTGGCACGCTCTACCTTTTTTTTATATGTAATCCGGTATGGGTAGCTGAGTTGGAGGGGATAAAGCGCATGCTCCGACCAGCCAATATCACCTCCGAGAAGGTAGGTGCCATACCGGAGACTTCCCTGGATTGCTGGCTATACTGGACTAGAGGAGAACACAAACGAGGCTGCTATGCGGCCGTCTTACATCCAGTACGGTGGTACCAACCCAGTCGGCTACAATTTGAGCCTACCACCTAGTAAGGGGCAAGGGAAGGGAACTACAGTTTTACACCGGTTCCGAACGGTGAAGCAGCAGGTGTGGGCATGCCGGTAAATTTTTTCGTCAGAAAAAACTCATTGGTACACGCCGACGGGATTCGAACCGCGGACCTCTCGCATGAGGAGCCGATGCCCAAACCACTCGGCCACCCGTTACTAACGCTTGTCCTTTTACTTTGGTGTATTCGACGTATTTCGACGGTTTGCCATCTTTAGGCATAACCCATCTACTTTTAAAGCCGGCAGCAGTAACTTGAGTAACGTAAGTGGTTGTAGTAGCACTCTACCTCCCCGAGGCTTGCCGCTAGGGGTGCCACTGAAGGGGCGCTGTCGGTGCCTCTCGGCGCCCCTGCAGTTTAGTTTAGCGGCAGCGGCGGCCGGGAACGAAATTGGTTCTGCGCTGCCGTGACTCGAATCGCATGTATCAATTTTCTTAATACATTTCCTTGGCGAGCTCGCCTCGCCTCAGCTTACACGATGGGAGGCCGCAGAATCCGCAGTTCGAAATCAGTAAAAATAGACTCGCCCTGGTGGATATATTTTTTTTTATGGAAACTGACACGGTTGGCTACATCACCTACAACATTCATGATGTAAGCCCATAACGCCGGGTGAACTTGGTGCCAAGTCAGTGCTTCCCTTCGGTCGTGCCGGCTTCACTGAACTGGACGGAAAACACAAACTATTTACATAGCCGTTTCGACCGATCTTTCATTCAGTGCGGTGGTACCAACCCGGGCAGGTTAAACCCTACCACCTAGTAATATAAGAAGGGAGTCATATCCCTTAGTCGCCTTTTACGACATACACGAGCAGAGATGCAGTGGGGTTATTCTTTTAAAGTACCGGCCCCACACGGTACATTTATAATTTTATCTAGATTTGAATTTTTATTACATTGCTCCAAAACATTTTACAAAACATTTTTAATAAAATAGGAAACAAAAATAAAACTAAATAGAATTTAATTAACCTAATGAAGAACTAAAACTAATTCAGTCTAAGGTGGATAGATGGAGGAAACAATAGGGAAAGGGGGGGGGGGGGTTCGCTAATGTAAGTAAAATATTTCATCCAATTCAGCCGACTCCAGTACCCAATACTCTGGAAGCATTACCGCTTTGACCCGCCAGCCCTGTCCGCTGAAAGAAGAGTTCGAAGAAGTGTTTGAGTTGTTGAATTTCTGTGTCAAATAAAAGGAAATCAAAATTTCAAGCCAAACATATCGCTATTCTCATGTGAACTATGCCGGCGCTGTATTTGACAGATAATAAGAACGATCGCAAGCAAAGCCTTTAAATGTTTTTGACGTGATGACGTCACGTCTGATAAATTGATGAACACCGGCTGCACACACGAAAAAGTGTCACGTTCCATCTGAACCTGTTGATGAACACCGGCTGCACACACGAAAAAGTGTCACGTTCCATCTGAACCTGTGTGTGCAAGCGAGAGCGCGTAACAAGCGATAGAGAGGCATATAAGGAGAGTAGGAAATGCAAAATATATTTGTCCGTCTTTTGCGAGCCTCGAACCCGCGGTCCCTGCCACCAATACTGTGTGACCGACCAGACGTCTTAAACCACCCGGCTAAATCGGTCGTGTACTAGTGAAGCGAATTCGGTCACCAGTAGGTGAGATTCGCCGTTAGGTAGGTGTTGCAACGTTGTAGTATGCGCTTTGATATGTAGATGGCGTACTAGTGAAGCGAATTCGGTCACCAGTCGGTGAGATTCGCAGTTAGGTAGGTGTTGCAACGTTGTAGTATGCGCTTTGATATGTAGATGGCGTAAATTAAAAGTTTATATTGATAATTAATCTTTATTTTCACATTATTATCATGTACTTAAATTAATTTTACATATTTTATATTCTACAAAAACTTATAAAAATACACAAAATTATATTGATAATTAATCTTTATTTTCACATTCTTATCATGTACTTAAATAAATTTTACATATTTAATATTCTACAAAAACTTATAAAAATACACAAAATTAATAAAAATCTAAATAAAAACGGTAAATATCCTCCCGCGGCGGGAGGCAGGCCTCCAAGCACGCCGGTGGGTGCAGGCCGTGGCTACGGAGCTCTCCGGGACGACGCGAGACAAGCTACGAGCGATAGGTGGTGGTACTAGACACGTAGGCCACCACCACCCCCATCCCGGAGAGCTCCGTATTCGTCGGACTGCGAGGCGACGTCACACAGCTCTTCTATCTTTGTTGGCCCTCGTGCGTGCGTCGCTGTTGCGCACGGCGCTGCACCGGTAGCGGAGGCTGCAAGCGCGACACAGGGCCGCGATAGCCCCAAGCTAACCGGTGGCGGCGGACTTCGTCCCGTCGTAGCTGGTATGGCGGGGCGTGTCCCTGGTTCTTCATCCTCAGCGGCAGACGCGGGCGATGGATCCGCGAACCGTGGTGGATTGGGTGCGCTGGTTGCGAAAGAAGCAGCAGGTCTTGTCACTGGATCCGGCCACACCGCGAGGAGGGCGAGACGTGTTGACTGGGACGCGCGACGTCACTTCTCCCTCCTCTGACACAGCGGGGTGGTGAGGCGCTGAGGCGGTGTCGCCGGTAATCCACTGCCGAGGCTGTCGGGTAACCGGTTTTATAAAATTTACATTTTTTTCAAATTTTCAGAAAAAAAAATTTACCCCCTTTCAGTCTGACAGCTTTTCTTCATAATATTATTAGTTTTTAAAGTACTCACATTTGCGATTTAAGAATTAAACTTCTAAGCACGATAAAGTATTATAAACTGAATTTGTATCTGACTTCGCACTTTATATACTTTATGACGTCATCACGTAAAACTATCGTCCGTAAACCGACTTTACAGACAACCAATTTTTTTTTTTAATAGTGAATATTGTATTATCAACGCGTTGATATTAAAATCAATTTAGCAATAGATATGTCAGCCTCAGTAGCTTAGTGGTGCGGTCGGGCGACTGTTGACCCTGAGCGCGGTCAGTACTCGGATGGGTGACCGCTCGACCGTTAGAGGCTGGATTCGTGGTTCGGATTCTACGAAGAACTGTAGGTCCCTTCCCTTCTTACTTTTACTAGATGATAAGGTTTATCCCGCCGGGTTTTTAACACCGCACTGAATGAGACGTCGTCGGTCGAAACAGTAGCCGACATGAAATGAAGGGAAGCACTGACACGGCACCTAGTTCACCCGGTGTTATGGGCTGACATCACGGATGTTGTAGGTGATGTAGCCAATCCTGTCAGTTTCCATAAAAAAATCAATAAAAAAAATGGACGAACAGACAGTCAGAAAGACGGCGTAGGATTAGTAATAGCCTTCCGTATGTGTACGAAAACCTAAAATTTATTTAAAATAAATCAAGTTATTTAAAATTCAATTAAAACTATTTTTTTCTCAATCACCAGCCGTTATATTTTAACATCCTTAGATTAATTAAATTGCATTCTCGACACTCGTCGTTTTAATGCGATATCGAAGTCCATTCTATTTTTTAATTCGTTCGAAATTTGAAAGCACGGAGAGGATTGGACGCCCAGTGCAGCCTTGTCGCGCATTGGTCTCGATTGACGTGTTTTCGTTCTGACTGACTGACTTAAAGTTTAGTGTGAGGGCTTATGTAGGTAAGGTATTGCCTTGGCTCGGAAAAATAGGATTTTCTGTAATACAGCGTGTCCAACTTAGAGGTATACAATGTTTTTCAAAAAAGTGGCAGATTCCATAGGGAGCGCTTTAAACTTGATCAACGTGTTTTATTTATTAAAAAGTTGTATGCAAACCAACCTTCTGTGGCGGGAACCCTGATAAGAATGTTTCCAGGTCTAGTTAGGTCATTGCACTGCCTAGACCTAAACAGCACTGTTGCCAAATCTCACTGTCCATCGAGTTTTTATTACAAATTTCAATTTTTGTGTGAAAAAAAAAATACGGAATTTCAATTTGAGTGATAAGAATTTTTTTCTTCTAATAATGAGTACTTTCTATTCCGGAAGTTTCTCAAGCCTATCTTGAAACAGCCTGTATATCTCAATGGATGGTGTAGATATATTGATAGATTTATAGATAGAAAATGCTTTATTGATCCAAGAAACGTTCAACAGTAGGTAATAAGTACTCGTATATTAGAAAAAGTACATGGGCGTCGTTAGACACCTTATGGGTGGCTCGGCGCCATATGTCGCGCTGTCAATAAAAAAAAAAAAAAAAAACTCGTAAGGTGCAAAGGCGGACTTATCCCTTACAAATATGTCTTATAGTCATCCTTTTGTATGTATGTATATATTCTTTATTGAACACCAATTTATCAAAATTAGGTACAACAGGCGAGCTTAATGCCGCGAGGCATTCTATTCTAACTAACCTTTGGGATGTGGGAGAAGTACATGCAGGCGAACAAGAATAGTTCGTGGCAATGTGTTAGATTAAAGAAATATGTATGATAAACTACGTACGAATACTACATAGATACTTTAATAAGCATATATATGTATATAATAAACTTACATATTATATGTACATTAATCGGTACGTGTACATGTACCATGTGTGTAAATAATAACATATGCGATGTATGACCATAACAGCTTTATTCTTTCAAATCGTGTCTCTGAAGTCTTTCCCATCGCCCTAAATCCTAAATACACACGTTTACACACACAAACAATCGGATTCGTATATCAAAATACAGGATGCATGTGTTGTTTGCCGCCGAAAACACGCACGCCTTCTCAAATGTTACTGTTTGCCGAAGAAATACGAAACCCTTTGTCTGAGCGATCCGCTTCGGGGCTTTTCTTACTGAAAACACACCAGTTGGATACACTCGAGGAATTCAAAAAGTATAGAACTGTCTTAGTACCTTGCGGGGTTCCACTGCGATTGTAGAGAGAAAACACTTGTCTATATTTCAATTTTGTTTGTGTATAGACAGCCAGCGCGGGTGTCTGCCCAATACATCAACGGAAGATCAGACACAGCCAATAACACCATTCCTCGCGAAACCACGCTCAGAGAGACGACATGCCGGCTACGAGGTGGACAAAAAGGTCGTCGTCTAATTTTATTGACACGACTTTTGAAGAGGTACGTCTTGAGATACATTAAAATTCAATGCTCTTGATTTTTCAGAAAATCGAATTTTAAAAAGCACGTTTTCTTCTTATTTAAACATTTATTTAACACCTTTGCAATATAGTAAAGCAGGTTTTAAAAAGTAAACTTTATTAGTTAAAGACCAATGCTCAGCATGTACACCCATTGTATCTCTCCTCGTGCATGTCGTAAAATGTGACTAAGGGATAGGGACAAGATGCCGTGCTAAAGGGCGACAGGATAGCCACCTCTCACCTTGGCGCGCTTCTTCCACCGAGTCGTGCAGCAGATGATGTGTCTTCGCGCCTCAATTGCTGCTTCATAGTTATCTTGTCCAAATACTATACGAAACATGGTGGTTGGTGTTGTGCTGCAATTGACCTGAGTTCTTCTAGCGCAACATCGAATACTCCGCTTACTCCCGATTGTTGTTTGACGCGATGCTAACCCATTCCGCCGTCCCCTTTCCACCACCGTACAACGTTCACTGGACAGGGATTGCATCCCTATACGCTGGACTTACCGCGGATGCGTTCCTACCAATCCTTTCTGCAGATTTTTCCTCCACAGAACCGGTAAACTCTGGACACATATTCCCCCCAAGTACAGTCTCGGGTCCTTCAAGAGAGGCGTGAATGGGCACCTGTCAGGCCGGTATGGCGTTCGCAGCCCCCGCACGCGACCGAATTTTCATGGGCGTCACTAGACACATTTACTATGTCGCGCTTACTATAAAAAAAGCAATACTTGGTGAAGGGCTATTCTATGCAATTATGTATAAGCAACAAGTAAGGCACGAAGAGGCTACTGGTGCAATGTCACCATTTCTCCAATCCAGGAAAGTCTTCGCTATGGCACCTACCTCCTCGGAAGTGATATTGGCTGTTCGGAGTATGTGCTTTGGCCCTTCCGACTCAGCCACGTATACCGGGTTAAATAATAAAAAAAAACTTCTAAGACGTGTGACACCAATTATATGTAATAATTTAGTACTGGCCATTATTTTTATTTTATTTTAAATTTTTTATGTAACGCGGTATGGTTGGCTGAGTCAGAGGAGCCAAATCACATGCTTCGACTAACCAATATCACCTCCGAAAAGGTTTACTACCCTACAACTACTACTATAATACAATAAAAACAATTTTACTTAATAAAATTTATTTATTTATTATTTATGTATATATGCATTTATGTGTGTGCATTTATGTATATAGCTAGCCTAAAACCGAAAATCTGCCCGTCAAATAAAAATAACGCCAAAGAAGAGACATTCTTTGTCAAAGGTGCACAGAACTTCGCACGGCCCACGAAATCGTAAAGAAGTGCCCAAATGAAAGTCACAACATGTCAATAAAATCATTGTCTCGGTAGGCCCAAATGGACGCAGCAGGTGGATCTTCGTGCCTTACTTGCTGCTTGATATTTACCTTGTCCGAATACTTTGCTAAACGTGATGGTCGGTGTTTATTAAATTTACAATAGTACTTGCAGCACAACACCTATTACTCTGCTCACCCCAATTGTCGGTATGCAGCGTGTGGTATGTATGTTTATTTGCAAATAAAAACTTTGAGTTTGAGTTTCAATTTAATCACACGACCTTTCCATTACCGGTACATCTTTCGTTAATCTCTGGCAGCGTTCACCCTTCAAAGGGTCTGCTAATGCCACCCTCCCTAGCCACAATGCAGTATTGAAGAAAACCTTTACATACAATGGCCCTAGGAAAATATCAATTCGATCGCTATAGCGTTTCACAATGGAAAGCCCCTGAGGTTTTAAGAGCGTTACGGAGGAGGCTGCATACAATTGATAGCGTTTGACATATTTTTAGGCTTCTGTAGTCAATTATAGTTTCGCCATGTCCGTCCGTCTGTCTGTCCGCGGCTTAGCCTGAGTAGTAGACCCTTAGTACTAAAAAGTAGTAAGTTGGTATATTAATAACGCCGACAAAGTGGTAACATAAAAATTTTGAAATATTTTTGAAGTGAAAACTTCTTTAGCGGCGCTTGGCACTTTTTTAGGTGAGTAAAAAATGTTAGACTCGCGACAGATCTCGAAAAGCGACAGATTTATTTTAACCACCCACATAGGTACACGTAGTAAAAACTGATTGGAGTAGGTAGGTGCGTGAGTCTGCGGATGGATGTGTGGTGAGTTGTACTCACTTGTTAAGAGGTACAATGTCGACTCCCACCTATAGTACAGCCAACAATGGCCAGTTTAGGTGGGAATGTTTATTATCTGCCTGACTAAAACAAATTACACCTATTATGTTACTGTTAAAAATAAGTGAAAATTAATTGTAAATAATTGTAATGTTTTAGAAAATTTATAATAAACTTTTACTTTACTTTACTTTACTTTATTATTTAAAATGCAACCTTAAGTCATTGCATTAAGGGTTAAGTTACGATGGCTCGGGATCAATTCTGTTCGTCTCTCAGTGACAGTAACGCCGAAAGCGAATCAAGGGAATCCGATATTCGTTTGGTCGTTTATGTGATTTCTTGGCTCAATGGTAAGGGTGTAGGATTTGTGTTTTTTGACCATGGGTTCGAATCCCTCAAAAAATATATTTTTTTTCTTTTGTTTTCTTTTTTAAGCAATGTTACGGTGTTCAATTTTTTTTAGGGTGTTTAGTTTTTTTTATAACCACCTAAGAAATATTTTCGGAAATACAAAAAGTTTTCACTTCTGCCGGCACGCCCAGAGTGCATCTGAGGCTTTTTTTTAGGATACCTCCCCTACACGTAAAGTGGGGATGAATTTTTTTTCACCTCTACCCCATCGTGTGGAAAGTCGCTGGATAGGTCTTTGGAAAATATTGCGGGTTTGTGAAAAGCATTTTTCGATTTAGGGATCCGTTTGCGAATTATTAAGCTTTTAAGTGCTCATTTTTGTTAGAGTCAAGCGTCCCCCCCCCCCCCCCCCCCCCTGCCAGCTAAACGGTTGTTATGAGATATGTGAAAAAATTCACAGCAGTAGTATATATATTATATATCGAAATTAAAAGGAAAACTATCACAGCTAAGTAGGCTGTACGTACAGGTTGACAAGTAATAGTCGACCAACTTATAAAATGTACGGACGACAGCCATCATTTCACCTTTGAAGAACTTTTTCAAATAAGCATTCATTTATTTCCTCTACAAAATTATACAAATAAATAATTTATTTTGATAGGGTTCCGCAACTACGAAACCCTACACTGCGCGTGGCCCGACACGCACTTGGCCGTTTTTTTTTTGTTGTTAATTGGAAGAAATAGTTTTGTCAAAGTGACGTAGGTTATAGACAGCCGGAAGTAGTTGTGAATTCACGATTTTATTAATACCTTGCTTAGAAAGGTAGTTAATTAAGATTTCTCGTAGTTATTTCAGATTGTAATTTCTTCCAGTCAACTTAGTACACAATATCACTTTAGCCTTGTTAGTGGATAATATGTTTCTTGGTTGTGTTTTCCTTCATCTGAGCGATACGCAGACTCCATATTGGGAATATTTTAGGCCAGTCTTACTATAATGTAATTGTAGATAACAAATAAATTTTAATAAGAAAGTATAAATTATTTTTGACGTGATGACGTCACGTCTTATAAATTGATGAACACCGGCTGCACACACGAAAAAGTGTCACGTTGCATCTGAACCTGTGTGTGCAAGCGAGACCGCGTAACAAGCGATATAGAGGCATATAAGGAGAGTAGGAAATACAAAATATATTTGTCCGTCTTTTGCGAGCCTCGAACCCGCGGTCCCTGCCACCAATATATTGTGACCGACCAAACGTCTTAAACCACCCGGCTAATCAGTCATGTACCAGTGAAGCGAAATTCGGTCACCAGTTGGTGAGATTCGCAGTTAGGTAGGTGTTGCAACGTTGTAGTATGCGCTTTGATATGTAGATGGCGTAAATTAAAAGTTTATATTGATAATTAATCTTTATTTTCACATTTTTGTCATGTACTTAAATTAAATTTACATATTTTATATTCTACAAAAACTTATAAAAATACACAAAATTATATTGATAATTAATCTTTATTTTCACATTTTTATCATGTACTTAAATTAATTTTACATATTTTATATTCTACAAAAACTTACAAAAATACACAAAATTAATAAAAATCAAAATAAAAACGGTAAATATCCGCCGGCGGCGGGAGGCAGGCCTCCAAGCACGCCGGTGGGTGCAGGCCGTGGCTACGGAACTCTCCGGGACGACGCAAGACAAGCTACGAGCGATAGGTGGTGGCACTAGACACGTAGGCCACCACCACCCCCATCCCGGAGAGCTCCGTATCCGTCGGACTGCGGGGCGACGTCACACAGCTCTTCTATCTTTGTTGGCCCTCTTGCGTGCGTCGCTGTTGCGCACGGCGCTGCACCGGTAGCGGAGGCTGCAAGCGCGACACAGGGCCGCGATAGCCCCAAGCTAACCGGTGGCGGCGGACTTCGTCCCGTCGTAGCTGGTGTGGCGGGGCGTGTTCCTGGTTCGTCATCCTCACCGCAGACGCGGGCGATGGATCCGCGAACCGTGGTGGATTGGGTGCGCTGGTTGCGAAAGAAGCAGCATGTCTTGTCACTGGATCCGGCCACACCGCGAGGTGGGCGAGGCGTGTTGACTGGTACGCGCGACGTCACTTGTCCCTCCTCCGACACAGCGGGGTGGTGAGGCGCTGAGGCGGTGTCGCCGGTAATCCACTGCCGAGGCTGTCAGGTAACATAAAATTTTCATTTTTTCAAATTTTCAGAAAAAAATTGTACACCCTGTCAGTCTGACAGCTTTTCTTCCTAATATTATTAGTTTTTAAAGTACTCACATTTGCGATTTAAGAATTAAACTTCTAAGCACGATAAAGTATTATAAACTGATTTTGTATCTGACTTCGCACTTTATATACTTTATGACGTCATCACGTAAAACCATCGTCCGTAAACCAACTTTACAGACAACCATTTTTTTTCTGTAAAAATTACTTTCATGAATGAATGTCGCACTAGAAATTAAGTAAGTAAATATTCTTTATTGCACACCATTAAATAACTCGCAAGCAAAAGGCGACTTTAATACCGTGGGGCATTCTTTATTACCTTAACCTTCAGGATGTCGGAACAGCGCATGGTAGCGGATACTGTAAAGTGAATAAAAATAAAATAAAGTAAAATTTTAGTATGTCATCCATTGACTTAAAGAAAACTTATAGACAGATAAACAGCGATTCCCTGCGTAGCCATCTTACAGACGCTCTTTGTGATTTTTGTGGTGTCAACGCATTAATGTTGTAATACAAACATTTTACCCACAAAAGCTGACAGTTGTCAACACGCGTTAACATAAAACTCCCTTTAAGGCCTATCAGCCTCTCTCTATATCTACACAGGGTGTGATCGTGTTTTGGTGAAAGTAGGTACGGAGAAGTTTTCATTGTAAGGAAATTCAAGTCTACAGTGAACTGATCGGAAATAACCATAGAAAATTAAGTCAATGGAAATAACGGTACATTTTTCATAGCCCTTTCGTTAAGGTCGATGGAATCCAGACGAGTTGAACCCTAGTAAGGTTAGGGAAGGGATCTACAGTTTTTATGTGGAATCCGAACCACGGCCAGCCTCCACGATCTGATGGCCTCACCAAGCCAAGTTGATGGCTCAACTTCGACCATCGAATTTATATCACATTTCCTGGCGAGAAATTAAGTTGTATATTTATATTGTTCTTCTGTATACAGCCTCGGTAGCTCAGTGGTGCGTTCGGTCCACTGTTAGTCGTGATCATAAGCACATGTGGGCGCGGTCAGTACTTGAACGCTCGACCGTTGGAGGTATGGTTGGTTACCGCACTGAATGAAAGGTCAGTTGAAGCGGCTATGTAAATAGTTAATGTTTTTCTTCCAATTCAGTGGAGCCGGCACGACCGAAGGGAAGCACTGACATGGCACCTAGTTCACCAAGGTATTATGGGTTGACACCACGGATGTATTAGGTGACGAAGCCAACTGTGTTAGTTTCAATAAATAATTTATATTATATTCTACTTTTTAGATTTACATACCCCGAAGCCTATGACTAAGCCTGCGCGCCGCCGTCTGTCTGTCTGTGTGTGTGCGCTACTTCTGTATCTATCTTAGGAACCGTAATAGCTAGCAGGTTGAAATTTTCACAAAATATAGCACATAATTCTCAGAATATTATTGCGGAAATAACAACAAATAATACAAATAGAAAAAAACCGGCCAAGTGCGAGTCGATCTCGCGCACCGAGGGTTCCGTATCGCCATGTCATGGCTAGCGCCACTCACGCCATCTAGATGGCGTATTTTGAAATGCTTCATAATACGTTTTATTGGTGTGTCAGGATCGTGGCACGTGGAGATCCGTTGTCTCTGCCGACCCCACCGGGAAACAGGCGTGACGCTATGTATGTATGTATTTGCTTCATATTAGTTAAATGTCATGATTAGTTAAAATGCTTAATAATCTATTCGGTAGATGGCGCGCGCGCATACACTTTTTGGTTTCTTATATGGGATCCGCCGTGAATTGTTTACTTTTTCTTATTTTTATTATTTGTTATTATATCGGCCATAATAACACATATTCTGTGAAAATTTCAACGGGCTACCTATTACGGTTCAAGAGATACAGCCCTCGGACAGACGGACGGACGCCGTAGGCTTACTAATAGGGTCCCGTACCGGATACGGAACCCTAAAAAGTAAAAAAAAACTATGGGGGATCCCAAATACAAGAAACTTTTTATTTCCGCTTTTTTTTTGTGGTGCGGAAACCACAATGCGCGAGTTCGACTCGCACTTGGTCGGTTTTTAAGATCTAGGTTGTATCGTTGTCTCAACGTTTACACACAAGGTTAGATAATAAATTTATTATAAGCTTTTCTTGAAAGGAAAACACTTCAAGGGCAAAGTATCAGAACAAATACAAAGAATTACAAAGAATAGAACTGTTAATGATTTACTTTCTACCTGACTGCGAATCTGGAGGAGTGCAATGTGTTCCACTTTCATGTACATCTAATTGAGTGAGTCGTTTAGTTTTTTTTATCTTGTAACTTCAAAACGACTAAATGAATTTTTAATGAATGAGGTGTCCAGGGTCTATCCTTTAAAATAATAGCCCCACTGCATCTCTCTCCGTTCATGTCGTAAAAGGCGACCAAGCGTGTTTAATAAAAAAAACCGGCAAACTAATTTCTTGTATGGGGATCCCCATAAATTTGGTTTGTATAAATACTTTTTTTATATTAACACAAGCTGTGCCCGCGGCTCCGCCCGCTCTCATATTTCACTTCACTGCTAACCTCATAAGCCATTTAGCGTGATAGTAAGTAGCCTATAGTTGATGGAAAGAATCAAGCTATCCGTAGAATTTTGTTTTATTAAAATCGGTTCAGTGGTTCTCGAGTTATAAGCGGACAGACAGACATACACTCAGACACTCAGACACTCAGACAGAAAGCAGACGTTGGATTTTATTATAGGTAAGGAAGGAAGGACAAGCTGTGCCCGCGGCTCCGCCCGCTCTCATATTTCACTTCACTGCTAACCTCATAAGCCATTTAGCGTGATAGTAAGTAGCCTATAGTTGATGGGAAGAATCAAGCTATCCGTAGAATTTTGTGTTATTAAAATCGGTTCAGTGGTTCTAGAGTTATAAGCGGACAGACAGACACTCAGACAGACAGAAAGCAGACGTTGGGTTTTATTATAGGTAAGGAAGGAAGGAAAAAGAAATAAGGAATTAAGGATAATATGATGGCGGATGTACTGGTACATCCGCCATCATATTCGTAACACACATTCTGTGAAAATTTCAACCGGCTACCTATTAAGGTAGAACCACGGTCGAGCCGTCACCCATTCAAGTACTGACCGCGCCCAGGGTTGCTTAATAATAGTCGATCGACCGCACCACTGAGCTGCCGAGGCTGACAAGAGGGTAGAATAGAGTTCGTAGAGTTAAAAAAAAGTAAAAAACCGCTTCCACAATTTAGAATTCTCTGTAATGTAAATAGAAGCAAGATTATTTTCAGCGCGTTGTCAAAACAAGCGAGGTGCCCAAACAAAGTTAATAGCGACGAAAGCCAAACTTGTATTTTAAGCAGTTAAAAGATTTACACGAGCTACTATTCAGCGATAATAATCTCTTTTTTATATTCTTACTTCGGACCAGCCGAGTTTGAAGAGATTTGAAGAGAATAGACACGACTTTATTAATTTCTACATAATGTTTAATTTTATTAATTTTATTTTATTCATTAGGGATAAAAAAAATCGGCCAAGTGCGGGTCGAAGAAATATGCTGACCGTGGTTCAGATTATACGTAAAACTGTATGTGGCTTCCCTTCTAACCGTACTAGGTGGTAGAGTGTTTTCATTTTATGTGCTGCGAGAGGCGACCGCACGGAGCACAGTAGAGAACGAACTCGGTGCCCGGTCGGTACACACGTTCTACACGTCTCCGCGTCGCTCCGTCGAACCGAGTCGTTCCCTCCTGAGCTTCGCGCGGTCTCGCACCACTTCCTACCTCATACCCCTCGTGCCATCGTAAAATGAAAACACTCTACGGTTCATCCCGCCCCGGTTAGTACCACGGCACTGAATGAAACGTCGCGTCGGTCGAAACGGCTATGTAAACATTCGTGTTTTCCGTCCAGTTCAGTGTAGCCAATATGAAATGAAGGGAAGAACTGACATGGTACCTAGTACACTCAGTGTTATGGGCTGACATCACGGATGTTGTAAGTGATGTAGCCAACCGTGTCAGTTTCCATAAAAAAAACCGGCCAAGTCCGACTCGAACTCGCGCACCAATAGGGTTCCGTATTGCCATGTCGAGTGCTCATGATAATGGGCCATACGCTTGGCCCGAAACGTCGAGCCACATAGCTCGTGGAGAACCGTGAATAAAGCTGTTGTGTTTAAAAATAATGCCTAAAAAACTGATTGAGAAAAAACTAAACGAACAAAACTGAGTGTTTATTTTAACAAGAAATTTAAAATTCGAACTTATAACAACACGTGACAATTTGTGTTGGTACTCCGCGATTACATACTCAGGGGTGCCTGCGTTTGCGTTGTGCGGGCCGGGAGGCGGAGGCTGCGGCGGGCTGCGCGCGGGGGTACCGACCGTCGGCGAATCTGAAGCGGGGTCCCACTTGCGTCAGTTTTCCACGGCGCGCTTCCTCTTCCAGTGCCGCGGTCACGTGACGACCTGTGTGTGTGTTTATTTGGAAAATTAAAATGCAATTATATGTCAGTCAGTCAGCGTGTAAGCGTCCACTGCTGGACATACGCCTCCAATTTTACTCCAGTCCTCCCGGCCCTCGGCGATACGGAACCAGTACTTTCCGCCGACGTACTTGATGTCGTCGTCCCACCTGGCGGGTGGTCCTAACACTCAGTTTTCCTGTCCACGGCCGCCAGTCTAGGACACGGTTACTCCATGGTTATGCAATTATTTAATACATACATATATAGCACACACGCTGTATCTCGACAATCAGGGTAAGCAGACTAATCGGTGCTGTGCTGCGAGAGCTCTGGAAAATTGCAACACAACATCGACCACTACGTTTAGCAAAGTATTCGGACAAGATAACTAGACAAGATATCTGTACTTCTAACCCTTCCCTTCTAACCTTACTAGGTGGTTACGGTTTAACCCGCCCGGGTTGATACAACCGCACTGAATGAAAGGTCGGATGAAAAGGCTAAGTAAATAGTTCGTGTTTTCCGTCCAGTGGTACGACCGAAGGGAAGCACTGACACTGACACGCCCACCGGATTCGAACCTCGGACCACTCGCATGAAAAGCCGATGCCTAAACCACTCGGCCACCCGCCACTTAGACCACTTAGGCACTTAGTTAGAAAGTAATACGAATGTGCACGCACCAAGTGAAAATCCAGAATTGGTGACGAGGGCCGCCACCCGCGGCATCGTCATGATGACGCCCGTCACATCCTCAGCGCTCCTGCTGGAGTGCTCCGAGAGGTAGTGAAGCGATTGGAGAACGATCTGACCCAATTTCGCTTGACTACAAGCGGCTAGCACGCTCGCCGGCACCGCCGACCTGATGAGTTTCACCACATCCTCGAGCGTCCAGCCGGAGCGGCAGCATAGGTACTGAAGCGATCCGAGAACGAGCCGCGAAAATGTCACGCGTTGCTTAGGTGTTCTCCTGTTACAATTCGGCGGCGGCGCCATGATATTTCAAGCAACTTCTTGTGAAATCATTGAATTGACCTATGTGAAATTTACTTAGTTCTTCAGTATTTGTTTTGTGATTTAAACAAATTGAGCACTGCCCACTTTCGAAAAAAAAAACTATGAAAATAATTTGACATGACATGGACAATTTGGAAGTGGTTATACATTTTTAAATTTTTTGCTCTTCGGTTGATTATGATTTGTCAGAGTTACGGTCGCCATACACCATCCTGAATATCGTCCAATGGGCATGACGCTGCCGATTTCATCCAATCTGCAGTTCGTCCATATACACAACACACGATCCAATTTAACTATCTGTCCAATTGGTAGTAACGTTCAGTTGAAGCCATGGCGTCACCAGTGTCGGACGACGATGCTTTAGCGGTCTTGGACATTTTACTCGTGATAAAGTAGTAAAAATATATATATATCGTGCTGACTTGTGCAAACAATTGCGTGTTATACAAATTGCGTGGAATAATTCTGACATTTCGTGGTATCATATCATCCCTGACAAATATAATCCCCCAAAAATTTTAAAGAATTCCCAATTAAAAAACCTAAATTTCAAATGAAAATTCAAATACATACAGTTGTAATCTATACATATAATTTTATAATAAAATGTTACTTATTTATTACATATTATTATAATTTTACGTTAAACTATTTAAATAATTTAATTACCTACTTAAGCCATTAATAAGGAATACTACCATATTGGGAATGATAGGCTTTCAGGGTTTTAAGACGTTTTTACACAACTTAATATGAAAGAATTTAATTTATTTTTCAATAAACATTTTAATTTTTTTTCCTACGTCAAGGTCGTATGGTGTACGGTATCCCATACCTTTCTACTATGCGAAAAACGTAAAGGCCGTAAATTACTGAACTCGAATATTTTACTACATGATTATGACGTATTTACTGAAGAGGACTTCATCGTAGACATGGCATAATGCCTTAAATTTTGGACAAACTGTTGGTTCAAGAAATGAAGAACTGGCGAAGAAGAACTTTCAATGAAGAATTCTTTGCTTAATTGAAAAGAAGACCTAACAAATGCAAACGAAACAAAAGACTTGGCTGTACGGTCAAACGACCGTCACCTTTCCATAAGCATAAAAAAATAAAATCTTTGGTTGACGTTATTCCGCCCGCCTGCCAGTGTGGTTAGATTTTCTTTGGCCTGTCTTCTTTGGTTATATTATCAAATTCAAATGAAGACGAACAACAACATACAAAAGACTTGGCTGTATGGTTCAAAGAGAATAACAAATTCAAATGAAGACGAACAACAACATACAAAAGACTTGGCTGTATGGTTCAAAGAGAATAACAAATTCAAATGAAGACGAACAACAACATACAAAAGACTTGGCTGTATGGTTCAAAGAAAATAACAAATTCAAATGAAGACGAACAACAACATACAAAAGACTTGGCTGTATGGTTCAAAGAGTTTGTATTACGTCGCTGCGCTGCGCTCCTGCGACGTAATACAAACTCTTTGGTACGGTCAAACGACCTTCGCCTTTCCATAAAGATAAAATAGCCAAAAAAAAAATGTCTTTGGTCTTCTTGCACAGAGCGTTCACAGTTATTTCTAGTTGTCTCACACCACGATGCTCACACGCCTGTTCCTTACAGACAAAATATAGTCTGTGCTTACAGAAGAGTGGGGAAACGGTGTTGGGGCCATTCCCCCTGATCATGGTATCTTGACTTGTGCGTATGTCAATTCTTCTGCCGGTCTACTTTGCAGCGGCGCGATGTTGGCCAAAAATACAGTAAACTGAAAAATAAACCGAATCAAAAAGAGGCAAACGTTAAAGACACACGCGCTCACGATGACGTTGTCAACAGTGGGTACTTGCATCTCTCCCCGTGCATGTCGTAAAAGGCGACTAAGGGATATGACTCCCTTCTTATATTACTAGGTGGTAGGGTTTAACCCGCCCGGGTTGGTACCACCGCACTGAATGAAAGGTCGGTCGAAACGGCTATGTAAATAGTTTGTGTTTTCCGTCCAGTTCAGTGTAGCCGGCACGACCGAAGGGAAGCACTGACGTGGCACCAAGTTCATCCGGTGTTATGGGCTGACATCACGGATGTTGTAGGTGATGTAGCCAACCGTGTCAGTTTACATAAAAAAAAAACTTTACGAGCGAGGCAGTAAATAATGCACATCGGGCTTTAGAAAGAGACAATCCGGTTGTAGAGCGTCGTCTCTGTCGCTTAGAGACTTGCGAGTTAGTTTAGTGCGAGAGAGATGACGCTCTACAACGGATTGTCTCTTTCGGATTTAAGTACTGCCGCGTACTGTACTTGAAAGACGACATAGCCGGTGCGTAAAACGGTTGGAGGAGAGGGGCTGGATTCCATGGACCGGCAAACTGTAATGGAACGGGCTGGATAAAAATAATTGAAATTATAATATAAAAAAAAATTAAATAAACAAATTGTAATACCCGACTGCTAAAAAAAATTAAGAAACAAGGAAAGGTACTGTACTTGAAAGATGACATAGCCGGTGCGTAAAACGGTTGGAGGAGAGGGGCTGGATTCCACGGACCGGCAAACTGTAATGGAACGGGCTGGATAAAAATAATTGAAATTATAATATTAAAAAAAATTAAATAAAGAAATTGTAATACCCGACTGCTAAAAAAAATTAAGAAACAAGGAAAGGTACTGTACTTGAAAGATGACATAGCCGGTGCGTAAAACGGTTGGAGGAGAGGGGCTGGATTCCATGGACCGGCAAACTGTAATGGAACGGGCTGGATAAAAATAATTGAAATTATAATATTTAAAAAAATTAAATAAACAAATTGTAATACCCGACTTCTAAAAAAAATTAAGAAACAAGGAAAGGTCATTAGAAAATGATATAGTCGGGGTATCCGTCTATTCGAAAGATTCTAAAGAAAATGAATTTTCCGTCCACCACCAGCACGTGAAAATGGAAATACTGACATTATGGCAATACTGAAATATGGCAACTAGTTCACCAAAGTGTGATCATGTCAGGTTCCATAAAAAATGCTAACAACCAGTCCCCTGCTCCCATTGTTAACTCTACTCTTTAATGTTCGCGTTCATGATTAATAATGGCTCTGGCCGTTTATGAGAAACTTTTTTATTAAGAGCTGTAAAACTGCAACGTCCCGCCTTGAGTCGCTGCGCTCGTCGCTTTAACGTACCGACGTCACTGTCACAGCTGTTTAACGGCGTTTTATACGATGTTCTTAACCATGAGCCGAATTCTACATTTTTGTCAACCTCGATAGCTCAGTGGTGCAGACAGTCGACTGTTGCTATTGATTGTTAAGCAACGCTGGACGCGGTCAGTACTTGGATGGGTGACCGCTCGACCGTTGGGAGGCTGATTGTGGTTCGGACTCCACCTAAAACTGTAGGTCCCTTTCCTTCCTACCTTATTAGGTGGTAGGGTTTAACCCGCCCGGGTTGGTACCACCGCACTGAACGAAACGTCGGTCAAAACGGCTATGTAAATAGTTTGTGTTTTCCGTCCAGTTCAGTGTAGCCGTCACGATCGAAGGGAAGCACTGACGTGGCACCAAGTTCACCCCGTGTTATGGGCTGACATCACGGATGTTGTAGGTGATTTAGCCAACCGTGTCAGTATCCTAAAAAAAAACCTTGGCTCGGACCTTCCATCGAGTCATGCAGCAAGTTGGTCTTCGTGCCCGCGTACATAATATTATTTCTATACCATATTCCTATTACAAACGGCAATCGATTTTCTATTCCGTCCGACCTGCGACGTCCCCAATAAATGTGCATGATTTTTTCCCCCCCAAGTCCACCGACCAACGCACCAGGCACTAACAGATTAGCCAGTCCCAGGAGTTAATGGAACATGTCACAGACAGCCAGCACATGGGAGGAGATATCTAGAATCGGCATTGCTGTACGTATCATACATTTTTTGTTGGTATATATTATACTACGCTTACTATAGTATTTCTCCCAGCTTCGTGAATTCATGGAGGAAATCCATACTAGTTCATACTATCCATACTTCCATCCATACTAGTCCATACTATCCATACTTCCATACTAATATTATAAATTCGAATGTAACTCTGTTGTCTGTCTGTCTGTTACCTTTTCACGCCTAAACCACTGAACAGATTTCGATAAAATATTGCACGGAGATGAATTGCATCCTGAGGACGGACATAGGCTACTTTTTGTCTCAAAAAACCAACCTTAAGGGGGTGAAATAGGGGATGAAAGTTTGTATGGGGAACTCAGCATTTATTAAGTTAGGGATATGACAATTCATATTTGGGCTTTTGGTATGAAATAAAGCCCAAATATGAATTGCGCTGAAAACGCTGAAACACGTAAGTTTCAGCGTTTTTTGCTAAATCAACCCTTAAATTAAAATAGGGGATGATTTCAAAATTAGATTTTTTTAAAGGTGGGAACTTGAAAATCATTATTATAGCTACTCATCATAAATAAATAATGACGTGTTACGGGATTTTTTTATTTTCACATTTTAAGGGGAGGAAACGGGGGGTTAAAAATTGTGTAGGAGTATCAGTTTTTTTCAAGGTAGAAACTTGAAAATCATAATTCTAGCTACTCATCATAAATAAATGATTAAGTGTTTCAGGGTTTTTGGAATTCACATTTAAAGGGGTGGGAAGGGGGGGGGGGGGGTGAAAAGGTTTATCCTCTTCCTGAACGCAGCTCGGCCTTCGGCTTCACCCATAGTTACTTACTGTCTTCGAGAATGTTTATCGTCTTCCTGAACGCAGCTCGGCCTTCGGCCTCGCCCTTTGTTACTTACTTTCTTAGATAAGGTTTATCGTCTTCCTGAACGCAGCTCGGCCTTCGGCCTCGGCCTCAGTTACTTACTTTCTTCGAGAATGTTTATGGTCTTCCTGAACGTAGCTCGGCCTTCGGCCTCGCCCTCAGTTTCTTACTTTCTTCGAGAAAGTTTATCGTCTTCCTGAACGCAGCTCGGCTTTCTGCCTCGCCCTTTGTTACTTAATTTCTTCGAGAAAGTTTATGATCTTCCGGAACGCAGCTCGGCCTTCGGCCTCGCCCTCAGTTCCTTACTTTCTTCGGAAAGTTTTATCGTCTTCCTGAATGCAGTTCGGCCTTCGGCCTAGCCCTTTGTTACTTACTTTCTTCGAGAAGGTTTATAGATTTCCTGAACGCAGCTCGGCCTTCGGCCTCGCCCTCACTTGCTTACTTTCTTCGAGAAGGTGTATAGTCTTCCTGAACAAAGCTCGGCCTTCGGCGTCGCCCTCAGTTGCTTACTTTCTTCGAGAAGGTGTATAGTTTTCCTCAACGCAGCTCTGTCTTCGGGCTCGCCCTTAGTTACTTACTTTCTTAGAGATCGTGTATCGTCTTTGTACAATAAACGAAGTTTGCGTTTATCAAATCATCTTTATTGGGTTCCATATTTTTACAGAGTAACAGTACTTCCGGTTGTCATAGCAACTCCCATTATGATATCTATGGTTGTCCATAGATAATAGGAAGAGACCATGATAGAACATCTTCCTTTTTTTAATAAACAAACAAAAACAAAGCAATTGCATGAATTAAACTAAAAGGTTACATAATCTTTAAGCCATTCAGGACTCTTATGTTCCCGTACTGGCCTAGAATGTTGAACAGGCTCAACATTAATTGGCTCTCTTACATCCTCATCGGACCGTCCCGCCACAGGATCATTAACAATTACATCAGATTCAACTTCCCAACTTATCATCTCATTTTCACTATTTACATTTTTCTTTGCTTCTGGCGCTGGTATTAGATGAAACCTGTTTCGCCTAAATTTTCCTCTGTCAGTTAGTATTATATATGAACGTGGTTCCTTAGTTCTGGCTTCTATGACCCCATAAATTCTTAAGTCTGTAATCCATACACGTTCTCCTGCCTCTAGTTCTCTTAGTGAATGTGTTCGGTGTCTTTTATTATAGTTTTGTGCAATTTTTTGCTTCCGAATTTCACATTTGTTTTTAAAATTATGACTAGGATTTACAACCTTCTGTAGCTTACTTGGGAGTATAGGCAAAGTATCTTTGAGTTTACGATGAAACATTAATTCTGCTGGACTATAACCTGACTCCAGTGGTGTGTTCCTGTAAGTTAACAAGCCCAGGAAAATGTCCTCATTCTTCTTTAACAAAGATTTAGCAATCTTAACTCCCGCTTCTGACATTCCATTGCTTTGAGGAAAATGCGGACTACTTGTAACGAGTTTAAACCCGTACTCTAATGAAAACTCGTTAAATTTGCTTTTAAACTGACTGCCGCAATCCGATCTTACAATATCTGGTATCCCGTGTCTTGCAAATGTTTCTTTACAACATCTTATAACTGCATTTTCTGTTAAATTTGATAGTTTGAATATTTCAACAAATCTCGAGTAATAATCAATCATTACCAAGTACCAGATATTGTTTAGTTTAAACAAGTCCATTGCAATTTTTTGCCAAGGTCTTTCCGGGATTGTCTCTATAATAAGGTCCTCTCTACAGTTTTGTCTTTCTTGTATACATATTGAACAATTTGTTATCATACTTTCAATTTGCTTGGAGATACCTAGCCACCAAACCGCGGTCCTAGCTCTCTCGCGGCACTTCGTGATTCCCTGATGACCCTCATGAATTTTATTTAACATTTTAGCCTGCAATCTAGTTGGGATAACAAGTCTCGAATTGTACAATAAAAACCCTTCTCCAAAAGAAAAGTTATGTCTGAACTGATAATAGGGTTTTAATATATCAAGTACTTTATTCTTTTGTGGCCATCCACTAACTGTATATTCCTTTAGTCTTTGACAAATTTCACTTTTTTGCTGCTCATACGTAATTTCTGATAAGGTTTGGTTTGTCATATATGCATTCCTTATTGCTAAGTTTACAACATTGTCATTGGTTACATCACATTCTTCTAATGGTTGTCTAGATAGAGCATCGGCTAATAATAAATCTTTACCTGGAACATATTCTACGTCATAATCAAAGCGCATGAGCTTTAACCGAAACCTCAACAATCTAGGAGTGAGGTCGTCTAGTGGTTTACTTTTTAATATTTGCAAAAGTGGTTTATGATCTGTTTCCAGGTGCACTTTTAATCCGATAACAAAATCTTTAAACTTATCTACGCCCCATGCCAGTGCTAGACATTCTTTTTCAATTTGCGCATATTGCTTCTCGGTGTTGCTCAGACTACGACTTGCGTATGCTACTATATTTTTTTGGCCTTCACTATCTTCTAGAAGAAGAGCGGCACCGAGACCATATGAGCTACTGTCTGCTGTGATAATTATTTTCTTGGATGGATCGAAATGTGTTAACACTGGTGCATTTTTCAATGCGTTTTTCAACGTTTCAAAAGCTTCCTCCTGCATTTTATCCCATACAAAGATTGAATCATTTTTCAATAACTCGTGTAACGGCTGAAGAATATGTGACTTATTAGCTATGAATCGTCCTACATAATTCACGATTCCCAGAAATTGCATGAGCTCTTTTTTATTTTGTGGACTTTTAAAACTTTGAATGGCTTTAACACGATCTGGATCAAGGGATATACCCATTTTGTTGATAATATGGCCCAAATACTTAACTTCTTCTACTCCAAAGACACATTTACCTTTATTAATAGTTATACCTTCTTTATACAATCGCTCCAATACTTCCCTCAAAATCAAGTCATGACTTTGCATAGTCTCTGCGAATATGAGGATGTCGTCCATGTGTATGACCACCCCATTTAATCCTTCAAACAGTCTTGTGAACTTCATTGAGAAATATTCAGGAGCGCAACTCAGCCCAAAAGGAAGTCGATTATACATGTACCGCCCAAAAGGTGTGATAATAGTTGTCAGTTTCTTTGAATGCTCATCTAAAGAGATTTGATGAAAGCCAGAAGTAGCGTCAATTTTTGAGAAATATTTTGCTCCCTTTAACTGAGCAAGTGTAACTTCGACTTTAGGTATTGGAAAAATTGGTCGGACTATATTTTTATTTACTTGTGTATAATCTCCACATAAACGTATCTTATCTCCTTTTTGCACTACCACTATAGGGGATACAAACTGTGTCGGCTCTTCTACTGGACTCAAAATACCCAACTGCACTAATCTCGTTAATTCGTCTTTCAGTTTACTCAGTAAAGGAATCGGCACCACTCTTGGTGTTGCTTGCACGAATGGCCGTAGATTAGGCACGACAGTTATGACGAACTTATCCTTAAACACTCCTAATTCATTAAAAATGTTTGGAAATTCTTTTATTACATCAACCTGACTTTTAACCTGCTCGCAGTTCCTGGATTCTGTATTGACTATAGACATTAATCTTACAATATTTAAAGCACGTATAGCAGGCCTGCCCAAAATCGGCGTTTTTAATTTTTTTATGACATGTACTTTACCCTGGAAATACTTATCCTTATACATAAGTTTGAGCTTTACTACTCCAATAGTCTGTAATAGTTGGCCATCCGGTCCTACCACCTTGTCAGTGCACGGCTCCAAGGTTTCTTGTCTATTGATCAATATATAGTCCGGAATTGCTACTACATCCGCTCCTGTATCGACAAGAAAAGTAATATTGTCAATAAATACATCTTCACTCGTATATACTTCCATCTTCCTCTCATACGACTCGTGCCCCACCTGTAGTACTTTCTTCTCATTGTCAGCTTGTATTTCCTCTTCACTGGCCTCGATCTCGGTGTTGTTAATTTCTTTTTGGAACCGGAACCTTCCTACACCTCCTCCTCTGCACATCTTGGCGAAGTGTCCGACTCGCTGGCACCGGTGACACCGCACTCGTGCGGCCGGACAGTCCTCCTTCGGGTGTCTTGCATTACCGCAGAACCAGCAATTATTATTCTTCTTCTCTTTTATTTTATTAATAAACGTAGTTTCCACTTCACTCTTTTTCATAAATTTACTTTCTTTCTGTTGAGATTCAGCCTGCCTAGCAATTAACTTTGCTTGTTCCAATGTTAAATCATCTTTCAGTAGAAGCCTTTCACTTGTTTTCTTGTCTTTCATCCCTACTACTATTCTGTCTCTGATCAGCTGTTCTTTCAGAGTGCCATACTCGCAGGTTTCGGCCAAATTAAACAGTTTCGTTATAAACTCTTCTACGCCTTCATCTATATTTTGTTCGAGAGTATTGAACTTGTATCTCTCAAAAATTACATTTTTCTTAGGCATGAAAATATTATCGAACTGTTTTAGCACTTCTTCGTATTTATTAAATGACGTGAACTGTGTTAACAAATCTTCCGCCTGTTCTCCCATGCAATACACAAGAATGTTGATCTTCTCCTCATCACTCTTCCTTTCGTGACCCGTGATGCTCATATATCTGAGGAAACGCTTCTTCCACAACAGCCATTTTTCATTTTCAAAACTAAATTTGTCAGGCCACATCTCTGATCCCGTCCCCGACGTAGTCATTGCTGTTGCCATATTACTTGACTTACTGAAAGCACTTCTTGAACTTTCTCACTTGTGAGATGACCCACACCGCTGCCACCATGTACAATAAACGAATTTTGCGTTTATCAAATCATCTTTATTGGGTTCCATATTTTTACAGAGTAACAGTACTTCCGGTTGTCATAGCAACTCCCATTATGATATCTATGGTTGTCCATAGATAATAGGAAGAGACCATGATAGAACAGTCTTCCTGAACGCAGCTCGGCTTTCGGCCTCGCCCTCAGTTGCTTTCTTTCTTCGAGAAGGTTTATGGTCTTCCTGAATGTAGCTCGGCCTTCGGCCTCGCCCTTAATTACTTACTTTCTTAGAGATGGTTTATCGTATTTCTGAACACAGCTCGGCCTTCGGCCTCGCCCTCAGTTACTTACTTTCTTCGAGAAGGTTTATGGTCTTCCCGAACACAGCTCGGCCTTCGGCCTCGGCCTTAGTTATTTACTTGCTTTGAGAAGGTTTATAATCTATCTGAACTCAGGTCGGCATTCTGCCTCGCTCTCAGTTACTTACTTTTTCGAGAAGGTTTATCGTCTTCCTGAACGCAGCTCGGCTTTCGGCCTCGCCCTTAATTACTTACTTTCTTAGAGGTGGTTTATCGTCTTCCTGAACGCAGCTCGGCCTTCGGCCTCGCCCTTAGTGACTTACTTTCTTCGAGAAGGTTTATCGTCTTCCTGAACGCAGCTCGGCCTTCGGCCTCGCCCTTAACTACTCACTTTCTTAGAGGTGGTTTATCGTCTTCCTGAACGCAGCTCGGCCTTCGGCCTCGCCCTGAGTTGCTTACTTTCTTCGAGTAGGTTAATGGTCTTCCTGAATGTAGCTCGGCCTTAGGCCTCACCCTTAATTACTTACTTTCTTAGAGATGGTTTATCGTCTTTCTGAACGCAGCTCGGCCTTCGGCCTCGCCCTCAGTTACTTGCTTTCTTCGAGAAGGATTATAGTCTTCCTGAACGCAGCTCGGCCTTCGGCCTCGCCCTCAGTTACTTACTTTCTTTGAGAAGGTTTATTTTCTTTCTAGAATGCAGCTTGCCCATAGTTACTCACTGTCTTCTTTGAAATACGAATTTCACGCGAGCGGAGCCGCGGGCTCAGCTAGTAAAAAATAAAACAAAAAATTTATAAAACCCGCCTACAAAAAGTAGCCAAGTGCGAGTTGAACTCGCGCTCCGAGGGTTCCGTATCGCCATGTCATGGTCAGCGCCACTCACGCCATCTATTGCGTGTTTATGAAATGCTTCATATTAGTTAAAATTCATGATTATTTAAAATGCTTCATAATATTTTCGGTAGATTGCACACTATACTCTTTTTATTACACTACATACACGATTACAGTACACTTTTTAGTTTCTTCTATGGGAATCACCGTGAATTTTTTACTTTTTCTTATTTTTTAATATTTGTTGTTATACCGGCCATAATAACACATATTCTGTGAACATTTCAACGGGTTACCTATTACGGTTGAAGAGATACAGCCCTCGGACAGGCAGACAGACAGACAGATAGACGGCGTAGGCTTAGTAATAGGGTCCCGTACCGGATACGAAACCCTAAAAACTAAGGAAATAACAAGGAAATATGATCGAAAATGCTGTATTCGGGCTTTCTGCCTATTCCAATGCTTCTACAATCTACATACATGCCCCAATTTGATTTTCGATCAAATTTTCTTGTTGTTTCCTTCATTTTTCGTAGACGGGTCTTAAAATATTGTTTTATTTTATTGTATTTCTTTTATTTCGAGACCATTACATAAGCTATGAACCTATTAAAAAAATTACTAGAAAAACTAGTACTAGTCCACATCGACCGACCTTAATTCAGTGGCTGCAACCATTCGGACGGGTTAAACCCTAACTGCCTTATTCAGAGTCACGCGGTTAAACGAGGATTAGATCGGTATAACTTAACACTTGTATTTGATGTAAAACGAACATAACATTCTTGTCTATTCAGAGTGTCACATCAACCGCGAACTAAACTAACACTCGAATTTAGTTTTCGTGTGGCAACACAGCATAAAATAACCATTGTCTACGACACAAAACGGGGTTTGTTCATATTGACCGTTTGCGCTCGTATCGTGCTATCTCATATCTGACATATGTTAGAAGAAGACAACACTACTGTTTAATTAGTTAGGTTAATTTGGGTTTTCTGTGACAAAGTAGGCACTTTAGGCTCATGTTTAGTGCTAGCTATATATTAAAAATATGAACCAATTTGTATGTTGTACTTTGTTACGATCTTATGGGCAAAACCACTTACTTAGGCATGCCAAAATCTTCAGAACACACAACACTTCTCGTATTCGTGAATTTCCGCGAGTTCTTCCATTACAACACTAAAACGAATCAATAACACTTGTAATCACCACAATTCACAAATTCACCAACTCGAAATCACGCTTCAAAAAATCAACACAACACAGCTGTCTAACAAGCATGGCCGCCGCCATTGTAATTATATGACCGCCACTCGCTAGATAGGGTTAAAACGCGCCTCTACCTGCTTTAAACAATGAATGGAGCTAACTCGCTGCAAATATGCCGTATAAAGATAAAACTGCTCTCTGAATAGCTTTTTTGTTAGCACGGTCTAAATAGCCGATATAACTGTGTGTTAACTTTAACCTGGGAACTCTGAATAAGGCAGTAACAAATTGTAAGGAAAGTGAGAGGCCAACAGTTTTACGGTCAGCCTCGACGGTCGACGGTCACAATAATTTCGGTCGGTAATTGAAATAGGCAGTGTGGTCAGATTGAGTATTCATGTTTATGCTGTAAATATTAATGTTCTTGTGAGTGGTAGTATGGGTTAATTATTGGAAATTACTTTAATATAATACTTTTAAGGTACTAACAAAACATTGTGACTTGCGAAGTTTGTTTGTCAGTTCTTCTTCGCATTTGAATTTAGAACTGGCGGAATTTTCGACATATCAAAGCGTAGGTTACCTACCTTATAAACAGTAAAATTATAAACAGTAAACAAAATTCCACCACGCCCGATGTGCTTAACTTCGACGTTGTCGTTAATATGCCCCTTCTAGATAAGTATATATTTCTAGGTTCGAGAGTAATTAGAAATTGCGAGTGGGAAATGATCCAGTGCGGACGGGGCTTGAGAAATGTGATCCCGTCACTTCCGGAGGGAAGGCCCTTCTTGGGAGACGATGTCGACTTCGCTAATCGAACGTGTCGATTCGTGCTCGGTGGTGCTATGGATCGACATCCGATCGTAAAGTTAAGCACACCCGGGCGCGATCGGAACTTTTTTTATGGAAACTGAAACTCTCGGCTACATCGTGATGTCAGCCCATAACACCTGGTGAACTAGATGCAATGTTAGTGCTTCCCAAAGAGTTTGTATTACGTCGCTGCGCTCCTTTATAGAGCGACCCTATGGGCACTCGGCTACGAGAAAGAATGAAGCCCGCTGCGCGGTGTAGTGCGGGCAGGGGAACGACGTTCGGCTCCTACTCGGGCATGCGCGAACGGAAAGCGTCCAAGCGTAGAAACAATGTATCTCTTATTTAGCAAAATTTAATTTGTATTGTAAGTGACGTTGTAGGTACCTTAATATATTGAATTCTTACGGTGCTTACTTTTATTACTTTATCCTATTACTTTAAGTGAGCTAAACTTGTATGTATATATTTGTTTCTCGGAAACGGCTCTAACGATTTCGACGAAATTTAATTGTATTTAGATAATGTTACTTTTTCAAGTTTATTCATCTACATAGATAGGTGTAGACACCGAGCAAAGCTCGATCGCTCAGGTACTTGCCATTATGAAAGATTCGTATTTACGACAAATGAGTGAAAAAAATACATAACATAACAAAAGTTTTTTAAATAAAAATTTATGAATTTTTAAAATTCAACATTCGAACGAAAACATGATTGAGGTCTTTATTTGGAATTTAACTAAACCTCACACAAAAAGTTGCGGATTATGAGTTAGCTATCACTACTACATTACTATACTAGGAAAACGCAAAGGATGATGGTTTTCGTAAAATGCTCCAAAAATTCAAGTTTATATTGAATATCACTCGTTTAGGACTTTAAAAATAAATGTACAGATAAAGGCTTTAAAATTCCATGCACTCTTTTTCTTCTCTTTTGTAAAGGGGGATTTTTTTTCTTCTGATAACCTTGTAGTTCAGGCAATAAAGGAGGAAGATCAAGCAATACCAATAGTCCACTCAACGAATGGCCCAAAAGGAGGTGTAAGAGGCAGGGTCAAATGCGATTTCTTCAGAACCCTGTTCGGGGTGCTTAGGGAGTAAACATACTAAAAGTCCTGGCGTCTACGAGGTGAGCCGGAGGGGGCGGGGCCCAAATAAGGTCCTGCTTTTGGGTGTTTCGCTACGATCTCGAAAACGGTGCCCCGTAGAGAAAAATTGTCTTATACCGAATGAAAGCTCATAAAATTATCTACAACTTATATTCTTTTCACTTTTTTAAAATTCCTAATCGTTTTCGAGCTACACGCTTAGGAAAAGTGAAAATTTTCGAAAAATTGATTTTTACCTCATATTTCTCATCAAACATTCCTTCATCTCGTCTAAGCTATTCACCTGAGAAAGATATTGTGAAACCAGAAGTTATAGAGAATTCAATTCCCCCTTCAATTGTGTATGACGATATGAAGGAATGTTTGATGAGAAATATGAGGTAAAAATCAATTTTTCGAAAATTTTCACTTTTCCTAAGCGTGTAGCTCGAAAACGGTTCGGAATTCGAAAAAAGTGAATAGAATAAAAGTTGTAGACAATTTTATGACCTTTCATCGGTATAACACAAATTTTCTCTACGGGGCACTGTTTTCGAGATCGTAGCGAAAAACCCAAAAGCAGGACCTTATTTAGGCCCCCCCTCTCCCCCCCCCCCCCCCTCCGGCTCACCTCGTAGACGCCAAGACTTTTAGTATATTTACTCCCTAAGCACCCCGTACAGGTTTCTGAAGAAATCGCTTTTGACCCTGCTCACGCACTCTTATACCTCCTTTTGGGCCATTCGTTGAGTGGCCTGTTGGTATTGCTTGATCTTTGAGTTTTCTATATGTATCTTTCACTTTGCGCTTGTTTTATGGAATCTGACACAGTTGGCTACCTATATCACCTAGAACATCCGTGATGTCAGCCCATAACACCAGGTGAGCTAGGTGCCATGTCGGTGCTTCCCTTCATTTCATGTCGGCTACACTGAACTGGTCGGAAAACACGAACTATTTACATAGCCGTTTCGACCGACGTTTCGTCAGAGCGGTGGTATCAACCCGGCCGGGATAAACCCTACCACCTAGTAAGGTATGAAGAGAAGGGGCCTACAGGTTAACATCGAATCCGAACCACGGTCAGCTCCAACGGTCGAGCGGTCACTCATCCAGTACTGACCGCGCTCAGGGTTGCTTAAGAACGAAGTATGCGTGATTTACGTTAAGCTCATTCCATTCGTTTCGAAATGGCGGCCAATTTTTTGAAAAAATAAAATGCTTCATAAGATACCTACGTGAACATGCGTCGTTTAATAAAGTAACCGAGCTCTAAAGTCCTTCCATAGAGTATTGACTTTTACTTGGTTTAAAAAAAATACACGAAAATTAATATCTGCCTCCTATTTTGGAACTTTATCATCAATACCTACTAATAATAAATCTATAAGGGATGGCCATGGAGTAAGTTACTTTGTTTTATGAGATATTGCGTTTGTAGACTCTAGATGTATGATACTAAAACTAAATTGACGATTTTTAGAACTATTTTCTGTATGTATATAACTATGTATATTCCACCATAGCTCTTAAACAGATCATCCGAATTTGATGAAACTTAGTACAAGCACATTTACCTATACGAGACATAGGATAGGCTAAATAAAATTCAGATCCGGTTACGCTATGATGTGGCTGTCATACAAACCGAAAAGGTACGGGGGCGGGCTTAATTACTTTCTTCTTTTTAAATTCGAATTTCACGCGAGCGAAGCCGCAGGGAAAAGCTAGTACTACTTAAATTAAATACGTAATCACATGTATTATTTATTATATAAATATTCTGGAAAAAATATGATTTAGACTTAGCACGTTCTATAGGAAATCCGCCACCGCCGTCGCTCCCGGTTAAAATATCACCAAAATACCAATTCCCTGTGGAATCTTAGACCATTCACGATTCTAGTCTTCTTATTTGAGTCAGATTTGCAAATCAAAACACAACAGTTGACCATTTTGGCTGAATTTTAGGAATAAAACTAAGAAATTGATCCCTCTGCATCGCGCGACGGAGCACGGCCGATGACTGCCGATCGGACCCGAACGCGGTTCGTGGCGCTCACCAACGAAGCTTCACCTCACCAACGCTCAGATTCTCTCTATAAAGGAGCGCAGCGACGTAATACAAACTCTTTGGTGCTTCCCTTCATTTTATGTCGGCTACACTGAACTGCTACGGAAAACACGAATTATTTACAGTGCCGCTTCGAACGACGTTTAATTCCTTGCGGCGGTATCAACCCGGGCGGGATGAACCCTACAACCTAGTAAGGTAAGAAGGGAAGGGGCCTACAGTTTTACGTGGAATCTGAACCACGGTCACTACGGTCAGCCTCCAACGGTCGAGCGTTCACCCATCCAAGTAATGACCGCGCCCAGGTGTACTTAACAACAATCGACCGACCGCACCACTGAGCTACCGAGGCTGACAAACTTGGATGTGTGACCGTTCGATCGTTGTGGCTTTCGATGGTTCTGATTTCTCGTAAAACTGTAAGTTCCTTGCCTTACCTTACTAGTTAGTAGGGTTTAACCCGAACGGATATATACCATCGCATTGAAGGTCTTTCGAAGCGGCTACGAAAATAATTTATGTTTTCCGTCCACTTCAGTGTGGCCGACACAACCAAAAGGGAAGCACTGCCATGTCACCTAATTCACCAATGTGTTATTGGCTGACATCGCAGATGTTGTAGATGATGTAGCAAACCGTGTCATCACGTGTCATTTTCCATAAAAATAATTACATTACAATATATGTAAGTATATAGCCAATAATGAACTGTCCAAACTGTATTCCGTTTTCTCATTTACGATCGCGTGTTCATGCCAAGGTGTGAACTCTAGCCACAGGCCTCATCAAAGCGCCAGACATCGTTTAATATCACCCACATACACATCTCACTTTCACACGTCGCTTCAGCTAATTGAGATAGGTAGTGCGTTCTGAAAATAGATACAAATTGTATTTGATTGAGGCTAGGTTAGTACCGCACTGCATGAATGGAAGAGTATTATGAACAACGAAAGAGCCTGTTGGGTTTAGGGTAAATGTCCCATTTGCAGGCAAGGATGCGTTTGTGGAAGATTTCGTCGCCTCCTCTACACTTCGACAGATGCATCAGCAGATTGCATCTGCGGATGCGTCCGCAGATGTGTGGACGGAGGTATTTGGACATCTGTGGTAGGTATTCAACGTCGGCCGATGCGTCTGCCACGCATCCGTTTGTTGTCGGTTTTTGCGACACAGATCAAAGGGCGACAGAACGAACGCAAGGCGTCTGTCCACACATATCTGCAGATGGATCAGTATTGCGCGGGAAGCAAGTGAGACTGCACGTGTTTAGTTTTTTCTCGTCATTTAAAATGGCTGCCAATATGACCACTGAGGAAACATTCAAGTTCATAGAGTTATACCAAAGTGAAAACTGCTTAAGGAATCCCAAAAATAAGTACCACAAAAATAAAATTGTTGTACTTAAGTACCTATATACTTAATTACTTAATTATTTTTCATTACCTATCAAAACATAAGATCACACTCACGCCTTTTCCAACGAGGGACTAGGTAGAGGTTATTATTAGGTATTATTTTATTATGTAGGTATCTTCTATTATGATATTAGAGGATATTATTATTGTTATTCATATACATCCAGTGTATAGTGTGACAGTGATGTGATGACCCAGCGTATTACCTATACCTTATACATGTAAAGCTTGTATACCTACTCATATGTATAGCCAGCATCCACCACCTTCTGTTTCTCCATTTTGTTATTAACAACTCGGCTGCGGTGCACACTCAAGTAGTAGTTATAAGTACTGAATAAATAAATATCAGCGGCTGCTACCGTCTCCATATCCATTTTTTGGGGCACGAGTTGCGTCTTTCGATGTTGAACACAGACTGAATGACTCGCGGATGTGTGGACGGATCACGTATTTATCTGCGGATACGTCTGCTGATCCACCTGCTGGTGCATCTGTCGATGTTCGGGTGTCATAATTAAATGTATAAAATATTTATTGTTGATATGGTATGGTGTGATTTATTGAAAAAAAAAAACGGCACTGCATGCTATGTCATACCATGCCGTGCCGTGCCGTGCCGTGCCGTGCCGTGCCGTGCCGTGCAGAATTCCCCTCACTTCTCTCGCAAAAGAGAGAGAGAGAAAGAGAGAGAGGGAGAGATAGAGAGAGATATATTTATTTTAAAGCGAATTTTATATTTTAAAGTAAGAATTATGTGTAAATAATTGTCAAATTTATATTAATATTAAAGAAAGAAAGAGAGATAGAGGAATAAAGAGAGAGAGAGAGAGAGGAGAGAGAGAGAGAGAGAGAATTGTGAAAATTGAATATTGTGTACGTACTAACTTGTGGTTGTGAAACTTCGTGCGAACACTCTAAGTACAATGGAAACTACAAACTTTACTGTTGGAATCTACGGAGAATGGTCTGAAGTTTTGGACCAGCTGATTAATTAGTTGGGTGTCAACATTTTATAATATGCAGACGTGTACTTAAATATTATTCTTCTTCTTCTTTTTCTTCTTCTTCTTCTTCTTCTTCTTCGACAACGACTTCAAGTACGTCAGCAGAAATCTAAGATTCCGTACCATACACAAAACACTGGAGGAAAATGGGAGAGGCGTACGTCACTCAAAAATAATATCAGTATACCTAAATATATTTAATAGCGGCAAGTATTGAGAGAGAAATGCTTTAATGCTGGCAGTCAGTATGATACATTCAATAAAGATAACGATATTAATGATTGGAAGAGTCGGGAAGGGTCGCACTAGTGTAGAGGAACGAATGACGGCTGGTTTTTTTTCTTTTGCGCGTTTCACATAAATTAATGTTTCGAGCACGGTTGAGCGATTTAGGGTCTGTGGAAAAAAAAAAGGAAAAAAATTATATATTCTAAGAATACGAAACGCATTTCAACGCGTGGGATTAGTGAGGCTAGTGAGTGCTTTGTAGAGTGCCATTAATTTTGTTTAAGGTGACATGTAACTGCAAACATGTGTGAATTGGTTGAAGTGGCAAAAATGACTTTGTGAGAGCGTGAGAGACCCCTATGCACATTCCAGACAGTGAAGAGAAAAAAAAATATATATCAGACGAGTACGTGTTAAAATGTTATGATAAAGTCATGTACTGCCGAGAATTGTATGGCTATTTCAGGTGAAGCTGCGTGTCGTGTGTAATTGGCGAGAGATGGGGTTCTCGCGGATTCAGCGCAGACAGCGACGCGAGGCAGACTGTGAGGGCACTGCTGTTCGCGTCAATAGACGTGATGCTGGTCGTTCGTCATGCTGTCTCATCGGAGTCAGGCCAACTGCCTGGAGTCCAGCTTCCTGGGGTTTCAAATGCTTGGAATCTTGGCTTGAGGAGGCACGTACCCGTGCGTCTGAAATGGAAGATCGCGTCGCGCGAATGTTGCGTCACAAGTGCGGGCAGTACAGTGTGTAATTGCGATGGACAGTGCTTACGATACAGTGTGTTCAAGAATGACTGTGGTTGTCAGGAGACGAAAATGGTTGGAACGTGATACTTAAAATTAACATGTAATTTTATTATGTTGTAATGTATGTGTTTGTGAAACAATGAACACAGCGAAAGGGTTGCGTTAAAGTAAAAACACAAGTTGGTTTGATAATATGTAAGTTCAAGTAAATATGCTGTGAGGTGGATTGGACGGAATCACCTGTACTGTAACAATGAATTTAGTTAAGCATGTTTCATGGATTTTATTGTGTTGCTTTCGTTAAATAACGCGCAGTCGTAATCAGGTATTAGTTATGTAATTGTTTTGTAATATGTTTTAATTGTTTGTTCATGCAATAATGCAAACTGTCAATTTACATACAGATGGCGACATCTGTCGGTCGCATAAGTTACTGCGTGAAAGTTTAACGATTCGTTAAGGGATGAATTTGTATGGAAATCGGTAGACGACTGGTGGCTAGAGTGTGCAACTTTTATAAATTTTGTTATGTGAGTAGCGTATTAGTCCTTTCTCGAAGGAAATTGTGAGAGACGTCGCTAGAGGGCGTGGAAAAATATAATATTAGATTGTATCAAAACGGATTTTTGAGGGAGCTTTTATATAGATTTGCACGGGAGACAGGGAAACATTCTTGTGTTAGACGTAGAGCGTTCAAGTCGTGGTTCTGGGAGATTTGGGAGTTTTGCGAGATTCGAGAAAAAGGGGTTATTTGAGTATTAAGAAAGTCTAGATCCAAGTAAAATAGTTGCATAAAAGTCAACGGCGAGTTTGAAGGCGTAGTCAAGTGAGGCGAGAGCAGCACGCTGTTCACATAAGTTAAGTGTGATTGTTTTATAATCCTTCATATGAAACTCAATTATTTTATTGTAGAGTGTTTTATAATTTTGACCGATTGGATGTGAGGTGGATTAACGATTAAGTAATAAATAATTAGTAGAATAGAAATCATTGAATTATTTTATTTTAGAGAATTTGTTTGAAAATTATCTTGAGTTTCATATGATACTTTATTTTATTGATAATTATTTGATCCATACATTTATTTGTTTGTGAGTTTAAGGTTTAATATAAGAGACAGTTGGGTAATTTAAATTTACGAGATTTGGTAGTGCTTATTTTGGAAGTTAGAAGAAGCTAGACAGTGGTTTTTTTTTAGGTTCCGTTTTTTCCACTGTTCAGTAGAGCTTAAACGGAACCAATTTAGAATGATTTGAAATTTATTGGAAAATAACTAATAAACATTTCTTTAAATTTCTATGTATGTTTGAATTTTGCATTCCTTATTCTTAAAAAAAAATAGATTCGATAACACAATCATTTACCCCTTCCAATTAATACAACCTACTTTGACGAAGTTAATTCACACCCTGAAGTTTGATTACAATTGAAACTTATAGTAAGACATCTTTTAATTGTTCTAAGTAAAGTTCTTTATTTCATCGAAGGATGTATCCTTAAATTACCTGAGACAATAATCTCGTATCACTTTCATTAAAGTTAGTTGGGAACGATTCGAATTTAATAAAGTTAGTTTCATTGCTAGTATACATTTTATTTCAATTCAAGGTGGAGTTTGACAGTTATTTAAATACACACTTCTCAAAGACACTTCCTTTTATAGAAGCAAAGCATAATTGAACTTCTGGAGAGCTTTGTCAGTAGCGACAAATGCCGACCGAGTGGTCGAAAAATCGAGTAAGCACAGTCAAAGAAAAATCATTTTTGTGATAAGATTCTGTTGACTTTTATGGAAAGTCTACTGACAGTAGTCAGTAACCTAACCCACATTACACGTTCGCTGAAGTCAGAGGGTTGAAAATCTTGAATATTATTTGATTTACATCTGTCACAAATCTGGTTTTGTGTGACCTACGTCACTTGACCATAAAAAAGTATATACCATCACAAGGTAATAATCTGCGCAGTTTAGTGTATCGTCTGACGATATGCTATTTTGCTACTCGAAATATTAGTCACCGGCCGGGACTAGTATAATAAATACCTAACAGTCCGAAAATTTAAGTTTCGTCACTGGAAATCTTAATTCTAGGACAGATGGGTACATTTGTGGCGACTCGATAAAAGATCTCTAAAATTCAGTTATGTGTTAGAAACACTATACAAATAGGGTTGGTGGACAACTGAACATAACACACGACTCGACCGGTCATCATTAAATACAAAGGTCAATCACATTCATTTAGGGAAATAATTGTTGAACTTGCGCTTACGAATTGGAGTTTCTTTTTCAGATATCTGTTGACGTACATATTAATTGACTTTGAATTGAACATTCCTAACTGCTTTATTGGTTACTTTAAATTTCGAAAAATTTAATATAGACGATCACTACTGGGGGCCTTCACACTTGGTGCCGTGACCAGGATTGTTTTTTAAATTAATTCTATTGGAATTAATTAAAACATAGAACAAAAAAAAAAACACAACGTAGATTAAAACCATAAAGTAGTGGGGAGTTTAGAAAGTCTGGGAGGCGAGAAATATTAATAGTTGTATAATTAAAACTGAATGGATTTCCTAATTGTAATAGTGTGTGTTTTCAGGAAATAATTTAATTGTGTTCTCATTTTGTAAATTGTTTGTGTGAACGCGAATTTGTGGCACTCTCTGCGTGCTACTTGGTGTAAGGTTGGGGCAGTTCGGGGGTAATAAGTAAATTCATTAAAGTATAGTTTGAAACAGTTAGCCTTGTAATTGTTTTGACGGGTTTTCCAGTTTTTTTTTTTGGGCTACTCATTAGGAATACATACATAAAAGAAATTTTGTCCTAATTATTTCAGTTGTAGCGGTAATAAAATTATTAAATGATTGTTTTACAGTACGTTAACGTTAAAATATTGCGGAATATTTAGTAATGTTAGTTGTTGTAGAAATAGTAAGTAGAGAAGATAGATTATAGTTTTGTTTATTTTTCATACAGTTAAATGCTAGTTGCGTTAGAAATCGTAATCGGTTAAATACAAATATATACGGTTAAATACAGTTTACGTTGCGAATAGGCGGTTTTTTTCTCAATAGTTAGGCGGTAGTTTAGTAGTAGGCGAAACGGTATTTATTAAAAAATAGGGCGCGGTAGAGTTTAGTTTTGGTAGGCAAGTTAGGGCGTTTAGTTCTTATATATAGCGTAAACGTATTTTAGAGGGTATATCGGTTTTGATAGGTAATAGGTAGGCGAGAAGTAGTTGAAGATGTCTGAATCGGTTCGGGGGCGCGGCAGAAAGCGGAGAGGTACGTCCATGGCAACAGATAGTTCGGATAAGAGGACGAGACGAGAAGAAGTACGTGGAAGTGACCCACAAATTGGATTGCTCGAAACATTGAGTGGGAAGTTGGATCAGATTTGCAAACGATTGGATGATTTGGAGAAGGTCGGACAGAAGTCGACGAGAGTGGCGAGCGTGGTTGCTAACGATGAAGGTGCGCCGGGGTCACTCGCAAGGACTGTTTCGCAGAGTTCGGGAGAATCGAGTAGCAGCACAGGAAATGTTTACGTAATTAAACCGACTGTTGACAAGCCTATTTTTAACGGAAAAGGTGACGTGAACCCTATGAGGTTCTTGAGGAAGCTGAAACGTTATATCAGTTCCATAAAGGCTCAAGATCGATCGGTGGAGGTGGCAGTGGAGTGTCTGGCCGGGCCCGCGGCTAAAATCTTGGAGATGTACTACGAAAATTGGAGGAATTGGGAGAACTTCGAAACTGACTTCAAGAGAGTTTACTGGGGGCCTAGACAGCAAGAGAATGCTAAATTTCGACTTATGAACACGACCTGGAGCCCAGCGCAGGGTCAGAGCATGTCAGAGCATTTCGCAGATCAGCTGGAGACTGTTCAAGGTTTGACCATTCCTTTGGGTCAAACCGATTTAGTCAACAGTGCGATGCGCCATTTTCCGCCGGACATCCAACGCTTGTGGTTTACTAGGAAGGAAGAGGTGAATATTTACACTGCAGCAGAGTTTTTGCGGGATCTTGAGCAAAATGTGGTGATAAGAGCAAGCAGTGCCGGCAATGTACAATCTACAAGCCGAGGTGCCATGCAGCAGAGAAACACGCGCGGAGGATGGCAAGTCCATCGGGGAACCTCATGGAATCGCTATCAGTCAGTTGGGCGAGATGATGCTGTCTTATCAGCTGCGATGTACGGAGGTCAGACGAATAATAATAATAATCATTTCATTCGGGGCCGAGCGGCAAACAGAGGCGCGCGCCGAGGCAACGGGAGACGTGGAGGAGCGGGAAACACACGAAATACAGAAATGTATCGAGCGATTAAGTGGCAACCTCAGACTGAAACGCGTGACGGCGATGTAATTAATAAGACTGCAACCACGGAGAATAATGAAAAAACGACGTCGGGAAACGAACGGAACCAGCGCTATTAATGCCGCGTATGCAGCTGGAAAAGTCCGAGGAGAGCGGTATGAATTCTATATATAAATACATGACGAAATGCGGATGGAAGCCAGGCGAGGGCTTGGGACGGTTATCTACAGGAAGTAAAAGGCCTATTGAGTATGTGACTACTATTAGAGGGCAACCAGAAATGACTGAAATAATATCGTTATTAAATGACCGTTGTGAACAGATGTGTCAGGAGCGAACATATGATCAAACAGACGATAAGAGTCATTGGCAAATAAATGCTTTATACACCGACGTGTTTTCAGACGACGAAGATAGTCAAGAGTACGCATTGCCGGCGTTACCAGAAATAACGATAACTTTATACGGAAAAAGTATAAATGCGTTAGTCGACACGGGAAGTCAAGTTACCGCCATTATGACAGAATTATATGAAGAATTTTTGGAAAGAAAAATAATAATATCACATTTGCCAGTTCCTGCTATCGAGATACGGAGCGCTTTCGGATCGCGTAGTGAACGAGTTAACACACTTGTATTGTTAACAATAGAAATAAACGGCATTCAAATAGAGACACCAGCTTTAATTCTAAGAAGACTGCCAAGACAAATAGTTTTGGGTTTGGATTGGTTGGAGCGTGCCAAAGCCGTTATCACATGCGGACGTGATAAGACCCTGACGGTTGAACACCTGGGAATGACGACGCGTGTGGCGTTCGGAGCGAGTGCGGACGGAGCCGACGCAGTTGTAAAAAAAATGTTGAACAATATCACTGCAATAAATCAACGTGGGAAGACAGAGAGTGAGATCGACGCTTATGTTCGTTCATTGACGTTACCCGAAGAACATAAAAACGTATTGTTGCCATTATTACAAAAGCATAGAGATGTTTTTTCTGAACGACCTGGAGTGACCAATAAATATGTACACCACATAAAAATGCAAAATAAGAAGCCTTTCTTACAGCGAACTCATCCGATTCCTTTCGCTTATAGACAACAAGTTCTCGATAAAATTTCGGAGATGGAGTCCATGGGAATAATAAGAAGAGAAATAACAGATTATGTCAGCCCATTACATTATGTGAAGAAGCGAGATGGATCTATTAGAGTTTTGTTGGATGCGAGGGCCTTGAACAAGCAGATGATTGGAGATGGTGAAGCCCCACCGCTTACGAATGAGATATTACAATCCTTTCATGATGTTAAATATATGAGTACATTAGACTTATCGCATGCGTATTTTCATATACCATTGTCCGAAGATTCCATAAAATACACAGGGTTTACGGTGTGTGGGAAAGTATATGCATATAGAGTACTACCGCAAGGACTTAAAACGTCGGTATCGAGCTTTTCACGCGCCATGGATTATATTCTAGGAACGGAAGTGCGTGGATTCTGTCAAAACTTCATAGACGATCTGATTGTGTACTCGAACGGGACCATAGAACAACATTTAAACCACATAGATCGTGTTTTGGAAAGACTGCGAGACGCTAACATGAGTGTTGGTTTAGCGAAATGTAATTTCATGCGTACGGAAGTGAAACTGTTGGGACACATTGTGACTACAAAAGGAATAAGAATGGACCCTGAGAAAGTGAAAGCGATAAGGGAGTTTCCGGAGCCAAAGACAGTGCGTCAGTTACGCGGTTTTCTGGGTTTGATTAATTACTTCCGTCGCTTTGTAAATCGATTTGCAGAAGAAACAAGACCTTTATGTCGACTTCTAAAAAAGGGAGAAAGATGGATTTGGAACGAAGAAACCGCCAGCTGTTTCGAAAGGGTTAAGGAATTATTTTTGGATACAGTGATGTTGGAACATCCGGACATAACCAAACCCTATTATCTACAGACTGACAGCAGCGGGACGGGAATCGCCGGTTATATATATCAAATGTCTGAGGAAGGACATCCACAAATAATCAGTTTCGTCAGTAAAAGCTTATCTGGCTCTCAGTTTAACTGGTCTGTGTCTGAACAAGAATTATTTGCAATCATTTACAGTTTGACCAAGTTTGAAACATATCTACTGGGATCCAAACTAATTATTCGAACGGATCATAAATCATTGGTGTATTTGCAATGTTGGAAATTGACTAGCGCGAGAGTGATTCGTTGGTCTAATTATTTGAGTCGTTTTGATTACGAAATTGAACATGTCAAAGGGACGGAAAACATAGTAGCGGATGTCCTATCGCGACAAATTGGAAACAGCGGAGCGAATCAAACCACTCAAAGAACGTGCCCTGAATTAAACCTGTTTCTAGCAAAAAATCAAAAGATAATCGCCAATCAGTTGAAGACGGTGGGTGAACTACAAGTTGTTGATAAAGGCTTAAAGGAAATTATGCAGTATTTGGAGAATAAACAAGATAAATCACGTAACGCCGAGTACGAAAGATATAAAATTATAGACAAAGTACTGTATTACGAACGTCAAAATGGACATGGGTGTGTACTAGTCATACCAGAAGACATGCGTGATTCACTGATTACGTATGTACATGAAGAGTTAGGTCATTTTGGCCGATTTAAAGTATACTCGCTAATGAAAACGCGTTATTACTTTAAACGTATGACACGAGAAATAAATCGCGTAATTAGAACTTGCGACATTTGCCAACGAACTAAACAAGAAACAGTACATAAGGTGGGCAAGTGCAAAACTATAATTGCATTGGAGATTGGCGAAATCGTTTATACGGATTTTCATGGACCATTACCTATAAGCACATTCGGAAATCAATATATACTCGTTATTCAAGACGCTTTCAGTAAATTAATTCGATTGTACGCAATGAGAAAGGCAACGTCTCGAGCAGCTGTATGTTGTGTGAAGAAATTTTTCAAGGAAATACCGATTAAAAGGATTATCAGTGATAACGGATCTCAATTCACTGCAAAATATTGGACCTCTGAGTTAACCGAATTAGGTATAAAAGTGTCTCATACCAGTCCTCGACACCCTTCGCCCAACATTTCTGAAAGGGTTAACAAGGAGATTGGGAGATTCTTTCGTGCTTATTGTGGAAAAAATCACTCCAGTTGGGTCACTTGGCTGACAAAGATAGAGCAAACTTATAATGAGACTGCACATGCGAGTACAAAGTACACTCCGAATGAACTTGTGTGGGGTCGCTGTACAAAATTGAGCACTGATCAATTACTAAAACAATACAAATCATCCAATGAAAATATTTTAGATCTATATAAAATACGTGAACAAGCACGCGTCCATCTGAAGAGTTCAGCTGAAGCGAGAAGAAAATATTTCGATAAAAGTCATCGGACAATTAAGTATCAAATAGGAGATTTTGTGAAATTAAAAGTTATGCCTAGATCGGTCAAAGAGAAAAAAATCACTGCGAAATTTATGTCACTCTTTGAAGGGCCTTATCAAATCGCGTACATCCCATATGATAATTTATACACATTAATCGACATAAATACGGGGAAAATACGTGGAAATTTTAATACTGAACACATCTCTAGATATTATTATTCAAATAAAACGGATAGATCGGTCGTAGAGGCGTCTACATCAGTCAACGCGTTGTGAGGATAATAAATAAGTACATTTTCCCACGCTTACAATTATAGAAGTTAACAATGGGATTTACGAGCGTACTTCAAACACAATAGGGTAGCGCACGCGTCATTTAGGACCGGACGGGGGTTGTTGACCGCTTCAATCAGCTGGCGGTCTAACTGGTATTTGTGGGTGTGACCATATTTTTTTTGGTGTTGTTTTTGTTTCTGTTTGCTTCGTGCGGGTTTAGTGACTTACATTTGTTTACATGTGTAGGGATAGAATTGAATTAGGACATTGATACGATGTTGAGGTGTTAGGTTAGTTTAGAATAGAGTTAGGGCGTCATGTATGAGTTGGAAAATTAAGTTTTTTATATGTAGAAAATTTAAAAGTATTTTCAAATTTTCTAGGGAGGCGCGTGTAGAGGAACGAATGACGGCTGGTTTTTTTTCTTTTGCGCGTTTCACATAAATTAATGTTTCGAGCACGGTTGAGCGATTTAGGGTCTGTGGAAAAAAAAAAGGAAAAAAATTATATATTCTAAGAATACGAAACGCATTTCAACGCGTGGGATTAGTGAGGCTAGTGAGTGCTTTGTAGAGTGCCATTAATTTTGTTTAAGGTGACATGTAACTGCAAACATGTGTGAATTGGTTGAAGTGGCAAAAATGACTTTGTGAGAGCGTGAGAGACCCCTATGCACATTCCAGACAGTGAAGAGAAAAAAAAATATATATCAGACGAGTACGTGTTAAAATGTTATGATAAAGTCATGTACTGCCGAGAATTGTATGGCTATTTCAGGTGAAGCTGCGTGTCGTGTGTAATTGGCGAGAGATGGGGTTCTCGCGGATTCAGCGCAGACAGCGACGCGAGGCAGACTGTGAGGGCACTGCTGTTCGCGTCAATAGACGTGATGCTGGTCGTTCGTCATGCTGTCTCATCGGAGTCAGGCCAACTGCCTGGAGTCCAGCTTCCTGGGGTTTCAAATGCTTGGAATCTTGGCTTGAGGAGGCACGTACCCGTGCGTCTGAAATGGAAGATCGCGTCGCGCGAATGTTGCGTCACAAGTGCGGGCAGTACAGTGTGTAATTGCGATGGACAGTGCTTACGATACAGTGTGTTCAAGAATGACTGTGGTTGTCAGGAGACGAAAATGGTTGGAACGTGATACTTAAAATTAACATGTAATTTTATTATGTTGTAATGTATGTGTTTGTGAAACAATGAACACAGCGAAAGGGTTGCGTTAAAGTAAAAACACAAGTTGGTTTGATAATATGTAAGTTCAAGTAAATATGCTGTGAGGTGGATTGGACGGAATCACCTGTACTGTAACAATGAATTTAGTTAAGCATGTTTCATGGATTTTATTGTGTTGCTTTCGTTAAATAACGCGCAGTCGTAATCAGGTATTAGTTATGTAATTGTTTTGTAATATGTTTTAATTGTTTGTTCATGCAATAATGCAAACTGTCAATTTACATACAGATGGCGACATCTGTCGGTCGCATAAGTTACTGCGTGAAAGTTTAACGATTCGTTAAGGGATGAATTTGTATGGAAATCGGTAGACGACTGGTGGCTAGAGTGTGCAACTTTTATAAATTTTGTTATGTGAGTAGCGTATTAGTCCTTTCTCGAAGGAAATTGTGAGAGACGTCGCTAGAGGGCGTGGAAAAATATAATATTAGATTGTATCAAAACGGATTTTTGAGGGAGCTTTTATATAGATTTGCACGGGAGACAGGGAAACATTCTTGTGTTAGACGTAGAGCGTTCAAGTCGTGGTTCTGGGAGATTTGGGAGTTTTGCGAGATTCGAGAAAAAGGGGTTATTTGAGTATTAAGAAAGTCTAGATCCAAGTAAAATAGTTGCATAAAAGTCAACGGCGAGTTTGAAGGCGTAGTCAAGTGAGGCGAGAGCAGCACGCTGTTCACATAAGTTAAGTGTGATTGTTTTATAATCCTTCATATGAAACTCAATTATTTTATTGTAGAGTGTTTTATAATTTTGACCGATTGGATGTGAGGTGGATTAACGATTAAGTAATAAATAATTAGTAGAATAGAAATCATTGAATTATTTTATTTTAGAGAATTTGTTTGAAAATTATCTTGAGTTTCATATGATACTTTATTTTATTGATAATTATTTGATCCATACATTTATTTGTTTGTGAGTTTAAGGTTTAATATAAGAGACAGTTGGGTAATTTAAATTTACGAGATTTGGTAGTGCTTATTTTGGAAGTTAGAAGAAGCTAGACAGTGGTTTTTTTTTAGGTTCCGTTTTTTCCACTGTTCAGTAGAGCTTAAACGGAACCAATTTAGAATGATTTGAAATTTATTGGAAAAGAACTAATAAACATTTCTTTAAATTTCTATGTATGTTTGAATTTTGCATTCCTTATTCTTAAAAAAAAATAGATTCGATAACACAATCATTTACCCCTTCCAATTAATACAACCTACTTTGACGAAGTTAATTCACACCCTGAAGTTTGATTACAATTGAAACTTATAGTAAGACATCTTTTAATTGTTCTAAGTAAAGTTCTTTATTTCATCGAAGGATGTATCCTTAAATTACCTGAGACAATAATCTCGTATCACTTTCATTAAAGTTAGTTGGGAACGATTCGAATTTAATAAAGTTAGTTTCATTGCTAGTATACATTTTATTTCAATTCAAGGTGGAGTTTGACAGTTATTTAAATACACACTTCTCAAAGACACTTCCTTTTATAGAAGCAAAGCATAATTGAACTTCTGGAGAGCTTTGTCAGTAGCGACAAATGCCGACCGAGTGGTCGAAAAATCGAGTAAGCACAGTCAAAGAAAAATCATTTTTGTGATAAGATTCTGTTGACTTTTATGGAAAGTCTACTGACAGTAGTCAGTAACCTAACCCACATTACACGTTCGCTGAAGTCAGAGGGTTGAAAATCTTGAATATTATTTGATTTACATCTGTCACAAATCTGGTTTTGTGTGACCTACGTCACTTGACCATAAAAAAGTATATACCATCACAAGGTAATAATCTGCGCAGTTTAGTGTATCGTCTGACGATATGCTATTTTGCTACTCGAAATATTAGTCACCGGCCGGGACTAGTATAATAAATACCTAACAGTCCGAAAATTTAAGTTTCGTCACTGGAAATCTTAATTCTAGGACAGATGGGTACATTTGTGACGACTCGATAAAAGATCTCTAAAATTCAGTTATGTGTTAGAAACACTATACAAATAGGGTTGGTGGACAACTGAACATAACACACGACTCGACCGGTCATCATTAAATACAAAGGTCAATCACATTCATTTAGGGAAATAATTGTTGAACTTGCGCTTACGAATTGGAGTTTCTTTTTCAGATATCTGTTGACGTACATATTAATTGACTTTGAATTGAACATTCCTAACTGCTTTATTGGTTACTTTAAATTTCGAAAAATTTAATATAGACGATCACTACTGGGGGCCTTCACACTAGACACATGTCATGTGTACCTACTCTGACCAGATCGAGGTATTGGTGCTCCAAAAGGGTCGAGTACGTACGTAGTGCCCGAAACAGGCGAGAATTAATTAAACACATTGAGTTTTAAAGAGGTGTTTGCAGGTGTTTCAAAAGTCAGAACGTTACTCGTGGAGATCAAATTGTTTCTGTCTACCCCGCTCGGAAACGGCACGCCATGTCGGTTCCTTTGGTCGTGCCGGCTACACAAAACTGAACGGAAAACGCGACCTTTCATTCAGCGCGGTGGTAGCAATCCAGACGAGTTAAACCCTATAACCGTTTTCACAACCTACGTTTCAGTCAGACTAGTCCAGCAGTTAAGTATATTACATAATATGTAGATTACAGTAACATTTCTCATACATTGGATAGGAGTTAACTGTTGCTTGTTGTTGCTAAATTGTAGCTACAAGGTATTGAAATCGGCCGCTAGGGAGGTAAGAAGGGTAGGGAGAGGGACCTAAGAGTTTTACGTGGAATCCGAACCACGAACAGTCTCAACGCTCAAACGGTCACCCATCTAGATTCTGACCGCGCTCGGTGTGCTTATCTTCACGTTCTGATGTCGATTGAATGTATGTATGCATAGGTAGAACTACGACCCCTGGACGAGGTAATGTCCTTGCAACCATTGATTAGCGACAGCACTAGATTTGGTATAGCGGTGTAATTACTGGTACACATAAAATGGGACAACTGGGTGGCTGTTCTGGAGGTCGGAGCCTCATGTGCAGCCAATTACACCTCTAAGGAGGCGCCAGTCCGGTTTGATGGCGGACTAATGTATTCACTTATTGGACAAAAAGGAGGGTGATAATTTTTTTGTTCTTCTTTACATGTTTGATGTGTTTATTTAACATATTTACTAATGAACGTGTGTTAATGGAAATCAATGTTTTCATTTTATTTACTGTTATCTTAATAGTATCCACTCTTTGGCACAGTTATATGTATAAAAAAAATTGTGGGCTTATTATATATATACACCAGCATTTTTCAAGTGCTCCAGGATGAATCTTCCTCCCGTCATAACCTCTGTCGCCATGACCTTGGTTTTGTCTCTCTTCATCTCACTCGACTCACCTTAATCGACGCTGTATAACGGTCTTCCAGATGGTCCGAAGATGAGTTCAATCAGGTTCAGGAGAACAATGTCGTTGGCGAAGCGAAAATCTTCATTCACGTTGATACGTATGTTGTCCCACTCGAGCGTCTTGAACACATCTCCTAATGCATTTGTGAAGAGCTTGGGTGAGATCACAACGCCCTGCCTTACGCCTTTGCCAAGTAGGATGGGTTGCGTATTTTCGTGGAGCCTCACAGTCATAGTTGCGGACCCAGACAGGTTTCGGAGTACAACGATGTAGCGGTGGTCGATTTTGCACCTCAGGAGGGAGTTTTCAACAGCCCATTTTTTCAACACAGTCGAAGACATTGGTCGTATTTTTATTTTTTATTTTTTTATGTAATCCGGTATGGGTGGCTGAGTTGGAGGGGCTAAAGCACATGCTTCGACCAGCCAATATCACCTCCGAGAAGGTAGGTGCCATACCGGAGACTTCCCTGGGTTGCTGGCTACACTGGACTAGAGGAGAACACAACCGAGGCTGCTATGCGGCCATCTTACATCCAGTACGGTGGTACCAACCCAGTTGGCTACAATTTGAGCCTACCACCTAGTAAGGGGCAAGGGAAGGGACCTACAGTTTTACACCGGTTCCGAACGGTGAAGCAGCAGGTGTAGGTATGCACGTAATTTTTTTCGTCAGAAAAAACTCATTGGTATACGCCGACGGGATTCGAACCGCGGACCTCTCGCATGAGAAGCCGATGCCCAAACCACTCGGCCACCCGCCGCGGTAACGTGTGGATAGGTAAAAATCGAAAGTAAATAGGGTGAGCCGTTCTTGACTTATAAGCTAACATACAGATGGATCAGAGATACAGAGAGATGCTTATATTAGGGCGGTCACATATCTAGTTATGTAGTTCATCTATGCTTTCAACGAGTCTCGTACAATCCACCTCACCCGCCCCGATTTCATACAAAATATTCTAATCTCAAGTATCGATTGCCATAAATATTTATTGGGGTCTCTAGATTGGGGAGGTGAGAAAGGTCTCAGGTATTTACATACTGGCCTGGGGTTCATAACCTGAGCGGGTGGAATTAGATTTTCTTTATGAAGGAATCTGCGCATACATTGTGGAAGTTTATAGAATATTTAGTATAAAGAGTAGATATTGTGAAAATTGTTATAATGCCGGGTATTTCAGGAGACAATATGCAAACTCCGCAGAATTTATAGATTCTTACCTGATTAATTTCGACACAATATTCAAAATGTAACACATTGGAAAATTATGAAAATAAATAATTATATCTAGTCTATCTCCTAAATATATCGCCTAATAATTTCATTCAGAAACTTTTATAAACCCGACAATGTGGATCATTCTCAGTAGATCCATTGGCCAGATCCATGATGGATCTAGTGAGATATGTATTTCTCATTAGATCCAGTTATATAAAGATTGGATCTAATGAGAATTTTCATTATCAATATATCTTACCTAGTTATTTATTTAAAAAAATATGAACATAGATTGGATCTATTTAGAAAGCGAGCAGTGTTGGGAGAAATGGCTACCCCACATAAGTCTCCGTTTCGGCTCAAGCTCTCTTTGCCCAGAGGGGTGAAACTTGCACTGAACATAACTCGACGTTCAGCAAAAGTATCCGACCGACCACAGAACAAATTAGTGGATATAGCGCGGGAATTATGAGGTCACAGAATGCACTGGCGGTGCCAATGTGCAAGGTGTCCTATTTCCTTGCAATTTCTGGTTAAAAAGTAATTTTATTTAAATTTTTGAATTTTGTAAGTAACAGGATTGGATGATCGGACTTCGGGACAGGCCAGAGTCTAAGCCAATTTCACCCTCCAGAAGGCGGCAGTTCGGCTTATCGGACTAAAATCTCAGTGGAAAAAGGCGAATTGAACATTAAATTAAATGCATCATTCATTCATTGATCAAAACAGTCATTTATGTAGTTCACTTGCACTTCCCATACATCTTTCTCTATAATTTTATTCTTCATAACCCTAAGGTTGACTGTAAGATAACACTTGCAGCGATAAGTCCCCTTTGCGCCCTCTTGTATTTCTCCTTTCTTTCTTTTAAGAGTTTCTATTGTATACTGTTTTAAGGTTGATGGGTAGTGAGAAATTAGGTATTGTAGTAATTCGATGTAGGAAAATATATACCTACGCCGGAAGCCCGTTCCACTGCTTACGTCATCGTTGAATATACCAATTCCTACATTCATAGCAGCATACGCCTACAATTACACATACAAGAAGATGTCTAACAATGCCCATACACATTCTGTGATGGACTGGGATTGCCAATGCCATGCCGGCATGACAGAAACCTTTTCACACCCATTTAAAAAAACCCCAGGCTCAACTTGGGAGGAAGTGAATGGGCATGGAGTGCGTTCCACATTTTCGCGATTCTATGAATAAATGTCCTAATAATTTTCTTTCATTGTGACAAATTCTTCATTTTCAGTGACATGCCACACGTTTAGCCCGAAACCCGAGCCACACAGAGTCATGATTGAAGCCGTTTCAAATTATATACGAGAATGGAGATATAAAATGCCCCGCCTGCCAGCATGCGCATCAGAGCTAGATGTTCACATGTAAGATTTCTCTCAAATTCACAAGATTTTAGCCTGTCTAGACTGTCTCGAACATAATTTAATATTTAACTAATGAAATTTAGCAATAATGCTGTCTAAAGAGAGACAAATTTACTTACATAGGTACTCTAGAGCGATATTAAGATCATAATATAACACAATTGCTAGATTATTCAATAACACCGTGCTCATAATATTGTTTTCTATAAAAACTCGTAATTATTATTGTTTAATTCCAACCCCAACCTTTCGTAGTTTTACCCTATTTCAATCTTTAAATCTTCATAAAATCAAAATTACGCCAAATATCGCCCGCGGTAACACTGTGCGCTTTGCCAAGTTCCGCCTTGTCGTGCCAATATTTGTTGAGCCAAATCCTGCTAGGCGTGGGGACACCAATAGTTGCTAGCAAACATGAGTAATGCACCAATTACACTTCAACCAAGAGCATCCTCTTGCATTGAGGTTTCTGATGCGCTTATATTATATGTACGTGGAGACTAATTTTAGTGATCTAAGTATATTCGTTCTTTCTTTCTTTTCTGCTATCTGTATATCTTTCTTTCTTTTTTCCTTGCTTTATTAATTTTTCGTTCTTACTTTCTTTCTTTATATCTTTCTCTCTATCTCTCGTTTGTTTTCTCTCTGTCTTTCTTTTTTCTTTGTTTCTTTCTTTCATCGTCTAGTTCGAATTTTCTTCGCTTCAATCATTTCCGATACTTCTGCCCAGATCATATTTCTTTGTGATTGGCTTTACCCCCCGCCAAGCATGCGCTGTCAACCCATTACACCCTGTTTCTGTAGGACTAGGTGCCATGCCAATACTTTTCGGCCTTACCGGCTACCATGAACTAGACGAAAACCCCGAATTATTTTTCGTATGGTAAAGTTCATTTGAAAATTTCCAGGAATCTGATTCAGTTTTCCATCGCATGTGATGGATGAGTATACGGATCGAAAATAGTTCTGTTATATCGTGATAGGATTTGTTTGGTTTGCTATGTAGCGAATAGTCGTCAATAGTGGGTAAACAAGGCCTTGGAACTGTAAACATCGAAGGTAACAAAACAGGAGGAATAAATCAGAGCGTTAACAAGGAGAACTCTGCCTCAACTCCGCCATCATGGAAATAAACACCTGGAAGCGGCATAGTTAAAATATACATACATATTAACTCGTTACCCACATTTTATCTGCACGCACTACATTTTGCAACAGACAGGAGATGCGCGAGTATGCAAGTTTGACACAAATATTACTTGTCTATTACTAGAATGCCGTTGCCTCTGCCCGCGCTTCCGCACATCGCGCCTCACGCTACACCCGCTGACGCCCAGTATCCTAATCACGAGATTACGATTACTACGCTACGCACGCTACGCCGTGTTCTCCGCATAATTTTGTATGGAGAAACGGAGCAACGCCTCTAGTGATAGATTTGCGAACTTCGTTTCTCCATAAAAATGATGCGGAGAACACGGTGTAGCGTGCGTAGCGTAGTAATCGTAATCTCGTGATTAGGGTACTGCTCAGTAACGTTAGTATCGCTGTCGCGTAGCCAAAGAATATAATACCGCGTAGCCACGTCCGTGTTGTATGTGCAATTGAACTACCTACCCCTCGCGCGAGTACGAATTAGGTTTTTGTTTGTGTTATTTGTTTTTATTACTAACATTTGTTGTTCAAATGGCAATATGAGTAAAAAAAGGAAAAGTAATATGACTATGACGTGTGCGGTAGCTTCACTAGTCATGTCACTTAATTACGTAGAAATTATTATTCCATGGTAGTACATATTAATTCATGCATTTTATGGTTGTAAATGTAAATGCTGTAGTGTTTTCTAATAAAGTAAATAAATAAATAAATAAATAAATATTATTTCTATGCCTGAGATACGAAGTAACGATAGGTGGCATTCTGGAAACAGACGAGTAGTATACAGGATGTATTTGAATTAACTGGGTGTATCTTAAACTGAGCAACTTTTGTTATACAGGGTGTTAAGCACATGAAACGACATAATTTTTTTGTAGGTAAGTGGGGTCATTTGCAAGGTTTTGACCTATGACACCTTTTGTCAGTTGTCACGTGGTATCGAGATACGATTTTTTTTCTTTATTTTTGAAAATTACCAAAATGTCACCAACAAACCCTTGTAACTTTTTTGTTTATGATTGTATCAGAACGAAATAAAATTTATTGGATTTTACGATGTATTCTTATAGAAAAAAATATCATTTGATGAAGTTAATACCATGAAAAGGACTTATGGCCTCCCAAAGTCCCGAAGACGAGTAAAAATATGACAAAATCTTAATTTCTTAATTCATGAAAAAAAAACTGACAGCAATTGAGCGCTTCATTTTCCTTTAAAAGTCCTTTTCTGTCGGTTCATGTGCCGTACACCCTGTATAACTTTTGAAATTTCCAAAAAAATATTCAAGTTCCCCATACATTTGGAGGTTAGGTCTCCCCTTAAATGTATGGAGAAAGTGATTTTTTTCTTCAATTTCCAAAAGCTGTAGAACAAAAGTTGCTCAGTTTAGGACACAGAACAACCCCCTTTAAGGGACGCAGTTAATTCAAATACACCCTGTGTATTAATTTTTTTATTTAAAACGGGACATGTTGCATCGTTACATCTACGAACCGGTTCATTTCGTCTTTCTACACTTTTCCGTTACTACCCGTACAACTCAATGGCGCATCTACATATTAATTTCCAACTCCACCATATAATAAGCTTGCGGTGACGAGCGAGCAAGTTCGGGCACGTATCTTGATGTAGCGGAGATTGTTAAGAGAAGTTTCTGCTTTTGATCCAGTTCTCTCGGACCGGTGATAGGGGTCGGATAGTTCAAGAACTTGTGTCGCCTGCGAATATATTATTCAAGATTGTTTGAGGTACTGCCGAATAAATAAAGTACGCATAGGTCAGATTGGTATATGTGATATAATATATAATTACATACGGACAATATATGTACCATTCAACTATATAATTATGAATGATATTTCCAAGATACTATTGGATTATACATGCAAAGATAAATTTGTAAATTGTATTCACAGAAATGTACAGATAAATAATCCTAAGATCAATTTGAAATACAAGTTAAATACTTATAAAATTTATAATTTAAAACTAAAAATACGAGAGGACACCCGGTTGGAACGAAGTTCCTTTCGCTAATATATTATGTATTAAATAACAGGCACAGTGTACTAAATTAACAACGTTACGATAATTATAAATTGAAATACACCATAGCGCTTCTATATAAAAAACATTGCAAATATTACAATTATTCACATGAAATGCATTTAAAAAGCACTGTAAAACCTCCAAAGAGTTATACTCTGTTGACTGTTGAATGTTGGAGCCAGTCTGCAATATCCGAGCAGCACGCTGAGAGTCGAACGACTTTGAGACTGTGTAATCCGAGTACTGACTCCTTATTCTTATTGCAATCCTATCCTCGGGAAGTAGTGGTCGGATACTTGCAGTCGATTTACTCCCGAAAGGCATCGTTGAAACCATTTTAGAGAAGTAAGTGAACGAAATAAGGACACTTGTCCTACCTGAAGTCAGTCTCGCACCAACGACACACGTGTTCGAACGATGCAGAGCGTCATATACTTTTGCTCTCAACAAAAGAAATGCCGTCCTCTTGTAATATTTGTGACATTAAAATTATTCGTGGCTCTATGCGGTTCATTCGTTGAAGGTAATGCCATTTGTAAATTTGAAAATCTAGTGCGGAACAGGTGTAAGAGGTAGTTCGAGACCCATAAATAGAGCTCTCATCGTCATATGTTTTGTTGACGAGAGCTCTATTTAAGTGTCCCGAACTATACGTTAGATTCTTCGTACTGTTGCCTCTATACAAGTAGGGCATACAAGACAAGTGCGATGTATTTTTTTTCTGCTTCTGCTTCGTTCAGGATGAGGGTAAACTTTTCGAAGAAAGTAAGTAACAGAGGGCGAGGCTGATGGCCGAGCTGCGTTCATGCAAACGATAAACCTTCTCGAAGACAGTAAGTAACTATGGGCGAGGCCGAAAGCCGAGCTGCGTTCAGGAAGAGGATAACCTTTTCGAAGAAAGTAAGTAACAGAGGGTGAGGCCGAAGGCCGAGCTGCGTTCAGGAAGACGATAAACCTTTTCGAAGACAGTAAGTAACTATGGGCGAGGCCAAAGACGAGCTGCGTTCAGCATGAGGGTAAACTTTTCGAAGAAAGTAAGTAACAGAGGGCGAGGCCGAAGGCCGAGCTGCGTTCAAGAAAACGATAAACCTTCTCGAAGACAGTAAGTAACTATGGGCGAGGCCGAAGGTCGAGCTGCGTTCAGGAAGAGGATGACCTTTTCGAAGAAAGTAAGGAACAGAGGGAAAGGCCGAAGGCCGAGCTGCGTTCAGGAAGACGATAAATTCTCGAAGACAGTAAGTAACTATGGGCAAGGCCGAAGGCCGAGATCTGTTCAGGAAGAGAATAAACCTTTTCGAAGAAAGTAAGTAACAAAGAAGTTACTTTCTTCGAGAAGATTTATGGTCTTCCTGAACGCAGCTCGGCCTTCGGACACGCCCTCTGTTACTTACATTCTTCGAAAAGGTTATCCTCTTCCTGAACGCAGCTCGGCCTTCGGCCTCGCCTTTCTTACTTACTTCTTAAAGATGGTTTAACCTCTTCCTGAACGCAGCTCGGCCTTCGGTCTCGGCCTCTGTTAGTTACTTTCTTAGAAAAGGTTATCCTCTTCCTGAACGCAGCTCGGCCTTCGGCCTCGCCCATAGTTACTTACTGTCTTCGAGAAGGTTCAGTTTTCCTGAACGCAGCTCGGCCTTCGGCCTCGCCCTCTGTTACTTACTTTCTTCGAAAAGTTTACCCTCATCCTGAACGAACCTCGGCCTTCGGCCTCGCCCATAGTTACTTACTTTCTTCAAAAAGGTTATCCTCTTCCTGAACGCAGCTCGGCCTTCGGCCTCGCCCTTTGTTATTTACTTTCTTAAAGATGGTTTATCCTCTTCCTCAACGTAGCTCGGCCTTCGGCCTCGCCCATAGTTACTTACGGTCTTCGAGAAGGTTTATCGTCTTCCTGAAACAACTCCGCCTTCGGCCTCAAAAAGTTACTCACTTTCTTCGAGACGGTTTATCGTTTACCTGAACCCAGCTCGCCCTTAGTTACTTACTTTCTTCCATTGAAATACGAATTTGACGCGAGCGAAGCCGCGGGCAAAAGCTAGTCTTTAAGAAAGTAAGTAACAAAGGGCGAGGCCGAAAGCCGAGCTGCGTTTAGGAAGAGGATAACCTTTTCGAAGAATGTAAGTAACAGATTACGAGTCCGAAGGCCGAGCTGCGTTCAGGAAGACCATAAATCTTCTCGAAGAAAGTAACTTCTTTGTTAGTTACTTTCTTCAAAAAGGTTTATCCTCTTCCTGAACACATCTCGGCCTTCGGCCTCGCCCATAGTTACTTACTGTCTTCGAGAATTTATCGTCTTCCTGAACGCAGGTCGGCCTTCGGCCTCGCCCTTTGTTACTTGCTTTCTTCGAGGTTTATGGTCTTCCTGAACGCGGCTCGGCCTTCGGCCGCGCCTTTTGTTACTTACTTTCTTCGAAAAGGTTTATAGTCTTCCCGAACGCAGCTCGGCCTTCGGCCTCGCCCTTAGTTGCTTACTTTCTTTGAGTAGGTCTATCGTCTTCTTGAACGCAACTCATTCACAAACTTTCGCGTTTATAATATTAGTAGGATTTATTTTGGGTAGGTTTGGAGTGAGGCCTGATTTTAGACATTATTCCCAATTATCGGATGCATGCAAGCAAATCCGAAAGCAAAAGCTAACAATATATAAATTTTTGAAATGTGCTAATTAAGCCCATTCTTTGATACCCAACACGGCATTATTAAAAAAAATTTTTTTTAGATCATTACTTTATTTCCTCTAGAGGGCGCCATATCCTATAGACGTTGGATGCGTGTGGACGACCAGCGGACGGTCAAGACGCATCCAACGATACCTCATTTGTCAAATTATGATAAGTAGTTTCGAAGTTATGAGGGAACAGATGAACATACATACATACATACATACATACATACATACATACCGGTCAAAAACATAACTCTCCTTTCGCTTCGCCGTAGTTCGGGTAAAAATAAGAATCTTTTCGCTAATATTCCGCGCATACTACACTACGGACAATATAATAAACCTTGTAATAAACATACGATCAATTAACTTAAATCAAATAGGAACTTCAGTTAAGTAAATATCCGCTAACACCGATTCGCAACAACACTTTTACATAGGTTTGCACCTAAAATTAATCAAATAGATACCTAACGAAGTTAACCTACATAATATTATGAATCGAATTAAATAAGAAACTCTGCTCAAGACAATGCATACACATAAACACCGCGCTCCGCCAGACCGCACCCCGTGCCGCGCCCCGCGCATCAGCCGCCGCGCCGCCAGTCACCGATAGTCGCGCCACTAACCCCCGCCGCGCCGCGCCGCCCTTTATTTCGGCGCTTGGAACAATTCGATTTATATGGGAGCCACATCTTAGCGTGGCCGGAAGTGAATTTTAGTAAGCCTATCCTGTGTCCCGTATAGTAAAATGGGCTTGTACTAAGTTTCATCAAATTCGGATGATGGCTTTAAGAGTTATGGAGGAACATACATACATACATACAGAAAAGATTTCTAAAAATCGTCAATTTAGCTTTAGTATCATACCTATAGGCTACAAACTCAATATTTCCTAAAACAAAGTAACTTACTCCATGACCATCCCTTACGGATTTATTATTAGTATTGAGTATTGATGATTGATATTGATGTTTTAGTTAAGTAACCAACTGTTTCAGTTTCCAAAAAAAAAACTTTTTAATTAGATAAAATTATTTCTTCATGTTTTCCTCACCCGAGCTATCGACTTTCCTTTGACCACTAGCGAGAAAGTACCCACACAGAGTTGCCAGACGTATCAATTCGCACCAGTAGCTGAGGGACCAACATATAAGGCAAATAAACGTCAATCTATACGAGGCTGGCTTACGTTTACACCGTTTCCAGTTTTATTTCTCAGCCCGACTCGGGACAGCTGATCTCTCTGGAACAATAAATACACTCTCTGGAATGTACGTACGGTTGCTTTCAAAGATTTGTGTTGGCGGATACACTGAAAAGAGAATTTATAAAGAATCTGCCATTTACTCCCGAACTAGGTGGCTGTGCTAGAAATCAAGCGTAGCTAATTTCACCCCCGAAGAGGTGCTAGTCTTGAAGGTAGACTAAATTCGCTGGGTAAAGGATATTATCCCGCGATGTGAAGATCCATAGATTATATAATTAGGTAGTATTATCCGAAAGCGCATTCCACACCTTTGCAGTACGACACAAGAACGACTTAGACGAGTGCCGTTCGAAGAACTCTCCTGTGATGTCTTAATCACGCAATAGAAACTTTAGGTCCCATTTGCGCAGCCGGAAAACAATTGTTGAGGGAGCTGGGCAAGAGGCTGCGCGAATCGTCTGGGGACAGTCGGGCCGGCTCGTTCCTCCTCCAGCGCGGGAAAACTCCGGTTCGCCGGTCCCTCCCTGGACGATTTTTATTATTGATAAATTTTTTAGGTTCAGTTTAAATTTTTTAAGTTAAGTAGTACATACATACATAGCGTCACGCCTGTTTCCCGGTGGGGTAGGCAGAGACAACGGATCTCCAAGTTAAGTAGTTTAGTTTATAATTATATATAATAGGTTTAGTTAGATTTATATTAATTAAATAGTATTGTTTTGTTTCTGTAAATAAATTTTCTGAAAAATTATATGTTCATATGTATTAGATAAGATAATTTTTAGCGTGCCTAATTTTTAAGATTTAGTATCATCATCATCATCATCAGCCTGTATTCGTCCAGTGCTGGACATATACCTCTCCCAAGGCACGCCCGATTTAGTATCACAAATGATTAGTTTTCATGTGGCTCTGAAAGAATAATTTGTCACGTTCAGTTATCCACGCGGACGAAGTCGCAAGCAAAAGCTAGTCGTACATAAATACATACATTATGTATACATCATACTTATGTATGTATTGTAATACATACATAATATACTTTGCAGATATCAGTTCTTCAATCGTTTACTTGTAAAATGATCGACTGTTAAAACGTGGACGGAATATTAAATTACTTTGAGTTTCTCCCGTCTCTCACGATTCCTAATGATTATTTAACATTCAAATGGTGCAAGTCGTCAGTCTCTTCCTTATCCTTACCTATAATAAAATCCAACGTCTGCTTTCTGTCTGAGTGTCTGAGTGTCTGAGTGTATGTCTGTCTGTCCGCTTATAACTCGAGAACCACTGAACCGATTTTAATAAAACAAAATTCTACGGATAGCTTGATTCTTCCCATAAACTATAGGCTACTTACTATCACGCTAAATAGCTTATGAGGTTAGCAGTGAAGTGAAATATGAGAGCGGGCGGAGCCGCGGGCACAGCTTGTATTATATGTATAACGTCTCGATTTTTTTTATTTTTTTTATGGAAACTGACACAGTTGGCTACATCACCTACAATGTCCGTGATGCCCATAACACCGGGTGAACTAGGTGCCATGTCAGTGCTTCTCCCTTTGATCGTGCCGGCTACACTGAACTGGTCGGAAAACACAAACTATTTACATAGCCGTTTCAACCGACGTTTCATTCAGTGCGGTGGTACCAACCCGGGCGGGTTAAACCCTACCACCAAGTAAGATTAGGAGGGAAGGGACCTACAGTTTTACGAGGAATCCGAACCTCGGTCAGCCTCCAACGGTCAGCGGTCACCCATCCAAGCAGCGACAGTTGACTGTCTGTACCACTGAGCTATCGAGGCTGACATAATGATTCGATATAATGATTCAACTATATAACTTATAGGCAACTTCGATGACATTTAGGATATAAATAGTTGCCCTTATAACTCAACTTCAACATTTTCAAAATGTCGTCCGCGGAAATTAGATAATATTTTCCAAACTAATATTTTTTGCGTGAAACTTATTCTGTATCATTCGAACCACAAGCCTTACAATTTTATTTCATTTCAGGTAGACGGTGCGGCGCGGAGTTGGCGCGGCGGCGGCCAATTTTAATGAAGATACACTAACAAGCAATTTCAAAAATATTTCACACTCATCCATCGTCGAGCCACACGTGTGGCAGTTCATCTGATGATACATGCCCTTCTTAGTTTATGGAGCTTGACATGGTTGTCATGGATGTAATGGTTGTCATGGTTGTCATGGTTCTCCTGGTTGGCATGGTTGTGATGGTTGTCGTGGTTGGCACGGTTGTCATGGTTGACATTGTTCTCCTGGTTGTCATGGTTGTGATGGTTGTCGTGGTTGGGATGGTTGTCATGGTTGACATGGTTGTCATGGTTGTCATGGTTTCGTGCCAGTGTATCCCTTTGGCCGAACATGCTACTCAGAACTGTATCGAAAGAACCGAGCAGTATCAAACCGGAACAATTTTCTTTAGGAGACATTCATTGCATGAGATCGCTGAAAATATAACGCCTTGAAAAAATCTACATGTAAAAAGTAACGTAGAACAGTAATCACAAAGGAAAACTGTTCTTCATTAACCCGAAGTTCCATTGCCTGAACACGCTCGATAAAAAAAAACGACCAAGTGCGAGTCGGCTTCGCGCACCCAGGGTTCCGTACCACCACATAATTAGCTGATTTTGTTATTTGCTGTTTTTCTTCAGATTTTGCACTATAAACACACCAAGCTTGACGATTGTACGTATGTATTGCCGTTTTTACGATAGAGCAGAGAAAAAAATAAAAACCTTAAAAAAACCAACAACCCGCCATAAATATTCTGTGAAAATTCCAACCGGCTACCTATTGTAGTTCAAAAGATACGGACGGGCAGACAGACGAGACGTAGGCTTAGTGATAGAAAGAAAGAATGAAAGAAATTATTTTTATTTTCTCTTAATTAATCATTAATAAATAACAAGCGGTACAAAAAAACTAAAAGAGAAAAATGGGCAGGCGCAGCCTTTGCCGCTACACACCCACTCGTCTCCGAGCTGGGGGCTGAATTTAAGCCTGCCCCACACAGTCAATACATGCTTGAGCATGATACTCGTATAACTTAGCCTAAATGAACAATAAATTAGCCTAATTATGTTAGTTTTTTAACAATAATTTATGTTAGTTTACAAGTAAGATTAAAATTATTAAGGTAAACAGGTAATTTAATTACACATTTTTATAAAAATGAAGAAAACAAAAACTTATACTTATCGATAGGCTCCCGTACGAATACGGAACCCTAAAAACCAGAGTACGCGGCGCGAGCTGTGCCTGCCGCGGCCCAGTTTTTCTATCAATGTCACGATTCCGAGCCCAGCTGAAAACTTTCGCCGTCTCGGCTTTATCGATTGACTTTTTCTTTTGTGTAGCTTTTATTGCGGAACGTCAAGCGACGCGGTGGCCGATACGATGTGTCTACCTACACAGGTTAGCATTTCCAAAAACTACTTCGCCTGCCGCTCAAACCGCCCTTAGCAGTGCTCATCCGCAAAGGACTATAGATTTTTTTTATTATTTACAGCGCGACATATGGCGCGGAGCCACCCATAAGGTGTATAACGACGCCCATAGGCATTCGGTCGTATGCGGGGGTTGCGAATGCCATGCGGGCCTGACAGGTGCCCATTCACGCCCCTCTTGAAGGACGCGAGACTGTACTTGGGGGGAAATATATGGGATTGATGATATATATCAATATATTGAATTTTATAATATATCAATATAGATTGAAATTTAATCATTCTATCAAATTAGTATACGAGTGAAGATTTGAACTTTGGTCTCCGGCGAAATAGTCTTTTTAGGGTTCCGTATCCGGTACGGGACCCTATTACTAAACCTACGCCGTTTGTCTGTCTGTCTGTCTGTCCGTCCATCCGTATGTCTGTCCGAGGGCTGTATCTCTTGAACCGCAGTAGGTAGCCCGTTGAAATTTTCACAGAATATGTGGTATTAGTGCCGATATAGCAACAAATAATAAAAATAAGAAAAAGTAAAAAGTTCACGGGGGTTTCCATAGAACAAACCAAAAAGTGTATGCGCGGACGCCATCTACCGAATAGAGTGTGAAGCATTTGAACTCATCATGACATTTAACTAATATGAAGCATTTCATAACACGCCATCTAGATGGTGTGAGTGGCGCTAGCCATGACATGGCGATACGGAACCCTCGGTGCGCGAGTTCGACTCGTACTTGTTTTAAGGTTCCGTACCTCAAAAAGTAAAACACGGAACCCTTATAGGATCACTCTCTTGTACGTCTATCTATCACAGCTTATTTTCTCCGAACATACTGGACGAAAAAAGTTTAAATTTGGTACGTACTCGTATATTTAAGTTTGTGCTTTCCGTTCAGTTCAGTGTAGCTGGCACGGTCAAAGGGAAGCACTGACATGGCACCTAGTTCACCTGGTGTTATGGGCTGACATCACGGATGTTGTAGGTGATGTAGCCAACCGTCTCAGTTTCCATAAAAAAAAAAATTAAAAAAAAAGCATCACATAATATCCATGGGCATCGTTAGAGACACCTATGTAGGTGAAACGATGCCACATGTCGCGCTTTCCATAAAAAAACAAATTGAGCACTACCGGGCACTGAGTACCGTTCGGTTTTCCCATTGCCCATGGGAGGTTATGCCCTTAATCACCACTCTGGGCAGGCGGGATGGTGATCGCAGTGTTAGGTTTTATTCCCAGTTGCTGCTGTCAGTAACCGGATCTAAGAATTTGAACCTAACATTTTTGGAATGGTTATTCCACCATTAGAATTCCCTTGCCCCTTACTAGGTGGTAGGCTCAAATTGTAGCCGACTGGGTTGGTACCACCGTACTGGATGTAAGATGGCCGCATAGCAGCCTCGGTTGTGTTCTCCTCTAGTCCAGTATAGCCAGCAATCCAGGGAAGTCTCCGATATGGCACCTACCTTCTCGGAGGTGATATTGGCTGGTCGGAGCATGCGCTTTGGCCCCTCCGACTCAGCCACCCATACCGGATTACATAAAAAAATATATATATATATTAGAAGTTTCGTCAGAACCTTGTCTATTAGTTCAGCAGGGTGCACCACGTGCAGGCAAAGTTAACATTTTGCCATCAAGATCCCTTATACCCCAGAAACTGATTACTTCGATCAAATGCCTTAAGGCGCCTAGTAACACCACTATCGAATACTAACGATACTGACGATACTACCAATACTATACACTAACGACAAAACTAACGATACAATCACGGACGCTGCTCTGTGAAACTAGCATCCCTTATTCCCTGCCACCCGTCCTATCTCCGCATGACTCGTCGCAGAGAGACCCAGCACCCTTTTGTTATTGACATTGGGCTTTTGAGAACCCATCGGTTCTCTAAATCGTTTCTTTGTCGCACCGCTAGAGTGTGGAACTGTCTTCCGGCGAGTGTATTTCCTGAATCCTTTAACCTGGGTGTCTATAAGCGTCGTATTAACGGGCTAGACAGCCTAGCAACCTCGCTAGCAACAGTCCGCAAATCTGCTGGCATGGCACCTAACTGAGCGTGGTTTCGCGAGGAGAGGTGATTTTGGCTCTGTCGACTGCACCATTGGTCTCGCGGCACAGCCACATATGCTGGTTTACATAAAAAAACGGCGGCGTAGCGCGTAGTAGTTTTGATAAGGGGTTTTTTCATAAATTGCGATCCTTCGCATTAGAAGTTTGAAGAGCGTGTGATCGATAGATATTACAGAGGTCGTCATTTTTCTATAAATCTTCCATTCAAATTGTTTTTAGTTTCTGAGATCAAGTCTTTAAAGTTCACGCGGAAGAAAAAAATCGACATTTGATTTCGGTATAGTTTGTATAGAAAATGATAAAATTTTACAACCAAAAATGTGTGATCCATAGACAAAGAATTGTTCTATATTTTGCAGTAGTTTTTAGTCTTTAGATTGGTCTAATTATCACGGGCTACTTCTTCAAAAATTCACATTTGGCGTTAGTAGGCGCCTTAATGGAATTCTGGTCGATAACGTCTACATATCACGAGAATCCCTTATGCCTTATCACGTCTAAGTCTTGCAGTCAGTTCGGTTCGCGGTAATCGACGGTACGGCGTGGTTTTACCCGTCGAGCGTGATTTTAATTAAAAATTGCTTCTTGGTAAAGATTTCGCTCGATGTTCTAGTTTGCTAATAAGCTTGAACAGCTCTTCGAGGCTTTAACAACGATTGTCTACTAATTCGCGTTTGAACTGGATCTGCTGTTTGAAAAAGTAAGCAGGACTTTTGTTTATCTTATTAATCTTTAATTTTTTCATTTACTTTTTTAAGAAACTTTACGCTATGTACGCTAAGACGTTTTTCTTTCTCTTTGTCTTGTCTTAGAATAGAGTGAAGTATTAAGATCTTCCATCTTCTTTGTTGTTTTAAATTTCAAAGTTTCTTAGTAACCGTATACCTTACCTGTAAGTTTCTGATCTCTTTCTTTATCTGTTTGACAGTGCTTGCTTGTGTCTGTGAATACAACACTCAGAATCTCAATTTATTAAGTTTTCTTCAAAGTGTGGAGGTCAGAAAAAGTAACTTGGAAATGCCAATAGTTTTTTATTCTTCGCTGTATATAGATTTAAAATTAATCTGCATTTGGCGAGTACTGGCATTCTTTATGTAGTGGCCTTCTGCACTTGGTTCAGTACACATTGCGGTTTGTGGTAAAAGTCGTGTAATGGATTATTATGTAGTGTAATGTAAAAATTCTCACATATGTGTTCTCTGATTTTATTGCATAAACGTATGGGTATTTATTGTCTAGCTTTGCCCTCGGCCGCCTCACGCACTCTATGTACTTGCGCGCTAACTACCTACCGCCCGGTGGAACGCCGGCGATCTAATCCAGTGGAAATTCGTCAGCCGCTCGAAGCATACCTACACGCTCGCCCACGCAACTGCGCGAAGCTGCAAAGCAATAATCACTTTACACTCGATCGCCTAGGTACATTTTCGCACGCATCGATTGGCGACGTGATGCAGTAGGCTATTAAAGCCGAAGGTATGGAACTTTTTCTATGAAGTGATTTATCTTTTACGAAGTAACTATTAAGTAATCTGTGCCGCGGCTTCGCACGCAAGTTCGGTTTGAAAATAAAAACAATGCGGTAAATTGGTCTTCTTTTCTATTAATTTTCAACTCTTTTTTTCATACCTTGATGAACAAGTATGCATGTATATATTTATTTAAGGGAAGCACGACATAATATGGCGCGGGTCAGACTAACGCAGAGGTGTAGTCCGACGCGACGGTGCCCATGGATATTCGGATATTTACGGGTGGCTGCGAATACCATATGTCGGCCGGCATATTTATTTGTATGTTATATTTTATTTATTATTCTACATAATATATCCACGTAGCCAAACTGACACGGTTGGCTACATCACTAACAAAAATCCGTGGGGTCAGCCGATGACACATTGGGGAACTAGATACCACATACCATATGTGCTTCGTTTCAATGTTCAGTGCCGTTTCAACCAAGCTTTCTTTCATATTGTGCTGATACCAATCCGGGTTAAACCCTACCACCTAGTAAGGTAAGAAAGGAAGAGACCTACAGTTTTACGTGGAATCCGAATCACGGTCAGCCTCCAACGGTCGAATGGTCACCCATCAACTAACGTCGTCGCCAAGATGTGCTTATGATTACGATTGACAGTCGACAGATCGCACCACTGAGCACCACCGAGTCATACATAATAATTTATAAGACACCCACCACAACCAAAACGTTCACGTCATTATTCCTCAGTGAAGGTAGCTTAGTATATTAAACTGAGTAATTGCTTCCCCTCGCCGAACCTAAAATTATTACTACGCTTTTACACTAATTTCATAGCAATAAAGTAATTTTAAACACACCTTTTGCTTTTATATGCAAAGTTTTCCGTAATTCGCACCATTGGATAGGCTTAACTCGTTCGAACGCCGCCGTAAATTGGCTTCGAAAAGTTGTATGTTTATTTTTTATTTTTTTATAGAAACTGACACGGTTGGCTACAACACCCACAACATCCGTCATGTCAGTCCATAACACCGGGTGAACTATGTGCCATGTCTGTGCTTCCCTTCATTTCATGTCTAAAAGCGGCGGGTGGCCGAGTGGTTTGGGCATCGGCTTCTCATGCGAGAGGTCTGCGGTTCGAATCTGGTCGGCGTGTACCAATTGTTGTTTCGAGGGCTTAATTCAAGAACGCACTATGTCAAAAAAATTCGATTTTGACTTAATTATACAGTTTTGTTCATAATTTTTTGCGCTACATTCTTCAAAAACACACTAAGTCGTACACTGACGAAATCCAAAGATAGCTATAGCATTAAGTCATAATATCACTACTTTGTACAAGCAAAAAGCACTAAATATTGCCGGCCGACAAGGTATTCGCAGCCCCCGTAAATATTCGAATGCCCGTGGGCGCCGTCGGACTACACCTCTGCGTTAGTCTGGCGCGCGCCATTTGTCGTGCTACCACATAAAAAAAAAAAAAAAAAAAAAATTACATGATTCGAATAGAATGGCACTAAGTTCTGATTATTGTTGAAATTATAGTCAACGTAAATACACTAAGTACAATTTAGTGCCTTACTGTAAATGTTTTTTATGTGAATCGCAAAAAGTTATTCTTCTGGAATGCATTAAGTCTACTTAGTGTTATTTCAAAAATACAATTTCGATAATTCGTGGTAGAATACTATTCTACAATAAAGCATTAAGTGACTTAATGCATTTCATGTTGCGGTTTTGGCTTACTGGGACTTAACGAAATCATTTTCAAAAAGACATTAAGTCACTTAGTGCATTTACGAAGATGCGATTTTTAGAAACGTCGTCAAAAACGTACTGTGAAAAGCACTAAGTCGGACTTAATGTATTCTTGGCGATATTACTTGAAGTGGTTGTTGTTAACAACTACACTGGCCGATGCATTAAATCGACATAAATTAGAATTGTGTACTTCCAATACACAATGAATGAATCGTGGATGACACCTCAAGCATTCGCTGAGTGAATTTGTTAGTGAGCTATTGTAATTTGAGGTTATCTAGTTAAAAAAGTTTTTTTTTAGCAAAATGAAGGAAGCGTTTTCACTCTGGTAATCGTGATTGATAGAAGAAGATCAACACAACTAGTTTAGTAGCAACCATCATTGTAATTCACTGAAAAATTGTAATACTGCCCGTCAAACTGTCTTTTTAATCAACGATGCAATTAGAGAAGCTGCAGAGGCTTACCTCCAAGGATATTACGGATTGTATGCGCTAAACCCACGGCCACCACTGAAGCCATACTCTGTCTCATCGCTGGACCTATGTGTCAAACAGGAGGCAGCGGCGTCCGCTTCAGACTCAAGGTACTAGGATTATGAAAAGGGGACGAACCGGTAAAGCACACAAGTGTCCTGCACACGGTGTGCAGTGAACTACCCTTATTAAGGACCAACCCCCGGCCCATCTAGTGAGACGGAACTAAGAATCTTCACAGACGGGTCACGGACAAGCAGTTGGACCGGTGCGGGCATTTTCTCATGGGAGCTGAACATTAATAGATCAGTACGACTTGGTGCACACTCAACAGTTTTCCAAATGGAAGTAATCGGGGTGCTACAAGAGGCAACCGTTGGGACTGAGATGGGCGTATGTCAAGCATACTGCACTACAACAAAACATGCTCGGCGAGTACAGAGAGTACAGAGATACTCTCAGACAGCGCAGCGACTCTTATGTCACTGAAGAGCAAGAGGTGTACCTCAGGCCTGGTACTTCAATGTCATGAGGCCCTGGAGAAGGTTTCAGGTAATAATAACAAGGTGATCGTCCAGTGGATAAAAGGCCACAACGATGACGACAGAAATGACAGTTCTGATGACGTCGCCCGAAGAGGCTCCAGAACTATACCCAAAGGAGCGGAACCCGTGATAATCACGACGCGTCGTCATCACGGAAACACAGGGACAGATGGAAGGGCCTCGTAGAGTGCAGACAGTCGAGAGCTGCTCTTCCTAAACCAGACCGAAGGCTGGCTCTGAAGCTTATCAATCTGGCCCGGGCTAAGCTGAGAATAGCCGTTGGTCTTATGAGCGGCCACTGCTCACTAAATAAACATCTACACACCGTGGGTAATACGGATAGTCCACCGTGCAGGGGATGTTTGGCGACGAATGAAATGACCGAGCATGTTTTGTTGGAGTGCAGTGTGTTTGACAACCAACGAAGGGGCGTACTCCGTTTTCCATCTTCCGTTGCAGCGGTCTGCAGACGCCCCAGTCGAATTGTGGCTTTCTTCCATGAAAGGCATTCCATGACATAGCCTGGCTGGGGTAGCTGGAGATCGCGGGGTTTTTCACAAGGTCCCCAACCAAGCGGGACTAGTTTGCAGGCCTAGAGACAACCCCAAACCAAAGCACCAACAACAACTGTCTTTTTCATTAAATGACTATAAGACTTAATGCAGTATTTTTATTTTACTGCAAAATTAATCATCAAACAAAATACACTAAGTCAGTACCTTCTCCTACACTTTTGAATAAAACGTGGTATTGTGTTAACATATATTTTTTTTCTTTAATAACATTTTTAACCTCGATAGATAATAAATCTCGGTACATAATACTGATATTGTAAATATAAGTACATTTTTTAATTTTTACTTTCAAACTTTAAATCTTGATTATCTCAAAACTACTTTTTCTGACTTAATGTATTCTTGAAGTAAGCCCTCGGTTTATTGTATAATTTCATCCACAGGTAGGTAACCTACGCTTGGACATGTCGAAAATTCCGCCAGTTCTAAATTCAATGCGAAGAAGAACTGACAAACAAACTTCGCAAGTCACAATGTTTTGTTAGTACCTTATAAGTATTATATTATAGTAACTTATAAATAATTAACGCATACTACCGCTCACATGAGCATTCATATTTCCAGCATAAACATGAATACTGAAGAATCTGACCACACTGCCTATTTACATTACCTATATCTGATGTATAGTGCCATCGTCAGTGATACAGTGATACAGTGATACAGTGATACTTAAATATATCAAGTCAATTCAACAAATATTAGTAAAAGTTTATTACAAAGAAAATGTAATAAGTCATGTTAAAAATGTAAAGATACAAAGTGTATCCAATTGTCAAGTTATTTAGTGGGAAAAACAGTAGTCAGATTCTCAGATAAAATTATGGTCAGCTAAAGCATCCTTAATAGTGTTATAACTCTTTTCAATGAACATTTGTTTAATTCTTCGTTTAAAATTATTATCTTCTAATTGTTTTATGTTAGAAGACAGTTTATTGTAAAATCTAACACTATTACAATGAGTTTTTCCTGACGAAAAAATTTACGTGCCTACCTACACCTGCTGCTTCACCGTTCGGAACCGGTGTAAAACTGTAGGTCCTTTCCCTTGCCCCTTACTAGGTGGTAGGCTCAAATTGTAGCCGACTGGGTTGGTACCACCGTACTGGATGTAAGATGGCCGCATAGCAGCCTCGGTTGTGTTCTCCTCTAGTCCAGTATAGTCAGCAATCCAGGGAAGTCTCCGGTATGGCACCTACCTTACCGGAGGCGATATTGGCTAGTCGAAGCATGCGCTTTGGCCCCTCCGACACAGCCACCCATACCGGATTACATAAAAAAAAAAATCGGCTGCACTGAACTTGACGGAAAACACGAAAATACGAAAAAAGTTGCGATATTCTTAATTTTACTATTTGAATCACAATTGAATAAACCGGTAGGACGCAGGTAACAATTTAATTGTGAACGTTGTTCGCATACAGTGGGTTCCGTAGGCAATTCCATGTCAGTTTCCAAAAAAAAAAAAAAAATCTTGGAACCATCTGTGTGTGGTTAACGTTCGCACAATATTTTGGTGTGGCCGTGTGAGGAACGCTTTGGATCACCAACCAAATAGTCTCCACAACAAAGACGACGAAAACTCATAGCACTACTTAATAGCACTACATTTTGTACAGCGTACCTGCACAAGTGACTAAAATATTGTGAGTCAATGGGCTGGCCTATGGAGGACAAAAATATTCATATTTTCCGGTAATTCTTGGGAGTTGTCAAAAAAACAAAATCGAAAAACCAACTAAATTATTTTCTCCAGATTTTATTTTGCTTATTGTCAAGCGGTTTTGGAACGCTGGTATACTTCTACCATTCTAAAATAAAACTTTAATCATATTTAAAATATGGGGAGTCAATGAGCTGGCCTAACAAAAATATTCATATTCTCCGGTATTGCTTGGGAGTTGTCAAAAAAGCAAAATCGAAAAACCAACTACATTATTTTATCCAGATTTTATTTTGCCTGTTGTCAAGCCGTTTTGGAACGCTGGTATACTTCTACCATTCTAAAATAAAACTTTAATCATATTTAAAATATGGGGACTCAATGAGCTGGCCTAACAAAAATATTCATATTTTCCAGTATTGCTTGGGAGTTGTCAAAAAAGCAAAATCGAAAAACCAACTACATTATTTTCTCCAGATTTTATTTTGCCTGTTGTCAAGCCGTTCTTTAACGATGTTATACTTCTACTATTCTAAAATTAAACTTTAAGCATATTTAAAATATGGGTAGTCAATGAGCTGGCCTATGGAGGACAAAAATATTCATATTTTCCGGTATGGCTTGCGAGTTGTAAAAAAAAGTAAAATCGAAAAACCAACTACTTTATTTTCTCCAGATTTTCCGGTTTTCAAACCGTCCTTGAGCGCTGTTATAATTTCTACGCTCTGATTCCTCACGAGGGCGAATTTTGTGAGATCGTCGATTCTTTTCTGCCGTTGTAACGTATAAGAAAGCCGGTGCTACATAATTTGTAAAGAAACTAGATTTCAGTACAAGGAGAAAATTTGTTTTTAAACTGACACGGCTGACTAAATCACCTTCAACATCCGCGATGTCAGCTCATAACACCGAGTGAACTAGGTGCCATGTCAGTGCTTCCCTTCATTTCGTGTCGGCTACATTGAACTGGACTATTTTCATAGCCGTTTCGACCGACGTTTCATCGATGCGGTGGTACCAACATACCATTATATTATCAAATTTTATAAGTAATTAGCTGTGTCCGCGGCTCCACCCGCTCTCATATTTGACTTCTCTGCTAACCTCATAAGCCATTTAGCGTGATAGTAAGTAGCCTATAGTTGATGGGAAGAATCAAGCTATCCCTAGATTTTTTTATTAAAATCGGTTCAGTGGTTCTCGAGTTATAAGCGGACAGACTTACATACATTAATACAGACAGAAAGCAGACGTTGGATTTTATTAAACGTAAGGAAGGATAAGGAAAGGAAACACCGAAAGGAAAGGATTAGATAAAACTGGAGTTTCTTCAACTGCTCTGTACGTAGAAGGTGCTATTAGAAAGCACTTAACTTTAGTCGGTGGAACCAATACGTGCCTGTTGCAAGGCGAGCTCTCTCAATGGCGGCGCGTGGCTGAGTGGGCTTGCCTGTGCACTCGTTGCTCTTGCTACTTTGTTACCTATTGCATGAAATAATTAGCGTGCACTCAAGCCGTACATAGGTACTTCCATACGAAAGGAAAGAAATGTATGCAAAAACTTTTTTTTAAATGGGAACTGACACGTTTGGCTACATCACCTACAACATCTGTGCGGTGTAGGACTATTCCGCCCCGCCGATATGTCGCCAGACAAGCCGCCTTCGGCGAGTCACCGCGGAGCCAGTTCCCCGCCTTGACGATTCACTTCGAACATATTCGACCCCGGGTACTATTTGTCGCAGGGTGCAAGCCGCCACCGCGTGACCTTCCGGTTAATAAGCAAGGCCGTTACGACTTATCCATGAACTACTCATAATAACATTGCAACCCGAACCTCATAAATTTAACTTGGACCCATGCAAAAAATAAAGCCCCTGTTGTGCGTGCGACTCGCTGCATACAGCTCGCACCCCAGGGGGTGTCGCGCTCAGTAGTACTGGGGTCCAGTTGACTTGCTTTAAGATGTCCTCGCGTCGAGTTGTACTTGACGGTGAAGATTCCCAAAAGTAAATTGGGCCAAATTTGAAAGGACCGCATTGTACCGTGTGGGGTCGGTACTTAAAAAGAATAGTCCCACTGCATCTCTCCCCGTCGCATGTCGTAAAAGTCGACTAAGGGATCGTCAGCCTCGGCAGCTTAATGGTGCGGTCAGTTATTGGATGAATGACCGCCCGACTGTTGGAGGCTGACCGTGGTTCGGATACCACGTTAAACTGTAGGCCCCTTCCCTTCTTACCTTACTAGGTGGTAGGGTTTATCCCGGCCGGGTTGGTACCACCGCACTGAGCGAAACGTCGGTCGAAACGGCTATGTAAATAGTTCGTGTTTTCCGTCCAGTTCAGTGTAGCCGGCGCGAAATGAAGGGAAGCACTGACATGGCACCTAGTTCACCCGGTGTTATGGGCTGACATCACGGATGTTGTAGGTGATGTAGCCAACCGTGTCAAGTTTCCCTAAAAAAAAAAAAAAAAAAAATGGCGACTCGGCGGGAGTCAGTCGGCGGGGTCGAGACGGCCGCGGGGAAAGGGCCTATTCCGACATCCGTGATGTCAGCCCATAACACCTGGTGAATTAAGTGTCAAGTCAGTGCTTCCCTTGATTTCATGTCGGCTACACTGAAGTGGACTGAAAGCACATAGCCGTTTCGACCGACGTTTCATTCACTGCCGCGGTACCAACCAAAGGATAAACCCAACCACCTAGTAAGGTAAGAAGGAAAAGGACCTACAGTTTTACGTGGAATCCGAATCACGGTCAGCCTCCAACGGTCGAGCGGTCATCCATCCAAGTACTGACCGCGTTCAGGGTTGCTTAACAGCAGTCGACCGACCGCACCACTGAGCTACCGAGGCTGACAAAATTACAAATTTAAGAAAAACCCGACCCCTCAAAAATAATTTCCGTTTAGTTACATACATTTAGGAGTCGGAAGACCGTTAAGTAAATACCTGCCCAGCTCAGAGTTTTTTATTTCATTTATGAAGGGGTCTGGTTTTTTTTTATTTGTAATTTAACTTTTATTTCAAGCTTTTTGAAAAAAAAAGCCGCATCCAAGCGGTTCATCCGTGAGACGTAATTTTTTTATTGAAATGAAATGAAATGAAAGGAAATTAAAATGAAATAAAGTTCACGATTCATTTCACGGCGCCTAGTTTCGCCAGGAATAATGTGGAATTTAATGTCAAACCTATCAGATTCGATAAAAAAAAATCTACCACCTTGGTGCATGTACTATGATGCAAATAGCACGTATGTGTTCATTGGATGCCCAGTTCATATATAATGATTACCTCTGTTCTTTTAGTTTCTATTGGACGTTAACAGAGGACCGTGTGAGGCCGGTACTTAAAAAGAATAGCCCCACTGCATCTCTCCCCGTGCATGTCGTAAAAGGCGACTAAGAGATAAGGACAAGATGCCGTGCTAAAGGGCGATAGGATAGCCACCTCCCACCTCGGAACGGTCCTTCCACCGAGTCGTGCAGCGGGTGCGTCTTCGTGCCTTACTTGCTAATTTATAGTTATCTTGTCCGAATACTTTGCTAAACGTGGTGGTCGGTGTTTTGCTGCAATTTACAAGAGTATCTGCAGCACAACTCCGATTACTCTGCTTACCCTGGTTTTCGGGATACAGCGTGCGTGATATGTATGCTATGTCCATATTAGTGACATATGGTTGTCTGTCCGTCCTTTAGCACTAACGCCGTACTTCATTAATCACAGACCCCATTGTTGAACCCAGTATTACACCTTATTCTCTTTGGTCTTCTGCGCCAAGTTTCGCCAAAGCAACATACAAGAAGATCATAAAGCGGCGACCGCACCCGTCGACGCGATTAAGCAATGTGTATCAGAAATAATACCGAACAATAAGTGAAATTTTACAAACGACGTTTCGGAGGATTTACGAGTTGCCCGTCTGGCCCACCTTGATTTACTGCGCCCCGACTATGACGCTCACATAGTGTGGAAAAGGCATCCTTACCTTTAATAAAATCCAACGTCTGCTTTCTGTCTGTTTGTCTGTCTGTCCGCTTATAACTGAGAACCACTGAACCGATTTTAATACAGTTTGCTTGTACGTATAGCTTGGTTCTTTCCATCAATTATAGGCTACTTTTCATCACGTTAAATGGCTTATTTATGAGGTTAGCAGAGAAGTCAAATATGAGAGCGGGCGGAGCCGCGGGCACAGCTAGTTAGTTTATATTCTTTTTAGGGTCCCGTCGCAAAATGCAAAAAAAGGGGCCCTTATGGGATCGCTCTGGTGTCTGTCTGTCTGTCTGTCTGTATGTCGGTCACACGCAGATATCTCCGGATCGACTGAACCGATTTCGATAAAATTAACGCCAAATTACGTATAATTTTTGCCGCTAGATATTTTATATACAAGTTTGTCTAATAGTCTTGTGGAAAGTATAGGGTACCACAAAATGTGAACGAAAAATACATTTTTAAATGTATGTATACATGTTAAATGTATTTTAATATTTCGTATAAAAGTTGACAAAAACTGCAGTTTTGTCGCCGAACTTTAACCTATTAAGGGTTGTTTCAAAATTATGAAAAAAATAAACAATATAGGCATTCTTATGTAGTTGTGCACCAAACTATTCATTTTGCTCAAAATGTCATATATTTTGAAATAAAGTTAAATTTCTGATCAGCCAAAATTTCAATTTTGTGTGTGACTTTTTACTCACCAGGTCAGGCCACCGATAACTAAGTATATGTAAATGTCCATGAAAAAAAGTCGATAAAGGGCGATGAATTTTGTAATAAATTTTAATTTTCACTAATATTTGGATATCTTTAAAAAAAAATCTCCAAATGTATAAGTCTCTGGCAAAAAATTATTTTTGCTAATAATTCCTTAGACCCTCACCTACCATTCCCAGCTACCAGCAATCTTCTACTAAACCCGTCTCTTTCTACAGCGCACCCGGCACTTGGTCAAAACGGCAACCATTGGCGCCTTCTTAAAATTTAATTTTTGCTCTAAGTTTAACTTCAAGGAATGAGCGTGATAGATGAACCTGCATTAGCGGTCACTAGTGTCGCCCCTAAATTGGGATCTACGTTGGGGGGATCTAAAGGGGGTGATCCATTGGCGACCCTACGAGCTAACGGTGTAAACTGTTGGCTTGTAGCACCAACTCGCGAAATCCATTTTATCGCCAGCCTAGAGCACGAGCGCTCGCTTCCGCAGTGCGAAAAAACTGTTTCCCCGCAGGCTCGGCTGATCCACTGGCGGTTTTTTACACCGCGGTTTTTTACACCGCAAGGATTTCGAGCATGACCGAAGAGCCAACGGTCTAAACCGTGGTACTTTAAAACCGCGGTTTTTAGGTGATCCATTGGCGGTTTACACTTTTAGCTCGCCGGGTCGCTGGCGAGCTAACGGTTTAGAACGGTTCACCCCCTTTAGTAAAGTTAATGGTCTGTGGTCTGTACTTCAAAAGTTGACGCAAGAATATTGACAAATTATGTGACAGATGACAAATTTTGTAAACATGTAGACAACTTCACACAACATTTCGATAATTATAAAAATTATTCCAAATCGACCAGTATTTACAACTGTCGACATAAATAATGAAATAAATTAAATTTATAAATAATAATTAATAATTAATAATAAGCCAAGCCGTTTCCGCAACATTACCCGCCCAGTGCAAGAGAACCTCCGGTTTCGGCGATAAAAAAGGTACATTAGGTCGCGCAGACCGCAAGCGACATCTGCTTGTAGCCAGCTCCTTTACGAGGGTTCCCTGCCCCCTCCAACTCCAGTTCGCCACCCTTCTTCCTCACTTCATATCTACGGACCCCCTTTAGCACTGGAGGCGATGTTGTGGATAAACTCATCTCAGTCAAAGATCTCAGTAGTTATAGTTGACAATATGTCTTACGGGCTTTCGCCCCCATGATGTTCGGTTTTGAAAGGAGTATAAGGACAAGATGCCGTGCTAAAGGGCGACAGACTCGCCACCTCTCACCTTGGCACGGTACTTCCACCGAGTCATGCAGCAGGTGGGTCTTCGTACCTTACTTGCTGCTTGATCTATTGAATCTTGTTCGAATACTTTACGAAACGTGGTGTTCGGTGTTGTGCTGTAATTTACCAGAGTTCTTGCAGCACAACACCGATTACTCTGCTTACCCCGTTTGTCGGGATTCATCGTGTGTGATATGTATGTATGTATATTCGCTAATTCGTTAACTCAGCCACCACCTTGTAAAATTTCATGTTCAGAAACGAAATACAATTTTTCCATTTGAATTGTTTTTTTTATGTAATCCGGTATGAGTTGGAGGGGCTAAAGCGCATGCTCTGACCTGCCAATATCACCTCCGAGAAGGTAGGTGCCATACCGGAGACTTCGGAGAGAAAAAAAATGGGTGTTTTATCAACTAGAATCAAGATCCACTCACAGGCTCACTCACACAACACTTGCTTGTTTTCAACGAATAAAAAAGCGTCAGCGTGATTGAAATCGGCGAGTTTTTTTGGGTGAGTTAGCGTGTCGAGTTGCTCCCGGTAGACACGCTGTCCTGTGTATCTCTGTGCGCTTTTAACTCAAGAACGACTGAACCGATTGTTAGAGATTTTCATCAGTGATATATGCTACTTAATATGTATCGCCATCACTACATATATTCACGCAATCTTTCATAAGACTTTCGTAATCGCCAATATCTTAAAAAAATCATCCCTATTTCGTTCACACCACAATTTCAATTCACATTCAAAATTAATTCTTAATTTTAGATAGGTAAATGAATTAAAATCTCATTAAAACTTGAACCCTAAATTAAAAATACACCAACTTGGAAAAAGAGAAAACACAGAATATACTACTAAATATTATTGGATCTTCTTAATGAAATTAGTTAGTCGTTTATAAGGATTTAAGTGTCCGAACTTTTGCAAAGGTAAACAACTCGATAAACGCAAAAGACATAATTCATTGAAAACTTTGGACAACTTTCATGCCCATCTTGTACAATGGTTGGCGAAGCCTCGGCGGACAATACCGCACAGCTTTCCACTTTAATTCACTAAATTAAAACTGTTATGCGCCCCTGCCTTTATCCGTTTCCTTTATTGCGTCATAATCGTAATCTGAGAGAAAATTAATTTCAGCTTTTTCATAGAAAATATTAAATTATGTGATAATTCTATTACCTAATAGCGAATAATATTCTAATACTAATGTAGAGGAGAAACCATTATTTATTTATGTGTTATTGTGACAAACTGATAAATAAAATTTTATATTTTTATTGGTACCTACTCACTCCTCAGTGAAGTGACCGGAATTGGACAGAATTTTCGTTTTGTATATCAATAATTTAACAAAATTATAATGTAATCAAAATAAGTTTGAGTTTTTTTTTATTGCTTCTGTTCTTAACAGTTTCTTACCATTTGACACAATCTTAACCACTTTGCAATAACATCTTCCTCCTGCAATTTGACACAATTTTAACAACTTTGCATTAAAAGCTTCCTATCTTTTGACACAATCTTAACAACTTTGCACAAACAGGTTCCTTATATTTGACACCAACTTAACAACTTTGCATTAACAGCTTCTTGCCATTTGACACAGGACTGAAACATGGCTACAAAAGCGGAGATCGAGATCCAAAAGATGAAGGAACTAGAAGAAAGGATAACGGCGCCTTCCATTTGGGCTAGACTACCCTGCGGCATCAGAATCGAAGACCTCCAGGAAAATAGATATGAAGAAGCTGTGAAACTTCTCAAAGAAAAATACCTTAATGAAGAAGTAAACATTTTTTATTTATCTGCCATGATTGAGGCCATCATTCCCTAAACCTTTTATATGGAACCTGATATGTTTGACTACAAAGTTTCCTACAACCTTGATATCATCCTTGTTCTTGTAGGCACGATGCGCCATACCAATACTTCGCTTTGGTCGAGCCGGCTGAACTGAACTAAAGTACTATTTTTCGTAGCCGTTGCGTCCAATCTTCATTCAGTGCGGCGGTAAGAACTGCAGACCGTTTTAAACCCTACCGTCTAGGTGATCTACAGTTTTGCATGGAATCTGAACGAACTTAAACGAAAGAACGAATCTCAATCCATCGTCGTCGTGCCGAATACCTAAGTGTCTTCTATCGCATATTTCCCGGAGAGTTTTCAGAGGAACAGGACATCCGCACTACGCGTACTTGGTACGCCTACCTATACAATCGACCTACCACGGTTAGCCATGCTCGACACTAAGCGGTTCTGTATGTCACTTATTCAGAAAACCAGGAAGATGTGGAACGCACAAAAAGGGGCGTGAAAAGGCTCCTGTAAGGATTGCATGGTATTCGCAATTCCCTTGCATCATAGCATGTTCATGGGCATCGTTAGACACCTACTCGTAGGTTTAACGATGCCACATGACTCGCTTTCCATAAGAAAAACCTACAGGATATATATATGGAATCCGAAACACAGAGCCCTTCATTACCAGTCTTTTTATGGAACCTGACACGATCGGCTACATCACCCGTTCTATCACACCTCGGTGAACGAGGTGCCATGTCAGTGCTTTTAATCGTACTAGGTGCAATGATAGGGACGCTGAAGCAGTTATAACATTCAGCCAAGGAAGAAAGGTTAGAGCATTGTCTTCTTTCAGATAACATACAGATCCGTCAAAATCCTTGAAGACAAGGAGTCTACGGACGAGTTCGCACACAACTGCCGCGTATGGCTGCGCGATAAGATGTCGCTTGCTGCTGTGAAGGAAGCCACTAACGGACTAGTCGGTGTTCTCATCATGAGGATACAGGAAAAACGTATGAATTTATCTCATCTTCCTCTTTTCAAATCTATTTCTAGTTTGAAAGAATCCTTTGTGTTCACCACTCTATTGATCACCAATAATATTGTATCACTGCGCTTCATTTAAATTAATATAAATTATTGCTGCGCATTTCATGCTTAATTTTCACCTCTCATTCACTGCAAATTAATAATCACTTGTATTTTAGTTAACTTTATTACTGTTTGTACGATTGCATGCATGTTTAGTTGTTCATTTTTTCTCTGTTGTCCGAACGTGCATTTATTTTGTACCTATTTATATTTATTTAGCCATTTCAATGTTCGTAATGTCGTGTCTTAAGGTTAACATTTCTTTGGGGGTAGGATATACCTATTGTTGTACCTAGTATATTGTATGTTTTGTTTTATTCGTGTTATCTCTGCGGCTTCTCTTAATAAATAAATAAATAAATATCTTGACGCACGATAATAAAAGCTGGGTTTTTGTGTTATTGTATTTTGTCAGCTTGGGTAGCTCAGTGGTGCGGTCGGTCGACTGTCGGTCTGATCATAAGCACACTTGGGCGCGATTAGTGGATAGATGGGTGACCGGCCGATCGTTGGAGACTGATCGTGGTTCGGATTCCACGTAAAACTGTAGGTTCCCCTTACCCTAAGAAACCCTTCTTACCTTACTAGTTGGTAGGGTTTAACCCGCCCGTGTTGATACCACCATACTCGCACACACACACTGAAAGGTTGGTTGAAACATCTAGGTAAATAGTTTGTGTTTTCCGTCCAGTTCAGTGCAGCCGGCACGACCGAAGGGAAGCAATGACACGGCACCTAGTTCACCAAGGTGTTATGGGCTGACATCATGGATGTTGTAGGTGATGTAGCTAATCGTAGTATGTTTCATAAAAATAAAAAATTAATGCTCTACAAACGTTTTACAGGAAGAAAATTCAGCAGACATCGTATATGTAGGTACAGTAGACATACGAAATGTAATGGCTGACTGCTCCTTTGCAGATACATTTTCCATTCAACATTCAAATAATTAAGACGTATAATAGATGTTTCTATATGACGTAAATTAAGATTTCCGTCTAGAACGTAAAATTAAAAACCGCTCTACAGTTCTACGTGTTGTAAGCGTGATCCACAAAGAGTAATAATACTTTTTGCAAAGTTTTTACTTCTACAATGAGACGCTCGGGCTTTTCATCTGCTCTTCCTTAGCAATTTGTCATTGTTAAGGCGTAACTTGGAATTGTTCTCCCAGTTCTTTCTCAGTAGCTACCGCCGATGCTCCATCAAGCGTATACTGCTATTCTCGGAATATTCTCTTCAATTTCCAAATTAAATTATCCATTGTTGACAGGCTGGAATCATTGTACATGTAGAACCTAGGCGCACATCATTCATCTAGCCCAAATATCGTACATTAAACCTTAAGGTACATTCTTTGGGTACATTGCAAAAATACAAACACATACTGACAGCGCCATCTATCATCCGTCACCATAACAACATTGTTTGACTTGTAAATACATATTATTAATTTGTGAAAAAAAATCTGACTAGGGTCGAAATATACGTATGAAAATGTGAAAATATATAACATAAATATATAAAAAAATTAAAAGGTACTCAAGTTACAAAAAGTAGTTTTCGAGAAAATATAAAAAAAGACAAATATTGTATTTAAAGTATGAGATTAGACTAAAATCATTGTTTTATCTATATTAAAAATTCAATAAAAATAAGTTACCTAAGAGAAAAGTCAATAATTTATAAAACAAAATTTTGTATCCTATCCTACTAATAGGTATTATAAATTAGAGAGTTTGTGAGGATGAATGGATGTATGGATCTTTGTTCCTCTTTCACGCAAAAACTACTAAACAGATTTTGATGAGACTTTACAGTACTATAGCTTACACATCAGAATAGCACATAGGCCATAATTTATAAAGATATTGTGTAAATTTGCCAAAATATAACGATAAATGTCAAATAAGTCGGAAAAAATCCCGCCATCATCTCTTCTCCAAAGAAAAAGAAAAGCCTATCAACGTCACATAAAAACTTCAATTTCGAATGGTGTTCTTTTTTTAAAATTGCCGTAATCCGTCCGTAAAGCGGCGGGTGGCCGAGTGGTTTGGGCATCGGCTTCTCATGCGAGAGGTCCGCGGTTCGAATCCCGTCGGCGTGTACCAATGAGTTTTTTCTGACGAAAAAAATTACGTGCATACCTACACCTGCTGCTTCACCGTTCGGAACCGGTGTAAAACTCTAGGTCCCTTCCCTTGCCCCTTACTAGGTGGTAGGCTCAAATTGTAGCCGACTGGGTTGTTACCACCGTACTGGATGTAAGATGGCCGCATAGCAACCTCGGTTGTGTTCTCCTCTAGTCCAGTATAGCCAGCAATCCAGGGAAGTCTCCGGTATGGCACCTACCTTCTCGGAGGTGATATTGGCTGGTCGGAGCATGTGCTTAGGCCCCTCCGACTCAGCCACCCATACCGGATTACATAAAAAAAAAAACAGACGGACACAAATGACAGCTACGTAAGATACTTTTTGCATTCATAGTCTTCGAGAGATAATTTTAATGCGTACAGTTGCCAACCAATGTCACGGTAGGTAGGTACATACATCTCCGCAATAGTACCTTTGGCAGGTTTTACACGTGCATGCGCGCATTTATTTGCCGACTGTACAAATATTAATGGCGATTTGACCGTAATATTACCGGTTTTGGCCCGGTGGCGACCGGGCCGGCGCGTCGCGTCGCTCGATTCATTTCCACGCAAATAGCTGTCATTTTACAAATGATTTGTGGATTAAATTTGATTGTGGCCATTTGAAACATTAATTAAATGGGACCATGCGTGCTTCAAGTATTAATTTTGTACGTAATTTGCCGGAATCGGGCCGCTCAGTGTACCATTTCTATCCGACTGCTGTGAAACGAAAAATGATTTTGATATTAGTATGTTATATTTTTTTTATCGTGCGGAGCCGGTACTTCCAAAGGATAGGCCCACTGCATCTCCGCCCGTGCATGTCGTAAAAGGCGACTAAGGGTTAAGGGCAAGATTCAGTGCTGAAGGGCTTGCTGCTTGATAGTTATCTTGCTGCATGACTCGGTGGAAAGACCGTGTCAAGGTAAGAGGTTGCTATCCTATCGCCTTTTATTATCCTATCTTTTAGTCACCTTTTACGATGCGACTCGTAAAAGTCATGCACGGCGTGATATGCACAAACACCGGTGTACATATACAAAACATACATACATATAAATACATACAGGTGGATATAGGTATTTATTTATGTATAAATATATGTACCTACGTTATGTATTTATGTAAAAGTGGAAGAATGTAAAAACGATTTTTTGCGAGAAAATGTAAAATAGACTAAGAAAGAAAATAATTTGTAAATACTAATACGCAAGCAGTTTGCAAAATAAACTGTTTTTTTTTTAGATTTCCGTACTGTATCAAAAAATTTATTCTCTTAAAACGTGAACCGATTTGAATGCGGTTTTATTAAAAAAGCTTGAAATAAAAGTTAAATTGCAAATTTCAAAAACCCCCGACCCCGAGTAAATAAAATGTAAAAGCTCAGAGCTGCGCGGGTGTTTACTTAGCGGTCCTCCGACTCCTTTAAATAAGTAAGTAAACGGAAATTATTTTTGACTTTTTAAGGATTTTTTTTATTTGTTATTTAACTTCTTATGTAATTTTGTTGATCTCAGTTACGCAGCAAGTGGCACAAAAGTTATTTCCCTTTCTTATGAGAAACAAAATAATTATTACGCAAGTGTATGAAATTACAAAATTCACTATTGTTTTAATACTAGTTGTTTTTATTTCTAGTTCGCAAATTTTACCATTTGAATGAATAACGAATTTAAGGTATACCTTAGCAGGTGGAACACAAGAAATTAACTCTGAAATGAAATGAAATGAAAATTTATCCTAAACTAATTGATTAATCTTATAAGTCCTTCTGCAGATTGGAAAAAATTAATAGTGATTTAATTTTTGAAAAGATTTTTACAAAAACTTTGAACATAGTTATGGAAAATAAATCAATTTCGGTGTTCAAAATTAATGAACACCTAGATTAAAATAAGTTTAAGTACAATAATCGCCATTTACTAACGGCTTTTCCAGAAATAAATATACAAACCATTTATTTCTGACATCCATTTTATGATATTACAAAACAGTAATCATAGTACAGTACCTTAGGTAGAATACTTAAGTGAAAAGGATGTACGCGTAGATTTTATAATGTAAGAATAGAATAGAATAGAAATACTTTATTGCACACAAAGACACTAACAAAGACACAGAAGAAGAAAGAAGATAACATACAAAAGAGCAATAGAAATTTACAATACTTCACACAGAACAAGAGAAAAGTAGCGTGCAAAGGCGGACCTATCATTGTTTTAACATTGTTTCTTATATTTTATAAGAATAATCTTTCTTGATTTTTCATAGTCGGGTTTTAATTTTGTAAACTTGAGGTTTAACAGCAACGGAATTAATTTTTACGTGGCGCTCTGACATAATTTACGTTTATTGCAATTTTGACGTTGATAGAACGGCGGCGTCGACGGATCGTCGCGTAATTTTGATGAATTAATTTTAACATGCAACTCGTTTCGTTAGGTTTTAGCATGTTGATTAGTTAATTATGAACTTAAATTATTATGCACGTTGGCTAAACTGTATGTGTTGGAAATGCCCCCCTCCCCCCCTCACATGTGGGCTCGTCTCGGGTGGCAGATTTTTTTAAATTTTTTTTATTTATGGAAACTGACACGGTTGGCCACATCACCTACAACATACGTGATGCCAGCTCATAAATTTTTTATTTTTTTTATTGCTACCGAACTGGGTGGCTCTGCCCGAGGTCGCAACCTCAGGCGCAGCCAATTTCACCCCCAAGGAGGTGCCAGTCCGGCTTGGACGTGGACTAATTTTGCTGGGGAAAGGCTATTTACCCGCGATTTGAAGATCCGTGGATTGTAGGAGGGTGAACTAGGTGCCATGTCAGTGCTTCCTTCATTTCATGTCGGCTACACTGAACTGGACGGAAAACACGAACTATTGACATAGCCGTTTCGACCGACGTTTCATTCAGTGCGGTGGTACCAACCCGGGCGTAAGAAACCCTACCACCTAGTAAGGTAAGAAGAGAAAACCTGTAGGTTTTGCTGCAGCAAATGCCCAACCGGTTAAACATGCCAAATACAACCAACTCAAGAACAACTACGAGTTTGTGGCCTTTGCTGTTAGAGACTCTTGGGGCATGGAGCCCGGACGCGATCGGTTTTTGCAAGAAATTGGGAAAACTACTCATTGACGCGTCTGGGGACCGTCCGTGCCCGCACGCATTTCAAGCAGAGGATTAGCCTGCCGATCCAGAGGGGAAACGAGGCTACAGTTACTATTAGCTTACTAGCTACAGTTACTATTAGCTTACTAGCTACAGTTACTATTAGCTTACTAGCTACAGTTACTATTAGCTTACTAGCTACAGTTACTATTAGCTTACTAGCTACAGTTACTATTAGCTTACTAGCTACAGTTACTATTAGCTTACTAGCTACAGTTACTATTAGCTTACTAGCTACAGTTACTATTAGCTTACTAGCTACAGTTACTATTAGCTTACTAGCTACAGTTACTATTAGCTTACTAGCTACAGTTACTATTAGCTTACTAGCTACAGTTACTATTAGCTTACTAGCTACAGTTACTATTAGCTAACTAGCAACAGTTACTATTAGCTTACTAGCTACAGTTACTATTAGCTTACTAGCTACAGTTACTATTAGCTTACTAGCTACAGTTACTATTAGCTTACTAGCTACAGTTACTATTAGCTTACTAGCTACAGTACTATTTATAGTTAGATAGATTTATTTTTAAAGAAAGTAAGTAAGCCCGCTACCTTGCCTTTATTTCGGCGGGCGGAACAATTCGTTGTGGCTCTCGCCAGGTCTTAGCGTAACCGGATCTGAATTTTTGAAGTGAAAACTTCTTTAGCGGCGCTTGGCACTTTTTTAGGTGGGTAAAAAATGTTAAACTCGCGTCAGCCGTCAGATCTCGAAAAGCGTCAGATTTATTTTTATTATTTAAAATGTAACCTTAAGTCATTGCATTAAGGGTTAAGTTACGAGTGGCACGGGATCAATTCTGTTCGTCTCTCAGTGACAGTAAAGCCGAAAGCGAATGAAGGGAATCCGATATTCGTTTGGTCGTTTATGTGATTTCGTGGCTCAATGGTAAGAGTGTAGGATTTGTATTTTTTGACCATGGGTTCGAATCCCTCAAAATTTGTTTTGTTTTTTTTCTTTTGTTTTCTTTTTTAAGCAATGTTACGGTGTTTAAATTTTTTTAGGGTGTTTAGTTTTTTTTATAACTACCTAAGAATTATTTTCGGAAATACAAAAAGTTTTCACTTCTGCCGGCACTCCCGGAGTGCAACTGGGGCTTTTTTTAGCCTATCCTGTATCCCGTATAATCAAATGTGCTTGTTTAAAGTTATGGAGGAACGTACATACACACACATACATACAGAAAAGATTTCTAAAAACCGTAAATGTATTTTTAGTATCATAGATAAAGTCCACAAACGCAGTATCTCATAAAACAAAAGTAGCTTACTCCATGACCATCCCTTACAGATTTATTTATTAGTATTGATGATTCATAAATATTTTGTAATTTATGTGCATCCATTTACCTAATTACTAACTTTTACTTAACTAGCACGTTCTTATCTATAAGTGATTAGTATTAAATATTTTTATTTTTTATATTTTATCTCTTTATTTACACATTTACGTACCTACTTACATTAAGTTTACATATACAGAGTATAAAAATACATATACCAAAAATTAATATAAACAATTTACGGAGTTTCCACTACCACCACCGCCGGCGGAGGCGGAGGGGCGAACCCAGGCTACGGATGGTCGGGTACCAAAAAGAGAAACCCCCGGACTATTCGCGCAGTGTCGAGCATTATGAATGAATTATTTTATTTTCAATTCTTACATATTTTCTGCTTTTTGCTGCTACTTACGTTCACTCTACATTTCGCTATATTAATATACCTACTCTCAAACATGTAAAGACAGAAATCTCTGTTAGCGCTAAGTCCGCATATACACTTCATATGTAAATTTTATATATCCTAGTTTTTTGTAAAACGCTTTGGAACGATAAATTATTTTCTCTCTTCTATCTATCTATCTATATTTGCTTGAATAATTCAATTTAAATAGCACCCTCGGAAGTCAAGTGTATAAATATTGAATTTGTGTTAGACGTAAATTTCGCTTTTTAGTAACTTGGAATTTCAGTTATTTCTGGAAACATAAATTTATTTGCGTACCTACCGAGTTTCCTAAGAGCACTTACCTCTACAGAACCCAGCCTCCTCAAACCTAATTAAATTCAAATTAAATCTAATTTATTTATTTGCACCATGTTATCATATAGTTTTAACAATCAGTATTAAAATCGTGATCTTGAGGCATTATAATTTTACATAAAAAGTACATAATTCCACCAATTTCTTTCCGGTCAAATAAATAATCAATTATGTATTCTTGCGAATCTGTTTTTTAGAATAATATTGAAATAATTTAAGTCGTAGAATGTCTTGCATTGTAGCCACGTAGCTGTATTTAAAATGTTTTATGTTATTATTTTTAAATAATTTTTTTTGTACCTCGTTTATTAAAATTATTTATACTGTTAAATACTAAATCGGTCAAGAGCGAGTCGGAATCGTGTGCCGAGGGTTCTGTACCAACTACCACAACACAATATATGTTTGTTATGTATTTACCAAACAAATTGTATTGTTATTCTTTCATGTTGAAGCTTCTATAGATCAATAACAATAAAATGTTGAAAAAAAAAACACGTTGTATGGGGACCCCCTTAATCTGAACCCCCAAAACGCTGAAATCAGCTTTTATTTCTAAACAGAAGTCCAAACACCAATGTCCATACATCTAACTTCAAAAATGACGATCTGCAATACAAACATTAATCGCCTATTTAATACCCTTAGGGGATGAATTTTCAAAAATCCTTTCGTCACATCTACGCAACAACTATGCAAAGTTTCTTGCTAGACCCACCGGTTTAGGCTGTGCGTTATCTGCCAGTCAGTCAGTGAATATGTATAATAGATTTGATTTCGTGAACATTTTAACAAAATTCAGTAATATTATGTAAGACGCAAGACTGAATTGCCAACCCAAGCACAGGTTTAGCATTGCCAACCCTAGACTTAGCCTAATTGGGTGGCATTGTTGGGCTAGTTCAGTAAGTCATTAAATAAAAATAAATACATAATTGTTAAACATTACATAATTTATATACTGTCTTGTACTGGCATGTAACTGTTCATTCTCTGTACAATAAAATCATTTCTTTTCATCTCGTTTCGTTTCGCTTCGTTTCATTTAATGTTTCTATAATTAAATTTAATTAACAAAATTTCAATGCAATAACGTTTGTTTTCAGATGCCTTTTCAAGAACTTTCAGCAAAGTGAAGATGACATACAGCCCTCTCTACACTAAAGTGATGACGTTTCTCAACGAAGTGCAGAAGCCGGTCTGTCTCTTCAGCAAGCTGAACGTCAAAAAGTACTTGAAGATATACTTGATCGCTCTCCTGCCCAGGTACAGGCACAGAGGTAATATATACATATACCTACCAGACAGCATATAACTTGGACCAGTGTATCTTTGGTGGAGGGCGCGGGATGCGACGGCGGGGAGAGCGCCTGCAGACCACAGGATTGGTTGGCCAGCCGCCCCCGCGCGCGCGCTGTTCGCTCCCAAATACACTTCCGTACCTGCGCAAACTAGTCCAAGTTATATGCCGTCTGGTATACATCACACTCACCTGTGGACATCAGCCGAATAGACGACGACCATTGGAGTAAACGTGTCGGCCACTGGCGACCGTGGACAGATAAACAGAGATTGAGATTAACACCCACCTGGTGGGACGACAACATTGAGTACGTCGGCGGAAAGCAGTGGTACCGTACAACTGATGGCCGGGAAGACTGGAGGAAAATTAGCGACACTTAATGTACAGCAGTGAAAGCATAACGTCAATTTCTACGGGAGTTCCTCAAGGCTCCATACTGGGTCCGTTGTTCTTTTTAATTCATATTAATGATATTTCTACTTGCATTAAAGCTGATATTGAGCTATTACTGTTTACCGATGATACATTAGTATGTTGAGAAACAAAAAGGTTACTGAATTACGTGAGTCCTTTTTAAGCTGTAACAAAATAATTAAAGATGTTTCACATTTACTGAATGTAAATAAGACGAATGTTATGCACTTTTCACTTTGAACTCACAGACATATTGTTAAGCAGGAAATTGCCAACACTGCAGTAGAACTCAAGGTAATTGTCGACTGGATCACAGAATAAGGAATAGGCTGGAACGGTCGTACTAATAAACTGGAACTGAAACCATGATGATCGTTTTACTTACGACATTTTAGTCTGTGGTACGATAAACGTAGATAGAAAATGCTTTATTTATTCCATGAATATTGATCCAAAAACTTTTAAAATAAGATCTTTAGAAAATTTACATAAGGTGCAAATTCGGGCCTATTCATTTATTACAGAGATTTCTTAGAGTGAACCTTTTTATGTTTGAGACTCGATTAATATAGTCCAATGTTGGTTACATTGGACTATATTAATCGAGTGAAGGAATTATGTGAAAGGAAAATTTACTTATTGCTAAATTAATAGTGACAAAAGGCGACTTAAAACCTAAAGGCATTCACTTTCAGTCATGCCTGTGATTGTGGGTATGGTAGATGGATAGTGTGAAATGAAAAAAAAACCATCTACTTAGACATCAAAAAGACCATCAAATGATCTGTGGACTGGACATGGCCAGTTTAGTATAATTATATACGAGTATTTTCAGGAATTGCAAAGGATCTTATAAAAGCTGCCATGGCTGTATCCATTAATGCCAACGTTCCGGCCATAGCAGGCCTGTTCACGACAGGACGGTCTCAAGAAATCGCCGACCAACTGGGCCTCGTCAAGTACAACGAGATCTACTACGTCAGATATCGTGAAGATGAAAAGGTGGGTTGATAGGAACCAGTAATTGTTCCTAACCAGGAAATGTATGTACGCTCTATCCCGGCAACAGGGGTAAGCAGAGTAGTCGGTGATATGCTGTAAGTACTCTTGTAATTACAGAACAACACCGACCACCACTTTCAGCAAAGTATTAGGACAAGATAACTATCAAGCAGCAAGTTTTTTTTTTTTTATTGAAACTTGACACGGTTGGCTACATCACCTACAACATCCGTGATGTCAGCCCATAACACCGGATGAACTTGGCGCCACGTCAGTGCTTCCCTTCGGTCGTGCCGGCTACACTGAACTGGACGGAAAACACAAACTATTTACATAGCCGTTTCGACCGACCTTTCATTAAGTGCGGTGGTACCAACCCGGGCGGGTTAAACCCTACCACCTAGTAATATAAGAAGGGATTCATATCCCTTAGTAAAGTAAAGCATGAATACCCACCTGCTACAAGACTCGACGAAAGGACCGTGCCAAGGTAAAAAGTGGGAATCCGATCGGCCTTTTTTTATGGAAACTGACACGGTTGGCTACATCACCTACAACATCGGTGATGTCAGGGGATAACACCGGGTGAACTAGGTGACATGTCAGTGCTTCCCTTCATTTCGTGTCGGCTACACTGAACTGGACGGAAAACACAAACTATTTACATAGCCGTTTCGACCGACCTTTATTTCAGTGCGGTGGTACCAACCCGGGCGGGTTAAACCCTACCACCTATTAATATAAGAAGGGAGTCATATCCCTTAGTAAAGTAAAGCATGAATACCCACCTGCTAAAAGACTCGACGAAAGGACCGTGCCAAGGTAAAAAGTGGGAATTCGATCGGCCTTTTTTTATGGAAACTGACACGGTTGGCTACATCACCTACAACATCGGTGATGTCAGGAGATAACACCGGGTGAACTAGGTGACATGTCAGTGCTTCCCTTCATTTCGTGTCGGCTACACTGAACTGGACGCAAAACACGATTTATTTACATACCCGTTTCGACCGACGACGTTTCGCTCAGTGCGGTGGTACCAACCCCGCCGGGATAAACCCAACCACCTAGTAAGGTAAGAAGGGATTTGATTTCCACGCCCATAAGTATCTTGTCCTTATCCCTTAGTCGCGACATATACGGGAAGAGATGCTTAAATTCTTCTGGATATACGAGTACCTACATAAGCATTATTTTATTTCAGCCAACTAGGGCCATACAGTGAACAAGAAACTATAAAAACATAATGAAAACTCAAACTAAACAATATTAAAATATTAAAACAGTTATCAAATGAATCTAAGGTAAAAGTACCTAGCACACTTGCGGCATTTCCCCGCTGGATGGCAAGGCTAACTCGAATAGCAGCGACTTGGACCGCGCACGCATTCTGGCAGTTTCAAGCAAGGAGTCTGGAGCCTGGCTCGAATGTTATCCTTCTAGCCACTAAGGTACACTTCTAGAAAAAAAAACGACCAATATTGCGGTGGCACTCCGTTTAGGTATAAAAATTTGTGAAAGGCATACATGTGTTTGTGGGGCCCAGGTGAACACTCTCGGGCATCATGGCCTCTCATGTGTTAAGAGTGCGGGTCGATGGTCAAGACATCATAATTTTAATTATATTATAAAAACTACCCTTCAAACTGTACATATTCCGTGTATCTAGGAACCTTGCGGCTTTTCCCTGCGGGATGGCAAGAGGCCTGACGGCATATCTCTGGTTCCGTGGGCTGAGGGTAAGTCTTTGATGTGGGATGCCACTTGCGTGGATACGTTGGCCCCTAGTTACATTCAGGGGACCTCTAGGGCAGCCGGGGCTGCCGCGAACAGGGCAGAGGACCTCAAACGCAATAAATACGGTGATCTTGCCGACAGTTTTCACTTTGTTGCTTTTGCGGTAGAGACGCTCGGTCCGTGGAGTTCTGGTGCCAGGAGTTTCCTGAAGAAGCTCGGGAAGCTTCTAGTCGACGTAACTGGTGTCCCGCAATCGAAGGCTTACTTCATCCAACGAGTTAGCCTTGCCATCCAGCGGGGAAATGCCGCAAGTGTGCTAGGTACTTTTACATATGCATTTGTTTTGAAAACTCAAAAAATAATTTCTATTTCTAATAATTTATACTAAATGAATTACAACTACTAAAGATCTTAATTCCTGAAAAAGATATAAAAAATTTAAAGATAAAGGTAAATAAAATTTTCAAGCTAAATATAATGCCTACAAACGGGAACCATGCTTCTGAACATCCGCAGGTGGTGTTCCACGACGCGGGCTTGGGTAACTACGGGGCGGCGCTCATGGCGTACAGGATACCGGAAGTGGAGGACGCACCGGAAGACCTCCGCGAGTCCTCCAGGTTCAGCCTCGCGAAGGAGGAAGACGACGACTGAAACTGTTTATAGAGAAATACATGAGTGGTTAGATATATTAAACTTGCATTTTATTTTTCCAAGTATAGCTTGGCGTTTTTCAAAAAGGCCGTGAAAAGGTGATATCACTAAACGTGATATCATTGAAGACATCCGTGATGTCAGTCTATACATCCTTACACGTAGCTAGGCGCCATGCCAGTTAGTGCCACTTGTCAGACTCCCAGTACTCCGTAGCGTAGTGGTGCCATCACTCGACTGTCGTTCGTGATCATAAGCACACCTGGGTGCGGTCAGAACTCGGATGGGTGACCTTGCGACCGTTGGAGGCTGACCGTGGTTCGGATGCGTCCCTTCCGTTCTTACCTTACTTGGTAGTAGGGTTTAACACGCCCGGGTTGATACCACCGCAACTGAATGAAAGGTTTGTCGAAACGGCTATACAAATAGTTCGTGTTTTCCGTCCAGTTCAGTGTAGCCTGCACAACCAAAGGGAAGCACTGACTTTATTTTCCCTAGTTCACCAATGTGTTATGGGCTGACATCACAGAAGTTGTAAGGTGATGCAGCCAACCGTGTTATTTTACATTAAAAAACGGCCAAGTGCGAGTCGAACTCGCGCATCAGCGTTCCGTATCGCCATGTCATGTTCAGTGCCACTCACGCCATCTATGTATTAGCTAAAATGCTTTATACTCTTTTCGGTAGATGGCGCGCATACACTTTTTAGTTTCTTGTATGGGGACCCCCGTGAATTTTTTTACTTTTTCTGTTTTTTTATTATTTGTTGATATATCGGCCATGATAACAGATATTCTGTGAAAATTTCAACGGTTTACCTATTACGGCTCAAGAGATACAGCCCTCGGACAGACGGACAGACAGACAGACGGCGTAGGCTTAGTAATAGGGTCCCGTAAGACGGATACGGAATTCTAAAAAGTATCCGTGATATGACAGAGTTTATTAGCGTAATCTGCATATTCGGTCAGTTCTTCCGTTTCCGAATTTAACCAATGATAACTCGACATAGGTCATAGATACTTACATCATTCGTAAAAAGTTCATAGCTGGTACAATACTTATGCTAAATGCACCCTTAACTGTCTGATATCTGCGGTCTCATATGGCAGGCAGGATGTTCGTATAAATTTGCATTATTATGCATCGTATCTGTAATTCAGTCTGAGTGTATCCTGTATAGTTATTGAACATCTCCTCTGATGCACGCCGCTGAATATTACATGTCAGATATCGTGAGTTATTGCCGAGTTGTGGTTAGTTAAGTCTCTCTGAAATTATACATACAGATGGAACGCCAACAGCCCTGTGGGGATATCGTCGTTTCCTTATGCATGTACGAACAGTGAACTAATATGTGTTCTATTAGAGTAGCGGTTCCCAAAACGAGTTCCGCGGAACCCTGGGGTTCCTCGGAAGGGTCACAGGGGTTCCGTGGATTACAGCCGGAAAAAGCACAAAACGCTCTCCCTAATAAAAAAACGTGTAATATGTTTTTTAATTCAAACTATAGTCTTGCTATTCAAATCAAACATGATAAACCGCCAACAATTTCGTATTAAAAATTAGGTATAGGTCACATAAATTTAGTTTTTATGTTCAGAATAGCTAATTCACTTTTTGAATTGACTTGGTGTTCCGCCAACAGAAGGACGTTCATTGAGGGTTCCGTAGACGAAAATAATTAGAAACCGCTCTACTAGATCGCATCGCTATGAAGAAAGATACAGAAAAAGTGTGTCCCTACAGCTGAGGTATGAGGTAGGGTAGAGGGGAGGCGCAGCGCAGAGCCGAGCGGTAGAGGGGAGTTGGGCGGAATGCGTAAGCGTTCGGCGACAACGCACGTGTGGCACCTTCTTGGAGGTGATATTACAACAGAGAGTAAGTAGGTACAGTACCTGGCAGCAAATAATGCGTGTCGAGCTTTATAAAGAGTCCATCCGGTTGTAGAGCGTCGTCCCTGTCGCACGAACTCGCACGTCTCTGTGCGACAGTGACGACGCTCTACAATCGAATAGTCTCTTTATAAAGCTCGACACGCATTAGTTGCTGCCGGGAACTGTACCATGTTTGTGGTAGTTCCGGCGACACTGAACTGAACAGAAAACGAACGAACGCCGACACCCCAGACCACTAGGCCACCCGCCACCAAAACTGAGGTGCGGATGTCTAACGTAGTTTGAGAACTAACTCAATAAGTTTAATAATTTAATTGAAAACTCGCTCATCTGAACCTGTACGTTGGTCTAGGCAAGTGAAAACTTTGGTGAATTCTACAGATAAGATCGACTTTTGAATTATATTGCAGAATTGGTTTTAGCGTTTTATATTTAGCTATTTCTATGTCTGGTACGAGTATGTAGGTACGTAAGTCTACCGTAATTGCAAAGCCGAAAATGCAGAGATTTTTTTTATGTTATCCGATATGGGTGGCTGAGTCGGAGGGGCCAAAGCACATGCTCCGACCAGCCAATATCACCTCCGAGAAGGCAGGTGCCATTCCGGAGACTTCCCTGGATTGCTGGCTATACTGGACTAGATGAGAACACAACCGAGGCTGCTATGCGGCCATCTTCCAGTACGGTGGTATCAACCCAGTCGGCTACAATTTGAGCCTACCACCTAGTAAGGGGAAGGGAAGGGATAAATACGTCACGACCAGGATTCGATCCTGAAACTCCGGCTTGAACCGCCGCCAGCGCGATACCATTTCGCCATCGGGTCGATGACGTATTCCCTCTAAATTTCGAACCGTTGTTGCATCTGCTCTAGTAGGTACCTATGATGCATTCTCCCGCGTTCAGTCAGTTCGCACGAATAAATATCGACACCAAAGTCGTATTTGGCATCGGACAGTAGAAATTATTCTGTACTTGTGATTTTTTATATTTATATTTTTATATGAAAATTGAAAATGAAAAATGAAAATTTATTTATTTACACATAATATTGGCACTTCATACATACATTTCAGTTCTCCTGCACTAGAAAGTTCTGTCTTGCAGGAGTTTATCCGTAACTTTTTTTTTTTACATTTACATTTGCGCCCGTCTAAATCCAAATTATGTAATAAATAAATATAATAAATACTAAATGCTAAATGTGAGTAAACCTAACTATTCTATGTTTTTTTTGCCTTTTTATTGTTATAGTTTATATAGGTATACCTATATTTATACTATATATATATTTATTTTTTTAGTTACTGAGGAGTCCTAGGGAGTACTAGACTTACCACCTTAAAAGAAAAACATAAAGCATTACGAATTATAAATCAATTCAAATTTATCAATGTTTAAATTAAGATTTCCAGTAGCTTGGTAGTAACCATATTATGTTAGTACCAAGAAAATTGCTTCTATCTTCGGCTTTGCATCTAAATAAATATAAATGCACACATGTCATTTTTATTGAACACACAACATTAACAAAAATAATTAAATCTAGACCTAAAAATAACTAAATTAACAGCCAACTCAAGAACAACTACGAGTTTGTGGCCTTTGCTGTAGGGACTCTTGGGGCATGGAGCCCGGACGCGATCAGTTTTTCCAAGAAATTGGGAAAACTACTCATTGACGCGTCTGGTGACCGCCGTGTCCGGGCGCACTTCAACCAGCGGATCAGCCTGGCGATCCAGAGGGGGAACGCCGCTTCAGTCATGGGGACCATGCTTATGGTCCATATGGACGACTATTTTTATTTATAGTATAAATTGGCATGCTTGGTACTTAACACATAAAAATAAAAATATTTCACGGTACAGATTCTAAACTATCATATTTGCCGTTTGCCGGACGTTAGTTGATTAGGTTGAACGGTAGGGTTTAATCCATGGAAATATATTCATAGAGACGACATTGTCAAACATTCAAGATTAAAAATTATTTTATTTCATAATGATGTTTATTGCGTAGAAACCAGTTACAAATGTGAAAATTAAAATAATCTCTGTAAAACATTTAAAAAAGCTAAATTAAATATTTAAAAAATCACCGGAACATCAAACACAATTAAAAATTACAAATAATTTGGGCTTAGTTAATTTAAGCCGTCGTCGGGGGACCGAGTTTAATGTGTTTACTTTTAGGTAAAAACCATCCTGGTTAAACCAGCTTTCTAATAAAAAAAACCTCATCCAAATTGGCATATCCGTTTTGGAGCTACGATGACACAGACAGAGTCAGATAGGTAGACGGATTCGTCAAACTTATAACACCCCTCTTTTTGCGTCGAGGTTTAATACAATAAAATCAATCATCATCAATACTAATAATAAATCTGTAAGGGATGGTCATGGAGTATGTTACTTTGTTTTATGAAATACTGAGTTTGTAGACTCTATGTATGATATTAAAACTAAATAGACGATTTTTAGAAATCTTTTCTGTATGTATGTATGTATGTATGTATGTTACTCCATAACTCTTAAACCGATGATCCGAATTCGATGAAACTTAGTACAAGCACATTTAACTATACGGGACACAGAATAGGCTAAATAAAATTCAGTTCAGGTTATGTTAAGATGTGGCTCCCATATAAACCGAATTGTTCCGCGCGCCGAAATAAAGGTACAGTGGCGGGCTTACTTACTTTCTTCTTTCTAAATACGAATTTCACGCGAGTGAAGCCGCGGTCAAAAGCTAGTAAACAATGAAGATAATAATATTAGCTTAAAAAATAATAAGATTGCGACCTCTAAGTTGAGCAGACATCTTAATATTGTTACTAACAAAATGATCGGCATGCACATCATTTGTAGAAAACAGAGGATATGCGAGTAAAGAAGTTAGTAAAGTAAAGTAAGTAAAGTAAAAAAAAACGTTTAATTCTCGATCACGAGGCAGTACAATATAAACCTTAAAATAACAAATTGACAGTATAAAACATAAAAAATAAAAATATATATATAGTGCCCACCCCCACGACCGGAAAAGGATGTGACACAGCATGTGACTCCATATAGCTATGTAGCAACATGGAGTGGCTGGTTTTAAGCCACACCCAATATAAAATAATACTTAACAAATAATAAAATAACTACCCTTATATATGACCCCTATATATTAGCCCTTAACACCTTAGTGAACTGGGTGCCATAGCCAGTGCTAAGCTTTAATTTATTTTATTTATTTATGTATTGGATAACCATTACAGTCTAAGCCAAATTGTTGTAAATAGGATATATCATGCTGGCTACACTGAACTGGACGGAAAACATTAACTATTTACATACCCGCTTCGAACGACCATTCCGGTAGTATCAATCCAGACGGGTGAAACCCTACCACCTCACCTAGTAAGGTAAGGTAAGGGAGGCACATGTACATAATAATTTATGTACATGTGCCTCCCTTCCCTTACCTTACTAATATATTGCATGCAAGCAACGAACAAATATATTGCATGCAGCATCGATGTCTAATTTTATAGATCGAACGTCGCGCGATTTAACCTGTACTATGTTTCGTCGTAACAAGTGTGCGTGCATTCATACGCAGTATTGTGATACTCACACAAGCACACACTTACATCATATAGTCGTTTCATGTCCGTAAACGGCGGGCATCGGAGCGCGCCGCGCCTCCTGCCACGAGATACTTTCGTGTTTGCATTTTACACGCCGCCATGCTGTCACGTGACGCGATCCCTACGACGTTACTGTCGCGTTCTCACTTGCCTACAGATGATAAGAGTGAGCGAGAAAGTTGTCATCGCTCGCCCATCGGCGCGATTGTCGTATTTCCTCTCACTCTTATGATCAGTAGGCAAGTGGGAACGAGAACGCGATAGCTACGTCACACAATCCGTGACATGTCAGCATGGCTTCTTAACGCGTCATAAGATGCTCAGGCGAAACAAACAACAACGTTTGTCGCTGTCACTCTTGCATAAAACACAGCTTCACTCTTTCTCGTTCGCTCTTTATATTAATTACGTATACAAAAATCTGTTTAACATAAAATTTGAGAAAAAAACCAGCAAAATAAATACTTACTGATGGAAGGAGACGCCTTTCTTTACGTAATTTCGATCTGAGCTGTTACAATACTTGTAACAGCAACCGGGCATGCTGAACACACGCACTTTTGCGCCACAGACTCGGTACAGTAAGACTTACGCTCAACACGCGCTGCACACGCCGTATGAAGCGGCTGTCCATGTAATCTGCAATTTATGCAGTTCTCGTCGAGAACATAATTATTTTTTCGGGAGTAATGTATGGGATGGGCATATCTCTAAATATACGTCGATGGCATGCAGGCTAAATAAGCATAATTATTATGCTCATTTCGCCTGCATGCAATATATTTGTTCGTTGGCTCTTCTATTATGTTTAATTCCTCGTATGGACCCTTATTGATCTTTACGAGCGAATACACACCGAGCGAAACTGAAGCACTGGGAGGAGAAAAGATCAATAGACTTAAAAATCTTGGGTTGTCTCTAACCTTCTTGGTCAGAGCCATAGAGCAAACATTATATTCCGAACCTGTGTAAATATGTACTCGTATATACATATAAACATCTATATACACGGTGTTGCAGTTGCCCTCGTAATATATTTAACTGATATAAGGGGGTTATTCTATTTGTGAAACACCCATTATTGACCACTGTACCTGAGCAGGTACAGCATATGTTTTGAAGGTAGTTCGAAATATATTCGATTCAGAGTCAGATGTTTTATTTTTACGTATAACTGACAGAGCGGTAGTTCATAAAATTCATAAAAATACAGTGATTTGGTAGAAAGATTTTTTTTTGTGAATCATTGAAGTTCGTGCTCTTGAATTGTGTGGAGCTGAGTGAATAGTTTTGTATAAATCTATTTTGTTTTTTTTTCAAGAATGTCCAAATCCTTTCTGCTTTCTATGTACAAATGTATTGCTTATCGTATTGTAAAAGAGTAATTTAAAAATATCTTATAAATATAAAGTTATTGATGAAAAAATGTTGGTGTACCTACTTGGGTACAATGGCCACTTGTAACATACAAATATATGTTTTTTTTTCAGTATTACAAAAATGAGCAACAAGGGTTTTCACGCCGGTAATAAGTACAAAGGACTCGAGGAAGCTGTAAATTCAATAGTAGAAGATAGTTATGTTGATGCTGAGTATGATTTGGCCATTATCCCACCAGACCCCAGTGTCGTGACTGACGAAGAGGAAGGTCCCGATGATGATATGGTGACGACAGCCTTTCCAAATGATGTTCCAGGTAACGTTGAAGTTTTTGTCAACAGAGTGTGCTCAGATTCCACTAGTGAAGACAGCAGTGATGACGAACCACTGGCTGCGAAAAAAGCTTGTCCACCGAAGTCTGGTAATGCAGTTTGGCGTAAATGTTCTCCTAGCTACTCCTCGACTCAGCGAGAGACGGATGAAATAAAATTCAAACAGGAACAAGTCAGGAACGTACTAAAAGATATGACTCCTGTGGAAATTTTTGAAAAACTATTTGACGATGAAGTATGCGCATTGATTGTGCAAAACACTAACTTGTATGCCAGCCAGAACAATAGACACGGGTTTCATATTGATGTGCCTGAGCTAAAAATATTCTTAGGTATTCTGATACTATCCGGCTACCATAAACTGCCACGTGAACATCTGTATTGGTCTTTGGATGAAGATATCGGCGTGGATGTAGTGTCTAAGGCAATGTCGAGAAACAGATTTCGAGATATAAAAAGAAATCTTCACCTAGTTGACAACAACGTCGCGGCTCATACAACTGACAAAATGTTCAAAATTAGACCACTCGCTGACATTCTAATGAAAAAGTTCAATCAGTGGGGTGTATTCCATGAAAATATATCCATTGACGAATCGATGGTCAAATATTATGGGCGTCATCCATCTAAGCAGTTTATCAGAGGGAAGCCTGTACGGTTTGGATACAAAAACTGGGTGGCTGCAAGTTCCACTGGCTACTGTTATACTTTCGACCTTTACTGTGGGAAATCTTCAGGCACTGACCGCGTAAAAGACCTGTTAGGCTCGAAAGTTGTGAAGACACTGCTAGGAAAATTGGAAACGAACCCGGCAAACCACAAAGTCTATTTTGACAACTTTTTCACAAACTGTGACCTTTTGATTGACCTACGTCAGATGGGATACCGCGCTACTGGGACTGTACGCGAGAATCGCACAAAGAAGTGTCCTCTCTTGACTTCTAAAGAAATGAAGAAGAAAAGCAGAGCAGAATTTGACTACAGATTCGACAAGAATAATGAAGTGTTACTTGTTCGTTGGAAAGATAACAGTGTGTGTACTATGGCTACCAATTATGACGCTATTGAGCCATTAGGCGTAGTGAAACGATGGTCCTCGGAAAAGAAAGAGAAAACTGATGTCAGCATACCACACTTATTCCAAAATTATAACAAAGGCATGGGTGGGGTTGATGAGCTTGACCAGTCTATAATGCTTTACAGAGTTGCTATTCACGGAAAAAAATGGTGGTGGGTGTTATTCACCTATAAGCTGGACATGGCTATTGCAAATGCTTGGCGCCTACAGGTTATGTCAAAAGAGGAACCGATGGACCAGTTGCTATTTCGTCGAAATATAGCCAGGTATTATTTGAAATTGGCATCACGAAAATCTTCGTCTGCTCGTCCGTCGTCAAGTGTTCCAGGAATGGCTCAAGATGGCGTTGGTCACTTCGCCAAAAGATTGAAGGATCCATTGCGATGCGTAATATGCCACTCTAGAGTACGCTGGTGTTGCAAGAAGTGCCAGAAAACACTCTGTGTGGAAAAACCTTGCTTCGAAAAATTTCACACATAAGTGGCCATTGTACTCGCTTGGGTACACCCCTCTAAAATAAAATTTATAACTTTTTTTTATTTATTTTTTTATTTTTCTGTTTAAATTACTAGTTAAAAAGTTGGAAATAAAAAATGTTTTGGTAAATTAACTGTAGTTTTAGTTTGGTCACTAATGGGTTAACAACTTCTGTGTAAAAAAAATATATTTTTTTTTAAAGAAAAAAAAAAACATTATTTTTTCCATACAAATTTTAAATACCGATTCTCAAAATGTATGGAGAAAAAAAATTCTTTTTCCTCAAATCAAAAAGTCGTAGAACGAAAGTTGTTCTATTTCACGTACAGAATCACCCCCTTTCGGGTTTTACGGTTGGCGTTGCAACACCGTGTATATACCAATAAAAATATATAACACACGCTGTATCCTGACAATCGAGGTAAGCAGAGTAATCGATGTTGTGCTGCATGCACTCAGTTGAATTACAGCACAACCTGACCACCACGTATATGATGATGTACATGCATGTATGTATTTATTGCTTGGCAAATGCTATTTTTATTTATAATTGCATATTCGAATGCAATTTTGTATTGATAACAGGATGTCAGGATATAAACATCATTCTAAACATAATTTACATAACGTACCTAATTCAACAAATTACACTTACGCTAAACCCCCAAATCAGCAATGCGAACATATTAACATCGATTACAAAACCTCTGGCAAAGAAATCCATATCACAGAAACGGTCTGTCATGAATTGCGTGACTACATTTATTCGACGCGTAGCCAATTTGCGGCAGACAAAAGATAGGCACGACCGCGAGTCGATCTCCTAGGGAGAAACGTCCGAGTACGCTCATTGGTCGAGAGTCAAGACCCGCGTGTTTTTTAAACGGTTTTTAAACGGTTTTATTCAGCTTTACCCCGTATATTCATATCTTTGTTTCAAATCTTGCGACAACTTTTTTAACTACTTCTACTGAACCGATTCTTATGAAACTTTGCACACACATTGAGTTCCCGTGACAATACAATATTACCTATGATAATTTTAACTTGGTAACGAGGGTCTGATAATGGAGACTGGAGGTGGACAGTGGAACTCTTCAACCGTTACTAGTAACCTCCTCAAGTTTGGGCTCATTTGGTTGGTTCGGACGAGTGCTTCATACTTCAACCAATATACTTGGTGATGAGGGTCTGATGATGGAGTCAGGAAGTGGACAGTGGAACTTTTCAACCGTTACTAGTAACACCCTGAAGTTTGGGCTCATTTGGTTGGTTCGGATGAGTGCTTCATACTTCCACCAATACACTTGTTGGCGATTTTAGTTCTTTTATTTGTACTTTCTATGATAATATTATTTTTTTTTTTTTTTGTTGTCTCCTAAACTATATTTCTGTGTTTTTCCCACAGTACTCCTTTGTTTTTGAAAATATTAACAGCTGCTAATAAGATGTAAAGCGCAGTCACAGTTAAAATCTTGTGCTTCACAAAGAGTGGTCGACGTGTATCTCGAAATTTAGCTCCCTCTATAATCCGTATTGATTTCTTTTGGATTCTTAATATTTTCTCTATAATGTACGCTTAGTTGATGCTGCTCCCAAGTATATATTTCCATGAACAGCCACCGCCCGGTTAAACCGCTCGTTGAAACTTGGCATGGTCTCGATGTCGACGTAACACAATTTACTGCGCATTCATTCATTTGCGCTCATTATCATTTTGTTTATCGCGAAATTTGGCTCACCGTTGTAACTTGTACGTACCTGCGTCCGCAAATTAGCACTTAATTATCAGGGGCCAAAACGTAACCGCTCTGATTGGAACCACTGTAAAATATTTTTTATTTGCGCAGCGTGTTCAGTGCGGTCTTATATTAACTCTTGATCTTAGGGTCCGATATTCAAATCCTGCCGATGTGCACCGTTTTTTTTCTGAGGGCAACATTTACGTTCATATCTACACCTTTTATCAGCCTCGGCTTAGCTCAGTGGTGCGGTCGGTCGACTGCTGTTAAGCAACCCTAAGCGCGGTCAGTACTTGGATGGGTGACCGCTCGGCCGTTGGAGGCTGACCGTGGTTCGGATTCCACGTAAAACTGTAGGTCCCTTCTCCTCTTACCTTACTAGGTGATAGGGTTTATCCCGCCCGGGTTGGTACCACCGCACTTAAAGTCTATGTTGGCGCAATCGGTTCAACTCAAACACCTACACCCTCTCAGAATATGACTTTCGCTGTAACTTAAGTACACAAAGGACTTTATAAAAAAATTCGGTCAAGTGCGAGTTTTACTCACGCACGGAGGGTTCCGTAGATCAGCTGTACAGTCTGCTATGCAAACTACCTGTGGCGCCATCTATTCTTAAGTAGCGTGAATATGTACTAATCGATTCTTAGCACGTTTATTGTATCGGTACCATCCCTTATTTTTTTACATTTTGTTTTTTTTTTTTTTATTATTTGTTGGCATACATTTAATAACACATATTTTGTGAAAATTTCAACGGGTTAACTATTACGGTTCAAATGATACAATCCTCGGACAAACAGACAGACAAACGGGGGCGTAGGCTTAATAATAGGCTTCCGTATGGATACGGAAGCCTAAAAATTTCCTTCGCTCATAATAATATCTGTTTCGAGTTTCTTCTTTTTTTTATGGAAACCTCATACCTCCTTCCCGAAGTCATTACCTTTCAGAAATTTAAAGGGTCTAAGAAATTTTATATTTCCCGGAAGTCCCATCTCGCAAATTTTAGACGTTATACGCACAGAGCGTCCACGAAGGGGGTCCTCTTTGATCTTCTCATAATTAATGGTGGTAAAATCTGCAATGCGGGTTCGCTACGCCGGGGTTCGTGCAAAGTATAAATTACGGACTTGATTCTGGGCCACCCTCACACACCAGTCATTTTGGAAAATGTTTTTTTATAGAACCTGTACTGTGTGGGTCCGGTAATGTACCGTGTGGGTCCGGTACTTTAAAAGAATAGCCCCACTGCATCTCGCCCCGTGTATGTCGTAAAAGGCGACTAAGGATTATGACTTCTTATATTACTAGGTGCTATGGTTTAACACGCCCGGGTTGGTACCACCGCACTGAATGAAAGGGCGGTCTAAACGGCTATGTAAATAGTTTGTGTTTTCCGTCCAGTTCAGTGTAGCTGGCACAACCGAAGGGAAGCACTGACGTGGCACCAAGTTCACCCGGTGTTATGGCGACTGACATCACGGATGTTGTAGATGATGTAGCCAACCGTGTCAGTTTCCATAAAAAAAGAAACTGATATGGTTGGATACACCGTCGTCGACTACAACCGTGACGTCAGAGCCCATTACATTGTACCTCTCGGAACTAGGTGCCACGCAAGTACTTTGAGATCTTGTTCATGTGTTTAGGTTTCCGTACCAAATAGGTAAAATATGGGCATGGTCGGTGGATGGATGACTGACCGCTCGACCGTTAGAGGCTGACCGTGGTTCGTATTCCACGTAAAACTGTAGGTCCGTTCCCTTATTACCTTACTTAGGTGGTAGGGTTTAACCCGCCCGGCTTAGTACCACCGCCCTGAATGAAAGGTTTTTTTTATGGAAACTGACACGGTTGGCTACATCACCTACAACATCCGTGATGTCAGCCCATAACAGCGGGTGAACTAGGTGCCATGTCAGTGCTTCCCTTCATTTCATGTCGGCTACACTGAACTGGACGGAAAACACGAACTATTTACATAAGCGTTTCAACTGACCTTTCATTCAGTGCGGTTGTACCAACCTGGGGGGTTAAACCCTACCCCACCTTGTAAGGTAAGAAGGGAAGGGACCGGCAGTTTTACATGGAATCCGAACCAGCCTCCAACGATCGAGCGGTCACCCATCCAAGTACTGACCGCGCCCAGGTGTGCTTATAATCACGACCGATAGTCGACCGACCGCTCCACTGAGCTACCGAGGCTTGTAAATTTCCTCACACACAATACATACTTTTTCATAAACATAAGTAGTCTATCTATCATCTCATGTCGCCCTCCGTCCCCCTGTGAATATCAAGAAATGAGACGATTTCCCATGTATGTCTAAACAAGTTGTAAGCTACGAGTTATCCATCATTTAGGCCTCTCCCAAGGCTATAATCCTTTACAATCCGTACTGTCGAAGTTACGCGCATGGTAGACTTATGATCGAGTGCCCGACCTTCAAAATATGGCCTTTGGCGTTCGCCCCTTTTCCTTAAGTGCCTAATACACCGTCCGATCTTTTCGGCCCACTGACTTGGCGTATCCAAGACCGGAATCGGAAGACCCAAGACGTGTGCTCCGTCCGTTTTAAGGTGATGTGAGACTGCGTCTGACTCCAACTTCAAGAAGTGTACCATCTACATTACTTACCTGACAGATTCAGTTTTAATATAAGTATGTAAAACTTCATCTATCATCGCACATCGATAGCTTTTTGAAAACCCGATTTGATTAACTTCGTTCGATAGAAAAAAATGATGAACATGCCTCTGAATTTAGTTATAAAAACGTATTTAAGGCAACGTGACCAAATCAAGGCTTTGGAAAAAAATGTTTTTTTTTTAATATGTAATTATCCAAATCTGTAGGTTCTTACTTTTTTGTTTCGATTCGTAGTTTTCGAATACAAAAAATAAAAACCTAATTTTTGATTGGTTGATTGTGTTGGATCCTACTCCAACCAGCGAAAGCGGCGCCTTGAAAGAGGAGTACCGGTGAATACGGGTTGCCAGGACCTTAAGTCAGAATGTCAAAACGCCTCTCCAATTTTCCTCCTGTCTTCCCGGCCTTTAGCGTTAGTTGTGTAACTTACGAGAGCACAACACCTATCACTCTGCTTACCTCGATTGTCGGAATACAGCGTGTGCTATGTATGTATGCATGTATGTATTGCAAAGACGCCAATTGCGTCAGCTTGGTCGGTGTGTCGTCGGCGCGACAGTTACGGTCGGACCGACAAGATCGGATTGTGTATTAGACGCTTAACGTGTAACAATATTGTTGTATCTACAGTTAGGCTTGAAATTGGAAGCACGTTTGAGGAATCTTCTCATACGTATGTCAACCAATGTTCACTCGATGTATAGATGGAAGGACGTCAGGGTGTCAGTTTTGTACCGTGTGGGGCCGGTACTTTAAAAGAATAGCCCCACTGCATCTCTCCCCGTGTATGTCGTAAAATCGGGAGGGAGTCATATCCCTTAGTCGCCACTAAGGGATATGACTCCCTTCTTATAGTACTAGGTGGTATTGTTTATGTTTCATTTGGTCGTTTGTTTGCTGTTTCAATGGGTACACGTAGAGGAAAATCCGTCAGTTTTTACAATTTGGCTATTTCTGATAACTCGGCACATATCCACCCGTACTGGTTTTCATTTAAAGACAAAATGCTGCATATCTCCAATTCACGGTTGCACGGAAAAGGGTGGGCAGTCTACGGTAGATAAAATATTTCCTCCAATTCATTCGACTCCCCCACAGTGCCCAATACGCTAGGAGCGTTGCCCCTTAGAATCACTAGTCCTATTCACTGAAAGAAGCAAGACTTGGGTTGGGAGCATCGGCCACCAGACTTATAGATGAGGAGTTTTCCCAAGTCTTACGAAATTGTATTGATTTTATTGTAAATGTTTTTTTATTTTTTTCATTTAAACCAACATGGGTGGCTGTGCCGAGAGACCTACGGTACATTCGACAGAGCCAAAAACACCTCTCTTCGCGAAACCACGCTCAGTTAGGTGCCATGCCAGCAGATTTGCGGACTGTTGCTAGGCTGTCTAGCCTGTTAATACGACGTTTGAAGACACCCAGGTTAAATGATTCGGTGAACAAACTCCCCGGAAGACAGTTCCACACCCTAGCAGTGCGACAAAGAAATAATTTAGAGAACCGATGGGTTCTCAAAAGCCCAATGTACAAACACCAAGTCGTACATACATATATACATAGCGTCACGCCTGTTTCCCGGTGGGGTAGGCAGAGACAACGGATCTCCACGTGCCACGATCCTGACACATCTCTGCCGCCTCTTCCACTCCCATAATGTTCTTCATGCATGCTCGTCGGTTACGGGTACTACGCACTTGATCCTTTTTGAGCACACGCCCGATCTGGTCCAGGTACATGTGTCTAGGGCGACCCTTCCCGACTCTTCCACTCACATTTGCTTCATAAATTTCGTTTTCGTTAGTCTCCTATCATCCACACCAAGTTGTGTCATTGCAAAATCTGTAGACCAGGGGTTCGCTATCACACAGACTGTTACACCAGGGGTTCGCTATCCCCATTTCGTCACTGAATCATTATAAACTTCATGCACAAAGCAATTTGACTTCGAGAAAAAAAAATCGATCAAGCGCGCGTTTTACTCACGCACGGAGGGTTCTGTAGATCAACTATACCAGAGCCGACTGTCATTGTCTCCCTCTACGGAGACAAGCCATGTTGCATCGTCATAGCCCCACTGCGACGTTGCTATCGCTTACCTCGCTCTCGCTTGCCTACCGATGACAGGAGTGAGAGAGAAACATGAAATCGCTCACCCTTCATCGGGCGACCGTCGCAATCTTCGTGTTTCTCTCTCACTCCTGTCATCGGTAGGCAAGCGAGAGCGAGGTAAGCGATAGCAACGTCGCAGTGGGCTATAACGATGCAGCATGGCTTGTCTCCGTAGAGGGAGACAATGACAGTCGGCTCTGACTATACCATACCTGTCAAAAAACGATTGGGTCTATCTTTTGTCTATCTGCCATACAAACTACCTATGGCGCCATCTATTATTTAGTAGCGTGAATATGTACTAATTGATTCTTAGCACGTTTCTTGCATGGGGACCCCCTTATTTTGTACTATTGCTTTTTTTGATTTGTTGGCATTTCTACTATAATAATTAACACATTATTCTGTGAAAATTTCAACCGACTACTTATAACGGCTCAAAAGATACAGCCTTAAGACGGACGGACGGATGAACAGACAGACAGACGGCGTAGGCTTAGTAACAGACTTTCGTATGGATACGAAACCCTAAAAATACCACCGACTACGCTTTCTGAATACATTCGTATCCGTTTTTTGCAGTATTCTGAAATTTACGGTTGAATGTACGAGTATCTGTAGGTTTGAATGCGACCATGAGGCGAAGTGAGCCACAGAGCTGAAATCCGTGTTCTACATCTGGATTGATGCTTGCCTGTAATTTTTGTATCGTTTTTATTAACTCGCTTTCTTGTCAGTCCGTTTATTTGTCTATTCGGTACAAATTTTGCAATGGATTTTAAACTAACTTCTCGATAAGCTAGAAACCTGAAACTTTAAACATCGTTCCAAACTGGATGACAATGCCATATTAACTAGCTTTCTTGTCTCTTTTATTTTTTTATTTAATTAATTTTAAGTCTCGAGGGACAAGCTCGCCCCGAAGTGTATTTAAGCTTTGTCTTAGTTTTTTTTTTTTTTATGGAAACTGTCACCGTTGGCTACATCACCTACAACATCCGTGATGTCAGCCCATAACACGGGGTGAACTTGGTGGCACGTCAGTGCTTCCCTTCGGTCGTGCCGGCTACACTGAACTGAACGGAAAACAAAAACTATTTACATAGCCGTTTCGACCGACCTTTCATTCAGTGCGGTGGTATCAACCCGGGCCGGTTAAACCCTACCACCTAGTAGTAATATCACTAAGAGGGGAATAATATCCCTTAGTCGCCTTTTACGACATACACGGGGAGAGATGCAGTGGGGCTATTCTTTTAAAGTACCGGCCCCACACGGTACAATATGACAAATTATGACGTATTGAGGAGTATTTTTGGAGCTATAAAGTATTTCTATCTAAAATTTTGAGTTGAGACAGATTTCTTATATAGCGATGGTATGCACCTGATACAGTAAGTTAATCCTTAAAGTCAAATGAATAAAACATGATATTCCTTATTCCGAGTTTAATAAGTGTACATAACATAGAGAAAATGGTACATAAGTATGTAAGTAATTTTTTTATGTAATCCGGTGTGGGTGACTGAGTCGGAGGGGGCAAAGCGCATGCTCCGACCAGCCAATATCACCTCCGAGAGATTACTGGCTACACTGGACTAGAGGAGAACACAACCGAGGCTGCTACTGGCATGGCACCTAACTGAGCGTGGTTTCGCGAGGAGAGGTGATTTTGGCTCTGTCGACTGCACCATTGGTCTCTCGGCACAGCCACCCATGCTGGTTTACATAAAAAAAATGCGGCCATCTTACATCCAGTACGGTGGTACCAACCCAGTCGGCTACAATTTGAGCCTACCACCTAGCAAGGGAAAAGGGAAGGGACCTACAGTTTTACACTGGTTCCGAACGGTGAAGCAGCAGGTGTAGGTATGCACGTAAATTTTTTCGTCAGAAAAAACTCATTGGTACCAACGAATTAAATTATCGGGAAGTGGCATACAACGCACCGAATTGAGGCGCGCTATTTGTGAGCATTCAGCGCACTCTCCAATCGTTGTCTCCCTTATACGTATCAAATTGCCATTTAACCGTCTTACTCTATCGACGTTCACAGAGCGGAAACGTAACGTGATGTATGAGGCGCTCGCGCACTTACGCTGTTTTATATATTGGCAATATTTAGAAGAACTCCAATCGCACCTTTCTACCGGTAAAATTTGTATGACGAGGGCCTGTCCAGAAAGTAGAATGTCGTTGATTGGTACACTCCGACCGTGCATGAACAAGAGCTATTCCAACCGAGCAAAACCAACCAGCATACGTTATCGAGTAATGTTCACCGTTCCTTGGCGCTCGAACCGAATAGGAATGATCTCAATCGTCTTAGCGAAACATTCGTGGCTGCTGCATTTTGCATTCGAGTGAATGGAGGTGGTTAGCGCTGAAAGCAATGTTTCAGCGAACTTCTAAGCACTCTGTGTACGTTAAGCGCCGTATTTGCGGTAAGCGGCGATTTATTTGGAGAAGTTAAGACACCCCGTAAAAGATAATGATTTTCTTTGTGGCTTTTTTAAATTTTGTAATATTTCACTAAATTTGGACTTACTAGTTACTACTTAAGGCAATCTCTGCCAATCAATCTTAAATGTTTGACAGTATTTACAAAGGTAGCAACAACAGAACAACCCCCTTATAAGAAACCATAAACTATGATAACCCAAACAATGTGTTTGGGTTATCATAGCAAACAACCAAAACACATTGTTTGGGCAAAACATTTGTGCTATAACATTTAACAAAAGGTGAACTTATTGTCTAAGGATATCTCTGCCTATCAAACTAAAATGTTTGACAATATTTAAAAAGGTAACAACAACAGAACAACTTCCTTATATTATAAGAAACACTAAAACTATGTGTCTTGGATTTATGTAAACATTTATAACCCCGTTTTTGTAACGGTGGACTTCGAGCTGTCAGCTGTCAAAGTCGTTAGGTTGGCAGGACTGAATTCACCCCCCGTTTACTTCCTCACCTCTCCGCAAACGCCTATCAGTACACACACACACACACACACACACACACACACACACACAATAGGCGTCTGCGGAGAGGTGAGGAATTAAGCGGGGGGTGAATTCAGTCCCACCAACCTAACAACTTTGACAGCTCGAAGTAATAGTACCGCGCGCGCATGCCACTTTTCTTATAAGACCGTTGGCTCCCAGATGGCACGCGCGTGCCACTTTTCTTCTAAAGCAGAGAACATAACACAACCGAACATCAGAGATCGAAATTGCCAAAACGAAGCCGTGCGTGTCGCCAAACGCACCGCGTCGTGGTTCGGCACTTCGTTCGCCAGTCGCTGGTAGAAAGTGTCGTCGACGTCCAAAGCGTGAGCCGGAACTCGCTGCTGAATATACTTGCGATAAAGAATTCGGTTGCGTGATATAATATCTGCGGAGAATGTCCGTCGCGTCGTCTTTTCTGTTACGGCATCCGTGCGTGACTGCTTCGACGATGGCCGCTCAACCAGATAGATGACACGGCATTGATCCGCTCTCAATCCCGCCAAACAAAGGTGGCTCGATAAAAAATGAATCAGAATTCGATTCAAAATCAGTAACTGTGTAAAATCAAATGGCTGCCTAACTATAATACCTTCATTTACGCTAATACCAGGCCTCACGCACTCTATGTACTTGCGCGCGCTAACTACCTACCGCCCGGTGGGCCGCCCGCGATCTAATTCAGTGGAAATTCGACAGCCGCGCGAAACGTACTTACACGCTCGCCCACGCTACTGCATGCAGCTGCAAAGCAATAACCACTTTACACTCGATCGTTTAGGTACATTTTCGCACGCAGCGATTGGCGACGTGAAAAATTAGGCTAAGGTATGGAACTTTTTCTATGGAGAGATTTATGTGTTACGAAGTAACTATTAAGTAATCTGTGCTAATACTGAGAGTTACCTACACGTATATGTACCTAGATACTCAATTCGTTTCTATATACGTAGATATTTCATCTGGATGCATGCTAAAATAATAAAATATATAAATTCATATAAATATTTATTTAAATATACCTACGTCTTAATCATAATTCATGCATAAGCATTTCTTCTTCCCAGTCTTCCTTCAAAAAATCTTGTTACGAGAGTCGGGGGGTGAGAATAATAGGTCAAATGCTATGTGCCAGGCCACATTTGAACTGAATTGAATTGAATCACTTCCTCACTTGCAGTAATAAGTCTGCCTTTTCCGTTGCATTTTATTCCAAAAAGTGGACTAAAATATATCTCAAGTTTATGCAAAATAGTGCGACTAATTTAGCACCTAATTTCAAATTCGTACAATGATCTAAATTCAAATTTCAAATTCAACAAACACACACACACACATACTGTTGAACAATTTGTAGTCCATCAAAGTCCAAGAAGATTTTTCTTTAATCCTAACATACATCAGTTTAGAAGTTCTGATCCTATGACCAACAGACGGACGGACAGACAATTTGATGTTCCGTGTTCACTTCGTTGAGGTGCGAAACCTAAAAAATAACTGCACCTGGAATAACTGGAAAAAGCCGAAACTGGACAAAGTCACAAACGGAGTTGCGCACATAACTCAAAGTTAAATTCAGTGTAAAAACTTCACGGCACACCAGAATCTACTCGTAAAAGATACAAGCAATTTCACACACAAGTTCACCAGGTCTTACTTACACAGGTAAAGATGCTAAAATTACGCATACTTAGGTACTGAATTTGAATTTAAGTCTACTTGGGAACACACATCGTTGTCATTTTTATCTTTTGACTTTGTCCTCTCTTTGTTTGAGAGAAGAAGAGTACGTTAGTAGTATTTGCTAGCTTCGGTAGTTCGGTGGTGCAATGGATCGACGTGCGTTCGTGAACATTAAGCGCACCCGGGCGCGCTCAAATTGGATGGGAGACCTTTGGACCGTTGTTTCTGACCGTGCTTTAGCATTTCCACGTTAAAACTGTAGGTCCCTTCCCTGTACTTTACTACGTGGTACGGTATATCCCGACCGGATCGGAAACACCGAACTGAATGAAAGAAAGGTCCAGTTCAATGTAACCGGTACACCCGAAGGCAAGCACTAGCATGCCTGCTAAATTCGCCAAGGTGTAATGGGTTGACATCACCGGTGTAGTAGGTGGTGTAGCCAATAATTGGCTACACCACAATTATTATATTGGCCATACGCGGAGAGCATTCTTGAAGGTAAGATCGTCCCCACAACGGAAGCAGCATTCTCAGATGAATGTCTATAGTTACCCTATATTTAAAAACTGGCCAAGTAAAGTGCGAGTCAGACTCGCGCACCGAGGTTTCCGCACCACAAAACACTTTGTATGGGCAAGCCCTTAATTTTTTTTATATTTCTATTTTTTATTATTTGTTGTTGTATCCGCCATAATAACACATATTCTGTGAAATTTTCAACAGGCTAGCTATTACGCTTCCAAAGATACAGCAGTAGGACAGACAGACAGACAGGCACACAGACAGCGACGTAGGCTTAGTAATAGGCTTCCCTACGGGGTACGGAAACATAAACAAGCCTCGGCACGATGGTCCCCAGATGTTCCGAGTAGCAAATTTCCCTAAGGATTTTTCATTGATTTTCGCATCTGGGCTTCAAACCATACGGGTCTCTACAGCAAAGGATACGAATTGAAAACGCGTAATGCCTGTCTTACTTAAATTCAAAATTTCAATATTACAATTTTATCGCTTTAACGTAATATCGTCATACAAGCTTTAAGCTAGATTATTTGACAAAATATATCTTCAGATCCCACGGTTAGTGCTAGACTAATACCATCCAGAGATGTCGCCCTGCGTCGCTAGGGGGCGCTAGTAGTAATTACGCTCTGCAATCAACCCGCTCTCACAATTCGCTTAAGCATGAGAGAACCTTAAACCTAAATTACATTTATGGAAATTCGTCACAAATATTTGGAGACGCAATTTCTGAGTAATTGTTTATGTGTCTATTTCAAGCAACTTACATTTGTACTTAACCCACATAAAACTAAATATTAAAATAAAAACCGGAATAAAATCGGAATGTCAAGAGTAAGTTTTTTTTTTTCAAAATATCACAAGAAAAAACACAAAACACACATAATTTTTAAATTAATAACTAGAAATTTAGTAAAAACTAACTAAAATAAAAATAAGTTTCGAGAAAGTTTCGTTGATCAAATTACCATACAAGTACTTGTTTGGGTTTGATTTTACTTTTCGGGCCGTTGCTGATTTTCAACAGATAATTTTGAACAACGAAGTTTCTGTCAGATTTCTATAGTAAATGTATTTATTATTTTGCGCTATAGTACTTATTTCTATAAGTGTAATATCGTCCTTACGCCCAAGAGTCCTGTACCGCGTACGTAGGGTATTTACGTTCTTCGATTCCAAGTTAAGTACGATTTTAGTCTGTATCCTGCTTTCTTATGCAACATTACATAATTCGCATTTTAAATAACCGGCTAGAATCATTTCAGCCAAATACACCATTTGTGACGGAACTAAAGGACTAGGACAGGACTAGACCTAACTGAACGTAAAACGTGAACGACTTTTCATTATAACTAATCTTTATCTTATCTTATCTTATCTTATTTTATCTTAATCTTATCTTATCTTCTTAATAATATAATTCTTCTGTACGTGTGTTTGTCACCTAACTCCTTCTAAACGGCTGGACCGATTTGGATGAAATTTTGTGTGAATATTTGAGTGGGTCCCTGGATGGTTTGAAAATATAATTGAACCCGGTAGATGGTGTCGTGATAAGTCCACGCGGACGAAGTCGGGGGTACAGCTAGTTTACTTTAAACCCCTTGGAGAGACATCCATTTTGACAAATTGATGATTGACAAGATCAATTATGTAATTAAAACTTCAAGCAGTTTAGTGTAGCCAAACAAGTAATACACTTAAACGTTTAGTTTAGCCATTTTAGAGTGTATCCATCACAGAGGCAGACATAATCACTTCACAAAAAGAAGGTAGGTTACCGACCGGTATGTATTATATTTATTTATTGTAGATATCTGTGAGTAGATTGGAGCGCAGACTGAAGGTTGGCCGCTCACTTATTCAATCCACGATTGGAGATAGAATAGAGCGTTTGCGTAACGTTCGCGTTCGTTCCAACTCGGACCGAACTTGGAATCAGCACGCAGGGCAGAAATGATGCCTGGTTTGAGAAATTGAAGGCTAAAGCATTAAGGTGTGACCTAGCTCGTAACCATGTAATGAACACTTTAGGTTGGTTATTTATAGTCCTAGATCCAGAACTAGGACGCTAGAATTTTGAATATGTGGTTATGGTTAGTTTGGATGGAATTATGTAGGTCTACGCTATTGAATTGTATTGTTATTTCTTAATGATTATCACCTATTATGTACCTAGAATATGGAATGAGAATAAATTCAGAAAGTTCGATACCAAAAATCTTGAGCGAACATTGTTCAAACACAGAGGATTCCGTAGCCATTTCTTTCTTGTAGGCATAACGAGTGCGCGCATCGATCACACGGTCGCACCGTTAGGAAACCGACATGACGCATAAGCATGAATAAATGTAGATATAAAACAGATGAAACCTCAGCAATATATGGATCAGATTTTAGACTAAGAAATTGGTAACATTTTAGTGGGACAAATTTGATTGCTGCTCCAGCTCTGATTCTGTTTTTCTCAAAGTTTACAAGAGTTAATAAAACGTTGTATTTCCAACAGAATGAAATAAAACACCGAACAGCTCAACTATCGAAAACATCGTAGATACGCCCTTACAATAGTACGCTCAATCGGTCTAATGGTTCATAAAACCTTATCGGAACCGTGCGAAAACTATCAAAGCTCTAACCTCGTCCATCCTATTAACTTCTTCCGTGCAATTTTGCACTTTATACCTTTCAGTTAAAAGCGTTAAACACTTTAACAAAAAAATGCGGACTTCATTCTTCTCTCAACTAGTGGTCATCGTTAAGGGTGCTCAAATCTTACGACTTAACACCTTGGATGAAAATTATTACCGTTGATTTTTCAGTGAATATAACGTGGAGTTAGGTCGTTATGTGTGTTCGGAATCTTCGCAAGTTGTTAATGGCCAGCAGCTCGTCGCAGTGGGCATGGCACCAATTAAATCTTGTCGACTGCTGCCCTGGTCAGGCAAGGAGGTCCTTTCGCAGATGTTGGGTGTATCGTTACTTGAACGACATAGAATACTGGATGATACATTTTGTTTTATGGAGTCTGAAATGGTTCATTACATCATCTGCTTGTACTACACTTGTGATGCCAGTCCTTCGCGCTTGTGAATTAGGTTCCATGCCAGTAATTGTTTTCCCCTTCGGTCGTACCAGCTACGGTATACTGAACGAAAAACACAAAACAAAATTTATGTAAATTTAAATGTGTGGCTGTTTCGAGGGACCAATGGTGCAGTCGACAGAGCCAAAAGCACCTCTCCTCGTGAAAACACACTAAGTTAGGCGCCATGCCAGCATATTGCGGACTCTTGCTAGGCTGTCTAGCCTGTTGATACGACGTTTGAAGACAACTAAGGATTCGAGAAAAACGTTTTTCAATTTTCAAAGACACTTCCACCGAACTTTATCTAAGATAAGGAAAGGGATCTTCTTCGTCTCAACTACCATGGGATTTCGAAATTTAAATCGGTAGGTAACCACTTTTCTGTGATTTTTGTTTGTAGTCGTGTCTTCCCGCCTGCAAACTAGTCCCTCCTGATCAGGTACCCTCGTGCAAAACCTTCGATTTCCAGCTACCCCAGCCAGCGTACGTCTCTATGAAGGTCACAAGATGCCCAGGAAGCCTCCTCACCTCCGCAGATGGAGAACGAGTATGGAAAAAGTGTTTAAAGAATTTCAGCGCCGGTAGCTCTGTGGTGCGGTCGGCCGTGATTAGTACACCTGGGCGCGATCAGTGGATGGATGGGTGACCGCTCGACCGTTGGAGGCTAACCGCAGTTCCACGTAAAACTGCTTTTTTGCTTTCTTTCCTTACTAGGTGGTAGCGTTTAACACGCCCCGGTTTGGTACCACCGCTCTGAATGAAAGGTCGGTTGAAACGGCTATGTAAATAGTTCGTGTTTTTCGTCCAGTTCGGTGTAGCCGGCACGACCGAAGGGAAGCACTGTCATGGTATCTCCAAGGTGTTATGGTCTGAGATCACGGATGTATTAGGTGATGTAGCCAACCGTGTCAGTTTCAATAAAAAAATAAATAAAAAAATAGTTTTTTATTGTGATGAACTAAATTGTTTTAATCAAATATTCTCTAAATGCACTTAAATGCAACTGCGGTGCAGCTCCATTCATATAATTCTCTGTGAAATTCGTTTGAGCATTTATAATAGAGAGAACAACATCTAAACAACAAGTGGATACTGGTCAAGCGTAGGGCCCGAGTCGCAAAACTAACTTCGATATTACATTTTAGAAGTTTGTGTTATATTCCCATCGCATCCGTACTTATTCAGGTGATAGGTCGAAAAAACTATGCCGTGTTTATGAAATACTTCATATTAGTTAAAATTCATGATAAGTTAAAATGCTTCAGAGTCTTTTCGGTAGATGGCGCGCATACAATTTTTAGTTTCATCTATGGGAACCCTCGTTACTTTTTTTACTTTTTCTTATTTTTATTATTTGTTGTTATATCGGCAATAATAAGACATATTTTGTGAAAAGTTTAACGGGCACCTATTACGGTTCATGAGATACAGCCCTCGGACAGGCAGCCGGACGGACGGACAGACAGACAGACAGACAGACGGCGTACGGAATCCTAAAAAAGATCGCCGGACAGACGGACAACGAAGTGATACGTGGTGGTACTATAAGTCTTTTTTTCATTTTGGTACGGAACCCTAAAACATCAGTGCAATGGTTAAGTTATTAACTTGCTGTATACAGACACGTAGCGTTTTATAATAAGAAAAAACATTCAATGTTTCGTCGGCATCCCACCGCAACTAGCGGATATGCGTCAAACATTGCATCTAGAATGGTAATGGGGTTGAAAATCCCAATATCCTACGTCCTACTTCCTGTTCAATTTGCTCCCGAGTACACAAAGGTAGGACACAGTTATGCAAAACAGATCCAACCCAGTTGTCAGGAAGATTTAGTTTCAATAAATCTATGAAAAATTTTGTTGTTGGTGATATACTTATGCATTTTTATTGTTTGTGTGTACCTACTTCTTTGTGGTACAGAAGGCGAACTTATTGCAAACCCAGCATGAAATTGCAATATCCAAAGCAATGGAAATATAGAATAGAATAGAATAGAATAGAATAGAATAGAATAGAATAGAATAGAATAGAATAGAATAGAATAGAATAGAATAGAATAGAATAGAATAGAATAGAATAGAATAGAATAGAATAGAATAGAATAGAATAGAATAGAATAGAATAGAATAGAATAGAATAGAATAGAATAGAATAGAATAGAATAGAATAGAATAGAATAGAATAGAATAGAATAGAATAGAATAGAATAGAATAGAATAGAATAGAATAGAATAGAATAGAATAGAATAGAATAGAATAGAATAGAATAGAATAGAATAGAATAGAATAGAATAGAATAGAATAGAATAGAATAGAATAGAATAGAATAGAATAGAATAGAATAGTCATTTATTCAATCGTACATATGTTACCGGAAATGTATGAAATCTAGGAATTTTACACATTTCCTAGGAAATGTATACAATGCCGAGCCAATTTAGGAAATGTTTAAAATAATTTTTCAAAGGTTCTTTAATACACACATTTCCTAGGAAATGTATGTATTTCCTAGGTATTATGTGCATCAATTATCATAGATTATCACACCTTAACTCATAGCAACATACTCGTACAACAAAGGAAGGTCATTAAGCATTATTTCTCAATGAAATGGTCTTAATTTCTTTAATAATTTGGTATATTTCGCTAATATTTATTCAAATTGTGGGTTGGTTATGTTTTGGATAACCGCGTTGTATTGATCTGTTCAGGAAGACCGCTGGGATCTGATTTGGTTATGGGGACGCAACGATGCCAATTCGCGGTACGATTGTCCTCTTGCTTTACCATATCAAATTACCATTAAGTACTACAAACATTTTGGAATGAAGTTCTTTATCTATCACACATTTCACTCCAGACACTTGGCGAATGAGAGCTAGGCCGAAAAAACCGGCCAAGTGCGAGTCGAACTCGCGCACCGACGGTCCCGTATGGTCCCGTATCGCCATGTCACGGCCAGCGCTACTCACGCCATCTAGATGGCGTGTTATGAAATGCTTCATATTAGTTAATGTCATGCTTCATAATCTATTCGGTAGATGGCGCGCGCGCATACACTTTTTGGTTTCTTCTATGGAAACCCCCGTAAATTTTTTACTTTTTCTTATTTTTATTATTTCTTGTTATATCGGCCATAATAACACATTTTTTGTGAAAATTTCAACGGGCTACCTATTATGGTTCAAGAGTTACAGCCCTCGGACAGACGGACGGACGGACAGACAGACAAACAGACAAACAGACAGACAGACGGCGTAGGTTTAGTAATAGGGTCCCGTACCTGATACGGAACCCTAAAAAAGTGTAAAACTTCGACCGTCACGACCGGTTATACCGGTTATTTAATACGTAATGCCATGTCAGTGCTTCCCTTTGGTCGTGCCGGCTAGACTGAACTGGACGGAAATCACGACCTAATTACATAGCTGTTACAACCGACCTTTCATTCAGTCCGGTGGTACCAACCCGGGCGGGTTAATGTAAGTAACCTAGTAAGGTAAGAAGGGAAGATACCTACAGTTTTACTTGGAATCCGAACCACGGTCAGCCTCCAACGGTCGAGCTGTCACCCATCCAAGTATTGACCGCATCTAGGTGTGATTACGATCACCACCGAACGCAGCACTGAGCTAGGCTGAGGCTAACATTGCTATTAAAGTACAAAAAAAATAACACACACACAATATAAAGAACCGTGTGGGGCCGGTACTTAAAAATAATAGCCTCACTGCATCTCTCCCCGTGCATGTCGTAAAAGGCGACTAAGGGATAGGGACAAGATGCCGTGCTGAAGGGCGACAGGCTCGCCACCTCTCACCTTGGCACGGTACTTCCACCGAGTCATGCAGCAGGTGGGTCTTCGTGCCTTACATGCTGCTTGATCGATTTAATCTTGTTCGAATACTTTGGGAAACGTGGTGGTCGGTGTTGTGCTGTAATTTACCAGAGTTCTTGCAGCACAACACCGATTACTCTGCTTACCCCGATTGTCGGGATTCAGCGTGTGTGATATGTATGTATGTATGTACAATATAAAGAACTTGTGACAAAATAAAAAAAATAATTTGAAAACAAGTGCGAGTGGAACTGGCGCACCGAGGGTTCCGTATCGCCATGTCATGGTTAGCGCCACTCACGCCATCTATGGCGTGATATGAAATGCTTCATATTAGTTAAATGTCATGATTAGTTAAAATGCTTTACACTCTAATCGGTAGATGGCGCGCGCGCATACACTTTTTGGTTTCTTCTATGGGAACCCCGTGATTTTTTTTTACTTTTTCTTATTTTTATTATTTGAAACACATACATACATATTCTGTGAAAATTTAACGGGCTACCTATTACGGCTCAAGAGATACAGCCCTCGGACAGACAGACAGACGGACGGGCAGACAGACAGACGGCGTAGGCTTAGTAATAGGGTCCCGTACCGGGACCGTACGGAACCCTAAAAAGTAACACACATGTACACACACAATAAACGAACATCGAAAGAACACTGTGACAAAATAAAAAAACGTTTTTTCAGGGCCATGTTTTTTCACTTGGAGATGACAGTAACTTGAGTCAGCGTTTTCAGGTCGCTACTCCGTCACACGTCAAAGAGCGACGACTCCGTGTCAAAGTCCACCCAGTAATTCCATCCACGAGCCACTTGTATGCAAATCCTCAAAGCGTCCATCGTCCGCAAAGTATGTGCATACTTACGGAAACAATACAGAGTAGACGAAGCATCAACTTGTCGTATAGAGAGTTTATTTTTGAAGCGAATCTTTTTAACGCACGTTTGAGATGGGGACCGTTTTTTTGTAATCCGGTATGGGTGGCTGAGTCGGAGGGGCTAAAGCGCATGCTCCGACCAGCCAATATCACCTCCGAGTAGGTAGGTGGCATATTGGAGATTTCCCTGGATTGCTGGCTATACTGGACTAGAGGAGAACACAGCCGAAGCTGCTATGCGGCCATCTTACATCCAGTATGGTTGTACCAACCCAATCGGCTACAATTTGAGCCTACCACTTAGTACGGGGTAAGGGAAGGGGCCTACAGTTTTACACCGGTTCCGAGCGGTGAAGCAGCAGGTGTATTGTATAATAGGTAGGTTTGGGCATCGGCTTCTCATGCGAGAGGTCCGAGGTTCGAATCCGGTCGGCGTGTACCAATGAGTTTTTTCTGACGAAAAAGATTACATGCATACCTCCACCTAACTCAGAAAAAGTGAAACGTCACGTAAGTACGAACATAAGCTGCAACGCTCCTCATTGGCTCGGCGGAGCGTAGCGCTACCTGAGGGCCATCTATTGAAGTCAAACCATTGTATACTAAGTTGAAAGGAATAAGTAGGCGCTATCCCGATCGAGATCTAATTGATAATTGGATTTGAAATATAAAGTGTAAGAATCTTTGCTTCTGTTGGATGTCTCACGGCACCTCACCTTTATTGTAATCATTCATGGTTGCCTGAGTCAGAAGGCCCCAAGCACACGCTTCGTCCAGTCAATATCACCTCCGAAAAGTTTGCATACCGGAGATTTCCCTTCGGATTGCTGGCCATACTGAACTATATAGAGAACACATCTTACGTTCAGCACGGTGGTATGAACCCAGTCAGCTACAGTTTTACAGAGAAGTTGAAGTTGAGTTCCTTTTCTAGGGATATATTTCCACGGAGAAACTATGCTATGTGGCGCATACACGCAACGATTCACTGACACGTTTTAGGGAGCCGAGTATTTAAACTGTATTTATTTAGTTTTTTTTATTTAAATGTTGCCAGGTGTTTTTAATTATTTTGTTATTTATTAGTTATTTAAATAGCTATTTTAGATTTTCTTCAATAAATAATATCTACTATTAAAAAATAACTAAAATATATTTTAGTATTGTTCTAAGCTCAAGTGGCAGTTGGCTGGACACATCAGCCGAAGAGACGACGACCGTTGGAGTAACCGTGTCCTATACGGCCGGTCGGCCGTGGACAGGAAAACGGAGTGCGGGAAGACCACCCGCCAAGTGGGACGACGACATCAAGTGCGTCGGCGGAAAGCAGTGGTTCCGTACCGCTGAAGGCCGGGAGGACTGGAGGAAAATTGGAGAGGCGTATGTCCAGCAGTGGGCGCTTACACGCTGTCTGACTGACTATGCAGAAATTATAACATTTTTTTTTTTATGGAAACTTGACACGGTTGGCTACATCACCTACAACATCCGTGATGTCAGCCCATAACACCGGGTGAACTAGGTGCCATGTCAGTGCTTCCCTTCATTTCGCGCCGGCTACACTGAACTGGACGGAAAACACGAACTATTTACATAGCCGCTTCGACCGACGTTTCGCTCAGTGCGGTGGTACCAACCCGGCCGGGATAAACCCTACCACCTAGTAAGGTAAGAAGGGAAGGGACCTACAGTTTAACGTGGAATCCGAACCACGGTCAGCCTCCAACAGTCGGGCGGTCATCCATCCAATAACTGACCGCACCATTAAGCTGCCGAGGCTGACGATCTCTTAGTCGACTTTTACGACATGCGACGGGGAGAGATGCAGTGGGGCTATTCTTTTTAAGTACCGACCCCACACGGTACAAAAAGAAACATAAAGAAATCGTTTTGATTTATTGTTAATAGTTCATATAATATTTTTATTACCTATTTTAATGAGTTAAAAATGTAAAAAATAATATTGCTAAAATAATATTTGAAAAAAAAAAATTTGGCTGCCAACTTAAAATAAACATGTATACTCCAAGTCCTAAGCCAGTGCTGTAGCAGATAGCGGGCGCTGACCGGGAGGGCGGCGGTACTGCTGCAAAATCTTCAACAAGAGGAATCTTCACGACCTAGTTGTGAAGGAGGGAATGCTTTACTCCTGCACAAGCCGACGTTATTGAGTTTACATCCTCTCTCTATGGTAATGTCTCGTCCACATGTGAAAATCATTCCGAGCAACGATTTTGAAATTTTCTTGGAATATACGTAAGTCATAAGTTGTGAAGGAGTTGATAAATATTCCTGATAGAGTTATTCTTTTGGAAACTGATACGGTTGGCTACATATTCACCTACAACATCCGTGATGTCAGGCCATAATACCCAGTGAGCTTGGTGCCACGTCAGTGCCTCCCTTCGGTCGTGCCGGTTACACTGAACTGGACGGAAAATTTCATAGCCGTTTCGACCGACCTTTCATTCAGTGCGGTGGTACCAACCCGGGCGGGTTAAACCCTACCACCTAGTAATATAAGAAGGGGTCATATCCCTTAGTCGCCATATCATTATAGTAATAATATCACGAAAAATATGTGTTATTTTTTTCTAAGTACAAAATATATATTATAAAAATAACTAAAACCAAATATTGGTTGGCGAGCCCAAGTGAGAGGGATTTAGTAATTGTGTTGAATTTCGTTGAGCGTTCTCTATCCCTTAGGGACTCTGGGCCCTAAGTGATAAGGAAGATGATTAGGTACTATGGGGCTGTTATTAACAAATCATTGTTAAAAGCCCTAAAATAATAATAAAAAAAATATTGGCGTAAAAAGGTATTTAATTCATAACATAATGTTAGCAACTCTAATGTAATTCACGCCACTTTCTGTATCGGGCGAGCGCAAGTTCGCAAAAATACGAGTAAACGTATCATATCGCACGAGGCCGAAGGCTGCGCCATATTTTGGCATGAAATATGATTTGCGCCGCGTGAATCATTATGTTTTGGTCGCGAAACGTGGCCTGAGCTGGCGGACGAAACGTGCGCTTTAGGGAAGAAATTGGGCTCGCTTTTATAGTTTTTTTTTGTATCGATACTTTACTTTACTACAAAAGGATGTTACTACTATACATGAATACAACATTACTTCAAAAATGTTTATACCATCATGTTATGTATTTCATAATTTATTTCCTTTATTTCACATTGTCAAAATATTTTAATTTTACATACATTATACAAAAAAGTAATCAAAATCGGTAATACCGCCGGCGGCGGTAGACAGGCCTCCTAGCGCGCCGGCGGGTGCAGGCCGCGGCTACGGAGCTCTCCGAGATGACGCGAGCCTAGCTTCGAGCGATGGGTGGTGGTACTAGACTCGTAGCCTCGTAGACCACTACCACCCCACATTCCTACACTCAGATGTTTTGCTAATACCTACGTATATAATATTATATTTTTTAGAGATTTTAACAATGTTATTTTTAAATATCAGCCCTAGAGTACTCATCTTCTCCATTCCTTAGAGCCCGGAGTCCTTAAAGGATAGAGAAGGCTCCACGAAATCCAACAAAATTACTAAATTCCTCTCACTTGGGCTCGCCAACAGCTTATGTATATTAAAAAAACAAATTAAGTCTGTTCACCCTAAGTGACGTCTGTAGTTTCCCCCGTAATGCCTCGTTCTGACCACACACCATCAGCAAATGGTATATGTCATCCTCCTTGTTACACAAACACAATTTGGTGTAACAAGGAGGACAATGTTTGAAGCAATAAAGTATTTCTATGTAGATATATACATTGTTCAACTACGCCTGAAACGTACAAAGCAATAGACAAAAAATAAAAGCGGCTTTAAAATTATATTTCCAAAAACGTCGGTGTCGCGTCCTAACCCTATTCCCCGTCGCACCACCGCTCGCTCGTGGCCTGGCAGCTAGGGATGTCAACCGAGGACTTAAGAGTAGTAGGTAACCTACAATATGTAAGTATTTTGTGTGCAGACAACAGAGAGTAAGAAATTATGGAAATGGTAAACTGAACCGTTGTTCGTTATACGAAAGAAAGACGATCACGAGCGCACTAAAACAAAACGGTTACATCAGAAAAGCACTGATGCCTCACGAAAAGACATCCCAACCCGTGCAACGCGCCGACAGACAGGGAGCATTTTTACCGTACGTCCGTGGACTGTCGGATAAAATAGGGAGGAGACTGAACAAACTCAGCATTGGCACTGTGTTTACTCCCTACAAAAAAGTATCCCAGATGCTACGTTCGGTAAAGGACAAGTGCCTCTCCAGTCTGCCGGCGTGTACCAAATCCCATGTAGCTGTGGAAAGTCATACATCGGGCAGACGAAGAGAAGCGTAGCGACGCGGGTCTCGGAGCACATACGAGCGGCGAGACAACTGGACTCCAACAAATCGGCAGTGTGCGATCACATGGACTCCGGAACGAACCACTGGATTATATTCGATCAGGTCAAAATTCTTGCGACTGAACCACGACACGTCCCACGTCTCGTCCGAGAGTCCATCGAAATCAAGAAGCACGACAACTTCAACCGGGAGGACGCCTTCAAGTTGTCGCCGATGTAGAACCCAGTCATAGCGCCGCTCAAGAGAAGAAGACACGACGGAGGCGACCAGCTGGAAGTGGACACCGTCAGCGCCTTCTGTCTCTCCGCCGAGATCCGGAACGCACCTGAACCCTCGTCTACGGAAACTACCCGCACTGGCCAATCTTCGTCAACGATGGATGAAGATTTGACAGTTCTCTGCCAACCGTCGCACTAGGCAGAGTGCTCATGAAGATGGGCCATACACTTGGCCCGAAACCTCGAGCCACATAAATCGGAGTGGAACCGTGAGTAAAGCTGCTTTGATTTAAAACAATATAAAGCTTAATATAAACATGACATCAAAAAAATAAAAAAATAAATGACGAAATACAAATTTTTAGCTCCGGTTTTGTTTATTTCATCTAAAATAACGAGAAAGACAGAAACGTAGATTTGACTGTCCTTAGACAAGAAAAAAAAATGCAAAAATCGGATAAGGTTTAGGGGGCTAGAAAACATAAATGCCGAAAGATGATTTTGTATGGAGAAAGTTAACTTCCGTCTCGTCTTAAGTATTTTACGGTATGTGGTTTAAAGAGGCCTCGGAGATATTCCTCCAGGACGAAGTCGGCGGCGGAGTGTGTCTTAAAACTATATTCTGAGGTATTAAACCGCTTACGCTGTAAATGTGGAATGCCGTAGGTTAAGTATCTACCTTAATGCCATTCATAATTTCCACCTCTGAAAATGTTATTATTCCATACTTCTGAATATACATACATACATACATACATCTTCATTATCGTCTGCTCAGCCATCTGTCTGTCGTATGCATTCTAGAAGTAGATATTACATACATACATACATGCATACATACATACATACATACATACATACATACTTTTTCTTTTTAGATAAATGCAAAGCCAAAAATGCAGAGAAAAAATATGTCCCGACCAGGATAACGTATTTTTCTCTTCATTTTCAGCTTTGCACTTATCTAAAAAGAAAAATATAATAAAGCGAGTGCATGCTTAGTACTAACCATTGAATTTATAGGGGGTTATAAAATCAATGATATATTATACATACATACATACATTACATACATACATGCATACATGCATACGTACATTTGTTTTTTATTAATGTAATCCGGTATGTGTGGCTGAGTCGGAGGGGCCAAAGCACATACTTCGACCAGCCAATATAGCTATAGGTCGCCTTGTGTACCTATAGCACAATATGCTGAGATGGGTCCATATTGTCATTAATTGTGTTATTAAATTCAGGTTTTACTTGTATAATTTCAGGTTTTTGTAATGTTTTTTTTTGTATGTAGGTACCTATAATGAAAATAAATAATATTTAATTTTTTCTTTCTTTCTTTCTTTCTTTCTTTCAATATCACCTCCGAGAAGGTAGGTGCCATACCGGACATTCCCCTGGATTGCTGGCTATACTGGACTAGAGGAGAACACAACCGAGGCTGCTATGTGGCCATGTTACATTCAGTACGGTGGTACCAATCCAGTCGGCTCCAATTTGAGCCCACCACCTAGTAAGGGGTAAGGAAAGGGACCCACAGTTTTACACCGGTTCCGAACTGTGAAGCAGCAGGTGTAGGTATGTACGTAAATTTTTTCGTCAGAAAAAAACTGATTGGTATACGCCGACCCGATTCGAACCTCGGACCTCTCGCATGAGAAGCCGATGCTCAAACCACTCAGCCACCCGCCGCTTTAGTACATACATACATACCACACGCTATATCCCTACAATCGGGGTGAGCAAAGTAATCGGTGTAGAACTCCAGTAAATTACAGCACAACGCCGACCACCACGTTCAGCAAAGTGTTACGACAGGATAACTATGTATCAAGCGGCAGCTAATATTATAAAAGGCTTCTGCAATAAATCTTAGAAAGCTCTTTTATTTCAGTAAATCATATTCAGAAAAATATTTAGAAGATTCGTCAAAAATCTACGCTACCCCAAAAGCTTATATCTTATAACATTGTTTTATCAAGATCCGCATAAAACTGTTGCCCCCCGTGCCACGGCTTACACTGGCCAGTTATATCTATTCCCCTTACAGCCTAACTCTCGAGCAATCACAAGCAAATATCACTCTTATGCAATGGCATGGAGGTGCGGTTTTCCCTGACAACTTATTGGTGAAAGGGTTGACCAGCGAAAGGAAAGAAAGATATTATAATGTTAAGAAGACCACACAGGGAGAGGCAAATGGCTTTCAGATGACACATTGCATTAGACCAACCGCGGAGCTCAACCTAGTCAGATATATCCCCTTAGATTGTAAATATAGTGTTGGAAAATAATATTATCTAACTTTGCTTGGTTTAAATCATAAAAATATTTATGTTGAAAATTTTTTGAAACTTCATTGTCCCTAAAATATGTCCGGCAATCGTATTATTGTCAACTTCCATCCTAACTATTATTTTACCATTCCATACAAAAGTTACATTTCGGACCAAAATTTCTATGATGATGATGTCAGCCCATAACACCGGATGAACTTGGTGCCACGTCAGTGATTCCCTTCGGTCGTGCCGGCTACACTGAACTGGACGGAAAACACAAACTATTTACATAGCCGTTTCGACCGACCTTTCATTCAGTGCGGACCAACCCGGTGGTGGCACCAAGCTTTCAGCAAAACTAATAATTTTGTGCACAACTAAAAATTAGTTTGTACCGTGTGGGGCCGGTACTTTAAAAGAATAGCCCCACTGCATCTTTTCCCGTGTATGTCGTAAAAGGCGACTAAGGGATATGACTCCCTTCTTATATTACTAGGTGGCAGGGTTTAACCCGCCCGGGTTGGTACCACCGCACTGAATGAAACGTCGGTCGAAACGGCTATGTAAATAGTTTGTGTTTTCCGTCCAGTTCAGTGTAGCCGGCACGACCGAAGGGAAGCACTGACGTAGCACCAAGTTCATCCGGTGTTATGGGCTGACATCACGGATGTTGTAGGTGATGTAGCCAACCGTGTCAGTTTCCATAAAAAAAAAAAAAAAAAAACTACACCAGTGCATATACGTTTTTTTTTTTCGGAGAGAAAACAATATTTATTTAGCATCTTGGCAGTACACAGCGCTCAGATTTGTAATATTGACATTGTAAAATTCCGCCAGTTCGATTATAACAGCGAAGAAGAACTGACAAGAAACTTCACGGGAAATGTTTTCAATGTAATTTTTTCAATGTACTTTAACATAATTTTATACAAGGTCTCTCTGTGGGCAATTATTCTAAGTATTTTGGCATCAGTTTCATAAAAATCTATTCAGTAGATCCCGAGATATTTGCGTGTGACCGACAGATGGACGGACAGACAGACACCAGTTCGATTCCATAAGGTTCCTTTTTTCGCAATTTTGCGACAGAACCGTAAAAACCTACAATTTGTGTGTTAAAGCTTTCGAAATTATTTTAATCTCTGTTAAATTGATCTAATTTACGGAAGAGAAATTAAGCGCATCGTTCGTAATGTTCTTCCCCAAATAAAATTTAAAGACACAACTAAGCGAAATATTTCCTAGAAAACGAATGCTAGAGCTCACCCAGATTGTCAGCTCCTTACCGCAGAGTCGATTCACACGCCCGGGAATATTGATAGAATATTAAGAAAAAGCGAATAAAATTTAATAAAAAAATAGTGTCTTACGCAGCTTCAGAACAAAGTTACAAATGTTGATAAACACATACATTTTATTAATAAAGGCTGTACTTTATGTTCTTTTTTTTTTATTGTTTCCGAACTAGGTGGCTGTGTCCGAGGTCGAAGCCTCAGGCGCAGCCAATATCGCCCCCGAGGAGGTGCCAGTCCGGCTTGGAGGTGGACTAATGTCGCTGGGGAAAGGCTATTTACCCGCGATTTGAAGATTCATGGATTGTAGGAGTGGGGAAAGATATCTTAGGGAAAGATACAAGGTTCTTCGCCATTGCTGTGGATACTCTTGTAGTGTGGAGTCCATACGCTAAAGACCTCGTGTAGCAGCTAGGTCAGCTGTTTATTGAAGCGTCCGTGGAGCATATAAGCAAAATCCATCAACTGAGTTTTGAATGCGGCCCCAGATTGCTCGCTAATCTCTTATAGTGGGCTTTCACTGCAAAATCAACCATGAGTTTGAGATGGCATCGACAAAGACGTCATCATGATAACTGAATCGGGTATTCGTTTGGCCGTCCATGTGGTCCGATGGTAATTTTTAGTTTGGGGGTCTCACATATGTCATTTGCGTTTTTGGCTTAAATCTTAAGAGCAACCTAGTTTAATTAAATATGCGCCTGCTATCCTTTTTGCTTCGTCGATAATGAAGTCAAAAGTACAGCCCACAGTTAAGAGAAAGAAAAGCTATATGGTATGATATGGTATCACGGTCTGGCCAAAACTCCTACCAAGCAACTCACATCAATGCGCTCACAGTCCTTTACGGCCAACCAGCGTTAGGATGTCGACATCTAACAGCCAATCAATCAGATCTCGCGAAGATGTCGGGATTATCTGCGTCTATATTCGTTTATATTTTTTATGGAAACTGACACGGTTGGCTACATCACCTACAAACATCCGTGATGTCAGCCCATAACACGGGGTGAACTTGGTGCCACGTCAGTGCTTCCCTTCGGTCGTGCCGGCTACACTGGACTGGACGGAAAACACAAACTATTTACATAGCCGTTTTGACCGACCTTTCTTTCAGTGCGGTGGTATCAACCCGGGCGGGTTAAACCCTACCACCTAGTAATATAAGAAGGGAGTCATATCCCTTAGTCGCCTTTTACGACATACGCGGGAGAGATGCAGCGGGGCTATTCTTTCAAAGTACCGGCCCCACACGGTACATTTGCACTCTTCGATAACTTTGAAAGTGTAGTCAAACACAACGACCGTTGGAGGGTGACAGTGGTTCGGATTCCACGTAAAACTATAGGTCCCTTCCCTTCTTACCTTACAAGGTGGTAGGGTTTAACCCGCCCGGGTTCAGTCGAAACGGCTTTGTAAATAGTATGTTTTTCGTTCAGTTCAGTGTAGGCGCCATGACGAAGGGTAGCACTGACATGTCACCTAGTTCACCAAGGATTATGAGCTGACATCACGGATGTTGTAGGTAATGTAGCTAACCATTTCAGTGTATGTTAATAACACGAGCATTTGGGTCTTTACGCCACCCTTCCTTTCAATTCCTTCATTTGATACTACAGTTCCAACGCAACTATCTAAAAATAAAAATAATAAACTCTTTATTGAGTGACCGTTTACTTTACCGTGTGGTGCCGGTACTTAAAAATAATAGCCCCACTGCATCTCTCCCCGTGCATGTCGTAAAAGGCGACTAAGGGATAAGGACAAGATATCGTGCTAAAGGGCGACGGGCTCGCCACCTCTCACCTTGGCACGGTACTTCCACCGAGTCATGCAGCAGGTGGGTCTTCGTGCCTTACTTGCCGCTTGATCGATTTAATCTTGTTCGAATACTTTGCGAAACGTGGTGGTCGGTGTTGTGCTGCAATTTACTAGAGTACTTGCAGCACAACACCGATTACTCTGCTTACCCCGATTGTCGGGATTCAGCGTGTGTGATATGTATGTATGTATTTATTGAGTGAATAAACTTCCCTGTGCTGGAATAATATTCCTCCTCCAATCTCCTCCATCAATAATTAATTAGCTTTCCTTCAAATATCACCTTACTGCTCACCTGCTGACGTTGCAGAAGCAATACCGCCGCCGATTCCAAGTGCATCAGCACTTTTCCTAATTGGTGAAGGGATATATTCTGTAAAATAGAAATAATTTATTATACTTTCACTCGTTGCCTTCAAGGAAATGAACAGAAATGATTACAAAACTAATTTATGTAGTTGTAACCTAACCCAACCCATAGTTTAAACAGATTTCATAGTTTAAACTGTCTCCTTTTACTATGCCCAACCCAACCTAAGAAAATTATTACAAGCTCAAATTATGCCTCTTAAAAGCTTGAAATAAAAATTAAATTACAAATTTGAAAAATCCTTCACACATCAAACGACCCTTAAAAAGTAAAAAATAATTTTCGCTTAGTTAATTAAATGTGTTGGGAGACCGGTAAGTAAAAAAAGATTTAACTCGACCCCCCGATCTAATCACGAATAAAAAATAAAAATATCATAAAAGTAACATTAAATTAACGCAAAACCACCAAGGCGTTCAGGATCAAAAACTCGAAAATCGGCTTGGTAGGGAACAATGTTAATCAAACAAATGAAAGCATCTCCACTCAAATATATTTTTTTTAGTATATTCACTGAGAGCCAGGGTTGCCAGATGGTTCATTTGAAAAAACCGGACATATTTCATCGACTTTTTAAGGTGCAAAATTATAGTTGATTTTATGTACAAAATGTTTCATCACCTTTACTTTTGAAAATGGATAGGAGATAGAGTAATAAATAAAAGGGTTGATTTGATCGAGTTTACTGCAAAATCGAAGAACACAGTAAGATTAGTATTAAAATGTTCCAAAAAAGTAAATATTTGCGTTATATGAAGAAAAAACCGGACGTTTTGGTGTCCGGTTTTTCATTATTTTGGAGACCGGACACAAGCCTCAATAACCGAACTGTCCGGTCCAAAACCGGACATGTGTCAACCCTGCAAGAGCCCGTTTCATAGTTCAGGCGCAAAGATAGCGCACGAACGCCCCATGTGACTACTATCTGGTCCATAGATGCTTGCACACGGCCCAGTAGACGCGAGAGCCATTGCCCGCGGCCACATTGTATTCTGCATTTCTGATATTTCCTCTAAAGCTCGCTACAACAATGAATCTTTTGTTTGCATTAAGCACACACCCGTCGGTCCATCCGTCGCGCTGAGCGATTACCGCGTGCGTGACGCGACTGCAGAACCCAGCCCGAATGGATATGGCGGAGATTCGTAAAAATTTTATGCCATTTTTACTGGAATCGCTTTTTCCACCAGCTCCGCTCGCAGAATTGTGGGTTTATAATCGCCGGTTCTGTTAAAAAATGGCCGTTTCTACCACTCCCAATGGCCGTTTCTACCACCTCCATTGGCTACAGTGCATCTGCTAATTATCGTCTGTCAAATGTAAGTGAAATGTCATATAACCGACAAATAACTGTTGGACTTGAATTGACCGTAGTTTGTAAAAAACGGGGAAATGTAGTTTTTTTATTGCATTCGAACTGGGTTGCTGTGCCCAAGGTAGGAGCCTCAGACGCAGCCAATTTCACAATTGAGGAGGTGTCAGTTCGGCTCCTACTCGGACTAAAGTCGCTGGGGAAAGGCTATTATTAAACCCACGATTTGCATTTTGCAAAATCTGTGGATTGTACGAGTAGAGAAAGATATAGGTACCTCGGAAGCCCATTCCACTTTTCACCAGCCCACCTTTGGAATTATTTAGAGGATCATGCCGTTTGAGAAACTCGTCTGTCAACTGCAAAGTTTGTCTAGTTTAGGGATAATTTAAATTATATACACAAATGGCAGACACAATCGGGGTACTCAGAGTAAGAGTAATCAGTGTTGTACTGCAAGAACTTCGCTAACTTACATCACAACACCGACAACCACGTTTAGCATAGTATTTGAACAAGATAACTATCAAGCAGCAAGTAAGCACGAAAACCCACATTCTGCATAACTCGTTGGAAGGACCGTCCCAAGGTGAGCCACCCATAAGTTGTCTAACGACGCCCATGGACATACGGTCTTACGCTGAGGTTGCGAATGCCATGTCGGCCTGATAGTTGCTTATTCACGTCCCTCTTAAAGGACCCGAGACTGTATATGGGGGGAAAGGAGTGGGCAGGAAGATCGTTCCAGAGTTTACCGGTTCAGTAGAGGGAATATCTACACAACTGATTGGTAATTCAACCTAATTTTAAACTAAACCTCTGAAATGTCAAGTAGTCTAATTGGTTTGACATAACTTTAAGTTATCGTACCGCGTGTAGCCGGTACTTAAAAATAATAGCCTCACTGCATTTCTCCCCATGCATGTCGTAAAAAGCGACAATGGGATAAGGACGACATGCCGCCATAAAAGGCGACAGGCTAGCCATCTCTCACCTAGGCACGGTCCTTCCACCGAGTCAGGCAGTAGGTGGACCTTCGTGCCTTACTTGCTGCTTGAGAATTATCTTGTCTTAATACTTTGCTAAACGTAGCGGTCGGTGTTGTGCTGTAATTTACCAGAGTTCTTGCAGCACAACACCGATTACTCTGCTTACCCCGATTGTGTGTTATACAGCGTGTGGTATCTATGTATGTAAAAAAAACTCGTTGGTGAATGTCGGCCGTAGGTATTCGAACCGGCAGACATACAAGATTTGCGTTTTATAGTAATGTGTGGTAGAATTTTTCCACAGGGTTTTAAAACATTCTGTAAATGTCGACTTGAAGTTCGCTAGATACGTGAGTTTTTAGAATATTTGTTTCGTGTTGATAACGGAAGTGGTTGGAACACTTTTTTTTACTGACAAGGATGGTTGGATCCAAATCTGCAGAGCGTTGATGGATTTACTTGTTTTGTTTCTACCTACAGAATAATGTGCAATGCTGTTTTCTGTTACCTACGGCATTGTACATACCACACGCTGTATCCCGACAATCGGGGTAACCAGAGTAATCGGTGTTCGACTGCAAGAACGCTGGTAAATTAAAGCACAACACTGAAAATCACGTTTACCAAAGTATTCGGACAAGATAACAATCAAGCAGTTAGTAAGGCACGAATACCCACCTGCTGCACGACTCGGCGGAAGAACTGTGCCAAGGTGAGCGGTAGCTAGCCTGCCGCCCTTTAACACGGCATCTTGTCCTTATCCCTTAGTCGCTTTTTACGACATGCACGCGGAGATTTTCATAGTTCAGGCGCGAAGGGCTTACGATGGGCCTAGTTTAGGAGTTCCTATGGCTTCCTTCCGGCTCCATCATCAGACCCCAACTAACCTTTTCCTTATCCCGACTTTCTCGTGTTGCTCAGCGACAATATTTTTTCGAATTCCGTAGATTCATTTCCAATGTGCTAGATAGTCCTGTGAGACATGAAATCTGTGAATTTATTTTTTCAAAAAGGTTGAGCTACAAGGCAAACCCTTAACCCGATCGTCTGGTTTTTAGGCTCAAATGGTAGCTGACTAAATTGTCCAGAGGGGTTTTTCTCAAATTTTTGATATCATTCTTCGTTTTCAAAATATCGAGCGCTAAAATCAAAAATTTGCAAAACATTTAATATTTTTTTTTTTACTATTTCGGCCATAACTTTTCATTTTTTACTTTCTCGAGTAATTATTTTTGCACATCATATCTTCACAACTCTCCGAGATATAAGGGGATCGCACTTTTCGTGAAATCGGGGCCTATACTGGAACGAACGAAAAGACATTTTCAATGTCAAAATAATGAACTGCAGAAAAGTGCTAAAGAATACGATACGAATTTTTGTCCGATCGCTACGAAAACACCCAATTTCACTCTCGCAAGTCCTAATTTTGACAACGTCCATTTTCCAACGAATAAAATACAAAAGGCCGACGGAAACTTCAATTCGAATGCATTTTCGCGTAAACACCGCAGGAGCACTTGCGAAAACAGAGCGAGAACTGGAACCGGGGACAGCGGTAACGAAAAAGCGAAGTTTGTAGAGGGAGCAGCGAAAACACAGGACACCGCTCTACTCGAAACTGCTGGGAGATACAGGGGGTTTAGTCGCAAGAACTTTTACATGTTCGGGTGAATTTTGCGAGGAGACACTTTAAGTTTGCGGAATCCGCTACCGGCAAGTGGGTTTACCGAAAAGGTAAACGTGGATTCATTCTATGTCTTATCAATAGGTTGAATAATCCTTCGCAAGGGCAGCGTCACAGAACAGATTTCCGAACATATCAGAGCAGTCAAGAACATGGACAAGACCAAGCCTGCCGTAGTTGAGCATGTCGACTCCGGAATGCAGCATTCGATTAGGTGAAAATTTCGGCCACTGAAAAACAACTCTTTCCACGCATCATCCGTGAGTCCATCGAGATCTCGAAGCATGCCAACTGCTACAGGCCGTCTCCGGTATGGAATCCCGTACTCGCCCCCCTGAAGAGCGGCAGGCCTGGCAGTATGCACCAGCAGCAGCATGTGAGGGCCCCCAGTAGTGATCGTCTATATTAAATTTTTTCGAAATTTAAAGTAACCAATAAAGCAGTTAGGAATGTTCAATTCAAAGTTAATTAATATGTACGTCAACAGATATCTGAAAATAAACTCCAATTCGTAAGCGCAAGTTCAACAATTATTTCCCTAAATGAATGTGATTGACCTTTGTATTTAATGATGACCGGTCGAGTCGTGTGTTATGTTCAGTTGTCCAACAACCCTATTTGTATAGTGTTTCCTAACACATAACTGAATTTTAGAGATCTTTTATCGAATCGCCACAAATGTACCCATCTGTCCTAGAATTAAGATTTCCAGTGACGAAACTTAAACTTTCGGACTGTTAGGAATTTATTATACTAGTCCCGGCCGGTGACTAATATTTCGAGTAGCAAGATAGCATATCGTCAGACGATACACTAAACTGCGCAGATTATTACCTTGTGATGGTATATACTTTTTTATGGTCAAGTGACGTAGGTCACACAAAACCAGATTTGTGACAGATGTAAATCAAATAATATTCAAGATTTTCAACCCTCTGACTTCAGCGAACGTGTAATGTGGGTTGGGTTACTGACTACTGTCAGTAGACTTTCCATAAAAGTCAACAGAATCTTATCACAAAAATGATTTTTCTTTGACTGTGCTAACTCGATTGTTCGACCACTCGGTCGGCATTTGTCGCTACTGACAAAGCTCTCCAGAAGTTCAATTATGCTTTGCTTCTATAAAGGGAAGTGTCTTTGAGAAGTGTGTATTTAAATAACTGTCAAACTCCACCTTGAATTGGAATAAAATGTATACTAGCAATGAAACTAACTTTATTAAATTCGAATCGTTCCCAACTAACTTTAATGAAAGTAGGTAATACGAGATTATTGTCTCAGGTAATTTAAGGATACATCCTTCGATGAAATAAAGAACTTTACTTAGAACAATTAAAAGATGTCTTACTATAAGTTTCAATTGTAATCAACCTTCAGGGTGTGAATTAACTTCGTCAAAGTAGGTTGTATTAATTGGAAGGGGTAAATGATTGTGTTATCGAATCTATTTTTTTAAGAATAAGGAATGCAAAATTCAAACATACATAGAAATTTAAAGAAATGTTTATTAGTTCTTTTCCAATAAATTTCAAATCATTCTAAATTGGTTCCGTTTAAGCTCTACTGAACAGTGGAAAAAACGGAACCTAAAAAAAACCACTGTCTAGCTTCTTCTAACTTCCAAAATAAGCACTACCAAATCTCGTAAAATTTAAATTACCCAACTGTCTCTTATATTAAACCCTAAACTCACAAACAAATAAATGGATGGATCAAATAATTATCAATAAAATAAAGTATCATATGAAACTCAAGATATAATTTTCAAACAAATTCTCTAAAATAAAATAATTCAATGATTTCTATTCTACTAATTATTTATTACTTAATCGTCAATCCACCTCACATCCAATCGGTCAAAATTATAAAACACTCTACAATAAAATTATTGAGTTTCATATGAAGGATTATAAAACAATCACACTTAACTTATGTGAACAGCGTGCTGCTCTCGCCTCGCTTGACTACGCCTTCAAACTCGCCGTTGACTTTTAAGCAACTATTTTACTTGGATCTAGACTTTCTTAATACTCAAATAACCCCTTTTTCTCGAATCTCGCAAAACTCCCAAATCTCCCAGAACCACGACTTGAACGCCCTACGTCTAACACAAGAATGTCCTCCTGTCTACCGTGCAAATCTATATAAAAGCTCCCTCAGAATTCCGTTTTGATACAATCTAATATTATATTTTTCCACGCCCTCTAGCGACGTCTCTCACAATTTCCTTCGAGAAAGGACTAATACCATAGTTAAACCACACAAGTTAGCCGTCTTCATACAAACGCGCCGATTTCGCACTCACACAAGCGCGCGCCTGCGCACGCTGTCTGTACACAACCACTACATGCATTCTCACTGTTCCTCGCGCGTAGTCAGTGATGGTCGCCCCGCCCCGCGCTCGGTGACACACACCACGTGACGGCCGCTGCCTGCCGCCTGCCGCTTCCCGATAGAAAGTAGGTATTATTATTCGAATTTTATTTTATTGCACTAACATAATGGCTCCGCGTTTCTGCAGTGTGTATGGCTGCATGAATAGATCAGGCTCGAATCGCGAGTTAACATTATTCTCATTACCTGCTCCCATCGAAAGGTAAGTAACATAAAAAAATATTATTAAAGTATGTAGTATGTAAGTTATTAATACGAGTAGGTACTAAGCGAAGGAATTGACTTGAGACCTGGCTCGGTAACGTCAGAGCAAAGTACCTATTAGTATTTAATTATAGTATTAATTAGTTATTAATAGGTAGGTACTAGCTGCAAAAACCATTCGCGAACCCCGGCATCGGGTGCGGCCGCGCGGCGCACGCGAGCGCCGCCGTGCGCGGGCCCGCGGTTGTCGACTTGTTCAGACTTGTTAGAGATACCACGCACAACGCAATTTCGCGCGGTTTTGTCTTCTATAAATGGCCACAGCTCCTACCGCGGACACTTTCATGACTGCTAGCGACCAACCAAGTTATTAAGTAATTCATTAAAATAACAAAAATAAAAATATAAGTTATTAAGTAATAATAAAACAAAATTAATAAATACATTTTAAAGTTATTTATTTGATAATTTTTTTATTAAGATTAATAATTATATTAATCTATAATTCTAAATATATTTTCTATAATTTTTATAGTTATAAATTTTTTGCCTACTTATTAATTCTCTTCATCGTCCGCGACTACGAAATGGTTGTCCAAAGACGGACGTGAGTTAACGTTGAATTTTGACATTGCATTAATTTTTGGGAGGCTAAAGTTAAAAAAAAAAATTTACCCGACTGCGCGAAGCAAAAATGAAGGGTTATCTTTTTAGCATTAATGTGTGTGTATGTTTGTTTTTACGTATGTTCCACCGTAGCGCCAGAACTAAGCATCCGATTATTGAGTGGGGTATCGTTGTCAAGGGCTCAGACATCAAAATAACATCGTTCACTGTCTATCGAAAATACAGCTTTCGAAAATATACCTTAACGCCAGTATATAATAAATCTATGACAACTCATATATTCTGTTAGAGTAAAATTTTGGGAGCTGGCTCTTGGTCTATAAATAAAAAATACATAAATGTACATAATAATTTTAAAGAATTGCTTTTCCACCATGATGGGCTGACTGCCTGTCAATTGTGTTAGTGTTGTGAGTTGTGACATCCCTGGAGGCTCGGCGCAGCGTAGGTAGTTATTTTAAAAATGGCCTCCAGTTATCTTACTCGTCTTCTTTTACTATGCTAATACGCTACTCACATAACAAAATTTATAAAAGTGCACACTACTCTAGCCACCAGTCGTCTACCGATTTCCATACAAATTCATCCCTTAACGAATCGTTAAACTTTCACGCAGTAACTTATGCGACCGACAGATGTCGCCATCTGTATGTAAATTGACAGTTTGCATTATTGCATGAACAAACAATTAAAACATATTACAAAACAATTACATAACTAATACCTGATTACGACTGCGCGTTATTTAACGAAAGCAACACAATAAAATCCATGAAACATGCTTAACTAAATTCATTGTTACAGTACAGGTGATTCCGTCCAATTCACCTCACAGCATATTTACTTGAACTTACATATTATCAAACCAACTTGTGTTTTTACTTTAACGCAACCCTTTCGCTGTGTTCATTGTTTCACAAACACATACATTACAACATAATAAAATTACATGTTAATTTTAAGTATCACGTTCCAACCATTTTCGTCTCCTGACAAACACAGTCATTCTTGAACACACTGTATCGTAAGCACTGTCCATCGCAATTACACACTGTACTGCCCGCACTTGTGACGCAACATTCGCGCGACGCGATCTTCCATCTCCGACGCACGGGTACGTGCCTCCTCAAGCCAAGATTCCAAGCATTTGAACCCCAGGAAGCTGAACTCCAGGCAGTTGGCCTGACTCCGATGAGACAGCATGACGAACGACCAGCATCACGTCTATTGACGCGAACAGCACAGTCTGCCTCGCGTCGCTGTCTGCGCTGCATCCTCGAGAACCCCATCTCTCGCCAATTACACACGACACGCAGCTTCACCTGAAATAGCCATACAATTCTCGGCAGTACATGACTTTATCATAACATTTTAACACGTACTCGTCTGATATATTTTTTTTTCTCTTCACTGTCTGGAATGTGCATAGGGGTCTCTCACGCTCTCACAAAGTCATTTTTGCCACTTCAACCAATTCACACATGTTTGCAGTTACATGTCACCTTAAACAAAATTAATGGCACTCTACAAAGCACTCACTAGCCTCACTAATCCCACGCGTTGAAATGCGTTTCGTATTCTTAGAATATATAATTTTTTCCCCTTTTTTTTTTCCACAGACCCTAAATCGCTCAACCGTGCTCGAAACATTAATTTATGTGAAACGCGCAAAAGAAAAAAACCCAGCCGTCATTCGTTCCTCTACAAGCAGGAAGACATTCTGTTCCTCGGCGGAGGTGCGGAACGCAGCCCAAGCCGAATTTGTGCCTACCCACAGCTGTAACTACAATATTCGCAGCCGCTCGCGTTTGACAGGCAGTGTTCTATCAACCGCGGACCCGACCGCAACCAGGCACTCGCCCTGAAGATGGACTGCACGTGCCAGTCCGAAACGTCGGTCACAATGGCCGCGAATTCAAACCATGGTAAGCCAAATACCAACCAAAACATCCACACATGCCGGTGCTAAAAAAAGTTTGATAATATTAGGTATAACTAAGGAACACGTCCGTCGTGTGTGTTTTACGTATGTAATCATTTGATCCTCTCTTGCAATATATTAATTTCTTCACTCCAATTTTATGTTCGTAATTATTTAATGAACCAGCACCCCCAAAGTGGTATTCGTACGAACGTAATGGTAATAATATAACTCCGATAATAATTTTGTGTAAAGAGTACTCTTTACACAAAATTATTGCTATTACACTAAACTATTAGTACCAAAGTAGTCGATATTTGACTCCGGGTGGTTAAGCTCAAATGGCAGTGGGCTGGGCACGTTATCCGAAGTGACGACGACCGTTGGAGTAGCCGTGTCCTACACAGGCGGCCGTGGACAGGAGAACGAAGTGTGGGAAGACCACCCGCCAGGTGAGAAGATCACCCGCCAGGTGAGAAGACCACCCGTCAGGTGAGAAGACCACCCGACAGGTGAGACGACTCCCCGCCAGGTGGGACGACGACATCTAGTGCGTCGGCGGAAATCAGTGGTTCCGTACCGTTGAAGGCCGAGAGGACTGGTGGAAAATTGGAAAGGGGTATGTCCAGCAGTTGAGCGCACACACGTTGCCTGACGGACTGTTGTAGTCAGTCTGTGGCGAAGAAGGCAAAATTTCAGCGTAAAACGATGTTTTCTAGTCAACATTGATTGAAATGACGATGTAACATTTTTATTTCCAGATTTAAACCGACTGTTTTCTGCACTAACATTACAAGGTTTCCAATTTGTAAGTTAGGTGTAATGAAAATGCTCTTAACATTAAGGGCAACAATTTTTATTTATGCGTTAAGGGTTGATTTCATCACCTTGGACTAAATTTGGCTGCCGGTTTTAATTATGCTGTAGAGACTCTTGGGACATGGAGTCTGAGAACTCATTGAAGCGTCTGGGGACCGCCCGTGCCCGGGCGCATTTCAAGCAGCCGGATCAGCCTGGCGATCCCCCTCCAGAGGGGGAACGCCGCTTCAGTCATGGGGACTATGCTAATGGTCCCTATGGACGATCATTTGTTTTTATAATTAGTATTATTTTTACATTTAATTTAGTAATTTTTAGGTCTTTTAATTCTTTTTAAGTACCTATTTTATGATTACATAATAAGCACAATGGAAAAGACTATGTCAACTGTATGAGAAATGTAACTTTAATCGACAGATAACTGTTACCCTAGGGTTAGATAGATAGATAGAAAATTCTTTATTGCTCCAGTAAACATTAAACAGTAACAAATACATTGGAAAATTTACATAAGGTGCAAAGGCGGACTTATCCCATACAGAGATTTCTTACAGTCAACCTTAAGGCTTAACCTTAGGGCTTAACCGGCGGCGATGAATTCTGCCAACTGTGCTACAAACTCGCTCCTTCGTACTGGAGCACCCTTCAAAGCCACAAACGGTTCGAACGCCCGATAACATAACTATTCTTTTTGGCCCTTTGTATCGTCAGTTTACAAACGGCTGGGTTATTCCGCCGACAGAAGGCGTGAATCGGAAGTTGAGTAGGCACGATATTGTGGGCGCTTTTCCCGCATCCCTTCCCCTACCCCTTACTAGGTGGTAGGCTCAAATTGTAGCCGAATGGGTTAGTACCATCGTACTGGATGTAAGATGGCCACATAGCAGCCTCGGTTGTGTTCTCCTCTAGTGCAGTATAGCCAGCAATCTAAGGAAGTCTCCGGTATGGCACCTACCTTCTCGGAGGTGATATTGGCTAGTCGAAGCATGCGCTTTGGCCCTCCGACTCAGCCAACCATACCGGAATACATAAAAAAAAACAATGGAACCGCGAATGTGACCAAATGAAAGCACTCACATGGCACCTAGTTCAGCACCACGGTGTTATGGGATGATAGTTTTTTTTATTGAAAGCGCGACATATGGCGCCGAGCCACCCATAAGGTGTCTAACGACGCCCATGGATATTCGGTCATATACGGGGATTGGGAATGCATATGAACAAAAGTGTATGAAATACATTTAAGTGAGGGTTAAGGTTGCTCCATTACATTTCCAGTCTGCAAGGTGCAACCCTGCAAGTATACGTGAAGCCTCTACTGTTGCATTCCTGATGCATATTGACTGCCGAATGCATCCCGAATGCCTTTCATCAGTCGATTAGAGCCAACTTCGGTGCAGCTTTGGTGCCGGTTTGGTACCACCGCACTGAATGAAACGTCGGTCAAAACGGCTATGTAAATAGTTTGTGTTTTCCGACCAGTTCAGTGTAGCCGGCACGATCAAAGGGGGAAGCACTGACATGGCACCTAGTTCACCCGGTGTTATGGGCTGACATCACGGACGTTGTGGGTGATGTAGCCAACCGTGTCAGTTTCCATAAAAAAAAAAAAAAACACGCCGATACCAGGGTAACGAGGGTAGAGCCTTCCGGCGAGTGTTGCACACGAATCCTTTAACCTCGCCCAGGTGTATCTATCTATCTATATCAACACTAATAAATAAATCTGTAAGGGATGGTTATGGAGTAAGTTGCTTTGTTTTATGAGATACTGCGTTTGTAGACACTATGTATGATACTAATACTAAATTGACGATTTTTGGAAATATTTTCTGTATGTATGTATGTTCCTGTCTGGAAAAGTCTCTTAAACCGATGTTCCGAATTTGATTAAACTTAGTACAAGCACATTTAACTATACGTGACACAGGATAGGCTAAATTCATTCTTTATTTATTTAATAAATAACAAAATAGTAATACTAATAACTAAAGAAATAAACCTACCTAACAAACATTAAAATAACTATCAAAAGGGGCATTTTCAAATGTTCCTAGAACACTTGCTGCATTACCCCGCTGGATGGCAAGGCTTACCCTTTGAATGAAGTAGGCCCTTGATTGCGGGACGCCAGTTGCGTCCACCAGCAGAGGCCCAAGCCTCTTCAAGAAGCTTTTGGCTTTGGATAGGCTAAATAAAATTCGACATAAAACAGTTTTATGTGTAATCTGAACCACGGTCTGCCATCAACGGTCGAGCTGTCACGCATCCAAGTACTGACCGCGCCCAGGTGTGCTTAACAGTAGTCGGCCGACAGCACAAATGAGCTACCGAGGCTGACAGGTATAATGATTGACTGATTTTAGCTTCATTACAGAGTATACTTTACATATAACGCAAAGTATCGATAGGTAGAGAGAAAAGCGTCGGTGTAAAGTCCGTTGAGCCGCGTCTGCCTAGCCAAAACAACATAGATTGGTACAATGAAATGAAATGAAATAAATGAAATGAAATGAAACGTTTTTTGTCGCTATTTCGGATTACAATTGAAAATACAACACAATCTAATGATTGTGATGAAATATATTATTTATAGGTAGTTTTAATTTTTTTTTTAGGTTTAATTTATAAGTTATTTTAGTTTATCATATTTCTTAATTTTAGTTAAATTTTATTGTAATAGTTAGGTTATTTTGATTAATTAATAAAAATAAATAATTTAAAAAAAATCTAATGATTCAGTAATATTGGCGGCAAATTGGACTTAACTCAGCGTGTGTAATAGATAACGTATTGCGCTGATTTTCAGTTGAACCCATTTTGCCGGGAAATACATCTGTTTACTTACAGGCTAGACATACATTTATAACAAAAAACCATTGTGAGAATCTGTTAAGTAAATAACAAAACAAGAAAGATAACCTTAAACTCCTACCAAAAACACTGAGCCTCTAATGTCACGCTGATTTCAATTTGATCTCAGTTAGCCGTACATACCGAGTTCAAAGATATCAAACGGACAGATTGACTCAATTTTAATTTCACGCCAGCCAAGAGGACTTTGCAAGATTGCAAAACAATACTCAACGAATCGAAGGAAAAAACAAGGCAGTAAAAATTATAACCCATGAAAAGGGTCGATTTATTGCAAAAGACAACTCCGACGACACGAAAGCAGTAAACTGGAATGCGGAGAAATAGGAAAACAGCGAAATACTTCGAAAGTATCCGTGAGTCGATATTTAATTTTCCTCAATAAGGAATAATTTTTGCAAAAAACACCAAGCCGACTTCATAAAATTTACTAGGCATGGAACAAAATGTCCTGGTAACTATGGTATGTCCACAAAGAATTAAAAATAATAGAATACTCGTCGAACGTAAATTATAATGTTGCCACAAAAAAGCGAAATAACACATTTCCCTTTATCACTGTCCTTAACTTTTCTCACGTGTCCGTGTTCGCCAACATGCACCACTCCCACATCCCAAGGGTATGTATGTATATATGTATTCTTTATGGAACACCAATTTAATACAAATTAGGCACAGCAGGCGAGCTTAATGCCGCGAGGCATTCTATTCTAACTAACCTTTGCGATATGGGAGAATTACATGCAGGCGAACAAGAATAGTTTGTGGCAATGTGTTAGACTGCAAAGAAATATGTATGATAAACTACATACGAATACTACATAAATATTATATGCATATTTATGCATATGCATATATATGCATTTTATGCATATATATATATATGCATATTTTATGCATATATTACTTAAATTTCAGTGGTACTGTTGTGCAATACAATCAACTGAAAAGAGAAAAAGAGAACGTTCAGGTAAGTATATTATTAAATCTGATCTGATCCAACTCGCCTTTTGTACCAATATTTATTGTCAAATTTAGTGTAGGTATATTTATATTACGTCTATTAGGGAATACACACTTCTTTATCCAATCGCCTATTATCTTGTGTGATGCAAATACGCATACTGCGTTATAATATAACATTGGGTACGAAGTAACTTGTATGCAATGATATTATATATACGAGCTCACTAACAATTCTTTGAATTACTTCTATAAAAGATCATAGGTCTAAATGAGAATCACTTTTTGGCAGGCAGTCAGTGCTTTTTGGTCCATTGCTGGATAAATACGATCATAGATAAAGAAAATCTGTGGCCCCTGGTTCACTAAGGTTTGATACGCTACATCAAGGCTGCAATAAGAGAAGAAACCAACCACGTAAGGTTAAAAAAATCGCGTATCTCCAATATTCTTCAATTCTCACCGATACAATATCACGCCTCCTTCTTGAAGTCGGGAACATTTTTATAGGACGATCCCTGCTTGACTTTGGCAAGTTCCGCTGCTAGCGATTCAAAAGCTGGAACTTGGGCTGTGCAGCTTAGTAACTCGTTATCAGAGACGAACGCTGCGTTGCGGTGGTGAAACTTCGTGGATTGAGTGAAAATCCGCCGCCGAGATAAATCTATTTCTCTGTGCACTCGATCGTTTAGGAGGAACAGGTTGGTCCATTGTCCATTCGCTGAATCGATGCGGCTAGTTTAATAGAGTTTGCCTGTAGTTTAATTTAATTTAGTATTAGTAACTACGTTCATTTCGCAACACCCCTCAACATAACCACAATCCCCAGGTATGACTGGTAAATAATTTCCTGAGATAAAATATTACTTGTGACTTTTGTAACATGTTTGTATTGTGCAAGTACATTTTCTTTGAATTCAATTTTTCAATACTATTTGATTAGCACAAGTATTACTGTTGTACAAAACGCAGATAAGTAAACTCCACGAGATTAGGCCGGTGATAGAGCACTGCAGCCACATCTGGTAACTAGTTCCAAGTACCTGAATGCGTCCTTGGATACGATTCAGCGCCAAGCCATCCGTCTGGTGACTCGAAACTTGCAGATTACCTGGAGTTTCTTGAGTCACAGACGATTGTAGGTTCGCTTAGTCTGTTTTACGGGCTCTGTATCCCTTATTCCCTGCCACCCGTGCTATCTCCGCATCACTCGTTGCAGGGATACACTGCACCCTTTTTTTGTTGACATTGGGCCTTTCAGAACCCATAACTCTTCAAAATAGATTCTTTGTCGCACGGTTAGGGTGTAGAATTGTCTTCCAAATAGTGTGTTTCCCGAATCCTTTAAAACGGGTGTCTTCAAACGTCGCACTAACAGACTAGACAGCTTATCAACAGTCCGCAAAATTTGCTGGCATGGCGCCTCTCTGAGCTTCGTTTCGCGAGGCGAAGTGATTTTGGCTCTGTCGACTGCACCGAACAGGCCGTTCGCACTTCGACTCGTATTGGTAGGTATAAAATTTTTCACGCACATCCTTATATGATTAAAACGAGTACCTAGCTACTACGAGAATATTATTCAGTTTTGGTCGTCACTCGTGCCGAGTAATGAGCAAACTTCGCCTTATTTTACGGATTATCTCTTAACTTCTTCCAGACATTCAATAGCAGTAAACAAAATTAGGATCCCTAGTCTGCTGGAAATCTGTTTGTCCACCTTATTTACTAGTTTGGCACCATCGAGATATGTTACTAGAATGTGCGCTACGAAGATTCATATTTCGTGTCAAGCCGGCAGGGGATTCGCAACCCCCGTAAATGACCAAACGTCCATGGGCGTCGTTAGACACCTTATGGTTGGCTCGGCTCGGAAAAGATTAGTTAAAATTGATCAAGTTGCAATAACTGTGGTACTAGGGAACGAAGTGGCGGCTACTCCACCAGAGCAGAGAGAGGAAGCGCCGACGCGGTGCGCGACCGGGAGCGGACTGCGCGTATAGCGACGTCTCGTCGCGTCGTCGGTGGATCGCAATCGCTCAGTATTTTTATTTTATTTTTTATTACTTCCAAACTGGGTGACTCTGCCCGAGGTCGAAGCCTCAGGCGCAGCCAATTACACCGCCGAGCAGGTGCCAGTCCGGGTTGGAGGTGGACTAATGTTGCTGGGGAAAGGCTATTAACCAGTGATTTGAAGATCCGTGCATTGCAGAAGTGGGGAAAGATATTCCCTGGGAGCCCCTTCCACACCTTTGAAGTGCGAAGAACGATTAAGAGAATCGTGCAGTTCGAAGAACTCTTCTGTCGACTACAAAGGGGTGTTCCGCGAGAGTTTGGCGAAGGCGAACAGGAGGAGGAGGGATAAAGGAAGCAAGTTCGTCAGAGCAGCGGCCACAGTAGTACCGATGAATAGTAGACCGATAAATTGCGGATGGATGGCCTCAACGCGGTGAAACGTGGCGCTGTCCGATTGCACTCTCCAGTAAGTAGTACATACTTACATCTCGATGTCTCGTAGCAAACTCACAGCCTCGTAGGCAAACTTATCTAATACAGACATCTTATCTTGGCCGCATACTTCGACCGTAAGTTTACTAAGTCCACTGCGCCTTGAGCCAGTCCACGTGAGTTGAAAACAGAATCATAACACTTTACTTGGACTTTACTAGGAATATTACAGATATACTGATATTGGTTAAAATACGGGACAGAGCTTATCACTTTTGTCACCTTTGTTAGAACGCCAACTATAGGTAAGATGTTAATTATTTTTTTTCGGCTGCTCATGCAAGAGGTCCGAGGTTCAAATCCGGTCGGCTTGTACCAATGAGTTTTTTCTGACGAAAAAATTTTTACGTGCATACCTACACCTGCTGCTTCACCGTTCGGAACCGGTGTAAAACTGTAGCACTGTAGGTCCCTTCCCTTGTCCCTTACTAGGTGGTAGGCTCAAATTGTAGCCGACTGGGTTGGTACCACCGTACTGGATGTAAGGTGGCCGCATGCAGCCTCGGTTGTGTTCTCCTCTTGTCCAGTATAGCCAGCAATCCAAGGAAGTCTCCAGTATGGCACCTACCTTCTCGGAGGTGACATTGGCTGGTCGGAGCGTGTACTTTGGCCCCTCCGATTCAGCCACCCATACCCGATTGCATAAAAAAAATTCTAAACTTAATATAGTATAGGATTCTAAAAACTAAACAGGACAAGTTCAAGCGTAGTGTACTACCATACGAATGATGAATAAAGAATAAATAAAGAATATATCATTTTCATTTGCAAAAGTGTGGATATTATCCACACTTTACGGAAGCCTATTAGTAAGCCTACGTCGTCGGTCTGTCAGTCTGTCCGTCCGAAATCGAGGTGCGAGGTTTACACTCAGCCCTACAGGGCAGGGAAGTGAGCATGGCAGTATGCAGCGCGAGAATGTGAACACGATACTCGCGCTGATACTCGTCATGCCGCTCGCGCTGCCGATGCTCCCGAAATTGTCGGTTTTTCGTGCGGGAGTCAAAGGACTGACAGCATCGACGCGAGTATCGTGTTCACATTCAGCCCTCTCGCTTACTTGCCCCCGCGCCGCCGTCCGTCGAGCTTGTATTGTCTGCGTTCGAAAAACACTCATTATTATTGTATTTAATTATATTTATTTTATTAGATTGATAGAAATTATTTATTGCTACAAAACATTTTTACATAAGCAAGAAGTTCGCCGCAAGAACTTTGCCCGCCATGACGAATGAACATGGGCAATAATCGCGGCAGCGGGAGGAGCAGTATCAAGGGCTGAGTGTAAACCTTGCATTTACCTCGCATTTAGTTGCAACGCCCTCAACTGTTAAAAATCGGTCAAGCGCGAGTTTTACTCACGCACAGAGGGTTCCGTAGATTCACTATACCATACCTGCCAAAAAAATCATATCCGTTTATCTTTTGTATCTGCCATACCAAACTGCGTGTCGCGGCATCTATCATTGAGTAGCGTAAACATAATTGATTGTTAGCAAGTTTATTGTATGGGGACCCCTTGTTTTTTTTTACTTTTTTATTATTTGTTATCATATCATCCATTATAAATAACACATATTCTGTGAAAATTTCTACCGGCTACCTATTACGGTTCAATAGATACAGCCCTAGGACGCACGGACGGACCGACGAACGGACAGACAGACGTTGCAGGCTTAGTAATAGGCTTCCGTATGGAGACCGAACCCTAAAAACTACATTTGGATCTTTCCAGAAGAATTTCTAACGCTCACGAAAAGAGAAACCTTCAAAATTCTTCAAACATACAGTTTCAATCTTGTTCGCCTTACAATCCGCCTCGAAGTCCAGATTCGATCAGACGTCTCCAGGAAACTGGCTACTACAATAGACCGTAGTGAATTAATGCGTTTAAAGTCCTAACATATTTCGAAGTTGGTCCCTAACAATGCAATAAATACCCTAGATGAGACATTTTCGCACGCTGTATGCGACCGTGTTACCGACAATTGGTGTGAATTCACACCATTTGACGCAGACGGAACGAAACAGACGCATGAGTAAACAGGTGTAAAAGATATACATACATATAGGTGTCTCAATAAAAGTGCACTATTTAAATTTTGTGACATTTTTTCTCGTGCAAGTGGCAACTCTGAAATTTGATAGCTGTCACCTATGATTGTTCCGATTATTAAAAATGGAGCGCTACCCAAAAGAAGAACGCGTTATAATAGTAAAAACCTATTTCAAAGATGGGTTCTGAGACCGAAAAAAATTTAAGAAATGATCGACCCAGTTTCTTCAAATTTTTTGACAACTCTTCGAATTGTTGATAAATTAGGTGCACTTTCTCGACCGAAAATTCCGCGAAGTTTGCGAGGGATTTCAGCGTAACTTTCCCCATTTTAGTTATGCGTTCTTCTTTTGTGTGGCGCTCCATATTTAATAATCGGAACAATCATAGGTGACAGCTGTCAAATTTCAGAGTTGCCACTTGCATGAGAAAAAAATGCCACAAAATTTAAATAGTGCACTCTTATTGAGACACCCGATACACTGTATTTATTCAGCTTCACATTCCGGATAAATCATCTCGGACAGTGTTTTTTTTATGTAAACCAGCATGGGTGGCTGTACCGAGAGACCAATGGTGCAGTCGACAGAGCCAAAATCACCTCTCCTTGCGAAACCACGCTCAGTTTGGTGCCATGCCAGCAGATTTGCGGGCTGTTGCTAGGCTGTCTACCCCGTTAATACGACGGTTGAAGATACCCAGGATAAAGGAAGACCAATGAGGAAGATAGTTTGTGACAGAAAGCTGGACAGACGGACGGACGGACAGACACCTGAAGAATTTTGTAAGAGTCTCTTGCCAGCAATGCTGCATGTGGAACCCTGAACAGTCGATGCCTCTTCCAAGTACTTATTTCTAAGTTCCCTAAGGATTTGCGCAAGGCGTCTGCCTGAATGCAACTTTTAAATCCTCTTCGCTTTCGAAACCTGAGCAGACTTACTCGAAGCAGAAAGTACTTTAAAAGTTCACTTGCTGGTATAGAGAGAGCCCATACTTTAGATCTGAACACGCATATCGTGAGGGCTTATGTGTACGTACATACAGTTTCTAAATGCGTACACACTGTGACGAGAAAAACGAAAACAACATTTTGAAGTGGCAAGATTATTTTGTTGAATTTACTAAAATGGTTTTTAGAATTCCCCACTCTTAAAAGTATAATAGTCACAACGGGGCTGGCATAAATGGAAATACGGCTATAGTCCTAAACCATATATAAAAAATAATAAACAGGTCAAGTGAGGGTGTCCGCTGGACTGGTGGAGGCTGACCGTGGTTCGGATTTCACGTAAAACTGTAGGTCCCTTCCCTCCTTAACTGACTAGGTGGTAGGGTTCAAGCCGCCCGGGTTGGTACCACCGCACTGAAAGAAACGTCAGTCAAAACGGCTATGTAAATAGTTTGTGTTTTCCGTCCAGTTCAGTGTAGCTGGCACGACCGAAGGGAAGCACTGACATGGCATGTTCATCCGGTGTTATGGGCTGACATCACGGATGTTGTAGGTGATGTAGCCAACCGTGTCAGTTTCCATAAAAAAATAAGTTAGACTCGCGCGCCGAGGGTTCCGTATCAGTCAATCATACCATACTAGGTACATTACTTCGGCCTTGGATCCTCAAAAGGGGTCGAAACCTTCCGAGATCAATTTACTTACTTCGGGAGAGTATTCATTTGTTTAAATTATATTATTAAAGGCTTTATTATTAATTTTTGTAAACTTATTTTCATCAAATTACTATATATTTTACTAAATGCTGAAATACTGAAATTACAATATTATTACACACGAAAAAGTTAACAAAAGGTGGAAGGTGGAATTAGTGCCTAGCGGCATTTTCTATGTCATGATTGGGATCTAGATTGGGATTGTGGATAAGGTTGATGGGTAGTTCGAAATTAACTAAGGCAAATCACCCCCAATCAGAAGCAAACACATTTGCACTCGAAATCATTTTCCTATATGTAAAGAAAAATTCAAAGTTTTGTCAAAAACATGGACATGGACAGATATAAAGACAGATAATGCTGAAACATAAAAAACCGACCAAGTGCGATTCGTACTAGCCCACTTTTCCGCACCACAAAAAAAAACACTTAAAAAAAAACAAATTTATTGTATCGGGATCCCCTTCATTTTTTTTCTCATTCTATTTTTTATTATTTGTTGTTACATCGGCCATAGTAACACATATTCTGTAAAACTTTCAACCGGCTACCTATTACGGTCACAAAGATACAGCCATCGGACGAACGAACGGATGAACGGACGACGGACAGACAGACAGACAGACAGACAGACAGATAGACAGACAGACAGACAGACAGACAGACAGATGGGGTAGGCTTAGTAATATGCTTCCGTTCGGTGTACGTAAACCTAAATATGCAAACTGTTACCGAAATCGGTCATAGATCGGCAGCGCTCCGACTAGCAAGTAGGTTACACGTAAGGTTAACATTGTTACATTATGTCACAAGCTTCCTTACTTGATGCACGCTGAGCACAAATTGCATCTAATAAGATAGACATCGGCAAGTGCATGCATCGGTTGCAGCAACTATAATTTAAAGTAGGTAGGTATGCATTATCTGAATGGGATACCTATATAAAGGATGTTAAAACGGCGAGTACATTAATTTCGCCAGCGCAATCCTCATGTTTTTCATACATACATATCACACACGCTGAATCCCGAAAAACGGGGTAAGCAGAGTAATCAGTGTTGTGCTGCAAGAACTCTGGTAAATTACAGCACAACACCAACCACCACGTTTCAACAGTATTCCAACAAGATTCAATCGATCAAGCAGCAAGTAAGGCACGAAAACCCACCTGCTGCATGACTCGGTGGAAGTACCGTCCCAAGGTGAGAGGTGGCGAGCCTGTCGCCCTTTAGCACGGCATCTTGTTCTTATCCCTTAGTCGCCTTTTACGACATGCATGGGTAGAGATGCAGTGGGGCTATTCTTTTAAGTACCGGCCCCACACGGTACTTTAAGTACCGGCCCCATACGGTTTTCTTTCACCTAATTTTCTATCCAATCTTATTTTATCCAACTGGCTCAAACCTACATATATCATATGAAAGATAATTTCATCTAGATTGCAATGAGGAGCAAAGGTGAAAGTTTAGAGGCAAAAAAAAAATTATTAAAAATAATTGAGGGATCCCGTTATACCGAGATCCCGCAACATTGAAAAAATGTGATCCCGCCTATACCGAGATCCCGCCAGGGCATGCGGGATTGGAAGCCCTAGATCAGACAGTGTGAACTCAGCTTTATAAGCTGATTCGCTCGATGACATCTTTTTTCCTACACAAAAAATCAAATAAAGTTTTTCTCTATAGTGTCTAGTTTTTTGAGATATGAATTTTTTAAATGTATGTTTTCGTCTAGTGTAATTTAACGCGTTGTTGCCGCTCCGCACCCTCCGCCTGCCGACCTCCAGTCCTCCACTCACAAAGCTAACCCCCGACCCTCCCGCCAACACCTCCGTCCGAGGCGCTCACGTCTCACCCGCTCTTCCCCCCACCGCGCCGCCCTGTTGTCATTAGATTATTTTTACACTAAAATAATCAATTAGTTTGTATGAAAACTGTAACTTTTTATTTAAAGGGAATTCAGAAAATAGTTATTTGACTTTTTTGTTACTCTTGATCCCAATAATCATTTCCTAAATTTAATGTACTCGCCGTTTTTACACCCTGTATATGTTACCTGAAATGTATGTAATCCGGAATTATATAGAATTCCTAGGAAATGTATACAATGCCAAAAATCAACAGGAAATGTGTGAAATAAGTATTACTAAACACATTTCCTAGGAATTTCATACATTTCCTAAACAGGAATCGGAAATGTGTTAAATTTACGTTAATTTAGATTACTGCGGGGTAAGCGGGGCGTGCGCGGGGTAACGCTATTGCGGATCGCGCGTTCGCGGGGCGGCGGCGGGGCGGGCGCCGATTGTTTTGGTTAGGTTAGGTTAGCCCGAAACATCATTAAGTTCTTAATTTCTTACTATGTTTGAATATTAACTAGGTTTTATGAAGATTTTACGTTTTATAATGTGACCTGATTATGTTATTGAGAGCCTTTAGGTATAAATAAACAATTTTGATTCTCAGTTTATCTGTTTTATTTTTCATGCATTAATTAACAAATGTTATAGTATAACGTTAATTTTCATACATTTCCTGGTACTTTTTAGGAATTGCATAAAATACCTAGGAAATATGTAATGCATTTCCTAGGAAATGTGTGTAATAAAGAACTTGCGTCAAAAATGCTTAAGACCAGGAACTATGCTCGAAGATAGAATATAAAAATGGCCACCGAAATAAAGGGTTCCAATAGAAGTATATGGGTGCTTCGAGAAAGGATCTTTAAAAGCCGGGCATACCGCACGCCGAAGACTTAACAAGAGCCTCAAACTCCCGACCCATTCAGCACGTGACGCAATTTCGTACAAGTCTTTCGAGCTATAGGAAAAGGTTACACTGATGGATGGAGCGCCAACCGCCTGTTAAACTTCGTAGGCATTGAAATGCATTTTTTGAAGGACAGAGTATCAAGGGAAGTAGGGTTTTTAGTAATTGACATGTATTTTATGGGTAGCCAGACAAGGACAAGCGGTGTAACTAATAACGTCAGGAATGTATGTATGCGTCACGCTTTTCTGCGGTGCAGAAATCGACTTATAGAAGGATGCAATCCAAATAGATGTCTCTGGTAAGACTCGGAGGAGATAGTTGCTGGTCCGAGCATGTGCTCTGGCACCTTTGACTGAACCACCCATGCTATAACATACTCTATTCTGGTTTCCAGGAGTCAGGAGTTCTGTACGCAGTTCAATTGGCTGATGAAGTTCAGCTCTGCTCCTCCAACATCATGAGGGTTTTTGCCATCTCGCTTCAGCTGGCCAGAGTCAACAGTACTGATGCTTTGTACAATAAAAAGCTACACTGTTGTCGACGTAAGAGTAAGAGGCTGTGACATTGTCACGTGTTGTCTTGTCGGTTGGACACCGGGTGGTTAAACTCAACGGGCAGTGGTCTGGGCACGTCAGCCGACGGGACGACGACGTTGGAGTAACCGCGTCGTACACTGGCGGCCGTGGACAGAAAAAAGGAGGGACGGCAAGGTGGGACGACGACATCAAGAGGAGAATTTACAAGGGGCGTATGTCAAGCAGTGGAAACTAAAATGTTGACTGACTCCAGATCGGGTATGCCGATGGATATGCGGGTGGCCGAGTGGTCTGGTCTCGAGCTTCTCGTGCGAGAGGTTTCGAGGTTCGAATCCGGTAGGTGTGTACCAATGAGCTTTGTTTGACAATTACTGGCATACCTACACCTGCTGCTTAACCGTTCAGAACCGGTGTAAAACTGTTGGTCCCATGCCACTTACTACATGATGGTAGGCGCAAATGTAGGCGACTGAGTTGGTGCCACCGTACTGGATGTAAGATAGCCGCATAGCAGCCTCAATTGTGTTCTCCTCTAGTCCAGTATAGCCAGCAATAAAAAGTAAATATCCTGTATGGCACCTACCTTCTTGGAGGTGATATTGAGCCTGTGCTTAGCCCCTCCGACTAAGCCACTCATACCGGATTACATAAAAAGCATGTGCTCTCTGAGGATCAAGTGCGTCGTACAACAGTAGCTAATTCAAGAAAGAAAGAAAGAAAGAAATACAAATATTATTTATGGTCATTAAGAAATGCATATTATATAAAAAACCAAAAACAAAAACAAAAAGACAAAATTATTATGTACAGAAACATATAATACAAGTCAACCTAATTTACCATAACACAAGTAATGACAATATGGATCCGAACTAAGGTGTTTAAACGCTTCGCTAATCGCTTTTCTCTCCGCTCTTCGCTCGCTGCCACATGTAACCAGGTCTAAGTCACAATGGTGTGTGTGGAGTCTAGGTACTAGTTCTATCTCACTGACTATAATATCCAGGTCAGCCACCTATACCGCGGCCTTCTCGTATTGTTCGTTTCTGCTGACGCTGAGAACGTGCTGCAAACTGCGATCCTAAATTCAATTATGTTCAGATCGTTAGGGTTTTTGTCGATAGCTTTGTTTGCATTTTTAGGGTTCCGTACGGGCCCCTATTACTATGGCTACGCCGTCTGTCCGTCGTCCTACCTTTAGAGGACTGTATCTTTTGAAACGACGTGGTGGTCGGTATTGTGCTGTATTTACCAGAGTCCTTGGAGTACAACATTGATTATTCTGCTTACCTCGATTCTCGGGATATAGGGTGTGGTATGTGTGTATGTATATTTTGAACCGTTATAGGTAGCCGATTGAAATTTTCACAAAATATGTGTTATTATGACGGATAACCTAACATATAAAAAAACAAATTAGTAAAAAATTTAAATTGTTGCACTATCGTTATAAAAATGGTAAAAAATACAATCGTCAAACTCGGTGTGATTGTAGTACGAACTCTGATCATTCTGACAGGCTAGCCACCTCTCAGTTTGGCGTGATCCTTCCACCGACTCATACAGCAGGTGGGTCTTCGTGCCTTACTTGCTGCTTGACAGTTATCTTGTCCTAATACTATGCTAAACGTGATCGTCGGTGTTGTGCTGTTATTTACTAGAGTTCTTGCAGCACAACACCGATTACTATGCCTACTTAGATTTTCAAGATAAAGCAGGTATGTAGTACTCATAAAGGAATACAAAGTAAACGTACCTAATCTAAATAAAACGTAAATACAAAGTTTTGTCAACCTCGGTAGCCTTAGCGCAGTCAATTCTTGGATGGGTGACCGCTCGACCGTTGGAGGCTGACCGTTGTTCGGATTCCACGTTAAACTGTAGGTCCCTTCCCTTATTACCTTACTAGTAGGGTTTATCTCGGCCGGGTTGATACCACCCCACTGAGCGAAACGTCGGTCGAAACGGCTATGTAAATAGTTCGTGTTTTCCGTCCAGTTCAGCGTAGCCGACATGAAATGAAGGGAAGCACCGACATGACACCTAGTTCGCCTGGTGTTATGGACTGATATCTCGGATGTTGTAGGTGATGTAGCCAACCGTATCACTTTCCATGAAAACATATGTTTTTTTTTTTATCTTAACGGCTTATAGACAGAGTCACGTTGCGTTTTATAACAGGCTGAGAAAGATCAAATCCACGCGGACGTAGTCGCGGGCATAGCTAGTAAAGGAATACAAATTAAATGACGAGTTTACATTGAGTAGAACTAGAATGTTACCGGAACATGCTTTGAGAGTGATTCTGGTCGTATCTGTCCAAACCACGATTCAAACAGCTCGCAATACGGCCTCGTATTTAGTTTGTTAATTAAAGTTAGCTTAGTAAGACCTGAACTAGCCCTGCTTAGTTTCGCGAATAACTGATTTAACTGTTATGAAGGTTCGGCAGTAACGGGTACCTAATAAGTGAGTGAGGTAGTTGAGATTTTGAAGAGAATGTTATGTTAGTTCAGAGTTATATTAACATAAAGTTATTTGAAATAGGAATAAGTTAGAAATTTGTTCATAACAATATATTAATTTTGCACCAATTTCAAAATTTCGTTCACGAAGTTCCCTCCCCTTGCCTATAATTATTATGCCCCCAGATAAATTCTTATTTGATTATTTTTAGGTATTTTTTCAATTTTTTTTTAAAAAGCAAGATATTATTATATTTTGTAAAACGTGAAACTTTATTATTAACCTTGTAATTGTTTTCTTCGTGTGTGTTATTCATAAGTTAGCTGTAAAGTTTCCTAATAAAATTAATAATGAGCTAAAATGATGTATACAGCATTAAAATAATTTGAGTTTTAATAAAAAAAAATATATATATATAAAAATATATTTTTATTTTTATTTTATTTTATTTTTATTTTATTTTATTGGGAAAACATATAATAATAGCTTTAATTAGCTTACAGGCGGCTATATATAGCACAAAAATTATGTCGAAATTTATGAGTGGATATTTGGAAGAATTAAATCAAACAGAAGATCAATATGCCAGAGCTCCAAAATACATATAATATATAGTATAACATCTTAATGTACACCTTGTTCTTTTTCCTGAGAGGACCCTGGGCGGGAGCAAGTCGGACTATTGGCACTAAGATGCCGGAAACTCCAAAAATTGGATGAAGAAAGTTTTTTATATTAAAAATAATTTATATTATAAAAGTGTAATATGCACAAACAATTTTGATATTTTTGTGTAGCAACAAATACCTAGTCGAACATTAGCGACAATAAGAGGAAGAAATCCACAAGCAATACCTAGGAACAAAATTAATAAATACTACCTTAAGACCAATATTGTTAACAAATTGAACAATAAGCAAATGAAAAAAAAAAAACCTTTGTTTCTAAGCCCCCATTACCTCAAACTCAGTACCTACCAATCCCGCAAAATATAAGAGCTGTCAGCGCGCGAACGAGCAAAAACTAGAATAATACGTGTGTGAAAAGAGCAGACAAACCAGAATTACACGTCGCCGCTCATAATGGAAGAATGGGCATTGTTTTGTACGACCATGAGTGCTCTGCTGTCGCGAAAAATTACAGTCTACCGCAGAAGTGGACTTACATAAAACCTTGTCACATTAAATCACACGTGGATTGTAGAGCTTTTAAAAGAACGGACGTCAGACTTGCGAAAACGAAATGGTCCTCTAAGTGTATCTGCAGTAAAGGTAGAGTTTGATGGCCTCCAGCTGACTGAGAGCAGCTCAGCGACTGACCGCCGCGGTCGAATGCCGGCCGCGCGACCTGTACGGCTACCACAGGATTTCTGTCAAACTAACTGTAAGTGTTGTCGACTCATCACGTACGATTTTGTTTGCGTTCGATTTGGTACCATGAGTTACATCCATAACGCATCGAACGCGTATCGATCGTTCGAAGGTTCTCGCGTTCGATCATAGACAACATTAAGAACAACTTCGGGCTCACATTTCAAGGGTACGTTCTGTACTAGTGTTTATGCTTCTTTTAAGTGAGTTAAAGAAGGATAGCGCTAGTTCGCATTAAATGTCGCTTACGTTTTTGTTGAAACGTAGAAACATGCCATGCCTGCCGGATTGCGTGCAAAGAGAATATAATCACTGCGTCTGAGTGAGCGTGAATTTGTGAAGTGAATAGAATCAAGCAAAATAATAGACCACGAATAGTTAATCAACTATAGCTAAATGAGCTTAGCTCCTCGCTCAGATAGGAGAAGGCGGCTCCACGCGCGGCGAGCGATGGCGGGGCTAGCGAAACGGGCGATTTTTTGCGCGTCCCGTCTATTCAAACAAATTTGATATCGCCGCCGCCGGCGCCGCGCCGTGCCGCCGCGCCGCTCCGCTCACTACCGTGGTATGGTCGCACTCGCCGCCGCGCTAGCGGGCCGCTTCCCGCGCTCCCCGCCGCCGCTCGCCACCCCGCTCGGCCCTGTGGCATTACCGTTTCACCTAGTGGCTGGCTAGTGTAGAGCGTGAACGCGTTCGTTGTCGAAGTGTTCGATGGCAACTACCAATATGGTCACTCGTGGTAGCGAATTTCATACAAAAACACTTTCGATCGTTCCAAAATGGTCGTCGTCGAACGACAACAAATGTCAAAGGAGCCTCATGGTACCGAATTTAGTTCATCACATCTAACGCTAGGGGCGCTGCACGGCTTTCTATAGAAATTTACGCAACTTGAATCGAAGTGAAGTGAAGTCCAAAACCTGTGGTAGCGCTACTGTCTTATTTATCGCGTGAAATTCGTATTTAAAAAGAAGAAAGTAAGTAAGCCCGCTACCGTACCTTTATTTCGGCGCGCGGACAATTCGGTTTGTATGAGAGCCACACATCTTAGCATAACCGCAACTTTATATTTTTTTAAATTTATCCTGTGTCCCGTATAGTAAAATATGGATGTACTAAGTTTCATTGAATTCGGATGACCGGTATAAGAGTTATGGAGGAACATACATACATACATACATACATACATACATACATACATACATACATACATACATACATACATACATACATACATACATACATACATACATACATACATACAGAAACATTTCTAAAAATCGTCAATTTAGTTTTAGTATCATTCATAAAGAATACAAACGCAATATCTCTAAAAACAAATAAGTAACTTACTCCATGACCATCCATTACATATTTTATTATTAGTAATGATATTGATAGGTGTGCTGATATAGATTATCAATGGTCAAATGCCTCTGCTCACCGCGTAGTGTCGCAGCAACGGTCCGACGCGGATCACTAAAGCTTGCGGTGCTATTCTGTATTAGCAATTCATCGCTACTACCAATTTCTTATGATTCGTCTCACTGGCTTCAACGGGTTTCGAAATGCACTGCCGTATAATTTTTGCGATAATCACGAATACAAATATTAGGCATGCTGAAAACGTATAGGACCGGTCGCGCGACACGGCAGTCGTCCGCGGCGCTTCGCTGCAACCCACCAAAGTCGACCTTTACTGGCGACCATAGTGCATACTTTTTACAGGAGACAAAATGACTAAAGGCACGCGGACAGTTTTCTTTCACACGTTTTAATTTAAAATCGCGCATACAATGTGGATGAGAACTTAGAGACTCAGTGTCATCTCTTGAGGTAGAAATATGGAGCTGAATGGGTGGAGCTGAAATAATTTACGCGACAGCGTTATGTGTTTGTTTTAAAATGTACAACATTTTCTAAATACTACATACACAGACAGGATGTTATAAATGACCACGCGATTCCTAAGGAAACGTATACCACGTGACCGATTTGGGGGGAGGGAGGGGTTTGTTAAAATACCACGCTGGGGCACAGGGGGGAGGGGTTATTCCCCCAGTCACGGGGTAATTCAAAATATATCTTAAAAAATACAAAAAAAAAAATGCAGCGCCGGTCTGACACACTAAAATAATCGTTTCGGTGGTATTTACTGGCACTATTTTTCCAAAGAACTCGATAGGCACTGTTTAATTAATCCAAAAAGTATTCGACTAGTCACATACAAAAGTGAAAATACAACCGTAATGAAATACCAAATTAAAAATGGGGGAGGGGGATGGAGGGCCTAGTCGAGATACCACGCATGGTTACCGGGGGGAGGGGGGTGTTCAAAAGTGGCCTAAAATCGGTCACGTCGTGTGAGTACATTCCCTAAGCTCATTAGCTACAAACAATTTTACCATGTTTTTCAGGATTTTATGCGGCAAGGTAGGGTGAAAAGAGTTTTCTATCGTACAATAATCACCTCCAATAATAATAACCTATTTCTTTATTTGCATGTTCTGAAAACAGTAGAGGTGGTCATACGTAAAGTTTTATTTAGGAACGAAACACACGTCTGTGCAATTCATTTCCGACTTCCGACTTCGAAATATGAAAACGTTCATCTCAATGGTGTAGGTCGCTTCGGGTAAATTTAGGAAAATTTACTGAATTTTCCGTAAGGGTTGTATGTAGAGATGTTCTAACTCAAAATGGCTCGTCCCCTCCACCTCACGTGGCGTCTTAACCAATAGCTCTGTTGTTCGAACTATTAGCCAATTATATGCGCCACATTTACATGTGCGTTTTTTTTTAACTTTGTGTAACTACACAACTGCACTAACATTATTAAAGCCAAATCGTTGTGGAGGGGGCGAGCCACTTTCAGTTAGAACATCTCTAACATTATCCGTAGCGGTTTCTATTGGTCTTTACACTAAAGTTGTACCCTGCGGTTGTATGTAATTTACCTATTATAAATGTTGAAGTGAATTTACATCAAAGCTGTCAAAGTTTTAGCATCTGTTATTATTTTTTTATGGAAGCTGACACTGTTGGCTACATCGTCTACTACATCCGTGATCCGTCGATCGTGCCGGCTACACTGAACTGAACGGAAAACACGAACTATTTATATAGCCGTTTTAACCGATCTTTTATTCAGTGCGATGATACCAACGCGGGCGAGTTAAACCCTACCACTTAGTAAGGTAAGAAGGGAAGGGGCCCACAGTTTCTCTTTTGCTAGGGACTATCTAGCGAAACAGGTACAGTTCCTGACAGCAAATAGTGTGCAAGTGTCGAGCTTTAGAAAGAGACCAGTCGGTTGTAGTGTGTGGTGCCTGTCGCACGACCTCGTACGTCTCTGTGCGACAGGGACGGCGCTCTACAGCCGGATTGCCTTTTCCTAAACCTCTACACGCACTACTTGCTGCCGGGTACTGTACCAGTTTCTAGAAGGATATTTTTCTTATGCCGTAAGGACTAAATGAACTAATTTATATATATTTATTTATTTTTATTTATTAATTTCTTCATCATCTGTAGGTACACAAGATACACTTAGGTTCGTCATTTAATTTTTAAGCAAAAAATAGGCCATCGTCAAAAATTCAATACACAACACAAAATTAATATAACGCACCTATAACTAACAAAATGTCAAGAAAATAAAAATTTAACAAAAAAAATTTATATATAAATATATATTATATATATTAGATTTATTGCGCTTTGCATTCCGGAGTAAATTATCTCAGACAGCGTGTTATAGATAGACAGACGGACGGACAGACATCTGAACCACTATTGTAAGGATTGATGAAACCAGAAATGGGAAATAGTGAACACGTTCATTTCCATCGAATCGGACATTTTCGGCAGATTCATATTGTGCCACCACGGTGCTTCATAATAGAAGAGCACCGGAAACTGCTGGGTTACAACTGTAAACAGGAATATGTAGGTATGCGCCGACACGCGGCGCGGATTGAGCGAACCTGTGCAATATTACACGCGGGACCAATATGCTGTGACCAAGGTTTGATGTGTCGCCGAGGGCTAAGTAAGTACGGAGAAGGCTGCGGAGAAAAATATTTTTGGTGTATGTATGTGTGTGCGTGTATATCAAATCAAATCAAAATCAAAAAACGTTTATTGCACATATTGTTGTACAGAAGGTAGCACTTAATGCCTATGGCATTTTCCACCAGCCTACCCTTATTTACATATAGAACCAGGGTAGGTGCAACAAGACAAAGTAAACAAAACAAAGTCTTGTCTGTATATGTGTATGTGGCACAAACGTATATTTCTCAATTTTAAATAGGTACACGTAAAATAAAGAAGTTTTTATATTGATAAAAATGAACTAAAAAGTTAAAAATAAATTTGTTCATATCGGAAACAAGCCAATTTCTCAATGTTTTACAGTTTTCAAATAAAAGCGTGTTACGCCCTCTTTCTTCTCTCCTGCTGTCAAATGTAACACGATTTTATTTGAAAACTGTAAAAAATGGAGAAAATGGATTGTTTCCAATCGGAATACATTTATTTTTAACTTTTTAGTTCATTTTTATTATCAGTATAAATGCTTGTTTTTAGAAACATTACGTTTATTTATTTTTTACTTTTTAGTATTGTATGAGCGCAAAACGTTATCTAGAATGAGACAAATCCAACGAACCCAAACTCGATGGGGTTACGTTTCGTTGCAGAGTTTGTGTGGCCACCTGCAGGCTCCATCATCAGACAGGCTTTGACATAATTATATTGCATTGTCATCCGATTGAAATATGTATGCAAAATTTAAGCTCAATTAAACACCGGGAAGTGGTTAAAATTTTACTTGTAAGATTTGATTACCCACAGACAGACAGACACCGGTAAAACTAAAATAGAAGCTTGAAAAATGTCCATAAACCGACAAAATTTGACACACGTAACCGGATTTGATGAAACCGCCATCTGGGTATGTACGTACGTCAAAGGTATCCCTTATTGGCGAGAAATCCCAATTTTACACATCAAACATAAGATTTCCATTATGATTAATAATAACTATATAAATTTTTAAACGTCGCACTATGCAGGCAGTGGCAAACATTTTTGTAAATGTAGACTAAGTGGACGTAAAAAAAAAGTATCCAGCGAAGTTTCTTGCCAGTTCTTCTTAGCTGTGATAATCATATAAATACACACATATAAAATGCTAAATGTTAAATGTTAAAATATGACGAATCATAAGGATGATGAATAAAGAATAAAGCATAAATGTTTGACGTCACTGTGTCCAGAGTCGTCTCCATAATTTGTAGACATTAGCCATCCGTCAAATTCGTAATCCGGTCGTGTTGTATGAATATTCAAACGAACAACTGCACTGACTGACTGGATGTAGCGCCATGTGCCTGAGCCTAGTCATCCGTTTCCAGCTCTTAGGGTCAGTTCACACCGAGACGCGGCGCGACACGACATTTAAAGACAGAAATGTCGAAGAATACTTTATTTGAAATACATACATACATACATACATAGCGTCAAGCCTGTTTCCCGTTGAGTTAGGCAGAGACAACGGATCTCCAAGTGCCACGATCCTGACACACCTCTGCCGCCTCTTCCACTCTCATAATGATCTTCATGCATGCTCGTCGGTTACGGGTACTACGCACTTGACCCTTTTTGAGCACATGCCCGATCTGGTCCAGGTACGTGCATCTAGGGCGACCCTTGACTCACACTCACATGAGCTCCATAAATTTCTTTCGTTAGTCGCGCTTATCCTCCATTCTTCCAACACGACCGAACTACCGTTCCTTTCTCAATGCTTGTCACTATATGTTCTTTCTTTATTTGAAATAAAACTCTTAAAAAGAATTAAATCTACACCTAAAAATAATTAGAACTTTTTTACTACAAAAAAAGTTACCTACAAATTTTAGTGAGAGTGCGAAAGCGAACTAGATACGTGCACGTTACGAGCGGCGCGTCAGCGCAGCGCGACGCAGCGCGACGCAGCGCGACGCAGCGCGACGCAGCGCGACGCAGCGCGACGCAGCGCGACGACGACGTAGCGCTAACCTCCGATGAACACGAAATGAACACGTCGCTTCATGCACGTCTAGGCTGCCGCGTCGCGCGTCGAAAAAATTTTGCTAATAAAAAGAAAACAGTAATCCTTATAAATAAAAAAATATATCTATAAATCTTTTATTATATTTGAGTCTAAAATAATTGTGTTTTTATTTCATTATTTATATATTTTTATTATACATTATTTATTTATTTATTCTTCTTCTTTTTTATTTTATTTCAAATAATAACTGTCTATTGTATTAACTTCTTTTTTTTCACGACACTTTGGTACAACAATTTTTGTACATAAATTTCTGTAAAATGACTTCAACGTAAACATGAGCAAATCTTTTACGGTTTAGGAATGTACATGAAAAATTGTTGGCAACGTACATTAATATGTCCGTTTTACAGATACTATCACGGGCGCTGCTCTGTGGAACTAGCATCCCTTATTCCCTGCCACCCGTCATATCTGCATGACTCGTCGCAGAGAGACTCGGCACCCTTTTGTTGTTGACATTGGGCTTTTGAGAGCCTATCGGTTCTCTAAATCGTTTCTTTGTCGCACCGCTAGGGTGTGGAACTGTCTTCCGGCGAGTGTGTTTCCCGAATCCTTTTTAACCTGGGTGTTTTCAAACGTCGTATTAACAGGTTAGACAGCCTAGCAACAGTCCGCAAATCTGCCGGCATGGCACCCAACTGAGCGTGGTTTCGCGATGAGAGGTGTTATAAATAAAAAACAGTATGTGTTGGCGAATCGGGTCTAAGTATTTTCCTGCTTCAAAATCGAATAGAAACGCTTAACTGGTCTAAAGTAGAGTATTTAAAGCATCAACTAATTTGCACGGTCAGCTGATTTGCCGCCGCCCCGCCCCGCCTGTACAATCTGGTGCCGCAAAGTGCGTAGTTGGGCGTTATTTTCAAGCGAAGTGGCTCATGTCATTTACCGCTGCAGTGAGCACCGGCGCGGTCCCTGCGATGCTATAGCTGTTATTTCGTGGGTGCATATTGCTACCGGGTACCAGAGCCGAACTAGACGTATATAGAAGCGGTATAGCGCGATAAAACACGTTGACTGTCGGTAAGTGTGCGTGCATTCACATGCTATTCGCACCATTAGTAAAGTAGAGGCCCAACTCAAAAATTTTTTTTTTGGGAAATCGTAGAAAACTGCTTTGCCAAACGGTTACTAAATGACACCTAATATTGTCATTTCTTGCTCTATAGGTATGACAATTTACTATTGCCATCTCCGATAAATGTATTGCCTTATAAGTAGCTAAAACACTATTTTTTTTATGTTAAGTATGTAAAATAAATCAGCATAAAAAAAATTTCAAGTTAGGCCCTATTTTCACAATTTATTTTCTTGTCAATTGAGGAATTATTTGCGTTAATCACAGTAAAATATCCAATCATTTGTAAAAAAAAATTTCAACTTTTTAGAGATACAGAAGGCTTTATGCTAATCGGCCTTTGTAGTACAAAAAAATATTGAACACTCATCTGATAATTTGTCATGTAAGGGCACAAGTATGATTCGGACCGCAAGTAGACACCACGCCAGTACTAATATCTATTCTGTAACCACGCGAGCAGTGCGGCTTCATCGTGTATTGGCACGTTACCAGAGACGTTACTGAATGACCCTCTCTCGCGGGAAGATGCCGGGGCAGGAGAGGATAGTGAGAAATCATAACTCCCTGTGTAGTTGTCTTTTTCCTCTTTCTGTGAAAGCCAGGTTGTGGAACGGTTGAAGATGAGCCCATCTATTACAAAAAGTGAAAAACCTAAAATTTTAAATTGTTCCGAAAATTGTGCCCATACATTACTAAGGGTGCGTATTGTTAGAACGAGTACATTCAACAGAGCACAATAAAAACCACTGATTCTATGAATGCGACAACACTAAGATTTTGGAAGGAGAGTAGATATATGCAAAGAAGTCGTGTCCACGACACGCTTGTTCTGTAAAGTCCATCATTATCATATCACAAATCCTCGTGGAACGAGAGAGGCTCATACCCAACATTGAAACATTTCTCAGTAGTTTTCTAAGAACAACACGACCTGAATGCGCGCCGTCATTCGTTACGAAGGTGCTGTGCAAAAAGTGAATATTCTACGTTTTCGCACGCGCAAACTTACGAGAACTGTCGAGCGAGTGACAATCTGCATAGTGGTTTTGTAACGATTCGATGGGCATGAAAGAGTTATGTGGTTCAAATATAGAGGGTTTCGTAGACATTTTCCTTATTGCAGGCATTGCGCGTAACGATTACGCGGTCGAAGTGTCTCGCGAGCGTATAAAATACATTAAAAATAAAATTTTAAGTTAAAAAAAAAAATTAAAATAAATACCTACATTTAGTAAAGAAAATTAAAATGTATTTATAATATTTATTTTGAGTGGAAGAGTCGGGAAGGGTCGCCCTAGACGCACGTACCTGGACCAGATCGGGTATGTGCTCAAAAAGGGCCAAGTGCATAGTACCCGTAACCGACGAGCATGCATGAAGAACATTATGAGAGTGAAAGAGGCGGCAGAGGTGTGTCAGGATCGTGGCACGTGGAAATCCGTTGTCTCTGCCTACCCCACCGGGAAACATGCCTGACGCTATGTATGTATGTATTTAGCATAAATTGTATGTATAAATATAAATATTTTAATATTATAATTTAGCGGCCGCCGCGCAACGCCCGGTGCGGTCCACTAGAATTTGACTAGAATCCCTGATCTAATAGTACTAGATGAGCCTTCCTCATACATCGGTCACTCCCGAAATAACATGTCATCTATCAAAGGAGCTTATAAGGTGATTTGACTGATGCTTGTGTTGTATGGCTCACCTTATCGTCCCATGTCCCCAAATACATGTGTGAGGAGCAATAGCGCATTCATAGCTTGATATGACTTTAATCATCGATGACTTTAATGCGGTCCTTTGAAAAGTTACAAACGCTATACAACGTGTCCCAAAACTCAACGTCAAGCGGGAACCAGGGAGTAGGCCAGTTTATGACTACCCAGGGAAAAATAAGAAAAAAAATCGGAGTAATTTGTTTTTTATGATATTATGAGCATTTTTTGAAATTTTACTTAATATTTTTTGTGATAAAACAATGGGCATTTTGGTTTCATTTGGGATACTGTTGTTGTTGTTTGCTGCCCAGCCTCTTGGGAAGGCGGGTGGGCCATTCTCCGCACTGAGACCTCAAGACGGTCCGTTGTACGTTGGCGCTCGGGTAGTGTTACTCCAGTGGGATACTGATCAATAGTAGAGTTATTGATGCTACCAATAAAAAAAATTAACAATTATATTTGCAAATTTGTAGTTGTAGTACCTAAAAATGTTGTACGAAACGTTTTAAAAAAAAATGCTCATATCTAACGATGCTCTAACGTTGAGTTTTGGGACACGTTGTAAGTTACTTCAAACAACACCCATAGGCTATACATATACCACTACTATATACATACATACAGGTTGATTCAGCAATGACTACCAAACATTTAAAGGGTTATTCTTGAACCAAATGAATAAATTTGGCCTCTGTTTTATTTTTATTTAAAAAAATTGTCATGATCCCTCATGATTTCCACACTTTTTTTGTAAGTGCGAAATATGTATGAGGATCATGATTTCTTTTGTTTAGTTTTTGAACAAAAAAGAAGCCTTAATTGAGGCTTCAAAATCACTGCTTAAAATTTACGTAATATCAGTTAATTAATATTTTTACGTTAATATAGTTACGTAATATTTGGTGCGTGTACGAATCCCTAACCCAACAAATGTAACAAGCTGTGTACATATGCAGAAAAAAGAATTTAAAAATATGGAAAATGCATCAACTCGCTGAGCAGATGAAAGTTATAAATGGTGTGCACACACACTATTTACGTAGATATCTGTATTTCTATAATATTATGTCGCTTCGCTTCTGTCGGATGGCACACAACACCGTTTTGAGGGCCGAGATGCTAGGGGACATTTTTTTTATTTTTTTATGGAAACTGACACGCTTGGTTACATCACCTACAACATCCGTGATGTGAGCCCATAAAACCGAGTGAACTAGGTGCCATGTCAGTGCTTCCCTTCATTTCATGTCGGCTACACTGAACTGGACGGAAAAGACGAATTATTTACAAAGACGTTTCGATCGACGTTTCATTCAGTGCGGTGTTGCCAACCCGGGCGGGATAAACCTCATAATAAGGTAAGAAGGGAAGGAACCTACCGTTTTACGTGGAATCCGAACCAAGGTCAGCCTTCAACGGTCGAGCGGTCACCCATTCAAGTACTGGCCGCGCTCAGGGTTGCTTAACAACAGTCGACATTGTATTATAAGACTAGAATAAGTATTTAAATATAAATTAGATTTAATTAATATTATAAATATATAAGTAGATACCCGAATGTAAACAAAAGTGGCTTGACCAAGCAATGTCGCATATGAAAGCCTTAGAGCCAGTTTAGGCGATAGTGTTTAATGAATACACGATCTCGCGGGCACATTATTGTTACTATGCTCATGCATTTTTTTTATGTAATCCTGTAAGCTATTTATATGTGCCTAACTAATAAACACTTTTTGATTTTGATTTGATGATTTATTTATTTATTTATTTATTGATTTAAGGTTCACCAACAGGTCGGACACATTTACATTCAATTATGTATAAGTACAACGTATTTAAAGTTATAGTGTGGACCCAATGACGGGCAAACACCTCTTTCAATATTTGCTGGCATCACATAATATATAAAGATCATTTCTTCTACCCACTTAACTTATTACAGTTTTAACAAAACTAAAAAAACTCGTGCTAAAAAATGACTGCCGAGTAACTGCTCGCATGAAAGTACCAGGAGCCCATAGGAGCCAAACGATGCTGTGGCGAAACGCAACGCAGCACGGCACGACCCATCCAGCAGAGCAGTATCGTTTACTCTGTTGCACTCACATCACGACGCTACGTCCGTTTCGTCGTCGTCGATCGGCTCACGCATTCCGTATGAATGTAGGTACTGTACTGTATGTAGGTAGGTAATTTGATTTTGTATTAGCAGTTCTACATTTTTGAGTTCTTTGCGCTGAAAGTGATTCGCTTGAATGCCTGCGGTCATCGCCTGCGGTAGGTAATATGGGCTAACTTCTCCATCGCTTGGTAAATATTTATTATGTAAACAATAAATTCTCCTCGCTACCGGCTGATATTGTTAGTGTAACTAATATCTAAACTCAATGATTACTTTAATTTAACGCTCGTTAAATATTGTAATTCCACATAATACGCAGCGTTGAGAGATATATTTCAACAGGCGATTTAGATAAATAGATAGAAATATTTTATTGTTCCAAAACATTTAACAGTGACAAACGACAATTAATTTACATGAATGGCAAAGGCGGACTTATCCCTTACAGGGATTTCTCCGAGTCAACCTTTGTTTAAATGTATCTAAACGTATATAATATGATCTTTGATGGAAAGTATGTGAAATTGTAAAGTAAATTTTTTCTACGACTTTTTCAGTTTCTTTTGATACACTGCATCTCTCCCCGTGTAGGTACGCCGTAAAAGGCGACTAAGGGATATGACTAACTTTTTATGTTACTAGTGGGTGGTGTTAGTAGCCGGCACGACCGAAGGGAAGCACTGACGTGGCACCAAGTTCACCCGGTGTTATGGGCTGACATCACGGATGTTGTAGGTGAATTTAGCCAACCGTGTCAGTTTACATAAAAAAAAATAGAGATAGATATTAACGTATTAAACACACAAACACACACATAACGTAAGCACGAAAATTTATTCAACGCTATTAACTATCCGAGCTTGAAAAATGTTACCAATTATTGTTATTAGTCAACTTGAACGTGTAAAAAAAACTTCAACAAACAATAACGAAGCATAATGAATGAACGAGCATCACGCATGCGGAAATACCTGACACGATATTATAGTGACAACACGGTCAAGGTAGACTGAATGCGCTTCTGAACTGCGGAGAGAGCATGGAAATATACAGGGTGTAAAAACGGCGAGTACATTAAATTTAGGAAATTATTATTGGGATCAAGAGTAACAAAGAAGTCAAATAACTTTTTTCTGAATTCCCTTTAAATAAAAAGTTACAGTTTTCATACAAACTAATTGATTATTTTAGTGTAACATACATTTCAAAAATTCATATCTCGAAAACTAGACACTTTAGAGAAAAACTTTATTTGCTTTTTTGTCTAGGAAGAACATGAGGATTGCGCTGGCTAAATTAATGTACTCGCCGTTTTAACACCCTGTATAAATAGAAAACCCATAACGTTTTAGTATTCCGCATCCGTGCGGAAGTCTATTACTAAACCTACTCTGTCTGTCCATCTGTCGGTCCGAGAGCTGTATTTTGAACCGTAATAGGTAGCCGGTTAAAATTTTCACAGAATGTACTTTATTATAGTGGATATGCCCACAAATATTGAAAAAAAAGGCCAAGTGCGAGTCGAACTCGCGCACCGAGGGTTCCGTATCGCCATGTCATGGTCAGCGCTGCTTCATGCTGTTTTTGGTAGATGGCGCGCATACACTTTTCAGTTTCTCGTATGGGGACCCCGTGATTTTTTTACTTTTTAGGGTTCTGTATCCGGTATGAGACCCTATTACTAAGCCTACGTCGTCTGTCTGTCTGTCCGTCCGTCCGTCCGTCCGTCCGTCCATCTGTCCGAGGGCTATATCTCTTGAACAGTAATAGGTAGCCCGTTGAAATTTTCACAGAATGTGTTATTAATTATTATTATTATGGCCGATATAACAGCAAAACATAAAAATAAGAAAAAGTAAAAAATTCACGGGGGTTCCCATAGAATAAACCAAAAAGTGTAGTGCGCACGCCATCTACCGAATAGAGCGTGAAGCATTTTAACTAATCATGACATTTAACTAATATGAATCATTTCATAACACGCCATAGATGGCGTGAGTGGCGCTAACCGTGACATGGCGATACGGAAACCTCGGTGCGCGAGTTCGACTCGCACTCGGCCGGTTTTTTCTTATTTATATTATATTATGTTGTTCTAACCGCCATAATAACACACATTCTGTGAAAATTTCAACCAGCTAGCTCTTACGGTTCCAAAGATACAGCAGTAGGACAGACAAACAGACAGACAGACAGACAAACAGACAGACAGACAGGCAGACGGCGGCGTCAGCTTAGTGATAGACTTCCGTACGGGGTACGGAACAACGAATTAAAGTATCGGGAAGTGGCATACAACGCACCGAATTGAGGCGCGCTATTTGTGAGCATTCAGCACACTCTCCAATCGTTGTCTCTCCTTTATACGTAACAAATTGCCATTTAACCGTCTTACTCTATCGACGTTCACAGAGCGGAAACGTAACGTGATGTATGAGGCGCTCGCGCACTTACGCTGTTTTAAATATTGGCAATATATAGGAGAACTCCACAGAGCATGAAATGCGCGCGCCCGCCCCTACTAGAGGCGCCGTGAGCGCGATTTCTCTACAACGCCGTTGAAGCCTATAGGCGTGGCCTATGACTTACATATGTGTGTTGTGCGTGTGCATTTGTTTTGTGCGTGTGCCTAACTTGCTCCTCTTTGTGTGTAGTGTCGATACTAGCACACACACACACATACGAAGCGCTAGCAGCTCAGCGTACGGTTATTGGGTTTCAAATATCATCGCTTAGGGCGCCTCTAGTAGGGTGCGCGGGCGGTAGGTATTTGATGCTCTGTGGAGAACTCCAATCGCACCTTTCTACCGGTAAAATGTATGACGGGGGCCCGTCCAGAAAGTAGAATGTCGTTGGTACGGAAACCTAAATTTTAAAGATTATGTTTATTTGACGAGAGCATCAACTAGTAACAACAACAAACTGTGAACGTGATATTTTGATCAGGAGGTTCAAAATATCAGGTTCACACAAGGTTCACACGACGTTCACCTCGTTATGCTGACTAGCAGAGCGTGCAGTGCAGGTCTTAATTGAGGGTAGATTGCAAAAAATGTCGAGTTAACCGATGCATGCATGCATGTGAATGAATTAGTAATAAATTCAGCATGAACGTGCAAAATTGCAGTCTATTAAGTTAAATTATTAAAAATATATCAAGCCCGTCTGTGTGTGTACACACAAAGTTTTAATGACGCTATTGTCTATCTATACCTATGCATCATGTACATACACACATAATATTGTAGATTTACGAGAATACGTACATATAAATTTTTTTTTTATTTTATTAACACGAATGCCAACATCTGACATACATATTTAAAAACTATAAACAAAATAATTTATAATTTAATCTCATGTATATACAAATTATAGGCAAATATAAGATCGTTAGGATTCCGTATTCGGGCGTCGTATTCGTATTCATACGAAGCCTACGTCGTCTGTCTGTCTGTCCGTCTATTCGTTCGGGGGCTGTATCTTGTGAACCGTTATAGGTAGGCGGTTGAAAATTATAGCGTATATGCCAACAAAATATTATAAAAAAAAACAAAAAGTAAAAAAACCGGCGAGGCGAACTCGCGCACCGAGGGTTCCGATCGCCATGTGATGATCTGCGCCATTCACGCCATCTATGTATTGGTTAAAATGCTTCATACTGTTTTCGGTAGATGGCGCGACGAATTCGAACAACACTATTGAAAATTAATTAATTATGGGATTGTGAAAATTCAACCTCGTTCCAAGAAATTAACGAAACAATAAACGTTATAAAACGTTAAAATCTAATCAACGTCTGTACGGAATACTAGAAATTAAATTTGGAGTTAACGACGAAGTGTCAGTTAGGAGCGAGAACGCTTAAAACTTTCGTCATCAGTTTAGAAGATTAAATTTTAAGGAACTTTGGTCGGTTCGCTTAAATAATAATCTGGCGCCTGAAGTAAACGGTTTTAAAAATAAATCCATTCTCAGAAGTGATTTTGTAACGTCATTAACGGTTATTAAAAATACTCAATAATAAATTTTTCACCATTGAAATTACTCATTTCCACATGCTACAGTCCTGCCTGGGAATGGGCGATCATTCATGTGCGTGCATGCCTGACAAAACTGTGACACCTTTCCACGCTCATAATTCCCATGAACTGAAGGGAAGCACTGACATGGCACCTAGTTCACCCGGTGTTATGGGGTGACATCACGGATGTTGTAGTTTCCATATAAAACAAACCTGAGTAACACATCAATGCTGTGCAAAAATTTTGAAGAACAACTATTTACAACTGAAAGAAATTCGAAATCAAACATCATATCGAAAAGTAGAATAGTAAATCCTAATTTAAAGATGTGATAAAATGTTATATAGGTACCGTGTGGGGCTGGCACTTAATAAGAAAAGACTCGCTACATCTCTCCGTGCATGTCGCAAAAAGCGGCTAAGGAATAAGGACGAGATGCTGTGATAAAGGGCGACAGTTAGCCACCTCTCACCTAGGCACGGTCATTCCACCGAGTCATGCCATGCAGCAGGTGGGTTGTCGTGCTTTACATGCTGCTTGATAGTTATTTTGTCCTAATGCTTTCCTAAACGTGGTCGGTGTTTGTGCTGTAATTTTCTGGAGTTTCGCTCTTGCATCACAACATTCACAACCCCGATTACTTACATGTACTCGTATCTATGTGATAAAAAATCAATTCATAATTTTGTTTTTTTTTCCGAATTTGTTTCTTATCTTAAGGCATCCAACATTATTTGGTTGTATAAAAAGTTTTTACCTATATCCTTGACTTTCCTAAATCTTTATCTCGCCAAAAGCGTATCGTGCTCTTTCACAAAAAGTCAAGGTCCATTATTAAATTCAGCCACTCTGGTTGTGTGCATATGGAAGAAAATATAACAATGACATAGCAAAGCGTTCGCGAAGCATTTCATTTCGATCCCACCTTTACTTTCAACCGAAGCGAAGCGACACTGCTTCAGTCTGCAAGTGAGAACGGCCATAATAACACTACAGATAGTAAAACAGCACGCGATTGTAGTGTTAATTGTACGCACCGACTAATTATAACTGAGCGTGAAGTCTTTGAAACTGTCATAAAATACGTGACACGAGTGAAAGCATATTAGGGAAGTGATGATAATTTTGTGAAGAATAATTAGTGAGCAGCCAAAATGAGCTGGGTCCCACCAAATCTATCCGGCGTATGTGCAGAAGCTCGTGCACCGCTGACATCATGCAGTCCTGCAGGATACACGTTCCTAGCTCTAGTGACACAGCTCTTTGGGAATTCAATCGACATACCTCAATCACCGGTTCCACAGTTCTCTCCTAGTCCATACCCGTCCGCTGGGTCAAATGAGTTTGTTGGACCACCGATAGTGATACCGACTTCGCTGAGAATTCCACAATTTTCGAGTTTTTCCGATCAGCAAACTTTCGCACACAGCAGCTCAGGTGTAAGACCGTCTTCAATACAGGATGTATCGATCCCTTTCGCACTATCCGGGATCGGCATAGGACCGACTGGACCAATTCCTACGACGGGAATATCTAATTTGAAAGATAATTTTCTAAGGCCAATCCCGACGAAGCCGGTCATCGATCACCAATTCAACAGTGTTCACGATCCAGCAACGATAAACGCATACAGCCATGGTATTGGAGGTAGCAGGGGTGTTTCTAAAACATCATTTTACGTCAAAAAAACTCCAACCACGCCGGAGATCAACTATAGCTTCGAAACGAAAATTGGCGAAAATTCTTTCTCAAAGTCGATACCGAAAGCGACTCAAATTCCGTTCGATTTTACTTTTTTGAAAAAAGAGTTTAACGAAGGGAGCGATTCCTTGAAAACCATTGACCAACATTTCCAAAGAGCACAGCAAGCAGTTGATAGAAATATTTTTTACGAACCCCAGAGTTTTGGTGTTGGTGAATACACGTCGGCTAGTGAGAACAAACAGACCAAGGTGCCGATGGAACAGCCTCAGAAGTCTGAGAAGAAGCGGTCAAAGAGGCAGGTTCGAGGAGAAGAATATGACTTTATCGTTGTGGGAGCCGGATCGGCCGGTTGTGTTATCGCTAACCGACTGTCAGAAGTTAAGGCGTGGAAGGTAAGCATGCATAATTAAATTGTTTTCTTCAATTTGATACTGAAATGTTTATGCTATGCTAGCTACTTCGCTCAGTGTCAGTTCAAACTAACATTCATATAGAAATTAATTGTCTTGTAAAAAATGTTAACCAAATAATTTATTAAATAATTATGTAACCAGCTATCCCTTAATAAGATTATAACTAATTGTATGTATTTATATGAAGAATGTTTATCTAGTTACATAAAAGTATCCTAACATATAATATAAAATAATAACTATAATAATTTAAAAGTATAAACAGGGTGTCCCAACACTCAACGTCAAGCGGGAACCAGGGAGTAGGCCAGTTTATGACTACCCAGGGAAAAATAAGAAAAAAAATCGGAGTCATTTGTTTTTTTATGATATGAGCATTTTTTGAGAAACGTTGAAAATTGACATTTTTAGGTACTACCACTACAAATTTGCAAATATAACTGTTAAAAAAATTTATTGGCAGCCTAAATAACTCTGCTATTGATCAGTATCCCAAACAAAACCAGACTGCCTGTAGTTTTACCAAAAAAAATATTCTGTAAAAATTTTTTCTAAAAAAATTAAAATTTTTTGATAGATTTGATCTAAATCCGTAGCTTTTTACTTTTTTGTTGCGACCCGTAGTTTTGGAATAAAAAATATAAAAACCTAATTTTCGCTTTGATTGATTGTGTTGCAACCTACTAAGACCAGCGAAAGCGGCGCGGCGGCGCCTTGAAAGAGGAGTACGGGTGAATACGGGTTGACAGGGCCTTAAGCGGCGGGTGGCCGAGTGGTCTGGGCGTCGGTTCTCTTGCGAGAGGTCCGAGGTTCGAATCCGGTCGGCGTGTACCAATGAGTTTTCTGTGAAGGAAACAATAACGTGCATACTACCTCCTGCTTCCCTGTTCGGAACCGGTGTAAAACTGTAGGTCCCTTCCCTTGCCCCTTACTAGGTTTCAAATTGTAGCCGACTGGGTTGGTACTAAAGTACTGGACGTAAAATGGCCGCATAGCAGCCACGGCTGTGTCCTTATGTAATAGTAGTAGCCAGCAATCTAAAGGGAAGTCTCCAGCATAGCACCTATCTTCTCGGAAGTAATATTGGTTGGTCGTGCGGTCGGCATGTGCTTTGGCCCCTTTGACACACCAACCCATACCGGATTAAATAAAAAAAATTTGCATCGTTAACTTCTCCAGGAAATACAACAATGTTTTTTATGGAATCTGACACGGTTGGCTACATCACCTACAACATCCGTGATGTCATCCCATAACATTGGGTGAACTAGGTGCCATATCAGTGCTTCCTTTAATTTCATGTCGGCTACACACTGAACTGGACGGAAACTATTTACATAGCCGTTTCGACCGACGTTACGCTCAGTGCGGTGGTATGAACCTGGGCGGGATAAACCCTACCACCTAGTAAGCTAAGAAAGGAAAGGACACTCGACCGACCGCACCACTGAGCTACCGAGTCTGACGTCGGACACATCGTTAACATCTCCAGGAAATTCAGATCTCCAAGAAACAGTGAAGTTAATAATGTTTTATACAGCAGTGTAAAATTATTAATAACTAACTGTGCCTGCGGCTCCGCCCGCTCTCATATTTGACTTCTCTTCTAACCTCATAATCCATTTAGCGTGATTGTAAGTAGCCCATAGTTGATGGGAAGAATCAAGTTATCCGTAGAATAGTTTTTTTATTAAAATCGGTTCAGTGGTTCTCGGGTTATAAGCGGACAGACAGACAGACAGAAAGCAGACGTTGTATTTTATTAAAGGTAAGGATACAGTTTTTTATTGAATAATTAATGATTTCACCATTCATTACAAATTATACCATATTGTCCTGAGTACAATCGATGCACCTCGTTAAACAATGATTCTTTTTTGCGGCGCGCCGATAGTTCTCGCACACACCAAGTGTGTGACTTTTGACTTGTCTTCCATTGTTAGATTTGATGCAATTTATTCATTCCGTTGGCCCGCTTTGCCTATGTATTAATATACATTTTGTACCGTGTGGGGCCGGTACTTTAAAAGAATAGCCCCACTGCATCTCTCCCCGTGTATGTCGTAATAGGCGACTAAGGGATATGACTCCCTTCTTATATTACTAGGTGGTAGGGTTTAACCCGCCCGGGTTGATACCACCGCACTGAATTAAAGGTCGGTCGAAACGGCTATGTAAATAGTTTGTGTTTCCCGTCCAGTTCCGTGTAGCCGGCACGACCGAAGGGGAGCACTGACGTGACACCAAGTTCACCCGGTGTTATGGGCTGGAATCACGGATGTCGTAGGTGATGTAGCCAACCGTCAGTTTCCATAAAAAAAAACATACATACACACCACACGCCGTATCCCGACAATCGGGGTAAACAGAGTAATCGGTGTTGTGCTACAAGTATTCTGGTAAATTACAGCACAACACCGACCACCACGTTTAGCAAAGTATTCGCACAAGATAACTCAGATCAGGCAGCAAGTAAGGCCTGCTGCAGGACTCGGTGGAAACACCGTGCCAAGGTGAGAGGTGGTTAGCCTGTCGCCCTTATGCACGGCATCTTGTCCCTATCGCCTTTTACGAAATGCACGGGGAGAGATGCTGTGGGGCTATTCTTATTAAGTACGGGCCCCACACAGTACATTAAAATTCAAATATGTTGTACCTACATAGTTATTAAATTATTAGTTTGCAAGGGTAAGATCGGGCTTATTAAAATTTATTCTCTGTGATTAATATCATAGTGAATCAATACTAATAATAAATCTGTATGTAAATGGTTATGGAGTAAGTTCTTTTTTATAGAAACTTACACGGTTGGCTACATCACCTACAGCATCCATGATGTCAGCCCATAACACCGGTTGAACTAGGTGCCATGTCAGTGCTTCCCTTCATTTCAGGTCGGCTACACTGAACTGGACGGAAAACACAAACTATTTACATATCCGTTTCCACCGACGTTTCGTCACAGATTGTTTCGTTCAGAGCGGTGGTACCAGGCCGCCCGGGATAATCCCTAACACCTAGTAAGGTAAGAAGGGAAGGGGCATACAGTTTAACGTGGAATCCGAACCACGGTCAGCATCCAACGGTCGAGCGGTCACCCATCCAAGTACTGACCGCGCTCAGCGTTGCTTAACAACAGTCGACCGACCGCACCACTGGGCTACCGAGGGTGACAAAGTTACCTTGTTTTTATTGCGTTTGTGGACTCAATGTATCAAACTAAAACTTACAATTTTTAGAAATATTATCTGTATGTATGTATGTTCCTCCATAACTCTTAAACCGATCATCCGAATTAGTTGAAACTTAGTACACGCTCATTGAACTAAACATGACACCGGATTGGCTAAATAAAGTGTAGTTCCGGTTACGCTAAGATGGGTATTTCATTTTTTTAGGGTTAACCATTTAAAAGTTATGGGGCTGTGATATGCAGACGGACAGACGGACGGACAATGAAACATAAGTATAAAGGTTCCCGTGTACCATTTTGTTACGAAACCCTAAAAACGATCCGTTTTAACCGTTAGATTGTCGGCATGGCAACAGAATCAATCAGGAAATTGCCAAACATCTCAATAATAAATGAAAATTGATTTCTAGTGGGTTTCACATTTTTCCGCTACACTTAATGTTATCAAGGCCACCGTTTTTTGAACAAAAGAACAAGGTCGTGGAACGTCGCCATTGTGGGTTTCGATCATATTTATCGCGATTGCGTAATTAGAATTACTTTTTATGATTTATAATTTTTTTTTATAACTTCTAATATATTTTGTTTGTGTTTTTACGTTTTTTTTATTCTAAGTACATATTTATATTGATTCGATATAATAGACAAAAGAAGATAGTTTTATATTAAAACTAAACTAATAAAACAAACGATACATTAAATACTAATTAAAATTAAACAAATGAAAAAAAGGAGGGTTGCACCGGTTGAGCGCCGCCGTCGGGGGTGCGGTGGCAAATTTTTTTAAAATCTAAAATGTACATTTATATTTGCCAGTCTACTAGGTGGCAATGGCGGATCTCTGCTATGCAGAAGCATCCGTTCACAATCGAATAGTTAACGCTATAATCTGCAAACCAACAACGCCATGCAGCTCGATTCCAAGTATAGCGCGACGTAATGAACGTATCGCTCGAAGTTGTGCGTCTGTCTGTCAAACTGTGTCACGTACATACAAGTTGTCTATTTATTAGCTGCAAATATTTTGCAAATAAAATAAACACGTTACGCAAAAATAATACACATATTTTTATCATTCGTATTCCATAAATTTAACAAAATCTTTCTATGTTCTTACACAATCAAAACGTTTCACTAGGTACCTAAACAGCTGATTATTTGAGGCCTCTCCTGGCCGGTACATTAAAAAAAAACCTGCCAAGTGCGAGTCGAACTCGCTTACCGAGGGTTCCGTATCGCCATGTCATGGCCAGCGCTACTCACGCCATCTATGGCGTGTTTATGAAATGCTTCATATTAGTTTAAATTCATGATTAGTTAAAATGCTCCACACTCTTTTCGGTAGATGGCGCGCGCGCATACACGTTTTAGTTTCTTCTATGGGAAGCCCCGTGAATTTTTTACTTTTTCTTATTTTTATTATTTGTTCTTATATCGGCCATAATAAATAACACATATTCTGTGAAAATTTCAACGGGCTACCTATTACGGTTCAAGAGATACAGCGCTAGGACAGACAGACAGACAGACAGACAGCGTAGGCTTAGTAATAGGGTCGCGTACCGATACAATCAGCTATTCGTTATTTTGACACAAAGTAAATTAATTGCATGCACTGACAATAGGCAGTCATCGAGGTACATTACTAGAGGACGCGCTACGAACACAATTTCAAGGAACAACTGAGGTATGCGGGAAGGATTCGGGGTAGCGGCGGAGGCGAGGAGAGCCGATAGCGGTAGGGGGGAGTTCTCGTTCTCGATCTCGGAAGATTTCGAGCACTTTTTAGGACCTAAATTTCTATAAAAAAAATTTGCTGGTTTGTCTCGCGCGGAGAGCGAGCGGACCGGGGAAGTTCGATTCGAATGTGTTTGTTATTGCTAAATGTATCCTGTACCAATAAAGTATTTCCTATCTATCTGTACCCTAATCACGAGATTTAACCTACTACGCTACGCCATGTTCTCCGCATCATTTTGTATGGAGAAACGAAATTCGCAAATCTATCACTAGAGGCGCTGCTCCGTTTCTCCATACAAATGATGCGGAGAACACGGCGTAGCGTAGCGTAGCGTAGTAGGTTAAATCTCGTGATTAGGGTACTGTTTATCTAATATGCTTTTGGGCGTCGTCGGCTCAACAATCCATGCTGACGGCGCCAAGTGTCTCGCGTATCAATAAAAAAAAAATCTATATCTCGATATAGCCAGTTCTACATACATACATACATACATACATAAATATCACACACGCTGAATCAAGACAATCGGGGTAAGCAGAGTAATCCGTGTTGTACTGCAAGCACTCTGCTAAATTACAGCACAACACCGACCGACCACCACGTTTCGCAAAGTATTCGAATCAGATTCTATCGATCAAGCAGCAAGTAAGGCACGAAGACGCACCTGCTGCATGACTCGGTGGAAGTACGGTGCCAAGGTGAGAGGTGGCGAGTCTGTCGCCCTTGAGAACGGCATCTTGTCCTTATCCCTTAGTCGCCTTTTAAGACATGCATGGGGAGAGATGCAGTGGGGATATTCTTTTTATTTTTAAGTACCGGCCCCACACGGTACAAGCCAGTATTCTATCTTTTTAAAATCCTTTTCTACTGAATCCTAAAAAGTGTTAATTATAATACTCAGAGACAAGAAGCCTTAAAGGCGGAACATCTCGCAGTGACTCGCTCCAAGTAATGTAAATAGAAGCAGCAAAAATGCAACAACTGCCAGAAACTTGACAATTCTGATTGAAATTTTATCGCGTAGATGCAACTTTCCCGGGACAGGAAGGAGAATGCGCGACTCTGGCACGATCCTGATTTAGACTATGCGATATTTCAATATGATCACACAATAATTTTACAACATAATTTCAACACTTTACAAATTTTTAATCCAATTCATTATTAGTTAATAAAAGTAAAATTTAACTAAATAAACTTAAAGTAATTTTTTTTATGGAAACTGGCACGGTTGGCTACAACATCCGTGATGTCAGCCCATAACACAGGGTGAACTTGGTGCCACGTCAGTGCTTTAAACACAAACTATTTACATAGCCGTTTCGACTGATATTTCATTCAGTGCGGTGGTACCAACCAGGGCGGATTAAACCCTACCACCTAGTAGTATAAGAAGGGAGTCATATCCCTTAGTCGCCTTTTACGACATACACGGGGAAAGATGCAGTGGGGCTATTCTTTTAAAGTACCGGCCCCACACGGTACATTAATAAGATTGAAGAACATGTTATCATCCAGTTCGACCGTCTCCCACCACGCTGGCTGCTTTGCCCCCAAGGTGCTTTGAATCAGACCAGTCTGGCGGTGTGGCCCGATCGTTGTTCTGTGGTTGCCCCTCTGAATCTCGAGGCTAATTCCCCGTACGAGATGAGCCTTGGCACGTGGGTCAGCAGACTTGTCGATAAGCATATCGCCGAGCTTGTTGACGACCTCTTTTGATTCCGAGGAGGTGAGTTTTTTTTTTATGGAAACTGACACGGTTGGCTACATTACTTACAACATCCGTGATGTCAGGCCATAACACCGGATGAACTTGGTGCTACGTCAGTGCTTCCATTCGATCGTGCCGGCTACACTGAACAGGACGGAAAACACAAACTATTTACATAGCCGTTTCGACCGACCTTTCATACAGTGCGGTGGTACCAAACCAAACCAACCCGGGCGGGTTGAACCCTACGACCTAGTAATATAAGAAGGGAGTCATATCCCTTATCCATACCTGAGGTCCGAGGTTTGAATCCGGTCAGCGAGCACCAACTAGTTTTTTTTTCTGACGGAAAAAATACGTGCATACCTGCACCTGCTGCTTCACCGTTCGGAACTGTAGGTCCCTTACCTGGCCCTTTACTAGGTGGTAGGCTCAAATTGTAGCCGACTGGGTTGGTAAAACCGTACTGGGTGTAAGATGGCCGCATAGCAACCTCGGCTGTGTTCTCATCTAGTTCAACATAACTAGAAACCCTAAGAAATCCAAAACATTTCCCGTATGATACTTTCTCAAAGGTGATATTGACTGGTCGAAACATGTGCTCTGGCCCCTCTCGCTCAACCAGTACGTGATCGGCAGAGCGCTCATGAAGATATGCCATAAAGTTGGCCGGAAAGGTCGAGCCAAATATTATTACAAACTACCGCCGCGGGTAAAGTCATATTAATTTTATCGACGTGTAATAATTACGGTGATTGACGCCCCACCCTCCTCCTCCCCCCCCCCCCCCCCCCCCCCCCCCCCATATTACTTAAAACCCATATTCGACTACATTCTAGCAAATAATATTAAAATGTCAAGGTCCCGCCAGCCTGACGCACTAGGACTGAAACTTTGATTGTGCAACTGGGTAAGTTGAAAAGGCTATTTTCTTTTACCGCTTTCTGTCATGACTAAGTTTTCATAATAAATGTAGTCTCATTTGAAATTGTTATTTCGCCGACAGCGTCATAGTAACAGGAATAAACTAAAGTCAATCATAGTAGTAGATTGCAAATCGCTTGAGTGTGAAAATGTGGTGACCTTGAAATTCTAAAATTTTACATTTCATTATACAACTTTTCCTATTCAGTATTCAGTAAACATTTTCTTGAATTAACCTTAATTCTGCACTAATTTTCAATAATAGTGGTAATGAGGGTTCATTTTTGCCCACTTTATCCACGCTTTTTCGGGTTTAATGCATTTCCGGAGTAAATTAATCAGTGCGAGGCCGATAGCTGAGCGAAGAATAGTGAAATAAGTTATCTATCTGCTTCCATGTCCGGTGGTGAATTTTTCAACACAACAGGCACCGAATAAATGTACTGTTAACATGCGACTCATGCTCGATTTAAATCATTCAGGGCAAGGCCGAAGGCCGAACTGTGCCGAATGGAGAATGCAGAATGAAGAAGTTCGTCTTTTGTTAATTGTTTTTGGGTAATAAAGTATATTTTACCCTTGCCCCTTACTTGGTGACACAAATTGTAACTGACTGGGTTGATACTACCTTATTGGACACAAAATGGTTGCATAGAAGCATCGGCTGTGTTCTCCTCTAGTCCAGTATAGATGGCAATTCAAAGGCATCCACGATCTCTGAGGTGATTTAGCTGGTCGGAACATACATAGAACAAATTGTGACAAGTTCGAGTGCAGTTTTACTACCATATGATACAGACGGAGCATGTCTACAGGCCGGACTTACCGCGAATGCGTACCAATCGGTTCTGCAGATCCTTCCTCCACTGAACCGGTAAACTTTTGAACGCTCTCCCTGCCCACATATTTCCCCTCAAGTAGGTATAGTCTCGTGTCCTTCAAGAGAGGCGTGAATAGGCACCTGTCAGGCTGGCATGACATTCTCAACCCCCTCATGCGACCAAATATCCATGGGCGTAATTAGACACCTTATGGGCGGCTCGGGGCCAAAAAAATGTCGCGGTTACGATAAAAAATTTACTGCTGATCGACCCATGCCGGATTACATAAAAAAAATCATTTCATTTCAACACTAAATGACGACAGATCTGAATAAGTTTTACAGAAAAGTCGATATATGACAGCCGCAGATGAAAAGTTTACACATTCATCGCTAATTTTAATCCCACTGACGACGTTAAAGTTGCCCTCAAAGCATTTGTCACCAATAGAGTGCAATGTGATGGTGGGAAACGGTTCTAGTGTGCGAATGCGCCTGGAACTGGCGTTGTGATCACGAGCCCACGTGCCAACGACGACGACGACGCCGCGATATTCTTAGCGTTACTGTGTAATAGTGTTGGAACACTGTTGTGACAAAATATCGATAATTTTTTTAATGTGTTATTTTATGTATATTATAATATAAGTCAGTTTATTGTTTATTGTTTATTGTATAATTTCATCCATAGGTAGGTAACCTACGCTTGGACATGTCGAAAATTCCGCCAGTTCTAAATTCAATGCGAAGAAGAACTGAATATGACGTACAGAGAGAGGGTAAAAACGATGCATGAATTGCTAATAGCATATAACTATGAGGAAACAGAACATCTCTTAGACATTATTAGATAATATGTAAAACGGAGTTTAAAAAAAAAAAAAAAAAAATATATATATATATATAAATAAATAAAACACACACACACATACACACATACATACACCCACACACCCGCACACGCACCCTCACACACCCTAACACACCCTCAAACACACACACATACATATAACTAATAGTAAACATTGTAATAAGAGTTTAAGTTTAAGCACTTAAGTGTTCAATAAACCGCGTACAACTATATTATGACCAGTAAAGCACTGCTCCCTATAGCACAGCCGTATCGGCTAGTTTAGGGAGTTGGGCGCAAACCTTTGCACATTTGTCGGACTATTTGTATGATTGTTTTATTTATACTTGTTATGTAATATTTTGCAAAACGATGGTATTGTTTAATAATTTTTGTTGTACATCAGATCGGCAATTTGAAATAAAAACTCTTTGACTTGACTTGACTTGACTTGAACTTCGCAAATCACAATGTTTTGTTAGTACCTTATATATAAGTATTATAATTCAAGTAATTTACAATAATTAACGCATACTACCGCTCACAAGAACATGAATATTTACAGCATAAGCATGAACACTCAAGAATCTGACCACTCTGCCTATTTACGTGCCTGCCTATTTACGTGATACGTCAAAGAACTAAGGTAGTCGACATAGCTAAGAAAATAAGCAAGCTGAAATGGCAGTGGGCTGGGCACATCTGTCGTAGATCCGACAACCGATGGGGTAGACGGGTGCTCGAATGGAGGCTACGTACAAGCAAACGTAGCGTGGGACGCCCACCGGCTAGGTCGACAGATGACCTAAAAAAGGTAGCCGGGAGTGGATGGATAAGAAGAGCGGAAGACCGCGTGTGGTGGCGTGCCTTGGGAGAGGCCTATGTCCAGCAGTGGACTGATACAGGCTGTTCATGATTGATGAATTGAAAATAAATGTAAGTGAACATTATAAAGAACTTATAGTTATTAACTTAATAAATAAGCGCTCAAGTGCTAGTCGAACTCACGTGGAGAGGGTTCTGTACCATTCCGTTTATCGTGAGATCGTTTCTCCCAAAATCGAAATTCCTTAATTTACGCTATACGTCCGTGATTGAATCATCAAACTCTATATAATATGTACCAAAATTTTTACTTTTTTTCGTTTCGTAAATTCGGAGAATATAAGCTGTGACAGACGCACAGACAGACGGACACGAGACTGATCCTATAAGGGTTCCATTTTTTTTTCTCTTTTGAGTTATGGAACCAACATACCACACGGTGTAGCCCGACAAACGGGCTAAACAGAGTAATGCGTGTTGTACTACAAGAACTCTGGTGAATTAGAGAACAACACCGACCATCACGTTAGCAAAATATTAGGACAATAACAACACGACACGACACGACAAGGACCAAGAAGGCACGAAGACTGTGGAATGACAGTTCCGAGTTGAGAAGCGGCTAACCTGTCGCCCTTTGCCACTGCATTTTGTCCTAATCCCTTAATCGCCTATTACAACAACGGGGAGAGATGCAGTGGGTCTATTCTTTATAAGTATCCGCAATCAATGGGCTCTCTATAATATTTACTTTGAAAAGAAAAATAGAAATAGGCTCTCCAATATACTAGTCGAACCAATGCCCGTTGACTTTAATGCGTATTCTTTCCAACTATAAAGGTGAAAGGGAGACACCAACTAAACATAGGCATTTCGGCCAACCTCGATTCAGCGATAGCAATCAGAACATGATTCACCCTTACTACCTAGTAAAGCAGGAGTTGCCTGCAGTTCCAGTGTAGAACTTAACCAAACGAACAGCATAAACTATCGTCAGAGAGTCGATAGTTTGAGAGTAAACTCAGCCGCTACATCACACGGTTACAAAGTGCAAGCGAAGCCCCCATGGCCGTTCGCTAGAGTTCTCGGTAAATTACCGAGAGCCGAGAACTTGCCGGCAGAAATAACAGGGCACAATACGTACGAAATTGAGGCAATAACCCCTACTGCTCATCCCTGCCGCTAATTGTGCCTTGCCGCCTCGGGAACGGGAACTAGGGAAGACGGCACGCCTGACATCGAGATAATATATTATTACTGGAGTATGCACTATATACCGGTTGGGGTCGGCGCTTAAAAAGAATAGCCCAACTGCATCTCTCCCCGTGAATGTCGTAAGAGGCGACTAAGTGATAAGAAAGAAAGAAAAAAAGATTTTTTTTTATTGTACATACATAATAGAGTACTTTCAAATGATCCCTGTTTCCCTAAATAGGATTCCCTGCATCTTTTCCCGTGCATGTCGTAAAAGGCGACTAGGGGATAAGTACAAGGTGCCGTGTTAAATGGCGACAGGTTAGCCAACTCTCACTTCGGCACGGTCCTTCCACCAAGTCAAACGGCAAGTGGGTATCCGTGACTTACTTGCTGCTTGATATATATCTTATCATAATCTAAACGTGGCAGTCGGTGTTGTGCTGTAATTTACTAGAGTACTTGCAGCACAACACCAATTACTCTGCTTATCCCGATTGTCGAGATACAGCGTGTGGTATGTGGGATGGAAGCGGAGTGGCGCGCGCGACTCGAATAGTCGAGCTGTGGAAGGAGTGCTGGCGCGGTAAGCGAGCTGGAGAGGGGAAGCGGAGTTTGAGAAGGGCGGAGCGTGCGGACTGCGCGTGTATGGACGTCGGAAGCTCACGATCGACTAACTTAGTTGCGGCTCCATGGCCTCAACTCGGTGGAACATGGCGCGCTGTCCGAGCGCACCCTCTTGTAAGAAGTACACGTATCTCGATGATGCCTGTGGGAGAAATCCTTGGGGACGGAAGCAGCACTTAAGTGACGTTTTGCCTTAGTGGGATACGTAGGGGTTGAGTGAGCCTTTTGCGTGTTTTTGGAGGTTCAAAGAGGCCAAAACGGATCTTCATGGAGTCTTTTCTGGTCTGTAAATTTCACTCGGCAAAGCCTGAAACATTGATTTTGCATGTATTCATACACGTATAATATATTAAAACGAATCCTTATTGGTCATTATCATCATCTCCGGTTAAATTTCATCCAACGCTTACTTAGAGTTATTTTTACATAATATAGTGACATTTCCCATACATTTCACAGGATTTAAATGGTGCTATATATATTTTACGCGATGGTGGTAAAATCGGCTGTATGTCGAACCGCCGCGCCAGTTGCTTATTCCATTTTTTAATTATGCCAAAGTGGTAGGTTTATGGGCGGGATTAAATTACATTTATTTGGAATAAAACTATTTGGACAATCAAATGATAGTACTGACATGGCACCTAGTTCTACAGGAGCAAGGTGCGTGTGACTGGCATCACAGGTGTAGCAGGTGGGCGATGAAAGCAACCATGTCTGGTTCTAGACCAATTTGAAATCGCACTTAGGTGAGACTTCACAAGTCTGGAGATCTTTTGAGACAACCTTTGTCTTGACAATGCGTTTACTAAGACTCAAGTGAGCCTGTCGCAAGTTATGCGCCTCGAAAAAGCTAAAAGCAATTCTTTCTTCAAATTATGTCTCCCATCTAGGTATTTTCATATTATTCGTACCGTTACTAATTTCGCGTCCTTCAGTGTTGACATCGCACCCCGTAATGCCAAAATGAAGTGACTATGCACACTCAGTCCGCACCCACTCACCGAGACCCCGTACGTGTGAAATATCATGCATGACAGACGCCTCTCAGAGCCCACTCACAATAAGTATGTGGCTTTCAGTTCGAGCTGTTTGACCTCGAGATGCGTTCACATTGGGACGAACAGCGAATGTAGTGCGAACGCTACAGCTGGCGAACGCGGTGCGAACAACACTTAAGTCTGATAAATCTGTTATGTAGAAAACTCTGTACCATGCAAAAAATGTTGATACAAAGTTGAAAAAAAAATTAGGTTCTACAGAAATTCACTAGGCGAGTATTCAACTATTTCTATATCACAATAAAGTATAATATACTATGTAATGTTATGATCGCGATAGTATTTTATAAATGCAATTTCGGCTCATTTCGGCTTAACTAAGATTAAGTCTGTAACATAAACCATTAAAAACTAATGAAATTCCAGGAAATATGATTATAGCAAAGGCCACTTGACATTAAGTTGTTATGCATGCTAAAGCACATGCGCGGACCAGCCAATATCACCTCTGCTTGGCGATATCAAATGGTGTGAAATAAAAACCAAATGAATTTAACATATTGTATGATAAGATCACAATAAAGATCTCGTATATTAATTTGAATATGTCAACTTTGCAAATGTTATGCCTAAAATAAATGTATGTCTAATATAAATTCGCCTTCTATCTAACTAACCGATTGCTTGTTCGCGCGTGACATGTGAACGCGGCTTACGCAAGCCGTGCAAAGTTAATGAAATACTGATATAACTCATTTAGCGTGGTTAATCCCGTTTGTGAGGTGTATCAAGTTATCTAGACACGAGTAATTGGCGAAAACGATGGCCATTTCACTTCCTGGTTAGTGTTTACAGGGATACCATATTCCAAATATTTGTATGCTTTTATAACTTGTATATTATGTATGAGTTTAGCAAAACCGGAAGTATACGGTTATATGTATGCGTTCCATATGACACACTACACGCATTTGTCTCCGACACACCACAATATGTTTGCTCAGTGCTCAATTCTTTGCGTTGCTAGCTTAACGGAATATAGTATAGTATAGTAATCTTTCCAGTAAGACAATCAATCTAGAAAAAAAACCGCATTTAAATTGAACAACATGTTCAAGAGACCAACAACCTCACAAACTACGCGACTATATACATAGTTCACGCGAGCATTTATGTCTCCGATACACCACAATATTTTTGTTCGGTGCTCTATCCTTTGTGTTTCTAGCGTGATGGGAATATAGCTAAGGATATTTCCAGTAAGATACTATATGCATAAAAGAAACCGCATTAAAATTGAACAACCCATTCAAGAGAACAACAACCTCAAAAACTACGTGACTTTATAGTTCACGCATTTCTGTCTCCGATACACCACAACATTATTGCTCAGTGCTCAATCCTTTGTGTTGATTGCGTAATGGGAATACAGTTAAGAATATTTCCAGTAAGATACTCATACAAGAGGATTCGCATTTGAATTGAACAACCCATTCGAGAGACGAACACAATCACAAACTCACAAACAAAGTCTCACTGCAAACCCTTATACTCCGGTTGGTCTGAGTAAAAATAAAAACCATTCAAAACAGATAGCGGCACAAAAATTTGAGCCAATTTGCCAAGCACTACAAAATAGCGTGAAATTCGTCATTTCAATCAGCGGGCCAATCTAATAACTTGCAAATGAACCCTCGGAAAGCTCCATGAATATGCAATGGGGTCTTTTATTCCCAACTTTTTCCTCAACCGAAATTCTTGAAGAAAGGCACTGAGCAGAGGATGCAGATATAAAGTTTAAAACGAAAAACAGAGAGCGTTAAAATATATTCATTTTGTAAAGGAATGGATAATATTTTTCCTCATGTTTATCACAACAACAAAATAAAAAAAATGGCCAAGTTTAAGTAACCTGCTGTACAAAGTCGTGGAAAATCATGTGCTGCCAAGTTTGAGTGCGAAAATTTGAATAATAATCTATAATTACTTTAATAATTTGTTTAACGTTAATTATTATTACTTTTGTATAACACATGTAAAATTAATACTACATTTTAAAATGTGAAATAAAGTATCAATAATACAATCAATATACATATGATACATACATTACATCATGCCGAATCCTTACAATCGGGGCAAGCAGAGTAATTGGTATTGTGCTGCAAAATCCCTGGTGAATTACAGCACAACACCGACCAGCACGTTTATTAAAATCTTAGGACAAGACAATTCCTCGTGGTGTTTTCCTTTGCCAGTGTGAGGGATTTATGCAAGTTAACATTTCTAAGTGCACCCGTAATTTAAACCTCCAACGGCGAGATGTCGATGCCAGCCACTAGTCCACCAACCTGTATGTTCGTCATTTTGTGTAATATTATCTTAAAATTCACAGAATTAAACTTTAGTCCAGTAAATTAATGATTATCCACTTACTTACCTACATTCTACACTATTTAATCTGTATAATCTGGCCTCAAATTTATTTTCAAACTTATTTTCAAACTTCATTTCAAACTTATTTTTTTTATTTTAAAATTTATTTTCAAAATTATTTTTAATTCAAGCCTAAATTCACCATGAATATCATAATGTTAGAATATACAAAAAATGTTCAAATAATCACTCTGGAACGCTCTCCCTGCTCATATATTTCCCCTCAACAAGTACGGTCCCGGGTCCTTCAAGAGGGACGTGAATGTGCACCTGTCAGGCCGGCATGGCATTGGCAACTCCCGCATACGACTGAATGTCCATGGGCACCTTGAGACACCTTATGTCGCGCTTTCAATAAAAAAAAGTTCTAATTTCTAACAATATTTTCACCCCCACAGATCCTGCTCCTGGAAGCCGGCGATGAAGAACCCCAGGTGGCGAGCGTTCCCGCTCTCGCAACCGTTCTGGCGCAATCCAGTATCGACTGGCGGTACAGAACCCAACCGGAACAGTACTCTTGTAGGGCGCAGAGGGGCGGAACCTGCCCTACGTTGAGGTAATAGTCCCTCTCTATCATTCGCCTTCTTCGTTATATCTATCGAAGGTATGCTTGGCGATACGCGCCTTAGAAACTGCAGCTCGGGACATAGAATGAAAACTGCAGTATTTTTTTAAGTGGACCGTCCAAAGTAGCAATCTACCCACGGTGGGATGCGATGTCAGCAGATGTGCGGACAGTTGCTAGACTGTCTGGTCTATTGATACGACGTTTGAACACCCCAAGTTAAATAATTCGAGAAACAGGCTCGCTGGAAGACAGTTCCACGCCTAAGCGGTGCGACAAACGAACGCTTTTGAGAAACGATTTGCTCTTAAAGGCCCAATATCAACAAAAAAAGGGTGCTGAGTCTCTCTTGACGGGTATTGCGAAGATAAGATGAATGGCAGGGAATAACGGATGCTAGCAGCTCTTCAGGGCAGTGCCCATGATAGTGTTACTATCGTGGTTGTATTACTGGTAGAGGGCTATTACGGAAAAAGACCTGGTTGCCTACATTGCCAAACCCGCAATGCCAGATTAGACCTTGTTCCGATGCGTGTCCGCACTCGCTTCCGTTCTATCTTCATTCAGTGTAGATCGACTGGTACGACAGAACCCACCCGAGCAGAGCTCTTGTAATACTCAAGTCTGACTCCGGTATCAGATTAGTATAGCTTTTCCTCCATTCCACAGAAAATAACTTTTCTAAGTTCTGAGTCTTGGTGATAAAAATTGAATCTAGTCCATGTACAAAATGTTATCGTCGGGACTGTTTTTATGGAACCTAACATGGCTGGCTACATAACTTACAACATCCGTCATCTCAGCCCATTACACCTTAGTGAAATACCTAGGCGCCTTGTCTATTCTTCTCTTTGGTCATGCCGGCCACACTGAATTGGGTGGAAAACTTGATCTATGTAGCAGTACGGTCGGGTTGAATCTACTACTAGTAATCTATGGTGAAGGGATCTACGTGAAATCCGAACCATGGTTAGCCGTTCTACTGTTGAAGTTGAAATGACATTCAAATTCTTTCCGGGCCTGGGTGTCCTTAATTTTCAAGACCCCATGTCGAGCCATTGCGCCACTGGGCCACCGAAGCTGACAAAAACTTAATTAAAATCATAGGTGTTATTTTCAGAGGCAAAGTGATGGGAGGGTCCAGTACTATTAACTACATGGTCTACATGCGCGGAAATAAACGGGATTACGACGAGTGGGCCGAAGCTGGCAACCATGGATGGAGCTACAGAGATGTAAGTAATATCTGTCAGGAGCTAACCGACGTGGTGAACACAGCCATATGTGTTTAATTATCCACTTTATTAACTTGTCGTGTTTAAAATGTATAATGTTATTGTGAAAGAAAGAGCTGCTTGAATTAGTTTTGTTGGTTTTTAAGTTGTTGTTGTCTATTATTTCATTGTGTTATGTTTGTTGTTGTGTGAAGAGGGTTGGTATCTTCATAAATTGAAACAAATCCCTAAAATAAATTAAAAAAAAACTTGTTGATGGCTGCCTTAATCGTCAACTACATCAAAACTTACTCGATACGATTGCATTCGGATTCGTACAATGCGTGCATGCATGCAATGCATCGCATCGCATAAAAGTATGTAAGGACGCAATATAGTACAAAATCAAACAGATTAATTGAATGTTCCAGGTGCTGCCTTATTTCAAGAAGTCAGAGAACAATCGGGACATCGAAGGACAAGACACCCGGTACCACGGAGTCGGTGGATATCTCAACGTCGAACGGTTCCCGTACATCGACAAGAACGTCATAATGATCGTAGACAGTTTCAAGGAGAAGGGCTTGCCTCTCACGGATTTCAACGCCGAACAACAGATAGGTACGATGACTACACAATCAACATCTATCGGTGGAAGGAGACATTCCACAAACGTTGCATTTATAAGACCGATACGTAACAAGAGACCCAACTTGACGATAAGAACGAATTCTGAAGTGACCAAAGTTCTCATCGATCCACACTCTAAAACAGCGTACGGCGTCAGATACTTTCAATTCGGACAATGGCACTACGCGTATGCCAGAAAAGAGGTGGTCGTTAGTGCTGGAGCTTTGAATTCTCCGAAAATACTTATGCTCTCTGGAATAGGTCCAGCGCATCAGCTCAGGAGCCTGAATATCGAAGTGGCTGCAGATTTGAAAGTCGGCTCCAACCTTCAGGATCACGCCACAACAGATGCACTAATATTTGCATTGTCTAATAAAACATCAACCTTGATTAGCCCCAATCAATTGTCTCAGGAGTTGTATTATTACAGTAGTGCGAAGATAAAGGACGGACCTTTATCGGCACCTGGGCCGCTGTTCGCTAGTGCGTTTATCAAAACCGAATACAGTGCTGAAGGTCCGGATATACCTGATATACAATTCCATTTCGATGGAAGGAACCTTTTAGACTTTTATTCCGATCCCACAACTTACTTGGCTTCGAACGTGTTACCATTGGCATTTTATAATTCGCTCGCAACCAGACCTATTCTACTTAAACCTAAGAGCAGAGGATATGTCCTATTGAATACAACAGATCCAGTCTTTGGACCACCTCTGATTTACTCTGGAATCTACACTTCGAAGGTTGACGTAGATACTATGATTGCTGCTATACGCTACGCGGTCAGTCTTGAGGATACCCACGCTTTTAAAGTTAATGGTGCCGGCTACGTTAAATATCCTGTGGAGGCTTGTGCTGGTTTTACGTGGGGTACAGATGAATATTTTGCTTGCCTTTTAATGGCTTATACAGCGACGATTTATCATCCTGTTGGTACTTGTAAGATGGGACCGCATTGGGACCGCGATGCTGTCGTGGATCCACGACTGCGCGTATATGGAGTGAAACACTTGAGAGTGGCAGATGCCTCCATTATGCCTACCATCGTACGCGGGAACACTAATGCCCCTTGCATAATGATCGGGGAAAAGGCGTCTGATATGATTAAAGCTGATTGGATAAATCATTAGTGTTAAGTGATTAAGGCCGACATGTCAATCTCCTCATTTCTTGACAGTTCTATCTCGGCGGTGATGTGAGTGTAGTTTGAAATTCGTTGCCCATACCTGTATTTAACTTATTGTACTCGTAGAAAGTTATTTTTATACTTACTCGTACTTTGAGTTTAAATAAATGATATTTATTTGTAAATTGGTTTTCAATTGCATCCATTCAAAGATACTTCAAGGAATACGCTTGCATTATTTTTGGTACGTCACCCATAAAAATTCATAAAATAAAGCCCGTGTGTGCTTAATGTTTACGATTTTTTTATGTAATCCGGTATGTGTGGCTGAGACGGAGGGGCCAAAGCACATGCTCCGACCACCCAATATCACCTTCGAGAAGGTAGGTGCCATACCGGAGACTTCCCTAGATTGCTGGCTATACTGGACTAGAGGATAACACAACCGAGGATGCTATGCGGCCATCTTACATCAAGTACGGTGGTACCAACCCAGTCGCCGACAATTTGAGCCTAACACCTATTAAGGGGCAAGGGAAGGGACCTACAATTTTACACCGGTTCCGAACGGTGAAGCAACAGGTGTAGGTATGCACGTAAATATTTTCGTCAGAAAAAACTCATTGGGACACGCCGACCGGATTCGAACCTCGGACCTCTCGAATGAGAAGTCCAAACCACTCGGCCATCCGCGGCTTGGTACATCAATGCGTGCAGACAGATCGACATACAATATGTAGACAAACGTAAAATTTTTAACAGCAGATAAGACGATTGTTTATTCTCTGTCCTCGGTCACACAATGCAATTTTTACCTACCATAAAATCGTCCCGTTCCACTATCCGAACGATGCTCGCCGATATCAGTGCCTCGGTTTAACTGTCGGTTATCTTCGACAGTAAAGCTCGACGTGCTTAAAGGCAATCTGTGAGGCATAAGATGATCGTAAACTTTGAGATTTAACTATAGAATTTATACTTAATTAAGGGGTTGTAAATTAACAAGCTTCCACTCAGAGCTGTAAAAACCTTTCAAGTGCGAGTCGAACTTTTCACCTTAGGGTATCGTAGTTTTTTTTATAATTTTTAATACAGGGACGACATGCTCTTGACTTGATATATTTAAGGAGGGGTACTAGGCAAAAGCACTTCGTATTTCCCTAACTATACCCATATTTCAAGTGATTTAATAAAATGTATATGCCTATAGTTAGGTAGAGATTCAAGGGATAATGTGAATTCATTATTTTTAATTTAATCTTCTAAATTCACTTAAAAATATGTGGTCGCAAAGTGGTAAAATCGTTCAAAAATGCCTTTGCCATTTCCCTCGCCATTTTTGACAAATGCATCTAATACGAAAAATGCTTCATTGAGCAATTCTACCTCTATAATTTTGCCGGATGAACAGGCGGACATACAGACGGACAAATGAACTGGACTAATGTATAATCATTCCTGTTTCTACCTACGTAACCCTAAAAATGTGAATCTGTCTCATCGCGATACTAATGTCTTAAAGTTTACGAGATTGCTAGACATTATGTTTAATTTATGTCTCCAAGTTACGTTTAAGAGTTGCGTAAAAGTAACATTGTGTTAGTTTGACTAAAGATTTACCTGTAGGTATATTTGGACGGGTGACCGTTCGAACGCTGAGACTGACCAGTGACCATGGTTTGGATTCAATGTAAAACATACCTATGTACCGTGCGGTGCCGGTACTTTAAAAGAATAGCCCCACTGCATCTCTCCCCGTGTATGTCGTAAAAGGCGACTAAGGGATATGTATGACTCCCTTCTTATATTATTAGGTGGTAGGGTTTAACCCGCCCGGGTTGGTACCACCGCACTGAGCGAAACGTCGGCCGAAACGGCTATGTGAATAGTTCGTGCTTTCCGTCCAGTTCAGTGTAGCCGACATGAAATGAAGGGAAGGACTGACATGGCACCTAGTTCACCCGGTGTTATGGGGCTGACATCACCGATGTTGTAGATGATGTAGCCAATCGTGTCCGTTTCCATAAAAATAAAATAAAAATAAAAACTATCAAATATTAATCCAACCATAGTTAGGTATAAAATTTAAAATTCCATAGTGTGTTTTAAAGCGCTTCCAGAACTCTCAATAAAGATTACAGTCATCAAAGTACCGGTAATATTTCATCCAGGACTAAACTCATTTATTTAGAGAAATTGATCGATCAACATTGGCTTGCATTCATCAATCTTCTTGAAGTAGGAAGCCTCCCATTTATAACTCGCTTAGACTTGGGTCTTATTTGACAATTTCTAAGGAGACGTTAGACAATGAATAGGTACTTATATTATCGGAATGCATACCTACATACATACCGCACGCTGTACCCCGACAGTCGGGGCAAGCAGAGTAGTCGGTGTTGTGCTGCAAGTACTGCTTGTACAACACTGATGTGGTGGACATTTAGCAAAGTATTAGGACAAAACAACTATCAAGCAGCAAGTAAGGCACAAATACCCACCTGCTTGCTACATGTCTCGGTGGAAGGACCGTGCCAAGGTGAGAGGCGGCTAGCCTGTTGGCCCCTTGACTTACAGACTCTTTGAGATTGAATCCTGGTGGCCTATTTGTGTTTTAAAGTATATCTATGTACGTATAAAGTATACTGCTGTGCCATCATACTGCAAGTAAATATTTTCAAAATACCTGTGCATACACTGGGTTTTAACCCCCGACGCAAAAGGAGAAGTGTCATAAGTTTGACACCTCCGTCTGTCTGTCTGTCTATGTGTGTGTCTGTCTGTGGCATCGTAGCTCCCAAACGGATTGACCGATTTGGATGCAGTTTTTTGATTAGTAAGCTGGTTTAACCCGGACGGTTCTTAGCTATTTTAGTAATCAAGTAATTATGAAGTAATAAAAATATTAGGTACATATCACGGATGGACCGACTTGGATACGGTATTTTTTTTAACTTTTTAAAAAGTTTTGAAAGTCAAAAATGAAGTCGGGGGACCGCTAAGTAAATAAAATGTTAAAACTCAGAGCTCCGCTGGTATTTAATTAATGGCCCCCCAACTCCTGTAAACGGAAATTATTTTTGACTTTTCAAGGGTCGGGGTTTTTTTATTTGTAATTTTTAAAATATGTGTGTTTACTTTGGAATGACATAGGCGTATAGTGAGTATCTTAGAACATAGCTAGGTCACCACACCAGGCTGCGATCTCAACGAGCGACTTTTAGGTTTAAGTTTCCGTACAGAAACGTATTACTAAGCCCACGTCTGTCTGTCCGAGAGCTGTATCTTTTGAACCGTAATAGGTAGCCTGTTGAAATGTTTACATAATATGTGTTATTATGGCGGATATTCTAACAAATAATAATTTTAAACACAAAAAGTAAAAAAAAATTAGGAGGAGTCTCCATACAAGAAACTTTTTTTTCTACTTATTTGGTTTTTGTTCTATCATACAAACGGTAACACACGTGATTCATGTGATTATATTGATGTGTACGGAACCCTAAAAAGACTTAACGGACAGACATACTGACGAATAATAAAGTTAGTGATCCCATAAGAATTCCGTCTTTTCATTATCTGGTGCGTACGAATCTCCAATAACAAAGGTTTCGTAGTTTTAAAACAGCAATGAACAAAGACAATAAACTGTCTAAACTTGCTATGTAACCTATAGAAGCGCGCCCTTTGATCTTTTCGTAATTTTAAAATTCGCCGCTTGCCTAATTTTGTAGGGTAAATAAGCGAAAAATGTTTAAAACATTAGCTACTTTCGCCGCCAGACGTGTAACCCGTTTCGAATTACGAGACTCCAGTAATCTATTTATCCTGAATAATAAAGCGCTTTAAACTCGGCTTAAATAAATAATTAAGCTACTTTTTCGCTTAAGAGATCCATTACCTAATTACTCGATATTCCCACATGGGATTGCTACTGCCGGTCGCGCTATCCGGCTTTCAAGCCGCTTAAAGTGTGAAAATATTATGGATTATTAATGTTGTACTAGTAAAATTTAATCTTCTTTCTCTATATTTAGTAACGGCATGTATTTTCGATCAACATCAACAGTACAGTCACGGGTCCTTCATGAGGCTATATACATTTATTTGATATTAAAATAAATATAAAATATATTTAATTTAATTCTTTATTAGAAACTAGCTGAGCCCGCGGCTCCGCTCGCGTGAAATTCGTATTTCAAAGAAGACAGTAAGTAAACATGGGCGAGGCCGAAGGCCGAGCTGCGTTCAGGAAGTCGATAAACCATCTATAAGAAAGTAAGTAATTAAGGGGGAGGCCGAAGGCCAAGCTGTGTTAAGGTAAACGATTAACCTTCTCAAATAAAGTAAGTAACTAACGGCGAGGCCGAAGGCCGAGCTGCGTTCAGGAAGACTATAAACCTTCTCGAAGAAAGTAAGTAACTAAGGGCGAGGTCGAAGACCGAGCTGCGTTCAGGAAGACTATAAATGTTCTCGAAGAAAGTAAGTAACTAAAGGCGAGGCCAAAGGCCGAGAAGCGTTCAGGAAGACGATAAACATTCTCGAAGACAGTAAGTAACTGAGGGCGAGGCCGAAGGCCGAGCTGCGTTCACGAAGACGATAAACCATCATCTGTTTCTACCTACCTCACCTCTAAGAAAGCTATTTATTATGGCCGATATAAACCATATCGGCCATAATATTATATAACACATATTGTGTGAAAATTTCAACGCGTTACCTATTAAGGTTAAAGAGATACAACCCTCGGACAGACAGACAGACCGATGGACGGACTCGCACTTGGCCGGTTTTTATGCTAAACATTTCAATGTTTTCTATGTATCATGGTGCATTGTCTAAACGGAAGGAAGTCAGCAGCCATCCGGTTGTACAGCCTCATTTGTCATTAACTTAGAACACAATTAGCCGGAACGGCGGCGTTTATGGAAAGTGCACTAATCAAATATTCATTTTTGCACTCCAATTTCCACGATAGTCTCAACCATTTGGGGGCAAAGCCATTTAGATATCGTCGTTAGGGTTCCGTATCCGTCGTACGGGACCCTATTACTAAGCCTACGCCGTCTGTCTGACGGACGGACAGTCTGTCCGAGGTCTGTATCTCTTGAACTGCAATAGCTAGCCCGTCGAAATTTTCGCAGAATATGTGTAATTATGGCCGATATAATAACAAATAATAAAAATAAGAAAAAGTAAAAAAATCACGGGGTCACCATACAAGAAACTAAAAACTGTATGAAACATCTACCGAAAACAGTATGAAGCAGCGCTGACATGGCGATACGGAACCCTCGGTGCGCGATTTCGACTCACACTTGGCCGGTTTTTGTACATAGTTGCTTATAGGAAAAGTTAGGGAAGTGAATTACATGAGAGTTAGATGCTTTTAAGCTTATCATGTTGGATGTAGTTTGGACTTAAAATTGCAATTTGGAATGGTATGCAATTGTTAGTGGTTTCCAGTACGGCTGAAATTCCGGCTCGTCTAGACCGAGCGACGATTTTTATTTTCATTTTGTTTTATTTTTTTGGGTGTCCAACCGTCTCGTGGCAGTCTCTCGATAGGTCGATTATATTATTTTTAAGGGGTTTGGTTATAGTAAGTTTATTTTTTTTTTTTTTTATAATATTATTTTTTTTATTATTTTAATGTATAGTTTAATTTCACTTATATTGTTCATAACTCAAATTGTATGTACTTGTTTCTTAAATATATATTACAAAACATACATTGTAATCTAATATATTTCGACTTTAGTCGTCATCAGTTGTAATGTAAATTTTATTATAGCCGTATCCCGGCAATCGCGGGAAGCAGAGTAGTCGGTGTTGTGCTGCAAGTAGAACTCCGTTATACATAGGTACCATTGTAGATAGGTACTTAAATTGAAATATTTACAAGTTTGATTTGTGGCAAGAATTATGATGACGAATGATAGATGGCGTAGTCACTGTGGGTTTGAAATTATATTATAAAATTTAATATAGATTCAGTGAAAATATGACCTTAAACAATTTCAAACAAAAATATTTCAATTACACGTTTCTCAATTTCTCCTAAATCGGATCCATCAAAGTGTAATAATTATACATACGAGGTAAGTAACCATGCTGAAGCCTTAAGGTCTGCCTACACGCTCCATCTTACAATTTGCACATATTCAAATTTGCACAAGAAAGTATGTCTGTATAAAAGCGCAAACGGTTTACACACACTTTTATTTTATGGAAACTGACACGGTTGGCTACATCACCTACAACATCCGTGATGTCAAAAATGTAGGTCGCTTCCCTACTAGGTACTTCCCTACCTACTAGGTGGTAGGGTTTATCCCGCCCGGGTTGTTACCACCGCACTGAATGAACCGTCGGTCGAAACGGATATGTAAATAGTTCGGGTTTTCCGTTCAGGTAAGTGTAGCCGACATGAAATGAAGGGAAGCACTGACATGGCATCTAGTTCACCCGGTGTTATGGGCTGACATCACGGATGTTGAAGGTGATGTAGCCAACCGTGTCAGTTTCCATAAAAAAACATGTCAGCCCGTAACACCGGGTGAACTAGTTGCCATGTCAGTGCTTCCCTTAATGTAATGTTTAACACACACGGTTTACACACACTTGATTTGATTGCGACGGATTTTCACCAAACCGGTTATCTTGCGCTTTGCACAAACTATTTGCGCATGCAAGTCACTGCGTGTAGCCGGGCCTTTACACAAAATCTGCAAAGTGCGTCACAGACGATGAAGATGTTATAATATTTATCTTAAGATGAGCATATTTCACAAAATTGCTCACCATAGAATACTTTGAAACATCCAACACACACGACAAAGTTATTACCTAGTTGAGCTTACAAAATCTTAAATATCGTCACAGACGATGAAGGTACTATATAGTATTTTATCCTAAGATGCCCTAAGATGAAATGATATATTATCTTCATGATCACACATGGTTAGGTACAATAACATTTTATGAAACCTATACATCCTCAAAGGGGCTACCGACCGGATAATCAGTACCGAAGGATTGATGCAGACAACGTGTTGCGCTGGAGATTCAGAGAGGCAATTGTGCAAGTGTCCTAGCTGCGCAGCGGAGTTGGCAGAACTGGAGGAGACCTACCTACTTATCTAGCGCTCCCACAGCTTTTTATTCGTCTAAAAAAACACTATAAATGAAGGCAATATTGTTAACATTTAATTTTTTAATTATCTCGGAGAAATAAACGCCATGACCTTGAAAATGCAAAGGTAAGTATAGATAACGCTTTAGTTTTTCAATCTAAAAGATATCTAGCAATTTTCTTAATTTCACTTAAAGAAAATTAAATAAAGTTTTGAAGTTTAGATATTTAATAATAATAACTATTTGCCCGAAATCAGCATCTATGTCGTTTCGTCATATGCACGTTAAGGTGATTCTATCCCGCTTCACTAAAAAGGAAACTGCATAAACAATTTTGAAAATATACAAAGTTTAATAAAGTATTATCGTCTAACAGCCGTGTTTGTGCGAGACATGAAGATAATATAACATTTCATCTTAGGGCAACTTTAAGATGAAATATAATAGTATATTCATCGTCTGTGACGCGCTTAAGATTTCTTAGAAATTCCTCCAATCAACATTTTGTACACATTCTAGGGATAATTCGATTACTTCTACCCGATCAAGTAACTCAACTAAGTGGAGAGTTAACAAGACATTACGTTTAATGAGTTCTCTGAGGAATCTTGAGATGTTCGAATATTTTAAATTGAAGCACTCACGTCATGAAGATTTTAGGGTTCCGTATCCATGCGGACGGAGGACTATTAGTACGTGGTCGGCTGTCTGTTCGTCTGTCCGTCCGTCCCAATGCTATCTGTTAAATCGTAATGGGTAGCCGGTTGAAATTTTCACAGAATATGTGTTAGTATGGCGAATATACCTGTTATAACATATTATTTGTTAATAAAAAAACATAAAGAAAAAAAAGGTGTCCCCGTATAAGAAACGTGCTAATAATCGACTAGTCAAGCTACTAAACAATAGATGGCGCCACAGATACAGATAGTTTGCTAGATACAGATAGGATAAGGTTTAGGGGGGTAACACTCATAAATGCCGAAAGACGATTTTGTTTCGAGAAAGTTAACTTCCCTCTCGTTTTAAGCGTGGTTTCCTCCATACCTTAGCTTAAAAAAGCGAAGTTAAGTGCGAATTAGGCTTTTGTCGCTGGCCGGACGTGCAGGAAACCGGCTTTGCATATCAAAAGAGTGACTCTATCTGTGGAGGGCGTTGGACCTGTTTCTTTCACCGACCACTGAGTCTGCAGACACCACATCAGCGCATCATACATTTATTTTATACTAGTGTGCGCTGACAGCGCATATAGCTCTTTCAGAATCTCACTATCTCACTCTCACTAATATCATAAATGTGAAAGTATGTTTGTTTGTTTGTTTGTTTGTTTGTTTGTTCCTCTTTCACGCCTCAACGGCTGGACGGATTTGGACGAAACTTCGTATAGGGGTAGTGTATATCCCGGAGTAACATAATTTTTAAAAAAAGTGGTCAAGTTCGAGCCGAGCTCGCGTACAGAGGGTTCCGTACCATCGCGTTTTCTGTGAGAACTAGAATGATTGGGATTTTCGTTTATGTTTTCCTGTAAATTAAGTGTATATCCCATGGTAACAATTTTTTTTAAAAGAGGTCAAGTTCGAGTCGAACTCGCGTAAAGAGGGTTCCGTACCATCGCGTTTTCTGTGAGAACTAGAAGGATTGGGATTTTCGTTTACGTTTTCCTGTAAATTAAGTGTATAGAGAGGGAGAGGGAGAGGGAGAGGGAGAGGGAGAGGGAGAGGGAGAGGGAGAGGGAGAGGGAGAGGGAGAGGGAGAGGGAGAGGGAGAGGGAGAGGGAGAGGGAGAGGGAGAGGGAGAGGGAGAGGGAGAGGGAGAGGGAGAAGAAATTCATATTTCAAAAGAAGAAAGTAAGTAACTGAGGCGAGGCCGAAGGTCGAGCTGCGTTCAGGAAGTCCTTCTCGAAGAAAGTAAGTAACTAAGGGCGTGGCCGAAGGCCGAGCTGTATCCAGGAAGACGCTAAACCTTCTCGATGACAGTAGGTAACTATGGGCGATAGTTACTTACTTTCTTCAAGACGGTTTATAGTCTTCCTGAACGCAGCTCGGCCTTCGGCCTCACCCTCAATTACTTAATTTCTTCGAAAAGGTTTATAGTCTTCCTGAACGCAGCTCGGCCTTCGGCCTCGCCGTTAGTTACTTACTTTCATCGAGAAGGTTTATGGTCTTCCTGAACGCAGCTCGGCTTTCGGCCTCACCCTCTGTTACTTACTTTCTCCGAAAAGGTCATCGTCTTCCTGAACGCAGCTCGGCCTTCGGCCTCGCCCTCAGTTACGTACTTTCATCAAGAATGTTTATGGTCTTCCTGAACGAAGCTCGGCCTTCGGCCTCGCCCTCAGTTACTTACTTTCATCAAGAAGGTTTATAGTCTTCCTGAACGAAGCTCGGCCTTCGGCCTCGCCCTCAGTTACTTACTTTCTTCAAGAAGGTTTATAGTTTTCCTGTACGCAACTCGGCCTTCGGCCTCGCCCTCAATTACTTACTTTCTTTGAGTAGGTTTATCGTCTTCCTGAACGCAGCTCGGCCTTCGGACTCGCCCTTAGTTACTTACTTTAGTTGAGAAGGTTTATCGTTTACCTTAACGCAGATCGGCCTTGGTTACTTACTTTCTTCCTTTGAAATACGAATTTCACGCGAGCGAAGCCGCGGGCAAAAGCTAGTAAATAATAAGTATTTGTATCAGGAATATCAGTAAAATTGTTAATCTTGCTCTCAAGCTGTGTTTTCGATCGACTGAAGGCGATGTTACATGTCACTATAATAGTTGTACATATACATACATATCACACACGCTGAATCCCGACAATCGGGGTAAGCAGAGTGATCGGTGTTGTGCTGCAAGAACTCTGGTAAATTACACCGACCACCACGTTTCGCAAAGTATTCGAACAAGATTCAACCGATCAAGCAGCAAGCAAGGCACGAAGACCCACCTGCTGCATGACTCGGTGGAAGTACCGTGCCAAGGTGAGAGGTGGCGATCCCGTCGCCCTTTAGCACGGAATCTTGCCCTTATCCCTTAGTCGCCTTTTTCGACATGCACGGGGAGAGATGTAGTGAGGCTATTATTTTTAAGTATAGCGGCGGGTGGCCGAGTGCTTTTGGCATCGGCTTCTCATGCGGGAGGTCCGAGGTTCGAATCCGGTCGGCGTGTACCAATGAGTTTTTTCTGACGAAAAATTTTACGTGCATACCTACACCTGCTGCTTCACCGTTCGGAACCGCTCTAAAACTGTAGGTCCCTTCCCTTGCCCCTTACTAGGTGGTAGGCTCAAATTGTAGCCGACTGGGTTGGTACCACCGTACTGGATGTAAGATGGCCGCATATCAACCTCGGTTGTGTTCTCCTCTAGTCCAGTATAGCCAGCAATCCAGGGAAGTCTCCGGTATGGCACCTACCTTCTCGGAGGTGAAATTGGCTGATCGGAGCATGCGCTTTGGCCCCTCCGACTCAGTCATCCATACCGGATTACATAAAAAAAAAAAAGTACCGGCCCCACACGGTACGTATGAAAAAAAAATACCCTGGGAAGTTTCTTGTCGGTTGTTCTTTGTGGATGTAATCGAACCGGATAGAACAAATTGTGACAAGTTCGAGTGCAGTTTTATTGGTATGTGAGTGATAAATAAAAAATAAACAAATCTATGTGTTGGCTTCCTTGGATTCAATACAGCGCCGAGCAGTCCGTCTTGTGGAAGACCCGCAGCTCACTGATGGTCTGGAGTCTCCGAGCCACAGACGATTTGTATTGTCACTTAGTCTGTTCTAAACGTACTATCATGGACGCTGCTCGGTGGAACTTGCATCCCTTATTCCTTGCCATCCAACCTATCTTCGTAGCACTTGTCGCACAGAAACTGAACGAACGCTCTTTTGTTGTTGACATTGGACTATTGAGAAGTGAGAAGCCATCGGTTCACAAAATAGTTGCTTCATCGCACCGCTAGGATATGGAACTGACAGTTCCTAACCTAACCTAACACACTCGCCGGAAGACAGTTCCGAACTGTCTTCCGGCGAGTGTGTTTCCCGAATATTTCAAACTGGGTGTCTTCAACCGTCGTATTAACAAGCTAGACAGCATAGCAACAGTCCGAAAATCTTTTTTTTTTATTGAAAGCATGACATATGGCGCCCATACCCATAAGGTGTGTAACGACGCCCATGGACATTCGGTCGTATGCGGGGGTTGCGAATACCATGCCGGCCTGATAGGTGCCCATTCATGCCCCTCTTGAAGGACTGAGACTGTACTTTTATCTGCTGACATGGCGCCTGTCTGAGCATGGTTTCGCGAGGAGAGGTGTTTTTGGCTGTGTCCACTGCAACATTGGTCCCTCGACACAGCCACCGACGTTGGTTGACATAAAAAAGACAACACAAGATTTTCAGCCTAGGTCGTACAGATATTTTCACACAGACAACACCCCTAGGAGCGAAACGTAAAAATATCCACTTTATATTCTTTTGTATCGTCAAATTTTGTTTTTTTTTTTACCGTGTGGGGCCTTTAAAAGAATAGCCCCACTGAATCACTCCCCGTGTAGATGTCGTAAAAGGCGACTAAGGGATATGACTTCCTTCTTATATTACTAGGTGGTAGGGTTTAACCCGCCCGGGTTGGTAACACCGCACTGAATGAAAGTTCGGTCGAAACGGCTATGTAAATAGTTTGTGTTTTCCGTCCAGTTTAGTGTAGCCGGCACGACCGAAGAGAAGGCTGACGTGGCACCAAGTTCACCCGGTGTTATGGCCTGACATCACGGATGTTGTAGGTGATGTAGCCAACAGCGTCAGTTTCCATAAAAAAAAATATATGTTGCAATCCAGTGCCGCTTAGTGAGGTCTTGCCTTTATACGTGGCTCAATAATTACGCCATAACACAACGCCACAAAATGTTAAAAGGTCAACAAGTCTACTTAATAATTAATATTTTTTACATCAACTAAATTCTGTATTATAGTCTCCAAATATCTCTCAGGAAAATCAAGAGTCTCATAAAAAAATTATTCATTTTCGCTAAAAGCTTTTTTAAGAAAACGTAAATATTATAACAGACAAAGCTAAATGACATCGACATTGGACTAAATTGGCAAACGGAAGAATTAAAATTGACTTCAGCTGAGTTTGATATTTGCCGAAGCGGAGAAAAAATCATAAATGTATTTCAGTCATGGACTTTTTTCGCAGATCGTTTTTGTCTTTTTTTTTTTTATTGATTACTTCTCTACTTTATTTCAGCCAACTAGGTCCATACAGTGAACAAGAAACTATTTACATTTTTGTCTTATTATTGATTGTTATATTTTTATTGTTATGTATTGTTAGGTTTACATATCCCGTACCGTCTGGGGCCGGTACTTAAAAAGAATAGCCCCACTGCATCCCTCCCGTGCATGTCGTAAAAGGCGACTAAGGGATAAGGACAAGATGCCGTGCTAAAGGGCGACAGGATCGCCACCTCTCATCTTGGCACGGTACTTCCACCGAGTCATGCAGCAGGTGGGACTTCGTGCCTTACTTGCTGCTTGATATTGTCCTAATACATTGCTAAACGTAGTGGTCGGTGTTGTGCTGTAATTTACAAGATTGGTTGCAGCACAACACCGATTACTCTGCTTACCCCGATTGTCGGGATTCAGCGTGTGTGATATGTATGTATGTATGTATGTACGTACATATCCCGTATAGGGAAGCCTATTACCTACTAAGGCTACGCTATCTGTCTGTCTGTCTGTCCTACTGCTGGTATCTTTGGAAGCGTCATAGCTAGCCGGTTGAAATTTTCACAGAATAGACGTTATTGTGCAACTTTTTTTTGTAGTGCGGAAGCCTCGTTTTTTTTTGGAAACTGACACGGTTGGCTACATCACCTACAACATCTGTTTTTTTTTTTATGGAACCTGACACGGTTGGCTACATCACCTACAACATCCGTGATGTCAGCCCATAACACAGGGTGAACTAGGTGCCATGTCAGTGCTTCCCTTCATTTCATGTCGGCTACACTAAACTGGACGGAAAACACGAACTATTTACATAGCCGTTTCGACCGACGTTTCGTTCAGTGCGGTGGTACCAACCCGGCCGGGATAAACCCTACCACCTAGTAAGGTAAGAAGGGAAGGGACCTACTGTGATGTCAGCCCATAACACCGGGTGAACTAGGTGCAAAGTCAGTGCATCCCTTCGGTCGTGCCGGCTACACTGAACTGGACGGAAAACCCAAACTATTTACATAGCCGTTCCGACCGGTGGCGTTTCATTAAAGAGCGGTGGTATCAACCCGGGCGGGTTGAACCCTACCTCCTAGTAAGGTGTAAGGTTTAACCCCCCCGACTTGGTACCACCGCACTGAATGAAACGTCGGTCGAAGCGCCGTGTAAATAGTTCATGTCTTCCGCCTAGATCACGGTAGCCGGTACGTCCAAAGGGAAGCACTGACACGGCACCTAGTTCACTAAGGTGTTATGGGCTGACGTCGCGGGTGTTGTATGTGATGTAGCCAACCGTGACGGTTTCATAAAAAAAATCTCTAGTAACAATATTTTGACTATCAGTAATTCGACTTAACTTATGTGTGTATCCTTGTGGAGTATACTATAAAGGTGTATCTAATAAAAGACGCACTGCTAGCCATCGATGCTGCTAGCTACGCATAAAACCCCAGACGTACTTGAAGAGTTCTTGACAAGAGATTCTAGGATAGCTCATTGGCGGTACCTAAAAAGAGCAAGGCAGCGTGTCGCCAGAGTGGAGGTACTCATATTAATAGCACTCAAAATGCTAGAACTGTAAATTGTAGATAGATAGATAGATAGAAAATTCTTTATTGCTCCAGTAAACATTAAACAGTAACAAATACATTGGAAAATTTACATATGGTGCAAAGGCGGACTTATCCCTTACAGAGATTTCTTACAGTCAACCTTTGGATGTTTGGGATTCGATAATTTAGTGGAATGTAAGTAGGTAGTAGCAAAAGAGTTGCGTGACAATTGGAGATAAAAATAATAATAAGAATACTTATTAATACATAAATATAAGTACATGCTAGTAAAATATAAGCCTTAAATGTTTAATACATATAAATTACTAAATATATAGAATATTATATACAAATAAATATACATACATACATACTTGTCCTCTAATTTGTAAATTGTAAATCCTCTAAATTGTAATTAGCATACGTTGCATACAATTTATGTTTAAATAAATAAATAATAAATACAAATTAATAATAAAAAACCGGCCAAGTGCGAGTCGAACTCGCGCACCGAGGGTTCCGTATCGCCATGTCATGGTCAGCGCCACTCACGCCATCTATGGCGTGTTTTATGAAATGCTTCATATTAGTTAAAATTCATGATTAGTTAAAATGCTTCATGGTCTTTTCGGTAGATGGCGCGCATACACTTTTTAGTCTCTTGTCCGGAGCCCCGTGATTTTTTTACTTTTTCTTATTTTTATTATTTGTTGTTTTATCAGCCTTAATAACACATATACTGTGAACATTTCAACGGGCTACTCGGATAGGCGGACGGACCACACAGACGGCGTAGGCTTAGTAGTAGGGCCCCGTGCGACGGATACGGAACCCTAAAAATGTTTTAAGTTTATGACCCCCGCGCGCCATCACCTCATCTAATTGTTTAGCTCGCCGCGTCGCGCAAGATTCTTCATATACGCCCCGGCACGTAACTTGGCCTCTGTGCGAGCGGGACAGCGTTATACCGACGATCGCATGCGTATAACGCCGTCCCTCTCGCACAGAGGCAAAGTTACGTGCCGCGCACTCTACCACAGATTACTTAATAGTTACTTCATAACAGATAAATCACTCCATAGAAAATGTTCCTACCTTCGGGCTTTAATAGTCTACTGCTTCACGTCGCCAATCGCTGCGTGCGAAAATGTACCTTAACGACCGAGTGTAAAGTGGTTATCGCTTTGCAGCTGCGCGCAGTTGCGTGGGCGAGCGTCTATGTATACTTCGCGAGGGTTGACGAATTTTCACTGAAATAGACCGCCGGCGGCCCGTCGGGCGGTAGGTAGTTAGCGCGCGCAAGTACATAGAGTGCGTGAGGCCTGACTCTACCTCCGTTATTGCGACTTGATTTCTTTAGAACGTTTTACGTAGCGCAGTCTCTAGTAATATATCTCGATGACAGACAGAAATATTTGATTGCTTCAAAAACATTCTACATTGCATGCCAGTTTACTGAGGCACAAAGGCGGACTTATCACTTACTGAGATTTCTTCTAGTTAACCTTTCGATATTTGAGAGTCGATTAATATAGTGAAATGTAAGTATGTAGTAGCAAAAGAGTCAAGTATGAGAGTTGAAGATGCAAAAATTAATAATATGAATGCTTATAATAATATTAATTTATGTAAGTACATACTAGATTTAAGTAAAACCTATACTTTTGTGAATATACACTACTAATTATTATTATACAATTATTATTAATGTATAATTATACAAATCTCACTAATATCATAAATGTGAAAGTATGTTTGTTTGTTTGTTTGTTTGTTTGTTTGTTCCTCTTTCACGCCTGAACGGCTGGACGGATTTGGACGAAACTTCGTATATGGGTAGTGTATATCCCGGAGTAACATAATTTTTAAAAAAAGTGGTCAAGTTCGAGTCGAACTCGCGTTAAGAGGGTTCCGTACCATCGCGTTTTCTGTAAGAACTAGAAGGATTGGGATTTTCGTTTACGTTTTCCTGTAAATTAAGTGTATATCCCATGGTAACAATTTTTTTTTAAAAGTGGTCAAGTTTGAGTCGAACTCGCGTAAAGAGGGTTCCGTACCATCGCGTTTTCTGTGAGAACTAGAAGGATTGGGATTTTTGTTTACGTTTTCCTGTAAATTAAGTGTATATCCCATGGTAACAATTTTTTTTTAAAAGTGGTCAAGTTTGAGTCGAACTCGCGTAAAGAGGGTTCCGTACCATCGCGTTTTCTGTGAGAACTAGAAGGATTGGGATTTTCGTTTACGTTTTCCTGTAAATTAAGTGTATATTACAGTAAAGGGGGCGGGGCAGGGGAGGAGGGAGGGGGGAAGGGGGATGGGAAGGGGGAGGGAGAGGGAGAGGGAGAGGGAGAGGGAGATGGAGATGGAGATGGAGAGGGAGAGGGGGAGGGAGAGGGAGAGGGAGAGGGAGAGGGAGAGGGAGAGGGAGAGGGAGAGGGAGAGAGAGAGGGAGAGGGAGAGGGAGAGGGAGAGGGAGAGGGAGAGGGAAAGGGAGAGGGAGAGGGAGAGGGAGAGGGAGAGGGAGAGGGAGAGGGAGAGGGAGAGGGAGAGGGAGAGGGAGAGGGAGAGGGAGAGGGAGAGGGACCGTGTGGGGCCGGTACTTTAAAAGAATAGCCCCACTGCATCTCTCCCCGTGTATGTCGTAAAAGGCGACTAAGGGATGTTTTTATTTTTTATTTATTCAGTAATCATACATTACATAACTAAACAATTAATATGAAATATTTAACAAACTAAAAACCAGCTAAGATTACATTAACATATAAGTAGTAATATTTAAACAAAAGAAAAAGTATAATGCTAACCTAAAGAATACACAATTTTATTGTAAACAAAATGTCAAAAGAGAATAACAAGAAGAAAAGCATTACTAAGGTAGTTACAATTACTGTAAGAAAAGCATTACTAAGGTAGTTACAATTACTTTTAGGAATATTAAATAAATTACCAGAACGTGTGTGAAATTTCGGACATCGCAAATTAATTTTGCTGAGGATATGACTCCCTTCTTATATCACTAGGTGGTAGGGCTTAACCCGCCCGGGTTGGTACCACCGCACTGATTGAAAGGTCGGCCGAAACGGCTATGTAAATAGTTTGTGTTTTCCGTCCAGTTCAGTGTAGCCGGCACGACCGAAGGGAAGCACTGACGTGGCACCAAGTTCACCCGGTGTTATGGGCTGACATAACGGATGTTGTAGGTGATGTAGCCAACCGGTACAGTTTCCATAAAAAAAAAAGGGAGAGGGAGAGGGAGAGGGAGAGGGAGAGGGAGAGGGAGAGGGAGAGGGAGAGGGAGAGGGAGAGGGAGAGGGAGAGGGAGAGGGAGAGGGAGAGGGAGAGGGAGAGGGAGAGGGAGAGGGAGAGGGAGAGGGAGAGGGAGAGGGAGAGGGAGAGGGAGAGGGAGAGGGAGAGGGAGAGGGAGAGGGAGAGGGAGAGGGAGAGGGAGAGGGAGAGGGAGAGGGAGAGGGAGAGGGAGAGGGAGAGGGAGAGGGAGAGGGAGAGGGAGAGGGAGAGGGAGAGGGAGAGGGAGAGGGAGAGGGAGAGGGAGAGGGAGAGGGAGAGGGAGAGGGAGAGGGAGAGGGAGAGGGAGAAGAAATTCGTATTTCAAAAGAAGAAAGTAAGTAACTGAGGCGAGGCCGAAGGTCGAACTGCGTTCAGGAAGTCCTTCTCGAAGAAAGTAAGTAACTAAGGACGTGCCCGAAGGCCGAGCTGTATCCTGGAAGACGCTAAACCTTCTCGATGACAGTAGGTAACTATGGGCGATAGTTACTTACTTTCTTCAAGACGGTTTATAGTCTTCCTGAACGCAGCTCGGCCTTCGGCCTCGCCCTCAATTACATAATTTCTTCGAAAAGGTTTATAGTCTTCCTGAACGCAGCTCGGCCTTCGGCCTCGCCGTTAGTTACTTGCTTTCATCGAGAAGGTTTATGGTCTTCCTGAACGCAGCTCGGCCTTCGGCCTCGCCCTATGTTACTTAATTTCTCCGAAAAAGGTCATCGTTTTCCTGAACGCAGCTCGGCCTTCGGCCTCGCCCTCAGTTACGTACTTTCATCAAGAAGGTTTATAGTCTTCCTGAACGCAGCTCGGCCTTCGGCCTCGCCCTCAATTACTTAATTTCTTCGAAAAGGTTTATAGTCTTCCTGAACGCAGCTTGGCCTTCGGCCTCACCCTTAGTTACTTACTTTCATCGAGAAGGTTTATGGTCTTCCTGAACGCAGCTCGGCCTTCGGCCTCGCCCTCTGTTACTTACTTTCTTCGAAAAGGTCATCGTCTTCCTGAACGCAGCTCGGCCTTCGGCCTCGCCCTCAGTTACTTACTTTATTCAAGAAGGTTTATAGTTTTCCTGTACGCAGCTCGGCCTTCGGCCTCGCCCTCAATTACTTTCTTTCTTTAAGTAGGTTTATCGTCTTCCTGAACGCAGCTCGGCCTTCGGCCTCGCCCTTAGTTACTTACTTTAGTTGAGAAGGTTTATCGTTTACCTTAACGCAGATCGGCCTTAGTTACTTACTTTCTTCCTTTGAAATACGAATTTCACGCGAGCGAAGCCGCGGGCAAAAGCTAGTATTATATATATATCCCTAATATAGAGATCAAATCTAGTAAGAAGCATGAAACATTCAACTTGCGCGGGGCACTATGCATAAAAAAAACATTTATCATCATTTATCTTTATAAGGATTTGTATTCGTATAGATAATTTCGTCTCTTGTGTCGCACACATAATTCATGCGTTCACGTCGACGATCGATCTCCTGTCTATCTTTTTGAATTCAAAAGAGAGAATAGGCGAAGGAAGAAAGGGCGACAGTCTAGCCGCTGGCGGCGGCATCTCCGCATTTAGCCGAAGCACTGAGCTGTGACAATCCTGGCGAAGTACCGTGCTACCTTTATGCTAGAGCGTTAAGACTAGTACTAGTACTGAAGTGGCTACATATTTTGTTTTTTGCATTTGCACCGTGTGGGGTCGGTACTTAAAAAGAATAGCCCCACTGCATCTCTCCCCGTAGCATGTCGTAAAAGTCGACTAAGGGATCGTCAGCCTCGGCAGCTTAATGGTGCGGTCAGTTATTGGATGGATGACCGCCCGACTGTTGGAGGCTGACCGTGGTTCGGATACCACGTTAAACTGTAGGTCCCTTCCCTTCTTACCTTACTAGGTGGTAGGGTTTATCCCGGCCGGGTTGGTACCACCGCACTGAGCGAAACGTCGGTCGAAACGGCTATGTAAATAGTTCGTGTTTTCCGTCCAGTTCAGTGTAGCCGGCGCGAAATGAAGGGAAGCACTGACATGGCACCTAGTTCACCCGGTGTTATGGGCTGACATCACGGATGTTGTAGGTGATGTAGCCAACCGTGTCAAGTTTCAATAAAAAAAAAAAAAAAAAAAAAAAAAATATGACGTCGAGTGCCAGGCGCGAAGGGAGAATTAAACTAAACGGAACGTAACTCATATTAAACTTGAAAATATATTGTTTTCTTTATTTTGTAATTTGTCCGCAAAAACGATTTAAAAAAATATAAAAACCGCCGTCAAAAATGTATGAAATAAAAAAAAAATAAAAAAATCGAATCGCTCCGCCTTCGGCCTCGCGAATCCGCCTGGCTTTCCAATCCGATCTTGACCAAATTGGGACCACACGGGAAGCACCAGCTTTCAAATAAAAAAATGAAATTTCAAAATCGGTTCACCCAGTCGAAAGTTCTGAGGGGACAAACATAAAAAAAAAATACAGTCGAATTCAACAACCTAACCTAACCTAACCTAACCTAACCTAACCTCACCTCACCTAACCCAACCCAACCCAACCCAACCCAACCCAACCTAACCCAACCCAACCCAACCCAACCCAACCCAACCCAACCCAACCTAACCTAACCTAACCTAACCTAACCTAACCTAACCTAACCTAACCTAACCAACGATCATAAACAGAATGGACACAGCACCAAAGAAAAATAACTTCTCGTGTAACGACGGATAATACTATTCAAAGTACATTTTAATTCTTTTCATTGTATGTATCTCTTATAAGATGTATGATAAATTGTAAATATGTAAATGTATAAAATAATGGAAAATATGTATAATAATTGTAAATGTGTAAATGAAAATATGTATATTAAATTGAATAAAAAAGAATGAAAGAGAAGGAACCTGCACCACTGCTGGAACCAGTGTGCAGGGGGGCGTATGATGGTGGGAAGTAGCGTAAGGACTGTAAAAGGACTCGGCATATATAGCAGAGGTGTCATTTATTGGAATTAAAAAAAAAAAAAACCTAACCTAACCTAACCTAACCTAACCTAACCTAACCTAACCTAACCTAACTTCCTTTTTTGAAGTCGGTTAAAAATAGAAACCGAAATTTGTTCATTTACGCTATACATTCTTTATTGGGTCATCAAACTCTGTTTATACCAAATTTGAACATTTTTCGTCCAGTAGATTAGGATATAATAAGGTATGACAGACAGACACACGAGAGTGGTCGTATGAGGGTTCCTGTTCCTCTTTTGAGGTAGGGTCTGTGTCTTCAAACTTTATTTACATGCCTACAAGAATATTCAAGCTATGCAGTGCTAGAAAGCAAATTATCTTCAACGACTTGCAGACATAATAAACACAGAGATACGGATCTACCACGCCGCTGACACGATGTTTCGCCACTCCGCAAATTGCAGCACGTAGCCTCTTCACTGCTATTTATAAAAGGCGACGTCTTTCTGCTGTCGACTTGTCTGTCTGTTTTGTTTATTTTTATTCTTTATAGAGGAACAGCATGAGCTGCTGTGCCCAGCCCAACAGTTCGTTGATTGAAGACAGTTAGACAAAGCTGGGGTTACCATTTCGAAATTTTAAAAAAATCTGAGAAAAAGCCAGCCTCGATAGCTCAGTGGTGCAGATAGTCGACTGTCGCTATTAATTGTTAAGCAACGCTAGGCCGGTCAGTACTTGGATGGGTGACCGCTCGAGCGTTGGAGGCTGACGGTGGGTCGGATTCCACGTTAAACTGTAGGTCCTTCCCTTTTTACCTTACTAGGTGGTAGGGTTCAACCCGCCCGGGTTGATAACACCGCACTGAATGAAACGTCGGTCGAAACGGCTATGTAAATAGTTTGTGTTTTCCGTCCAGGTCAGTGTAGCCGGCACGACCGAAGGGAAGCACTGACATGGCATCTAGTTCACCCGGTGCTATGGGCTGACATCACGGATGTTGATGTGATGGTGAAGTAGCCAACCGTGTCAGTTTCCATATAAAAAAAGAGAAGCCGGATATTTAAAAAAAGTTCGGAAATTTTAGTCACAAAATAGTCAATCTCACGTGCAGGTAATCTTTTACGGTGATTTTGTGATTAGTTTTATAAACATTGAAGAAGGATTTAATATTTGTGTTAACTTTTTGAGTAATTCAATGCGAAAATTAAACATTCATTAAAAGATTTCCGTCTAAATAAAAAACCGACAAATTGAAAAGCCGGGCAAAGTCCGGACCGATGGCAACTCTGGACACAGGCGATAACACGTCCGCTCGCGAAACAACGCTCAATGAGGTACCATGCCAGATATGAGGCGGACGAAAAAGCGACGAGCCAATCGCCTCATTGGCGAATCTGTACTCACAAAGGACCTTCAACTTCTAAAGCACAGACGTATCTTTGGGTCATTGAGCATTTTTATCGCTACTACTATGGCTGCTGCTCTGACGAGCTTGCTTCTCTCATCCCTCCTCCTCCTGTGGACTTCGCCAAACCCGCCATACTCTCGGAAACACTCCTTTGTAGTTGACATTAGAATTCTTCGAACCGCACGATTCTCTAAATCGTTCTTGTGTCGCACTGCAAAGGCATAGAACTGGCTTAGTGGGAAAATCTTACCCCACTCCTGTAATTCACTGATCTTCAAATGGAGGGTTAATAGTCTTTCCCCAGCGACATTAGTCCGCCTCCAAGCTGGACTGGCACCTCCTCGGGGGTCAAATTGTCTGCGCCTGAAGCTTCGACCTCGGGCACATTTTTAAGACAGCCTGATTGGAGGAGTCAGGAAACTTACTCACCAGAAGACCATCCATATTTCGCCATACAACAATGTTGTTAGTTTGATTGCATGTATGTACCTCTCTATGTATGCTTGTGTTTGTTTGTTCGTCTGTCTTTCTGTCGGTTTGTCATTATGTCGTCTTCTGTGTGTCTTTCTGTAGCAAGTACATTCTGAACCGATTTACATACTTACAAGTTTCACTACCTACTCGTATCTTCACGATAGATCTCAAAAGGACTGAACAGTAAGCGAAAACCTGGTCGGAAAAAACACAACGGTCAAAATTCACGGTTAAGATTTTAAGAGCATCACTCGCGGGCGACACCAATGTTGTGTTATCGTTACCAAATCGCAATGCACTCCAGCATGGAAAATTGGTCGAAGTCCAGTTACATATCCAAAATACCATCGCAACATATAAACATTCGGTCAGTGAGTCAGTCAGCGTGTATTCGTCCACTGCTGGACATAACCCTCTCCAATTTTTCTCCAATCTTCCCGGCCATCAGCGGTACCGAAGCACTGCTTTCCGCTGACGTGCCCACTTGATTTCATCGTCCCCACTAGGAGGGTGTGTTCTTCCCACAATCCGTTTTCCTGCCCACGGCCGCCAATGTAAGGACGCATACTCCGGCGGTCGTCGTCTCTTCATATGACGTTCCCAGCCCACTGCCGCTTAAACTTAACCAACCGCTGTCCAAAATAGACTACTTTGTTATGCAATACTTTTTTATCAACGTACAGAGAACGTTTTTTTAGAGATGCATGAAACCGAGCTCAGAAACCCACGATAGCCGCAAGCGTAGCTCTGAGATCAAAAGCTAACACACTATATACTATACTCTTAGTAAAGCCCGGCTTCTAAATGTTGGCTGCGATAAGTAGATAGTATGCGCCGGACACTCGGCCCGCCGCCGCGCCGGCGCCGTGCTTCCTCTGCGGTCCACCACACACTGTGGGGGCAGAGGGACGATGCTGACATTTCTGACCTCCTTGAGACAAATAAGGCTATCAAAATAAGGCTATCAAGGATATTGACAATATCCTAAAAAGGAGTCCAAACCTTCCGAGATCATTCTTTTGATGGTATTGTATTATACAATACCTTATAGTAGGTTATTTTATGTATGTTTTATTTTTTTTTATTGCTACCGAACTGGGTGGCTCTGCCCGAGGTCGCAACCTCAGACGCAGCCAATTTCACCCCCGAGGGGGTGCCAGTCCGGCTTGGAGGTGGACTAATGTATGTATCTATTTATATGTTAGTGTTCATTTATTCAAAAGTTTTATTCTTCACGCTTTACTTTTGCACTGCGTTGTCCGCCCTATGCGCTTCTCCACATCCCAAAGGTATGTTTTGTAAAGAAACTATTGCATTAAACTCCGTTTGGGTTCCTTTTTATGGTGTATATAAAATAATGTGTAATATATATTATATGTATTTGTTTTGATTTGATTTGATATTAATTACCTAAAAAACAAAAACCACTTTTGTTTCATACTTACCTGGATGGACAAATATGTATGTATGTATATTTATTTGTATATAATATTCTATATATTTAGTAATTTATATGTATTAAACATGTATGGCTTATATTTTACTAGCATGTACTTATATGTATGTATTAATAAGTATTCTTATTATTATTTTTTTTATCTTCAATTGTCACGCAACTCTTTTGCTACTACCTACTTACATTCCACTATATTATCGAATCTCAAACATCCAAAGGTTGACTGTAAGAAATCTCTGTAAGGGATAAGTCCGCCTTTGCACCTTATGTAAATTTTCCAATGTATTTGTTACTGTTTAATGTTTACTGGAGCAATAAAGAATTTTCTATCTATCTATCTACCATGTATAAATATTTCATAGCCAAGTTTATTGAAGCTACAGCTAAATTAAGTAGATATCAGCATTAGGTAAGTGGTAGGATCTATAAGCATAAGACAGTTTCATCATTTTTGTCTTTTCTCTTGGTTCTGTACAGCCCTTGTCATTTTTTGTCATTGTTTATAATTGCTTGTTAAGTTATTATTGTTGCTATACTATAGTTGCTATTCGGAATGTAAGATGACGAAATAAATGTTTTTTTTTTTTCAAAATATTTGCCTACTTTTTTATATTTTTTTTATGTTTTTAATAAATAAACCAATAAACCAAACAGACAGACAAACAAACAAAACGATAATAGATAGAAGGTTATAGAGAAAGAAAGAATTCCCTTGCCCCTTACTAGGTGATAGGCTCAAATTGTAGCCGACTGGGTTGGTACCACCGTACTGGATGTAAGATGGCCGCATAGCAGCCTCGGTTGTGTTCTCCTCTAGTCCAGTATAGCCAGCAATCCAGGGAAGTCTCCGGTATGGCACCTACCTTCTCGGAGGTGATATTGGCTGGTCGGAGCATGCGCTTTGGCCCCTCCGACTCAGCCACACATACCGAATTACATAAAAGAAAGAAAGAAATCATTTTCTCTTGTCGTGTGTTTACACACGACAATTCACAAACAATAAGTACCTTACTAAATGGCGACGGGTTAGCCACCTTGGCACTGTCTTTCTAACAAGTTGTGCATTAAATATGTGCTCGTACCTTAATTAACATTTGTGTAAGCCATTTGCACGGTATATCGTGTACCGTTTTGCCGTCTTAACGTACAAACGTACATGCTTGCTTGTGCAAATTAGAATCTGTGCAGGTAAGACTGGGCGTGCATACAGAACATAAGGATAACCGCACCGCACGGTTCAAGATCGCGCGATAAATTTTATAGTGACCTTTGGTTGTTAGCTCCCTTGAACAAACTTTGCGCGCAAAACGCCATCTCGCTCTTTCTGCGACGTGTCAGCGACAGGCCGCGGTGGCAGAGAGATGGCGATTTTAAAATATTAAATAAAAATTAATAAAATAAAAAAATCACATTTTGTGCATGGTCCTATAACGCTCTACAGGTCGTCAGGTTGTTTTCGAATGGTCTAAAAGACAAAGTCAAAATAAATTTTGAAATTTTCACTACCCTTCCTCTGCCAGTAGCCCGACTTGCAGGCTTTTGGTAAGCGTCTGTTATCGCGTGGAGTGACCTAGAAAACCTACCTCTAGATAAACTGCCGACAAACACGTGATTTCCGCGACTCCGCAAATAGTTCCCCGGTTCGCCCCTAGGCTGTGTTTTGTTACCAGCTGTCAGCAGCTGTCATTGGCCACCGCTAGGGGGCAGCATAAACATGTTTGCGGACATTTGGCAGAGCGAGCTTGCAACAATTTGGTTTTGTGACGAATTATGCAGATTCTGATGAAGTTTATCGTCCTTATATATATAATTTTTCTGTACGTGTGTTTGTCCCCTAACTCCGCCTAAAAAACAGCTGTAACGATTTGGATGAAATTTTGTGTATATACATAAATATTAATGGGTCCCTGGATGGTTTGAAAATACAATTAAACCCGGTAGATGGCGTCGTGATAAGTCTACGCGGACGAAGTCACGGGCACAGCTAGTATCATAAATATATTTATTTATAGTCTAATAATACATTGTCACAAACTATTCTTGTTCGCCTGCATGTACTTCTGCCACATCCCAAAGTTTAGCTAGAATAGAATGGCTCACGGCATTAAGCTCGCCTATTGTGCCTAATTTGTATAAATTGGTGTTCAATAAAGAATATATACAATTAAAGTCATGATGTTATGTTTATTGAAAAATCACTCCATAAGTTCATTTGTGTTCATCTATATCCGGGACGAAATTGTCCCGGCGACATCTGAGTGATATACCGCAACGCCATCGATTACGGTCAGTCAGTCAGCGCAAATGTGTCTACTGCTGGATATACGCCTCTCCAATGTTCCTCCATTCCTCCCCGGCCATCAGCCTTTTGTCAGCCTCGGTAGCTCAGTGGTGCGGTCGGTTGGCTGTTGTTTGCAACCCTGAGCGCGGTCAGTACTTGGATTGGTGACCGCTCGACCGTCGTTCGGATTTCACGTAAAACTGTAGGTACGTTCCTTTCTTCTTCCCTACCTTACTAGGTGGTAGGGTTTATCCCGCCCGGCTTGGTACCACCGCACTGAATGAAACGTCGTCGGTCGAAACGGCTATGTAAATAGTTCGTGTTTTCCGCCCAGCTCAGTGTAGCCGACATGAAATGAAGGGAAGTACTGACATGGCACCTAGTTCACCCGGTGTTCTGGGCTGACATCACGGATGCTCTGGGTGATGTAGCCAACCGTGTCAGTTTCCATAAAAAAAAAATATTTTCTCAATCTCTTAAATTTACACATTGATTTATTTAATTATTTACCACAAGCTTTTAGCAAAAATATTCAATTCATCCAAAACTAAAAGTGCCGAAAAATAGTTTCCGCAAAGCGCCGCCGCCGAAATCGTGTCAGTTTCCATAAAAAAAAGTATGACCAGCGGTACGGAACCACTGCTTTCCGCCGACGTACTCGATGTCGTCGTCCCACCTGCCTAGTGGTCTTCCCGCACCCCATTTATTCGGTCCTGTTCACAAATCAATTCTGGAAGAAAAATAACAAAAGATACACAAACGAGGTTACAGAGAAAAGAGTCATAGCCCTGGGGATTGGTGGTATGTTCAAAGCTTAAGAGGAATCTACACTTCGGCTGTTCATACTAAAGTAACTAATGTTTTTTTTTTCATGGAAACTGACACGGTTCTCTACATCACCTACAACATCCATGATGTCAGCCCATAATAGCGGGTGTAATAGGTACCATTTCAGTGCTTCCCTTCATTTCATGTCGGCTACACTGAACTGGACGGAAAACACGAACTATTTACATAGCCGTTTCGACCGACGTTTCGCTTAGTGCGGTGGTGTCAACCCGGCCGGGATAAACCCTACCACCTAGTAAGGTAAGAAAGGAAGGGACCTAAAGTTTAACTTGGAATCCGAACCACGGTCAGCCTCCAAAGGTCGAGCGGTCACCCATCCAAGTACTGACCGCGCTCAGCGTTTACTTATCCCTTAGAGGCATTTCTTCCAATCAAACTTTAGATATTTGAGAGTCGAATGTTGTGAAAATATATAAGTAGCTAGTAGCGAAAGATTAAGTGTGGGAATGTCAATATGAAAGAATGAATATAAATTATAATATACTAGATAATAAGTATGCACTAGTTAATTAAATGTTTACATGAATACATACGAATTACGTACAATTTATAAAATATATAATATTTATAACTAAATACATACAGACAAACTTGTCCATTCAGGATGAAAATATTTTTTTAGCTATTGCCTTCTCACTGACAGAGATAGTGCAACTTTATTAACAAATTACAAAATTATTTAACAAAATATTTTTTTATGTAATTTTTTTTTCATAAAATAAAATATTCTACATAGTCACATGAGTAGAAAAGAAGATACGTAAAAATTTTTTTTACAGCCAAATAGTTTTGTAGAAATCGTTCGATTAAGTTAGTATGGGAGCCGAGACGCACACCACGCCCTTAAAGCTCGCTCAAAGGAACAGAGCGGGCGAGCCTTTTCTTTGTTGAATTTTTTATTACAAAATTAAAGTCAGCATTGAAAAATAATTTCACGTTGAAAAATTTATGTTCTAGTTACGAACTTGATAATGCAGAGGCGGCGCGGCCTCGAACCTCGGAGGCTGTAGGGCAGTAAAATAAATGTCCAACGGCGCTCATGAATTTCAGCGAAAAATAATCAGGATAAAGCTGAATTTTTATTCCCACGAGCTTAACATGATTAATGCGCTTTCGGCGGCGGCGCTCTGCGGAAACTATTTTTCGGCACTTTTAGTTTTGGATGAATTGAATATTTTTGCTAAAAGCTTGTGGTAAATAATTAAATAAATCAATGTGTAAATTTAAGAGATTGAGAAAAGATTTTTTTTATTTATGTCAGCCAACTGACACGGTTGGCTACATCACCCACAAGGTCCGTGATGTCAGCCCATAAGGACCGGGTGATCTATGTGCCATGTCAGTGCTTCCCCCTTTGATCGTGCCGGCTACACTGAACTGGTCGGAAAACACAAACTATTTACATAGCCGTTTCGACCGACGTTTCATTCAGTGCGGTGGTATCAACCCGGGCGGGTTAAACCCTACCACCAAGTAAGATTAGGAGGGAAGGGACCCACAGTTTTACGAGGAATCCGAACCTCGGTCAGCCTCCAACGGTGAGCGGTCACCCATCCAAGTACTGACCGCACCCAGCGTTGCTTAACATTCAATAGCGACAGTTGACTGTCTACACCACTGAGCTATAGAGGCTGACAAGTTTTAAGAATGTTTCGGTGGTTCGGTCATGTTGGAAGAATGGATGATAGGAGACTAATGAAAGAAATTTATGAAGCAAATGTGAGTGGAAGGGTCGCCCTAGACGCACGCACCTGGACCAGATCGGGCATGTGCTCAAAAAGGTCAAGTGCGTAGTACCCGTGACCGACGAGCATGCATGAAGAACATTATGAGAGTGGAAGAGGCGGCAGAGGTGTGTCAGGATCGTGACACGTGGAGATCCGTTGTCTCTGCCTAGGTACCTCACCGGGAAACAGGCTTGACGCTATGTATGTAAATTAAGAGATTAGAGTGGTGCGATCGGTCGGCTGTCGTTCGTGACCATAAGCACACCTGACCGCGGTCAGAACTTGATTGGTGACCGTTCGAGAGTTAAAGGCTGACGGTAGTTCGGATTCCAAGCCATGATTGGTACCACCGCACTGAATGACGGTTCGGTCGAAACGGCTATGTAAATTCTGCGTAGCAACCGTGTCAGTTTCCATAAAAAAAGAGCGAACTGAATGATTAAAAGTTAGTTATGACTATTTTTAAAAGAGATACATTTGACGCAATTCTGGTACTTATTTTTATCTTTGAGGAAAAAAATTATGAAATCGATTTCTCATACAAAATTATTCACTAATTCTGTCACACCGGAGTGTTAAATGAAAATCTGTAAAACTTTCGTGCGACACATTTTGTTAACCTCTCCCTACCTCAATTTGTGTGTGTTTTTTTTATGGTCCTGTCAATTTGACAGGAGATTGACAAATTGACAGAATGGTTCTGAACTAGAAATTTTGCATGGTGGTAGCCATATTTTTAAATCAAACAGCAAGCGAACGAAGTCCTTGTCATCGTCGATATTAAAAGTACGAATAATAAAAAGTTATTTAAATTATTATTTTTTTCCTCCTATTCATCAGTAGGAAAACATACTTTCCTACTTAATTATTGTTTCCATCGTAAGACGTAATATACGTATAGTACGTAATATATTAGCGCCCTCTAAAAAAATTTTTATTGAAAGCGCGCCGTGTCACCCATAAGGTGTCTAACGACGCCCATGGACGTTCGGCCGTATGCGGGGGTTGCGAATGCCGTGTCGGCCTGACAGGTGCCCATTCACGCCCCTCTTGAAGGATCCGAGACTGCGACACATCGAGAGACATCATTGTTTAATATAATGACGACCTCGCTTCATCTAATTCTGAATCCACCGCTGCCTTTCAGAGAAAATCCGACAACAGTCGCTAGAAAGGACATATTATTACCTGCTCTGGCATGCACCACTTAGCTGACTCCTTCGCTCCAGAAAATATATTCCAAGTACTGAACGAACAAAAACAGCGACATGGACCAGCGATAACGTTGCCTCGTTTGCGAGAAGCAGACGATTCGAATCCGTCCGCATGCACCACTTTCTCATAACGCGTTTGATAGGTTGGTAAGTGAATTTTAGTCATGAAGACGTGTTGCCCCACAGTTTCAGTTCCATGTAAATCTGTCTTCAACATTCTATACTATATGGTATGTGGAAGGAACTCCCTGCTCATCTATTCCTCTTCAGGGGTTTTTCAAAAGTGGTCGTTAAAAGGCTTCCGTCAGACCGACATGAAAATCATAATCCACGTACATAATAGCAGTTCCATAGGCATCGTTAGCCACCATGTAAAATTTTAACAAGTTGAACAATTCTGAATGAAGAACAGTTCACGTAGTAAGGTAAACGACAAAACTTAAAGTTTTATAGGAAATCCGTGCAACGGAGCAATTTGTGTTCGTGAAACCTATATGACTTTACACAAAGAAGACAAGCGGCGGCGTGCAATATTGCGAGATGGACAAATTTTATTATTCTTTGATGTCTTTATGTCTAAAATGGGCCTATTGACGCCATTATGTTTAATGGCCGAGTTTTGCTTCTAGCCAGTCAGAATAATTTTATTCTTGAACCGTTTGACTTCAAGTACGCAGAGCGTGCCTAGTAATGCCGCGTCATCCACAAGGTTGATCTTGCTCCCGTTCCACTAGAAGAATTGGTAAATTAAAAATCTGCGCACTTTAAGCATTTAGCTCCGACTAAACTTGTTTCCGTACTATTTTATTTATTATGTAAATGTAAAATTACTCGGGTCCTTCAAGAGGTGCGTGAATGAGCAGCGGTCCCGTTAATGTCCATGGGCGTCGTTAGAAACCTTATGGGTTGTCGGTGCCACATCTCTCGCTTTCTATAAAAAAATTATGTGAATGTATTTTTGTTTTAATGTATGGATGCAAATTAGTAGAATGGCATATCTAGGCTGAAATTTCTAAAATATTCCATTTGATTTGTTAAAAAATTTAAATACACGAAAGTCTCGGTTTTTCTAGTCACACATAAAATAATTTGATAAAAGAAATTCGGGAAAAAGATTTAGTCGGAATCGCAAGCATGAAGTGCGCTCATAGGTTGGAATCGACTAGCAGCACTCAGCCCGAGGGGACTCAGTTTTCTTAGCGTGGCAAGTCATTTGTCTGAGAGCGTTCGATGAGCCGAGCATATGAGCTCACAATGCAGAATTACATTTTTGTTTCCAAGTAAACGTTTTGTGTTTTGCCAATTTTCGTGAACGAGTTATGTTGAAATGTTGAAATTCTTTTCTAAAGTTGTTTTTGTTTTGTTTGAAACTTCGCTCGTGCTGATACCAATATCTATAAAAGGTTTAGTAGTATACTGCGATGCAGAATGTACTATTTCATATATATCAGAAGTAAAGTTTCTTAAAGTAATCCTAGGTGTAAAAAAATATTTAAGGGCAGATTGTCCGGACGGACGGACGAACAGACAGACAGACGGCGTAGGCTTAGTAATAAGCTTCCGTATGGATACGAAACCGTAAAAATAATTATACAAATTCAATTAATAATTAATAAATTCGACACTGCACGCATCGTCCGGAGGGTCCCAAAGAGAGGAACCTCCGGACGAACCCGGGGCGAACCCACGGGAACGAACGGGGCGAACCCAGGCTGTTCGCCCCGCCGCCGGTGGTGGAAACTCCATTTATTTTATAATAATTTTATATATAATTTTTGTATATTTTAGGTATAGTTTATTATATGTAAAATTATTGTAAATATATGTGAGGAATATTATACAAATAAATATTATCTATACATTTTATTAAATTTTTTTTTTATGTAATCCGGTATGGGTGGCTGAGTCGGAGGGGCCAAAGCGCATGCTCCGACCAGCCAATATCACCTCCGAGAAGGTAGGTGCCATACCGGAGACTTCCCTGGATTGCTGGCTATACTGGACTAGAGGAGAACACAACCGAGGCTGCTATGCGGCCATCTTACGTCCAGTACGGTGGTACCAACCCAGTCGGCTACAATTTGAGCCTACCACCTAGTAAGGGGCAAGGGAAGGGACCTACAGTTTTACACCGGTTCCGAACGGTGAAGCAGCAGGTGTAGCCGCGTAAAAGACTGAGGAGTGGGACGGGATGGCTATCCTACAAGGGTGTAGTAGGATCTTAATAGGACACAGTGGGAGGAAAGAAAATTGGAAACAGATCCGACCGCTCCCAGGTATTCATGAGCAGCAGGGTCATTTAGTGTGGAGTAGAAGAGACACAGGACATGGGAACCTTGCGACAACGAATGTCGAGACACTGAAGCGTTATTGTTTAAATGTCTAAAAATCCTATTCCTATTACCTTATGTGAGCTAAACTCGTACAGGTTTCTCGGAAACGGCTCTAACGATTTGGATAAAATTTTGTATTTAGATAAGGTTTTTTTTCTCAATTTTATCTAGATAGGTGTAAACGCCGAGCGAAACTCTGTCGCCCAGGTACTAAATATTAATACAGTGTACAGAGCTCAAACGTAGTTGCTCCATTTTCTGGGGTAAGTTCTACTTATACGAGCGGCGCGGTGTTGCCAGCAAAACCTATAAAATGTAATTACAACGTTGTCTCGTGTCTTTGCATGAGCTTGCATGGAACAATGGGAATATATACCTAGAAAAGGCAGTTACATACATTCAACATTTGGTTAGCATGAACACATACTGCAGCAGATAGGAGATGCGTGACTAAACACTGTAAAGGACATAGTTCAAATTATGTTTTTATATTTATATTTTAGTATTAAGAAGCATCTTTTGTACAGTGTGGGGCCGATACTTTAAAAGAATAGCCCCACTGCATCTCTCCCCGTGTATGTCGTAAAAGGCGACTAAGGGATTTGACTTCCTTATTATATTACTAGGTGGTAGGGTTTAAGCCGCCCGGGTTGGTACCACTGCACTGAATGAAAGGTCGGTCGAAACGGCTATGTAAATAGTTTGTGTTTTCCGTCCAGTTCAGTGTAACCGGCACGACCGAAGGGAAGCACTGACGTGGCACCAAGTTCACCCGGTGTTATGGGCTGACATCACGGATGTTGTAGGTGATGTAGCCAACCGTGTTAGTTTCCATAAAAAAAAATAATGTACTCGCTTTTAATATTTCTTCATTAGATAATTGCAAAGCCCAAAATGAAGAGAAAAAATACGTCCCGACCAGGATTCGAACCTGGAACTCCGGCTTGAGCCGCCAGCGCGTTGCCAATTCCGCTACCGAGCCGCCGACGTATCTCTCTAAATTTTCGAACCATTGCTTGCATTTTCTGGGAGATGCGACATACCTACTATGAAATTCAATACGGTATAATTAACATGACACTGTACGAATGCAATCTCTCTATTTAGAAGTAAAATATCCTACTAATAATATAAACGTGAAAGTTTGTGAGGATCGTACTAATATTATAAACGCGAAAGTTTGTGAGGATGGATGGATGTATGAATCTTTGTTCCTCTTTCACGCAAAAACTATTGAATGGATTTTGATAAGACTTTACAGTACTATTAGCTTATACATCAAAATAACATATCTATAGGCTATATACCATCACGCTAAATAGCCTTAGGGCTCAGCAGTATCAAATAAAGTATAGTATGGACGGGAGAGAGAGAAAATAAAAGACAAGAAAAACAAAAGCCTATCAACTTCACATAAAAACTTCACTTTCGAATTCTGTCCTTTTTTTTTTAATCCACGCGGACGTAGTCGCGGGCAAAGGCTATATCTCACCTTAAATATTTATACTAATTAAAATACTTTTATTTCTTATTTTATAGTTTATTCAAAACATTTAAATTCAAAAAATTCATAAAAAAAAAAATTACATTATATTTTTTGTTATTTATCATTTAAACACAATATGAACATAAAAAAAAATTACATACATAAGTATATCCTTCACACACATATACACAGCGCATAAAACGATTAGGTAATAAACAGGCGCATAAAACTCATGCCAAACTTCAAACCGAACAAAACAAAACAGACGCAAGTCTAGTGTTTTGTCTCGAATGTCGCTAAAATAGGTTAAGATACTCTCGAAGCATCTCAAAAATGTAAATTTATGTGAATTGTTTATGTATCTTAACGTGATTGTTCTTTTGTGCACAATAAATGATTTGATTTGATTTGATTTGATTTGAAAAACTAATTATACAACTTAAAGACTAACTTATGTTTAGTGAATGGGTATCAGGCACAGGTTACGTCTTCCCATCCGGGAAGACACTGATTTTAAGCCTGACCCCTTAAGATAAATATACATTAATATTAATTGCGAACTGCATAGGTACTTACAGCTAAAACGAAAACAAAATATTTACAAAAACAAAATAAACAAAACATATTATAACTACAGACAAAACATACCTATAGAGATTATCAACAATCACTAACACTTATAAAAAAATTAAACTAAACTATACAGACTAAACTGAACAGACTAAACTAACCAAAATTAAACAAACAAAACAAAACAATTATGTAATTAATGCAAATGTACAAGGCACCCAAGAGAAGCTATAGCTGTACAATTTCGTCTTTGTGCACTTTCTTTCGCACCCTAGACAAATTAATGCCTCTTCTCCGCTTTTATTTCCATGCATGAAGCGTAGTAATGTTGTCATGTTAATAAAATTGCGACAGCAAAGTTCGTTATGATATGAGCGACAAGTTAATTCCGTTATTAATTTGTCAGCAAACAAATGACGTAGTGGGAACATACCTTGCCGATGTCGACGTCAACATATGCAAAGCCTATTTATTTATTTAAATTGTGTGGTATACTGTTGTAGATTTTGTTGTCAGTGCCAATTTTCATTCTTGAATTTTTCCAAATTTTCCACTATATCTGAAAAAGAAATAAAAATATCTCTCTATGAATTGTACGTTTTAATCAAAGTATTCAGCCGACTTCGGCAAAGCTAAAAGCAGTGTGTGTGCGTACGTATGTAGTCATGTATGTATGTATGTGTGTATATAGTTATAATATATGTATGTATGTATGTGTATGGTCGTTTGCTACTTCACAAATCATAAACAGATTTCAGCATATGAATATTAAGTACTTATTCGATTTATTTTATTTTATGAGGCTAGATTTTTTTAAGACAGGCCAGAACACAAAAAGGAATCTGGTGTACATAGCAAATCCAGAAGGTTACGTAACCAGCCGTATCAGGTTAATACGAATAATTGCCCAGTACATGAGCGTTTAAAGATGTTTGAAACGTTAATTTTAACGTTTATTTCCAGAGAGAAAATATTAACAGATATCAGACAAAAGAACGCGAAATTAACATAACGAAGGTAACGTCAAATGCAGAAACACTACGGTTTGAACTCGGGTGTTTAGGGTTATCAATGTTGTTTTGTTACCGGTTTTACGGTGCGCCGGGAACGTTCCAGGATAAATTGTGAGGAGTAATGGAATGTGGTGGTTATTAACGGGATAGTTATTCTTTTCATCTCTTCATTAGTCTTCACTTCTCTTCTCTACTAATTAATTAACTATAAAAAAATTATAGTGTGTACCTTATATATAATATTAAATATTATAAGGTACACACTATAATTTCCATATCGCACTAAAGTGGTAGGGTTAAACCAAATATTTTTCATAGTACTTTCGACTTACATTCAGCTCGGTGCCAATCTGGACGTTCCTAGGTTACGTCGTTTTAAATATATATATTTTTTAATTTCCGGTTTATGAAATTGAGTATGACAACCCTACAGCACACCGAAGCCGAGCGTAATTGGACGTAAAACTACGACATTTTAATAGAGTTTACTTTCGGTTTCCAACCGAAAATCAGCCTCTGGCATGTAAATAAACATTCAGAAACGCCATTGTAACACATTACATTAAATTAAATTAAATTTAAATTTAATTTTATGCAATCATTAAATTAAATTAAAAACTTGGTCAACATGCACGCACCCAATTTGCAGCAGACAAATGATTATGTGAGAAAACGTCGCTTGTTTCAACATGAGGAGTGATCGGAGGATCTGTTTGGCGCGATCCCGCTGTCCCCTTTCCATCTCCGCACCAAGCACAATGAGCAGGGATTGCATCCCTACACACTGCACTTATAGCAGATGCATACCAAACGGTTATGCAAATCTTTCTCTTATAGAACCGGTGAGTTCTGGATCGCTCTCGCTGCCTATATTTTTTCCCACAAGTACAGTCTAGGGCACTTTATGAGGAAGCGTGAATAGGCACCTGTCAGGACAGCATGGCATTGGCAGCCCCCGCACACGGCTGAATATTCGTGTGCGTCGTTAAGACGAGACGAAGTTACATCGTCTTTCGGAATGTATGTTTTCTAGCCCCCTAAACCTTATTTTTACAATGTTTTGTCTTGTCTTAAGGACAGTCCAATCTATGTTCCTGTATTTTTTTTTTATTTAGATGAAATATAGCTACAACACCGGAGCTAAAAAATTGTATTTCGACCGAAAAAAAAAAACAAAACAAAAAACAAGTGTGACAGATATTTTGTATTCGTCTTTGTAAACTTTTCGTTCAACACCTCTAGCGTGTGCCTCTTCTACGTAATTTATTTCCATGGTCGCAGTTGGTGATTACTTCTTCAGTTGGGCTCTGGGTAATAACTAATAACATACCGCAGCAGTGACTGGAGCCACGTCAAAGCTGACATTATTTTTAATTAAGGAAATGTTTCGAGAAATTTAATTTGCTGGTTTAGGTGTAATTTTTGTAATAGTTTTCCGAATCACTAATATGTATAGTAATAGCCCTACTGTTACGTAAGAATAAATTTAGAAGTGCTTTCGATGCAGTATAATGTTTTAGGATTATTTTAGTTTTTAAGTAATAATTTGTGTAAGTAATGTTTTTGTGTAACTATCCACCTATTTTGTTTTCATTATTTGTGTTATGTTTTCGTATTTTTTTCGTTGTCTTATCTACTATATTAATCTGTACAATCCGGTATTCTATAGAATACCTAGGCATTCTATAGAATACCGGATAATGGCTGAAACGTTTATAAAATATCCTTTAATCAGACTTTACCTAGGCATTCTATACAATACTTAATACTAAATACAATATTTTAAATTTCGTTGGCAGCTTGGCGGGGCGGGGCGCGTAGGGTTAGCTGTAAAGGTTAGGTTAGGTTAGGTTTCATTGAAACTTTTCCTAACTATTCCTTTCACAAGGTTTTGCTTCCTTATGTTTTATTATTTTTAAAATTGGAAGCATAAAATGATTCATTAATATTCAGCATAAATAAATGCTTTTAAGCAATCAAAATGCGTTTTATTTATGTCATTTTATACTATACCTGATCTCCTAAGATCATTAAATTCTTAGGCATTCCATACATTACCTAGGCACAATGTGTAATTATTAACAGTAGATAACATATCTATTTCAATATACATTGTCCAGACGGACCCGGTATTGTATAGAATAACTAGGTATTCTATACAATGACTGAAATATTTACTTTGCCGATAACATATACCTACATAAATGTGTAAACTTGTAATTGGTGTCCTGTGAATTGTATTTGTATGTTTATATTTAAGTCCCTACACTGTAAGTTTACCGCAATAAATAAAATAATAAAAAAATTTAATAAAAAATAGACTAAATTATATTTTCTCATACATTAGTCCGGAAAAGCATGTCACCGATTCAATCAGGTTATAAGCTGAGTTAACAATTTACGATAATCATTGTTTTTGAAACTTACCCTCATCATCCAAAGGTTGAATGGAAGAAATCACTTAAAATGATAAGTCCGCTTTTGCACGCTACTCTTCTCTTGTTTCTGTGTGAAGTATTATTAATTTCTATTGCTCTTCTGTTATCTTCTGTCTTCTGTATCTCTGTTAGTGTTTTTGTGTGCAATAAAGCATTTCTATTCTATTCTAATATGTATGAAAAATAATGCGTTCTATTTCGAATTATTAAGTATTTCCGTATATCCCAATTAAAATGGAGGACAAGCATTTTCGTCGTACGATATTGTGGCTCAAATGTGGGGTGTCTAGGCAGCCTAGCAACAGTCGGAAAATCCGCTGGCATGGCGCCTCTCCTAGCGTGGTTTCGCGAGGAGAGGTGTTTTTGGCTCTGTCGACTGCAGCACCATTGGGCCCTCGGCAGAGCCACCCATGTTGGTTTACATACAAAACAATACATATCACACTCTGAATCTCAACTCTGAATCCCGACAATCGGGGTAAGCAGAATAATCGGTGTTGTGCTGCAAGAATTCTGGTAAATAACAGCACAACACCGAGCACCACTCTTCGCAAAGTATTCGGACAAGATATCTATCAAGCAGCATGTAAAACACGAAGGAAGAGCCACCTGCTGCATGACTCGGTGGAAGTACCGTGCCAAGGTGAGAGGTGGCGAGCCTGTCGCCCTTTAGCACGGCATCTTGCCCTTATCCCTTATAGTCGCCTTTTACTACATGCACGGGGATAGATGCAGTACAATACATTTATTTAATTGACAGGTTAGTCAAAGAATCCCGCTCTTATATTATAGTTTAACAGAGTTCTGTCTTAATTTAGTCTCAATTATAAATTGAAAATTATTTCAGAAAACTCTTTCACTAGGTCTTTGATAATTTTCTGAATAATCCAGGCTCGGTTAAACCAAAAGCATTTATACTATTTGGGTTGGAAGACGTTATATATTAATTGATTGTACAAGTCGTACGCTGAATGTTAGGTATTTAGTATTTCAACAGATACAACTAGCAATAGTTTCAATACATAATGACACTTTGGCTGTGACTTATGCTTTAGGACCCGTCCCAAATATTTCGCTGAGCACATGGCAATAAGACCCCTTAGACTAAGAGCTAAGCCTTTGCAAGCGGCGGGTGGCCGAGTGGTTTGAGCATCGGCTTCTCATGCGGGAGGTCCGAGGTTCGAATCCGGTCGGCGTGTACCAATGAGTTTTTTCTGACGAAAAAATTTACGTGCATACCTATACCTGCTGCTTCACCGTTCGGAACCGGTGTAAAACTGTAGGTCCCTTCCCTTGCCCCTTACTAGGTGGTAGGCTAAAATTGTAGCCGACTGGGTTGGTACCACCGTACTGGATGTAAGATGGCCGCATAGCAACCTCGGTTGTGTTATCCTCTAATCCAGCATAGCCAACAATCCAGGGAAGTCTCCGGTATGGCACCTACCTTCTCGGAGGTGATATTGGCTAGTCAGAGCATGTGCTTTGGCCCCTCTGACTCAGCCACCCATACCGGATTACATAAAAAAAAAAACCTCAGATGGAGTAGTTATTTTGTGTTGTGTTCACATAAAGATAGATAATACAATTTAAATTGTAGATAAAAACAAAAACATGACTGCTAATTGTATGTAGAATACGCCGAGCTATCATATCCGCCATAATAAAACGTATTTTTTGAAAACCTTAACCGGCTACCTATTACGGTTCAAAAGATACAGCCCTCGGACATACGGACGGATGAATGGACAGACAGACATATGGCGTAGGCTTAGACTTCAAGCTTCAAAGCAAATTATAAAAAAAGAAACAAATTGTAAAATATTCAGTAAAACTATGCTATAAATATAAAAAAAATTAATGCTCAATAGAAAATGTATACACAACAGAAAAAATCAACAAAACATTAAACTATGTTTTTCCATAGTCTCTTGGTCTAAGTCAGGGCATATTACACTTCCAGGGCCCGCAGGACGCGTGAAGGGTGTCGTAAATTCAACCAACTGTTTGTCCTTAGGTTAAGTATCTATGAAACAAGCCATTAGTCATAACATGTCTATAGGTTAAACAAAGCATTAGTAACTGAGCTACTGCGCAGTGGACTGCGCAGTGCGCAGGGCGATTATTGAGGGAGGGCTATGTCTAGTTTTCCGCGAGAAATATCGATAGCGATCATTGTTTTGTTTTGTTTTTTTTTTATTTATGTCCTCAATGTAAGCCTTTTCAATTAAATGGCATATGCCTAATGCATATGTTATGTTATGCATATGTTTTTAATTTTCACTTAATAACCCCATCCTGAACACTATAAATTTTTTTCGCGTATCTATCACCTGAACTTACACATTACAACACTATTTTACTACACAATACTTTAATGCACATAGGTACTAACACACGTCATTACAAAATAACAAATTTTGATACAAAGTTTAAATTTTCTATGACTAACTAGGCGATTAGAAGTTATGGTGGGGCTGCGACATACAGACAGACGGACGAACAGACAGACAGACAAGGAACGAATTGATACTAAAGGGTTCCCTTACCTTTTTGGAACGGACCCCTAAAAAGCGAAATATAATAAAAACGAACGGGGTCGATCTCATAAAAAATTTTTTTTTGTTGCTTTTTCATACATATCGACATTTGTGCATAAAAGAACCATTGCTCTCACTGAGTTTGTAGTGGTAAAACAATATGGTTCTATTTTATTTTGATCCCTCTTGTATTTAACTAATTTTGAGAAAAAATATCACATGGTCTTTTTGCTTAACTCTACCCATTTTTACCCGACAAACAGTGATGAGAAAATTTAGTTATTAATTTTTAGTTGTCGATTAAATATTATCGAGGTTTTGCTCTCACTACCTACTGGACCACTAACCCAAGGTAAGATAAGATAAGATACGGCAACCAGAGTCACTCCGCCGGCAAACCGCGAATATGAGAACGAAAACACGGACCGGAATAGTCCGAGCCATAAATAACAGAGATATATAGTAGGGTTATAATGAAAACCGTCTTTAGCTCCGCCGGTTGAAAACGACCCCAAATAGTCCACGCGACTTTCAACTTTACTACATGTTAGGACAAAGGTTGATATCTCTCGAATAGTTTTGAAAGATAGGACTTTTTTGAATGAAATTAAAGGAAAGGTTAATGCGGTATGTAGGACTAATGTAAGTTTGCATCCGAAATACAAGTGATATTTGTTTTGAAAGTGTTGACTTGACCGTACCGAAACTGTGAGAACTTAATTGAAGGACGGTGAATTTTTAGTACCTACTTTAAAGTACCGTGTGGGGCCGGTACTTTAAAAGAATAGCCCCACTGCATCTCTCCCCGTGTATGTCGTAAAAGGCGACTCAGGGATATGACTCCCTTCTTATATTACTAGGTGGTAGGGTTCCACCCGCCCGGGTTGGTACCACCGCACTGAATGAAAGGTCGGTCGAAACGGCTATGTAAATAGTTTGTGTTTTCCGTCCAGTTCAGTGTAGCCGGCACGACCGAAGGGAATCACTGACGTGGCACCAAGTTCATCCGGTGTTATGGGCTGACATCACGGATGTTGTAGGTGATGAAGCCAACCGTGTCAGCATCAATAAAAAAAAAAAAAACCTACTTTAGTTTTGTAAAGAAAATTAATGAGGAATAACAATTAAAACTAATCAAAATTATTCAATAGATTAATTCACGCCTCCAAGAGACGCCGTCAGGCCGCCATGGCATTCGCAACCCCCGCGTACGCCCGAATGTCCATGGGCGTCGTTAGATACCTTACGGGTGGCACGGCGCCACATGTCGCGCTTTCTATAAAAAACCGTCCAAGTGCGAGTGGAAATTTTTACAGAATATGTGTTATTATGGCCGATATAACACCAAATACAAGAAACTAAAAAGTGCATGCGCGCCATCTACCGAAAAGAGCATGAAGCATTTTAACTAATTTATAGATGGCGTGAGTGGCGCTAATCATGGCATGGCAATACGGAACCCTCGGTGCGCGAGTTCGACTCGCACTTGGCCGGTTTTTTGTTCCTCGAAGTCCACCTCAGTTAAAATTAATGGCGCAGCAGCGGACCAAAAGTTACCGGTGGTGCAGTCTCAAATTAAATTTACAACTTCAACCCAATTTTCGCCAAATTTTCGAAAAACAACCGCAGTGGAGCGGTCCAACTATGAAGGAACTTTATGTAATAGAGATGATACAAATTATTATGTAGTTACAACCATTTAATAATAATATACATTCAATCCGAATACTTTTCTAAACGTGGTGGTCCGTGTAGTGCTGTGGTTTACCAGAATACTTGCAGCACAACACCGATTACTAACTAAGCTTACCCCGATTGTCGTGATACAGCGTGCGGTGTGTATACATGTATGATTTCGTACATGCTTCCTTTACTTTTACTTTTACTGATTATTGACATGGACCGTGTGGAGCCGGTACTTTAAAATAATAGCCCCACTGCATCTCTCCCCGTGTATGTCGTAAAAGGCGACTTAGGGATATGACTCGCTTCTTATATTACTAGGTGGAAGGGTTTAACCCGCCCGGGATTGTACCAGCCCCGCACTGAATGAAACACCGAGGAATGAAAGGTCGGATATGTAAATAGTTTGTGTTTTCCGTCCAGTTCAGTGTGGCCGGCACGACCGAAGGGAAGCACTGACGTGGCACCAAGTTCACCCTGTGTTATGGGTTGACATCACGGATGTTGTAGGTGATGTAGCCAACCGTGTCAGTTTCCATAAAAAAAAAATTAATCCATATTATGTAATGTTGTTGTGCCGAACTGGCCAGTAATAATATTATTTAGTGTTTATTTTTCTAACATGTGATATTCTTTGGTCACTATGTCAATAAAATTCGAAGGAAAAAGTCTGGTTTTCATTTTCGTCGCTAATATTTGGTCCTTCGAGCCGGATTTATATTTCCAGTATAGCAAGAATGGAGACCAGGGCTTCCTCGAGACAAGAGTCGAGGGGAACGGGTTCACACGAGCGCCCTTCGTCTGACTCGGGAGCGCCCGGCGCGGAGCGTGCACGACCTCATACGAGTTCATCTTCTGTATCGGAGAACTCGGTCGTGCACCATGCTCCTCGCGCGCCGGTCACGTACGCGCCCCGAGGTGGCGGCGAAGGTAGCGTGAATCCAATGAGTGACCGTGATCATGTTGCAGGTGAGCAGCAGCACCGCAGCGCAGGCCACTCGCGCTCCACTGGCCACGCGCGCTCCACACGCTCAACATCTTCGCTCGTCGCGCGCAAGCTATCGGTGGAGGCGCTTCACGCGCGCCGGCTTCTAGAGCTCGAGCGTCAGACCGCCGAGCGTGAGGCCGAGCGTGAGCGCCTGGCTGCCGAGCGTGAGCGCCTGGCTGCCGAGCGTGAGCGCCTGGCCGCCGAGCGAGAGCGCCTAGTGGCTGAGCTGGAGCTACGGGCGGAGCTGGCTGCGATCGATGCCGAGAGCGAGAGCACACACAGCGGCAGCGCTCATACATCCAGAAGTATGCGAACAATCGACTGGGTCAACGACTTAAACGACTCGGACTCAGTACAGGTTGCCGATCATATAGTCAATTTGGAAGAGAATACACATTATTCCAACAATAATTCTACACCACAGACGGTGATACCGCAGGCTGCGGGTGTAGAGCGGGAGTTAGCGGTTTCTCCGCTCAATCTACACTCTCCGAGCATCCCTGTACGGCCGCCGTTAAGGCCGAGCGGGGTTACGGCGCGTCCGCCACGGCCGGACAACAGTGGTCAAGTAAACGACATCGCTAAGGTAACACAAACAATCTATAACGAAAAAACTTCTGAAATTTCTCAACTCGCCTCGGCTATAGCCGCTTTGGCGTCGAACTCACAAAGTCGAGTTAAAAAGCCATGGTACATTGAGTTGATGCCCTACTCTGGTAACTCTACTGAATGGCTCGCGTTCAAACGAACGTTCGAGGACACGAGGGCGTCGTACACGGCGACGGAGAACGTAGCGCGGCTGCGCCACGCGCTGCGCGGCGACGCGCGCGAGGCGGTCGCGTCGCTGCTCGTGTCGGCGCGCGAGCCGGACGACATCCTGCGAGCTCTCGAGCTTCGTTTCGCTCGTCCCGAATTTATTGTTATGAATGAACTGTCAACACTACGAGCGCTTCCAAAATTGAATGAAAATAAAGATTTAAATGTGTTTACTTGTAAAGTTCGTAACTGTGTTGAAACAATTAAACTGTTAAATAAAGATGAATATTTACAATCGCCGGAATTGTTTGACACTTTACTCGGCAAGCTGTCACCGTGGATGCGAGGCAAGTGGACCGACTACGCAGCGGAGCAGCCGCATAAGGTAAAACTAGAATTATTAGCTGATTTTCTGTATCGTGAATCCGAACGACAGTCAACGTTCGGATTAGTTGCCTTGCCACAAGTCGACTCTGATAAGGGAACACGACGTGAGAAAGTTCACCTCACCTCGGCTTCCACGCATACTTCCATATGTTGTCCTTATTGTGACGAGCAGCATAATATACATGTTTGTAACAAATTCAAGTCACTCGCTGTGGACGATAGATGGAGCTGGGTTCGTAAAGCAAAGATATGTTAACGATGTCTCAAGGGTCACTCGCATCAGTGGAAAACATGTAAGGCAAAACGATGCGATCGCGACAACTGTAACTTGCGTCACCATGCCTTGCTACATGGTGGAACGTTTCCTGTCGCTGCACCGCGACCTTCTGCTAAATGTATGTTCACTTCCGACGGACCTCAAAATAACTCGACTGCACCTTCGAGTACGGGGGAAAAATCACACGAAGATGTTCGCGATGTAGAGGTGACTGTGTCCAATATATCGGTCGATGGATCCTCCACCGCGACACGTCCTTCACTACATCGCGTGCTTCTCAAGGTTATTCCTGTAGTGGTGAGCGGACCAGCGGGTCAAGTAGAAACATACGCTCTGCTTGACGACGGGTCTACTGCCACTCTCATCGACGAGGAGACGGCAAATCTTGTCGGAGCGACGGGTCCCGAGGGACGTATGACTGTAAATGGTGTAGGAGGAATGACAACAGAAACAAAAGTGCGGTATGTAAATTTTTATATTCGTGGGCGAAACAGTGAAGATGTGTATATGGTGCAAAATGCCCGCTCCATTCCTTCTCTTGGTCTTGCACAACAATCTGCCCGACGTGAGGACATAGAACGCTGTTCACACCTAACCGACATAGCCGAAGAGCTCTCATACGAGGATGCAAAGCCAACAGTGCTATTGAGTAGCGCGGACTGTTTCCTCACGTATGCTAAGGTTACACGAAAAGGCTCACGCTCCGAACCGGTGGCTTCCCTCACTGCTTTAGGCTGGGTTTTGTATGGTTTCGGGTGTAGCAAGAGCAAGCCGGTTGCATTCATAAATCACACTGCCATTTTTGATTCACCTTCAACTGAAAACTGTAATCAGGAATCACTAGAAACTCTTATAAAGGAACAATATAAACTTGATTCTATAGGCATAACTAAAATGGAAACAAGGAGTGTAAGCGACGAACGAGCTATCAAAATTCTAGAAGATACTGTCCATCGCTTACCCTCGACACGCTTTGAAGCAGGACTTTTGTGGAAGGAAGATAATTTGATAGTGCCGAATAGTTTTGATCTTGCTATGTCTCGCCTCAAAACTTTGGAAAGTAAACTGTCAAAAGATAAGGAATACGCGCGTCAGTATAAGGAAAAGGTTCATGCAATGATAAGTAAGGGCTACGCAGAAATATGTGACAAGCAGATGCCACTGACTCGAATTCAGTGGTACTTACCACACTTTGGGGTAACTCACCCTCACAAACCAGGTAAGCTGCGAGTAGTTCACGACGCTGCGGCTAAATGTAAAGGTGTGAGTCTCAACTCTATGCTATTACCTGGTCCTGATCTCCTCCAGTCACTATTAGGTATATTATTCCGTTTCCGAGAAGGCCGAGTTGCTTTAATTGCCGATATATGTGAGATGTTTCCTCAAATTAAAATTAGGGAAGCGGATAGAGACGCACAGCGCTTTTTGTGGCGCGATAGTCCTGAACTCCCGGTTATGACTTATCGAATGTCCTCGATGATTTTCGGTGCTGCCTCGAGCCCATGTACGGCATTGTACGTAAAAAACAAAAATGCATTAGATCTTCAAGATCAGTACCCTGCAGCGGCGGCGTCCATAGTCAAGGACCATTATATGGACGACTTTATCGGCAGCTTAGATTGTAGTGAGGAAGCCGCACAATTGGCTGCAGATATAGTCACCGTTCACAAAAAGGGAGGATTTGAAATGCGGGGATGGATATCAAACGATCCGTCCACGCTATCGCTTCTTCCACCCGACCTCCTTTTGAACATTAAACCAAACATAGATGTTGATTTGGGTAACTCCTCATTGTTTGTACGTACTTTGGGTGTGGTTTGGCAGCCGGAATCAGACGTGATCAGTTTTAGTAATGATATAGTAAAAACGCTGCCAACCGTACTCACCAAACGTATTGTGCTCTCTCTAATCATGAAAATTTATGATCCCATGGGACTTTTAGGTGCTATAATCGTGAGAGGGCGCATTATGTTTCAGCAAGCGTGGCGTAGTGGCGTAGATTGGGATCAGCATCTCCCACAAGACGATTCCATGAGATGGAAAGAATGGTTCAAAGACTTAAGTTCTATAGCTAGCCTCAAAATTCCACGTTGGTACTTGTACAAGTCTGATCCTGTAGAACGCGAGCTACATGTGTTCTGTGACGCCAGTGAACTGGCTTACGCATGTGTTGCATATTGGCGGTTTGTATACTCGGATGAAAGCGTGCAGCTCGCGTTGATTGGAAGTAAAGTAAGAGTATCCCCACTAAAGCCAGTTTCCATACCTCGCCTAGAACTTCAAGGTGCACTGATTGCAGCTCGTTTTGCTTCAACTATCTGCGAAAGCCATCGAAATAAGCCTTCAAAACGCATATTTTGGTGTGATTCAATGACTGTTCTTGAATGGATTCGTAGCGACGCCCGAATGTATAAGCCCTTTGTGGCTCATAGAGTTGGAGAAATAATAGAAATAACGAACATTCGGGAATGGCGATGGATCCCAAGCAGTCTAAATGTTGCCGATGATGCTACTCGAATAAAATCTGGCGGTCTAGATGCTACGTCCAGATGGATATCGGGTCCCGAATTTTTACTTGGTTTAGAAAATATATTTCCCGAAGAACCAGTAAGTACCCAACGAATGAACCAAGACGAGTTGAAGCCAAGTGCCAAAGTAGCGATTCATTATCAACATTCCGTAGATCCACATCATTTACCGCTCTCCGCCAATCCAAAACGTTTCAGTAATTGGTTGCGAATGGTACGTGCTACCGCACGCGCTCATCAGTTCATTAGACTTCTTCGAATTCGTAGTTTGAAAAATCGGGGAGTAGACGTAGGTAACTTGATGCCGGGTCACATATGTTCTTTTGCTCCTTTTGAATCTTCTACAGACGTAACTGATCACCAAAAGGCGCCAGAGAACGACGTCCTCGATACTCGTAAATCGAGCGTTACGATTTCTGATTCAAATTTAAACGACCAAGTAATAGCTTGTCCATTACGCGTTCGCATACAGAAAACATTGGCCAGACGCTCTCTGGCAACTTTGTCTCGGCAATCAATCTCTAAACCGCTGAATTTAGAACCTCTAAGCGCACAAGACTTAGGTTTAGCTGAGATTCATATTCTACGCGGAGGCCAAGAAGAAACGTTTGGTCCTGAGATAGCATGCCTGCGTACGCGACAGCCTGTCCCTCATCGCAGTAAGCTCTACAAATTTGCCCCTACCGTAACTCAAGATGGTTTGCTGAGATTGAAGGGCCGAATCGTCGCAGCTCGTGGTATCCCCGAAGAAGTAAAATGTCCCATAATTCTTCAAGGAACTCACCCCTCTGTACGACTTCTAGTTCTTCACTATCACAAGAATGCAGCGCACGCTAATAACGAAACGATAATTAATGAACTGAGACAAAGGTTTTGGATTATTAAATTACGAAGTACTGTAAGAAAGGTTGCATATGACTGCCAATTCTGCAAAATCAAAAAAGCTGTTCCCCTGGAACCTCCTATGGGCGATCTTCCTATAGAAAGGTTATCTCACCACCACAGACTTTTCACGTATGTGGGTCTTGATTACCTGGGCCCTCTGCAAGTCTCTGTTGGCCGAAGACACGAAAAACGCTACGTGGCTTTATATACGTGCATGACAACACGTGCCATCCACCTTGAAGTTGTCAACAGTTTGTCCACGGATTCCGCTGTGATGAGCCTTCGCCGTTTTATAGCAAGAAGAGGTACACCAATAAGGATACTCTCGGACAACGGCACAGCTTTCACTGGTGCGAACAACGAGCTAACTAAGATATATGCCGAATCCATTACTAACTTTGCTGCAAACAAGGGCATCGAATGGAAATTTATTCCACCAGCTGCACCGTTTATGGGAGGTGCTTGGGAAAGGTTGGTTAGAAGTGTAAAAGTGGCTTTATCTACCACACTGAACGAGAGATTTCCCAAAGAAGAAGTTTTTACAACTCTGATAGCAGAAGCTGAAGCTATAATTAACTCCAGACCCCTGACGCACGTCTCAGTTGACCCATCAGACCCGGAAGCGTTAACTCCTTTTCACTTTATCATCGGTACCTCTTCAGGAGCTCCTCTTCCTATCAAGTTAGATGATAGCGATATGATCAGACGCTGTGATTACAAGAAAGCCCTAAGACTCGCCGATCATTTCTGGAGCCGTTGGATATCAGAATACCTACCGACACTTCAGACGAGAGGCAGAAAGCGCGCTTCAAACAACAACTTGGCTGTAGGCGATTTAGTTCTGATAGTGGACGGCACCTTGCCGCGTGGAACTTGGCCAAGAGGCAGGGTGAAGGCGGTGTACGCAGGCCAGGACAAAGTAGTTAGGGTGGCCGACGTAGAAACGGTAGTAGGTATCTTGCGTAGGCCTACCAAGAAATTGATTTTATTACCTGTATCTGTATGTGACTAATGGAACTTAATTAAAATTTGATTTGTGTAAATTTAATGTTTAGTTTTACCAAAAAAAGAGGGACGATGTGCCGAACTGGCCAGTAATAATATTATTTAGTGTTTATTTTTCTAACATGTGATATTCTTTGGTCACTATGTCAATAAAATTCGAAGGAAAAAGTCTGGTTTTCATTTTCGTCGCTAATTGTTGTTACCCGTGCCATTTACAAAAATCGACCGTCATTTTAATGTACTTTCGGCATACCACTATCTCACGAACCGCTCAAGCAATCCCAGCAAACCAGGTGTCAGATGTGAGTCACTCGGCCCCCTTCCACCTATGGCAACGTCAATGAATACTATGAACAATTGATGACGTCATAGCCTTTACAACAAAGGCTTCGAAAATCGATAAACGCCTATAACTCCTAACTACTGGTCGAATCGGCTTGGATTCCTAAAAAAAAACATCTTTCTGAAATAATGTAATTTTTTTTTCAAAATCGGTTCAACCGTTTCCGAAAAAAAACGATATAGTCTATGTTTTTTTTTAGACGAAGAAAAAGGAGGGTTGCGCCGGTTAAGCATAGCGTCGTCTCTGTTGCACGATCTCGCACGTATCTGCGCGACAGAGACGTAGACGCTCCAAAACTTGATTGTCTCTTTCTTAAGCTCGATGTACATTACTTACTGTCACGTACTGTACTTTGGTGAGTTAACGGATTGTCTCGTTACGCATCATATCACCTAGTGCTGGCTGACAGGCAGACAAGTAAACATTTTATATGGCTATGAAACATAGTTCGAGGAAAATCAAATTTATGAAAACATGCTCATAGAAGACTGGGTTCTCGAAATCCACAAAAGAAATAAAAATTAACGTCGGAAAAATTTTGATATCGAAAATAGGTGTATCCTGAACCCTGCTTACAACTCGAGCTAATAATGGGTGGCGGCATCTCAAGTGACTTCAAAGTAATATTTAATTAAACAGCTCTGATAAATGAAGCGACAAAGCAACATGTGTTGGAGACACCAACACAGGTACAATGTTCATCATCTCAGGGAGGTTTTAGGAAATGTAAGATTTGGACTGAATTGAATGTAAACTTTGGAGTATTCTCATTATCTCTATCTCAGGGGGGTTTAGAAATGTAAGATAAGGTATTTATGTAGACTTTGGAGTATCCTCATCATCTCAATCTCAGGGGGGTTTAGAAATGTAAGATAAGGTATTTATGTAGTTATGTACATAAGGGATATGACTCCCTTCTTATATTACTAGGTGGTAGGGTTTAACCCGCACGGGTTGGTACCACCGCACTGAATGAAAGGTCGGTCGAAACGGCTATGTAAATAGTTTGTGTTTTCCGTCCAGTTCAGTGTAGCCGGCACGACCGAAGGGAAGCGCTGACGTGGCACCAAGTTCATCCGGTGTTATGGGCTGACATCACGGATGTTGTAGGTGATGTAGCCACCCGTGTCAGTTTCCATAAAAAAAAAAATTTAGACTTTGGAGTATCCTCATCATCTCAATCTCAAGGGGGTTTAGAAATGTAAGATAAGGTATTTAGACTTTGGAGTATCCTCATCATCTCAATCTCAGGGCGGTTTAGAAATGTAAGATTTGTGAGAGTAATGTAAGAGTGTCCTCATCATCTTCGTCAGCCTGTATCGGTACAATGCTGTACATAGGCCTCTCCCAAGGCACGCCACGGAACGCGGTCATCCGCTCTCCTCACCCATACACTCGCGGCTACCTTTTTAGTTCGTCTGCCCACCTAACCGGGGGTGTGCCATGCTAAGTTTGCTTGTACGTAGCCTCCGTTCGAGTACACGTCTAAATCAGCGGTTATCGGGTCTGCGACAGATATGACCAGCCCACTGCCACTTCAGGTCGGTAATTTTTCAATCAATGTCGACAACCTTTCGACATAGTACTATAAAGATGCAAAATGATGATGCGCCGTCGTCGATACTATGTTCGCTTATAAGTCGAGAACCACTCAATAAATTTGCATTGGGTTTTCACGGACGTTTTCTAAAATATGATTAAGTCAAATATATTGGCTTTTGTTTTTCGCATAGGTAGTTTAGTGTACCCGGTGTAGTCGGTAAAAAATGGTGCAAACGATTTAGAATTTTGAATTTTAAGCATTCCACCGACCAGGAAGATTCGTACGTAGTTGGTTTCGTCTTTTTTTTTTATGTAATCCGGTATGGGTGGCTGAGTCAGAGGGGCCAAAGCGCATGCTCCGACCAGCCAATATCACCTCAATATCATGGCTGACTGCACCTGCACCGTGTGGGGCTGGTACTTTAAAAGAATAGCCCCAATGCATCTCTCGCCGTGTATGTCGTAAAAGGCGACTAAGGGATATGACTCCCTTCTTATATCACTAGGTGATAGGGTTTAACCCGCCCGGGTTGGTACCACCGCACTGAATGAAAGGTCGGTCGAAACGGCTATGTAAATAGTTCGTGTTTTTCGTCCAGTTCAGTGTAGCCGGCACGACCGAAGGGAAGCACTGACGTGGCACCAAGTTCACCCGGTGTAATGGGCTGACATCACGGATGTTGTAGGTGTAGGTAGCCAACCGTGTCAGTTTCCATAAAAAAAAAAACCCTACTTCACCCGTGATGTCAGCCCATTACACCACGTTCATGTCGAAATTAGGCGCCGCCGTGCCAGCGACTCCTGCTGTGTTACAGAACGAAAATTTAAATAAATTTCAAACATTTAGAGATAAAGTTTTCACACAAGACGTTGCCGGAGAGCGGAAGTGTCAGTCACAGCCACAGAACATAAAAAGCGTTTAGAAGTAGCGCGATGACTCGCTGTGCGTACAAGTGAGCGTAGTTCCGCGCATTTGATCTCCGCCCATATCAGTCGACTTTCATTACTATCATACAAGCTATCAGGCTAAATCGATCACAAAATGTCATATTGTCGCAAGCAGTGTCATAAGCGGCGGGTGGCCGAGTGATCCGGGTGTCGGCATCTCTTGCGAGAGGTCCGAGGTTCGAATCCGGTCGGCGTGTACGAATGAGTTTTTTTCTGATAAAAAAAAATTACATGCATTCCTTCATCCGCTGCTCCATGGTTCGGATTCCGTGTAAAAATGTAGGTCCGCCGGGTTGACTGGAGGAAATTGCCTAATGCAATAAGCCCACCCTTGCCACACATTAAGTGACATAAAGTATCCTATTATTATTATTGTCAATATTACAGTGCAAAAACCATAAAAGCACAAATAATTTGCCAAGGTGGTAAAATTACATATAACTTCGGAGATCTGTAGTCTTAAAGCAAAAGGAGTCATTGTCATTTTGCTAATTTTACAGGAGAGCAAAAATAAGATTTGATTTACCAATAACTTAAAACCGCAAAGAGCAAAGGTTAGCGTTCTTCTAAGCATTCCATAATGATCAGTTATATCAATAATAACTTTTTATCCATATATGTGTACTAATTTTCCTGAAATTTCCACAAAAAGTACAGATTTTTCCTTTTGCTATATAATTTTTATTTTTTTATTTTTACAGATATTATAGCAATAGCACAAGTGCACACTTCTCAACTATTATTGCTGTTATTGTTTTAGTTAGTAGGTATTTATTGTATTAATGGATAAATTTAATAACTTACATAGGTAGGGTGTAGGTTCTCGTTGTATATAAGTTTATCTTTGTGTTTCTTCGTTTCTTCTTCTCTTCAAATCGTATTTACCTATTCTTTTTCTGCTGCTTCTGTATCTTGCCAATACTATAATGTTCCTATTTGGGAAGCGCGGTGCTGGGGGCGCATATACATCTACTGTATGTTTAATGTGTATATTATATAATGTTGTGCTCCTGTTTGTGCTTCCAATAAAATAAAATAAAAAATAAAATTAGGTCCAAAGAAGAGGTGGTAACCGCAGTAAATGAGTATTTTTGGAGAAAAAAATGATGAAATCATTTTTTTTTTCGAAGGTATAAACAATTTGCAGGTCAGGTGGAAAAAGTAAATTGACCTTGATGGAGACTATGTCGAAAAATTTAAAATAGATTTGGACCCACTTTTCTTGCAATTTTATGTTCAGGCTTAAAAGTTTTGGATTCACCCTCGTATTATAAGTTGTTTCCATATTAATTGCAAATATTTTAGGAAGCATACATACCTGCCATAATAACAACTTAAAGCAAAATCAAATTATGTATTTTTATATGTATAAGGTCTTTCATTAGTAGGTAACGATACGCTATGGGATGTATGTGTATCAGATACTGATCACGTTCCCATACCAATTTTTTTTGACGTGATGACGTCACGTCTTATAAATTGATGAACACCGGCTGCACACACGAAAAAGTGTCACGTTCCATCTGAGCCTGTGTGTGCAAGCGAGAGCGCGTAACAAGCGATAGAGAGGCACAATCGGTATAGTCAAAGTTACCATGGAAACGTCTTAAGAAGTAAAACTGTCAAGATCGGACAACAGAAGTTTATTGATGGCCAGTCACAAGATGATTAATCTTTCTACTGTAAATATAATTATTACTGATCTTTGCTCTATGTACTACGATTATTCACGTCATCACGTAAAACTATCGTCCGTAAACCGACTTTACAGACAACCAATTTTTTTACTTACTATATAAAAAACCTACTCACTCCTCAAATTTAATACGTGAAGTGCGCGTATTTCACCTTAATAAGTATGTTTTTATATCGTAAAAAAAAATTGGTATGGGAACGTGATCAGTACGGCCGCCCCAAAACAAAACAAAGTATGTGCCACTTTTACCTAAACACGTTTTTTTGCACCATTGTACTTACTTTTTTATGCTCTATCTGGAAAAAATATGAAAAAAATTCTATCTCCAATATTTCCCAAGATAAGTAAGCGTAAAAAGCAAGTATCGTTTACTTTTTGGGTAAATTTTAAATTTAATTTTAAGTTCCCATTTCTTAACATAGTATGTGACAAATCCCCACTCCAAAAGCAAGTATGTTCCAGTAGATACTTGGTTATTATTTGGTAACTCGTCTCATACTTGCTTTTGTTATGGTGTGAAAAATGTGATACTTGCTTTTAATAAGGAATATTACAGTTTTGCACTGGCAATACCCAAAATGTCACCTGTCTAATTTGACGTTACGTGTCAGTTGCAATTCAAATAAACGTCAATCAAATACACATTTTGCGGTTATTTGTCAGCACTTGGTTAGCGAAGGGTGTGTGTCATCCGTGTCGTGTGATTTTATTATAAAAAAAACATGGTTAATAATTAGCAAATACCTATGTAGTAGAAAGTGAACTACGAGTACTTCTTTGATCAAATTTCTTTTGTAGACTTTCTACAAAAGAAGTTTGACGTGACAAAAATTAAGGAGCGAAATGTAGTACTTCGAGGAATAGAAACAAAAAAAAAATAATCGAAAAACTTCTTCCTCTAATGCCTAAAAATAGAAGAATGTTTTGGCAAAATTTACCCGATTCCGACAATCTTCACGATTTAGTTTCCCAAGGACAATGTGTTGATGAATAAATTATTTCATGTTCTTTATTTCACATTTTTAATTACATTTTAATATAATATATTAATACATACATTTATATTAATTTTACATATATTATAACTTATTACATAAATTATTTCATTATTATTAAGTTTAAAAATGAGAATTTCTATAATATGTTTTTTTATATTGATTTAGTTTTGTAAGGACAATGTGTTGATTAATAATAATTTCATTATAAAGAAGAATTTCTAATATTAATACCGAATTATGTTTTAATTATATTTTGGTTTTCGTTTCATACAATTTCTGAAACCACTTAAGCATAAACTAAATCAAAACCAATCATTTCCTCCCTTACTTGGTTTTGATGTGATCGGAAAATTAAACTCTCTATAAATACCCAAAAATATACCAAGTAAGTGGTCATACATGTTTTTGATGTGGGAATTGGGTGTATATTTTAATGAATTAAATTTCAAAGCCAAGTATCTGATATTAAAAACGTTTTATTATGAAAACGGATGACCATATTAATTCACCGTAATCAAGAATAGGTATATGGCATTTTTAAGTTTCTGCTAAAACAAATCTTCGTTTATATTTTCTTTCAGAAAAGTTGCTATGATTTTTTTTCGTTTTTTGGCTCTCCTTTAAAATTTGTCATTTGGTAGATACTTGCTTTTGGTTTGATGCGGCCGAGTATCTGATACACATACACCGCTTAGCGTATACACCTACTTTTGAAAGACCTTATTATGGTATCGCGTGACTTCTACTAGCAATAAATTATATTTTTTTTTATACTATATTTTGTTATACTATACTATAATTTATACTGTATATATAATATAAAAAACTCAAAATATTTTTCTAATCAACTGACGACGGCCCATAAAGAGCCGAGATATTTTGTGTTTTTTTGTATTATATAGTGTGACTTCTACTCGTTTGATTATGTTCTGTGCGCAGACCGCAGATGCCTGTCTGCGTTGAAATAGCTTAATTCAATCTCCAGTAACATTATGCTAATAATATGTTCGTTAAAAGTCACGAGTAAACCAAGTTCGAGACAATTTGCAATAATTGGTAAAAATTGTTAACACTAGCATTTTCGAGCGAATTTGACAAACTGAAAGGCGATAACTAGGTGCCGTGTCCTTAATTTGTGTTCTTAGTTTTTTAAGGGGCTAGAAAACATTATTGTGCATACATACATACATAGCGTCACGCCTGTTTCCCAGTGGGGTAGGCAGAGACAATGGATCTCTACGTGACACGATCCTAACACACCTCTGTCGCCTCTGCCACTTACACTCCGCAGAATTTAAATTTTAATTTATTTATTATATAAGTTGTACATTAACAAGTACTATATCATTTCCTACACTAAAATACGTTTGTCCTGTGGGAAGTAATCTATAATAAAACATATAGATTTTCTCACAATTGTTTAATGTCCTTTTATTCGTAGTAGTCTTTAGTTTAATTTTTAGAAAAAAATTAAGAACGAATTTTTTTTTATATTTCCGTTGATAAGGTCACAGATAGATACTCGTAGATAGAGTGAAAATACTTCATCATCATCATCATCAGCCTGTATCGGTCCACTGCTGGACATAGGCCTCTCCCAAGGCACGCCACCACACGCGGTCTTCCGCTCTTCTCATAACTACTCTTCAATACTTCATTGTTCCTAAAACATTTTTTTTTATGGAAACTGACACGGTTGGCTACCTCACCTACAACATCTGTGATGTCAGCCCATAACACCGGGTGAACTTGGTGCCACGTCAGTGCTTCCCTTCGGTCGTGCCGGCTACACTGAACTGGACGGAAAGCACCTAGTAATATAAGAAGGGAGTCATATCCCTTAGTCGCTTAGTCCCTTATTTTACAGAAATAATCAAAATGTGACAGTTACATGGGCTGCAAATGAGGACTTATACCTTACAGAGATTTTTTCCAGTTGACCTTTGAATGTTTGAGATGTGTACATCCCTTCCCATCCCTTTACCTCTGACAACAGAAGCACAACCCCTCGGCGTCGAGTTACTCAATATTTCTTGAAAAACTTTATAAATTGTGTTTGACTCAAACCCCGCAAGCATCAAAAGCAGCTCGCATCCAGATGTCAGCCGCAGCTTTCCCTCAGTGTTGGAGGCGTAAAATTTTGAAAGTTGCACTAGCACTTCTAGAGGGTTCTCAAGTCACACTGTGGGGTGACCGGTACAGAAGAGCTGGCCAAAAAAGTTTTTCGTTTCTGTGCGTCTTATTTTCCAAATGTTTATAAAAGGATGGCAACTCTCTGTCTTTGTGCCATCTGATTGCACACATTAACATTTAATACAAGTATGGATTTTTATTTAACTATCGTGTACTTACGTGTATTATTAACTAGCTTTGCCCGTGGCTACGCTCGTGGTAGACTCAGTCTAATATCAAATCCAATATCCACGCAAATATGATAATAATCGATCGGTTCTCTTATATTCTCTCTCTCTCTCTCTCTCTCTCTCTCTCTCCCTCTCTCTCTCTCTCTATCTCTATCTCTATCTCTCTCTCTCTCTCTCTCCCTCCCTTTCTTGCTCAAAATCCCTTCCCTTTCATACCTTCCGTCCTTCCTTACCTTTAATCCTACCCCTCCCCTCCGTCCTTCTCTCCTCTCTCCGCCCCTCTCTCCTCCCTCCCCTCTTCGTCTCTCTCCCTCCCCTTTCCCTCGCCATCTATCCCTCCAATTCCCTCCTTCCCCTTGCTTCCTCCTTACCTGCCCATTTCCTTCAAAAAGTAACAACTAGTACAGGAGCGTGCAATGGCGGACTTAACACTGCATGTGATTTCTCCCACTCAACCTTTTGAGTGATAGAGAAAGATGGTTGTATGTGGTGTGATCGTATGGTTATTATGGTTAAGAAACAATTTTGGCCAACATTTGCCCACAAAATAACCCAACGCGTGTCGCCTGAGCCCAGGCGGAGGCGAGAGAAGAGTCGGCCTCAAAGAAAATATCAAATGCTCGCGGCCGCGTTCTAGGTCAAACGAAAACCTACCAGGAATATGGAGACCACTTCTGATTCTTCTGCAAATTCTAAACCTGGATTAATATTATTCATTTTTATTTATTTATTTATTCCATATCGCATAATGCATAACATCAATATTTAAATTTGTCAATAAAAACATGCAAACATTGAAGCTATAAAAACATTAATAATAATAACAAAATCAATAAAAAGCTTCCAACAAACATATCAATCAATAAAATTTAACAAAAATCATTGAAAAATAAAAATAATACCAATAAAATCATTAATGAAAACATCCAAAAAGAAAATGATATAAAAAGAAAAATTGTAACTGATCATTCCCATCGAGAACACAGAGGTACGGTGGATATCTAAGGTACCTAGTGCGTGAGTGCGTAGAAGAAACTTAATTTTGGAATAAGCCCGCCTATTTCACCAGAAAAAAAATGCAATTCATTACTCGGTGTTGCATCGCTTCGAGGGATCGGCAAGTCAAGCAACGCCGGGCGTGGTCGAACTTTGAATGGATGACAGTTTGACCGTTCAGGCTGGCGTGGCTCGAATTCCAAGTAAAACTGTAGGTCCCTTTCCTTATATTGCTAGGTGGTAGGGCTTAACCCGCCCGGATTCGTACGAACGAATTCAAATTAATTACGGTCGATCGAAACGGCTATGAAAATAGGTCGCGTTTTCCGCCCAGTATAGCCGACACGGCCAAAGGGAAGCACTGGCATGGCACCTAGTTGATCAAGACGTAATGGGCTAACATCACGGGTTTAGCTGGTGATATATATTTTTTTTTATAGAAAGCGCGAGATGTGGCGCCGAGCCACCCATAAGGTGTCTAACGACGCCCAAGGACTGACATCCTGCCAACCATGTCAGTTTCCTTTGGTTTTTTGCGGTTTCCCATAACTTGCTCTTTTTCCAAAGAAATAGGGTTACCCTACGTCCGGATTTGTCCGGACAAGCCAGGATTTTTTTACTTCACCTCCGGACCTTTGCACCATCAGATAATTGCGATTTCTTCGAATTCATTTTGCGATACAGATACCTCATAAAGGCTGGCGAGCCATACTATAGTAATATCAAAACCTCCTGTCCGGTTGGGCAATAAAGTTTTATGGCATAGGGAAGCGAATTATAGTAGTTGTGACAAGTGCGCCTGTGTGCGGCGCGCGGCTCGTGCGACACTGAGCGCTCTCGAGCTCACGCACACAGAAACAATGTGCGCGTGCGTCTACACTCACAACTAAAACCAACAACCGGCCTTCGTGAGATAAAACAGCTGTACTTCAAATTCCTCACTATTGCTACTTCAATGCGACATCATACGACTGCCCTCTGCGTGGTTGTGGCTGCCAAGACTACGAACGAGATAAGTGTTGGCGAGGCCACCACCGCTTCCCCGCACCGACGACGTCGAACCACCACACTGCATCTTCCTGTTAGGAGACTCCGTGCTCGACACTCGAGACAGGCCTCACGCACTCTATGCACGGCGGTTTAATTCAGTAAAAATTCGTCAGCCCCGCGAAACATACCTACACACTCGTCCACGCAACTGCGCGCAACTGCTGAGCAATGATCACTTTACACTGGATCGTTTAGGTACATTTTCGCTAGCGATTGGCGACGTAAAAGAGTAGGCTATTAAAGCCGAAAGTATGGAACTTTTTCTATGGAGTGATTTATCTGTTACGAAGTAACTTTTAAGTAATCTGTAGCGCCGTCCTCGTCGAGATACAGAAGCGATCCTTTCTGCCGAAGCTATGTTCTTACATACATACATACCACAGTCGGGGTTAGCAGAATAATCGGTGTTGTTCTGCACGAGCGATTACAGCACAACACCGGCCACCACGCTTAGCAAGACAAGATTCCTATAAAGCAGTAAGTAAGCACAAAAATCTAACTGCTGCATGACTCGGTGGAAGCATCGTGCCACGGTGAGAGGTGGCTAGCCTATCGCCCTTCAGCACGGCATCTCGTCCTTATCCCGTAGTTGCCTTTTACTACACGCACGGGGAGAGATGCAGTGGGGCTATTCGCTTTACCGGCAACAAACGGGCTAAATTCTTGTCTCTTAAAATCTCAATCTCGTATCAGTACAGACAATCCTTGTGAATCTATGTAATTACAATTTGTTTACGTTTCTTGGAGAAATAATAAACTATTGTAAATCTTTCTGGTCATTATATATCGCCTACATCCTCAGATCTGAAAATGGTTTGACATACGTTTCCATGGTCAAGCTTTTTGTCAAAAAATTTCAAATTTCCATATACTTAACCCGTTTTGAGTTGGAGTAGGCACTTTTCTAATGTTACTTGACAACATTGCTATTATAATAGGCAAAATGGAAGCATATGCGCCCTGCCAGCCTTCCGCATTGTCAAGCCTCTCGACCCTCACGTATTCACTTACGCTGGAGTCATCAATCTTATTCCGAGGAGGCTGCGGAGGGCTGCTGTAATATGACAGGGATGAGATACAATCTTCAAACGTAACACCAGCGAGCCTTAGTTCTTACGTCCGTTTTTGAATCGGAAGTTGCCTGCTCAAATAATGTTTAATTTCAATTTTTGTTTGTATTCAGCCGGCACGAGTGTCTGTGCCCAAAAGTCCAATGGAAGATCGGGCACAGCCAATAACACCATGATCAGTGAGGCGGATGATCGGCGCCGGCTTGGATTCTTGACCTCAAGGTTCAAGGTTCGACTCCAGCTGACATGTACCAATGTTTTTTTTTTTCTGACGGAAAAATGTACGTGCTTATTAAAATACTTACACCTGCTGCTTCGCCGTTCGGGACCGGTGTAAAACTGTAGGTCCCTTTACTAGGAGGTAGGCCCAAATTGTAGCCGATTGGGTTAATAGTACCATCGCATCGTGCTGGACGTAAGATTGCTGAATAGGAGCCTCGGCTGTGTTCTTCTCTAGTCCAGTATAGCCAGAAATCCAAAGGAAATTCTCTTGAAACGGCACCTATTTTCTTGGAGGTGCTGTTGGCTGATCGGAGCATTTGCATTGTCCCCTCTGACTCAGCCACCAATGCTCGATTATATAAAAAAAAACACTCTTTCCACGCGAAACCACGCTCACAGAGGCGTCGTGCCATCTATAAGAAGCACAAAAAGGTCGTCGTCTAATTTATTGACAGGCTTTTTGACCATCACCAGTTTATAGATAATACACTCATCAGAGGACCATCCATTTCCATTTTACTATCAGATTAGAAGACATCCATGGTCTGCTAATTGGTTGCTGTTTTGAGTTTTGTATTTTTTTTATTTTATTGATTTTGTATCTGTTTTAAATCTAGTATGAGACTTTTTTTTCTATTAAGGTCAGATCAAGCCTACTTTTAGAGAACACAAGCCAATTGCAGATTAAAATTTCATAGAATTTTTTTTCGATAGGTGCATATTTTCACAATGTACTGTGTGTGTGTGAGGGTGTGTTTACTAACATAATTTCTTTTTTTCTATCTTTCTTTTTTCTTCTTTTCTTTTTTTTTCTTTCTGTCTTTCTTTGTTTCCTTCTTTCTTTCTTTCACAAGTGATCATTTGGCCTAGTGAGATGGATTCGCCAACTAAATTTGGTCACACGCTTTTGCTGTTGGCTTTGTCAATAGTCAGATCAAATCCGCTAAAGATTGTACTCAAGTTGTATATAAATGTATTTGTGAGACTTTAACGCTAGCCAAGCCGAATAAATAACACTACTTCTATGTTGGTATTAATATATAATAGTTGAAAGTAATCGGCTTAGTGGTTTTGGGCGGCTTTTGAAGGCGCAGTTGATTGAGTGTCAAAATATACTTACTAACAAAGATTATTTTATATTTCAGTAAGATTTTCTGATCATCACTCTTCTTGCGTGCCCAATTATACTAAAAACTATTTCAAACTTTGACGTACTTAAGAATAGAGAAACTGAAAATACGCTTGAAAAAAAAAATACTTCAATTACGGCATAATACAAATGATATTGCTTACAGCAGCGAGTGGCCGAGTGGTTTCGGCATCGGCTTCTCATGCGAGAGGTCCGAGGTTCGAATCCGGTCGGCGTGTACCAATGAGTTTTTTCTGAAGAAAAAAATTACGTGCATACCTACACCTGCTGCTTCACCGTTCGGAACCGGTGTAAAACTGTAGGTCCCTTCCCTTGCCCCTTACTATTTTTTTTTTTTTTTTTTTTTTATGGAACCTGACACGGTTGGCTACATCACCTACAACATCGGTGATGTCAGCCCATAACACAGGTTGAACTAGGTGCCATGTCAGTGCTTCCCTTAATTTCATGTCGGCTACACTAAACTGGACGGAAAACACGAACTATTTACATAGCCGTTTCGACCGACGTTTCGTTCAGTGCGGTGGTACCAACCCGGCCGGGATAAACCCTACCACCTAGTAAGGTAAGAAGGGAAGGGACCTACAGTTTAACGTGGAATCCGAACCACGGTCAGCCTCCAACGGTCGAGCGGTCACCCATCCAATCACTGACCGCGCTCAGCGTTGCTTAATAACAGTTGACTAACCAACCGCGCCACTGAGCTACCGAGGCTGACGAATTTTCTTATCCCTTAGTCGACTTTTACGACATGCGACGGGGAGAGATGCAGTGGGGCTATTCTTTTTAAGTACCGACCCCACACGGTACCCTTACTAGGTACTAGGCTCAAATTGTAGCCGACTGGGTAGACACCACCGTAGTGGATGTAACATGGCCGCATAGCAGCCTCGGTTGTGTTCTCCTCTAGTCCAGTATAGCCAGCAATCCAGCGAAGTCTCCGGTATGGCACCTACCTTCTCGGAGGTAATATTGGCTGGTCGGAGCATGTGCTTTGGCCCCTCCGACTCAAACACCCATACCGGATTACATAAAAAAAAACAATGCCGTTGGGGCGGGATGATATTTCCGTTTGTAGCGACGTAATACAAACTCTTTGGTTTTAACAGCCAAGAGAAGCGCCTCGGCTCGAGGATTTAAAGCATTTTGAACAGAAAACTTCTGATTCAAAAACGGACATCAGCGATTCTACGTACAATCTGTGGTCGTGTTACTGACATCCTGACACAATCCTCGTAATTTTTTGGCGAAGTTCGTTCATATATTCTGTTTGAAATTTTCCGTTTATTTTTTTAATTCCAAACAACGATCTCTGCGAAACCTTGCAAAGGTTTTTTTTGTGAGGGTTAGAGTATCGGGTAGCGAGGTATGCTCATGACACGAATTTTAGTCTGACAAAACGGTGCCCACATCGTCTCCTTAGAGTACGTCAGCCTCGGTAGCTCACTGGTGCGGTCGGTCGACTATCGGTCGTGATCATAAGCACACCTGGGCGCATTCAGTACTTGGATGTGTGTCCGATCGACCGTTGGAGGCTGATCGTGGTTCGGATTCCACGTAAAACTGTAGGTCCCTTCCCTTCTTACCTTAAAAGGTGGTAGGGTTGAACCCGCCCGGGTTGGTATCACCGCACTGAATGTAAGGTAGGTAAATAGTTCGTGTTTTCCATCCAGTTCAGTGTAGCCGGCACGACCGAATGGAATCACTGACATGGCACCTAGTTCACCAAGGTTCTATGGACTGACATGACGCATGTAATAGGTGATGTATCCAACCGTGTCAGTCTCCACAAAAAAATTAAATTAAACGCTCACTCCACACAGAGTTAGCGCTGTGCCAAGGGGCGGAGCTGCAGTTTATTCCACCTTAGCTTTGGAGCAGTTGACAGGGAATGTGCATTTTTGTGGTCTCTCTTGTTTGCAGAGCTGCGACTTGACGCGAATTTCAGGCCTCCGCCGCGCCGCCGCCGCTGCCGCAAGTCGGGTTACATACGTTAGTCAGAAAATTACTGTATGTTTGTTATTATAATTACTGTATGTTTCTGTACACACTGTGTGCCTATTAGGCGGTAGTACCCAAAAGTGGGTGATTGTACACCTGAAACTGAACAATTTTTGTTCTACGGCTTTCTATTTTGAGAAATTTGTTGTTTCATAACTAATGCAGAAATAATTAAATAGACAATTAATTTAAAAAAATGTTCAGTTTCGCATACAGAGTCAATTTCCTGTGAACTAAAATAACCGGCCAAGTGCGAGTCGGACGCGCGCACCGAGGTTTCCGCAACAAAAAAAAAAATTAAAAAACACGTTTCTTGTATGGGAACCCCCCCCCCCCCTAATTTTTGAATTTTTCTATTATTTGTAGTTACTTATATCGTAATAACACATATTCTGTGAAAATTTCAACCGGCTTTCTATTACGGTTCCAAAGATACAGCAGTAGGACAGACAGACAGGCAGACGGCGTAGGCTTAGCAATAGGTTCCGTACTGGATACTGAAACCTTAAAAAGTACCTACCACTTAAAATAAATACCTTGTATTTCCGTCTAGTGTTAAACATTACTACTCTTCTGTGTTGCTACGTTCTGACTATTTATTATACACTATATAGAAATTATGGCAAAAATAGCGGTAGCCGCAGATCTGTCTGAGTAGACGCATTGAGAAGCTCATTGGAGCGAATGAGATGGATCATTAGAACTGGTATAGTAGCAATGAATTTCTACTAGAGAATAGCCCCGCTGGTCATAGGTTATGACCTTAAATCAGCGTTAAATTTAGTCAGCGTCTAGTGAAGCTCTTCACTAGATTCAACATAGGCTGCTTTTGGTATATTTTCTCTCTATCCTAATTTCTATATGATGAAGAAAGGAAGAAAATGTCCAATTCCGTACCGTACCGTGTACCGTGTGGGGCCGGTACTTTAAAAGAATAGCCCCACTGCATCTCTCCCCGTGTATGTCGTAAAAGCCGACTAAGGGATATGACTCCCTTCTTATAATACTAGGTGGTAGGGTTTAACCCGCCCGGGTTGGTACCACCGCACTGAATGAAAGGTCGGTCGAAACGGCTATGTAAATAGTTTGTGTTTTCCGTCCAGTTCAGTGTAGCCGGCACGACCGAAGGGAAGCACTGACGTGGCACCAAGTTCACCCGGTGTTATGGGCTCACATCACGGATGTTGTTGGTGATGTGGCCAACCGTGTCAGTTTAAATAATAAAAAAAAAAAAAAAAAATTCGACCGACTCCTCAGTGGTGCCCAACACGCTACCTGCATTGCCCCTCCGAATCTCGAGGCTAAATATTCCACCATGCGCGATATTGCGGTCAGCCTCGGTTCCTCGGTGGTGCGGTCGGTCGACTGTTGTTAAGCAACCCTGAGCGCGGACAGTACTTGGATGGGTGACTACTAGACCGTTGGAGGCTGACCGTGGTTCGGATTCCACGTAAAAATGTAGCTCCCTTCCCTTCTTACCTTACTGGGTGGTAGGGTTTAACCCTCCCGGGTTAGTGCGACCGCACTTAATGAAACGTCGATTGAAACGGCTATGTAAATAGTTTAACCCGCCCAGGTTGGTACGACCGCACTGAATGAAACGTCGGCCGGCTATGTAAATAGTTCGTGTTTTCGGTCCAGTTCAGTTTAGCCGACATGAAATGAAGGGAAACACTGACATGGCACCTAGTTCACCCGGTGTTATGGGCTGACATCACAGATGTTTTAGGTGATGTAGCCAACCGTGTCAGTTTCCATAAAAAAAAATATTGCCGTAAGAGATGAGCCTTGGACGTGTGTTTTTTTTTTTTTTATGGAAACTGACACGGTTGGCTTCATCACCTACAACGTCCGTGATGTCAGCCCATAACACCGGGTGAGCTAGGTGCCATGTCAGTGCTTCCCCCTTTGATCGTGCCGGCCACACTGAACTGGTCGGAAAACACAAGCCGTTTCGACCGACGTTTCATTCAGTGCGGTGGTACCAACCCGGGTGGGTTAAACCCTACCACCAAGTAGGATTAGGAGGGAAGGGACCTACAGTTTTACGAGGAATCCGAACCTCGGTCAGCCTCCAACGGTCAGCGGTCATCCATCCAAGTACTGACCGCACCCAGCGTGCTTAACATTCAATAGCGACAGTTTACTGTCTGCACCACTGAGCTATCGAGGCTGACAAACGTGTGTGTGTCAACGACAAGCATATCGCCCAGCTGGCCGGCGAACTCTTTTGATTCTGGTACCCACGCACCGAGGGTCTTAACGGCGAGCGCCACGAAAACATAGGTATCGGCAACGCAGACGTATTTGCGCCGCTTGTTTGGCGTCGGCTGTGGTCGCTGCAGCCCCGGCCGAACGGGAGGAAAGTGGAATGTGGGTTGGTGCCTGTGGTTGGTGCTAGCGTGTCCACACGAGTACCTTTCCCTGCTGTCACGAAATCAATCTCTTACCGTCAGACCGGCTAATCCCTTGTGACTGCAGTAAGCTAGGAAAGTCTGTTGAAGCCAGTATTCGCTTTAGGTGTGGTTAAAACATGTGTTATTTCAGTTCGTTATTTCAGTTGTGTTGATAATTTGGTTAAATATCTTCAAATTATAAAATCACTAGAAGAATGAAAAAATAATAATTCCGGAATACGTACGTAAAACCTTGTGCGACCGCATTTGATACATCTTGATGTTTTGAACATTTTCTCGGAAAAATCTTTTCCTTAGCAAGGAATTACTTAGATCGAAGTGTTTATCTGTGAATTTTCAGTAAGTCGTATATAGTTTATCATGTTAATATGAGTTGAATATTACAATTATTTTAATATTAGATAACTTAAAAAGCTAAGCCCCACTGAATCTCTCCCCGTGCAAGGCCCCTAAGGGATAAGGACATGATGTCATGCTAATGAGCGACAGGTTAGCCACCTTTCACCTTGACACGGCTCTTCCACCGAGTCATGCAGCAGGTGGGTCTACGTGCCTTACTTGCTGATTGATATCTGGATGTTTATCTTGTCCGAATACGTTTCGCTCGCTGTTGTGCTGTAATTGACAAGAGTATTTGAAGCACAGCACCGATTACTCTGTTTACCCTGATTGTCGTGATACATCTTGTGGTATGTATGTGTGCTTTGAATTAAAAGTAACATCGTTATCAACCAAGTAAAATTTTAACGCGAGTGGAGTCTCTGGTGCTGCTTCTGGTCGCGTACAAAATCATCCCAAGTATAATTAGCGACAGTATACGTGTGTGTAATGAATGTGTTAAAAAATTCCATTTCTCATACAGAAAGCACACCGACCCGAGCTAATAAAACCGCTACAGAAATGTACGGTAAGGGGTCTAAAAATTGAAATTTATATTTCTCCGTGGGCCGTTTATGGGAGTAAATGGGTTAGCTGGCGCCCGAGCCCGAATGATTTAAGTCCGGCCTTTTTATTCCGACTGGTCGGTTTTTGGGCCGGGATATTCGCGGGCGCGAAATGCGGTGTTGTCGGCAGTGTGGGAATATGGTAAAGATGAATTTTAACCAGTTGTAAAATAACTGTACTCTAAATGTACTGTGTGGGGTCGGTAATTAAAAAGAATAGCCCCACTGCATGTCGTAAAAGGCGACTAAGGGATAAGGACAAGATGCCGGTCCAAAGGGCGACAGGATCGCCACCTCTCACCTTGGCACGGTACTTCCACCGAGTCATGCAGCAGGTGGGTCTTCGCGCCTTACTTGCTGCTTGATCGATTGAATCTTGTTCGAATGCTTTGCGAAACGTGGTGTTCGGTGTTGTGCTGTAATTTATCAGAGTTCTTGCAGCACAACACCGATTACTATGCTTACCCCGATTGTCGGGATTCATCGTGTGTGATAAGTATGTATGTATGTATTGTAAGATTTTTGCCTGTTTTGGGAGGAGACTGATTAATAATTAAAAAAAAATAACACGATACTCTTGGTCTACTGCAGGCGAGTTTTCTTGACCGTTCTTTTTCGTCGCTGTCAATAAATTAATAAAAAAAACTGCATTTGCTAGTAGGTGCCTATCATATTATGCATATTTGATAATTATACTCTTTTCGTCCAGAGTTGACATCGCAAATAATGAGCGTTTATATAGATGCGAATTCTCTGAACCAGTACGAACAGAATTAACTTTTGTTAATCATTTTGAAAAATATATTAGATAATAAAGTTTGTAAAGAAATAATGTAGAAATAATTAAATTCCTCAAATAAGATGAAAAAGAAATTTACCGAGATTCGTAATATTCTGGGAAATTGTCTATACAAATTTGGATGAAATACTTTTGTAAACCCACTCATAGTATTCGGAATGTCTCTCAGTTATAACAAGTGCTACTACTGGCAATAATTGCGGTAATAATTGCATTGCGCGCAAGAACATGCACGCGTCCGTGTCGAATGACTTCCAAATGAAGACTGAGCTATGTAAACGCACATTCGGCCCCTCCAGGGTTGGGAGGCGCGGTAACCTGTGACGAGTCACTCTCAACACTGGGCGAACAGAGTATACTTTTTTTTATAAACAAAGTATGAAAAGACGCACTACAGTCTCTCGGGTAACTCATGGGAACAAAACATGTTTATATTATGGTATTCATGATCGATGTGCAAGTAACATTTATGTTTCTTCGTTTATGATTATTTTCATAAATTTAATGAGGCAGTTATTTAGGGTGTAACTTGGACATCCATCATTGGGAAACTGACAACGGTCGCCATGATAGAGATTTTTATTACTTGACTATATTATTTTATTACTTTTTTTAATGTAATCCGGTATGGGTGGCTGAGTCGGAGGGGCCAAAGCACATGCTCTAACCAGCCAATATCACCTCCGAGAAGGTAGGTGCCATACCGGAGACTTCCCTGGATTGCTGGCTATAGTGGACTAGAGGAGAACACAACCGAGGTTGCTTGCGGCCATCTTACATCCAGTACGGTGGTACCAACCCAGTCGGCTACAATTTGAGCCTACCACCTAGTAAGGAGCAAGGGAAGGGACCTATAGTTTTACACCGGTTCCGAACGGTGAAGCAGCGGGTGTAGGTATGCACGTAAATTTTTTCGTCAGAAAAAACTCATTGGTACACGCCGACCGGATTCGAACCTCGGACCTCCCGCATGAGAAGCCGACGCCCAAACCACTCGGCCACCCGCCGCTTAACTTTATTACTCTTAGTCATCGCCCACTCTCTTACTCTATTAAATTTTGTTTCTAAGATCAAATAAAAACATATTTAAATGAGGTACTCATTTAAATATGTTTTTATTTGATCTAATTTATTTTCTTTTGAACTTGAGAATGATCCTCAAATAAAAATTTTAATAAAACATTCTTATGAAAAAATTATAAAAAAATATCATTAAAATTTTGTAAGCAAACAAGATTACATTAATTGTTTGTAGAATATGTGTTGTAATTTGTTAAAAAATAATAAAATCTTGCAGACTAGAAAAAGACTAATTTCAAAAGCGGCACGCGACACAGGTAGACGTGAAAAAAATACGAGTTGCGGAAAATATGCTTAGGACTCGGTCAGAATGTACTCGATTTTAAGTGGCTAACCCACTGGAGGGTTAGAATTATTGTTACTCCGTCTTACGTATGAGGTTGGGTTGGCCCTCATAAAATGTAGTTTGTTTTGCTCAGGCACGTCGATATCTTTTTGCTACGTTTTATGTATGTTAATCTACTTATTTGGATGGGATGTTGTTTTTCTTTTGAGGTAACCTGAACCGTAACTATACTACCTGAACATAAAGAAAAGTTGGAATTTCATTAATGTTTGCTCAAGAATAGCGTTGAACTTAAAACTGATTTAAAGTTCTCAAACCAAAGTTTTTTACTGCGTATAGATTTGTGGAATAACCCTTTACATTCTCTCTTGAATAATGTTTTTATGGAAATTGACACAGTTGTACAGATCACCTACAACATCCGTGATGTCAGCCCCTTTGTTCGAGCCGGCTACACTAACTGGACGGAAAACACCACAGCGATTTCGACCGACCTTTCATTCAGTGCGGTGGTACCCCAACCCGGGCGCGTTAAAACCTACCACCTAGTAAGGTAAGAAGGGAAGGGACCTACAATTTTACATGGAATTCGAACCACGGTCAGCCTCCAACGGTCGTGCGGTCAGGCATCCTATAGTATTGCTTCAATAAATTACTAGGTGCTTTAAAAACACAAAACTTTCCATAAAAAAAAACTATTTCAAGAAGACTGTTTTTTTTTTTAATTGAAAGCACGACATGTAGCGCCGAGCCATTAATAAGGTGTCTAACGACGCCCGTGATAAGGAAAAATAAAACAAACATACCTTTGTAATAATTTTATTCTTTATACCTTGTACATAATATAAATTCCTCATATTGCCTACTTATATTTACTTAAACTATGCAATTTTCGAATGTATGATTTTATTAATTTTTAGCTTATTGTTGAGTGTCTCTACCGGTTAAGTTTCAGAAGAATCTATCTGCTTTAGGACCGATTTCACCACCTTCAGTTAATTTATTTATCTCTCGAAGTGAAATTTCGCATACTGTTAACAGAAGTTAACCGTCAGCTATGTTTTAGCCGAAGGTGGTAAAATAGGCCCTTCGTACTTCTTCTTAGAAATTAAAATCGATGCTACATTCATCTAACATAATTGATCATCTCTTTTATTTTTTATTAGATTGTTTTTACATATTTACAATAAATAAACACAGCTATAAAATCAACTACTTAAAAGTACATTCTTCTCGATTCAAAATATTGAAAAGGGTTTCACAGTGTTTTTTTTTTTCAAGCAACTTGGGTGAGAAATTTTTGAATCTAAAAAATGTATTATTGAAAATTTGGGTGCACTGTGCCTTGGAAGATTTCTTGTGAAAATGTGTTGAAAGGTACCAAAAATATAGATTAAAAATCATGTAACACCCTCAATTTGTCCAAGTTCCATGGTTATAGTTAAAATCTATTCGAATAAAAGAAAATGCATCAGTGCGTTTCTTGTTTTTGTTTTTTTTCGTCGAAACACACCTATGTGAATATATAAAGATCAATCAATATAAAGATCAAGATAATTAAAAAACTTTAGGAAAAAAAAAATTCACAGGCTTCAAATTCGAAATTCAAAAATAAAAGAATTCAAAAGTACAGAAGTCGCATCAACTTTAGTGAACCGTGTATTACGATTCGTCCAATTCAAATTATCTGCAATTAAAAATGTTTTTGCAGCGGTAAGCTTGTATGCAATGTACAATAGGCTGCCCAAAGAGAAGTCTCCAGTATGCCACCTCCTCGGAGTCGATACTGGCTGATGCTCCGGCCCAGTGTGACTTCAGCCAGTTCACACCGGAATTAATAATAAAAAAAAAAATCACTATTAAAAAATCTCTCACAGAACTCCTATTCGTATTGTCCTTTTATATACACACAAAACATTTTTTTTACCTAATGGTCATTGTATTGTACACATGCTGTTTAGGCTTTTCACAGACGAGTTCTTCGCTTCCGGCGCGCGCTTGCGAGCGATCGGCTTTCACCTGAGGAGCTCGCCCGCAGTGTAGAAGTAGGCGAGGCTGCAGTATAGCGATATGAAGAGGTTGAAGGAGATCGCGCACGGCGACGCCGTGTTCGTGTTGCCGTGTTGCATCGCCGCGGGATGCTCTCCTGAAAAAAAAAAGGTGGGGTTTGTATTGCGATAGGAAGCGTAGCTCTACAGAACCGGTAAACTCTGGAACGCTCTCCCTGCCCATATATTTCCCCCCAAGTACAGTCTCGGGTCATTTAAGAGGGGCGTGAATGGACACCTGTCAGGCCGGTATGGCATTCGCAACCCCCGCATGCGACCGAATGCCCATGGGCGTTGTTAGACTCCTTATGGGTGGCTCGGCGGCAAATGTCACGTTGTCAATAAAACAAATATTTAACATTATCTAGTTGGTAAGAGTCAAAGAGCGTATTTACATTGTGTAGTTGGTCAGAGTCAAAGAGCGTAATTGCAATATGTAATGGACCTTAAGGAATTATATACAAACTAGCTTTTTCCCGCGGCTTCGCTCGCGGCAGACTCGGTGTAAATCCGATTTAAACGTAAATATGATAATAAATGATCGCATCTATTATATTCTATCTCTCTCTCCCATCATGGTATACTTTCTTTGATACTGCTCAGCCCTAAGGCTATTTAGCGTGATTATTATAAAGATATGAAGAGGTTGAAGGAGATCGCGCACGGCGATGCCGTGTTCGTATTGCCGTGCTGCATCGCCGCGGGGTGCTCTCCTGGGGAAAAAAGGTGCCGTTTGTATTGAGATATTTGTATTGGCATATTTGTCCAAGAGGTTTGTATTGGCATATTTACGTAATCTAGTTGATCTTCGGTTACATTGAAAATGACTTTTAGGGCGTATTCAAATATAAGAAATATGTCAATTTAAAAAAAATTACAAAACACCAGGGCGAATTCGCGCTCTCGCTGGAAATCGGGGATTATACTGAAGAGATCGAAAAGAACTTTCCAATGTAAAAAAAAAGTTATCAGTTTAAGTGATCACATTCTTGCCTTCATTTTATGCAACTGCATACCTTATGCATTCATAGCGCTCAGTAGCTGTTGTAGCCCATTAGTGAATGTAAATACGCTCCCAGACTGACCTGAAGCTCAAGACTCAGAATAAGCATTTACATTTCAAAATGCCCGTAATGGAATATTTATGAGGCTCTTGAGTTTCATGGTAAGACATTTTGTTATTTCTCTCGTGCAAGGAGAAAATGCAGAACAATTTAATATTTCCGGAATAAATTTGATTTTAGAAGTGCTAGCGGAAAATAGCTAACAGCTGATGCTTCTCATATTTCAGCACAGCGCTGGCAACACTGTGCCTCACTGCTGTGGCCCAAACGTTTGCGCCCATGATCTATGAACATCAAGTGACAATGAACAGTAGTCACGGTAGTATAAGGCGTATCAGTATGGACGTGACCTCACTCTGGAGCACTCCAATGTGATCTAAACAGACACATAAAGTAAAATTCCTAATTCTTTAACACTCTGGTGAAAGAAAACACAATGAGGAAAGCTATATTCTAACCATAAGGGCTTTATCAACAAGGGCGTCAAAAGGCTCCTGTCAGGTCGACATGGCACTCGCACTTTCCATAAACAAGATTAGCCGAAAAACGGACTAAAGCCTCGTCCGTCACTTTCAACACACTTTTTATTAAAAAGTGCACCTTATTTGAATGCTGTTTTTCATCTTTTTTTCAATCTTTTGAACATTCTGCTTCCCAAAAAAACTATGAACAATTCTCACCATTGATAACATGCACGTTGACCGACGACGCCTCGGCCATGGTGGGGACACAGCTGTAGTTCCCGCTGTCTCCCAGCAGTACTCGGTCTATTGTCAACCTGGACGTCAGCTGCTCCGTCCAATCGGTCTTCAACCGGATCCGCGACTCGTCTTCCGACAAGTCGTTGGTCTCCACGTCCTGGTGCTCGATGAGGGTTGAGCCTGCAAAGAGTTGTCTTGTCGGTTAATTGATCTCGGGAATATAGAATACTGAACTGGTCGGAAAACACGGACGTCAGCTGCTCCGTCCACTAGGTCTTCAAACGAAGTTTCTTGTCAGTTCTTCTTCGCTGTGATAATCTAACTAGAGGAAAGTTACAATGTAAATATGACAAATCTGAGCGCCGTGTACTGCCAATAGATGCTAAATAAACAATAAACAACAACAATAAACAATAAACGGATATGAGACTCGTCTTCCGACAAGTCCCGAATTCGGTCTCCACGTGCTCGATGAGGTTTGAGCCTGAAAAGGGTTGTGTTGTCGGTTGATTGACCTCAGGAATATCGATAGAGGATAACCCGTCCGTGCCTACACACCGAGAGAAAAACCCGTTCGTTGTGCCTTGAGGCCACTATATGCCTCAAGGCAGCCGGACGTTTTCAGTGCCTACACACCGAGAGAAATACCCGTCTGTTCTGCCGCTCCGGCCTGCCTAGAAGCAGCCTGACGGACGGCCGACTGAATTGTTGATCCAATGCTATTTCGTATTTGCATCAGGCTGACTGAAGCCACAAAACAACTGACACTTTTCTGCTGCACACGTTCCAGAATATCTGAGAGATCTGTCTCTTCTGCTGCATTGCTGGACATACGCCTCTCCAATTTTCTTCCAGTACTTCCGGCCTTCAGCGGAATGAAACCACAGATTGCCTCCGACGTACTTATGTCGTCGTCACACCTGGCGGGTATTCTTCCCACACTCCGTTTCGCTGTTCACGGCCGCCAGTGTAGTAGTAGGTAGGACCCGTTTACTCCAACATTTATGTTTTCCATAAGATGTACTATTCTTATTTATATTAAGTGTAATGTTGCCTGTTGTGACTGTATTTTCTGTACACTCTTTTCTTATTATTACACACATAAACATTTGGATTTAATAAGTATTATAAGTTGGCTTGCGCGAATCCGGAGTATCCTTTGATTACACCCGTTTTTATATTAGTGTCTTCTCAATAGAGTTAGTACTTGTCTTGCTTTTCTCTTAAATACATTTTCTCATATAACGCTAAGATAACCCTTCAGAAGTTTTCGTAGGTAAACAAAACTTGCACTCCTTCAAACTTATTTACAGCCCCTCTAACGTGTTTTTTATCACCCTGCGGAACTTTACCCGGATAGGTACTTCGTACCGTCGGCGTTGCTATCTTTAATCTTAGTTGTCAAAGTAAGTAACGAATTTAATTAGTTTTTACTTTGCACTTAGATACCTAACGCGGTAGTCGCTCGGTTTCAAGTTGGGCATAAAGAAACATAGGCTTACTTGTTTTTATGGGACGTACGACATATGGCCCGCGCTAGACTAACGCAGAGGTGTAGTCCAACGGCGCCCACGGGCATTAGGATATTTAAGGGGGCTGCGAATACCATTACGGCCGGCTAGGTGCACCTTCACATTATGTTTGACGTACCCCAGACTGTACATTGGAGGAAATGAAGTAGGAAAGTTTTTTTTTTCTTTTATGGAAACTGACACGGTTGGCTAGATCACCTACATCATCCGTGATGTCAGCCCATAACACCGGGTGAACGAGGTGCCATGTCAGTGCTTCCCTTCATTTCATGTCGGCTACACTGAACTGGACGGAAAACACGAACTATTTACATAGGCGTTTCGACCGACGTTTCATACAGTGCGGTGGTAATAACAGGGGCAGGATAAACCCTACCATCTAGTAGGGTAAGAAGGGAAGGCACCTACAGTTTTACGTGGAATTCGAACCACGGTCAGCCTCTAACGGTTGAGCGGTCACCCATCCAAGTACTGAACGCGCTCAGGGTTGCTTAACAACAGTCGACCGTCCATACCACTGAGCTACCGAGGCTGACCGAGCTGAAAGTAAATAAAAGATTTTGCTTTCCGCCGACGTACTCAATTTCGTCGTCCCACCTGGCGGATGGTCTTCCGACACTACGTTTTCCTGACCACGGCCGCCAGTTTCGCCTTGTTAAACTTGAAATATAGCTATAGAAGCCAGGAAAGCATCAGGCGAACAGAGTTAGCAAGTTGAGAGATAGTTAGCGAAACTAAAACTAGATAAAGTTATAACAATTAAGGCTTGGTGCATTATCGGTGTTGACGCTCTCGCTACTGAAAGCTTCTCGTTAACATATCCTTATCCCTATCTCTATATAATAAAATGGAACTTCTCACGTGTTTGTCTGTTGATCTGTCTCGAGAGTGGCTCAATCGATTTACATTTATAGTGGCTGGATGGCTGACTTCGATATTAGAGATTTAGGCCCGATTACACTAATGCAGACTTAAATATCTCTAAAGGCCTGTTAACCTCCTCTAATCCAGTATAGCAAGCAATCCAAATGGAAGTCTCTTGTATGGCGCTTGCCTTCTCGGAGGTTATATTGGCTTGTCGGAGCACGTATTTTGGCCCCTATGAATCAGCCACCCATACCGAATTTACTTAAAAAAAACGACTGACAGCCTAAATCCGTAACTCGATAATTTTTCTCCATCGAAGTGTTGTCTTTATCTTCCAACGTTAATAAGACAGAGATATCACTATATTGAATAAAATAACGCCTAAAACAAACTGTTTGACAGACAACTGACGCTCTGTATTCACTCTGCATGGCAGATGTCAATTTGACTTTCCTTAAGTGCCTGTTAGAAAGTTAAATGAGAAACACCAACTTAACTGGTGGCGCAACTGACTTTTATCGTGTCTTTAAAGTGAGCGTTAGTGGACTTACTGGTTACTTACTTAATTGTTAAGTCTGTGTTGGCGCAATCGGGCCTTAGACTTATACAATTTCAGGCTCACGTCCTCATAGAGGTGTGTAAGTGCGAGATGTAGTTGGAAAAAGAGAGGATTTTTCGAGAGTGTGCTTTGGGTTTGGTGGACCCGAACTGGAAGTAAGGGAAGCGAGTTTTTTTTTTATGGAAACTGACACGGTTGGCTACGTCACCTACAACGTCTGTGATGTCAGCCCATAACACCGGGTGAACTAGGTGCCATGTCAGTGTTTCCCTTTGTTCGTGCCGGCTACACTGAACTGGACGGAAAACACAAACTATTTACATAGCCGTTTCGACCGACGTTTCATTCAGTGCGGTGGTACCCGGGCGGTTTGAACCCTACCACCTAGTAAGGTAAGAAGGGACCTACAGTTTTCTTGTAAGCAGCTGTCAATTAATAACAGCAAAACATAAATTTATTTACTTTTTTTATATAAACCGGTTTACATTGTTGAGCTGAGTTGAGAGGCTGGCGTTTCAGACACAGCCAATTTCGCCCCAGAATAAGTAATTTTACCCACACAATATGATATACTTATTTAATCTCCCGATGATTTTAGGTCATTTTTATGATTATAGGTTATTTGTCATTTTTATTTTCTTTAAACTGACACGGCTGGCTACAACACCTACAACACCAGTGCTTTCAGCCTATAACACCTTGATGAACTAGGTATTGTCATTGCTTCCCTTTAGCAGTGCCAGCAACACTGAAATGTCCGGAAAACGTTAACTATTTACATAGATGTATGGTGTTAGCAATCTGGTCAGGTTAGACCCTACCACGTAGTAAGGTAGTGGGAAGGGACCTATAGTTTTGTGTGAAATCCGAACCACGGTCAGCCTCAACGGTCGAACGGTCACCCATCCAGGCTTCAACCGAGCCCGCGTGTGCTTAATGTTCACGACCGCACGTCGATCCATTGCACGGTCTAGCTACCGAGGCCGACGAGTGTTCTAAGTGCAATTATTGTTCATTTCCAAATTACCTTTGTACCAGAAGATGGTGCCGAGGTCATGAGGACCTTGGCTCAGGATGCACGTGAGAGAGAGCGCACTGCCGGTCTTCACGTAGAGATCGGAGGGGCCCAGGATACGCGCTTTGGCCTCTGTAACAAGTTAGAAAACAGGCATTGTAGAAACTGTTCCAGTATCCACTACCTAAACATTGGTGAGGCGAAGGCTAGCTCTGGTGTGGTGCTCGTGAACAGGTGGTGTTTGTGGAGACTGTCCTACTTCGGGTAGCAGTGTGGTTGGTACCTATATAACTTAATCTAATTTCATATTTAAATCACTTTTTCATGAATTGCTGCATGCATGCATGAATCTGTCATATTCAGTCATTGTAATATGCAGTCTCTGGATGATGAGTAAAAGAGTAATTTACAGATGGAAGATGATAGTACATGCGTGTTTAGATAGTGGCAAACATTTTTGTAAAGTAGACTAAGTGCACATTGAAAAAAAATCCAGTGAAGTTTCTTGTCAGTTCTTCTTCGCTGAGATAATCTAACTGGCGGAATGTTACAATGTAAATATGACAAATCTGAGCACAGTGTACTGCCAGGATATGATAAATAAACAATAACAATAAACAATTGAGGCGTAAGAGTATTTGAATATTCAGGGAAGTAAGGAGCTCATTCTTTTCCAACTTTCGTAATAGGCGACCAAGCGATAACTGCGTTTACTTCAACAATAATCTGTCAGCCAGTCGGCGTTCTTGCGTCCACTGCTGGACATAACATCTCCAATCTGTCTCCATTCCTTCGGCGGTACGGAACCACTGATTGCCTCCAACGTACGTAACCTTTAACTATGGACAACTTTTTATTTTTACACTAGCCTGGACATGGGGTCTCACAGACTCCTTTATATTAGATGTCAATTTTCAGTAACTATGAATTATATTGTTAAAAAGGCTTTTAAAGTCGATGTTATGGTTCACAATTAAAAATATTTTTTTTAGATATAATCAAGTTTACTTGAAAAATACTAATAAATTAAAAACTCATAACCCTTCCTTTTTTGGCTTCGCCGTAGTCGGGTAAAAAAAAACACAACTGCTGGCACTTTTCCATCTAAATCAACATGATAGCACTTAACATACGATAATATCTTTATTACTTACTTAATCAACCAAACGTAGTTATTTTCTGAAAATCTAATTAATATCTAATAGAAAAACACACATTCACTTCTAAAGTTTAAACAAAAAAATTCTGACACTGGGTCCATATGACGAAAATTATTGGCAATCGTTTTTGAACATAGCAGACATACCGGATTCCTACAGCTCACACAAGTGTAGGCGGTTTTTCTATGCAGTCTTGGTGGACATATGTTGCATGTTCTTCTACTTCTTTGGCCACATTCTTGAGCCTGAACATCTTCTGGGGGCGTTTCGGCACCCAAAACTCGCTTTATAGTCAACCTCAAATCTCGCGGCAAAACTTTAGTTGAGAGGTAGCGTCTTTGCATGTGAGGGACGACTAGAGAACGAGCTAATTTTTTTATGAAATCCCCTCGTTCGACTTGTTTTCTTTGGCATTGATTATATAATGTGTAAAATAAAATCAATCATCAATACTACATAAATATGTATGGAGGAGTCATGGAGTAAGTTACTTGTAGACTCTATGTATGATACTAAAATTAAATTGACGATTTTTAGAAATGTTTTCTGTATGTATGTTCCTCCATAACTCTTAAACCGATCATCCGAATTTGATGAAACATCGTACAACCACATTTGATTATACGGGACACAGGATAGGCTAAATAAAATTCCGGTTATGCTAAGATGTTGCTTTCATACAAACCGAATTGTTCCGCGCGCCGAAATGAAGGTACGGTAGCGGGCTTACTTACTTTCTTCTTTTTAAATACGAATTTTACGCGAGCGAAGCCGCGGTCAAAAGCTAGTTAGTAACAATAAAGTAAAATTAACTGTGTGAATATTATATTTGTATGGAAAACGTGGGCATAGGGCCTCACAGACCTGTATGGCAAACGTGGACATGGGGTCTTACAGACTCCGCACGAACTTTAAATACGTATAACTTACTTGGAACGCACCGGACGACACAACCTACATCCGCTACGGTTATGAGACGCTCGGCCGCGGGGGCAGGCCGAAAGTATGTGATTCTCGGAAATCAGGAAGGGCCGAAGGTCTGTGAGACCCCATGTCCACACTTAAAGGTTAATGTCATCGTCCCACCTGACGAGTGGTCTTTCTACATTGTCTTACCCTATTTACGGCCGCCAACAATACCCAAGTTTGAATTTTTACCAGTTTTTCAAACTCAAGATGACCCTAGACAGGTCATTAAACATTGAGATGCCGCATCGGAATATGCTCTTGAAATTGCAGAAGATCTCGTTTTACAACGTCTTCAACGTTTATCTATGCCATTAATAAAAATTGGTTAAGGGCGAGTTTTACTAAGGAACAGAGGGTTCCGTAGATCCGCTGTATCATATCTGTCAAAAACCCATATCCGTCTATCTTTTCTCTGTCTGCGATGCAAAGTACATGTGGCTCCATCTATTATTTAGTAGCGTGAATCTAATTGATTCTTAGAACGTTTATGTATGGGGACTCATTTCTTTTTACTTTTTGCTATTTTATTTCTTGGCATATCCTCCATAATAAATAACACATATTCTGTGAAAATTTCAACCGGATAGCTATTAGGATTCAAAAGATACAACTCTCGGACGGACGGCCGTCCAGACACACAGACAGATAGACAGACGACGTAGCCTTAGTAATAGGCTTCCGTATGGACCATCATCATTATCATCATCATCATCAGCTTGTATCGATCCAGCAGTAGATCGATACAGGCTGATGATGATGATGATAATGATGATGATAGGCCTCTCCCAAGGCACGCCACCATACGCGGTCTTCCGCTCTTCTCATCTATCCGGAACCCTAAAAAAAGATAAGACTGAATTGAAGTAATCTGCTTTCACAACTATGTTAATTTTCAAAGCTTTAATAGTTGAGAAAGATGAACGATCGTCACAGACGAGCGAAGCGCTGCTGCTAAAACTTTAAAAATTAATCATTCAACATTACAACAATCGCTAAGATTGCATCTTACCACTTTTCCAGACTCGAAAGGGTGATCCCAAAAAGTGCTCGGTAAGCATTGAAAAGCCGCCGTGCTATCTCACAAGAGCCTCGACGTGCCAGAACGTTTGCCGCTCCGAGCAAAAATTTATCATAACCTCAGCTATCAACTCTACACAAGAACATCTGGTGTTGCGGACTTTACCCTCTTTTTTTAGCAATTTTTGGGTGACCGGAGGTGTGACCTCTCCGGCGCCCTCGTAACGAATATTCATTTTTTTTCTCATTACAGCGCCGTGTAGGGCACCGGTGACCTTGTGAGGGTTTTTGGAAATATCTACGGAACCCTTCTACGTATTGAACTCTAAATAATATATTATTCTATATTTCGGCTTAGCACATCTATTTTCAGCAAAAAAATTGGTTGTCTGTAAAGTCGGTTTACGGACGATAGTTTTACGTGATGACGTGGAATAATAGAGTTATATTTCCAGTAGAAAGATTAATCATCTTGGCCTGGACTGGCCATCAATAAACTTCTGTTGTCTGATCTTGACAGTTTTACTTCTTAAGACGTTTCCATGGTAACTTTGCGTTTCCATGGTAACTTTGTCTATACCGATTGTGCCTCTCTATCGCTTGTTACGCGCTCTCGCTTGCGCACACAGGTTCAGATGGAACGTGACACTTTTTCGTGCGTGCAGCCGGTGTTCATCAATTTATAAGACGTGACGTCATCACGTCAAAAGTTTTAATGTAATTTTTCATGTTTACCCTATGGCAGTCAACGTGTTACAACAATCGCCAAGATTTTTAGTTAGCTTTAATAGAAAGCTTTAATAGTTGAGAAAGATGAACGATCGTCACAGACGAGCGAAGCGCTGCTGCTAAAACTTTAAAAATTAATCATTCAACATTACAACAATCGCTAAGATTGCATCTTACCACTTTTCCAGACTCGAAAGGTGATCCCAAAAAGTGCTCGGTAAGCATTGAAAAGCCGCCGTGCTATCTCACAAGAGTCCTGACGTGCCAGAACGTTCGCTGCTCCGGCGAAACATTTATCATAACCTCAGCATGTTTTATGCCGGCCAAAAACTTGTCTTCGAATATAACGTTGCAAAGTTTTGAAGCAAAACTTGGGCGCCGCGAGTACGATGTCGATTAATCACTAACTAGGACCTGCTAGTTTCTCCATCTTTCCTACAGCTTGCGGGGGAACTGTATGCTATCCGGTTGCTTTGGATCGAGAAATGCGTAATTATAATTTACTCTACCTACCTAATTTATAAAGCGAATGTGAGTGGAAGCGAAGGGTCGACCGTACCTGGACCAGATCGGGCACGTGCTCAAAACTGGCCAAGTGCGAGTCGACCTCGCGCACCGAGGGTTCTGTATCGCCATGTCATGGCTAGCACCACTCACGCCATCTATGGCGTGTTTATGAAATGCTTCATATTAGTCCAAGTTCATGATTAGTTCAAATGCTTCATACTCTATTCGGTATATGGCGCGCGCGCATACACTTTTTCGTTTCTTCTTTTCTTCAAGTCGTTTCTTCGTTTCTTCATGGGACCCCCGTGAATTTTTTACTTTTTCTTATTTTTTCTTATATCGGCCATAATAACACATATTCTGTGAAAATTTCAACGATTCAAACGATACAGCCCAGATACAGATTATTACGGTTCAAAAGATACAGCCCTCGGACAGACGGACGGACGGACAGACATACAGACAGACAGACATACAGACGGCGTAGCTTTGTAATAGGGTCCCGTACCGAATACGGAACCCTAAAAAGGGTCAAGTGCGAAAAACATTATGAGAGTGGAAGAGCCGGCAGAGGTATGTCAGGATCGTGGCACGTGCAGATCCGTTGTCTCTGCCTGCCCCACTGGGTAATAGGCGTGACGCTATGTATGCATGTAAAAATAAAAAAATTGTTTCCAAGTTCACGCATATCACAACCTCTTTCTGTTACACTTCGAAAGGCATCGGCTTCTGTCCCTTCCGGTGTGACTTCCTTAGCCTCATTAATCCAGATTGACGAGGGTTCGACCGCGCAAGCGCGCTTGAAATAATTGTCCTAATCTAGATAATAAGGGGGTTTGACTGTATTTTCCTATTTATTAACTGGCGCGACTGAAAAGTGGGAAACTTCCTGCGTATTTGTGCAAACGTAAATGTTTAGAGAAACTTATATGATGCGAGGCAGAATAAAGCGGGATGTATACTTGATAATGTAGTCTGGTTTAACTTTAATGTTTTAAGCAAGCGAAGGCACCTACAGTTTAGGTCGGTGTTGTGCTGTGATTAACTAGAGTACTTGCAGCACAACACCGATTACCCTGCTTACCCCGACTGTCGGGATACGGCGTGTGGTATGTATGTATGTATGTATTAAGTCGATATTAAAACCTAATAAATTACTGATACTATGGATACAAAAATGTATTAGGTACCTATGTAAAAATAACAACCATATGATTTTTTTTTTATTTAAACATTTTACTCCGGGTATTACTTGGATCTAAGAAATTCGCTAAGTGGTACGGATAAACTATAATTGGGAAATGCGGGAATATACAATCTCGCACCAATCATAAAACAATATAACAAGATGAAGGTTTATCGACGCTACATAAAATTATTAGGTAAGGGTAAATTAAAGATAGTAGTAATATTAAGCAAGTAAGTAGTAGGATCTATATGCATAAAAACAGTTAAATTATTTTTGTCTTTTCTCTTGGTTTTGTACAGCCCTAGTCATTGTTTGTCATTGTTTGTTAAGTCATTGTTGTTGCTATACTATACTTGCTATTCGGAATGTAATAAAACGAATTCAAGAGCAAAATCTGTACCGTGTGGGGCCGGTACTTTAAAGAATAGCCCCTCTGCATATCTCCCCGTGTATGTCGTAAAAGGCGACTAAGGGATGTGACTCCCTTCTTATATTACTAGGCGGTAGGGTTTAACCCGCCCGGGTTGGTACCACCGCACTGAATGAAAGGTCGGTCGAAACGGCTATGTAAATAGATTGTGTTTTCCGTCCAGTTCAGTGTAGCCGGCACAACCGAAGGGAAGCACTGACACGGCACCTAGTTCACCCGGTGTTATGGGCTGACATCACGGATGTTGTAGGTGATGTAGTCAACCGTGTCAGTTTACATAAAAAAAAATATCTTCTAGGCAAGCTTTATTATAGCAATTTGATTTTAAATCTGGCAACAGTACGAATCTACGTCGCTATCTACTCAACAGACTCCCTCATTTAACCGCGGCCGGCTCTCTTGATAAATAACTATCCGATAGCTACAATTATCCGATAGATTGAATGGATCGCTGCAAAACTTTCAGGTGGACGCGGCCAATGATTTCGGAATTCACTTTTCAGCACAAAACCGGTTTGAGTTACAAATTGCATCGGAACAGAAGTTGGTCCGTGCAGTTGGCAAACTCTGCCGACAAATTGCAGTCAACTATCCGCGAAGATTGCAGTGAATTTAGTTTTACAAAGAACGACCTACTTCTATTGTGATAATTTTTGCAGTTTCAGGTAAGTTATGCGTAAATCTAGCGTCGTGCCGTGCGACTGGTGGGTGACGCTGTGGTTTCCCGCGACTTAGAACCACTGTAACTCCGTAAGGACGTCGGCTCCCTATGTCTGTTCTATCGTCTATTTTATGAGGAGGGTTCGGAGGAGCTTTTTAACGCGATTCCGCCGTCCCCATTCCACCTCCTCACTACGCGTATAGAGAAGGGGATGCACCTATAATCAATCGATCTACCACGGATGCGCACCAACCGGTTCTGTAGATCTTTTATTCACAGAACCGGGAAAATGTGGAACGCACTCCCTGCCCATCTATTTCCTCCCAAGTACATCCTGGGGTTTTTCAAAAGGGGCGTGAAGAGTCTCCTGTCAGGCCGGCATGGCATTCGAAATCCCCGTGCATCACAGAATGTCTATGGGCATCGTTGGACACCTACTTGTAGGTGAAACGATGCACCATGTCGCGCTATCCATAAAAAAAGATGATTTGCCATATTTTTTACGAAAATTGACACGGTTGGCTACATCATCTACAAAACCCGCCATTTAAGCTCATAACACCTTCCTGAACTAGGTGCCATGTAAGTGCTTCCCTTTGGTCGTGCCGGCTACACTGAACTCGAACGGCGGTGGACCGATCGCACCACTGAGCTAGAGAGCCTGACAAAATTCATTTCAACATAAAATCAGCTTCATATATTTTTTTAAGGTAAAATACCATTTCGGTTAAGTGGCTGTGGGTTTTATGGGGGACATACTCGCGTTATTCAAGGAACGAAAATTACCTATAAAATAATGTACCTATAATTAAATTATGACTATAATATTATTTAGATGCACGTATGCGGAAATATAAAATTTTATAAACAAAATTTTTCCTTTAGATAAATATTTATTCACAGAACCGGGAAAATGTGGAACAAAATAGGCAAAATTTCAGGTAAATATTTTATATTATTGTTATGTAATTAGTTTGTTTAACATTTTAATTTTGTATTCAATTTATATCAAATAAATCCTCGTTTATTTTATTCAAGAAAATATAAAAAAGTCCTTATTGAGTACCTATGTACAAATTTTGTCGGACATTCAAAATTCTCACATTTAATATATTCTTGTTACTACATAAATATTTTAGATAAAATATATACACGTATTATCTAAATATTGACTAAAACAAATTATTTTAAAGGAAAGGCATACACCTTTTCACCTCACATGACTGCAACTATACAGGATGTTTCAGAATAGGATTTCGTAACTTCAGGGTTCGAAAGGGGTCCATATTTGAAGACGAAAAGCTCTGCAACTTTTTCCCAGGTTCGGTCATTTTATAGTAATTTTTGATGAAAATCGTTTCATCAAGATTTGGTGGACGGTTAACGTTCGCCTTTATTAAATAAGAATAAAATTACTAACTTGCATGCTTAACTAGTAGAATTGAACTACATGTAGGTAAATTCCAAACACTTAAATTTGAATGACATCAAAAGAAAAAGGGGACTGGACTAGGTCATTGCACTCCCTAGACCTAGACAGCACTTTTGCCAAATCTCCCCAAACTCACTGTCCATTGAGTTTTTATTCCAAGTTTCCATTTTTATATAAAAAAAATATGGAATTTAGATTTGAGTTATAAGGATTTTTTTCTTCTAATAATGAGCACTTTCTATTCCTGAAGTTTCTCAAGCCTATCCTGAAACATCCTGTATACAGTATCTTTACGAAAAATGTCAGTCAGTCAGTCAGTCAGCCAGCGTGTAAGCGTCCACTTCTGGACATACGCCTCTCCAATTTTCCTCCAGTCCTCCCGGCCTTCAGCGATACGGAACCACTGATTTCCGCCGGCGTACTTGATGTCGTCGTCCCACCTGGCGGAAAAATGTTTGTGCACTAATAAATAATAATTTTCTCTCGATCTATCTATTCTATAGTCTATCTATGAGCAGAGTCAAGTCGTAGCTATTATGCTACCAACTTTATTTCTAGGAATAATTTAAGGACAAAATCTGAATCCTTTGACCCGAGCATGGGGTATTTGTTGTAACGAATGACCACTTAATATTCCCTCTAATACAATGCCCGCATACTGTATTCGCTCGACTTTGCGCGAAATTGCACATAATCCAAGTCGGAATATGCCAATGAGGTACCCGCAAATAAAACATCATTGTTTATTTGTTGAATATTCGCATTGTTTTATAGAAAGCGCGACATGCGGGGCCGAGTCACCCAGAAGGTGTCTAACGACGCCCATGGACATTCAGTCGTACGCAGTGGTTGCGAATGTCATGCCGGCCTTTCTAGCAGGAACCTAGACTATACTTATGGGGCGAAATATGCATGAGAGGATTACAGCGCGCGACTACCAAAATTCAAATGAGCAACTATAAACTTTGGATTTTTTTATGAATAGAAAAAACTTCATGATCCCTATAATACGTTGTTTTATATATTTTTTAATTAATATGTATTTATATGAGTATGTCCATAGCGTCTATTTATATTTATTTTATTTTTATTTTAATGCTCACACATTTTCTCTCAAATGTCTTACGACAGTGGTTCAGTTTTTGGGGCAATATCTCAAAAACTAATAATAATATTGTTATATGCTTATTTTTTCAGAATTACTGAGTTAGCACTTTCACATACAAGGGGGGATTTGCATATTTTCATAATATGAAATCTAAAAAATTTAACAAATATTTTTGATAACTTCACTGTGAGCTGTTATCAAGTATAATGCCACATGCTTAATAAAAAAAAAATCTCTTAAGTGTGACGTAAACTGTATGTTACAAAATAGTCTATTATCGTACAAAGTTAAGACTAACCGTTTAGAAGACGGACGGACAGACAAACGGACTGACGGACAACGAAGTGATGCAAATAAGGATTTCTTGTTTACCATTTTTGGTACGGAACCCTAAAACTGAAAATACAAAAACTTTTCAAGTCCCCAAACAAGGCCAACTTAAACCAACCAATTTAACTCCGCCTACATGCAAAGTAGGCGAAGCAACAAACGCGTAGTTTCCCAAACTTTGCCGGCTTTTTTGCTCTGCCAGGATTGTAAAGAGGCTGTCTCTTATCAGGATTAACATGGCCGTATCGTCTGTATTGCGCCGCTGGGCGAACTTCTAAGGAGAGTTAACATCTCATATTAAAGTCCTACATCGTTGGACGAGAGCTGTTGAGGGCACGTGCATACGAAGAACTTTATGCCGGCGGCGACGGTCTCATATTTAAGAGCAATTTTCACATATTATTAAACCTATCTTTTTATATATAAATATAACTGCCTTTGCCTACGGCTTCGCTCGCATAGCCTATATCCATCGTGAAGGCCCAATCTAAATATTAGTCAAATATTTTTTTTCAAATCGTATGAATATTTTTTTTTTTTAGATTTCCTCCTACATCCAAACTAACAAACTCACAAACTTTACCTCTTTGTGTAGATATATTTTTTAGATATTAATTTAAGCTATTTAAAACCTTTTCGACCCTACTTTTCAACACAGTATTGTACTGTGTGTCTCACACAGTCTTCTCTTTCTTAATAATAATCTGTGGTATGCACAGGCCACATTTATTTCATATTTAAATATTGTAAAAGTAGATTGTCGTTCGAAACAAATCATCCTTGAAATACACTTGCTATTGTTATGAATAGATTGGAGTCGCTACTTGACATCAGGATAGGATACTAGATTTTCTTCGTGTGTTTTGAGATATTTTGTTTAGATTTCAATATAAACGTTTCTGGATAAGCTGGAGCATTATTTAGTAGATCAGAGAGTCAAGATATAAGAAAACAGCATCTGCCCATCAGTAGATAGGCAGATCAAGTGGTGGAGGCGCCGGGTAATAAAATTCCATGTTCATCAACACAGTATAAGCATTCCATGGAAATGTGTTTTTAATATCTCTTAATATTTTTGGGGACAAAAAAATTTACCCTCAAAATCGAAACACGTTCATTTACGCTATACGTCCGCGATTGAGTCATCAAACTCTATATATTTACCAAATTTGAAAATAAGCTGTGACAGTCGAACAAATGGACACAAATTGATTTTATAGGGGTTCAGTTTTTTTTTCCTCTTTTGAGATACCGAACCCCCCTTTATCCTTATACAATTAACATAATATGTGGAGGAGCTAGCGCCATCTACCGAATGAATATTTAACTACAAAAGTATGAAGCGAAAAGCATGAACGTGTCACAGATAGATGGCGTGAGGGTTTTCGATAGACTCAATACTTTTACTCTATGGTTAAAAACGGTAATACATACAAGCGTTAAACATGGTGTAATAATAGTGCAAACTCCAAACAAAAACAACAAAATAAAAACCGGTCAATTACTTGCTGTTACGAAACCCTCGGTGCGCGAGTCCGACTAACACCTGTAGGTCTACCGGCGTTCACTCACTCGCCCGTGTGAGTGCGAGAAATGTGGCGAGAACGCTATATTGGCACCGGTGAAACTGGCGAGTGACGTCATTCTCGCACTCCCACATTTTACTCGCTAGAGCTGTCGATCTAGTCGATTATAGCCTTCTCTATATGTCCTTTCAAGACGACAAGGACAGAATACAGAATGCTATGAGTCGACACGGAGTCGATCTATCAAACAATTGGCACCGGGGTTTTTGACGTTTCTTTGACAGATAAACTCCCCGATATTTGCCGCTAAACTCGCAAGCTAAGGATCAACTTTTTGGCGTTCACTTCATGAGAAAACTGACGAAAACATCGAAATAAATTTATTAACTGAACAAAAATATTATAAAAGTATTTACAAATACATAATAAATACTGTAGAAAATATAGAAATTATAGGAAATAAAATTAAAGAAATGGCAGAAGGACCCGGCATCCAAGCCAATAATTATAAAACAAAAAAAACACGACATTCGCTTCGAAATTTCTTTCTTTCTACAGTAGTATTAAATTCTTTGCTTTCTACGAAACATTTACGTAAGCGGCGGGCGGTCGGCGCGGTCTTGGCTTGGACTCTTTTGCTGGAATCCGGCCGACATGCGTCGATGAGCTTACAGCAAGAACATCGGCGCGAACAAGCGAGGTTATCACTCAGCAGAATCCACTCGAGGGAGCTCCGCTTCGCCACTTTACGAACGTCTAAAGAAAGCCGACGCTATATCACCCACTTCCAAGGTATGTCTGTGCGACAGAAGGTTGAAAAACTACAATAGCTTTGCATCAACCTCTACTTTCTATGCTGAATCAAATGTTGCTCTTAATTATTAATAACCAATTCTAGTGTACAGTACGCGGCGGTAAATAATGCGCATCATGCTTTGATGACTTTCTGGTTGTAGAGCATTGTCTCGGTCATACCTGCGAGTTAGTGCGACAGAGACGACACTCTACAACCGCACTGTCTAGTATATATCCAAAGAACATCGCGCATTATTTTAAATTTTATTTGCTAGATAATGACTGCCCTTCCATTTTATGCAAGTGATACTTACCAACGCACAGAGGGTCATATATACGCTTCCCATAAACGCTTCTCTCAACAATGAAGGTATTCTTATCTCTGGTAAAAAAGTAAACAAAACAATAATAAGAATAAAATATTTTTATTTACACATACAATTTACACAAAAACCTAATTAGGTAAACTAAAGAACTAATTGAGCATCTTAATAATAAACGCTGAGCACATGCTGGCATTGATGTTGTGGAAGGACTTGGTGCTTGCAACCAGCAGATGGTAGTGTGCTGCACCAAACCCGAGGATGTGCTCCGTTTATGTAGGGAGGGTGTTCATTGTCCCAAGTGAGCCACTGCTGGGGTTTGTTGAAAACGCCCTCGGTTGTCCTGCAAGTTAAAACAAAAAATATCTTTAAATTATATTGTTTTGAGTAGCGTAGGTAGTTAGATGTATTTGGATCACATTAGACCAATACATTGCTTGGACATTTAAAAACAGGTGCCAAGTGCGAGTTTAACTCGCGCACGCACTGAGGGTTCCGTACTACCACGCAACATATATTTTGTTATACACGGTGTTAACTTTTTTCGCGACATTTCAATTTTAATACCGAATATTACACCATTTCGTATACTGATTATTTTGTGGTACTAAAAAATAAAATCTAAAATAGTTTAAAAAAATTTGCATATTTTCTTCAAAATTTTACCTCAGCGACAATTTCTCTTTGAAATGGCGGCGCGGCGCCGCGCGCCGCGCGCCTGCGACCGTGCGTACCCAGCTGACTGACAACGTGTCGCGCGCTAGCTGTTGTATCGTGTCGATATGAATGTGATTTTTTTTATTTATTTGAAAAATTACTCAGCTTTCGATTTTTTTGGTAATGCAGTGTGAATCCTATTATGAAATACCATGTTTTTATACCAAATACAGATTGAAAATTTTAAAACCAAAGCTAAAAAAAAATTACCCCCTTTTTCGGCATCAGTATGTGACCCAAAACAACCCCCTTTCGGGAATGTTGCCTATTTAAGTTAACATCGTGTATATTTACCAAAATAATTGTGGTTTTGAAAATCAAGAAACGCGTAATTACAAAACTGATAAAATATATAAAAATAATTTTTTTATGTGATATGTCCTATAAGGGTTCCGTTTTTTCCTCCAAAAAACTTTGTTTAGTATTGAAATGGGAATTAGTTTATATGGTTACTGAATGTTTTTATTTAGTCTGAATTCATCGTACACCTTTATTATTTCTGTTAATCCCATGAATCTGCTCCCGGACTTAATGTAGTGACTGCTGCAACAGCCTGTATATATTATATAGCAATACTTACATTAAAACATTTTTTTACCTGCAGAAACTGCCGCAGAAGCTCCAACTGTTGCCGCCGAAACTCCTCCTGAGACACCAGGCACCACTCTCTGAGGGCCATGTCCTGCCGCCTGTCTTCAGCGTGTACCCGCTCGTACTCCTCAATAACCTCGCGCATAGGCGGGTTGATTTGCACGAAGCTCACGAGGGGGGCGGCCAGCAGGCGTACCTTAATGGAAAAAAATAATTTAATTAGGCATCTATCTTTTTTAACTTTAAGACATAATTTTGGATGATAAAGTATCAGGCAGATGATATATCTTTATGATTTATATTTATGATTTAACGTAAAACCATCTTAAGAAATGACAGATTGTAACAGTGAAAACAGTATGTAAATTAATAAAGTGGTTCTTGAGTTATAAGGATATTCATATATTATATAGACGTGCGTTGGCCAGTCGCAATTATAGCTCGGTACTTTATTGTGAAAAATTTTGCTTCTATGTTACCTACTTTACTTTTATTCAAGAGAGAGTAGTGTTGTTGAAAATAAAATCAATTAAAAAGAAATGTTTTCCTTGTTTTCTTCCCTAAAACTGCTGCTTGCATACTAGACGATAGCGTCGCGACAGCGGTGACATGACCGCGATGCGGCAGCAGGTTTCGAGCATACCTTCACGGTATTGCATACATTTTTCCTGCCCTGCTGCACGTCACCGTCTAGATAGTGCATAAACAGTCGTTGGCTACATACATACAATGAAGTATGTAAACAACACTACAGTAAATAAATACCAATGTGATTTAAAATATGCTTACCGGTAGAGTGTTCACTATGACCTCGGAGTCCCCGAGCCCGAAGCCCTGTCCCGACACCGCCAGCATCCGCTCGTCCCATTGCTCCAGCAGAGCTACCGGTGCCGCCGGCCCACACCCGTTCCGTGGGCCTGCCGCCTGGCTCTACCGGCCAAGTTTTTTAAGTGAACTACTGTCTATTGTCCGTCCAATACTGAAAAAAAAGATGAACATATTTGTAAAATATTATATTAGTACGACCATTGTAATACGACTTATTAAGTTTGATGTTTGAAAGGAATTTGTGAATACATAAATATAACACACCTTGTGCTACTGTTGCCATGTTATGGCGCAGCCCCCCGATGCTTTGAGGCGCTCCGTTAGGCCCATCCAGAGGCGCGAGCATCGCATTCTCTCCCGACAGCCGGCCCCGCGCCAACTGCGGATTTTGTTCCATGAACGCCGCCATCACATCATATCTCTTTGCACCGCAGTTGGCCGGGAGCGGAGTGTGGATGAGGTGCCTGCACTTGGCTCATGTTGCGTTACACTCAAGTACGGTATTGAAGAAAAATTGGTAAATTCTTCTTCTTTTTTTTTTTATTAAACATGACAGTTGAATGACTGACACTGGCACATGGTCTAGGTCGACATAGTCTATGCTAAGCACTCATTTGTATATGTAAAAATGGTTAAAAGGTAGTAATTAATAATTTTTTTGGCATAAATGTTCACGAATTTCCATAAATTATAAATGCAACATATAAATAATTACATAACATAAGTTTTAATAAGTAATCGCAAGTAATCTAGGCCGTCTTATCTATGGTAGGTCGACACTCACTTGAACGCCGGTACCGATACAAATGACGCTAAAAGTGAGAAGGAGTACGAGTAAACTCCCTCGCATATTTCAAGCGAGAAATGCCGGTAGGGCCCCTGGCCGGTTTTTCCCCACTCGCTCCCCGCGCCAGCTCCGACTCTACCGCTCGGCTCTCCGCGCCGGCCGCGCCACTCCGATTCTTTCCCTCATGCCACAGTTTATTGCGACTAGATTTTTTCGAAACTTTTTCGTAGCGCATTCTCTTGTAATAAATCTCGATTATTGGTGCAGATCTGTCAGATATCCAAAACACTCGCTCAATGAAATGTATTTCTTAGGTTAGATTTTTTTATGTTATTTTTGTTTTAGGTTAGTTTTAGCTGAATTTTTTTATTGTTGTAATTTTTTTCTTATTATTCAATTTATTTGGGTTCTCTTTCTGTTTAATAAATTTCTTTCAAGTCGAAACATATCTTAAAGTTAATTGAAAAATCGCTCGTATGTACGTGGTTAAAAGCTCTCAGCACACCTTGTTTAATTGTGAAACAGAAACACAGTTATGTAAAATTAATCTCCGTTATGATTCTAAGGGGAGTTGAAGTGGCTAAATAGTGTTGCGGCTGGCCATTGTGTGTTAGAATAGTTACACCGCACGCTGTATCCCCACTAACGGGGCAAGCAGAGTGATCGGCGTTGTGCTGCAAGTACTCTTGTACTCATTTCTTAATACACAACTATACCAACCCACCCGGGTTGATACCACCGCATTGAATGAAAAGGCCGTCGTAGCGACGGCTTTGTAAATAGTTCGTGTTTTCGTCTAGTTCAGTGTAGCCGGCACAACCGAAGGGGAGCACTGACATGGCACCTAGTTCACCAAGGTGTTATGGGCTGACATCATGGATGTGTAAGTGATGTAGCCAACCGTGTCAGTTTCGATTTAAAAAAACCGGTCAATTGCAAATCGAACTCGCGCACCGAGGGTTCCATATCGCCATGTCATGGTCAGCGCCACTCACGCCATCTATGGCGTGTTTTATGAAATGCTTCATATTAGTTAAAATTCATGATTAGGTAGTTAAAATGCTTCATACTGTTTTCGGTAGATGGCGTGCATACACTTTTTAGTTTCTTGTATGTTTCATTTTATTTTAATTCACGGGAGTTCCGTGAATTTTTTACTCTTTCTTATTTTTATTATTTGTTGTTATATCGGCCATAACAACACATATTCTGTGAAAATTTCAACAGGCTACCCATTACGGTTCAAGAGACAGCCCTCGGACAGACAGACAGACAGACGGCGGCGTAGGCTTAGTAATAGGGTCCCGTACGACGGATACAGAACCCTAATGATTAGAATGATTTTCAACGTTGTGCTGCTTTGGGTACACCTGCGTAATGGGTAATGGCCTCCAAGATAGTCAAGAAGTTTATCCTAACGCTTGGAGTGAGATACTGGTCTTGGTTCCAGCCAAAGATATATTATGTACTAGCGTACTAGATAAATCACTCGGCCAACTAACATGTTCCACCGAGTTGCGGTTCGCGATCCTCAAGTCTCTTAGTCGAGCGCGAAAGGCCGCAGCGTGAAGTCATCGTCGCCTGACTGCTGCGATCGCGTCTCACCTACTTTAAACTAAATCATTTATACATCTTCGTCGATGCGAAGGTGCGATGGCGAATCTGGAGATGAAGTATTAGAACGAAAAGACAATATGCACACCGACGCACGAGTGCGATCGTTCTCCCTACCCCTTGCCTCTCTCCCGCACGATTCCCGCCCCGCGCGAGCCCCCCACACCGGCCGCCAGACCGTCTCCCGCACGCTTCTCGGCCCGCGCGCGCTCTCCTCTTCCGCTCGACTCTGCGCTCCGCCTCCCCGCTACCTTACCCCATACCTCAGCCGGGGGAACACCGCTTCTCTCTATATTTCTTCGGAGCGATAACTCTATATAATATTCCTCAAAGGTTCCAGCACATGTTTGTTTCTGCTCTTTTTGAAAGTTTGTAAACTTGGAGTTTACCGCTCCACGGCGACTCCTTGCTTGTTTTTCTCGGTCCAAACTTATGAGACACGAAAGGAATATTCAACTAAATGGACGTAAAAGATGGAAGGTTGACTGTGTTGTTTTTGCGACCTGTAACGTACTGAAGATTTTTCGGTTCTACTTTAATGAGTTAAAAAGTTTCGCCGCTTTGGTGAAATTTTGAGCAGTTTTCGAGTTTTACTTCTGGTAAAATAGCATGCAAGTTCTTCGGGTGTAAAAATCTTTATTTTTTTAGATTTAAAGTTAGAATACCTGGCATAAGTTTATCAGTTAGACTCCTGAAGGTCGCTAAGGCTGTTCCAACAATTATTGCAGAAAGCCTAAAAGATAAACAGTAAACTTTTTAACGTGTTTTTTTTTGTTCCAGTTCAGTGTAGTAATATACAAATACATATACAAAGGTGTACCTTGTGGAGCCGGTACTTAAAAAGAATAACCCCACTGCTTCTCTCCCCGTACATGTCGTAAAAGACGACTAAGGGATAAGGGCAAAATGCCGTGCTAAAGGATGAAAGACTGGTCGCTCGAACCTTGGAACAGTCCTTCCACCAAGGCTGCTTGATAGTCATCTTGCCCGAATACTTTGCTAAACGTGGTGGTCGGTGATGTGCTGTAATTTATAAGACTCCTTGCAGCACAAAACCGAATACTCTGCTCACTTCGATTGTCTGTCTGTACAAAGGTGTCCCATAGTTTTACTTACCTTTTCAAATCTAAAATTCTTTTAAAATCACATCTCATCGCATTCCCTTTAACTTTCTCTGTACTCGAGAATAAAACAGAAAATTTCTTTAATCTCTCAAAAATACAAAAGCCCATTGAATTCGAATCGATTTTTCAAATCCACCTCAAACTACTCAGTCTGATTGCTTTAATCTGCAAAGAAAACACAATACAGGCTTAGCGAGCGGAAACATTTCCGCGGCGGCAGCCGCTAAAGCCACTTTACCGACGAAGGCACTTGGTGAATTATTTGAAAGGATTAAGTCTGAGGAATGTTTGCAAATCCCTCAATGGCGCTGGATTCAGATATTGTCACATTTGACACGGAACCAGTCGCGGCTAGAACATAAGTCAGTTTGACAGATCACATTTGTAAGGCGGTCGCCTTCGCTGCGGCGAAAACAGTGGAACCAGGGCTTAGGTCGACGGGATTAATTGAGATAAGTCTACCAAGGAACATCGAATTGTTGAGTTTTGAAAGTTGACTAGGATCAAAGAGATTTAAATTTTAATAACAATAATTTAATGACAATAAGATAAAGAAAGGTATTTACAATCTTAGTCCAGCACCACACTGAGCATATTTTGCTCCGCGTAAATTGCTTTGCGTGAAAAGTTGTACATCGATCATTGATATCATAACCCCAGATGGTGCTAAGGTCTTATCAACGGCTTTGACATAACGAAGTATTTCGCGCTCGCACAGTAGAATGTATATGTAACGCAATGGACTCACGTAACGCTATGCAATTTCAAACCATGGAGTAACTCTGAAGCCTTGTATTTACTGGGAGGTAATGCGTTCTTCGACTCTACGGTGTATCTCACGGGGAACATCTTATAACATGCCGCGGGACATTTTCTCTCTATACACCAGTTATCGCAGAGTTCGCCCCCAAGATGTTCCGCTGAACTTGATACTGCTCTATGTTGCATGCAACATTCGCGCAACGTTGTACGAAGCACGTAGACTCCATATTTCGCGGCATCGATGCACGCTCGGGCTTCAAATGTTGCTAAAATATTTCCATATGCAAGGTCGACTGCGATAACCACGTTCTACAAAGGAGAGCCATTCAAAATTCGCCATTCATGACACGGCTAAATCGCCTGAGCTTCGTTGAGTTGTCAGCGATTTATGCATGTGACTAAAATCGCGTGACTAGTCGTTGCGCCAGGCCGCACAGCCCAAATCCGTTTAGAGGGTCCATAAAAATCGCTCGCTACGGACGACGACGACGTGGCGACGAGAGCACACGTACGAACTGGCAGCTCTCAGCGAACATTCGACTAAGAAAAGAAGTTTACACGGTCGATTTTAGTCACCAGTGTGACCTTACGAAACCGAAAAAGTAGATTATTAGTTAAGTCAGTCACCTTGTGGCCAGTCAAAGTGGCCAGTTGATTTGCCGTTTACACGGCGAACTTTCGCCGTGCGGCCTAGTCGCTTGACGAAAATCGCCCAGTGTAAATCCCCCATTAGTTTTCAGTCTCCCATTAGGCTCTCGAATCTCGGACCGAAGGCTCCTGTTCCCTGGACGGGTTCGCTTCTTCGCCCATGTAACCGTAGACGTTCAAGTTATAATTGGTATTCAGGGGAACGATGGCTGGGTCCAAACGTGAAGCCATTGACGTTACAACTTGTCACGATTTTGTTTTTAAATTTAAAATTTTAGAATATTTTATATTTAATAATATTGAAAATACAAAATAAACTTAAACAATTAAATAAAACTACTAAACGAGAAGAAAATGTCGTCCAGTTCGATTTTCTCCCTAGCGGTGCCCAGCACACTGGCTGCGTTACCCCTCTGAATTTCGAGGCGAATTCGCCGCACGAGATAAACTTGGCACGTGATTCACCAGACTTGTCGACAAGCATATCATCCAGCTTGTCGACGAGCTCTTTTGATTCTGGTGCCCACACACCGAGGGCACTCACGCACTCTATGAACTTGCGCGCGCTAATTACCTACCCCCCGAGACGGGCCGCCGGCGGCGGTCTATTTCAGTGAAAATTCATCAGCTGCGCGAAGTATACATAGGCGCTCGCCCACGCAACTGCGCGCAGCTGCAAAGCAATAACCACCACGCAGCGATTGGCGACGTGAAACAGTAGGCTATTACAGCCCGAAGGTAGGAACATTTTCTATGGAGTGATTTATCTGTTACGAAGTAACTATTAAGTAATCTGTGTCGAGGGTCTCGACGGCGAACGACATGAAAACATAGGTATCGGCAACGCAGCCTTATTAAGATAGTTTTCCGACTATATTTACAGCTGTGATATGAAAGTGAGTTTGGGTGCGATAAATATAATTGTTATTATATTTATCACACGCATGTTAATTTAAAATTTATTATACGATTGACGAGTAAAATATGGAGTTGTGTTTCGAATATTACTTTTAGGATTTAAATTTTTATTGTTGGATCAATCTGGAAACTAGGTTTTATGGACTTTTGCTATCACTCTTTCTTCTTCTCCCTTCTTTACCTTAAATGTACCGTTGTCGTTTCACCAGCACGTCCTCCAGCCTATTTGGAGACGAAAATGTACATAATTTTTGCATAAAACCAATAATTTCTTCTCGCCATATTGTTTTGATTTTTAGGGTTCCGTACCTCAAAAGAGAAAAAAAAACTGAACACTTATAAGATCACTCTCGTTTCTGTCCCTCTGTCCGTCCCTATATAGGGTCTCTTTTATAGTTTACAGGAAAACTAAACTAAGTCTTAAAGTTATTACGGAAAACGGAATGGCAAGGAACCCTCTCCACGAGAGTTGAACTCGAACTTGACCGCTTTTTGTATTACGTAAGAAAAAAAAAAATTATTTCGGTAGTTTGGATTTGGTTAAAAACTTCAAGTGCTTTGGGGAACGTTAAAATGTATTTTTTGTCAACACCCGGCATAACGGCGTATTCTTTTGTAAAAAAATAATTGGTGTTCACATATTATATTTTCAATCGCTTCATGACCGCACAGTACGGAAGCCTAACTGCCCTAAATACACTGCGGTCCAAATTCTCTGCTCTCCAAGTAACGTTATGGCTCCATGTTACAATAGACGTTGCTTCCCTATTTGCTTAAACTGTAGTTTACATACATACATTAATTTATAGCATTACGTATATTTTTCGCTATGGAGTGGAAGAGATAAAGAATCTCCATGGACATTTAATTTAACTTTTTTATGTAAACCAACATGGGTGGCTGTGCCGAGGGACCAATGGTGTAGTCGACAGAGCCAAAAGTACCCCTCTCCTCGCGAAACGCATGAGAGACTGTTCTTTTTTTTTTTTTTATGTAATCCTGTATGGGTGGCTGAGTTGGAGGGGCCAAAGCACACGCTCCGACTGCGTCGTCTGTCTATCTGTCTGTGTGTCTGTACGTCCGTCCGTCCGAGAGTTGCAACTTTTGAATCCTAATAGGTAGCCGGTTGAAATTTTCACAGAATATGTGTTATTACTTATTATGGAGGATACCAATAAATAATAAAAAAGCGAATAGTAAAAAATTTAGGGGTCACCATACAAGAAATGTGCTAAGAATCTATTAGTACATATTCACGCTACTAAATAATAGATGGCGCCACATGTCCTTTTTTTATGTCATCCGGTATGTGTGGCTGAGTCGGAGGGGCCAAAGCGCATGCTCCGACCAGCCAACACCACCTCTGAGAAAGTAGGTGCCATACCGGAGACTTACCTGATTGTGGGCTATTCTGGACTACTTAGAGGAGAACACAACCGAAGCTGCTATGCGGCCATCTTACATCCAGTACGGTGGTACCAACCTAGTCGGCTACAATTTGAGCCTACCACCTAGTGAGGGGCAAGGGAAGAGACCTACAGTTTTACACCGGTTCCGAACGGTGAAGCAGCATGCAATATGCACGTAATTTTTTTTCGTCAGAAAAATCTCATTGGTAGGTACACGCTGACCGGATTCGAACCTCGGATCTCTCCCATGAGAAGCCGTTGCCCAAACCACTCGGCCACCCGCCGCGCCGCTTAGATCATACTTGGACAATGCCCGTAGATCAGACTGCGAGACACTACAAATCGACTTAGACCTCTCTCAATTCCGTCCATCCGCAGTACACTACACAGATTCACCGAGTAAAATCGTCTCTTGATGGGTCATATATGTTTAATGACTTCAAACGCCAAAACGATAACAATTCATTGCTCAATTCACAGGGGTATATAAAAGTGCATTTTATCGATTCTTGTCTATCGCTTCGAATGTTTACCAATAACGCCGAGTATAAGTGTCCGCGTGCTACCGCCGATACACGATAAACGAAACATATCGACGGCACTTGGATTTATCGAGTTATGTCGTATCGTCGTCTCGATATAAAATGCATGTGCTGCATCTATTTATCCGACTACGTCGAAACCAAAATTAGGGTTAGGATTTTGAGCAGCGTATTTGAGTGTTTTCGTTTCATTGTTCCCTCACAGAGCCTACACTGATTTCAACATAACATGAGCCATGATACATATCACACGCTGTGTTACGACAATCGGGGTTAGCAGAGCGATTGAGGCTACGACCTCGGGCACAGCCACCCAGTTCGGAAGCAATAAAACAAATGTCATTTAGCAAGAAAACATTTTTACATACAAACAGAACAATATTCTCAGAACCTACAAGCTAGGAATTTAACAAAAAATTTAGTACAAAGCTCACGAAAACGATGTAGGATAAGATAAAGATATACTTGACGCACATACGAGTACGTCGTTATATTGATATAAAGAAGAAAAAATTTTAGTTGTTGGCAATCTTAAAAACAACACAATCATGTGACGATCTATACAGGGTTGCCATGTGGCTAGATAAATTATTTCAAAAGACCGCCTGAGGCAGCATCTCTGACCGAATTTCCGAGGAAATCTGGGTTAAGTGTTGTTTTTCCTTCAGATATCCCTCGGTACGTATCGCCGCAAGAATTAAAAAATATAGACATTCCGTCACCAATATGGTGTGCACAAAGGGGAAATTGCGAATGTACCTACACGGTGTTACATTAACAGGCAGAGTATCATAAAGGGGGTGATTCCGCGCGAGAAAATGAGCCACTTTTGTTTTACGACTTTTTAATTTGAGAACTTTTTTTCAGTTCGTCACATAAAAGTGAAGAAATTGTAATTATTGTTTTTTTGGTCTTTTAACAATGACTTGGTAATATCAGCGCCGTATTAATCAATCATATTCCATATCTCTAAGGGACAGAGAACGCTCAATGAAATTCTACACAATTGAAATGTTGAAATTTCAAAAGTAACATTACAGATTGTTCAGTTTCACACACAGAATCGGATTTTGGTGAAATAAAAAAAACCGGCCAAGTGCGAGTCGAACTCGCGCACCGAGGGTTCCTTACCGCCATGGCATGGTTAGCGCCACTCACGCCATCTATGGCGTGTTATGAAATGCTTCATATTAGTCAAATGTCATGATTAGTTAAAATGCTTCACGCTCTATTCGGTAGATGGCGCGCGCGCATACACTTTTTGGTTTCTTCTATGGGAAGTTTTTCGTTCAGTTCAGTGAGACCAGCACGACTGAAGGAAAACGTTTATTTATACAAATTAAAAATACTTCCGACCCCTTAAAAAAGTAAAAAATAGTTTATATTTAGCTACTTAAAGGCGTCGGGGGACCGCTAAGTGAATAACCGCGCAGCTCTGAGGTTTTATATTTTATTTACTCAGCGGTCCCCTGATGCCTGTAAATAAACCAAAATTATTTTTTTTACTTTTTAAGGGATCGGGGATTTTTCAATTTGTAAATTAATTTTATTTGAAGCATTTTGAGAAACGTAATCTTTTGATTACTTGATTACAAACATAGCAAAGAACCGTCCCGGTTAAACCAGGTTTCTAACAAAAAAAAAAACCACATCAAAATCGGCCCATCCATTTGGGAGCTACGATGCCACATACAGACACACAGAGATACAGACGTAGGTGTCAAACTAAACGCTGGCCGAAATGAACTGGCTGGCATCACGGGTGTAGCTGGTGATGTAGGCTTTGAAATTGCAGGCGACTGGATTGGTACCACCTTACTGGACGTAAGATGGCCGCAGAGCAGCCTCGGTTAAGTTCTCCTCTAGTCATGTATAGCAAAGTAAGTCCAAATGTAATTCTCCGGCATGGCACTTTCTAGGAGGTGATATTATCTGATCGGAGCATTTGCTTTGGCCCCTCTAACTCAGCCACCCTTATCGGACTACATGAAAAATACCATTTAAAATTTCATAAAAATAATTTGTAGATAAAAATAATTGTACTGTGTGGGGTCGGTATTTACTAAGAATAGTCCCACTGCACCTCTCCCCGTGCATGTCGTAAAAGGCGACTAAGGGATAAGGACAATATTCCGTGCATAAGGGCGACAGGTTAGCCACCTCTCAGCTTGGCACGGTCTTTCCACCGAGTCATGCAGCTGGTGGGCCTTCGTGCCTTACTTGCTGCCTGACAGTTATTTTGACCGAATACTTTGCTAAACGTGGTGGTTGGTGTTGTGCTGTAATTTACCAGAGTACTTGCAGCACAACACCGATTACTCTGCTTACCTCGATTGTCGGGATACGGCATGGTGTAATAATTGTAGATTATATTTAGGACAAAGTAAATTGTGTGCACTATGACAATGCTATACGTTTTAACTCTTTCGCATCACCCCGCCTTATTATCTACTGGGAAATCCTTGATCGGCAAGATTACACTCGCATCGGCTTCTAATGATATAAGATATGAGTTCTTATGCCATCGTATTGTGTCCTTTGAGTTTGTCTCGCGTTGTATGCGGAAGGGAACGAATGATGTCAATAATACAATTTTATCTGGGCGCACTGCAGTACCCCCGCCAAGTACGAGCGCCGACGGCGCACAGTGCAGCGTCCCGAAGAAAAGTCCGGACGTTTGACATTTTCTCAAATGTCCCAGAATAAAAAAAAAATTACTATCGCCCATTCTACAGGATCATAGCTATAACAATGAATAGCTTTTATTTATTTCACCATACTCTAACATTTTTTAATTTAATCCGGAAAAGACCTCTGCCAGGAAATTTCAATGTATTGCATTAAATACGGTGAAATGTATTATTTTCTGTCGCCTTTCTTATTTAATATTTATAACTTTTGGGTAATAATGAGTTCAAATGGTATATCACAGAATATATAAATGTAAGCATATGGCCATTTTACTAAATAACGTAATTTTTACCCGACTACGGCGAAGCCAAAAAAGGAAGGGTTATGAGTTTGGCGTGTATGTATGTATGTATGTATGTATGTATGTATGTATGTATGTGACTATCTATATTCCACTCTACAGCCTAAAGTACTGGACCGATTTGAATAATTCTTGTGCTATTGGATTCGTCTTATTCACGGGAGTGTCATAGGCTATATAACTATTTTCAAAATTCAAAATGGCGGACGCACGGCGTCAAAATGTCAAATTAGTTTTTCAAAATATATTGAGTGGGGTATCAAATTAAAGATAATTAAATTACGATTCCGAAAATATATACTTTGCTATCTATTAAACTTATGTGTACAGAGAAATAGAGCAAAATGTGTAGCGAATGTATGCATGAATCGCGATTATTCGCGATGAACCGTGGTCGCCCGCGCCCCGCGCCGCGCGCCCCCACCCACGCGCGACGACGACGCGAAGAAGCGACATGGTATTGTTGGTAATATACCTACATACTTACTCACTGATCTACCGCAAATTTTATATAGATATATAATATTATTATTAGATACAGTACCACCACAGTACTATGCTAAAATAAATTGGTATTAAATGTCCATGTAGGTACCTAGTGTAAGCATAATATGTAGTGTAGGTGTACCGTGTGGGGTCGGTACTTAAAAAGAATAGCCCCACTGCATCTCTCCCCGTCGCATGTCGTAAAAGTCGACTAAGGGATCGTCAGCCTCGGCAGCTTAATGGTGCGGTCAGTTATTGGATGGATGACCGTCGACCTTACTAGGTGGTAGGGTTTATCCCGGCCGGGTCGGTACCACCGCACTGAGCGAAACGTCGGTCGAAACGGCTATGTAAATAGTTCGTGTTTTCCGTCCAGTTCAGTGTAGCCGGCGCGAAATGAAGGGAAGCACTGACATGGCACCTAGTTCACCCGGTGTTATGGGCTGACATCACGGATGTTGTAGGTGATGTAGCCAACCGTGTCAAGTTTCCATAAAAAAAAAAAAGGTAGGTACATTAATTCAATATTTTCGGATGCAAGTTACCCTTCAGCTAAGCGGGATATTGTGGAAGAGAAGAACCGCCGATTGCGAAAAAGTATTCCCAATTTTCTGGGTGCAGTTTTAGCCCTAGACTCGATTAGTTGCCGGAACCCTACGTCTTTGGAAATGGCGGTGCCCAGGAGGTTCAGGTGCTTCCAGACAGGTATGACGCTGACTTAGAAACTGGCTTGGAAATCAAAAGGACCTTCAAATCGACCTTCGCAGATAATGCGCAGCACTGAGCCTTGCTAACGTTGAAGGCGTGGGCGTAGCATTCAGGGGGCAACATATCATTGTTATTCATACGAGAGTACGGAACACGGGTTCTACACCAGTTACCCTTCAACTAGGCGGGATGTGGATGAGAAGAGGCGAAGACTTGTGTCTGAACTTGAGCAAACACTCGGCTCTATTTCCGAATGGGCCGTAGCAAGTTGTTCAAGTTAAATACCTCCAAGATACAAGTTTGCGCGTTCAGTGCGAAGAGAGCGGCGTTCACACCAGCTCCTTCCTACCAAGGCACGTCACTTAAATTTTGCGACCACCTTGGGGTCCTCCGAGTCGAATTTTCGCACGATCTAAACTTCCGGCGTGACATCGAGGGCAAGGCCGTATAAATCGCAGATTCGGTACTGCTCGCACCGCACCTATGGGATGGCTCAGTCAAATACCAGCTGGCGCCTCTGGACTCGATCCAGCGTCGAGCCGTGCGAATAGTAGGTGACTCCCAAATATCCCGCGATCTAAAACCACTGCAACTCCGTAGGAATACATAGCTAAATCAGAGCCTGTTGAAATACAAACAGAGAGAAATATTTTCCCCCAAGTACAGTCTCGGGTCCTTCAACCTGGGCACCTGTCAGGCCGGCATGGCATTCGCAGCCTCCGCATGCTACCGAATGTCCATGGGCATCGCTAGACACCTTATGGGTGGCTCGGCGCCACATGTCGCGCTTACTATAAAAATAATATCAGTAGCTTTGGCCTCGCCTTAGTGGCTTACCTGCTTCGAGTGAGTACATTATTCAACTATGTACAACCTGAAACCTCCCTCGGTCTTCGGCCTTGAACTGATTGGTTTACTTACTTCCCAAATCCGCTTCACCCCAGCCAGATATATTTACTTACATAGACAAAGAAAATCGTGTACTTACACAGCTCAGTCTTCGGTCTTGCTCTGACTGACTTTTCATTTTACTTCAAGAATATACATCGTTCAACTATACATAATTTGTATATATATGTAGGTACTCACTCATGCGTTTCAAAGGAGGTTTCAAATATAGATCACGACAAATAAACGGACGGATAGTATCAAGCCGGTACTTATATAAAAGAATAGCCCCACTGTATCTCTCCCCGTGTATGTCGTAAAAGGCGACTAAGGGATATGACTTCCTTCTTATAATACTAGGTGGTAGGGTTTAACCCGCCCGTGTTGGTACCACCGCACCGCACTGAATGAAAGGTCGGTAGAAACGGCTATGTATTTAGTGTAGCCGGTACGACCGAAGGGAAGCACTGACGTGGCACCAAGTTCACCCGGTGTTATGTTATGGGCTGACATCACGGATGTTGTAGCCTGTAGGTGATGTGTCAGATTCCATAAAAAAAAATCAATATACGAGTTACATACAACATTTAAAGTATGCAAACAGTTTTTAAAAAAGCCTAAAATAAAAAAAATAAGTTATAAAAAACTAAAACCCGACTACGTAAAAGCTAATTATGAAAATCGTTTAAATAAAAAAAAAATTGTTATAAAAAACTAAAACCCGTCTACGAAAAAGCAAATTATGAAAATAGTTTGACTAAAAAATAACAAAATAATGTTTTCCATATAATTTATCAGATACAGCATTTCTCTTTTTATATTGATTTTACCTTAGCACTAACTCTATAAATTTTGATAAATTTATTATTTTTAACGTTCTAAATATAGAGCCGTGGTCGGGCGTTCTTCGTTCAACAAGACAAGTGAGACCGTCGTTGTGCATTATAGCCGTTGACGTTCGGTATGTACCTATGTATCTACTTATAATAATTTTAGATTGGCTCTGACTGATCTTACAACAAAAAAAGATGCCAGTATGACACAATGGCGATGGCCGTCCTAAGTTCCGCGCTCTAATAATGCACGACGAGGGCCTCCCTTGTCTTGTTGAACGAAGAACGCCCGACCACGGCTCTATATTTAGAACGTTAAAAATAATAAATTTATCAAAATTTATAGAGTTAGTGCTAAGGTAAAATCAATATAAAAAGAGAAATGCTGTATCTGATAAATTATATGGAAAACATTATTTTGTTATTTTTTAGTCAAACTATTTTCATAATTTGCTTTTTCGTAGACGGGTTTTAGTTTTTTATAACAATTTTTTTTTTATTTAAACGATTTTCATAATTAGCTTTTACGTAGTCGGGTTTTAGTTTTTTATAACTTATTTTTATAGACTAGTTTTAGAGAATCGATCAAATAATCTGAAGTGAAATATTTAAACATCAAGAAAGTAAAAAGTCCAAAACGGTCCAAGAAATTATTATTGCTGCGTTATAGATTAGCTATTGGACTTTAGCCAGTATGAAAATGGTAGCCATATGCAGCCATATCTTATATACTTTTTATGTTTGTTTACGATCGCGCGTAGCCGCGCCTGACGCTCAAAACGGCCGCTCTTTGTTTTGGTGACACATCGACATCACATCAGAGTATTGTATTTTTATGGTGTTATACTGTTCTTATAACAACATTACAATGAGCACTATTATATACGTCTAATAAAATAACTTATTGGGGGTCGAGTATTTTAAAATATATATTTTAACGAGTCACCTTTAATTCTAATTTACTTTGATATTAGTTTATTAAGATCTCACAGTAGAAATTATTTTATACATCATGCACTATATCTTTATACATAATAGGTATATAGCATAATATGTATACTTAGCCGGTACTATAATACCTTTATGTTTTGTGGTTTAAGAGATGTAAAATAATTTAGTATAAAAGTGAAGAACTGGAACAACATTTTATTATTTTGTTTTAACACGACTACGTGCATACTGAAGCCATGTATCTACTGCAGCGAACCATTGATTTTTACGTTTTATTACGAGACAATTCTTTACCATTAAAATAATACATAATATATTATTGACTCAAAAAGTGCTGGAAGTAATTGGAGAATCGTTTACATCCGGAGAACGAGCGACGATCAAGACTTGGCAGAATGTGCACCTGAAGTAAATTGAGTTTAGAATAGTACATAATTAATTAAGGTACCTACTTATCTTGCCTAATTTCTCATAATAAATAAAAAAAAAATCAATGTTTCGCTGCAGCAGATCCATGAGATCATTATTACGAATGTATTTTCTCTAGTTTATTTTTAAACGTAGTTCCTTATTTCATAATTTTTTTCTTTACTTTTTAATAAAAAAATATAAATATGTAGATTTAATTTTAGTACTAATTTAATTTCGAAAGTTTCATTATAATTTTGTTTAATTTATTTTCTAGTTATGATTATGACTACTCTTGTTTTTAATTAAAAATATACATATTTAAATATACTATCGATGTTATGAATTCATATATATCATCAATATCACCGTCACCTCGGAGCATTATCTGTCCGCGGTCACTGATGAACATAGGCTTCTCCCTAAGCATGCGATCTTTTATGCAAACTTAATATTTTTGTAACTGTTGTAAAACTAAATAAAAAGCATTTTAATTTCTTTATTTAAATTTTTAACCTTTCCTGAATAAATAAAATAAATACCTGGAAACACAAAAAAAAAATAATCTTACACACAGCGCATATTTTGAATTTCAAATTAAAATAACTATAAATACTATTGCTGGATTTTTTTCAAATTTACTGAATTTGTAGCTAAACTATTGAAGATTATTCATGCAAAATTTCAGAGCATTATCTTGAAAAGTTTCGGAGAAATCAAGCGATGTCCGCAAAATCGTATTTTGGTTGCACTGTGCGGCGGCACTGCAGCAAAACGCTTTACTGGAACCATTTCGGCATGCTTTGACCCCTCACGTATCTTTCCAGTGGAGGGGGTAAGATAGGATTGTTTTGTTAATCAATTTGAAATTGTATTTTATTTTATTGGTTTTTATTTTATAGTATTTTACATATTTTATTCTAATTAGCCATTGAATTTTATTTCGCTTTTCATTTGTCAGCCTCGGTAGCTCAGTGGTGCGAACGATCGACTGTTGTTAAGCACACCTGGGCGCGGTCAGTACTTGGAAGGGTGACCGCTCGACTGTTGGAGGCTGAACGTGATTCGCATTCCACGTAAAACTGTAGGTCCCTTCCCTTCTTACCTTAATAGGTGGTAGGGTTTATTCCGCCCTAGTTGGTACCACCGCACTGAATGAAACGTCGGTCAAAACGGCTATGTAAATGGTTCGTGTTTTCCGTCCAGTTCAGTGTATAGTCGACATGGCACCTAGTTCACCATGGATGCCATGGTGCCATGGGATGACATCACGGATGTTGTAGATGAAGTAGCCAACCGTGTCAGTTTCCATAAAAAAAAAATTTAAATGCCACCCATAAGGTGGCCAACGACGCCTATGGACATTGCGAGTGCGAAAGCCGAAACACAAGCAAAAGCCCAGTGGTGCACTCGGGATGTGGTTTTGTTTTCTGTGTCCACTTTCCTCCTCTTTCTTTTCTAAACCTTTTGTGATACCAACCTAGACTTATGAAAATGAAATTGTTAGTAACCTTCTAAACAATAAACAATTTGGAATTTGGAGAGGAATGAATTTGTTTCTGTTTGTGTACGAGTATGCGATTTTTAAAACCAAAGTATTGTGATTTTTGTAGTTCTTTACGAGAGCTTAAATTTCCCAGATTTTTAAATTCTCATACAGAAATATTTTTATAACTAAGGTATTTTTACAACCTCCGTCCAGATGGACGGAGGTTGTAAAAATACCTGACGGAGGTTGTAAAAAAACATTTGAGATAAAATATAATACAATTCAATGTAGGTATGTTATCTTAAATTCACTACGAATTGTCAGCCTCGATAGCTCAGTGGTACGACAGTACCTATTTAGTATTCTGTGTTAAGTAAGTTGACTAATCGGAGTTATGTGTCGCAGGTACTCTTGTAAATTACAACACAACACCGACCACCACGTTTAGCAAAGTATTCGGACAAGTTAACTATCAAGCAGCATGTAAGGCAAGAAGACCCACCCGCTGCATGACTCGTTGGAAGGAGCGTTCCAAAGCGAGAGGTGGATAGTCTGTCGCCTTGCAGTGCAGCCTGTAGCACGGCATGTTGTCATCATCCCTTAGTCGCCTTTTACTACATGCACGGGGAGAGATGCAGTGGGGCTATTCTTCTTAAGTACCGGCCGCACACAGTACTCAATACAATATTTTCAATTTCAGGTTCACACAATGTATAAACAACTTTCATAGTAAAGTTCTTTACAAACGTTTTATACTTACTGTTTTTTTTTAACTTATTTTTTACTTTATTAAACTATCGCGCGCCGCAGCGCATGGTGCGACACTATTCAATCTACCAAAGTAGTCTTTTGTTTTGGTTTTTGTATGGAAACTGACGCAGTTGGTTACGTCACATCACTTACATCATTCGTGATGTCAGCCCATAACTGCACGGTGAACTAGGTGCCATGTCAGTCCTTCTTTTGGATCGTGCCGGTTACACTGAACTGGGCGGAAAGCACGAACTATTTACATAGCCGTTTCGATCGACCTTCATTCAGTGTGGTGGTACAACCCGGGCGGGATAAACCCTACCATCTAGTAAGATAAGAAGGGCTGTTGCAAAATAGCTAAGTCATAAAGGTATCTTATTTTATATTTACTATATTAGATATTATTTTTACATACATTTTTGTTCTATCTTACTTTCATTGAAGGAGGAATTTTTCGATGTACACTCCTGCACAATTACTCTGGGTACACTACTAGAGAATCGACAAAGTTGTTATAGCGTGCGTCGCGAAAGCGTTGTCTGCGCCAGGGATTCTGAACCTTTTCTTTATGGGCGAGAACTTTGTCTAGCCTTAAAAAGTAGCAGGATATAAGCTATGTACGATGTCATGGGTAGGAGGAAAGTTTTGAATCAATATTGTAGAGGTAAATATTTAAAACACTTATCTGTACTGCACATTAGCCAACACATGCACATGGAAATAAGAATGGAAGTTTTCTTAAAAAAAAGAACAGTAGAAAATCTTGACATAGACAAAGATGTCCACATAGACATATGTAGTCTTTGTATAAACATAGACAAGGCAAAGTTTTTATATTGACATAGACAAGGATGTCTATTCGAAATTCTTCTACACGGCCGACTTTTCTTTTTGTTTTAGTAAGCCACAAAACACTTAACACAACATAATGAACCCACCCTTTCATATATTCTTAATGCATTCTGCATCATATAAATGTAGTATTTTTAAATACTTCAAACATAAAAATTTTAATGTAATATTTCATAAAGTCAAACAAACATAATAATATATGAAGCTTCTTGAAGAGGCTTGGGCCTCTGCTGGTGGACGCAACTGGCGTCCCGCAATCAAGGGCCTACTTCATTCAAAGGGTAAGCCTTGCCATCCAGCGGGGTAAAGCAGCAAGTGTTCTAGGAACATTTGAAAATGCCCCTTTTGATAGTTATTTTAATGTTTGTTAGGTAGGTTTATTTCTTTAGTTATTAGTATTACTTTTTTGTTATTTATTAAATAAATAATTTTTAACTTCAAAAAAAAATATATGAATAAATATGACTAAGAACTGAACAACTAAGAACTTGACATTAAACATTGTAGACAGATTCGTTTTAATGTTTATGATTTTTGTATTTAATGTATCTGTAAAGTTTTAAAGTTTTTAGATGAGAGCACACGCTAATATCTTCACTGTAATATTATGTCTTCCTGTGAGACAGATTTTCCAGATCTAATTAATGTGTACGTAAATGGAAATAAATAAAATTTGGAATTTTTGTGTTTAAAGAGAAATATGAATTATGACATCACGGAAGTTTAAGACGATGTAGACAACCGTCTCAGTTTCCATAAAAAAAAAATATTAAAGTTTGACAACCTCTGTCCAAGAGTGTTGTCCAAGATGAAATTCATCGCTTCAATTTTATAGAAAATGACAAACTGTCAACAACAAACCCAGCTCACAAGTTTGTAAGGCCATTCCTATATCCCTGGACACCTATACTAAAACAGTATTGAAGCTTCACTGTAAACGACTTCATATTTTCTCTTCCCTATTAATACAAAATCCCGTCTATTTGTCTGTTACGGGTAAACTCGACGAACGGTTGAACGGATGATATTCATGTATATCAACCGTTCAACCGTTTCACTAATCAGTTTTCAATAATTAAATTTGTCTTATCACGGAATGATTAGGCTATGTATTATTACGGTATTTCTACAACGGGCTGAGCAGTGAAAAAGAACCACGAGCGAGGCGCGAAAAAATAATTATGTTTGGAGGATATGGAGAATGTAGCTAGTCCAGCTAAATACCAGCTTGCGCCTTTGGACTCGATCCAGCGTCGAGCCCGTGCGACTAGTGGTGGGTGACCCCGACGTGTCCCGCGATCTAGAACCACTGCGACTCCGTAGGGATGTCGGCGCCCTAAGTGTGTTCTAACGCTTATTCCACGGCGAAAGCTCGAATACCGCCGTCCCCTTTCCACCTCCGCACAACGCGCACTGGGCAGGGATTGCATCCCTATACGCTGGACTTACCACGGATGCGTACCAATCGGTTCTGCAGATCTTTCCTCCACAGAACTGGTAAACTCTAGAACGCTCTCCATGCCCACAAAAAAAAAAACATATTCACCCCAAATATAGTCTCGGGTCCTTCAAGAGAGGCGTTAATGGCATTCGCAACCCCCGCGTACGACCGAATGTTCATGGGCGTCGTCAGACACCTTAATGGGTGGCTCGGCGCCACATGTCGCGCTTTCTATAAAAAAAATATCCTGGGCAGCATAAATGTACATAACTACCTACACATAGGTAATAAACATCAGTTCTCAGGGTTCCGTACGGGATCGTATAACTAAGCCTAAGCCGTCTGTCCGTCCGTCCGTCTGTTCTACTGTAAGTGCTGTATCTTTTCAACCGTAACAGCCGGTTGAAATTTTCACAGAATATGTGTTATTAGGGCGGATGTCCTGACAAAAAAAAAATCAAAATGTAAAAATTCAAATAAAAAAATTAAAGCACACCTGAAAATTTATAGATGGACCCCTTTGTGCCTTTGTACCGCCCTCTACTCAATATTATTTAATACTTTTATACTTTTCAGGGTTTGAAGCCGGTTCAATGTTTCTTTCAAACAGTTTTTTTATTTCACTCTTTTTAGTAATATCATATAATAGTGTGAAAGTGTTCATCCCTTAATTTCCCACCCTTAGGGGTGGTATTCTTTCATAAAATGTATGAAAGGACCAGTACTCATTGAAAAAAAAGATACATTAAAATGGGTTGAGCATTGGCGGAGAAATCGAGTAACACACACAAAAAAAAAAAAACATACAGACGAATTGAGAACCTCTTCCTTTCTGGAAGTCGGTTGAAAAATAAAGCTAAATACAAATTTCACTGACTATAACCAATTTACATACAACTAATACTAATATTACATACTAATCAAAACAAAGGAAGAAATTAACAATTATACAGAAAATTAAGTTTTCAGTGTTAAGATGACACACGGTTGCTTGCGAGCGTAGCCGAGGATAAAGCTAGTAGATAAATATTTTGCCAGCAATATGATTCAGTGGGCCGAGGAAAAGCAATAACCGAATTCCATACTGACTATAAGTACATTTTTTACGATCGACCAATCACTGAGCCCTATCCATTCGCCACAAAACTACAGCTGTGGCCAATTTATCTAAGGCTGAAATAGTTTTTAATGTCCAACGCTAGATTCATAGACTTACTAGTATTGAAAGGACTAGATATAGTTTTCAGTAAAACAATATTTATTAATTTTGAGTCTAGAGTGGTTGCGAAGTGATTTCGAATGAAACGGTCATCGAGATATATGTACTTATTAAGAGTACGTTTCCCAACCTATAAAATGGTTGAGGGAGGCGATGGCTGGCCCAGGTGTTGGCCCAGTTGTACCGTGTGGGGCCGGTACATTAAAAGAATAACCCCACTGCATTTCTCCCCGTGCATGTCGTAAAAGGCGACTAAGGGATATGACTCCCTTCTTATATTACTAGGTGGTAGGGTTTAACCCGTCCGGGTTGGTACCACCGCACTGAATGAAAGGTCGGTCGAAACGGCTATGTAAATAGTTTGTGTTTTCTGTCCAGTTCAGTGTAGCCGGCACGACCGAAGGGAAGCGCTGACGTGGCACCAAGTTCACCCGGTGTTATGGGCTGACATCACGGATGTTGTAGGTGATGTAGCCAACCGTGTCAGTTTCAATAAAAAAAAAAAAAAAAAAAAAAAAAAAAAAAGGTGTGGTGCTCGTGAACGGGTGCTGTTTGTGGAGACTGGCCTGCTTCATGTGGCAAGGCGGTGGGTATATAACTTCATACAATTTCATATTAAAAAAATCACTTTGTCATAAGTTGCTGCATCTGTCATAAATCAGTACATGCGTGTCTAGGCAGTGGCAAAAATTTTTGTAAAGTAGACTAAGTGCACATTGAAAATTTTTCCAGTAAAGTTTCTTGTCAGTTCGAACTGGCGGAATGTTACAATGTAAATATTACAAATCTGAGCGCAGTGTACTGCCATTATAGGCTAAATAAACAATAAACAATAAAGATAATATCAGGTATCACCAATTAGAACAATCAGGTATCCCTTACAAAACACACACACCCTCTCACACACGCACACCCTCACACACACACACAACACACCCTCTACACTCACACACACACACACCCTCACACACACACACACCCTCACACGTGCACAGAGTTATTTATTAGCTATCTACCTACAGTAAGGTAGCAAGGCACAACATAATCTGATTGATTAAGCAGTGGAAATCTTTAATTGGCTTCTATTGTACAACCTATACATAATCACACCTATTGTAAAAATGCTGTTGATTTCCCAAATAAACGAAAATAAAAATAGAATAACACGCACATATTATGTAAGAGACAGAAACGAAACGAGATTGTATCGTTTTACATCTGTAAAAACATTCGTACAGCTCAAGTTTCCAGTCTTATAACATAATTAATCTGCGTGAAGGACGTAGCCTGCGGCGATTTACGACAAACGAAGATTATCTCCGCAGCGAACGAAATAAAAAAACAAATGCGAAATTGTATTATAAGAATTTTGTAGCGAGGAAAATAAAAGTCACCGAAACAGAAGCTGTTGCAATGAAAACAGAGCTTATTGCACTAAGACGTGGAGATAATAATCCAGACACGGCATTTAACTTACACTTTGTTAAACACAATTGGTCAGGGTGCACTCCATTTCCAACGTGCATAATTGTTTATTGTTTAATTAGCCTCTCTTGGCAGTAGAGATTATCCATATCTGCGCTCAGATTTGTCATATTTACATTCCGCCAGTTCGATTATCTCAGCGAAGAAGAACTGACAAGAAACTTCACTAGATAATTTTTTCAATGTGCACTTAGTCTACTTTACAAAAATATTTGCCAGGCCTAGACACGCATGTGCTGATTAATGATTTATGACACATGCAGCAATTCATGACAAAGTGAAAAATAATAATTATATGAAATTGTATGAAGTTATATGGGCACAAGGGATGGTGTGGGGCAGGTACTTAAAAGAACAGCCCCGCTGCATCTCTTCCCGTGCATTACGTAAAAGGCGACTAAATGATAAGGACAAGAGCCGTACTAAAGAGCCACAGGATGGCCACCTTTTACCTTGGTGCTGTCCTTCAACCGAGTCATACAGCAGGTGGTGGGTTTTCGTGCCTTACTTGCTGCTTGATGGTTATCTTGTTTGCTTTGCTAAACGTGGTGGTCGGTGCTGTGCTGTAATTTACCAGAGAGCACAACACTGTTTACTCTGCTTACCCCGATTTTCGGGATACAGCGGGTAGTATGTTTTTGATTTGTGTTTATTACAAGTGCTCAGGCGCTTCTAGATAGTTATTTCCACGACAGTAGGGATAATCTTTTACTGTTTCATAGTTGTGGTTTATTGTCGGGGTGTTTTTTTTTTTTGAGATAACAAAGTTGATCGTTTTGTTTTAGCTGGGCGGCTGGTGGGGCGACCGAGCGTCTGCGAAGTTTGTGACGAAATTGCATTTTTTAATATTATTCGTATTAATGCATACACCATTGCAATGGTGAATTCAGTACTAGAATAAAAAAAATATCTATGACATTATTTTAATTTCTATGACAGACATTGTTACATTTTTCTAAACTTAAAAATTATGGAAAGACAGATAAATGTATTTCTGTTTAGAATGTCTGTCTATCCCTATACAGTGTACAGTGTTCTAGCGCCCAAATATTAATTACTAAAAAAATATATTTTAGAGGTACTGACTATTATTAAATTAGATAAAATGAATGTTAAGGAAATTTAAAATAATACAGACTGGGAATCAAAACGATTTAAGTATTTTATTATGTAGGTATAGTGGGAATAAAAACGAAGTATTGCACGCAAAACTTATGAAGCAATAAAAATAGCAAACACAAAAGCATAAAACAAATAAAATTTACTAACAAAACAAAAATAACAACGGTCGCCTGGAAGAAATATGCACATCCTGTATTTCTTGTTTCTTTTCGTGTACCCGTCGTCGTTGTCTTTCAAATGTTGTCTATAAAGAGTTTATTATATTATATTCTATTTTAACTAATAAGCGAGTGTTCCTTTCTAGAACATTGAAAAAAAAAAGGTCAAGTGCGTATCGGACCCCGCACAGTCAAGGGTTCCGTAGCCGAGAAGAACGTCCATGGTTAAAATACAAAGTTAATAATAAATTAGGTTTATGCACCAAAAACCAAAAGACGAATAAGACAACAGAATGTGTTAATTAGATTTAAATTTGGGAATTCCTGGAGCCGACGCAACGTCTGGTGTCCGTTTTACCAAACGTCAAACTTATGTTCAACCTTCCGTACAATGGACACCAGACGCCGCCGCCGGATTCGGGAATTCCTGACGTCAAACTGACGTTGACCAGGTTGACATCTGGTACAACGGACACCAGACCCAGACGTCGGCTCCAGGAACTCCCGCAGTCCCTGAAGAAGCCCGTGACGTAGCGGGCGAAACGTCGACTTATGTAAGTCTTTAAACCTACTACTGTTAATCCGTAAACTTAAAAATGAATACAAAAAGATATTTCATACATAACATAGATACTCTGTTTCAAACAGGCACTCCATGCTTTAGATATTAATGCAAACACTCCCTCAAAACCAAACATTAGGAATAATACCTACGTACACGTTTATGCTACACAAAGGTCTTAGAAATTTAAGCGATTATCTCTCTAGGTATTTGCTTTGAAATAAACCTAGCATCAGCAATATTCAAATCAAATTACCAACTCCATTAATTGGATATATTCGTTCTGGATTTTCGGGTTTGTGCGCCCGGAGCTCGTTAACGGTTGAGAAATTTCAATTTTATGGTCGAAAACCTGTTGTCGGGAAAACGTGTGCCTAGATACATAGGTTAATGAAGCCTAGGCACGAAGGTTAAACCTATACCTACGTTGATAATAAATCGATGTTCGCTAGATACAAAGATTATATTCAAAATGAAGCTAAGTTATCCCACCCCACCTACATCCTTATATTATACAAAATTATTTTTTGACTGTGCGGGTCATTTGAGATGGTAAATCCGTATGAAAAACTAACGATATTCCAAAAAAAAAACGGCCAAGGCTTCATATTAGGTAAATTTATTTATTTATTTATTTATTTATTTATTTATTTATTTATTTATTTATTTATTTATTTATTTATTTATTTATTTATTTATTTATTTATTTATTTATTTATTTATTTATTTATTTATTTATTTATACATGACATTACAGATTTACCCAAAACATCATATGTAGGAATTACCGATTCAGGTGCTTCATGACAGTATTTGCGAACTCCCGAACTGAGGAGGCAAATATGTCCAACTCCGGAACCTGTGCAGTCAATTCATTGAGCAGTGTCAAGGCACGACTAACTGGTGAGTGGCGTAGTAAGTTTGTCCGCGACTTGGGCACTAGAAACAATGGATGAGTCCTTGCCCGGCGGTAGTTGTCAGGCACGAACACTGATACAGAACCAAGCACCGAAGGGTTGTGAATGAAGCCGTTCAGTAGTTTGTACACGTGAACAAGAAGTGACAGGGTCCTTCTCACTTCCAAGGTGTCAATGTCACGATTAGTTAAAATGCTTCATACTCTCTTCGGTAGATGGCGCGCATACACTTTTTAGTTTCTTGTATTGACCCCCGTTAATTTTTTACTTTTTCTTATTTTTATTGGTCATAATAACACATTCTGTGAAAATTTCAATGGGCTACCTAATACTGTTAAAGAGATGCGGCCCTCGGACAGACGGACAGACAGAAAGACAGACGGCGTAGACTTAGTAATAGGGTCCCGTACGACGGATACGGAACCCTAAATAGAATCAACGGTGCGCGGTTTTCAACCGCACACACTCGCCCTGCATGCAACAAGGTAATGTTTACGGTAACCTCTGTGTGTGAACAGTGTTCACACTTAGCAGGCTTTTATTTTATTTTTAGGGTTACGTATCCGGTACGGGACTCTTCTACTAAGCCTACGCCGTCTGTCTGTCTGCCCGTCCGTCCGTCTGTCTGTCCGAGGGCTGTATCTCTTGAACCGTAATAGGTGGCCCGTTGAAATTTTCACAGAATATGTGTTATTATAGCGGATATAACAACAAATAATAAACATAAGAAAAAGTAAAAACTTCACGGGGGTTCCCATAGAAGAAACAAAAAAGTGTATGCGTGCGCGCCATCTACCGAATAGATTACGAAGCATTACTAATTATGATTACTAATCATGATATTTAACAAATATGAAGCATTTCATAACACGCCATCTAGATGGCGTGAGTGGCGCTAGCCATGACATGGCGATACGGAACCGTCGATGCGCGAGTTCGACTTGGCCTTTTTTTTTTTATAGAAGTAAGGAAGCGTTGTTGAGGACAAATCACATTGTATGTACTATATAACTTGGACAAACCGTCCAGTTCGTCAAACGCAACTGCGATAAGGAGGCCGACAGAAGGATTGGTATTATACCAATCAAAATAACCAAACCAAAAAAGAGCCCAAATCACCTCTCCTCGCGAAACCACGGCCAGTTAGGTGGAATGCCAGCAGATTTGCGGACTGTTTCTAGGTTGTCTTGAATACGAAACCCAGGTTAAAGCATTCGGGAAACACACTCGCCGGAAGACAGTTCCACGCCCTAGCAGCGGTGCGAAAAAAAACTATTTAGAGAACCGATGGGTTTTAATTTTTTTATTTTATGGAAACTGACCTGGTTGGTTACATCACCTACAACATCCGTAATGTCAGCCCATAACACCGGGTGAACTTGGTGCCACGTCAGTGCTTCCCTTCGGTCGTGCCGGCTACACTGAACTGGACGGAAAACACAAACTATTTACATAGCCGTTTCGACCGACCTTTCATTCAGTGTTCATCTCAAGAGCCCAATGTCAACTACAAAAGGGTGCAGAGTCTCTCTGTGACGGGTTATGCCAAGATAGGACGGGTGGCAAGGAATAGGGGATGCTAGTTCCACAGAGCAGCGTCCGGCATTTGAGATACTATGTGACATATTTTGATCTTCCATACCAAAGTCATTAAAGACGAAAGTCATAATCAACGATGGGCCTGGTCCAACAATTTGAAGCCGCTCAGCGATCTATGGAAAGAACAATCATCGGCATTTCCTTGCTAAAAATATGTGCAATGGGCAATGGGCTGGGCAAATCCGTCGCAGGCTAACCGCTGTGGTAGACGGGTGCTCGAATGGAGATCACGTACCTACAAGCAAACGTAACGTCGGACGCCCCCCCCCCCCTCCCCGCACCCCCTCCGCACCCCCTCCGCCTAGGTGGACAGACGATCAACAATAATAACACATAATTCTGTGAAAATTTCAACGGGCTACCTATTACGCTTCAAGATATACAGCCCCCGGACAGACAGACGGACAGACAGACGGACGGCGTAGGCTTAGTAATAGAGTCCCGTACCGGATACGGATCCCTAAAAAGGTAGCCGGGAGTGGATGGATGAGGAGAGCGTAAGACCGCGTGCGGTAGCGTGCCTTGGGAGAGGCCTGTATCCAGCAGTGGACCGCCATTGGCCGATGATGGTAACAAAGTCGGCTCTATACTTTCAAACTCTTTGCGCCGGAAAGAGGATACATGCGGTGCGGACTAAAGTGCGCTCAGTTCGAGTAAGATAAATGACCTCTTCCCAGACTTGTGTGTGTAGCGGAGCTTCCTACTTACTTTCGCCTTCACACACACAGCGTGGCCGAAACGACATTTTATGAATATACAGTCGCGAAAATACTGTCACGACGTATCCATGTGTGTTATCGTTTCTATATAAACTGCATTATTGGTTGTGTATTTATGTATTCATACTACTGCCCACTCTTTAGTACTGCATTGTCCGCCCCTACGTCTTTTCCACATCCCAAAGGTTAGTTCGTAAAGAATGTCGCAAGGCATTAAGTTCGCCTTTTGTAACCCTTTTATATAATGGTGTACAATAAAATATATTTCATAGAGAAATAAACGGGTATAAAATTTCATTTAATTATGAGTATATTTGTTTACATTATGTATGCACCTATGAACATGTAAGTGTGTATGTAATGAATGTATTTATTTGTATGTTAAATATATAAATAAGTATATTATTATTATTTGCTGAAATGAAGCTCGCTGAAAGTGAGTGAATAGGTAAACATTCAAAATTAACGACGGAAACAAAAACATCAAAATATTACATTGTAAAGATCATACACACAGGTCTGTTAACCAAAGCTGGCGCGTGCACAGCACTCACACCAATGCAATTGTGCAAGTGCGAGTGAGACAGATCGGGTTTTCGTGATGCGTATGCCCCGATCTGTCTCACTCGCACTTGCACAATTGCATTGGTGTGAGTACTGTGCACGCGCCAGCTTTGGTTAACAGATCTGTGCTTCGGCAAATTCACGACAAGCTTTTTGAAACCAAAAAGCTCGTTTTAAAAAGGTTTTTTAATTAAATTTTATTTTGTGCTTTTTAATTTTTTTAGGTTTTACTTTAATATTGAAGAGAGATCGAGGGTTGAAGGGTTCGAGGGATCGAAGGAGTCGAAGGGGTCGAAGGTATCGGAGGGGCCAAAGAAATATAACTTCTAACGGCCTCACATAAGTAGACGCAAAAATATATTTTTACAATTTTGAGTATAATATTCACCTCAATCGGTTGGGTGGAACTGGTTAAAAATTGTGTCGCTAGATTTTTTTCCTTCCGGAACACAATGTTGAATTAGCAAAATGTTGAATTCTTATCATGTTGAATTAGCAAAATGTTGAATCCCAGAACGTTGAATTCGTAAAAAGTTGAATTTTCTGGTCTCACAATGTTGAATTCCTAAAATGTTGAATCACAAAATGTTGAATTCTCGTTCACCCACCAATACACTCTTGACCAAAGTTGGACATTTTTATTTGACAAGTTAAAGTTAAATAAAAGCTTTATTCTTTTTTTCTTTTATCATTTTATGTAATTGTCGCTACAATCAAAAACCTGCAAAATGTTAGCTTAATCGGTTGAGTAGAACTGGTATAAAATTCCATTGCAGGATTGGACACATACTACATACAAATACTTGTAATAATAATTATGAAAAAAAAAAATACCTTGCGTAGTTTCTTGCCGGTTCTTCTTCGTGGATTTAATCGAACCGGATAGAATAAATTGTAAGAAAAGTCGAGTGCAGTTTACTGCCATAATAATGCTCAATAAACAATAAACAATAAGCAATAAACCTCGAAAGCAGCGGTTCTATTGGCGGATATATTATTCAAGTGTGTTTCAGTCTGGTGAACTGAAACTCTTCATCATACATAATACGAAAGTACAGTGAACGAAATAACCCAAAATACCTATATTATTATTTTTAATCCTTACGCGAATGCGAATCATAATACCTCTGGCATTAAATATAGGGTTCTTACAACTAGCACACCTAGTTCTCTCTGTTCAACTCTGGTCCGATGAAATTCGATTAGAAACGTCGCATCAACCATAGAATTCAATTCAAGAGAACAGCGCAGAGGGGTGCATTTGTAGTCGGGTACAAGGGGGCGGGGCGTGGGGAGAGAGGTGTCTACTCGGAAAGAATGGTTTGCCGGAAATGCGTAGTTTCAGAGAAAAAAAAATCCCATACAAAATATTTTTTTTTTTATTTGTTTTTTTTTTAGTTTATTTTTAGGGCTTTTAACAATAATTTGTTAATATCAGCCCCATAGTACTCATCTTCTCCATCCCTTAGAGCCCAGAGTCCCTAAGAGATAGAGAACGCTCCACAAAGTTCAACACAATCACTAAATCCCTCTCACTTGGGCTCGCCAACAGTTTATGTATGCTAAAAAACAAATTGAGTCTGTCCACCCTAAGTGACGTCTGCAATTCCGTCCGTAATTCCTCGTTCTGACCACACTCCATCAGCAAATGGTACATGTCATCCTCCTTGTTACACCGATCACAATTTGGAGAATCTCTCTTTTTCATCAGGAATTTAAATTTGTTCAATGGAATGTGGCCAGAACGAAGTCTTAAAGCTAGCACTATTTCAGGCCTTCGTAAATTACACACCTGGAACCAGGGAACCTGTGGAGGTTCGGATTGTAAGGTTTTGTACCATATTCCACTCTGTATGGATCGACTGTCAAAATACTCTTTCCATAAATTTTTACATAGCGTTTTTACTTCTGGCAATCGATCCATACAGAATGGTTTACATGTTACAGTGGGGCATTCAACATAAATAGCTTCTTTTGCTAATTTGTCCGCTGTTTCATTGCCTACAATACCCACGTGAGCTGGAATCCACTGAAATTTAATAGTCCTGTTGTTATTTACTAATGAATTGAAGATTTCGAGGATATTGTACGCAATGGCTCTTCCTCTTATACCCTTCGCACAGCCCATCAGGTGTTGTAATGCACTTTTAGAATCCGAAAGAATTACAATGTTTTCGTGTGCAACTGAAACAGCGTAGGACAAAGCCTCAGAAATTGCAATTAATTCTGCTGTCATGATAGGAATGTTTTCTTCGATTTTTAATTTAATACCTAAATTAATTTGGGGGTCAAAAAATGCTACTCCTATCCCGGCTTCATCCTTAGAGCCATCCGTATACAAATGATAAAACTGTTTATATTCGTTTGACAGCATGTGTTCTGTTTTATTTTGCAGTTCAAGCGTATTGCTTTTTGATTTGTTAACATCCGAAACTGAAACGTTTGTGCAATCTTTAATGGGAATCTTGGATACCCATATATTTAAAGAAAACATTCCTAAAATATCACTATTTTCAACTGTATAATTTTTCATTAAATCGTGACAATTTACCAATAAAGGAATTTTTCTACTCCTCCAATAATAATTTTCCTTTATCACAGACAAATCTTCTAAAATGTCAACAACAGGATTTTGAGAACGGGATATAAATCTTAAGTATTGTTTGGAGCCTAAATATTGTCTCCTTACATGAAGAGGTTGAATACAAATTTCGTTTTCCATTACATGGATTGGTGTCGTTTTTATAAATCCACCACATATTCTTAAAGCTCTATTTTGGACAACATTTAATTTGTCTAGATGTGTTTGTGCACAATTACCATACAAGAAAGAACCATAATCCAGTCGACTACGTATGAGTGCAATATATAACCTTCTTAAGTGAGTTGGGTGTACACCCCAGGACGAACTAGCAAGTACTTTCAAAATATCTATAAATTTTGTGGATTTGGAGCAAATTTCATTAATGTGTTGGCCCCAACGAAGTGACTGGTCTAACCACATACCCAAGAATTTAACACTAGGTACTTTTTCTATTGGATTGCCATTAACATTAATGTTTATAATAGATCGTCTACATCCTCTAGCAAATAAACAAACTTGAGATTTGGCTGGAGATATTTCCAGGCCAACATCACCCAAGTGTTTGACCATTATAGATAAAGACTCTTCTAAACATAAAGCAGCCTGTGTCAAATTTTTGTTTGTTGTATAAAGAACATAATCATCGGCATACTGTAAAATAATTATGTTGGTAATATTTCTACAAATTTCTGCTGTAACTATATTAAATAATAAAGGCGACATAGGATCCCCTTGTGCGAGACCTTTATTGCAACATCGAGATATTAATTTATTTCCTTCAACAATCATTTGCAAATGTCTTTCTTTCAACAAATTCCAAATATACTGATAAATAAATTTTCCAACATTAATTTTTTTAAGAACAGAAATAAGAGCTGGGTTAACGTTATTATAAGCACTTTCGATATCAACGAAACAAGCAAGAGTGGGTTTATTTGTAGTTTGTCCTATATGAATATTAGTAACTAATCTGGATAGATTATCCAAGCAAGATTGACCTCGTCTGAACCCCGTAGTAGATTGAGAAAAGAGCCTCTGTCTTTCTGTAAACCATTCTAGTCTTCTTGTCAAAATCAAGTTAAACATCTTACAAGGACATGACATAAGAGATATCGGTCTTAGAGATGATACCAATGATGGATCTCTCCCTGGTTTAGGGATAGCGATAACTCTAATTCGCCTCCACTGTAATGGTACATCACCAGTTTTAAAAATTATATTATACATATTAACTAATAACAATTTGCCAACATCTGGAAGATGAGAGATCATTGAATAACTAACATTGTCTATTCCAGTAGCAGTGTCCTTCACCTTAAGTACATTATTTAGTTCAGTCACTGTGAAGTCCACATCCAGGTTGCCAGAAGTATCATCAACAGAGATTGGTGGGTCTTCCACTGTATCCGGGGCTAGACTGCACAATAGTTTTTCAGCTTGCTGATCATCGATGTGAGCATCACCAGTTCGAACTCCTTTTATCCATCGCATTTTGCGCCACATCTCTGACAGTGTAGTTCGACTATCTAAGCTATCGCAAAAATCAGTCCAGCCTTTGCGACTAGCTTTCCTTATTTCTCGCCGGGCTTCTGACAGCTTCTCTTGATACTTGTCGTAGTTCTGCGGTGTGGGGTTGCGTCTGAGGAGACTCAATGCAAGTCTTCTTTCAGCTACAATTTTGGAAAGTGAAGAACTCCACCATGACTTTGGTCTAAATTTAGATTGTGGGTTATTATTTAATTTAATCCAGGGAATACTCTCCTCTGCTGCTTGATCAATTTTCTCTAATAATAGGTCGTACGCTTGTTTAGTATTGGAAGGAAGCATCAAATTCATCAAAGAATATTCTAATTTATCTTGATATTTTTTCCAATCCGCTTTTTTGAAATTTCTTCTTCTCAGAATAGTGTCATTAGTCTCAGTTCCTGTTGTAACCTTTATAAAGAAGTGATCGCTGCCAAGAGTTTCATTAATAGTTCTCCAGCTGCAAAGTAAGGTTATGTCTGTAGTACAAAATGTAATATCGGGAGAAGAGCATTGAATATTATTATTAACCATTTTCATTCTTGTATGACGCCCATCATTCATAGATACAAATTGATTATCTAAGCAAGCGTTGTAAATGTATTCTCCTCTTGTATCAGTTTTATATGACCAGTTAGAATGGTGTGCATTGAAGTCTCCGGCGATTATTGTTCCAGCACACCATTGAGAAAATATGTTCTCCCAATCGGACTGCGACGTTTGAGTTGATGGTGGGCAGTAGACAATAATTATATTTCTTATCGGCGAACAGTTTAGCAATTCCAATCCCAAGATTTCAATTCCAGAGTTCAAATTATTAATTTTCAAATTTCTAGTAGCAATGGATTTATGTGTTAAAATACAAACCCCTCCATACGAGTCAGGGCGATCTTTTCTAAAAATGTTGTAACCATTTATTCTGAATACCTTTTCTTCATTCAACCAAGTTTCGCTGATTAAACCAATATGTGCCTTTTCTTGGTTAAATATTTGATCTACTTCTGTCTTTTTCGGCATTAAACTGTTCGCATTCCATTGTAGAATTTTTAAATTATTAGTTTTATTTTGTCTAGACATTGTTAGTAAATAAACTTAACAACGAAGATTCTGAAATATATTCTGTCAACATACTGAAAATCTCTTTAACTGCAACTTTGAAAATTTCTATAATTTTCTCTCCCCAATTTTCTGAATCCATTACAATTTCCTGAATACGCTTCAGAACTCTGTTCCATCTCTCCGAAGTATTTCTTCTCTCAGGTATTTCTGGTTTCTCCTTATTGCTTGTGCTCTCGTCTTGAGTCGGAGGAAACATTTGTTTCTTACTACTCGGGCCTGTCTTTACTACGCTGGCATAATCTCGCTTAGATTGTATTGAATCTGTAGATCTATGCTGGTGAACATATTGGGAGGATGGAAGAGCGAAGGTGCAGGGATGGGCGCTCGTAGAAGGTATGGGGGCTGAAGAACGATTTTGAGGGGTCGTAATAGATGGAGGGGTCGTAATAGCTGGAGGGGTCATAAGAGATGGAGGGGTCGTAATAGCTGGAGGGGTCGTAAGAGATGGAGGGGTCATAATAGATTGAGGGGTCTGGTCAGACTGAGTAGATAGTTGCTTGTTTTTTTTTTTTTTTTATTGCTACCGAACTGGGTGGCTCTGTCCGAGGTCGCAACCTCAGGCGCAGCCAATTTCACCCCCGAGGAGGTGCCAGTCCGGCTTGGAGGTGGACTAATGTTGCTGGGGAAAGGCTATTAACCCGCGATTTGAAGATCTGTGGATTGTAGGAGTGGGGGAAGATATTTCCTGGGAGCCCGTTCCACACCTTTGCAGTGCGGCACAAGAACGATTTAGAGAATCGTGCAGTTCGAAGAACTCTTCTGTCGACTACAAACGGGTGTTCCGCGAGAGTATGGCGGGTTTGGCGAAGGCGAACAGGAGGAGGAGGGATAAGGGAAGCAAGTTCGTCAGAGCAGCGGCCATAGTAGTACCGATAAAACAGGCTCAATGACCCAACGATACGTCTGTGCTTTAGAGGTTGAAGGTCCTTTGTGAGTACGGAGTCACCAATGAGGCGAATGGCTCGTCGCTGAATAGAATCCAAGGCTGAAAGAAGGTACTCAGGGGAACCCTCCCAAAGATGACTGCAATATTCCATCACCGGTCTTACTTGTGCTTTGTAGAGTGTAAGCAGTTGGACCGGCGTGAAAAATCGCCGACAGCGGTAAAGGACTCCTAATTTTCGAGACGCTAGTTTCGCCTTGGACTCTATGAACGATCGAAACCCAACGTCCCTGGACACCTCCATACCCAGGACGCCCAGACTACCATCGTTGGGGACTTGGCTGCCCTGAAAAGTGGCTTGGAGAGGAAACGGATCAGCCTTAGTAGAGAAGGCACAAGCTTGCGTCTTGGCTACGTTGAAGTTGACCAAGTTCTTCTTCCCCCAAGAGGATACTTTTTCGAGAACCTGGTCAACCCGAGCAACAGTTTCGCGTCTCGCGTTTGCTGCTGAGGCCTCTCTACCCTTCCAGTCCTTGATGAACCCTTCGTGCACCGTGCTGTCGTCCGCGTAACAGTGTATTTCGCCGAGCGAGAGCATGTCGTTGATGAACAATAAAAACAGCGTAGGCGACAGCACGGATCCTTGTGGAACACCAGCATTGATTGAGTAGTCGGCCGAGCAGGCACCATCTAGGGTGACAAATATCGACCGGCCACTCAAAAAGCTGGAGATCCAGGTGCACAGTTTTGTAGGGACACCGTAGGCCGGAAGCTTGCTTAAGAGTCCCCGGTGCCAGACGCGATCGAATGCTTTGGATATGTCCAGAGCGACCGCCAGCGATTCCCCAAAACCATCGAGCCTTTCAGCCCATAAATGCGTGACGTACGCTAGAAGATCTCCAGTCGACCTTTGCTTGCGAAAGCCGTATTGTTTGTCGTCGAGGAGTTTAGAGTCTTCTAGGTACGTCAGGAGCGCTGAGTTGACAATACGCTCCATAACCTTACTCAAAAGTGAGGTTATCGCAATAGGGCGATAGTTCGATGGGTTCGCTGGGTCCCCCTTCTTGGGGACCGGCTGGACCGAAGCTCTCTTCCAGCAAGAAGGCATTGATCCGGAGGAATAGGAGCGTTTGAATAGGCGGGTGAGGACTGGCGCCAATTCCAGAGCACAATTTTTCAAGACGATCGCCGGGACGCCGTCAGGCCCACTACTCTTCGAAATATCCAACTCACGTAGTGTTTTATGGACGACTCTGGGGTGGAACCTAATATTTGCCATCATACGCCCGCAATGGGGTAATGAAGGGGGGTTGTTTACCTGCGGATTTGTCATATTTCCTGTAGAGCTGCGTTTTTGGAGTGCCATTTTATAGTTGCAGTTACATTTTGACATAATGTTTCGAACCTCTTTTTCTTTGATAAATACAGGACAAACTTTGGACAGTGCCATATGATTACCTCTGCAATTTATACAAACAAAGTCCAACGTTTCGCAATTGTCGTGTTTGCCACCACATTTTGGGCACACCTTCTTATCTGTAGGGCACATTTTACGTGTGTGCCCAAACCGCCAACATCCAGAGCACTGGGTGACTGGAAACGTATACGCCTCCACAACACATCTGCTGTCAAAAGTGTAGACAAATTTGGGTAACACTGCTCCTTTAAAACAAATTCGAATAGCTTCACTCTCTGACCATTCTCCGTAGGTAATTTTCTTCTGTAGTCTCTTCACCAAAACTATTTCTACTTCCGACTTCATTATTTCCATAATTTCCCTCTCCTCAATGCCAATATCAATATTCCTTACAACTCCGTAGGAATATGGCACTTCATCAACTCGCACACAAGTCATTCCGTTTTGTTTCAGGACTTGGCTCTCCATGAGTTTTGAGATCGTTTCGCTCGTACCACAGTGAATTAGTGCTTTAAATGGGGATGTATACTTCACTTTTAAAACTTCGGAAATATTCGCAGTTTTTAGTAATTTGGCTAAACCAATTTGTTTCGGTAATTTTTCCTTGCAACTAATTTGCACCTGTCTAGATGTATCATGCTCTCTCTTATTTTCATCGATCTGAGATGTTTTCCTTAAAACCTTTTTGCCTTTCTTACTGACCATTGTGAAGTCTTCATTTTCTTCTTCTTCGGATGGTAGCCGTGGACGTTTTCCTCCATGATTTTTCGATGGTTGTTGAAGTTCCGTGTCTGAATATATCTCGTCACATTGGATATCTTCGTGCACTTCCAGGTTGGGCGGCAGACCGAGAGATCCTTCAGGGTCATCTGAACTCATCCTCACTGATCCTCACAATATTTATTAAATTTTCAAAAAATTAACCTCAAAATGTCGTACGTATAATTGACAGGTCTTCTAAAAATATTTTGTAAATATAAATGTATGTATAAACAAGGGAAGTGGTATGGGGGAATGTATTGGTGGTTTAAAAAAAAATTAACCCTAACCTAATGTTGAGGCGGCGCATGTCGTTTTTTCATAAATTCTTATTGAAAATAAATGTGTTAATGGTTGGTGCATTTAAAAAAAGAAAAATTCGAAAATTTATTTTGTATGAAAAAATGTTTTCTCAAAAAAAAAATTCTCCGAAACTACGCATTTCCGGCAAACGATTCTTTCACTAACGATAAGCTTAGTGGCAATTTGCAACCACTGGACCCCTCTACTAATGCATATCCCAGAGAAGCATCGTCTCGACGAAAACATAATAAAAAAAGTCATAATAATTCATGTGAGGCAAAAAAAAAACGGTCAAGTTAGAGTAATAAGAAAAAAAATTTAAAATTTAAATTGAGGAGAAAATTCTTTACAATATTGTTTTGTTTATGGAAAGCTCTACATGTGGCATCGTCACACCTATGAGTAAGTATCTCACGACGCCCATGGACATTACGTTACGCACAGAGATCGCGAATGCCTTACAATGTATGACGATATCAATTCTATTCGTCTGAATGCTTTGGCAATAACACAATTTTAGGTCCGATCGTGGGGTTGCACAGTTGACCGCGTTGCTAACTTCACTCCGCCGTTACTAACTTAGTTTTACACTTGGCGGCGAAAGCGGAACTGGCGAGGCAAATCGTATAAGTGTAGAGAATTTTTTGTTTACGGAAGAGTCAAAAACCTGAAGGAAATTGTTAAGTTTTGAAAGTAAACTTTACAGGATGTCACGTGACGAATCGTCTGTACGTTTACCATAGATTAGATAGAAAATTTAATCTGTTTTACAGATACTATCACGGACGCTGCTCTGTGGAACTAGTATACCTTATTCCCTGCCACCCGTCCTATCTCCGCATGACTCGTCGTAGAGAGACTCAGCACCCTTTTGTTATTGACATTGGGCTTTTGAGAACCCATCGGTTCTCTAAATAGTTTCTTTGTCGCGCCGCTAGAGTGTGGAACTGTCTTCCGGCGAGTGTCTTCAAGCGTCGTATTAACGGGCTAGACAGCCTAGCAACAGTCCGCAAATCTGCTGGCATAGCACCTAACTGAGCGTGGTTTCGCGAGGAGAGGTGATTTTGGCTCTGTCGACTGCACCATTGGTCTCTCGGCACAGCTACCCATGCTGATTTAAATTAAAAAAAATTCATTGCTCCAAGTAATATTTAACAGTAACAATCAAATAGAACCCTCCGGTCCCTTTCCACCTCCGCATCACGCGCCCTGGGGCAGGTGTGAAATTTAACGTATGTGTGTGTGTGTATGGGTGTGTCTGGCTGTGGCATCGCAGCTCCCAAACGATGAAACGATTTGGATGCGGTTTTTTATGAGCTGTTTTAATCGGGATGCTTATTAGCTATGTTTGTAATCAAGTAATGAAGTAATGAAGTAATCAAAAAAATAATTATCTTAAAAAGTGGACCGATTTTCATTCGGTTTTTAAAAACAAGCTTGAAGTAAAAGTTAAATTATAAAATAGAAAAAACTCCGACCCTTAAAAAGTCAAATATAATTTCCGTTTACTTACTTAAAGGAGTCGGGGGGAACGCTAAATAAATAAAATATAAAAACTTTGAGCTGCGCGGGAATTTACTTAGCGGTCCCCCGACTCCTTTAAATAAGTAAACGGAAATTATTTTTGACGTTTTAAGGGTCGGGAGTTCTTTAAATTTGTAATTTTAATTGTTAGGAAAGGGAAGGTTCTGAAAATCAGTTTCGCTGCCCTGCAGAATCAGCTGAGTGAGCTTCCTTTTCGTCACATGTCTAGGTATGTTCATATATATTGTTTTGTGAGTTATTGTTATGTGACTAATAAATAAACCATTTCATTTCATTCATTTTCTCACAAAGTCGTATCAAACGTTCATCATCTCAGGTGAACGGCGATGAAAGCCAGTTAGATGTAGCTAGCCGGAGGAAATGTTGTGAATATCACCTTTAATCAGACAAAAGGTAGAGAATAAATAAATCTAAAAAGAGGAGTTAAGGCAAGATGATATCTAGTCCCGTTCAGACAATGCGAGGAGGAAACTTTGCCCGTCCCATTTTTGTTCGTCGCTTTGCTTTCTATTTCTGCTTGAGGCTACACTTATTCCCGGAGAGCTATAATATATATAACAGGAGAAGCAGATAATATTACGTCAATCAATAATCTCATAATAAAATATGTGATTTAAATAGGCAGAGTGGTCAGATTCTTCAGTATTCATGTTTATGCTGTAAATATTAATGTTCTTGTGAGCGGTAGTATGGGTCAATTATTTGTAAGTTACCATGGTAATAGTTACAAGGTATCTATTAATAAAACATTGTGACTTGCGATGCGAAGGTTATTTGTCAGTTCTTCTTCGCATTGAATTTAGAACTGGCGGAATTTTCGACATGTCCAAGCGTAGGTTACCTAACTATGGATGAAATAATAAACATAGTCTAATTCGCAGTCAACCTATGCAGTTTTCAATCTACCAGGTTGGACCAATTTTAAACCGACTCCTATTAGATAGAAGACTAGTGAGCCCGGCCTTCGCCCTCGCCCTAGTTTGAATACTTCGACCTACGGACGAGACATCGCAAAAGTTCTACAAAGTCTACGCAGCTCTCCCGCGCCTCGCTCTTCAAGAGTAGCATCTGGTCTGGTTACGCTAGTATTTATTATATTCGATGTCCACACTCAGCCATCCTCACCATCTTCTATATGTCCTAATATTTCAATTATAGGTCCAGACTGTTCTGTAAGTCGGTTGATTAAATTAAACTGTTTCCCAGTCCACTTTACACTTTCAGTGTTGTTCAATTACGATTTTAACATAAATTCATCATCGCTGTTCAGTGTAGCCTTATCTTAGTCTATGTGCTATAAAGAAAGCGTTTTGATTATTCCCGAGCGTTTCAACAATCTGCATTTTTGATTAAGAAGGAACGAAACGATATTTTACACTTAGCTGATATAACTTCATCAATTGTTGTTTATTGTTTTGTTGTTGTTGTTGTATTGTTGTTAATAATCTTAATCCGATTGTTTAGAATTAGTTTTCGCTCAGAAATTTTATTGAGTAAATAACCTATTCAAGTGCCTTCTAGTAATGATGGTTTGAGTAGAATGTGCAGAAATAAGCATAAAATATTAAAATATGATTCCACGCGCAACTAGAGATGTAAATAAACAGAAAATTCTACTTAAAAAAAACTAAACACCGAGGAAAACATCTACACATCGATTGAATCACCGAAAATTAGAGCAGAGAGATTGCGAAAGAAAAAATTCAACCCACACCAGATATAAGAGGTGGTATTTGAACCTACGACCGTTTGGACTGCATGTCCACTGTTCTTCCAACTGACCCAAGCTTCTGGTAAGCCTTTCTAAGTATCCTTGAAAACTTCTCGAAGTATAGTTTTCGACAATTTATAAATAAAGTAACGCTGTGAAAGCTAAACTTTTAAAAATCACTGGGGAAAACATTTTCAATTTAAACATTTGAAATAATTCGTTAATGGAAAAGACGTCGCGCTATTTAAATATGTATCAATAAGTATGTAGCCGTAATATAGTTTTAAAATATAATAAAATATTAAAACTAAAAAAACTTATTACATTCACAAAAACCATTGGCAATTAACTACTCACCAACGACATTGAGTTTGAAGGCTAAAGACATCTTGGGCTCTGTGTTGACTTGACACTCGTAGATGCCAGCGTCCCGTTCCTGCGGAAACTTGATCTGAAGTGTCCAGTTCTCAGATTTGTCTGGCCGGATCACCTGCGAACATACACGATGCGTTGAAAGATGTGAGGTGCATTTCTTAGACCAAAAGGCACTGAACGTTATAATTTATAGTTGCGCCATGGCCATAAGTATATTTGTGTAATATTGTGTAATACTGGCCAAGGTCACATAATCGTAGTTCGTTTATAAATATGTGCACAAATTATTTTTAAATATTAGTAACTCCAAGGTGCTCGGAAATATCAAACCCAAAGGAATTGCTTTGCTATCTTAATAACCGCGACTGCAGCGTTCAACAACCTGTGGGAGAGGAAGGAACCGCGTGGTGACCACCAACGATATCCATGAAATCTCCATCAGGGTGAGTCTTCCCACATTCCTTACTCTTTCACCCCTAGGATATTCTGCATTGCATAAGACCATACCATACCACTTTTCGCGAACCGTTAGGCCTATCATACTTACTAAATTTCCAAAATCCAGCGACCTACCGCGCCGCAAACTTGTATTATAGACATGAAGTGTTCTTTATATAGCTTAATTTTACTAAGAAAGTACAGATCCCTGTTTCCGTATAACAAGGTAATTTGGCAAAGCCAATTTCCTGCCAATCACAATCGGTGACCCTTATTAGGGACTAAATGTTCTTTATTCTCGGCGCATTTTCCCTGACATCACGCATGAAAGCCTTCCCTCTCTCTCTCTTCCGAGGCGCCTTTTTCTCGAGAGCAAGATAAATGTTACTTATTTCATAATTAAGTCCACAGCATCTGTGGATGACAAGCTCGTCTCGAGCACCCAGTATTACGCTTGTGTTGGCTGTTGACTTTTGGACTTTTCATATCATAAATTGAAGATGTCGGAAACATTACAGAGTTTTATAAGGTCGAGATCCTTTGCTTATTGGGATGTTATTAATTAGTTTTTTTTGTCGGTAAAAATAATGAATATAAGATTCAAGTGTACCTACTTAACGTTGCGTGCCTGTTTCATCTGTGTCATGGTTTTCGCAGGAGGCAGTAAATTAATGGAACGAGAGAGAAAAAGAGATAGAGGAGAGAGAGAGAGAGAGAGAGAGAGAGAGAGAGAGAGAGAGAGAGAGAGAGAGAGAGAGAGAGAGAATTTCTTTAAAATAGTGCACAATTGGTGTTGAGATTATAGATTTAAGTAGTTGATGATGATAATATGATGATGAGAGTGCACTAACCTGGAATCTCTGATCCGATGTGTATGTGAGTATTCCGGCTGTTAGTATGTGCAGATCTCTCTTTCTGATCCAGGATACCTGTAACAAAGGAACAAAATATTTAGAAGCAGAACTATTACTTGACCGAAACATTGAATCTACAGTAAAAAACCCATATCAACCACTCATATGTCATAAATATCAACACCATACATAATATGTTATATTTTTCACTGATGACGACAACACAGTCGAAATATCTATTAATTGTGTAATTTTATAAATAATATTAATATATAAAAATTCATCAAAGAAACATTTTGTAAATAAAAATAATTTATTGTCATGAATCTACAGTCAAAATGGAGCTGCCAGTTAACTCATGTAAAATGTAAAAAATTATTTTCGTTGTAGTTAATTTCGCGTTACATGATACGTCTTTTTGTTATTCTAACACAATGCATGTCTGAGGTGTATACATTCTATACCTAGATAGAGCGTGGGTGACAGACACGAGCCTTGTGGCACGCCGCTGCTTACAGTCCTGACTCTGGAGCTTCGTGTAGTATATTTTTGCTAACATTAAATTGGTGTTTAAGGTGTCGAAAACTTTTGAAAAATCAAGCGAGACTAAGGCAGATCTTTTGCCAGTATTGCGCACAGGGTTTCGTCTTTTATTTCTAAGAGAGCTGTTTCCGTAACTGTGGTCCCGCCTGAAGCCTGATTGCGTGTGTGGTATTATACATTTATAGTGCATATATTTCGCGCGTCGATCTTTGTTCTGTGATACACCATGTGTATGTATGTAGACACGAGCATACAGAGCGATATGGTAAGACTTACAAAATACATAATATACGGATGTGTGGTAGTATTATACGTTTATATAATACACTCAGATAGTCTGCTTCATCTCGATTACACTGGTAAAGTATTAGTAGAAAACTGCCTCGAACTAAGCAAGAAGGAGAACCGCGACGAGTCATTTAGATAAGAAACCGCAGCCTATCTGCGTGATTTACCCAGTACCCTTTATTTTATCGACGTCGTTCTATTTTACTTTGTACATGATGGAATTGGGATTTAACCTCGGAGTAACATTGGAATGGTCTTTGCAAAATGCATAATTGTTGGGTAAGTGAAATATTTTTGTTTACCTCTTCGTATTGTCTTGCGTCTTAGAAATACTTTATTCTCCAAAAATTGTTTACAGAAACAAGCATGATGTATAATTTACGTGAGATGTAATGGCGGATGTCAGTCAACGATTGGATGTTTACTTGAATTGGATATTATTTGAATATTCACTGTAACAAATTTGTGGACAAATAAAGGAGTTTTCGTAAAAAAACATACATAAAAAAAATCATATCCTACTTTTTGTTTTTTTTTCTTATTTTGTTTTTTTTTTTAACTGACCTCTTTTCTCTACTATTATAAAATACAACGGTTGTATATAAAGGTTGAATCGAAAAATTATTGAACCAATTTACATGTAGTAATTATTAATTCTCTGTGAACGAAAATATTTCAGCGTGAATCGCAAAAAATATAAACTTGCCACATAAATCAAAATCCACGGGATTATCTCTTATATGCGTATGAATGAAATTAGTGATGTAAAAAGAAATGTAGCATTTAGTTATACACAAATCTCTGCGGTATCATATATCTAACTACAAAGAGAAGTACAGAACCCTGCGCCCGAACTCGACAATGCGGGAAAAAAATTATGGGATTCATACTTCTAAACTAAAAACACATGAGTATGTAACATTAAAAATAGTTATAATAATAGATCTTATATGTATGAATAGTCAAAACTTCGTAAATAAAAGAAAGTTATCTAATAAAAACATCAGCACAATTTTCATCTTCCAAATATCGAAAAGCACACAAACAAAATTCTCCATCACCTTATAGCCATCCTTATCTGTTACGAGAATTTGAATATTCGACGACCCCCGCCGCATTGGACACGAAAATGGACATTCGATACAATAAATATCGCACCAACGACGCGACAAAACAGACCAGTCGTTAGTCAGCGCCAAAACAACCGAAAATATTCTACAGAAGTGGGTCACTAATAATAGCTATACGAAATCCAGACCACAAAGGGGTTCGTGATGCTTTGCATCATTGGCCAGATACGGTGGGATCGAGCCATCGAGATATACTTACTAGAGGAGGATGCGCCACGAAGAAAGTAAAACTAAATTAAGTTCCAATTACTGAGGTATGAGGGAAGGAAGGGAAATCGCGGGGTGAAGTGGAATTTGAGGCGGGTGGTGCAATCGTGATTGACTAACCTCATTACTCAGTTGCGACTGGATAGCTTCGGCTCGGTGGAATATAGCGCCCTGTCCACGGCGCCAGTGTGACAATAAGAAGTACAAACAATATATTATGTTGCTAAATCGAATGAGTCGACGTCGCTCGACGTACACAGCTTTTTAAGGCTAGCATCGACATAATATCTATAGATAGGCCCTTTCCATACATCATTCCAATCGTCCAGTTATCGACCAATAAGATAATAAGATGAAAGAATCTTATTACAAGACTGCAGCTTCACAAGGCGTCTCACAAGCGTGTTTATCTCACGTAAATAATATGGAGAGCGAACGAGACAGAATAAAGCTGCGTTTTGTGCAAGAGTGACAGTGACAAACGGTGTTGCTTATTTTGTCTTTGCATGTTTTCAGCCGAATACTGTTGACCGTCCGTGACCGATGCCGAGCCGAGCGCGACTTGAATGGTTTAATTAAACTATGTGCTTGTGTGTTTAACTCACCTATCGCCTCGTGTCCGAAAATTTGCGAGTGTGAAGCGCATTCATAGAATGAGATGGTTTTTAATGTGATCGATTGAATGTATTCGTAATCACATAATTGCATGTGAAGGCACGTACGTACACTTGTTTATCGATTGAGTTTATTTCAGATTGAAAAATATTGTATTTACTTAATTGTAAAATGTTAATATTGTCAATATTGTCAGACGAGTAATGTAAATTACCACCATATACATACCCAATAATTGTGATGTGTATGTGGGCAACTTTATATTATGTTAAATAAAAACAATACAATTACTTATCAAATGAGTAGATTATTTCATCAATCTAAAACTAAATATCGGTCTAACGTCCGTCTGGCTTAAGCGTCTTTAAATGCGGGACATGGTAGTGATCCCAAAATCGATATAACATGCACCCTTAAGGCAGCAGCGTTTGTGTTTGTTTTTTCTTGGCTCCCTCTCGTTCAGTGTGGCTTCCGCTAATCTATACCTCTATAGGGACGCATATATTTTTCAGGCTTGGTTGTTTTTAAAAACCGGCCAAGTGCGAGTCGAACTCGCGCATCGAGGGTTCCGTATCGCCATGACTTGGTCAGCGCCACTCACGCCATCTACGGGTGTTTAGGAAATGCTTCATATTATTTAAAATTCATGATTAGTTAAAATGCTTTATACTCTTTTCGGTAGATGGCGCGCATACACTTTTTAGTTTCTTCTATGGGAACCATTTCTAACAGCTTAAGTTAAGAAATAGAAGCTTACCCTGAGTCTATCATAGGTATCCCCCAATCAATATGACGTGTGTGCTAAAAAAAACGAATTTGTTTTAGTTTGCTCTTGCTTTCACAACAGACAACAGCTAGTGAATGTTTTTATGACTTTGCCTGCACACTTGGTAGTAAAACATAAAAAGTTTTATATTGTCTTTTCATATTGTAGACTAGATGTAATTCACAAAATGAGTTCTAATAACGGATTTTGATTAAATATAACATATTTTTTACTTACATACATACCACACGCTTTATCCCGGAAATCAGGGTAAGTAGAGTAACCAGTATTGTGCTGCAAGAACGCTGGTAAATTATAGCCTTACGCCTACCGCCACGTTTCGTAAATTATTCGGACAAGAAACTACGAAGCAGCAAGTAATCATGAGGGTCCACCACCGCCTGCATGACTCGGTAGAAAGACCGTGTCTAGGCACGCCAAGATGATAGGTGGCTACCCTGTCGCCCTTTAGAACGGCATATTGTCCTTAGTCGGTCTTTACTACACGCACGGGGAAAGTTACAGCGGGGCTATTCTTTTTAAATCTAGTTATCAAGGAGAAAAAGAGAGTACAACAGAGATAGAAGGAAGCAAATAGAAGGAAGATAAAGAAAAAGACAGAGATAAAATGTAAAGCCCATTTTATATAATACCTATACTTATGAATAAAATGTATGTTTTATAAACTTTCATACAGAGACACAGAAAATTTACAAATGAAAAGAAGACAGTAATAAAGAACGGTACCACAAAAACAGATTGAGTAATCATAAAGCTTCCGAGCATCTACCAATAAAAAACCCCCTCACTAAGTCTTAAAACACCCGTCAAACCTAGCACCTCATCCATCCACCAGCAACACCAACCTGGCATCCAGTGCTTCTCCGATGTGCGTTAAGGCTTGTAAAAGTTCCGTCATTACTTCGATTCACTCCGTATATCCGGTACCTGTGCCGGCAGCGAGCGGAGAGGAATTTCTCAAACTTGATAACGAATGGCAGGAAAAAGTGAACTTTATAACTTTTCTTGTTACACACAAAGCGGGGTGAATGGAGCGCGTTTATTTTTACTTTTTCCTCGAGCCCGTTTGTGACGGATAGTGTAGGCCGCGGTGTGGAAGGCGAGATGTTCGCATTTCATGCGAATCCCACATTCTGATACGAATAGAAGTGCGCATAGAAAATGAGCGTAAAGGACAGTCGTAGGAGTTTTCAAATTCGAAATAGCGTTTAGGTGAGGTAAGGGTGAGTAAAAATTTGCTTAAGAAATAAAAATGTGCTTACATATTACGTAACTTTATATATGTCGCCAAAGGGAACATAGAGACAGCGGTTCTGCAAGTCCCAATGTCCTGACACAACTTCTAATAAGGGGAGTTCCCTTAGCTCTTAATCAAATTATAAACGCAAGTCGCAAAATTGTTCTGTCTAAGGCGTCTTCAAAATATCTCTATAATAATCTTCTCTTCATTTTCGGCTTTGCATTTATCTAATGAATAAATATCAATAAACCATATTGGAAATCATGCCCGATCTGGTCGAAGTACATATTTTAGGGCTACTCTTCCGTTTAAATTTGCTCTATAAACATCATTATCTCATTATTCATTCATTCTTTCAAAGGCCTTTAAGAATTTTAAGTATCTTCGTGATGATACACATGACGAGGGCTATGCTAAGGACTGGAAGAGTAGGGGTTCGTGGCATAGTGAAGCGCTACTTTCGGTGATAGAAAAGGTCGATAACATTCTCGAAATACTCGTAGTAGCCATTTGGGGCAGGAGAACCCTGTCGCCTTCAACGTAGGCAAGACACAGTACTGCGTGTTATCTTCTGAGGTCGATCGATTCCTTTCCGTTCCAAGCTAGTTTCCAAGGCAGCATCGTACCTGGCTCGTAACACCTGGGCCTACTGGGCACATTTCCAAAAAAGTAGGGTTTCAGAGTCCAAGGCTGAAACCGCATCCAAAAAATTGCGAATACTTTTCCATAATAGTCAATCAACAGTCAACATTCGATAACACAGGATCACAAACCCTTATAGGATCACGGAAAGTGATCCTAATAAGGGTTCCGTTTTTTTTTCTTTTAGAGGTACGAAACCCTAAATACACAGAATACGCCGGTAAAGGAGTATTGCAGTCACATCTGTGAAGGTCGCCAGTTTCTGCTTGCAACCTTGGATTCGATACAGCACCGAACCATCCGACTTATTGGTGACCCAAAACTTACAAATTGTTCTAGAGTCTCTAAGTCACAGAGGTTTTGTAAGTTCTCCAAAAAAACAATTCATATCACACGCTCTATCCCTACAATCGCAGTAAACAGAGTAATCGATGTTGTGCTGCAAATACTCTTCTAAATTACAGCACAATACCGACCGCCACATTGACCAATGTATTCGAACAAGATTACTATTAGGCAGCAAGTAAAGCTGCATGACTCGTTGGAAAGATCGTACCAAGGTTAGAGATGGCTACCCTATCGCTCTTTAGCACGGCACCTTCTCCTTATCCCTTCATCATCATCAGCCTGTATCGGTCCACTGCTGGACATAGGCCTCTCTCTTACCCTTTAGTAGCCTTTTAAATCTCTATATTTCTAAAAAACAACTCTTCGCATTTATAAAAATATCGCATTTGACTCAGACATTTGGCCTCCCTAAAGTCACGTTTATTGTTCCTTCTCTCTATCTACTCGGCGGCGCTGATGAAAACAGAGTGTAAATCACACAAATTATGCTGATCGCCGCCGCCCAGTTCTGGGAGTGTTGTTTTTCTTGTAAATTAACTGGGCTGCCACTCTGCGGGACTTTTCCCGGAAATAGGTTGTTTTTGGACTCAATTTGTTTGTATGTCACAATAACGTCGCCCGCATAATGGTTAGTTAACCTAACCTTAATCTAAAATAACTAGTAACTAATGGAACTTTATTGAATTAATAACAAATAAATAATTAATGAAAACTAAAATTCTAAAAACTTTTTAGATAGGTGTCTAAATAAAATCCGATCAAAAAACGTTTATTGCACTTAAATAATCGTACATATGGTTGTATCTATTAGTTACTACTAACTAGGCACGGAACCACTGCTTTCCGCCCACATACTAGATGTCGTCGTCCCACCTGGCGGGTGGTTTTCCTACACTCCGTTTTCCTGTCCACGGCCGTCAGTGGTTGATAAGTTGTTCTCGAAAAAGTAGCTATATGGGGCCAGGAGAACCTTGTCGCTTTCAACGTTAGTAAGACTCAGTTCTGCGCATTATCTGCTAAGGTCGATCCCTTTCCTTTCCAAGCTAGTTTCCAAGGCAGCATCGTACCTGTCTCGGAGCACCTGGACCTCCTGGTCACCACTATTTCCAAAGACGTGGGTTTCCGGCAACTAATCGAGTCTAAGGCCAAAACTGCATCCAGAAAATTGGGAATACTTTTCCGCAATCGACGGTTTTTCTCACCGGCACAACTATTCCTGTTGTACAAAACACAGGTTAGGCCGGTGATGGAGTAGTGCAGTAACATCTGCGAGGGTAGTCCCATAGCCGACTATCATTAGTCTCCCTCTACGGAGACCAAGCCATGCTGCATCGTCATAGCCCCATTGCGACGTTGCTATCGCTTACTCGCTCTCGCTTGCCTACCGATGACAGGAGTGAGAGAGAAACACGAAGATTGCAACGGTCGCCCGATGAAGGGTGAGCGATTTCATGTTTCTCTCTCGCTCCTGTCATCGGTAGGCAAGCGAGAGCGAGTAAGCGATAGCAACGTCGCAGTGGGGCTATGACGATGCAGCATGGCTTATCTCCGTAGAGATAGACAATGATAGTCGGCTATGGTAGTCCCCATTATCTGCTTTATCTGCGCCGAGCCATCCGTCTTGTTGGTGACCCGAAACTTACAGACGGTCTGGAGTCTCTGAGTCACAGACGATTTGTGGGTTCGCTTAGTCTATTTTACAGATACTATCACGGTCGCTGCTCTGTGGAACTAGCATCCCTTATTCCCTGCCACCCGTCCTATCTCCGCATGACTCGTCGCAGAGAGACTCAACACCCTTTTGTTGTTGACATTGGGTTTTTGAGAACCCATCGGTTCTCTAAATCATTTCTTTGTCGCACCGCAAGAGTGTGGAACTGTCTTCCGGCGAGTGTATTTCCTGAATCCTTTAACCTGGGTGTCTTCAAGCGTCGTATTAACGGCTATTCTTTTTAAGGACCGGCCCCACACGGTCTTTCTGATCCGTGCGGAAATTCATTGTAACTGTCCTATTATAGGTTGAGAGGCGTGACGGTACGTGTGTACTTTATTAAGAATTTTCAAAAGCGGCAAAAGCGAAAAATAACTCTTTCCGAAAATCCCCAGCGAATTCTGAAATAATATCGCCGAAACGAATTAATTAAAATCTGCATTTTATTGCGTTCGGCTATCCGTCAATCTTTTTACGACGACGCCGACATAAAACACTCTCGAGTGTATTCGCTTCCCCTCCCCCTCGCGCCCCACCCCTCTTTTTGCAATACAGACAGCCCATAGGTCGACGGTGAATAGGTCAACTTGAAGCTCGATATTTCTGGGAAATCTTAGATTTCTATTTGCGTAGAATGAACGGGGCCGGCACTTTAAAAGAATAGCCCCACTGCATCTCTCACCGTGTATGTCGTAAAAGGCGACTAAGGGATATGAATCCCTTCTTATATTACTAGGTGGTAGGGTTTAACCCGCCCGGCTTGGTACCACCGCACTGAATGAAAGGTCGGTCGAAACGGCTATGTAAATAGTTTGTGTTTTCCGTCCAGTTCAGTGTAGCCGGCACGACCGAAGGGAAGTACTGACGTGGCACCAAGTTCACCCGGTGTTATGGGCTTACATCACGGATGTTGTAGGTGATGTAGCCGACCGTGTCAGTATCCATAACAAAAAACCTCCTTGAAAACAGCTACCAAAAGTGATCCTTAGTTTCTGTTCAGTTCACCGTGGTCGGCGCGTACAACGGGAACTCCTGGCATGGCAGCTATTTCCAAAGGGCTGACATTACAGATGTAGCAAATGATGTCAGCCAACCATGCCAGGATCAACAGAAACGATTGAATTGTATCATGAAAATAATGTAGAAGTCATGAAGGCAATAAACAATAACTTGTTAAGTGAACGTTGTTCATACGCAGCTAGGGTTTCGTAGCCATTCCCTTCTTTCACGCATAACGAGTGCGTGCGCAGTTGTTTCGTGCTCCTTATCGCTGCTCCAGTTCATTGTGGCCGACATGAAATGAAGGGAAGCACTGACATGGCGCCTAGTTCACCCGGTGTTATGGGCTAACATATTTTTTTTATGTAAACTGACACTCTTGGCTATATCACCTACAACATCCGTGATGTCAGCCCATAACACCGGGTGAACTAGGACATCATGGATGTTGTAGGTGATGAAGCCAACCGTGTCAGTATCGATAAAAAAACATGTAAATAGGTTAAAGTTATTATATTATGCAAAATAAACACTTATCTTATCTTATCTTATTTTATCTTAGTTAGAATATGGCACCTTGAGAATTCATAAAACGGCGCAGGATTTTCCACAATATTCAGTTTCGCCAAATGATAAATGTCCAATAGATCAGAGTCGACATATCGCAAGGTATTGTTCGCTCGCAATAAAAGCTCGTATTTCAAAGTTGTACGAAGCCTGATTTTTTTTCCAGAAAAAAAACACAACTTCGACTTGGTGACTCTGCTGTTTTGCGTTGTTCCTGTAGTTAGGGAACGTCCGCGAGTGTGTCCAACTAAATTGTGTTGCTTTCAAAATTAGTCTAACGAGTATGCGAACATGGAAAAACTTACAAACAAAATTCGGTGTTAGTGTGAAACTGTTATACAGGTTGATCTAGCAATGACTACCAACATTTAAAGGATCATTAGAGCTCAAATGAACAGCTTTAGCAGACTATGACAGTTGCATTTGCTTTTTCTCTAAAAAAAAGTTATGCTTCCCATATTTTTTTTTCAAATTTGCTGCCACAAAAATGTATGGAGATCATGAACGTTTTTAATTCGGTTTTACAAAGGCTAAATAAGTCGGAGCCCGATTGTAAAAGAGCTCGATGCTAGCCTAGGTGGTGCCACGGAACGACGTCCGATTGTGAATTAAGCACACCCGGACTCGGTCACAATTTTATTTGAATGGGTGACCACTGGGCCGTTGAAGCGGACCTTGATTCAAATTCCACGTAAATCTTGTAAGTCCCTTCTCTTACCTTATTAAGGTCAAGGAGTCAAACCGGCCCGGATTGATAGCACCACACTCATGTTAATGCTCATATGTAATGTTGGCCGAAGCGGCTATGTAAATACTTAGTTCGTGTTTTCAGTGTATCTGGCACGATCAAATTATAGTATTAGTGATTCTGCCTACTAGGGATGCAGGCACAATTTTCTTACAGTTCTCTCTTATTAGCACGTTCTAGACTTATAACGTCCATTTAACCTCTGACGTGTCGGCGGGACAGCATATGTCCCGGCGACGTGGGCGAACTTCGGCATTGCAATACACGCTCTTTTATAATATGGGGACAAGGTTCAATTATACTTCTAAAAATAGGCGAAGTTATGCTCTTCTAGAAATGATTCACTTTGTCGCCAAGCTAGAGCACAGAGCAGAGATATATTCAGTTGTTTTCGAGCAGTGGCGACGAATGACCATGTTCGCGCGCGAATACGCCGCATCCCGCCCCGATTACAAATTATTTGTGGTGTTTTTGATCATTACTTTGTTATCTTTGTGTATAAATTCGAAAGAATACAACATTTATGAAGTGAATGTGTTATTATTGGAAGTTTTTATCCATTGGCGAGTGTGTAAAATCGAAACAAAACATAACCTCACTATATTTGGTAAGTGAAATGTTCGTGCAATGTTGAACTCACAATTTGGAATCAAAACAAAAGTCAGATCACTAAAAGTATAGATCCATTTGTAGCACATTTTATAAGGATTACAACCATGCTTTTGCAATAGGTATTCAATATTTTTCTCCTTGCGCAATAAGGAGGCAGTGCGCGCGCGGCGCCGACTTTTGTAGTACTTACATATTATCGTGCTTTCACGAAGTATAATTAATGATTAGCAAGTTCTATACTTATTACGCCCATTTCAGTACTTACATATCGTGCTTTCGCGAAGTATAATTAATGATTAGCAATTTCTATACTTATTACGCCCATTTCAGTACTTACATATCGTGCTTTCAAGAAGTATAATTAATGATTAGCAATTTCTATACTTATTACGCCCATTTCAGTACTTACAGTACAGATCATGCTTTCACGAAATATAATTAATGATTAGCCAGTTCTATACTTATTACGCTCATAAAAGTCATCCGACTGATTGTAGATGAAAACTGAAAAGAAAAAAAATAAATAAATAAATAAAATTTCAGTACTAACATATCGTGCTTTCGCGAAGTATAATTAATGATTAGAAAATTCTATACTTATTACGCCCATTTCAGTCTTACATATCGTGCTTTCACGAAGTATAATTAATGATTAGCAAGTTCTATACTTATTACGCTCATTTCAGTACTTACATATCGTGCTTTCGCGAAGTATAATTAATGATTAGAAAATTCTATACTTATTACGCCCATTTCAGTCTTACATATCGTGCTTTCACGAAGTATAATTAATGATTAGCAAGTTCTATACTTATTACGCTCATTTCAGTACTTACATATCGTGCTTTCGCGAAGTATAATTAATGATTAGCAAGTTCTATACTTATTACGCTCATTTCAGTACTTACATACCGTGCTTTCGAGAAGTATAATTAATGATTAGCAAGTTCTATACTTATTACGCTCATTTCAGTACTTACATATCGTGCTTTCGCGAAGTATAATTAATGATTAGCAAGTTCTATACTTATTACGCTCATTTCAGTACTTACATATCGTGCTTTCGCGAAGTATAATTAATGATTAGCAAGTTCTATACTTATTACGCTCATTTCAGTACTTACATATCGTGCTTTCGCGAAGTATAATTAATGATTAGCAAGTTCTATACTTATTACGCTCATTTCAGTACTTACATATCGTGCTTTCGCGAAGTATAATTAATGATTAGAAAATTCTATACTTATTACGCCCATTTCAATACTTACATATCGTGCTTTCGCAAAGTATAATTAATTAATTAGGGTAAACAGAGCGGAAGGATAGCACGCCTGCTAGAATTTCGAGATATTAGTGAAGCTTCGGTGGGTGCGCCTCATTTCAAAAGCCTGAAATATAATCATTTACTCAAGTATTATTAACTCCGTATTAATGAACTAGAATTTAGCAATTTCAGCGCATGCATTTTTCTCGTGTTATAAAAATACATACATACCACACGATGTATCGCGACAATCGGGGTAAGCAGAGTAATCGGTGTTGTGCTGCAAGTAAGCTTGTAAATTGTAACAGCACAACCACCGACCTCCACGTTTATTTAGTAGCACAAGACCACCTGCATGACTCGGTGAAATGACCGTGCCAAGGTAAGAAGTGGCTATCCTGTCGCCATTTATTATAAAAATAAAACCTTGCTAAAAAATTAATATAGACTGTATCAGATAGCTCGTAACACGTGCGTTGATAGGGATTTAGTTCTGCCGGCACTCTCGGAGTGCACCTGAGGCTTTTTTTTTTAAAATGGGTCCTGAGAATGGGTCAGAACACCACGAGATCGTTCTGACTTTTAATATGAATAAAAATAAAACCGGCCAAGTGCGAGTCGAATTCGCGCACCGAGGTTTCCGTGCCACCGCCTAATTGATCAGTTTTTAGGGTTCCGTATCCGTCGTACGGGACCCCATTTCTAAGCCTACACCGTCTGTCTGTCTGTCTGTCCGTCTGTCCGAGGGCTGTATCTTTTGAACCGTAATAGGTAGCCCGTTGAAATGTTCACAGTATATGTATTATTATGTACGATATAACAACAAATAATAAAAATAAGAAAAAGTAAATAATTCACGGGGGTCCCCATACAATAAATTAAAAAGTGTATGCGCGTCATCTACCAAAAAGAGTATGAAGCATTTTAACTAATACATAGATCGAAAAAGAGTATGAAGCATTTTAACTAATACACAGCGCCACTCACGCGGCGCTGACCATGACATGGCGATACGGAACCCTCGTTGCGCGAGTTCGACTCGCACTTGGCCGGTTTTATTATTTGTTGTTTTACTTTAGAGTTTTAACTATAATCACACAAAGTTTGACGCATGTACGAGGGTGTAGTACCGTTTTCACGATAGACCAATTTTATTTTTTTTTTACTTTTTATATTATGGCGGATATTCGGATAACTGTCAGCAATAAAGCGATATTTATTGAATACTTAATCAATGAAGCTAATGAAGATATGGTAATATATTCAAGTGTGCAAAAGTTTCCACAGAACGGACGGCATTGGGCAGCACTGATGAAAGGCATCAGTTCCCAAATCGTATCGCGTAATCAAGAAGTTGCTTGGCCTCGGTAACTAAGAGAGAAACTTCCCTAAGAAGAAGTTAACTTTGATCAAACAAAGTCTTGAAGGTCTGAAAATCAAGAAATAAACATCGTTAAAAGTTGTTATGTAATGAAGGAGCATGCCAATTGTGAATAGATAGATATACATAGTGTTCGGCACATCGACTGAACAAAAATTTTTGTGGGGTCTAAGTGGGGTCATTTGCAACGTTTTGACCCATAACACCTTTTGTCAGATGTCACGTGGTATCGAGATACGATTGTTTTTTTCTTTATTTTTGAAAATTACCAAAATCCCAGCTTTAAACCCTTGTAACTTTTCTGTTTATTACGCCCTTTCCAACAGTATACCAGATGTCATAGAAATAATTCACTATGTGGTCAAAATTAGGGATAATTTGCAAGAGTCTAAACCTTAACAATGGAGAATTGAACAAAGTGCCCGCGCGACCGGTACATGTTCTAAATTTGAAAATGCTCCCGAAAACGCTCTCAATACGGGAGGGACCACCGATAAGTGCCCGTGTGTGTTGTCGTTCTGTTCTGTCTCTGTCCGTATTTATGAAAACTGCACCTAAATCGGCTCACGCGTTTTCGAGTCACCCGTTACAAACGCACAAACCGTTAAGTTTTGCCAGTGTTGCCAATTTCGATCTCGTCATCATTAGCAGCTCGAAATCGACACGTTATTCAGAAGCCGATACTAGGGCCATGAATTTTTGCAATATCTCTTGCCTGTAATATTTCACAGGCTGCGGATTCCGCTGATTCGATCTGCCTTGCCTGTTGACACTACGACTCAGGGGCTTTGTATGATAATCAGTTTGTAAGAAAGAACCACTCGTGAAGACATATACAAAATGTCAATAGCTAAGAGATAGTGTTGTTGTTGGAAATGTATTTTAGCGTATTCATGATTTTTTCGCTTTGCATATATCTAATGAAGAAATATAAAAAGCGAGTACATTCTTAGTACTAACATATAAAAATAAAAACATAACATTAAAAATCCCAAGTCAACTTCTAGTGTCCGATGCCAAATACGACTTTGGTGACGACAGCATAAGATTCAATATTAAATCGTGCGAGTTGACTGAACGCAGGACATCATACCTACTAGAGAAATGCGTCATACCTACTAGAGAAATGCAAGCAACGGTTCGACAATTTAGAGAGATACGTCATCGACCCGTTGGCGGAATTGGTAACGCGCTGGCGGCTCAAGACGGAGTTCCAGGTTCGAATCCTGGTCGGGACATGTTTTTTCTCTTCATTTTCGGCTTTGCATTTATCTAATGAAGAAAATAATACAAAATTTAAAAAGTGAAAAATTAAGGGGCGCCCCATACAAGAAACCACACGTGCGGAAACCTCAGGGCCGGTTTTTAACATCTTCCATGCAAAAGGCCATTGGGCAGAACTAGTGTTTTAACAGCTTTCAAAGTGCTTCCTCTTAATAGATGGGCCAACTATACAAGCGGGCCGGCAGTTGGTCTGCCTACATAGTTGCTGTACTATTTGGGGTAAGTGTGCCGGAGCTCGGCTAGTCCTTATTTATGTGCCAACTTGCGCGAACAGATTACCTTTGCCCTATTAATTAATTTCGCTCTCTCGCTTCTGGTGCGGCTTCAAAAAATGTAGAAGACTTCAGAAAGATCGAGTGGGTGTTTTAGTTAAAGAGAGATTTATTTTATAGATCGAGTGGGTGTTTTAGTTAAAGAGAGATTTATTTTATAAGAAATTCAACCTTGAAGATGTGGATGGATAGTGGGAAATATGATTAATTTTTGTTATTCATTAGAATGTTCTATGTTGGTTTACCTAATCTGTGGCGCAAACCGAAGAACCGACGAACATAAAACCTAAGAGTTTGTATTACGTCGCTGCGCCGACGTAATACAAACTCTTTGCATAAAACATTGGCTGTAAACAATATTAAAATTTGTTTGCTTTAATACGTTTCTAGTGTTAATTTCCCCCCAAGTACAGCCTCGGGTCGTTCAAGAGGGTATGAATAGGCACCTGTCAGGCCGGCATGGCATTAGCAACCCCCGAATGCGACCGAATGTCCATGGGCGTCGTTAGACACGTTATGGGTGGCTGGGCGCCACATGTCGCATTTACTATAAAAAAATGTTTCAGTCTTCATTTCAGCTATAATAATCATTTTATATAATGAAAACCTATAAATATACATAGTAAAAACATTATTATTATTACTCTAAAAATATTCAACACTAAATCGTCTAGATTTTTTTTATTTTCAATTTATTGCTTCACCACGACGACAATTTTTATTTTTTGCAAATATATCACTCAAACTTTGTGAGTTACACAATAATCTATTTTCATACAAAAATTTAAATGTTTTAGGACTTACCGTTTACAACACCACCGTTTATCACTTTCGCTACATCTTTCCTGTAATTTTGATTATAGTCTAGTTATATGCCTAATAATTTTTTAAGAATTTTAGTCTTAACACTTTCGGAGATAAGGAATATAAGTTTGTTTACATTTTTTTTTAAAGTTTCCTTATAATATCCTCAAAGTAAACCATTTTCAACGACAAAATGCCAAATGGCAATATTTTTTTTCTTATAGTTTCACTTTGCCCTAACTAAGTTGTACGTGGAATCCGAACCACGGTGAGCCTCAGTCGAGCGGTCACCCGTCCGAGTACTGACCGCGCCCAGGTGTGCTTATGACAACGAACATGTTCCATAATGTTCATACATTAAATATTTGACGACTGGAAAGTATAAAATTATTCATCGATTTTTCTATAAACATTTTCTACGTCTCTCTATAAATTTACTGTGCCCAAGGCCGAAAGCTTTTTGTAAGTGCCCCTACCAAACCAATACTTATGTTGGAATTAATGTCAATTTTCATTTTCAATGTGTATTTACCTGCGATGAGGTATAAAGATATACGTATGTTGTAGCCGTCACGACCGAAGGGAAGCACTGACGTGGCACCAAGTTCATCCGGTGTTATGGACTGACATCAAGGATGTTGTAGGTGATGTAGCCAACCGTGTCAGTTTCCATAAAAAAAAAAACGTAGGTACCTAGGTTATGAGAATGTTTCCATTCTCAAACAGTTCGTAAGATTTACAGATACATACATATTGTACATATCGCACACGCTGAATCCCGACAATCGGGGTTAGCAGAGTAATCGGTGTTGTGCTGCAAGAACTCTGGTAAATTACAGCACAACACCGACCACCACGTTTTTTTTTTTTATGGAAACTGACACGTTTGGCTACATCGCCTACAACGTCCGTGATGTCAGCCCATAACACCGGGTGAACTTGGTGCCATGTCAGTGCTTCCCCCTTTGATCGTGCCGGCTACACTGAACTGGTCGGAAAACACAAACTATTTACATAGCCGTTTAGACCGACGTTTCATTCAGTGCGGTGGTACCAACCCGGGCGGGTTAAACCCTACCACCTAGTAAAAGAAGGGAGTCTTATCCCTTAGTCGCCTTTTACGACATACACGGGGAGAGATGCAGTGGGGTTATTCTTTTAAAGTACCGGCCCCACGCGGTACTATGCGTACGGTACGGTGCCACACGGTAAGGTATGCGTGAATCGGAGGCACCGACGCGACGCTCTGAACGAAAGTCGCGGGTCCTTCAAGAGGGGCGTGAATGGGCACCTGTCAGGCCGGCATGGTATTCGCGACCCCCGCATGCGGCCGAATGTCCATGTGCGTCGTTAGACACCTTATAAGTGGCTAGTCGCAATATGTCGCGTTTTCAATAAAAAAAAATAGTTTGAAACGGCTATGAAATAGGCGGGTAAAATTTATCCGTGATTTGCGTCCAGTTCAGTGTAGCCAGCACGAGCAAAAAGAAGTAATGATTTATGCACCACATAGCGACAGGGAAAAAACGCTGTTACATCAGATTCCGTTTAAATGCAGATATTTATTTTAACATAAAGAACACACAACAATATTTCATTGAAACTTAATTATTAGGCATATTCAGTGGTTCATAATTTCTTTTTGTCATTTTAGCATTTCAGCAATGCAATAATATATAAGGAAAAACCGGGCAAGAAACCTTACAGAGCTTTTTTTTAATATAACTTACATACTAAGGTTTAATTATGTTAAATATAACATACTATATATAAGCAATTGAAAACCCATTTCACCAACTTTTCCGATCTTCCAACGTTTATCTTTAAAAAAAGAAGGACATTTCCGTGAATAAATTAGATGAAGATATTTGTAAGACTGACAAACACAGTTTGCACGACGTCGGTATTACGAGTATGATCGGGAAGAGTTGGAGTCGCTCGCGGGAACGCCCTAAGCCTGGGGACACATTGAACACTTTCTCCTACATTAGCTTCTATATACTGTTGCAAAATGCAATATTTTTCTGTCTGTCTATGTGTCTGTCTGCATGTATGTATGTCTCTCTCATATGAAAGAAAGTTATCTGCAAAGGTAACATTGATCGCGCGACGTTAGGTATTAGGAGTTTAGTTCCGTCCCAGTGATCAGGAAGAGTTAGAGTCGCTCGCGGGAACGCCCTAAGCCTGGGGACACATTGAACACTTTCTCCTACATTCGCTTCTATCTACTGTTGCAAATGCAATGTTTTTCTGTTTGTCTTATCTGCAAATCTAACATAGCTCGCACGACGTTGGGTATTAGGAGTTCAGTTCCGTCCCAGTGATCAGGAAGAGTTAGAGTCCCTCGCGGGAACCCCCTAAGCCTGGGGACACATTGAACACTTTCTGCTACATTCGTCTCTATCTATTGTTACAAAATACAATGTTTTTCTGTCTGTCTGTCTGCATGTATGTATATCTGTCTCATATGAAAGAAAGTTATCTGCAAATGTAACATAGTTCGCACGACGCGACGTTGCGTATTAGGAGTTCAGTTCCGTACCAGTGATCAGGAAGAGTTAGAATCCCTCGCGGGAACCCCCTAAGCCTGGGGACACATGGAACACTTTCTGCTACATTCGTCTCTATCTATTGTTACAAAATACAATGTTTTTCTGTCTGTCTGTCTGCATATATTTGTGTCTGTCTCATATGAAAGAAAGTTATGTGCAAATGTAACATAGTCCGCACAACATCAGTATTACGAGTTCACTTCCGTCCCACTGATCGGGAAGAGTTAGAGTCGCTCGCTGAAACGCCCTAAGCCTGGGGACACATTGAACACTTTCTCATAAATTTATCTTTATCTATTGTAACAAAATACAATGTTTTTCTGTCTGTCTGTCTGCATGATGTGTGTCTGATTCATATGAAAGAAAGTTATATGCAAATTTAATATAGTCCGCACGACATCAGTATTACGAGTTCAGTTCCGTCCCAGTGATCGGAAAGAGTTAGAGTCGCTCGCGGTAACACCATAAGCCTGGGGACACATTGAACACTTTCTCCTACATTCGACTCAATCTATTGTTACAAAATGCAATGTTTTTTCTGCCTGTCTGTCTGCATGTGTGTTTGTCTGTCTGTTATAAAACGAAGTTATCTTGCAAAAGTAACCTAGTCTGTACGACGTCGGTATTATGAGTTCAGTTCCGTCCCAGTGATCGGGAAAAGTTAGAGTCGCCCGCGGTAACGCCATAAGCCTGAGGACACATTGAACACTTTTTGCTACATTCCTCTTTATCTAATGTTGTAAAAGCTGGATATTATGTCCGCCGGTCTGTATATCTGCATTATAGTCTGTTGTGTCTGTCCATTCATTAGCGACTTGCGAAATAATACGGGCTCACCACACAAAACAATTTACAATCAACCTTTTCGCATCCAACTCAAACATGGACGACCTGGGCGCCAACCCCCCTTCGTTACCCCATTGCGGGCGTATGATGGAAAATATTAGGTTCCACCCCAGAGTCGTCTATGAAACGCTACGTGAGTTGGATATTTCGAAGTGTAGCGGGTCCGACGGCGTCCCGGCGATAGTCTTGAAAAATTGTGCTCTGGAAATGGCGCCAGTCGTCACCCGCCTATTCAAACGCTCCTATTCCTCCGGATCAATGCCCTCTTGCTGGAAGAGAGCTTCGGTCGAGCCGGTCCCCAAGAAGGGGGACCCAGCGAACCCATCGAACTATCGTCCTATTGCGATAACCTCACTTTTGTCTAAGGTTATGGAGCGTATTGTCAACTCAGCGCTCCTGACGTACCTAGAAGACTCTACTGGAGATCGACTACTGGAGGTCGACTGGAGATTTTCTAGCGTACGTTACGCATTTAGGGGCTGAAAGGTTCGATGGTTTTGGGGAATCGCTGGCGGTCGCTCTGGACATATCCAAAGCATTCGATCGCGTCTGGCACCGGGGACTCTTAAGCAAGCTTCCGGCCTATGGTGTCCCTACAAAACTGTGCACTTGGATCTCCAGCTTTTTGACTGGGCGGTCGATCTTTGTCACCCTAGATGGTGCCTGCTCGGCCGACTACTCAATCAATGCTGGTGTTCCACAAGGATCCGTGCTGTCGCCTACGCTGTTTTTATTGTTCATTAACGACATGCTCTCGCTCGGCGAAATACACTGTTACGCGGAAGACAGCACGGTGCACGAAGGGTTCATCAAGGACTGGAAGGGTAGAGAGGCCTCAGCAGCAAACGCGAGACGCGAAACTGTTGCTCGGGTTGACCAGGTTCTCGAAAAAGTATCCTCTTGGGGGAAGAAGAACTTGGTCAACTTCAACGTAGCCTAAACGCAAGCTTGTGCCTTCTCTACTAAGGCTGATCCGTTTCCTCTCCAAGCCACTTTTCAGGGCAGCCAAGTCCCCAACGATGGTAGTCTGGGCGTCCTGGGTATGGAGGTGTCCAGGGACGTTGGGTTTCGCTCGTTCATAGAGTCCAAGGCGAAACTAGCGTCTCGAAAATTAGGGATCCTTTACCGATGTCGGCGATTTTTCACGCCGGCCCAACTGCTTACACTCTACAAAGCACAAGTAAGACCGGTGATGGAATATTGCAGTCATCTTTGGGAGGGTTCTCCTGAGTACAGAACACTGACGAGCCGCTGCGGCGGCGACACGCCGAGATCCGCCCCGCGCATTCTACTATGGCCGCTGCTCTGACGAACTTGCTTCCCTTATCCCTCCTCCTCCTGTTCGCCTACGCCAAACCCGTCATACTCTCGCGGAACACCCCTTTGTATTGGACAGAAGAGTTCTTCGAACTGCACGATTCTCTAAATCGTTCTTGTGCTGCACTGCAAAGGTGTGGAACGGGCTCCCAGGGAATATCTTCCCCCACTCCTACAATCCACGGATCTTCAAATCGCGGGTTAATAGCCTTTCCCCAGCAACATTAGTCCACCTCCAAGCCGGACTGGCACCTCCTCGGGGGTGAAATTGGCTGCGCCTGAGGTTGCGACCTCGGACAGAGCCACCCAGTTCGGTAGCAATAAAAAAAAACATAGATAAATGTATGAACAAAAAACTTTAAGATGTTTTTTTCATGGCAAAATATCCTATCCTTAGATGCTGTGTCTTCAAGCGTCGTTTCAACGGGCTAGACAGCCTAGCAACAGTCAGAAAATCTGCTGGCATGGCACCTAACTGAGCGTGGTTTCGCGAGGAGAGGTGATTTAGGCTCTGTCGACGGCACCATTGGTCTCTCGGCACAGCCACCAATGCTGGTTTACTTAAAAAAAGATGCGCCAGAGAACGTCAGTGAAAATCCTTTGTGAAATGATTGAGTAGTTCTCGACTTTTAAGGGAACATAGAATGGGCGAAGGCGCGCCGCATCATTAAAAATTGTCTGCTATGTTAGTTAGGTAGGACGAACAAAGTTGTAGCTTTAAAACCTGCCGTACGTATAGTTCAAAATCGTTCCTGCAAAACCTTGTCCGGTTTTGCAACGAGCGGAGTTCAGAGCTTGAAAGTTCTGTAATAAATATCGGGTTCCATAATAAAATATAGGATAAACAAAGTTGCACAAACAATGGTCCAGTGAGAACGAAGGTTTAGATTCCCTTTGGACTGTAACTAATGCTCTGGATTATGGCTTAAGCAGAAAATATTTTCCGATCCGGGATTAACTTGAAAGAAATATTGGGCCACTATCGCTTGGCCAGATTCACCTGCTTTATGGGGAGACTTCATCTTTTATTTTACCCTATTTCAATCTATTTATTTGCAAGGATTCAATTTATGGAAACGAATACGTAAAATTTGTCATTATTTATACGAGTAATATTAACTTTATCCCGTGACTTCGCTCGCGGACTGAAGAAAACCGGCCAAGTGCGAGTCTGACTCGCGCACCGAGGGTTCTGTACCACCGCGTAATTGGTCGGTTTTTATTATTCGTTGTTTCAAATTAGAGCTTGCACTATAACTTGTCAGCCTCGGCAGCTCAGTGGTGCAGTCGGTCGACTGGTGTTAAGCAACCCTGAGCGCGGTCAGTACTTGGATGGGTTTAGATGGGTTGATTGGACGTTTCGCTCAGTGCGGTGGTACAAACCCGCGCGGGGTAAACCCTACCACCTAGTAAGGTAAGTAACCTACAGTTTAACGTGGAATCCGAACCACGGTCGGCCTCCAACGGTCGAGCTGACAGCATCCAAGTACTGACCGCGCGCTCAGGGTTGCTTAACAACAGTCGACTGACTGCACCACTGAGCTACCGAGGCTGACAAAATGTCGGTGACACGATGTCAGGTTCCGTAAACAATAACAACATAACAATAACGAGAATATTTGTATGGCATAAAGTGCCAAAGCAAAAAGTACTCCGTTCGTTCATAGATGCCTACTGTAGAAGAATATCGTGGTGTTGGTCTAATTGAAACCAAACAAAAAAAAGTTCCACTAAATCCCTTCTTCCGTCAAAATAATACAACAAAATACAGAAATCAAGAGATTTCCAACTCCACAAAAAGAGAAAAGCGACCCGTTGTTGTCTCTGCAAAGACGGAAATATTTTCAGAAATTTGTCGCCCGAAAGATTCTTTTCAAGTTTATGTCTTTGTTGACTCCGGCCCTGCATTTCTAGCAGGCTCCAACCAGAAGCGTATTTAGTTTCACTTGAAGAAGTCTTCGAAAACTTTCTTTAAAGTACCTTGATTATCTCTTTGAATCGTGCCGCGTCGCTCATTACACGTATTTTTTTAATGAAATTTGGTACTTATGCGTTTCAGAGTCAGAGCGGCCAGACCACATGCTCCGACCAGTCAATATCACCACTGAGAAGGTTTTATACCGGAGACATCCCTGTGGATGGCTGACTATGCGACGAACACAGCCGAAGCGGCGATCTTTCATCTAGTACGGTGGTACCAACTCAGTCGGCTCCAATTTGAGGCTAGCACCTAGTAAGGAGCAAGGGTAGGGACCTACAGATTAAACCGGTTCCGAACGGCGAAGCAGCATGTAAGTTTTTCCGTCAGAATGAACTCATTGGTGCATGTCAGTCGGATTCGAACCCCTACCTTGTCCAAGCCAAGACCGCACCTACCACCCGCCGCTAATGCGTGAACATATTGCATCTACTCAATAACATCTGTGTTCCTGTAGGAACAAATTTTAATATTAAACCAATGAAGTAAAATTATAGTTTAACCATATTTTGATATTAATTGTTTCTAGAGATACAGATCTTGTTCCCAGAGATCTTATTCCTCGAGACACATTTCTTGTTCCTAGAGACACGTTTGTTTATGTTTGTAAGGTGGCCGAGGCACACAGTAACCCCTTACAACATTCCTGCCTGGGGGAATAATGTTCTACAAGTATGCTATGCTTACTTACTTTTTAATCTTGTCTAATTACGTACATACAACTGGTCGTTCTATGTCGATTCAGTGTAACAGTATGTTCGGGTACACACAATTGATACAATTTAAGTAGAAACTGAACCGTGGAGCATTATTTGTTCGCCGTTTTGCTTCATCGGGGTTTTCATGCGTACTATAACCTAATAGTCCATGATATTATAGTACAATTTGGTAGAAAATACTAAAATTTGCTTCTGCACTACGCAAAAGCGCTTCAAAACTATGGTAACTGGATTGCACGCCGCCCCCATAATATTTGCAGCGCCTTAGATCGACCGATAGCTAAATACGCTTCTGGTCAGAGGAGTTCCATTAAATATCCGAAAAATACCTTGAATGAAAAAGGAACAAATCGAATTATTGGGGTCCTCCCGGCTTTCCGTTTGCTGATAGTTCTTTGGATGTTGGGTCCGCCGGTCACAGAGATAGCTCGTGGGATGGCTAATATTGAATGTATGTAGGAATACCTGTCTTCTCAGCCGTAGCCGTCTAGTTTAGGTATTATACGAAAATGTAAGGTAAAACTTTTTTTTATTTGTACCTGAACGGACAAGTAATATTGTATCTAATATATTTTGTAATTTATTTATAAGCCTTCATATAAGTCTAACTTTATACAGGATGTATCAGGATAGGTTTTCGAAACTTCAGGGTTCGAAAGGGGCCCATATTTGAAGACGAAAAGCTCTGAAACTTTTTCCCAGATTCGATCATTTTACATTACTTTTTGGTGAAAATCTATTCTTCAAGATTTGTTGGATGGTTAACGTCCGCCTTTATTAAATAAAAAATAAATTCTAACTCATGAATAAAAATGGGTGTGTTGCATACATAACTAGTACAATTGAACTGCGTGTATTCCAAACACTGAAATTTCAATGACCTCAAAAGAAAAAGACGACTGAATTAGTTCACTGCACTCTCCAGTCTCACTGTCCATCGAGTTTTTATTACAATTTCCAACTTTTGTATGACCAAAAAAACAACGGAATTTCGATTTGAGTGATAAGGATTTTTTTCTTCTAATAATGAGTACTTTCTTTTCCTGAAGTTTCTCAAACCTATCCTGATACACCCTGTATACTTTCCCCCAAGTACATATAGTCTCGGGTCTTTCAAGAGGGGCGTGAATAGGCACCTGTCAGGCCGGCATGGCATTCGAAACCCCGGCATACAACCGAATGTCCATGGGCGTCGTTAGACACCTCATGGGTGGCTCGGCGTGACATGTCGTGCATTCTATAAAAAAAACCTACTTATATTTCACTATAACAATCTACTCTTATCCAAAGGTTGACTGAAAAGAAACTCTGTAAGGAATAAATCCGCCTTTGTACCTCATGTAAATTTTATATTTTGCTGTATAATAATAATTTTATATCTACTACGTCATCTAGTTTTATTCTCTGCCACTCCACACTCTTGCTTGGTAACCCAAAGATTCGCTTGAGGAGAAAATGTTTAAGTGCAATAAACTTATTTTGATTTGATTTGAAATTTTGCGAAAATTTCAACCAGACCTATTACGATTTCAAAAGATAAAGCCCTTAAAAAAGGCAGGACAGACGGACAGACAGACGGCATAGGCTTAGTAATAGCGTCCCGTAATGGAGCCCTAAAAACGCTCCGCATACGTTTAATGGATCTCACAACTTATCTGCTCTGAAATCTAAAAAAGTGAATGCTTTTCTTAAAGATCGTAAAATGTAAATCGAATTGCAAGTAAGGACCCAATGGTCTCCGGGGGGCTGTTTATGCTTTCAAATAATCCTTGCAGTCGTAAAAACCCCCTGCTCGTGTTAGAGGCATTAGGGGACACTGGAAGGTTGTTTGGGAACTTTTTAGGTGAGATGTTCTAAAATCAAAACGCCAAAAATGTTATCTTCTGCGAACATAACATTTGAAAAATCTAATTATCATATCAATACTAATAATAAATCTGTAAGGGATAGTCATGGAGTAGGTTACTTTGTTTTATGAGATACTGCTTTTGTAGACTGTAATGTATGATACTAAAACTAAATTGACAATTTTTAGAAATATTTTCTGTATGTATGTATGTATGTTCCTACATAACTCTTAAACCAATCATCTGAATTTTATGTAAGAAACTTAGTACAGACACATTTAACTATACGTGACACAGGAAAGGCTAAATAAAATTTACTTTTTTTTTTTTTTTTTTTTTTTTTTTATACTAAGCGCGACATGTGGCGCCGAGTCACCCATAAGGTGTCTAGCGACGCCCATGGACATTCGGACGCAGGCGGGGGCTGCGAATGCCATGCCGGCCTGACAGGTGCCCATTCACGCCTCTCTTGAAGGACCCGAGACTATACTTGGGGGGAAATATGTGGGCAGGTAGAGCGTTCCAGAGTTTGCCGGTTCTGTGGAGAAAGGATCTGCAGAACCGATTTGTACGCATCCGCGGTAAATCCAGCGTATAGGGATGCAATCCCTGCCCAGTGCGCGTTGTACGGAGGTGGAAAGGGGACGCCGGAATCGCGTTAAACAGCTCCTCCGAGCACTCCCCGTGGAATAAGCGATAGAACACGCTTAGGGCGCCGACATCCCTACGAAGTTGCAGCGGTTCTAGATCGCGGGACACGTCGGGGTCATCCACAAGTCGCACGGCTCGACGCTGGATCGAGTCCAAAGGCGCAAGCTGGTATTTGGCTGAGCCATCCCACAGGTGCGAGCAGTACTCCAAGCAGGACCTAATCTGCGATTTATACAGAAGCAGCCTTTGGCCCGGCGTGAAGTACCGTCGAACCTTATTGAGTACGCCTAGCTTTTTTGAGGCCAGCTTGGCCTTGCCCTCGATATGGCGCCGGTAATTTAGGTCGTGCGACAGTTCGACTCCGAGGACCCCGAGGTGGTCGCTTAATTTAAGCGACGTGCCTTGGAAGGAAGGAGCTGGTGTGAACGCCGCCCTCTTCGCACTGAACGCGCAAACTTGTGTTTTTGAAGCGTTGAACTCGACCAAATTGCTACGGCCCCATTCGGAAATAGACCGAAGCGTTTGTTCGAGTTCAGACACAAGTCTTCGCCTCTTTTCATCCACAACTTCTCGTCTGGCTGAAGGGTGACTGGTATAGGATCCGTGTGCTGTACTGTCATCCGCATAACAATGTATGTTGCCGAGTGGCAGCATGTCATTGATATGCAGAAGAAACAGTGTGGGTGACAGCACAGATCCCTGCGGTACGCCGGCATTCACTGACATGGCGTCCGACGAGCAACCGTCCACTAGGACCTGAATGCTACGCCCATGTAGGAAGTCGGCGACCCAGTCGCAGAGGCCAGAAGGAAGTCCGTACGCCGGAAGCTTGCCCAGGAGCGATTTGTGCCAAACCCTATCGAATGCCTTGGCAATATCGAGGCCAATTGCCAAGGATTCACCATGTCCTTCAAGCGATTCCCCCCAAAGGTGAGTGACGTACGCTAGGAGATCACCAGCAGATCGGTTTGGCCGAAAGCCATATTGCCGATCGCTGATGAGGTTATTTGTCTCCAGGTACGCCATGAGCTGGGCGTTGATAATACGCTCCATCACCTTGCAGAGTAGGGAGGTAATCGCTATAGGTCGGTAGTTCGAAGGGTTTGAGCGGTCGCCCTTTTTGGGGACCGCTTGAACAAATGCAGATTTCCAGGCTGCCGGCACACGGGAAGCAGAGTAAGAGAGGCGGAAAAGGCGCGTTAGCACTGGAGCCAGCTCGGGAGCACACCGTTTCAGCACCAATGCAGGAATCCTATCCGGCCCACTCGCCTTCCTGGTGTCTAGGGAGAGAAGCTCCGCCCGCACAGTTCGTTGTCGGAACTGTACTTCCGGCATAGAGTTCTCACACCTAGTTATGGATGGAGGGATGGCACCCCCATCGTCCAGGTTGGAGTTCCCCGCAAAGAGAGACACCAATAAATCGGCTTTCTCCTTTGCGGAGTGGGCAAGTGAGCCCCCAGGACACTGCAGTGGTGGAAGTGAGGAGCGGCAAAAATTCGATTCGACAGATTTGGCGAGAGACCAAAACTCACGGCTCCCAGTTGGGTGCTGGTTCAGCCTATCACCAACTCTGCCGATATGCTCGAATTTGGCCCTGGCAATAGCCCTCTTGCAGGATCTGGAGAGGCGGTTGTATTCTTTCTTCAGTTCGGATACATTTGGATCGCGTCTGGCACGAGCGCACGACCATGCACGATAAGCTGCGCCATTAGCTGCGACAGCTTCAGCACAGTCGCGGCTGTACCAGGGCTGGCTTTTACCACCGAGGCGGACCAGGGCGCTGGGAATAAACATCTCCATACCCCCCAGAACCACCTCGGCTACGGCATTGGCGCATTCCGACGGATCATCCGAACTGAAGCATAGCTCTCTCCATGGGTAGGATGCGAGGTATTCTCGCATACCATCCCAATCTGCTGAGGCGTAGTGCCAAATTCGACGCATTCCTCCAGTACGGGACTGAGGAGGCGAAAATGGCACCGTGGACCCCACTAGACAGTGGTCAGAGGAGCCAAGAGGAGCGCTCACTGTGACTTTGTATCCAGCAGGGTTCGTCGTCAGCAGAAGATCCAGCAGAGAGGGTACATGACCGTCTATATCTGGCACTCTGGTAGGTTGATCTACCAGTTGAGACAGGTCATGCGTCAGGGCGAAGTCGTAGGCGGCTCTCCCCGCGAAGTCAGTTCTCCCGGAGCCCAGCCACACCTCGTGGTGGGCATTAAAATCTCCAAGCAGAACCATATCCGCGGAGGGAAACCGCTCTTGCACTTCATCTGCCGCTCTACTCAAGTGCTCGAATAATCGAGCTGTCCCGGCGTCGCCTGAGTGCGACCTGTAGATACAGGCGTACACACGCGATTCCGTCCCCAAATCCACATGAACCCACAGAATAGATAGTTCGGGATCCTCCAGGCAGCGCAGGCGACGACAGCAAATATCCGCCCTAGCGAACATGCAAACCCCGGCCCGAGGTCGGAAGGCTTCTTCCAGGGTGTAGCCGGGGTAATGCAAGTAAGTAGTGTCGGCAGGGCAGGATATTTGCGTTTCTGTCAGGAAGAGTAAAGCCGGCTTCGCCGTCTCCAGGTGATGGTGGACGGCATTCAAGTTGGAGTGCAACCCCCGCACGTTGGTCATGTCAACGCTAAAATAGGTGGGGGTGTGCACCGCTGTACAACGTTTTTTCACTTTCCTTTGCGCTGCCATAGTTTTTTAGAGGGGGAGAGGTAGGCTTGAAGGGCGGTCACGACAATTTACGGGTAAAGCGCAGCTCCTAGCTTCATCGCTATCTGCTCAGGTTCGTGGCGCACCGACACGGAAGACGGAAGGGCCCCCGGTCCCCCCCGGAAGTGGCCGCCGGGACCCCTACTCCGGTCACCATCCGGCACGACGGACCACTCCGGGATTATGCGCCGGTTGACCAGGGCAGCCTCTCGCGTTGGTTAGACGCGATTGGGCCCCTATACTACCCGGCGGGCGGCCAGCGGAATAACCGTTTAACCGGGTCTCCCTGGCAACCGTGTCGATGCATCACTCCCGAACAGCGAATCCGCTTTAGATCCGCTGGCCCGCTCCTTGTCGTGACCAGCCCCACCTGCTACTGGGTCCCCGGGAAGTACACCGGAACACAGCGAACTATTATGGCGGTGTAATTGTTTCCCGGGGTGTGGTGGCGGACCCAGGCGATCCGAAGATCTACCACACGCTGTTTGCTGTTCATTTGGCACCACCCAGGAGGCACGTGTGACTTGAGGACCTTAAGGTGTCACGGACGCGAACAACTTTACCCCCCAACTTTACTTCCGGTTACGCTAAGATGTGGCTCTCATACAAACCGAATCCGCGAATTCCGCGCACCGAAATAAAGGTACAGTAGCGAGCTTACTTACTTTCTTCTTTTTAAATACGAATTTCACGCGAGCGAAGCCGCGGGAAAAAGCTAGTTCGTAATATAAATGTGCTTTATTGGATAAAATTATTACTCAGATGTCTGAATTTACTTAGCACTGAAAAAAAATTGTCCGCGTTTTCCGTCCAGTTCGGTGTAGACGGCACAACAAAGGCGAAGCACTGTTATGGCACTTTGGACATTTTTTTTATGGAAAGCGCGACATTTGGCATCGTTTCACTTTCAACATGCACTGACATTAAGTTTGTAATAAACAACCCTAATCGTGTCATGATTTACAACTTTACAAATTCCCGTACAATTTTAAACAAATACATTCTTTTGTACAAGAACATTTTATTTTGAATTTATATCGGGACGTAACTTAATGGGATATTCGTCTTTACCTCCGTTAGCTTAGCGGGTAGGTTGTATGGAGTTTGTATTCGATGGTCGTGGGTTCGAATTGCACAAGGTGGGTGGTTTATTCTTTTTTTTTCTTAGACAATGTGTATTTCTCTTTATTCACGTTTTTAGACTTTCATATTAATTTTAGATAAATTTTACAAAAAGTAATAAAAATACACAAAATTAATACAAAATCAAAATAAAAACGGTAATTTCCGCCGGCGGCGGGAGGCAAGCCTCCAAGCACGCCGGCGGGTGCAGGCCGTGGCTACGGAGCTCTCCGAGACGACGCGAGGCAAACTACGAGCGATAGGTGGTGGTACTAGACTCGTAGGCCACCACCACCCCCATCTCGGAGAGCTGCATATCCGCCGGTCTGCGTGGCGAACGTCACGCAGCCCTTTCATCGTCTTCATCTAGTATTATTAGGGCATTCAAAAAATTGCATATGGTTATTTTCTGTTTTGTTTGTGCTCTATATATAAAAACGGTAATAGGTACATACAAGCATCAAACGCGGTGTGATTACTGTAAAGTAAAACAACAAATCATAAAAACTAACCCGCTCACGCGATGAACGATGAGCCCTCGGTGCGCGAGTCCGACTCGCACTTGGCCGGTTTTTATTTTTTCTTTCATATTTTTCACCTACTAGCTTGCCAGATCGTCACATCATTTATGGCGGATAACGTACGATAAATATTTATCATTATGCCCTAGTGAGAGCCTTCAAGGCTACACGAGTATGTGGCACGTAGTCCATTAGGGGCTGTCAACAAACTGTGCAGCCTTGACCAAACACTTGGATCACCCTTTCACAATCTCGTATCCACTCAGCGTGTCCTTGTGGCGATTCCTTGTTGTTACATATAGGATCAATACCAACACGCAGTTTGAATGTCGAATGGTTTGGTAATAGTTATATTTTCAGACAAATAAAAATGTTTAGATGCCAAAGGGCGACAGGCTAGCCATCTCTTTTGGCACAATCCTTGTGCTCAAAAAGGGTCAAGTGCGTAGTACTAGTAACCGACGAGCATGCATGAATAACACTATGAGAGTGGAAGAGGCGACAGATGTGTGTCAGGATCTTGGCATCTGGAGATCCGTTGTATCTGCCTACTCCACCGGGAAACAGGCGTGACGCTATGTATGTATTTTATGTTATTTTATTTTATTTTATTTTATTTTATTTTATTTTATTTTATTTTATTTTATTTTATTTTATTTTATTTTATTTTATTTTATTTTATTTTATTTTATTTTATTTTATTTTATTTTATTTTATTTTATTTTATTTTATTTTATTTTATTTTATTTTATTTTATTTTATTTTATTTTATTTTATTTTATTTTATTTTATTTTATTTTATTTTATTTTATTTTATTTTATTTTATTTTATTTTATTTTATTTTATTTTATTTTATTTTATTTTATTTTATTTTATTTTATTTTATTTTATTTTATTTTATTTTATTTTATTTTATTTTATTTTATTTTATTTTATTTTATTTTATTTTATTTTATTTTATTTTATTTTATTTTATTTTATTTTATTTTATTTTATTTTATTTTATCTATTAATATAATATTTCAGATAAGTCTGTTTTGATGGGAGCAGACAGAGCATAAAGCAAAAGCTAGTCCTTACTAAATAAAATTGTGTTCAAGTAGAACCTTCAAGAAAAGACGCAAATCCTCGTTCAGATACTCTGTAAGAATTTATAGTACCGCCGAGTCTGGCGTGACGGCCGGCTAACTTGGGCTTTATTCCAAACATGGCATGACCAATTTTTCAGAATTTTCTGAACTCTGATTTGTACTTAATATCAACATCATCACCTTTAAATAAAATCCAACGTCTGCTTTCTGTCTGTATGTATGTATGTATGTATGTCTGTCTGTCGGCTTATAACTCGAGAAAGACTGAACCGATTTTAATAAAAAAAGATTATTCCCATCAACTATAGGCTACTTACTATCACGCTAAATGGCTTATGACGTTAGCAGTGAAGTGAAATATGAGAGCACTTGGCAATATTTGTATGTAAATGACACGGAATCATTCACCCGATTAAGAACCGATGACATTACAATGTCCTGAAGGGGGAGGGGGGGGGGGGGGGGGGGGGGGGTAAATAGAGGCATAAAGGGAGGGAGGTGAGCGAGGGGCGGGAGGGGAGGTGGACTTAGAGAGATGGAATCCTCCTCATCCATATCTTTCCTTAATCCTTACCTTTAATAAAATCCAACGTCTGTTTTCTGTCTGTATGTCTGACTGTCCGCTTATAACTTGAGAACCACTGAACCGATTTTAATACAGTTTGCTTCTACGGATAGCCAGCTAGTTTTATAATAAAGTCGCCAGTAGAGCATATCGTGCTATTCGTGCTACTAGCGACTTTTTATAGAAATAATAGAATGCAAATTTTCAGGCATAGGCCAGCTTGTGTACACTTGACGCAAGATAAGGATAGCTGGGTAGATGCATACATGTATAACGTCACGCCTGCTTCCCAGTGGGGTGGGCACAGCCAACGGATCTCCACTTGCCACGATCATGACTGACACACCTCTGCCGCCTCTTCCACTTTATAATGTTCTTCGTACATGCTTATCGGTTAAACAGGTTGTATGCACTTGCCCCTTTTTGAGCACATGCCTGATTCGATTCAGGTACGTGCTTCTAGGGGAAGCTGGGTGTTCGTGTTAATCCCACCATACAGAAGATGCCTAAGGGACGGCTCGGGTTACTGGAGATAAGGCGACAGCTGGTGCGTCTCGTCCATTGGCCAGACAGGTGCACCAACACTCAGCTTTAATTTTCTTGGGTAAGATGGTGTACATCGATTTTTCTGGAATTGTCGTATTTTGTTAACGCCTAGCGCATGGTTTCCATATACTGCTCAGCCTCTTGGAGAAATATCATGACTATACATTGTCTGTGACCATTCCTAGATAATGCCAGTTTCCATTACTGAAAATTGATGTAAATTTGTTCTGACGCATCCGAGTTTACCCTTTATGAACAAACAGACATTCCCTGCAGTACACTATACTTTGAGTTGGCATGGAGGGTCGGTTGGTTCTTAGTATGTTTCGTGCTCTGCTTTGTTGTGTTTTTTCTGTGGTTGGTTGCTACTTAGTGTGTTTTGTGCTTTGTTTTTGTTGTGTTTTGTTTGTGGAACCTGAAGAAGAACTTTTGGGGTGCGTATGTGTTAGGTATTGAATCTACGTATTTTTGATTTTTATTGTGTAGATTTTAGCTGCTTTTCTTAGTAGTCATCTTTTTTGTATAGGGTTTGGCTTAAAACCAGCGACTCCATGTAGCTCGTTAGCTATATGGAGTCACATGCTGTGCCACATCTTTTTCCTGCCAGGGGAACCGGCGGCACTAACCTATTATTATTTTTAAGTTGCATAATGTATTACGTACCATGAATCACTGTACTCCTGACTGTGAAATAAACGCTTTTTTACTTTTTTACTTTTAGTAATATAGCTACCGTAGTATTATAGATTAGCCCGACTTCAATCTGGATATTCTAGCTAAAAGGTCGTAGGTACGAACAGCTTTTGGACGACGTTTGCTTTGTGTATACTTGGAATCGGGCTTCTGTTTCCACGTTTCCGATATTCGTATCTGGGTAGACTGGTTTACTGCCTTCAAGGAGTTCCCCTTCCTGGATGTCTTCTGTTTTTGAAGTTTCATTGTGATTACTTTGTGTTGTGCTGGAATTTAAATCCAATAGTTTTGTGTTTTATCTTGGAGCAGATTTGTTATTTTGTTCAATGTTCTACATAACAAGCTTTGAAATGTAATTCAAAATGTTAAAAATTTTACTATCTCCCTCTAAAATATGTCTGCGAATAACTAAATATTATTTCATTTGTACTGATAATATTTTATTACTTTCAAAATGATGTGTTTAACTATATTACTATGTTCTATTAAAAAAAAAAACATACTATAAACTAAAATTAATATTACTAAAAATCTAACTAGGATAATAATTTAAAACAAAGTATTTCAAAACCTTCCATCATGGGATGTAGCAATGGGGTTAATTAATGGTCGTCATTGCCATGACAAAATTAATGACCATTTGCCAGGGACTGTTTGTATACTGTATATTGTATACTGTACTATTGTACTGTACTATTGTATATTGTATAATGTATTGTATCTTTAGCACTTAAAGGGAAATGCATGAAAATTTCAGAATAGGCTAACACTTAAGCTAGCCTTAAGCTAAGCTCATAATTGGAATTCATAATCTCACCACGAACTCGACTTAAAAATAAGTTTGTCTTTTAATGGTAATTTTAGCGTTATTCCATAAAATTAATTTAAATTACTTCTGAAGTTGAATTTAAGTTTCGGCTATGAATTTTAAATGCTTCAGTATATTATTTCAGGCTACGTACAAAGCATTTTCACAAACAACCCAATGTAAGGCTATCTTTAGAATTTAAATAAAACATACAAAGATGGCTAAAGAAATATTTTCCAGAAGTAAGCCAAACTTTCTCGTAATTTTATCCGACAGTGAAGCCGAAGAAAAATATTGTTTTACGTGTGTCTGGCTGTATGTACCTCGATACGTTCGTACGGTCAATGAGTTTCTAGACTAAACACGCATAATATGGTGTATGATCTAAAGCAGTGTTTTTCAATCTTTTTGAATACGCGACCCCTTTACAGGTTGAAAAATTGTCGCGACCCCCTTGGGCCATAGACAAAAAGAAGTTAGTAATTTAAAACACTATGTTTATGATTTTCTCTATTTTGGTACCTATATTCATTATTACTATTTGAACTGGCATCCTCTTCAATTCAACATTAAAACTAAAAAGAGAAATAGACTTCTATTAGAAAATGATTTGATTGTTAACATTTCAAGAATAGCACCAAGATTTGACAAATTTTTGGAAAATAAACAGGGCCATCCTTCTCAGTGAAATTTTGTAAATTGTGTTTTATTGTAGTGTAAAACCTTGCCTTTTTTTCCTTTTTGCCTGCGACCCCCCGAAAAAGGCTCCGCGACCCTCCCAGAGGTCGCGACCCACAGATTGAAAAACACTGATCTAAAGCATAGGTACTTAGCAGAGCGATAATATTACATGCTGCAACTGATTTATTATACAGGGTGTTTCAGGATAGGGTTTCATAACGTAAGTGCTCGTAATGGGTCCTTTGAAGAATAAAATCTCTGAATTTTTTTTAATGAATACTGGAGACTGTTGACTACATCACCTACAACATCTGTGATGTAAGCCCATAACACCGGGTGAACTAGGTGCCATGTCAGTGCTGCCCTTCATTTCATATCGGCTACACTGTACTGGACGGAAAAATGTTTTCCCAGATTTTATATTACTTTTTGGTTAAAATAATTTCATCAACATTTGGTTGACGGTTAACGTACGCCTTTATTAAATATAAATAAAATCACTACCTCACAGATAGAAATGGCTGGCTATATTAAATATAGCCAATTTTCATACATAACTAGTAGAATTGAACTGCATGTAGGTAAATTCCAAACACTGAAAGTTCAATGACAACAAAATAAAACGGGGACTGGACTAGGTCATTGCACTCCCTAGACCTAGACGATATTCCTGAAGTTTCTCAAGCCTATCCTGAAACATCCTGTAGAAATTACTGAACCTTACATGTCTGTCATTAACAATTTGCATATTGCTACTAAGACATCTAGCTCACGTTGATTTATGTAGCGGAGTTGTGCGGGGTTAACGTTCACTTAACACCTTCCCTTAACCCTTAATGATATATTATTACACCCATTCGGCAATAAGATTCTCAAACTGCATGTCAATCAGTTCAGTCGTTTTGGAGTTAGCCCCCCTTACAGATATACAGACGTACAAGTTTTTAATAGTCAGGAAGAAAATACAATTTATATATGTAAAATACAAGGCTAACGAAAGAGATTTGTGGAGTGAATGTAAATGGAAGAGTTGGGTTTGGTCGCCCTAGACGCACGTACCTAGACCAGATCGGGCGGGCATGTACTCAAAAAAGGTCCAGTGCGTAGCACTCGTAACCGACGAGCATGTATGTAGAACATTATGAGAGTGGAAAATGCGGCAGAAGGGCGAGGTGTGTCAGGATCGTGGCACGTGGAGATCCTTGGTCTCTGCCAAGCCCACTGGGAAACAGGCGTGACTGTATAGGAGGAGGAGCACCCTACCGTGCCTCTTGCCGACTGCTATTTGGATCTCTAGGAATCCTGACTGTACCTTCCTTGTATATATACGTACTGTACCTTACTTGTATATGTGAAAATATCCACAAATTCGAACAAAATAATGTGAATCACAGCTACAAGACAAGGAATGGAGACAAATTAAAGTCAGTGACACATCGGCTCACCTTAGCTGAGAGGCGGGTCCCTCTCAGCTAAGGTTATTATCGGACATTATCGGTCCAAAATTTTATGAGAAACTTCCGATACAAATAAAAGACGAAAGTAGTGACAGAAAGTTCCAGTCCCAAGTGAGGCAAATGCTGTTGGATAAATGTATCTATGATGTAAACGAATATCTTAATTAAGATGCCAGAATTAATGTTAAAATTTATTATTACAATCATGTAAATTGACAACATTTACACTATGTACTTGTATGAACACGAAAAATAACTGACATAGCATACTAATCCCTGTGAAACAAATATAACTGTGAACAGTGTGTTTTTTATGACGAAATAAACAAACATTAAACATATGTATATAAAGATATTTCTCAAAAAACACAAATATATACAAAAACATCGCATAATCAATACATCACCGACATGAGAAATAAGTCAAAGAAAGAGACCGAGATAGTACGCCAGCCAGTCCAGCTGCCGGATTTCGCTGAGCGTGAAATATTTTTAGTCTCCAAGCGAGATAGCCTCTCATACCATTCAGGTCAATGGACGAGGGAACAAAGGTTGTCGGTGGGTCAACTTTTTGGAAGGTCAACGATTGAATTTGTATCTGTTATGGCGTCAATACGATACCATAATCTATCAAAAATCAATCAATTCAAGTATACATTAGTATGCACCTTAAAAGCATGGAACACAAACAGACGAGTTTAATGCAATGTAGCATTCCTTGCAAAGTAACCTTTGGGATATGGAGAAGAATCCCATACTATGTCAATGTCATTTGAAAAAAAAAATTGGAAATATAATTCCATTTTGATGTGATTTTGCCATCACAGTCGATCAAAAATCAATTATCGACCTTACAAGAAGTCGACCAACCAGTAACACAGTCGCTTGGACACTGAAAACATTTCACGTTAAGTGAAATCCGGCAGTTGGACTAACTTAGTCTCTTGGCGTCCGTGGACTTATTACCCAGCCTGATTGGAGACGAAAATGTAAATCGAATGTTTTTGTAAACCCCATTTTTTAAATACCGATTCCAAATAAGGCAAACTCGATTGTTTTAAAAAGTAATAAGATATCAAATAACTATCTGACGTCATATTTTTAAAGATGAAACAATTAACTTTAAATTAAATGTGCCGAGACGCTTCTGTCAGTTGTCAAATGAAAGGAAATTTTCATCCCGACTCCGATGCCGTCAGCACCATCTATTAGGTATGCCATAATTAAAAAAGCCGTCAAGTGAGAGTCGAACTCGCGCACCATGTGTTTACCAAAATAATTATGTTTTCGAAACTAACGAAACGCTTAAATAAAAACTATAGCAATCGTTTGACTGACGGGCAAACTATCATCATTTTGTTTGTAATCGATGTTTTGCAATAACGAAAAAAAATAGAATTTTCACTTACGCTAAAAATTTCCGAGCGTTGCATCCTACTCTAACGCGAAAATCGGCCGCTAGCACCCGCGGAATCAGCACCCGTGCTTATATGGTGCCATAACCCTTAGAGCATTGCTCTATGGTTTAAACTGACAACCTATCGTGGTGTTTCGAGATGATGTGTCTGCACAGAGCAGGACCACACAATACACGTACATGGAACATCGGTAGTGGACATATACCCTTCTTCCCTTACTAGAGCGATGGCTGAAGCGTGTGGCTAGTTCTTGGCACAGTATAGACTAGAGTCCTCGAACATTAAACTATTGAAAACCTGCAATATGAGATACATACATACACAAATACCACACGCTGTATCCCGACAATCGGGGCAAGGAGAGTGATCGGTCTTGTGCTGCAAGTGCTCTTTTAAATTACAGCACAACACCGACCACCACACGCCCATGAACATCCGGTCGTATTCGTATGAGAGGGAGTTGGCCATGGGGGTCTGACAGGTGCCCATTCGCTTGAAGGACCTTCTACTGTACTTGGGGGGAAATATATCGGCAGGGAGAGCGCTCTATTCTAGCCAATTTATTATCTTGTAATTAGTTTATTTCATAATTTTAAGGTTTTCGGCTTTCAGATAGATAAATGAATTCAGATATTTTTTTGCCTGCAGAAACATTGCATGCATTAGCCAAAACCATAAATTTTATAGTATATTCAAACTACGCTAAAACGAGTTACTTCCCCAGCTTCGTCTATTCTTTCGAAGTCTCTATCACATACTGTACCTACGCGTCTCAGCCACTTAGCATATGTATGGCGGCTTCAATCTTCGCCATCTGCATAATCTATAGCGCACTGACAAAGCTGTATAGACGGTTGAACTGAACCGTGTACTGTAATGACAGCTGCAAGAGTTTGCCCAGCTATTAGGTCTGTTTGTGAGAATGTTATTATAAGGTGTTCTATATTAACAGCAAATATTTTGGAATGGACACATACCCATCATAATAAACACGCTAAAGCAAAAAAAATATATTTTAACATTCGTTTTCGAGAAATTTTACAAAGTATGTCTATGTTCTATCGATGAAAACGTGCCACTGGGTATCTAAACAGCTGATTATCTGAGGTCATTGACTCTCACGGCCGCGCGCCGCGCCACTGCGGGCCTTGCGCTCAAGGTCTCCTTTAACTAAAAGCTGGTAAAAATTCCGAATCATGGAACAACTTGTAATTGCTGCTCTGTGGAACTAGCATCCCTTATTCCCTGCCACCCGTCCTATCTCCGCATGACTCGTCGCAGAGAGGCTCAGCACCCTTTTGTTGTTGACATTGGACTTTTGAGAACCATCGGTTCTCTAAATGGTTTCTTTGTCGCACCGCTATGGTGTGGAACTGTCTTCCGGCGAGTGTATTTCCCGAATCCTTTAACCTGGGTGTCTTCAAACGTCGTATTGACAGACTAGACACCCTAGCAACAGTCCGCAAATCTGCTGGCATGGCACCTAACTGAGCATGTTTTCTCGAGGAGAGGTGATTTTGGCTCTGTCGACTACACCGTTGGTCTCTCGGCACAGCCACCCATGTTGGTTCACATAAAAAAAATTATAAAAACATTTACTTATCAAACTCGCAAAGAGAAACCTACCCCCCTCTGTTAAATTTTAAATCAAGATAAGGAATTAATATCACAAAGAAATTCGTTACTCTTTTGAAGAATATGTCAAGCCCTGATTAATTCCTTTCTGCGTTAGACATTTTAATAACATCGTAAGATTCAGCGGAAGAATCACAAGAACATTTCACTTTCAATGCGTTCCTCAAAAGACATAATAGCTTGCTATAAAGAAGTGGAATTGATGTAATAAACCAAATTATAAAGCCGCATTACATCCCTCTTATATACTGCAGTCTTAATTATGCGGTGTTCATTTAAGCATGTCTTTAATATTACGATTATTTGAATATTTAATTTTATATATGTACCGTATAACTTATATGTATTCATATAAGTATATGTATTTAACTAGCATTTAGTTGTTTAATTAATAAAATATAAAAAAAAAATATTATGGAATCTGAACGGTTGGCTACTTCACCTACAACATTCGTGATGTCAGCCCATAACACTGGGTGAACTAGGTGCCATGTCAGTGCTTCCCTTTATTTCATATCGGCTACACTGAACTGGACGGAAAATACGAACTATTTACACAGCCCTTTCGACCGACGTTTCATTCAGTACGGTGATACCAAACCGAGCGGGATAAACCCTACCACATAGTAAGGTAAGAAGGGAAGGGACCTACAGTTTTACGTGGAATCCGAACCACGGTCAGCCTCCAACGGTCGAGCGGTTACCGATCCAAGTACTGACCGCGCTCAGGGTTGCTCAGCAACAGTCGACCGACCGCACCACTGAGCTACCGAGGCTGTTGGACTAACTTACACAAGGTTTTCTGTGTCGAAGACAATACAGTTTTAGGTTTAAAATCACCTGAGCTAAAATAAAGGTATCTAGCCCTATCACAATTAAATGAGCTGGTGACTGCCCTGATGAAGGGTCCATGGTACGTCTCCATACACCCGGTACAGCAACGTGTGTTTTTATAGAAAGAAATTGGTGAACGCCAGCGGGGTCACACACACGACCCTGCGCTTACTAAGTAAGACCGGTATCCCAAAGCTACGAGCCGCTTGTCTATTATATGCTTGTACTTCATATATTAACTCAACTAACTCACAATAAAATTGTTATATAATACGAACCCGATGTTGTTCTAGTTGGGTCCGTGTGTACGCTTGAGGCAGTACTTGATACATTGCAAGTTCATTTAGACCTTCGGGGGTGTTTAGCTAAGGGTGTACCACAAGGGTGGGCGGTGGGTGAAGAGCTGTTTTAGCTAAACTTTGTGTTTAGAGTTATTCTGATTCTAGTCTTGTGAAATTAATACGTTGATTACCCGACTACGGTGAAGGCAAGAGATGGGTTCGCGTATGTATGTATGTGTGTTCGTTTGTTTCCTTACAGAGTCTAAGCTACTTAAGGCCCTGTCAACCCGTATTCACCCGTACTCCTCTTTTAAGGCGCCGCTTTCGCTGGTTGGAATAGGATGCAACACAATCAATCAAAAATTTGGGTTTTTAACTTTTTTATTCCAAAACTACGGATCGAAAACAAAAAGTAAAAAGCTATGGATGTAGATATAGGTATATTCAAAAAATAAAATAATTTTTTTCCAAAGCCTTGATAATGTCACGTTGCCTTAAATACGTTTTTATAACTAAATTCAGTGCAATGTTCATGATCTTATTCTATCGAGCGAAGTTAATGAAATCGTGTTTTCAAAAAGCTGTCGATCTGCGCTGATAGATGAAGTTTTACATATATTAAAACTGAATCTGTCAGGTGAGTAATATTGGCGGTACACTTCTTGAAATTCGAGTCAGACGCAGCCTCACATCGCCTTAAAAAGGAAGACTTAAAAGATTTCCTCTGCACGTTTCACTTGAAGTTACTCCTCGCAGAGTGTAATCCTGTGCGCGCATGTAAGCGACAAGTTAAGCCGTACAGCATCAATACAGGCAGGTGTGGACACAGCTCAAACGGATGGCCGATTCCGAATACCCGATTAGATAGAGCGAAATGAAACAAGTCCCAATGATTAAGCTATTTCAAACCTCATTTTCTACAACATAAGGTTCGATTTCTAATACTCCATGGATGTTACGGTTTCCACATGCGCCGCTTCTGGCAAGGAGCTCAAAAACTCGAAGTTTGAAAGTTTGGAAGCGCCTTCTATTTTATTTTTAAACCTACAAGTACGAAGATCAACTGGTGAACATTCTTCATTAAATTTTACACTTCCGGTTCTCTTTAGGAAACAACAAATAAAACTTAATTCAGTAATTGTCGCTTTAATATTAAATTCTGTGCGCGGAAATTTTTAAATTTATCTTATTTGTAAAATGGAATCTTTTATTAATATTTATTTATTTTTTGCAGAAGTGTTCTAATATTTTATTACTGCAGGGGTTAGAAATTTAAGAAAATAATGCCAAATAATTTTAAAAATACCGTAGAGTTTTAGGAAAATAAAGTATTATTTTATCTTTTTATTTCATTGCATGGTCTTATTTCTTGCATCTCTCCCCGTGCATGTCGTAAAAGACAACTGAGGGATAAGGACAAGGTGCCGTTCTAAAGGGCGACAGGCAAGCCACCTCTCACCTTGGCACGGTCCTTCCACCGAGTCATGCAGCAGGTGGGTCTTCGTGCCTTACGTGCTTCTTAAGATAACTTATATCTTGTCTTAATACATTGATAAACGCGGTGGTTGGTGTTGTGCTGTAATTTACCAGAGTTCTTGCAGCACAACGCCGATTACTCTGCTTACCTCCTATTGTCGGGATACAGCGTGTGGTATGTATGTTTGTATGTCTTACATATTTATTTAAAACATACCAGCTAAGCAAACAGTCTCAAGAAACGAAAACTCACCCATTTTCCTCAAAGGCAGTTCAGAAACGAAGATGGTAAATATTATTACCTACATTTTTTTTATGGAAACTGTCACGGTTGGCTACATCACCTACAACATCCGTGATGTCAACCTATAACACCGGTTTGATTTCATGTCGGCTACACTGAACTGGACGGAAAACACGAAATATTTTCATAGCCGTTTCGACCGACGTTTTATTCAGTGCGGTGGGATAAACCCTACCACCTAGTAAGGTAAGAAGGGAAGGGACCTACAGTTTTACGTGGAATTCGAACCACGGTCAGTCTCCAACGGTCGAGCGGTCACACATCCAAGTACTGACCGCGCTCAGGGTTGCTTAACAACAGTCGACCGACCGCACCACCGAGCTACTGCGGCTGACAAAACGTATGTTAAGCTGTAAAACCTCATATCCATGTTTACGGTCATAAAGTTATGGTTCGTTGAGTGTGCGCCTCATTTAACGGTTGTGGCATTAAATTATAAACTACAAGCTGTGCCCGCGGCTCCGCCCGCTCTCATATTTCACTTCACTGCTAACCTCATAAGCCATTTAGCGTGATAGTAAGTAAGTAGCCTATAGTTGATGGGAAGAATCAAGCTATCCGTAGATATTTTTTTTTTAATCAGTTCAGTGGTTCTCGAGTTATAAGCGGACAGACAGACATACACTCAGACACTCAGACACTCAGACAGAAAGCAGACGTTGGATTTTATTATAGGTAAGGATAAGGATGGTTAGTTTTGGTCGTAGCTTGGCTTGCGGTTTCGTCGAGTTTGGGCGAAGGTTTTTTTTTTTTTTTTTTTTTTTTTTTTATCGATAGCGCGACATGTGGCATCGTTACACCTACAAGTAGGTGTCTAACGATGCCCATGGACATTCTGTGATGCACGGGGATTGCGAATGTCATGCCGGCCTGACAGGAGCCTTTTCACGCCCCTTTTGAAAAACCCCAGACTGTACTTGGGAGGAAATAGATGGGCAGGAAGTGCGTTCCACATTTTCCCGGTTCTGTGAATAAAAGACCTACAGAACCGGTTGGTGCGCATGCGTGGTAGGTCGATTGAATAGGGGTGCATCCCCTGCCCAGTACGCGTAGTGCGGAGGTGGAATGGGGACGACGGAATCGCGTTAAACAGCTCCTCCGAACACTCCCCATGAAATAAACGATAGAACACACTCAGGGAGCCGACGTCCCTACGGAGTTGCAGTGGTTCTAAGTCGCGGGACACCACGACGAGGTAAAGGAAAATGGCTAATGGGTGGCTAAGTTCAAGTGACAGTGGGCCGGGCACGTCAGCCGAAGAGACGACGACGGGGTGGAGTAATCGTGTCCTACACTGGCGGCCGTGGATATCGGAGTGTGGAAAGACCACCCGCCAAGTGGGACGACGACATCAAGTACGTCGGCGGAAAGCAGTGGTTCCGGCCGGGAGGACTGGAGTAAAATTGTCCAGCAGTGGATGCATACACGCTGACTGACGTGACTGGCTAAAAGGAAATTGTTTGTAGAAGTTAGTTTAAAAATGTTTGACATAGAATACGATACACGTCTTTCTACGATTTCGGGTTGTGTGAGTGGCAAAATGGGTGATTTTAGAAACGGTCAATTTTGGTTCCATCTATTATCGTATTAGCATAATGACATTATTTCTTACTTACATACTTTCTTATTTTTAAATACGAATTTCACGCGAGCGAAGTCGCGGGCAAAAGTTAGTAATAATTTATATTATAGACAAGGAAGAAGAAGAATATTATTATACTTGATATGGCGGTCAGTTCATTTGCCAGTTGTGGCGAATACTAAGTCTATGCAGCAAACGCTTCCCCAGGATATATTTAAGTGGTCATAAAAAATTATAGCGCTCCACAGACCGTTATACTTTCAGATGTTACAAAGCCCTAAGAATTAACATTAATAGAAACTGGAACTAGCCTAATGCTGATGCTTTAATTTTTTATGTGTAAAGATATATGTAGGTATATGAGGATTTTTCGGCGCTGAATTGAATTGAGATTAGGTAACAGTAACACCAGTCACTTTAACACTAGTAACAGTGACTCGCGCGCAGAGTGAGATATCGTTGATTCTTACCCATCTTAACGGGAGTCGGCCAGTCCTAATTTTATTTTCATTTATTTTTACTGTACTAAGTACCTATGTCGCTTAAAATTTTGAGAATAGATTTTATGTAGATATTTATAAGACCGAAAATTGGCAACACGCTGGCAATGAATTCAAAAATTTTTTTTATTCATTTTAAAGATAGGTAATTTTAATTCTTCAGCATTTGCTTTGTTACTTTATGTTTTCAATTTGATTGTGTTTTTGTTAAATACCCCAATTATACAATTATTAATATTCTCCGTAAATACTTCATATTTCCGTTAACAGCTAAAATCAACAAATCACCCTTGAAAAGATTTGAAAAAAAAACCCCCCCGTTTAGCCAAAGTACAAATATTCCGTTCACAAGAAAAAATGTCAATAGGGTCTCCAACCAAGAATCTTCCTCTTTCCGCGAAAACAAAAGGATCAAGTAGCTAATAGGCAGAATTTATAGAAATTATGTACGTTCACAAAATACGGCGGCCACTTGTCTACAAAATATGAGCCCCTAAACAAGGAGCAAAGTGGACAGGCGCGCATACCAACGAATGGGTTGCTTTTATCGGCCTCAGTCCACAGAAACTACGAACGATCTGTTCGATTATTATAATCTGAGATACTTAACTATACTACTTGAATAGAGTAGTACTCGCTTGGTACTTGTGAACATAACGGACTACTATAAAGATAAAATTCTCACATAATAATACCCTATTTAGAAGGTCACATGAGTGCCTTAGTTCGGTGTCTGGGCGGTACAATTTTTAGGGTTCCGTATCCGGTACTGGACCCTATTACTAAGCCTACCCCGTCTGTCTGTCTGTCTGTCTGTCTGTCCGTCCGAGGACTGTATCTCTTGAACCGTAATACATACATAGGTAGCCCGTTGAAATTTTCACAGAATATGTGTTTTTAAGGCCGATATAACAACAAATAATAAAAATAAGAAAAGGTAAAAAATTCACGGGGGTTCCCATAGGAGAAACTAAAAAGTGTATGCGCGCCACGCCATCTACCGAACAGAGTATGAATCATTTTAACTAATCATGAATTTGAACTAATATGAAGCATTTCATAAACACGCCATAGATGGCGTGAGTGGCGCTGACCATGACATGGCGATACGGAACCCTCGGTGAGCGAGTTCGACTTGCACTTGACCGGTTTTTATTTTTATCCCCCGAAGCAAAAGGAGGGGTTTCATTAGTTTGACGCCTCGGTCTGTCTGTGGCATTGTAGCTCCCAAACGGATGGGCCGATTTGGATGCGGTTTTTTTATTAGAAAGCTGGTTTAACCGGAGTGGTTCTAAGCTATGTTTGATGAAGATCAGGTCAGCCAATTCGAAGTTTTTTTTTTTTTATTGAAACTGACACGGTTGGCTATATCACCCACAACATCCGTGATGTCAGTCCATAACACCGGGCGAACTCGGTGCCATGTCAGCCTTCCCTTCGGTCGTGCCGGCTACACTGAACTGGACGGAAAACACAAACTATTTACATAGCCGTTTCGACCGACCTTTCATTCAGTGCGGTGGTACCAACCCGGGCGGGTTAAACCCTACCACCTAGTAATATAAGAAGGGAGTCATATCCCTTAGTCGCCTTTTACGACATACACGGGGAGAGATGCAGTGGGACTATTCTTTTAAAGTACCGGCCCCACACGGTACAAGTTTGACACTTTTCCAATTGGCGAAGGGATCTCTGCTGTAAAATAGAATTTATTACACTTTCACTCGTCGTCTTTAAGTGCATAAATAAACGGAAATTAATACAATTTATATATTATTAAATAATATTTTAAAATAAAAAATAGATATAACATAGGTATATAGTTTTTAATTTAATATAAAACAATAATTTACTAGCATCCACTTACCGTTAAATAATTTGTTTTTGTTTTTTTTTTCCAAAGTAGTATTTTGTTTGGTTTTTTACTCACCGCCTTGTCGCCGAGCTGTTCAACCCTGCAGTGCAGGAAGGCGGTCTGCCCGACCACTGTAGTCACATTTCTAGGTACGTTGTATTCGAAGTATGGATATGAGCCGACGCTGTCTTCGCCGTAGTGCGCTGTGCCTGTGGACAAAGAGAAAACAAGATTATGACCACCACATATTGGGCAGTACCCATAGTTCGCGACCAAGCTATGAAGAACATCCCTCTTTTGGCATAACCCCGTGTATAGTGGGACAATGCTTGAAATGAACATGGATGACGTTTGTGCGAGGGCGCTGCTGCAGCATTAGGGTTGTCAATTTTGAAAATTTCCTTGCATTAAGGGAAAATATCGCTGCAAAAGAAAATGTATGTATAGTACCTATAAGGTAGGTAGGTGCTTACTTATTTTTTATTTGATGTACTGAATTTTAGGAAGACTTATGCTCACTAATAAAATAACAGATATACTTCGATGTCTGATAACACCACCACATACTAAGAAGAGATACTAACGCACGCGTGAACGGGTGAAAAGCGAGACGGTGATCTGGCAACACTGTGGCGGCGTTAGTTCCGCTGTCGGCCACGTTCATTTCAAGCCTTGTCGCACTGTATAAGTTTGAAGCCTCCGTGTCTGGCTGGTCTGTGTATGTCTGTGTGTGTCTGTCTGTGGCATCGTAGCTCCCAAAGGGATGGGCCGATTTGGATGCGGTTTTTTTTATGAGAAAGCTACCGAATGTCCGAATACCGGACGTCGTTAGACACCTTACGGGTGCCCCGGCGCCACATGCCGCGCTTTTTATAATATATTTATACATTATAAAAAATATATATTGAAAGTAGAAATAGCCAACGCTTCACGTGGCGGTACATATACAAATATTCTAGTTTCATCTCACTTTGATGGGTTAGTTACAGCGAGATAGAACTAAAATGTTTTCCTTCTTTGACCAATGTGACCCACCATGTCAAGTGCTAGCGTAAGAAGGGTTTATGCCACATTACAACTACCGTAATTTTTTTTATTATTTTTATTGCTCTTGAATGGGTGCCTGTAATCGAGGTCGGAGCCTCAGGCGTAGCCAATTTCACCCCTGAGGAGGTGCCAGTACCGCTCGGAGGCGGATTAATGTCGCTGAGGAAAGAATATTAATTCGCGATTTTAATATCCGTGGATTGTAATAATAGGGAAAGATATTCCCTGGAGCCCATTCCACACCTTTGCACTGTGACACAAGAACGAATTAGAGAATCGTGCAGTTCTCAGAATTCTGAATTCGAAGAATCGGGTGTTCCGCGAGAGTTACATTTTAATTCAAATTTAATCTTTCTTTTTTTTTCATAGTTTTTTAATTTTTTTGTCGTCTTAGAAAATAAAAAAAAATACTCTTTTGATAATCATGACAAGTAAATAGAGTACAGAGATAAAATAAATACAGAGCAATTTTAGAAATAAAAATAATACGATGCTTCCACTGTTGCTGAACGAACGACGGATCGGAATTTTATTAGACTTGCTCTAACGTCTGTCTGTCTGTCTGTCTGATGGAGGCGTCCGGCTTTCTAAACTAATAAATCTCCTTGCTGGCGTATGCTAGTCCTTAATAGGATCAAAAACATACATCAATTCAAATACGTTATTGCATTTCGGAGATAATTTCTCCACGTCAAATTTTGAAATTCGGCCCGTCTAATGTGGCTCCTAATATACTTAATAACGATTTTACTTGTTTAACGATGCAGGTAGTAGGTACAGTGGCGTGCACCTGGTGGTATTCACCGCAAAAAATTTATGGGAATATTGTATGAAACGCGTTCTCACGCACCGTTCTTATGTCAGCCTCGCTAGCTCAGTGGTGCGGCTGGTCGACTGTCGGTCGGATCATAAGCACACCTGGGCGCGGTCAGTGGATGGATGGGTGGCCGCTCGACCGTTCGAGGCTGATTCGGATACCACGTAAAACTCGTCCCTAAGGGAATTCCCTTCCTACCTTACTAGGTGGTAGAGTTTAACCTGCCCGTGTTGATACCATCACACTGAATGACAGGTCGGTTGAAACGGCTATTTAAATAGTTCGTGTTTGCCGTCCAGTTCAGTGTAGCCGGCACGACCGAGGGGAAGCACTGACATGGCACCTAGTTCACCAAGGTGTTACAGGCTGACATCACGGATGTAGTAGTTGATGTAGCCAACCGTCTCAGTTTCGATAAAAAAAACTCGTTATAACCTATCGCAGGCCAGAGAGTGAAATTGTAGTTTTTGTTAGTTCAAAAATTATTAGGATTTGTTTTTTTTTTCAAATAATGCTGCTTTATTGTCTAGAAAATTAAATTCCCTATACAATGACGTAAATTTTATTCCTAAATAATTATCCAGTATGGAGCTAGCTCGACATAAGAAATTAAAATAGAGCCACCATTTTTTTACCAGGAAAAAATACTGTAAATTTAAAAAGCCTGCTTTAGTGTTTATTACATATTATATAGTTTAAAAAAAATCATAATGTACTTGATAGAACTAAATTTTGGTTTGAAGTCTTAAAAAATATAACAATTTTCGTTTAATGTCCTCATAACATACTTTTTCCATATTTCAAAGTGCGTACTTCTAACTGTGCGTCACTACACGTATACATACCTATACATGCAGCACCAATCATAATAAAATGACTCAACGATAATTTACCAACAGGAAAATGATCGTAAGTATCCCCTTCTATTGCCCGGCTCAAAATCATGCCAAAGTCGTGATTGCCCCGCCATTTTGGCAGAGTCGAGCGCGCTGCACCCTAGTGCGTTCTAGACCTTATTTCTAGACTTTTTTCTATGAAACATATATGAAAAGCCTATATTTTCTAAATCTACATTAAATTTACTAGGCATTGCCTTGGTATCACGTCTAATTGTGTTTATTATTATCACCATTAAACTGGGTCAAAGTCCACGAACGAATTAATTTACATATTCGGGTAAAAAAATATTCATATTTTCTAATAAAAACTGCAGATACTGAATTTATTGTGTTTTATTTATAGTTTATTACATAATCTACCATTTCCTATCAAGATATCTTTCGTTACAGTAGAAATGTAGATCTCAACAGAGTTCCAAAGTGTAACAAAAATATGACGCTCTTCACTCGAGGTCGTAAATGTCAAGTATGTTTACAAATTAATTTCGGCTGAATGATCCACTCCAGCGGTATGATGTAAGTGTTTACACAAGCCTGGGCTCTTCAAGTACTCAGAATAAAATAATTACATGTGTCGGATGTTTTGTTTCTAAACAATACGAGGCCAAATGGAACAATGGTCAAAATGACCTACATAGCAAAAACTGCTCTAGAAGCAAATACTACTGACTGAATTAAAATAAAAGGACACTAAAAAATAGTTTATTAAATTTGCTCTTAGATTCAGTGAAAAAAAATTATACTACCGTACAAAAATATTGAAAAAGAATTCAGTGAAATTTACAGAAATAAAAATAAAAAAACCAAAATTTTGTAAGTTGTAAGGATAACTTAATATGGAGGAGGCTTTCGGGAAATGATAGCAAATTTTTTGCAACATATCTTAAAGTATCTAATACCGTATTTGAAATGGTTACAGATAAATGTTCCAGAAGGCGGACTTAATGCTGAAATCTTTTATGAAGTTAAACTTCTTTACGGATGTCATGCAAATACCTATGAAATAAATTAAACGCAAAAATCCATGCACAAAATTAAAAGCACGCCATTAAATTTACGCCAAAAATTAATTTCATTAAATTTAATCAAAATATCACTCAAAACAAGCTAACTAAAAAAATAAAATTTTATTAAAATGTATTGAAGCCGCTATCCATATAGGTGGAGCGGTCGCTCAGCGACACGGTCACGTGACCTCGCGCCGATAGTGCCCCGAACCGTTGAACGGTTTCCGAAGCGACCGTGCCTTTATTTTTCGAAAAATTTCATTACTAGGCCACTTTAGGACAGATATAATGTTCTTAAAACATTTACAATGAAACAAATAAACTATTTCAATAAACTTTCACTTGTTTTGGCGCAAATCTATAGAATTTCGATCGATCAAAGTAACCTACCATTCAAAATTTTCGTAACGGTTTTTCGTAGTGGGTCGCAAACATCAAAATTATTGTCGAATAAATCATTCCTTAAGTCCGAAAAACTATTGCAACATGTAGATTACTTACCCTTCCATTGTTTTTCAGCAAAAAACAGCAAAAATACGACAAAAAATCACTCCAAAACACAATTTCAATGGCACGCTATTCAGCGTCCGCGAACACAACAGAACTGAATTTCCGATCGCTTCCCATTAATATTTTGAAGTGGCAAGCGTATGGAAGTGTGTATTTTTAGCTAGCCTATTCTTTCATGAATGACTGTACGTAAGTTAGAAGAGATTAGTAGGATGTATGACATTTAAATAAATTATTTAAAGTGACTAGTCTAGAGAGACCGCTCAACGGTTCGGGGCAAACATGGCAGTCCAAGGTCGGAACCGCTGAGCGGTCTCGGGCAATTGAAGGGGTATAGACCGAGTAAATATGACTTATGGTCGGATTTTACGATGGGCTTATTTTTTCTACCTATATTTGAAAACGGTTCGAAGGCGTATTTCATTTCCCTTCATACGTCCGAATATGTGTCCATGAAATTAAAAAAAAAACCGGTCAAGTGCGAGTCGGACTCGCGCACCGAGGTTTCCGCACCACAAAAACATTTAAATAAACAATTTATTGTATATTAAAATTTTTTAATTCTTCCATTTTTTATTATTTGTTGTTATATCCGCCATAATAAATAACACATATTCTGTGAAAAATTCAACCTGCTACCTATTACGGTTCCAAAGATACAGCAGTAGGACATACATACAGATATACAGACAGACGACGGCGCGACATAGGCTTACTAATAGGCTTCCGTAGGGGATATTGAAACCTAAAAAACCCACGCAAATGCGTGGAAGCGAAAAAATAAGTGTATAGTAGGTACCTATCTTTCAGAATGTCCCTCTCAGTATCACACTATATTATTTCCGCTTTCCCATGCGGATATATAAGATATATACGCATGAACGAGTAAATATACTCATGCATGCATGAATATTATACTGGGGACCAGGCGACGACGATTTAACGGCCCCAGGTGCTGGCTTCAATATGGCTGACATTAAGTTTTATAATGTCCTGCATAGTCCACGGGTCTGCGTCGCCGTCCGTCGGGGAGATCATATAAGGGGAAAATGGACTAGGAAATTTTATATTCCGACGGACTAGCTTATATTCTACGTCCGGGTAGGTTTGAGAAACTCAACTAAGGGTGTACTGGGCCTCACGCACTCTATGTACTTGCGCGCGCTAACTACCTACCGCCCGGCGGGCCGCCGGCGGTCTATTTCAGTAAAAATTCATCAGCCGCGCGAAACATACCTACACGCTCGCCCACGCAACTGCGCGCAGCTGCAAAGCAATAATGAACTTTACACTCGATCGATTTAGGTACATTTTCGCACGCAGAGATTGGCGACGTGAAGCAGTAGGCTATTAAAGCCGAAGGTATTGAACTTTTTCTATGGAGTCATTTATCTGTTACGAAGTAACTATTAAGTAATCAGTGGTACTGTGTAGACTAGGAATATTTGAGTGCGTTGTACAATGTAAAAGTCGAACCCATGTCTGCCTCAAAAGTGTTGCTATATTTTGCCTACTCCTGTTTTTAACCGACTTCAAAAAAGGAGGAGGTCCTCAATTCGACTGTATTGTTTGTTACCTCAGAACTTTCCACTGGGTGAACCTATTTTGATGATTCTTTTTTTATTTGAAAGCTGGTGCTTCCCGTGTGGTCCTATTTCAATTTGGTCAAGATCGGATTGGAAAGTGAGGCGGAATCGCGAGGCCGAAGGCCGAGCGATTCCGCCGAGTACATTAATAGCAAAAAATTACTAAAATAACAAACATTAAAAAAAAAATACATTCGAATTGAGAACCTCCTCCTTTTTTTGAAGTCGGTTAAAAACTGTGAAATAAAAAACTATTAAAAAAAATAAAAACCGCCTTCAAAAATGTATGAAATAAAAAAAAATCTAACCCTAGAGTTGTAGGCGGTGCTAAAGCAAGCAAAAATAACCGACCGCCTTCAACTCTAGGGTTAGATTTTTTTTTATTTCATACATTTTTGAAGGCGGTTTTTTTTTTTTTTAATAGTTTTTTTTAACCCTAGACGCAAAAAAGGAGTCTTATAAGTTTAACGTGCGTATCTGTGTATCTGTATGCCAAGGTGTGGTATCGTAGCTTCTGAACGGGTGGACTGATTTTGATGCGGTTTTTTTTATTAGAAAGCTGGTTTAACCGAGATGGTTCTTAGCTATATTAGTAATCAAGTAATAATGTAATAATCATGAAGTAATAAAAAAATCACGTCTCACGAATGGACTGATTTGGATGGTTTTTTAAAGCTTGAAATAAAAGTTAAATTACCAATTTAAAAACCCCTGAACCTTAAAAATCTATAACGTATTTCCGTTTACTGACTTAAATAAGTCGGGGGACAGCTAAGTAAATAAAATATAAAAACTCAGATCTGCGCGGGTATTTACTTAGCGGTCCCCCGACATCTTAATTAAGTAAATAAAATATAAAAACTCAGATCTGCGCGGGTATTTACTTAGCGGTCCCCCGACATCTTAATTAAGTAAATAAAATATAAAAACTCAGATCTGCGCGGGTATTTACTTAGCGGTCCCCCGACATCTTAATTAAGTAAATAAAATATAAAAACTCAGATCTGCGCGGGTATTTACTTAGCGGTCCCCCGACATCTTAATTAAGTAAATAAAATATAAAAACTCAGATCTGCGCGGGTATTTACTTAGCGGTCCCCCGACATCTTAATTAAGTAAATAAAATATAAAAACTCAGATCTGCGCGGGTATTTACTTAGCGGTCCCCCGACATCTTAATTAAGTAAATAAAATATAAAAACTCAGATCTGCGCGGGTATTTACTTAGCGGTCCCCCGACATCTTAATTAAGTAAATAAAATATAAAAACTCAGATCTGCGCGGGTATTTACTTAGCGGTCCCCCGACATCTTAATTAAGTAAATAAAATATAAAAACTCAGATCTGCGCGGGTATTTACTTAGCGGTCCCCCGACATCTTAATTAAGTAAAAGGAAATTATTTTTGAAATTTTTTTGAGTTTTTTAAATGTGTAAGTAATTAAACTTCTTATAAATAGTCCTAGGCAAACAGTAATTCCGTACCGATAAGGGCCGGGAGGACAGAAAAAAAAATTGATGAGGAATATATCCAGAAGTGAATACGTCCAACAGTCAGTCAGTCAGCGTGTATGCGTCTACGACCCACTTGGCCCGTGGTCTTTCCACACTCCACTTTCACTTTCCTGCCTCGAGTATAGGACACGGTTGCCCCAACGGTCGTCGTCTCATCGGCTGACGTGCCTGGCCCACTGCCACCTTGAGCTTAGCCACCCGGTATCCAATATCGACTGTTTAGGTGCGTCGGCGGATTGCCTCGTTACGCACCATTTCACGTAGCGATATTCTCAGCATGGCTCGCTCCATTGCTCACTGGGCAACCTTCAACCTTTGGACAACAGAGGCCGTCAGAGCCTACGTTTCACGCCTTAATTTTTTTGTGATCGTTGCGCCGTTACCAAATCTAAATTCACTCCAGCTATGAGAAATCATCGAGGTTCCAGTATAGGTAGCTTATTGTTTTTTTTTTATGCAAAGCCAAACATAGTGTCATCCTTAACCTACGAGTACCTAGTTATTTTTAAATTAAAAAGCGTAAAGTACATTGGCGGGTCAAGCCAGAGACCCAGGTACGAATCCTGGTCGGGATGTATTTTTTTCCAATGATTTTCGATTTGCATTTTTCTAATTAAAAATATATATAAAGCGTGTACGTGCTTACTACTAACATATAAACATAAAAAGAGTACCTAGTTGTCTAACGATGCTCATGGACATTCTGTGTTTACACATGGGTAATTACAAAAATACAGTGAAACATGAATCTATCGAAGAATCTGCGATATTTCTTGTCGGTTCTTATTCGTGGGTGTAATCCACGAGTCAGTAAGCCTGTCCTCCTATGTATAGCGTATCCAGCCAGGCTTACTGACTCGTGGTGTAATCGAACCGGATAGAACAAATTGTGACAAGTTCGAGTGCATTCTAACTGCCATATGACTGATCAATAAACAATACAATACAATATCAATATTGTCAGCCTCGGTAGCTAAGTGGTGCGATCAATCGGCCGCCGTTCGTGATTTTAAGCACACCTGGGCGCGGTCAGAACTTAGATGGGTAACTGTTCGGCCGTTGAGGCTGGCCGTGGTTCGGATTGTAAAACTATAGGTCCCTCCCCTTCTTACCTTACCGGGTGGTAGGGTTTAACCCGCCCGGGTTGATACCACCGCACCGAATGGAACGGTCGGGCGCAGTCGATGTTCCTGTTTTCCGCTCAGTTCAGAGCAGCCGGCACAACCAAAGGGAAGCACTGGCATGGAACCTAGTTCACCAAGATGTTGTGGGATGACATCACGGGTATTCCAGCGGATCTAACCAACCATGCCAGTTTCCATAAAAAACAAAAAATCATTATATTGTCAACTATTTGTGGAAATTAAAATTTCAATTTTATTAAATTTTTAGTTTCTAAAAGTGAATATCTAAAGCCTATCCTAATACCTATCTCACAAAATGGTGAATACTCCCACAACACGCTAAAACCATAATCAAAATTACAGCGACTGTTTTCATGTAGTTATTACAGTACAAAACCCATCCGAAATCGGTTAGGTCCACCTCGTCCATTTTCAATTGTCGCTTAAGTTATAGAGGAGTGAAAAAGCTCCTGTCAGGACGGCATGGCATTCGCAATTCCCGTGCATCACAGAATGTCCATGGGCATCGTTGGACATCTACTTGTAGGCGAAACGATGCCACATGTCGAGCTTTCCATAAAAAAAGACATTGTCAACCTCGGTAGCTCAGTGGTGCGATCGGTAGACTGTTGTTCGTGAACATAAGCGCACCTGGGCGCGGTCAGAACTTGGAAGTGTGACCGTTCGACCGTTGGTGGCTGACCGTGGCTCGGATTCCGCGTAAAACTGTAGGTCCCTTGCCATGCGAATGCCATAATTGCCTGACATGAGCCTTTTCACGCCCTATGAAAACCCCCAGGCTTTACTTGGGAGGAAATAGGTGGGCAGGGAGTACGTTCCACATTTTCCCTTGAATGAAACTAGTCAATTTCTGCTGCTCACCCGTTTATGGTTATTTTTTTTTTATGTAATCCGATATGGGTGGCTGAGTCGGAGGGGCCAAAGCGCATGCTCCGACCAGCCAATAGGAACTCCGAGAAGGTAGGTGCCATTCCGGAGACTTCCCTGGATTGCCGGCTATACTGGACTAGAGGAGAACACAGCCGAGGCTGCTATGCGGCCATCGTACATCCAGTGCGGTGGTATCAACCCAGTCGGCTACAATTTGAGCCTACCACCTAGTAAGGGGCAAGAGAAGGGACCTACAGTTTTACACCGGTTCCGAAAGGTGAAGCAGCAGGTGTAGGTATGCACGTAAATTTTTTCCTCAGAAAACTCATTGGTACACGCCGACGGGATTCGAACCGCGGACCTCTCGCATGAGAAGCCGATGCCCAAACCACTCGGCCACCCGCCGCTTAAAATGTTCAGCCGTTTATGTTTATGCCAGGATATGTTGGTTGGTGTGTAAATACGCTTAGCGGCGGGGGTTGCCATGTGCGCGTAAATTTTCGCCAAATTAATGGTACAACATATTATGCTTTATCTTCGGAAATTGACGCAGATGTTACGCTACGCCGCGCGCCGGCTCCACACATAAGCACTTGTTATTGTATTTAGCGAGCGTAAAGACTAAACAGAATCAATGCATGAATATGCGAAAATTAAATGAAATGGAATCGTGATTATTTTTCTCGTCCAACACTAATAGGTACACATATAAAATATCTTATAGGTACCTATAATTTGAACCGTGTGGTGCCGGTACTTTAAAAGAAGGCGACTAAGGAATATGATTCCCTTCTTATATTACTAGGTGGTAGGGTTTAACCCGCCCGGGTTGGTACTACCGCACTGAATGAAATTTCGGTCAAAGCGGCTATGTAAATAGTTTGTGTTTTCCGCCCAATTCAGTGTAGCTGGCACGACCGAAGGGAATTACTGACCTGGCACCAAGTTCACCCGGTGTTATGGGCTGACATCACGGATGTTGTAGGTGATGTAGCTAACAAAAAAAAAGCGGTCAAGCGCGAGTCGAACTCGCGTGAATTTCTGTACTATTCAGTTTCCGTATTTCTTTCGAAATTTTAGTCTCAGTCGCTTCGGGTTAATTATCGTTATTTTCATATTTTGTACTGTGCATTTTAAAACTATAAAAAAAATATATTTTTATTTCTTATAACGAGCCCTTTTTATCATTAATATGTTAAATGATGCACTTGAAAAAAAAATTTACTGTCTAATTTGTCCCCTAAATTTGGGTCAATTTCAATCCATAAAAACACACTATAGCACAACTTAGATCGTACGTCACTTTTTCGAATCCGAACCACCACGGTCGAATTCCACGTAAAACTGTAGGAAGGTATTAAGTTATGTGATTATAATGAAACTGATGTAAGTAATAAGTTGTTGTAGGTAAACCGCTTGGCTACCTCGTGAGCAGCACACCATTCTGTAAAGGTGAGAAATAAGATAAATGCAAGGGGGGAAGAAAAAGATAAACTCTTATAAAGCGAACGTAAAAATCAATTTGCCTCAAGTGAGGAAGAAAGATCGACATTTTAAATTGTCAACTTTCCGAAAACAATTTTATTCGACTCTCATGGTGACATTACAATCAGAATTTAAATTGTAACAAAGGTTTGCTTTTTCCCTCGTACAACCTGACGTTTTCGAAAAGGGGCGTGAAATAGTCCTGTCAGGCTGCAATTTTCGCGCATCGCAGATTGTTTTGGCATCGTTCGAATCTTTCCTCTACAGAATCGGTAAAATCTGCGAATATCGAAAGCGATAATTCTTTAGCAGGTGGACCGATTTTGATGATTATTTTTAGGTTCCCTTATCCCGCACGGAAGCTTATTACTACCCCTATGCCGTGTGTCTGTCCGTCTGTCTGTCCTACTGCTGTATCTTTGGAACCGTAATAGCTAGCCGGTTGAAATTTTCACAGAATATGTGTTATTATGGCGGATATAACAAATAATATAAAATAGAAAAAAGTAAAATAATAATGGTGGTTCCCATTGAAGATAAGTGTTTTTTTATGTTTTTTTTTTGTTTCCTCGTTTCGCGAGTCCGACTCGCACTTGGCCGGTTTTTTTATTAGAAAGGTTACTCTTAGTGTACCTAAAATTAACCTTATCCATGAGAAAATGATCAAAATGGGCGAATCATTCTATACCATGCCAACCTATGTATTTCGAGGATTCTTTTTTTGTTGTAAAGAAGGTTCTTCATGGGTTGAAGTCGATTTTTAACTAAAAAAAGGGTATTACATAATTAAATCGACGTATGGTGTTAAAATGAGGCAGATTGGGCCCTAGACTGTAATGAAATTTCATCGTGATTGGTCGCGAGGGAGCGCCGCTGCTTTCCAAATTTAGCTCATTAGTGCTCGCGAAGGCGGTTTTGTATCAAATTTATTGATAACTTAATACTTCTGGAGATATAACCGGAAAATTCGGACGGTTTATTCGCTCGGATTATTTTTGAATTTTGTAGGGAAGAAAATTATTGCAGCGTTTGTGGATTAAATATTAGTTCGTTGTGGCGTTTAGTGATTGATTAATAATATTTAATTTAGTTTTGTTAGTGATTATTATGGAACAAATTCCGTAAAGACAGAGGTTAGTCAGAAGAAGTTTAGATTGAATTTACGACGCCAGAGTTAAAAATTGGTTTTTTGAACGAAAAAATATTAATTTTTAATTTGTTGATCGTTATCGTTGAATCGTTACTTTGAATATAAAATAAATAAAAAAGATAGTGGAGACAGATGTGTGGAGTTATAATGAAATATAGATTGAGGAATAGTGTAGTGCGCTGTGGTCTGAAAGAAGATATAGGTAGTGGCAAAGATTGAGGAAGGAATGCTTCAGTGGTTCGGTCATATTGTAAGAATGGATGATAGGAGACTAAGGAAAGAAATGTATGGACCAAATGTGAGTGGAAGAGTCGGGAAGGGTCGCCCTAGACACTGAACCAGATCGGGCATGTGCTTAAAAAGGGTCAAATGCATGGAGCAGTAACCGACGAGCGTGCACGAAGAACATTATGAGAGTGGATGAGGCGGTCGAGGTGTGTCAGGATCTCTCGCTCGTTATCATATTTGCGTTTAAATCAGATTTGCAATTAAACCGAGCTTACCGCGAGCGAAGTCGCGGGCAAAATCTAATTACTATATATTTCCATATATCTTGGTATCTTTCGATATCGATAGATATCTTAAGATACTGTAAGATCAAATCTATATTATACTAACTGTTGACCGCGGCTTTGCCCGCGTGAGATTTGTATTTCAAAAAAAGAAAGTAAGCAACTAAGGGCGAGGCCGAAAGCCGAGCTACGTTCAGGTAAACGATAAACCTTCTCAAATAAAATAAGTGACTGACGGCGGCGAGGCCGAAGTATATTTGTGGTGTGTGACTGTTCAAAGGAAAATAAGCCCTAAGATTAAAATGTGAAGGGTATAGATTACTTTCATCGTGTGTGACGCCCTTTAATACAACCACTTCTCGCACCCTTCTTGTTAGGAAATAGTGACAAATGTAATTATGTTGTCAACACAACATAACGGCGTAACAGCCAAAGTATATAAAGAAATCGCCAGGCAAATGACCACCGGCTCTCTCCCCCACCGGAAACGGATGAACGACTCGGCCCACGACATCATTAGAACCCTGCAAGCCTTATTATATTCTCCTACTAGCTTTTACCCATGGCTTTGCACGCGATGTTGATGGTGAAGTTTTTTTTTATGTTTTTTTTATGTAAACCAACATGGGTGGCTGTGTCGTGGGACGCTCAGTGAGGCGCCATGCCAGCAGATTTGCGGACTGTTGCTAGGCTGTTTAGCCCGTTCATACGACGTTTGAAGACACCCAGGTTAAAGGATTCGGGAAACACACTCGCCGGGAGATAGTTCCACACCCTAGCGGTGCGACAAAGAAACGATTTTGAGAACCGATGGGTTCTCAAAGTCAACAACAAAAGGGTGTAATCCGGTATAGTGGAGTCAGAGGGGCTAGAGCACATGCTCCGGCCAGCCAATATGACCTCTGCGACAGTACTGAAACTAGATGTAAATTGGTTCAGCAATTCTCGAGTTTACCATTTACGAACAAATAGACAGTAGTTTTATTGTATAACAATATTAGAGAGGACATCGAAACATCGTTAGTAACTCAATCTGAAATAGGTATTTAGCGTTTTGGAGGAAACATAAAACATAACTCTATTACGACCGAAGGGAAGCACTGACGTGGCACCAAGTTCACCCGGTGTTATGGGCTGACATCACGGATAGTGTAGTTGATGTAGAAAACATGCCAACTTGAAGGGCTGATTTGGACCAGAAGGGATGGAAATGAAATGAAATGAATAAGTTTTATTTTTCTTGTTTAACACACACGACGATATAACACATAATAGAACAATAATAGACAAGAAAAATTGGACCTGACACAGCCTTGGTTCCTCCCCACCGAGCGCTGGAGCTGATGAGAGGGACGCTGATTTTTAAGTCAGGCCCAGGTACGGAATGACAAAATAAAAATGTATTACGTATTTGAAGTCGTCAGATGGACCTTTCATCCGACATATTTAGAATTGTTATGCGTGGTCTGGTTGCTGAGTACTAAGCGTGGCAAAGTACAAAAAAAGTCTTAATTTTTTTAGTCGCACCACCTTACCCGAGCGCAAAGACGTTTCATCAAATTCACGTCAAAAAAAAAGATATTATTTTCGAATGATTTTTTTCTCGTTTTATTTGCAAGGAATCTTCATTCCTTGCCCCGTCGTTCATGCTCGAATGTTCTTGAATATTCAAGGACAAAGAAGTCCCGTGAATAAAACATCTACCTTTCGGTAAAAATTTGTTCCCGTCTCGTGGAAAACTATGCTTTTGTGCCTGAGACCTTCGACCTAGGAATGTGATCTAGGAAACCGCTGGGCTTGCTTGGAAAGTTAGTTTGCTCCACAATTATTAAGGATAATGCTAACAGTATTTTTTATAGACAACCGGCACTAAGGCAGGTTGTCTATAATTTTCATAAAACATTATCAAAATTTTAAATGTTTTGTCGTTTTGTGTATTTCTTTCTTAATTGTATTTTTGCTGCGTTGCATTTAGTTATATTATTTTGTTGTGCTGTATATGTTTTTTTCTGTTCTTTTTGTATTATTCTATTTTTGTTATTATTTGTGGTTTTATAAGGTATTGTTTAAGTTGTTATTTTTAGTGTTAGTCTTTGTTTATAGACAAAATATGTTTGTGTTATATTTATTACTCTGGGCACATCTGAAAAACAGCGCTACAGGTCGCCTTGGTCAGGTCACTACAGGTCGGTCGTGCACCTATAGCACATGCTGAGATGGGTCCATATTGTCATTACTTGTGTTATGTAATTAGGTTTACTTGTATAATTTGATGTCTTTGTAATGTTTTCTTTTTTTTTTATATAGTTATAATGACAATAAATAATATTTTTCTTTTCTTCTTTAAGGCGGCTATAAGGCGGACAAAAGGTCGCCGCTACGCGCTGCCCAGCCAATGAGGAGCGTTGCAACTTCCGTTCGTAGTTTCGTGACGTTTCACTTTTTCTGAGTTAGATCCCCCATCCCAAACATGCATTAAAAAGCTTTCATTAAAGGTTAATGCAAAAATTTTCACCAGGTGAGACTTCATTGTCTATCTGTCCGTCTCGTTGTCACAGCATTTTAACTTTTAAACGGATAATATTTTATCAAACTCTGTCGACGTATTTGCATGGAATAAAATCATATTTATTATAATGGCAGACTGTGGTCGTGCGTGGAGGTTGTCATGCCGATTTGACATGACGTACCTTTTTACGCCCCTTTTAAGGCAGCTGATGATATAGCTACTTTGAGGGCAATGATTGAGCGGGGAGTGTTCGACAACAAACTTGTCACAATTTGTTCTATCCGGTTCGATTACACCCGTCCCAGAACTCACACTTGTTTTTATTGAAAGCGCAACATATGTCGCCGAGCCACCCATAAGGTGTCTAACGACGCCCATGGACATTAGGTCGTATGCGGGGGTCGCGAATGTCATGCCAGCCTAACAGGGTGCCCATTCACGCGCCTCTTGAAGGATATATGCAAAGATATAAAGTAATGTTTCAATCTATCATGTAACAAGGTTTCATGTCAGTATCTCCACTCGATCTGCTGGCAGTACAGTACCGTGCCGTGTACCGTGTGGGGCCGGTACTTTAATCTTCATACGGCCCTCAATTTATTCTATCGTTCGGGCCCTCTCGGGTCAAAAAAGACCCATACGTATTATTGTGGTTTTTTTTTTTACTTTTCCTTAGAAGTGGATTATTGAACAATTGTTAATCATTTACTTAATTATTAATACGTTAAATTTGGGGTGTGCTCAGTAAATAAATTATGTAAAATAAATGAAAAATGTCTTTTAGAACCTTTATTAGAAAAGCAAAATTACAAAATTAGTTACAATTTGTGCAAAAAACTTGTGTGACCGAATGTCGTTTGCAAACAAACTTTTTATACATATTTTACAGACCAAGCTTGTTTTGTTGTCAGTATTTTTTGGAAAAGCTGACGTAGGCTTCGTTTAGCACCCGTTGTCCTGTAGTCTGCAGTTGACGTTGCAGCTGGAGTTTCTACTTCCGCTTGTATTCGTACTGCAATGTCTCTCGAATAAGATGCTTGGGGGAGGTGTGCGCGTTTTTGAATAAATGGTGACCGAGATTTTCTAAAAAAAAATAGCCGCTTTGCCAAACACCCCTTTTTCCATTCGGAATTCACGTTGGTGAACAAAACGAAGGCGTTGTATGCTGATATGTCAACGATGTTTGTGGAAACAACCTGGGGCCAGCGTTTAGTTTTTCTTGTGCTGGTGTAACCGGCAACTGACTGGTCCAGTGTGTGAACTGCTCCCTTGTTCTTATTATAGTCGAGAATCATTTTTGGTTTTTTCTGCGGACCTTGTTCAATTTCCATGCCTTTATGGAAGGTACTGAGAAGAATTACGCATGCATTTTACTTTCCAATGTAAGATATCTTGTATAGTTGTGGTCTCTTCAAAAGCAAATGTAGAAGAAAATACTGATTTTCCTTTGGTGTCCAGTAGCTGTGGAGGAATGCTGGCCTTATTTTTCCTCAAGGTTCCAACCAGCGGGACAAGCGGCGGGTGGCCAAGTGCTTTGGGCATCGACTTCTTATGCGGGAGGTCGGCGGTTCGAATCCCGTCGGCGTGTACCAATTTTTTCTGACGTAAAAATTTACTTGCATATCTACACCTGCTGCTTCACAGATCGGAACCGATGTAAAACGAAAAAAAAAAAATCAAAAAAATCTAAGATAATGAAGAAAAACAACAAATTTTAACTGGATTTAGACGTATCAGCCTAGGCTGCCTGTCTAAAATAAATAAATAAATAAACTGTAGGTCCCTTCCCTTGCCCCTTACTAGGTGGTAGGCTCAAATTGTAGCCGACTGGGTTGCTACCACCGTACTGGATGTAACATGGCCGCATAGCAGCCTCGGTTGTGTTCTCCTCTAGTCCAGTATAGCCAGCAATCCAGGGAAGTCTCCGGTATGGCACCTACCTTCTCGGAGGTGATATTGGCTGGTCGGAGCATACGCTTTAGCCCCTCCAACTCAGGCACCCATACCGGATTACATAAAAAAAAAAAACAAATTCCGGGTCAGTGTTGACCCAAAGGACGTTTAAGTAAAAAAAAGTATAGACAAAAATGTAAACTAGTACTCGGTTCGAATTTGCCTAAAATGTGTTTATTTGGTTAATTTATGAAAAGTCATAAAATATAAAAAAAAATAAACATGAACTCCCTGAGATATTACACTTTTTGTCATGATTTGGGTCAAAAAAGACCCGAGGGCCGTATGAAGGTTAAAAGAATAGCCCCACTGCAACTCTCCCCGTGTATGCCGTAAAAGGCGTCTGAGAGATATGAATCCCTTCTTATATTACTAGGTGGTAGGGTTTAACCCGCCCGGGTTGATACCACCGCACTGTATGAAAGGTCGGTCGAAAATAGTTTGTCTTTTCCGTCCAGTTCAGTGTAGCCGGCACGACCGAAGGGAAGCACTTACGTGGCACCAAGTTCGCCCGGTGTTATGGGCTGACATTGCGGATGTTGTAGGTGATGTAGCCAACCGTGTCAGTTTCCATAAAAAAATGGATACTGAAGGCCCTCCTCGGGCCGAAGTAGTCCGAACACTGAACGGGTGTTCAGTGTTATCGCCGGCAGTGGTAGTAAACCTTTCCAGACCACTCCTTCGGCCGCTTCTTGGTTAATTGTCCATGAAGAAACGACGCCGAAGACGAGGCCCTCTTGTTTGCACGCGGGAGGAGTCGACCCAATAGGGCAATTCCAAGTATTTCAACGATTTCGCATCTCAAGAATTCTCAAGAGAATTAGGGATATTTGGGAGATTTCCATCCGCAACCATACGGAAGAGGATTAATAAGTCTATGCCGCGGATCTGTCTGTATGTCTGTACTTCTGTATCTTTTGAACCGTACTAGGTAGCGGATTGAAATTTTATGTAGTAAGAACTTTATCGCATGCACTTTTCTCGTGTTATAAAAATGCCACACGATGTATCCCGACAATCAACGTTTAGCAAAGTATTCGGACAAGATAACTATCAAGCAGCAAGTAAGGCATAAAGACCCACCTGCTGCACGACTCGGTGGAAGGACCGTGTCAAGGTGAGAGATGGCACGAAATTACGACAGTACCATCAATGGTACTGTAAAATAGTACCACGGTAAACGAACGAAGAATATGTGTTATTATGATATTCCAATATGCCAATTCACAGAATATGCCAACAAATAATAAAAAAGCAATAAGTAAAACATTCAGGAGTAAGTAATTATCATAATTTGTGGAAGAGCGCAATCTACCGCATTATCTAAACGTTTTAACTACAACGGTCGCCGAAGGAAGGCGTGATACCTACGTGAGATACATGCGAGTGCTCTGCACATCTCGGTACAATGATGGATCGACACACTGCCCACATTGATTTCTGCCTCCGTGCGGGAGTACAGATTTGCCAGCCACACACTTGTCCCTGCGGCTCGCCGGTTGACGCATTCGAAATTCACGGGCTGTCATGCAAAAAGAGCGCGGGTAGGTTTCCATGTCATGCTGCGATCAACGACCTGCTGAACCGCTCTCTTGCAGCCGCGAAAATTCCATCTACATATTCTTGAACTGTCCGGCATCTTTAGAGATGATGGTAAAAGACCGGACGATATCACCCTCTTACCGTGGTCGCAGGGGAGAGCTTTAGCGTGGGAGATATGCACGGACACGCTCGCTGCCAGCTATGTCGGGGGATCTTCACGCATTGCGGGCTTCGCAGCGGCAAAGGCTAAGGCCCTCAAACATTCCGTATATAGTGGTTTAAAGGATAGATTTGAGTTCCTCGCCTTTGCCGTGGAGACACTTGGCCCATGGAGCAATGACATGTGTAAGTTCGCCCGCAAAATTGGCAAAAAATTAATAGAATGTTGAGGTGACCGGCGAGCTGCAGCATTTTTCTGTCAGCGTGTTTCTATCGCCATTCAGAGGTGGAATGCTGCGTCCGTCCTAGGGGCAATGTGTTTGGCCTCTATAGAGGAAATATTTTATTTACAAGTTGTCTTTATTTTATATCTACGTATTATTGTAATTTTAATCGCTCCTCGTTCGATACCATCTGAGTGTTATCTGAGAATAGTATACGATGTACATATTGTTTTATATAATGTGTGGGAATTGTGTCTGAAAAATAAACGTTATTATACGAACAGGTTTTTTTTTCTACTTCGTTATTGTATCGTGTTTCCGCCTACCATACTTGGAAGCGAGCCACGGGCGCCCGGTAACGACTAACGACGCAGTTTGTTATCGGAGCGCTGCCGGCGGCGCGGCGAGGTTCGTGTGTTCGGACTCCAACGAGGGCGGGTGCGATTGGGGTTTGGAAAAGGACGAAGCTCAATTGGAAGAACTTTGGAGTGACAGAGATAGACGGTTGTGAAGAAATTGTGGAGGCATAGACGATTATAGTTAACAGGTCGTGTTGAAGTTATCCAATTTGGATACTAACATGCCTACTTCGCCTAGTGCAATCGTCATTGACATTAATGGCTGACGACCATACCACCCTGATGAACTAGGTGCCATATTAGTATTTCTATTTTGGTCGTGCCGGCTACACTGAACTGGACAGTAAACACAAACTATTTACATAGCCGCTTCGACCGACCTTTCATTCAGTGTGCTGGTATAAAACCGGGAAGGTTAAACCATACCAGCTAGTAGGGTAAGAAGGGAAGGGACCTACAGTTTTACGTGGAATCCGAACTACGTTCTGACCTCGCTAGTGTATGCTTAATAATCTTGATCGTACGTCGATCCATTGCACCACCGAGGCTGTTGTTATACAAATCCTTTAAGAAAAGCGGCCTAAATACGGCTGGCTTTGCGCACATCTTTGTTTTTGTGGCGCTCGCCTTTGACACCCTAGGTGCGTGGGCACCAGTATCAAATAACTTCGCCAGCAAGCTGGATGTCAGTGTCAGCAAGCTGGATGTGAGTGCCAATAAGTCTGCTGATACAAGTGCCAAGGCTCATCTCGTTTGGCGAATCAGCCTAGATATTCACAGGGACAACGCAGCTCACCTCGTTAGGCGAATCAGCATAGAGATTCACAGGGGCATCGCGGCTCATCTCGTATGGCGAATCAGCCTAGAGATTCACAGGGGCAACATGGCTCATCTCGTTTGGCGAATCAGTCTGTAGATTCGCGGGGGCCCCGCAGTCGATGACTACGGTTGGGAACCTCTGGAACGACGACCGAATTGAACATCTTCTACCTGTAGGTGAAACGTTTTCTTTCACCTACAAGTGAAGGACGCCATACGTCGAGCCATTTGGGTTTATAAATTGGTATTAATTTTTATTAAAATTCTTATTAACACATACATATAGTTGTAATTCATAAAATGAGTTTCTAGTAACGGACTTCGATGAAATATTTTATAACATATTTCTTACATACAGACGTACATACCAGACGCTGTATGTCGACAATCAGAGTACTCGGTGTTGTGCTGCAAGTACTCTTGTAAATTGTAGCACAACACCGACCACCACATTTAGCAAAGTATTAGGTAGGACAAGATAAATATCTTGGCAATAAGGCACGAAGACCCACCTGCTGCATGACTTGATGGAAGGGTTGTGCCAAGGTGAGAGGTGGCTACCCGTCGCCCTTGAGCACGGCATCTCATCCTTATCTCTTTAGTCGCCTTTTACGACATGCACGGGGTGAGATGCAGTGGGGGTATTATTTTTAAGTACCTACCCCACACTACACATGGTTCTAGCGTATTTTAATATATGTCTTTTAATTTAATAAAAGACATTTTACTGTAAACCATGCTTGTTTCTTCAATATTTCGTATTTGTAGTATAAAGATAACGTAGTTTCAGATTTTTATATATATTTAATATACAATTCATAACTCGTCGTCAGATAATAAAGAATTAAATTTAATATTCAATAATATTTAATCCAAGATAAAGTGGGAATTAAATAAAACAATCCGTTTATTAATTGCGATTCTAGACAAAAATTTCAGATCAACTTTAAATCATAATTCTCTCTCAGTTCATAACATCCACCACTTCCACATATAAAATCGGGCAGCGTTAGGAGATTACCAGCGCTACGCCAATCTAACGTTTTAATGGTACGCGAGCGGGGGCAATAAAAAGGGAATCCAAAATTTATATTCAGAGCAAGTAATAGCTGTAAAAACAAATGATCCAAAGCTTATTACTGATCCATACTTTACACCGCGCGTTTCCCCACCTATAGCGTACATATAGGGGAGCAGGTTTAGGTCGACGACGTACTGGGTCAACTTTACAGGTCGACAAAAAAAATTTTAAACAAAATTGTTTTAAAATTTTCAAAGAATACGTGCCGATGGTGTATTCCTACTCGAAAAGTGAAAGAAAATGGTGCACGCCAACGGGTATTGAACCACCTTTCGCATATAATAAAGTTATAAGGTAATAACAAAACATTGTGACTTACGAAGTTTGTTTCTCAGTTCTTCTTCGCATTGAAATAGAATTGGTGCAATTTTCTACATGCCCTAGCGTAGGTTACCTACCTATGGATAAAATTTTACAACAAACAATAACCTGGGCAAGGTCTTTATTCCTTGTCCACAAGCCGCTATTTACTATGAGCACTTTGGCCGTTAATGGCTAAAGGCTCTTCTACATTCTGGCCAAAGATTTCCCCAAACCTTCAAGGCCAAGGCATTGACCAATAGACAGGGGGGAATTTGTCGATTTGGTAAGTATTTAAGCGTTAGCCAACGTATACGTCAGCGTGTAGTGGGACCTTCCAGAGCATTGGCGAAATCGTTGGACAATATGTCGAGGCTCCTTAAAAATATGTTTTCCTCCGTAATTTCTAAGATCGACTACATTCAGGTCTACAGGAAAAACGTCGACATTCCGCCTGAAACCCCGCGTTTCCCTACACGATTGTGAATGGGCCTGCAATGTTACTGCCCGGTTCCAGAGGGATAAAATGAAGTAAAACGTATATTTAGCTTTACGGTTATGCCTGACGATTCTTACGCTTACTTCCATTACTTATTTAATTCAAATTTGTAATAGCCCTAGCTGTTCGATATAATAATTAAAAACTTAATTAAATTCGCCTTTCGTGAATATTCACGGCTGCATACGAAGTAAAATTTCGCTCTTTGTGAGCGATGTACCATCAATATTACTCACCTGGCATATGCAGTTTTAATAAATTAATGCCTGCGTACATATCTATCTACCTATATAATCTATACAAATTAAATCGATTGACTAAGTAATTTGACAATTCTATTGATGCTACCTATTTTAATTTTGAATTTTAATTTATTTTAATTTTATTTTTTTTTTATATTGACATAATTGAATTTTTAACCTTTGACAATTCTATTGATGCGAAGTATTTTAATTTTGAATTTTAATTTATTTTAATTTAATTTTTTTTATATTGACATAATTGAATTTTTAACCTTTGACAATTCTATTGATGCGAAGTATTTTAATTTAGCTCTAGTTTTATTAATTGCCTTTCATGCACAAAACTGTTTTTTTTTCTCTGTATTCTTATAATTTTTAGTTATGTACCTATGTTATTGCTTAGGCTAAAATTATTAGTCCCTTGCCATGGCCAGACCCAGACAGTTTCAATTGTAAATTTGGTAAACTAAAATGTGACGAACTCAAGTGTACCGATGGTACCTAAGATGGAAATGAATAAATGAAATGAAATAAATGAAATACATTTATCAGGTCAGGGCAGATCGATAGCTTTTTGAAAACACAATTTGATTACATTCACATGATTAAAAAAAAAGGTCAAGTGCGAGTCGAACTCGCGCACCGAGAGTTCCGTGTGGCCATATCATGGTCAGCGCCACTCACGCCATCTATGTATTAGTTAAAATGATTTATACTCTTTTCGGTAGATGGCACGCATATACTTTTGGTTTCTTCTAAGGGGACCCCCGTGAATTTTTTACTTTTTATTATTTTTATTATTTGTTGTGAAAATTTCAACCGGCCACCTATTACGGTTCAAGAGATACAGCCCTCGGACAAACGGGTAGACAGACGGACAGACGGCGTAGGCTTAGTAATAGGGTCCCGTACGACGGATACGGAACCATAAAAAACGTTCGAGTGCGAGTTAAACTCGCGCGCCGTGAGTTCCGTATCATAACATTCTCTTGGACCTTCGACCAGGCCCTAATTTACGTATTTAACGGGAGATGTTAATGATGACTTACCTAAACTTTCTTCGAAAAACTATCTCTTTTATTCGAACGCAGCTCGGCCTTCCGTCTCGCCCGTGGTGACTTTAGATTTTCGGAAAAATGTGTATTTTACCTGAACACAGCTCTGGCTGTGGCGGTACCCTCACTGACTATTTTTTTTTATGGAATGTATGTCGTAAAAGGCGACTAAGGGATATGACTCCCTTCTTATATTACTAGGTGGTAGGTTTTAACCCGCCCGGGTTGGTACCACCGCACTGAATGAAAGGTCGGTCGAAACGGCTATGTAAATAGTTTGTGTTTTCCGTCCAGTTCAGTGTAGCCGGCACGACTGAAGGGAAGCACTGACGTGGCACCAAGTTCACCCGGTGTTAGGGGCTGACATCACGGATGTTGTAGGTGATGTAGCCAACCGTGTCAGTTTCCATAAAAAAAACCCTCACTGACATAATAATATATTCGAGAAAGTTTATATTTAACCTGTACCCCACTCGGCCTTCGGCCTCGCCTCTAGTGACTTACTTGTTTGGAGAAAGTAAATCAATTAACATTAATATTTTATACAATTTAATGCCATAACTGTCTTCTTACGTTGGAATATAGCAAATATTTTATTTTATTTATTGTTTAACCAATAAAAAGTTTTTACTTTTAAAAATATAAGTACTGTACAAAAAGTACTCACAACCTAGATCAACCATTATTATATTAGAATACTTCGATCGATATAGAAACTTATCGAGTTAGGTACGGATTTAAGCATTCGTTAGTTAACGGACACTTACATATATTTATATCTGTGCTGGCGTAATCAGGCTAAGAAATTAGTAATATTACTGGCTTATGTTATGTTGTTGAAACGCACACAGCGCCTCCTGCCTACACTCCCCAGACAAAGCCATATGTTTGTGTTGGAGTTAAGGACAACTTGTAGCCGACTTTTTCTTTTACTATTCCCACTAGACTCGAAGTTTGGGGAAGAAAGAGATGTTCATAGATTTTATTTTGTTGATTTTAGTACTGTGTTGTAACTGTAGTCTGTACTGGAATCGATTCAATTTCACTGATAATAAAAACATTCCCTTTTTTTATAAGAAGTAGTGATAGAGAAGAGAATTAATGTATGTAACATAAACCTATTTAATATACAATACAATAAATACAATAAATTTCTTTATTAAAACACAAACAATTTACATAAAAATTCATAAAATAGTGTACAAGTTTAGTCATTACGTCTAAACTAACGTACACGGTTGTCAGAGCTTGTTTTTGTTTGGACAAGCAAGTTTATGTTTACCTGTTTATCTTTTAATTGAAAAAAAAAAAACACATAACCGTAATACAAAATACAACTATACACTAATACACTAAAACTAATCTAAAATTAATATTCAGAAAACCTACAAAAAATAAATTTCTGAAGATTTCGCCGAAGCCCCGTCTCTGCCGACGCCAATTATTGTGTAACTACCCACTGAAAATATAGTTCTATAATCTTATAATGCACTGTCAACTAACAGCCAGTTCCCATTTAATATACCTTATATTATAAGGTATTTTTTTTTAAATGACGAACCGTAAAGGGGATGTTCTATATCGGAAATAGTTCATATGAAAATTATAAAAGAGGGTATAACATTTTTATATTTTAAATATTGCCAAGGTCAAAGTTCAATAACCGTTGGCGCATTATCTCGGTGATTATTAGAAATAGAAACATAGTTTCTTAGCAAAAGGTGCTAAATGTATTTAGGAGAGTCTGTTCGATTTTTTTTATTTTATCCTTACCTATACTAAAATCCAACGTCTGCTTTCTGTCTGAGTGTCTGAGTGTCTGTCTGTCCGCTTATAACTCGAGAACAACTGAACCGATTTTAATAAAACAAAATTCTACGGATAGCTTGATTCTTCCCATCAAGTATAGGCTACTTACTATCACGCTAAATAGCTTATGAGGTTAGCAGTGAAGTGAAATATGAGAGCGGGCGGAGCCGCGGGCACAGCTTGTATTTAATAAAATATAAAAATATTACCCTCCTTTTTTATAATTTTCATAATATGATCTATTTCCGATACAGATCATCCTCTTATATCCTTCGTCAGTTAAAAAAAGACCTTATATATAAATCAATTTCAACATCAAAAGTGTATATATTAAAACACACACATTACAATATACAATACAGAGATACAAAGACAAACGAATACAATTACATACAAAATAGATATACAAACAATAATTAAAGCGAACATATCAATGTTGTATGCACATACAAGCAAATATAACTAGCATGTAACAAAATATAATATTTTAATTTTAAAATGCAAATGGGCTATTTGTTGCAACTGCAATAGCCCCGTGGAAACTGACATAATCCGTAAATTTTGACTTGTGTATAATAAAGCAAATAACATATTCATTACTTTGGACAAGTTTAATTGCCTATTGGACAATGTATAACTTGTTTACTTAATGGAATGAGCAGAGTAGTGTGAACGCACCCTTTCCCGGCGTAAACATTTATAATAATAATAATGAATTTCACCCATTATTTTATTCATTACTTACTTTTTTATTAAATTATTTTCTTAATGTGTAAGGAAGATATAAAAAGTATTTAAAAAAATTCCACATGAAAGACTAATGCTAATAAAACTAAGTTTAAATCTTAAGACCATAAGTAATTACTTAGTTATGTATAAAATTTTGGTCTAATGGAATGCGCCAACAAAATCGTTTATTGTTTATTGTATAAAATAGAGACTTAAATATCTCTAAAGACTTGATAACTAATAAAGACAGCTTTAATCCATAACTCGATATTGAAACCACACCTTGAAGTTACTCGTCATTAGCTAAATGTTCGATATATCTGACAGTTAATTCTTCATTCATCAAGCATTGAGCAATGATTTAGTTTCAAGACTATCGTTCAACGTTAAGAAGGCACGAGATGACTTTATATTTTGTGTAAAAAAGCCTTAATAATTCCTAGAAAAGAAACTATTTGACACACGTTATTCATTCGGCCTCTCTGTCACATGTCAATTTGACTTTTCTTAAGTGCCTGTTAAAAATTAAATACATCCAGACCTTATTTTTCAGTCAGCTTAGAATTCTGAGACCATTTCACCGTTGTTGGCGCAATTGACTTATATCGTATCTTTAAGACGAGCATTAAGTGGACTTAATTATTAATTCTGTGTTAGTGTGATCGGCCCTAAGCCTAGATTTATTTAACTTCTACTTAGCGTCAGAAGGAACATTATGTGACGTATTCCCCATACGATATTTGTCAATATACGTTATTACCGGCACTAAGGCCCACTTGCACCAACACAAATTTAATATATAAACCAGTTTAACTCGCTAAACCAGTTTAAGCTAGCACCCGTTGACTGTGGGAACCGCGTTTAAATCCATAACTCGCTACTTAACTTTAAACTCGTGTTGGTGCAAGTGGGCCTAAGTGAGAGTTGAATTTAAATACCCTAACGGTCGTTTACATCACCTTCGTCTACAATTTTGTTGCCAGTATCCAGTTAGCAGGGCTCCCTTTTCACGTCACATGTATAGTGCGTTCATTTGTTTTGTATTGTGAGTTGTTGTTGTGTGACGAACAAATAAATAATATCATTTCATATCAGTATTCTCCTGTCAAATGTATGAGAAATTTAACCGACAAATGGTAAATAATTTTTTCACTTTATTTTTATCAATTACAATTAAAATACAAGAAAATAAATACAAATTTACAACTGGGTATATTCATTCTAGTAATACTAATTAAATAAAATTAACCTAGTAAATAAATAAAAACTAAATACTAACATTAAACGATTTACTGTAAGTAAAAAAAATCGTCCAACTCCTCCGACTCCGCCACAGTGCCCAGTACCGACAAATTAACTGTTGGATTCGAGATAACCAAAGTTGTAGAAACGGAGTCAAATAGGTTAATATTGGAAAAATAAAATGCATTCTGAATATCATACGAATCCCGATGTATTTTTGCTCTCATCACCCGGCGAAACAAAATAAATAGAGTTGAATTTTGAAACGAGATACAGCTCGTTTGCAGCGGAATTCGAAAGCAGATACAGAACGTGCTCGGTGACCCCGCATGGAGAACTTTTAGCGAAAAAGTCACATATTTTCCCATGTAGTATTAATAGAATTTCTTATATAAAATTCATGTAAAACAAACCTGTGATAGCATCATTTAAAAACATGAGATCAGTTACGGAATATTAGTATTACATCAGCGTACTAGATAGATAGATACAAAACGAGCAGTTTCTTCTAGTAGTAGAAATATTGTAATAATTATAAAATGTGAATTAAAATATTTTTTTATTATTACCATTTTTTTATTTTTATTCAGGGGAAAGTTCAGGACTTATCAGTACATGTCAGCGTGGCTGGCAGCGGACCTAAAAACCAGTTAAGTGAGAACATTGTTCACACACAGAGAGTTCTGTAGCCATCATAATATTATGGCTACAGAACTCTCTGTGTGATGTTCCTCTTTGCACGTATAGCGAGTGTACGCAGCAATCAGGCGGTCGCACTCGCGCGTATCTCGCCCATCACGCCATCTAGGTATCGGTGACCGTTCATACTTTTGTTGTTAAAATGTTTGGATAATTCCGTAGATGGCATTCTTCTACCTATTATGATACTTGTATGGGGATCCCCTAAATTTTTTACTTTTTGTTTTTTTTTTTTATTATTATTTGATGGCATATCCATCAAAATATAATAAAGTACAGTATTCCACCAGTAGTACACCATCTCATTCCCGTCAAATTTTTAGGTTTCCGTATCCCGTACGGAAGCCTATTACTAAGCCTCCGCCATCTGTCTGTCTGTCCGTCCGTCTGTCCGAGGGCTGTATCTCTTGAACCGTAATAGGTAGCCCGTTGAAATTTTCACAGAATATGTGTTACTATGGCGGATATAACAACAAATAATATAAAAAAAAAGAAAATGTTAAAAATTAAGGGGGCTCCCATACAACAAACCTATGAAAAATCGATTAGTCACGCTACTGAATAATAGATGGCGCCACAGGCTTTTATACATTGCATTGTTGAAAGGCAAAAGATAGGCGGATATTATTGATAGCGGATAGATACGGAAACCTCCGTGCGCGAGTAAAACTCGCACTTGGCAGATTTTTTTTATTTGATGGCGTATTATCCATCAAATAATAAAATACAGTAATACCAGCCCTTTTTCAGCGATTGAAATAGTTCACAATTTGAGCTGCATGACGAATCGTTCGTTACTATTTTGTGGATCGACGGAATAAGCCCCCGTGGGCCGATTAAAATTCCCCAACAGCATTGCCCGGAGCCTTCGAATGCAGAGCGGAATCAATGCCTGCCTGTGTAAGCTCTAGCGGGATCCGTACTATAACTCGTTGACTTATTATGTACATACATACATACATACGCAACACCACGCTGTATCTCGCCCTACAGTCGGGGTAAGCAGAACAATCGGTGTTGAACTACAAATATTGACAATGACATCACCACACGGACCACCACTTTTTTAACAAAATATGCTTTATACTTTTTGCAAAAAAAAAAATTATGCATTCAGTGTTCCTGTCTGTAATTACGTTACCGAGTAGTTCAATATTTTATGCATAAAAAAATTATGAAATAGGTCTCATTTCATAATTTTTTTCTTTGCACAGGAAATATCTTTAGGTTAAACTACCTACGTATTTATCAAGCATAATATGAGAATTATTTAAATTCCATAATAAAAACGTTTATTATATTTATTGAGGTATTCAGTTGAGTAAATGTTAAAATGTTCTAACATTACGCTAACAAAATATTCAAGCTACGTATGTACTTGTTTTTTTAGTATTTTTGTTTTTTTTTATATCCGAAGTAATGATTTAACAAAGCTTAATGAACTCATGACATCGACAAATTATTATTTTTTTCGTTCGAATAACTAATTCTTAACTTTGGTCTCGTATATTAATCTAAACAAAAAAGACAGGTACGTAGATATGACTGTCCTTATTACAAGAAAAAATAATTATAAAAATCTGTCAAGGTTTGGGGTCAATAGGGGTTGGGAAAACATAAATCCCGAGAAAAATAATCACAGAATGTCCATGGGCAATATGGGCATCGTTAGACACCTACTTGTAGGTGAAACAATGCCACATGTCACGCTATGCATAAAAAAAAAAGAAAAAAAGACTAACCCTGTCTGCTCTTAATTTATGTAAGTAGTTCATTATAGATAGGCTTTTATTATTTATGAGATAAATTCATATTTTTCGATCTATCGCCTAATTGCTCCAATTCCTGCCCTGGTAAGCTTTCCAATGCAATTATTCCCGGTTCACTTTTTCAATGCGTTTTGCGTGAATTTTTAAATATGCTCTGTCGACGTTCGCTTTGCTAAAATAATGCATTTTGATAGTCATTCAATGGAGTGTTTTATTGCGTGGAGAAATTTATTAGTACACAATAATAATTCATACTGTCGTTCAATTTAGATGGATTTTATTATAATGATTTAGTGGTTTTAACTATATTTCCACAGTTCCGCGTATTAATACCTCCCTATGTCTGTCCTATCCCTACGCAACCCTTACCTTTGCATCGTTTTAGGGTTACGTATCCATACAGAATCCTATTACTGAGCCTACGCCGTCTGTCTGTCTGTCCATCCGTCCTAGGAACGTTTGAACGTTAAGTAGCCGGTTGAAATTTTTACAGAATATGTATTATTTCGGCGAATATATCAATAAAATTTTAGTATTTTTGATTTAAAAAAAAAAGTAAAAAACCCCATACAAGAAACGAATTCTTTCTCAGTTTTTTTTTTGCTTGAACTTATCTTTTATCTTAGTTTGTAGATGTTTCTAAATAAACAAGTGTCCCAACACTCATCTGCGACTAATGATTCAAGAAATCCAGAGTGGAAACGATTTAGATGTTTGTAAACATTCGTCAAAAAAGATTGAATCGTTAAAAAGGCCGGCTGGGAGTGACTGAAATAAAATCGAATTTCAAGATAAATTCGAAAACTGGTTAGGGAACGCGCGACTTCGGATCTTTATAAAGAAATGAAAATATAATATAAATTTGTACATATTACTTTAAAAAGACCCAATCAGTGACACTCGTCTGAAGAAAATATTGAGTAAAATATCGAAAGGAACACTTCTAGATATCGTAATACGATGAAAAAGAGGAAACTGAGAATTGCGGGCTTTTTTCTTTCATATTTCAATAGACATAATGATAAGAAGTGTGGAATTAAATAAGATACTATAATGTCTATGAAAAAATGAATTTTTTAAACCCCGACACAAAAAGAGAGGTGTTATTGGTTATTATAAATTTAACGTGTGTGTGTATGTGTGTATGGGTGTGTCTGTCTGAAGCATCGTACTTAGCTCCCAAACGGATGGACCGATTTGGTTGCGGTTTTTTTATCAGAAAGCTGGTTTAATCGTAATGCTTCTTAGCTATGTTCGTAATGAATCAAAGTAACCAAGCAATTAAGTAATCAAAAATGTAATATCTTAATAAAAAGTGGACCGATTCAAATATATTTTTTTTTTTAAAGAAAATATTTATAACCGGGAATAATTATGTGTCTTTAATTAAAAAGACTAATCGCTTCATTTGGGCGAATTTCACCTTTTTATAGTCACACGTAGGTATTTACGTTATTTACGTATTAATGAACGCGCATCAGGTACGTACGTTAATATACAGTACAGTAGAGCCTCGATAATCCGTACTCAGGCCAATCCGAACGCCTCTATAATCCGAACAGAGCCAAGTGACCCCTCTCGCTGACGAATCTAGGAATGACAATCTTTTATTGACGATTATTCAGTACGAAGTATACAGCTGGTTATTGAATTTTCTTATCTGACATACTATAATCCGAACGCTTCGTGAGTCCGAACAGGGGTAGTTTTTTGGTAGTTCGGATTATCAAGGCTCTACTGTACATTAAATAAGGCGCTAGTTATAAAGGACATCTAGTTTTATTACAATCTGGTCCAGAGGCTTAGACGCTGCGGTCCACGGTTCGAATACCCGCAACGGATTGTGTTAATGTGCGTACGCTTGCCAAGCCGTTCGAGAACAAGAGATGTGACAGGCGCAGCTGTATGTGGCAGCGAGAATGACTGAAGACCCCTCCACTGCCCTAGTGGTGAAGTCTAGTTTGCATTAGTTGGCGGTAGATACTCACTGTTTGTAACGCCCGACGCAAAAAGAGAGGTGTTATAAGTTTAATGTGTGTGTGTATGTGTGTGTAAGGTGTGTCTGTTGTGGCATCGTAGCTACCAAACGGATGGACCGATTTGGGTGCGGTTTTTTTTATTAAAAAGGTGTTTAATCGGGATGGTTCTTAGCTATGTTTGTATATCAAGTAATTTAGAAATAAAAAAATATCTTAAAAAGTGGACCGATTTGCATGGTGTTTTTTTTTTTAAAGCTTGAAATAAAAGTTAAATTACAAATTTAAAAACTCCCCGACCCTTAAAAAGTCAAATATAATTTTCCGTTTACTTACATAAAGAAGTCGGTGGACACACATACAAAAATAGTTTACATAGAATAACGCACACATCTGAAACATGGTTTTTATTTATTCGCTTATTTACACATTTTTTCTTTTTTTATATTAATTTTACAAATAAAACCTAAATCTAAAATTAATACAAAATAACAAAATGGAATTTCCACCACCGGCGGCGGGGCGAACCCAGGCTACCGATGGTCGGACCCGAGAGAGAGAAACCTCCGGACAATTCGAGCGGTGTCGAGCAAGACCGCCTTCTGCATCTGACCCTTGATCCAAGCAAGTGGCTCTAGCGAGAGCCTCTTGAGATGATGGTCGAGGCTCTTCGCTATCAGCCCATGCGCAGACAAGACTATGGGCACAACGATCGTCGAGTCCACGGGCCACATGTCGGTAACCTCGTGAGACAGATCGATGTATTTTAACATCTTGTCTTTTTCTGCCTTCACAAGGTTCTCGTCATGCGGCACCGTGATGTCGACGAGCGCTGCGCGCCGCGCCTCCCGGTCGATTATCACTATGTCAGGTCTATTAGCCATAATAGTCCTATCAGTGATAATCGACCGGTCCCAGTAGAGCGTGATGTGAGCATTTTCGAGAACTGGCTGTGGGTTATACTTGTAGTAAGGCACCTCCGAGCCGACAAGGTTGAACTTCAAAGCAAGTTGCTGATGGATGATCCTGGCTACTAGGTTGTGCCTGTGCAAATACTCGGAGTTAGCAAGTTGCGAACAACCCGAGATTACATGTCTGAGGGATTCGCCAGGTTTCGATGTGGCAGGCGCGGCAGATGTCAATGGTGCCATCCTTCATAATGAATCTCCTGTAATTGTTGGTCTTAACAACTTCGTCTTGTATTGCACAGACAAAACCCTCGGTTCCCCCGGTCGGTTTTTATTATTATTTATTTATTATTGACTAAGGTTTTGTTTTGTTTTTTTAGCAACCGCTTCTTGCAGGATATCTTTAATGAGCCAATTCCAGACTTTTCTCGGGTGGGGGGAGGTAAATTGTCCAACATTTGGTTTTTTTTTTTAAGGAAACTGACACGATTGGCTACTACACCTACAACATGCGTAATGTAAGCCCATAACACCGGGTGAACTTAGTGCCACGTCAGTGCTTCCCTTCGTTCGTGTCGGCTACACTGAACTGGACGGAAAACACAAACTATTTACATAGCCGTTTCGACCGACCTTTCATTTAGTACAAAGTGGAGTGGAGTGCAAACTTTGTGATGCTTCCACCCTTTTGAACTCTCTGATTTCCCCCTTATGGCGTGACTGCCTTGTCGTGCCGGCTCCATTGTCGTAAGATTTCCCCGTAATGGCGGCCTTTCTTTCGTACAAAAATACGCTTTCGCAGAAAGAGCGAGTGACGTCAATTTCTGTTTGTTTTCAGTTAGTTCTGAGATGTTTGCTGCTTGTACCGTCGTCGCGTCGTCGGGTAGGAAGTTGGATTTGTACGCTCTTAGGATTTACCGTCCGCGCTAAAACTAAGATAAAATGAACGAACAAACATACAGTACCTAAGTTCGAGTTATGTACCATTCTGTCAGCCTCGGTAGCTCAGTGGTGCGGTCGTTCGAATGTTGTTAAGCACACCTGGACGCGGTCAGTACTTGGATGGATGACCGCGCTCGACCGTTGGAGGCTGACCATGGTTCGGATTCTACGTAAAACTGTAGGTCCTTTCCCTTCTTACCTTACTAGGCGATAGACCGCTTATTCCATGGGGAGTGCTCGGAGGAGCTGCTTAATGCGATCCCGCCGTCCCCTTTCCACCTCCGCACCACGCGCACTGGGCAGGGATTGCATCCCTACACGCTGGATTTACCGCGGATGCGTACAAATCGATTCTGCAGATCTTTCCTCTACAGAACCGGTAAACTCTGGAACGCTCTCCCTGCCCATATATTTCCCCCCAAGTACAGTCTCGGGTCCTTCAAGAGGGGCGTGAATGGGCACCTGTCAGGCCGGCATGGCATTCGCAACCCCCGCATACGACCGAATGTCCATGGGCGTCGCTAGACACCTTATGGGTGGCTCGGCGCCATATGTCGCGCTAACAATAAAAATAAAAAAACAAGGGTGTATCCCACCCGGGTTGGTACCAACAGACTGAATGAAACGTGGTCGGTCGAAACGGCTATGTAAACAGTTCATGTTTTCCGTCCAGTTCAGTGTAGCCGGCACGACCGAAGGACTGACGTGGCACCAAGTTCACCCGGTGTTATGGGCTGACATTACGGATGTTGTAAGGTGATGTAGGCAACCGTGTCAGTTTCCATAAAAAAGTGTAGTTATTACGATTATATTTATCGTACTTACACACGAGACTCGTGTACTTACACAAGTATATTTACTTAGTAGACTGTAATAATGTAAACTGATACTACCTATTATGTTTTTATTTTTATATGTTAGTACTAAGCATGTACTCGCTTTTAATATTTCTTCATTAGAGAAAAATGCAATGTCGAAAATAAAGAGAAAAAATACGTCCCGACCAGGAATCGAACCTGGAACTCCGGCTTGAGCTGCCAGCGCGTTACCAATTCAGCTACCGGGCCGCCGACGTATTTCTTCAAATTTTCGAATCGTTGCTTGCACTTTTCTAGTAGGTATGTCGCATTTCCCTGCGTTCAGTCAACTTGCACGATTCAATATTGAACCGTTCAAGGTAAGGTTCAATATTGAATCATCGTGCAAGTTAACTGAACGCAGGAATATTTTTGTACCTACCTACTCGATTCTCGATTTCCTGTTAGTGAATTGGCGGCCTGTTCATAAGATGAGGTAGAAATAAAAATATAAAATCGATCTGACGAAATGCTACGGACGAAATGATATCAATATCGGGTGAAATGATTCGGAAATTTCAATCTAGTCCTTCCCCAGAGTTTTGAGACAATACAATTGCCTCAGGAGGGCTCGAAATATTTCACTTAGGCTGAATTCTTTAAGGCTACGCACAAGGAAATCCATAAACCGAAACGTCAGGGTCATTACTAGATACGTTTTATATCGTTACCAAGATTTGATCGGCGTGCACGCCATTTGCATTAAAAAAAAAAATAAAAAAAAAATAATAGCCTCACTGCATCTCTCCCCGTGCATGTCGTAAAAGGCGACTAAGGGATAAGGACAAGATACCGGTCTAAAGGGCGACAGGCTCGCCACCTCTCACCTTGGCACGGTACTTCCACCGAGTCATGCAGCAGGTGGGTCTTCGTGCCTTACTTGCTGCTTGATCGATTGAAACTTGTTCGAATGCATTGCGAAACGTGGTGGTCGGTGTGGTGCTGTAATTTACCAGAGTTCTTGCAGCACAACACCGATTACTCTGCTTACCCCTATTGTCGGGATTCAGCGTGTGTGATATGTATGTAATGTAAAATAAATTAGATTAAACATGTGTGACAAATAATAGATATTCATTCATGTGGCAGTGGGCCGGGAACGTCAGCCGAAGAGACGACGAATGTCGGAGTAACCGTGTCCTATGCTAGCGGACAGGAAAACGGAGTGTTGGAAGACCATCAACCAATTCACATCATCAATTACATCGGCCAAAAGCAGTGGTTCCGTACCGCTGAAGGCCGGGATGACTGGAGGAAAATCAGATAGGCGTATGTCCAGAAGTGGACGCACACACACCGACTGACTGCATTTTTATCGACAAGTTAATGTTCTTTATATCCTTTTCAAATAATTCCTTGGCAAAGCAGTCAGATGACTTTTATAAAATTCGTTGAATCGAAGTGAAAAATTACCTTTTCAATTTATTAAAAGATCGGGTCAAGAACAATCGCACATAGCGGAACGAAAACTCGATAAAAATAAATCTCAAAATCTGTCTTTTGCTATAAGTCGTCTAATCTCAATCGGTCTTTATATTCTGTGTTATAGGATCTACAATAGTTTAAAGTATAGTAAATTTGTTTAAAAAAATTTCAAAACTCTTCCAAAAACTCAGCTGTACCAAAAACTAGACAGAAAAAATAGAAAAAAGTCCCAATTTATTACTTATTCCGCTGACGCAGCGACACAAAGTGCCCCTTGGCATCCGACATGAGAAGACAGCACTGCTAGTATTGCACAATTTCTTACCCAGACCTAAAATCTCAAGAAGGCCCAGGTTTGTGTCCTAATTATTTTCTAGTTATTGGTACAGCTGATGATTTTAAATAAAACCGTTTAACTTAAAAGCCTTTTTACCAATTTTTTTATTTTCTCGTTTTTAGTTTGATTTTTGGCTCGTATCATTACGCAAACTCCTCATCCTTTCCAACTCTCTCATTGTATCTTTGTTACACGGTTTCTTACCTGTCAATTTCTTACAATCAAGCTCCTCAATACATAGCCCTTCTAAAGACAAAGTCAGTGTAGTTGTAGTTCAGCATGCCTGTCATCTTCACTCATTTTAGCGCGCTTTCCTTTTTCGCTGTGTTTCATTTTTTATGTAATCCGGTATGGATGACTGAGTCGGAGGGGCCAAAGCACATGCTCCGACCAGCCAATATCACCTCCGAGAAGGTAAGTGCCACGACGGAGACTCCTGGATTGCTGGCTATACTGGACTAGAGGAGAACACAACCGAAATTGCAATCGTACTGGATGTATGATGGGCAAATCTTACATCCAGTACGATGGTATAAACTCAGTCGGCTACAATTCTAGACTACCACCTATTCGCCAGAAAAAAACTCATTGGTACCTACACGCCGACCGGATTCGAACCTCGGACCTCTCGCATGAGAGGCCGATGCTCAAACCACTCGGCCACCCGCCGCCGCTTGTATCTATGCGTACCTATAGATGTACGTATATATTTTTTAAGTAATTCGGTATGGGTGGCTATGTCATAGGTGCCAAAGGACATGCTCCGACTAGCCAATATCACCTCCGAGAAGGTAGGTCACATCGGAGACTTGCCTTTTGATTGCTGGCTATACTGGACTAGAGGAGAACACAGCTATCTTACACCCAGTCGGCTACAATTTGAGCCCGGCAAGGGAAGGGACCTACAGTTTTACACCGGTTCCGACATGTGAAGCAGAAAGTGAAGATATGCTCGTAAATACATACATACATACATACATACCGTCACGCCTTTTTCCCAGTGGGGTAGGCAGAGACAACGGATATCCACGTGCCATGACCCTTACACACACCTCTGCCGCCTCTTCCACTCTTATAATTTTCTTCATACCTACTTACATGCTCCTGCTGGGGAAAGGAGGCCGCGATTTGAAAATCCGTGGATTGTAGAAGTAGAAAAAAACGAGACAAGTTTTTTATTATCCAAACTTGAACCGTGTACAAGGATTCTCCTTCCGCCTGCTCATCGAATTTACGATAGAATGACGCAATTCCGACGAATAATTTATCGATTTCGCTCGAAGGGCACCCGAAACAATTGGCTCGCGAGCATGTAGCTCTCAGGCGAGAGTAACTGCGTTAAATCGGAGCGGAAGTACGTCGTATGTTCTTGGGAATTGTCGTCTTCTGAACGTGTTAACGGCTCCGTGAAGGATTACTGAAAAAAATTGCGAATCTCCGCTTTTGTACAGTTCCCTCAAAACTTTAATGCCGCTCGACCTACCAGCGCAGTCAACGAATTTTAGGTCATAACTCGTAGAACATAGGGTAGATTTTAATGTCGCTCGCATCTTGGGTTCATATGTGCAGTGAAGCAATTACTACTCTATGATCTACGAGTGATGACCTAAAATTCGTGAAAACTACGCAGGTGGGTCGAGCGGCATTTAAGTTTTGAGGGAGGACTGTGGCGTTACATAGTAGGTAATAGGTCTCGGCACGAATGGTGGGGTGGGGTTAGTTCGCGCATGTGCAGGGTTGGAATTGAGCTCTCTAAAAATTATCGTACTCGAAGTTGAAGAATCGTGTTTAGCCGCAAATACGTAGTGGTAAGTATGTAGTTCAGTTTTGTGGACAACCCTCTTAGGCCCAATTGCGCCAACACGAATTTAGAGTTAAGTAGCGAGTTATGGATTTAAACGCGGTTCCCACAGTCAACGGGTACTAGCTTAACGAGTTAAACTGGTTTATATCGTTAAATTCGTGTTGGTGCAAGTGGGCCTTAGAGAACAAACGAACTTAGTAAATATATTATTTTAAAATCAAAACAGCTTTACTCACGGTTCTGCCCGAGCTATGTGGCTCGACGTTTTTGTGGGAAGAACCGTGAGTAAAGCTGTTTTGATTTAAAAATAATGTCTTACAACCACAGTAATTTAGAAACCCATATTAGTAAATATAGACTCTTAAATAACCATTCAAGATTTTTTTAATTAAGCATTCAAGAGTACTTACGTACATTATTGTGTAGGGTATGTATTAAATTATGTCTGCGCGCGGTGCAAATTTTAGAGCTATGGAGGGAAGCAATTGTTCCCAGTCGCCAGTCGAAACATTTTGTGAATTAATTTTGACTTGTTTATTGTTTAATGATCATTCATTGTGGCAGTAAAACTGCACTCGAACTTGTCACAATTTTCATTTCAGAACTGTACTTAATTCTCTTTAAATTATTTTTAGGGCTCCGTAGCCAGCGACAGTTTTGAAATGGTAAGTGCATTTTTCAAAACGAAATTAAAATGTTCACCGAACAACTTGGCAATTTAAACCCCTCAAGTATTACGCTTTAAGTCGACTTTCATAGCACTTTATGTGCACGTGTGTACTGCGAAGCGTTTTCACAAAAGAATTCCGAAGGATAGAGATGAGATTACCGCGCATACGTACCAATCGGTTCTGCAGATCTTTCCTCCACAGAACTGGTAAACTCTGTAACTCTCTCCCTGTCCACATTTCTTCCCCCAAGTATAATGTCGGGTCCTTCGAGAGGCGTGAATAGGCGTATGTCAGGCCGGCATGGCATTCGCAACCCCCGCGTACGACCGAATGTGGGCATCGTTAGTAGTCGACTGGGATAGTAACACCGTACTGGATGTAAGATGGTCCCATAGCAGCCTCGGCTGTGTTCTCCTCTAGCCCAGTAAAGCTAGCAATCCAAAGGGAAGCCTCATGGCATCTATCTTCTCGGAGGTGATATTGGCTGGTCGAAGGACGTGCTTTGGCCCCTCTGACTCAGCCATAAAAAACCTTGAGTGTGAGAATGCAGTAGCACTTTTTTAGGTTTCCGTATCCCGTACGGAAGCCTATTACTAAGCCTCCGCCGCCGTCCGTTCGTCCGTCCGTCCGTCCGAGGGATGTATCTCTTGAACCGTAATAGGTAGCCCGTTGAAATTTTCACAGAATATTATGTGTTACTATGGCGGATATAACAGCAAATAAGAAAAATAAGAAAATGTTAAAAATTAAGGGGGGCTCCCATACAACAAACGTCCGAAAAATCGATTAGTCACACTATTGAATAATAGATGGCGCCACAAGCTTTTATACATTGCATTGTTGAAAGACAAAAGAGAGGTGGATAATAGCGGATAGATACGGAAACCGCGTGCGGTGCGCGAGTAAAACTCGCACTTAACAGATTTTTTTAAAGGCCCGGCGGCGTGAAGTACCCTCGCACGTTATTGAGTACGCCCAGCTTTTTAGAAGCCAGCTTGGCCTTGCACTCGTAGTATATTTTTCACAAAATAGTAGTTCCACACTTTTGAGTTCCCTGCCCGTCGCCATAAAGAAGCGGCGTTTAGAAGAAATTTTAATTCAAGACTCACGCTGTCCTCAATTCAACGTGCCAACATATTAGATTCACAAGAGAGAATTATTTGAGCGTTTCGTAGAGTTTCCGTACAATTTACCGGAACATACATTTCAGAGCCATGAGGGGAGGATTTGTCGTATTAAGGCCCTGTCAACCCGTATTCACCCGTACTCCTCTTTCAAGGCGCCGCTTTCGATGGTTGGAGTAGGATGCAACGAAATAAATCAAAGCGAAAATTAGGTTTTTGATTTTTTATTCCAAAACTACGGATCGAAATAAAAAAGTAAAAAGCTGCGGATTTAGATATTTATTCAACAAATAAAATATATGTTTTCCAAAGTCTTGATGTGGCCACGTGGCCAATTCAGAGACATGTTTGATTTTTTTCTATCGAGGGAAGTTAATCAAATCGTGTTTTCAAAAAGCTATCGATCTGCACTGATAGATGAAGTTTTACTTAATCATTAAAACTGAATATGTCAGGTGATCCGAGGAAATCCGCCGACGCACAAAAGTAGTCGATATTGGATACCGGGTGGCTAAGCTCAAGTGGCAGTGGGCTGGATACGTCAGCCGAAGAGACGACGACCGTTGGAGTAACCGTGTTCTACACTGGCGGCCGTGGACAGGAAAACGGAGTGTGGGAAGACCACCCGCCAGGTGGTACGACGACATAAAGTGCGTCGGCGGAAAGCAGTGGTTCTGTACCGCTGAAGGCCGGGAGATCTGGAGGAAAATTGGAGAGGCGTATGTCCAGCAGTGGACGCTTACACGCTGACTGACTGACTGACTGACTGATGTCAGGTGAGCAATATTGGTGGTAAACTTCTTGAAATTCGAGTCAGACGCAGCCTTACGACACCTTAAACCTTACAAATATTATGCTCAAGGGATTATGCTCGCACGAGCATCTCAATATCAAATCGTTTTATCTTATTTGAAGGAATATTAAATTATATGTCAATCAGTCAGTCAGCGTGTAAGCGTCCAATGCTGGACATACGCCTCTCCAATTTTCCTGCAGTCCTCTCAACCTTCAGCGGTACGGAACCACTACTTTCCGCCGACGTACCTACTTGTTTCATCGTCTCACCCGGCGGGTGGTCTTCCCACGCTCCGTTTTCCTGTCCACGGCCGACAGTGTAGAGCACGGTTACTCGTCGTCGTAATTTTTTCGAGCAATAAATAAAAACACAAAGTCGTCAACCCTACCACGTAGTAAGGGGCAAGGGAAGGAACCCACATTTTTACACCGGCTCCGAACGATGTAGCAGAAGGTGTAGGTGTGCACGTAAATTTATTCGTTAGAAAAACGCCGTTGGTACGACCGGATTCGAACCACGGACCTCTGGCAAGGGCAGCAGACGCCCAGACCAGTCGGCCACCGCTCAATAACACCTTCAAAGTACATAATTTTGAACTAATCAATCACTGTTAGAAGTTATATCGCAAAATTATCAATATTTATTTTTTCTTAGACATTTATGTCCTTAAAATCTAACTAAAATGTGAACTAAATTCCTATCGAGCGCCATTTACAGTCCATCCCATACTATATCGTCCGGGACGAACATTTGTCCATCCTTTTCTCCGCTAACACTTTCAAAGAATTCGCCAAGTAGCAGTTATTGGGACGTAAATTTGGACCCAATGTAAATTTTATGCTGACCGAGAAATAGTCCACTTGATACATTTATCTGGCCAGTGCAAATGTTTCGAGTCATGGAGCAAAGTAAAATACGATTGAATATGGATCTCATACCACCGTTTCACCTCTTCCGGTTAAGTATATTCGAACAATTATTATGTGTAATTTCTCATACATTGTCAAGTTTCATTTCTCCAGTTACATAATAATTAAAATTGTTTATTGTTTATTTAGCATCTATTGGCAGTGCACTGCGCTCAAATTTGTCGTATTTACATTATAAGATTCCGCCAGTTCGATTATCACAGCGAAGAAGAACTGACAAGAAACTTCACTAGAAATTTTTTTCGTACCTATGCAACAATTTCCAAATGTAAACTTTTTTGTGTTTTCCAAACGCAAGCCTCATTAAACCCGCAATAAACATCATTTACGAATTTTCGAAATACATCAAATCATAAGATGATTTTTTTTTTCAATTTTATATGCGTTTTTCGCCATTATAATGTCTAATGCGGCGTTGCGACGTTCTGAATGGGAGCCGGCGCAAACAAATTGTATACGACGACGTCTTCGCCATCGCATGGGACAGTCTAAAGTCAGGCCAACGAGACGAGATAAAGATAGTAAACTTTCACTGAGTTACGTTACAAATGTAAGCGATTTGACCCTCTGTTCTTTACTTCGCACGAAATAAGGTTAGAAATGGCTGTCGCTAGGTGTTTCATAGTAGTAGATAGTCCGTTGAATAATGTTATATCTTATTACTGTTTTATGTAAAAAAAATCTTTTTAAGTACCGTGTGGGGCCGGTACTTAAAAAGAATAGCCCCACTGCATCTCTACCCATGGATGTCGTAAAAGGCGACTAAGGGATAAGAACAAGATGCCGTGCTAAAGGGCGACAGGCTCGCCACCTCTCACCTTGGGACGGTACTTCCACCGAGTCATGCAGCAGGTGGGTTTTCGTGCCTTACTTGCTGCTTGATCGATTGAATCTTGTTCGAATACTGTGCGAAACGTGGTGGTCGGTGTTGTGCTGTAATTTACCAGAGTTCTTGCAGCACAACACTGATTACTCTGCTTACCCCGTTTTTTGGGATTCAGCGTGTGTGATATGTATGTATGTATGTAAAAATTTTACTGGGATACGAAAAGTCACAATATACGAATTCTTGTAGTATACAAACATCTAACGTACAACATCCCATGTGTCAAATACGACTCTGGTTCAGTGATACTGGCTCGCTCATATGGTCGTTAGCATCAAAACTTCCAGTTATTTTTGGTTCTGTATCTATCTAAAACAATTCAAAATTTCAAAATAAAACATGTATTCCTCCTTCCTTTGTTTTGCTCTACTCATATTTCTTTCTTTATAATTTTTATTCCTCATCACCCAAATGTTGACTTGAAGAGATCACTTGATAAGTCTACCTTTGCGCACTCCTATGTTTCAATAAACACATTGTGTGCAATAAAAAATTTCTATTCGATACTAAAATGTTCATCAGAAAAAAAATATGTATGAAAATATCCACACGAATATTCACACGTCATACATCTCACCTCTGTCACCGAATATATTATAGTGCTGTTCATTACTTTCATCTCTTGCGAAAAACTAATTTTCTCTATACAGCTCCCCGTGTACATAATATAACATAGTATGGTTTTACCCGCATCCCAACACACATAGGTATATTCTGGACACGAGGAGCTTACGTCGTGTCTGTTATGTATGCCCACGTCTACGAGAAGGGAAAGGGTAGATGGTCCTCGCAGAAAGTGACCATAGGGACTCCACTGCCTTACTAGAATGGTAGCTAGACTGTAATGCATGGGTGGCTCTGCCGAGAGACCAATGGTGCAGTCGACAGAGCCAAAATCACCTCTCCTCGCGAAACCACGCTCAGTTAGGTGCCATGCCAGCAGATTTGCGGACTATTCCTAGGCTGTCCAGCCCGTAAATACGACGCTTGAAGACACCCAGGTTAAAGGATTCAGGAAATACACTCGCCGGAAGACAGTTCCACACTCTAGCGGTGCGACAAAGAAACGATTTAGAGAACCGATGGGTTCTCAAAAGCCCAATGTCAACAACAAAAGGGTGCTGAGTCTCTGTGCGACGAGTCATGCGGAGGTAGGACGGGTGGCAGGGAATAAGGGATGCTAGTTCCACAGAGCGTCAAGTAATTGGAATTTTAGTCCAATTACTTAATAATAAAACAATAAAAGAACCGGCCAAGTGCGAGTCGGACTCGCGCACCGAGGTTTCAGCACCACAAAAAAAAAACGCTGAAAAAAACACGTCTCTTGTAGGGGACTCCCCTTATTTTTTTTCTTGTTTCAATATTTTTTTTTTGTTATATCCGCCAATAATAAAACATAATTCGTAAACATTTCAACTGGCTACCTATTATGGTTCCGAAGATACAGCAGCAAGACAGACAGACAGACAGACAGACGGCGACGTAGGTTAGTAATAGGCTTCCGTAGGTGATACGAAAACCTAAAATCTAGTATGCATGCATACATTTCCCTTAAAAAAATCGCCCCAACGCCCACCAGGTAAAATCTAGAATGACAGTGAACGAAACGACAACGTGAAGAACATAATATAAATTCTTTATTTCGCACCAAATAACAAGACAATAATACAGATAGAACAATAAACGCGAACTTATTTAGTTAGACTAGTAGTGACTTCCTACAGTCGACCTCTGGATGACGAGGAAAGGAGAACCAACTGAACTTGTCTGTTCTGAAACTGAACCGGTTGTTTCAAGAAACAACTTTTCATTAATTAAATAATAAATTGTGGAAAATATTTAAAGAATTGACGTTTAAAAAAAATTTATTGGTCAAAAATGGTTCAGATTCACATACAGCATTAGTTTTGAGTGAAGTAAAAAAAAAATAAGACCTATTATGTAACGCCATATTTTAGCAAGTAGGTTTTTAGCGAGTAATAATAATTTTGCATGCAACAATGTAACTCATACGATACTTATCGTACTAGTACACACATACATACTGAGATATCATGAAGGTAGGCGATTCGATAGCACTAATACTACTCGAAATTTTCGTATTCCTCGTCTTCTTCTATCACTTTCCTTACTCATATCCTTAGCTGATATGGCCGCGGGTAGAACACGCTCATTACCCTTAGCCTAGGGTCTCTAGACTTGCCACTTTCCTTTCACACGGTTATACAGGGAACATGAACGTACTGGTTCAGAACTCCCGAGACCGACTGTAACCGCCGTAACGTATTCACACAAACATTCTTGCACTGTTGTCTTGCACTCGCCACCCGGTACCTACTAGCATCGTAGTGGTACTCTACGATTGTGTTAAACAAACTCAAACTCAAGACTTTTAATTGCAAACAAAATAAAACAGAAAACATACTCATCCATACATACTCTAAGGTATTAATCCTTTCTGCTTGGTCCGTGGGCTTTAGCCAGATTTGCCACTTTCCTTCCACCCGGGTATAGAGAGAACATGAACGTACTTATTTATAACGCCTAAGACCGCCTGAGTATCGTATTCACACACGCCAAACATTCTTGCACTGTTGTCTTCTAACTTTCTAACCGGTACCTACTAGCATCGTAGTGGCACTCGACGATTGTATTACTCTAAGGTATCAATCCTTTCAGCATTGGTCCGTGGGCTCTAGCCACATTTGCCACTTCCTTCCACCCGGGTATAGAGAGAACATGAACGTACTGGTTCAGAACTCCAGAGACCGCCTGAGTAACGTGCTCACATACGCCAAACATTCTTGCACTGTTGTCTTGTAACTCGCTACCCGGTACCCACAGACACCGACTTGGAACTTGACGGTTGTGTCACTCCAATGGTGTCTATCCTTTCTGCATTGGTCCGTATGCTCTAGCTACATTTGCCACTTTCCTTCAACCCGGGTATAGAGAGAGCATGAATGTACTGATTCATAACGCCTAAGACCACCTAAGTGAGTAACGTGCTCACACACGCCAAACATTCTAGCACTGTTGTCTTGTAACTCGCCACCCGGTACCTACTAGCATCGTAGTGGCACTCCACGATTATGTTACTCTAAGGTATCAATCCCTTCTGCATTGATCCGTGGGCTCTAGCCACATTTGCCACTTTCCTTCCACCCGGGTATAGAGAGAACATGAACGTACTTATTCATAACGCCTGAGACCCCTGAGTAATGTGCTCACACACGCCAAACATTTTTGCACTGTTGTCTTGTAACTCGCTACCCTATACCTACTAGCATAGTAGTGGCACTCTACGATACTCTAAGGTATCAATCCTTCCGGTCCGTGGGCTCTAGCTACATTTGCCACTTTCCATCCACCCAGGTATAGAGAGAACATGAACGTACTTATTCATAACGCCTGAGACCCCTGAGTAATGTGCTCACACACGCCAAACATTTTTGCACTGTTGTCTTGTAACTCGCTACCCATACCTACTAGCATCGTAGTGGCACTCTACAATATTCTAAGGTATCAATCCTTCCGGTCCGTGGGCTCTAGCCACATTTGCCCCTTTCCTTCCACCCGGGTATAGAGGGAACTTGCATGTATGTTCTATGGCCGCTGCTCTGAGGAACTCATTTCCATCATCCCTAGGCTCTTGTTCGCATTCGCCATACTCTCACGGAACACGCCTTTATAATCGACAGAAGAGTTCTTCCAACGGCACGATTCTCTAAATCGTCGCAATGCAAAGGTGTGGAATGAGCTTCCGGGAAATATATTTCCTTACTCATACAATCTATGCATCTTCAAGCGAGGGTAAGGTCATTCTCCAGCGAATTTAGTCCGCCTACAAGCCGCCTGGCAACTCCTCAGGGATGAAATTGGGCATGCCTGCGGCTCTGACCTCGAACAAAGCCCCCCAGTTAGGGTGCAGTAGTATGTCCAAGATCGCTGGAGTCATTGTTGCAACTCACCACGCCTAGGTACCCTATTGGCATCATAGTGGTACTCCAAAAGTGTGTACATCTTGTGTCACTTCACAGTGTCAGTCTTTGCTGTTGTTTATTGTCACCACAAAGAATACAAAAACATCTTACATTGTAGGTACCTACACAGGGAATACTGGGTTATATATTTTTTTTGACGTGATGACGTCACGTCTTATAAATTGATGAGCACCGGCTGCACGCACGAAAGCGTATCACGTTCCATCTGAACCTGTGTGTGTAAGCGAGAGCGCGTAACAAGCGATAGAGAGGCACAATTTTGTACCGTGTGGGGTTGGTACTTAAAAAGAATAGCCCCACTGCATCTCTCCCCGTCGCATGTCGTAAAAGTCGACTAAGGCATCGTCAGCCTCGGCAGCTTAATGGTGCGGTCAGTTATTGGATGGATGACCGCCCGACTGTTGGAGGCTGACCGTGGTTCGGATACCACGTTAAACTGTAGGTCCCTTCCCTTCTTACTTTACTAGGTGGTAGGGTTTATCCCGGCCGGGTTGGTACCACCGCACTGAGCGATACGTCGGCCGAAACGGCTATGTAAATAGTTCGTGTTTTCCGTCCAGTTCAGTGTAGCCGGCGCGAAATGAAGGGAAGCACTGACATGGCACCTAGTTCACCCGGTGTTATGGGCTGACATCACGGATGTTGTAGGTGATGTAGCCAACCGTGTCAAGTTTCCATAAAAAAAAAAAAAAAAAAACAATCGGTATAGTCAAAGTTACCATGGAAACGTCAGCTGGGTCAGATCTGCCCTGTCAGCAGGATTAACCTTCAATGTCAGGTAGCCAACAGGTTAAGAAGTAAAACTGTCAAGATCAGACAACAGAAGTTTATTGATGGCCAGTCACAAGATGATTAATCTTTCTACTGGAAACCGAAATCACTGATCTTTGATCTATGTACTACGATTATTCCAAGTCATCACGTAAAACTATCGTCCGTAAACAAAGAGATTTTATGTATAGAGTGAGCACTACGAAGAAAGAATACAGAGAAATGACGGCCAATAACTGAGGTATGAGGTAAGGTAGCGGGGTGGCGGAACGCTGAGCCGCGCGGGGCGGGAAGCGAGCGGGAGAGGGGCTAGCTAGCGAGCGACTAGCGGCTAGCGGCCCGGCCGGCCCGGCCGGTCAGTCAACACGTGCATTGGAATACGTAGGGTTGTCACTTAGTCTACCAAAAATATATTTTTCGATTTATTATTTTACGAGTAGGTATTATGGTTAATTGTGCCCGTAGTCTAGTGGTAACGCTTCTCAATGCAGAAGTTGCGGGTTCAAATCCCGGGCACTAACTAATGTACTTATTTATTTCCTTGATAAAGATTGATATACATGCATTTCATAACGAATAGGTACGATCGCTCCGGTGAAGAAAAATAAAGTTAGGTAACTAGTGCACACTGGTCTATGAAAGGTATTTTTGTGTAAACTGCTTCTGATTTCCACTGGTCACCATGTACGAGTAATCGAACCGGATATAACAAATTGTGACAAGTTCGAGTGCAATATGACTGCCATAAGAATACTCAATAAACAATAAAACAACAACAATAAAAACAATACCTCCTATGTCAGTGAGCAGAGTCCGTGCCTAGCAGTGGGACGTTTTAAAGGATTATAGAAGAAAACAGATAGTGAATTTCATCGAAAAAAACGTTTTTATGTATTTAAACTTAAAATACAGAACTATAATAACTTGAAATACATACCTAAACTTATATGGGTTTTTAAATTACCGTGGTTATTTGACATTTTAAGAAGTAACAACGGCTTTACTCACTATCGAAATACGAGCTGTGTGGCTCGACATTTCGGCCAGAGTGCTCATGATGATGGGCCATACGTTTGGCCCGAAACGTCGAGCCACACAGCTCATATTTCGACCGCGAGTAAAGCCGTTTTGTATTCTTATAATACCTACACTTAATAACTAGAATAATATCTAAAAAACTAAACTTAATAATAAAGAATTCATAACTGCGGTCTTGGCCTTGGACTAAACTTAAAATCTCCAAACCAAACATACATAAAATAAAGAGTGCAGCATTTATAAAAAAAAATATATATATATATATATAACTAAAAAAACCATTAGGTATACTTTGGACTACACACACAAACACAACTAAAATAACTCTTCCTCCGTACTTAAACAAAATAATTTAAATTTCACTTTACACAAATTTAAATTTTCACTTTCCTTTAAACAATGTATCATCTTGGACTATTTTTATCCATCTTTCTCGTATTGATCCCTTAGAAGGATGTGGAAACCTTGTAAAAAGATTTTTTTCTTGAAAATTTCTCAATTACTTACTAATTTAAAAAAAATAAAAGAATAGCGACAACCCTAATTAGCGGTCAATTCACTCTCATATTTTAACGTGGTTTAATACATATTTATTTACTTTCATACATGATATCCCAGAACTCTATTTCTAATCATTCATATGTGGCAGCCCTAATGAGCGCGTTTAATTTATTTGTTTAATTAAATAATGCTTATGTTATTGCAATGCTAGGTCAATACATAAAATGTACAAAATTTTCTAATTGAAGTAGCGTTGTGACAGCCCTAATTGGCCAGTTGAACCAAATATTTCTAAGCACATGGAAAACAAGATATTATATATAAGGTCTTTCAAAATTAGTTAATAGTACGCTAAGGGGGGGTTCTGTATCGTAAATAAATCACTTTTGAGGAAGAAAGATTTTTTTTTACAAAAAAAAAAATTTTATAATAATGCAAAAATGTAAAATGTAAAAAAAAATTCTTTTCTTAATCGTTTCAGTTTCATGCCAGGAACAAAAGTCTTCCAACACATAGATCTCTTTCTTTCAGAAATTGTGAAAACCACAATTTTAGTTTTATTAGTATGGAATAGAAAGAATTTGATTTTTTTTACCAACTTACACGTGTTACATCAAAATGGTAATGAAGACTTTTTTGTTACTGTTATGAAAATGAATCGATTAGGCTATAAAAATCAACCACATATTTTTTTATTTAAATACATACAAAACATTTTACATAAAAAAAGCCCAAGGTCCAAAAAAATTTATATAGGTTTTACTCCCTATAGGATGCAGAACCCACCCTTAGCGTACTATTAACTAATTTTGAAAGACCTTATATATTAAGATCACAATGAAGTGATACTTACCTATGAAATGAGATGCCATCAGTTTTCCCAATATTTTTGGTATGATTTTTGCAATATCGCAATTCGCAACACACAACCGGGCATAATGAATGACTGGCGCGATGCGAGCCGCAGACGGACGGCAGCGAGCGCGCGGACGGCGCGTCCGCCGCGTTCGGTCGCTCGCGAGCTACTAGTCTCAAGAGGGTCCTTCCGCGTAATGGTTACTCCACCGCGGTGGAGCGAAGGCTGTTGCCCGGGTAAGAGGTCTAGTAGAATACATGATACGTCATTGTCCGTAAACCGACTTTACAGACAACCAATTTTTATGTAAACCAACATCGGTGGCTGTGCCGAAGGAACAATAGTACAGCCGACAGAGCCAAAAACACCTCTTCTCGCGAAACCACGCTCAGGGAGGCGCCATGTCAGCAGATTTTCGGGCTGTTACTAGGCTGTTGATATGACGTTTGAAGACATCCAGGTTAAAGGATTCGGTAAGAGCAAAGAAAGAAAGAGCCGTGAAAGAGCCCGACCTAATGTTGTATTGGTTATTTTTGCCTATTTCAGAGCAAGAAACTATCACGTACTAAGTATGTACAAATATTTCAATAACGATAATATGTGATACACACGAATAAACTTGTTAATTTATTCGCCAATAACATTACTTTTCATGTAGACAGGGATTCGACGTAAACATAATTCTTGTACCAGGAACCCATAAAGCTATCGTATTATGTAACCCCTTCCGCATGACGCCACGTGTTTGATCCACCTCACTGTCGCCACACTGGCGCCGCCCAAATATAGAACTACTATATCAAAACTGTTTACTCCATGCGATGTCTGCTCGCCTGGTACTTTGAAATTAATATTCGGCTTGTTGACGTAGCTCATTGCATTTCTGGCTCCATTTTAATTACAATGTTTATGGCGAGAGGAATGGATGTTTTATAGGGTTTTTTGTATGCATTTCGAGTTGATTTTACGTGTTAAAAAATTCGAATGTAGATATTTTATTTAGCCGAGCGATATTTTATTTTATGGAATGTTCAAATTAATTGGACGAATGGATAAAAATCAAAGATTTTAATCAAACATTGCTAAGTCTATGAAACCGCTAACAATGTTACTCGAATTGAAGAAAATTTCTAAAGACACCTTTCATCTGCGCGACCGTTCCATTTAAGGGTTCTTTAAATTTTAAACTCTTATCCTGTTTTATAACTTGAGTAAAATCAAAGGAAGGGAGAAAAGAATCAAGAAGGCGCTTCTTAGAAAAATCTCCTCTGCAGAGTTATTAGACCAAGAGCGCATATTTGCATAAGTAACTCTTGAATTTTACTCAAATATGACCGAAACCGAAATGAATTCAGTTTAAGGGTAACTGCCGTGTATGTCGTAAAAGGCGACTAAGGGATATGACTCTCTTCTTATATTACTAGGTGGTACGGTTTAACCCGCCCGGGTTGGTACCACCGCACTGAATGAAAGGTCGGTCGAAACGGCTATGTAAATAGTTTGTGTTTTCCGTCCAGTTCAGTGCAGCCGGCACGACCGAAGGGAAGCGCTGACGTGGCACCAAGTTCATCCGGTGTTATGGGCTGACATCACGGATGTTATAGGTGATGTAGCCAACCGTGTCAGTTTAAATAAAAAAAATAAAAATAAATAAAATTAAAAAAAAACTGCGAAGTTGTACAACGAATACGCTTCGGTATAATATTGAAAACTGTTTGAACTCCTGAATTGGCAATTTCAAACATTCATTTATTTAATTTTTTTTATTTTATTCAAATAATTCTCTTAGGTGAATACGCTTCCGTTATTTAAAACTGTTTGAACCACTGAATTGGAAGTTTGAACCATTCATTCATTTAATTTTTTTTTATTATTAAAATAATTATCTTATGTGATTAGGTATTATAAATTGACAAACGATTCGTTCTTCGATTCATCGAAAATTTATTAATTCATGCATTCGATCGCGTGCCCTTCATTCGTATAAAACAGTAATTCAATAACTCAAAAATTTATTAGTATTTAGTTAATACTCCAATAATAAACACAACTCAATACAACATAACATAACCCCTTAATTCATTCATTATGAATAAGTTTTTCCACGCATTAATGACATAAGCGATCCTTTCATTATCTCCATAAGTAAAAAATCCTGTTGACTCTTGCAGATTTGCTAAGTACTCGGCGAAGCGGGGAGAATGGAAGCGATGGGGGTATTGATTCAAGAGGTAAGGGACGAGAGGGGGAGGAAAGAGATAAGCTTGATCCGAGATTAAGCCGAGTTTAGAATTAATTATCTAGATTGTCATCGGGAATATTTTGAGGGCCCTGGGACTTTAAGTTTTAGTATCTAAGTTTGTTGAGGAAATGTCCTATGGATGGGAGATAGCGGTTCGGAATATATTTGGTGAAATTCTAAGAGGGATTGATTCAATAATTCACTAGAATCCAATGAATAAATTGCTCAATATTATACAAGGTTCTCATCTCAGGTGGTACATTTAGGGTTCCGTATTCGTCGTACGGGACCCTATTACTAAGCTTACGCCATCTGTCTGTCTGTCCGTCTGTCTGAGGGCTGTATCTCTTGAACCATAATAGGTGGCCCGTTGAAATTTTCACAGAATATGTGTTATTATGACCGATATAACAACAAATAATAAAAATAAGAAAAAGTAAAAAATTCGCGGGTGTCCCCATACAAGAAACTAAAAAGTTATACACTTTAATATTCTTCATACTGTTTTCGACCGAAAGCAGTATGAAGTGTTTTAACTATTCATGAATTTTAACTATAATATGAAGCATTTCATAAAACACGCCATAGATGGCGTGAGTGGCGCCGATCATGGCATAGCGATACGGAACTCTCGGTGCGCGAGTTCGACTCGCGCTTGGTCGGTTTTTTTTTATTTCCCTGAAAACTGGACTTTTACTTTTGTAGTACTTTTATAATATGAAGAAAATGAAAAAGACGTCTCAAAATGAAAAGTCTTGTAACAATAATATTTTTCATTTTCCTTGTTGTCCATTCCATTGTCCACCTATTGATGTAAGACCGTGAATAATGGTACGTTGATACGATGCGAGATTTCACGCACGAGAAGCATGCCGCCTTCTCGAACGAGAAAACTCGCATTCGTGAAGCGTTCGTGGAACTGTTTACACTATTCTACATCTCGTTCGAGCTCGTCTGTGTTTCTCTGTTTTGTCAGTTGGAAAAAATGGAGTCTGTAGATGAAGGTTTGGCGTGTATTGGTACGATTTTAGCGTTTATTATAGCACGACGTTTGATAAGAAACAAAATAAAGTAGAAAAAACAGAAAAGATTTTTTTTTTATAGAAACTAACACTGTTGGCTACATAGCCTACAACATCCGTGATGTCAACCCATAACACATTGGTGAATTAGGTGCCATGTCAGTGCTTCCCTTCGGTCGTGTCGGCTACACTGAACTGGACGGAAAATACAAACTATTTACATAGGTAGCCGTTTCGACCGACCTTTCATTCAGTGCGGTGGTACCAACCCGGGCGGGTTAAACCCTACCACCTAGTCTTGAGATCTATGTGGATAAGGAAATGGATAAGTATATAAAGATAACTTAATTGTCATGATGCCGTAAACAACCAAAAACCACTAAGAAAACTTTTTTTTCACCAACTAACTTCGTGCGAGACGCTCCTCTCGAACGCCAACTAATAAGCATGCATGAACTCGTTCGAGCGCGAACGACAATGCGTTCGTGCACGCATGCGAGCTTGCGAGAACTGTCTACACGGTGCGTGAATGCGTTCGAGAAGCATTTCTCGTGCGTGAACTCGCATCGTGTCAACCAGGCATAAGAAACTCATACAACAGCGACCGGCAGTCGTTTTCGTCGCGATTTACTGCTCTGTGACGAAACTAAACGCGCATTGTTTATGCATTTTTACCTTTGACGATTAAAAATAATTAGCCTGAACTTGCATTGTTAAAATAGTTCTACTACTTACTATATTTGGTTGTGTAATATATCCTGCTTGAATTTTCAAAATAAATAAAACAAAAACGGCTGTCTCTCTTGAACCATAATAGGTAGCCCGTTGATATTTTCACAGAATATAATATTGTGTTATTATGGCGGATATAACAACAAATAATAAAAAATGGAAAACGTAAAAAAATAATTAAAAATTAATGTATTTTTTTGTGGTGCGGAAACCTCGATGCGCGAGTCTGACTCGCACTTGGCCGGCTTTTTATGTTTCCATATCTCGTACGGAAGCATATTACAAAGCCTACGCCGTCTGTCTGTCTGTCTGTCCTACTGCTGAATAATTAGAACCGTAATAGCTAGCCGATTGAAATTTTCACAGAACATATGTTATTTATTACTAGCTGTTGCCCGCGACTTCGTCCGCGTGGATAACTGAACGTGACAAATTATTCTTTCAGAACCACATGTAGAGGAATAATTTGTGATTATTATATAAAATTTACAGAATTTCTCTGTACACAATGTTCTCGGTCTGATGGTTGGGAGCAAGTAAATAAAGTCGTTCGTGGCACGTCACACGTGAGCAGGCGACGTACAGCTGTCCGTGTGAGAAGCATCCCGTCCTCAGATCAACACCGGCGGCCTGGAGAGTCTGACCCTGCGACTTGTTGATTGTCATTGCGAAACAGACGCTCACAGGAAACTGCACGCGCTTGAACTGGAACGGGAAGTTGTTCGGGATGAGGGGGATGCGCGGTATAAAAACCGACTCACCAGCTCCACAACCCGTCAAAATGTCTGCCTCAATGAGGTTCCTCTGCAGCGACACTACCTTCAGCCGAGTTCCGTTACACAGTTTTGGAGGCGTTAAATTTCGCAAAAGCATAATCGGAACTCCGACTTTCACTGTAATAGAGTGCGCTGGGAGCCCGGATGCACTCAAAGAGTTCAGAAATTCTATAGGGTATACTGTAGCGCTGCCCTGGTCTATGACGGTATTAATCGATGTGTACACAACCTCGTCACCCTCGATCTCGCTGAGGATGCGATCATTTATAGCCGCCGCCTGCTCGTTTTTAGGGGTGAGTATTGCCCGCTCACACAACCAATAGTTTTGCTGGTGCGCTATTTGACCAAGCTCACCGTATAGGCTGTGGATCAGTTCCTCGACGGACGGTACAATTTGACACAGAGACTGTGGCAGTGGTATCAGTCCGTTGGTGTTTGGTATTCGCCCCTCTCCGATCTTGAGGAGTACGTCTGAAAACTCTTGAGCGTGAGAATTTCTTCCAAGTTGGACCCGCATATTTTGTGTAAGGCGCAATTTCACTACTCCCGGCCATAGAACAGAGCGCTTGAGGCAGGCGTTCACCTCATCAGCCCTGGTACCCCGCGTCACCACCGGCAACGTCTGGCGAAAATCACCGCAAAAGAGAACAGTGATACCACCCATCGCACGATTCTCTCTCCGGATGTCCTGGAGCATTCTGTTCACAGCTTCTACAGCTTTTTTGTGCGCCATAGTGCACTCATCCCAAACGATCAGACAACAGTCCTGGATCACTCGGGCTTTGTCACTGTTACGTGATACCCCACACACAGGTGTTTCCGTGCTGTCTAAATCGATGGGAATCTTAAAGGTGGTATGGGCCGTTTTACCGCCAGGAAGCAGTGTGGCAGCGATCCCTGAGGACGCTACAGCTAGGGCGATCTTCCCTTGTCGCCTGATTTCCGCTAGAAGTATGCCAGTGAGAAATGTTTTTCCGGTGCCTCCCGGTGCATCAAGGAAAAACGTTTCTCCGATCTGAAGCTCCACACTTCTTACTACTTTGTCGAAAGCCACTTTTTGCTCAATTGTGAGTCTTGGGATGTTGTCAACCACGATCGCAGACATTTCAGCTGTACTATAATCGGTTTCCGCAGCGTACTCGCGGTTTATAAGTGGCTGGTCTGGGAGTTGTTGCGGTACAGGTAATCCGTAACGGTTCAGCGTATTGCCACCGATCGAAATGACAACATCTTGGAGCATTGTAAGGCAGCGGTTTACTACCCTCTCGTCAGATACGTCCACGTCCAGTTCAGCATTCCTCAGAGCACGCAGGACATCTTCGGCGAGATGGGGTCGATACTTCTCCCACAGTTGCACTGGGTTCGAGAGCCCACAGAACACCAGCATTACAGCGAACAAATGGCGGAGACGTCTTGGGCTATCACTTACGATTGCCTCAGCGAGAGTTTCGTCCCAATTTCGATCGTCATCCAAGAGGTGCCTTGCGCTACAGGCCGCATGGAACGTTGGGCATTCAACACCTTCGACCGTTTTGAGAAACGCAAATGAGGAAGCGCCGCGAACAGTGTGCAGTAGCAATCGTAAGTAATAGCATTCACTGTTACTCGGATGAACAGTGTACACCCTGCCTAAAGCATGCTCTTTGTAGATACCCGGTGCCCCTTCGACTTGTTGGCCTCGTCGTCGTCGATTAAATACACCTGTTTGTTTGTTGTATGTGTAATACGACGGCACCTCGTCATACATAAGAGTTTTGGCAAAATCATCCTCTTGACACAATCTGAAAAACGCCAGAAGTGTGGTCTGCCGAGGATTTTCAAGACGTTCTCTGACGTTTTCCGGGTCGAAGTAAATCCGTTGGCCATTATCCAGGTGAACATCTAAATGTACGACTGTAGGGTGCCTTTCGTGAATAGGGAAAGCCAGAATGCGCCACACCGCTTCAGAGGTACTAATATACCGACCGGACTGGTAGGTTGTTACCTCGTCTCGATTTTCGCTCTGTATACCAAAGGTGGCCTGGTCACTTCCCTTGTTGACATACTTACAGATGTATTTAATAGAGGCGACGCTTGCACATGACTCAACGTTGATATGAGTCTCAAATGCCCGAGAGAGAACTGGTGAGTACGGAACAACCCATCTGTTATCGACTTGCAAGGATCGACCGCGCGAGTTTATCTCGATGGTGAGTCCGCCTTCCTGAGGCGATCGCCGTCGATAATTTGGGTATCCATTCTCACCAGTGACGGTTTCGCTGGCGAATGCTTTCGGAAACCTTTTGGAGCAACGCCCGTTGTTCATGCACGGTGAATTTGGATTCACAGTGCCGCAGGGACCGTGAATCATGTGCGCCTTGATAATATTGTGCAGTCGTGGGTCAACATCTGGGTCCGAAAGCTCAGCACTGATCACTTCGTCAAGATCGTTAGGTCTGATCTTATCATCAAGCCACAAAAGGTTATGCGAGTGTGGCAGGCCACGCTTTTGCCACTCAATAGAGTACATAAAGCAGCGGACATTGCCGAACACTTTGCCTTTTGTGAGGAGCTCGATCAAACGCTTTTGCTTGAGATGGAAAACTCGAGCGACCAAGTCATGCCTGTCGGATGGTGTTTGGCCCAGTAGGAGCATGGATGTAATTTCGGGCCATTTCGGGTTAGTGGTAAACGTGATAAATAGGTCGGCTCCCCCATACTTGCGCACGTAGCACAACGCGTCCTGCGTCCGCTCGTGCATGTAGCGTGGCCCACCAGTGAACGTGGAGGGGAGTATGACCATGCGGCCCACGTTTTCTACATCCGAGTCGTGCTGCATGGCGTCACGTAGAGTAATATAGTTCTCCGCTCTTAGTTGACGTTGGTTTGTGCGAATGAATACCAACCGCTCTGTTTCAATTTTGGCATAAACGTCTACTAAAAACTGACTGAATAACCCCTTGAACCGGTGCAGATATATGTGTCCACCCTGCCGCAGCTGCAAGTGGAAGCTATAATACTGCATTGCGGAGGTTTTCTTTGTGTAGTTCGTCGCGCCGGTCTGCGGGTCCACGTTATAAACTGCAAAGTGGTAGCCATCCTCTCCACGACAGTGGATCAACGGATACTGTAGCGCATCGTACGCGCGGTGCGTTTCGCTGATGCGTTGCAAACGATCATCACGCGTGCGTAATACAATATCCCGCCTGTCGCACTCTTGCTCCATCAAGAGGACAGCCACTTCATTCGTCGTGGGAGCATTATAGCGACCTGCGTGGGCTGCAGCTGGTCTGCGGTCGGCACTAATGACGAATTTTAAGTTACTGTGGTCGCCGTCTGGCACAGATTCGAGTGCAGCTTTGAAACTGCTGACGTAAGCGTTCACGCCATGCAGCATATTTTGAAGCCCAGTAATGAGATCAGGGTTCAGGTTCGGAACATGTTGTTGTCGGACATTGGCTTGCTCCTGGTAATCAGCTACAAAATAAATTTGTAGGAATTTAGGGACATCTGTAGGTAGCAATGATCCGATCAGGTGGTACACTTGGCCTTGTATTTTAAAAGTCGGCATGAAACCGGGCTCAGTAATCTGTTTAGCACCAAATGAGGTCATTTGAAATGCACTATTGTACGCTCGGATAGAATCCAGAAATTGTTTGGACTGGGGGTGGTCTCCGTACAATAGAGATGTCAATGGCTGCGGTGGTTCCGAGAACGGTTCCAAGCGAACTTTGCCGGCAGAGCAGCACATTCCGTTGGGCTCTCCCTTCCACTTTAACGCCCGGCAATGGCGACACACTTCGGACATGGAGCCAATATGTGTGTCACTGCTGTACATAATGTAAGGGTTGTATCTGAATCCTGATCTCTCTTTATTTGTCCATAGCAGTTCTTCAGGTTCATAAACCATGGATTCGTTTACACTGGCCGACAGTCTATAAACAACGTGGCGCTGGCGATCTGACTCGAGTTGTTCATCACTCTGTTCAGTAGACTGTGACTGACGTACTTGATCTACACGGTCACGCTCCTGAGATCTATGAGACGTGAGTTCGCTTTGCGACCGGTAATAACTCTGCCTGGCAGACTCCAATCGCAGCTCATATTGTGTGAACGTCTCCGACACGCGTGACTCAGCGCGACGTTCACGCTCGGCGGTTAAACGTTCCTGCTGTTCCGTGAACGTTTCAGAAGCGCGAGACTCAGCGCGACGTTCACGCTCAACAGTTAAACGTTGTTCGTTTTGCGTGAAGGTTTCCGAGGCGCGAGACACAGCGCGACGTTCACGCTCAGCAGTTAAACGTTGTTCGTTTTGCGTGAAGGTTTCCGAGGCGCGAGACTCAGCGCGACGTTCACGCTCAGCGGTTAAACGTTCTGCGTTTTGCGTGAAGGTTTCCGAGGCGCGAGACCCGGCGTGATGTTCACGGTCGGCGGTTAGGCGCTCCTCACGATCGACATCAGACTCTTGTGACCTCATCGCTCTTAACCTTTTAGCAGCCCTAGAACCCTGCGAAAGATTAGATCTTTTTCTTGCTGGCATCTCAAGTTAAATAAAGTAAAGTAAATGTTGGCAACGGCCGCAATCCTTTTAAGAAAAACTGGAAAGAAAGAAAGAAAGGAATGTGGAAAATTGGAGAGGCTATGTCCAGCAGCAGTGGATGCTTACAGGCTGATTTTGCCGCAACCCTTTTCACAAAATCTGGAAAGAGGTGTAGTGGTGTAGGTAGACGTAAGAGTAATTTTTTAAGGTTATATCATATGCATTGAAATAACGGAGAGCACAAATAAGTCAATCATCATAATGCAAGCGAAACATATGCAATGAGACAGAACGTCGAATTTAAACTTTTAATATTTTTGTGTGTTTCAAATTTAAAAAATGCTATCAAATAATTCTTCACCAGCCAGCCGCCGCCGAGATGAAATTTTTTATTTTTTTTTGTGTTCCATGATTCAAATTTTGTTCACCAGCCAGCTGATGGCAAGAACAACGGATACTTTGTTTTTAATTAGAAAAATACAAATCGAAAAACATTTGAAAAAATACATCCCGACCAGGATTCGAACCTGGGTCTCTGGCTTGAGCCGCCAACGCGATATAAAGCGAGTACGTGCTTAGTACTAACAAACATAAAATATTATAACGGATACTTTGTTTTTCATTTCGCCATGGTTGGTTATTTTTGCTTCAAGGCATTGTTTGCGGTGCAATCTCCAGTGTGCTCCAATGACAGCGACAGACCGTCAAATTTTAATTTTGTATTTTTTCGTGTTCCATAAATCAAATGTTTCGTCACCGGCCAGCTGTCGCTAATGTAACTGTCAAGAAACCTGTACTTTGGCTGACGTGATTCTAAATGTTAATGATAATTATATATATTTTTTTATTTTTGTTATTTTTTTTTACGTATTATGTTAACCCGGCATATAGACTGCCACCATACAAAGTTTCGTCTAATTCCGTTCAGTGGTTTTTGCGTGATGCGCGTACAGACAAACAAACAAACAAACAAAAATTTTAAAAACTGTTCTAACATGTTCAGTATCTCATTTTAAGCCACCCTGGTTAGTTTTTTTCCGAATACATTCAATGTACAGACTTTCTTACCTCTACGATTTTATTATATGTATAGATAGCGGTTATAACAACACCAAATAAAAAAGTAAAGAATAAAGAGGGGTCCCTATACAAAAAACGTGTTTTTTCAAGGATTTTTTTTTGTGGTGCGGAATCGTCGGTGCGCGACTCCGACTCGCACTTGGCCGGTTTTTGTTAAAGTACATAACTGAGAACATGATATAACAATTTTGTATAATAATTTTAAATTTTGTTGACCCAAACAAATAACAAAAGTTTATAATATGAAACCTCGCGATCTCGTTAGGGAAACAGACAAACACGTCATTCAATGCATTTCCAAATTAACACTAAAATAGTTTTTTTCATTTTTCAAGCGAAGTCCGAAGCAATTTGCGCGGACGACAAAACAGAACTGAATACGCAGCAACAAAAATGCAACGCATTTGTCGACAAAATATGACAAAAAAAGCTACACAAAACCCTTCGCACTACCGTCGTAGTGCGCAGTTATACTGAAAGATTTTTTGTCGATATGTAGACGAATAGAAAGTCGAGAGGTCGACCGACGGCTAGAATGTACGTAGGAATAATTTTACCTGACCACGGAGAAATCATATTTCCTGACTACTGTACAAAAGGCTCCGGACCATCTGACCCCCAAATCTTACCACTGGTGGTCAGTTAGCACTCCAATTTCTCAGCTGACTACCATTGGTCAAATGACACAATGGTATACAAAATGCGAATAAATAAAACGATGCATTTTAAAATTATAGAAAAATTCTATATGTTTGTATTCATAGACAGACAGACAGACAACGTGGGCTGAGTAATAGGGTCCCGTACGACGGATACGGAACCCTAAAAACTAGTGAATACTCACGGTTATCCATTTGGGCTCTTTGTAAACCAACCAATATATCCCGCAGTCGCCGTAAAGCCTTTATCGTCTGCCCACGAGCGTTATGCACTTGTACAACACGGCAATAGTTTACTGTAACAGTAAATCTGGCTGTTGCCTAGACTTTCAGTTCGATACTGAACGCCGCTTCCAAAATACCTGCTCGTGGAAAGTTTTAGAATCCAATAACAATCATCTGACTGGGGTAAAGTTTTGGTGATCATGGAATATCGACTCTTTTTTGCGTGATTTGTCGATCTTTATCTCGATTTTTAGTTAATGTATTTTTTTTAATTTATTGTTTTTAATAATAAATATTTCAATATTTGTAATGTGTTATACAAAAACTATTTTTATGTAAGTCAGGCTGAGTTTTGAGTGACAAAAGCACACGCTCCGACCAGTCAACATCACTCCCAAGAAAGTAGGTGCCATATCAGAGACATCTCCTTCGAATTGCTGGCTATAACTGGACTAGAGAAGAACACACCCATCTTACGTCCAGTACGGTGGTATCAACCCAGTCGGCTACAATTTGAGCATACCACCTAATAAGGGGCAGGCGAACGGACCTACAGTTGTACACCCGCTTCCGAACGGTGCAGCAGCAGCTGAATGCACGTACATTTTTCCGTCAGAAAAAACTCATTGGTACATGTCGACCGGATTCGAACTTCGAACACGCTCAAAATCTTACACCTGGGTTTATAAAAAAAAATATTTACATTTTCGTCTCCAAATAGATTTGGTCACGTGCTGTTCAAAGGTCTACGGTGCAATTGTATTCATTCATATGGCAATTAGACTGCTCTCGAACTTGTCACAATTTGTTCTATCCGGTTCGATTACACCCACGAAGAAGAACCGACAAGAAACTTCGCAGGGTATTTTTTAAACATATTTTTACAAGAATTTAGTGACTAGCCACATAACACCGCCCATAGTCTATCTATAACACAGCTTGAGAGCAAGATTAACAATTTTGCTGAGATGCGTCAATGCGTCTATGTTTAGGTTTCTGTACCCCGTACGGAAGACTATTACTAAGCCTACAACGCCTGTCTGTCCGTCTGTCTGCCTGTCCTTCCGATGGCTATATCTTTGGAACCCTAATAGCTAGCCGGTTGAAATTTTCACAGAATATGTCTTATTTTGGCGGGTATGAAAAAATTTTAAATTATAGGGGTCCCCATAAAAGAAACGTATTTTTTTCAAAGTTATGTTTTTGTTGAGGAACCCTCCGTGCGCCAGTCCGACTCGCACTTGGCCGGTTTTTTTAACGCTGTTCGTTCCGTCGTGGCTAAAAAAATATTTCACAAAAATATTTTCGATCTGACATGCTGGCCGCGGCGTGTATTCGTTGGAGTAGGATTTCACAACGGAATTGCATTTTCCCTTGTCAAATACACATACCAATGTTTCATTCCTACAATGGCGGAGATTCGATTTGAATTGGACGCCAAGACAGATTGCAGAAAAGTCCTTTTGTGCTGAGACCATTATCGGACTTAATGGTCCCGGGGGGGCTTTGAGAAACTTAAAAGCATACCATTCACATACGAATTCCTAGGAATATACACATCGCGTAATTTTGTCTAGACATTTACTGAAATGACCTCAGGAAATAAAGGACAACACAATTTTTTTCCGAAAATTTGTGAAAGTGTGCTGGGCACGTCAGCCGAAGATACGAAGATCGTTGGAGTAACCGTGTCGAACACTGGCGGCCGTGGACAGGAAAACGGAGCGTGCGAAGACCACCCGCCAGGTGGGACGACGACATCAATTACGTCGGCTGAAAGTAGTGGTTTCGTACCGCTGCTGAAGGCCGGGAGGACTGGAGGAAAATTGAGAGGTTTAGACCTTAGCGACAATTTGCGCCTAGCAGTGGACCCACTGACTGACTGGCTGACTGACTGACTAAGCAGCCAGTTCAGGTTGCTTTCTAGGGTCCTATCACAAAATTTAAAGAAAAACATTGAAAAAAAAAACATGTTTCTTGTATGGGAACCCCTTAATTTTTTACTTTTTCTATTTTTAAAATGTTTTGTTATATCCGCCATAATAACACATATTCTGTGAAAATTTCAACGGGCTACCTATTTCGGTTCAAGAGATACAGCCCTCGGACAGACGGATGGACAGACGGATGGACAGACAGACAGACAGACGGCGTCGGCTTAGTAATAGGCTTCCGTAAGGGATGCGGAAACCTAAACAAGGGATCCTTATGATATCACTCTGGTGTCTGTCTGTCTGTCTGACCGTCTGCCCGTCTATCTCTATTACCTCGGTACTTACATTTTTGTAATATCTAAACACGTATACCTGGACCCCGTGAATTTTTCAGGGCTGGAGTGAATCCCGATTTGGTAACAGTAACACTATTATTAACACTAGTAATAGTAATACTCGCGAGAGAGAATATATCACTACTGTTATACAGGATGTTTCAGGGTAGAGTTTCGTAACTTCAGGTTTCGGTAGGGGTCCATATTTGAAGGCGAAAAGATCTGAAACTTTTTCCCAGATTCGGTCATTTTATAGTACTTTTTGGTGAAAATCGTTTCATCGAGCTTTAGTGGACGGTCAACGTCCGCCTTTATTGAATAAAAATAAAATGACTAACTTACATACTTAACTAGTAGAATTGAACTGCATGTAGGTAAATTAAAAAAAACTTAAATTTGAATGACATAAAAAGGAAAAGAGGACTGGACTAGGTAATTGCACTCCCTAGACCTAGACAGCATGGTTGCCAAATCTCCCCTTACTCACTGTCCATCGAGTTTTTATTACAATTTTCAATTTTTGTATGAGGTCGAGAATTTATACAACAGACGTTAAAGCTACAAAAGAAATGGCTGTATACTCTAATGAGTTTTGCCTGTTTCGGGAGGAGACGAATTAAAAAAAAATTTAAAAAAAATAAAAATGAAAAAAAAATACGAAATTTCAATTTGAGTGATAAGGATTTTTTTCTTCTAATAATAAGTAATTTCTATTCCTGAAGTTTCTCAAGCCTATCCTGAAACACCCTGTATAAAACACATCAGACCAATAATTACCAAAGTAACTCCCAGCCTTGAAGTACCAGTACACCAGAGTACTTACCAAAAAAAAATATTTTTTTTCGACAAATTTTTTATTTTTATTTATTTATTTATACGAGGTTATGTTTTGTTTCGATTATACATACACGCGAATGGATAAAAACCTCCAATAATAAACAAACACATTCACTTCAGAAATGTTGTATTCTATCGAATGTATATACTCGCAGAAACATAACAAACTATGGACTAAAAACACAAAAAGAAAATTATTTGCGGCTGCGACTCGCCATTTCTCTAGAGAACTGGAATGTTCGTAAATGTTTTCTTCAAGGTTTGCTTCAACAACAAGGCGGATCAAATCAATTCAAAACATACATAATGCCTTATTTACCTTGAATTCCCTATACAATCCAGTAATCCGAATATTACAATAATCCGGCACATCGTGGTCTTCAATAGTGCCGGTTTAGTGAGACTCTACTGTGAATACATTTTAGAACCATATCGAGGGCATCATAACAGAGGGGCGTATACGCAGATTTTGCCAAAACCACTTTTTTATACAGGCGTATCCTCTAAATAACCCCACATAACATATCAAAAGGGCGTATTTTTATGTCTATCAGTTTTTTTTTAATATTGTAATAAGATTTAGGCGTAAAGATATATACATATACAAATAATTATGTGAAATGGGCGTATACTAACATAGGCCACGGCAAAATAGTGATTGCCATCCTTTTATATTCTTTCATATGGTCGTAAGAACATAAGCCTACAAAATTTTATTTTAATGAGTTTGAGATGTTGAATCAAAAAGGCGCATGTACTTACGCCCTCTTAATCACAAATTACCATCAGGGTTGTATGCACATACGAACGTATGATAAAAATATTTGGTTGCGAAATTTTGGTTTCTCATTATAACATATGGCCGTATGCGTATACGCCTATGATTGTTGAAAAATTATTATGGTCTTATCCACATACGCCCATGTGATAAAACTTTTTGAGAGCGAAATCTTAGCTCCTAATTGAACCATATAGTCGTATGCGCATACGCCTACAATTGTTACAAAATCATTGCGGTCGTATGCACATACGCCTATATGATTAAACTTTTTGAGTGCGAAATCTTAGCTTCTAATTGAAACATATAGTCGTATGCGCATACGCCTACAATCGTTACAAAATGATTGCAGTCGTATGCAGGTCGTATGCGCATACGCCTATGATCGTTACAAAATTGTGGGCGTTGGATACGCATTATTGCGCATACGTCCGCTAAATTGTTTGTTTAGTCTGGCTGGCTGCGCACCGCCGCCGTGCGGACGTATTCCTTGACGCGCGCGTCCGCGATCCCGTGAATTGTTAAGGTCGTTGTTAAGCCTTTTAGTAACTGGGTCTCGTCGTCAATACCTACACATGTGCCGTCATGAGTTAACGTGAATTTCGTGGAAAGCAGTTACTTGCCTTATCATTTCTTAACAACATAGGTGTGTACTCGTATAATAACGTTTTTGTGAATGGATCCCTACTTGGTACATACTGTCTCTAGCCCAAAGTGTGCAAACTATCGCAAAAAACGATGCAAGTTGCATATGCGGAAATTTTGACTTAGAGACAGTATTATACTGCCCTTAGGTGCACGGGAAACCCGTATTGCTGAGGCAAGGCGCACACTTAATGCCTCCTTCAGGTCTTGCAAGTGAACGCTCAATGTGGCCAAGTACAAGCACGACCATAAAATTGGCGAGCGGCTAGTCCGCTGTCCAACCGGCAGCCGGGCATTCTGGTATCTCGCCAACTCTATTGGTCGAAGTCTTTCGCTCTGCTACACCACCGCTGGAACGTCCTGATGGATCACTCGCTATCCCCGCGATCGCGAAGGAGAAGGCGAACATTTTTGCTCGCCTTTTCGCGTCCAACTTAACTCTGGATGACCAGGGTGCAACCCCTCCCTCGATACCACACTGTGGGATTTCGATGTTGGAGCAAAGGAGCCCTAGACAGGTCTACAAGTATTCGAAAACGTTGGACACTTCGAAGAGTAGTGGTCCTGATGGCATTCCAGCCATAGTGCTCAAGATTTGTGCCCCTGAGTTGACACCAATCATCTCCCGCCTTTTCCGTCTCTCCCTCGCCCGTGGGATAGTACCCTCTTGCTGGAAAAGAGCCTCGGTCCAACCGGTTCCAAAGAAGGGAGACTCCGCGAACTCCTCCAACTATCAGCCCATTGCGATAACTTTACTATTATGTAAAGTTATGTAGCGCCTTATTAACACCCAGCTCCTAACGTACTTAAAAGCAAATAAACTCCTGGATGACAAGCAGTACGGATTCCGGAAAGCGCGGTCAACAGGAGATCTTCTAACGTACGTTACGCATATGGGCCGAAAGATTGGACAATTTTGGGGAGTCGCCCTGGATATCTCCAAGGCTTTCGACCGCGTTTGGCACCGAGGCCTTCTAGGCAAGTTTCCGTCCTTCGGCATTCCACCCAAACTCTGCACCTGGATCACCAGCTTTCTGGCGGGTCGTTCCATCTTCGTTACCATCGATGGCTCGAAATCGGACGACTTTCCAATCAACGCTGGTGTTCCGCAGGGCTCTGTGCTGTCGCCAACGCTTTTCTTAATCTTTATAAACGACCTACTGTCCTTGGGCATGATACACAGCTATGCAGACAACAGCACGGAGCACGAGGGCTATGTTAAGGACTGGAAGAGTAAAGATTGGCGGCACAGGGAGGCTCAACGTTCAGTTGTTGATAAGGTCGATAACGTTCTCGGAAAAGTAGTTATATGGGGCCAGGAGAACCTTTTCGAGTTAGCAAGACTCAATGCCGCGCATTCCTTTCCAAGCAAGTTTCCAAGGCAGCGTCGTACCTGTCTTCGAACACCTGAACCTCCTGGGCACCACTATTTCCAAAGACGTGGGTTTCCGGCAACTAATCCAGTCTAGGGCCAAAACTGCATCCAGAAAATTGGGAATACTTTTCTGAAATCGGCGGCTCTTCTCACCGGCACAACTATTTCTGTTGTACAAAACACAGATTAGGCCGGTGATGGAGTACTGCAGTCACATCTGGGAGGGTAGTCCCCATTATCTGCTAGCGTCCTTGGACTCGATACAGCGCCGAGCCATCCGTCTTGTTGGTGACCCGAAACTAGCAGATGGTCTAGAGTCCCTGAGTCACAGACGATTTGTGGGTTCGCTTAGTCTGTTTTACAGATACTATCACGGACGCTGCGCTGCGGAACTAGCATTCCTTATTCCCTGCCACCCGTCCTATATCTCCGCATGATTCGTCGCAGAGAGACTCAGCACCCTTTTGTTGACATTGGGCTTTTGAGAAACCATCGGTTAAATCGTTTCTTTGTCGCACCGCTAGAGTGTGGAACTGTCTTCCGGCGAGTGTATTTCCTGAATCCTTTAACCTGGGTGTCTTCAAGCGTCGTATTAACGGGCTAGACAGCCTAGCAACAGTCCGCAAATCTGCTAGCATGGCACCTAACTGAGCGTAGTTTCGCGTGGAGAGGTGATTTTGGCTTTGTCGACTGCACCATTGGTCTCTCGGCACAGCCACCCATGCTGGTTTACATAAAAAAAAATAAAAAAATAAGAAGTTCTTACCATTTTGTCAGAAATATTTAACGTGTTGAGAAAAAAAAAATTACGAAGCTGTATTGAAGCTATTGACGCTATTGACGGAACTCCCTTACACTGGATTTAAGTGAAGTCGATTCGAGTTCCAAAACACACTCCTGGTAAATTTTTCTCCAAACTGGAATATTGGGAAGACTTTAAGGAACGAAAAAGCACGAAAAGAGATTATACGATAGTTCCATTTCTATAATTTCGTACTATTATCGTAGAGAATAAGCAATTTGAACTTTTAAAATTGTACATAGCTGGATCGGCAAAAAGGCCAGAGGATCTACCCTCACACCAAAATATTTTTGAAATAGGTGTACTAATTACAATCTATGTATTTATGTTAACACAATTTTTTTGAAAATCTACAGAGAAGACCAATGTTTACTTTATCCATATTCAAAATAATTATACACAAATGTGTTTATAATACAAATATAAACACTGTATTAAATTAAACAAGAATTCGTAGTTTACACTTGATACAATCAGTATTTCCCGATGGCATACTACTTTCTACAATTGAAAATTTTTAACAAATGAAACGGGCGTATAGAAATATAGTTATTTTTAGATTACCCGCATTTTTTGGAATTTACGTGTTGAAATAATGTTAGAACAGCGAGAGTACTTCATTACGTAAAAAATAAATAGTTTTATTGCAACAGTTGCTGGTTTTTATTTATACGGCCTGAATTTTCTATGTGATTTTTGGACTTTTGTGACACATAAATTAACATAACATACAGGCCTAACACCCAAAAACCTCGCATTCCTTTGAAATACAGCCATGTATACTGTACCACATAAAATTCAGTGTTTTGTATTCCTTATGTGCTAAGTTTCATAAAGAAATATCCAAAATTCTCTGAATTATAACATTTTTTCATCCTCCTGTAAAGTTTGGAAAATGTGGCTAAGCCTCTCTGTTATGATGCCCTCGATATCTAAACCTCTTTAGTCGCCAAGCCTTTGATAAAGCTTGCGTAATATTTAACCTCTTCATAAGCTTCAAGTGGAAGAGGCGGCAGATGTGTGTCAGGATCGTGGCACGTAGAGATCCGTTGTCTCTGCCTACCCCACCGGGAAACTATGTACCTATGTATGTAATGTATGTTTAAGCTTCAAAACCCTTCCTCCTTTCTCACTGAAGTTCTATGCTTCAGAACTGGCGCTTCCCCTAAATCAGTTCCCAAAATGACGTTGGAAATTCGCTGCATGCATGCACAGACTTTTTGTTAAAAAAAGGATCACAGAGTCAGGCGGACGCGACGGAAAGTCCGACATTGCACAAGTAGACTACAAAGTAAGCAGTTTTGGTTTAAATTACGGAACGAACGTACTACGTGTGCCAGTAGCCTAGGAACGTGTGAGTTGGCAGCTTGATAATTATGTGCCTTTTATTTGCGTTTGAAAAGGACAGATTTTGGACGGTCTTCCCCTTTTTAGGGCTCCGTATCCGGTACGGGACCCTATTACTAAGCCTACGCCGTCTGTCTGTCTATCTGTCTGTCCGTCTGTCCGAGGGTTGCATCTCTTGAACCGTAATAGGTAGCCCGTTGAAATTTTCACAGAATATGTGTTATTATGGCCGATATAACAAAAAAATAAGAAAAAGTAAAAAATTCACGGGGGTTCCCATAGAAGAAACTAAAAAGTGTATGCTCGCACGCCATCGATTGAAAAGAGTATGAAGCATTTTAACTAATCTTGAATTTTAACTAATATGAAGCATTTCATAAACACGCCCTAGATGGCGTGAGTGGCGCTGACCATGACATGGCGATACAGGTGAGCGAATTCGACTCGCACTTGGTCGGTTTTTCTCACCAACAATTTGATAGATAGATTGTATTCCAGCGAGTGTGTTCCTTTAACCTAGGTGTCTTCAAACGTCGTATTAACAGACTAGAAACAGTCCGAAAATGTGCTGTTATGGCACCTAAGCTGAGCGTGATTTCGCGAGGAGAGGTGATTTTGGCTCTGTCGACTGTACCATTGGTCTCTCGACAGGGCCACTCATGTTTGTTTACATAAAAAAAAATTGAAAATACTTTATTGCTCCAAAAATATTTTACAGGAATAAACACAATAACAGGTAGACTTGGACTTGATAGTTCTTGTCCGATTACTTTGCTCAACGAGGTGGTCGTTGTTGTGCTGTAATTTACCAGAGTCCCTGCAGCACAACCGTAGTAGTAGGGGTCCGGCCCTATATGTTGAACCTCTTAATTTTATACTCTTTGTTATTTGTTAGGATATTCACCATAATAGCACAATTTCTGTGAACATTTTAACCGGCTGCCTATTACGGTTCAAAAGATACACCCCTCGGACGGACGGACAGACAGACAGACAGACGGCATAGACTTAGTAATAGGCTTACGTACTCGTAAGGTCCGGAACCCTAAAAATTACACACACAATTCAAAACGGTGCTTGTAAATTCCACTTCATAACACGTATTTGTGTAATCCCACTTCATAACAAGTATGTGTCTGATCCCACTTCATAACACGTATGTGTGTAAACCCATTTCATAACACGTATATGTGTAATCCCACTTCATAACACGTAGGTACCTATGTGTGTTATCCCACTTCATAACACGTATGCGTAATCCCACTTCATAACACGTACTTATGTGTGTAATCCCACTTCATAAAATGTACGAGTATGTATGTAATCCCACTTCATAACGCATATGTGTTACTTCATACGTTATTTTGGAGACAATTCAATTTAACGTCGATATTCGTTCCAATCAGTTAAGGCTTCCACTTGCTACGAAGAAGATTGATATCGATGTATGGGCACGACATTCATCTGCCCTAGGCCATCGAGATAATATGGAATGAAGACGGCAATGCCCGTTATAGTTTTTTTTATGGATAGCGCGACATGTGGCACCGTTTCACCTACAAGTAGGTGTCTTTCGATACCCATGGACATTATGTATTGCACGGGGATTGCGAATGCCATATCGGCCTGACAGGAGCCTTTTCACGCCCCTTTTGAAAAACCGCAGGCTGTACTTGAAGGAAATTGATGGGCAGGGAGTGCGTTCCATATTTTCCCAGTTCTGTGAATAAAAGACCTATAGAACCGGTTGGTGCCCCTCCGTGGTAGGTCGATTGAATAGGGGTGCATCCCCTGCCCAGTACGCGTAGTGCGGAGGTGGAATGGGGACGGCGGAATCGCGTTAAACAGCTCCTCCGAATACTCCCCATGAAATCGTGCACCGTTTCCTTTTTTATCGTGACGTCGAATTGCTCCATGGTTCAAATGCCATGTGGGTTACTTCCCTCACGTTACTAGTAAGGAGATAACATTAGGGAAGGAACTAATTTTACTTCAAATAATAAATAGGGGCTAATTTAGGTATACGTGGATAGGCGGGAGCTGTTACTGGCATTTTTGCAATTACATTTAAAATCCTCAAAATGTTTTCAGTTGCGCAGAAATAACGTAAATTGTTGGTAAAAAAAAGAAGGACACCACCCAAAATCCGTTCTTTTAAAACTAAAGTATACGCAAAGACTTCATATCATGCTAAAAAATTCAGATGTTCTCAGACTATAGGCATTCACGTAGCCAATCTTTACGGATTGATACGCCGCACTAAACGAAGGGCGTTCGAAACGCATATGAAAACTAGATTCCTTTTTAGGCCCAGTTCAGTGTAGTTGGTGTGACCAAAGATAAGTACCTACAGGAAAATGGTGTGTTATGGGCTGACATGATGGGGTTTTAGTTCGTCAACCATGTCGGCTTCCAAAAAATACCATATTTAGGAGTAGGTACTCGTCATTTGATGGGTGCTAAATTTTTGCTATTTTGAGGGATGAAGGGTACTTTAAGACGGGGCGTGAATGAGCATCTGTCAGGCCGGCATGGCATTCGCAATCCCCGCATGCGACCGAATGTCCATAGGCGTTGTTAGACAACTTATGGGTGGCTCGGCGCCATATGTCGCGCTTTCAATAAAAGAAAATGTTTTGAAATATTTTATGCGAAGTGAAAATAAAAGCAATCAACCTGTATATTGTAACATTCGGAAAAGAAAAGTGTACAGAGAGACATCTTGACAGAATGCGCGCCGCCTCCTCTTAAAGTTTTATCTCGATGACCGAGTTCAGAAACGATACACATGAAAACGGCTAAGGCCGGAAATTGGAAAAGATACGGGCGCCTCCATCTTTTCTATAGCTAATCATGTATATTATCTTGCTAAGTTGGAGAAAATCCGATTTTACTGCACATATGAATAGAGGCTCATTTAGGTATTCGCGGAATTGCGGGGGAAGCTCTTACTGGCATTTTCGCAATAAAAGTTACATGATTCTCGATTTGTTGTTGAGATTTTTGTAGGAAAGTTCTTTCAATAAATCGACCTGACAAAATATGATACAAAATAAATAATGAAGTTCAAGCAATTTTATTTATTTCTTCTTTTAAAAAATATACGTTTGTTTATTACGACAGTACAGCACAGCACTTTACAGCACACAATTGAAAGGTAACACTACATGAAAGGAAACAAGAAAATACAAGACTTCGCGAAGGCGTAATTATCACTACAAGAGATTTCATCAAGCAAACTTTTTTTATGGTAACTGACACCGTTGGCTACATCACCTACAAGATCCGTGATGTCAGCCCATAACACAGGGTGCACTAGGTGCCATGTCAGCGCTTTCATTCATTTCATGTCGGCTACACTGAACTGGACGGAAAATACGAACTATGTTGGGATAAGGGACCTACAGTTTTACGTGGAATCCGAACGACGGTCAGCCTCCAACGGTCGAGCGGTCACCCATCCAAATACTGACCGCGTTAAGGGTTGCTTATCAACAGTCGACCGACCGCACCACTGAGCCACCGAGGCTAACAAAATTTATATATTACTAACGTAAGGATATGCCCATACGAAATCAATAAATATCCTCACTAAATTGATGGCCAGACCATAGTAAGAACTAAAATAAAAAAAAACCGGCCAAGTGCGAGTCGAACTCAAGCACCGAGGGTTACGAATCGCCATGTCATGGCTGGCGCCACTCACGCCATCTATGGCATGTTATGAAATGGTTCGTAATAGTTAAATGTCATGATTAGTTAAAATGCTTCATAATCTATTCGGTAGATGGCGCGCGCGCATACACTTTTTGGTTTCTTCTATGGGAACCCCTGTGATTTTTTACTTTTTGTTATTTTTATTATTTGTTGTTATATCGGCCAAAATAACACATATTCTGTTAAAATTTCAAAATTTTTATTACGGTTGATGAGATACAGACAGACGGACGGACGGACGGACAGACAGACAGACAGACACACGGCGTAGGCTTAGTAATAGGGTCCCGTACGCGTATATCGAAATGCTACTTCAATACGTCCCTAACGTAACCTAACCTAACTCAGTTCGTCCCAGCCGCTGGGACGTATTGAAGTAGCATTTCGATATAGGCGTCCCGTACCGGATACGGAACCCTGAAAATGGAAACTGATTATCAGTCAGTTAGCGTGTATGCGTCCACTGCTGGACATACGCCTCTCCAATTCTCCCCCAGTCCTCCCGACCTTCAGCGGTACGGAACCACTGCTTTCCAAAACAAATAAAATACATAATATATGTACATGCAAGTTTCTGTTTTCTCCTAGGAGCTTGCTGAGCTAGAATGTCGGGCTAACGTTTTGCCTTACGGAATATTCATACGACTAGTTACGCGGAGTCAAAATAGTTAATGAAAGTCATGTTCAGTCTCGTGTAATAAGATCCTACATTTAGTATCCACCGCCTCTGCCTTTGATGTATAACTTGCCCTAACAACGAGCACTAAACTCGCAAAGTTAGCTTGTCTAAGAGCATAGAGACAAATATGCTGAGGTGCCATTTCTCGGTCACGCAACCGAAGCGAAGCACTGAATTGGCACCTAGTTCACATAGGCTTTATGGGCTGACATAATCCATGTAGTAGGTAGGTAATGTGTAGCCAAACGTGTCAGTTTTCATAAAAAAACAAAACGGCCAAGTGCGAGTCGAACTCGCGCACCGAGGGTTCCGTATCGCCATGTCATGGTTAGCGCCACTCAACTCACGCCATCTATGGCGTGTTATGAAATTCTTCATATTAGTTAAATGTCATGATTAGTTAAAATGCTTCTTACTCTATTCGGTAGATGGCGCGCGCGCATACACTTTTTGGTTTCTTCTATGGGAACCCCCCTGAATTTTTTGCTTTTCCTTATTTTTATTATTTGTTATATCGGCCATAATAACAAATATTCTGTGAAAATTTCAACGTGTTATCTATTACGGTTCAAGAGATACAGTCTTCGGACAGACAGCCGGACATACAGACAGACAGACAGACGGCGCAGGCTTAGTAATAGAGTCTCGTACGACGGATACGGAACCCTACAAATCGCTAGGGCGAATTTGTTGGTGCGTTCGTATGTATGAATTGTGGTTGTGTGCGATCGGAAAACCCTACCTATATCTTATTTCTTATTATTTCAATTTCCGTCAGTAATATGACGTCATATCTTTCGATGTAGTCAACCGTGTCAGTCAACACTTATAAATCTATCATACACCGTTCGCATTCTCTCAATACCTTATTGACAGCAAAAGGCCAACCCCTGCCGACTTTCGCCGAGGCAGCATCAGGAATCAGGAATCAGACAGGAAAAGTAGGTCTAACATTGTAACAATGCGAGTTGCCTAACAAAGACTCCCCGACTTCGGAAAGCGTCCAAGTTTTGGCATACAAAGCAGCGGGCCAGACGATTCGTTCTGGCTCTTGCGAATTTGAATCAGCCGCAAAACATCGTGCTCATTAGTGAAGATTGTATCGTGGAGGAAAAAAAACTTTGGGATCGTATAGGATTGGCAACGTGGAGCTAGCAAACGCTTGGATCCACCTTTTTCATGAAACCTAGCCCGGTTGGCTGCATCACGTACTGGACCAATGATGTCAGCTTATTACAGCTTGTTGCTTGTGGCTGCCTAAAGAATATAAACAGCCGCGCGGGGCGCGGCCGGCCCAGCTGCAAAGCAATAATCACTTTACACTCGATCGTTAAGGTACATTTTCGCACGCAGCGATTGGCGACGTGAAGCAGTAGGCTATTAAAGCCCGAAGGTAGGAACTTTTTCTATGGAGTGATTCATCTGTTACGAAGTAACTATTTAGTAATCTGTGGCTTGGTGCAATATTTATGTATCGCGTGTTGATTCCATGTTCTGCAGATGTTAAAAAAAATCGTTCTGCATAGGGTAAGGTTTTTGTAAGGATAAGGAAATATGGAATTGATTAATTCAATTTTTTTTGCCAGTTTGTGGCAAGCCGGTGCCAGTTCGGCTTGGAGATGGACTAATTTCGCTGGGGGAAGGCTATTAACCCGCGATTTGACGATCCGTGGATTGTAAGAGTGGGGAAAGATAATGCCCGGAAGCCCGTTCCACACCTTTGCAGTGCAGCACAAGAACGATCCTGCAGTTCGAAGAACTATTCTGTCAACTGCAAAGGGGTGTTCCGCGAGAGAATGGCGGGTTTGGCGAAGGCGAACAGGATGAGGAGGGATAAGGGAAGCAATTTCTTCAGAGCAGCGGCCATTGTAGGACCGATAAAACAGGCTCAGTGGCCCAACGATACGTCTGTGCTTTAGAGCTTGAAGATCCTTTGTGAGTAAAGAGTCACCTATAAGACGAATGGCTCGTCGCTGAATAGAATCCAAGGCTGAAAGAAGGTACTCAGGGGAATATTCCCAAAGATGACTCCAATATTCCATCTATTAATCTACGTATTGTATTTAAGCAATATATTCATTTCATTCATTGTCAATGATTCCCTTTGTTCGTTAGACTTAATGAGTACTCCAGGTACTGGATACTGCGGAAAAATCTATACGTCTATGTTTGCTGCTTTATGACTAGTGGCGAATAACTCCACTAAATGATTAAGTATTACAAAATTATACGTCGGACCGTCTGTAAAGGATAAACTCGAAAACAGCTGAACGTATTTACAAGAAGTTTCATGATTCATCTTATTTTTCTCTTTAATCTGAACTGGAAGGGATTTCATCACCTTCAGCTAAAGTGTATCTTCAACTGTACGAGAAATCAAAATCAAATCAAAATATGTTTATTGCCTTTTAAAATTTTGCAAATGGCACAACTTAACGCCGAAAAATGAAATGTAACTTTAACTGACAGATCTGTTTAACAGACCGATGAGTTTTATCCAGAAGTGGTGAAATCGGTTTATTCAACGAGGAATCCCTTGGTGGTAACTAAATCCGGTCAAACTGGGGCACAGTATATTATGTATCTATGTTTTTTGCCACTCCATGCTCTTTCTTGATACCCCAAAAGTTGGCTGGAAGAGAACGCCTATGGCCGTAATGAGTACCTTCTGCAAATGATGTTTTAAGCGCTACAAACATGTTGCGCGTTCAGTGCTAAAAGAACGGCGTTCACACCAGCTCCTTCCTTCCAGGACACGTCGATAAAATTAAGCGACCACCTCGTGTCGTCGGAGTCGAACTGTCGCACGACCTAAACTTTCGGCGCCATATCGAGGGCAAGACCAAGCTGGCTTCTAAAAAGCTGGGGGTACTCAATAAGGTTCGACGGTACTTCACGCCGGGCCAAAGGCTGGTTTTGCATAAATCGCAGATTAGGTTCTGCTTGAAGCACTGCTCGCACTTATGGGATAGCTCAGCTAAATACCATCTTGCGCCGTTAGATTCGATCCAGCGTCGAGCCGTGCGACTAGTGGGTGACCCCGATGTGTCCCGCGATCTAGAACCACTGCAGCTCCGTAGGGATGTCGGCGCCCTAAGTGTGTTCTATCGCTTATTCCAAGGGGAATGCTGGGAGGAGCTGTTTAACGCGATCCCGCCGTCCCCTTTCCACCGTCGCAGAACGCGTAATGGGGAGGGATTGCATCCCTATACGCTTGACTTACCACGGATGCGTACCAATCAGTTCTGCAGATATTTCCTCCACAGAACTGGTAAACTCTGCAACGCTCTCCTTGCCCAGATATTTTCCCCCAAGTATAGTCTCGGGTCCTTCAAGAGAGGCGTGAATATGCACCTGTCAGGCCGGCAAGGCATTCGCAACCCCCGCGTACGACCGAATGTCCATGGGCGTCGTCAGAAACCTTATGGGTGGCTCGGCGCCACATGTCGCGTTTTCTATAAAAAAACAGGGTGTGGCTGTGTCGTGGACACGGCCGCGTGTTTTACGTGAATACGTGTACGTAACGGGTAATATTTTTCTAGAACGTATTACGTAACGAATTCTTTGATCCTTTATCTATCGAGTGGTGTAATTAAATTTTGGATGTAGATGGAGATTGGATAGATGTGGATGAAGCTGCAACACCAAACTGTATCCCCCGATTTTGTTATCATCAGTTTTCTGGATTGGCTTCCACTGTGGAAGCGAATTTAAAGATGGGTTCACGTCAAAAAACCTATTTTGATTTGATTTCATGTTTGTGGAGCAAGGAATAATTTTTAACTAGGTATCTGATTTTGCCAAACTGTAATTCACGCGAGTGTGGCACGAACACATCGCCTCCGCCTGTCCATGGCTTCATGTTCGTTAATAACGCGTGAAAGTCAGCAGTAAGTAACTGAGGATTTGGTTTTGGCCTCAGAACTCCGGCCACGTAGTTTCTTGGTCAAGTTATCTGAACCAACTCCGAAGGTAAGCGCTCGCATTCGCTCCACTTAGGGTTTCCATTCGTCCCGAGTTTTCAGGACAGGGTTTCTGATGTGTCTGTGGAAGTAGAGTTAAGTTTTTCTTTTCAAAACTAATTAAACGCCGTATTTTCTCATTATTCTTACGATTTTTTTTATATTATACTTATAGTTATATTAACAATTTACCTGCCTACCTAAAAAGCAGACAGTATAGCATGGACGGCATAACCTGAGGCGAACACACGTACGCACACAAATGCATTTCTCTAATACAAATGCTTAACATGCACCTATACATACATGGCCTGAGCACTACTAAACTCGCAGAATTTTATGCTCACCGTCATGCGTGAATGTATTTGTACGCCTCAGGTTAGAACGAACGACCTGTAGTTATAAACAAGAACATAAATATACTTGTACGTAATATACACTGTTCTTTTCATAAATAACTGTCTAAGTAGGTACTGTAGGTAAGTAACTACTGTAGGATCCTTCCCTTAACTTAGCTACTGAGTGGTAGGATTTAACCCGCCCAATTTCGCTTGTTACCACCGCGCACTGAATAAAATTTTCATCAAAGCGGTTATGTTAATAGTTTGCATTTTTTCACCTGCTCCGTGTGTAAGACCAAAGGGAAGGACTGACATGGCACCTAGTTCACTAAGGTATGATTTGCTGACATCACGGGCGTATTACATTATAGGATGTCAGGTAACCATGTCAGGTATCATATAAAAATATATTTATTTTCCTCAAACATCAGGCTGTTTAGTCCGATGGTCCTCATTTCGAGACTTTATACATGGTCGCCCTAGCGCTCCGCCTTCGCTTTGATGTTGAATTATTCGCCTGTGACGGAGCAGCATTCGATGTACCTATGTCTGCTTATTTATTGTGTGAGTATAGCCTATATATAAATAAATAATAAAAAAAATTAGTTATAAAAAACTAAAACCCGACTACGTAAAAGCTAATTATGAAAATCGTTTAAATAAAAAAAAAATAGTTATAAAAAACTAAAACCCGTCTACGAAAAAGCAAACTATGAAAATAGTTTAACTATAACTAAAAATAACAAAATAATGTTTTCCATATAATTTATCAGATACAGCATTTCTCTTTTTATATTGATTTTACCTTAGCACTAACTCTATAAATTTTGATAAATTTATTATTTTTAACGTTCTAAATATAGAGCCGTGGTCGGGCGTTCTTCGTTCAACAAGACAAGTGAGGCCCTCTTCGTGCATTATTAGAGCGCGGAACTTAGGACGGCCATCGCTATTGTGTCATACTGGCATCTTTTTGTAAGATCAGTCAGAGCCAATCTAAAATTATTATAAGTAGATACATAGGTAAATACCGAACGTCAACGGCTATAATGCACAACGACGGTCTCACTTGTCTTGTTGAACGAAGAACGCCCGACCACGGGTCAATATTTAGAACGTTAAAAATAATAAATTTATCAAAATTTATAGAGTTAGTGCTAAGGTAAAATCAATATAAAAAGAGAAATGCTGTATCTGATAAATTATATGGAAAACATTATTTTGTTATTTTTAGTTATAGTTAAACTATTTTCATAGTTTGCTTTTTCGTAGACGGGTTTTAGTTTTTTATAACTATTTTTTTTTTATTTAAACGATTTTCATAATTAGCTTTTACGTAGTCGGGTTTTAGTTTTTTATAACTAATTTTTTTTATTTTAGGCTTTTTTAAAAACTGTTTGCATACTTTAAATATTGTATGTAACTCGTATATTGATTTTTTTTATGGAATCTGACACATCACCTAAAGGCTACAACATCCGTGATGTCAGCCCATAACACCGGGTGAACTTGGTGCCACGTCAGTGCTTCCCTTCGGTCGTACCGGCTACACTAAATACATAGCCATTTCTACCGACCTTTCATTCACTGCGGTGCGGTGGTACCAACACGGGCGGGTTAAACCCTACCACCTAGTAATATAAGAAGGAAGTCATATCCCTTAGTCGTCTTTTACGACATACACGGGGAGAGATACAGTGGGGCTATTCTTTTATATAAGTACCGGCTTGATACTATCCGTCCGTTTATTTGTCGTGATCTCTATTTGAAACTAAAGTTTTCTGCAAATAGCGCATGAGTGAGTACCTACATATATTATACAAATTATGTATAGTTGAACGATGTATAGTCTTGAAGTAAAATGAAAAGTCAGTCAGAGCAAGACCGAAGACTGAGCTGTGTAAGTAAGTACACGATTTTCTTTGTCTATGTAAGTAAATATATCTGGCTGGGGTGAAGCGGATTCGGGAAGTAAGTAAACCAATCAGTTTAAGGCCGAAGACCGAGGGAGGTTTCAGGTTGTACATAGTTGAATAATGTACTCACTCGAAGCAGGTAAGCCACTAAGGCGAGGCCAAAGCTACTGATATTATTTTTATAGTAAGCGCGACATGTGGCGCCGAGCCACCCATAAGGTGTCTAGCGATGCCCATGGACATTCGGTAGCATGCGGAGGCTGCGAATGCCATGCCGGCCTGACAGGTGCCCAGGTTGAAGGACCCGAGACTGTACTTGGGAGAAAATATTTCTCTCTGTTTGTATTTCAACAGGCTCTGATTTAGCGATGTATTCCTACGGAGTTGCAGTGGTTTTAGATCGCGGGACATTTGGGAGTCACCTACTATTCGCACGGCTCGACGCTGGATCGAGTCCAGAGGCGCCAGCTGGTATTTGACTGAGCCATCCCATAGGTGCGAGCAGTACCGAATCTGCGATTTATACGGCCTTGCCCTCGATGTCACGCCGGAAGTTTAGATCGTGCGAAAATTCGACTCGGAGGACCCCGAGGTGGTCGCAAAATTTAAGTGACGTGCCTTGGTAGGAAGGAGCTGGTGTGAACGCCGCTCTCTTCGCACTGAACGCGCAAACTTGTATCTTGGAGGTATTTAACTTGACCAAGTTGCTACGGCCCATTCGGAAATAGAGCCGAGTGTTTGCTCAAGTTCAGACACAAGTCTTCGCCTCTTCTAATCCACATCCCGCCTAGTTGGAGGGTAACTGGTGTAGAACCCGTGTTCCGTACTCTCGTATGTATAACAATGATATGTTGCCCCCTGAATGCTACACCCACGCCTTCAACGTTAGCAAGGCTCAGTGCTGCGCATTATCTGCGAAGGTCGATTTGAAGGCCCTTTTGCTTTCCAAGCCAGTTTCTAAGTCAGCGTCATACCTGTCTGGAAGCACCTGAACCTCCTGGGCACCGCCATTTCCAAAGACGTAGGTTTCCGGCAACTAATCGAGTTTAGGGCTAAAACTGCACCCAGAAAATTGGGAATACGTTTCCGCAATCGGCGGTTCTTCTCTTCCACAATATCCCGCTTAGCTGAAGGGTAACTTGCATCCGAAAATATTGTAGGTATTAGGTATATTTAATGTACCTACCTTTTTTTTTTATGGAAACTTGACACGGTTGGCTACATTACCTACAACATCCGTGATGTCAGCCCATAGCACCGGGTGAACTAGGTGCCATGTCAGTGCTTCCCTTCATTTCGCGCCGGCTACACTGAACTGGACGGAAAACACGAACTATTTACATAGCCGTTTCGACCGACGTTTCGCTCAGTGCGGTGGTACCAACCCGGCCGGGATAAACCCTACCACCTAGTAAGGTAAGAAGGGAAGGGACCTACAGTTTAATGTGGTATCCGAACCACGGTCAGCCTCCAACAGTCGGGCGATCATCCATCCAATAACTGACCGCACCATTAAGCTGCCGAGGCTGACGATCCCTTAGTCGACTTTTACGACATGCGACGGGGAGAGATGCAGTGGGGCTATTCTTTTTAAGTACCGACCCCACACGGTACACCTACACTACATATTATGCTTACACTAGGTACCTACATGGACATTTTAATACCAATTTATTTTAGCATAGTACTGTATACTGTATCTAATAATAATATTATATATCTATATAAAATTTGCGGTAGATCAGTGAGTTAGTATGTAGGTATATTACCAACAATACCATGTCGCTTCTTCGCGTCGCGTCGGCCCGTGTCGTCGGTGTATGTAACGTACCGAAACTGAGGGGGGCGCGCGGCGCGGTGCGCGGGCGACCACGCTTCATCGCGAATAATCGCGATTCATACATGCGCCACACATTTTGCTCTATTTCTCTGTACACATAATTTTAATAGATAGCAAAGTATATATTTTCGGAATCGTAATTTAATTATCTTTAATTTGATACCCCACTCAATATATTTTGAAAAACTAATTTGACATTTTGAGGCCGTGCGTCCGCCATTTTGAATTTTGAAAATTGTTATATAGCCTATGACACTCCCGTGAATAAGACGAATCCAATGGCATAAGAATTATTCAAATCGGCCCAGTACTTTAGGCTGTAGAGTGGAATATAGATAGTCACATACATACATACATACATACATACATACATACACGCCAAACTCATAACCCTTCCTTTTTTGGCTTCGCCGTAGTCGGGTAAAAAATGAAATCATCTTCTTCTCGCGGCCCCCACAGTGGGCTTATTGCAACGCTCTATAGGCCGGAATGACTAGACGAAAATTAGAGAGGCTTATGTTCAGCAGTGGACTCACGCACTCTCACTGACTGATTGACTGGCTTAATGACTATATCTAGCATTGTACGCTTGCATGCCGACTCTCAAGTCTATAAATTCTTCGAAAATCCGAAAAAATTATTGGGGTTGCGCTTCAACCCTCCGCACAAGACTTGTGACCCGCCATGACTGTGTATTGTAAGAAAACCACACCAAACCACAATCCCAATCATTTTTTCGGGTTTTCGAAGAATTTATAATTCTTCGAAAACCCAAAAAAATGATTGGGGTTGCGCTTCAACCCTCCGCATAAGACTTGTGACCCACCATGACTGTGTATTGTAAGAAAACCACACCAACAGCTAGGCTACTCCTGTGATTTTTTTTTGGATTTTTTTTTATGGAAACTGACACGGTTGTTGGAGACGGTTTACAACATCCGTGATGTCAGCTCATAACACCGGGTGAACTAGGTGCCATGTCAGTGCTTCCCTTCATTTCATGTCGGCTACACTTAACTGGACGGAAAACACGAACTATTTACATAGCCGTTTCATTCAGTGCGATGGTACTAACCCGGGCGGTATAAATCCTACAACCTAGTAAGGTAAGAAGGGAAGGGACCTTCCCTTTGGGGGGTAGCGTTGTTCGCGTCCGTGACACCTTAAGGTCCTTAAGTCACACGTGCCTCCTGGGTGGTACCAAATGAACAACAAAATACTTTGTGGTAGACAGGTATTCCACCGTGTCGTCCGGGTGGGTACCACAAGGTGTTGGTGTAAACACTCCTGATGCAGCTTGCTGCACTTGGAGGTCAGCCGACACCTAGCCGGTCAGGTGGACTTGCGTAGAGGATCGACGGGTCGGAGTCGTAGATGCTGTGCTCACTCACTTCTCTGAGCACACAGCTACTGTCCGGGAGTCGCGGAGGTCAGGGAGACCCAGAGAAACAGGGTACCGCAGCCTGCCCGCCGAGACTAGCTTAGCCCTAGTCGCGTCAGTAGGGGGCCCGAACCTCGCGACTAACCATCGCGGGGAGGCTGCCCCGGGCCAACCGGCGAATAGTCTGCTGATGGTCTCAGCGGTCCGTGTGGTACACGGGGGGGATACCGCTGATAACCTGAGGCAGGGGTCTGGGGGCCCTTCCGTGCTCCGCGACTGTCGTACAGTCAAGCTCATCTGAATGTGCGACGGCATAACTGCACATCCGATCTGTTCTTTCCTCTACGCCACTTAATTACAACCCTCAATAATATCATGGCACGAAAAACTAAAATAAAACGTTCCACTGCGGGTTGTAACAATCCCCCAAAATTTTTCCGCGTTGACCTCGCCAACATTCGAGGTCTCCGCACAAACTTGGTTGCCGTCTCCCATCATCTGGAGTCGGCAAAACCCCATTTACTGTTCTTGACGGAGACTCAAATCTGCCAACCTGCGGACTCCACCGACCTCAACATTCCTGGGTATACTCTGTTCCAACGTTTTATACCCAAGAGCGGTGTCTGCTTGTATGGTCGATCTGACGTCTCCGTCAAGAGACTTTGCCATGTTGAAGACTCCCGCTTCCCTGTGATATGGGTCCGTGTGAATCTTCCACATGTGGTTAGAATTTATGCGGGCCTATATCGCTCGCCTAACCTGGGTGTCAACGAATCGACTTCATTCTTTGAGCACCTTAGCAGTGTGACGGACAAGTTGCTTGGTGAGCTTCCAACGGCCGAAATTGTGATGGTGGGCGACTTCAATGTCAAACACAAGGAATGGCTAGGGTCCCCCGTCACCGATCACTCCGGCCGGGAAGCTTACAACTTGGCCATAGCTCACGGATTGACACAGTTGGTTTCAGGATATACGCGTATACCTGACAATCCTGCGCATAAGCCCAGCTTGTTGGACCTTGTGCTGACTTCTGAACCTACAGGATACAGGGTTAGTGTCAGGGCTCCCCTTGGGAGCTCTGATCACTGCCTCGTGTCCTGTAATGTGCCGACTGTGTACTACGCGGAATCACGCGAGCCTAGTACACGCACAGTCTGGCACTACAAGTCGGCGCAATGGGAGGAATTCCGATCTTTTCTTGGAAATTTCTCTTGGAGGGAGGTATGCTTTGCCTCAGCGGACGCATCAAAGTGCGCCGTGTCTATTGCCGAGCTGATACAACAGGGTATGGAATATTTTGTTCCGTCTTCTGTTGTGCCGGTGGGCGGTAGACACAAGCCCTGGTTCAACCGCCAATGCCGCCTTGCGGTAGAGGCCAAGAATCAGGCCTTCAGGCAATGGCTGTGCGCCCGTACTGCTGAGGCAAGACGCACACTTAATGCCTCCTCCAGGTCTTGCAAGCGAACGCTCAATGTGGCCAAGTACAAGCACGACCATAAAATTGGCGAGAGGCTAGTTCGCTGTCCAACCGGCAGCCGAGCATTCTGGTCTCTCGCCAACTCTATTGGTCGAAACTTCTGTCGCTCAGCTACACCACCGCTGGAACGTCCTGATGGATCACTCGCTATCCTCGCGAAGGAGAAGGCCAACATTTTTGCTCGCCTTTTCGCGTCCAACTCAAATATGGATGACCAGGGTGCAACCCCTCCCTCGATACCACACTGTGGGATTTCGATGTTGGAGCCAAGGATGCACCCTAGACAGGTCTACAAGTGCTTGAAGACGTTGGACACTTCGAAGAGTAGTGGTCCTGATAGCATTCCAGCCATAGTGCTCAAGATTTGTGCCCCTGAGTTGACACCAATCATCTCCCGCCTTTTCCGTCTCTCCTTCGCCCGTGGGATTGTACACTCTTGCTGGAAAAGAGCCTCGGTCCAGCCGGTTCCAAAGAAGGGAGACTCCGCGAACCCCTCCAACTATCGGCCCATTGCGATAACTTCACTATTATGTAAAGTTATGGAGCACCTTATTAACACCCAGCTCCTAACGTACTTAGAAGCAAATAAACTCCTGGATGACAAGCAATACGGATTCCGGAAAGCGCGGTCAACAGGAGATCTTCTAACGTACGTTACGCATATATGGTCCGAAAGATTGGACAATTTTGGGGAGTCGCTGGCAGTCGCCCTGGATATTTCCAAGGCTTTCGACCGCGTTTGGCACCGAGGCCTTCTAGGCAAGCTTCCGTCCTTCGGCATTCCACCCAAACTCTGTACCTGGATCGCCAGCTTTTTGGCGGGTCGTTCCATCTTCGTTACCATCGATGGCTCGAAATCGGACGACTTTCCAATTAACGCTGGTGTTCCGCAGGGCTCTGTGCTGTCGCCTACGCTTTTCTTAATCTTTATAAACGATCTAATGTCCTTGGGCATGATACACAGCTATGCAGACGACAGCACGGAGCACGAGGGGTATGTTAAGGACTGGAAGAGTAGAGATTCGCGGCACAGGGAGGCTCAACGCTCAGTTGTTGATAAGGTCGATAACGTTCTCGGAAAAGTAGCTATATGGGGCCAGGAGAACCTTGTCACCTTCAACGTTAGCAAAACTCAGTGCTGCGCATTATCTGCTAAGGTCGATCCCTTTCCTTTCCAAGCTAGTTTCCAAGGCAGCGTCGTACCTGTTTCGGAACACCTGGACCTCCTGGGCACCACTATTTCCAAAGACGTGGGTTTTCGGCAACTAATCGAGTCTAAGGCCAAAACTGCATCCAGAAAATTGGGAATGCTTTTCCGCAATCGGCGGTTCTTCTCACCGGCACAACTATTCCTGTTGTACAAAACACAGATTAGGCCGGTGATGGAGTACTGCAGTCACATCTGGGAGGGTAGTCCCCATTATCTGCTAGCATCCTTGGACTCGATACAGCGCCGAGCCATCCGTCTTGTTGGTGACCCGAAACTTACAGATGGTCTGGAGTCCCTAAGTCACAGACGATTTGTGGATTCGCTTAGTCTGTTTTACAGATACTATCACGGACGCTGCTCTGCGGAACTAGCATCCCTTATTCCCTGCCACCCGTCCTATCTCCGCATGACTCGTCGCAGAGAGACTCAGCACCCTTTTGTTGTTGACATTGGGCTTTTGAGAACCCATCGGTTTTCTAAATCGTTTCTTTGTCGCACCGCTAGAGTGTGGAACTGTCTTCCGGCGAGTGTATTTCCTGAATCCTTTAACCTGGGTGTCTTCAAGCGTCGTATTAACGGGCTAGACAGCCTAGCAACAGTCCGCAAATCTGCTGGCATGGCACCTAACTGAGCGTGGTTTCGCGAGGAGAGGTGATTTTGGCTCTGTCGACTGCACCATTGGTCCCTCGGCACAGCCACCCATGCTGGTTTACATAAAAAAAAAAAAAAAAAAAACCTACAGTTTTACGTTATAGCAATTTGTCCCCTAATAAAAAGTGGCGTATTTTCAGATTTCCAAATGCATTGCATGACACAATGTTTTACGCAAACACGCGATATTGTCCCAGTTGCAAATTTCTATTCAGGCACGCAATCGTTTTAGGAGCGACAAAGACTTATACACAATCCCATTGCGTCGCATTTTGTCGACACCTGAATCGGGCGACTGATTACATTGTGTAGTAGGGTGACCGTTTATTCAATTGCAGACTCGGATTCACCTATTTATGTATTTACGAGTATATATTGTACTGTAATGTATTTATTTAACATAATGTAAAATTTCACACACGTAAAAAAATAATGACTAGGTACACGGTGGTCATAAAATATACTCGTCAATCCTTATTCCTTTTCCTTATTTCCTTATTTCCTTATTACCTTACCTTCCTTCCTTTCCTTATCCTTACCTTTAATAAAATCCAACGTCTGCTTTCTGTATGTATGTATGTATGTATGTATGTCTGCCTGTCCGCTTATAACTCGAGAACCACTGAACCGATTTTAATAAAAAAAAATTATACGGATAGCTTGATTCTTCCCATCAACTATAGGCTACTTAATATCACGCCAAATGGCTTATGAGGTTAGCAAAGAAGTCAAATATGAGAGCGGGCGGAGCCGCGGGCACAGCAATCAGAGCTACGCGGGTATTTACTTAGCGATCCCCCGACTCCTTTAAGTATACAGAAATTATTTCAGACTTTTTATGTCTTATTATATAATATATAAATGAAATATATATAAAAATATAAAAACCAAATATTTGATAATAATAACAAATATTTCATTCATTATTTGTAACAAAACAAAACCTATTATGTAAAAAATCAAGTTGTGTATTCATGTACGTACATTTTACTCGCTTCGTAATGTCAGTGATATAACAAACTTTCAACAAGCAGTTCACCCTATTGAGCTACACAATGGTAACTTTTTTTTCCTCGAAAATCGCTTTCGCCTCGCCCCTAAAAGCGTTTCCACCAATTTCCCACACCCCCATCCGCTGTCGTCGTCCCTAAGGCCGACTGAAACTTCTTCAGTTTCCGCGCTGGCCTGATGAAATTACTGTGCCGCCCTGTTCGTGCTATAAGCAAATCTATTTGCGCGACCTTTCAAAGGTCTTCGAACGTCGTTTTGACAGGCTAGACAGCCCAGAAATGGTATTGCGTCAGCCTGATAAAGCTCAGTGGTGCCATCGGTCGACTGCCGTTAAAGGTTTATTGATCCTGTAAACATTAAACAGTAACAAGTATATTAGAAAATTTACATAAGCTGCAATGGCGGACTTATCCCTTACAGAGATTTATTACAGTCAACCTTTGGATGTTTGAGATTCGATAATATAGTGGAATGTAAGTTGGTACCACCGCACGGAAAGGTCGGTCGAAACAGCTTGTGTGTGTAGTACATTTTTCAAATGATCAATAAAAAAAATGCAAAAAAAGCTCTGACCGCCGATTCAGACTTTCTAAATATCACGAAAGTCGGTCCATCGATCGCACCACCGACCTATACTGTGGCTGACAGGTATAACTGCCGCAACTATACAGTGTCTCTAGATTATGATTTTCTGGCACTCCATGCTCTTTCTTGATATCCCAACAGTTGGCTGGAAGAGAACGCCTATGGCCGTAATGAGTGCCTTCTGCAAATTATGTTTTAAGCGCTACAAACATGTTGCGCGTTCAGTGCTAAAAGAACGGCGGAATCACGAAAGTCGGTCCATCGATCGCACCACCGACCTATACTGTGGCTGACAGGTATAACTGCCGCAACTATACAGTGTCTCTAGATTATGATTTTCTGGCACTCCATGCTCTTTCTTGATATCCCAACAGTTGGCTGGAAGAGAACGCCTATGGCCGTAATGAGTACCTTCTGCAAATTATGTTTTAAGCGCTACAAACATGTTGCGCGTTCAGTGCTAAAAGAACGGCGGAATCACGAAAGTCGGTCCATCGATCGCACCACCGACCTATACTGTGGCTGACAGGTATAACTGCCGCAACTATACAGTGTCTCTAGATTATGATTTGTCAGCTGACTGGCATAAAAACTTAATGTTTGTTACGATATCTGGATCCATATTATTCTAGTTTCCAACTAAGCACATACATATGAAAATATTGCTGGCAAATTATTATGTTTGACAGAGAAACTAGGCGGGCACCTGACATGGCACCTATCGCACCTAGATAACACAGATGCTAAGCTATTTAGGGTGATGTGAGACTGCGTCTGACTCGAATTTCAAGAAGTGTACCGCCAATATTACTTACCTGACAAATTTAGTTTTAATATTTATGTAAAACTTCATCTACGAGTATCAGCGCAGATCGAGAGCTTTTCGAAAAGACGATTTGATTAACTTCGCTCGATAGAAAAAAATTATGAACATGGCTCTGAATTTAGTTATAAAAACGTATTTAAAGCAAGGAGACCAAATCAAGGCCTTGGAAAAAATATATTTTATTTGTTGAATCCGTAGATTTTTACTTTTTTCTTTCGATCCGTAGTTTTAGAATAAAAAAATAATAACGTAATTTTTATTGATTGATTGTGTTGCATCCTACTCCAACCAGCGAAAGCGGCGCCTTGAAAGAGGAGTACGGGCGAATACGGCGGGTGGCCGAGTGGTTTGGGCATCGGCTTCTCATGCGGGAGGTCCGAGGTTCCAATGCGGTCGCCGTGTACTAATGAGTTTTTTCTGACGAAAAAATTTACGTGCATACCTACACCTGCTGCTTCACCGTTCGGAACCGGTGTAAAACTGTAGGTCCCTTCCCTTGCCCCTTACTAGGTGGTAGGCTCAAGTTATAGCCGACTGGGTTGGTACCACCGTACTGGATGTAAGATGGCCGCATAGCAGCCTTGGTTGTGTTCTCCTCTAGTCCAGTATAGCCAGCAATCCAGGGAAGTCTCTGGTATGGCACCTGCCTTCTCGGAGGTGATATTGGCTAGTCAGAGGCCCCTCTGACTCAGCCACCCCTACCGGATTACATAAAAAAACAAATACGGGTTGACAGGGCCTTAAGAAGCTTGTTCATCAAGCTATAATATCCCGTATTTCATATGTATAATTGCAGAATATGTACATATTCTGCAATTATACATATGAAATACAGACGGGGCCGGTACGTAGAATAGCCCCGCTGTATCTCTACCCGTGCATGTCGTAAAGGCGACTAAGGGTTAAGGATAATAAACCGTGCTAAATGGCGATAGGCTAGCTACCTCTCACCTTGACACGGTCCTTCCGCGAGTTATGCAGCAGGTGGGTCTTCGTGTCCTACTTGCTGCTTGATAGTTTTATCTTGTCCTAATACTTTGCTAAACGTGGTGGTCGGTGTTGTGCTGTAATTTATTAGAGTCCTTGCAGCACAACACCGTTTCCTTTGCTTACCCCGATTATATATATACAGTGGATACGGATACAGTGTGTGGTATGTATGTATGTATGAACATCAAAAGGTAGGGTAAGGGATATGCCATTTTTTTTAATGTGAATTAGGTATTGTTGATTTCACAAATGTTATTAATATAAGTCACGTGAAACCGCGAACAGACCTAGCGAGCGAGAGCCAGCGAGGCCCAGCGAATGCCCATCGCCGATGGCAAGCGAACCCTCGCTCGCCATCGTTTGCTATCGCTGTTATGGCCACACTGACTGCGCACGGCCGAACGGCTGTATCCGGAGCACGACCGAACGCCACCGAACGCAATCGAGTGCGCGCCTTCGCATTCGCTTAGCGTCGCTGTACCGTCCAGACCTGTTCGCGCGCTCTCGCTTGTTAGCCTTCGCGCGCTCTCGCTCGCTAGGTCTGTACGCGGCTTGATAGAACTCAAGATGGCGAAGCATTCCTAATTCGAATTTGAAAAAAAAATTACTTTTAATTTTAATTTTAAAAAGGAGTTTCGATCCGTACCTGTATACTTTTCGTGTCTTTATCTGTATATTTAATATCTGTATATAATTTCACACCGCACTAACACTAGTTTTTATCTCGCCATATTTCCACATTAGCCCAACCATTTCACAGGCAAACACGCTAAAGCCGCCCATTCGTCATTTTGAAGGCCTGTCAGAGGGCCATTGCGTGCATACGCCCGGGCCAGCTAATACCATAGCGTGGGCTAATAAAATAAGTTTTTACGGCCAGTTACCCCACATAAGCCGTCTCATAGAAGATACTAGTACGGTGCCGTAGTGGACACGTTCCTCCTCCAACAAACAACCTAGGCTAGGCTTTATATGCTCTCCAGTTCGCAATATCCACCAAATTGGATCTATTTCAAGTTTCGCTGTTCAGGTTTTTTTTATGGAAACTGACACGGTTGGCTACATAACCTACAACATCCGTGATGTCAGCCCATAACACCGGGTGAACTTTGTGCCACGTCAGTGCTTCCCTTCGGTCGTGCCGGCTACACTGTAATGGACGGAAAACACAAACTATTTACATAGCCGTTTCGACCGACCTTTCATTCAGTGCGGTGGTACCAAACCGGGTGGGTTAAACCCTACCACCTAGTAATATAAGAAGGGAGTCATATCCTTTAGTCGCCTTTTACGACATACACGGGGAGAGATTCAGTGGGGCTATTCTTTTAAAATACCGGCCCCACACGGTAAAAACCGGCCCCACGCGGTACAGGATAGGGTTTCACTATCAGGTCAGTGAAAACGCCATGTGAATTTTGATTAATTATCGGCATATAAAAGCGAATATAGTGCAGGTAACTAGGCTCGGTCGTAAGATTTTTAGGGTTCCGTAACTGAAAAACAGGAAAAAACGGAACCCTTATAGGATCACTCTATCTGTCACAGCTTCTTTTCTCCGAATCTGCTGGACAAAAAAGTAGTTGGTTACCGGACTCAGTTTGATGATCCAATCACGGTCGTAGAGCGTAAATGAACGAATTTAGATTTTGGAGGACAAAAAGACGTTTTTTTTTTCAATTGATTTATGTGACATATTATCAATGAAAGGGGCTCGTTTTAAGAAATAAAAATATATTTTTTATAATTTTAAAATGCCCCTCCTTATCTACGATGACCGTTTTCCCGTTCAGTTCACTATTTTTTTTTTATGGAAACTGACACGGATGGCTACATCACCTACAACATCCGTGATGTCAACCCATAACACCGGGTAAACTAGGTGCCATGTCAGTGCTTCCGACTAAAAGGAAGTACCAGGAACATGACAGAAACAAGGTGTTGTGACGTCATAGGGTGTGGTAATGACGCAGACAACCAAGTCAGGTTAAAAAAAAAAATGACTTAAACTTGAAATTAAGCTACACGTAATATCTACTCCAGTTTCGCTACAAAACGTCTAAGTTATGGGGTTGCCCGGGTTATGGGGGTCCGCTGAGGAACGAGGGGCAAATGGGCCTACCTCAATAAGGTTTGGAAGTTTGTGGAGTTCTCGAGTAGGCTCGAGGTAAGTTAAAAGTTAAGTTGAGCGTTCAAGTTCCTTTGGAGAGTTCGTACTCATTGAAAAGAATTCACATATCTTCCTGTTGTATATGTTACTTTAAATTACTGAATTCGGCTGATAGATTCATCGTGATATACACTGTTTCGAAATTGTTTTTCTTTTTCTAATTATTCGGCTTTTTGTTTTGAAATTATACAGTTTTTAAATATATAATATTAGATTTCAAATTTAATATTAAATATTAAATTTAGATTAGCTATGAAATATTAAATTATCAGACAGAGCAAATTAAAAAATTAAAATTTTTCCTACACATTATAACTTTACTGTATAGACAATGATTTTTTTTTTTGTTAAAACATGATTTTATTTTAAATATAATATTTTTATTTTTAACACAATTTTATTATTAATTTATACTCGAGGGCGCCTGCCGTTTCTTGGTACAAATAATAGAAGAAGCAAGTCGCAAAACAATTAAGTGTGGTCCCCATAAGAATCGATTAGTGCATATTCACGCTACTAAATAAATGTTGTTGCCTATTAAAAATCTATAATATTTACAAGTTTCAAGAAAATGGCTTAAGCCGTTAAGGAGCAGACGGACGGAACGGACGGACAGACAGATATACGAACGATTGTATAAGAGTCCTTCCCTGCGTCGCTCGCTACGGAACCCCAAAAGATACAAAGTTTCAGCCTCGGTAGCTCAGTGGTGCGGTCGGTCGACTGTTGTTAAGCAACCCTGAGCGCGGTCAGTACTTGGATGGGTGACAGCTCGACCGTTGGAGGTTGACTGTAGTTCGGATTCCACGTAAAACTTTAGGTCCCTTCCCTACTTATACCTTACTAGGTGGTAGGGTTTATCCCGCCCGGGTTGGTACCACCGCACTGAATGAAACGTCGGTCGAAACAGCTATGTAAATAGTTCGTGTTTTCCGTGCAGTTCAGTGTAGCCGACATGAAATGAAGGGAAGCACTGAAATGCCACCTAGTTCACCCGGTGTTATTATGGGCTAATATCACGGATGTTGTAGGTGATGTAGCCAGCCGTGTCAGTTTCCATAAAAATCAAAATAAAGTTGATTTAAATTCTTTTCACAACACACAAAAATATTTTATTCATTCATCTTAATTTTCAATCCGGGAAAACAAGCCGAGATCGATCAGTAACAGTGACCACTGATGCGTGATTCGTATTCAAATGGCGGGAGCTTGTTTCAAACGTGTTGGGTTCGGTTCTCCGTTTGGAAAAATCGAAAAAATCGGCCGAGCTCTAAAATGTTTTCCGGAAACTGAACGAATACATCGTCCGAGCTTTATGTAGTGAGATTTAGTACATGGGAAAAACTTACCAACGAACAGCATTTCATTCTTATTTATATAAATTTGATGTAGATACAAAATACAAAATAATTTATTATGAACAAATACAATTCAATTCAGATATATAGTTGATAATGTTGGTATGTTTACAGAAATTACATTTAGAACTGCGTAACTAAGTATCTTAACCTATTTTCGAGACAAAAACACTACACTTGCGTCTGTTTTGTTTTGTTCGGTTTCATAAGTTGGTATGGGTTAGTAGGAACGTATCTGTTTATTCAATCTTTTTTATGCGATACATTTTAGAGACGTAGAGTATCAAAGATACAGACGACATGGCACCTAGTTCACCAAGGTGTAATGGACGTACATCACGGGTGTTGCAGGTGATGTAGCCAACCGCGTCATTTTCCATTAGAAAACAAATTTAGTGTATAGTGTACATATCACTTTTTTTCCACTGCATGACGTCGACTTATTTCAGAATTACACTGCTTTTATAGGCAAACTAAGCCCATTCTGGGGTTCATAAAAAATACGGAACCCTAAAAACGGGCCCATTGCGAGTGGGTTTCGCGCACCGAGGGTTCCGTACCATCAGGTAATTGGCTGGTTTTTATTTTGTTGTTTTAAATTGGAGTTTCCACTGTAATAAGTAATAACATCAAGTTTAACGCTTGTGTTACGGTTTTTTCAATACAGTAAATATATTCAGTCCTCAAGCCATCTAGACCATTTTCATACCTTTCGGCTCATACTTTTGTAGTTTCAATGTTAGTTAAAATATAGGTAATTCGGCAGATGGCGCGGGCTCTTCCACATATTAATATAATTGTATGCTTTAATTTTTTATATTTATTTTGTTTTTCGTTTTACAACTTCAACACATCATCATCATCATCATCATCAGCGTGTATCGGTCCACTGCTGGACATTGGCCTCTCCCAAGGCACGCCACCACACGCGGTCTTCCGCTCTTCTCATCCACTAATCCACTTCAACACATACTCTGTGAAAATTTCAACCGGCCACCTATTACTTTTCAAAAGATACAGCCTTCAAACAGACTGACAGACATACAGACAGACAGATAGCGTTAGCTTTCGTATGGATACGAAACCCTTAAAAGTTAAAATTTTACTAACGACTTTTTGTCCGCCTTCTAGCTTCCCTGAGCGTACATTTTCGCGAGGTGTGGTGTTATTGGCTGTGTCCGATCTTCCGGCGGACAGAGAGCGCAGCCATCTTTACCAGTTCATTATTGGTCTTGGCTTGAACCCTTGATCTCAGGGTTCGTGGTTCGAAATCGGCCGATATGTACCCATGAGTTTTGTTTTCTGATGGAAAATTGTGCATGCATACCTTACACGTACAGCTTACAGCTTTTAGTATATATATAATTAAAAACCGGCCAAGTGCGAGTCGAACTCACGCACCGAGGGTTCCGTGGCGTGTTATGAAATGCTTCGTATTAGTTAAATGTCATGATTAGTTAAAATGATTCATAATCTATTCGGTAGATGGCGTGCGCGCATACACTTTTTGGTTTCTTCTATGGGAACCCCGTGCATTTTTAACTTTTTCTTATTTTTATTATTATTTGTTGTTATATCTGCCATAATAACAAAATATATTCTGTGAAAATTTCAACGGGCTACTTATAACGGTTCAAGAGATACAGCCCTTGGACAGACAGACGGACAGACGGACAGACGGACAGACAGACAGACGGCGTAGGCTTAGTAATAGGGTCCCGTAGCGGATACGGAACTCTAAAAATTATAAGCCCAAATCTCAAATGAAGTAACGCAATGACAAAACACATTTGGTTTTACTAAAGTAAACGAAAATTTCTCACGATACGTTTTATCATTTTGACGCTAACAAATTTATCGCTGTCGGGGTTTTCGTTTAGTTTCAAAGGAAGCCTAATCAAGAAGGCACTTGAAGCGGAAACCAAATTTAATTCTAAGTCAATCAAAGTTATCGAATTTTCCACTTCCATTATTATGTCGAAGTTTTGTTTCATATTTTCTTGAAAGAAACTTTTTTTTCTTTTTGCTCTTTAAATATAACTTTCAAGTCCTTAAACGTTTCTAGGAAGGGAAAGAACGGTTAGTTCTTTGTTCTTTGCTTACTTTAAGTACTAATTGTTATTTATTAATAGCTTTCTCTTCTCGTCCAATTTTTTTGGTAATTTTTTTTTTTTATGGAACCTGTGATGTCAGCCCAGCTGCCAGATGGTAACACCGGGTGAACTAGGTGCCATGCCTCCCTTCATTTCATGTCGGCTACACTGAACTGGACGCAAAACACAGACTATTTACATAGCCGTTTCGACGGTCGTTTCGTTCGGTGCGTTGGTACAACCCGGCCGAGATAAACCCTACCACCTAGTAAGGTAAGAACCTTTTGCCCATATTCTATTTGAGTGCAATAAATATATACAATACAATACAAAACAGCAAAAAATTGGCTTCCAGTTTATTAAAAAACATTTTTTTTTATGGAAACTGACACGGTTGGCTACAACACCTACAACATCCGTGATGTCAGCCCATAACACCGGGTGAACTTGGTGCCACGTCAGTGCTTCCCTTCGGTCGTGCCGGCTACACTGAACTGGACGGAAAACACAAACTATTTACATATTTAGGTACACTTCGGAACGAAAACATCGCTTATTCATCGGCATATGACAGACTATGACAAAATACATCTCAAACCATGAGGGAGGCCCATCCCTAGTATTAGGGCAATGCCAGGGTTGGTATCAATGACTGAAATCCTCAGGATTTCAGTAAGGTCCAAATCTATTGATCGAAAATGACACCGATGCAGTGATGCAGCAACCCATGTCAGTTCCCATAAAATAAGTTTTTTTTTTTTTTTGGAAACTGACAAGGTTGGCTACATCACCTACAACATCCATGATGTCACCCCATAACACCGGGTGAACTTGGTGCCACGTCAGCGCTTCCCTTCGGTCGTGCCGGCTACACTGGACGGAAAACACAAACTATTTACATAGCCGTTTCGATCAACCTTTCATTCAGTGCGGTGGTACCAACCCGGGCGGGTTAAACCCTACTACCTAGTAATATAAGAAGGGAGTCATATCCCTTATTCGCCTTTTACGACATACACGGGGAAAGATGCAGTGGGGCTATTCTTTTAAAGTACCGGCCCCACACGGTACAATAAGTAAAGGGGCCTACAGTTTTACGAATCTGAACCACGGTCAGCCTTCAGCGATCGAACGCTCACTCATCCAAATTCTGACCGGCAGCCTATCGATCGCACCACTGAGATATCGATGCTGACAAACGGAAAATAGAAATGTAGCACTTTTCCATTTTGGTTGGAAAATTTGTAGATAGATACTGTGACAACATAATGCCGAATTCCTAAGCATAACGTGCAATACCTCGAGCGAAATCTTGTCATATACAGGTTGTTTCAGGATAGGCTTGAGAAATTTCAGGAATAGAAAGTACTCATTATTAGAAGAAAAAAATCATTCAAATCGAAATTCCGTATTTTTATTTTTCATACAAAAATTGAAAATTGTAATGAAAACTTCATGCACAGTGAGTATGGGGAGATTTAGCAACAGTGCTGTCTAGGTCTAGGAAGTGCAATGACCTGGTCCAGTTCCCCTTTTCTTTTGATGTCATTCAAATTTATTTGTTTGGAATTTACATACATGCAGTTCAATTCTACTACTTAGTTAAGAATGTAAGTTAGTTATTTTATTTTATTTAATAAAGGCGAAGGTTAACCGTCCACCAAACCTCGATGAATCGATTTTCACCAAAAAGTACTTAAAATGCCCGAATCTGGGAAAAGGTTTCAAAGCTTTTCTTCATAAAATATGGACCCCTTTCGAACCCCGAAGTTACGAAACCCTATACTGAAACACCCTGTATAGGAATACAGTTAAACGCGACACCAAATCCCAATCGAACATTGAAATACTAATTTTCACCTAAGGCCACAACTCGCTAGCAATGCCAGTGGCTCAGAAGTACCAACAACTAATACTACCATAGTACGTACAGCCAATAGATCAGTGCTGGAACAATGGGCTTCAACTATCCAGCAAGACAATGGAGCAGAAGTGGTGGAAGTTAACTGTGAGTTGGAACTTACAGAACTGACCGCCCCTAAGGCTTGGAACAATACTGCGGAACGTATCTGCGTTGCTACGAATGTTTGGGATAGGATTATTGTAGATCTGTGGATTTGTATGCTTTCTGAAAATGTGCATTATATATCCATCGAGATATAGCATTCAAAGGATCAAGATTAGCAGAGTGGTCGGTGTTGTGCTGCAAGAAATCGGAAAAATTTCAGTACACTTGTACTTTATTCCGAACACCACGTTTAGCAAAATATTGGGATAAGATAACAATGACGCAGCAATTTAGTTTGGAGAACGTAACTATACAATCATAAAATATTATTCAATGTTTTAAACTAATAAAACTCTACTATGTAAAATTACATGAATGTCATTATTATGTCCATGATGAACGACGTGGTGTGTTTTTTTTTTCAATGGAGTCACGTAAATCCTCGTAAATCCAATTGCGTTTTAGGCAGTTTGGTCGTTCCAACGGTCGTCATTTGGTTGGGTGACGTGCCCAGCTCACTGCCACTTGAGCTTAGTAGTAGGGTACTGACGCAAATTAGGTTTAACCGTCAAGTATTGATGTTTTTACGGAATAACATTTAAATACACCTTGAAATTGTTTGACTCACTTTGAAAAACTTTGAAGTGGAGAAGCACTTGTTCCATAAATTAATTAATTAATTTGATTAATTTTATGACAAATCATTGACAGATTGACAAATGAATATCAGATTTATAATAAGCGCCTATTCCGGAGATAAACAATCTACGAGTAATCAAAACAAAGTCAGTTTATAATTTAAGCTATCCCTCACCTGTAACTGAGCGTTATTAATGAAATCAATTTTAATTAAGCCTCTTATCTTCTCGCCTTTGAAACTGACCTCATTCAGTAGGAGCAACTTTTGTATGGTAGAGCGCTTCGGAGATATCTTGCCTTGTTATAGCGAGTTTAGCGAGTTCGCCGTTGTCTGTTTATAGGTGGTCTATAGGTACATCAATATTTTTATCTGTATCGTCTACCACGATTTTATTAGTCTAATAATTCTGGCGCATGCTTGCGCATGAAGTTTTTTTATGGAACACACCATATTTGCGGTTACATTACCAATGCATAGATCTCTAATTTCAGCGCATTACACTATATTTTTTAAACATTTAATTCAGTATGGTTATCTGAGTCAGAGGGACTAAAGTACACACTCCGACCAGCGAATATGATCTCCAAAAAGGTAGGTGCCATAATGGAGACTTCTCTTTGGATTGCTTGCTATACTGGGCTTGACGTGGGCTAGAGGAGAACACAGCCGAGACTGATATGCGGCCATCTAACATCCAGTAGGGCGGTATCAAACCAGTCGGCTACAATTTGAGCCTACCACCTAGTAAGGGGCAAGGGAGGGGACCTAAAGTTTTATACCGGTTCCAAACGGTGAAGCAGCAGGTGTACGTAAATTTAGCAGGTACGTAGATTTTAGTCGGAACGCGCGTTTTTTTTTTTTTCTTTTATGGAAACTGACACGGTTGGCTACATCACCTACAACATCCGTGATGTCAGCCCATAACACCGGGTGAACTTGGTGCCACGTCAGTGTTTCCCTTCGATCGTGCCGGCTACACTGAACTGGACGGAAAACACAAACTATTTACATAGCCGTTTCGACCGACCTTTCATTCAGTGCGGTGGTACCAACCCGGGCGGGTTAAACCCTACCACCTAGTGATATAAGAAGGGAGTCATATCCCTTAGTCGCCTTTTACGACATACACGGGGAGAGATGCAGTGGGGCTATTCTTTTAAAGTACCGGCCCCTCACGGTACAGAAATAACAGCGCGTAAATTTTGAAAGAAAAAAAAACTAATTTTTACGTGTCGACCGAATTCTAAACTCGACCGTCTCGAAAGAGATGCCGCTGCCCAATCCGCTCGGCCACCCTCCGCTACTATACTGTGGCAACTAGGCACCATGCCAGAGCTACAATGAACTGGATAGAAAACTCGATTGTTTATTATTGTTTACTGTATAATTTCATAGATAGGCACCGATTTACTCTTGGATACGACGGAAATTAGCCAATTCTGTTTTATTTTAACGATCTATTTTTATACGCGTTTCGACACACCTTTCATTCAGTGCGGTGGTGGCAATCCGGACGCATCAAACTCCACCAGTTGGTAAGTGAGGATAGGTCGTGTGAATACCTACAGGACAGGCGTCCCAAAACAGCACAGATGCTGTCTAACACCGCTGGGATCTTCCTCGAGTGCACTCAACGGAAAATAGTTCCACTAACTCATTGGCTAGTCAAATTACAGCTGAATAATGAAGAGCAAGGGGAGGCCGTTGTTTACTTGTGAACAGTTTACGAAGAATTCGGACTGTGCTTGTTTAAGGCGCAAATAAGACTCAAAAGGTCAAATTTAAACGAAATGTTTGAGCTATTGGTAACGATAAAAAAAATCTGTAAAAAATATATGTTATGTATTGATCTTTAATTAACAAACATAGCGAAAAAATATATATTTTACTACATTGGAAATGTGTTAAATAAATCTCCAAAAAATGATGGACGGTAGGCAAAAGGGGGAAAATTGTACTTTCAAGTTAAATTCTCTTGAGAAGCATATTAATTTTTTTCAATACAAGACCCTCATGGAAATATAGAGAATATTTTTCCCTACAATCGTAGCGAAAAAAAATATTTTTTTCCATCTTTCCAACACGTGAAATTTTATATAATGTGTGATTTTCGCGCAAACGCTCATCGTCGGCGCGACGTATCAGCCACTGCACGCGTAGAATGAATCTCGCACCTATTTACATTTGCACACGGTTCGTGTTTCAATCATCAGTGCTCGGGTAGCACGGTTTGAGTCTTAGGTGAGTTTCTGGATTTCAAAACTCGAAGAATCCTAACTAATACTTATCGACCGGCGCACCGTGTCGTCGATTCTACGAGTATGTTCGCTTAAGACTCGTGAACTACTTCAGACGGGGTCTTCATTGACGTATTTAGGTTTCCGTACCTCTTGCGGTACCTCGTACTGTGTGGGGCCGGTACCAAAAAAGAATAGCTCCACTGCACCTCTCTCCGTGCATGTCGCAAAAGGCGACTAAGGGATAAGGACTAGATGCCGTGCTAAAGGTCACCTTGGCGCGGTTCTTCCACCGATTCATGCAGCAGGTGCCTTACTTGCTGCGTGATAGTTATCTTGTCCGAGTGCTTTGCTGGACATGGTGGTCGGTGTTGTGCTGTATTTATCAGAGTCCTTGCAGAACAACACAAATTACTCTGCTTACCCCGATGGTCGGGATAAAGCATGTGGTATGTAACTTATTATTTCAGAAAGAGAAAGAATCATTATTTCTGCAAACATAATTTTTTTTTTTTATAATTAAATAACTGCCTTACATTACCGAAAAACAAAACTTAATATACAGATTGATTAAGTAGTGGCTACCAAAATTGTAAGGGCTGATTTTGGAGCTCACATGAACAACTTTCACACACACACACACACACACACACACACCCTAACACACCCTCACACACAGATACACAATCGCACACAGAACCGCAATCGAGCACACTTACACATCTTATTAGGTGGTGAACTATTTTGTTATTCTCTTTTATATTTTTTGAGATACCCGCTAAATTCTCTCATGTTTAATCTCGTGTTTAATAATAATTCTCTCATGTTTTAAGGTGTTACACAAAGTGTTATTTATATATACAACACTGTAATACCTATGTAGGTACTATTTATTTATTCCTGGACTGTCATGTTGAGTAGCTTGGTCAAGTGTTATGGGTATTGTATGCACCCACTGACTGTCTCTCATGATACAGCCGGCCAGTTTGGGAGACGGTGTTTGCACACAATACAGAATAATCATTGACAATTTGTGTGTTTTGAAATAGGGACAATTTCTGTTGGTGTAAAGTGTCTGTAAAAATAATAAAATAAATTTCGAGTTTGAGTTGAGACTTAAGTAATCCCAATACATTTTCGTACCGGTAAATCATCATATATATTTTTTTAAGACTTTGAAAACACCAAGGCCAAAGTTGTCCTGATTCACCGCGTCTTGAAATTTTGGTAGCCATTGTTGAATCATCCTGAATATAAAAGAGCGTGTGTTTATTCTGCTAAATCGCAGAATAAAATTTGTCTAAAGCGGAATCTGTGATAATGATACTCTCATTATGAAAAAGCGGTCAAGGGAGAGTAGGCCCTCGCGTAATAAGTGTTCCGTACCTACTGCAACAGTAAATCTGTAATTTTATTAAATAAATGTTAAACTTTACGAAGTTGCCTATACTTTTTGATCTATGTCGACGTTTTTATATTTATTTATTTATTATCTAAACCATTACAGCTGCCATTATAATGAATACTTACAAAATTTATTTCTGATTTTTACGATTACATTTTTAGGGTTAAATGGGATACGAAATCGAACATTGCTTATTCGACCGCAGTTTTTTTTTTTTTTCTTAAACAAATTATTAATAGTCATGAAACAAAATATACATATGTTATGATGACAGACATGAAACTTGGCATAGTATATGTATATTTTGCCTGTTATATATACAGTATATTTCTTTCGGCCAATCACCTAACAGTTGTCATACCCCATAGATATTCTGTTAGAAAATGTCTAGAGGCATTAAGTGTTACCTTTTGCTCACATTTTATTTGAGTGCAATAAATATATTCAATACTATCTCTATAGCTTGTACAGTTTGACTCTGGGATATTAATGTATGACGGACGGAGGGACAGAGGGACATAGACCAAAGTAAGGCCATAAGAATTCCGTTTTTCCAACGTTGGTACTTGGTACTATGAACATCAAGAATAACGAAGAGAGATTGTCAACATTTTAAAACACATTAAAATAATCCACCTAATGTTGTTTTGAATTTCATTCGGGTACACAATAAAAATCGACTCGAGAAATATAGGTAATTCTGAAAAGCGTACATCAACCGATACAACATGCGTCGTTTTTTTTTTTTTTCATAGAAAAAGTTTGTTTGTCAGTTCTTCTTAGCATCTTTAGTTCTTCTTGTCAGCCTCGGCAGCTCAGTGGTGCGGTCGGTCGACTGTTGTTAAGTAACCCTGAACGCGTTTAGTAATTTGATGGGTGACCGCTCGACCGTTGGAGGCTGACCGTGGTTCCGATTCCACGTAAAAAATTATGTCCATTCCCTTCTTACCTTACTAGGTGGTAAGGTTTATCCCGCCCGGGTTGTTACCACATTGAATGAAACGTCGGTCGAAACGGCTATATAGATAGTTCGTGTTTTCCGTCCAGTTCAGTATAGCCGACATGAAATGAAGGGAAGCACTAACATGGCACTTAGTTCACCCGGTGTTATGGGCTGAAATCACGGATGTTGTAGGTGATGTAGCCAACCGTGCCAGTGTCCATAAAAAAGCATTGAATTAGAACTGGTGGAATTTTCCAGATGTCCAAGCGTAGGGTACCCATGGATGAAATTTTACAATAAACAATATTGAATATGGCACGGTTGGCTACATCATCTAATACAAGCATGTTATTGCGTGGCGAATATGCCAACAAATAATAAAAAAAGCAAAAAATAAAAAAAAGGGGTCCCCACAGAAAAAACGTGCTAAGGATCGATTAATAAATATTAACGCTACTAAATAATAGATGGCGCCACAGATGCATTGTTTGCATTTATATCTGGACGTAACTGAATAGGATATTCGTCTTATCGTGGATAACCTCTGTTAGCTTAGCGGTACATGTGTGAAGTCACTAGTGCACTTACGCGATAGTACGGAACCCTCGGGGCGCGAGTCCCACTCGCACTTGGCCGGTTTTTTAAGCTATCTGTATTTGTCAGTTTATATAAATTCACATTTTAATAGTTAAATGTTTAAGTAAAAAAAATATATTTGTCTAATAGTAGACGTACAGTGTGTATCCCCCGGAAATGTGGGGTAATGGGACGACATGAAAATGTCATTCATTAAAATTTTGCACCATCGTATGAATAAATCTCTCATTTTGTATTAAAATGTGAACGTGTCTCATTGAATGCAAAAATATGAAACGGAAGATTTTTATGCTCTTTTTAGAGGGTAAAGTACTTCCGAAGGTATTTCTAAAGGTCTTTATTTATTTGTCTAATAGCGCGTAGACCTACCGTGTGTATCCCCCGGAAATGTCAAGGTAATGGGGCGAGATGAAAATGTCATTCATTAAAATTTTGCACCATCGTATGAATAAATCTCTCATTTTGTATTAAAATGTGAACGTCTCTCATTCAATGCAAAAAATATGAAACGGAAGTTTTTTATGCTCTTTTTAGAGGGTAAAGTACTTCCGAAGGTATTTCTAAAGCTCTTTATTTAAGCTCTCGCGTATAGGACTCTCAAATTCTGCAGTCAGAAATGAGTTTAATTATTAAGCAAGGAAAAATATTTTTTTCTTTGTGTGAGATGTGAACTTTGGATGACGTGAATATTATGAAGTTTTTTTTTTAGAAAGCGCGACATCTGGTGCCGAGCCCACATAAGGATTCTAACGACGCTCATGGACATTCGGGCGTACGCGGGAGTTGCGAGTGCCATGCCGGCCTGACAGGTGCCTATTCACGCCTCTCTTGAAGTACCCGAGACTGTACTTGGGGGGGAAATATGTGGACAGGGAGAGCGTTCCACGTTTATCAGTTCTGTGGAGGAAAGATCTGCAGAACTACTCGGCTATGGCAGAACCGATTGGTACGCATCCGCGGTAAGGCCGCGTATAAGGATGCAATCCCTGCCCAGTGCGCGTTGCGCGGAGGTAGAAAGGGGACGGCGGGATCACGTCAAATAGCTCCTCCGAGCATTCCTCATGGCGTATATTATAATGTCTTTTCATTAGTGCTCGACTAGTCTACACACGAAACTAGTTCTTCTTCACGTCCTAATTAACGCAGAACTGGTAAACTCTCTAACGCTCTCCTTGCCCACATATTTCCCAACAAGTACAGTCTCGGGTCCTTCAAGAGATCCGTGAATAGGCAACTGTCGGGCCGGCATGGCCAGGACACCCGCGTACGACTGAATGTCCATGGGCGTCGTTAAACACCTTATGGGTGGGTCGGCAAAACATGTCCTGAAACTGCTTCCTTTCTTTCAAATTCCTTGGCCCACTAGTCAATTAGTACCTACGCCTAAACGACACAGCTGTTCCAGTCGGTTCTTGCTTTGGAAATCCAGCTGATTTCTACGCTGAAAGCGCTTCCCGAACTCGTGTCAGCGCCTCCCTTTAGAGTGTGAAGCGCAATTCAGTTCGATTCAGTGAGTCTGCGAAGGCTGACGCTCGATTCCAAGGATGACACGCATCATTAATTCATCTCCGCACGTACTGTACAATCTGCTCACATAAGTTTTCGAAAGGTGGTGTTTACTTGGTTAATATTATATTGTTAACATTAATTTCCATACGGTTTTTTAACGGAATATACAACGACTTCCCTTCCCTTCTTCACTTCCCTTCTTACCTTACTAGATGGTAGGGTTAAACCGGCCCGGGTTGGTACCACCGGAGTGAATAAAAGGTCGTTCAAAACGGCTGTTTTTTTTTTTTTTTTGTAAACCAAGATGGATGACTGGGCCGAGAGACCAATTGACAAAGCCAAAATCACCTCTCCTCCCGAAACCACGCTCAGTTAGGTGCCATGCCAGCAGATTTGCGGACTGTTGCTAGACTGTCTAGCCGGGAAACACACTCGCCGGAAGACAGTTCCACACCATAGCGCTGCGACAAAGAAACGATTCGTAATAGTGTGTGTTTTCCGTCCAGTTACGTTTAGCCGGCACGACCAAAGGGAAGCATTGACATGGTACCTAGTTCACCAAGGTGTTAATGGGCTGACATCGCGGATGTTGTAAGTGATGTAGCCATCTGTGTCAGTTTTCATAAAAAAATGGAAACAATAGGTATTCGTTGTCTGTTTTTGTCACGCTTAGAATCGATCTGCAGGACTAATTTTGTCGCTTCGATTCAGTCTGAAATCAGGGTGCGTCGCTAACTAGTGACTACAGTTCGCAGGTTTGTCATTTCACATGACTTTTCGAAATTACGTTTACCTCTAGCCTACAATTTCGTATATACATTATTAACTATATTTGTATTACTAACTTCCATGTCCGAATACCTTGCTAAACGTGGTGGTCGATGTTGTGTTGCAATTTTCCAGATTTCAGATTCAGATGTCAGATTTAGATTTATAGATCCATCTTTGGACACAAGGTGCCTCTCAGATAAGTCATACAAACAAACAAACAAAATATGGTATAAATAAGACAAAATACAACAATAATACAAACCATAAAATTCTTAAAAAAAGTTACAGATTCAATAAACAAAAATAACATAACATAAAATAAATTAAATACTTAAAGTAGCAATGAATCACTTTTCTTTTTTGAGTAACTTAAAATATTATCTCTCTCAAGGAATTCATCTATCGAGTAATGAGAGTTTTTGCAGCACAACACCGATTACTCTGCTTACCCTGATTTTCGGGATACAGCGTGTGTGGTATGTATGTAGGTATGTATTACTAACGTAAGGGCATGCCAATAGGAACTCGATAATGCCCTCATTAAAGTTCTAGTCAAAAATAATGTTTATAAACTTATTCATTCAAACTAGTCTTTTAATTTTCCAAATAAAAATAATTGAAACATAACATATAGACCGGACTCTCAGTGAAGTTCCGTTTGCAAAAATTGCGCACCTCATTCTGACTTCTGATATTATATTGTATAGATCCCAGACATACAATTAACAGATGTTGCCAACCAGTTTTGTGGTCCCCCTCTCCCCCTCCCACCCTCACAAATATTATTAGTAAATTACAAAGATTTTTGGTTTTAATTATGGAATTTCATTAGAAAATTAGTACTTATGGGTGCCTATATGCGTCATAAATAAAATACTAGCCAGTACACCAATAGAAAACATTTTTTTTTTTGATAAAATATTATGAAATTTACGAAAAAATTACGAAGAAACCGTTTGATTTTGTTACAAGTTTTTGAAAATTATAATAATAATTTCAAATTATTCTTTCAAAATTAGTTAATAGTACGCTAAGGGGGGGGGGGGGGGGGGGGGGGGTACACATAGATCTCTTTCTTTCAGAAATTGTGAAAAACCACAATGTTAGTTTTATTAGTATGGAATAGAAAGAATTTGATTTTTTTTACCAACTTACACGTGTCACATCATAATGGTAATGAAGACTTTTTTGTTACTGTTATGAAACTGAATCGGTTAGGCTATAAAAATCAACCACCTATTTTTTTATTTAAATACATAAAAAAAATATTTTACATAAAAAAAAGCCCAAGGTCCAAAACATTTTATATAGGTTTTACTCCCTATATGATACAGACCTTAGCGTACTATTAACTAATTTTGAAAGAGCTTATATATAGATCGCTTTTTTCATTGACTTTTGTATAAGTCGAGGCATGCTTGCATAGGCACGCGGCAACATGACTTTTTATGATGTCGAGGGTATCAGGTAGACGAATCACAAAACATTTCGCGGTGCGCTATTTTTGCAAACGAACATCTCATTGGAGCCTGCTCTAATAATGTAATTATAGTATGTATTTAATATTCAGTCGAAGAGACGACGACCGTTGGAATAATCGTGTCCTACACTGTCCAAAGGTTGAAAGTTGCCCAGCGAGCAATGGAGCGAGCCATGATGGGAATACCGCTACATGATATAGTGCGTAACGAGGCAATCCGCCGACGCACCAAAGTAGTCGATATTGGAAACCGGGCGGCTAAGCTCAAGTGGCAGTGGGCTGGGCACGTTAGCCGAAGAGACGACGACCGTTGGAGTAACCGTGTCCTACAGTGGCGGCCGTGGACATGAAAACGGAGTGTGGAAAGACCACTCCCTAGGTGGGACGACGACCGGGTGAACTAGGTGCCATGTCAGTGCTTCCCTTCGGTCGTGCCGGCTACACTGAACTGGACGTAAAACACAAACTATTTACATAGCCGTTTCGACCGATGTTTCATTCAGTGCGGTGGTACAAACCCGGGCGGGTTGAACCCTACCACCTAGTAAGTTAAGAAGGGAAGAGACCTACAGTTTTACGTGGAATCCGAACCACGGTCAGCCTCCAACGGTCGAGCGGTCACCCATCCAAGTACTGACCGGCCCAGCGTTGCTTAACCATCAATAGCGACAGTCGACTGTCTGCACCACTGAGCTATCGAGGCTGACAAATGTTACACGCGTTTCAGACGGACACCTTGACACATGGAGATAAAATAATCTCTGCCATTCCATTGATAAACGAACGTTATGTTATAAATATGTATGTAGTATTTTACCTGAGACCTGTTCAAAAATATTTTCATTTTCAATTTGTTTCAAGAAGACACCGCGAATCGTCAGACAGACGGACGAACTGAAAGACGCCTGGCAGACAGGCACCTTTTATAAGTGCCTCTGAGTCGCTGGATACGGAGAGCCAGATAAAACAGGTATACAAAGAAAATTCCCTCCGCGCCGCCCCCGTCACGTCGTCGATTCTCTTTGTCAGCAGTACGGAGGGTCGGAGAATTTTAAAACCAGTTTCACGGCGAGGAAAATTTTTGCAATGCATTTTCAGCATTCCACTGAGCAACAAGTTATAATGATGTCGCTTAGTTCACTGAACGCACATTGTTATCTTTTGTAAGGTTTTTAAAAATTGAATTTTTTTTAGAAACAAATTAGAAAATAAATATTTTATGAATGGAAATGGAAACTTTCACTTTAAGTTGTGTTTGAGAAGAATATTTTGCATTATGTACCTATTTAGAGTTTGCACACTACTGTATATATAATATATGCTGTAAATAATAATGTTCTTGTGAGCGGTAGTGTGGAATAATTATTGGAAATTACTTTAATATAATACTTATAAGGTACTAACAAAACATTGTGACTTGCGAAGTTTGTTTGTCAGTTCTTCTTCGCATTTGAATTTAGAACTGGCGGAATTTTCGCCTTGTCCAAGCGTAGGTTACCTACCTATGAATGAAATTATTCAATAAACAACAATAAAAAACCGTTATTACAATAGAGTGAAAGTATTGAGCCCGTCGTATCACTCACGCCATCTATCGGTGACTGTTAAATTAAATGACCATTCGTGAGATGGCGCTCTTCTTGATATTATGATAATTGTAGGGCGAGCCCACTTATTAATATTTTTTTATTATTTGTTGGCATTATAATAAATAACACATATTCTGTGAACATTTCAACCGGCTACCTATAACGGTTCAAAAATACATCCCAGACACGACAGAGCGATAGTGTTTTCCGTCCAGTTCATTGTAGCCGGCACGACCGAAGGGAAGCACTGACATGGCACCTAGTTCACCCGGTGTTATGGGCTGACATCACGGATGTTGTAGGTGATGTAGCCAAAAGTGTCCATAATTTTTTTTTTTTTTAAAAGACGGACAGACAGACAGATAGACAGACGGCGCAGGCTTAGTAATAGGCTTCCATATTGATACGGAACCCTAAAAATCTGTTAAGTGCGAGTTTTACTCGCGCACGGAGGGTTCCGTATCTATCCGCTATTATCCGCCTATCTTTTGTCTTTCAACAATGCAATGTATAAAAGCCTATGGCGCCATCTATTATTCAATAGTGTGACTAATTGATTTTTCGGACGTTTGTTGTATGGGAGTCCCCCTTAATTTTTAACATTTTCTTATTTTTCTTACTTGTTGTTATATCCGCCATAGTAGCACATATTCTGTGAAAATTTCAACGGGCTACCTATTACGATTCAAGAGATACATCCCTCGGACAGACGGACGGACGGACGGACGGCGTAGGCTTAGTAATAGGCTTCCGTATTGATACGGAACCCTAAAAACGGCCCTTTCGAATGTTTTAAGTGTACAAATTTCATGTCCCCTTCATCTCTATGAATTCATTGCTCGCAGCGAGCCATCCAATTTCAGCTAAACTCAAAACAGCGCAGGTGTAATACCCAAGAGAAAACTGACCAACCTGTTGTACATACCAAGCTTTACCTTCAAACTTCCGCTGCCTGCATTTTTACTACCCTCACTTTTTCACGAGCCTTTTTGCGCTACCCACTATATTTATATAAAAACAGAAACTTTTAAACACAGGTACGAATACTAGTTAAAAACTTTTAATGTAAAACTACGGAGGCCGGCTATTTTCAAAACTTTGCCTGGAAGGAAAATTTTCTCGCCGCACTAAAATAAGTTTTATCTACAGTGAATAAGGTGTGTTTTGTAATGGCGTATTGAGGCAGAGATAAAGCATTAGATATCAAATGAAACGACCATTCGATGTAGAGTTGCTTTCGCCACAGGGGTGAAGTTTGATACAATTTAAAACTAGAGATAAATTTCTATTAGAACTGGCAGTGTAAAGTTTTATGGGTCGAGTTGGTAACGAAAATAAAATTATCCGCTCGAACAAAAGGCCTTTTAAAAACTTCTACTATGGAAGGTAATTGTTTTTTTTTTCGTCTTTGATGCCTGAAAAAAAATTATTTAAGAATTTTGAATATTATTACCTATTATAAAATTTTAATAGTAATTACCTGTCTGTCATTCAAATTGATGACCGTCAGGTCTGAAATGTTGCAGAGGCATTGCTGAAATTTTGTATGGGTGTAGCCACATGGGCGATCAAGCATTTGCCATTATGCGGAGATTTACCGCTTATGTCAGAGGATGTCGGCATGCGCGCTGTCATTGGCTGTTTAATGTTGTATGAACACTTGCTGTTAGTCGATTGATAGGCATGTGAAGCCGTGGAAAAAACTCAGAAGCATATATAAATTCATTATGTGAATTGTATTTTTCTCGTTTTACTTTTATTAGATTATTTCTATATTTATCCTAATAAATAAAATTGTATATCCCCTTTTCATATCATTTTCAAAGCACCGATAGTTAAATCTCTTAGATATACACTTCAAACCGATTATAACCTAGCTAGAGCCTCCATCATTCATAGTACAGCGTCCTATAGCCATTAATTAGCGTTATCAGCAAAACAAAAATGTTCATAGAAATGTTTATAAACTTCAAATATTCAACAAGCCTTTTGAAAATTTATATTAGGAAGAGACTAACGAATAACAAAATACAATAAACATTTCATTTCATTTCATTTTTATTTTATTTCAGTTATTTTTAGGTCTAGATTTATTTATTAACTAGCTGAGCCCGCGGCTCCGCTCGCGTGAAATTCGTATTCCAAAGAAGAATGTAAGTAACTAAGGGCGAGGCCGAAGGCCGAGCTGCGTTCAGGTAATCGATAAACCTTCTTAAAGAAAGTAACTAACTAAGGGCGAGGCCGAAGGCCGAGCTGCTTTCAGGTAAACGATAAACCTTTCTCAAATAAAGGAAGTAAGTAAGGGCGAGGCGAGGCCGAAGGCCGAGCTGCGTTCAGGAAGACGATAAACCTTCTGGAAGAAAGGAAGGAACTAAGTGCGAGGCCGAAGGCCGAGCTGCGTTCAGGTAAACCAAAAACCCTCTTCCGCCTTCGGGCCTCGCCCTTAAAGACTTCCTTTCTTCGATAGAATACGATATCGTTTACTCAATCTATTTATTTCATAAAAATAAAAAAGTAATATTAATAACTAAAGAATTAAACCTACCTAACAAACATTAAAATAACTATCAAAACGGGCATTTTCAAATGTTCTTAGAGCACTTGCGGCATTACCCCGCTGGATGGCAAGGCTTACCCTTTGAATGAAGTACATAAGCCCTTGATGGCGGGACACCAGTTGCGTCAACCAGCTCAAGCCTCTTTTGGCTTCACTGCTCCACGGACCGAGGGTTTCAACCGCAAACGCAACAAATTCGAAATCTTGAATTATATTTCTATATTTGCTGCGTTTGAGGCTCTCCGCCCCAGCCTCGGCCGCGCCAGCCGCTCTTGAAGATGTCCTAACGTGACTTGGAGCCAATGTGAGAACAAAAGTGGCGTCCCACATCAAAGAACTACCCTTAGTCCATGGCACTAAGGTGATAGCATCGGGCCTCTTGCCATCCAGCCGGGAATAACCGCGAGGTTCTAGGATGCACGGTATATTTGCCGTTAGAAGCGTGGACTTTATAATAAAATTTAAATTAAATTAACTCAATCTTAATATTAATTAACTTTATTCGAGATGGTTTAGCTTCTTCCTGAACGCAGCTCGGCCTTCGGCCTCGCCCTTAGTTACTTGCTTTCTTCGAGATGGTTTATCATTTGTCAGAACGTAGCTCGGCCTTCGGCCTCGCCTTAGTTGCTTACTTTCTTCAAGATGGTTTAGCTTCTTCCTGAACGCAGCTCGGCCTTCGGCCTCGCCCTTAGTTACTTGCTTTCTTCGAGATGGCTTTTCAATTATCCGAACGTAGCTCGGCCTTCGGCCTCGCCTTAGTTACTTACTTTCTTCAAGATGGTTTAGCTTCTTCCTGAACGCAGTTCGGCCTGCGGCCTCGCCCATAGTTACTTACTTTCTTCGAGAAGGTTTATGGTCTTCCAGAATAGAGCTCGGCCTTCGGCCTCGCCCTTAAGTTACTTACTTTCTTCAAGAATGTTTTTCTTCTTCCTGAACTCAGCTCCGCCTTCCGCCTCGCCCTTAGTTACTTTCATCGAGAAAGAATATCGTTTACGTGAGCGCTGATCCGCCTTCGGACCCGCCTTTAGTTACTTACTTTCTTTTTTTAAATACGAATTTCACGCGAGCGAAGCCGCGGGCAACAGATATATAAATTTTATTGCACCAATGACAGCGACATAACTTCGACTTTCAATTATTATTTTTATTTATCAAACAATTTGTCACCGGCCAGCTCACGTCGAGATGACAGTTCTCCGTTGTCAACATGACATTTAAAATGGTTTTTTACCCTTACTTTGGATTACGTGATTTTTATTATATTTTTTAATTATTATGTTCATCCGGGATATACACTGTCACTATAAAAAGTTTCGTCAAATTCCGTTCAGTGGTTTTTGCGAGATGCGCGTACAAATAGACATTTTTGCATTTACGATTTTATGATATGTATAGAAAGAATAGATATGTATAGACTATTGTGTTCAAGTTATAAAAAAGAAGAACTGTCATTTTCGTTGTATCTACTTATTTTTAAATTTCGAATGAATATTTTATTCAAATTGTATTTGCTGCCAGTTCTCAAGATATAATTATGTACTTTGGACTACGTGATTTTAAACGCGCAATAATGTTTATAATTGTTAATTTTTTTTTATTTTTGTAATTTTTTTTACGTATTATGTTAACCCGGCATATAAACTGCCACTATACAAAGTTTCGTCTAATTCCGTTCAGTGGTTTTTGCGTGATGCGCGTACAGACAAACAAACAAACAAACAAAAATTTTAAAAACTATTCTAACATGTTCAGTATCTCATTTTAAGCCACTCTGGTTAGTTTTTTTCCGAATACATTCAATGTACAGACTTTCTTACCTCTACGATTTTATTATATGTATAGATTAAATAAAAAAAAAATATTTTAGCAGTTTTTGGACGTGTCGTTTTGTTTTCAGAATTAATATTAGATAATTATTATTGAAAGAGATATGTTCTTCTGGAAAAGGCATTTTCATAATATACTCCCTATCTATAATACGTTAATTAACAAATTATATATACAAAAATATACGTAAACGGCGACTAAGGGATAAAGACAAGATGCCGTGCATAAGCGCGACAGGATAGCCACCTCTCACCTTAGCAGGGTCCTTCCACAGAGTTTGAGCACATGTCCGAACCTTTCCCGACTCTTTCACTCACATTTGCTCCATAAATCTCTTTCGTTAGTCTCCGATCATCTATTATATTAAACATGACCGAACCAGCGAAGCATTCCTTTCGCAATCCTTGTCACTATCACTATATATTCTTGCCGCAACTCAAAATGTTAATATGATTTAAAAAAAAAAAACTGTGAAATAAAAAAAAAGTTTTAAAAAACATAAAACCGACTTCCTAAAAAAAGGAAAACTAAAAAACTATTCAAAATAAAAATATAAAAACCGCCTAATTATAATTAATAATATTAATAATAATAACTAAATAATTAAAACCTAACTAACAAATGTATAACAATGATAAAATTAACCTAATAAATAAATAAAGAAAAACTAAATACTAACATTCAAAATTACTGTCAAAAATATATGAAATAAAAACCTAAAAAAAAAAACGAACCCTAGAGTTGAAGGCGGTGCTAAAAAGGCTACACAAATCACAAAGGATATTATCATCCACTCATGTTTTCTTTCATGCATCATTTTTGCTTGCTTTAGCACCGCCTTCAACTCTAGGGTTCGTTTTTTTTTTTTAGGTTTTTATTTCATATATTTTTGAAGGCGGTTTTTATATTTTTATTTTGAATAGTTTTTTAGTTTTCCTTTTTTTAGGAAGTCGGTTTTATGTTTTTTAAAACTTTTTTTTTATTTCACAGTTTTTTTTAGTAATTTTTGCTATTAATGTACTCGGCGGAATCGCTCGGCCTTCGGCCTCGCGATTCCGCCTCGCTTTCCAATCCGATCTTGACCCAATTAAAATAGGACCACGTCAGCTTCGATAGCTCAGTGGTGCAGACAGTCAACTGTCGCTATTGAATGTTAAGCAACGCTGGGTGCGGTCAGTACTTGGATGGGTGACCGCTGACCGTTGGAGGCTGACCGAGGTTCGGATTCCTCGTAAAACTGTAGGTCCCTTCCCTCCTAATCTTACTTGGTGGTAGGGTTTAACCTGACCGGGTTGGTACCACCGCACTGAATTAAACGTCGGTCGAAACGGCTATGTAAATAGTTTGTGTTTTCCGACCAGTTCAGTGTAGTCAGTACGATCAAAGCGGGAAGTACTGACATGGCACTTAGTTTACCCGGTGTTATGGGCTGACATCACGGACGTTGTAGGTGATGTTGCAGAACTTAGTAGAATGGACAGACATAAACATGTTACGGAACCCTACTTTTATTATAAAATAACCGTCGGAGGACCTTGGTTGAAAATTGTGAAATTTAGTAGAACGGACAGACATACATTTGTTACGGAACCCTACTTTTATTATAAAATAACCGTCGGAGGGCCTTGGTTGAAAATTGTAAAATTTAGTAGAACGGACAGACATACATTTGTTACGGAACCCTACATTCATTTTGAAATAAATGTTAAATTTTGTAGAACGGACAGACATGCATTTGTCACGGAACCCTACATTCATCTTGCAGAACTTAGTAGAATGGACAGACATAAACGTGTTACGGAACCCTACTTTTATTACAAAATAACCGTCGGAGGACCTTGGTTGAAAATTGTAAAATTTAGTAGAACGGATAGACATGCATTTGTTACGGAACCCTACATTCATTTTGAAATAAATGTTAAATTTAGTAGAACAGACAGACATGCATTTGTTACGGAACCCTACATTCATTTTGCAGAACTTAGTAGAATGGACAGACATAAACGTGTTACCGAACCCTACTTAATAGTTGCACTCCGGGAGTGCCGGCAGATCCCGTGCCACTCTAACTTAACCCTTAATGCAATGACTTAAGGTTTCATTTTAAAAATGACGCTGACGCGATGTCGCGAGTTATACATTTTTTACCCACCTAAAAAAGTGCCAAGCGCCGCTAAAGAAGTTTTCACTTCAAAAACCTCAGGGTTATCCCCTTTCAAATAAAAAAAAAAAGAATTTTCAAAATCGGCCCACAATTGACGGAGTAATCGCGTAGCAAACATCAAAAAAAAGAAAACATACTGTCGAATTGAGAATCTCTTAGGTCTAAAGTAAATTTCTCGTGAAGACAAATGCAACGAGCCCAAACACGATGGGTTTATCATGTGTAGTTTAGGAGTTCCTATGGCCACCTTCTGTCTCCATCATCAGACCAGCTCGATGGTACTCGGTACAGTAGGTACCGGTCAGGTACCATAATAAATTATGCGCACCTGGCCGGTCGGAAAAGATAAAAAATTTCAAATTTAGAATATTCATGAAACAAGGGTCCGAATATGTATCACTAGTAAATATCGATTCATATATTTCAACAGGACAGAGAAAATTTCAAAATATTAGGTATTTAATACTTTTTAGTTCTTTTTGTTTTTTTGTTTTTTTGAAATCGGTTTAATATTTTTTAAAACAGTTTTTATTTCATTCTTTTTAGTAATATTACATAAATAAGAATAATCGAAATCGAATAATCGAAATCGATTGAAGTGGTACAGAATTATTCGCCATATGTGTCAGACTGCAAATTGCTGAATAAGTCCACATCACAAAAGTTTTGCTGAAGGTAACCACACACCATACTAATTTATCAAACTGAAAATTGCCGAATACGACCACATCACAAGTTTTGCTGAAGGTAACCACACACTATAGTATTATGCTGATTTTTCGAAAACCACTCAACCAATTTCGATAAAATTGAAATGGGACCACCTCGGAAGTATGACCTAACTAACAAAAAAAGAATTTTCTAAATCGGCCCTCAATTGACGGAGAAATCGCGTAACAAACATACAAAAAAAAAAAAAAAAAAATAAAAAAAAAAATAAAAAAAAAAAAAAAACATACAGACGAATTGAGAACCTCCTCCTTTTTTGGAAGTCGGTTAATAAAACTGTATTTGAACCAGATACTAGACACCGTACTATAAACTACCTCCCCTTTCCCAACAGGCCCTCAAAACCGACAAAGTGATTGAGTCGTTCATAACTTCTATATTTTATCCTGCTTGGGTCGCCTCTCATAATCCTTTCTTAACAAATTCTAACTCCCCTCATTTGCCTTTAGTCAAAGTAAAAAGGTTTGACAATCCCCTAGTATATTGTAACGTCTTCGCCCATTTTGGTACGCCTCAAGAGCAGTATTCATAGTCAGTTCCTAAAGGACAAAAGAGTCGCGGTTTATTCTCGATAGATTCGGAACTGCGTTAGATGTCAATTCTCGAAGAAAATAAGCCATTGAGAGCGAGCCATTATAAATTTTCGAAGTATAATTCAGTGAGGGTGAGGCCAAAGGCCGAGCTCGGTTCATCGATGTATGTACGAGTAACATTTGTATAATTTCGTATTCATTCAACGGTGTACGGAGGCTGGAATGTGGTGTTTCACAAAATAATTGTATGATTAAATTTGTTATGTAACCAGTATGGGTGGTCGTGCCGTGTGATCAATGGTGCGGTCGACAGAGCCAAATTCACCTCTCATCGCGAAACAATGCTCATTGAGATGCCATGCCAGCAGGCTTGCGCAGACTGTTGCTAGTCTGTCTAGCCTATTGATACGACTTTTGAAGAATCCAGGTTAATTGATTCGAAAGACGCACTGGCGGGATGACAGTTCCACACCATAGGAGTGCGACAAAGAACAGATTTAACGATTTTGAGAATCGATGGGTTCTCAAAACCCCAATATCAAAAACAAAAGGAAACCTCGGCCTTGGCTTTTAAACATCTATGACAGCATGCAAACTTGATACGGCCATCTATATCACATTTCATACTCGCAAACTCACATGAACATTGGTAACATCATGAAATTTGGTAAGAAGCAAGGTCTCATAGCACAAGTAAATGAAAAAAATCCTAAAATTTTAAAAGCTGTTCACAAAAAAAAAAAACTTTGTACAAAATGTTGCGATATCGCATTAGTTTCGACTATGAATCCCGCCCGTAGACTTCAAAGAGAATTTGCAGCTTACCGCCTCGTTCATTTTTACCCGCGGCTTCTGCGACGACCATCTTTTTTCAGCTTTTACGGTTTTGTTTCAGTGCTCCTCGCTGGGGGACCGGAAGCGATTTGTCAGCTGTCGTTGAACGGCGGTGCGAGTCAACCGCTCTCATTATTGGGGTCATCAGAGGCATAATGGCCACACTTTGCGAAGATTTGACACTATTAAACCGCTAGAATTAAAAATCTAGAACCTAATGTGGGTGGCTACACCGCCTACTAGATACACCCGTGATGTCGGTCCATAACACCTGGGTGATCTTGGTGGCATATCAGTGCTTCCATTAGACCGTGCTGGCTACACTGAACTGAAATGTTTTCCTTTCAGTTCAATGAAGCCAAGTGCTTATAAAGCCGCTTCGACCGACCTTTTTCATTCAGCGCGAAGTGGTTTCAATCCAAACTGGTCAAACTCTCTCCCCCCTAGCACGGTAAGGGACCTGTACGGTCAGCCTCAATTGTAGATCGGTCACTCACCAAAGTTCTGACCGCGCCCGGACGTGATTAATTTCACGATCGGCCATCGCACCACCGAGCTACCAACGCTCTATAAAATGTGAGCATTTCATTTCATCCGCTACATACTTTTACATACCATCACACCTGTCTCACAATTAGGTAGACAGAGACAACTATTCTTCATCCGTCCTAACTTTAAAGGGCCGTATCTTTTGAACTGTAATAGGCAGCCTGTTAACATTTTCATAGAATATGTGTTATTTTGGCGGATATTTTGCAGGTTTTAGTAAATCGCTCCAACGAATATAAATCTGCGGAAAGACACACAGACATCACCACATTTACTAATTTTCTTATGTTTCTAAGTGAAATTTTCTTTTTTAGGTTTCCGTATCCCAGACGGAAGCCTATTACTAAGCCTCCGTCGTCTGTCCGTCCGTCCGTGCGTCCGTCCGTCCGTCTATCCGAGGGCTGTATCTCTTGAGCCGTAATAGGTAGCCGGTTGAAACTTTCACAGAATATGTGTTACTATGGCGGATAAAACAACAAATAAGAAAAATAAGAAAAAGTTAAAAATTAATGGGGGCCCCCATACAAGAAACGTTTAATTAAAATCAATTAGTCACACTATTGAATAACAGACTGATAGCGCCACAAGCTTTTATACATTGCATTGCTAGAGCCGCTAAATTGCCAACGACCTCATTGAGGTGCTGTCATTTTCCCACCGTAAATTGCTATCGACCTCATTGAGGCTTCTCTCCGATCGTCCTACATATCTTCGAAATTAAAATTTGAAGACCATGCCACCTGAGCGGATAGGCGGATATTGTTGGTAGCGGATAGATACGAAAACCTTCGTGCGCGAGTAAAACTCGCACTTAACAGATTTTTTGATTGTACTGGAGCATCTTGGTTGCCATCCTAAAAAACAGACATTTTGGAAATCGATTTAGAACTTTAGTAGCAATGATCCCTTTTGTGTGGCGCTTCGGTTTACATTTTAATTATATTGTATTTTGTATTAATTGATATTTACTTTGATGATGGTGATGATGATGACGGTGATTGGTATTACGTCTGACGGCTGTTTATACATTGTTCGATTTTATCTAAAGGTAAAAAAGGTAAAAAATATTTATTCTTATAAACACAAAAACATAACATCAGTCAAACAATAATACTATTATATTATAAGGTGTTTCGTTAGTCATGTCGATAACTTCGGGACAGTTACATACGCACTCAAAAAAAAAACACTTTACGCAAAAAAAAAACATATGTTTATGCTTTATAGGAGCATTTTTTCTCCAAACAGAAAAATAAAATAAAAAAATTAGCTGTAAAAACCAATCAAAGTGACCGTGTGACTCACTTACAACAAACAGCTGTTCTGCGTTTGAACATAGTACGGTCATTGACCCCGTAAAATGCATGTTACCTACTGTTCTACACAGGTTACTTTTTAAGCAGCAAACATGTTTTGTTAAATTTCTCGAAAAGTAATGCTAAAAACGTATAATTTGTTTTGCGTAACCTTTTTATTTGAGTGTGTATGTAACCCTTCCGAAGTTATTGACATGACTAACGAAACACCTCATAGTGTTTTATTTACATTTTTAGGCGTTCTGCCCCTTAAACTAGCCCATAAGCTGTACTATAAGGGGCAGTGCTTCCATTCTTACAACTAATCTCAAAAAGGACTTTTTTTATGGGAAGCACGACATACTATAGCGTGCGCCAGACTAACTTAGAGATGTGGTCGTGCGGCGCCCACGGGCATTCGGATATTTACGACGGGGCTGCGAATACCATGTCGGCCGGCTAGGTGCACCTTCACATTATTTTTACTTTACTGAGTTGAAATAAAGAAGCAATCTAAGTACGCTCTATGTATACGGGCCTTAGTCTGCGATCTAACGGATTCGGCTACTACTAATGTATAAAATTTGACAGATGCGTGTGGTCCCCAGTCGAATGCCCTGCGCGATTTCCGTCCGGCTTAACTATTTCCGCGCCTTAGGTATTCAAGCATTTACTACAAGCACCTTAGATCCCGTGAATAAATTTAGCAAAAGTACGCCGAATATTTCGTACACTTTTCGTTTCACCGTACCTCTAGGGTTTGGTTTGAATAAATATAGAATATGTTACACAAGACAAGATTTATTTCTTTTTTAGGTTTCCGTACCCCAGTACGGAAGCATGTTACTAAGCCTACGCCGTAGTAAAATGTAGTTGCGGTAGCCCAAGACGTATGGCCCCAAATGTCGAGCCACACAGATTACGATTATCGTGAGCAAGGTTCTGTAAAAATAAAGGATAAGCACAAGATGCCGTGCTAAAGGGCGACAGATTAGCCACCACTCACCTTGGCGCGGTCCTTCCACCGAGTCATGGAGCTGGTGTGTCTTTGTACCTTACTATTGCTGCTTGATAGTTATCTTGTCCTAATACTTTTCTAAACGTGGCGGTCGGTGTTGCGCTGTAATTAACCAAAGTCCTTGCAGCGCAACACCGATTACTCTGCTTACTCCGATTGTCGGGATACTGCTTGTGGTATGTAGGTATGTAGGTTCTGTAAAAAGTATTTTGACTAGGTAGTTTATTTAGATGCTCTGAAGTTTATTTCCATTCTCACCTATCATCACAAGTAAGTACTACCAGGAGATGCATTCCAAACGGAAAAAGAAACCGGCCAAGTGCGAGTCGAACTCGCGCACCGAGGGTTCCGTATCGCCATGTCATGGTCAGCACCACTCACGCCATCAATGGCGTGTTTTATGAAATGCTTCATATTGGTTAAAAATTGATGATTAGTTAAAATGCTTCATACTGATTTCGGTAGATGGCACGCATACACTTTTTAGTTTATTGTATGGGGACCCCCGTGAATTTTTACTTTTTCTTATTTTCATTATTTGTTGTTATATCGGCCATAATAACACATATTCTGTGAAAATTTCAACGGGCTACCTATTACGGTTCAAGAGATACCTACAGTACAGCCCTCGGACAGGCAGACAGACAGATAGACGGCGTAGGCTTAGTATGGATACGGAACCCTAAAAACTACTGAAAGTGATATTTTAAGTACGAAAAACATAAACAAAACACTAAAATCCGTAGAAATACTGAAGCGGATCCAGCAAAATCAGCTACATTTCTCTGTATTTTATATTGGCCGTAAAAACTTAATACATTTTGTACATAAAATCCCCTTGTACCCTTCGAGAGGTATCGTTTTATGTAGGCGGTGTAAAATCGGTGATAACGTTGGAAAAACTTGGAAACTATAAAATGAGCTCGTATTCATTAGCGACGTAAGAGAGACATTGTAATTAAATTGTCGGAATCGGACATGGTTGGCTAATAGCTATACAACTGTTTTTTTTTTTTGTGGAAACTGACACCGTTGTCTACATCACCTACAACATCCGTGATGTCAGCCCATAACACCGGGTGAACTAGGTGCCATGTCAGTGCTTCCATTCATTTCATGTCGGCTACACTGAACTGAACGGAAAACACGAATTATTTACATAGCCGTTTCGACCGACGTTTCATTCAGTGCGGTGGTACCAACCCGGGCGGGATAAACCCTACCACCTAGTAAGGTAAGAAGGGAAGGGACCCACAGTTTTACGTGGAATTCGAACCACAGTCAGCCTCCAACGCTCGAGCGATCACCCGATAGCGGTCCATTTCGTTCCTACCTGTGTTTACCTTCGGTAGTGCCGGCTACACTAAATTGACCGGAAACGTGACTGTTTTCAAGGCCGTTTCGAGTGACTTTTATTCAATACGGTCACGCCAATGCGAATCGGTTTTACGCTACCAGCTGTTATGGGAACGGGAATGTTTTTAAGTTTACAATGTTTTTCATTATACTCATTTTAAATTATTTATGGATTAACAGTGGGTGTGACTTGCATAAGTCGATGTTTCGCCCGTTACGTCACGGACATCCTCAGGAACCACGTGAATTCCTGCGTTTGGGCACTAGATGTCGTCGGCTCCAGGAATTCCCGTGATTTCTGAGGAAGACCGTGATGTAGCGGGCGAAACGTCGATTTATGAAGGTACGTCACATCCACTGTGAAAAAAATTTAAAATGAATTACATACCTACCTTGTATAAGGGAATGATAGAACACTTATGCGGCTATAGCTAAATTGTACTTATATTACATACAGTTCAAAAATTAAGATCACAGGTCCTGTGGACATCACATCCCTTGATATTGAGCGTGTGTGATATCACGCGCACTTTCTGTGAGCTGATCATCAAACTGAGAAAGAAAGTGGTGGCACGTCGAGTTCAAATCCGCTATCTCCCACTTGTTTTTCCACTTCCACCAGGATTTGTTGCCACTCTTGCAAACAAAGCAAGAGTGGCAACAAATCCTGATTTTCGTTCCTTCTCAAGATCTACTGTCAAGACACAAACCATTGTTACAATGATCTTGTCCACAGCGACAAACTTGCCAATTGCGTGATATAAATAAAACATGTTTTCAGCAATATCCTTCGAGTTTACACGTTTTCAAAACACGATTGAGTGTCCTCGGAATGTCTGAGTCGTCCCAGAGCGCTGTATACGGCTCCGGAGAAACTTTCAGATAAAATATTTGCGTTGCGTCATTGAAATTCAAAGGAGAGCGATGAAATTGTAAGTGGCAGACGTCCCTCCAGGGAAGAGTGCATTCAGTTCCTGAATGTGGATGTGCTGTGTGTGGTTGAAGAGAATTTTGTGTGTTTCTTAGAGATTCTTAGATTATGGAATGCATCATAGTGTGAGGCCTCATGACATCTGTCAGTCTCAATAAAATACATACATACATATCACTCACGCTGAATCCCGACAATCGGGGTAAGCAGTATTCGAACAAGATTCAATCGATCAAGCAGCAAGTAAGGCACTAAGACTCACCTGCTGCATGACTCGGTGGAAGTACAGTGCCAAGGTGAGAGGTGACCCTGTCGCACTTTAGCACGGCATCTTGTCCTTATCTCTTAGTCGCCTTTTACGACATGCATGGGAGAGATTCAGTGGGGCTATTCTTTTTAAGTACTGGCCCAAACAAACAATACATTGATATAGTCCAGTAGAAAAAGTAATGCCGCCGCCGCCGGTCTGTTTGTAACGGGTAAACTAGAGATGGTTCAACTGGATTACATGCGTTTTCACGATCTGATCTCAGGATGCCTAAGAAACCCAGATCAGTAAAAATGATGGCTAGATGGCGACCAGCATCTGTCGTGTCGCTGACTTTGCGCGCCCTTATTGGCTGTAGATTTCGACATACGATAGCTGGATGTCCGCAAAACACTGTGTGCGTTGTGAGTCAATTGGTAGGAATTTTGGCGATACCGTATTACCGCCGTGTGAGAGCGTTTCTCCTATCCATTGTAATATTTGTGTCATACAAATATGTAATTAATTTTCACTTGCATAATGAGTGTATGCTCCTTTCATTCTTATTAATACTTGGATCCTGCTTCATTATCACACAAACCCTCGCACAAGATATCCATTATACAAAAGTTTACCTCAAATACTCTTTCTAAGAATAGGTTCCAGAAACACCCGAGACACCAAGATGCATCCTCGTCTACCCCCAGGTGGCGCAGCCTTAGTCTAGCTCCAATGCAACATCTCAGAAAGGCAAATACGTAGGCAACAAAGTGCTGGAGAATAAATTACAGACAACCACGCAAATATTATATTTCTCCGCGAATTCTCCGGATGCTTCCATATTTTGAGAAGCCTTGGATGCGTTGTCGCTATGCAAAATTGTGCTAAATATTTTATCCCGACGTCTTGGCGGGTACAAATTTCGCGATGTTAATTTTCAATGTATTCAGGGGGCTCTTGCGATGCGCGAAATTATTTTGGACTTTGTAATTAAGCGAGAGGGCACTTAATGCCGCCTTTTGTGCCCCGTCAAATCTCGTTCGTCCTCGGTGGGTGTACCCGCATTTTGAGTAGCACTCATCTTTCTTTAATTATTGTCAACGTTATAATCAGCTTAGAAATTTCAAGATTGCTGCTTCGGCAAGTCACATCCACATTTTCACATGGCGGTGTAAGCCTCGATGGTTTTAACCGCTTGCACACTCGACGATAACGGTACCTTAACGGCACGGCAACGACCACGACATGGCATCAGGGGAGGCAAAACTTTTATGAAATTACGTGACGGCTTGACGTTAGCTTCCCCGGCCAGTACGAAAGCATTTCATATGTTTCCACCATAGAGAAATAATATACATCTATGGTTTCCACACATTTTGGCTCCTCTGCTGCCGTGCTGTGATCGAGTCTTCATCGTTCCCGTGCCGTTGTCTTCCAGTGCAAAAACAGCCTTCGGAACTTATGCACTGATGAGTTTTAAGGAACTAACTTTATGCTACATTTTCTCCGTACATAATGTTCATAAATATCTAAGAGAAAGTCAGCTAATATTGATTTATATGTCGCGGTGGAGTCTTTTCCGCTCGTCACATATCGTTATAATTAACTGCTCCGCCTGTTCGAGTAATATCTTGGTGACACATAGTCGGTAGAGTGTTTTCATTTTAGGAAGGCACGAGGGGTACGAGGTAGGAAGTGGTGCGAGAGGCGACCGCGCGGAGCTCAGTAGAGAACGAACTCGGTGCCAGGTCGGTACACACGTTCTACACGTCTCCGCATCGCTCCGTCGAACCGAGTCGTTCCCTACTGAGCTCCGCGCGGTCTCACACTACTTCCTACCTCACACCCCTCGTGCCTTCGTAAAATGAAAACACTCTAACCATCCTGATGTATACCGGATTTCATGTGTAATGTGTAGGTAGATAGGTTCAGCCGTTTTCGAGTTTACTAATTGCCAACAGATACACGTAGGGATTTTAAATAGAAGGACCTTTATACGTCCATAGTCCAAACATACATAGGCCAATACACCACGTTGCGTCCCTTTGTCATAACATTGATAGATAGGATAGTACATTACTAAAGGATGCGCTTTTGAAGAGTTTCAAAGAAAGCAAGTCGCAATAACTAAGGTATGAGGGAAGGAAGCTGGGTGGCGGCGCGGACAGCCAACCGGTAGAAGGAGTAATGGCGCGGGGAGCGAGCTGGGAGAGGAAAAACTGCATTTTATGTCATGCGCGCGGACTGCGCGTGTAACTGGGATTATGCTGGGTAAATGGGATTATTTCGGAAGAACTGTACAGGTATGGGGCCTCGATCTGGCAGACGTCTGGATTTATAGCCGGAAGGCTGGTATTTCCGGGCGTCTATAAACAAAACGTAAGAGAGAGCATATATGATAGTAAATCAATCTTGCGCGTGTAACCACGTCGGCGGATCGCGATCGACTAACTCAGTTGCGGCTGGATGACTTCAACGAGGTAAAACGTGATGCTCAGTTCGAGTGTATGTATGTATGTATAGTATATTCTTTATTGAACACCAATTTATCAAAATTAGGTACAACAGGCGAGCTTAATGCCGCGGGGCATTCTATTCTAACTAACCTTTGGGATGTGGGAGAAGTACATGCAGGCGAACAAGAATAGTTTGTGTGTGTATAGTAGAGTAGAGTATAGTGTAATAGTAGAGTGCACTCTCTGGTAATAAGTACGTATATCTCGGTGTATCTGTCATTTCCTTTACCTTCACTTTCAAAATTCACCATACTAGACAAAATATCAGCACCGTTCACTTTGTGAATAGATTATCTTATCATAAACCGTCGACTTTACTCGAGTCGTTCAAGGCTTTTTGCGTAACGCCTCGGCGTAACTTTGTTTCTTTCAATACAATTGCCACCCGAGCGTGCGCTGTCAGTGCTCCTTGCCGAGAGAAATCAAGAGGGCAGACGAGGTATCAACTCCAACTCCTACTCCAGCAAGTAAACTAAACTTCTCAGGCACACGTGTCTGTGTACAATCATTTTAGATTTGTCAAAATTAACTTTTTAGTTTTATTTTCGACGAGATTTTCGATGAACCTGAGTGCATCGACACAGGCGAAACTCGGGACATCTATCAAATGTGGGTTGGTTTTCTGTGTCTACTCTTCTCCTCTTTCTTTTCTAAACCTTTAGCCATAATAACCGAGACTTAAGAAAATGAAATTGTTACTAACTTTCTACACAATAAACAATTTGGAATTTGGAAAAGGCTAAAGGAACGTATTTATCGCCCGTAGCGCAATCGAATAATTATTTGATTATTATTATAGTGCGCTCATCAAGACACATTAATGGAGTTATACCTTCTACATTTTCAAATTCTTCGGTCGTCACAATACATTTATATAAGTTCCACCGCGAGAGCGAGGTCTCTTCAAATTCTCGCCTCGGAAATTCGAGAAATTTCGTCAAATTGGAGACTGCTTGCGGTAGACCCCTTCGTTCCGCAGTCACTTTCGGAGGGTATAACCTTCTATATTTAATGTTCATTCTCTTGCAGACCTAGAAAGTGCCCAGACAGAGTTTGAAAATGTAAGGTCCTATTGCGCGGAGGAGAATTATCCTGTAATTCCGCTAATGTAAGATTATCTCAGGGAAAATATAATATCTCCTTCTGTATCCGTGAGATAACGTAGGTAAAATGGAGTGAGGGAAGATCACCCGCCAGGTGGGACGACGACCCCAAGTACAATAACGAAAAAAATTTATGAAGGAAATTTAACATTTAGTAATTTCTATAAAAACTCCCTACACCCAAATTCGGCAAAACTGTGAGCGGATCTTCTATTACCTAGGTAGGTACTAGAATAACGGTCGGCTGCATCACCTCCGGTTAAAATGTGGCTGCCAGTTTACTCGTGTCAAATTTCTATTAGAAATGCCACTTTAAGCGAAAAACAAATGTTGGACGAGATTTAACCAGAGGCGGTAAAAATATTCATAAGATAGTTATCTAGTCCAAACTTCTACCTATTCTTCTATATTAGTATTCCACTATTGATTAGGTTTTGAGATTTTATCCTAACTGGCTATTCCATTCGCGGTGGTACACCCATCCGTCGAACAATACATCAGCATTTCATATATTGTTCTTGCCCCCTTCAGGAAATTCTCGTAAATTGTTAAATCTATAAAGGGTCCTTGATACAAACGTAAGTTGCTTGTGGCATCATCTACTGTGACCGTTAGATATTTTGAGCTAGTCTTTGTGATTGTATTTGTATCACGCACGGACGAGACCGTCTTAAACATATTATTTATGGCAAGATCGATCCAGCCGGCATTTGGCTTACACGTGAGGTTGGTGTTCCCTATACCAACAAACATATCTTCAAGCTTGCTCCGAACATTCGGACTTTCACAGTGCCGCGTTCGATATTCGAACCATCGAACATGGCCAACATCGACATGTTCGTTGCGGGGATTTTGCGTTCAAACTTTAAATTTCAGTTTGGCAAGCATTCAAGAAGCAGCTACATTCACTGACTGATTGATGCCTGGTCTGAAATCGACATGGTTGATGCTTGGTCTGAAATCGACACGGTTGATGCCTGGTCTGACATCGACACGGTTCATACGGCTACCATGATTGCTCGTGATTGAAACGTTTTAGACAAATACACGCAGTTTTCATCTCATTGTTTTCATTAGCCATCTGGGTGGTGGTCACTATTTTTAGGCTCATCTTAATCTCAGTGGCGACCGTTTATAAAAATTGGCCACAGGCTGCGTATGGTTTTCTCATCCATTGAACTTGTTGACACGAGTAAAATATAAACTGGTAACCACAGGCCTCTAATGCGAGAAGTCGGAGGTTCATGTGTATATTAGTGATCAAAATCGGAGAACCCGAATATTGCTGGCCTCGGAATTTATCACGAACTGAGTCGCGGGCATGTCTAGCCTTTGTATACAATTTATTTGAACACACAAGGTTTATCCCACGGGATACGAAGTCGGCCTCGCCTAGTTTTTGCCGCCTACCAATTTCAGCTAGTTTCTGCCTACAAAACCGCGCACTTCTATTCCAAGCTTGGCACGTCCAAGCACCCTGTCTCGCGAACGTCATGTGGAGCTGCTAGCAACAATGCACTGGAGTGTGTTCCCTACTAACTATAACCTGGGGATCTTCAAAAGGCGTGTTAATGAATTGGATGACGACCGTTTTGTCCACCTTATAGCTTGTATGGCGCCTTTCTTAGCTTGGTTTCGCGAGCAGTGGTATTCTCGGCTGTGTATGACCTTCTTTTGAACTTATGGACACAGTCGCCCCGTGCCTGTTGTCTATTCAAAAAATCTGGTATCACGTGCACTTAGATTTTGTAGGATCACATTAGAACATTAGATTGCTTGTACAATAAACTCGTTGATTACTTGGTATGGAAACTGTATCATTTCTATTCAGGCTAAATTCAGAAAAATGTTCTTACAATTTTTTGTTCCTATTTATCCCACTGCTGCAACATCCTGTATATATACTATACTACTATAGATCCTCAAATATTTTACATAAAGCTTCCACACAGTAAGTTTCATACTAAGTATGGGTTCGCCGATTCGCACTCCTGAATTTCTTTATAAATTTTCGTGTATTGTATTAGGTACTTTTATAGAGTGTGCAATAAAGATTTTCAATTCTAATTTACCCTCCCGTCAACCTCAGATGTTTGAGACTCATATTATGTTGTTGTTAAATATTACGTGTCCCAACTCTTAAGTGACGCAGCATTTGCACGATGCTAACTTCATCGTAAACTTGGAATGAAGCTATTGTAGTTCCCGCAGGAATGCCGCGAAGGCGACACACAATGTCTGAATTAATCTCAAAATGCCGCTGCTCTTTGACGCAATTCTCGAGCGTATGACAGTCAAAGTTCGCATGTTTCTGTTAATGTACCCGTGTGATTAGTTGTTTTATTGCTCCCTGTATTATGTCCTCGATTCACTATTGTAGAGGTTTGCTAGTACTGCGAAACCGGCAGTGATGTTTATCAGTTTTTATTTAATTTATTCACAGAAATGCATGCTTATTGGGGGTTCTAATAGGTTATTTTATCTATTTACTTATCTATCTATATATTTGCGTACAAATATCTGTTGAACAAAATTTGCCATTTTCCAAATAAAATTTTGATTTGCATCGATAGGACGAATACTTTAAACTTTTAGGTATATATGTAGGTATATGGTAGGTATATACTTATGTATGTAATAAAGTTATTATAACTATCTTGATTTCAATGATAAAAGTGAAAAGTATAGTCCTTCCGTCAATGTTTAAGTTTTATTTGAAAAATAGCAATGTTTGTTCAAAACATTTATACGTAAACATATTTATTTGTAAGTTCGTAAAATGTAAAATAGCTCGCACTTTCGAAGCTCTACGAAGGTGGACCATATAGGTTGTAGTGTCGCATTCAGGTCGTCTATGTGTGCGTGTTCGTGATTTTTACTACGCAAATAAAGTTCAGATAGAGACAACCGCAGTGACCCTGTACTCGGTTCCTCACGATATATCGAATTATCGAAATTAATTTTGATAGGTAATCTGACTTACTTCAATTTTACTTATGTAAGATCCCATGCGATCGGCTTCAAGTGTCCGGAGGCTTTTTTATTAGGGTTCAGTATTATTATTTTTTTTTATGGAACCTGACACGGTTGGCTACATCACCTACAACATCCGTGATGTCAGCCCATAACACAGGGTGAACTAGGTGGCATGTCAGTGCTTACCTTCATTTCATGTCGGCTACACTAAACTGGACGGAAAACACGAACTATTTACATAGCCGTTTCGACCGACGGCGACGTTTCGTTCAGTGCGGTGGTACCAACCCGGCCGGGATAAACCCTACCACCTAGTAAGGTAAGAAGGGAAGGGACCTACAGTTTAACGTGGAATCCGAACCACGGTCAGCCTCCAACGGTCGAGCGGTCACCCATCCAAACACTGACCGCGCTCAGCGTTGCTTAATAACAGTTGACTAACCAACCGCGCCACTGAGCTACCGAGGCTGACGAATTTTCTTATCCCTTAGTCGACTTTTACGATATGCGACGGGGAGAGATGCAGTGGGGCTATTCTTTTTAAGTACCGACCCCACACGGTACAAAGTATCAATACGAAAGCCTATTACTAAGTCTACGTCGTCGGTTTGTCTGTATGTCTGTCTGTCTGTCCGTCCGTCCTGTATTGCTGTACCTTTTGAAACATAATAGGTAGTCGGTTGAAATATTCACAGTATATGTATTATTTATTATCTATTGCATCTCTTCCCGTGCATGTCGTAAAAGGGGCGACTAAGGGATAAGATGCCGTGCTAAAGGGCGACAGGATCGCCACCTCTCACCTTGACATGGTACTTCCACCGAGTCATGCAGCAGGTGGGTCTTACTTCGTGCCTTACATGCTGCTTGATAGATATCTTGCCTGAGTACTTTGCGAAACGTACTCAGTACTGGTGGTCAGTGTTGTGCTGTAATCTACCAGAGTTCTTGCCGCACAACACCGATTATCCTGCTTACCCCGATTGTCGGGATTCAGCGCGTGTCATATGTATGTATGTGTTATTATGCCGAACGTGCAAACAAATAATTTAAAAAAATCCAAAATTAAAGCTACCCCCATACAACAAACTTGCAAAGAATCGATTAATCAAGCTAATGAATAATAGATGGCGCCACATGCCTTTATATTTAGCATTGTAGAGAGACACGAGATAGACGGATATGGTTCTATGACAGGTATAGTATAGATAGTCAACCAAGTACCGTGAAAAAAAAAAGAAAAAAAGTTGGCTACATCACTCGTGATGTTAACTAGTCAGAGCTTAGTCGTGTCGGAACTACCTACATAGGCGCCGCGTCGAGTCGGCCCCGCTAGACGGGAGACGTGTAAAATGTAAAGGCTGGATGTTTAAGGAGAAGTAGCGAGTGTCGACCTATTCAGTATTCAGCAGTTGCGGAAGGTTCTGTATTTTTAATGCAGAATTCGCGACGAGCTTCCGTTTTCCCTCTGCAGAAGAAGTGCGATGTCACAACTCTCCAGTAATTTGTTTGTCAACACGTAGAAGAATTCTCCGGATCAGTGTGTTTATTCCCCGACTACTGCGACATAAAATTAGGGGTAGGTATACCAAAATTAGATTTGTTTTATGGCAAAAACTATTTTTTATGGACGAAACGAAAAATCTACTCCATCTGTCATGTCAGCCCATAACGCCTTGGTGAACTAGGCGCCATGTCAGTGCGTCCCTTCGGTTGTGCCGGCTACACTGAACCGACAACACGAACTATTTACATCGCCGTTTCAACCGACCTTTCATTCAGTGCGGTGTTATCAACCCAGGCGGGTTAAACCCTAGTAAGGTAAGAAGGGAAGGGACTTAACAGTTTTACGTGGAATCCGAGCCACGGTCAGCTTCCAACGGTCGATCGGTCACCCATATAAGCACTGACCGCGCCGAGGTGTGCTTATGATCACGACCGACAGTCGACCGATATCACCACTGAGCTATCGATGGCTGGCAAGGGGTTATACGAAAATGAAGTAGGTACATACCGATTTTATATATATTTTTTTATTGTATTTATTTAAACTGAAGGTACGTGAATATGCTAAATACTTAATATTGTGTGAAACCAATATTATTACATTAATATCTCTTACATGAGAATCTGTAAAGAAAGTTTTAAGTTTAAAAGTTGTACAATTATTAATGTTGAAAAACAGTCGAAAATATATTAATTTCTTTGCCGTGATACGGAAAACAAGAGCAGCCTTCATGGAGCGTCTGGCAAAATGCAACAATGCCATAATTGAAAATGTATACAGGCGAATATATTATACTGATTTTATAATATTCTAGTTGATTTTAATTTATTTAATTTAATTTAAACTATGTTTAATTTTAATTTAATTATAATTTTAATCATATTTAATTATAATTTAATTCCTAAAATTAACTAGTATAGGTCAGTTTACCTATACTAGATCGGGTCATAAGTTCTGTCACAAAGAACTTATGACCCGACCTAGTATAGGTAAACTGTATTACCTGAAATAAAGTTTTTATTATTATTATTATATATGTACCTAAGTTGGGGTGTCATAAACTAGAATTATATAGTGTACTAGCTGTGCCCGCGGCTCCGCCCGCTCTCATATTTCACTTCACTGCTAACCTCATAAGCCATTTAGCGTGATAGTAAGTAGCCTATAGTTGATGGCAAGAATCAAGTTATCCGTAGAATTTTGTTTTATTAAAATCGGTTCAGTGGTTCTCGAGTTATAAGCGGACAGACAGACATACACTCAGACACTCAGACAGAAAGCAGACGTTGGATTTTATTATAGGTAAGGATTATATCAATATTTAGTAGAGGCATTTAATTTTATGGATATAACATCAAGGTGTCTAACCTGTTGAATGGTTTACTCCCGAGTTCAAGATGAATGTGTCCTTTGTTTTTCACAGTCGGTTTTTTTTACTGAACAAGTAAATTATTTTTCAGTGTTTTTGAAGAGTCCGTCCACCCAGTCGTTATTTTAAAGCTTAGAATATTCAATGTTTAAGTATTTCTTAAAGATTTTGTTCAACGAACTTGAATAATCCATTCTTTGTTCCCTCGTAGATAACTGACAGAATCCTGCCATTCTATTGTTTAGCAGTAATTATCTCCGAATAATACATTTTCAAGATCTAACTCACTAATGCGGAGAGACCGCGCAGTGTGCGTGAAAGTTTTCAAGATAAATCAGAAGCTACTTAGCAATTTTCCATAATTATAGCGATAAGTATTTAGTTCAGCCATGTTCAGCTAAATGCAGGTCCGCCTTTGGCCTTGCCACGATTATCTAATATACTTTGAGTAGAAATTGCATATTTCTTATATCTTGAGCGAAGTATTCGTAAGTACAATGATATAAACACATTATGCCCAATTTTTTTATATAAACCTACGAAGTACTAACTGTATTATAATAATATTGCTTTGTCAGCCTCAGTAGCTAAGTGGTGCGGTCGCTCGACTGTCGGTCGAGTAGTAATAATAAGCACACCTGGGCGCAGCCAGTACTTCGATGGGTGACAGCTCGACCGTTGGAGGCTGACCGTGGTTCGTATTCCACGTACAACTGTGTGGGTCCCTTCCCTTCTTACCATACTAGATGGTAGGGTTTAACCCGCCCGGGTTGATACCACCGCACTGAATAAAAGTTCGGTTTAAACCTCTATGTAAATAGTTCATGTTTTTCGTCCAGTTTAGTGTAGCCGGCACGACAGAAGAGATGCACCGACATGCCACCTAATTCACCAAGGTGCTATGGGCTGACATCACGGATGTAGTAGGTGATGTAGTTAACCGTGTCAGTTTCCATACAAAAATATATGTATATAGTGAATTACTGACAAAAACAATTACCATATATTCCGGATGATATATGAATTCCAATATTATTTGAGACAAGTAAAATATATTCTAGAGATATATATATGTATTTTAGAGGCAAAGTCACTAACCTCCGTTTTAAGTAAAAAATTAATTGACCTGTCAGGCAATCTTAAGGCAGGGCAATACCTTAGACAGCGGATAGCAATCGCTATCCAGCGCGGGAATGCTGCGAGCGTTTTGGGTACCCTTCGAGGAGAGAGCGATCAAAATTTGTGTGAAATTTTTTATGTTGTTTAGGTTAGTTTATTATTAGTCATTAATTTATTTGTTAATTTCATATTGTGCAATAAATATATTTTTCATTTAAATATATTCTTAGCGAAAGAAATTCGGTAAATATATCTCGTTCGCTTTATTTTTACTACACAGTCTCTACACATCCATCGAGCATTATTTCTTACAAAGTTCTTTCATATTGGCACAAATCCTCTCCAAGTTTCCCTTGATTGCTTCGGTCTAGATCCAAGAGGAATTATGTATAGAGTTATCGCTCCGAAGAATTAAACAGAGAAGCGGTGTCCCAGCGGCTGAGGTATGGAGTAAGGTAGCGAGGAGGCGGAGCGCAGAGTCGAGCGGAAGAGGGGTGCGCGCTCGGGGCGGGAAGCGTGTGTGAGACGGTCTGGCGACCGGTGTGGGGGGCTCACGCGGGGCGGGAAGCATGCGGGAGAGAAGCAAAGGGTAGGGAGAAAGATCGCACTCGTGCGTCGGTGTGCATATTGTCTTTTCATTCTAACACTTCATCTCCAGATTCGCCATCGCACCTTCGACCAGCTAGTAGCTACATATCATTAACGTTTGCGTGAACGGACAAATATGTGTAAATGTATTAGTTTAAAGTAGGCGCGGCGCGATCGCAGCAGGCAGGCGACGATTGCGCGCTGCGGCCTCTCGTGCTCGACTAAGAGACTTAAGGACCGTGAACCGCAACTCATTGGAACATGCTAGTTGACCGAGTGAGTTCTCTAGTACGCTAGTACATAATTCCTCTTTGGTCTAGATTGACGCAAAAATGTGTCGCCCAAAATCTCTCATCTCACCTTTGCGCTCTTCCCTAAGCAAACAGTACCCAAATAAATACCCAATATGACAACCATCGCAATAAAGCGGCGTGAATCTTCTCAATCCGGTTAATTTGCTATCAAAGTAATTGCCAGCTCGGCATTCGGCATCGCGAATGTGATTTTTACGGTTACGCGGCCAGCCTCGCAGGCAGAGACCCTTATGGAACGACCCTTATGAAATCGGTCAAGTATGTCTTTTTGTCTGTCTGTCTGATTGTCATAGGTACTGTTCGACGCGAAAATAAAAAAAAAACGGCCAAGTGCGAGTCGAACTCGCGCACCGAGGGTTCCGTATCGCCATGTCATGGTCAGGGCCACTCACGCCATCTATGTATTAGTTCAAATGCTTCATACTCTTTTCGGTAGATGGCGCGCACACACTTTTTAATTTCTAGTATGGCGACCCCCGTGATTTTTTTCTTTTTCTTATATTTATTATTTTTTGTTATATCGGCCATAATAACACATATTCTGTGAAAATTTCAACGGGCTACCTATTACGGTTCAAGAGATACAGCCCTCGGACAGACAGATGGACAGACAAACAGACAGACAGACGGCGTAGGCTTAGTAATAGGGTCCTTGGAACCCTAAAAAGTAGCTCATTTTGTGTTTGCGTCATAAAACTATTCTGTTTCCCATGTCTTAGCACTGTGTGTGGCCAGGTAGGTACTTGAAAATAATATGCCTATTGTATCTTTCCTCGTGCAAGTCAAAAGAGGCAACATTTTTTTTATGAACACTGACACGGTTGGCTACATCACCAACTACATCCGTGATGCCAGCCCATAATAACTTGGTGAACTCCATGTCAGGGCTTCCCTTCGGTCGTGACGGCTACACTGAACTGGACGGAAAACACGAACTATTTAAATAGCCGTTTCAACGGACGTTTCATTCAGTGAGATGGTATCGACCCGGGCGGGTTAAACACTATCACCTAGTAAGGTAAGAAGGGAAGGGACAACTTAGGTATAAGGATAAGATGGCGTGCCAAAAGGCGAAATACTGGTCACCTCTCACCTTGGCGCGGTCTTCGACAGTCGTGCATCAGGTAGATAACTTCATGCCTTACTTGCCACTTGATATTTTCTTGTCCTCATATTTTGATAAACGTTGTAGTCGGTGTTGTGCTATAATTTACCACAGTTATCGCAGCTGAACCACAGAATAGAAAAGAGTACTCCGTACAGAAGCTGCACTGTACAAACACTCACAAAGAAATAGCTACTCTGCGACGACGCGATAAAGTACAAATTGACTCGCACAGAGCTGCATGCCTAACCACGATAACCGCCTACATTTCGCTTCTCTTTCTGTCGTGTAAATCTATCTCGAAAGCGCGTCGTTCAGCGCGTTAAGGGCTGTGTCTTTGTGCTGTCTTATTGTGAGGAATAAAATGAAGATGATACCTACCAACTTTTATCGTTCTAGCTACCAACAATATGATATTTAGCTACGGCAAATTCATGCGAACAAATTCATGCATGCGTTAGCGTCACAATTAGTTTCTCACATCGAAGCGTAAATAAGTAAGTAATAAAATAATCTATAACATTAACATAACTTAACATTGTCTTCCAGCGCACTTTTCACACATGGACAATATTGTCTTATTGTCCATGTTTTCACATGAACCTACGTTATTTTATTACTTTATTACCTACTTACCTACCTACTTATCTGTATATTGTAAACGAATGAATGTTCTATTTCTATCCTTATACGAATTAGGCCATACATACCACGCTGTTCGGCGTCATCTAACTAATGTTATTAGCAATATGATATTATTTTTAAATCTATGACCTCCTACTAATATGAATAAATAAATTACTAGAAATAAATCAAAATGCTACTAAACAAAACACTTACCTTTCTTCGTCTCTCGGCAATGAAAAAAAAAGACAAGTTTTCATTTGTTTGTTGACTTTTGCACCCGTCCACTGCACAATATTTACGTGATTTCGACATTTTCTAAATTCGAAAGCGCCACGCGCCCGGTCTGGCTGGATAGCGGCAGCCCACCGTTAATTGTAGATTAGCCGCTACGCCAAGCGGTAGGCATTTAACTCGCGACCTTGAGCGAGTGACGAAGGCCTGGCTGAACCCCGATTACTCTGCTTACCTGGGATGGTATATACAGAGTGTATTTTAATTGACTGCGTTCCTTTCAGGGGGTTGTTCTGTATCCTAAACTGAGTAACGTTTGTTCTACAGTTTTTGGAAATTGGAAAAAAAAAATCACTTTCTCCATACATTTAAGGGCAGACATAACCTCCAAATGCATGGGGAAAGTGAAATTTTTTTTTTGGAAATTCTAAAAGTTGTAACAAAAGTGACTTAGTTTATGATACAGAACAACCTCCTAAAAGGAACGCAGTCAATTAAAATACACCCTGTATATGTGTGTAGGTATCTTATTTGAGCAGTTACAGAGAAAATAGCATCGTATGCACTCGCTAATAGGGTTGCCAGATGTCCGGTTTTGGCCCGGACAGTTCGGTTTTCGAAGCCTCTGCCTGGTAAAAAAATATAACCAGGTTTTCTTCGGTTTTTAAATTTCCCGCCCGGTAATACTGGAATATTTCTATATGCTAGGCACGCGCACGCTTTGGGGGAAGGAAGGTGACGGGGCAGACGGGCTGCGGGCGCGCGCCGGTCGGCGGCGGCGGCAGCAGCGGTGGAAGCGCAGCGTCTCTTGCTATTCCGTTCGCCTCGCCGTTCGCTCTCGCTGTAGGAACGATCGGCCTCCCGCCCTTTCTTTCTTTCTTAACATTTCATGTGTTTTACTTTAAAAATTTAATAAAATTCTCTAATTATTAATTGAGTTTTTTGTTGTCCGTTTTTTTAATGGCGAACATCTGGCAACCCTAACTCGCTATACGCGCAAAAGAATGGCAACAGAACCCTCCACCTCTTTCGGTCGTACAACGTTCGCACTTGAACGGGTTTTTGTTTGGAAGGCCGAGTCCCCGGGGTGAGCCGCGTCGGTCGTCGCGCGACCGTGTCACATTTGCGGTCAAGTGCTTAGTTTTACGATGCCGCAAAGCGCACTAGTTGCGCGGGGATCGACTGCTGGTCGACATTTTGTGTTTGATATTATCGCAAAAGTTTGCGAGTGTGTTCCCACTACCATATAACCTGAGGCTATAACCTAAAAGGTGTGTTAATAAATTAGACGACGACCTTTTTGTCCGCCTTATGACACGTCTTATACGCGTCTATGAGCGTGGTTTAGCGGGGAGTGGTGTTTTTGGCAGTGTCTGATCTTCCATTGAAATTTCCTCACTCACAGCTCCCGAATAGTGAGGAAAATATGTAGGAAAACATTCATTTTTATCTAGATACTTGTAGAATATATACATTAAACCGCTTCAAAAAAAATTTTTTTTCTTGCATTTTTTTTCAATAATCGTGAAAATTTGAAACCTACAAAACATACCACGTTGGCTTGGTTTGAATCCTTTTGGGCGTCGTCGTCGGCTCAACAATCCATGCTGACGGCGGCCCCGCCAAGTGTCTCGCGTATCCATAAAAAAATATATAATATCAATTAAATTTAATCTATGATTGTTGACACTCCTTGATCACTGTCGACCTTTAACTAGTTGACCCATATCTCCAAAGCATTGCAATTGAATAATAAAAAATATACTTTACAAGTTTGCAGCACATTTCGTAATATTGCACCGAGATGTAGGTCGACTGCAACGATGTTAGGTCAACTTCAAAGATGTTGAGTCGACTGCAACGATGTTAGGTCGACTATAACGAAGTCAGGTCGACTATAACTATGTTGACTTTAAATTTCGAAATACAAGGTTCGTGTAAGATATTAAATAATATGTGAAAATTAAGGTTTTTTAGGGTTCCGTACCTCAAAAGAGGAAAAAACGTAACCCTTATAGTATCACTCTTGTGTCTGTTTGTCTGTCCGTCTGTCACAGTTCTCCGAATGTACGGGACGAAATAAGTTGAAATTTGGTACATACGTAAATAGAGTTCGATGTCCCAATCACGAACGTATGGCGTAAATGAACAAATTTAGATTTTGAAGGTTTATTTTGGAAAAAAAATTTATTGGAAATTTAAAGAAATATATTTTTTTAAGTGCATCGTGTGACATATTATTGGAAAGAGGTTTTTTTTTTTTTTTTTTTTTTTATGTACAGTACATGTAATTTACAGAAAACGAAAATCTAATCTAAGTCTTAAAGTTCTATCGGAAAAAGAAATGGTACGGAACACTGAAAAAAGTCAAAAGTCAGAACGTTGTAGTTTTATTTGGTAACCTTTTCCTTATCCTGACTTTGTCGTCGCTCAGCGACAATATTTTTTTCGAATTCCGTAGATTCATTTCCAATGTGCTCGATAGTCGTGTGAGGCACGAAATCTGTGAATTTTTATTCTAGTTTACTACGTTTATATTTTAGGTGCTCCGAGGCAGAGACAGCGTGTCATACAAACCAGTAGTGCAATTTTGTACATCAACATAAAACCAATGCGTTTCGATGTTTACGTCGTAGGTACTCAACTTGAAATGGATCATCTACTGTGAGTGTACGTGGCTGGTCGACGCCCGTGACCATGCTACTATAGTAACGCCCTGTCCAAACAACAATGGCGTTCCTACTATGTTTCTGAGGAGATTATGTTTACGTCGTAGGTACTCAACTTGAAATGGATCATCTACTGTGAGTGTACGTGGCTGGTCGACGCCCGTGACCATGCTACTATAGTAACGCCCTGTCCAAACAACAATGGCGTTCCTACTATGTTTCTGAGGAGATTATGTTTACGTCGTAGGTACTCAACTTGAAATGGATCATCTACTGTGAGTGTACGTGGCTGGTCGACGCCCGTGACCATGCTACTATAGTAACGCCCTGTCCAAACAACAATGGCGTTCCTACTATGTTTCTGAGGAGATTATGTTTACGTCGTAGGTACTCAACTTGAAATGGATCATCTACTGTGAGTGTACGTGGCTGGTCGACGCCCGTGACCATGCTACTATAGTAACGCCCTGTCCAAACAACAATGGCGTTCCTACTATGTTTCTGAGGAGATTATGTTTACGTCGTAGGTACTCAACTTGAAATGGATCATCTACTGTGAGTGTACGTGGCTGGTCGACGCCCGTGACCATGCTACTATAGTAACGCCCTGTCCAAACAACAATGGCGTTCCTACTATGTTTCTGAGGAGATTATGTTTACGTCGTAGGTACTCAACTTGAAATGGATCATCTACTGTGAGTGTACGTGGCTGGTCGACGCCCGTGACCATGCTACTATAGTAACGCCCTGTCCAAACAACAATGGCGTTCCTACTATGTTTCTGAGGAGATTATGTTTACGTCGTAGGTACTCAACTTGAAATGGATCATCTACTGTGAGTGTACGTGGCTGGTCGACGCCCGTGACCATGCTACTATAGTAACGCCCTGTCCAAACAACAATGGCGTTCCTACTATGTTTCTGAGGAGATTATGTTTACGTCGTAGGTACTCAACTTGAAATGGATCATCTACTGTGAGTGTACGTGGCTGGTCGACGCCCGTGACCATGCTACTATAGTAACGCCCTGTCCAAACAACAATGGCGTTCCTACTATGTTTCTGAGGAGATTATGTTTACGTCGTAGGTACTCAACTTGAAATGGATCATCTACTGTGAGTGTACGTGGCTGGTCGACGCCCGTGACCATGCTACTATAGTAACGCCCTGTCCAAACAACAATGGCGTTCCTACTATGTTTCTGAGGAGATTATGTTTACGTCGTAGGTACTCAACTTGAAATGGATCATCTACTGTGAGTGTACGTGGCTGGTCGACGCCCGTGACCATGCTACTATAGTAACGCCCTGTCCAAACAACAATGGCGTTCCTACTATGTTTCTGAGGAGATTATGTTTACGTCGTAGGTACTCAACTTGAAATGGATCATCTACTGTGAGTGTACGTGGCTGGTCGACGCCCGTGACCATGCTACTATAGTAACGCCCTGTCCAAACAACAATGGCGTTCCTACTATGTTTCTGAGGAGATTATGTTTACGTCGTAGGTACTCAACTTGAAATGGATCATCTACTGTGAGTGTACGTGGCTGGTCGACGCCCGTGACCATGCTACTATAGTAACGCCCTGTCCAAACAACAATGGCGTTCCTACTATGTTTCTGAGGAGATTATGTTTACGTCGTAGGTACTCAACTTGAAATGGATCATCTACTGTGAGTGTACGTGGCTGGTCGACGCCCGTGACCATGCTACTATAGTAACGCCCTGTCCAAACAACAATGGCGTTCCTACTATGTTTCTGAGGAGATTATGTTTACGTCGTAGGTACTCAACTTGAAATGGATCATCTACTGTGAGTGTACGTGGCTGGTCGACGCCCGTGACCATGCTACTATAGTAACGCCCTGTCCAAACAACAATGGCGTTCCTACTATGTTTCTGAGGAGATTATGTTTACGTCGTAGGTACTCAACTTGAAATGGATCATCTACTGTGAGTGTACGTGGCTGGTCGACGCCCGTGACCATGCTACTATAGTAACGCCCTGTCCAAACAACAATGGCGTTCCTACTATGTTTCTGAGGAGATTATGTTTACGTCGTAGGTACTCAACTTGAAATGGATCATCTACTGTGAGTGTACGTGGCTGGTCGACGCCCGTGACCATGCTACTATAGTAACGCCCTGTCCAAACAACAATGGCGTTCCTACTATGTTTCTGAGGAGATTATGTTTACGTCGTAGGTACTCAACTTGAAATGGATCATCTACTGTGAGTGTACGTGGCTGGTCGACGCCCGTGACCATGCTACTATAGTAACGCCCTGTCCAAACAACAATGGCGTTCCTACTATGTTTCTGAGGAGATTATGTTTACGTCGTAGGTACTCAACTTGAAATGGATCATCTACTGTGAGTGTACGTGGCTGGTCGACGCCCGTGACCATGCTACTATAGTAACGCCCTGTCCAAACAACAATGGCGTTCCTACTATGTTTCTGAGGAGATTATGTTTACGTCGTAGGTACTCAACTTGAAATGGATCATCTACTGTGAGTGTACGTGGCTGGTCGACGCCCGTGACCATGCTACTATAGTAACGCCCTGTCCAAACAACAATGGCGTTCCTACTATGTTTCTGAGGAGATTATGTTTACGTCGTAGGTACTCAACTTGAAATGGATCATCTACTGTGAGTGTACGTGGCTGGTCGACGCCCGTGACCATGCTACTATAGTAACGCCCTGTCCAAACAACAATGGCGTTCCTACTATGTTTCTGAGGAGATTATGTTTACGAAGCGCGCGACTGGACCACAACAAAGGGTTGGAGTGATATATGGAAGTGTCCGAGGGAGATAATATAACGGTGGATGTGAGAATCAAACTAGAGTATTGCGCAATAACATAAGTCTGAACTTGAAGATTTCTTACTCGTAAATCAATTGCTGGTTGTGTTATCACAAAAATGGTCATTCTGTTATTCAATTTTGTGATTTAGAGACGAAACACACGAAAATGTAGTATGAATTTCAATTTTACACTAGTTGTGTCATGGGGAATAAATTCGCAAAGGAATTCCCTATGGCACAACTAGTTGTGACACTCAGTTGATATGAATTTCATAGTTGTGTCATGGGGAATAAATTGGCAAATGAATTCTCTATGGGACAACTAGTTGTGCCACTCAGTTGGTCCACAGGAAATCCTCAGCTTATTGAACTAGCAGAAGTGTTTATGGAAACTCTCTCGTTTGCCTACATCACCTACAAGTTACAACATCCGTGTCAGTACTTCCCTTCATTTTCATGTCGGCTACACTGAACTGGACGAAAAACACGAACTATTTAGATAGCTGTTTCGACCGACGTTTCATTCAGTGCGGTGGTACAATCCCGGGCGGGATAAACTCTACCACCTAGTAAGGTAAGAAGGGAAGGGACCTACAGTTTTAGGTAAAATTCGAACCACAGGTCAGCCTACAAAGATCGAGCGGTCATTAAAAAAAAAATACTGACCACGCCAATGAGCTGCCCGCGGCTGACATCGCATCATCTCCAACATCCACGATGTCAGCCCATAACACAATGGAAAACTAGGTGCCATGTCACAAGCTGCGTAGTTATGGGTTGACATCACAGATGTGTATGTGTATGTAGATGTAACCAATCAAGATAGCCGACCGATAAGAAAACCGACCTTCCAGACTTGTTGTCAAAATAAAATTTTTGTTTCCGCAAATTTTTAACACACTGTTCGGAAGTGAAGAAGTTCGCGCAAGGACGTATACATATGGCCCTAAAAGCCTGAAGATTTAGTCCTCAAGCCCGAATATCTCCGTTAGATATCTGGCGCTGGAAGACAAAGCACATCACTAATAGACGAGGCTGTAACAAATGGATGGACGTAAATCTTTCGAACACGATCCGCGCTGTCGGGTTGCGACTGTGGAATTTTGAGCAAACTCCAGTTGAAGGCTATTGTGAAGTTTCAGCCTTTGCGGCGCGATCTTGGCTTCGACTCTTGATCTCAGGGTCCGAGGTTCGAATCCTGACGATCAGTTGCACCGACCAGTTTTTTTCTGACGAAAAAATTACATGCACACCTGTGTGTACCGTGTGGGGCCGGTACTTTAAAAGAATAGTACCACTGCATCTCTCCCCGTGTATGCCGTAAACGGCGACTAAGGGATATGACTCCCTTCTTATATTACTAGGTGGTAGGGTTTATCCCGCCCGGGTTGGTACCACCGCACTGAATGAAACGTCGGTCGAAACGGCTATGTAAATAGTTTGTGTTTTCCGTCCAGTTCAGTGTAGCCGGCACGACCGAAGGGAAGCACTGACGTGGCACCAAGTTCACAAGGTGTTATGGGCTGACATCGCGGATGTTATAGGTGATGTAGCCAACCGTGTCAGTTTTCATAAAAAAAAAAAAAAACCTGCTGCTTCACCGTTCGGAAACTGTGTAAACTGTTAGTCCCTTCCCTTGCCTCTTATTAGGTGGTAGGCTCAAATTGTAGCCGACTGGGTTGGTACCACCGTATTGGATGTAAGATAGCCGCATGTGTTCGTCTTTAGTCCAGTATAGCCAGCAATACTCTAGTCCCTCTGACTCAACCAACCCATTCCGGATTACATAAAAGAAACTCAATTTAAAAAAGGAGGATCGGTGTGTGTGTATCTTGTTATTTTATAATTTTAAAGATTTTTCTAGTGGAGTAGTGTGCGAGGGACTCGCAGTAATTTCGATATGAAACATTTACCTATTCGCTAAGCCGTCGTCGGTAAGTGAGATGCGTTCATGCAAAATTTCAAGTTAATAGGCTTGTTAATATGCGCAAAATTTAAATTACTTTGGCGATTCAGAGGGAAAACTTGGCCGGCATGGTTTACACTATCCCAGGGACAAAAACTTAACTTAAAATATTTGTGTTGTTATTATAAAAAGTTAATAGTTGACTTCACGCCGGCCCAGGTTACGAATAACAGAGAGAATAAAATTTCAGCCCATTGAGCAGATCTATGATGAAGTAAAAAAAGATCAGCCACTTTATAAAGTTTGAATAACATTCGGTATCTCTCCCTCTATTATATCGACAGATCAGGAAAGTAATGGCTCTCATGTAGATGTCGACCGTAAAATCGTTGAGTGGCTTCGTATAGTTGATCTAAGTTGATTGGTAGGAATAATTGTGACATTACCCACCACGGGGGATACCAACGTGTCCCCCCTGGTGGGTAAGAATGGAATTGTTTTCCACCTAGCTCTACCGTTGAGCCAATAGTAGGGATAGGAGGAATAAAAATTCACCTTACTAGTGGAACAGGCTATTGACCAACACCCAAACACTGAAATCATTGTAAAAGGTTTGCATAAGTTAGTCCATAGAAATTATTCCAGTAGGAATTAGTAGAATTGTCCAGTAGAAATATTTAAGGTAAGTAATGTCATGATTCGGATTCTCTTTGACACTGTAGGTTGTATGAAGGTACACCTTACTACGTTGGTAGGGTGAAATCCGATCATATTAGTAGATAGATAGAAATACTCTATTGCTCCAAAAGCATAAAATATCATTTATATGAGATGCAAAGGCGGAATCTCTTAAAGTGATTAGTTCTAGTCAATCATATTGATGTCCGAGAGTCTAAGAGAAGCCTAAGCGCGACATAAAATATGAATATCCTGCTATTGACCAACACCCGAACACTGAAGTCATTGTAAAGGGTTTGCAAATGTTAGTCCCTAGAAATTATTCGAGTCCCCCCAGAACATTCAACTTCCACTTGAAATCTCCGACTTCCATTACCCACTTCAGTTTCCAGAAAGTTCCCCATTCAAAATTGTCCCGGGAGCAACTCGATCCCACTTGTCAGTGGCAGCGGCATCAGGGATGCGCGCCTGCTTACATAGATCTGAGGATATACTTAGGCCATTTTAGCATATTTTGGCGAATATTAGGCTAAAATCATGGAAAAGGAATTTACAGAAAGCGGATGCGTGATAAACGGTTCTGCGGTCATTGCAAACTCGAATTTATATACTCGTATCTACAGAACCAGTAAAATCTAGAAAATTTTTTTTTGTATGTAGTCTGCTATGGGTGGCTGAGTCAGAGGGGCCAAAGCACATGCTCCGACCAGCCAATATCGCATCCGAGAAGGAAGGTGCCATTCCGGAGACTTCCCTTTGGATTGCTGGCTATACTAGACTAGAGAAGAACACAACCGAAACTGCTATACGGCCATCTTGGCCATACGGTCAGTACTTGGATGGGTGACCGCTCGACCGTTTGGAGGCTGACCGTGGTTTGGATTCCACTGTAGGTCCCTTCCTTTCTCACCTTACTAGGTGGTAGGGTTTAACCCGCCCGGGTTGATACTACCGCACTGAATGAAACGTCGGTCGAAATGGCTATGTAAATAGTTCGTGTTTTCCGTTCAGTTCAGTGTAGCCGGCACGACCAAAGAAAAGCTCTGACATGGCACCTAGCTCACCAAGGTGTTATGGGCCGACATCACGGATGTAGTAGGCGATGTAGACAACCGTGTCAGTTTCCATAAAAAAAAATCTGACATCCAGTGCGGTGGTATCAACCCAGTTGGCTACAATTTGAACCTAAAACCTAGTAAGGGGCAAGCGAAGGGAACTACAGTTTTACACTGATTTAAACGGTGAAGCTGCAGTTGTTCTCCCCAAATACATCCGCTTCGGGTACTTGAAGTTCCGAATTTAAATTACGCAGAATATTAATATGCGATAGAGTTCTTCAAAGGAATAATTAATAACGTCCTACAAAAAACATCGCTATCTAATTTCACGATGTTACCATTCAATTCCGCCGAATGTAACGCGAAATTTTCATCAGTAATGTGTTTTCATTGGAAGTCATTTCAGATATCCGTGGATACGGCGTATTACTTCATTACCATGTTTCAATGGAGACTAAATTGAATCATTCCGACTGAATCTACTACAGCCGGGATAAAGATAAAATTCATATATTATGCTGTGTGCGTAGTAACATAATTTGAAATTAAAATACGACTTCAACTTCTTGAAATAAGCATTATGAAGTGAAATTAATGCTTGGATCATAAGGATATAACAGATCTTTCCTCCACAGAATTGGTAAACGATGGAACGCTCTCTCTGCCCACGTATTTACCCCCAATTACAGTCTCGGGTCCTTCAAGAGAGGTGTGAATAGGCACCTGTCAGGCCGGCATGGCATTCGCAACCCCCGCATACGACCGAATGTTCATGGGCGTCGTTAGAAACTTATGGGTGGCTCAACACATGTCGGGCTTTCAATAAAAAAAATATGAAGGCACACACACTTTGTTTACCAACATTTTTTATGGAAACGGACACGGTTGGCAACATCACCTACATCATCTATAATGTCAGTCCATAACACCGGGTGAACTTGGTGTTATGTCAGTGCTTCCCTTCATTTCATGTCGGCTACACTGAACTGAACGGAAAACACGAACTATTTACGTAGCCGTTTCGACCGACATTTCGTTCAGTGCGGTGGTATCAATCCGGCCGGGATAAACCCTACCACCTAGTAAGGTAAGAAGGGAAGTGACCTACTAGTTTAACGTGGAATCCGAACCACCGTCAGCCCCCAACGGTCGAGCGTTCACCCATCCAAGTCGACCACACCACTGAGCTATCGAGGCTGACAACATGTAATGTGTTTCATCGCACTTTGGCCCTTCTAGTATTTAGCTCGTCGCGCAGCATATGAATTTCCGAACAACACTCCTAGTTACATCGTTCCTTACCAATTCACGTCTCCGCTATCGCCCAAAAAGATCAGCCAAAACTTATTATTGGCCTCTTTCCAAATGAAACACCAGACTCTGTGAAACCAAATTAAACACGATATTCCTCTTTTATCTCTCGTATACTCCTCTCACAATATCGGTTTTCGATTAGATGCACGCTCGATTGCCTATCCAAGTTTTAGTATCAATAGTTTTGGAGTTGAGTCCTAAACGAAAGTCTGTCTAGACACTTATCCCAGTGCGTATCTAACGCGTTACTAAAACGACGATCTCTTACTAAAACCAGAATAGGGGCCCACATTCTATGTGACCTGTGGACCGCTGATCCACAAAAGAATCCCAATGCATCACAGAAGTCCATGGGCATCGTTAGACACCTACTTATAGGTGAAACGATGCCACATGTCGCGCTGTCCATAAAAAAAGAAGAAGTATAATGCTGGAGAGACAATACATCCAGAAGATATCAGTGAGCATCGGTTCTCAAAATTATTTCTTTGTCGCAGCGCTAGTGTGTGGAACTAACTGCTTCCGGCGAATGTGTTTCCCGATTTCTTTCAAGTGGGTGTCTTTTAACGTCTTAACAAGCTTGACAGCCTAGCAACAGTCCGTAAATCTGCTGGCATGGCGCCTCTCTGAGCATGGTTTCGCGAGTAGAGGCGTTTTTGGCACTATCCACTGCACCATTGGTTCCTCAGCACAGCCACCCATGTTAGTTTACATAAAAAATATATCGCACCTCGAAACATTTGATACTTTTTGCAGATGATAGAAATATAGGACAAACTATAAGAGGATAAAGTCCCAATAGATCTGAGGAGACCATATTGACAATGGAACCTGGTGCACGCACTGCACAACCAATTAATAAGATAGGTATCTATGCTAAGTGACCAATGGTGAAGCCGACACAGCCAAATCCACCTTACCTCACGAAACTACGCTCAGTGAGGTGGCACACGAGGTGATAATATCTAATCCGATTGAATTGGTAACACAGCTTACATACCACACGCTGTATCCTGACAATCGGGTTAAGAAGAGTAATCGGTATTCTGCTGCAAGCACTCTGGTAAACACAGCACAATACCGACCACAACGTTTCGCAAAGTTTCGGACAAGATAACTATCAAGCAGCAAGTAAGCCACGAAGACCCACATGCTGCATGTGGTAACACACCACTGAACGAAAAATGGGTCGAAGCGGCTATGTAAATAGTTCGTGTTTTCCATCCAGTTCATTGTAGCCGGCAATAACAATGGGATGCACTAGGCATCTAGGTTCACCAAGGTGTTATGGGCTGACATCACGGATGTAGTGGATGATGTAGCCAACCGTGTGCGCGATGGATATTTATCTTCCCAGACAATAGATTATCAAGTAAAATTAGCTCAATATTGAAAAACATTACGAAAATCTCACGAAGGAAGAGAATTATTTCTTTTCCCTCTTGTAATATGACGTATATCGCCTGGTTTAATTAACAACGTGTCCGAAGCATCCGGGCCTTATCGCACTCGGTCGCGTCCGATGTGACAGACAAAAAAAAAGTGAGATAGCTGCAACAATCCCGGCGGAAACAGTCAGAGAGGAGTTAGGGTTGCCGAATCTTTGTTAGCTTAGGAAGAGGAATTAAGCTATTTTCAATTTGATTTAAGTGGGGAGATATTTTATGAAGAATCATGAATTCAAATATGAAAATGCATGTGATGAGGAGCACGTATAATATTATGAAAGATAGATTGAAAAAAGGTGCAGTAAGAGAGATTTGCGACCTGAAAGAAGATATCAAATCAAATCAAATCAAAGTATGTTTAATGCCTTTTAACATTTTACAAAAGGTACAACTTAACGCTGTAGACATTCTCCTCCAGCCAAGCTTTGGGTTATCATGAATTAGTGTGGAGTGGCAGAGAACAAATGAGAATGATGTAGACATTTTCAACAAATTATACAACATATGTAATTATAAATAAATAGATAAAAATATATAAATACATACAAATATATACACGAATAAAATATACAGAGAAAAGTAACATTAGACTCTAATCCAGATATAGTGACAAGGATTGAGAAATGAATGATTTTGGGAGTCGGCCATGTTGGAAGAATGGGTAACAGGAGACTAACGAAATTGCTTAATGAAAAAAAGAGTTGGACTATGGGAAAGGGTTGTCGTAGACGATGTACAACAGACAAGCGTGTATGAAAAATATGATTAATCTGGAAGATATTTAAGGTGTGTCGAGGCAAAGGGATGAGATACCTCTACCTTACTCAGTAAGATACAACCGTGATGTCGTTCATATTGCACCCTTATACATCAATTAATTCTTTTAGGATTTCAAATGAAAGTACATCCCACTACATCCGTGATGTCAGTCCATAACATCTTAGTGAACCTAGATGCCTAGTGCATCCCTTTGTTCTTGCCGGCTACATTGAACTGGATGGAAAACGCAGCTCTAAAATATTTACATAAATATTTCGCTCGAAAACTACTTATGAAAGTATTTAACACAAAACAAAAATATCTTAAGACACGAATCAGTAGAAACACAAATCATTCAAGTAAAATGTTCATATGAAAACGGAAGGTCCAATCATACGACATTTCACTGAAACCACTTGAGTGGTTAAATCCGAGAAACTCCAACGGGAGACCACTCAGAAGTGCCCAATTTTGCCATTAAAATGTTACACCAGCTTGCCAGGAAGCCAGAACAAGTTCGGAGCAATTAGCCAATTATCGATGAGTAATTAAAACCGTCGTTCTCTGAATGAGATAGTTCAATGGATTGTCGTAAATAAGCCACCTGCCTTTCTCTGGAACGGCCATGTGAATTTGTTGTCTGTCGAAATCATCGTTGGTTTTGGTTTCTCCGCTATCATGTAACTCCATATATTTTTTATTGAAAGCGCGATATAATGCCTCTTACTTGTTCAAACATCCAGGTTACCTCACAGCATATCACCAGATAGGCTAAATACGTACTCTATTTGAGTTTTCTAATAGATTTACGTTTTAGATCGTGTTTGAATTCACGAAACCCTACTCAAACTCTCGAAATAAGTTTGACTGGAAGTTCTAAAATATTGAACGCTAAAATAACGATATCTCTAAGAAGCGTAAACATAGAGTTCATTTAAAGCAGATTTTGAAGTTTCGGCTAAATATTCCGTTTCATCCCTGTGTTATAGGACTGGATAGGAAATGAAAGCTTTTATCAATCGGAATCTAGATTATTGCTTTATGTCTAGCTTTTCTGTGTGCCTGACATATTGCGTCATTGCATTGTGCATTTTGTCTATCTTTTCGGAATTGTTTCATACAGAAACGATGAATGGTTTATCGGTAAGCCTGGACCGTTCGGTCTATACAAGAAAAAAATTTCAACATTATTTTTTATATCATCATCATCATCATCATCATCAGCCTGTATCGGTCCACTGCTGGACACAGGCCTCTCCCAAGGCACGCCACCACACGCGGTCTTCCGTTCTTCTCATCCATCCACTCCCGGCTACCTTTAGGTCATCTGTCCACCTAGCCGGGGGGCGTCCCACCGTTTTTTATATACGTACCTATATTTTTAACAACCATAATATTAATCATTCTCACCGTCATTCATGTTCACTGGCCCACTTTACACATTTAAGACAAGTTGCAAATTTATCAACTTTTACTGAATCTCAGTTGATTGAGAAAGGAATGCTTCGGTGGTTTGGTCATGTTGGATGAATGAATGATAGGAGACTAACGAAAGGAATTGATGAAGCAAACATGAGGTGGAAGAGTCGTGAAGGGTCGCCCTAGACGCACGTACCTGGACCATATCGGGTATGTGCTCAAAAAGGGTCAAGTGCGTAGGACTCGTAACCGACGAGCATGAATGATGAAGAATATTATGGGAGTGGAAGAGGCGGCAGAGGTGTGTCAGGATCGTGGCACATGGAGATCCGTTTTATCTGTCTACCCCACCGGGAAACAGGCTTGACGCTATGTATGTATGTAAATTTCGTTGTTTTTTTACTAAAGCCAAATTTCAGAAATATCGCAAGTCTAATCCTCTGTGTTCAGTTTTCGTATTTGTAGCCTTAAAACTATCCAGTGTACCCTGTGGGTAGAATGAAAATAATCTCCACAGGTCAATATTCAATTTAAAATATTTTTAATTTTTACTTTTTCCGCATCATCATGGCGATCTACCTTCATTCTCTCGGTTTTCGTTATAATAGCGTGCGTGCACAAGCTTCTCGATAATTCTTATTCATAAAAATTCTTCGTGCGCAAAGTCTTCCTTCACTGGTGCCCTATAAGGTGTCTGGCTTGGCGATCTCCACGGCGGGGCCCCTAACCGGCGGAAGGACCCAGGTAACGGCGTCCCAGGGCGCCAGTAAGCACCTTCGACTCCACGGCAAGGTAGCCCTTTCCTGTTTGCTTATTTGTACCAATTATCACATTTTTAATACAGTCCATTTCTAATTTTCGAACATTTGCCTACCCCATTGAGAAACAAACGTAAACTTGTGTACTAGTTTGTATAGAAGTATGTAATTCGCTGACGATCTAAAACGAAAACAAACTTTAAAATGTTTCATCAATTCAAAATTCTCCAACGACAGGCACCTACAGTGAGTCCGCGGCAGCTAGGTATGTCAAATTGGATGACAAACACAGATGAAATATAATTTTGCCGACCTATCGATCCACACTATTGACCACCCACACTAACTTGTCGCGCGCCACCTTCGAAAGCTCCGGGTCTAGTCGCACAAGTTCACTAGATGTACGACGCCCATATTGTGTCGTCAGTGCTTATGGGGGTGAAAGGGTGTTGCGCCACTCATCCCCTCGCGGAAATGAAACTGTCACTTTTATCGAGAGCTCTTCTGGAACAGGATTCTCCTTCCTCGTCTTCTAACTATACGTATCTTAACATAGCTGAGATCTGGCGAGTTAAGTTGAGGTGTTGATATTTTTGGGTTGATAAAAATGTTTTGACAGGGGTTCATCTATGGGAGAAATCTTGAGATAGCTTTTCATGTTTTTTTTTTCACCCCCGAGAAGGTAGGTGCCATACCGGAGACTTCACTGGATTGCTGGCTATGCTGAACTAGAGGAGAACACAGCCGAGGCTGCTATGCGGCCACCTTACATCCAGTACGGTGGTATCAACCCAGTCGGCAACAATTTGAGCCTACGACCTAGTAAGGGGCAAGGGAAGGGACCTACAGTTTTACACCGGTTTTGAACGGTGAAGCAGCAGGTGTAGGTATGCACGTAAATTATTTCGTCAGAAAAAACTCATTGGTACACGCCGACCGGATTCGAACCTCGGACCTCTCGCATCAGAAGCCGATGCCCAAATGACACGGCCACCCGCCGCTTAAAAAAAAATCATTGCTGCAAGAAGGAAAAAAAACATAAATATATTAGTATAACAAAGTGTTCGATAACAAGGTTCTGCTTGGAGTACTGCTCGCACCTGTGGGATGGCTCCCGGCGTCCCCTTTCCACCCCGCACCACACGCACTGGGCGGGAATTTCATCCTACACGCTGGACTTATAGGGGATACGTACCAATCGGTTCTACAGATCTTTCCTCTACAGAACCGGTAAACTCTGGAACGCTCTCCCTGCCCATATATTTCTCCCCATTCAGGTCATTCAAGAGGGATTGGCACCTATCAGGCCGGCATGGCATTCGCAACCCAAATGTCTATGGGCGTCGTTAGTCACCTTATGGGTGCTTCGGCGCCAGAACTATAAAGTGCGACATTTTCAATAAAAAATTAAAAAACTACTCGTATCAGCATTATATCATACCATAATACATTGGCTTCGGCTTTAGACCGCATTATAATGTGATTTACATCGTTGGAATATAACTTTATACCAAACGCAGCTCGGCCTTAGTCCTCACTATTGTCTCCATTGATTTTCTAAATACTTTTATCACCTAAACCTACGATCTAGAACGATAAAAAAGGTATGGACTCCGAACCCTATTCTCGCTAGCGTAACACGATATAAGCAAAAGCATGCTTGTTTTGTATGGACGGTCGCGCGCTGGCCCGTCAGTCTGTCATCGGCCGCGTTCGCAAAAACCTGTTTAAAGTGCCTGCATGCTCTGTGTTTACGTGTAAAAACACTACAGCCAAGTTTAGTGTGCACAATAGTGGAATATCTTATCATCGGTAAGTACACTCCGCTCCCCGCGACTCGGCGACGCTAGTTCTCATACAAGCATTGGCCAGTCCGGCGTCCATACCTTTTTTATCGTTCTAGCCTACGATGATGCATAGAGATTTTTTTCGATATTTTCTCAATGATCTATACATTTATATTACATTACGGATATATGATATTATTATCAGATATATCACAAAGCACAGAACAAAATGAACTATTACACAATTAAACCTAAAGTACAGTCACAACCAATCTCACCCTAAATGCATCGTCGTCGCACCATTTGGTCCGTTGTGAAAATGCACTGCAGAAAACATTTGTTCAAATGCACTAAAACATCCTCCATCCATACCTTTAAGTCCCCTTATATCCTTTTCTTCCCATTTTAAATACCCTCTTTTCAGAAAAAGAAACCCCACTATACCCGGCTCAGCTATATATAGGCAATAGTAGGCAAGCACCGCTCATCCCTAAAGTATGGCACGGCGCGGCGTATGTTCGAAGTAACTCTTTGAATGTTCTTCGTTTCGAGTTATTTAAACCTCTAAATGCCTAAAAGAGAATACGTTTCGTTAGAGTCAGCACTCGTTCCATCCGGCGCGGCGTAGCGTCAGCATTTGAGGTCGACATACCTTTAATAATTAAATTCATTATAATTCGTTTTATTGAATCAGTGAACAATTTATTCCAATATATACAAAATATATGTAAAATTAAATGTGCTAATAAATTGAAGAAAAAAAAATCTTGCTGCGAGAATAGTTTATGGAGAAATTTGTATTAGGTATGTCCTTATTTCCACGCATAGTAAAACACTGTTTTACGTACTTTTTATTTATTTTTTATATGTCAGTACTAAGCATGTATTCGCTTTACATCTGGTCAATGACGTATTCTCTAAAAATTTTTGAACAGTTGCGTCTTCTATTGGTAGGTATTACTGATCAATCTACTGCGTTCAGTCAACTTGCATGATTCCATATTGTGTTATGCTGTCGTCGCCATATTATTTTAGACGTTTAGTAAAGTCGTCGAAAACTCTATGTAAAGTGATGGAGTCGTTTTCGAGTAAATCACATTAAAGCTAACCGAATTAGTAGATTTTTCCGATTGCATTCACTTTCGACTCCACCGCTCAGCTCATATGAATAATGGCGTGACGCTATTTAGTTAACCTATTGTAACCTGGCGGGAATTAAGTCGCACTACATAGGTAAAAAACCGCAAGCGAATAGGAAGAGCTGAGTTGAGTTATAAGCGAACATACATACATAAGGACATATTATATATACACGACAGACGACGTTGAATCAATATTTTTTTTTAAATTACCCGCAATCATAATTTTGTAATATATGAAATGAGGAATTAAGACATTCCATAACAATTAAGCGTAATATAATTTTGTATGCCAACCATACAAGAAAATACGTCGCTCGTATCGCAATAACCGTACGACGCAAGAAAAGTCCCGCCCCAAGCATTTTCCACGATTTCACTCAGCGTAGCCCCCCCACACTGCCAAATTTGAGCACACCCCTTCTGAGCCTCACTCGCAAATTTCGCATTGTCGATGGAGAATCGTTGCGTTCGAACAAAAGGGACGTTGGTCGGATTTTATGCTCTCCTACACTTCGGGCTCGCAAAGCGTGTGAGTAAATTCTCTGCGTTATGTATACTTCGTGTTTTGTTGGCCGTCCTATCCGTCGAATTCATAATGGCTCCTAGTTCGGTTTTGTTGGAATGTTTGTTTAAAGGTTGAATGCTCGTAATTTTACGGAAACTCTCGCGGAAAAGTTGAGCGAATGAAAATTACAAACGGTGAAATAAAAATTATGAATTTTGTAAAAACAGGCCGGCTATTTCCGTTCGTTTTCCTGTGCGTTTTCACATGAGGAGTGGGTTTCAAATAAAATTGTGTAATTATCTTCTTAATAATTATTAATGTGTTATTTTTTGTCTGGGTTATTTTTTTTTTACCATGCCGCATATTTCTTTTTCCATTACTACATAAGTGGTAAGAGTAATTGTAGCCGACTGGGTAGATACCACCGTACTGGATATAAGATGGCCGCACAGCAGCCTCGGCTGTGTTCTCCTCTAGTCCAGTATAGCCAACAATCCAGGGATGTCTCCCGTGTGGCACCTACCTTATCGGAGCATGTGCTTTGACCCCTCTGACACAGGCACCCATACCGGATTACATAAAAAAAATATTTCACGGGGTTAATCTGTATCGAAAACTAAATAGATTCCAAAAAGGAACAGTGGCAAAATAAAAAAAAACCGGCCAAGTGCGAGTCGGACACGCTCACCGAGGTTTCCGCATAAAAAATCTTAAAAAAAACACGTTTCTTGTATGAGGACCCCATTTTTTTTATTATTTGTTGTAATATCACTATAACGGTACACTCACTTTCAAAAAGGCCTTAAAAAAATACCTTCTTACCGAACAAAAAGAGCACTAATCCCCACACTGTAAATACACTTCTACACGCTTCACTAACCCTCACACTGTAAATACACTTCTACACGCGTGATCTAACCCACTCCTCCCTTCACTCTTAGCTAGTCTAGTCGAGTAGGTATCTAAAACCATATGGTGGCGCCAAGAACCAAATGTTCTTGGGTGGCGCCTAGCTCTTACCACACGGGATTCGCTGAAGCCAGCTCTCGAAATTGAATGACTCGTGGATTGTAATAGGGTTTATTAATCTTGAAAATTAATTGTCTTGTAGTTTGTAAGTTAATCTGTGTAAAATTGAAATATATGTAAATGTGTATTTTTGTTAATGTTGTATAAAGTTCCTTAGATTTAATTTAATTTTAGTATTAATATAGGCTAGGATTAAAAACAGCGGCCCTTGAGTTGAGACACTCGAGTGGCCATATGCTGCGCCTACGCCCTTTCTTTTGTACTTTGTAGCTTCATCTCTGTTAATGTGTTTGTAATATAATGTATGTGTACAACTGAATAAAATTCTATTCTATTCTATTCTATTCAATATGCGCCGAAATAACACATATTCTGTGAAAATTTCGACCAGCTATCTATTACGGTTCCAAAGATACAGCCATCGGACGGACAGACAGAAGTAAAGTTGTTGGCTTAGTAATAGGCTTCCGTATGGGATACGGAAACCTAATAACAAATTGAGTGCTCTATATAATTTGAAGTTAGTTATTTACGAAAATGTATGGAGAAACCAATTTTTTGTCCAATTTGGCCACCGTTCCTTTTTAGGGTTCCGTATCAGGTACGGGACCCTATTACTAAGCCTACGCCGTCTGTCTGTCTGTTTGTCTGTCTGTCTGTCTGTCCGTCCGCCCGTCTGTCCGAGGGCTGTATCTCTTGAACCGTAATAGGTAGCCCGTTCAAATTTTCACAAAAAATGTGTTATTATGGCCGATAATTTATCAACAAATAATAAAAATAATAAAAAGTAAAAAATTCACGGGGGTTTCCATAGAAGAAACCAAAAAGTGTATGCGCGCGCGCCATCTACCGAATAGATTATGAAGCATGACATTAACTAATATGACGCATTTCATAACACATCATCTAGATGGCGTGAGTAGCGCTGGCCGTGACATAACGATACGGGACCCTCGGTGCGCGAGTTCGACTCGCACTTGGCCGGTTTTTTATTTATGCATATGACATAACATGACGCCTATCCTCTAAAGGGATAAGCAGAGACAAGGGACGTCCACGTTTCATTTTGGTCGACATTTCGGACTGGCGCATGCTGACTGCAGTTCATCTTCACGGCGATTGTCAGCGTAATTACCTTTGAAAACATACTTATTGGGGTCATTAATTAAAATATAATTAACTCATTTCAATATAACCTAATACAATAAAATTAAGAAATATGATAAAACTAAACTAAAATAATTGATAAGGTAAACTTTAAAAAAATATTTAACCACCTATAAATAATATATTTCCTCATTAGAAATTAATATATCTCTAACATTCTTTCTAAAGTTCTTAACCTTATTACCGTAGAGCCGATGTCAGAAAGAGAAGGCGATGTCACATACCTGCAACAAGCAAAAAAAATAAGTATCAGTGACAAAGAACACCACAAGGATATAATTTATTTGCATCTCTCCCCGTAGATATAGTAAAAGGCGACTAAGGAATAAAGACAAATGCCGTGCTGAAAGGCGACAGGATAGCCACCTCTTATATAGGAACGGTCCTTTCACCGAGTCATGCAGCAGGTGGGTCTTCGTGCCTTTCTTTCTGTTTGACAGTTACCTTGTCCGAATACTTTGCAAAACGTGGTTCTCGGTGTTGCGCTGTTACAAGAGTGCCTGCAGCACAACTCCGATTAATCTGCTTACCCTTGTCGATATACAGCGTGTGGTATGTATGCATGTACATTTCTAGATTAAAAACTTCGAAGGATTTTTTTTAACTGGCACGGTTGGACCTACAGTGCAAACAGCACAACTTTGTTTATTTTAGTATAAACTGAAATAAAATAAACAAATATACATCATTCAACAAGTTACAATAACTACAAAACTATCAAGGAACTTAGTCTGCACGGTAGTGATGCATTCAAAGGCATTTGAATTGTAGCAAAAAGATAGAAGACAATTTCTAGTTTCAGTAATCTTAAACGTTGACTAACTATAAACGGTGTCAGACAGACGGACATTCAATACAGTCATGCAGACAAACAGATGTAAGATGTAAACAGACATAAGACCTGACATATAGACGATAAATAGACGGACGAAGTAAGAAAACGCGCTTGACCAGTTCTATAAGCGAACTGAAAGACAACGGGTCCCTAAAGTTCAAATAATCGAACGTGCTGCCTTCTTCAATGCCTCACATTTCTCCTAACCTAGATACATCATGGTATCAAAACAAATTACAATAAAGGAGCTTTCACAAAATAATTGTACAGTTATGCAGACAAACAGACGGACAGACATACAACCAGACAGATAGACGGATGAAGGAATAAAACGCGCTTGACGAGTTCTTTATGCATACCGAAAGACAACGGGTCCCTAAAGTTCAAATAATCGAACGTGCTGCCGTCTTCAATGGCTCAAATTTCTCCTAATCTGGACACGCTACGGTATCAAAACAAATTATAATAAAGCAGCTTTCACAAAATCATTATACAGTCATGCAGACAAACAGACGGACAAACATACAACCAGACAGATAGACGGACGAAGGAAGAAAATGCGCTTGACCAGTTCTTTATGCGTACCGAAAGACAACGGGTCCCTAAAGTTCAAATAATCGAACGTGCTGCCGTCTTCAAGGGCTCAAATTTGTCCTAACCTGGACACGCTACCGTATTAAAACAAATTACAATAGAGGAGCTTTCATAAAATAATTATACAGTCATTTACAATTACACAGCCCGTAGGGCACCTACCTTCTCGGAGGTGATATTGGCTAGTCAGAGCATGTGCTTTGGCCCCTCTGACTCAGCCACCCATACCGGATTACATAAAAAAAAGTCGTGCAGACAAACAGACGGAGAGACATACAACCAGACAGATAGAAGGACGAAGGAAGAAAACGCGCTTGACCAGTTCTTTATGCGTACCGAAAGACAACGGGTCCCTAAAGTTCAAATATAATCGAACGTGCTGCCGTCTTCAATGGCTCAAATTTCTCCTAATCTGGACACGCTACGGTATCAAAACAAATTACAATGGAGGAGCTTTCACAAAATCATTATACTGTCTTGTTTGCACAGAATAAAAAGAGGGAAAATTGTAATAGCCTCGTGCCCAAATCTAATTACCGAAATATTTGAATCCATTTTTTTTTTCGCGAACAAAGATTTCTCCCGGGGTGATTGTGACTCAGAAGGACGACTCCAAATTGTGTTACCTCCCTCAATAAATGTCTTTATCCTTTTTGCACCCTCCCAGCCGCCCTTCTCTGGGCTTAGTTATGGGCAGGTTAAAATTTTACCTGTTCGTGCTATTGACACTTGAGAAATTAAATTTTGGGTAACGTTATTCGGCGTTTAGATTTAACAATCGATTGAATTGAAATCGCTTTTCTATTCAGTCTAAACGGTGTCTAAACGACTTCATTAATTTATAGTCACGAAAATTGTATTCGTAAGATATATTTTAGTAGGACTAAACATTGTAATTATAATTACTAATGAGTTTTTGATGATGAATGAATGAGAAGATGGATTTTATACGTTCGACAAATTGTCTCAATTGAGATTAAGTAAGTATGTATATTTACAAACAGATATTACAAAAATAATAATATTTCCTCTATAGAACCGGTAAACTCTGTAACGGAGAGCTGCCCATATATTTCCCCCAAAGTACAGTATCGGGTCCTTCAAAAGAGATGTGAATAGACACCTGTCTATTATTAAATAGACCGAATGGCCATGGACGTCGCATGTCCAGTCCATGTTCTCATGTCGCGCTTTCAATAAGAAAATACATAAATAGAAGTTTTTACAGGTGACCGGCGCGGCGGCGGCCGTGTAACGTACGTCAATAAATGAATATCCTTATAACTCGAGAACCACTTTATCGATTTACATAAGCTTTTCACTGTTACATTCTGTCACTTCTCAAAATGGTTCAATCATAACGCTACGTTATCGGCGGCCTGAGTTGTCAGCAAAAAGCCTCAAAACATTTAGATAAGATTTTTAACTATTTCAGAGCTACTTGTACAGGTAAAGATCCCTTTTTACAACGGAAGAACTTTTATGAACAACACAACAATTAATGAAAATTTATTTTGTGTAACATCCTATTACTTTAAGTGAGCTAAACTTGTATATATATATACAATTGGTTTCTCGGAAATGGCTCTAACGATTTGGATGAAATTTAGTATTTAGATAATGTTATTTTTTTTAAAGTTTATCTAGATAGGTGTAGACGCCGAGCGAAGCTCGGTCGCCCAGGTACTTATTACTTAATAAAGCAGAAACCAAAAATTAATATCGGACGCCCCACAACGCCACGCATAATATACATAGGAGAAGAAGATTGGAAGAAGCTCTAAACGTATCCCCTTAGCAAAAACGTCATACGAAAGTGCGTACACACTTAACGAATGACAGAGCGGATGAAGAATATACAATGCTCTATTTTTACCACCTGCGTAAAACACTCACCAATCTTGTTTTATATAAATAATTTTGAATAGTTTTGTCTAATATCCTAAAATCCGAGATACATTTATTTCTACAGATATATCTCGCCAGTAAAAGTACAAAAGGCCTTTCGCCAGTCAAGATGAGTCGCCAAAGCGTGGCAAAGTGTTAACATGATAAGACATATACGCGCATTCGCATTATTGAATATACCTAATATTACAGATCGAATAGTGACCCTATTCGATCTGTAATATTAGGTATATTCTTATCTGTAATATTAATATTCTTCAGTTCAAGAAAAAAGTATGTAAAATAATTAAATAATTATTAATAATAACTAGGCCGCATAACCGTAGGTGTAACTGTCAGCCTATGAAATTCCAGAATACAAATATAACAGTAAAATATTTCGAAAATGATTTGAAAATATTTTTAATTATAGATATTTAACTCGCAAATAAATAGTATTAAATTTAGTCCTAAACTGATAAGGGCTGTATTGTTCTTCATCGTTCGTTCAGATTCGTTCGCTGGCGTGTTTGTTCAATTAATCTATGCTCACCGTCGCGGGTTAAATAAAAGAGGGCTAGCGCAGGCCAGCAATAGGGCGTATCTCGTAGGATTTGGGAAGAAAGCGTCGGCTTTTTGCGGAACACGATAATATGTCTTCGCGTAGCTGATCCGTGACGAGAATGTGACGCGTGCGTCGGCGGGGGCGCGTTATTAGGGTTCCGTGGCAAAACCGGCACCTTTTCTTATCGAATCAACTTGAGAAGTTCTTCTTTATATTTTTCAGACTAGCTTTCGCACGCAGCTTAATCTCACTTGGAATTGGAAGCATATTTGCATAGATGAAACTAGTGAGTGACTTACTTGATGCTTTGTTTTCTGTCATTGATACGATTTGTCTTGCTAAGTAAGGTTTAAACCTCTAAATAATTATATAAACATATTATAATAGTATGAACATATATGTAATACAAAAAAAAAAAAAATTAAGTAAGAATTAAAAACAATTAAATAAAAAAATATATAATAATAATTAGACTTTGATCTATCTATACTATTAAATGTATTTAATATATATTTAGAGGTTTTAAGCTTACTCAGCAAAACAAATCGTATCAAGCATTTTCAACGTTTCTCCTGCTATTTCTGTCATTATGCTGACTATGGTTATCCTCAGAGCCGAAAGAAACATGTTGAAGGGGTATAAATGAAATTAAATGAAAATATACTTTATTTTTATATATTTATTAATTCGGATGTGCCCGGGTGTGCTTAATTTCATGATGGCATGTCTACACATTGCAGCTCCTGCTACCGAGGATCTAGATGACCGAAGGGAAGCACTCACATGTCACCTAGTTCATCAAGATGTTGTAGGCTGATATCACGGATGTAGTAGGTGATGTAGCCAACCGTGTCAGTTTCCATAAAAAAAAGTAAGTATTCGATTGTGTGGATTGCACACAATCGCATACTTTTTTTGGCACATAGCAGTTCTGATTTTTTCAAATTCTGCGTCCGCCGCCCAACCCTTACAGTCGCATCGTCACTTCGGCCTGGCATCTTGCACAGTAAGCCTACTTTTAATACCAGCTGGCATTTAGGGGGATTAGGCATCCGCAAAAGCTTTGGAAGTCCTTGAAATTCCGCTTTGGTTAATATTGTTGCAGGATTTGGGATGAATGCGACCTACCCTACTCAGCGAGTCCAACATGAAAGCAATTAGAAGGGGAGAAAATGAGAACGCACTCATTACGTAGCAGTTATATTAACTCAGTCAGTACGTTCATATAAATATCCCTATTTCACTTTAAAAGGTGAATGTAAAAAAAATTGAACGTCGAACAATCAAATATCATATTTTTTTTTTAATTTAGAATGTTATAGTTTTCATCTGAAAAAAGTTTCATTCTGATATCTGACACCAAGCAGGTTTAATTTTAATTCAAAGTGGCCAGTATTATTATTATTTCATTTTTAAATCATTATTTAAACCAAAGAGTTTGTATTACGTCGCTGCGCTCCTCAGCGACGTAATACAAACTCTTTGATTTAAACCACTATATTACTCGTATTATAAATGCGACGTATGTCCTCTTTATAAACACTCGACACACATACACGAACGTTTAACAGATTATATCTAATTACCACACGCTGTCAGCCGATAATCGGGTTAAACAGAGTGATCTGTGTTGTGCTGCAAATACTCTTATAAATTACAGCACAACACCGACCGCCACGTTTAACAATGTATTCGGACAACATAACTCAGATCAGACAGCAAGTAAGGCATGAAGGCGCACCTGCCGCATGACACGGTGGAAACACCGTGCCAAGGTGAGAGGTGGCTAGCCTATCGCCCTTATGCACGGCATCTTGTCCTTATCCCTTAGTGGCCTTTTACGACATACACGGCGAGAGATTCAGTGGGTCTATTCTTATTAAGTATCGGCCCCACATGCTACAGTACCGACCCTCGCATCCTACACGGTAGCAGTACCGGCCACACATGGTAGCAGTTCCGGCCCCACAAGCTAGCAGTACCGGCCCCACACGGTAGCAATACCGGCCCCACACGGTGCAGTACCGGCCACACACGGTAGCAGTACCGGCCACACACGGTAGCAGTACCGGCCACACACGGTAGCAGTACCGGCCCCACACGGTAGCAGTACCGGCCACACACGGTAGCAGTACCGGCCACACACGGTAGCAGTACGGGCCACACACGGCAGCAGTACCGGCCACACACGGTAGCAGTACCGGCCACACACGGTAGCAGTACCGGCCACACACGGTAGCAGTACCGGTCACACACGGTAGCAGTACCGGCCACACACGGTAGCAGTACCGGCCACACACGGTAGCAGTACCGGCCACACACGGTAGCAGTACCGGCCACACACGGTAGCAGTACCGGCCACACACGATAGCAGTACCGGCCACACACGGTAGCAGTACCGGCCACACACGATAGCAGTACCGGCCACACACGGTAGCAGTACCGGCAGCAGTACATGTAGCAGTACCGGCAGCAGTACATGGTAGCAGTTCCGGCCCCACAAGCTAACAGTACCGGCCCCACACGGTAGCAATACCGGCCACACACGGTAGCAGTACCGGCCACACACGTTAGCAGTACCGGCCCCACAAGCTAACAGTACCGGCCCCACACGGTAGCAATACCGGCCACACACGGTAGCAGTACCGGCCACACACGTTAGCAGTACCGGCCACACACGGTGGCAGTACCGGCCACACACGGTAGCAGTACCGGCCACATACGGTAGCAGTATCGGCCACACACGGTAGCAGTACCGGCCCCACACGGTAGCAGTACCGGCCACACACGGTAGCAGTACCGGCCACACACGGTAGCAGTACCGGCCACACACGGTAGCAGTACCGGCCACACACGGTAGCAGTACCGGCCACACACGGTAGCAGTACCGGCCACACACGGTAGCAGTACCGGCCCCACATGGTAGCAGTACCGGCCACACATGGTAGCAGTACCGGCCCCACACGGTGCAGTACCGGCCACACACGGTAGCAGTACCGGCCACACACGGTAGCAGTACCGGCCTCACAAGGTAGCAGTACCGGCCACACATGGTAGCAGTACCGGCCACACATGGTAGCAGTACCGGCCACACACGGTAGCAGTACCGGCCACACATGGTAGCAGTACCGGCCACACACGGTAGCAGTACCGCCCCCACATGGTATTTGTCGTACTCGCGTACGTATAATAATACGTATTTTTATTATTACACTGTAAGAATATCGGGGCCCAATCGATAGAATAATAAGTAGGTACTCCGGATCATAATTACCAGTGCTCAATTGGACCGCCTTGCCGCCGCCGCCCACTCGATTGAGCACCTTGCGATTCCGTCTTCGCCCATTTGGGTGATTGTCTTACCGAGAGCGAGTATCAGGAATCGGTCTAAGAAATTGGGGGGTATAAAATTAGTGATTTCGGCCCAGAGTTCGCGCTGTCTCATCGACTAATTTATGGCTTTCGCAATCTAGATTATTACACATCCAAGGTCAGATGAGTACTAAATTCGCTAATTGAAAAGGAGAATTTACGGTAATTTTCAGAATGTATACGGTGCGGTATTGTGTGATTAGTCTGCTTACCCCGATTGTCGGGTTATGGCGTGTGGTGTGTGTATAAAATAAAAAAATTCCTAAAATAAATTAAAAAACGAAATTGCAATACTAAATTACAATAATCCCTTATAATTACGTTATGCCCATCGAAAATATTCAACGAGCATGAAATATACACAGATGTACTTCCATTTACTGCTTACAAGGTTTCATCTAAGTATTGTGAAGGAAATCGTGGGAAAATGTACCAGAAATAATATTCGCATGTTGAGAATGTACATACACAATATTCTATCAGACCTTGTCTACAGGAACTTTACGCAGTTTGTTTTGATAGTATTCTGTTAAAATACCGTTAAAGTACCGTGTGGGGCCGGTACTTAAAAAGAATAGCCCCACTGCATCTCTCCTGATACATGTCGCAAAACGCGACTAATGGATAAGGACATGGTGCCGTGCTAAAGGGTCGCCCTTTAGCCACCTCTCACCTTGGCACGGTCCTTCCATCGAGTCATGCAGTAGGTGGGTCTTCGTGCCTTACTTGCTGCTTGATAGTTACCTATCTTGTCCTAATACATTGCCGAACATGATGGTCGGTGTTGTGCTGTAATTTAAAAGAGTACTTGCGGCACAATACCGATTACTCTGCTTACTCCGATTGTCGGGATACAGCGTGTGGAATATCTGTTGAAATAATTGTAGTGATACAGCGTGTGCCATGTCTGTTAAAATAATACCCAAAACATAATTTGTGATGAAAAGGAACCAAGTTTTGGAAACAGGGAATTTTTCTTATTATGTCAGAACTTTCATGGGGTTAATCTTTATCAAAAACTAAGTGGATTCCAAAAAATTTAATGATGGTGAAATTTAATATTCAGCCATCATGATAGTGAGCCTCAAGAACTACTCTTTACATTGGTGCAAACCACATCTGTCGACTGATTCCAGAGTTTACCTCAAACATACACATATACAGACTTCCCTTTCATATTTTTTTTTAGAATACATCCATTAGGTGCCTTTGCATACTCGGACAAATCGTAGTGTATGTACAAAATTTAAGAATAATTTTATGTAGTAGTATGGTGCATCGAGCAATATATAGCCTTCGTCCAATACAGAAATAAAAATCGGGGTGTGGCTGTGTCGTGGACACGGCCGTGTGTTTTACGTGAACGTAACGGCAGGCCTCACGCACTCTATGTACTTGCGCGCGCTAACTACCTATCGCCCGACGGGCCGCCGGCGGTCTTTTTCGGTACAAATTCGTCAGCCGCGCGAAGTAAACATAGACGCTCGCCCACGCAACTGCGCGCAGATGCAAAGCAATAAACACTTTACACTCGATCGTTAAGGTACATTTTCGCACGCAGCGATTGGCGATGTGAAACAGTAGGCTATTAAAGCCCGAAGGTAGGAACATTTTCTATGGAGTGATTTATCTGTTACGAAGTAACTATTAAGTAATCTGTGGTAACGGGTAATATTTTATCAAGAGCGTATTACGTAACAAATTCTTTGATCCTTTAGCTATCGAGTGGTGTAATTAAATGTTGGATGTAGATGATAGTTATGAAGCTGCAACACCAAAACTGTATCGCCTGATTTTGTTATCATCAGTTTTCTGGATTGGCTCCCACTATGGAAGCAAATTTAAAGACGTATTCACGTCAAAAACTTTCAGTAATATTGTGGTTTGAAGATAAGAAGTAGGGAAGAGATGGGGCTGTCAAAATAAGCTGTATGCAGAGGCGAGACGAATAGACGTCTGCTATGAAAGGTAAACCTGCTACCGAAGCAATCTATATTCTTTACGGCGCCACCGAGTTGATGATAGTATGTGATTGCCAACTTACTACGAAATCCTTATTTTCGGCGACTCCTGCCGCCGCTGGAGAAAACTAGTATTCAAGGGCGTTATTTTTCCTCAGATAAACATATATTTTCGCTACGATGAGACCAATCCTGAAAGATTATGGCATTGTGCGGGAGATTCTTGAAGCTCTTTTTTCTTTTTCTGAGCAACCTCTGAATAACCTCTTTTCATTTTCAGCATGTCTGAATAAAATCTTACTATGACTTATAATGACAAGTTCATTGGAAGTATGAGGTGGCGTCCGCATACAAATGTATATGAAAGTAAGGTGTAATATAGGAACGTACGAACAATCTTACACTGTCAGTCAGTCGGCGTGTATGCGTCCAATGCTGAATATACGCCTCTCCAATTTTCCTCCACTCCTCCGCGTACAGTGTACTAAACACAAATTCTTGTTCGCCTGCATGTATTTCTCTCACATCCAAAATAGCTTAGCTTATTAGCGAAATAATGCCTTTATGCCGATAATAGCTTGCCTATTGCACCAAGTTTGTGTGAAAAGGTATTCAATAATACCGTGTGGTGCCGATACTTGAAAAGAATCGGCCCACTGCATCTCTCCCAGTGCATGTCGTAAAAGGCGACTAAGGGATAAGGACAAGAAGCCGTGCTAAAGGGCGATAAGCTAGCGACCTCTTAGAAAATCTATGTATGTATGTACATATTTATTCTTAATTGAACACCAATTTACACAAATTAGGAACAATAGGCTAGCTAAATGTCGCGAGGCATTCTATTTTAACTAACCTTTGGGATGTTGGAGAAGTACATGCAGGCGAATAAGAATAGTTTGTGTCAATGAAAATCAACAGTTTAGTATTCCAAGAAACAAGTGAATAACTAAAGTAAGTGAAGTGAATAACTGAAGAAAGTAAGTAACTAAGTAGTAAGGGCGAAGCCGAAGGCCGAGCTGCGTTCAGAAAAAAGCTAAACTCTCTTGAAGAAACTAACGAGGAAACTAAGTAATTACGTTCTGATAAATAATAAAGTGTCAAAATATTATTTCACTTTTAAGTTCTAGTTGTTTTTTTTTTTAATTCAGTGCAATATTTTTTAAATATTTACCACACATTTTAGGTCTCACTTTTAAGCCAAGCGCTACTCCAGTAGGGTTTTCTCTAAGCTGCTGTAGAATGTTTATGTCTTAATTTCACCTCGCAGATTTACTCCCGTCGTCAGCACCCGCTCCTGTGCCGGCGAGATGGGAATTCCGGACTACGTCGACGCGTACATTTGGGCGGAAAGTTTGGAGCTGAAAGTGTATGCATTTTTTTATGGAGCAAAAGGCGGACTTTTTTCTGCTAACCGATGTGAATAGATGTGCTGATGAACTCACCATGCCTCTCGAAATTGGGCTAAGAGAAGAGCCCTGCTAGCACATCGGTGAATTAAAATGCTGTCGAGTTGACATGGCGTTCGGGAAAAATGCTTCCGTAAACAAATAAATGCCGGTAAAACAAAGAAAGTAATTACTAAACAATGGTTCAAAAGATGTATGTATGTATGTATTCTTTATTGAACACCAATTTTTACAAATTCGGCACAACAGGCGAGCTTAATGCCGTGAGGCATTCAATTCTAACTAACTTTTGGGCTGTGGGAGAAGTATAATGCAGGCGAACAAGAATAGTTTGTGACAATGTATTAAGAAGTAAATCAATATGATAAACTACAAACGAATATTACATAAATACTTTAATATGCATATATATAATATGTATATAATGGACTTACATATTATGTACATTAATTAAGATATAGCAGTAGGACATACAAACAGACAGACGGCGTTGGCTTATTTATCGAGTATCTATTTTTAGTATATAATACTTATATAAGTTTGCGTCTATGTATTCTTATTTTGTATGTTAATATGTCCTATATTCATGTAATATATCATATTACTGTAACTGAATATTATGCGCCTGGCATCTGCTGGTTTACTTTTATTATTTATCTTTCGTTAGTATTTAGCTTATTTCATTCTTCTTCTTTTGTTGCTACCTCATATTATGTTTTCAATGAATACAGGTTGACTGGCAGAGATTGCCATAGGTAATAAGACCGCCTTTTGCAAAATTTATATTTAAGTGCAATAAAGGATATTTCTATTCTATTCTATTCTATTCTATTCTGTTCTAATAGGCTTCCGTACAGATACGGAACCATAAAAAAGTACTTGTGCTTTGTGCATAGCCTGAAAGTCGTACAAATCACCACATGTGGTCAAACTTTCCCTTAACTTCACATATTTTTCACCCAACTGTCCCCACTCCGCGACAGTGTACACGTAAGTTACGACGCGCAAAGAAAATGTTTTAATTTCACTCTCTTGCTTACGACAGCCCCTGGTAGCGTTCCCGGCGCCTCTGCCTTCGGGCTTTTCGCTGACTATTTTTAACCCCATACTTTGTACGACATCTCTGTTGGTTTGACCTCGTGTCTGCGTTTTTTGTGTGCCTGTTTGTGTGGATTTAGGGCGAGGAAAGTTGAAAAAGTTGAATATTATTTTAGGATTTTTTTCTGAAATGATAAAGCTGTTTCGCTGAATGGACAAGTATGTATGTATATATTTAGGTATTATATCATATCAATACTAATAATAAGTCTGTAAGAGATTGTCATGGAGTAAGTTATTTAGTTTTATGAGATATTGCGTTTATTAAACTCGTATGTATGATACTAAAACTAAATTGACGATTTTTAGAAATATAGTATGTATTGTATGTTCCTCCATAACTGTTCAAACGATCACCCGAATTCGACGAAAATTAGTACAAAGTACAAACACATTTAACTATACGTGACACAGGATAGGTTAAATACAATTTAATTCCGGTTGCGCTAAGAAATGGCACTCATACAAACCGAATTGTTCCGCGCGCGCGGGCTTAGTCTCCAATTCAGATTCAAATTCAGATTCAGATATATTTATTTCGCCATAAAGAACACACAACAATAACAATATTTCATTGAGACATATTATGCATATTCAGTATGGTTCGTCATCATTTTTTTTGTCATGTCCCGTTCAGCAGTGCAATCTATAAGGAAGAACCGGGTAAGAAACCTTACAGAGTTTTTTTTTTAATATAACTTACATACTAAGTTTTTAAACATACAATATCTAAGCAAAAAATTAAAAATATTAAGTCAAGATATACCCATTAAAAAAGATAATAAAATATAAAACAAGGAATATAGGGTTCAGTCAAGTTATTAATAAAATTTGAGTGTATGCATACGTCGTATAAACAATTTGAATTATCAAAGTGAGTAGAATTTTAATTTTATTTTTATTTTATATTATTTTAGTCTCCTATCATCCATTCTTCCAACACAATCCAACCGTACACTAAAGAATAAAATAGCACAATATTAATTGCAACGTTCGTTAATTTTTTCCGAATAATTTGGAATTCTGTGGGCCGCGCGGTGTGTCAAATTTTTCTACGAATACCGTCGTTGAGCAGAAACTTCCAATTATATTCGGGTGATTGATTGATATCAAATATTCGTAGAGCCAACAGGAAAAATAAACATTGGGCAGGTCCCATCGCTGGCAACACACATATTTTTACGCATGGTAATGTGTACGTAAACTTCGATATTGAAGGAAAATATTGAAAAATTGCAAACTTTTTTTTATGAAAATAATTATCACTGAATACATATTTTTTTCGTTTGCCTTCATCAAGTTCCATTACCTGGAAGACAATATTTGTAACAATAAAGTAGAGTGAGTTACCAGCAGGTACCTGAAAGTTTTAATTAAAAATTCACAATACTGTTGACTTCTTTACTAAGAATTATATTGATGAAGCCAATAAATTTATGAGACAAAATTATTAACAATTTTCTCATGTTGCTCCATCGTTCTAAAAAACCTTTGATTTTATACTTTATCATATTATAATAGAAATATTTTATGCATGTACTGATACATACATACATACATACATACATACCACACGATGTATCCCGAAAATCGGCGTGAGCAGAGTAATCAATGTTGTGCTGCAAGTACTCTTGTAAATTACAGCACAGTGTTGTGCACCATCCACCACGCTTATAATACCATCACGCACACAAGATAACTATCAAGCAGCAAGTAAGGCATGCAGACCAACCTACTGCATGACTCGGTGGAATGGAAGGGCCGTGCCAAGGTGAGAGGTGGCTACTCTGTCGCCCTTTAGCACGGCACCTTGCCCTTATACCTTAGTCGCCTTATACTGATAATTCTTTTAATTTCCTATTAAACCTGATTAAATAATAAATGGAATGTTTAGTACAAAATATTAATTTTTAAACTCATTAATGCACTATTATTTTATACATTTATTTCCATATCTATTTACAATAATTTATACATTTTATATATTTATTTACATATCTATTTACAATAATTTATACATTTTATACATTTATTTACATATCTATTTACAATAATTTATACATTTTATACATTTATTTCCATATCTATTTACAATAATTTATACATTTTATATATTTATTTACATATCTATTTACAATAATTTATACATTTTATACATTTATTTACATATCTATTTACAATAATTTATACATTTTATACATTTATTTCCATATCTATTTACAATAATTTATACATTTTATATATTTATTTACATATCTATTTACAATAATTTATACATTTTATACATTTATTTACATATCTATTTACAATAATTTATACATTTTATACATTTATTTACATATCTATTTACAATAATTTATACATTTTATACATTTATTTACATATCTATTTACAATAATTTATACATTTTATACATTTATTTACATATCTATTTACAATAATTTATACATTTTATACATTTATTTACATATCTATTTACAATAATTTTGCATATAACTATATGTAATATATATAAAATTATTATAAAACAAATGGAGTTTCCACCACCGGCGGCGTCCGCGTCGGGGCGAACGCAGGCTACAGATGGTCGGGTCCCAAAGAGAGAAAACTCCGGACTATGCGCGCAGTTTCGAGCAGGGCTGCCTTCTGGATCTGGCCCTTGACTCAACCACTCCGCGAGAGCCTCTTAAAGTTGTCGTCGAGGCTCTTCGCTATCAGCCCATGCGCCGATACGACAATATAAATATTTAAATATATTACTACTCTAGTACCTGGGAGACCGAGCTTCGCTCGGCGTCTTTCGATTTTGCCGTGGGAATGTGATAACTTCATGTTGCCTAAGTTCATTACCAATATTATATATTTAGATTAATAATATACACTACATATCTAATATTTAAAATGTATACATCTATCAATAATAAAAAAAAAACTGTATATTGAATAAATTCGGAAAAAAAAAACCAACCAGGGCGACTTAAAATGAGAAACTGAACAGGTTTCAACAGTTGTTTTTAAAATTATTGTCTGTTTGTCTGTACTCGCATAACGCAAAAGCCACTGAACTTAATTTAATGAAACTTTGTATAGTGACAGTGTTTATCTGGGAATAACATGATAAATAAAAACATATATCAAAAATTAAAATTATTGTAAATATTATTGCGCATTTCAAATCACGTAGTCCAAAGTAAAGGTTTCTTCACAGTTGAAGGCCGAGCAGCGTTCAGGATGAAGAAATATATTCTTGAAGAAAGTAACTAAGGGCGAGGCCGAAGACCGTGCTGTATTCTGTAAGACCAATAACCTTCTCGAAGAAACTAAGTAACTATGGGCGAGGCCGCAGGCCGAGCTGCGTTCAGGAAGAAGATAAACCTTCTCGAAGAATGTAAAAGCGAGGCCGAAGGACGAGCTACGTTCACATAAATAATAAACCATCTCCAAGATAGTAAGTAACTAAAGCAAGGCATATCACGAATGTAATTGCATATAATTAGCGAATTTAATCAGAGCCCAGAGCCGCTCCAAACGGGACCAACCATTTCGCACAGACGACGCGGAATTTGACAAATCGGACGGGAACCGGCCACGATTCGCTGTGGCCGAACCATTATGAGGACGGTGTGTTAGCAATTAATTAAGGCCACATTCACACACGATAAACTGACACCCGCCTATTACACCGGCGCCCAGTCCGCGCATAATAAGGGTGGGAACCCACATCAATCGCAGGTCTTGGCCATTCGTTCCCGGCATAAATAACCAATAGAGGAAGTCTTAAATTGATGGCGGTCTAATGGTTGGGCTCCATCGAAGATTTCCGAGGCCCACGCCGATTTTTCTGCTAATCTACCCCTTACATATTTATGATCGGGATTCGCGGGTCGGGTTGTTCTCGAAGATAATGCTTGCGCCCTTCCGTTGTTTCTTTTCTTTCTGTATTTGAAGGTTTCCAGTTTTTATGTGTGATTCTTTTATGAATTTTGCGGATGTGGTTTTTAGGGTTCCGTATCCGGTGCGGGACCCTATCACCAAGCCTACGCCGTCTGTCTGTCTGTCCGTCCGTCTGCCCGAGGGCTGTATCTCTTGAACCGTAATAGGTAGCCCCACAAAGCACGGAATACCCCCGCCCGCGCCCCCTCCTAGAGGCGCCCTAAGCGATAATATTTGAAACCCAATAACTGGACGCAGTGCTACTAGCGCTTCGTATGTGTGTGTGTGTGTTAGTATCGACACTACACACAAAGAGGAGAAAGTTAGGCACACGCACAAAACAAATGCACACGCACAACACACATATGTAAGTCATAGGCCACGCCTACGGGCTTCAACGCCGTTGTAGGGAAATCGCGCTCAGGGCGCCTCTAGGAGGGGGCGCGGGCGGGGGTATTCCGTGCTCTGTGAGTAGCCCGTTGAAATTTTCACAGAATATGTGTTATTATGGCCGATATAACAACAAATAATAAAATTCGTGAAGCGTGAAGTATTTTAACTAATCATGACATTTGCTAATATGAAGCATTTCATAACACGCCATAGATGGCGTGACTGGCGCTAACCATGACATGGCGATAAGGAACCCTCAGTGCGCGAGTTCGACTCGCACTTGGCCGGTTTTTTTCTACGGCATAGAAGTCGCACTGTTGAAACTTCTTCGGTCGAAACGCGAAATAGTTCGTGTTTTCTGTCCAGTTCAATGTAGCCGACATGAAATGAACGGAAGCACTGACATGCCGTCTAGTTCATCCGGTGTTATGGGCTGACATCACGGATGTTCTAGGTGATGTAGCCAAACGCGTCAGTTAGCATAAAAATCTGCAGAATGAAACGTATTTCACTCGCACGTGTACACAAACCCACTGACTCAATTGTGTAGGATTTCTGACGGGAGAGCGACGGATGATTCATAAAAAAAGATTCAGCTGAAAATGAATCTCGATTCTAGTAGTAATAATGGACGTATGATAGATACAATTTGCTTGTCAGCACGTATAATATGCATTTTAGGAACCTTGACCTCTTTACTGTATCAATAAATGCTTTTAAAAATTATGTGGTAAACAACTCCTACAATATAGATAAATAATTTAAAAAAAATTATATGGGCACTCGGACACACACCACACCATCACATACACACACCCTCTCACACACACACATTGTACAAATATGTATCTAAAAAATTATCTAAAAATTGATTTAAAATATATATCTAAATTTTTTTATCTATTTATTTAAACTTTAGGGTAATCTATAATTTAATAAATTGGCATATTGTGTTCAGTAAAAGCGTTTTTTTTTTCAAAATTTATCCATCACCTGAAGAAAATAAAATAAATACAAGAATTCGCACAAGGTTCTTGGTATTTCAAAGAGGAAAAAAGCATCGGCCCTTGTTTTAGCGTAGAGGACGAAATTGCAGGAGCAATGAGCGAGTGGTTACATAGCACTGAGGCTAAATGTGTTCTACATCGTTGGCTCGTCATTCGCTCAGTTAGTTGCAATTTTACGCCCTTTCTCTCATAATACTACCCCTTCAAGGGTGATGGATTGTTTGTTACTAGGTGACGTAAGGCGGGTCTCTTTCTTCTCATTCATTCCTTGCCCTCTTTTTCTTGTATACATACATGTTATAGGGATTGTTACTTTTATATATAAGGCAATAATGGCACAGTGATATGTATTCGAAAAACCGGCCACAAGCGCGTCGAACTGGCGCACCGAGGGTTCCGTATCGCCATGTCAGCGCCACTCATGCCATCTATGTATTAGTTAAAATGCTTCATGCTCTTTTCGGTAGATGGCGCGCATACACTTTTTAGTTTCTTGTATGGGGACGCTCGTGATTTTTTTTTAATTTTTCTTATTTTTATTATTTATTGTTATATCGGCCTTAATAACACATATTGTGTGAACATTTCAACGCGCTACCTACTACGGTTCAAGAGATACAGCCCTCGGACAGACGGACAGACAGACAGACAGGCAGACGGCGTAGACTTAGTAATATGGTCCTGTACGACGGACACGGAACCTTGACAGCTCTCTGTGTGTAGCCGCTCTGTTGCAGACCGCCTTTCTTAGGCGTGGCACATGGGTTACCAAGGTTGTCGGCCGCCTTTCAAAGTTTCTTACCGCATAAGCTACGAGTTGTGGTACAAAATAGCAGCTTTCTAATAAAAAAAACGGCATCAAAATCGGTCCATCCGTTTGGGAGCTACGATGCCACAGACAGACACACCCATACATACACACACACGTTACCTAACAGGAGTGTGCAAAGGCAGACTTATCACTGAAAGCGATTTCTTTCAGTCTATAAAATTTTTGTCAAACTTAGTTTGGTTGATCTAGTATGAATCCCGTGAGTCCGCTCTGCCGCCGCGTAGCGTGGATTAGAAAGGATTAATCAGTATTTTTTGTTTTGTTTTTTCATTGGTCGCCGCCAATTCGCAGGCTTTTGTGCGGTTTTCTTCGATTCCATAAGTAAATTAAGATTTATTGCGATTGTTTAACTGTTGCTTTGCGCTTTTTAAGCAATATATTTCCAACTATCGACCTTTTGGCTGTATCAGCTATTGTCGGGTTTCGGCGAAGGATATGAACTCTGCTTTAACTGACACGGTTGGCTACATCACCTACAACACCCAGCCCATAACACCGTCGTGAAATAGGTGCCTTGTCAGTGTTTCTATTTGGTCGTACTGTAGCCAGCGACGCTGGCAGTAACTCTTATAAATTCGGTCTGATGTCTATCCGTCCGTCCGTCTGTCTGTCTCTCTATCGACGCGCTGTCCGTGGTGATTACTTCGGTACGTGAAGCTCAATAAATCTAAAGAAATCCATGTAGTTTGATAATTACATTCATGTAACCTCTATTCTGTTATTTTCCTTCCTTCCTTCCTTACCTATAATAAAATCCAACGTCTGCTTTCTGTCTGAGTGTCTGAGTGTCTGAGTGTATGTCTGTCTGTCCGCTTATAACTCGAGAACCACTGAACCGATTTTAATAAAACAAAATTCTACGGATAGCTTGATTCTTCCCATCAACTATAGGCTACTTACTATCACGCTAAATGGCTTATGAGGTTAGCAGTGAAGTGAAATATGAGAGCGGGCGGAGCCGCGGGCACAGCTAGTACCTATAATAAAATCCAACGTCTGCTTTCTGTCTGAGTGTCTGAGTGTCTGAGTGTATGTCTGTCTGTCCGCTTATAACTCGAGAACCACTGAACCGATTTTAATAAAACAAAATTCTACGGATAGCTTGATTCTTCCCATCAACTATAGGCTACTTACTATCACGCTAAATAGCTTATGAGGTTAGCAGTGAAGTGAAATATGAGAGCGGGCGGAGCCGCGGGCACAGCTTGTTTTAATATAAAATTAATTTGTACGTAATATGTAATTTATACATATACATAATATGTACGTACCTATAGTTTTTTTTTTTTCTTTATAGATGTGATGTATGTAGGTAGCCACAACTTGAGGGTAGCATCAACGGCAGAACATTCTGCTGTCCGCAATAAATCGCGATACGAAGATAACGTGTGTTTCTGGTGCTCTCCCTTGTTCCTGCAGAACTTAACTCTGGACATATCAATAGAAACCGCTACATGTGGCTTCGAGCCACCCATAAGGTGTCTATGACGCCCATATGTGCATTTGGTTGTACGCGGGGATTGCGAATTTAATAACGCGATTCCGCCGTACCAATTCCACCTCCGCACTACGCGTTCAGTACTGGGCAGGGAATACACCCTTATTCAATCGACCTACCACGGATGCGCCAACCGGTTCTGTAGGTCTTTTATTCACAGAACCGGGAAAATGTGGATCGCCCATCTATTTCCTCCCAAGTACAGCCTGGGGTCTTTCAAAAGGGGCGTGAAAAGGCTCCTGTCAGGCCGGCATGGTATTCGCAATCCCCGTGCATCACAGAATGTCCATGGGCATCGTTAGATAAATAATAATAACATAAAAAAAATAATGTCATGCCGGTCTGACATTCACGTCCCTTTCGAAGGAACCGAGACTGTACTTGGGGGGAAATATGTGGGCAGGAAGAGCATTCCAGAATCTTATGAATGACCTGCAGAACCGATCGGTACGCATTCGTGGTAAGTTCAGCGTTAAAATCAGTGGTAAAATCAGACCTACATAATCTGGCGCTCACTATAACAAGATCGAACCGTGCCTACATACACGATTGACCATTTTTAGTTACACATCGCCAAAAGGTTTTTCTGCTCCAATTCTTTTCACAGCGGCGATAAAGGCGACCGAAAACCAGGGCAATGTGCCTCTATGAATATAAATTTTCTATTGAAAAGTACAGATAATTCATCCTACGCCACGTATAACGACCGCGTGGGCGACCGGCGGTAAACATTCTTCATGGCCTCGCCGAATTTAAGCAAAATCCATAAAGCGAGTTAGGGAGAGCTCGCTTATTGGTCGATATTCGAGTAAATTTCGCTTAGTGATTCGTGGAGCATGTCAGTAGAGCAGGTATGGGTTAGGGAGTTTTTTCATTTTTTATTTTTTTTTATAAACCAGCATGGGTTGCTGTGTCGAGAGACCAATGGTGCAGTCGACAGAGCCAAAATCACTTCTCCTCGCGAAACCACGCTCAGTTAGGTGCCATGCCAGCAGATTTGCGGACTGTTGCTAGGCTGTCTAGCCCGTTAATACGACGCTTGAAGACAGCCAGGTTAAAGGATTCAGGAAATACACTCGCCGGAAGACAGTTCCACACTCGAGCGGTGCGACAAAGAAACGATTTAGAGAATCGATGGGTTCCCGAAAGCCCAATGTCAACAACAAAAGAGTGCTGAGTCTCCCTTCGACGAGTCATGCGAAGATAGGACGGGTGGCAGGGAATAAGGGATGCTAGTTCCGCAGAGCAGCGTCCGTAATAGTATCTGTAAAACAGACTAAGTGAACCCACAAATCGTCTGTGACTCAAAGAATCCAGACAAACAAACAAACAAAACAAAACAAAATCATTTGTGTAAATTAAATTAAAAGATACATTCATGTGTTTTACAGTACGAGGAAAGAAAGTACAAAAAAAATCTTTTACACGATGTGTGCTCAGAGCTAGGCACTAGGCTCGCACCTGTATCGCTAAGCTCCGTTTGTTTTTAGGTGTGGGGGTGTAGATTTTGTGTTATATTATTGTAGGTATGAAAGTATACATTTACATATTATGGTATTGATAATAAATAAAGTGTAGGGTTAATATTTATTTACGAGTAAATACATTTTACGTATTATAATTTTAAATATAGTTTTTAATAAAAAAGTTAATTAAATTAATATAATAGTAGATAAGTTTGTAAGTTTGGATTAGTGTTTGCACGCTGTATATTTTACCGTTGAATATAAGTAAGCATTTTTTCACATTCAGTTTGTGAGATGGTAAGTAGCCATTGTTTAATTTTGTTTTTAAACATATCCATCAGTATAGTATAGAATAGACCATCTGTAAGTTTCGGGTCACCAACAAGACGGATAGCTCGGCTCTGTATCGAGTCCAAGGATGCTAGCAGATAATGGGGACTACCTTCCCAGATGTGACTGCAGTACTCCATCACCGGCCTAATCTGTGTTTTGTACAGCAGGAATAATTGTGCCGGTGAGAAGAACCGCCGATTGCGGAAAAGTATTCCCAATTTTCTGGATGCAGTTTTCTCGCAGAAGCTCGACATATGGCGCCGAGGCACCCATGAGGTGTCTAACGGCGCCCATGGACATGCGGTCGTATGCGGGGGTTGCGAATGCCATACCGGCCTGAGAGGTGCCCATTCACGCCCCTCTTGAAGGACCCGGGACTGTTCTTGGAGTAGTTTAATATCTCCACCCACCGAGCATACATACTCCTCTCTGTATCCTCCTTGTCTCCACCACTAGACATGAATCAAACTAATATCTTTGTATTGTGGGTTGATACTTAAGAAAAATATAGAAGTATGTTATTTCTTCACTAGATAGATGCAAAGTCGAAAATTAAAAGAAAAAAAATACTTTCCGACCAGGATTCAAAACTGGAACTCCGGCTTGAGCCGCCAGCGTGTTACCAATTCCCCCATCAGGTCGATGACGTATTCTCTCTAAATGTGTTCTATCTAATGCAAGATGCAAATGTTCAAAAATTTTAAGAGAATACGTCATCGGCCCGATGGCGGAATTGGTAACGCGCTGGCGGGTCATGTCGAAGTTACAGGTTCGAATCCTGGTCGGGAAGTATTTTTTCTCTTCTTTTTCGGCGTGGCATTTATATAGTGAAGAAATATAAAGCAAGTATATGCTTAGCACTGACTAACAAAAAATTAAGTACTTATGTTTTTTTTTATTTTGCTAAAATCAGCGCCCGAGCCCATCTATCAATAAGTAAGCGTTTCGACTTAAACAAATAACATCTGGCATCCAACCAGTAAGCGCTGATCCCCTCCGGTAATAAGATGACCTCAAACCAATAAAATATGGCCTCCAACCTATATAACCTCAAATCAATAAGATCTGGGGTCCAACCAATAAAAAGTGACCTCCAAACCAATAAAAGATGGGCTTCAACGAATAACTGACTTCCGACCAATAAGAGCTGGCCTACAACCAATAAGATTTAACCTCCAACCAATAAGAGTTAGCCTCATTATTCGCTTGTCTGATTTTGCTTAAATTCGGCCCCAACTTCGTACCTAGTCCGCAGCGAGAGAATTCTGAATTAGGTGACAAAATTGAATTTTTCCTTCACTGAAGCGAGTGGAGCGTGCAGCACTTTTAGCTCCTAGCTCCGGTTGTTGCGAGTTCGGGAGCTGAGGGGCCGACTAGGTCGATTCATAGGTGATTTACCCTATTTAAAAAAAAAATTGATATTTTACTTGCAGTAGGCAGACAAGTGAAATATCTAAATGACTTTATAATATAATCTTTTAAAAAAATTATAATATAATCAAAGTATAATAAAATTAATCTTATTTTATTTTATTTCTTTTAATGGTAACATTGTCTATTATCTATCAGCCTCGATAGCTCAGTGGTGCGGTCGGTCGACTGTTGTTAAGCAACGCTGAGCGCGGTCAGTTTTTGGATGGGTGACCGCTCGACCGTTGGAGGCTGACCATGGTCGGATTCCACGTTAAACTGTAGGTCCCTTCCCTTCTTACCTTACTAGGTGGTAGGGTTTATCCCGGCCGGGTTGGTACCACCACACTTAGCGAAACGTCTGTCGAAACGGCTATGTAAATAGTTCGTGTTCTCTGCCCAGTTCAGTGTAGCCGACATGAAATGAAGGGAAGCACTGACATGGCACCTAGTTCACCCGGAGTTATGGGCTGACATCACGGATGTTGTAGGTGAAAGGGGTCCAAACAATAATTTTAATTAATGGGTCGTATAAAATGGGTCAGAAACTTCCGAGATCATTTAGCCAACCATGTCAGTTTCCATAAAAAAAAATTAGTTATCTGTAAAGTCGATTTACGGACGATAGTTTTACGTGATGACGTGGAATCAGTAAATTATATTTCCAGTAGAAAGATTAATCATCTTGTGACTGGCCATCAATAAACTTCTGTTGTCTGATCTTGACAGTTTTACTTCTTAAGACGTTTCCATGGTAACTTTGACTATACCAATTGTGCCTCTCTATCGCTTGTTACGCGCTCTCGCTTGCACACACAGGCTCAGATGGAAAGTGACATTTTTTCGTGCGTGCAGCATATTACTTTACTCTTTGGTGCAGCCGGTGTTCATCAATTTATAAGACGTGACATCATCACGTCAAAATATATGTATATATTAAACCTAAAAAAATATAGTAACCAATTTTTAGAAGTATGTACATTCAAATTAGATTTCAACTTTAGGCTGTTTTTTGCCTTAAAACAAAAGGTAGCATTGCATATTCTGACAAGAATTCGAACAGGGCGCAACTGACGGGGAACATAAGTCGAGACACGTGTGAATAATAAATGGGAAACCGAACAACTCGAAAGAATAGACGGGCATCGACTCGTTGAGCGGATGAGAGCATAGAGTATTTCAGCTGGTTAGAGGGGAAACATCGGCCAAGTGCGTACGCGATACGGAAACCTAAAAAAGCAGTTCCTGCCTTTTGCGTATGATGCGGAGGTGGAAAGGGAACGGAATGATCGCGTTAAAGAGCTCCTTTGAGTACTCCCCACCCCATGGCATAAATGACTTGATGGCTTAGAACTAAAATGAATTAAATATTACATAGATATGTATTGGTTTGCATAATTAACTTTTGCAAATTCTAGAAGTTCCGTTCTTTTGAATTCTTTTGGAATAAAATGAAGTGCAGCGCTACTTCCGGCAGATCATTACGAATATTTTAGGCTTCGTCCGCACGAAAATATCTATTGTCGGGCTGACCTAAATACATCGGACCGAGACACTAAAGGCGCTTGTCCATTTGTGCAAAACTCTATTCTGTCCGGCTGCGGATAATTCCGTAGACGCAAAACCGAAAATAAAGAGAAAAAAAGTTTTAAGTCGAAAAAATCTTATGAAGGATATTTTTTTTTTATGGAAACTGACATGGTTGGCTACATCACCTACAACATCCGTGAATTTATAAAGAGAGTAAATTTTGCGTCACTAGGCTACGAATAAAAGTAATATAAGTTTTGTAGGTCGTTAATTAAGCGAACCGGAAAATTTTATGAAAGTGGCGTGAAAACGCTTGAGCTGCCTACAGATTGGTAGAACTTTGTCACATGTCACGCTTCCTATAAACAAATAAAAATAAAATTCAGATTAAATTAAATTTTAAATGAAATAAAGCAACTATACAAATTAAAGAGTACATGAAAATAGTTCACAGTAGAGTAGTAGTACAGCGTAGAGTCTTTACCCGCCGTCAGGTGGGTGGACGATGTCGAGTTATCCGGTGCATCCCACGGAGGTATATTAGTGGTTAATTGCCACTGAAGGCTATGCGGATTGGCGAGGTATTAGTGGACGTATATCCATCAGAGGACTCTAAAACGCCGAATGAGTGCAGAAACAGAAAATTTTGTTATAGATATGCACTATACACTCCGGCATATTGTAAAGAAGAAGATAAGTAGAGACGTATTTCGGTGTAGATCGAGACCAATGGATAATCATCCTCTCAAGACGGTGAAGGGAATCGTTTGGTACCACAACAGTGCCTACATTATTTTGATGTTCTCGCATTCTGCTCGGATTTTCCATGTGGACGACTGCAGGAGTCGTGTATTGGGGGAGATTTTCCTTGTTTACACTTAGTTTGTGGAAAATGTGTAATGGGTAGGTAAACATGTCGAATTCAGGTATTTTCGGGTGATATTGTTTGGGAGGATATTTAGGTTTGAATCGAAGGGTTGAATAAAATGGAAACCCTTGGTAGAGAGTATAAAATTGCATATAATAGATACCGTCATTATAAATATTAAAATAGACGTCGTTAGACACCTTAATAATTGTGACTCGGAGCCACATGTCGAGATTTCTATAAAAAAAAAACTTCTTTTGTATACATACAACTTATAACTCTTTTTAGTTAAACACCAACTTCAACCCCTAAAGTACCTCCTTTCCAACATAAAAAGATTCAGCAAAAATTATGCGACATCATGAAGGTGCAATAGAACGAAAATTTGGAGATAATACGTCACGGTGGCGTGGTTGGTTGTCGCGTTGGCGGCTCAAACCAGAGACCTAGGTTCGAATCTTGGCCGGGATGTATTTTTATTTCCAATTATTTTCGCTTTGCATTTTTCTAATAAAAATATATATAAAAGCGCGTATGTGCTTAGTACTAACATAAACATAAAATATTATTAAAAACCTCAAGTCAACTTCTAGTGTCCGATGCCAAATACGACTTTGGTGACGACAGCATAAGGTTCAAGGTTGAACCGTGCAAGTTAACTGTTCGCAAAAATTATTAGTTGTACATTTTCGGATTTAATGTAATAAGGCCAAAGATAGGACAGAAAAAGCCAAATTCATTACATTTACGACGACCATAGACATAAATAACTGTAACTCTATGGCGATGCTTCTTGTTTTCCACACAACGTCGCGCACTTTCCACGCCTCATTGCACATCTCCGCTTTTATTTTCTCGTCTCCTTTCTTATACAGGTATAGGTACTAATGAATCAAGGTATTTCGGAAATATCTAATGTGTAAGGAAATATATTTTTACGACGGAGAGAAAATGATTTATGTAGGTATTTACCTACGAACCGAAGTATTTATGTAATGAATGTAGGATATACAAAATATCCTAATAAATAAAGCTAAGTTTCATCGGCCGACCGGCGCGGCGGTCGTAGAAACCCAGCCCCAGCTCTGAGTGTTTATTTTTATTTACTTAGCGGTCCCCCGACTTTAAATAAGCAAACGGAAAATATTCTTGAATTTTAAGTGTCGGGGATTTTTTTAATTGGTATTGTAACTTTTATTTCAAGCTTTAAAAAAACTGCATCCGAATCGGTCTATCCGTGATATGTAATTGTTTTCTTACTTGATTACTAAGCTAACAGGGCTAAAATAGAATAATATAATCGACGAGGAGACTAACGAAGTAAATGTATGGAGCAAATGTGTGTGGAAGGGTCGGGAAGGGTCGCCCTAGACGCACGTACCTGGACCAGATCGGGCATGTGCTCTGCAAGGGTCAAGTGCGTAGTACCCGTAACTGACGAGCATGCATGAAGAAAATTATGAGAGTGGAAGAAATCGCAGAGGTGTGTCAGGATCGTGGCACTTGGAGTTTCGGTGTCTCTGCCTACCCCACCGGGAAACAGGCGTGACACTATGTATGTATGTACTAAGATAGCTACGAGCCATCCCGGTTAATTCAGCTTTCTAATAAAAAAACACATTGAAATCGATCCGTTTAGGTGGTAGCTACGATGCCGCAAAGACACACACAAAGACAGACAGACGGACGCGTCAAACTTATAACACCCTGCCTTTGTACTGTATTACCTCCGTCAATGTGACGTAAAAACCTAAAAAATAAAATCAACTTTTGTTTCATACCTGGATGGACAAGTACGTATGTATGTATATTTATTTGTATATAATATTCTATATATTTAGTCATTTATATGTATTAACACATGTATGGCTTATATTTTACTAGCATGTGTATTGTTATTAAGTATTTTTATTATTATTTTCTCTTCAATTCTCACGCTCAACTCTTTTGCTACTACCTACTTACATTACACTATATTATCGAATCTCAAACATCAAAAGGTTGACTAAGAAATTTCTGTAAGCAATAAGTCCGCCTTTGCACCTATGTAAATTTTCTAATGTATTTGTTACTGTTTAATGTTTACTGTTTTTTTTTTTTTTTTATGGAACCTGACACGGTTGGCTACATCACCTACAACATCCGTGATGTCAGCCCATAACACAGGGTGAACTAGGTGCCATGTCAGTGCTTCCCTTCATTTCATGTCGGCTACACTAAACTGGACGGAAAACACGAACTATTTACATAGCCGTTTCGACCGACGTTTCGTTCAGTGCGGTGGTACCAACCCGGCCGGGATAAACCCTACCACCTAGTAAGGTAAGAAGGGAAGGGACCTATAGTTTAACGTGGAATCCGAACCACGGTCAGCCTCCAACGGTCGAGCGGTCACCCATCCAATCACTGACCGCGCTCAGCGTTGCTTAATAACAGTTGACTAACCAACCGCGCCACTGAGCTACCGAGGCTGGCGAATTTTCTTATCCCTTAGTCGACTTTTACGACATGCGACGGGGAGAGATGCAGTGGGGCTATTATTTTTAAGTACCGACCCCACACGGTACAAATCATACTGGATCAATAAAGAATGTTCTATCTATCTAACCTTTTGCGTCGGGTGTTAAAAATAAGCAAGTAGGAATACGGGAATCGCGCCACCATACAGTTGCACTAACGATATCCTACACGCTAGAAGATTGATAGAAGCGCCAGCTCGCCCCGCCTCGGACGTTTTGACTGCGTGTGATTGATCGAGTGCTCTCGCCTTGCTGCGATATGTTCTGTCTGTTCGTCCTTTCGCACAACTCTTCTACTAGTCGGTACGCGAGAGCTGCTTTAATCGACTAAGTAATGTGATCCTGTTACTAGAGTGTGCGCTCGATCAGCGCGCCATGTTCCAACAAGTTGGAGCCATCCAGCCGCAAACTGAGTTAGTCGATCGCGAGCCGCCGAGACGTCGCTACACGCGCGGACCAAGCGCCGCCGCTCTCTCTCTCTCTCTCTCTCCCGCTCGCTCTCCGCGCCAGCATTTTAGTTTTTTTCAAGCTTTAATTTATAATTAGCTATATTTGTAGGTTAATTTTATTTGTTTCTGCTTATATTATTTATAGATTTAACTTTCTACACAAAATTCCTACAGGGATGTCAAATAAATAAAATTGCAAAACAGATGGTATATATCTGAATTTTATGTATCAAGTTACAACTATTTTTGTAAGTCTTCACACGCGAAACGAAAATGGATCTGTATTTTTTCATCTCGAGTTCCATCCTTCGCAGAATATAAAAAAAGCCTGTCAAGTGCGAAGCTGCTTACGCACAGAGGGTTCCGTGGAAGCAGCGATCGCTCGGTCGATCCGTGCCCCGCCGCTCTGCAGCGCCGCCTTCGACCACACCGCTGCAGTTCATAAGGATGCTATTTTTCTCTACAGGGTGTTCCAGAATAAGGTTTCGTAACTTCAGGGTTCGAAAGGGGTCAATATTTGAAGACGAAAAGCTCTGAAACTTTTTCCCAGATTTTTTTTGTTAAAAATCGTTTCATCGAGATTTGGTGGACGGTTAACGTCCGTCTTTATTAAATAAAAATAAAATGACTAACTTGCATGCTAAACTAATAGAGTTGAACTGCATTTAGGTAAATCCCAAACACTTAAATTTGAATGACATCAAAAGAAAAAGGGGACAGGACTAGGTCATTGCACTCTCTAGACCTACACAGCACTGTTGTAAAATATCACTGTTCATCGAGTTTTTATTACAATTTTAAATTTTTGTACGAAACAAAAAAATACGGAATTTCGATTTGAGTGTTAAGGGTTTTTTTTCTAATAATGACTACTTTCTGAAGTTTCTAAAGGCTATCCTGAAACATTCTGTATAACCATTTATAAATTAATTATACACTTCAGAATAGTTTGCATGCCGTGATGACTAAATGACAACCCCAAGGACAATGCATGTGATACGCATACATACAAATAGATGGAGAGACACACAGACACCTGATGAATTTTATAATAAGTAACTACCAGCGATACGGAATCCTTACAACCTCAACACACCGTCAGGAAATGGCCCCACTGTTGCCATTGTGAAACCTCAAAGAGGCACTCCACCGCTCTTTCATCGGGTCTCTCTACTTAAGAATTTATCTGCTTACACCTTTTAAAATGCCGTGAAGACATTCTCTGACCGGCGAAAACATGAAGCAGAATATTACTAGCGTTTCAACCTTGCCAAATGAAGAGAGACTTTATTGCGAATGAAACAGGAATCAAAATTGGGAGTATAAAAAATGCAAATCAATTTTTTTGCGGTTTCGAATAAATAATGATTTAGGTATTCGTAGTAGATTTACGGCTTGCGGGCGTCTCATAGGTACATTATTATACAAATATAAACTATATTAAATTATATTTATGAAGAAATTTTTAATATGTCTTTTTTAGGGTTGATTTATTCATACGGAAGCCTATTAATAAGCCTAATTTCTTTATATTTCTATTTATATTTCTAATCCTCGTCTCCATCCTCTGCCTACTAACATATACTACGCATGACTCCACATCTTTAGCCGTCTTGGTCTGGCGTCAGTGTAGTTGTTTAAGGGCCATTCAGTATGTAAGTTATTGCGACACCTTTCCACAGTCGAATTTTAACTCTTAAGGGCCCATTCTGCGCTTCAACGGCTTTGCAATTCACAACATGCCCTCCGTGTCGGCGCGTGCTCTTGTAAGGTTTGCCCACAGAACATAAAAAGCTAGTAGAAGTACCACGCACGATGATTTTTTATTATCAAGACCTGCAGTGAACCACTGTCTTGTACTGTGTGGGGCCGGTACTTAATAAGAATAGCCCCACTGCATTTCTCCCCGTGCATGTCGTAAGGACATTAAAACCTAGTAGAAGTACAACGCACGATGAATTTTTATTATCAAGACCTGCAGTGAACCACTGTCTTGTACTGTGTGGGGCCGGTACTTAATAAGAATAGCCCCACTGCATTTCTCCCCGTGCATGTCGTAAAAGGCGACTAAGGGATAAGGACAAGATGCTATGTATAAGGGCGACAGGGTAGCCACCTCTCACCTTGGCACGGTCTTTCCACCAAGTCATGCAGCAGGTGGGCTTTCGTGCCTTACTTGCTGCCTGTCCGAATACTTTGCTAAACGTGGTGGTCGGTGTTGTGCTGTAATTTATGAGAGTACTTGCAGCACAACACCGATTACTCTGCTTGCCCCGATTGTCGTAATACGGCGTGTGGTATGTATGTATGTACCAGTGAACCAAATTCCCATACAAACTAATTCAGTTTTGTAACTCCAAGATATAATTTAGCACATACACACATACATATCACACACGCTGAATCCCGACAATCGGGGTAAGCAGAGGAATTTATCACCTTTATACTAATTCATTGTGCTGCTATCCTTTTACCCAACTGCGAGCGGATAGGAGGGTAAATTAAAGTGAATAAAAAAAAACGAGCCCGATCAGACTCAAGGGTTAGCCTGTTGCGACTCCAGAAGAGAAGCCTTGCACGCCAGCTTAAAAAACCAAGAATACCGATTTTTTCATTTAACTTGATCCAACTCATACTTTAAGCGTTCAAGCGTCAGTCAATGCAGTAACTTAGGTCTACTTTAAATAACTTAGGTCGACTTTAAAAAACGAACAAGGCGGAAATCAGGTGCGCGGTACTTCGCCTACTTTCGGTAGGCACAACGAGTCGTCGCGATACTTCTATTCATTTTTTATGTTCTATGGCTCAGTCCGATCTGTGAGGAAAAAGGTTTTCTGTGAAGAAATTTCCATTTTCCTGCGCCTTGCGATTCTTTAGCGATTAAGACACTTGCGAAGAAGTCACGATTATTACGGGACTAGTCGCAATATCGCCAGGATCCTTGGAAGGAAAAATTAATGCAATTAACCCTATCGTGTCGTGCACGTATACCTAAATTGAATTCTAATAACGTAATATATCTATATAATAATATAGTATTATAAGTATAAATTTAAATAATAATAATATCAAATAATATTCAATAAGTCTACATTCTTGTTCGGACTGCACCTCTGCGCTGCCGCGCGCAATATCCCATAAAAAAAGTAAGAAACAGAAATACAATAAATACCTATATCATACATATAAAATATATTCGAAAAAAAAAAACATTTATGAGAGCCGCAGTCTCATAACAAAGAATTGAAAAAATACGGTTCAAACATACAGCCCTCGGACGACAGACAGACAGCCGGTTTATTAATAAGCTTCCGTATGGAAGCCTAAAAAGTATAACACCTGGATGATCGTAAATTTTTGCACAATCTCTTTAAACCAGTCCGCTTTCCTCCTAACTAAACATATTTACACACTAATATACGTATTTTCTCTTTTTCCTTTACCGGAAGTAAAGGAAAAGTGCTAGGCAAAGCAACCCCATACAAAGTAACCCCAAGTCCCACGTGTGATACTCGTACTAACACCGAAGCTACATACCACTAGGGTTTCGTGAAACTCGATCTATAACAAAATATTCCCAAATGTATCGCCCACTCAGATACATGTTTTGTTTTATTCATAAACATTTAGGGCTATTTCACTTCATCCCCTCCGTAACCGCCTTGCGGGATTCATGCGACATTCAGATTAATAGATATTGTCCATAGATATTTTGCTCATATTTTGCGGGTTTGGGCGAAGATTACTATGCTAGACTAGACAGTTAAAATATAATGTTATCCCAAACGTTCTTATGTGCAAAAAAATGTACTGCGACCTTGAGAATTTTCCATAACAGTAACAGTGAAATTTGCGAGTATACACATTATAACCCTGAGTTTGGCTAACGTTTTTTTATAAAAATAGCTCCATTTCATACAATATCTTAGGAATTAGAGACACATCGTGGTGATAAATCATCTTGAGAAAGGCCAAATACCATTAGGGATAATTTCGTGTATATTGTTTTATAATTTTTGTGTTTTCATGTTACATACACACGCATGATCAGCCAGCGTATATACGTCGTCAACTGCTGGATATACGCCTCTTGAATTGTCCTCCGTTCCTTCCGACTTTCATTGGTACGGAACCACTGCTTTCTACCGAAGTATCTGTCGTCGTTCCACATGGCAGGTGGTCTCTTCCCACACTCCTTTCCTGCAGACGCCCGCCAGTGTAGGACACGGTTACTCCAACAGTCATCGTGTCTTCGGGTGACGTGCCCAGTTCACTGCCACTTGAATTTAGCCACCCGGTGTCAAATATCGACTAATTTGGGCGCGTGAGCGGATTGCCTCTTTACGCACCATATCACGCCGTAATATTCCCAGCAGATCTCGCTGCATTGCTCGTTAGGCAACTTTCAACCTTTGGACAACAGCGACCGTCACACAAGACATAAAATGCACATAATCTCTAATAGGTATTAGATTTTTCGACACTAGGTATTAAAATAGTTGTATCTGCTGCTATACATAGACGTGAATGTTTTCAAATGAATGTCCATGTAAACACATTTCATTCGATCAGCCTGCCCCATTGGGACCCTAGCGTGATGTTATGTATAAAATATAATCATATCCAGTTCAGTTCAGAGTAGCCCGCACGACCTAAGGGAAGCACTGACGTGGCACCAAGTTCACCCGGTGTTATGGGCTGACATCACGGATGTTGTAGGTGATGTGGCCAACCGTGTTAGTATACATAAAAAAAAATCTGGATTACATCACGATCCCTTGCGCAGTCCTTTTTATTATCGCAAGTTTCAGGCACAAGGGATGATCTATTCAAATGACCACCGCACATCGCCTCGGAGGGTATAGCGTATTGAAAATGATAGATGGTGAGTGAAACGGCACATCGTATACAGAGCGTATTGACGGGGAAAAGCACCTAACTAAATACTCTAGAAGAGGCAAAACGCGACGAACAATGTGTCTGTCGGTAAAGAAGTGTACCGCACACGGTATGGCCCCACAGGGCCGGTACTTTAAAAGAATAGCCCCACTGCATCTCTCCCCGTGTATGTCGTAAAAGGCGACTAAGGGATATGACTCCCCCTTCTTATATTACTAGGTGGTAGGGTTTAACCCGCTCGGGTTGGTACCACCGCACTGAATGAAAGGTCGGTCGAAACGACTATGTAAATAATTTGTGTTTTCCGTCCAGTTCATTGTAACCGGCACGATCGAAGGGAAGCACTGACGTGGCACCAAGTTCACCCGGTGTTATGGGCTGACATCACGGATGTTGTAGGTTATGTAGCCAACCTTGTCAGTTTCCATAAAAAAACATGTCTGTCGGTAAAGAAGTGCTCGTGCTATGACATGACATCCAAATTGTCATCATCTCGAATTGAACGGATCGCATTAAAAGTCCGTCCAACCATATCGTGCTTTGGTGCGCTAATGCTCCTCACTACTACTAATGCTACTCACTAACGGATTGCGGACATAAGAAGATAAGGTGAGAAATACAACACAAGTATCAGTCATTGTGAATTCAGTATGCATGAAGTAAGCGGCCGGTGGCCGAGTGGTCTGGGCATCGGCTTCTCTTGCGAGAGTTCCGAGGTTTGAATCCGGTCGGCATGTATCAATGAGTTTTTTTTTTCTGACATAAAATTTTACGTACTGCTGCTTCACTATTCGGAACCGATGTAAAACTGTGTGTCCCTTCCCTTGCCCCTTACTAGGTGGTTAAAATTGTAGGCGATTGGGTTGATGCCAACATACTGGATGTAAGATGGCAACATAGCAGCCTCGGATGTGTTCTCCTCCAGTCCAGTATAGCCAGCAAATTTTTTTTATGTGAACTGACATGGTTGGCTACAACATCCGTGATGTCAGCCTATAACACCGAGTGAACTTGGTGCCACGTCAGTGCCTCCCTTAGGTCGTGCCGGCTACACTGAACTGGAGGGAAAACACAAACTTTTACATAGCCAATTCGACCGACCTTTCATTCAGTGCGGTGGTATCACCCCGGGCGGGTTAAACCCTACCACCTAGTAATATAAGATGGGAGTCATATCCCTTAGCCGCCTTTTACGACATACACGGGGAGAGATGCAGTGGGGCTATTCTTTTAAAGTACCGGCCCCACACGGTACAAAGGGAAGTCTCCGGTATGCCATCTACCTTCTCGGAGATGATATTGGCTGCTCAGAGCATGTGCTTTGACCCAGCTAATACAAAAATCGTCCGTCGGTCACATGTTTTATCGGGAGTTATGAATGTGAAAGCTTTATCTAGGTACTATTGATCTGTGGCGAAAAGGGGTTGCGGAAAAACGGGTACATTGGCACATTTGCGATTCCTAGGCTAGTGGCCGTTTTACTATGTGTGACTAGATAGATATGTTCATGAATAAGAACTGTCTGACCTTACAAAGATAATTTAGACCTGCGGTTATCCAGCTGCCTTTTGAAATAATTGATTTTGGAAGTCTCTACTAATCTCTCTGCCCAACCGTTCGACTGAGGATGATATGGTCGACTCTTTATAGGCAAAATTCAATTGGTTTAATAGATGTTTATGAATTCAGGAATGGAAGATCTCTACATTCGATTCTGCTAATTCTTCACATTTACCTGCTAAAAGTTGCAGTGAAATTTCTCATAAGTGAGTTAATAAAAACATGGTAAAATAAGACTTTTATCACGGAAAAATTGCATGGGTGACTGAGCGACCACATGTGTATTCGATTCAGCAAAATTCACTTATCCTCGCGAAGCCACCCTCACTGAGATGCCATGCCAGCAGATTTGCGGACTGTACACTTAAACTGTCTAGACTGTTGATATGGCATTGGAAGACTCCATGTCAAAGGATTCGGGAAAAATATCCACCGAAAGACAGTCCCGCACCCTAGCGGTGCGACAAAGGAACAATTTTTGAGAGACAATTTGTTGTAATAGTCCCTAATTACACGTATTAGATTTTATAAACTATTAACAATAGTGCATTAGGTATGTATGTATTTTGTTTGTATGTAATTTTGAACCTGTATGTATGTATGTCACGAATGTATTTAGTTGTGTCATTATTATTATTTATCTTTTATTGTTTATCTTTATCCTCTTAAAAATTGTTTTTTCTCTCATTTAATTTTCCGCACTACCCATCTGCCCTACTCACAATCCCAGGCATGACTGGCAGATAATGCCTTTAGGCTTTAAGTCCGCTTTTTGTCACTTTTTGTGCAATAAAGTATATTTTTCATTTCATTTTCATTTTCATTTCATTTCAACAATACTCACAAAAATACACACCGCAGCAACATACACAATTTTCCCTCACACGTAAGACTCAACTAAAGTCAAAACGTTAAAACCCCTCCATTACAAACATTCACATTGGCAGATAGCGTGAGTCTTTATAATTACCATTCCGCGAATGCCATTGGGCTGGGCCAGAGGAAATGCATTTCCTTGCGAGCACCCGCGTCGCTAATGTCTTTTTCACATGCATTATATGTCGGTGCAGCGAGCTTGTAGGGTTGAAGAACCCATTTTATAGACATTAATGTAATTTGTATGTTTCAATGCATAATAATAAATACTGGGGGGTCATCGGGACCTGGCGCCCCGTCTAGTGCCCCCGCTACCGGTGATGCGCGCAACCATGAGGCGACGCGCGCGCGAAGATGAAGACTTTGAAAGAGCTGGGCTCCCCGAGATGGGGTGGTGGTGGCCCACGTGTCTACCCATCGCTTGAAGCTAGCCTCGCGTCGTCTCGGAGAGCTCCGTAGCCACGGTCTGCACCCGCCGGCGCGCTTGGAGGCATGTCTCCCGCCGCCGCTGGCGGCATTACCATTTTTATTAAAATTTTATATTAATTTTCTGTATTTTTATTACTTTTAGTAAATTTAATTAAAATTTATATAAATTTAATGAAAAATGTAAAATAATGAGTATAAAAATTACTAATGTTTTTAAGTTTACACTGTTATTAATTATATTCATTTTTAAGTTTCCGGATTAACAGTAGGTTTAAAGACTTACATAAGACTTATGTAAGTCTTTAAACCTACTGTTAATCCGGAAACTTAAAAATGAATATAAAAATTATTAAATTATATATCTGTCTAAAGTTGGATAGTTGACTGTTCTTTAAATGTGGTACAAAAGTCGTGTGCCGGGTCATCTGCTCTGTCTAACTACTTAAGTTAAACAAATAAATAAAATAAGTATACGACACTTCACATATATAAGAAGCGTTTGTGTAAGTTTCTCTTCGTGGCCACGTAATTCTTTGTTGGCTCCTGCCAAGAACAATTTTGTTTCGGCGTCCAATCGACCGCTCGCTTCCCGTTGTACATCAAATTACTCACAGATGGTCTAAATTCGGACGTTTTATAAGCTGGCTGAGTCTATTTTACAGTTCACTCACGGGCGCTATTCTCTGAGGAACCAGCACCCCCCTCACTGAGAAAATGTCTCTTCGCCTTTTTTCCTTCCCCTTCCTTCCCCTTACTAGGTGGTAGGCTCAAATTGTAGCCGACCGGGTTGGTACCACCCACAGAGCATCAAATACCTACCGCGCGCGCCCCCTACTAGAGACGCCCTAAGCGATAATATTTGAAACCCAAAAACTACACGCAGTGCTGCTAGCGCTTCGTATGTGTGTGTGTGTGCTAGTATCGACACTACACACAAAGAGGAGCAAGTTAGGCACACCCACAAAACAAATGCACACGCACAACACACATATGTGAGTCATAGGCCACGCCCACAGGCTTCAACGGCGTTGTAGAGAAATCGCGCTCAGGGCGCCTCTAGGAGGGGTGCCGGCGGTCGGTATTTGATGCTCTGTGGTACCACCTTACTGGATGTAAGATGGCCGCATATAGCAGCCTCGTTTGTGTTCTCGTCTAGTCCAGTATTAGCCAGCAATCCAGGGAACTCTCCGGTATGGCACCTACCTTCTCGAAGGTGATATTGGCTCGTCGGACTCAGCCACTCATACAGGATTACATAAAAAAAAAATCTTGTCACGCCGGCGAAAACAGGAAAAAGTCGACAATCGTTTGCGCACGATCCGGAAAATTACCTCGGATCGTGTCCATGGTTATTTCCGGGTTCGGGAAGTTCGACTATAAGTCGATTTAGGAGAGATTGAATAGACGGGGAGAAACAATCGGGAAGTGATTGGAGAGCTGTCAGTCAGTCAGTCAGTGGGTCAGTCAGCGCTTACGCGTCTACATTTTCCTCCAGTTCTCCCGGCCTTCAGCGGTACGTAAGCTTTCCGCCGACGTTACGTAATGTCGTCATATCAATGTTTTTAACAATTCTTTTTTTTATATTTTAAAAATCCATAGTTGAAAAGATATTAAAGAGAATAATATACGAGAATCCGCATGCCCCCCCCCCCCCCCCCCCACCCCCTCCCCCCCCCCTCCTCAATTATCTCCGAAACTATTGAGTCTAAAAAAAAAATTGTTATTCACTACTTTTTTTTAGTTAGGAAAACCTAAACGAAAATCCTAAGCTTTAAAGTTCAAAAAACGGAATGTTTTTTTTTTATGGAAACTGACACGTTTGGCTACATCATCTACAACATCCGTGATGTCAGCCCCCTAACACCGGGTGAACTTGGTGCCACGTCAGTGCTTCCCTTCGGTCGTGCCGGCTACACTGAACTGGAGGGAAAACACAAACTATTTACATAGCCGTTTCGACCGACCTTTCATTCAGTGCGGCGCACATACGGGTATTCGTCTATTTTAACTGGCCAATATTCAATTTCATCAAACTGTTCCTATTCAGTATTGTATCACATAACCTATTCTCCACAAACCAAACAACGACATTTGACACTTACCGCCACCCTGCACCTCTTATCCCGCCCGCCACTTAGTGTGCAATATTGATGTCGGTGCCTGCGCACGTAATGTTTATCGTTTTGCTATCAGAGTGTTAATAGTTTAATGGGCCTATTTTAGTTTGTTGAGTGTGGAAAAAAAACATAAAGATGGACAGTTGCAAAGCAGGTATTTACGAATGTGTATTAGTTATTTTTAATTAAATTGCAATACATTAAAAAAATTTGGCAGTACAATGATTACAGAAGGTTTATTGTGTTAAATTTTCATTTATTTAAAAGGAATTCTAAGGTTTTTGTTATACTTCTGGGTACTTCTGGGTGTCTATTCATATGTCAATAAAAAGTAGTACTATTACCCTTGTTAAATACCTAAAAACCGGAGTGCGATTTTTGCGGAAGTAATATAATTATATAATTTAAAACTTTAAAGTCGTACTCGTGATAATTCACAGATAAAGTTAATGTTTTTTTACCCGACTACGGCGAAGCCAAAAAAGGAAGGGTTATGAGTTTGGCGTGTATGTATGTATGTATGTATGTATGTATGTATGTGACTATCTATATTCCACTCTACAGCCTAAAGTACTGGGCCGATTTGAATAATTCTTGTGCTATTGGATTTGTCTTATTCACGGGAGTGTCATAGGCTATATAACAATTTTCAAAATTCAAAATGGCGGACGCACGGCCTCAAAATGTCAAATTAGTTTTTCAAAATATATTGAGTGGGGTATCAAATTAAAGATAATTAAATTACAATTCCGAAAATATATACTTTGCTATCTATTAAACTTATGTGTACAGAGAAATAGAGCAAAATGTGTGGCGCATGTATGAATAGCGATTATTCGCGATGAAGCGTGGTCGCCCGCGCACCGCGCCGCGCGCCCCCGCATACACCAATGACGCGCGACGACGACACGCGACGACGCGACGCGAGGAAGCGACATGGTATTGTTGGTAATATACCTACATACTTACTCACTGATCTACCGCAAATTTTATATAGATATATTATTATTAGATACAGTACTATGCTAAAATAAATTGGTATTAAATGTCCATGTACCTAGTGTAAGCATAATATGTAGCGTAGGTGTACCGTGTGGGGTCGGTACTTAAAAAGAATAGCCCCACTGCATCTCTCCCCGTCGCATGTCGTAAAAGTCGACTAAGGGATCGTCAGCCTGGGCAACTTAATGGTGCGGTCAGTTATTGGATGGATGACCGCCCGACTGTTGGAGGCAGACCGTGGTTCGGATACCACGTTAAACTGTAGGTCCCTTCCCTTCTTACCTTACTAGGTGGTAGGGTTTATCCCTGCCGGGTTGGTACCACCGCACTGAGCGAAACGTCGGTCGAAACGGCTATGTAAATAGTTCGTGTTTTCCTTCCAGTTCAGTGTAGCCGGCGCGAAATGAAGGGAAGCACTGACATGGCACCCGGAGTTATGGGCTGACATCACGGATGTTGTAGGTGATGTAATCAACCGTTTCAAGTTTCCATAAAAAAAAAAAGGTAGGTACATTAAATATACCTAATACCTACAGTATTAGGTATATTTGGATGCAAGTTACCCTTCAGCTAAGCGGGATATTGTGGAAGAGAAGAACCGCCGATTGCGGAAAAGCATTCCCAATTTTCTGGGTGCAGTTTTAGCCCTAGACTCGATTAGTTGCCGGAAACCTACGTCTTTGGAAATGGCGGTGCCCAGGAGGTTCAGGTGCTTCCAGACAGGTATGACGCTGACTTAGAAACTGGCTTGGAAAGCAAAAGGACCTTCAAATCGACCTTCGCAGATAATGCGCAGCACTGAGCCTTGCTAACGTTGAAGGCGTGGGCGTAGCATTCAGGGGGCAACATATCATTGTTATGCATACGAGAGTACGGAACACGGGTTCTACACCAGTTACCCTTAAACTAGGCGGGATGTGGATGAGAAGAGGCGAAGACTTGTGTCTGAACTTGAGCAAACACTCGGCTCTATTTCCGAATGGGCCGTAGCAAGTTGGTAAGTTAAATACCTCCAAGATACAAGTTTGCGCGTTCAGTGCGAAGAGAGCGGTGTTCACACCAGCTCCTTCCTACCAAGGCACGTCACTTAAATTTTGAGACCACCTCGGGGTCCTCCGAGTCGAATTTTCGCACGATCTAAACTTCCGGCGTGACTTCGAGGGCAAGGCCGTATAAATCGCAGATTCGGTCCTGCTTGGGGTACTGCTCGCACCTATGGGATGGCTCAGTCAAATACCAGCTGGCGCCTCTGGACTCGATCCAGCGTCGAGCCGTGCGAATAGTAGGTGACTCCCAAATGTCCTGCGATCTAAAACCACTGTAACTCCGTAGGAATACATAGCTAAATCAGAGCCTGTTGAAATACAAACAGAGAGAAATATTTTCCCCCAAGTACAGTCTCGGGTCCTTCAACCTGGGCACCTGTCAGGCCGGCATGGCATTCGCAGCCTCCGCATGCTACCGAATGTCCATTGGCATCGCTAGACACCTTATGGGTGGCTCGGCGCCACATGTCGCGCTTACTATAAAAATAATATCAGTAGCTTTGGCCTCGCCTTAGTGGCTTACCTGCTTCGAGTGAATAAATTATTCAACTAAGTACAACCTGAAAACGCCCTCGGTCTTCGGCCTTGAACTGATTGGTTTACTTACTTCCCGAATCCGCTTCACCCCAGCCAGATATATTTACTTACATAGACAAAGAAAATCGTGTACTTACACAGCTCAGTCTTCGGTCTTGCTCTGACTGACTTTTCATTTTACTTCAAGATTATACATCGTTCAACTATACATAATTTGTATATATATGTAGGTACTCACTCATGCGCTAGTTGCAGAAAACTTTAGTTTCAAATAGAGATCACGACAAATAAACGGACGGATAGTATCAATTTTGTACCGTGTGGGGCCGGTACTTATATAAAAGAATAGCCCCACTGTATCTCTCCCCGTGTATGTCGTAAGAGGCGACTAAGGAATATGACTTCCTTCTTATATTACTAGGTGGTAGGGTTTAACCCGCCCGTGTGTTGGTACCACCGCACCGCACTGAATGAAAGGTCGGTAGAAACGGCTATGTATTTAGTGTAGCCGGTACGACCGAAGGGAAGCACTGACGTGGCACCAAGTTCACCCGGTGTTAAGGGCTGACATCACGGATGTTGTAGCCTGTAGGTGATGTGTCAGATTCCATAAAAAAAAATCAATATACGAGTTACATACAACATTTAAAGTATGCAAACAGTTTTTAAAAAAGCCTAAAATAAAAATAAAAGTTATAAAAAACTAAAACCCGACTACGTAAAAGCTAATTATGAAAATCGTTTAAATAAAAAAAAAATAGTTATAAAAAACTAAAACCCGGCTACGAAAAAGCAAATTATGAAAATAGTTTAACTATAACTAAAAATAACAAAATAATGTTTTCCATATAATTTATCAGATACAGCAATTCTCTTTTTATATTGATTTTACCTTAGCACTAACTCTATAAATTTTGATAAATTTATTATTTTTAACGTTCTAAATATAGAGCCGTGGTCGGGCGTTCTTCGTTCAATAAGACAAGTGAGACCGTCGTTGTGCATTATAGCCGTTGACGTTCGGTATGTACCTATGTATCTACTTATAATAATTTTAGATTGGCTCTGACTGATCTTACAAAAAGATGCCAGTATGACACAATGGCGATGGCCGTCCTAAGTTCCGCGCTCTAATAATGCACGACGACGGCCTCACTTGTCTTGTTGAACGAAGAACGCCCGACCACGGCTCTATATTTAGAACGTTAAAAATAATAAATTTATCAAAATTTATAGAGTTAGTGCTAAGGTAAAATCAATATAAAAAGAGAATTGCTGTATCTGATAAATTATATGGAAAACATTATTTTGTTATTTTTAGTTATAGTTAAACTATTTTCATAATTTGCTTTTTCGTAGCCGGGTTTTAGTTTTTTATAACTATTTTTTTTTTATTTAAACGATTTTCATAATTAGCTTTTACGTAGTCGGGTTTTTATATTGTCATTTTGTCAGCCTCGATAGCTCAGTGTTGCAGACAGTCAACTGTCGCTATTGAATGTTAAGCAACGCTGGGTGCGGTCAGTACTTGGATGGGTGACCGCTGACCGTTGGAGGCTGACCGAGGTTCGGACTCCTCGTAAAACTGTAGGTCCCTTCCCTCCTAATCTTACTTGGTGGTAGGGTTTATCCCGCCCGGGTTGGTACCACCGCACTGAATGAAACGTCGGTCAAAAACGGCTATGTAAATAGTTTGTGTTTTCCGACCAGTTCAGTGTAGCCGGCACGATCAAAGGGGGAAGCACTGACATGGCGCCTAGTTCACCCGGTGTTATGGGCTGACATCACGGACGTTGTAGGTGATGTAGCCAACCGTGTCAGTTTCCATAAAAAAAAAAAAAAAAAAAAAAATTTTGAAGTGAAAACTTCTTTAGCGGCGCTTAGGTAAAAAATGTTAAGCTCGCGTCATCGCGTCCTCGTCAGATCTCGAAAAGCGAAATGTAACCTTAATTCATTGCATTAAGGGTTAAGTTACAGTGGCACGGGATCAATTCTGTTCGCATCATTGTTAGATCTCGAATAGCGAAATGTAACCTTAAGTCATTGCATTAAGGGTTAAGTTACGAGTGGCACGGGATCTGCCGGCACTCCCGGAGTGCAACTGTTAAGTAGGGTTCCGTAACACGTTTATGTCTGTCCATTCTACTAAGTTCTGCAAAATGAATGTAGGGTTCCGTAACAAATACATGTCTGTCCGTTCTACTAAATTTAACATTTTATTTCAAAATGAATGTAGGGTTCCGTAACAAATGCGTGTCTGTCCGTTCTACTAAATTTTACAATTTTCAACCAAGGTCCTCCGACGGTTATTTTATAATAAAAGTAGGGTTCCGTAACACTTTTATGTCTGTCCATTCTACTAAGTTCTGCAAAATGAATGTAGGGTTCCGTAACAAATGCATGTCTGTCCGTTCTACTAAATTTAACATTTATTTCAAAATGAATGTAGGGTTCCGTAACAAATGCATGTCATGTCTGTCAAAATTCGCAGAGATGTACGATATTATGGGATCGCAAATAAATTGTTGATTTTTTTTTACGTAATAAAGATTTTTACATTACTTAATATGTAATTTCATTAGTTTAGACTTTAAATACATGAAACTCATTATTTTGAATCCATAATCACACAAAACTAATTTTGGCCAGTTAAAATAGACAAATACCCCTCTGTGCGGCGATATCAACCCGGGCTGGTTAAACCCTACTACCTAGTAATATAAGAAGGGAGTCATATCCCTTAGCCACCTTTCGCCTCGGCACGATCCTTCCGAAATCATGCAGTAACTGTCTTCGTGCCATACGCGGGGGCCGGGGAGAGATGCAGTGGGGCTATTATTTTAAAGTACTGGCCCCACACGGTACGGAACCCTCTCCACGCGAGTTCGACTCGCACTTGACCGCTTTTTACTTACTTGTACAAAAGCGTCCAGCGCAGGGCCGCATCATAAGGATCAGACTCAAACGTATTTTTGGGAATACCAATCCTCGTGGTACCTGTATAAAACTTTGTACACCTTACCAGGTGGTAGACTCAAATTGTAGCCGAATGGGTTGGTGCCATCGTACTGGATGTAATATGGCCGCATAGCAGCCTCGGCTATCCAATATAGCCATCAATCCAGTAGGCACCTAACTTCTCAGAGGTGATATTATTGGTCGGAACATGTGCTTTGGCCTCTCTAACTCAGCCATCCATACCGGATTAGGTACATAAAAAAACTGTGTCCACATTTTCTACATACAAACACATCTATCACGCTGTATCCCGACAATCAGGATAAGCTGAGTAATCGGTGTTTCCACCGACCACCACGTTATTGGACAAAATCGTTTAACGAGCATCAAGTAAGGCACGAAGACAGTTACTGCATGATTTCGGAAGGATCGTGCTGAGGCGAAAGGTGGCTAGGCTGTCGCCTTGACTGACTTGAGTGCAATGTAAAAATAATAATTAGTTATTTCAAATACATTAACATTGGTCGTCAGTAGTATTCTTAGCGATAAACACGTCACTTTAACTTTTCGTAATAGAGGAAGTACTAAAGGTAAGCGTCCACAGGTCTGCCACATACGGATCATACGATCTTTAGAAGTAGGTCCTGCGTCAATTGTATTCGCAGCGATCGCATTGCCGACCCGACCGCTATGTGCATTCGGATTTTCAACACTGGCCGAATCGTGTTATGCGCATCTCGGCATTGTCGACGAGGACGACGACGACGGTCCGATGCGTGCGGTCCGTCCAGTGCGGATGAGTGAGCCCATTTCTATGGCAAACCTTATCCCTCCTCCTCTTGTTCGCCTTCGCCAAACCCGCCAGACTCTCGCGGAACACCCCTTTGTAGTCGATAGAAGAGTTCTTCGAACTGCACGATTCTCTAAATCGTTCTTGTGCCGCACTGCAAAGGTGTGGAACGGGCTCCCAGGGAATATCTTTCCGCACTTTCCGATCTTCAAATCGCGGGTTAATAGCCTTTCCCCAGCGAAATTAGTCCACCTCCAAGGCGGACTGCCACCTCCTCGGCGGTGAAATTGGCTGCGCCTGAAGCTTCAACCTCTGGCAGAGCCACCCAGTTTGGAAGCAATAAAAAAAATATTGCCGACGACGACGGTCCGATGCGTGGGGTCCGTCCAATGCGGATGAGTGAGCCCACTTCTATGACAAACCATAGACAGAACACCAAAATCCGTTTGACCCGATTCGTCCGACGCGCGTACGATGCGCGCCTGTGTACGCTTACCTTTATACTCTTCTAGTCGGGAGTTCTCACGATTTCCCAACTGACAAAAACTTTAAAGATAAAACTTTTACCTACGGAAGCGCACTCAATAGTGATAAAATAAAGCACAGGTTGCTGCAATTCCAAGTAAAATCAAGCGTAGTTCTGTTTCTTGTTATAATTCAAATCCAAATCAAAGGGGATCAGATCAGTGAATTACCTAATAAACCTATTTAATTGTGAAAACCTATAGGTCTATTAAAATATTACAAACTGTCTTTCCGTAAATAATTTTGGAGCAATAAATTTTTTTTTTCTATACACGTTATTACATTTTGGGTGGTAATTTTTTTTTTACCTAAACTTTTTTAACGTTTTTAACAACATTTTAAACACTTCAACATCTGGCGGAATGTTACAATGTAAATATGACAAATCTGAACTCAGTGTACTTTTTTTTTTTTATGGAAACTGACACGGTTGGCTACATCACCTACAACATCCATGATGTGAGCCCTTATCACCGGGTGAACTTGGTGCCACGTCAGTGCTTCCCTTCGGTCGTGCCGGCTACACTGAACTGGACGGAAAACACAAACTATTTACATAGCCGTTTCGACCGACCTTTCATTCAGTGCGGTGGTACCAACCCGGGTGGGTTAAACCCTACCACCTAGTAATATAAGAAGGGAGTCATATCCCTTAGTCGCCTTTTACGACATACACGGGGCAAGCACACTGCCAAGAGATGTTATAAGCAATAAACTATAAACAATAATAAACGTAAAAAATCTGCGGGAAACCTACTGTGAATTGTATGTTTTAGAAATTAATAATAAAAACTTTTTACTTTTACTTGGGACGCTACTTGCGTCGACACATTAGCGTCTTCGCACGTGTTGTCAACGTCAAGAAAGGCAGGATCCGCTGCTGAGTCGGCTGCGCGCTTGAAACATTCTAAATACCAAAACATTGTAAATCAAAATTATGAGTTTGTAGCAGTGGCTGTGGAAACCCTTTCTGTGCGAGGAGGCGAAGGGGTTTCTCAAAGAAATAGGGCGCCGTCTGTCAGAGACTTCGGGGGATACCCGTGCTGGATACTTCTGTTGCTTCTGTGCTGTTGCAGCGCATCAGAATGGCTGTACAGAAGGGCAATGCCGCGAGCGTTATGGGCACATTCCCGTCATCGGGTCATTTAGATGAAAGTTTTTTGGGGAATGCATGATTTTTTAATATGTTAATTCTTTTAAGTTGTTATGTTATATTATGTTATGTTATTTTGTCATGTTATGTTAAGCAATAATTTTTTTCTTTTACTTTTAGTTTTTGTAGCGCTGTGCGTATGGTCACACTTGGATTCGAGCGGAAGGAAGTAAATCTAAAAGGCGCAGCATCAGGTGATGCTTTATAACTGTGGCGAGGCGTCCGTAACTTTGGACAAATCTCTTAATTCATGCAAATGAATTCGCGAATTAAATTAGGAAAATGAGATTTCTTTCCCACTCGGGACTCGACGGGGCTAATCTCAACAGCTTTGAGATTTCGGGAATGGAGTTTCAGTTTAATGAATTTCTCGTGAATTAATAGATAATTTCGTGTTTAAGATGTTGATCGAGCTCTTCGCTTAGAAAGTCGGCGGGTACTCATGCCAGGGCACTCAATTTTCATTCTTTTTTTTTCCTTACTTCCTCCATTAGTATACAATTTAAATGCTTCCCGTCTGTCTTGCGTTATTGGACTTTGACATTTGGGTCACGGGCCGATCTGAAATTTTACGAGGGTAGATCCAAAAGTTCGTGGCCTAACATAGAAAGAGCCATGACATTTTTTTAAATCTACCCTCATTTGTTAGTACGATTCTTCAGTAATAATAAATGTGCGAAGTTTGTTTCCGATACTGCAAGCCATATTTTTTTCGTGATTATTTCTTTAACGCTATCTGACAAAATTTTCTATAATGGAGAAAATTGAACACCGAGCAGTGATGAAGTACCTCCATAAAAAAGGCATGTCACCAAAATATATACATCAAGATAATAATACGGTGAACACATTGTGGGAGTCTGCTCCATCGTATTCCAGTGTCAAAAAGTGGGTAGCTGAGTTTAAGCGGAGTTTAAATATTTTAAAGATTATCGCGCCAAGCTATATTTCATTTTTGCCCAAACTCTAATCCACCTTCCCCGACCTACCTAGTTTAAAATATGTATTGCAGAATTATAAGCAACGTGTTGCATGAGTCTATCTAATAATATAAGATATTTAAAATAATTCCTTCAGTCATTAGATTTTTTGCGATTAATAAAAATCGGACCACGACTCACCAGCAAGTCGTGACTTTGGAAAACGCTGCTTTAGACAAAATCTAGTTAGAATCTGCTAAAATATAAAATTCATTCAAAAACTGCATCATTAGTATAATGGTCTTTGATACCCAATGCTGGATATTGGCACACCACATTGCTTTAAACTGGGAATCATAGACTCGACTTAGGAGCTGTGTAGTACATTAGAAAGTCGAAAAAATATGTTTTTGCACCACAGACCTCTCGCACGGTAGGCGACTTGCCATGCTATGACGCGCTATGTTATTATAACTTTCCGGCTGAGCAAGTCGGAATGTCATAATAATGTACTGCTCAACATATTGTTCAAATAAAAAAAAACCTTTTTTTTATGGAAACTGACACGGTTGCCTTCATCACCTACAAGATCCATGATGTCAGCCCATAACACCAGGTGAACTAGGTGCCATGTCAGTGCTTCCCTTCATTTCATGTCGGCTACACTGAACTGGACGGAAAACAGGAACTATTTACGGCCAATGTTTTGCTCAGTGCGGTGGTACCAACCCGGCCGGGATAAACCCTACCACCTAGTTAGGTAAGAAGGGAAGGGACCTACAGTTTAACGTGAATCTGTGGTGTTGCAAAGAAAGGTAAGGCCACGTCGGATGAATTCAATTATATTGGTGATTTGTCCGAAGAGAAGTATAATTAACTAAGGTAGTCTCATCTCTAGTCTTCCGGGCTTACGCACTAGTATTCAGAGTTTTTTTTTTTTTTTTTTTTCATCCCTTCCGGTGTATGCTCTGTGGTACGCACCTCCGTCCGTCATTCTATCTTTAGTGCCGGGCGAAGCGCACGCACGCACCTCCCGACTAGTGATAAGAAAATGCCGAAACGCCACAACCATCGCGACACTGACGAGATCCACGCGAAGATAAGGAAGCTCGAAAGAGAACTCGCGCGCAGCGACCGACGACGCGAACGCGCCGCGCGAGACCGGCGCGACGACACGGCGCCACCGAGCTCCCGTGACGGTTCGCGCGACCGCCGCCCGCGCCGCCGCCGACGCCGTTCAGGATCCGCCGCAACGTCACGGAGCCATTCTCGGAGCGACTATAACGAAGGTGAGTAAATACTTAAACCGATTTCATTATTATTTTGCATTGGATCTACTATCGCAACGCAAGCACGATCGCGCCAACAATAAAAAAAAAAAAAAAAAAAAAAATGGCGGTAGGCGACAAAAGTTGGATTTTATTTTAGAAAAACTGCCGCGACCCGACCGCGGCAAGGCTACACATCTAGGGCTAGCCCGCGAGGCTAGACAAAGAAAAAATAATACCTGGGGTTAGCGCGAGACGCTAAACGAAGGTGATTCGGCCGGGGGTTAGTCCGAGAGACTAAACGATGGCAAACGATATTTGCGGATAAAAATTAACCGCCAACCCCGCCTGTTGCAGACGAAGTCGAGGCGGATCCCAACCTGACCAGTGCTACTCCCGCGGTCGAACCTGCCGTCACGCCGGCAGCACGCGCCGCCCCTACACTGCCCGCTGCCGCCCCCATAGCCGACCACTCGCTCGCCGACGAGGTTGCAGAAAACGTCACTACCGCAGCCGAGGCACCAATCCCTTGGGACATCATCGCCGCCCTCGGGGACGGCGCAGAAGAGGCTCCAAACTACGGGGAGAATATTAATGAGGAAGTGGGTAAGCGCTGGACAGCTATACTGAAGACCGGCCTACCTAAAGAGGCCAAAGAAAAGCTCCTGAAAGAGTATCTAGTACCTGCAAACTGCACGCTTTTAAAAGCGCCAAAACTAAATCCTGAGATTTCGCTGACGGTGAACGAGACCTCAAAAGCCAGGGACAGAAAAATCGAAGCGGAACAAGGCCAGCTGGGCTTGGGCTTGGCAGCGATCGGCGAGGCGCTTACGCTGCTCATATCGTCCACCACAGCCGACAAGGTGAAGGTAGTGCAGAAGCTCTCCGACGGTGCCAGGATCCTCTCGGATCTGCATTTCCACCAGACGGAGATACGGCGGAAAATAATTGCAATGTCTCTCGATAAATCATTCAATTCCATTGCGACTGAAGCAGCCCGAGACGAGTTATTATTCGGCGACAAGCTGGCTGAAAAAATACGTACAACCAAGTCAATTGAGAAGTCGGGCCTTCAAATCAAGAGACATGGAGATAACACGAAGAAAGACGCAATCGCATCCACATCAACTAGACGTTTAAACTGGAACGGCCCGCCTCGCCAGAACGCACCAGGCGCTCGAACGACGAGGGGACGCGGTGGCGGGCCCAAGCCACGGACGGCGGCGTTCGCACGGAACCCGACCACTGCGAGCGGCGGTGCAGCCGGCAGCGGGGGCGGGGGGCAGAGCCGCCGCAACTACAACCAGCCCCGTCAACCGCAGCGGCGTGCTCGACAGTAGCGGAGGTACATGTACATGCAGCTCGACTCAAATATTTTCTTAGTTGCTGGAAGAAGATCACCAATGACCGTTCAGTACTAAACTGTATCGAAGGCTACTCTATACCTTTTCTCAATAAACCCCATCAGCAAAGTAGCCCTAAACACTCCTTTTCAAAAATGGAGCAAAAGGAAATGTCATTGGCCATAAACAAGTTATTGAAGTTAGGTGCCATTTCGGAGTGCGAACCTACACCCGACCAGTTCATTTCAAAAATATTTTTAACTCCCAAATCGGACGGAAGCAAGAGGTTCATCTTGAACCTGAAACCGCTTAATCGTTTCATTCAAACGAACCATTTTAAAATGGAAGATATTAGGACAGCCACAAAATTAATAACAACGGGCTGTTATATGGCAACGGTTGATCTCAAAGAGGCCTACCTTTTAGTACCTATAGCCGAACGAGATAAAAAATACCTCCGATTCCAATATGGTATTTTATACCAGTTTGAAGCTCTGCCATATGGACTTTGCACAGCACCACTTATTTTTACAAAAATATTAAAACCCGTAATTTCGTGCCTTAGATCACAAGGATTCCAATCGGTTATTTATGTCGACGACATATTATGTATAGGCAGTTCTTACTCAGACTGCCTCCGTAACATTCAGGCGACACTAAGAACGCTACAGTGTTTAGGATTCATAATCAACTTTGAAAAGAGTAGCTTGTTACCAAAAAAGCTTTGCAAGTTCTTAGGCTTCATAATTAACTCACAGTATATGTGTCTTCAACTTCCACAACAGAAACGTGCCACCATCAAGGAACTGGTGCAAAAATATTCCTTGTTATCTGCTACAACAATAAGAGAGTTTGCCCGATTAATAGGCATACTGTCAGCCGCGTGCCCTGCAGTAGCATACGGCTGGGTATATACAAAAATTCTAGAGAGACACAAATACCTAGCTTTGCTAAGAAGCGACGACAACTTCGATACAAAATTTTATTTACCTAAACAAATCATTCCCGAACTCAAATGGTGGTCCGTGAATATCGGACACACAGTACACCCAATAAGACAGTACAAATTTACTATGGAAATTAACAGTGATGCTTCACTTACTGGCTGGGGAGGTTTCTGTAACGGAAACCGCGCAAATGGGGCATGGAATACAGACGAACAAAAGTCACATATTAATTACCTAGAACTTCTAGCTGCTTTTTTCTGTCTGAAATGTTTCGCAAAAGACATGTTCAACTGTGAAATACTCCTTCGTATAGACAACACCACTGCCATATCCTACATCAACAGAATGGGTGGAATTCGATTTCCACACCTAAATGACGTCACAAGATCCATTTGGCAATGGTGCGAGGAGCGAAAGGTTTGGATCTTTGCATCCTACATAAAATCTAAAGATAACATTGAGGCCGACGAAGAATCTAGAATACTCAATGTAGACACTGAGTGGGAGCTGTCCACAAAATACTACAATAAAATTTTGTCACAGTGGGGCGAACCGAAGATCGACCTCTTCGCTTCACGCACCAATGCCAAGTGTGACAAGTATGTGTCATGGAAACGCGACCCTGACGCGTTCAATATCGACGCGTTCACTCTGGACTGGAAACCATTCTATTTTTATGCGTTCCCGCCATTTTCACTTATCCTGAAATGTCTGCAAAAAATTATGAATGAAAAAGCAACAGGAATAATAGTCGTACCCTACTGGCCCGCACAGCCTTGGTTCCCACTGCTTCAGGCAATGCTGGTGTCCCCATTGCTCACATTTAAACCTAATAAAGACCTTCTCGTTTCTCCTTTCAGTACTTACCACCCATTGTCACACCAACTTACGCTGGTGGCCGGGAAGCTCTCCGGACGGCGTTCAGACGACGACGCATCCCGGAGTGCTCACTTGACATCATGATAGCATCTCTCTCAAGTAACACTTTAAAACAGTATGACGTAACATTCCGGTCATGGTGGCAGTTTTGTATCGAACGGGACTTAAATCCTCTTAATGGTTCGGCCGAGACCATGGTCAAGTTCCTTACAGACAAATTTAACAGCGGGGCGTCCTACGGAACTTTAAATTCTCATAGATCAGCGCTCTCCCTCCTTATTGGCAACAATATAGGATCCGACGAGGTGCTGAAAAGATTCCTCAAAGGAGTCTTTCGGTTAAGGCCACCCCTGCCCAAATACTCAATCACCTGGGACCCAACAATAGTTTTGGAACACATTTCGACTTGGTACCCACATGAAAATTTAACTTTTGAAAAATTAACAAAAAAATGTGTCACCCTACTTGCACTATGCACCGGGCATAGAGTGCAGACAATTTCCTCAATAAAGGTAAATTGTATAAGAACATCCAACACATCTGTAGAAATAAACATCACCGATTTAATAAAAACATCCGGTGTGGGTAAGGATCAGCCGATATTGACCCTACCTTTCTTTACAAATAAGCCACAAATTTGTCCCGCAAAAGCATTACTAGATTACCGGAATGTTACACAAGCCCTCAGACCAGAAAGAGAACATTACCTTATTCTCACTATCAAGCGCCCCCACAAGAGAGCGTCACCACAAACTATTAGTCGTTGGATTAAAGCGACATTAGCCGCAAGCGGCATAGACATCAATATGTTTACAGCGCACAGCACTAGGCACGCGTCCACCTCAGCGGCGCGGAGTAACGGAGTCAGCCTAGAATGTATACGCAGGACCGCAGGCTGGAGTCATAACTCCAGTACGTTCGCAAAGTTCTATAATAGGCCTATAGCCCAACCAGAGGAAACCTTTGCTCATGCAGTAGCCCCGGATTTACAGTAATCCAACTCATCATACTTTACAACCTAATATGTCTTCATATTATATTATCAAACTACAATTATAGCTACCTATGATTTAAGTTCCTGTCCGAAAATAAAAATATCGATCCATTGTACTGTGTGAGATCGTACTTTGTAGAATTCATAAACATACACATGTTCATCAATGTAGGTGTAATCGTATACAGTGAATCAAAGGCTTTGCTTGTTATCGTCAAATACAGAAATACATATTATTTGGTTAATACGTGTTTCGTACTCTCAAACTGACACATCTTTCCTAACTCTAAACATCTACCTTAGTTAATTATACTTCTCTTCGGACAAATCACCAATATAATAGAATAATCAAACGAACTTACCCTAAGTGATGTTCGATTATGATTATATGTGGTGTTTGTCCGAAGAGAAGTAGAGTTACCCTCCCGTCCCCAAAGCTTCCCTAACAACCAACAGAGAAAGCTCCCATAAGGAAAGCTGTGCATATTGTGTAAACTCTAAATAAATGACGGACGGAGGTGCGTACCACAGAGCATACACCGGAAGGGATGAAAAAAAAAAAAAAAAAAAACTCTGAATACTAGTGCGTAAGCCCGGAAGACTAGAGATGAGACTACCTTAGTTAATTATACTTCTCTTCGGACAAACACCACATATAATCATAATCGAACATCACTTAGGGTAAGTTCGTTTGATTATTCTATTATTCACCAGATCATAAAGGCGACACACAGAATGTGGCCAGCAGTCTATCCCGGTAGATAAGTTTATTCGAATCGATCAAATATGCAGTAGCCCCAGCCGTAAAGTCATTTTCTATCGAGCGGTACTCCCGAAGAGTCCATTACATATATGATATAACATAAACTCCAGTCCATTAGCCTTCCATTCGAATATACACTATATCTATAAGGCTGTAAGATTTACTTCACAAAAACTTTTACCATCCGGCTCAAAGAACCATTTCCATATCAAATACCAATCAAATCCAAGGTGCGAGGAGCTGAGCGGAACGCTCTGATCCTACAGACAATTTACGCCCTTATTTACAATAGAATAGAATCCAAAATGTGAAAGCCAATATTGGCGAGGAAGAGGGTGAGTTTTCGCACAGAACCCATGCAAATGCTGACATTTATTCACTTGTTTAGGCATTTTATGAGACGCTCATACTAAACACACCGATTTCATTTCGATGGCTGGGAGAAAAGAAAATGAAATGGCGGCCTCCGCGGAATTGCGGAAATCGGCGCCTTCACAGGCTGTTGCATCCGCTGCGGGCAGGCATCTTTTAGGCTTCCGTACCCGTACGGAAGCCTATTACATAGACTACGGCATCTACCTGTCCGTCCGTCCGTCTATCCCACCTTTAAAGGTCTGTATCTTTTGAACAGTAATAGGTAACTGGATAGGTTAAATTCACAGAACATGTATTTCGATGACGAATATATAAGAAATAATAAAAAACCGGCCAAGTGTGAGTCGAACTCGCGCACCGAGGGTCCCATATCGCCATGTCATGGTCAGCGCCGCTCACGCCATCTATGGCATGTTTTATGAAATGCTTCATATTAGTTAAAATTCATGATTAGTTCAAATGCTTCATACTGTTTTCGGTAGATGGCGCGCATACACTTTTTAGTTTATTGTATGGGAAGCCCGTGATTTTTTTTACTTTTTCTTATTTTTATTATTTGTTATTATATCGGCCATTATAACACATTCTGTGAAAATATTCAACGGGCTACCTATTGCGGTTCAAGAGATAAACAGCCTTCGGACAGACAGACGGACATACAGACAGACAGACGGACAGAAAGACAGACAGATAGACGGCGTAGGCTTGTAATAGGGTACCGTACCAGATACGGAACCCTAAAAAGTAATTGTATAAATCGGTTGAGCCGTTTTTAAGTTAATCTGTTGAAAACGAATAGACGTTGAAATTTATAAATGTAGAGGTCCTATTACTTTTATAATAATTTTTTTTTAAATTTGGAAAATCAACAGTTTATAGTAGGTACATAAATTCGGTTTTTCATATAAATTAAAATGCCAGTAAAAGATTTTCTCGTGTTCACATTAAAGATAACCTTTTTTTTTTTTTTTTTTTGAGTTTTTTTACCTATTATATACTTATTAACCTAATACAATAAAATTAAACTAAAATTAAGAAATATGATAAAACTAAACTAAAATAACTTATAAACTAAACCTAAAAAATAAATAAATAAATAAAAATTAAAACTACCTATAAGATAACCTACATAAATTATTGTACCACGGGGCCGTGAAACAAAGAAATTAATACAATTGACAGTTTATTATTTAATTTAATAATAATATACTAATTTATAAATGACACAATGATTAATATTATTAATTCTTATATTAATTATTTATATTAATTCTATACAATTTTAAAAATACATACAAAATTAATACAAACAGACAAAAAAAAATAGAAAACGGTAAAGTTCCGCCGACGGCGGGAGACAAGCCCCAAGCACGCCGGCGGGTGCAGGTCGTGGCTACGGAGCTCTCCGGGACGACGCGAGGCAAGCTACGAGCGATAGGTGGTGGTACTAGACACGTAGGCCACCACCACCCCCATGTATCCGTCGGACTGCGGGGCGACGTCACGCAGCTCTTCTATTCTTGTCAGGCCTCTCGCGTGCGTCGCTGTGGGTGGCGCACGGCGCTCACCGGTAGCGGAGGCTGCAAGCGGGACACAGGGCCGCGATAGCCTCAAGCTAACCGGTGGCGGCGGACTTCGTCCCGTCGTAGCTGATGTGGCGGGGCGCGTCCCTGGTTCGCCATCCTCACCGGCAGATGCGGGCGATGGAGTAGCAAACCGTGGTGGATTGGGTGCGCTGCTGGTGTTGAAAGAAGCGGCAGGTCTTGTCACTGGATCCTCCGGCCACACCGCGAGGAGGGCGAGGCCTCGGGCGAGGCGCTGTTGACTTGGACGCGTTGCATCACTTGCCCCTCCTCTGACACAGCGGGGTGGTGAGGCGCTGAGGCGGTGTCGCCGGTAGTCCACTGCCGAGGCTGTCGGCGACTGGTTTTTATAAAATTTTCATTTTTACAGAGAAATGTTTTCCACCCTGTCAGTCTGACAGCTTTTCTTCTTTAATATTATTAATCATTGTGTCGCATACTGATAACTTGTCAAACATTACCTAAACTGGCTCGAGGGCTGTGTTACAACCTACAGGTTGTAGATTTGCCTGTAATGACTCGGAGTACGCACAGCGACTATTGATTGTGATGTAATCGGATTATATCGGTATCGTACTCTGTTTGAAATTGATTTCATATTGCGCGTAGAGTGAAGACGATCTAAAGTAATTGGTTAGGAAATGATACTCAATTTACAAAGGCTAGATACTCGTCGGTTGTAAAGGTAAATATTATTCCTAGAAATTTGAAGGAATTGGCTATGGTAACAAGAGCGTTCTTACCACATACATATCACACGCTGTATGCCGATCATCGCGGTAAGAAGAGTAAGCTGTATTGCGCTGCAATCAGTCTGGTAAATTACATCACAACAGCGATTACCACATTTCGCCAAGTATTCGGGCAAGATAATCAAACAAGCAGCAAGTAAGGCAGGAAGATCCACATGCTGCGTGACTCGGTGGAGGGATCGTGCCAAGGTGAGAGGTTACTAGCCTGTCGCCCTTTAGCACGGCGTCTTATCCTTATCCCTTAGTCGCCTTTTGCGACATGCACGGGGAGAGATGCCGACGGATTATTATTACCGGCCCCGCACGGTTTTTAGCTTTCCGTATCCATGCGGAAACCTATTACTAATCCTGCAACGTCTGTCTGTCTGTCTGTCTGTCTGTCTGTCTGTCCGTCTGTCTGTCCGTCTGTCTGTCTGTCTGTCTGTCCATATGTCTGTCCGTCCGTCCGAGTGATGTATCTTTTGAACCGTAATAGGTAGGCAGATGAAATTTTCACAGAATAGTGGTATTATGGCGAAAGTGCCAACCAATAATAAAAAAAACCGGCCAAGATTCAGATTCAGATTCAGATATTTATTTCGCCATAAAGAACACACAACAATAAATAAAGAACACACAACAATAAATAAAGAACACACAACAATAAGTCGAACTCGCGCACCGAGGATTCCGTATCGCCATGTCATGGTCAGCGCCACTCACGCCATCTATGTATTAGTATTTAAATGCTTCATACTCTTTTCGATAGATGGCGCGCATACACTTTTTAATTTCTTGTACAGGGACTCCCGTGATTTGTTTACTTTTTCTTATTTTTTTATTATTTGTTGATAAATCAGCCATAATAAATAACACATATTCTGTGAAAAATTTAACTGGCTACCTATTACGGTTCAAGATATATAGCCCTCGGACGGACGGACAGACAGACCCTAAAAATCAAAAAGTAAAAAAATAAGGAGGGTTCGTGTAAACAACAACAACAACAAAAAACACGTACAACTGTAGGGCCCTTCCCTTCATACCTTACTCAATGGTAGGGTTCAACCCACCCGGATTGCTACCACCGCACTGAATGAAACGTCGGTCGAAACGGCTAAGTAATAGTTTGTGTTTTCTGTCCAGTTCAGTGTAGCCGGCACGATCGAAGGGAAGCACTGACATGGCACCTAGTTCACCCGGTGTTATGGGTTGACATCACGGATGTTGTAGGTGATCATGTTGAAACCGTGTCAGTTTCCATAAAAAACAAAAAAAAAACAAAAATAAAAACAAAAAATGTGCTAAAAATCAATTAGTCACCTTACTGAATAATAGATGGCGCCACAGGCTTTTATATTTTGCATTATAGAAAGACAAAAGATAGACAGACTTGACAGGTATGGTATAGCGTATCTACGGAACCCCCCGTGCGCGAGTAAAACTCGCACTAGACCGATTTATGAAAGTAAACATGCAAAACACTCTGTATCGTCTCGTATCAGCCTGTGTGAAACCGCGCGCGCTGGCTGTGATTTCGATGCGGGTAAATTGAAACAAAGAATAGAATTACTCGCGTCTGCGGAGCAATCGATAAGCATCGGTGCTGGCGTGTTGGCGGGCGAGTGGCAAAATGTCGGTCGCTTGTGGCAAATGCGTATATTAGGTTTATTTTATGGGGCCCGGCGTGGCTATACACCTGGTACACCATCGATATCAGAACGTTGTTTCTACATAAAAATAAGACGTATTAATTAATAATAAAGTTATTATCATAAAAATCGTAATAAATCATTTTGCACGATTACCTAGTAATATTTAAACTTTTTTAATTTTTTTTATTTTATGTAATCCGGTATGGGTGGCTGAGTCGGAGGGGCCAAAGCGCCGGCTCCGACCAGCCAATATCACCTCCGAGAAGGTAGGTGCCATACCGGAGACTTCCCTGGATTGCTGGCTATACTGGACTAGAGGAGAACACAACCGAGGCTGCTATGCGGCCATCTTACATCCAGTACGGTGGTACCAATCCAGTCGGCTACAATTTGAGCCTACCACCTAGTAAGGGGCAAGGGAAAGGACCTACAGTTTTACACCGGTCCCGAATGGTGAAGCAGCAGGTGTAGGTATGCACGTAAATTTTTTCGTCAGAAAAACTCATTGGTACACGCACACGTATACGGATTCGAACCGCGGACCTCTCGCATGAGAAGCCGATGCCCAAACCACTCGGCCACCCGCCGCTTATTTATATTGAAAAAAGTCGTAACAAAGTAGAATTACTGGAAAGTAATTCTAGAAATATCAAGCTTAATTAAGTATTTCATTTACATTGAAAATATATTGTTTAAAAGTCAATTCATTTAAAATTTTAATTTTAACATTTAAAGATATATTTTAATGTATAATGTATTTTTATATTTAATTTATAAGTTATATTTGTCTATTTAATTTGATAGGTAGTTATAGTTTATGTAATTTCTGTATGTTTAATTCAATAAAGTTTTTATTATAATCTTGTTTGCTAATATTTTACAATATTTAATTTAGATTAATTTCGGTTAAAATTTTCATTCAATAACTGTTTCAATATAATTATTCCCCTCGCGTGCTACCGGCCTGATTTGGACCGTGACATTTGCTGTGTCGGATGTGCTGCCGGCCCCATTAGGGCCGCCCGCACAACTTCATACAAAATAATTTATTTCTATGTCAAAAATCTATCTAATCTCTTCTAGCTTACGTATAATTACTCATGAAAGAGTAGGCTACCTAAAAATACACACTTCTATGTGCTTGTCCTGTCAAAGTAATTTTGACAAGCGATCTTCAGTCGGTCTCTTCGCGTTCGCGGACGGTGACGTGTGCGCCTCGTGTTTTTAGTGGGTTTTTGTGGATTTTTTTGTGTTTTCTTTGTGAAAAACGATGGAAGGGTAAGTAATCTTCATTTACAATAGTTTCTCGGCGCTGAGGAACCATTTATTCGTAAAGTATCGTAATTTTGGTAACCCCCTAGGCAAAAACCGTTCCGAAAATTCTTGAATTTTTTAAACCAGTTTAATAATGATAGTATTAAACACATTAGCAATGAAATTATAGAAAATTTAATGTACATTTGGAAAATAAACCCTTTTCATATACGTTTAAAAGAAAAAAGTCTAGAAATATCGCCAAAAACGCAGAGCGCACCCGATTTTGGCCAAAATCGATTTTGCCCAAAATGGCGTAGCACTCCAATGGGTTCACAGCAATCGGGCTCTAGCAGATGAGGGGCCGAATCCGAATTGAAGTGTACTGTCTGTCTATGGATGATGAATAAAGAATAAAGAAAAAGAAAATTACAAAATAGCAGCCAAAGTGATCACATATTTAATTGTACATGTATTTGTCTGTAAATTTTTTTTTAGAAAAGTTTTTTTCTTAATTATTATATAAACTTTATTCGTGTGTGCGAATTATCATAATCGATTACAAAGAAAACACCAAAAAATCCACAAAAACCCACTAAAAACACGAGGCGCACACGTCACCGTCCGCGAACGCGAAGAGACCGACTGAAGATCGCTTGTCAAAATTACTTTGACAGGACAAGCACATAGAAGTGTGTATTTTTAGGTAGCCTACTCTTTCATGAGTAATTATACGTAAGCTAGAAGAGATTAGATAGATTTTTGACATAGAAATAAATTATTTTGTATGAAGTTGTGCGGGCGGCCCTAATGGGGCCGGCAGCACATCCGACACAGCAAATGTCACGGTCCAAATCGGGCCGGTAGCACGCGAGGGGATTCATTTAGCACTTTCATTTTAAGGTGAATAAGTGACAGATGTAACAACGTAAAACTGACAGCTGTTAAGAGTATTTCACGAGCAGTACAGAATTTAAAGATTTCAGGTATAATTCGAAGAGGACGTAACCTTAACAGTCTCTTTTCTTTTTCTTTTAACAATATTTATATATATTTACTATAAAATCTGTTTAACCATCGCCTTAAACTTTTCGGCGCTTTAACGAGGCCATTTCGGGGACTAGATGGGTCGCGAGCTCACTTTATATTCGTTCATACCTTAATTTGCGACACCTGTTTTTTCCTAATTAAAACTAAATGTTTCAAAAAAATGAAAACAGACAAATGCATGCACAATTAAAATGTGTCATCCATCACACATCATCACTTTGGCTGCTACTTTGAATTTTTTTTCTTTCATTTTAAGGTGAATAAGTGACAGACGTAACAACGTCAAACTGACAGCTGTCAAGAGTATTTCACGAGCAGTACAGAATTTAATGATTGCAGGTATAATTCGAAGAGAACGTTAAACGTCTCCTTTCTTTTTCTTTTAATTAAAGCTATAAACTCGGTTTAAGCGTCGTCGCCTTAAACTTTTCGGCGCTTTAACGAGGCCATCTCGGGGACTAGGTGGGTCGCGAGCTCACTTTTTCGTTTCGTTTCGATTCGTTCATACCTTCATTTCGCGACACCTGTATTTGGTGTCTTAACTGCGCCATTTTTTATTGTTGTCTTTGGGTTTGGTTTTGTTTTCTGTTGTAAACTTTTCCATTTCTTTTATCTTTTTTATGCTATAACTAGCGTTGGCCTGCGGCATCGCGCGCATAAAATTGAAAAAAAAAACTGTTAAGTGAGAAAGTTGTTTACACAGAGAGGGTCCCGTAGCCATATGTTCCTTCCTTCTTGCACATATGGCTAGTGTGCGCAGCAATCACGCGATCGCGTACCTAACGTATCACGCCATCTATTGGCGACCGTTCATATTTTTGTAGTTAAAATGTTTGATAATTCGGTAGATGGCGCTCTTCTTCATATCATAATACTTATATGGGGACTCTCGTTATTTTTTTACTTTTTGCCTTTTTTATTATTTGTTGGCATATCCGCCATAATAACACATATTCTGTGAAAATTTCAACCGGCTACTTATTACGGTTCAAAAGATACAGCCGTCGGACGGGCAGACAGACAGACGGAGAGACGGCGCGGCGTAGGGTTAGTAATAGCCTTCCGTATGCATACGGAACCCTAAAAAGGACAAAGTAAGTCACATTGTATGGATTGGCCACTCTCACAATTAGAGCCACTATTCAGTAACCCAAGTAGATTACGTACATTTTGTATGTACGTAATCTATCACATTTGGTGCTGTGCCGTGGTCGTGCCGTGGTCGTGCCGTGGTCGTGCCGTGGTCGTGCCGTGGTCGTGTCGTGGTGTTGCCGTCTTCGTGTCGTGGTGTTGCCGTGGTCGTGCCGTGGTGTTGCTGTGGTCGTGCCGTGGTGTTGCCGTCTTCGTGCCGTGGTCGTGCCGTGGTCGTGCCGTGGTCGTGCCGTGGTCGTGCCGTGGTCGTGCCGTGGTCGTGTCGTGGTGTTGCCGTCTTCGTGTCGTGGTGTTGCCGTGGTCGTGCCGTGGTGTTGCCGTGGTCGTGCCGTGGTGTTGCCGTCTTCGTGCCGTGGTCGTGCCGTGGTCTTGCCGTGGTCGTGCCGTGGTCGTGCCATCACGTCGTGCGGTTATCGTCTAGGGCGCATCCATAGGTACTTTACATCCCGCAGCGGGGTAAGCAGGGGTTCAACGGTTCTTATCACTTTTGACGACTCTTTCACACTCATACATATTTGTTGTTTATTTTAAACACATTTACGGTAATACCGCACCTTTCCGCACTCCACTGCAGCAGTGTGACAGTTCTTTGCAAGAAGTAAACCGCGCTACGCAGAAGTGTGCCGCCGCGGCACCTCCCAACGCCGCGCCGCTCCGCTGCCGCGTAGTGCGGCCTCACGTTTAGGGCGACTCATCCAGAAGACGCCTATTCAATAGCTCATTGAACCGAGTATCGAACCGAATTTCTCGCCTCTCGATCACTTGACTTTTATTTAAAATATGCGTGAGCACGGCGAGAATTGAGCGCGAGGATTATTCACGAAGGAGTACATTATACAAGGTCAATCTGGGATTATTTATCTTTGTAAACGGTGTAAAAGAGTATCTACCAATAGTGATTAATGCTCAAGTGGCGCGGCGCTGAGACAGTAACAGGCAGAGGCGTAACTTGGAACAGACTGCTGGGGTCAATTGCTCCGGGCGAAGTGTTAGTGGGGTATAGGGTGGAGTAGTGTAAGTGGTTAGTCGGAAAAATAATTTGATAAGTTGTGAGATCATTGCGTGCATAGATTGAGAAATTAAAGAAGACAAAAAAAGGTTGAAATCACTTGCAGCGATAAGTCGAGAAATAGAAATAAGATAGATCATATTAATGTTATCTAAATAATATGTAAATAGATTAAATATGAATATGGAACAGCATGCTTTCACATACTGTTCTGTTAGTTGAATGAAGCTAATTAAATTAAAGAGAAGCAAATTAAAACAAATTTTCATTTTTGCAATAGTTATGCATGACTAGTGATGGACAATAAATTATAATTACTAACTCCTGCAACTGAATCAATCCAGACTGGCATCACTTTGACCAACTGACAGACGTCAGGAAGGCATTCTCTCAGCGGTCGGAATTTAATGTTGAGGGCCCCCTCAAACTTCGACAAGTCCAAGATATGCCTCTGACGTAACTAGTCACTGTTGAAATACAACGCTTTTCTCAAGGTTTTTTTCTTGTTTCGGCAAACAAAATGGGGTTTCGCACTGCCGACAAGATAATTATCTAGGAGTGTTACGAATTGGATGCTTCGAATACTTTATCCGTATGTTCTTTTTCTGTTTTCGTATAAAGCGAGAATGAAACACGTATTTTGATGAGTTATTTATTTACTAGGTTTAGTAGGTATCTTGATGAGATTATTGTTTCGTGTGAATTGCGTTCTAACTTGCGTTTGAAGTCCTATTTGCGCATTCGTTTCTGTCCATTGCGTAGGCCTAATAAACAATTTATCTACATACAGGTCGGTGTCAAAATAAGTGAGTCTAAAATAGGTAATTATAAATCGGTAAATCTAAAACCGGCTATTCCAAAATAAGGCGATCTAAGAACAGTCGGTCCAAAATCAGTCGATCTAAAGTTTGGTCTTAAATCAGTAATAATTTTAAATCGGTTAGTTTAAAGTAAGTGGAATGCGCGTGTTATTTTTCCTCCAGCCTCCATGCCTTCAGACGAAACCATTGCTTTCCACCGACGTACTTGTTGTCGTCGTCCCAACTGGCGTTTCCTCCGTTTTCCTGTCTACAACCGCCGGTGGTCCAATAGGTCAGTCTAAAATCGGTTGGTCCAAAATCATAGCCTAAATTTTATCCTCTCGTCTCTCTCGTATGTTATCGTTTGGGATCGGTACTTAAAAAGAATAGCCTCACTGCATATCTCCCCATGCACGTCGGATAAGGACAAGGCGCCGTGCATAAGGGCGACAGGATAGCCACGTCTCACCTCGGCGCGCTCCATCCAACGAGTCATGTAGCAGGTCCTTACTTGCTGCTTGATAGGTTGTTTAGGTTCTCACTTTTCTAAATGTGGCGATCGGTGTTGTGCTGTAATTTACAAGACTACTTGTAGCACAACACCGATTACTCCGCTCACCACGATTGTCGGGATACAGCGTGTGGTATGTCTGTATGTCTTTTTTTTTTTTTTTTTTTTTATGGAACCTGACACGGTTGGCTACATCACCTACAACATCCGTGATGTCAGCCCATAACACAGGGTGAACTAGGTGCCATGTCAGTGCTTCCCTTCATTTCATGTCGGCTACACTAAACTGGACGGAAAACACGAACTATTTACATAGACGTTTCGACCGACGTTTCGTTCAGTGCGGTGGTACCAACCCGGCCGGGATAAACCCTACCACCTAGTAAGGTAAGAAGGGAAGGGACCTACAGTTTAACGTGGAATCCGAACCACGGTCAGCCTCCAACGGTCGAGCGGTCACCCATCCAATCACTGACCGCGGTCAGCGTTGCTTTATAACAGTTGACTAACCAACCGCGCCACTGAGCTACCGAGGCTGACGAATTTTCTTATCCCTTAGTCGACTTTTACGACATGCGACGGGGAGAGATACAGTGGGGCTATTCTTTTTAAGTACCGACCCCACACGGTACGTCTCTCTTAAACTCACGAAAATAATTCCATTTCAGTAAGTCATGCGTATTCCGCTACTCTGGCAACTATGTAGGTCGCGCGCGGGAAAACATATCCTTTTTCCTCGACCGGACGATATGAGGCGGGGAACAAATCAGCACATTTTTCCTTTCATTTTGATTGATGCGTTCTTTTTTGTTGCCGACGCCAACGCACTGTTTAGCAATGTTTTTAATAACGTTAATGCTTTCCTTGTTTTTTTTTTTGCTTGTTATTATTTTAAGAACAGCTCTTCGAGAGTGCTTATTTCTGCTGCTTTGGACGTTTCTATATTAATAATGATTGATTAGCTGTCAGTAGGCTATGAATTTTCATTGGAAACTGGCACGGTCGCCTACTTCACCTACTACATCCGTGATGTCCGCCCATAACAGCTTTGTGAACTAGGTGCCGTGTCAGTGCTTCCCTTCGGTCGTGCCGGCTAAACTGGACGGAAAACACGAACTACATTTACCGTTTCAACCGACCTTTCATTCAGTGCGTTGGTACCAACCCGGGCCGGTTAAACCCTAACACCTAATAAGATTAATCATTGGTACTGTTGTTCAACACCATCAACTGAATGACAGAGGGGAGTTAAGATATGTATGCAATATATGTATTTACTACAGTAAGGATAGGAAAAGATTCTTCGTAGTGGAGCATAAATGCACGGGCAGATTATTCCAGAGGCTAGCTGATTGTGCTGTGAAAGAGTCCGTGTAGTACGAACTTGAGTGAGCCGGTGTTGCCAAGAGTAAGTTGTCGGCAGATTTTAAAGCCAGACCGTGAGAAGAAGAAAAAAAAATCAAACGGTTCACTCAAATATTATTTTGGAGCAGCAGCATCATTAAGTGTGCGGAAGAGAAGAGAGAGGGCATGATAGTTTCTGCGACCACAAATATCGAGCCGCATTTTTGCGAAGTGCACGTGGCGAGATGCAGTGCGAATATTCTTTTTAACACGTTCGGCGGCGGTACTGCTATAGCAGTAATATTTTCATAATAAAATGTGATCGTACGGCTGGAGCCGTGGGTATTGGATGCCTCATTACAGACACTACGGTTATAAAAGTCGCCTGTGTACCAGCGCTTTGTATAAAACACTCTCTACTGTCACATAATGAGCCTGCATAGTTTGCGTACTGTCACACAGACAGTACATATTTGTGACCACTTCACTCACACATAGACAGATGTGTGCAGGCACGTATACTACGGTTATAGCCGGAGTGTTGCTATGGCGTGTAGCCGTACTGTCATATTACATATCGAGAAACATATGCAAGGGAACAGTACTGCTATGACCGTAGTCAAAATTTGTATGAAAAGTTTTAGTGTCGCAACACACAGATCTAGTATTTTCTTACGGTCGCCGAACGTTTAAATACAGAAACCGTCACGGAATGAAAGAGTGTGCAGAGAGATATGAAATTGCATACGCTCCTGCAACTGGCGGAAGCTCAGATTACTGTTTCAGTTTTCTGTGAATTTTATGTGACGTTATTTTCCCGTTGTGACGTTATTTTCCCGTTGTGACGTTATTTTCCCGTTGTGGCGTTATTCACGTTGCACGACACGACGCGAGTCGGCTTTATATCTGGTACTTAACACGCTTCCGTAGTTTTAAATATGTATTTTTAACTAGCTGGATAGATAGGAAAATACTTTACTGCTTCAAAAAACATTCTGCAAAAACAAATATGCATACATACAAGCTGAACACCCCTTTGTAGTGGACAGAAGAGTTCTTCAAACTGCACGATTCTCTGAATCGTTCTTGTGTCGCACTGCAAAGGTGTGGAACGGGCTCCCAGGGAATATCTTTCCCTACTCCTACAATCCACGGATCTTCACATCGCGAGTTAGTAGCCTTTCCCCAGCGGCATTAGTCCCCTCCAAGCCGGACTGGCACCTCCTCGGCGGTGAAATTGGCTGCGCCTGAGGCTTCGACCTCGGGCAAAGCCACCCAGTTTGGAAGCAATAAAAAAATACATACGTACATAGCGTCACGCCTTTTTCCCGGTGGGGTAGGCAGAGACAACGGATCTCCACGTGCCACGATCCTGACACACCTCTGCCTCCTCTTCCATTATCATGTTCTTGATACAACAAAATATATTGTAAAATACAATTTTATAGTTTTTAGTTATTAATTGTCTATTATGTAATGGGTTTTTCTGCTGTTTAATAAATAAAATCATCTAAAAATAATTTACAAGAGGCGCAATCGCGGACTTATCTCTTACAGAGACTTCTTTGAGTAGATCTTTGGACATTTGAAAGTCGATTAATTATAGTGAAATGTAAACTGGATTATTACTACTTTTTATGGATACTGACACCTCCAGTACGTATCAGTTACTTTATCCATGGCATAATCTGTGATGTCAGCCCATAACACGTTGGTGAACTATGTGCCATGTCAGTGCTTCCCTTCGGTCGTGCTGTATCCCACAATCCTTCCTGATCAGGTTAGGTTAGAAGATGCGTCGCGTAGCGACGCATCTTCTAACCTATCCTATATTCCTATATCCAACGAGCCCAAATATGGTGGATTTATCATGTGTAGTTTAGGAGTTCCTATGGCTTCCTTACGGCTCCATCATCAGAACCCAACCAACCTTTTCCTTATCCCGTCTTTCTCGTGTCCCTCAGCGACAATATTTCTTCGAATTCCGTAGATTCATTTTCAATGTGCTCGATAGTCGTGTAAGGCACGAAATCTGTGAATTTTTTTTTATTTTTAAATGTCTATCTTCAAACCTAATTTGTGTGACCATACAGCGCTGCTGTAATCACTATCATATGCTACCCTCTTGGTATCCATGTCAGGTAAAAAAAAATAATACACGTTTCATCCTACTTGTTATTTCAACCGAATTTCAGGCGTCCAACGCCCAAATGAAGCAACACCGGACACGAAAAGGTCTATCAAATGAGCCTAGGTCCTGCATGGACCGCCCTAATTTTTGCCCTGAGTGTAATCAGGGGGAATAACCAAGCCCTATGTATTCTAAGCACGAGGGTCATTTGTAAGCATTCACCCTGTGTACTATTGCCGGCGAGCCAACTTCGTGTAGACGAGAAATCGGTTTTGTTTTTTTTTTTTATTTATTTTTTTTTATTTTTTTTTTATGGAAACTGACACGATTGGCTACATAACCTACAACATCCGTGATGTCAGCCGATAACACCGGGTCAACTAGGTGCCATGCTTCCCTTCATTTCGTGTCGAGGAAATGAAGGGAATATTAATTCTTCTATATTCGTAGGTTGCTAATGAAGCTCATGGACATTCGGTGATGCATGGAGAATTTTCAGGGCGAGCAATTCTAATGGGAGTACCTTCGATATACCAGTATAATCAAGATCTATTTTTCAAGAGAAAAAGGCGTCTGTCACGCCGGCACGTCATTTGCAGCCACCGTTCGAAACCGGATGATTTTGGGCGCCGTCGGCCCAATAATCCATGCTGACGGCGCGTTTATCCATAAAAAAAAACCTAATAAAAAAAAAATTAATAATAAAAATATCTTTAGAATTCGACTGCAGAAAGCAGCAGCAGAAAATACTGTAGTCGGGCTTCCTGTCTATTCAAATTATGTATTTGCACTCGACTACAGTATTTTGTACTAATTACCTTGCTATTTCCGTCGTCCTTCGTAGGGGTCTAAAACAAGATCTAAAACAAAAAGTCCTAAAAATATATATTATGGAAAATGACACGATTGGCTACATCACCTACTGCATACGTCATGTCAGCCCATGAAACCTTGGTGAACTAGATGCCATGTCAGCGCTTCCTGGAGGACACCTCGTCCAGTCAGATGGAATCAGCTTCTGAATGGGCTTATCTACTCGCAAGCAAGGATCGTCTTCGCTCAGTATCGTATCGTCGCTCGGAGCTTCGCACAAAACAATAATTAGCGGAGGAACACGTGCGCGCCGCACCTCGCCGCGACGTGAGCTGGGCGGCACGGCACCTACATTTAACAGGCACACCTATACCTTCACGAATTTCATTCTTCCGTCGTCTCTATTTCAAATACGACGAAATGCTTGTATTTATTTATTTATTGGAAACTTATAACAGCTATCTTACTGAATAGTTACAAGTAAATATTTAAAAAGACTGTATAGTCAATTAAAAAGTATGGAATATGACTACGGTTGGCTGGGTGCGAAACTAGGTGCCAAGTCAGTTTCAATTAGAAAAAAGATACAAAATTTAGAGAGAATACGTCATCGATCCGATGCCGCTTCCAGCACGGTGCGCCACCTGAAAGACTTCCTGGCTCCTTCCTGGCTCCATTAGCTCCTTTCGGCAGACTTCAGCTCGAAGGAAAGTGTGGTATGAGTGAGGTTTTGGTGGTTTTAAAAAAATAACCAGGGTTAATATAAAGACGCACCTTCTCTATATTAACCCTAACCTAATGTTAAGGCGGTGCATGTCGTTTTTGTTACGTTTCGTTTCGAGCCGAGTGTTCACGAAAGGGGCCAAAGGAGCCAGGAAGGAGCCAGGAAGTCTTTCAGGTGTCAAACGCCTTCCAGCACCGCTGGCTGCGAAACCCTAAAGTTTATTTTGTTTAATCCATGCATGGTGTCAGCCTATTTCATCTCGTTCATGTGGTAGCTGGGTGCCACGTCACTTGCTCTCTTTGTTCTTACTAAACTTGGAACAAAGCCACAGGAGTCAATATCAACGAGCGAATAATTGCTCTAACAAGCAAGGTGTAATAGAACATTAAACAATTCAGCTCTACTTAGCTTGATAGGTTTACGCGGCGGGTTTTGAATGTTGGCGTGTTGGGCGAAACGTTTGGTACTTTTATAGGATCGTTAATTTTCAGGAGGGGCCATCATTGACCACCAAAAACCCATAAATGAATGAAAGAGAATTTACGTACATTTTACATTTCACAATTTTACATTTCCATCATTTAAAGGCGTAAAGCGAAGGGAAATGTCGTGATTAGTTAAAATGCTTCATAATCTATTGGGTAGATGGCGCGCGCGCATACACTTTTTGGTTTCTTCTATGGGAAACCCCGTGAATTTTTTACTTTTTCTTATTTTTTTTTATGATTTTATATCCTTTATTTCACATATTTATTTATATCGGCCATAGTAACACACATTCTGTGAAAATTTTAACGGGCTACCTATTACGGTTCAAGAGATACAGCCCTCGGACAGACAAACGGACGGACAGACAGGCGGACGAACGGACAGACAGACAGACAGACGGCGTAGGCTTAGTAATATGGTCCCGTACCGGATACGGAACCCTAAAAAAGGGTAATGTTTTTTCTTCATTTCATTTTCCAGTATCGTCACGCCTTCACGGTTCGCACGTACGTTGCGAAACAACGTCAAAATTTTCACAAGCTACGAACCATTTCACGGGCAACTTTGTAATACAAGCAATTCCCACCGCCCTGGAACACTCAATGCCTCAGGGCGAATCAGAAAAGGCCTACTTACACCAATAATGGCATCCACATTCATTTAAGGTGGCACGCGCACGGAATATCTAAGGCCGTCGAAGCAGAACGCAATATAAACGTATACGGCCGGCTCATGGGAATCTATATGTAGACACGACACGGTCCTACTACATATTGTACATATTGAGGAGGAAGAAAAGAGCACAAATATGTCAAATTTTACCCTTTCATGTTTTTTTTTATGTAATCCGGTATGGGTGGCTGAGTAGGAGGGGCCAAAGCGCATGCTTCGGCCAGCCAATATCACCTCCGAGAAGGCAGGTGCCATACCGGAGACTTTCCTGGATTGCTGGCTATACTGGACTAAAAGAGAACACAACCGAGGCTGCTATGCGGCCATTCTACATACAGCTATGAGCCTACCACCTAGTAAGGGAAGGGACCTGCGTTTTACACCAGTTACGAACGGTGAAGCAGCAGGTGTAGTTATGCACGTAAATTTTTTCGTCAGAAAAAAAACTCATTGGTACACGCCGACCGGAATCGAACCTCGGACGTGAGAAGCCGATGCCCAAACAACTCGGCCACCTGCCGCAATGGATTGCATGCCGACCAATCGTTAGTAACATAGTATGTGACAATACCGTGTCTGTTTATACATTTCAATGCGCCGCGTATTATATCCAACGTAATAATCTCTGATATTCCGGTGAAATGGCGTCTCAATGCGACATAGTATTGGATGGAGTTATTTCTTTTATACAGAGGTGAAGATGAGCTTATCAGATTTGGAGCTCGGCTGCGAATGGCCGGTGATCCAGGAATAGCGACATATTCTTGGCGCAATTTTCTGCGTATATATTATTAGTTGTGTGTGACCGCGGCTTTAAGTCGGCATGCAAGGTAAAATTCCGCTCTTTATAAGAGATTAGCTTTTGCCCGCGGCTTCGTTCGCATAGCCTATGTCCATCCTGAAGTTCCATTCTAAATATCGGTCAAATAATATTTACTAAATCAACCCTTAAATTAGGACTAAAATGTAATTATTAGGTAATCAAAAATATGCATCAATGGAATTAAATTAAAATAGAAACTAAAACTACCTATCAAATTAAAATTACCTAAACTAAAACAAAACAAACTTTAAAAATAATTAGCCACTCGAGAGACTACCGCGATCCGGGTTGACCTACGGCCAGAGTCATAATACAATTCCCTCAACGGCCTCAGTACGATAGATAAAAAATTTCATGCATTAGAGGCCGACGAGGGGTATTTTTTTTTTATCGGATGAGTATTTTCGGAGATTACCTCCTACGTCCAAACTTACAAACATTACCTCTTTATAATATTACTGTAGACTAGCGTTTTCCCGCGGCTTCGCTCGCATAGCTTATGTCGATCCTGAAGGTCCATTCTAAATATTGGTCAAAATTTTTTTTTAAATCGTTTGAGTATTTTCTGAGATGGTCTCCTACGTCCAAACTTCTTTTATAATATTATTACTTGCTTTTGCTCGCGGTTTCGCCCGCAATACCTTAAGCGGCGGGTGGCCGAGTGGTTTGGGCATCGGCTTCTCATGCGGGAGGTCCAAGGTTCGAATCCGGTCGGCGTGTACCAATGAGTTTTTTCTGACGAAAAAATTTACGTGCATACCTACACCCGCTGCTTCACCGTTCGGAACCGGTGTAAAACTGTAGGTCCCTTCCCTTGCCCCTTACTAGGTGGTAGGCTCAAATTGTAGCCGACTAGGTTGGTACCACCGTACTGGATGTAAGATGGCCGCAAGCAACCTCGGTTGTGTTCTCCTCTAGTCCAGTATAGCCAGCAATCCAGGGAAGTCTCCGGTATGGCATCTACCTTCTCGGAGGTGATATTGGCTGGTTAGAGCATGTGCTTTGGCCCCTCCGACTCAGCCACCCATACCGGATTACATAAAAAAAAAATACCTATGTCCATCCTGGAGTTCCATTCTAAATAGGTGAAAGAAATTATTTCAAATCGGATGAGTATTTTTGGAGATTGCCTCCTACATCCAAACTTACAAACTTACAAACTACCTCTTTATAATATTAGTGTAGATGTACCATCAATATTACTCACCTGACACATTCCGCTTTTTAATGTTATGTAAAGCTTCATCTATAAGAGCAGATCGATAGCTTTTTAACTTCGCTTGATAGAGAAAAATCTTGAAAATCGCTCTGAATTTACTTATGAAAACGGATTGATAAGAAAGTACTGGCGTGTTGAAAAACAAACAAATATAACACGATACTTATTTAAACTGTTTTAAATATTGTATTTTATTTTAAATGATATGCAAATATAATTGAGAATTTACAAAAGGCGGACTTAATGCCTAGAGGTATTATCTACCAGTCATACCTGGGATAATGGGTACATTCGATGAGTAGGTAGTGCAAAATTAAGAAAAAAAATTAGAATAATACACTTACATCATTATAGTTATTTTAATTCTGGCTCTTAAATTAGGAAACTTTTTTTTAGTTGCTTCGAATGTCAAAATGTGTATAGGTTACTTACTCTTAAAATCAGAAACCGCGTTATATAATTGTAAAATCTGATTCTCCGTGCGTTTCATTCATTTTAACCATGGTTAATTGTTTTGTAATTTCATTTGTAATTTCAATGAATATCTGAAATAAATGGTTTATTTATTTATTTATTTATTTATTTTCGAAATTTGAGGTTTCCTTGTATAAACTAAGCATTTTACGATAATATATTATAAATTATAATATATATTCATGTATGTATGTATATATTCTTTATTAAATACAAATCAGGCACAATAGAGTTTAATGCCGTAGAGCATTCTATTCTAACCAACCTTTGCGATGTGGGAGAAGTATATGCAGTATATTTATGTATATAATAGACTTACATATTATTATGTATCTATCCCACAGAGCAGCGCATTTCATGCTCTGTGATCTATCCTGATGTTATAATCATTATATCAAACCATGAGAGTTTTACTTTGTCCTTTTTAGTGCGGAACTTTAAAAATAACATTACCACATGAGAAGCGCAACTGGCTGCATAGCGGCGCCGGAAAGTGTAAAATATTTCATTTATATTTTCCTACTGGAGGTTTTGTGACCCAATTTCATGCTGCATTTTATGAAGTTGACATTTTATTATACGAAAATGAGCGGAATATCCGTATATAATTTTGTTTCTTAAAAAAAAAGGTTTATCACTGCTTTCATATGCGAATGCGAGAATTACTTCATATATTTTTTGTCAGCCTCGGGGGTTCCTATAGAAGAAACCAAAAAGTGTATGCGCGCGCGCCCTCTACCGAATAGAGTGTGAAGCATTTTAACTAATCATGACATTTAACTAATATGAAGCATTTCATAACACGCCATAGATGATGTGAGTGGCGCTAACCATGACATGGCGATAAGGAACCCTCGGTGCGCGAGTTCGACTCACACTTGGCCGGTTTTCTTTAAGTCAGTTCGGAAAATGTAGCCTGCGTTCAATCAACGACCTTGTATCTTATGACATTGAGTCTCGTCCATTCTGGCAGCTAGACAAAATATTGTTTCAAATCGTGGAACTAAATCAAATGAGAAAACGCCATACTCTATGTTGTACGAAAATCATTTCAAAACCTGACTGTAGAGACATTAATAAAAATTTACAAATCTCACATTAGACCACTCTTGGAATATGGATTTCAAATATGGAATCCCTACTTCGTCAAATATAATTACTCTCCTAGAAAGAGTTCAAAGAAGAGCGACCAAGATACCAAAATCACTGAAGAGGAAACCATGAGGAAAGACTAAAAATCCTCAACCTGACAACGACATTCTACTTTCTGGACAGGCCTCGTCATACATTTTACCGGTAGAAAAAGAAAATCTCTCTCACAGAAGCACACTAAGCTAAAATGTTACACACACACGTAACATAGGCTAGAATAAGACGTGCAGATGCAAACTCCATGAACGGAAAAGGGATAGTGCGATGCAGTTTCTTCTGTATATTGCCAATATTTAAAACAGCGTAAGTGCGCGAGCGCCTCATATATCATGTTACGTTTCCGCTCTGAGAACGTCGATAGAGTAAGACGGTTAAATGGCAATTTGATACGTGTAAGGGAGACAACGCTTGTACATTCCAAATTAGATTTCGTATACTTTAACTTTGTACGTCGAGGCTTGCGCGGTCGCCTTTATATTCATATAAAGACTTGTGCCATGCGTTACAAGATAGGTTTAGAACCCTGCATGTCGCCACTGCATGTTCTCAGTGACTGACACTCGTATGCTCTCGTCTCGAACCGAGTAACGTATAGCCATCCTTTTCACGCTCATATTTTGTGTATGCGAATGCATGATATTCTATCTCTCCCTTTTACGGACGGACGAATACAAAAACGTGACCTGCCTGAGCGGCGCAGTGCGGCGGACTGACTGCTCGCGAAAGAGAGGGTGCCGAATGCTCCCCAATAGCGCGCCTCCAGTCGGTGCGTTGTATGCCACTTCCCGATACTTTTAATTCGGTGCAACCTGACAACATTGGAGCAACGTAGAGAAAGGGGTGACCTCATAGAAACATACAAGATTCTCAACAGGCATTATGATTGTCCAGAACTGGAGAACCTCTTTACTAGAAATAGAAATAGTCATCTCCGAGGCCATAGCTTGAAGCTGAATGTCACTGTCAGCTCAACAAATCCGAGACGAAATTTCCTGCCAAATAGAGCAGTGGAAATGTGGAACAAACTGACCGAAGATGTCGTAAAAGCACCCACCACCAATTCCTTTAAAAACAGGCTCGACAAACACCTAAAAAAAAATACCAAACTAAACCAACATCAAAATAACAAAGCACCAGTGAACTTACACATGAACACATCAGCTTAGGCTGTTCGTTCATCAAATAAATAAATAAATAAATTACCAGAAACCGCATCGCAATACATACATTTCAACTTGTTACCAACATTTGGTGTGAATGCACTCAATTTTCATAAGGCGTAAGTTACTTTATATATCGTTTGATTTAAACGGCATTCCGCGTTGTCAGCCTAGGCGTTTGATCGCCAAAGTTAAGCAGCGCCGGACGCGGTCAACTTGGTATGGATGATCATCCGATCATTGAGGCTGGTCGTAGTTCGTATTCCACGTAAAACTGTAAGGCCTTTCTCTCACTAGGTCGTATTTAAACACCACTGCAATGAATTAAGGGTGGTCGATGCGACAATGAAAATAGTTAGTGCATCCATCCAGTTCAGTCTAGCCGACACGACCAAAGGAAAGCACTCAAGTGGCCAAGGTGTTATGGGTGCAATAGGTAATTTAACCAACCATCTAAAGTTCCAAGACAAAAGTGTAGCGGAGACACGTATATGCACTTTTTTTCACTGAAAACTGATTACGTGAACTGAATAAATGAAGTTTTTTTTATGGAAACTGACACCGTTGGCTACATCCCCTACAACATCCGTGATGTCATCCCATAACATCGGGTGAACTAGGTGCCATATAAGTGCTTCACTTATGTAATTTCATTTCATGTCGGCTACTCTGTACTGGACGGAAAACACGAACTATTTACATAGCCGTTTCGACCGACATTTCATTCAGTGCGGTGGTATCAATCCGGGTGGGATAAACCCTACCACCCTCTTACCTTAAGAAGGGAAGGGACCTACAGTTTTACGTGGAATCCGAACCACGGTCAGCTTCCAACTGTCGAGCGGTCACCCATTCAAGTACTCAGGGCTGCTTAATAACAGTCGACTGACCGCACCGCTGAGCTACCGAGGCTGACAGACCGCACCACTGAGCTACCGAGCCTGACAGACAGACCGCACCACTGAGCTACTGAGGCTGACAGACCGCACCACTGAGCTACCGAGGCTGACAGACCGCACCACTGCGCTACCGAGGCTGACAAACCGCACCACTGAGCTACCGAGGCTGACAGACCGCACCACTGAGCTACCGAGGCTGACAGACCGCACCACTGAGCTACCGAGGCTGACAGACCGCACCACTGAGCTACCGAGGCTGCAGTAATACCGCGTATAATTTGGTCTTGGTGCAGTTTTATTTCTGGGCAAGTATAAGCATTATTCTAGGTATATATTTCTTTGGGATGATCGCTCGCGAGTATGCGGGTTCACGTGCGTTTAAGGTTGAGGTCGCCTCGAGGTCACTGGAAAAGAAAATATTACTTCGTCTTGTTTCTTGATGTTTACGTTGAGATTGAACGCTTGTTTACGAACACGAATATTTTTCTCTAAAAGCATTTGCCTGTAGGCTATATTATTCTGGGTATTGTGTGTGTTGAAAGGGAAAAAAGTGTAAGGTATAGAATAAAACAAATTCTATGCAGATTTAAAATGTACGCAGAATAGATCTTTTCGGACTAAAGGTTGGCATATTCGAGATTAGATAAACTGAAATAATGTATTAAATAAATTAAATTAAAATAGATGGCGATGAAGGCCGAGGATGATATTTTCGTTTGTTTTGACTCCGTACTTTTAGGGTTCCGTACCTCAAAAGAGGATAACACGGAACCCATATAGGATCAATCATGTGTCTGTCCGTCTGTCTGACCGTCGTCCGTCCGTCCGTCCGTCCGTCCGATGGCTATATCTTTAGAACCGTAATATCTAGCCGGTTAAAATTTTCACAAAAGAAGTGATATTTTGGCGGATATAAATACAAATATAAAAAAATTTAAAAGTGAAAAATTAAGGGGGTCCCTATACAGGAAATCTTATTTTATTTGCAAGAAACGTGTGTGGTGCGGGAACCTCGGTGCGCTAGTCCGACTCGCACTTGGCCGGTTTTTATTTATTTATTTTCAGCTATAACGATTTTTAGAAAGACCAAAGTTGGTCATATCATCTCCAGAATCACCCCATAACATTTTGACCGTTATTCTTATGAATTTTTTTTATGGATAGCGCGACATGTGGCTTTGTTTCAGCTGCGTGTAGGTGTCTAACGATGCCCATGGACAATCTGTGTTGCACGGGGATTGCGATAATATTTGAATATTTTCTTCATCTGATATTGTTATTGTTGGAGTAAAGTCGTGTCTAGTGAGACTAATACTAAATAAAGTTCAGCGGCCGTCGTCGGTCAACTTTGGGTTAATCGGATGTCTTCAAAGAACTCAAAAATGTAGAAAAAGCATCAACTTTCCGAGCAGGTAAAGTCATAATGAATGGTGTGCGCGAGGACTACAAATATGCACATCTTTCTAGACTAGCGTATCTTTACATAAAATATCTCGTGTGACTCAAATTGTAGCCGACTGGGTTGGTACCATCATACTGGATGTAAGATGGCCGCATAGCAGCCTCGGTTGTGTTCTCCTCTAGTCCAGTATAGCCGGCAATCCAAACGGAAGTCTCCGGTATGGCACATATCTTCTCTGAGGTGATATTGGCTTTTCGGAGCATGTGCTTTGACCCTTACTGGCTGCTTGATAGATCTTGTCTGAATACTTTGCTAAACGTGGTGTTCGGTGTTGTGCTGTAATTTACAAGAGGTTTTGCAGGACAACATCGATTACTCTGCTCACCCCGATTGTCATGATACAGCGTGTGGTATGTATGTATGTACGAATATATATGAATGTATGTATGTATGTATGTATGTATGTATGTATGTATGTATGTATGTATGCATGTTTGGAGGTGTGGAACTAAGCTTGCGATGGCTTCACCGAACATATCCGGGCCCATCGGCAGTAGAGGAGGGTCGCAGTAGCAGTAGCAGTAGAATCGAGGTCGGGACTAGCGAGTGGCCACTCTAAATTTCCCGCGCATGCTTCACGGTTCGGCTCGCATAAAGCCCTCATCAGCTAGTCTGCGTTGGCAATGACGCGGGGAAACACCAGTCCTGCTCTCGACCTCCCTCTCTATACCTATCCATATTCTGTAGGATTCTTTGCATCGACGTTTTCGAAGCTCTCTCCATGTATGAGCTTAGCGTCGATCTTGGCAGCCCTAGATTCTTGAACAGACTGTAGAGTGACTTCGCTGGTAGTCCTCTTGCTCCGACTTCCACAGCGAAGAAATCGGTCTTGAATCCGTTTCTCACAATCCGGTCTAATATGTTGCTAAGTTTGCTTGTTAAGTTTGATGTTGTGAAGGTATGTATGTACGTATGTATGTATGTATGTCTGTATGCATGTATGTATGCATGTATGTATGTATAAATCTGTGGTTGTATGTATGTATGTATAAATGTATGTATGTATGTATGTATGCATGCGTTTTGAGTGAACATCGAGTAAATTTTAGGCAACGTATGACGGCGGCGGTTCTATTCTATTGAGCTCTTCGAATATCTTCTATTTTGCGGTAAGGCTAAGCGTGCCCAATTTCCATAATTTAAGCTGGGTCTGTTTCGTAACTTTCATATTCGACTTTTTGAAGTAACTTCTGTGTTTTGAGAAAAATATCATATTTCCACCACACTGGCATCTTTATTTTACTTTTATTTCGTTCATTTTAATGAAAAATATCACAGTTCTTTGTTTATTAAGTTTCCGTACCCTGTACGGAAGCCTATTTACTAAGCCTCTATGTCTGTCTGTCTGTCTGTCTGTCCTACTGCTATATCTTTGGAACCGTAATAGCTAGGCGCTTGAAATTTTCACTAAGTATGTTTTTTTTATGGAAACTGACACATCACCTACAACATCCGTGATGTCAGCCCATAACACCGGGTGAACTAGGTGCCATGTCAGTGCTTCCCCTCATTTTATGTTGGCTACACTGAACTGGACGGAAAACACGAACTATTTACATAGCCGCTTCGACCGACGTTTCGCTCAGTGCGGTGGTACCAATCTGGCCGGGATAAATAAACCCTACCGGTCAGTAAGGTAAGAAGGGAATATGTGTAATTATGGCGGTTAAAACAACAAATAATAATAAAAGATCGACAACGTAAAAAATTAAGGGCGTTCCATACAAATGTATTAATTTTCAGAAGAGCGCCGTCTACCAACTTATCCAAACATTATAACAACAAAAGTATGAACTTTCACCGATAGATGGCTCTGAAGTAAAATAACAAATAATTAAGACCGACCATTTACGTGGTGTTACGGAAACCTCGGTGCGCGAGTCCGACTCGCACTTGACCGGTTTTTCTCAATGGTAATATATAAAGAATTATCCATTGAATGCAAACAAAAGGAAATGATAGCCGCTTTTCATTGGTTTCAATAACCAATACTGTGTGTATTGATGGAATCACTTATTATTGTGCATTTTCGCGGTTTCGTTTCTCTTTAAAGGCCCTTCTCTACATCCTAACTACTGCATATTAGTTAGTTAATTAGAATACAATATAATGCCTCGCGGCATTAAGCTCGCATGTTGTGTCTAATTTGTATAAATTGGTGTTCAATAAAGAATATATACATACATAATATGCATACATACATATAAAATCCAACGTTTGCCGTCTTTATGTACGTAAATTCGCTTTTAACTCAAGAACGACTTAACCGATTTGCTTGCGGTTTTTATCAATGTAATGCCGCATATATCCGGAGGTTATAGTCGATATAGCATCACACCATTACACACTCCTCGCCTTGTCTCTAATGTTTATTTTCTTGTCTTGTGTATTTTATTTCGTTATTTTGTGTCTATTTTTGTGTGGTGATGTTATGTTGTGTAGTTATGGGCAAATTTGTCCGAATTAAAGAAGTTTTATTAGTATTTTTTTATTTTTTATTTATTATTCTTATGAGCTGAACAAGTGGGCCCGAAAGCGAACACAATCGGAGAAATTTCGAGAATATTCCACTGAAATCAGATTCGCTATGAAACAGACGTTGCTATCTATATATTTATGGCTATATACGTATGGATTTTTTTTTAAATAGCATGTACTTACATGTATTAAAAATAATGATTTTTATTATTATTTTATCTTCAATTCTCACGCTCAACTCTTTTGCTACTACCTACTTACATTGATCTATTATTAATCGAATCTCAAACATCCAAAGGATGACTGTAAGAAATCTCAGTAAGGGATATGTCCGCGTTTGCACCTTATGGAAATTTTCTAATGTACTATTATTTAATGTTTATTGGACTAATAAAGCATTTTCTATCTATCTATCTATTTATTTCGATACGGTGATACATACATAACTCGTAAACAAGGGAAAGAAATCCAAGCATATAATGTTCAACACATAAATAGACCACAACAATCTGAGTGGGCCACTCGATCAAACGTCTCGCGCACGCATTAGGATATCGTCGGCACGCGATCTGACAAATACAGGGACTCCATTACGCAAATATGCGGTGAAAAACCGAAAGGAGGAACGGTCGAGTGCGCACTTTGTTTGCGGGCACAGGGCCTGCGTGAGGGACTAATACGTTTGTTTTGTTTATTGATTTATTTATACTTGTTTTTATATGTAGATATATCTACACATTCAAGGACTCGAACCCGCGACCTTTAACATGTAATCCAAAAGTCTTGATTTCCAGTCGAGTATTCCGTCATAATATTCTTCTTCTTAAGAAATAAAGCGAATTTTCTACGGCCGTGTACGTACGTAATTTTTTTTTTATTTCGCCGAGCCACCCATAAGATGTGTAACGATGACCACGGATATTCGGTCGTATGTGGGTGTTGCGAATGTCATGCCGGCGTGACAGGTGCCTATTCACGCCTCTCTTGAAGGACCACACTTGGGGGGAAATATGTGGGCAGGGAGAGCGTACTCAAAAATCATCACGCTAATTCTACTAGATTTTTAGGATTCCGTAGCCAGCCACGCTGTCAGGGATCCTTATAAAGTCGGTCACATGTCTGTCCGACCGTCTGTGTGTCACGCGCGATGTGCGAGGTCATTACTACCGAAATTAAAACTCAATAAATCTATATAGACAATTTACGTACATACTGCATACCTGCATCCACTACTGCTCCGTGGTTCGGATTCCATGTAAAAATGTAGGTCCACCGGGTTGACTGAAGGAAATTGCTTAAGGCAATAAACCCACCCTTGCCACGCATTAAGTGGCATAAATTTACAGCATGAAAGTTATTTTGAAGTTCACATATATCTGTGAAAATTAACATTCTAGTGAACTGCGGCGCGGCAGTTTGCAGGCGACCGAACAAGAAGGAAATAGCGACGGAACCTTCTATCTGTGAACAATGTTCCTTTGTTAACTCACAACACATAGATTACGAAACCCTAAAAATGTCTAGTTGACGTCGTACCTACGCATTAGGCAGATACAGAATCGTCTCAGATTTAGTTTTTTTTTTTGGGCCAGCAGCAGCGCTTCTGTTACGACACGGTGAAGGGGCACATTTTTCAAAAGACCTGTATTCTATGTTTTTGTGTGAATTTTCGGTTGAAATGTTGCCGAATAAAATTCAGGTTTTCGCTGCGATAAACTGCTAGAACGTGTTAGGTGCCATGCCTCTCATGCTGGCCGGTTACATTAAACTGCTTACCTACTTGTAATATCTTGGCGTTATTTAGAATAGAATAGAAACTCTTTATTGCACACAATGGAAAGAAGAACAGTACACGAGTAGAACAAACCAATACAAAAGTGCGCAAAGGCGGACTTATCACTGCAAGTGATTTCTTCCAGTCAACCTTTGGGTAATGAGGAATAAAATACAGAGAAAGAAGTATGGGTAGTGCAAACGAAAGGAGGAGGTTAAGGAGGAGGTGATTTAGTTCACGTTCTACTTATACACACTCTATATATATACACTACTACACACGTATACTATATGCTATATAGACGCATAGCTCGTCAGCCTCGGTAGCTCAGTGGTGCGGTCAATCGACTGTTATTAAGCACACCTGGGCGCGGACAGTATTTGGATGGGTGACCGCTCGACCGTTCGAGGCTGACCGTGGTTCGGATTCCACATAAAACTGTAGGTCCCTTCCCTTCTTGCCTTACTATGTGGTAGGGTTTATCCCGCCCGGATTGGTACCACCGCACTGAATGAAACGTTAGTCGAAACGGCTAATAGTTCGTGTTTTCCGTTCAGTTCAGTGTAGTCGACATGAAATGAAGGGAAGCACTGACACGGCACCTAGTTCACCCGGTGTTATGGGCTGCCGGATGTTGCAGGAGCAGGTAAAAAAGTATCCATATAATTATCATAACATAATATATATCGGTATATCGCTGGTGATCTGGCAGAAAGTCATATCTAAATTTTTGCCAAATTCAGATTTTGGTGGTAATATGTCCTATATAATTTTTTCCACAACGTCAGGACAAAATTGAGGCGACTTTATTCTAAAATAAACTAAAATAAAATAAAATTGTACGTGTTTTTTTTACATTGTATGACCCTAAGTTCTGAACAAAACCGTTTCACGTCTCTTGAAAAATTTACATTTTTGAGATAGGACTTTCTGCCAGATTACCAACGATATATCGGATTCGGTAGAACAGCGCCATCTACCGAATGCAATTTAATTAATTTAACTAACATTTGAACTACAAACGTCAAAGCTGACCAATAGATGGCGTGAGGGTTACGGAGGATTAAAAATATATCAATCAATACAAAAATAGCTATGCCTAACGCGAGATACCTGCGAGTGCAACAAGAAGGAATGCTCGCTGTACGTGCAATAAGATGGAACATATGGCTACGATCTTTTTTAGGGTTCCGTATCCGTCGTACGGGACCCTATTACTAAGCCTACGCCGTCTGTCTGTCTTTCTGTCTGTCTGTCTGTCCGTCTGTCCGAGGGCTGTATCCCTTGAACCTTAATAGGTAGCCCGTTGAAATTTTCACAAAATATGTGTTATTATAGCCGATATAACAACAAATAATAAAAATAAGAAAAAGTGAAAAATTCACGGGGGTCCCCATAGAAGAAACTAAAAAGTGTATGCGCGCCATCTACCGAAAATAGTATGAAGCATTTTAACTAATCATGAAATTTAACTAATATGAAGCATTTCATAAAACACGCTATAGATGGCGTGAGTAGCGCTGACCATGACATGACGATACGGAATCCTCGGTGCGCGAGTTCAACTCGCACTTGGCCGTTTTTTTTTTTATCAAATGAAAATATTTATTTCTCCTATAGGTGCACATATAAAAAGAAAACAAGGAAACGATAACAGAAAGAAACCTGAAGGAGAAAAAGAAACCAACTAAGCATTTTTGCTGTAGAGAACGCGCCCTACAGCGCTGTTTTTCGGTTTGCCCCTTTTAACATTTTTCTGGTAAAGTGAATACATAAACAACAACATGAATGCGAAACACGAAACAACACACCACGCCCAATATATATATATATATATAAATATATATATTCCGCTATTCCGTGCCCGGCATTCATGCTTCCGCACATGCATAAATTCACTTAAACACAACAAAGAATTTGATTAAAAAGTCGAAAATAAATCAATCAAATCTCAGTGTGAAGAACGTTTTCACTTAACAGGTATTTTTAGGGTTCCGTATCCGTCGTACGGGACCCTATTACTAAGCCTACGCCGTCTGTCTGTCTATCCGTCCGTCTGTCCGAGGGCTGTATCTCTTGAACCGTAATAGGTGGCTCGTTGAAATTTTCACAGAATATGTGTTATTATGGCCGATATAACAACAAATAATAAAAAAAAAGAAAAAAGAAAAATTTACGGGGAGCCCCATAGAAGAAACTAAAAAGTGTATGCGCGCCATCTACCGAAGAGAGTATGAAGCATTTAACTAATACATAGATGGTGTTAGTGAACATGGCGATAGGGAACCTTCGGTGCGCGAGGTCGACTCGCACTGGCCGGTTTTTTTGTTTTTTTTTTTATGGAAATTAACACGGTTGGCTCCATCACCTACAACACTGCCTACAACATCCGTGATGTCAGCCCATCCATAACACCGGGTGAGCTAGGTGCCATGTCAGTGCTTCCCTCAGGTCGTGCCGGCTACACTGAACTGGACGGAAAACACAAACTATTTACATAGCCGTTTCGACCGACGTTTCATTCAGTTCGGTGGTATCAATCCGGGCGGGTTGAACCCTACCACCTAGTAAGGTAAGAAGGGAAGGGACCTACAGTTTAACGTGGAATCCGAACCACGGTCAGTCTCCAACGGTCGAGCTGTCACCCATCCAAGTACTGACCGCGCCCAGCGTTGCAAATCAATAGCGACAGTCGACTCTCTGCACCACTGAGCTATCGAGGCTGACAAATTATTATATTATTTATGTAATTATAGAAAGTGTAATGCGGGGCACAGGTAGAAATATCTAAATCTTTCCTTAGTAAATACACAGTAGTTCTAAATCAACATTAAAGGGCGGGGCTGTGTCAGTCAGTACAGCAGTTAATTTTATGTATAGAATACATCGAATTATCCTATCTGCTTCCTACGCTGCGTGGTTGAATGTTCTGTTAAGAGCACGATTTCCTTGGCACAAATACAATTGGTATGCAGGGTGTTGGCCCTGTTATCGATTTATGGTTTGCGACGACAGTAGCGTCAAAACGCTTTATTGGAACTAAAGCTGACGTCATGTCCGCTTCTTCAAATCTCCAGTTTGCCACTCATACTAATACTACTATACTAATCCTAGAGCCACACAAACTTGCGTCGCGTAAAATTGTATACTTCGATGTAACGACGTGTCTTAGCGCTCGGTTTAGGGCACAAAATTAGTTTACTGTGGCGCTAGGCTGACACACGTCAGTCAGTAATTCAGCGTGTAAGCGTCTACTGCTGGGGATATGCCTCTCCAATTTTCTTCCAATTCTCCCGGCGTGCAGTGGTACGGAACCACTGCTTTCCACCAACACGTACTTGATGTCGTCGCACCTGGCGGATGGTATTCCCACACTCGTTTATCCTGTCCACGGTCGCCAGTGTAGGATACAGTTGGAGTAACTGTCTCGATGATCGTCTTCTCGTCGGCTGACGTGTTCAGCCCACTGCAACGTGAGCTACGGCACAGATTACTTAATAGTTACTTCGTAACAGATAAATCACTCCATAGAAAAAGTTCCATACCTTCGGCTTTAATAGCCTACTGTTTCACGTCGCCAATCGCTGCGTGCGAAAATGTACCTAAACGATCGAGTGTAAAGTGATTATTGCTTTGCAGCTGCGCGCAGTAGCGTGGGCGAGCGTGTAGGTATGCTTTGCGCGGCTGACGAATCTTCACTGAATTAGACCGCCGGCGGCCCGCTGGGCGGTAGGTAGTTAGCGCGCGCAGTACATAGAGTGCGTGAGGCCTGGCTACTGCTTATTCTACGTCAGAACAAACATCGGATTTATTATTCGTTCAGCATTCACAATTGCACCCCCAAACGATTCCATCCCTTCGACAGACCTCGCCGCATGATGGATTACTAGCGCCCATCGCTCTAACGGTTCGCCCTAATGTCTTTTATACAGAGTGAGCCGAATCGGCGGGCCGTGAGTTTTTTATAATCAGCGGATGAACCCCAAAGTTAGTTCAGCTTATATAGACATTTCACTGGAGAGGCGCCGACATTTCGTGTAGAGGATACCCGAAGTAGATATTATTTTTAGGGTTCCGTATCCGGTACGGCACCCTATTACTAAGCCTACGCCCTCTGTCTGTCTGTCTGTCCGTCCGTCCTTCCGTCCGTCTATCCGAGGGCAGTATCTCTTGAACCGTAATAGGTAGCCCGTTGAAATTTTCATAAAATATGTGTTATTAAGGCCGATATAACAACAAATAATAAAAATAAGAAAAAGTAAAAAGTTCATGGGGGTTCCCATAGAAGAAACCAAAAAGTGTATGCGCGCGCTATCTACCGAATAGGTTAGAAGCATTTTAACTAATAATGACATTTACCAAATATGAAGCATTTCATAACACGCCATCCAGATGGCGCGAGTGGCGCTAGCCATGACATGGCGATACGGAACCCTCGGTGCGCGAGTTCGACTCGCACTTGGCCGGTTTTTTATTGCTAACGAACTGTGTCGCTGTGCTCGAGGTCCGAGCCTTAGGCGCAGTCAATTTCACTATCTCGACCATGGGTTCGTGTCCCCTTTGTCAAAATTTGTTTTGTTTTGTTTTTTTTAAAGCAATGTTAGGGTGTTAAAATTAGGTTATGGTTATTTTTTTTTTTATAACCACCTATGAAAGTTTTCTTTTCGGAAATACAAACGTAACAAAAACGACATGCGCCGCCTCAACATTAGGTTAGGGTTAATATAGAGAAGATGCGTCGCGTAGCGACGCATCTTCTCTATATTTAACCGTGGTTATTTTTTTATAAACCACCAAAAACATCACTAATACTTACAACACAACATCACTCATACCACACATTCCTCCTTCGAGCCGAAGTTTGCCGAAAGGAGTAAAAGGATCCGTAGTAGGAGCCAGTTGCTCTTTCAGGTGGCTCACCGGGTCTAATGTCTCTGGACAAAGACTATTCTATTTCTTAAAGCTAAGTTATTTACAAGCCATTATACATTCCGAGGCAGTTCCACTGATTTGAATCCCGCTGTATAACCAGACGAGTGTATTGTTAGCAAGCGTGCCATTGTCTTCGACTTTAGAAAGTAGAAGTCTTTTGTACGGAACAATGAGAAATCACAATTAACATGATTGCCCTGTTCTGAGGTATTTTATTATAAATATTCGTTTAAGACTGACTCCATATAATTACGATTTAGCAATATTTCAAGTTGGTCGATAAGATTTGTTCGACAAAAAAAAAACGGACCAAGCGCGAGTCGGACTCCGAGTCGGACACGCAGACCGAGGTTTCTGCACCGCAAAAAAATGCGTTTGAAAAGAATTTGAAAATCCAAGCAAGTACGCCCTTTAATAGTCTAGGCAAAAAGTTGGCATAATTCCGAGTTATTTTCTCCAAAGACATATTCTAGCAGTTGGATTACTTTTAAGGCTATTAAAATTCAAATTAGTTTTAGTTTCGTCTAACCTTCGCGAGGCCTTTAAGATTAAATATTTTCCATTTAATATTCTGTTATATGATTTAAGTAGTAACTTTTTTTGGTAATTACCTTGACTTTATTCAGTAACTTCTATTCAGTTGGTTTTATAATATAAAATATATTTGTGTATTATATATAATTTACCAAAGTAGGTCTATATTGGACACTGGGTGGCTAAGCTCAAGCGGCAGTGGGCTGGGCACGTTAGCCGAAGAGACGACGGCCGTTTGAGTAACCGTGTCCTACACTGGTGGTCCTGGGCAGGAAAGCGGAGTGTGGGAAGACCACCCGCAGGGTGGGACGACGACATCAAGTAGGTACGTCGGCGGAAAGCAGTGGTTCCGTACCGCTGAAGGCCGGGAGGACTGGAGGAAAATTGGAGAGGCGTATGTCCAGCAGTAGACGCATACACGCTGACTAACTGACTTAGACGTAAATATAATATGTACGTACCTTATAGTATTTATTTTATGTATGTATCTATTTCAAATTTTTTATATAACATTTTTGTAAAGTAGACTAAGTGCACATTGAAAAAATCTCCAGTGAAGGGTCTTGCCAGTTCTTCTTCGCTGTGATAATCGAACTGGCGGAATGTTACAACGTAAATAATGTAAGTACTGCCAATAGATGCTAAATAAACAATAAACAACAATATGTTTGCTTTCATTTATTTAATACTTTTAAGCTTCACACTAAACTTTCGCAGTGCATTCCGCGATTCCGCCGTCCCCATTCCACCTCCGCACCACGCGTACTGGGCAGGGGATGCACCCCTATTCAATTGATCTACCATGGGTTGCACCAAGCGGTTCTGTAGATCTTTTATTCACAGAACCGGGAAAATGTGGTACGCACTCCCTGCCCAACTATTTCCTCCCAAGTACAGCCTGGGGTTCTTCAAAAGGGGTGTGAAAAGGCTCCTGTCAGGCCGGCATGGCATCCGCAATCCCCGTGCATCACAGAATGTCCATGGGCATCGTTAGGCACCTACTTGTAAGTGCCTAACGATATGCCACATGTCGCGCTATCCATAAAAAATAGAAATCAGGTGTTTTATACATAAGTACTCATTGGTTTTGGGGATTTTACCTATTAGAACACCATGCCCGATTTGGTCCCTTCTTACCTTACTAGGTGGTAGGGTTTATCCCTCCACGGGTCCGTACCACCGCACTGAATGAAACGTCAGTCAAACCGGCTATGCTAATCGTGTTTTCCGTGCAGTTCAATGTAGCCGGCATGAAATGAAGGAAAGCACTGAAATGGCATCCAGTTGACCCGGTATTATGGGCTAACATCACGGATGTTGTAGGTGATGTAGGCAACCATGTCAGTTTCCATAAAAAAAACATATATAAGTAGGTACCTATTAACCTGTAAGTATGGATGTAATGAATGTATTTATTTGTATTTTAAATATATAAGTGAATTATATATTTTTAAATATATAAATGTGTAAATGGTAGAAGATTCCTTAACGCTTCAAGTCTGTCTTCGTTTACTTTTTATTGTGCAATGAAATATATTTTGAATTTATTTATCGTTTTTTATTTTGAATTCATTTAATTTCATTCAAATATTCTACTTTCATTATTTTTCTATCAAACTAGAATCAAAATTGTCAATGATCATTTTACAAAGAAACGTTGCCGTTTCTAACTCAAAAACAGCTTCAAAATACCGAGACAACTTATGAGCGGAAAGTTTCTCGATATCCGCCGACTTCAAAAAGCGACTAAATTTGCGAGATGGAATTAAATTTAAATTGTAATTTTCGCGAAGCGAGAGCGACCTTAACTCAGTACCTGCGTTAGTATTCGGAAATGAACTGACGTTGATTCCCTGCCGCTTCCTCTGTCAGCTTAGAGCAGAAAAACGTCTGAGAAGTGAAGCGCAATAAATTTGTCAGCCACGGTAGCTCAGTGGTGCGGTCGGTCGACTGGTGTTAAGCACAACTGGGCGCGGTAAGTACTTGGATGGGTGACCGCTCGACCGTTGGAGGCATAGATTAATAAGACATTATTTTTATTCATCCATGGTTGGAGGCTATCTGTGGTTCGTATTAAACGTAACACTATAGGTCCCTTCCTTTCTTACCATACTAGGCGGTAGGTTTACATCACACCTATAACATCCGTGATGTAAGCCCATAACACAGCTTGAACTAGGTGGCATGTCAGTGCTTCCCTTCATTTCATTTCGGCTACACTGAACTAGACGGAAAACACGAACTATTTACATAGCCGTTTCGACCGACGTTTCATTCAATGCGGTGGTACCAATCCGGGCGGGTTGAACCCTAACAACTTACAGTTTTACGAGAAATACGAACCACGGTCAGCTTCCAACGGTCGAGCAGTCACCCGTCCAAATAGTAACCGCGCTCAGAGTTGCTTAACAACAGTTGACCGACCGCACCACTAAGCTACCGAGACTGACATCAAATAGTCAATTTAATAAATGCATAAATAAATAAATACGATCGTTCGACAGAGCACGCCGTATATATTCGAATGGCCCGTCAGTAATAATTAAATACCCCACTAATAGTATTAATTAATGATCCGTATCGCATCGGCACTTCTCACCGCTCTCCACTCAGCGTTCCGACAAAGGCTGGCCTCCCTTTGTGTTAAGTTTCCGTATTATTAGCCATCTCTAGCGACGTTTCGTTTTTCAGGTATCCACCGCTTGAAAAATGGCGCCGTTCAGTCATTTGCTGGAATGTAATTTTGTACGAATTAACTTTTGAATGATGGCGCACTTACGCGGCGATGTTTCGCGAAGTTGGCTTTCGCCGACGCGGCGGCGCGCGCTTTTCGGCAAGTTATAAATGTTACTGTCCCTCCCATTGTTGTTCTGAACCATTGAAACTCGAATATTTTTCCATTAAGCTTTGCCCGGCCTTGCGCGCACGCGATTCATATTTTACTGAAAAAAATCAGTTGAGAATATAGCTACATAAATAATCATAATTTCCTTCAATATCATTATTTCAAAAGTACTAGTTTTAAATACGACATTTATCATTATAACTGGTTTTAATTCGTTTATTAATGACCGATTTCACAACCTTCATGTGTTGGATAATTTGACATTTCTCAGAAAGTTGGTAGTAGTTTTTAGTAGAACCTGGTGAACATTAGTGACCCTTTTAGCAGTGCTACGAAGATCAATAAAGTTATGAAGTAGCAGAGTTACGAAGGTAAATAAAGTTATGGCGTAGCAGTGCTACGAAAGATAAATAAAATTATGGCGTAGCAATGCTTCGAACGTAAATAAAGTTTTGGCGTAGCAGTGCGACGAAAGGTAAATAAAATTATGGCGTAGCAGTGCTTCGAACGTAAATAAAGTTATGGCGTAGCAGTGCTACGAAAGGTAAATAAAATTATGGCGTAGCAGTGCTACGAAAGATTAATAAAATTATGGCGTAGCAGTGCTACGAAGGTAAATAAAGTTATGGCGTAGCAATGCTACGAAAAGTAAATAAAGCTATGGCGTAGCAGTGCTACGAAGGTAAATAAAGTTATGGCGTAGCAATGCTACGAAAAGTAAATAAAGCTATGGCGTAGCAGTGCTACGAAGGCAAATAAAGTTATGGCGTAGCAGTGCTACGAAGTTAAATAAAGTTATGGCGTAGCAATGCTACGAAACGTAAATAAAGTTATGGCGTAGCAGTGCTACGAAGGTAAATAAAGTTATCGCGTAGCAATGCTACGAAAGGTAAATAAAGTTATGTCGTAGCAGTGTTATGAAGATAAATAAAGTTATGGCGTGGCAGTGCTATTAAAGGTAAATTAAGTTATGGCGTAGCAGTGCTGAGATTTGGCATACCAGTTCGTCGCATAGAAACTGAAGACGCTTTATTTGTTGTCATTGTGATTTGGAGGACTTATTGTATTTTTTTTTTATGGAAAGTGACACGGTTGGCTACATCACCTACAACATCCGTGATGTCAGCCCATAACACCGGGTGAACTAGGTGCCATGTCAGTGCTCCCCTTTATTTCATGTCGGCTACACTGAACTGGACGGAAAACACGAACTATTTACATAGCCGTTTCGACCGACCAACCCGACCGGGATAAACCCTACCACCTAGTAAGGCAAGAAGGAAAGGGACTTACAGTTTAACGTGGAATCCGAACCACGGTCAGCCTCCAACGGTCAAGCGGTCACCCATCCCAGCACTGACCGCGCTCAGCGTTGCTTAACAACAGTCGACTGACCGCACCACTGAGCTACCGAGGCTGACGAATTTCCTTATCCCTTAGTCGACTTTTACGACATGCGACGGGGAGAGATGCAGTAGGGCTATTCTTTTTTTTTAAGTACCGGCCCACACGGTACAATGTATCTCAAAATCGTTCCTCTGTCTCACCGCTAGGATGTGGAATCGTCTACCGGCGAGTGTCTTCCGATACTTTAAATCTGGGAATTGTCAAACGTCGTATTAACAAGCTGAACATCGTTCGTACAGTCCGCTAATTTTCTGGTATAATGTCTGACTGAGCATGGTTTCGAGAGATGATGTGGAGTTGATTGTTTCGGGTCCCTCTGGTATCTGACTTCCAGCGACCTCGAGCGCCGACCTTAACATAAATTCAAATATTTCGTAAAATAATGAAGCTAGATCAATGAACACTTTTGCACCTTACAGGCATTGAAATTACCTAGAAAACGTAACGTGTATGTCGTAAAAGGCGACTAAAGGATAAGGACAACATTCCATGCTAAAGGTCAAGAGGATAGCTACCTCTCACCTTGGCACGGTCCTTCATTTCATGTCAGCTACACTGAAGTGAACGGAAAACACGAACTATTTACATAGCCATTTCGACCGACGTTTCGCTCAGTGCGGTGGTACCGACCCTTACTTGCTGCTTGATAGTTATCTTGCCATAATACTTTGCTTAACGTGGTGGTCCGTGTTGTGTTGTAATTTACCGGAGTTTTTTTTTTATTTATTGCGGTAAACTTACAGTGTAAGGACTTAAATATAAAAATACAAATACAATTCACAGGACACTAATAACAAGTTTACTCATTTATGTATAGATATAGTAGATAAGGCAACACAAATAATTAATGAAAACAAAATACATAGTTACATAAAAACACTACTTATACAAATTATTACTTAAAAACTAAAATAATCCTAAAATATTATACATCATCGAAAGCACTTCTAAATTTAAAACAAATCAACATCGTCGCTATGTCGTTGAATAACCTACCAGCACGCCAGAAAAATGCATTCTGTCTGTAATTGGAATGGGCAAGGGGGAGGTGTTTGTACCGTGTGGGGCCAGTACTTTAAAAGAATAGCCGCACTGCATCTCTCCCCGTGCATGTCGTAAAAGGCGACTAAGGGATATGACTCCCTTCTTATATTACTAGGTGGTAGGGTTTAACCCACCCGGGTTGGTACCACCGCACTGAATGAAAGGTCGGTCGAAACGGCTATGTAAATAGTTTGTGTTTTCCGTCCAGTTCAGTGTAGCCGGCACGACCGAAGGGAAGCACTGACGTGTCACCAAGTTCACCCGGTGTTATGGGCTGACATCACGGATGTTGTAGGTGATGTAGCCAACAGTGTCAGTTTCAATAAAAAAAAAGGTGTATTATAGCGTTGTTCTCGCAGCACAACATCGATTACTCTACTTACCTCGATTGTCGGGATACAGCGTGTGGTATGTATATATTATTGTGTATGTGGTATGTACAAATTCAATATACGATTAAATGTAATCCCTAAATAGTCGACTATGAAAGCTTCATGTGTTTTGATACACACAAATTCTCTCCATGAGAGTGTTTTAAGACAAAATAACATGCTTCTGAAAATACATTTTAATCTCTCAGCTATTCAGCTTAAAACCGGCATAGATAAACCTTCGAGCAACATGAAGCACAACAGGATTAAACCAAAACTATCAATATTTCGGTTAATCCCACCCTCTCTCACATCCTCAATCACCCATACATCCTCACACACACCAACACACCATCTCTCACACATGGCAGTGGCTGTACACCAACGTCAGAATAGGGCTAGTCCCTAACCCTGACACATGCTAAGCTGCGGCCAATAATTTTCATAGGCTAGGTAGGTAATTTAATTAAAATTAATTAAAATTTTACATACAATACATACCATAGGCTGTATCCCAATAATCGGAGTAAGCAGAGTAGTCGGTGTTATGCGGCAAGTAGTAGAAGTTATAGCCGACTGGGTTGTTACCACAGTACTGGATTTAAGGTGGCCGCATAGCAGCCTCGGTTGTGTTTTCCTCTAGTCCAGTATAGCCAGCAATCCAGAGAAGTCTCCGGTATGGCACCTACCTTCTCGGAGGTGATATTGGCTGGTCGGAGCATGTGCTTTGGCCCCTCGGACTCAGCCACCCATACCAGATTACATAAAAAAACAGTTCTCTTGTAAATTACAGCACAACACCGACCACCACGTTTAGCAAAGAATTAGGACAAGATAACTATCAAGCAGCATGTGAGACACGAAGACCCACCTGCTGCATGACTCGGTGGAAAGACCGTGCCAAGGTAGCTAGCCTGTCGCCTTTTAGTACTGCCTTTGACCTTATGCCTTAGTCTTTACGACATGCACGGGGAGAGATGCAGTGGGGCTATTCATTTTTAAGTACCGGTCCCGCACAGTAAAATTTTAATAGCTGCAAGAAACCTAACTATGCCAAACGAACAGATTTTTGTTATATTTTAAATTAATTTTGATTTGTTTAATTATTAATACATATTATGTCTGTTAGATGTACAAAATTACAACGCATTATTAATAATTGAAATGTCAAATTAGGTACTAATAAATTAAGCTGAAAATGTGTAACGATCGACCGGTACACCTCGTTTATTCTATTTTTAACCGACTTCCAAAAAAGGAGGAGGTTCTCAATTCGTCTGTATGTTTTTTTTTTTTTTAATTTTTTTTTTTTTTTTGTATGTTTGTAACACGATTTCTCCGTCAATTGAGGGCCGATTTAGAAAATTCTTTTTTTGTTAGTTAGGTCATACTTCCGAGGTGGTCCCATTTCAATTTTATCGAAATTGGTTCAGTGGTTTTCGAAAAATCAGCATAATACTATGGTGTGTGGTTACCTTCAGCAAAACTTGTGATGTGGTCGTTTTCGGCCATTTTCAGTTTGATAAATTAGTATGGTGTGTGGTTACCTTCAGCAAAACATTTGTGATGTGGACTTATTCAGCAATTTGCAGTCTGACACATATGGCGAATAATTCTGTACCACTTCAATCGATTTCGATTATTCGATTTCGATTATTCTTTTTTATGTAATATTACTAAAAAGAATGAAATAAAAACTGTTTTAAAAAATATTAAACCGATTTCCAAAAAACAAAAAAAAAAAGAACTAAAAAGTATTAAATACCTAATATTTTGAAATTTTCTCTGTCCTGTTGAAATACATGAATCGATATACTAGTGATACATATTCGGACCCTTGTTTCATGAATATTCTAAATTTGAAATTTTTTATCTTTTCCGACCGGCGCTTAATTTATTATGGTACCTGGCCGGTACCTACTGTACCGAGTACCATCGAGCTGGTTTGATGATGGAGACAGAAGGTGGCCATAGGAACTCCTAAACTACACATGATAAACCCATCGTGTTTGGGCTCGTTGCATTTGTCTTCACGAGAAATTTACTTTAGACCTAAGAGATTCTCAATTCGACGGTATGTTTTCTTTTTTTGGATGTTTGTTACGCGATTACTCCGTCAATTGTGGGCCGATTTTGAAAATTCTTTTTTTTTATTTGAAAGGGGATAACCCTGAGGTTTTTGAAGTGAAAACTTCTTTAGCGGCTCTTGGCACTTTTTTAGGTGGGTAAAAATGTATAACTCGCGACATCGCGTCAGCGTCATTTTTAAAATGAAACCTTAAGTCATTGCATTAAGGGTTAAGTTAGAGTGGCACGGGATCTGCCGGCACTCCCGGAGTGCAACTGTTAAGTAGGGTTCCGTAACACGTTTATGTCTGTCCATTCTACTAAGTTCTGCAAAATGAATGTAGGGTTCCGTAACATATGCATGTCTATCCGTTCTACTAAATTTTACAATTTTCAACCAAGGTCCTCCGACGGTTATTTTATAATAAAAGTAGGCTTCCGTAACACGTTTATGTCTGTCCATTCTACTAAGTTCTGCAACATCACCTACAACGTCCGTGATGTCAGCCCATAACACCAGTGCCATGTCAGTGCTTCCCCCTTTGATCGTGCTGACTACACTGAACTGGTCGGAAAACACAAACTATTTACATAGCCGTTCCGACCGACGTTTAATTCAGTGCGGTGGTACCAACCCGGGCAGGTTAAACCCTACCACCAAGTAAGATTAGGAGGGAAGGGACTTACAATTTTACGAGGAATCCGAACCTTGGTCAGCCTCCAACGGTCAGCGGTCACCCATCTAAGTACTGACCGCACCCAGCGTTGCTTAACATTCAATAGCGACAGTTGACTGTCTGCACCACTGAGCTATCGAAGCTGACGTGGTCCTATTTTAATTGGGTCAAGATCGGATTGGAAAGCGAGGCGGAATCGCGAGGCCGAAGGCCGAGCGATTCCGCCGAGTACATTAATAGCAAAAAATGACTAAAAAAAACTGTGAAATAAAAAAAAGTTTTAAAAAACATAAAACCGACTTCCTAAAAAAAGTAAAACTAAAAAACTATTTAAAATAAAAATATAAAAACCGCCTTCCAAAATATATGAAATAAAAACCTAAAAAAAAAACGAACCCTAGAGTTGAAGGCGGTGCTAAAGCAAGCAAAAATGATGCATGAAAGAAAACATGAGTGGATGATAATATCCTTTGTGATTTGTGTAGCCTTTTTAGCACCGCCTTCAACTCTAGGGTTCGTTTTTTTTTTTAGGTTTTTATTTCATATATTTTGGAAGGCGGTTTTTATATTTTTATTTTAAATAGTTTTTTTGCTTCTAGAATACTCAATCAATTCATATAGGGATTTCAATGACGTCAAAAGGTCTTCTTACTCGTATACCTTTCACAGCGACCCGTATCCATTACATACCTGAAACAAACGAAGAAAACATAAATTATTATTACATAACACGAAAGAAATGAATTCTTATAATTTAGCACAAACATTTATACATATAGGTATATATCGATTGTCTTTTTTGTTGTTTTTTTTTTTGTTTAACCGATCCCATGTAAGCATTAAAAAAACCGGGCAAGTGCGACTCTAACTCGCGCACCGAGGCGAGGGTTCCGTATCGCGTCAGCGCCACTCACGCCATCTATGGCGTGTTTATGAAATGCTTCATATTAGTTAAAATTTATGATTAGTTAAAATGCTTCATACTCTTTTCGGTAGGTGGCGCGCGTGCATACACTTTTTAGTTTCTAATATGGAAACCGCCGTGATTTTTTTACGTTTTCATATTTTTATTATTTGTTGTTATATCGGAAATAATAAATAATACATATTCTGTGAAAATTTCCACGGGCTACCTATTACGGTTCAAGAGATACAGCCCTCGGACAGACGGACGAACAGACAGACAGACAGACGGCGTAGGCTTAGTAATAGGGTCCCGTACCGGATACGGAACCCTAAAAATGATTCTGTTTGTCGCATCACCAAGGTAAAGGCCTTCCATAAAAACGTACTTTCTTAATTACAACCTGGCAACATCAAAGGCATTTTAAAACCATACCCCGGAAACTCAATCTACGGCCTTATTAAAAAGTTTAAAAATGGTATTTTTTTAAGAGCAACGTAAAAAGGTAGTAACTGGCACAGCGTTCACTCGGGCACTACAAAGAAAAAGAATTCAAACCCCATAGAGAAGGCATGAGCTTGTAGAGAAAGTGAAATTAGTTTTTTTTTTTTTTTTATGGAAACTGACACAGTTGGCTACATCACCTACAACGTCCGTGATGTCAGCCCATATAACACCGGGTGAACTAGGTGCCATGTCAGTGCTTCCCCCTTTGATCGTGCCGGCTACACTGAACTGGTCGGAAAACACAAACTATTTACATAGCCGTTTTGACCGTCGTTTCATTCAGTGCGGTGGTACCAACCCGGGCGGGTTAAACCCTACCACCAAGTAAGATTAGGAGGGAAGGGACCTACAGTTTTACGAGGAATCCGAACCTCGGTCAGCCTCCAACGGTCAGCGGTCACCCATCCAAGTACTGACCGCGCCCAGCGTTGCTTAACATTCAATAGCGACAGTTGACTGTCTGCACCACTGAGCTATCGTTTATAAACGTAATGGTGTGCTCGAATTACAAAATATAAAAAATGTGTCTGTCTGGCGGATGCGAATTGTGTGCATTTGTTAATTTTTTATTATGAATCCTGACATGGCCACTAAAATACTACACTAGCCCATCAACTAAGTGAGCTAAATGTCAGTGATTCCGCCATTGTCGCGTCGGCTACATTGAACCTTTTATTAACCGCCTTTGAATCAGTAGTAAGGCAAGGAAAGGGACTACATTATTACGTGAAATCAGAACCACGGCCTCACCGGTGGGACGCTTACCTATCTAAAGTTCGACCGCGCCCGACAATGCTTACCATTGGCGATCAGACGGCGAGTTATCGCACCATGAAGCTGGTGAGGTATTTTTAATTTTTTTATAGAAACTGACACAGTTGGCTACATCACCTACAACATCCGTGATGTCAGCCCATAACACCGGGTGATCTAGGTGCCATGTCAGTGCTTCCCTTCAATTTCATGTCTCATGTCGGCTACACTAAACTGGACGGAAAACACGAACTATTTACATAGCCGTTTCGACCGACGACGTTTCATTCAGTTCGGTGGTACCAATCCGGGCGCGATAAACCCTACCACCTAGTAAGATAAGAGAAGCGAGCGTACCTACAGTTTATTGTGTAATCCAAACCACGGTCAGCCTCCAAAAGTCGAGCGGACACCCATCCAAGTACTGACCGCGCTCAGGGTTGCTTAACAACAGTCGACCGACCGCATCACTGAGCTTACCGAGGCTGACAAAATTATGTTGGGAGCGAATTAAATTTGTACGTGATGTATAGCAGCTGTTCTCAGCTTCAGAATTCTTCGCTCGGCTACTACAGCGGGCTACATTCTGACGGGACAGACACAAATGTCGCGCAATGCTTAAGTCTAGTACGATACATCGTTAAACATTTGTTCAGTGAAAAAGTAAAATAAAAGAGAATATAAATGAAAAGAATGAAATAGAATAGAATAAACATGCATACATACATACCTACAAACATACCACACACTGTATTCCGACAATCGGGGTAAGCAGAGTAATCGGTGATGTACTGAAAGTAAAGTACACCAAAAGTAAATTAGAGCAATACTTAAAAATAAAAGTCCCACTACATCTCTCCCCGTGCATGTCGTAAAGTGCGACTAAGGGATTAGGACAATATGCCGTGCTAAAGGACGACAGGCTAGACACATCTCACCTAGACACGGTTGTTCCACCGCGGAGTCATGCAGTGGATGGTTCTTCGTACCTTACTTGCTGCTTGATAGTTATATTGTACGAATACTTTGCTAAACGTGGTGGTTGGTACTGTGCTGTAATTTACCTGAGTCCTTGAAGCACAACACCGATTACTCTGCTTACCCCTATGGTCGGGATACAGCATGTGGTATTTATGTATGAAATATAGTAAAATTATAAATTTAATTGAATTAATATAAAATTGTATGGAGTAAAATTAATAAGTAATATGTATGAAATATAATGAAGAATGCGAAATTATATATTAGAATAGAATAGAATAGAAGTACTTTATTGCACACAAGGGCACTAACAAAGACACAGAAGAAGACAGAAGATAACATACAGAAGAGTATTAGAAATTTACAATACTTCACACAGAACAAGTAAAAAGTAGCGTGCAAAGGCGGACTTATCACTTTAAGTGAGTTCTTCCAGTTAACATTTATTAACTTATGTACATTTATTTGTGTTCATTCTATTGAAAACATCCTCACGACATTGGCATCTCAATGACACAAACTCTACCCGTTTTTCCTCAGAAGTGTATTTTGATTCTCCGTACAAAAGGCGACATGTCAGCACATGCTTTGATTCTAGCGACATTTTCTCCGAATCTACCGCAAGCGCGACCTCTGTAGCTCTATTCCAAGTTATTCACGATGAACCATCTAACTCGCGAATACCACACGAACGCACAAGCTACAATTTCCTAACAAATAAAGCGAAGTTTCTACGAGCGACCGACCGTGTAACGTACGACTATATGTGAATATCCTTATAACTCGAGAATCACTTTATCGATTTACATATAGTTTTCACTGTTACATTCTGTCACTTCTCAAGATGGTTTCGCATAACGCTACGTCACCGCTGGCCTGCCGAAGCCGCGGGAAATCCAAATCGACCGCAAAATCTAGTTCAAAATATGGGAGCATGAATATTTTGACACCTCAGCGAAGTGGGGAAAGGCCATTAAACCGAGGTTTGACGACACGTGGGCTGTAAGTACTACGGAATAAGGAAAGATGTTCCCCGGAGACCATATTACACCTTCGCTGTGCGGCACAAAACGATTTTAGAGAATCAATTTGTTTTCGAAGCACTCTTCTGTCGACTACAAAGCTACGCGAGAGTATGGCGGGTTTGGGGAAAGCGGACAAGAAGAGAAAGGCATGAGGCAAGTAACTAGCGGGTTACAGGTTTTTTATGGAAACTGACACGGTTGACTACATCACCTACAACATCCGTGATGTCAGCCCATAACACCGGGTGAACTAGGTGCCATGTCAGTGCTTCCCTTCGATCGTGCCGGCTACACCGAACTGGACGGAAAATACAAACTATTAACATAGCTGTTTCGACCGACGTTTCATTCAGTGCGGTGGTACCAATCCGGGCGGTTTGAACCCTACCACCGAGTAAGGTATGAAGGGAAGGGACCTACAGTTTTACGTGGAATCTAAACCACGGTCAGCCTCCAACGGTCGAGCGGTCACCCAACCAAGTACTGATCGCGCCCAGCGTTGCTTAACAATCAATAACAACAGTCGACTGTCTGCACCACTGAGCTATCGAGGCTGACAGGTGCAGCATTCGGGTCATGTGCAACTTGGAATCGATCTACTGCGACGGCGCACATATCTGCCCCCACATACCGAACAATAGACAGACGTGGGAGCAGATACGGAATAGCCAGAACAAGGGTCATTGTTGAGGCTGCTTTCCCCCTCGGGGGGAAGGGGGGAGGGTTTCAGATATGGAGGGGGCTACGTAGAAGATCTTTTTGAGTTAGAAGGGTAGATATGGGAACCCATTCCACGTGATGGATTTGGAGGCCACTTTGGACCCCCCCCCCCGCTCACCGCTGTGACCATGCGTATTATCTGGGGAAACCCTCCCCTTCCCCGTCTTCAAGTGATAGGTATTTCAATTTACTTTTTTAAACTATATTTTGAAGTCTTCCTTCTTCAATTAACCTGTACACTGTTCCTACCTATTTTTAATCCCCACGAAAAAAAAGGGGTGTTATATAGGGGTGTATAGGGATGTGTGTATGGCTGTCTGACTGTGGCATCGTAGCTTTCAAAATGATGGACCGATTTGGATACGGTTTTCTTTATTGGAAAGCTGGTTTAATCAAGTAATTAAGTAATAAAAAAAATATCTTAAAAAGTAGATCGATTTGCATGCGGTTTTTTATAACTTGAAATAAAAGTTAATTCACAAATTTTAAAAAACCTCGACCCTTAAACAGTCAAAAATAATTTTCGTTTACTTACTTAAAGCGGTCGGGGGACCGCTACTTAAATAAACTCAAAGCTGCCCGGGAATTTACCTCGCGGTCCACCGACTCCTTTCAATAAGTAAACGGAAATTATTTTTGATTGTTAAGGTTGATTTTTTTAATTTGTAATTTATTAATACAAATAATATTTTTTTATTTAACTATAAAACATTTCTGGGACCAGTAACTCCAGTTTCCTTCCTCTCTCAGTTCAAAGGTTCGCCCGCGCCCGGGGCGCGGTAACTTGCGACCCCCGAATTCCTTGACAGCCTCCCACTCACCACGTCCCATATAAGTAATTGGCGTGGGAACTGGCTAGAATAGTTGCGTGTGCCGCTTTTAAATACGTCATATTGGGGACAACGGGTGTATGGAAGCCTAAAATGAAATAATATTAGTAATAATAATAGTAAGTAATATTTATTTTAAACGTTGACATCAAGGAAGTTGCGGGCAGTAAACCATATTAAAATGTGTGCATATTTATCAAACATTTTATGCATTGTATAAAGCATAAAAAATATAAAATATTATTATCAACGTACATACATACCACACACTATATCCTGACAATCAGCATAAGCAGAGTAATCGGTGTTGTGCTGCAAGTACTCTTGTAAATTACAGCGCAACACCGACCGCCACATTTAGCAAAGTATTCGGACAAGATTAACTAATGCAAGCAATTAACGTTAAGACAACCTTCATGGAGATAGGTATATGGCAGGCTTTTACTGTTTTCCTTAATTTAATATTTAATTAAAACTTTTATACACTAAAATAGTTGCTGGAATCTTGGCCCGTTCACCCCAAAAAGCCTATTTTCTTGTAGATAAAACGTAACTGTCTCTTAGCTTACAATTATGTGTTCTCTTTAAATTTACAACCTATAGCGTTGCCCAAAAAGTCTTCATTTTCTTTTTCAGAAATATTTAAAGATTAAAAAATTATACCTACTTAGAAAAAAATATAGAAAAAATATTATTTTCGGTTAGTTTCTATGTGTTTAAAAAATTACAATGTAAAAAATGTAAATTTTTCATAATATAAAAGAATTTTAAGAAATATTCAAACTTCAAGTAGACTATTTCAAGTCATGATTACAAATATTATAATACATACAATTTATTTTCTGTAAGGTAAGGTAAAATTTTGGTATCGATTTCAGGGCCTATTTCAATGTTCTTTGCTATAATTTTGTGTTTTTTTTTAAATAATAATTTAATTTAAAATATTTAGTATTCAAGTGAATTTTGGAGTAAAGATTTTTTGTTTATTTATATATGCAATAAAAATATATTTAATTTAGTAAGGATAGGAAAATATTCTTTAAAATTATCTTTAATACATTCACAGGCGTAGTGGAGCGTAAATGCACGGGCAGATTTATTTAACGTGTTTTAGATACAACAAAGATAAAAATATTAAAGATAAAATCTGAAAATAAACACAAAAATACGTCCACTACCAGAATTAGAACCTGGGTATATTGCATTAGTCGCCAGCAAAATTAACATGAAAATTGGACATGTTACCTTTTGGACTCGTCCTTCAAAGCTGACGTGAAGGCGACGAGTCGCTGACGAGTGGAACATGAGATAACGTACGTGCTCGACGTCCTTGTCTCGACATGTTAGGCCCTTTGGCCCTGCTCAGGGATAGTTTAATGAACATGGACTCTATTGTTAGGGCATTAGGTTGAATTTGGCTAGAAACGAGTTCTTAGACTATTTTATCGAAGGACAGCGAAAATAACGACTTTGTATGATTAAAAATATACTTCATGTTACGTATTTCGACCCTGTATTGTACACCATTATATAAAAAGGTACATTATATGTACATCTTGTTTTCTTTTAAGAAAACAGATACGGTTGGCTACATCACCTACAACATCCGTGATGTCAGCCAGTAACACCGGGTGAACTAGGTGCCATGTCAGTGCTTCCCATCATTTTATGTCGGCTACACTGAACTGGACGGAAAACACGAAGCATTTAAATATCCGTTTCGATCGACTTTTCATTCAGTGCGGTGGTACCAACCCGGGCGGGATAAACCCTACCACCGAGTAAGGTAAGAAAGGAAGGGACCTACAGTTTTACGTGGAATCCGAACCACGGTCAGCCTCCAACGGTCGAGCGGTCACCAATCCAAGTACTGACCGCTCTCAGGGTTGCTTAACAACAGTCGACCGGCCACGCCACTGAGCTACCGAGGAAGCAAATTAAAACAAATCTGAATTTCTCCATGCGGTATTTCGAAACGCAAATGTATATCATAAGATACCGGCTTATCCACTGTGCCACCCGCCGCTGCCACACCCAGGAGCACAATAAAATGCAATGTTTAGTGCATTACTTGGTCGTGAAAATGCAATGGGATTGCACAAAGCAATAAAGCGTCGTCGGTTGATGTTCATCCTATATTGTTCGGATGTGGTGTGTATTGATTGACTAATAAATAATGATACGATCGAACTATGTGTAGATCGCTGCTCCAGTTTAAGTAATGATCCGACTGAGTTTGGCGTTATACTGTTGCTGTTGCTTATATAAGGTGTTTCGTTAGTCAAGTCGAAAATTTCGGGAGGGTTACATACACACTCAAATAAACACGTTACGTAAAAAAATGATGTGTTTATAGCATTACTTTTCGAGAAATTTAACAAAACATGTTTGCTACCTAAACATTAACCTGTGTGTAACAATAGGTAACTTGCATTGTACGGGGTCAATGGCCGTACTATGTTCAAACGCAGAACAGCTGTTTGTTGTAAGTCAAAAGGTCACTATGATTGGTTTTTACAGCTACTTATTTCATTTTTTTTTTGGTAGGAGAAAAAATGCTCCTATAAACATATTATGTTTTTTTAACGTAAAGTGTTTATTTGAGTGTGTATGTAACCCGAAAATTTTGGCATGACTCATGAAACACCTTATATTATTAACCACCGACGCAAAAAGAGGGGTGTTATAAGTTTACGGCAAGAAATTTAAATAAATAAATAAACCGTTTCATATATTTATTGTATGACATTACAAAACAATATCATGGTGCAGATGTGCTTTCTCACGAAGTCGGTTTGGCTCTGGTTGTAGTAGTGACGTGTACTGATAAGCGCGCTTGTGTGTATTGTGTGCGTGGACCGCGTCGCGATCGTGACTGAGCGCTCGCGAGGTTACGCACACTAACACAATGTGCATGTGCACGCCCGAAAACATTCATAGACAAACGGACTTCGTGACATAGAATATCTTCTACAGCAACTTAAGTAGAATGACTGAAAATGATGTTGACGCAGATTTTACACCTATTGTTTCTGATTTTAAGCCTACCCTAATATACATATTTGACAGCTCTTCAAAGGGTATTTACGTAAAACTGTAGGTCCCTTCTCTTCTTACCTTACTAGGTGGTAGGTTTTATCCCGCCCGTGTTGATACCACCGCACTGAAAGAAACGTCGGTCGAAACGGCTATCTAAATAGTTCGTGTTTTCCGTCCAGTTCAGTGTAGCTGACATGAAATGAAGGGAAGCACTGACATGGCACCTAGTTCACCCGGTGTTATGGGCTGACATCACGGATGTTGTAGGTGATGTAGCCAACCTTGTAAGGTTCCATAAAAAAAAAAATTTTTTTTTTGTAAAAACAAATTATGACAATTTTGAGAGTAGTAACATTTACGAATGCTCAATAAATCATACAACAATACAAAAACAGAGAGAGTTATGATGTTCTAAAGCAAAATAAAAACATCTTCAAAAAAAAATTTTAGCAACACGCTAACCTCATTTCTACATACCTCCAAAGGTCTTGAACTGAGTTAAAACCCCCACCGCTCTACATTAGCATTCCTTCAATGTCCAAAATACATTATCGCCTTCACCTTCCTCCCCCCTCCCCCCTCACGCATTCATCTCCTTACTTCCCACTCCCCTCCCTCCCCCCTCCGGGCGACCAGGCGCCACTTTTCAAACTCCGCCTAAAGTACAGGCTCCCCTTAAGTGGAAAGCGACGAATGAAAGATTTAGACCCGCCGCGCCGCCTCCGCCGTTATTGTGAATTTGAATTTTATTTCTTTAAAGCAAACACTTTCGCAATTCTCGGTCGATTTAAAGCCACTCGAAGTTGAATTTTTTGATACGAGAATGGATTCTCTTCGTAAATTCATTTCTCTACTAACTAAATTCTAAATTGCCTCACATACAGGAATTTCATTCAGCAATTTTTATTTCATTTTCATTCGAAAATATTCATTCGATTAACAAAATCTTATTAGCTCTATCTAGCCGAGAAGCGCAAGAAGTGAACTTAGTCGTCGTAAGTCATGACTTCCAAAATTTCAAGAGATGGTTCTGTATTTTGTTTTTATGTAATCCGGTATGGGTGGCTGAGCACACAGAGGGGCCAAAGCACATGCTCCGACCAGCCAATGTCACCTCCGAGAAGGTGGGTGCCATATCGAAGACTTCCCTGGATAGCTGGCTATACTAGACTAGAGGAGAACACAACCGAGGCTGCTATGCGGCCATCTTACATCCAGTACGGTGGTACCAAACCAGACGGCTACAATTTGAGCTTACCAACTAGTAAGGGACGAGGGAAGGGACCTACGGTTTACATCGGTTCCGAACGGTGAAGCAGCATACCTTATGCACGTAAATTTTTGACGCCGGACTAACCTTCACCACTGCTCTTGTCACACCAGTGCGTAGGTTAGGAAAATTATGTCCCAACCTTCACATTAGTGATAAGGATAGGAAGTCGCTTTCCTAACCTCCACACCGTCAAATTTCTTTTCTCACCTTCACACTCACGTCGGACTAACCTTCACACTGTTCAGCCAAACTGAACTGAGCAGTGTTCGTTTACCAACCAAATTGTAAAAAAAAAATAAGTTCAAATAACTAAAACCGGACTACTGAAAAATCACGCTCTAAAAAAGTATGAAACAAGAAAATAATTCATGTATGTATGTATATATTCTTTATTGAACACCAATTTATTCAAATTAGGCACAACAGGTGAGCTTAATGCCGTGAGGCATTCTATTCTAACCAACCTTTGGGATGTGGGAGAAGCATATGCAGGCGAACAAGAATAGTTTGTGGCAATGTATTATGAAGAAAAGCAATATAACAAAGTACAAACGAATACTTTTTTTTTTTTTTATGGAACCTGACACGGTTGGCTACATCACCTACAACATCCGTGATGTCAGCCCATAACACAGGGTGAACTAGGTGCCATGTCAGTGCTTCCCTTAATTTCATGTCGGCTACACTAAACTGGACGGAAAACACGAACTATTTACATAGCCGTTTCGACCGACGTTTCGTTCAGTGCGGTGGTACCAACCCGGCCGGGATAAACCCTACCACCTAGTAAGATAAGAAGGGAAGGGACCTACAGTTTAACGTGGAATCCGAACCACGGTCAGCCTCCAACGGTCGAGCGGTCACCCATCCAATCACTGACCGCGCTCAGCATTGCTTAATAACAGTTGACTAACCAACCGCGCCACTGAGCTACCGAGGCTGACGAATTTTCTTATCCCTTAGTCGACTTTTACGACATGCGACGGGGAGAGATGCAGTGGGGCTATTCTTTTTAAGTACCGACCCCACACGGTACAAATACTACATAAATAATCTAATATACGCATTGAATTGAACAGGTAATTGTGTGACGTATATGTGTATATGTGTTTAGGTATAGGTATAGGTAAGTATGAGTATATGTGTGTGTAATCGTGTTAGGCTATATGCGTGCGTGTATTAGTAGTAGAATTAGTATTATTTAATAGTAATATAGTCGATTATAAAATTAGTTAAAAATTAGGCATTAGGTTACGGTGTCTGGCTTTTAAACATGTTATGTAAAATCGTAAAATTGTATAAAATTGTAACACACTTTGTCGACACACTGGACTGGCTTAAAATCAGCGCCGCACACCGCCTCAGTACTGAGCTGGAGTGTCGCGGCGGCATAGGCTGTGCCAGATCCTTTTTTGTCTTCACACTCGTAAATGTATATTTAACGACGTATTTTAAATTTAAATAGGGAAAATAAACGTTCTTTCTTTCTTTCTTTCTTTCATTCATAGTGACGTTCAGAGGATAGCCGTGGTCGCATGCCACCTACCCTAAAAATACAAAAACAACATTCTAATTTCTAACAGTAGTAAGCGATCATAAGTTTTAGGGCAAAGTTTACTTACAGTGTATGGTATGTATGTATGTATGCATGCATGTAATAAATGCGACATTATAACGCACAATCGGCGCATTGCGCAAATTCTTAAGGCGACAGCCCGAGCGTGGGCCCAGCAAGAGTGCCAAATGTTTGTACTTCAATTATTCAGAACAAGAAGAGACAAGATTCGTGGGTGTCAGAGGCCTGCCAGCCGGGAAATCAAACACTTGGAAGAGGCACCTATTATCGAGGAGGTGAATAAAGTGCAAAAACACCACTTAGGGCCAATTTCACCATCTTCCGCTAAAATGTAGTTAATTGTCTCGCCTTTTCATGATCACCAGGTTATAGGAAGGGGAACACACTCACTGGATTAAAATTGTTCTTAGGACTCCTTTTTAAATATTTTTGAGGTGCGCTAGTATAGCATGGCCGGCCTAACCTGAGGCGAACACACGTACGCACACAAATGCATTTCTCATGCAAATGCTTGACATGCACCTATAAATGGCCTGAGCACTAATACACTCGCAGAATTTTATGCTCACCGTCTAGCGTGAATGTATTTGTACGCCTCAGGTTAGAACGAACGACCTATACCCAGGGACTTTGTCCAAGCATAAAATACATGAAAATTTTCTTTTTTAAAGTACCATTACGACTTACAATATGGATTCCGCGATAATTCAGCACAGTAAACATACAACACCAGTATACCTGTACACCACTATTTATTAGATACATCGTTCACAATAAACGAAACATTTTTTTAATACTTAGGGCCAATTGCGCCAACACGAATTTAACGATATAAATCAGTTTAACTCGTTAAGCTAGTACCCGTTGACTGTGGGAACCGCGTTTAAATCCATAACTCGCTACTTAACTCTAATTTCGTGTTGGCGCAATTGGGCCTTAAAGTTTAAGTTTTATTATCTCATAGCTAATGTACGACACCGAAATGATTTCTAGAAACGATGGGTTTTTTATTTTTATGGAAACTGACACGGTTAGCTACATCACCTACAGCATCCGTGATGTCAGCCCATAACACCTTGGTGAACTAGGTGCCTTGTCAGTGCTTCCCTTCGGTCGTGCCGGCTACACTGAACTGGACGGAAAACACGAACTATTTACATTCCGTTTCAACCGACCTTTCAATGTTTGAGAGTCGATTAATATAGTGAAATTTAAGTAAGTAGCAGCATTATGTATGAATTTTTATGGGAATACCTTTTCTGAGGATTGGTTTCTATGCCTGCCAGTGAATATTTCACGGTTTAGACAGCTTTGCTTGAGCGCCTGAGCTGTCTTGCGGTTTATTGATGTTCGTTATTTTTAGATAATAGGCGAAAATCGAATTGCGACATTTTGTGGTTTGACTTTTTTAGGGTTCCGTATAAATTTTTTTTTTTATGAAAAACGCGACGTGTGGCATCGTTTCACCTACAAGTAGGTATCTAACGATGCCCATGGACATTCTGTGATGCACGGGGATTGCGAATGCCATGCCGGCCTAACAGGAGCCTTTTCACGCCCCTTTTGAAATACCCCAGGCTGTACTTGGGAGGAAGTAGATGGGCAGAGAGTGCGTTTCACATTTTTCCGGCTCTGTGAATAAAATACTTACTGAACCAGCATCCATACGGAAACCTGGCCGTATATTTTGAGCCGTAATAGCTAGACAGTTGAAATTTTCACAGAGTGTGTATTATTATGGGGGATATGACAAGAAATAACAAAAAAAGCTTTTTAACTTTCTAATGTGTCACCCAAAATGTACCCCCAAAAGCTAAAAATTTGATTATCAAACTCTATGTGTGTACCAAATTTAAACTTTTTTCGGAGAATATAAAGCCGTTACATACTAGGTGGCAGGCTTTATCCCGCTCGGATTGGCACCACCGCACTGAGCGAAACGTCGGTCGAAACGGCTATGTAAATAGTTCGTGTTTTCCGACATGAATTGAAGGGAAGCACTGACATGACACCTAGTTCACCCCCCGGTGTTATGGGCTGACATCACGGATGTTGTAGATGATGTAGCCAACCTTGTCAGTTTCCATAAAAAAATACTGACGGACAGACAGACAGACACAAGAGTGATCCCATAAGGGTTCTGTTTTTTTCCTGTTTTGAGGAAAACGGAACCATAAAAAAGAAAAAAAGTAAAAAATTAAGGGGGTGCCCATACAAACTATCATAATAGCTTGACTGAAAGTTGGCTAAACGTGGTGTTCGGTGTTGTTCTGTAATTCACAAGATTGCTTGCAGCACTACAATGTTTACTCTGCTTACCCCGATTGTCGGGATACAGGGTATGGTATGTATGTATGTAAAAACATCGCGCATGTTTTCCAGTAGTATTGACTATCGACCTGGTCGGTGTGTATGATGGACAATCAATTTTAAACATACCAAGGTGCATTAATTTATTGGAACGATTTTATCTAAAATTAATATTTGTGTTTTGTACAGTCAATATTCTATGGCGGACCTAAAAATCATTGGATGAGGGGGCAACTCAAATATTCAATTATCAAATTATTTGCCCCACTTGATTCGATTGAAGAATGAAATATCATCACCCAACATAGTAAAAGTAAAAATATTATAGATTTTTGTATAAACTACCTTCAAAATTTGTTAGAAGCAACTAAAACAATATAAATTTAATAAACTGTCAAATGTACCTAACTACTTAAAAATTTAAGACTTAAAACTAAAATATACGAAAACTTTTCCTCTAAGATCTCTCTTAGAGGAAAATGTCCTTCCTGTATAAATATTAGATAACTGTCAAATGCGGATATCTGTGTTCTCGTAGCGCTGAAAGCCGGGTGAACTAAAGGAAGATTGTCTAGGCGTATGACCAGCGGTGGACCCATAAGCACTGATTCTCCGACATTCATGTTGTCTACTATTTATCTTTCTGTTTACTATGAATCGGAATGGTAAACCGAAAAAAAACGTTCTTTTCTATATAGAACTCTGCAAAGGGGCGCAGGATAGTCCCATGCGCTGTCACGTTGATAGCTCAGAGGGGACAGCCCCCACTGCCCCACCCTGTAAATCCGCTCCTGTATCTTCAGGGTCCTTGAATAATTTACGTCGTACACAAATACACGGGTGATGGTAAATACAGTGCGACGCCTTGCCCTAATGGATCGAGCTGACAACCGAAATTCCGTCATTTCTCAATTTGTTTACGCTTTGTCCTATCATTGTGCAGCGTCAAGCGTCCACTTCAATCACCGGTCTAACCCGAAAAAAAAAATCTCTCTAGGTAGTAGGCGAGCTACTACCGCCGGGTTGGTTTGGTTTCGAGAATTCTATGAAAGTTCCCCGTGTGCTTTCTTGTTCGAAAAATTATGTTTTTTTGCCAAAATGTGTGTTAAGCGTGAATCTGTCCGTGAGAGTTTATTTGGTGAAAATCGAACGAGTACTTTTGACGCCATCGCAAGCCTTGATCGCAAGTTGTACTGAGCGCCAGAGCACACTTGGGGAGATGGTGGCGACGTCATCGGTGGTGGTGGGGAGTTCAAGCACACGGTTCTGTATAGTCACCGTATGGGTCTTTAAGGCGTTCACGTCTTTTATAGCCTTCACTTTTGTAGGTTGTATAGTTTGGCAGCACGAATCGGTCGAATGTACATACTTTATGTCGCCAACTTTCTGGAATGCCCCCCTTGTTACGATGCGTAAGACGTTCATCAAATTCACCTCAAAATATTATATACGAGATCTTTAGCACGGCATCTCGTCCTTGCCCCTTAGTCGCCTTTTACGAGATGCACGGGGGGAGATGCAGTTTTTCTCTTATCTTGCAAGTTTGCTCTTATCTTGGATTTTTATGAGAACCAGCATTCACAACTGTGATGGATGAGGCACCTGATAAAATACACAACAAAAGTCACCTCGCCTTACGAAACCATGATCAGCGAGGTGCCATAATTCCAACCAGCAGTTTGGCAGACCATTGCATGTACTTATTCATTTATTTATATATTAGAGAATTCCACAGCTTAATGATAATAACAAATTTAAAAATCAACAATATAAAAACTTAATGGCCTAGAATAGAATTCCTCCGGTTTACATTTTGATAATACACGGGTAAATAAAAATGACAGAAAATTACAAAATTAAAAGATTAAATAAATTTACAATAAAATAAAATAAAATTGAAATTTATTACGCCTATCTACAATGACGTATCATAAAATCTCTTTGCCTATCTATTAACTACTTTAATTATTTAATTCAACCTTTCAGAAATTCGCTCCATAAATTTCATTCCTTAGTCTCCTATCATCAATTCTTCCAACGTGACCGAAAAAGAAATGAGAACCGACATTATAAAAGAAGAATTGTAATTAAACCGAACTCCTGTCGCACTGCTACCGCTCGTTAGCCTCGTTCCGAATATTTTGGAGCCTACTTCTAAACTCCCTTCCGGTAGGCTCGTCTGGACCCCGCAAATGATCCGAAAGTATTTACCCTCCAACTTGTTTGATTTTTGGGGTCGCGAAAGTTTTATGATGCGCAAAATCGCGGGGAGAGCGTGCTAAACGACGTTGGGCATTCTTGAAATATCTGTCATTTTCCTTTTCCTACGTTTAAAACACAAGGCAACGTCTGCACTAGTCGTCGCAAAGTGTGTATGTTTGTGTGTAGCTCGAGAGTATGAACCGATTTGCATGCGGTTTTCACTTACATAATCTGTATGTACTGGTGTTCCATTTGCTTTTACTTACCACCACCGGATTTCTCGTTGAATATGCTTACAAAAAACTTAGTAATGTTTTTCTAGGACACGTATTTTTTAGATAATCAGTACGGTGGTATCAACCCATCGGCTACAATTTGAGCCTACCACCTATAAAGGCGAGGGTTAGGGATCTACAGTTTTACACCTATTCCGAACGGTGAACCAGCAGGTGTAGGTATGCACATACATTTTCCTCCAGAAAAAACTTATTGGTTCAAGCCGACCGGATTCAAACCTTAGACCTCTCGCAAAAGAAGCCGTCGTCGCTCAGACAAATCGGCCACCAACCGCTTTATAAAATTTAATCCGGCTTTTTTTACCCGTAATGTGACAAACATATTTTTTCTCGGGACTTCAGTATGAAGTCGAAAAACAATTCTTAAAGTCGCAGAACAAAAATTATTCAGTTTAAGGTATAGCTTAATTTACGTGCATACCTACACCTGCTGCTTCACCGTTCGGAACCGGTGTAAAACTGTAGGTCCCTTCCCTCGCCCCTTACTGCGTGGTAGGCTCAAATTGTAGCCGACTGGGTTGATACCACCGTACTGGATGTAAAATGGCCGCAAAGCAGCCTCGGCTGTGTTCTCCTCTAGTCCAGTATAGCCAGCAACCCTTTACCAGAAGTCTCTGGTATGGCACCTACCTTCTCGGAGGTGATATTGGCTGGTCGGAGCATGGGCTTTGGCCCCTCCGACTCAGCCAACCATACCGGATTACATAAAAAAAAAATCCACTTTTTCCCGGTTCTGTGAATAAAAGACCTACAGAACCGTTTGGTGCGCATCCTCGGTAGGTCAATTGTATAGGGGTGCATTCCCTGCCCAGTACGCGTAGTGCGGAGGTAATGGGGACGACGGAATTGCGTTAAACAGCTCTTCCAAACAGCTCCTCCGAACACTCCCCGTGAAATAGACGATACATCACTACTTTCGGATACTACTCCACCTAATGTGACATCGACCGTGTATATCAATCCCGGCCCGATCTACCAGACGTCCAGCTACGAATTAAAAAAATCTTTAATTAGATTTTAACTTCTTCGGCATGAGCAAATCATTCGATCCAATGTTAAATGAATCCGGAAATTTTAGGGTTTCGCAAATATTTGCTATCGGGGCGCTGAGAAGCGTTGGAGTTCGATAATTCCTCCGATTTTCTAGTAATAATACTGAACGTAATAATTAATATATCTTGTTAAAACGGAGGTACCAGTAAGTTATTTTTGGAAAGTTGTTTTTAATAAAATCCAACGCTTAATTTTTTAAATATATACAGGGTGTTTGATGACTATAGGTAATATCATAAAGAAAACCAGTTACTCCTGAGCCTATTTGGAGCAAAAAAGTTACATGACATTTTTTTCTACGGTGAACTTTTTTTTTTCATACAAAACTAATAATTTTATTTAGTTTTGTATGAAAAAAAAAGTTCACCATAGAACAAAATGTCGTGTAACTTTTTTACTCCAAATAGGCTCAGGAGTACCTGGTTTGCTTTATGACCTATAGTCATCAAACACCCTGTATAAAGTGCGACATGTGGTGCCTAGCCACTCATAAGGTGTTTAACGACGCCCATTGACGTTACTTTAAACAATATGGAGGTTCACAATTCGACGAATTGAGTTTTAATTTATTTTTGCCGCCACATGTCGCGCTTACTATAAAAACAAATGTACTACGAAAGTATACCTTTTCAATAGATTTTAACAATTAATCGGTCATTCGCGATTCGTCTTCATTAGATTTTACTAAATATTGGTATTCGCAAATATAAATTCACATTAAATTTCCATAGACTTGACTAGAGCCAGAATAATAAGGAAACCTTCAGATCGCCGACTGGAATTGTTTCAATTAACGAAGCCCACCCCGAGGGCTGAGTTCCGCTGAAATTTTACAGAAGGTGACAAAAGCAAAGCGTGGGCGTGGTGGATTGTTATTGCGTCCGGTTTTCAATCATTTTGTGTTAACTAAACGAAGCTTGTGGATGATTTCGAAAGTAATAGAAACCTCGATCAGCCTCGGTAGCTCAGTGGTGCGGTCGGTCGACTGTTCTTAAGCAACGCTGAGCGCGGGCAGTACTTGGATGGGTGACCGCTCGACCGTTGAAGGCTGGCCGTGGTTTGGATTCCACGTTAAACTATGTAGGTCCCTTCCCTTCTTACCTTACTAAGTGGTAGGGTTTATCCCGGCCGGGTTGGCACTACCGCACTGAGTGAAACGTGTCGGTCGAAACGGCTATGTTAATAGTTCGGGTTTTTCGTCCATTTCAGTGTAGCCGACATGAAAAGAAGGGAAGCACTGTCATGGTACCTAGTTCATTCACCCGGAGTTATGGGCTGACATTACGCATGTAGCAGGAAAGCCAACCGTGTCAGATTTCACAAAATAATACTTTATTTGTAACTCCTTGTTTAATTCTGAAACTTTTACTCAATTCCGACAATGCCGCGAGCGGTGTGCAAACTCCCGTATATTTTATTTAGAAGGTAAACATATAAAATTTATGTTCAATGCCCTTATTCGTTTATCGTTCACAATATTATTGTTTTGATTCTTGTTTCAAATTAACATCCGTTTTACAGCCTGAATATTTGATGTCAAAAATAATTTCAAATAATTGCTCCATCAAACAGAGCAGGGACTCCGCATACAGAAATAAATCATAAACGATGTCACTGTTGTTCAGCAAGGCAATTTCAACTTGTACTACAGCATTTTTATTTTACCGGAAAAAATCTTCTTTCTAACAATATATTTATTTTCAAGGTTCTTTCGCTCTTTAAAAAAAACCGGCCAAGTGCGAGTCGAACTCGCGCACCGAGGATTCCGTATCGCCATGTCATGGTCAGCGCCACTCATGCCATCTATGGCGTGTTTTATGAAATGCTTCACATTAGTTAAAATTCATGATTAGTTAAAATGCTTCATACTATTTTCGGTAGATGGCGCGCATACACTTTTTAGTTTCTTGTATGGGGACCCCGTGAAATTTTTACTTTTTCTTATTTTTATGTTTTGTTATATCGGCCATAATAACACATACTCTCTGAAAATTTCAACGGGCTACCTATTACGGTTCAAGATATACAGCCCTTGGACAGCAGACGGACAGACAGGCAGACGGCGTAGGCTTAGTAATAGGCTTCCGTGTGCAAATGCAATATAATAACGCAGCAAATCACGTTCATAAATCCTTAAATAAATTAATTATATAAGTACTAATAATAAGTCACAAAATTCATCAACAGCCAGCTAGTTTAAACCACAAACAGAGAAAGCAAAGATCGCCATCGTAGGTAAATTTGTCACCGCCTTCGGCGCTATTAGGCTTTTGTTAGTAGGCAGTATAAAGGTGTTTTTATTTATGCAATTAAGAGGCCTTCAAAGGGGTTGCCACTTCGCTTTAGAAAGGTGCCCCTAACGATTACTTTCTCCTTACCGAAAATGCCTGAAAGTCGAACGACCGGGAGCAGCGCGCGAACGAGGCATATCTTGTCAGGCTCGGTAGCTCAGTGGCGCGGTCGGTCGACTGCCGTTCGTGATTATAAGAAGACCGGGGCGCGGTCAGAACTTGTTTGGGTGACCATTGACCGTTGGAGGCCGACCGTGGTACGGATTCCTCGTAAAACTGTGGGTCCCTTCCCTTCTTACCTTACTAGGTGGTAGGGTTTATCCCGCCCATGTTAGTACCACCGCACTGAATGAAAGGTCGGTTCAAATGGCTATTTAAGTAGTTCGGTTTTCCGTCCAGTTGAGGGTAGCCGGCACGACCGAATGGCACCTAGTTCACCAAGTTGTTATGGGCTGACATCACGGATGTAGTAGGTGATGTAGCCAACCGTATCAGTTTCCATAAAAATAAATAAAAGGCTTAAGGCTTTTGCCGACATTTAGAAGAATCTGCTGTTCGTTTTCATAGTTTTGTATCGTGTGGGTACTTAAAACTAATATTTCCCTTGCAAAATTCTCCGTGCATGTCGTAAAAGACGACTGAGGGATGGGGACAAGATGTCCTGCTAAAGAGCGAGAGGTTAGTCACCTTTCACCTCACCACAAACTCGCATCATACATTCCTATTGGGTATTCAAATATGACTCTTAAAATACGACCAACTTTTTTTTCCCCCTTCTACTGAATCACACAGATCACCTGTGTAGCGATATTCACCTATTCATTGGTAGGTACATTGGGACGAGGAAGACATATATTTTCTATAGACCCGTCCCGCTCTAACGTTCAAAGGTGAATAGCGTTCTCTACCAGAATGTAAAGATTGATTCCATCCGGTGGCCTCGTTTGCGGTTGCTCGGAAGAGCGACCGAATTTCGTTCTTCCAAGAAAATTTACCGAAATTACAACGTTTCCGAATATAAGAATTTCTTGTTAGGTCCACGCGCCGTGTAGAAATGTGTATTGTTTTCTGCCTAGAAACATTTTGTTTGAAGTTGTTGCGACGATGTTTTTCGTGAAATATTATGGGCGTAAAGGCTTACCTAAGAGGAATATGGGGGATTTTTACGTTCAGTTTACTTTCTGATATATTTTAGTTGTTATCAGAAAGGACATATTTTCGAAGGGATAACAACATTTCCAGAAATTGATTATTTTTAGGTTTCCGTCTCATACCACTTCTTATTTATTTCGAAAAAAAGATTGGTTACTTTTTTTTTTATTTTTTTTTATGGAAACTGACACGGTTGGCTACATCACCTACAGCGTCCGTGATGTCAGCCCATAACACCGGGTGAACTAGGTGCCATGTCAGTGCTTCCCCCTTTGATCGTGCCGGCTACATCGAACTGTACGGAAAACACAAACTATTTACATAGCCATTTGGACCGACGTTTCATTCAGTGCGGTGGTACCAACCCGGTCTGTCTGTCTGTCTGTCTGTCTGTCCGTCCGTCCGTCCGGCCGGCCGGCGGCCGTCCGATGGCTGTATCCGTGGAATCGTAATAGCTAGCCGATTAAAATGTTCACAGAATATGTGTTATTTTGGCGGATATACCAACAAAGCCTCAATAGCTCAGTGTTGCAGACAGTCAACTGTCGCTATTGAATGTTAAGCAACGCTGGGTGCGGTCAGTACTTGGATGGGTGACCGCTGACCGTTGGAGGCTACCCGAGGTTCGGATTCCTCGTAAAACTGTAGGTCCATTCCCTCCTAATCTTACTTGGTGGTAGGGTTTAACCCGCCCGGGTTGGTACCACCGCACTGAATGAAACGTCGATCGAAACGGCTATGTAAATAGTTTGTGTTTTCCAACCAGTTCAGTGTAGCCGGCACGATCAAAGGGGGAAGCATTGACATGGCACCTAGTTCACCCGGTGTTTATGGGCTGACATCACGGACGTTGTAGGTGATGTAGCCAACCGTGTCAGATTCCATAAAAAAAAATAAAAAAAAACAATAAAAAAATCTAAATATGGAAAAATTAAGGGGTTCCTTAGAAAAAGAAAAGAAACCTATTTGGTTTAATAACGTCAAAGTAATTTCTTATTGTGGTGCGGAAACCTCGATGCGCGCATATCCGACTCGCACTTGGTCGTTTTTTTAGGATTCTGGAGCAATTCACATTGGCCACAACAAAACATATAAATTAGGCATCCGTTCGTCTATCTATCTGTCAACCTACTTACATATTATGTAGTATTAGTTTGTAGTTTATCATTTTAATTGCCACAAACTATCTTGTTCACCTGCATATACGAGTACTTCTCCCACATCCCAAAGGTTAGTTAGAATAGAATTCCTCACGGCATTAAGCTCACCTATTGTGCCTAACTTCTATACATTGGTGTTCAATAAAGAATATGTACTATAGTTTCTAAAATGTTTGAGATCACTAATTAAAATGTTAAAGTTAAGTAAAAAAACTATTTAATTTCAAAATACTTCGGTCGCCTACAGTTTTTGTCTCCGAAAATATCCACTACGGCTATGGCATCCGAGGGCCAGGCCCAGTAGAAGCATTTCACAAAAATAATCTTTGTTTGCGAGCCGTAACTATAGGTAATAACAATAATTCGGAACAATACAACATGAAAGGAATACGGGGTAATAATATAACAATTAATTAACGGCTGGAAATGGTGTGTTGTGTGGTGTGATGTGAGAATATAGGTTGTTCGAGTGTTGTATGTAAATGATGGGGGCGTATGAGAGGGTGTGTGTGTGTGTGTGTGTGTGTGTGTGTGTGTGTGTGTGTGTGTGAATGTAATCATAGTATTTCAAGAACCTAGCCAGAGGCTTCAGGAGTCAGCGATCCTAAATTTCGTTGTAGGGGGAGAGAAAACAGAAAATATGGAATTAATACATAAAATACATTTAAAAAAATCAATAAGCCATTTCATATCGAACGGACAATAGCTTTTAATCGCATTTTAGTAATAATCATACATAAACACACGCTGTATCCCGCAAATCGGGGTAATCAGAGTAGGCGGTATTGTGCTGCAAGTACTCTTGTAAATTACAGCACAATACCGACCACCATATTTAGCAAAGTATTAGTACAAGACAATTATTATCAAGGTAGCAAGTAAGGCACGAAGACCCACCTGCTGCATGACTCGGCGGAAGAAACGTTTCAAGGTGTGAGGTGGCTAGCCTGTCGCCCTTAGCACGGCACCTTGTATCTACTTATCCCTTAGTCGTCTTTCACGACAAGCACGGAGAGAAATTCAGTGGGGCTATTCTTTTTAAGTACCGACCCCACACGGTAATAATCAAAAATTCTTTAAAATAGTTTTTTGTAATAATTGTAAACACATCGAAGAACCGACCACGGATTCTGATGTCCGTTCTAAATTTGAGTATTTCGAAGGTTATGCTAGGTAATGAATTAATGGGGCCAGCTGTCGCTTTAAGCCGAAATCCTGTAGAGGCTGAACCGATAAATTCCGAGAAACTTTGTGAGATGACCTGGGTCAGAACTTGTTATGGAGGTCAAGCGACTTGGATTGAATTGGAAACTGCAGGAATGAGAATTATGAAGGATATTAATAAACATGATCTATTGTTGGTACCACACTGCACTGAACGAAGGGGAAGCAGCTATTATCCTTGATCAATCTACGGTCGAGCCGAGGCGCTCCTGTGATGTAAAAAAAAAAGAAAATTTCATCCTGCCGTTTAAGTCGGTTTGCATCGGCAGCAGTTCGATGGACGTTGAGTTGTAACTTTTAATCAGTTGGATATAATGCATAAAAAAATAAATAAAAAAAACTCAATGAACAAAACAACTGAATTATAAGAAATAAAAAAAAAACTGCACAATAAAACGAATATGCAATGGGTACTTAACTGCAGCACAACAGGACAAATTCAACAACGTAGACTAGAAGAAATCCCTCTTAGTTAATAAATCAGTCTTGGCGTTGTTCTTGAGCACAGACAACATAATAAACACATAAATAATAAAACTAAGTTTTACCCATAGAAATAACCTATAGCATTTTTTAAGTCAATGCTTTTACCGGAAGAAATCACTCCTAGTGATTGATGAGTCCGCCTTTGCAAGCAATTTTTCCCCTTTTTTATGGAAAGCCCGACATGTGGAATCGTTTCACCTACGAGTAAGTGTCTAACGATGCCCATGGCCATTGTGTGATGCACGGGAATTGCTAATGCCATGCCGACCTGACAGGAGCCTTTGACGCCGCCTTTGAAAAACCTCAGGCTACACTTGGGAGGAAATAGATAGGTAGGTAGTCCGTTTCACATTTTCCCGGTTCTGTGAATAAAAGATCTACAGAACCGGTTGGTACGCATCACAGAGCATCAAATACCTACCGCGCGCGCCCCCTACTAGAGGCGCCCTAAGCGATAATATTTGAAACCCAAAAACTACACGCAGTGCTGCTAGCGCTTCGTATGTGTGTGTGTGTGCTAGTATCGACACTACACACAAAGAGGAGCAAGTTAGGCACACGCACAAAACAAATGCACACGCACAACACACATATGTAAGTCATAGGCCACGCCCACAGGCTTCAATGGCGTTGTAGAGAAATCGCGCTCAGGGCGCCTCTAGGAGGGGGCGCGCGCATTTGATGCTCTGTGGTACGCATCCTTGGTAGGTCGATTGTATAGGGGTGTGCATCCCCTGCCCAGTACGCCTCTATATTTGCTACGCCTTTTTTTGTAGACATTGGACTTTTGAGAACCCATCGGTTCTCAAAATCGTTTCTTTGTCGCACCGCTTGGGTGTGGAACTGTCTCCCGGCGAGTGTGTTTCCCGAATCCTTTAACCTGGGTGTCTTCAAACGTCGTATCAACGGGCTAGACAGCCTAGCAACATTCCGCAAAATCTGCTGGCATGGCGCCTCACTGAGCGTGGTTTCGCGAGGAGAGGGGTTTTTGGCTCTGTCGACTGTACCATTGGTCCCTCGACACAGCCACCCATGTTGCTTTTGGTGTTGGTTTACATACAAAAAACCAGTTTTTATTTTGTTCGGTATATATGCCCATTAGTGTGCAAATAATGAATTTATATTCAATTCTAAAACAACAACGACCACTACATAAAGACAAGCAATTCCATAGAATAATACATTACATTACTTACATAATCCGATAATTGCACGCTGCTAAACCATTTAGAATAAGTACTAAATCTATTGTTTACACCGACCTCTGAGCTTAGTGACATTAGACAAGCTATCACGTCGCACCCGCACCTTGCTGGAGAATACTTAGATAAAAACCGGCCAAGTGCGAGTCGGACTCGCGCACCAAGGTTTCCGCACCACAAAAAAAAAGATTAAATAAAAAAAACACATTACTTGTATGGGCTGTAATTATAAGGCCCGCCCTTTAAGGCTGATAGTGGTTCAAATTCCCTTCCCTTTTTTTATCTTACTAGGTAGGGTTTAACCCGCCCGGGATGCTACCACCGCACTGAATGAAGACGCTTTCGCCCAGTTCAGAGTAGCCGGCACAATCGAAGGGAAGCACTGACATGGCACCTAGTTCACCAAAATGTTATGTTAATATCACGGGTGTTGTAGGTGATGTAGGCAACATTGTCAGGTTCCATAAAAAAATATATATAGTTATATAAATAAAAATCTGAGAAAATACGCTTTGTTACGTCCCAAGGTTCAGCGGTCGGTGGTTGCCTCGTATCGTTAAACCAGGCCTCACGCACTCTATGTACTTGCGCGCGCTAACTACCTACCGCCCGACGGGCCGCCGGCGGTCTTTTTCAGTAGAAATTCGTCAGCCGCGCGAAGTATACATAGACGTTCGCCCACGCAACTGCGCGCAGCTGCAAAGCAATAACCACTTTACACTCGATCGTTAAGGTACATTTTCGCACGCAGCGATTGGCGATGTGAAACAGTAGGCTATTAAAGCCCGAAGGCAGGAACATTTTCTATGGAGTGATTTATATGTTACGAAGTAACTATTAAGTAATCTGTGGTTAAACACTAATCCATGTTACTGGCTGCCGCTCCTGCTTGTTAAGGCCTCACTGTATGTAGATACATGCGCAATCTTAGATGCACGGGGCGCGCGCTGCAGCAGCCTGCAATGTGTTCACGTAGGCCGTAGCAGCCGGTCGATCGATTCCAAGTGTGATGCGAACCTAATTTGTAGTAGTACTTTTTTTGTTTACTTTTTTATTGCTTCCGAACTAGATGGCTGTGCCAGAGGTCGGAGCCCCAGACGCAGCCAATTTCCCGAAATACCAGTCCGGCTTGGAGGTGGACTAATGTCGCTGGGGAAAGGCTATTAACCCGCGATTTGAAGATCCGTGGATTGTAGGAGTGGGGAAAGATATTCCCCGGAAGCCCGTTCCACACTTTTGCAGTACGGGACAAGAACGATTTAGAGAATGGTGCAGTTCGAAGAACTCTTCTGTCCACTACAAAGGGGTGTTGCGCGAGAGTATGGCGGGTTTGCTCGTATATGGAGTATTACAATTAGTAATTGGTGCGACATATTTGATATACCTTGATTGTTGATTTGGTTCTCTAAATCGTTTCTTTGTCGCACCGCTAGTGTGTGGAACTGTCTCCGGCGTGTGTGTTTCTCGAATTCTTTAACCTGGGTGTCTTCAAACGTAGTATTAACAGGCTAGACAGCCTAGCAACAGTCCACAAATCTGATGGCATAGCGCCTAACTGAGCGTGGTTTCGCAAGGAGAGGTGACATTGGCTCTGACGACTGCACCATTGGTCTCTCGGCACAGCCACCAACGTTGGTTTACATAAAAAATACCCTAACCCAGCCTTCATAATTATTTCTCGAAGATCGAAATGTAAAGCAATTCCATAGACTAAGTTATAAAAACACTGAAGCACCAACCGCGGATTGCATATAAAACTCGCACTTGACCGATTTTGAATCTTCTTAGTTATTGTTTGATATAGATTAACCCCTTGATAGATACAACACTGCATGGCTACAAATGTATATATTGCACATTATACACGTAGCTAGTGTATAGGGTGTTTCAGGATAGGCTTGAGAAATTTCAGCAATAGAAAGTACTCATTATTAGAAGAAAAAAATCCATGTTACGCAAATCGAAGTTCCGTGATTTTTTTTCATACAAAAACTGAAAATTGTAATAAAAACTCGATGGACAGTGAGATTTGGCAACAGTGCTTTCTAGGTCTAGGGAGTGCAAAGACCTAGTCCAATCCCTCTTTTCTTTTGATGTCATTCAAATGTCAGGAATTTACCTACGTGCAGTACAAATTCTACTAGTTAAGCATGCAAATTAGTCATTTTATTTGTATTTATTAAAGGTGGACGTTAACCGTCCACCAAAGCTCGTTGAAACGATTTTCACCAAAAAGTACTATAAAATAAAATGACCGAATCTGGGAAACAGTTTCGGAGATTTTCGTCTTCAAATGTGGACCCCTTTCGAACCCTGAAGTTACGAAACCCTATCCTGAAACACCCTGTATAAGACAATTAGTATGCACACTGACAAGTACCAGTAGCACAATATATATACTTAGTTCTGAATTATAGGTGAATGTATATGTACATCAGACTGGACACAGAGGCTGGCGCGGTCTGCGGTTGACCGCCAGTGATTGACAATCGGTTGCGTAGTCCGACGCGGCGGCGAACTGGTGTTGGTTTTGTGCGTACGCGCCGAGATCGCTTTGTCGTGATGTTTGGATGGCTTTGTTTGTTCACTTGATTTAGTGCTAATTGTGAGAAGTTATATTGATTGGGAGTAAGAGAAAACAAAAAATTTAACATTAAAACGTTTATGCAGCATACAGAATAAATAACTTTTATTTCAAGCTTCTTAAAAAAACCGCATCGAAATCGGTCTATCCGTTTGAGAGCTACGATGCCACAGACAGAAACACCCATACACACATACACACATACGTTAAACTTGTAACACTCTTCTTTTTGCATCGGGGGTTAAAAATAACACAACATAGAACATTTAGCATTAATAATATAAAAAAAAAACAAAATAAAATGTCTTTATTTCAGACAACCACGGTGAATGCTTCTAAAAAATTGGAACAATTAGGTAATAAGATTCTCGATAATCATTCAAAATTTCACAAGACTGAAATATGAAAGGAGTTGGTAATGTTATAAGTACACTTGATAGTTATCTTGTCCTAATACACTACTAAACGTGGTGGTCGGTGTTGTGCTGTAATTTACAAGAGTACTTACTTACCCCAACTGTCGGGATACAGCGTGTGGTATGTCCGGATGTTTCTATGTCACTTCTGATCTTTTCACGTATCAGGGGACACCAAAACATTTCCCGATTCACACGCTAAGTTGTATTGAATTAGCGGATATCTCGGTAAGAAAGGGCAGCACTTTCCAAGCTACAAGAAACGCTGCTGTAGCCCGGGAGCTAGTTAGAGTGTGTTATCATTAGTGCGTGCTGATTTATGAGCCGGGAGCCTAACGATTCTCTTTGATTTATGTTCCCGCTTGCGCGCTCTCGCCACAGTACACAATTCGAACAGTAAACTATAGCGACGTAACCCCTGACGGTTCGTGTGAAATGGAATGCTCCTTTGAGTGTTTCCTGACTGGCCTTTGAGTGACGGTCTCTTTAGGGTTCCGCATCAGATTCAGATTCAGATTCAGATATTTATTTCGCCATAAAGAACACACAACTTTAACAATATTTCATTGAGACATATGGATATTCAGTATGGTTCGTCATAATTTTTTTTGTCATGTCCTTTTCAGCAGTGCAATCTATAAGGAAGAACCTAGTAAGAAACCTTATAGAGTTTTTTTTAAATATAACTTACATACTAAGTTTTCATTATGTTACCTAAATATAACATACTAAATCTAAGCATCCTCACGTGACCCTATTACTAAGCGAAACGTCGTCTCTTCGTCTCTCTGACCGTCTGTCTGCCTGTCCTACATTTTAAAGGGTTATTATATCTTTCGAAACCCTAATAGGTAATCGGTGGGCATTTTTACATAATATCCGTACATACATACACACCACACGCTGCATCCCGACATTCGTGGTGAGCAGAGTAATCAGCGTTGTGCTGCAACTTGACTCTTGTAAATTACAGCACAGCACCGACCACCACGTTTATCAACGTATTCGGAGAAGATAACTTCAAAAGCAGCAAGTGAGGCACGAAGACCCACATGCGAATATGTGTATTATGTCGAAAATACAAGAAACTTGTGTTTCAGTTTTTTTTTTTGCTTTATCGTAAAAACGCACAAGCGTCAAACTTGGTGTGTTTACAGTGTAAACTATAAAGTAAAACAACAAATAATCAAATATGGTTAATTACGTGGTGGTAGTGGTACGGAACCATCGCATCGGTGCGAGAGTCCGACTCGCACTTGGCAGGTTTTTTTATAGAAAGCTCGACATGGGGAGCCGAGCCACCCATAAGGTATCTAACGACGCCCATGGATATTTGGTGGCATGCATCGGTTCCGAACGCTATGCCGGCCTGACAGGTGCCTATTCACGCCTCTCCTGAAAGACCCGAGACTGTGCTTGGGGGGAATTATGTGCGCAGCCTATGTCTGTCTTCACCCGTCAGACTATTGGGCATTGTCTTGCCATGCGTGCCGATTTCTTATAAATATTTTCTAGGCAAGTAATACTTGTTGTGTTCTACTGTATTGTATGGAATATGTGGCTGAGCTTTTCTTATTAGGGTCCCGTCGCAAAATTGCGAAAACAGGAACCCTTAGGGGATTACTCTGTTGTCTGTCTGTTGGTCATACGCAGATATCTCCGGATATACTGAACCGATTCTGATAAAACTTATGCGAAAATATGCCCAAACCAACCAACCAAAAAAAACTTTTTTTTTAAATAAATAAAAAAATATTATGTAATTATATTATTAATAAAAAATACATATAACAAAACATGGAGATACAGTGGGGCTATTCTTTTTAAGTACCGACACCACACGGTTCAAGCTGTCACTAAAAATTACTCGGAACAGACGAATCCGTGAAATTGTCATGTTCTACTGTTTGATCTGTGTACTATGGTCTAGTTCGCTCAGTCCGCGAATTATTGCCATTTGTTGTAGCAATTATAAGTAGTTGCTTTTGTAATATTAGCGTAATGTTGCCATGATGCGAATAGTTCTCTTTCAGAATTTTCCGAATGCCACACTTGTTTCATAATATATCATAGATTTTTTTTTTATTTGGTACCTTATGTGCTTTGTTCCAGCACCATCTTACACCCGGATGAACTTGGTGCCACGTCAGTGCTTCCCTTCAGTCGTGCCGGCTACACTGAACTAGGCGGAAAACACAAACTATTTACATTCGCCTCTCCAACCGACCTTTCGTTCAGTGCGGTGGTATCAATCCGGGCGGGTCAAACCCTACCACCTAGTAATATAAGAAGGGACTTATATGCCTTAGTTGCCTTTTACGACATACACGGGGAGAGATGCAGCGGGGCTATTCTTTTAAAGTACCGGCCCCACACAGTACAAGTGATAATAATCATTCATTTCCTTTAATCCATTAACTTTCGAAAATGTCTAGCAACTGTTAACAATGAATATTATCGATTCGCGATTCGATTCGCAAGTTAAACGCTTCCAAATAATACAATATTTCATTAATTTATTTGGTCAAGTTGCTTCGCCGCCGAAACAGTATTAAAATCTAACATAAAAAAACCCCGACCCTTAAAAAGCCAAAAATAATTTCCGTTTACTTACTTAAAGGAGTCTGGAGCCCGCTAAGTAAATTCCCGCGCAGTTCTGAGTTTTTATATTTTATTTACTTAGCGGTCCCCCGACTCCTTTAAGTAAGTAAACGGAAATTATTTTTGGCTTTTTAAGGGTCGGGGTTTTTTTAGGGTCGGGGGTTTTTTAAATTTGTAATTTAACTTTTATTTCAAGCTTTTTAAAAGAAACCGCATGAAAATCGGTCCACTTTTTAAGATAATAATTTTTTTTATTACTTAATTACTTGATTACTTGATTACAAACATAGCTAAGAACCATCCCGATTAAATAAGCTTCCTAATAAAAAAAACCGCATCCAAATCGGTCCATCCGTTTGGGAGCTACGATGCCACAGACAGACACACACACACACACACACACACACACACACACACGTCAAACTTATAACACCCCTCCGTTTTTTTCGTCGGGGGTTAAAAAGGCTTGGAACTACGCCGCGTAGGCGAGGAAAATTAAATCGTATTTATTTACTCCGCAGAAGGAAATATCTAGACAGGTCATTAACTTGTCGATGACTTAAAAATCGGCATCGGCGACGCGATAGATCGACGTCTGATCGAAAATTTAAGCACACCTGGGCGCAGTCAGAACTTGGATGGGAGACAGTTCGACCGTTGAGGATGATTGTGGTTCTGATATCATGTAAGACTGTTTAGGTTTTTTTTATGGAAACTGACACGGTTGGCAACATCACCAGCAACATCCGTGATGTCAACCAGTAACACCGGGTGAAATAGGTGCCAATGTCAGTCAGTCATTTCATGTCGGCTACACTGAACTGGACGGAAAACACAAACTATGTACATAGCCGTTTCGACCGTCGTTTCATTCAGTGCGGTGGTACGAACCCGGGTTGGCACCACCGCACTGAATGAACAAATTGTGTGCATGCCGACCAAGTGTTGGTAACAAGATGATGTTCAATACTTCTTCTGGGTATGATGTTTGCTAGACTTGGCGGGGGCACTGCCGCCGTTCCCCCAGATTTACTCTGTTTTAATGTCTCCGTGAAACAAATCAGTAATAATGATGTTAGGTCATAGGGACTCGGCCGTATTGACACCAACGCGCGGAACTGAATGGAGGTCGGTTGAAACGCCTTTGAAAAATAGTTAATTTTCACCGGCCAGTCCATTGTTGCCGACACGACCAATGGGAAGCTCCGATAAGAACAAAGTTGGGCTGGCATCACGGGTAATGGAAGCCAACTAGGTTCCTAAAAACATTATTTTATCATTGTTGAGTGTTCTATTTATCTAATAAAGAAAGCTGTACGAACAATTTTAACATTGTATAATGTATGCTTACACATATGTATATATGTATGTATGTGTGTATGGATGTGTGTATGCATGTAGGTATGTATACTTTATTGAACACCAATTTATACAAATTAGGTACAATATAATCTATTATAATATATAACTAGCCTTTGGGATGTGCAGATGCACTTGCAGGCGAACAAGAATAGTATGTGGCAATGTATTAAACAGTAATATGACAAACTACAAACGAATACAACATAAATACTTTAATACGAATATATGTGTATATAATAGACTTACATATTATGTACATTAATCAGTGGTACGGTTGTACAACACCATCAACTGAATGACAAGAGAAAGGGATAAGAGGGGAGTTAAGATAATGAATGCAATACTAATGTATTCAGTAAGGATAGAAGATTCTTCAAATTATGTACATTATATTATTGAATAAATATGTTCCCTTGCTATGTAACATAATTCTAAACATTAATAAATACCTTTCAGCAGGTTAGCAGCAGAATGTATTGTTGTAACGATAAACTTTGCTGTAAGGGTTTTAACGATGTAATGGATGCGCATTGTCGTAGACAGGCCGCGGATACCAAAATAATATTTTTGGCTAATATCACGACCATAGTCTTGGCTGTAATTTTTTTATAACAAAACTTTTTTCTGTATATTTGAATTAAATTTTTCCGACAATATATTTTTTTATAATTACGGCGGCCTAATTTAATTTTATACCTGTTTATTAAAGTGAAGACATGTTTAAAATATGTTTTAATGGCAATCATGCCCGATCTGGTCGAGCCAGGTAAGTGCGTCTACATAGGGCACACTAAAAGTTTCCGGAATTGGCCACTTACATAAACAATATTTAAAAAGTAATTACAACATTTGAAAATGGAACTCTTTGGCTGTAGAATGCAGTTTGTTTCATCTGTCAATTGTTTTTCCATTGTGGCGCCATTTTAAAAATTGCGTGTCTACATTAACATAAATTTAACCCGGGAAAATTTTCGTAGTATGATTTTCTACGATTTTAAGTGTAATTTGACAGCTCATCAGAGCCTCGCTCGGCTTCAATCTGCTTTTGGCGATGAAGCACCATGCAAGACGACTATTTATTGCTGGTTTGCAGATTTCAAGCGCGGTCGTGTCAATCTCAGTGACGAATCTCGCGATGGTCGCCCGTTCACCGCTGTGAACAACAAAAACATCGATGCTGTGCGCCGTATGATCGAAACAGGCAGGCATGTGACCTATCATGAGATTCGGGCATCCTTAGACATAGGCATGAGTCAAATACAATCAATCCTACATAAACATTTGGGTGTGAGAAAGCTGTGCTCGCGGTGGATCCCACACAATTTGACCGAGGCTCAAAAAACGCACCGCGTCACTTGGTGCAATGCCATGCTGACCAGATTCAACAAAGGCGCTTCAAATTTGGTGTGGGACATAGTAACAGGTGACGGCACCTTGTGACTTTTTTCTGTTCCCAAAAATTAAGAACCAATTACGCAGTCAACGATTTTCATCACCAGAAGAGGCTGTCGAAGAATATGAAAAACACGTTTCTGAGGTCACCACGGAGGAGTGGCACAAAAGTTTTCAAAATTGGTTTAATCGTATGAAAAAGTGCATTTACGCAAAGGGAGAATATTTTAAGAAACAATAAATTCATTTTTGACCTTTAATAGTATTTTATTCTTATTAATTCCGGAAACTTTTAGTGTGCCCCACGTATCTAGGGCGGCCCTTCCCAACTCTTCCAATCACATTCGCTCCACAAATTTATTGCGTTAGTCTCCTGTCATCCATACTTTCAACATGATCAAAGCACCGAACAATTTCTTTCTCAATCCTTGTCCTTATATTATCTTCTTTCAGACCACGTCTATGCTCAAACAGTAACAGTTTAACTTATTATACCATGATTAATGATTGCGGTTATATATTATTAAATATCACATTTTATTATTCTACCTATAAACATTTCGTACATACATAGTTGGTATGGTAGGCAACATTTCTGCGAACAATTTGACTTGGTCCTTCTGTCCGACTAAAGGTAATTCACGGATACGAATGCCCAGTCAACAATCGAATGAGTGATTATTCGAATACATTCTAAATGTCAAAATAATAGAACAATATGGATATACTATATTCAGTAATAAATATCAGTTTTATAGCATGCACATTATTAGTTTTCCCTTGCCTCTGCCCCCCTAGTACAAAATCCTAGCTACGCCCTTGGCTTTAAATTTAAAAAAATAATTTATGTATACCGACACGGTTGGCTACATCACCTACCTACAACATCCGTAATGTCAGCCCACAACACCGAGTGAACTAGGTGCCATGTCAGTGCTTCCCTTCATTTCATGTCGGCTACACTGAACTGGACGGAAAACACGAACTATTTACATAGCCGTTTCGACTGACGTTTCATTCAGTGCGGTGGTACCAACCCGGGCGGGATAAATCATACCACCTAGTGATTATACACATGATTAAATTCTCAATACACAACCTGATGGATAATTTTTCAATCGGAAAGGCCAGTCTAACCGTCGAGTATCAGTGAAAAGGGCCCGAAACTATTGTTTCGCCACAAAGCGCGCGAGAACTGTAAGCTTTTCAGACAAATATTCAACGGGTTGTTCGGAAACTTCCAAGCGTTAATGAAAATAGGAATTTTGTCCTTTGAACCGGCTCGCTCCCGGTTCAGGGACTGTCGATTTTCGCTTTGTATCAAATTTTAAATGTGTTTTTGGACGTATTCGTTCGCACCTGTTGGAGTTGGGTGGGGATATCAGTCTTTTTGGTAAAAGTCTAGGTGTAAAATGTCGTGTAGGTATTTGAGATATTGTTAGGGTTCCGTACCGTCGGGGACCCTATTACTAAGGCTACGCCGTCCGTCTGTCTGTCTGTCCTATCTTTAAAGGGCTGTATCTTTTGAACCGTAAGTAATAAGTGCCAGTTGATATTTTCACAGAATGTATGTTTTATTATGGCGGATATCCCAATACATAATATAAAACAAAAAAACCGGCCAAGTGCGAGTCGGACTCGCGCACCGAAGTTTCCGCACTACAAAAAAAATATTGAAAAAAAACACGTTTCTTGTATGGGAAGTAATTTTTTACTTTTTCTATTTTTTTATTTATTATTGGTTGTTATATCTGCTATAATAACACATATTCTGTGAAAATTTCAACGGGCTACCTATTACGTTTCAAGAGATACAGCCCTCGGACAGACGGACGGACAGACAGACGGCTTAGGCTTAGTAATAGGCTTCCGTACGGGATACGGAAACCTAAAAACGATAAAAAATTATGGAAAGTTACAAGAAACGTGTTATTTTTTAGTTTTTTTTTTTTGCTCTATCTTAAAAACTGTTATTCATACAAGCGTCAAACTTGGTGTGATTATAGTGCAAACTCTAAAATAAAACAACAAGTAAGTAATAAAAACCGGCCAATTACGCAGTGGTACGGAACTCTCAGTGCGCGAGTCCAACTCGCACTTGGCCGATTTTTTTTTTCAATAAGAAACACCTATTGTTGCACTTCGCCTGGATTCGAATCTCGGACCTCGAGGTCACTATAGTCCGAGCCAAGATCGCTTCGAGCACCCGTCGTGCGGTTATTCCCACACTTATCCAGGCGTACAGGTCTGATGTAGTAGAAAAGACGGATTTTTCAAAATGTCTGCTACTTATTCAATGTCATAAAAGGACAAGTTTGTTTATAGTTGGTTTGGTATTGTCTTTTCAAACAAACAGATAACAGGGTATTTAGAAATCACTGACCCCTTTCCGTGGTCAAACTAATTTATGTTCTACGCCCTGAAGTTAGGGCACATATTCGTTTGTAACAAAAGATATCCGGTGAGCTGTTTTAAACACGATATTAAAATTTGAAACAGAATTTCACTAGAGGTAGAGATTATTCATAAGTGATCTGACCAGGAGCTGATCTCCTGAAGCAGATTCACTGTGATTTGGGGAGAAATTGTAAAGTGCAGTTTTTTGTCAACTTTTAAACGAAATATTTGTTAAAGTAAACGTAATGATTATAGCAAAGTTATATATTTTTGAAATTACCTTCACAATACCTATAGAATGACATGACATTTGATTTATTTAAAAAAACAAAAAATATTTTTGGTTTACATTTTGGGGTACCCTGTACTCTCCACAGGACTATTAGACAAACTTATCTATAATATATCTAGCGGCAAGAATTACACGTAATTAAGCGTCAGTTTCATCGAGATCGGTTCAGTAGGTCCGGAGATATCTGCGTATGACCGACACACAGACAGACAGACAGACAGACATCAGAGCGACTCCTTTTTTCGCATTTTGCGACGCGACCCTAAAAAGATAGTGAGCAACTTGTATAAAACCAGAATACGTTATACTCAAAACTTAGGAAATAATAAGAAATGTTGATCGAAAATTCTATAGCCAGGCGTACAGAAGGATTCGTATGGAGAGGGAGCTCAACTATAGCATTTCTGATCAACTTTCCATAATATTTTCTTCGTATTTCGTTCTGGTGTTTTAATAGCGGCTCTTGCGGTTTATATTAACCGCTCCAGAGCCAACGGGTTAAAATTTTATTCCGTCACCCAAAGATCGATTGGAAGAAATCCTTTGTAATGTAAATGATTTATGTACTGCTGTATTGTCTTGTTCTTTTCTGTTTTTCTTCCAATTCTGAGTAATAAAGAGTTTCTACTATTTTCTATACCATTTCTTTTGTAGGTACTTCTTCTATCTAAGATATTTTCTTGTTCATTTAATTGAACCAGAAACTCGCCCAATACAAATTTACGAATATAAGTGGCTTCATAAAATACGCCATCTTTGATTAGCAACTATATTAAATAAGGATCCCTATTTCTATACCAATAAGAACGATTTCAACTTGCACCACTATACTAAGGAACACAACTATTTACGACCGTATATTGCCCACACTGACCCAAACTATCTTATGTCTAGTCAATTGGGTGATTAGTTATCGAATTAAGCGCTCCCTGAGGAGCGTAATCGATCACTATCGTGTACAGGATGAGTGTAGTCATTCCGTATGAAGCAATTACATTGTAATAAAACAGTATACAGAGTGTATCAGAGCGATGTGTGTCTTTCCCGCAGACATTTCCTGAGTAGGAACAAAATTACGGTGCAATTTAATATAATCAATATCAATATCATCATCAATCAATCATCATCAATACTAATCAATACTAAGGGATGGTTATGGAGTAAGATACTTTGTTTTATAAGATACAAGCTGTGCCCGCGGCTCCGCCCGCTCTCATATTTCACTTCACTGCTAACCTCATAAGCCATTTAGCGTGATAGTAAGTAGCCTATAGTTGATGGGAAGAATCAAGCTAGCCGTAGAATTTTGTTTTATTAAAATCGGTTCAGTGGTTCTCGAGTTATAAGCGGACAGACAGACACTCAGACAGACAGAAAGCAGACGTTGGATTTTATTATAGGTAAGGATTACATTTGTAGACTCTATGTATGACACTAAAACTAAATTGACGATTTTTAGAAATCTTTTCTGTATGTGTGTATGTATGTTCCTCCATAACTCTTAAACCGATCATCAGAATTTGATGAAACTTAGTACAAGCACATTTAGCTATACGAGACACAGGATAGGATATAAATAAAATTCAGTTCCTGTTACGCTAAGATGTGGCTCTCATACAAACCGAATTTTTCCACGCGCCGAAATAAAGGTACCTATGGTAGCGGACTTACTGACTCTTCTTTTTAAATGCGAATTTCACGCGAGCGAAGCCGCCGGCAAAAGCTAGTTCTAAATAAAAACACTATTTCGAATGACCTCATTTTCATTGGTCTGTACCAAGGAGCTTTGAACCAGACCAGTCTTGTCCACCGTGGCGGTGTGGCCCGATCGTTGTTCTGTGGTCTGTACTTTCGAGAAAGCGTGTATCATATTTTTAAAATATGCAGCTCGGCCTTCTGCCTCGCTCTTGCTAACGCATATCTACTTACTTAATTTATTTAAATAATTTATTTATACGCAGCTTGGCCTTCGATCCCGCGTTCACAGATTTTTTCGAAATACTTAATTTCTAATTTACTACGATCAAATGGAATTTGTAGTTCTTCTTAACTGGTCATTCAGACAACTTGTGGGGACTGAATTGTTGCATGGAGTAGCTTACTTTTTGGCTCAGCGAGGGCGCGTCTTCAGGCCTCGATTCACTGACTAATAGGTGGATACTGACCGGCTGGGTGGATAGACGACCTAAAAAAGTTCGCGGGTGTGGATGGATGAGAAGAGCGAAAGACCGCGTGTGGTGACGTGCCCTGAGAGAGGCCTATGTTCAGCAGTGGACATATACGGGCTGATGATGATGTCGTACATTTTATTTTATTTTATTCAATTTTTTTTATTTGGAAAATTAACATTTATGTTGCCAGCAGTTTTTCATATACATTCCTAAACCAGTAAACGATTTTCATAAGAAATCATTTTTGTTGAAATCATTTACGTAAATTTATGTAAAAAAAAAACATTGAACCGACTTCAACCCCTAATAAAAAGTATTAATTAATATTTTGATCTTGAGTAGAAGGCGGTCAAAAGCACACCTGAAAATAGACCCTTTTGTGCTTTTATATCGCCTTCTACTCAAGATCAAAATATTATTTAATACTTTTTAGGGGTTGAAGTCGGTTCAATATTTTTAGGGTTCCGTATCAGGCACGGGACCCTATTTTTTTTTTATGTAAACCAGCATGGATGGCTGTGCCGAGGGACCAATGGTGCAGTCGACAGAGCCAAAATTACCTCTCCTCGCGAAACCACGCTCAGTTAGGTGCCATGCCAGCAGATTTGCGGACTGTTGCTAGGCTGTCTAGCCCGTAAATACGACGCTTGAAGACACCCAGGTTAAAGGATTCAGGAAATACACTCGCTGGAAGTAAGAGATGCTAGTTCCGCAGCCTATTACTATTATTATTCCGCAGTTATTACTAAGCCTACGCCGTCTGTCTGTCTGTCTGTCTGTCTGTCCGTCCGTCCGTCTGTCTGTCCGTCCGTCCGTCTGTCCGAGGGATGTATCTCTTGAACCGTAATAGGTAGCCGATATAACAATAAATAATAAAAATTAGAAAAAGTAAAAATTTCACGGGGGTTCCCATAGAAGAAAACAAAAAGTGTATGTGCGCGCGCCATCTGCAGCTGGCCGGCTGCACCCCCGGGTGCCCCGGGGGTCTCTCGACTTCGGGCAGGTTCGGGCAGGTTCGGGCAGGTTCGGGCAGGTTCAGGCGTTCAGATTGTAACACACACGCAAGAGAAGCACGACGTTGAAAATGGGTTGTTTGAGCCGTTTTTTTATGACAGACTGATTTGACAGGGCATCTGCAATTGCATTAAGCAACGCTGAGCGCGGTCAGTGATTGGATGGGTGACCGCTCGACCGTTGGAGGCTGACCGTGGTTCGGATTCCACGTTAAACTGTAGGTCCCTTCCCTTCTTACCTTACTAGGTGGTAGGGTTTATCCCGGCCGGGTTGGTACCACCGCACTGAACGAAACGTCGGACGAAACGGCTATGTAAATAGTTCGTGTTTTCCGTCCAGTTTAGTGTAGCCGACATGAAATGAAGGGAAGCACTGACATGGCACCTAGTTCACCCTGTGTTATGGGCTGACATCACGGATGTTGTAGGTGATGTAGCCAAACGTGTCAGGTTCCATAAAAAAAAAAAAAAATCTGCAAAATGTTCTTCTTTCGCCGGCCCATCTAGCTAGGCGAGACTCACATCAATCCAGCAGTTGGTGGCCAGCCCTACTTCCAGATGATCCGTACGCAATTTCGATGTAATTTGTAGAAAGTTTAGATTTTAGAATTGATCTTCTAAGGCTACAGAACATACAGTTATGTATTATTTAAAATACAAAAGAAGAAGAAGAAAGAAAGAAATAATATAACTTTATACTCAATTCTAAACATGTACAGTCAATATTTTGTTCTCAACTTTACAGCTTCTCGCTTTTCCGTTAACCTTAAAACTCATCTTATAATACCCATACGTAGCGTGAAACTCTTCCCCAACTTTCGAATGCTGACATCGAGATGTAAGGAAACTTGTAATATCATTAAAACTTTCTCCAGCAATTTATAGAGGTTATAAATGTGCCTACCTATTGTCTCACGTAAACAATAGAACTGAAGCGAATTATACTTAGTTACTTATTTTCCGGTAGATAAAAAAAAACACCCGCTCTACTAGAAGAAAATTCTAATATTATGTATCCTGTTGATCACTACTTAGCGCCCCAGCGCCAACATCACTACATAGCGGCACATTTTGCTGAATCTGATATGTACCGATAGAACATTGGTAAGAGGCGACTATTTATTTATTTATATATTACATAAACCATGGTTCATAGACACAGTGTTGTAATGGTAGTTGATACAGTTAAAATTATAAAAATATTCTAACATTTTCAATTAATGACCATTAAATTTAAATTATTACATTACATTAAAATTATAAAATATCCTAATAAAATTTTCAATTAATTTAACACATTAAATTTAGTTTTCAACATCACACATAAAAAAAAACGGAAGTAATACAATGAAATATTCATATCTAATATTCTATCTATCTATCTATAAATATTCAAATTAAGACAAGAAATAATAATTTGTACATCGGAATGACTTTGTATAATATTATATCAAAATTTAAAATCTTTGTTATTAAAAAATTCGTCAATATTATAGTATGGCCTTTTTGAAAGGTGGGATTTTAATTTATTTTGGAATAGGTTGAAGTTTTCCATTTCTTTTATGTTCTCATTTAAATTATTAAATATATTTATTCTTATATAATATTACTAAGGGATAAGAACAAGATACTGCGCTAAAGGGCGACAGGATAGCCACTTCTCACCTTGGCGCAGTCCTTCCACCTAGTCATGCAGCAGGTGGGTTCTTCGTGCCTTATTTGCTGCTTGATAGTTGTCTTGTCCGTATACTGTGCTAAACGTGGTGGTCGGTGTTGTCCTGTAATTTGCCAGAGACCTTATAGCACAAAACCGATTACTCTGCTTACCCTGATTGTCGGGATACAGCGTGTATTATGTATGTATGTATGTAGAACATCGGTGCAGTCGACAGAGACAAAAACACGTTTCCTCGCAAAACCGCGCTCTGTGAGGCGCCATGCCAGCGATTTGCGGACTGTTGCTAGGCTGTCTAGCCTGGTTAATACGACGTTTGAAGACACCCAGGTTATATGAATCGGGAAATATAGTGCTCTAGTATAATAAAATTTTAATATAATATTATGTATACTTGTCGTCTCTCGCAAATTATTCGAACAAGATTCAATCGATCAAGCAGCAAGTAAGGCTCGTAGACCCACCTGCTGCATGACTCGGTGGAAGTACCGTGCCAAGGTGAGAGGTGGCGAGCCTGTCGCCCTTTAGCACGGCATCTTGTCCTTATCCCTTAGTCGCCTTTTACGACATGCACGGGGAGAGATGCAGTGAGGCTATTCTTTTTAAGTACCGGCCCCACGGTGGTCGGTGTGGTGCTGTAATTTACCAGAGTTCTTGCAAGCACAACACCGATTACTCTGCTAACCCCCGATTGTCGGGATTCAGCGTGTGTGATTGTCGTCTCTAAGTTGGTCGCTACTCAGCGCCCCATCTAGGCACATTCTGCTGAATCCCAATATTTCGTATGGAGGAGTAGCTGAGGATTCGACTAGGAAATAGGCAAATTTTGTAGTAAGAGTTAAGTTAGCGTAGTGTTCAAGGCATTATACGAGAGGTCCAACATTCGAATCCTACGCGCGATAATGGTGGCTGGCGCGAGAGAACATTGGTGCAGTCGACGGAGCCAAAATCACCTCTCCTCTCGAAACCACGCTCAGAGGCGCCATGCCAGCAGGACTGTTGCTAGGCTGTCTAGCCTGTTAGTACGACGTTTGACCAGCTTAAATTATTCGGGAAACATTAGTCCTCTAGTATTTTTTATGGAAACTGACACGTTTGGCTACATCACCTACAACATCCGTGATGTCAGCGCATGACACCGGGTGAACTTGGTGCCACATCAGTGCTTCCCTTCAGTCGTGCCGGCTACACTGAACTGGACGGAAAACACAAACTATTTACATAGCCGTTTCTACCGACCTTTCATTCAGTGCGGTGGTACCAACCCGACAGTAATATAAGAAGGGAGTCATATCCCATAGTCGCCTTTTACGACATACACGGGGAGAGATGCAGTGGGGCTTAGCTATTTTTTTAAAGTACCGACCCCACACGGTACAATGAACATACATAAATACAAACAAGTATAATCATCATCATCATCATCATCAGCCTGTATCGGTCCACTGCTGGACACAGGCCTCTCCCAAGGCACGCCACCACACGCGGTCTTCCGCTCTTCTCATCCATCCACTCCCGGCTACCTTTTTTACAACAAGTATAATAAAATTGTAATATTGTGTATGCTTGTCGTCTCTAAGTTGGCGCTCTTTACTTAGCGCCCCCATCTAGGCACATTCTGTCAAATCTGATATTTCGCATTGAGGTAGCAGCTGATGACTCGACTCGGCTGATTTTCAAGTAAAGGTTAGGTTAGCCTAGTGTTCGAGGTATTATGTGAGAGATCCAACATTCGAATCCCATGCGCAAATACGTGTTTGGAGTTCACGTCCTTTTCTCAGAACTATGACATCGATGGATGTCTTTATTTATGCCCACCCGCGTCGCGAGAGCTAAGGACTCAGGAGAGCTTTTACAGTGAGATTAAATTAATTTTAAATTGCTCACGAGGGATTACGCACGCATGGGAGCAAACTGTTCACTTGTGAATAGATAAATCTGTACCTGTGTATCTACATATTGCGTTCTTATATACCTCTGCATCTATGGACCTGTGTACCTGTGTATCTACCTATTGCGTTCTTATGTACCTCTGCATCTATGGACCTGTGTACCTGTGTATCTACCTATTGCGTTCTTATGTACCGTATGTAAGGGATAAGGACAAGATACTGCGCTAAAGGGCGACAGGATAGCCACTTCTCACCTTGGCGCAGTCCTTCCACCTAGTCATGAAGCAGGTGGGTTCTTCGTGTCTTACTTGCTGCTTGATAGTTGTCTTGTCCGTATACTGTGCTAAACGTGGTGGTCGGTGTTGTGCTGTAATTTACCAGAGTCCTTATAGCACAACACCGATTACTCTGCTTACCCTGATTGTCGGGATACAGCGTGTGTTATGTATGTACCTCTGCATCTATGGACCTGTGTACCTGTGTATCTACCTATTGCGTTCTTATGTATCTCTGCATCTATGGACCTGTGTACATGTGTATCTACATATTGCATTCTTTTATATACCTCTGCATCTATGGACCTGTGTACATGTGTATCTACATATTGCATTCTTTTATATACCTCTGCATCTATGGACCTGTGTACATGTGTATCTACATATTGCATTCTTTTATATACCTCTGCATCTATGGACCTGTGTACCTGTGTATCTACCTATTGCGTTCTTATGTATCTCTGCATCTATGGACCTGTGTACATGTGTATCTACATATTGCATTCTTTTATATACCTCTGCATCTATGGACCTGTGTACATGTGTATCTACATATTGCATTCTTTTATATACCTCTGCATCTATGGACCTGTGTACCTGTGTATCTACCTATTGCGTTCTTATGTATCTCTGCATCTATGGACCTGTGTACATGTGTATCTACATATTGCATTCTTTTATATACCTCTGCATCTATGGACCTGTGTACATGTGTATCTACATATTGCATTCTTTTATATACCTCTGCATCTATGGACCTGTGTACCTGTGTATCTACCTATTGCGTTCTTATGTATCTCTGCATCTATGGACCTGTGTACATGTGTATCTACATATTGCATTCTTTTATATACCTCTGCATCTATGGACCTGTGTACATGTGTATCTACATATTGCATTCTTTTATATACCTCTGCATCTATGGACCTGTGTACCTGTGTATCTACCTATTGCGTTCTTATGTATCTCTGCATCTATGGACCTGTGTACATGTGTATCTACATATTGCATTCTTTTATATACCTCTGCATCTATGGACCTGTGTACATGTGTATCTACATATTGCATTCTTTTATATACCTCTGCATCTATGGACCTGTGCACCTGTGTATCTACCTATTGCGTTCTTATGTACCTAAATGAAATAATATATCGAATATGTGTCATCACGGTGCCATCGATTAATTTTCGGCATCCGTCGCTTCCTCTTTGAGAAAGCTGATTAAATTATCTTTCTGTATTTTTATCGGAAGCAAAACGTTTTCATTTACCATAATCCTACCTGTCGGAGGCACTTCCGGTTTAAACACCACTCTTTCATGCCGTTTTTTTATCCCTTTTTGATGAGCTCTCATAAAATTGGTTCCCGAAAATATCTGCTTGTTAACTGTTTTTTTACATTCTAATAACGAAAAGCGCAGTGGCAATAAATAAACTCTAAAAATAAAAATATTTAAAAAGAACTTGGGATTTCTGAAACATAAAAATAAATAAAATATTTTATTAAATTTTATATATATATACACAAGCTGTGCCCGCGGCTCCGCCCGCTCTCATATTTCACTTCACTGCTAATCTCGTAAGCCATTTAGCGTGATAGTAAGTAGCCTATAGTTGATGGGAAGAATCAAGCTATCCGTAGATTTTTTTTTATTAAAATCGGTTCAGTGGTTCTCCAGTTATAAGCGGACAGACAGACACTCAGACACTCAGACAGAAAGCAGACGTTGGATTTTATTATAGGTAAGTTAAATTTTATATATATATACATATACACAAGCTGTGCCCGCGGCTCCGCCCGCTCTCATATTTCACTTCACTGCTAATCTCGTAAGCCATTTAGCGTGATAGTAAGTAGCCTATAGTTGATGGGAAGAATCAAGCTATCCGTAGATTTTTTTTTATTAAAATCGGTTCAGTGGTTCTCCAGTTATAAGCTACGCCAGTTTATGCCATAGTTTATGCCTACCCAGTGAAAAATAAGAATTTGTTTTTTATGATATTTAAGCATTTTATTGAATAGGTAGCGTTGAAAATTTACATCTCGTACCACATTTTTAGGTAACGACTACAAATTTGCAAGAATAATTTATTAAAATTTTATATTGGAAGTCTAAATAACTCTGCTATTGATAACTATCCCAAATAAAACTAGAATGCCTGTACTTTTACCACAAAAAATATTCAGTTAAATTTTTTTCTCAAAAAACAAATGACTGGGTCGTCATAAACTGGCCTACTCCCCGGTTCCCTCTTGACGTAGATTTTTGGGACACGTTGTATATGGAATGTGTTACTATTCACTCACATTACCCCTACATCTACTTAGACAGCCTTTACCACATCCCAAAGGTTTCCTTAAATATAATGTAGATATGTATTATTTTTTTGTACTTTATTTTACAGTAAAATGGTGTACATATATCATATCACACACGCTGAATCCCGACAATCGGGGTAAGCAGAGTTATCGGTGTTGTGCTGCAAGAACTCTGTTAAATTACAGCACAACACCGACCACCACGTTTCGCAAAGTATTCGAACAAGATTCAATCGATCAAGCAGCAAGTAAGGCACGAAGACCCACCTGCTGCATGACTCGGTGGAAGTACCATGCCAAGGTGAGAGGTGGCGAGCCTGTCGCCCTTTAGCACGGCATCTTGTCCTTATCCCTTAGTCGCCTTTTACGACATGCATGGGGAGAGATGCAATATATCTCTTAACGTTTTCATTTTACGCTTCTGTTTTAACATTTTTGTAAATTATCTAAACCGTAATAAAAACCGCTATTTCAGGTCACATTGTTCACATCGCTATCCATCAAAACAGTACAATTATTTGTAATACCTTTGGCCCAATTTGATCGCGTCATCACCACAAAATCGCTACGTAAATTTTCCGGGGCGACGACGGCACAATAATTATTTATATCCACCCATAATTATTATCATGACGGGCAATAACAGCTGGTGACAGAATACATAAGTTCTGTACATGCATACATACATACATACATATATTCATACATACATACATAATATTATATATTTTTTTGTGAAAACTGACATGTCTGGCTACATCACCTACAACATCCGTGATGTCAGCCCATAACACCGGGTGAACTAGGTGCCATGTCGGTGCTTCCCTTCATTTCATGCCGGCTACACTGAACTAGACGAAAAACACGAGCTATTTAAATAGCCGTTTCGACCGACGTTTCGCTCAGTGCGGTGGTACCAACCCGACCGGGATAAACCATACCACCTAGTAAGGTAAGAAGGGAAGGGACCTACAGTTTTTACGTGGAATCCGAACCACGGTCAGCCTCCAACGATCCAGCGGTCACCCATCCAAGTACTGACCGCGCTCATAGTTGCTTAACAACAGTCGACCGAGCGCACCACTGAGCTACCGAGGCTGACAGAATACATATATACATACACACCACACGCTGTATCCCGACAATCGGTGTAAGCAGAGTAATCGGCGTTGTGCTGCAGGTACTCTTGTAAATTACAGCACAACACCGACCACAACGTTTAGCAAAGTAATCGGACAAGACAACTAACTTCATGAGTCGGTAGAAGGATCGTGCCAAAGTGAGAAGTGGCTAGCGTGTAGCCCTTTAGCACGGCATCTCGTCCTTATCCCTTAGCCGCCATTTATGACGTGCACGGGGAAGGATGCAGTGGAGCTATGCACAGCGCTACTTCGCGCTTCGCTCGCATGTATCATAAAAGATTTAACGAGACGATTCGTATGAAAGAACGATTACCAATTTTGCAGCGTGGTTGAAAATTTGGATCAAGTAGGAAAATGGACCGAGCGGCGAGCGCAAAAATAATGAGTATTGGTGTGTTCATAAACTCTTCCCATTGTCATTGATTGTGAAATAGTGCGCTGGTAACTCCGCTCACGTTAACCATTACTAAACTCAGAGAACGCTATATTACATTGGTGAAAATTGTATGTAAATAGTTTGATCCGTTTTCGACTTATTACGGCGGCGAGAGGTCCGAGGTTCGAATCCAACTAGCGTGTATTAATGAGTTTTTTTTTTTTATTTGAAAAAATAAACTTTCATACCTTCACCCACTGCTCCATGGTTCGGATTCCATGTAAAAACCGGCCAAGTGCGAGTCGGACTCGCGCACCGAGGTTTCCGCACCGCAAAAAAACCTAAATTTTTTGAGGTACGGAGCCCTAAAAATCAGTCCAAACATATTACATACGCTTCGCAAATTAGCATTCAGCTGTATTTCAGTTCTCCGGAATTATAATATATTATATCCTACGGGAACGAATCTAACTATAGATAAAGCGTTATAGACTTGCCTTGGTATCATAAAACAATCACAGATCTCGTGCATTACACGACCTTCGAGGTGCATTGAAAATGAAATCAACAAAATAAAAAATCAAAGTATTACATTTATATATTTTTTATTATTTTTCAAAAACAGCTTAAAAATGTAAACTAAAATTTTGACAGAAAATGTGATAAGCTTGACATTATGTCTAACTTCTAACTTAACCAGGATAGACTAAATAAAATTGATTTTCTGTTACGCTAAGATGTACGCTCATACAAATCGAATTATTGCGCGTGCCGAATTAAAGGTACCGTAGCGGGCTTACTTACTTTCTTCTTCGCGAGCGAAACTGCGGGCAAGAGCCAGTAGTTAATAAGAGCACCAAAATGTATGTAATTACGTGCTATTTTGCTAAAACACGTATTCCTGCAAGACATACTCTATAGACTCTAGAGCAGGAGACATGGCTATATGTAAAATAGGCATAGAAATTTTTGTAAATAAATTATTTTTCTTATAACTATTTTAATATTGTTTAGTTTGAGTTTTCATTATGTTTTTATAGTTTCTTGTTCACTGTATGGCCCTAGTTGGCTGAAATAAAGTTTTTCTTTTATATTTTTCATATATACATACATACATACATAGGTACATACATGAATGCATGCATGCATGCATACATATATACATACATGCATACATGAAATGAAATGAAATGACATTCATTCACAACCCTTCCTTTTTGGCTTCGCCGTAGTCGAGTAAAAAGACCACGATTACCAACGATGGTAAGCCAAAATTTACCCGGTAGGTAATACTTATTATAGCTGTCGACGTTCTATACATAGTCATCTGGTTTATATTAGAACACAAAGCCTACTCTGCTAAACCCAGTCGTGTGTACAGTGGTATACAGTGTGCGTAGGCCTGTCTAAAGTTTCGTCATATCGTTGCGTACAAGGACATATTATTTCGTATGCATAAAAGACATCCGTTCTCTTTGTAGAGTTAAATGCGAGCGGCTGGCTTCAGAAGCATACTCTGGGAGTTAGCATACATTCAATTTGAGATATTAAAAGTTTAAATTTCCACATCCCTAAATGTATGAATAAATATATTTTTACCGTACCGTGTGGGGTCGGTACTCAAAAAGAATAGCCCCACTGCATCTCTCCCCATGCATGTCGTAAAAGGCGACTAAGGGATAAGGACAAGATGCTGTGCTAAAGGGCGACAGGCTCGCCACCTCTCACCTTGGCACGGTACTTCCACCGAGTCATGCAGCAGGTGGGTCTTCGTGCCTTACGTGCTGCTTGATCGATTGAATCTTGTTCGAGTACTTTGCGTAACGTGGTGGTCGGTGTTGTGCTGTAATTTACCAGAGTTCTTGCAGCACAACACCGATTACTCTGCTTACCCCGATTGTCGGGATTCAGCGTGTGTGATATGTATATATGTATGTATATTTTTCTCTCTTTAATATTATTTTTATTCGTAGCTATAACTTTTTTTTAGAGCGTGACCTCGCGCCTTGCCACCCATATGGTGTCTAATGATGTCCATAGACATTCGACCACGCGGAGCTTGCGAAGGCAATGCCGATCTGACAGGTGCCTATTCACGTACACATGTATATTTCAGGTAGGTTTTCTAATTTTAGATAAGTATTTTTATTTACTTTAAGTAACTTGTCTTATTATTGAAAATGTTTTTCAATAATAAGACAACTATATTTAATTTTCAGGTTTTCCTACCCCAAACGGAAGTCTATTACTCAGCCTACAACGTCTGTCCGTTCGTCCGTCCATCCGATTCGGAAGAGACGTAAAAAATCTGTTAAGTGCGAGTTTTACTCGCGCACGGAGGTTTCCGTTTCTATCCGCTATTATCCGCCTATCTTTTGTCTTTCAACAATGCAATGTATATAAGCCTGTGGCGCCATCTATTATTCAATAGTGTGAGTAATCGATTTTTCGGACGTTTGTTGCCCCTCTTAATTTTTAACATTTTCCTATTTTTCTTATTTGTTGTTATATCCGCCATAGTAACACATATTCTGTGAAAATTTCAATCAAGAGATACAGTCCTCGGACGGACAGACGGACGGACGGACGGACGGACGGACGGACAGACAGACGTCTTAGGCTTAGTAATAGGTTTCCGTACGTGATACGGAAACCTAAAAACGAAACCCTTATATTATTCGTTCGATAGGATTCGCGTTTCGTTTATTGCTCTTTTGAGGTGCAGAACCCTAAAAAAAAACAAAATGACGTAGGAGATAATTCATTCAGCTCCCACAGTACAGGGTTTCGCAACAGAAATTTTCAGAACACACGACTTGAGAACAAACGTCATTACTTTGTTACTTTACCATTATTTGGAGTTGCCGAGCTTCTGAATTCCGGGGCGCTCTTACCAGTATTGCGAGTCGGGTTACGAGTCGCGAGTTTCGAGTTTCGAGTTGCGAGTTGGCGGCTGTACGCACTGCATGTTGATTAAAGTTCAAATTATTCTAGCTAGACATTCGTTTCAGGCGTACGAACGCGCTTTGATCTAGGTTTCAGATGTCAACCGATGTTGAGACAATTCGGGTGGAATATTTCAAAGTACACGACTAGTTAGTAGTTCAGACAGTTTAGTTTTTGTTATATATTTTTTTTTTTTTTAAAACTGGCATGATGGTTTTGTTTGGGAGGGAGTTCACCGAAAAATCAGACACAGGTTTGAACAAATTGAAAAAACAGAATATTATCTATACTTTTTACATTTCCGTACCGCGTACGGAGGCTTTGGAACCGTTAAAATTTTCACAGAATTTATGTTATTATTGCGCACGATATAACAGAAAATTCAAAAAGTTAAACATTAAGGGGTCGGTTACGGCGGTAGCCTCTTAACATCTTTCGGAATTTTTTTTATTTTTTTTTTTATGTAAACCAGCATGGGTGGCTGTGCCGAGGGACCAATGGTGCAGTCGACAGAGCCAAAATCACCTCTCCTCGCGAAACCACGCTCAGTTAGGTGCCATGCCAGCAGATTGGCGGACTGTTGCTAGGCTGTCTAGCCCGTTAATACGACGCTTGAAGACACCCAGGTTAAAGGATTCAGGAAATACACTCGCTGGAAGACAGTTCCACACCCTAGCGGTGCGACAAAGAAACGATTTAGAGAACCGATGGGTTCTCAAAAGCCCAATGTCAACAACAAAAGGGTGTTGAGTCTCTCTGCGACGAGTCATGCGGAGATAGGACGGGTGGCAGGGAATAAGGGATGCTAGTTCCGCAGAGCAGCGTCCGTGATAGTATCTGTAAAACAGACTAAGCGAACCCACAAACCGTCTGTGACTCAGGGACTCCAGACCATCTGTAAGTTTCGGGTCACCGGAAATGTATATCTTCTGTATCCGCGAGATAATTATCAGATTTGTGGAACCATGGATAATCCGCTATGTCAAAAATTATTTCTGTTATTTTAATGACATGGATGTTTTTCTCGTGAAATACTATTTCAGGCAGTGAATACAAGAAAAGAGCATGACTTATGTATACAGTTTCAGATATCTTTACAGCACAGATAAGTTAAGTGTTTCCGAGTTATGTCCAACTTACACTTGATGTAACAAATGGATGGAAACTTGAACTTGCGCACAATTTAAATTACGTAGCTAAAGCATGGAGTTAAATAGCGAGAAGGGATATAAACAAGCTTGTAAAGTGCGAACTTTGTTCATATGATGAGGGTTCCGTAGACATTTCCTACTTGTGCATCACCGCTGGCCGTCTGGATAATCCCCCTTCTCAATTGTTTCTGTCACATTGACATGGACGGTTTTCCGTGGTCCTCAGCGAAATGCTATTTCAGGCAGTGAACACAAGTAGAGAGCGCGGCGTATGTATACAGTTTCAGATATCATTACAGCACAGATAAGTTAAACGTTTCCGAGTTATGTCCAACTTACAATTCATGTAACAAATGGATGGAAACTTGAACTTGCGCACAATTTAAATTACGTAGCTAAAGCATGGAGTTAAATAGCGAGAAGGGATATAAATAAGCTTGTAAAGTGCGAACTTTGTTCATATGAAGAGGGTTCCGTAGACATTTCCTACTTGTGCATCACCGCTGCCCGTCTGGATAATCCCCCTTCTTAATTGTTTCTGTCATATTAATGACATGGACGGTTTTCCGTGGTCCTCAGCGAAATGCTATTTCAGGCAGTGAACACAAGTAGAGAGCGCGGCGTATGTATACAGTTTCAGATATCATTACAGCACAGATAAGTTAAACGTTTCCGAGTTATGTCCAACTTACAATTCATGTAACAAATGGATGGAATCTTGAACTTGCGCACAGTTTAAATTACATAGCTAAAGCATGGGGTTAAATAGCGAGAAGGTATATAAAGAAGCTTGTAAAGTGCGAACCTTGCTCACACGAAGAGGGTTCTCTAGCCATTGCCTACTTGTTCACCATCACTCACACCCCGCATGAGATAGTTCTACGCTCGTAAAAATGTGATTTCTTTAATAACCGTTTCATATGCAAACTTCGAAATAGTCTTCACGCCGCGCCGTAAACACTAAATGGACTACTTTCATATATATTTTTTTCAGGTTTATTCTGCTTAATTTTTTTCTGTAATTATCTTTATAATTTCTGCCTCGGGCAGCGCAAAATGATTTACCTATTTCAACATATTACTTTATACAATTAAAAATATAAGAAAAATTATAGTATTATAGGCAATTTAAGGCCATTTTAACGATATAAAACTCGACCTATTAGAAAAATATTTTTATTTTCAATTTAAATTTTGGCGTCCCTATTGACATAGTTGAGGACGTCTAACTTTGCTTACCGCTTAAATTTTGTTGCCTATTGAAAATCTACAAATTTTTCATATTTCAAGAAAATTGTTCAAGCCGTTTAGGAGCTACAGGCTGTGACAGACGGACGGACGGACAGACAGACGGACACCTGACCGATTTTATAAGGGTCCCTGCCAGCGTCTCTGGTTACGGAACCCTAAAAAGGCGAAAAAAGACACAAGATGATCATACATACATATCGTTACGCCTGTTTCCTAATGGAATAGGCAGAGACAACGGATGTCCACGTCCACGTGTTGTTAAGCCGGAGTTCCAGGTTCGAATTTTGGTCGGGATATATTTTTAGGGTTCCGTATCCGGTACGGGACCCTGTTACTAAGCCTGTCTGTCTGTCCATATGTCCGTCCGTCCGTCCGTCCGTCTGTCTGTCGGTCTGTCCGAGGGCTGTATCTCTTGAACCGTAATAGGTAGCCCGTTGAAATTTTCACAGAATATGTGTTATTTTGGCCGATATAACAACAAATAATAAAAATAAGAAAAAGTTAAAAATTCACAGGGTTTCCCATATAAGACACCAAAAAAGTGAATGCGCGCGCGAACTATCGAATAGATTATGAAGCATTTATCATGATGTTTAACTAATATGAAGCATTTCATAACACGCCATAGATGGCGTGAGTGGCGCTAGCCATGACATGGCGATACGGAACCCTCGGTGCGCGACTTCGACTCGCACTTGGCCGGTTTTTTCTCTACATTTTCAGCTTTTCATCTATCTAGTGAAGAAATTTTTAATAGTTCCTTTTCTCTGTATTTAATTCTATGAGAAAAATAATATAAAGTCCGCGCCTGTTTTGTTGGATTTCTGGATTAAAATTAATATTCTGGACTTAAGCCGTTGGAGGATTCAGTTGGTTTGTTTTTGTTGTATTTTGGTTGTGAGAATTAATTCTTAAATTTTTCAGAGATTTTCTGTTTTAGATGTTTTGTGAATATTTTCAGCAGTAACCAAAAGGAACATTATATTTTTTGGAAGAATAATAATTAAGTTTTTTTTTTTTTTTTTATTGAAACTGACACGGCTGGCTACATCACCTACAACATCCGTGATGTCAGCCTATAACACCGGGTGAACTTGGTGCCACGTCAGTGCTTCCCTTCGGTCGTGCCGGCTACACTGAACTGGACGGAAAACACAAACTATTTACATAGCCGTTTCGACCGACCTTTCATTCAGTGCGGTGGTACCAACCCGGGCGGGTTAAACACTACCACCTAGTGATATAAGAAGGGGGTCATATCCCTTAGTCGCCTTTTACGACATACACAGGGAGAGATGCAGTGGGGCTATTCTTTTAAAGTACCGGCCCCACACGGTACAAACAGTAATAAAGTGTTGGTGCAACTGGTTTCTAAATCCGTTCACTGGGATATCACTTATCACTTTTCATAAGGCAGTTTATTCCATCAGTCCACTACTCAGTAAGAAAGAGAGTACTTCCTTAGGTTAGAATTAAAACTAGTCTCCTCTTCCCTTTCCCATACTTCTTTCTAGTATTTTATTCAAAGGTTGACTGGAAGAAATCGCTTGCAGTGATAAGTCCGCCTTTGCGCACTCCTGTATTTCTTGTTTCTTGTCGTGTACTGTTCTTCTTTTAATTGTAAGTAAGTTTGGTTGAGTTTTAGCGAACGAAGAAAAAATATGCAACGAATTACTGCTGCTTTTTCTTCTGCATATCAATGATATGGTGCCACTCGGCAACATACATTGCTATGCAGACGACAGTACGGCGCATGGATCCTACACCAGTCACCCTTCAGCCAGACGGAGTGATGTGGACGAGAAGAGGCGAACACTTGTGTCCGAACTCGAGCAAACCCTCGAGTCGATTGCCGAATGGGACCGGAGCAACTTGGTCGTGTTCAACGCATCGAAGACACTACTGTGCGCTTTTAGTGCGAAAAGAACGGCGTTCACACCAGCTCCTTCCTTCCAAAGCACATCGACTAAAGAACTTGGCCACTTTTTAGGATTTAGTTTCAGAAATGATCAATTTTAATGTGGTTCTGAAAGAATAAATTTGTCATGTTCAGTTATCCACGCGAACGAAGTCGCGCGCAAAACCTAGTCCTTACCATTAATAAAATCCAACGTCTGCTTTCTGTCTGTCTGTCCGCTTATAACTCGAGAACCACTGAACCGATTTCAATAAAAAAAAATCCACGGATAGCTCCATTCATGCCATCAACTATAGGCTACTTACTATCACGCGAAATGGCTTATGAGGTTAGCAGTGAAGTTAAATATGAGAGCACTTCGCAATATTTGTATGTACAGGACACGGAATCATTCATCCTTCCTTCCTTATCTTTCCTTCCTTACTTAGCCCGAAGTCGGGCTTTAACGCGGGCGGAGCCGCGGGCACAGCTAGTCCTTTATAAAATGCTTTAATACAGAAACAATAGCTGTAAACGCCTGAATAATAAAAAAACGTCGCTGTAAATTCACGATCGTCCGACCAGGAAATGTTTTTCGCCTTCGGTGCGTTATTTCCCGCGAGCCCTCGAATTAGTACCAGCAGATGTTCCGATGTCAATTTCGCGCGCAGCTTAACACGTCTCCCGCAGAGTTTAGCCCCGAATGTTCAGCGGGGTCCCGAATGTCCCGCATCTCTAGCAGGGTCCCGACTGGACCGAGTCTCCAGTAGGGGACGCCCGAGGAACGGTCGCTCGATACGAACGGGTGAGATTCAGGTGGGGAAAGCTTAAGCACAATTACTTAGGCGATTTTCGTTTTTCGCAGCGATTGTCACATGTTTTATTTATTTTTATAGTAAGCGCGACGTGTATATTATATAAGCATTTTTTTAAAAACGTTGAAAATTTCTCATAAGTACAACATTGTTAGGTACTAGACTACAAATTTGCAAATATAATAGTTAAAATGTTTTTATTGTAGCCTAAATAACTCTGCTATTGATCAGTATCCCAAATAAAACCAGAATGCCTGTAGTTTTACCAAAAAAAATATTCAGTTAAATTTTTTTCTAAAAAAAGAAATGACTCAGATTTTTTTTTTCTTATTTTTCCCTGGCTAGTTATAAACTGGCCTACTCCCTGGTTCCCGCTTGACGTTGAGTTTTGGAACATTAAGGAGGATACATAGGTACTTAATGATTGCACGCACAGACATGGACGTAATTTATTTTTTCTTCCATTACTTGAGAAATATCCGCATTGCGATCCGAAGTACCTGTCGCCGCTAGTACTGAGTCATGTATTCTATTTAATTACGAATAAATGATGCTTTTAACCGCAGCACCTAGTAGGATAAGGACCTACAGTTTTATAAGGTATCCGAACCAACGAGTAACTCGTATTTATCAAGTAAAGGCGCTTATAAAATTCGGAAAGAGAAAACGGCACGACCTAAGGGAAGCACTGAAATGGCACCTAGTTCAATGTGTTATGGGCTTAGAGGGTTGGTGTGTAGACAATCATATCAGATTGCATAACAGCAATAAATTAAAAAAATTGTGCACTCAAACGGGTACCAAACGCACTGCCTTTCGTGAGCTAAGCAGGCAAGTACTGAGTAGTGACGATTCGCTCAGAACGAGTGATTCCAGCCGGCCATCTAAAACCGCTTGCACACTGGCTGCTTTCCGCTCGGGACAATCGGACGTGGTAAGGTTAAATGCACGGACGGGCTAAAATTAGCACTAGAGTAGCGCGCGACAGTGCCTATGTAAACAAATTGTTTTGAAGTGGAATCATGTCTCCTCATGAATCATACATATGGTACAAGGTGGGATGCATGTAAGCAAAAATATGACGTCACCAACGCGAAAAATATACCGGGAAAATGAGTTAGAGTAAAGCACATACAAAACACAGATATCAGACAAATTGAGGAAGGTAGCGCAAATACAACAATAATAATAAAAACATGTTATATTATTATTATTTACAGACACAGTGAGTCATCAAAGAGGACGATTTTTTTAAATTTGTTTCAAGAGTAACCATGATAACCAGATTTTGACATAAATTGTTTATCAAGAGATGATTCATTCATGCATTCTAAACGCGCCATCGTGATCAGAATTTTTAGACAACCGGCATGGGTGGCTGTGCCAAAAACTTCAACGGAAAAGAACAGACAGAATCAATAAGACCACTCCTCGCGAAACCACGCCCAGCAAACCACCATGCCAGCTATAAGAAGGACAAAAAGGTAGTCGTCTAATTTATTAACGCGATTTTTTTTTATCTGAGAATATTACAGGTAGTTATTAGTAAGTTCACGCTGCCTATATTTTTTTTATGTAATCCGGTATGGGTGGCTGAGTCGGAGGGGTCAAAGCACATGCTCCGACCAGCCAACATCACCTCCGAGAAGGTAGGTGACTTCCCTGGATTGCTGGCTGTACTGGACTAGAGGAGAACACAACCGAGGTTGCTATGCGGCAATCTTACATCCAGTACGGTGGTACCAACCCAGTCGGCTACAATTTGAGCCTACCACCTAGTAAGGGGCAAGGGAAGGGCTCTACAGTTCTTACTTTTAACTAGTACTAATTTGAATTTATACCCACCACTGCCCTGATTTATAGCCATTGTGTAGGCACTTTTACGTGGAAACGCATGACCCGGCTCCCGCCGCCGCTGCGCCGCCGTGCTAACACAGACAGGCAGCGTTGTTTTTTTTTTATTACTATTTTTGTCAGCCTCGTTAGCTCAGTGGTGCAGACAGTCAACTGTCGCTATTGAATGTTAAGCAACGCTGGGTGCGGTCAGTACTTGGATGGGTGACCGCTGACCGTTGGAGGCTGACCGAGGTTCGGATTCCTCGTAAAACTGTAGGTCCCTTCCCTCCTAATCTTACTTGGTGGTAGGTTTTAACCCGCCCGGGTTGGTACCACCGCACTGAATGAAACGTCGGTCTAAACGGCTATGTAAATAGTTTGTGTTTTCCGACCAGTTCAGTGTAGCCGGCACGATCAAAGGGGAAAGCACTGACATGGCACCTAGTTCACCCGGTGTTATGGGCTGACATCACGGACGTTGTAGGTGATGTAGCCAACCGTGTCAGTTTCCATAAAAAAAAAAAAAAAAAACTAAAAAAAAAAATTTAAAAAAAAAATTTATAATTATATTTTATAATTAAACCTAACAGAGGATGCTGTACTACCTCGTCCGACGCACCGGGACATCTGAAACGTGAACGGGTTGAGACTCGAGATATCTGAATAAGTTATCTCAAAGATATTTTGGAAATATATACTCCGAAATGGTATTGCCATTCATATCATACGTGAATGACATAAAAATATTAATTTATTGTCACGAATTAATATGATATTATTTTTTTTTTATTTATTTAAACTGACACATATATTTTTGACTTTTTAAGGGGGGATCGGTATTTTTTACACATACATATCACACACGCTGAATCCTGACAATCGGGGTAAACAGATTAATCGGTGTTATGCTGCAAGAACTCTGGTAAATTACAGCACAACACCGACCACCACGTTTCGCAAAGTATTCGAACAAGATTCAATCGATCAAGCAGCAAGTAAGGCACGAAGACCCATCTGCTGCATGACTCGGTGGAAGTACCGTGCCAAGGTGACAGGTGGCGAGCCTGTCGCCCTTTAGCACGGCATCTTGTCCTTATCCTTTAGTCGTCTTTTACGACATGCACGGGGAGAGATGCAGTGAGGCTATTCTTTTTAAGTACCGGCCCCACACGGTATTTTTTTAATTTTTTTATTTTGTAATTTAACATTTATTTCAACCTTTTTAAGAGAATTTTTTTTTTTATTACTCGATTACTTGATTACTTACAATCCCGGTTAAACCAGATTTCTAATATAAAAAGCCACATCCAAATCCGTTCATCCGTTTGGGAGCTACGATGCCACAGACAGACACAGACAGACTGACATAGGCGTCAAACTTTTAACACCCCCCCCCCCCCCCCCCCCTTTTGCGTCGGGGTTTAAAAATTCACAGATCTCATGCATTACATGATCTTCGGGTACATTCAAAATGACTTTTAGAGCGTATTCAAATATAAGCGTACTTACAATCCCGGTTAAACCAGATTTCTAATAAAAAAAGCCACATCCAAATCCGTTCATCCGTTTGGGAGCTACGATGCCACAGACAGACACAGACAGACTGACATAGGCGTCAAACTTTTAACACCCCCCCTTTTGCGTCGGGGTTTAAAAATTCACAGATCTCATGCATTACATGACCTTCGGGTACATTCAAAATGACTTTTAGAGCGTATTCAAATATAAGCGTATAGCGAGTCGCCGACTGTGAGCGTGAAAATATCCTGGTGTGGCAGAAGCGACAAACTCAACGAGCGAACGCACTCCAGATACATACATACATACATACATACATACATACATACAGACGTTCCCTTTTATAGAAGTAGAAAAGAAGAAGATCTACTATTTACTTCTACGAAAAGCAACTATCTTCACCAAGTCAACGCAACAGAACTGTTAACGCCATCTATTACTACCATTCGACGTATTGGACGTCGCAAAGGTCGTATTAACAAGCTGGATAGCGATCTATAGTCGGCAAATTCACCTTCTCGGAAATTGTATGGTCTTTCTAGGTACTTATTTCCGTGGAATATAATAAAATTTTTATAAGCCTTCTTAGCATTCCCTACTGTGGACTTCGCAGTTCCTTTTGGTAGATCTGAATAGCTTTGCCCGGCTCAATTCAATAGGTATGTAGCAAAGAGTTTGTATTACGATGTAGTTGCTTTACTTTAACTGTATTTTATCGGTTGAAAGAAAGCGAAACTAGTATTTTTAACCGATTTCTTTGGTATGTACATTTTGGACTTGTATTTTATTTTAATTTTGAATTAGACTAACACTGTAATACTTTGGTTGAAAGAAAACTTAACTAAATATTATACTAGATTATTATTGTCAGCCTCCTCGGTAGCTCAGTGATACGGTCGGTCGGCTGTTGTTGTTAAGCAACGCTGAGCGCGGTCAGTAGGTACTTGGATGGGTCACCGCTCGACCGTTGGAGGCTGACCGTGGTCTTTCCCTCCTTACCTTACTAGGTGGTAGGGTTTATCCCGCCCGGAATGGTACCACCGCACTGAGCGAAACGTCGGTCGAAACGGCTATCTAAATAGACATGAAATGAAGTGAAGCACTGGCATTGCACCAAGTTCACCCGGTGTTACGGGCTGACATCACGGATGTTGTAGGTCATGTAGCCAATCGTGTCATTTCCATTTAAAAAAATAAAAATAAAAATAAAGGTATTTTATTTACAAAAAATTCAGAAAGAAATATTACTTTGACGAGACAGGTCTATAAACTGAATATTTTGGTTACAATTTTATATTAATATTGTTTTAAATACTAACCGTGACCGCGATTCCGCTCGCGTTAAAGTTGTATCAACCCGGCCGGGATGAACCCTACTACCTTGCAGGGTAAGAAGGGAAAGTACCTACATTTTTACGTGGAATCTGAACCACGGTCAGCCTCCAACGGTCGAGCGGTGACCCATCCAAGTAATGACCGCGAACAGTCGACCGACCGTACCACTGAGCTACCGAGGCTGACAACATACGATACGAAGCGAAGTGGGATGCAGTGGTTGTACCTCCACTATGGTTTTACGCCGAATTCGATTTATGAAACAGTTTTTGAGATTATTTTTTTTATTGACTGCGCGACATATGGCGTCGAGCCACCCATAAGGTGTCTAACGACGCCCATGGACATTCGGTCGTATGCGGGGGTTGCGAATGCCATGCCGGCCTGACAGGTGCCCATTCACGCCCTCTTGAAGGACCCGAGACTGTACTTGGGGGGAAATATATGAGCAGCGAGACCGTTCCATAGTTTACCGGTTCTGTAGAGGAATGATCTGCAGATTCGATTGGTACGCATGCACGGTAAGTCCAGCGTATAGGGATGCAATCCCTGCCCAGTGCGCGTGGTGCGAAGGTGGAAAGGGGACGCCGGGATCGCATTAAACAGCTCCTCCGAGCACTCCCCATGGAATAAGCGATAGAACAAACTTAGGGAGCCGACATCCCTATGGTGTTGCAGTGGTTCAAGATCGCAGGACACCCACTAGTCGCACGGCTCGACGCTGGATTGAGTCCAGAGGCGCAAGCTGGTATTTGGCACACCCATCCCACAGATGCTAGCAGTTTACTATAAGATTAAGAAGCTTTGTACACAAACGCAGAGCATTAACGTTGAATGTACACTCGCGGTAAGCCAGTATGAAATACCCTTATTTTTGCAAGCCTCCGAAGCAATACTTCCTTCAATATCCGAGCTCAGTAAACACATTTTGCCACCATCCAAATATAATTTGAGGCCGCTCTGCACATCGACGTGTGAAAACTTTGTTCTGATTTCTCGATCCTGGGGCTCCATATAATGTAAGCAAGGTCGAGACGGTGCAATTTTTTTTTTATTGCTTCCGAACTGGGTGGCTCTGTTTTATTTTTTTTATTGCTTCCAAACTAGGAGGCTGTGCCCGAGGTCGAAGCCTCAGGCGCAGCCAATTTCACCCCCGAGGAGGTGCCAGTCCTGCTTGGAGGTGGACTAATGTTGCTGGGGGAAGGCTATTAACCCGCGATTTGAAGATCCGTGGATTGTAGGCAAATACTGCGGGAGCAAGCGCTGCTATCCAATAGTTAATGGTGCAAGCAGGATAGAGTAGGTAAGGTTGGAGTAGTTAAATATAGTATGCATCGCACGGATAACATTACCCATGGCAATATTTTTAAAACACATGTAAAACACGTAAAACACCCAATAAAGATCCTTCCTAAAAAAAACATACTCAAATCCTTCAAGGACATCGTGAATAGGCACCTGACAGGCCGGCATTGCATTCAAAACCCTCGCATACGATCAAATGTCCATGCGCGTCGTTAGACAACTTTGGCTCGGAGCCAAACATATAAAAAAAAATTACCTAACTCTCAAGTTCCTCATTACTCCTTTGTTATCCGACTACGGCGAACGTATTTTTGCATGGGTGGTCAGAGGGGTCAAAGCACATGCTCTGATCAGCCAAAAACACCTCCGAGGTAGACACCATATCGGAGACTTCCCTTGGGATTGCTGGCTATGCTGGACTAGAAGAGAACACAGCCGAGGCTGCTATGCGGCCATCTTGCATCCAGCATGGTGGTATCAACCCAGTCGGCTACAATTTGGACCCTTCTAGTATGGGGCAAGACAACGGACCTACAGTTTTACACTGGTACCGAATGGTGAAGTAGCAGTAGGTATGTACGTATTTTTTTCCGCCGGAAAAAAAAGTCATCGGTCCACGCCGATCGGATTGGAACCTCGAACCTCTAGCAAGAGAAGCCGACACGCCCAGACCACTCGGCAACCCACCGTCGTGTTATAGTCTTTGGAAAGTCATGTAGTCACTTCTTATGCCTGTCTAGAACATTCACACGTCAACGGCGGCACATATTAGGAGCACTCGCTTGTTCTGGCTTGACTGTTGACGGACGCGCTCGGCGGAATGAATTTGATAACGTTAGCGAAGAGGAGAAAACGTGCCTTGTCACAGCTCCGTACAACCTTGAGCCTATATAATATACATAATATTATCTTAATAAATTCAAAATAATATAATAATTAATATCTAAGTTTCTTATTTTTTTAATACGAAACTTAGATCGGTCGACTGTTATTAAGCAACCCTGGTCGCGGCCAGTACTTGGATGGGTGACCGCTCGACCGTTGGAGGCTGACCGTGGTTCGGATTCCACGTTAAAATGTAGTCCCTTCCCTTCTTACCTTACTGGGTGGTAGGGTTTATCCCGCCCGGGTTGATACATCCGCAACTGAACGAACCTATGTAAATAGTTCGTGTTTTCCGTCCAGTTCAGTGTAGCCAACATGAAATGAAGGTAAGCACTGACATGGCACCTAGTTCACCCGGTGTTGTGGGCTGACATCACGGATGTTGCAGGTGATGTACCTGGTTGCGCCGCATTTTAGTTTTTCGCGTTTTTTATACAACCTAGCTTCATTTCATCCCATCTTCACTGCCGCCACTAAAACGCATGGCAAGAAAAAACAGTAGTCACCGCACCGCTGAAAAAGGAAGAAGCAATTCCACCGCCGCCGCTCCGTCTAGGCTTGCCAGATCTGATGTTAGCCTTCCCGGGACATATCTACTACTGCAGTTCTTCATAAATATGATGGAGAAAGAAAATATCAATATTTTTCTGCTATAATTTTTACGGCGAACTATTAGCGTTTGTTTTAAAGCTAACAACTTTAGTAAACAACACTACAATAAAAGAAGGAAATTGCTAATTTAAGCACTTCATCAGCATCTGGACTCTTCCCGGGATAGATTTCACTCTCCGGGACAAAATGACCCTTCGCCCGGGACACGGGACATTGGAGCCTAGCCCGCGACAATCCCGGAAATCCCGGGCATCGGGCAAGCCTAGCTCCGTCGCGCTCTATAAAACATGGAGAACTGAAGATAATTTACGAACGTATAGCCATCCGCAACGTAAATCAGTTTCAAGAGGTACCACTCGCGCGCGAGTGCAGTTTTACGTGAAATTTCTGACTTTTATCTGCCACCCAACTCAACACAAATCCCAGGAGCAATCGGCTGCCGTGCCGCTGCCGCAGACATCACTTCAGCAGGTCAGTGGCGCCATCGTCCAGTACCCAACCGTGTCAGTATTAATAAAAAAAATTCAGTCATAATGTTGTCATTGGAGGAAATTTTAATGTAGCAATATTTTATTCAGGAAACTCCGAGCATAGCTACCAAAGTGTTCGCCGGAAGTCCGACCCAATTTTCTTATAATTTCAAGCGAAACCCCTCGAGTGCGAAGCGATATGGTCAACTGTCAACCCTTGAGTGCGACGCCATTTCGGCCAAATAGAGTGCGCTCCGCCCCGGTGCGTTCAAGAGGATATTTCTAGACTTTTTTCTATGTAACGTATATGAAAAGCCTATGTTTTCGAAATGTACAGTAAATTTTCTAGTAATTTCATTGGTATCATGTCTAATTGGGTTTAATATTACCATCAATAAACTGGGTCCAAGTCCACGAAGGATATAATTTTCCCGTTTTCGTAATAAAATATTCATATTTGCTAATAAAATCTATATATCGTGCTTCTATTGTGTTTTATTTGAAGTTTATCTGTTAATCTACCATTTCCTATCAATATTTAATTGTTCATTCAGGATATATTGGTCTCAACACAGTCCCAAACAATAACAAACAAATGACGCTCGTCACCCGCGGTCGTTAATGTCAAGTATGTTTACAAATTAATTTCGGCTGAATGGTCCACTCGAATGGTTTGATGTAAGTGTTTTCACAAGCCTGGGTAGTTCAACTACTTAGAATCAGAGCATGGCACGTGTTGGATGTTGGGTTTGTAAACAAAACTAAGCCAAATGGAACAAGGGCCAAAATGACGCACTTGGCAACAGCGACTCTAGAGCAAAAACCACTGGATTGATTTAAATCACAAGTACACATAAAAAAAGTTCATTAAATTTGCTCTTTCGTTACGTGAAAAAGAACTTTCACACTGTACAAAAATATTTAAAAACAATTCAGTGAAAATTACAGAAATAAAAAAAAAATCGTATTTTTATTGTGTAGTATGGATAACATGATATGGAGGAGGCTTTCGAAACAAATTTTACAGAACATTTTAAACATGATTAGGATTGATAGGGAATCTTTAAAATACCATACTTGAAATGGTTACAGAAGGCGGACTTACTGCAAAAATCATTTTTGAAATGATTTTTGCATAATAAAAAAAACCGTCAGTAAGTAAATGTTTTTATTATATCATCATATATCATCATATATATTATCAGATATATTATCATCATCATCATCATCATCATCATCATCATCATCATCATTATCATCCCGCAACGGTCCACTGCTGGACATAGGCCTCTCACAAGGCACAAGGTAAAAGCGATACAATGAAAATTTTAAATTACAACAACATTTACATTTACATACAAATAAACGAAATAGTATTGTATAAAAAACATTGAACAGACTAAAAAAACTAATACTAAAAAGTATTAAATAGGTTAAAAGTAAGTAAGTATAACTAATTTTGGTGGGGCACACCATAAGTAACTGATTCAGATTCAGATATTTATTTCACCATAAAGAACACAACATTAACAATATTTCATTGAGACATATGCATATTCAGTATGGGTTGTCATAATTTTTTGTTGTCACATGACGAAACAAATTTTGCGTGTAACATTACATGCCCTACTGGCCACCATTCCGATTTTTCAACGCGCTGCCCCGACGACACATTGTAGAATATGTTGTCTGTCCGTTTGTACTACGCCCGACTTTAACAAGGCCAAAGGCCGAGTACAGATAAATCGAGCAAGGCACAAAGCCGAGCTCATCTACAAAAAAGAAGTCACAAAAAAAAATACATCCACGTCAGTAATTTGCGGTGGCATATACCTAAATGGGCTTGAATATGTTATCTGTTCGTTTGTACTGCACCTGAACACGGCAAGGCCGAAGGCCGAACACATCTGGACACGGCAAGGCCGAAGGCCGAACCCACCTAAGTCTAGCAAGGCCGAAGGCCGAACCCACCTAAGTCTAGCAAGGCCGAAGGCCGAGCTTGTCCACGAAAAATGAGGCTACCTAGGTACCTAGATGGTATGCCGGGTGGCACGTAAACGCACAAAGCGCTTCGCGACAGCCCGGGCAGTAGGTGGTCGTGCGTTTTTTGCACACTAAGCACTGCCGCCTCATTTTTCTCTTCTGCATCTCGCTGTGCATGAGAGGGTATTCACGGGGCATGTGGTCCACCGTGTCCCTCGGAAAAATCCGATGGTGTTCCGGACGTTCTGCTACATGAAGCTCTATGGGATTGGGAAGGGGACGCTTCCGATGACGTTCAAGCAACTCCTTCACCAAACTCTCACGGAATGCTGAATGCTTGCACCTTCGTGGCCCGTACAAAATGTACGCATTGAAGGTGCTATCATTCATCAATCTCCTAAAGAACCTCTTGTACCAGATCAAGGCCCGCTTGCGTTCTATAGGATAGCCCGCAAGCATTTGGTCTTTTTTATCTACTCCTCCCATGCACAGATTGTAATCCGCAACGATACTTGGCTTGCGGACACCCCCACGTTCGACGGCGGCGACACCGTGGTATGTTGAAACCATAGCCACACGATTCTTGTCTCGCCAGACCACGATGTCGACGTCGCCCGAAGTGCAGCCGGCGATATGCCCGACAGTCATCTGACGCTTTAAAAGCTCAGTAATCTGAGCGGGCACAAACTTCCGGCTGGTCCTGAGCGTGCCCACAAGGTCGAATCCTTGCGTCTTAACGAATCTTGCGAGAGCTGGACTATTATAGAAATTGTCCATCCAGAGCGTGTACCCCTGGCGTTCGAGTCCACTCAGGAGCCTCAAAACCAATTGGGTTATGGCCCCACCAATGGGGGAATCCTCCTGGTTGGGTCCTTCTGACCCGGCGTGAACTTCAAAACGCCAGAGGTACCCAGTCCGGGACTCGCAAATTTCGTAGGTTTTTACACCTACTTTTGCGGCCTTATTTGGAATGAATTGGTTGATTTCCAACCTGCCCTTCCACTGGGATAGTGACTCGTCCAGGGAAATGTTCTGGTCCATCACGTACAGGGACGAGAACTTTCCGTTCAGGTGGTCGAGCACAGGCTGGAGCTTAAAAAGCTTCGCCTGCGCTCGGTTGGCTGTCCGTAAGTCTAGCCTCGCATTATCGTTGAAGTGAATGTATCTGCACAGGAGCTGGAACCGGTCCCGCGGCATCTGCGCAGCCACGCCAGGTGTGCCAAAAAAGTTATTTAAGTTTCTCCAGTAGTCAGCAAGCTTGCTTTTTACGATCATTCCCATTCCGAGAATGATCGCAAAAAACACATAAATTTCATCAACGTCTGTGTCTGTCCATGCAGCAAGCCTACTGCGTTCGCACACCTGGCCCAAGTCGAACTTCTGGTTCATCACCTCCTGTGCGTACTTATTTGTCTCATCGACAATGCGCTGCACTATAGGTCTGTCCCATATCTCAACAAATGCCTCGTACGGCGTTGCATATTCTTTCGTCGGCCCACAATTGGTGACGGTGAACGGTTCCCTCCTCTCCGCTGGTGGAATCGGGAGATCCGGGAACGGTCCCCAGTGGAAGTCGTAGGGGCTTGCCGGACCTACGACATCCTCTGCCTCCGCCAACTGTGGTTCCGGCGAAGCTATATGCGGCGCCACAGGCGTCGGCGCTGCAAAATCGGAAGGTGACTGGTCCCCCCCCCCGCAGGTATTCCCCCTCGGTGACCCCGGTGACCCCCTCGGCGACCCCCTCGGCTTCTTCGGCGAACCACTGATCGACTTCTTCGTCGGTGGTATTAGTAGCCGTAATATACCTCCAAAGCCGTTGCACACGCGGGCGTTTAGTGGGCTGGGAGATCCCGTCGTCGTCGTCGTCGTCACTCAGCTCCTCTTCGCTTCCTTGGGGAGAACAAAATATGCACATATAAACGTTGTGGCAATTGCCCCCGCAATATTTTTAACTAACATCAGGGGGTTACTCTATATGTGAATCTAAACAACTTCTGGGCGTATTTTTTTTTTGAAACAATAAACAATTTAATTTTTTGTATAACACACTTAGTTATACGAGTAGTAAAACGCACATTTAATATTCAAACTTTAATAGAACAAGTTCGGTTCGGAACACTGTCTAAAGTTCGGCCGTAGTCGAATGCAAGCCGAATTTTATTTTTGGGGCCAACGTTCGGTGGGCCTCTAAAGCGATATACTCTATCTAAAACTTTCCGGGTCGAAGGCGAAAACATACTCTCGATTAAAGCAAGTTACTAAGGGCGAGGACGAAGGCTGAGCTGCGTTCGCGTAAACCACATACTCTCAACTCTATTCAGTTATAAAAGGAAAACAACTCACCCAAATTGACCATATCCTCAATTTGCCCTTCTGTGAGTCGAGAGACCTGAGGACGACGAATCGACGACGAGGGGGTGCTCTGGCCGCTGCCACCGCATTCGACGAAACTGACAAAGAACAATAACCAATAAGGATAGGAAAACAGAGTGTGGAAAGACCGCCCGCCAGGTGGGACGACATCTAGTACGTCGGAGAATTCAGCGAAGGAGGGACACATACAGCAGTGGGGCGATAGAAAGAGTTACAGAAGAAGAAAATAAATGACAGTCAACATTCACTCACCATGCCGGAGAAGGCGGGACGGTCGTGCGGCCGTCAGCAGCAGGAGGGAGGCTGTCGCTCGCCGCACCGGGAACCGGAGTCAGGGCCGGTTCGGGCGACAGCCACTCGACGCCGTCGACAGACGCCGACAACGCCATGCGGCTGCTTCCGGCCACTGCAGCTTCGCCTCCGCTGGTCACCGCAGGCTCAGCGGGACTGAAAAACAATCACGGTGTTAAAATGATTGACGCCGAAATGTCATTGAGAAAGCGAAGCCCCACAAAATAAGGCTTCTCAATCTCGGTCTGCCTTTTTTTTATAGATCTTACACGGTTGGCTACATCTCCTTCAACATCCATGATGTCTGCCCATGACGCCACGTAACAGCGAAGGAAGCACATGTACAGCAGTGGGGAGATAGAAAGAGCTACAGAAGAAGAAAATAAATGACAGTCAACATTCACTCACCATGCAGCAGAAGGCGGGACGATCGTGGGGCCGTCAGCAGCAGCAGGGAGGCTGCCGCTCGCCGCACCGGGAACCGGAGACATGGCCGGTTCGGGCGACAGCCACTGGACGCCGTCGACAGACGCCGACAACGCCATGCGGCTGCTTCCGGCCACTGCAGCTTCGCCTCCGCTGGCGGATGGTCGCAGCGGCAGCCGCATTCGCACCATTGACCACGCCGGCCCCTCATGCCTTCAAAATAATATTTCTATTAATAAAACATTCATCATCAGACTATATCGGTCCACTTCTGCACATAGGCTTCTCCCAAAGCACGCCACCACACGTGGTTTTCCGCTCTTCTCATCCATCCACTCCCGGCTACGTTTTTTAGGTTGTCTATCTACTTAGCCGGCAGGCGTCCCACACTACGTTTGCTTATCTAACAATGTTTGCTATCCAGAGTTTATAAAAAAAATCCTGCAGTGTACTAACACAACCACCCGAGGACGCAAATCTTGTGGCGGTGTCGGCGCTATTGGCTGGGGTGCTTCAGCTGTCGCTGGTCCCGTTGTCACCCTAAAACAACACACACGTAAACTCGGATACTAGCTGATGTAGAGGCCGACTGAAAGGTTTGGGGACATTTTAAGGGAATCTGGATACGTTCGTGTTCGGCTTCTGCCGAACATCTTAAAAAAAGTTCGGTGCAGGTTCGGGTTCGGCCGAATCTGAAAAAATACATGTTCGTTCGGCCCCTAAGCTGATGTAATAAAAACTTGTACATGTCACACGAAACTACACTCACCTTATCTGCTCCCATCGGCGGCGCTTAGGGGGGTGGAGGGGCACCTCCAAACCCTCGACTAACGGAAGGTCGTCGATGTGGCCAAGGTGGACACTGAAACGAAAATAATATTTTTTTATTCATCATTTATCATTATTTATTATTTTGTATAGCAATTACCCAAATTTACTTACTCATGTGAGGCAACCGGCCGATCATGCCTTCCTCTGCCTCCACGCGCGGCCGCCTCGCCGCCTCTCCGACCGCCGCGTCGACGCACGCCACCCCGCGCGCGCACTGCAGCCGCCACTGCAGCAGCGCCTCGCCTCCCTTGGCCTCTCCCTTCGCCCTCGACGGGCACGTCGACAGGGTCACCGGACGCACTGATAATAGACAATTTTTAAAAGTATTCAAAAGAAGGAGGAGATTCTAAATGCACCGATTTTATTTTTAATTATTTTTGTAGTTAGTTATTGATAACTCGTCGAACGTCGTCATAGGGGACTTGATTTCCGGCAAACTATTATTTTACCAAAATTCATCTCTCAATTGGATCTCTATACAATAAGCTTACCAGCTATTTGCTAACTTCCGGAACCTCTACTAATCCACGCCCCATAAATACATTAAAACTAACTGGTACTTACTCATAGAACGCGACCGGTTCGACATTCCCTCCCCCGTCGTGGGACAACGCGTCACTGCGTCCGCCGCCACCGCCTCGTCCAACGCGCGTCCGCAGCCCGCCTCGTCCCCCGCGCGTCCGTAGCCCGCGTCGGCCACCTCGAGTACGCGGACTTTAAAATGGAAATAGTTAAACTATAATAATAAATCTGCTGGCATGGTGCCTCAAGTCTCTGAGCGTGGTTTCGCGAGGAGAGGTGATTTTGGCTCTGTCGAATGCACCATTGGTCTTTCGGCACAGCCACCCATGCTGGTTTACATAAAAAAATATATATATTTAAAATACTTTACTCGCCGTTGTGAGCAGTATTAAATATGGCTTCAATGTTAAATAAACAATTTTAAGGGCCACAAACTATAAATAAATATATTTGAAGAACTCTTAACAATATAAAAAAAAAAAAATACTCATAATTCCAAATTACGCCAAAAGTAAAAACCGATCAAAACACGCACACAAAGTATTAATAAAGAAATATTATTTAATTAAATGAAGCCGCTATATCCATACATTGGGAGCACACTCGTCGACGTAGTCACGTGACCTCACGCCCGAGGGTGCGACCGGTCCATTGGGGGCGCCGGAAATGACCTAGCTTGTATTTTTCGAAAATTTGAATTATTAGTCGTATTTAGGACCAATATAAAGTTTTTACAGCATTTCCAATGAAATAATTCAACTATTTCAATCGATTTTCACTGGTTTTGGCGAAAATAAATAGTATTTCGACCGTTTCAAATTCAAAATTTTCGTAACGGTTTTTTCTAGAGGTTTGCAAAAACTACGATATTTCACGAATAAATCGTTTCTCAACTGTTCGAAACTATTGCAAAATGAAGATTACTTACCCGTCCATTATTTCGCACAAGGAAACACTCACTTTTCACGTTAAAAACTCTTAAAAAGTTACGAGCCAACTGCAGCACCTACTCTGTTCGCCACCACAATACAACTGAATGAACGATCGCATCAAACAATATATTTGACAGTGACAGGTCCACGGAAGTGTATATTTTAGCTAGCCTATTCTTTCATGAGTAATTATACGTAAGCTAGAAGAGATTAGATAGATTTTTGACATAGAAATAAATTATTTTGTATGAAGTCGTCCGAGCCGCCCCGCGGGGGCAGGTCGCACTACCGACACAGCAAATGACACCGCCCCCGCGGGGCCGTACGCACGCCAGGGGAACGAAGAAAAGGCGGAAACGCCAGGACAGACGTTAGAGCAGCTGAGCGCGTCACGAAGTTGTCATTATTGCGCGAATGTCAGATAATTTGACAGGTAATGACAGGGTGTGACAGTTGGGTGCGCGGGCGCTGCCAATACTTAGGCCCACTTTATATTTACTATTATATTTACTTAACCACTTTACTATTATATATACTAAATTTTCATGGTGAAAGTATAATAGAAAGGCTCCTAAATCTTTATTCATCATTCGTACGCAGATATAGGTTATGTAAATAGGTAGAATGTTCAGATACTTAAGTTTTCAAGCTGTAAATATGAAATTGTTCTTGTGAGCGGTAGTATGTTAATTATTTGTAAGTTACTATAATATAATACTTATAAGGTACTAACAAAACATTGTGACTTGCGAAGTTCGTTTGTCAGTTCTTCTTCGCATTGTATTAGATCTGGCGGAATTTTTTAATGATTGGCGTATTAAATTATACAATAAACATACATACACACATAGCGTCACGCCTGTTTCCCGGTGAGGTAGGCAGAGACAACGGATCTCCACGTGGAACGATCCTGACACACCTCTGCCGCCTCTTACTCCCATAATGTTCTTCATGCATGCTCGTCGGTTACGGGTACTACGCACTTGACCCTTTTTGAGCACATGCCCGATCTGGTTCAGGTACGTGCGTCTAGGGCGACCCTTCCCGACTCTTCCACTCACATTTGCTTCATAAATTTCTTTCATTAGTCTCCTATCATCCATTCTTCTAACATGACCGAACCACTGTAGCATTCCTTTCTCAATCCTTGTCACTATATCTTCTTTCAACCCACAGCGCTCTCGCACTACACTATTTCTCAATCTATCTTTCATTGTAACTCCACACATACTCCTCAACGCGCTACTAAACAATTCTACTATAAGGAAATTAACAGTATAGTTTCGTAAAAAAATGCTCACTAAATACGCCCGAAATATTCTTTCACAAAAAGCTAAACTGCCGCACTCATCCGGAATAAATTGCATTTTCCCATTTCTCCAAAACGGATAATTGGACTGGAATGACGGCAGAGTATGTATTTTTTTAATCGAACCATTATGGCGACGGATCGAGGAATAGTGGCATAGTGAAGGTACCTACTAACAAAACATTGTGACCTGCGAAGTTTGTTTGTCAGTTCTTCTTCGCATTGTATTAGATCTGGCGGAATTTTGTTATGAATGGCGGATGAAATTATGCAATAAACAATAAACAATTCTACTATAAGGAAATCAACAGTTTAGTTTCGGTAAAATATGCTCACTAAATACGCCCTAAATATACTTTCACAAAAAGCTAAACTGCCGCACTCATTCGGAATAAATTGCATTTTTCCATTTCTCCAAAATGGATAATTGGACTGGAATGACGGCAGAGTATTTTTTTAATCGAACCATTATGGCGAAGGAGCGAGGAATGTAACGTCCGATAACCGATTCGAGGCATCCGGGATAGATTATTTTCCGTTGTTTTGCTTATATATATATAATACGATATGAGTTTCATGATCATTCTTCATTTTTTCATAGCCAGACCATGTAAGTACGATCAAGTCATACGTGGACAAAAGATGCACGATCGTTTTGATTGACGATTTTTTTTATGGAAACTGACACGTTTGGCTACATCACCTACAACATCCGTGATGTCAGCCCATAACACCGAGTGAACTTGGTGCCACGTCAGTGCTTCCCTTCGGTCGTGCCGGCTACACTGAACTGGACGGAAAACACAAACTATTTACACAGCCGTTTCGACCGACCTTTCATTCAGTGTGGTGGTATCAACCCGGGCGGGTTAAACCCTGCCACCTAGTAATATAAGACGGGAGTCATATCCCTTAGTCGCCTTTTTCGACATACACGGGGAGAGATGCAGTGGGGCTATTATTTTAAAGTACCGGACCCACACGGTACAAAACTTGGACGTACTATAAGGACCTATTGCGCAAACACTGACTTAAATATCTCCTAAAGACCCTTTAACTAAATGCTGTTCATTTTGTGAAGTCACTTGCGAAAATCTGTTTCTCTAGTTGTCTCGTTCGCACAGGTTAGTTTCATTGGCATACGCAGTGCGTCTGTTATCGACATAGCTATTAGTGCTATGTACGTATTGTATGCAGTCTCCCAAAAGTATAACGTCGAAAGTGCCGCTCCGAGAAGCGAGTTTTTTGCGTTTGTCTTTTGAAACATTGTTGTATGGCATTGGAAAAGGGCAAATTCAAATGTGATAGACAAGGACAGCACGTACGATTTTCGCCAGTGACTTCGCAAAATTAACAGACTGTAATGACAGTTTGAGTCCGTAACTCGATAAGTGAAACCACCACAAAATAAAAAAAAAGACAAAAACTCCTCTTTAGCTAAATGGTTGTTACGAGAGTGCGTTCTCTTTTTCATCAAATCATAAATTTGTACGATCATCCAAAGTCGTTAGCGACAGCTCTGTACCACGTTTGATTCGGAACCATCATACAACATTTACCCTCATTAAAGTTGGCAAGGCTGGCTTTGTTATCAACCGGTACACACGTAATGACAGCCCGCGTCCCACTACGCCTCGTTCCAGGCGGAACTACGTGCAATGTCCGCGTTTTCCTTTGACATCGCAGATGTACGCCTCGTAAAACTGTAGGTCCCTTCCCTCCTAATCTTACTTGGTGGTAGGGTTTAACCCGCCCGGGTTGGTACCACCGCACTGAATGAAACGTCGGTCTAAACGGCTATGTAAATAGTTTGTGTTTTCCGACCAGTTCAGTGTAGCCGGCACGATCAAAGGGGGAAGCACTGACATGGCACCTAGTTCACCCGGTGTTATGGGCTGACATCACGGACGTTGTAGGTGATGTCACGTCAACCGTGTCAGTTTCCATAAAAAAAAAAATGTCGATCTGAAAACAACTTGCCCGAAGTACCGAAAACATCATACGATTAGATCGAGGAGATTAAAAGTCACACGAAAACCTGTCAAAAGTAGTAAATTGATTATATTTTACGAACTCGTTGCCACCAGATTCGGAGGCTCTAATCGAATAACCTCTCGCCGGAGGGGCCTGAGTGAATGTGACAGTGTGTTGATAACATTAAGTATTGTATTTATATGTAAATGAGATTTAATACTGCGTGACTTTCCGCCCACGCAAGAATACAAGTTTAGTGTGCCTTTGGTAAAAGGGGATTTTATATTTCACTAGCTGTGCCCGCGGCTCCGCCCACTTTCATTTTGACTTCTCTGCTAACCTCATAAGCCATTTAGCGTGATAGTAAGTAGCCTATAGTTGATGGAAAGAATCAACCTATCCGTAGATTATTAAAATCGGTTCAGTGGTTCTCGAGTTATAAGCGGACAGACAGACATACATACATACAGACAGACAGAAAGCAGACGTTGGATTTTATTAAAGGTAATGAAGGATGGAAGATTTTTAATTTAAATTTTTTTTACATATATACATACATACATACATATCACACACGCTGAATCCCGACAATCAGGGTAAGCAGAGTAATCGGTGTTGTGCTGCAAGTACTCTAGTAAATTACAGCACAACACCGACCACCACGTTTCGCAAAGTATTCGAACAAGATTAAATTGATCAAGCAGCAAGTAAGGCACGAAGACCCACCTGCTGCATGACTCGGTGGAAGTACCGTGCCAAGGTGAGAGGTGGCGATCCGGTCGCCCTTTAGCACGATATCTTGTCCTTATCCCTTTTTTTTTAGTTATTTAGAAATCAAACACACAAATACATACATGTTGTTGACACACAACTTCTGAGAACGCATCGCTTTTCGAAATCGTTCCTATGTCGTACGGCGAAAATATGGAACGGTCTTCCGGCGAGTGTGTTCCCCACCATCTATAACCTGGGAATCTTCAAAAGGCGTGTTAATAAATTAGACAACAACCTCTTTGTCCGCCTTGTAGCTGGCATGGCGCCTCTCTGAGCGTGGTTTCGCGAGGAGTGGGGTTATTGGCTGTGTGTTAATCGTTCTTTGAACTTTTGGGCACAGCCACCCGTGCCGGTAGTCTATAAAAAAAAAACATAAAAGAACAAACAAATTATCAATACTTATAATAAATAAAATATGTAAGGGATGGTCATGGAGTAAGTTACTTTGTTTTATGAGATATTGCGTTTGTAGACTAAAACTAAATTGATGATTTTTAGAAATCGTTTTTGTCTGTATGTATGTTCCTTCAGAACTCTTAAACCGATCATCCGAATTCGATGAAACTTAATACACCCACGTTTAACTATAAGTGACACGAGATAGGTTAAAATTCAGTTCCGGTTACGCTAAGATGTGGCTCACATAGAAACTGAATTTTTCCGTGCGCCGAAATAATTTACTTACTTTCTTCTTTTTAAATACGAATTTCACGCGAGCGAAGCCGCGAGCAAAAGCTAGTAAGAATATAAGTCAATCCAGTGAAGATTCCTTTAACACAACAACATTAGAACAAACCAGCCAGGTGCTAGTCAGACGCGGGCACCGAGGTTTCCGAACCACAAAAAAAAAAGTTGAAAAAAAACACGTTTCTTGTATGGGGTTCCCCCTTAATTTTTCATATTTTTATTTTTTATTATCTGATGTTATATCCTTCAAAATAACACACATTCTGTGAAACCAACGGGCTAGCTAATACAGTTCCAAAGATAAAGCCATCGGACGGACGGACAGACAGACATTAGTAATAGAGAAAAAATAGAGAAAATTTGTTAAGGTAGAATTTCTTCAATTACTTGAAAGTTATATGGAAGACATTATATGGAAGGCCTTAAGGTCTTCCATATAATGAAAACATACCTTAAATGTGATATCGAGAAACGTAAATGCGGCCAATTTCGCATAGGTGAGGTAATTTTATTAAATGCGCCAGAGAACCTATGTACTCGTATATTGGCCAAAAATGGTGCATAAGTAAAATTTTAATAGTATAAGAAACCTATGTAACTATGTAAAATAAACAGATTTTGAATTGGAATTTGAATTAAAATCACTAAACATTTTCTATTTTTTTTATTTACAAGAGTACTTGCAGCACAACACCGACTACTCTGCTTACCCCGATTGTCGGGGATACAGCGTGTGGTATATTATGTATGTATTTACTAAGGCTGTTGCATACAATTAAAATTTATTTCTTAACGAGTACAATGGAGGCTGAGTTTAAACTTAAAATTCACGTAAAAACAGCCGTTATCGGCTCCAGGGTTATTGTTCTGGGGATGCCTTCGTTAATTTACGCTAATGCCATAGTCGGAACGATGATACAATTTGGCAAGAGGCTGAAAAGCTGAAGTACAGTTAGCAAATTAATGACGTGTAGGCGTTTCTTGATATCACATTTTAAGATAATGTTTTCATTATTAGAAGACCTTAATTAAATTATTTTCATAGGTAGGGAAGAGTTTTCTATTTATAAAATTTTGACATTTTCTTTAAATTTATTTCAATTGACAAACTAGTCTTAAATATTAACTTGAGTACGGGACCCTATTACTAAGCCTACGCCGTCTGTCTGTCTGTCTGTATGTCCGAGTGCTGTCTCTTTGAACCGTAATAGCCCGCTGAAATTTTCACAGAATATGTGTTATTATGACCGATATAACAAAAAAATTATAAGAAAAAGTAAAAAATTCACGGTGGTTCCCATAGAAGAAACTAAAAAGTGTATGTGCGCCACGCCATCTAACGAAAAGAGTATGAAGCATTTTAACTAATCATGAATTTTAACTAATATGAAGCATTTCATAAACACGCCATAGATGGCGTGAGTGGCGCTGACATGACATGGCGATACGGAACCCTCGGTGCGCGAGTTCGACTGGCTCTTGACCGGTTTTTTAAGCGGCCGTAAGCCGCTACTTTTTTTTAATTGAAATCAAAATCGACCAATTTTTCATCGCGAGAATTGAAGTAACCGGACATATGCGAAGCATAAAAAAAATCATCTGTATAGAGAAGGGTACATTACAAAAATCGTATCCAACAGAATTTTCAAAAATCTTCTAGAAACACAGAAAAAAAATAGCAAAGACTGCTTTACCCAAAAATCTTTTAATTGCGAGATCTCAGAATTTTGAGCGAGAACTGTCAATTTTTTTTACATCATTGGAAAGATATATTAATCTACTAGAAATCGTATCTTGTAGTTTTTCGATAAAGTATTTACTTTCCGATAAAATTTAAGGAAAACTGGGGAAAAAATCAAATTTTAAGCGCTCTCATTTGTGCAGTAGAAAGCGTGCTTAGCAATATTGACCCGTATCGCCGCATGCTAAAATCGGTTTATATTACTAGCTGCTACGGTAGTTCAGTCAGTCTGTTGGCAGAGGCCGACCAGAGCGGGTGTCTTCCGGCCGGACATATCCGCAAATTTGACACATTGCACACGACAAGTCGCTCTTATACATTGTTTCGCACACTAATTTGAAAATAAAAATAATGGGTAACAAGAAGACTTACATGGGTTTTTAAATTACCGTGGTTGCTAGACATTATTTTTTTATAACAAAACAGCTTTACTCACGGTTGTTCCGAGCTATGTTGCTCGACGTTTCGGGCCAAGCGTATGGCCAAGCGAGCAACATATATCGGAACAACCGTGAGTAAAGCTGTTTTGTTATAAAAAGAAGACTTACAAATATTTGTTTTTTCCCCTCCATCATTATATTATTTTTAAGGAAGACGTACACAAGAAAACGTAAGTGGAAAGTGAACCATCCTGGCTTGTTTAGGTAATTTTTTTTGTATAGGGCAATCAAAAAGTTTGTAGACAATTTTGAACCGTGTGGGGCCGGTACCACTGCATCTCTCCCCTTGCATGTCGTAAAAGACGACTAAGGGATAAGGACAAGATGCCGTGCTAAAGGGCGACAGGATAGCCACCTCTCACCTTGGAACGGTCTTTCCACCGAGTCATGCAGCGGGTAGGTCTTCTTGCCTTACTTGCTGCTTGATAGTTACCTTGTCCGAATACTTTGCTAAACGTGGTGGTCGGTGTTGTGCTGTAATTTACAAGTGTACTTGCAGCACAACACCGATTACTCTGCTTACACCGATGCATATATGGAATCTTTACTATGGGAACATTTCGCGCTTTTTATGTTTGATTTCATTGCCGTACGCGAACGTGGTCGGCTGGGGTTACTTACGCTGAACTATTCCCGAAAATTAAGTTTTTGTGTGGAAGTACTCCAAAAAAAAAAAATTTTCGTGTGGTTTATAAAAAAAAAAATGTAAATACAATTTTTTTTTTGCCCTAACAATACTCAAAAAAGTACTATCGAAAATTTTGTTTTTATGTGGCTGTAAAAAGAACCCAAACCTATTTTTAATTTGCTAATAATACATAATAAACAATAAAAAACAAAAGAAAAAGAATTCGCAAAAGTGAGATTCGAACCCGCGTAACTGGATTGAAAAGCAAAGCATATCCCATTCAGCCATTGAGCTTACGTTTGCTAATTCGAATTTCGCCTTCAGTTTAATCGCAACCAAGAAGACGGCACGGGGATGACGCGATGCCGACGTCCGTCCGCTCCGTCCGCGTCCGCGTCGTCGCCTCCGTCTATCCACGCTCGCGCAGTATATGTTGCGGTGCACATAAATCACTCGCTGTTATTTTAATAAACAAGGTGAATCCGACCGTCGCGTCGTCGCCGCCCATGCTTTCTTATCATGGTGTAATATATATTATGTGTGATATAGAACACAAAAAAAAATTTATACACCGAAAAAGTGCACAATTAATACAAAATTTAGCAATTTATGCAAAAAAATGTTTTTTCGGAATACCTACTTTAAAGGAAATATTCTGAAAAGTACTCCCACCTGCATCCTTTGCTCCTATGTTCAGTCTGGGGTCCTTCAAACATAATGTGAAGGTGCGGCTGACATCGTATTCGCAGCCCCGTAAATATCCGAATGCCCGTGGGCGCCATCAGACTACACTTACGCGTTAGTCTAACGTGCGCCATATGTCGCGCTTCCCATAAAAAAAAGTTATTGACAAAGGACCATGGACAAAAATGTATGACGACTGGGTTTACCCACCAACAGAGATGAGAACTGTTAATATATTTTTTGCAGAATCCATGGGGTTATTTTGCTATAAATATATTTTTGTTTCTGTTTTACGACACATTATAAGATTTTTACTAATTCTAGGTACAAACATTGCAAAAAACCTCTCTAGCGCGTAAATGAAGCGTTGGATCTCAATGAAATATATACCAAAATGTTCTAGAAAATCCTTGGAGTGACATAGGATAGGTCAGTACTCAATCCTAATTACCAATTTGTATAAATTTGCTATAAATCATCACGTACATAGTGAATGCGTAAGTGCGAGCGAGCTAGACGTCCGTCAGTCAGTATATTTGCTCTATCTGTCTCTCTCCTTCGTGCCGGTTACCGGCTAGGTGAAACGGGGCGCTGCGCGCCATCTGTGATCCAATTATTGTACTAATTGGCTGGTCATTGAGCGGAGCGCGCGCGGCGCGGCGCCGCCCCCGCCACCGCGCGCGGCGTGAGGAGCGGTGGGGGTGGGTTCGTACTTCTTCGTCGTGCACGCATCGCTTTTCCCAGGCGCGCGCGCGATCACTGAACACAGTGTGCCCACTGAACACTGTGTCGATAACCGGAAATGATTTTGATCTGGTGTTCGTTATTGGCTGGGTACATACATACATACATACATACATATCGTCACGCCTGTTTCCCGGTGGGGTAGGCAGAGACAACGGATCTCCACGTGCCACGATCCTGACACACCTCTGCCGCCTCTTCCACTCCCATAATGTTCTTCATGCATGCTCGTCGGTTACGGGTACTACGCACTTGCCCTTTTTTGAGCACATGCCCGATCTGGTCCAGGTAAGTGCGTCTAGGGCGACCCTTCCCGACTCTTCCACTCATAATTGCTTCATAAATTTCTTCCGTTAGTCTCCTATCATCCATTCTTCCAACATGACCGAACCACCGAAGCATCCCTTTCTCAATCCTTGTCACTATATCTTCTTTCAGCCCACAGCGCTCTCGCACTACACTATTTCTCAATCTATCTTTCATTGTAACTCCACACATACTCCTCAACGCGCGCATTTCCACAGCATTAATCCTGCTTTCATGCTTCTTCTGCCATGCCCAACTTTCACTCCCGTACATAAGTGTAGGGGTCATCACTCCACCATGGACAGCCAAACGTGCCCTAGTTGACATGCTTTGGCTGCTCATAATAGCGTGCAACGCTCCATTCACTTGGTTGCCGGCTTTCACTCTCTTTTCTACATCTCCTTCACATTTTCCATCCCGCGTGAACATATTCCGGAATTATGATTGCCGGAAGTCCTCGACTACTATCGAGGATTGATCGTGACTCGTTGCCTGAGATTATGTACAACGGTACTGTCATACCATATACTAGGGTTGTCAAAAACCTGGGAATTCTTATGGATGATACGCTATCTTGGCAGGCTCAGGTCAATGAGGTCAGTCGAAAAGTCTATGCTGCGGTGCACTCCCTGAGGCGGCTGGAGAACCTTCTTCCGACCTCCACAAAGACAATTCTAGCACAATCGCTGCTTCTCCCCATCCTTGATTATGCGGATGTGTGTTGCCTGGACGTTACTGAGGAACTCCTGGACAAACTTGAGCGTCTGCAAAACATGTGTATACGCTTCATTTTCGGTTTACGTAAGTACGACCATGTTTCACAATACCGCAGACGTCTCAAGTGGCTCCCAATCCGTCTCCGCAGAAATTCCCACATTCTTGGCCTTCTTTATTCTTGTATCAACAACCCTTCTGCTCCCGAGTACCTATCTTCGCGTTTTCAGTTTTCGCGCATCTTCCCACGGTGTAACGCTTCGGTCAAGTGATGATAATATCTTAGCCATTTCCACTCACAAAACTGGATATTACACAAACTCCTTTTCTGTGCACGCAGCTCGGCTGTGGAATCTACTACCTCACTGTATACGGCACTGCAAGTCGCTTCCGTTATTCAAAAAACACTTAAAGTTGTACTATCTCCGTCAGTGTGAAGTCAAAAGCTAAAAAATCCTTTAATTCTGAATGGACAAGTATGTATGTATATATTTAGGTATTATGTATTATATAAATTGTAATTCATATGTATTTAATTTAATCTGTAAATAGTAATTTATGCGTTTAATTAACTAGTATGTACTTATATGTAGTGTATACTGTATATTATAGTATATTATAGTTATTTTCCTTATATTATATTTTACATTCCCACACTCAAGTCTTTTGCTACTACCTACTTATATCTCGCAACATACGACTCTCAAACATCCAAAGGTTGACTGGGAGAAATCCCTGTAAGGGATAAGTCCGCCTTTGCCCCTCATGTAAATTTCTTATTGTGTGTTTATGTTAAATGTTTTTTGGAGCAATAAAGTATTTCTATCTATCTATCTATCTATCCATATTCCCCAGATATACGAATTCGTTCACTTGCTCCAGTCTCTCATTCCCAATCCTTACGTCGCATTCGGTCACTATTTCATTCCTTTCCAGTACCATTACTTTCGTCTTGTTTACATTCACTTTCATTCCCTTCCTTTTAAATGCTTCAACCATAACAGTTACCATGTCCTGCAACTCGCCCACCGACGACGCAAGTATCACTTGATCGTCGGCGTACAAGAGGCTGTAGCGTGCTAAAATGCGCTACTGGTTTATCGTGAAATAATGATTTCGGTGTCGCCAACGCTTGAACAGACCCCTAATTCGGCATACCACCAGGAAGTGGTCTGTTCCAACATTGGCTCCACGATGAACCCTTGTGTCTACAACATTGTCTCCTTAATCTTTCGTCAACTATCACAAAATCTATCATACTTCTTTCTTCCTGTCTCTGACAAGTATACATATGAATCTTTTTGTGGTCAAACATTGTGTTTGTCACAAAAAGATTCTTTTCCAGGCACACCTCGAGCAAACTAACACCATTCTCGTTTTTTCGTTCGTCACCAAACTTTCCAAGTACAGACTCATAGCCATCCCTTTTCACGCCAACCCATCCATTAAAGTCTCCCATCATTAACACTCTCTCATTCCCCTCACATGCATTAAGTATTTCTCTCACACTGTCCCAGAACTCGTCGCGGTCCTTGATGGGCTTGGACATGTCCGGGGCATACACTACCAAGACGTACAAGCGGACCAAACCCACCTTAATTCGGACCCATAGGAGTCTTGGGCTCACACATTCGTAATCTATCATGCATTGAGCCATTCGGTCAGAGAGGACAACTCCTACACCTTGGCAAGCCCTTTCATTCTGTGGTACACCAGACCACAGGGCTGTGAAAGTACCGTGCGTGGACCTGTCCATCCCCTTCCTCTTGGTCTCGCTCACAGCCAGCACATCAATCTGCCTCGCATTCGTCAACTTATACACTTCATCCTCCTTATCTTTCATTCCTCCACAAACATTCAATGTGGCAAAGCGGCTTTCCGTTGCCCACTTTTCGCCCCCTCGTGAAACGCGACGTGACGAGTGGCGAGCTGCATCGCCGTCATTTATAGGATTTGTGATGTTAAATTCCATTATTCGTCCCACGAGTAGCTAGGGAAGTAAACTGTCAACCCTGGCAGAGCCCCGCTTGCCAGGGTTAGAGCCTGGGGGCGCCAAACCCCAGGATTTTATTTGGCACGCTCGAGACTAGACTCGCCTCTAGCCACGCATCCGTCGGCACGGCAACCTTGGATTGGCGTAAAAGGGGCAGGTAAGGGAAGTGGAAATGGGACGGGATAGTAGCGGACTAGGTGTGGATAAAAGGAAGAAAGGATGCCATTGTCACGGAGAGGTAATGGGAGTGTGACAATAGTAGCTGGAGGTGTCCGGGGCCTGGGAGGTGGCTAGGTTATCGGTTTAATTAATCCGATGAATCCCTCTGATTTGCCTGTAGATTTCTTGATTCTTCAGCTCTTTGCATTCGGGGCCTGAATATTTCTTTTTGACACATTGCTGTGTGGAATCGTTACGAACCAAACCCAGCTATAAGTGTTGATAGTTAAGGTCGCGGAAAGTTATTATCTGTTCGATTCGCACTCTAGAGGTCCCAAAGGTCTCGTAGCTGGCGAGCGCGGTACGGTTATGTGTTTCGATAAGGGCCTGTCACATGCAGCGAGTACTCGCTGCGAGTTCGCTCGCAGCGAGTGAAATCGCTGTGTGCGACAACCTACTCGCGGCGACTACAATCCACTCGCTGCGAGTAAAAAAGCTGCGAGTAGAATTGAACATGTTCAATTATACTCGCGGCGAGTGCGCTACTCGCCGCTAATGAAACCTACGCGCGAGTCGTGGGACAAGGCACTCGCTGCTAGTCGCCATTCGCGCACCGTGCCGCTCCCGTCGTGACGTGTCGTCGTGTCGTGCGTGCGTGCGCACGACACGCATTTGTTTGAGGCTACTGCCACTCCCAATATAGTTGAGTGTTATCTCCAATTTAGTTCTGCATGTAATGGCGTTTCTCATAACTGTGTCTTGTTTTTTTTATTTCTGGACTTATTAGTTCAAGTAATTCCTCAAACTTATCTTTGGTTATGCGTAGAATATTTTTGTAATCTACTGGTTCTTCGGCTGCTAATTCTTTCATTAGAGTATTGGAAGCTCCATATTTATCTCTTCGTTCAATCCACTTACGAACCCATTTCGTTCTCTTCTTGCGATTGAACTTTTTCAGCGTTTGCTGCGCTAATTCCGCGCAAGCTAAACGCATCAATTCTCTGAGACGTGCGCGACGACGTTCGACGGACGACATTTTCCCGCGGTTTAAGCCAATCGACTGTAGAAACTAGCGCGGCGCACGCGAGTATGTATATCGCGAGAAGAAGCTTGCCCAATCACGATAACATTAAAAAAATCCAATCGGCAGTTACATTTTACAAGGTTCCCTGTAAAAGTAAGTATTATCTAAGTCGCGATTCGGTGTATTTTTTTTAAAACCTCTTACACTCGCCTGTTGCGTATTAAATCCATCTTTAAGTAAGCTAACTATTTTGAATGATTTTAGGAGATGTGTTGGCGGAACATGACAAAATAAAACATATGACGACTAAAAAATGAATCTTAGGCCCAATTGCGGGAAGGATGTTTAGCCTCTGGTTGTCCGGAGATCCGGATTATTGTTATCTCAGGAATTGTCGATAAAATTCTTGTCGATCGATGTTTTAAAAATGTATGATATTGTTGTTGTTGTTTTGGTTTGGGGTTGGCTCTAGGCCTGCAAACCAATCCCGCTTGGTTGGGGACCTTCGTGCAAAACCCCGCAGTCTCCAGCTACCCCAGCCAGCCTATGTCTTCCATGAAAGCCACAAGTTGACCGGGGTGTCTGCAGGCCGCTTATCCCTTAGTCGCCTTTTACGACATGCACGGGGAGAGATGCAGTGGGACTATTGTAAGCTCCTCTAGCCTCCACTATCAACCTCTATCTCTACAGGATAATGTATGATATTATTCCAACTTCATAATTTCATATAATTTTCACTTCATGTAGTCTTCACTTGGTATATATAATATACACTTGATATAGCAAATTTTGATATAAGAAATATTAACTTTCTTTAATTTTCATTTGGCATAATTTTGCATTACATAATATGTATTTTATTTCGCATCCTAGTTTTCCCATTTCTTCCGGTATTTTATTGTAAAATCTTTGCAATTAGTACTTTAAAATCTCTAAAATATGTACTATACCCACTCCTGATTTGTTGTAATCTACATAATTTTGTCAGCCTTGGTAGCTCAGTGGGGCGGTCGGTCGACTGTCGTCCGTATCATTAATAAGCCTGGGCCCGGTCAGTGGATGGCTGGGTGACAGCTCGACCCTTGGACGCTAACCGTGGTTCGGATTCCACGTAAAACAGTAGATCCCTTCCCTTCTTACCTTACTAGGTGGTACGGTTTAACCCGTCTGGGTTGGTACAACCTCACTGAATGAAAGATTCGTTGAAACGGCTATTTAAATAGTTCGTATTTTTAGTCCAGTTCAGTGTAGCCGGCGCAACCGAAGGGAAGCACTGACATGGCACCTAGTACCCCAAGGTGTTATGGGCTGACATCACGGATGTAGTAAGTGACGTAGCCAACCGTGTCAGTTCCCATAAAGAAATATATTTATGTAAAATGATAGTGTATGTACGTACATTATGTTTAATTAGTGTTATACGTGTGGTATTGACTGGTCGGAGCGTGTGATCTGGCCCCTATGGCTCAATCACTCATGCAGAATAACATAAATAAAAACCATTATCATATCAATAAATAATATCACTGCTTACGTATACCACAATGTGTATATGTTACTTAGTAGTAATTTACAATAAAGTAGTGTTTTAATATTGACGAAAACTAATGAGTATTGAAAAAGAGCAATTTTCGACGTTAATGTAAAAAAAATATACAATATACAGGTATTACAAAGTATGTATGTTGAAGTCCCGCGACGGACGGACTGACAGACAGACGGACAGAAACCAAAGCGATCTCATAAGGGTCCCTTTTTCGCAATTTTGCGACGGGACCCTAAAAATTAATGTTTCGTGTACCTATGTCTCTTGTCACCGAATTTCAATATGGCTATATAGGGTGTTACGATGACCATGTCATTAACTTCGGGAGGGTTACATAGACACTCAAATAAACAGGTTACGCAACAAAAAAATGTTTTTAGCATTACTTTTCGAGAAATTTAACAAAACATGTTTGTTACCTAAATATTATCAGATCAACCTGTGTACCATTAGCAGTAGGTAACTTGCAGTGTACGGACGGGGTCAATGACCGTACTATGTTCAAACAGCTGTTTGTTGTAGGTAAGTCACAACTCACAAGGTCACTAGATCTGTGTGTAACAGTAGGTAAGTCGCATTGTACGGGGTCAATGACCGTGTTGAAACACAGAACAGCTGTTTGTTGTAAGTAAGTCACAACTCACAAGGTCACTAGATCTGTGTGTAACAGTAGGAAAGTCGCATTGTACGGGGTCAATGACCGTGTTGAAACACAGAACAGCTGTTTGTTGTGTGAGAGGATAGTGTGTATGTAGGTACGTGTTCTTCTTCTATGCGCACCAGTAGTAGTTGTCTTCCGTTATCAAGTTGAGGCATAAAGACGCCCCAATCTCGGAACCGTTGCTCCGCTCCCAAGATGGTGCGTCCACATACACGCACACCGTCTAGCTGCTCATACATCAACACAGCAGCAGCTAAGTTCCAATTGGAGTTGGAGTCTCGGTAACATCACCATATCCGCGTCGCGCGTCGGTGAATCGATACGGCGCGGCGGCGCGGCGGCATTTTGAAATTGCGAAATAATGTGCTCTCTCGCGGACCGCCGCTAAGACACTGAGACGGACGCGACGCACCGCGCGCCGCTCCGCCCGCGCGCGACACATGCGCGCGGAGCGGGCGCATGCAATGCAAGCGCGTCGGCGGCGTGGCGAGCGAGCGCTTCGGAGGCGGCTTTCGTCAAAGGAAAGCCTTTGTGCCGCACCGCCTGCCGACGTCGCGCGCACTAGGTAAGTACCTACGTTTCGTGTTTGGCAAGAAGGGTCTAAGCATGATTCGTTTTTAGGGCTATTTGATTAAAATGTTTTGTTCGGAGATCTTAGGAGAAAAAATGGTCCTATAAACATATGTTTTTTTTTACGTAAAGTGTTTATTTGAGTGTGTATGTAACCCTCCCGAAGTTAATGACATGGTCAGCGAAACACCTTATATACATGCGAGTGTGATTATTCTCATAGCCAGGGGTGTACTATGCAGGAAGCGCCATTACCCTGGCCACAGTAAACGAGTAGGGCAACTGGAGCCCATTTTTAAAATAACTATCTACGCTGCTCCAAGCCACCAGGGATGTCACACACAACTCACAACACTAACATTGTAGTGCGCCGTACCACAACTCACAACACTAACAGGTAGTGAGCTCATTATTATTATAATTTTTTTTTATTGCTACCGAACTTTAGAGGTTGAAGGTCCTTTGTGAGTACAGAGTCACCAATCAGGCGAATGGCTCGTCGCTGAATAGAATCCAAGGCTGAAAGAAGGTACTCAGGGGAACCCTCCCAAAGATGACTGCAATATTCCATCACCGGTCTTACTTGTGCTTTGTAGAGTGTAAGCAGTTGGGCCGGCGTGAAAAATCGCCGACATCGGTAAAGGATCTCTAATTTTCGAGACGCTAGTTTCGCCTTGGACTCTATGAACGATCGAAACCCAACGTCCCTGGACGTCTGGAAGGGAGATAGAAAGAGAGAGATAGAAAGATAGAGAGATAGAAAGAGGTATAAAGAGAGAGAGAGAGATAGAAAGAGAGTGAGATAGAAAAAGAGAGAGATAGAAGGAGTGAGATAGAAAGAGTGAGATAGATAGAAAGAGTGAGATACAAAGAGTGAGATAGAAAGAGTGACATAGACAGAGAGAGATAGAAAGAGATAGAAAGAGAGGGAGAGAGAGAGAGACAGAGGGAGAGAGGGAGAGAGAGAGAGAAAAAGTCAATCGAGTCAGTTTCCATAAAAAAATATACATACATATCACACACGCTGAAACCCGACAATCGGGGTAAGCAGAGTAATCGGTGTTGTTCTGCAAGAACTCTGGTAAATTACAGCACAACACCGACCACCACGTTTCGCAAAGCATTCGAACAAGATTTAATCGATCAAGCAGCAAGTAAGGCACAAAGACCCACCTGCTGCATGACTCGACGAAAGTACCGTGCCAAGGTGAGAGGTGGCGGTCCTGTCGCCCTTTAGCACGGCATCTTGTTCTTATCTCTTAGTCGCCTTTTACAACATGCATACATGCGAGATGCACGGGGCCTATTCTTTGTAAGTACCGGCCCCACACGGTAAAAAATAACAAAACAAAAAAAAATTGTGCGGGGCGGCCATCACGGACTACAAGCGAGGGAAGTGAGAATGTAAGTAGTGGTTGTGTACGGACAGCGTGCGCTGGCGCGCGCTTGTGTGAGTGCGAAATCGGCGCACTTGTATGAAGACGGTTAACTAGTCTGTTTAAACTATGCCCAGGCGGACTATATTTTATTTTTATTGGTATTTTGATAATTTGTTCATAGTACGCTAAGGGGGGGTTCTGTATCATATAGGGAGTAAAACCTATATAAATTTTTTTGGACCTTGGGCTTTTTTTTTATGTAAAATATTTTTTTATGTATTTAAATAAAAAAATAGGTGGTTGATTTTTATAGCCTAATCGATTCAGTTTCATAACAGTAACTAAAAAGTCTTCATTACATTACCATTATATTACCAATACATTACCATTATGATGTAACACGTGTAAGTTGGTAAAAAAAATCAAATTCTTTCTATTCCATACTAATAAAACTAAAATTGTGGCTTTTCACAATTTCTGAAGGAAATATCTATGTGTTGGAAGACTTTTTTGTTCCTGGCATGAAACTGAAACGATTAAGAAATTTTTTTTTTTACATTTTACATAAAAAAAAAAAATTTGTAAAAAAAAATATTCTTTGTTCTTCAAAAGTGATCTATTTCCGATACAGAACCTCCCCTTAGCGTACTATGAACTAATTTTCAAAGACATCTTTCTTTTCTTTTATGTGTATTTGTGCAAAATACAATTATATGTGTGTACCATGGGTGTGGGTTTGTACCTACATACATAGCTATGTGTAATTAAATATGTCAATAAATTAATAAATCACTCCACTACCAACCACCATGTGTGGTATATGTTCTATATTTAGTAAACTTAAGTTTACTTCAAAATTTACTAAAACTCTATATAATTATAGTGATTCCATTGTGGTTAGCAAAGCAAGTTAGTGGTAGGTATCGCCAAATAATAACTGGTAACCCTGAGAGAGAACATCAGTATTGCACCAAGCAAAGAAGTTCGCGAGTGCAAGCCACGAGGATTTACTATCTACGTCCGGCGTGGCGACGCGCGCGCCCCGCCGCGCCACGGCGGCGGCGGCGTCGAGTTCGCGGGACGAACCGCCGCGGTCGGCAGGCAATCTCAAACTAAGGCAGGAGATTATTTTGATTGGCTAGTGAGTGCGAAATGGTGGCATTTGGCACGGACAAATCAGGGAGCCAGAACTGAGTTCTGACCAGGGACGTGCGGCCCCTTAACCAAACAATCGCGCGCGCACCAAGTTTCTATACCGGTCGTGACTATAACATAATTATGTATGAGCATACATATAGATCAGTGGTTCCCAAACAGTGGTACGCGTACCCCCAGGGATACGAAAGTACAAGAGAAGGGATACGCGTGGGCTTACTTAATGGCCACATTTACTTCCACAACCTTAAGTAAAGAGAAAGGAGCCCACTTAAATCTCATTAGTGAAAATAATCTCCACTGATTGATGGTTAATTGGAGCCTATTTCGTATTAGGTATATTTAATGAGGAGCGTCTGGAGGAACTATTTCCGTTGTAACAGAATTTTTAGTAGAGCCAAAAAACTGATAGCTAATTAAACTTAGGATATTGGAAATAGGCCTTTTTGACCAAAATTTTTGTTTTCAATCGTAATTTTCTATAGGAAATAGTTCGTTTTGACCATTCAAATTTTACAGGGAGATGTATTTGAATACAAATACTGAGAATCCGTCAAAAACGCCAAACTCACCGAAACGGAAATAGTTCCTTTTGAACAGACGCTCCTCTTTTGATTATTAAGTAGATACATATTAGAACCCAATAAATGACTGACACAATGTTGATAAATGACTGTACAATGACACAACATTATTTACCTATGTAAAACCATACCATATTTTTTTTATTCCTACATTTTACTCAGGGGTACTTGGGTCTCCTTAAGGGGTACCGATTAAAATACATTTGGGAACCTCTGCTATCGAGCAATCTGTTTGTTTTTATTTCAACCTATATCCAAGCCATTGCTATCTGCAATGGCTAACAGCTGTCTCCGTGACACCACCTTCGACGTGGTGGGGAAAATGCCAGCATACATACATACATACATACCACACGATATATCCCGACAATCGGGGTAAGCAGGGTAGTCGGTGTTGTGCTGCAAGTACTCTTGTAAATTACAGCACAACACCGACCACCACGTTTAACAAAGTAGGTATTCGAACAAAATAACTATATCAAGCAGCAAGTAAGACATGAAGACACGCCTGCTACGCGACTCTGTAGAAGGACCGTGCCAAGGTGAGAGGTGGCTATTCTGTCGCCCTTAGGCTTGCCGTGCAATCGGCCCTAAGTGTGCTCTTTCGCTTATTCTACGGGAAGTGATCGAAGGAGCTATTTAACGCGATCCCGCCGTCCCCTTTCCACCTCCGCACTACGCGCACTGGGCAGCTTTATTGCATCTCTACACGCTGGACTTACCGCGGATGCGTACCAATCGATTCTGCAGATATTTCCTCTACAGAACCGGTTAACTCTGGAACGCTCTCCCTGCTCATATATCTATCCCCCCCCCCCCCCCCCCCTCAGGTTCATCAAGAGGGGCGTGAATGGTCACCTGTCAGGTCGGCATGGCATTCGCTACCCCTTCATATGACTGAATGTCCATGGTCGTCGTGAGACACCTTATGGGTGGCTCGGCGCCATATGTGGCGATTTAAATAAAAAAAAACACAGTCCACACCAGTCTTCTAACCAACACTGACTGTTGTAGACCGTACTCGCAGCTTCCTCTAATAAACTCTTGAATGGACTCGGATATAAACTGACTTTGGACCGTCTCCAAAAAAATGCATGTACAATATTCGCCAAAAAAACCGCTTGTTTCGATGAAGATTTTACAAGCCAGAAGAATTACGGACTGCAGAAGACTAAGGAATTAAGTAGGTTAGTATTTTTATTCATACATGCATAGGTACATACATACCACACGCAGTATCCTGACAATCGGGGTAAGCAGAGTAATCGGTGTTGTGCTACAAGAACTCTGGTGTATTACAGCACAACACCGACCACCACATTTTGCAAAGCGTTCGGACAATACAAATTATCAGGCAGAGTGTAAGGCACGAAAAATGACCTAGAATGACCTAGTGGAAGGACCGTACCAAGGTGAAAGAGAGGTGGCCGACTGGTCGCCCTTTAGCACGGCATCTGGTCATTCTCCCTCAAGCCTTAACTGCAGGGGATCTAAGTTATAATTTTTGTACATTCTTAATATAAATAAATATTAGTTTTTCATAACATTATTTTCATTGTGTAGGCAAATGTCCTTATTCTAACTACATACATGGTTAGTATCTAAGTTCACATGTTGGTATGAAAATTGTTCGAGCTGGCTGAAATTTACAAATTTGTGTTAACACAAATATGGTGACCAAATATTTATGGCATAATATGACACATGTGACGGCGGCCTCAGTAAGAAACGCCTTTTGCGTTATATTTGCGACCCCGAGCAGAGCTAACAAAGTATGGAGACTAATAGAATAATTTTGGTGTCTGTGACACGTTTCTACGCTCAGAAAAATGTGATTTTCTTTACTACCATTTTGAAGGTATACACTTCAAAATAATTTCATATCGTAAACACAATGGATTATTTTAATATATTTGTTTAAATTTGTTGGATTTGTTTTGGAATTATCGTCTCGGAAAGAGCAAATTTAATAGATTTTATTATACAAATAAAACTTTTTTTTTCTAAAAATAATGGCCTCTTCAATCTTTATTTTCCATAAGATTTTTACTGCCCCTTTCAATTATAGTTGAGGTCCCTGACTTTGCTTACCCCTTAAATTTTTTTGCACATTCAACATGAATATTACAAGTTTTGAGGAGGTCGCTCAATACGTTTTGGAGTTACGAGATGTGACAGACAGACGGACGGACGGACAGACACCTGACCAATTTTATAATCCTGCCATTGTCGCTGGTTACGAAACTCTAAAAACCAAAAAATATTTTTTTATGGAATCCTCATTAATTAATTAATGTTAGGATTTTCCTAGACAGACCTAGATAGCGTGGGCTAAAACAACAGCCAGGTTGGATGACGACAACGTCAAATACGTCGACGGAAAGCAGTGGTTCAGTTCCGATGAAGGGCGGAAAGATGGAGCCACATTGGAGAGGCGTATGTCTGGCAATGGACCCAAAACGGTCACTGAGGATTTTTCTTGAATAATACCGGATTAAACAGATCGACTCCATACTTTATGAGCTAAGCATAAAAAGGAGAGATATGATGTTAACCCTATAATTAAGCCAGCCAATTTACTCAAACTAGTTGGACCTAAAACACTATTGTTTCAAAAAGGACCAGGCCATAGGGTTAAGAAAAACAAGGATTTACCATTGACAGTAGAATAAGTAAGTTTTCAAGATTCTCAATTTTTGTTTCTTTGAAGATATTATATAGTATTTCTTGCAATAAATTATAATCTGGAAACTTATTGTTTTCTGTTTTTGTCACTCAGAACTACAGTTTAATTAAATTTGTCTGATCTGTGATTATTAGGTTTATTAAACACTAGCCTTTACCCGCGGCTTCGCTCGCATAGCCTATGTCCATCCTGAAAGTAAATTGTAAATATTGGTCAAATAATTTTAAAAATCTGGTGAGTATTTTCGGAGATTACCTCTTCCTACATCTAAACTTACAAACTTTACCTCTTTATAATATCCGTGTAGATTTGTTTAAAAACAAAATATAAAATTTAAATTTTAAATTTTACGTGCTCCAAAAATATATTTGCTAAATACTTGAAAGTCAATTTGCAAAATAATACATTCGTAATGCCTACATTATAATATAATAAAAAAACCTATATATATATGTCCAACAATATCCATATGTATTTGTCTGTATGAACAAAGTTGACGCAATGGTAAGGTATTCTTAACGATAGACTTCACAGACACGAAATGAAACGATCAAACTGAACAGATTCATAGAAACCAAAAGACTGAAAATATAAAGATTAAATTACACTCGACAAATTAATACATGTTAACGTTAGCAATTTACAAGCGTGTGGGACAGCCTAGACTTCAAAGTTCTAGAACATAAATAAACATTTGATCTTCCTAAATTAGATTCCAGGGTTCATATTCCTTTCATCCCACGGTCTGGCCTCCAATTCACTAACAGGAAAATCGAAAGACCAATATAACACGCCAACGTTAATATCAGATTCGAGCCAGCCCCCCAACCCCAATTCCTGTGTCGCCTCCTCCCTCTCGTCTGGTGAGTGCGGTCGAAAATGCCGCAACGTCTTTTAATTATTTTTATTGAAAGCGCTACATATGGCGCCTAGCCACCCATAAGTTGTCTAACGACGCCCATGGATATTCGGTCGTATGCGGGGGTTGCGAATGCAACGCCGGCCTGACAGGTGCCCATTCACGGCCCTCGTGAAGGACACGACACTGTACTTAGGGGAAATATATGGTTCTTTTGGCGCGTTGTTTGTGAAGTAGATAATGTAAGACTTAGTTCCAATGTGCAAATTATTTTAAAGAAATAATCGGTACGTGGACAGTTTTCTTAATTACATTATTTCTTGTAACCTAACCTAACCTTACAAGTTCAAATTACGTCTCTTAAAAACTTGAAATAAAAATTGAATTATAAAAAAAAACTCCCACTCATCAACAAACTTTTTAAGTAAAATTAATTAATAGTTAATATATACGACAATATACGATTTTGGCTGATAGTGAATTAACCCGATTAATTCTAGCAGCTCTAGGTATCGCTAACTCTATGCGAGGGTGGTTAACCATACCCGCACGTGCGCATGTTAAATATTGAATTATTTATGTCACAAAGGATTAGGGCGCTTCCACAGCGGCGCCTTTTGTCTGAAGTTACAGGCCGCGGTCATATTTGCCTTGTTGATTTTTGAGAGGGTTAATTTTATTTTTCGCCTACGCGCGGATTGTTACCGACGGTCTAGGGGTGAAGTATCGTTGATTAGGGTGAGAACGATAAATGAGGTGTAGGTGTTTTTTTTTTTGTGATGGACTTGTTGATATACCGAGCGGAGCTCAAAAGAGCAACTTTAACTTTTTTTTTTCAAAATAACAAAAAATATTTCATGATCCCCATACATTTTTATAGCGGTAAATTTTAAATTCGACAATAGGTATCATGAATTTTTTTTTAGATTTTGAAAGGATTTTTTTAGATTTTGGAAGAAAATAACCAAAGTAGTTCATTTTAGCTCCATAATCATAACCTAACCCCGTTTGATAGTCATTGCTGAATCACCTGTATTTTTTAGGATTGCGTATCCATACGGAAGCCTATTACTAAGCCTACACCGTCTGTCTGTCTGTCCGTCCGTCCGTCCGTCCGTCTGTCTGTCCGAGGGCTGTATCTCACCGTAATACGGAATAATAATATGAACCGTAATAAGTAGCCTGTTGAAATTTTCACAGAATATGTGTTATTATGGCCGATATAACAATAAACAATAAAAATAAGAAAAAGTAAAAAAAATCACTGGGGTTCCGATATCGAATTAAAATCAAATTGTAATATTTAATGTGCATACACATAAATAATACACTAGCTTTTGCCCGCGGCTTCGCTTCGCCTTTTTGCTCACAGCTCAGGCCACCGATGACGTAGCGTTATTATTTATAACCTAAAACCATCTTGAGAAGTGGCATAATGCAACAGTGAAAACTTTATGTAAATCGATAAAGTGGTTCTCGAGTTATAAGGATATTTATATATTCGTCCGTCGCCGGTATAAACTACACTATAATTATTAGGATACACACAGGCAGCAAATATAGCGTTTTATCTTTACATAAAATATCCAGGGAAGGCATACGTTTTTTTTTATTCACTAATGCTGATCGGAAAACACAATCCCTTCCAAATCACCAAGGCACGAGCTAAATTCAAATTACAAAATAATCACGAAGAATATGTGGCCGATTGTCCGCAATGATAAATGCATTAAAGTCATTAGTGCTAGCTCAAATTGCGGACATTCTCGAATTAATGGGCCTCGTTAGTCTAAGCCATTAATGTTAAAAATAGGGCAACTAAAACTGGGAGGTCGAATAGGATAACTATTTTCATGAATCTTGCGAAATTTTAATGAAATTACAACAAGCAGGCGGGAGAGGGAGAAATGCTAAAGTAAAAATAAGTTTCAATATCGGCTACGCAGAGCGGTGGTGGCGCCATAGAGCCGACAATGAGTAGACATTTCGGAAAGTTGTTTTTTTTTTATGGACACTGACACGGTTGGCTACATCACCTACTACATCCGTGATGTCAGCATATAACACCTTGGTGAACTAGGTGCCATGTCTGTGCTTCCCTTTGGTCGTGCCGGCTACACTGAACTGGATAGAAAACGGGACGCTTCGACCGACCTATCATTCAGTGCGGTGGTATCAACCCGGGCGGGATAAACCCTAACATCTAGTAAGGTAAGAAGGGAAGAGATCTACAGTTTTACGTGGACTCCGAACCACGGTCAGCGCCCAACCGTCGAGCGGTCACGCATCCAATTACTGACTGCGCCCAGGTGCGCTTGCTTATGATCACGACCGACAGTCGACCGACCGAACCACTGAGCTACCGGGGCTGAAGTTGAAATATATATATATTTTTATAGACAGCCGGCAACAGATCTGTGCCCAAAATTTCAACGGAACGGACACAGCCAATAACGCCACTCCTCGCGAAACAACGCTCATAGAGGTCGCATGCCAGCTATAATTCGGACAAAAAGGTTGCCGTCTAATTTATTGTTTACTGTTGTTTATTTATTGTTTATTTAGCATCTATTGGCAGTACATTGCGCTCAGATTTGTCATATTTACATTGTAACATTCGGCCAGTTCGATTATCACAGCGAAGAAGAACTGGCAAGAAACTTCACTGGAATATTTTTCAATCTGCACTTAGTCTACTTTACAAAAATGTTTGCCACTGCCTAGACACGCATGTGCTGATTTGTGACAGATGCAGCAATTCATGACAACGTGATTTTTTTTTAAATATTAAATTGTATAAGTTTTATACCCGCCACACTGCCACGTGAAGCAGACCAGTCTCCACAAAAAGCACTAAGAAAACTAACAAGAAATAAAAAAAATTAAACACTACTCTTATATGATTACAAGCCTCTAGAGGATTGCCGGTTTATAGAAACCACGAAACACTCCAGAAGACCTCACAATATATTGCCACAAGTTGCACTTCTCAGCCATCCTTCGGTTCTTCAAACAGTGCGGTGGAGGGGCACAGGGGGTGAGGTTCGCTGGAGAAGGGGGCAGGGGTTTCGGTTGACGGGAATTTTTCGATTGCCCTTTGCGAATTAATAAAATGTAAATCGGCCAGCTGCAAGCGGTGACTTAGAACTGGAGTGCTTCAAACGATGTTTACGCCATTCGTGGCCTCCGTTGCTGACCGTGGTTCGGATTCAACGTTAAACTGTAGGTCCCTCCCCTTTTTACCTTACTAGGTGGTAGGGTTTATCCCGGCCGGATTGGTACCACCGCATTGAACGAAACGTCGTCGGTCGAAACGGCTATGTAAATAGTTCGTGTTTTCCGTCCAGTTCAGTGTAGCCGACACGAAATGAAGGGAAGCACTGACATGACACCTAGTTCACCCGGTGTTATGGGCTGACATCACGGATGTTGTAGGTGATGTAGCCAACCGTGTCAGTTTCCATAAAAAAAGTATAAACGATTAGTAACCTAAAATTATTGTAGGTACAATAGACACGGTTAGGTAATCTTATAAATATTCTGAAAACAGACGGGCAGACCAATAGACAGACACATAGAACTGAAGACAAGTACTTAAATAATTCTAAAATATTTACAAGATGTTTTTAAGTAGTATTACCTAGTCATGTTCAGTTCTTATCATTCAGAAAACTCTGGCAGCCGTTTTGAACACAGTGTTTGATTCTAAATTTTGTATATTATTTGAGAGATTATTGTAAATTTTAACGCCCTCGAACTTGTAAATTTGAACGCCCTTGAACGGTTTGTACTTGTTAACCCCTCCTTTGCATTGACGAGAATCAAATAACAATAATGTTTTGTGTAGGTATATATGAACTCGAATAAATACAAAAACTTTATATTCCTGTCTTGTACGTTGCACAGATATTTTAATACGAAATCCATTTTTTATTGTTTCGTAGCAAGTTACGCTCGCAGGGCCCCTTATAAAATGTGTCTGAAAAAGATGTCTGTCCGTCTGTCCGTCTGTCCGCCCGTCCGTCTGTCTGTCTCACACGCGCTGTCCGAGGTGACTACTACGGAACTTAAACTCAATACAAATCTAAAAAATATAACAGTCAATTTATACCTACTTTAAGTAATAAAAGCAATTTTTTGAAAAAAAAAAATTATGTAATTATAACTCCGCAGTCTCGCACGCTATGACCGTCGCAGCGGTCGCCAAACTTTGGATCCGTTCGTTTTTAACAATCTTTCGAGAGCCGACGAAAAAATCCACCATAATGAAAAGTTCTCTCCGCCAGGCGACTGACCCAGTTCTAGAGATCTAATTACTCAGTAGCCGCCAGCAGCTGGAACGCGACGCTGTGAAACGTGGAAATACCAGACAATTCGGTATCCAATTTCTTTCAAAATTCAATAAGAGTCGTATATGTAAACTGGCTTTTGCGCGCTCCGCTCGCGACAACGTCGGGTAATTTTTTTTTTTTATTTACATTTCTTTACGATTGTCCTGATATATGAACCACGGTAATGAAAGATGACCAAAAATATTATTATCTACGTCTAGGTAAAGCAATGTTTTTATATAATCGGATATGGGTGGATGCGCCGGAGGGACCAAAGCACGATCAACGGGAAGTACCCTATAAGCATTGATGAGTGAGTTTGCGAGTAGGTATGAAAATATGAGACTTAAATGGCCGTATGTTTTGAATGCTTTCCCTTAGAGGAATTTACACTTCTCAGGAATCATTGACATTAGTATTTGATATTAATTTCAACTTCATATTATCTCTATCCGTTCTTGAAAAAATTGTCTTGACAGACGGACAGACGGACGGACAGACGGAAAACAGAATGATGCTATAAGGGTTTTTTATTTCCTTTTGAAGAACCCTAAAAAGAAGGTAAATCGGTCTAGCTAGACATTTTAAACTTTACTTGTTACATACAGACATACGGTGTCATCTACATATAGCAGTAGAGAAAAGAACTCGTGTGTAGCCTGTACTTAAAAAGAATAACCCCACTGCATCTCTCCCCTTGCATGTCGTAAAAGGCGACTAAGGGATAAGGACAAGATGCCGTGCTAAAGGGCGACAGGCTCGCCACCTCTCCCCTTGGCACGGTACTTCCACCGAGTCATGCAGCAGGTGGGTCTTCGTGCCTTACTTGCTGCTTGATCGATTGATAGAAAGATAGATAGAAAATTCTTTATTACTCCAGTAAACATTAAACAGTAACAAATACATTAGAAAATTTACATAAGGTGCAAAAGCGGACTTATCCCTTACAGTCAACCTTTGAATCTTGTTCGCATACTTTGCGAAACGTGGCGGTCGGTGTTGTGCTGTAATTTACCAGAGTTCTTGCAGCACAACACCGATTACTCTGCTTACCCCGATTGTCGGGATTCAGCGTGTGTGATATGTATGTATGTAGAAAAGAACTCCCCATGTTGTAGAGTGAATATTAAAAAGAACAGTCCGCAAAGTTCTCATGTAAATATCCACGCCGAAATTATGTTTATACTTGTTTTCTTATCCTAGTACGCCGTAAAGATATCTCACCTTAGCAATATGACACATAAAATATGCAAGCGAAAGGTGAAGTGAATTTTAGGCGCCGTAAGTAGCTCCTAAATTGATATTTTTACTGCTCTAAGATGAAGAAACTTTTTTCATAATATCGAAGTTCTGTGAGCTCGTTTAAATATGTATTAGAAGAGTCTGTTACTTTTACTTTCTCTTGTGTATTTTGTTTATGAAAAAAACCGGCCCAGTGCGAGCCGCATTCGCGCACCGAGGGTTCCGTACCAACACAAAATGTATTTGTGTTATGTATTTACCAAAAATATTCTGTTTTCTTTCATTCAGTTTTAAGGAATGTTTGAACTTATTTTCGTAAAAGGAAGACAAGCGCGCAGTATTCTCCTCAGACGTTTGAATTGTTTTTAAAATGACAAATGTACCTGTCCTTACATAAATGCAAAATATTCACCGGACAACTTACCCTAGATAAATTCTTCTCTTTGTTCCCTATACACTACGAGCATTCCATTTGTAATACTTTTCTGTTATGCAGAAAACGAACGTAATGCCAAATTCAATTTCTTCCAATCAGCCTCGAATATACCTACATTTCACCGCTGATAGAGTTAAGGATTGAGTAAATTACTGCTTGTTTTAAAAAATTATTTCATTGAATCTAAATTACGGGTTTAATATTAATGATGCGATTAAATAAATATTTAAATTAAAGAATATAGAGAATAAATACCATTTTAATAGTGATAGGTAAAAGTCGATAATTTATCGACGATACTTAAAAATTTTATTTTTATGTGTAGAAGTTGTGAATAAACAATCAGATAAAAAGCGCACACAAATTCTTTCACAAAAAAAAACCATAAAAATTAAGAAAATAAGTGCGAACGTTGTTCACAAACAGAGGGTTCCGTGGCCATGTCCTTCTTGCAATCATAGCGAGGGAGCTCAGTGATCACGCGGTCGTAATGCAATTTTTAACCGACTTAAAAAAAAAAGGAGTAGGTTCTCAATTCGACTGTATTTTTTTTTATGTTTGTCCCCTCATAACTTTCGACTGGGGGAACCGATTTTGATGATTCTTTTTTTATTTGAAAGCTGCTGCTTTCCGTGTGGTCCCATTTCAATTTGGTCAAGATCGGATTGGAAAGCGAGGCGGATTACTAAAAAAAACTGTGAAATAAAACACAATTAAAAAAAATATAAAAACTGTCTTCAAAAATGTATGAAATAAAAAAAATCGAACCCTAGAGTTGAAGGCGGTGCTAAAGCAAGCAAAAATAACCGACCGCCTTCAACTCTGCTTGCTTTGCAACAATGCTTTCTAGCCCCCTAAGCCTTATCCGATTTTTACAATTTGTTTTTTCTTATCTTAAGAACCGTCCTATCTACGTTACTGTGATTTTTTTGTTTAGATGAAATATACCTACAACACCGGAGCTAAAAATGTGTATTTCAACCGAAAAAATATATATTTTTTGATGGCATGAATTTCCTATTCAATTGTCAATTGAATCGGTCAATATATCAATTGATACCTATTCAATTAAAAGACAGGACGTAGATTCGACTGTCCTTATTACAACAAAAAAAGAATTGTAATAATTCGACGATTTTGTATGGAGAATGTTAACTTCCGTTTTCATTCCGTAAGGACTAAAATGTTCTACTTTGTTAATATATTGATCTTTACATTCCCATCGCATGTGGCAGCCAGACGGATGGTCGGATGGACGGACGAACAGACGGATGGGCAGACAACAAACCGATTTTATAATAATTCACTCTGCCAGCGTAGTCGGCTACGGGGCCCTAAAAATAATAAAATGAAACTGCTCATTCAATATTTTAGTGGTTAAAAAAATTTTTGTTATTTTTTTTTTACTTTATTTTGACTGCCGCAGGTAATCATATCATCCAGGGGATGATTCAAGGCGGATGAAGACCACCGTATAATATATATTTGAGTATATTAAGTGAAAACTGGAAATAGTAATTTCATTCTTAAATGACTTACCTAAAGAAATGCACCTCCTTGAAAAAGTCAGAGTCAGAGTTAAAATCATAACTCACCTGCAACAAACAAAAGCAAACCATTATTGTTTTTATAATGTAATCTTGTATTATTTATTAATCTTGTATTAATTAGTTAGGCTGAGTTAAAGGGACTAAAACACATGATCCGACTAGCCAATATCACCTCCGAGAAGGTAAGTGCCATACCGGAGACTTCCCTTTCGACTAAAGGCTAAACTGAACTAAAGAACGAACACAGCCGAGGCTGCTATGCGGCCATCTTAAATCCAGTACGGCCGCGGCGGTACCAGCCCAGTCGACAATTGAGCCTACCACCTAGTAAGGGGCAAGGGACCTACAGTTTTACACCGGTTCCGAACGGTGAAGCAGCAGGTGTAGGTATGCACGTAAATTTTTCCGTCAGAAAAAACTCATTGGTGCATGTCGACTGGAATCGATCTGACCTTGAGTTGAAGAGTCCTAGTCAAGATCACGCCGAACGTGCGGTGCTAAGCACCCAAGCTCTTCACAAACGCATTAGAAGATGACGTGTTCAAGACGCTTGATTGAGAGAACATGGCATTACGTGAATGGAGAGTATGGGGCCGATACTTAATAGGAATAGCCCCATTGCATCTCTCCCCGTGCATGTCGTAAAAGGCGACTACGGTATAAAGACATGATGCTGTGCATAAGGGCCACAGGCTAGCAACCTGTAACCTTGGCGCGGTCTTTCCACCGAGTCATGCAGCAGGTAGACCTTCGTGCCTTACTTGCTGCCTGATAGTTATCTTGCCAGAATATTTTGCTAAAGGTGGTGGTTGGTGTTGTGTTGTAATTTACCTGAGTGCTTGCAGCACAACACCGATTACGCTGCTTACCCCCATTGTCAGGATGTGGCTTGTGGTGTGTGTGTGTGTGTGTGTGTGTGGAGATTTTCTCAGTCATCTTCGCTTCTCCGACGACATTCTTCTTTTTCATTCTAAATTCCCGAGATCAGCTTCAGACCATGCTGGAAGACCTAAATACAGTGTCCATAAAGGTAGGACTGAAGATGAACTGGAATAAAACCAAGGTTATGGCGACAGAGGTTATAACGGGAGCACAAATCGTCACTGACGAAAAAGTGATCGAACAGGTTGAAAAGTAAGTATTCTCGATCAAATTTTGCGGCTTGATAGACAAGGTCTGCTTAAGGAGGGCGAGAGAAGAATTTAACTGGGTCGGGTTGCCTTCAGAAAGTTATAAATTCTCCCTGAGGTCTGACCTTTCGCAAAATTTGAAGACCCATATATATGACCAGTGTGTCCCCCTGATTATGACGTACGGGTGTGAAACGTGAACTCTGACGGTCGCTGTTATCCAAAGGTTAAAATTTGCCCAGCGAGCAATGGAGCGAGCCATGCTAGGGATATCGCTACGTGATATGCTGCGTAACGAGGCACTCCGCCGACGCAACAAAGTAGTCGATATTGGACACCGGGTGGCTAAGCTCAAATGGCAGTGGGCTGGGCACGTTAGCCGAAGAGACGACGAACGTTGGAGTAACTGTATCCTACACTGACGGCCGTGGACCGGAAACCGGAGCGTGGGAAGACCACCCGTCATGTGGGACGACGACATCAAGTTCCGTACCGCTAAAGGCTGGGAGGACTGGAGGTAAATTCGAGAGGCGTATGTCCAGCAGTGGACGCATATACGCTGACGTGCGATGCGTACGATCACGCATCGATCGAGGGGAAGGCCAAGCTGGCTTACAAAAAGTTGGGCGTACTCAATAAGGTGCGACGGTACTTCACGCCGGCCCAAAATATGCTTTTGTATAAATCGCAGATCAGGTCCTGCTTGGAGTACTACTCGCACCTGTGGGATGGCTCGACCAAATACCAGCTGGCGCCTCTGGACTCGATCCAGCGTCGATCTTTGCGACTAGTGGGTGACCCAGGAGTGATAGATAGATAGATAGAAAATTCTTTATTGCTCCAGTAAACATTAAACAGTAACAAATACATTGGAAAATTTACATAAGGTGCAAAGGCGGACTTATCCCTTACAGAGATTTCTTACAGTCAACCTTTGGATGTTTGAGATTCGATAATATAGTGGAATGTAAGTAGGTAGTAGCAAAAGAGTTGCGTGACAATTGGAGATAAAAATAATAATAAGAATACTTATTAATACGTACATATAATTACATGCTAGTAAAATATAAGCCATACATGTTTAATACACATAAATTACTAAATATATAGAATATTATATACAAATAAATATACATATATAAATACTTGTCTATCCGAGTGTCCCGCGATCTTCAACCACTGCAACTCCGCAAGGATGTCGGCTCCCTAAGTGTGTTCTATCGCTTGTTCCATGGGGAGAGCTCGCAGGAGCTGTTTGACGCGATCCCGCCGTCCCCTTTCCACCTCCGCACCACGCGTACTGGGCAGGCATTGCATCCCTACACGCTTGACTTACCGCGGATGCGTACCAATCGATTTTGCAGATCTTTCCTCTACAGAACCGGTAGACTCTGGAACGCTCACCCTGCTCATATATTTATCCTCAAGTACAGTCTCGGGTCCTTCAAGAGTGGCGTGAATGAGCACCTGACAGGCCGGCATGACATTCACAACCCCCGTATACGACCGAATGTCCATGGGCGCCGTTAGACACCTTAGGGGTGCCTCCGCGCAATATGTCGCGCTTTCAATAAAATAAATCCCAACAGGTGAATGCTTACCAGTTTGTACACTCGACACGGTAACCAGGAAATCCATAACTCAAGGAAACCCGTTTACAGAAATAGCCTCGCCCTCTCCAGACACTCGTTTACACGAGGGACCTGCCTAATTAGCCGTTTTCCACAAGCGAGTGGCGAGGTATTAGCGACCAAAACGAATTCTTCTAAATTGTACCGCGCGGGAGCATGTCGCTAGAAATATGGTCGGGCGGAAATGCGGGAGTTGTGGTGTGCGTTTTGTGGTAGTATCGTTTTGGTGTGACAAATTTTATTTTTCTGTAGGTTTCAGATGTTTTAGTTTAGATTTTGGGTGTGAGTGATTTTGTTATTTGTTCGAAAATTATTCGTGGACAATACAAATTGCACTTGAACTAGTAACAATTTATAATTCGAAATATCTACTCAAAATATTCCTTGTTGAGCCCAATCACAACAAGGTATCTAAATGATGCCTTGATATTTTTGTGTAAATAGTAGTCACTCTGTAAATATATATTTTATAGAAATACTCTGTAAATACTTTAAATTTGTGAATAGATAATCGAAAATGTTATTGCAAATAAATGAGTCAAATACTCTACACTTCTTAACGTATAGTTACATAACGAACAAGATTTTAAAATAATAAATGTTACTAGTAGATTTAATAATTTTTAAATTTGGAACTTAACTTTAATTTGGTTTTCATATTTCGCGTTGGTTTATATGTATTACAGTACCTATGTTAATAATAAGAATTTTTTATTTCACCACTCATCTAGCAGTTATGTAATACCCCAAATGTATTATTGTAGAAAATTCCATTGGCATTAAGTCTACCTTTTTCCCATATTTTTAATTGAATGTAATAAATATATACAATATACAATATATTTTTAACTTAGATACAAGCTTTATGTCGCAGGAAAATTCACATGAAATGTAGGACCTGTAATCACTCGGATCATCAGTTACATTTTTATGTAACTTATGAAGTGTTTTAAGTAACAACTTTAAAGACAGATGATATAACATTTGAATTAATTAATGTTATAAACACAAGTATGTATACTTTTTGTTGACATGAAAATTTCTTGATTAAATTTTTAGCATAAAAAAACACTTCCGGCTCTCAAAATATCCACCAGCGCGATTAAGCCATTTTCTAGAGAGGCGTTGCCACTTATAATAATATTTTTAATTCAGTTGCCAACCCTTAATTAGTTTGTCGAGAGTTGTTTCTGCAAGCCCTGGTGGCAGCGTCCGCCGGGGCGGCACCACCGCACTAATTATACCATTAGCCCCGCACCAACTATTGCGACGGGATAATGGGTTTATTTGTTGTGAAACTTCAAAAGTGGTCATAACAAGATTCTGAAGATGAAGGTGGCAACTTTAGGAAGGCTTCAGTCCGCGTGTAATTCAGTTTATCCAATTTGCAATTTGATTAGCCAGCGTCGGAATGTTAAAATCTTATAATCATAGAAATAAAAAAAAAAGAGTTTTATTTATGGAAACTGACACGGTTGGCTATCACCTAACTACATCCGTGATGTCAGCCCATAACACCGGGTGAACTAAGTGCCACTTCAGTGCTTCCCTTCATTTCATGTCGGCTACACTGAACTGGACGGAAAACACGAACTATTTACATAGCCGTTTCGACCGACGTTTCATTCATTGCGGTGGTATCAACCCGGGCGGGATAAACCCTACCACCTAGTAAGGTAATAAGGGAAGGGACCTCAAAATATTAGGACAAGATAACCTATCAAGCGGTAAGTAAGCTTATCTACTGCATGACTGTAAAAGGACCGCGACAACATGTAGGTCCCTTCCCTTCTTACCTTGCTAGGTTTATCCCAGCCGGGTTAGAACCACCGCACTGAATGAAACGTCGGTCGAAACGGCTATGTATATAGTTCGTGTTTTTCGTCCAGTTCAGTGGTAGCCGACATGAAATAAACATCATGGTGCTGTGCTGACATGACGGATGTTGTAGGTGATGTAACCAACCGTGTCAGTTTCCATAAAATCTACAGTTTGACAGGAAGAAATCTCTATAAGGGATAAGTTAGATTTTCCATAACTAATAACGAATATCACAGTATTGTACCCACAGTGTTACTTTTATTTGGTCCACTGTGCGATATATTTCACATTCCGAGTTCGTTCCGAGCAAGGAGTTTCGCAATAAGTTTATTTCAATTAATTAAACTATTTCTTCGAGTTCCGACAGTTGCTTTCTCCTAGAAACGAAAATCTCGGTAACAAACTTTAAAAGTAATATTGCTGCGAAACAATTCGCAATGCCCTCGAAAAACAAGATAGCAAAGGAGTTGACCACTTAGTGATTATATCATTCGGATATATTTTAATTAAATACGAGATAAATTGTGAAGATACTCAATTCTAAAACTTCTCTCGGAGCTTTCCCGAACTTTATCTCTGTAATGGCTACTGTTAGGTGGAATAAATTATCGTACCCGAAATACTAAATTCTTAATGGTTAGTACTTAAAGGCAATCTATTACCATTAATGCCTTCGTGTTGTTTTGTGGTTGAAAAAAAAAATATCTGAAATTATTTTTATATTTTTTCAATTTTATCGTGTATTTTTTGAGAAATGCAAGCAATGACCTTCTAGAGCATGCTCCACAAAGAAAAATTTCTTAAAAAAATATAATAGTTCTTCAAACAAAAAATAACTGACTTGTTATACAATGGCATTGTATGTGCGTGCCACACTTTTATTTTCTAGTTATTAATATTTACATATTTGTTAGTGTTTTTTTAACGTTTTTAATTATATTTACAAAATAAATAAGATAGGAAAAAGCGAAATTATTTTGCTTACGCCGATTTTAGGGTTAATCATCCAATTTAATTACTATCTTTGCTATTTTTTTATACGAATCCTACCTAAATATTGACGCGGAACCCTGCTTTATTTACTAACCCTCCCTCAGTAAAAGGCTAATCAGCGATGCCAACTTGGATCTAATAGTGAAACCACGGTCTACAGTTAAGGCGACTACTGTAGGTTGGTGTTCCTGCTTTAATCTAAAATTTGCCAAAAAAATATTGATAATAAAATTGGTTTTATTAATAAAACCTACCTAAATATTACAACTAGAATCTACCCCAACCATAATATTCGCCATAGTTTTTTTATCGAACAGGTTATTAGTAAGTAATACAGTTTGTATTTAAAAATAGAAGCAGTCGCGAAGAGTTTAATCAGCACCGGAAATTAAGTCCATTTGCTAGAAAAGCGATTATAAACATGTTTCATTAAAGAGATGGTGATAATTTTTTTAGCGAATAGACTTAATTTCAGATTTCGGTTAATCCATTTCACAGCTTGCAATATTTTTTAATACATTCATGTATTTTCTGTATTAATTACTTCTGTATATCGTTCGGCAGGCGTGATTTTTCCTAGCTCCAATTACATAATAATTAGAAACTACCTGAAAAGGCCTCATTAATAAAAGGTTGGCGTGACTCGAGACCCAACGGCCATTAAAATTAATTACAAAATATCCCATTTGTCTAGCTCAACTAAGCTAGGTTAATAAAATTTGTAAGGTCAGGAACTTTTTATGGAACATGCTTGACTACATCACCTAATATAAACATAATCCCAGCCTCTTGCGCCTTGTTCCTGCCTGAACTGGGTACCGTGCTATAGTTTGTCTTTGGTTGTACCGGCTACATTGACCTGAACGAAAAAACACTTTTTCATAACCATTAAATCAGATGACGCGGCTTGAACCCTACCACCTCCCTTAACAGTCCCGCTGCCATGTACGTAATCAAGTACCAGAACTCAATGTGATTACTGGCATGGCACATATTTGGGACAGTATAGTTTAATGTCATACTGAATGTGAATGTAGAGTGCTATAAATGATTTTTATATGTAAACTAGCATGGGTGCCTGTGCCGACGAACCAATGATGCAATGAACAAAGCCAAAAACACTTAACCCGACGAAAACACGCTCAGTGGGTGTCATGCCAGCAGATTTTCAGACCGTTGCCGGGCTGTTGAACCTGTCAATACAACCTTCCAAGACACCCAGGTTAAACGATTTTGAGAACCGATCGGTTCTCAAAAGCTAAATATCAACAACAAATGGATGCTGAGTCTCTCTGCGACGAGAACGTCAAGGTTGCATTTTTTTTAGAGAAAGCGCGATATATAGCCACCCATAAGGTGTCTAACGACGCCCATGGACATTCGGACGTACGCGGGGGTTGTGAATTCCATGCCGGCCTGAGAGGTGCCTATTCACACCTCTCTTGAAGTACCTATACATATATGTCACCTATTGCCGTCAGAAATATTCTGCAATGTGCTCGTATCCTAGTATCAAACTATTCCACGTTCCATAAAATAAATTTTGCAGGGACATTTTTAGAGTGTTCCTCTTAAGCTGGAGATAACAAATTAAGGACTGGCTTAGTTTTAAGTTGATTAAAACTAACACTTTGCGAACCAAAGAGGGCTTTACTAACTCGGTGAATGTATTTAATTCCCCCGGAGCTTTGTGAACCGAAATCCTGCCAAGTAGAGTATGAAGTGTTTACCTTTTGTCGCCGCTTTGATATATAAATTGGATGAATACCTATTTGTTGTGTTTACATATTTACATCACACAGAGATCAGTGAAAATGTCTCTAATGTGTGATATATATACAGGTTGAGTAAATGTTATGGGACGATTCAAGAGCCCGAATTAAAAACTGATTATTAACTTAAATGTAGGTATGTACCTATATTGATTTGGATATAATATTTTATGTATGTATTTACTAAATTCAAAAGTACCGACTGCATCTGGAATTGCTCCACTAAATCTCTCCCCGTGCATGTCGTAAAAGGCGACTAAGGGATAAAGACAAGATGCCGTGCTAAAGGGCGTCGGGCTAGCCACCTCTCACCTTGGCACGGTACTTCTATCGAGTCATGTAGCAGGTGAGTCTTCGTGCCTTACTGCTTGATAGTTGTCTTGCCCTAATGTTTTGCTAAAGTGGGTGGTCGGTGTTGTGTTGTAATTTAGAAGAGTACTTGCAGCACAACGCCGACTACTCTGTTTACCCCGATTGTCGGGATGCAGTGTTTTATATGTATGTAATTTATATGTGTTTATATAAGTATTGCTTTTATTTAACTAACATTTTCATTTCCCACACTCAAGTCTTTTGTTACTACTGCCTACTTACATTTCACTATTGACATGCAAAGGTTGACTGGAAGAAATGTGTGTAAGCTTTTGCATCTCATGTAAATGTTATATTGTGCTTATTATACCACGATCAGCCTCCAACGGTCGAGCGGTCACTCATCCAAGTACTGACCGCGCTCAGGGTTGCTTGACAACACCTTCTTACCATAATTTTACGTTTTGTTTATAGACGTCCAGAGATACCAACCTTGCGGTTACAAAATCCAGACGTCTACACCTGCACTCTTGCGAGTACAGTGATCATGTATGCCAGATCGAGGCCCCATAGCTGTGCAGTTCTTCCGAAATAAATCCCATGGGAAACACAGACTGAAGCCTTTCCCCAGCCGATCCGAGCCACCACCCGTCCACCCGAAGGAACCCCCGAGGGAAGCCGAGAGCCGGGGGTGAAGCCTTCACTGCCACTGGGGTCCGCTCCCTATCCAACCACAGCCTGTGCCCAGGGCCTCAGCACTTTGTACTAGCCGCAGCTTTTGTTTTCACCAGCTATGTATATGCGTGGAAGTGCATATGACCACCACCTAATGTGTACCGGGGATTCACCGGTCTCGGATGACTTACAGCGTCATTAGCTCGTGAGAAGTCCAACCCACATCCACATTTAAGTGTGTGTTGCACCGACATGCCGATCTACCGTATTCACATGTCTACCAATTCTCCACATTGGTTACGGAGCTCTAAGTGGCTCACCACTCGCAACTTTCGCTACTTATTCCAGTAGTTGATACTTCGAAAGAAGCACCAGGGAATCAACGCTAAACCACAACCCCTGTGAGACCAACTCCAGTGTTCCGTGCAGAAGAACGAAGCATTCTGGGGCTTTTAACGTAACCCCGCAGTACTCAACCCAGCGTTTAGGGTAGTATCTCATTTTGACCCACCGACCTAAGTGCGGTCAGCAGCGTGAGCTAAGAGGACGAGGCCTAAACCCCCAACTTAGTACTCATGTTAGATTTGCAACGTTTAATGAGTAATCCTCGAGAACATGTTCTCTACAACAACAACAGTCGACCGACCGCACCACTGAGCTACCGAGGCTGACGATATACACGTTTGAAGAAATAAAAAAAAAATCTAATTTTTTCCACGCTGCCTCCGCTTCTAAGAGTGACAATCGCATTTTAATGTCCGGTTCAAGCCCCGAAAAACAATTTATTGAAGAATAAAGCAGAAGTAGGTAATGGCAAACAGATGGGAATCTCGATTACAGGCGGTGGCCAACTTTTCTCATCTGGACTTTTTTAGGGGATTTTCTGAAAATTTGCATTTTTAGGGCCTCAAAGGTTTTCATAACAATGTGATCTGAGTTCGTCCGGTTCAGACGCGGCCGGGAGGGGTATTAACTAAACATTTTGGGTGCGACTTGAAAAACGTAAAATAGGAACTTGTTCCTATATAATAATACTAGCTTTTGTCCGTAGCTTCGCTCGCGTGAAATTCGTATATAAAAAGAAGAAACGTTGAAACGTTGTGTTGTTTTGTCGTTGAAAAAAATATATATATCTGTAACTACCTACTGAAATTATTTTTATCTTTTTTTTTAATGTACCTATTTTTCGAGAAATGCAAGTGTTTTTTATAAAAAACTAGCTTTTGCCCGCGGCTTCGCTCGCGTGAAATTCGTATTTAAAAAGAAGAAAGTACGTAAGCCCGCTACCGCACCTTTATTTCGGCGCGCGGTACAATTAGGTTTGTATGAGAGCCACATCTAGCGTAACCGAAACTGAATTTTATTTAGCCTTTCCTGTGTCCTGTGTACCATTATTCCCCCACATAGCCCACATATTTCCCCCCAAGTACAGTCTCGGGTCCTTCAAGAGAGGCTTGAATGGGCACCTGTCAGACCGGCATGGCATTCGCAAATCCCGCGTACGACCGAATGTCCATGAACGTCATTACACAACTTATGGGTGGCTCGGCGCCACATATCGCGGATTGTATAAAAAAAATGTCTTTCCAATCGCGTTCCCGATTTTTATTTAATATCCCTACTGCTCAGGCTGCTATAATCTGGTGGAAAGAAATCTAGCCCTCAGGCAAAAAGACTTGTTATCTTTTTTTGTGCCCTTATTTTCTGAAATTTAAGTACTCCTGAAAAAATCGTGACAAGATTGAAAATGCGAATTCGAAGCTACAAAACATTTTACCAAGGGCTAACGTGATATGTTCATTTTTGGGTGGCACCGTGTATGTCGTAAAAGGCGACTAAGGGATATGACTCCCTTCTTATATTACCGGTAGGGTTTATCCCGCCCGGGTTGGTACCACCGCACTGAATGAAAGGTCGGTCGAAACGGCTATGTAAATAGTTTGTGTTTTCCGTCCAGTTCAGTGTAGCCGGCACGACCAAAGGGAAGCACTGACGTGGCACCAAGTTCACCCGGTGTTATGGGCTGACATCACGGATGTTGTAGGTGATGTAGCCAACCGTGTCAGTTTCCATAAAAAAAATAAATAAAAAAAAACAATGTCGGCAGGAATTTTATTTGTTTTATTGAAAGCGCGACACATTATGCCACCGTGCCTCCCATAAGGTATCTAACCACGCCCATGGACTTTCGGGCCTATACCGGGGGTTGCGAATGCCATGCCGGCCTGACAGGTGCCCATTCACAAGCCCCGTAAAAGGCGACTAAGGGATAAGGACAAGATGCCGTGCTAAAGGGCGACAGGATCGCCACCTCTCACCTTGGCACGGTACTTCCACCGAGTCATGCAGCAGGTGGGTCTTCGTGCCTTACTTGCTGCGTGATCGATTGAATCCTGTTCGAATACTTCGCGAAACGTGGTGGTCGGTGTTGTGCTGTAATCTACCAGAGTTCCAGCACAACACCGATTACTCTGTTTACCCCGACTTTCGGGATTCAGTGTGTGTGATATGTATGCATGTAGATTGCCAAATAATTAAAAATTATCTCAAAAACAATACAGAATTTATTCATTAAGTGGAAAGAAATAATATTTTGAAATTTGTATGTTAATTGGTTATAGAGAAAATCGAAAATTCTTCTGGGCGCAGAAGCGCCACACGGACGCACGCGCGGCGGCGCGGCGCGGCGCGGCAACGTGGTGCGACGCGGGGATGGACGGGCAACGGTGATGCACAAATATCAAATAGCTACTGAACCCTCTGTGTGGTAAACAGCGTTAGCACTTGACAGGTTTAATTTTATGTTTTGCATTTTTTTTTCTTTTTTTATGGAAACTGTTATGTTGTTAGCTACATCACCTACAACATCCGTGATGTCAGCCCATAACATCGAGTGAACTAGGTACGATGCCAGTGCTTCCCTTCATTTCATGTCGGCTTTACTGAACTGGACGGAAAACACGAACTATTTACGAGTTTCGAACGACGTTTCATTCAGTGCGGTGATACCAACCCGGGCGGGATAAACCCTACCACCTAGTAAGGTAAAAAAAGGGAAGGGACCTACAGTTTTACGTGGAATCCGAACCACGGTCAGCCTCCAACGGTCGAGCGGTCACCCATTTAAGCAATGACCGCGCCAAAGTGTCCTTATGGTAACGAACGACATTCGACCGATCGCACCACTGAGCTACCGAGGCTGACAAATTTCTTTGAAACTTTCTTCGTAGCGTGTCCTCTAGTCCTCTAGTGATAATATCTCGGTGCTCAGGGTTGCTTAACAACAGTCGACAGACTGCACCACTGAGCTACCGAGGCTGACTAAATCTATCTAATGAAGAATAATGCCAGACTCCATAGCTGGAATCTATTTATTGTGTGAATATGTTTATTTGATTAACTTTCGAAATTGAATTCAAACGAAATGAATGAATACGGATAATGAACATGAAACAACGGACAATGGCGGACGTACAAAGGGAAACCAACTCGGTGGAAATCAACACATACTTCGTAAACCACCGCCAGGTAGTGTTTAGGGTAATTCTTAGGGTTTCGTTGGAGCAAAATGTCAGCCTCGATAGCTCAGTGGTGCAGACAGTCGACTGTTGCTATTGATTGTTAAGCAACGCTGGGCCTGTCAGTACTTGGATGGGTGACCGCTCGACCGTTGGAGGCTGACCGTGGTTTTGATTTCACGTAAAACTGTAGGTCCCTTCTTACCTTACAAGGTGGTAGGGTTCAACCCGCCCGAGTTGGTACCAGGGCACTGAATGAAATGTCGGTCGAAACGGCTATGTAAATAGTTTGTGTTTTCCGTCCAGTTCAGTGTAGCCGGCACGATCGAAGGGAAGCACTGACATGGCATCTAGTTCACCCGGTGTTATGGGCTGACATCACGGATGTTGTAGGTGATGTAGCCAACCGTGTCAGTATCCATAAAAAAAAACAAAAAATATATATATATATAAGTACATGCTAGTTTAATTTTAATTTAATTACAATTTTAATAAATTAAAATTATTAAATAAGCTTAAACTACCTATCAAATAAAATAAAAAACTATAATTAAAACTACTAAAAACTAAAAACTAACTAAAACATAAAATATAAACCTATAACCAATACAAAACTTAATAACCCTCCTCCAGGTGTGACGATGTGGGCACTGTACCGAGGACGCTAGCGGCGTTGCCTCGCTGGATGGCCACACTGATACGCTGCCTCAGAAACTCGAGCGAACGTTGTTCTCCTGAAGCAGCGTACAGGGACATCCCGATGTCTTTCGCGAGCCGCTTTGCCTCCTCAGACCATGCCCCCATCGTCTCCACCGAAAATGCGGCGAAGATGTGCTGGTGTGCCACTGAACTGTATTTGGTGTGCTTGTGGCGGGCTGCAGTTTCAGCGGCTGCGCCGGCGCGCTTCGAGCATGCCTTCACGTGACTGCTGCACAGAGTATCGGCGCAGGTAGCATCCCACACCAGTGACTTTCCCTCACGCCACGGGATGATGGTCATGCCATCTGGACGCTTACCATCGTCCCGGAATAGGCCCACTGGCTCCAGAGTTGAGGGAAAGCCGGCTGATACGAGTGATCTTTTTAATATGTCGTTGAGCATATGGTGACGTGGGATTCTACCCGCGCTCTTCTGGCAGCATAACCCGTGGTGCCCGAATTCGTCAGCAGTGTCGCCACATACACACCTGTGGAGAGCATTTGTTTTAGCGCCAAGACGCAGGGAGATGGCTATGCGGATGGAGTGCGGATCCAGGAGCATGCCCGTTGCTGGTGAGGGTATAGCATGCAACCAGGACCCGGACTCTCTCTCACGCAACGCCAAAAGACGCGCCTCGTCTGCGGGTGTTTTTTTTTCCAGTGATTCAAATATTTTTTCAATGACGGGTTTATCCCATATTTTCTGACTATTAGGTTCGCTGGGGGCATCGGTGCAAGAGGATAAATTCTTCCAGATCTCAAAAGCCTCTGTTTCACCGATCATTGGCTCCTCGGTGTTCTGTTTGGTTTTAGCGAGAATGTCTGTACAGAGAGTGCGGGTGCTGTGAACGGATGACAAGTATGCCGGTGTGCAAATATCAACCAATTTTCTAATTCCCAAACCACCGTAACTTATTGGAAGCGATGCTTGTGTGAAATTAGTTAAATGTATATTTAAAATGTTATTTAATGAATGTTGAATGATGTGGTCAAAATCGTGAAGAAGTGCATATGTCCAGGTAGGCGTGGTGCGCAACAAGTATGTGATCCTAGGGACTGAAAGGCAGTTCCTTAACAAAAAATATGCAATATGCGGATGAATTGTTTGCAATCTTTCAGTCATAGTTTTAAGAACTGTAAATTTTTTTTCCAACTCTGATTCAGTGGCTTCTTTAAAAATAGGCGCACCAAGAATGGTGAAATCGTTTCTGTTGATAATTTTAATGTCAGGTGCCAGATTACGAAATGAATTTACTATTGTGTGATTAGTGGAGTGATGAAAAAATAATTCACATTTAGAGGGATTGATTTCAAGGCCAAGATCCTTTGATTCCCGTAAAAGTTTTTCAAAGTCGGAGAGTACTGATTCCGGGTCACCTCCTAATGTACCGTCGTCGAGGTACCAGACATTCAACTCACTTGTTAGTGTTTCGATGAGAGGATGAATGACCATACTAAATCCAGCGGGACCCAAAGGGTCGCCTTGTTGACAACCAAACTCTGACGAAATAACGTTATCACCGTAAAATAACGCAGATGGTGTGGCATAACATTGCCACATGTATGCATATATAAGTGGTGCTTTATTCTTGATGGCCTGTAGTAGACAATCTCGTTCTATTGAGTTAAATGCATTTTTGTAATCTATTTTTAGTAATACAGTTGTATCTGCATGATGGCTTGAAATGAATTTTCTGGTGGCATGAACGGCTGCTTCACAACCACCTTTTGTTGCAAAACCTAACTGAATTGGACGAAAATTTGAGCCGGTTTCAGAACTGATAGAGTGACATGATAATTTAGAAGCCAATCGTCTGAAGACATTACCGACGGCGATTGGGCGCAGACCACCATCCTTTTTTTTTAAAGCACAAAGCGAAGCACCATACATGTACTTCGTACATTGTGAGTTAATTCCACCGGAAAGCATCATATTAATCAGTGATGTGATCGAGTGGAGTAATCTCCCTCCTGCAGCGCCTGCTGAAAATGACACAAGATCCTTCAGGTGTTGTGGTCTAATACCATCTAAACCTCCGGCTGAGCCATTAGGAAAGTTCTTAATACAGTATAAGACATCATGTGCTTCTACTTTGAGATGTTCATCATCAGATTTAGGAGGCTCCGGAAGCTGGAGTGGCCTGGAAGGCTTCGGATGTTTTGACTGCAGAACACGAAGGGTTTCCGCGTCACATGGTGCAAAATCGTCATTAGATGAAAGCACACGAACAGCGCCTCTTATGTCGCCATCTGCAACCTTACTTTCAACCCTCTTACTGAGACTAGTTGTTCCTGCGACGTAGTTTGAGCTAGCATTCATGAACTGAGGGTTCGTAATATTTTCCTTTATGGCAACAGAAATGGATTTATGCTTTGTGGAAGGGACTCTCAGCACGGAATAAGAATAGAGAAACAGGTTATGCCAAGCATCTATGGAGTTGGATTCGATGCATTTGTCTATAATATTGGTCAATTTGTCCGCAGCACAAATTCTTGCGCCTTTTGGGATCCGTTTTAGGACTTTAACATTTTGTCGGCAGCTAGATAACAAGGCATCAAATGAATCTACACCTGTGCGTGGAGCGTCTGAGGCCGCTTGAAGTGGGTTTAATAAAACAAGACATTTGTCTGCGTGTGCCCTTGATACGTGGATACGCAAACCTCTGGCACCTTTGAAGCCCTGTCTGTGGCAGTGTGGGCATTCTGCAAGCTGAGTCTGACTGTTTTGCGACGTTTGTGAAAGAACTGAGCATAGTTGACAATACCAATTAATACCTGATTTACCTCTGCAATTTAAAAATGTACTATATAAAATCCGTGGAGCGAATCTAAAGCTAAGCTCTAAAAAATGTGATTTCTTTAAGCGCAAGGTCAGTTACCTGGGCCACGTGATATCTGAGGACGGTGTTCAGACAGACCCACAGAAGATCGAAGCGGTACAGAAGTGGCCAATCCCTAAGGACAAAACGGAAGTACGCGCATTCCTCGGTTTATGCTCCTACTACCGACGATTTGTGAAGGGTTTTTCGGAAATTGCTAAGCCCCTTCATCGGCTGACAGAAGAGAAACGGCACTTTGAATGGAATGAAGACTGCCACCGATCCTTTGAAGAACTGAAGCAGTACCTATGTGATTCACCAATCTTGGGATATCCCGAGACAGATGGAGTATTCATCGTCGACACCGATGCAAGTAACACGGGAATTGGAGGCGTGCTGTCACAACAACGAGGAGACAAGGAGGTAGTAATAGCTTACTTCAGCAAATCATTGTCGAAGCCGGAGCGAAACTACTGCGTCACCCGGCGTGAGCTTCTAGCGATGGTCAAAAGTCTGCAGCATTTTAGCAAATACTTAATCGGAAGGAGATTCCGTTTAAGGACGGATCATGCAGCATTAAAGTGGTTACTCCAGTTCAGAAACCCTGAGGGTCAGGTTGCACGTTGGCTTGAGCAACTGCAAGAATACCAGTTCGATATAGAGCATCGGAGCGGCAAGTCCCACGGGAATGCAGACGCCCTATCTCGAAGACCATGTCCGGAAGAATGTAAACACTGCGCGAGACATGAGACGAAAGAGTACGGAGCATGTTGCTCCGTAAAAGTAATCAGGACCGACAACATAAGCGAAGAATGGAGTAATGAAGCCATGAAGAAGGCGCAGGAAGAAGACCGGGATTTGTTGCCCATCATTTATTGGAAAATGGCGTATGAAAACAAACCTGAGTGGAAAGAAGTAGCACCAAGAAGTGCAACGACGAAAAGTTATTGGGCACAATGGTCTAGCCTTCTCCTCCATGACGGGCTACTCTACCGGAAATGGGAGACACCAAATGGGAGAGAGACATATTTACAGTTGGTAATCCCGCGAACGAAGGTGAAGGACGTGTTGGCTTGCCTTCACGACGGTCCTTCAGGAGGTCATTTGGGAGTTAAGGGAACCCTAATGAAGGTTCGGCAGCGTTTTTACTGGATACATTGCCGTGAAGATGTGGAGGACTGGTGCCGCAAATGCACTGCTTGTGCATCAGTGAAGGGTCCGCAATCCCCTTGTAAGGGAGCCATGAAGCTGTATAATGTTGGTGCTCCCTGGGAGAGAATCGCAGTTGACATAGCTGGACCATTCCCAGTAACAGACAACGGAAATAGATACTTCATGGTCGTTATGGATTATTTCACAAAGTGGCCTGAAGTTTTTGCCATTCCGAATCAAGAAGCCACGACAGTTGCACAAAAATTGGTTCATGAGGTCTTTTGTCGCTTTGGAGTGCCGCTGGAGTTACACACTGACCAAGGGACTAACTTCGGAGCTGGAGTGTTCCTGGAAGCGTGCCGCATCATGGGAATCCACAAGACCAGGACAACTGCGTATCGACCGCAGTCGGACGGCATGGTGGAGAGGTTTAACCAGACGATAGAGAATCATTTAGCCAAGCTGGTAGAAAATCATCAGAGGGACTGGGACAAATACATTCCCTTGTTTCTGTTATCGTATAGGTCTGCCGTGCATGAGACCACCAATGAAACGCCAGCTTTGGCCAATTTTGGACGCGAGCTTCGCCTCCCAGCAGATCTCCTAACAGGAAATGTTCCAGATTCACCGAGGCCCATAACGGAGTACGTGGCTAATCTTCGAGACAAGATGGACTCAATCCACGCTCATATGAGGGAGATCAGTCTACAAGCAGGAGAACGGATGAAGACGCGCTACGATCGGAAGGCTAACGACCACACTTTTGAAGAGGGTTTCCAAGTGTGGTTACATAATCCTGTACGTCGAAAAGGAAAATCTCCTAAACTACAGCCCAGATGGGATGGGCCATACACGGTGGTGACCCGTATTAATGATGTCACTTACCGCATACAAAGGAATTCAAGGAGCAAACCCAAAATTGTGCATGTGGACCGACTGGCTCAGTACCATGGGTCAAATTACGTTCGGGACGAACGTATCTGAGCGGGGGACGATGTCACGACCACCTAAAGTGGTCGATATTTCGTCAACATGCTAGTTAAATGCAAGCCATACATGTGTTAATACGTATAAATTACTAAATATATAGAATCTTAAGTACAAATAAATATACATACATACATACTTGTCCATCCAGGTATGAAACAAAAGTTGTTTTTTTTGTTTTTTAGGTTTTTACTTCACATTGACGGTGATGCTTCATTAGTTATGATTTAAAACGATTGGTGATCCACCGGAACCCTCAGCAGCAGTGTTTGCTCGTATTAAATACATTCCTCTTGTTTGTGTAAATGAAGCGAGCCGAAACTCGGAAACAGCCCGCGATAAGTTGGCGCCGTTTCACAAAATGTTGGGCGCCAATTCAGTGAAGCGTGTTCGAGTTTAATCAAATGATCGAATAAAATGTTAATTGAATTCACCGAGATCTACACACGCTGTTAAATTTTAGGCAATACCTTATTTAACCAAAATTGATTATGTAGGTATGATTATAATTATGATTTTAAATGTGAGAGTTGGGGCCTCTGAGCCCTGTTGACCTGTTGTAGGAAGATCTATTGTGATCTTTCAAAAGTTTAGAGCTCACCACCGGGTTCAATTTCAAGCTATAAACCGGATTGTATTCTTGGGTTTGCCTATATTTGGCATTGGTTAAAATAACCCCCAAGAATACGGCTTCTACTGTGAATGAGCGGTTCTCATTGACAACGTTTCATCCTATTTTATACAGAACCTCCACACCGGTGTCCATTCTGTGTAGGTGTTTGTTTAGTCTGCAGTGTCCTGTTAAGCTCCTTATGAGGATTCTTATGTCGTTCCGTTTTAGGTTTAATACCACGGGAGTGAAGTAGCGCTAGTACCCAGAATATGTAGGTATGTGAAATTGAAAAAAATTGGTAATTTGTTATGATGAAAATTAAAAATCCGGCCAAGTGCGAGTCGAACTCGCGCACCGAGGTTTCTGCACCACCAAATTGGTCGGTTTTTATTTGCTAACTTTAATTGGCTGTATCGTAATAGGTATAACCGGTTGGAATTTTCGCAGAATATGTGTTCGTATGGCGGATATCCTAAAAACAAATTGTAAAAGCTTAAATTTCTTCCCATAGTACAGGAAACGTAAACGTACAAGCGTTAAACTTGGTGTGATAAAGTAAAACAATAAATAATAAAAACCGGTCAATAACATGGACGTACGGAACCCTCAGTGAACGAGTCCGACTCACACTTGGCCGGTTTATTTAATACTTAATTTTTTTATGTTTTCATTTAAGTTAATTTACTTTGGTTTGTATTATTTTTTTTTCGACATACATAATAAATCAACATACATAATTTAAAAAAATTGGGACGAAAGTAAGCTTAAAAAATATCAACAGGCATTCGACTGCCCGATTCGAATGAGCGTCGCTTTCAGAATAAGCCTCCAACATTACCAGTGCAAGGATGTTCCACTGTACGAGGCCAAAGTGTCACAGTTTTCACTGTCCGCTGTAGCTCGCTACTAAGTCTTCTATGTAGACGACATAGCGACATAGTTTATACAGCGGATCATTCCAAGTACGACACGATATAACATAATTTTATTTTAAGAATCGGTGAGTTTTAGTAGTTTTTTCACGAGCAAATTAAACATTCCAATTTTCGGTGTAGTACTTTATTTTTTTGACATTGAAAATGTCTTTTCGTTCGTTCCAGTATAGGCCCCGATTTTACGAAAAAGTGCTATCCCCTTATATCTCGGAGAGTTGTGAAGATATGATATTCAAGAAAGGCTCAAAAGACGCGTTTTCATGAGAGCTGTAAGGTGCAGAATTATTCGAGAAAATAAAAAACGAAAAAAGTTATGGCCGAAATAGTGAAAAAAAAATCTATTTTTTACGATTTTTTTATTTTGGAGCTCGATATTTTGGAAACGAAGAATGACATTAAACATTTGAGAAAAACTCCTCTGGACAATTTAGTCAGCCACAATTTGAGCCTAAAACAAAGACGATCGGGTTAAGGGTTTGCCCTGTAGCCTAACCTTTTTGAAAAAATAAATTCACAGATTTCGTGCCTCACACGACTATCGGGCACATTGGAAATGAATTTACGGAATTCGAAAAAATATTGTCGCTGAGCGACACGAGAATGTCGGGATAAGGAAAAGGTTAGTTGGGGTCTGATGATGGAGCCGGAAGGAAGCCATAGGAACTCCTAAACTACACATGGTAAATACACCATATTTGGGCTCGTTGGATATAGGAATACAGGAATATAGGTTCTAAGGGCTACCCTTCCCGACTCTTCTGCTCAAGAACAAAACAACAATAGCGTGCAAAGGCAGACTTAAAAGTCTAAAAGCGTGTCACGTCAAGTGCTACGTTTGGAATCGAGTTGCACGCGTCGGGACTGCATTTTACATTATATATAATATAGAGGGAGAGCAAGATATCAAGTGTCTCTGGTCGGTGCAACCACTTTGCAACCCTTCTCGTCTCTGCCACTGTAAAGTCCCACGTTATCTGTTATTGCCGCGGGTGGTGGCTGGCGTGAAATTGGTACAAAATGTTTTTTCATGTTTTCTAAAACGTCCCGTAAACGACAAACAAAGAAACATTCATTTTAGGTTTCCGCACCCAATACGGAAGCTTATGACTAAGCCTACGCTGTCTGTGCGTCCGTCTGTCTGTCTGTCCGTCCGTCCGTCCTTCCTAGGGCTGTAGCTTTGGAACCGTAATAGCTAGCCGGTTAAAATGTTCATAGAATATGTGTTATTATGGCTATATATGTGATATAACAACAAATAATAAAAAATTTTAAACGTAAAGAATTAAGGGGGTCCCCATACATAAAATATTGTTATTTTTATTTTTTTATTGTCGATAGGAAACCTCGGTACGCGAGTACGACTCACAGAAGGCCAGTTTTTATTACATACTAGCTTTTGGCCGCGTTTCGCTCATGTCTATTTATTTATTTATTTTTTTACTTTATTCATTACAAAAAACACAGGTCAAGTATTACGCCTATAAACATATTTCCACTAAAAAATCTAAGATTATAACGTAGAATAATTTACAGAATATTAGATATTTAGGTTGCATAAAAGTGGTGAGGGCGGGGTGGGGGAAATGGGGAAGGGGGAGGGAGATTATGTGGTTTGTTTTATTATATATATGTGAGGGTGTGTGTGTAAAGTGCGTGTGAGATTGTGTGTGTGCTGTTGACTATTTCATTTGGCGTCGTGTGCTCCTTTTACTGTTTTTATTGCTTTTATTGCTGCAGTAATTTCTTTTTTGTCAATATTAATAAATTAGAAAAGAGGTACATATATCTCTACACATTCAGGTGTAAATAAAGGTCTCCATATTTTTGTTATGAAAAGCGTAAAAAAATATATTTATTGCGATGGAGAAAATGTTTTACAAGAAAGAAGATATTCATGAATAATGTATCTCTTGAATCTCGATTGCAGAAAAATTAATAATAACACTGCCGCGGGCTAAATTTAAATCCGTTTATCTCTATAATGCTTCGATATAGTCTATCGGATGTCTGATCTAAGTCTGCCTTATAAACCATTTGAAATTCGATTACCGAGTTAGATTTTTTTTTTCAGTTCGATAAATATTATTATGAAGGAGAAGTTTGAAGAAACATGTCAGAACCACCGAGATATTATCACTAGAGAACTAGAGGACACGCTACGACGAAAGTTTCAAAGAAATTTGTCAGCCTCGGTAGCTCAGTGGTGCGATCAGTCGAATGTCGTTCGTTACCATACCATAAGGACACTTTGGCGCGAACGCTCGACCGTTGGAGGCTGACCGTGGTTCGGAATCCACGCAAAACTTTAGGTCCGTTCCTTTCTTACCTTACTATAATGTCCTAATACCTTGCTAAATGTGGTGGTCGGTGTTGTTCTGTAATTTACAATAGTACTTGCAGTACAACACCGACTACTCGGCTTATATCGGTTGTCGGGATACAGCGTGTGGTAGGTATGTATAAAAAAACTAGTAAGCAACATTTCATGATAATGGAATTCCCATTCCTTACTTTTCTTTCCTTCCTAAAACTACTGAATGAATGCAAGTATATATGTAGAAGTGTTATTGTCATAAATTGCATAACATTTCGTTAGAAATATAATCTAAAAATGCACACAATTTGAATCAAAGGGCTTAACGATTTGTAGCGCAAAAGCACGCAAACTCTGTATTAAAAATGTACCAAACTGTTTTTTTTACGATTGTTGTTGGGGAATCTCTTGAAGAGATTCCCCAATTAAAAAATGGATAGGAATTACATTCCATTATGTTATAAATTGATAAATATTAAACAGCGATTTTCGGTATTTTTGGAAAACGGGTAAATATTTGACAATTTATCACAAAAAAGCATCAAAGAAAATCGTGAATATTCCTTGATATAATCGTACGAGGAATTTTCTAGGAATTCTCTAAAAATACTCATTTATAATTTTCTAGGAATTCCTAAATACAAATCATTCGTTTATTGTGTGCCAATTGAAATAGTCAAGATTTAAGTACGAGCGTTTTTCGTTAGGCATGTTGTTAATTAATTTAAGTGCATGAGCATAAATATATTCATATCTTTTAGTTCATTGCCATCTCGTAAACAATCACAAATTCTAACCGACGACGTTTTACTATTCTTCCATATTTTGAATTATCGATAAAATTCGTTTAGTTAAGAAATAACTTACATGCTTCATTTATAATCACTGGCTCTCGAACTGTGGTCGAGCACTAAAATTGTAGATGATAAAAACATTAAGAATTACATTAAAATAAAGAAAAAGATTGTATTATAAATACATTCATAAATAAATAGAAGTTGATTAAAAGTGCGAAAAATGAAGGTAAGCACTAACATGGCACCTAGTTCACCCGGTTTATGGGCCGACATCACGGATATTGTAGGTGATTAAGCCAACCGTCTCAGTTTCCATAAAGAAAAGTTTAAAATAAGTTAAGTGCGTCGTTAAGTCACATCGATGATTTGAAGCCTTCTCCGTGCTTTTTAATTCTTTTACCCACTCGAATATAGCATGTGACTTAGCGGTTAAGCTTTTCCTCCATTCTAGAAAGCATAATATTAATCCCTCGTTAGCGTGCGCCATTTTTCTCGTTTTAACTTTGATAAGTGCATTTTATCATGAACACGAGTTTCTGTATTGTTTGGATAACGCGCATTTGTGGATACAGCCCTTACCCTAAATTGTAGGGTTAGCCCTAGCCTGATAGGTGCCGCAGCACTGAATAAACTATTATACGCACGCAACATCTGGTAGTGCAGTTTACTTATCGGTGCTGCTTGGGGCGCCCTCTATTGGACTTCTTGAACAACAAATCATTCGACGGCTAGATCGCTGTCGAATGATCGAATGATTGTGCTTTGTTTATAGATGGCGGTGCAAGCAATTGCACGCTAAAATATGACGCGCGTAACTCGCTAACCTAAGATAGATACAATTCTAATAATATTTTTGAGAATTATATAATTTACGTGTACGTATTATGCTGTACGCATTGAATTACTTTTACATTTAATTCGTGGATTTAGTTTGAACGGAAACTGTATTTTTTTTTCATAACACAGACAATTTAAATGAAACTTCATAAAATAGTGTTACAAGTTTGGTCACTTCCATCTAAACTAAAATACGTGGTTGTCATATAGACGTTTGTTTTTAACTAACTGTTAGTCAGTCTAACTTAAATATTAGAGAGCTACCAGTATCTGTCCTATGTAAAACTGTGTTCATGTGGGTTCAATGTGCTAGTCCGAGGTGCTAGGTGTATACAACAGCAGGTACTAGATACGATACATTTTGTGTAACTACCCACTGAAAAGATAGTTCTAATAATCCTATAATGCACAGTAACTAACAGCCAGTTTCCTGCAAGGCGAAGCCATAAGCTAGAAACTCATTGGGCCCAACGTACGCCACACACGCGAATCTGGGCGCGTCGGTCTCCATACATTTTATATGGAAGAGTGCAGCACGCAGTTTCATTGCGCCCACGCCACCCTACGCTACGCCACACACTGCGTGCTGCACTCTTCCATATAAAATGTATGGAGACCGACGCGCCCACGTACGCGTGCGTAGCGTACGTGGGCCCAATGAGTTTCTAGCTTTATACTTCGGTAGAATTCAGAAAAAATGGTCGTAAACTTTTTCGTTCCTATTGATAGCCCTTGCAAATCTGCTCCCGATTTGAACCTCTTGGCTTCCCTATTAAATATGCTCTAATATGAACTGCTGCAATGCAGAAATCTGTATGAGTAGTAATAAATATTCAAAGTATCCGTTGTGATATTTCCTTATGCCCACGGTTCATTAAAATATTTCCCGATGCGGCATCAAACCCCCAGACATTTGGCTCTACCACTCCCACCTTTGGGTAAATGGGGCATTCGGTCTATTGTATCCATAAAAACCCTCAAGAACAAAGGAGCTTCGCCGGTCGGTTTTTTTTTTTCAAACCGCACCCTTTATACAAATGAGCGAAAAGTAAAGTTCTGCTCTGACCGTCATTCCGGCGAAGAGATAATTAAATCAGTCAGCACATCCATCATGGCCGCTTTCAGCTGCGGTTAGTCGGAAAAGTATTCATTCGGCGATTCGTGTACCGGTTGATTTGCGCTCGCTCGCGATTGAAGCGGATGTGACAGGCGCGATTGTGGCATTTCCGATGGCGCTTTTTACTTTTTATATTTTTGGGGGTTCTAATTATTTTCCTGTTAAAGTATGAAAAAATACTGATGAGTGTGCACGTATGAAAAACGTTAATCGAAATAGGCGTCAGAGAATTGTCACGATCGTGGCAAGTTGAAATCCGTAGTATCTATCTACCCTATTGGAACGCATCTTAAGGAATCATCAGAGCACTTATCTTTTCTGAATAAAACATTGAGATTCTTTCAATGTGACCTTTTCTAATCCGATCTCTATAGAATTAATCAAAAAAGCGAATCCCCCATTCCTAATCTAATGGCATTAAGGATCATAATTGCAAATCCCTGTTCTGATGAGTTTTTTATTTTCATCCAAATGCTTAGAGAATTCCAAAACTTCCAAGAGTTCATTTTAACGGAATCGAACTGGAGTTCAAGTTTCGGAGGGCTTGGAAGGGCGAAGTTTGCTGACTCACAGAAGTGTCGCTAGGCATTTAATACAGAATTTTGTCATTTCCACCCCTACTCATGGAGAGAAAATTTGGAGGTTGTTGGTTGGAGTCCGTTGTTTTGAAAATTAAACTTTTTAATCTTGCACAGTAAGCTCTCAAAAGCAGACTCCTCCTGTGGGAAGTTTCAAACTGTATTGATCACGAAAATACTTGTACTGTACTTGAAAATACCTGGCGTTCTAAATCCATTGAGCACTGATGACGAAAAGCCTTACCCTATCTGACATACTTCATATATTCATCTAATCAATGATGAACTATAGATAGATGAAGAGTAACACGTAACATGTACAGACACAAGAAAAACAGCAACTTTGGTTTATGTATGACAGAAATTTACCTTGTGAAACTAGGAGTCAGAAAGAAAGGCGTGCACGTCGACGGCTTCGAAGGCTCTCTCTCGCAAAACGTGGCAAGCATTACATCGCGAACCATGTCATGGACCACAGACTATAGAAGACAATGAACATTGTGGAGAGGTAGTCAACGCCCTATGTATACCACTTTGTGGCTGGACGACTTGCTTGCAGCGTTTAGAGTCAGATCGACGAAAGACTATCGAAATGGAGATGTAGGAATATATGGGCGCCAATAAGCGCCATCTCACGGCATTGGCGTAAATCTAGTTGTATCTGCCGTTTGAAGCGTTGTACCATGTATCCTTTTCGATTGCTGTGACGAGAGGCCGCTACATAACAAACAAAACTTTGTTATATCGTATTACCCTTTCAGCTTTTTGTCCTTATAATTGGACTGGCTGAATATGGAGTGTATATAATACGCACATTGATGAATTTATGCATATAATTTGTTTTTTTCTTTCTTTTAATTTTTCTGCCTATCTTGTTTGTTATTATATTCGGAATGAAGTATTGCTCCGCTGTTGGCGTAGACAAAAATATCGCATCGAAATACATTCATTCATTTGCTACACTAAATCGTGGTCATAATTTACAGCTGTCTTCCTCTTCGTCCTTCATGCCACGACTGACTCGGTCCGACCCGGTTCGGTAATGTGAGCAATCTTTTAGAGATGGGCAAGAGTTTTTTTCAATCAGTTAAACGACAGTTTGATCGATTAATCGACTCAGACCTCTTTAAAATAAACCTAAACCAATTAAGTTAGACTTGATTAAACCATTAAAGGTTGTTTGGAAGAGGACCTTCAGATTTGTGATACACTTTTAAAAATATTGATGCCTCGTACTAGGTAGGCAGTGGCAAACACTTTTTTAAATGTAGACAAAGTGGACGTAAAAAAACATTCTCCAGCGAAGTTTCTTTCCAGTTCTACTTCGCTGTGATAATCTAACTGGTAAAATACTAAATGTTAAATGTTAAAATAGTATGGCGAATCCGAGTGCAGTGTACTGTCTATCGATGATGAATAAATAATAAAGAATAAAGAATTTCTGATGTCAATACAATTTGTGACATTACAAGGAACAGTTTTATACCAACTATGATACATAGTTTATTGTACATTTTAAGACCCCGTACAAGGTAAGCAAGAACGGTACAAATGCACGGGTGTGAACAAGATAGCGATACGCCGTTTACTCGGGTTGGAGTAAACGAGAGTAGGATGTATCGCACGGAAACTTGTAGCGTAAGCGAATTTTTATTGCACAACACGAATTGAAACAAAAAAAGTGTAAAGCTATCGACATAGATAATAAATAAAATAAATGTTTTCCAAAACCTTACTTTGGTCACGTTACGTCCAATACTTTTATCATAGTAAATTCACAAGCATTTTCATTATTTATTTCTATCGAGGTAAGATAATCAAACTGTGTTTTCAAAAATCTATCGAACCTTACCCCGATAGATGAAGTTTTACATATATTAAAACTGAATATATCAGGTGAGTAATATTGATGGTACATCTCTAAGGAAGAGAGGCAATTGACCTTGTATGCAGCCTTAATTACTTAGGCAATTAATTTGTTTGAAGTAACGAAATATTCGAAAATATTATATTATATGTAGTTTTTTATTTATTTTTTTTATTTTGGAGAAATCTAATGGCCGGATCGATCGATTCTGCTTGATCTTGAAATGTTTACACAAATGTTTAAAATATTACCCACATTTTCAAACACTGATCTTTTAATCGAACATTCGACCAACCTCGCTTTAATATTTTCTCAGAGCTCGGCCCATCCCTAACGTTAACCCACATCGACGCCGGAGAGGAAATGAAAAACAACCGTCCCAGTTTGTTTACCCCATCAAGGTCATCGCTGTTTATGCCCTTCGATGTTTTATGTCCCCTAATGCGAACTAGAGGTCATAAACTTGACGAGAGAGTGCGGTACCGTGCGTATCAGACCTCGTAAAAAGTGTAGTTGGCACAGTAAATTTTTAGGGTCGCACTTGGCTTCCTGCTGAACGCTTAAAGTTTCGTCGATCGCTGGGGTAAATTGAATTTATTATAGTGGCTCTGTTGTGACTGGTCCTTTCGCACCTTATGACTTGTAATTTCTCGCCAGTTTCATGACGCCGTAAAAGGTCAATTGCGCTTGATCACGAAATATTTTTACATTGGGTTGAAATCTTTGTTACATTTCGGTTATGGGCAAACACGTTTTAGTTTGATAAGGGCGTATGTAAATTAAGAAAATACAGTGTCCAAATCATCTCCCTTGGAGCATGATTTTCAGAACATTCTAAATTTAAAGTCTTTGGTTTTTAATTATACATGTATCTTTATTTTAATTTTAATAGAAATTTTAGGTATAACTCTGTAAATATGTTTTCCTTAAATAAACAAATATCAATTAATACATAAAACAATCTCTATAATTACATCAGCTCCTTTGCAGCTACAATCTGGTTTTCTAGCAGTTTTTTTTTTCCATTAAAGCGCTTATTAATTTTATTTTTGATGCTTCATAAGGCTAGTAGATTGTATATGCGTCGGAGGCAATCAGCGGTTCCGTACCAGTCAAGGCCTCGAGGACTGGAGAAACATTTTGGAGACGTATGTCCAGCAGTGGATGCATAAACGCTGACTGACTGTCTGTACTGTGGAATGGGACAGGCTATACAATTGTAATAGAGCGATTTTTCAAATGTATATAAATTAAGCCCTTCTCACGAAAGCTACTTCAAACATTTGTCGGCGGACGGCCGTGTGATCTGGGCGTCGGCTTCTCTTGCGACAGGTCCGAGGTTCGAATCCAACCGGCGGCGTGTAACAATAATTTTTTTCTGATTTGAAAATGTTTACGTGCATACCTACTGCTCGATGGTTCGATTCCATGTAAAAATGTAGATTATCCGGGTTGACTGGAGGAAATTGCCTAAGCCCACCTTTGCACACATTAAGGGGCTTAAAGTTTATTATTATTATTATAAAAAAATTGGCTCTTGTGGCCATCTTAGGCTTTGACACCTCTAGAGAAATATTACAGTTTCGAAACGCACACTCTCGCGTAACGATTTTAGCCTCAGCACGTACGAGATGAAAAGAGCAGCGGACACAAAAAAATTACGGTCGGCGTTCGGGTCTGAAGCCTCGGGGCCTTTACGAATTAGAGGTGGGTGGGAAATAAAGCGGAATTAAAAATTAAGCAGAATTTCTTTTCAAAAAAAGAAAACCTTAAAAATGTGCGAACAGTAGGTATTCGTATTTTAAATTTTCTCCAAATTCCCTGCATTTTATTTATTCAACCAGGATCTCAAAAATCTAAAATTTATATATCTGAATCAGCGGGTCTAACAGTCGTTAGAACTGTTATATTATAATCACTCCGTCTAGAATACTTAGTTCGATCATTATAATAAGTATGTCTCGAATAGTTCGACCTATTATAATCAGTCCCTCTAAAATGAGTCGATCGATTATTATAAGTTAGTCTAAAATAGTTCGATCTAAATTCAGTCGGTCCAAAAAAGTGCTAAAAATCTCGTTAGGTAGTAGGCGAGCTACTACCGCCTGGTTGGTTTGGTTTCGTGAATTCTATGAACGTTCCCCGTGTGTTTCGTGTTCGAAAAATTATTATATGTTTGGGTTAAAATGTAGTATGTAAAGCCTGAATCTGTCCGTGAGAGTTTATTTGGTGAAAATCGGACGAGTACTTTTGACTTTATCGCAAGTTGTACTGAACGCGAGAGCACACTTCTTGAGATGCTGGTGAAGTCATCGGTGGTCGGGTGTACGGTTTTGCGTAGTCGCCGGATTGGTCTTCAGGGCGTAGTGGCGTTCACGTTTGTCGGTTGCATAGTTTGGCAGCACGAAGCCGTCGAAAGTACATACTTTATGTCACGTAAGATGCACATTTAAGAAATGCAATTCTGGCAATTAAAAATTACAGGCAGTCTTCTACTTTCTAGCTACTGGATGTAGTTTAAGGACACTCACGCACATACTTAGACTCGGAAAATTAACAATCTTTGAGGCAACTAATGAACTCGACTAAAACAACGGGTTCGGACTTGTTTAGCCAATGAACGAGTGAGTAGTGACGCGTGGTTGAGGGTGCTACTCGCCCGACAAAAATAGAATAAAATGTATCGACTTGACTAAATTACTTACTAACCTACTCGACAAAATTGTTGGTGTTGAGACACGTTTAGCTATTAAATTACTCGCCACTCGACTAAATTACTAGCCTAGTGCGAACTAGGCTGAGATACCGTGAAAGGAGAATCTAATTATAAACAGATTATGTATAATTCTCGATCTTTCACTCATCAGGTGACTTGTTAAGGCGGTGACAAACGCCAAATACGCAAAACATGCAAAAAGTGCGACAAAGAAGGTCCAAAACTGACCAATTGACACACATTCAGAAAATTAAAAAAATACCAACCTATATTTTGGTTCCTTACCAACAAAGTGCATTGCTGGTTTTTTTAATAATGAGTAAAAGTAAGTAATAAACATAAAATTAAAAATATATAAAAAAAGCATGAATTTTTGAAAATCTGAGTATGTGTGTATTATTACAATTTTACAATACCACCGATTCAAAGGTCACAAAGCTCTGAGAAAACTCTATTCAATTTTTTTTATTATTTTATCCACGAAAGGAGATAAAAATAAAAAACAAAAAACGCCTACATGAAATTATTGACGTAATTCTTCAGTCGGAAGGGTAAAATTTTTGCCTTCGTCAATTTAGCAGGCACTTCAATACTAGATACAATTTTAGTTCCGGGCTCGCTTGCTCGCTCCTGCCCTGCTGCGCCCGCGTGTCGGTCGTCATTTCTGTCTTCTGTGTTTGGATCGAATGGAAAAAAGATAGGTGGTTAGGTATATTTGTACCGTGTGGGATGGTAATTTAAAATAATAGCCCCACTGCATCTCTCCCCGTGCATGTCGTAAAAGGCGACTGAGGGATTTTTTTATGTAAACTGACACAGTTTGCTATATCACCTATAACATCCGTGATGTCAGCCCATAACACCGGGTGAACTTAGGTGCCATGTCAGTTCTTCCCTTTGGTCGTGCCGGCTACACTAAACTGGACGGAAAATACAAACTATTTCGGGATATGACTCCCTTCTTTTTTTCCGTCCAGTTCAGTGAAGCCGGTACGACCGAAGAAAAGCTCTGACATAGCACCTACTTCACCAGTTGTTACGAGCTGACATCTCGGATGTTGTATTGTAGGTGATGTTGCCACCGTGTCATTTTCCGTACCAGTATACAGTACGACCGTATCAGTAATATCTCTCTTCTGTGGTATCTATCAGTATACGCTCCGGTACGTAACTTGACGGGGCGTTATATGCATGGCTTTCGTTGGTATAACCACAGAATAACTAATAGGTACTGTGGTATAACCATAGAATACTTATAATACTGGCGTATAGAAGCGACGCTCCGCCTCGAAGCGAGTTTGCTTCCCCCCGCGCCCCGCAGCCCGCGAGCGCTGTCTGGTCGACTTCTGGCGGACGGCTAGTCAGGCTGGCACCGACTGTCGAGAGGAGAGCGAGCGCACCTTCGAGAGGGAGTAGTAGCTACTTACACGTACGCGCGCGGTTCTTTCGCACTCACAGCACAGAACAACGATCGGGCCGGCCGCGCCCGCGCGCGCGGTGGACTTCAAACCTCCTTGTTCGCACTTACTTAGAGATGCAAGGCGCAATTTTGCACAAAAATTTCACTTGAAATTTTGCAGTGAAATTTTGCACTTTCTGCAAAATTACTGTGAAATTTTCATTCTTATGTGAAATAATGAAATTTATGTTACACAAATCAGATATCAATTTGGTTTCTTATTCTTCTTCTTGAGTCAATTTTAATGTCCTACTACTGAGCGCAAGCCTTTCCCATGAACATGGAAGGGAATTGTTATACATTTCCACGTGACAAGCTGGATTGGAAGCGGTGTCCACAACAATTTTATATGTACTGCTGTGCACAGGTTTCCTCACGGTGTTTTCCTTCACCGGAGCGAATCTTAATCATATGAACATTTAAAAAAAGTGGCCGCCATTTTGAACTTTTTAGTTACTGGACCGATTGCTTTCAAAGTCGATATCTGGGTGTCTGTGTGGGCTCTGAATACGAATCCGTTGTCAAAATTTAAAAAAAGTGGCCGCCATTTTGAACTTTTTAGTTACTGGACCGATTGCTTTCAAAGTCGATATCTGGGTGTCTGTGTGGGCTCTGAATACGAATCCGTTGTCAAAATTTAAAAAAAGCGGCTGCCATTTTGAACTTTTTAGTTACTGGACCGATTGCTTTCAAAGTCGATATCTGGGTGTCTGTGTGGGCTCTGAATACGAATCCGTTGTCAAAATTTAAAAAAAGCGGCTGCCATTTTGAACTTTTTAGTTACTGGACCGATTGCTTTCAAAGTCGATATCTGGGTGTCTGTGTGGGCTCTGAATACGAATCCGTTGTCAAAATTTAAAAAAAGTGGCCGCCATTTTGAACTTTTTAGTTACTGGACCGATTGCTTTCAAAGTCGATATCTGGGTGTCTGTGTGGGCTCTGAATACGAATCCGTTGTCAAAATTTAAAAAAAGCGGCTGCCATTTTGAACTTTTTAGTTACTGGACCGATTGCTTTCAAAGTCGATATCTGGGTGTCTGTGTGGGCTCTGAATACGAATCCGTTGTCAAAATTAAAAAAAAGTGGCCGCCATTTTGAACTTTTTAGTTACTGGACCGATTGCTTTCAAAGTCGATATCTGGGTGTCTGTGTGGGCTCTGAATACGAATCCGTTGTCAAAATTTAAAAAAAGTGGCCGCCATTTTGAACTTTTTAGTTACTGGACCGATTGCTTTCAAAGTCGATATCTGGGTGTCTGTGTGGGCTCTGAATACGAATCCGTTGTCAAAATTTAAAAAAAGTGGCCGCCATTTTGAACTTTTTAGTTACTGGACCGATTGCTTTCAAAGTCGATATCTGGGTGTCTGTGTGGACTCTGAATACGAATCCGTTGTCAAAATTTAAAAAAGTGGCCGCCATTTTGAACTTTTTAGTTACTGGACCGATTGCTTTCAAAGTCGATATCTGGGTGTCTGTGTGGACTCTGAATACGAATCCGTTGTCAAAATTTAAAAAAAGTGGCCGCCATTTTGAACTTTTTAGTTACTGGACCGATTGCTTTCAAAGTCGATATCTGGGTGTCTGTGTGGACTCTGAATACGAATCCGTTGTCAAAATTTAAAAAAGTGGCCGCCATTTTGAACTTTTTAGTTACTGGACCGATTGCTTTCAAAGTCGATATCTGGGTGTCTGTGTGGACTCTGAATACGAATCCGTTGTCAAAATTTAAAAAAAGTGGCCGCCATTTTGAACTTTTTAGTTACTGGACCGATTGCTTTCAAAGTCGATATCTGGGTGTCTGTGTGGACTCTGAATACGAATCCGTTGTCAAAATTTAAAAAAAGCGGCTGCCATTTTGAACTTTTTAGTTACTGGACCGATTGCTTTCAAAATCGATATCTGGGTGTCTGTGTGGGCTCTGAATACGAATCTGTAGTGAACATTTAAAAAAAGTTGCCGCCATTTTGAACTTTTTAATTACTGGACCGATTGATTTCAAAATCGATATCTGGGTGTTTGTGTGGACTCTGAATACAAATATGTTGTGAATATTTAAAAAAAGTTGCCGCCATTTTGACCTTTTTAGTTATTCGACCGATTGCTTTCAAAATCAATATCTGGGTGTCTGTGTGGGCTCTGAATACGAATCCGTTGTCAAAATAAAAAAAAAACGGCCTCCATTTTGAACTTTTTAGTTACTGGACCGATTGCTTTCAAAATCGATATCTGGGTGTCTGCGTGGGCTCTGAATACGAATCTGTAGTGAACATTAAAAAAAAGTGGCCGCCATTTTGAACTTTTTAGTTACTGGACCGATTGCTTTCAAAATTGATATCTGGGTATCTGTATGGGCTCTGAATACGAATCCGTTTTCAAAATTTAAAAATAGTTGCCGCCATCTTGCACTTTTTAGTTTTGACTACAGATTCATATTTAGAGCCCACACAGACACGCAGATATCTATTTTGAAAGCAATCGGTCCAGTAACTAAAAAGTTTAAAATGGCGGCCACTTAATTTTGACTACAGATTCGTATTCAGAGCATACACAGACACCCAGACATCGATTTTGAAAGCAATTGGTCCAGTAACTGAAAAGTTCAAAATGGCGGCCACTTTTTTTAAATTTTGACTACAGATTCGTATTCAGAGCCTACACAGACACCCAGATATCAATTTTGAAATCAATCGGTCCAGTAACTAAAAAGTTTAAAATGGCGGCCACTTAATTTTGACTACAGATTCGTATTCAGAGCACACACAGACACCCAGACATCGATTTTGAAAGCAATTGGTCCAGTAACTGAAAATTTCAAAATGGCGGCCACTTTTTTTAAATTTTGACTACAGATTCGTATTCAGAGCCTACACAGACACCCAGATATCAATTTTGAAATCAATCGGTCCAGTAACTAAAAAGTTCAAAATGGCGGCCACTTTTTTTTAATTTTGACTACAGATTCGTATTCCGAGCCCACACAGACACCCAGATATCGATTTTGAAAGCAATCGGTCCAGTAACTGAAAAGTTTAAAATGGCGGCCACTTTTTTTATTTTGATTACAGATTCGTATTCAGAGCCTACACAGACACCCAGATATCAATTTTGAAAGCAATCGGTCCAGTAACTAAAAAGTTCAAAATGGCGGCCACTTTTTTTTATTTTGATTACAGATTCGTATTCAGAGCCTACACAGCCACCCAGATATCAATTTTGAAAGCAATCGGTCCAGTAACTGAAAAGTTCAAAATGGCGGCCACTTTTTTTTTATTTTGATTACAGATTCGTATTCAGAGCCTACACAGACACCCAGATATCAATTTTGAAAGCAATCGGTCCAGTAACTGAAAAGTTCAAAATGGCGGCCACTTTTTTTTATTTTGATTACAGATTCGTATTCAGAGCCTACACAGACACCCAGATATCAATTTTGAAAGCAATCGGTCCAGTAACTAAAAAGTTCAAAATGGCGGCCACTTTTTTTTAATTTTGATTACAGATTCGTATTCAGAGCCTACACAGACACCCAGATATCAATTTTGAAAGCAATCGGTCCAGTAACTAAGAAGTTCAAAATGGCGGCAAGTATACATTGAAAATTTCACTTTAGCTTCACATACGATTCGGCTTAAAAATAATAAAAATGGAATACCTATTGCAAAGTTTCCAAAATTTAGTGAAACTTTCACTGCAAAATTGTCGTTTAGTTAGCGAGTAAAAATAAAACATGTGCATATAAGTTGATGTTTTTCTTTTTTTCTTGCCCTCCAATAATGTTAAGAGGTACATATACATAGATAGTCATAATTAAAAATGTTTCCTTTTAAATTACATCAAATATAATTTATAATATTGTCCACTACAAACTTCTCATAAAGAGTGCCAACCCTGTACCCAAGTTATCGAGGTCGCACCAATACACGCAAAGGCGCCCGCGTACGTGAACAGTAGGTACACATTTTCGGCCGCTTCATAGAAAATGTGACTAGTGTCACGGGTGTGGTATAACGCTGTCTGCGCTTGAGATGCAAGGACTATAGAACCGTGCCTAAATAAAAGTAGCCTAGCAACAGCGGCGCGCTGCGGAGCGGGGGCGGCGGCGGCGGCGGCACTGTGGTGGCGCGGAGCGGTGACGACGCGGCGGCGCGGCGCGGCGCGGAGGAGCGGCGGCGCGGCGCGGAGGAGCGGCTTGTTATTGCTTGCTTGCATGCGTGAGTGGCACGCTGCTACTGAGTTACCGCACCGCACCGCACCCCACCGCACCGTGCCATGCTGCCGCCGCGCGCGCCGCGCGCGCCGGCCGGTACCTATGTTGCTATGATATTTGCCATACATACCTAAATGCCTATCTACCTATTACCTACCTACCTATTTTTATTTTAGTTTTCATCGATAGTCTATTTAGAGGTTTATAAAAAGTGGTAAGTACATGAACTAAAATAATTTGGAAGAAATTACAATAAAATGTTATTTAGGTAAAATAATAAAAAATAAAAAATTAGAATCACGCATCAGTTACATAAGCCACAATCATTTTAATAATTAAAATAATAAAAAAGCAAAAAAAAAAACATACGAAAGTGGGATTCGAACCCCGAACCATCAACTCTTTAGGCTGATAGCGACAAACTACGCTAAATGTGACTTGAACGTGCGAAGCGAAATTAGCAGTCGCATGGTACATTATGTAGAATTCCCGAATGCTCAAGGTCGTTGGCGTTTGTCACGGCCTTAAGCTGAAATTTCACGCGTAAGGTTCATATGCACGGGATTAAATTTCTAACAAGAGAAGCTAGCTAAAGCTAGTTAATTATAAATTATTATCAAAAATATGAAGTCAGGAATAACAAACAGTATTTCGAAACTCCTAAAATCAACGCACCCCCCAGTCCCTAATGAGTGCGCCTAAATACACCTTCATCAGCCGTCATAATATTTGCTTTCAATTGCCCCTCCATCCCTTTTGAAACACCCTGAGGAAGACGATACATTCACTCCAATAGCTACTTATTATTTCGGGAATGTAAATTTAAACCGGGTACTCACTTTGCAATTTTATGTTGTCAAACCGGGTTCTCAATTTCTCAAATCTCCTTTAATTCATTTTAATAATAATATATCGATATTCGTTGCAATATTTTGACCATATGACCGACTGAAAAAGTTATGTTTTTATTATTAACTAGCTTTTGCCCGCGGCTTCGCTCGCGTGAAATTCGTATTTCAAAGAAGAAAGTAAGTAACTGAGGGCGAGGCCGAAGGCCGAGCTGCGTTCAGAAAGACTATAAATCTTCTCGAAGAAAGTAAGTAAGAAAGGGCGAGGCCGTAGGCCGAGCTGCGTTCAGGAAAACGATAAACCATCTCTAAGTAAATACATAAGTAATTAAGGGCGAGGCCGAAGGCCGAGCTTCGTTCGGGAAGACCATAAACCTTCTTGAAGAAAGTAAGTCATTAAGGGCGAGGCCGAAGGCCGAGCTGCGTTCAGGAAGATTATAAACCTTCTCGAAGACAGTAAGTAACTATGGGCGGGGCCGAAGGCTGAACTGCGTTCAAGAAGAGGATAAACCTTCAGCAAGAGCATAAACCTTCTCGGTGAAAGTAAGTATAAGCTATGGGTGAGGCCGAAGGCCCAGCTGCGTTCAGGAAGAGGATAAACCTTCTCGATGAAAGTTTCTCGAAGAACGCAGAGCGGCCTTCGGCCTTGCCCTCAGTTACTTACTTTCTTCGAGAAGGTTTATAGTCTTCCTGAACGTAGCTCGGCCTTCGGCCTCGCCCTTAGTTACTTACTTCCTTAGATAAGGTTTTTGGTCTTCCTGAACGCAGCTCGGCCTTCGGCGTCGCCCTTAGTTACTTACTTTCTTCGAGAAGGTTTATAGTCTTTCTGAACGCAGCTCGGCATTCGGCCTCGCCCTCAGTTACTTACTTTTTCGAGAAGGTTTATCCTCTTTTTAAACGTCTCGCCCGTAGTTACTTACTGTCTTCGAAGGGGTTTATTGTCTTCCTGAACGCAGCTCGGCCTTCGGCCTCGCTCTTAATTACTTACTTTCTTCGAGAAGGTTTATGGTTTCCTGAACGCAGCTCGGCCTTCGGCCTCGCCCTTAATTACTTATTTACTTAGAGATGGTTTATCGTTTTCGTGAACGCAGCTCGGCCTACGGCCCGCGCCCTTTGTTACTTACTTTCTTCGAGAAGGTTTATAGTCTTTCTGAACGCAGCTCGGCCTTCGGCCTCGCTCTCAGTAACTTACTTTATTCGAGAAGGTTTAAAGTCTTCCTGCATGCAGTTCGGCCTTCGGCCTCGCCCTCAGTTACTTACTTTCTTCTTTAAAATACGAATTTCACGCGAGCGAAGCCGCGGGCATAAGCTAGTATTTCCTAAAACAAAGTAACTTACTCCATGACCACCCCTGATGTATAAGCTATAGTACCGTAAAGGCTCATCAAAATCTGTTCAGTAGTTTTTTCGTGAAAGAGGAATATAGTGTGGCTGCTCGGTTCGCTGTTGAGTTTATAGGCCGCGCCTCCCCCGCGCCGCCTCCGCGCCGCCGCGCCGCCCCCGCTCCGCCGCGCCGCCAACTGCCGCTCGCTCGGTAAATACCTATGTATGTATAGTACTAAGGCGCGCGGATTTAACTTATCGGTTTGTATGGGAGCCACATCTTAGCGTAACCGGAACTGAGTTTTATGTAGCCTATCCTGTGTCCCATATAGTTAAATGTGCTTGTACAAAATTTCATCGAATCAGGATGATCGGTTTAAGAGTTATGGCGGAACATACATACATACATACATACATACATACAGAAAAGATTTCTAAAAATCGTCAATTTAGCTTTAGTATCATACATAGAGGCTACAAACTCAATATTTCCTAAAACAAAGTAACTTACTCCATGACCACCCCTTACAGATTTATTATTAGTATTGATTTTGAATAGACCAGACCTAATACAGTCCACTTAGACGAAGGGAGCCGGCCGGGGGACAGCACTCAACTGACGACGCAGTGCTGCCGCCCTGGGGCTCACATTATCGATACGGTGATACGGCGACGTCCACCATCGGCCAGCTTGGGGTCATCGGGACCTCACGTCCCGTCTAGTGCCCCCGCTACCGGTGGTGCTGTGCGAACATCGGGCGACGCGCGCGCGAAGAGGAAGAAGTTTAAAAGAGCTGCGCGACGACGTCGCCGTGCAGTCCGGCGGATACGGAGCTCTCCGAGATGGGGGTGGTGGTGGCCTACGTGTCTAGTACCACCACCTATCGCTCGTAGCTTGCCTCGCGTCGTCTCGGAGAGCTCCGTAGCCACGGCCTGCACCCGCCGGTGTGCTTGGAGGCTTGCCTCCCGCCGCCGCCGGCGGTATTCCGTTTATTATTTTTATATTAATTTTGAGTATATGTGGTGTATTTTTATAATCTGTATATTTAAAATTAATGTAAATATGTGAATGTGATAATAAATATATATAATATATGTAATTGATTTATACCTACCATCGCGACAAGCAGAATAATCGGTGATGTGCTGCATGAATTCAGGTTTTACAGCACAACATCCAAATTTAGAAAATACTTTGACAAAACATTACATTTTTTTTATTGTTCTAGCTGGACTATTAGGACCTATTCAACGATATACAACTTGAACTATTAGAAAAATATTTTCATTTTCAACTTGATTTTTTCGGCTCCTATTAAATATAGTTGAGGACGCCTGACTAACGCCTTAAATTTGGTTGCCTACCGGAAAACTAGAATCACTCCAAACTTCAAGAAGATCGCTTAAGCCCTTTCTAGACTAATATTATAAAGAGGTAAGTTTGTAAGTTTAGATGTAGGAGGGAATCTCCGAAAATATTCATCCGATTTAAAAAAAAACATTTGACCAATATTAATTAGAATGGAGCTTCACGATGGACATAGGCTATGCGAGCGAAGCAAAAGATAGTAGGAAATACAGAAACTTAGGCTGTACAGACCGATAGCATAGACACAGATATACACATGAACGATTTTATAAGGGTAAGTGAACCTGTAGTTCTTTCTGAGCTAAGGTTTTATTGGACTCCACCATTTTCGCAAATTTGGCCAGTTCTGCCTTGCTTTAGATCTGCCTCTGCCAGTTTGTGGGCGGCGAAAAGCTCGGCTCTCCTTTTGGCCAGAGCGGAACAGCTCAAACGGTCCTTTTTTTATGTAATCCGGTAATGGGTGGCTGAGTCGGAGGGGCCAAAGCGCATGCTCCGGCCAGCCAATATCACCTTCTAGTAGGTACGTGCCATACCGGAGACTTCCCTGGATTACTCGCTATACTGGACTAGAGGATAACACAACCGTGGCTGCTATTCGACCATCGTTCATCCAGTACGGTGGTACCAACCCAGTCGGCTACAATTTAATAATAAATAAGGGACAATGGAAGGGACCTACAGTTTTACAACGGTTCCGAACGGTGATACAGCAGGTGTGGGTATGCACGTAATTTTGTTCGTCGGAAAAAACTCATTGGCACACGGCGACCGGATTCGAACCGCGGACCTCTCGCATGAGACGATGATGCCCAAACCACTCGGCCACCCACCCCTGCCACCGTCACTGGCTACGGAACCCTAAAATCGGTATAAACGTTACAGTTACAAATTGAACACCCGGCTTAACGATAAACGATACAGTTACAAAGTGAGAAGCCGGCTTTACAAATTGCAACAGTGAAAATTGGTGGGCGGCTGCCTGCTAGCACTTTGTATCGATCGACATCTTTACGATAACTGGCTGTAGGGAGAACATTAGCGGCGATGAAGCGAACGCATGCAAACGAGTTTCTATACAAAACGCTAGTGTTGTACACAATGAACGTTGTCGAGTTTTGTAGACGTTGAGAGTAGTCTATGAATAAAAAATTTAAAATTTATACATTGAGTGGGTCTGAAAAGTGATGTGTTTGGATCTGTTTTGATTTTTCGCGCTGTAATTTTTAAAATAAAATATGTATACGTACCCAAGTCAAATACAATTTATATTGAAATAAATATTCGAAAATTCATGGTTTACAAATTTTATTTATTTTTTAGGTTTCTGTTTCCCGTGCGGAAGCCTATTACTAAGCCTACGCCGTCTGTCTGTCCGTCCGTCCGTCCGTCTGTCTGTCTACTGCTGTATCTTTGGAACCGTAATAGTTAGCCGGTTGAAATATTCATAGAATATGTGTTATTATGGCGGATATAACAACAAATAATAAAAAATAGAAAAAGCAAAAAATTAAGGGGGCTTCCCATACAAGAAACGTTTTTTTTCAATGTTTTATTTTGTGGTGCGGAAACGTCGGTGCGCGAGTCCGACTCGCACTTGGCCGGTATTTTTTTTAGTTTAGTTAGACAGTATAATATATAATAACTGTGGTAAAAAATATGTTTTATTGAAAATCATAAAATAATAACTTGAAACACTTCGCTCTATTATTTCCAAAGCTCTATTATTTTCAAACAAACTAGGTAAGCGTAATATTTACCGACATTAATATTTTAGATCGTTATGTCGTTTAATTTTTTTTTTATTTGAATCTACCCATTTTCAAATTTCATTCATAAACACTCCAATATTTATATTTTAACTTCAATGAAGACTTTGCACAGATGTTTCTACATCATATCGAATAATATTTGGGTTTAAAATTCCTGAAACGTATATCTTCAAACTTTTTCCAAAAAACCTCGCCATTAGGGTAAACGGTAGTGCTTACATGTCGAGATATGCTAAGATACGTAGACACAGGATCAGTCTTACAGAAACACAAGATAGTACCTTATCAAAGTAAGTAATTAAGCTGGAGGTCTCTGTACGTTCTCCGCGTGGCGAGAGAGTGCTAGTGGGAAAAAGTTCTAAAAGTGTTTATTCAGTTTAAATAGGACGGATCATAGAAGATAATACCCAGAAATGGCAAAGTCGAACGAACTTTGCATATACTTGTTACAACGTTTGGTCTGCGTGCACTTCATTTGTAGAAGACAAGTCGATACTATCATTTGGTTCTCTTATTACGTTTTGTTTATAGACTTCCGGAGGTATCAACCTTGCGGTTACAAAATCCAGACGTCTACACCTGCACTCTTGCGAGTACAGTGATCATGTATGCCAGACCGAGGATCCAGCTGTGCCGTTCTTCCGAAAAAATCCCATGGGAAACGCAGACTGTGACCTTTCCCCAGCCGATCCGAGCCACCACCCGTCCACCCGAAGGAACCCCCGACCGAAGCCGAGAGCCGGGGGTGAAGCCTTCACTGCCACTGGGGTCCGCTCCCTATCCAACCACAGCCTGTGCCCAGGGCCTCAGCACTTTGTACTAGCCGCAGCTTTTGTTTTCACCAGCTATGTATATGCGTGGAAGTGCATATGACCACCACCTAATGTATACCGGGGATCCACCGGTCTCGAAGAACTTATAGCGTCTTTGACTCGTGAGAAATCCAACCCACACCCACATATAAGTGTGTGTTGCACCGACATACCGATCTACCGTATTCGCATGTCTACCAATTTGTAGAAGACAGAATAAGTATGACAGAGACAGACATAATACACTTGTAGAGAGTAGAGCCTAAACTAGTATTTCAAATATCACCTTTGTGAACCGTGCGGGCCGATATTTAAAAATAATAGCCCCACTGCATGTCTCCCTTGTTCTCGCAAAAGGCGACTAAGGGATAAGAAAACGATGAAGGGGCAAGGGGTGACAGACACCTCTCCCCTTGACACGGTTATTCCACCGAGTCATGCAGCTGGTGGGTCTTCGTGCCTTAATAGCTGCTTGATAGTTATCCTGTTCAAATGATTAGCGAAACGCGGTGGTCGGTGTTGTGCTGTAATTTACCTTGAGCCCTTGCAGCACTACACCGATTACTCTGCTTACACACACATGTAAGAACACGAGTGTTCGTGCAATAGGCGCAAGAGGTGTGTCAGGTCAGGATCGTGGCACTTGGAGATTTTCGGGGACCGTTTCGTCTGCCTAGTCCATTGAGAAACAGGTGTGACCTTATGTTTTGCCCGCAGCTTTTCTCACATGAAGTTCCGTTTCATAAAATGTAGCCCAGAATATGTCAGGTCTACAGTTGTGAATTTCATTTTAATTTTTTAGTGCTCCGTGCACCTCTAAAGGAGAAAAACCGGCCAAGTGCGAGTCGAACTCGCGCACCGAGGGTTCCTTATCGCTATGCATGGTTAGCGCCACTCATGCCATCTATGGCGTGTTGTATATATATTAGTTAAGTGTCATGATTAGTTAAAATGCTTCACCCTCTATTCGGTAGATGGCGCGCGCGCATACACTTTTTTGGTTTCTTCTATTTTTTTACTTTTCTTATTTTTATTATTTGTTGTTATATCGGCCATAATAAATAACACATATTCTGTGAAAATTTCAACGGGCTATCTATTACGGTTCAAGAGATACAGCCCTCGGACAGACAGACGGATGGACAGACAGACGGACGGCGCGTAGGCTTAGTAATATGTCTCCCCGTGTATGTCGTGTACCGTGTGGGGCTGGTACTTTAAAAGAATAGCCCCATTGCATCTCTCCCCGTGTATGTCGTAAAAGGCGACTAAGGGATATGACTACCTTCTTATATTACTAGGTGGTAGGGTTTAACCCGCCTGGGTTGCTACCACCGCACTGAATGAAAGGTCGGTCGAAACGGCTATGTAAATAGTTTGTGTTTTCCGTCCAGTTCAGTGTAGCCGGCACGACCGAAGAGAAGCACTGACGTGGCACCAAGTTCATCCGGTGTTATGGGCTGAAATCACGGATGTTCTAGATGATGTAGCGAACCGTGTCAGTTTCCATAAAAAAAAAAAATAAATAAAAAAAAAACTCTTGTTCACTTCCTCGACAATCGGATACTCCTTCTAGGTGTTTATTGCCACTGCTCGTATGTATGGAGGTGGCTTCATTCGCAGTCAGGACGCGTGCCCGCGGTTTGGCCGTTTGCTGATTGCTCTAATTCGGGGTAAAGCCACCGATAAAATGTCTCGGAGTTACCCTTCAACTTTCCTCGACGAATTTCTGACGTTTTGTACCTCGAAAAGGAACGATTCCAGCAGAGCTATCGTGTGCAGTTAGGGCGTGCGACTGCGAAACATTTGAAATAACAAACGGTTGCTGTCAAATGTAATTCAGAAATTGTAATGTATGCCGAATCAGATTAAATTAAAATTGCTTCTCCGGAGGTTGGTACTAAGTGATTTAGTTTTGTGGATAAAATAACAGAACTATAGAAGAGAGTTTGCTGTTGTAAAATAGTCTTTACGCATATTCCCATCTTTGGGAACGTACGAATATCATGCGATTGGTAGTTTGTCAAAATACCACGCCTGGGTCACAGGGAGGAGTGGATGTATGCACCCTGTGACGTGGTATTTCAAAATATAGTTTAAGAAGACTATAAAAAACACACCACGGTCTGGGACACACAAAAACAATCGCTTCGGTGGCGTGGGCTGGCACGGCGCGGCAGCGGCACATGCAGAAGTGAAAACACAACCTATATCATGCTTAATCCAGATAAATACATAAAAAATAGCAAGTTCCGAAATACCACGTGAAAACTGGGAAGGGAGGTGATGCGTTAGTCAAGATACATCAAACATGGTCACAGGGAATGCGGGGGGTCCAAAAGTGACCTAAAATTGGTCACGTGATCCCTTACCACGTTGCCTTTTCCTCGCACCAGTTTTTGATCGATCAAAAATGTTTCATCGTAAAACGGCCTTTGCTTTTCAACAAGGACAAACGAATATATATTGTAAATAATTTCACAGCATTTACAACTTTGACAGCAACAACAACCAGTTGCTAAATGACGTTTATTTCAGTCGCGCGCTCGAATGTTACCTGATAAACCTCCTGGGCGAAATTTCTGACGTTCTCTGCGTCGCTTGAAAGGGAACGACCCCAATGTGACCCTTCATCGAGTGCGTGTACAATGGGGGCTGGATGGAATCGGTGGAAAGTTTGGGTGTCTCGACACGTAGCATACCCGAGCACTAGTAACGCTACGCGATGTTACGATGGCATTTTACACCTGAATAGTTTTTACTTGGCTTTAATTTCACGATTACTAAGTGGTAGGGTTTACACCGCCCGGGATTGGTACCACCACACTGAATGAAAGGTCGGTCGAAACGGCTATGTAAATAGTGTGTTTTCCGTCCAGTTCAGTGTAGCCGGCACGACCGAAGGGAAACACTGACGTGGCACCAAGTTCACCCGGTGTTATGGGCTGACATCACGGATGTTGTAGGTGATGTAGCCAACCGTGTCAGTTTATATAAAAAAAAAAAACTTCGTGACATTCAACAATTTTTTTTTTTTTTCCTTCAAATAAGCATTTTTTAATTCTTCCGTCGTATATTTTATCTAAACAAAACAAAAATTACAGGTACTTAGATTAGACTATTCTTAATACAAGAAAAAAAAAGTTATAAAAATCGGTCAAGGTTTAGTGGCTTTGAAAACATAAGGCCCGAAAGACGATTTTGTATGGAGAAAAAAATATAAAAATGGCCTTCAAAAATTTATTAAATAAAAAAAAATCGAACCCTAGAGTTGAAGGCGGTGCTACAGAACGCTACACAAATCACAAAGGATATGATCCATTCATGTTTTTTTTCATTCGTCGTTTTTGCTTGCTTTAGCACCGCCTTCAACTCTAGGGTTAGATTTTTTTTTATTTCATACATTTTTGAAGGCGGTTTTAATATTTTTTTAAATAGTTTTTTATTTTACACTTTTCTTTTGTAATTTTTTGCTATTAATGTACTCGGCAGAATCGCTCCGCCTTCGGCCTCGCGATTCCGCCTCGCTTTCCATTCCAATCTTGACCAAATTGAAATGGGACCACACGGGAAGCACCAGCTTTCAAATAGAATCATCAAAATCGGTTCACCCAGTCGAAAGTTCTGAGGTAACAAAAAAAATATCATCTAAATACAGTCGAATTGCGAACCTCCTCCTTTTTTTAAAGTCGGTTAAAAATTGCCACGTGACCTAACCTCTGTGCTCTTAAATCTTCAATGTTGCTGATAGTTTCGACAAGTGCACAACGCTGTAATTCCATGAATACCGATTTTGTTCTATCTAACAGGCACTCGCGAGTGAGTACCCATTTAGGAATTAACAGGGAGAGCTCGATCTTAATGTACGAAGTTGTTGTCTCGCCTGACCCCGCTAGGTGCCACCCCGAGCACTCAACAGATTAAAATTGTCTGTGTAGGTGTTAGTGGCGAGGTGTTATTGCGGCGATGGGTGTGCTAACAAAGAGATCGACATGATAGAACTACTTAGTGACTATACTAGTACAGTTTAAGGTGACGGCGGGTGGCCGGTCGTTTGGGCATCGGCTTTTCATGCGAGAGGTCCGAGGTTCGAATCCGGTCGGCGTGTACCAATGAGTTTTTTCTGAGGAAAAAATTTACGTTCATACCTACACCTGCTGCTTCACCGTTCGGAACCGGTGTAAAACTGTAGGTCCCTTCCCTTGCCCCTTACTAGGTGGTAGGCTCAAATTGTAGCCGACTGGGTTGGTACCACCGTACTCGATGTAAGATGGCCGCATAGCAGCCTCGGTTGTGTTCTCCTCTAGTCCAGTATAGCCAGCAATCCAGGGCAGTCTGCATGTACTTTGGCCCCTCCGACTCAGCCACTCATATCGGATTACATAAAAAAAAAGGTCGGTACTTCATAAGAATACTCCCACTGCATCTCTCCCCGTGCATTTCGTAAAAGGCGACTAAGGGATAAGGACAAGATGCCGGTCATAAGGGCGACAGGCTAGCCACCTTTCACCTTGGCGCGGTCTTTCCACCTAGGTAGTCATGCAGCAGGTGGGCCTTCGTGCCTTTACTTGCTGCATGATAGTTATCTTGTCCGAATACGTTGCTAAACGTGGTAGTCGGTGTTGCGCTGTAATTTACCAAAGTACTTGCAGCACAACACCGATTAATCTGCTTGCCCCGATTGTCGGGATACGGCGTGTGGTGTGTGTGTGAGAACTAGTGACGTGCCATTGCCTACTACAATGCAAAATTTCAGATACAGTGGTGGCCTTTCAGAGGCATTTAAGAGTAACAAATCTGCAGTCGGCATATACAACTGTAGGTCCATTCCCTTGCCCCTTACTAGGTGGTAGGCTCAAATTGTAGCCGACTGGGTTGGTACCACCGTACTGGATGTAAGATGGCCGCATAGCAGCCTCGGTCGTGTTCTCCTCTAGTCCAGTATAGCCAGCAATCCAGGCAAGTCTCCGGTATGGCACCTACCTTCTCGGAGGTGATATTGGCTAGTCGAAGCATGCGCTTTGGCCCCTCCGTCACCCATACCGGATTACATAAAAAAAATACAAATTATATATCAGCTGTTTCAGCCGCGGTAGCTCAGTGGTGCGACCGGTCGACTGCCGATCGTGATCCTATGCACACCTGGGCGCGGTCAGAAATTGGATGGGTGACCGTTCGACCGCTGGGGGTTGACCGTGGTTCCGATTCCACGTAAAACTGTAGGTCCGTTCCCATCTTCTCTCATTAGACGGTAGGGTTTAGCCGCCCGCATTGGTTCTTCGGCTGATGTGCCCAGCCCACTGCCACTTGAGCTCAGCAACCCGGTGTTCAATATCGACTACTTCGGTGAGTCGGCATATTGCCTCGTTACGCACCATATCATGTAGCGATATTCACAGAATGGCTGGGCAACTTTCAACCTTTGGGCAACAGCGAACGCAGGATTTCAAACCCTGGACCTTCACCGTGCCTATGGCTACACTAGCTAGATCTTCAGGAGCCGACAAACATTTACGCAACACTTTATCCCCGACCTGACTAATGTTTACTTGGCCAAAGTAAAAAAGGTAATTACAGGCTCATTTGGCCGCAAACCAGATTGTTGCAGGCAGTTTGCTTCTGTTTCGTAGGGGTCGTAACGATTTACGTAACCTTTGCTCGTGACGGTTTTCTTTCAACTGTATTTTTTACATGGTCGGCTATATCACCTACAAACAACATTCGTGATGTTAGCCCATGAGACCTTGGTGAAGGTGCCATGTCAGGTGCTTCTCCTTGGCCGTTCCGTCTACACTGAACTGCACGGAAAACACGAACTATTTACATAGCCGTTTCAGTGCGATGGTATGAACCCGGGCGGGTTAAACCCTACCACTAATAAGATAAGAAAGGAAGTTACCTACAGTTTTACGTGGAATCCGAACCACGGTCAGCCCCCAACGGTCGAGCGGTCACCCATCCAAGTACTGACCACGCCCAGGGGTTATTGTGATCACAATGGACAGTCGACCGACCGCATCGCTGAGCTACCGAGGCTGACAAAACTGAATGACTGACTGTTCTCTTTCATTGTGTTTTTATAGCAGATGCCATCGGCATCTGAAGTGCTCTTAGCTTACTTTAAGAGGAGCACCAGAAAAGAATACGAATAGTGTTAAATAATAGTGATGTTAGTGAAAGTCAATCTTAGGAATCAGCCGCCCTCACTTTTGAAAGTTCACTTTACCTGGTCCGGATCCTTCGGCGAAACCGCGGCTCAGCTGCAGTGAGGCGAAGTATCCGGACCAGGTAAAGTGAACTTTCAAAAGTGGTCCTTCCAGCCGGATCCTTGGACGGCCCTAGCTAACGCATCCTTCAAAGAAGCTGAAATGGAACTCGGACCTCTTGGCGTGGTACAATATTACCGGAGTAAGCTCATATTTCGAATTGGATAATAGGCAGGCGGGCATGGCATTCGCAATTCCCGTTCACCACAGAATGCCCATGGGCATCGTTAGAACCCTACTTGTAGATGAAGCGATGCCAGGTTTTGCGATTTCTACAAATAAAAATGTTAAGCCTCAAGACAACTGCAAGAAATATAGGTAGGCATAGTATAGCAAAGTATAGTATCGTGTCCTTCAAAAGAGGCCTGAATAGACATCCGCCAGACCGGCATGGCCTTCCAAACCCCTGCGTACGACCGAATGTCCGTTCGCCTCATTAGACAACTTCACCCATAAGTCAGCGTCACATGTCGCGCTTTCTATAAAAAACCGGGCAAGTACGAGTCGAACTCGCGCACCGAGGGTTCCGTATCGCCATTTCATGGTCAGCGTCACTCACACCATCTATGTATTAGTTCAAATGATTCATACTCTTTTCGGGGGATGGCGTGCATGCACTTTATAGTTTCTTCTATGGGGACCCCGTGATTTTTTAAAATTTTTCATATTTTTATTATTTGTTGTTATATCGGCTATACATATTCTGAAAATTTTTCAACGGGCTACCTATTACTGTTCAAGAGATACAGCCCTCGGACAGACGGACAGACAGACAGACAGACGGCGTAGGCTTAGTAATAGGGTTCCGTACGACGGATACGGACCCTAAAAAAAAGGTACGTAATGTTTACGCCTGCAAGGTTATTAATTAAAACACACAACTCTACACGTCAAAAAGAGGGAACAGAAGACAGAGGAAGTCGCAATGAAAGTTAAACGTTGCGTTAAATGTGCACAGGCCCTTACTGTCGTTCCGGTAATGCGCCATTGCCATTCTAGATGTGATCTCTGTCGTCACGCGCCAGTCGTAAACTGGCCGCCGTGCTTTATTTGCCAAACTAATTGTAAATGGCGCTAATTTGGGTTGTGCTAAACTAGCACTTGGCATTTCGCGCGATGTATCGGAATCGGGGTCGTCCGCCATGATGCGAATTGATTGGATTTGTAATTTGGATCTTGTGTAAAGTTACGCTTGCTTATGTACTTTAGCGTTTACGAAGGGTTTAGAGGGAAAATCTAATAGAGTCTGGTCTGGCAGAGCGAACTCTGTAGACCGAAAAATCTTTCAGTCCTCAAAAGAGTAGCCTGTCGCAACGTTTGATGTAAGCTGGCTGTGAACGACGACTGTCGCCATTTCTGCGATTTGCGAAATAAAACTACCTCATTATGCAAACTAGTCATTAGACTTCCTTTCAATTCAATTAAATTCAATTCAATTCAATTTTACATTTATGCAATTTAACATTTTCACGCATACATTTTTTTTATGGAAACTGTCAGTGCTTCCCTTCATTTCATGTCGGCTACACTGAACTGGACGGAAAACACGAACTATTTACACAGCCATTTCGACCGACGTTTTGCTCAGTGCGGTAGTACCAACCCGGCCGGGATAAACCCTACCACCTAGTACAACGTTTGATGTAAGCTGGCTGTGAACGACGACTGTCGCCATTTCTACGATTTGCGAAATAAAACTACCTCATTATGCAAACTAGTCATTAGACTTCCTTTCAATTCAATTCAATTTTACATTTATGCAATTTAACATTTTCACGCATACATTTTTTTTATGGAAACTGTCAGTGCTTCCCTTCATTTCATGTCGGCTACACTGAACTGGACGGAAAACACGAACTATTTACACAGCCATTTCGACCGACGTTTTGCTCAGTGCGGTAGTACCAACCCGGCCGGGATAAACCCTACCACCTAGTACAACGTTTGATGTAAGCTGGCTGTCAACGACGACTGTCGCCATTTCTACGATTTGCGAAATAAAACTACCTCATTATGCAAACTAGTCATTAGACTTCCTTTCAATTCAATTCAATTTTACATTTATGCAATTTAACATTTTCACGCATATATTTTTTTTTTATGGAAACTGTCAGTGCTTCCCTTCATTTCATGTCGGCTACACTGAACTGGACGGAAAACACGAACTATTTACACAGCCATTTCGACAGACGTTTTGCTCAGTGCGGTAGTACCAACCCGGCCGGGATAAACCCTACCACCTAGTACAACGTTTGATGTAAGCTGGCTGTGAACGACGACTGTCGCCATTTCTACGATTTGGGATGTAAAACTACCCCATTATGCAAACTAGTCATTAGACTTCCTTTCAATTCAATTCAATTCTACATTTATTCAATTTAACATTTTCACGCATACATAAATAAAATTAAACATTATTAAATTAATATTATAAAGTGGTAAAGTTTGTGAGATGTGGCTGTCATACAAACCGAATTGGTCCGCGCGCCGAAATAAAGGTACAGTAGCGGGCTTACTTACTTTCTTCTTTTTAAATACGAATTTCACGCGAGCGAAGCAGCGGGCAAATGCTAGTATGAAATAAAAAAATATTATAGCCATAGAAAACGTGAAGTAACCCGTCATTTCCCAAATCAGTAAATTTCTAGACTCGTAACCGCAGCGCTGTCGATATTCTGAAACATAAATCGTGCCATTAATACATCTATTTCCTCAAGACCTACTCATAAACGTTCCCACTTCCCACATAGTTCCTCGGGCGTTAATCACGGAACTATGAGGTGGCAGAGGGGGCTATTGACACCCCACTTTCTTCCCTAATGAATCCAAGAGTTAACGTAGAACCCGTATTTTTTATCATCCATCAGGCATTGATCGTGTGCAAGAAAGTTTATAAATACGAATTTAATGTCTTTCGAATCAGTCAACATGTGCTTTGATTATATAAGTTGTGTATCCAAAGTTTGAATTTTTTTATACGAAGCTTGATGTATTACACCATTCCCCTTGATCGTAACTAAAAAACGACATCCTTGTTTAAATTATGGCGTACGGGTGGAAGGGAAGGATATAGTTGCCCAATCACTTCAGACCAGTCCATTTTTTCATCACCTCAGAGCAAATAAATTAAAGCTGAATTCAAAGAAGACGGAGCAGATAGACGGATCCATTCTCTACCCAATTAAAACTACTCCCTCAAGGTAAAGTACCAAAACTGTTGCATCCCTTCAACCCAATCACCCCCCCCCCTCTCTTCCATAGCGCTAAGTAGCCTCCAAAGACCATCTGTAGGATTACGGAACTCACAAGATCCCCCATTCTCACTCACCCAGCCCTCTCCACCTCCACCCACAGTTTGACTGACCCCACTAGATGCGCTAATGGCGTGTGTAGTGTGAAACTGTAAACGAAAATTATCCGTCCGCACTCTCGAGCGACTGCGAAAGCCCGAAGCTATCGAAATATCCAATGTGGCGCCGGATCTCTTAGTGAAATCGCAAGATTAAACTTTCTAAGCCTAGAATCCGGCTTAGAAAGTTCAATCTTTCGATTTCATTAAGGGATCCGGCGCCACATTGGATATTTCGATAGCTTCGGGCTTAGTAGATTCCCCCATTCTCACTTCCCCAGCCCTCTCCACCTCCACCCTCAGTTTAAGTGCCCCCACTAGATGCGCCAGTGGCGAGCGTAGTGTGAAACTGTGAACGAAAATTATCCGTCCGCACACTCGAGCGAATGCGAAAGCCCGAAGCTATCGAAATATCCAATGTGGCGCCGGATCCCTTAGTGAAATCGCAAGATTAAACTTTCTAAGCCGGATTCTAATCCGGCGCATTAACCTTTGGTTATCGAAGTGAAAGTAAATGCTAGCAGGAATATTAAACAGCCTTGATGGTTTAGTTCCAAATTGACACGCTCCGATTGTTTTAGGCGGTTCGCAACACCTGAATTAATGCGCTTTGAGGCGTCGGCGGCGGAGGGCTCTCGAAGGTTGGCGCGTGTCTTAATCCTTTGCACATTTGTTTATTATTTTGTTAAGCCAGTGTATTTCAATCTTTTTGAATACGCGACCCCTATACAGGTTGAAAAATTCTCGCGGCCCCCTTGGGCCTTATACAGAAAAAAAGTTAGTAATAAACACTACGTTTATGATTGTATATATTTGGGTACCTATATTCATTATTACTATGTGAACTGACGTTCTCTTTTTTTTTTATGTAATCCAGTATGGGTGGCTGAGTTGGAGGGGCCAAAGCGCATGCTCCGACCAGCCAATTTCATCCGAGAAGGTAGGTGCCATACCGGAGACTTCCCTGGATTGCTGACTATACTGGACTAGAGGAGAACACAACCGAGGTTGCTATGCGGCCATCTTACATCCAGTGCGGTGGTACCAATCCAGTCGGCTACAAATTGAGCCTACCACCTAGTAAGGGGCAAGGGAAGGGACCTACAGTTTTACACCGGTTCCGAACGGTGAAGCAGCAGGTGTAGGTATGCACGTAAATTTTTTCGTCAGAAAAAACTCATTGGTACACGCCGACGGGATTCGAACCGCGAACCTCTCGCATGAGAAGCCGATGCCCAAACCATTCGGCCACCCGCCGCTTAACATTAAAAATAAAAAGAGAAATATACTTCTATTAGAAAATGATTTGATTGTTAACATTTCAAGAATAGCACCACGATTTTACAAATTTTTGAAAAATATACAGGCCCATCCTTCTCACTGAAATTGTGTAAATTGTCTTTTATTATAGTGTAAAACCTTGCCTTTTTTCCTTTTGCCAGCGACCCCCCGAGTAAGGCTTCGCGACTTCCCCAGGGGTCGCTACCCACAGATTTAAAAACACTGTGTTAAGCGTACGTACAACATACAACAAACAAAGATTTAAATCGATAGATAGGGCATAGTCTAACATTGCGAACTACAGACAATGTCACCAATGAAAGGGCCGCATGCGGCTACTTCGCATCAGACGCAGCGCCACGCGCGTGTTGAGAGGTCGTTTCACGGAACAGAACGGAACGCGCCGATGCGCGAGTGCAGAGCGTTAGCGTTTTGTAACATGAGGCAGCATTTGATGCGATTTTTAATTACTACTGAACATGAAGTCACACGCATCGTTATATCTAACCGGCGAAAAACTCCCTGTGAAGTATCTTGCGGGCACTTCTTTATGGGTGTAATCGAACCGGTTGTAAAAACAAAATAAGACAAATTCAAGCGTAGTGTACTACCATCTTCGATCATAAAAAACCATACGAATTATAAATAAAGAATAAAGAACTGGGACGTGTAGCTGAACTAGTTTCGTGCTCGACTTCTCCCTCGATCAAATTCTCCAAGAGGCCGTCCGTACGTCCAACGAAGCTATTTTCGTGTAGGAGCTGATGATCATCGATCTAGACAAGTCTATAGATTTTTGAAGAAACTGTAGACTGATTTAGCAGGTAGTCCGCTGAAATATAGTAAGTACTTATAACAAAAAACATACTCACAGCACCCACATTTGTAAGCGAGCCACGATATCCGAATTCGGCAAACAGATTGCGTTGGTGACCCCAAAAAGAAATGCTTTCAAAATGAATTCGCCGAAAGTTGCCAGCGATTTCGTTCCAGCTTGGGAGCCGGCCTGAGTTATTGTTCTAACGGGACCCTCCATTTATCATTTTTGGGGGCCCTGAGACGGTGGCGAAACGGCTTAAAGGCGCTTCTTTACCATAACGGCTAATGGGTTAATTCCAAGTTTTATTTTGGAAGTAATGCATTCAATAAATAGAAATAGAAATTGAGAATATTTACAAACGAAAAAAGTATTAAAAACTACATGACAAACCATGCTGAATATGCATATGACTCAATGAAATATTGTTAATGTTGCTTGTTCTTTATGGCGAAATAAATATCTGAATCTAAATCCATATAGTTAAATTCCTCCAGAGGGACACGTCCCCAAAACTGAGGCAGCGTTCCCCCACTGAATGGCTGTAGTCACCCTCTGTTTAAAAACATTCTGGGCACGTTAGTCGCCACATTCTTCTATAAGCAATTTCCCTAAAGATTTTGCGTATATAAGGTGTTTCGTTAGTCATGTCAAAAATTTCGGGACGGTTACATACACACTCAAATAAACACTTTACGTAAAAAAACAACATATGTTTATAGGAGCATTTTTTCTCCTAACAAAAAAAATAAAATCAAATAAGTAGCTGTAAAACCAATCATAGTGACCTTGTGACTTACAACAAACAGCTGTTCTGCGTTTAAACATAGTACAGTCATTGACCCTGTACAATGCAAGTTACCTACTGTTACACACAGGTTAATCTTTAGGTAGCACACGTTTTGTTAAATTTCTCGAAAAGTAATGCTAAAAACATTTAATATTTTTTTGCGTAACGTGTTTATTTGAGTGTGTATGTAACCCTCCCGAAATTTTTTACATGACTAACGAAACACCTTATAATATACATTGGTATGTATATATTCTTATAGTACGCGCGACATGTGGCGCCGAGCCATCCATAATGTGTCTAATTACACCCACGGAAACGTACGCTGTTGTGATTGCCATGCCAGACCTGACAGGTACCTATTCCAGCCTCTCTTGAAGGACCCGAGACTGTACATGGGGGGATATATGTGGTATGGTAGGGTTTATAGGTATAATATTTACATCGTATGCAACTAGTTTAGTTTAGCTTATCTTTTGTGTTACAATTTATGTCAAAATATTACGTCAGGATATATATTTTTTTTTCCGCCACTCACCTAGCAGTTATCATACCCAAAAAGTATTCTAGTAGAAAATTCCTAGACATTAAATGTTACCTTTTGCAAAAATATAGTCTTTATGTTTGACTGGACCAAAGAAATTTCATTTTAATCTTTCTATGCTAATGTATTTAGTTTAGTATGAAAAAAAAATATTTCACCGTAGAACAAAATGTCATCTAACTTTTTTGCTCCAAATAGGCTCAGGAGTACCTGGTTTGCTTTATGACCTATGGTCATCAAACACCTGTATACACGCCCCCACGTAAACACACTATATTGTGTTCATTTTGCGAAGTCATTTCCGAAAATCTCTTTCTCTAGTTGTCTCTCTCGCGCAGGTTGGTTTAATTGGCATGGACAGTACGTCTGTTATCGACATAGCTATTATAGTGCTCTGCATGTATTGTATGCAGTCTCCCAATAGTATAACGTCGAAAGCGTCGTCGCTCCGAGAAGTGAGTTTTTGCGTTTCGCTTCTGAGACATCGTTGTATGGCATTGGAAAAGGGCAAATTCATAGACAAGGACAGCATGTACGTTATTCGCAAGTGACTTCGCAAAATGAATAGGCTTTAGGTCTCTTAAGCCATTTAATATTAAATAATAGACGTTTATCCCGCAAAGGGAAGGCGTTCAGGTGTTGGACGCGACGTGTGCCGACACCCTAGCCCCCACTCACGTCGCCGGTTCCTCCATCACAGCCGGCTCTGGCGCCCTCGGGGCCCAAAACTTAAAGAAATACATTCTAGCTTGTGTTGCTCCTTTGAGTTTCTAGCCTTCACCGTGGAAACTCTCGGCGTGTGGTCGCCCGACGCAAAATGCTTTTCTGATCAGCTTAGAAAGCTGTTGATAGAAAAGTCGGGCGACCGCCGCGCCATATATTTTATTCTACAACGAACAGTGCTGATATTCAAAGGGCCAATGCGGCTAGGCGGTAGGGTTTAACCCGTCCGGGTTGATACCACCGCACTGAATGAAAGGTAGGTCGAAATGGCTATGTAAATAGTTCGTACTTTTCGTCCAGTTCAGTGTACCCAGCACGATCATAGAAAATCAATCGCAGCACACGGACGGACGGACGGACGGACATACAGTACGGCAGGGTATCTTTAACCCACTTTTAAAAAATTGTACCTTATTAGAAAACACTTTAAAAAATATTTTTAACACTTTGAATCTATTGTGATACTACCTAAATCGCACTTTAATCAAACGTAAACAAGATTAAACTTGAAATAAACCGATAGACTTTGGAGGCAGTGGTTCCGCGAGTCTTATTAGCAATGCGGCTTAGCCAGTCTCGTAGTGGCTGAAATTCTTTTGCTACTAGATATTAACCTACTTAACTTTCAAGGTGAGGGGTGTCTATCCTGTCGCCCTTTAGCACGGAATCTTGCCCTTATCCCTTAGTCGCTTTTTACGACATGCACGGGGAGAGATGCAGTGGGTATATTCCTTTTAAGTACCGGACCCACACGGTATAATTTTGTGTATCAAAAACAAAGATAAGCCGCTCGCATTTTACTCACCAAACAACCCTTTTAGGTCACTACATAGATTCAAAGTAATGTAGGTATGAACCTTTTCAAAATGGAAACACAACGAGGTATTATGTTTTACTAGAGCTATCGATACGAAGAAAGATACAGAGAAATGGCGTCCCATCAGTTGAGGTATGAGGTAAGGTAGTGGGGAGGCAGAGCGCAGAGCCGAGCGGTAGAGGTGAGCTCACGTGGGGCGGGAAGCGACTGGGAGTGGGGCTAGCGGGCGGTGAAGGGGCTCGCGCGGAGCGAGAAGTGAGCGGGAGAGGGGCTAGCGGCCGGTAAGCGACAACAACGCAAGCCAAGCATGTATTCTATTCTATTCTTCTATTCAAGGACAAGCCAACATGTACATTGAAATACAACCGGGCATAATGACTGGCGCGAGATGCCGCGCGATGTGCGCAGGCGGTGGCGCGTGCGACGAGTTCGGCCGCTCGCGATCGACTAGTTTCGATGTGCCCCAATTCGTAAATTCTGCCTCAACTCGGCGGAGTAATGTCCGTTGCCCGAGTAAGAGCTCTAGTAAAACATAATACCTCGTTGTGGAAACCCAAATTATTTCTGTTACCATATTCAAATGTGTCCGTATATTTTACAGCGAAACAGTGACATATTTGGACATTTAGCAAAAACAATTGTTCCGTAGAGTGCCGTATATGTGGTTTATTACTCTACCACATATTTTAATAGTATTCACAGAGAATTCGAAAGCATATAACTGGCATATAACTGTGCAACAGTTGCCGGCAGAAAATAATGCTTGTCGAGTTTCAGAAAGAGACAAACCGGCTGTAGAGCGTCGTCCCTGTCGCACAGAGACGTGCGAGTTCGTGCAACAGGGACGACGCTCTACAAGCGGAGCCTCTTTCTCAAGCTCGACACGCATTATTTTCTGCCGTGAACTGTAGACCTTTTTATTTGCCCCTAAATATGTATTTTATTGTAAATAATCCGTAAACATGTATTTTAGGGTTCCGTAGCCAGCGATTTTTTTTTCCGTAAACAAACATAGGTGGCTGTTTCGAGGGACCAATCGTACAGTCGACAGAGCCAAAAACCCCTCTCCTCGCGAAACCACGCTCAGTGAGGCGCCATGCCTGCAGATTTTCGGACTGTTGCTAGGCTGTCTATCCCGCTGATACGACGCGACGTTTGATGACACCCAGGTTAAAGGATTCGGGAAACACACTCACCGGGAGACAGTTCCACACCCTAGCGGTGCGACAAAGAAACGATTTTGAGAACCAATGGCTTCTCAAAGGCCCAACGTCAACAACAAAAGGGTGCTCAGTTTCTCTGCGGCGAAGTGCTGCGAAGATAGGTCGGATGGCAAGGAATGAGGGAAGCAAGTTCCTCCGAGCAGCGTCCATGATAGTACCTGTAGAACAGAGCGATGCTGGTAGAGAGTCTTATAAAAAATCGGTCAGGTGTCTGTTCGTCCGTCCCTTTGTCTGTCATGCGCCCTGTCCAAGGTCCTTAAGCCTCGCCTTAAGCTCAATAAATCTAAAAAGTATCGGTCCAATGCTGAACATAGAGCTCTCCCAAGTAGCATAACCATACGCGGTATTCCGCTCTTCTCATCCATCCACTCCCGGAGATGAGATGAACCTACCTACAACGTCAATATCATTCACAACAAGTTTTTGACCTCAACTCCGCTCGGAGTATTCCGAGCGATTTCAGGGGGTCGCTACTGTGCTACCCGCTGATGAGATAGGGTGATGGCAAGAACGTTAGAGGTAGGGACGTCGGACCTTCCCCGCGCCACCGTAACACGATATTTGTAAAATATGTTCTGTATGTATGTACGTATGTTCCTCCATAACTCTTAAACCGATCATCCGTATTCGATTAAACTTAGTACGAGCACATTTAATTATGCCAGACACAGGATAGGCCAAATAAAATTCATTTCCGGTTAAGCTAAGATGTGGCTCTCATACAAACCGAATTGTTCCGCGCGCCGAAATAAAGATACGGTAGCGGGCTTACTTACTTTCTTCTTTTTAAACACGAATTTTACGCGAGCGAAGCCGCAGGCAAAAGCTAGTGTTACATTTACACATTTGTAATTATTTTTTGGTGCACACAATTTCAGAACTACTTCACCTGCTAAACAATTTGATATGTTTTACACCACAGAAATCCTTAGTCTGATCTGTGTTTTACACCCTTTTGAATTCCTTGAGTACCCAGTTAGGTTAACAGTATGCGGCATGTTTTATGTCTAAAATATTACTAGCCAAGCAATATATCTCTATAACTCTCAAGTAGTTATACCGTCGTCGCGTCGGCGTTATTAAACACCGCATTTTGGAACACCAAATACCGATTTAATTTAAAAACCACAGAGCCCCTTTCAAAATTACTAATAAATTTTTATTTTTTTTTCTAATTTTTTTTTGTATGGCACCACATGTGGCATCGTTTCACCTACAGTAGGTGTCGAACGATGCCCATGGACATTCTGTGATGCACGGGGATTGCGAATGCCATGCCGGCCTGACAGGAGCTAATAAATGAATGTACCGTGTGGGCCGGTACTTAAAAATAATAGGCCCACTGCCTCTTTCTCCGTGCAGGTAAATGTACCGTATGGGGCCGGTACTTAAAAATAATGGCCCCACTGCATCTCTCTCCGTGCAGGTCGTAAAAGGCGACTAAGGGATAAGGACAAGATGACGCACTAAATGGCGACAGGATAACCACCTCACACCTTGGCACGGTCCTTCCACCGAGTCATGCAGCTGTTGGGTCTTCGTGCCTTACTCTATGCTTGATAGTTATCTTTTCCGAATACTTTGCTAAACGTGGAGGTCGGTGTTGTGCTGTATTTTACAAGAGCACTTGCATCACAACACCGATTACTCTGCTTACCCCGATTGTAATGATACAGCGCGACGGTAAATATGCCTTTTTTACCCCGATTGATAGGATACAGCGCGATTTTTTTTATTTTTATGGAAACTGACACAGTTGGCTACATCACCTACTACATCCGGATGTCAGCCAATAACACCGGGTGAACTTGGTGCCACGTCAGTGCTTCCCTTCGGTCGTGCCGGCTACACTGAACTGGACGGAAAACACAAACTATTTGCCGTTATAACCTATAGCCGTTTCGACCGACCTTTCATTCAGTGCGGTGGTACCAACCCGGGTGGGTTAAATCCTGCCACCTAGTAAAATAAGAGGGCAGTCTTAGTCGCCTTTTACGACATACACGGGGAGAGATGCAGTGGTGCTATTCTTTTAAAGTACCGGCCCCACACGGTACAAAATTACGCGATTGTCATCAGAGGGCCTAGTCCGAGTTTACGTGACAGCTACGTAAACGTCAAATACCGATCGAATTAAGTTTTTATGTATGGAGCTCTCTAGTGGCGCCGCGGTGAGCGTATTGTGCTCCCATACATAAAAACTCAATTCGATCGGTATTTGACGTTTACGTAGCTGTCACGTTGTATAATGTTTTAGTTATTTATTTTCATCTTCTTATTTACAACTAAGTATGTGTCTTCCAGAATTTGTGCATGCAAACTAGTAACTTCAAATGCTTCGTTCCTTTCAAAATTATTTTGTTTTATTATAGGTATTATAAAAAGTTATCACAAATTTATACCGTGCAGCTCCGTCACTGGATACTGGCAGTAATAAACGAATTTCCTATTCGTTTGGTTGCCACTATTTAAAAAAAGAAGAAGAAGAACTCGGACTAGGCCCTCTGTGCTCGGTGGTCGGGATTCTCGGGATACAGCGCGAAGGTACCCAAATATGTATGAATGTATGTCTGTTCGTCAAAGGCCCTATTTGACAGACTCGTTCAGATTTGGCTGTTTCAGTGCTCGCTGTACAAACATAAATGTTTTTGCTTTGCGCCCTTTTGAGATTTAGGACAACAAAAACAGAACACTCGCACGACGCATAAAGTCCATGGTCGACACCTTTTTTTTAGGGTTCCGCTGATAAAACTAGAAAAGTTATTATACTTGCTACAAAGCACATCCGTCAACTCTATGGAACGCGACATGGTTGGCTACATCGCCGGCTGCGACCGTCATATTAGCGTGTGTGGGGTCGGTACTTGATAAGAATGTTCCCACTGCATCTCTCCCCGTGCATGTCGTAAAAGGCGACTAAGGGATAAGCGGCCTGCAGACACCCCGGTCGACTTGTGGCTTTCATGGAAGACATAGGGTGGCTGGGATAGCTGTGGACTGCTGGGTTTTGCACGAAGGTCCCCAACCAAGCGGGATTAGTTTGCAGGCCTAGAGCCAACCCCAAACCCAAACAACAACAACAACAACAACAACAACAACCGTCATATTAGCCAATTATCCATCACACGTTCTTCCTGGCAGCACTAAGCGCCACGTCAGCGACTTTTCTTTAGTCGCGCCGGCTACACTGGACTGAATGGAAAACATGACTTTTCATATCGTTACCGACAACCTTCATTTATTAAAGTGGTACACAAGTCAATTATTATCTAAATTGTTCTTGTATCGCACTGCAAAAGTGTGGAATGGGCTTCTGGGGAATATCTTTGCCTGCTCCTACAATCCACGGATCTTCAAACTGCGGGTTATTAACCTTTCTCCGACGACTTTAGTCCGCCTTCAAGCCGGACGGGCGCCGACTCGGGGTTGAAATTGGCTGTGCCTGATGCTCCGACCTCGTGCACAGCCACCCAGCTCGGATGCAAAAAATTAATTTTATTATTATTATATATATTTTTTTAATTAGTATTATTATTTTTAATGTCATCATAACTTCCTCTTTTTTGCAATATCCTTGATCGGCCGGACCTTTATTTACGAAAACATTTTTTTCTTTCGAGCTTTTCATTTTAATAAAATTTGAATTTAATTTCATGTGTGATAATTTTCTACATTATGTCTCCGTTCCTGTCGGAGACATAATTAAAAAATATATCTTAACTGTTAACTTTTACAAATTAATTCCACCAGATTAAGCCATTTTGGAACATAGCAACCCTATGCCGAGCGAATTTGTGAAAGGCCGTAGAGGGCACGGGACCGACTAATCGGCTTTCCCCGGGTCCCATTTCGTAGGCGGACCTGTAAAAAGTTGCCCGCCCTCGGTAATTTACCCTTTAAATTAAATATCATTAAACAAACTACCTTCGAACGTTTTTGTGGGCGTTAAGGCCAGATCCAGATGGTGAGATATTCGAGCTTCGGGCATAGTTCGAGTAGAATAGAAATTTGGCATTTTGTTACCGAATACGGGGCAGAAATATGCCTGTTCTCTTCTTCTGTTGTCAGCGGTGAAACAAACAATGTTGATAACTTTGGCACATCTGCAAAACATAGTTCGAGTGGGATAGTAATTTGGCATTTTGTTGCCGAATACGGGGCAGAGATATGCCTTTTGTATTCTCCTGTTCTCAGCGGTGAAACAAACAATGTTGATAACTTTGCCACATCTGCAAAACATAGTTCGAGTGGGATACAAATTTGGCATTTTGTTGCCGAATACGGGACAGAAATTAGCTTTTTGTCTTCTTGTGTTATCAGCGGTGAAACAAACAATGTTGATAACTTTGGCACATCTGCAAAACATAGTTCGAGTGGGATAGTAATTTGGCATTTTGTTGCCGAATACGGGGCAGAAATATGCCTTTTGTATTCTCCTGTTCTCAGCGGTGAAACAAACAATGTTGATAACTTTGGCACATCTGCAAAACATAGTTCGAGTGGGATACAAATTTGGCATTTTGTTGCCGAATACGGGACAGAAATTAGCTTTTTGTCTTCTTCTGTTGTCAGCGGTGAAACAAACAATGTTGATAACTTTGGCACATCTGCAAAACATAGTTCGAGTGGGATAGAAATTTGGCATTTTGTTGCCGAATACGGGGCAGAAATGTGCTTTTTGTCTTCTCCTGTTGTCAGCGGTGAAACAAACAAATGTTGATAGCTTTGGCACATCTGCAAAACATAGTTCGAGTGGGATAGAAATTTGGCATTTTATTGCCGAATACGGGGCAGAAATATGCCTTTTCTCTTTATCTGTTGTCAGCGGTGAGACAAAAAAATGTTGATAACTTTGGCATATCTGCAAAACATAGTTCGAGTGGGATAGAAATTTGGCATTTTGTTACCGAATACGGCGAAGAAATATGTATTTTCTCTTCTTCTGTTGTCAGCGGTGAAACAAACAAATTTAATGTTGATAACTTTGGCACATCTGCAAAACATAGTTCGAGTGGAATAGAAATTTAGCATTTTGTTGCCGAATACGGGGCAGAAATGTGCCTTTTGTCTTCTCCTGTTGTCAGCGGTGAAACAAACAAATGTTGATAACTTTGGCACATCTGCAAAACAGAGTTCGAGTGGGATATAAATTTGGCATTTTGTTGCCGAATACGGGGCAGAAATATGCGCTTTGTATTCTGCTGTTGTCAGCGGTGAAACAAACAAATATTGATAACTTTGGCACATCTGAAAAACAGCGTTATTCGTCTTTATTCTTTATTCTTTATTCATCATTCGTATGGTAGTTAGTACACTACGCTTGAATTTGTCCTGTTTTTACAATCCGGTTCGATTACACCCACAAAGAAGAGCCGACAAGAAACTTCGGAGGGTTTTTTTTACGTCTTCGATTACAATTACATTGTGACTAGCTACACAATAAAACGTACATCTTGTACATCTAAAGCACATGGGTATATTTTGTCATCTGTAATATTTTATTTATGTATGTGGTTTTTTTTAATGGAAACTGACACGGTTTGCTACAACACTTACTACATCCGAGATGTCAGCCCATAACGCCTTGGTGAACTAGGTGCCATGTCAGTGCCGGCTACACTGAACTGGACGAAAAACACGAACTATTTACATAGCCGTTTCAACCGACCTTTCATTGAGTGCGGTGGTATCAACCCGGGCGGGTTAAACGATACCACCTAGTAACGTAAGAAGGGAAGGGACCTTACGTGGAATCCGAACCACGGTCAGCCTCCAATTACGGTCGAGCGGTCACCCATCCATCCACCCGCGCCCAGATGTGCTTATGATCCGACCGACCGCACTACTGAGCTACCGAGCCTGACAAAAGAATGCTGTACTTAGATATAGTTTTTATTCTTATTTGTACCTACCTCCTACCTACTTGATGATGACAAGATTTATATTTTTTTTTCTTAAGATTCCGTAACCAGACATGCTGGCTGGAATAAACTAAGTCAACGACCTCAAGTTTTCCTTCAATTTTGTGCAAGAAAGTGTCAGTTTATATTCTATTCTATACTTTACGTCCCATGTTTAGACGACCACACTTACGAGTCGTGTAAATTTCGCATAAATAAATTAGGCACTTCAGATACGCATCCTATCCTCGGCTAATATTTTATGTTCACATGCCGGCTAATAGGCCGGCTGGATGAGGGTAGGGCTTAACTTTAAGGGGACGAGTATTTTGGGGTTGAAGCTAATACTGCTTTGGTAAAAATATGTTTTAAATTGTTAGACAAAAATGTGTTAGATAGAAAATCCTTTATCGCTTCAAGAAACTTTAATGAGCACATTAGAACATTTCCATGAGTTGCAAAGGCGGACTTATCTCTTACATATATTTCTTTCAGTCAACCTTTGGATGTTTAAAATTAGATTAATCCCATGTCAATGTTAACTAAAATTATAACACTGTAAATGTTTCGTAATAATAACGATTATCTTATCTTCTGTCTCTAAGTACCTGAGATAATTTTTTTTTTATGGAAACTGACAGGGTTGGCTACATCACCTACAACGTCCGTGATGTGAGCCCATAACACCGGGTGAACTAGGTGCCATGTCAGTGTGCTTCCCCCTTTGATCGTAAGAAATAACGTTATTAAACCAACCAAATAACGTTATTAAATAAATCACGTTAAACTGTAGGTCCCTTCCCTTCTTACCTTACTAGGTGGTAGGGTTTATCCCGGCCGGGTTGATACCACCGCACTGAGCGAAACGTCGGTCGAAACGGCTATGTTCGTGTTTTCCGTCCAGTTCAGTGTAGCCGACATGAAATGAAGGGAAGCACTGACATATATATCAGTATGCTTGATAGGTATCTTGTCCGAATACTTTGCTAAACATGCTACATCGGTGCTGTGCTGTAATTTACAAGAGTACTTGCGGCACAACACCGATTAGTCTGCTCGCCCCGATTGTCGGTTACAGCGTGTGGTATGTATGTATATATGTATGTAGTTTACATAATACAGGGTGTAAAAACGGCGAGTACATTAAATTTAGGAAATGATTATTGGGATCAAGAGTAACAAAAAAGTCAAACAACTTTTTTCTGAATTCCCTTTAAATAAAAAGTTACAGTTTTCATACAAACTAATTAATTTATTTAGTGTAAAAGGATCTAATGTTCCGCACGAACATGGGAATGAAAGGCGCGCGGTGAGTCATAGTGCAGGGACGAGTGCGCGGAGAGAGGAGTTGTGCGGAGGCGGCGCAGTGTGAGTTTTTCGCCCCTAACCGTTCCCGCGCCAGCACCTTCCCCCCTCACGCGTCAAATTACACCAGACGAAAACATAAATTTCCAAAATTAATATCTCCAAAACTAGACACTTTAGGGAAAAACTTTGCTGACTTTTTTGTCTCGGAAAAACATGAGGATTGCGCTGGCGAAATTAATGTACTCGCCGTTACAACACCCTGTATATTCCTTCGGCCTTCATTCAGTGCTGTAGTACCAATCCGTGCGCGCTTCTATCCAAATTATATACGCAAATATGTACATAGTACCTAACAAGTGCCCCAGGCCCTAGGTAAGCTGAGAGCTACCTTCGAGCGTCCTGGGTTCAGGTGTAATTAAATTTTGTTCGAAACCTAGATTTCCTAGAAATAGTAAATGATGCTGATATTAAATTTACATTTTGGAAAGTCAACATGAAAGTTATTATAGCTGTGTAAGCCAATTTTAGGCGTCTAGCGATATTACCCGATAGTTAATACATAGCGTCACGCCTGTTTCCCGGTGGGGTAGGCAGAGACAACGGATCTCCACGTGCCACGATCCTGACACGCCTCTGCCGCCCCTTCCACTCCCATAATGTTACGCGATATTTAATACAAATGTGATAAAAACAAATTTTATGTAAACCAGCATGGGTGCCTGTGCCGAGAGACCAATGGTGCAGTCGACAGAGCCAAAATCACCTCTCCTCGCGAAACCACGCTCAGTTAGGTGCCATGCCAGCAGATTTGCGGACTGTTGCTAATGTGATATAATACTGTGTGAGGCCGGTACTTAACAAAGAATAGCCCCACTGCGTCTCTCCTCGTGCATTTGACTATGAGATAAGGACGAGATGCCGTGCTAAAGGGCGACAGGATAGCCACCTCCCACCTTGGCACGGTTCTTCAACCGAGTCGTGCAGCAGGTGAGTATTCGTGCCTTACTTGCTGCTTGATAGTTATCTTGTCCGAATAATTTTCTAAACGTGGTGGACGATGTTGTTGTTGCAATTTTCCAGAGTTCTTGCAGCACAACATCGATTACTCTGCTTACCCTGATTTTCGGGATACAGCTTGTGCGGTATGTATATGTATGTATTTAATACAAATCATGGGGAGGGTAATTTTGTTTTAATTTGTTTTTTATGTAATCCGGTATGGGTGGCTGAGTCAAAAAGGCCAAAGCACATGCTCCGACCAGTCATTATCACCTGTGAGAAGGTAGGTACCATGCCGGAGACTTCCCTTTGGATTGCCGGTGTAACTAGTAAGGGGCAAGGGAAGGGAGTTTTAGACAGGTTCCGAACGGTGAAGCAGCAGGTGTAGGTGTGCACGTAAATTTATTTGTCAGTAACATTTCATCGGTACAGGGCGACTCATTTAATTTAATTACAAAATAAAATAGAAAATAAAAAAACGTATCTAATTTGTTTTTATCTAAAACTACAATTAAGATCTAAGACAAAAAGTCCTTAAAAATTTAATAATAATAATATAAATACCACCACCCACCGCTCGAAGCTAGTTTCGCGTCGTTTCGGAGATCTACGTAGCTACGGCCTGCAGCCGCCCCGCCCGCGCGCCGGCGCGCTTGGAGCCCTGCCTCCCGCCTTTTTTTAAATTAATTTTGTGTATTTTTTACCTTTTAGTATAATATATGTAAAATTCATATACATTTATTGTATAAATGTGAAATAAAGAATATAAATAAATAAATAAAAACCTTAACCTAGAAACCCACGAAAACACCATATGAGCACTTAACCGACAGCAACTGAAAGTAAAAAATCTCGTCCATCGCATTTACTGTCGGAAAAGTGCCCACGACACCGTCCGAATATTAATATATATATTATATTTTCAATTTTCATTTGAGCATAACTTCAGTCTCTCAGTGGGGTAGGCAGTATGAGACAACAGATCCCCCACGTGCCGCCATGGGGCCATAGTTTACAATGGCAGCGTGCCATTAAAAGCTATGACCCCATTCGACAGTATGGCAAGATGCCATACGACTATCTTAAATTGTCGCTTGCGGTCATATTACATTTTATGAAAGTTCGTCGCTGAAATATCGTGGCGACATTTCTGTACATACGGTCACTTACTCGAGATTCGATAAACGAAAATGACAGATAAAATAAAGTATAACTTTTTTTATGGAAACTGACACGGTTGGCTACATCACCTACAACATCCGTGATGTCAGCCCATAACACCGGGTGAACTAGGGTGCAATGTGGGTGCTTCCCTTCATTTCATGTTGGCTACACTAAACTGGACGGAAAACACGAACGATTTACATAGCCGTTTCGACGGAAGTTTCATTCAATGCGGTGTTACCAACCCGGGCGGGATAAACCCTACCACCTATTAGAGTAAGAAGGGAATGGACCTTCAGTTTTATGTGGAATCCGAACCACGGTTTTATTTAAATACTCTAATAAACCACAGTATTAAAGCTGGCGTATTTAGGTATTCGGTGCTATTATCGCAACGACACTTCACACACCACGAGATAGTGTCGAACAACTACATACATCGCACCGACACTACTGAATCTCCCACATAACCCCGGGCCATATGTAAAATTCGAGAAAAACGGGACCAAAAGAAAGCTTCTTATAAAATCCTCTTAGGATTTAAGGACCCGCGCTTTTGCCACAATTTTTTCCGCAAACATGTTCATTCTAAACGAAAGCCAAAAGAAGTGGACCCATCGTATGCAAAATATTGCTGTGGGAATATCGCGACCATTGTCGTGATTGAAGCAATATTACAAACTATAGCTTTTGGCCGTGACTTCGCTTCGCGTAACTTTTTGCTCACAGCTCAGGCCGCAGATGACGTAGTGTTATGATTTATAACGTAAAAGTGAAAATCATAATATGTAAATCGACAAAGTGGTTCTCGAGTTATAAGGATATTTATATATTGATGCCACGTACGTTACATGGCCTCCACGCCCCGGTTGCCCGTAGAAACTTCGCTTATTTAATCCCAACGCAAAAGGAGGGGTGTTATAAGTTTTACGCCTCCGACTGTCGGGGTGTGTGTGTGTGTGTCTATTATTTTTAATTACCGGCCCCACACGGTACTTTTGACCCACTCAAAATGTTTTATTATTAATCTATTACAAAATTTCTAATACAAAATGTGTACACTGAACACAACAAATATAGATTTAAAGTTTCCAGACATCAAACAGAATGTTTCAAAATACAGTTAAAAGTTCACACAAACTGTCGACCATGGGGCTTATCTATACGCTTGTACGTCGAAGTATCTTCTCTTCTCCTACATCACAAAGGGTCAAAAGCTTGGCCTGTAATATATTCAAATCCGAAGTGCCTCCTTTTTTGGCACGCGGTCCGTGTATGTTTTTTGCTCGCAAATTACAGAGCTACTTGCCGCGGCACGCTGTTTGTAACACCTGCGCTTTGAAAGCCTGCCTCTTGCTTGTCCGTGGACGGAGGAATAGTAATAGGCTATTATTTTTAAAACAAAACACGGTTCGAACTAGGCAGAGTGCTCACGAGGATGGGCCATACGCTTGGCCCGAAACGTCGAGCCACATAGCTCGGGAAGAACCGTGAGTAAAGCTGTTTTGTTTTAAAAATTATGTCTAACAACCACGGTAATTTAAAAACCCATGTAATAGGCTATCTTCTAGCCAGGGCATGATTCATTATCACTATTACTAATTGTTGCTGAATTGACTTGATATATTTAAGTATCAAATTGACGATGGCACTATACACCAGATATACATAGGCAATGTAAGTGGTCAGATTCTTCAGTATTCATGTTTATGCTGTAAGTATTGATGCTCTTGTGAGCGGTACTATGGGTTAATTATTTGTAGGTTACTATAATATAATACTTATAAGGTACTAACAAATGTGACTTGCGAGGTATATCAGTTCTTCTTCGCATTTGAATTTAGAACTGGCGGAATTTTCGACATGTCCAAGCGTAGGTTACCTACCTATGGATGAAATTATACAATAAACAATAAACAATCATTCATCATTAGTCTACATAGTCTAGCTAGAAATTTCGAATTGCGAAGGTTATTACTTGACATTTCATAACGCAGTTTGAAAAAGGGATATCTGTTGCTTATTGTTGGAAGGCATTCGGCCTTGAAAGAGTAATCGGTGGCTCATTGTTTGGAAAGCATTCGGCTATAATGATGCACACCCGATATTCGAATATCCGACACAACAGGCCGGTGTTAGGCTACCCACCACATGTCGACCTCGGCAGCTCGGTAGCGACTGTCGAAGTTAAGCACATCGGGCGCCGTCGGAATTTCGTCGGACCGTTGAGGCTGGGCGCAGTTAGGGTAGTTCCTTTCCCTTACCTTACTAGGTGGTAGGGTTTAATCCCGTCGGATTGAAACCACCGCCCGCACTGAATGAAGGTCTGTCGAAACTCGAAGGACTATGAAAAATTGTTCCTGTCCATGGCAATTCACGTAAGGTGTTATGACCTTATCGAGCGTGTAGTATCGACAGTAGATAATGTAAGAAACATGTCAGGTTCCATGAAAAAAAAGGGTGCGTGTCATGTACGCGCGTTAGAAGTTATACTTCTCTCCCTAGAGGGAGAGATTCGAGATAGATCTCGACCTCGACTTTGACCTTGACCTCTACACAATACCTACATAAATAATGCACAATACCTACATACAAATAATGCATGATACCTTCCTATAGGTATAGTATATACAAATATTTTTATGCGATGACGATGAGCGTGACGACGACGGTGATGGTGGTGTGTGTCGATTTTTCCGAGGTCACTCCTCAATTTCATAACCCGCCTGAAGGAGTTATATTATTTCATAACTTCCGTAAAGAAGTATAAATTCAAAAACGTTCATTGCAATCGATGTTGGGCGTTCCGAGGATCTCCACCACAGTGTGGACCAAAATCAACGAGCGAAAGTTTTTTTTTTTCAGTACCACCTAAACATAAATCTGCTACGTCGAACAGCGTAAAGCCAAAACAAACTAAGTTACTTCCACTATAGCAAAGATTCTCCCTTTGCCTGGAGGTTTATACACAGCTCTTACCTCTTGAAAGTTCTGAGAAGTCTAATAACATTAATATGTCTTCAGGAGGGCCTTGGAAAGTTTTGGTATCATGAAAGCTGTATATGGAAGGAGGCCAAGAACATTCTCTGTTAGATTTATTCAAGGCATCCGATACTTGAAGGTGGACCCGTTGAACCAATTTATATACACGTAGTTATGTTAAATACATTGTCTGTACACACTATATTCCATTGGTACACTTCTTAACTATTTTTGATTGTTTTTCTTCTTAGATAATTTATTACTTACAAGCTGTGCCCACGGCTCCGCCCGCTCTCATATTTCACTTCACTGCTAACCTCATAAGCCATTTAGCGTGATAGTAAGTAGCCTATAGTTGATGGGAAGAATCAAGCTATCCGTAGAATTTTGTTTTATTAAAATCGGTTCAGTGGTTCTCGAGTTATAAGCGGACAGACAGACATACACTCAGACACTCAGACACTCAGACAGAAAAGTACAATGCAGAAATATAGTTTTCTTCAGCGTCCTCATTATGTACTACGCAATTGTAATGTTGAAGTGGAAAAGTCTTCCATAGTGTGATAGTTCTTCAATTATTTGTATTTAATAATTTCCTCTCTTCGCGATTTGGGCGTTTGTGCTTCAAGAGTAAGGGTACATCCCGGTATAACGATGACGCTGCTTCCATGGGACCAAACTGTCGTAGGGCCTCGCTTGACACTCGACACTCAGACAGAAAGCAGACGTTGGATTTTATTATAGGTAAGGATATAGGCCATCTACTTTGATAGATAAAATACGTAATGAAACGACAAAAAACCAAGGTATTCAACATTGCTCAGAAAATTTTCAAGCTGAACTGGCAGTGGGCTGGGCAAATCTGTCGTAGACCCCACAACTGCTGGGATAAACGGGTGCTCGAATGGAGGCCACGAACAAGCAAATGTAGCATGGGACGCCCACCGGATAGGTGAACAGACGACTTAAAAATGGTAGCCGGTGGTGGATGGATGAGAAGAGCGGATAAGACCGCGTGTGGTGGCGTGCATTGGGAGAGGCCTATTGCCAACAGTGAACCGATACGGGCTGATGATGATGATGATTGGGAATCTGTACTGCAGACATTATTTCTGTATATAGGTATTTATTGGCTTACATTATTTTCAAAACAAAACAGCTTTACTCACGGTTCTTCACGAGCTATGTGGCTCGACGTTTCGGGCCAAGCGTATGGCCCATGATCATGAGCACTCTGCCTAGTGCGACGGTTGGCAGAGAACTGTCAGGCCTCCGTCCATCGTTGACGAAGATTGTAGCTGTGGCCAGTGCGGGTAGTTTCCGTAGACGAGGGTTCAGGTGCGTTCCGGATCTCGGCGGAGAGACAGAAGGCGCTGACGGTGTCCACTTTCGGCTGGTCGTGTCCGTCGTGTTATCTTCTCTTGAGCGGCGCTATGACTTGGTTCCACATCGGCGACAACTTGAAGGCATCCTCCCGGTTGAAGTTGTCGTGCTTCTTGATTTCGATGGACTCTGGGATGGAAGATGGGCCATACGCTTGGCCCAAAACGTCGAGCCACATAGCTCGGAGTGGAACCGTGAGTAAAGCTGCTTTGATTTAATACAATGTCTAACAACCACGGTAATTTAAAAACCCATATGTTCTCCAACAATTTGCAGCTCCACGTTATGACGTCACCGAGAGCACATTTCTGTGTCGCGTTTAACTACGCATAGAGATTATCTTCAGATTTACACGTAATATATGAGCACTTCTTTAAAGCACTCCCTTCTGCGAGTAAAATATTAGCGGCGCCGCCATTTCTTTTTAGCGAGTATTTATGTAGAAAAAAGTCGAGAACTGGAGTTTTCAAGTCGGAGAGAATCGTTTCAGTATGCTATCGCGAATTCTACATAATGTTTCTGCATAGAAAGTGGTATCTATAGGGTGATTTTTACCCATACCGACCATTTCAGGGGGTTAATTTGTATCAAAAACTAAGTAGATTCCAAAAAATAACGGTGGGGAAATTCGAAAAAAAAATTATTCACACTCAAACTCAAGGCTTTTATTGGTATACAAGATGTACAGAGTATTATTATTATTATTATAAGGTCTTTTTTTAACTGACGATGCGTAAAGGGGATGTTCTGTATCGGAAATAGATCATATTAAAATTATAAAAAAGGGCAGTAATATTTTATATATTATTTTTATCATTTATTTTATAATAAATAAATACCAACAGACTCTCCTAAATACATTAAACACCTTTTGCTAAGAAACTATGTTTATATTTCTAATAATTACCGAGATAATAATTGTGAAAGTTTATTATAGTTTCAATTCATAAGGAACACGCGTTGGGTAGGTAGCTACCTACCTACGTAACTTCGCACATTATCTGTGCTACGCACGCGGCGGTCATTGAAGTACGGCCTTTCAACAAAATATAATTAAATACATATAACAAAAAAAACAACACATTGTTCGCAAAAAGGATGCGGCACAGCTCTTACACGCGGCGTTCTCCATACATTTTAAGGTTAGGTATCTTCGAATTGAGAACTCAAATTAGTTTTTCCAATTTCGCCCGAGACTGTACTTGGGCGGGAAATACGTGGGCAGGAGCAGTCGGTCTGAAATTAGATCGATCGACAGACGCACTGAAACCAGACCCACATTACCTTTTGTTACTGCATTTGGGTTGAAATGGTTTATACGCTTGGTCGGTAAAGCATAGGAGCAAACATCTGGAAGCGGCATTAATAGTTTATGTGCGCCTCGTCATGATCTATCAATATGCCAAATGGTTTCTACGTTACTTAGTTATCCAGGAGGACCCTGGATAACAGGAGAGTTATCCAGGGTTACAAGGTGGCTTAGATAAATAAGGTGGACATTTTTAATCAAGGTTGATTTTTTCGAAAAATACCTTAATTTTTTGGAGGATCTTTATTAAATTCACCAAACGGAGAGGCAGTAAGGAAATAGGGTATAAATAATAGACATACTATCAAAATCTTTTTTTAATATTTTACATCACCAACAACTGCTTTCAACAATTTGAACATCGTTTGAGTGTGCGCGCCAAAATTAAAAAAACAAGGACGCTTTATAGTCCACGTTGGTTATATTTTTTATTGTGGACAGAACATCGAAAGCATGGACTGTCTACGGTAAACGTGAACATCTGGCAACGCTGGAGTTATCTTATAAGAGATCCGTACCTTGATAGAGCACAACGGCGGACTTATCACTGGTATTGATTTATTCCCGTCATTTTCGGCTTTGCATCTATCTAATACAAAGCTGTAACATCCGTTGCATGCACAGATCTTCTATCTCACGAAGTCGGTTTGGCTCTGGTTGTAGTAGTGACGTGTACTGATAAGCGCGCTTGTGTGTATTGTGTGCGTGGACCGCGTCGCTATCGTGACTGAGCGCTCTCGAGGTCACGCACACTAACACAATGTGCATGTGCGTGCACGCCTGACAACATTCATAGCCACACGGACTTCGTGAGATAGAATATGTGTACCTACCACAGAGCATCGAATACCGCGCGGTATTCGTAGCTCTGTGGTACCTACATAATATGTTATGTACGCAAATGGAGTTCACGCCGACCAATTTTGTTTTTTTATGTAATCCGGTATGGGTGGCTGAGTCGGAGGGGCCAAAGCGCATGCTCCGACCAGCCAATGTCACCTCCGAGAAGGTAGGTGCCATACCGGAGACTTCCCTGGATTGATGGCTATACTAGACTAGAGAACACAACCGAGGCTGCTATGCGGCCATCTTACATCCAATATGGTGGTACCAACCCAGTCGGCTACAATTTGAGCCTACCACCTAGTAAGGGGCACGGGAAGAGACCTACAGTTTTACACCGGTTCCGAACGGTGAAGCAGCAGCTGTAGGTATGCACGTAAATTTTTTCGTCAGAAAAAACTTATTGATACACGCCGACCGGATTCGAACCGCGGACCTCTCGCATGAGAAGCCGGTGCCCAAACCACTAGCCCATATTGTGCTAAGAAGGTATGAATCAATTTGCATGCCTTTTCTGGGTCTTTATTTCCGTTTTGGAAAATCAATTGTGAAATGATGCAATCCCTGCCCAGAACGGCGGTGGAGGCGCGCGTAGTGCGGAAGTGAAATTGAGATAGGCCCTCGTTGGGCACCCAATAGAGCGCAGACAATTGTTTAGGCCTATTGTGGTGAATAATCTCATTTACTTCAGCCATTTTGGCTAGAGGGGCTGTCAAAACTAACATATCTATCACCGTAGATACAACGCACAACGCGCAATATGGGCAGGGATTACATCCCTACACTTACCAATCGGTTCTGCAGATCTTTCCTTCACTCTCACACACGCTCTCCCTGCCCACATTGGTACCCCCTTTCTTTTAAGTAAACCATTATGGGTGACAGTGCGGAGAGACTATGCACCATAAAGAGAATATTGCAGTCGACAGAGCCAAAATCACCTCACCTCGCGAAACCACGCTCAGTATGACGTCCATGCTAGCAGATTCGTTGCTAGGCTGTCTAGCCTGAGTAGTACTGTTTTCAACGTGTGGGAGTCAAAGGGCTAATTACACGTTCGAAGACACCCATGTTAAAGAATTCGAAAAACACACTCGCCGGAAGACAGTTCCAGACCCGGTGGGACAAAGACATTATTTTGAGAACCGATGTCTTCTCAAAAACCATTTCAACAACGAAAGGGTGCTGCGGATATAGGACGGGTGGCAAGGAATAAGGGATGCTAGGGTTCCTCAGACCAGCGCATGTGATAGTACCTGTGTAAAATAGACTAAGCGAACCTACAAATCGTGGAATCGACGCATATTGACTTATTTCTATGACTCCAGGGCTCCAGACAGTCTGAAAGTTTATTTTCGTACGTTTTTTCGGAAAAAAACCAGCCCCTCGTTGTTCAATAATCAAGACCACGCCCCTAAACCTAAGGGGCATTATGCAGGAGTCACTTTGTACAGTACACGGGAGCAAATAATGAACATCGAACTTTAGAAAGAGACAATCCGTAAGTTTCCACTTAGACCCTCAGCCGAGACCCCCTGGGGGGTCCACGGATACTTTCTATTCCACCTGGACCCCCTGAGCAGGGGTTCCAAGAGGAATCAAAACTTTATGTTCCACCTGGACTCCAGTTGCATAGCGTCGTCCCTGTCGCACGAACTCGCACGCCTCTGTGCGACAGGGACGACGCTCTACAACCGGACTGTCTCTCTCTCCAAAGCCAGACGCGCATAATTTACCGCCGCGTACTGTACTTAGCTGCTCCTCTGAATTGAAGCCCTAAAATTGCTGACAGATGAAAATTTTCGAAATAACGGCCCACGCAAAGGTAATTATTACATCCATTAGAGAACAACTCAAGAAAATGAGGGCAGCATTTCAGACAGTACAAGGCCTTGATTAGAACTAGGCACTGAGGTACGTCCATACTTTCGTTATAAAATAAAATTGTTCCTTAAAAATTGTGCCGAAATTTCATTAGTGAAATAGCGAGCATTCATAAAGGCCGACGTTTCAGAGGTCCGAATTCGTAATTAGGGCTTTTGAGCGCTCACTCCATGTAGACCCTGGGCTAATGTGCTACATAATTACGTTGGAGGTCTTAATTACTTATTCATTGGACATACAGGGTGACCTTATACTAACCGGCATTAAAACAGGGTGTTAGTCTGTACATAGAACTGGCGGCGATTCTTTTTCGACTTTGCGGAAAAATCTCTACCTTCAACATCCGTTATATCAGCGCATAAAACTTTGGTGAACTAGGTGCCGTGTCAGCGCTTCCCTTCGGTCGTGCCGGCTACACGAACTAGGTGCCGTGTCAGCGCTTCCCTTCGGTCGTGCCGGCTACACTGAATTGGACTGAAGACAGGAACAGGTAGCCGTTTCAACCGACTTTTCAATCAGTGCGGTGGTACCAACCCGGGCGAGTAGAACCCTACCACCTAATAAGGTAATTATAAAAAACTAAAACCCGACTACGTAAAAGCTAATTATGAAAATCGTTTAAATAAAAAAAATAGTTATAAAAAACTAAAACCCGGCTACGAAAAAGCAAATTATGAAAATAGTTTAACTATAACTAAAAATAACAAAATAATGTTTTCCATATAATTTATCAGATACAGCAATTCTCTTTTTATATTGATTCTACCTTACCACTAACTCTATAAATTTTGATAAATTTATTATTTTTAACGTTCTAAATATAGAGCCGTGGTCGGTCGTTCTTCGTTCAACAAGACAAGTGAGGCCGTGCGTCGTCGTGCATTATTGGAGCGCGGAACTTAGGACGGCCATCGCCATTGTGTCATACTGGCATCTTTTTGTAAGATCAGTCAGAGCCAATCTAAAATTATTATAAGTAGATACATAGGTAAATACCGAACGTCAACGGCTATAATGCACAACGACGGTCTCACTTGTCTTGTTGAACGAAGAACGCCCGACCACGGCTCTATATTTAGAACGTTAAAAATAATAAATTTATCAAAATTTATAGAGTTAGTGGTAAGGTAGAATCAATATAAAAAGAGAATTGCTGTATCTGATAAATTATATGGAAAACATTATTTTGTTATTTTTAGTTATAGTTAAACTATTTTCATAATTTGCTTTTTCGTAGCCGGGTTTTAGTTTTTTATAACTATTTTTTTTATTTAAACGATTTTCATAATTAGCTTTTACGTAGTCGGGTTTTAGTTTTTTATAACTTTTTTTTTTATTTTAGGCTTTTTTAAAAACTGTTTGCATACTTTAAATGTTGTATGTAACTCGTATATTGATTTTTTTTTATGGAATCTGACACATCACCTACAGGCTACAACATCCGTGATGTCAGCCCATAACACCGGGTGAACTTGGTGCCACGTCAGTGCTTCCCTTCGGTCGTACCGGCTACACTAAATACATAGCCGTTTCTACCTACCTTTCATTCAGTGCGGTGCGGTGGTACCAACACGGGCGGGTTAAACCCTACCACCTAGTAATATAAGAAGGAAGTCATATCCCTTAGTCGCCTTTTACGACATACACGGGGAGAGATACAGTGGGGCTATTCTTTTATATAAGTACCGGCCCCACACGGTACAAAATTGATACTATCCGTCCGTTTATTTGTCGTGATCACTATTTGAAACGAAAGTTTTCTGCAAATAGCGCATGAGTGAGTACCTACATATACAGGGTGGCCAAAAAGTCATGGATCAAACGAAGTCAGGGGATAGCTGGGATCAATTGCGGCAAAAAATTGTTCTACAGGTTGCGTCTATGGTCAACGCCTGAGAAGTTATGATTTATTTCGTGTTTTTTAATGAAAATGTAATTTCTCTAACAATAGTTTTAAAAAATTAAGAATTGTGATACCCTGTATAATTTTTTTTATTTTCATCTCATTGCTAACAAACAAACATTGCATTAAACATGGCTTTTGTGATTGCAAATGATGTGTGTTTAAAAAAAAACACAAATTTAAGAAATTTTCTTTTTCACCATGGAAACATTTGTATTACATTGGACCGCACTGTGAAAAAATAATGTTCTACCGAAAAGTCACCCTCTATTAAAAAAAGTAGCGCAATTAATAAGGATTCTAAAAAGGTGTAACACATGACTATTTGCAACTCGCATAATTTCCTAGAGCGATCATACGTAGTAACGGTCGAATTTACCCAAACCAGTAATTATTATTGTATTGTGGCAATAAATATCTCAAATCGTTTGAAGCTCTTGAAAAATAACTAGAATCACAAAGAGACACTCACTACCTCTCTCTCTCTTGTTGTCAAGGGTCTAGTTGCAATGCGCGTGTCTCCTGGAGAAAGCCATGCTGTCACGTGATGAACCCCACTGCGACGTTACTATCGCTTTCTCGTTTTCACTTACCTCTAGGTGATAAGAGGAGAGCTAGAAACACTACAATCGCGCCGCCGCTTGTGGGACAAGACAAGCGATGTCGTCTTTCTAGCTCTCTCGCACGAGAAACGAAGCTACGTCGCAGTGATCCTACGTGACAGCATGGCTTTCTCCAGGAGACACGCGCATTGCAACTAGACCCTTGACAACAAGAGAGAGAGAGAGGTAGTGAGTGTCTCTTTGTGATTCTAGTTATTTTTCAAGAGCTTCAACCGATTTGAGATATTATTGCCACAATACAATAATAATTACTGGTTTGGGTAAATTCGACCGTTACTACGTATGATCGCTCTAGGAAGTTATGCGAGTTGCAAATAGTCATGTGTTATACCTTTTTAGAATCCTTATTAATTGCGCTACTTTTTTAATAGAGGGTGACTTTTCGGTAGAACATTATTTTTTCACAGTGCGGTCCAATGTAATACAAATGTTTCCATGGTGAAAAAGAAAATTTCTTAAATTTGTGTTTTTTTTTAAACACACATCATTCGCAATCACAAAAGCCATGTTTAATGCAATGTTTGTTTGTTAGCAATGAGATGAAAATAAAAAAAATTATACAGGGTGTCACAATTCTAAATTTTTTAAAACTATTGTTAGAGAAATTACATTTTATTTAAAAAACACCAAATAAGTCATAACTTCTCAGGCGTTGACCATAGACACCCCCTGTAGAACAATTTTTTGCCGCAATTGACCCCAGCTATCCCCTGACTTCGTTTGATCCATGACTTTTTGGCCACCCTGTATATACAAATTATGTATAGTTGAACGATGTATAGTCTTGAAGTAAAATGAAAAGTCAGTCAGAGCAAGACCGAAGACTGAGCTGTGTAAGTACAAGATTTTCTTTGTCTATGTAAGTAAATATATCTGGCTGGGGTGAAGCGGATTCGGGAAGTAAGTAAACCAATCAGTTCAAGGCCGAAGACCGAGGGCGGTTTCAGGTTGTATAATGTACTCACTCGAAGCAGGTAAGCCACTAAGGCGAGGCCAAAGCTACTGATATTATTTTTATAGTAAGCGCGACATGTGGCGCCGAACCACCCATAAGGTGTCTAGCGATGCCCATGGACATTCGGTAGCATGCGGAGGCTACGAATGCCATGCCGGCCTGACAGGTGCCCATGTTGAAGGACCCGAAACTGTACTTGGGGGAAAATATTTCTCTCTGTTTGTATTTCAACAGGCTCTGATTTAGTTATGTATTCCTACGGAGTTGCAGTGGTTTTAAATCGCGGGACATTTGGGAGTCACCTACTATTCGCACGGCTCGACGCTGGATCGAGTCCAGAGGCGCCAGCTGGTATTTGACTGAGCCATCCCACAGGTGCGAGGCAGTACCCCAAGCAGGACCGAATCTGCGATTTATACGGCCTTGCCCTCGATGTCACGCCGGAAGTTTAGATCGTGCGAAAATTCGACTCGGAGGACCCCGAGGTGGTCGCAAAATTTAAGTGACGTGCCTTGGTAGGAAGGAGCTGGTGTGAACGCCGCTCTCTTTGCACTGAACGCACAAACTTGTATCTTGGAGGTATTTAACTTGACCAACTTGCTACGGCCCATTCGGAAATAGAGCCGAGTGTTTGCTCAAGTTCAGACACAAGTCTTCGCCTCTTCTCATCCACATCCCGCCTAGTTGAAGGGTAACTGGTGTAGAACCCGTGTTCCGTACTCTCGTATGCATAACAATGATATGTTGCCCCCTGAATGCTACGCCCACGCCTTCAACGTTAGCAAGGCTCAGTGCTGCGCATTATCTGCGAAGGTCGATTTGAAGGTCCTTTTGCTTTCCAAGCCAGTTTCTAAGTCAGCGTCATACCTGTCTGGAAGCACCTGAACCTCCTGGGCACCGCCATTTCCAAAGACGTAGGTTTCCGGCAACTAATCGAGTCTAGGGCTAAAACTGCACCCAGAAAATTGGGAATACTTTTCCGCAATCGGCGGTTCTTCTCTTCCAAAATATCCCGCTTAGCTGAAGGGTAACTTGCATCCGAAAATATTGTAGGTATTAGGTATATTTAATGTACCTAACTTTTTTTTTTTTTTATGGAAACTTGACACGGTTGGTTACATCACCTACAACATCCGTGATGTCAGCCCATAACACCGGGTGCCATGTCAGTGCTTCCCTTCATTTCGCGCCGGCTACACTGAACTGGACGGAAAACACGAACTATTTACATAGCCGTTTCGACCGACGTTTCGCTCAGTGCGGTGGTACCAACCCGGCCGGGATAAACCCTACCACCTAGTAAGGTAAGAAGGGAAGGGACCTACAGTTTAACGTGGTATCCGAACCACGGTCAGCCTCCAACAGTCGGGCGGTCATCCATCCAATAACTGACCGCACCATTAAGCTGCCGAGGCTGACGATCCCTTAGTCGACTTTTACGACATGCGACGGGGAGAGATGCAGTGGGGCTATTCTTTTTAAGTACCGACCCCACACGGTACACCTACGCTACATATTATGCTTACACTAGGTACATCGACATTTAATACCAATTTATTTTAGCATAGTACTGTATCTAATAATAATATTATATATCTATATAAAATTTGCGGTAGATCAGTGAGTAAGTATGTAGGTATATTACCAACAATACCATGTCGCTTCTTCGCGTCGCGTCTTCGCGTGTCGTCGTCGCGCGTCATTGGTGTATGTAACGTATCGAAACCGCGGCGGCGCGCGGCGCGGTGCGCGGGCGACTACGCTTCATCGCGAATAATCGCTATTCATAGATGCGCCACACATTTTGCTCTATTTCTCTGTACACATAAGTTTAATAGATAGCAAAGTATATATTTTCGGAATCGTAATTTAATTATCTTTAATTTGATACCCCACTCAATATATTTTGAAAAACTAATTTGACATTTTGAGGCCGTGCGTCCGCCATTTTGAATTTTGAAAATTGTTATATAGCCTATGACACTCCCGTGAATAAGACAAATCCAATAGCATAAGAATTATTCAAATCGGCCCAGTACTTTAGGCTGTAGAGTGGAATATAGATAGTCACATACATACATACATACATACATACATACATACATACACGCCAAACTCATAACCCTTCCTTTTTTGGCTTCGCCGTAGTCGGGTAAAAAGGGAAGGGACCTGTTTTGTTATTCATGTAATAAATATGACATGATGTACGAGTAAGTTTACATATGTCGTGAACTTTAGATAATGATGTAAAATTACGTTATTACGTATCGAAAACAGTCGAATCTCGCGCGCTAGCCTCCCGATCGCTTCGGCTGTTCGCTTTGTCTCGGCGGAAATATTTCACAATTTCTTTCGGAAAATAAAAATTCACAGAATTTAATAATCTTTTGAAATCGCCGTCATTCCGATATTTCGAGACGATCCGGAAAACTTCGGTTATCCGGGATTTTGGGGACAGCTACCCTGCTCTTCATTGACAAGAGCGCTCGCACAAAGGGAGTATGGCATGGCATCTACTCTACAGGAAGGATTGAGTAATTAAAATATTTCTGTTGAGAAGTTATAATTTTTTTTATATTTTTTCATATCTATTGTACAACCTACGTATGTAGATGTATGCATGTTGGTTCGCTTTTAACTCAACTTAAAGACGGAGGGGGTGGGGGGCAAAATTTAAAAAGGACAGGGCAGGGGGAGTAATCCTCGATTTCGGTTAACCCGCGCCGTACTTTCTTAACAAACTGATCGTCACTTGCAAGGTGATTGTGCCAATAGTAGGTAACACTTCAGTGTTCCATAAAAAATATTTACGACAAGCGTTTTGTATCCTCAAAGGACGTGAGTGCCTGTGTTTTATAACTTGAGTGGTGTATGATTAAGCTATACATAAAATATGGGCCCGGCGGAGCGGCGCGGCGGGGCGTTAACGCTTCTCCCGTTTAGGGGCAGGTATTCTCAAGCTTTTGAAAATCACGTTGGAATTTGTAACGATAACTTAACTTTACTTAAGTGAGCCTAGTGAGAAGATTTCTACTGTTATAGGTACTCGTCCAGTTTCAGATTGTGTATTTCTATCTGTTGTCTTGTTACTTTGAGTGTTCCATTTGGGGTCATTGTTAATCTGTAATTAATTATACTTGGCGTAGAAACCTTTTTTTTATTTTTATGGAAACTGACACGGTTGGCTACATCACCTACAACGTCCGTGATGTCAGCCCTTAACACCGGGTGAACTAAGTGCCAATTCTGTGCTTCCCCCTTTGATCGTGCCGGCTACACTGAAACCTCCTTAAATCGTCTTAATGACGTATCTACTAGAAACAGAAAGTTAAAGCAGCCCTAAGGAATAAAGAATAAGGACGAAGAAGAAAAACGTAGAACGAAGAACGAAGACCGAATATCTAAAAACGACGAACGAATAACGAAGAAGGAAGAACGAAGAACGAAGAATAAAGAATAAGAAATTTAATCAGGATGAGCCGAAGTACGAGGACATGCTTATTCTGAGTATAATTGCCTACTCTTAGTAAGTAAGGAATGAAACGAAACGGAATGAAATGAATGAAACTGAACGATTCCGAAAACCGAGCTGAGTAAATTTGAAGCAAGTTAATCGATACTCAACGTTGATAACGGCTGGCTAGGCCACGTGTGGCTGATTCTCGCTTTTTTCTGAGGTAAATTTATAGCTCGAGTAAATACATTTTTATTACAACTTAAAGATACGGTATTCCTTCTTTGTGGGAAACTCCAATTTTCCACTCGTAATTTGTTGTCATTCAAATTGCAAAACTGATTTTATCTCGAAATCCCTATGGGGCTTCGATATGAAAATAAGGTACTTAGTTTTTTTAGGGTTCCGTACCTCAAAGGAGGAAAAAACGGAACCCTTATAGGATCACTTTGTTGTCCGTCTGTCTGTCTGTCTGGCTGGCTGGCTGGCTGGGTGTCTGTCTGTCTGTCAAGACCTTTTTTCTCAGGAACAGGTAGAGGTATAAAGGTGAAATTAATATCAAATACTAAGGTCTACGTTTCCTCGGAGGTGTAAAAAAATTAAGCTTATAGGTCCACGCAATCACTAGATACGCCAAATCAAAACCTATAGAGTACTTCCCGTTAACCTAGAATAATGAAATTTGGTAAAAAGCAAGGTCTCATAGCACAAGTAAAGGAAAAAATCGAAAATTGTAAATTTATAGTTATGTGACATTAAAAAAAAATTCTGTTTGTTTTGTATGTCAATGTCCCTTTTTCTCAGGAACGGATCAAGATAACAAATTGAAATTAATAGGATAAAGTGCCACTGGTGTAGAATATTAAAGTTTCTAAATCAACGCAATCAAAAGATACGGCCATCTATGTCATATTTCATACTCGCAAACTCACTCAAAACAAATCAAAACCTATAGGGTATTTCCTGTTAACATAGAATCATAAAATTTGGTAAACAGCAAGGTCTTACAGCACAAGTAAAGGAAAAAATCCGAAAACTGTAAAATTGTAGTTATTGACATAAAAAAATAATGTTTGTTTTGTATGTCAAGGACCGTTTTTCTCAGGAACGGACCAAGATAAAAAATTGAAATTAATATAAAATACTAAGATCTACGATCTCTTTAAGGTGTGAAAAATGCAAGCGTCTAAATCAACACAATCAAAAGATACGGCCATCTATGTCAGATTTCATACTCGCAAACTCACTCCAATCAAATCAAAACCTATAGGGTATTTCCCGTCAACCTAGAATCATAAAATTTGGTAAGAAGCAAGGTCTCATAGCACACATAAAGGAAAAAATCGTAAAATTTTAAACTTGTGGTTATATGATATTAAAAAAAAATTGCTTGTTTTGTGTGTCAAGACCCTTTTTCTCAGTAACGAGTCAAGATATCAAATTGAAATTAATATGAAATACTAACATTTGCGATCCCTTCGACCTATAGAAAATGAAAGCTTCTAAATCAATATAATCAAAAGATACGGCTATTTATGGGAAATTTTAAAAATTGCAAACTCACTCAAATGAAATCAAAACCTTTAGGGTACTTACCGTTAACCTAGCTAAAGTAATGAAATTTGGCAAGAAGCAAGGTCGCACAAGTAAAGATAAAATCAGAAAAGGATATGTCGTTATGTCATATAAGAAATATATTTTTGTATATTTCAACTTCACGAATGCCGCACAGTCAAAAACCATTGCTGTAGTGTTTATTTAGACGGTTCGTGATTTTCCAAAACAATTGTTTTTGTACATACATAATACCTACAAATATATTGAGTGATGCTGATGATACGGAACCCTCGGTGCGCGAGTCCAACTCGCACTTGCCGACTTTTTTTATAATATACTCCTAATTTGTAATTGAGCCTTTACAGCTCTGAACTCTACGGAAAGCATGTGTTTCCCATCCTGTTCAGTGTAGCCGCTGCGAACGTAAGAGAAGCACTGACATGGCACCGTTCCCTAAAGATCATTGTGTAATTAGCTGACATCGTAAGTGTAGCAGGTGTGCTCATACAAGATAAGTTATATGAAATAAAATTAAATGAAAATGAAATGAAAAATTAAATGATTTAATAAAGTTGATTTATTTCTCTCGTTCAATACACACACATATGAATACAAAAACACAATACAGACAAGAAAAATTGGACTTGACAGCCTTTCTAACTCACCACCGAGCCCGGGAGCTGGTGAGAGGGACACTAACTTTAAGTCAAGCCCAAGTACACAACACAAGCAAATATAATTCTTTTTTACAGATTTTCACGCTGGCGAAGTTGCAAAGGGGTGTTATAATCTGAGCCACAAACACCTCGGCTTCGCTCGCGAGGTGTTTCTCAATCAGCGTTGTTTGAGGTGTAACAGGATCAGAACAGCTCAAGCGGTTGTACGAAGCCACATAAACACCCACTTGTGAACAGTTGACCTGCTTACCGTCACAACCCATAGAAATAAGTACCCCGAAATGGCATTTGTCATTTGAAATGGCTTTAGCCACGAACCAGAACCTTGTACAGTGTGGGGCCGGTACTTTAAAAGAATAGCCCCACTGCATCTCTCCCCGTGTATGTCGTAAAAGGCGACTAAGGGATATGACTCCCCTCTTATATTACTAGGTGGTAGGGTTTAACCCGCCCGGGTTGCTACCAGCGCACTGAATGAAAGGTCGGTCGAAACGGCTATGTAAATAGTTTGTGTTTTACGTCCAGTTCAGCGTAGCCGGCACGACCGAAGGGAAGCACTGACGTGGCACCAAGTTCACCCGGCGTTATGGGCTGAAATCACGGATGTCGTAGGTGATGTAGCCAACCGTGTCAGTTTCCAATAAAAAAAATTAAAATGAAAAAAACCTAAAACATGCCCCAGGAGACTGGCCCGAGGACCGAATCCTGAAGGAGATGAGGCTTGTGTTCCAGAAGCGGATGGCCCTGTCGGGCACGGTCTCCATGATTTTCGAGGTTTCGCCCGGGCTCAGAGAAGCGCTGCTGAGCCAGGACAGGTTCTGTGTGGGATGGTCCGCTTGCCGGGTCGAGGACTACAATCAAGTGTGGTGCTGCGCAAAGTGCCAGCTTTTCGGGCACCCTGCAAAATTCTGCCGGGAAGAAAAGCCGACGTGCTCCAAGTGTGGAGAGGTCGGGCACGACCGAAAAGAATGCAAGTCGGAGCAGGGAAATTAAATGCGCCACGCCGGTGTAATTTGCACCAAATAAAAGATAGATTAGGTGGTAGGTGAGTGTGTTGAATCGCTTATTCCATTGAGAGTGCTCGGAGAAGCCGTTTGACCCGATCCCGCTCTCCTTTTTAGGTTTCCGTATCCCAGACGGAAGCCTATTACTAAGACTCCGTCGTCCGTCCGTCCGTCCGAGGGCTGTATCTCTTGAACCGTAATAGGTAGCCCGTTGAAACTTTCACAGAATATGCGTTACTATGGATGAAACAACAAATAAGAATATAAGAAAAAGTAAAAAATTAAGGGGGGCCCCCTTAATTTTTACAGATCTTTCCTCGACAGAATTTGTAAACTATGAAAGGATCTTATTGCACACATACATATGTATTTCCCTCAAGTACAGTCTCGGGTCATTCAAGAGGGGTGTGAATAGGCACAATCGAATCGCAAAACCCTCTTGCGACCGAATGTCGATGGGCGTCGTTAGACGCCTTATGAACGGCTCGATGTCACATGTCGGGCTATTTATAAAAAAAAGATATTTTTATCGAACCGTAAACACAAAGTAGAGTAATGTGTTTCACTTGGTAGCAACATTGAATTATTTTGTGAGGAGCAACTGATCAAACAGTATTTTGTGTCGTGATCCTAGTTTCGAGAAATTAGCAAAAAACATGTGTCTTGAAAACTAAAAATCATAGAAAGATGATTTTTTTTACTAATATATTTGTTTTAGCGAGTAGATTATGATGATAAAATAACAAATATACCGTTTCATTTCATAAATCAGTGTTTTTTAAATTATAATTTCAAACATTATACTCTTTGATGCGATCTTTGATCCATTCCATAAGAGCAGGATACCCAAACGTAGGTGATCATGCCGCGATTTTAACCTCAAAACTTAGGAACAAAATACGATTTGACGCGGTCGCCAACATTCAATATTTTTTTAATAATACTAAATATTGTTTGATGTGAATTCTGTAAAAACACACATAAAGGAGCTATTGAGGTCTACCAAAATAATTTTTTATCGATTTTTTTTAAATAAATGCACAAAAGACTCTTTGATCTGGTGCTCCTCATGTCGAAACGACCAAAGCCCACCTCATCAACTATTCACAAAGGAACAGTATAACTAAACTACCGAAACCGTAGCAGAAATAACGACAGAATCACACCTATGGAATGAAACTAAGGTCAGAAATCCAATCATCATACATTCCACTTTTCAACGTTCCAAATCACCATTTTTGGTATACGACAGCCACACGAAAATTACATCACTACCGCCTCTTCACTTCACACTGTGACAAAAAAGGGGGATTAAATAATGAAATACGCTCAGAAATATAAAGTTATCATTTATTCCTTGTTATACAAGATTGTTATATAAAAAGACAGGGTGTGAGTTTTCAGAATCACTTGAGCATCGTAGGGGTGACGACCGAGCTAATCGATTAGAGCTATAATTCCATCCGAGAACTTAGCTTCGGAAGGGGAGACGGAGGTCTTCGCAGGAAGGCCGACACGAAGCCTCCGACGCGTCGCTCGATCTCCACCCTCTTCACAGTGTTCTGCTTCGGAACAGCCGGACGAGGAGTAGGGCCCAGGTGGCTCGTACCGGCTATGCCGTCGCAGATGATGCAGGCGTCCTCGGACGGAGAACGTAGAAACGGGGAAGACTACGTGTAACGTAGAAGAGACTACGTGTAGACGTAGGAGAGACTACGTGTAGACGTAGGAGCTGTACACACACACACACAAACACACCCACATTAAATAATGCACACATATCAAGGTGCCCTGTGGATGGGAAGAGAGAAAATACACAGATGGGCGTCATACGTTTTGTGCGTGAAGCGCAACGACAACCGCTAGGCCGGCGCGGCGGTGTCTCACAAGCGACAGGCAAGGCAGAGCTGAAGAGATTGTAATGTTACCCGTAACCCTGGCTGTGGGGACTCCTCTCTCAACGCTGAGATGAACGGCTGGAAGCGTCCGACGGCGGCGGCGGTACAGCGCCGCGGCTCGTTGACAGTGGCACGGTCGCGAGGGAAACTAGTGTAACTCACGGCGGCAGATCGAGCGCGTTATATTTTATCTTGTAGCGGAGAATTATTTAACAGAAGAAGTGAAGTCTTGTTTCACTGAGCTCCGCTTTTATAGACGACAGCGCGCGTTTGTGGTGTGGCTGCGGAATGAAGTCGGCTAGCACGCAATGACGCGCACTGTAGGTGGTTACCTGAATCTAAGTGGCTGAAGGCCTGTAACACCATTTCTTGATAATAATGGACCTCTACTAGGGGTCCTCCGATGATGTCTGAATTAATATGTAAGATAAATACAACCGAGGCGAATGTGAATTCCCGTCTATTTGGGATATATTTTAACCGCCTGGCAACCCATTAGTCAACACCGCGATGTGCTGTGTTGCCAAATACAGCAAACAGAAATTCCATACAGACGCTTCCGATCTTTTTCGTTACGTCAAACAATATATAATTTTAGTATGGGCTGACAGCGGGAAGAGATCGTGGAAATTCACGCTCGGTAAATGATACAATAATGTGTGCTCGGTTACGTAGTGAGAGTGTAGTACGCCGAGATATGTGTGATTGAATTTTCAGAAATGTAGGTTGGCAGTAATAATCTTCAAAATAACGGACGTCTCACGTGTAGCGTAGCCTTAGTACGGAGTATTTTCCTCCGTACTGGCAATGTGTCTCTGACACTTCGGTAAACGGCATTTCGACAGTCCGCTATTAAAATTCACTACGTGACAACACCTTACGGGGTTTTACAAAAACATTCCCGTTTAATTCAAAACACGGTAGCGGCATTTTTTTTAAAAGTTATAGCTCACTACATTTACATACCGTGTAGGCCGATACTTAAAAAGAATAGCACCACTGCATCTCTCCCCGTGCATATAGTAAAAAACGACAAAGGGATAAGGACAAGATGCTGTGCTAAAGGGTTGCAAGCTAGCCTCCTCTCACCTTGGCACGGTCCTTCCACCGAGTCATGCATCAGGTGGGTCTTCGTGCCTTACTTGCTGCTTTGTAGTTATCTTATCCGAATACTAAAGTTTATTCTCTGAAACAATTTCCAAAATTTAAAAATAATATTAATTAATATCTCAATGCAGTGTTGCTCTAAAAAGCGTTCGGTTTAATATTCCCTACACGGTCCTCGTAAAAAGTTAGATCCCCCTCACACGGCGCACTTCCGAATTCTGACGGGGCGCCTCCTCTGTATTCAAAGTGGCTTTTTAGCTCCGCTCGCGGTAAGAAAAAGACGATGCGGGCCCACATTGATACTAGTTAGACCACGTAAAGGTGAGTGTACGAGTGAACGGAGATTTCTTGTCGAAATTGAAAACTCAATATCCGTCTTGCGGTGCAGAAAGCAAATTATTGCTTTTCGTCAGCACCATGTCAGTCAGTCAGCGTGTAAGCGTCCACTGCTGGGCATAGCCTCTCCAATTTTCCTCCAGTCCTCCCGGCCTTCAGCGGTACGGAACCACTGCTTTCCGCCGACGTACTTGATGTCGTCGTCCCACCTGGCGAGTGGTCTTCCTTCACTCCGTTTTCCTGTCCACGGCCGCCAGTGTAGGATACGGTTATTCCAACGGTCGTCGTCTCTTAGGCTGACGTGCCCAGCCCACTGCCACGGCGTCAGCACCATACAAACATTAATAACTTTTCGAGGGGGCCGGGCGAGGGGGGAGGGGGGCTTCGGGGTTCAAACCGCACACTAAGTACGGATTCACGGATTATTCGACCACCTAGATTTTTTTTTTATTTTTAATAAACAATAATTGGAATTTCGTATCATCAAATCTGAAACCCCGGACTAAAATCACATCTCTCTTAAATCCTTCAGATCAAGAAAATTTACCTAAGAGCAAAAAAACGTTGAAAAAACAAAAGTTTCTTGTATCAATTGAATTACAAAAACAATTTATTCCTGCACGTTCAAAGTAAATGTAAAAAAATATATTTTTGAGTACCTCACATACCTCAGTTATTTCTAAAAGTAGGTATATAAATAATGCTTTGTTGAAGGTCACTGCCTCAGATCAATCTACTAAGTAATGTCTAGTAAAAGTAAATAATTGTGACGAAAAGTTGGAAAATTGGTAACATTAATTTAATATAACATGTAAGTGTATTACGCATGAAGAGCTGAGTGGTATATTACATTTTCGCCTGACATAATTTCACTCACTAATTACCACGTGCCGCGACGCGACGAAGTACCTTCGTTTCCTTAAGGCCCTGTCAACCCGTATTTACCTGTACTCCTCTTTCAAGGCGCCGCTTTCGCTGGTTAGAGTATGATGCAACAGAATTAATCAATAAAAAATTTGATTTTGATTTTTTTATTCCAAAACTACGGATGGAATCAAAAAAGTAAAAAGCTACGGATTAGAGATATATATTCAACAAATAAAATATATTCTTTCCAAAGCCTTGATTTGGTTACGTTGCCTTAAATGCGTTTTTATAACTAAATTCAGAGCCATGTTCATGATTTTTTTCTATCGAGCCAAGTCAATCAAATCGTGTTTTCAAAAAGCTATCGATCTGCGCTGATAGTTTAAGTTTTACATATTATATTAAAACTGAATCTATCAGGTGGGTAATATTGGCGGTACACTTCTTGAAATTCGAGTTAAGGTGATGTCAGACGCAGTCTGACATCACCTTAACCTCTGCCTTGAGCGCTTCAGCGATTCCGCCACCAACTAAACGTAACCTGACTTCAGGGACAACTCGCGGCTCTGCTTGCGTTAAAGTCGAACTTATTAGTAAAACTTTAATGTTTCAGGTTTCCGTAGGTAGCAACCCTTATAAAATCAGTCAGATGTCTGTCCGTCCGTCTATATGTCTGTCACACGCTGTCTGTCTTGCTCGCACTTATGAGATGGCTCAGCTAAATATCAGCTTGCGCGCCGGTAGACTCAATCCAGCGTCGTGCCGTGCGACTGATGAATGACCCTGTGGAGTCCCGCGACTTAGAACCACTGCAGCTCCGTAGGGACATTTCGGCTCCCTAAGTGTGTTCTATCGTCTATTACGCGGGGAGTGTTCGGAGGAGCTGTTTAACCCCTGCCCATCTATTTCCTCACTGGGCACAGCCCTGAGGTTTTTCAAAAGGAGCTCGAAATGACTTCTGTCAGGCCGGCATGGCATTCGCAATGCCCGAGCATCACATAATGTCCATGGGCATCGTTAGACACTTACTCGTCTGTGAAGCGATGCCACATGTCGCGCTTTCCATTATAAAAAAAGAAGTTAATAACACCAGTTCCTAACATAACAATTTATTCATATCAAACCAATTATACTTCACTTTTGTCTACACTGAACTGGATGAAAAATACGAAATTTTAATATTCAGTGACAAGATACAAAGGTCGGTGTACAGGTATCTATCTACATCTTTCTGAAATATTTCTCCCAGGAAAGATCGCGTGGGGCAACTTTGCAGTCGACCAGAGACTTTTTATCATCTGACAGTGTATGAAATATTGACTGCTAGCTTTAATTATTCTTCAAAGCATATGCTGCATTGTTTTACATAATACTAAGCAACGAGGTGTTATGTTTTACTAGAGCTATCGCTGCGAAGAAATATACAGAGAAACAGCGTCCCATCAGCTGAGGTATGAGGTAAGGCAGCGGGGAGGCGGAGCGCAGAGCCGAGCGGTAGAGGGGAGCTCGCGCGGGGCGGGAAGCGACCGGGAGTGGGGCTAGCGGGCGGTGAGAAGGGCTCGCGCGGGGCGGGAAGTGAGCGGGAGAGGGGCCGCAGCAGGTCAGCGAGAAGGCCAGCCAAGGCCAACCCAACATATCACAACATGTGCATTGAAATACAACCGGGCGTGCGCGATGCGCGCAGGCGGTGGCGCGTACGACGAGTTCGGCCGCTCGCGATCGACTAGTTTCGCATGTGCCCCAATTCGTAAATTGTGCCTCAACTCGGCGGAGCAATGCCCGTTGCCCGAGTAAGAACTCTAGTAAAACATAATACCTTGTTGATTGCATCTCATAAAGGTAAGCGAACTTTTCCTGTTGTTATTTACACACTAAAATGGTAAACAATACACGCGTGTAGTGAGAGTGAGACTTCGTTGTCCGTCCGTCTATCTGTCTCAGTGGTACAACCCCTTGACTTGTATACGTTTTTTTATAATTTTCTATGTAACCCAACATGGATGGCTCTGCCAACAGATCAATAGTGCAGTCGACAAAGCCAAAATCACCTCTCCTCGCGAAACCACGCTCAGTTAGGTGCCATGCCAGCAGATTTGCGGACTGTTGCTTGGCTGTCTAGCCTGTTGATACGACGTTTGAACCGGAAGACAGTTCCACACCCTAGCGGTGCGGTAAAGAATTTGACGACTCTTCCACTCACATCCGCTCCATAAAATGTATTTCTTAAAAAGTTTAAACCCTTAAATCTAAGTGCCCTTAATAACCGGGCAAATCACAAGTTTTCGTCAATGTTTAAGCAAAAGTGCGACTTTTGCTCCATTGCATCACTAAAGAATTTAAATTTGAAATTTAAGTTTAATGTAAATAGAAGGCATACCGTGAGTCTCGCTGAAGAACAGCGCAGCGAGCAGGGTCACAGCGCACGTCTGGTAGTGCACTGCGCGGGCGCACGGCCAGCGCACGCGCCGGTGCCAGAAGCTCCACACTAGCGCCATCTCACTCACACACCACACACCGCACACACACACGCACACTCGCGCACGCGCGCGCGCCCCGTCTATAGTGCGTCAGTGTTCCGTTGCTGCGCCATCTTCTGTGTCGCTCTCATCGATGTAGCGTGATCTGAAACAAAATTTAAAATGTATAATTTCAACCGACTTAAGGGACCCCCCCCTTAAGTGTTAAGTGTTATGAGGACTTTCGCCTGACAAAAAGAAAGTGTTCATCCTGGTCATCGATGTTCATATTTATAACATAAATTACCTTGATAATAAATCAAAATTAAATTTGTAAATTATTAGGTAGTTCATAAATACAACTTAACCTAACACTATTAAAAGCGTGAGTATGCATGCATACTCACGATATTGTCACGAAACAAACCGGAAGACATTAAATGTTAAAACTTATAATGAAAACATAAATACCAAATATGGCACAACTAATAAAAATTCATTATTACACCCCGCATTCTGATTCTGACACCAAGGTTTTGGTGGCAACACCGAGCTTATCGTCACTCACTAACGGCCTGGTTTGCACGCGCGGAAAATAAATAGAAAGAAGTGAAGTTAGCTACAACCCTATCCAATCCCCATCAGTTTAGTTACATGCTGTAGTAAAACTATCTCATGAGAAACTTTAGTTTCAAAATGTTCGGTAGGTACCTAATTCAACAAAAAACTCTACAAAAATTTTTTTTTTATGTAATCCGGATGGGTGGCTTAGTCGGAGGGGCCAAAACACATGCTCCGACCAGCCAATGTCACCACCGAGAAGGTAGGTGCCATACCGGAGACTTCCCTTTGGATTGCTGGCTATACTGGACTACAGGAGAACACAGCCGAGGCTGCTATGCGGCCATATTACATCCAGTAAGGTGGTACCAAGCCAGTTGGCTAAAATTTGTGCCTACCACCTAATGTAGACAATATAAAAGTACAAACAATATAAAAGTTCCAACCATCTCTTTTGTTTCCGCCCCGTGTGAGTTCGATCCCAAGGCGGTGAGTTGCCACATCGCATGACAACAGGCAATTTTCCCTTGATTCTAAACTAATAGGAACTTTCTTAATGAATCACACACCATTATTATAATGGAACGACTTCGCACACCGTGCTCATTTGGAAAATTGGAATTTTTAACCGAATAACACACTCGCGTTAATTAAATTTTGCCGTTTCGTGGAATAGTTTCGCAAGTTTTATTTTTTAGTAGTTATGGTAGTTATGTATTATTCGCTCGTCTAGCTAAAGTTTGAATTTTTGTTATGAATAGTTTAGTATTGGCCCCATACCAGGCCTCACGCACTCTATGTACTTGCGCGCGCTAACTACCTGCCGCCCGACGCGACGGGCCGCCGGCGGTCTAATTCAGTGGAAATTCGTCAGCCGCGGAAGCATACCTACATGCTCGCCCACGCAACTGCGCGCAGCTGCAAAGCAATAATTACTTTACATTCGATCGTTTAGGTACATTTTCGCACGCAGCGATTGGCGACGTGAAACAGTAGGCTATTAAAGCCGAAGGTATGGAACTTTTTCTATGGAGTGATTTATCTGTTACGAAGTAACTATTAAGTAATCTGTGCCCATAGGGTAGATCCACGGTACGTTCATCTTACATCAGCTCAAAATTCCGCATTAAGTATTCACTACCCCTTCAGCAGTAAAATAAATAAGTGTATGCCTAGGAAATTTCAATTTGCCTGTACGTGTCAAGAATGTGACGCCGGTCAGCCCATCCATCGTATCGTCATAAAACGGCAAAAGGTAACCGAAGAATGGCCACTCACTTTCAGTTTCAGGCTAATGCCCAAAAGAGCTCTCTGAATAGGTAATGGCCACTTCCCTTACAATCTAACTCCTCGAGATTACACAAAGACTTGCGTGCAAGCGCGACCCTTTTCAACAGAGTCGCGCCTGTCGCGTGCGATCGTCGACGACGAACGACGGTTCGCATAGAGATAGGTAGCACGAGAGGGTTGTCGGTGAGTGAAAGTGTCGTTAAAAGCTCTCACAATTGTATGATTCAACTAACTTTTATCAACCGCTTCACTCCGTTGATTTGGTCGATGTTCTTTTAACTATGCGGAAGAATAAGGGTGCCCGCGCACTAGGCAGCCATGGCTGCGCAGCCAGGCTGCGGCAGCCAGTAGAACGTATGGTGGTGTATGGGCGTCCGCGCATTAGGCAGCCATGGTTGCTTGGCTGCCGCAGCCAGTAGAACGTGCGCTAGAGCACAGCAGCCAGCTGGCTGCGCGCAGCCAGAGCCAGACAGTCGTCTACCTACAAAATGTATGTGGCAGACGTCAGTCGCCGCGCACTTGTCGAAGCAGCCACACGTTCGCTCGCATTTTCACGATGACTTTCGATACGGAGAAATTTATCATGGAAATCGAAAGCCGAAACGCAATCCGGGACATGTCTTCTGAAGATTACAGTGATCGTGATCTGAAGTAAAGAAAATGGGAAGAAATCACAAATATAATGTGTGATGAGAATTCAAACTATTATAAGATCCTTCACAACCACCTTGCTCAGATTTTTCGCCACAACTGACGTGGCACTGGCTGCCTGCTCTGGCTGCTGTTAAATGGCTGCTCATATTTCTGGCTGCGGCAGCCTGGCTGCGCAGCCATTGCTGCCTAGTGCGCGGGCACCCTAACGGCAAAAGACAGTGCACATAGCGATATTTAGGGTGGTTGTAGGTGAGTGAAGCTGATGTTATAAGCTCTTTCAATTGTATGATTCAACTAACTTTAGTCAACCGCTTCACTCCATTGATTTGGTCGATGGTTTTTCACCATGCGGCAGTGAACAGCGAACGACAGTGCACATACCGATACATATGTAGAATGGGATGGTTGTAGGTGAGTGAATCTGTTGTTACAAGCTCTCTCATTTGTATAATTCAACTAACTTTTGTCACCCACTTCATTCCGTTGATTTGGTCGATGGTTTTTTAAATATGCGATAGTGAACGGCGAACGACAGTGCACATAGCGATATGTATGATGTGATGATATGGTTTTAGGTGAGTGAAAGTGTCGTTGAAAGCTCTCTCAATTGTATGATTCGACTAGGTTTTCCTTACAGCTTCACTTGTGATATTATTGGTCGATGGTTTCTGAAATATGCGATGGTGAACGGCGAACGACGCTGCACATAGAGATAGATAAGATGAGAGGTTTGTAGTGAGTGAAAGTGTCGCTAAAAGATCTCTAAATTGTATGATTCGATTAATAGCGAATAAAAATTACCAGTACGTATTGCGGCATACTTAAAATCGCCTTTTTATTTGCGTTCCTCTAAATCCACTCGTCCACGCTGGTCCTCAGGACAACACTTACATCTGACATGTATCCCCCAGTCATTCTTACTCCATAGTGCAAGCGGCCGAAAGACGGCCTGACGAAGTACGGGGACAAAGCAGAGCCGAAATTCTGGGAGGCAAAGTGCGGCAGCACAATGAACGGCCGACACCTTGCCGCGCTAAGGCTTAAGCTGGATCTTGAGCTTAGAGGAAATTAGGGTAAGTGCGGTAGGGCGTATTAAGACAGCTACTTTATTTTAATAAATACTAGGTGCATTTTTTTTTTTTTTTTTTTTATGGAAACTGACACGGATGGCTACATCACCTACAACATCCGTGATGTCAGCCCATAACACCGGGTGAACTTGGTGCCACGTCAGTGCTTCCCTTCGGTCGTGCCGGCTACACTGAACTGGACGGAAAACACAAACTATTTACATAGCCGTTTCGACCAACCTTTCATTCAGTGCGGTGGTACCAACCCGGGCGGGTTAAACCCTACCACCTAGTAATATAAGAAGGGAGTCATATCCCTTAGCCGCCTTTTACGACATACACGGGGAGAGATGCAGTGGGGCTATTCTTTTAAAGTACCGGCCCCACACGGTACAAGGAGTTTTTCTGGAGTTCACTTAATTCACCTGGGTTAATTCACCTACATAGATGCATTTACAATACTTTTCTTAAATATTATTCATTAAGTATGCTAAAATAAACTTTATTCCCCTTTTTCACCTGGATGCATTAGGTGCACTTATTAGTAAATTTTATTCTCTCATTCCGAACACCCATATTATGGGCGCGGGCAGGAATGTCCACAAGTGCGAACACCCATATTATGGGCGCGAGTCTATGTCATACTAAATAATTTATTGTAACGTGCAACATCCTTCTTAACTCTTCTAACGAATGTCTAGTTATTCGTGAAAGAGTAGGCTACCTAAAAATACACACTTCTATGTGCTTTTCCTGTCAAAATAATTTTGACAAGCGATCTTCAGTCGGTCTCTTCGCGTTCGCGGACGGTGACGTGTGCGCCTCGTGTTTTTAGTCGGTTTTTGTGGATTTTTTGGTGTTTTCTTTGTGAAAAACGATGGAAGGGTAAGTAATCTTCATTTACAATAGTTTCTCGGCGCTGAGGAACGATTTATTCGTAAAGTATCGTAATTTTGGTAACCCCCTAGGCAAAAACCGTTCCGAAAATTCTTGATTTTTTTAAACCAGTTTAATAATGATAGTATTAAACACATTACCAATGAAATTATAGAAAATTTAATGTACATTTGGATAATAAAACCTTTTCATATACGTTTAAAAGAAAAAAGTCTAGAAATATCGCCAAAAACGCAGAGCGCACCCGATTTTGACCAAAATTGATTTTGTCCAAAATGGCGTGCCGCACTTATGGGTTGACAGCTAAACTGGTTGTTCGCACTCAAAGGATTAAGAACACAATCTTCTTAAACACTTCAAAGGGACCAGTGGTTGGTTATATTCTCTTTGAAAGGGACAACACAGATCGGAGATAATAGAGGGACACTGGCCACTCCAAATCTGTTATTTCATTTTATGTCACCTAAAATTCGCGTATAGTGTTTCAGTGCATTTTCACGAATACGTCTCAGATTTAGGGATTAGGGTTAGATTAAGTGGCTATAGGGTGGCATTCTTGATATTCGACAAATGGAAATGACAAATGAATTGAATAAATAAAAATATATTTATTGCACAATATGAAATTAACAAATAAATTAAAGACTAATAATAAACTAACCTAAACAACATAAAAAATTTCAGACAAATTTTGGTCACTCTCTCCTCGTAGGGTACCCAAAACGCTCGCAGCATTCCCGCGCTGGATAGCGAATGAATTGAATTATAGTTAAATTACGGCATAATAGATGCCACCGACGGTCGTAGGGTTTCATTGGAAATTTAAGACATCAAAAATAAAATAAAAACATTGTAAAATACGATTATAACAACAAACTAAAAATGCTGTGTAGTCGGAACTTAATAATTCAAATCAGACTTTCTACTGCTCTTTCGAGTCAATGTTCCATGTTCGGTCGTCGAAGTTTTTTTTTTTCTTTTTTTTTATGGAAACTGACACGGTTGGCCACATCACCTACAACATCCGTGATGTCAGCCCATAACACCGGGTAAACTAGGAGCCATGTCAGTGCTTCCCTTCGGTCGTGCCGGCTACACTGAACTGGACGGAAAACACAAACTATTTACATAGCCGTTGCGACCGACGCGACGTTTCATTCAGAAGTCGGGTTTTATAAAATGTATATCTTCTTTTTTTAGTTCTAAACGTGTATGTGAGGAATATTTTTGAAATCAACCTTTCAAGTTTATTCGCGCACGTCGGCCGGCAAACTTCCGACATTTCGCGTTGGCTTCCTAGAAGGCTACCCTTCACTTTTTAGGGGGTTGCTTACATACGGAAGCATATTACTAAGCCTACGCCGTCTATATGTCTGTATGTCTGTCTTTCTATCCGTCCGTCCATCCGAGGGCTGTATCTATTATATGTTTACAATTAAGATTGCTATAGGCTTCCCTCCTAATCTTACTTGGTGGTAGGGTTTAACCCGCCCGGGTTGGTACCACCGCACTGAATGAAACGTCGGTCAAAACGGCTATGTAAATAGTTTGTGTTTTCCGACCAGTTCAGTGTAGCCGGCACGATCAAAGGGGGAAGCACTGACATGGCACCTAGTTCACCCGGTGTTATGGGCTGACATCACGGACGTTGTAGGTGATGTAGCAAACCGTGTCAGTTTCCAAAAAAAAAATAAAAGGTAATAAGTTCGCCTTTTTCTAAATGTTTATTTAAGTGCAATAAAGGATATTTCTATTCTATTCTATTCTATCTTGAACCGTAATAGGTAGCCGTGTATTGTTATGGCGGATATGCCAACAAATATAAATACACATATAAAAAAACCGGCCAAGTTCGAGTCGAACTCGCGCACCGAGGGTACCGTATCGCCATGTCATGGTTAGCGCCACTCACGCCATCTATGGCGTGTTATGAAATGCTTCATATTAGTTAAATGTCATGATTAGTTAAAATCCTTCACACTCTATTCGGTAGATGGCGCGCGCGCATACACTTTTTGGTTTCTTCTATGGGAACACCCGTGAATTTTTTACTTTTTCCTATTTTTATTATTTTTTGTTATATCGGCCATAACAACACATATTCTGTGAAAATTTCAACGGGCTACCTATTACGGTTCAAGAGATACAGCCCTCGGACAGACGGAGGGACGGACTGACAGACAGACGGCGGCGCAGGCTTAGTAATAGGGTCCCGTACCGTATACGGAACCCTAAAAAAGCAAAAAGTAAAAAATTCCGATTCAGATTCAGATATTTATTTCGCCATAAAGAACACACAACATTAACCATTATATTGGGGTCGCCATACAAGAAACGTGCTAAGAATAAATTAAGTACATATTCACGCTACTAAATAATAGATGGCGCCACAGGTTTTAGTTAGAACAGACAAAATATAGACGAACATGGTTTTTTGAAACGCATGGTATAGATGATCTACGGAACCCTCCGAGCGTGCGTAAAAGTCGCACTTGACCGATTTTTCCGTTTCGTTTCGTTTCGTCGGTCATAAATAGCTTCATACATATTCTGCGTGGCCTTGACCGTTGAAATTACCAATTTACGCGAGTGAAGGCAACCCAGGGCTGCCCGCGCTCAACCCCTCATATATGGTTATCTTTCCTAAATTGCTTTTCGTGTTTCTTTTTTGTGAAACCCATCACGATTGGCTATGTTACCGGTTAGACTGTTGATATTTTATTTATTTGTTAATTTATTTAAGTGCCATACCGGACACTCCACTCTGGACTGCTGGATATACTGGACTAGAGGAGGACACCGCCCGCCGCCCCGGTGAATAAAAATCGGTCAATTACGTGTTGGTACGGAACCCTCGGTGCGTTAGTCGGACTCGAACTGGGCGGTTTTTTTTACTTTGTCCCATATTATGCCGATTTGGTTTTGTCTTCATTGGATAAATTGTAGACTTCGTAATATAATCAAAGTAGGGGTGAACGTAGAAAAATAAACAGATGTGTGGGGCTAGAAGACGGCGCTGGCTTATTTTCTACCGAAGAATAAGACTAAGGCCCAATTGCGCCAACACGTATTTAGAGTTAAGTAGCGAGTTATGGATTTAAACGCGGTTCCCACAGTCAACGGGTACTAGCTTAACGAGTTAAACTGGTTTATATCGTTAATTTCGTGTTGGTGCAAGTGGGCCTTAATATAAGTATAAAAGTTAATGTTTTAAAATTTTACTTCCAGAATCATCACTTAAAATTTTGGTAGTTTCGAATAGGTATACGAATGATAAATAAAGAAATGTGTATCAATGTGAGGCCGGTACCTAAAAAGAATAGCCCCACTGCTTCTCTCCCCGTGCATGTCGTAAAAGGCGACTAAGGGAGGACGAGATGCCGTGCTAAAGAGCTTGCCACCTCTCACCTTGGCACGGCCCTTCCACCGAGTCGTGCAGCTGTTGGGTCTTTGTGCCTTACTTGCTGCTTGATAGTTAGTTTGTCCGAATACTTTGCTAAACGTGGTGGTCGATGTTGTGTTGCAATTTTCCAGAGTTCTTGCAGCACAACACCGATTACTCTGCGTGCCCTGATTGTCGGGATACAGCGTGTGTGGTGTGTATGTATGTTTAATTATTTTAATTTACTTTAATGGTTATATTATGTATGTTATATTATACTCTCTCCCCGTGTACGTCGTAAAAGGCGATTAAGGGATATTATGACTCCCTTCTTATATTATTACGTGGTAGGGTTTAACCCGCCCGGGTTGGTACCACCGCACTGAATGAAAGGTCGGTCGAAACGGTTATGTAAATAGTTTGTGTTTTCCGTCCAGTTCAGTGTAGCCGGCACGACCGAAGGGAAGCACTGACGTGGCACCAAGTTCACCCGGTGTTATGGGCTGACATCACGGTTGTTTGTAGATGACGTAGTCAACCGTGTTAGTTTCCATAAAAAAAAATCTATCGATACGAACACATTAATAACAGTAAATAAATAAATAACATTACATAAAATTGCGTTTTCATTTTTTGAATTCTATTTGAATGTTCAATTTTAGAAATATTAACATTTCCCTTTACATAAATACCTTCATACATATTCCGTGTGACCTTCGAAATTGCCAATTTACACTAGCGAGACTTCCGTCCGGGCTGCCGCGTCCTACCCGCCCGTCCTCTAGATTACCTTTCGTCAATTCGTTTCCGCATTTTCGTCCGTACCTAATTCTCCCATCATCCCTGCGTGTCCGACACGTACGCCCTACTTGATTCTTGCTACGAAGGAAGGTGAGAAATTGCCTTCTTGTTCACGAAACGTTTTGAAATAGTTGTGCTTTGGAATTGGTAGGCGGTTTGCGCACTAGACGACAACGTCACGGTGACGCTAACGTCACTGTGACGCTAACGTTACGACCATGTCACGGCGACGCTAACGTCACGACCGCGTCACGGCGACGTTAACGTCACGACCACGTCACGATGATGCTAACGACACGACCATGTCACGGCGACGCTAACGTCACGACCACATGACGGCGACGCCAACGTCACGACCACGTCACGACAGCAGTGAGGCAAAATACAGGGCTATTTTGTAAATATCTACAAAATAGGCTACATATTACGACTCAAAAGATACAGCAGTGAGACAGACAGACAGACAGGCGGTGTAAGCTTAGTAATGGGCTTCCGTATGGATACGGAACCCTAAAAAGGTGACAACGTAACCAAATGGTGCAGTGAATCGACTTAGTTTCCTATATTGATGACCTACCTTCGCTCCTGCCGACATTTTTAAACATTCTGTATAGTTTGCAAGGCAAGAACAACGGTTTCACACCCATTACTATATTTCACAACATACCTACGACTCTCAAACATCCAAAGGTTGGCTGGAAGAAATTATTGTAAGGAATAAGCCCGCATTTGTCACTTATGTAAATTCTAATTTCATTATATTTCTGTTACTAAGCCCACGCCGTCTATCTCTCTGTCTGCATCTCTCCCCGTGCTTGTCGTAAAAGTCGACTAAGGGATAAGGACAAGGTGCCGTGTTAAAGGGCGACAGGCTAGCCACCACTGGCGGCTGGTCCTAAAGTGCGCCCGTGCGCCGCACTACCATACCACGAGAAGTCTTCACTTCACTCAAAATAAATAATATCTTACAATACAACATACCTACATTAAAACCATAAAGATCGTACTCCAAATAAATACGAATGTGAATTCGACCTTATTTTATAGATCACAAGGCACGTTTTTGCGAGTATACCCGCGCCCCGTGCGGAATCGAAAAGCGCACGCGGGTCTCCCATCTGAATGTATGGGGATCGGCAAAACACCGCTGGCGCGTGAGACAAAAGATACTTCATAGAAACAGTATGGGCCGGAAAGGAGTTCTGCGTGCGGCGCACGAGCGCCAAACAAGGACGCTATATCGTGAATAGCCGCGCGTGCGACACGTCGCGAGCGATTCCTTTTGAACAAGTCCGTCTACCTAGAGTCAGCGCGCTGTCATGTGATGTCACATACCAGTTAGCGCGCGAATATTTAAAATGGGATATGGTTAGGTTTTGTGCTCTCTATCACGTGATACTATGAATTAAGTGGTGCCGATATTTGCCTAAGAGTTGGTTAAAGGTAAGGCTTTACAATCAGGTGGTCCCGGGTTCAATTCCTACTTTCAAATGTATTTTTTTTATAATTTTTTTTAAGTATTTTTGGGGCATTGCTATTGTTTTCTTTTTGAAAGCTGCAGTAGTGTAGTGTCTATGGGTGTGTTCATAAAGTATTGAACATTTTCTTGTATTAAAGTAATACGAGAAAATACTAAGTACCTATTAAATATTTTCTTGTTTTTTGCAACTCATTGAGTGTCTTGAGAATATTTATACTAGGTACGTACATAATACAACGCAGGCGTTTAAAAAATCCGGAAGTCGCGATCTTAAAATAACATTGGGAAATTTCGTATTTACTACCGGTCACTGAAGTCACCAGCCGCCACTGCTAGCCACCTCTCACCTTTGCACGGTCCTTCCACCAAGTCATGCAGGATGTGGGTCTTCGGGCCTTACTTGCTGCTTGAATAGTCCTAATACATTGCTAAACGCGGTGGTGGTCGCTGTTGTGCTGTGAATTTACAATAGTACTTGCAGCACAACACCGATTACTCTGCTTACCCCGATTGTCGAGATAAAACTTGTGTTATAATTGTATGTATGTAAGTATTTATGTATATCTATCTATACTAATTACAATAACGAATTGTCATTCATTATCGACTGTAGATGCGTTTCTATCTTTTTGAATTCTCTCGAGGCAACATTGTAGTAAAGATAATGAAGAACCCCGCGGCCCATTATTTATCTTCATTAAATTATCCGCCATCTGACCAAGGCTCTTTATGTTTGTACAGAAGCAAGGCTTTGCAGGGAGCATCTTTAACTCGCTCCAGTTAATTACGTGGGAAGCAAACAGATGGAAGCGGCATACACTTGTCGAGGAAGAAAAAATTCGGAGGAATGTCGAGAAACGACGTGTGGTCAGCGCGGGCTTGGTTTGGACTCACCTCAAGGTCCGAAGTTCGATTCCGACCAACATGTACTAGTTAGTTTTTTTTTTCTGACGGGAAAATGTACGCGCATACCAGCTGCTTCACCGTTGGAACCGGTGTAAAACTGTAGGTCCCTTCCTTTACCTCTTACCTTAGGTGGTAGGCTCAACATTGTAGCCGACTGGGCTGGTACCTCCGTACTGGAGGTAAAGTGGCCATATAGCAGCCTCGGCTGTGTTCTTCTCTAGTCAAGTATGGCCAGCAATCCAAAGGGGAAGTCTCCGGTATGGCACCTACCTTCACCGAGGTGATATTGGCTGGTCGGAGCCTGTGCTTTGGCACCTCTGACTCAGCCACCCACACCGGATTAAATAAGAAAATTTGCACAATGCTAATTACTAATACAGGTGACTCCGCCGTGACTGCATTAAAAATGAGGGATTACTCTATAGATTGTCCGCCATATATAGAAACTGAAAGACATGACTATGTAAGGTGAAACTGGATTGTTTTTTACGACTATCTCGAAAATATTTTTTTTCTATTCTCCATACATTTTGAGGTTATGGCTAGCCTTATTCCTCGAAGAGATTTCTTCCAGCCAACCTTTTTGCTAACTCCACGTTGACCCAAGGAGAACTGCGTTGGCGTGAGGAACAGAGGCGTAGCAATAAATCGCCGTTGAGCCTACGTGTACATACAAAGGCCTTTAGATGTTTGAGGCAGGTTTGGTGAAATGAAATGAAAATATACTTTATTGCACAAAAAGTGACAAAAGGCGGACTTAAAGCCTAAGGGCATTATCTGCCAGTCATACCTGGGATTGTGAGTAGGGTAGATGGGTACTGCGGAAAATTAAATGAGAGATTTTTTTTTTAAGAATATAAAAATAAACAATAAAACATAGATAATAGTAATAACATACAACTAAATACATTCGTGACATACATACAGTCCGCGCGCGAGCTCCGAGGAATCGGTATTTGTGGAAATTAATTTAACAGAATTTGTATAGAATTTTTATGGAGATTCACATTTTGTGATGATTATACTATACTAGGCGAGTAATATTATACAAATGTATATTATTAAAATTCTATACAAAATTCTATAATAAATTAAATTCCACAAACACCGATTCCTCGGAGCTCGCGCGCGGACTGTACATAGAAGTTCAAAAGTACGTACATATACGCAATATAAACAAATACAAATACATACAAACATACATACCTAATGCAGTTTCTAAACAAGCGATAACACACGTGGAGACATTATGGGTTTGGAAACATAATAAGTTCCCTCAAACGGGATTTGAAAATGTTGTGGGAAGCGGAAGTACGGAGAGTGGCAGGTGTGAAATGAAATTAAAATAGACTTTATTGTACATCATTGTATAAAAAGGTTACAAAAGGCGAGTTTAATGCCTTGCGGCATTCTTTACGAACTAACCTTTGGGATGTGGAAAACACGTAGGGGCGGACAATGCAGTAGGTACTAAAGAGGGAACAGTAGTATGAAATATAAATAAGGGGTGCATGCCGACCAAAAGATGGTAGCAAGACAAAATGTATACAAAGTGTGTCAATCGCGTTTTTATCTATTCACATCCTTGGTTAATAATAATTTTACTTGTTTCATGTAACTTCATTAATCATTTTAGAGTTATTGCTGTAACCGCGGTGCCTGTTACGCCATTGTTTCATCTGGCTAGCTCGCCACCTCGGAGTTCTTAGTTAATTTAATCTGATATTGCGTTCAGGAGAACTTTTAGGTTCTTTTTTGTCATTATTATATTTTGTGAAAATTTCAAGTGGCTACGTACCTATTACTGTTCAAAATTTAAAGTTAGGACAGACGGACAGATGGTGTAGGCTCAATAATAGGGTCCCATGCGGCACAAAAACCCTATTTTCATTTTTCATTCATTTTTACACGCGCCGCGCCGACCGGATTCGAACCTCGGACCTCTCTTACGACAAGCCGAGCGGTCTCGCTTCACCCGTCACCGGGGAGTTTTAAGGCTTAACAAAAAAAACCTCATCCAATTCAGATTTCTGCGAAACAGATAAAGAAGGAATAGTTATCATGATAAGTAAGCCGTCTCTCCAGAACTATCTCTTACATTATAATAACTTTATATTCGGCGCGTCAAAGAAATTTCTACCATAGAAACGGCAATACTTTGTGCAAACCTCTTATAAAAATCCAAGGCATGTTGAGAACAATCAATTACCAGATTCCACTGCAGGCTCCGGGGGTATACGAAATACCTTGTAGCTGTGGGAGGTGCTATATCGGATAAACGAAGCGGAATGTTCAGACAAGAGCCTCGGAACACATCAGGGCGATGAAGAAACACGATTTCCATAAGTCAGCCATCTGGACAGTGGCACCGATCATTGGATTGGATTTAACGAAACCAGAACGATAGCAGTGGGAAAACACTATGTACCACGCTTGGTTCGATAATCCATAGACATTTCCAAACATGTCAATTTCAACAGAGAAAACAGAATGGTACTCTCATTGTCGTGAGCTCCTTTGCTGGCTGAAGCATTGCTCGGGTGGTAACCAGAATCAAGCTCTGGCAGACATGGACACAGTGAGCTACGTGTGTACCGACCTTTTCCAACAAGAGATGTCGAACCTACCCGCATCGGCCGAAGTACCCTCGCATCGCTACAATCTACGTCAGCGGCGACCGGCAGTTGACATCTGACTGGACGACGTGTCGGGTGTCCTCCAGGTCGTCGCAGGTCCGCGAGTCCTGACGATGTCTCCGGTCTCCGTCGACAAATGTAAGGGCTGTGCTGTAGAAAGAGGCGGGTGGCGGGGGAAGTCGGGGATGGGGGGAGGAGGGAGGGGATAGGGGGGTTCGTTTAGGGTATACACCTCCCCCGCAAAAGGGGAAGGGGGTAAGTGGGGGAGGCAAAAACGTAATATGACTCAGTGAGGGGAGACGGGGTATATGGAGGGGGTTCTATCTGTATGCATGCTAGGGGGGGGGGGGGGGGGGGGGGGAGTAAGTATTTCCTGAATACTACCTCCTCCCCCCCCCCCCCCCCCCCTTCATTGGAGATATAATTATGCACTTTTCGGCACTTATCAGTTTACTACGCAAAAAAGAAAATATAAAATAACTTAGGATTGCCTCTTCTCCGGCTTATAAAAAAACACTCTAGGGAATAGCCATACTAACAGGTTATGTCGGGGCGGTGAAGGTTGTTTCCCTAATATACATTTCATTAACCCCAATTTCTTCAAAAGTATAAGTCTCCGACAAAAAATTATTTTTGCTAATATGTAATTCCTTAGACCCTCACCTATCATTCCCAGCTACCAGCAATCTTCTACTAAACCCGCCTCTTTCTACAGCGCACCCAATGTAAGTCGTCCTTATGTATCGCGTATCCGAAAACATTACATAATGTGCAACAGCGGTACAAGCCTAAACGAACAGCCTCCTTATATTCTTATGTATAATTCTTCTGTACGTGTGTTTGTCACCTAACTCCGCCTAAACGGCTGGACCGATTTGGATGAAATTGTGTGTGTATATTTGAATGGGTTCCTACATTATTCCGTAGCGTATATTATAGAAGCCGACCTTTCACTCAGTGCGGTGGTATAAATCCGGGCGGGTTAAACCCTACAAGATCGGGTAAGGGACAGGACCTAAATTTTTAAGTGGAATCTGAACCACGGTCAACCTACAACGGTCGAGCGGTATCCATTCAAGTACTGACCGCGCCCAAATGTGCTTATAATCACGATCGTCAGTCGACCGGCCGCACCACTGAGCTACCGAGGCTGACCTTTAGTGATTTTTTTTATGTAATCCGGTATGGGTGGCCGAGTCGGAGGGGCCAAACCGCATGCTCCGACCAGCCAATATCACCTCCGAGAAGGTAGGTGCCATACCGGATACTTCCCTGGATTTCTGGCTATACTGGACTAGAGGAGAACACAACCGAGGCTGCTATGCGGCCATCTTACATCCAGTACGGTGGTACCAACCCAGGCGGCTACAATTTGAGCCTACCACCTAGTAAAGGGCAAGCGATGTCTCTTTCTTCTTTTTGAAGTCTTTGTAGCAAGTATAATTCCAGAAGAACTATTGAAAGTAGACTTCGATATTGACTAGTATAGAACAGAAAACATTCCTCTCTCGTACTTGGGCGACATTTTTTATTCATCGCCCAAGTTGGCCGGGTAATGCCCTCTTAATTAAGATTTGTGACCGGAAGCTGTCGACTCTACGCAACTGGCCTCATTTTCGAAGATGAAATTTATTATTTTAATATTGTTCCTACTTTCGTGCTTTTCCTCGCAACCAACAAAGTCGAGGGAACTAGATGTACTGTCTGAAAGGTAGAGCGGGGGAATAGAACTCAAATTTAAATGGAAAAACTGTTGTTTTGCTGCGATATTTTTTTGTTTTTGCCGCCAAGATTGGCACACACGCGATGGCCGCTTTCCTTCTCTTGAGTCCGGCTGACCTCAGGCACGGATCTAAATACGAGTTGATAAGCAAGAAAATTGAGAATTTAATACATGTTCCCAGTACAATTAAATTTATTAGCACAAATTAGCATAAAATCAATTTTAGCATTTCTGTAACGATATTTTCACCGATAAAAATCGCAATTTCTAAATTTATAATAATTATCTTCGTTCATCGCTTTTAAATTCTTGGCCTCACAGTCGAAGACCGTCCCAAGTAATAGACGCGGTGCTCGATAACTATTTTCTCGACAATCATGCTACAAAACTCCGGCATCCCCTCTTCCTTGATTACAATACCGACAATCCCCGAAGAGCGGAGAAAGACGGCGAGAAAACTAACTTTGTCTCTTTTTAACACATTAGGGCCTTATGCATCGCTTCCTCTTACCTCTCGCTTGTGCGCGCTAGGCTAATCTTATTCCTTTATAAGTTCATATTCCTTTTGGCTGAGCAAACGCAGAGCCTCTGCACTGCGTCCATCTATTTTGGTACGGGGGTGCGCTGTAGAAAGAGGCGGGTTTAGTAGACGATTGCTGATAGCTGGGAATGGTAGGTGAGAGGTGAGAGTCTAAGGAAATAATAGCAAAAAGATTTTTTTGCCGGAGATTTATACTTTTGGAGATTTTTTTTTTTAAAGATATCCAAATATTAGTGAAATTTAAAATTTCACCGCCCCGACATAACCTGTTAGTATGGCTATTCCCCAGAGTGTTTTTATAAGCCGGAGGCGCGGAGGGAGTGCAGCCCACGTCCGCTGTAACAAAGCGCAGGCACCCGTGTGAGCCGGAGCGGCTGAGGCTGGTCGCCGAGGGAAGGGCTTTGTTACGCAAGGACGGAGGGGCTGCACTTCCCGCAGCGCCGGAAAAAAGGCAATCCTATGTTTTTTTATATTTTCTTTTTTGTGTAGTAAACTGATAAGTACCGAAAAGTGCTTAATTATATCTCCAATGAAGGGGGGGAGTATTCAGGAGATACTTCCCCCCCCCCCCCCCCCCCCCCTTAGCATAGCACCCCCTCCTATACCCCGTCTCCCCTCACTGAGTCATATTACGTTTTTCCCTCCCCCACTTCCCTCCTTCCCCTTCCGCGGGGAGGGTATACCCCAAGCTTGCAAGCGCGACATGTGGACGCCAAGTTTGTCGAGCCAAGAAGGTATCTAACGACGTCCATCCACCGAATGTCGATTTGGTTGTACGCGTATGCCATGCTGACCTAACGGGGCCTATTCACGCCCCTCTTGAAGTATCCAAGACTGTACTTGGGGGGGGGGGGGGGGGGGGGGGGGAATATATGGGCAGGGAGATCGTTCCAGAGTTTACCGCTCCTGTAGAGGAAAGATCTGCAGAACCGATCCGTACGCATCCGCGGTAAGTAAAGTTTGTTTCTTCTAAAATATTGAGTTCGGTGCAATGAAGTATACTAATCCACCAACAGACCACGTTCTGGGAATCCACCAGTGACTAAGGATAGAGCGAAGCGATTTCCAACTTACAGGTGAAGAGCTTGCAGCGTACTCGTATATCCTCTTAAAGTTCTCATAATATTCGGGTTAACCCGCAAAAATGATTGCTTTGCATGTGTTGCCTGAAATGCCCGATCCATCAGCTCTTCTCGCATAATTTATTTCGTTCTAGTTTCTGACGGGCCACGGAACTTTTTCCCGACGCGGCTCGGCGGTCGAGGTAGCTGCTGTCAATTCCAAGTAGGTATATCTATATTTTTTGTTTTGTTTCAAAAATATATTTTGAATTTTTAAGTCAACATTGTTTACAAAATATTACATACTATGACCGCATTAAAACAGAAACTAAGCTCCATTAAAGAAAATTACATCTAAATCTAAAGTCTAAATAAAACCTATAACTAAACATAAAACTAATGTTATTTAGTTAAATCGCGAGGCGGACCGTGCATGTCTCCATTACACAGAGATGAAAAATCCATCATTGTATTATCTTTCTCTATCATAGTAATATGCAGTATTTGTCTGTTTGATTTATCTTCTCTACTGTTATTAAAACATTATTATTTGTTTTCTTTCTCGTCTCAATTATATATTATTATAGAAGGCAACGTATATCTGTATGGCTGCTTATCTGTTTGTTTATTAAAAATGTAAGAGAACATAAATTTTATGTTCTCTTACATTTTCTACTATCTTCGCTTCTCTGGTTCTTCTGGTTCTTCTGGTTAAAATTTGCCCCCTTCAAACTGAATTGGGATCGGTCGTAACGGCTATGAAAAATTATCACTTTTTTTAGCCCAGTTCAGTTCGGAGTTTGTTCAAAGTAAAGTTATCAGGCATAAACTCTTGTCACACTTGGAATCGAGCAGCAGATCGCAACACGAGCAACTACTCGCCCCGGGGGCCCCAAGTGAAATGTAAAGAAAACTTTTAATTTCCGCTACCGGCGCCTTTTGAAGTTTATTTCCTTTGCGGAATTAAATACCGTGTGGCAAAATCTCGAGCTCAAATTTAACCCACATTGTATTGAATATTATGTTTACTTTGAAGGAGTTTAAATGAATTTATTTCGTTTATTAGGTTTAGGACCGCTCGGCCGTAGGATGCTGACCGTGGTTCGGATTCGGTAGGTCCCTTTTTTATGGATACTGACACGGTTGGGTACATCACCTACAACATCCGTGATGTCAGCCCATAACACCGGATGAACTAGGTGCCATGTCAGTACTTACCTCAATTTCATGTCGGATACACTGAACTGGACGGAAAACACGAACTATTTACATAGCCGTTTCGACCGACGTTTTGCTCAGTGCGGTGGTATCAACCAGGCCGGGATAAATCCTACCACCTAGTAAGGTAAGTAAGAAGGGAAGGCACCTTCAGTTTAACGTGGAATCCGAACCACGCTCAGCCGCCAACGGTCGAGCGGTCACCCATCCAAGTACTGACCGCACCCACGCTTCCTTAATAAATAACACCTTCTTACTATCATTTATAATTTTAAGTTTTGTTTATAGACGTCCAGAAATACCAGCCTTGCGGCTACAAAATCCAGACGTCTATCCCTGCACTCTTGCGAGTACAATAAATAACAGTCGACTGACCGCACCACTGAGCTACCGAGGCTGAAAATGTCCCTTCCCTTCTTACCTTACCAGGTGGTAGGGTTTAAGTAACCCGCCCGGGTTGATACTACCTCACTAAAATAAAAATATAATATAATTTAAAAAAAAAATATGAACTCTTGAACAATCTGGCGAGACGTGTCTTAAGGATAACAAAATTTCGCTAGCAAAATTTTCTCTCCGCCCACTTGGCAGCTCGCAACACGCAAGCCCTCATAAACGGCGGAGGCACTGCGGGGCGGCGCTGTACGTAATACATAATCAATTCATTATTTATGCCCCACTGCTTCCTGCGGGAGCAGGTTGCCATGCTCGGCACGCACCGGTGCCCTCTGAGAGAAAATCACTAGGACACTAACTCAATCGATGGCACATATTGTATCGGGCGTCTCGACTTATCTTGCGCGAGCATGCGAGGGTTGAGGGCGCACGTAACCGTGGAGATTAAATCGGTAATACTTGTTTCGATAAAAAACAATATGTAGGCACGAGCCAAAACATTGAATAGATAGAAAATACTTTATTGCTCCAAGAACATTTTAGGGAAACAAGCACAATATAACATTCAAAATAACATTTCAATATTCATTTACAATTTTATAAATTAAAATTATTAAATAAACTTAAACTACCTATCAAATAAAATTTAAAGACAAATATAACTAATTCATAACTATAACCAAAAACCACTAAAAACTAAAAACTTACTTATAAATTATATATTTTCTCAAGTGGCGTCGTCCCCGGGATGGTTCCCAGGATGGCGGCCGCGTTGCCCCTCTGTATCCCCAGACTAACTCGTTGCCGGAGATACGAGAGGCAACACGGGTTTCCAGTTGCGGTCACCATCCTGGAACCCAAAGGACGAAGGCCTTGGCCTCCTCCGACCACGTATAACATTTACATGAATTGCAAAGGCGGACTTATCCCTTACAAAGATTTCTTTCAGTCTACCTTTGGCTGTTTTGAGAGTAGATTTATAAAGTATAATGTAAGTCCTTGAATGTAAGTAGGTAGTAGCAAAATACTTGACTGTGAGAATTAAAGATAAAATAATTAACAATAACAATACGTTTTTTTTTTATTGGAATGGAAGCACTAACGCAGAGGTGTAGTCCGACGGCGCCCACGGGCATTCATATATTTACGGGGGCAGCGAATACCATGTCGGGCGGCTAGGTGCACCTACACATTATGTTTGAAGGACCCCAGACTGTACATTAGAGGAAACGATGCAGGTGGGAGTTAATTTCACATGTAAATAAGGTTTTATGAAGAAAAAAGTCGTTCGGTGCCTATTGACGCCCCTCGTGAAAGACCGAGACTGTACTTGGGGGGAAAATATGATAGGGAAATCATTCCAGAGAAGATATTCTGCAGAACCCATTTTTACGTATTGCGGTAAATCCAGAGTGTAGGAATGCAATCTCTCACTTTCATCTGCACTACTCATACCTATATACCATACGTTGTATCTCGAAAATCGGGGTAAGCAGAGTAATCGGTGCTGTGCTGCAAGAACTCTGGTAAATTACAGCACAACACCGACCGCCGCGTTCAGCTAAGTATTAGAACAAGATAATTATCAAGCAGCAAGGCACGAAGACCCACCTGCTGCATGACTCGGCGGAAGGACCACGTCAAGGTGAGTGGTGGCTAGCCTATCGCCCTTTAGCATATCATCTTGTCCTTATCCCTTAGTCGCATTTTACGACATGCACGGGGGCAGATGCAGTGGGGCTATTCTTTACAAGTACCGGCCCCACACGACACTACCCATAGTTATTTCTCTTTTTTTTTTTTTTTATGGAATCTGACACGGTTGGCTACATCACCTGCAACGTCCGTGATGTCAGCCCATAACACCGGGTGAACTAGGTGCCATGTCAGTGCTTCCCCCTTTGATCGTGCCGGCTACACTGAACTGGTCGGAAAACACAAACTATTTACATAGCCGTTTAGACCGACGTTTCATTCAGTGCGGTGGTACCAACCCGGGCGGGTTAAACCCTACCACCAAGTAAGATTAGGAGGGAAGGGACCTACAGTTTTACGAGGAATCCGAACCTCGGTCAGCCTCCAACGGTCAGCGGTCACCCATCCAAGTACTGTGCAATTGTTTTATCTTCATCAAGGTCAACTGGACTGGAAGAAATCACTTGCAGTCATAAGTCGGCCTCTGCGTTCTCCTGCGTATTTTTGTTTCCTTTTCGTGTATCTACTGTCCTTCTTTCAGTAATTGTGTGCAGCAAAGAGTTTCCACTCATCATCATACATAATTTTATATTTTTTTTTATGGATACTTGACACGGTTGGCTACATCACCTACAACATCCGTGATGTCAGCCCATAACACCGGGTGAACTAGGTGCATGTCAGTGCTTCCCTTCATTTCGCGCCGGCTACACTGAACTGGACGGAAAACACGAACTATTTACATAGCCGTTTCGACCGACGTTTCGCTCAGTGCGGTGGTACCAACCCGGCCGGGATAAACCCTACCACCTAGTAAGGGAAGGGACCTACAGTTTAACGTGGAATCCGAACCACGGTCATCATATCTTAATGTTATAATAGAGTTGAAGTCTGCGTTCACACCATTAGTGACTTTTGACTTAATCAACCAATCAATACCCGTTCTACACCTTTAAACGCTTTGCAATCTGAATTATTTCCCCTGCGGAAAATAATCTGATCGAAGGCTTCTTCCGAAAGAGTTGTAAAACGAAACGCGTCACGTGAATCCCGCCTACGTCCACGAAGGCAGCGCGGGGATATTTTTTTTCGCCTCCCACTGATTGAATTGGCAGGACTGTAGGAAGCAAGGGATCAGATTGAGTTCGGATCTTCTTGTTTTTGCCGGCAAAGGGCGCGTGATGTGGGTGCTAAGAACTTCTACTCGAGGTGGACGACAGTATCTTGTAACATGTGGAAATCCCTACTATAACTTATACAAATAAGCCGTTGTTTAGCAGCCGACCTTTCCTAGACTTGAAATTTTACGTTGCACCTCTGCCTAGACATGAAATTGCTATTACACCTCTTCGTAGACTTGAAATTGCTATTACACCTCTTCGTAGACTTGAAATTGCTATTACACCTCTTCGTAGACTTGAAATTCTATATTAAATCTTTGCCCCGATTTGATATTTTATTACACCTCTTCCTAGACATGAAATTGCTATTACACCTCTTCGTAGACTTGAAATTTTACATTAAACCTCTTGCTAGACTTGAAATTTTACATTAAAACTTTGCCCATGCTTGATATTTTTATTACACCTCTTCCTGGATGTGAAATTATACATTACACCTCTGCCTAGACTTAAAATTGCTGTTACACCTCATCATAGACTTGAAATTTCACATTACACCTCTGTCTAGACTTGAAAATGCTATTACACCTCTTCGTAGACTTCAAATTTTACATTACACCTCTTGCTAGACTTGAAATTTTACATTAAATCTTTGCCCAGACTTGATATTTTTATTACATCTCTTCCTAGACTTAAAATTTTACATTAAATCTTTGCCCACACTTGATATTTTTATTATACCTCTTCCTGGACTTGAAATTTTACATTACACCTCGGCCTAGACTTGAAATTGCTATTACACCTCTTCGTAGACTTGAAATTTTACATTACACCTCTTGCTAGACTTGAAATTTTACATTAAATTTTGCCCAGACTTGATATTTTTATTTCACCTCTTCCTAGACTTGAAATTTTACATGGCGGTAACGAATTAAGTCTACATATTTATGTAGAATATGTCTTACATTTGGGGTTATATGAAGTATACTCCAGATTCGAGGTTTGAAGAAGGGAAATGCGTATGAAATAAAGGATACCTAAACTTTAGCATAATAAATGGCGCCGCGACGAGCACGAGCGTCGCGAGTCGTTACGTGTCGCCACGTAGTACCATAACAATAGTCCAAAATAAACCACGGATGTTGGACTAGACTGAAACACAGAGCGTTCTGGAATATTCAGATATCTCGCACTCCCATACTTGGTGAACCCATATTTTTAACCCCCGACTAAAAAATAGGGGTGTTATAAGTTTAACATGTGTGTGTATGTGTGTTTGGGTATGCCTGTCTGTGGCATCGTAGCTCCCAAACGGATGGACCGATTTGAATGCGGTTTTTAAAAAAAAGCTTTAAATAAAATTTATAACTAGATAATACTAGCGTAATGCCATCAACCAATGGCACAGGTATCACTAATAATAAATCTGTAAGGGATGGTCATGGAGTAAGTTACTTTGTTTTATGAGATACTGCGTTTGTAGACTCTATGTACGATACTAAAACTAAATTGACGATTTTTAGAAAGATTTTCTGTATATATATTTCTTCCTTCATAACTCTTAAACCGATCACCCGAATTAGATGAAACCTGTTATAAGCACATTTAGCTATGATGTTGCTCTCATACAAACCGAATATTTCCGCGCGCCGAAATAAAGGTAACGCGGGAACGCAGCTCGGCCTTCTTTCTTACAATTTTTTTTTTTTCATTACGAATTTCACGCGAGCGAAGCCACGAGCAAAAGCTAGTATGAAATAAGATCGACTGAGTCATAGCATTGGTGACCTTTTGGTTTGAATTATTGTTATGGCAAGGCACCTCGCTAAGTCCCCTAACTACCTTCTCTTCTAACCCACATGCAGTGCATGGGCCCATTATAAGGAAAGGCAAATTCTAGGAACAACTTAAAGGAAATTGCTTCCCCTTAATAGCGATCAATAGCGATGTGACTGTCCTTTAGGTACACATTTTGTTTGTAGAATTATAAGCGGCTGGCGGTTGAGACGCCACAGCCATAAATAACAGTCATAACAACCAGCAACTTAGTACAAGCACATAATAACTATACCGGACTCAAGATAGACTAAATAAAATTTGGTTCCGGTTACGCTAAGATGTGGCTCTCATACAGACCGAATTGTTCCGCGCGCCGAAATAAAGGTACGGTAGCGGCCCGCTACCGTACCTTTATGAAAGTATTAAGCCCGCTACTAGCGGGCTTAATACTTTCTTCTTTTTAAATTCGAAATACACGCGAGCGGAGCCGCGGCCAAAAGCTAGTAAATAAATTACAAATACGACGATGTATATGCATTATGTCCGATGTATATGCAGTAAGCGGCGGATGGCCGAGTCGTTTGGGCATCGGCTTTTCATGCGAGAGGTCCGTGGTTTGAATCCCGTCGGCGTGTACCAATGAGTTTTTTCTGACGAAAAAAATTCACGTGCATACCTACACCTGCTGCTTCACCGTTCGGAACCGGTGTAAAACTGTAGGTCCCTTCCCTTGCCCCTTACTAGGTGGTAGGCTCAATTTGTAGCCGACTGGGTTGGTACCACCGTACTGGATGTAAGATGGCCGCATAGCAACCTCGGTTGTGTTCTCCTCTAGTCCAGTATAGCCAGCAATCCAGGGAAGTCTCCGGTATGGCACCTACCTTCTCGGAGGTGATATTGGCTGGTCGGAGCATGCGCTTTGGCCCCTCCAACTCAGCCATCCATACCGGATTACATAAAAAAACTGCAACTACACTGAACTGCAAAAGTGTAGAATGGGCTTATGGAAAATATATTTTATTTTTTAATAGAAAGCGCGACATGTGCCGTAAAGCCACCCATAAGGTGTCTAACGACGACATTCGGTAGTACGCGGGGGTTGCGAATGCCATGTCGGCCTGACAGGTGCCGCCTCTCTTGAAGGACCCGAGATTATACTTGGGGGGAAATATGTGGGCAGGGAGAGCGTTCCAGAGTTTACCAGTTCTGTGGAGGAAAGATTATGTGAGAAGTAAGAATTATTATGTGTAACTTACTGTCCAATTGTATATATTACATAAAAAATATATATTATATTAATAAAAACATATTTAATTCGATTTGATATTAAATAATTCAAATGTAATAAAAAAAAAAACTGGCCAAGTGCGAGTCGAATTCGCGCACCGAGGGTTCCGTTTCGCCATGTCATGGCTAGCGCCACTCACGCCATCTAGATGACGTGTTATGAAATGCTTCATATTAGTTAAATGTCATGATTATTTAAAATGTTTCATGATCTATTCGGTAGATGGCGCGCGCGCATACACTTTTTGGTTTCTTCTATAGGAACCCGCGTGAATTTTTTACTTTTTCTTATTTTTATTATTTGTTGTTATATCGGCCATAATAACACATATTCTGTGAAAAATTTAACGGGCTACCTATTACGGTTCAAGAGATACAGCCCTCGGACAGACAGACGGACGGACGGACAGGCAGACAGACAGACAGACAGACAGACGGTGTAGGTTTAATAATAGGGTTTCGTACCGGATACGGAACCCTAAAAAACCCTCATCTAACATAGGTACCAGCACAAGTACAAATGTACATGTTTTCGTACCTATCGCCACGCAAATTAAACGATTATTTTTCGAATTTAATTTAATTATTATATGTTTCAATTTATTCGCTCGTATTCGTGTTCGAATACACTGAAACAGAGAACACGAACCGGTTTCACGCGTCGTTAATTCAGTGCGGCCTAAGCCCGGTGTTGAAAAAAATAAATCAACTATGCTATTGCAACATAAGCGATCTATCTTACATGACTTTTCTCTTATAAATTGTAACAACGCGGTCCCCCTGTATGATTTATATCTTTTCAGTTTTACACTTACAGCTTTAGGACGACAATTTTATTTGCGATCGCTTTAACCTTGTCGTTCACGGCATTTTATCGGTCGTGAGTGTGAGAAGTTGAAAACAAATTAAATTGAAATATACCCTATTGCACAATGTAAACTTTCAAGAGACGGACTTAAAGCCTAAAGGTATTCACTCATGCCTGGGATCTTGGGTAAGATAGTTTGGCAAAGTGAAATTAACTGAAAAGATAAAAAAAATTATAATAATATTTTACTTTTTTTACTCATACATTTAGCATACATGTAATACATGACAGCCAGTCAGTCGGCGCTTATGAGTTCACTGCTGAACATATGTCTCTCCAATTTTCCTCCAAGCCGGGAGCACTAGAGGGTCTACCTCCCTAAATTGTGCCTCTCGTTCTAGCAATGCGCGTTTTTCATACATTTTATTTTATTATTAAGAAATTATAAAACTTAAAAAATCCTTTGGGAGAAACATGCATGATAAAATTATTAATGTTCATCAATAAAAAAATTTGGTACTCCACATATAATAATTGAAAAAAAAAAAAAAACTTTATTAAGTTTTAGTTATTTTTATTTATATTTATCCATTTATTTCCACATTTCTTTTTATACAAATTTTACATTTTTTTTTTTAATTAAAACCTAAAATTAATATAAAAACAAACGGAGTTTCCACCACCGGCGGCGGGGCGAGCCCAGGCTACCGATGGTCGGGTCCCAAAGAGAGGAACCTCCGGACGATGCGTGCAGTGTCGAGCAGGGCTGCCTTCTGGATCTGGCCCTTGACCCAACCACTAACGCGAGATCCTCTTAAGGTGGTCATCGAGGCTCTTCGCTATCAGCCCATGCGCTGATACGACTATGGGAACAACGATCGTCGAGTCGACGGGCCACATTTTGGTAATCTCGTGCTGCAGATCCAGATACTTCAGCATCTTCTCTGCTTCCTTACTGACGAGGTTACCATCGTGCGGCACGGCGATATCGACGAGCGTTGCACGCCTCGCCTCCCGGTCCACTATCACAATATCAGGTCTATTCGCAAGAATAGTCCTATCTGTAATAATGGACTGGTCCCAGTAGAGTGTGACATGACCGTTCTCGAGAACTGGCGGTGGATTGTACTTATAGTAAGGCACCTCGGTACCCACAAGGTTGAACTTTAAGGCAAGTTGCTGGTGGATAATCCTGGCTACTAGGTTGTGTCTATGCAGATACTCGGTGTTGGCAAGCTGCGAACAACCGGAAATCACATGTCTGAGGGACTCGCCAGGTTGGTGGCAGGCGCGGCAGATGTCAATGGTGCCGTCCTTCATTATGTGTTTCCTATAGTTGTTCGTCTTGACAACCTCATCTTGTATTGCAAAGACAAAACCCTCGGTTTCCCCGAAGAGGTCCCCGAAGCGTAGCCAGTGCACGGAAGCAAGTTGGTCTACATCCGGTCCCGTGAGAGACCGGAAGTACCTACCGTGCAGCTCCTTGCCTTTCCATACTTCCATGCGGTCCTCAGTGCTCAGTACAACCGGCTTCCGCCAGTTCTCTTTTCCCATGCTCAGCGGGGTAAGACCTTTATCGCTGGTGACGACATCGCGGTGCATCTCACAAACATCAGTCTTTTCCAAAAAGTACTGACGGAGATTGCATACCTCGCGGTCGTGCAGGTTCTTGGCATTTAACATACCTCGACCCCCACACTTCCGCGGGATATACAACCTCATGACCGATGATCGTGGGTGGTGCATACGGGATTTCGTCATCAGCGTCCTGACCTTTCTGTCCAGCGAGTCCAATTCGGTCTGAGTCCATCTGAGAATACCGAAGGTATATACGAGCACAGGCATGACCCAACCGTTATAGGCACGAATTTTATTGCCGCCTGACAAAAGGCTATTTAGCACTTTTGTAAGACGGTGAAAAAACTTTTCCTTAACTGATTGTTTCATGTCCGTATCCCGTATGTTGAGAGCCTGCGATATTCCCAGATATTTATAGGTTTCGTCTTCGGAGAGAGCTCGAACATTCATGGACTCCGACAACTGTATGCCGCCGGAGTTCACGATCACACCTCGTTCCACATGGATGGTCCCACATTTTTCCAAGCCGAACTCCATTCCAATGTCGTTGCTGAAGCCTTCAGTTATCTTCATCATCGACATTAGTTCGGTGTCTGACTTGGCAAACAGTTTGAGGTCATCCATATAAAATAAGTGCGATATTCGAGAGCCTCCTCTTCGAAGACAGTAGCCCAGCTCTGAGTCCTCAAGCAGAGTGCTAAGAGGGTTCAGAGCCAGACAAAACCAAAGCGGACTCAGACTGTCTCCCTGGAAGATCCCCCGCCGTATGGGAATCCGGTCGTCTGCAACCGAAGTCCGTTGGCCACCTGGCACACGAAGGATAGTACTCCATTGTCCCATACATGCGCCAAGGAATTGACAGATATTCGTGTCAGTTTTGTATAGTTCTAGTATCCTTAGCAACCACGTATGGGGCACGGAGTCAAAAGCCTTCTTGTAGTCTATCCAGGCAGCAGACAGGTTCTTTCGATTGCGTCGGACCTGCTGACAAACGGTCATGTCTATGAGGAGCAGCTCCTTAGTACCGCGGGAACCAGCCCGACATCCATTCTGAGCAACGGACAAGATGTTATTGTCCTTTATGTGAATTGATATTTTGTGTGTCGGAATGGATGTCAGGAGCTTGTAGATGGTAGGCAAGCAAGTGATTGGTCTGTAATTTTTGGGTTCCGCAGTGCTACCAGATTTATGGAGCAGGTGGGTGACACCAGTGGTCATGAATTCCGGGAGAACCCGACGTTCGAGGGCATCCTGGAATTGAACAGCCAAGCGGGAGTGGCAGCTTCTGAACCATTTCAGCCAGAAGTTCTGCAATCCGTCCGGCCCTGGAGATTTCCAGTTCAGTGCCAGGCGGATTGCAGAACCTACATCCTCTTCGCTGATATTTATGGCTGACATTGGTTCTATCGACTGACACCCCCGCTGGACAACTCTCATCCATTCACCCTCGACGTGACAGACAGGATCCGACCAGATGTTTTTCCAAAATGAAGCATTTTCTTGATCAGTTGGTCGGATCGTGTCTGTCGGTCGTTGGTTCGGGTGCTCCCAGTTCCGGTATACCCACCTTTGGTCACTCTGGAATCGACGGTTCTGATGAAAACGGTCGACACGCTTCCTATAGCGACGGATACGTTGGGCCCACGCGATAATTTGCTGCTTCAGGTCATCTATGCGTTCCGTGACTAGCGAGTGGAAGTTTGGCTGTGATCGGCTTATTATAGCTCCATTAAAAGCCTTAGTCACGAAACGCATAATTTTTGGTTTTGTATTCCCAGACCTGAAGCAGCATAGCTTTCCGATGAGGATCCTGGCCTCGCCGATACGTCGTTCGATCCGTAACTGCCATGCGGGAGCGGTGGCTGTCATGGCGCGTGTGTCTCGCGAATTATTTTCCAATTTTAGACGCGCCATGCGACAGGCAGCCACCGCCCCACAATACAAGATCGAATGAGTATCGGCAAGATCTGTACTAGATTCAATATATTGTTTAAGATATGAATCCAGGATCCTCACCATAATAAGGTTTTGTTTATTAGTGGGCAACCGCGGTATCCGCGGCCTGTCATTAGTAGGTGCCGAGCGGTACCTCAGAATCGCCTCTTCCAGAGTCCTCCTCATAAACTCATTATCCTGGGTACTTACGGTGCTCCCTACCACATCGCCACCATCCTCAGCAGATGGTGGTGTCGGCACGGACGTAGCTGTTACATCTGCAACGATGGTAACAGCGGCAGCACCCCGCGCTCTCACCGGAGGCGGCGGCGGGGCACATGCGGCGTCCGGGCTTGCGGGTGTGGTGGCAGTGGCAGGGGGGAGCGCATCAAGGCGTAGTCGGTCAAGCACGGAGTCATCTACAAAATGGCGGTTTAGGATGACCCGTACTTGATCTGAGAGGCGCTGGGCTGAAACAGAGAAGGTTGATTCCAAAGCCTGAAATTCAGAAAGCAGCCTCGGCCGGTACGCAGTCCGGATTGTTTCTCCCTCTGTGGCCCTGTAGTACGCCGTCATGACTTTTATATTTAGGTCATAAGTCCAGCGCATACGGCGCACTACACCATCGGTAGCGGGGGCTGTAGGTGGGGTACGAGACCCCGACGGCCCCAAGCGTGCCGGTGGTGGACGTCGCCCTCACCGTCGGTCTTCTGGCGGGGGAGGTGTCGTCGGCCCGCCGTCCTCACCCGTTGATGCTGGTGATGTCTCGGCGGGCGTCGATGGTGGGCGTGCGGATGGTCTTGACGTGGTGGCTCTTTCGCGCAGGCGGCGGCGGCAGCACGGCGATGCCTGTGCAGGCGGGGAGGGCGAGGTGTCCGTTGCGCTGCTTGGCCGGTGCGCTGACACGCGGCGGGGGCGGGTTGGTGCATTCCGCGCGCGGTGTCCCCGGCCTGCAGCGCGGCTCGCAGCTCTACTCGCCTGCTGAGGCGCCGACCGTGTCGCCGTGCGCCGAGAGCCACCGCTGTCTTGTTGTGGCCTTGGTATTTTTTCATGTGTCATCTTCACGTGTTCTTCATCAGCGCGACATTGGTGGTCACGTCGCGCGTGGCCCAGGCCCGGCAGAGCGCCTGCATCCTCTTTTATATATTTTTCATTTCGGAGCAATACAATTTTTTGCCATGTCACGTTGTCAGCTTGTCGTTTTGTTTTTTTTTTTTTTTTTTTTTTTTATTATTATTATGTGTGGAGTACCAAATATTTTTATTGAAAAACATTCATAATAATTTGTATAATAATTTGAATAATAATTTCTTCATAATAAAATAAAACGCGCATTGTTAGAGTGAGAGGCAAAATTTAGGGAGGTAGACCCTTAATCGGTACGTAACCACTGATTATCACCGTCTCGGTGTACTTCGTTACTGTCGTCATATCACCTGTCTACAGTACTTTATTTTAGCGGTGACGTAAGGGTAACGATATCGTGTCCGACAAAGAATACAGACTCGCAAGTGTAAAAGCGCACACAATCGACAAGTTCGCGGCACCCTTTCGTAAAGCCATTTCGAGTTCGCGCCGATGACAAATCTTCGATTTATGAAGCCTCGATTTGTTTTTTTTTTTCTTTCAGCAGGTAAGCACGACGATTTCTATTTTCATCCATTTCCCGGGAGTTTATTAGATTTTTCCCGCGCGCCGAAAATTCCACGCTGAAACTTTTTTTCATATTCGCAATTTGAAATATTGGACTTATAGCACTGAGGATCGCCTAGGCGCCTAGGTGCCGATATTTGAGAATACCGATTCTGAGAATACCGAAGGTCGAACGTTTAATATCGTACGCCGATGGAAGTTTGAGCGACTCGAGACCAAACGGTGTAGGCCTGGCTTCGTTTGCGAAAGGCATTCGGTTAGATACCTGTGAGGTTGCACCACTTTTTTCTGTCTCTTTCATTTTTAGGGTTCCGTAACCTCCGTATCCATACGGAAGCCTGTCACTGGCTCTCCTGGACTTGAGAAGAACACAGACGGTGTTGATACGTAGACATTTTACGTCCAGGAACGATGAACGGGTTGGCATTCTAACTTTTGTCAGCCTCAGCTCAGTGGTGCGGACAGTCGACTGTTGTTAAGCAACGCTGGGCACGGTCAGTACTTGGACGGGTGACCGCTCGACCGTTGGAGGCTGACCGTGGTTCGTATTCCACGTAAGTAGGTCCCTTCCCTTCTTACCTTACTTGGTGGTAGGGTAGGGATTATCCCGCCCGAGTTGGTACCACAGCACTGAATGAAACGTTAGTCGAAACGGCTATGTAAATAATTCGCGTTTTCCGTCCAGTTCAGTGTAGCCGACACGAAATGAAGGGAAACACTGGCATGGCACCTAGTTCACCTAGGCTGATATCACGGATGTTGTAGGTGATGTAGCCAATCGTGTCAGTTTCCATTAAAAAAAAAACTCGAGTCAAAACAAAGGGAACAAAGTATGAAAACTGAAGTGTACACCGCGCTTTTAAGGCGGAAATAAGACTCAAACCGTGCTACCCGAGCACTGATGATTGAAACACGAACCGTATGCAGATGTAATAGGTGCGAGATTCATTCTACTCGTGCGGTGGCTGATACGTCGCGCCGACGATGAACGTTTGCGCGAAAATCACACTATATATTAAATTTCACGTGTTGGAAAGATGGAAAACAATATTTTTTTCGCTACGATTTTAGGGAAAAATTTTATCTATATTTCTATGAGGGTCTTGTATTGAAACAATTGATATTTCTTAAGATAATTTAACTTGAAAGTTTTCGTACTTTTCGTTGTTTTTTTTTTGGAGATTTATTTAACATCTCTCCAAAGTAGTAAGATATATTTTTTTTTGCTATGTTTGTTAATTAAAAATCAATACATAGGTAACACACATTTTTTACAGATTTTTTATCTTTACCAAGAGCTCAATAATTTCGTTTAAAGTTGACCTTTTGAGTCTTATTTCCACCTTAAGCATTCTCTCCCAGCGCCGCCCGTCTCAGTCAATCTTACGTAGCTTCTGGAGATACGCTGCCTCATGGAATATGCATTCAGTTCGGACGATATATCATTTATTAACTCACAAATCTTGCGCCCTCCCACTTCCGAGGCCTCGTTCTGTAGTTTCAGCGCGGCGGCTCGCCCTTCGAGTCGTTTCTTGATGGATTGGGCCGGAGCATGAATTTTCGGAGGTGTGCCATTTCTAATACGATAAAGGCAAACGTTTTGCCTTGCTCCTGTCGGATCTAGGAGCTATGACACTGCTTCCCTTTGATAGTTCCGGCTGCACTGAACTGTCCGAAATAGACGAACTATTTTCATAGACGTTTCGGTCGACCTTCGTTCAGTGAGGTGGTATCAATCCAGATGGATTTTATCCTACCACCTATTATGGAAATAAAGAAATAAAGTCTGCATAGCGATAAAGTTTAACCATTAAATACATTCGTTTTAATACAAATTTAAAGTTGTATTTTTTTTAATAAGAACTCCTGAAATTAAATGAATGGTCTTTATTTTTCTCACATACAATATATAATTTATAAACTCAAAATATAAAATTTCAGTGTACATAACAGCAATACATAATAGCAGAGAAAATTCATAGCAAAGATAGTGAAATATATGGAAAATACATGGTAAAATACTTTATTTAATTTATTTCATTTAATAATATTTCAATCCATTCGTCCTATATAGTTTTCCTCGTAGCGAGAATACATACATTATTACACACATACATACATACATACATACATACATACATACATACATAGATACATACATACATACATACATACATACATACATACATACATACATACATACATACATACATACATACATACATACATACATACAATCACACAAAATCACAACTGAAGCAGAAAAATACTTCCAACAAAGTAGAATTTGCTAACCAAAATCCTTCAAAATCGGTCGCCCCAGCTCCGCACCGCAACGATTGCCTATAGGTACCTACCTACTCTTTGAAGTTTGTTTCAAAAGGAAGATACTCAAGTTTTAATGCTGAAGGACATTCTCGGGCTTTGTTATCGGCAACCTTCGCTAATTGTGAAGTTTTTGGCGAGCGTCGGCCACTGGCGCCTGGCGGATGTTAGACGGTGCATATTTTAGTTGTACAAGCATGTTTAACCGACGAAAGCAAAATTGAGGAAGTTCTCAAGTCGACGTATATATTAATTTGTTTTTATAAATGTATGACTTTGATGATAATGTATGATGTATGACCACGCATGACTTTTTACAGAGTAGTCCGACTTTGATGTTTCTTTTTTTATCGAAATTCAATATGATTGGTGTGCACTGTACATTTTTTTGTTAAAATTGTATCCATGAATAAATGTACGTGTATGGTAAACTAGCTGTGCCCGCGGCTCCGCCCGCTCTCATATTTCACTTCACTGCTAACCTCATAAGCCATTTAGCGTGATAGTATGTAGCCTATAGTTGATGGGAAGAATCAAGCTATCCGTAGGATTTTTCTTTATTAAAATCGGTTCAGTAGTTCTCGAGTTATAAGCGGACAGACAGACATACATACATACAGAAAGCAGACGTTGGATTTTATTAAAGGTAAGGAGGATAAGGACATACATACAGAAAGCAGACGTTGGATTTTATTAAAGGTAAGGAAGGATAAGGAAATACTGTGACATTTAATTTGATTCGAAAGTTATGAAGTACGGTACAAATTCTACGGGTGCAAGCAAGATAGCGACACGCCGTTTTTTTACGGTTGGAGTGGGATGCATCGCACGAAGATTTGTAGCGTAAGCGATAAATCAGGTTAGATCTTTTTTATTACAAAACTACGAAGGAAAAACAAAAAAGTAAAAAGCTATCGACAAATTTAAATAAATTAAAAAAAACTTGCAAGTCCCACTCACACACTTTAACAGTCGCAATATAATTCCGTCATGTATGATGCCGGCGGAAATTATGAAGTTTTTGGGGAGCCGTGTCGCCGTTTCTGAGGAGATAGTTGAAAATTAAATTCATCGAAGCTCGTTGAGGGGTTCTTGAGTTCGGGCCTTCACAGAAGTTATAAGTTAAGCGTTGTTTTAGGGATTACGAGATAGGAATACATAAATGTGGCCCTTGCAAAGTATCAGACGCAGAATGATGAGCAAGATATACTTTTGTATTTTATTAGTAGACTAGCTGTGCCCGCGGCTCCGCCCGCTCTCATATTTCACTTCTCTGCTAACCTCATAAGCCATTTAACGTGATGAAATGTAGCCTATAATTGATGGGAAGAACCAAGCTATCCATAGAAGCAAACTGCATTAAAATTGGTTCAGTGGTTCTCGAGTTATAAAAGGACAGACATACAGACAGAAAGCAGACGTTGGATTTTATTAAAGGTAAGGATTTGCTGTGCCCGCGGCTTCGGTCGCGTTAAAGTTCGCTTTAAGAAAAAATATGACGCTAATTTTTTTCCACCTCGATCATTTTCGACCCAACCCGCTTCTAGGTATGCGGTACAAGTCAAATGGGTCTATTATAGTCAGCAGTCCCACTGAGAAGCACTTATCTGTGACGATATGTTCTCGGAGGTGATATTGCCTGGTCGAAGCGTGTGCTATAGTCCCTCCCACTTAGCAACACATTTTTTTTTATGGAAAACGTGTGGCATCGTTCCATTTACAAGTAGGCGTCTAACAATGCCCATGGACATTCTGTGATGCACGGGGATTGCGAATGCCATGCCGGCCTGACAGGAGCCTTTTCACGCCCCTTTTGAAAAGCCCCACGCTCTACTTGGGAGGAAATAGATAGGCAGGGAGTGCGTTCCACATTTTCCCGGTTCTGTGTATAAAACAACATACCAGATTGCATAAAAAAAGCGATAGTTATATAATATACAGATATATTTCATAAAATGTAGAGGAAAAGAAATAAAATTGCAAATCGTATCTCCGAAAGCATTGGACAGGACTCAATTCCATTAGGAGAAAGTACGCGCTCCATGGTTCGGATCCCAAGTAAAATTGTAGGCCCCTTCCTTAACCTAACCTAACGTTATATATTAATTCTATATAATATTTATTAGTAAAGACATTTTTAATAGAAATCTTGCCTTGTTGCTTCGGAAATAGCAATTTACGTTTGAAAAATGCAAAGATTTCTCACAATTCGAAAATCTCAAAAGACATTTTGTAAATAACTCTTGAAGCGATAAATCTCCATTCGCGTTACTCCCGATGGAAAAATCCGGTATTTTTGATATAGGAATTCTTGGAAAATGCTGGCCCACCAGTGGCGCGCGCGCATTGTTGGAAAAGGTGAGGAAAATGCATTATATCCTTCGGGAATTTCACGTCCTGCGGAAATATTGCCTGTGTAACGGTGCGGAATCGACACGGCGCGGTGTTATCGGAAATTTCCTTCAAATGTGAAGAAATCTCTACTACTATAAAGAGTTCTGTCTGTCTGTATATCTGTCTGTCTGTCTGTCTGTCTGTCTGTCTTTCTGTCGGTCTGTCTGTCTGTCTGTCTGTCTGTCTGTCTGTCTGTCTTTCTAGCTTTCTACTTTTCTGTTTATATGTGTGTTTGGTTGTCAGTTTCTCTTTTGTCTCAATGTTTTTCTGTCTGTATGTATATTTATGTCTGATTACCAGTGACGAGTAAACAGGAGAACAGACGAACGATTAACATATAGATTTCAGTAATGTAATACATTACCAATATATAAGCGTAATTAATATGTATACATATATATTACCTATATATTATAATCATGTATGTATGTCTATAATCATACCTATTTATTTATATAATATGGAATTGGTTAATATTATCTCACATTATCCGTGCGCCTACTTAGACACCCTTTATCACATCCAAAAGGTTTGCTTGAATATAATGCAGATGTGCATTAATCTGATCTTTTGTAACTTATTTTATAGTAAAATGGTGTAAAATAAATACAAATACAAATGGGGATGGATGTATCGTCACGATTTAAAATACCTACAAAATGTTTCACGTTTAGTTTAGGGTTCCGTGTCCGTAGGGAAGCTACGTTGTCCGTCTGTCCGAAGGCTGTATGTTTTGAACCTGTTTGAAGTGCGAGTCGGACTCGCGGATGTATTAAAATTATGTGCGAAGCGAATGCAGCATTTAGTTAGCTCTAAACGATTTCACATATAAAAATCTGTCATAATATATAATAACTCGCAAGGATATTTAAAAAATCCTCGCCCAAATCCGACAATTCCGCGAGCGGAGCTTTTGGGCAACAGTTAGTGTGTGATATATCAGAGCAAATTTTATCAGTTTGAAAATGTGGAATTAAAAAAATTCTATCGAGGAATCAATTTCGTACTTTTAAAGTTAGCAAGCGTTCTCTATCCTCTGTCTAGGGACTCTGGGAGATTTTTTTATGGAAACTGAAACGGCTGGCTACATCACCTAAAACATTCGTGATGTCAGCCCATAACACCGGGTGAACTAGGTGCCATGTCAGTGCTTCCCTTCATTTCATGTCGGCTACACTGAACTGGACGGAAAACACGAACTATTTACATAGCCGTTTCGATCGACGTTTCAACGGCTTGGCGCTGAGGGTGGAAAATGTGCTTCTAAATGTCAACCTCGGTAGCTCAGTGGTGTGGTCGGTTCGGTCGATTGTCGATCGTGATCATAAGCACACCTGTATGCTGTCACAACTTTGATGAATGGGTGATCGAACGATCGTTGGAGACTGACCGTGGTTCGGATTACACGTCAAACTGTAGGTCCCTTACCTTCTTACCTTACTAGGTGGCAGGGTTCAACCCGCCCGGGTTGATACCACCGCACTGAATGAAACGTCGGTCGAAACGGCTATGTAAATAGTTTGTGTTTTCCGTCCAGTTCTGTGTAGCCGACACGGCCAAAGGGAAGCACTGACATGGCGCCTAGTTCACCAAGGCGTTATGGGCTGACATCACGGATGTTGTAGGTAATATATTTAGTATCCATAAAAAAAATACATACATACCTACATACCTACAACAATCTGGGAAAGCAGAGTAATCGGTGTTGTGCTGCAAGTACTCTTGTAAATTACCTCACAACACCGACCACTAAATTTAGCAATGTATTAGGACAAGACAAGATAACCAAGACCCACCTCTTTCACGACTTAGAGAAAAAAATATTATGCTAGTTAGGACGAGACGGAAGTTATTTCTCCATGTAAAATCGCCTTTCGGCATTTATGTTTTTTTACCCCACCCTAAACCTTATCCGATTTTTACAATTCTTTTTTGTTGTAATAAGGACAGTCGATTCTACGTTCCTGTCTATTTACAACTAAAGTGATGTGATGACTCAATAAAGCTTAATGAGCTTCATGCCATCAAAAAATAAAAATTAAATTTTTTTCGGTCGAAATACAATTTTTTAGCTTCGGTGTTATAGGTATATTTCATCTGATCATAAAAAATTACAGGAACGTAGATTGGACTGTCCTTAAGACAAGACAAAAAAAAATTAAAAATGTAAGGTTTAGGGGGCTAGAAAATATTATATAAAGCCGAAAGACGCTTTTGTATGGAAATAGTTAACTTTCGTCACGTCTTAAACCTGATTGTATTCCAACATGTCTGTTCCACACTTCAGGCGAATCCTTATTATGGCTCCACTAATCAAAGGAGTTGATCTTGCCGCCGAACTGACGAACACAAACCGCATATATTCATCACACGAAGTTCTGGGACTTGAGAGGGCTTACCCCGCGGCTGGGGACTAAGCTGGAAATAATTTGACAACACCAACCGCCGGATAATCCGGGCGAAATATCTGCACATGATGGCGTGAACTTTTGGTTATATTTGAGACTCGAGGTAGAATGTGGCCTAGCGATTAAGGTGATGTGAGACCTGCGTCTGACTCGAATTTCAAGAAGTGTACCGCCAATATTACTCACCTGAAAGATCCAGTTTTATTATATGTAAAACTTCATCTATCAGCGCAGATCTATAGCTTTTTGAAGACACGATTTGATTAACTTCGCTCGATAGAAAAAAATCATGAACATGCCTCTGAATTTAGTTATAAAAACGTATTTAAAGCAACGTTACCAAATCAAGGCTTTGGAAAAAATATATTTTATTTGTTGAATATCTAAATCAGTATAGCTTTTTACTTTTTTGTTTCGATCCGTAGTTTTGGAATAAAAAAATAAAAACCAAATTTTTTATTGATTGATTGTGATGCATCCTATAATCCAACCAGCGAAAGCGGCGGTGGCGCCTTGAAAGAAGAGTACCTACAGGTGAATACGGGTTAACAGGGCCTTAAGACGCGTCTTTAGTGTGAGAGGTACTAGTTTCGAAACTCCTCCGGTACAGTGCATAGCCGTCGGTCTCACACAAATACCCGCAAATACTTTGTCAGACTCGGTAGCTCAGTAGTGCGGTCGATCGACTGTTGTTAAGCAACCCTGAGCCCCTTGTACTTGGATGGGTGACCGCTAGACCGTTGAAGGCTGAACGTGGTTCGGATTCCACGTAAAACTGTAGGCCCCTTCCCTTCTTACCTTTCTAGGTGGTAAGATTTATCCCGCACAGTTTGGTACAACCGCACTGAATGAAACGTCGTCGGTCGAAACGGCTATGTAAATAGTTCGTGTTTTCCTTCCAGTTCAGGTAGCCGACATGAAATGAAGAGAAGCACAGACGTGGCACCTAGTTCACCCGGTGTTATTGGCTGACATCACGGATGTTGTAGTTGAAGTAGCCAACCGTGTCAGTTTCCATAAACAAAATTATATTATTTCAACTAATGCCCGGGCCGCGTGCATCATTCTTCGTGTATCATTCGCGTGCTTAATTTCTGTCATTCGTCCTATTGAAACTATTAAGAGGGTCTGCACCGTTTTGTTGTTAATATTCGGTTTTTAAGGATCCATCGTTTCTCAAAATCATTCGAGTGTGTTTTTCAAATGTTTTGTCTTCAAAAATAACTATATTACCAAGGACCTCATTCCGAGTCATACGAATTTATATTTTAAAATTGCCTAATTTTTGGCTTCAATTGTTGTTTTTTGGTCAAAAGTGCCTTTTTGTCCAATTAAAACGTCATTTGCAATTAAGAATTAAACAGTTGTCATAACCCTTGTCATAAGGTTTCTATGGATTACGGAAGGCTCTAATCCACCAGCACAATATTATAATTTCACTGAATAGAATTTATGTACTTACATTCTGTATAACGCGTACGCCGTACAAGGTGCTAGTAAGGTCTACATTCTAAAACATACCAAAGTATACCAACAATTAATATTGAAAGATCCGAAAATGAGAGAATATACGATTGTATTTTTGTGAGTAATGAAATTAAATGAAACGAAATGAAACAAAATGAAATGAAATTAAACATGAAACCAAATGAAACAAAATTATACGAAATGAAACGAAATGAAGTGAAATAAACCGAAATGAACCGAAATAAAACGAAATGAAACGAATTGAAACGAAATGTAACGAAATGAAACGAAATGAAATGAAATGAACCGAAATGAAACAAAATGAAACGAAATGTAACGAAATGAAACGAAATTAATTGAAATGAACCGAAATCAAACGAAATGAAACGAAATGAAAGAAAATGTAACGAAATGAAACAAAATGAAGTGAAATGAACCAAAATGAACCGAAATAAAACGAAATGAAACGAAATGAAAGGAAATGTAATGAAATGAAAATAAATTAAGTGAAATTAACTTAAATGAACCGAAATAAAACGAAATGAAACGAAATGAAACGAAATGAAACGAAATGAAACGAAATGTAACGAAATGAAACGAAATGAAACTAAATGAAACAAAATGAAACGAAATGAAGCGAAATGAAACAAATAAAACGAAATGAAACGAAATAAAACGAAATGAAAAGATGGAAACGAAATCAAATGAAATGAGACAAAATTATTACCGTCAACATTATCTCCCATATCGTTCGAGAAAAACAAAACAAATAGACATTTTATGTGCGTGTTGACTGTACAGACTAAAATATATGTAAATTTATTTCACCCAATTTAGCGCCAATATTAAATCGGGTAAACTGTTCAAGTATTCACACACGTAAGATTTATCAGCGGAGCGAGCAAATTAATCGTAAGTCTATTAACACCATAAATTGAATCGGGTCAGCCCCAGTGTGACCGGGCCTCAAGCACATCAGAGCCACTGTGTCAAGGGCTGCATATGTTATTTCGAAGTTTACCAAAATTTATGGAAAAAAACCGGCCAAGTGCGATTCGGACCCGTGCACCGAGGGCTACGGGCCACCGCGTACCTGGCTAGTTAAAAAAAAAATGAAAAAAAAAACATGTATTTGCACAAGTGGAATTCGGACCCACGACCGTCGGATCAAAACTCCATACATGTACCGCTAGGCTAACGGAGGTTTTGCACGATGTGACGAAAATCCGATTCAGTTACGTCCCGATATACATACATACATATCACACACGCTAAATCCCGACAATCGGGGTAAGCAGAGTAATCGGTGTTGTGCTGCAAGAACTCTGGTAAATTACAGCACAACACCGACCACCACGTTTCGCAAAGTATCTCTCCCCATGCATGTCGTAAGAGGCGACTAAGGGATAAGGACAAGATGCCGTGCTAAAGGGCGACAGGCTCGCCACCTCTTACCTTGGTACGGTACTTCCACCGAGTCATGCAGCATGTGGGTCTTCGTGCCTTACTTGCTGCTTGATCGATTGAATCTTGTTCCGATATACATATGTAACTAAAAATCACTACAAAAGGGAACTATTTTTTTTTTTATTTCTTAAAAGGCATTTATTTCCCGGTATTTTGTATTACTCCCATGTACCACTCTTTCTTGCGGCAGAGTGCTGGCTTATGAAGGTAGGCCATTCGTTTGGCCGGAAATACAAAATACGAAGAAATAAGAATTTAGATTAAAATATTTTTCGCGTTAACGTACGTAGCCCGGGCTGGGTCCGGGCGAGCAAGTTGCTTAGTAAGGCCGAGTCACACTGGACCGTCCGTTACGAGTAGCGACAAACTTGGATTTATAGTCGCCCGCTCATTGCGCAAGCTTCAAGAGAGATGTGGAGTCGTGTTTGTGAATTAGATGAGGACTCTGTTCAAGACACTAACATTTTGTTTTTATTGATTTTATTGTACGCATAAGGTGCCTGACGACGCGCATGGACACTCGGTCGTATGCGGGGGTTGCGAATGCCATGCCGGCCTGACAGATGCTTATTCGTGCCCCTCTTGAAGGAGCAGAGACTGTACTTGGAGTGAAATGTATGGGCAGGGAGAGCGTTCCAGAGTTTAACGGTTCTGTATAGGAAAGATTTGCAGAACCGGTTGGTACGCATCCGCGGTAAGTTCAGCGTGTAGGGATTCAATTCCTGCCCTATGCGCGTGGTGCGAAGGTGGAAAGGGGACGCCGGGATCGCATTAAACAGCTCCTCCGAGCACTCCCCATGGAATAAGCGATAGAACACACTTAGGGAGCCGACATCCCTACGGTGTTGCAGTGGTTCAAGATCGCAGGACACTTCGGGGTCACCCACTAGTCGCACGGCTTTACGCTGGATTGAGTCCAGAGGCGCAAGCTGGTATTTGGCAGAGCCATCCCACAGGTGCGAGCAGTACTCCAAGCAGGACCTGATCTGCGATTATAAATCAGCTTTTGGTCCGGCGTGAAGTACATCTTCATCAAGTACAAGTTCATAAATAGAGTTTCAGAAACAGATCTTCACTTTCTTAATTTCAGGACGACTCGAAGGATTTCGCAGTTCCATTCCAGCCGAACCCATGTCAACCCGGGCGGGTCGCGGCGTCGCCGCGCCGGACGCACGTCGCCTGGACGTTAGACATTATAATAGTCGCGATTTCCTTACAATATAATGCGTCTTCGGAAACTTGTCAGTGTGAATTCGGCTTTACTGTTACATTCTACTTCTTTCTCGCTGTCATGTCAGGAGGAGTCGGATAGTTGACGGGTGGAGGGATGGTGACATTCATCGTTTTCTATTCGGTACCACGATCTGTACCATCGCTTTAACACACACACATATATATATATATTTTTATGGAAAATGATACGGTTGACCACATCACCATCAACATCGGTGATTTCAGTGCATAACAACTTGGTTAACTAGGTGCCATGTCAGTGCTTCCCTTCGGTCGTGCTGGCTACGCTGAAGTGAACGGAAAACACGACCTATTTAAATAGCCGTTTCAGCAGACCTTTCAATCTTTGCGGTGGTACCAGCCCGGGCGGTTTTAACCCTACCACCTAGTAAGCTAATAAAAAGGGAAGAGATCTTCAGTTTTACGTGGAATCCGAACCACGGTCAGTCTCCAACAACGGTCGAGCGATCACCCATCCATCCGCTGACCGCGCCCAGGGTTGCTTATGATCCGACCGACAGTCGACCGACCGCACCACTGAGCTACCGAGGCTGACAATATCCCCCTTCCTCACTTCCTACACCCCACACACACTTTTAAACTATTCGTTTTGTAATTTTTCTTTTCTTTTCTATCAATGATATTGCTTTCATCTTGATCTTCCAAATGTACATTTCTAATTTTTGTTCTTATGTATCTTTATTCTGTCAATTTATTCACACCGATGTATGGCAAGCTTAAGACTTTTTATGTATATTTTCAATGTTAAATTATATTTTGATCTTTAGAAATGCTATACTATAGTTTTGATCTTTAGAAATTCTATACAATAATTTTTATCGTTAGAAATGCTATACTATAATTTTTATCTTTAAAAATGCTATACTATAATTTTTATCTTTAAAAATGCTATACTATAATTTTTATCTTTAAAAATGCTATATTATAATTTTTATCATTAATAGAGATATGTTTATATGCGTGATATAATATTGTTTTGGCAAGGCTATGTTCACGAATAAAGTAAATAAATAAATCCTATTTTCCACGCGTTGATGCAGGCTTTTAATGTCAGACATAAGTAGTTCTGGGCTTTCGCGAGAATTCGCATCTCTTCGCTTGTCATGGACAAAACTAAAATAAAAATATACTCCTAATCCTATTCGTCACAGACTCTCAGAAAATTGAAGGCAGTAAATCTGTGTCTGCTTTCGGAATATTCGAAGCAAACAAGGAAAAACAGCAAATATTACTCCAGCAATGAACAGTCCGGAAGTAGGAGACAATGCTCTTGTATTTTTGGTAAAGTATCGTGCAAATTGTAGTGAATAGCACCTCCGTGTACCCCGTACAAGGCTTGCCTATTGCTAAGCCTACGCCGTCTGTCTGTCTGTCCGTTTGTCCTACTACTTACTGTATCTTTGGAACCATAATTGCTAGCCGGTTGAAATTTTCAGAGAATATGTGTTATTATGTTACGCCGTTATGTCAGCCTCGGTAGCTCAGTGATTCGGTCGATTGTTGTTAAGCAACCCTGAGCGCGGTCAGTACTTGTATGGGTAACCGCTCGACCGTTGGAGGCTGACCGTGGTTCGGATTCCACGTAGGTTCCTTTCCTTCTTACCTTACAAGGTGGTAGGGTTTATCCCACCCAGGCTGGAACCAACGCACTGAATGAAACGTCGGTCGAAACGTCCATGTAAATAGTTCGTGTTTTCCGTCCAGTTCAGTGTAGCCGACATGAAGGGAAGCACTGACATGGCACCTAGTTCACCCGGTGTTTTGGGCTGACATCACGGATGTTCTAGGTGATGTAGCAAACCGTGAGATTTTCCATAAAAAAACCATAACCATAAGTTTCCACAAACTGTTCAAAACATATCTTGAAACAAGTATAAAGTTACAGACATATCTTCAGATAGCTCATTCAAAACTCTCATTATTATCCCAATGTTTGATTAGTATCACAATAGCTGAAGGCAAACGGCTGACCAACCAAGCACAGGCGCTTAATGTGTTTCCAGGACACATAATAGCCCTAGATAGCCCCACTGCCTTACCTAGCCTGCGTCCTAGCAGATTGCAGGCACTCAAGGGCCTTGCCTAAGACCCGTCATCAAAATTTCCAAGTCCTACCCACATTACCGGGTAATAGTTGTTTGTTTCTCAAGAGACCGGCCCGACCTTACCGTCTTATGACCGATTCCAACCCTGATTAGGCATGGAGTCCAGCTAGCAAGTTTTCATACAAACCGTAGCGGAAAAGCGAAAGCTGTTTAAGAAATTGAGTACCTAACTGATAGTGGAGAGAAAGTGCATTAACCATAGATTTCAATCGATAAATAGGGCAGCGGTGAGTGGCCGAGTGGTTTGAGCATCGGCTTCTCATGCGGCAGGTCCGAGGTTCGAATCCGGTCGGCGTGTACTAATGAGTTTTTTCTGACGAAACAATTTACGTACACCTGGTGTTTCACCGTTCGGAACCGGTGTAAAAGTGTAGGTCCCTTCCCTTGCCCCTTACTAGGTGGTAGGCTCAAATTGTAGCCGAATGGGTTGGTAACACCGTACTGGATGTATGATAGCCACATAGGAGCCTCGGTTGTGTTTTCCTCTATTCCAGTATAGCCTGCAATCCAGGGAGGTCTCCGGTCCGGTATGAAACCTACTTTCTCAGAGGTAATATTGGCTAGTCAGAGCATGTGCTTTGGCCCCTCTGACTCAGCTACCCATACCGGATTACATTAAAAAAACCGGCCAAGTGCGAGTCGGACTCGCGCACCGAGGTTTCCGCACCACAAAAAAAAACATTGAAAAAAACACGTTTCTTCTATGGGAAGCCCCCTTAATTTTTAACTTTTTCTATTTTTTCATTATTATATGTTGTTATATCGGCCATAATAAAGCTAGAAACTCATTGGGCCCACGTACGCCACACACGCGAATCTGGGCGCGTCGGTCTCCATACATTTTATATGGAAGAGTGGAGCACGCAGTTTCATTGCGCCCACGCCACCCTACGCTACGCGACACACTGCGTGCTGCACTCTTCCATATAAAATGTATGGAGACCGACGCGCCCACGTACGCGTGCGTAGCGTACGTGGGCCCAATGAGTTTCTAGCTTATCACATATTCTGTGAAAATTTCAACGAGCTACGTATTACGTTTCAAGAGATACAGCCCTCGGATAGACGGACGGACAGACAGACTGTTCAGAAATGCATAATGGACAATGCCTTTATCTTCAAATATTTCAAAACTTGTCTTCTGCGACCGATGAATGAGTGGTATCTACCCGCAATCCGTTGGCGCGGTTTTTTTAACCGCTCGAAGCGAGTGCATTGTCATTCACGCATTCGTCAGATACACATTAATATTTTTATTTCGGACATTATTCAGATTCTCGCTGCCGCTACCGCCGCCGTCGAGACGGTCATCACCGCTTCTCCATCGGGTAATCAAGTGCGTGTCGCTCTTCATGAGTGTAAGCCCAGGATGCTGGTGAAGAGCTGTCCCGCACGCATCCTGCGCCCGCCCGCGGAGAATTAGGTACATGGCCCTCTTTCGTTCGGTCGCATCTCACCTCGGTCAAAATTCACTCACCTCATTGTCATTTCATGCATACAGTCCATTCTCTTTTAAGAAATTCCAGCCACCGAGTTCTGCTTTGTCCCAAGGCAGAACTCCTCTTCACAGACAGACGGGGCGTAGGCTTAGTAATGGGCTTGCGTACGGATACGGAAACCTAAAAACGGTTGTGCTCTCCCGGTCTAAGCCCGATTTGACTTACAACGGTGTAGACATGTGTATATATTTACTTACGACTCATAATGGTGAAATTTCCAAACTTTCGGGATCGCCCCCTCGTTATTTGCACTGGGAAATTTCCACAGTTTCCGTTCTGTTTTGTTTTGTACAAGAAAGCTGCGCGCAACATTTACACAAGCTGTTAGGACGAACCTCGTTATTTTTACCTGAAGCAAATAAGAGAGATTAATAAAAAGTTATTCTTGAAATAATTTCGTATTTATATCGTAAGCAAACACAGTAAGCAATTTATGAATTATTTAATCATTCACAATAGTTTGATTGCGTATATTTTTTAATGTTTTTTTTATTTTTTATGCTGCTCAGTTTAACGAAAAATTTAGCGATCAACAATATTTATATAATTAATATTATTAATTTATTTATATAAGTGGGTACTTCATTTATTTATTTTAACTTTTCTTAAATTGTATTCTATTTTATATTATTATCGTATTTTATAATTTTTTTTATGTCTTCTGTATCTGTCAAAGTTTTTTTTTTCAATAATCAATTGCAATTAAGTTTACTATTATTATTATAATGAATATCGAGATTAATTTCGAAAACTCTAAAAATCAAAATTTGTTTTGTTGAATACACCGCCACAAAACGTATGGTGATCTTGAACTTTTTATACATTTTGAAAAAAAAAATACGAAAACAAAATATCTATTTTATAACATTAGATATGAAAAAAATTGGAGAAGAGAGAAATGGCTGGACACAGCCTACGCTGAATCTAGTAAATATTTCACTAGGCCGTACACAATTCAATTCAATTCAATTATTATCTTTAGGTAACAATCACCCCTTGAAATTTGTTTTTTTATTTTTTATGCTGCTCAGTTTAACGAAAAATTTAGCGATCAACAATATTTATATAATTAATATTATTAATTTATTTATATAAGTGGGTACTTCATTTATTTATTTTAACTTTTCTTAAATTGTATTCTATTTTATATTATTATCGTATTTTATAATTTTTTTTATGTCTTCTGTATCTGTCAAAGTTTTTTTTTCAATAATCAATTGCAATTAAGTTTACTATTATTATTATAATGAATATCGAGATTAATTTCGAAAACTCTAAAAATCAAAATTTGTTTTGTTGAATACACCGCCACAAAACGTATGGTGATCTTGAACTTTTTATACATTTTGAAAAAAAAAATACGAAAACCAAATATCTATTTTATAACATTAGATATGAAAAAAATTGGAGAAGAGAGAAATGGCTGGACACAGCCTACGCTGAATCTAGTAAATATTTCACTAGGCCGTACACAATTCAATTCAATTCAATTATTATCTTTAGGTAACAATCACCCCTTGAAATTTGTTTGTAGTCAGTCTGCTATCACCCTGAATATTCCGAGTTATTATGTCTACCAAAGACAGTACTGCGAAAAACTTTTCTTATTTCTTAACTCATACTGGCAACACTATAGACGTCCATTCTCCGTAGAGCGTATAGTTTGGCCTAGTTAGTTTATATCACCAGGATAGGTATTGATCGTAGGGACCTATAAATAGAAGCTGACTGAAACCCGAACCGCATACTCTCTCATTCGGGACCCGACTTTGATTGATATTTACTGAAAATCTATTCAGAGGACTCTAAATAGCGAAAGGGATTTCACATGATGATAATCATATTCACTATGTTGTGTACAAGATCCGGCCTGAGGCCGGGGTGTACCCTAATCTGTTGTTCGTGTGGGACATAGTTTATCGAAAAGATAAAATGTAGGCTAATTGATCGCGACTGGGTTGCTGAAAAAAATAGGTTGTCTGTAAAGTCGGTTTACGGACGATAGTTTTACGTGATAACGTCATAAAGAAACAAAGCTATAAGAATTACCGTATTTTTTCGTACGGCACCCCTATCGCTGCCGTACGCCGTACATTTGTCGATTTCTAGCCTCGATTACCGTACGATACGGCAATTACCGTACGTTTGGCAATACTGCCGCTTGGGCCGATTGTGCCTCTCTATCGCTTGTTACGCGCTCTCGCTTGCATACACAGGCTCAGATTGAACGTGACACTTTTTCATGCGTGCAGCCGATGTTCATCAATTTATAAGACGTTATCACGTCAAAAAACCTTCTGCAAAATTTAAAGACCCGTATTTCTGATCCGTTCGTCCTCCCGGTTATGACGTACGGGTGTGAAACGTGAACTCTGATGGTCGCTGTTGTCCAAAGGTTGAATGTTTCCCAGCGAGCAATAATGCCATAAAGCCAAAAAAGCCATGCTGGGAATATCGCTATATGATATGGTGCGTAACGAGGCAGTCGGCCGACGCACCAAATTAATCGATGTTGGACGACGACATCAAGTGTAGGTACGTCGGCGAAAAGCAGTGATTCCGTACCGCTGAAGACCGGGAGGACTGCAGGAAATTGGAGAGGCGTATTTCCAGCAGTAGGCGCATACACGCTGACTGTCTGAATATAATATCGTGTGATGTGATGTCATGTGACGTGATGTGATGTGATTATGATTTTTTTTTTATTTGAATAATTACAATCGACCGCGAAAGCCATGTTGATTTATTTGAGCTTTACAAACACCCCTTAAAATTTGGATAGGCATTTCTGAATCAATACATCAGACATGAGTTTAATGATAACAAAGAGAACAGACCCAATTTGGATTTTACTAATAAGGTTTGAATACTGGCGTTCATTATTTCCCGTTAAAATTGCGCAGCAGAACGATTAAACTCTGAGCACTTTGTGGAAAACGTTCCTACAAATTAAACAAAAACATCTTCAAGCCAAGACCAATCAAGTTCGTGTTGAAAATGAAACAGAAACATGGGTCGTACGAAACATCTAATAACAAACGAGTTGAAATTTCGTTCGTGCCCGATTTTTAAAATCCAAATTGAATGCCTGAAAAGGATGGCGATCTGAGATGCATACCGAAATACTGAGCAGCATTCATCAATTCACGGAAGGCAGCGTGTGGTGGCGCGCCTTGGGAGAGGCCTATGTCCAGCAGTGGACCGATACAGGCTGATGATGATGATGATGATGATTCATCAAATTTGTTGACAGAGTAAATTTTACTACTTCCAACTTTTTATTTTTTTATTTAATCAGGTATGGTTGTATGAGTCGGAGGGGCCAAAGCGCATGCTCCGATCAGCCATATCACCTCCGATAAGGTATGTGCCATACCGGAGACTTCCCTGGATTACTGGCTATACTGGACTAGAGGAGAACACAACCGAGGCTGCTAAGCGGCCATCTTACATCCAGTACGGTGGTATCAGCCCATTCGGCTACAATTTCAGCCTACCACCTAGTAAAGGGCAAGGGAAGAGACCTACATTTTTACACCGGTTCCGAACGGTGAAGCAGCAGGTTTAGGTATGCACGTAATTTTTTTCGTCATAAAATACTCATTGGTACATGCCAACCGGATTCGAACCTCGGACCTCTCGCATGAGATGCCAATGCCCAACCCACTCGGCCACCCGCCGCTTGTGTAGTAGATAATTTTTAGGTTTCCCTACCCCTTACGGGACCCTATTACTAAGCCTACAAACAATGTATGTCTGTATGTCTGTCTGTCCGTCTGTCCGTCTGATGGCTGTATCTTTGGAACCGTAGGTTGAAATGTTCATAGAATATGGGTTATTTTGGCGGATATAACAACCATACAAGAAAAGTATTTTGTTTCATGTGCGGAAACCTCTGTGCGCGAGTCCGACTCGCACTTGGCCGGTTTTTTTATTAAAACAAAGGGTTGATTTGCCGAAAGGATCAATAGAGCAGTCAACAGAACCAAATTCATCTCTACTAGGTGGTAGGCTCAATGTATAGCCAACTGGTCGTAACCACCGTACTGGTCGTAAGACCGCATAGCAGCTTCGGCTGTGTCCAGTACCTATCCAGTATAGTATCCAGTGTCAGCCTCGATAGCTCAGTGGTGCAGACAGTCAACTGTCGGTATTGAATGTTAAGCAACGCTGGGTGCGGGCAGTACTTGGATGGGTGACCGCTGACCGTTGGAGGCTGACCGAGGTTCGGATTCCTCGTAAAACTGTAGGTCCCTTCCCTCCTAATCTTACTTGGTGGTAGGGTTTAACCCGCCCGGGTTGATACCACCGCACTGAATGAAACGTCGGTCAAAACGGCTATGTAAATAGTTTGTGTTTTCCGACCAGTTCAGTGTAGCCGGCACGATCAAAGGGGGAAGCACTGACATGGCACCTAGTTCACCCGGTGTTATGGGCTGACATCACGGACGTTGTAGGTGATGTAGCCAAGCGTGTCAGTTTCCATAAAATAAAAAAACTCGCTGTTACCAGCGGCTTCGCTCGCGTGAAATTCGTATTTAAAAAGAAGAAAGTAAACAAACCCACTACCGTACCTTTATTTTGGTGCGCGGAACAATTTGGTTTGTATGAGAGCCACATCTTAGCGTAACCGAAACTGAATATATTTAGCCTATCCTGTGTCCCGTATAGTTAAATGTGCTTGTACTAAGTGTCATCGAATTTGGATGATCGGTTTAAGAGTTATGGAGGAACATACATACATACATACATGCAGAAGAGATTTAAAAAAAATCATCAATTTAGTTTTAGTATCATACATAGAGTCTACAAACGCAGTATCTCATAAACCAAAGCAACTTAATCCATGACCATCCCTTACAGATAATAAATTATTAGTGATGATGATGATGATGATGAAATTGTTGTATTGTATTGTTTTGTGTTGTTTATTGATCATTCATATGGCAGTTAGACTGCTCTCGAACTTGTCACAATTCGTTCTATCCGGTTCGATTACACCCACGAAGAAGAACCGACAAGAAACTTCGCAGGGTATTTTTTAAACATATTTTTACAAGAATTTAGTGACTAGCCACATAATAACACCGCCCATAGTCTATCTAAAACACAGCTTGAGAGCAAGATTAACAATTTTGCTGAGAGTTCTGACTACAAAGACTTATTAATTAAGTGAATCAGGTGTAAAGATAGCAATCTAAAGGGAAGTCCCCAGCTGGTATATAGTGTGCCCTCTCATAGATATTTCAAATATTCATAATATTTAAGTATTCAAATATATATAGTACGGCTACACCTATATATGGATTAAGTGTAATTTAGTTAAATCGTGCTAAGTAAGGTACACACTGCGGTTTACCAAGCTTGCTCCGAAAACAAAGATATGTACTTGCGCATTTATGCTAAGTAGATTTAAAGAGCTCTTCATATGTAAGACAAATTGTTAGTTTAACTAATGTAATATTTTAGCTCAGTTAGCTTTGCATATTATCCAAAAGAAAAAATTCTATTATCCAAAAGAAAAATCTCTATTTCTTTTTTCGGGGGCTAAAAATCTTTTAGCCCTCGTCGATACGCGTCATTTGACACCCTAAATATTTACATACATTGTACATACATACATACATATCACACACGCTGAATCCCGACAATCGGGTAGGCAGAGTAGTCGGTGTTGTGCTGCAAGAACTCTGGTAAATTACAGCACAACACCGACCACCACGTTTCGCAAAGTATCTATAAAAGTAAATATTTACGTAGCCTTAAAACTTACGACACCAGGGCGATTCGCACTCTCGCTGGAAGTCGGGGACTATACTTAATCGATCGAAAAGACATTTCCAATGTCAAAAACTTTACTATGTGAGATCAGTTGTCCTTGCCTGACCCATTAAGCGACAGGCGTGATATGTAAGAATGTAGAGAGAAAAATATTGAGACGACATTCCGGATACCTCATAACCACTAGACAAGGCCACCCGCCATTCAAATATAGACCTGCCAAAATGTTTCGACAGAGAATATAAGACCTCCATTAGACTGACTGGTGAAAATACAATATTTTCAACACCTCCCCCCCATTTGAATATCCGCCGGCACATCGACGTAGAATATATCTAGACGTGCACTCTGCCCAACGTGACACCCTTTCTGACGAGCGTGCGACTAACTCCGAAGGAATTGTCACAAACATTTTGATATCATTTTTCAGAGACGCGCTCGTCCGTATCTTTTATTTAGTTTCGTATATTATTCGGTTATTTTCAGGGCTCCGTATCCGTCGTACGGGACCCTATTACTACGCCTACGCCGTCTGTCTGTCTGTCTGCCTGTCCGAGGGCTGTATCTCTTGAACCGTAATAGGTAGCCCGTTGAAATGTTTACAGAATATGTGTTATTATGGCCGATGAAAACAAAAAATAATAAAAATAAGAAAGTCAAAAATTCCCGGGGGTCTTCATACAAGAAACTAAAAAGTGTATACGCGTCTACCGAAAACAGTATGAAGCATTTTAACTAATATGAAGCATTTCATAAAACACGCCATAGATGACGTCAGTTGCGCTGACCATGACATGGCGATACGGAAGCCTCGGTGCGCGAGTTCGACTCGCACTTGGCCGGTTTTTTTTTTTGTGCGAATGTGATGGCATCATCGGGACGGACTGAGACTTTTATATATAATTTTTTTTCATGGAAACTGACACGGTTGGCTACATCACCCACAATATCCGTGATGTCAGCCCATAACAACGGGTGAACTAGGTGCCATGTCAGTGCTTCCCTTCATTTCATGTTGGCAACACTGAACTGGAGGGAAAACACGAACTATTTACATAACTATTTACATGTACCGTGTGGGGCCGGTACTTTAAAAGAATAGCCCCACCCCACTGCATCGCTCCCCGTGTATGTCGTAAAAGGCGACTAAGGGATATGACTCCCTTCTTATATTACTAGGTGGTAGGGTTTAACCCGCCCGGGTTGATACCACCGCACTGAATGAAAGGGCGGTTGAAACGGCTATGTAAATAGTTTGTGTTTTCCGTCCAGTTCAGTGTAGCCGGCACGACCGAAGGGAGGCACTGACGTGGCACCTAGTTCACCCGGTGTTATGGGATGAAGGGACCTACAGTTTTACGTGGAATCCAAACCACGGTCAGCCTCCAACGGTCGAGTGGTCACTCATCCAAATACTGTCCGCGCTCAGCCGACCGCACCACTGAGCCACCGAGGCTGACCAATCCAAAGGTAAGTCTCCGATATGGCACATACCTTCTCAGGGGTGATATTGGCTGGTCGTAGCATTTGCTTTGGCCCCTCTGACTCGTCACCCATATAGGATTACATTTAAAAATATATAGATACCTATAATAATTACTCGGATATAAATTGACTGACAGAAATATAATAAAAACACTCGACTGCGTTATATCAGTTTTAATATTTCAATATTGTCCGTACTGTCAGAGCTTGCGGAAAAGGAATTTCAATAAAATTATTAAATTCTACAATCACTGCGCATTTTACTTCGAAATTGTAATTAATTGAACAGTATTAATTCGAAACGAATGTAATTCGATTATCTGAAGTATCGATTCGCATAATTTTAAACTTGTGTTAAAATTAATATTCTCATATTTGTGTTTTACTATCTTGACATATAATGAAGGAAAGCACTGACATGGCACCTAGTTCACTCAGTGTTATGGTCTGACATCACGGATGTTGTAGGTGATGTAGCCAACTGTGTTAGTTTCCATAAAAAAAATCTTTTATTTTCTTTTTTACTTAAACATAATAGTATGTTACATTTATCATAATTAAAACTTAGTATAGTAGTAAGTTATATTTAAGAAAAGGGCTCTATAAGGTTTCTCACCCGGTTCTTCCAAAGATTGCATTGCTGAACGCGACATGACAAAAAAAATTATGAACCATTACCAGACCTCACGCACTCAATGTACTTGCACGCGCTAACTACCTACCGCCCGGTGGACCGCCGGCGGTGTAATTCAGTAGAAATTCGTCAGCCGCGTTAAACATACCTACACGCTCGCCCACGCAACTGCGCGTAGCTGCAAAGCAATAATGCACTTTACACTCAATTGTTTAGGTACATTTTCGCACGCAGCGATTGGCGACGTGAAACATTAAAGGTATGGAACTTTTTCTATGGAGTGATTTATCTGTTACGAAGTAACTATTAAGTAATCTGTGACCATACTGAATATGCATTATTATGCATATGTCTCAATAAAATATTGTTAATGTTGTGTGTTCTTCATGCATGACAAAATAAATGTCTGAATCTGAATCATAATATTAAATATCTGAGCGAGCGGACCCTTAAAGCTCGATCTTACATTAGTGTGCATTTGTATATGGATGTAATTCCTCAAAGCAGCGCCAAAGTACCTTTAAAACAGACTACAGATGTTCTATCTCACGAAGTCCGTTTGGCTCTGGTTATAGTAGTGACGTTTACTGATACGCGCGCTTGTGTGTGCTGTGTGCGTGGACCGCGTCGCGATCGTGACTGAGCGCTCTCGAGGTCACGCACACTAACACAATGTGCATGTGCACGCCTGACAACATTCATAGACAAACGGACTTCGTGAGATAGAATATCTGTAAGCGAACCTACAAATCGTGTGTGACTCCAGATCATCTGTAAGTTTCGGATAAAGCAAGGGTCACATTCGTTATGGCATCTTTATCAATGTTTAACAGCGGCACAAATTTATGAATGTTTAAAAGCGGCACAAATTTTCGATCCTCAATTTTCAGACATCCGAATGGGGATTTCTCACACGAGGCCGACAGCAAAGCTATTTTCTCCAATTTAGTCCTCCTTGTAAACCAGAAATTGCGAATATCATTCCAAACCGTTCTGCCTTCCGCCTCTCTCTCCCTCCATCTCTTTCCTCTTTATATTTCTATCTCTCTCCCTCTCCTCACACGTCGCCATCAATCTTGCCACTGGAACACCGCTGGGCGCTGTCACGTTAAGAGGAAAGCTCGCGTGAAATTGTGTAAATTAATTAAAGGGTTTCAATATTTTTCGTCGTGTACAACAAGGACTTTCCTATGATCAAATTTTAAATTGTGTTTGTTATTAATAAGTTAAAATCTTGTTTTAAACCTTCGCTGTTAATAGTATAGGTATTTTAATGTCGAATAGAAGACACTGCAAAAATGTTACGTGTAAATTATATTCAAGCATACATTTATGAATGTCCTTCGAGAAAAGCGTTCTATTTTGAAACTATTAAACCTGGTAACAATAAAATTAGACGAGCTTAGTAGAACGATTATGGTTACAATGAATGTAAATGCACACAGAAAATACGGTTTGAATAATACAAAGCCTTTTGTAACTCTGAAAACAATAATCATACTGAATTAAAAGTGAAGAAAAGCTAAATATTACCAAAAATTTTATATGTACTTAGAAACGAGAATGTTTTTTTTATGGATACGAGAGACACTTGGCGCCCTCAGCATGGATTGTTGAGCCGACGACGCCCAAAAGCATTCGGTTTAGAACGGGGGCTGTGAATGCCGTGCCGGCGTGAAAGATGCCTTTTTACGCTTCTCTTGAATGATCCTAAGTCATATACTGAAGGAGGAAGTGCATTCCAGAGTTTCGCAGTACGGAAGATAAAAGAAATACTGGAGCGCTTAGTCCGCACTTTAGGCAGCTCTACAGTGTAAGAAGTATGTACGCACACAATGTAAAATTTTAAAATTAAATGCAAGAGCCTATTTACGATACATATCCTCTTAAGGGCACGTCCAATGGCGTACTTTGCTTGTACTGTATACATAGGTAACGCGACTCTGGGATTCAATTAACCTAAATAGTACACGTCACGCAGATGCGATGGCATCTTGATCTATTTGCTTATCTGTACTTAGATGTTTGTTATATAAGGTTTTTCCTCCCCCAGTATAAATTAAAGCGCTATTACCTATTAATTTATACATTGCTAGGAATACCGTGATGTAACAAATCGTATGGGGAATCTGTCACGTAACGTTCCTTCTGACACTATAAATAAGGACAGTTATTTTAACTCCCACTTAGTGCTAGGAATAACGTGATGTGACAGATATCGTATGGGAAATCTGTCACGTAAAGTTCCTTCTGACACTATGAGGGCAGGTATTTCAACTCCCATTTAGTGCTAGGAAAAACGTTATGTGACAGAAGTCGTATGGGGAATTTGTCACATAACGTTCCTTCTGACACTAAAAGGGCACGTATGGGGAATCTGTCACGTATCGTTCCTTCTGACACTATAAGGGCAGGTATTTCAACTCCCACTTAGTGCTAGGAATAACGTGATGTGACAGATATCGTATGGGGAATCTGTCACGTAACGTTCCTTCTGACACTATAAATAAGGACAGTTATTTTAACTCCCACTTAGTGCTAGGAATAACGTGATGTGACAGATATCGTATGGGGAATCTGTCACGTAAAGTTCCTTCTGACACTATGAGGGCAGGTATTTCAACTCCCATTTAGTGCTAGGAAAAACGTTATGTGACAGATATCGTATGGGGAATCTGTCACGTAAAGGTCCTTCTGACACTATGAGGGCAGGTATTTCAACTCCCACTTAGTGCTAGGAATAACGTGATGTGACAGATATCGTATGGGGAATCTGTCACGTAAAGTTCCTTCTGATACTATGAGGGCAGGTATTTCAACTCCCATTTAGTGCTAGGAAAAACGTTATGTGACAGAAGTCGTATGGGGAATTTGTCACATAACGTTCCTTCTGACACTAAAAGGGCACGTATGGGGAATCTGTCACGTAACGTTCCTTCTGACACTATAAGGGCAGGTATTTAAACTGCCACTTATTGCTAGGAATAATATTATGTGACAGATGTCGTTTGGAGAATTGGTCACATAACGTTCCTTCTGACAACATAAGGGCACGTATGGGGAATCTGTCACGTAACATTCTTTTCTAACACTATAAGGACGTGTATTTCAACTCCCACTTAGTGCTAGGAATAACGTTATGAGACAAACATCGTATGGGGAATATGTCACATAACGTTCCTTCTGACACTATAAGGACAGTTCTTGAAACTCTCACTTAGTGTTAGGAATAACGTGATATGATAGATGTCGTTGGGGAATCTGTCACATATCGTTCCTTCTGACACTATAAAGGCAGGTATTTTGAACTTCCACTTAATGCTAGGAATAACATTATGTGACATATATTGTATGGGGGATTTGTCACGTAACGTTCCTTCTATCTAACATTACAAAGGGAAGGATTTTCAACTCACAATTGGGGCTAGGCATATTATCGTTGTCACAGATATGGTATGGGGAATCTGTCACATAGCGTTCCTTCTCGCAATAGCAGAAATTTAAATACCAAGGCTGCGTAGTGACAAAAGTAATCAGAAATGCGCATGGAATTATGTAGTTCACACGGTTTTATTCTGACTAAACTAAATATAAAAAAAAGATGAATTCACAAAATAATCCGAATCCCACAGCCGAGAGCGCAGGCACTAGAACAGATCCTATCTATCTGGAGCCTTGGCTTACACAGCTCCGACAAGCTAGTGCCGCTGGCCGTTATCGATTTTATTATATCACTCGATATAATTTTTATCCATACACATACAACTCACTTTTCTAAGTAGGTACTAACTACCGTACCATGTCACTCCCCTTATTACTAAGCGGTAGGGTTTAACGCCCGTATTGTTACCACCGCACTGAATGAAACGTCGGTCGAAACGGCTATGTATATAGTTCGTGTTTTCCGTCCACTTCAGTGTAGCCGACATGAAATGAAGGAAAGCACTGACATGGCACCTAGTTCACCCGGTGTTGGGCTGACATCACGGATGTTGTAGGTGATGCAGCCAACCGTGTCAGTTACCTTAAAAAAATATATTGCACAACACTAAAGTTGACAAAAGACATACTTAATGCAATAGCAGTCATGCCTAAAGTTGTGAGTGGTGGGTTGACTTTGTCGTGTTGTATCGATAGAATTTACAGTGTCGCTTTACATCCCTAGCGGTAATCTATACAAGGATCGCTTGCGGAGTTCTCGAAGCGTATTTACCGCAGTTAAGACCGTTGGCGCCCGGCCAATTGATTTTTTGAGCCCGAGTTAAAACCTGTTTTTATCTCGTTTCGGGCTTTATTGGCGTAAAATCCACCCCTTTTTTATCTTTTCCCCGGTCGATTATTGACGTTCGGAGGCTTTAAATTAATTAACTTATGTCCAAACAGCTCGAGAGCTTGCCGGGTACGAAATTTCTGAGGTCAGCTGAGTAATGGTGTAATTGGGATGTTAAAATGTGTTCACCCCTTTAGAGGCAATTGCGGATCGAAAGGGGGCGCAATGGTCAGTCGTGCACTTACATTTTTTTTTATTGACAGCCCGCCATATGGCGTAGAGCCACCCATAAGGTGTCTAACGACGCCCATGGGCATTCGGTCGTATGCGGGGGGTGCGAAAGCCATGCCAGCCTGACAGGTGCCCATTCACGCCTCTCTTGAAGGTCCCGAGACTGTACTTGGGGGGAAATATATGGGCAGGGAGAGCTTTCCAGAGTTTACCGGTTCCGTTGAGGAAAGATCTGCAGAATCGATTGGTACGCATCCGCGGTAAGTCCAGCGTGTAGGGATGCAATCCTTGCCCAGTGCGCGTGGTTTTTTTTTTTTTTATTGCTACCGAGCTGGGTGGCTCTGTCCGAGGTCGCAACCTCAGGCGCAGCCAATTTCACACCCGAGGAGGTGCCAGTCCGGCTTGGAGGTGAACTAATGTTGCTGGGGAAAGGCTATTAACCCGCGATTTGAAGATCCGTGGATTGTAGGAGTGGGGGAAGATATTCCCTGGCAGCTTGTTCCACACCTTTGCAGTGCGACACAAGAACGATTTAGAGAATCGTGCAGTTCGGAAAACTCTTCTGTCGACTACAAACAGGTGTTCCGCGAGAGTATGGCGGGTTTGGCGAAGACGAACAGGAGGAGGAGGGATAAGGGAAGCAAGTTCGTCAGAGCAGCGGTCATACTAGTACCGATAAAACAGGCTCAATGACCCAACGATACGTCTGTGCTTTAGAGGTTGAAGGTCCTTTGTGAGTACAGAGTCACCAATGAGGCGAATGGCTCGTCGCTGAATAGAATCCAAGGCTGAAAGAAGGTACTCAGAGGAACCCTCCCAAAGATGACTGCAATATTCCATCACCGGTCTTACTTGTGCTTTGTAGAGTGTAAGCAGTTGGACCGGCGTGAAAAAACGCCGACATCGGTAAAGGACCCCTAATTTTCGAGACGCTAGTTTTGCCTTGGACTCTATGAACGATCGAAACCCAACGTCCCTGGACACCTCCATACCCAGGACGCCCAGACTCCCATCGTTGGGGACTTGGCTGCCCTGAAAAGTGGCTTGGAGAGGAAACGGATCAGCCTTAGTAGAGAAGGCACAAGCTTGCGTCTTGGCTACGTTGAAGTTGACTAAGTTCTTCTTCCCCCAATAGGATACTTTTTCGAGAACCTGGTCAACCCGAGCAACAGTTTCGCGTCTCGCGTTTGCTGCTGAGGCCTCTCTACCCTTCCAGTCCTTGATGAACCCTTCGTGCACCGTGCTGTCGTCCGCGTAACAGTGTATTTCGCCGAGCGAGAGCATGTCGTTGATGAACAATAAAAACAGCGTAGGCGACAGCACGGATCCTTGCGGAACACCAGCATTGATTGAGTAGTCGGCCGAGCAGGCACCATCTAGGGTGACAAAGATCGACCGACCACTCAAAAAGCTGGAGATCCAAGTGCACAGTTTTGTAGGGACACCGTAGGCCGGAAGCTTGCTTAAGAGTCCCCGGTGCCAGACGCGATCAAATGCTTTGGATATGTCCAGAGGGACCGCCAGCGATTCCCCAAAACCTTCGAGCCTTTCAGCCCATAAATGCGTAACGTACGCTAGAAGATCTCCAGTCGACCTTTGCTTGCGAAAGCCGTATTGTTTGTCGTCGAGGAGTATAAACTCCTCGACGACAAACAATACGCCTAGGTACGTCAGGAGCGCTGAGTTGACAATACGCTCCATAACCTTACTCAAAAGTGAGGTTATCGCAATAGGGCGATAGTTCGATGGGTTCGCTGGGTCCCCCTTCTTGGGGACCGGCTGGACCGAAGCTCTCTTCCAGCAAGAAGGCATTGATCCGGAGGAATAGGAGCGTTTGAACAGGCGGGTGAGGACTGGCGCCAATTCCAGAGGACAATTTTTCAAGACGAATTTCGGTGCGAATGTGGAAAGGGTACGCCGGGATCGCATTAAAGAGCTCTTCCGAGCACTCCCCATGGAATAAGCGATAGAACACATTTAGGGAGCCGACATCCCTGCGGTGTTGCAGTGGTTCTAGATCGCAGGACACTTCGGGGTCACCCACTAGTCGTACGGCTCGACGCTGGATTGAGTCCAGAGGCGCAAGCTGGTATTTGGCAGAGCCATCCCAAAGGTGCGAGCAGTACTCCAAGGAGGACCCATTCCACCCCATTGCCCTTTTTCCTGCCCCCGTAAGCCCCCGTATGAACACGAATATTTTAAAACTTATACGTTGGTGACACCCAACTTCTAAGAACACATCGTTTTTCGAAACTTTCCTATGTCGTACGGCAAAAATATGGAACGGTCTTCCGGTGTGTGTGTGTTTGCTACCACTTATAACCTGGGAATCTTCAAAAGATGTGTCAATAAATTAGATGACGACCTTTTTGTCCGCCTCACAGTCGGCATGGCGCCTCTCTGAGCGTGGTATCGCGAGGAATGGTGTTATTGGCTGTGTCTGATCTTCCGTTGAAGTATTGGGCACAGACGCCCGCGCCCGCGCCGGCTGTCTATAAAAAAATATCTACCTAGCTGGTATGTACGTAGCGCCGACCACTAATCGATGAGCATGGAGGCAACATAGCGTCTTTGAAGTATTGAAACCATCATCATCAGCCCATATCGGTTCAATGCTGGACATATACCTCTCCCAAGGCACGCTACCGTGACACTTTTCACAAAAAAACTTGTCACCGTGCAAGATTTTCGTCGTTCAGTTCCCTTGGATATTCTTATATCGCTTAATACCCTTATGTGGCTATAACCAAGAATTATCAGACAATAATTTAAAGGGGCAAGTGCTTAGTACCCGTAACCGACGAGCATGCATGAAGAACATTATGGGAGTAGAAGAGGCGGCAAAGGTCTGTCAGGATCGTGGCACGTGGAGATCCGTTGTCTCTGCCTACCCCACCGGGAAACAGGCGTGGCGCTATGACGCTATGCAATTTAAAAAAACACATAATACATAATATATACCTAAATACCATTCAAACACCATCGAACTTACGTCCTATCATTCATGAAAGAACAGGCTAGCAAATCATTCTAGGAACACAATTGGCCATGAAACTAATGCAATGTCTAGGAAATGCAGCGTATATTTCGAAAATGTGCGCTTTTCAGGTATGTTTCATACAAAACCATTTAAAAATGCGCTGTAGACGCGCCGACGCTGGGTTACAGGTGCTACGCCGCGAGATGGCAATAACAATGGCTATTGGAAAATGTTTGACAGACAATTTTAAGCGGATAAAGTATTTTATTCCAGCTGACCTTGGGGACGCGGAAGCATGCAAGTCCGCTTCTTTCCCTATTCCTCCTGTTCGGCCCCTATTATCTTTCGACAAGGTTTTGCTAAGCCCTCGATCCGCCATTGGCTAAAGGAGCCGCATTTGTGTGCGTCGCGGGAATAATTTGTAGGTAATAGCTTTTTACGAATGAATAATAACGTAAGCGGCCGTGTAAAGCTTGTGAGAATTAAATTACTCTTCCCCGACTGGGCTTACGAGTACCGCGCCCTCGATTCGATTCAATTATAATTGAAACTGAATTAGAATCTTAATAATTGCTGGTTTCTATGCAAGTATCATTTGAAATGTGAATTTTTAGAACCGCAATTGTAGATATAGCGTTTTTTTGGGAAATTTAATGAAAAATAATTCTAATATTTTTTTTTTAGAAAAACTAATAATTTATGATTGCACTACGAATGAGTCAAAAAATTAAAACATTTCAATGTTCTGCTAAATTTCTATGTTAGTGTGAGACAAAACTAAATCATTAGTTTTTTTTTTACCAATGTGTAGTGTGGTGTAGGCAAATATGCCACTTCAAATCAAACTAAATCTATTAAAAATTGTTATAAGCAAGCGAATGACCGCACGAAAAGTGAAAAATATACCTATCTGCAGCGATGGTTTTAGCACAGTTAGTTCAGTTAGTTGCATTTAAGTCAATACTCAAGGCCACACATAAGAGAAACAAGCACGGATGAAATTCCACGGATGCAAGCAAGGTAGTTTTTTTTTTAGTATTGAAAAACTACGAATTGAAATAAAAAAGTAGATAGCTGTCGACGTAGATATGTAGTCAAATAAACCTAAGAAAGAGAGCACTAATAACTATTAATTTAACACCGTAAGAAATACTTAACTTGTAATTAGCCAAGACACAGGTCTCAGTACTATAACCCTTTCGCGGAATGTGCCCGACTATTTAGCCAGGTCCAAGCTGGGCTCAGGCCCGGCAGCGAATTAATTACGCCGTACCGTACATCAAATTCACATCAGTCTCATTTATGATCCTTGGATTTTCCACTGCTCTGTTCTGGAGCATTTTACTAGTATGGACTATTGTGTTATTTATTACTAAAAATTTCTATAAATTCTGCATGATCTTACACACGGTTGGACTGGAGAAAATTTGGAGAGGCGTATGTCCAGAAGTGGACGCATACACGCCGACTGACACACATTATCGGTGTTGCAATTGCCCCCGTAATATTTTCAACTGACATCAGGGGGTGGTTCTATATGTGAAATTAAATAACTTATGCGGCAAAAAAAAAATTGAAACAAAAATAAAATTTACTTTTTCCATACCAAATTTTAATACCTATTCTCAAAATGTATGGGGAAAATAATTTTTTTTTCTTAAAATTAAACAGTCGTTGAAAAAAAGTTGTTCGGTTTCATGTACAGAATAACCCCCTTTCGGGTTTAACGGTTGGGGTCTGGGGTTGCAACACCGTATTTAAGGACAAAACTGTATTATCTTCGACAGTATGAAGTGGAAACCTAAAAAAAACTTTTTGTTTCATACCTGGATGGACAAGTATGTATGTAGGTATATGTTTTTGTATAATATTGTCTATATTTAATACTTAACACTAGTATCACTTTTTATTTAACTAGCATGATACTTACGTGTATTATTAATAAGTATTCTATAAATTCAAATTTAAAATTAAAACTTCGCTAAACATTTCATTTTTTTTTTATGTAATCCGGTATGGGTGGCTGAGTCGGAGGGGCCAAAGCACATGCTCTAACCAGCCAATATCACCTCCGAGAAGGACGGTGCCATACCGGAGACTTCCCTGGATTGCTGCCTATACTGGACTAGAGGAGAACACAACCGAGGTTGCTTGCGTCCATCTTACATCCAGCTTTGGCTTATAAAATCTGACATACTCGTAGATATCTTAGAATTGTTACAGCTATGTAGTCAGCGTTGAGTAGAAGAAGTTGCAATTCGTAATAAATCCGCCTTGTCTACTGCAGAAAATGCATATTTAATTTTATACATTCATTATTTTCAGTCAGTTTTTTTCTGCATCAAACGAGATAGCAAACGACACGGAATGTGAGTGAATTCCTCGCCAGCCTCCATCTAATGAAGCACGGAGTCATCAGGACTTCATAATGGAAACTTAAAACGGGAAATTTCATTATTGTGCCTCCAATCTGCACGCTTTACAGTCTCGGGCAGTGGTTCCCAACCTTTTGGTGACATTATATTGTTTTAGAAAAACTGCGTTTGTAGCTGTGCCGAAGAAACAATGGTGCAATCCAGTAAAACACAGTATAGAGTACAACAGTACACACAGTCAAACTTCATTTGATGGAACCACGCTCAGTTAAACCAGATTCCAGCCGATTTTCGAACTATTATTATACATACACGGTGTTGCAACCCCAACCGTAAAACCCGAAAGGGGGTGATTCTGTACGTGAAATAGAACAACTTTTGTTCTACGACTTTTTTATTTGGAGAAAAAAAATTGGTTTTTCTCCATACATTTTGAGAATAGGTAATTAAAATTTGTATGGAAAAATTTATTATTTTTTTGTTAAAAAAAAAAATGTTTCTTCACAGAAGTTGTTTAGTTTCACATATAGAATAACCCCCTTATGTCAGTTAAAAATATTACGGAGGCAACTGCAACACCGTGTATAGGTCCCCATACAAGATGCGTGCTAAAAATATATTAGTACATATTCACGCTAATGAATAATAGAGTGCGCCAGGTATGGTATAGCGGATCTACGCAACCCTCCGTGCGCGAGTAAAACTCGCACTTGATTGTTGTTTATCGCTCAAGCGGCGGGTGGCCGAGTGTTTTGGGCATCGGCTTCTCATGCGAGGGGTCCGAGGTGCAAATCCGGTCGGCGTGTAACAATGAGTTTTGTCTGACGAAAAAATTTACTTGCATACCTACACCTGTTGCTTCACGGTTCGGAACCGGCGTAAAACTGTAGGTTCCTTCCCTTACCCCTTACTAGATGGTAGGCTCAAGTTGTAGCCGACTGTGTTGGTACCACCGTACTGTATGTAATATGGCCGCATAGCAGCCTCGGTTGTGTTCTCCTCTAGTCCAGTATAGCCAGCAATCCAGAGAAGTCTCCGGTACGGCACCTACCTTCTCGGAGGTGATATTGTCTGGTCGGAGCATGCGCTTTGGCCCCTCCGACTCAGCCACCCATACCGGATTACATAAAAGAAGGAGCAGTGGCGCCCAGGTTGAGAAGCGCTGGTCTAGCGGATGTAAGAGAAGGCGGCGGTGTTCGGAATATGTGCTCGCGCTTTCTATTTGCTATCGCGATGTGATTGGAACCCCTCCGCGCTCGTGGTGGGTGGGAAGTAGGTCGCCGTATGACATGCACATCTTTATATACCTATATTATGTAGGTACCTATCGATATCTAGACCAACGAGTTTTAAACAAATCGATAGTTTAAGTTTTTATAAAAACTTTATTATATCTGCTTCTGTTGAAGATTACTTATTTAAGATTACAGATTATTTATATGTCGTGAAACATTAACTTACAGATTATTTGTTGCGACTACAAATACTTAAGCCGAAAAAAAAATACAAATCCTACACTCTTACCATTGAGCCACGAAATCACATAAACGACCAAACGAATATCGGATTCCCTTGATTCGTTTTCGGCTTTACTGTCACTAAGAGACGAACTGAATTGATCGCGAGCCACTCGTAACTTTACCCTTAATGCAATGACTTGCAAGGTTACATTTTAAATAATTAAATAAATCTGTCGCTTTTTCGATGAGGCTACAGATCTGACGCGAGTTTAACATTTTTTACCCATCTAAAAAGTGGCAAGCGCCGCTAAAGAAGTTTTCACTTCAAAAATTAAAACTATTAATAAGCTGAACACTTGTATGTGTAGTGTACAATACATAAAGCTAAGTAATCTCATAAATATTCTGAAAACAGACGGACTTGCCAACTTGCATACACTCATATTTCAGATTTCATTTACGAGAATGTATATAATTTTTTTTTATAAATGAAGTTTAAACGGTGTTAATATGCAAGCTATGTGTATGTATGCATTTACAAATAGAATACAATATGTATTTTTTTCTTTAGATATTCTTTGTCGTAAAAGGCGACTAAGGGATATGGACAAGATGCCGTGCTGAAGGGCGACAGGCTCGCCACCTCTCACCTTAGCACGGTACTTTACCGACTCATGAAGCAGGTGGGTCTTCGTGCCTTACTTGCTGCTTGATCGATTTAATCTTGTTCGAATACTTTGCGAAACGTGGTGGTCGGTGTTGTGCTGTAATTGACCAGAGTTCTTGCAGCACAACACCGATTACTCTGCTTACCCCGATTATCGGGATTCAGCGTGTGTGATATGTATGTATATGTATATTCTTTATTGAACCATTGTATTCTAGCTGATCTTTGGGGAGTGGGAGACGCGGGAGACATGGAGTCTATAATAAGCATTTATTGTGGCAATGTATAAAATTTTAAAGAAATATGTTAGACTACAAGTGAATAGGTACCTACATAAATACTTAGGAATTCTATATGAACAAATATTTCAACTAAAATGGATAAATGTAAGACAACGTGGAATACACTCCATGCCAATCTATTTCATCACAATTTCAGCTTACCCCATAGGGATAGGAAACAGCTCCTGTCAGGCCGGCACGGCATTCGCAATTCCCGTGCATCACAGGATGTCCATGGGCATCGTAGACACCTGCTCGTGCGTGTTGGTGCGAAACCTTCACGCGCAGCACGAAGCGTTTGCTTCAGTCTCTCTTTAGCTCTCCAAGTTATTTCAATATTGATACAATATTATTATTGTATTGCATTGTTTATAGGTATTTATTGCACTCAAATAGAATGTAGGCAAAAGGTAACACTTAATGCCTCTAGGCATTTTCTAACAGAATACCTTTGGGGTATGATAACTGCTAGGTGAGTGGCGGAAAGAGATATTATAAATATTATGATATGGCAGATGTACGGGAGTACAAAAGATAGATAAACTTAAATATGAATAGTTTAAATACTATACCTATATACCAGATATATACATAAGATAGACTAAATGACTAAATGCACTTAGTTTTTACATATTATATATATATTAACTAACCCTGAACATGAGAGACATAGTTATTATCCTAATGTTATTACTACAGAAGAGGAGGAAAACGATCTCTCAATGATAATAATGCGGCAACATCGTAATTCAGTGGCGCCCAACTGGTTACCTACTTCCATATTTCTGTCAAGCCCAGCGGGCACTTTCGAGTTTTTTTTTATGGAAACTGACTCTGTTTGCTGCATCACCTACTACATCCGTAATATCAGCTTATAACACCTTGGTGAACTAGGTGCCATGTCAGTGCTTCCCTCCGGTCGTGCCGGCTACACTGGACTGGACGCAAAACACGAACTATTTACATAGCCGTTTCAACCGACAATTCATTCAGTGCGGTGGTACCAACCCGGGCGGATTAAACCCTACCAACTAGTAAGGTAATAAGGTAAGGGACCTACAGTTTTACTTGGAGGCAGAACCATGGTCAGCCTCCAAAGGTCGAGCGGTCACCCATCCATCCACTGACGGCGCCCGGGTGTGCTTATGATCCGACCGACAGTCGATCGCCCGCACCACTGCGCTACCGAGGCTGACAAAAGTGGTGGGGACAGTACCTATGTATGACGTTACCTATAAATTTTAATGGGAACCTTGCTATTTTGATTTTCAAACAAATATACAAAATCTGCTATACATATTCATAATCCATATAACAGCATGACAGTATTAGGCAATAATTTTTAACATTTTCTCGAGTCAACGCATTTCTAAGTTGAGTTTTATATTTTTTTTTTTCGCGGTATTATTTCAGTGTTAATTTTGATTGGAACGTCGTCGGTGTGCGGGCGACACTGGGTGCCCGCGTACTACCGCTCGGAAACCGCTGACGTACATAATAGGCGCAAAACCCACGACATTTTTCAAAACAGACCGACACTTAGGGTTCCGTACCTCAACAGAAGAAAACATGGAACCCTTATACGATCGCTCTGGTGTCTGTCTGTCCGTCTGTCATAACTTATTTTCTCCGAATCTACTGGACGAAAAAAGTTTGATAACCCAATCATAGCGTAAATGAACAAATTTAGATTTTGGGGGTTAATTTTGGAGCACAAATAAGAAAATAAAAAAAAATCTGTGTAAAACGTAGGTCCCTTCCCTTGCCCCTTACTAGATGGTAGGCTCAAAAGGTAGCCGACTGAGTTGGTACCACCGTACTGGACGTAAGTTGGCCGCATAGCAGCCTCGGCTGTGTTCTTCCAGTCCAGTATAGCCAGCAATCGAAAGGGAAGTCTCCGGTATGTCATCTACCTTCACGGTGGTGATATTGACTGGTCGGAGCACGTGTTTTTGCCCCTCTGACTCAGCCACCCATACCGGATTACATAAACAAAACTAGATTAAATACAGAACAACAAAAACGCCCGAAAACGCACTCAATAAATAGTGCTCCATTTTCGATTGGAGTTCCTCAATCCAACGTGACAGCTCAGTTCCAAATTTAAACCAGAGGAGTTGAAAGATGGAACAGACAGACCGACACCAAACTTCGCTCTCGCGTTTCCTTTTGCGTCATAAAAGCGTGAAGAATCGACAGAACTCGCGGTCCGTTCGTTTAAACTAAAAAAAAAGAGCCGGGAAGCCAAAACGTGGGTTAGACAGGCGAGGTGTGCCTGCCGATGTGAAGTTCCACTATTTTCGCTGAAAGTTTCGCAATCATGAGGCGAAAAAGTCGATCGCAACCAGCGGCGTAACTAGGGCGGGACAAATGGCGACAAATGGGGACCTCCTCTCCTAGTTCGGTTGGCCCCAGGTCCGTTGACCGAACAAATTATTATTTAAAAATAAATTTTGAATTAAATATTTTTATTATATCAATATTTGGTTGGTTGGTAATTAAAAAATACACATATAAACGTATATATATTATATTTCGACTTAGATATAAGGCGTCGTCAGATAACAGAGAACTATGAATATAAATTGAATTTATGTATTAGTTGTATAAAAATCATTCGTTTGTAATTATGTCACATATGAATTAATAATAATTAAGCGTACAACTTGGTGTGATTATAGTGCAAACTCTAAAGTAAAACAACAAAAAATAACAATCGGCCAATTACGTGGTGGTACGGAACCCTCGGTGCGCGAGTCCAACTTGCACTTGGCCGGTTTTTTTATTTATTTCTTCATATGTCTAGTATTTTGATTTTAGGTTCTCAATTTAAATCGCATGCCCTAGTCGGCAATAAGGATAGCTACGACACTGATCGCAATGCGTTCCATTCGCCCCGTTGTTCCACCAGCCCCGCGTCTCCCAGATATCCGGAACTTACAATGGACCGAGAGGAAAATTATTTTTGGCTCTCCGGAATGAGATTCGGTTGTCGTATTCTGTTTGTACCTGTGAACTGCGACTTTTGTGTAAACTGACACGGTTGGCTACTTTTCCTACAACATCCGTGATGTCAGCCCATAACACCGGGTGAACTTGGTGCCACGTCAGTGCCTCCCTTAGGTCGTGCCAAAAATCAAATAATTCAATAGCGTTAAATCAATAGCTTAGGCGTTATTATTACAGTGTGTTATTATTGTTCTACTCCACGGAAACTGGCTATTCTTTTCATTATTTTTTTTATTTATTTAAAATTGAATCTAAATGTAATTTAATTTATTATAATTAAATGATTATATATTAAAATAGGTACGTATTGCCAGTTATAATAAGTATACATTTTTGTATGACAAACTTATGGAATGATAATGAAGTTTTGTGGCTCAAGTTTTAGGGCCAAACTCATGACTTAAATTAACATTTTACATTAGGCCTAAAACATGCAGCATAATACATTGTAGATAAGTAGACTGCAAAATCATAACTCATCTTCTTGTAATATTCTAATGATGGGTTTAATTAAAAGTTTTTATGTTTTATAATAATTTCTTCTTATCAATTTCAATACCTATTCAATTCTTTGTTTTTCTTTAATTATGGACTTTGTTCATTTTTTTGATATTTTTTTGACAAAACTGTGTGGCCTTTCTTAGGTGTTATGAAATGTTTTATTTATTGTTTGATTGACGTAATTAGTTCCTTATTTTATGTAATGTTGTACGTACTTTGTCTACGTCTACGAGTCACATGCTTTGCAGTTAGATAAAAGTAGTCACAGTAAATATCCTTTCAACGCTTCAAGCTCTAAAGGTATTCGCTATTCAACAGCGCGCCGGGAAGAAATAGAATTAAGACACTGCCCGATTTTCAGCTAGGAATATGATTCTTCGTCTCTATTAGAGTGAGGAGGCGCATAGAATAGCAAAATGAACTGCAGCACGAGAATGGAGGTCATCATTTGTGTTCGCTCGAGGCTTTCTTCGTCCGGCATTCAAGGTACGGCCGACAGAAATGATGTTACCTCTTGCTCGACTTTCTTTCAAACCGTGTTCTATTGAAAATTCGAGGTAATTTTTTTTTTATAGGAAGCGCCACATGTTACTTCAGAGGGCACTTTTCTTTTATGGAATTTGACACAGACGGCACGTAAGAATCCGTGATGACAGCCCGTAACACCTTGGTGAACTAGTTGTCATGTCAGTGCTTGCCTTTGGTCGCGCCGGCTACACAGAAAACTGGACGGAAAACACAAACTATTTACATAGGCGCTTCGTTCGACCTATCATTCAGTGCTGTGGCAACAAACCGAGCGGGTCATACCCTACCACCTAGTAAGATAAGAAGGGAAGCGACCTACAGTTTTACGTGGAATTCGAACCACGGTCAGCCTCCAGCGGTCGAACGGTCACCCATTCAAGTTCTGACGGCACCCAGCCTAATATGTACTACAGTATACTCTTTATTAATATATTATTTATAAATGGTATGGAAATGAAGGGAAGCACTGACATGGCACCTAGTTCACCCGGTGTTATGGGCTGACATCGCGCATGTTTTAGGTGATGTACCATAAAAAAAATATATACACGGTGTTGTAACCCCAACCGTAAAACCCGAAAGGGGGTGATTCTGTAGATCTGTGAAATAGAACAACTTTTGTTTTACGACTTTTTTATTTGAAGAAAAAAAATTTTTTTTTCTCGATACATTTTGGGAATAGGTATATAAAATTTGAGTGGAAAAAAAAATATTTTTTTTTTTTCAAAAATGTCTTTTTCTTTACAGAAGATGTTTAGTTTCACATAAAGAATAACCCCCTTATGTCAGTTAAAAATATTACGGGGGCAACTGCAACACTTTGTATATTAATAGGCTTACATATTATGTACATTAATAAATGGGACTGCTTTATTAAGATATAATTTGCTTACAACAAGTTGGAACACAAAGGTAGCAGTAATTAATTTTATTATAATATGACTCTATTGGTTGTATGTATCTATGTACAAGTTGTCCATGTAAGATATGTATTTATATTTCATACAACTGTCCCTTCTTTAGTTCGCAAAGAATGCCGCAAGGCTAATGCCTTTTGTGACCATTTTACATAATGGTGTACAATAAAGTAGGTATATTTTCATTTCATTTCGTTTTTCTATCGTATGCCGCATTTTTTCCGGAACCCAGCTTCAGCTTCCCAAGCACCCTAGCTTGGGAAGCTGGGCTTTTGTTTTTTTTTTATTTTTTTTTATGACAACTGACACCGTTGGCTACATAATACCGGGTGAGCTAGGTGGCATGTCAGTGTTTCCCTTCATTTCAAGTCGGCTACACTGAACTGGACGGAAAATACGAACTATTTATAGAGCCGTTTCGACCGACGCGACGTTCCATTCAGTGCGGTGGTCGGGATAAACCCTACCACCTAGTAAGTGTGTTTATGGGAAGCAAGCTTTCTTATGCTCTTCTTATGACATTATATCAAAGGAAACAGCGGCATCGATACACAACGAAACACTATGAATAATCTAAATAAAAAACCATATCGCATTACTGAAAGATAATATTTTTTCCAAACCTCAGATTAAGATCAAAGTGAAGCCGCCGGATAAAGCCGCCAGGAGATAAAAGTCGGTGAAAAAATTGTAATATTTTCTTTAGATCTACACCGACAAGCTCCGCGAATAAAGTTGTCTTGTATGCGCGGTCACAGATTACTTAATAGTTACTTCGTAACAGATAAATCACTCCATAGAAAAAGTTCCATACCTTCGACTTTAATAGCCTACTGTTTCACGTCGCCAATCACTGCGTGCGAAAATGTACCTAAACGATCGAGTGTAAAGTGTTTATTGCTTTGCAGCTGCGCGCAGTTGCGTGGGCGAGCGTGTAGGTATGCTTCGCGCGGCTGACGAATTTTCACTGAATAGACCGCCGGCGATCCACCGGGCGGTAGGTAGTTAGCGCGCGCAAGGACATAAAGTGCATGAGGCCTGGCGCGGTCTTTTTGAAACCGTTGCAGTAATTTTTAACCCCCGACGAAAAAAGAGGGGTGTTATAAGTTTCACGTGTGTGTGCACGGGTGTGTCTGCTGTGGCATCGTAGCTCCCAAACGGATGGACCGATTTAAATGCGGTGTTTTTTATTAGAAAGCTGGTTTAATCGGGATGGTTGTTAGCTATATTTGTAATCAAGTCATTAAGTAATAAAAAAAAATTATTATCTTCAAAAGTGGACCGATTTGCATGCGGTTTCAAAGTTAAATTATGGGAATGTACATACATACCACACGCTGTATCCAGACAATGGGGTTAAGCAGAGTAATCGGTGATGTGCTGCAAGAATTCTGGTAAATTACAGCACAACACCGACCACCACGTTTAGCAGGTAGTCGCCTCTCACCTTGGCGCGGTCCTTCCACCGAGTCATGCAGCAGGTGGGTCTTCGTGCCTTACTGGCTGCTGGATAGTTATCTCGTCCGAATACTTTACTAAACGTGGTGGTTGCCTTGGTGTTGTGCTGTAATTTACCAGAGTACTTGCAGCACAATACCGATTACTCTGCTTACCCCTATGGTCGAAACACAGCGTGTGGTGGTATTTTTTATATTCACGGGTTTTATTTTTAAGATTTCATTTTCTGCCATGTGCACCAACGCGACGCCACGCCGATACTCGTTAAAGTGCTTTCACAATGATATATCGAATTAGTTTGTAAGAAAATCCATTTTTTTATCCAAGTAAAATCGGGAACAATTGAGTAACATTTCGCCTCTTAACAGCCTCAGGAGTTGTTTACCAAAATTATTACACCCTTTGTAATAAGTAATAACACTCTATATCAATCTATACATTTGGCACGATCGATCGTACGTGCGGGTGACTACCTACGATAATAATATGTACTACTATAAAATACAAAGTTTGTCTGTATGTTTGTACAGATGTTCTATCTCACGAAGTCGGTTTGGCTGTGGTTGTAGTAGTGACGTGTAGAGTGTTTTCATTTTACGAAGGCACGAGGGGGTATGAGGTAAGAAGTGGTGTAAGACCGCGCGGAGCTCAGTAGGGAACGACTCGGTTCGACGGAGCGACGCGGAGATGCGTAGAACGTGTGTACCGACCGGGCACCGAGTTCGTTCTCTACTGAGCTCCGCGCGGTCACCTCTCGCACCACTTCCTACCTCGTACCCCTCGTGCCTTCGTAAAATGAAAACACTCTACTGATGTGTTGTGTGCGCGGATCGCGTCACAGCACAGATTACGTCTTAATAGTTACTTCGTACCGCGTCGCGATCGTGACTGAGCGCTCTCGAGGTTACGCACACTAAAGCAATGTGCATGTGCACGCCTGACAACATTCATAGACAAACGGACTTCGTGAGATACAATATCTGTAACGGGTAGAGACGTATGCCTTGGATTCACTGGGGGGCAAATTACTTCTACGGTGTATCGGGGAACATCTTGGAACATGACGCGGAACGGGTTTTCTTAGTCAGCAGATAAATCGTCCGAAACATACCACGCGGCACGTATGTAAATGTCATAAAATAAAAAAGACTGTACCATTCCGTTTTCCGTGAGAACTTTTAAAGACGTAGGATTTTCTTTTAGGTTTTTTTTTTAACTTTATGACTTAATTCCCAATTTATTTTTTTGTTTTCAAAATTTTTGATGCAGTGGTTTCGGAAGCATTTTAAAATTATAAAAAAATATTAATATTTCATGATGCACTTGAAAAAAAACATTTTACTTTCTAATTTGTCCCCCAAAATAAACACCCAAAATCGAAATTCGTTCATTTACGCTATACGTCCGTGATTGTACTATCTAATCCGCCAATCTATGTGCCAAATTTAATCTTTTTTTGTCCAGTAGTTTCGGAGCAAATAAACTGTGACAGACGGACAGACTGACAGAAACGAGAGTGATCCTATAAGTTTTCCCTTTTTTTTTCCTCTTTTGAGTTTCAGAACCCTCAAACAGTAAATGTACCTAGTAGATTTAAAACATGTTAGGTTTTGCATCGTGCCCTGTGTCTGCTTTTTGACGTGATAACGTCTTATAAATTGATGAACACCGGCTGCACGCACGAAAAAGTGTCACGTTCCATCTGAGCCTGTGTGTGCAAGCGAGAGCGCGTAACAAGCGATAGAGAGGCACAATCGGTCCCAAGCGGCAGTGTTGCCAAACGTACGGTAATTGCCGTATCGTACGGTAATCGAGGCTAGAAATCGACAAATGTACGGCGTACGGCAGCGATAGGGGTGCCGTACGAAAAAATACGGTAATTCTTATAGCTGTGTTTCTTTATGACGTTATCACGTAAAACTATCGTCCGTAAACCGACTTTACAAACAACCAATTTTTTTACCTAATGTATTTTTATTTTATTAATACTTTTACTCTACAACACAATTAGTAATAAATTAAAATTAATGTAGAAAATACAATTTTATTGTATAATACATTCTTTATTGATCATTCATATGGCAGTTAGACTGCACTCGAACTTGTCACAATTTGTTCTATCCGGTTCGATTACACCCAGAAGAAGACCCGACAAGACACTTCGAAGGGTTAATAATAAACTTAAATGTAGCAGTAGCAATTTGATATCGACGATTTGTGCCTCGTTCAGGTTAAAACTCATCACGTCATCTAGTCATTCATACTCAGCTATAACGCGAGTGGAGCCGCGTGCACAGCTAGTCTTCAATAAATCAAGAGTGTTCAAGCAGGGAAACACTAGCGAAGCGATAGCAATACTTTAAATTGGCTCAAGCAATTTCGGTGAAATACACTGGTTTATTCATTGAAATTTTACCGTATTTTGCCACAAGACTTTGTTAACGAGATTTATGAAGGGTTTCTCGATTATATTTGGCTATAATGGGACTATTTCGGTAACTGGAGGTCTATTCATAAAATCGTATTTTTGTCAGCGAACAAAGGTTAAGTACGTAGAAATTTGTCAGTGTAGTTTAGTTAGATGAAAGTATGTAAGAGACGTTGAAATATTTATATAGTAAGAAAATTAAAACAGTACATCAAAGAATAGTATAAAATAAATAAAATGCCCTACACGCAAGTACCTGGACTAAATCGGGCATGTACTCAAAAAGTGTCAAGTGCGTAGTACCCATAACCGACGAACATGCATGAAGAACATTATGAGAGTGGAAGAGGCCGCAGAGGTGTATCAGGATTTTTGCACGTGGAGATCCGTTGTCTCTGCCTACCCCACTGGGAAACAGGCGTGACGCTATGTATGTATATATGTAAAATAAAATGCAAAGAAACCGACCACTTTATAATCCGAATTTAGACGCGTCAGCCAAGGCTGAATGTCTAAATTAAATAATTAATCTATTAGGTACTAAATAAATCATGATTCTAATAATGTTTCCGAACAATTAAAAATAAACCCTGACCATTCTACGTGTCGGTCGGCAACACCACACACATAGTTACAAAGGCCCCAGGAACGAATGCGTCCATCCGTTCAGAAATCGTTTGATGAGTTGAAGCAAGCGTTGGTGTCCGATCCCATGTTTTAATACATACAGACAAGATTTCTAAAAATCGTCAATTTAGCACTGACATGGCACCTAGTTCACGCGGTGTTGACATCACGGATGTGGTAGGTGTCAGTGTCCAGTGTCCAGTCCAGTGTCGTGTCAGTTTCCATTTTAAAAAAATAAAAAAAACAACGAATATTCTCGGCGACGGTATTTTCATAAATGTAATGTCGTCCTCAGTGACCGATACCGATATTCGTATTCTGTGCGCATCTTAAACATCTATACATATAACTGCCCCCCCCCCCCCCCCCCCTCCCCCCTTCCTGCGCTCAATAGCGTTGTGGATTGTGGTGCCCCTTCCTAATTTGTGTATTTGCCCCATCCCCAAATACTACTATATCCAGATTGATTGCAGGTCAGCGTACCGGAATTTCGAGAAGTTCTATTTATTTCAATCTAAGTAAATGGCGCCAACCGAAAACGAAGGAATGTTTATGTTGTCAAATAATTTGATGCGTATCAATCGGTTCTGGAGATCTTTCCTTCACAGAACTGGTAAGCCGTGGAACGCTCTGCCCCCATATTTCCCCCCAAGTATAATCTCGGGTCCTTCAAAAGAGGCGTGAATAGGCACCTGTCATGCCGGCATGGTATTCGGAACCCCCGTGTACGACCGAATGTCCATGGACGTCGTTAAACACCTTATGGGTGGGTCACCGCCATAATATGTCGCGATTTCTATAAAAAAAATTAAATTATGCTATGTTTGTAATTTTATTATATGTTTTTATTTTATTTATTTGAAAACACCAGCAGACAGAATGTGTCATACAAGATCAAATATAAATATTACAGACTAGCTTTCGCCCGCGGCTTCGCTTGCGTGAAATTCGTATTTAAAAAGAAGAAAGTACCTAAGTAAGCCCGCTACCGTTCCTTATTATTTCGGCGCAGGGAACAATTCGGTTTATATGAGAGCCACATCTTAGCATAACCGCAACTGAATTTTATTTACCCTATCCTATGTCGCGTATAGTTAAATGTGATTGCACTAAGTTTCATCGAATTCGGATGATCGGTTTAAGAGTTATGGCCGAGCATAAATACATACAGAAAAGATTTCTAAAAATCGTAAATTTAGTTTTACTTTCATACGAGTACATAGAGTCTACAAACACAATATCTCATAAAAAAAAACATAAAACCGACTTCCTAAAAAAAGTAAAACTAAAAAACTATTTAAAATAAAAATATAAAAACCGCCTTCAAAAATATATGAAATAAAAACCTAAAAAAAAAACGAACCCTAGAGTGGAAGGCGGTGCTAAAAAGGCTACACAAATCACAAAGGATATTATCATCCGCTCATGTTTTCTTTCATGCATCATTTTTGCTTGCTTTAGCACCGCCTTCAACTCTAGGGTTCGTTTTTTTTTTAGGTTTTTATTTCATATATTTTTGAAGGCGGTTTTTATATTTTTATTTTAAATAGTTTTTTAGTTTTACTTTTTTTAGGAAGTCGGTTTTATGTTTTTTAAAACTTTTTTTTTATTTCACAGTTTTTTTTAGTAATTTTTTGCTATTAATGTACTCGGCGGAATCGCTCGGCCTTCGGCCTCGCGATTCCGCCTCGCTTTCCAATCCGATCTTGACCCAATTAAAATAGGACCACGTCAGCTTCGATAGCTCAGTGGTGCAGACAGTCAACTGTCGCTATTGAATTTTAAGCAACGCTGGGTGCGGTCAGTACTTAGATGGGTGACCGCTGACCGTTGGAGGCTGACCAAGGTTCGGATTCCTCGTAAAACTGTAAGTCCCTTCCCTCGTAATCTTACTTGGTGGTAGGGTTTAACCTTCCCGGGTTGGTACCACCGCACTGAATTAAACGTCGGTCGAAACGGCTATGTAAATAGTTTGTGTTTTCCGACCAGTTCAGTGTAGTCAGCACGATCAAAGGGGGAAGCACTGACATGGCACTGGTGTTATGGGCTGACATCACGGACGTTGTAGGTGATGTTGCAGAACTTAGTAAAATGGACAGACATAAACGTGTTACGGAAGCCTACTTTTATTATAAAATAACCGTCGGAGGACCTTGGTTGAAAATTGTAAAATTTAGTAGAACGGATAGACATGCATATGTTACGGAACCCTACATTCATTTTGCAGAACTTAGTAGAATGGACAGACATAAACGTGTTACGGAACCCTACTTAACAGTTGCACTCAGGGAGTGCCGGCAGATCCCGTGCCACTCTAACTTAACCCTTAACGCAATGACTTAAGGTTTCATTTTAAAAATGACGCTGACGCGATGTCGCGAGTTATACATTTTTACCCACCTAAAAAAGTGCCAAGAGCCGCTAAAGAATTTTTCACTTCAAAAACCTCAGGGTTATCCCCTTTCAAATAAAAAAAAAAGAATTTTCAAAATCGGCCCACAATTGACGGAGTAATCGCGTAACAAACATCCAAAAAAAGAAAACATACCGTCGAATTGAGAATCTTTTAGGTCTAAAGTAAATTTCTCGTGAAGACAAATGCAACGAGCCCAAACACGATGGGTTTATCATGTGTAGTTTAGGAGTTCCTATGGCCACCTTCTGTCTCCATCATCAAACCAGCTCGATGGTACTCGGTACAGTAGGTACTGGCCAGGTACCATAATAAATTAAGCGCCGGTCGGAAAAGATAAAAAATTTCAAATTTAGAATATTCATGAAACAAGGGTCCGAATATGTATCACTAGTATATCGATTCATGTATTTCAACAGGACAGAGAAAATTTCAAAATATTAGGTATTTAATACTTTTTAGTTTTTTTTTTTTTGTTTTTTGGAAATCGGTTTAATATTTTTTAAAACAGTTTTTATTTCATTCTTTTTAGTAATATTACATAAAAAAGAATAATCGAAATCGAATAATCGAAATCGATTGAAGTGGTACAGAATTATTCGCCATATGTGTCAGACTGCAAATTGCTGAATAAGTCCACATCACAAATGTTTTGCTGAAGTTAACCACACACCATACTAATTTATCAAACTGAAAATTGCCGAAAACGACCACATCACAAGTTTTGCTGAAGGTAACCACACACCATAGTTTTATGCTGATTTTTCGAAAACCACTGAACCAATTTCGATAAAATTGAAATGGGACCACCTCGGAAGTATGACCTAACTAACAAAAAAAGAATTTTCTAAATCGGCCCTCAATTGACGGAGAAATCGTGTTACAAACATACAAAAAAAATAAATAAATAAAAAAAATAAAAATAAAAAAAAACATACAGACGAATTGAGAACCTCCTCCTTTTTTGGAAGTCGGTTAACAAAGTAACTTACTCTATACCCATACCTTACAGATTTATTATTAACCGACTTCCAAAAAAGGAGGAGGTTCTCAATTCGTCTGTATGTTTTTTTTTTTTTTTTATTTTTTTTTTTATTTTTTTTTTTATTTTTTTTTTTATTTTTTTGTATGTTTGTAACACGATTTCTCCGTCAATTGAGGGCCGATTTAGAAAATTCTTTTTTTGTTAGTTAGGTCATACTTCCGAGGTGGTCCCATTTCAATTTTATCGAAATTGGTTCAGTGGTTTTCGAAAAATCAGCATAATACTATGGTGTGTGGTTACCTTCAGCAAAACTTGTGATGTGGTCGTTTTCGGCAATTTTCAGTTTGATAAATTAGTATGGTGTGTGGTTACCTTCAGCAAAACATTTGTGATGTGGACTTATTCAGCAATTTGCAGTCTGACACATATGGCGAATAATTCTGTACCACTTCAATCGATTTCGATTATTCGATTTCGATTATTCTTTTTTATGTAATATTACTAAAAAGAATGAAATAAAAACTGTTTTAAAAAATATTAAACCGATTTCCAAAAAACAAAAAAAAAAAAACTAAAAAAGTATTAAATACCTAATATTTTGAAATTTTCTCTGTCCTGTTGAAATACATGAATCGATATACTAGTGATACATATTCGGACCCTTGTTTCATGAATATTCTAAATTTGAAATTTTTTATCTTTTCCGACCGGCGCTTAATTTATTATGGTACCTGGCCAGTACCTACTGTACCGAGTACCATCGAGCTGGTTTGATGATGGAGACAGAAGGTGGCCATAGGAACTCCTAAACTACACATGATAAACCCATCGTGTTTGGGCTCGTTGCATTTGTCTTCACGAGAAATTTACTTTAGACCTAAAAGATTCTCAATTCGACGGTATGTTTTCTTTTTTTGGATGTTTGTTACGCGATTACTCCGTCAATTGTGGGCCGATTTTGAAAATTCTTTTTTTTTTTATTTGAAAGGGGATAACCCTGAGGTTTTTGAAGTGAAAACTTCTTTAGCGGCTCTTGGCACTTTTTTAGGTGGGTAAAAATGTATAACTCGCGACATCGCGTCAGCGTCATTTTTAAAATGAAACCTTAAGTCATTGCGTTAAGGGTTAAGTTAGAGTGGCACGGGATCTGCCGGCACTCCCGGAGTGCAACTGTTAAGTAGGGTTCCGTAACACGTTTATGTCTGTCCATTCTACTAAGTTCTGCAAAATGAATGTAGGGTTCCGTAACATATGCATGTCTATCCGTTCTACTAAATTTTACAATTTTCAACCAAGGTCCTCCGACGGTTATTTTATAATAAAAGTAGGCTTCCGTAACACGTTTATGTCTGTCCATTCTACTAAGTTCTGCAACATCACCTACAACGTCCGTGATGTCAGCCCATAACACCAGTGCCATGTCAGTGCTTCCCCCTTTGATCGTGCTGACTACACTGAACTGGTCGGAAAACACAAACTATTTACATAGCCGTTTCGACCGACGTTTAATTCAGTGCGGTGGTACCAACCCGGGAAGGTTAAACCCTACCACCAAGTAAGATTACGAGGGAAGGGACTTACAGTTTTACGAGGAATCCGAACCTTGGTCAGCCTCCAACGGTCAGCGGTCACCCATCTAAGTACTGACCGCACCCAGCGTTGCTTAAAATTCAATAGCGACAGTTGACTGTCTGCACCACTGAGCTATCGAAGCTGACGTGGTCCTATTTTAATTGGGTCAAGATCGGATTGGAAAGCGAGGCGGAATCGCGAGGCCGAAGGCCGAGCGATTCCGCCGAGTACATTAATAGCAAAAATTACTAAAAAAAACTGTGAAATAAAAAAAAAGTTTTAAAAAACATAAAACCGACTTCCTAAAAAAAGTAGAACTAAAAAACTATTTAAAATAAAAATATAAAAACCGCCTTCAAAAATATATGAAATAAAAACCTAAAAAAAAAACGAACCCTAGAGTTGAAGGCGGTGCTAAAGCAAGCAAAAATGATGCATGAAAGAAAACATGAGCGGATGATAATATCCTTTGTGATTTGTGTAGCCTTTTTAGCACCGCATTCAACTCTAGGGTTCGTTTTTTTTTTAGGTTTTTATTTCATATATTTTTGAAGGCGGTTTTTATATTTTTATTTTAAATAGTTTTTTAGTTCTACTTTTTTTAGGAAGTCGGTTTTTTAGTATATTGATTTTTATAACAAGGTTATCTTCAAAAAAGTGCATTAGTAAGTCAAGGTTTTACACAGTTTAAAAGCTTACTAAAATACAACAGCCTTATTTCGAGCACCTTATTAATGTTATTTTCGCATAAGGGTGGTCCTCACAAATTTAATTAGAGATGAACTAACATACGACTGGCGCGCTCGTAAAATGTGACGATTCCAACAGTTTATTGGGGCAAACAAATATTGGGATCGGGCGAGATACGCAGACCGTGGGGCAAGATTGGGGGAATGGGGCAAATGGGCTGATCGAGGGGCAAGATTGGGAGAGTGGGGCAAATAGAGTGGGGGCAATAGTGCCGCCGCTTCTTGAGTACAGTTTAATTATAAGTAAATACCCTCAAGCGATTGAACGATTATGGCTTGGTTGATTGTTATATATATTTATATGTTGGTGTGTTCCAGTGGTGCAGTCGACATAGCCAAAATCACCTCTCCTCGCAAAACAACGATGAGTGCCATGCCAGCATATTTGCGGACTATTGCTAGGCTGTCTAGCCTGTTAATACGACGTTTGAAGACACCCAGATTAAAATCTTGCTCACAAGCTGTGTTTTCGATAGACTATGGGCGGGGTGTTATTATGTGGCTAGTCACTAAATACTTGTAAAAATATGTAAAAAAATACCCTCGATTTTATTTTATTTAATCCAGTATGGCTGTCTGAGTCGGAGGGGCCAGAGCACATGCTCCGACCAGCCAATATCACCTCCGAGAAGGTAGGTGCCACACCGGAGACTTCCCTGGATTGCTGGCTATACTGGACTAGAGGAGAACACAGCCGAGGCTGCTATGCGGCCATCTTACATCCAGCACGGTGGCATCAACCCAGTCGGCTACAATTTGAGCCTACCACCTAGTAAGGGGCAAGGGATATTTCTTGTCGATTGTTCGTGGGTGTAATCGAACCGGATAGAACAAATTGTGACAAGTTCGAGTGCAGTCTAACTGCCATATGAATGATCAATAAACAATACAATACAACAAAAAGGATTCGGGAAACACACTCGCCGGAAGACGCAGTTCCACACCCTAGCGGCGGTGCGACAAAGAAACGATTTTGAGAACCGATATGTAGGATAAATGACGCAGGTACGCAGCTCGGCCTTCTTTCTTACTTTCTTTCTTCTTTTTAAATACGAATTTCACGCGAGGGAAGCCGCGGGCAAAAGATAGTAAATAAATAAATATTAAAAAATCGTTAGGCTTTAGCATTTATAGACCAAAGGGCACAGTACGCAGTTCACTAAGGTGTGAGGGGCTGACACTAACGGATTAAGAAATAAGAAATATTTATTTTTCCCCTACCTACAGCATTACTTTATTTTTACATACTAAGACACATTTAAACAATCAAGACAAGTAATACTAATTAACACACTCATTTAAACAATTACAGAAGGAAAAAAAAGGGGGAAAAATGGACTGAACACAGCCTATGCTGAGTCCAGTGAAGATTTCACTAGACTCAGCGCTGTATTTAAGTCCAGCCCTTGAACAATTGAAAGACACACAACTTCCGCTCTAGCTTACAATATTTTAATGATTAGTGATGTAGCCTTATTGGCTACACCACCTAAAGTTTGGTTCCATAAAATAAATTAATACATTTCTGGGATACAGCGTGCGGTATGTATGTGTTTTTTTTTATGGAAACTGACACGGTTGGCTATATCACATACCTACACCATCCGTGATGTCAGCCCATAACACCGGGTGATCTAGGAGCCATGTCAGTGCTTCCCTTTATTTAATGTCGGCTCCACTGAACTGGGCGGAAAACACGAACTATTTACATAGCCGTTTCGACCGACGTTTCATACAGTACTTAAAAAGAATAGCCCCACTGCATATCTCCCCGTGCATGTCGTAAAAGGCGACTAAGGGATAAGGACAAGATGTCGCGCTAAAGGGCGAACGGCTAGCCACCTCTCACCTTGGCGCGGTCCTTCCACCTTGTCATGCAGCAGGTGGGTCTTCGTGCCTCAGTTGCTGCTTGATAGTTATCTTGTCCGTATACTCTGCTAAACGTGGTGGTCGGTGTTGTGCTTTAATTTACCAGAGTACTTATGGGAGTGAAAGTTGGGTATGGCAGGCGAAGCATGAGAGCAGGATAAATGATGTTGAAATGCGCGCGTTGAGAGGAGTATGTGTGGAATAGGAGGAGTATGTGTGTCTGTAGAATGGATGATAGGAAACTAATGAAAGAAATCTATGGAGCGAATGTTAGTGGAAGAGTCGGGAAGGGTCGCCCTAGACGCACGTACCGGACCAGATCGGGCATGTGCTTGAAAAGGGTCAGGTGCGTAGGACCCCTAACCGACGAGCATGTATGAAGAACATTATGAGAGTGGAAGAGGCGGCAAAAGTGTGTCAGGATCGTGGCGCTTGGAGGTTGGGTTGTTTGCGTGGGTTGGGTCTGTTGTCTTTGCCTGCCCGACTCGGAGGCAGGCAGGCGTGGCGTTATGTATGTGTATGTATGTATGAACTTATAGCACAACACCGATTACTCTGCTTACCCTGATTGTCGGGATACAAAAGCGTGAGTTATGTATGTATGTATGTAAACTTAAAAACATTAATCGATCTAAAGTCGACCTATCGTCGATCTAAACCGGCTATTGTTTAATTATTCAAGAACTCAAAACGGGGCAAATAAACGATTAGAAAATTTACTTATTCCGTAACGAAAGCGTCACAACGTTAATAGTACAAGATTAACTCGATGAAACCGTTTGAATTGTATATTAATAATTAAATTAAAATAATTCCTGTTTTCCGTCCAGAGGGTCCACCGGGAACAAATTTAATTTTTAAGCCAACTCAACTTGCGATCTACAAATTAAAAGTAGCTCAACGAGCTAAGGAAAGAGCAACCGAGCATTGGTTGGTATGGTGTCGATTAGTTCAAATATTTATTGACAATAAATTATTTTTATTTACAAAATGTTTGTTTGATGAATTTTTATATATTAATATTATTTATAAAACACAATTAATACCTCGATTAATACAGATATTTCGACTGTGTTGTCGTCATCAGTGAAAAATATAACATATTATGTATGGTGTTGATATTTATGACATATGAGTGGTTGATATGGTTTTTTTTTTTTTTTTTAATGAACGATATTTAATCCCGGGGTATGATGCGCGCCTAGGTTCCATATGAATGATGATTCCCAAGTTCTTAAATCTATTTCTTTAAGTGGTGGACTGAATGATTTAATGATGCGGACGGTGAAGCATTGATTGAATGAAATTTGATGGTTACGGCAGTGTGTTGGGATGGGAAGAGGCGAGTTTACTGAGGTGGACGTGAACCTGTGGTGATTGATCCTAATGTGTATTGGGTTGATGGTTGAGCCTATGTAGTATGAGGTGCAATGACGGCATTCCAAGATGTATACACATGAAGAGGTTTTGCAGGTTGAGTATGGCTGGGACTTGTATGATTGTGTACTATGTATGTATGTGTGTGTTTATGACTCATATGTCATAAATATCAACACCATACATAATATGTTATATTTTTCACTGATGACGACAACACAGTCGAAATATCTGTATTAATTGTGTTTTATAAATAATATTAGTTCAAATATTTCTAATACATAGGTGGTTTGATAGGAATAAAATTCCTAACTGACCACCCAGGTCGGCAGTGGTGGTTTGATAGGAATAAAATTCCTAACCGACCACCTAGGTGGATGGATTGGGTGGTTCGTTGGGAACAAACCGTTCATTCCGCCCGGGTTGGTACCACCGCACTAAATGAAACGTCGGTCGAAACTTCTATGTAAATAGTCCGTGTTTTCCGAACAGCTCAGTGTAACCTACATGAAATAAAGGGAATCACTGACATGGCACATAGCTCACCCGGGCTGACATGATGGATGTTGTAGGTGATGTAGCTAACCGTGTCAGTTTCCATAAAAAAAATTGCTTTGATCGATAAAATTTGTAATGACGAAATACGACAAAGCACCAAGGTAATCGACATTGCTAAGAAAATTAGCAAGCGGAAGTGGCGGCAGTGGGCTGGGCATATTTGTCGTATACCCGATACATCGCTGCGGTAGAAGGGTGCTCGAATGGAGGTCGCGTATAAGCAAACGTAGCGTGAGACGCCCCCAGGCTAGGTGGACAGAAAACCTAAAAAAGGTAGCCGGGAGTGGATGAATGAGAAGAGCGGAAGATCGCGTGTGGTTGCGTGCCTTGGGAGAAGCCTATATCCAGCAGTGGACCTATACGGGCTGATGATAATACCCCCTGCCCCTTACTAAGTCGTAGTAGACTCAAATTGTAGCTGACTGGGTTCTTATCACCGTACGAGATGTAAGATGGCCGCATAAAAGCTACGGCTGTGTTCTACTTTAGTCCAGTATAGCCAACAATCCAATGGGAATTAGGTATGGCACCTATCTTCTCGGAGGTGATATTAACTGGTCATTAAATGTGATTTGGTCCCTCTAACACAGCCACCCATATCGGATTACAAAAACATTATTCATGAAGCTGTAATTATATCAATTAATGCTTTACTCTTATATATTGAAGCACGAACAGTTATCGTAATAAACGCATTTTTAGTTTAAATTTTCTCGATATGAAAATAGAAGAATAGAAATACATTATTTCGTTCCAAATAACCAGTAAGCATTAAATGTTCTTTAAAAACATTTTATATGTAATTAAACGTATGCAATAATTTCACAAACGAATTAGAAAAAAACATTATAGGCCGAGAAATTGTGAGATTTTTTTTATTTTTAATGTAGAAATCTCCATTCAAATGGAACGTGTCATGAAAATAAATAAGTCATTACTTACACTTTCATTCCCATAAATGTCAAACTTATCACAGTTTAATAATTCCCAGATGCTCACTTCTCACCAACACCGCACTTTAGTTATACTCACTTCTACTCCATGAAAACTGCCAACTTTAGTACATATTAATAATGTACCGGATCCACTCAATTATTTATAACAGTTTATTTCGTCTAAAACAAACACCGAAAATCCATCATAACTTTTTCACCATCACAAGTTTCCATCGAACTCACACGAAACTTTTTTATCAGTTACCATTTATGGTACGAACTCATGTGCGAACCCCGTTTAATCGAACGCAAACGAAAAGTCGCGGGAAAAAAAATCGGCGTGACTCTCCCGCGAAAACCGTTCCCAGACTAACTGCCGTGTCCGGGGAGCGACTGCCTTAAATTCTCACCCCTGTCCATTTCAATGTGCTCGTGTGTACGTATACAGTTTTCCTCGCAACTGTATTAGTCTCCCTTCGTATGTATACGCGTTCTTAGTTTGAAAACGTGCGATTGTAGTCGTGCGATTACACGTGTATTGTGCGCGTTTTTACGCGAATGTGTGCATGCGTTAGTGACGCGGTGTTTTTTTACTTCAGTTTTCTCCCTGTGTGTGTTTTGTGAGAGTGTGCGTATTCGATACGGAAAGTTCGCTGGTGTCCGTGATTCATTGGAAGATTCTGAAGTGTAACTGTGATCTTGTCTGATTTGTATGTGTAAAACGTACTGTTCGACAGTTCATATACTCACATACCAACGTTACCTTGAGTATTTTATTTTATTTCTCAAGGCCAACACAACAGCTATAAAATATTACAATAATTATTATTGTGTACAATAAAGTGTATCATTATATTTACGGCCTAGCATTACACAATATACATATTATTATGTACTACCCGTCGGAAATATCTAGGCACCTCAAAAGAATGCGTTCTAACGACTGCACGCTATGGTCAGCAAACGGTCGCATTCTTTCGAGGTGCCAAGACGTTTTCGACAGGTGTAATCTCCGTCGGACCTCGAAAGAATGCGACCGTTTGCCGACCATAGCGTGCAGACCGCATTCTGTCGAGGTGCCGAGATATTTCCGACGGGTTATACGACATATACGACGGGTTTTCTTTTCGAAATTGTGTCAACATTTTTCGAAAGACAGTACTCGGGGATCCTCGGGAAAATTCTATTATTTAAGTGTCGCGACGGTGCGGTGTTAAACAAAAATTGAAAATCATTATGTATTTATTTAAATGTGTCTTATTTTCATACTATAAAGAAAGCAATTCATACAAAAAAAAATTACAAAAGAAGAAAATTTTAAATAATCTGCCCAAGACATAAAATCGCACGATAAGAGAATTCTCTCTTTCCAGTCGCTCCAAGCTAGCTAGCATTGCGTCTGTGTTGGCGCTCGTAAGGATGTGTTGGTGGCGTGTGCGTGTGAGCTACGTTCTGCGCATGTGCGCTCTCCGAACTGCCTACAGGGTGTGAAAATAAAAAGCCACAAGCCGGTTAGCAGGTAATCTAAATACTGATGCCACTCCGCGCTTCTAAAACTGATTATAAATTCCGTGTCACTTTCAAAGGAGGCTATTTGAAGGGTAAATATAAGGGGATTTGGGTGAAAAATTAAATGCGTGCTTTTGAGTGTGGCGCTGCTTTACTTTTTTTACCCGACTACGGCAAAGCCAAAAGGAAGGATTAGGAGGTTAGTGTGTATGTATGTATGTGTGTGACTATCTATGTTTCACTCTACACACCAAAATACTAGATGCACACAAGTAGACCTTTCATAAAAAAATTATGAAATAAAAAAATAAAAATCGAACCCTAGAGTTGAAGGCGGTCGGTTATTTTTGCTTGCTTTAGCACCACCGCCTTCAACTCTAGGGTTCGATTTTTATTTTTTTATTTCATACATGTTTGAAGGCGGTTTTTATATTTTTTTAAATAATTTTTTATTTCACAGTTTTTTTAGTAATTTTTATTTGCTACGTACTCGGCGGAATCGCTCGGCCTTCGGCCTCGCGATTCCGCCTCGCTTTCCAATCAGATCTTGACCAAAAAAAAATGGGTCCACCTTGGAGCTAGACTGAACCGAACACAAAAAGAATCATCGAAATCGGTTCACAATTGGGGAAGATATTGCTGAACATACATAAAAAAAAATACATACAGCCGAACATAGAACCTCCTCCTTTTTTGAAGTCGGTTAATAACTAGCATGTACTTACATGTATCAATCAATACTAATAATAAATCTGTAAGTGATTGTCTTGAGTTACTTTGTTTTATGAGATAGTTTGTTTGTGGACTCTATGTCGATACTAAAACTAAATTGACGATTTTTAGAAACCTTTTCTCTATGTATGTATGTTCCTCAATATCTCTTAAACCGATAATCCGAATTCGATGAAACTTTTTTTAAAACTTTATTTTTTAATGGAAAGCGCGACATCTAGCATCGTTACACCTATTCCTAGGTGTCTAACGACGCCCATGGACATTCGGTCAGACGCGGGGGTTGCGAATGCCATGCCGACCCGACAGGTGCCTATTGACTCTCTTGAATGAGCCGAGACTACACTTGGGGGGAAATATGTGTTTCCTTCTTTTTTCGTAGTCAGGTTTCATAACATTTTTGACGGAGGTATTTTGTCGCTTACGTCACACTCGTTAGCTTGAAGCATTTCTTGTGTGAAGAATCCTTTTAAGGAGGCATACATACACGGAGGGAGGATAAATGGAGGGCATGCAAGATTTCTGCGCATTAAATAAGTGACGTATAAGCTTAACCTGGTGGTTATAAGGTGTTTTTTTATGTAATCCAGTATGAGTGGCTGAGTCGGAGGGGTCAAAGCACATGCTCCGACAAGCCAATATAACCTCCGAGAAGGTAGGTGCCACACCGGAGACTTCCCTGGATTGCTAGCTACACTGCCTAAGGTGTCTAACGACGCTCATGGACATTCGGTCGTATGCGGGGGTTGCGAATGTCATACCGGCCTGACCGGTGCCTATTCCGATAAAACACGCTCAATGATCCAATGATGCGTCTGTGCTTCAGCAAAGGTCCTACGTGAGCACAGGGGTCGCCAATGAGACGAATAGCTCGTCTTTGAATAGAATCCAAGGCCGAAAGAAGCTACTCGTGGTACATCTACCTCAACCTCTACCTCTACCTCTACTTCTATCTCTACCTCTACCTCTACCTCTGCCTCTGCCTCTGCCTCTGCCTCTGCCTCTGCCTCTGCCTCTGCCTCTGCCTCTGCCTCTGCCTCTGCCTCTGCCTCTGCCTCTGCCTCTGCCTCTGCCTCTGCCTCTGCCTCTGCCTCTGCCTCTGCCTCTGCCTCTGCCTCTGCCTCGGCCTCGACCTCGACCTCGACCTCGACCTCGACCTCGACCTCGACCTCGACCTCGACCTCGACCTCGACCTCGACCTCGACCTCGACCTCGACCTCGACCTCGACCTCGACCTCGACCTCGACCTCGACCTCGACCTCGACCTCGACCTCGACCTCGACCTCGACCTCCACATCCACCTCCACCTCCACCTCCACCTCCACCTCCACCTCCACCTCCACCTCCACCTCCACCTCAATGATCAATGAGAATGACCTCTACCTCTACCTCTACCTCTACCTCTACCTCTACCTCTACCTCTACCTCTACCTCTACCTCTACCTCCACCTCCACCTCTACCTCTACCTCCACCTCCACCTCTACCGCTACCTCTACCTCTACCTCTAGCCCTACCTCTACCTCTACTTCTTATAAAAGGGAACGTCGGTCTGTATGTTTGAGGTAAACTTCAGAACCACTGAAAAGATACGGGTTGCACTAATGTAAAGAGTAGTTCTTGAGGTTCACTATAGACTATATACCATCACGCTAAATAGCAATAGGGGCGATCAGTATGAAAAAAAGTATATTATGAACGGAATTTAGTGTCGAATGGTATTGCCGGATGGAGAGGGCTGAGAAGGAACGTTAGGAGAGGGAGCGAGGGATGGAGTGAAGGAGAGAGAGAGAGAATATAAGAGAAGTTAACACATTTGCGTTTAAATCGGATTTTCTATTAAACCGAGTCTACCGCGAGCGAAGCCGCGGGAAAAAGCTAGTATAGAAATAAATGGAATGAGAGGCCTATTACAACTATTTTCCATTAATATTTCCAGGAATATCGAATGTGGAAACCACTAATGGTAGCTGTAAGGAAAATAACACTGACGCGTTATGATATAAATGAAATGAAAGAGTTGAAAATAACAGAACGGACTTAAACGTGCTGAGGAGGCGGTGTTCCATATTTACAATGTGATAGCACGCACGCACATATCGATCGTTAATATGGGGAAATCTGCACACATTACCGTGTCGCGGACAAGCCTCCTTCGCACATCTACTCTCCTTCCAAAATCCTTGGTTTTGACCAAACAACGTCACATAAGAAACAGCCTTGGGGCCACTTTAGGTGACAAGTGTCCATCTAATTACTTCTGTTTTTTATGGAAACTAACACGGTTGGCTACATCACCTACAACATCCGCGTGATGTCAGCCCATAACACCGGGTGAACTTGGTGTCACGTCAGTGCTTCCCTTCGGTCGTGCCGGCTACACTGAGCTGGGCGGAAGACACAAACTATTTACTATAGCCGTTTCGACCGACCTTTCATTCAGTGCGGTGGTAACAACCCGGGCGGGTTAAACCCTACCACCTAGTAATATGAAGGGAGTCATATCCCTTAGTAGCCTTTTACGACATACACGGGGAGAGATGCAGTGGGGCTATTCTTTTAAAGTACCGGCCCCACACGGTACAATGATCTTATACTTGATCTTTCGGGAACAGTTATCGTCTTTATGCTGGCTCCTATGGGTTGTGCATGATGGATGAGTCATGCATATTTTAAGGACAAAGCATGTATCTCATCTCACTAATATCATAAATGTGAAAGTATGTTTGTTTGTTTGTTTGTTTGTTTGTTTGTTTGTTCCTCTTTCACGCCTGAACGGCTGGACGGATTTGGACGAAACTTCGTATATGGGTAGTGTATATCCCGGAGTAACATAATTTTTAAAAAAAGTGGTCAAGTTCGAGCCGAGCTCGCGTACAGAGGGTTCCGTACCATCGCGTTTTCTGTGAGAACTAGAAGGATTGGGATTTTCGTTTACGTTTTCCTGTAAATTAAGTGTATATCCCATGGAAAAATTTTTTTTTTTTAAAGTGGTCAAGTTCGAGTCGAACTCGCGTAAAGAGGGTTCCGTACCATCGCGTTTTCTGTGAGAACTAGAAGGATTGGGATTTTCGTTTACGTTTTCCTGTAAATTAAGTGTATATTACAGTAAAGGGGGCGGGGGAGGGGAGATGGGAGGGGGGAAGGGGGATGGGAAGGGGGAGGGAGAGGGAGAGGGAGAGGGAGAGGGAGAGGGAGAGGGAGAGGGAGAGGGAGAGGGAGAGGGAGAGGGAGAGGGAGAGGGAGAGGGAGAGGGAGAGCGAGAGCGAGAGGGAGAGCGAGAGCGAGAGCGAGAGCGAGAGCGAGAGCGAGAGCGAGAGCGAGAGCGAGAGCGAGAGCGAGAGCGAGAGCGAGAGCGAGAGCGAGAGCGAGAGCGAGAGCGAGAGCGAGAGCGAGAGCGAGAGCGAGAGCGAGAGCGAGAGCGAGAGCGAGAGGGAGAAGAAATTCGTATTTCAAAAGAAGAAAGTAAGTAACTGAGGCGAGGCCGAAGGTCGAGCTGCGTTCAGAAAGTCCTTCTCAAAGACAGTAAGTAACTAAGGGCGTGGCCGAAGGCCGAGCTGTATCCTGGAAGACGCTAAACCTTCTCGATGACAGTAGGTAACTATGGGCGATAGTTACTTACTTTCTTCAAGACGGTTTATAGTCTTCCTGAACGCAGCTCGGCCTTCGGCCTCGCCCTCAATTACTTAATTTCTTCGAAAAGGTTTATAGTCTTCCTGAACGCAGCTCGGCCTTCGGCCTCGCCGTTAGTTACTTACTTTTATCGAGGAGGTTTATGGTCTTCCTGAACGCAGCTCGGCCTTCGGCCTCGCCCTCTGTTACTTACTTTCTCCGAAAAGGTCAATGTCTTCCTGAACGCAGCTCGGCCTTCGGCCTCGCCCTCAATTACTTAATTTCTTCGAAAAGGTTTATAGTCTTCCTGAACGCAGCTCGGCCTTCGGCCTCGCCGTTAGTTACTTACTTTTATCGAGGAGGTTTATGGTCTTCCTGAACGCAGCTCGGCCTTCGGCCTCGCCCTCTGTTACTTACTTTCTCCGAAAAGGTCAATGTCTTCCTGAACGCAGCTCGGCCTTCGGCCTCGCCCTCAGTTAGGTACTTTCATCAAGAAGGTTTATAGTCTTCCTGAACGCAGCTCGGCCTTCGGCCTCGCCCTCAATTACTTAATTTCTTCGAGAAGGTTTATAGTCTTCCTGAACGCAGCTCGGCCTTCGGCCTCACCCTTAGTTACTTACTTTCATCGAGAAGGTTTATGGTCTTTCTGAACGCAGCTCGGCCTTCGGCCTCGCCCTCTGTTACTTACTTTCTTCGAAAAGGTCATCGTCTTCCTGAACGCAGCTCGGCCTTCGGCCTCGCCCTCAGTTACTTACTTTCTTCAAGAAGGTTTATAGTTTTCCTGTACGCAGCTCGGCCTTCGCCCTCGCCCTCAATTACTTACTTTCTTTGAGTAGGTTTATCGTCTTCCTGAACGCGGCTCGGCCTTCGGCCTCGCCCTTAGTTACTTACTTTAGTTGAGAAGGTTTATCGTTTACCTTAACGCAGATCGGCCTTAGTTACTTACTTTCTTCTTTGAAATACGAATTTCACGCGAGCGAAGCCGCGGGCAAAAGCTAGTAATTAATAAATAATGAATTTACCTGTTCCTGATTTTGATTTAAAATAAAGAAACTCAAAATAACAAGACGTGGTATTTTCGATTTCTTTTATTTTTCCCATCACATGGTTGACTGAAAGAAATCACTAATAGCCATAATTCACGCGTGAAAAACGCGGTGAAAAGCCGCCGATTGTACGAAAAACAGACAAGCTCAATTAATCGCTGCTCGCACTCGCTATGCGTGCAAGAAACAAATGGCTACGGATCCCTCTGTATAACAACAACGTTTGTTGGTGTTATTGACGACTTCAAGTGGTTGGTTCGAGAACCACTTCATTTCGTATCGGTCCAAGATATTTGAGTGTAAATAAATTTAAAAAAAAACCGGCCAAGTGCGAGTTTAACTCGCGCACCGAAGGTTCCGAATCGACATGTCACTGTCAGCGGTCCTTCATACTGTTTTGGTAGATGGCGCGCATACGCTTTTTAGTTTCTTGTATGGGGAACCCGTGAATTTTTTACTTTTTCTTATTTTTATTATTTGTTGTTATATCGGGAGGTCAAGGCCATAATCAATAACACATATTCTGTGAAAATTTCAACGGGCTACTTATTACAGTTCAAAAGATACAGCCCTCGGAAAGACAGACGGACAGACAGACAGACGGCGCGGCGTAGGCTTAGTAACAGGGTCCCGTACGACGGATACGGAACCCTATCAATCTGCTGTTGTCTATGTAAAGATGTTGGGGACGAAGTAAATAGCATTAAATATAGGTATGACAAAAGCTGGACTGTAATTTTGACTTCTTTGAAGAAAATACCAATTTTTGAACAAAGAAATACCTAGAAGCGATACAAATGAATTCTCTCTCCATTCTTCTTCTTTTGTAAAAGTTGTTTTGACCAAAAAAAAATATTATTTTTTGTATTTTGGTCCCGCCTTTGAATTCATAGTTATCTGTCTAATAAAAATCAGAGTTGTTACCACTGTGCTGAATTCAAGACGTCTGGAAACATACATCAAGTTGATAGATAGATATAAATAGGTACTTTAAAAAACATTTAACACAAACAAGCACGATATAATAATATAGTACATGACGTGCAAAGGCGGACTTACCCCTTACAGAGATATCTTCCAGTCAATGTTTGAATATTTGAGAGTAGTATCTCTGGTAATAAATGTTATAGGTTGAGTTGAATCGTAAATATTTATTTATTTAGACAAAATTATTTATTATAAATTATATATTTATTTTCACATTTTATGTACAAGACAGGATAAAAAAAACGATTTTTACATTATTTCTATATACCTACCAATATTAAAATATGCAACACCTATGTACAATAAAACGGCGTTATCGCCGGCGCCGGCGCGGCGGCGGCGGGAGACAGGCCTCCAAGCGCGCCGGCGGGTGCAGGCCATGGCTACGGAGCTCTCCGTGACGACGCGAGGCAAGCTACGAGCGATAGGTGGTTTTATGAAAAAAAAAATTAAAAAATTATTGAGTATGGAAAATTAAACAAAATTATTCCTATTGAAAATGTTTATTGAGTTCATTATTCACCAATAATTTTCACCAATAATCTGAAGACTGAAATATTCATATTTAAATGCATGCTCGTAGGTAAATATCACTAAATTTATTTCAGATTCAATTTCAATGTATAATTATTTTAAAATGTATACGCCAGCAAAGCCACGCGTAAAAGTCATCTAACAAAATAAGACATAGTACTGCGGCCGCTGTCTCGGCTAACCACAAACTAATGTACATCTCTGTATTTCTCCAATTTTCCTCCAGTCCTCCCGGCCTTCAGCGGTAGGGAACCACTGCTTTCCGCCGACGCACTTGATGTCGTCGTCCCACCTGGTAGGTCGTCTTCCAACACACTCCGTTTTCCTGTCCACGGCCGCCAGTGTAGGATACAATTACTCAAACGGTCGTCGCCTCCTCGGCTGACGTGTCCAGGCCACTGCCACTTGAGCTTAGCCACCCGGTATCTCTCCCTCTCCCTCTCCCTCCCTCCCTCTTGTCTCCACCCATCCCCCTCCCCCCTCTCCTTCGTTGTCCTTTCATAGTTCCCCTCCCTCTCTCTCTCCCTAAACGAAAATCCTAACCTTGTAGTTCTCACAGAAAACGGGATGGTACGGAACCCTCTTTACGCGAGGTCGACTCGAACTTGACCACTTTTTTAAATTATGTTACCATGGGATATATACTACCACTATACAACGTTTCGTCAAAATCCGTCCAGCCGTTCAGGCGTGAAAGAGGAACAAAAAACAAACAAATATACTTTCGGATTTATGATATTAGTGAGAAGTGAGATAGTGAGATGAGATTAGATGAGATGAGAAGTGAGAAGATGAGATAAATACGGGCGGAGTCAGGGTATTGTATTATATTATTGCCTTACTCCATACGTAAGGTAGCCAGTGGATGGTATCAATTCGGTGTATCAGAATTTGTGAACTATTTTGTATGAGAGCGGGTTCAATTTATTTTTACATCAAAACATCTTGGTGTAACTACTCTGATATCATATATAACTTGCTGGGCGATGCAGCCAACCATAAAAGATAATAATACTCCACTTAACCACGACACTGGTCGTAGAGCTAGAATATACGTACGGACGGGAGATATGACAACGTAGGAAAATATTCCAGACGATATTGAATTGACAGCACGGCTCGGCGAGGAGGGTACGGCAAGGGACTGAAAAGGGATGAACTTATACAGAATATGCTTACATAAAATAGGTACCAAAACCAATAATTGTTTTAACAGTATTTTCTCGGGTGTAAATTTCGGTACCCCGGTGCTACCACATGCGCTTTATCTGCTCGCACTTATGGCATTGCCAGTCGTGACTTATGTCTGCTTTATCAGTTATAGTAATTTCAGTGGGTACCGAAACATATTATGCCAGTAATAATTACCGTTACCATTTATTAATATTCCGTAATTATTTGCATAATCATTTAAATAATTTCAGTACCGAAATATTGCTTTATCGAAATTTTAAGGTACCGTAATTTTTCAATGTATGTACGAGTAACTGTACACAGTACCGTAATTTAACAGATTTTCAGTCCTTGAGGATGTCGGCTGCGTGCGGCGTGTGGATGCGCGGGTGCGTGGCTTCACGTGTAGACGACACGCAAACTCGATTTCACTCTGGTTACGCAAACTAATTCAACCTACGTGGAGTAAGGAACCTCATGGTCCTCGGAGGAGCTCTTTTTACCAGTAGTTGCATTTGACGATTTTGGCGGTTTCTGCGCTATTGCATGCATAATATCGCTACGGGTGCTTGGATATTTATCGGACTTGGTTCTTTTTGGCAGGTTACATATATTGGACTATGGTGAAAAAATTTGTAGTTACGATTTTGGCCCTATAGGTGAGCTGTTTTAATGTGCAACGATATGAAGGGAAGCACTGACATGGCACCTAGTTCACCCGGTGTTATGGGCTGACATCACGGATGTTGTAGGTGATGTAGCCAACCGTGCCAGTTACCATAAAAAAATCAACCTTTCGTCAATAACTATCTAAACGATCTCCACTATTTTAGTTAATATGTATGTACATATTTATAGTATTTATATATTATATTTTATATATTTAGTAATTAATATTTATTCATATAAGTATAGCTTTTAGTTAAGCAGCATATGTATTATTAATACTTATTATTAATCATTTTATCTTAAATTGTCACATTCAAATATTTTGGTACTACCCACTTACATTTCACTATATTAATCTACTTTCATACATCCAAAGGTTGACTGGAAGAAATCTCTGTAAGGGATAAGTTCGCCTTTGCATCTCATGTAAATGTTATATTGTGCTTATTTCTGTAAAATGGTTTTGAAGCAAAACAATATTTTCTATCTGACACGTTTGGCTACGATAACCTACAACTTGGTGTCATACATAACGCCTTGGTGAACTAAGAACCATGTCAGTGCTTCCCTTTAGTCGTGCCGGCTACACTGAATTGGGCGGAAAACACGAACTTAATATTTATCTTCCTTAATTCATAGATACATACATACCACAAGCTGTAACCCGACAATCGTTGTAAACAGAGTAATCCTTGTTGAGCTGTACTTTATAAGAGTACTTGCAGCACAACACCGATTAAGCACCATGTTTTGCAATGTATTAGGTCAAGATAATCATCAAGCAGCAAGTAAGGAACGAAGATCCATCAGCTGCATGACTCGGTGGAAGGACCATGTCAAGATGAGAGGTGGCTATCCTGTCGCAATTTAGCGCGGCACCTTGTCCTTGTGCTTTAGTCGTATGCACGGAGAGAGATACAATGGGGCTGTTATTTTTAAGTACCGGCCCCACACAAGTACTTCCTTAATTCGTCACTTCCAAATAATTTCCTCTCTCCACGATCAATTTTAATATTGTATGTACTACGCCGTCAAACGCTGAGAAAGGCCAAAACTTCGCGATACATCCATCCAAAAGTTACAGTAGGTGCTAAACGTATTAGACTCGCCTGAAATTCATTACGAACACCCTTAATTGATACGTCGTCTATTCTGGGGGCGGATTGAAAGCTTCCCCCGGCTTTTGTTGAGTTTCGGCAGGGGTAGCTATAGTCGGAGACGATAAAGTGGTTTTATTTTATGCGATTTTAGGGGTGCGAAATTGTGTTTTTTTTTTTGGGTTCTATAGATGAAATGATGAGTTTTGTATATCAAAAATAATCCTTGTGAGCACAAGTGCACAAGCACAAGTCATAATACAGAGAAATTTAAAAAATGTTTGGTATTTAATAGTATAAATATTTTCAATAAACTACCAAAAGAGTTACGAGAGAACAATAAGGACATAAAAAAAAATATTACAGCTGAATACCTCGCTACAAGGAAAAACATTATATGATTTAAATTATTTCAATATTATTACATTTATTTGTATTTGTATTTATTTTTTATTGTACACCATTTTACGATAAAATAAGGTACAAAAAGGTCGGCTGAATGCAGATCTGCATTACGTTAGAGCAAACCTTTGGGATGTGGTAAAGGGTGTTTAGGTAGGCGCGCGGATAATGTGAGAGAATAGTAACTAAATAAATAGGTATGAATACAATACATAGATAGTAATACATAGTAAAAAATACTACAATACAAGAATACAATACATAGTAAAAAAAAAATATGGTGAAATATTAAAACCATCTGTCCATTTAATGGGAATACATTTTATTTATTATTTAAGATTTTATGTACAATGACGACGCCTCAAGATCACGATATTAATTGTTTGATAATTATCACAAATGGATTTGAGTAGCACAAATGGATTTGAGTGGATTTGATTTGATTTGAAACTATAGATCTATCCACCTACTTTTAGAAAGAAATGATCTCCCATTATTGTGTAGACATAAAGTTAATTAAGTATACCTAAGCTAACATGTACTGTAAACATGTCCTGCATGTCGAAGACCCAATAAATAAACAAATAAAAACTTGGAAGAGTATTGTCTTGTCTGTCTGTCAGTCTGTCGTTACGTCTGGTCAGTCTTTTTTACAATTAAATCCAGCATGGGTGGCTGTGCTGAGGGACCAATGGTGCAGTCGACGGAGCCAAATTCGCCTCTCCTCGCTCGATTTGCAGACTGGTTGCTGGGCTGTCTAGCCTATTGATACGAATTTTGAAGAACCCCAGATAATTAGGATTCGGGAAACACACTCGCCGGAAAACAGTTCCACACACTAGCGGTGAGAAAAAGGAACGATTTTGAAAAAAGATCAAAGGACACAATAGTCTGTGTGTCAGCCAGCCCGTCCGTCTGTCTGTCGGCATGTTTGACATTATGCCTGTTTGTCAGTCTGTTCGTTTACTAGAACAGGCTGTTCGTTTACTAGACTACCGAGGCTGACAAACTTTACTTTCATCCTATAATCTAATTCTAGAAAAATAAAAATAGACGAATGTTATGCATATTATAATAGTTTGCCTGAAACTCCTCTCGCGACGAGACGTCGGGTTCATTGTAGGTTTCTGAACTTTGCTTAGCAGTTAGGAATTATGAGGCGAAGAGCACGTCAGTGCCACCGCCAAGTCGATCGAACGCGGCCGTACCTTCCTTTTCTTGAAGCAACTCAGGGTACTTTCGGCCTCACTGTATCTTTGTTGTGCGTTACTTGTATTACCGTACTTACCGCTTCAACCGACATTTCATTCCGTAGTGCTGTGTCCAAATAGCAATATTATATAGGTATACTATGGGACCATATTTGTTTTATGGAAACTGACACGGTTGGCTACATCACCTACAACATCCGTGATGTCAGCCCATAACACCGGGTGAACTAGGTGCCATGTCAGTGGTTTTCTTCATTTTATGTCGGCTAAACAGTGAACTGGACGGAAAACACGAAATATTTACATAGCCGTTTCGACCGACGCACAGTGCAGTGAATGTATGGAAGAATGGGACAAAAATCGAAACTCCGGCTGTATTTAAATAAAATTTTTATTTTATTCATATTTCAATATATAACATTATTTTTTATATGTAATAGCTATATATATAGAATATAGATCATATATATATATAATTAAACTTATAATTAATGTTAAATTACAACGTTAAAACTAATTAGAATCTGAATAATCGTCTTCCCTTAAATCTAAATTCGGTAGGTATATCTAGATCTACATTGCGAGACTGGAGCCATTTTTTTCAAATAATCATTAACATCGCCGTCTATTCTCACATATTTGTGTGTAAATACCTTCCTCTGCGAGGATATAACCTACTCACATTTTTTATACTTTTTCATCGTTCAAATATACTCAAACGAGAACATATTTCGTTGAATACAACTTGTTTGCGGTCATTTTTGCTGCTGTTTATGCCGCAAGCTCCAATTTTTGTATGACGATCCCCTCTCTGAAAAAAAAATCTATATATTACCTATTGGCAGATATTGGCAGACAAACTTTACTAAATCTGAAAGTACATTAATATAGCTACAAGAAAAAGTAAAAACCTCGAGACACTTTGCGCACTTTTTTTTTAAAGCTTCGTCAAAGTTTGGAATTGCATTAATTATAGATAATTTTCAAGGGTATGTTTAAGACCTAATAGAAAAATAAATCTTAAACAAAAAGACAACATTTATATAACGTATTAAACTACGTACCTTGGGCTACAGAATCCATTTTCAATCACTTCAAAACACTTGCTAATACTTTTGTTAGGACACTCGATGCAACGGACAACATACAACTGATAAGAGGGATTAACTACTCGCCGCGACATTGTTCCAGTTGGAGGGGTGATCATGAGCCAATGAGCGCAGTTCACGGAGTATAACTATAATTCCTAGAAGTAATGCCTTATCTACTTTACAACGGCAGGATGAAAGTCCATGGAATTTATAGCTCATTTTTCGATTTTTGGTAAAGGCTCACTGCACTGTGCGACGTTTCATTCAGTGCGGTGGTACCAACCCGGCCGGGATAAGCCCTACCACCTAGTAAGGTAAGAAGGGAAGGAAACTAACTGTTTAATAACAGTCGAGTCGACCGACCGCACCACTGAGCTACCGAGGCTGACAATAATTGTGAACAACAGTTAAGAAGCCAACTAAACATAATGTTTCATAATCGAAAATCCCCGACTACGAAAAAACAAGACGTCATTATTGCAAAATGTCTGCGCGGGAATTCCCCGCTCCCTTCGAAGCCTTAATGTACGAGTGCCGCCTACGAAAGACGACATCATTACGTCTCCGTGAACCTCTCAGTGCGTCGGGATTCATAGTATAGGTGGAAAAATTTGGTACCACTTGAAATAATGTGTTTAAAATAGAAATGATCCCGCATTCCTCACTTCCTGAATTGGGCTAAAACTAAATGTATAGTCAGAACAGAATGGAATAAAATAGAATATTATATCATTTATTCATATCAGCAGGCTGGACATAAATAAATATATTTACCTCAAAAATATTAAGTAGGATACCTACTAAGTGTGAAATGTAAAAAAAAATCAAATAAAAAATATTAAGTCGTTAAGACCTCGTGTGGTGAAGTGTCTAGGGAGAGGCCTTTGTCCAGCATTCCAGCAATACTGCGTGTTTATATTGCGTACATTATCTTAACTGCCCTCTTCTCTCTCTTGTCATTCATTTGATTATTTTGTCTATATGACAACCCCATATGTCAGTTTAAACGGAAGTGGCTACTGCAAAGCTATTTTGTGAAATTTCATTTCAATTGTGTGTTATGTATATATTAGTGTATTTTTGGTGTACATAAAACAAATAAAATTTCTTTACAACCTGGATGTCAAAAGGCGATTGAATTAATTATCTGACGCGCTTTTCGTCCGCCGAATAGCTGAAATGGCGCCTCACTGCGCGTGGTTTCGTGAGGAGAGGTGTTATTGGCTGTGCCCGACTATCTTCATTGGACTGACCGTTGGGCACAGCCACCCATGCCGGTTCGCTATAAAAACTTTATTTTTTTCCAAAATAAAAAACGGAAAATGTGAAACGCACTCCCTGCTCATCTATTTCCTCCCAAGTAAAGCCTGGGGTTTTTCAAAAGGGGCGTGAAAAGGCTCCTGTCTGCCCGGCATGGCGTTCGCAATCCCCGTGCATCACAGAATGTCCATGGGAATCGTAAGTCACCTACACGTAAGTGAAATGATGTCACATGTCGCGCTTTCTATATATAATTTTTTTTTTTCCTAAATATAAATTTCAACACACTGTAGTGAACCCCCACAGTACAAGAAAGTGGAGCCCTCACTCCGCTCAGCAGGAGCTCAAATAACTCTTTCTTCTCGCATTTAACCCCACCTGGGTGGCTGATTGCCGCACTTTGAATACTTTCAGGTTTTAAATGCAAGCTAAAAATGCGTTTATTACGGTAACTGTTCGTGTTTCACTATATAAGAGCAAAGCCTTAATTAGTATAATTACAGTTTCATGAATATTTTTTTATGTTATATCCCCAGTACATTTCTTATACGTTTCTTAATTTTTTTTTGTGAGTTTTATTTCAATGGCTGCTTTAATATATGTGTAGTGTTTCTAGAATTTAACACAATTTTTACAATGGTTTTGATGTAGGTACCTAACTAATATCGTATTTATTCTCATTCTTACATTAAACAATTTTCGTGAAACAAGCATAGCGTACAACTAATTTCATATTTTATTTGTTTTATAATAATGGTTTCAACTTATATTTTTAATTAATGCAATAAATAAACCAAAAACAAACGTTGAATTTCACAAACCGAAAGACATAAAACATAACGGTGAAACAAAGAACTTTTTCGACATACATTTTATGTTATTGATTTAAAATGTTATTAATTAAAAATAATTAAAAACACGAACAATTTAATTAGTCTCTTCGACCGACCTTCATGCAGTGCGGTGGTATCAACACTGGTGGGTTAGACCCTACCACCTAGTAAGGTAAGAAGGGAACATACATACATACAGACAGACCATAGAATACAAACCCTTACACATCAGTTATATTCCTTATATTCTTATACATACCTTATACATCATATATACCTACTTACACACATACGCACATAAAACACCAGAAAATAAAATTCCAATCGAAATATAGCCTTTCCATTCCCACTTCCTTCTGTCTAAATCACTGGAACCCCCCCGGGAACTACAATCCCTCAATTCGAAGTCTGCCAAAGAATTAAAAATGATTAGAAATGCTTTCGTCACATATTGCATTCAATATCATCGGACTAGATGTAAGATTGAAGCGGCGCACTATGGACAGGCCCCATACAAGCAACTGTCAAAAATGGTTTTGACAACATACCACCTGGGGTAATGAAATATAGTTGGTTCGATAGGCCATGAAAGGTACTTATTTTATACGTACATATTTTAGATTTTAGTTGACTTTCCTCGGTTATATGACGCTTGAAAGTTGAACAAATTCTTTGCGCAAACATCCGCATATTAAGGGAGCGCATATTTATGTATATTTTTCTCAAAAAATACTTAGGTAAACATATAGAAACCCATACATATTCGAAAAGCATACTTCTTGGGCTTTTAGGTAATGGTAACTGTGTTGGGTTTTTTAAAGATATCATCCCTTATTTAAACCACTAACGAAAACGCGAAATTTATCTAAAACTACAATTTTCATCTAAGCTTTCAAATGGTATCAGGGTCTGCCCGGGTGAATATTATAATGGTATTATACAGCCAGTACACTGTTTATTTAGAATTAATAAACAACTTTCTGCAAAACTCTGCAAATTGGCACAAAAATTAAAAAAATATGCGTGCTCGGAGCGTTCGCGTGAACGATTTTTTTTTAATTTTATTTTATAAATTTTTTTTATGGAAACTGACACGGTTGGCTATACCTCCTACAACATCCGTGATGTCAGCCTATAAACTCCGTGTGAACTAGGTGCCATGTCAATGCTTCCCTTCATTTCATATCGTCTACACTGAACTGGACGGAAAACACGAACTATTTACATAGCGGTTTCGACCGATGTTTCATTCAGTGCGGTGGTACCAACCCGGACGGGATAAACCCTACCTACTAAAAAAAAAAATTAAAATCGGATAAGGTCTAGATAACATGCGAGGGCGAGATAACATAAATGCCGAAATACGATTTTGTATGGAGTATGGAGAAAGTTTACTTCCGTCTCTAACAACAGTCGACCGACCGCACCACTGAGCTACCGAGGCTGATTTTAAATGATTTTATTTGAACGGTTAACTTAAGAGTACTGATTGTATAAATTATGCAAAGAAAGTACACTACAACCTCAGCATTCTCACGGTATAGCTACTTCGTAATGGAAACAATTGCGGTTAAAACTATGATATGATTATATATGTATTTACGCCAGGTGTGTTTTTGTGTTATTTGATGTTTTGAACACAATTTCTGAACCACAGAGTGTAAGGAGATATGATGCACACGCCATATTTTTTTTCGTACGAACGAATATAAGCCATTCTGTGAGGGGTGGTACATTTACACACTGTACTGCCTGAATATTCGTGCCAGATAAGTGCAGTGTAGTGTTTCTGAAACGATATGGAGTCTTACAAGTATTCTTAAGGTGAGCTATCCACTGTGTTTCTTGAAAAGTTACTACGCAATTTCATCAGAGAGGATACAAAATCGTAAACCTGTGAAAAGATATTCCATCGTCTTCCCTTCTTATAATAAAATTCAGGAAGCAAAAAACAGGTGCTGTCCTGTAAGCGCATTTAATGCGTTTAATTATTTAATGATTAATTTTTAATTTATTACAATATAGGTACAAAAATGTTTTTATTAGTGAATATTATATAAAAGTTTATACTTTATTGGTAAATGTACATAATAATTTTTTATCTTATTTTCATAGTTTAGAAATAAATTATTTAGTATTTTAGGATTTTTTTTTATTAATAATAAATATTATTTGCAATCAACTGTTACTGCTTTTTTGAAGAGTAACTATTCAAGTAATACCATAAAAAAAATTGTGAATAAAGGTCTTCTAGTTTAGGAGATACAGATTTATAACCGAAAAGTGGCACTTTGGCCCATAGTGCGGCGGAGGCGGGTGGCCAAGTAGTCTGGGCGTACGAGGTTCGAATCCGGTCGGCGTGTACCGATGAGTTTTTTCTGACGAAAAAAAATACGTTGGCACCTGCTGCTTCACCTTTCGGAACCAGTGTAAAACTGTAGGTCCCTTCCCTTGCCCCTTACTAGGTGGGAGGCTCTAATTTGTAGCCGACTGGGTTGGTACCACCCTACTGGATGTAAGATGGCCGCTTAGCAGGTTCGACTGTGTTCTCCACTAGTCCAGTATACCCAGTAATCCAAAGTGAAGTCTCCGGTATGGCATCTTCCTTCTCGATGGTGATATTGGCTAGTCGGAGCATGTGCTTTGGCCCTTCTGACTTAGCCACCACACCGGATTCCATAGTAACCCATATGTGCGTGAGTCTGAGGGATTTAGTCCACCTACAAGTGGGACTGGCACCTCCTCGGGGGTTTAAATTGACTATCTTCGAGTTGAGCCACCCTATGCGGCTATAAAAAGTTAAATTACAAATTTTAAAAACCCCCGACGCCCCCGAAAGTCAAAAAATAATTTCCGTTTACTTACATAAAGGAGTCGGGGGACGGCTAAGTAAATACCCGCGCAGCTCTGAGTTTTTATATTTTATTTACTTAGCGGTCTCCCGACTTCATTGAGTAAGTAAACTGAAATTATTTTAGAATTTTCAAGGGTCGGGGGTTTTTTAAATTTTTAATTTAACCTTTTTTTCAAGCTTTTTTTTAAAACCCTCATCCAAATCGGTCCACCCGTGAGAAGTAATTTCTTTATTACTTCATAATTACTTCATTACTTGATTACTAACATAGCTAAGTAGGTACCGTTCTCCAGCTTTCTAATAAAAAAAAACCGCATCCAAATCGGTATATCCGTTTAGGAGCTACGATGCCACAGACAGACACACAGATACACACGTTAAATTTGTATAACACCCCTCTTTTTGCATCGGGCCTTAAAAAACAAGTGTGATCGAGATAGACATTTATCTATATTTGCAATTTCGTCTTTTTAGGTTTCCGTATCCCGTACGGAAGCCTATTACTAAGCCTACGCCGTCTGTCCGTCCGTCCGTCCGTCCGTCTGTCCGAGGGCTGTATCTCCTGAACCGTAATAGGTAGTCCGTTGAAATTTTCACAGAATATGTGTCATTATGGCAGATATAACAATAAATAATAAAAAAAAGAAAATGTAAAAAATTAAGGGGGGCTCCCATACAACAAACGTCCGAAAAATCGATTAGTCACGCTACTGAATAATAGATGGCGCCACAGGTTTTTATACATTGCATTGTTGAAAGACAAAAGATAGCCGCTCAATTGCCAACAATCTCATTGAGGTGCTGTCATTTTCCCACCTTAAATTGCGATCGACCTCATTGAGGCTTCTCTCCGATCGTCCTACATATCTTCCAAATTATAATTCGAAGACCATGCCACCTGAGCCGATAGGCGGATATTATTGATAGCGGTACGGATACGGAACCCTTCGTGCGCGAGTAAAACTCGCACTTGACAGATTTTTCCATCTACACGACTCTCAAATGGCCTTTTCATCTTTATTAATTGTTCGGGGGTCGGCTATGCTGAAGCGAAATACACCAAAACCGCGCTGCGATAGGTGAACGGTGCATTTATTTTTTTCTATTTACGAGGACCGATGATAAAGTTCAAAACGGCCGAATAAAATGTTCGGGCGGAACGCAGCTGCAGGCGCGTCCGTTGCAAACTGCTCCGACCATAGAGCTTGTCCTCTATTAGAACCACAAATGAGAGTGCCCTTATTGACCAGTGTCTTTCTAGCATCTGGACCTTACGACAAATTGGATGATCTGACATTAGTTCTTATTGGCCAGTGGTATTTCTAGCTTCTGGACGTTACGACAAATTGGACGATCTGGTATTGCTCCTTATTGGCCAGCGGTTTTTCTAGCATCTGGACGTTATGACACATTGGGCGATCTGACAGTTTGGTCAATATACCCCGGAGCCGAAATAATAAATATATGGAGTATAAAGTGCGCTCTGAATATAGGAACATATATACATACATATCACACGCTGTATCCCGACAATCGGGGTAAGCAGAGTAATCAGCGTTGTGGTGCAGGTGCTCTTGTAAATTACAGCACAACAGCACAACACCAACCACCACGTTTAGCCAAGTATTCGGACAAGATAACTATCAAGCATCAAGTGAGGTACGAAGACCCACCCGCTGCATGATTCGGTGGAAGCACCTTTCCAAAGTGAGAGGTGGCTAGCCTGTCGCCCTTTAGAACGACATTTTATCCTTATCCCCCAGTAGTGTCCTACAATGGTGGCCGTGGACAGGAAAACAAGAAAACAGGAGTGTGGGAAGACAATCCGCCAGATGGGACGACGACATCAAGTACGTCGGCGGAAAACAGTGGTTCCGTACCGCTGAAGGCCGAGAGGACTGGAGGAAAATTGGAGAGGCGTATGTCCAGCAGTGTACACTGACTGACTGACTCGACATTGTTGTTTTGTTACCGGTGTGCAAAGAAGTATTTCTATTCTATTATATTCTGTTCTGTCCTGTTCTGCTCTGCTGTGTTCCGTTCCATTCCGTTCCGTTCTATTATATTCTATCCTAGTAAATAATACATACATAGAGGTCTAATACAATAGGTAACTCTATGGTAGCTTAAAACGCGGAAAAAAAATACGACAGCATCGGAAACAGTTCGGAAAACAGCTTACATCTAGCGACACTGATGAGTTCTGTCCCAATGCCATTTCCACACTGTTATTGCGCAAGTTTAATTCTACTTTGTTCAACAGACAATGTCACTTTCGCGTTATTGAAAAAGTGCCTTGAATAATGTCTTTACTTTGGAGAATATATCGTAGTAACACATTTATATCAGTATTACAGATGCAGATACAGATATTTATTTCGCCATAAAGATAACACAACATTAACAATATTTCATTAAGACATACGAGTATGCATATTCAGTATGGTTCGTCATAATTTTTTTTTTACATTGAAAATGTCTTTTAGGTCGCTTCTGTATAGTCCGCAATTTCCAGCGAGAGTGCGAATTCGCCCTGGAGTCGTGAGTGGTGAAGGCTACGTAAATATTTAGGTTACCTCGCCTATCGAAGAGGGCCACACCAGGATATTTTCACGCTCACAGTCGGCGACTCGCTTTACGATTATATTTGAACACACCCTAAAAGTCATTTTCAATGTACCCGAACTCGATATACCCGAAGGTCATGTAATGCATGAGATCTGTGAACTTTAAGGAAGAACCGGGTAAGAAACCTTACAGAGCTTTTTTTTTAAATATAACTTACATACTAACTTTATGTTCAATGTAACATGCTGTTTTTAAGTAAAAAATCAAATAAAATCTAGTAAAAATACAAAGAACATAGGGTTCAGTCACGTCATTAATAAAAGTTGAGTGTGTACATATAAACAATTTGAATCAAATTAGAATCAGTAACAAGTGGATATGCTACAAAGCCTCCGGGCGAGCTCTACTAAAAATACAACCTAATCACGAACTAATCAACTGACTTTTGCCTTAAGGCTAAGATAACTGTGGGGAGAATCAACGACATTCTACTTTCTGGACAGGCCCTCGTCATACATTTTATCGGTAGAAAGGTGCGATTGGAGTTCTTCGCTGTATTGCCAATATTTAAAACAGCGTAAGTGCGCGAGCGCCTCATACATCACGTTACGTTTTCGCTCTGTGAACGTCGATAGAGTAAGACGGTTAAATGGCAATTTGATACGTATAAGGAAGACAACGATTGGAGAGTGTGCCAAATGAGCACAAATAGCGCGCCTCAATTCAAAACGCCCCTGTGCGTTATATGCCACTTCCCGATAATTTTTAATTCGTTGGGGAGAATATATAGTTTATACTTTAATTAATTTTGGAAGATCCTTACATCTAAATATCAAGTTTCAGTTGTTATGGTAACTGACATGGTTGGCTACATCACCTACAATATCCGATCAGTCCATAAAACTTTTTTAAACGAGTTGCTATGTCAGTGCTTCCCTTCGGTCGTGCCGGCTAGACTGAACTGGACGGAAAACACGAACTTACTCGTATTTACATAGCCGTTTCGACCGACGTCGTTTCATTCAGTGCGGTGGTACGAACATGGGTGTGTTCAACCCTGCCACCTAGTAAGGTAAGAAGGGAAGGGACCTACAGTTTTTCTTAGAATCTGAACCACGGTCGGCCTCCAACGGTCGAACGGTCACCCAACCAAGTTCTGACCGCGCCCAGGTGTGGTAATGATCACGAACGCCAGTCGACCGATTGCTGTTATTACAAAGTTTTCAACCATATACTTACCTTGGTTTAATAACAAATCCGATTTAAACCCAAATATGATAATAAACTATCACTTCTCTTATTCTCTCTCTCTCTCTCCCTCCCTCCACCCCCATTCCCCTCCCTCACCTCCTACCCTCCCTAGCTTCCTTCCATCCTACCCCTCCCCTCCGTCCTTCTCTCCCCTCACATCCGGCGCTACCATTCGACACTAAATTCTTATTTATAGATAGATATTTAGCGTGATGGTATATATGGTAACCTATAGTGAGCCTCAAGAATAACTCTTTACATTGGTGCAAACCGCATCAAAATCTGTTCAGTGGTTCCGGACTTTACCTCAAACACACATACATACGGACAAACCTTTTATAAGAAGCAGAGATAGAGATATCCGATAACCAATGCATTAAAGTTGGACTGATTGTCAAGAAACTTGTGAGGTTGAGTCAACTGTGCCTGTCTCTTTATAATAGAAAACTCGCTCTGAGTAAATGACGAAGTAATATTAGACTCTACTATAGCGAGAACCTCTTTTCTCTTCGTCGGAATATTCTTTGAAAGGAATTCCATATTAAATATTAAAATCTAAAAGGTAAGAGATATTACGAAGCTGACAAAGGTAAAATGAAAACTATCGTTATGAAATTATTTCTTCATTTTTCATTTATAGTAGCAGTGTATCGACCAATTAAGGCATGGGAGATCTTATATTGCGAGTCTGCCCAATATAGAATATAATAATGTACATACATTTCCCCCCAATTACAGTATCGGGTCCTTCAAGAGGGGCACTGATGAATAGGCACCTGTCAGGCCGACATAGTATTCGCAGTCCCCGCGTACGACCGAATGTCCATGAGCATCGTTAGACACCTTATGGGTGGCTCGGCGCCACAGGTTCTTTGCATTGTAGATAGACAAAAGATTTTTTTTTTGTGTAAACTGACAACGGTTGGCTACATCGCCTCCAACATCCGTGATGCAGCCCATAACACCGGGTGAACTTGGTGCCACGTCAGTGCTTCCCTTACAATTTACCTACGGAAAACACGAACTATTTACAAAGCCGTTTCGACCGATCTTTCATTCAGTGCGGTGGTACCAACCCGGTCGGGTTAAACCCTACCACCTAGTAATATAAGAAGGGAGTCATATCCCTTAGTCGCCTTTTACGACATACACGGGGAGAGATGCAGTGGGCCATTCTTTCAAAGTACCGGCCCCACACAGTACAGATAGACGGAGGTAAGATAGACGGATATGGTTTTTTGACAGTTATGGTATAGCTGATCTACGGAACCCTCCGTGCGTCAGTGAAACTCGCGCTTAACCGATTTTTATAATACGGTACGGGTGGCTAAGTCAGAGGGGACAGAGCGGAGCACATGTTACGACCAGCCAGTATGATTTCCGAGGAGCTACCATCACGAGAGAATTCCTGTTTTTTTTATGTAAACCAACATGGGTGGCTGTGCCGAGAGACCAATGGTGCAGTCGACAGAGCCAAAATCACCTCTCCCCGCGAAACCACGCTCAGTTAGGTGCCATGCCAGCATATTTGCGGACTGTTACTAGGCTGTCTAGCCTGTTAATACGACACGTTTGAAGACACCCAGGTTAAAGGATTCGGGAAACACACTCGCCGGAAGACAGTTCCATACCCGATGGGTAACCGATGGGTTCTCAAAAGCCCAATGTCAACAACAAAAGGGTGCTGAGTCTCTCTGCGACGATTCTGTTGGATAGATCGTGTTCGGTATTTTGCGATCATTTACATTTACACAAAACACGTTAGGTACACGTGCCTCCATTCTCTTCGCCTCAAGACTCTACCTGCCGCGGTCTTCATGCAAGAAGCACACAGCGCCTCCTGGCGGAAAGGAGAAGAGTCCGGTTGCCTAGGCGACGGGCTGTTGTTACCGAAGAAGTCCAAAAATACAAGCGGCAGCGGGCGGTTTATTTGAACATTTTTGCTCTGAAAAGCCAAAATCCACCCTGATCGAGCGCGGCGCGGGCTCTCAGGGCTGATTGACGGTATACGGTATAAGTTGAGTGTAGTTTCCGAGGTGTGTGCGTAGCTGGGCCCAGCAGATCCTAGGACACCGGGACGTTTCCGTGCCGGGATCACTACCTGAAGAACTGAGCTACCGAAGGTGCGGCTGCGGCCGGAGACATCACATCACATCCAGGTAGGAGGCACCACACCACCACACACTTTACACTACGATTCAGATCGACTAAATAACACCAGACGAGAACACAGCCGGGGCAGCTGCGTGTACTATCTTTTGTCCAGCAGTACCAACACAGCGGTCTACGCTACGAAAGATTCGAATTATGGACAGACAGCATAGTTAATAAAAAAATCTGTCAAGTGCGAATTTTACTCGCGCACGGAGGTTTTCGTATGTATCCGCTATCAATAATATCCGCTTATCTTTTGTCTTTCAACAATGCAATGTATAAAAGCCTGTGGCGCCATCTGCTATTCAGTAGCGTGACTAATCGATTTTTCGCACGTTTGTTGTATGGGAGCCCCCCTTAATTTTAAACATTTTCTTATTTTTATTATTTGTTGTTATATCCGCCATAGTAACACATATAAGTACTGTAAAAATTTCAACGGGCTACCTATTACGGTTCAAGAGATACAGCCCTCGGACAGACAGACAGACGGACGGACGGACGGACGGACGGACGGACGGACAGACAGACAGCGGAGGCTTAGTAATAGGCTTCCGTACGGGATACGGAAATCTAAAAAGAACTAGCAAAGTAATTATTACCTTAACATTTAATCTCCCCCAACATCTTTTGCCTCTGGCAAAACAAGGTCTTATTAAAATTTAAAAAAAATTATACACGAAAACAATACACAAATTTCGACGTTAATCCCTTTGGGACCACCCTGAGGGGCCAATGGAAGCCAATGAATTAAAAGAGACAGAAGACGCACCAACTGATGGTTGAGGTATTCGGCGGAATCGCATGTATGGGTGGCTGAGTCGGAGGGGCCAAAGCGCATGCTCCGACCAGCCAATATCACCTCCGAGAAGGTAGGTGCCATACTGGAGACTTCGCTGGATTGCTGGCTATACTGGACTAGACGAGAACACAACCGAGGCTGCTATGCGGCCATCTTACATCCAGTACGGTGGTGCCAACCCAGTCGGCTACCATTTGAGCCTACCGCCTAGTAAGGGGCAAGCGAAAGGACCTACAGTTTTACACCGGTTCCGAACGGTGAAGCAGCAGGTGTAGGTATGCACGTAAAGACAGAAAGCACCTTGTCAGAAAAACTCATTGGTACAGGCCACAGAGCATCAAATACCTACCGCCCGCGCCCCCTACTGGAGGCGCCCTAAGCGATGATATTTGAAACCCAATAACCGTACGCTGAGCTGCTAGCGCTTCGTATGTGTGTGTGTGTGTGTGCTAGTATGGACACTACACACAAAGAGGAGCAAGTTAGGCACACGCACAAAACAAATGCACACGCACAACACACATATGTAAGTCATAGGCCACGCCTACAGGCTTCAACGCCGTTGTAGAGAAATCAGGTGGGTGTCTTTCAGAGGGTCTTCAAAAGGCATGTTAATTAAATTGACAACAACCTTCTCGTCGTCTTGTCGCTGGCATGGCACTTCACTGAGGGTGGTTTCGCAAGGAATGGTGTTATTGGCTATGTCTGATTGTCGGATTGACTCCTGGGCACAGCCACCGTGCCAGTTTCCTTACAAGAAAAATCTCTATCTCTGTCACGCTTTGCTACCATCATCTTCATCAGCATGCCGTTTCTTACAAATTGTATAATCAACTATTTACATTTATGTTCTCTATGGCTCCCTAAGTGTGTTCTATCGTTTATTCCATGGGGAGTGCTCGGAGGAGCTGTTTAACGCGATCCCGCCGTCCCCTTTCCACCTCCGCACCATGCATACCGGGCAGGGTATGCATCCCTACACGCTGGACTTACCGCGGTCGCGTACTAACCGGTTCTGCAGATCTTTCCTCTACAGAACCGGTAAACTCTGGAACTCTCTCCCTGCCCATATATTTCTCCCCAAGTACAGTCTCGGGTCCTTCTGGAGGGGAGTGAATAGGCACCTGTCAGGCCGGCATGGCATTCGCAACCCCCGCGTAGGACCGAATGTCCATGGGCATCGTTAGACACCTTATGGGTAGCTCGGCACCACATGTCGCGCTTTCTATTAAAAAAAATGTTTCGAACCAATGACATTATAACCCTCTAGGGTTCCTGATGATCCCTGGTCCTTAAAAGAGAACCAAAATGTTTGCTTCTTTGCTCAAAGGACATAAATTCGTCAACATCAGTTCTGTCCCTTTGAATTCTGTGACGGAAGCAATGGCTACAGGGCCTGGCTAAATATTTGTTCTGGCGGCGAAGTTTGGTGACCTTGCGATTTAATCCAGTGCCGATAGGCGAGACAGACCCTCATCAGTAATGGTAAGCCTCACTTTAATTCCACTAGCGGTCCCTAGGGATCGATCAACGTGTCGCAAGGGAAACCTCTACTGTTCGAGTAAATCTAGGCGGTCAAACCTCAGAATAGCCTTTGGGATTGCCTGCAACGCTAAACTTCTAAAGTATAGTCGCCGTATCTCTCTTAGCTGTCAGTACTCAAAATTCTACCCCTTTAAACTTAATTTGAAACATACTATAGGCTAACATAATATTAGCGGTGGGTGGACCGAGCCCGAGTTCTTGGAATCGCCTTGTCTTGGATAGATTCCGATGTTTCAATCCGGTTGGCGTGTACCAATTTTACATTTTATGTTAAAATGTAATATTACATACATACTGTATCACCAGCTGCTCCATGGTTCGGTCTACCGGGTTCACTGGAAGAAATTGGCTAAGACAATAAGTCTGCTCTTGCTGACTATTGAGTAGCATAAGCTATTATATTATTTTTTTATTATGTCTGAATGGCTGGATCAATAGTGAATAGTGATAGTGAAAACATACGTAAATCGGTACAGCTGTCATACAGTACAGCAGAACTTTCACTCATATTCATTATAGATTTTGCCTGTGAATATACCAATGCTAAACCAAAAGTCGTGTCATTTGTCGTAAGCCCCATTTACAGCTTTCGTTTACATTTGCAAATATGAAACAATCCTGAACGTTATTTCAACGAGTCTCATACTCATCAAGTTTTACGTTCCGCAAAACGAGCATTCATTGCCGCAAGCACCGCATGCAACGTTTTCTTCTTATCTCCTGTTTACACACACTCACAGGCATTATCTGCTGTTTATACGCACAACACATTGACGGCTGAATCTCTTGGGCAATTCGCACGTCCTAAAATTACTGAAATGTTGACAGTTTCTCTTGATGTCCGTCTTAACTCAAGCAGTACCTTTTATGAACCTTTAAATTTTAGAAATGCTCGCAGAAACAAATTTGTGAGGAGAAATTTCAAAACCTCTGCTTGAACGTCACTGATTCGGAAAAGAACGAATAAGGAAATGATTGTAATAATGACATCGCGAATTGAGAAAGGAACAATATTTTCAGTTCATAATGGAAACGTGGACGAAAATACAGAATTAAAAAAACTGAAAGCAGAGGAGCAAATATTCTACCTCGTCGGATGCCCGGTACAAAGCAAAGCGTTCGGAATGACCGGAAAAAAAAACACCGCTGTTCTCTTACCTCCTCTGCACTTCGGTTGTATCGCGAAAAATCTGAAGCGAAAAATGGAAGCTTATAAAAGAAAAAAAATGTGAAGCAAGAACGTGTACTTCAGAAGCCAATTACGGAATTGTCCGTCCTCGAGAAAAACCCCACGTTCAATTTACCTATTAGAAAGATTAGATGAAATCTGGGCCCGGGCGACCTTTAAACTTGCAGAATGTTACAAAAAAGATCCCTCGCTGGCTCGCAACATTTCCGACATCGTACACAGCGGAGTACACACGATAGGGCAAACTGTTAAAAGAAAAGCATATACACAGTCTACGCTCAATCCCACGTATCACATAATCCTTCCTTCTACGTGCTGACTCAGGCATTCAGACCGAACATAATCAGCTAGACTACTTTTTATTTACTAAACTGACATGGTTTGACAAAATATACTGTTTGTTAAATTAAACTGACGTGAATAATGTAGAGATTAGGGTTGCAAATACAACTGCCGTGTTTCAACTCTCAGTGCTAGGAACAACGTTATGCGACCGATGGATATCGTACGTGGAATCTGTCACATATTCTTTTTCACAATTCCTTCTGCACTAAGTGGAAGTTGAAGTAACAGGGCTAAGTAGATATTGAATTACCAGGCTAAGTGGAAGTTGAAATACCAGGCTAAATAGAAGTTGAAATACCAGGGCTAAGTGCAAGTTGAAATACCAGGCTAAGTCGATCTAACATACTATTCCTAACGCAAGTATTCGCGTTTTGTGTACAAAGGCTGGCCAAACAAAAGCGGCCGCCCCTCACCTCTCGGCTTAAACCCGCCAAGAGGCATCCGACTTTACACAAAACTAAATGTTGGATCATCGGGCGCACGGTGGATAGAGCGGGCGCTCCCTAGGGTTTGAAAATTCAAACTTTATCTATGTTTCTTTGGTCTGGCTTAATATCGCTGGCCCAGTTTAAGACCAAGAAAATTAGATAACAGTTCTCAGTTTAAAACTAAGGACAAATTAGTTTTTTAGGAAAATCACAGAAAGCGATCGAGAACCACAGCCGGCAGCTCCAATGGCGCGTTTTCTTGCTCTGTGGGGTAAATTAAATCCTTCCCCCTTTAAACCAGCAAGGGGGAGATGTCAATATATATTGTTTTCCGACTGCTTTCTCATGTGGGCAATCCAAGTAGGTCGAAGAGAATAATCCAATCTTCGAATATAACTTTCCAAACAATTTACTGGTACTGTTGGATTAATTATATTGGGTTTATTATTTGGTTTAACAATTTGACACTAAAGGAGAAAGAGGAAAGAAATCGTTTATTTTTCACAATAAAATTGGCACTTAGCACATATACACAACAATAGTATAAACAACACAATACATTTGACAATAAATTGTGAAATGATGATCTGGGCGCAGCTTAAAACACCCTGAGAATCCGGGCCGAGCAGTTTTTAAGTCCGGCCTTCGGAAAGTATTTGTACGTGACAGCATAGTTTTACAATAGTATTTTTTTAAATGCACAGGCAAATTATCAAGAAAATATTAAGAAAAACTGAACGCATGAAACCAATTAAGAAGTAATATCTACATAATTTCAATTACTAGGTTACCTAGGTATATATATTGCCTATAGTCTGAAATCGAAGTGAACACACAATTCGCCCTTATGAAGGTGTCAATCCTTTTGTATATGGACTAATCCGGGGATATGTGATATAGGCAATTACGTTAGATTACAAAAAAATATTCTTTCAATGCGTTAATCATAATATCTTCTCCAGGAGATTCAATACGATAATTAGGCACCTAAATCCTCCTCCTCTAGACGGCGGCAAATGCATTTGCCCAATGGACTTGCCAATGGGCTGGACGCTCCACTACACATTGGATACGTTGGCCAACAATCTACCAACGCGACCAATATCGTCCTCTCCATGTTGGCGAGGGCTTTAGCAAGAGCATCAGTAAATGCATTGGCCAAAGTGTAGAGAAGGCCTAAAAGAGGACGCCGCCGTTCCTAAAGAACAAAAACTATCTTCTCTGACCACTTGCGCGATGTAGGAACAAGTGTTTCGAAATTTGAATTTAGTTTAAGTTCTTAGTAATCTTTGTTCCGTCTTGTGAGTTGTCAAAAAAATAACGAAAATGTGAAAATTGTGCTTGAACAATATAATATTTTGAATTGCAAAGAAATCGTTTCAATGGATAATAATAGGAGGCCTGGCATGGCCCCCACATATTGGTGACCCCGATTAAAGAACAACATAAAGAACAACGAAGAATGGAGGAGAATAACGATTCGATTCCCGACAACAACGCGATCGAAGGCACAAGCTTCGGAGTTGAGAAGGTCAGCGTGAAAATTCCACCTTTTTGGACTGAGAAGCCAGATATATGGTTTTCGCAAGTGGAAGCGCAGTTCACCATCAATAACATTATCACAGAAAACACGAAATTCAACTATCTGATGGCTCAACTGGAACCGCGCATCGTTGAAAACATTTTCGATCTTGTTAGCAGCAGTGCGGCAAACCGCTACACCCTAGCTAAGCAAAGACTCCTATCAATTTATAAGCAGTCAGATGAACGACAGTTTCGTAAGCTCATCAGCGAGCTCGAACTGGGAGAGCTGAAACCCAGTCAGCTCCTTCGTAAAATGAGAAGTTTGGCTGGAAGCAACATCACAGAAAAATTGCTTAGAACATTGTGGCTAGACAAATTACCAAACAATATTTCAAACATACTGACAATTTCGGACGAAAATTTGGATAAGCTGGCTGAAATTGGTGACAGAATCTGTGACATTGGTAACAAACATGTCAACTCTGTCGACACGACAAATAAAACGTCAAGTCAACCGTCGTCATCAGCAACAATGACATCAACTAACACTATGGATTATTTAGTGAAACAAATCGAAGAGCTGAAAACAGAAATTAAAGAAATGCGTCGTAGTCGTTCGTCATATCGTTCTCGATCATCTTCGCGCAATCGTAGCAGATCAAATTCAAGATTTAATAAAGATGGTAAATACTGTTACTACCACTTTCGTTTTGGAACGAAGTGCATTCCAGAAAAGTGTACTCTTCCCTGTAAATGGAAGCAGCAAAACCCAAACTCGAGCGGGCAGCAACAGTAGCGACCGCTAGTGCTGCCGAGTCTACTGAAAACGGTCGTCTATCTACAAATCACCGTTTAATTATGCGAGATAAGAACTCTGGAAATTATTTCCTCATTGACAGCGGAGCTGATGTTTCGATCATTCCCCCTAGTAAAAACTGTACACAAAAATCTACTAAATATAAATTATATGCTGCAAATAACACAGAAATACCTACGTACGGAACAACAATTTTAAACGTCGACCTTGGGTTAAGGAGAAAGTTTGAATGGCCCTTTATTATTGCTCAATGTTCAAGAGGTATAATTGGTGCAGATTTTCTTACAGAATTTAACCTGATAATTGATTTGAAAAATAAACGATTAATTGATGGAACTACAAATTTGAATGTGGTTGCCGAAATAACTTCCGTGAGCGAAGCAAATTCGGTGAGTACAATAAAAAGTGATGCAGGAGTATATACCAACCTATTGACGAAGTATCCGGATTTGACTAAACCATTCATTACCCCAAATGAAACAAAACATGATTTTAAGCATCAAATTATAACTAAACCTGGACAACCTGTCTTTTGCAAACCACGTAGATTAACACCTGAGATGTTGAAAGTCGCAAAACAAGAATTTCAATTCATGCTTGATCATAATATTATACGTCAATCAAAATCTCAGTGGTCTAGTCCACTTCACATGGTTAAGAAAGGAAATGGTTGGAGGACATGTGGAGACTACCGCAGGCTGAATGACCAGACAATACCAGACAGATATAGCATTCCTCGTATAGAAGACGTAGCAGAGATTCTGGAAAATAAAATCATTTTCTCAAAACTAGATCTTTTGTCAGCATATTATCAAATCCCAGTAGCGGAAGAGGATAAAGCCAAAACAGCAATTACGACCCCATTTGGTCTTTATGAATATAATGTGACACCTTTTGGTCTTCGCAATGCACCAACATCATTCATGAGATTCATACATCAAATACTTCGAGGACTGGATTTTTGTTTTGCTTATTTAGACGACATTTTAATTGCATCAACTTCACACGAACAACACCTCGAACATCTGAACATTTTATTTGAACGTCTAAATAGCTACGGCTTGAAAATAAATGTCAGCAAATGCATTTTTGGCGTAGAAGAAATTTCATTTCTTGGTCATATAATTACTTGTCAAGGCATGAAACCAGATACAAAGAAGGTAAATGCCATAATAAATTATGAAAAACCAAAAACTATTCAACAACTCAGAAATTTTCTTGGCATGATAAACTTTTACAGAAAGTACCTAAAAAATGGAGCGCAAAATCAGATATTATTGAATGAGTATCTGAAAGGTGCAAAGAAAAAAGACAAACGATCTGTATTATGGACAGAGGAAGCAGAAAAACAATTTGAGTTATGTAAAAATGAACTTGCTAAAGCAGCTACTCTTACGATTCCCAATTCAAAATTTGAACTCGGACTTTTTGTTGACGCATCACAGTTCGCAATGGGTGCTGGAATACAACAAAAAGAAGGTAACCATTGGAAACCAATTGGTTTTTTCTCACAAAAATTTAGCGAAGCGCAGAAAAAGTATTCCACATATGATCGTGAATTATTAGCAATATATCATGCAATTAAATATTTCAAATACCAACTTGAATGTAGAACATTTACAGTATACACAGATCACAAACCATTGACTTATGCATTTATTCAGAACAATGAAAAGGCTACACCACGTCAGTTACGTCATCTACAATATATTTCTCAATTTACAACCGATATTAGATACATTCCAGGAAAAGAAAATATTGTCGCCGATAATTTATCACGAATTGAAGAAGTCAATACAATCAATTATGAAGATATTGCAAAAGAACAAGAAATGGACAGCGAATTAGACAGCTTGCGTATGAGTTCTGGATCTTCGCTGCAATTCAAGAAATATCCATTGGCTTCAGGAAAAGATTTATGGTGTGATGTATCAACTAACAATATTCGACCATATATACCACAGACATATCGTTTCCAAATTTTTAAACATTACCATAATATGTCGCACCCAGGAATTAAATCTACAGTAAAACTATTGTCATCAAAAGTAATATGGAAAAATATTAATAAAGACGTAGCTCTGTGGGCGAAAACATGCATAAGTTGCCAGACAAGTAAAGTTAGCAGGCATACTAAATCACCAATTCAACATTACCAAATAAGTGATGAAAGATTTTGGACAGTTCATATAGATATTGTAGGTCCACTTCCCCTATCCGAAGGATATTCTTATTGCTTAACATGTACTGATCGATTTACATGTTGGACAGAAATCATTCCTGTTTATTCGATCACAGCTGAAAACATAGCAAGAGCATTTTTTACAAACTGGATATCAAGATTTGGATCTCCACATAAAATTGTAACGGACAGAGGTGGCCAATTTGATTCTGCACTATTTAGATCATTGGCACAACTCTGTGGAAGCAAGTTAAGTCACACTACAGCATACAATCCAAAATGCAACGGTAAAATAGAACGATTTCATAGAACTATGAAGAATGCCATTCGAGCACATTGTCATGAAAAATGGACTGAAGTAATCCCGACTATACTACTTGGCTTAAGATCTGTTCTGAAACCAGAAGCTAATGCATCAGTTGCCGAAATGGTGTACGGCAAGCCAATTCAGCTTCCTGGCGATTTCTTTGAAGAAACCAACCAAGGTGTTTCAGAGTCAGAGTTTGTTATTAGTCTAAGAAATAGAATGAATAATCTGAAACCGGTCAACGTTCAACACAAAAATAGAATAACAACATTTGTAAATAAAGATCTTCAACATTCGTCGCATGTATTTATCAGAGAAGATAGAATTCAACCAAAACTAAACAAACCATACACAGGACCATATCTGGTGCTGAAAAGGACTGAAAAATATTTTACATTGCACATTAAAGGTAAAGAGGTAAATGTGTCAATTGACAGGCTGAAACCAGCTTATGTATTGGCCGATCCGCAGCTTGAAGAAAGTTTTCCCTGTACTTCTCTCCAAGCCGGTTCTCAACAAGACAGTCCTTTACCTATATCATTAGAAGATACACCCCCACCCAACAAACCAACTAAAGCTACACGATCAGGAAGAATCGTTCGTTTTCCTGTGAAGTATTTGTGAGTTACGACTTAGCAAGTAGTTGTAACTGGAGGGAAAAGTGTAGGAACAAGTGTTTCGAAATTTGAATTTAGTTTAAGTTCTTAGTAATCTTTGTTCCGTCTTGTGAGTTGTCAAAAAAATAACGAAAATGTGAAAATTGTGCTTGAACAATATAATATTTTGAATTGCAAAGAAATCGTTTCAATGGATAATAATAGGAGGCCTGGCATGGCCCCCACACGCGACTCCTAGAGAAGGTACACATCGAACAAGCAAACACCGCTAGAATGCTCTCCCATCGCGTATTGACTTAGAATTGTCTCCGCCAACAAACTGTCGTTGTCCCAAACACGACTTAGGGGAGAATTTTCCACCGCGCGCTTACCTGAATGTCGGTTAGGGTTGAAACAGTTTGTGAAAGTTAAGTTGTAGAGACGACCTTTGATAAATGGCATTGTGAGGAAATGTCACGATTTGAGTTTTAGCCAAAAGTTTGAAAATGAAATAAAATAAAGAATAAGGTACTAAATAAGTGTATTTAGTAGTATTAGTAGTAGTATTAGTATATTGTAAATCTTTAATTAGACTATTGTGTACCTTGTGACCCTCATATTTATTGCAGTTTGACTTAGACAATAATTTTTTTTTTTGTAAAAATGGCGGATACTTTACTAGCAAAAACAAATACACAATCTATACTTCTTTATATTCGTAATTATGCTTTCTGTGCTCACCTGTCATTGGGTTGCACGTATGGGATGGCATGTACTATTTGTATCACGAATCTTTTATGTTTTAATGCCGTGTGTACTGTGTGGGTACTTAATGAGAATAGTCGCACTGCATCTCTCCCCGTGCATGTCGTAAAAGGCGACAAGATGCCGTGCATAAGGGCGACAGGTTAGCCACCCCTCACCTTGGCACTAGTCTTTCCACCTATAACTATTATCAAAACAAACTTGCAGCTCGCACAACAAAATTTCATGGCTTAGTGAACGGAGATTCCCTTTACCAAGCCATAAAACTTTATTATGCGAACTGCACGTTTGTTTTGATTTGAGTATAGTCATGCAGCAGGTGGGCCTTCGTGCCTTACTTGCTGCCTGATAGTTATCTTGTCCGAATACTTTGCTAAACGTGGTGGTCGGTGTTGTGCTGAAATTTACCAGAGTACTTGCTGCACAACACCGATTACTCTTCTTACCCCGATTGTCGGGATACGGCGTGCGGTGTGTGTGCTCTGTTGTTGTTTGATATAAATAAAAAAAAAATGAAACCATATACAAACTTAGTTCATAATTTTATTTCACTTAAAGAACCTGTGGCAAATCTATTTAAAAAATAAAGGGTTAAAATGTTATTTGATCAGTGGAGCCATTATTTAGTTACAACAAATATTATCAACAAAAGTATCTTAAGTAATTCCTTTGAATGAAGGCAAACTTGTTTGTTCGACTTTAACCTATTGGACTTTGTGCGAAACTAGCGGACCACAGTACACTATTTTCCGGGCAAAATATGTCCAAAGTGCTCTCCTGGAGTTTGTATTAAAAGCTTAAGCACCCTTTTGTTGCAGAATAGCTTAGTTAAAATTGCCTTCTTGTTTTGAGTAAACGTTTGTGTATGAGTTTTAAAGCCTTATAGTTCGAGACATGGTAGCTCGAATGAAGGCATCGTACAAAATAAAAGTTATAAAAACTTAAACCCGACTACGTAAAAGCTAATTATGAAAATCGCTTAAATAAAAAACAATTGTTATAAAAAACTAAAACCCGGCTACGAAAAAGCAAATTATGAAAATAGTTTAACTATAACTAATTATAAAAAACTAAAACCCGGCTACGAAAAAGCAAATTATGAAAATAGTTTAACTATAACTAAAAATAACAAAATAATGTTTTCCATATAATTTATCAGATACAGCAATTCTCTTTTTATATTGATTCTACCTTAGCACTAACACTATAAATTTTGATAAATTTATTATTTTTAACGTTCTAAATATAGAGCCGTGGTCGGGCGTTCTTCGTTCAACAAGACAAGTGAGACCTTGTGCATTACAGCCGTTGACGTTCGGTATTTACCTATGTATCTACTTATAATAATTTTAGATTGGCTCTGACTGATCTTACAAAAAGATGCCAGTATGACACAATGGCGATGGCCGTCCTAAGTTCCGCGCTCTAATAATGCACGACGACGGCCTCACTTGTCTTGTTGAACGAAGAACGCCCGACCACGGCTCTATATTTAGAACGTTAAAAATAATAAATTTATCAAAATTTATAGTGTTAGTGCTAAGGTAGAATCAATATAAAAAGAGAATTGCTGTATCTGATAAATTATATGGAAAACATTATTTTGTTATTTTTAGTTATAGTTAAACTATTTTCATAATTTGCTTTTTCGTAGCCGGGGTTTAGTTTTTTATAACAATTTTTTTTTATTTAAGCGATTTTCATAATTAGCTTTTACGTAGTCGGGTTTAAGTTTTTATAACTTTTATTTTTATTTTAGGATTTTTTTAAAAACTGTTTGCATACTTTAAATGTTGTATGTAACTCGTATATTGATTTTTTTTATGGAATCTGACACATCACCTACAGGCTACAACATCCGTGATGTCAGCCCATAACACCGGGTGAACTTGGTGCCACGTCAGTGCTTCCCTTCGGTCGTACCGGCTACACTAAATACATAGCCGTTTCAACCGACCTTTCATTCAGTGCGGTGCGGTGGTACCAACACGGGCGGGTTAAACCCTACCACCTAGTAATATAAGAAGGAAGTCATATCCCTTAGTCGCCTTTTACGACATACACGGGGAGAGATACAGTGGGGCTATTCTTTTATATAAGTACCGACCCCACACGGTACAAAATTGATACTATCCGTCCGTTTATTTGTCGTCATCTCTATTTGAAACTAAAGTTTTCTGCAAATGCGCATGAGTGAGTACCTACATATATGTATATACAAATTATGTATAGTTGAACGATGTTTAGTCTTGAAGTAAAATGAAAAGTCAGTCAGAGCAAGACCGAAGACTGAGCTGTGTAAGTACACGATTTTCTTTGTCTATGTAAGTAAATATATCTGGCTGGGGTGAAGCGGATTCGGGAAGTAAGTAAACCAATCAGTTCAAGGCCGAAGACCGAGGGCGGTTTCAGGTTGTACATAGTTGAATAATGTACTCACTCGAAGCAGGTAAGCCACTAAGGCGAGGCCAAAGCTACTGATATTATTTTTATAGTAAGCGCGACATGTGGCGCCGAGCCACCCATAAAGTGTCTAGCGATGCCCATGGACATTCGGTAGCATGCGGAGGCTACGAATGCCATGCCGGCCTGACAGCTGCCCAGGTTGAAGGACCCGAAACTGTACTTGGGGGAAAATATTTCTCTCTGTTTGTATTTCAACAGGCTCTGATTTAGTTATGTATTCCTACGGAGTTGCAGTGGTTTTAAATCGCGGGACATTTGGGAGTCACCTACTATTCGCACCGCTCGACGCTGGATCGAGTCCAGAGGCGCCAGCTGGTATTTGACTGAGCCATCCCATAGGTGCGAGCAGTACCCCAAGCCAGGACCGAATCTGCGATTTATACGGCCTTGCCCTCGATGTCACGCCGGAAGTTTAGATCGTGCGAAAATTCGACTCGGAGGACCCCGAGGTGGTCGCAAAATTTAAGTGACGTGCCTTGGTAGGAAGGAGCTGGTGTGAACGCCGCTCTCTTTGCACTGATCGCGCAAACTTGTATCTTGGAGGTATTTAACTTTACCAACTTGCTACGGCCCATTCGGAAATAGAGCCGAGTGTTTGCTCAAGTTCAGACACAAGTCTTCGCCTCTTCTCATCCACATCCCGCCTAGTTGAAGGGTAACTGGTGTAGAACCCGTGTTCGGTACTCTCGTATGCATAACAATGATATGTTGCCCCCTGAATGCTACGCCCACGCCTTCAACGTTAGCAAGGCTCAGTGCTGCGCATTATCTGCGAAGGTCGATTTGAAGGTCCTTTTGATTTCCAAGCCAGTTTCTAAGTCAGCGTCATACCTGTCTGGAAGCACCTGAACCTCCTGGGCACCGCCATTTCCAAAGACGTAGGTTTCCGGCAACTAATCGAGTCTAGGGCTAAAACTGCACCCAGAAAATTGGGAATACTTTTCCGCAATCGGCGGTTCTTCTCTTCCACAATATCCCGCTTAGCTGAAGGTAACTTGGATCCGAAAATACTGTAGGTATTAGGTATATTTAATGTACCTACCTTTTTTTTTTATGGAAACTTGACACGGTTGGTTACATCACCTACAACATCCGTGATGTCAGCCCATAACACCGGGTGCCATGTCAGTGCTTCCCTTCATTTCGCGCCGGCTACACTGAACTGGACGGAAAACACGAACTATTTACATAGCCGTTTCGACCGACGTTTCGCTCAGTGCGGTGGTACCAACCCGGCCGGGATAAACCCTACCACCTAGTAAGGTAAGAAGGGAAGGGACCTACAGTTTAACGTGGTATCCGAACCACGGTCAGCCTCCAACAGTCGGGCGGTCATCCATCCAATAACTGACCGCACCATTAAGCTGCCGAGGCTGACGATCCCTTAGTCGACTTTTACGACATGCGACGGGGAGAGATGCAGTGGGGCTATTCTTTTTAAGTACCGACCCCACACGGTACACCTACGCTACATATTATGCTTACACTAGGTACATGGACATTTAATACCAATTTATTTTAGCATAGTACTGTATCTAATAATAATATTATATATCTATATAAAATTTGCGGTAGATCAGTGAGTAAGTATGTAGGTATATTACCAACAATACCATGTCGCTTCTTCGCGTCGCGTCGTCGCGTGTCGTCGCGCGTAACGTAACGCGTGTACGCGGGGGGGGGGGGGGGGGGGGGGGGGGCGCGGCGCGGTGCGCGGGCGACTACGCTTCATCGCGAATAATCGCTATTCATACATGCGCCACACATTTTGCTCTATTTCTCTGTACACATAAGTTTCATAGATAACAAAGTATATATTTTCGGAATCGTAATTTAATTACCTTTAATTTGATACCCCACTCAATATATTTTGAAAAGCTAATTTGACATTTTGAGGCCGTGCGTCCGCCATTTCCAGTACTTTAGGCTGTAGAGTGGAATATAGATAGTCACATACATACATACATACATACATACATACATACATACATACATACATACATACACGCCAAACTCATAACCCTTCCTTTTTTGGCTTCGCCGTAGTCGGGTAAAAAGAAGAACGTAGCGTGGGACGCCGAGCCACTACCTAGGAGAACAGACGACCTAAAAAAGAAAGCCGGGAGTGGATTTCTTTTTTATTGCTTCCGAACTGGGTGGCTCTGCCCGAGGTCGAAGCCTCAGGCGCAGCCAATTTCACCGCCTAGGAGGTGCCAGTCCGGCTTGGAGGTGAACTAATGTAGCTGGAGAAAGGCTTTAAGATCCGTGGACTGTAGGAGTGGGGAAAGAGTATAGCGGGTTTGGCGAAGGAGAATCCGGATGCTGGTTATACATAGGCTGTTCCGAAAATTGTTAGTGAAATGAAAAATAGTTAGAATATGAAAAAAAATTATTTACAGCTTTTCAAAATATTTCCTTCCAATCCCTATGCACTTATGCATTCGGGTGAACCAGGTTTCAAAACATTTAAAAAACGTATCTTGCGGGAGGTCGAAAAATAACAGCCGAAATTCTTCGACGGCCTCGTCTGCAGTGTTAAATTTTCGCCCGCGAAGCATTTTTTTTACCGTGGGAAATTAAAAAAAATCGCATGGAGCTAAATCTGGGCTGTACGGAGGATGGGATAACCTTTGTACCCCCGAAGTTGTCAAATAGTCCATGTTTTTACCGGCGTGTGAGCGGGCGCGTTATCTTGGTGAAAAAGAATGCCACGGACGCCGCTCCTTGGGCGCTCGCTATTCAACTCCCCGAAAGCTTGAGGCAGACAAACTTCGCAATACCAATCTTCAGTTCAGCCTGAATCTCCCGATGTGTAATGTGTCTATTCTCCCGCAATAGCCACTCTACCCTGATGACGTTTTAATGAGTGACTGCAGTTGATGGTCGGCCGGGTCTGGGGTCATCGTTTAGGTTCTCTCGACCACGTTTAAATTCACGAACCCAATAAGTAACTGTTGCTAACGCAAGAGCAGACTCCCCAAAAGCAGCTTGCAAATTTTCGTGAGATTCCTTGAAGGTTAACCCTAGTTTATAAGCATAGAAAATCATAACACGAAAAGCTTCTCGCGAGACGTCCATTGTTGCAAATAAAATATGAGTGACGGATAACCGTTAAAAATATTTAAAAAAAGAACTACACTTAAGTGGCTAATAATTTTCATCAAGGAGATTTGTATTTAAATTAGCCGTCAAATCAAAATAGTTTCAGGAAAAAAAAAATTGTATTTATTCTGTGGCTAACAATTTTCGGAATAGCCCACGTACTTGGATGGATGAGAAGAGCAGATAATACCGCGTGCGGTGGTGTGTCTTGGGAGAGGCCTATCTCCAGCAGTGGATCGATACGGGCCAATCATTATGTAGCTCTCTTCAAACAAACAATCTAATTTTTTTTTCATGTAATCCGGTATGGTTGGCTGAGTCGGAGGGGCCAAAGCGCATGCTCCGACCAACCAATATCACCTCCGAGAAGGTAGGTGCCATACTGGAGACTTCCCTGGATTGCTGGCTATACTGAACTAGAGGAGAACACAGCCGAGGCTGCTATGCGGCCATCTTACATCCAGTACGGTTGTACCAACCCAGTTGGCTACAATTTGAGCCTACCACCTAGTAAGGGGCAAGGGAAGGGATCTACAGTTTTACACCGGTTCCGAACGGTGAAGCAGCAGGTGTAGGCATGCACGTAAAGTTTTTCGTCAGAAAAAACTCATTGGTACACGCCGAACGGATTCGATCCTCGGACCTCTCGCATGAGAAGCCAATGCACAGTGTCAAATAATGACCTTAAAATCGGACACGTTCTTTTTATTCCAGAAATTAATAGATTTAGTTATTTAAAATGCTAGAGTAAAACTCCCCCGCCTCTGCGACTTTTAGTTTAGGAGAAATAATTTTTTGAAAATTACACTTTTTTAGTTTCGGAAAAACGAAAAATAATTCTACAATTAAAACTAAGCTACTTATTTAAATTTCACTCAGCCTTATCAAAGACCCTTTCAAATATCCACATTTGAAAAGTTATTCGAGGCTGTGAAAGTTTACAGAAATCGAATTATATTTATTTTTTATTTTTTTTATTTTATTTTTTTTCTCCTAGATCCCATAGTAGTAGGCGGAGATATTTATACCGAAAATAGTTCACTGTTTCCTCTGTCCGTTAAAAAAAAACCGACGCCTAATTCCATGGGATTAAGAAGTTAATCCCATGGAATTGACTTTGGTCATCATCCTGAGAACTTTGATTTTTTGGTCATCATCCTGAGAAGTAACGAAATGTAGCAAAGAAAACCGCATGTAAATCGATAAAGTGGTTCTCGAGTTATAAGAATATTTCATATATATTACGTACGAGTACGTTACAAGGTGGGTCGCCCGTAGAAATTTTGCTTTATTTATTGTCAGCCTCGGTAGCTCAGTGGTTTTTTTTTTATGTAATCCGGTATGAGTGGCTGAGTCGGAGGGGCCAAAGCACATGCTCCGACCAGCCAATATCACCTCCGAGAAGGTAGGTGTCATACCGGAGACTTCCCTGGATTGCGGTTAAACAGCTCCTCCGAGTACTCCCCCAGGAATTATAGTCTTCATGAACGCAGCTCGGCCTTCGGCCTCGCCCTCAGTTACTTGCTTTCCTCGAGAAGGTTTATCGTCTTCCTGAAAGAGGGTCGGCCTTCGGCCTCGCCCTTTGTTACTTACTTTCTTCGAGAAAATTTATGGTCTTCCTGAACGCACCTCGGCCTTCGGCCTTGCCCTTTGTTACTTACATTCTTCGAGAAGGTTTATAGTCTTCCTGAACGCAGCTCGGTCTTCGGCCTCGCCCTCAGTTACTTACTTCCTTCGAGAAGGTTTATCGTCTTCCTGAACGCAGCTCGGCCTTCAACCTCGCCTCGCCTGGTAGAAAAAATAATTAGATGAAAGCGATGGAGTGCGGTTACGGGGCCCTCGGCACGTGAACACAGTTCACTTGACCACTTTTTTTTTATGGAAACTGGCACGGTTGGCTACATCACCTACAACATCCGTGAAGTCAGCCCATAACACCGAGTGGAATTGGTGCCACGTCAGTGCTTGCCTTCGGTCGTGCGGGCTACACTGAACTGAACGAAAAACAAACTATTTGCATAGCCGTTTCGACCGACCTTTCATTCAATGCGGTGGTACCAACCCGGGCGGGTTAAACCCTACCACCTAGTAATATAAGAAGGGAGTCATGCCCCAGTGGTGGTCGATGTTGTGCTGTAATTTTCTAGAATTCTTGCAGCACAATACCGATTACTCTGCTTACCCTGAGAATACCCTGCTTACGGCGTGTGGTATGTATGTATGTAGGTATTTTATCTCTTATTTTTGGCTCTGCATCTATCCAAAATATCTCCAATACATGTTTAGTGTACTAACATACAAAAATAAACAATTCGGTTACTTGGTGTTTTCCATAAAAAGCGATAGGCACTTTCATCGCGTGTCTCGCGCGAAGGTTGGCTCGCGTCGTGCGCGGAGCGCTAACCAATCAGCGAAGAGCACTTTGATCCCCGTTCGTGCGTGAGAAATAACTACTCTGATCCACTTGATAGTGGAGCAAGTGACTATTGGAGCTGGTAGCAGTATGCCATACGCATACATACCGCACGCTGTATCCCGACAATCGGGGTAAGCAGAGTAATCAGAGTTGTGCTGCAGGTACAGTTGTAAATTGCAGCACAGCACCGACCACCACGTTTAGCAAAGTATTCGAACAAGATAACTATTAAGTAGCAAGTAAGGCACGAAGACCCACACGCTACATGACTCGGTGGAAGGACTATTGCGTCGCACCGCACTGCGAAAGTGTGGAATGGACTTCCGGGAAATATCTAAAAAAAATTATGTATGTATATATTCTTTATTGAACACCAATTTATACAAAATAGGCACAATAGGCGAGCTTAATGCCGTGAGGCATTCTATTCTAACCAACCTTTGGGATGTGGGAGAATTATATGCAGGCGAACAAGAATAGTTTAATATACGCATATACGCATATATATGCATATAATAGACTTACATATTATATACTTCAATCAGTGGTACTGTTGTTAAACACCATCAACTGAATGACAAGAGAGAGTGATTCTTCAAATTTATCTTAAATGCATTATAATAGACGTAGTGGAGCGTAAATTCACGGGAAGATTATTCCAGAGGCCAGCTGTTTGTACTGTGAAATATCTGTCTCTGCCTTTCCCACTGGGAGAACGGCGGCGTGACGGTATTTATGTACCTATGTAGTAATTTTTTTAAATATGATCCGGTATGGGTGGGTGACTCAAAGAGGCCAAAACAGATACTCCGGCCAGACAACATCACCCTGAGAAGGCAGGTGCCATACCGGAGACTTCCCTTTAGATTGCTGACAATACTGGACTAATGGGAAACACAGCCGAGGCTGCTATGCGGCCATCTTACATCCAGTACAACCTTCTTTTCTATCATTTATTGATTTACGTTTTGTTTATAGACGTCCAGAGATACCAGCCTTTCGGCTACAAAATCCAGACGTCTACAACCTGCACTCTTGCGAGTACAGTGATCATGTATGCCAGATCGATATTACATCCAGTACAGTGGTATCAACCCAGGCGGCTACAATATTTTCTCTAGAGTGCGCCACAGCATTCGTCGGCATGTCCAAACATCTCTTCATCCATGGCAGGACCTCAGCAGATCTCGATAAGGCGTCCAGGATCGAGATAAAATCGGTGTCAACAGAAGCCGACCGCTAACAAGGCGTCGCGGGATCCCTTGATCCCCGCCACTCCGCCGAGGGGAACTTCCGATAGTCAATATATTACCTTCACTCACTCGTGCCTTTGCTGGAATCAAGCAGTTGCACTGTGTGTCGACAGTTCTCATTGTCAACTCAACACAATTTCAACAGTAGAAGAGTATAACGGCGTAAACGACAAATATGTGAATTTATTTTCTCCTATTTTGTTGAATTACAGCTTATAAAGTCAAAGTCGAAGTCAAAGTCAATAATTTTATTCTCGTAGAGTATGGTCTTATAATTATACATAATATAACTATACATACTGTGACAGTATAGCCACTACTCGTGTTTAATACAAATTAAATGATTCGTAGATAGATAAATATTTATTTTTTTTCAACCGCTTCATGCGAGTCTTGTCTTACTAGCTATTATATGCATTCATTTCGAAAGATGTCGGTTTATGAGGGGTATGGGCTTTTACAGGAAACTAGAAAATAAGGGGTTCCTTTGTTTAAAGGCGAGCCAAACGAGAAACCCCAGCCAGATGTCAGGAACGTACATCAATAGACGGGGTTTTGCGTCGTCGGTACTTGCTTTAGGTACTGCCAGATGTTCAAATGAACGCGCACATATTTGCGTACCGAACCAAGGGTTCCGTAGGAGTATAGGTTTGGTTGGGGCCATGTTAGGTAAATGTTACGTGACGTATTGAAGGATGTGTGGCTTGGTGTTAGTTAGACGGATAATTAGGCGCGTCGGTCGTCGGTGAAGGTCTTAGCTGTATAACGTTGCTTTAATTGTGAATTAGACGAGTCATATAACCTAAACTTTTATAACATTACGAATAGGATATATGAATAAATGAAATAAGATATTTATAACTAAGAATATTTCATAGGCGAGTTAGTTAGAGATACCTTTGACGACGGAACCCTGATAGCGGAGGCACCTCGCCTCGGGGAGGGATGAGTGTAGCTGCCAGGCGAGGTTGAGCCTTATTACTGCGACATACGTGGGAGGGTTGATTGAAGGCGCAGAAATATGTATTACGGGCGGAGTCGGACGGTATTGCAACTACTTGTTTGGGTAACGGGGGTACGGGGGTGGATGCGCCCGCGCACTGAACGGGGAGTAGGGTTGGAAGACAACAGCGGCGAAACTAGGGGGTTAGTCGGTATCGCACAACGGAAGGCGGCAGTCGAAGTGATATTCGAAGAGTCTGGCCTCCGAAAATTAATCACGCGAAATTTTATCTGATCAGTGAGGTTAGCGTTGGATAGTTAACATGCTGTCAACGAAGGCGCTGATGAACATAGATCTCTAAGTTTACCGGGTTGTAAAACTTAGACTCACTGAGATAATTGGGAAAATATCCGTTTAATTACAAATAAATATTGAAGTGAATAGATTGTGCACAGAACGAGAGACTGGGAGGGGAAGCGGCTACTGGCGGAGAATTAGGGCATAAAACTTATACATCCGCGAATATCCGTTAAAAAAACTGTGTGATCCAGAGGCGAGCGGGCGTGAACGATAAGTTTTAGCATATAATTTTCTACATTATTTATTAAGTGCATGTAGCGTTGGTGTGCCCGTGCGGGCGAACGTAAGCAGGTGACTACGATCTCCGTGACCTAGACGAGCGTGTAATCGCTTCAGGACGGATCAGAGGTCACACTACAACTACTAGAACAACTCCGACGATATACCTAATTACATCCACCTGTTATTCCCACATACTCTCGCCAAGCGAAGCCGACGGACTGGGAGCTGGCGTACATTCCTCGCGCCGTGTTGGGCGAGTCGGCCGATTGGTATATTGTGTGAGAAGGCTTCGCATTAGCACGCCTAATCACGCAGACGCGAACTGTTAAGTCTACTTTTACTTCAACGATAAGCGGCGTGTGTAGGTTGTTTCAGGGGCCGACGCATTAAACCCGATAGACGTTGTGTTGCCGCTATTAATTCCTTAGTGATTTGGGAGAGTCGGACAATAATATTAATTATCAATTCCGTTTAATTATCAGCCTAGTGAAGGCTACTTGTCAGTAGAACCATTAGGTTTCGCTGGTGACTGGCCGCTCGCTTGCATGCTGACGAGTCGGCAGAGAGGGGTCCAGAAACTATGCCCGTGCAAGTAATCTTCCGTTAAAAGGAGTTCCTTCTGAACTGTAGAGTTTGTTTTATTAAAAAACTTCGACCTACCAGAGTCAAGGTGGCAGGCTCTCCCATTTCGCCCAACTACGGGTAGCATTCTTAGATCCGCGAGTTAGTGTAGCAGAAACAGTCGTCATTATTGTCAACTTATTTTCAATTCAGTTTAGGAGCTAGCCAATCATTTAGAACCGCGGGCAGCCGTCGCGTCGTTCGCCTGTCAATTTCTTCCACGAGTAGGGATGTCTCATAGGTCGTTTTAGGTAGATGGGCCACGAAACGATCACATTCAGCTAGTTCTCCCCGTAAATAAAGTAATTAACGAAATATTGCGTAATCATAAATGTATCCTATTGCGGGTTGATCCATTACACATGAGAGAGCGGGGCCGAAGGTGAACATTTCCGCGGTTATTCCTCCCCGTGGTGTGGCCCGGGAACATTTTCCGACTTAGTTAAGTCCATGTACTGTGCCGTTTGGTTATCAATTACTCTTAATCATTATTAGAATACATAATTAATATTTAGTCCTTAAAGAAATACAGTATACACCTCTACGGTCGGGAAGTGGCTAATATGATCGCAAGTAAAGGGTTTGCAAATTGGTCCTACGCTAGACTTTCACGAGCCACGTAAACATTAAAAATAAAAATAAAAATACAAATTCTACCGCAGACTATCTGCCCTAGCTAATATTATTTATTGGCAAAGGTTAGGTATTGTCGCACTGGTGCCGCGACACAGGATAAAGCTTATACATAGATTAGGTCTAGAAAAAAAAACTAGACCTAACCTAGGCTTTGAACAGGGTTAACACAACAAAAACCACTTGCGACCTTTTGCTTGCGATTTCGTTAGTCACTAGATTAGTTTTAAAGGTTATCCAACAATATAATTTTGTAACTAGGTACGTTATTAATTAATTTAAATATGTTATCAACAAGAAATTCTTATCTTACTCGAACCGGTTGTTTCCTAAACACACCGCGGCGACCTACGCGGAGACGGGCCTTTGATACACGGATTTCTAGCTAAACGCCGATGCCGCCGGGATAGCTGAACAGTATATATATATTATCTTATTACTTTATACTATATTGTGAACCATAATCAGGTAGGTGCTACTCGGGACGCGAGCGGAGTCATAGTCATAGCCAAACTTGTGAATAAGCATGGCATTCGCGGCCCCGCATGCGACCGACCGACCGTGGGCGTCGCTGGACACCTTATGGTCGTACCTAATTCAGAATGCTGTTATGGTAGATATCTCAATAACCTCTCGGGTAAGTTACTTCAGTTAGTTGCGTTGATTTTGTTGGAGAGTACTAGCTCGCTTTAGCTGAAAGGTACAAATAATTTCTACCTGTGTCCTATTAGGTTGAATTTACGTTAGTATCCGACAGTCGAAATTAGATCTATAAATATTGTCGAGTGCGCTATGGTTTGCGTTATATGTAGATCTGTGGGTCAGCCATTCTGCGTCCGCTGCTGGATATATGTATCTCCATATCTCCATTTTCCTTCAAACTTCCGGTACGGAACCTTTGTCTTCGCCTATGTGCTTGATGTCGTCGTCCCACTTATCGGGTGGTCTTCCACACTACGTTTTCCCATCCACGGTCACCGGTGTAGGGCCCGGTTACTCCATCAATCGTCGTCTCTTTGACTGACGTGTCCAGTCCGCTGCCACTTGAGAGTAGTCACCTTGTGTTCAGTATCGACTACTTTGGTACCTAAGTCAACGGCTGGTCTTATCACACACTATGTGACGTCACGATGTCCCCTGTGATATAGGTCACAATTGTGTAATTCCCAATTACATAATGGTGGGCATACAAGTGTTTCAGTTTGGTTATATTTGCGTTCCCGCGGAATGAGCTAAATTCGGAATATTTCGGGAACTGCGAATGTTAGCTTCGGTAATCTCTACTATATTATGCGTGCAATGTAGGGCTCGCATTCGAAGGTCATACCTATAACAATATAGTTGAGTCTTGTTCGATCAGGCTAAAAATTACACGTGGTTACATGAATGACCATTCTGGATGAGTGAGGGGATCGGATAGGTTCATCATCATCATCATCATCATCGTCAGCCTGTGTCGGTCCACTGCTGGACATAGGCTTCTCCCTGGGCGCGCCACCACACGTGGTCTTCCGCTCTTCTCATCCATCCACTCTCGGCTACCTTTTTCAGGTCGTCTGTCCACCTAGCCGGGGGACGTCCCACGCTGCGTTTGCTTGTACGTGGCCTCCATTCGAGCACCCATCTACCCCATCAGTTGTCGGGTCTGCGGCAGATGTGCCCAGCCCACTGCCACTTCAGCTTATAGGTTATGCACGGTTAATTATCTTATGTACAGGAAGACGTATCACTTCTAGAATAGGGTATTCCTGTGGAATTCGAGTTATTCGGCATGTGATTGGTTCGATTCCAATTATAAATTACGATTGGGGGCAGATTTCAATAGCTATGTTTGCTTATAGTCGCGCGAACTTCGATTATGTAGGTATACATCCGTTTGCGTTCTGGCGGGCAGAGAATAGGTAGATTTAGTTTAGTATCGAACGCGTGCGCCGCTAATTATCCCCTTAGAACGATAAAAATCCGCGAAAGCAGAAAAAAACCGTTCGTTTCGAAAAACGCAGCTGTTGCATTTCGAGAGGCCGACGGATAACAATACAATGTAAATATAAATCGTCCATAAAACCTTTCTATTTGGGGTCTTTTGTTGTTTAGGCCGGCGAAACAATTGTAAGACAGGCTTTAGCACGACCGCCTAGGATGCAGAAAACAGTGCCATAATAAAAATATATTACGGTTAGTTTGTCGGCTTTAAGAACGTTCTGGGCGTTAATAGTTTCTTAACATTAGTTGTCCATTCATAAAACACGTGGGATGTTGCCGAGGAACGTGGGAATGGTTGATATAATGGAGAGGCGCGCTACCTACGAATGTGATTGCACGACAGATAGGGACGACAGAAGCCGAAACATCGATAGCCGAACACATTACCCAGAGAGCTAAGGTTGCGTGTATGTTGATTATGGTTGAATGAACGTTAGCTGACTTAATTGCGGTTTTGACTAATGCGACCTGACATGTCCTATGGTTTTGTAGCCTGTTTGTGATATCCTTAACGCGAGCGCAGCCGGAGTATAGGCGCTACTTCTCTCTGTATGTATGTATGTAATTGTATGGATTGAAAAGAGAGATAATTAGTAAATTACTATTCGGTCTCGTTCCCTGTGAGTTAGTGAAGGACCTCTCATACGTGAACATGAGACGGGGCCAAACTATACTTTGGAACTACCGAGATAGCTATTATAGGTATGATGTTAGGTAGACATTCGTTTATTGAACGACGAATGGCATACTGCGCGTAGTTAATGCATAAATCCTAGGTTGTTGTATGTTGTCATGTTGTTACAGTGATTTTTTTAGTCGACCTGTGTGAGCCACTGCTGGACATGTACTTCCCTAGTTCCCTAGGTCATCTCGACTCTGAGCGGTGAGGAGCATCGCAGTCGCATCTGGTGCGTGGTCAACTCACACCCCATTTTCTTTTCAGCGGCCGGTGATGTAGTACACCGTTGCTCAGGAGACCGTCGTTCCTTCGGCTGACGTGCCCAGTCTATTTCCGATAATTTGACTGTAGCTAGAACTAGGAGATTGACGTGGTACATTATAGACTACGATGCAGGCCTCTGTTTACGTGTCGGTTAGCTAGAAATTTTGACTGTAGATGGAGTTCGCGAACTTTATTACTAATTCTTCAAATCGGTCGTTAGGAAGTGACTTGTTGGTGCCTTCTACAGTAGTTTTGCTATTGGGTGAATGATCATGAGTTCGTGTCTTTCGTTCAAGTTCGTTCTGACGATTAGGAGGCCGTACCTATGGTGTCATAGCAGAGTCTGTTCGATCGGACTAATTAATTATACTTGGTTTGATGAACGATCGGTCAGGTGCAAGTAAGACACCGTCTTACTTAATTATACTAAATAATCGATTCAATAAAGACCATTCGCGGAGTAAGTATCTAGTGCATAGGAAAAATGTATCGCTCCCGAATTAGCAGATTTTCAGTAGGACCTAGGATTATCTTGTTTACAATTGGTTCGAGTCCAATTATGATTACAATGGAAGTGGTGAGTTCAGTCTTGTGTTAGGTATGTGGATTTTAAATTCCGCGCCTTTGGACTTCGCGGTGAACTAAATACGTGTTAGATTACAATCAGCTAGGGTTAATTCCGCCAAGTTAGTTATAGGCGTCGTAAAATTAAATAAAACCCGTTATTCGTTTCCGGTCTGGTGGGCATGGGGCAGTAAGCTATTTAGAACAACAGTACCGTGATAGACTATGTGAGTTCGGTAAATTATAGGTACTAATCCGTGGGCGATATGATCGGTTCGGGGCATTATTCGTTAAGGGGAATGCGCGTGTTGGGTTCGTTCGCCAGAAGTAAACATTATTACGTTATAGCTGAGCCTAAAAATAAATAGGTAGAAAAAGGAGAGTTTAGATTTTCCAGCAGTGTGGTTGCGAATAGTGCGCGAAGTCAGGTAGATTTTGCAAATATGCTTGTTGAGATAGTAAATAGTAAACGGCAGAATACTCTGGTGGGCATGAGATTGGACACTTTCTACTCCTTTGGTCCGGCCCGTATCCACAAGGGGTCTAGTAGAATTAGGTAGGCTCAGCGACATAGTGGATTTGACGCCGCTAATGATGTTAGGGAAGTGAGAATGTTTGATATGCTGTCATTCCTCAAACAGTCACTTAGAACTGCGTCTGATTTAGGTACTTGTCTTGCGCGACCGCTTTCGTCATGAACATCAGGTGGGCAACTGTGACAGTATAGCCACTACTCGTGTTTAATACAAATTAAATGATTCGTAGATAGATAAATATTTATTTTTTTTCAACCGCTTCATGCGAGTCTTGTCTTACTAGCTATTATATGCATTCATTTCGAAAGATGTCGGTTTATGAGGGGTATGGGCTTTTACAGGAAACTAGAAAATAAGGGGTTCCTTTGTTTAAAGGCGAGCCAAACGAGAAACCCCAGCCAGATGTCAGGAACGTACATCAATAGACGGGGTTTTGCGTCGTCGGTACTTGCTTTAGGTACTGCCAGATGTTCAAATGAACGCGCACATATTTGCGTACCGAACCAAGGGTTCCGTAGGAGTATAGGTTTGGTTGGGGCCATGTTAGGTAAATGTTACGTGACGTATTGAAGGATGTGTGGCTTGGTGTTAGTTAGACGGATAATTAGGCGCGTCGGTCGTCGGTGAAGGTCTTAGCTGTATAACGTTGCTTTAATTGTGAATTAGACGAGTCATATAACCTAAACTTTTATAACATTACGAATAGGATATATGAATAAATGAAATAAGATATTTATAACTAAGAATATTTCATAGGCGAGTTAGTTAGAGATACCTTTGACGACGGAACCCTGATAGCGGAGGCACCTCGCCTCGGGGAGGGATGAGTGTAGCTGCCAGGCGAGGTTGAGCCTTATTACTGCGACATACGTGGGAGGGTTGATTGAAGGCGCAGAAATATGTATTACGGGCGGAGTCGGACGGTATTGCAACTACTTGTTTGGGTAACGGGGGTACGGGGGTGGATGCGCCCGCGCACTGAACGGGGAGTAGGGTTGGAAGACAACAGCGGCGAAACTAGGGGGTTAGTCGGTATCGCACAACGGAAGGCGGCAGTCGAAGTGATATTCGAAGAGTCTGGCCTCCGAAAATTAATCACGCGAAATTTTATCTGATCAGTGAGGTTAGCGTTGGATAGTTAACATGCTGTCAACGAAGGCGCTGATGAACATAGATCTCTAAGTTTACCGGGTTGTAAAACTTAGACTCACTGAGATAATTGGGAAAATATCCGTTTAATTACAAATAAATATTGAAGTGAATAGATTGTGCACAGAACGAGAGACTGGGAGGGGAAGCGGCTACTGGCGGAGAATTAGGGCATAAAACTTATACATCCGCGAATATCCGTTAAAAAAACTGTGTGATCCAGAGGCGAGCGGGCGTGAACGATAAGTTTTAGCATATAATTTTCTACATTATTTATTAAGTGCATGTAGCGTTGGTGTGCCCGTGCGGGCGAACGTAAGCAGGTGACTACGATCTCCGTGACCTAGACGAGCGTGTAATCGCTTCAGGACGGATCAGAGGTCACACTACAACTACTAGAACAACTCCGACGATATACCTAATTACATCCACCTGTTATTCCCACATACTCTCGCCAAGCGAAGCCGACGGACTGGGAGCTGGCGTACATTCCTCGCGCCGTGTTGGGCGAGTCGGCCGATTGGTATATTGTGTGAGAAGGCTTCGCATTAGCACGCCTAATCACGCAGACGCGAACTGTTAAGTCTACTTTTACTTCAACGATAAGCGGCGTGTGTAGGTTGTTTCAGGGGCCGACGCATTAAACCCGATAGACGTTGTGTTGCCGCTATTAATTCCTTAGTGATTTGGGAGAGTCGGACAATAATATTAATTATCAATTCCGTTTAATTATCAGCCTAGTGAAGGCTACTTGTCAGTAGAACCATTAGGTTTCGCTGGTGACTGGCCGCTCGCTTGCATGCTGACGAGTCGGCAGAGAGGGGTCCAGAAACTATGCCCGTGCAAGTAATCTTCCGTTAAAAGGAGTTCCTTCTGAACTGTAGAGTTTGTTTTATTAAAAAACTTCGACCTACCAGAGTCAAGGTGGCAGGCTCTCCCATTTCGCCCAACTACGGGTAGCATTCTTAGATCCGCGAGTTAGTGTAGCAGAAACAGTCGTCATTATTGTCAACTTATTTTCAATTCAGTTTAGGAGCTAGCCAATCATTTAGAACCGCGGGCAGCCGTCGCGTCGTTCGCCTGTCAATTTCTTCCACGAGTAGGGATGTCTCATAGGTCGTTTTAGGTAGATGGGCCACGAAACGATCACATTCAGCTAGTTCTCCCCGTAAATAAAGTAATTAACGAAATATTGCGTAATCATAAATGTATCCTATTGCGGGTTGATCCATTACACATGAGAGAGCGGGGCCGAAGGTGAACATTTCCGCGGTTATTCCTCCCCGTGGTGTGGCCCGGGAACATTTTCCGACTTAGTTAAGTCCATGTACTGTGCCGTTTGGTTATCAATTACTCTTAATCATTATTAGAATACATAATTAATATTTAGTCCTTAAAGAAATACAGTATACACCTCTACGGTCGGGAAGTGGCTAATATGATCGCAAGTAAAGGGTTTGCAAATTGGTCCTACGCTAGACTTTCACGAGCCACGTAAACATTAAAAATAAAAATAAAAATACAAATTCTACCGCAGACTATCTGCCCTAGCTAATATTATTTATTGGCAAAGGTTAGGTATTGTCTCAATACTATGAGATACGTCAATATTTTAAAATTTTAAATATCATTTCATTAATTATTTCATTCATACACACTTCATTCATAATATAATAAACAATTTTGATAAAAATAAATTAAAACAGAAATCAGAAACAATTAAAAACAATAACAACATTTAACGTAGATATGAAAATATCACAACAGCAAATAAAGTAATTAAGGGGTAATTAAGGGGTAATTTTTTTTTTATTATAATCTTAATGTCTCAAAATGAAAATCTAATTGTTGGCGCTTACGCCGTCTTCACCCGTCGTCGCTTTGCAATCTATACAAGACTTCTTCAAACCGCCCGGTTTTCTATATTTTTTTGTGATGCACGCACTGCAAATTAGTAAACTCTTTTTAGTTAAAAACCCGATTTCAACCCCTGAACCACCTCCTTTCTAACATAAAAAGAATCATCAAAATCGGTTGGCGTGGTATATAATTATTCGCCCTTTTGTCATGCATATTCATATTATGTAAATTTAAGATTTTGATAATTTTCTCGATAATCATCAAAACTTGAGCAAATTTTATGTGGGACTACCCCTAAGGTACCCCCTTTCTAATAAAACAATCCTATAAATAGTTCTACACGGTGAAAAATTATCGCTGAACATACATAAAAGAAAAAATATTCCGACGAATTAAGAACCTTTTTTTTTTGTAGTAGGTAAATAACTAAAAATAAACAACTACAGAAAATAAAGACAGAAAAAATTACATAAAATTACATAAAATATATTATCAGTGTATCGAAAAATATTGTAAAGTTCATCTAGCATGGCGATCCCGCGATGAGGATAAAACGCAACCGTTTCGATATTACCAGTGGCTTCACACTTCAGTGCGGGCAGTTTAAATAATGATCGCGCCATCTATTCTCAGCTCTATGGTTGAATACAGTTTGATTCTTCAACAATTCACAATATGGAAGTGCTAGCATGACATTTAGTTCCAACTACTCCGATAAACTGACCTCCGCCATCTCTCCTGCACCCATCCATATCCGCTGTATAGACAGTACACTGCATTCGGATTCGTCATAATTTAACCTTTAACATTTAGCATTTAGGGATAAGGACGAGATGCCGTGCTAAAGGGCGACATGCCAGCCACCTCTCACCTTAGCACGGTCCTTCCACCGAGTCGTACAGCAGGTGGGTCTTTGTGTCTTACTTGCTGCTTGATAGGTTATCTTGTCCGAATACTTTGCTAAATGTGGTTGTCGATTTTGTGCTGCAATACCGATTACTCTGCTTACCCTGATTGTCGGGACACAGCGTGTGTGATATTTATGTATAACATTTAGCATTTTGCCCGTTCGATTATCACAGCGAAGAAGAACTGGCAAGAAACTTCGCTGGACACTTTTTTTTTACGTCTGTTTAAATGTGTGTCAATAAATTAGGCGACGACCTCTTTGTCCTTCTCTGAGCGTGGTTTCGCGAGGAGTGATGTTATTGTTTATGTCCGATCTTCCGTAGGGTTTTTGGGTACAACCACCGTCCCAGCTTCTTTATAAAAAAATTTATTTACCTTAGCACATTACATAAAAACAGTATTATTTTTAATATAATCAAAACCTGTAGAAAGGTTTATTTTCATGAACAAACAATAGAATTGCAACATTTTAAAAAGGTCTAACACTCGACAGAATCGAAGCTTCTTTCTGTCCTATTTAAAATCCTAGGCTACGCGCTGCTCAGCCAATGAGGAGCGTTGCAACTTCCGTTCGTACTTTCGTGACGTTTCACTTTTTCTTGGGTTAGGTCCCCATCCCAAATGTGCGTTAAAAAGCTTCGCTTCCAAAAATTTCATTGCAGAAACACCTTTTATACATCTAATCGTTTATTAGAATCTATGAAGTATCATTATTCGTATTTATGTTAATCTGTTTGAAGATCGGTTCAGCGATAGTTAGCTATTATTCCGCGAGGGAAGTGGTTGTCGGTGATTTATAATTAATAATTGTTGTATGTAGATTTACTATTAAAGCTACATACAGGTTACTATTAGCTCTCAGCATACAGGTTAATTTATTTGCTAACGTAAACGCTGAATTCGTGAGAATTATGTAGGAACATTTTGAGCGGCTCGGGGCTCGGGGACAAAGTGGCAATGTCTTATCTCTTTTGTCAACCTTGCCAAGGTGAGATGTAGCTATCCTATCGCCCAGCATTGTCATTATACCATAATAGCAATAACACAGCATTGTCATTATACCATAATAGCAAACGTGACAGTTATCTTGTCCTAAGCTAAGCGTGGTGGTCGGTGTTGTGCTTTTACCACTCGAACGTCCAGGGCCCAACAATGGTACCTCGTTCGTACCGTGTGAGGCCGGTACCTACTTTAAAGGAATAGCCCCACTGCATCTCTCCCCGTGTATGTCGTAAAAGGCGACTACGTAGCCGGCACGACCGAAGGGAAGCACTGATATGGCACCTAGTTCACCCGGTGTTATGGGCGGACATCACGGATGTTGTAGGTGATATAGACAACCGTGTCAGTTTCCATAAAAAAAAATTAACAATAAAACTGGAAACGGGCGTTTTTCTTTGATTCTATACGATGTATTGGTAAACCGTACTTTTTATGTAAACCAACATGGGTGGCTGTGCCGAGAAACCAATGGTGCAGTCGACAGAGCCAAAATCACCTCTCCTCGCGAAACCATGCTTAGTTCGGACTGTTGCTAGGCTGTCTAGCCTGTTAATATGACGTTTGAAAGACACCCAGGCTAAAGGATTCGGGAAACACACTCGCCGGAAGACAGTTCCACAACCTAGCGATGCGACATACTATTGTTTTTTTTTTAATACATAGGTACATCGTTATAAAGAGCACGAATATATATACAATATGGTTTATCAAAATACAGTAGGTAAAATCAGATTTTGCCTCTAAGAACGCGACCAAAACGTCAGGTAATTTACCCGACCCTTGCGGCAATACACCGATTACTCTGCTTACCCCGATATGTCGTAATACAGCGTCATTGTATGTATAAGTATACGGATTGGATGTTACGGAGAAAGCGAAAATACAACATCGAATGGAGAATATCACAGCTCAAAGAGCGATTTACCCGAGCGCTACGACCGAGGTGGTAGCTAATGTTCATTTCGGTGGCAACACGTCAGGTAATTTACCCGACCCTTGCAGCAATACACCGATTACTCTGCTTACCCCGATATGTCGTGATACAGCGTCATTGTATGTATATACATACAGATTGGATGTTACGGATAAAGCGAAAATACAACATCGATTGGAGAATATCACAGCTCAAAGAGCGATTTACCCGAGCGCTGCGACCGAGGAGGTAGCTAATGTTCATTTCGGTGGCAACACGTCAGGTAATTTACCCGACCCTTGCAGCAATACACCGATTACTCTGCTTACCCCGATTGTCGTGATACAGCCTCATGGTATGTATATACGGATTGGATGTTACGGATAAAGCGAAAATATAACATCGATTGGAGAATATCACAGCTCCAAGAGCGATTTACCCGAGCGCTACGACCGAGGGAGGAGGTAGCTAATGTTCATTTCGGTGGCAACACGCCGACGGTTGTGTCATTAGCGAATTGTAGGTAAACACTCAGCTATATTTTGCACAGCGTGGCAACCCACGTCCCACTTCCATACATGGGTAGTCTGCGAGAATATAATCTCATTCACTTATTTTTATAAGCCTAAAATGTTGATTTTTTTCTGTGTGGCCGATTCAAAGGGTGCCAGGAGACTTCCCTTTGGATTGCTGGATATACTGGACTAAGAGAACACAGCCGAGGCTGCTATGCGACCATCTTACATCCAGTACGGTGGTACCAACCCAGTCGGCTACAGTTTGAGCCTACCACCTAATAAGGAGCAAGGGAAGGGACCCACAGTTTTACACCGGTTCCGAAAGGTGAAGCAGCAGCTGTAGGTATGCACGTAAATTTTCCCGTCAGAAAAAACTCAGTGGTCCAAGCCGACGGGATTCAAACATAGGAACTCTTGCAAGAGAAGCCGACGCACAGACCGTTCGGCCAACCTAGTGCGGGGCACGAAGCAACCGCGAACGCACTAAGCCTTGAGTGCAAGAAGGGAGTGCCTACGGAACCCTCTGTTTGCGTGTAAACAACCTTCACATTTAACGGACTTATTCAAATCTTTAAGGCGCCTTGTAGAAGTAGATCGTGATAAATAAACCAATCTAAAGGCTGAAACTACTGAAAAATATACTCGTAGAACAATAAAATTCTTCGTCTATCGATCACACGTTTTTGATTGTAAAATTTTATCATTTTCTATACAAACTATACAGTAAACCAAATGTCGATTTTTTCTTCCGCGTGAACTTTAAAGACTTGATCTCAGAAACTAAAGAGAATTTGAAAGGAATGGTTATAGCAAAATGACGCCATTTGTTATATCTATCGATCACACGCTTTTCAAAGTTCTAATGCGAAGGATCGCAATTTATGAAAAAAAAAACATGTGAAAAAGATGCTGCAATGTGTGCATACGATCGATGCGCTACGTCTCGTTGGCGTTTATGGCAAAACAAAAATTCGAGTCGGCGGCACTGAGCAATCGAGCGCAGTGCGCACGTTTTTGTGGGGAATTTTGTAGTTTTTGTTTGTTTAAAAATTATTAGGATTTCTCTTTTTCAAATAATGCTGCTTTAGTGTCTAGAAAATTAAATTCCCTATGCAATGACGTAAATTTTATTCCAAAATAATTATCCAATATGGAGCTAGCTCGACATAAGAAATTAAAATAGAGACACATTCAGAAATTTTTTTCACCTTGAAAAATATTGTAAATTTAAAAAGCCTGTTTCAGTGTGTAGTACATATTATCTAGTTTAAAAAAAAATAATAATTTTTTTCATCTTATATACTTCATAGAACAAAATTTTTGTTTGAAGTTTTAAAATGTTCATTGTTTTGCCATTTGAATCCTCTTAAACAAAACTTCTCATTCAGATATGCCGAATATTTATTTATCATTCAGCTCGCATGTCTGGAAGTAGGTTATCGCGTGTGAGGCTGTATCGGCTACACGGCGGCGCGGGATAAATTAGCCCGAATCCAAAGACGCGAAAAGTGACATGTGATTAACTGAGCTGCTCCCCGCACCCCGCGCCCCCTCCCCGTCTCCCAGCCCACCGCACCAGCCGCCGCTTTCATGCCGAGATTTCTGGCATTCGGCAAAGGTAAACTTTTAGCTATCTATCTAATACATGTTGTGTGCTGTGCGTAAGGTGAATTTATTTATGAGTGTAGGGTGTAGGTATGTATTTCTGACCTTAGACTTCCATGGGCGTGATCCCGTCAGTATTTCCTGCTTACGGTTTTCGGTGGTATCCAGGGTCGACCCTTTCTTGAATGGAATGCCATTTAATGAAGAACAGTTCTTGCTCCGATAAAGCTGATGAAACTCTTTCTTTTGTTATAAGCACATGCTTGTGAACAGATGATCGTCATTACGTCCCAACTAGGCAAAAACAATCTGTATGTGTGGCCGATTCAGAGGGTCCAGAGCACATGCTCCGACCAGCCAATATCACCTCCGAAAAAAGTTATTTTGTGAAAAGTGCAAATTGAAGTGATCAGAAACACGAAACTAAAAAAAAATTAGAAATTAGCGTTTTCAAAAATGTTGGACCGATATATACCTTTAAGAAATATTGTGATATTTTAATATAAAAAAAATTATTAATCTTCCTCATTATAATAAATTCTGGCTTTTGCTCAAAACAGTATTCAGAACTTTTTGACTAAATATCAGAACTACTTCTAGCTATACGATATTGGTCTATAAGGGCCGATATTATAGCGACATAGAGAGACTTGTAGTGTTGTTAGTGCTAAGCACTGGCTCGCGTGTCCAATGCTACTTACTCGAACTAATGCAACGCGAAAGTGGAACGTTTTAACTTTTGGAGGAGATAATTTTATGGTTTCAAAAATTATTATCTCTTATAATATAAATTCTTACAAAGGTTTTATTAGTTACTTAGTGGGCCACTTTGAATTTCTAGCGTTCGCCGTGAAAACACTCGGCGTGTGGTCGCCTGACACAAAATCTTTCGGCAAAGTTTTGGCTAAACTCTTTGTCAATATAATATAGTATACACAGTCCCCGGACTGGTGTTGTTCCTTTAAGGAGGCTATTCTACGCTTTGTAACAAACATAATTAGTAAAAGAAGTAGGGTTCTAGGTACGCCCGTTGCGGAGATATAATTTTTTAAAGTTATTAATGTAGTGTAATGTTGTAGTGCTCTAATCGGGCGCGCGCGGGGCGTGGGGCAGCGGGCAGCGGGAATACGGACGAACGCGATGCGAGTGAATCGCAAACAGATATCATCCGCCCTGCCTGCGTATCGCCCCGACCCGCGACATTCCGCCTTGCGTTTCACAGTCACGTGGTCTAAAGGCGCCCACACATTGTAGTACGCATTTAATTTGTTAGTAAATCCTAAAATTTTAATGAAAGCACATATTTCAAAAATTCTTTCACCAGTGCTTTTGTTACATAGCGTAGAATAGCCTCCTTAAAGGAACTACAGTCTGGTGACACCCTGTATATCGTTTAAATGTGGAATCTTTACTGGTCTAGGTTTCAGTACCTACTTTATGCATTTTATTTAGTAATATAAGTTGGACTGTACGTTTCGCTAAAAGTTGAAAATAAATAAATATAAATCAATGACAGACTGACATAAACGTGACTAATTAATTAATGTGTCCTTGTAGCGCGATTAGCTAATAGAACCCTTCTAAATCAATTGTTTTTCATTTAATAAAAATATTAAATTAATAGTTAAAATTCGCCAATCAGTGAGGAATTTGCAAACTCTTGCGTATTATTTTCTCTAAGGCCTTGTCCACATAAAGTTCCTTGCTTCGTGTATTGAATCAATCAGAGCTGATTCAAGCCTAATTTTATTCGTGTTAGTTCTCTCACAGATCTACTGATAGTGACCTGCGAACCTGTGTTCCGTTACTTTAGCGTTGTTTTACATGGTAGAGCACCAAATCAATACTAATAATAATTATGTAAGGGATGGTCTTTGTTTTGTAGTTTTGCGTTTGTAGACTCTATGCATGATACTAGAACTAAATTTACGATTTTTAGAAATATTTTCTGTATGTGTACATAGGCTGTTCCGAAAATTGTTAGTGAAATGAAAAATAGTTAGAATATGAAAACAATTTATTTACAGCTTTTCAAAATATTTCCCACCAATAATAATAATTCCCTATGCACTTATGCATTCGGGTGAACCAGGTTTCAAAACATTTAAAAAACGTATCTTGCGGGAGGTCGAAAAATAACCGCCGAAATTCTTCGACGGCCTCGTCTGCAGTGTTGAATTTTCGCCCGCGAAGCATTTTTTTTACAGTGGGAAATAAAAAAAAATCGCATGGAGCTAAATCTGGGCTTTACGGAGGATGGGATAACCTTTGTACCCCGAAGTTGTCAAATAGTCCATGTTTCTACCGGTGTGTGAGCGGGCGCGTTACCTTGGTGAAAAAGAATGCCACGGACGCCGCTCCTTGGGCGCTCGCTATTCAACTCCCCGAAAGATTGAGGCAGACAAACTTCGCAATACCAATCTTCAGTTCAACCTGAATCTCCCGATGTGTAATGTGTCTATTCTCCCGCAATAGCCACTCTACCGTGATGACGTTTTCATGAGTGACTGCAGTTGATGGTCGGCCGGGTCTGGGGTCATCGTTTAGGTTCTCTCGACCACGTTTAAATTCATGAAACCAATAAGTAACTATTGCTAACGCAGGAACAGACTCTCATAACCCAAAAGCAGCTTGCAAATTTTCGTGTGATTCCTTGAAGGTTAACCCTAGTTTATAAGCATAGAAAATCATAACACGAAAAGTTTCTCGCCAGACGTCCATTGTTGCGAATAAAATATGAGTGACGGATAACCGTTAAAAATTTTCATCAAGGAGATTTGTATTTAAACTAGCCGTCAAATCAAAATAGTTTCAGGAAAAAAAAAAATGTTTATGCTGTGGCTAACAATTTTCGGAACCGTCCACGTATTGTAATAAGTTCCTCCATACATCGATCATCCGAATTCGATGAAACTTTTATCTATCTCTATCTCATAAAACAAAGTAACTTACTCCATGCCTATTCCTTACATATTTTATATTAGTATGTTGATATCACGGTGTTTGCAACGCTCGGTGTTTGCAACAGTCGTTACATTAATTTCGGGATAACAAACAAGGTATTTAAATTGCAGTAATTCTTGTTAAGACTATATAATTTTATAAATAGTGATTTTTTATAAACATTGTAGGTAAAAGCTGTAGAATTTCCGTGTCAAATAAAATTAAAAAAATTAAAAAACATCGTTAGAATCAATAGGAACAAAAAAAATTGCGACCATTTTTCCGAATTCAGCTCGAATATTATAAATATAAAACTTTTAACTTTTAAATGTTATATGTTTTACTGTGCAGGGCCGGTACTTAAAAATAATAGCCCCACTGCATCTCTCGCCTTGCATGTCGGCGGCAGGCTAGCCACCTCTCACCCTGGCGCGGTCCTTCCACCGAGTCGTGCAGAAGGTATGTCTTCGTGCCTTACTTGCTGCTTGATAGTTAACTTGTCTTAATACATTGCTAAACGTGGTGGTCGGTGTTTTACTGTAATTTACAAGAGTACTTGCAGCACGACATCGATCATTCTGCTTACCCCGATTGTCTGGATACAGCGTTTGGTATGTATATGTGTATATATTAAAACGAATATGAGTGGCTGTGCCGAGGGACCAGAGGAGCCAGTACAGCCAAATGCACCTCACCTCGCAAAATCTCGCTCAGTGAGACACCACACCAGCGAGAAGACGAGAACGTTAGATGTATGGACGTCGGACCTTCCCCGCGCCAGCGTAACACGATATTTGTAAAAACGTACCAACAACATTCGTTACTATATACTTCGTAACTATTGTTGATTATTGTTTATTGTTTATTTAGCATCTATTGGCGGTGCACTGCGCTCAGATTTGTCATATTTACATTGTAACATTCCACCAGTTCGATTATCACAGCGAAGAAGAACTGACAGAAAACTTCACTGGAATTTTTTTCAATGTACACTTAGTTTACTTTACAAAAATGTTTCCCACTGCCTAGACACGCATGTGCTGATGGCATAACTAATTACATTCATATCGCATCATTAATTATTGTATTTATCATGTGATTCTCATATCACCCAATCGCAGCGCGCGCCGTCCCCTCCGCCACCCGCGGTGCTCGGCAACGCTGGTTCTCATATAAGCATTGGACAGTCCGACGTCCAACCTCTTCTAAGCGTTCTTGCCAGCAGATTTACGGACTGTTGAAGTGCTATCCAGCTTGTTAATTCAGGTTGAAAGTATCGAGAATACACTCGCCGGTAGACAATTCCACAGTTTCCATACAAACTAATTCAGGAATATAATGTATACCTACAAACAATCTAATATTCCAATGCGATCATTTTACGGCATCGCGGATATTTTAGGTGATGTGGCCAACCCAACGGGGTCAATTTCCGTAAAAAAAAGTACAGTAGAACCCCGATTATCCGGACATCGCACTATGGGTAAAATTAAATAAAAGCTGGCCAATAATCAATTGATCACTTTATAATGTATAATTATTTTATGTTCTTATATATAGGTACTATATATGTTGATATGTATGTAGGTATACATGTACAAGTACATGTATGTATGTAGGTACATATATGTGTAGATATGGTATTTATTTTGCAATCTGTACATTCATGGATATTCGGGGTACATATTATATTTTATTATCGTCAATGTGCAAATTTAAAAATATGAATTTTATCTTGTCATAGTTATTTATTTAATTTTTTCATAGTAATAATTTTTATAGATTTGAGTAATTTTCACCACAATCCCGCAATTTTCCGCAAATTAATGATATCAGCCATAATACCTCAAGCAATGGCCTTCTCAAGAAAAAATAGTTTGCGCTCGGGAAATGATGGGAAACTAACTAAATATCAAGAAATAATATTAAATTCGACAATAAAACTGTTTGTGTGATTACCATGCTATATGTAATGAATTCCAAGACAAAATAATCATGTTTGTGACAACTTATCTCCGCGTTTAGTCCCCATTGTGGAATAATATTGCACGTTATCACTAACTAGCACAGTTCACTCGCAATGATTTTTCGAAGTTAAGAGCGACTATCGGCGGAAACATGCACCGCGCGCAATTGTCGGATGACGATTAGCATTCCACAAAATCGCGGCACGTGACAGGTCTAACGCCATCGTGCTATCATTCTACGTCTATCTCTCTCACTCTTAAGCATTATAGTGTTGCCATATGTTAAAAACCGAATATTTGATATATGACCAGTTTATTTAGAATAAATCCTATAGTGCATCGGTTATCCGGACCATAGGCGCCGAGTTTTCCAAATTGTCGTGGGTGCTCGCGCGGTGCTATTTTTTTTTCATTTTTTTTTTTTTATGGAAGCTGACACGGTTGGCTACATCACCTACAATGTTCGTGATGTCAGCCCATAACATCGGGTGAACTAGGTGCCATGTAAGTGCTTCCCCCTTTGATCGTGCTATGATACATTACTGGATTATAAAATCGACCACTTCATGCATACAGTATGTATGTACATACATACAGAACACACGCTGTCTCCCGACAATGGGGGTAAGGAGAGTAATCGGTGTTGTCCTGCAAGTACTCTTGTAAATTACAGCACATCACCGACCACCACGTTTAGCAATGTATTAGGACAAGATAACTATCAAGCAGCAAGTGAGGCACGAATACCCACCTGCTGCATGACTCTGTGGAAGGACTGTGCCAAGGTGAGAGGTGACTATCCTATCACCCTTCAACACCTTGTCTTTATACCTTAGTCGCCTTTTACGATATGCACGGGGAGAGATGCAGTGGGGCTACTCTTTTTCTTTAATGTATGCAATAATACAAATATGTACCTATTTATCCCAAAATAAACCTGTAGTTTTAAGTTAACATTTGTTACGTACGTACATACCTACTTTTAATTTACTGTAAGACGGAGTGTCTAGATTTTCGTGTATACGGACCACCCCTGACCTCAATTAGTCCGGATAATCGGGGTATCACTTTTTTCTCTAAAAATTATAACGCCATTTGCGTTAATTAACTTTCAAGCATCGGAATAGTCTAGTAGTTCGGCCCTTTGGCGCTCTTTGGTCTCATTTAGGAGGGCATTGATCAGGGAAACCTGGTGGGCACAAGTTAAACTACAGCTATAGAATTATTTAGCACAAACATAACTAACGCACAATCAACGACTACTTGTGACTAGCTTGCTTAAGCTGCGGGTGGCCGTGTGATTTGGGCATCGGGTTCTCATGCGAGAGGTCCTATTACTAAGCCTACGCCGCCCGTATGTCTGCCTGTCTGTCCGTCCGTCCGAGGGCTGTATCTCTTGAACCGTAAAAGGTAGCCCGTTGAAATTTTCACAGAATATGTGTTATTATGGCGGATATAACAACAAATAATAAAAAATAGAAAAAGTAAAAAATTAAGTGGGGTTACCATACAAAAGATGTGTTTTTATCAATGTTTTTTTTTTTGTGGAGTTTTTAATTTATAATATTTTAACTTTAATTTTAACACATATACTCGTATGGGTGAAAATTTCAACCGGCTACCTATTAGCCTATTAGTATTCAAAAGATACAGCCCTCGGACGAACGGACAGACAGACAGACGATGTAGGCTTAGTAATGTGCTTCCGTATGAATACCGAACACTAAAAAGTTGTTCCAAACACATTTACCCTCCAACGAAAACCAAAAATAATCTATTACTATGTATAGACCACTCTGAAGTATCTTTGATCTCAAGAGTGATTGAATAAATAAATGGGTACACACAATTCCCCTATCAACTATGGTGCATACACCAAACTCAACTGTGATCGATCAATAAACCAAACTCACACAGTGGCGTAACTATGTGGGGCTGGCTAGAAGCCAAAGGCCCGAGTGCCTAGGCCCCACGTTGGCTAATTAAAGCAGTGAATCGCGGATTAATCGCCAGAGAACCGAGCGGGGTATATTAATGCTGTACATTAAAAGTATTAGGTGTGGCGATGTTGGATTCGGATGTTAGTATTTATACGTTTATATATATATATGTGACAGTTAATATTAGGTTTCTGTATCCATACTATTATTATCATAATTTTATTAACCCATTGACAACCCGATACCTCAAGTATCTTAACATTTTTATATTTATATTTTGACAATTATACTATTTTGTAGTGTGCTTATATTATACTAACATTATTGAGTTGATACAAATTACGTATAAAATTTTGAAAAAGGATATTTACACCTCATACACTTAATAAATACGTCTTTGAAGTCAGAACTTTCAGTAATGTGATTAATCTTGCTCTCAAACTGTATTTTCGATAAACTGTAAGCTATTTTATTATAAGTATAGGTAGTCACTAAAATACTTGTAACAATATTTATAAAAAAGAAATAGTGGGTGTAATCGAATCGGGTAGAACACACTGCGACAAGTTCGAGTGCAGTCTAACTGCCATAAGAATGTTCAATAAACAATAACAAAAACAACAATTCGTGCGACACCTTATGGGGGGCTCCGCGCCACATGTGCGCTTTTAATAATAATAAAAAAACATAATCTGCCCTTTTAACCAGGGGCTATATTCCTACGCGCTAGATCCGCCCCTGACTCCCACATTACCAGCGACCACTAGAACACGGCTGCACCCAACCAGAATTCCCTACAATATTTCTGTGTGTCCTGTGAAAACAGATACAACTCGAGTTGTTTAGATTTTTGTTTTCTTATACCATCGTTGCTCGGTGAAAATAGGCGATTTTTTCTGCCTATACTACATATTTCTACATATAAAGACACCACACATAGGATTTTGCAAAATGATATGTCTTAATGATAAGTCTTTATTTGCCCTAATTTAAATTAAATATTGAGTGAGTTTGGTGGAAGGCATTAAGACTTAGTAAACGTCATCTCTAATTATTTTCCTCTAATATGCCTGAAATGAGTTCAAAGAGGTACAACTGGACATAATATACTATAATCTGACATAGAATAAATTGCTCGGCATATCTATATTTATAACGCTATTACTTAATACTTATTTAGTTCGATGGTAGTGCATGATGGATGACACAATTCGTTTTGTATCGTTTTCTCCGAGATAAACGTAAGTGAAATCTGATATAATTATAATCAAATTATATTAAAAAATACAATTTTAAACAATACATGCTTGCACTCTAACCCGAAAAATTAGGCACAAGTGTCAAAAAGGGTATTAATATTATTATTATTTAAGACGTTTTAAAGATGATAAAAAAAATTGCACTATATGCCACTTTATGAGTGGACCTACAGTTGTACTTGACGATGCGGAAAGTCAACATTGCAATTTTCAATATGAAATGATGATGTTATAAAATGATTTTATATTTAAATTTAAATTGTACTATAAATGTATGTTTTATTGTATCATTTTACACCAAAACAAAAAGATATACAATTCAAATTATACCGTTGTATACATTTTTCGATATACATTTTAGTAACTTTTTGATACAGTTCTGAAAAAAAACAAATATACACATTTTATACCGTGATAAAATCGTCGTGTTGTATCGAGGCAAGAAATTTTTTTTTACATTAAGAAAGCACTCACAAAATTTTCTTTTTCGAGTTGTGTCCGTTTTCGCAGGATACACAGATTTATAGCCGGGCCGTGAACTTCGGCAGCAGGTTTTGAAATCCCATTTGGGTTATTGCATTCCGAATAGCCCTGCGGGAACGAAGAGAGAAAGTGAATGATGCCTTGCTCCTGTGCGCAGAATGACCCTCTCGTGAGTTGAGGCTAGTGTGTAATGATAATGATGGGTGATTTTGTTTTTACCATCGATCGTTGATAATCACGAGACACGCATTGTGATTTCTGAACGCAGCACGGCCTTCGGCCTCGCCCTTTGTTACTTACTTTCTTCGAAAATGTTTATCCTCTTCCTGAACGCAGCTCGGCCTTCGGCCTCGCCCTTAATTACTTACTTTCATAGAGATGGTTTATCGTCTTCCTGAACGCAGCTCGGCCTCCGGCCTCGCTTTTTGTTACTTGCTTTCTTCGAAAAGGTTTATCCTCTTTCTGAACGCAGCTCGGCCTTCGGCCTCGCCCTCAGTTACTTACTTTCTTCGAGAAGGTTTATCGTTTACGTAAACGCAACTCCGCCTTCGGCCTCGCCTTTAGTTACTCACACTCTTCGAGACGGCTTATCGTTTACCGGAACCCATCTCGGCCGTCGGCCTCGCCCTTAGTTACTTACGTTCTTCTTTGAAATACGAATTTCACGCGAGCGAAGCCGCGGGCAACAGCTAGTATATAATAATCCGACTACGAGTACTTCTACGTCTATGTTCCAAGGTAAAAAGTGGAGTAATGGAATATTTCACTCAACTGGCTATGTCGATTTTTTGGTTTGAGATATGTTAGATAGATACCTATATATAGAAATACCAACTTTATTTCTCCAAAAACCTTTTACAGAAACAGGTTCAATGTATAATTATTTATATGAGGTGCAAAGATTGACTATCCCTTAAGATAACCGGGAAGTCCACTTTTCTCGAATACACCAAGGGAAGCCTTTTTCCATCCGTAAATCTTGCACTATTATTTTAACATTTTTGTGTGTAAAAGACATTATCAATATCTATGTCCCTGTGTTGTAATTTTTTCGTTATTTCATTTTAAATGTAAAAATTTGATTGTAAAAATGTGAATTTTTACAATCAATTGAATGAATGAATGGAAATTTAGGAATCTTAGGAACACTTAAAAAACAATTATAAAATTAAGACAGGGACAGGCTTTTGTTGATAGCAAAAAAAATATATAACTTAAATTTAGGAAGAATAAAGACATGAAAAAAACCGCCTGAATGGTTATTCACAAATATTTTGTAGGCAGTTTGCTTCTGAGCTGCAGTTGCCCTTTTCACGTGCGTGGACAGCGGCGCGGCCCACAGCAACAGCAATACGATGAAGGAAATTCGAAATTTGAAAACTGTTTCTCTTCACGAACTTCGCCAATCAGGTTAGGGTCCATAGCCATCTTCTTTGCTGCAGTGATATCGAATTTTTCTCGAAGGCTTAAATTGTTCGTGATCTATAGAGCTTGCGCAAATCTCCAATACTTCTCATTAGAGTAAATTAGGCCCGAGCCGTGGACTCGGTTTAACAAGAATAAATTACATGATGGGTGGTTGAACGAGTTCGTATTTTTGGTACGGGCGGGACGAAATAACTTGGCGTTGTGTCAAAAAAATCGGTGGAAACAATTTTACCGTACAAAAAATGCCACTTAACTTTTTTCTCCAAATTAGGCCAGGAATATTATTTACAGTATTGATCATTCGTCTTGTAACATCCGGTATTTGGAAGTTTTTTTTTACAAATTAGGTCAGGAAATTTATTTATAGTGTTGATCACTGTTCTTGTAACATCCGGCATTTGGAAGGCTTTTTTTCTCCAAATTAAGTCGGGAATATTGTTTACGGTATCAATCATTCGTCTTGTAACATCCGGTATTCGGAAGGTAATTTTTTCTCCAAATTAGGCCAGCAATATTATTTGCAGTATAGATCATTGGTCTGGTAACATCCGGTATTTGGAAGGTTATTTTTTCTTCAAATTAGGCTAGGAATATTGTTTACATTATTGATCATTGGTATTGTGACATTCTATATTTAGAAGGTTACAGGCTATAATTTTATAATAATTGGCTATCTTACATAGGGTCTGAGTAGTAGGGTTGGATTGGTGTACCTGTTCTCATATTGGTTCACTGAAGTCGTGGTTTCCAAGCTTTTCCGTTTTAATTAGAACTTAAATAGAACAAATTCTAACAAGTTCGAGAGCAGTCTGCCATATGAATGATCAATAAATAATACAACAATACAATAAAAATAAAGTTTCTACAACATTACCAGCAGCTACTTTATTTATTTAATGTAAATCACATTTTAATTTTATGACGTAGGTATAGTTAGCTCCTGAAGCATAATATAAATACTACCGAAGGGAAGCACTGGCGTGGCACCAAGTTCACCCGGTATTATGGGCTGACATCACGGAAGTTGTAAGTGATGTAGCCAACCGCGTCAGTTTCCATAAAAAATATATGTTTAAAACTAAAAGTACCTATAGTAAATTCTCTTGCTTTATAATCTCACAGTAAGGCTGTCAAATGAACAGTAGCCGACTTACGCCGGTACAACTGTATCGGTACCCTACTAAGACGGGCAGTCGAACGTTTCACTTTTTTCAATACTCCTTTTTCTAACTTTGGATTTTGCCGAAGCTGAAAGCGCCCGCATAAAATACTAATGAGCGAAAGAATTAGCGCGGCTTGTGAAGTTTTTCTATTTACAATTGTAATCTGTCTTTACAGATCGAATTTGTCGGAAATTCTTTGATTATTTCACGTAGTTCGCTCGAGGCTCCGCTTGTGTTATATTCGAATAATTTATTAATTAATTTATATTCAAGAATGTTTTGTGTAAACTCAATAAAATAAATAATGAAGTTAAGTTATTAACTATTACGATTTTTACGACTTCACTCAAGTTCGATTATCCGAGCTATGTGGTTTCGCCAGACGCTTCGGGCCAAAGGTATGGCCCATCCTCATGAACACTGCCGTATATTATATTATTTTATTATATTATTTTGAAGCTTTACGCTGCGGCCGGGGGGGGGGGGGGGGGGGGGGGGGAATAGAATAGAATAGAAAGGAATAGACGAGAACAGAGTAGAATAGAAGAGAACATAGCAGAACAGAGTAGAACAGAGTAGAACAGAATAGAACAGAATAAAACAGAATAGAACAGAATAAAACAGAATAGATCAGAATAGAACAGAATAGAACAGAATAGAACAGAATAGAACAGAATAGAACAGAGTAGAACAGAGTAGAACATAATAGAACAGAATAGAACAGAATAGAACAGAATAGAACAGAATAGAGCAGAATAGAATAGAAGCTCTTTATTGCACACAAAGGAAGAGCAGTAGGTACACGACAAGAAACAAGAAATTAAGAACAGTACACGACAAGATACAAGAAATTATTTTAAGGAGTATTACCGGTTCGCTGTTTTACAGATACTATCACGTACGCTGCTCTGCGGAACTAGCATCCCTTATTCCCTGCCACCCGTCCTATCTCCGCATGACTCGTCGCAGAGAGGCCCAGCACCCTTTTGTTGTTGACATTGGGCTTTTGAATACCCATCGGTTTTCTAAATCGTTTCTTTGTCGCAGCGCTAGAGTGTGGAACTGTCTTCCGGCGAGTGTATTTCCTGAATCCTTTAACCTGGGCGTCTTCAAGCGTCGTATTAACGGGCTAGACAGCCTAGCAACAGTCCGCAAATCTGCTGGCATGGCACCTAACTGAGCGTGGTTTCGCGAGGAGAGGTGATTTTGGCTCTGTCGACTGCACCATTAGTCCCTCGGCACAGCCACCCATGCTGGTTTACATAAAAAAAAAATGAGAGCATCGAAGGCAACAAAATATATTGTGCACTTGAAACCTTCGGTCCGTGGACGTAGTGAAGCCGAAAGCTTCTTGAAGAGGCCTGAAGACCCTCTGCTGGTGGACGCAACTGGCGTCCCGCAATCTACTTCATTCAAAGGGTACGCCTTGCCATCCGGTAAGCGCGGTAAGGACGAAAGTGTTCTGGGAACTTATAAAGGGTTATAGTTGTATTTCCTGTGGGAACTAAGTGGCATGCCAGTGCCTCCGGTTGGGCGGACTCGGGCGTGCCGGTTACACGGCCCTCGGGCAAAAATTAGTCATAATTATTTTCGAAATAATCTTCAATGAATATCCTCAAAGGACACGCCTTCTGGATCTGAATCCTTTATTTAAACGCTTCTTCGGGGATCTGAAAAACTCATTAAACCAGCACTTTCAATACGGCAAAGGCTTAGACCGTTGTACCCAGTTCGAAAACGTAAATCGTTAAAGGTAAATTAATTCGAAACTTAACGCCATTTTAATACACGTTTTTGGCGAACAACCTGAGTCTAAAGGATCTCATTTTGGCTTCAAGAGGAAGTAATATTCTGGGAACGAAATACTTGGTACAGCTTAACCCTTATTACATTAATTTGATAAATATTCAACACTAATAGATCTGAGATATTAAGTAATATATTTATTCAACGTGTCTTAAAAATTCCTAAGCATAGAAAAAGCTACTAGTAAAAAATATATTTAAATGAAAATAGTATACTTATAAGGAAAATTAACGAATGAACAAACTACAAATTCATCAATGTTTCCACATAGTTCAGTTGTAGGTATTTAAATAAATGTTTTTTTTTTATTCATAATTTGTCAGCCTCGATAGCTCAGTGGTGCAGACAGTCAACTGTCGCTATTGAATGTTAAGCAACGCTGGGTGCGGTCAGCACTTGGATGGGTGACCGCTGACCGTTTGGAGGCTGACCGAGGTTCGGATTCCTCGTAAAACTGTAGGTCCATTCCCTCCTAATCTTACTTGGTGGTAGGGTTTAACCCGCCCGGGTTGGTTCCTTAGTTTGTAAATAGTTTGTGTTTTCCGACCAGTTCAGTGTAGCAGGCACGATCAAAGGGGGGAGCACTGACATAGCACCTAGTTCACCCGGTGTTATGGGCTGACATCACGGACGTTGTAGGTGATGTAGCCAACCGTGTCAGTTTCCATAAAAAAAAAATAAAGCAGAATAATCGTTGTTGTGCTGTAAATACTCTTATATATAAATTGCAGCACAACACCGACCACCACGTTTAGCAAAGCATTTGGACAAGATAACCATATCAAGCAGCAAGTAAAACACAAAGACCCACCTGCTGCGCGACTCGGTGGAACGACCGTGCCAATTGTGAGGTCGGTAATTAAAATGCCAAAAGAAGCGACCTTCAAGATGCAAAGCACAACTTTTCAATGCTCACTCAAAATTTTACTTAACTCATTTCACACTTAACTCAACTTTGATTAACTGCAGGAGAGTTTTCTTGCCCGTTCCTTCTGGCCGTAGAATGGGCGGATGCAAAATTATGTTTGACGTGTCCAAGGGTAATTAATCATCAATCATCAATCAATACTAATAATAAATCTGTAAGGGATAGTCATGGAGTAAGTTACTTTGTTTTATGAGATACTGCGTCTGTAGACTCTATGTATGATACTCAAACTAAATTGACGATTTTTAGAAATATTTTCTGTATGTATGTATGTATGTTCCTCTATAACTCTTAAACCGATCATCCGAACTCGATGAAACTTAGTGTTAAGCACATTTAATTATACATGACACAGGATAGGCTAAATGAATTCAGTTCCGGTTCCTCTAAGATGTGGCTCTCATACAAACCGAATTGTTCGGAGCGCCGAAATAAAGGTAGGTAGCGGGCCACGCCCTTTATTCTTTATTCATCATTCGTGTGGTAAGTAGTACACTACGCTTGAATTTTTCCTGTTCAGTGTTAACAATCCGGTTCGATTACACCCACAAAGAAGAGCCGGCAAGAAACTTCGCACTTAATTACTTAGTTTCATCTAGAAGGTTTTTTGTTTACCTGAATGTAGCTCGTCCTTCTTTCTTACTTACTTTCTTCGTTTTAAATACGAATTTCACGCGAGCGAAGCCGCGAGCAAAACCTACATAATGTATTAATAAATTAACTGTATCTGAAACTTTAAGACTCTGTTTTATCTAATAAAGTAAAACCAGACATTATCAATACATCCAATTTACCAGCCTAATCCAGTGTATGTAATGAGAATAAATTAATTAATTTGCAGCCGGAATATTAGCTATGATTTTGCAATATGCCAATAATTAAATTAAATTCCATATCACAAAACACAGACATTGTTTCTAAATCCTATCTTGCTTTAGAATTAACTGGCCTAAACTAGCTGTTCAATGTCAAATTCATATAAGCTTTTTCACCAAATTCACCCCTAGCAGCATAAATCAGGATTTAATTGCAACCTCAAATTTAACAGAATTATATTTTTTAGGGTTCCTTAGCCTGACTGACGTAGACTACTTTACGCTTATAAAATCGTTCAGGTGCCAGTCCAAGTGGCCTAGTGGTCTGGGTGGTCGTCGGCTTCTCATGCGAGAGGTCCGAGTTTCGAATCCGATCGGCGTGTACCAATGAGTTTTTTCGGACGGAAAAATGTACGTGCATGCCTACACCTGCTGCCAACGTTCGGAACCGGTGTAAAACTATAGGTCCCTTCCCTTGCCCCTTACTAGGTGGTAGACTCAAATTGTAGCCGACTGTGTTGGTACCACTGTACTAGATTTAAGATGGCCGCATAGCAGCCTCGGCTGTGTTTTCCTCTAGCACAGTATAGCCAGCAATGCAAAGGGAAGTCCCCGGTATGGCACCTGCCTTCTCGGAGGTGGTATTGGCTGGTCAGAGCATGTGCTTTGGCCCCTCTGAAGCAGTCACCCATACCGAAAAAAAGTTGGTCCGTCCGTCCGTCCGTCCGTACGTCCGTCTCCGTCCGTCCGCCCGCCCGTCCGTCCGTCCGTCCGTCCGTCCGCCCATCCGTCCGTGTGTCTGTCTGACAATCAGACAGGAAGATTTGTTACCAAATCACATTTCACTCCAAGCCGGAAAAATCCTCGGTGTCCCGGTATAAATGTTTACACATCAAAAAATATACAGGTACTGTAACGGTCAGTACAATAATTTCGCCAGTGCAATCCTCACGTTTTTCCGAGAAAAAAAAGTGGACAAAGTTTTTCTCCAAAGTGTCTAGTTTTGGAGATATTAATTTTTGAAATTTAAGTTTTTGTGAAATGTTAAATTGACGCTTTGTTGTCGTTCCGCACCCGCCGCCGCGCCGCCGCCTAGGCCGCGGGTCGAAGAACTCACGTCGCTCGCGCCCCCGCCGCGCAACTCGTCGCTCCGCGCACTCGTCCTTGCTCGCTCACTCACCGCGCGCCTTTCATCCCCACGTTCGTGCGTAACATTAGATCCTTTTTACACAAAATTAATCAATTAGTTTGTATGAAAACTGTAACTTTTTATTAAAAGGGAATTCAGAAATAAGTTATTTGCCTTTTTTGTTATTATTGATCCCAATAATCATTTCCTAAATTTAATGTAGTGGCCATTACAACACCCTGTATTTTAGATCATACTGAAAGCAAAGTATAGCGTTGCGGTAGCGCCATAGATGGGTAGCGCAGTGCGACAAAGCTTGTGGTTCTATTGCGACTGGTCGGAATAGATTTATTCTGTCCCGCAGGGGGATAAGTCCGGGCGAGGTGTTGCCAACACGGCTGGTACGGATAATTAGCCTATTTATTGGCTAAATAGAGCGTATTGGCGTTGGTGCACTATTTGGGTTGACCTGAATTTTTTTTATGTAATCCGGTATGGGTGGCTGAGTTGGAGAGGCTAAAGCGGATGCTCCGACCAGCCAATATCACCTCCGAGAAGGTAGGTGCCATACCGGAGACTTCCCTGGATTGCTGGCTATACTGCACTAGAGGAGAACACAACCGAGGCTGCTATGCGGCCATCTTACATCCAGTACGGTGGTACCAATCCAGTCGGCTACAATTTGAGCCTACCACCTAGTAAGGGGCAAGGGAAGGGACCTACAGTTTTATACCGGTTCCGAACGGTGAAGCAGCAGGTGTAGTATGCACGTAAATTTTTTCGTCAGAAAAAACTCATTGGTACACGCCGACCGGATTCGAACCTTGGACCTCTCGCATGAGAAGCCGATGCCCAAACCACTCGGCCACCCGCCGCTTATGTCTTGTTGCTACGTCGTCGATATATCATTTTTGGGGCTCCGCACCTAAATGGTACAAAGGAACCCTTATGATGAGGCTCCCGTTGTCTGTCTGTGTGTCTGTCTGTCTGTCTGTTCGTTTGTCGTCCTTTCACAGCGCGTAAGCGCCGTCTTTTGGGTCGATATAGATAAACCCTTCGGCACGCGATAGGTGTTGGCCGGCGGTTGGCAAGCGGCGGGTGGCCGAGTGGTTTGGGAATCGGCTTCTCATGCGGGAGGTCCGAGGTTCGAATCCGGTCGGCGTGTACCAATGAGTTTTTTCTGACGAAAAAAAGTTACGTGCATATCTACACCTGCTGCTTCACCGTTCGGAACCGGTGTAAAACTGTAGGTCCCTTCCCTTGGCCCTTACTAGGTGGTAGGCTCAAATTGTAGCCGACTGGGTTGGTACCACCGTACTGGATGTAAGATGGCCGCATAGCAACCTCGGTTGTGTTCTCCTCTAGTCCAGTATAGCCAACAATCCAGGGAAGTCTCCGGTATGGCACCTACCTTCTCGGAGGTGATATTGGCTAGTCAGAGCATGTGCTTTGGCCCCTCTGACTCAGCCACCCATACCGGATAACATAAAAAAAAAAGGTGTTAACTTGTAAATGACAAATCTAAAGGAATATTGACATTCGGAATATAGAATATAGTAAAGTTATAAATGCAAAAAAAAAAGTTTTATGCATTTGGCATATTGTTGAAGAGAGATCACTTTGACGATTACAATATTTGGCTTATAGATTACTCAATGAGATAAAATTGTTTTGCATATAAAATTACATGAAACTTAACGATAGGTATTATTGTATCACACCACCGCTACCACCATTTATTATTAGACATTTATTAATAAAATTTATACTTTACTGGAAATAGTATTTTTTGTAAACCTGGCGATCTTTCAGTAAACATTCTTACCGCTGATGCGCACCTACCAATCGGTTCTGCAGATCTTTCCTCTACGGAACCGGTAAACTCTGGAACGCTCTCCCTGCCCATATATTTCCTTCCAAGTACAGTCGCGGGTTCTTCAAGAGTTGCGTGACTGGGCACCTGTCAGGCCGGCATGGCATTCGCAACCCCCACATAAGACCGAATGTCCATGGGTGTCGTTACGCGTCAAATGTCGCGCTTTCAATAAAAATAAAAATAAACTCTCGTTGGCCCTGGCACCCATTTAAATGGATTCCCCAACAATAAAAAATATTAGATACCGCTGGCAATTTGTTAATACGGCGTAGGAATATTTTGGACTAAAAAAAGTTTTATGAAGTTAATTGATTATACGGAACACTCGGCGCGCGAGCCCAACTCGCACTTGACACGAAATTGTTACAAACCTTTGAAAATGTTGTCAGCCGCGGTAAATCGGTGCGGTCGGTCTGCTGTCGGTCGAATCAAAAGCACACCTGGGCGCGGTCAGGTGATGGGTATGGGTGACCGCTCGACCGTTGGAGGCTGACCGTGGTTCGTATTTCACCTAAAACTGTAGGTCCTTTCTCTTCTTACTTTACTAGGCGGTAGGGTTCAACCCGGCCGGGTTGATACCACCGCCACTGGATGAAGGGTCCGTTGAAACGGCTATGACAAATAGTTCATGTTTTTGGTCCAGTTCGGTGCAGCCGGCACGATGAAGGGAAGCACTGACGTGGCACCTAGTTCACCAAGTTGTTATGGGCGGACATCACAGATGTAGTAGGTGATGCAGCCAACCGTGTTAGTTTCCATAAAAAAATGGATTAAACGGAACACTCGACGCGCGAGCCCATTTCGCACTTGACACTAAATTGTTACAAAACTTTGAAAATGTTTTCAAAATAAATATCTCCGCATACTCGTGTCGATAAATGAAGTGGCTCGAAATTTTAAACCAATATAGCTCACCACTTTCAAACATGCGGTGAACATTTTCACACTCTCAGCGTGAATAATTTCAAAATGTGATAACGACGTTGAACATATTTCATACATATCACACACGCTGAATCCCGACAATCGGGGTAAGCAGAGTAATCGGTGTTGTGCTGCAAGAACTCTTGATAAATTACAGCACAACACCGACCACCACGTTTCGCCAAGTATTCAAACAAGATTAAATCGATCAAGCAGCAAGTAAGGCACGAAGACCCACCTGCTGCATGACTCGATGGAAGTACCGTGTCAAGGTGAGAGGTGGCGAGCTTGTCGCCCTTTAGCACGGCATCTTGTCCTTATCCCTTAGTCGCCTTTTGCGACATGCACGGGGAGAGATGCAGTGGGGCTATTCTTTTTAAGTACCGAACCCACACGGTATTTCATTAGGTTCGAAAGCTATCGCACGTAGAAGAAACATGTTATACAGATTAGTTTTTAAGCCCGAATTTAACGTGAGTGGTGTTTGCCGGCTAATATCGTCGGCAACAGCACCAAAATGTCCTCTATTTCCTCCCAAGGTTTGCCGTTTTCCTTCCTCCCTGAGGATTTTCAAAAGGGGAGTGAAATGGCTTCTGTCAGGCCGGCATGGCATTCGTAATCCCCGTGCATCACAGAATGTCCATGGGCATCGTTGGACACCTACTTGTAGGTGAAACGATGCCACATGTCGTGCGATCAATAAAAAAAATACCGGCCAAGTGCGAGTGGAACTCACGCACCGAGGGTTCTGTATCGCCATGTCATGGTCACCGCCGCCACTCACGCCATCTATGGCGTGTTTATGAAATGCTTCATATTAGTTCAAATTGATGATTGTTAAAATGCTTCATACTCCTTTCGGTAGATACACTTTTTAGTTTCTTCTATGGGAACCCCGTGATTTTTTTACTTTTTCTTATTTTTATTATTTGTTGTTATATCGGCCATAATAACACATATTCTGTGAAAATTTCAACGGGCTACCTATTATTACGGTTCAAGAGATACAGCCCTCGGACAGACAGACGGACAGACAGACAGACAGACGGCGTAGGCTTAGTATTAGGGTCCCGTACCGGATACGGAACCCTAAAAAATTATCTCACTGAATGTTTGACTAGATTTCTCTGATAGAAGGAACCTTCAGTGGTACGTGGATTCCGAACCACAGTCGACCGATCGCACCACTGAGCTACCGAGGCTGACAAAATAATAATATCATACCCACATACATCCGTTTCTCAACGAGGTAGGTAGAGAAAACGAATCGACGCGACACGATCCTGACACACTGCTGACGCATCTTCCAAGGTTCTTCCTCTACCTTGTACTGGTTATATCACATGTCACATATTATATACGAGTACATTTTCTTTGTCACTCGATATCCGATGAAAAAAAATATTATTTAATCAGACCTGTCGTGCTTTCAGACGCGCCCTGCCCTCAGGCAGGACCGAATGCGTACAAATGGGATTCGTGCGCTAGGTCACATTTCTTATGTATAAGGCCCGTATGCATAAGGAATTCTCAGTCTTAGCTCGGCCAAAACTCGTCAATTCGTAATTTGGCATACATATTATGTAGACAATGCATAGACTAGACTCACAACTTCACTCACAATAATCTCGGCTCAGCCGAGTCGAACTCAACTCTAGAAATATCACGACTTTGCATACGGTTCGAAGCATGCATCATTTATTGCGAATGATTGAAAGAAACCGGCAATGTACGATTCGAACTGGCGGCGCACGGAGGTTTCCGCATCACAAAAAAAAACGTTGAAAAGCACGTTTCTTGTATGGGGTCCCCCCTTAATTTTTTTATTGTTTTTTCATATTGTTGGCATATCCGCCATAATAACACATATTCTGTAAAAATCTCAACCAGCTACCTATTACGGTTCAAAAGATACAGTCCTCGGACGGACGCGTCCTGACGGGCAGACAGACAGACATACAGACGGCGTAGGCTTCCGTATGGATAAGGAACCCTAAAAATGGAAGAAGGCGTCGACAACATTTGTCAAATACAATTGAGTACGCTCGCCCGAGTAAGATTGTAGAACAACTTTACTGATTCGAGCTTTAGAAGCAATGTGAGTACGCTCTATGCATACGACCCTAAGTATACAGTCGACCTTTGTATTAAATAATAGTCGATCGTAAAAGCGTCGATCTCACGTACACAAACCCTCGCGAAATTCTTATAACAGTGTTTACATCTGAGCTAAGTCGCTAGGAGAGATTACTTTTTCCACTCTCCCTTCCCCCGGTCTATTTAACCAGTGTGCTCAGATACAGGGCCGGACCTAGAGGGGTGAGTAGGCACTTACATCTGTACAAACTCCATTTCCTGTGTTTTCATTGCCCGAGGGGCCCGTAGGGTAAATTTGTTAAAAATGTTGTCATCCTATCCTTTCCTTACATTTTGGATTATATATAAGCCCCTTTTTCACGGAGAAGTGGTGCTGAACTTTAAAATTGTTCGGCATTTTTATGAAGAATCCTTTGACACAAATATAAATCATTACAGAATACAGACGCTATGTATGTACCTACAAACACACATAGAAATAAACTTATAGGTATAAAGGAACGAAGGTCCGAAGGATTAGTAATAAGTTTTTTTTTTTTTTATGGAAACTGACACGGTTGGCTACATCACCTACAACATCCGTGATGTCAGCCCATAACACCGGGTGAACTTGGTGCCACGTCAGTGCTTCCCTTCGGTCGTGCCGGCTACACTGAACTGGTCGGAAAACACAAACTATTTACATAGCCGTTTCGACAGACGTTTCAATCAGTGCGGTGGTACCAATCCGGCCGGGTTAAACCCTACCACCTAGTAAGATTAGGAGGGAAGGGACCTACAGTTTTACGAGGAATCCGAGGAGAAGTGGTGCTGAACTTTAAAAATTTTGGGCATTTTTTATGAAGAATCTATTACAGAATACAGACGCTATGTATGTACCTACAAACACACATGGGAATAAACTTATAGGTATAAAGGAACGAAGGTCCGAAGGATTAGTAATAAATAAGTAAATACAGACGTTATCCATAAAATACCTATATATAAATCTTTATTCATTTTTGTGTCAGAGTCGTCCTTTTGTTTGGGCGTAGCCTACGAAGGTCAGGCAAATTGAATGAATAAAAATTCAATCCGTTTGATTAGACTTTTTTTTTCTTCTTTTGTCTGAATTCGCTCAGGCTCGGATTGTGACAAGTTTTAATAAACTCACGAGCGAATGGTCCAGATTGAAATGTAAATCTGCCAGTGAATAGGATTTAAACGTTTGACGTGTAAATTGGTGTTAGTGACTTTATTAATTTAGATTTTTTTTTTTTTTGTGAAAATTTATCTTGGCTAGACGAAGGCGAGCTTAGAAAAGGATTCTATAGAATTTATTAAGTCATGAATAAATTGTTGGCTTTATTTGAAAACCTGTGAAAATTTACGTGTTTTTTTTATGTAATTCAGTATTGGTGGCTGAGTCTGAGGGTCCAAAGCACACGCTCCGACCAGCCGATATCACCTACGATCGGGTAGATGCCATATCGGAGACTTCCCTTTGGATTGCTGGCTACACTGGACTAGAGGAGAACGCAGCCGAGGCTGCTATGCGGCCATCTTACATCCAGTACGGTGATACCGACCCAGTCGGCTACAATTAGAGCCTACCACCTAGTAAAGGGCAAGGGAAGGGACCTACAAGTTTTACACCGGTTCCGAACGGTGAAGCCGCAAGTGTAGGAATATTCACAGGTAAATTTCATGGACCGAATTCGAAACTCGGGATATTTCGCAAGAGAAGCCCAGACTACTCGGCTACCCACCAGCGCCGCCGTCGATTTTGTCACTGCATTTTTTCGTAAAACCGATAATACGAAAATTAAGTCGAAATGAGATTATAAAGTGGTGCCAGCGGATAGACTCGAACCTATTGGTCTTGCAAACAGAGGCAAAACCTTTTCCGCTAGCGTGGTTGCGGTATATCTTTGGGGCAACCAGAACGTCTTTTTTTATAAAAACCAGTATGGTGGTTTGGGCATCGGCTTCTCATGCGAGAGGTCCGAGGTTCGAATCCGGTCGGCGTGTACCAATGAGTTTTTTCTGACGAAAAAATATACGTGCATACCTACACCTGCTGCTTCGCCGTTCGGAACCCCCAACTTGCCCCTTACTAGGTGGTAGGCTCAAATTGTAGCCGACTAGATTGGTACCACCGGACTGGATTGGTACCACCGTACTGGATGTAAGATGGCCGCATAGCAGCCTCGGTCGTGTTCTGCTCTAGTCCAGCATAGCCAGTAATCCAGGGAAGTCTCTGGTATGGCGCATAGCTTCTCGGAGGTGATATTGGCTGGTCGGAGCATGTGCTTTGACCCCTCCGACTCAGCCACCCTTACCGGATTACATTAAAAACCCCCAAGCTCAGTTAGAGACCATACCAGCAGATTGGCGGAATATAGAAGCGATATCCAGCTTGACAACACGTTTAAAGACTCTCAGGTTCTTGCTCTTGAAAGAAAATCAATTACTTTTGCATACTTAAAACAGCCTACAAGAATGAAATTTTAGTACACAATAAAATGTGTTTTTCACGTATGAAAGTCATATTGTCCACCCCGGGGTCGGCTTTAGGCTCGATTACCCGGCAGGCGACCTCGATTAAAATGAAACTGTATAATTGATTAAAACTGTATATTGTACTGGTAAAACTATAATAACTGTCCGTCGCGTGTTGCCTCTCGCTCGCTCGTCAACCAACTAACTGGCCGCCGCGCGCGTAAGCATTTTTAAATATGGAGTCTCGCGCCAACGGATGCAACGGCTTATATTTTAAATCAGAGCGAGAGACAACAGTGACAGAGAAACACACACATTTACAGTGCGCGGTAACAGTGCAGAGTTCGTCGTACACACTGCTACCGCGAGACACTAACACTTTTTAATTCACGTTTTTTAAAGCCGCGATAGTAGTGCAGAGTTCGTCGTACACACTACTATCGCGCGACACTGACACTATCACAAATATCTCTTATTATTATTGTCCGTCGTCAACATTCTCCCCCCGGTCGTTGGACTCCTCCACGACTCCTCGCTCGACTGGCAGACGGACTAGCTTTCTGGCAGGGCGACGCAGTAAGCCTCCGACGGTCCGCACATCAGCGACGCGCACGTGTCCATCCTTCCCCGGCAGCACTCGTTCGATGACCCCCGCGGCCACACGTTGCGGGGCAGCATGCCGTCGGCGACGAGCACGAGGTCACCTGTGCACAGCTCAGGACGATTGTCGCCCACGCGGGGTCGCGGCAGAAGAGTAGGTAGGTACTCTTGCAACCACCGCGTCCAGAAGATGTCGGCCAGCCTCTGCGCTGCGCGCCACTGGCGGCGGCGCAGCAAGTCGGTGTCGTCAAAGCTTCCCGGCGTTGGCATGCCAGATGAGCTCCCCAGCAGAAAGTGGTTGGGTGTCAATGTCTCGGGGTCTCCAGGGTCGACTGAGACGTGAGTGAGCGGCCTGGAGTTGACGCAGTGCTCAGCCTCTGCGATTAGCGTCGCGAGGACCTCGTCAGCCGGCGCACGTTGGTGGAGCGTGACAGCGAGCGCCTTGCGGATGGAGCCCACCAGGCGTTCCCATGCGCCGCCCATGAACGGCGCCGCGGGCGGGATGAAGCGCCACTCAGCGCCCCGGTTAAGCGCGTAGTCTCTAACAGCAGCCTGGTCGACCTCTGACCAAGTCCGACGAAGCTCAGCATCAGCACCGTGGAAGTTAGTGCCGTTGTCCGTGTAGAGCACTGCAGGCGCCCCGCGGCGCGCCATCATTCGGCGCAGCGCGGAGATGGCAGAGTCAGTGCTGAGGCTCCATGCTACCTCGACGTGTACTGCGCGCGTCACTAGACAAGTGAAGAGCGCACCGTACCTCTTCTCTCGACGGCGCCCCACGGTGACGTCCATGGGGCCGAAGTAATCGAGCCCACAGTACGTGAACGGGCGGTGGTGGTGATTCAGCCGGACTGCTGGCAAATCACCCATCGGAGGACTGAGAGGGGTGGCGCGCCGTACTCGGCACGCTTGGCAGGCGCGTTCCACTGCTCGTACAGTCGGGCGGAGATATACCACCCAGTACATCTGGCGAAGGTGGTTCACCACGGCCTCTGGGTTCGCGTGGTGAGCCAAGACGTGGTGGTGGTACACGAGCAGGCGGGTGATGGAATGCCGACCACACAAGATGATCGGCTCTGTGGTGCGCCGGTGGATGCCCGGCGCGGCGTTCGCGCGCCCGCGCAAACGCATAACTCCCGTCGCATCGATAAACGGAGATAGGTGTTGTAGGCGGCTGTCGCGCGGCAGTGGCGACCGCCCGGAACGGAGATATGCTAGCTCCGTCCCGAATGCCTCTTGCTGCACCTGCATCAGCAATAGCTTCTCTGCTTCATCCATGTGTCGTCGCTCCAGCGCTCCTGTGTGACGGCGACGGCATTTTTCAATGAAAAGCAGCACGTATGCTGTCGCGCGCACCAACTTAGTCCACTTCGAGAAGCGAGCGGCATCGGGGATATGTGACGGCGGCGGCGCTTCCTTTGTCACGGTTACCGCGGCGACGCTTTCCTCCTTGGGCGCTTTCTTTCTCTCATTTTCAACTTCCTTCGTAGTCGTGGTGGTGTTGTTTGGCTGCGGCGGCCAGTCGCTCTCTGCCATTCGCAGAAACGCGGGCCCGATGAACCAACGGTGCTTATCAGTAAAGTCGATCGGTGCACGCGTTGCATCGTCTGCCACGTTTTCTGCCGACGGTACCCAGCGCCAACTTCCTTGCTCGGTGAGCTCGTCAATCTCGCTCAACCGATGCGACACGAACGTTTTATATGTTCGTGGGTCGCTCTTAATCCATGCTAAAACTGTGCGCGAGTCTGTCCAATACGTCTTGTTATTTATTTCTAGAGTATGCTCGGCGGCTATGGTGGCAGCTAGGCGGCTGCCGAGTAGAGCGGCTTGTAATTCGAGTCGAGGGATCGATATGGGTTTTAGCGGTGTAACACGTGACTTGCTCCCTACTAGCGTCGTACATATGCGCCCGTCGTGCAGCTCATAGCGAAGGTAGGCGACGGCGGCATAGGCGTCTTCACTCGCATCGCAGAACGTGTGTAGCTCGATCGAACTGGGCGTGTCTTCTCCACCGAAGTATGAGCGCGGCACGCGACATATCCACGTACATTTTAAGTGTTGTAACCACTCGTTCCACTTTTCTGCTTCTGTGTCGGCAAGCTCCTCGTCCCAGCTGATCCCTGACCTCCAGACGTGCTGCATTATAACTTTTCCTTGGGTGACGATGGGGGTGAGTAGTCCTAGCGGGTCGAACACTGACATAATCACTGCCAGCATCTGCCTCTTGGTCGGCCGTTTCTCTCCGCTCGCTATGTCAGGCGACACTCGTGCCATGCTTAAGTTATAGCCCAGCGAATCTGACTGCGGGTGCCACCTCAACCCCAATGTCTTTTCCTCAGCCGCCTGTAAGTCAAGGTTTCGGGGGCTGTCCGACTGGCGCTCAGCTTCAAGCTGCCGAACCACCTCTTCATCATTCGAGGCCCAACCTGTCAGCTCAAAGCCACCTTTTTTATTTATTTTCTTTACCTGCTCGGCGAGCCTCACTGCCTCCTCCTGGCTCTTAAAGCTCTGCAGGTAATCATCCATATAAAATTGGTCGTGGATGGCTCGAACTGCTTCCGGGTGCTCCTTGTTATACTCGTCCGCGTTTCTATTTTTTATGTAAATAGCTGTGGTCGGTGACGAAGCCGCACCGAACAACAAGGAGCACATCTCGTACTCTGTGGGCGGGGCTTTCCTATCCCACTCGCGCCACAAGAATCGCTGCGCCGCTTTGTCTTCGTCTCTAATTTTAATCCTTAAAAACATCTCCCGAATATCTGCACACACAGCTATTCGGCCCTCACGGAAACGGTACAATACACCGAGCAGTGATTGTAAAAGGTCGGGTCCCGTTAGAAGCGCGTCGTTCAAAGAGCGCCCGTCGACACGTGCCGCCGCATCGAAGACAATTCTAACTTTACCCGGCTTATTTGGGTTAATGACCGCAAAGTGCGGCAGGTACCATTTTTTATTGCTCTCCGTAGGGGCGGCAGGTTGCGCGTAACCTGCGTCGATCAGGTGTTTCATTTGCTTCGTATACGCATCGCCGAATGCCTTGTTGTTGTCCATCTTTTTTTCTAGTGTTTTTAATCGCTTTAGCGCCGCCCCTTTGTTTTGCGGCATGGTCGTCGCTTCTTCCCGCCAAAGCAAGCCGGCCTCCCAGCGCGCTCCGTCTTCGACGCGGCGGCACGTAGACTGTAGAGTCACTACGGCCCGATTCACTTCCGGATTTTCCCGCTCTTTTCTTGACACCCCGAGCGCTTCGAGCTTGTAATGTTCTTTTACTAGCGCCTCCAATTCTTGCTCAGCCGGCGACAGGTGTGCAGAGAAATGCACCGACAGAGCGTTGCAGCGAGCTGCGTCCCGCCTCCCCCCGTTGGGACCGCACAGCACCCAGCCGAGTCGTGTGCGTGCGGCGGACGGTACCTCCCAGCCTTCTCCTGCTATTCTATTCTCCAGTGTAACTAAAAGATGATAGTTGTTCGATCCAATAATGACGCTGGGCACGACGTTGGTGTAAGGCTTAATGGGCAATCCCGCGAGGTGAGGTAGGTGTTTGTAATCGTCGGTGGATTGCGCCAGCAGTGCTAACTCAGGCATGGTGTAAGCATTCCAAAGCGGGTAGCGCTTGCGAGTCGGTCCGGAAATTTCTAAATCCACTAATCTTGATTGGTGAGCGGCCTTCGTAGTTGTCTCGGCAAGCATGAGACGCTCCGGTGTACCTACAGCTCCGACGCGGTCGGCTATTTCTTCTTTTATTAAGGTGCCGGTGGCGCCGCCGTCGAGCAGTGCATGCGTGCGGACGCTACCGCGCGGCCCATGTATAGTGACGGGAATTATTTTTACCATGGCGCGGTCTCCGCCTTTTGTAGAGCAAGCCACAATTTCTTCTGACGGCGCGTTGGCTTCTCTTTCCGACGAGATTGTTTGCTCGTCTACACCGCTTCGATGGAGTAGTGTATGGTGCCGCCGACCATGCATGCACCGATGGTGCATCGATAACATACACGAAACGCGCTCGCTGAGTTCCATCTTTCCTCCGTCGTCAGCGCCTTAAACTTTTGGCATGCGTCTAGAGTGTGTTCGGTCGACTCACACTGCAAGCAGGTAGTGCCACCCACGACGGCAGTCGCATGCACCGCTTGCCTGTGTTCGTTTCGCGCGGCTGGAGCTGGGTTCCGAGATCGGCCGGCGGCGGCGGCGGCGGCGGGTGCGGGGCGAACGGCGGTTGCTCCCGGCCCTTCTCTTTGTTCCATTGTCCAGCCATATGACATCTTTTCGCTTTCGAGCTCCAAGAATTCGTTTATTATTACCAATTCCGGCGTGTTTTCGTTTCGGCGCAAGTACATAAAGTCGATGTACTTATTCATTAGCGGCTTCATTTTGCTTTTGATTGCCTGAACCGCGTCAACACTATGTAGGTATTTATCTTGTTTTAGCGCGCGCAATGTCGCCACGACGTCTTCCACGGTACATGCGAAGTCATTTAACTGCCGAGGGACGTCGGTTAAATTCGGCAATGCCCGCATTCTTCTTAGCTGGAAGAGAACTATGTCCTGATCTCTACCAAACTTTTTCTCAAGAAGCTTTATTACCTTTTGCGGGTCCCCTCCCGCGAGCAGTTGGTTCGAGACGGCCAATTTCGCCTCTCCGTGCAGGCTCCTACGAAGACGGGCGAGATTTTCTACTGCGTCGAAGCGTCGAGCCTGTTCTTCATAGGCCGATCGGAAAGCGAGCCAGTCTCCGATAGCTCCTGAGAAGTCTGGAAGCTTCGAAGAGCAACACCGATCTTTTTGCGACGCGATATTTCTGATTTCGCGCGCAAGTAATGCTATCTCGCTCACACCCGTAGCGTTGTGCACGTCACGAGCGAGACCATCCGTCGTAGCTTCCTTTAGCTGTTGATTTTGCTGCGGCGGTGGTGTGACACACGTGCGACGAATGCCAACGGTCGGTGCAGACCCAGTAGAAAGTGCAGTGTCGTCCGGCGGGGGAAGCATCTGTTTTTTTGTCGCATTCCTCACCCATTCTGATGTTCTCGAACGAGTGTCGTCAGCTGTTTCGATCCGGTGCACGTTTACTAATGACTCCTCTTCAATTTCCTCCAATTCTACTTCCAGACGTCTCCGAATCAACTCCTTCTCTATCTCGGCTATCTTTTCTGCTGCGGCGAGTTCGGCGGCGCGGCGGCGGCGCACGGACGCCGACGTCGCGTGCGTGTGTGTAGAGACGCTCGAGCGGTCATCGTTCGCTTCTTTACGTACGTCCGCGCCTACCACTGTCATCGACGACGTATTACTTGGAGTATGAGGCAAGGGTTGTCCTGCGGCGGCTCCTGTAATTGGTTGCCCGGACGTTGACGGCGGCAGTCCGTCCCCCGTGCCTCCATTACCCTCCTTTTCATTCCGTGCGTCTTGGCGTGTTTTCACCATCTTGCGCAGCTTCTAGGTGCAGCGCGGATATACGTACGCGGCCGACGCGGTTGTTTGGCGCGCTCACGCGGCGGTAGGCGCGTCACAACAAGTCCCCGTTCGAGAAACGAACACTTAATATACGCGGGCTCAGTTCGCGTAGAGTTCACTTTTTAAGTTCACTTAACACTAGAGTCGTTATAACTACGGAATACGGTTTAGTAGCACTCCGCATCAGACGATGCGACCCACGCTTCCGAGCGGTTGGAAGGCGCGAACCGGGTTTATGACGCGGCGATGCGAGGAGCGGGCTATGGACGAAATATTTGATTCGGCTACTGAAGGACCACGATGTCCACCCCGGGGTCGGCTTTAGGCTCGATTACCCGGCAGGCGACCTCGATTAAAATGAAACTGTATAATTGATTAAAACTGTATATTGTACTGGTAAAACTATAATAACTGTCCGTCGCGTGTTGCCTCTCGCTCGCTCGTCAACCAACTAACTGGCCGCCGCGCGCGTAAGCATTTTTAAATATGGAGTCTCGCGCCAACGGATGCAACGGCTTATATTTTAAATCAGAGCGAGAGACAACAGTGACAGAGAAACACACACATTTACAGTGCGCGGTAACAGTGCAGAGTTCGTCGTACACACTGCTACCGCGAGACACTAACACTTTTTAATTCACGTTTTTTAAAGCCGCGATAGTAGTGCAGAGTTCGTCGTACACACTACTATCGCGCGACACTGACACTATCACAAATATCTCTTATTATTATTGTCCGTCGTCAACACATATATTTCCCGGTTCCGTAAATGACTGTACTATACGCAACGCTCTATAAAAACATTATGTCCTTCAATGCTCTTATGTGAAAACCTTTGGTGAAAACATACACACAAAGAAAACACAGACACATATACATACACCATACATACATACCACTCTTACTAACTACAAGTGCAGACTGCAGAAGATATAAAACAGGCCAAGTGCGAGTCCAACTCGCGCACCGTGCGTTCCATTCCATACCACCGCGAAAGCAGGCTACTTTTTTTTTCTTTTTTTTTTATGGAAACTGTTGTCTACATCACCTACCACATCCATGATGTCAGCCCATAACACCGGGTGAACTTGGTGCCACATCAGTGCTTCCCTTCGGTCGTGCCGGCTACACTGAACTGGACGGGAAACACAAACTTACTATTTACATAGCCGTTTCGACTGACCTTTCATTCAGTGCGGTGGTTCCAATCCAACCCGGGCGGTTTAAACCCTACCACCTAGTAATATAAGAAGGGAGTCATATCCCTTAGTCACCTTTTACGACATACACAGGGAGAGATGCAGTGGGGTTATCCTTTTAAAGCACCGGCCCCACACGGTACAAGTTTAAAAAAGAAAAAAAAGCATTTGCACAGGTGGGATTCGAACACACGACCATCGAATCAAAACTCCATACATGTACCGGTAGCCTAACGGAAATAATGGACGTGAATATTTAGTAATCGATTCTTAGCACGTTTTTTGTATGGGGCCCACAATTTTTTTTTTTTTTTTATTATCTGTTGGCATATTAGTCATAATAATACAATATTCTGTGATCATTTCAACCGGCTAACTATTACGGTTCAACAGATACAGCACTTGAACGGACGGACAGACAGACAGACAGACCAATATAGCCAAAAAAGGCTTCTGTATGGATACGGAACCCTAAAAACTATATATTTTAATAGGTCCAACATAAACAAAGTTGAAACAGAAAACTCGGCACGTGATCCCAGTTCGCACTTGACCGATCGTTGAAGCCGTAAGTACCTGCAACAGAGGAATTCTCTCCCAGAGCTTCGCCTCCCTCATTACATCGGTATATTTCTTCGCGGCTCGCTCTGATTGGAGCGAGGTGATCCATCGAACCTTTCCGCGGAACCTAGCGCTGCGTTTAGTGATGTGACGCACTGAAACTTTGAATCAAAGTCAAAGTCAAAAGTATTTTATTTCAGCGTGCATTGTAGTATGTGGAAAATCCATCGTGCTATAGAAATCGTCAATATTTACACTAGATCCAATACAAATCATAAAAAAAATTTTAGTTCTAAATAATTGCAAACAAGCTCAATAGAAAAAAAATTAATAATAATATAATAATAATCGCGTCGTCTCGGAGAGCTCCGTAGCCACGGCCTGCACCCGCCGGCGTGCTTGGAGGCTTGCCTCCCGCCGCCGGCGGTATTCCGTTTATTATTTTTATATTAATTTTGAGTATATGTGGTGTATTTTTATAATCTGTATATTTAAAATTAATGTAAATATGTGAATGTGATAGATAATAAAATATTAATCACATTATCATTTTTCATTCAAATCATTTCATTCATTCATTAAATATCAATGGTCAGTATGTAAAAATTTAATGTATCAATACTAATAACAAATGTGTAAGGGATGGTTATGGAGTAAGTTGCTTTGTTTTATGAGATACTGCATTTGTAGACACTATGTATGATACTAAAACTAAATTGACGATTTTTAGAAATATTTTCTGTATGTATGTATGTTCTTCTATAACTCTTAAACTGATCATCTGTATTCGACGAAACTAAGTACAGGCACATATATGTAACTATACGGGACACAGGATAGGCTAAATAGGTACAATTTTGTTTTACGCTAAGATGTGGCTCTCATACAAACCGAATTGTTCCGCGCGCCGAAATAAAGGTACGGCAGCGCGTTTACTTACTTTCTTCGTTCTAAATACGAATTTCACGCGAACGAAGCCGCGGCCAAAAGCTAGTATCTCATAAAACAAAGTAACTTACTCCATGACCATCCTTTACAGATTTATTATTATTTATTACTATTGATAAATAACTATATCCCCGTATATGTCGTAAAAGGCGACTAAGGGATATGACTCCCTTCTTATATTACTAGGTGGTAGGGTTTAAGCCGCCCGGGTTGCTACCTGAATGAAAGGTCGGTCGAAACGGCTATGTAAATAGTTTGTGTTTTCCGTCCAGTTCAGTGTAGCCGGCACGACCGAAGGGAAGCACTGACGTGGCACCAAGTTCACCCGGTGTTATGGGCTGACATCTCGGATGTTGTAGGTGATGTAGTCAAACGTGACAGTTTCCATAAAAAAAAATTTTTTTTCAACCTAGCCACAGATCGGAGTGCGGTACCGCCCTTATCTCACAGTCGGACTTCTACATTCACGGAGGGGGGAAGCAAATATCAGTTGAAGCCACAACCGTCGAGTCACGCCCCTACTGCTCAGCTCAATCGTTCGGAAAAACAAAAGGGAAAATCCCTCATTGCCACTCCAGTTCGCGCGCGAATAATGGACTGGGAAAATCGCTTTGCTTTTCTGCCGTTTAAAGGTGATGTTATGGGCTTTTTTTTTTGTGTTTCGCGTGAGATTTGAGTGCCGTCGAGTGATTTTTCTGTTTAGACGGTTTGTTCTTGTTGATGATTTGTGCTCGTATATTACAATAATTTTGTCATTTATGAGAGAATTATTGAATTAATTTATTTTATTGCATTTTACCCGTGTGGAGCCGGTGCTTAAAAAAGAGTAGCCCCACTGCATCTCTCCCTATACACGTCGTAAAAGGCTACTAAGTTATAAGTTAGTTCAGTGTAGCCGACTTGAAATGAAGGGAAGCACTGACATGGCATCTAGTTCACCCGGTGTTATGATCTGACATTACGGATGTTGTAGGTAATGTAGCCAACCATATCAGTTTCCTTAAATAAAATTCTAAGAAATTGCAATATGTCGTGCCAAAGGGCGATAGGCTAGCCACGTATCACCTAGGCACGGTCCTTCCGCCGAGTCGTGCAGCAGGTAAGGTCTTCGTGCCTCACTGTCTGCTTGATAGTTATCTTGTCCGAATACTTTGCTAAACGTGGTGGTCGGTGTTGTGCTGTAATTTACAAGAGTCCTTGCAGCACAACTTAATGTTCGTAAAGAATTTAATGTACGAAAAAGTATGTAAATAAACGAATACAATAAATTATTATATTTATTATATTAATTACCAAACAAAATAACGTATGGATTATAACAATAGCACTTTCGTAAGCCTCGGTAGCTTAGTGGTGCAGGCGGTCGACTGCTGTTAAGCAACGCTGAGCGCGGTCAGTACTTGGATGGGTCCGACCGCTCGACCGTTGGAGGCTGACGGTGGTTCGAATTTCACGGTAGGTAGGTCCCTTCCCTTCTTACCTTTCTAGATCGTAGGGTTTATCGGGCCGGGTATGTACCACCGCACTGAACGAAACGACGGTCGAAACGGCTATCTAAATAGTTCGTGTTTTCCGTCCAGTTCAGTTTAGCCGACATGAAATGAAGGGAAGCACTGACATGGCGCCTAGTTCACCCGGTGTTATGGGCTGACATCATGGATGTTGTAGTTAATGTAGGCAACCGTGTCAGTTTCCATAAAAAATAAACAAAACTTTCGTGGCACCAATTTGATATACTAACCCCGTATCTATTGATTCTTGTATGAAGGTTCCGGTCAACAACATTAGAATAGGTAGGGACCTCGGACCTTCCTCGCGCCAGCGTAACACGATATTAGTAAAAACGTACCAATAACATTCGTCGGTCGCCCGCTGGCCACATAGCTTCAACCTTCCCCCACCCGATATCACCCAATCAGGGCGCGCCCCGTCCCCTCCGCTACTCGCGGAGCTCGGCGACGCTGGTTCTCATACAAGCATTGGACAGTTGTTTATTGTTTATTTATTGGCAGTACACTGCGCTCAGATTTCTCATATTTACATTGTAACATTCCGCCAGTTCGATTATCACAGCGAAGAAGAACTGACAAGAAACTTCACTGGAAATTTTTTCAATGTCCACTTAGTCTATACAAAAATGTTTGCCACTGCCTAGACACGCATGTGCTGATTTGTGACAGATGCAGCAATTCATGACAAAGTGAAAACATTTTTACTATGAAATTGTATGAACTACTGGTTTCTGTCACAAACCACCACATGTCCGACGTCCCTACCTCTCTAACGTTCTTGGTTCAGGTAGTGTGCTCACTCAATCAGCGATGGTGTCGGCGGCTCGGCTCCGGCGACGCTCTTATTAAGACAAATCGACTGCAAGTATTTCTAGAGACGAGCGAACGAAAACTTACTTCGCTTTGAACAAAATCAATTATTTATTAACCACAAAATGTAAGTCTTGAAACTAGTTTGGCGGTGCTGGAAAGTATTGAGAGCATTTGCTAATTGGACATAGATCTGCGATAGAGCGGCGGGTGGCCGAGTGGTCTGGACGACGACGCCTTCTCTTGCGAGAGGTGCGAGGTTCGAATTCGGTCTGCTTGTACCAAAGATTTTTTTCTGACGGAAAAATTAACGTGCATACACCTACCTTTTTTAGGCCATCTGTCCACCTAGCCGGAAGTGGATGGATGAGAAGAGCGGACGACCGCGAGTGGTGGCGTGCCTTGGGAGAGGCCTATGTCCAGCAGTGGACCGATACAGGCTGATGATGATGATGATGATGATGATACACTTACACCTGCTGCTTCACCGTTCGGAACCGGTGTAAAACTGTAGGTCCCTTCCCTTGCCTCTTACTAGGTGGTAGGCTCAAATTGTAGCCGACTGGGTGGATACCGTCGTACTGCATGTAAGATGGCCGCATAACAGCCTCGGCTGTGCTCTCTTCTAGTTCAGTATAGCCAGCAATCTAATAAAAAGGGAAGTCTCTGGTATGGCACCTACCTTATCGGAGGTTATATTGGCTGGTGGGAGCATGTGCTATGGCCCCTCTGATTCAGCCACCCATATCGTATTACCATAAAGATCTGCCTTCTGTGTCACAGAAAAGTGTAAGTGAATTTAGTATTTTAGTAAAATATACAAGCGATGTTTTTAGAATTTCGCAATTTTTTTCCGAAAACGATAAAGCAAAAAGAGGGAAGGAAGAAAAGAGGGTTCCGTATCATTTCGTTTTTCGTTATATCTTTAAGACTTAAGTTGTAAACTATAAGAGTGGCCATATATTCTATATATTGTTTTTTTATCCATTTTTATATATTTCCTTTCAGTGTGTCAGGAATCAGGATCGTTTCGCATGTAGATATGTTGTCTCTGCCTACCCTATTGGAAAACAGGCGTAGCGTTTTGTATGTATGTAATCATGTTTTTTTTTATTTTGACCGTAGGCAGCTTTTGTGCTGTTTACAATATTAATTGTCAAATTGAATCCATTGTCCAGGGCCCAGTTTCAAAACGAGGGCATAGGATCAATTTATCATCGTCAAATGTAAGAGTTTTAACTGACTGCAAAAAGATCAGTTAAATTGATGAAAAATGCATTTACAAGAAATTCCTGATCTCCTTCCGCGAGCTATGTACTCCATAAACTAAGTATAGAACGGCCTTTGATGCCATAAAATTTATATTTTAAGAATATTTCTGCTCATATATTCCCCCCCAAGTACAGTCTCGGATCCTTCAAGAGGGGCGTGAATGGGCACCTGTCAGGCCGGCATGGCATTCGCAACCCCCGCATACGACCGAATGTCCATGGGCATCGTTAGACACATTATGGGTTACTCGGCGCCATATGTCGCGCTTTCAATAAAAAAAAAGTATTTATATTAGACAATTCTTACTAGCTTAATTACCAGTAATTAAGACGCTCGACACGTCAAACGATATACTTTCTTGTAAACGTAAGGTACTAAGGACGAGGCCGAAGATCGAGCTGTGTTCAGGTAAAATATATAGGCCACGGGCGAGGTTGAAGGCCGCGCTGCGTTCGAATAGTCGGACTCGCCGGACAGACGGACAGACAAACATACAGACATTCGGCGTAGGCTTAGTAATAAGCTTTCGTATGGATCCGAAACCCTAAAAACTTTATAGTTTTTCGAAGAAGGTAAGTTTAGAGGAAGAAGAAAGACTTTCATCTCCAGATATAAGTCAATTAGGGCCAGGTTTGCAGCTCCGTAGAGACATATGGTCACTAAGTGTATTCCATCGACTGTTCAACGGTGAATGCTCTGAGGAGCTGTTCGAAACAATTCCGACTTCACCATTTCACCATAGGCCCACGCGTAACAGACAGGGAATGCATCCCTACACTGTAGACCTGCCTTAAGTGCGGACTAAGCGCTCCAGTATTTCTTTTATCTTCCGCACTGCGAAACTCTGGAATGCACTTCCTCCCGATGTGTTTCCTTCAGTGTATGACTTAGGATCTTTCAAGAGAAGCGTAAAAAGGCATCTGTCACGCCGGCACGGCATTCGCAGCCTCCGTTCTAAACCGAATGCTTTTGGGCGTCGTCGGCTCAACAATCCATGCTGATGGCGCCAAGTGTCTCGCGTATCAATAATAAAAAAAGCGGGTAACCCTCATTGCGCGAGTCCGACTCGCACTTGGCCGTCTTTTTTTAAGTGGGCTTGTCTAATACCTGAAATATCGACACCGAGTCCAGAAGCCGGCGGGGCTCGTGCAGTGTTCCATCTATTCATCAGGAGCCAATCGACGGAGTCGTCAGCTCTGCTACCCCCTTTATTAAGACAAATCACCAGACGCTCGCCTCCCGCCTCGCGCACAGAAGGTCGGCGCTGTTGGCGAGTACAGTTCGGCCCTCGAGTAATAATACAACTGAATCAGGGGTTTTTTTTATAGAAACTGCCACGGTTGGCTACATCACCTACAACATCCGTGATGTCAGCCCATTACACCGGGTGAACTTGGTGCCACGTCAGTGCTTCCCTTCATTTCATGTCGGCTACACTGAACTGGACGGAAAACACAAACTATTTACATAGCCGTTTCGACCAACCTTTCATTCAGTGCGGTGGTACCAACCCGGGCGGGTTGAACCCTACCACCTAGTAAGTTAAGAAGGGAAGGGACCTACAGTTTTACGTGGAATCCGAACCACGGTCAGCCTCCAACGGTCGAGCGGTCACCCATCCAAGTACTGACCGGCCCAGGTCGACTGTCTGCACTACTGATCTAACGAGGCTGTTCGGCCCACGAGTAATCATACAACTGAATCTGGTTTTTTTTATGGATACTGACACGGTTGGCTACATCACCTACAACATCCGTGATGTCAGCCCATAACACCGCGTGAACTAGTCGCCATGTCAGTGCTTCCCTTCATTTCATGTCGGCCATTATTAGCGGTTATTCTAGGGATTTTTCTAGGGTTATTTTAGGGATTTTCAATATATTTCATTGGCATCACTAAATTACATATGGCAAGGAGATTATAGTAGGTAGTTCGAAACTTCATGAGTAAAATTTAAAATTCCTTTCTATACCTACCTCCATATCATTTTTCATTCGCATTCGTTCTCCCTGACTTCCAACAACCAACCGGTGACAAAAAGAAAGTTCATCATCTTTATCGGAGCAAGAACATTAAAAGAACATTCCATTCAAGAAAGGGTCGACCCTGGATACCACCGAAAACCGTAAGCAGGAAATACCGACGGAAGACGCCTATGGAACTAAGGTCAGAAATTCACACATCATCCTACAGTTCACTTTCAGCTTTCCAAATCACTAATTAGTATTGACTAGCCGTGCCCGCGGCTCCGCCCGCTCTCATATTTCACTTCACTGCTAACCTCATAAGCCATTTAGCGTGATAGTAAGTATCAGTAGGAATATAGGCTAACATCTGGATCACTGACGTCATGATCTAAAGGTGAGGGTCATTAGGATGGTGTAGACATGAATCATGTTCATTAGGTTTGTAATAAGTGTTCAATTACATTCTTAATTATCGCATACGTATAGTATATAACTAAGTTATCGCTTTTGTTTACCTATGTTTTTAGGAATCCGAAGAACCCTATTATCGAAGTTCATCTGTCTATCCATCCGTAGCTCTGCGAAACAGTTTTATTAGTGGACTCTCAAGATGATGAACCAGTTCATGAACCAGATCGCGAAGAGCTCACGCAGACGAAAGTTTACTACACATACGACGCTGGAACTGCTGGAAGACACTGCTACGATGCGATGTATCCACCTACAAGGGCACCACCAAAATTATCACAATTCGCTGCGGCTACAGCTTTCAATCGATAACTCGGTAAAACGCAGCTGGGAAAGCGAGCTATCGCAAAAAGTTTAGCATGTGCATTACTTGACGATTGTATCCCCCTGTGGGGTTATAGAAATGGTGAAAAAGAGTTACAAGTGACGAGAGGTCGGTTGAAATTACATTTTTCGAACAAACATTCGAATGTGCGTCTAGTTAATTATTATGTAAAAGAATATAATTTGCAACATATATTTACGATTTTTAAAGGAAAATCTTGGTGGTTGTAAGAATGTGAAATAAAGAAATATATTTCAATTAATATGTGTTTGTAATTTCTCATTAGAAGGGAGTCTAATGTTATGAGGAATATCATTAGTATGGAAAGTACATGAATCAGTATTGTATTGTATTGTTTATTGATCATTCATATGGCAGTTAGACTGCTCTCGAACTTGTCACAATTTGTTCTATCCGGTTCGATTACACCCACGAAGACGAACCGACAAGAAACTTCGCAGGGTATTTTTTAAACATATTTTTACAAGAATTTAGTGACTAGCCACATAATAACACCGCCCATAGTCTATCTAAAACACAGCTTGAGAGCAAGATTAACAATTTTGCTGAGAGTTCTGACTACAAAGACTTATTAATTAAGTGAATCAGGTGTAAAGAGCCTTTGACTTTGATACGTAATTTGTATCAACATAACTATGTTAGTATATTAAACTACAATGTAGTATAATTGTATTGTCAAAAATAAAAAATAAAAATATATGAATATTTAAGATACTTGAAGTATCAAGTTGTCAATGGGTTAATAAAGTTGAGGTACTAATGGTACCTAGTCAAGAGTTAATATTGTTTGTAAGAAATACAATTGTCAAAAACCAAAAAATATTAATATATATATATGTTTATATATAATAAAATATCATACTTGAAGTAGGTATCAAGTTGTCAATATGGGTTAATATAATTATTGAGGTACAAATGGTACCTAGTCAAGTATTACTAATTATGCAGTCAGAAACTCAAGATGATTTTATCAGCTAAGGCCTCCTTTACACTGTAGTAGGCTTTCTTTGCAAGGGTAGATTTTAAGTGTTTCTTAAACAAAGGATCATTAAGATTTTTTACCTCTTCGGGTATTTTATTATATAATCTAATACTATTATAAACAAAACTTTTAGACATTTTAGATGATCTGTGCTTGGTAATTTGAATATTATTTTTACTCCTAGTGTCATGCTGGTGAATATCGTAAGTGAGACAGAGGAAAAAAACAACTCTTTTTTATGCCAAAGCCCCATAACAACAGTATTGTACAATTAAAAAATGTTAGTTATTCACAAAAATTTGCACACAGTACTGTAAAAATTAATAAAAGTAAAACTTGTAATAAGCGTAATAAAAATCCAAATAATAAGTTAACAATTGGGCATCAAAATGTTCAAGGCCTACGAGGAAAAGGCCAGTTGTTAGAGTTATTTTTAAAAGACAACAATGTTGATATATTTTGTGTTTCAGAATCTTCGACAGACTCTTGTGAATTACTTACCCAACAAGTGCCACATTATACAGTATTAAGTAGCTATCATAGGAAAAATTTTATTAGAGGCGGGACACTAATTCTTTCCGAAACAGCTTGAGAGCAAAGAATAGATCAGATATTGTTAAGATGTCAGTTGAGAAAGAATTCGAAGTTAGCTGTATTGAGATGGAATCTTTTATGATACTTTCTGTGTATAGGTCACCATCAATGAGTGTATTGTCGTTTTCGGATAAATTAGAAGAAGTCTTGTATGAAATTAGTAGTAATAACAACAAATCAATAATAATATGCGGTGACTTCAATGTTCGGTTTCCTTTAAATAAACAAGAAAAACACGAATTATCAGACTTAATGGATAGTTTTTTACTTAAACAAACTATATACGAATATACTAGAGTAACTGATGCATGCGCATCATGCATAGATAATATTTTCACTGATGCAGAAACCCTACAATCTAATGTATTTCACGGTGTCCACTCTGATCATTATGCTCAATTAATCTCAATTAAATGGGAATCTAAATGTATTAATAAATCTGTAAATAAATTAAGCAGAATAGTAAATAGTGACACCATAAATGCATTAAATACAGATCTAGCTGTAGAATTCGGAAATTATGAAAATACAATGGACTTTAAACGCTCTTTCAATACTTTTGTTAGATATTTAAATATGCACATGCCTATGAAATCTAGACGTGTAAGTAAAAGAAACCAATTCGCACAGTGGGCCACACCCAGCATTATAAGAGCCAAAGAAAAATTTTTTTTTTATATGATTTGTTAAAACAAAATAAAAATTCGACTCTTAGAGCATACGTATCATTATACAGTAAAATTTTTAAACAAGTTACAATAAAAGCCAAACAATTGTTTTTAAAAGAGAAATTGTTAAAATCTGACAACAAAATAAAAATGACCTGGACTATAAACAAAGACGAAACAGGCAAGTCTCCTAAAAATAATGATACCAATATCAATGTAAATAAAACAAATGTTATCCACTTTGCACTTGGAACTCATAGACGTATTGTTAACCAAGAAATTGCCAAAACTGCAGAAGAACTCACATTGAACATATCCAAAGAAATAACCTTTTTAGGTGTAATATTTGACCGCACCTTAACTTGGAAACCTCACATAGATGCGCTTGCTGGTAAGCTAAGTGCAGCTTGTTATGCCATTAAAAAAATGAAAGAACTATGTGGTATGCAAGCTGCTAAAACTGTCTATTATGCTTACTTCGATAGTCTTATGTCTTACGGACTATTATTTTGGGGGAATGCAGCGGAATCTAGCAGAATATTTGTTCTTCAAAAAAGAGCATTGCGTTGTGTACTCAGTATGAAAGCCAGGGACTCTTGTAGAAATGTATTTCATAAAGTAGGAATCATGACATTACCTAGTGTTTAGATTTATCAAAATATCTGCTATGCTAGGAAGTATATGCAGAACGCTACTCTTCATTCCGATATTCACCAGCATGACACTAGGAGTAAAAATAATATTCAAATTACCAAGCACAGATCATCTAAAATGTCTAAAAGTTTTGTTTATAATAGTATTAGATTATATAATAAAATACCCGAAGAGGTAAAAAATCTTAATGATCCTTTGTTTAAGAAACACTTAAAATCTACCCTTGCAAAGAAAGCCTACTACAGTGTAAAGGAGGCCTTAGCTGATAAAATCATCTTGAGTTTCTGACTGCATAATTAGTAATACTTGACTAGGTACCATTTGTACCTCAATAATTATATTAACCCATATTGACAACTTGATACCTACTTCAAGTATGATATTTTATTATATATAAACATATATATATATTAATATTTTTTGGTTTTTGACAATTGTATTTCTTACAAACAATATTAACTCTTGACTAGGTACCATTAGTACCTCAACTTTATTAACCCATTGACAACTTGATACTTCAAGTATCTTAAATATTCATATATTTTTATTTTTTATTTTTGACAATACAATTATACTACATTGTAGTTTAATATACTAACATAGTTATGTTGATACAAATTACGTATCAAAGTCAAAGGCTCTTTACACCTGATTCACTTAATTAATAAGTCTTTGTAGTCAGAACTCTCAGCAAAATTGTTAATCTTGCTCTCAAGCTGTGTTTTAGATAGACTATGGGCGGTGTTATTATGTGGCTAGTCACTAAATTCTTGTAAAAATATGTTTAAAAAATACCCTGCGAAGTTTCTTGTCGGTTCGTCTTCGTGGGTGTAATCGAACCGGATAGAACAAATTGTGACAAGTTCGAGAGCAGTCTAACTGCCATATGAATGATCAATAAACAATACAATACAATACTGATTCATGTACTTTCCATACTAATGATATTCCTCATAACATTAGACTCCCTTCTAATGAGAAATTACAAACACATATTAATTGAAATATATTTCTTTATTTCACATTCTTACAACCACCAAGATTTTCCTTTAAAAATCGTAAATATATGTTGCAAATTATATTCTTTTACATAATAATTAACTAGACGCACATTCGAATGTTTGTTCGAAAAATGTAATTTCAACCGACCTCTCGTCACTTGTAACTCTTTTTCACCATTTCTATAACCCCACAGGGGGATACAATCGTCAAGTAATGCACATGCTAAACTTTTTGCGATAGCTCGCTTTCCCAGCTGCGTTTTACCGAGTCATCGATTGAAAGCTGTAGCCGCAGCGAATTGTGATAATTTTGGTGGTGCCCTTGTAGGTGGATACATCGCATCGTAGCAGTGTCTTCCAGCAGTTCCAGCGTCGTATGTGTAGTAAACTTTCGTCTGCGTGAGCTCTTCGCGATCTGGTTCATGAACTGGTTCATCATCTTGAGAGTCCACTAATAAAACTGTTTCGCAGAGCTACGGATGGATAGACAGATGAACTTCGATAATAGGGTTCTTTGGATTCCTAAAAAACATAGGTAAACAAAAGCGATAACTTATTTTAACACAAAAAAAAACTTCGGTTTCTGGATAACTCTAAAAAGGCTGTGAACTTACTCGTTGTATAACTGGATCAGTGTTGATGAATGCGGTACTTGTTACTGCTTTCGCAGCTATAAGTTCTAAGCTCTCAGGTTGGAACATATTTATTTTTCAACAGTGATATCACGTTCAGTTTCAAAAAAGGTTAGAATATCAAAATATCGCTTTATCTTCTACTTATATACTATACGTATGCGATAATTAAGAATGTAATTGAACACTTATTACAAACCTAATGAACATGATTCATGTCTACACCATCCTAATGACCCTCACCTTTAGATCATGACGTCAGTGATCCAGATGTTAGCCTATATTCCTACTAGTATCCTATAGTTGATGGGAAGAATCAAGCTATCCGTAGAATTTTTTTTTATTAAAATCGGTTCAGTGGTTCTCGAGTTATAAGCGGACAGACAGACATACACTCAGACACTCAGACACTCAGACAGAAAGCAGACGTTGGATTTTATTATAGGTAAGGAAGGAAGGAAGGATGATATTGATGATACGCAAAAATGTTATGCAACCTGCACAGTTCTTGTACTTTTCATCATATTCTATTTTCAAAATGTTCGTCTCCAAAAATCTTCGCTGCAAGCCATAAGCCTCTTTACTTTATCGCAACTGACCCGCTACGCGCTGTGCATGACACACAAACCATACCGGACTCTATGGAACTCTCAATAGAGACCAATTTTCAATGACAATCTCTTGGCGACTGCACTCTAAGCTCAGTTATTTCTGCAAGACTTCTTATAACTAAGCCGCTAGTGGGCAAAGGCGATAGTTTTCTATACTGGATATTAGATTCAGATACAGGCTTACATACATACATACGTACCAGACGTTGTATCGCGACAGACGGGGTAAGCAGAGCAATCGGAGTTGTGCTGCAGGTACTCTTGTAAATTACAGCACAACACCAACCACCACGTTTAGCAAAGTATTCGGACAAGATAACCTATCAAGGAGCAAAGTAAGGCACGAAGACCCACCTGCTGCATGACTCGGTGGAAGGACCGTGCCAAGGAGGTGGCTATCCTGTCGCCCTTTAGCACGGCACCTTGTTTATCGCTTAGTCGCCTTTTACGACATGCACGGGGAGAGATGCAGTGGGACTATTCTTACTTAGTTTAATATTTATATTTTCAATCACCGTACCGGCTTCACACGGTACGGTGATTAAAAATATAAATATTAAATCGCACCTATATAATTAAAATTAAATATACATTATTTTTCAATGGTCTGTTTGGTCAAAATAATTCCTAAAAATGGATCCTCTCAATAAAACCTGTTTTCCGCTCAACTTATTTAAAGCCCGAAACAGTAAATATTTAATGCAAAGCGGATTGATACTAAAACCGTATTTAACAAAAACCAACAGCGCTCGGCTTTGAATACACTTCTGCAAATAGTAGGGCGAGCATACAAATAAATACCCAGAAATGTCATTGTTATTATGTTGCACACATTTTATTTTGTTACCAACAGTTGGTCGCCATGCACACAATTCACAGCAGACAGAAGATGCGAACGAAAACCAGTGCGACAGAGATAAACACATAATATTTGTGATTTTGTCAGCCTCGATAGCTCAGTGGTGCAGACAGTCGACTGCTGCTATTGATTGTTAAGCAACGCTAGGTGCGGTCAGTAGTTGGATGGGTGACCGCTCGACCGTTGGAGGCTGACCGTGGTTCGGATCCCACGTAAAACTGTAGGTCCCTTCCCTTCCTACCTTACTCGATTGTAGGGTTCAACCCGCCCGGGTTGGTACCACCGCTCTGAATGAAACGTCGGTCGACACGGCTATGTAAATAGTTTTCCGTCCAGTTCAGTGTAGCCGGCACGATCGAAGGGAAGCACTGACATGGCACCTAGTTCACCCTGTGTTATGGCACAGAATAGAAAAGTATGGGCTGACATCACGGATGCTGTAGGTGATGTAGCCAACCGTGTCAGTTTCCATAAACAAAAAGATTTCGTATTTGTGCGATTTCTGAAGTTATACGTCTTATTTACGCACGTTATGAAAATATTTTATGAAAATTGGGAGTAAACTCAGAAAAAACGTCATTGTCAGCGTCACCGCATACAAGTTATTCGTAGGTTTTGTGCCGTGTTGCAAGATAGATAAGCTGAGATAGGAGAGGGAGGGGAAGGGGGAGGGGAGAAAGGTTGGAGGTAGGGGGGGAGGGGGAGGGTCACACCAAATAAGTATAACTTCTAACGCGCGTACTGAAGTAGTTGATACTTACGCCCACGATACTTAGCTCCACTGCATCTCTCCCCGTGCATGTCGTTAAAGGCGACTGAGGGACAGGGACAATATGCCGTGCTAAAGGGCGACAGGTTAACCACCCCTCACTTCGGCACGGTCCTTCCACCGAGTCATGGAGCAGGTGGGTGTTCGTGTCTTATTTGCTACTTGATGACTATCAAGTAGCAAATAAGACACGAAGCGGCGGGTGGCCGAGTGGTTTGGGCATCGGCTTCTCATGCGAGAGGTCCGCGGTTCGAATCCCGTCGGCGTGTACCAATGAGTTTTTTCTGACGAAAAAATTTACGTGCATACCTACATCTGCTGCTTCACCGTTCGGAACCGGTGTAAAACTGTAGGTCCCTTCCCTTGCCCCTTACTAGGTGATAGGCTCAAATTGTTGCCGACTGGGTTGGTACCACCTTACTGGATGTAAGATGGCCGCATAGCAGCCTCGGTTGTGTTCTCCTCTAGTCCAGTATAGCCAGCAATCCAAGGAAGTCTCCGGTATGGCACCTACCTTCTCGGAGGTGATATTGGCTGGTCGGAGCATGCGCTTTAGCCCCTCCAACTCAGCCACCCAAAAAAAAAAAAAAAACACTTTTGTCCGAATACTTTGCGAAACGTGGCGGTCGGTGTTGTGCCGTAAATTGCCAGAGTTTTTGGAGAACAACGCCGATTACTCTGCTTATCCCGATTGTTACCGCGTGTGGTGTATTTGTTTCGTTTTATATAATTACAATAATGTTTAAATTAAATTATTTATCTAGTTGATGCCGCCTCCAGGTGCATATTTCCATGGAGACGAATAAACCGTTCGCAAAAATCAAACAGAATTGCCCTCCTGCGAGGAAATTTTAACTGCACCCCTTACAACATTATTACGTCGCTAGTAGTGATGGGGTGATGTCGCGGAACAACTGGTTATCGATATTTCGTCCATTCTACGAGATTGTATGAAGAAAAACTGGAGATGTATATCCAGCAGTTGACGCTTACACACTGACTGACTGACATTGTGCCGTATGCCTTTGCAAGGGTCTCGGCCCATTAAGGACCACTTTGAATGTCCCACATTTTTATTATTCCCATAACTGCCCATGCCTATTTTCTATTTATTTCCTTTACGGCCCAGCAGCTGAAGTATAATGAACACAAAAACAGCCAATTATTATCTATCGTGGTTTTATGCATTGGTTTTATGGACTTTTTATACCGGCTCTAGATTTTTAAAATATTTTTATTTCAGAATAATAAAAAAAAATCTGTCAAGTGCGAGTTTTACTCGCGCACGGAGGTTTCCGTATCTATCCGCTATCAATAATATCCGCCTATCCGCTCGGGTGGCATGGTCTTCGAATTTGAATTTATCAGATATATTATGTTTATGTTATGTATGACAGGTCTCCATGTTTGCCCACTGACAGCTGTTACCATAGTAACGTCACTTTTTTTTTAAAGTGATCTGACAAACATCAAACTTCGGAAAATATTTTTTTTGGAACGACCAAAGATTAAGAAGCGGCTATCTTTTAGAGACGCCTCAATGAGGTCGATAGCACTTTACGGTGGGAAAATGACAGCACCTAACTATGCATGCAATATATAAAAGTCGTTTGCGCCATCTGTTATTGAATAGGGTGACTAATCTATTTTAATAAAATGTTTCTTGCATGGGGGCCCCTCTTAATTTTTACCTTTTTCTTATTTTTCTTATTTGTTGTTTCATCCGCCATAGTAACGCATATTCTGTGAAAGTTTCAACGGGCTACCTATTACGGTTTAAGAGATACAGCCCTCGGACGGACGGACAGAGCGACGACGGAGGCTTAGTAATAGGCTTCCGTACGCGATACGGAAACCTAAAAAACAGCCAATTATTATCTATCGTGGTTTTATGGACTGTTTATACCGGCTCTAGATTTTTATTTCAGAATAATAGAAAAAAATATCCTAATAATATTTTTCAGGGCGATTTTTTAAAATTCATATTTTCAGCACTTTCAATGTTTAAGAAAATGGTAGTAGGTAGGTAGAGGCATCAGAGGTGTAACAGAAGCGTGGCACGCGCAGATCCGCTGTCTCTGCCTAACCCCTTGGCAAAAAGGCCTGACGTTATGTATGCATTTATAAATCAAATCAAATCAAATCAAAATATATTTATTGCACTTGAAAAATGTTTATGCAAAAGGTACAGCTTAACACCGTAGGCGTTCTCCCCCAGCCAACCTTTGGGTTATTATGAAAAAGTGTGGAGTGGCAGAGATGGAATAAATGAGTGTTAATCAAATATAGACGTATAATTTAAACACAAATACAAATGAATACAGAAATATACAAATATATATATACAATACATATGATATATAAACATACATACTTATAAATAACATATACAGGGAAGGTAACAATAGACTCTAAGCATTCATCTTCTATCTTGTTTGTACGTATGAACTACAAGAATTTGTTGTCTATACACGATATGTATGTACACGTGCGAGCAAATCACAGAGCAAGAAAGTGCGGCCGTCTGCAAGAAGACGGCCGCCGATCATTGTTCTGTGGAGGAAATCGAACGAAGGCATCTGGCTTGACATTTTTTTTCTAGAGAAAATTTACACATACAAAAAAAACAAAAGATTAACTTTAAGAAAAAAAGAGGAAGTGATAAATTTTGGTTGGAAACATTTTGTTTCACAGGAAATTCGACATGTATGTAGGTATCGACAGTACATTTTCGATCTAGATGTACAATCTTGAAAAGTTGACGTTTTGGATACTTTATTAAGTCGATATTTCATACATAGGCACTTTAAAAGACGACCCTTAAATAGTCGACACTGTAAAAGTTGGCACTTTGGAAACCGTCGCTTTAACAATTTACACTTCGAAAGCCGTCACTTAAAAAGTTGACACTTTTAAAGCCGTCACTTTAAAAATTGACACTTTGAAAGCCGTCACTTCAAAATTTGAAACTTTGAAAGCCTATACTTCAAAAGTCGACACTTTTAAAGCTGTCACTTTAAAAGTCGACACTTTTAAAGCCGTCACTTTAAAAGTCGACACTATAAAAGTTTAGACATCGACAAATATGCGCCGCTCATCGCGCCAGCAATAGCACGGACGCCCACTCCGGACGTGGCGCAGCGCGCGGCGGCTGCAGGAAGCGGACGTTGTCAGGCGCGAGTTCTAAGTGCCGGAGCCTACTTCCTGCGGCGCGCGGACAGCGAGGCGGAGGCAAATTAAACCACAAGCTCATGCTGTGTCGACAGTGGATTTGAATTTGGAGGGCGACGACTTTTTTCACGTCGACACTTTCGGAGTTGACAAATTGTTTTTGGTCGACACTCCAGAAATTGTAATCAAACCAATATATGTCAAAATACGCCAGTTTAAAAAAGATCACAAATTGCAGTTTAATGCCTTACGGCATTATTTACAAACTATAACCTAAGGAATGTGGGAGACGTTTTTTTTTTTTTTTTTTATTGATGCTGACACGGTTGGCTTCATCACCTAAAACATCCGTGATGTCACGTTTATGGAAAGGGCAGTATAGATAGTAAGAATAAAAATTACCTGATAATGCATCAATATTAATGTATTTAAATTAAATTCAGTCAGCGTGTATGCGCCTACTGCTGGACATACGCCTCTCCAAATTTTCTCCAGTCCTCCGGGCCATCAGCCGTACGAAACCGCTGATTTTCTCCGACGTACTTGATGTCGTCGTTCCACCTGGCGGGTGATCTTCCCACACTCCGTTTTAGTTGCCACGGACGCCAGTGTAGAGCACGGTTACTCCAAGGTTCGTCGTCTTTTTGCCTGACGACGTAAAACGATAAATTAAAACTTATAACAATATTTGTAGTACATAAAGACAGGGAAGCATGTAGAATTGACATGTTAGAAGTCAAATCGACACTAGCAGTTCAAAAGTTGAAACTTGGAAAGTCCTCACTTTAAAAGTCGACACTTTTAAAGCCGTCACTGATATTATTATGTGTATAAATTACTTATAAAACGCCACATGTAAAAGTACCTCAATTATCGTCTTTTGAGATGTCAAAGTAATCAAATACGGCCTCTAAAATAAAACAATCGCAAAATTAAACCTACAAGATGTGTTAACTTATAAAATATTTGGCCTATATGGCGTCGACTTCGACCTACAGCTTCTATAGAAAATTTCGATACGAGGCAACATCTCCGCTTAGGAGAGGGGTCACACAATTACGAGCATGTGAAATTGTACTAGAATACATCATTGTTTGCGCGGCGACGACAACTGTGTTTAAGTGTAATTTATCACTAAAATATGTTATCTACCCATAAACAAGTTTGTACTGTTTAATAAACTATACTTATAGAATTGTTTCCGTAGTTAGGTAGGCGGACACGTTAATAATATGTAGTAGGAAGCGAATGCGACATATATGGAATGAAATAATGATTATGGAGAGAATGTGGAATAACAGCTGGGGAGAACGGTTCGTACACTCGCGGCCGTGGGGCGTAGGGACAGTGAGTCCAGCTAAGTGCGGCATATATTTCTTTAAATAGGAAATAAACTCAATTTGCACATAATTTACAGTCATTTCTTGCACTTTTTTAATGCTAATGACAAGAATACTTATAGCATAGTGTAAAAAAAAACAACAAACTGCAAATCCCTCACCAAAATCCACAGAAAAAATACTGTAAAGCAACTGCTCCTGATAGACGCACTTGCCACCAAAACGGGGTAAGTGCGTCATAGCGAGTTTTACTAGCACAGATACTGGAGATGTATACTTGTATATTGTTTTATGAATGCATATTACGTGATAGTCTGAATGGTACTCTAAGTCTTCACAATAAAGTTAAAATTCGCAGATTTAAATCACTTTTTTTCAACTTGGGGGAAGTGCGGCATACGTACTTCCCCCATTTGGTAGTCAGGAGTACATAACTATTTTTGTAAAAGTAGGAGTAATAAAAAAATACATCAAATCAGTAGGTACACACATTAATCGTAAGTAGTTTTTTTAATAAGGATAGCAATGGTTGGATAAAAGGTTGTAACTAGTGATGATGGGGCAAGTGCGTCATATGCCGCACTTACCAACTTGAAAAAATTTATGTTATATTTCAAAAACTTCTATATTTCCTCATTTACTCTGTTCTGTGAGTTCAAAATAAAGCAAAAAAAAATTTTTAGTTATGCTACTCATATGAAATAACTGCTCTGGCTAACGTTTAACAATTTTAAAACCTAGTTTGCTTACAAGTCGTCGACTTGTCATTTCAGAAGTGTCGAACTGTAAAATTCCAAGTCGTTTTCCATAGACCCCCACTGCTGAGCGCCCACTGTTTTTAGTTTACAGTTTCAAATCAATGTAAGTCATGCAATAGTTGTTGACATTACGAAAACCTTTTACTTTTCTAATTATGCGGTATAGACGCACTTCCCACACAGACGCAGTTCCCTGGACTCACCTTACATAAAAGAAAAACAACATTTTCATTTTTTCTGCTGGGTAGATTTAACAAAAGGTTTTAAATTCGTGGTTTGCTGAAAGAGTTCCTTTGGGAATGAAATAAGAGAATTGAATCGGCACCCAGGGCGGTGCAACTTTTGCGAAAATATTGTGAATTGTTTTTTTCAGTGTTAATAGGCTCGCGCCCGCCCCGTCGCGCAGGCGCGCGAAGCGTGAAGAATCACGAGCGAGCAAATTGGAAAGAAAACGTTACTTATTCTAACTAATTGAGCGCATAATCAGTAACGACTGACGAGACGAGACGACGCACGTCGTCGATTCTATATTAGCGTATAACTCGAGAACTGCTCTACAATTCACATGGGGGTTCTGCTGACGTTTTCTGCCACTTCCAAGGATGGTACAATTTATTAGAATTGTGAGTTGATTAAGGCAGTCAGTGCGCATGCGTCCATCATGCCGGACATACGCCCCTCCAAAGGACAGTCGCCTAAATCTATTTTACCTATTTATTGATATTTCATTTCAATGACACATAAATCTAATAACAATATACAGAACAAAAATAAAATTCTTACAACTAAAAATTCTTAACATATATAAAAAAAACTATTTAAAAAAATATAAAAACCGCCTTCAAAAATGTATGAAATAAAAAAATAAAAATCGAACCCTAGAGTTGAAGGCGGTCGGTTATTTTTGCTTGCTTTAGCACCACCTTGCCTTTGCCACCTTTGCTTTTGTACCGTGTGGGGCCGGTACTTTAAAAGAATAGCCCCACTGCATCTCTCCCCGTGTATGTCGTAAAAGGCGACTAAGGGATATGACTCCCTTCTTATATTACTAGGTGGTAGGGTTTAACCCGCCCGGGTTGTTACCACCGCACTGAATGAAAGGTCGGTCGAAACGGCTATGTAAATAGTTTGTGTTTTCCGTCCAGTTCAGTGTAGCCGGCACGACCGAAGGGAAGCACTGACGTGGCACCAAGTTCACCCGGCGTTATGGGCTGACATCACGGATGTTGTAGGTGATGTAGCCAACCGTGTCAGTTTCCATAAAAAAAAAAAAAAAAAACCGCCTTCAACTCTAGGGTTCGATTTTGATTTTTTTATTTCATACATTTTTGAAGGCGGTTTTTATATTTTTTTAAATAGTTTTTTATTTCACAGTTTTCTTAGTAATTTTTATTTGCTATTAATGTAATCGGCGGAATCGCTCGGCCTTCGGCCTCGCGATTCCGCCTCACTTTCCAATCCAATCTTGACCAAAAAAAAAATGGGAAACCGAACCCAAAAATAATCATCGAAATCGGTTCACAATTGGGAAAGATATTGCTGAACATACATACCTCCTCCTTTTTTGAAGTCGGTTAAAAAGAAGATGCCCGATTCATTCGCTGACTCATCAACCCTTACCTTAATTTTATTACACACGGTGTTGCAATTGCCCCCGTCATATGTTTAACTGACATCAGGGGGTGGTTCTATATGTGAAACTAAATAACTTACGCGGCGAAAAAAAAAATTTAAACAAAAATAAAATGTCTTTTTTCCATACAGAATTATAATACCTATTCTCAAAATGTATGGGGAAAATATTTTTTTTTTTTTCAAATTAAAAAGTCGTAGAACAAAAGTTGTTTGGTTTCATTTACATAATAACCCCCTTTTGGGTTTAACGGTTGGGGTTGCAATGCAACACCGTGTACATATTGTAGAATTTTGTAATGTAATATTTCCAAATAAAAATTATCTTCATCAATTTTACTAAAATAGATCGTTGTTCAACCCCTATCTCTACCACGTGAAGCTCCATCTTTTATCTATATGAAGGAGGTTTCACCTCTATTAGTAAAAGCCTCAATCACCTTCTAGGTTAAGGTTTCAAACGAGATGACGGTGTCCCTTGAAAACTCATATCAGTGCTAAACTAGGCCTTTCTAGTAACTAGGTCACTAGCCGTGGGATATAGAAAATATATTTATATGGAAAGGACATGTAGTTAGAATGTAGAGAATATTCGATATAATTTCTGTATTTGTGTTAGTGTGTTACAAACCCGTCGGAAATATCTCGGTACTTCGACTGAATGCGATTTAGCCAACCGTGTCAGTTTCCATAAAATAAAATTAAAAAATCATGGTTTATTCGACCTTCATTCAGTGCGATTAAATCAATCTCGATGGGTTTACTCTACCACCTAGTGAGGGAAGGAACCTACGGTTCTTTCTAATAGAGATTCCACGTTCTGTGTCCCAGAACATCGCGTCCACATGCTCTGTTCCAGACTTATGCTAAGTGAAAATTTATCAGATCGGTCGACCGGGCGACGTGCCTCGCGCTGGGCCGATGTTATCAGCCTCCTATCCTGTAGTGAAATATTATCAATTTCGGCTCACCCTCTGCCTATACAGCGTGTCCCGAGAGTGACTGAAGGATGAGCACGTTTCTGTTTTATTCTGTTGAAGCTTATGCATGCGGCTCGACACGGTTTGCAATTAGATTTTCGTGAAGTTGCTCCTCGCCCCGAATTGAATGAAGTGACTCATTGTCCTGAGTTGCCAAAAGTGGCTCATTGTCCTGAGTTGCCAAAAGTGGCTCATTGTCCTGAGTTGCCAAAAGTGGCTCATTGTCCTGAGTTGCCAAAAGTGGCTCATTGTCCTGAGTTGCCAAAAGTGGTTCATTGTCCTGAGTTGCCAAAAGTGGCTCATTGTCCTGAGTTGCCAAAAGTGGCTCATTGTCCTGAGTTGCCAAAAGTGGCTCATTGTCCTGAGTTGCCAAAAGTGGCTCATTGTCCTGAGTTGCCAAAAGTGGCTCATTGTCCTGAGTTGCCAAAAGTGGCTCATTGTCCTGAGTTGCCAAAAGTGGCTCATTGTCCTGAGTTGCCAAAAGTGGCTCATTGTCCTGAGTTTCCAGAAGTTGCTCATTGCCGTGAGTTGCCCTAAGTTGCTAAATGCGCAGGGTTGACCGAAATTGTTCAATGCACAGGGTGCCCAAAGTTGCTCAATGCGCAGGGTTGGCCGAAATTCCTCAATGCACAGAGTTGCCCAAAGTTGCTAAATTCGCAGGGTTCACCGAAATTGCTCAACGCGCAGAGTAGCTGGAAGTCGCTTAATTTCCAGAGTTGCCGAATATGCTCATTGTTCAGACTTATATGAAATTATTAAATTTCCAGAGTTCACTAAAGTTGATCATTTGCTCAGAGTTGCCCGAAGTTTCTCACTGTACAGAGTTGCCCAAAGTTGATCACTACCCAGGGTCTAGCCTAGACTAGACTAATCTGAAGTTGATTAATGCCCAGAGTTAACTAAAGTTTCTTTCCAGAGTTACCCGATGTTGGTCTTTGCCCAGAGTTTCCGAAGAACTATATCTACCATCGTAGAAGAGAATATATGTAGATTCAGTATATTTTGCAATAACTGCAGTAAATACAGGATGTTTGATGACCATAGGTCATAAAGCAAACCAGGTATTCCTGAGCCTATTTGGAGCAAAAAAGTTACATGACATTTTGTTCTACGGTGAACTTTTTTTTTTTTTTGAACAAAATGTCATCTTACTTTTTTGCTCCAAATAGGCTCAGGAGTACCTGGTTTGCTTTAAGACCTATGGTAATCAAACACCCGACATAGGCACACAGAAAGGCCATTTAACATGCGCATAACGTCACGGCGTGCGTGACTGTCACGCACGCCTGTTTCCTTATGTGGTAGGCTGATACAACGAATCTCCACGGGACACGATCCTGACACACCTCTCATGTATCTATCGCACTCATTATGTTTTCATACATGGTCATCGGTTTCGGATACTACGTATAACGCGTAATGCGTGACGAACTTGACCGGATGAAACTATATTCTTAGGTTTCTGCATCCTACGAAAGCCCATTACTAAAGTCTGTTCATTTTGAGAAGTCACTTGCGAAAATCTCTTTCTCTAATTGTCTCGTCAGTGCGGTCTCCCAATAGTATAACGTCGAAAGCGCCGCTCCGAGAAGCGAGTTTTTTGCGTTTCGCTTCTGAGACATTGTTGTAAGGCATTGGAAAAGGACAAATTCAAATGGGACCGACGAAAGACAGCATGTGCGATTTTCGTAAGTGACTTCGCAAAATGAACAGACTTCAAAAGCCTACGCCGTCTGTCTGTTAGTCTGTCCGTCTGTCCGAGGGCTGTAGGTATCGTTTGAACCGTATTAGGTAATCGGCTGGAAGTCAGAATGCAATGCATAAGAAACGTGTTTTTTTTTCAAAGTGTTTGCTTTGTTTTCGCCGTATCATAAAAACGACTACAGGTATAAGCGTCAAACTTGGCGTGATTATAGTGCAAGCTGTAAAGTAAAATAACAAATAATTTAAACCGACCAATAACGAAAACCTCGGTGCGCGAGTCCAACTCGCACTTAACCGGTTTTTATTTAATCGAAGATATTTTGAGCTCAGGTTTACGGAGAGAAAAAAAAACACATTTTTTGTCCCCAGTTCACAAACTTCTCTTTTCGCTTACTTTCGACAAATTATTTTCGCAAAATTATTTACCAGTAATAAAAGAAGTACGCCCCGTAACGGACGATATATTACACGACCAGCCATTACTTATAATAGGACTTTTTCCGAAGCCAATATAATTATATTTTCCTTAGCAATGTTTTAGTTCCTTTTCTTTTTTGTCCTTACAATAATTCTTATTTTTCTTTTTAATGAATCTGACATGACTACTTCACCACCTACACACGCGATGTCAGCCCATTACTTGTTCTAGGTGCAGTGTCTGCGCTTTCCTCTCGTCGTGCCGGTGGCACTGAAAACGCGGTAAACACTTAGGTAAATTCTTTCAAGATTCGAAAAACAGCTGCTCTCAGGTAAACTATTATTCTTCTTGATGTAAATAACTAAGGGTGTGGCCAAAGGCCGAGCTCCGTTCAGGCAAACGATATTCTTCCCGAAGAAACTAAGTAACTAATGGCGACGCCGAAGGCGGAGCTTTGTATAGATAAACCATATATATAAACCATATAAATAATACCGAGGCCGAAGGCTGAGCTTCATTCAAGTAAACAATACCTTCTCGAAGAAAATAAGTCACTAAGGTCGAGGCCGAAAAAAGCAAGTCATTAAGGGCGAAGCCCGAGGGCGGGAGAAGGTTTATCGTATACCTGAATGCAGCTCAGCCTTCGGCCTCGCACTTAGTTATTTACTTTCTTCTAGATGGTTTATCGTCCTTCTGAATCCAGCTCTGCCTTCGGCCTCGCCCTTCCTTACTTACCTACTTCTTTCTTTCAAATACGAATGTCATAAAAATGAAGTCGCGGGTAAATAGGTTTATAACATTTAAATACAGGCTACTAAGTTTCTTAGATAAAGAAATTTAGATAACGTTTCTTAGATAAAGAAAATTAATTAATTAACATCTGGAATTCGAAACGACGCCTTAACAGCTTGTTATAACCGCCTTTTTATTTAGGTTCCGTACCGCAAAGAGATGAAAACGGAACAAGAAACAAAATTGTAAACTCTTCGACAAACATGGAAAAATGTGTATGTATAATATCCGAAATTATGCAATGAAAAATTCCGATAAAAATCGACAGCATTATTTATAGGGGAACCTTCATGTGCGAGTCGCAAATGCAATTCGAATCGTTCGCAATATATGGCATATATTACATGCCATATATGACTATATATTATAAAAAAAAATATTTTATGGAAACTGACACGGTTGGCTACATCACCTACTAAATACTTGATGTCAGCCCATAACACCTTGGTGAACTAGGTGCCATGTTATTGCTTCCCTTCGGTCGTGCCGGCTACACTGAACTGGACGAAACTTACGCAACTATTTACACAGCAGTTTCAATCGACCTTTCAATCAGTGCGGTGACCTAGTAAGGTAAGAAGGGAAGGGACCTACAGTTTTACGTGGAGTCCAAACCACGGTCCTGTCACCCAAGTAGGGTATGTAGGGGGCTCCGAGCACACACTCGTGATTTTTCTAAGTCCGAGAATCAGGGGGCGTGGCCTAATTTGGGGTGTACGTAGGGCTTCGAAGTCAGGGTTCAGCTCCAGGGTGTCAGGTCAGGGTGCTGCGCCCCATCAATTTGGGGGGTGTACGTAGGCCTTCGGATTCAGGGTTCAGACTTTCGGATTCAGGATTCAGGCCTTAGGATTCAGGATTCAGGGTTCCAGATTCAGGGTTCAGGTCCAGGGTGCTGCGCCCCATCCATTTGAGGCGTACGTAGGTCTTCGGAGTCATGGTTCAGCTCCAGGGTGCTGCACCCCACCAGCATGGTTCCACATGCACCGAGGCTTCGCCCCTGCCCCCTACCCCACCCCGCCCCTACCACCATCCGCCGCCTCTGCCCGCGCTTCCCCGCCCCCTGCCTCACCGCCCGTTCTCCGCGGCTGACTCAGTATCTTTGGAATTTTACCTGTAGAGACGTGACGCCATTTGTCGTGACGTGACATCGGGTGGCAGGTTTTAACCTGTAGCAACCTGCAGGAACGACTTACCCCCCTACCCATTAATATAAAGATAACGTAACAATGTTCTGCGAAATGTATTCATACTCAGCATGACTAAGGCATCGTCAGTCAGGTAGGTTGGAGCCTAATGGTGTAGGAATGCAGACATGGCTGACTCAATATCTTTAGAATTTTACCATGATGAAGTCGATGAGTCACCGAACTCACACTACGTGTGGATACAGGATCTCTCCCGCCTAGTTGGGGTAATTAATACCTAATAAAACGTCAATAAATGTAATTCTCGTTTTAATTGGAGTAATTAAAATAATTTTTAGAAATGTTACCGCCTAAGCTTCATATCAGTTTAATAGAGTAGTTAATTGGGGTAATTAATACCTAATAAAAAAAATTATTAATTTAGCGTGCCACCCCACCCCCGCTACCCTCCCCACCCCCTGGGCTCCAATTCATGATTCCCGAATCCGGTATCATGCTACCCGAATCTTGAGTCATCCACCAACTCTCGGAAATGTTGGCTCGTTGAACGTTTTCTGTAGGCTAAGGGTCTTATCAGGTTAATGGGGATAATTAATAGGTACCTAATAAAACTTCAATAAATGTAATTCTTGTTTTAATTGGAGCAATCAAAATAATTTTTAGAAATATTACCGCCTAAGTTTCATATCAGTTTAATAGAGTAGTTAATTGGAGTAATTATTACCTAATAAAAATGTTAATAAATTTAACGTGCTACCCCACCGGCTCCGGCTTCCGGCTGAACAATTGCGCTTGTAAAGCTTCGGCGCCAGGCCCCATCTCAGGTAGATCCTGCCCGGTCTACCCTTAGGTAGATATGATAATGTAACAATGGTGCTAACTCAAATCAAATAGATAACAGACCAGATGGACGCCTTAGGTAGATATACCTTTTTCATTCTTCACAAGTGCTCTTTTGTTGGCGGCTAGGTATTGAGTCGGTTGGCAAAAAAAAAATTTCGGATGAACCGACAGTCCATTAGTTGACTAATACACCTTTTCAAGCATAAAAGAATATGATAAGTTGTTTTAACCATTTCCGCCTAAATGTTTCCCGATATATTGATCCCAACCCCAATGAGCTATTGTTGCGAGTAATATAAAAGAGAAACTATTTCACTGAGTTGACCATAACGATTGCAGTCTTCAACGCGTTGGGATCCCACAGTATATCTATTAGAGTTTCAAGCATAATCATCATGTCAATCGAACAGTGCGACAATACTGTCAAGCTGATGGGTCGCGCCTTTGAGTTTTTGGCTCAATGTCGTCAGAAACCGGAAATCATTAAAAAGTGGGTGCAGCACGGCACAGTGAGTTTGCGACTCCTCAGACGATTCCTACGGGATCAAGACTCATCTGTTGGTGAGAAGCAAAGATACCTAAAGTGCATCGGACAGATAAAGTGCATTCAATTTAAGCTTGAGGCGCTGTTAAAGGGGGGTGGACGCCTGGGTCGGCGAGAGCGCCGCAGTGACCGAGTCCGCTGGCAGGATCTGACATCGGCGTTCGACCAACGTGTGCGCACTGGTTTGATTGCCAACCTGAAGCATAAGGAGATTACTTTGTTTTTGGATGATGCTCAAGCCATGTTGGAACCGCGCGTCAAGAACGCATTAAAGCGTGACAATGCTTTAAAAATAAACTGCGTGCTCACAGCAGAGTACCGAAAAGTTTGCAGCGATGGTGCGGAGATTATTGAAACGAAATATTTCAATACGAAAAACGCAGCTGTATTTAAATCCACGAACCTCACCGATTACTTCATACATCACATCCGTCAGCCCATTCTCAAGGACATGGAGGAGTTTCAAGAAAAAGACTCTGGCTGGACACTCAACTCAATCGTAAGCCTCACCATCAATGTGAATCGGTATAACCCGATGCGCGGCAGCTCCTTCATCGAACTCCCAGACTCCATCAAACGGAAAGAGGCGTGTATCAACGTGAAAAATGCTGACAATCAATGTTTTAAGTGGGCGATACTATCTGCATTGCATCCGGCCGACCGTAATCCTAATCGTGTGGCACTTTATAAGAGGTATGAGAATGAACTAAATTTCAAAGGCATTGAGTTCCCCGTAAAGCTGAAGGATGTGGCCAAGTTTGAGAAGCAGAATGATATCTCCATCAACGTGTACATGCTGCAACGACGGTTGAAGGTTGCACCAGTTCACCTTACAGCCTCAAAGAAAAATCAACACGTGAATCTGCTGCTCCTGGATGGTGACGAATACCCCGATGAAGAAGAGAGTGATGAGAGCATGTACGACGAAGCACCCAAGTTCCACTATGTGTGGATTAAAAACCTATCGCGGCTCGTTAACCGGCAACTATCAAAAAAGAAGGTGGCAAAGCATATCTGCGACCGCTGCTTACACTATTTTTACAGCGTGGAAAAGTTGCAAATTCATGAAATTGATTGCAGTAAAATGAACAAGTGCCGGGTGTCGCTTCCGACTGTCAAGAACAACATACTTAAATTTAACAACTTTAAAAACAAAGAAAAAGTCCCATTTATTATTTATGCGGACTTTGAGTGCCTATTGAAGAAGGTTAAGCAGCAAGACCAGAGCATGAATAAGACTAAAGTTTGCCAAATTCACGAGGCCTTTAGCATTGGATACTACCTGAAGTGTAGCTATGATGACACTCTCTCCTGCTATCGTAGCTATCGCGGTGAAAATCCTGCTGAGTGGTTCATGCAAGAGCTCACGCAGTTGGCCGAGGATGTTGAAACGGTGTTCTGGTGCCCGCTGCCTATGGATCCGCTCACCACCCAACAAGAGTGGCAGTTTCTCCATGCAACATCCTGCCATATATGTGAAAAAAAATTGAATGACGAGCCTACAGTCCGAGACCACTGCCACCTGACGGGTAAATATCGCGGTCCAGCCCACGAGTCATGCAACCTCAACTACCAGGATTCACGTACCATTCCAGTTGTATTTCACAATCTGAGCGGATATGACGCCCACTTCATTGTCAAGATGCTAGCCAGCTTTGATGGTCGCATCGATCTCCTACCCCTCAACATGGAGCGCTACATATCATTCACCAAGCACGTGAAGGGTAGCGACATCGCCTTCCGTTTCATAGACTCGCTACGCTTCATGGCATCATCGCTGGATAAATTAGCATCCTACCTCACTGAGCTGAAGATTGTGAAACAAGAATTCCAACATCTAGATGTCGAGCTTTTCAAACTGCTGACGAGAAAGGGGGTTTTTCCCTATGAGTTCCTCGATTCATGGGACAAGCTAGAGACGGTCAAGGAACTACCACCACAGGATCAATTTTACAGCCAATTGACCAACTCCAACATTTCCGATGACGACTACGAGCACGCAAAGAATGTGTGGAGAAAATTCGGAATCAGCTCTTTGGGCGAGTATTCAGACCTCTACCTCAAGACTGATGTTTTGCTTCTCGCCGATGTCTTTGAGAATTTCCGCCTACACTGCCTCGAAGCCTATGGTCTGGACCCAGCACACTACTACACAACACCTGGACTCACGTGGGATGCTATGCTAAAATATACAAAAATGCAGCTTGAACTTCTCACTGATGTGGACATGTTGATGTTCATTGAACGTGGAATCCGAGGAGGAGTCAGCCAATGCAGCAATCGATACGCCAAAGCCAACAATAAGTATATGACGAACTTCAACCCACAAGAAGACTCCAAATATCTCATGTACTATGATGTGAACAACCTCTACGGCTGGGCCATGACGCAATATCTACCGTATGGTGGGTTCCGATGGGCTGAACATCCTGAAACCGTTGATTGGAACATTTCCAATGATTCATTCTTTGGGTACATATTAGAGGTCGATTTGAAATATCCCGAGGGGCTCCATGATTCTCACAGCGATTTCCCCCTCTGCCCCGAACAGAAAACACCACCAGGTTCGAAGGAGTCAAAGCTCTTAACAACACTCTCACCCAAGTCTCACTATGTCGTGCACTACCGAAACTTAAAACAAGCAGTAAAGTATGGTGTTGAACTCGTCAAGGTGCATCGTGTTCTAATCTTCAGGCAGAAGCCTTGGCTGAAGAGTTACATTGATCTCAACACCGAGATGCGAAAGCGGGCCAAAAACGAATTCGAGAAAAACCTCTTCAAATTAATGAATAACGCAGTATTTGGTAAAACCATGGAGAACGTGAGAAAGCGGGTTGATGTAAAGCTCGTGACAAAGTGGGCAGGGAGAGCCGGAGCAGAAGCGCTTATAGCTCGACCAAACTTCCACAGCCGCGCCATTTTCACTGAGAATCTGGTTGCAGTGCAATTAAATAAGACCGAAGTGCTTCTCAATAAGCCCATATATGTTGGCTTCAGTGTGCTGGATCTCTCCAAAACCTGTGTTTATAATTTCCACTATGGATACATGAGGCCAGCATTCCAAGATCGCGCCAAGCTTCTCTACACAGATACCGACAGTTTAATTTATGAAGTACGCTGCCCAGACATTTACGAAGACATCAAGCGAGATATTCAATATTTTGATACATCAGACTACCCGACCGACAACGCATATAACATGCCACAAGCCAACAAGAAAATCGTGGGGCTAATGAAGGATGAATGCAATGGTCGAATAATGACGGAGTTTATTGGATTACGCAGCAAGATGTATAGCGTACGCATCGAGGGGGTTGATAGCATGAAAAAAGCTAAAGGTGTAAAGGCCGGGGTTGTGAAACAAACAATCACTTTTGCTGATTATGTCCAGTGCCTTCAACAGAATGTGACTCAGCAAAGGCATCAATACCTCTTCCGTTCGAAACTTCATGAGGTGCAAACCATAAGACAGCACAAAATTGCACTGAGCCCCCACGACGATAAGAGACGCTTGTTGCCGGGTACAACTGACACAGTGCCATGGGGGCACTATAAGTTCGTGGATGAAATCAGCAATCTTTAAATAACTACACTTATTAACTACAAGGGTTAGTCTGCGGTTTGAGGAACAAGTGTCAACTTTGCCAGTGATGAATTTGGATGGTATTGTAGAGCATGAAAATTGCAGAAGAAGACGTCATGGGCAGTTATTACCTAATAGTTTCTGTGGACCGAGTAATTCCGGGAAGACCAATGCGCTTCTCACCCTCATCACCCATCCCAACGGATTATACGATGACAAGAAATGTCTGCTGCCCAACACCACCGACACGCTGCCGTGGGGTCACTATAGATTGACTGAGGTGAGATATTACCTACTATATATACATACCTACTATACATATAAACCTACTATATGCTGGTATACTTTGCATGTTTCAATATCTAATTTCTAATGTTGTGTGTTTCCAATATCTAATGTAGTATGTTTGTTCTCAGAAGTCGCACACCAAAGATGACTACCTGGAGAGGGCAAATGCTTCGCTATAAATATGATGCATTTTTGCAACATCATATTAGTCGTCGTCAAGATGCAATTTGAGCAACAGGCAATTACGTTGCCGATTATTAACTTAGATGAGATTGTAGAACAGGATAATCGCAGAAGTAGGCACGGTCAACTATTGCCAAACACTGTACGAGCAGTATTCTGCGGCCCATCAAACTGTGGAAAGACAAACGCCCTTCTTTCTCTACTCACTCACCTGAATGGATTGAGATTCGAAAATGTATATGTGTACTCCAAATCTCTCAATCAACCAAAATATCAATTCTTGAGAAAATTACTGGAGTGTGTGGAGGGGGTGGACTATTTCCCTTTCTCGGAGCACGAGGACGTAATCAAGCCGGAAAATGCACGAGCCAACTCGATTATGATCTTCGACGACGTCGCGTGCGAAAATCAAGACAACATTAGGGCATTCTTCTCCATGGGGCGACATAGAGACGTCGACTGTTTCTATCTCTGCCAGACCTACACCCGCATACCTAAACACTTGGTACGAGACAACACCAACTTATTGGTAATTTTTCGGCAAGATGAAATGAATTTGAGGCACATATACGACGACCACGTCAACACGGATATGCCTTATGAGCGATTTAGACAATTGTGCTCAGCATGCTGGAGCAATGGAAAACACAGCTTTGTTACAATCGACAAAGACAGCGAGCTGGATCAGGGTCGATACCGAAAAGGATTCGATTGTTTTGTGCGTCTATAAATTGCTCGTACATAAGAATAACCTACTTCAGTCGTACACCGAGCATCATTCAATATGGCCGAGTTTCGGGATGAAAAACAGCTCCTGCAGCAAATAGATGCTGCAAGTGAGGCAATTAGACGGAAGCACCAGCTGCTGAAGCAAAACAGAGATGCGGCCGAACGAGTTGCAAACGAAATATTTAAACCAATCGTAATTCCTCTACGCAGCCTAACGAAGCTGCGCCCTATAAAGGAGGAGCAGTCGCGGGAGGAGGGGGAAATTAAAATTGAACCTAAAGATGGTAGTGAGAAGAAGGACGAGGACAAGGAGGAGGAAGAAAGGGATGAGGAGGAGGAGGAGGAGGAGGCTGAGGAGGTGGATGAGCATAATTTATCAGTCAGTGATGGCACAGATACATACATCAAAATGCTGGGTGATCCCGACAAGAAGAAACTGATGGATACTACAACTGGAGTTCGCCTATTGAGTGGAAATAAGCTTATGTTGGGAAATTCACCCATAGATTTCCCCGAAGGCTCTGTGCACGTGGCGAATAGACTTTACAAGACAACGCCAGGCCTACTCGAATTGCTATTCAGGAAACGACCAAACACCTCTATAGTGCAAGAAAAAGATGTGAAGAATTACTCTGAAATGATCACCACCACTAACGCACATCGAAAATTTTTCGATTCCAAGCTGGGCATTCGGAGTGATAAAAATGTTAAATATAAATACTATATGAGAGGGAAGGAAGGGCGGTCCCTGACATACAAAAGAGAGAATGGAGCTAAAATCGACTACATTTATTGGGATGATGTAAACGAGCTGGTGGATAGACTTCGTCTACTCTACGCATCGCAGCACGCCGGCAACAACAACCACCAAAACGAAATTATATCAATCATGGAGGAGCTGAGAGAAACTGGAATAGTGTATTAATTCCGGTGAGGGGGGTTAATGGCATCAGTCACACTGCAACCGTCGCTCGAAACAGTCAAAATGAGCATGGACATATTTGGAAGAGTGCTAATGAGAGCGGGCGCTGGCGGCTCGAGTCGTGGCCCGCCTGGAGAAGGATTTGCAATCACCTCAGACGGTCAATATGATATGCGTGAGATGAGATTGTGCAACGTCGGTATCGCTCAAGAACCGGATGATGCAGTGTCACTGAAAATGGTGCAAGATATGGTGCAACGAGACATTGAACTAATTATTCATCTGTTGGAGGAAAATATTCAAGAGCGTACTCAGCGGGAGATCCATGCGTTTACCGCTCGTTTGGAGAGCGCCATTGCCGAGGAGAGTAAACGGTGGAAGGAGCGGCTACAAGAACTCTCCACAGCGAACGCCAGCCTCATATCACATTTGGATGCGAGACTGCAAACATTGGAGAGCGACGTAACCCGCCTCCGAGACTCCGAACTCCTGTGGGAGGCGTTGAAAGGCATCGAGGCGAATGTGAATAGTCAACTGGAGTTGGTGCGACGCGACTCTCTGTTGATTACCCAGTTGGATGCGCGATTGAACGAGTTGAAGCATGGAGCAGGTGGCGGAGGAACTTCATAGGCCGGCGCGAAGGCGATACCAGCGTCGGCACTTTGACATACGGGAATTGGATGAGACTTGGCAAGCTGACCTCGTCGATATGACTGCCTATTCACGATACAACAAAGGTTTCAAGTACCTACTAACCGTCATTGATATATTCTCAAAGTTTGCATGGGTTGCACCCACAAAAACGAAAAATGGCCGCGATGTGACGAACGCTATGAAATTAATCTTGGAGAATGATCGCACACCGAAAAACTTGCACGTCGACCGGGGTAAAGAGTTCTACAACGGAGCCTTTAAGGCGCTCATGCATCAGCACAACATCCACATGTACTCAACGTACAGTAACATGAAAGCGGCGATCTGCGAACGCTTCAATCGCACCCTCAAGGAGAGAATGTGGAAACAGTTTACACGACGCGGCACTTACAAATGGTGTGATATTCTGCCTGCGATCGTCGCCGACTACAACAGCACCAGACATAGTACAATTAAAATGAAACCGTGTGACGTCACGAGCGGGACGATGATAATAAATAGTCCACCGACTCCACTGCAGCGGCGGCGGCGGCAGCGGCGCGCGAAGTTTACCTTGGGTGACAAAGTACGTATAAGCAAGTACAAACACGTCTTCGAGAAGGGCTACACGCCGAACTGGACTACTGAAATATTCACCATATCAGCTGTAATGCCCACATCACCCACCACCTACAAGTTGATGGATTACAACAGTCGACCGATTGAAGGCGGCTTCTATGAGGAGGAGCTGCTGAAAGCCCGACACCCTGACATATACCTCGTGGAAAAGGTGCTCAAGAAGCGTGCCAATCAGCTGTATGTCAAATGGCTAGGATTTGATAATTCGCACAACAGTTGGATAGATTATAAAATGTAGACATGTTGTGATACTGTATCAGTTCAACGTTAGCTATGGTAGTGACAAGACCTAAGCGCTGCGGTAAAGGGCTCCTCAACACGATCATCAGCAATCTGCCTGTGGAGTTACACGTCCCCGGATATCAGTACTGCGGCCCCGGTACGAAACTGAGTCGGCGACTAAAGCGCGGCGATCCCGGCATCAACCCGCTCGACGCGGCATGCAAAGATCACGACATTGCATACAATTTGAATAAGTCGGTTGAAGCGAGAAATCAAGCCGACCAAATACTCGCAGAGAAGGCGTGGCAAAGGGTGGTTGCTAAAGACGCCGACTTGGGCGAAAAGGTGACCGCTTGGGGTGTGACCAATACGATGAAAGTGAAATCAAAACTCGGAATGGGTATGAAGAAGAAGAAGAATAAGAGTGGGAGCAAGATACACCTGCAGCAAATAGTAAATTCTGCAAAGGATTCAATGCAAGTGGGTGGTATATCACCAATAAAATCAGCACTACAAGGCGCTCGCGCGGCCCTTAGAAAGGTCGGCGGAAAGCGAAATGTGCGCATACCGCGTATCTTACCCATCCCCACAAGGGTTGGCGGGGTGCTCCCCTTCCTCATTCCCCTGTTGGCTGGACTCAGCGCCACTGGAGCGTTAGCGGGAGGAGCGGCCGGTATTGCGAAGGCTGTCAACGACGCCAGCGCTGCAAAACGTCAATTGGAGGAGAACATACGTCACAATTCAACGATGGAGGCGATTTCTCTAGGCAAAGGCGTGTACCTGAAACCATACCGACAAGGGTTCGGACTCTACCTGCCAAAAAACGGGTAAATCTGCCGCGTCGAGCCCTCACCGATGCGGATCTGCTGAAATTTGCGAGGGCATTAAGAATACCACATTTCCGCGGTGTTTTCATGCGCAACGATTTGCCGCGGCGTGTTTGGAAATATGAAGCGTCTGTTGTGAATCTCGACGACAAGAGTCGGCCGGGGACGCATTGGGTAGCGTACAGGAAGAGTGGCGACACTGTAGTGTATTTCGATAGTTTTGGAGACCTTCGACCGCCGCAAGATCTAATGAAATATTTTAATGTAGCCAGCGTCGATTATAATTATAATAGATATCAGGACTATGATACGGTCGTTTGCGGCCACTTGTGCCTTAAGTTTCTCGCAGGAGAATTGTAATATTATTATTATATTTCTATGCATTATGAGTGCATATATTGTATCTAGCATATATGATTGAAATATATTTAAGTGTGAACATACAGATGTATTTATTTGTGCAGAACCCTATTACTCCTATTAGTCCTTCTGTCTGTCGCCAGATTCATATGTGGCTCTGTCACTAAGCCGTCTGCCCATCCGTCTGTCTATATAACCCTCTTACTCGTGCGATTTGCATCAGTCGCCATGGATGAGTCTTTCATGTTAACGGTGTCAGGGGAATCCTCTACACTTCAGGCATCATATTTTCCTCCAATTGAATTATCCCCATTCAAACGTTACGCTCTCGGCCTCGTTGAGTTGCTGACTTTCAATTCCATTCCGAATATTGATGTGGGATACAACAGAGTACTTATAGGAGATGATGTCATCACAATACCCACCGGGAGTTATGAGATACAAGATATTGAACGATACCTACAGAGCGCTGTATCTCCGAGTGTCACCATAAGCCTGCAGCCCAACAACAATGAGCTGCGTAGTGAGATAAGGTGTACACAACCCGTAGATCTCACCGGTGAAGACTCAATCGCACGCCTGCTGGGATTCAAACGACGCGTACTCGCGCCAAATATCCTACACAAGTCTGATTTACCAATCTCAATACTCAAAGTGAGTGCTTTGCGAGTTGAATGCAACATTACTACGGGCGCCTATATGAATGAGCACCGAGTGCATACAATTCACGAATTTTTCCCAGCAGTTCCACCCGGATATAAGATCATTGAGGTACCGTCGCAAATCATTTACCTTCCAGTCGCCGTGCAGACAATACATACCCTGTTGTTGAAAATTGTCGATCAAGACGGTGCCGAGGTAAATTTTCGAGGTGAAACTATCACGATACGGGTGCATATTAAAACGTCATAAATGGGTATCGTGCACAACCCGAGGCGGACGCAAATCTATAATAGTACACCAACATGCCCGAAAGCCATCAGTCTTCGTACACCTCGCAAGGAGCGAACACATCCAGTAGGCGGGAGCCTAACACGTCAGAATATTCAATTTCTGAAGAGTCTGGGACTCCGTCTTCGTCATCGTCGTGGGCGAGAGTAAGAAGAGTCATCTGCTGCTCCACCTGCTTCATTAGACTACATTGGCGTCCAAGATGGCGGAAATGTTAGCCATTAAACGTGGAGTGCTGTTTGACGAGTCCATCGCCCACTATGAGATTCATGCACACCAACCGTATGCGTCATCGACCTACCACAACAACGATGAAGTCCGCATTGCAGTACAGAACCAAGATCTGTACATTCTGCCGAGCCATAGCGTACTGCACGTGCGAGGACGATTAACAGCAGCAGATGGCAGCACCGCAGCAGCAACGACGACGAGTTTCGCCAATATGGGCGTGTGCCACCTCTTTGAGCAGATTCGCTATGAGATAAATGCTGTGGAGATTGATCGAAACAAAAATGTCGGCCTCACAACACTCATGAAGGGCTATGTCTCCCTGACTTCAGACCAGATCAACACTAATGTCGGCTGGTTGGAGGGTGATGATGACAAATTGACCAACGCCGAGGGATACTTTGATGTAGCCATTCCACTGAAATTACTTCTCGGCTTCGCTGAAGACTATCACCGAATCGTGGTGAACGCCAAACACGAGTTGATTTTGACGCGAGTCAATAACGACGCCAACGCTGTCATCTCAGCGGCCGATGGGGACTTTAAAATTACAATCCACAAGATTGAATGGCTGCTCCCCTATGTGAAAGTGGCGGATAAGGAGAAAATTCAACTACTCAATTACATCTCTCGAGATCCGGAGATTTCGATGAGTTTTCGCTCTTGGGACCTCTACGAATATCCATCACTACCGATGAGCACGAAACATGTGTGGGCCGTGAAGACTGCAACGCAACTCGAGAAACCGCGCTACGTCATCGTGGCCTTTCAGACGAAACGTAAAAATGCTGCGACGCAAGACGCCAGCTGCTTCGATCATTGCAAACTGAGTGATATTAAACTCTATCTGAATTCACAATGTTACCCGTACGTCAATCTGCATATTGACTTCAGTCGCAATCAATTTGCCGTGCTGTACGATTTGTTCTGCAGCTTTCAACGATCATACTATCAGAAAGAGGCAATGGAGCCTCTGATCACAAAGAAGCAATTTGAACAGAGCGCCCCTCTGATTGCCATAGATTGCTCTAAACAGAATGATAGCGTTAAAGCTGGTCCAGTGGACATCAAATTAGAGTTTGAATCACATGCTCCTTTTCCACCGCAAACGTCGGCCTACTGTCTTATTATACACGATCGCATAGTTCAGTACACACCCATCAGCGGTACAGTGCGCAAATTAATGTAGGTTGCCCCCACTTATGTAAATAGATGTGGCACTTTTTTCGAAATATTTTAGCATTAAGATTTAGTTGTACTAAGTGATTCTTGTAGTGTGTGAAACAAAAAATAAATATTTGCTGACGAAATTTAGGTTGCCCCATTTATGTAGATAATGGGTTTAAGTGACTTTTCTAAAACATATATCATGTACACTTTAGCATTAAGATTTGTGAAAATAAATAAACATTTCTGCTAACTTTTGTTTCATTTATGGGTGTGGGTGGGTTGAAATAAATGTATTCACTGTTAAATGTAAAAATATTTATTGAAAATTAATCATTTCAAGTTAAAGGCTCCATCGTCTGATGGCGCATACAAGTATGGCGAATAGCTCGGAATGTCGATCTCGTCCAATCCTTTTGCTTTGACTGTGGCGAAGTCAGCTCCCTTCATTATGTAGACGAAAGCGCAGCGGTCTAGCCTCGTGTGCTCCTCCCACGGTGTGTCTTCCGGTCGCCACTGGTTGAGTGTTCCTCCGCAGTAAAAGCACGCCACTTTGTCACCAAAACCAGTGTAGAAAAACCCAGCCTTAACCATTTCTTCAGGCTTCTGCCGGAGGGCGCGTGGCCAATCGTTGAATGTTTGAAGACGTGCCGACTCGGACGAATAGCGCTCGTGCCTCGGCCCCGAGGTGTGCACGTGGATAGTCGTTAGCGACATTGTAGCGGTGGGCGCAGGCGTGCAGCTCGGCGTAATGTTGGCGGCTGACTGCTCATCGTTGTCGACTGCGGTCACAGTGAGCGTGTCGGAATTTTTAAATGCACCAGCCAAACTTCCCCGCCGCCAAAGCCCGACGGCGACGGCGCCATGTCTGCATTCCTACACCATTAGACTCCAACCTACCTTGTCTTAGTAATGCTGAGTATGAATACATTTCACAGAACAATTGTTAATGTTATATTTCTATTCAATGCGTAAGCGGAGTCAGTCGTTCCTACAGGTTGCTACAGGTTTAAACCTGCCTCCCGACAATAGAGGTGAATCAACTACCCCTTATCAGGTAGACAATACGCACCACTCTTAGTTTATCTACCTCTATTTACCTGCGCTCGGTCGGCAGGGGTACTGTGGAGGGGTGAAGGCTGGGGCGAAGGGTGTGGCAGGGGCGGGGCGGGGTAGGGGGCAGGGGCGAAGCCTCGGTGCATGTGGAACCATGCTGGTGGGGTGCAGCACCCTGGAGCTGAACCATAACTCCGAAGGCCTACGTACGCCTCAAATGGATGGGGCGCAGCACCCTGACCTAGCACCCTGGACCTGAACCCTGAATCTGGAACCCTGAATCCTGAATCCTAAGGCCTGAATCCTGAATCCGAAAGTCTGAACCCTGAATCCGAAGGCCTACGTACACCCTCCAAATTGATGGGGCGCAGCACCCTGACCTGACACCCTGGAGCTGAACCCTGACTTCGAAGCCCTACGTACACCCCAAATTAGGCCACGCCCCCTGATTCTCGGACTTAGAAAAATCACGAGTGTGTGCTCGGAGCCCCCTACATACCCTACTCACCCATCCAAGTAATGACCCAAGTGTGCTTATGATCACGTCCGACAGTCGACTGCCCGCACCACTAAGGTACCGAGGGAGATATATAAGCAACTCGCACTTAATTTTTTTTACATTAGTTTTTTTTTTTGCTTTAATTGGTTTTCTACTGAACCTGTATGTATGATGTAGAAAAATAAATTGTCCGCTTCTAAAATGGAGCTTGTGAATGCTACTGGTGCCCTTTGTAACATCGTAAACACTGACAAAGCTACTGGGCCCGCTCGCCTGCCGAATGATTAATTCCAGCTAGCACTGCGACCGGCGCTCGATTTAAGTTAAAGTAAAATTATTTAAATTGAGCGCTGGATAAGCTAAAGGCTACTAGAAACTGTTGAAATTAATAATTTACTTGAACCTACGTTTTAGGCTTAAAATTCAAAATTATTTCTGGCGACACCCGTTTTTAGGTTTCCGAATCCCGTACGGAAGCCTATTACTAAGCCTACGCTGTACGTCTGTCTTTCCGTCCGTCCGTCTGTTCGTCCGAGGGCTGTATCTCTTGATCCGTAATAGGTAGCCCGTTGAAATTTTCACATGTGTTATTATGGCGGATATAATAACAAATAATTTAAAATAGAAAAAGTAAAAAATTGAGGGGTTTCCCATACAAGAAACGTGTTTTTTTGTTTGTGGTGCGGAAACCTCGGTGCGCAAGTCCGACTCGCACTTGGCCGGCTTTTCTTATTTAAAGCGCGACATATGGCGCCGAGCCACCCATACGGTCTCTAACGACGCCCATGGTCATATGCGGGTCGTATGCCGGCCTGACAGGTGCCCATTCACGGTCCTCTTGAAGTACCCGATAGGTACTGTTATGGGGGGGGGGAATATATGGGCAGGGAGATCGTTCCAGAGTTTATCGGTTCTATAAAGGAAAGATCTGCAGAACCGATTGGTACGCATCCGCGGTAAGTCCAGTGGGTCAGATAATCATCATGATAGGCGCCTTCATTGATTTTTTTATGGAAACTGACACATTTGGCTACATCACCTACAACATCCGTGATGTCAGGCCATAACACCGGGTGAACTAGGTGCCGTGTCAGTGCTTCCCTTCATTTCATGTCCGCTACACTGAACTGGACGGAAAACACGAACTATGTATTTACATAGCCGTTTCGACCGACGTTTCGCTCAGTGCGGTGGTACCAACCCGGCCGGGATAAACCTAGTAAGGTAAGAAGGGAAGGCACCTACAGCTTAACGTGGAATCCGAACCATGGTCAGCCTCCAACGATCGAGCGGTCACCCATCCAAGTACTGACCGGCCCAGCGTTGTTTAACAATCAATTGTCGACTGTCTGCACAACTGAGCTATCGAGGCTGACAAAAGGCTGATTTTATGTTCGCTTGTATGTCGAGAACTACTCGACATGATGCTTGAGCCATGAGTGTAGAGCACCGAACCTGCTCTGCACGTGTATTTATTTAATTAAAGTCTGTTCATTTTGCGAAGTCACTTGCAAAAATCGCAAAAGCCGTCCTTGTCTAACCCTTTTGTATTTGCCCTTTTCCAATGCCATACAACAATGTCTTCTGAAAGCGAAACGCAAAAAACCTTCTTTCAGCCTTGGATTCTATTCAGCGACGAGCCATTCGCCTCATTGGTGACTCCGTACTCACAAAGGATCTTCAACATCTAAAGCACAGACGTATCGTTGGGTCATTGAGCCTGTTTTATCGGTACTACTATGGCCGCTGCTCTGACGAACTTGCTTCCCTTATCCCTCCTCCTCCTGTTCGCCTTCGCCAAACCCGCCATACTCTCGCGGAACACCCGTTTGTAGTCGACAGAAGAGTTCTTCGAACTGCACGATTCTCTAAATCGTTCTTGTGCCGCACTGCAAAGGTGTGGAACGGGCTCCCAGGAAATATCTTCCCCCACTCCTACAATCCACAGATCTTCAAATCGCGGGTTAATAGCCTTTCCCCAGCAACATTAGTCCACCTCCAAGCCGGACTGGCACCTCCTCGGGGATGAAATTGGCTGCGCCTGAGGTTGCGACCTCGGACAGAGCCACCCAGTTCGGTAGCAATAAAAAAAAAAAAAAAAAAACTCGCTTCTCGGAGCGGCGCTTTCGGCGTTATGCTATTGGGAGACTGCATTTAATATGTGCTTAGCACTATAGCTATGTCGACAATAGACGCACTGCCCATATAGGTACCGGCACGAGTTAAGAGCGATCGGCGAAATATGTACAAATTATTATTTCTTGTCTTAATTTGAATATTTATAGATAGATAGATAGAATATTAGATATGAAATAGAGTATTTATTAAACAACCAAAAAATTAAGATACAATAAAAATTAAACTAATTATCTAAGCTAAACTAATATAAAATATAACTAAGTTAAAAACTAAAATTAACCTAAAATTAAAACTAACCTAAAAAATATAAAATATTTCGTCCAGCCCGTCCTCCGTGTCCTGTCCGCGAAGCGAGCCCATTACACCTGCTGCATTCCCACGCTGGATCATTAGATATGAATATTTCATTGTATTACTTCAGTTTTTCTTATGTGTGATGTTGAAAACTAAATTTAATGTGTTAAATGAATTGAAAATTTTATTAGGATATTTTATAATTTTAATTTAATGTAATAATTTAAATCTAATGATCATTAATTGAAAATGTTAGAATATTTTTATAATTTTAACAGTATCAACTACCGTTACAACACTGTGTCTATGAACCATGGTTTATGTAATATATAAATAAATAAATATATGTGGGGGTAAGCTCGCTATGTGTCGGTGCGGAATAGACGCGTGCGTTAGACTATAGAAGAGATATCCCAACAATTTTCGCCGAGCGCTCTTAACCGCTACCTGTACCAATGAAACTAGCCTGTGTGAGCGAGACAAGTAGAGAATGTGATTTTCGCAAGTGACTTTTCAAAATAAATGGACTGTAATAAAAGTTTTTGGCTATTTATTTCGAATAAATATTAATATAATATAATATTAAGGGATAAGGACATGATGCCGTGCATAAGGGCGACAGTCTAGCCACCTCTCACCTTGGCACAGTGTTTCCACCGAGTCTTGCGGCAGGTGGGCCTTCATGCCTTACTTGGTGCCTGATCTGAGTTATCTTGTCTGAATACTTTGCTAAACGTGGTGGTCGTTGTTGTGCTGTAATTTACCAGAGTTCTTGCAGCACAACGCCGATTACTCTGCTTACCCCGATTGTCGGGATAGGGCGTGTGGTGTGTGTGTGTGTGTGAGGGTGTGTGTGTTTGTGTGTAAATATTATATCGGGATTGATAATAATGTCCGCTGAAAGGTCTTAAAAATGTCGCTTTCAAATTTAAATATAAACTGTTGTTGATGACACAACAGCGATTGCTATAGCTACATCGTTGTTGTGTTCATATAATAAATGCTATATATTTTTAACGTTTTCTTTTTTTGTTTCCTTGTGTTTCATATATATATCATTAATTTATTAGACGTTTTTTTGTTCAAAATTTTAATTCGCTATTAGTTTCTTTTTTATGTCATGTTGTTTTTGTTGTTACCTACCATAATGTTTTTAAATATTTTTGTGTTTATATTTTGTTTTGTTGTTCAATTTGATTTTCAGTTTTTATTTGATTAAATGTAAATTGTTTGTTGTGTAATAATGTAAGGGGGCAGGCTTAAAACCAGCCGCAACTACCTACTTGTTAGGTTTTGCATCGTGCTGTGTCTGCTCCCTTTCAGCAAAAAAAATGTTTTTTTTTTACATTTTTATAATCCTGTTTTGTTATTTTATAGTTATAGTTTTAGCTGAATAAACGTTTTTCTTTCTTTCTTTCTTTAATGTTGGTTTGTAAATTATCGTAAACGATAGACGCAGTACTAACGGCACGGCAACAAACAATCCACTTCAGCCGCAAATAATTATCCCCTGAAAGGAGCTTGACCACAGAACATTGACCGCGCCGCGCGCACGCTTTACTGGAAGTGCCAAAATAACAGTCAACAAGTTTAACAACGCAGCCAGTGTGCTGGGTACCGCTGCTGGGGTGACGACGACGACCATCGAATTGGAGGAAATTTTTGTACTGTAATATTATGTTTGTTTTTGTTTTAATTTATATTAGTTTAGTTTTATGAAAATAAATTGATCGAATAGTTTTAGTTACGAGTAGATGTGTCCACAGTCGTCAATTGAACTGGCTAATTTTGTGCCGCTGCGAAATCAATACTAAGTAATAATAAATCTGTAAGCGATAGTTATGGAGTAAGTTACTTTGTTTTATGAGATATTGCTTTTGTAGACTCTACGTTTCTGTACGTATGTATGTATGTATGTATGTATTGTATGTATGTTCCTCTATAACTCTTAATCCGATCATCCGAATTAGATGAAACTTTGTACAAGCACATTTAACTATGTGGGACACAGGATAGGCTAAAATTCAATTCCGGTTAGGCTAAGATGTGGCTCTCATACAAACCGAATTGTTCAACGCGCCGAAATAAAGGTACAGTACAGTAGCGGGCTTACTTAATTTCTTCTTTTTAAATACGAATTTCACGCGAGCGAAGCCGCGGGCAAAAGCCAGTATGTAAAATAATAAGGCTGTCAACGTGACCTTGTCTTGTTCGTAAAGAGATCCAAATGGTGTTACTTTGGCTGGAACATGAAATCGAACTTGCAGGTGGAGTATAATTTCTCCCGTCTCTTTTCTCTTCTCTATTTCTTCTCTTCTCTATCTCACCCTTACACAGAAACATAATTTTTTTTTTAAGATTATTTGTTCACATAATCACCTCCGGGAAGGTAGGTGCCATACTTACCTGTAACTTCCCTTTGGATTGATGGCTATACTGGACTAGAGGAGAACACAACCGAATCTGCTATGCGGCCATCTTCCAGTATCATCCATCCAGTAACACGCATATTTTGTGAAAGTTTCAACCACTGTTCAAAAGTTACATCCCTCGGACGGACGTACAGACAGACAAACAGATGGCGTAGGCTTAGTAATAGGCTTCTATGGTTAATATCGGTACTTGCTGTCACGCCTATTTTGTTACCGTTAACACTTTAAAAGGTAATCTGTCCTTTCCACACTGGTACATTTCTTCATACGTCCAAGCTTGACCAAAAAAAAGGACTCTGCTCATTCAAAACAGAAGAGATCTTTGCCCGGAGGGGACGCGGCGCGTCTGACACAATAAGTCGTGAGGCGGCCTACAGCCCGGGGGGATTAAAATATTCAAAGCCGCGGGCAAGGTTTCGCTTCACGGACGCGCCAGCACAGATTGCGACAACAAGGGAGAGAGATGGCACTTGGTTTGTTTACGAATTATTCTAAGTTAAGAGCGCGGTACTATAGCATCAAAATGCGACTAAAAAAATTACTATAAAAAAGCGAAGCGTTCGCTTGTTTTATAGTATTTGTTCAAAGTTTGTTTTTGCATTATCCAAAACTGTCAAAAGAAGTAATATTTTATCTTACGTCATCTGCAATTAGTATAAACTCAAAATAATGTTTTAGAAAGCTGCAATTTCGAAACAAAGAGCATTTCGGAGTATTTAGGACCATTTAGTAGTAGGTTTGTGATTTTTTTTTGTACATATTAATTGACATAAATAAAAATAAAAATCTGTCACCAACTTTTAAATATGGTCAACTTTTAGACAGGATTTTTTAATATATATATTTTTGAAATTCGTTGAACAAAAAACCGAAACGAAAATGTGGCAAATTTTGCAAATTATGCCTCACGCTGCGCTGTAGTACCGCAGTCTTAAAATGTTTTACAATAGGACCCCGAAGTATCCGGCAATCTAGAACCACTGCAACACCGTAGGGATGTCGGCTCCCTAAGTGTGTTCTATCGCTTACCTATTCCATGGGGAGTACTCGGAGGAGCTGTTTAATGCGATCCCGCCGTCCCCTTTCCACCTTCGCACCACACGCACTGGGCAGGGATTGCATCCCTACCCGCTGGACTTACCGCGGATGCGTGCCAATCGATTCTGCAGATCTTTCCTCTACAGAACCGGTAAACTCTGGAACGCTCTCCCTGCCCATATTTCCCCCCAAGTACTGTCTCGGGTCCTTCAAGAGGGGCGTGAATGGGCACGTCAGGCCGGGATGGTATTCGTAATCCCCGCATTAGACCGAATGTATATGGGCGTCGTTAGACACCTTATGGGTGACTATGCGCCATATGTCGCGCTTTCAATAAAAAAAATAAAAAAATTGAATTTGTCAACCTCGGTAGCTCAGTGCTGCGATCGCTCGACCGTCTATCGTGATCATAAGCACACCTAGGCGTGGTCTCTACTTGACAACCCTACCACCTAGTAAGGTAAGAAGGGAAGGGTCCAACGGTCGAGCGGTCACCCATCCAAGTACTGGCCGAGCCCAGGTGTGCTTAACAACAGTTGACCGACCGCACCACTGAGCTACCGAGGCTGACGAAACGAATTTAATATAATTATGTATTTAAGTTAATTATTAAGGTTATTAAAGATGAAGAATTTATTTATTCAACAGTAAAAATAGGTACTAAATAGACAATTTGATGACTTGGTTATATTTTGATCTGTTCTTTGTGCGCTTGTTTCTAATTTTAGTACATTTAATTATTATACTTTTAATGTTTTAATGTGTGTGTTTTAAAAAGTTTTTCACTTTATTTTTATGTAACATTTCAAATAAATTTTCAGTATTTTTATTCTAATGTACTTATAGGTAATCTGTTATGTGCCTTTAGTTCTAATGTTTTAATGCTTATTATTATTATTGCTTTTAATGTTTTAAAGGTAGGTACGCACTTGTTTTTTTTTTCCTTCTTCTTCCAAATGAAATCGTTATAAAATAGTGTTTAATATAGTATTGTTTCTTATTTTGTATTTTATTTATTTTCAATAATGTTTTAAGCTTTAAGTATGTTGTTGAGTTCTTTTAACATGTTGAATAATATGTTGAGCTCTTTCAATTAATATTGTTAATATTTTCTGTTTTGTTTGTATAGTTTCTATTTTTTATTTTATATTCTAACACGGAATATTAGGTATTTATTATTTTAAAACGATAGCCGCTGAAAATCAGCGCGCAGTCCTACTGCGCCTCAGCTGAGCGGTTTTCGTTTCACCGTCCTCTTGGGTAATTGTATAAAATTATTGTGTTATTATATTGTTATTGTGTAAATTATTATTGTGTGTCATCTGATGGTGAATAAATATATTTTCTTTCTTTCTTTCTTTCTTTCTCAATTAATGTACCTATTTGATATAGTTTTGTTCAAGTGAACTATCTGCAGAGCCGTTTCTGTGGCACGAAGCTACACGAGAACGTAGCGCGCATAACGTGGAATCACTTGTGTGTGAGTAGCAAGGATAATGCGCAGCCTGACGCCGAGGGAAATGCACTTGGTTTTTGTTTGCAGTATGGATGCTTTGCCTAGAGATACCTATTTATAGGGGTGGATGACATACACACATCATTATGAGAGGAAACATTACTTATAAAAATTCATTTCTGATATAGGCTTAGGTGATTTATCCTCAGATAGTATTTCAAATTCGTTGGTTTACAACCCCTACCCCCGAGATGTCAGCCCATAACACCTTGCTGAACTAGGTGTCATGTCAGTGCTTCCCTTTATCGGTTATACTTAACTGAGTGGAAAATCTATGCTTGAAATCCGCCTTTTGTCACTTTGTGCAATAAAGAATAGGTATTTTTATTTCATTTCGTTTCATTTTATTTCATTTCGTTTCATTTCGTTTCATTTGGCTTTATTTCTTTACATTTCATTTCATTTCGTTTCATTTCGTTTCATTTCGTTTCATTTCGTTTCATTTCATTTCATTTAATTTCATTTCGTTTCATTTCGTTCCATTTCGTTTCATTTCGTTTCATTTCGTTTCATTTCATTTCATTTCATTTCGTTTCTTTTCGTTTCGTTTCATTCGTTTCATTTCGTTTCATTTCATTTCATCTTCAACCATTTACATAACCACTTCAATTGCCTTCGACGAAAAATAAAATAAAAAAAAATAAAAAAAAATAAAAATAATTGTGTCACCAATGTGTATGCTTTAGTTAAATTTCTCTAACACTTGACTCAGGAGTGGAGGAGTGGTTGGGCGTGGCGTGGCGACACGTGGTGTGGCGTGGCGAGGCCTGGCGTTGCGTGGCGCGGAATGGCGGAGCGGAACCAAGGCACTCGCATACTCACATACATATGCATACACTTGCACGATGGATGCTGGCACTGAGAATGCATCCTGAATCTACACGGTAAGCTAAATGTTCTTCATGATTCCTGATTGTGATGAAAAAATAGGTTTTCGGGTTCCGTTTTTATGGAAACTGACACGGTTGGCTACATCACCTACAACCAGTGGCGGCTGGCCCTTAAGTGCACTCGTGCGCCGCACTACCACAAAACAGCGCCTTCACCCGAAAGAAATAAACAAATTAAAATATTAAACATTTCCATGAATATCACCGATCGAAGTTAAAATATCAAACTGAATTCGTTCCTATTTCCTAGACAACAAGGCACGATTTTGCTGTACGTAATACGTACTACATACGTACATACGTACTACGAGTGCATTAGAAAACACCGCGAACGTCTCTTGTATTGATACTATGAGAAAATGTCTAACGCCGCTGCCCCGCCGCGTGAAACAAAACTCTTCATACGATTATGTGTGGAACAAGGTTGCGTTCTGCGTGTGACACACGACGGAAAAAGAAGGACAGTATATTGTGGATAGACGCGCGTGCGACACGTCGCGACCGAGCCAGCCGACGATGAGCCGAAGTAAGCCGAGATCGTGAACCCGACCGCGGGCACGTGCGGGCGGGAGCGCGCGGGCGCGGCGGGGGCGATCCAAACTCTGGGTCGAAGATACACACAAGCGCTAAGTACCTACATGTATGTACGCTGTTGCACGACTCGACAGGCGAGTCCATTTTTGGAATATGGGTTGTTTCTTATATATAACAGATCGAGTTTGCAATTGAATATTTGAGTTATTCGAATATCGATTTGATACATATTCGAATGGTAATTTATAAAATATTCGAATGTTACGACAAACAATGCGTTACGAAAATATTTCGCTATTTTAGTTAAAGTCAAAAATGGAATCACCCAAAGAGCTAGGCAGGCGTTGTTTGGCGCGCCGCGCCTTCTCAGTTCGGGGCGAGACCCGTCGTCGCGTGACGCGTCGGTCGACCGACAATCGCCGCGCGCCGCCGCGCCGGGATGTTTTGCAAATCCGTTTTTTAGCAGTTTGAACGACTTTTCGTCAGTTAACATGTACATTGTGAAGTTTTCTTCATTGCTCGGCGCGGCAAGGACGCGACACCGACGCGACACAAACATCAGTACCGCACGCTGTTTGGCCGGGCGGGCTCGGGCGCGCGCGCCGCGCCGGGCACGCCTCGCGCGCGGGTGCGCGCGAGGCGCGGCTCGCTCGTGGCCACTGCGCGCGCAGTGAAGTGTCGCTTTGGTTCTTCGAGCAATTAGGACGCTGGGTGGGTACATAATTTTTGCAAATAAGTCAAGACCGCGGTATCCATTAGATTCACGTTTGGGTATAGTACTAAGTAGCTAGCGCACACCCAGTCCCATAGGTCACCAGCCGCCACTGCCTACAACATCCGTGATGTCAGCCCATAAGACCGGGTGAACTTGGTACCATGTCAGTCAGTGCTTTCCTTCGGCCGTGCCGGCTAAACTGACCTGGACGGAAAACACAAAATATTTACATAGCCGTTTCGACCGACCTTTCATTCAGTGCGGTGGTACCAACCCGGGCGGGTTAAACCCTACCACCTAGTAATATAAGAAGGGAGTCATATCCCTTAGTCGCCTTTTACGACATACACGGGGAGAGATGCAGTGGGTCTATTAAAGTACCGGCTCCACACGTACAAAAAAGTTAAACGAGTTGCCAAGAAACGAATGGCTCGATCGTGATATTGTTTTGTATTGGTGGCTGAGTCAGAGGGGCCAAAGCACAGGCTCCGATCAGCCAATACCATCTCCGAGAATATAGGTGCCATACCGGAGACTTCCCTTTGGATTGATGGCTATACTGGACTAGAGGAGAACACAGCCGAGGATGCTATGCTGCCATCTTACATCCAGTACGGTAGTCCTAAACCAGTTGACTGCAATTTGGGGTAGTAAGGGGAAGGGAAAATGATGGCATGCAGCATGCATTTTCGAAAATTTTAGGTTTTCTTATCACTTTAGCGTAGCCGAACATAAAAACATCCCAAAATTTATAGTGTGAATCGTTAATGTATGAACTTTCTTGAACAAAATTGTTTTCTCAAGTTAATTATTTATTTATTGACATACTGGCAAGTTTATTTTGGTTGTGGGTATGTACCCGTCGTATTTAAAATCTTTGCCAAATATTTGATTTTTTTCACACTACTCAGGCATGAGATATAAACAAACGGAATATTCCGAAACGAACGAGTAAATACCGGTTTGCGTCAGATTTTTTTCTTTATCTCGGCATTTTAATGCTAGAGTTTTCGCTATCACTGGGATAATATTTAATTTATGACAAAGTTATTTTTTTCTAACAGCACCATTTCACATCTTGACAGTAAGATAACAATACATATAATCACGATGTCATTTTTATTTGATGAACTTTTTCTATATTTAGGTTTCCATGCTGAAATGGTAGCAGTGAGTTCAAACTGGTGTAAACCGATTTTTTATTACAATTTTATATTAGGTTTTCGTAGCCCGTACGGAAGCCTATTACTAAGCCTACAACGTCTGTCTATCTGTCCGTCCTTCTATCCTTCCGTCCGTCCGTCCGTCCGTCCGTCAGTCAGTCAGTCAGTCCGTTGGCTGTATCTTTGGAACCGTAATAGCTAGCCAGTTGAAATTTTCACAAAGTACGTGCTATTTTGCCAGGTACGACAGCAAATAATAAAAAAAAATTGAAGAAGTGAAAAGTTAAGGGATCTCCCCTTAATTTTTGGGGAGGTGAAAAATATATTTTTTTTTTGTAGTGCGGAAACCTATATGTGCGAGTCCGACTCGCACTTGACCGGTTTTTATGTAATACGGTATGGGCGTCTGAGTCAGAGGGGCTAGAGTACATGCTCGACTAGCTAATATCACCTTGAAGAAGGAAGCCATACTGGAGACTACCCTTTCAAATGACTGTTATTGAACTAGAGAAGAACAACCGACTCAGCTATGCTTCCATCTTTCGTCCAATACGGTTGTATCAATCCAGTCGGCTACAATTTGAGCCTACCACCTCTAGATGTATATTACCTAGGTCAAGGGAAGGAACCTACCGGATATACACTAGTTCCAATATGTGAAGTAACAGGTTTAGGTATGCACGTGAATGAACGAAAAACTATTGGTGCACGTCGGCCGGATTCGAACCGCGGATCTTGAGATCGAAAGTCCGACGCCAAGACCGTGCCAATCAAATTGGCAACAACGCACTGGCACATGCACTGAATAGAGGTCGATATATACGACGATGAAATTCCATGTTTTCCATCCAGTTTAAAGTAACCAACACGACTAAAGAAATGAATTAGCACACAATTGCAGTGTAGCCTGGACGACGAAAAGATAAAGGAATAGTACTGTCAAAGTACTTATTTTGGACAGTAAGCGTGATGCTGACATGATGGATGTGGGCGATTTAGTTAACATATTAGGCTAGATACTCACACAAAAGGTTAAACAAGCGGTTTTCATATAAAGCAAAGACACATACCTACATCGTGGAGTAAATTATTGACACTGACAACCTGTGGAAGCAATTTATTGACTCAACTAATTTGAAGCAAACTGTATAAAGAACAGCGTGAAGTCGCTATTTGTCGTGACCGCATAATAGGGCACATCCTAGTCTAATCTTGTAAGTGCTCTGTCGACAAGGATAAACCAGTCAATCGTTGTCCATTCACAAGAATACTTGCTGCAGCGTCCGTGGTCTTGGGAATAATCGGTATGTTTTACTGTTCTAAAATGTTAGTTCCGTCTCCGCTTAATACATTATTTAGAGCAAGATAAAGCTATAATGATTAACTTATTTGACGAATACAATGGCAAATCTATATTTCTGTCTGATTCATATATTCTGTCAGGCATTCCTCAAGGACCACTTCTTGGTCCATTATTATTCGCATTATTTATTATTAACATCCATACATGTTTTCAGCATTTAAAGATTACATTTTTACATTACAGCTGAGAATATGAAGATGATCAGTTAAATGAATAAAATAAGCAAGTATATAGGTTTTTATATATTAGCCTTCCATGAAATCTTCCGATTGGTATGTAGATAGTGGTATTCCATTGTATTTAACGTTGACAAACATACTAACACATTTTAATTTTATATAATTTTTTACATTTACAAATTTTATGTCACTTCCTATACAAAACTAAGTCTGTCCTGTGGGAAGTAAGTAACCTATCAAAACATACAGTTTTGACAACTTCACAAGTTTTACAGTTTTACAGGCGTTTTATAAGGTCATCATAATATGAGAATAATATAAGATTTAAGTGCTTTCATATTTTAATAAGGTTTTTAATCCTGTTGTGACCATTGTTTGTGTGTAAAATATGCGTATTTTTAATTTTATTTAGTGATAATTCACTAAGCAAATCTCAAAGTACAATATTATAGATAACAATTAAAGTTCTTGGCATGTTCGTCCAAAGTTATTTTTGCTTTTTATTGGTTTTGTAGTTCCTATTAATATATTGCTTATATAAATAAATAAATGTATAATTAAGTTGCATTTATTTTTGTTACAGGTTACGTTTTCGTCAATAAATCAAACTATCCAGAACAATCCAAAACAATTTTGAACTATAATTTTCAAGAAAACAAAAAAAAATCACAACAAATTGACCTTCTCGAATAAACTACGCTAGACCAAGAACATCTTATGGAGTCTTTTTCGAAACAAACTTTCAAACCAATCCAATCAAGGAGCCTTTACTGCAAGACCAGACCAAAACATGACTATAAGGGCAGAGGACGAAAAACTATTGAAAGTGGTTGAAAATGGGACTAAAATCTTAAAGAAAAAAGAACCCGCTTCTGAAAAGGCAGAAAGTGGTAACGATATTGAAAAGAAGAAGACAGACGATACATTAAAAACTCACCAAGAAACAGATGACGAACAAGTAGAACTGGCACTGTTCAAAAGAAGATGGTTGATGCTGCTACTCTACGTGACGTACATGCTCTGCAATTCCTCTCAGTGGCTACAGTACTCTATCATCAGCAACATAATTGAGAAGTACTACGGAGTCAGCGAATGGCATGTCAATTTGACATCACTGGTCATGATGATTTGCTACATCCCTCTAGGACTGCCGGCGGCTTATCTCATGGATCGTGTTGTAAGTAAGACCTTATTCTTATTTAGTCTTGGTCTAAAAAGGAACATTATGTGACAGATTTCCATTGACCCCACGTGTTGACGATAGTAATTATCAATGTTATACTTAATAATGGAAAAGTGCGAACAAACCCCGTTAAAGATTTCTAAGTAGTCTAGAGATCTCTATGAGCTCTCTGGTAAGGCAGAAGGCTTAACTCTCTTGAAAGCATGTATTGAAAGAAGGGAGACATCTGTTGTATTTACTTATGTAATCATTCTTTCTATACAATTTTCTTTACTTATTTTTATGTTCGTAATTACTTCAATGAACCAGCGGCACCACCATTGGATCAACAGTACCTGTAGAAGGACACCATATTCAATTTATTTTAAAAAACTTATTTTATTTTCGTTTCACATTTTGGGGTACCCTATACTTCGCACCGAACTATTAGACATAGTTATCTATGGCCCATCTGCGAGCAAAAATGCGTATTTTGGTGTCAGGTTCATCACAATCGGTTCAGTAGATCCGGAGATATCTGCGTGTGACTGACAGACACCAAAGTGATCCCAAAAGGGTCCTTTTTTTCGCATTTTGCGATGGGGCCCTAAAATGCTCCTGTTTTGGTTCCGTTCGCCCTTGCACCTTTTTTTTTATGTAATCCGGTATGGATGGCTGAGTCGGAGGGGCCAAAGCGCATGTTGGTAGGGTTTAACCCGCCCGGGTTGGTACCACCGCACTGAATGAAAGGTCGGTCGAAACGGCTATGTAAATAGTTTGTGTTTTCCGTCCAGTTCAGTGTAGCCGGCACGACCGAAGGGAAGGCTGACGTGGCACCAAGTTCACCCGGTGTTATGGGCTGACATCACGGATGTTGTAGGTGTTGTAGCCAACCGTGTCAGTTTCCATAAAAAAAAAAAAAAAAAAAAATGTTCCGACCAGCCAATATCACCTCCGAGAAGGTAGGTGCCATACCGGAGACCTCCCTGGATTGCTGGCTATACTGGACTAGAGGAGAACACGACCGAGGTTGCTATGAGGCCATCTTACATCCAGTACGGTGGTACCAACCCAGTCGGCTACAATTTGAGCCTACCACCTAGTAAGGGGCAAGGGAACCTTATGCAAATCTTATATTAAATTTGTTCTATTACTGTGAATGTTAGTTGTTTTTTTTTTATAGATAGCGCGACATGTGGCATCCTTTCACCTATGAGAGGTGTCTAACGATGCCCATGGACATTATGAAATGCACGGAGATTGCGAATGGCATGCCGGCCTGACAGGAGCCTTTTCACCCCCTTTTGAAAAACCCCAGGCTGTACTTGAAGAAATAAAGTATTTTCTATCTATCTTAACTATACATATAAAAAGAATATCCCCACTGCATCTCTCCCCATGCATGTCGTAAAAGGCGACTAAGGGATAAGGACAAGATGCCGTGCTAAAGGGCGACAGGCTCGGCCGCCACCTCTCACCTTGGCGCGGTCCATCCACCGAGTCATGAAGCAGGTGGGTCTTCGTGCCTTACTTGCTGCTTGATCGATTGAATCTTGTTCGAATACTTTGCGAAACGTGGTGGTCGGTGTTGTGCTATAATTGGCCAGAGTTCTTGCAGCACAACACCGATTACTCGGCTTACCCCGATTGTCGGGATTCAGCGTGTGTGGTATGTATATGTACTTAACTATCTACTCTCCGAGCACTCCTTACATAAATGTTTATTGGTTTGTGGATATGTAATATTACATTCGAAGTGAATCGAGGCTAAATATTACGATCGACAGACACTTGGCCGGTTCGTCTAGATTGAAATAGTTTCAAACTCATTACGAAGCCGACGCTTACATCCGGTACAGTGGGCCTTTGTAAATGACAGCTCCCTCTCTCTGGTATCCTAATTGGAACTGCTTAGTTTAATCTTCTAACTCTCGACATATTTTACATAAGTTCTGGATGTCATATTGAACAAAAAATTAACAATTAAGGGGTGCCCATACAAAAAAACGTGTTAAGAATGGATTAGTACATATTGACGGTAGTAAATAATAGATGGCGCCACAGGTAGTTTGGATTGCAGAGATATAAAAGATAGACGGATATTGTTTTTTGACACGTATGCTATAGCATAGCTGATCTACGGAACCCTCCATGTGTGAGTAAAACTCCCACTTGACCGGTTTGTTTTTTTTTTAGTGCGGAAACCTCGATGCGTCATTTTGATGGTCATTCATATCATAACATAATAGACATAAATTTTTTTTTTTTTCAAAAAATAATAAAAAAAACTAAAAAAATATTTCATTAATTTCTTATACATACATACATATCACACACGCTGAATCCCGACAATCGGGGTAAGCAGAGTAATCGGTGTTGTGCTGCAAGAACTCCGGTAAATTACAGCACAACACCGACCACCACGTTTCGCAAAGTATTCTCATGTCAGAACATGACTATTATATGATTTTATTACACTTTTGACAAATGCAAGATAAAAATGCGGAAGGGGGTTCACTCACACACCAGCGAGCGGAAATCATATTAAAAATAATAATTAATAACTAAAGAATAATGAATTAATTAATAATATTAATAATAATAACTAAATAATTAAAACCTAACTAACAAATGTATAACAATGATAAAATTAACCTAATAAATAAATAAATAAATAAGTATTCTTATATTTCCTTCAAAAAAATTATTGAATAACATTAATGAAAATTATGACATAAAAAAACTGTAAAGTGCGAACCTTGTTCATACACCTAGATATTCGTAGCATTACTGGCTACGGAACCCTAAAAATTAAAGTGACATAATCTACTAGACATTTTATTAATAACGTTTGAAATTCATCATGTAATTGAAATAAAATTTTATTTAAAAAAATGCATCTCCGTTTATATTTACTGTGCTGAATTACTGCGGATATAATATTGTAAGTCGTAATGGTACTTAAAAAGAACATTTTCGTAAATTTATGCTTTGACCCAGTCACTGGGTCGTAGCGGTCCTCAAAAATATTTAAAAAGGGGTCCTAACAATAATTTTCATCAAGGGGTCCTAGAAAATAGGTCAGAACCATTGAATAAAATCAATGGTCAGAACCTTCCGACAAAATTAATAAAATTAATAAAATTAATAAATTTAATAAAATAAGCCATTGGTTTCAATATTCATTAAAATGCCCACAATTTCGAGCAAAGCAACACGATCAAACGCTAGAAATTACTAAAACAATTAGAAATGCAATATCAAAAGCTAATCAGCGAACAGTCCAAACACAGAATAGTTAGACATTGCCTAATGACTGTAAACACATTGATTTAATACTCTGTGTAGGTACCTAATTAATAATATCAAACGGTTCAATGATTTCATATTGCAAATAGTTTGGCAGAGCAGGCTTAATACCTCGGGTAGGTATTGCCTGCCAATTAAATTTAAATATTTGTATTTTAGACACAGCATGTTTTAGAAAAGCGTATATGTTGGGAAGCAAAAACATAATATTTTATCTATGCTAAAATTTTGGTTTAAATTTATTTTTTATCGAATCTCACTTGGTTGGTACATCACCCGTAATGAACCTAGTTTCCCATAACATTTTAGGGAACTAGGTGCCGGTTCGAAGGTATTCAATTCAGTTAGAAAATACCTAGAGGCATTGTTATTATACATTTTCCCTATATTTCATTTGAGTGCAATAAATACTATCCTTTCCTTATTCCTTTTCCTTACTTATAATCCTTACCTATAATAAAATCCAACGTCTGCTTTCTGTCTGAGTGTCTGTCTGTCCGCTTATAACTCGAGAACCACTAAACCGATTTTAATAAAACAAATTTCTACGGATAGCTTGATTCTTCCCATCAACTATAGGCTACTTACTATCACGCTGAATAGCTTATGAGGTCAGCAGTGAAGTGAAATATGAGAGCGGGCGGAGCCGCGGGCACAGCTTGTATACAATACAATACAATACAACTATTTACTTTCACCAATCCGGTCAGGTTAAACCCTACCACCTAGTACGGTAAGTGAAGGGACCTGTTGTACTTGGAATCCGAGCGACGGTCAGCCCTAACGCTCGAACGGTCACCCGTGCAAGCTCTGACCGTGCCCGCGTGGGCTTTATTTTAAGATCAAATATAGATAGACACCATTAAAATTAATTCAAACTATAGAAATTAAAAAAATAATAATTTACATACCCTTCATTCCTATAAGAATAAAAAAAAATATTGACATTTCTATGAATGCTATGTTCCCATTAAAAAGTCAAAAATAATTTCCGTTTACTTACTTAAAGGAGTCGGTGGACCGCTAAGTAAATTCCCGCGCAACTCTTGAGTCTTTATATTTAATTTACTTAGCGGTCCCCCGACTCCTTTAAGTAAGTAAACGGAAATTATTTTTGACTTTTTAAGAGTCGGGGGTTTTTTAAATTTGTAATTTAACTTTTATTTCAAGCTTTTTAAAAAAAACCGTATGCAAATTGGTCCACTTTTTAAGAGAATTATTTTTTTTATTACTTAATTACTTTATTACTTGATTACAAACATAGCTAAGAACCATCCCGATTAAACAAGCTTCCTAATAAAAAAAACCGCATCCAAATCGGTCCACCCGTTTGGGAGCTACGATGCCACAGACAGACACACACACACACACACACACACACACACACACACGTCAAACTTATAACACCCCTCCGTTTTTTCGTCGGGGGTTAAAAAATACTACACCCTTTGCAAAAACTGTTGACAACGATATTGTGGTAGTTGGGGACGGATTTCAATCAAAACCTTACTAATTATTTCCGTTTAATTTCGGCTCTTGCCCGAGGCGTTGTTGACAGCATGCACGCACGCACACAAACATTCACCCTCATAATCTCTATCTCTATCTCTACCTCTATCTCTACCTCTATCTCTATCTCTATCTCTATCTCTATCTCTATCTCTATCTCTATCTCTATCTCTATCTCTATCTCTATCTCTATCTCTATCTCTATCTCTATCTCTATCTCTATCTCTATCTCTATCTCTATCTCTATCTCTATCTCTATCTCTATCTCTATCTCTATCTCTATCTCTATCTCTATCTCTATCTCTATCTCTATCTCTATCTCTATCTCTATCTCTATCTCTATCTCTATCTCTATCTCTATCTCTATCTCTATCTCTATCTCTATCTCTATCTCTATCTCTATCTCTATCTCTATCTCTATCTCTATCTCTATCTCTATCTCTATCTCTATCTCTATCTCTATCTCTATCTCTATCTCTATCTCTATCTATATCTATATCTATATCTATATCTATATCTATATCTATATCTATATCTATATCTATATCTATATCTATATCTATATCTATATCTATATCTATATCTATATCTATATCTATATCTATATCTATATCTATATCTATATCTCTATCTCTATCTCTATCTCTATCTCTATCTCTATCTCTATCTCTATCTCTATCTCTATCTCTATCTCTATCTCTATCTCTATCTCTATCTCTATCTATATCTATATCTATATCTATATCTATATCTATATCTATATCTATATCTATATCTATATCTATATCTCTATCTCTATCTCTATCTCTATCTCTATCTCTATCTCTATCTCTATCTCTATCCCTATCTCTATCTCTATCTCTATCTCTATCTCTATCTCTATCTCTATCTCTATCTCTATCTCTATCTCTATCTCTATCTCTTCTCTACTTCTTATAAAAGGCAACGTCTGTCTGTATGTATGTATGTTTGAAGTATACTCCGGAACCACTGAACAGATTTTAATGCGGATTTTAAAACTCTACCAATGGAAAGAGTAGTTCTTGAGTCTCACTATAAGCTATATACCATCACACTAAATAGCCTTAGGGCTGAGCAGTATCAAAGAAAGTATAGTATGGACGGGAGAGAGAAAAACATATTTTTTTTATTTTTATATAAACTGACATGATTCGCTACATCACCTAAAACATCCGTGATGTCAGCCCATAATACCGGGTGAACTAGGTGCCATGTCAGTGCTTCCCTTCGTTGACTTTAACTCCCTATTTGTCCGTCTATTTACCCTAACTTACAAAGTCAGACTATTGGGGACGAAGGGGAATAAAAAGTCAAGTTTATCAATAGCAACAATCCACGCGAGAAAGACATCGCCGTTTACAAATGCTCCTATTCCAGAGTCTACGATGGACCGCAATAGCGGGTGTGACCGGAACAACCATAGGAAGCTGGCTGAAGGCTCTGTCCGTATCATCGGACCGCTTCTACGTGACCCTGGCAGGCCAGACGATTGTAGCGATATCTCAGGTCATCATGCTGAGTGTTCCGCAGAAACTTTCCAGTACTTGGTTCGGGGAGCGAGAGGTGAGTGGCTATATTTTTACCCGTTTATACCTGATGTCCTCTTTCATACACACCACACGCCGTATCCCGACAATCGGGCTAAGCAGAGCAATCGGTGTTATGCTGCAAGTACTCTGGTAGATTACAGCACAACACCAACCACCACGTTTAGCGAAGTATTCGAACAAGATAACTATTAGGCAGCAAGTAAGGCACTAAGGCCTACCTGCTGCATGACTCGGTGGAAAGACCGCGCCAAGATGAGAGGTGACTAGCCTGTCGCCCTTATGAACGGCATCTTGTCCTTATCCCTTAGTCGCCTTTTTACGACATGCACTGGGAGATATGCAGTGGGACTATTCTCATTAAGTACCAGCCCCACACAGTACTTTCCCCATTCTTTATGATTCTGATGATCTGATGAAAGACGTAGCCAACCATATGAGGTCAATAAAAAGGTCGCACAAAAAAAAAGGCAAACAAGAAATACAATGCACCTGTACTGCATATTACATACTACAACCAGCGACATGGCAAACATGTCAATAAACCGATCAGTATCCGTGGTCGACTGAATTTGAATTTTTAAGTCTTGCTTGACACAAGGACGTGTTTTTATGGAAACTAACACGGTTGACTACATACATACAACATCTGTCAGTCATCTGTCGCATTTTGTCAGCCTCGGTAGCTCATTGGTGCAGTCTGTCGACTGTTGATAACACGAGGTAAGCAACCCTGGTCGCGGTCAGTACTTGGATGGATGACCGCTTGACCGTTGGAGGCTGACCGTGGTTCGGATTCCACGTAAAACTGTAGGTCCCTTCCCTTCTTACCTTACTAGGTGGTAGAGTTTAACCCGCCCAGGTTGGTACCACCGCACTGAATGAAACGTCGTCGGTCGAAACGACTATGTAAATAGTTTGTGTTTTCCGTCCAGTTCAGTGTAGCCGGCACGGCCAACGGGGGAAGCACTGACATGGCACCTAGCTCACCCGGTATTATGGGCTGACATCACGGATGTTGTAGGTGAAGTAGCCAGCCGTATCAGTTTACATTAAAAAAAAACTGTCATCAGCCCATAAGACCTTGGTGAACCAGAATGAAGCGTCTTACATCCATGGACAGACTACTTCATTCAAGTGGCGAAGATCCGATTTGAAGATTGAAATAATGTATGAAATGACTCATTTTAGATTCTCCTAAAAATATCACAGATCCTGCTAAAACCTGAACAAGAAAACTGGTTACCCTGGTGAAGTAATGCCTATATAGTATACTTCACATGGTTAACAAGCTTCCCTTGTTCACTTTGCCAGGTCAACCAGGTTAATTCTATTTTTACTATGTTCCCGGACTAGCCACCTTCAAGCCGTACTGGTAATGTTGAAATTGGGTGTTCTTATTTTACCCAAAAATTATGTTCACCAGGTCTCTTCAGCTTGCAGTATCGGCGTGTTTGGCTTCCAACTGGGTATCGTGGTCGGATTCTTCCTGCCTCCGATGATGGTCGGGAACCACGACGACATCGAACTGATAGGTCATGATCTATATGTCATGTTTGTGTCTTTTGGCGTCGTCTCCACAGTCGTCGCTGTTTTGGTTGTATGCTGTAAGTATTCTTTTTTTATGGATAGCGCGACATGTGGCATCGTTTCACCTACAAGTAGGTGTCTAACGATGCCCATGGACATTATGTGATGCACGGGGATTGCGAATGCCATGCCGGTCTGATAGGAGCCGTTTCACGCCTCTTTTGACAAACCCCAGGCTGTACTTGGGAGGAAATACATGGGCAGGGAGTGCGTTCCACATTTTCCCGGTTCTGCGAATAAAAGACCTACAGTTGCAGTGGTTCTAAGTCGCGGGACACCACAGGATCACCTACCAGTCGCACGGCACGAGTGGCACGACGCTGGATTGAGTCTAGCGGCGCAAGCTGGTATTTAGCTGAGCCATCCCACAAGTGCGAGCAGTACTCCAAGCAGGACCTACCCTGTATTTTGTACAACGTCTCCAACGTCAAGTTTTGTCAGCCTCGGTAGCTCAGTGGTGCGGTGGGTCGACTGTGGGTCGTGATCATAAGCACACCTGGGCGCGGTCAGTACAAAGATGGCTGACCGCTCGACCGTTGGAGGCTGACCATGTTTCGGATTCCACGTAAAACTGTAGGGCCCATTGGTAGGGTTTAACCCGTCCGGGTTGATACCGCCGCACTGAATGAAAGGTCGATTGAAACGGCAATGTAAATAGTTCGTGTTTTCCGTGCAGTTCAGTGTAGCCGGCACTACCGAAAAGAAGGACTGCACCTAGTCCACCAAGGTGTTATGGGCTGACCTCGCGGATTTAGTAGGTGATGTAGCCAACGGTGTCAGTTTCCATAAAAAAAATGTTAAGCCACCCAAAACAGCCTGAAACTGCTACTGTCGAATAAAAAAATTAACCTTCAATTTTTTTCTACAGTCTTCGAGGGTGCTCCTCCAAAACCGCCAACACTGAGTCAAGCCAAAGCGATGAACAAATCCAAGAGAAACAGCTACTTTCCCACCCTCAAGAGACTGTTCGCACAGAAGGACATATGTGCCATGTTCGTTCTAACCGGAGTCAACAACGGTTGCTTCAACGGACTTTCAACTCTGCTGAGCCAGATATTCTTGGACTACTTTCCTGTAAGTTTTTATCGCTGGGCAGGCATTCTCTAACGTCCTACCGTCAACGTCGGTGACGCTGACTAGTTATTTCTCTGTCTAGTTCAAATAATTAGACAGAGACATAACTAGTCAGCGTCACCGACGTTGACGGTAGGACGTTAGAGAATGCCTGCCCTGAAATATTTAAGTGGCATGTTCATGAAAAGTAGATGCAATGATTTTTAAAGGTTTTTTTTTTACATTAATAGAGAGTAATGTAAAATAAAAAGAAATCGTAACTATAAAATTACGAAATAAAAATTAAAAAAAACCTCCCCAGATGTTGAGTCAATCTACAATATAAAAATATGAAAGTTTAAAATATATATTTAGAAATAGGTTTAAAAGTGCCCTTTTTTAACCCCCTAAAAACGGCAATTTTAAGTGTTTTTTTGCGATTTTCTCAAAAACTCTTAAACTACTTTAATTTTTCACCGTCTTGTAGCCCTCGTTGATACACGTCATTTGACATCCTAAATATTCACGCAGCCTTAAAACTCACGACACCCGGGCGAATTCGCACTCTCGCTGGAAATCGGGGACTATACTGAAGCGATCGGAAAGACATTTTCAATGTCAAAAAATTAATCCAAATTACAAATTATATTTTCTAGGGCAAACAAGAGGATGCCGGTCGAGTTGGAGTGACGATGGTCATCTTCGGGATGGCAGCCTCTGTCACATTCGGCGTGATCCTGGACAGGACCAAGAGGTTCAAGCTGGTGCTTCTCGGAGTCTACTACATGTCTTCTGTCGCGATGCTTTGCTTCACTTTTGTGTTGGAGACTGGTAGTTTGATGATGGCATATGCCGCTGCCGCTTTCGTTGGGTGAGAAGAATGTGTTTTTAAGTTAATTCCAGTAGTTGGTTATGTCACCTCCTAGATTCATGTCCTTATACTTCTTCGTATCTGCCATCTATTTTTAGGATCTGTCTCAAATATGTGAAAACTGATCCTAATGGTGTGACTCGTGCGTTCTGTCCGTCGGTCACATGATTATAACTTTGTACCAAGTTATTCGTTATGCATAAATTATATGTTTTGTTTTCAAAACATAAAATTTTAAACGCTAAATCCTTGGACAGTAAACTTGTAGTTTCACCGTACTGAACAACAGATGGTCGCAAACCAGCCTAAGCAATTCAATTCAAAGAGAAATCTTCAGTATGGCTCTTTCTCAGACGTTACATTAGATGGTCGGTGCATGTGTTTTGACCCCTCTGACTCAGTCAACCCATAACGGATTGCATAAAGTAATATATTGATGAAAAAACCGGCAACCTCATGAGGAAAATCTCTACACAGACACATTTAAAATATTCTTAATTTCCAAGCTTACTGAGGGAATTTTCTTTCTGCAGTATGTCGCCTTTCACGTAACAGAAAAGAATACAATTTTCAATATGTTATACTTCCAGAACGTTCCTCTGCGGTTTCACAGCAGTCAGCTTCGACGTAGGCACAGAACTCACCTACCCAGAGTCGGAACTGATCACTGGAACAACCATGAACATCATGTCTCTTTTCTTCACCATCCTGTCGACTCTGTTCTTCGGTTGGATCAACAAGACCTTCGGATTCTTCTTAGGAAACTTGAGCTTCGTTGTAACACTAGCTCTTGGGGCGACTTGCATGCTCCCGATTACCTTTAAGTTGAAAAGAACGACTGCTCAAAGAGCGAGAATGGAAAACAAATTGGTGATTTAGAGAAAATTTACCATATGCAAATGGAAAGGAAACGTTGGTAGAAGTTAATAAATAATTTCGAATCTGAAGTAAATTTTCGTTTTATTGCGTTTCAGTCCCAAAAACTACATTGAGATAAGTTAAGGTAACCCTATGCCAAAACTTCATTGCATGCCTTAACAAATAGAATCACTGACAGAAAAGGGGAAAATTTGTGGCTGGCACCTAAAACTGACGAGCATGTAATGAAAAGGTTAAGTTTGAAAAAGACTAAGGTGGCGAACGGAGGGTGTCACAGTTGTCAGGATAACACGTCGAAATTATTTGTCTCTGCTTACCCACTTTGGAGACCGGCGTGACGTTATTGTTGTATGTTTTCCAATCCGAAAATGGGCCTGAGAGATTGCACTGAATTTGAGTAGATGAGGCGTGACTACTGACGATGCGCAACAAAATGACGAAAATGGAACGATTTAAGTATTCCTTAATCCGCCTAAAAGCTGAAAACCAACTGACTGCGTCACCATTCGAAAATTTCATTCTAAGAGGGTTTAAATCTGTGACGTAGATCACTTATCTCTGCTTAAAATAGCACAGTCGCTTTGAAACCTATAACGCAATAAATAATTAAGATATTCTTAACTTACCTGAACTGTCATCTTGTGTGAACAGCGGTTTTGCGATAAGAAATTATTTGACTATGCCTGCTCCACATGAGGACAAAAATGAAAGTCGCGCACCAGTTCGATTCATTCCATCTTCAATTTCCTTTGAGGTGGTTTTCTGGTGGAAAAAAATCAGGATGGAAATCCCAAAAGACTGTCACGACGTAAAGAGAGCTGAGATTTTTGGAGAATCTCTTCTTAGAAGAGACTCGTCTTTCCAGCTCTCTATTGATAGTACTGACATTGATCTGAAGCTATACAAACGTCGCTGGTTCATCCTTTTGCTGTACGTAGCTTACATGACATGCAACTCAGTACAGTGGTATCAATACTCAATTATTAGTAACGTCGTGTGTGAGTTTTATGGCGTTGCGCCATGGGCCGTGGATTCGACTTCTCTAGTCATTATGTTAAGTTATTTATTGTGTGCTGTTCCGGTCGCCTTTATGATGGATCGAAAGGTAAGTTTTGTCTGTTGTTTTTAACCATTCTGTGTTCATTATACCTCTGACTTCCAATATTTTCCTTCCTTTAAGTATCCTTTACTACTGAACATTCTCAGTGATCATCAACTTGTATATTGTTTCATCGATGCCAAATGTCAACAATTTTTTCAGGTTACTTCTGCTAACAAATCCAAAATCTTAAGGGGTTGATATTCTGATATTAGCAAACATGGAACAATACTACAACATCGTTTAATCAAACACCGTGTTTTCAAACTAGCTTTGCTCCAAAAATGGTCAGAACCATCTTTGCGAGAACACTCATCCATCATGCGCATGTATCAATATTTACCATATTACTAGCACGGGCATCACTAACATCTAAGTGAGATGTGACAGAGATATAATAAATTAGACAACGACTTTTTTGTCCGCGTTATAGCTGGCATGGCGGCTCTCTGAGCGTTGTTTCGCGAGGAGTGGCGTTATTGGCTGCCTGATCTTCTTTCGAACTTTTGAGCACAGGACCCAAAGTGCGATTTTCGTTGATCCCTTGTTTCTATGAGTCTATGAGGGCAGTGGCTGTTAGTATTGAATAATCAGACCTATGAGAAATTAGCGAGCCGTGCTCAGCCTGACCTCGTCATCTGCGTTAATATGCCTGCAAATATTGCAACGGTTGTTCTGACAACTCAAAATTGCTTGATGCAAACTACATACTTAAATCTAACGTACTATATAAGGTCTTTAATTAGTAGGTAACGAAACGCTAAGGGGTGTATGTGTATCAGATACTGATCACGTTCCCATATCAATATTTTTTTTACGATATGAAATCCTACTCATTCCTCAAATTTAATACGTGAAGTGCGCGTATTTCATCGTAATAAGTACGTTTTTTATATCGTAAAAAAAATTGGTATGGGAACGTGATCAGAATCTGATACACATACACCCCTTAGCGTATCGTTACCTACTATTGAAAGACCTTATATGTAAATACAGTTCTTGGTGGGAGGACTAATGGGGTCAGTCCGGCGATGAGTCCACAGGTTGGGACTATATCGCCTATCCCGGAGGGGGTGGGAGGAAATACCTACTGCCGTCGTCTACTCCTGCTCATGGTGGTCCCGTCTGCCCTTATTCGCAGCATACTCCAATAATTTCTTCCAGTCGAGTCCTGGAAGTTATTCCTCAGCGTAGTAGTCCTTTCTCAGTGTAGGTATTCCATCTCGGTCCTGCTCACATGGTGCACTGACCGACAAAGTGAGGATTGTTTTCTATCCGATTGGCTTATTGATTGATTGATCATTAGAAGGCGACGTGACTTTAGACATCAATTAAAACAACAATACAAGGTTGTTGTGCTTACAGAATAACTCTTATTTATTCAAAACACACATTTGAGTATGCTATGCGGTCCACTGTTCACATATTGTTAACTATTCGTCGCAGTAGCCACGCCAATTGACACCTCTAGAACCATTTCATGTCACGTTTAACTAAACTAAAATACTGTAAGATACCTCGTCATGACACAACATTATGACAGCAAGTGCCCAAGCGACCTATTTAACTTTGTGATAAAACCGCTGATTGTTCAATATTTTGGCATTTTATTGACCAAACCAGGCTTTGTCCGAAGCGCCGCCCCCGTGGCATATTGTCGTATTTGTGTTATAAAAAATGTATCGTATTAACGTATTTTTGAAGATTTTGAAAAATTGCAAAGGCCAAGGTTATTTATTTAATCTTCAGATAAATCAACCCTTAAAATGTTGCTAAGTCATTTCTGGATCATCTGTATGCTGCCAAGGATTTCATACAAAGTATGTTACATTAATAGGTGGTAGTACTCTAAACATGGACAAACTCTAAACGGTATCAAGGGTATAACAAATTCTACACCGGAAACTGAAAAACTATTGTTCTACGTTCTTGTTCAAGAGTGCTGAAAAAAATGTAATTTTGAGATTTTAAAAAAAATTAACTTTTCACAAACATACAGAAATTTTGGTGAAATCCAAAAAGCACAATCCCAAATGTAACACGTGTATAATTTTTAATTTCAAGTTGAATCCAATTCAATTGCGTCCATTTGAAAACTAAGCACAATTAAACGAATTACTATGGATTTTCACCAACTTTTCACATAAAAGGCCAAAAAAAAATTGCCAACAAAACTCGAGCAACTGAAGCGTCAAATGGATTTAAAAGCCATTAAGACAATTGAGTTATAGGACTGGATAACCGCATAAAAATATATAAATGAAATTGTCATCAAATTATCGAGAAAGAGAAAAAAAAGTGCAAAATCCGAAATTACAAAAATATATTTGTCTCCATCGTACTTATGTCCTTAAGTATCTTCTATCTGGTGCGAATGGAGTGCACGCAGACCATATGGTAACAAGGTAAAATTGAATGTATGATAATGTAATTTCTGCGTATATATTACCTTGGACAACGGTTATTGAATTGCGGTAGATTTCCCAACGCGTCGTTAGTCTCCATCCAGTTGAATTTGGCATCCTACATAGTACTGATACCACTGACACCACTGTTCCGTTTAATCGCCGCCAACTCGGTAGAGCTCGTTTTTAAGGCCCTGTCTTTGTAAGAGGAGTACGGGTGAACTCGTATTTTTTTTTTTATGGAACCTGACACGGTTGGCTACATCACCTACAACATCCGTGATGTCAGCCCATAACACAGGGTGAACTAGGTGCCATGTCAGTGCTTCCCTTCATTTCATGTCGTAATCACCCGTACTCCTCTTTCAAGGCGCCGCTTTCGCTGGTTGAATTAGGATGCAACACAATCAATCAATAAAAAATTAGATCTTTATTTTTTTATTCCAAAACTACGGATCGAAACAAAAAAGTCAAATAAAATATTTTTTTTCCAAAGCCTTGATTTGGTCACGTTTCCTTAAATACGTTTTTATAACTAAATTCAGAGGCATGTTCATGATTTTTTTCTATCGAGGGAAGTTAATCAAGTCGTGTTTTCAAAAAGCTATCGATCTACGCTGATAGATGAAGTTTTACATATATTAAAACTGAATCTGTCAGGTAAGTAATATTGGCGGTACACTTCTTGAAATTCGAGTCAGACGCAGTCTGACATCACCTTAACCCCGAACAAAAAAAGAGGGGTGTTATAAGTTTAACGTGTGTGTATGTGTGTATGGGTGTGTCTGCATCGTCTGGCATCGTAGCTCCCAAATTGATGGACCGATTTAGATGCGGTTTTTTTTATTATCTGCCCTTTTTTTTTGAAAAGCTTAAAATAATAGTTAAAAACCCCCGACCCTTGAAGTTAGAGTACGTATCCGTAAACTGTTTTTATCAGATTCCGATGGCGAAGAGAAATACAATTTTAATTTTACACAATTACATCCTTTAAACTTCTATTCAGTTGCTTATTATTAATACTAATAATACATTTGTAAGGGATGGTCATGGAATAAGTTACTTTGTTTTATAAGAAATTGGGTTTGTAGACTCTATAGATGATATACTAAAACAAAATTTTTAGAATGTTTTTCTATGTGTATGTATGTTCCTCCATAACTCTTGAACCAATCATCCGAATTCCATGAAACACGTGACACAGGATAGTCGATAGGCTACATAAAATTAAGATTATTACTAAGAAAGGCAACTAAAATCTACACAATAAAAAAAAAACGTAGAACCAATACCTAACACATACCTACCCCAAAAGTTCTTCAGGTTCCACAAACAAAACACAACAAAAACAAAGCACAAAACACACTAAAGACCAACCAACCACAGACAAAACACAACAGAGCACGAAACATATTAAGAACCAACCAAACCTCCATGCCAACTCCAAATTACTATCACCGTTTAATCAGCTGACGTCACGGATGTGGCACGTGCCCAAACATGGCATCGTCGCACTTGCGACACCACACATCTCACCAGCAATGAAGGAAGATTCGCTGTTACTATTCATTTGTAATTAATCAGAACAATGGCCGTAGTACTTAATTGATCCGACCCAAATTGTCGGTTGTCATATCCGAACATTTTTACTGAAGAAAAATTGTGAGTAAAACTATCTTACTCCATATCAACCTACATCGATTGATGTGAAATAACTTACTAAACTTTCATTCTGATTGTCTGAACAGACGGACAGACAGACGGAGGCGTAGGCTTAGTAATCAGGCTTCAGTACGGATGCGGAAACCAAAAAAAAATTGTCAGAAGTTATCAAAGTAGAGTTTTGTAATTAATCAGAACAATGGCTGTAGTACTTTCAAATTGATTCGACCCAAATAATCGGTTGTCATATCCGAACATTTTTCCTGAAGAAAAATTGTGAGTAAAACTCCCTTACTCCATATCAACCTACATCGATTGATGTGAAATAACTTACTAAACTTTCATTCTGATTGTCTGGACAGACAGACGAGGGCGTAGGCTTAGTAACAGGCTTCCGTAGGGATACGGAACCCTAAATAAACCGGCCAAGTGCGAGTCGAACTCGCGCACTGAGGGTTCCGTATCGCAATGTGATGGTAAGCGCCACTCACGCCATCTATGGCGTGTATTATGAAATGCTTCATATTAGTTAAAATTCATTATTAGTTATAATGCTTCATATTATTGGTGTTGGCGCGCATACACTTTTCAGTTTATTCTATGGGGACCCCTGTAAATTTTTTACTTTTTCATGTTTTTATTATTTGTTGTTATATCGGCCATAATAACCCATAGTCTATGAACATTTTAACGGGCTACCTATTACGGTTCAAGAAATACACCCTCGGAAAGACGGACAGACAGACGGACAGACAGACAGACAGACAGACAGGCGCGGCCAAGGGCATAGCTAATTCCTTACCATGTTTTAGGCGCTTACTCCTTACACAGCCAATGTGCCATCGTGAGACGCAACATCTGTAACGGCATAATCGTATCTACGAATATCACATTACACGTGGAACGTGCCGATTTCGTGACGTCATTTTTTGGGTTCCTAAAGGCAGCGATAGCGGACGTTCTTGTCATTCCGACTAATACCACGAGCAGTGTTTAAGCGACCTGCCATAGCTCTGGAAGCTTGCTCTAAGAGAGGTTCCATAAAGCGGGGTCCATGGACCGCTCCCCGGGGAATCATTGTCACGAGTGCCGAGGGTCGATAGCCCCAAGGATCACTTATGCATATCATATTTATTCAGTAGGGTAACGCTCATAGAGGCCAAAGGCTTATCTTACTCATCTGCGACTGGCGAAAATATAAGTTTTGCAAGCTTATGCCCAAGCCCAAACCCGCTCGTTACGCGTTAAATTAAACAAAACATTCATTATTTTCCTAAAATTCCCTTCGACAGTGCTCCGTGGTATTTTTGACATGTTAAAAGTGGTCCATGACTATACCATGTTTAAGAACCACTCACTGTTCTAAGATTTGTCATTTTCGCTTTGATGCACAGAGAAAGGTTTTTTTATCTTTGTTTGTAAGTATGCACGTAAATTTGTCCATACATATCATACAAGCTGAATCCCGACAATCGGTGTAAGCAGAGTAATCGGTGTTGTGCTGCAAGAACTCTGGTAAATTACAGCACAACACCGACCACCCCGTTTCGGAAAGTATTCGAACAAGATTCAATCGATCAAGCAGCAAGTAAGGCACGAAGACCCACCTGCTGCATGACTCGGCGGAACATTGGAAGTAAGAAATTTTTGCGTCAGAAAAAATACTCATTGGTACACGCCATATTCGAACCTCGGACCTCTCGGGCAAGAGAAGCCACTCACCCAGGTCGCTAGGCCACCCACCGCTTTGAACAACCTTCACTCATTGCAGTTCTGTGCCAATCCGGAATGCTTTAACCCCACCTTTTTTACTGAAACTGACGCGGTTGGTTACATCACCTACAACGCTCGGTGCCTACAACATCCGTGATGTCAGCCCATAACACCGGGTGAACTAGGTGCCATGTCAGTGCTTCCCTTCATTTCATGCCGGCTACACTGAACTGAACGGAAAACACGGACTATTTACATAGCCGCTTCGACCGACGTTTCATTCAGTGCGGTGATCCACCTAGTAAGGTAAGAAAGGAAGGGACCTACAGTTTTACGTGGAATCCTAACCACGGTCAACCGCCAACGGTCGAGCGATCACCCATCCAAGTACTGACTGCGCTCAGGGTTGCTTAACAACAGTCGACGGACCGCACCACTGACCTACCGAGGCTGTCAACCTCACATGTAATCTGATGCAACCATGGAGCACCCGTGGTCATGAAAGAAGACGAGGTGAGAGAGAGAGTGGTGCACTCCACCGGAGGTCGAACTCGAAACCTTTCAAAGGACGACGATCCGCTGGAGAGACTGCGCAGCACAATATGTCAGCCTCGGTAGCTCAGTGGTGCGATCGGTCGACTGTCGGTCATGATCATAAGCACACCTGGGCGAGGTGAGTACTTGGATTTGTGACCACTTGACCTTTGGAGGCTGACCGTTGTTCGGATTCCAAGTAAAACTGTAGTTCCCTTCCCTTTCTTACCTCACTAGGTCGTAGGGTTTAACCTAAAGATAATGGAAGTTTAACCCGTTCGGGTTGGTATCACCACACTGAATGAATAGTCGATTGAAACGGTTGTGTAAATAGTTCGTTATGGGCTGACATCACGGTTTTAGTAGGTGAGGGAGCCAAGCCTGTCAGTTTCTATAAAAAAAATCAATTTTTTCGGGCGAAATAAACACAACTGAAACTAAAAAAAAAGCTTTTTCCAAAAGCCCCTCGACCAAAGCCGGTCGCAGTATCCGCCGACCACGCTCGCTCTATTCACGGCACGTCCGCACCGCCGATATGATCGGCATTTGTCGCTCGGATGTCAACTTTTTTCATCGTCCGGCGTATTAGCATAATAACATTCCGGCCGGTCTGACGTGCTTATTGCGTCCCACAGTCCCACACTACATAATGTGAACGGCACTGGCCCTGTGGACAGGCGGCGTAAAATTGCTGGTACAGGCGGAGAACCTTGGCATGTCTAGATTTTTTTTATTTATAACGCGACATATGGCACCGAGCTACCCATAAGGTGTCTAACGACGCCCATGGACATTCGGTCGTATGCGGGGGTTGCTAATGCCATTCCGGCCTGACAGGTGCCCATTCACTCCCCTCTTGAAGGATCCTAGACTGTACTTAGGGGGGTGAATATATGAGCAGGGAGAGCGTTCCAGAGTTTACCGGTTCTGTAGAGGAAAGATCTACAGAATCAATTGGTACGCATCCGCGGTAAGTCCAGCGTATAGGGATGCAATCCTACAATCCCTGCCCAGTGCGTGTGGTGCGGAGGTTGAAAGGGGACGGAGATTGGAGCGCTAGCTTCAATGAGGACTAAACATTTCGTTAAGTTTGTTGATTATGTTGTTCGCTTGGTAGCCTGACTTTCATTGCTATAAAGAGAATAGTTTTTGACGTCCAGAAGCAGATATGGAACAAAAAACCCATGAAGCCAGCCATACACAGATTGGAGCATACCTTATTCACGTTCTATGTTTAATTGCTATATGCTAAAACGTAAACTGCCAAGTAGAATGTAATAACATCCTAACCTAACCTAACTGGCACGGGCGGCGCGGGTCCGAAGCCTCCGGCCAATGAAAATAATAAAAGATTTGTTCATGGTTGTTCTTGGATGTGAAAACGGGATAGGTGGTCAAAGAAAAACTGGTAAAACTGTTTCAGTAGGTTTATTGATTTTCACATGAAAATTGATCACAAATAAAATATTCCATAGACGGTTAATTAAAAAATAAATGAAAATTCTGTATAAAAATGATAAAACCAAATAATTGATTTTACCCCATTCGTTGATAATTATTCCAGAACGAAGCTACAGGTTTAGAACAAAATAATCACAAACAGAAACAGTTAAATTTAGAGACAAACGGAGGTAAGAACTGAACCAGCCGTTCTAACACAGGATCCATCAGGAACCTACCTCTCTAGAACGCCTTTCCCAGATTATTCAACAATGAGTTTTTCGGAATATGAATGCACTTTCTTAATAGGTTCTCCATTCTCTGAATAGGAAAACGTGCTGACGAAGCCTGCACGCACAGTACATTTTTTGTCGTACTGACTCCGAGAAAATGCAGTGTTGTTGCTTGCAATAGTTAGGACATAATCATCGCTAGAACTATGTTTGTTCCATTAGACTCGATCGAATGGGAAGAACTAACATCGTAGGGCAGTCCATTTCAGTACAAGCAGCAACCACCATACAATCAATCATCATTGGCAGAAGGCAACACCCCCAGATCCAAGTATCCAACGGTCTACACTAAAAGATTAAACAAAATTTCTTTCTTCCTCAGGACCTGCGCTGGCCCGCCATGATCGGAGTATTTGGAACGGCTCTCGGTTCTTGGATCAAGGTGTTCTCTGCAGAGTCAGACCGGTTCCTCATCACTTTCGCAGGCCAGACTGTCATTGCTCTCTCCCAGACCTTCATGCTAAGTGTTCCTCCCAAGCTTGCAAGCATCTGGTTCGGAGAAAAGGAGGTTAGTAGTCGCACCTTATTGAGTACGCCCAGCTTTTTAGAAGCCAGCTTGGCCTTCCCCTCGATATGGCGACGAAAGTTCAGGTCGTGCGACAGTTCGACTGCGAGGACCCCGAGGTGTTCGCTTAATTTAAGCGACGTGCCTTGGAGACTATTGTTATCGCATCTAAATTCGTAGTTACACAAAGAGTGCCAAGACTGTCTTGAATTACATCGGCTACATGTACTTCCACTGTAACAGTAAAGCTATCAACTACCGACTACCTATCGGGTACCTCTGGTCCCGAGGCACAGCTACGCAACACACAAACAATAGTTTTCATTAAAAAAACTACATGTTCTGTACAGAATATCACCTCTCATTTCCAGAAGAGCGACCCAAATAAAACCCTGAGTCTCCTAACAAGATATGTCTCTTCGAATTTCTAAAGAGAACTAGGTGACCAAAGTATAATCTCAAAAATGTTCATATAATTCCTAAAGCCGTGCCTTCGGTTATTTTTCTCAGTTAATTAAAACGAAGACGTCATTCCAGATCTCCACTGCATGCAGCATTGGAGTATTCGGAAACCAGCTGGGGCTGACCGTAGGGTTCTTCCTCTCTCCGCTGATGATACGCAGTGAGCTGCCAGGTGTCGGCAGTGAGCTCTACACGATGTTCCTCACCGTTGCTACCTTCACAACCTTCGTCTCTCTAGTGGTTTTCGTCTGTGAGTATAATAATTCTTTACCGTAGAATTCATCTTCTCAGCTATTGCGGCTTCAGTGCCAATCAGAATATTCAACACGTCTGAATACCGAACCTTATGGTATAACGCTGGCAACATGTCTCAAACTTTCAATGTATCATCGTCCACTAACAATATCTACAAATTCTAAGGAATCACTGGACGAAAAACATGAATTATTTTCACACCCCTTTCGTTCTTTCAATTCATATTCATTCAGTACTAGGTTACCAATCGGGACGTAGTTTCATTCCCCATCTAGTAATTTAAGAAAAGGTCCTTTAATCTGAAGCTTATATAGCAATGCAGTTACTAAACTCTGAAATTTAAACAAAGTTGTTCATACCTTTCACAAAGGAAGCAAGGCAACCCCTCGACCACGAGTCCCTCAGAAACACTAAAGAATGTGTTCTTTCCAATCATGTATCTTTATATCAAACCATATGTTTCTCTTCAGACTTCCAGGCGGAGCCGCCAAAACCACCAACCCTCACTCAAGCCGTCCGTCGTGCCATGTCCTCGTGTTCCAGCAGTCGCGGATATTGGATGGCCCTACATCGATTGTTCACGGACAAACATGTCCTATGTCTCTTTCTCTTCACTGGTGTCAACAACGGATGCTTCAATGCCCTCCTCACATTGTTGAACCAGATCTTCGTCAGCTACTTTCCGGTAAGAATAATTATGTCCCCTGATCTCTTTGGCAGGTTTCAAAAACTTTCTTCTCATGCGATAAATCGAAGGTTCAAACTCCTGGTGGTACACCTCTCCGTACACGATCAACACGTCGTCGTCATTAGAGTAGTGTCGGAAGCAATCAAATCGAATAAAATTGGAATCGATGTTGCTAAACCCTGGCGGTGCTAGAGTATATATTCTTACTTTCATGCAAATAGTTCATGAACGAATCAAACGACACATTTATCTTACCAAACAGGTCACTCAAAATAAATGTTTATTCACTCAGACCCCTCGGGGTCGGTATAAAGGGAGGCCTACATTTTAATAACCCTCAATTTATTTACTAGTTCTGATTTGCAAAATCATATTGCAACGGTGCGTCAATGTGGTAAATATGGTAACGTTGACAAAATATGAGGTCTGTCAGAATGCAATATGCAGAACGTTATGGAACTAGGTATTCCCACGTGTGGTCAAATTCGGGAGGTGCTTGAACTGTAGCGAATGAGAGTAGATTTGTGTTGCATCTAGTACCTGTGTCCACATTCATTGAAATCTGGTAAGAATACTTGCCTTATTGCGATGCGTTTACTGGAAAATCTGGTCAGTGGTTTAGGAGCGTAGAAAGGTCTAATGTACAGACAGATACATTCTAAATGTTTGAAAATAAATAAACTCCTTTTCTCATCAAAATTCAACAGAATTCTGACAATGCTATTCTTCATCGGAGCAGCAAGCACAAAGCCAAGTCAGCGATATGTTGTTGACATTGGGTTTTTGGGAACCCTTAGTTTCGTAGTAAAATCGTTCCTTTGTCGCGCCGTTAGGGATGAAATTGTCTTCCGGCGAGTGTGTCTTCAATCGTCGTACCAACATCAAAAGGCTAGCAACAGTCCGCTAACCTACTGGTGTCGCAACTCTGCCTCTGTCTGCTGCAGTGGACCGTTTGGCTGCAGCCAGCCATGCTGGTTTTCATTTGAAAAAAATCTGTGTCTTAATGGCCATCATTTTGTCTTACATGATCCATTATGGTCCAAGCTAAAGATATCGAAACGCTATCTTGATTTCAGGACGATGAACAAGATGCTGGTAAAATCGGCGTCACCATCATGGTATCAGGAATGGCTGCCTCCATGTTCTTCGCTAGTCTCCTGGACAAGACCAAGAAGTTTAAGCTGATCACTGTCGTGGTCTACATTCTTTCTGGACTCTCTATGATGGCGTTTGCATGTACACTGGAGTTTGGAAACTTGGTCGCCGTATACGCAGCCGCTGTTGGAGTGGGGTAAGTTATTTCAATCTGTAACACCTTTTCATTATATATTTTTTCAGTACAGGTAGGTAGGTAGACGGGTGTAGGATTGGAGCCCACGTACAAGCAAACATAGCGCGGGACGTCGCCCGGCTAGATGTCTGGTGGTGTGTCTTGGAAGGAGCCGATATGCAGCAGTGGGCTAAACGGGTCGATGATGATTTTCAGTATTGGATCGTAAACACTGATGAACAAACATTGGTTGAAAAATCCCTTGTAGTCTTGTCGGCTACACTGAAGTGGACGGAACAAAATTAACTAGATAGCTGTTTCGATTGTATAATTACGTGTGGTGATCAGAATTTGGGCGGGTTTTACCCTAGCACCTAGCGAAACGGAATAGTCCTACAGTTTTCTATGAAATTCGAACCATGGAGGAACTTGTGTTCAACATAGATCATAATTATTGTACTTATCAAAATTAGCAAATGGTACCTTTACCACTAGCATGTATTGCAAGAGAGGAAGGGCCTTTACCACTTGCCTATATTCTTAATCTCTTTAGCTTTTTTTTTCCTTCTTTAGCTTTAGTTTCCACAATGTAATGTTATTATTTGTCTCTTTCAGAACGTTCTTCTGCAGTTTCACAGCTGTCAGTTGTGACGTTGCATCCGAGCTCACTTATCCAGAATCGGAAGTCATCACGGCCACCATTATGAACATGTCTTCACTTATATTCTCCATTATATTCACTATCATCATCACCATTGTCAACAACTATTTTGGTTTTTTGTGGGGCAACGTCACTTTTGCTACGATTCTTGTGTTAGGAGGCATCAGCGTGATGGGGATCAAGTTTGATTTAAGAAGGCTAGAAGCTCAGCGGTCGGGGTACTGTACCCAGATTTCCAGGTCTGGTGAAACTAGCATTTCGGAGAAGAGTATGATAGAGTCTACTCAAGAAATTTAATTTTTTTTTTCTAAACTCAGAACATCGTAACCGCCACTAGCTACCTTAAATAATATGTTAGATTATGAAGATAATTATTGGAGTCAAGATGAACAAACAAGTTAAAAATCAATGTTGTTGCAATTTTCACATTGGAAGAAACATAAATTTGAAAATTCAGATTGTCTCAGAAAATACCAGGATCGTGAGGACAGCCTGTATATATTTACCAGTGTTACATTTTGAGTGTTTTTTTAGCATTTCACCAAAAACTGATTCTGTATTTGACCCTTTTCAAGATAAATCTGAAATAATGTTAAATGTAAAATTATATACAGGATGGCCCAGTTATAGTGGTCCAAAAATTTTTATTAGATAGAGGACGGCATGTTGACTCATTTAAAAAAAACATTAGTTCCGCGAAAATCAATAGTTTAGAAGTGAGGATTTTTTAAAACTTTTTTTGAAATTTCTCTATTTTAGTTACATAAACCGCTCTAGCTGGATATCTATTCCACAAAATCGAATAAAATTTGGTATGAAAGTAGAGGAGACATGTAGCTAGTGCGTAATGAATAGTTTTTAGGTTTACTCCTAGACTGTACTGTTGCTATAGCCCTTTCAGTGAATTTTTCTTCAGTTTACATTAAAACTGATCAATTTTTGAAAAATCACTGTGAAAAAAAAACGTACTACTGGAGATTTGCCCATGCCTTTAAAAACTACCTATACATATACCAATTCTTCAGACCAAAGATTGTAGTGGTGTTACAATTGTAACATATTCAAAATTAACATCATTTGTACAAAGTCACTAAAATAAAAAGTGACGATTACCTTTATTTTTAAAATCTAATTTTTTTTCACAACGTTAGTTCAACTACAATTTCACATTATTCATAAACCTGTCTCTAACAGCGCTAATATACACATAAAAAACTGTTTAGTAATGTTTTTAAAAAATCAGATTTAAAAAATTAAGGTAATCGTCACTTTTTATTGTAGTGACTTTGTACAAATGATGTTAATTTTGAATATGTTACAATTGTAACACCACTACAATTTTTGGTCTGGAGAATTGTGATTTGTATAGGTAGTTTTTAAGGGCATGGGCAAATCTCCGGTAGTACGTTTTTTTTCACAGTGAATTTTCAAAAATTTATCAGTTTTAATGTAAACTGAACAAAAATTTACTGAAAGGGCTATAGCAACAGTACAGTCTAGGAGTAAACCTAAAAACTATTCATTACGTGCTAGCTACGTGTATCTTCTACTTCCACACCAGATTTTATTCGTTTTGTGGAATAGATATCCAACTAGAGCGATTTATGTGACTAAAATAGAGAAATTTCAAAAAATTCAAAAAAAATCATAACTTCTAAACTATTCATTTTCGCGGAACTAATGTTTTTTTTTTAATGAGTCAATATGATGTCCTCCATCTAAAAAAAAATTTTGGACCACTATAACTGGGCCACCCTGTATATTAACAAATATTTATAATTTTATGTGTTAATTTTTTTATATCAAGAAATACCAGAATATTCAATTCCGCAAGGAAGAGAAACAAACATTAATTGTACAAAGACAAAACGTAATATTTATTCGTTATACGGTTCTGAGTGCTTACTTATATTATTAATGCAAATGGCTGTGCGAGAAGCTCCGCGCGCGTTAAATTTTGACTTACAGAAATGTTCAAATACTTTAAAAAGTGGAGGAATATAGAGTGAATGTAATTAGTTAGGATTATTAGTTATTTGTAATAGGTTATTTAGTATTTACTTAAAATAGTATAAATATAATGTAAGATTAAGCTAAAGTAAATAAAAACATGTAACAAAATTATTGATATTTTTTATTCCCTATTTAGACCTAAAATTTAAATAAATAAAACAAAATTAAAGCAACAACAACCAACAAGGGCAGTTGTATATAGAATTGTTCGGTTTGCATTTCCATCTAGCATTTTGTACTGCATTTATTTTTACAGGTGCGTGCAGGCGCGGGCTTCGGCGCGGCGCTAGGTAGAAGCACAAGTGTTCGTTGGTTGAGGTTCATTTCAGCTTAGAATTTTTCATAGGAATTTTCGCGGTCACCTTCAACGCCAAGAACAGACATAATTCTGTCGTTCATTTCATATAGATTTTTTTTAAAATGGAAACTGACACGGTTGGCTACATCACCTACAACATCCGTGATGTCAGCCCATAACACCGGCTGAACTTGGTGCCACGTCAGTGCTTCCCTTCGGTCGTGCCGGCTACACTGGTCTGGACGGAAAACACAAACTATTCACATAGCTGTTTGGACCGACCTTTCATTCAGTGCGGTGGTACCAACCCGGGCGGGTTAAACCCTACCACCTAGTAATATAAGAAGGGAGTCATATCCCTTAGTCGCCTTTTACGACATACACGGGGAGAGATGCAGTGGGGCTATTCTTTTAAAGTACCGGCCCCACACGGTAGGTTCATTTCAGTCTAGTATTTTTCGGCGCCGCCTGAAACTGCCAGAGACTGGGCTGTGGATTATTTCATTGTAGTTTGTTGCGAAAATTATGACACTTCTTCTTTCATTTTCCTCCTTAATGCTAAGAACATTACATAGGTACTTCAATGGCGAAAACATCTCATCTCACCCCCCCCCCCCCCCCCCCCCCGCACCGAATGCTATGGGTAAGTCCCTGCTTATTAACATATTTACTAACGCGAGCGAAGCCGAATTCGCGTAATAAAGCAAGGAAAGTGTCAAGGTGGCGACGTTTTGAGTGAGCTCCCTCGTGCGGAGTAATGAGTAAGTTTATACTGCGCAGCTCTTCTACTTTATGAGGAGTGTGACAACGTGCAGCTTGTGCCGAGATACACTTTTCTGCTTATTACCATATTTAGTAACGCGAGCGAAGCCGAATTCGCGTAATAAAGCAAGGAAAGTGTCTAGGTGGTGACGTTTTGAGTGAGCTCCCTCGTGCAGAGTAATGAGTAAGTTTATACTGAGAAGCTCTTCTACTTTATGAGGAGTGTGACAACGTGCAGCTTGTGCCGAGACACACTTTTCTGCTTATCAACATATTTAATAACGCGAGCGAAGCCGAATTCGCTTAATAAAACAAGGAAAGTGTCAAGGTGGCGACGTTTTGAGTGAGCTCCGTCGTGCGGAGTAATGAGTAAGTTTATACGACGCAGTTCTTCTACTTTATGAGGAGTGTGACAACGTGCACCTTGTGCCGAGATACACTTTTCTGCTTATCAACATATTTAGTAACGCGAGCGAAGCCGAATGCGCGTAATAAAGCAAGGAAAGTGTCAAGGTGGCGACGACGTTTTGAGTGAGCTCCCTCATGCGGAGTAATGAGTAAGTTTATACTGCGCAGTTATCCTTCTTTATGAGTAGTGTGACATCGTGCAACTTGTACCGACATACACTTTTCTGCAGTCCCATTGACCCTTACGGTGGTAGGCTTAAATTGTAGCCGACTGTGATCACTGTACTGGACAAGAAATGACCGCATATATAGCAGCCTCTGCTATTTTACTGCTGTAGGGCCAGAAGTCAATGTGTAGGACTACCAGAGAAAAATGTACACATTTCTGACTGTACACCCTTCTACTCCCACATGGACCGCCCGCTCCACTTTTCGTCGAAGACTTTTCCACTTTTCGTTGGCTCCCAGATGGAGGGCGCGCGCCACTTATTGCGCGCCGCTAGTTTTAATTCATTATCTCATTCTACCAATTTTCTACCAAAACACTGAATACTGGTATTATTTCTTGGTTAAACTTACTAGTAACTATTCTCAGACATAACTGGGCAACCCAATCACCTTCACACAGAAAATAAATAATGAAGTTGACAGAAAATAAAATGTCACTTTTGGCAGCTGACATTTCCACTGACGCTGGAATAGACTAAGATTGTACCCGTAAACGTAGTTCGGTATTCGATAGTTCGTTTCAATGCGCTTATTTCTGTATACGACATATAAGGCGAAATTGTAGTTTTGGTCAGAAAAAATCGAAAAAAATTTCGAGTGTGTTTTGTTTTGCCTGAATAAGTGAATCCTGAAGTGTTTGGTATTACTGAACGCGTAATTTCAGTACAAACAAGACTGAATAACGAGTATTGATGGATCGATCGATTGAGGCGGGATATTCGAATTTGTGCGGGAGCGCGCGCGCCAAAATTTCGCGTTTTTGAGCGCCGGTATAAGGGCTTGGGAGCCAAGGGAAGTAGTACTATTTTCAACGTTTGGGAGTAAAAGGGTTAACTTATTATGCAATGTTTTTTTTTTCAAAAAACCTTTTTACCGCCGCACCCTATGAATTAAAGTTAAAGACCCCTGACATAGTTTACGTTGTTTTGTGAAATATTTATATAAATAAATAAATACATTCATTCATTATGCTTATAAATAAATTTCATCTGCATATAATCAAAATATAAAAGTCTGAATGCCCGAACCCTGGTTGATGTTTATACATCATACGCCGACCCTAACAAATCGCAATTCCCCCCAACCCCAAAAATCCCTGCACATTTTAGGTCGGCTTGCTTTTTTTTGCAAAATGTTTCTTTTTTCCGCAATCACAACGCTCACACAAATTTACCAACCTTAGATATATTCCCACCCAAGACGAGCCCGTACAAAACAAGCGCTGGGGGGGGGGGTGCGGAAAGTGGCTAAGGAGGGGGGAGCAAGGGGGGAGATAAGAGAAAAGTTTTGAGGTGAACAGTTACGCGCGTGCGCCGGGAGCGTGGGAGATAAACACGAAGACAGGTCATCTGTTTTTCGAATAGATTAAAGCTCCGTACAAGAGAAGGAAGCAAGGTCCGAATTCTACGGGTGCAAGCAGAATAGCGAGACGTAGTTTTTTGGGATTGGAGTAATTTTTTAATCAAATATTTTTTTTTGCCGTAAGCCAAACTTGGATTTTCTTTTTTTATGCAAAACCACGAATTGAAACAAAAAGTTACTTAAAAAGAATAGCCCAACTGCATCTCTCCAATGCATGTCGTAAAAGGCGACTAAGGGATAAGGACAAGATGCCTTGCTAAAGGGCGACCACCTTTCACCTTGGCACGGTACTTCCACCGAGTCATGCAACAGGTGGGTCTTCGTGCCTTACTTGCTGCTTGATCGATTGAATCTTGTTCGAATACTTTGCGAAACGAGGTGGTCGGTGTTGTGCTGTAATTAACCAGAGCTCTTAAAGCACAACACCGATTACTCTGCTTACCCCGATTGCCGGGATACAGCGTGTGCATACAGCAGGATACAGCAGGTGCAAAATACAAGGTTTTAAGAAAACCAATTCGTTTTGCAGTTTCATAATTTAGAACTAGAATGCATAAACATAATTGAAATACAATAAAGAACGAAATAATTGTCTCTGTGTAGACCAAAGAGATACGTCGTTGGTGTAGACCACCAATATCTATCTCTCTCACAGCAAATGAAGTGCGCGCCGACCAACTGTAAGTTACAAAGTGAACTGCATGCAATGTTTTACTTTTAATTTTTTTTTTTTTTATTGCTACCGAACTGGGTGGCTCTGTCCGAGGTCGCAACCTCAGGCGCAGCCAATTTCACCCCCGAGGAGGTGCCAGTCCGACTCGGAGGTGGACTAATGTTGCTGGGGAAAGGCTATTAACTCGCGATTTAAAGATCCGTGGATTGTAGGAGTGGGGGAAGATATTCCCCGGGAGCCCGTTCCACACCTATGCAGTGCGGCACAAAAACGATTTAGAGAATCGTGCAGTTCGAAGAACTCTTCTGTCGACTACAAAGGGTGTTCCGCGAGAGTATGGCGGAACACCCCGCCATACTCCCGTTATTTATTTTTATTTATTTATTATGGTAACCAAAACAGAATACAAAATTTCACAAGCACATTTCACATAATATTAAAAGCAGCGTCTTATTTGTATTCCAAAAAAATGGACACACGACATGATTATCCTTCCTTACCTATAATAAAATCCAACGTCTGCTTTCTGTCTGTCTGAGTGTCTGTCTGTCCGCTTATAACTCGAGAACCACTGAACCGATTTTAATAAAACAAAATTCTACGGATAGCTTGATTCTTCCCATCAACTATAGGCTACTTACTATCACGCTTAATAGATTATGAGGTTAGTAGTGAAGTGAAATATGAGAGCGGGCGGAGCCGCGGGCACAGCTTGTTTATTATAAATTAAAGAAAAGTCCTAAGTCACTCGGAAATCATTAAATAAACACAAAACACTAAAATTAAATAAACAAAGCAACGATTAAAAACTAGAAAAACAAGAATAAAATATATAAATTGTACCGTGTGGGGCCGGTACTTTAAAAGAATAGCCCAACTGCATCTCTCCCCGTGTACGTCGTAAAAGGCGACTAAGGGATATGACTCTCTTCTTATATTACTAAGTAGTAGGGTTTAACCCGCCCGGGTTGGTACCACCGCACTGAATAAAAGGTCGGTCGAAACGGCTATGTAAATAATTCGCGTTTTCCGTCCAGTTCAGTGTAGCCGACATGAAATGAAGGAAAGCACTGACATGGCACCTAGTTCACCCGGTGTTATGGGCTGACATCACGGATGTTGTAGGTGATGTAGCCAACCGTGTCAGTTTCCATAAAAAAAAAAAACAAACAAAAAAAACAGAATACAAAATTTCACAAGAACATTTCGCATAATATTAAAAGCAGCGTCTTATTTGTATTCCAAAAAAATGGACACGCCACATGATTTTAGTATAAATTAAAAAAGTCCTACACCACTCGGAAATCATTAAATCAACACAAGACACTAACATTAGAAAACTATACACAATACTAAATAAACAAAGCAACGATTAAAAATTTTAAAAACAAGAATTAAATATATAAATTAGCTTAAAACGATTTTTACTATTTTTACTATGACCCTTCTTCGCATTGATTGCTATGGGTGAGAATTATTGAAATCTCAGCGTTCCAGACGATGAAATATCACGGACATCCGTCTGAGCACTGAACTTTCTGGAAGCGACGGAATTTCGGAAGTAACTTCTATCTCGCGTTGTAGGTATAGTACCTGCTGTTCTGCCATACAGGAGGTGGACTTTGCAGTTTCTTCCAGTCAAAGTTGTTAAGATATACTTATAGGTGAGACCGCACCACGTGTCACTGCAATGCCGCTCCGCACGTAGTGCGGTCTAGCCTTTAACTCAAACATTTGTAGCAATTCCAGAAATATGTATGTGTATGTATATATTCTTTATTGAACACCAATTTATACAAATTAGGCACAATAGGCGTGCTTGATGCCGTGAGGCATTCTATTCTAACTAACCTTTGGGACGTGGAAGAAGTATATGCAGGTAAAGTATTTCAAAAGTACGCGGTGAGATATGTTGAGCTAACTTTTAAATAGATTCTAATTCTACATTGTTAAATTTTGGGGCTTGCTCTGTAGTAACAATGTAATATATAAATTAATTAATTAATTAATGACATGACATTTGACATTAGTTGAGGCATATATTATTTTTTATTTCAGCCAACTAGGGCCATACAGTGAATAAGAAACTATAAAAACATAATGAAAACTCAAACTAAACAATATTAAAATAGTTATCAAATGAATCTAAGGTAAAAGTACCTAGCACACTTGCGGCATTTCCCCGCTGGATGGCAAGGCTAACTCGGTGGATGAAGTAAGCCTTCGAGTGCGGGACACCAGTTACATCGACTAGAAGATTCTCGAGCTTCTTCAGGAAACTTCAAATTAATTAATTAATTAATCAATTAATTAATTAATAAACAAGAATAGGTTGTGGCAATGTATTAAGCAGTAAAGAAATATGACAAACTGCAAAAGAATACTACATAAAATATACCTACTTATTTATGTAGTATTCTTATATTTTTAATTTTTTTTTTTTTCATGATCATTCAATCTACAGAATCATTGAATTTAAAGGTCGTTTAAGAGAAACTGTTCTACCCAGCAGCGTGTAGATACTCCGTTTTATCCGCGCAAGGAGGCAAAAGATTCGATCGTTTTCCGCCGAACTTGTTCCGAAATGCCTCAATCTGCTATCGGAACTCGGGGAGCAGATAATAGAAAACCTATTCAATTTCAGGATATACTCAAATTGTTTCCTTATAGAAGCAGAATAGTCACGGAGTACCATCTCAGTACTGAAGTATTCGAAAGAATAGAATTGCTAAATTCTTTTTTAAATCTATTTCGTTAAGGTGCCCAACACAGAGGGAACAGAGCACATGCATTTGTACCGTGTGGAGGAATAGCTGCATCTCTGCACCTCTCCCCGTGTATGCCGTAAAAGACGATTAAGGGATATGACTCCCTTCTTATATTACTAGGTGGTAGGGTTTAACCCGCCCGGGTTGGTACCACCGTACTGAATCAAAGTTCGGTCGAAACGGCTATGTAAATAGTTTGTGTTTTCCGTCCATTTCAGTGTAGCCGGCACGACCGAAGGGAAGCACTGACGTGGCACCAAGTTCTCCCGGTGTTATGGGCTGACATCACGGATGTTGTAGGTGATGTAGCCAACCGTGTCAGTTTCCATGAAAAAAAAACATGCCAATATCGCCAGAGCCAAATTCGCTTTTCGAAATCTGTGTCGTACTCAATGATATTTTAAAGGTTCAGCGTTCTACAGAATATGGGAGATTTTTTTTATTTTTTTATGGAAACTGACACGGTTGGCTACATCACCTACAACATCCGTGATGTCAGTCCATAACGCCGGGTGAACTAGGTGCCATGTCAGTGATCCCCTTCGTTTCATGTCGGCTACACTGAACTGGACGTAAAACACGAACTATTTACATAGCCGTTTCGACCGTATGGACACGGAACCGTAAAACAATAAATAAAAAATCTTGGCTGCCTCGGCTTAACTGGAAGACATTTTTTATTTATAATTTTTGTTTAGGTTTATTTTGTTTATTTTTTATTTATTTACCGTGTACATATTAAAATACAAAATATTAAAAACATGTAAAAATTTTAACAATACTTAAAAGAAATATCAAAAATTAAAAATATCGATCTACGATCACCAGATTTTTCGAAAAGCAGCTTGCTTTGGCAAACTGCTTCGCGTCTGGTTACCACACATCGAGGGTCTCCCTCCACGGCAAAGCGCAGAAACTCATTACAGTTAGTTCATTTGACAGGTCAAAAGCTAGTTTCTTGATCATTAATTTAACAGCAAACGGTTGCTCTACTGTCGTTTTTCCAGAGGCCCCACTTGAAATTCTACGTCAGAACCATAGATAAGAGGAAAACAATGCCAGATGGGCCATCGGAGCACTCTGATGGGAATACGGAACAAGCGCTCTGATGGGCCAAAGATTTAAATCGATAGATAGGGCATAGTTTAACATGGCGCACAACGGACAATGTCACCAATGCCAGGCCTCACGCACTCTATGTATTTGCGCGCGCTAACTACCTACCGCGTCGTCAGCCGCGCGAAGCATACCTACACGCGCGCCCACGCTACTGCGCGCAGCTGCAAAGCAATAATCACTTTACACTCGATCGTTTAGGTACATTTTCGCACGCAGCGATTGGCGACGTGAAACAGTAGGCTATTAAAGCCGAAGGTATGGAACTTTTTCTATGGAGTGATTTATCTGTTACGAAGTAACTATTAAGTAATCTGTGCCAATGCGGTTACTTCGCATCAGACGCAGCGCCTCGGTCGTGCCACGGAACAGAACGTAACGCGCCGATGCGCGAGTGCAGAGCGTTAGCGTTTTGTTAACGTGAGGCAGCTTTTGGTGCGATTCTTCCAGCTATCTTCTGCTATACATGAAGTCGGAATATGGGTATAATGAACACACCGTTATGTCTAATTGGTGGCGAATTCTTGAGCGCTTTGCCCTATCTATCGATTGAAATCTTTGGTTTCGGCAATATTAATGCCAGTCAACTGACAGCGGTTTGCTTGAGTTACACAGTGCTTCGCGACCACTTAGTGATTGCATGTCGGATCGACATCTACTGCCAACGAACATGGCTACAGCCAATGAGAGCAAGCAAAGCTGTCGACACGTCGTCGGGGCAAAGCAAAGGCTGCTTCTGCATAAATCATAGGTAGGTCTTGCTTGGAGTAATAATAATTTAGTACTGCTCGCACTTGTGGGATGGCTCAGCTAAATAGCAGCTTCCGCTTCTGGACTATATCCGGCGTCGAGCTGCGCGACTAGTGGATAACCCTGAGGTGCCCGAGATCAAGAACCACGGCGACTTCGTAAGGATGTCGGCGTGCTAAGTGTGTTCTATCGCTGATTCCATGGGAGTACTCGGAGGAGCTGTTTAACGCGATTCCGCCCTCATCATTCGACCTCCGCATTACGCGTACTGAGCAGGGAATTCACCCCTATACAATCGACCGACCACGGAAACGCACCATGAACTGGTTCTGTAGGTCATTTAATTCACCCCTATACAATCGACCGACCACGGAAACGCACCATGAACTGGTTCTGTAGGTCATTTATTAACAGATCCGGGAAAATGTGGAGCGCACTCCCAGCCCATCTATTTCCCCCAAGTATAGCTTCGGGTTTTTCAAAAGGGGCGCAAAAATACTGCTGTCAGGGCGGCATGGCATTCGCAATCCCCGTGCATTGCAGAATGTCCACGGGCTTCGTTAGACACCTATTCCTAAGAGTAACGATGCTAAATTTCGCGCTTTCCATTAAACAACTTTATTATGCACAACTCTCCGCATAAAGCAGCGAACCGGCAGACGCTTCATCGCCCATCTAGCTATGATCTGATCTGATCTGTGGTTGGAACCCACTACGCGACGTCCCCGCAGGGTGCACGAGGGGTTGTGACGTCACCAGGCGGCGGCACAGCTTGACAGGTGCTTTTTCACGCCTCCCTCGAGCGAGTCGTGCGGGGAGAGCGCGCGGGACCCTTCGCTCAGCGTCGGTGACATGAGGCATGTGTGATTTAGATATAAGGGGTAAGTTGGTCTGGCTTAGTAGGGATTTTCACGTTTACGTTTCTTGAAATTTCGACTTTATTATGAAGAAAGAGGGTGCTGGAGTGTTGCGAATGGACTAGGAAATAGAAGTGAAAATTAAACGAAAACAAAATAAGCATCATTGTTCACCAGTACATAAAAGGGTTACAAGAGCGAATTTAATGCCTTGCTGCATTCTTTACAAACTAACATTGGGCTGCGGATGGCCGAGTGGTCTGGGCGTCGACTTCTCTAGTGAGAGGTCCGAGGTTCGAATCCAACCGGCGCGGCGTGTACAGTTCTCTCAAAACTTTAATGACGCTCGACCTACCTGCGCAGTACTCATGTGTCCGCTATAGCGAAACGTAGCTGAAAACCGTTGCCACGCCTCTAACGTATCGCATCGGTATTGTCATAGCTAACAACGGCTATCGGCTATCGGCTACCAACCAAAGCGAACGAACACCGTATGCCAGGCAGCCTGACAGACAACTGATATCCGAATCCGACAATAATTATGCCTTCCCTCTCTCTTTAAGTAAGTCCCCAAATGCAAGAAAGAGAAGGTGCGATTCTTTCTAGTTTCACCAAATAAATATTTTCATGGAAAATAACCTTTATCATAAAAGCAATAAGGTCGTATTTGGGTTGGATATCTAAGAATATCTTAGATATTTACGAAATATCTAACGGCGCGGGTGACAACTAGAACAGTTGTCAGTTATTTAGTTATTAGAACAACCAATTGTCTCAGTCCAGTCAGTTTCAGTTAGTGAGCCAGTAACCACTAGCCAGCCACCCACCCGGTGCGGTACGGTTACGGTGGCGGTGCGGCGCCGCGCCCCCGCCGCACGCCAGACGCGCAGAACGTTGAGTTAGCGTAGTTCAGAACAGAAACTTTGTAGGTACCTACTTTACTGCGTATTTATGTGTGTAGGTACAACTCTTCTTAGTGTGTAGGTTTTTTCGTTAATAAACAATTACATAGTGCGTGAACATAGTGCATAAAAAATTTATTAGTATTAAAATAAATAATGTAAAGACAGAACTTTACTTTTAAAATGTTAAAAAGAAAGACATCATAATGGCCAACAAAAAAGGTGTGGTGTGGACTCATTAGCGACCGAAGGGAGAAATCCATGTACATAATGATCAATGTAAATGTGGTAATTTTTAAATGCGCCACAATTTTTGTCTTACTTTTTTTTTAATGGAAACTGACACGGTTTGCTACCTCACCTACAACATCCTCTCCTATCATACTTTCATAAAAAAATTGTGCTAGTCCTAGTAAAACATGAAGGGAAATGACATTATCTTTCTTTCTAATCACTTCGCTCTCGGTTCTGAACCAGGTCGAACCAGGAACCGGTCTGAAGCAGGTACCAGTTTTGTTAGCCAATATTGATGCGCAAGCTAAAACGATAAATAAAACGATAAGCAAGCCATTTATTTGGAAATCTACGAAGCAGAGTTTTTAATACCGCTATTTGGCAACGGATATCAACATCGGTATTGAAGACAGATATCGGTTAGATCACGGTTGCCAAAAATTGTTGGTAACCCACATGACTACTGCGCAGTCAACGAATTTCAGGTCATGTTTCGCGCATGTCTAGTGAAGCAATTATGTACCCTATGATCTACGAGTGATGACCTAAAATTCGTTGACTGCGCAGGTAAGTCGAGCGGCATTTAAGTTTTGAAGAAACTGTACTAAGGTCAGGTCAGGGAAGAGGAACATACTTTATTTTTATTTCGGTTTGGGAAGCTGTAGCTAGGAAAGTAAATGTCTTATAACAATTTTAATAAATACAAAATATGCCTTTGTTTCTTAGATATTCACAGTTTAAGAATTATTACGATAATTACAATACTTACCATGATATCTGCCAAAAACGAGCAGGTGGTGCAAACGTTTCTCTTCCCCCGGTTTCGGGGTAAGAGGAACATTCGTCATATCTGGTATAAATGTATGTATATTTGAATATATCCATTACTAACTTGTAAGTAAAACTATTTCAATGAAGTTTAATTTTTAAAGTCATTGAAATAAGGTTCCTTTTTGAAAATAGACGTAAAAGAATTATTTTGGGGCAAGAGGAACATATAGTTCAGGTCAGGGGTGGAGAACTAAAACAAAACAGGATAATTTTTATATTTATTACAATAATAGTTTGTGTTTGCCGTTCAGTTCAGTGTATCCGGCACGACCAAAGGGAAGCACTAAAATGGCATGATTGGCACCTAGTTCCCCAAGGTTTTATGGACTGACATCACGGATGTTGTAAGTGATGTGGCTAACCTTGTCAGTTTCCATAAAAAAATTATACTGAAGGTTTTCCGATTTAAAAACCACCTGTCTATACTTACCTACATACAACTTTTACAAAGAAATCAAATAGTTAGGTAACTATTAATCTTCGTTCTACGTTCCTAATAATCCTAGTAGTTTGGGCTATGCGCTGATAAGTCCGTCAGACAGTTTCTTATTTAGATAAATAATTAATATTTAGATAATTTTTTTTTTCATTTTATTGAATTGGGATTAATACAGACATGAATAAAGTTAAACATACATTAGTACACAATATGATTTCTGACCTGCCTCCGCCACACAAGAATTACCTAAAATACCTACCGATAAGGTTTGTTACCCCTGACATGGGGGAAGTGGAACATATGTTTCTCTTATACCGAAGTACTGGTTCCTCTTCCCTCAGTAGAGTTTTTGGAGTTTAGAATTTTGATTGCAATCAAACTTGTATTGTTTGTAGTCCTTGGCGTGAAATAGCTAATAAAAAGTAAAACTTACCTCTTGCTCTTAAGTTTTAGCTGAAAAATTGATCCGCCACACTTTCTTTTCTAATAAATTTCGGCGAAACAAACTCCCACCCCGACCTCGTGTTCACTGACTTCTCAACTGTCAAACTAATTGTCTTTGTTTCTTGGTCCCAACGCATCGTAGCGACATCCGTTATCGTTCGTCTGCACTAATTCACTTTGCCTGTTTTTATCGATTGAGCAAACATAGTGTAAAACTCCAAGTTTATTAGTTATGGCTTTTTGTCCCTCTTGCCCCGGTGTTCCTCTTCCCTGACCTGACCTTAATGAGTTTTTTTTCTAATTTGAAAGAATTTACGTGCATACCTTCACCCACATGCTCCGTGGTTCGGATTCCATGTAACAATGTAGAGCCACAGGGTTGACTGGAGGAAATTTCCTAAGACAATAAGTCCGCCCTTCCCACACATTAAGTGGCACAAACAAGGAGGATACAGACTCTGTATGCTCGGTGGGCACAAAGTGTATTATTATTATTGGGATGTGGTTATGCAATAAAATTACATTTTTAAATTTCATTCATTTTGGCATCATTATCCACCGTTTACCTCAAGGTAATAATATTAATGCTGCGCCATAACCTATAACCTAAGCTCACCTCACCCATTTCCCGCGGAGAAAGCAAAAAACTATATATGTAGTCCGTAGGCCCAATAAGATCCCGTAACGACCGTATATCAAGTTTTACCTCCGCTACTATTATACAGGGCGGTAGACCACATCTACTTCATCCTGTCATTCAATCCATCCCTACACATAAAATGTTACTCCTTGTTATGCGCCATTTTTGGGCCGATATAGGCCATCCGGCGCGCGATAGGTTAAAATTGTTTTATTTTAAAACGTTCAATTACATACATTTTTTTATGGAAACTGACACGGTTGGCTACATCACCTACAACATCCGTGATGTCAGCCCATAACACCGGATGAACTTCGTGCCACGTCAGTGCTTCCCTTCGGTCGTGCCGGCTACACTGAATTGGACGGAAAACACAAACTATTTACATAGCCGTTTCGATCGACCTTTCATTCAGTGCGGCGGTACCAACCCGGGCGGGTTAAACCCTACCACCTAGTAATATAAATAATATACAGAGGGTCACGCCTGATTCCCAGTGAAGTAGGCAGAGACAACGGATCTCCACGTGCCACGATCCTGAGACTCCTCTGCCGCCTATTCCGCTCTCATAGTCTTCTTCATACATGCTCGACACCTAGTAAGGTAAGAAGGGAAGGGACCTACAGTTTAACGTGGAATCCGAACCACGGTCAGCCTCCAACGGTCGAGTGGTCACCCATCCAAGTACAGACCGCGCCCAGCGTTGCTTAAATAGCCACAGTCGACTGTCTGCACCACTGAGCTATCGAGGCTGACATGTGTCTTGATATTGTTGATGTGCGTTTTGATAATTTTGCACGTTCTTCAAAAATCCGAAAAATCGCCAACCACTCGTATGAAAGGAACACTTTATGCAACCACTTGGCTGCCCGCCTCCTTGTAATAGGCGAGGTGTATAGTATAAGGGTACATAGGTACCTGTGTCAACTAAATGTTTTATGTATCGGAGCTCGAAACGAGCCATGGAGATGATTTACGATGTAGAATAGCCCTGGAGCAGCCCTTCGATTCACTTACAGTCAAGTCGAGAATCGAGCAAATACAGTCAGTTGTCTGTCAGCCTCGGTAGCTCAGTTGGTCGACTGTCATGTCGGTCGGATCATAAGCACACCTGGGCGCGGTCAGTGGATGGATGGGTGACCGCTCGACCGTTGGAGGACGACCGTGGTTGGGATTCCACGTAAAACTGTAGGTCCCTTCCCTTCTTACCTTACTAGGTGGTAGGGTTTAACCCTCCCGGGTTGGTACCAGCGCACTGAATGAAAGAGGTCGGTTGAAACAGTTATTTAAATAGTTCATGTTTTTCGTCCAGTTCAGTGTAGCCGGCACGTCCGAAGGGAAGCACTGACATGGCATCTAGTTCACCAAGTTGTTATGGGCTTGAGATCACGGATTTCGTAGGTGATGTCCTTGTCAGTTTCCATAAAAAAAATACGATGTTTCGAGTAAAACCACATTACCACTAAGTACCTTCTTTCAGCCTTGGATTCTATTCAGCGACGAGCCATTCGTCTCATTGGCGTCTCTGTACTCACAAAGGACCTTCAACCACTGAAGCATAGACGCCTCGTTGGAGAACTGAAGCTGCTTTACCGGTACTACTATGGCCGCTGCTCTGATAAACTTGCTTCCTTCATCCCTTCTTCTCCTGTTCGAATTTTGCCAAGCTATACTCTCGCAGAACAACCCTTTGTTTAGTCTATAGAAGTTTTCTTAAACGGCACCATTCTCTATGTCCTTTTGTCGCACTGCAAAGGTGTGGAATGGTTATCTGGGGAATATCTTCCCTCCTCCAATAATCCAGGGATCTTTTAATGGGAGGTCATACACATAAGTTTAGTCCTTTTCATGGTATTAACTTCATCCAATGATATTTTTCCTAGAACAAGGATAAATCGTAAAAGCAAATACATTTTATTTCGTGCAGATATAATCATAAACAAAAAAGTTACAAGGGGTTAAAGCTGAGATTTTGGTCATTTTCAAAAATTAAGAAAAAAAATCGTATCTCGATACCACGTGACATAAAACAAAAGGTGTCTTAGGTCAAAACCTTGCAAATGACCCCACTTACCTACAAAAAAAATTGTCGGTCCATGTGCCGAACACCCTGTATACTGTATATAATATACTGTAATATTATATACTGCACATAAGTATGTACTAGTTGATTAAAAGTATACATACATAGGCCAAACCGAAATGATCGGGAATCGAGTACTTTCGATTGAGTTAGACTAAAAACTGTTTTCGATACATGGATACTGATTATTTGAAAATCGAATACCATTAACGGAAGACAAATATAGTTTTAAAAAAAAGAACAGTGTCAGTTAGAAGTTGTTGAGTCGATAAAAAAATGGAGCTCACACGAGAAAATTTCCGCGCCATAATTTTTCACAATTTTCGACGAGGATTATCTCAAGAACAATGTCTCGCTGAGCTTGTTTCAATATACAACAGTGAAGCACCTAGCCAAACGACAATATATCGCTGGTATTCCGAATTCCGACGTGGACGTGCTTCTCTTAGCACCGTACCTTCTACAGGTCGGCCAAAAACAGCGGTTATGTCAGAAAATATCGCTGCTGTGCGCCAAATGATACAGGAAGACCGACATATCACATATGAGCAGATTCGGGCTACTCTAGGGATTGGTATGACTGCAATTCAAACGATTTTACATAATGAGCTTGGTGTCAGAAAGCTAGTTTCCCGCTGGGTGCCCCATAATTTGTCCGAAGAGCAAAAGGCGGCTCGTGTCAATTGGTGCCGGTCTACTCTGCAACGCTTCAAGGCAGGAAAGTCAAAAGATGTTTACAATATCGTCTCAGGTGACGAATCATGGATTTATTCATACGAGCCGGAAAGAAAACAGCAATCGACTGTTTGGGTCTTCGCAGGTGAAATCAATCCAACAAAAGTTGTCCGCTCTCGCAGCGTATCGAAGAAAATGGTCGCTTCGTTTATCTCGAAAGCAGGACATGTAGTCACAGTTTCCTTAGAGAAACGAAGAACGGTTACCGCTGATTGGTATACAACGGTTTGTTTGCCAAAAATGATATCCGAACTCCATAAAGGTAACCCGAAACGACGGATAATCCTCCATCACGATAATGCAAGCTCCCACACCGCTAAGAAAACAAGTGGTTTTTGAAAGAGGAAAACGTCGAGTTAATGGACCATCCTCCGTACAGCCCTGATCTGAGCCCTAATGATTACTTCACATTCCTTAGAATCAAAAATTTATTGCGTGGTCAGCGGTTCCAAGACCCAGAAGAAGCAGTCGAAGCGTACAGATCGGCCATTTTGACTATGTCAACTTCAGACTGGAATTGCTGCTATAATAATTGGTTCGAACGAATGCAAAAGTGCATTAACTGCAACGGAGAATACTTTGAAAATCAATAAAAATAAATTTAGTTATTTTCAGTATGTAGTTTTTCGTAGATACATATGAATTACAGTTAATATAATATATAATATCTCAATATATACATACTTGTCCATTCAGGCTTATAGGATTTTTTAGCTATTGAATTTATGGCAAATGACTCACGTATGCTGCCCGGACCAACGATTTAACCCTTTTTATTAAATGCTCGTTTCACTGTTTATTGAAATAATATGTGGGAAATTGAACGGTTGTCAACAATTTAAAGTGAAATTCGCAGCGTGTGCAATAATTTATTTCAGAGAAATAAACAGGCAGTTTATTTGCCCGCATTTAGAAGTATTCGTATGTGACATTTAAATATTTGGAGATGCTTAAATATTTGGAAATATTACTATATATAGGCATGATGTAGATAGGATTGGCACTGAAAATATATAACATCAGCTTTTGCTGTACTTTAGAGTTTGCACTATATTCACACCAAGTTTGACGCTTATATGTTTAGCAAAAACAAAATAACATTGAAAAAAAAAACACTTTTCTTGAATTTTATTTTTGACGAGCCTGGATTTTACGTTTTACTTTTAACATATTTTGTTAGTTTAACCACCATCATAACAGATATTCCGTGAACATTTCAACCGGCTACCTATTAGGCTTTCAAAAGATACAGCCCTCGGACGGACAGACAGACAGACGGCGCGGGCGTAGGCTTAGTAATAGGCGTCCGTACTGGTACGGAAGCCTAAAAACGACGTGATTAAAGTCGTTATTGTATTGTATTATATTGTTTATTGATCATTCATATGGCAGTTAAACTGCGCTCGAACTTGTCACAATTTGTTCTATCCGGTTCGATTACACCCACGAAGAAGAACCGACAAGAAACTTCGCATGGTATTTTTTTTAAACATATTTTTACAAGTATTTATTGACTAGCCACATAATAACACCCCGCCCATATTGTATCGAAAACACAGCTTGAGAGCAAGATTAACAATTTTGCTGAGAGTATAATTGAATAATGTAAAGTGAAAGAAATTATCCCTCGATCTATTTAGCCGGGAAATAATAAATACGGTTCCAGAACCAATCACTCGAACTCTTGCGGGGTCGAGTAAAAAATCTCAAAATCACGCGGAATCAATAGATAAGGTTGTGCCATATCCTTCGCATTCTTGGAAGGAGTTCGCGTTTATTCTGCCGTTTCGCATTTATTGTCCATGCTGCTTTTGTTTCTAAAAATGGACATGGCACCTAGGTGTTATGGGCTGACATCACGGATGTTGTAGGTGATGTAGGCAGTAGTACTGCAGTTATGTCAGGTACCAAAAAAACAATTTAAAATAAAAAAACACGGGGAAAATTGTTTTTATTTTCATTATGAATAATGCTTTGCTGATGACCATTATTTCGCATTTTATTCAAGTGTCCACATTTGGACCCACATTTCGCATTTTATTCAAGTGTTCGCATTTCGCATTTTAATTAACAATTATAATACGAGTATTACATGTTATGCCACTTAATGTGTGGCAAGGGCGGGCTTATCGCCTTAGGCAGTTTCATTACATGGATCCCGAAACATGGAGCAGCGGGTATGCGAGTAAGGTGTGCACGTAATTTTTTTCAAATCAGAAAAAAACTTAGCCGATTGGATTCGAACCTCTGACCTCTCGAAAGAGAAACCGATGCACAGACCACTCGGACTGGGCCTTGGCTTCGGCCAAAGTGTCTAACGACGCCCATCGACATTCGGTCGAATGCGGTACCTATTAATATTTGTTATTTCGTATTTTTGCGCGTTTCTTTCATTTTCTTATAATACCTGCTTCAAGTGTCCACATTTCGCATTTTTTTAAGTGCCCATATTTTTTCCATTTATATTTAAGTGCCCATATTTCGAATTTTATTCAAGTGTCCACATTTCGAATTCACTCCGCGCGGCCCTTCTCGGTCGGCCGTCAGCAGGACGCAAGGACAAGGGGCTCAAGAGAATCAGGAGGTACTCTATGTCGATGAAAATATTATAACCTATATTAAATGGAGGCGTGTAGGAATTATTTTAATTCGAAGGTTTTTTTGTGGATCGCCGCATTTTTAGGCGGTTCTGCGAATCTAGAACGATAAAAAAGGTATGGACGCCGGACTGTCAAATGCTTGTATGAGAACTAGCGTCGCCGAGTTGCGGGTAGCGGAGTGTACTTACCGATGATAAGATATTCCACTATTGTGCACACCAAGCTTGGCTGTGGTGTTTTTACACGTAAACACAGAGCATGCGGCCAGGTTTTTGCGAACGCAGCCGATGACAGACTGACGGGCCAGCGCGCGTTTCTTGTTTCAATACTTGTTTCATTGGACGAAACAAGTATGCTTTTACTTATATCGTGTTACGCTGGCAAGGATAGGGTTCGGGGTCCATACATTTTTTATCGTTCTAGCTGCGAATGATATATTCGGTTTTGATGTTTATCGCGACCAAAGAATAAAAAATATCGAAAGTGAAACACTGATACTTGCGACGAATCATGCATGTATGTATGCATGTATAAATATTTTGTGAAAATTTCAACGGGCTAGATACAGCCCTCGGACAGACGGACGGACAGACAGACAGACAGACGGCGGCGTAGGCTTAGTAATAGGCTTCCGTACGGGATACGGAAACCTAAAAAGTAATACTAATAACTGAAAAATTAAAACCTACCTAACAAACATTAAAATAACTATCAAAGGGGCCGTTTTGAAATGTTCCTAGAACACTTGCGGCATTACCCCGCTGGATGGCAAGGCTTACCCTTTGAATGAAGTAGATCGTTGAAGGCTGACAGTGGTTCGGAGTCCACGTAAAACTGTAGGTCCCTTCCCTTCTTAGCTTACTAGGTGGTATGGTTTAACACGCCCGGGTCGGTACCACAGCACTGAATGAAAGGTCGGTCGAAACGGCTATGTAAATAGTTTGTGTTTTCCGTCCAGTTCAGTGTAGCCGGCACGACCGAAGGGAAGCACTGACGTGGCACCAAGTTAACCCGGTGTTATGGGCTGCCATCACGGATGTTGTAGGTGATGTAGCCAACCGTGTCAGTTTCCATAAAGAAACCCTACCGAAGTCCGGCACAGGAACCTAGCACCTAAGTAGAACCGTTCGGTCCATGCGAGGCACTATTAAACCATATTTACACCAAAAATACGCTGATCGGGTACCAAAACACCTATACTAAACCTTCGATCCGAGCTAGGCACCTAGGTCTGTTTTCTCAACTTTTTTTCGCCAAGAAATTGCAACTCGCGACAGTCTTGATAGAAATCTGAACTTCAAATTCTAATTTATATCCGAAAACTGGTGTTCCAGAAAAATATGAATCCCCTTGCAGACGTGCGACAAGTCTTGTTCGCCAGCCATTGTTGAGGATTCTCCTCTGTGTCCATTGTCCGTTCGGATTCGGGTCTATATGAAGTCGCCGTGGAGTTATACAAACCGAAACGGCATTACACACGGTTCATATTTGGACGGCATCTTCTCCTTCTGTCTATAATAAATTACATTTACTTAGAATCTAAGTCTTAGATCTATAATTTTTATCCATTTTTAGGTTTCCGTATCCCGTACGGAAGCCTATTACTAAGCCTCCGCTGTCTGTCTGTCTGTCTGTCCGTCCGAGGGCTGTATCTCTTGAACCGTTATAGGTAGCCCGTTGAAATTTTCACAGAATATGTGTTACTATGGTGGTGGTATATGGACAAGGTAGTCACCTCTCACCTTGGCACGGCGCTTCCACCGAGTCATGCAGTAAGTAGGTAAATCTTCATGCCTTAGGCCAAACATTCTGTCCCTTAATACTTTGCATGGTGATCGGTGTTGTGCTGTAATTTACCTGAGTTCTTGCAGCACATCACCGATTAATCTGCTAACCACGAATGTCGGTATACGGTGTCGGTGACATGTATATAATTATTGCTCTAAAACATTTTACATGCATAAAACACAGTAGTTACGTTAATATTAGGTGCAAAGGCGGGCTTATCCCTTGAAGAGATTTCTTTCTGCCATCGTTTCCATATCTGAGAGGAGGTGTTATTTATTTATTTATTTATTGAGATAATAATATAATATTGTATACAATGTTTTGTCTTGTTTACCAACATTACCATACATACCAACAACCCATCTACCCTCTCACAATCCCAGGTATGACTGGCAGATAATGCCCTTAGGCTTTAAGTCCGCCTTTTGTCACTTTTTGTGAAATAAGGTATATTTTCATTTCATTTCATTTTCATTATTGTTCGGCACGCACTCCATTTGCCGCAGACAGAAGATACGTGCGTTAACAAGTGCGACAGGGAGAGAGAGATTACATTACATTTCGTATTTCTGCACGTTTCTTTCATTTTCTTCACAAGTTATAATACCTTCTCTATCTATTCATTTCTCACTGGTGGCGGTCTATTTGTGAATGAGCTCGGGAATCCGGTCGTGACGATGCTGCGTGTAATGGCAATCTTCTGGCTCTGCTCATTGGAGGAACAGCTATTATGTAATGGTAAGAATAGGAGTGAGAAGTTTTTTGTGAGTCTTGCAGAAAACGCTCACGGTGAAAATCCTCTAATGTTATTCTTGGGATTGTCTTGATCGTGGTAAGTCCTAGTTTTGATCCTAGCGAAATATTATTTTCGGGATTGTCTTGATCGTGGTAAGTCCTAATTTTGGTCCTAGCGAAATGTTATTCTTGGGATTGTCTTGATCGTGGTAAGTCCTAATTTTGGTCCAAGTGAAATGTTATTCTTGGGATTATCTTAATCGTGGTAAGTCCTAGTTTTGCATACATACAATAGGGGTAAGCAGAGTAATCCGTTTTGTGCTGCAAGAACTCTGGTAGATTACAGCACAACACCGACCACCACGTTTCGCAAAGTATTCGAACAAGATTCAATCGATCAAGCAGCAAGTAAGGCACAAAGACCCACCTGCTGCATGACTCGGTGGAAGTACCGTGCAAAGGTGAGAGGTGGCGAGCCTATCGCCCTTTAGCACGGCATCTTGTCCTTATCCCTTAGTCGCCTTTTACGACATGCACGGGGAAATATGCAGTGGGGCTATTCTCCTTGTGAAATGTTATTCTTGGGATTGTCTTGATCGTGGTAAGTCCTAGTTTCGGTTCTAGTGAAATGTTATTCTTAGGATTGTCTTGATCGTGGTAAGTCCTAGTTTTGGTCCTAGTGAAATGTTATTCTTGGGATTGTCTTGATCGTGGTAAGTCCTAGTTTTGGTCCTAGTGAAATGTTATTCTTGGGATTGTCTTGATCGTGGTAAGTCCTAGTTTTGGTTCTAGTGAAATGTTATTCTTGGGATTGTATTGATCGTTGTAGTCCTAGTTTTGATCCTAGTGAAATGTTATTCTTGGGATTGTCTTGATCGTGGTAAGTCCTAGTTTTGGTTCTAGTGAAATGTTATTCTTAGGATTGTCTTGATCGTGGTAAGTCCTAGTTTTGGTCCAAGTGAAATGTTATTCTTGGGATTGTCTTGATCGTGGTAAGTCCTAGTTTTGGTTCTAGTGAAATGTTATTCTTGGGATTGTATTGATCGTTGTAGTCCTAGTTTTGATCCTAGTGAAATGTTATTCTTGGGATTGTCTTGATCCTGGTAAGTCCTAGTTTGGTCCTAGTGAAATGTTATGCTTGGGATTGTCTTGATCGTGGTAACTCCTAGTTTTGGTCCTAGTGAAATGTTATTCTTGGGATTGTCTTGATCGTGATAAGTCCTAGTTTTGGTCCTAGTGAAATGTTATTCTTGGGATTATCTTGATCGTGATAAGTCCTAGTTTTGGTCCTAGTGAAATTTTATGCTTGGGATTGTCTTAATCGTGCTTATTTTTATTATTTGTTATATCGGCCATAATAACACATATTCTGTGAAAATTTCAAAATTATGGTTCAAGAGATACAGCCCTCGCGCAGACAGACGGACAGACAGACAGACAGCGTAGTCTTAGTAATAGGGTTCCGTACGACGAATACGGAACCCTAAAAAATGCACGACAGAGCGACTCTAGTCAACCGTGAACCCGATAATTACGATCGCCAAGTATGTCGGACGAAGCAGGCATCCGAAATCAATGAAATCCAACATCGATGCCCTGTAAATGTAAAATGAATTAACATTTTATTGCGACGCTGAAATCGTTTAAAATCAGTTAAAATCTCGTTCAGATTGCGATCTTAATGAAGGTGCTCGTTTGCTAAAAGCATTTTCTCTGGAAATTATATTTCTCTTTAAAGGTATGCGTCCACAAGTACGCATTGTACGCATCGGATCACACAGCATATTTTGAGTTTTTTTTTTATGGCAATTGACACGGTTAGCTACATCATCAACAACATCCGTGATGTCAGCCCATAACACCGGGTGAACTAGGTACCATGTCAGTGCTTCCCTTTCATTTCATGTCCGCTACACTGAACTTGACGAAAAACACATACTATTTACATAGCCGTTTGGACCGAGGTTTCGCTCAGTGCGGTGGTATGAACCCGGGCGGGATAAACCCCACCGAGTTGATTGGATACAGGGGAAAAGGAAGCGTGGTAGATCGCACGACTCGATACAACCTTTTTATTAGGTTTCCGTACCCCGTACGGAAGCCTATTTACTAAGTCTATACCGTCTGTCTGTCCTACTGCTGTATCTATGAAACCGTAATAGCTAGCCAGTTGAAATTTTAATAGAATATGTGTTATTATAGCGAATATAACAACAAAGAATAAAAAATATAAAACAGTAAAAAATTTAAATAACCCCATACAATTTTCTGGTGCGGAAACCTTGATGTGTGAGTCGGACTGGCACTTGGCCGATCTTTAAGTGATGTTTTACATAAGCATATAATGTACAACATTCTGTTTGTGTGTCATATAAAATACAAATAAATAATACCAAAATCCATTAAATGCTATGCGTGCGCTGCGTACGCACCGTCACATGTGGACGCTTACCTTAAGCGCGTACCGAATTTTACAATACTACACATAACTTGGGGAATGCCGACGCAGGGACCTTTGAACTCCGTCATTATTAGTACTTTGATCGTTATTCGTTCCGCTGCTTGATACGTGCTTCATTCATTGCTGTGAAGTGTACCATGATAGGTGCATACATATACATATAAAACGTGTCCCAAAACTCAACGTCAAGCGGGAACCAGGGAGTAGGCCAGTTTATGACTACCCAGGGAAAAATAAGAAAAAAAAATCGGAGTCATTTGTTTTTATGATATGAGCATTTTTTGAAATTTTACTTAATATCTTTTTGTGATAAAACTATGGGCATTTTGGTTTTATTTGGGATACTGATCAATAGGAGAGTTATTTAGGCTAACAATAAAAAAAAATTAACAATTATATTTGCAAATTTGTAGTCGTAGTACCTAAAAATGTTGTACGAAACGTTTTTCAAAAAAGGCTCATATCATAAAAAACAAATGACTCAGATTTTTTTTTCTTATTTTTCCCTGGCGATTCATAAACTGGCCTACTCCCTTCTTCCCGCTTGACGTTGAGTTTTGGGACATGTGATGTGGATATACACATGTATGCTGTGAACCTGTAAGTATGTTTTTTTATGTAATCCGGTATGGGTGGCAGAGTCGGAGGGGCCAAAGCGCATGCTCCGACCAGCCAATATCACCTCCGAGAAAGTAGGTGCCATACCGGAGACTTCCCTGGATTGCTTGCTATACTGGACTAGAGGAGAACACAACCGAGGCTGCTATGCGGCCATCTTACATCCAGTACGGTGGTACCAAGCCAATCGGCTACAATTTGAGCCTACCACCTAGTAAGGGGCAAGGGAAGGGACCTACAGTTTTACACCGGTTCCGAAGGGTGAAGCAGCAGGTGTAGGTATGCACGTAAATTTTTTCGTCAGACAATACTTATTGGTACACGCCGACCGGATTCGATCGCACGAGAAGCCGATGCCCAAACCCATGGACAATAAGAGGTCTTATTGTCCATGCCCAAACCACCATGTAATGAATTATTCATTTTTATGTAAATTTATAAGTTAGTATATTATTTTTTAAGATTCCGTATCCATACGGAATACTGCTATACAGTGCACTCGAAAAGGTCAACTAAAGAAAACAATTTAAAAAAACATTGCATCGACTTAAAAAAAAACAACTAGAACCCACTTAAAAGTATGTAATATATCGTTTATTTTCAAATAAAGTATGCACACAACTAACAAAAATAATAACATTAAATTAAAAACTATACTAAATCTAAAATAAATCTAAAATGTAAGTATTTAAAACTAAAAAATAAATTAGATGAACCTAGTTACCTATAAAACCTAATAGAAAAAAAAGTCATAATATTTGGATAAATATTCGGACCCTCGAGTTCAGTGTTTTTCAATCTTTTTGAATACGCGACCCCTTTACAGGTTGAAAAATTCTCGCGGCCCCCTTGGGCCATAGACAGAAAAAAGTTAGTAATTTAAAACACTACGTTTATGATTTTCTATATTTTGGTACCTAAGTATATTCATTATTACTATGTGAATTGACGTTCTCTTCAATTTAACATTAAAAATAAAAAGAGAAATAGACTTCTATTAGAAAATGATTCGATTGTTAACATTTCAAGAACAGCACCACGATTTGACAATTTTTTTTTAAATAAACAGGCCCATCCTTCTCACTGAAATTGTGTAAATTGTGTTTTATTATAGTGTAAAACCTTGCCTTTTTACTTTTGCCGACGACCCCCCGAGTAATCCTTCGCGACCCCCCCAGGGGTCGCGACCCACAGATTGAATAACACTTTGAAAAACATTGAGATTGAAAGTAACGTACGACTGCTAGTGATGTACCGACCAGCGATATCGGCGACCCAGTTAGTCGGGAAGCGTGCGCGATCACCGCGGGACAATTCACCAATTAGATCTCTCAAAATCCATTATCGAACGCCCTATTTCCTATCCCATCTCTGTGCGAGTTAATTGTATTCTAACACGACACCGCCACACCGCCCCGGCCCGCCGCCCGCCGCCGCCCGCCCGGCGCTACTGCGTCGCGAGTCGCGACGCGACTCGCTCCGCGCCCAATGAGTTTCACTCCTATACCATCCGTTCTCATAGACACGGCCAATGATATTTTAAGAAAGATACGTTGTCTATACGACATTCGGTGCTCACAACGGCACGAACTTGAAACGTTGACAGAAAGAACCATAAAGTGATGCGCCGATTCGAATAGTCTTAGTTATGTGGCGGTTGGTATAACTGATAACTACTTATGAAGGACGACGCACGTCTGAACGCGTGCGTAGTTGGTGCGCGACTAACTTCAAACAGGACTGTGGTCTTGTATTTAATGTGCCGCTTTGGGAGCTCGCATAACCTATGTACCTCCTTTTTAACATATAATATCATTGGACACGGCAGCCATTTTTATTAACCCCCGACGCAAACGGAGGGGTTGTTGTTGTTGTTGTTTGCTGCCCAGCCTCTTGGGAAGACGGGTGGGCCATTCTCCGCACTGAGACCTCAAGACGGTCCGTTGTACGTTGGCGCTCGGGTGGTGTTACTCCAGCCACCCGAGCTCTTTCATGAAGTGGAGCACTCTTCTTGGACGCTTCCACACTTCATGGGCAGTTCCCACGTTCCCAAGAAACTGCAGTCGTACTTCTGCCACCACCGGGCACTCCCGGAGCACGTGGGTGGCTGATTCGTCCTCCGCCATGCAGCCTCTGCACAGGGGACTGTCGGTGACACCTATTGTAAACAAGTGTCTGTTGAGTGGGCAATGACCCGTAAGAAGTCCTACCGCCATACGCAGTTGACCTCTGTGGAACTTTAGCAGGCACTTCCTGAGTCTCAGGTCTGGTTTGGGAATGGCTTCCCGGGATTGCCTGCAGTCCCTGGTGTTGGCCCAGAGATTTTCATGTTTAGATTTTGTAAGTTGATGTAGCCAATATTTGAACTGGCTGATTGGTAAGGGTACATACGGTTCAGGGCCTTCTGCACTCCAGCTGGAGCCCCGTTTAGCCAGCTCGTCCGCCGCATCGTTCCCGTAGGAGCTGCTGTGCCCCCTGATCCACTGTAGGGTTACCTTGTTGTTTACCGCTATACCCTCTAGTGCCTGGTGGCACTGGAGTATCAGTCCGGAGTTGATTGTCACGGTGTTTAGGGCTTGTAGCACCGATGCGCTGTCTGACAGTACTCTGATCTGGTAACCAGTGATCTCTCTGTTGCTGCTGCCTCTATTATTCCGATGCACTCAGCCTGGAAGATTGAGTTGTGAATACCTAGAGTGATTGTCTTATGTATGTTTAGGTCAAGTGAGAAAGCTGCTGCCCCTGTTCCCGACCCTGTTTTTGGCCCATCGGTGTATATTCTTACCTCGGACCCCGAATAGTCCTTAGGTTCCTCAGCTAGTTCTACATAGTAGTGTTTGTCAAACACGTGTGTTTTCCTGTTTCTATCACACGGTGCCTCTATCAGGGGATGTTTTTTTATGATTTCCTGAAGTATGGTCGTGTGTGGTGTTTGTGTACTAGCCCTCCACAGTCCTAGGACGTTCAGCCTAATTGCTGCGGCTGCCGCCTCTTGTTGTATGAAAAGTTCAAGAGGCGGAAGGCACAGCATGGCTTCCATCGCTGCCGTGGGTGTTGTGCGCATGCACCCTGTGGTCGCAACGCACGCTAGACGCTGGAAACTTTGAAGTTTGTTAATAACTGTGCTGAGTTTGGTCCTGGGCCACCATACTACTGCACCATAAGTTACCATAGGTCTTATTATAGCTGAGTATAGCCACAGCGTAATGTTAGGGTTGAGTCCCCATGTCTTACCTATGAGTCTGCGACATTGCCAAAAGGCTATACGAGCTTTATTTATTTTAAGATTAAGATGTTTGGCCCAGTTTAGCTTACTGTCAAGTGTGATGCCCAGGTATTTGACTTCTGTTGCCAGGGGTATTGGGGTGCTGAAGAGTTTTGGCAGTGTTAAGTCGCCTAACTTCCGTTTGTGTGTAAAGAGAACTAGCTCAGTCTTATTGGGATTGACGTTAAGCGAGAACTCTTTGCACCATCGTTCTATGATTTTGAAGGCATCTTGCATCAAACTGCATTGGGTGCTTTCGAATTTGCCGTCAATCAGCACAGTCAGGTCGTCTGCATATCCTACCGTGTAGTGCCCTGCTGTGTTTAGACGTCTGATGAGGTCATCCACCACAAGATTCCACAGGAGTGGTGACAGGACTCCTCCTTGAGGGCATCCTTTGGCTACGATGCCTCTAGTTGTGCTGTTTATAGTGAACTGGATGGCTCTATATTCTAGCATGTTGCCTATCCAGCTGCATAGGGTGGAGTCTACTCCCTGCCTGGTCAATGCTCTATTAATGCTCTCAAAGGTGGTCTTGTCAAAGGCCCCTTCTATGTCTATGAAGGCACCTAGGGTTGATGCCTTTGAGCTCATGGCGTGCTCAATTTTGGAGACTACACTGTGAAATGCGGTCTCTGTGGATTTACCTGTCGTGTATGCATGTTGATGTGGGTGAATTGGGTGTTCGACTATAGTTCTACCCCTAATCTCCCTATCCACGAGTCTTTCCAGGGTTTTTAAAAGAAAGGATGTCAGACTAATTGGTCTAAATGATTTTGCGCTAGTGTAGTCCTCTCTTCCGGGCTTGGGAATGAAGACTACTTTAACCTCCCTCCAAATCATTGGGACATATTTGTGAGCAAGACTGGCTCTGAATATGTCTATGAGGAAGGGTGTTAGGGTTTCACCCGACCATTGCAGGAGTCCCGGGAAGATGTTGTCTATTCCTGCGGATTTGAATGGGGAGAAGCTGTTTATGGCCCATGTTAGTTTGTTTTTTGTCACTACTTTGTCAGCTGTAGTCCAGTCCGAATCTGTAGGATCAGTGTGTTGTTGTGTATCCCAGTTGACGTGGTTCATAATTTGTGAACCTGGAAAGTGAGTATTGAGCAAAAGTTCACTAGTCTCTGCGTCATTCTGGGTGAAGGTGTTGTCAGGTTTCTTTAGGTGTCCCAAGTCCCTGTCCGGTTCTCTGGAGAGGACCTTCTTGAGCCTGGCTGCTTCTGTTGTGGATTCGATACCACTGCAGAAGTTCCTCCATGATTTTCTTTTTTCCTCCCGAATGCTATGCTTATATTGGGCTAGAGTCTCTTTATAAGAGTCCCAGTCACTCTATACTCGAGTGTTTTTTGCCCTGTTAAAAAGTTTCCTTACCCTTTTTCGAAAACTTTCGAGTTTAGGGCACCACCAGCTGCTTTTGTTTTGTTTGTACTTTGAGGGATCGCTGAGTGGACAGGAATCATGATAGTTGTTTGTTAGACACGAGTTGATGGTGTTTACCCAGGACTCGATTTCCCCTGTTGTGTTTATGTTACCAGGCGTATGGATAGTACTTAGACAGTTACGTATCTTTTCCTGGAAAAGCGACTTGTCGGTTTTCCTGGGGTTCCGTTTGGGCTCCGGTCGCCGGAGATTTCCCTGCAGCTTGGCTTGTATCCATCTGTGGTCTGAACACGAGGCTTCCTTGGAGACGTGCCAGATAGGGAGCTGGCTATCGTGCTGGATGCTAGTGTCAAATCTATGATGGTTTGGTAGCGCGAGGAGACAAACGTGGGTTCGTTACCTCTGTTAATGATTACAAGGTTAGTACTGAGGAGAAAGTCTACAAAGTCCTCACCCCTCTTGTTGTTTGTCTTGCTGCCCCAGAGCAGATGATGGGCGTTGGAGTCCACCATGATAATTACCGGTTGGTTGTTGTCTTCGCTGGAGCGGACGAGGTCCTCCAGTGGTCTAGTTGGAGCCTCCTCCTCTCCAGGCAGGTAGGACGACGCCATCAGGATGTGTTGGGTCCCCAGTTCCGTATCCCTAGATACCCTGATGGTCGTCAGGTCCCTAGAACAGTGCTGTGTTACAATACTTGTACTTAAATGTCTGGGTACATATATGCACGTTCGGGGACTGTTGATCGCGGTGTTAAGAATGATTTTACCACCTAGGTTACTCAGACCGCAAATTCTATCTTTCCTGATCCACGGCTCTTGGATCAGTGCTATGGTGTCCGGGTTTTTCTCCAGCTGTCTGCGCAAAGAAGCCGTTGCAGTTTGACTGTGCTGGAGGTTGATTTGGATAAGGTTGATTGGTTTGTTACCTGCCATTAGTCCTCCTCGGAGTCCAGGAGAGAATCCTCATCCTGGAGGGTGGTGGGCCTCGCCCTCCACTGGAGGTTGGGTTGGTTGTCGGGCGCCCCGGGTTCCGGAATGGCCATGATGGGCCCGTCGTTTGACGGACGAACAACCGTCCGGTCATCCACTGATTTCTCAGCTTCCTTGCCAGGCGGTTGCTCGCCCGTCAACTGCAGGCTTGTTGCCGGCGCCTCTTGAGCAGCGTCTCCCACCGCATCGGTCTCCATCTCGACCGGTGCAGGGGGGGGGCGCCTGAACTTCAGGGGTTTTTTTGGGGGGGGGCTCGTTGACAAGTTTGCCTCCTTCCGCGAAGAACTTCAGGTAAATACAGCCTAGGCGGTAATTTACCCTCCTTCCTCGCGGAAGGATCTCCTTGTTTACGGTCTCCTCGGGAATTCCCAAGGTTAGGAAGATGCTTTCCGGGTCTCCCCGACGCTCCTGACTGTACAAGACCCACTCCGGGACCTTGTACTGAGGGTTGAATCCTCTCAGGACCCGACTCAGGTCCAGCAGGCTGCTGGAGCATTCGGGGACCAGCAGGGCACACTTGATCAGGCGGGTCACCTCGTCCTGCCTTTTGACCAGAAGTCTGCATCCCTCCCACATGGGTGGTAGGTATGCGACCGTTCTTCGCAGCCAATCGACGGTCTTTGCGTTTTCGCACCATACTTTGAGCATGCCGTCTGCTAGGAACGGATAGCCGCGGAACGCAACCGGAACCTCGTCAGTAGAGTTCAAGGCGTGCTCCCACGCCAAGTCTCCGAGCTTCCGCTTGATTTGTTCCTCTCTATCCGGCGTTAATTCGCTGAGCGGTTCCGCGACGATGGCCATGCACAGATTGCGCATGCACGCGTCCGCGTAGCTCGGGGCAGTTAGCCTCACCGACTCGTCCCGGACGCGTTTGGAGTCGCCTCTGGGCGACTTGGCCTCGTCTGATCTTCCTCGTTTAATGCGGGGCACTGTGGTGGGTTTCATCGGCGCCGGTGCGCCTGCGACTCCCCCACTGCCCTTGTTGCTGGCAGGCGGATTTTGAGGGCCGAACTGTCCCCGTTTTTTCCCTCTGGGGTTCCCCCCACCTCTGCCAGTGGAGTGAGGTTTTCCTCTAGCTACTGGTGGAGTTCCAACCTGTAGCTTCCCCCCCCCTTGTAGAGCTTTGTAGAGCTTGCGCCCCCCCCCCCCCCCCCCCCCCCTAGTGGTTGTCTGGGGTAAGTCAGGAGTCACCTGAGGTCTGTCCACAGGGGCAGGTTCGCCTTCCTTCCTACCCGCCTCACCGCTTTTTCCCTTGTTGAATTTGGTCATCCGCGCGGTATTCCTGCGCTGCTGCCTATTTTGTTGCTGTGCGTTTCTCTTCCTGTTCTGGGAGTTCTTCTTCCTTGAGGGAACGAGCTCCCAGGAGGAGTGGTGGGCTGGGGCACTGTTGTCCATTGCCTCACCGAAACTACTGAAGTTGTAGGCTGGGAATTCCACTGCCTTTGATGTGGAGGCCAAAGCCTGTTGGTCGAGGGTGACTGCGGTCGAGACCGCAGAGCCCGAGGGGAGTTCCCCATCCCTCCCTACCAATTTGTTCGCGGGTGATTGTTTTCCGGTTTTGCCAAAAAGATCCATTCCAGAGTTGTTTGTTTTTCTTCACCCTCCAAAGTCCCACCCGCCACGGAGTCCTCAAAAAAGGGGGATACCCATAGATGGACACCAGGTTAATCGGAGGGTATAGCGCCCGGAACGAGCTGGTTCACTCTTGGGGCGTCGCACCCGCGAGCAGGTAACGGTCACGCTTGGACAAACCCAGTCACGTAGAAGGTCCAAGACGCTCCGGCCCGCTGCGGGCACAACGCCCTAGGGGCACTAGCCTGCATCCATCAGACTGAACGCAACAGCCGCTTGATCGCAGCGCGGCTACGCTGCGACCGCCCGTTTTGGGATGAATCTGAGGCCAAAGTAGCGTGTTGCACCTCGCGGAGATACTCAGCTACCAGGATCCCCATCTCCCCCCTCACGGGTTTCCACGCACGGCACAAACACGTGGGTGGTCAATAGCCCTGCCATCCAACATATCTTAGCGATGGCGGGGGCGCAGCGACTTGACCACAGCATCGCATGCGTCTTGTAGGATGAGGGGCAGCCGAGGCAGTATGTTGCACTCCCGCGAGGTCGGCCATGTGTGTACCCCGGGATCGGAGGTGCTCAACTGCCAGACTCCCCCCCACCCAGGAGAGGGCAGGGTGGAATTGGGTAAGATAGGTAGCCGGTGGGGGTTGGGTTCTGGGGTGTGAGGATGGGCTGGATTGAGACCGCGGCTTTGTTGCCCGTTACAATGCTCGCAGGAGAAGCTCTTGGTAAAGTGTCCGGCTACGTCAACCGCTCACGAACCAGTCACCGGACCTGGTCGAGAGCGGTTGATAAACTCGACACTCGCAAGCCACCACGCCCCGGCAAGGCGCCTTCTCTTCGTGATGGAACGGAGGGGTGTTATAAGTTTAACGTGTGTGTGTATAGGTGTGTCTGGCTGTGGCTTCGTAGCTCCCAAACGGATATACCGATTTGTATGCGATTTTTTTATTATAAACCGTTTTAATCGGTATGGTTCTAAGCTATGTTTTTAATCAAGTAATCAAGTAATTAAGTAATGGAAAATTTTATTTTCTTAAAAGTGGACCGATTTGCATGCGGTTTTTTTAAAAAAGGTTTGAAATAAAAGTTAAATTACAAATTTAAAGGAGCCCGACCCTTAAAAATTAAAAAATAATTTCTGTTTAGTTACTTAAAGAAGTCGGGGGACCGCTATGTAAATTAAATATACAAACTCAGAGCTGCGCGAGTACTTGCTTTATTTTTTACTTTTTAAGGGTCGGGCGTTTTTTAAATTTGTAATTTAACTTTTACTTCAAGCTTTTTTTTTAAACCGCATGCAAATCGGTCCACTTTTTAACATAATATTTTTTTTTATTACTTAATTAATTTATTACAAACATAGGTAAGAACCATCCCGATTAAACCAGCTTTCTAATAAAAAAACCGCGTCCAAATCGGTCCATTCGTTTGGGAGCTACGATGCCACAGACAGACACAGACATGCACACATACACAATTACACACATACACACACGCGTTAAACTTATAACATCCCTCTTTTTGCGTCAGGGGTTAAAAACGCTAAACCCCCTCTGTGAGTATTATAAGATCGCTAAAGTAGGTTCGCCGAACCGGTCAGAGCCAGTCCCACCCGGACAAAATGGCTGCCGGATATGGTTTTGCCCGGGCCTGGACTCATCCCTCATACCCGGGCCCCGGTCAACCCGGACATAAATCATACTATATATTATAGTATCGAAAGTCGTTCCGGATTTCTGCCGGGAATTTATGCTCTTCCTACTTATTGCTTGAGCTCTGTTCCATACATACATACATACATACCACACGCTGTATCCCGACATCCGGGTTAAGCAAAGTAATCGGTGTTCTGCTGCTGGACGGCGAGTGGCCTGCGCATCGGCTTCTCGTGCGGAGTTCCGAGGTTCGATTCCAGCCGGCGTGTGCCAGTAATTTTTTTCTGACGAATAAATTTAATGAATTTAAGGGATAAGTCCGCCTTTGCCCCTCATGTAAATTTCTTATTGTGTGTTTATGTTAAATGTTTTTTGGAGCAATAAAGTATTTCTATCTATCTATCTATCTAAAATTTCCGTGCATACCTACACCTGCTGCTTCACCGTTCGGAAACGGTGTAAAACTTTAGGCCCCTTCCGTTGCCCCTTACTAGGTAGGTGGTAGGCTCAAATTGTAGCGGACTGGGTTGTCACCACCGTACTGGATGTAAGATGGCCGCATATCAGCCTCGGTGGTGTTCTCCTCTAGTCCAGTATAGCCATCAATCCAGGGAAGACTCCGGTATGGCACCTATCTTCTCGGAGGTGATTTTGGCTGGTCGGAGCATGTGCTTTGACCCCTCCGACTCAGCCACCCATACCAGATTACATAAAAAAAAATCAGTTCCCTCCCTCCCTCCGAGCACATGGGGGAAATCAAACTTCCATCCACATCTGAAAATGATCATCGTAGGACATCCTATCCATAGTAGAAATTTTATGCTAATAACACGAAGCGCACAAATTATTATGGACCTCTACTATACTGGATGTGCATAATGCATTGTTACAAATGTCCAGGCGAGTAAATATACCCAATTTCCTAGCACCCTAAAATTACTTCTGGTGACAACAAACAAAAACGCTCTTTCATTTTCAGATGCCATAATTAGTGCTGAAACCGCTCTCGAGGCAACAGAGGGTCGATTCGCTAACATTAAAATCGGGCATCGAATACTTACTAGGACATTTTGAGTAAAATTATTGCACTGCGTTTCCTTAGCCACTTTTACAGGAGAAAGCTGAAAATTCGTTATGTGGAATGCACTCCCACCTGCATCCTTTCCTCCAATGTGCAGTCTGGGGTCCTTCAAACATAATGTGAAGGTGCACCTAGCCGCCCGAAATGGTATTCGCAGCCCCCGTAAATATACAAATACAAATGCACCGTCGGACTACACCTCTGTGTTAGTCTGACGCGCGCCAGTCGTGCTTTCCATAAAAAAAATAAAAACAAAATTCCGAAGCCTATGATTATTTGTGGAAACCCTACATAATCGTGTACATCACTTACTACATCCGTGAGAACTAGGTGACATGTCAGTGATTCCGTGTCAGCTATCCTAACCGTTCAGAAGTTAAGGGGATGTGACATGCAGACAGATGGACGGAAAGACTGACATCAAATTGAGTAATAAGGTGATGTGTGTTCTTTTTTACCATTTTGGTACGGAACGCTAAAAACAAAAGTCAGTGACGAGAGAATATCGCAAAGGTGATGCAGGAACGCATGACAGTCGAGTGACGATCGTTAAGCGCCATCTCGTGGCGTTAGCGTGAATCCCGTTGTATTTTTTTTTTATGTGATCCAGTATTAGCCAAAGCACATGCTCTGACCAGCCAATATCACCTCCGAGAAGATAGGTGCCATACCAGAGACTTCCCTGGATTGCTGGCTATACGGGATTAGAGGAGAACACAACCGTGGCTGCTATGCGGCCATCTTACATTCAGTACGGTGGTACCAACCCAGTCGGCTACAATTTGAGCCTACCACCTAGTAAGGGGCAAGGGAAGGGACCTACAGTTTTACACCGGTTCCGAACGGTGAAGCAGCAGGTGTGGGTATGTACGTAAATTGTTTCGTCAGAAAAAACTCATTGGTACACGCCGACCGGATTCGAACCGCGGACCTCTCGCATGAGAAGCCGATGCCCAAACCACTCGGGCACCCGCCGCCTAGAGCCGCCGTTGTCGAGTGATGTGGCTAGATGTCGCCACAGCTGTTCGATTTACGAACTCGATTCACCATTCTCTTCCTACTGAATTCGCTTGGGAACGATGTCATTATCTTGCACACAGCAAATAATTACAGGAGCCAGGTTTTCAGATTTTCCGTCCCACGGGACAGCGTGGCCGTTCTTTCAGAGCTTTCATGGTTGTCCTTTTTATGTAATGCGCTTCGGGCGATTTCTTTCAAAGAAGTTTCTTTGGGTTGGTTGGGTTTTGGGAGAGCTTTCCAAGGATTCGAGAGTACGTACGTAGATACGTACATATGGTATGGAAATGATTTCGAATGAAAATAGATTATCTTTTGTTATGGACGACCTAAAATTGCGGGAAAGGCTATTGATCAGTTATTTGAGGACCCGTGGATTGTAGGAGTAGGGCAAGCTGTTCCTTGGAAGCCCATTCCACACCTTCGGAGAGCGACACAACAACGAGAATCGTTCCAAATAGACATTTCTGGCAGTCGACCTTTACAAAAAATGTATTCACCTATCAGCCTCGGTGCTCAGTGGTGCGGTCGAACACTGAGCTTTTTTACTGCGCTGGTACTTGGATGGGTGACCGCTCGACCGTTGGAGCCTGACCGTGGTTCGGATTCCACTTAAAACTGTAGGTCCCTTCCCTTCTTACGTTACTAGGTGATAGGGTTTATCCCGCCCGGGTTTTTACCACCGCACTGAATTAAACGTCGGTCGAAACTGGTATGTAAATAGCCGACATGAAATGAAGGGAAGCACCGACATGGCATCTAGTTCACCCGGCTGACATCACGGATGTTGATGTATCCAAACGTGCCAGTTTCCATAAAAAAAAATTACAAAATCTGAAAACAGAATTACTAAGAAATTTTCTTAGTAATTCTATTTTGCCACTGTTCAGACAGTTCACGCCGTGCAATTATCTAATGCACGTATTTTGCATTCGCAAAACGTAAAAACCTAGTAACGCAGGTGTGCAATAACTTAGACAAAAAATAAGCAGTTAGTGCTGTTAGGGTTACCGTGCTTTTGTTTCGTTTCAGCTTCTTTCTTTCGTGGCTTCGTTTATACAAGGTGCTTCGTTATTCATGTCAAATGTTTCGGGAGGGTTACATACACACTCAAATAAACACGTTACGTAAAAAAAAAATATATGTTTTTGCTAAACATTAAAAGGATCAACCTTTGTGTAACAGTAGGTAGCTTGCATTGTACGGGGTCAATGACAGTACTATGTTTAAACGCAGAACAGCTCTTTGTTGTATTGTAAGTAAGTCACAAGGTCACTAGACCTGTGTGTAACAGTAGGTAGCTTCCATTGTACGGGGTCAATGACCGTACTATGTTCAAACGCAGAACAGCTGTTTGTTGTAACAGTAAGTAGCTTGCATTGTACGGGGTCAATGACCGTACTATATTCAAACGCAGAACAGCTGTTTGTTGTAAGTAAGTCACAAGGTCACTAGACCTGTGTGTAACAGTAGGTAGCTTCCATTGTACGGGGTCAATGACCGTACTATGTTCAAACACAGAACAGCTGTTTGTTGTAACAGTAGGTAGCTTGCATTGTACGGGGTCAATGACCGTACTATATTCAAACGCAGAACAGCTGTTTGTTGTAAGTAAGTCACAAGGTCACTAGGCCACCGCCGCTCTAAAACTAGCTACCTACCTACATACCTACGTGTGCGGTGTGTGTGCCTACGTTTCGTGTTTGCAAGGGTCTATAGCATGATTGGTTTATACAGCTATTTGATTGATTTTTTTTTGTTAGGAGATGTTAGGAGAAAAAATGCTCCTATAAACATATGTTTTTTTTGCGTAAAGTGTTTGTTTGAGTGCGTATGTAACCCTCCCGAAGTTATTGAAATTAATAATGAAGCACCTTATATAAACTGCTTTTTAAAAGGTTTTGATTGTTTTGTTTGCTTTGTAACTTATTTATTTTTATGGAATCTCACATGGTTGGTTACATGGGACACAGCGTGAGGTATGTATATATCTATGTATGTACATAGATATATACATACCACACGCTGTGTCCCGACAATCGGGGTGAGCAGAGTAATCGGTGTTGTGCTTGCAAGGGACTATTGTAAATTACACCACAGCACCTACCACCACATTTAGCAAAGTATTCGGACAAGATACCAAGTAACCAGTAAGGTACGAAGATTCACCTGCTGCACCGTGCTAAGGTGATAGGTGGCTATCCTGTCGCACTTTAGCACGGTATCTTTTCCTTATCCCTTAGTCGCCTTTTACGAAGTGCACTGGGAGAGATGTAGTGGGGATATTCGTTTTAAGTACCCGCTATTTTAAGCCGCTGAAGGCCAGGAGCACTGGAGGAAAATTGGAGAGGCTATGTCCAGCAGTGGACGCTTACACGCTGACTGACCATACATTCAAATTAACAACATACTCGTACTATACGTGTTGTCTCTTCCACGATCGGTAGTCTATTGACGTCCATTCGTCCGCTCCGGCAACGACACCCGTTTATTCTAACTACCCGCAAGTTCAGAGCATAGGATCTCGTCGGAAGATATTAAGGTCGGAAATGGGATTACCCTAAGTACAACCGTTACATCTGATACTAACATTTGTTATTCTGTGTCGTAACATTTTGTTGGTTTTAGAGATAAGTATTCCTTACAACAGTGAAATTAGGTCTCGCTTACAACCGAAGACATTTTTCGCAGACTTATTGATTTTTAACATGGAATCCATCCACATGTCATGTCTTACCCGTTCCATTTGCAAAAATCGACCGTAATTTTTAATGTACTTTCGGCACACCACTATCTCACGAACCACTCAACCAATCCCAGCAAACTAGGTGTCAGGTGTTAGAGTCACTCGCAGTGGCGGTTCCCCAGGTGAAGGAAGTGAGGCGCCGTCTCACGCCGCCTCACTTAATTATCTTGAAGGTAGGCTCGTGTCGCTTCTGGGCGTTAGCCCTATATCTCTCTTCTGTGGTAGTAGGGTCCCGTAGCGGATACGGAACCCTAAAAAAGTGCTTATTTGCCCTTTCTGCATTGTGATTCGCATGGGAAGCAGTGCCTTTCGCCCAGTCTCACCGTGTCCGCGAGTTGCAAATGGCGGGTGGCCACAGTATACGTCCGCCGACCCTTTCCCCCCCCCCTCGCAACCCCCCCCCCCCCCCCCCCCTTCCCCAGACCGTTCGCTATGTCGTCGCCAGCGAGTGTACAACAAGAGGCGGGGGCGGGAGCTCATTAAAATATTACGCCAGTTTTAAATTAATTAGTGACCAGCACCGTTGGCAAAATATGAACACACACTTATACACTGCGAGCCGGTTTTACACGTCGCGTTTTTTTTTTATGGAAACTGACACGGTTGGCTACGTCACATCACCTACATCACCTACAACACCCGTGATGTTAGCCCAGAACACCTGGGTGAATTATTTAGGTGCCACGTCAGGGCTTCCATACAGGTACGAAACCTAAAAATAATATTATTATATAGGTAGGTATAATTTACACGCTTTTCATTATACGTTCATTTCACATACCTAAATAAAATATAAATGTACAATAATTATATACAAAAGGAACCGTAGCTACCGTGTGGGGCCGCACCTACCGTTTAAAAGGAATAGCCCCACTGCATCTCTCCCGCGCATACCGTAAAAGGCGATTAACAGATAAGGACAAGGTGCGGTACTAAAGGGGGACAGGATAGCCACCTCTCACCTTCGCACGGTCCTTCCACCGAGTCACACAGAGGTGGGCCTTCGTGCCTTACTTGCTGCTTGATAGTTATCTTGTTCGAATACTTAGCTAAACGTGGTGGTCGGTGTTGTGATGTAATTTACAAGAGTACTAGCAGGACAACACCGATTACTCTGCTTACCCCGATTGTCGGGATACAGCGTGTGGTATGTATGTATGTATTTGATACGTATGTATGTATTTTATACGATCTTGACAGCTGACGCTGGCGCATAAACAATACTAAAGAAGAGCTCTAGCTAAAAAATAAACTTAAACAATAAAATAACAGTAAAATAGTGAAAATAATACTGAGAACATAAAGTTTAATGCCTAATCTAGTAGTGAGAGTGTTATTTAAACTCAAGCTGCATTAAATATAGAGTAAAATCTGTAATAAAAAAAAAAGAACAGTTAAAAGTGAATTCAATAACAGGCATATTACGTATACAACTTCAGAAGCCGTAAATCTCATGTAGTGCCAACATCCCAGAAGGTCAGATAAAAACTTACAATATATATTATTAATAAACTTACTAAAACATCTTCATGATTACAATTTCTATAAAATTTAGTAATATCACAATAAAAATATACCCACTTTTTCGACGATAAATCGTAAGCAGCGCCATCTCATAGCTTCTGTAAGCACCTAAATATCAAGCAATCGCAAATACAGCACGGAAAAATCAGCGCCATCTAGTGGCATCTAGGAGCAACTCGTATCAAGGAAAAGCCAAAAAAGAGCACCTAAAAAACCGCGCCATCTAACGACAAAGCAAAGAAACATAATAACTGCTACCTGAGTACGTGACCAAGAACAATATCAACAAAATCATGCAGCGCACACCTCCGCACGCGGGATCTAACCCCGAATTAAGCACCGCAAATGCCGACTCACCGAGAAATGTAACGTTTAGGAAACGTAAACACTCAGACGATTTAACATCACATAAACAATCGCTCAAAGGCGACATTGCGTCAATGTTTGCTGATATGAAGCGTGAACAGGATAAAAAGATGGATGAAATTAATGTTAATATAAAACACTTGACAGCCAGCTCGTTGGCGCTAAAATCTGACGTTAATGAAATAAAAATTCGCCAAACTGAATTCTTCGCTGAACTAACTCAAATCAAGACCGCCCTCGATTTCGTATCAAACAGGCAAGATGAAGCTGAACAGAGACTTAAACGCCTCGAAGAAAAGTGCCTCGGCGTTGATGAGCTTAAGACTGAAATCAAGGCACTTAAGTCAGCAAACGAACAAAATGAACAATTTTCGAGAATACTGAATCTGGAAATATACGGCGTCCCTGAAATAAAATCTGAAAATATCACCGACATCATAAAGAAAATTGGCAGGCACGCGGACGTGGAGCTAGCCGAGCACGACATACTGCACGGGACGCGCGTGCGCCCGCGGGACCCCGCCACCGCCGCTGGCCGGCCGCGCGCCCTGGTCGTCAAGCTGCGCGCGCGACTCCTGAAGGACAACATCCTGGCCGGTCTCAGAAAAACACGCGGCGTCACCAGCGCTGACATCGGCATCCCAGGCGAAGCTCGTCGTATCTTCGTGAATGAACACCTCACCGGCACGAACAAGGCTCTACTGAGAAGATCCAAAATGAGAGCGGCTGAAAAACAATATCAACATGTCTGGATAAAAAACTGTCAAATACTTGTAAAAAAAAACGATACTTCATGGCCTATAAGGATCTTCTCCGAATCAGACCTAAAACGCATTATCTAACCAATTTGTTTGCTCTGTATATGTATGCAATAGTTTCTGTACTAATCTGCTTGTTGAATTATCAAAATTACTGTTATTTTTTTTACTTACACATTGTATTACACAATCAAACACCACACATTCACACACATAAAACTAAACAAAATAAAAATGTCCTAATACTTATCAACACACACTTCTTACTACGCAAATATTACACACCCACATTTAAATCTAAAATATTTTATTCAATATATTCTAAAATGAATCGTAAACTCCTCATTCATACAACCCCAATAAAACGAATGATTACAATTGAAAACATGAAAGCTGTACATTACCGGCTCGGCCATACCGGCTACGAGCCAGCTGCAACTACAATGAGTGCACCATCCATGGAACTCGATTGCACACTCAGACAGAACACTCACATTCTTCGGATGAGTGTGCCCGAGTTCCATAGGTGGAGTACCGATCCCGGTATCGGTGGTACCAGCCTAGAACCATTGCAATTCCTACCTGCACGAATTAAATACATAAAAACTGCCTTATCCTCTCGATCACTCTCTCACTCGCCGTGAAGACTGCACTACAGATTTATTATCAAAATACGCGTGGTTTAAGAACTAAATGTAAAGAATTTTACCATGGCACCATGACTAATGAATACGACATTATTATAGTAACTGAAACATGGTTGTACGACGGAATTTTTGATGCTGAATTGTGCAACAATAAATTATATGATGTCTTTCGATGTGATCGTGACTTAAACGCAACGAATAAGTCGACTGGCGGTGGCGTGATGGTATGTGTACGGCGCGAGCTCGGTGCAATGGCGTGCGAGCGGCTCGCGCAGCCACCTGTTGAAATGCTGTGGGTGCGCGTGCCGGCCCCGCGCCGCGGACGAGGCACCGCCGCCACTGGCTCTGCAGACCTGTACATAGGAGCTATATACATACCACCGCATCGTCGCGCCCTCTGCCTCAACACGTAGATGCGTTTCTCACCTCTGTGCGCCGACTTTATACTGAAAATAATAAAAAATGTAATTGCATCATAGCGGGCGATTTCAACTTACCTACAATCAATGCGAATGAGGTTGCTCCAATGCACAATAGGAGCGTCCCGTTAGACATACAACGCGCCGGTCACGATCTTTCAAACGGCTTGCACTTCTACGGCATAGATCAATATAATGAAATCTTAAATCAACACGGTAGAACACTGGACCTAGTATTTGCGAATTTTTCAATCGAAGTAGGTAGATCAGATATCTCGATAGTAAAGGAAGACTCGTACCACCCAGCGCTATTATTTACGGCCCACGAAATAATTGAGGAGCCGCTGAAAGAATCGATCGAGCCAAGGTACAAATTCCACAAGGCGAATTACGAAGAAATAAAAGAATACCTTTCACAAATAGACTGGCAAACTCACCTAAGCAGCGGTACCGTTGACGAGATGGTTGACGTTTTCTATCACTACCTACACGAAAGCATCCGCTCCTTTGTACCCCTCAAACGTCCCGCTACCTATGAGTACCCTACCTGGTTCAACCGGGCTCTTATTAAATTGATTAAGAAAAAATCCCGCGCGCACGCTAGGTGGAAACGTTTTGGAAACCAGTCAGATCGCTATGAATTTAATCTTTTAAGAGCCCGGCAACACCGTCTTCAGAGGCAGTGTGAGGAATGTCATAGGTCGCTCGCGGAACAAACTATTAAGACAAACCCCAAACACCTGTGGACGTACATAAAATCAAAAAGAGGTGGTTCCAACTATCCCAAGATGTTTACCTACCGATCAAATACATATTCCGATCACTCTGAAGTATGTGGTGGGTTTAGCACTTTCTTTAAAGACAACTTCCGTGAACCTACCGACATAATCTCATATAAATTATATCTGAATAATCTTCCATCTCCTAGTAACGATTCTGGTTCCATTAGTAATATTAAGGTGTCTGTGGAAACAGTTCTGAAGCTACTACGTAATCTCGATGTCACAAAGGGTGCTGGTAGTGATCAAATACCGCCTATATATATAAAGAAATGTGCTCAAGTCCTTGCCTATCCGCTCTGTTACATCTTTAGCAGATCTTTCAATGAGGGCATCTTTCCAAAATTATGGAAAGAAGCACATATAGTGCCCGTACACAAAAAAGGTTCGAGAAGTGCAATTGAAAATTACAGACCTATTTCCATTCTTAACGTCTTTAGCAAAATTTTAGAAAAAATCGCACATGAAAATGTCTACTCAATAATTTCTCTTGGTGTAACTGAAACCCAACATGGCTTCTTAAAGAAAAGGTCAACTACTACAAACCTTGCGAGTTTCACCAATTATGTCTTTAAAAATATGGAGAGAGGTGGACAGGTGGACGCAATATACACAGACTTTGAAAAGGCGTTTGATCGCGTTGACCATATTATATTATTAGCAAAACTCCAAAGATTGGGTATTCACGGTGACCTACTTCGATGGATGGAATCGTATCTATCATGCCGCTCGCAAGCTGTGGCCATAGGAGGTTATAAATCCAACTTCATTAAAATTCCTTCGGGTGTGCCTCAGGGATCTCTTTTGGGACCGCTCTTCTATGTGGCGTACCTTTATGACATCTTTACATGTTTTAAATATGCTAAACATTTACTATATGCTGACGATAAGAAGGTTGTCATGAAGGTGCGCACCATAGAGGACTGTTTAGACGTCCAGAGCGACCTCAACCGGCTATCGGAGTATTATACGAACAATCGAATAACAGTCAACGCATTAAAATGTCAAAATATTAAATTTACACGTAGCACACGACCTATTCAATTCACGTATCACTTTAATAATACTCCGATAGCAAAGGTCTCTATGGTTAGAGATTTGGGAGTACTTCTTGACCAAAAACTAACTATGGTAGAACATATAAATCACATCACGAGTAAGGCATACAAGAGCATGGGTTTCATAAGACGTGCGACTAAGGGGTTTAGAAACGTTACGTGTCTAAAAGCTATTTATTATGCATATGTTAGAAGCAATCTTGAATACGCCAGCTCCATCTGGACACCTCTCTATCAAGTTCATATTAACGACATCGAAAAGGCGCAAAGGAGCTTTATAAAATATTTAACTTATGCCACTAAAAGAACATATCATTCATACGAATTAGGCTGTTTTGAACACAATATGTTGAGTCTAGAGAACAGACGGGTATTACTAGACATGATGCTGCTGCGCGACGTGATGTGCGGACGACTCGACTGCGGCGAACTGTTGGGGGAGGTGATGCTGAACACGCCAGTGCGGCGAACACGACACACAACACTCTTCCATGAACCAGCACACACCACCAACTACGCGCGTAATGCACTCGTGCCTCGTCTTACCCGCACATACAATAATATGTTCCCCCATATCTTCCACCTCAGCAGACGAACTTTTCAAAGGGAAATAGTCAACACACTTAACCAATCACTGGCTAGTATGAATGAGGAGTTGCATAAAAATAAAAATAAAAATAAACATTAATATACTTAACACCATATTATACATTTTAAATATTAAAAAAATTAAATACATAGAGACACAAACACACACACACCCACACACCCTCACCCTCTCACACACCCTCACACACCCTCACATACACACTACGCACCACACAACAACACACCACAAAACATCACACCTCACACACCTTTAGACACCTAAGTTTATGCCCTACGCAAACATAAATAAAAAAACCAATCAGGGAAACATGTAATTGGCCATACTTTAGGCATAAAAAAAAATAATAAGTGTATCAATATTGTGAATGGCTGTATGTTTTCTAATATAAATAAATAAAATAAATAAATGTATGTACAAAAGGAAAAACTGAATTATCGCCGGAGGCGGCGGGGCGCGGGGGCTTTTGTTTAGTTTTTTTTTATTTTACTATGCACACTAAGTATGCCTTAGCTCACTTGTTCACTTTATTTTATGGTTTTGTTAGTATTAAGTTTGTGTCATTCTTCTTCTCTGTTTTGCTACCCTTATAATAAGTGTTCATAATTAAGTGTCAGCCTCGATAGCTCAGTGGTGCAGACAGTCAACTGTCGCTATTGAATGATAAGCAACGCTGGGTGCGGTCAGTACTTGGATGGGTGACCGCTGACCGTTGGAGGCTGACCGAGGTTCGGATTCCTCGTAAAACTTTAGGTCCCTTCCCTCCTAATCTTACTTGGTGGTAGGGTTTAACCCGCCCGGGTTGGTACTACCGCACTGAATGAAACGTTGGTCGAAACGGCTATGTAAATCGTTTGTGTTTTCCGACCAGTTCAGTGTAGCTGGCACGATCAAAGGGGGAAGCACTGACATGGCACCTAGTTCACCCGGTGTTATGGGCTGACATCGCGGACGTTGTAGGCGATGTAGCCAACCGTGTCAGTTTCCATAAAAAAAAAGTCAGGTTGACTGGCAGAGATTGCCTAGGTAATAAGTCCGCCTTTTGTACATTTTTATATTGGAAAGCAATAAAGTATATTCTATTATATTCTATTAGTCAGTTCCTCAGTACATAAATTTTAATTGATCGTCTTGATAAGGTTCTAAAAATATTTAGACTGGTGTGAAAGGGGCTTTACTTCAAAATCCCGTCTTTCCAAAGTTCCCAGTTCCGAGCGCTCGAGTTGGGAAATAGGAAAACGTGCACGCACGTGTTATATCAATTATATTTTTGCTAATTGTGAAGGGATCCGTGAAATTTTGGGCGGCTGCCTGCGTGGCAGGTCCCACTTATGACGGCATCGAATTTAATTCGGTCAGCTCACACGAAAATTATGCATGTACGAACGAATCTAAGGGCCGCCTTCTGCGCCTTGAGTGTGCAATGGCCAAAGGGTCCGTAGGAGCAACAACCGTGTCCTACACTGGCGCCTAGAACGATGAAAAAGGTATGGACCCCGAACCCTATCCTCGCCAGCGTAACACGATATAAGTAAAAGCATACCTGTTTCATTGGGCGGTCGCGGGCTGGCCCGTCAGTCTGTCATCGGCCGCGTTCGCAAAAACCTGTTTAAAATGCCCGCATTCTCTGTGATTACGTGTAACAACACTACAGCCAATTTAGTGTGCACAATAGTGGAATATCTTATAATCGGTAAGTACACTCCGCTCCCCGCAACTCGGCGACGCTAGTTCTCATACAAGCATTTGACAGTCCGGCGTCCATACCTTTTTCATCGTTCTAGACTGGCGCATTGGCGTATATAGAGGGGGCGGGCCGGGTGGGCCGTGGCCACCCCAGAAGTGTCTCGTGCTCACCCCAGGATGTTGGGATGCCAACCCAAAATTCTATCAAATCAAATGAAATCAAAAAACCTTTATTGCACATACATTCGTACAGAAGGTAGCACTTAATGCCTGTGGCATTTTCCGCCAGCCAGCCCTTTTTAACCCTCAACGCAAAAAGCGGAGGGGTGTTATAAGTTTGACGTGTGTGTTTGTGTGTCTGTGTGTCTGTCTGTGGCATCGTAGTTCCCAAACGGATGGACCAAATTGGATGCGGTTTTTTTATTAAGAAGCTTGTTTAATCGGGATGGTTCTCAGCTATGTTTGTAATCAAGTAATTAAGTAATAAAAAAAATTATTATCTTAAAAAGTGGCCCGATTTGCATGCGGTTTTTTTAAACGCTTGAAATAAAAGTTAAATTACAAATTTAAAAAACCCCGACCCTTAAAAAGGAAAAAATAATTTCCGTTGACTTACTTAAAGGAGTCGGGGGACCGCTAAGTAAATAAAATATAAAAACTCATAACTGCGCGGAAATTTACTTAGCGGTCCACCCACTCATTTTTTTTTTGCATATAATAACTAGGGTAGGCGCAATAAAACAAAGTCTTAAATAATAGAAAAATAGAAAAACAAAAATTTATATAATACATATAATACATACATATAATGACCATATACTAGCAATTCTAGGGTGGGCACTTAAATAATTTCACACAAAAACCCTTTGAAATAAATAAAGCAATAATCTACAGCTGAGGAATCAACTTAAATTCCATTTGGTTAATTACGAAGTTCCAAAATTAATAAATCCGCAAATATTATAACGACATGACATGACGTTCCGCACCACAATGCAATACAATGCTTCGGCTTCATCGGCCATCGCTTTTCAGGGGCCAGGCCCACCCTGGAAATAACCCTAGATACGCCAATGCACTGACGGACGTGGACAGGATAACTGAGCGGGGCATTGCGCTACGTACAAACATCTAAAATGCGACTGAGCGTAAAATATCTTGTCAGCTTTGTCACTCGGTAGGTCATAGTGGTGCGGTCGGTCGACCTTGCAAATATTCCAGCACAACATCGACCACCACATTTAGCAAAGTATTAGGACAAGATAAACTATCAAGCAGTTTTGCTTCTTATTCCTCCCCACAGCTCTTCCAGCTATTCAGAATCTTTTACCGTCATGCATGTCAAGTAAGGCACGAAGACTTACCTGCTGCATGACTCGGTGGAAGGAAGAATATGTTTAAGTAAGTACCTGTCAAGGTACCTGTATTCAAACTTAGACCTTTAAAAAAACCGGCCAAGTGCGAGTCGAACTCGCGCACCGAAGGTTCCGTATCGCCATGTCATGGTCAGCGCCACTCACGCCATCTATGGATTAGTTAAAATACTTCATACTATTTTCGGTAGATGGCGCGCATACACTTTTTAGTTTCTTATATGGGGACCCCGTGATTATTTTTTTTTTTTTACTTTTTCTTATTTTTATTATTTGCTGTTATATCGGCCATAATAACACATATTCTGTGAAAATTTCAACGGGCTACCTATTACGGTTCAAGAGAAACAGCCCTCGGATAGAGAGACAGACGGACGGACGACGGACAGACAGACGGCGTAGGCTTAGTAATAGGGTCCCGTACGACAGATACGGAACCCTAAAAATGAAGAGACGCAATTTACTCGGCACAAATTACACCCAGTGTGACGCTAGTCTTACATCACATCACCTATTTACATCCACGAGCCAGCTCTCTATCTTTAGCTTGGTCAACCAATATCTGCTTCGGGTAGATACGAAATCCCTCTCAGGACCTCTACTCTGACATTTCGGTCGGATTAATCCAACAGGGATGATGTGTAGCTGTGTGTTCCAATATTGGGATCACCTGGCCGTTCAATATTAACACACGGCAAATACAACTCCGGCAATATCTGGGGAGCGAACTAGTTCGTAGGTTGTGGTCGACAAAGTTGGCCAAATTACATAAACAGACGATCTATATAGGTAGTACATATTATAAATGGCAACATGCACCTGTTTGTCTGTAACGGTAATGTGACAACAGATTCCATTTTCACATATATAATACGGCACATCTCGGTGTAGTCACAATATTCGTATAAGGGGTTGAGTGGAGAGCGAATATTTCAAAGAATGAATTTCTCAGGGCTGGGCACGTTAGCCGAAGAGCCGTGTCCTACGTGTCCGTGAGTGTGGGAAGACCACCCGCCAGGTGGGACGACGACATCAAGTAGGTCGGCGGAAAGCAGTGGTTCCGTATCGCTGATGGTCGGGATGGACTGGAGGAAAATTGGAGAGGCTATGTCCAGCAGTGGACGCTTACACGCTGACTGACTGACTGACTGACTGACTGAATTTCTCCGCCATGATGACAAAATATATTTTCGAAATAAAGAAATTCGAGAAAATGTATTAATAATGTTAATTTGATAAGTAGTTTTATTTTCCAATTATTTGGTAATTTCGTCATAGATGTCATGTAAATTGTGTAGGTGTAGGTCCTTAAATATTGTTTGACTAAATTACTTATTTCTATAAATACCCATTAAATAAAGGACTGATGAACTTATTAAACCTGTGAATTAAACTTTATTTATTTAATATGCTTTATTGTTTAATTTAAATTATATATAACAAATGGCGGACTTATTGCCTAAGGCAATCTCTGCCGGTCAACCACACTATTACAACATATTTTATTGTAGGTATTTAAAGAAACAACACTTAACATATTAATAAATTAATGAAAAAAAAAACAACAAAGATAACTTGAACGCCTAAAATAACACTATAATATTATATACATACATGAACATAGATAAAAAAAATACATATTAATACATAGAGACATACTTATATAAGTATATTAAATAATATGACTACTCCATATGTAAAATACTTAAACTACATAAAAATACTCATATAAAAAAAATATATGTAATACACCAATTATTCCTTTGAGAGGTATAGTACCTTTAAATGTTTTTTGAAAACGGTGAGTGAAGGGGACGCTCTAATTCCGGGTGGGAGCTGATTCCACAGGCGCGCTGACATGACGGTAAAAGATTCTGAATAGCTGGAAGAGCTGTGGGGAGGAATAAGAAGCAAAAGATTATCAGCTGACCTTAGTGGTAAGCCGTCGGACGAGAGATAGACGAATCTCTCCCTGAGATAGGAGGGAGCATTGGGGTCGTTCAGAATTGAGAAGAGAAGAGATAGGACATGCATGTTCCGACGCTGACGAATAGGGAACCACTCAAGTTGGTCACGATAGGCAGAGATATGGTCATATTTACGCAATCCGTAAATAAATCGGATGCCAAAGTTGAGTAGACGATCCAACTTATTGAGCAGCTCTTCGTTTAAATCAAGATTACATATATCACCGTAATCTAGAATGGGGTGAACGAGGGATTGTACCATTTATTTATTAAATTTTATTCAACAAGAATTAATTATAAGTATTTGCAGGATTAATACGTATAAAAATAAAACTAGGAAGTTGAAAAATTCGCACGACTTTCTTACCCCCAAAAATTGAGGCGTCTTCTTAACTTATTAAGGCTTATTAAAATATTTATATAAATCAAAATTACATTCAAAATCTATGTATTTGCTTATTAGACCAGTCAAATTCTGCAATTCCATCATATATCAAAACTTATTCCAATCCATCTTTATCATATCTGCTGCTTTTTCCGCAATCATTATAGTGGGAGCATTTGTATTCGACCTCGTAACTGATGGCATGATGGAAGCATCTACAACCCTCAATTTGTAAACCCCATACACCCTCAGTCTTGGGTCAACCACCGCATCTTCGTCCCAATATGGACCCATTTTACATGTACCAGAAGGATGATAAACTGTTCCTGTATATGAACTTAAGATGCATTCCAAATAATTATCTGTTCCCCAGACAAAATCACGACAAGCTTCTAAAGGTCTTCGCGAATAGTATGCCCCAGATTTCTTGAAAGACATAGTTTTCTCCAATTGAACAGCGTATTTCATCGCTGATATCATAGTAGCTATGTCTTTTGGAGATGTTAAATAATTGGCAAAAATCAGCGGTGCTCCAAAGGGATTTGTGGAGTTTAAAAGAATGTAACCTTTGCTCTCCGGTTTCAACAATACAGGTCTTGGAGAAAGGCCGTCGTAGTAAGTAAGTGGAAGTATTCTAGATTCTAGGTAGTTTGAGGTATCTTCTAGATATTCTTTGATATCTAAAGTTACAAAATGAAACTGTATATCTGGAACGTTTTCTGGATCAATATTATGTTCAGTACGAATGAAACTGACTGCTGTATATGCTCCTGTTCCACTCAATGTTCCATCGTACACGTTGGTAGTATCACGATATTCATAAATCTCTTTTATAATTTCTTCTCTATTATCTGAGGGAGGCGATCGATTTGGCAAAACTATAGGCAGTCCATCTACGGTGACGTGGTCCTGCAAATTATGTCCTACGTTCAAATCTACTATTACTGCTATGCCTATTTCTTTAAGATGCTCGTAAGGACCAATTCCAGATAGCATAAGTAATTTAGGTGAATTGATAGCTCCTGCACTTATTATTAATTCTTTTCTTGCATATGCATTATGGAAGACTCCATTTCTTCTGTATTCAATACCATATGCAGTTTTAGTGGAAGAATCTATAAGAATTTGTGTTACTTCAGAATTTGGTTTGACAACAAGATTGCTCCTTGTATATCGAATGTTTCTAATGAAAGCGACGTTAGTTGAGTCTCTGACGCCATTCTTTGATGTTGTTTGTGCAATCATAGTACCAATCTGGTTTTCTCCGTTAAAATTTGTCAAAGGTAAACCAAGCTCTTGAAAGGCGTTGACAATCATGAAGGATGTTTGATCGCTGAATGGAAATCTCTGTACATTCAAGTTTCCCCCGATTGAATGGTAGATATGGTTTTCTGCTTCGACGTTTCCGTTATTTTCAGACTTCTTAAAATATGGGAGCACCTTAAACAAACAGATTAAGTTTGAAATGCCAAATTTTAAATGAAGATATACATTGAGAAAATGCTGAATATGAACGCTTACATAAATTTCAGTAATATGCTTGTTCATATTAAGAACTCTACATGATCTTAAAATAAGGAGTCCGTTTTCAAAGAGGTAGATGCAAAGTAGAAAATAAAGATAAATAATATCCGACCACGATTTGAATCTGGAACTCTTCGTGCTAGAGCAGTTAACGCGTTACCAATAAAACAAAAAAGATAATTTAAACCTATGAGTAGATACAGAACTTAGCAGTGTGACAGAAGTAGATGAAGCTAAGGAAAATAGAATAACCTCATCATAGCTCCAGCCATAATTGCCAGCTTCCGCCCACTCGTCATAATCCCGTTTGTTTCCGCGCATGTAGATCATGTGGTTCAACACGCTGGAACCTCCCATCACTTTGCCTCTGAAACCACATTGTACGAATTAAACTACTAGGAAAAAATATTCATAAATGTCTAGATCAAGTCTAGATTGAAACCATTGTATGTATGCCCTATTACATTAAATGGAGTGCGTTTTTTATGAAAATTGTCACAGTTGGCTACATCACCTACAACATCCGTGATGTCAGCCCATAGCACCGGGTGAACTAGGTGCCATGTCAGTGCTTCCCTTCGGTCGTGCCGGCCACAGTGAACTGGACGGAAAACACAAACTATTTACATAGCCGCTTCGACCGACGTTTCATTCGTAGTCGTAGTTAATAAAAAGTCGTAGAACAAAAGTTGTTCTATTTCACGTACAGAATCACCCCCTTTCGGGTTTTACGATTGGGGTTGCAACAGCGTGTATATTACCTTGGCCAATAGCAGCTCCCGCCGAGTGATGCCGTGCAAGTCCTTCCATCGGGCTGAGTGCTGTATCCCCAGTCGGCGCTGGATCTGACGAGGACGGGGGCCAGCCCGGGCGCGTCCGCCACCTCGGGCTGTTCGTCTCCGGCCTCTATCAGGAGCACCTGGTGAACCAATTAGTCGTTCAGACTTCTTAAGTTGGTTAGGTCATGCTTACTCATTGTCCAGGAAAAATTCAGATAAATACATTTTCTTTTGTCTAGACTGACACTTTAGTCAGGTCTAAGACGGAGCATCAGGTAAGTTCGTGTAAAATTTCAGGCTAACAAAAATCTAATATACCTAATGTAAGGAGTTTCTCGTAAACTGTTTTTAAACGTAAACGGGACGTCGGTCGAAACGGCTATGTAAATAGTTCGTGTTTTCCGTCCAGTTTAGTGTAGCCGACATGAAATGAAGGGAAGCACTGACATGGCACCTGGTTCACCCTGTGTTGTGGGCTGACATCACGGATGTTGTAGGTGATGTAGCCAACCGTGTCAGGTTCCATAAAAAAAAAAAAAACACAAATATGCATTTCCATTTCACCCCAAATACACTCTAATTCCAAACATATACTGCATTACTGTAAGCCCCCTCCCTCCCCCCCCCCCCCCCCCACACACACACTAACCTAAATAAATTATGTCAGAAAGAGTAATATTTTACATTGAAAAAGATAAGTGCATTTCCGAGGAAGTTGCAACAGTGTAAACCGCTCACCGGTCACGCAACCAACTCACAGCTCTCCGAACTGCACTCTTGCATAATTATTATGCATTTCCTATCACGTAACATACGGCAATATTACCTATATCGATCTACCTGCCTACACTGAACCGTACCAAACCAATAGAACACTAACACATTTTTAAATTTTGCCCAATTTACACTACCTTTAAACATTATTTTTTAGACTCTTACTTCGTCATTTATCTGCCATTTTGTGTTCCACATTCAAAATAAATTAAATGATAGGCAACCACGTAGACTCTACCTAGAAAAATGTTGTTTATACATCTGGTCAGAGTGTCCAAGTAAAATAAAATGAAAATGTAATTTAACCATATCGCACCGCAACTCCGGTGCAAACTCCCTTCCCTTGCCCCTTTTACTAGCCTCCTGTTACTAGGTCAAATTGTAGCCTACTGGGTTGGTACCACCGTACTGGATGTAAGGTGGCCGCATAGCAGCTTCGGTTGTGTTCTCCTCTATTCCAGTATAGCCAGCATTCCAGGGAAGTCTCCGGTATGGCACCTACCTTCTCGGAGGTGACATTGGCTGTTCGGAGCATGTGCTTTGGCTCCACCTACTCAGCCATCCATACCGGATTACATAAAAAAAAAACCTCCATAGGACACGAGCAATGACAAACTTAATTTTACTGTAAATCTGATTGATGGCTCATATCAGCAGACCGAAGTTTAAATTCGGCCGATTCAGACGATTTTTCTGATTACAAGCATGCTGCTGCTTACCTTTCGGAATCGGTGTAGTGCCTGAGGTCCCTTTCCTTGCCCTAGGCTCAAATTGTAGGCGACTGGTTTGATACTACCGTGCTCAACGAAAAATTACCGTATACCATCATCGCCTGTGTTCCCGTCTAGTCCAGTAAAGCCAGTAAACCAAAGGAAAGTCTCCAGTATGGCACCTTTCGGAGGTTACATTGGCTGTTCGGAGTGTGTGTTCTGGCCCTTTTGACTCATACCGGATTACACAAAAAAAAAATGGTTTGTTCTTTCTTCTTGGTTTATTTACTTCAGTTTTTTTTTTACTAATATATGATAAATGTGTACAAACCTTCCACTCCTTGATTTCGCTCAATCGGCTTGCTAACACACATCCGGCCGATCCCGCACCCACTATTATAAAGTCGTATTCTTCTCTTTCTATCCCTCTTTTGCTCCTGAATTTGGTTCCACTTTCTTTAGTATTATCTCTATTGCCATTTATCGATTTGTCTCTTTCGGTTGCTTCATTTATCTCGCGTATTTGTTTATTGATTTGGCTTCTTACTTGTCTTTTATGCATATTACCGTTCGCAAAAGCATGATCGATGCCGTTAGCAACACCTTTGTTTTTATCAACAAGCCTCGCCGTATCATTGTTCTTTTCTAACTCGAAAATAAATTCAGAATATTCAGAACCAGCTGTTTCATAGTCGTCCAATTCGTAACCGTATCGGTGATATTTCTGGATGCTATTCTCATATCTATCAACAGAATCGCCAAACAGCTGAGCAAGAAGGGATAGATAAAAATATCCGAAGGTTGTACAAGAGGTCAACTCTGAATGCAAAGGACATACTTCACTTAAATCTCTGGGAGTCCACATTTTCACTTCACGTTGCTGGACGTCCTTTATTATAATGGTTAATTTTAATTTAAATTTAGTTTAGTTTATATTTCCAGTTAATTATTTTATATTTTAAAGATCTCCTTTCATTTCTTTAGGAAAACTTTACTTATATGTATATATTTTTTACATATCAATAAATTGTATTTTTAATTATTTTTAGTTTATAGGTTTTATTTCAAGTTCATCATTTATGTTATGATGAAATATATTTTTATAACCTTTTGTATTTTATGATTATAAAATTAAACATTTACTTAATATAAAAATATGGTTTCAAAGACCAAATATATGAATTAAAATTACGTCAACACTCTAAAGAAGATGATAATGAACTGGTTCTAAATAACATAAAGCTGAAAGGAAGCTCAAGTAAACTACGGAAGGAGATAAACATTTCATTTCCTCGAGCAAATCTACTTACGTTAATGCCCGATTTACATTAGATTACTGTTTAGCAGACTAGTACAAGTAAAGTGGCGAGTGCTTAGTGCATTGCGAGCAATGATATTTTAGGAAAGATAGGTTATCTATATGACATTCATTGCTCACACATGGCACGTCCTTGAAAAGTTAAGAGTAAGAACTATAAAGTGATGCGCCGACTCGAATAGTCTTATTCCAATTATTAGAATTAGTGCAGAATCTCATTACACACGACGGCATTTTCGATGTGTTAGCAGCTCGTGGTTAGCGGTCCGAACGCGTGCGTAGTTGGTGGGCGACTAACTACATACATGGCTGTGGTCTTGTATTTAATGTGGCGCTTGGGAGCTCAGATAACCTATCTACCTCCTTTTAACATATAATATCATTGCTTGCGAGTGACTGTTTACACGTTTTCCAGTCGATTGTCAAGTGATTCGTCAAGAGCATAGGCATTTTCACGAAATACGCATGATTCTGGGCATCACCCTGTAATTCACTAATAGTTTATACTAGCTGTGCCCGCGACTACGTCCGCGTGGACTTGATCTTTCTCAGCCTGTTATAAAACGCAACGTGACTCTGTCTGTCCGTTCGTTAGATGATTCAATTGTTTTGGTGTTTTTTAATTGGGCAGGTTATAGACTTGATTCGACCTACATAATTGAAGCCGCAATCAATGGTAATTTATAATCTACAATAACGCTTCTCTGTAAACTATATTAGAAGTAGAATTTCCAGGAATTTGTGCACATAATCTATTTGAATTACTAATACGGTAAAGAGCCACGTATAGCAGGCCGTGCGAAAAGGAACTCAACCTCGATCTAAGCCTGCTGCCCACCGAGCTGCCGAACCAATGGCAGTGACCAATCAGTAAGTCACAGCCTCAGGTCACAGCCTCCTCTTAATACTAAAATACTATTTTACTATTTATTACATGCATGTATATTTATACTAATTCTTCTTATGCTTCTTGGTGAAGTTCTTCATAGTTCGATATCTGGTGAACTCCTCGATTCAAGACAGATGTTGATATAATAGTCTGTAACTCGTTGAAGGGACAGGTTGGAGCCACTTCACTTTGGAAGTCCTCTTCGTCAGCGAGATTGCAGGTGGCTTCTCTTCGAACTGATTATTCATCAGACAACTGACACAGCCTCAGCAACCTTCCACTGTGATACCCGAACTCTTAGGAGCACCTATGCAGAAGCTCAACTCAAAGAAGGAACCGGCTGACACAGCAGAGCCCTGCGGTCCTCGTGCTCAGCAGAGCTCATAGACAACGCTTCATCGAAACCCCTCCGAAGCCATCAATCTTCAGTCTCCGCAGCCCACAGAAGCCTTCATCTTCAGTCTCAGCAGCCCACAAAGGTTTTCATCTTCAACCCACAGAAGCCCTCATCTTCAGTCTCCGCAGTCTACACAAGCCTGAGGCACGACCACGGCCACTTCAGAGTTCAACAGATCTCGTGGCGCCACATAAGCCGCTAAGATAAGAAAAAAATTATGGAAAGTGATACGGTTGGCTACATCACCTACAACATCCGTGATGTCAGCCCATAACACCGGGTGAGCTAGGTGCCATGTCAGTGCTTTCCTTCATTTCATGTCAGCTACACTGAACTGGACAGAAAATACGAACTATTTACATAGCCGTTTCGACCGACGTTTCATTCAGTGCGGTGGTACCAACCCGGGCGGGATAAACCCTACCACCTAGTAAGGTAAGAAGGGAAGGGATCTACAGTTTAACGTGGAATCCGAACCACAGTCAGCCTCCAACGGTGGAGCGGTCATCCATCCAAGTACTGACCGCGCTTAGGGTTGCTCATCAACAGTCGACCGACCGCACCACTGAGCTACCGAGGGTTCCATATCGCCTTGTCATGGCTAGCGCCACTCACGCCATCTATGGCGTGTTATGAAATGCTTCATATTAGTTCAAATGCTTCTTAATCTATTCGGTAGATGGCGCGCGCGCATACACTTTTTGGTTTCTTTTATGGGAACCCCAGTGAATTTTTTACTCTTTGTTATTTTTATTATTTGTTGTTATATCGGCCATAATAACACATATTCTGTGAAAATTTCAACGGGCCTATTACGGTTCAAGAGATACAGCCCTCGGACAGACAGACAGACGGGCGGACGGACAGACAGACAGATAGACAGACAGACGGCGTAGGCTTAGTACGGAACCCTAAAAATGAAATGAAAGGATAAAATCTATACATATAATAAAATCGTAGAGGTAAGAAAGTCTGTACATTGAATGTATTCGGAAAAAAACTAACCAGGGTGGCTTAAAATGAGATACTGAACATGTTAGAACAGTTTTTAAAATTTTTGTTTGTTTGTTTGTTTGTCTGTACGCGCATCACGCAAAAACCACTGAACGGAATTAGACGAAACTTTGTATAGTGGCAGTTTATATGCCGGGTTAACATAATACTTAAAAAAAAATAACAAAAATAAAAAAAAATTAACAATTATAAACATTATTGCGCGTTTAAAATCACGTAGTCCAAAGTGCATAATTATATCTTGAGAACTGTCAGCAAATACAATTTGAATATAATATTCATTCGAAATTTAAAAATAAGTAGATACAACGAAAATGACAGTTCTTCTTTCTTATATTATAACTAAATAAGTAGATACAACGAAAATGACAGTTCTTCTTTTTTATAACTTGAACACAATAGTCTATACATATCTATTCTTTCTATACATATCATAAAATCGTAAATGCAAAAATGTCTATTTGTACGCGCATCTCGCAAAAACCACTGAACGGAATTTGACGAAACTTTTTATAGTGACAGTGTATATCCCGGATGAACATAATAATTAAAAAATATAATAAAAATCACGTAATCCAAAGTAAAGGTAAAAAACTATTTTAAATGTCATGTTGACAACGGAGAACTGTCATCTCGACGTGAGCTGGCCGGTGACAAATTGTTTGATAAATAAAAATAATAATTTAAAGTCGAAGTTATTTCGCTGTCATTGGTGCAATAAAATTTATATATTTGTTGCCCGCGGCTTCGCTCGCGTGAAATTCGTATTTTAAAAAAAAGAAAGTAAGTAACTAAAGGCGGGCCCGAAGGCTGATCTGCGCTCACGTAAACGATATTCTTTCTCGATGAAAGTAACTAAGGGCGACGCGGAAGGCGGAGCTGAGTTCAGGAAGAAGAAAAACATTCTTGAAGAAAGTAAGTAACTAAGAACGAGGTCGAAGGCCGAGCTCTATTCTGGAAGACCATAAACCTTCTCGAAGAAAGTAAGTAACTATGGGCGAGGCCGCAGGCCGAGCTGCGTTCAGGAAGAAGCTAAACCATCTTGAAGAAAGTAAGTAACTAAGGCGAGGCCGAAGGCCGAGCTACGTTCGGATAATTGAAAAACTCCCAAATGTCCCGCGATCTAAAACCACTGCAACTCCGTAGGAATACATAACTAAATCAGAGGCTGTTGAAATACAGAGAGAAATATTTTCCCCCAAGTACAGTTTCGGGTCCTTCAACCTGGGCACCTGTCAGGCCGGCATGGCATTCGTAGCCTTCGCATGCTCCGAATGTCCATGGGCATCGCTAGACACCTTATGGGTGGCTCGGCGCCACATGTCGCGCTTACTATAAAAATAATATCAGTAGCTTTGGCCTCGCCTTAGTGGCTTACCTGCTTCGAGTGAGTACATTATTCAACTATGTACAACCTGAAACCGCCCTCGGTCTTCGGCCTTGAACTGATTGGTTTACTTACTTCCCGAATCCGCTTCACCCCAGCCAGATATATTTACTTACATAGACAAAGAAAATCGTGTACTTACACAGCTCAGTCTTCGGTCTTGCTCTGACTGACTTTTCATTTTACTTCAAGACTATACATCGTTCAACTATACATAATTTGTATATATATGTAGGTACTCACTCATGCGCTATTTGCAGAAAACTTTAGTTTCAAATAGAGATCACGACAAATAAACGGACGGATAGTATCAATTTTGTACCGTGTGGGGCCGGTACTTATATAAAAGAATAGCCCCACTGTATCTCTCCCCGTGTATGTCGTAAAAGGCGACTAAGGGATATGACTTCCTTCTTATATTACTAGGTGGTAGGGTTTAACCCGCCCGTGTTGGTACCACCGCACCGCACTGAATGAAAGGTCGGTAGAAACGGCTATGTATTTAGTGTAGCCGGTACGACCGAAGGGAAGCACTGACGTGGCACCAAGTTCACCCGGTGTTATGGGCTGACATCACGGATGTTGTAGCCTGTAGGCACCCTGTAGGTGATGTGTCAGATTCCATAAAAAAAAATCAATATACGAGTTACATACAACATTTAAAGTATTCAAACAGTTTTTAAAAATGCCTAAAATAAAAAAAAAAGTTATAAAAAACTAAAACCCGACTACGTAAAAGCTAATTATGAAAATCGTTTAAATAAAAAAAAATAGTTATAAAAAACTAAAACCCGGCTACGAAAAAACAAATTATGAAAATAGTTTAACTATAACTAAAAATAACAAAATAAAAAAAGGTCACTTCAGAAGCAATTTTGACATAAAGAAGGAAAATACTTTATTTAAACATGAATATACAATAATTTAAGCTAATAGGTACAAAAAATAAAATAACTATAAATAAAAATATTCCTCCAAAATAATTTTTTCCATATAATTTATCAGATACAGCAATTCTCTTTTTATATTGATTCTACCTTAGCACTAACTCTATAAATTTTGATAAATTTATTATTTTTAACGTTCTAAATATAGAGCCGTGGTCGGGCGTTCTTCGTTCAACAAGACAATTGAGACCGTCGTTGTGCATTATAGCCGTTGACGTTCGGTATTTACCTATGTATCTACTTATAATAATTTTAGATTGGCTCTGACTGATCTTACAAAAAGATGCCAGTATGACACAATGGCGATGGCCGTCCTAAGTTCCGCGCTCTAATAATGCACGACGACGGCCTCACTTGTCTTGTTGAACGAAGGACGCCCGACCACGGCTCTATATTTAGAACGTTAAAAATAATAAATTTATCAAAATTTATAGAGTTAGTGCTAAGGTAGAATCAATATAAAAAGAGAATTGCTGTATCTGATAAATTATATGGAAAACATTATTTTGTTATTTTTAGTTATAGTTAAACTATTTTCATAATTTGTTTTTTCGTAGCCGGGTTTTAGTTTTTTATAACTATTTTTTTTTATTTAAACGATTTTCATAATTAGCTTTTACGTAGTCGGGTTTTAGTTTTTTATAACTTTTTTTTTTCTCAGTAACGAGTCAAGATATCAAATTGAAATTAATATGAAATACTAACGTCTGCGATCTCTTCGAGTTATAGAAAATGAAAGCTTCTAAACTAATCACTAAATGCTTGTAAAAATGATTATGAAAAAAAACCCTGCGAAGTTTCTTACCGGTTCTTCTTCGTGGGTGTAGTCGAATCGGATAGAGCAAATTGTGACAAATTCGAGTACAGTCATGCTGTCTAATGAATGCTTAATAAACAATATACAATAACAATATACAATAACAATCAACATAATCAAAAGATACGGCTATTTATGACAAATTTTAATATTTGCAAACTCACTCAAATGAAATCAAAACCTTTATGGTACTTACCGTTGACCTAGAGTAATGAAATTTGGCAAGAAGCGAAGTCTCACATCACAAGTAAAGAAACAATCTGAAAATTTTACATATGTCGTTATGTCATATAAGAAATATATTTTTGTATATTTCAACTATTTTCGAATGCCTCACAGTCAAACCGTTGCTGTAGTGTTTATTTAGGCGGTTCGTGATTTTCGAAAACAATTGTTTTGTACATACATAATACAAATATATTGAGTGATGCTGATGATACGGAACCCTCGGTGCGCGAGTCCAACTCGCACTTGGCGACTTTTTTTATTAAGTAATATAAATTATAATAAAAACTGTAAACTTATAACATGACATTTTTCACCCTCACCAGTCTTGGGCCGTATATTTTCTTTTCCATGCGTTCCATGACACTAATATAAACAAAAGTTCCGCGCGACGACGCGACGCCGCGAGGCGGCGCGCGGCGGCGCGGTGGCGTGATATATAAGATACTTTCTAACTAAACTTAAAAAATTTATATCTTTTGATTCTGTGGGTTGATTTTGATGAAGTAAACACTAAATGTTACTCAGAATAAAGCTTCGTATTTTTTAGTAATTAGATTTTGAATTCAATGAGTGGTTTTTGCGTGATGCGCGCTCAAACGAACGACAAACCGACAAACAGACAAAAATTTCCAAAAATATATTTTTACGTTCTATTACTTATTCCATCCATCTCCCTATTATTGTTTTGGAAAAATAGTGTCTGTACAGACACGGTACGTCTACGATTTTGTTATATGTATAGATAGATAGATTATTCTAGAAGAAATGTGAGCAAAACTAATCACTAAAACGACGCGACGGTTTACACACTTTCCTAACGCACTATGCTAAAGACGATACTGCATTCACGTGAATTTCAAATTCATATTCAAAAAAGTTTATTCGCGAAACACAATAAAAAATAGGTATAAAAGATTATGTACATGAAATGAAATAAAATAATTATATAAGATAAAAATAAATTATAACCTTAAATACAAACTTAGATTTAGTGAATGGGTATCAGGCACAGTTTACGTCTCCCCATAACCGGGAAGACACTGATTTTAAGCCTGAATTTTGGTAAAAATTTTAACGTCTACTCTTTAAGTTCAATTTACAAAAAAAAAATAAAGGAACAATCTAAGTCCAAGGTAAGATCCACGAGAAATAATAAGACCTGAAAGACGCCGTAGATCTTAACTAAACTGTTAGCTATTATTCATCCAAGTTGATTTCTTTTCCGGGATGCGGTCTCGAAGGTGAACATCGCGCTAATGGTAGCCAACCTTCTCTAGTAAAATTCCCGGACTATTTTAGACGCGCTCAAAGAAGAATCTCGCTGAAGGGAAGGTCAGTTTAAAGAATATTTATTTCCCAAAAGAACATTACATCCGCTTTTATGAGAAAATTATACATTTGTTTTCTTTTGTTGCGGTTACATCATTGTACAAGAATTTGGACATGGACGTCCACCACGTAAACCATTACCGACCGAAACACTCGACTCGGTATGTCGACACGCAACGAGGACATAGGACTGAAAGTACTTATAAATTAATAATTTATAAGTACTTTCAGTCGATACTAGCCTACGTAGTGGACCACCGGACAAGGTAACCCATTTCAAGGTCAAACCCATTTCAAAACAGGAAGAACAAATTGTGCGGTTGCATAATGCTTCGATTGCCATGGTTCGGATTTCGGCAGCCATAATCAAGCAATATCTCTTTGGTGCATGCACATGCATCATGGCATGGCACTAAAAAGTTTGTAAAGTCCGGCGGGCCAAGGCTCAGTGGTCGGTGTGAATTGATCCCGAAAACGCTGTGTCAAAGAAAAATAAAATACCTTACCTGTCAAGATGACATAAGCCGTATTTCACCATTTGTGTTATTTTGAAGGATTTATACAATTAAATGGAAAATAAAACTATCAGCAAGAATAACGAAGACAATGAAGACAGCGACCATGCAACCAGCTCCAGTGATATTGCATGTTCTATAATACATTTGGTACTTAACGATACAGTACAAGCTCAAGATTTTTCAGCTCAAAAGTCATCAGAAAATCCAAAATGTATAAAATTACCTGGAGCAGAAAGTTTATTGCAAATAGCAAAATTTGCAAACCTATCAAAATCAGAGCAAAATCTTAAAAATATAAAAATCGACACAGAGTTCGTCAAATCGCTAAAACTAACATCCATCAGCTTTCAACAAAAGCATTTTAATGAAACTCCTGAAACATGCAAAGTTAAGGCCAGCACCAGTCATGAAACATCCGAAAACATTGTAAATGATATCGGTAAAAACATTAAATCATATTTGAATAATCATATCAACAATGCTATTATAGAACACATTACAACAAATGCAACAAATAATAAAGATTGTATTATAGACAGTACTAAAAATCACATCGCTATTGTAAATCCAGTTGCAATCGAAAATTTTCCAACTACAAGAACTATAGAAAACGAAATACCTATAACGAATATAAGACAAATTGTCAAAGTACACAGACCTGTGGTTACTACCAGAAAAAGTATACAGAAAACTGTAAATTTGGAGCCGAAACGAGTAGATTCACTGTCTAGTATGGGATCTAACGTTTGCAGAATTTGTATGACAAGAGGTAAAGAAAGGTATTCCAAACTTTATCTAGTATTGTCTTCATCGCATATGATAATCACATAATTATTTTATTATGCACGTGTAAATTTTAGTTTCTTTATAGTGTAGTGAATGAGTGCTCAAATATGGGGTCTAGCCGGAAAGCTCGAAAGCAGAAAGTTTGACTTCGGAACTTTGTTCTGACTAGTTAGGAGGTAAACATACTAAAAGTCCCCACCACTGGGGGGTGCGCCCTAAGGGGGGGAGCACAAAGAAGGTCCCATTTTTCGGTTTTTCGCATATATCTCGAAAACGATGCATCATAGGAAAAACTGTTCAATTACGGAATAAGAGGTGATAAAATTCTCTACAACTTTGATTTACACAATTTTAACCAATTCTCAATCGTTGTCGAGATATAAGGTCCGAAAAGAGGCCGATTTTATTAAATAAAAGCAAATATCTGTTTTTGTCATACATTGCTTTTATTTGCAAATAAAATCGGCCTTTTTTCGGACCTTATATCTCGACAACGATTGAGAATTGGTAAAAAGTGTATATCTTCGTGTATATTCGAATCATTCGTTTCCTGGCCTATTAGATGAATCAAAGTGTCTAAACGAACAGGTAGTTTGCATCGCAGACAGACAAAAGATAGACGGATATGGTGTTTTGACAGGTATGTTAATAGCGGATCTACAGAACCCTCCGTGCGTGAGTAAAACTCGCACTTGACCAAAATTGTTTTTATGTACCCAATATTTACGCCGCTATATCAAAACGAGTGTTTCTCAAAACTCTTAAGCCTCTACCAATCGGGTCATCTGTACGGTAGGATTGATGCAGACATATGGAAAGTTAAAGATAAGTATAGGGAATGTTCTAGGTTTTCAATCTACAGGATTATCTTTAGTGAACCTCGACGTTGAAACAGCAAGTTTTTTTACTTCGCTCAATAGAAAAAAATCCAAACATTCCTCTATTTTTGCGGTAATTTCTATTGTAAAAATATAAAGAATTAATATATATTTTGTATCATTTTTTGTTCCAAATACAATTTTATATTCTTTAGTGAAGCACGATTTGAAAAATTCACAAAGCTCAAATTTTTCATACATAAAATAAAAACGATTTGCGCGCTATTCGCATTCGCTTTGTTTTATCGTAAGCGCCTTGTGGCGATTCCATCCCGCTCTAGTAAAGAGGAAATTGCCTAAAGAGGAAACGGGGGGGCGGCGCCCCTGTCCCCGCTCCCCAATACCCCATTCCGCTGAGCAATGACGTCACTATGAATGGAAGAGGCTTAATACTCGTATATCCCTTACATACATACATATCACACACGCCGAATCCCGACAATCGGGGTAAGCAGAATAATCGGTGTTGTGCTGCAAGAACTCTCATCAATTACAGCACAACACCGACCACCACGTTTCGCAAAGTATTCGAACAAGATTCAATCGATCAAGCAGCAAGTAAGGCACGAAGACCCACCTGCTGCATGACTCAGTGGAAGTACCGTACCAAGGTGAGAGGTGGCGAGCCTGTCGCCCTTCAGCACGGCATCTTGTCCTTATCCCTTAGTCGCCTTTTACGACATGCATGGGGAGAGATGCAGTGGGGCTATTCTTTTTAAGTACCGGCCCCACACGGTACAATCGTATATCCCTTCTGCTGCCAACATTGCCCTCGATTGGCCCTGCTTTCAGACTGGTGTCGCCATGTAGCTGCAAGGGATCCATAGCGAGCGTGCACCTCAGCTGCCTGGAGAGATGGCTGAACCAGATGGGCCGGAACCAGTGCGAGCTGTGCCGATTTAGGTAAGTCTTGTCTCTGTCAAACTAATTGATTTAAATATAAAATCTTTATTGCACTAAATTTGAAAGTATAACAATTCATGGGAAGAAATTGCAATTGTTCGTGACATTGTCTATTTATTTATTATCAAATTTTAAATTGATTGTTTCATTATTATATTTTATTTTTATTTTTATTATAATAATAAGATCCACGGGTGACTGCCGGGCCCGGGCGTACCTGCTGCAACGAATCAGCTTGGCGGTGCAGCGAGGTAACGCCGCTAGTGTCATGGGAACTTTCCCCTCGTCGGCCTCTTTGGATGAAATTGTTTATCTAGCGAACTGAGGCCGTTGAGGGAATTGCTCTATGACTCTGGCGGTAGGTCAACCCGGATCGTGGTAGTCTCTCGTGTGGCTAATTATTTTTAAAGTTTGTTTGTTTTGTTTTAGTTTAGGTACCTAATTTTAATTTGATAGGTAGTTTTAGTTTCTATTTTAATTTAATTACAGTTAATACAATTTGTATTTTATTTTGTAATTAAATTAAATTATTTGCTGGTTTTAATAATTTTACACAACTGTATATTTGCAATGATTACACAATGTTTAGATTTTAAATGTAGAATTTAAGAAACTTACGTAGATATATAAAAATATCAGATGGGAATTGTCATTATTCATTACATTACCCATTCATTTTATAAATTGTTTGTGTTCCATTATTTTTTTTTTAATATAATAACAAACTGCTTGATAATTCTAATGAGCGCATGATTATGATTTTTTGATCTAATGTATATTGTTAAAGAATGCACTCCTGCAAGACAGATGCAAATGCTATGTACTCTGTTTTTTTTTTTTTTTTTTGTACCGTGTGGTGCCGGTACTTAAAAAGAATAGCCCCACTGCATCTCTCCCCGTGCATGTCGTAAAAGGCGACTAAGGGATAAGGACAGGATGCCGTGCTAAAGGGCGACGGGCTCGCCACCTCTCACCTTGGCACGGTACTTCCACCGAGTCATGCAGCAGGTGGGTCTTCGTGCCTTACTTGCTGCTTGATCGATTTAATCTTGGTCGAATACTTTGCGAAACGTGGTGGTCGGTGTTGTGCTGTAATTTACTAGAGTACTTGCAGCACAACACCGATTACTCTGCTTACCCCGATTGTCGGGATTCAGCGTGTGTGATATATATGTATGTCTGTTTTTTTTTTTAATTAATAAATAATAAAATAAAGAAATAGCGGAGTGCGTAAAAACATACTTCTTAGGATTCCGTCCTGTACCCTATAATATATAATAAACCCTATAATAAACCTACGCCGTCTGTCCGTCTGTCCTACCTTTAAAGGAATGTATATTTTAAACCATAATAAATAGCCGGTTGAAATGTTCATATAATATGTTTTGTTATGGCGAATATCATAACTAATATTTAAAAAAAACAAAAAGTTTCGATCTGCAATCGATTTTATCTCCATACTATAAAAGTGTTTTTTCAGCGTATTTTTTTTTGGTCTATCGTAAAAACGCTATACATAGAAGCGTCAAACTTGGTGTGATTGATTATAGTGCAAACTGAATTGACATTTCGTAATAAGTCTGCCTTTTGCACTGCAGAAAAATGTAGATAATACCTCCATACAAACTCTAACAACATACATTTGGAAAATATTTCATACCGGAGACATCCGTTGCCGTACACCTACTTAGACCACATCCCAAGGTTTGCTTGAATATAATGCAGATCTGCATTAAGCCGAACCTTTTGTACCTTATTTTATGCTAAAATGATGCACAATAAACAAATACAAATACAATTTGTCTATCCAAAACAAATTATACAACCAAAATTGAACTAAATCAGGGTCTTTGTTCTCTCACAAATCTAGTTACCGTCGAAATGAAATTTCAAATTCGCGCCTTGTACCCACTATAACCCCACTTTGCGAACCCCGTGATGACGCGCCGTAATCGCTCCCCAATGCTCTGCGCCATAGAAATAAAGAACCAGAAATGGCATTGTCATCAATTTCATACAATTTACTTTGTTACCATAATGGTCTGCACGCACACCATTCGCAGCTGACAGGAGATACGTGAGTAAATAATAATTTGCTCCGCGGTTCTCCTTACCCCATATGTCGGGAACGGGATACAGTGTGTGGTATGTATGCACATTGCACGTATGTAGATATGTGAAGTTTCCTGCCGGCCTTCTTTTTGTGTGTAATCCCAATCAAACAGGATTGCAAAAAAAAAATTTACAACACCTCTTTGTAGTCGACAGAAGAGTTCTTCGAACTGCATGATTCTCTAAATCATTCTTTTCCAAGAGATCTTAGTCCGACTACAAGCCGCGGACTGGTAAGGTGCAATTCCTCGGGGGTGAAATTGGCTGCGCCTAAGGCTTCGACCTCGAGCACAGCCACCCAGTTCGGAAGCAATAAAAACACTACCTTAAGAATTCGAGAAACCTGACCACATCGACACAGGCGAAAGCCCAGTGTTACACTCGGGACATCTATCAAATATTGTTTTGTTGTCCTCTTTCTTTTCTCAACCTTTTGTGATACTAACCTAGACTTTAGAAAATGAAATTGTTACTAACCTTCTTAACAATAAAAACATTTGGAATTTGGAATTCTTATAAAAGAATAAAGATGATATGTTAGGAAAACTTTGTATAATATTTTTATTTCACCTGGACAATAGTTAATGCAGCTTCTACATAGACGCTTATTTCGCGACAAAATCGACCAATTTTATCACAATAAATCCGGCAACTCAAACGAAATTAAGCCAATTAAGAAAATTAATACAACATAATTCGCATATTATAAATTGGCAAGTGTCAACGTGTCGAAGCAGAGCGGTGAACGATTTTCCATTATGGATAAAATAATTGCGCGGATAAGTTTAAAATGAGGTACGGAAAATGCGAAAGCGCTTTTGATTGATTTATAAAATTAGTCCAGCAGTCTTCGTGGAAAAAAATCAATAGAGGTGCCGCCGCCGGTCTCAAACAATACTATTCACAAATTCTGCCTCTCCGAATTGATACCAGCCACACAGAAAACTGACGCACAGTTAGGTAACGCACTGGAACTAATTTCTAATTAGCTAGGGAGCTAATTCACTATTAAAGACAGCGAAGCTGTTTTTCATGGTTTTGTAAAAAAAAAAAACGGCCAAGTGCGAGTCGAACTCTCGCACCGAGGGTTCCGTATCGCCATGTCATGGTCAGCGCCACTCACGTCATCTATGGATGACGTGATTATAAAATGCTTCATATTAAGTCAAATTCATGATTATTTAAAATGCTTCATATTTTTTTTCGGTAGATGGCGCGCATACACTTTTTAGTTTCTTCTATGGGAACCCTCGTAAATCTTTTACTTTTTTCTTATTTTTATTATTTGTTGTGTTATATCGGCCATAACAATTAATAAAACATTATTCTGTGAAAATTTCAGCGGGTTACCTATTACGGTTCAAGAGATACAGCCCTCGGACAGACAGACAGACGGCGTAGGCTTGTCCCGTACCGGATACGGAACCCTAAAAACATTAACAAAAACAAACAAATGGTAGCATAGACAATATACAAAAGTGACAGGGATAAGCACTGTAAATTGGGGTATGTGTGTGTGGGTGAGTGTGTATGGGTGAGTGTGCGTGAGTTAGTGTAAGATGATATGTGATGGTGAATGAGTGTGGGTGTCGTGTATGCATGTCTCCGAACTTTGAGGCGTTATTATAGGTACCTTTTACTTTAGGCTTGAGAGTAAAGTTAATTATTATGGTTCCATACCTTGAAAAGAAAACCGGCCAAGTGCGAATCGGACTCGTGCACCGAGGTTTCCGCACCACAAAAAAAAAACATTGAAAAAAAAACACGTTTCTTGTATCGGAACCCCTTAATTTTTTACTTTTTTTATTTTTTATTATTTGTTGTTATATCCGCCATAATAACACATATTCTGTGATTTCAACGGGCTACCTATCACGGTTCTAGAGATACAGCCCTCGGACAGACAGACGGACGGACGGACGGACGGACAGACAGACAGACAGACGGCGTAGGCTTAGTACTTCTGTACGTGATACGGAAACCTAATAAAAAACGGAACCATTATAAGATCACTCCGGTGTCCGTCCGCCTGTCGCAGAGGTTTTTCTCGAAGACTAAGTAACTTAGAAACTTGAAATTAGGCATAATGATAGATCTTGATGCCTCGCACATTATACCACTCGTCAAAAACTAGATAACAATTAATTTTATATTAATATGGGGGGGTCAATTTGATACCAATAAAAAAAGTTTAAACTAACATATCGTGTAGGGCTAGTTTTATCGTTCTAGGTGTAGGGTATCATTGGAAAGAGCGAACTTTATGAATTCTAAAAATATTTTTTGTACAAATTTTAAGTTCAGTGGTCTTCATGATATAGTGCAAAAAATTACGTCAAGGTTTCTGAAACTAAAATTTTGACTTTCATAAGGTTAGTAGATATTCAGCCATAGATTACAGGAAAACTGCAGATTTTTTCGACAATAATGTAATATTATCGGGAAAAAAGACATATTTTTGTTTAGTACGGAACCGTAATTTGTGCGAGCCTGACTCGCTCTTGACCCCGCTTTTTTTATATATATTTTTAAGAGAACCGCATCATTCCTTCCTTCCTTGCCTTTAATAAAATCCAACGTCTGCTTTCTGTATGTTTGTCTGTCCGCTTATAACTCAAGAACCACTGAACCGATTTTAATAAAAAAAAATCTACGGATAGCTTAATTCTTCCCATCAACTATAGGCTACTTACTATCACGCTAAATGGCTTATGAGGTTAGCAGAGAAGTCAAATATGAGAGCGGGCGGAGCCGCGGGCACAGCTAGTCCACTATAAACGTGATACGGATGATGCCAACAACGCGGCGACTGCGTCTGTTAGCGGGCATTTCCTATCGGCTGAGCTATCCTCCAAAGCCTCACTCTGATGGATGGCAGCCTGATATTCAGCTACTGCCTTTGGCGATGCAAGTTGGATCGGCAACGCGGGGGCTTATATTATTTCTACACCTACCTAAGTACTACACTCTCTCTTGTCATTCAGTTGGTTGTGTTGTACAACAGTAGAAACTGATTAATGTACATCCTTATCCTTCCTTCCTTAACTTTAATAAAATTCAACGTTTGCTTTATGTCTGTCTGTTTGTCCGCTTATAACTCGAGAACCACTGAACCGATTTTAATAAAAAAAAAATTCTACGGATAGCGTGATTCTTCCCATCAACTATAGGCTACTTACTATCACACTAAATGGCTTATGTATGAGGTTAGAAGTGAAGTAAATATCTTTCCATCAAATTCGATTTCAATTGAAGTCGGGCTTTAACGCGGGCGGAGCCGCGGGCACAGCACAGCTAGTAATATTATGTAAGTCTGTTATATACATATATAAGGTCTTTTTTTAGTAGGTAACGATACGCTAAGGGGTGTATGTGTATCAGATACTGATCACGTTCCCATACAATTTTTTTTACGATATAAAAAACGTACTTATTAAGGTGAAATACGCGCACTTCACGTATTAAATTTGAGGAGTGATTAGGTGCTTTATATCGTAAAAAAAATTGGTATGGGAACGTGATCAGTATCTGATACACATACTCATGTTAGCGTATCGTTACCTACTAAAGAAAGACCTTATATATGCGTATTAAAGTACGAGTATTTATGTAGTTAATTAATATATTAAAGCTGTGCCCGCGGCTCCGCCCGCTCTCATATTTCACTTCACTGCTAACCTCATAAGCTATTTAGCGTGATAGTAAGTAGCCTATAGTTGATGGGAAGAATCAAGCTATCCGTAGAATTTTGTTTTATTAAAATCGGTTCAGTGATTCTCGAGTTATAAGCGGACAGACAGACACTCAGACAGACAGAAAGCAGACGTTGGATTTTATTATAGGTAAGGATTTTAGATTTTTTGACATACCTAGTAAGTTAAGTGCATACCCTACCTGGTAAGTGAAGGAAGCTACAGATATGGGGCTCGACGTTTCGGGTCAAACTTTTTTTTTTAATAATCTACACTAATATTATAAAGAGGTGAAGTTTGTAAGTTTAGATGTAGAAGGTAATCTCCGAAAATACTCATCCCATTTCAAAAATTCTTTGGCCAATATTTAGAAAGGACCTTCAGGATGGACATGGGCTATGCGAGCGAAGCTACGCGGGCAAAAGATAGTGTTTAAACCAAGTGTATTTTAAAACCCATATAATAATATCAAATATGGCAAAACAAAAATGCCATACGAATCTTCGATCGAATCGAGCGCAGTGCGCGCGTTTTTATGGTGAATTTTGTAGTTTTTGTTTGTTTAAAAATTATTAGAATTTTTTTTTTTTCAAATAATGCTGCTTTAGTCTCTAGAAAATAATTACCCAAAATAATTATCCAGTATGGAGCTAGCTCGACATAAGAAATTAAAATAGAGTCACATTCAGAAATTTTTTTCACCATGAAAAAATACTGTAAATTTAAAAAGCCTGCTTCAGTGTTTAGTTCATATTATCTAGTTTTAAGAAAATAAATTATTTTTTTCATATTATGTACTTCATAGAACAAAATTTTTGTTTGAAATTTTACAATTTACGTTGTTTTGCCATGTGAATCCTTTTAAGTGCGTATCCCATCGCATCGCTCCTTAGTCTACCGTCCATCGCGACAGCGGCCTGCTGACACGTCAAACCATCTAGCCTAGCTAGATCATTCTACGGATCTATAAGCGCGAAGCCTCGTAAAGCGTCGTATAGCCTCGTATGAATTTGAAATTAAAAGCGCGCTAAAACTTCGTACGAGGCTGAATTTCGTGTGACGCAGAATTTCGTGTGGGTTCCAATTTCGTACATTTTTGATAAATCTTCGTATGCGCTTTAAGACGAGACGAAAGTTAACTGTCTCCGTACAAAATCGTCTTTCGGCATTTATGTTTTCTAGCCCCCGAAACCTTATCCGATTTTTACAATTTGTTTTTCTTGTCTTAAGGACAGTCCAATCTACGTTCCTGTCTTTGTCTTTTATGTTAAGACGAAATATACAACACCGCAGCTAAAAAATTTATTTCGACAGAAAATATTTGAATTTTTTATTTTTTGATGTCATGAAGTTCATTTAGCTTTATTGAGTCATCCATCACTTTAGTTATTAAAAAAATAAAAACGGGTAGACTGTCCTTATAACAAAAAAATAATTATAAAAATCGGATGTTTAGGGGGGTAAAAACTTATGTTTTTACCCCCCTAAACATCCGATTTTTATACACGGAAAGACGACTTTGTAAGGAGAAAGTTAACTTCCGTCTTGTCTTAAGGCTAGCAGTAATTTTGTTCACTAAAGATTAGCACGGCAATTTTTTACGCTATTCTGTAGGTAACTTATGGAATGATATGAAGGTAGACGCATACGCGCGGAAATTAAATCGCGTGCGTGCTTGAAATTAAACCTTCGTAGTAGAAAATAAAGGCTACTAGGTACTCTAACATCTTCGTTTTATTACACGAAATGAAACATCGTTTTAATTTAACGACGAAAACTAAAACGCAGTTCGGCTTGGCAACACTACAATGAATCGGTACCTAACATTGAATAATAAACATTAAATTTATACGGAACAGAATGGTTTTTGTTAATTATTAAACGGTTTTATTTAGCTTGACTCCGTATATTTGTTTGTTTGTTACTATCTTTGTTTCAAATCTTGCGACAACTTTTTCAACTACTTCTACTGAACCGATTTTTATGAAACTTTGCACACACATTGAGTTCTCGTGACAATACAATATTATGATAATTTCAACTTGGTAACGAGGGTCTGATGATGGAGTCAGGAGGTGGACAGTGGAACTCTTCAACCTCTACTAGTAACCCCCTCGAGTTTGGGCTCATTTGGTCGGTTTGGACGAGTGTCCCATAGTTCTACCAATACACTTGGTGACGAGGGTCTGATGATGGAGTGAGGAGGTGTGCAGTGGAACTCTTCAACTGTTACTAGTAACCCCCTCGAGTTTGGGCTCATTTGCTTGGTTTGGACGAGTGTCCCATACTTCTACCAATACACTTGGTGACGAGGGTCTGATGATGGAGTCAGGAGGTGTACAGTGGAACTCTTCAACCGTTACTAGTAACCCCCTCGAGTTTGGGCTCAATGGTTTGTTTGGACGAGTGTCCTATACTTCTACCAATACACTTGGTGACGAGGGTCTGATGATGGAGTCAGGAGGTGGACAGTGGAACTCTTCAACCGTTACGAGTAACCCCCTCGAGTTTGGGCTCATTTGGTTAGTTTGGACGAGTGTTCCATACTTCTACCAATACACTTAGTGACGAGGGTCTGATGATGGAGTCAGGAGGTGTACAGTGGAACTCTTCAACTGTTACTAGTAACCCTCTCGAGTTTGGGCTCATTTGCTTGGTTTGGACGAGTGTCCCATACTTCTACCAATACACTTGGTGACGAGGGTCTGATGATGGAGTCAGGAGGTGTACAGTGGAACTCTTCAACCGTTACTAGTAACCCCCTCGAGTTTGGGCTCAATGGTTTGTTTGGACGAGTGTCCTATACTTCTACCAATACACTTGGTGACGAGGGACTGATGATGGAGTCAGGAGGTGGACGGTGGAACTCTTCAACCGTTACTAGTAACCCCCTCGAGTTTGGGCTCATTTGGTTAGTTTGGACGAGTGTTCCATACTTCTACCAATACACTTAGTGACGAGGGTCTGATGATGGAGTCAGGAGGTGTACAGTGGAACTCTTCAACCGTTTACTAGTAACCCCCTCGAGTTTGGGCTCATATGGTTGGTCTGGACGAGTGTCCCATATTTCTACCAATACACTTGGTGACGAGGGTCTGATGATGGAGTCAGGAGGTGTACAGTGGAACTCTTCCACCGTTAATAGTAACCCCCTCGAGTTTGGGCTCATTTCGTTGGTTTGGACGAGTGTCCCATACTTCTAGCAATACACTTGGTGACGAGGGTCTGATGATGGAGTCAGGAGGTGTACAGTGGAAGTCTTCAACCGTTACTATTAACCCCCTCGAGTTTGCGCTCATATGGTTGGTTTGGACGAGTGTCCCATACTTCTACCAATACACTTGGTGACGAGGGTCTGATGATTGAGTCAGAAGGTGTACAGTGGAACTCTTGAACCGTTACTAGTAACCCCCTCGAATTTGGGCTCATTTGGTTGGTCTGGACGAGTGTCCCATACTTCTACCAATACACTTGGTGACGAGGGTCTGATGATGGAGTCAGGAGGTGTACAGTGGAACTCTTCAACCGTTACTAGTAACCCCCTCGAGTTTGGGCTCATTTGGTTGGTTTGAATGAGTGTCCCATACTTTTACCTATACACTTGGTGACCAGGGTCTTATGATGGAGTCAGGAGGAGTACAGTGGAACTCTTCAACCGTTACTAGTAACCCCCTCGAGTTTGGGCTCATTTGGATGGTTTGGACGAGTGTCCCATACTTCTACCAATACACTTGGTGACGAGGGTCTTATGATGGAGTCAGGAGGTGTACAGTGGAACTCTTCAACCTTTACTAGTAACCCCCTCGAGTTTGGGCTCATTTAGTTTGTTTGAATGAGTGTCCCATACTTCTACCAATACACGTGGTGACGAGGGTCTGATGATGGAGTCAGGAGGTGTACAGTGGAACTCTTCAACCATTACTAGTAACCCCCTCGAGTTTGGGCTCATATGGTTGGCTTGGACGAGTGTCGCATACTTCTACCAGAACACTTGGCGGCGAGGGTCTGATGATGGAGTCAGGAGGTGTACAGTGGAACTCTTCAACCGTTACTAGTAACCCCCTCGAGTTTGGGCTCATTTGGTTTGTTTGGACGAGCGTCCCATACTTGTCGAACACAAATGTATGAAACAGACATACCATCTGTTCAAATTGATTTTGAAAGGGACGGCGGACACCTTATCCATCCTAAAGCCATACAGTTTCCAGCAAAGTTTAATTATGGAACAGCTGAGAGACGGATGTTACCGATAATTTTGTCATGGGCCTCCACTGTCCATAAAATGCAGGGCAGTACTGTTGACCATGCTGTCGTGTATTTGGGCTCCAGACTATTTGAGGAGGGTCAAGCGTATGTTGCATTGAGTCGCGTAAAGTCTTTAGAAGGGCTATGTATTGAGGAGCTTGATTGTGAGAAATTGACAGGTAAGAAACCGAGTAACAAAGTTGCAATGAGAGAGATGGAAAGGATGACGAGTTTGCGTAATGAATGATACGAGCCAAAAATCAAACTCAAAACGAGTAAATAAAAAAATAGGTAAAAAAACTTTTAAGTTAAACGGTTTTATTAAAAAAAAAACTAGAAAAAAAAACATCAGCTGTACAAAAAACTAGAAAATAATAAGGACACAAGCCTGGGCCTTCTTAAGATTTTACGTCTGGGTAAGAAATCGTGCAATACTAGCGTGCTGTCTTCTCATGTCGGATGCCAAAGGGCACATTGTGTCGCTGCGTCAGCGGATTAAGTAATAAATTGAGACTTTTAACAGACTAATATAAAAACGTGGGGCGTATAATATGCGTAATAAATAACATGCGCCCCACGTTTTTATATTAGTCTGTTAAAAGTCTCAAGTTATTACTTAATCCGCTGACGCAGCGACACAATGTGCCCTTTGGCATCCGACATGAGAAGACAGCACGCTAGTATTGCACGATTTCTTACCCAGACGTAAAATCTTAAGAAGGCCCAGGCTTGTGTCCTTATTATTTTCTAGTTTTTTGTACAGCTGATGTTTTTTTTTCTAGTTTTTTTTTTGAATAAAACCGTTTAACTTAAAAGTTTTTTTACCTATTTTTTTTTTTAAACTATAATACTTTTAAAAGAATACTAGACACTGATTACGTTAACAAAGAAAAAATATAATATGTACAATGTTCCTTTATGTATATCCCTTCTAGGTGGTAGGGTTTAACTCGCCCGGGTCGGTACCACCGCACTGAATGAAAGGTCGGTCCAAACGGCTATGTAAATAGTTTGTGTTTTCCGTCCAGTTCAGTGTAGCCGGCACGACCGAAGGGAAGCACTGACGTGGCACCTAGTTCACCCGGTGTTATGGGCTGACATCACGGATGTTGTAGGTGATGCAGCCAACCGTGTCAGTTTCCATAAAAAAAAAATGTAATTAACAAAACTTCGTACAGCTAAAACATCGTATGATTCGTAACATTGTCGAGGTCTGGTGAAAGAAAACATCCTTTCTGTTGCAGCTACCCCACCATCCGCACCCCGAGGTACACCGTGGTCCAGGGTCTAAGGCTGTGGTTCGGGAACCCACTCAACAGGAGTCATTTTCAGGTTATGATTTATACAGGCTGTATAAAAGACGTACCGTGTACACGTCACCAGCACATTGTCCAGCCTATTTGGAGACGAAAATGCAAAATCGATGGCTAGATGTACAGAAAATTCTTTATTGTTCCACAAATATTGTAATAAGATAGATTGAGAAATAGTGTAGTGCGAGAGCGCTGTGGGCTGAAAGAAGATATAGTGACAAGGGATTGAGAAAGGGATGCTTCGGTGGTTCGGTCATGTTGGAAGAATGGATGATAGGAGACTAACGAAAGAAATTTATGAAGCAAATGTGAGTGGAAGAGTCGGGAAGGGTCGCCCTAGACACACTTACCTGGACCAGATCGGGCATGTGCTCAAAAAGGGGCAAGTGCGTAGTACCCGTAACCGACGAGCATGCATGAAGAACATTATGGGAGTGGAAGAGGCGGCAGATGTGTGTCAGGATCGTGGCACGTGGAGATCCGTTGTCTCTGCCTATCCCACCGGGAAACAGGCGTGACGATATGTATGTATTTAAATATTGTCCACAAAGAAAGAAAACACATTACCTACTTACATAGTCACAGTCATATAATTTTTGTATATTTTCTTAAACTATATGCATTGTGCATGCATGCATGCATTATAAAAAATATATATTTGTATTCCTTATAACGAGCCCTTTTGATACGACACCTTAAAAAAAACATTTTGTTTACTTTCTAATTTGTCCCCCAAAATTGAGCCCCAAAATCTAAATTCGCTCATTTACGCTACCACGCCCGTGTTTGGGTCATCAAACTCTATCATCATCATCATCATCATCAGCCTGTATCGGTCCACTGCTGGACATATTCCTCTCCCAAGGCACGCCACCACACGCGGTCTTCCGCTCTTCTCATCCATCAAACTCTATATATGTACCAAATTAATTTTTTTTTCGTCCAGTAGATTCGGAGAAAATAACCTGTGACAGAGAGACAGACAGAAAGACACAAGAGTGATCCTATAAGGGTTCCGTTTTTTTCCGCTCTTTTGAGGTACGAAACCATAAAAACCGTTAGTCCAGCAGGTCTATTCTTGTAAATTCTGACAGCGGAATCAGCGCTGATGTGGCGCAATTTACAAGAATAGACCTGCAGCAGTGTGACAGATATATTATTTGTGTTACTATTTGTATTTATATTACTTGCGCTCACCCATTTTCAGTCAGCGTGTAAGCGTCCACTGCTGGACATACGCCTCCCCAATTTTCCTCCAGTCCTCCCGGCCTTCAGCGGTACGGAGCCACTGCTTACCGCCGACGTACTTGATGTCGTCGTCCCACGTGGCGGGTGGTCTTCCCACACTCAGTTTTCCGGTCCACGGCCGCCACTGTAGGACACGGTTACACTGAGCGTAATTTTTCCCGCGTTAATTGCACTGCGCAAACATTTAAATTTGTACGTATTTCGGCTACCTATTTTGCACTCGGTCTGGTGCGCAGTAGACATTTTTATGTAGCGTAGCAATAAACGCCAAGTCCGGCACTGGCCTTGCGTGCCAGAAATTACGCTCAGTGTGGCGCTACTGTGTGAGGCCGGTACATAAAAAGAATAGCCCCACTGCGTCTCTCCCCGTGCATGTCGTAAAAGGCGACTAAGGGTATAAGGACGAGATGCCGTGCTATAGGGCGACAGGCTTGCCACCTCTCACCTTGGCACGGTCCCTCCACCGAGTCGAGCTGCAGGTTGGGATCTTCGTGCCTTACTTGCTGCTTGATGGTTATCTTGTCCGAATACTTTGGTAAACGTGGTGGTCGATGTTGTGTTGCAATTTTCCAGAGTTCTTGCAGCACAACACCGATTACTCTGCTTACCCTGATTGTCGGGATAAAGCGTCTGTGGTATGTATGTATGTGGTTTACAACACTTCATTGACTCGACGAGCTCAAAGCCACATCTATCGGGTAAAACGCTCGCAACCGCGCCATTTCTCCATCGCCACTGGTATTGCATTGCAATACGATGCGGTGCGATATCGAAACGGCCATGCGCTAGCTAGGCAGGCAGTGGCGCCCAACATGCGCCCAACCTCGGCGCCCATTTAGCTCCGGCCCGGAGGTGAATGCGTTCACGGCAACCGCGAATCCATCTTATCTCCTGCGCCGCCGATTCCCGCAAACCCAACAGCGACAACCCTAATTGACCACAATCACAGTACCTCGAAACAACAGTAAACGACTTGTAATGAACATACATATGTACATACATACCACACGCTGTATTCCGATAACCGGGGTATTATTATGAAAGTGTGAGAGTTAGGGCCCTGTTGGCACTGCGACCTAGGAAGATCTATTGTGATCTTTCAAAAGTTTAGAGCGCCGAGGTGAGAGGTGGCTGGCTATCCTGTCGCCCTTATTTATGCACGGCATCTTGTCCTCATCCCTTTTACGACATGCACGGGGAGAGATGCAGTGGGGCTATTCTTGTTAAGTATCGGTCAGTCCCACCCACAGGATACCTTATTGTATTGAACTTTTATCGTATAAACATTCAACACGCTGCGCACGCATACTAGTGTCACGAGCTGGGGTGTCGATGGACAAAACTTAGCGAGTTTAACTAGTTTTTAAATTGGAACCGTTTAACAAACACAGTTCACCGTACAGACAGTAAGTACACTTTCAATAGGCTCGGTACACTCGCGTTACATCGTCGCACGATATTCACATGATAGCTTATACTTGCTCTACAAATACCCGCTGGAAAAATACAATAAAAAAAATTGTTCATTTGACGTAGGCAAACATTAATTATTAACGGATTCCACATAAACTTGTAGGTCCCTTTACCTAACTAACTGGTAGTTAAACCGTCCGGGTTGGTACCGCCGCACTGAATGAAAGGTCGGTTGAAATGGCTATTTAAATAGTTTGTGTTTTCCGTCAAGTTCAGTGTAGCCGGCACGACCGAAGGGAAGCACCTCGTTCACCAAGGTGATATGGGCGGACATTACCTCCGGATGTAGTAGGTGATATAGCCAACCGTGTCAGTTTCCATAATTATTTTTTTATAAAAGTGGGCACAAAAGCATTCATAAAACAAACATGTGTCTGTCTAAAACAGACAGATTGTCATTGTTGTTTGTTTGTGTTTTTAGTCTGGTCCTTGGAAAGGGGAGCCCCTGAAAATCAGCTTCGCTGTCTCGGATAGTGTCAGCTGAGTGGGCTCCCTTTTCGTCACAATGTTATATGTTTTTGTGCATGTAATTATTTGAGTTGTTGTGTGACGGAAAAATAAATTATTTCATTTCATTATTTCATATTCCATTAAAATCTGGGCTTAAATTTTTATTAAATTTATCATTCAAAACACTCAAATTTAACTAAAATTAGAAACCAATCTAACAAATCTACAAACAATATTCTTCCGGTGAGCTCCCAAAAACGGAAACCTTTCCGGAACTTATTCGGAATACTTACTATGTTTGGAAAGGTTTCCGGAAGTGAACCAATCAGTGGAAGCCATACGCAAAGAGATTGTATTACGTCGAAAGGAGCGCAGCGGCGTAATACAAACTCTTTGCCCATACGCAGACGTAGCTTTCATTTACTGTTTCAATGCTTAGTACTGTGGTACAATGTAGGGTTGTGGCTTGCAGGCAAGTGCAGTTTATGAAGCGTATTTAATTGAATTGTATCTAGCTGCAGCAAATGTGTGGGTGGGGTGAGCGGTGAGCCTCTACTATGCATCTAAATGTCCGAATGGAAAACGTTTTATCAGTTTTTGCCTGCGGCTTTGCTCGCATGGAGTTTTAGTCGTTTTGCGACTTTTTTTTATGGAAACTGGCACGGTTGGCTACATCACCTACAACATCCGCGATGTCAGCCCATAACACCGGGTGAACTTGGTGCCACGTCAGCCTTCCCTTCGGTCGTGCCGGCTACACACTGAACTGGACGGAAAACACAAACTATTTACATAGTCGTCTCGACCGACCTTTCATTCAGTGCGGTGGTACCAACCCGGGCGGGTTAAACCCTACCACCTAGTAATATAAGAAGGGAGTCATATCCCTTAGTCGCCTTTTACGACATACACGGGGAGAGATGCAGTGGGGCTATCCTTTTAAAGTACCGGCCCCGCACGGTACGGCCTATCCTATTCTCTACGTGATATGGTGCGTAAGGAGGCAATCTGCCGACGCACCGTAGTCGATATTGGACAGCGGGTGGCTAAGCTCAAGTGGCAGTGGGCTGGGCACGTTAGCCGAAGAGACGACGACCGTTGGAGCAACCGTGTCATACACGGGCGGCCTTGGACTGGAAAACGGAGTGTGGGAAGACCACCCGCCAGGTGGGACGACGACATCAAGTACGTCGGCGGAAAGCAGTGGTTCCGTACCGCAGAAGGCCGGGAGGACTGGAAGAAAATTGGAGAGGTGTATGTCCAGCAGTGGACGCTTACACGCTGACTGACTGACTGTGCCTATTCGCTAAGTCTGCCCGCCGCCAGTTATCTCCATGCAAAATTGCAGGTAAGGCGTTATTAACGCCTCATTAAGTTGACTAATGCACCTGAAATTTCGCAAGATTATACATGATGTATAACCATGCGATGGGCCAACTTAGTGAGTAGGCAAATCTCAAACCCAAAGCCAGCTCTATGGCAGCCGCGCACCGAGCTAAAATACTATTTTTTTTATAGATGCGCTAAATCTCAATTAAACTTGTTACCTGTAGATAAACAAATGTGCGCGCCTTCACATGCAATTTGTCATCATGAATAATAATTTCAAACGATCGCATTACAAGTCACCTCATGCTATGAATGCGCTAACGCTCCTCCCGCGTATTAACGGACATAAGACAACCGTACGTAACCATCAAATTTCATTCAATCAATGCTTTACCGTCCTCATCATTAAATCATTCAGTCCAACACTTAAAGAAATAGAATTAAGAACTTGGGAATCATCATAGATATGGAACATAGGCGTGCATCATTTACCAAGATTAAATATCGTTCATTAAAAAAAAATCACCATATCAACCTCTCATATGTCAAAAATATCAACACCATATATAATATATTGTATATTTTTACTGATGACGACAACAAAATTTAAAGTCGAAATATTTGAATTAACTGTGTAATTTTATTAATAATATTAATACCAAAGAGTTTGTATCACGTCGCTGCGCTCCTTATAACGTAATACAAACTCTTTGATTAATACATAAAAATTCACTTAACAAATATTTTGTAAATAAAAATAATTTATTATTAACCATTCGTCAGCCTCGATAGCTCAGTGGTGCAGACAGTCAACTGTCGCTATTGAATGTTAAGCAACGCTGGGTGCGGTCAGTACTTGGATGGGTGACCGCTGACCGTTGGAGGCTGACCGAGGTTCGGATTCCTCGTAAAACTGTAGGTCCCTTCCCTCCTAATCTTACTTGGTGGTAGGGTTTACCCACCCGGGTTGGTACCACCGCACTGAATGAAACGTCGGTTGAAACGGCTATGTAAATAGTTTGTGTTTTCCGACCAGTTTAGTGTAGCCGGCACGATCAAAGGGGGAAGCACTGACATGGCACCTAGTTCACCCGGTGTTATGGGCTGACATCACGGACGTTGTAGGTGATGTAGCCAGCCGTGTCAGTTTCCATAAAAAAAATTTAAAAAAATCAATGCAGCAGCTGGCAAAAGCTAGTACTACCTACCTAAATATTGTCTATCATTTTGAATTTTTTTTAGAAAGCGCGACATGTAGCCCCTAACCACCCATAAGGTGTCTAACGACACGCATGGACATTCGGTCGTACGCGGGGGTTGCGAATGCCATGCCAGCCTGACTAGTGCCTATTCACGCCTCTCTTGAAGGACCCGAGACTATACTTGTGGGTAAATATGCGGAAGGGAGAGTGTTCCAGAGTTTACCAGTTCTGTACATACATACCGCACATACGCTGTATCCCGACAATCAGGATAAGCAGAGTAATCGGTTCTGTGCTGCAAGAACTCTTGTAAATTGCAACACAACATCGACCACCACGTTTAGCGAAGTATTCGGACAAGATAACCAACAAGCAGCGAGTAAGGCACAAAGCCCCACCTGCTGGCACAACTCGGTGGAAGGACCGTGCCGAGGTGAGAAGTGGCAATCCTGTCGCCCTTTAGCACGGCATCTCGTCCTTATCCCTCAGTCGCCTTTTACGACTTGAACGGGGAGAGACGCAGTGGGGCTATTCTTTTTAAGTACCTACCGGCCTCACACAGTATACCAGTCAACGACATTCTACTTTCTGGACGGGCTCTCGTCATACATTTTTTTTACCGGTAGAAAGGTGCGATTGGAGTTCTTCTATATAAAACAGCCAATATTTAAAACAACGTAAGTGCGCGAGCGCCTCATACATCACGTTACGTTTCCGCTCTGTGAACGTCGATAGAGTAAGACGGTTAAATGGCAATTTGATACGTATAAAGGAGAGACAACGATTGGAGAGTGTGCTGAATGCTCACAAATAGCGCGCCTCAATTCGGTGTGTTGTATGCCACTTCCGGATAATTTAATTTGTTGATTCCAGTTCTGTCATTCTAAAAATTACTGTTTTTGTCCACAGTCAGACTGCATGATATTCTGGCTGCTGTCAATAGTGACGGCTGCTCTGCTAGGGGTGTGTGTGATCGGTATACAACACTTTATTATTGAAGGTAAAAAATTCCATTCGCTTGTCATTGGTGAGTTGTATCAACGTTTTTACTTATTACATTTTCTATGGAATCTGATATGGTTTTCTACAACCGCGATGTCATCCCACCTTGTAATGAGCATGGGCGTAGATTGCGTCATGCGCCATGCCACTCACTTCCAACAGGAACAAAGTCGAATGGGCCATTAAGAGTGATGTAGCCAACGTGTCAGGTTCCATGGAAAAAATATGCAAGTGCTTCTCTTTGATTGCACACTGAACTGGATGAAAAGCATGCACTATTTTTATTCATAGCCGTTTCTACCGACTCCAAAAGATATTGCGGGCTACATATCTATCCTACAAAATATTTGTTTCGACTGTATGAAATAGCACAATCCTTAGTTTTAAGTTTTAAGGACGCATCTGTACTCTGTTCGCCCAGTAGTGTCGAGAGTGATTCAGGGAAGGACTATTCGTAGGTACGCCAAACAGAGATTATTAACTAAGAACTCGTAGGTATGCCAAACAGAGATTATTAACTAAGAACTCGTAGGTATGCCAAACAGAGATTATTAACTAAGAACTCATTGGTATGCCAAACAGAGATTATTAACTAAGATTTCCTACGAATAGACCTACCAGGCGGGTAGATCAGGAAGATAGAAGATGCGTCGCTACGCGACGCATCTTAGAAGACGCATTATAAGAAGAATGATCTTAGAAGACGCATTATAGAAATTATTATAGAAAGAATCATAGAAGACGCATTATAGAAGATGCGTCGCTACGCGACGCATCTTCTATAATTTAACCCTAACCTAATGTTGAGGCGGCGCATGTCGTTTTTGTTACGTTTCGTTGAAAACTCCCATAGTGCAGTTTGCATACCTGCATGCAGGTATACCTACGAATAGACACTTCCAGTGATTCACCACTGTTTACCGCGCCTCCCAACTCCCGAGTGGGTGAATGCGTGTTTACTTTACATAGCTCGTATTCATTTGGAAGTCACTCGACATGGACGCGTGCTGCGTGTTGGTTCTTGCGCACAACGCAAATCTTACTGTTTATTTTTATTATTGACCTTTATTTCACATATTTAAAATTTTATATTAATAAATATATTATGCAAAAAAGTAATAAAAATACCTACACAAAATTAATACAAAAATTAAAAACGGTAATACCGCCGGCGGCGGGAGACAATCCTCCAAGCGCGCCGGCGGGTGCAGGCCGTGGCTACGGAGCTCTCCGGCCGGGACGACGCGAGACTAGCTACGAGCGATAGGTGGTGGTACTAGACACGTAGGCAACCACCACCCCCATCTTGGAGAGCTCCGTATCCGCCGGACTGCACGGCGACGTCACGCAGCTCTTCGATGCTTCTTCGGCCTCGTACGTGCGTCGCCGTCGCGCACTGTACCACCCGGTAGCGAGGACTGAAGACGGGGCGCGAGGCCCCGATAGCCCCAAGCCGGTCGGATGGTATACTGTTTATTATTATATTATTATAGCCTAATGCGCTGTCCAATTTTTTTTTTATTATTGTTTCAACAATGAGTAATTTAAAACGCTACAGCGCACCCTATGCAGGGATTCGGCCTCTCGCGTTCGCGAGGTGCAGTCTACTCTCCCTGGCTGACCAGGCCTTCTGGGAAAGGATTCTTACTGTAATTTATAAATATTGTTGCCCGTAGTATTTATTATAACTGAAAGACATTCCGAATACTATTAGCAGGTTTATAAAAGTATTCCATCCAAATTTGTGCAGACAATTTCCCAGAATAATACGAATTTAGGTACGTTGTTTTTTTTTCATCTTATTTGAGGAATCTAAATATTTCTACATTATTTCTGATAACATAGTCAATTCTGTTCGGACCGGTTCAGAGAATTCGCCTCTATGTAAACGCAAAAACAACAAACATAAAAACTGCAATTTACGATTGAGCCTAGAGGTAGTCTATTGTATTATAAAGTGGGGCACTGACAACCTTAAAACATAGCTAGACTAGGTTACAATCATTTTTTTTTTATATTTAACTTTTTTCTAATAAATGTACTTATTAGATATTTTAGATACGCCCATACGGTAGAAATCACGGTAAAAATATACAAATAATATTGTATGTTAGACATACTTTTCATGGAATTAAATAAACTGAAACCTTTTGGACATAAGACGAGATTTATAGAGCGTTCCAACTAAAAGTTCCCTTCGCCGTTATGTTGGCTCCACTGTCAGTGTCACTGTCAGTGCTTAAATTCGTGCTGCCAGATTGTGAAGATTATATTACTTATTAATGAAATCAGTACTTACCGTACAAAAAATACGGTAAATACTGATAATTACGGGTAAATCTGTACACATAGCAACCCTCAACGCTGTTTTGACAGATAGACAGTGGAGTCAACATAACGGCGAAGGGAACTTTTATAAGGAACGCTCTCTACCTCTATCCCACCTCACCCAGCAATGAATTCTAGTATACCGTATTTGCGTATCAACAAATCTGCGTTTTCAGGTGTGCTACACAAGCTGACTCAATCAGCGATGAATTTGTTCATGGCGTTTGTGCTCGTGGGGTATTCCGCCACCGTTTACCAGCTGTGGAAGGACCAGTACTCCACCTGGAGCCGCTGGCGTCAGACCAACGTCAACGTGAGACTCCTGCTGTCTCCGGACTCGGCCCCAGTGCCGTTTGTGCCGAGACCGCCGCTCCATGTGTAGGTAGACGTCGTCTTGGGAATTTTATGATAATTCATACAATTAAAATTGCTTAAAGGAGTTCAGGTCAGTGTTTCATCATCAAGGGCTAATATTCCATTTAGTCAAGTATCTTAGCGGCTAACATTATTGACGGAATGGCTAACAGATGCCCGAATGTCCCGTCAAATCGTAAATTCGCCCTTCCAACAAAACAGGATGATTTTCGTTAAGTCGTGAATAATTTAATAATAATAATATATTTTTTATTAGATTAGGGAAGTACTTGAAAATAGTTTTCAATAACGACAATTAAATAATGGAAATGTTTGTTTGGCACTTTCGGAACTCTGTAATGTAACTTGTAACTATGTTTCAATAAAAGTTTTGATTAATACTCAGGAATTAATTTATTTCGATGAACAAGCAGGTGGTGTTGCAGTGCTGGTGGGTTATTTTTTGTTTCTATGGATCTTGTAATGGTTAGCTACACTGGTAATGTCAGACATTTATTTTTATTTTTATGGGAACTGACACGGTTGGCTACATCACCCACAACATCCGTGATGTTAGCCCATAACACCAGGTGAACTAGGTGCCATGTCAGTGCTTCCCTTCATTTCATACCATCTACACTGAACTGAACGGAAAGCACGAACTATTTACATAGCCGTTTCGACCGACGTGTCATTCAGTGCGGTGGTATCAACCCGGGCGGGATAAACCCTACCACCTAGTAAGGTAAGAAGGAATTATCATTAGAATCAGCAATTATCGGCAGCAAATAATGCGTCTCGAGCTTAAGAAAGAGACAATGCGGTTGTAGAGCGCCGTCCCTGTCGCACGAATTCGCACATCTCCGTGCGACAGGGACGACACTACAAGCGGACTGTCACGCATTATTTGCTGCCGGGAAATATTTACAATATTATCCATAGATAAACTAATCACAGACTCATCATATCACAAACAAGTTACATGATGCACCGATAGGTGGCGCGCTAGATAACTTAAACAGTTCTTCCTAACAGTTCAATATACAACTACTAGATGGCGCTATCAAAATTAAACATTTGGCACGAATTTAAAACAGTATCTAGGCTGTGTCTCAGTTTGCAGTCTCTAGTAACTCGCAATGAAAATAATTATGTATGAAAACATTTCACAAATACACCAACCTAAGAAGTGTGTCTGTATGTGTGTGTAGATAGATAGTTGTGTGACGTTGGTAGGTAGAAGGTGCGGTTATATCAAAGAGGAGTTTAATGTCTTTGGGTTATATCCTCTTTGGTTGTTATCTGTCACTTGGTCTGTCAGGCAGATCTTTCTTTCTGTTTATTCTATAATTCATAATATGAGTCGCAGAAAATGTTGCATTTGCGGACTCAAGGAGCAAGAACAAGAAACAGGGAAGCGTGTGTTGTTCGCCCAGTTTCCTTTGGATCCAAACCGGTAAATTATTTATTTCATTATTTTTTCGGACTATTGTGTTCTGAATTTTTTGGTAAATTGCTGTACATAACAAATCGGGGGGAACCCCCCTAAATTCGACGGTCAACAAAGTCAGTTTAAGCACTTTCGCTTCATTTAATTTTATGCTTATCCTTGTCGACTTTAGACAGGAAAGCGAGGCATAGGAAGACCGCACGCCAGGTCCCACCTGGCGTGGCGTGTGGTCGACACGACACGACAGCCGATGCATTGAGGACGGGCAATGGATCCGTGCTGTCGAGTGCCGGGAGAATTGGAGAAAAACTGAAGAGTTGTATGTCCAGCAGTGGACAACAACACGCCGATGATGATGATGATGATGATGATGATGATGATGATGATGATGATGATCCTGGTCGAAAAATGCCGAAAAAACTATAAAAATAAGTCAATGGAGTCAGCATTTAGATTTTTTTTTTATTACAGGTGCAGAGATTGGTTGAAAGCAGTGGGGAATGAAGAATTGGTATACATTCCCATAGAAAAACTAAACCAATTGAGATTTGTTTGTGGAAAACACTTCGACAAAAATAACTTCAACTACAGACAAACTCGTCTGAAGAAGTATGCAGTACCTACTTTAGACCTTAAAGCACTTCCACTTACGGATGATCAATTGAAAGAGTTTCCTTTTTACATTTCTACAAGCGTAAAACAGCAACAGGGTAATTTGTTTTCATAATCTACATGTAATAAACTAACAATACTAATATTATACCTACGTTTAATACTGCCACCCAGAGATTTTTTTTATGGAAACTAAAATCTGCCCAATTGGCAATATAAGCCCTAGTATCAGCCCATATGATGATGTCACCTTGGTAAATTAGGTACCTAGGTGCCATGTCAGCGCTTCCTCGTAATCGAGAGGACTTATGATGTAGAGAACCTAAAAATAATAATACCTGTACTTTCAGCTCCAACAACTTCATTACCGGTCGAGACGGTTACTGAAAATAAAGAAGGCGATGATGTACCATCACAGCCAGAACCTGCAGATGTATCATCACGGCCAGAACCTGCAGATGTACCATCACAGCCAGAACCTGCAGATGTACCATCACAGCCAGAACCTGCAGATGTACCATCACAGCCAGAACCTGCAGATGTATCATCACAGCCAGAACCTACAGTGTGGGTGTTCAAGTTTCAAGTCAATCTGACGGATAATATGTGGAATCAGTTTAAAATCTGATATTGTATTGCAATTTACTTTGATGAATAGGCCGACTTATTATCAAATTAATTCAAATTACAAACTCTCATAAAATTCATTCCTTAGAGCTCTATAATTAGAGATTTTAAATTTTCTTTTCTGGCCCAGTATATTTTATGATTATATTTTCTAATCTTACACATATTTCAGGGGCAATCAAATAACGACGGCAGCGGCTGCAACACGGTCCGTGAGAGAGCCGTGTCCTTCAACTTCAACCGACGAAACCCCCGTAATGCTGCCCCTACACCAGCGTGCTGCCACACCGTGTTTGAAAAGACGAGCAGAAGTCGATACTACACCAACTACACCAAAACAAAAGAAAATTTCACGTGAATATCTAGATGTAACCCCTAGAAAGAAGAAACTACTGGAACAGCTCAAAAAATCAAAATGTACAGTTAAATCACTAAAGAAGAGTGCTAAATTAGTTGAAAAGATTGATTCTCCTTTTTTAAAACAATTATTATTGTCTACTCTTGCAAATCAACACAAAGCACCACGGGGAAGACGTTGGACCACACAACTAAAAATAGCGGCTCTTACTATATACAAACGTTCACCGAAAACGTACAGGTATCTGGAGAATATAATGCATTTACCAAGCATTAAAACTCTGCACAATGTGTTGCGAAAGATCCCGATGGAACCAGGAATAAATCCAATAGTCATGGAACATTTAAAATCTGTAGCTGACATAAGTGACGATAATGACAAGCTGTTTGCCCTGCTATTCGACGAGATTTCCTTAAAACCACGGTTAATTTATAATGAGGTTACTGATCAAGTTGATGGCTATGAGGATGTAGGACAATCGTCAGATGGATGCGGCAGGTCTGCTGCGTTGGCTGATCATGCGCTGGTTTTTATGATGCAAGGAATTCGCAAGAAAAAAAAACAACCCATTGCCTATTATCTAGTTCATGGCACCGTTTCGTCCGCTAAATTGTACACAATAATAAAAGAAATTATTCAATCTATTCATACAACAGGCCTTAGAATTGTGACAACAGTGTGTGATCAAGGCCCTACCAATAGAGGTGCTCTAAATTTCCTGAAAAAGTTTACATGTACCAATGAAAATGAGAATTTTTTTATTATCGACAATACCAAAATATTCATCATATTTGACATTCCGCACTTATTTAAGTCCATAAGAAATAATTTTCTAAATGGCGGAGAATTGATGTTCGACGGCAAAAAAGCTAAGTGGGCACATTTGGTAGATGCAGAGAAGAAAAATAGTGAGTCCTTTTTGTACTTGAGCAAAATAACTCCCATCCACGTGAACCCTAAATTCCGCACAAAGATGAAAGTTAAATATGCGGCACAAATCCTAAGTAACACTGTTTCTGCCGTTTTGAAATTGATGTCTGAAACTCACAAAGGGTCCGTCTATGGTAGTGAGATGCTAGAAACTGCGATGGTAGTTCAAGACTTAGACAGATTGTTTGATTACACTAATGGACCTTCTTGTGCATCAGACACTAAAGCAGGCCAAAGGGTTAATGTTTCAGCTAAGACAGACCACGTGAAAGTTTGGACCGACTATCGTAGAAAATTGTCCACCTTGAAATTTGTTAAAGCGGACACTGGAAACACTTTAAAAAATGTTCAGTGCATTAAGGGCTACATAACATCATTAAAAAGCTTACAAGATATATCCAATTATGTACTCTCTATTGGATTTAAATTTTTGAATCTTAGGCAACTGAACCAAGACGCTCTAGAAAATTTATTTGGATTAATCCGACAAAATAGTCCTACAAACAGAAATCCTACGTGTTCGCATTTTAGAGCCGCTTTAAAAACGTCAATTTTGTCCGCTGCAACTGCACCGCATAGTCGTGGATCTAACTGCGAAAAAGACCATAACTCACTACTACTAAACTTACACAATTTAGTGTTCAAAGATCATGCAGAGTCCGATCGGGACAACCCTGAAGTGGTAAACCCTCTTGTCGAAGCAAATTCAGAACAGACATATTCTACTTTACAATTACAGGATGTTGATAATAACACAGAACCAGAAGAATACCCAGTTAAGATCGGTGAAACGCCAAGTGTCTTTTAAAAAACTTATTTATTTCTTAATCGAACAAACAGACAAGATGTACACGCGAAGCGGTATGGTAGAAGAATCCGCGGTCGGCGCAGCGACCGTCGCTTATATAATGTAATTAGTGCAGAGCTTGCAGTTTCCCTCAACACTACCTTATATGGTCAAGGAAGATGGAATTGCCTTTGGAGGGGGCTGTTCCAGATACCTTAACTCCTCCCTCCCCAAGAGGGAAATTATCCAAGGGAGCCTCAGTTCTTGGAGAATTTCTCTTTAAAAATGTTTTACAGTTAAGCTTAAGTTTATAGATAATCCCTAATATTATTAAAATAACTGCTAATACATATAATATAGCTGTTCCTAAGCTAATGGAGTCCATTCGGATCGCTGGTTGATTGAAGGGGTGGTCCTCTTCGTTCTTCAGTGTGTTGGCTAGGAGTTTGAGGTCTTCCAGGCTCTTCACGTGGAATGGCAGGGGCTTGGTCTTCGCTATTTGAAGTTGCGGTCCTGAGGGTTGCACGGCCAGTATGATGGTAGGGGTTCGCTCGTACTCTCTTATGTAAGTGGTCCGCTCGGGTTTTATTTGTATCCCGCCTACGTTGAATTGGCAGGTTCTTAGATCCGACAGGATGTATGTTCCTCTTATCAGGTGGTTGGTTATTTCGTTATCGCATTTTTGTGTAGTTAATGTATCGGCCCTCGCGTACAGCATCCATTGGTGTTCTGATAACCGTTGAACTGCCACTTCCTCGATGTCGACTCGGTGTAGTTCGCACGTCGAGTGGTTGCGGTTGTACTGCATCAGCTGTGTGATGCAGGTCTGCTCCATGAAGGGTTGTTCTTCTCCGAGGCGGCACAGGTGTTGTCCCCTTTCTAAGGTCTCGCAGGGTTTCCCGGCTGCCTTGTATTTCATTCCATTTACAAGTAGGTAAGGGTATTTTGGAATTATGATATGAGTTTCGAGGAGATTGGATTTGTATATCGGGATGGGAATAACCTTGTAATACGTATATGTGTTCGTCTCAACTAAGGGTATTTCTAAGATGAAAATTATTTCTGTCGCCTTTGAATAGGCTTTTACAATTATTTTCTGTTCTATATTAATTAAATTACTCCTCTCAGCTGTGTGCGTTAGCGTGTCCGTTTTCTGCACGTCTTGCAAGATTCTCAGTAGGTCAGTAGAGTTTATAATTGATTGATGTAATGTGTTTAATCTACTAAAGGCGATAGCGGTTTCCAATTCGCTTAAACGGTTCTGGATAGTTCGAAAGTTATTTATGAATTGACAATATGTTGTTAAAATATCAAGGTAATAATATAGGTGAAGTTTGTCTAGGCGTTCCTCGGTAAGTATATTTTCTATACGGGTTACCCTTTCGTCTATTGAAATTACGTTTTGGTTTATTTCGTCCGTGGCGTTTATTGATTTTTCCATCATTTTTGCTATGATGGTTAATTTTTTATTTGCGCTATTTTGTTTAGAATTAACTGAGCTAATTAGGTTTTCAAAATGTTCTGCGTCCTTATAGTCTAAATTACCAGTAACTAACTTAATAATAGAGCCCAAGGTGTTACTGAGAGCGCGTTTTTGTCGCCTGGTTGGCATCAGCTGTTCCATCTTGTTTATAGCTAATTGTCGTAGGTCATCAGTTTGGGTTTTTAAAATTAAAAATTCTTTGGAATATTTTCTATGCTTACTAATTATTTCCTGTAACCTATTATATTTGTCTAAATTATCTTCTAAATCTGAATTTATCTGGCTTAGGTCTACTATCTTAATAATTATCCACTTATCAGTCTGAATCCGTGCTTGACCCAGCCGTAAGGGTAATACGCCCGGGTTGTTGTTTAATTCTTCCAGGTGTACGCTGTGTCCCAGTCCCGCTAGTGCTAGGAACAGCGCAGTCGTCAGGAACCGCCACCTGTGGAGGGCGTTTCAGGTGTTTTAGGTGAACTTTCGTTTCTCTCTCTCGTCATTTCACTGGAATCACGTTTCTTTCGGGTTCTGCGAGGACTTGTGCCTCTTCAAATCTAGGCTTTTCTTTTCCTTTTCTTTTACTAATAGTCTTCATGTAAATGGTTTTTCCTTTTTCTATGTGTGGGGTTTTCTCGCCTCCTTTTGCTTCTTTCACCTTGTTTTTATTTTTTGTTAAAGTTTCGCTAATGTGTTCGTACAGGATTGTAAGACGTCTTCTGTGGTCTCTTAACATTTTTTGCATGATAATTTTTCCCGTGTCTATGTCGAAGGCGCTTTTTGAGTCCGTATGTCCGAATACTATTTCGAACGGTGTTAGGCCGGTTGCACTATGTATGGTGTTGTTATAGGCCATGACGGCGTATGTCATTGTATGTGACGCATCCATGTCGCTTCTCTCGTACTTAGCTAACCGGTAGATTTCGAGAATTGTGCTATGGAATCGTTCTACTATGGACGTAGAATTAGGGTTGTTGGGGGTCGTAATGTGACATTCTACCTTATACAGAATTAATAGTTCTTTCAGCAGCTCATTGTTGAACTCAGTACCAGGGTCGCAACTGATTTTGTTTGGTACGCCATAGATGGAAAAGTATTTGATCAATGCTCTTACGATTTCTGGCATCGTCCGGTTTGGTATCTCTATGGCTTGTCCAAGCTTACTAAAGGCGTCTACTAAGGTGAGGAATTGTTTTGCTTCTATTTTGAAAACGTCGATAAATATTTCTTCGAATGGTTTGTCTTGCGTCTGTGTTAACATTAAATGTGGTTTCATGGGTTTTCTGTCGTATTTCATTTTTTTACAATGTCCGCATGCATTTATTATGGCTGTTATGGTTTCTCTCATATTGTCCCAATAATAATCTCTTTTCAACCTTATTAGTGTTTCATTTATGCCTCGATGGCAAGTTTTCCCTTCGTGGGTTTTTAACACTAATTCCCTTTGATCTGTGGCGTCAGTGACGTTCACTACCCTTTCGGTGCATTCTGTCATATTTAGGGCGTCCTTCTTATATAGCCTTATTATTACTCGGTTAAATGTTTTTCTATGTTCTTCTGATTCGAAATATATGTGGTATTTTTTTTTGTAGTCCACATATTCCTTTAGGAATTGTTTTGCCAGTTCCTCGTTGTTTTCGGGTAGGTGTACTTCTAGAATTCTGTGTTTTGGGATAGACCTATCTTTTACTGCCAATTTGTTTTTGTACCAGGTGTGGATCAGTATCTGGTTTGGTTTTGTGTCTATGGCTTCGTGCAGGATTGGTATTCCGTCGTGTTCCCTGTTGGTGACTGAATGTGTGGTTTGATTACTGTCCGAGTCTGATATTTCTATTATAGGAAATATTTCTTCTGTCTCCGTCTCTATGTCTCTGTTGTGGTTTCTTGTTTCTTTTCGCGGTACTTGACGTGTGTGCGGTGGTTGTTTTTCTTCTGTCAATTCTTCACTTTCACTTGTGATTTCGCGTAACATTTGTAGCATTTCCAGTCGCCGTTGTTCTTCTATTAGCTCCCTCATCTCTTGTTGTCTTGTCACGTCCTCATCTGGGTTTACTATAAGTGAGGAAGTGTCGCCTTCCCAATCGCATAGGGCGTTTATTTTTATTCTCGACAGGGCGTCCGCGTTTGAGTTTTGCTTTCCCTTTTTGTATTCCACCACGTAGTCATATTCTTGTAGTCTCAGTCGCCATCTTATTAACTTGCTGTTTGGGTCTTTCAGATTGTGTAGCCAATGTAGTGGTCTGTGGTCTGTAACTATTGTAAATTTATTTCCATATAGGTATGGCCTGAAGTGTTTCACTGCCCAAACTACCGCCAGTAGCTCCTTTTCGATAGTGCTGTATCGAGTTTCGCTACTGTTCAGCGTTCTGCTTGCGTATGCAACGGGGAGATCGCTGCCTATAGGGCCTTGCGATAGTACCGCTCCGATAGCGTAGTTACTCGCATCGGTTGTGAGTACGAAGCGTTTACTGTAATCGGGGTACTGTAGTAAGGGTGCGTTGACTAGAAGTTCCTTACACTTTTCGAAGGCCTGTCTGTATTCTGTCGTGAGGTTGATGCTACGTCCCTTTTTCAAACAGGCTGTTAAGGGTTGAGTTATTTTTGCGAAGTCCTTAATAAATTTCCGGTAATATCCGATTAGTCCTAGAAAGCTTTTTATTTCAGTTGTGGTTTTTGGTATCGGATATTTTAATACAGCTGCTATTTTGTCTTCATTCGGCTTTAGCCCGTCTTTAGTTATTGTGTGTCCCAGGTATAGTACTTCTTTTCTCAGGAATTCGGACTTATCTAGTTGGACTTTCAGGTTCGTGTCTCTAAGTCGTTGAAATACTGCTCTCAGTTTCTGCATGTGTTCTTCGAGGCTTGATGAAAATATGATGATATCATCCAGGTACACCATACAATGTATGCCTTGTAGCCCTCTCAGGACATTGGTCATTGCCCTTTGGAACGTTGCCGGAGCGGACTTAAGGCCAAACGGCATCCTGTTAAAATGGTAATGTCCAGTTTGCGTGCTGAAGGCTGTTTTCGCGCGGTCTTCGGCTGCAACTTCTATTTGATGGTAGCCACTGGCTAAGTCAAGCGTACTGAAGTAGGTGCTTTTTCCCAATTTATCGAATATGTCCGTTATGTTTGGCAAGGGGAATTTGTCATCGATGGTTAGGTCGTTGATCCGACGGAAATCTACCACTAGTCGGTAGCGTTGTTTTCCAGACGCGTCCATTTTTTTTGGCACTAAATGCACTGGTGCACTCCATGGTGAATTAGAGTCTTGGATTATGTTGTCTTGTTTCATTTTCTGTACTTGTTTTTCTATTTCTTGACTCTTGCATGGGGGTTGGCGATACGGTCGGATGTAAATTGGGTCTTCGTTCTTCGTCCGGATGTGGTGTTTCACCTCGTTAGTAAAGGTTAACGGAATTTTTTCCGAGTAAAATATGTCTCTGAATTCGTTACATAAGTCATAGATAATTTTTTTTTCTTCGCTATGCATGTGTTCTAGTCGTAGTTTTTCTAAATTTGCTGTAAGTATTTCGTCTAAGTATTCCTTTTCGTGGTCTAGATTGTTGACTTCGATTTTATCTGGTTCGGTATAGGGTTGCACCTGAAATGGCGTAGATATCGTAATTTCTACTATTTTATTTGTCGTATTTTGTATTATTGTGTGCGCATAACCATTCTTGCAGTTTAATAACGCGTCGGGCGTTCGAACTCCTTCCATGAAATCTGTTTTGTTTATTAGGGCGTCACCTGATATTAAATTGACCGGTATTCTGACGCGTTTCTCGGACCTGGGCGGTAATACTATTTTATGCTGTTCGGGCGTAAACACAATGGGGATTGTTGTCGTTTTTAATTCCAGTAATTTATTCTTCATGTTGATATTTGCTTCCAGCTGATTTAGCAAATCGCTTCCGATCACGCCGTCGTACCTTGGGTCGACCGTATATACGTAGAACTTATGTATTTGGTTGCTATGGAATGTTTTGAACAGCGGGATGATTATTGTTTCGTTGTGCACGCTCTTGGCGTGTGTGCTAATTACTTGGAATTCTTCTTGTTGTATGTACTTAGCGAGTGATTTATATTGTTCGATTTTTTCTCTATTTATGAAGGATTTTGTACTGCCGGTGTCAATCATGAATCTACCTTCTATCTCTGGTAGGTGTATATATGGGAGTCTGAGATTATAGTGGTAATTTAAATAGATGGTGGGTGTGTCGAGGCGGTTACCGGAAAATTTACGCCGACATGTTCGTATTCATAGACATCGTCAGGTTGTGAGTTATTTTCGGGGTGGTTCGTCTCGTAGCTTCCGTTTTGGTACTCGTCCGACTCTGGGTGGTACTCTATCTCTTCTCCGTCAGGGTAGGCAGCGTCTACGTCGTTCGCGAACAGTTCCTCTACGTGGAACTGTGGTTCTTGGCGGTACTGCGTAGATTGTCTAGGTGGCAGACTACGCATTGTCGCGTCTGTGCGTACGGCGGCGCCGGGATTGCCTCTGTGGGTTGGTGCTGCTGTCGTGCCGAAACGCTGTGGTGCGGTGCGACTTAAGTTTGTTTGTACGCGTGGCGCGGCTTGACTATGAATGGGACCTCGCTGCAACTGCGGCGTCATCGTATTCTGTGTCGCTTCGAATGGCCTTGGCGCTCGGCGTGTATTCCAATGTGCAGGTGTCGTATTCGGGCGGACGTAATTGTCGGAACGAGGGTTCCGTGATGCCGCTGAAATCTGTCTCTGTCCGTCGTTGCGATTCTTCGCTGCGTATATGGTTGCGAAATTCTGTTCTTCCATTACGATCTTCAGCGCGCTTTCTAAGTCCTTCGGTGCGTTAAGCCGCACTATTCTGACCATATCGGGTGGTAGGTTGAATAGGAACACGTTCAGGGCGGTGTGATCGTATATGGTCTGTTTGCTCAGTCTCACGCTGGCATCAGTCTGATCCTGGTTCACCTTCGAGATCAGGGTGTTCTTTGTCTTTTGCACGCGGTTGCAGAAGTCGCTGTATGACTCTTGTTGTTTAATTTTGAGTGCCTCCAATTCTAGTGCGAGACACTCTTCGCTCCTTGGGTCGCCGAAGTGTTGCTTGAACAGGTCTTTTATCTCCGCCCAAGTCAAAATATCATTTCTCTCTCCAATAAGGGCGGCAGCTTGCCCTTTTAGTTTACTTGTTATAAGGTGGTAGACGTAGAGGTTTTGTGCCTCATGTCCCTGGTACGTGTTTATTATGTATTGGCACTTTTGCAAAAAGAGATTAAGTTGCGTCTTATCTCCGTCGAATGTGGGGATCAGCTTGGCCATCTCTGCAGGCACTAACTGGATCTGTGGCTCTGCCATTTTTGTGTTATCAAAGTAAACAAAACTAATTAAACACAATTGGAGAGTTAGGAACAATTTTTGGTATCCTAACTAATGCCAACCGGGTTATCTCGAAGTGTGAGTCTATTAACTAAGCCAATGTAGGCTATCCCGAAGTGAGGGTAAACTAACTAAACCGACGTTGGGTTATCCCGAAGTGAGGGTAAACTAATTAAACCAATATTGGGTTATCCCGATGTGAGGGTAAACTAATTAAACCGATGTAGGTTATCCCGAAGTTAGGGTAGTTGTATACCCTATTTTTAAATGGACATACACAATATTACAAGGGGGATGCAATGAAACAGGCGGGGACTTGTAAACGGTTTTACTCACAGGGTCGCCGCTACTTCCATGCTCCACCAGGGGGTTCTCCGACTGTAGGCTCGTTGCGGCTGTTGTGTTGAAGCTCTCGAATGGTGCGGTGTTGTCAGGGTCTGGCGGTACTCCAGGCTGTCACCCACTGAACTGTTCTAGGCTCGACACTGTTCGTGGCACTTATTGTTCTTGGAAAATAACGAATTTATTTGGTTCTGGATCGCGCACTTAAGCGTTAAAACGCACCCGAAGGATCTTAATTTTGAAGATTTTTCGGTGTGGCGAATCCTACCGGCTGCGCCAGTTAAGATCGGTGAAACGCCAAGTGTCTTTTAAAAAACTTATTTATTTCTTAATCGAACAAACAGACAAGATGTACACGCGAAGCGGTATGGTAGAAGAATCCGCGGTCGGCGCAGCGACCGTCGCTTATATAATGTAATTAGTGCAGAGCTTGCAGTTTCCCTCAACACTACCTTATATGGTCAAGGAAGATGGAATTGCCTTTGGAGGGGGCTGTTCCAGATACCTTAACTTTGAGTTTAGAGGATGAAGATTTCTTTCTTGAATCCAGTAATGATTTTAATACAATTGAAGAACAACCGTTAGTTTATGTAAGTGGATACCGTGCCTCAACTATATTACGAAATAACAATTGCAAAGAATGTCACGAATGCTTGAAAATTGAAGATCCGGCAAATAATCCCATGTACAGTTATATAAGACTTAGGGAGTGGTGGAAAGACCGAACAGCTTTAACATATCCATCAGTAAATCTATGTCGTTTCGTCGAGTGTGCACTTAAATTATTTGAAAACGACATTTGTTCACGTCTACACGAACCCAACATTTCTCAAATCATAAAAACATTGATTCTTTCAAGGTGTGACATAAATTGGTTGAACTGCTCCCAACACTCTAAGGTGATGATTACACCTTTAATCACACGATTATGTCTTCTTTTAATACGAAGACAATGCCAACGAATGAATCAAGGTTTGGCGTTGCGAGAAGAAGAATTGGCCAATAAAAACAAAAAAGCACAACAAGGCATAGCAAAGTAATGCGCTTTCTTTTTAGTGTGGTGACTTTACGTTTAAAAATTCATAACAGCGTTGTTATCATCATTCTAATTGATACGCTTGTCGTAAAAGAAAATAACTGGGGAACAGCTGTACAGATCTCAAAATAACTTTGGACTGAACATTAAGAAACCGTCGATATTTTATCAAAAGGCGAGAATAGCCAAACGATGTATACTCAAAGACTCCAATGATAGCGCTATTCAAGCCTTACCCAACACACCGCTATCAGATGAACTGGAATTGAGGCTTGACTTCTACAAATCATTCCAAGTTGGTACACGCAACAATAGATCTGGACTGGGCATAGAAACAGCAAAGTCTGATAATGAAATACTGAAAGGTTTTGCTCAGGAGGACATGGAGCAAGGTTTCAAACTTCACGCCTTAAATCTAGAAATGCAGAATGATTGGCTAACAGTGGGCGACTTCTGCATCCCTCCTGCATTGAAGTGGAAACCCATAATATACAACTGGCCCCTGAGCTGCTTAAGTTCTACCTAAATGCATTCCAGCTTACTCTCCCCGACCCGAGTAACCTAGTTAGATGGGGGAAATCTACAAATAGATTATGCCCGTCTCATGTAAGGAGTCCGTAGGCACGGCCAAACATTTGTTATGCGGATGCAAAATACTACTTGAGCGAGGTCAGTATTTCTACCGTTATGATAAAGTCCTAGATGTACTAGGCTAATAAACTTGAAAATAAAATTGTTTCACATGCAGTGTTTAGTTGTTTTATTGTTTATACCTTCTGGTTATGAGAAATAATAAATAATGGAATCACAATTATAATCGAATCGATTATAAATAATCGATTCGATCACGATCACAATCGATTATATACATTTGAACATCACTAATCGATATGATTAAAATCATAGTGCACATCTCTATAAACGTCAAGGCGCATGGTTATATTCTCTTTGGGCGCATCAGTGTGTGCGTGTGGTTTCTGTATGTTGGCATTAATTAGAAATGATTTCGTTCTTTTTCTTAAATGGGAGTTCCGCCTCTTAAAACGCAGTGGTTATATCCTCTTTGTCAGTTTGCTGGATTTGCTTGCCACCACAAGATTAGTCACTTAACAAGCTTCAAAAAAAGGCCAGTAGAATTTTGACGGGAATTCGATGAACGTCTTATGCTTCGCAACAACAAGTATATGAGCAGCAACAGATCAGTCTTTTGTGCATTTATTTAAAAAAAAAATCGTTAAATAATTATTTTGGTAGAGCTCAATAGCTCCTTTATGTGTGTTTTTACAGAATTCACATCAAACAATATTTAGTATTATTAAAAAAATATTGAAAAAGTACGACCGAGTCAAATCGTATTTTGTTCCTAAGTTTTGAGGTTAAAATCGCGGCATGATCATTGATCAGTGATCACCTACGTTTGGGTCACCTGCTCTTAAGGAATGGATCAAAGATCGCATGAAAGAGTATTATGTTTGAAATTATAATTTAAAAAACACTGATTTATGAAATGAAAGAGTATATTATTTGTTATTTTATCATCATAATCTACTCGCCAAAACAAATATATTAGCAAAAAAAATCATCTTTCTATGATTTTTAGTTTTCAAGACACATATTTTTTGCTAATTTCTCGAAACTAGGTTCACGACACAAAATACTGTTTGATCAGTTGCTCCTCATATACTTTCGACGGCTTCGTGCTGCCAAACTATACAACCTACAAACGTGAACGCTACCACGCCTTAAAGACCTATCCGGCGACTAGACAAAACTGCACTCGAGGTCCCACCACCACCGATGACGTCACCACCATCTCCCCAAGTGTGTTCTCGCGCTCAGTACAACTTGCGATAGCGTCAAAAGTACGTCCATTTTCACCAAATAAACTCTCACGGACAGATTCAGTCTTAGCATACATTTTGGCCCAAAAATATAATATATTTTTATATTTTTCCGAAGGCATCTGGTAATGCTTCTCATGTGTGTCCATCAACAATTCCCAATCCTTTGCTGCTCCCAAAATTGAAGAAGGTTTAGTCCTATCTTTGGTCAGCTTTTGGGCTCCAGGTTTCACAAAGTTGACCTTGTGGAAGCCTCTACTGGTTTGCCCTTTCCTGGTCCGTGCAATTGACAGGTTGATGGCCTCTCTGATGATTTGGAGGACTTTATCATGATGGTAGAAATACTGGCCTCGCTCAAGTAGTATTTTGTATCCGCATAACAAATGTTTGGCCGTGCCTACGGACTCCTTACATGACAGGCATAGTCTATTTGTAGATTTCCCCCATCTAACTAGGTTACTCGGGTACTAAAGAGGAATCCCGTGGTGGTAAGCAAATCCGGTCGAACTGTGACTAGAAATAAGATAGACTGAATGCTGATTGAGACAGCTTCGGGGAAGAGCATTCGGCGTGTTTTTACGCTGTTCGATGGCTGTTCGTTCGCTGACGTCATCGCTGCGCACTGCGACTTTGCTTCACAGGTTTGCCTACAGGACTTCTAGGAGTAGGTGGGCTGGATGGAGTTGCAGCCGGGGTGATACACACAACGGGTCCAAACAGAGCGACCTGCATGCGGAAAATTCCCATCAAGAAGAAGAAGAAGAAGAGGTAAACTTTGTAAGTTTGTGAGTTTGGATGCCGGAGGTAATCTCCGAACATACTCGTCTGATTTTAAAAATTCTTTGACCAATATTTACAACGGACCTTCAGGATGGACATTGGTTACTAGCTAGTACTGCATTCAGTTAAATGATAATTATAATACTTCTCGAATAGAGTAAGTTAGGGTGCTGCCGAATGCCGAGCTGCGTTCGCATAAACGATATTATATTCTAAGATAGCAAATATTTTATAACTCTACGGCATGCTGGACCAACTCAACTGACAATACCCGGTATAAAACACTTAAGCTTCACCCCCAGCTCCGTCTCTAGGCTCAGTATGACAATCTTCTTATGCACTATACTACAGACTGTCCTCGTGATGCTGGAGATCTGGTCCACGTTCAGGAACATGGAGAACTTCTTGGCGTCTATCTTGCAGTAGCATGAGTCCGTGCTCTGCGAGTTATCGTCGTCGGAGTCCGCTTCCGGGGCTGGAAAGTCACATTCAAAGTTGTCAACGTACATATCCACACGCTGTATCACGACACGACAATCAGGGTTAGCAGGGTAATTCGGTGTACTGCTGCAAGGATTCGGATGAATTAACGCATAACACCGACCAGTCAGCCGGCGAGACGACCATTGGATAGAAGGTGTGGAACTCAGCTTGCGATGGCTTCACCGAACATATCCGGGCCCATCGGCAGTAGAGAAGGGTGTTAATCGAGGTCGGGACTAGCGAGTGGCCACTCTAAATTTCCCGCGCATGCTTCACGTTTCGGCTCGCGTCAAGTCCTCGTCAGCTAGTCTGCGTCGACTAGGACGCGGGGAAACCACCAGTCCCGCTCTCGACCTCCCTCTCTCTACCTATCCATATTCTGTAGGATGCTTCCAGTGACGTTTTCGAAGTTCTCTCCATATACGAGCTTAGCGTCGATCTTGGCAGCCCTAGATTCTTGAAGAGACTGTAGAGCGACTTCGCTGGTAGTCCTCTTGCTCCGACTTCCACAGCGAAGAGATCAGTCTTGAATCCGTTTCTCACAATCCGGTCTACTAAGTTGCAGTACTTGTTAAGTTTGATGTTGTGGCCCTTCGGTATGTTACTTTCCCATGGAACTGTAAGTTCAACAAGTACTACATGCTTTGTCGCTTTTGAGAATATGAGTATATCCGGTCTTAATGCTGTGGTACAAATAAACAGGTAGGTATGTACGTAAATATTTCCATGAGAGCCACCGCACTGAATGAAAGGTCGCTCGAAACGGCTATGTAAATAGTTTGTGTTTTCCGTCCAGTTCAGTGCAGCCGGCACGACCGAAGTGAAGCACTGACGTGGCACCTAGTTCACCCGGTGTTATGGGCTGACATCACGGATGTTGCAGGTGATGTAGCCAACCGTGTCAGTTTCCATAAAAAAAAAATTAAAAAAAGATAAAAACTCATTGAGTATGCCAGCTGGATTCGAACCTCGGACCATAAGATCGAGAGTCTAAGCTAAGATTGCACTGACTAACCGCCGCTTGGGCGGGTTTAGGCTGACTCTTGGGCACAGAACCATGCCATTTCTTTATATATATATTTTTTTTCATGATTCCCTGCAATCTTCTCCCGCAGCCGCAATAAGCAGCGATGCTGGCTGCTTCCCTCGCTGGGATCTGCCTCTTACTGGGGTCCATTGACCCCATTACCCACTTCTTGTCTGGATTAAAATCCTCAGGTCAAGCTTGAGACGCTGTTCCTTTTTAGTCAGGTGAGCAGTAGCGGATTCAGAAAAACCTCAAGGCAGGGGCGCATCATTATCGTCGTCGGTGTAGAAGCACACCAATGCTGGACTTTTTTTTTTTTTATACTAAGCGCGACATGTGGCGCCGAGTCACCCATAAGGTGTCTAGCGACGCCCATGGACATTCGGACTCGGACGCAGGCGGGGGCTGCGAATGCCATGCTGGCCTGACAGGTGCCCATTCACGCCTCTCTTGAAGGACCCGAGACTATACTAGGGGGGGAAATATGTGGGCAGGTAGAGCGTTCCAGAGTTTGCCGGTTCTGTGGAGAAAGGATCTGCAGAACCGATTTGTACGCATCCGCGGTAGGTCCAGCGTATAGGGATGCAATCCCTGCCCAGTGCGCGTTGTACGGAGGTGGAAAGGGGACGCCGGAATCGCGTCGGGGTCATCCACTAGTCGCACGGCTCCAATTTTTCTTCAATTCTCCTTGCACCCTACCTGCTACCTACAACCTACAATCGCTCACACGACAGGGTTTCCGGCGCAATGATTTTGGTTTTCCGTGCAATTTTTTTTCTAATTGCAGCCATCGGGGGGGGGGGGGGGGGGGGGGCCTGCGCCCCCACCTGGATTCGCCACTGAGTGAATTGTACGCTGTCTGCACCGTTTCATTCAGATGGTGCTCCACGCGGTCTCTATAACTTATGGTCTGTGATTATCTTATTGTTTATCTATAAAACATCATGAATTAAATATCTTTACTCATACCAATATTTGGTTTCAGATTTTTATATATATTTTATTTATATATACAATACATAAAAAAATACACATATTATGCATTTACTTATATTTCGACTTAATAAGTCGTCGTCAGAGAATACAGAATAAAATTCATACATTTACATCAAGAACATTGAATAGGTAAGGACGTCGGACTGTCCAATGCCTACATGAGAACCAGCGTCGCCGAGCTCCGCGGGTACCGGAGGGGACAGTGCGCGCTCTGATTAGGTGGCATAGGGTGGTATCACGCTCTGATTGGCTGGTAACGAATGTTATTTGTACGTTTTTACAAACATTTTATTTTTATTTTATTTATTTATTTATTTATTTTAAACACTGACAGCTAACAGCTGGTGCGTGTATTCTGTTTATTAATTTACGAGTGCACTTGTATTGTTTTTAAGTATTTTTGTTTGTTTGTTTTTTGTTTTGTTTTGTTTTTTTTTTTTGTCTAATTGGTTTTTTAAAGAATTAACCGAGGGGGCGCTGACGGTGTCCTCAGATAATTTGTTCCAGGCCCTTACGACCCGGTGCGTCAGAAAATGCTTCCTGGGGTTGGTTCTATGTGTGGGCCATTTTAGTTTTAATGAGTGACCGCGAAGACGTTCTTCAGTGCTCCTTTCGTACATTGACTGTAGACTTGGTACATCGTAGCATTCTTTTAGGATTTTATAGGTTTCTATAATGTCTCCTCGTTGTCTCCTTTCCTCAAGAGTTGTTAATCCCAGTGCCTGTAAGCGATCTTCATATGTTTTATTTTTAATTGATGATACCATCTTTGTTGCTCGTCGCTGTACTCTCTCTAGTAGCTCAATATCTTTTTTAAAATATGGACTCCAAATTTGGTAGCCATATTCAAGTAGTGGTCTTATATATGTCTTGTAGAGTTTCATAAACAGTTCTGCGGTGATGGAGGAGAAGGCTTTCCTTATTGTATAGAGAAGTGAATTTGCTCTCTTCACTAGGTCAATTATGTGCGCTTCCCATTTTAGATCTTCTGATATCACGACTCCTAAATCCTTTTGCGACTTAACTGGTTGTATTTGGTTTCCACCAATGTTGTATGAGAGCTTTGGGTTTTTAGACCCTATGTGGAGTACTGTACATTTACTGCTGTTGAGTGAAAGTAGCCATTCCTTTGTCCAATGTAGAATTTGGTCAAGGGTGTCTTGTATGGTCTGATGGCTTATACGAGGGTCTGCAAAAAATTTTGTATCATCGGCAAAGAGCGAGAAGCTGAGTTTCATGATGGCTGGTAGGTCTGTGAGAAATATCCCAAATAAGATTGGCGCGACGATCGATCCTTGCGGTACTCCGCTGAGTACTGGTTGAGGTTCAGATAGTTGTTCGCCAACTCTCACTCGGAACTTTCTATTTATTAGGAGATCTTTCAGCCACAGTAGTAGTTTTCCACGGAGTCCAAAGTGGTCCAATTTGTGAATAAGTCGGTTTATCGGGACACGGTCGAAAGCTTTTTCATAATCTAAGTATATTATGTCAACATCACACACACACACAAAACATCGTGTTACGCTGGCGCGGTGAAGGTCTGTCTGACGTCCTTACCTATTCAATGTTCTGGATTTACATGTTTGATGGATGTGTCAAATGATGATGACGAATGATAGATGGCGTTGTCGTGGGTTTGAATTTTAGGAATGTATCTATGGTTTATTGGACAATAAAAGATTATTTTTCAACTCTTCACCTGTAAAGCTGCGCAGCGGCAGGTCCCGGAAGCGCGTGCAGACCTGCGCGGTGTCCGTGTGCACTTTGATCGCGAGCCGAGCGTCGGCGGAGCCCGACACGCACACCTCCCCGCAGAAGCTCTTCATGCGCTCCACGGTCGTGCGCACCGTCTTCAGCGATGGCAGCTCAATTGATATCTGAAAATTACGATTGGCCTCTACGTTCACACGTTCGGCGGCGGTACTGCTATAGTAGTAATATTTTCATAATAAAATGTGACAGTACGGCTGGAGCCGTGGGTATTGGATGCCTCATTAGAGACACTACGGTTATAACAGTCGCCTGTGTACCGGCGCTTTGTATAAAACACTCTCTACTGTCACATAATGAGCCTGCATAGTTTACTGTCACACAGACAGTACATATTTGTGACCACTTCACTCACATATAGACAGATGTGTGCAGGCACTCATACTACGGTTATAGCCGGGTGTTGCTCTGGCGTGTAGCCGTACTGTCATATTACATATCGAAAAACATATGCAAGGGGACAGTACTGTTATGATGACCGTAGTCAAAATTTGTATGAAAAGTTTTAGTGTCGCAGCACACAGATCTAGTATTTTCTTACCTTAATTTATTTATTTATTTATTTTATTTTATTTTAGACAGGTAGCCTGGGCTGATGTATTTAAATCCAGTTCATAGTTCATCATTGGTGTAGTTTTATAGCAGAGTAAGGGCGTGATTTTACATCAGAAACAATTGAACAACTTTTGTTCTACGACTTTTTATTTTGAGAAGTGTTTTTTCCACTTTCTCAATACGAAAGTACGGCAAAAAATTACTAACTCCTAAAAAAACTTACTGGTCAGTGTTCAACTTTCCCGTACAGATTCAAAATTCAGTGAAATAAAGAAAGTACCAAATACCGTCCAAAATGTATTTACTTTTGTTTATTGTATAATTTCATCCATAGGTAGGTAACTTTGGTATTTTGGATACGTAGAAAATTCTGACAGTTCTATTGCAATGTGAAGAAGAACTGACAAACTTCGCAAATGTTCACATTGAACCAATACGCTCATCTTCGAGGCCACAGCATGAAACTAAGTTGAACAATCTTTAACCTTTAATCCCAAAAACGGCCTTTTGGTGCCACGCGAAAAAACGACCGGGTCCTCCGACGGCACTTAAGTGCCAAGCCTAATATTGACAACCGGAGTTGGTTTTTTATTTTTAATTCTTTATGCTTTGACCTTAGAGCTATTTCTTTTCCTCTAATCATTAGTTGAATAGTGACAGAAGGTGACAAAAAATGCTCGCATAGAATGCGAGCTGTGGACTGACCGTAAAAAAATTGTTTACAAACATGTAAACAATTGCGCTTCAAAAATCACGGCGGCGCGACTCTTCGACAATAAATTCGTGTTTCTGTAAGCATAATTCAAATTTTTCATCGAGTGTGTGGTATTGGTGTAATCGCAGTGAAATTTACTATTTACTAGACGTGTTTGTGTGCAATGGTAAGTTGTTTTGAATTAAATATACCTGTCCAAAGTTGAGCAAGTGATTTTGTGTTCCAATTGTATCGTGTCGGTGTGGCTAAAAGCGTGATTATTATCAACGTTTCGATAATATATCAGATTTCATTGTATGTATGGACTAGACAAAACTATATCACATATGAATTGATATGTCACATGATGATCACACGAGTGTTCTTGCCCAAATATATAAAAAACTCTCAAAAGCTGAACGGCCGGCAACATTTGATGGGGTGTAAAACCGTTATGACGTAGTGTCTGTGTAATCGTCTCGTTTCTTGCTCGTGACGTAGCTGCCTGCCGACCGCGCCAATCTTATACAGGCGGATACCCACAAACTGACATGTAATTACTATTTTGATGAAATTTGAAATTTATTTTTGTGATATTTTCAAAAAACTGTTTTCGTATATGGCAAGTGATACATCGCTGGAACCGGATCGACTTGTAGATTCTAAAAATATTTGAAAAAAAAAATGGCACGCGCGCGCCCTCTGGTAGTTTACGGAATGTCCTATGTTGAACATCAGATTTCGCCGATTTCTGTAAAGAAAACGTATATTATACTTTACTATTTCTAAAAGTATGTTTCTTTACGAGTATTCTGATATAGATATTGTAAAGGTATGTTTTGAATTTATATTAGATGAATTTTTCAATTTTTTTTTTTTGGGATTTTTTTTTTTAACTAAATTATCTGGTACTTCTAAACAAGGTAAGCCTCACTGTTTCACATGGATTTTAGGAAATTTTCTAGGCTTTCTAGGCCACAAGAGTTTATAGATCTGACTTTATTAGTTTCCGAAATATCTGCGTTTATGTCGAGGTCGGCGCGCAAGGTCGCGCGCGCCGTACCACGGGCCACGCCCATGCGGGAGCTAGACCCGCTGTGGGCATATTATAACGCGGGAGCTGACAGGTTAAAAAGTAAAAAAAAAATGATCTTATATTTTTTTTTAATTGTAAGCTCGACATATGGCGCCGAGTGGTTCTAGATCGCGGGACACTTCGGGGTTACCCATTAGTCGCACGGCTCGACGCTGGATCGAGTCCAGAGGCGCAAGCTGGTATTTGGCGGAGCCATCCCACAGGTTCGAGCAGTACTCCAAGCAAGACCTTTACGCGGCAGGTGGCCGAGTGGTTTGAGCATCGGCTTCTCATGCGAGAGGTCCGAGGTTCGAATCCGGTCGGCGTGTACCAATGAGTTTTTTCTGACGAAAAAATTTACGTGCATACCTACACCTGCTGCTTCACCGTTCGGAACCGGTGTAAAACTGTAGGTCCCTTCCCTTGCCCCTTACTAGGTGGTAGGCTCAAATTGTAGCCGACTTGGTTGGTACCACCGTACTGGATGTAAGATGGCCGCATAGCAACCTCGGTTGTGTTCTCCTCTAGTCCAGTATAGCCAACAATCCAGGGAAGTCTCCGGTATGGCACCTACCTTCTCGGAGATGATATTGGCTAGTCAGAACATGTGCTTTCGCCCCTCTGACTCAGCCACCCATATCGGATTACATAAATAAAAAAATAAAAAAAACCTGATCTGCGATTTATACAGGAGCAGCTTTTGGTCCGCCCTGAAGTACCGTCGCACCTTATTGAGTACGCCCAGCTTTTTAGAAGCAAGCTTGGCCTTCCCCTCGATGTGGGGACGAAAGTTCAAGTCGTGCGACAGTTCGACTCCGAGGACCCCGAGGTGATCGCTTAATTTGAGTGACGTGCCTTGGAATGAAGGAGCCGGTGTGAACGTCACTCTCTTCGCACTGAACGTGCAAACTTGTGTCTTGGAAGCGTTGAACCCGACCAAATTACTACGGCCCCATTCGGAAATAGAGCCGAGTGTATGTTCGAGCTCAGACACAAGTCTTCGTCTCTTCTCATCCACAACATCCCGACTGGATGAAGGGTGACTGGTGTAGGATCCGTGTGCCGTACTGTCATCTGCATAAAAATGTATGTTGCCCAGAGACAGCATATCATTGATGTGCAGAAGAAACTGCGTGCGTGACAACACAGATCCTTGTGGTACGCCGGCGTTCACTGACATGGCGTCCGACGAGCAACCGTCCACTAGGACCTGAATGCTACGCCCATGTAGGAAGTCGGCGACCCAGTCACAGAGGCCAGAAGGTAGTCCGTAAGCCGGCAATTTGCCCAAGAGCGACTTGTGCCAAACCCGGTCAAATGCCTTGGCAATATCCAGGCCAATTGGCAAGGATTCACCATGACCTTCAAGCGATTCCCCCCAAAGGTGAGTGACGTACGCTAGGAGATCACCAACAGATCGTCAACTTCAACGTAGCTAAGACGCAAGCTTGTGCCTTCTCTACTAAGGCTGATCCGTTTCCCCTCCAAGCCACTTTCCAGGGCAGCCAAGTCCCCAATGATGGTAGTCTGGGCGTCCTGGGTATGGAGGTGTCCAGGGACGTTGGATTTCGATCGTTCATAGAGTCCAAGGCGAAACTAGCATCTTGGATTCTATTCAACGACGAGCCATTCGCCTCATTGGCGATTCTGTACTCACAAAGGACCTTCAACCTCTAAAGCACAGACGGATCGTTGGATCATTTAGCCTGTTTTATCGGTACTACTATGGCCGCTGCTTTGACGAAATTGCTTCCCTTATCCCTCCTCCTCCTGTTCGCCTTCGCCAAACCCGCCATACTCTCGCGGAACATCCCTTTGTAGTGGACAAAAGAGTACTTCAAACTGCACGATTCTGTAAATCGTTCTTGATCCGCAAGATGTGGAACATGCTTCCGGGGAATATCTTTCCCCACTCCTACAATCCACGGATCTTCAAATCGCGGGTAAATAGCCTTTCCCCAGCGACATTACTCCACCTCCAAGCCGGACGTACACCTCCTTGGGGGTGATATTGGCTGCGCCTGAGGATTCGACCTCGGGCACAGCCTAGCCTAGTTCGGAAACAATAAAAAATTCAAAAACCGCTCAAATGATTTCGATGAAACTCAAATATGTTGTTACACTCGACGAGACGCTTCCGACAAGGTATGACACATCTCGCTAGGACTGCGCAGTCCAAAGTTGTCAAACTAACCAATCCTAACCCAACCTTTTGAGTAGGGGAGGGGGCTGGGGGGTCAAACTCTGGAAAACGTTTGGGACCATTATTATAGACTCCTACACCAAGTTTCGACTCGATCCGACCTAAAATGCAATCGCTATAGAGCGACAAACATTTTGGAGCCCACATTTCAAACGCCAATAATTCAAAAACCGCTCAAATGATTTCGATGAAACTCAAGTATGTTATTACACTCGATGAGACGCTTCCGGCGATGTATTACACATCTCGCTAGGACTGCGAAATCCAAAGTTGTCAAACTAACCAATCCTAACCTAACCTAACCCAACCTCTTTCGTAGGGGAGGGGGCTGGAGGGGTCAAACTCTGGAAAACGTTCGGGACCATTATTATAGACTCCTACACCAAGTTTTGACTCGATCCGACCTAAAATGCAATCGCTATAGAGATACAAACATTTTCACGCCCACATTTCAAACGCCAATAATTCAAAAACCGCTCAAATGATTTCGATGAAACTCAAATATGTTGTTACACTCGATGAGACGCTTCCGGCGATGTATCACACATCTCGCTAGGACTGCGCAATTCAAAATTGTCAAACTAACCAATCCTAACCTAACCTAACCCAACCTTTTTCGTAAGGGAGGGGGCTGGAGAAGTCAAACTCTAAAACACGTTGAAGACCATTATTATAGACTCCTACACCAAGTTTAGACTCGATCGGACCTAAAATGCTATCGCTATAGAGATACAAACATTTTGACGCCCACATTTCAAACGCCAATAATTCAAAAACCGCTCAAATGATTTCGATGAAACTCAAATATGTTGTTACACTTGATGAGACGCTTCCGACGAGGCATCACACATCACGCTAGGACTGCGCAATCCAAAGTTGTCAAACTAACCAATCCTAACCTAACCTAACCCAACCTTTTTCGTAGGGGAGGGGGCTGGAGGGGTCAAACTCTAGAAAACATTCGGGACCATTATTATAGACTCCTACACCAAGTTTTAACTCGATCGGACCTAAAATGCGATCGCTATAGAGCTACAAACATTTTGACGCCCACATTTCAAACGCCAATAATTCAAAAACCGCTCAAATGATTTCGATGAAACTCAAACATGTTGTTACACTCGATGAGACGCTTCCGACGAGGCATCAGACATCTCCCTAGGACTGCTCAATCCAAAGTTACATTTCGGATCGAAGATCTGAAAATAGTGTAGTGAATTAAACATCAAGTTGCTCACACAATTTAGTCGATTTTCAAATTACGAAAACTTACTTTCGAAATAGACTAGGTAGAGAGGTATAACTATATATTCGGATAGATATCGGGGAGAACAAAAATTCCCCTCCCCCCCCCACTCCCAATTTCCCCCTCCACCAAAATTTCATCAATTTTACTTCCATTTAAACTGTCAAATGTCAAAATCTGACAATGTCAACTTGTGACAGAGATCGAACTGTCAAACTTTGTAGTACATGACAACTGTCAAATCTGTCAATCTGTCAAAGTTGTCAACCAAAAATCTGTCGAGGACTGTCAAATGTCAAAATCTGACAGTGTCAACTTGTGCCCTATACCCAAATCTCAAACTTTGTTTTTCATGACAACTGTCAAATCGTTCAAACTGTCAAGCTGGAACCCAAAATGTACATTTGACAACCCCGTTTACGCTTATAACTCGGACCCCTTACTAGTTAGACCCAATAAACTATCTCCCCAAAACCCCAAGATGCCATCAATTCACTCCGATTTACACTGTCAAATGTCAAAATCTGACAATATCAACTTTTGACAGAGATCAAACTGTCCAACTTTGTCATACATGACAACTGTCAAATCTGTCAAACTGTCAGACTATCAAACAAAACAACCACCCCTCCCCCCCGCTGCGTTACGTTACAGTTACAATCCAAAGTTGTCAAACAAACCAATCCTAACCTAACCTAACCTAACCTTTTTCGTAGGGGAGGGGGCTGGAGGGGTCAAACTCTGGAAAACGTTCGGGACCATTATTGTAGACTCCTACACAAAGTTTAGACTCGATCGGACCTAAAATGCGATCGCTATAGAGATACAAACATTTTCACGCCCACATTTCAAACGCCAATAATTCAAAAACCGCTCAAATGATTTCGATGAAACTCAAGTATGTTATTACACTCGATGAGACGCTTCCGGCGATGTATTACACATCTCGCTAGGACTGCGAAATCCAAAGTTGTCAAACTAACCAATCCTAACCTAACCTAACCCAACCTCTTTCGTAGGGGAGGGGGCTGGAGGGGTCAAACTCTGGAAAACGTTCGGGACCATTATTATAGACTCCTACACCAAGTTTTGACTCGATCCGACCTAAAATGCGATCGCTATAGCGATACAAACATTTTCACGCCCACATTTCAAACGCCAATAATTCAAAAACCGCTCAAATGATTTCGATGAAACTCAAGTATGTTATTACACTCGATGAGACGCTTCCGGCGATGTATTACACATCTCGCTAGGACTGCGAAATCCAAAGTTGTCAAACTAACCAATCCTAACCTAACCTAACCCAACCTCTTTCGTAGGGGAGGGGGCTGGAGGGGTCAAACTCTGGAAAACGTTCGGGACCATTATTATAGACTCCTACACCAAGTTTTGACTCGATCCGACCTAAAATGCAATCGCTATAGAGGTACAAACATTTTCACGCCCACATTTCAAACGCCAATAATTCAAAAACAGCTCAAATGATTTCGATGAAACTCAAATATGTTGTTACACTCGATGAGACGCTTCCGGCGAGGCATCACACATCTCCCTAGGACTGCGCAATCCAAAGTTACATTTCGGATCGAAGATCTGAAAATAGTGTAGTGAATTAAACATCAAGTTGCTCACACAATTTAGTCGATTTTCAAAGTACGAAAACTTACTTTTGAAATAGACTAGGTAGAGAGGTATAACTACATATTCGGATAGATATCGGGGAGAACAAAAATCCCCCCCCCCCCCCAACTCCCAAATTCCCCCTCCACCAAAATTTCATCAATTTTACTTCCATTTAAACTGTCAAATGTCAAAATCTCACAATCTCAACTTGTGACAGAGATCGAACTGTCAAACTTTGTAGTACATGACAACTGTCAAATCTGTCAATCTGTCAAAGTTATCAACCAAAAATCTGTCAAGGAGTGTCAAATGTCAAAATCTGACAGTGTCAACTTGTGCCCTATACCCAAATCTCAAACTTTGTTTTTCATGACAACTGTCAAATCGGTCAAACTATCAAGCTGGAACCCAAAATGTACATTTGACAACCCCGTTTACGCTTATAACTCGGACCCCTTACTAGTTAGACCCAATAAACTATCTCCCCAAATCCCCCCCCCCCCCCCCCCCCCCCAGATGTCATCAATTCACTCCGATTTACACTGTCAAATGTCAAAATCTGACAATGTGAACTTTTGACAGAGATCAAACTGTCCAACTTTGTCATACATGACAACTGTCAAATCTGTCAAACTGTCAGACTATCAAACAAAACAACCACCCCCCCCCCCCCCACCCCCGCTACGTTACGTTACAGTTACAGTGAAAGGTTAGGTTGGGCGACGAAGCCTTATACTAACCTAGTATTTTTGTATGGAAACTGACACGGTTGGCTACACCACCTACAAAATTTATTTATAATTTTTTTTTTATGGGAACTGAAACGGTTGGCTACATCACTTACAACATCCGTGATGTCAGCCCATAACACCGGGTGATCTTGGTGCTACGTCAGTGCTGCCCTTCGGTCGTGCCGGCTACACTGAACTGCACGGAAAACACAAATGTGGTGGTAGCAACCCGGGCGGGTTAAACCCTACCACCTAGTAATATAAGAAGGGAGTCATATCCCTTTGTCGCCTTTTACGACATACACGGGGAGAGATGCAGTGGGGCTATTTTTTTAAAGTACCCGCCCCACACGGTTCATTCGTGATGTCAGCCCATAACACCGGGTGATCTTGGTGCTACGTCAGTGCTGCCCTTCGGTCGTGCCGGCTACACTGAACTGCACGGAAAACACAAATGTGGTGGTAGCAACCCGGGCGGGTTAAACCCTACTACCTAGTAATATAAGAAGGGAGTCATATCCCTTTGCCGCCTTTTACGACATACACGGGGAGAGATGCAGTGGGGCTATTCTTTTAAAGTACCGGCCCCACACGGTACATTCGTGATGTCAGCCCATAGCACCGGGTGAACTTGGTGCCACGTCAGTGCTTCACTTCGGTCGTGCCGGCTACATTGAACTGGACGGAAAACACAAACTATTTACATAGCCGTTTCGACCGACCTTTCATTCAGTGCGGTGGTACCAACCCGGGCGGAATAACCTACCATCTAGTAATATAAGAAGGGAGTCTTATCCCTTAGTCGCCTTTTACGACACACACGGGGAGAGATGCAGTGGGACTATTCTTTTAAAGTACACACTTGACCAATAGCATTTGTGTTTTACAGCTATTCCTAATTTGTTCACACTTGCTTGACCAACCGTAGCTAAATATAAATATTTTTCGTTATCTGTATATTGCAAACACCCTCTATGTATCTTTCGAGAACAGGTCGTCGACTTACTAATACTAGCGCACGGCTGCCGGCTGACGTCATTGTGTGCATGTGTGCGTGAGCCACTTCAGTTTTTTGTTTGATTTCAATAGGCCAGTGTTATTATAATATGTTCAGTGAGTGCTCATATGACATTGACATATTGATAAACATGTCATAGACTAATTTATTAGTGGGATATAACCTTTACGAAGTGTTGTATTATAGCCAAAACATCGCTCCAACGGGAAGTAGTTTTCTCACGCACTAGAAAGGGATTGCGTTGGTTTTTTATTTTTCAAAAAAAATCTAATACGTAAAATGTTATGATTTCTTCTATTCAATATGGAGGACACTTGGGGGCAGACGACAATGGCCATACTTTTTGTATTTATTGCTCATTTTCGATAATAACAGCACTTTTTTGTACCATTCAAAATTCTGCCGCCGGTACAAATTACGCGCCGGTTGGCTCATGGTTGGAGGGCTCTGGTGAAATATTTATCAAGAAGATATTTACTAAATTTGATGTAGGTTTATTGCAAATGTATTTTAGTTCTATTTTAAAACAAAAAAAACATATGTTATCGATTTACTTTTTGAGGAATCTTCATTCTTTCCTTCCGACTCCCGTAAATCATTCATTTCTAACTTTGCCTATTTTTCTATGCATTACAATTGCGAACCAATTAGCTCAAACCTATGTCATATGAAAGATAATTTCATCTAGATTACAATGACGTGCAAATTTATATAGGGTTCTGAAGGAAATTTCATAGTTATGATTTTTTAATGGAGAAAGCGCGGAAAATGTTTCGCGCGCGGAATTGTGTGTTTACCCGGAACGTTACGTGGAAATTCGCGCTGGCGAGGAGCTAAGGGTTAACAGCAATACTCGCAAACATTTCATAACAAACAGAGTGGTGGACGACCGGAACCAACTTCCAGAGGAAGTAATAAGCGCACTTAGTACCAACCAATTCAAAATAGACTAGATAAATATCTAACAAATAAAACATAATCTCAAAAAAGAGTGCTCAAGAACGATAATTAAATAAAAATAAAAAATCGAAGACAATGACAAAAACAACAAATTTTAACTGGATTTAGACGTATCAGCCAAGGCTGCCTGTCTAAAATAAATAAATAAATAAAAGTTACGATGTTTGTACAGAGTTAGGGTCCCTGATCCGTGTTCTCACTGCGACCTGGGAAGATCTATTGTGATCTCTCAAAAGTTTACGTCTCACCCCAAAGTCCGATGTATATTCTTGGGGTTGAGTGCCTGTATTTGGGTGGGTTAAAAATATAATCCCCAAGAATACGGCTTCCACTGTGAATGAGCACTTCACATTCACAAAGGATGTGTATGGGTGTTTCATCCTCGTTTATACAGAACATGCACACCGGTGTGTTCCTAAGGCCCATTCGGTGTAGGTGTTCGTTTAGTATGCAATGTCCTGTTAAGGTCCTTATTAGGATTCTTAAGTCTAGCAAATACACAAACTACTTTCATAGCCGTTATGGTCGACCCTCATTCAGTGCGGTTGTACCAATCTGAATAGGTTTAAAACTATCACGTAGTAAGGTAAGGGGCTCACGTGCGTGGCGGGAACGATGGGCTCTTGGAAGTCCGGCCACAGCTTGCGCGGCACGACGGTTACGTTGATGTCGTGCGTGACGTGGTGAGTGTCTTGTCCCGCGATCGTTGTCGACGCGTTGCAGTTCAGCGGCTGCAACAGTTACTTGTTCTTAGTACTGTTCCATGTTTTGTTACATAATTTTTGTTTTTTAGGTTTCCGTATCCCGTACGGAAGCCTATTACTAAGCCTACGTCGTCTGTCTGTCTGTTCGTCCGTCCGTGCGTCCGTCTGTTCGAGGGCTGTATCTCTTGAACCGTAATAGGTAGCCCGTTGAAATTTTCACAGAATATGTGTTATTATGGCGGATATAACATAGAAAAAATAGAAAAAGTAAAAAATTAAAGGGGTTCCCATACAATAAATGTGTTTTTTTTTTCAATGTTTTTTTTTGTGGTGCGGAAACCTCAGTGCGCGAGTCCGACTCACACTTGTTAAGGAACTGACCTGGTTGCCTACAATAGATACCTATCAGTAAGTAAGTAAGTAAGTTCGTCAGTCAGCGTGTATGTGTCGAATGCTGGTCTGTCAAGCCTCTCCAATAATAATTGTCCTACAGTCCTCCCGGCCTTCGGCGGTACGGAACTACTGCTTTCCGCCGACTTAATTGATGTTGTCGTCCCAACTGGCGCGCGATCTTCCCGCAGTCCGTTTTCCTGTCCACATCCATCAGTGTAGAACACGGTTGCCCCAACGGTCATTGAATCTTCGGCTGTTGTACCCGACCAACTGCCACTTGAGCTTACCTACCCGGCGTCCAATATAGAGTACTTTGGTGTGTAGGCGGATTGCTTCGTTACCATGTAGCGATAATCCATCCCATGTACAAATCAGTAAAATACTACAATGTAAATAATATACGACACTCACCATTTCAATGTCGAGACTGAGACACGGCACTTGCTTCTTGGTTAGTTTTATTTTTATCGACTTCGCAGACTTCAGAGTCGAGAGGCACCTCGCGAGTATCACTGAAATGCCAAAAAGGTGAGCGTTGGCATTGCCGTCGGTCCAATGCGTGTGGTTCGTCCCGGACTAGCATGAGTAACCACACTTTTAAGGCGACCATAGAAAGATTAAATAAATTTAATCTGTCTTTCATTCTATGATTAAGCATTTCTTAAATTAATATTCCATTCACACTCCAGTAAAACCAGCTTTAGCTGTCGATAGGCTTCTGTGAGCCTCTATCGGTTTAAAGGGTAGCTCTATCCCTATAGAGGACATTAAATGAAAGAGTTCATGAAACTATAGGGGTGTGGATTAGAAGACTACTACATTGATCGCAAATTGATGGTAAGTTTATTGTGTAGACCGAATTGAGAGATGAATTATTATAGTGAAACAATTGTTTGTCGGAAATGTGTAGTTTCGGAGAAAAAAATTTTTGAAAAATGTATTTTTTCATACTAAATTAACTTTCGAAATCTTTTTATTTTTTTAAATGCAACAAAACATTTATTTTTAATAGAAATTTATGGAAAAACTTACATGCGCCGCCTCAACATTTTTTTTTTTAAACCACCAAATCATTCACCCATACCACTTCTCTTGTTTTTACATAAATTTATATTAACAATCAAGGTTTTGGTGCCTTAAAAAAAATATTTTTTATGGGAATAAATTTTTTTTCTCCCAAACTACGCATTTCCGGCAAACAATTCTTTCACTAAAATTCATGTATCATCTCGGCCTATTTACTCAATAAGCATACCAGCAATTTGCGATTAATGTCGTAGTCTTCTAATCCACACCCAACTATAGAAATGTATTTGGAGCAACAGACAAACAACCTAGACGTCACGTGGTCACAAGAAGACTGGCGCGACGTGGCAGCCGCACCACGCTCGCTGAGGTCAGCGCCGGAGCGGGGGAAAAGTAAAATGTTGTTGACCGCCAAACACTGACGTGTACGTACGTCCGCCACAAAGCATAAAATTGATCGTCGGAGCAAGAGGACTACCAGCGAAGTCGCTCTACAGTCTCTTCAAGAATCTAGGGCTGCCAAGATCGACGCTATGCTCATACATGGAGAGAGCTTAACAGACACCTCTATGTAATTGGAGTAACGGATAGTCCACTGTGCAGAGAATGCCTGCAGGCGGACGAGACACCCACCCACGTGCTGCTGGAGTGCGAGGAGTTGGCAGACATAAGGGCGAAGGAGCTGGGAAGCCCTACTACACTTCAAGAGGCGTGCCAAGACCCAAGGAGAGTGTGCCGCCTCCTGGAAAAACTCGGCTGGTTGGAGTAAGGCCGTAGGACGGCAAAAGGCCTGCACTGGAGCGGGCTTAGGCGCGGAGAATGAGTCCGAACAACAAGAACAACAAGAACAAGCCTTGGCCTGGGCGCATGACGAGTTCTTAGCGGTCCTGGCGCCGAAAGGGTTAATAGGTACTTTTGGGGATGTAAGAAAAAAAAATAATTAAAAAGTAAAAAATTTAAATTTCAATGTTTATAAATACTGATCCGCTCATTGCGACAGATAGCATGCGCGACCTGTTCATTCATTCGAGGCACGATTGAACCGGTCGCCAGTGACTGGCTGGTCGAAAATCACTACCGTGTCTTGCGGCTATCGGTGGGCCGCAATCAGCGCATTACGCGAGCGGCTGGCCGGGTTTTAACATTGGAAATATTTTTTTGATCGCGTTGGTAGGGGGCCGTTTTCAGCGAAAGTGCGACATCGCTCTGGCGTCGTCAATTTTGGGGCTACGCGGGTCAATGGGGTATCAAAAGACGTTTCTTGACGAGATCTACAAGATGGTGTAAAAAATGTGTAAAAAAGTCAAAAACTTTTTCGAAAAAGTGCAAAAATGTCGAAAAATGACGTGATTTTTTTGCGACTTCTCAACTTGAATCGACGGTACATATCTCGAAAACGAAAAGCGATATCGAAAAAATTAAAAAAAGCACTCGGGGTATTGTGTTGGGCTACAGATTGCAAAAAACGGAACCTTGCTATCTGTAATGGGGTTGGAGAAAGCTTCACCTTTATGCGGCGGAGTTTTCGCGGCGCGCGCGTGTACTAGTGAGTTTCGTGTACTAGAGCCATAGTAATATAGATTAGGTTAGAAGATGCGTCGCTACGCAATTTGTGATATTTTTATATTTGATATTCATTAATTTGTTTAGTTAGTTAGATCTGTTAATTCGTTTGGTTATATGTAAGTAAGTATGTTAAAATCGTTAAACAAACTTATTAATTCTGAGTACTTAATTCTATCTTATAATTTTATGTGTACCTAATACAAATAATTATTTTGTTTCTTTAAAGAATAAAGATTGTAAAAAATATGTTTTGCCTATGTTCATTTTCAATGTACCCGAAGGTCGTGAGAGGCACGAGATCTGTGGATTTTTTTATTGTTTATGTAAATCAACATGGGTGGCTGTGCCAAGAGACCAATGGTGCAGTCGACAGAACCAAAATCACCTCTCCTCTCGAAACCACGCTCAGTTAGGTGCCATGCCAGCAGATTTGCGGACTGTTGCTAGGCTGTCTAGCCTGTTAATACGGTACAGATAGCATGCGCGACCGGTTCATTCGAGGCACGATTGAACCGGTCGCCAGTGACGCGCGGGTCGAAAATCACTACCGTGTCTTGCAGCTATCGGTGGGCCGCAATCAGCGCATTACGCGAGCGGCTAGCCGCGTTTTTTTATTGTTTATGTAAATCAACATGGGTGGCTGTGCCGAGAGACCAATGGTGCAGTCGACAGAGCCAAAATCATCGTTCCTCGCAAAACCACGCTCAGTTAGGTGCCATGCCAGCAGATTTGCGTACTTTTGCTAGGCTGTCTAGCCAGTTAATACGGTGTTGTTCGGAATCCCAGCTTTATGCCTAAGCCTCAGAATGAAATCCTGGTCAAGGACGAATTTCTATTTCTTTATTTTCGGCTAGTTGCATGTGTAAAATAAAATAAAAATATTTTATGCATGTCCGTACCTAAAAAGGTTGAACTAACCTGGAGATATGCCCAAGTAAATGTCTCTGTGTTCATCATCCAGACCCTGCATGTGGTACTGACAGAAGAACGTGTCCTGAGGCAGCTCGCACCACAGTACGGGCGGGGCAGCTGTGCTGTTATCTTCAGACACTATTAGATACAAGTGTGTATCTGTCAAGCGCAGCACGCACTCCTTGGCCAGGCGCGACACGGTTGTTACGACGTCTGCAAAGAATGGCAGTATGTAAACTTACGTATTACAACCTCAATAAATTGGACAAATAGAGAGGTTATAGTTGAAATGTTGATACTAACTGTTGAACTCTCGCATATGCGCCTGCTCTGTCATAACAGCGCGGAATTTCATCTTTATTGAAACACGGTCAGCGGTCAGCAGATATTAAAAAAATGCCCTGTTTGTTGGACAATTATTTCGAATTTTCGAGGCGGGAGCAGATTGATTGCTCGTTCGTTCTTACGATATTAATTAGTTGGCGGGAGAGTTGAATGATTCTCTTTGGAAGGAAATTGTTAAATTATCTTATCTGTGTGGCAAGAAAACATCTTTACCCCAAAGAGCAAGAATACTCTAGAGATGCAACGTGACTTTGACCTTAGCATTGATTTTATAATCCCCTATAAAATCAATGACCTTAGTGCGAAAGAGAAGAAGCGCTCATTAGCTCATTACACTTTGGTGAATTCAGTAAATTAATTTAGAAAGAAAGAGGGGGTTCAGTCGTTCTAGTTAGAAACCTTCTGATCACACTACACTGAATTTAGTTACTGAATCAGTTTGTATTAAAGTGCGACTTAGTCGGGCGTACCAAGAACGAAAATGGAAACCAGTATTGTCCATACACCAAAAAATCGGCCTTGTCGTAGTCCTGGCCGTTAGCAAAAGCACAAGTAAAATAAAAAAAAGAGGATGTGGGTGCATAACATAATGAATATATTTTTATTCATAACGCGAAAAGTTATTGAACTTGAACATTATGAGTGTTTTTGAACCGGCAGACTGTAGAAATAATCTACGAATAGATACGAAATCCTTATTATGTTCTTAAATCTAGTGACAAGCCAAGCCAACTTGACAATAATTGACACCCACACCACCATACTGCCTAAACCAAGAGCCTAGACCCTAGGCTAGGCCGCTTCGTATTTATAACACCAGACGGCGCTGTCATCGGCCTGCTATGTCCCTATAAAAACGACAGACTATCCTACACCGTATACGTATCGGTACACATTTAATAAAATTTGATAGGCCTATAATCACATTTAAATTTATGAAGTTCTTGTCATTTTTATTCTGAAGCTAAGGCATATTCTATATTTATAAAGATCTATAATATGTAACATAACGTCTTCTTTCTTCGATATTTCAGCAGATAAGTAGGTATGCACTCGCACAACGATAAACAACACGTGCGCTCACAGTCGCACGCGCGCGGCAACTGAGGTGTCAAACTAAGTGACTTAATGCTATTAGACATTTATAAATCCTTTCCTAAATAGGATACTATAACTTAATAATTAAGACAGGTGTAATCGCATTCACAATTCACAGTTCTAATTTTGAATCTTGACAGGGTACAACCTGTACCTTAATTTATACGGCTGACGCATGCTAAATATTAATTTGAATAATTGATACATTAAAGTATAAATTTTTTTTAGCACGTATACTAAAATATTGATTTCACTAATTTTATGTTGAGAGAACTTTCATTAAATCAATCAAACAATTTTTCAGGTATTTAATATATTGAAACTTAAACAATTTTACAGTAATATTATTCACAATTTATAAATTCAAATTATTAATAAACTAACTACCTATCAAATAAAATTTTAAGAATAATATAAATATAACTATAACTTAACTTTATATATAAAACTATATATAAAATATAAAACTATAAGTTAAACCACTGCAAAGTAAAAATTTACTATTATACATCAAATTAAACTAATTTATCATTTTTTTACATTGTGCATTACATTGTGGTATGACTATTTCTAATTGACATGATTAGATACATATCGTATCAACAATTTCTGACAAAGGCTCTATATACAACCTGATCCGAACCGGATTGTAAAAAGTAAACAGGACAAATTCAAGCGTAGTGTACGACCATACGAATAATGAATAAAGAATAAAGAATTTAGCAAGTTAGCATCCTATATATCGTAACCTAATAAAAGCAAGGGAAGCTCTGACTCCTTTAACTTGTTTAAAAGAAGAAACTTAGCCATTAATAAAAACGACTGAATTCAGCAAAGTGTACTATGCCCTTTAGCTAGAGTTCGCCTAAAGCAATATTTTTTATACAAATGTAATTTTTTTTTATTAATTTATCTCTTTTCGAGCTTGCCAACACAGACTGTTTTCCTTCGATTTACGATTTCATTACTTCAAAAATTGGCGATATATAAATAATATAAAGAATAACCAGCAGTAAAAATGTAGTTTATTTTAGAATAAGAAAAGAATAGACTAGACTTTTTGTCATTGTACTAGGAGGACACAAACACACTCTCTTTGACAAAGGTTACGCCATTTTCTAGGTTTAGATTTCCAATCTATCGGGTCGTAGGTTTCACTAGTTCTGTTTATGTTATTGTTCCAGGTACGTAGGTAGAACATATAATTTCCTTGTATCGCCCTAAAAGGGTAAAATTGTCTATGCTCGTATGAACGTGCAGCCAAGCCTTAAAAAAACAAAAATGTGATTTCTAAAATAATCGCAAGATGGCGCAACGATACTAGGAAGGAACAGTCTATTTACAGTTCCTATTACAAATACTATCCCTCTCCCACGCGCTGCATTCCGCTTGAGCGGATGAAATAGAAGATATTACGTTTTGTAAAATAACGTATGCTGACCGCGGTATCAATAGTGAAGTGTTTATTTATTTTATTTTATAATAAGTGCAATTTAATTTTAAACTAAGTAATTTATGTATATTATTTATTAATGATTTTATTTACGTTATTGCACCATCTCAGAGAGGACTCCGTGTGATAAAGAAAACCGACGCTGCGTCACGGAAGAGGTAACAAAATATGACGATCGATCGATAATGGCCGTTGGTTGTGTTCATTGCACTTAACTCCCACATGCTGCGTAGCTCACACTTCCGACAAGGCCCTTGATGCTTCCGAAACACAATCAACAACTCTTTCTTTCCCCAAATAGCTTTATTTTCCGGTTTTGGTGAATAATACACCGATCGCGCTCGCTCTTGTGTCACGATGTCGAGTTGAAATGTCGGCCGTTCGTTCGTTAACGTATACGTTCGATTTCAATTTTTTGAAAAAATATCGTTAACTACCTGTCAGTTCCGTCATCGGTCAGCGAGAATATGCATCTTCATCCCGAATAGAAGTGCACTTCCGGGAGGTATAGCTCAAAAGAGGAAATTCGGCCTAGAAACATTATCAATGTTCATTGCCGTCAGTCAATGACAGCAAGGTTGTAGGTTATGCAATAAACGCAGTTAGCTAGCGGTGGCTAAAGTTCTCGCGAACCAAGGCCATTTGATCTTGTGCCTATTATGTATGACATACTTTGGAAACTTGCTCTTTATTTCTTACCATACGTAACCTATCGCATTTTATCACGGAAATTTAATACCTAACCTAATTTATGTTCCCACAAATGCATTTCCTTATGTAGGCGAGTGTCTAGGTAGGTAGGTACTTTCTATGCTGTAATTGTAATACTTATTTCAATTTGTTATTCACCTGCTAAGGTAGTAGGGCCTAATTTTTGCTAAAATTAGTTTTTAGAGAAAAGTCAACAATATATAGTTACAAAGTAGTCATAGTATATGAATCGTCGAAGAGATGGCGCCACTTGTCTTATAATTTCAGTTGAAGCGCTAATTTCAAATTTCGATTCTAAAGATACATGAAAGCAAAAGTGAGGATCTTGTTGACCATATAAAACTTTCCCAATGGTCAACTCACCAATTCTTGTCATATAAAGTAGGCGACGGACACGGCACTGGATCCGAACACATCAGGGCATATTTTATTTATTTATATATAAATTACATTGTTACAACAGAGCAAGCCCCAAAATTTAACAATGTCTATTCAAATCTATTTCAAAGGTAGCTCAACGTATCTCACCACATACTTTTGAAAGACTTTAGTATTGCGGTTGAAGACGTCTAGATCTGGAAACATGACCAACATTCGGTTGAGTGCGGCCAGCGCCCGGTGTATTGGAGTCTGGCCATAGTAAGAAGGTTTCAGACTCTTTGCTCTCCTACACAGGCTTGCCACCTTTTGAAAACAGTAGGAAAGGACAGGAAATCGTAGATTTTTTCGAAATTTTCCAAATCTGGTATGATATTTTCTTTTAGAGAAAATTTTGACATTTCAGAGAAAATACTATCATCGCTGAAATCAAACCACCTGTTCATGTATTAAATTGCACGACGATAAAATTTTTTTAAATCTTTATTAATGGCGGTAATTTTAATTTATGTGAATATTGGCTGTTTCAATTTTTGCCGGACTTCAAATCCAAAAAAATATTTATCAAGATGAGTTGGTAATTTTTGCTTCAACTCATTGTAAACTACAAAAAAATGCCAGAAAGTGTCGTATCCATTGCTTGTAACTGATTTATCGATATTTTAAAGAACTCTATAGCATGGTTTGGTGTGGTGTGTGTTTGTGGTTGGCGTGTGCGTGCGGCGGCGTGCGTGAGCCAATGGTGGCGAAATTAAGCACAGCCCATCTTATCTTTACACTGTGGCGAAAGTAAGGACAATTTAAGTCCTTTCCACGTACAAGAAAGAACGAAGGACATTTGACTCGAAATAAGGACTGTCCTTCCCAAAAAAGGACGGGTGGCAAGCCTGCTCCTACAGCACAGCGCGCTAAACGTTTCGGCTCGCATCAAGCCCTCGTCAGCTTGTCTGCAATGACTAGGATGTTAGCACAACTAGTCCCGTGCTTTTTATATTGAACTCGCTTGTTCCTGCGGCTTCGCTTCGCTTGACTTTATGCTCACAGCTCAGGCCGCCGATGACGCAGCGTTATGATTTATAGACAAAAACCATCTTTGAGAAGTGACCGAATGTAACGGGTGAAAACCGTATGTAAATCGATAAAGTGGTTCTCGAGTTATTTATTTATTTATTTATATATTAGAGAATTCCACAGCATATTAATAACAAATTTAAAAATGAACAATATAAAAACTTAATAGCCAAGAATAGAATTCCTCCGGTTTACATTTTGTTATTACACGGTAAATAAAAACGATAGAAAATTACAAAATTAAAAGATTAAATAAATTTAAAATAAAATAAAATAAAATTGAAATTAATTACAAAATTAAAAGTCTAAGTATCAAGTCAAAAGTTAAAAGTTAAAATTTGATCATTAACTAAATAAGAAAATACGAAACAGTGAATGAAATTTTTTTTTTAAAACTACATTAAATTAAAACAATGATAATCTGTTAATTAAAAATTTCAATAAAATCTCCTTACTCATCATCCTTCCTTCCTTACCTATAATAAAATCCAACGTCTGCTTTCTGTCTGAGTGTCTGAGTGTATGTCTGTCTGTCCGCTTATAACTCGAGAACCACTGAACCGATTTTAATAAAAAAAAATTCTACGGATAGCTTGATTCTTCCCATCAACTATAGGCTACTTACTATCACGCTAAATGGCTTATGAGGTTAGCAGTGAAGTGAAATATGAGAGCGGGCGGAGCCGCGGGCACAGCTTGTAACTCATGCATAACATAAACAAATAAACACAATTCGCCATGCATGTGTAAGGGTGTGTGAGAGGATGGGGGTGTTTACGATGATGTGTCTGAGGGTGCGTGTGAGAGGGTGTGTGTGTATTGTGATGTACATGTGTGTGTGAGTTGCGCCGGCTACTGTTACCTATATCCGTTATAAGGATATTCATAATATTGACGTACGTTACGCGGCCGTAGAATCTTTGCTTTATTTTTTATTTTTATTTCTTTAAACCTAATTGATTACTAATATAAGGCAGAAAATTTGGTGGCGGGAGCATTCGTCTATCCGACTTTTTTGTCGACGGTACCGATAGCTGTTACGTCATCATAACCGTCAGCGGTGGCATACTGGAACCAGACGACTAATTAATAACTAATAGTAGGCAATTTTTTACTTTTTCTTTTTTTTATTCTAGCAAACTGGCGTATTATAGAACAAGATAATGAACCTATTCACTTACTTATCTATAAGCATCTATAAGTGGTGCGTTAGTAAGTACCTACTATTAATTTAATGTATTCTGTGTAACTGGACAATGTTGATAAGCATAGATGGTATTTCCAACTCAAATTGGAGTGATCCGTAGCTCAGTGGTGCGATCTGTCGACTGTCTTTCGTGATCACAAGCACACCTGGATCTGGGCACAGTCAGAACTTGGATGGGTGACCGCTCGACCGTTGGATGTTGACCGTGGTTCAGATTCCACGGAAAACTATAGGTCCCTTGATCCCTTCCCTTCTTACCTTGCTAGGGTTTAAGCCGCCCGGGTTGGTTGGTTGGTACCACCGCACTGAATAAAAGGTCGGTCAAAACCGGTGTGGTGTTTTCCGTCCAGTTCAGTGTAGCCAACTCGAACAAAGGGAAGCACTGACATGGCACCTACTTGCTCACCAAGGTGTTATGGGCTGACATCACGGATGTTCTAGGTGATGTAGCCAACTGTGTCAGTTTGCATATAAAAAGGCTGAATGAACATTACTACTCCTCAAAAGTACTGGCATGTCACTTGACAGTGGGGTTTGTGAGGTGAGGTGAATGTGGCGGTAACTAGGGGCACAGCCATTCATAGTGATAAAATTAAAAAAGACTTTCCGGAAGCAAATAATGCGTTTCGAGCTTTAGAAAGAGACAATCTGATTGTAGAGCATCGTCCCTGTCTCACAGATACATGAAAATTCGTGCGACAGGGACGACGCTCTACAACCGGATGGTCTCTTTCTCGACACGCATTATTTGCTGCGGGGCACTGTACTTATATTACATAGAATGCTGTATAATGCATCGATAGGTCGAGGCTTCTTCAAGAGAGGCGTGAATAGGCACCTGTCAGGCCGGCATGGCATTCGCAACCCCCGCGTACGACCGAATGTCCATGGGCGTCGTTAGGCGCCATATGGGTGGCTTGGCGCCATATTTCGCGCTTTCTATAAAAAAAAATCAATATCACACATCCATCGGTTCACAAGATCCTTTCTTTGTCGCACCGCGAGGGTGTGGAAGTGTCCTCCGGCGAGTGTGTTTCCCGAATCCTTCAACCTGGGTGTCTTCAAACTTCGTATCAATAGGCTAGACCAGGGGAGTCCAAACTACGGCCCGCGGGCCGGATAAGGCCCGCGTCGCCACTTTAATCCGGCCCGCGCCTCGTTTGTGGCCTAAATATTTATTTTTAATTCATCCTAAATTGTGCATGGGCGAGTTGCTTACGAGACTCTAGGTAGAATCTCTTAACTAGAGTAAACATAGCACCAATGACACCAGTGCTATTCGGTCAGTCGGATAGCGGTGCAGGTCCGCCGCAAAAGGTTCATTTTGAGTTTACAATTTATTAAACATTTTATATAGGTACCTACTTAGAAAAAAAATTACGTTTGATTCTGGCCCGCCAATATTTTTTTATGTATACGTCAATGTGGCCCGCCTGTAAAATAGTTTGGAGACCCCTGGGCTAGACAGTCCGGCAAAAATCGATGCCAGCAACCGTCTGCAAATCTGCTGGCATGGCAGCTCTCTGGTTTTGTGAGGAGAGGTTATTTTGGCTCTGGCGACTGCACCATTGGTCTCTCGGCACAGCCAGCCAAGGATGTTGGTTTGCATAAAAAAAAATCTTAATAAAATTGGTAACGCACTGACGACCAATGCCATAGATTCCTTTACCACCTTCGGCTAAAAATACTGTCGGTTAAATCCTGTCAAATGTGTGAGAAATATAACTTTAAGAGACAATACCTAAAATAAATTAGCTATTATCGCGAAAATAGCTATAACCGCAGATCTGTCTCACTAGACGCATTGAGAAGACCGTTGGAGCGAGTCAGACTGATCATGAGAAATTGCTAGTAGCGATGAAATGTTAACAGAGAATAACCTCGCTGGTCCGCTCCGGTATGAATGTACATACATACATAAGTACCATCACGCTGTATACTGACAATCGGGGTCAGCAGGGTAATCTTAAAAAAGTAAATTTTTTTTTTATGGTATCTGACACGGTTGGCTACATAACCTACAATGTCCGTGATGTCAGCCCATAACACCGGGTGAACTAGGTGCCATGTCAGTGCCACACACAAACTATTTACATAGCCGCTTCGACCGACGTTTAATTCAGTGCGGTGGTACCAACCCGGGCGGGTTAAACCCTACCACCAGTAAGATTAGGAGGGAAGGGGCCTACAGTTTTACGTGACTGTGGAAGGACCGTGCCAAGGTGAGAGGTGGCTAGCCTGTCGCCTTTTCCCTTAGTCGCCTTTTACAACATGCATTACTGTATGAATGTTTCTATTTATTTTCAGTGTTGCATCTACATACATACATACCACACACACTGTATCCACACAATCAGAGTAAGCAGAGTAATCGGTGTTGTGCTAGAAGAACTCTGGAAAATTGCAACACAATATTGACCACCACGTTTAGCAAATCATTCGGACAAGCAAGATAACTATCAAGCAGCAAGTAAGGCACAAAGACCCACCTGCTGCACGAATTGACGGAAGGACCGTGCCAAGGTGAGAGGTGGCTAGGCTGTCGCCCTTTAGCACGGCATCTCGTCCTTATCCCTTAGTCGCCTTTTGCGACATGCATGGGGAGAAAAGCAGTGGGGCTATTCTTTTTAAGTGCCGGCCTCACACAGTTCATGTTGCATAGCTACGGTGTTGCACCTAATTAACCGATAATTATTTATTTGTTGGCAGGATGGAAAAGGGGCCGAAGTCCTACCTTCAGATTCAGCTGGAGAAGCTGAAGGCTTTGAGGGAGAAGATCTCCCTGCCCGTCGATGTCGCTGAGGTCAAAATTGAGCCCCCTGAGTGAGTACTACTGACAATTTTTTTTTAGAGGTAGAAGTCGTTTTCTTGCTGGATGAATGCCAAATATGCATATTAAGCTGCTAGTTCATTAACAAATAATAATAATAATAATAAGCAGAGAAGATGTTAAAATATCTGGATCTGCAGCATGAGGTTACCAAAATGTGGCCCGTCGACTCGACGATCGTTGTGCCCATAGTCGTTTCGGCGCATGGGCTGATAGCGAAGAGCCTCGACGACCACCTTGAGAGGCTCTCGCTGAGTGGTTGGGTCAAGGGCCAGATACAGAAGGCAGCCCTGCTCGACACTGCACGCATCGTCCGGAGGTTCCTCTCTTTGGGACCCGACCATCGGTAGCTTGGGCTCGCCCCGCCGCCGGTGGTGGAAACTCCATTTGTTTTTGTATTAATTTTAGATTTTATGTTTGTAAATATTATGTAAAATTAATATAAAAAAAAATGTGTAAATAAATGGATGAAATAATAATAAAAGCCACGGCCTGCACCCGCCGGCGTGCTTGGAGGTCCGCCACCCGCCGTCGGCGAGAATACCGTTTTTTGTTTTTGTCTGTTTGTATTAATTTTGTATAGGTATTTTATTTTATAATTATATAAAATTAATGTAAATATGTAACAAAAAGCGTGAAAATAAAGACATAATAATAAAATACATAGGATCTGAAGCCCGAGGTTATAACTCGGTTTCTCAGCTCGGTTCATAGCAGAAATCTGACTTGGGGGTGAGCTATAAATTATCAACAACAAACAATAGATCTTTCTAGGTTGCAATGATAACAGGGCTCAGGGGCCCCAACTCTCACACTTTAAATCATAAATCATCCAAAATAATGAATGAATGACCCAGGGCAGAGCATTTATTAAAGGTATAAATAATGTATTTTTAACCGACTTCAAAAAAGGAGGAGGTTCTATGTTCGGCTGTATGTATTTTTTTTTATGTATGTTCAGCAATATCTTCCCCAATTGTGAACCGATTTCGATGATTCTTTTTGTGTTCGGTTCAGTCTAGCTCTCGGTCTAGCTCCCGGTCTGGTCCCATTTTTTTTTGGTCAAGATCGGATTGGAAAGCGAGGCGGAATCGCGAGGCCGAAGGCCGACCGATTCCGCCGAGTACATTAATAGCAAATAAAAATTACTAAAAAAACTGTGAAATCAAAAACTATTTAAAAAAATATAAAAACCGCCTTCAAAAATGTATGAAATAAAAAAATAAAAATCGAACCCTAGAGTTGAAGGCGGTGGTGCTAAAGCAAGCAAAAATAACCGACCGCCTTCAACTCTAGGGTTCGATTTTTATTTTTTTATTTCATAAATTTTTTAAGTAGGTAGGTATATCTCAGGCATTGAGATGTAATGTACTGGTGTCGAATTGTGGGGCATTGAAATTAAAAATAGAATAGGTAATAATTAAATTGAAACTGTAGGCACCTGTAGGTCCCGATTTGACCACACTTCGGCTAAAATGCGAGTTAACGTTTCCCGAATCCTTAAACCTGGATGTCTTAACGTTATTTCCAAGAACGTTATGGTTGTTTCAATAGGCTAGCTAGACGGCGGTAACAGTCCGCAAATCTGTTGGCATGGCGCCTCTCTGGTTTTGCGAGGAGAGGTGATTTTGGCTTTGTCGACTGCACCATTGGTCTCTTGGCACAGCCAGCCACCCAAGTTGGTTTGCATAAAAAGAAATCTTAATAAAATTGGTAGATAACGCAATGGCGACCAATGCCATAGTGTCACGTTAGGTTCCTTTACCTTTCGCCACCCTCGGCTAATATATAGCTGTCGGTTAAATCCTGTCCAATGTGTGAGAAATATCACTTTAACCGACAAATAACCTGAGACCAGACTTAGCCGGGGATGGTGAAATCGGCCACGGGCGGTAGGTAGGGTTTAACGTGGCCGGATTGTTATGTACGGCCGTACTGAACGAAAGTTCGGCCGAAGCGACTAGTTTACAGTGGCGGGGCAAGACCTAAATTTGATGTGGGCAAGATACATTTTGCGAGGCCCTCTCTGGTGGCACTAGAGGATGGATTTTATGGATTTTCACTGTAGAAATGAATTTCCGCTGCATGAACTTTCGAGGCGCGAGGCCCCTTGGGCCGCGAGGCCGTGGGCGGTCGCCCACGTCGTCGCCCACGCCTTGCGCCGCCTCTGAGTTTACCAACCTAAGTCTGACATCACGACTGACGGGTGCTGTAGGTAGGCTTGCCATGGGCTTGCCAGAACCGATGTTAGCCTTCCCGAGACATATTTATTTACGACCTGCAGTCCTTCATAAATAAGGTGGAGAAATGAAAGACCATTATATTTTTCTGTTACTTATATTCTGTATAATTTTTACGGTGAACTTTTAGCCTTCTTTTATAGCGTACAACTTTAGTAAGCAACTGTTCGTTCGAGTGTGTGTGTGTAGTAATCCTGTTAATAATGTTGAAGTTGTCTGGAGTCGAATGCCCCACCATTGAGATGTAATGTCCTGGTGTCGCATGCCCCCAGCCCCACGATTGAGATATAATGTGCTGGTATCAGGTAGCTCTGGTGGTGAAGGCACCGCAACACACCATCTCATATCACAAATCACAAGTGGCAAGTTGGAGGTTCGAACGCCATGGGTATAGAATACCATCAGCATCACGTACTATCACGGGTGCTGCTCTGAGGAACTAGCATCCCTTATTCCCTGCCACCCGTCCTATCTCCACAGCACTCGTCGCAGAGAGACTCAGCATACTTTGTTGTTGACGTTGGGCTTGTGAGAATCCATCGGTTCTCAAAATATATTTTTTTGTCGCACCGCTAGTGTGTGGAAGTGTCTTTCGGCGAGTGTGTTACCCGAGTCCTTTATCTGGGCTGGGGGTGGTGTTCAAACGTCGTCGTATTAAACAGCCAACAGTCCGCAAATTTGCTGGCATGGCGTCTCACGAGCGTGGTTTCGCGAGGAGACGTGTTTTTGGCTTGTCGACTGCGACAAGCAAAAACCCGTCTCCTCGTGGCTCCTCCTGGCTGTGCCGAGGGCCCAATGGTGCAGTCACTGCACCATTGGGCCCTCGGAACAGCCACCGATGTTGGTTTACATAAAAAAAATTGTACTGCCACGTCATTTTGTGGCTGATATAAATACCGCGTGTTCAGAATTTATTACCTATTTTGAATGAGACCATGCCTAATGCCTAAGTATATAATTTTTTTCCTCGAGTCTCTTTCCTATTATCTAATTACATAGGTAGGTAGAATACCTAAGGTATTTAACTATACCCTGGATGCATTCATTACCTATTAATTTTACATAGGTAGCTGGTATCCCATGAACCTATTCTGCAGGCTCTGCCACATAAACTTCTGAAAACAATAAGAAGCTTTATCTTCTTACCACACAGTCACACATAACATAATATAGGTCTATAAAAATGTTCCGAGACAAACAAGCGTAGATTATAAATTCCTACTCACTTCAACACTGGTACTTGTCTCTTTCATACAAATGGGACATTTCAGTATTGATGATGTCATATTGGACAATGTGACATGGATACCCTAGCCCAGGTATTTTCAAGCTTTTTGACACGAAGGCCCCAAGCAAAGGCCAGATTTTTTCAAAGATTGACAGGGCCTAAGATGCATTACAAATTATAAACTGAAAATTAGATTAAACCAGAGATATCAAGATTAAAATAGAAAATTAAACAATGAAATAGTAAACAATCTTTATTAATACCTAAAAAATATGGCAACAACTAATACAAAAATACATTGATAAATACGCCCCTGTACCTAGGGCTGCCATCACAGATCAGAGAAGTAATAGCTGCCATCTCTGAAATCATTAAACTAGGACAAAAAGTAGTAAAACCCCGGACTTTCATATAAAAACCCGGACATTGCTTTTTTTTTATTAAGACAATTAATTTAATTTAAAACTTTTTGACAAAATTAAATTATCATATTACTTATTAAAATATTTAACGGCATTGCTCACGGTCGTCTTCAAGCTATGACGTTTAGCGTCTATAATATTATGCAGCGGGCGGGATTTTTGAATTTTGTTTAACCCGGACTACTTTAAAAAATGCCCCCGGACGCCCCCGGACGCCTTCAAAAAGAGGACAAATCCGGGGAAACCCGGGCGGATGGCAGCCCTACCTGTACCTATCAATAAATGATCCCTCGCTGTGACACATCATCACATCTCACTCAAAGAGTATTGTCGCCCTGGTATATTACAATACTCTTTGCTCCGCCCCTCCAAGTTCGCCCCCTACAAACTCAAGCAAGACAACATTTTGGTCTCTCTAGGTAGTAGGTACCTAGGTCAGACAGACCAAACAATCTGTTGGTTGATTCATCCTTTCAGCCAGCGAGTCAGTTGTGTCAGCCAGTCCTGCCCCCAGCCAGCCCGCCCAGTCATACTAGTTAGTGCGGCCGCGGCGCAGGCGGTGGGCGACCGAACACATGGCGTGGCTGCCCGGCCAGAGTTCCAAATTCAAATCTCGCACATTTGAACAAATCACATTTCAGACGTCATTAAATTGTTTGAATTCTTATAGGTATATTACGGCACTTTATCGTGCCATATTTTAGATTACGTTGCTATTGTTTAGAATAATGTTTACGAACGAACACGCAAAAAGTGAAAATTTGTGAATGAACAGTAGAAAGTGATAAAGAAATGATAAATAAAGTAACAGTGGTAAGACTCTGGGTGAATAGAGATAATGCAATTTCCCGGTGAAGAAGACGATCTGCAGTATCGGATTTTTGGTGAATCCTTCAACCTGAATGATCCAAAGAACTTTTCATCCAGTAATACTACGAGTACGACCACCACTCGCAAGTAAGTACAGGCAAGTAGGGGCACACTAACATCATAACTAAAGTGAAGTTTTTGGTTGCACTGCACTCATTGACTTATATATATCACTGACTGCACTGCACTAATATCAAGTCGAAACCAAGCTTGATGGTGGCCAACTGACACACGAACATAACACAACTTGACAGAAAGAACAAAATAAAAAACCGGCCAAGTGCGAGTCGGACTCGCACACCGAGGTTTCCGCACAGCAACAAAAAACCTTGAAAACACACGCCTTAATACTTGGGAGCCGAGGTCGGAGGAGGGGGGGGGGGAGTAGGGGGCTGATTTACTCCCACCCCCTCTGCCGGAGGGGAGAGGGGAAGGGAGGAGGGGTGTGTATGAAAAATACACGTGGCTTAGAAGAGTGAAGCAGGGGGGGGGGGGGGGGGGGGGGTCGGCAATCGCGGAAAAGGATTGGCAGTATCGTTTCAAATACCCCCTCTGTCGCCGAAAAGCAGCAGCGATTCAGAAGAGGACAGCAATGAGAAAGTTTTGTCGGAATTCCTTCGACAATAAAGCTGGTGGAGCAAGAACAAGCGTTGGAGTTTGGAGCCGAGACACAACAGATTGTGGAAACAAAAATACAGTCGAATTGAGAACCTCCTCCTTTTTTTGAAGTCGGTTAAAAAGTGGACAAAAGTATAAAGAAAAAAGTACAACAACGCAAGAAACGAGAAACATCAACAGTTTCCGAAATTTCGAAGAAGAAATGGAAGAATACAGCGATGGAGGATCCGAGTTCGGACAGTTTCTTGGGTGTTTTAGAACTGATATGGACACTAGACGGACATACAGAACTGAATTGCATAATGAAAGTATTAAAATTGGGGGAACAAAAAGCAATATTGGTCAAGAATCTACTATTAAAGAGAGAGTTTGTCAATTAGATTCAATTGTGGAAGACGATTTTCAAATCTATTGTACACAAACAGAGAGAGACAAAATTAAACAATTGATCGTGGAATGCTTTCAAAGTTATCCTTTGCGATACACGACTTGTTTACAATTCAAAATGAGCGGTACCGCGATCGAAATGTTTCACGAATTTGTACAACAGCAATCGGAAACCGATACAAAGGTGGCATCTTTTGGGTTACCAATCACGGCGGGGACCACCTCCACGTTGTCGTCCACGATTGCGCCTATGCCGGTAACACATGTCAACAAATCAAGGAACTTCGAGATGAAGTAATGAATGTACAGCGGAACATTGGATCAATCTCGCAATCTATTTTGAGACAGATGAACGGACGAACGGACAGGGCAACACATTTTGAAATCGCCGACCTACTTACTTAACGTAAATATCTAATTAGTCTTCGTAGGCCATAACTAGTAACGTTAGGATTAATTTAGCATTATGATCTAATTTATTTTGCATATTAATTAATTTGGCACATAAACTGCTAAGTAAACCCTTGTTATTTTTTTTTAGCCACCTCAACCCAGGCGACCCCCCTCCCCCTCTGCTCCCCTCTTCCAAGCCACCCCCATTAAAATATTTTCCATACAAAATTAATTTATCATACAAAAAATACCCCTTCTACCTTACCCTTCTTCCGGCAGAGGGGGAGGGGAAATACCCCTCCCGCGCGTGATACTTTCAAACGTTCGAGCGCTAATGCTCCTCACTCGCGAAATTTAGTTCAGCCATATCGGTAGGTAACAGAAGCATCAGTAAATTGTAAAATGAGCTTGTAAGCTCGTTTGGTCGATGACATGTAAAATTTAGCAAATTATTCCGTCACAATACGACCGAATGTCCATGGGCGTCGTCGTTAAACACCGTAGTATGGCTGGCTCAGAGCTAAATGTCGCGATTTTAATAGAAAAAAAAAACACGTGTCCAGCCATTTCACACTCCTTTTCCGAGCCCCATCCGTCCGCATTCCACCCACAAGATATTCTGCAAATTTATTGCAGCTTATAAAATAAGATTATCTTAGCCCGTTGAAAGGCTTCATCATTCATTCACATCGGTGGATCGCGGACACTCATTGATTAAGAAGTCCACTTGAACGTGCGGTGGGTGACGAATATATTAAACTTTGGCAACCTTCAACTCAGCCAGGGGTATATTACGGGGGTCCCTTCCGCTTTAGTTATTGTCATACATAATCTGATTACCTATTACGTACCATGTACCTATATAATAAGTGCCGGGTGGCCGAGTGGTGTGGGCATCGGCTTCTCATGCGAGAGGTCCGAGGTTCGAATCCGGTCGGCGTGTACAAATGAGTTTTTTTCTGACGAAAAAATTTACGTGCATACCTACACCTGCTGCTTCATCGTTCGGAACCGGTGTAAAACTGTAGGTCCATTCCCTTGCCCCGTACTAGGTGGTAGGGTCAAATTGTAGCCGACTGGGTTGGTTGGTGTTGGTACCACCGTACTGGATGTAAGATGGCCGCATAGCAGCCTCGGTTGTGTTCTCCTCTAGTCCAGTATAGCCAATAATCCAGGGAAGTCTCCGGTATGGCACCTACCTTCTCGGAGGTGATATTGGCTGGTCAGAGCATGTGATTTGGCCCCTCCAACTCAGCCAACCATACGGAATTACACAAAAAAAAATATCTGCGGCAAACGCCATAATCGGCGGGGAATAATCGTCACCAGGAGTCATGCATGACTGTGTGTAAGAAGAATTTAGGGCAGAGGGCCGAGGTGAGGGTAGGTATATCAGACAAGGTAGCTCAGTGGTGCGGAAGCCTGAGCGCGGTCATTACTTGGATCCGTGACAGCTCGACCGTTGCAGTCTGACCGTGGTGGTTCGGATTCCACGTAAAACTGTCGGTCCCTTCCCAGACGCAAAGACGTATCGTAGACGTATCTAAAGCACAGACGTATCGTTGTGTCATTGAGCCTGTTTTATCGGTACTACTATGGCCGCTGCTCTGACGAACTTGCTTCCCTTACTTATCCCTCCTCCTCCTGTTCGCCTTCGCCAAACCCGCCATACTCTCGCGGAACCCCCCTTTTGTAGTCGACAGTAATCGTAGTAATCGTGCAGTTCGAAGAGTTCTTCGAACTGCACGATTCTCTAAATCGTTCTTGTGCCGCACTGCAAAGGTGTGGAACGGGCTTCGAGGGAATATCTTCCCCCACTCCTACAATCCACGGATCTTCAAATCGCGGGTTAATAGCCTTTCCCCAGCAACATTAGTCCACCTCCAAGCCGGACTGGCACCTCCTCGGGGGTGAAATTGGCTGCGCCTGAGGTTGCGACCTCGGGCAGAGCCACCCAGTTCGGTAGCAATAAAAAAAAATGTTTTCGTCAGAAAAAACTACACGCCGACGACGGGATTCGAAAGGGACGGGAAAGATATTACAGGAATTGCCTAAAGTTATTTGTATACAATTATTACATCAAAAGCTGGACGCTCGGGGCTCCTCCTCGTGATAAGTTCACGCTTGACCACATTTTTTCTTTTGTGAGAACTCCACCACCACCGCACCTACGAAGCCAAGGACAGCGCGAGTTATAGGCACAGAAAAATTTGCGATTTCGCCAACAGGTTATTCGAGTTTTTGCCCATTGTGCCTTGCCGCCTCGGATAGTACCTATAATATTGTAAGCTGGAACGTGACTCTGGTCTGGTTTGGTGGTCTTATATATATATAGCTCTATCTCTACTTCTTATAAAAGGGAAAGTGTATGTATGTATTTTTGTGGTAAACTCCGGAACCACTGAACAGTTTTTTAGATGCGGTTTGCAACAATGTAAAGAGTAATTTATTACTTGAGGCTCACTTATTTACTTCAGGCTGAAACATAAGCCGGTCGATTATTTCACTTTCTCACCCATCCTCGAGCGTGTCTTCCTAAAATCCTGAAATATAAACGCACCTCCTGGTGTCTTCGGTCTTACACCGTTGTGGGAGAACTCCTGGCTGGGAGGTGCTGCAAGTTCAAGTTCAAGGGGCTCACTAATAGGCTCTATACGATCACGCTAAATAGGAATAGGGCTGAACAGCATCAAAGAAAGTATAGTATGAACTGAATTTAGTGTCGAATGGTACCTACCTAGTGCCGGATCGAAAGGGGTGAGAAGGGGAGGGGGTGAGGGAGAGAGGGAGGGGAAGGGATGGCGAGGGAGGGATTGAGAGAGAGAATATAAGAGAAGCGTTCGTTTATTATATTTGTATTTAAATCGGATTTGCTATTAAACCGAGTCTAGCGCGAGCGAAGCCGCGGGCAATAGCTAGTATTATTATATAGTGCGTGTTATGTAAATTCGGACTAGCTTTTGCCCGCGGCTCCACCCACGACATTGATCTTTCTGAACTATGCTTTTAGTCAGTCAGCTTGTATATGCATCTACTGCTGGATATACTCCTCTCCAATGTTCCTACACTCCTCTCGGGCTTCAGCGGTATGGAACCACTTCTTTCCGCCAACGTCTTGATGTCGTCGTCCCACGCCTGTCGGTGCGTGTTTTCCCACAGTTCGTTTGCCTGTCCACGGCGGACACGTACGCTGACGGGCCCAGCCCAATGCCACTTAAGTTTAGTCCACCGATTTTCTTTAAAAAAATATGAGTGCGTGTACTCGCGTTAGAAGTTATACCTACTTCTCCTCCTTTCTCGCCCCGCTCCCCCATCTCTCCCCTTACCCTCTATCTCCCCTCCCCCCTTCCGCCCTCGAACACTCGATCCCTCGCCCCCCTCAAATGCAGCATAGCAAAATACCAACTCACAAATAATTTTTATGCGGTGACGAGATGAGCGTGACGATGGCGATGACGTGACGTTTTTTCTGAGTTTGCTCCCCATTCCCATAACGCGCCAAAAGGAGTTCCATTAATTTCCTGACGTTGTGTGGTGCGAAAGATGTATAATTAAAAAAAAAGTCAGACAAACAGATAGACGTTGCCTTTTATTCTTATGCGAATATATTATCAGAATTAACTTGCGTATCCGTAAGTAGGTATCTGGTTAGCCTCGGTCGCGTCGGTCTGCTGACATAACCCGTAGCAACAAACAGCTGACTTCAACAATGCTCTTCGAAGGGCTATCTGTGTAGTACGGTCGACGAAAAAAGTGGAAATACGAGTCTGAACCTTGACATACTCAAGTCAGATGTGTTTGTAATTTTTTTGTATTTTTAGAAGCGAATCATCTGTAATCATTTTACACATACATACCACACGCTGTATCCCGACCATCGGGGTAAGCAGAGTAATCGGTGCTGCGCTGCAAGCACTCAAGTAAGTTCTAGCACAACATGGACCACCACATTTAGCAAAGTAGGTATTAGGACAAGCCACCTGCTGCACGACTCGGTGCAAGGACCGCACCAAGGTGAGAGGTGGCTATCCTGTCGCTCTTTAGCACGGCATCTTGTCATTAACAAAAAAGTGCTTTTACGATAAAAAAAAAGATTACAGCAGAATGATTACAGTATTCAATATTTAATTACCTATGTAGGTACGTACGATTACGGATTCCCGCACGTTTTTCGAATAATATCGAGTTCGAGGGGTGTTTTTCACCCCTCGAACTTTCATACTCGTGATGGATAAGTCACTAATTTTTGGCAAGGCTAGGTTAGGTTAGCTTAGGTTATATATAACATTTCATATTAGCACATAGCAGTAACTGACCGTAATTTTATCTAAGAGTCTGACTAATGTTTTCCCACTAACAAACTTTGACAATTGGATACGATTACGGTTCCAAACATACAGCAGTAGGACAGACAGACAGACGGCGCGCGTAGGCTTTGTAATAGGCCTCCGTACGGGATACGGAAACCTAAAAATTTTAACATTAAAAAGTTTCGGCCGTCAGTCAGGCGCCATAACATCTTTCTTATCTGATCTTTCCTTGTTTTCCTAATTTTTGTAGCAGTTGGGTTTTATAAATTTTTATTTTATTATATTTTTAAAACCTTTATTTTGATCATGTTTAGTACGGATTACGGAACCATCCGGTGAAGTTTCAAGTGATACGTCCTGCATAGCTCGGTGCAAGCAAGGTGAATGGCCACCACGAGGGGCTCGAACTCGAACCCCACTACCGCGCGGTAGCTAGGGGCTGTAATTATACCGTGTACCTACGGCGACATGCGGCAGATGGGATGTGTGGGGGGCAAGGTGTTGCGCTTGCGCTTGCACCCTAATAGGGATGGCGACGAAGACGCGTCGATATCGATAGAGCTGCGGTTTGGCCAATATATTTTTTTTTATTATTTATCTACTGATGTCTGTTGACATTTTATTTTTTGTCTACGATTTGTAAAATATTACGATCTAATTTCTAGTTTTATTGTGCAGGAATTAAAAAAAACCGGCCTAGTGCGAGTCGGACTCGCTCACCGAGGTTTCCGCACCACAAAAAAAAAACATTGAAAAAAACACGTTTCTTGTATGGGAACCTCCCTTAATTTTTACTTTTTATATTTTTTATTATTTGTTATACAGACAGACAAACAGACGGCGGCGTAGGCTTAGTAATAGGTTTCCGTGCGGGAGCGGGATACGGAAACCTAACAATCAAAGAATGGCATGGCAGTGGGCCATTTATTAATTGCATGCGCACATTGAAATTCCATCTCTTTCAACGATATTCATCCAAGCACCACACACACCCATCAATCGAAATATACGAGATAAGTAGGTAAGTCTCGTATTTATCTCGTTCGTGCCACCAACAGCTCACAAAATGTTATCGACCACGGACGGACACGTGTTATCGATAGCTCTATATTCTCGCGAATGTGTCACATCCTTATCTAACATGGTATTTCTTTCTATGAATACCGATATAATTGGGGTGAATGCATTCGCTGCCTTTCACATTGCGATATGCCACTATTGCGTCGCTTTTCTTTGCCTGTGTATTTTTTATGACAAGTAGGTACCTACACTTATAAGTTTGAAAAAAGTTACAGCGAAACAGGAAACTTCTAGCAAGAAAGTTTCGTGCGGTGGGGTGGGGTGGGACAAATACGCAGACTAGAATAAGTATTGTGGCTACAGACTTAGATGAAATATTATATAGATTTATCGCTCCGAAGAAATATACAGAGAAGCGGTGTTCCAGCGGCTGAGGTATGGGGTAAGGTAGCGGGGAGGCGGATCGCAGAGTCGAGCGGAAGAAGGGATCGCGCGCGGGGCGGGAAGCGTGCGGGGCGGGAGACGGTCTGGCGGCCGGTGTGGGGGGCTCGCGCGGGGCGGGATGCGTGCGGGAGAGAGGCAAGGGGTAGGGAGAACGATCGCACTCGTGCATAGTGTGTATATTGTCTTTTCATTCTAACACTTTATCTCCAGATTCGCCATCGCACCTTCGCATCGACAAATGTATTAGTTTAATTAAAGTAGGCGAGGCGCGATCGCAGCAGGCAGGCGACGACTGCGCGCTGCGGCCTCTCGCGCTCGACTAAGAGACTTGAGGATCGTGAACCGCAACTCGGTGGAACATGTTAGTTGGCCGAGTGATTTATCTAGTACGTAATATATCTTTGGCTACAGATGTTTTTTTGTCATTTTATTTTATAGGTGTTCTTACTATGGTTTGACCACCACTTGAGCACATTTATTGAGTTCGTATGGGCAATATGAGCATGTTTGTTGTTTGTTTTTTTTTTTTTTTGTTTTCTTTCTTTTTTTTTATAGAAAGCGCGACCTGTGGCGCCGAGCCATCCATAAGGTGTCTAACGACGCCCATGGACATTCAGTCGTACGCGGGGTTGCGAATGCCATGCCGGCCTGGCAGGTGCCTATTCACGCCTCTCTTGAAGGACCCGAGACTATACTTGAAGGGAAATATGTTGCGGACAATATCGCGTCCGAAAAGATGCCATATCGGAGGCTTCTCTTTGGATCCCTGCCAATGACTAAACTAGGTCAAAACACATCCGAGGAGGGCTGCTTGCTGCACAGACATATTTCATCCTTCCAATGCATGCTCTACGTATTTGCATTCGCGGTGTTTTTTTTTTTTTTTTTTTTTATTGAAACTGACACGGTTGGCTACATCACCTACAACATCCGTGATGTCAGCCCATAACACCGGGTGAACTTGGTGCCACGTCAGTGCTTCCCTTCGGTCGTGCCGGCTACACTGAACTGGACGGAAAACACAAACTATTTACATAGCCGTTTCGACCGACCTTTCATTCAGTGCGGTGGTACCAATCCGGGCGGGTTAAACCCTACCACCTAGTGATATAAGAAGGGAGTCATATCCCTTAGTCGTCTTTTACGACATACACGGGGAGAGATGCAGTGGGGCTATTCTTTTAAAGTACCGGCCCCACACGCTACAAAGTGTTTACGGAAGCAGCAGGAGGTAGGTAGCTTGTTTCCCTACACTTGACAACAGCCAGACGCCGCGCCGCCGCGCCCTGATCCCCGCAGGATAATACCTCAGACAGCTGCTAAGGTACAGCCGTACAGCCGTGTCGAGCGTGACGTCCGTGAACCTGAAGTAGATCATCATGATAATTAGTTGAAAATGGTCTTAAAATTTTGTATTCATTTAGTATAGTTTTGTATAGTTGAAAAAAAATTCTGTATAGGTCTAGTTTAGCCGTAATATCAAAATGAAATTAGCGACTCCAGGTTCACTCTGGAGTAGTACTTACACTCTCAGAGCTGGGAGTGGTGTCAAATTTTGTATAAAATTGTGTATAGTTCTGTGTACCAAATAACTTTTTTTGCATAAGCACAGTTTTCCCGTAAAACCTGAAAAACACTTAGAACCATGTAATTCTAGTTGTCAGATTATAATACACACGTTCCGGTGAAGTTTCATAGATTTGTAACTACGACAGGGTTCTACAAGCCGAGCAATATCAAGCTTGGTCGTCGGGTTAATTAATTTTCAACCTTATGCCTAATATATTAGAGATGAAGTCGTGGAAGACTACCAAATGCACATGAGGTCCTTTACTTAAACCTCCCGAGAGAGTAAGATGACGCATTCAAACGTGAGTTGGAAAGAATGAGCAATACTATTCAGAGAAATAAGGGATAGGCATGTTGGGCTATTATTTTAAAATAAAAGAAAGGGCATTTTTTTTACAGCGGCGGCGGCGGCGGGGCGGCGCGCGGCGCGGCGGCGGTGCAGTTATTTATTAGAAACATGCAATTAGTTACGCGTCATGTCGGTGAAAGATCAGCTGAATACAGGCATGTTTTATTTACGATTTGTGTGTTTTGGAAGAAAGAAAAAAAAAGAAGATTTATTCTTCACACATATATGTATTTTAGAAAACAAACAAATAATCCTATAAACATGCAATTATTATTAGTGACGAAAATGTTGGGTTTAATTTAGTGGATTACTGTTTAGGTTCGTATCTCTGTAAGGTATCGTTTATAATGCAAAATTTGTTACTTTTAGCAATATTTACTTTATGTTTACCTTTACCGAACTATCTCAAAATTTGATGATACCAACAACACAGATACAATATATTTAGTTATAAGGAGTGCGGTTCAATCGCTTACATTTCAAATAGTTCACGCATTTTTATGTGTAATTATTAAATCAAGTTAAGTATGTATAAGTATAAAACTAACCTAACCTAACCCTAATCGACTAAAAACATGCTAACTGACGATGATACAAAAACGAGATTATTTTTTCCGGAAATTGACACGGTTGAAAAAAAAAAATGAAAAAAAATATTTATTATCACATGAAATCGTACAGTACAATAACCGAGTCTTCTGCACTAGAAAAATTCTGTCTCGCAGAAAGACTTTTTAGTAAACATAATTTATTGTATTTCATTGTGCGCTCACTAGTAATAATTTTATATTATTTTTAGTTTATTTCATATTATAATTAAATGAAGCGAATTTTTTAGTATATAAATACAAGTTAGTTTTAATATATATATATATATATAATATATCAAATAAATACCTCAATAAATAAAATATGAATATTTTATGGTTTTATAATGTTATTTAGTTAGTAAGGTGTTTAGTTGGTCTAAGGTTTGTTTGTAGGTTTATTTATATGTTTTTATTTTATTTTATTTTTGAATATCTAGCAAATTTTCTGTGTCGTTATAATTTAAAGTTTCCAACCATTTAAGAATTTCTTGTTTTCGTTTATGATTTGTTTTGTTGTTAATATTGCAAACACGTAAAGCTTTGTTGAAGAGATGTTGCGATAGGAACTTTGAGAATCTTTGTGCAAATGATGTTCGTACTCGCGTTGATGCCGGGTTATTTCTGTGTCTCGTGTGTGGTCGGTTTTCAGAGATGCCCGCTGTGTTTTGTGTTTCCTTAGTTCTGAGGATGGTACGAAGGATAAAAAGTTGTCGGATCGAGAGCATACCAGTCTCTAAGAGCAAGTCTTGAGTGTTAAAACGGAAGGGCTTCTTGAAGGCGACCTTTAGAATAGATCGTTGTGCTCGTTCTGCTTCAATCATGAGTGTTTTGGCTGCTCCTCCCCAAACAGTTAGGCAATATGTGATTATTGATTCCGCGACAGCTTTGTATACAGTTTTCATGAGTGGTACGTCGGCAGAGTTTCTGATACATTTAAAAAAGTAAATGAGTTTCCTCATTCTATTTGAAATTGCGGCAATGTGATTCCTCCATGTTAGGTTTTTGTCTATGATGACCCCCAAGTACCTTATTTGCTCTACTCTTTCAATTTTGTCGCAAGAACACGTCGTGATTGCTGAAATGGAACACGTGTGAAGTTTAAGTTCATACGTGTCCGTTGGCTGACCGGTAGAATTTATCGAGAAACAAATGTATTTGGTTTTTGATGCATTTAATGTTAAGAGATTCAGAACCAGCCACTCTTTTACTTTTCTTAAACCTTTTTCAGCTTCATTAAAAAACTTCTGTCCAGTTGTTTCCCGAAAACAACAATACCGTGTCATCCGCATATGTCGTTATTTTACAATTAAGTACTGTGAGGTTGCATAGATTATTTATATATATCAGAAAGAGTATAGGACCCAAAACACTGCCCTGTGGGACGCCGTATTTTATTACCTCACACGAACTCTTTCTGGCACCAATTTTGATCATTTGTTGCCTGCTTTCTAGATAGGACCTAAACCATTTCTGTGTGACACAATAATCTAGAAAAGATCGGGAAAATCAATTCCGTTTTATTAAAACATAAATTGATTATGAAGGTTACATCAAACATGTTGTTCTCTTTAACACAATCTTCACATATTATATGGATTTTATGACTATATATTTTAGACCAAGACAGAGTCATAATCAGGTACAATTTTAATTTCAAATGTGTAAACTGGTTTCTAGGCTTAAAAAATCATTTGACTCTTTTATGTAGTGAGCTCTAGCCTTATCGTTTTTCTTTATTAATATTTGCCCTTTTTTTACCCATACAAAGTCGTAGCTGTTTTCCTTTGCGAAAAGTTTAGTTTTTTTGAGCAAAGCTTTACGCTGGTTGATCAATTGTTCATTTACATAAATTTTCAATGATGATTGAGGTGGGATGCTGGGATCGAGGAAGTTGACTTTAACTGGCGGTTTCAGCTTTCGGCATGCCGTCAGGACTTTTTGTTTAATTTCCGCACTTGACAGCTTCACAATGACCGCTGGCAGTCGCTGTAATTGGGCTGCTGCGTTTTCACCTTCGGCGCCGGGGGCAGCGGAGACGTTGGACGCGGCGAAGGCGGACGGGTCGGCGGATGCAGCAGTCGGGGCACCGCGAGCTTTGGCAGTGGCAGGTCGAGCCGGCTGGCGATAGGAAGAGACAATGTCGGCATCCGCGATGGGGCACCCCGCGCGCGCACACAGCTTTCTTATTGCTTCGGCTGGCGATACACTATCTGGCACCCCCTGTATTTCCAGATTGGCTGCGAGGGCGTCCTGCTCCATATTTTCGAACTTGTACCGCATTTCCTCGATTACTTGACGCAATTCAACCCGTTCTTTGTTGGCATTCTTCAGCTGTTCACTTTGTGACTTAACCTCGTCCTCCAGCTGCCGAATCCGCTCGTTTTGGGTTTGCTGAATGTCGTCAAGCTTCTCTTCATTATTCTTTAGAGCTGCGAGTATCTGCTTCACGTCGACCTGGACGGAGGTGACAGCGTTGCTAATGTCGAGCGGAGCTGCGAAGGGACTCACCGGCGTTACCGGGTCGTCTAGTATGAAGGATGGTTTTTTTTGCAGATTTCTTGCATTCATCACATTTCCACTCCAGTTGGCTCTTCTTAATCGTTGCGATATCTTGCGCACTGAGTTTTACGCATTTCATGTGGAACCATTTAGCGCATTCTCCCATACACTCTAGGCCGGGCTTTAATCTTGTGATTTTTTCTGTACACGCTGAGCACTGACTCATTTTTAAGATGTGGAGAGTAATTTGAAAATGATGGGATTGATTCAGCTGGTGGTTCTCCTACTCGGCGATAGATGGCGCCGAGTTATATGCTTCAATTCAACGATAGATGGCGCTGCACGGCGATGTGAATGAAGGTGCATGTACTACTCGGCGATAGGTGGCGCTGAGTTATGTGGGTCTCCTATTCAGCGATAGATGTCGCTGCATGGCGATGTTGTTGAAGTTATGTGGCGCTAAAGTTATGTCGGTTTCCTATTCAGTGATAGATGGCGATGCACGGTGATGTAGAATGAAGGTGTGTAGGTATATACTAAAAATGCGAGTGAATAATTTTATTATGTTATTTCTGTTAGAGTCCACACCACATTTAATTGTGTTATTTCAGTTTACTTCCCTTGGTTCTTATTTCACATTTCCGCCGATTAATTGGATGTTTTTCACATATTTGGCTTGTAATTCCCACAGTAAGACTGGTCACCTTAAACTTGATTTTTTCGATACTCTCACTGTTTCGTATCAAGATAACACTTTCACGTGTTTAGCACAGTTGTCATTTACTAATTTCGCATTTTTTAAACAATAAATGTCACTTTTTATAGTGTAATTGAAATTTCAAATACGGAGCTACATAAAGTTAGTATACACTAGATGAGCGCCATCTAGCGTGTCTACATCACCTACAATATTCGTGATGTCAGCCCATAACTCCGGGTAAACTAGGTGCCATGTCAGTGCGTCCCTTCATTCCATGTCGGCTACACTGAACTGGACGGAAAACACAAACTATTTACATAGCCGTTTCGACTGACGTTTCATTCATTGCGGTGGTACCAACCAACCCGGGCGGCATAAACCCTAACAGTTAACACCTAGTAAGGTAAGAAGCGAAGGGACCTACAGTTTAACGTTGAATCCGAATCACGGTCAGCCTCCAACGTTCGGGCGGTCACCCATCTAAACTATATAAAGGACCTAATGTGCATTTGGTAGTCTTCCACGACTTCATCTCTAATATATTAGGCATAAGGTTGAAAATTAATTAACTCGACGACCAAGCTTGATATTGCTCGGCTTGTAGAACCCTGTCGCAGTTACAAATCTATGAAACTTCACCGGAACGTGTGTATTATAATCTCACAACTAGAATTACATGGTTCTAAGTGTTTTTCAGGTGTTACGGGAAAACTGTGCTTATGCAAAAAAAGTTATTTGGTACACAGAAGTATACACAATTTTATACAAAATTTGACACCACTCCCAGCTCTGAGAGTGTAAGTACTACTCCAGAGTGAACCTGGAGTCGCTAATTTCATTTTGATATTACGGCTAAACTAGACCTATACAGAATTTTTTTTCAACTATACAAAACTATACTAAATGAATACAAAATTTTAAGACCATTTTCAACTAATTATCATGATGATCTACTCCAGGTTCACGGACGTGAGCGAGCGAGACATGTTGTAGCTAAAGTCAGCCGAACATTATTCGGTCGATGTAGGAAGGGTCGCGAACGGAACTGTGTAGACATGGGGGAGAGAGCGAATGTTTTCGTACGATCCCTGCGAGTTTGTGTGAGCTCTGACATTCGTGCTCATCAAATTCATTCGAAATGAAGGGTAAAAAAAGTATTTTGTTTAATTTTGGTTTTTAAGGCAATAATACCCTTAGTTGATATACCTAGGTACGTTGTGTAATTGTGTACATAAGGCGATGATTTGGTAATTGTGTACATAAGGCCAGTTTTGTTATAAGAATTTAGAAACACACTACCTACATTAAAAAATTATAGCATTAGTAGAGAACTCAATCTTGGGCGTAATTGTTTGAATTTTTCGAATTGGTGTGAATAAGGATCCGAAAAAAAAATCGTAAAGTGGCCCCTAATTTTGACGTTTTATTCGCTTTACTTATTTTTTTTATCACAGACTAAAAAAACAACTCTTTATAATCTTGGAAAATATACACAATACACAAATACCTAAAAAATACAACTATACACTAATACACTAAAACTAAAACTAATCTAAAATTAATATCCAGAAAACCTACAAAAAATAAATTTCTGAAATGTCCGCCGAAGCCCCGTCTCTGCCGACGCCAAGTGTACCCAGTACGCTCGCCGCGTTTCATTCATTTCCTTTATTCATTTCCATCTTAGGTACCATCGGTACACTTGAGTTCGTCACATTTTAGTTTACCAAATTTACAATTGAAACTGTCTGGGTCTAGCCATGGCAAGGGACTAATAATTATAGCCTAAGCAATAACATAGGTACATAACTAAAAAATTATAAGAATACAGAGAAAAAAAAAAACAGTTTTGCGCATGAAAAGGCAATTAAAACTAAAGCTAAATTAAAATACTTCGCATCAATAGAATTGTCAAAGGTTAACAATTCAATTATGTCAATATAAAAAAATTAAAATCAATTAAAATTAAAATAAAATTAAAATAAATTAAAATTCAAAATTAAATTTACCGTTACCCCTCTGAATCTCAATACTAATTCGCTTTACTATGTACACAAGCATTATATTGATTTAGGAAGAAAGCCAAAATATGCCTTATATTATTTAGCATGTATTGTTGTAATTTTTCAAAATAAAAATTTTGCTTGAACTATACACCGATTGTATGAATTTGTCGTAGCTATTAGGTATCGTCTTAATACTTATTTTTGCTGACTCTTGAATACTTATCGTTACTAAAATGAAACGTCTGCTGCCTGATTGTATGTATGTATGAACATTTACAATTCGAGAACGTCTCAATTGATATACATTCGATTTCACATACGCTTTTGGACATACCTCCATTTAAGCTATTGCATTCCATCACGCTTTCGCAAATTGGGGGCTGATTAATGAATAATGATAGTTCTGTAAATCGCATTTCATTGCGAGAGACCATCTCTGCTTGTCTGGATTATACCTACCACCAAGAGATTGGTGTGCTATTGTGTTATTGTGCCAGACAAGGTCTTGCAAATAATCCGTGCCAGTTTTTTTTTATTTCCTTTTCAATCAATACAAACTCGGTCGGAGCCGCAACGCAAGAAAAGGTAGCGAAATCCTTTCCCTTTTGATAACAAGTTTTAATATGTTATCGTTGTCCAATTCATCGAAAGAGGTTTTATCTGTTAAGGCTTCATATGGCAAACAACGAAAATTGTAAAACTTCAAACAAAAATTTAGTTCTATGAAGTACATATAATAATCTATACATCTATATCTATATAATAATAAAATCGTAGAGGTAAGAAAGTCTGTACATTGAATGTATTCGGAAAAAAACTAACCAGGGTGGCTTAAAATGAGATACAGAACATGTTAGAACAGTTTTTAAAATTTTTGTTTGTTTGTTTGTTTGTCTGTACGCGCATCACGCACAAACTACTGAACGGAATTAGACGAAACTTTGTATAGTGGCAGTTTATATGCCGGGTTAACATAATACGTAAAAAAAAATAAAAAAAATAAAAAAAAATTAAAAATTATAAACATTATTGCGCGTTTAAAATCACGTAGTCCAAAGTACATAATTATATCTTGAGAACTGGCAGCAAATACAATTTGAATAAAATATTCATTCGAAATTTAAAAATAAGTAGATACAACGAAAATGACAGTTCTTCTTTTTTATAACTTGAACACAATAGTCTATACATATCATAAAATCGTAAATGCAAAAATGTCTATTTGTAAGCGCATCTCGCAAAAACCACTGAACGGAATTTGACGAAACTTTTTATAGTGACAGTGTAATCACGGATGAACATAATAATTAAAAAATATAATAAAAATCACGTAATCCAAAGTAAAGGTAAAAAACAATTTTAAATGCCATGTTGACAACGGAGAACTGTTATCTCGACGTGAGCTGGCCGGTGACAAATTGTTTGATAAATAAAAATAATAATTAAAAGTCGAAGTTATGTCGCTGTCATTGGTGCAATAAAATTTATATATCTGTTGCCCGCGGCTTCGCTCGCGTGAAATTCGTATTTAAAAAAAGAAAGTAAGTAACTAAAGGCGGGCCTGAAGGCGGATCTGCGCTCACGTAAACGATATTCTTTCTCGATGAAAGTAACTAAGGGCGAGGCGGAAGGCGGAGCTGAGTTCAGGAAGAAGAAAAACATTCTTGAAGACAGTAATTAACTAAGGGCGAGGCCGAAGGCCGAGCTCTATTCTGGAAGACCATAAACCTTCTCGAAGAAAGTAAGTAACTATGGGCGAGGCCGCAGGCCGAGCTGCGTTCAGAAAGAAGCTAAACCATCTTGAAGAAAGTAAGTAACTAAGGCGAGGCCGAAGGCCGAGCTACGTTCGGATAATTGAAAAACCATCTCGAAGAAAGCAAGTAACTAAGGGCGAGGCCGAAGGCCGAGCTGCGTTCAGGAAGAAGCTAAACCATCTTGAAGAAAGTAAGTTACTAAGGCGAGGCCGGAGGCCGAGCTACGTTCTGACAAATGATAAACCATCTCGAAGAAAGCAAGTAGCTAAGGGCGATGCCGAAGGCCGAGCTGCGTTCAGGAAGAAGCTAAATCATCTCGAATAAAGTTAATTAATATTAAGATTGAGTTAATTTAATTTAAATTTTATTATAAAGTCCACGCTTCTAACGGCAAATATACCGTGCATCCTAGAACCTCGCGGTTATTCCCGGCTGGATGGCAGGAGGCCCGATGCTATCACCTTATTGCCATGGACTAAGGGTAGTTCTTTGATGTGGGACGCCACTTTTGTTCTCACGTGGCTCCAAAACACGTTAGGACATCTTCAAGAGCGGCTGGCGCGGCCGAGGCTGGGGCGGAGAGCCTCAAACGCAGCAAATATAGAAATATAATTCAAGATTTCGAATTTGTTGCGTTTGCGGTTGAAACCCTCGGTCCGTGGAGCAGTGAAGCCAAAAGAGGCTTGAGCGGGTTGACGCAACTGGTGTCCCGCCATCAAGGGCTTATGTACTTCATTCAAAGGGTAAGCCTTGCCATCCAGCGGGGTAATGCCGCAAGTGCTCTAAGAACATTTGAAAATGCCCGTTTTGATAGTTATTTTAATGTTTGTTAGGTAGGTTTAATTCTTTAGTTATTAATATTACTTTTTTATTTTTATGAAATAAATAGATTGAGTAAACGATATTATATTCTATCGAAGAAAGGAAGTCTTTAAGGGCGAGGCCCGAAGGCGGAAGAGGGTTTTTGGTTTACCTGAACGCAGCTCGGCCTTCGGCCTCGCACTTAGTTCCTTCCTTTCTTCCAGAAGTTTTATCGTCTTCCTGAACGCAGCTCGGCCTTCGGCCTCGCCCTTACTTACTTCCTTTATTTGAGAAAGGTTTATCGTTTACCTGAAAGCAGCTCGGCCTTCGGCCTCGCCCTTAGTTAGTTACTTTCTTTAAGAAGGTTTATCGATTACCTGAACGCAGCTCGGCCTTCGGCCTCGCCCTTAGTTACTTACATTCTTCTTTGGAATACGAATTTCACGCGAGCGGAGCCGCGGGCTCAGCTAGTATGTACTAAACACTGAAGGAGGCTTTTTAAATTTATAGTATTTTTTCATGGTGAAAAAAATTTCTCCATGTGACTATTTTAATTTCTTATGTCGAGCTAGCCATACCATACTGGACACAGCTAACCATACTGGATAATTATTTTGGAATAAAATTTACGTCATTCTATAAGGAATTTAATTTTCTAGACACTAAAGCAGCATTATTTGAAAAAACAAATCCTAATAATTTTTAAACAAACAAAAACTACCAAATTCACCATATAAACGCGCGCACTGCGCTCGATTCGATCGAAGATTCGTATTGCATTTTTGTTTTGTCATATGAATCCTCTTAAGAGCAGACGGAAGTTAGTCACGTGATAGTATGTTAGGTATTTGAACAAAGTATCGCTGTCTCAGTTCGCCACGCGCACTCCCCGCCAACACAACAGGGACAGCTGCACGCTCTCAGCTAATATACCTACAAATTACGTCAAAATTTGTCTTTCGAGGCTTATGTTTTTCCGACCCCTAAACCTTATCAGATTTATACAATTAATGTTTTATTGTAATAACGATAGATAAAAATGTCACTAAAAAGTGTATCTACCGAAAAGAGTACGAAGCATTTTAACTAATCATGAATTTTAACTAATATGAAGCATTTCATAAAACGGAACGGAACGAAATACGGAACCCTCGGTGCGCGAGTTCGACTCGCACTTGGCCGGTTTTTTTTTCTGTAAAGAAAATACATATTAGGTATTGTTCCTACTTGTTATGAGTATTTTGTTTGATAGTATATGACAACGATCAGACTACCTACATAATTTCATCCGCCGAAGCGGCAAGGCGAGGTTGGAGCCACATTGAACAGCTGTTCCAATTTCAAACTACACATTGCATCAGTTAATATTCTTACTTTATCAATGTATGACGTCGATCGCTATCCCCTTATGCTCTTGCTCAATATTCTATTGACCAAAGTTCGAACTCTACCTGAGTTGAAGTGAATAAGACTGTCATAAAGTTTTTAAGGTTTCCTTTTGTCATGAAAAATGTCACGTTAGTTACATGCAGGAAATGTGATAGGAAAAATGTGTGTTTCGAAGCATTTAAAATCTAGCTCTTTTTACCTTAGCAAACGTAAACTCTCCTGCTAACTGCTATGTGAGTGAGTTTACGTTTTTAACCGACTTCCAAAAAAGGAGGAGGTTCTCAATTCGTCTGTATGTTTTTTTTATTTTTATTTTTTTTTTATTTTTATTTTTTTGTATGTTTGTAACACGATTTCTCCGTCAATTGAGGGCCGATTTAGAAAATTCTTTTTTTGTTAGTTAGGTCATACTTCCGAGGTGGTCCCATTTCAATTTTATCGAAATTGGTTCAGTGGTTTTCGAAAAATCAGCATAATACTATGGTGTGTGGTTACCTTCAGCAAAACTTGTGATGTGGTCGTTTTCGGCAATTTTCAGTTTGATAAATTAGTATGGTGTGTGGTTACCTTCAGCAAAACATTTGTGATGTGGACTTATTCAGCAATTTGCAGTCTGACACATATGGCGAATAATTCTGTACCACTTCAATCGATTTCGATTATTCGATTTCGATTATTCTTTTTTATGTAATATTACTAAAAAGAATGAAATAAAAACTGTTTTAAAAAATATTAAACCGATTTCCAAAAAACAAAAAAAAAAAAAACTAAAAAGTATTAAATACCTAATATTTTGAAATTTTCTCTGTCCTGTTGAAATACATGAATCGATATACTAGTGATACATATTCGGACCCTTGTTTCATGAATATTCTAAATTTGAAATTTTTTTATCTTTTCCGACCGGCGCTTAATTTATTATGGTACCTGGCCAGTACCTACTGTACCGAGTACCATCGAGCTGGTTTGATGATGGAGACAGAAGGTGGCCATAGGAACTCCTAAACTACACATGATAAACCCATCGTGTTTGGGCTCGTTGCATTTGTCTTCACGAGAAATTTACTTTAGACCTAAAAGATTCTCAATTCGACGGTATGTTTTCTTTTTTTGGATGTTTGTTACGCGATTACTCCGTCAATTGTGGGCCGATTTTGAAAATTCTTTTTTTTTTTATTTGAAAGGGGATAACCCTGAGGTTTTTGAAGTGAAAACTTCTTTAGCGGCTCTTGGCACTTTTTTAGGTGGGTAAAAATGTATAACTCGCGACATCGCGTCAGCGTCATTTTTAAAATGAAACCTTAAGTCATTGCGTTAAGGGTTAAGTTAGAGTGGCACGGGATCTGCCGGCACTCCCGGAGTGCAACTGTTAAGTAGGGTTCCGTAACACGTTTATGTCTGTCCATTCTACTAAGTTCTGCAAAATGAATGTAGGGTTCCGTAACATATGCATGTCTATCCGTTCTACTAAATTTTACAATTTTCAACCAAGGTCCTCCGACGGTTATTTTATAATAAAAGTAGGCTTCCGTAACACGTTTATGTCTGTCCATTCTACTAAGTTCTGCAACATCACCTACAACGTCCGTGATGTCAGCCCATAACACCAGTGCCATGTCAGTGCTTCCCCCTTTGATCGTGCTGACTACACTGAACTGGTCGGAAAACACAAACTATTTACATAGCCGTTTCGACCGACGTTTAATTCAGTGCGGTGGTACCAACCCGGGAAGGTTAAACCCTACCACCAAGTAAAATTACGAGGGAAGGGACTTACAGTTTTACGAGGAATCCGAACCTTGGTCAGCCTCCAACGGTCAGCGGTCACCCATCTAAGCACTGACCGCACCCAGCGTTGCTTAAAATTCAATAGCGACAGTTGACTGTCTGCACCACTGAGCTATCGAAGCTGACGTGGTCCTATTTTAATTGGGTCAAGATCGGATTGGAAAGCGAGTACATCAATAGCAAAAAATAACTAAAAAAAAACTGTGAAATAAAAAAAAAAGTTTTAAAAAACATAAAACCGACTTCCTAAAAAAAGTAAAACTAAAAAACTATTTAAAATAAAAATATAAAAACCGCCTTCAAAAATATATGAAATAAAAACCTAAAAAAAAAAACGAACCCTAGAGTTGAAGGCGGTGCTAAAGCAAGCAAAATGATGCATGAAAGAAAACATGAGCGGATGATAATATCCTTTGTGATTTGTGTAGCCTTTTTAGCACCGCCTTCAACTCTAGGGTTCGTTTTTTTTTTAGGTTTTTATTTCATATATTTTTGAAGGCGGTTTTTATATTTTTATTTTAAATAGTTTTTTAGTTTTACTTTTTTTAGGAAGTCGGTTTTATGTTTTTTAAAACTTTTTCAGTCCAAAATGTTCTAAGTTACGTTAGATATTGGCGTACAACATGTTATAACTGTATTTATATGCTTTTAACCTACGTTTAGCTACCTAACCTAGGTACAATTTTCTAATATAAAATTGGACATCAGAGCTCCTCGTATTTATTTTTAAGAATTACTATAATAAATTCTTTCCAACGAAGTGCCTAGAAAATAATGATATGTTTTGGTTTTATTCAGTTTACCGCTGTGCATAACACGGCTAAACCTTACTTACACCTTTGTACCTACCAAAAACTACCTAGATGTACCGTGTGGGGCCGGTACTTTAAAAGAATAGCCCCACTGCATCTCTCCCCGTGTATGTCGTAAAAGGCGACTAAGGGATATGACTCCCTTCTTATATTACTAGGTGGTAGGGACTAACCCGCCCGGGTTGGTACCACCGCACTGAATGAAAGGTCGGTCGAAACGGTTATGTAAATAGTTTGTGTTTTCCGTCCAGTTCAGTGTAGCCGGCACGACCGAAGGGAAGCACTGACGTGGCACCAAGTTCACCCGGTGTTATGGGCTGACATCACGGATGTTGTAGGTGATGTAGCCAACCGAGTCAGTTTCCATAAAAAAAAAAAAAAACAATATTAAAAAAATTGGTATAAAAATATAAATATCTATATCTATCTTCTTATCTTCTTCTATCTATACTAATAATAAATCTTTAATGGATGGTCATGGAGTAAGTTACTTTGTTTTATGAGATACTGCGTTTGTAGATTCTATGTATGATACTACAACTAAATCGACGATTTTTAGAAATATTTTCTGTCTGTTAAACCGATTATCCGAATTCCATGAAAATTAGTACAAGCACATTTTTATATAGGTACGGGACACAGGATAGGCTAAATAAAATTCAGTTTCGGTTACGCTAAGGTGGGGCTCTCATATCAAACCGAATTATTCCGCGCGCCGAAATAAAGGTACGGTACCGGGCTTACTTAATTTCTTCTTTTTAAATACAAATTTCACGCGAGCGAAGCCGCGGGCAAAAGCTGGTGAAAGAATAAACCTGCCTATTTACCTATATGCACCTACCTACTAGTACTCCATATGGCGACTGCCAACAAGGTTCTCACGGAGCGCCCCCGTCCTTATGTATGAGAAGGTGTACTTTGTAGAAACATTGTAGAATGTGGCATTTGCATGGAATAGGGGCGAGGTGAGTACGTGGGAGTTTAATGAAGTAGTATAAGTATTAAGCACCTTTTGTACTTTATTTATACTTTCTTTTAGGTAAGCTTTACAGTTAATTTGTCTCTGAAAACAAAATAATTTGATGGTCTATCTATCCACTAGCTAGACGATATTTAAATCGTTCCTGCGTGTATGGTTACGATACGACACCCTAAAAACTATGAAAATATATCAATCTATGACTATCTCAAAATAGAACCAGTGGTTCTGGAGTTATAAGCTGGCGAGCTGACAGGTAGAAGACTGCATAATAATGTATTTTATGTATTTTTTTATCTCTGTTCTCTACGTAGAGAGCCGGTAGAGATCACTTCTTATACAGGGTAGCCCAGTTATAGTGGTCCAAAAATTTTTTTTAGATAGAGGACATCATGTTGACTCATTTATAAAAAAAAACATTAGTTCCGCGAAAATCAATAGTTTAGAAGTTATGATTTTTTTAAACTTTATTTTTAATTTTACATTAACCGCTCTAGTTGGATATCTATTCCACAAAATCGAATAAATTTGGTATAGAAGTAGAGGAGACATGTAGCTAGTACGTAATGAATAGTTTTTAGGTTTCGTAGACTGTACTGTTGTATAGCCCTTTCAGTGAATTTTTGTTCAGTTTACATTAAAACTGAATAATTTTTGAAAAATCACTGTGAAAAAAAATAGTACTACCGGAGATTGGCCCATGCCCTTAAAAACTACCTATACATATCACAATTCTCCAGACCAAAAATTGTGGTGGTGTTACAATTGAAACATATTCAAAATTAACATCATTTGTACAAAGTCACTACAATAAAAAGTGACGATTACCTTAATTTTTAAAATCTTTTTTTTTAAACGTCACTGAACTTTGGTTAACTTTGACTTATAGTTTGGGGGGCAGAAACCGCAGAAAACATATATAATGGTAGCAAAACATTCAATAGAAAAATAATATCGTGGACTTAAGTATATTGCATTCTGTCTTTGAATTTAAATAAAAATTAACTGAAACTGAAACTCAAATATTAACTTTCATTGAAAATTGAAAATTAAATAACTTTTAACGGGTCGATTTAATACCCATTATATAATATATAAAAAAATTACCCACAATTAAAACCAATAAATTCATACGCATACAAAATTGTATGCAAGAATTTCATACAGACATCGCATCCAACATCCAACTCACCACAAGCATTTCACAAAAAAAGCTAAAATCCCACGCCTGTTTCATACAATTTAAATGTCAGAATATGGCGTGTCGGCGACCAAGCATGAAATCGGCGTTTTTCCTACCGTATGTCCGTTTTGCCCTGTTTCCCTCACTGTTTTAATTAGATACAATAGTCATTTAGCTTACTGTATGGTGATTGGTGAGGGCATTGAAATGTGAATTTTATGGTGATATATGGGTTACAATATGATGGGAAAACACGCCATTGATGGGCTGGATAAATATTAAAAATTTAAATTATATAATTTTTATTTAGATGTTGAATGTTGTTAATTTTGATCGCAATATTTTGGGAGAATATAATTAATCGTTATCATTGTCGAATGCACTGATAGGATGCTTTTATGAAAACTGCCCTTTATTTTTTGAAGAAATCTATAAAAAATTAAATTTTATCCCACTCGCTTCATAAATATGAAACAAAAAAGATGGTAATAATTTTTTGGTTTTGGATTGTTACGAAACACAATTCTCGACCTTGAATGTTAATTGTACCCCTTCGTTTTCTCAGGAAGTGTACGGAAAATCTTGTGGCTAAAGCAGCGGGTGGCCGAGCGGTTTGGGCATTGGCTTCTCATGCGAGAGGTCCGCCGTTCGAATCCGGTCGGCGTGCGTGTACCAATGAGTTTTTTCTGACGAAAGAATTTACGTGCCTACCTACACCTGCTGCTTCACCGTTCTGAACCGGTGTAGAACTGTAGGACCCTTACCTTGCCCCTTACTAGGTGGTAGGCTCAAATTGTAGCCGACTGGGTTGGTACCACCGTACTGAATGTAAGATGGCCGCATAGCAGCCTCGGTTGTGTTCTCCTCTAGTCCAGTATAGCCAGCAATCCAGGGAAGTCTCCGGTATGGCACCTACATTCCCGGAGGTGATATAGGCTGGCCGGAGCATGCGCTTTGGCACCTCCGGCTCAGCCACCCATACCGGATTACATTTAAAAAAAGACTACTCAAAATGGAGGACTATGGAAATAAACCAATAAGTGGAAAATTCTTAATTGAGTAGTAGGTACCTACTCTTAACATTCTGTCAAATCGACATCACATTCAAAACGGCCGCAGTCCATACGACAGTGAATTCTATCCTGTCTAAAAAATTATCCCACTTCTAATGTTGCGAAATTCGCATTAAGAATGGGCAGCGATTAATTAACAAAGGTGAGGGTATTCCCGAAAAAAGCTTAGTCACACTCGAAGGTAAGGTTGAACATGCAAGGGAACGACAAAGCCAGGACTAAAGTTCCCACGATTTAAAAAACGGGGGGGATGCATTTAGTTCGGACGCATATATGTGGGGTAACGCACGCCCGTGCATGTCCTTACTTGTTTTGATTAGGTTAAGGATCCGTTGTTTAGCACGATTGAAGATTACTGGGAATTTACTATTCTTTACATAAATACATATCACACACGCTGAATCCCGACACTTGGGGGGTAAGCAGAGTAATCGGTGCTGTGCTGCAAGAACTCTGGGAAATTAAAGCACAACACCGACCACCACGTTTCGCAAAGTATTCGAACAAGATTCAATCGATCAAGCAGAAAGTAAGGCACGAAGACCCACCTGCTGCATGACTCGGTGGAAGTACCGTGCCAAGGTGAGAGGTGGCGAACCTTTCGCCCTTTAGCACGGCATCTTGTCCTTATCCCTTAGTCGCCTTTTACGACGTGCATGGGGAGAGATGCAGTGGGGATATTATTTTTAAGTACCGGTCCCACACGGTTTTACTAAATAAAAATATATTGTGCTGTCTGTATGTGTATGTAATATAGCCGTGTGGAGTTATTTATTACAAACTGCTAAACTCTATCTTTTAGACTAAAGTGCTCCTCTAAATAGTTTTTTGTACATACACAATTAGTTAGGTTCCTACTTACTCGTCACCTAGAATGGTTCTTCTATCTGTATCTGTATGCATACCTATTTCTAACTTAAAATTTCTAAGATACATAAGTAAGCCGCGTATGTGCCGGGATCCACTCACACGATTACTCACCAAAAACTCGCTCTATTTCAGCCAATCGGAGAGCGTTACGTAAAGCACTCGACACGGTTGTTTGTTGAATTAGACGAGTTATTGGGCCAGTTAGCGTGTATAGTTCCCGGTAGCCCGTCTGCTAATGGACATGACTTCAGTTTACAGTTTATTCACAATAATTATCATTTTAAAATATTTTCGAGACAGAAATGCTCCAAACGCATAAACAGATGCGTGCAACCGCGAGATCCGAAATTTGAATTACACTCACGGTTTGATGACTTCTTATTTTCTGCATTTTTTGCATTGCATCATTGATGTCCCCTTTCTAGCAAAGAAATAATAAAAAAATACTTTTTTTACGTTGTCTTTTTTCATACGGAACCTTACTCTATGTTTACAACAGAATGACAATAGTGCACACCTGAACAAGGAGAGAATAAATTAACATTCAAATACTAATCTTATCTTATTGGACATTAGATTCATTATGCGATGCGATGTAATGCAGTTGTTCATCCAAGGATACTGCATCGGTGGAAGGCATAAAGCATTGCATGATATTCCCACGATCCAGAGTTCAATAGAGTGATTGATAAAACTGTATTGGAAATTTTCATTGACACACTTTTAAATTTGTAAATTATCATGATTCGGTTTACGCGTCTCGACTCTCGACTCTCGAAATTTAGTTCGGGTGAGGTCTTTGTTCTTACATTGAACAATATGGTGGAATTCAAATGTCAATGAATATTTATTCAGCTTTACGCATGCAACTGATGCAAATCCCGCGGCCCATCCCATACACACATTCTACAAATAAGGATGTTGGTACCCTAGCTAGGTCACGTACGTACTTGTATAGTTTCGTGAATGTGCTTAATAAAAAATAAAAACTGCTCGAACAGTTAAGTCTAAAATAAACTATAAATATTCAGATAACTACTAAATAAGAGCGAAAAACAAGAATTTGAAATTTCAGGAAAAAAAGAAACACCTGGATTTATGTTGAAACAAAAAAATATATATATTCAGTACCTACTGGTACCCTAGGTCACGAACCTACTTGTTTACTCGTGGTTTCGTGAATTTGCTAAATAAAAAATAAAAACTGCTAGAACAGTTAAATTTAAAATAAACTATAAATAAACAAGAGAGAAAAACAAGAATTTGAAATTTCAGGAAAAAATAAACACGTGGATTTATGTCGAAAAAAAAAAAATATTCAGTACTCTATTAATTGACGTACCTACTTGAAAATTCAATTCGACTCGACGCGACGACGGCCAGGAGGCATCCCTCACATTGCCGCTCGCTATCTATAGCCCGGCGCGGGCGCAGCTGCCCCATAATCAACACGGCATTGTCCTCGCTCGCGTGGGGGGCGCATGGCGGCGTACAGACTGCGTAGGCAGCGACGAGGACGACCCCCACGCGCGCGCACGCGCGAACCGAACGAGCATGATGCACGAAAGCATGTAATAGTGCTTTCCCAATGATATTTTTCAACCTGTTGTATATTTTTTATATTTGTAGGGTTCCGTATCAGGTACGGGACCCTATTACTAAGCCTACACCGTCTGTCTGACTGTCTGTCTGCCTGTCCTTCCGTCCGTCTGTCTGTGTCCGTCCGTCTGTCCGAGGGCTGTATCTCTTGAACTGTAATAGGTAGCCCGTTGAAATTTTCACAAAAAATGTGTTATTATGGCCGATATAACAAAAAATAAGAAAAATAAGAAAAAGTAAAAAATTCACGGGGGCTCCCATAGAAGAAACCAAAAAGTGTATGCGCGCGCGCCATCTACCGAATAGATTATGAAGCATGACATTAACTAATATGAAGCATTGAGGCGTGAGTAGCGCTAGCCGTGACATGGCGATACGGGACCCTCGGTGCGCGAGTTGGACTCGCACTTGGCCGGGATACCGGTATCCGCATCCTTACCAGATTTCTTGCTTTGGTATCCTTCCCTGAGATCCACGCGAGTTTATTGAACTAACTCTACGAGTTTTCAGTTTACGAAATATTTAGTTTATGGCGAGGTCGGCGCGCAGAAAACACCTGGAAGTCAAAGGAGGTAAAGCATATTTAATAGAGTGGAAGCGAAAGATCATTGTGCTTTCCATACTTACGTAATCGAACGATTACTTCAGAACGATTTCGCGGTTTTTGGCGTGCTCGTTCGATTTCATCCAATAGCCGTGTCGTGGGCGTTACCTAACGCTTTCTGATTGGTTAAAATCGAACGAGTTTTTTGGGTAAGTAAGGTGGATCCCGGTAAATTCGTAGGAAGCATTAGGTAATGCACTCGACCCTGCCATTGGGTGAAATAGGTGAGTTTTGGATGAGTTAGCGTGTCGAGTTTATTACCCGCTGCGCTGAGCTGGTCTGATAAGGATTATGTTAAGCGTGTATACACGGTGTTGCAACCCCAACCGTTAAACCCGAAAGGGGGTTATTCTGTACATGAAACCGAACAACTTTTGTTCTACGACGAATTTGAAGAAAAAAAATCCCCATACAATTTGAGAATAGGTAATAAAATTTTGTATGGAAAAAAGAAATTTTATTTTTGTTTAAAAAAATTTTTTTTTCGCCGCATAAGTTGTTTAGTTTCACATTAGAACCACCCCCTGATGTCAGTTAAAAATATTACGGGGGCAATTGCAATACCGTGTATACTGTATAATAATAATAATAATGTTCATCGACTTGCCAGATGTTGAACTCCCATCACCTTTCAAGGCAGAGTTCAGCAGTCGATAAGTAATTCGCGATCCTTATTTGCGGAGCCGGCAGCAGCGCCACCGCGACCGCATTCCACGTGGGTGGGTGGAAATGTTTTCGGAAGCGCTTTGCAATTTGCACAAAGACATGCAATTTTCTTCCAATTTGGCGGTCCGGCTGAAAGAGAGGATAAAAAAGAAAGTAAATGACCGTGGGAACGGGACTTATTTTGTTTTGGGCGTGTGCTTTTGGTTTGTGCATTGCTGTTTCGTTTTATTAAGGTTCCGCTCTGTTACTAAGCCTACGACGTCTGCCTGTCCTAACTTTAAAGGGCTGTATTTTTATTATGGACATACAAGAAACGTGTTTGCTCTATCGTAAAAACGGTAATACACTTTTATGCGGCAAACTTAGTGTGATTATATTGCAAACTCTAAAGTAAGGCCACAAATAAAACCGGCCAAGTGCGAGTCGAACTCCCGCACCGAGGGTTCCGTATCGCCATCTCATGGCCAGTGCCACTCACGCCAATGAAATGCATCATATTATTTTCCCGGCTAGGTGGACAGATGACCTAAAAAAGGTAGCCGGGAGTGGATGGATGAGAAGAGCGGAAGACCGCGTGTGGTGGCGTGCCTTGGGAGAGGCCTATATAATAGCTACTTCTGTGATCTGTGAATTAAACATTCACCTATTTTTAAGTTTCCGTACTCCGTACGGAAGCCTATTGCTAAGCCTTCTGTCTGTCTGACTGTCTATCTGTTCTGCTGCTGTGTCTCTGGAAACGTAATAGCTAGCCGGTTGAAATTTTGACAGAACATGTGTGTGGGTATAACAACAAATAATACAAAATAGAAAGAGTAAAAAATTTGTTTTTAAACTTTTTTTTGTGGTGCGGAAACCTCGTTGCGCGAGTCCGACTCGCGCTTGGCCGGTTTTTTTTAATTTATCTATCACTTATTTACGCCCAAAATGTTACGCACAATTTCTTCCCAAGCATTAGGCATTGTTTAATTTATTGCCGAGTCGATTTTTTTCATCGAATTTAACAAGCTGCGCAGGCGCGTGCCGTCTTTTGTAATAAGCCAAAGTAATAAGAAAAGGAAATGGAGAAAAAAATAGCGTCTTAAGGGAAGTATAAGGTCAGGAACACATGTGGCGGGGGAGAAAAAGGCCATTGTCCTGGCAACCCCTCCGCTTTGTACAGTCGGCACATTAATCGCACAAGCTGTGGAGAAAGGAAGTCGTCGATGTGTGTGGTGTTTTGTTAATACTTGACCAAATTATTAAGCTTTTTTTTTTTGTTGTACTTAATGATTTAAAAAAAACATATACAACATACAACAACGGCCCAAAAATTGGCATGCTTATTTTGATAGCAGAAAAAGAAAAAAAAAATCATTTTTTTCCTCATACATTCCTATACGACATTTTTCATCATTTATTTTATTGAATTTTTTTTATTAATTTGTAAACTGTATTTGATATGAAAGCAATTGTATTTATTTATAATGTTATTTTTTTTTTCAATGAAAAACACTTAAAAAATCTCGTCGTCAGTTCGAATTTTAAAGCTTTCTATTTGTTCCTCTGTATTTTAATTAAATTCTGTTGTCGACTATGAATGAAACAAAATAGTGTCAACTTATATCAGAATTTGTTTTTCGTAAATAATATTTTTTTTTTTTTCATAATAATCCCTTGATATTGAAGTGTTTGTTTTCATCGTTTACCATCTGTCGGCGACTATACGAGGCGGACACACACAATCAACATCTGCTTCGTTTTTATGCGTCCCAAGTGGGACCATTAACAAATTTGAGTCTGTTTAGAACAAGGATAAATTTAAGGATGTTTTTGTGCATTTTTTAATCGTTTTGCGCCTCTGTGCAGTTTCGCGGCAAGATACCATAATGGGCACTTAAAAAAACACCAATCACTTGGAAAAATTATTAAATTCACAGGCAATAATAAACAAATAATGAAAGATGTTTTTTTTTGCGGCCGCCTTTGCACGCTATTGTATTTTTGTTTATCTGAGTATATTGTGTAATTCAATTTATTGTTCTTCTGTATGTTTTTCAATGTTTTGGTGTGCCAAAAATTATTACTATTCTATTCTATTTTTAGATGTACCTGTAAATTTATTTTATTTAATGTTACTCCTTGGCACAAGTTGTAGCCGACTGGGTTGTTTTGTTACCACCGCCGCACAGTGCAGCGAATGTATGGAAGAATGGGACAAAAATCGAAACTATGGCTGCATTTAAATAATTTTTTTATTTTATTCATATTTCAATATATAACATTATTTTTTATATATAATAGCTATATATATAGAATATAGATCATATATATATATAATTAAACTTATAATTAATATTAAATTACAACGTTAAAACTAATTATAATCTGAATAATCGTCTTCCCTTAAATCTAAATTCGGTAGGTATAGCGGAAGACCGCGTGTGGTGGCGTGCCTTGGGAGAGGCCTATGTCCAGCAGTGGACCGATACAGGCTGATGATGATGATGATGATGATGATATAGATCTACATTGCGAGACTGGAGCCATTTTTTTCAAATAATCAATAACATCGCCGTCTATTCTCACATATTTGTGTGTAGACACCTTCCTCAGCGAGGATATAACCTACTCACATTTTTTATATTTTTTCATCGTTCAAATATACTTAAACGAGAACATATTTCGTTTTATACAACTTGTTTGCGGTCATTTTTGCTGCTGTTTATGCCGCAAGCTCCAATTTTTGTATGACGATCCCCTCTCTGAAAAAAAAATCATAATATTACCTATTGGCAGATATTGGCAGACAAACTTTACTAAATCTGAAAGTACATTAATATAGCTACAAGAAAAAGTAAAAACCTCGAGACACTTTGCGCACTTTTTTTTTAAAGCTTCGTCAAAGTTTGGAATTGCATTAATTTTAGATAATTTTCAAGGGTATGTTTAAGACCTAATAGAAAAATAAATCATAAACAAAAAGACAACATTTATATAACGTATTAAACTACGTACCTTGGGCTACAGAATCCATTTTCAATCACTTCAAAACACTTGCTAATACTTTTGTTATGACACTCGATGCAACGGACAACATACAACTGATAAGAGGGATTAACTACTCGCCGCGACATTGTTCCTGTTGGAAGGGAGATCATTAGCCAATGAGCGCAGTTCACGTTTGGTTAATCTTATTTTTAGAAGTAGTGTCTTATCTACTTTACAACGGCAGGATGAAAGTCCACTGAATTAATATTTCATTTTTTGATTTTTGGTAAAGGCTCACTGCATTGTGCGCCGTACTGAATGTAATATGGCCGCATAGCCTCGACTGTGTTCTCCTCTTGTCCAGTATATCCAGCAATCCAAAGGAAAGTCTCCGGTATGGCACTTACCACCTCGGAGATGATATTGGCTGGTCAGAGCGTGAGCTTTGGCCCCTCTGACTCAACCACCAATACCAGATTATATAAAAAAACACACGTAATCAAATAATATGTAGGTTAGAAGAACAAATTCTTCAAATATAACGTAAAACAGAAAATATTGCAAGTTAAAAAAAAGTAGATGAAAGATATTTGTTTGCGTAATTTTATTTCCGTACAAGTACATACATACATACCACACGCTGTATCCCGACAATCGGGGCAAGCAGAGTAATCGGTGTTGTGCTGCAAGAACTCTGATAAATTACAGCACAATAACGACCACCACTTTTAGCAATGTATTAGGACAAGATAAATTCTCAAGCTGCAAGTAAGGCACGAAGACCCACCCACCCACTGCCTGACTCGGTGGAAGGACCGTGCCAAGGTGAGAGGTGGCTATCCTGTCTCCCTTTAACACGGCATCTCGTCCTTATCCCTTATTCGCCTTTTACAATATGTTTATTTTAGTTGTCAGATTTTTAAAGGCAGGCTATAGCCCACTTTCAATACTGTACTGACAGTAAAAATAATGATGACAAATCAATAAACGTTACCAATTTCATTATACATACATACATATCACGCACGCTGAATCCCGATAATCGGGGTCAGCAGAGTAATCGGTGTTGTGCTGCAATAACTCTGGTAAATTACAGCACAACACCGACCACCACGTTTCGCAAAGTATTCGTACAATATTTAATCGATCAAGCAGCAAATAAAGCAGGAAGACCTACCTGCTGCATGACTAGGTAGAAGCACCATGCCAAGGTGAGAGGTGGCGAGCCTGTCGCCCTTTAGCGCGGCATCTTTTCCTTATCCCTTAGTCGCCTTTTACGACATGCATGGGGAGAAATGCAGTGGGACTATTATTTTTAAGTACCGACCCTACACGGTATCTACACAATTGCATTATCTGCATAAATAACTTCGTTATCAGTACCACTCTAGACTATTTTGACTGATAAATAACGTATTTGGATCCCACGCATGTTATATTCTCGGTTATATTTCATTTCATTCAATGGTGATTCCAGCAGATAGTGTTGCGTCATTTTCTGACAGATATCCCACACGTGTGTGATATGGTGCAAAGTTGATATGGTGACCTAAATCTGTATTAAAATATTTGGGCTCTCAAAAAATTATAAATTATGGAAGAAGTAATTTAACCGAGCCACGGAGTTCGGACGGAGATCGTGGTTATGGTGGAATTTAGTCAGCCTCGCCAGCTCAGTGGTGCGGTCGGTCGACTGTTGTTAAGCACACCTGACGGTCAGTAATTGGAAGGGTGACCGCTCGACCGTTGGAGGCTGACCGTGGTTCGGATTCCACGTAAAACTGTAGGTGCCTTCCTTTCTCACCTTAACCCATCGGTTCTCTAAATCGTTTCTTTGTCGCACCGCTAGGGTGTGGAACTGTCTTCCGGCGAGTGTGTTTCCCGAATCCTTTAACTTGGGTGTCTTCAAACATCGTATTAACGGGCTAGACAGCCTAGCAACAGTCCGCAAATCTGCTGGCATGGCACCTTACTGAGCGTGGTTTCGCGAGGAGAGGTGTTTTTGGCTCTGTCGAATGCACCATTGGTCTCTCGGCACAGTCACGCATGTTGGTTTACATAAAAAAAAAACTAGGTGGTAGGGTTTATCCCGCCCGGGTTGGTACCACTATGTTGGAAACGGTTATGTAAATAGTTCGTGTTTTCCGTCCGGTTCAGTGTAGCGACATGAAATGAAGGGAAGCACTCACATGGCACCTATTTCACCCGGTGTTATGGGCTGACATCGCGGATGTCGTAGGTGACGTAGCCAATCGTGTCAGTTTCCATAAAAAAACAATTACACTTTCAATCTCGAAATTAATGTGAAAGAAAATTGCTCTCGAAGGGTTCGAACCTAGTCCCTCTGGACGAGATGCCTCTGGGAAACAAAGTAAGGACCCTTACCGCTTCACCCCTCGTCGCCTTTGTCGGCATATTATTGTGTAACCGGTTCCAGCGACTTCCGCCCACTCGTCAGACAATTTGATATAAACTGATTCAGTTAAAATTTTGATTTAGAAGAGGTACCTACATCGAAAGGTAGAAATAGGAATTACTGGGTTTAGCCAATTCATGAATTGATAAAGGGCAGTTTTTAACCGCCTTCAAAAAAGGAGGAGGTTCTATGTTCGGCTGTATGTATTTTTTTTTTATGTATGTTCAGCAATATCTTCCCCAATTGTGAACCGATTTCGATGATTCTTTTTGTGTTCGGTTCAGTCTAGCTCCAAGGTGGTCCCATTTTTTTTTGGTCAAGATCGAATTGGAAAGCGAGGCGGAATCGCGAGGCCGAAGGCCGAGCGATTCCGCCGAGTACAATAATAGCAAATAAAAATTACTAAAAAAACTGTGAAATAAAAAACTATTTAAAAAAATATAAATTCCGCCTTAAAAAATGTATGAAATAAAAAAATAAAAATCGAACCCTAGAGTTGAAGGCGGTGGTGCTAAAGCAAGCAAAAATAACCGACCGCCTTCAACTCTAGGGTTCATACATTTTTGAAGGCGGTTTTTATATTTTTTTAATATAATTTAAATTTATAAAACTTTATGTGACAATACGATTCCAAATTCTTCAAATCTTTTCAAAAACTAAAAACTCAGTGTGAGTTTGAGCATCTACTATAAAAAGTCGCGTTTCAGGGTAGCGTACGTCTCATCCATATTATTAGATAAATAACATAGTGTCTGTAACTGTGTAGATTCGACATCAACTACTACCACCATGCAAAATTCAGATCTACAGTTGACCTGGATGGTGCGTTTATTTAAAATTGATTTTATGAATGAGAGCATTATAGTGTACGTATGCTACCCTGAGACGCTAGTTTTGCCGGCGATTTTTAGTCTATTACGTTATTACTCTTAAAAACGTCATCCAGGTCACCTGCCAAGTCAGCCCCTTTGTAGCATCTATTTAGCTCTAAATCTTAGCGGTCAGCTATAAAAAAATATTCAATTTCTATACATTTAGCTCCTTTTCGAAGAGCAGTTTAGCTCCTTTTCAAGAGTAGAGTTAAATATTTTTGTATGGATTTAGCGTTTTTAGCTCTATTTTCGAACTCACTTGGCTTTATTCATAACGGAGGAGTTGGCAAAACTCCTCTAGACCCGAATTTTGCATGGTAATATGTACCTAGTAGTTCATGTCCGAATTCGATTTGGATGTATTCTTTCAAACCGAGTTTTCTACGCGAGTGTAGTCCCAGGCTAAAGCTAGTCTGTGATCTATTTCTTGACCCTCAGTTTTCTCTTCGCCTGCGCGCACGCCACCACCTCCGCGCTGCTCCTTGAATCTTGATTAATAATGATTTCTCACGGAGCGTGTGTGTACGTACAGCTTGTGTTCATTTCCACGATTTTTTACACAATTCACTGTGTCCGGGCGCAGGCAGCTGCCGCAATGCCGTCCATCCACCCCTCTGTCGATCGGCGATAGGGAGCGTGCATGGGGGAGGGAGGACCTGTGTGAATAAATGAGGAAGACACAATTTCTTGTAACTCGAAAGAAATTGAAAGGGATAGACTGCTTTAAATATTTTTGATTAAAATATTATTACAGATTGATTTTGTGAGCACTCTTCAGGAAGTTCCGTACCTCAAACTGACAAGAGTTTGCGAAAAAACGGAAGCGAAATTTTTGATGATGGTGACTTTTTTTAAATTTCGTCGTTATTTTTTCCCCAAAATATTAGTATTATGTTTAGTTTGAGATCAGAATCGCCCCCTGAAACGCTGCAGGTATGCACAAAAACATCCTGTATTTATCCTTGCTACAAATTTTCAAACAAGGTGTCAACACTCAATCATTGGCTGGAAGAAATATCTTCAAAGCATTACTTCAAGTGTTTCTATCTCTTTATTGTCTAAACACAGTTTCCCAAAATATAATAGATTTTATGCGTTTTATATTTTGGTGTTTTGTACACTTAATTTGGGTTTTACGGTCCCTTTAGCATCCGTCAACATACAATTTATGTTGTCTCCAACATAGTCTAAAAATGCACACAATTTGCGTCAGACGGCTCGTAACATGCGTTAAAGATACACGAATGTGACAGTAATAAAAATGTTTGTAAGTTCGTCTGTGTGCGCCATTGATATTATAAGATACTATTACCAATGGTGTGCACACATATTTATAGCGTTTTTACTGTTCGAGGAGTCGATGCCTCCTCTAGGCTTTTGAATACTTTAGGACGAGTTGAAGACACAATTTCATGTAACTAGTATATGAGGTAAAAGCATGTTGTCGTAACGATGGGGAAGAGCATGTGTGTGTGGAATAATGAACTTAGTCGAGTTCAGTGTAGCCGACGCAAGGGAAGTTTTTTTCTTGTAACCGGATTGACTGGCTCGATCTTAAAGTCGACGGATAGCCAATTTCACCACCGGGGAAGTATATTTCCGGCTTGTAGGTGGAATAATAGTCTTTGGGGAAAAGTAATTTTTACCCGCGATTTCATATTCAAATTCGTAGATTTTTTTTTCTATTTCTTAATAATAATTATAAATACATTTAATTTTGAAGATGCGTGGATTATAGGAGCAGGGAAAAATACCTAGATGTCCCCCGGTGCCCCATTCCACACTCTTACAGTAGAACAGTTTCTAGGTATGGAGCTAACACGGAAAGTATGTATTTTCAACCATTTAATGGTCTTTTGACATTCAGTTCATGTTTATATGTTAATCTTACCTTTGTGTTCTGTGGAATTTCTTTTGACTTTCGGGAAATTCATCATCACCATCACCCGTTTCGGTCCACTGCTGGATATAGCCTCTCCCAGGGCACGCCATCCACCATATGTCGCGCCGTCTTCAGCTGGAAGACTTCTTAGCGAAACTTTTTTTTGTGTAAGTAGACAAACGGTCACACCCTAAACTTCAACGGAAGATCAGACACAGCCAATAACACGACTGTTTAATTATTATTGGCAATTCTCTTTGTTTTTTAACTAATCCTTCATCCAGTTTACTTTAGGAGGTACCTACACCATTGATACGTGAACAAAATGGTACAGAGATTGAAAACTATAGATTTATGTACTGCATCATTCAATATGACTGTGTGAATTTTACGGATAATAGATATAGTGTGTTCTCTAAGGTACATTTTGGGAACCTGTTTTATTTCAAAGCCCCCTTGTGTTTGTATAAAGTACTAGACGGACAATGCAAATTCATCTATCATAGGAGATGCCGGGTGTCGCCAACCATTTTAATCCGGGACATGAGTTCCGGCAGACATATTTTAGCGGAATTGGTCCTTAGGCAAGCTATTTTGTTGCATAAAATTCTAGAAAAGTAGAAGAAAAAAAATAAACACAAGCAAATGTTTCGAGAATCGCAATGCTCTCATAATCGAGTTTTTTTAAGAGTTTTTATTAAGACAAAAATCAATAATATTAACTAACATGAAGGTATATTGAAATGCGAACACGATTTAACCCTTTTAAACAAAAAGTTTACAACAACAAAAAATTCACTTAAAAATAATAAAAAATATTTTTCTTATAAAAAAAATCATATTTACAACCCCTGCCCCGTCACTGCCTCGTGTGAACATCTCAGAATAGATGCCGCAATGTAATAGACAAAAATCCTCCCCTATCCATAGACTACGACATCTATAGGCAAAAGGGGTAGTATACAAAGTGCTTTAGAAATCTAATGCGGTCACTTTGTGCTATGGTCTATGCCCCTGCACTCAAAAGTATACCTTTGCGTGAGATGTTGAATAATAAGAACTATTCTGAATCAGAAATGTAGTTTTTTTTTTTCATTCAAGGCCAATGTGCAAAAAAGTTGTATTATTGAATTGTCTTTTACGGTTCACCAGTTTACTGAAGTTCGTAGACTGAAGTAGAAATTAAATTACATTTTGATTTTCTGACATACATTTTGGTCGATGCTTTGGATTGGATGTAGAGCATGGGATAACTTTCGAATGCTAAAAACGCACATCGTGTTTGATCGAAACGGATATGAAAAAATCGGTCAATTGCGAGTTTTACTCGCGCACGAAGGGTTCCGTAGATCAGCTATACCATACTTGTCAAAAAACCATATCCGTCTATATTTTGTCTTTCTACAATGCAAAATATAAAAATCTGTGGCACCATCTATTATTCAGTAGCGTGACTAATCAATTCTTAGCACATTTTCCTGTATGGGGACCCCCTACATTTTTTGCTTTTAGCTATTTTTATTCCTTTTTTACATCCGCCATAATAATACATATTCTGTTAACATTTCAACCGGCTAACTATTACGGTTCAAAAGATACAGCACTCGGATGGACGGACGGACAGACAGACGACGTAGGCTTTTTTCGCGTTTTCCGTCCAGCGGGTCCACCGGAACGACCCAAAAACTCGCCAATTGAACCAATCACTACTGTCTGGAGTCGAGTGCATTACTTACCTAACGCCTTCTGATTGGTTGAAATCGAGCTAGTTTTTGGTTGAGCGAACTTGTGAGTAGTTTTCGCTGCATGTGCGTTTTAGGTGTAGTCGACACGACTAAAGGGAAGCGCAGACATGTCATCTGTTCACCAAGGTGTAATGGATGGGCTGACATCACAACACAGTTCAGACAGGTGTAGCGGGTGATGTAACATTTAGTTCACCAAGGTGTAATGGGCTGACATCACAACACAGTTTAGACAGGTATAAGTGGGTGATGTAATTCCCTATCTCCGCATGACTCGTCGCAGAGAGACTCAGCCAGCACCCTTTTGTTGTTGACGTTGGGCTTTTGAGAACCCATCGGTTCTCTAAATCGTTTCTTTGTCGCACCGCTAGGGTGTGGAACGGTCTTCCGGCGAATGTGTTTCCCGAATTCTTTAACCTGGGTGACTTCAAACGTCGTATCAACAGGCTAGACAGACAGCCTAGCAACAGTCCACAAATCTGCTGGCATGGCGCCTCTCTGAACGTGGTTTCGCGAGGACATGTGTTTATGACTTCCAAGGCACAGCCACCCATGTTGGTTTATATAAAAAAACATATAATACTTATCAACGTCGAAATATCCTTGACTTATTTATTTGCATAGAAATACTCTATAATGATTTGAATACTTATTTATAAAAAAAGTTATTCAAAGATCGATTTCCAAAATATTGAGACAACAGCTAAACGTTCCTGGTATAAAATACCTGTGATTAATGTCAAGGGTCAGGGATTTTCCCTTTTCTCACGATCATCTTTGATTGTTCGCGACTAGGACGTGAATGGGTGCACGCTAGATTAAAAGGGGTGCATTTATTTCTATTAAAAAAGTCTGACCTATTTTTAACTATTCTTTTGTAAGAGTCGTGTTTACAGTATTAATGTATTCATATTTTTTTATCCATAATGAATGACGTTGCAAACCTATTTTATTAATTTACTTTTTAAAAGGTTTGTTATACAATGTTCGATATTCATTTCGATTACACCATTTTTTTACAAGAATGTTTTAAATCTTCGTAGATTTTTCTTTTTCATTTCTGTTTTAAATGTTAATCAAAGTTATAAAATCATCTCATTGTGAAATAAACACACTCTTTGTGTGGTAAAAGCTCTGTCTCCCTCCACGTCAAGTCTCCAAGTAGGTCTCCACGTGCCCATCCAGGATCCTGAACACACCTCTGCCGCCTCTTCCACTCCTATAATGTTCTTCATGCATGCTCGTCGGTTACGGGTACTACGCAAATTAACTTGACTGGAAGAAATAATTCTCTTCATATTTTCCTGTTTCTGTTCTATTCTATTCTATACAATACGATAACGATAAAAACTTATAACAAAACAGCTTTTCACCTGTTCTATTGTACGGTTTGTTGACTCAGAAAGGAAACAGTCGATCAGATTTTTAATTAACTCGCGGGCACCATCATGTACCATGATGTACTCAGGAATTATATCAGATCTTGAGGACCCCTCCTTCCTTTAGGTAATTACTTAAAGATCGTTTCGTTTGATACTGTTTTTGGGGGTCGTTGTGACCATGATGCAATATTAGAAAGTGTCGTGAGACGTTCGCGGCGCTTTTTTGACTTGAACATTTGGGAATACAAGGTTGGTTTTGAATTTTTATAGTTTTAAAGGGATTTTATCATGGAACCTGACAAAGTCAAAGTACGTACTGATTTATTGTTATGATGTTTTTGATGATTTTGTCTTGTTCAAATCACTGTGTTCATCATGGTTAAAATTCTAGCTTTTTCCTGCGACTTCGATTTGCGTGACTTTTTGCTCACAGCTCAGGCCGGCGATGACGTAGCGTTATGATTTGTAGATTTATAGTCTAAAAACATCTTAAGTAGTGACGGAATGTAACAGTGAAGTCATCAATAGACAGTACACTGCACGTGGATTGGTCATGTCGAGTGAATAAAGTAACGAGATAGGTAATAATTCCAGATCGATATGATTAATTATTTACTTGCTTTTTTAAAACTCAAAAAAATCTGTAATCGAATGCTGCTTCAATCAAGCAAGACTCAGTAAAAGGAGCCTTTCTTTTTGAAAATTGCCTGTTATTTTTGTACACACACCGAGGGTTTCGTAGCCATTATGGTTTAAAAATACTCTTGCTGAAGACCGTATTGTGCACAAAAAGAGTTGGTCTTCAAAATATCTTATTCACACCAGCAGCGTGTCTCCCGGGAACAACTCGGCACGCGCTAATTCGCCCAAAAACTCGCCAGTTTCAACTAATAATCGTGTCGGGCGCATTGCCTAACGTTTTCTGATTGGTTGAAATCAAGCTGCTTTTTGGGTGTGATTGGACCGATTCGCAGTCATACTTAGAGTTGTGCTTGTTTCTTGTGTGTATTTTTGTTGACCTAATTGGGATGGAAAGTGTATGTGTAGGTGCCTTCTGAATTGGTGAGATACTCCTAAGATTAGTGGAACCATCGGCAATGAGAAGATAATGCTCCCTTCCCACAATTGGGACCTAGTCTTAAGACCTGCCCTATAGTCTTATTTTAGCCCACGTTATTGGGACGAATCCCTCAAAAGACAAGGAGTAAAAAAAAAGAGCGACATCCACGCCACGCCACACAAGCCTGCGGCGCAGCGCGAAGGCGGACGATGCGTATGCGCAGGATCGTATTGCGTGTGCGCAGGAATCCGGTCGTTACTTCGCGCAGTCAAGCGGGCATCCTGTGTCCAGCCAGTGTCCCCCTGCGCCGCCGCGACACTCGGGAATTGACATCCTTTGTCTAGAACTAGATGGGAGACCGACCGGCTAAGAAAGTGAGGGCATTGTCCTGATGTGGTGCGAACGAAGATTAGGTGCGAGTCAAGTGTGGTCAAGTCTAGGAAATGTGGCGTTAAGCTAGCTAGAACATTTTTTTTAGCCTTTGGATGATCACCGGCCATTATGGGTTTGGGTATTTTCGGGGTTGAATCGTTGGTTCAACCCAACCCCCCAAATAATGTTTTGTGGTCAAGTCTAGGAAATGTGGCGTTAAGCTAGCTAGAACATTTTGTTTAGCCTTTGGATGATCACCGGCCATTATGGGTTTGGGTATTTTCGGGGTTGAATCGATGGTTCAACCCAACCCCCCAAATAATGTTTTGATTATAGCATTGACTTATATATTACTGATTATAGTAAACAATATTATCTTTCTATCTATGCATAGACTGTTCCTCAATAGTGAACTCGACTCTTCACGGAACAAATCTTGGGTGGGTGGGTGATTTTTTATGATGTCGGATATCTGTGTGTGACCAACTGGCAGGCTTTGACGTACCTTGCGTACCTACTTCCAAAGCTAGAATTCCGAGTAGAATTCATGGTAGAAATTGTATGAAGATAGATTGCTAATGTTTCGACGATATATTATGTTCTTTGCTGCGAGCTACTAAGGGTGTTATTATAACTTTGACGCCTCCGTCTGTGTGTCTGTCTATCTGTCTGTAGCATCGTAGCTCCCAAACGTATGGACCGATTTGGATGCGTTTATCACAGAGCTGGTTTAACCCGGATGGTTCTTAACTATGTTAGTAATAATAAAGTAAGTATAGAGTAATTAATTATTATGAAGTAATAAAACAATTACGTCTCACGGATGCGATAGACCGATGCGGATGTTTTTAGCCTGAAATAAAAGTTTAATTACAAATGAAAAACTCCCGACCCTCAAAAAGTGAAAAATAATTTCCGTTTACTTACTTAAAGAAGTCGGGGGACCGCTAAGCAAATAAAATATAAAAACTCATAGCTGCGCGGGTATTTAATAAGCGGTCGCGGAAACGGAAATTATTTTTGACTTTTTAAGGGTCGGGGTTTTGTTGAATTTGTAATATAACTTTTCTCAAAATTATATTTCTATCTCATACCAAACAGTACCTACCGCGATTTGTGCGGATTGCGTGCGTGCAGTGCACCCGACAAGGCCTCTTGGAGAAATTGGTCGCAGCGCAGACAGACTTTATTTATCGTAATTCGTATGGTCACCACCACGCCCCGCGCCGCCGCGTCTCTCCTCCCCGCCGCGCCCCGCCAAGCAAGTTGATTGACCTAATTAATTTGTTCTTTTAGCGGTGACTGGCTGAACTAGTGACCTCACGAGATGTGGTGAGGTTTGTACATCAAGGGTTCCGCAGAACATAGAGAGAAAAACCGGCCAAGTGAGAGTCGAATTCGCGCACCGATGGTTCCGTATCGCCATGTCATGGCTAGCACCACTCGCGCCATCTAGATAGCGTGTTATGAAATGCTTCATATTAGTTAAATGTCATGATTAGTTACAATGCTTCATAATCTATTCGTTAGATGGCGCGCGCGCATACACTTTTTGGTTTCTTCTATGGGAACCCCCGTGAATTTTTTACTTTTTCTTATTTTTATTATTTGTTGTTATATCGGCCATAATAATTAATAATTTAATAACACATATTCTGTGAAAATTTCAACGGGCTACCTATTACGATTCAAGAGATACAGACAGACGGACAGACAGACAGAACCCTAATAAAGCCATTACGTGTTGATAAAGCGTGCACGACTCAAGTGCAAAGTTTGATCATCATAAAGGCCGGGTTACACAGTGGTTAGTGCGAGCACAGATTACTTAATAGTTGGTGCGAGTGTGAGTGCTATTGGTTAGTGCAAGTGTCAAATGTTCCACCCAATGTTGTTTACTAGTGAACGAGGTGCCATGTCAGTGCTTCACCTTTAAACAACGCTCGTATTGTAGGTATTGTTGTATTGTATGCTATACAACATCAACATTAATTTGTTTAATTATTTGCCACAAATATTTATTGTTGTGGAGGAAAGACTGTAGGCACCAAAGTAGAAGTTGGGAGGTTTTTTTAAATTATCTATTTATTATTAAAATGCAATAGAAATACAGGGTGTCCAAAGTGTGATGTGGAATATCGAAGGATCGTGATATGTATCGTGTGTAAAGTGAAGTGATGAAAGAATTTTTTTTTATCTCAATTATTTCCAATTTTGCCATTTTCTAACAAAGTAAATGCATACGATAGTGTGAGCGCGCTCTATGCTTGTGCACGGCCGCGTAGGGCTATGCGAGGGACTCGGCGCGAGGCGCGCGTTTCCCGATCGCGAGGCGTGAGTAGTGTTGTAAAGGCAGAAAAATACCGAAAAATACATTTTGAATAAAACAAAAAACACGGGGTTTTTCCGTTTCTTTCATGTATGATACCAATACTGGATGAAATTTTCGCCCGATGAAAGCTCCGCCCCCTTTCCTGATTTAATTTCTCGAATGTTGATATTTTTTCGCCTGAATCTTATTACTAGACTAAATATAAGACACTTTTATTCTTACACTTTTTTCAATAAAATCGATATTTCCGGAGAAAAAAAATATCTAAAATATTTTTTTCCAAAATGTTCTCGATTGCTGATGTTTTTTTGGTGGATTCTTATTTCTAAACGAAATATAAGATACTTTTATTCTTACACGTTTTTCACTTAAGTCGATATTTCCGAAGAGAAAAATAAAACAACTTATTTTTTCATATTTTCTCGAATGTTGATGTTTTTTCGCCTGAATCTTATTTCTAGACGAAATACGAATCTGCAGTGAACATTTCGAAAAGTGGTCGCCATTTTGAACTTTTTAGTTACTGGACCGATTGCTTTCAAAATCGATATCTGGGTGTCTGTGTGGGCTCTGAATACGAATCTATAGTCAAAATTTAAAACAAGTGGCCGCCATTTTGAACTTTTTAGTTACTGGACTGATTGCTTTCAAAATCGATATCTGGGTGTCTGTGTGGGTTTTGAATACGAATCTGTAGTCAAAATTTAAAAGAAGAAGCCGCCATTTTGAACTTTTTAGTTACTGGACCGATTGCTTTCAAAATCTATATCTGGGTGTCTGCGTCGGCTCTGAATATTAATTTGTAGTCAAAACTAAAAGGTTCAAAATGGCGGCCACTTTTTTTTAATTTTGACAACGGATTCGTATTCAGATCCCACAGAAACACCCAAATATAAATTTTGAAAGCAATCGGTCCAGAAACTAAAAAGTAAAAAATGGCGGCCACTTTTTATAAATTTTTACAACAGATTCGTATTCAGGGTCCACACATACACCCAGATATCGATTTTGAAAGCAATCGGTCCAGTAACTAAAAAGTTTAAAATGGCGGCCACTTGTTTTAAATTTTGACTACAGATTCGTATTCAGAGCCCACACAGACACCCAGATAGCGATTTTGAAAGCAATTGGTCCAGTAACTAAAAAGTTCAAAATGGCGGCCACTTTTTTTAAATGATTCTGAAAATAATTTAAATGATTGGAACTACAGATTCGTATTTCATCTAGAAATAAGATTCAGGCGAAAAAACAACAACATTCGAGAAAATATGAAAAAATAGGTTGTTTTATTTTTCTCTCCGAAAATATCGACTTAAGCGAAAAACGTGTAAGGATAAAAGTGTCTTATATTTCGTTTAGAAATGAGAATCCGCCAAAAAAACATTAAGCAATCGAGAACATTTTGGAAAAAAAATATTTTAGATTTTTTTTTTCTCCGGAAATATCGATTTGTTTCAAAAACGTGTAAGAATAAAAGTGTCTTATATTTCGTCTAGAAATAAGATTCAGGCGAAAAAATATCAACATTCGAGAAATTAAATCAGGAAAGGGGGCGGAGCTTTCCATACAAATGCCGTCCTGGATAATTCAGAATCGCGGCGAGCAATAAATCGAGAACCAATGATGGTACGACAACAAATTAGGTCTTGTTTTGTAAGCAGTTCGATACACTCTTAGATTATTTTATAATATCTTCCCCGGTTTTCCTGTAAATTGAGTAGAAATAAAAATTTATGAAAAAAATTATATCTCCATAAGCGGCCACTCTAGAGAAAATCATCTAAGAACAAAAGAAGCTTGTATTTAGTCAATAAATACGATCCCGAAGAAAAATCCGGTCCCGGAAATTTCCCAGGAAATTTTCAGAATTCCCATACGAAGTGGTGGTTTTAACAACTCCATATTATATCCTCTCGCGAACTTTACCTACTTTGGTACCAAATCACTCTACCTAATTCCGATCCCTGATAATAACACATACCTATTATGTGAAAATTTTCACGGGGTATCTACCTATTACGGTTCAAGAGATACAGCCCTCGGACAGACGGACAGACAGACAGACGGCGTAGGCTTAGTAATACGGAACCCTATAAAACACAAATTAAAACAAAGATTCCCTTGCCCCTTACTAGGTGGTAGGCTCAAATTGTAGCTGACTGGGTTGGTACCACTGTACTGGATGTAAGATGGCCGCATAGTAGCCTCGGTTGTGTTCTCCTCTAGTTCAGTATAGCCAGCAATCCAGGGAAGTCTCCGATATGGCACCTACCTTCTAGGAGGTGATATTGGCTGGTTGGATCATGCGCTCTGACCCCTCTGACTCAGCCAGCCATACCGGATTACATAAAAAAAGAGTTATTATGAGTACCTACATAATTTGGAAATGATAAGCTTCTCTGCGATAAAGCTATTTGCGACTCTTATTTCTTTTCCTGTTTCATTGAATCTTTCCGTGTTTTTTACGGTGTTCCTGTTCAATACGAACTTTGGTCACTCACTTTTTGGTTTCAAGCAGAGAACAGGAATAAAACGCGAAAAGAGCAAGTAGGTATCTCATATGAAAATACTTTTCGAATCTTTCCGTGTTTTACGGTACCTAAGTCAAATAAATCCGTATCAAAGTGCAAAAAACGGCATCTTTACAACTCTAGGCGTGAGATGCGCGGGCGCGGGGCGCGCGCGGCGCTCATAATCAATCATAGATTTCATAAGACGTAGTTTGTAGCCAGTAAAAAGTAAATGATTATCTACATACCTCAAATGATGTGAAGGTTTTCTACGTGATCTCCTTGCAGCTCGATGCATTATGACGAGACCCGGGCGATGCAGTAGCGGGTCTAGATTGCCATGTTCCCGTAAACAGTACAATGCACGCACAATCACTTCAGCCAGCACCGGCAATCTTTCACGATAAATGCGTTTGAAGTCCATTTCCGTTTGCTGCTCCATACGCGAGCAACATATCCACATATTCGCTATTCGTGAATGGACTATTTAACAAACACTTTAACCTGTGGTAGGTACGTATTGTTTAACACGAGCTCGAAACTTTCACTAATTCAATTTACGAATCGAATTACCAAAAATACGTCAACACGGTCGGCCGCCCTTGACATACTGACCGACTGACACACATTGATCTTCCGCGCCACGTGACTGGCTGGACTGACGCAATGCAGGTCGGTCGCCCGCAGGCAGCGCGGCGCGCCGCCCGCCGCGCCGCCCGCCGCGCCTGCGTCTCCTTTGATAGCAGCGCGCGATGCCGCCACCGGGCGGCGTCTCCTTTGATAGCAGCGCGCGATGCCGCCACCGGGCGGCGTCTCCTTTGATGGGAGCGTGCGATGCCGACACGGGGCGGCGCGGGGGCGCAACAGCGCGGTGCGGTGCGGTGCTATAGCGAACATTCCACCCGGCCGGCGGCGGGCCCGCCGCGCTGCCCCGCCTCCTCCGCACCGCCGTGGTCTGGTCGCTTAGAGCGCGCATAGATTGACTAAAATCAAAACTTTGAAAATTCATATCTCGAAAACTAGTATGGATAGGACCATTTTTCTTTTTTTTAATGTGTTTATTAGATGATATACAATAGCTCATTTCGATATTCCCGAACAGACCCTGGACACCCTGTATAATACATACTTTATTCCACACAATTTATAGAAAAACAGTACCTACACGAAAGAAAAAAAAACATGAGTGCACAAAGGCTAACTTATCACTGTAAATGATTTCTTCCAGTCAACCTTTGGGTGATAGATGATGATATTAGCGAAATTATAAAAGAAGCACTTGCAGTGCATGCCACAGGGAGGGGGAAGGGGGATTTATTTATTTGAGTTATGTACCTATGTGATCTAGGTAGTATTTCCATTTACCTATGTGATGTAGTATTTCCGTGTTCACCACTTCTTTTGAGTTACCTAGTTCAGCATTTTCCGCGCAAGGATGGTGGTAGATAACAAAACGTAGGTAATCAGTCAGCATGCATTACTATAAGGGGCAAAGGCAACTCAAATAATAAATAAGGACTGTTTACACCTGCTCATTTCCGTGTATTGCACATTATATCATGGTAAGGGCGGGCGCACCGTGCCCCGCGCCCCGCCGCGCCGCGCACGTATACAGAAAGAGAATAGATAGCTACCCTACCCCTAGTCATTATATGCATACCTTATTGCCAAGAACATTTGGTTCTTGCTTATTGCTTTTCTCGCTTCATCTTCGCGTTGTATTTATATTTTAGTCCCGTTCAAGCTGCTTTTTTTGTTCAACCCCTCCCTATGTAAAATGATGATATGCATTTGCCACCTTGTCATAATATTCGATCGCAAACCGTTTGAAGTATTATTGGAGGCGCATCGTGTATATTCAATGTGACAAGATCCTAGTTTTCTCCATTATATTATGGTGAACAGTGAACACACACGGGAATGGGGATGCGTTTGTATGCGTGCTGGTCGTGCCCTGTGGCACAGATTACTTCTGTGGGACGACGTGAATACCTATTCTGTGGTGACGTGGGCAATACGTGGGAATGAGACGCGAGACGCGAGTCGGGCGCGCGCGACGACGAACGACGACGACACCATAGAGCAGCAGTTCCCAAATAGTAGTACGCGTACCCCCAGTAGTGGTACGCATGAGCATGAGCGCACGTTTACCTATACAATCTTATAGTAAAGATAAAGGGGCTCACTTATGTCATTCATTACTTCATTAGTGAAAATTACCTCCACAGATGAATGGTTGATTGGGATCTATTTATTTCGTATGGTATTCTGATTACTAACTATTCGATCCTAATAAATACTAACTGATACGATGGATATTTTTTGGTTTTTATTACCTATCTATGTAAAAATAACAACCATATGAAAATTGCGAACAGTCAACTTGCACGGCTCCACATTGAACCTTACCTTTAAAAAAAAAAGTATGCGACATCATGAAGGTGCAATAGATCGAAAATTTGGAGATAATACGTAGGTACCTAACGGCCCAGGGTGGTGTAGCTGGTTATCGTGTTGGCGGCTCAAGCCAGAGACCCAGGTTCAAAATCCTGGTCGGGATTCGGGATGTAGGAATTTTTCCAATGATTTTCGATTTGCATTTTTCTAATTATATAAAGGGAGTACGTGCTTAGTTTAGTACCTACTAAGACTATAACCTATAAATAACCTTTAGACATAAAATATAACCATATGAAAATTGTTTTATTTATACAATTTACTCAGGGGTACTTGGGTATCAGAAAATTCGCCAAGGAATGCCTAAGCGAGATATAATTTGGGAACCGCTGCCATAGACGACACGAAGGGAACTTGCGGGCGCGTTCCTGCGGGATCTCCTTCGACTTCAGTTCAGTTCAGTTCAAGCATCACAGGTCGCCGTTCAATTCAGTCAGTCAGTCAGTCAGACTGCATACGTGCACCCGTGTAGGTGGTCTCGCGTTCGGCGCTGTGCCGATTTTACGCGGGAACATCATAACCTCAAAATGGAATTCGTGGCGTTTGTTTTTTGTTTTCATAAAATGTTAGTTAATGTGTTCATTGGTGAAATATAGTTATATTGATGTGGTGCTGTGGTGTGTGCGTATTGTGATTATGGAGGCGAATTTAGCTTTATCGGCGATTAGGGATAACTTGGCGTGATGTCAAATGAGTGAGTATCGGAATTTAAATCATTTTGTTTTATGCTTTGGGCAGGTAACTAGTAACTACTACGTTCGACGGACCGGTTTCTAAGTGGGTATAAAATTATTCAGGATAGTCAGGTAGGTAGATAGAAATTCGATTTTTTTTTTCTCCGTGAACATGTTACATAGTCTTACCTACAGAGCGTTAGTAAACAAGAGCATGTGGTGCAAAGGTGGATAAAGAAAGATATTTTTTCCAGTCAACCTTTTGACATTACTTTATCATCAGACAATGTGGCACGTTGATTACCTAGTATGACTCAAGCTTGGACTCAAGTTTCGAAAATACTGTTTTATAGGTAGGTATTTGTATGTATTTTTAGAGCCATCGTAAAAGATAAGTGCGAGTGATGATGACATCTAGGTTTTGTTGCGGTGAATTTAAATTTTTTTTTATAGAAATTAATGGAAAAATTTCATCCAACCAAGTTCATCCACCACCATTTAGTTAGTTGGTGAATGAACTTGAAATTGATACGTGCCTGTCTCGTTCTGTACTCTGTAGGTACCTACCTAGTTTAAAAAATAACCAGGGTTAATTTATTAGAAGACGCATCGCTAATCGCTATGCGCATTTTCTAAATTCTTAACCACAAAATAGTCTCTAACATAATCATAGCGGTGCACAGTGTCAAATATGACCTTAAAATCGGACACGTTCTTTTTATTCCAGAAATTAATAGATTTAGTTATTTAAAATGCTAGAGTAATACTCCCCCGCCTCTGCGATTTTTAGTTTAGGAGAAATACATTTTTGAAAATTACACTTTTTTAGTTTCGGAAAAACGAAAAATAATTCTACAATTAAAACTAAGCTACTTATTTAAATTTCACTCAGCCTTATCAAAGACCCTTTCGAATATCCACATTTGAAAACTTATTCGAGGCTGTGAAAGTTTACAGAAATCGAATTATATTTATTTTTTATTTTTTTTATTTTATTTTTTTTCTCCTAGATCCCATAGTAGTAGGCGGAGATATTTATACCGAAAATAGTTCACTGTTTCCTCTGTCCGTTAAAAAAAAACCCGACGCCTAATTCCATGGGATTAAGAAGTTAATTAAGGATTAAGAAGTTATTAATTAAGACGCCTAATTCCATGGGATTAAGAATAAAAAGGACGTGTCCGATTTTATGGTCATATTTGACACTGTGCGGTGGTTGTATGTAACGTTTCTATGAAAGAAATAAAAACTATATTTCCCACAAACAAACATACCTACTACCTACCTATGTAAATGGGTTCTATCTAAGACATAGAGATTTAAATAGGTATAACCAGGTTATGGAGTGGGATGAATATACAGGTGTTCGGCACATCGACCGACAAACATTTTTTCTAGGTAAGGAGTCAATTGCAACGTTTTGACCCATATAGGTAAGTACCTTTTGTCAGATGTCACGTGGTATCGAGATCGAGACACGATTTTTTTTTCTTAATTTTTTTAAATTACCAAAATCCCAGCTTTACACCGTTGTAACTTTTTTGTTTATGATTTTATCAGCACAAAATAAAATTTATTGAATTTTACGATGTATCCTTGTTCTAGAAAAAATATTATTTGATGAAGTGAATACAATGAAAAGGTTTTATGACCTCCCAAAGTCTCGAGAACGAGTAAAAATATGACAGAATCTTAATTTCTTAATTCATTTAAAAAAACTGACATCAATTGTTAGCTTCATTTTCTTTTAAAAGGTTCACTAGTTTACGCCCTTTTCAACGGTATACCACATGTCATACAAATAATTCACTATGTGGCCAAAATTAGGCACAGAGACAGAAAAGAACGACAAATTTAGGGATAATTTGCAAGGCTGCCCGCGCGACCGGGGTACATGTTCTAAATTTGAAAATGCTCCCGAAAACGCTCTCAATACGGGAAGCGAGCGACCACCGATTAGTTAGTGCCCGTGTTGTCGTTCTGTTCCACCGAGCATATTCTGTTCTGTCTCTGTGCTTTATTTTGACCACATAGTGAATTATTTGTATGACATGTGATATACCACTGAAAAGGGTGTAAACAACTTTTTAAAAGAAAATGAAGCTATCAATTGGTGTCACTTTTTTTTTAAATGAATTAAGAAATTAAGATTCTGTCATATTTTTACTCGTTCTCGAGAATTTGGGAGGTCATAAAACCTTTTCATGGTATTAACTTCATGAAATATTTTTTTTTCTAGAACCAGGATACATCGTAAAATTCAACAAATTTTATTTCGTGCTGACACAATCATACCTACATAAACCAAAAAGTTACAAGGGTTTATAGCTGTGGATTTTGGTAATTTTCAAAAATAAAGAAAAAAAATCGTATCTCGTTATCACGTGACATCTGACAAAAGGTATCATGGGTCAAAACGTTGCAAATGACCCCGCTTACCTACAAAAAAAATTTGTCGGTCGATGTGCCGAACAACCTGTATATATATTTTTTTAATTTAATTTATTTTTAGGGCTGTTAACAATAATTTGTTAATATCCGCCCCACATAGTACTACTCATTTTCTCCATCCCTTAGGGTCCAGCCAGAGTCCCTAAGGGATAGAGAACGCTCCACGACATTCAACACAATTACTAAATCCCTCTCACTTGGGCTCGCCAACAGTTTATGTATAGGTACCTACCTCTACACCTATACCTACCTTAAAAACAAATTGAGCCTGTCCACCCTATTCTTCGTTCTGACCACACTCCATCAGCAAATGGTACATCGCAACTTTTTTGTAAAAAACCTCCGGCAGCTGGATAAAGACATTTTTCATCAAATTAACGTCAATAAGCGGCAGCCGCAGCTCTGTCTCACTATATAGGCGCATTGACAAGCCCATTGGAGCGAGTGAGACGGATCATGAGAAATTGCCAGTAGCGATTAATTGCTAAGAGAATAAGCCCCATATTTCTCACCTTGGCACGGTTCTACCACCGAGTCATCATGGTGGGTCATTGTGCCTTAGTTGCTGCTTGATAGTTATTTATTATGTCCGAATAATTTGATATGTGGTGCACGACGGTGTTGTGCTGTAGTTTACAAGCGAGTTTACAAGAATACTTGCAGAACAACACCGACTAATCTGCTTACCCCGATTGTCGGGATACAGCGTGCGGTATGTATGTACCTATGTATCAATCAATATCAATACCAATAATAAATATGTAAGGCATGGTCATGGAGTCATGGTCAGGATCATGATTTGTTCAGGATAGGCTAAATAAAATTCAGTTCCGGTTACGCGAAGATGTGGCTCTCATACAAACCGAGTTCCGCGCGCCGCCGAAATAAAGGTATGGTAGCGGGCTTACTTATACGCGGGCGAAGCCGCGGGCAAAAGCTAGGTGTAGAATAAGCCCCGCTCGAAATCCGCCTGTATTCACGCAGAAACACTCGTGACATAACCTTTGAGATAAATTACTTCTTACATATTATCACTGAACATAACATGCGTTTCGGACAAGTTGCAACTATCGAACTGGATATTTGACTTTTTTTTTTCTTCAAACATGCATGACCCGCCTGCCTGTTCAAAGAACATGCCGACCTCAGCCCGATAAATAGGATGTAACAAAGAATTCTAAAGCATAGAACAACTATATCCTACATTAAATCATACAATTTTATTCGTCGGCCAAAGTATTTAATCCCTAACACCGTTTGTCCACTACATCCGTCACAAATGACGGATGCAAGATTCGTCCGTCACGACTCACGACGTAGTGGACAAGCGAGACCCGTCTCCGTAATCCGTCATGCGCTTAAGAGCGTGTCGTGCAAAATGACAGGCGACGGTGCTGCCACTCAAGTAAATAATATATATCTCTAAACAAACTCTTAAACAAAGCCATAACTGGAAAAAAAAAACAAGCCATGAAGCTGTAGTTGATTTTGATTATTATATTCTAAGATACTGAAAACAGTTTTGTATAGCTCATATTATGCACAATCATTAGAACGGATTTCGATGGCCACCGTAATCCGTTATAATGATTGTGCATAAACTGAGCTATACAAAACTGTTTTCAGTATCTTAGAATATCATAATCAAAATCAACTACAGCTTCATGGCTTGTTTTTCCAGTTATGGCTTTGTTTAAGAGATGTATATATTATTTACTTGAGTGGCAGCACCGTCGCCCGTCATTTTGCACGACACGCTCTTAAGTACTTCAAAACACCGGCATCCGCGGCATCCTTCATCCAGGAAAAACCGGATCGTGGACAAACGGGTGTAATATTTACATAATTTACAAACGGGACACCTTGATAAATATACGGATGTCTACAAGGTGTGTGCGATAGAGATGTTAAGCACACCGCGCGCGGTCGAACTTTGTATAAGTGCTTTTACGTTTCCTTACTTTTAACAGGATGTAGGGCTTAATAAACCCTTCCAGATTGATCCAACCACCGCAACTGAATTAAGGTCGATCGAAGCAGCCGCTATGCATCGATGCCGCTCGCTATGTAAATAGTTCGTGTTTTCCTTCCATTTCACTGTAGCCGGCACGAACAAAGGGAAGCACTGCAATGGCACCTAGTTCTCCAAGGTGTGATGGGCTGGCATCACGGGTGGCGTAGGTGATTATTAGCGAACCATGTGAGGTTCCAAGAAAAAGAGAGATTGTAATTTCGTTTCTGTGCCATTTGCGTACTTACGCGAGTGTATTTAAAGTGAATTTCGAACTTTTCACCTGCTCGACAATTTGATAGCCCGTCGTAACGTTTTAATTGTTTTGTTTGAGATGTACCTACGACCTACACCAAGAGGTTATCCTTGAGAGTTCCCGCCTCTACGGCCGCGAAAGTCAACGACGTTCCGAATTTAAATATTTGAATTGGACTGTTCTTTTATTTAGTGAACGAGTCTGGGCTCGGGGAATTCGCGGAACATGATGACTTCAGAAACTTTTGTCCTAAAGCTTGTTAGCAGCCTTCTTAAATTTCATACGAGAGTGATGGCATAATCAATTAATCAGTCACCTTTAAAATGTAATATAAAAACCGGCCAAATGCGAGTCGAACACGCGCACCGAGGGTTCCGTATCGCCTTGTCATGGTCAGCGCCACTCACACCATCTATGGCGCGTTTTATGAAATGCTTCATACCTATTAGTTAATTCATGATCTCGTTCATGATTAGTTAAAATGCTTCATACTGTTTTCGGTAGATGGCGCGCATACACTTTTTAGCGAGATTTTTAGTTTATTGTATGGGGTGGGCAGCCACGTGAATTTTTTACTTTTTCTTATTTGTTGTTATATCGGCAATAATATATAATAAATAACACATATTCTGTGAAAATTTCAACGGGCTACCTATTACGGTATAAGAGACAGACAGACGGACAGACAGACAGACAGACAGACAGACGGCCCGTGTAATAGTAATAGAGTCCCGTACAACGGACACGGAACCCTAAAAAGCTGCGTATAGCCACGTATAGCGCTAGAAAAAGAGAAAAAGGTGGCAAAAGGCGGACTGCCTAAAGTCATTCTTCTTCACGATTAATAAAATTTTGAATTTGGAATTCTCATATTATTGTCTGAGAATTCCAAATTCAAAATAGTTGCGGCTCTCGTAACGAACGAAAGCGCAAAGAAAAAGCCAATTTAACAAACAACATTATCTATCAGTAGCGTTATTAAAATACCAATATTATCAATGACTGTAATGAACTGTTTGTAGGTATATGTGAGAGTGTCCACCACGACGTTGTATCATGGTGGTGGTGTCACACTGGATAGTTTCCTGTTTTTATTCATACTTGTTCCTTATCTCTGCTCTGGTAGCGCATTATTGGCATGTGGAAAGCGCCTGTATGATGCAATTTCAAATATGCTTCTTTTGTACAGGAAAAGTGGATTTATACGTAGGTGACACAGAACTCCTAGGTACCTATACCTGCAAAACTGTGGGTCCCTCCCTACCCTACCCTAACTTACATTACTTACTAAGTGTTAGGACTGTGGTTAGGGTTAAAGAAATGGATTGATACAATAGCACTGAATGAATGTCGTTTGAAATGGCTATGATTTTTTTTCGCGTCTTTAGTCCAGTGTAGCCGACACGACCGGTGGGGTGCATTGGCTGGCATGGCAACCAATTCCGACAGGAAAACAATGTGTAATCGGTGACATCTTTGGTTTTGTGGGTGACGTAGCTAACCAATGTCATGTTACAGTTTAAAAACATAGCCATTGGTTGCAAGTCATAACTTAAAAGTTACATTCGCATAACTCCACACGGCTATTTCCTAATGGCAGAAACGGCGGACCTTTACGTACCCTCTATCCAGCCAGACAAACCCGACTCCCAACAAATAAATTGGTGCTAACGGCAGGTTGTTTTAGATCTTAAACGCGTCACTACTGTAGAGCTTTTTTTTTTTTTTTTTATTGATAGCGCGACATGTGGCATCCTTTCACCTACAAGTAGGTGTCTAACGATGCCCATGGACATTCTGTGATGCACGGGGATTGCGAATGCCATGCCGGCCTGACAGGAGCCTTTTCACGCCCCTTTTGAAGAACCCCAGGTTGTACTTGGAAGGAAATAGATGGGCAGGGAGTGCGTTCCACATTTTCCCGGTTCTGTGAATAAAAGATCTACAGAACCGGTTGGTGCGCATCCGTGGTAGGTCGATTGAGTAGGGGTGCATCCCCTGCCCAGTACGCGTGGTGCGGAGGTGGAATGGGGACGGCGGAATCGCGTTAAACAGCTCCTCCGAACACTCCCCATGAAATAGACGATAGAACACACTTAGGGAGCCGACGTCCCTAACGCTACTAACGACGTTACTAACGCTATTGTAAAGTCACTAAAGAACCTTAACCTGTATAAGAAAGGTCTCTTTCGGGGTTACAAGACAGCTAGAGCACGCTATAACACCAATTGTTATACCACTTCAGCCTCTCAAAATAACTATTAAACAGCTCTTATATATAACGCATGTCTTCAACACCATAATGGGCTCTAATCTAATGCCTCTTCCACACTCATAATGTTTTTATAGTAAGCGCGACGTGTGGCACCGAGCCACCCATAAGGTGTCCAGCGACGCCCATGGACATTTGGTCGTATGCGGGGGTTTCGAATGTCATACCGGCCTGACAGGTTCACGGCTCTCTCGAAGGACCCGATGAAAGAGTCAGACTCGTGCTGCTGCGTGTTGCAGTTGCAGGGCACGTTGCTGCAGCAAAATGCTGCGTTCGTTCACGCTTTTGTCCTCATTATCATCATCATCCATCAGCCCGTATCTGCACACAAGGCACGCCTCCAAACGCGATTTTCAGCTCTTCTTCTCATCCATAGGGATCATTCAACAATTACGTGATCTTTTTTGACCATTTTTTCACTCCCAAAAATGTGATCACAGCGTAATCTTTTGTTGGACCATCCCCCCTCGCGATAATCACGTAATCTTCGTCTGTGCTTCAAAATGTGTGATGTTTGTTGTCTGGCTACTGACACGTTGTCAAGTTTCTAAGGGTCGCTGTCTCTTGGAGTGCGAATAAGATAGCAAGTGTTGATGCATGCGTTGCCGCCTGTGGTTGCCGCTATTATCAGGCGACGAGTGTGCGTGGTCTTATTGGTTTCGTGGTCGGTGCTTCGACGAGGTTCAAGAGATGTCGCCACTGTCGCTCCGTAGCTCCACTCGCCGCCGCATACTTCCGCATGGAATTCGGAAGTGCGAAAAGAACAAAACGAAGCGCTCGCGCTCGATTACGTAATCATGTATGATCTCCCCCCCCCCCCCTCAGACGTGACCACAAGCGCTCGAACCCCCCCCCCCCCCCCTCTCGGAGATTACGTAATTGTGTTATGCGTAATGACGTAAATGACACACCCGCCCGGGACCTTTTATGTTTATGGTAGGAAGTAAATAGTATTTCATCTATATTGATGTACGTGTTTCTTCAACAGACCGAGCGGATATGAGAGCGAATCGAGCGAGTACTCAGACGACTCTGCGACGGCGGAAGACGCCGCTGCTGCAGCCAAAAGCAATGGGCAGAGGAAGAATATCAACAAGGGCCGCTGGACCAAGGAGGAGGTTCGTACATTCTAACCTCACCTCTTCTTCATACCGTGTCGGACAGACACGCTGGACGCAGACTGCTGGACAGACAGACATACATACACATCACACGCTATATCCTGAAAATGGGGGTAAGCAGAGTAATCGATGCTGTGCCGCAAGGACTATATTAAATACAGCATGACACCGACGACCGTGGTGGTCTAGCAATGCATTCGAACAAGATAACTGTCAAGCAGCAAGTAAGGCACGAAGATCCACCTGTTGCGCGACTCGGTGGAAGGACCGCGCCAACTTGAGCGGTGGCTATCATGTCGCCCTTTGGCACGGCATCTGGATATACCTACGCCAATTTTCCTCCAGCCCTCCCGCCTTCAGCACTGAACCACCGCTTTTCTCCGACGTACTTATTGTCGTCTTCCCATCTGGCGGGTGGGTGGTCTCCCACACTCTGTTTTCCTGTCCACGGCCGCCAGTCTAGGATACGGTGATTCCACCGCAACGGTCGGCTGACGTGATACGTAAATAACGTCACGCCTGTTTCAAAATGGGGTCGGCAGAGACAGCGGATCTCCACTTGTCAACTCTGACTGCGGCATCATCACACTTGAAAAGCCAATGTCACCGCCCGAGCAGGTACCAACCTCCTTGAAGGTAGATTATAAATGAGGAAGGGCAAAAGGAACTACTCTCAAGGTCGACGAGCACATTGGGATTCTCGGGGTCGAACTAACTCGCTAGCTTAATTTTGGACACCACATCGAGGAGAAAGCTAAGGTAGACTCAAGAAAGCTGGGTTCAATAAGATGCGCCAGTACTTTACGCCGAGCCAAAAACCATTCCTCCATCCCCATTCTACCATCGTTCCACGCGCAACAGTTTGGGAATGCATCCACACAGTCGATATTCCCCCACTTAGGACAATTCGATCCTGTAAATCCTTTATTTACAGGGTTGCGAACATGTGGAATGCACTCCCACCTTCATCCTTTCCTCTAATGTACAGTCTGGGACCCTTCAAACATAATGTGAAGGTGGGCTAGGTGCACTTCACATTATGTTTGAAGGGTCGAAGCCGAAATGGTATTCGCAGCCCCCGTAAATATCCGAATGCCCGTGGGCGCCGTCGGACTACACCTCTGCGTTAGCATTGCGCGCGCCATATGTCGTGCTTCACATAAAAAAAATTTCTCGGACTTTAGGGAAAGTATGCTCAGCGAAGTGGCGTGCCAGCAAAATGGCCCAGCCAGCATTACTGTACTGTACAGAGCCTGTGCAGCCTTTCATCTGTTCTCTCCAGCCTGTTAAATTGTTTTAACTGTTTGAACAGGACAAGCGGCTCAAGGCGTACGTCAGAATATACCAGGAGAACTGGGACACGATCGCCGCGCAGTTCTCCGACCGCTCTGACGTGCAATGCCTGCAGCGGTGGACGAAGGTCGTCAATCCGGAGCTGGTCAAGGGGCCGTGGACCAAAGAGGTGAGTGAACGGGACGAGCGGCTCAAAGCGTACGTCAGGATATACCAGGAGAACTGGGACACGATCGCCGCGTAGTTCTCCGACCGCAGTCTGGCGTGCAGTGGTGGACGAAGTTCGTCAATCCGGAGCTGGTCAAGAGGCCGAGAGGTGAGTGAACGGGACGAGAGCGGGTCAAGGCTTACGTCAGGCAGGATATACTAGGAGAACTGTGAGACGATCGACGCACAGATCTCCGACCAGCGGTGGACGAAGTTCATCAATCCGGTGTTGATCAAGTTTCAAACTGTTTAAATTAAATCAAATCATTTATTAATCAGGCACATGTCGCAGTCGCAAACATAAGTTTTATTTTCCACATACATACATATACCCATCAGTAAAGTTCCTTTGCTGATCTGACTGAGGGCATGAATGGAGGAATTGAATTACGTGTCCGGTCTTGCTTGTGTATGTACAGCATTCAAATTGGCAAAGTCATACGTTTAGGAATTCAGAGGAGACTCCAAAAGGACATAAATAATCTTGAAGGACGACGCAACTTTTGATATGTCGCGGTCGCGGTTGTGTAGGCGTAACTCTAAAATGCTTCCAAATTACTACCTACCTGTGTATCTCTTTGGAATTCGGAACAACACTTTTGTTAAAAACTTTATTTTTATTTCTTACTATAGCTTTTGCCCACGGCTCCGCTCGCGTGAATTTATGATTTGTTTTGTCAGAAACCATTGCGGACGCGTGCACAATAACCCAGCAAAGTTTCATCGCAATGGAACTTTAATTGGAGCTCAGTTCAGGGTGAAGGTTTAGTAATCTGTGCCAAAGGTTTACATTTCGTTCGAGTAAGAATCTAATAAGCTTTAGTAGGTATTTTACTTCAATAAGAGTAAAATCCAGAGCAATACGAAATACAAAACTCTACACTCATAAAAAACATTTTGTAATAAATGCGACGGAAGCAGAACGGAAGGAAGGAATCCGGGATGTTAGGTACCTATATAAGAATTTTGCCATATCCGCATCCGCAGCCGCCCGCCGCGCGGCGGTCTCCTTTTGGCAACATGTTATTTTGAGATTTCGAGTTACTCAGCCCCATAGGTGGTTATAGTTTGGGCATTTCACATGATATGTCAAAAGCTGTACAAGTTACCTAGTCTTGTTATATAATAAGACAGTAATTTTTGGTTATACTTAAATAAAATAAAATAAATAAAATTAAAATTGTTTATTTCCGATAAAAGAACATATTATACACTTTAGGAACATTTGAACAATAATACAAATCAGTTACTTATTAAAACAAAATACAATCAAGCAAATAAAATTAGTCAAATTTGAAAAATAATTAAAAGTCATTGTTTAATATTTTGCGTCCACAATAAATCATTATTGAATAATAACTTTTAACGTTTTTGTAAAAAAAATATGGTAATCCAAATAGTTAGGTATCTACAATTTCTAATGCAGAGGTATTCTTAATTACAATAAGTCTTACATATATATATTTGTATATACCTACTTATGTTAATTAACGAAATATAATTAACGTAATGCTTAAAGCATAGCCATATATTCATGCTCTTATATAATTTTAATAAATAAATAATTGTAATAAACTTTTACTGCACTACTAAACATAAAATATTAAATTAAAACTACACGAAAGAGTATAATTTTTGAATAGAACTTCCTTTTCAATGGTTTCACCGATGATACTCTTAGTACCATCTACATAAAATAAAATAAAATAAGTTGTCGACCTAACTCAATAGTTGACCTCAACTGTCGACCTTTAGCACGCGTCTCGTAACCTACCACGTGCGTGCGACTCGTAGGTATGCGAACGTGGATCAAGATAAAATGTTGTTTGTAGGTAGGATTTTTTTGCACGAATCACCAACACGGGGGACTCATTCCATGGTGTGGGTGTCCTTGAAGTGTGCCTCCTTTTGATGTGGAAGAAGATTTTGAAAAACTAATGTTTGTGTAGTTTAAATAAATAGTTCCCGGGTGCCGCTATTCCACTGCCAAAGTCCAATGTATTATACTATATACTACATAGGTACATACATACATATCACACACGCTGAATCCCGACAATCGGGGTAAGCAGAGTAATCGGTGTTGTCGTGCAAGAACTCTGGTAAATTACAGCACAACACCGACCGACCACCACGTTTCGCAAAGTAGGTATTCGAACAAGATTCAATCGATCTTGCAGCAAGTAAGGCATGAGGACCCACCTGGCCTGCTGCATTACTCGGTGGAAGTACCGTGTCAAGGTGAGAGGTGGCGATCCTGTCGCCCTTTAGCACGGCATCTTGTCCTTATCCCTTAGTCGCCTTTTACGACATGCATGGGGAGAGATGTAGTGGGGCTATTCCTTTGAAGTACCGGCCCCACACGGTAATTCTACATACATACTTCCTATATTTTATGTTTTAAAAATAGGTAGATGTGTTTGCTCAAGTGACAAGTTGACAACTTTAAAACCCGGGCAAATGCCCCGTCCGAACATGTACTCGTACTTGTCTCTTTCTTGCTCTCAACAACAAGAGGAAGTAGGACCTACTTCCTCTTGTAATATTGTGACGCTCAAGGTCGTGAATAGGCACCTGTCAGGCCGGCATGGCACTCGCAACCCCCGCATTCGACCGAATGTTCATGGGCGTCGTTAGACACCTTACGGGTGGCTAGGCGCCAAGGTCGCGCTTTAAAAAAAAACTAATTACCCGAAGGGCGATTTTTAGTATTTTACATAATAATTATTATGTTTAAATTATGTACTTTGGTTTATCAGGTCTTTCAATAGTGGGTAATAGTACGCTAAGGGGAGTAACTATGTGTATCAGATAATGATCACGTTCCCCATACCGATATCAAATAACTACCCATGCTATGAAATAATTTTTATTGTTCAATAAACTATTCTTTTAGTAGGATGGGTAGGTATTTGATATCCAAATAAAAAAAATAGGTAGGTATGGGGAACGTGATCAGTGATCGATCACTGATCAATCACTGATCAGTATACGATCGATACACATTATACCGATATATTATATACGATACCCTTAGCGTACTATTACCTACTAATGAAAGAACTTATATATACGTTTTTTAATTTTATTTCATTATATTTATTCGGTTCTAATAATCTTACCTAAGTATATCCAAAATATAACTTAAATACTAAACTCTATACCCGATAATATTGTATCTAACCTTTCGGCCTGACTAACACACAAATAACGCTATAAAAAATTGGATAAAAAAATTCAAGTATTTCTTATTGAAATATTTTATGCAAATGTTCCATCTTGATAGGCGATGTTCTATTATCCTAGCAATTTTCTTGTCAATACAGAGTGTTGCTTTGTGAACGTACAACTATAATTAATTATTATAATGGAAGTTGTACATTCTGAAGTGGGATAACAATATTGTCATTGAAAATTATATCCTACGTTATTTAGATATATGTAATAGGTACCTACGTACATAAGTTTTTTCATAGAAACTCTTCCATTTCGGCACGTTTAGGGTACCGACGCACTTGGCCCTTTTAGAGCGCATGAGCGAGCATTACCGTCTACAATCCTCTAGTCTAGAGTCTAGCTAGCTGGAGCCACACTTCCCTCCCGAACCTTTAACCCACATTCGGTCACATACATCCACTGTTTTCTTCTATAAAATAAAATACATGCATGAAAATACATGAATAAATCTACTAATATTAAAAATTTGTTTTGTTTGTAAGTTGGTTGTAGGAGGTAATCTATGAAAATACTCAATCGATTTTTTAAATTCTTTAGACCAATATAATTTAGAATGAACCTTCAGGATGGCCGATGGACATAGGCTATGCGAACGAAGCCAGCTATATATAAAAGGTAGCTATATATAAACGAACCCATGCTAATTTTATAATTTTGCTTCGTACTGTTTGCATGAAAATAATAATTAAAGATTGTTATTATTAAGTAGTTGGTACTCCTTGTACCTACCTAGGTACCATTTGGTTTAACGGATGCTCCTTCAACATTCCAGAGCATAATGGATCATGGTATTGTTGAGTTTGTGGCCTTGATTTGTAACGAACTTTCGTGTGCGTCCATTGACACACGCCTGATTTATTATTGGCTGCGATGTTAAGTATTTTTTTATGAACAGTCCGAGCAGCGCCTTGTGTGGTAAAAATAGTTTTTTTGCAAAATGGTTTTAAGTGTTAGGCATACTTGCCGACTGTAATTATGATCTTGAATTGGATTGGATAATTTCTATTTTTATGTTTTCATCTGTGTGAAATAGCAAGATTGGATTATGGATTCCCCTTGCAGTGGCGGCGCTAGGCGTCGTCGTCGGCGACGTCGGCCTGCCTCGCGCCTGAGGGGGCCTCGCAAAAATTCGTTTACCCCAGCTGAGCTGACTCCCTTTGGGATCGCGCGATCCCAAAATTCTCACCAAAGAATGGTCGCACACTTTGGGCTATTGCTTGTTGGGTTATTTATTTTAATTTGTGATTGTTCATGTCATTTTTGTCAACATTTGATTAGCAATAAAACTCATATACTCATACATCAGTCTCATTGTATTTATCGTTTTCTTTCTGACTGGGAAATGAAAGAGGCCTCGCAAAGCTTATGTCGCTGACGTCTACATTTGGTCTAGCACCGCCACTGTCCCCATGACTCTTACTAGGTGGTAGGCTTTTGTTGTAGCCGACTGGGTTCGTTCGTACCATCGTACTGTATGTATGATGGCCGCAAAGCAGCCTCGTCTGTGTTCTCCTCTAGTTCAGTATAGCCAGCAATCCGAAGTGAAGTCTCCGGTATGGCACCTACCTTCTCGGAAGTGATATTGGCTGGTCGGAGCGTGTGCTCTGGCCCCTCTGATTCAGTCAGCGATATCAGATTAAATAAAAATATTCCTGGGGCAGTCTTTAAAGCTAGAACCTTTATAGTATCCTTAATTTTGAATATAGCATTAGCGCCAATAATTTTACTGTCGATAGTCTCGACCGAAAAAGCCTACCGATGAATCATCAATAATTAAAACTAAATCTGATTATTGCTATCTCGCTCTTTCCAGGAGGACGAGAAGGTGATAGAGCTAGTAAACAAGTACGGCCCCAAGAAGTGGACGCTGATCGCGCGGCACCTCAAGGGACGCATCGGCAAACAGTGTCGGTAAGTACATGTCTCTCATTTTTTGAGTGTAGTTTTTTTGCTTTTGCATGCGGCTTCGCTCGCGTTTTTTCAGAAACCTTCCCGGCACGAGCACAAGTGACAACAACCCACGAAAGTTTCACCGTAATCCGATGAACGGTTTGCGAATGCATAGAAGACGAACATTAATTTTTATATAGTAGATTTATATAACATTAATTAATATTGTCATTGTTGTGTGTTCTGTATGGCGAAATAAATATCTGAATCTGAATACCCTAACTCAGCCGTTCCCAATAATTATTTTCTACGGAACCCTAAGTGCTTCTGTTGGCGGGACACCAAATCAATTAAAAAAGTTAATTAGCTATTGTGCACATAAAAACTAAATTTATGTGACCTATACCTAATTTTTTATACTAAATTGTTGGCGGATTATCATGTTGATTTGAATAGCAAGATTATAGTTTGAAATTGATCCCCATACCGGATTTTTTTTTTTATGGAAACTGACACGGTTTTGGCTGCATCACCTACAACATCCGTGATGTCAGCCCATAACACCGGGTGAACTTGGTGCCACGTCAGTGCTTCCCTTCGGTCGTGCCGGCTACACTGAACTGGACGGAAAACACAAACTATTTACACATCTAGCCGTTTCGACCGACCTTTCATTCAGTGCGGTGGTACCATCCCGGGCGGGTTAAACCCAACCACCAAGTAATATAAGCAGGGAGTCATATCCCTTAGTCGCCTTTTACGACATACACGGTGAGAGATGCAGTGGGGCTATTCTTTTAAAGTACCGGCCCCACACGGTACTAAGCATTGCAAGGATTGCATAAGCAATTAAGAAAGGTAATGTAATGTAACAGAGAGCGATGGCACAACCACCTGAACCCCTCCATCAAGAAGACGGCGTGGACCGAGCACGAGGACCGCATCATATACCAGGCGCACCGCACACTCGGCAACCAGTGGGCCAAGATCGCAAAGCTGTTGCCCGGCAGGTGAGTCTTCCACCTATATCTAAGGCCCGATTGCACGGACGCACACTTAAGTTTTCTTTTTACATAGAAAGCGCCGAGCCACCTATAAGGTGTTGAATGCCATGCCGGCCTGACAGGTGCCTATTCACGCCTCTCTTGAAGGAACTGAGACTATAATTGGGGGGAAATACGTGGGCAGCAAGGGCGTTCCAGAGTTTACCAGTTCTGTGGAGGAAAGATATGCAGAAACGATTGGTACGCATCCGTCGTGAATCGAGCTATAGGGATGCAATCTCTGCCGTTGCTAATCTAAGTAATATATTAATAAATTAATTTACCTAATATCTTTTAAAGACCTCATTAACCAATCACAAAATGACTCAATGACTGTTTAAATGGTCCTTATCTCTGAGAGTGCCCCAGCATTAACAAACAAAAAATGAGGAATGATTTAGTGCCATCTCTAGTATATTTCAAGGTAGAACCCGATAGAAAAAAATTGTAACAAATTCGAGCGCAGTTTTACTGATGTAAGAATGCGTAATAAACAATAGAAACACAGAGGGCACTTACATCGTCTAATAAAGCCATACAAACTGTTTATTTGACTGACAAACTTTTTGAAAACAAATCGAAAACAGAAACTATTTTTTTTTCGTTTTAGTATGTCTGGCGTAAATAAAACCTTGTTCTTAAAAATGTTTTTATTTGTGATTTTTTATACACTCAGTTTCAATATTGCAAAGACGCTTTATTGCATCCCTAAGCTTAGTGGTCAATGAAATATGCACACTTTATGCTTAATTTTTAGATTTCCGTACCCCGTACGGAAACATATTACGAAACCCACGCCGTCTGTCTGTCTGTCTTTCTGTCTGTCCCACTGTTGTATCTTTGGAACCGTAATTGAAAATGTCACAGAATATGTGTCACTATGTCGCATAATAACAAATAATAAAAAATTGAAAAAGAAAAAATGAATATCATATAAGGAACATAATTTTTTTTTCAATTTTAATAATTGTTTTTTTTTTTTTTTTTGGTGCGGAAACCTTTTTTCGCGGTTCCGACTCGCACTCGGCCAGTTTTTTGACACTGAAGTTGACGAAATCGGTGAAATTGACAATCCGTAAATTGTTTTCCAGGACCGACAACGCTATAAAAAACCACTGGAACTCGACGATGCGACGCAAGTACGAAACGGACATGCGCGACAGTTTCGAAGTGATCCGCCGCAAGCACGCCCGGGTAAAGCCACCGCCCAACAACCTAAACGATAGTGATACCGCTTTAAGTGTACATAACACAGACTCAAGCCAACAGTATGAAGATACGTTCGGCTATACCGCCTCCAGCTCTAACGCGCCGTCCGCCGCTAAAGTAGTGTATACAGTTAGTGTTCGCTTTATTTGTTTTTTACGCGTCGGTGTTTTGTTGAAAGGGCGTTGTTTTTCATTAAATTCAATGTGGCCGGCACGACCGAAGTAAAACACTGATTCGGCGCTTAGTTCTAGTGATATCAGGTGACATAAAGAAAAGAATATTCTATTTGGAAAAAATATTTTATGCCCTTTTGACGGAACACAGACTGGAATGTCTCCCACTAGAGAGCGTTTCAACTAAAAATTCCCTTCGCCGTTATGTTGGCTCCAATGTCTATCTGTCAAAACAGCGTTCAGGGTTGCTATGTGCACAGATTTACCCGTAATTATGGGTATTTACGGTATTTATTATACGGTAAATACTGATTACATTATTAGGTAATATAATCTTCACAATCTGGCAACACGAATTTAAGCACTGACAGTGACACTGACAGTGGAGCCAACATAACGGCGAAGGGAACTTTAGTTGAAACGCTCTCTAGCAGTTGTTGCAGAAAGATCTCTGTTTGCTAATTGCCTTGATTCGTCTTGCTCGCACACGCGTGACGGTTACTGTGTCTGGTGAGACAGTTTTATGATTAATAAAAATTTTCTAATAACACACCTCTTCTTTCAAGCTAATGCTTAATTAATATCGCTGAAAATCTCTAACCAAGATGGGGTAGTTTTTACCATGCCGGGTTGATATTATGCATAAAACACTAAGTCGATTCCAAAAAGGAACGGTGCCGAAATTGGAAAATTTGAGCTGACCATACATTTGAGGTTAGATATTTTCGAAAATGTACTACTAAATTTTTTTTGTTTTTTTCCAATTCCGCCTGTAAGTAAGATAAGTCCGCCTTTGCTTGCTTCTGTATTTCTTGTTTCTTGTCGTGTACTGTTCTTCTTTCAATAAAGAGTTTCTGTTCTATTCTATCTAGGTTTTCACTGTTACATTCTGTCACTTCTCAAGATGGTTTTATCATAGCACTACATCATCGGCGGCCTGAACTGTGAGAAATACACACGAAGCAAAGCCGCGGATAAAAGCTAGTATTACATAAATGAACCACTATGTCCTAAGAATTTTGTATGCAACTGTAGTTATATATATTTTTTTTTAATGGAAACTGACAATGTTGGCTACATCACCTACAACATCCGTGATGTCGGCCCATAACACCGGGTGAACTTGGTGCCACGTCAGTGCTTCCCTTCGGTCGTGCTTTGTACACTGAACTGGACGGAAAATACAAACTATTTACATAGCTGTTTCAACCAACCTGTCTTTCAGTGCGGTTGTACCAAACCGGGCGGGTTAAATCCTACCACCTAGTAATATAAGAAGGGAGATCCCTTAGTCGCCTTTTACGACAAACACGGGGAGAGATGCAGTGGGGCTATTCTTTTAAACTACCGGCCCCACACGGTACATTATGATAAAGAAATACAACAGAATGTTCCGCCCCACACAGACCATTTTACCGCACGCCAAATACAGGCACTCAACCCCAAGCATAGAGAAATAATTCCAAGAATATAACTCGGTTTATAGCGGAAATCGGACTTGCAGGGTGAGCTCTAAACTTTTGAAAGATCACAATAGATCTTCCTAGGTCGCAGTGACAACTGGGCTCAGGGGCCCTAACTCTCACACTTTAAATCATACTCATAAACCGCCCCACAGCAGGAGTGGACGGAGGCGAGTGCGTCGACGAGCTCGGGGCAGGGGGCGGGAGCGCCCTCGCAGCAGGTGCAGCGCTTCAGGAGACTGCTGCAGCAGCAGCTGCACACGATGCACAACTCCCCCGCGGAGAGCAAGCCGCTCGTCGAGGCCAACACCATGGAGATGGTGGACTCTCCGTTCAAGTGAGTTTGTGTTATCCTGTGTATCTGGTATTGTGAGCTCGGGGCAGGGGGCGGGAGCGCCCTCGCAGCAGGTGCAGCGCTTCAGGAGACTGCTGCAGCAGCAGCTGCACACGATGCACAACTCCCCCGCGGAGAGCAAGCCGCTCGTCGAGGCCAACACCATGGAGATGGTGGACTCTCCGTTCAAGTGAGTTTGTGTTATCCTGTGTATCTGGTATTGTGAGCTCGGGGCAGGGGGCGGGAGCGCCCTCGCAGCAGGTGCAGCGCTTCAGGAGACTGCTGCAGCAGCAGCTGCACACGATGCACAACTCCCACGCGGAGAGCAAGCCGCTCGTCGAGGCCAACACCATGGAGATGGTGGACTCTCCGTTCAAGTGAGTTTGTGTTATCCTGTGTATCTGGTATTGTGAGCTCGGGGCAGGGGGCGGGAGCGCCCTCGCAGCAGGTGCAGCGCTTCAGGAGACTGCTGCAGCAGCAGCTGCACACGATGCACAACTCCCCCGCGGAGAGCAAGCCGCTCGTCGAGGCCAACACCATGGAGATGGTGGACTCTCCGTTCAAGTGAGTTTGTGTTATCCTGTGTATCTGGTATTGTGAGCTCGGGGCAGGGGGCGGGAGCGCCCTCGCAGCAGGTGCAGCGCTTCAGGAGACTGCTGCAGCAGCAGCTGCACACGATGCACAACTCCCACGCGGAGAGCAAGCCGCTCGTCGAGGCCAACACCATGGAGATGGTGGACTCTCCGTTCAAGTGAGTTTGTGTTATCCTGTGTATCTGGTATTGTGAGCTCGGGGCAGGGGGCGGGAGCGCCCTCGCTGCAGGTGCAGCGCTTCAGGAGACTGCTGCAGCAGCAGCTGCACACGATGCACAACTCCCCCGCGGAGAGCAAGCCGCTCGTCGAGGCCAACACCATGGAGATGGTGGACTCTCCGTTCAAGTGAGTTTGTGTTATCCTATGTATCTGGTATTGTGAGCTCGGGGCAGGGGGCGGGAGCGCCCTCGCAGCAGGTGCAGCGCTTCAGGAGACTGCTGCAGCAGCAGCTGCACACGATGCACAACTCCCCGCGGAGAGCAAGCCGCTCATCGAGACTTTTTTTTCTCTCACATGTTTCACATTGTTTTGTAGGTAATTTCATTGCCTATAAGGTGTAAAAGAGTTCATTGATCTTGCTTCATTATTTTACTAAATATTTGAGTTTTTGTCAATGCCGGCTCTCGAAGTCGAGGCCGAGCCGCGGCGCGCCGTAGTCAGGGGCGGTCGGCATTATAATAACCTTGGAAATAAACAGGTTAAACTCAAAAAAAGAGATAAAAATAATTAATGCAAATATTGAACCCATTTGCGTCTCACGATGGAAGGCGAGGCAATGCTAGCTCTCCTACACGAGAGCTGACTATAAATAATAGAAAAACTATTTGCAGGTTCATAGCGGGCCTGGACAATGTGATGATGGCCAACTCGCCGGTCAAGTTCGTGGTGAACAATAAAGGTTCGCAGTTCGCGCCCCAGCTGAATCAGTCAGATAGCAACGCTCGCTCCGGCATGCCTAGCGGTCAGTATGCCAATATTTTTTTTTTATTTTAATTTTTTTATGGAAACTGACACGGTTGGCTACATCACCTACGTACGACATCCGTGATGTCAGCTCATAACACCGGGTGAACTAGGTGCCATGTCAGTGCTTCCCTTCATTTCGCGCCGGCTACACTTAACTGGACGGAAAACACGAACTATTTACATAGTCGTTTCGACCGACGTTTCATTCAGTGCGGTGGTACCAAGTCGGGCGGGATAAAAATGAATCCTGTTCGGGCCATATTTTTTCTCTTTTTTCGACTTTGCAAATGTCTAATGAAGAAATAACAATAATTCTACAGATAACTTAAGTATAACTTAACACTTTAACAGCCAACCGTTTTAAAGCGCGCCTTCTCTGGTACGCCGGCCATTTTTGGCGATATTGTAAGATTTTCAGTGTTACATGCATAATTATTTTTTTATTTATAGGATGGTGTTATATATTTTGAGAATAAAAATAAAAAAACATATCAAAATTATTTATTTATATTTTTAAATGAACGTACTAACTAACTACAAATACTGTCTGAAAGCGAAAAAAAAACCTCTTACGCGGCGTGCGGGGTACTGGCGGGGGAGCGCTACGCGCCGCGCCTGGCTAAACTCCTTCTAACCTCCTTCCCCCGCCTATACCGCGCACCGCATGTCGGTAAATTATACATATGTGTGTAGCTAATTAAATACACTACAAGAGGGTTACACGCAGAACACGCTCCACGAGCGGGATTTTATAATAAACGATATGAAAGTCAGTTCCGTACGGCGTGCGTGATCGGCGTCCTGGCACGACAGCGTCTGCCCGTATTAGGTTTGTGAATAGCTGTTAAGTGTTAACTTAGTACAACTTGTGTCAACAGTGACATTCACGCTGGAGCCGGACGAGAGCGCGAAGGAGATCGTGGTGCCGTCGGTGTGCGCGTCGCCGCCGCCGGCCGCCAAGTGCTGCGCGCTCAACAAGAGCGCGTCGCCGCCGCCGATACTGCGCCGCGCCAAGACGAGACGCGGCGCCGTCTACTCTCAGAGCAGCGTGAGTCGCACGTGTCTGTCGCGCTCTCTGCTGACAAACATAAAACCCCAATCCCTCCTGGCTTACATGCCATTTTCGCAGTGAGAAAGTGGGTGTTGGTTGACGCTAATTTTGGGCGCGCCCCATACACACATAGTATCAAATATTTCGTAAAATTATTAAGTTTGATTAATAAACTTTATTTACACTTACACACACACACAATAAAAAACACAATAAATTTTATTACACACAAATAAAAAACAGAGCGACAAAATGAAAAAGGCGATTTACCCCTGCAGGGTTGGGCGGACGCGATATCCGCTGCGCTCGGCACGAAGGAGAACGGAACGCCGATCAAGGCTCTGCCTTTCAGTCCGTCGCAGTTCCTCAACTCACCGGGTGGCGTGTCCTTCCCGCAGTTCGACGTCATTCCCGGCTCTACGCCCGTACGACTCACGCCCGCTCGGGCCAAGGTGAGCGATGCCGATATTTTGCTGTTATAAAGGATGTTGGGGTGTTCGAGGGGAATTATACAATTTCTACAGAGTATACAGTAAGGGCAATGAATAAGAAATGCGGATTTCAGAAAAGTACAGCTAATACGTATTGTATTGTATTGTTGTGTTGTTTATTGATCGTTCATCAAACGGCGAAGAAAACACAGATTCCATGCAGAATATAGCTTTTAATCTTGAATATAACGTAACACAAATATGAGCCTGTATCGATTCCTTTTTGACAGCTTCGGTTCTTAATCTGTGGCAGGCGGCGGGCCGAAACGTGCCCCCCAGCGTTAAAAGCTGGCCTTTCAACAATCCCTTGAAGCCACTGGATCAGAAACATCAGAGTTCGGTTCGTCGTGAAGAGGCAGAGGACAGATCCTATTAAAGGCTCGACGAAGTACGCCCTTCGTTGTTTTGATGTCTGCTACACGAGATATACCATCTTTGCCATGGTACACTTTGATGACTCGACCTACAGTCCATTTCAATGGTGGGACGTGATCTTCTTTTATGACGACCATGGTGCCCTCTTCAAGCTGGCTTTGTGTCTGTTTCCACTTAACACGTTGCTGTAGTTCTGATATATATTCTTTCTGCCGAAACACTGTGATCACATAGGGAAGGGGGAGTGAAAAAATGGCCAAAAAAAAGATTATGTAATTGTTGAATGATCGCTATGCACGTTAACGTACATTTTACTGTCAGAAAAAAATAGCATCAAGAATGTGTTGAGATAACGCGAGTGCGTTCCCCCAGGAGCTGGGAGTGAGCCCGCTGCACACGCCGACGCCGAAGCCTCACCCGGCGCCCGCCGCCGCCGCCGCCGCCTCCACGTCCTCCGCGCACGCGCGCACGCCGCAGCTGACGCCCATCACGCGACACGTCTCGCAGCGCACCTACTCACCCAAGTACGTGCGATACGTTCGTTGCATACGTCTTATAGGAAGCAACTCAGCTCATGCTTGCTGGCTGTCAGTGTCAGTGGACATTCTTCGGAGATGCAAGGATGTTGTTGTTGTTGTTTTAATTTGTTGCCAATTTCACCAGTTGTTGCTCCACACCGAACTGGTATTTCTTATGTCCGCCGGCCCCCAACTGCTCCGCGCGGAGCAGGTATTTCTTATGTTTTGGTTTTATACCATTTTGTTGTTGTCATCTGTCATTCATTCATAGTTATTCGTCATTATATACATATTTGTAATTAATCACATGTTGGTTGTTATGTAACTTTTATTTTTCCTATGTGCTAGCTACCATACTGTAAATTTGTATTCTTTTGCTGTAACATCAATAGGGGGACAGGAGGAGATTACCTTACGGTAAAATGCCCTCCTATTGGATGAAATTAAATTTAATATGTAAATTAATTTATAAAAAAAATTTACCAACATTGCATAATGATTTCATCCAATAAACGGTTATTTATTATTATTTATTTATGTCCGCCGACTCCCAACTGCTCCACGCGGAGCAGTTATTTCTTATGTCCGCCTATGTATTCAAGCCTACTAACATCTAATGTCACAAACGCAGTCATTATCGATGCCCCGATCCGTTCTACAACGCTCGACAAACGTTGCAGAACGCCGACGCCGTTCAAGATAGCGCTCGCCGAGATGGAGAAGAAGTCCGGCCAGATCCGTTACTCGCCGTCGTCGCCGGCGCTGCTCGTGGAGGACATCACGGAGATGCTGGACCGCGAGGAGAGCCAGTCCAGCCGGCTCAACCAGTCCGCGTTCTGTGCCGATCTCGACAACCCCGACGCTCACGCGCAGGTCTGTGCCGGTATACGCTTTAACCCGCAACCTCCCGAAATAAAAATTATTTGATGATGAGCAACATCTTAGTTCTCGTTATGGGATTTTGTGAATGAATCGGAAATGTGTTAAGGAAGTGATGTAATTTTGTGAATGTGATCTATATTATGATTCTTTGGTGCGGCCTACAATTTCCTTTTTTCTTGCTGTCTCATGTCTCTGTCATTCAATGTCAGTTTTTTACTTTTATCGGTCTGGTCATCAGGTCCGCATTGGGATTTGGGACTATATCGTCTATCCCATGGACCTATATAGTTTTAAACTGGTTCCGAATGGTGAAGTGTTCCACTGGTGCACGTCCGCAAATACGCGAGTGAGGAGAGCTATCACATTCATAGCATGAGATTGCGATCTTTTGAACGTATTCGTGATGACAATTGCATGTGAAGGCGCTTGGTTACCGACATGTTACATGTTTCATACGGATTCTATATATATTTCTTCTTCTTCTAGAATATTTACATAGTTCTGTGGCATCGATCACGATATTTCAGCAAGGATCTGAGCAGTGTAGATATTGTGTGTGTTGTGTGTATTCAGCAGGGCGGCAACGACTCGGGCATCGGCTCGCTGAAGCGGCGCTGCTCTGAGAGTTCCACGGGCCACGTGGGCAAGGAGAACGCTCAGCCGCCCGCGCCGTCCGGCGCTCACAAGAAGGCGCGCAAGGTCAGTTGGCTTCCTTGATAGAATTTGGCAGGTGCAGGGACATATTTATAACTTCCACGAGGGGGGGGGGGGGGGGGGGGGGGGTGTTCTGGCGAAATAGGAATCGGCATAAGATTCTAGTGTTCCTGTTGAGTCGTTCTGTATTCCGGCCTAGAGGGGTAGATGAAATGAAATTTAAATTATTTATTTTTTCGTCACACATTAACTCAAATAATTACAAATACAAATGAACATTATATAACATGTGACGAAAAGGGAGCCAACTCTGCTGACTCACTATGCGAGACAGTGAGCTGATTTTCAGGGGCTCCCCTTTCCAACCAAGGACAAGACAAAAAAAACAACCAACAATGACAACATATTACCGACACAGATTACTAAATAGTTACTTCGTAACAGATAAATCACTCCATAGAAAAAGTTCCTACCTTCGGGTTTAATAGCCTACTGCTTCATATCGCCAATCGCTGCGTGCGAAAATGTACCTTAACGATCGAGTGTAAAGTGATTATTGCTTTGCAGCTTCGCCTGTTTATATTATATTAGAGTCATTAGGTTGACAGTAGAACTCTTCAACCGTTTCTAGTAACCCCTCGAGTTTGGGCTCATTTGGTGGGTTTGGACGAGTGCTCCATACATCCACCAATACACTGGGTGACGAGGATCTGATAATGGAATCAGGAGGTGGGTAGTGGAACTCTTCAACCGTTACTAGTAACTCCCTCGAGTTTGCGCTCATTTGGTTGGTTCGGACGAGTGCTCCATACTCATGAATGACTCCATCATCAGACCCTCGTCACCAAGTGTATTGGTAGAAGTAAAGACGGTCAGTCTTTCAGATTCCACATAAAACTGTAGGTCCATTCCCTTCTTACTTAATAGGTGGTAGGGTTTAACCCGTCTGGATTGATACTACCGCACTGAATTAACGTTCGGTCGAAGCGGCTATGTAAATAGTTGGTGTTTTCCGTCCAGTTCAGTGTAGCCGGCACGACCGAAGGGAAGCGCTGACATGGCACCTAGTTCACCCGGTGTTATGGGCTGACATCACGGATGTTGTAGGTGATGTAGCCAACCGTGTCAGTTTCCATAAAAAAATAATAATAATGTCGGTCGCAGGCGCTGTCGGCGAGCTGGGGCAGCGCGGCGACGAGCACGCCGCACTCGCACGCGCACGCGCCGCCCGTCACCGACGTGCCCGACGTCTCCTTCATTGCTGAAACTCCCGTCAGTATCCATCTCACTATTTCTACATACACCATATCACTTTTTAGACCCTATGAGTCCCAGGGTTGCCATATTTAATTTTCCCAAAATCGGGAGATCACATCTTCACAGGGAGAAATTAATTAAATAAAAAATCCATTAAAACAAAATATTTATTTTCATTCAACACGCAGCTTGTACAGATGTTAAAAATTACTTTTCGGCCTTACACTCAAAAATAGTGAAAAATCACATAGTTATTTTTTATGTTTCATGGAGCTACCATCAATCAGAGAAAATAAAAACTTTTAATTAAATAAGTAACATCACTCGAACATTAATGGTGGAGTGATGATTTTTCTTTACTTCTCAATTTCCACTGACAATGTTTTTAAGTTAACATGAAGATAACCACACATTTAAGAGACAATAGTTACGCTGAACTGTCAGAACCATATTTCAATTAAAGAACGCTCGCTTGTGGCGCCATCTGCGAATAGCTTTGAGTTTTTCACCTCATTGTAACACCTCATGTTAGGTTTGGCGCAGATTAGAAATAATGATATGGGACCCAAATTCCACGACCATTGAATAACATACACTCATTGTGTACGTCATTGCAACGGCATCGCACTGTTCCAGATCAAATCACTCGCTGGGGACGTTTGTTGTTGTTGTTGTTTGGTTTGGGTTTGGGTCTGGGCCTGCAAACTAATCCCGCTTGGTTGGGGAACTTCGTGCAAAACCCCGCAATCTCCAGCTACCCCAGCCAGCCTATGTCTTCCATGAAAGCCACAAGTCGACCGGGGTGCCTGCAGACCGCCGCCCTTAGTCGCCTTTTACGACATACACGGGGAGAGATGCAGTGGGGCTATTCTTTTAGAGTACCGGCCCCACACGGTACTCTCTCGAAAAATAATGATATGGGACCCAAATTCCACGGCCATTGAATAACATACGCACATTGTGTACGTCATTGCAACGGCATCGCACTGTTGCAGAGCAAATCTCTCGCCGGCGACAGCTCTGTTCTCTTCTCGCCGCCGTCCATCGTGAAGCAGTCGCTCCTCGAGGAGTCGAGCAGCCTTCACAGCCTCCTCACCGATACGCCGGACAACACCAACACAAAGAGCGAGACCACAGACACGACCACCGACGAGACCACACAGGTACAACACCGGTCCGCGATTCCCACTAATCCTTCCCACACGTACGCGCCGCCACACTATTACGAGCAACGGATGCATAACATGACTAACCCAAACGTATTTCGCAATATAACGAACAAGCAAAGCTTCTCGAGGTTGAACGCCGAGAGAATTAGGACTATAAACGCGGTGAATGAGATTTCGCGCGATGAGAACGCACACGCGGGTGTGGAAAGTTCGAATTCGCCCCAACTGTTGGCGCCGAAGGCGGTGCTCGCGAACGCACTGGCCGACCACATATACAAGGTGACCAATCAGAAGCCGTCGACGTCGCGCATCGACGAGATTCTAACCAATAAGATGGCGAGAAATCAACAGGTTGAATATGGAGCGCAGAAAGAGAACGATTGGCACTGGAATCAGGGACAGAATTCGGAGAAACAGAGCAGTAACGCTGATAGTTTGCTACCGAGCGACTTTTTTATGTTAGATCTTTAGTTGTAGGTTTTGAAAGCGTCAAATTACTTTTTCCTGTGTTATTATAATAAATAAATAAACATAAAACATCATATCAACTTTGGCTGCTCATTCAACAAAATAACATAACATGTAACTAGTTTTTTCCTAGGCTTCGCTTGCATGAAATTCGAAAATGACAAAGTAAGTCATTATAAGGGCGAGGCCGAAGGCCGAGCTGCGTTCGCGTAAGCGATATACTCTCTCGAAGAAAGTAAGTCACAAAGGGCGAGGCCGAAGGCCAAGCTGCGTTTAGGTAAAAATTACAACACTACAACTAGGTAAGGTTTAAACTTGTAATGTTCAAATTGCGTTTTTGACAAAATGAAACAGTATTAAGTGGGTTATGTATGACCAAGATCTACCAAAGGGAACTAACTGACTTTGCACCCAGTTATCAAGATGTGATGGTAGTAGTAGGTGGTGTAGCCAGCCAACCATGCAAGCTTCCATTAAAAAAAAATTCAAACAAGATAGCATTGTTGGCAGGGCTTAGAAAACCTCTGATCCACTGTCAGGTAAATTTGTATCAGAATTAATTCAGATGTGCTGTTTTATGGTTGAACAGTGTTGACGCAACTGACATTATGTTAATTAACTTTAATTAATTTTACAATTTTTAATGATCATCATAAAATCTGTTTACCTATATAGCATGCCCAAGGTAATAAATAACACATTCTTACTTGTAATGAAAACTTAATTGAGGTAATTTCACCAAAAATTGTGTATTCGTTAGGCAGCAAATTATGTTTTACACTCATTTTATAACACGTTTTATATTTTTAAGTTGCACCAAAATCTAAATTTAACGCTATTTTAGATTTTAAGGCACCAAAGACGATAATGTCATGAAATGAATAATCCTTATGATTTAAGAATTTAAATATAATTAATAAATAATTTATTTAATAAAACAAAAATAATTATAGAAGTACTTGGTCGTAATAATAATTATTTATAATTTGCAAATACCTCATGTTTACCGTGCACCAAAATATTTTTAACATTTAGCATTGTTTTTAATTTAATTTAATAATAATACAAAAAAAATTAAGTACAATCGCGTCATACGTTTTAAGTTTCCAAAAGTATTATAGTGTTGTGTTGATAATTTAAAAATTATACCTAGGCTTTCTAACATTTCTTATTTAATTTTATTTAAAAATGTGTTTTTGCATTTGTTTATAATCTAAGAGTGAAATCACAATCGAATGATGAAAGAATGAAGTCACAATGATGAATCCTGTACAGTTTGCTTTTGTATATTGCCTTCCGTATTCCTAATGTATTAACCGAATCATTCCTTTGTTTTGCTACAGAATTGGTACCTTCCTGCCACCTTGATATTCAGCCGAAATTTCATTTATGAAAACACCCGAAAACATATTCGTGACGACACTTTCGTTGCTCGAAAACATCTGCAGGCCTACCATGATTTAGTAATTCAGTTATAACATCATACGGTAGAGATTATGTACATTTTTTTTTGTATACAATGATTGAAGTAGTAGTCAAGAAAACTCACGGTAGGCCTGCCCTTGAAAATACGAAGTAAAAGTTTTCTTAAACTACTGTAAAGACGTAAAATCAAACTCAAAACTACGATAAACAGGAGAATCGCAATTTGAAAAACATGAAATGAATTAACCACCGGCGCGCCCTTATCTCCTTAAGATGTCGCAAATATTCGCGAGGTCGCGATTCGTTACGCAAGGAGAGAAAAAATATTTTTTTCGAAAAAGAAATATATTAACACCTTTGACAAATTTAGTATTATTGTAACCGTTAAGAAATTTCCTACAAATTTATGTATATGGTGCCACCAGGAAGTTATGAACTTATGATACATGGGAAATTTATGCGCCTGTCTGCATTCCTAAGAAGGGACGTGAACTTTCGGTCGAAAGTTTGTCGATACATAATTGTATGAATGAAACGTCGGTCTAAACGGCTATGTAAATAGTTTGTGTTTTCCGACCAGTTCAGTGTAGCCGGCACGATCAAAGGGGGAAGCACTGACATGGCACCTAGTTCACCCGGTGTTATGGGCTGACATCACGGACGTTGTAGGTGATGTAGCCAACCGTGTCAGTTTCCATAAAAAAAAAAAAAAATAAAACCTAATAACCTAATTATCGACAAGCTTTCGATCGAAAGTTCACATCCCTTCTCAGGAATGCCGACAGTTGCCCATGTGATATTTGCCACGTATCATAACTTCCTGGTGGCACTATACCTTACAGTGCACTGACCTTTGTTTTGATTCCAAATTGTTAGTTGAACATTGCACGAACATTGCACTCCTCAAAATAGTGTGATTAAGTTTTTTTTTTAGATTTTACACACTCCCGAAGTGTCGCCGAGACGAAGCGGTTAAAAACAGGAAAAATATATACATGTACATTTCAACAACGAAAGTGTAACTGCAACAAAAATGTGGCCATCGAGAAAGTACGAACACTCTTTTCTATAACAATTATTTGCGAGGAATTTTCCTAAATGTAAATTCGGCTTTATTGTAACATTAATTAGTATTAAATGTATTTATAATTTGCTTTGTAAGTTGCTGACACTTCAAATTGACTATTGTAAATTCTAACTGGTTGATCGAACGAGAATGTTCGCTTCAGACGGTTGTGGTATTTTTAGTTTTATTCCTTTGAAACCTTGTTACAAATATGACGAGTTTAATATGTATTTTTAAATGCGGTTCTACTTAACTCGATGTACCCCCTACGTAACAGAGGTACGCGCAGATAATGAACTACGCTGTGTGCTTTTCGGGCTTTATCGACGTTTAATATTTTTGTAAAAATCGAATAGGGTCGATATAGCAACATTTGTCGATGTGGTATCCTTAAAAAGTATGCACTGATGCGTTTTACAAGTGCCGTGAGCAAATATTCTGAAGTGTAGTCGTGTACTTGTGTACAAATGACTAAAATATATTGCATTAAGGCCCACTTGCACCAAAGTCACGTTTAAATCACTAAACACGCATTTAGCTAAATGGAGTTTAAATCTATAATTTGCTAAATAATATCAGGTCTTGCTCCACGTCACATAAGTACTCATTTAGCTAAACTCTGGTTTCTTTGTTCGAGAACTCAGAGAGCAACACAGATCCAATCTATTCATAGCGTCAACTTTCTCTTTCACCACGTATTAGAAGGAGATAGCAATATAGAAGGTGTGGAACTAAGCTTGCGATGGCTTCACCGAACATATCCGGGCCCATCGGCAGTAGAGGAGGGTGTTAATCGAGGTCGGGACTAGCGAGTGGCCACTCTAAATTTCCCGCGCATGCTTCACGTTTCGGCTCGCATCAAGCCCTCGTCAGCTAGTCTGCGTTGACTAGGACGGGGGGAAACACCAGTACCGCCTTCGACCTCCCTCTCTCTACCTATCCATATTCTGTGCCACATGCGCTGTTAATCCTCCCGTAATACTTCTTTGAAACAAACCAGAGCACCGAATAATGCGCCCCCTTGTGATGCAAACCATAAAATGGATCTATCGTTGAGTATGAGTGTGAGCAGAGCGACTACTGTGAGGCATCGGTCAAGTGTCAGTTTGACGTTTCTTAAATCCAATTTAGCGAGTTAAACAAGCGTCAGACCTCATTTAACTTTAAATCCGTTTAAGCCACTTGACGTTTAGTGTTGGTGCAAAGGACTTATTTTATTAAGTCTACATAAGCGAGTTAACCTGATTTAAATCGCCAAATTCGTGTTGGTGCAAGTGGGCCTAAGTCAGCCTTCTGTACTGCAGATAAAATGTAATATCTCAAATTCGCAAAATCGTCACATACAACTTTATACGTAGGAGGTGTGGATATGTTGAAATAAATGGATGGCATTACCTATTCCTGTATACCGCCTCCCCCGCCCATACCCACACCCTCACACCCACACCCCCACACCCCCTCACCCCCTGTCCGCTCCGATCACAATATTGACAGACCAGTGTTGCACCGTTGTGTGTTCTTACGACATGATCTATTTTTATGTTATGTTTAAAATTATGATTTTATCATTTTTTTTGTTTTTTATATACAAATTTGTTATTATTTATTCGTTGGAAATATAATATATAATATACTGTGAACGTGGAATTTGCGTTTGTATAGATTTTGGTTTGTGTGTTGCGCAATTTTGTAACTGTCAATATTGTTTGTAACGCCCGAAACAGTTCCAACCCAACTCCGATGTCATTTCGATTTATTTCAATAAATGATTTTTTTCCACTGGAATTTGTGTTTGTTTATTTTATTTTTCTTGCTTGCATTTTTACAGTGAGTAAATTTTTCGTACATTGGTACGGTACCCGGTAGTAATTAATGAACATCGAGCTTTAGAAAGAGACAATCGGGTTGTAGAGTGTCGTCTCTGTCGCACAGAGACGTGCGAGTTCGTGCGACAGAGACGACGCTCTACAACTTGATTGCCTTTTTCTAAAGCTCAATGTTCATTATTTACTGCCGAGGCTGTACACTCGGCTTGAAGTACTGATTTTGAATATGAATATAAAAGGGTTCATGTGCTGACGATTTATCAGAAATATCAGCACAGCCATGTAAATCCTAACAAATTCAGCGTCTTAAAAAATGCAAGCAATAAGAACCTCTACGGCGATGATACTCTCTTTTTTCGACATTTTTTCTCTTACAGACTGTCACTTTAATCAACTTTTTATTGTGAGCACTTGCATAGTTCAGTATTTTTGGCATAACCTAAAAATGTGCGCTGTGAGGAATAATATAAATAATGAAAAACTCTCAGTTTACCATAATAATGAATATACAGGGATACTGTTTGACAGGGCTGAAGGTAATGTTTCTTTAATGTAGGTAGCTCGGTAGCTCAGTGGCGCGGTTGGTTAGTCAACTGTTTTTAAGCAACGCTGAGCGCGGTCAGTGATTGGATGGGTGACCGCTCGACCGTTGGAGGCTGACCGTGGTTCGGATTCCACGTTAAACTGTAGGTCCCTTCCCTTCTTACCTTACTAGGTGGTAGGGTTTATCCCGGCCGGGTTGGTACCACCGCACTGAACGAAACGTCGGTCGAAACGGCTATGTAAATAGTTCGTGTTTTCCGTCCAGTTTAGTGTAGCCGACATGAAATGAAGGGAAGCACTGACATGGCACCTAGTTCACCCTGTGTTATGGGCTGACATCACGGATGTTGTAGGTGATGTAGCCAACCGTGTCAGGTTCCATAAAAAAAAAAAAAAATGTACAATTAGTAATACCACAGAGCATGAAATGCGCGCGCCCGCCCCTACTAGAGGCGCCGTGAGCGCGATTTCTCTACAACGGCGTTGAAGCCTGTGGGCGTGGCCTATGACTTACATATGTGTGTTGTGCGTGTGCATTTGTTTTGTGCGTGTGCCTAACTTGCTCCTCTTTGTGTGTAGTGTCGATACTAACACACACACACACATACGAAGCGCTAGCAGCTCAGCGTACGGTTATTGGGTTTCAAATATCATCGCTTAGGGCGCCTCTAGTAGGGGGCGCCCGCGGTAGGTATTTGATGCTCTGTGAGTAATACTAATAATAGGTATCATACTCGATATTGCTCCGCCCACTACAATATAAGTACCTACAAAAAAGGTAGAAAGAAAAATACTTCGATTGCATTATACCGTCACTCTGGTGAATGAAAACACTGGAGTAATAAGGAAATCCCGTCGTACAAGCCATCATAATAGCATACAAGCGAAGGATTACATTACGTGCATTACATGTGTTCTGTAAGCCTCGGTAGCTCAGTGGTGCGGTCGGTCGACTGTTGTTAAGCAACCCTAGCGCGGTCAGTACTTGGATGGGTGACCGCTCGACCGTTGGAGGCTGACCGTGGTTCGGATTCCACGTAAAAACTGTAGGTCCCTTCCCTTCTTACCTTACTAGGTGGTAGAGTTTATCCCGCCTGGGTTGATACCACCGCACTGAATGAAACGTCGGTCGAAACGGCTATGTAAATAGTTCGTGTTTTCCGTCCAGTTCAGTGTAGCCGACATGAAATGAAGGGAAGCACTGACATGGCACCTAGCTCACCCGGTGTTACGGGCTGACAACACAGATGTTGTAGGTGATGTAGACAATAGTGTCAGTTTCCATAAAAAAGTAATAATAATTAAGCTGTATCCCGATATTTGGGGTCGCCAGTGTAATCGTTGTTGTGCTGCGATTGCTTTAGCATAATATTAGGACAAGATAACAGTTATCTTGTACATCAAGCAGCAAGTTACTCAGTGCATGCCTGGGGAGGGACTGTGGGGTGAGAGGTGGCTATCCTGTCGCCCTTTAGAAGGGCATACTGTTCTGCTTGTAAGGGCACCTTACAAGCAGAACAGTAGGTATATATCAAAGAGAATATAAGCACTAGTATATAGTGTATACGTCGCTTCCAGGCGAAATCAGGAGAATAACACAATGTTAAGGGAGTTTCTTCTTAAGGCGCAAATAAGACTCAAAAAGTAAACTTTAAACGAAATTGTTGAGCTATTGGTAAAGATAAAATATCTGTAAAAAATATATGTTATGTATTGGTCTTTAATTAACAAACATAGCGAAAAAAAAATATATATTTAACTACTTTGGAAATGTGTTAAATAAATCTCCAAAAAATAACGAAAAGTACGAAAATGGTACTTTCAAGATAAATTCTCTTGAGAAGCATAAATTGTTTCAATACAAGACCCTCATAGAAATATAGATAATATTTTCCCCTACAATCGTAGCTAAAAAATATTTTTTTCCATCTTTCCAACACGTGAAATTTAATATATAGTGTGATTTTCGCGCAAACGTTCATCGTCGGCGCGACGTATCAGCCACCGCACGAGTGGAATGAATCTCGCACCTATTTACATCTGCATACGGTTCGTGTTTCAATCATCAGTGCTCGGGTAGCACGCTTTGAGTCTTGTTTCCGCCTTAAAATAAGAAGCCATGCACATAATTATTATGCCAAATGTGGATATTCACTAAATATTGTAATAATTACATCTATAGGTACTATAATACAAATCGGGATTTTCATGACGTCATCAGCACATGGGCATGCCGATGCCTCGCCGACGTTCGTTGCGGATGAGTTATATATAATTTGTTTTAATTAAAGTTTGTTGTCAATTATATACTTACCCACTAGGGGATCTGTGTGGAGAAAATGTCCGAATAAATTTCCTGGAACACTATTATATTATTTCCCTAAATAAGGAGATCCGTTTGGACAAAAAATCCACATGGATCCCCCAGGGGATCCAAACGAGGGGAGCCAAGTGGACGGAGAGGTGAAAACACTTCTATAGCAAACCATACAAAAAATACTTACTGAAATCTGTGTGGGCGCTTATCTTTGAACCCTTTTCATAACATAACATAACATACCACACGCTGTATTCGGGATACAGCGTGTGGTATGTTATGTTATGTTATGAAAAGGTAAGCAGAGTAATCGGTGTTGCGCTGCAAGGACTCTGGTTGATTACAGCGCAACAGCGACTGCCACGTTTTGCAAAGTATTCGGACAAGATAACTATCAAGCAGCAAGTAAGGCACGAAGATGCCACCTGCCGCATGACTCGGTGGAAGGACCCGACCGTGTCAAGATGAGAGGTGGCTATCCTGTCGCCCTTGTCCTTTTCCCTTAGCCGCCTATTGCGAGATGCACAGGGAGAGATGCAGTGGGGCTATTATTTTTAAGCACCAGCCACATGACATACCCTTTTGATATTACTGGACTACTGGATGAAACGGCCGAGCATGTTTTGTTGGAGTGCAGTGTGCTTGACAACCAACGAAGGGGCATACTCCGTTCTCCATCTTCCGTTGCAGCGATCTGCAGACATACCGGTCGACTTGTGGCTTTCATGGAAGACATAGGCTGGCTGGGGTAGCTGGAGATTGCGGGGTTTTGCAAGAAGGTCCAACCAACCAAGCGGGATTAGTTTGCAGGCCTACAGCCAACCCCAAACCAAAACAACAACATATTACTGGACTAATCCGGAACCAAGCTCATATAGTTCTATAAATTGTTAGCGACTATTATAGTGCCTCACAAGCCATGACAATTTACGAGCAGGTGCGGCGCGGCTCCAGCGGTGAGATGGTGCACATCAAGAAGTCAGCTGTGAGGTCTATTCGCTTCGAGCACGAGCCGCAAACCAACAAGAAAATTATTGGATTGGTAAGTACAAGCTTAGCATCGACATCGCTTGCAAAATGGGGTACAGAGAATTGGAGACCGTTAGAGGCTGACCGTGGTTCGGATTCCACGTTAAACTGTAGGTCTCTTCCCTTCTTACCTTACTAGCTGGTAGGGTTCAACCCGCCCGGGTTGGTACCAACGCATTGAATGAAACGTCGGTCGAAACGGCTATGTAAATAGTTGGTGTTTTCCGTCCAGTTCAGTGTAGCCGGCGCGAAATGAAGGGAAGCACTGACGTGGCACCTAGTTCACCCCCCGGTGTTATGGGCTGACATCACGGATGTTGTAGGTGATGTAGCCAACCGTGTCAGTTTCCATAAAAAAAAAAACTTTCAGAAATCTGTCCCCAATGAGTCCAATTTCTTCCCTTGCTGTTGTCCCAGATTCCTAGTTCACCAGGCCCAGGAAGTGTTTTCGCCGCAGGCGCCTCTTTTTTGAGGGTTGGGTCAGTGTTGATGCTAGGATACCTTGTTGTGACACGTTTAGCTTTCGCAGTAATGATAAATATATTTTTATCCTTCTCCAGATCGACAAGCAATGGGAGATGTTAGCTTGTGGCCTCACCAACGACCAGGTAGAGCTAACGATGCTCGCACATCAGTACATACGCAAGGCGGCCCTCAAACCGCGATCGCTCAACTTCTAACATTACCCTCAGCCGCTCAGCGGTAGCGGGGCCGACGACACGGCGACAACAAACCACATTGAGAAGAGCAATAGTGAATCGAAGGACAATAGTGAAAAGAAAAACGGTGAAACGAACAACAGTAGTGAATTGAAAAGTGAGGACGACTCTGAATTGAAAATTAAAATTGAACCGATGGATGAAGTGGATTTTGACAGTTGTGAAACATTTGATGACAGGCGACAAACCGAATCGACAACGGTTGAAAACTCGAATGTATGACTAATGTTAACCGCCATGATGAACATAGAAGTTGATTTGACATATGTCAAATAAGAATAGGTGTAGTGTAAGTAATACTTGACAACTAACAGCTGCCATTTTGAGTGGTGTTATAGGTATATTTTGCATTTCACTATTATTTTTTCAAAATGGAAACTGCAATATTGTATATTGCATGTTTACTTTGATTTATCACTTTTTTAGCGCAAACTGCGGGCCGCAGCCGGTCGCATCGCATTGCAAAAATGCGTTGGCACATCGCTGACAGAGCGGGACGAATCGCATCGAAGGATTTTGCTACCCTTCCGTTTTTCGTTACGCGTGCTCGTTCAACGCGTGCATAAATCTGTCTGCTATAGCCACACTCCCACCGGAGCGGGCGGCCCGCAGTGCTATCGGCTTATCCGTCAATGCCATGCGCTTCGTCCTGCTGAGGCCGGTGCGATTCTTCATATAAAATGTACGGGAGCGATGCGTGTGAATTTTTGCATGAAGCTGCGATGCGTCCTAGTGTTCGCCTTTTTTAAGTACGTACTAAACATAAAGCGGTAAATGAAATGCGAATGCCTCTAATATGTCAAAAGTAATCTTATTTAATTTGACAACTCAACTAAAACCATCTGAAAGTTGCCAACTTAATGGATGTCATAAAAGCTACTTACCGTTGAAAATGTATTTATGTCATCGACATTCTACAAGTTGACAACTGACAAAATCTACTGATACCATCAGAACGGTCTATAAGTTGCCAGCTTGAGTGAAATAATAAAAAAGTCATGTTAAACTTCGATTACATGACTCCAAAAATTATTTAAAAAATGTTAGTTTTAAGTCTCGAGTGTGTTTGGTTGCAGTGATTTTTTTGAGTGTCCGCTTGACCTGGTGTGCAATTGATACAATATGCGAAAAATGCATAAAATTGTGTTTTAGATCATAAGTAATGTAAAAATTTAAAACTTTTATTCATTGATTCACATAGCATCAAATTCATTCTTATCCACGGACAGAATTTTTCTGGTTCAAAAATGAATTGTGGCTTCGAAATATTCTACACGCTTCCTAATTTTATTTCTATCAACCGCATAAAACTGTTATACATTTTAAAGCCAAACATAGTTAAATAGAAAATGTTTACATATTTTGCATTTAATTAATTTAATGTGTGATAGAAAGGCATAATATAACGTTTAAGGTCTTGTAAATATCTTATAGATTTAATTCTTCTTAAGATTTCTTGCATTTAAATAAACTAAGTATAAATTTATCCAACTTTTTATGAAAACTTTTATCGAGGTGACCACTTTTTTTTTTACTTAAAATCAAAGTTGTAAAACAAAAGTTTAGCTTAATTTAAAGGTATTTATAGAACATGTACATTATAATTATTATTTTTTGGATTTAGAATATAAATAGTAATAGTAGGTAATATATAAGGTATTGCATTGTGCAATATGGAACTTATATTAAGCTGATGGCTTTTGTAGAATTTTATTTGTTTTTATTTTTTATTTATATGTGCGGTATCGATGATGTGTATGCATACAATATGAATTATACTTAAGCCACCAATCCACCTCAATGTAGCTAGTTAATTGTAGAAAAAAATTATAAACTTTCCATTCGGAAATATCACCTGTCGCGTGAAATTAAAGATGCTTTCCTATCTCGCTTATTTCCCCCGAGTAGACCCAATAGCCCATAGCAGGGTTATCATCTGATTCCAGTAATTTTAAGATTATCGCACTGAAATTCTTCTACATCCGTGATATTTTAATCCTAAAATTAGTGGAACCATAGACAATCAGAGGATAAGACTGCTATACACATGCAAATGGGTCTAAGAAGTGAAATTGTATTATCCAAACTGCTTTTTAATTTTGAATAGATGAGTCGTTCATTTTGTCCTCTTTGAATGAGATTGTACTCGTACATTTTGTTCACCATGAATGAGAATTGTTTCCTTTTTAAAACAGGCAAGAGATAAATATTAAATTGCATGAAAAAATATAAAGTGTAGGTAAAATTAACATCCAAAGAGCAAAATAATTTTCAGTTCTTAGTAGGCACGCTTCAGAGTCCATATTTCACTTCTTGGTTCATTGCTAAAGCTAAAATAAGCCTTCGATTATTATAACTTGGAAATTGTTTCACAAATTAGTGAGCAGAACAGTGAATTTGAAAGTTTAAATTCTCTTTCACTAGAACCTATAATGGGGTTTCAATAGAAAATTTAATATGAATGCGTTAGATTATGGGAACATGTGAGGTAAGATTTATATTTGGTTTTTTTGTTTCTTTGATTTTTTTTTTTAGATTTTATGTCTATTTTATCTGAAGAACTTTTACGTTTATTTTGTGTTTTGAAAGGGTATGCAGTGTACATAATATTTGTTACGTGGAATATAAGTAGGTAAATCAAAAGTAAAATTTTGTGTATTCTTTTCAGAAGTCGTTACCTCTTTTTCCAATGATTGATGTCAACCGTGATAAAGTTTGAATTTGTCATTCAAGAAAACAGAACACACAGAGACCCACAATACTTTACTGGGCACCCAGCGGTGGCGCTAGCGGCGGATTCGGGATTGTCTCTCTCACTCACTCACTGTGAACAAATTGAGAGCAGAAATGACATTTCAACATGGCGCGTTTAGTTACGGTTCTGGCCGGGTGCCTAGTAAAGTGTGTCGATGTGTTAATTGCGCTTGCACACTAAATATTTTCTTTGAATGGTAGATTCATTCGACTGGAAATTGATGCTGAATTTGGTTTGAGGACTGGATGAGAAATGCCTAGTAATATAAAGTTTGTAATGAAATAGTGATATCGGTTTTGTGGAGATTTGGATAAATATTTTATTGAAATAGATTCTATCGTAATATTTGGCTGTTTTATTGCTCCTGTCCCCATCTCTCTCTCTCTCTTACTGAGTCTTCCCCACTCTCTATTTGCGTTTCGTCCTAGAATGACCACTTCCTAAAATGACCACTTCCCCTAATGACTACTTTCCCACAATGACCACTTTCCATAATGACTACTTCCCATAATGACTACTTGATTTACCACTTGCCTTTGTTTTCATTTGGTCAGATTTTCAAATCGTCAGACTTTCAAATGGTCAGAATACAGTCTTTGAGCAGCTCCGATGACCTGTGTTCGAGTATCGTGTGGGGCCAGTATTTAAAAAGAATAGCCCCACTGCATCTCTCCTCTTGCATGTTGTAAAAGTCGACTAACGAATAAGGACAACTTTCTTTTCTATCATTTTATTGATTTACGTTTTTTGTTTATAGACGTCCGGAGATACCAGCCTTTCGGCTACAAAATCCAGACGTCTACTACCTGCACTCTTGCGAGTACAGTGATCATGTATGCCAGATCGAGGCCCCATAGCTGCTCTGTCGAACTTTCGTTCTTCCGAAAAAATCCCATGGGAAACACAGGCTGCGACCTTTCCCCAGCCGATCCGAGCCACCACCCGTCCACCCGAAGGAACCCCCGACCGAAGTCGAGAGCCGGGGGTGAAGCCTTCACTGCCACTGGGGTCAGCACCCTATCCAACCACAACCTGTGCCCAGGGCCTCAGCGTTTTGTACTAGCCTTAAGGCTTTTGTTTTCACCAGCTAATAATAATAATAATGTAACGAATAAGGACAAGATGACTTGCTAAATGGCGACATTCGACATATTAGCCACCTCTCTCCTTGGCCAGGTAACGTGGTGGCGGTTATGCTGCAATATGCCAGAGTCCTTGCAGCACAACACCGATTACTCTGTGTACCCCGAATTTCGGGGCGTGTGGTGTGTATGTATGTTAGATTCAATTCAGTGTGTAATACTCGTAACCAACGAGCATGCGTGAAGATTATGAGAGTGGAAGAGGCGGCAGAGGTGTGTCAGGATCGTGGCACGTGGAGATCTGGTGTCTGCCTACCCCACTGGGAAACAGGCGTGGCGCTATAGTATGTGTGTATTCACCGGGTGGCTAAGCTCAAGTGGCAGTGGGCTGGGCACGTTAGCCGAAGAGACAATGACCGTTGGAGTAACCGTGTCCTACACTGGCGGCCGTGGATAGGAAACGGAGTGTGGGAAGACCACCCGCCAGGTGGGACGACGACATAAAGTACGTCGGCGGAAAGCAGTGGTTCCGTATCGCTGAAGGCCGGGAGGACTGGAGGAAAATTGGCGAGGCGTATGCCCAGCAGTGGACGCTTACACGCTGACTGACTGACACATATATTCTATAGTTCGCAGATCTGCTGGTATGGTGTCTCGCTTGGTTTCGCGAGGTGAGGTGATAAAGGCTGTTTCTGATCCCTCAGCACGGCCACCCATACTGGTTTCCATAAAAACTAAAACTCGGGCCTAGGAGAATGACAATATGGTCAAAAAGTTAGATCGAAACTATAATACAATGGAATAATTGGCTGGTTTAAAAAAAACTATTTCATCTATTTCCTCCCAAGTACAGCCTGGGGTTTTTCAAAAAGGGCGTGAAATGGCTCCTGTCAGGCCGGCATGGCATTCATAATCCCCGTGCATCGCAGAATGTCCATGGGCATCATTAGTCACCTACTCGTAAGTGAAACGATGCCACATGTCACGCTTTCCACAAAAACATGAATAAAACAAAGATATAAGATTTAAAATATATTTACAAAAGCTAATCAGTGCTTAGCTAATTTGATTTAATCTTACTAATAGAGCTGTTTTAAAAGTGAGCGGTTTGTCGATCTATTTCATTGAGATCCGTAACTATTTCCTCCACTTTGGTGCCGATCTTCTTTGCAATCTGAAACAAAAAGAATATAATTTTTCACGAATGGTCAAAACTTAACTTTTTTCCCAGCTTTCACAAGGTGATCCGTCGGCTTCCCATTGCGTAGCCCCGTCCTACGCAATCATACATAACACTGCCATTGTATTAACCATGGAGACAAAAAATGTAACAATTATTATTATGAAATTAATAACTGTAAGTATATAATCAATACATATTTTTTTATTTTTTTTTTTTTTATTGAAACTGACACGGTTGGCTACATCACCTACAACATCCGTGATGTCAGCCCATAACACCGGGTTGAACTTGGTGCCACGTCAGCGCTTCCCTTCAGTCGTGCCGGCTACACTGAACTGGACGGAAAACACAAACTATTTACATAGCCGTTTCGACCTACCTTTCATTCAGTGCGGTGGTACCAACCCGGGCGGGTTAAACCCTACCACCTAGTTATATAAGAAGGGAGTCACATCCCTTAGTCGCCTTTTACGACATGCACGGGGAGAGATGCAGTGGGGCTATTCTTTTAAAGTACCGGCCCCACACGGTACATATGTATGGTGATATGTATGTATGTATATACATACATACATATCACACACGCTGAATCCCGACAGTCGGGGTAAGCAGAGTAATCGATGTTGTGCTGCAAGAACTCTGGGAAATTACAGCACAACACCGACCACCACATTTCGCAAAGTATTCGAACAAGATTCAATCGATCAAGCAGCAAGTAAGGCACGAAGACCCACCTGCTGCATGACTCGGTGTAAGTACCGTGCCAAGGTGAGAGGTGGCGGGCCTGTCGCCCTTTAGCACGGCATCTTGTCCTTATCCCTTAGTCGCCTTTTACGACATGCATGGGGAGAGATGCAGTGGGGATATTATTTTTAAGTACCGGCCCCACACGGTACCCAATATAATCAATATCCATCACATTAGCAGTGTCCAATGAAATATGTGTGTTGTTAAGCCAAATTTTTTAAAAGTAGAAAAAGAAACTACGTCGGCTTCCCACTCTTGTGTTAGCGCCGGCGACACTGAACTGAACGGAAAACCAAACATAATTTCCATAGACGTTTGGACCGACTTTCATTCAGTGTGATGGCACACATTCATATCATGTACAGTAACCGGCAGTAAGTATTGGACATCGAGCTTTAGAAAGAGACAATCCCGTTGTAGAGCAGATGCATTAACTGACCGTAATTTTATCTAAGAGTCTGACTACTGTTTTTTCCACTAACAAATTTTGACAATTGAATACACTTTGTATGATTAGATTTTTAATATGACTTTTACTACATTTCTTTGTAATAAACGTAAACTAATTGTTTTTTATTTGACTTGATACATGAAGTATCAAAATTGACTATACACCAGATATAGGTAATTTAAATAGGCAGTGTGGTCAGACAGACTCTTGAGTATTCATGTTTATGCTGTAAATATTAATGCTCTTGTGAGCGGTAAGTTACTATATTTGTAAGTTACTATAATATAATACTTATAAGGTACTAACAAAACATTGTGACTTGCGAAGTTTGTTTGTCAGTTCTTCTTCGCATTGAATTTAGAACGGGCGGAATTTTCGACATATCCAAGCGTAGGTTACCCACCTATGGATGAAATTATACAATAAACAATAAAGAGCCTCGTCTCTTTCACACAGAGACGTGCGAGTTAGTGCGACAGAGACGACGCTCTACAACCGGACTGTCTCTTTCTTAAGTTCGACGTTCATTACTTCTGAGTACTTTAGTAAATTTAGGCCGACGACTATTAAGCAACGAACAGTTTTACATGGAATCTGTACCATGTCTAGTCTCCGCGTGTTGATGCACACATGAAATTCGATGAGCAAGAAAGCGGTTCACATCATCGGGTATCAAACCCAAAATCCATCGCTTACTAAGTAAGGTTTTAACTCCTTGGTCAGGAGCTCACATGATTATGATTTAAAGTGTGAGTTATGGCCCCTGAGCCCAGTTGTCACTGTGACCTAGGAAGATCTATTGTGATCTCTCAAAAGTTTAGAGCTCACCCTGTAAGTCCGATTTCCGCTATGAACCGAGTTATATTCTTGGGATTGAGCGCCTGTACTTGGCATGAGTTAAAAATATATTCCCCAAGAATACGGCTTCTACTGTGAATGAGCACTTCACATTCACAAGGGATGTGTATGGGCGTTTCATCCTCTTTTATACAGACTGGTGTGTCACTAAGGCCCATTCGGTGTACAGGAGCTCATATATGAAGTTTCCTTGCCGCTTACTACGTGGTGGGATAAAATTGTAGCCTATTCGTTTGGTAACACCGTACTGGATGAAAGATGGCCGCATAGCAGCCTCGGCTGTGTTCCTCTATAGTCCAGTATAGCCAGGAATGCAAAGGGAAGTCTCCAGTATGACACCTACCATCTCGGAGGTGGTATTGGCTTGTCGAAGAGTGTGCGCTCTCGCCACCCATACCGGAATGCATAAAAGAAATGTGGATAGTGTTATCGAGGTGGTTGGTCGGACTCACATCTTGCCGGTCAGCATTGGGCAGGTTGAGGAAGGTGTAGACGAGGTCGCCGTCTATGACGCCGCGCGCCGGGCCGCCGCTCGCGCCGCGCCGCGCGCCTCCCGCGAACGTTCTGCCACATGCACGCACACACATTGTAAAGGTGCGTTGACTGACACGATGGGAGGTCTCACGCACGAGGACTAGAACGATGAAAAAGGTATGGACGCCGGACTGTCAAATGCTTTTATGAGAACTAGCGTCGCCGAGTTGCGGGGAGCGGAGTGTACTTACCGATGATAAGATATTCCACTATTGTGCACACTAAACTTGGCTGTAGTGTTTTTACACGTAAACACAGAGCATGCGGGCATTTTAAACAGGTTTTTGCGAACGCGGCCGATGACAGACTGACGGGCCAGCGCGCGACCGTCCAATGAAACAAGTATGCTTTTACTTATATCGTGTTACGCTGGCGAGGATAGGGTTCGGGGTCCATACCTTTTTTATCGTTCTAGCACGAGGAGCATATCGCCTTCTCGAACGAGAAAACTCGCTATCGCGAAGCGTTCGCCGAACAGTTTGCGAGCTTGCGAGAGCTGTCTACACGGTGCGTAAATGCGTTCGAGAAGCATTTCTCGTGCGTGAACTCGCATCGTGTCAACCAGGCATAACACCGTGGAACAATGTGATTCCTTTCCATTAGATAGATAGAAATACTTTAACACTCTTAAAACATTTTACAGAAATGAGCACAATATCAAATTTACAAGAGGTGCAATGGTCAACTTTCGACTCGACCGCGAAGTTTGGCAAATTTTCACGCATCGAAAATGCTTGTACTAAGTTTCATCAAATTCTGATGATCGGTTTAAGAGTTATGGAGGAACATACATACATACATACATACAGAAAAGATTTCTAAAAATCACCAATTTAGTTTTAGTATCATACATACAGTCTACAAACGCAGTATCTCATAAAACAAAGTAACTTACTCCATGACCATCCCTTACAGATTTATTATTAGTATTGATGTTGATGATTGATGATTGATAGTTGTATAGTTTTAATTGTTTATCCAGCCTGTTCATGAATGAGTTTGGGGTGTGTGATAGGGTTGCCAACTTTTTTAAAGAGAAATAACGTATTTCTGATTTCAGGGATGGCAAATAAAAAGTACAGTCTAATAAAAAAGTATTATTTATTAAAATTTTAAAACATTTATATTTTTAGTACTCTCTGGACGTTTCAGCAGTGATTAGGTATTTGTGAATACACTTTATGATGCAATGCATTGGATTATTGAGGCGCTGTTAGTTTACGTTTCATTTCACGCATTGTTTGAACTTTAAGGTTGAACTAAAGTATTTTCGCGTACTTTATTGCTATTCAAAAGTTTAAAGTACGGAGACCTAGAATAACGTAAGATACTTTATTTTAAAGTACGGTTGGCAACCCCAGGCGTGTTCTTGGATGACAGCTTAGGGCAGTTTATTCCTATTATTTATTTTTAAAGAATTAACACGTGTGCGCTCACCTGAACGCCTTTGGGTTGAGTCCGGCGAGGTGGCAGCAGTAGTTGTTCATGACGTTCTGTAACATGAGTAGCCGCCGGTACGTCTTCTCCGAGACGGGCAGCATGTACCCCACGCCGCCGTCCAGGGTCGCTGCACGCATCATCATCGTCAATCACATAATCACCTGATCATCCTCAATAGGTAATTTAAATAGGCAGAGTGGTCAGATACAGGTAATTTAAATAGGCAGAGTGGTCAGATTCTTGAGTGTTCATGCTTATGCTGCAAATATTAATGTTCTTGTGAGCGGTAGTGTGGGTTAATTATTGTAAATGACATATTGTGAATGAAATAATACTATAAGGTACTAACAAAACATTGTGACTTGCGAAGTTTGTTTGTCAGTTCTTCTTCGCATTTGAATTTAGAACTGGCGGAAATTTCGACGTATCCAAACATAGCTTACCTACCTATGGATGAAATTATACAATAAACAATAATCATGGTTTGTAGTTTGTAGGCGGTGGCTTCTAACTAGTCCGTCTTGGTCGTGCAGAAACCCTGTGGTCTCCAGTTAACTCAGCGAGCCTATATCCTCCATAAAGACCACAAGATGACCGGAGCAGCTGCAAGATTTCCACAACGGAAGCTGAGAACGGGGTATCTCCCTATGTAGGTTGTCGTGGACACTACTCTCAAAACACGCTCGGCCGTGTCGTCCTTCGCTAAGCATAATAATCATTATCATCATCATCATCATGATTATCATCATCACTATCAAAATCATGATCTTGATCATTACCGTCATGATCATTTTTATCAACACCGTCATGATCATCTTGATCATCACCGTCATGATCATCTTGATCCTCACCGTCATGATCATTATCATCATCATCAAGATCATGCTGGGTCAGCTATTAACTCTGGTGGGATTACCAAACATGGAGACATGGCGCCGCTGCAGACTGGCGTCCTTGTTCTGCGCGGAGCGGTTGCACGCGATGCGGAACATTGTGTGCACTTGCTGGCCCAGGTGGTAGTCCGCTTTGCGCAGCAGCCGCTGACCTGTAGAGAGCGCGTGCGTTTTGAGCTTACATTACAAGTCCCAAAAACTGTAATTTGTTTAGTTTGGGATCTGATGTGGCAGCCACGCCCGAGATGTCGTGTCGCCTTGTCAGGTTCCATGCCAGTAAGTAATCAACGCGCGTTGATTACGTCGGAACGACGCGTCGTCGCGACGTAAGAGTACTAATAAGGACTTTAACAGGACACTGCAGACTAAACAAACAACTACACCGAATGGGCCTTAGCGACACACAGGTCTGTATAAAAGAGGATGAAACGCCCATACAGATCCTTTGTGAATGTGAAGTGCTCATTCACAGTAGAAACCGTATTCTTGGGGAATATATTTTTAACCCATGCCAAATACAGGCACTCAACTCCAAGGATATAACTCGGTTCATAGCGGAAATCCGACTAGGGGGGTGAGCTCTAAACTTTTGAGAGATCACAATAGATCTTCCTAGGTCGCAGTGATTAAACAGGGTTCAGGTGCCCTAACTCACACACTTTAAATCAATCTAGTTTCGTAAAAGTGAAGAAATTATAAAAGAACAATGCGAAACTCGTGTCGTGTGTGGTCGGTACTTAAGCCCGACTGCATCTCTCTCCGCGCATGTCGTAAGAAGCGACTAAGGCATAAGGACAAGATGCCGTTTCAAAGGGCAACAAGTCAGCCACATCAGCTCATCTTGGCACGATCTTTCCATCGAGTGATGCAGCAGGCGGATGTTTGTACTTACTTGCTGCTTGATAGTTAACTTGTCCGAAAACTTTGCCAAACGTGGCGGAAGGTGTTGTGCTGTAATTTACCGGAGTTCTTGCAGCACAACACCGATTAGTCTGCTTATCCGATTGTCGGGATACGGCGTGTAGTATTTATGTATGTATGTCATGCGAAAACATTGTTCCGACTTATTTTTATAAATGTAAATTCGGCCTCACCCCCGAGACTCTCCCGCGCCTGAGGCTGGTAGTGGAACTGCACGAAGTTGCCGTCCGCTTCGCTCACGAGGAAGCCGAGGCACGTGTTGTCCACCATGAACTCCATCTCGTACACCTGCAAGTACAATCAACAACATAATATTACCATCGCCGCCGTTCTAAAAGGCTGGCGACAACTGAATGTTTATAACACATAGAACTGCGTGTTTATGACGCATAGAACTACGTGTTTATGACACATAGAACTGCGTGCTTATGACACATAGAACTGCGTGTTTATGACATATAGAATTGCGTGTTTATGACACATAGAACTGCTTGTTTATGGAACATAGAACTGCGTGTTTATGACATAGAACTGCGTCTTTATGACACATAGAACTGCGAGTTGAAGACACAGAACTACGTGTTTATGACACATAGAACTGCGTGTTTATGACACATAGAACTGCGTGTTTATGACACGTAGAACTGCGGGTTTATGACACAAAAACTGCGCGTTTATTGACATATAGAACTGCGTGTTTAAGACACAGAACTGTGTGTTTATAAGACATAGAACTGCGTGTTTATGACACATAGAACTGCGCGTTTATTGACATTTAGAACTGCGTGTTTACGACACATAGAACTATGTGTTTATAACGCAGAGATCTGTCTGTCAATAGACCGGGAGCTAGAGAGGGAGCGACCTGCGTAGTCCTCATGTCGCGCGACACGAGCGAGAGTGTCCGGTGCTGCTCCTGGTAGCGCAGCAGCGACACAGACTTGTACACGTCCGCTATCAGGATCAAGTTCTTCACGGACAGCATGCGGTGCACGTAGATCTGTGTGTCTATGAACGCCACGCCCACGAGGTCGTCGTCCTTCAGCTGCCAGATGTAAATCTGGAAAGATACAGTATCGTGTTTTTTTTATTCATTTTTCATTTTGGCTTCACGACACATATACTGTTTATAACATAATATACTGTCTATGACATAGAATGTTTATGACACAGAACTACAAATTTATCATGACATTTTTCACTGTCTGGTGGCTTAAGCTGCCTGGGGAAGCAGGCAATGAGGGAATATTACGATCACTTTGTGGATGGCTTGCTATAGTCTGTGGTCGCTGTTGTTGCTCAGGTGCTGCTACTCCGGACACCGGAGCTCTTTCACTAAGTGGAGCACCCTTCTCGGTCGCTTCCACACTTCAGAGGCCGTTCCCAAATTTCGACCAAACTGGAGCCGTTCGTTTGCCACTACCGGGCACTCCAGGAGCTTGCGGGCGGCTGTTCCGTCCTCCGCCATGCAACCTCTGATTAGGGGGCTGTCAGTGACGCCTATAATGAACAAGTGTCTGTTGAGTGGGCAGTGTCCTGTTAAGAGTCCCCTGTGGAACACTTTAGGAGGTGTTTCCTGAGTCGCAGGTCCAGTCTTGGAATGGCGTCTCTAGATTGCCTGCAGTCCCTGGTGTTGACCCAAAGATTCTCTTGCTTTGTTTTTGTTAATTGATGTCGCCAGTATTTGAACTGGCTAATTGCCACACGGTTCTGGGCAGTCGGTCAGTCAGTCAGTCACTGACTGACTGACTAACTCGCTTACTCACTCGGCTGTTCTTTATGAAGAAATAAACAACCTATAACGTACAAAATCTCGTCCAAATGCCTCATGCATTGAAAGACTGACCTTCTGCCCAATAGCCGACACGAGGAAACCCAAGACTTGCGCGAGAGCGGTGACGGGACCCTTCTGTTCCTTGGCATAGACCTCCTTGAACCTGTTCTTGGTGAGAGGTTGGCCGGGCTCCGGGACAACGTCGATTATGTCGTAGATTACTATCTGCAATAAATCAATCAATACATTTTCATGAATATAAACTCCAATGTAGCATAACGAGTAATGAGTTGTACAAAACTATATCTGGAGCACTATATCGGTTTCTTTCCTCCGACCGTCCAACAGCCAGCCAGATCAATGCACTTCTTTTAGCCCCCCTTTCCTCCTACTTTCCACTACTTCGTGCTGGTATCTGGTTGATGTTCGTTACAGTTGACAAATTAAAACCAACCAATTAGGAGCGAGCACGAGTGTTGCCTTTATGATACTGTAAAAGACTGCCGGTAATGAAATGAAATTATTATGAAAATGAAATTATTTATCATTAAACCTTTCAAAACTTAAACGAATCATGACAATTTCACAAAACGGACCACACCAAAAGGCATACTTGTATGATATTTGTATTTGTCCTAGCACCAGTTGCCCACAGTTGAATTCCATACTGGTTTTATGATAGTTTTATACAGTAGCAGCTTTGATTCAAAGGTCAATTGGGACTTGCGGTTTAGCATCCAGTACATCTTGCGTAGTTGCAGGCTCAGTTGCTTACGTTTCGTAAAGATGTGCTTTTTCCATATCAGACGACAATCCAGATGTACCTATACCCACTCTATATCTACTCTATACTCTGTAAATAATTTAGGAACACCCGGGGACATGTTTCGTCCCCCCGTGTTCCTAAATGATGTCAAACACCCCTTCCTTTTGCGTCGCGGGTTACAGAGTAATCAGCAATACTTCTGTCCAGTTCAGTGTAGCCGACATGAAATGAAAGGAAGCACTGACATGGCACCTAGTTCACCCGGCGTTATGGGCTGACATCAAGGATGTTGTAGGTGATATAGCCGAGGTTCGAATCCGGTCGGCATTTCTGACGAAAACATTTACGTGCATACCTACACCCCCTGCTTCACCGTTCGGAACCGGTGTAAAACTGTAGGTACCTTCCCTTGCCCCTTACTAGGTGGTAGGCTCAAATTGTAGCCGACTGGGTTGGTACCACCGTACTGGATGTAAGATGGCCGCATAGCAGCCTCGGTTGTGTTCTCCTATAGTCCAGTATTGCCAGCAATCCAGGAAAGTCTCCGGTATGGCACCTACCTTCTCGGAGGTGATATTGGCTGGTCGGAGCATGTGCTTTGGCCCCTCCGACTCAGCCACCCATACCGGATTACATAAAAAAAAAGCCAAGCGTGTCAGTTTACTAAAAAAATTAAAAAAAAATACTCACCCTCCCTCTAGAGGTGATGTCTTCGCCGTAGTTGTAGTTAGTGCCGAGCGCTATGTAGCCCCTCAGGCCGGACCTGGTGCCCTCGTAGGATAGCGAGACGTTCTTGAAGCACGTCACGTGCTCCCACTCGTCCAACTCGATCTTCGTGTTGGGGATCACCTCCCACGACACCGGTGAGAACAGCATCACGGAGAAACGCTCCTGCAGCGGGTAAGGGAACCTGGCGACACGTCACAATCCGGTAAAGACATTTGACAGATAATTCTGCCAGTTATTTTTTTTTTTATTTTTTTTATGGAAACTGACACGATTGGCTACATCACCTACAACATCCGTGATGTCAGCCCATAACACCGGGTGAACTTGGCGCCACGTCAGTACTTCCCTTCAGTCGTGCCAGTTACACTGAACTGGACGGAAAACACAAACTATTTACATAGCCGTTTCGACCGACCTTTCATTCAGTGCGGTGGTATCAACCCGGGCGGGTTAAACCCTACCACCTAGTAATATAAGAAGGGAGTCATATCCCTTAGTCGCCTTTTACGACATACACGGGGAGAGATACAGTGGGGCTATTCTTTCAAAGTACCGAACCCACACGGTGCAATTCTGCCAGTTATAAAGTTAGCGTTCATTCCATGTAAGAGTACTTGAAATGACAGCTGTCAAATAGTGCTCATTTAACCGCTCACACGTCGCGCCTTCTGACTCTCAAACGTCGGAGATATTCAGACTTTTTTGTTACTGTTATGAAACTGAATCGATTAGGCTATAAAAATCAACCACCTATTTATTGAAATACATAAAAAAATATTTTACATAAAAAAAAGCCCAAGGTCCAAACCATTTTATATAGGTTTTACTCCATAAATGATACAAAACCTTCCCCCCCCCCCCCCCCCTTAGCGTACTATTAACTAATTTTGAAAGACCTTATATACAAACACAACAATGTCTAAAAAGACCAAAAATCGTATTTATTTGTGGCGCTGCGCGCCAAATTCTCGCACGAAAACCACTGAAGAGTCCGTGAATTGTTTGTTTCTAGGCTGGCCCCAAAGTGAATCAGATCAAGTAGGGCATATCTTCATCTTTATTTAGAAGTATAATGAGCCTTATCCCAATATTCAAAGAGCGCCGTATTTCACTGTCGAAAGTCATTAATATAACTCGGTTCATAGCGAAAATCGGACTTGGATGTGAGCTCGAAACTTTTGAGACATCACAATTAGATCCTAGGTCGCAGCGATAACAGGGTTCAGGGGCCCCAACCCTCACACTTTAAATCATCAATACTAATAATAAATCTGTAAAGAATGGTCATGGAGTAAGTTACTTTGTTTTATGAGATACTGCGTTTGTAGACTCTATGTATGATACTACAACTAAATTGACGATTTTTAGACATCTTTTCTGTATGTACGTATGTATGTATGTATGTATGTATGTATGTTCCTCCATAACTATTTAACCGATCATCCGAATTTGATGAAACTTAGTACAAGTACATTTTACTATACGGGGCACAAGATAGGCTAAATAAAATTCAGTTCCGGTTACGCTAAGATGTTGCTCTCATACAAACCGAGTTGTTCCGCGTGCCGAAATAAAGGTACGGTAGCGGGCACATTCTTCTTTTCAAATACGAATTTCACGCGAGCGAAGCCGCTGGCAAAAGCTATTAATCAATAAAAAAATAACACATTCACCTGTCCCCCTTATTCTCGGTCGTCAGCTCCTTATCCTCCCCGTTGAACCTGTAGTAGGACGTGGAGGGCGCGGCGGTCGAGCCGACGAGGCAGTAAGTCTTCGACTCGAGGTGGAATGTGACGAAGTGCGGCGTCATACGCAGCGGCACCTTGCGCACCGGCCACGGCGCGTCGTACGAGAGGTGCGTCGCGAGCGCACAGATACGCATCTCCGACTGTCGAGAGCAAATTCAACATTGTATTAATTGGAAAGACAATACACAAGTTTTTCACACGGCTATGCATTCATTTTTTGAAGGAAGGTGTTGAACTAAGCTTGCGATGGCTTCACCGAACATATCCGGGCCCATCGGCAGTAGAGGAGGGTGTTAATCGAGGTCGGGACTAGCGAGTGGCCACTCTAAATTTCCCGCGCATGCTTCACGTTTCGGCTCGCTTCAAGCCCTCGTCAGCTAGTCTGCGTTGACTAGGACGCGGGTAAACCACCAGTCTCGCTCTCGACCTCCCTCTCTCTACCTATTTATATTCTGTAGGATGCTTCGAGTGACGTTTTCGAAGCTCTCTCCATGTATGAGCTTAGCGTCGATCTTGGCAGCCCTAGATTCTTGAAGAGACTGTAGAGCGACTTCGCTGGTAGTCCATACATCCCTCTTACCGCCGCACACTGGGCTCGTTCATAGGTCAAAAGTAAAAACCTTTACTTTTTTCTATCGCATTTTACAAATGCTCATTAATTTCTCACTTAACAACCCTAAATAATGGCATATAAATTGTATGCAAGTATGAGTAAGTTATTGTGTTATAATTACTCGAAGTGACATTACCTATCCAGCGCGCTGTTGTGAAACCATTAATCCTCGTTAATCAGCGTTGTGTTTGTTCCACGATTTCCACGAAATTTGGCACAGTGTGAATCCCGTTACCAATGGATTTCCAAGAACCATGTATGTAGATTATTTGTGTATTTTTTTCAATATTATAGTTTTTATAATCAACCTGAAATAATTTGTCTGATTTCGTGCAGAAATGCAAGGAAGGCGAGAATTTTGGATTTTTTTAACTAGAGCTAAAGTTGTCGTGCGTATGAGTGCCTGTTGTGCGTAATTTTTTTTTATCGTTTAGTTTATTTCGTTCTCTTCACGAGAATATGTGTCAGGAAGTGCGGAATGTGCGGAACATTAAAAAAAAATTTTTTGTATCGATGCTTCGCAACCATTTTATTTAGCATGTAAATAAAGGAATTATGTATTTTTTTTATGGAATCCGGTATGGGTGGCTAATTTAGAGATGCTCTGACCAGCCAATATTACCTCCGAGAAGGTAGGTGCCATACCAGAGACTTCCCTTTGGCTTTGCTGGATTGTCTGACTATAACATAATATAAATGCTTAATAAACAATATCAAAAAGTTTTCTATATGTTTTGATTACATTTACATCATAACAAAGGCAATAAGACCAGTCGTACACTTTTGACCGCCCATCCCATACAAATGGAACCAGTGTGCACCGTAAGCCCAGCATGCCCTGACATGACAGACTGACGCACGGCCTAAATCATAAGTCATCTCCTAGATGGCGCACTAAGATAACACAATTTTGATTTTCCCGTTTATACCGGAATTTAAATTTTATCAAATGAAAATAATATACTTATAATTTCAAGATTTATAAAATATTTTTGCACTTATTATTATATAATTATTAACCGCTCACGTGCCGGTGCGCGCTAATCTCCGTAAGATGTCGCAAATATTTGCGGCCGCGAACGCAAGGAGAAAAAAAAAGGTTGTAGGAAAAAAACATTATTAATAAAAAAATTTATGTCTTATTTATTCACTACAATCTGTCTCCGTCTAGGGACATTTGGAAGTTTGTATGACCCTCGATTCGTGACTTGTTTAGTGGGGGACCAGTGTCCCTCACTATTCTTCTGCAGCATCTACTAGTGCTATGTTGTCTTAGGGTAGCTTGTAGCGTTTCAGTCTTCGCTGGGATGTTGGAGGGTCCATGAGCTGCCGAGCCAGGATGTTTGGTTGGATGTTGGATTATTCGCCTCTTGTACGATAGTGTGGGCCAGAATAATATTTGATTCCAAATTGTTAGTTGAATATTGCACAAACAATGCACTCCACAAATATAAGGTGCATCGTTAGTCTTGTCAAAAATTTCGGATGTGCGTATGTAACCCACACACTCAAACATGTTACGCAAAAAAAATTATATGTTTTTAGCATTACTTTTCGAGAAATTTAACAAAACATGTTTGCTACCTAAACATTAACCTGTGTGTAACAGTAGGTAACTTGCATTGTACGGGGTCAATGACCGTACTATGTTCAAACGCAGAACAGCTGTTTGTTGTGAGTAAGTCACAAGGTCACTGTTGGCGACTGGCCGCCTTAAAAACGAGTAAGTAAGATAATTATAGCCCAGATAACATTCAGTCCACTCATTTCCCTTCAGTCACTATGATTGGTTTTTACAGCTACTTAATTGATTTTATTTTTTTGTTACGATAAAAAATGCTCCTATAAACATATGTTTTATTCTTACGTAAAGTATTTATTTGAGTGTGTAGGAAACCCCCCGAAATTTTTGACAAGACTAACAAAGCACCTTATATAGTGTGGTTAAGTTTTTTTTTCGATTTCGGACACATTCACTTCGGATTATGTTATATTCTTTCGAATTTCGGTTCCGCTTGGACAGATTGCGATACAGCTTCTTCGAGTGCCCTCTCAGGTTCAGTAGGTTGTATTAAACAAGGGTGAACATATCTTGTAGGCTGGAACTTACTTTCGAGTTGAAGTAGAGGAAGCCCTGCGGGCAGTTGGGGTTGTTGAACGGCGCGAACGTGGGCACGGGACCGTCCTCTTGCGCCAGGGGATGCGCGCGCAGCTCCCCCCGCGGCGACAGGAACAGGAAGTAGGGGATGTCGCCGCATATGAACACACCGTTGTAGCCGCCGATGTTACCTGCCCGATAAAAGTAACGTAAGTAAGATCACACATAATAACACCGCTTACAGTCTATCGAAAACACAGCTTGAGAGCAAGATTAACAATTTTGCTGAGAATTCTGACTACAAGGACTTATTAATTAAGAGCGTGTCGTGCAAAATGACAGGCGACGGTGCTGCCACTCAAGTAAATAATATATATCTCTTAAACAAAGCCATAACTGGAAAAAACAAGCCATGAAGCTGTAGTTAATTTTGATTATGATATTCTAAGATACTGAAAACAGTTTTGTATTGCTCAGTTTATGCACAATCATTAGAACGGATTTCGATGGCCACCGTGTATCTTAGAATATCATAATCAAAATCAACTACAGTTTCATGTGTTGTTTTTTCCAGTTATGGCTTTGTTTAAGAGATATATATTATTTACTTGAGTGGAAGCACTGTCGCCTGTCATTTTGCACGGAACGCTCTTAAGTGTATCAGGTGTGAAGAGCCTTTGTCAAACTTACATACGTAATTTTTATCAACATAAGTCATTATGATTTTTTTCATTATTAATTGGCACTAATAATAATTATAAATAAAGACAACATCGATAAGTATTGCTTTTATTACTAAACATTTTAGAACATCGCTAGCTAATTCCTCTAACCCGCACTCCAGGAGCTGTCGCATACTTTATTTATGTGAGTATTTAAAAATATTCAAATACTGACCAAAGTATCTCATTTGCCGCACATTCTCTCTCAGCTGCCACGACTCGTAGTTGTCACTGTCCATGGTCACCTCTGAGCTTCCGGTGTAGCCGAACGGCCACGTGACCGCCACACGAGAGAATCTCATCTTCAGGTGACCCTTTGGATATTTGTATACCTGCGAAATGTCAAAGTAACAGAAACTGTAGCGTTTTTTTACAAAGAAAGAAAGAAAGAAAAATATTATTTATTGTCATTAATAGGTATAAGTACAACTGGCGTTTAACGGCGTAAGTAATAACGGCGTTTTTTTATTGGTGATAAACTCTTTCGCTTCCCATAGATACTTTTAAATATGCTTACCTCCCTTGATTTCTGTGCCACTTTCGCCGCGCGGCGCACGCGCGCGACATAAACTCAAATATTTCGTAAAATCATGAAGTTAGATGAATAAACCTATTGGCACATGCAAGCCAATGAAATTACCTGCAAAACTATGTGAGTGAGGATTCACTTGTTTAGAAGCACACACGTTTTATTTGAACTAAAGGAATAACAAAACACGCTTAAAATTTTTTCAGAATTTTACATACATACATAGCGTCACGCCTGTTTCCCGGTGGGGTAGGCAGAAACCACGGATCTCCACGTGCCACGATCCTGACACACCTCTGCCGCCTCTTCCACTCTCAAAATGTTCTTCATGCATGCTTGTCGGTTACGGGTACTACGCACTTGACCCCTTTTTGAGCACATGCCCGAACTGGTCCAGGTACGTGCGTCTAGGGCGACCCTTCTCGACTCTTCCACTCACATATGCTCCATAAATTTCTTTCGTTAGTCTCCTATCATCCATTCTTCCAACATGACCGAACCAACGAAGCATTTTCTGAAATTCTTCTAACATAAATTTGACTATCCCCCTTTACTTCTATGAAATGAAAATACCACATGTTCAAAAAAATGTGTAAACTACGTTACAAGTTTACTTCTTCGTTTTTCCGATTTCATTCTTGCAATCAGTACAGTTGTAATTGGGTTATTTCGCGTCCGCAGCTGGGTTAGATTGTAGCCTAGTTTTAAACGAAGACAGTCGATGGACAAAAAAAAGACCACACACCTGATATACCATCAGCTCGTTCTGCATGCGTATGAGAAGCAGGGGCCTGGAGGCCTTGTTGCCGAGCCCCACCACGAGGATCTCCTTCAGCTGGTTGATGTCCACAGAGGAGACGGTCTGGCCCAGCGTGTGCGACTGCAGTTCCTCGCTGCTCCCCTGCAGACCCATCAGCATCGACACCGACTCCAGGCTGTCCGACAGGATCTAAACACGCAACGAGTTGAGTAATGCACCTGCTACTTTTCAAAGCATTTTAAATATTACTAGCAACTTCGCTCACGTGTGTATTTAATTAAAAAATTGCCTATTCCTGCCGTATACCCCCGTTGCCTGCCATTTACACGAGGGGTAAAATACCAGGTTCAGAGGTGCTCATCTGAGCTTAAGATAAACAAATTATTATTATTATTGTATTGTATTGTTGTATTGTTTATTGATCATTCACATGGCAGTTAGACTGCACTCGAACTTGTCTCAATATCCGGTTCGATTACACCCACAAAGAAGAACCGACAAGAAACTTCGCCGGGTATGGCAGAGGGTATTTTTTTTTTCATACATATTTTTACAAGTATTTCGTGACTGGCCACATAATAACACCGCCCATAGTCTATCGAAAACAAAGCCCGAGAGCAAGATTAACTTAATATGTTATTAGCTTAATATGTTTTTATGGAACCTGATATGGTTGGCTACATCACCTATATAGACAAGTGGCAGTGGGCTGGGCTCGTCAGCAGAAGAGACGACCTTTGGAGTAGCTGCGTCTACAGTGGCAGCCATTGACAGGAAACAGAGTGTGGGGAGACTACCCGCCAGGTGGGGAGATGGCATCAAGTATGACGGCAGAAAGTGGTGGTTCCGTACCGCTGAAGGCCGGAAGGAAAATTGGAGAGGCGTATGCCCAGCAGTGGAGGCATACACGCTGACTGACCCTATGTGACGTCACTAACTGTCATGTCAGTGCTTCCTTTTTGGTCGTTCCGGCTACACGGACGCAAAACATGAACAGCTTTCATATTGTTTTATCGTATTCTTGAGGGTTACATTTTTAACCCATGCCAAATACAGGCACTCAACCCCAAGAATATAACTCGGTTCATAGCGGAAATCGAACAAGGGGGTGTTTTATAAACTTTTGAGAGATCACTATAGATCTATGTGATCCCTCAAAAGTTAATAGGCAATTAAGTTGCAGTGATAACCGGGCTCAGGGGCCCTAACTCTCAATACTTTAAATCATAATCCATCAGGAAGGTGTGGAACTAATCTTGCGATGGCTTCACCAAACATATCCGGGCCCATCGGCAGTAAAGAAGGGTGTTAATCGAGGTCGGGACTAGCGAGTGGCCACTCTGAATTTCCCGCGCATGCTTCACGTTTCGGCTCGCATCAAGCCCTCGTCAGCCAGTCTGCGTTGACTAGGACGCGGGGAACCACCAGTCCCGCTCTCTACCTACCCATATTCTGTAGGATGCTTGCAGTGACGTTTTCGAAGCTCTCTCCATATATGAGCTTAGCGTCGCTCGTGGCAGCCCTAGATTCTTGAAGAGACTGTAGAGCGACTTCGCTGGTAGTCCTCTTACTCCGACTTCCACAGCGAAGAGATCAGTCTTGAATCCGTTTCTCACAATCCGGTCTACTAAGTTGCAGTACTTGTTAAATTTGATTATAGTGGTCTTTCGGTATGTTACTTTCCCATGGAACTGTAAGTTCAACAAGTACTACATGCTTTGTCGCTTTTGAGAATATGAGTATATCCGGTCTTAATGTTGTGGTACAGATTTCCGAAGGCATTTATTTACACGTAATTATTATTATCTAACGAATCGAGTCGGCAAACTCACCCTGGCGCCGCCGGCGATGTCTCGCACCAGGAAGCTGAGCCTCATCTCCGGCAGGGAGTATATCTCGAGGTTGCCGTTGTCCCGCACCTCCATCAGCCAGTACGTCGGCTTGTTATCGAGCCGGCAACACTCACCCTGGCGCCGCCGGCGATGTCTCGCACCAGGAAGCTGAGCCTCATCTCCGGCAGGGAGTATATCTCGAGGTTGCCGTTGTCCCGCACCACCATCAGCCAGTACGTCGGCTTGTTATCGAGCCGGCAACACTCACCCTGGCGCCGCCGGCGATGTCTCGCACCAGGAAGCTGAGCCTCATCTCCGGCAGGGAGTATATCTCGAGGTTGCCGTTGTCCCGCACCTCCATCAGCCAGTACGTCGGCTTGTTATCGAGCCGGCAACACTCACCCTGGCGCCGCCGGCGATGTCTCGCACCAGGAAGCTGAGCCTCATCTCCGGCAGGGAGTATATCTCGAGGTTGCCGTTGTCCCGCACCACCATCAGCCAGTACGTCGGCTTGTTATCGAGCCGGCAACACTCACCCTGGCGCCGCCGGCGATGTCCCGCACCAGGAAGCTGAGCCTCATATCCGGCAGGGAGTATATCTCGAGGTTGCCGTTGTCCCGCACCACCATCAGCCAGTACGACGGCTTGTTATCGAGCCGGCAACACTCACCCTGGCGCCGCCGGCGATGTCTCGCACCAGGAAGCTGAGCCTCATCTCCGGCAGGGAGTATATCTCGAGGTTGCCGTTGTCCCGCACCATCATCAGCCAGTACGTCGGCTTGTTATCGAGCTGGCAACACTCACCCTGGCGCCGCCGGCGATGTCTCGCACCAGGAAGCTGAGCCTCATCTCCGGCAGGGAGTATATCTCGAGGTTGCCGTTGTCCCGCACCACCATCAGCCAGTACGTCGGCTTGTTCTCGACGAGGTACCTCTTCCACCAGCGCGACACGCGCCGCGGCACGCCCGCGCGCTCCCCGCTCGACAGCTCCGCTATCATTATCTGCGTGTCCGAAATGTACACACACATTAATATAATCACAACGGAGTAAACGGTGTTGTGCTGCAAGGAGTCAGGTGAATTCCACGGCACAACACCGACATCGTGTTAATTTATTAATTAAAAAAAAAACAAAAAACAAATTGATTAATTGTAATTTTTTGCCCACAAACACGTTGATTGGAACATAAGTACTTACTTGAGATGTGCAAGCATACCACCGCACTGTATGAAAGGTCGGTCGAAACGGCTGTGTAAATAGTTTGTGTTTTCCGTCCAGTTCAGTGTAGCCGGCACGACCGAAGGGAAGCACTGACGTGGCACCAAGTTCACCCGGTGTTATGGGCTGACGATTTAACCTGACAATTCCGGGTAAGCAGAGTAATCGTTGTTGTGCCGCAAGGACTCATATTGTATTGACTCATTGGACTCATTGGACTGTGGTATATTACAGCACAACATCGACCACCACATTAAGCAAAGTATTAGGACAAGATAACTATCAAGCAACAAGTAAGGCACGAAGACCCACCTGCCGCATGACTCGGTGGAAGGATTGTGAACATTAACAACATTAACAAAATTAACAACTCATACCTACTAATAAAACAACATAAAAACACAAAATATGCAGAAAACTAAAAAATTACAGAAATAAAAAAAAAACTATGATATGTATAACATTTCTTCACAATAAACCAATCAGCGTAATTATTATCAAACACAAAAACAAGACTAGAAAACCAAAAACAATGCATCCATGCAGTAAAGTTAGTACTTGCGCGTTTGTATAATTATATAACGTATAAGATAGAATGGAAGGTGTGGAACTAAGCTTGCGATGGCTTCACCAAACATATCCGGGCCCATCGACAGTAGAGGGTCTAAATTTCCCACGCATGCTTCACGTTTCGGCTCGCATCAAGCCCTTGTCAGCTAGTCTGCGTTGACTAGGACGCGGGGAAACACCAGTCCCGCTCTCGAACTCCCTCTCTCTACCTATCCATATTCTGTAGCATGCTTCCAGTAACGTTTTCGAAGCTCTCTCCATATATGAGCTTAGCGTCGATCTTGGCAGCCCTAGATTCTTGAAGAGACTGTAGAGCGACTTCGCTGGTAGTCCTCTTGCTCCGACTTCCACAGCGAAGAGATCAGTCTTGAATCCGTTTCTCACAATCCGGTCTACTAAGTTGCAGTACTTGTTAAGTTTGATGTTGTGGTCCTTCGGTATGTTACTTTCCCATGGAACGGTAAGTTCAACAAGTACTAGATGCTTTGTCGCTTTTGAGAATATGAGTATATCCGGTCTTAACCTTTCGAATGCCCAAGCGCAGATCTGCGCATCGCCCTCTAACTGCCTAAGCGTAGATCTGCGGCAACATGACTAGTGACTTTCGGCATTTAAATACGCACTCTTTCAATATGTGGATTAGGTTCAATTATACTTCTAAAAAAAGGTGAAGTTATGCCCTTCTCGAAATGATTCACTTTGTCGCCACGCTAGAGCACAAAATTAAAGATCTCTTCAGTTGTTTTCGAGCAGTGGCGACGAACGTACATGTTCGCGCGCGAATTCGCCGCGACCACGCCCCGATTAAAAATGATTTTTGATGTTTTTAGTCATTAGTTTGTTTGTGTTTTTGTATAAATTCGAAAGAATACAACATTTATGAAGTGAATGTGTTATTATTGGAAGGTTTTATCCATTGGCGAGTGTAAAATCGAAACAAAACATAGCCTCACTATATTTGGTAAGTGAAATGTTCGTGCAATGTTCAACTCACAATTTGGAATCAAAATAAAAGTCAGAGCACTACAAGTTATAGATAAATTTGTAGGACATTTTATAAGGATTACAACCATGCTAAATTTCCTATATGTGTTCGATATTTTTCTTCCGAAAAAAAGTTTTTATTCTCCTTGCGTAACGAATCGCCCCTGCGAAAAAGTCGCGGCTTTTTAGGGAGGCAGTTCTCGCGCGGCGCCGGCGGAAGAAAGGTTAATGCTGTGGTACAGATTTCCGAAGGCATTCATCAAGCAGCAAGCAAGGCCCGAAAACTCTACAGTTCGGCGGAAGAACCGAGCCAAGGTGAGAGCCTCTTCGCTAGACTAAAATAACAGGTGAAAATGTATACTCACGCTGGCCATAGACGCGGGCGTCTGGTCTCCCCCGTACAGCAGTTCGTCCTCGTCGTTCAGCTCGTATATCGTGTCCGGGAGGAAGCCCTCAGCTTTCACCTTCTTGCCGGACTTCTTCTTGCCTGGGAACTCTCCTTTCACCTGTCAGTGTAAACAATAAATTTTTTTTTATTTTTTTATTTATTTATAATGCATCCATTAGGTGTCTGTGCACACTCGGACAAGTCATAGTGTATTTCCAAATAATGTTATGATGTGGTATTGTGCATCGAGCAAAAAATTGCCTTGGTCCAATACAGAAATGGATAAGAAAAAGTTTCAATAATACTGTGGTTTGAAGCGAACAGTAAACTTACACTACAATATCTTATTAGCTACCTACTTACTCTCTCAGAGAGAGAGAGAGAGATAGAGAGAGAGAGAGGGTGCTTTGAGCGTCACGTTTGTGCGAGGGAGCTAACGCTGATAGGTCAATTCTCCCTCTTTTCCGTGTACTCTGGAAGCAAAGTTCACCTTGTACCAAGTGCCTTCGCGACTGACGAGCATTTGCTTGTAAAGTACAAATACAAATAATTTATTAACAACAGAGACATGGTACAAATAAAATGTACGAAAATCGATCATATCCCCCTCCCCCCTTATCTCTGAAACAACAGAGTCTACAATTTTGAGAAAAATAGGGAATATAGGTCCTCTCAAGGGTGCTTCAACAACTTCCTTGGGCAGTTTTTTCCAGTCCATTCACGATTCTGTTAGTCAGGAAGGGCTTTCTAGCTTCCATTGAAAATCGGTGATTGTTTGAATTTAACACAGTCATGCTATCCAACTTCTGGGAAGTTGTAGTGACGCTTCACTAGATTATAAATGTCTCTATGAGATCTCCCCTATGTCTTCGTTGCTCCAGAGTTGTCAGTTGTTGAGCTTCTCATTCTCAAGAAACTCATTGGGCACTGGGTGTGTTCATGACAAAAACAATAAATTATGCAAAGAAAGCGCGCCTAATTTATGCGTGCCCTTTCGTAATACTAATTAAAAATAACAGAGACAGAACTGTAAGAACAAAACATAATTATTTTTTAACGCCTGAACGTCAACACATGTGGCGGGTCTCAGAGTAATGAATGACAGAGAAAGAAGCATAGTTTGTTTGTATAGTGCTGTTCTTCGGAAAGCCCTACAGAGTCGGATTATCGTAGTGTTTATGGGTGCACTGTTACTATATAAATAAGGTTCAATTTTCAATCGTATATTTTTCTGTACTTACGACTTTTTGGCTTTTCATCATGATCTAGTAAGAGATTTCGAATCCGGCTTGCGATCAGTGAGGTGAGACGCATGCTGGACGTGGGAAGCGTGCGGAAGGGGGAGGGGGGGGGGGGGGGGGGGCGCAAATGTGGACTCTCCAGATGGCGCGTTGCGTGGTGTAGGTATATGTCATAGTGTGCACATTTGTAGGTTAGGTATAATAGTGTGCGTGCGTACGACTGCGCGCATAATATTAAAAGGCAAGCTAGCGGGAATCGGTATGAACGCCACGCTACTACTACTGCGGGCAGTCCACTGTGCAGAGCATGCCTGCAGGCGGACGAGACACGCACCCACATGCTGCTGGAGTGCGAGGAGTTGGCAGACATAAGGGCGAATGAGCTGGGAGGCCCTACTACACTTCGAGAGGCGTGCCAAGACCCAAAGAGAGTGTGCCGCCTCCTGGTAGAACTCGGTTGGTTGAAGTTAGGCCGTAGGACGCGCAAAAGGCCTGCATTGGAGCGGGCTTAGGCGCGGAGAACGAGTCCGAACAACAACGCCACGCCACGCCAGGTATTACCTGTGCAGACTCGAGGTGGGACGTGAAGAGCCCGCTGAGGTCGCGGTACGCGCAGGCGCGGACGAGCGGCGGCCGGTGCGGCACCGGCTGGCGCGTGGGCGCGAGCCGCGCGCTGCCGGCGCCGCGCGCCTCGCGCAGCGCGAGCACGAGCGCGCGGCCGCACGTCGACACCACGCACACGTACGGGTCCGCCACCGACGCCGACGCCGCCGTCCAGTCCAGCGTGATGCTCTGCATCTGCTGACCGCCTGTGCCACCACACGTTGTCAATTTCTCTATCAACCGTCTCTAAATCAACTGTGAAGTCCGTTAAGTTATTCACTTTTTTCTGGCACCAAAGTGAATCAGATCAAGTAGAGATATCTTCTGAAGATATGCTCTACTAAGACGCCCAGCCTTAATGCTAACACCCATTTTTGAAACACGGTGTTTAATGAAATACATTACATGCATACTGTTGATATAACATGCATTAATTACGTACATGAGTTTAGAAATATTTTTCCAAACCTTGACACCCTCCCCCGAAACTAAATCCTGGGTACGGCCCTGTATCTTCACATTTATTTAAAAGTATAATGAGCCTTATCGCAATATTCAAAGAGCGCATATTTCAATGAAGAAAGTCGACCGCTCTGTCTTTCCAAAATTGGAACGCTCGGTCACTTTTCGGTGCTGTTCCAATTTTGGAACGGCGAAACGTGAGCGGTTAATAAATAAATTTGAAGGTATCACTGACTCTTTATAAGTCGTATGGCGGTGGTAGTGACTTGGACCATATATCGGTTGCTGCCGAGGTTCCCCGCGAACACCGTCGGCGATTGAGTCATGAATCCCGAGTTGTCCACTTCGTTGATCTCTTGACCAGTCTGCAGCACCTGCCCGTAGAAACAATTCACTATTATTAAGTAAAGCTGAGTGGCAGCGGGCTGGGCACATCTGTCGCACACACGACAACAGCTGGGGTAAACGGGTGCCCGAATGGAGGTCACGTACAAGCAAACATAGCGTGGGACACCCCCCGCTAGGTGGACAGACAACCTAAAAAAGGTAGCCGGGAGTCAAAGAGCCATGGGTGAGAAGAGCGATTATTTTATTATAATCAAGGCGATTAAGGGATATGACTGCCTTCTTATGTTACTAGGTGGTAGGGTATAACCCGCCCGGGTTGGTACCACCGCACTGAATGAAAGGTCGGTCGAAACGGCTATGTAAATAGTTTGTGTTTTCCGTCCAGTTCAGTGTAGCCGGCACGACTGAAGGGAAGCACTGATGTGGCACCAAGTTCACCCGGTGTTATGGGCGGACATCACGGACGTTGTAGGTGATGTAGCCAACCGTGTCAGTTTCCATAAAAGAAATATCACATCATCATCAACTCGTGTTGTAGATGATGTACGTGATGTGATCAGCTGAAGTCTCACCATCGTGGTCTCGTCCTGCGTGAGCAGCATGTATGCGTGGAGGCCGTCCGAGTCCTGGTGGCTCTCCTTGCTGCCGGCGGGTAGCTCCGGCGGTTCCGCGATCACAGTCCACATGTCGATGCATCCTGTCCCATCATCATCACTTGTTCAAGTTATATAAGGTCTTTCAAAATTAGTTAATAGTACGCTAAGGGGGGGTTCTGTATCATATAGGGAGTAAAACCTATATACAATTGTTTGGACCTTGGGCTTTTTCTTTATGTAAAATATTTTTTTATTTATTTATGCCACGTCAATTATTTTATATTTATCTAACATTATTATAAGATTGGAAACAAAGTTATCACATTCACATATTACTTCAAGTCATACTACTATAACAAATATAAGTATATAAAGTAAATACAACTATACACTAATACACTAAAACTAAAACTAATCTAAAATTAATATTCAGAAAACCTACAAAAAATAAATTTCTGAAAAGTCCACCGAAGCGCCGTCTCTGCCGACGCCAAGTGTACCCAGTACGCTCGCCGCGTTACCCCTCTGAATCTCAATACTCAATACAATAATATTTTTTTTATGTATTTAAAAAAAAATTGGTGGTTGATTTTTATAGCCTAATCGATTCAGTTTCATAACAGTAACAAAAAAGTCTTCATTACCATTATGTATGATGTAACAAGTGTAAGTTGGTAAAAAAAATCAAATTCTTTCTATTCCATACTAATAAAACAAAATTGTGGTTTTTCACAATTTCTGAAAGAAAGAGATCTATGTGTTGGAAGACTTTTTTGTTCCTGGCATGAAACTGAAACGATTAAGAAAACATTTTGTTTTACATTTTACATAAAATTTTTTTTTTTTTGTAAAAAGAAAAATTCTTTGTTCTTCAAAAGTGATCTATTTCCGATACAGAACCCCCTCTTAGGGTACTATTAACTAATTTTGAAAGAACTTATATTGGTACTTCTTTAGGTGCATTATAAAAAACATGACGGAAATGGGGAGTAAACTCAGAAAAAACGTCATCGTCATCGTCACTGCATAAATTTTTTTTTATTATTTATTTATTTAAGGCTTTAGCCATTCCTGACTATGCCAGCCCCATAGGATTCAAACTCCTCCCCCTGAGCTCGCCCAAAGGTCGAGGTCAGGGGTTTGAAGGTCACGCCAAAGAAGTATAAATTCTAAATTCTATCTTTAGAATGTTGTATTGTATTGTATTGTATATATTTATTGCACTCAAATAGAATATGGGCAAAAGGTAACACTTAATGCCTCTAGGCATTTTCTAACAGGGTACCTTTGGGGTATGATAACTGCTAGGTGAGTGGCGGAAAGAGAAATTTTAATATTATGGTACGATGACAGATGTACGGGAATACAAAAGATAGATAAACTTAAATATGAATAATTAAATACTATACCTATATACCAGATATATACATAAGACAGACTAAATATACTTAGTTTTTACATATCATATATATTTACTAACTCTGAACATGACAGACATACTTTTGGATCAGAAAAATTAAGTTGACAAAAAGTGCTTCTTTAAAAGAATTTTGAATGTGTGAATGGAAGAAGAGAGACGGAGATTGACAGGGAGCTGATTCCACAGACGAGCTGCATGTATCGTGAATGAGTCCGAATATGATGTAGTAGAATGGGAAGGAATAGTCAGCACCAAGTTATCATTTGACCTTAGCGATAGCCCGTGGGAGCTGAGAAAGGAAAAACGATCGCTTAGGTATTTAGGAGCATTGGGGTTAAACAATGTGCTAGACAAGTGAAGAGAAGAGATAAGACATGACTATTCCTGCGAAGGCGGATATCGAGCCACTGCAAACGATTTCGAAAATCTGATATATGATCAAACTTGCGCAAACCAAAGATGTATCGGATACACAAGTTGAGAAGACGATCAAGTTTGTTAAGTAGCTCTTCATTAAGATCAAGATAACACACATCGGCATAATCGAGTAGGGGTAGGAGTAGTGATTGTGCAAGCGTAATTTTGGTAGAGACCGGAATAAAATTCTGAAGGCGTTTGAGATAATGCATGCTAGCAAACAATTTCCAGCTGACCTTACCAACCTGAGTATGCCAGGAAAGCGTCTCAATGTTCAGTTACGTCAGAATGTTCTAACGTTAGTTAGAATACAATTCCTCACGGCGTTAAACTCACCTATTGTGCCGAATTTGTATAAATTGGTGTTCAACAAAGAATACATACATTATATATAAGGGACCCGGAGGATTTTTCGGGGCTTGAGAGTATTGCTATGTGGTGACAGCGACGCTTGTAAACGAACGCTGATGTTTGCGCATATTAGGGCTAGCGCGTAAGAATACATGACTTTATACAACAGTGTACCGTGTGAGGCAGGTACTTAAAAAGATATGACTCCCTTATTATATTACTAGGTGGTATGGTTTAACCCACCCGGGTTGGTACCACCACACTGAATGAAAGGTCGGTCGAAACGGCTATGTAAATCGCTCGCTAGTCCCGGCCTCGATTAATACCCTCCTCTACTGCCGATGGGCCCGGATATGTTCGGTGAAGCCATCGCAAGCTTAGATCCACACCTTCCTTCCTTGTATTTTCCGTACAGTTCATTATAGCCGGCACGACCGAAGGGAAGCGTTGATGTGGCACCAAGTTCATCCGGTGTTATGGGCTGACATCACGGATGTTGTAGGTTATGTAGCGAACAGTATCCATCAGCAGTATCCATAAAAAAAAATTATAAATATTATTATTATTTACCGGGCAAATTGAAAGTGGTCAACAGCTGCGGCCGTATACTCCTCTGCAGCACCGTGAGGGCTCCGTTCTTGGCGTGCCCGCTGGTGCAGACGAGCTCCACCAGAGGGCCGGTCGACTGAGACGTGTACTCCTCCGAGAGAAGCTGCGGCTCCCCCATCGACACGTCGCCGATCGGCCCGATGTTCAGTAGACTGTCGCACACCTGCCACGATTTTGAAGTTACACTTCTTTAGGCAGGGTATTAAAATATAATATATGTTACGATAACAACTCAAAAACTAACAGAACAGAAGTAAACTTAGAAAAACAGTCATCATCATAGCATATAAATTATTTTTGTATGTAGTTATTGTGCGGCAGCACCGATAGATAAGCAGAGAGAGGGAAAGAGGGGCAGGGGGGGTGGACGAGGGGGAGGAGGGGAGGGAGACGCCAAAGAAGTTCTCTTTATGTAATCCCATATGGGTGGCTGATTCGGAGGGTCCAAAGCGCATGCTCCGACCAGCCAATAACACCTCCGAGAAGGTAGATGCCATAGCGGAGACTTCCCTGGATTGCTGGTTATACTGGACTAGAGGAGGACACAACCGAGGCTGCTATGCGGCCATCTTACATACAGTTACGACGGTACCAACCCAGTCGGCTACAATTTGAGCCTACCACCTAGTAAGAGGCAAGGGAAGGGACCTACAGTTTTACACCGGTTACGAACGGTGAAGCAGTACAACTTCTTTAAATATCAAGCGACAAGTAAGGCACAACGACCCACCTGCCGCATGACACGGTGAAAGGACCGCGCCAAGGTGAGAGGTGGCTATCCTGTCGCTGTTTAGCACGGCATCTTGTCCTTATGCAATTTCTTCAAAATGAATGTGCAACTAAAGACACGACAAAAAAATTTGATGATTAATACGAACATCAAACACGTAGCTCGTGAGCTGCGTGGAGGTGCGTATGTCCGAACCGTACACCTCCAGCTCGTCCTTGTCGCTGATCTCTATGACGTTAGACGCAACGCAGTCGCTCAGCGTGTCCAGCCGGCGCTTCTTGGCCGCCGCGGCAGACTCCACCGTCGTCTGTTGATCTGTACCGGTGAATAAAATAAAATTCTACTTTAAGTGGATCAAAGATGAAAAACCGGGAAAATCTATTTCCTCCCAAGTGCAGCCTGGGGTTTTCCAAAAGGGGCGTAAAAAGTCTCCTGTCAGGCCGGCATGGCATTCGCAATCCCCGTGCATCACAGAATGTCCATGGGCGTCGTTAGACACTTACTTGAAGGTGAAAAGAAGCCACATGTTGCGCTATTCACAAAAAAAAGTGCGAGTCGGACTCGCGCACCGAGGGTTCTGCACCACCACGTAATTGGCCGGTTTTTATTATTTGTTGTTTCCAGTCTTGGATTTCCCATTAGACCGTATAGGCCGCGGCCTAGGGGCGGCAAACTTCAGGGGGCGGCAGATTTCTGAAGGCGCTAGAGAATATTACAAGTACATAACACTTGCGCTTTGGCATGTGTAAGCCGTCAAGTTCGTGCGCGATTATGGACGCAATACTCAAGCAAGTCACTTCTTTCGATCTATTAAATGCTAAATATCATTTGGGTAAAGGTTTTAAGTCCCCATTGCAACTTAGTAATACTCCTATCCTATGTTATTTATGTTTTGCGCGGGCGGCGAAAGTGAATTGGCCTATACTTAAGAACAGTACAAGTCCGGCACTGGTTGTTTCACTGTAGAGTTTGATATATATTATCACACCACGTTTGTCGCTTGTATGTATTACCGTTTTTACGATAGAGCACAAACAAAATTTTAAGAGTTCCATTTTTACCTTTAATTTACGGAACCCTAAAACCGTAAAAAAACCATACATTTCTTGTATGGGTATCGCCCAAATATTTTATTTTATGTTTTTTTTATATTTGGATATCCTCCATAATAAAATAACACAATATTCTGTGAAAATTTCAACGGGCTAGCTATTGCGGTTCAAAAGATTTTAACCCCTTAAGACCCTTTAAAAGTAGAACAGACAGACAGACAGATGCAATAGAATAGAATAGAAACTCTTTATTGCACACAATGGAAAGAAAAACAGTACACGAGTAGAAACAAAAAATACAGAAGTGCGCAAAGGCAGACATATCACTGCAAGTGATTTTTTCCAGTCAACCAGTTGGTTGGATGGACGTGTAGTAATAGGGTCCCGTCTCTTAGAGTAGGGAACCATAAAAAATTATGTCAGTGAAATAGTAACACTGTCTGTCTGTGTTTAAGAAAAAAAGAGAAGAGTGTCTCAAGGTAGGTTACAGATTTTTGTTGTTTTTTTTTTGTTTTTTTTTTGTTTTTTTTTTGTCTTATCTAGGGACATTTGGAAGTTTGTATGACTTTTGATTTGTGACTTGTTTAGTGGGGGACCAGTGTCCCTCACTATTCTTCTGCAGCATCTACTAGTGCTATGCTGTCTTGGGGTAGCTTGTAGCGTTTCAGTCTCCGCTGGGATTTTGGAGGGTCCATGAGCTGCCGAGCCAGGATATATGGATGTTGGATTATTTACGATTACGCCTTTTGTACGATTTAGTGTGGGCCAGGATTTCTTCATTGACCGTTAGGACTTTCAGGTCATGGTGCAGTATTTCATTGGTCACAAATCAAGAAGCACCTGTTATAATGCGTAGCATCTTCGTTGGAAAGCGTTGGATTATGTCCGTGTTTATTTTAGATGCTGTACCCCACAGTTTTATGATTGCGACCCAAGTTACAGTTCTACATCCTTCCTTCGAAATTAGATAATTCACTGTTATTTGGATGCGTCAACCTTCTACAAAAGCACACAACTTAATTGTTCTATCCGTGTATTCGGGCGGCTAACTCACCGGAGTCGGTGAGCGTGAGGTCTATCGTGTTCTCGAGGGGCCGGTCGAGGGAGAGCAGCATCCGGTTCTCCCTCTCTGTCACACGCAACAGCAGAGAGTTGCCGAGCCGAGAGCCCAGGAACAGGAAGTCCTCCTCTATCACACACATCTGCAACAGACAAGAGCGGGGGGGTTCGAAAAATACCACGGTCAGTCACAGGGGGGTTAGTGCCAAGTCACGTAGTTAGAGTAATAATATTTCACAATATATTTAATTGTTTATAAAAAAAAGTAATTTTGATGTTCAATGTGTGTGTTGTTATTTTAGATAAATGAACAAAACCATAAATACCTACCTGTACATGTGAGCAAAGTTTTCATTTCCTGCCGATTTACTACCTTGTACCGTTTACACCACACTAAGATCTCAAATATTGACTAATAGGCTAAAATTAGTCATTTCTACATACATACATACATAGCGTCACGCCTGTTTCCCGGTGGGGTAGGCAGAGACAACGGATCTCCACGTGCCACGATCCTGACACACCTCTGCCGCCTCTTCCACTCCCATAATGTTCTTCATGCATGCTCGTCGGTTACGGGTACTAAGCACTTGCCCCTTTTTGAGCACATGCCCGATCTGGTCCAGGTACGTGCGTCTAGGGCGACCCTTCCCGACTAAATAAATAAAGAAATAAAGAAATAGCTATTTCAATTTAAAATACTACGTGAAAATGGGGGGGTCTAAGCACATACCACGGTAGGTCACAAGACGGGGGGAGGGGGTCAAAAAGTGGGTAAAATCGGTCACGTAGTATGGGTACGAGCCCTTACGGCAGTCGCCGAGGTCGGCTGGCTGGAGACGAAGATCGGTCACTCTTTCCGCCCTAATTTAGGGCGGTCGCAATGACCGACTGGCTAGGTGCAGTGGCGGCGCTAGGCATCAGCGACGTCACCGACCGCCGAAAGCCTCGCGCCTGAGGGGGCCTCGCAAAAATTCGTTTACCCTAGCTGACTCCATTTGGGATCGGGCGATCCCAAAAATTCTCATCAAAGTATGGTCGCATAAAACTTTGGGCTATTGCTTGTTGGGTTATTTATTTTAATTTGTGATTGTTCATGTAATTTTTGTCAACATTTGATTAGCAATAAAACTCATACACTCATACATCAGTCTCTTTCTATTTATCGTTTTTCTTTCTGACTGGGAAATGAAAGAGGCCTCGCAAAGCTGATGTCGCTGACGTCTACATTGGGTCTAGCACCGCTAGGTCTAGCCGCTACTGCTGCTGGCGCGATTTCGCAGTCTCTCAACTGCTGCAGCTGCCTGTGTTGTGAAGTAATCGACGAATGAGTCGCGAATGTGCGTCAACTCTCTCTCTACTATCTCTACCTTTATTTATTTATTTATTTGATGAACGAACAGCCTAGGCTGATGTGTTCATGTCTAAGTTCACTGGTGCTTTGTTATTTTGATGTTAGTTTAGTTTGGTGTTTTTTTTTTAGGTGTTTGTCGAGCCTGTTTTTAAAGGAATTGGTGGTGGGTGCTTGTACGACATCTTCGGGCAGTTTGTTCCACATTTCCACTGCTCTATTTGACAGGAAGTTTCGTCTCGGATTTGTTGAGCTGACAGTGACATTCAGCTTCAAGCTATAGCCTCGGAGATGACTATTTGTATTTCTAGTAAAGAGGTTCTCCAGTTCTGGACAATCATAATGCTGATTGAGAATCTTGTATGTTTCTATGAGGTCACCCCTTTCTCTACGTTGCTCCAATGTTGTCAGGCTGAGGACTTTATCTCTACTACTTTCTCTCCGCTATCTATTGGGCAGCACCGCACAGCACTTTCTTGAGTTTTGAAATGTTTTTTTTTGTTTTGTTTTTTTTTTATGGACACTGACACGGTTGGCTACATCACCTACAACATCCGTGATGTCAGCCCATAGCACCAGGTGAACTTGGTGCCACGTCAGTGCTTCCCTTCGGTCGTGCCGGCTACACTGAACTGGATAATATAAGAAGGGGTCGTATCCCTTAGTCGCCTTTTACGACATACACGGGGAGAGATGCATGGGGCTATTCTTTTAAAGTATCGGGCCCACGTGGTACAAATTTATTTTTTTAGTTTTTTTGAACGGCCCGGAACCATCTGGGCTCCTTAGAGCCCCTCCGAGAGCTCTAAGGGGCCTATATTTCTTTCTCTCTCTCTATCTCTCTACTATCTATATAAGAAGCTGGATACACACCGAGGTGGTGAGCACCGAGGCGGCGGCGCGGTCCAGGTGGAACGAGCGCACGCTCCGCACCGAGTCCGACAGCAGAGTCAGCACGTACAGCTGCCCGCCCTTGAGCGAGAGCGCCAGCCGGCCCTCGCCGATGGTGGCGACGCACGCCGCGTCCAGCGTGATCGACACTCCCTCCTGGATCTCTCACTCTCTCTCTCTACTAACAATATAAGAAGCTGGATACACACAGAGGTGGTGAGCACCGAGGCGGCGGCGCGGTCCAGGTGGAACGAGCGCACGCTGCGCACCGAGTCCGACAGCAGAGTCAGCACGTACAGCTGCCCGCCCTTGAGCGAGAGCGCCAGCCGGCCCTCGCCGATGGTGGCGACGCACGCCGCGTCCAGCGTGATCGACACTCCCTCCTGGATCTCTCACTCTCTCTCTCTACTAACAATATAAGAAGCTGGATACACACCGAGGTGGTGAGCACCGAGGCGGCGGCGCGGTCCAGGTGGAACGAGCGCACGCTCCGCACCGAGTCCGACAGCAGAGTCAGCACGTACAGCTGCCCGCCCTTGAGCGAGAGCGCCAGCCGGCCCTCGCCGATGGTGGCGACGCACGCCGCGTCCAGCGTGATCGACACTCCCTCCTGGATCTCTCACTCTCTCTCTCTACTAACAATATAAGAAGCTGGATACACACCGAGGTGGTGAGCACCGAGGCGGCGGCGCGGTCCAGGTGGAACGAGCGCACGCTCCGCACCGAGTCCGACAGCAGAGTCAGCACGTACAGCTGCCCGCCCTTGAGCGAGAGCGCCAGCCGGCCCTCGCCGATGGTGGCGACGCACGCCGCGTCCAGCGTGATCGACACTCCCTCCTGGATCTCTCACTCTCTCTCTCTACTAACAATATAAGAAGCTGGATACACACAGAGGTGGTGAGCACCGAGGCGGCGGCGCGGTCCAGGTGGAACGAGCGCACGCTGCGCACCGAGTCCGACAGCAGAGTCAGCACGTACAGCTGCCCGCCCTTGAGCGAGAGCGCCAGCCTGCCCTCGCCGATGGTGGCGACGCACGCCGCGTCCAGCGTGATCGACACTCCCTCCTGGATCTCTCACTCTCTCTCTCTACTAACAATATAAGAAGCTGGATACACACAGAGGTGGTGAGCACCGAGGCGGCGGCGCGGTCCAGGTGGAACGAGCGCACGCTCCGCACCGAGTCCGACAGCAGAGTCAGCACGTACAGCTGCCCGCCCTTGAGCGAGAGCGCCAGCCTGCCCTCGCCGATGGTGGCGACGCACGCCGCGTCCAGCGTGATCGACACTCCCTCCTGGATCTCTCACTCTCTCTCTCTACTAACAATATAAGAAGCTGGATACACACCGAGGTGGTGAGCACCGAGGCGGCGGCGCGGTCCAGGTGGAACGAGCGCACGCTGCGCACCGAGTCCGACAGCAGAGTCAGCACGTACAGCTGCCCGCCCTTGAGCGAGAGCGCCAGCCTGCCCTCGCCGATGGTGGCCACGCACGCCGCGTCCAGCGTGATCGACACTCCCTCCTGGATCTCTCACTCTCTCTCTCTACTAACAATATAAGAAGCTGGATACACACCGAGGTGGTGAGCACCGAGGCGGCGGCGCGGTCCAGGTGGAACGAGCGCACGCTGCGCACCGAGTCCGACAGCAGAGTCAGCACGTACAGCTGCCCGCCCTTGAGCGAGAGCGCCAGCCTGCCCTCGCCGATGGTGGCCACGCACGCCGCGTCCAGCGTGATCGACACTCCCTCCTGGATCTCTCACTCTCTCTCTCTACTAACAATATAAGAAGCTGGATACACACCGAGGTGGTGAGCACCGAGGCGGCGGCGCGGTCCAGGTGGAACGAGCGCATGCTCCGCACCGAGTCCGACAGCAGAGTCAGCACGTACAGCTGCCCGCCCTTGAGCAAGAGCGCCAGCCGGCCCTCGCCGATGGTGGCGACGCACGCCGCGTCCAGCGTGATCGACACTCCCTCCTGGATCTCTCACTCTCTCTCTCTACTAACAATATAAGAAGCTGGATACACACCGAGGTGGTGAGCACCGAGGCGGCGGCGCGGTCCAGGTGGAACGAGCGCACGCTGCGCACCGAGTCCGACAGCAGAGTCAGCACGTACAGCTGCCCGCCCTTGAGCGAGAGCGCCAGCCGGCCCTCGCCGATGGTGGCCACGCACGCCGCGTCCAGCGTGATCGACACACCCTCCTGGATCCCTGCGAAGGCGACGGCGAGCTGTGAGCGCTTTTCATTTGCCAAGCGGCGGGCGGTCGGCGCGGTCTTGGCTTGGACTCTTGATCTCAAGGTCTTAGGTTTGATTTCCGCCGACATGCATCAATCAGTTTTTTTCTGACAGAAATTTTTCGCGCATACCTGCTGCTTCACTGTTTGCAATCGGTGTAAAACTATAGGAATCTTCCCTTGCCCCTTACTAGGGGCTAGGTTCAAATTTCAGCCGATTGGGTCGGTACCACCTTACTGGATGCAAGATGGCCGCATGGCAGCCTCGGCTGTGTTCTCCTCTAGTCCAGTACAGCCCCAGCAATGGTTACAAAAAATCCATCTTCAGTGAAGGGGGGAGGGAATACTCAAGGGATGACCCACTCTACATGCCATCAAACAATAACATCACCGAACCTGCTAGAGGTGCAAGCACCGGTGGACACTAAATAATAAAAAATAAAAAAAAACTTTTTCTGCCAAAATAATAAAATACTCACTGAGCGGAAAGTTGGTGGTGTGATTGGCGACGCTGTTAAGTGAGACCCCGTACGGCGGCACCGACTGATTGAGGTAGATCAGTGAGTTCACCGCCAAGATCAGACATCCACCTGCAGAGCACACGTGCACATTATACAGGGTGTTTCAGGATAGGCTAGAAAAACTTCAGGAATAGAAAGTACTCATTATTAGAAGAAAAAAATCGAAGGTGTGGAACTAAGCTTGCGATGGCTTCACCGAACATATCCGGGCCCATCGGCAGTAGAGGAGGGTGTTAAGTAATTAAGTCCTCGTCAGCTAGTCTGCGTTGACTAGGACGCAGGGAAACCACCAGTCTCGCTCTCGACCCCCCTCTACCTATCCATATTCTGTAGGATGCTTCCAGTGACCTTTTCGAAGCTCTCTGCATGTATGAGCTTAGCGTCGATCTTGGCAGCCCTAGATTCTTGAAGAGACTGTACAGCGACTTTGTTAGTAGTCCTCTATACATTGGTGAAATGTCGTAAAAGGCAACTAAGGGATAAAAAGATTTCTTTTTTTTTTATGGAAACTGACACGGTTGGCTACATCACCTACAACATCCGTGATGTCAGCCCATAACACCGGGTGAACTTGGTGCCACGTCAGTGCTTCCCTTCGGTCGTGCCGGCTACACTGAACTGGACGGAAAACACAAACTATTTACATAGCCGTTTCGACTGACCTTTCATTCAGTGCGGTGGTACCAACCCGGGCGGGTTAAACCCTACCACCTAGTAATATAAGAAGGGAGTCATATCCCTTAGTCGCCTTTTACGACATACACGGGGAGAGATGCAGTGGAGCTATTCTTTTAAAGTACCGGCCCCACACGGTATTACACACAATACATTACATGTTCAAAAGTTACAGACAGCCCTATAAAAGTAGGACAGACGGACGGCGATACGGGAGCCTAAAACTATCATACCCAACGGTTTCTGTATGGCGACAGCCTGCATGCAGTCGAAGGGGAGCCCGGAGGTTGACCAGATGATGGGATGCACCCTCTGCTGCACGTTGAGACTCACGCCCACCATCGCGCATGTGTCGTTGCGCACCGCCGTACGCCTGTTCAAATTAATTGTCATTAAAGCAGCCAACCTGGCTTTTAAAAAGAAAATGGCGCATAGTAAATGTGTCATTTTGATTGACGCTACACAGAGTAATTAAGGCGGAAATAAGACTCAAAAGGTCAACTTTAAACGAAATTATTGAGCTATTGGTAAAGATAAAAAATCTGTAAAAAATTGTGTTATGTATTGATCTTTAATTAACAAACATAGCGAAAAAAAATATGTTTTACTACTTTGGAAATTTGTTAAATAAATCTCCAAAAAATAACGAAAAGTTCGAAAATTGTACTTTCAAGTTAAATTATCTCGAGAAATATCAATTATTGTTTAAATACAAGACCCTCATAGAAATATAGATAACATGTTTCCCTACAATTGTAGCGAAAAAAATTTTGTTTTCCATCTTTCCAACACGTGAAATTTAATATACAGTGTGATTTTCGCGCAAACATTCTTCGTCAGCGCGACGTATCAGCCACCGCACGAGTAGAACGAATCTCGCACCTATTACATCTGCATACGGTTCGTGTTTCAATCATCAGTGCTCGGTGACACGATGCGAATTTCCCGCCGTGTTTGCTAAGTTAACTAATAAAATATTCTATTATAAACTACGTTACGTTACGCTACGGGCGTTTGTGGCATCGGGTAGCACGGTTTGAGTCTTATTTCCGCCTTAATGGTAAAGGCTCCTGTCAGGCCTGAATGGCATTCGCAATCCCAGTGCGTCACAGAATGTCCATGGGCATCGTTAGACACCTACTTGTAGGTGAAACAATGACATAAGGCGCGGTCATAAAAAAAAAATTATGAACCCATATACCTTTCAATAGCTCCAGCAGAAGAGATTAAAAAACATTCTTGCAGATTTTTAAGTTGAGATTTCATTTACTGACATTAATGTAAAATAACGTACATAATAAATGTAAATACAAAATGCTGAAGTGTTTTCTTAATTTTTTTCTTTCATTATCTGATATTTTCAAAACTGATGCACCTATTTTCTTTATCTCTACATAATATAAAATCCAACCTATGCAGTTTGTGTATATGTATGAATCTTCGCTTATACACGGTGTTGCAGTTGCCCCTGTAATATGTTTAACTGACACAAGGGGGTTATTCTATATGTGAAACTAAACAACTTCTGTGGCGAAATTTTTTTTTTCGAAACAAAAAAATAAAAAATTTTTCCATACAAATTTTAAATACCTATTCTCAAAATGTACGGAGAAAAAAAAAATTTTTTTTTTAAATTAAAAAGTCGTAGAACAAAAGTTGTTCTATTTCACGTACAGAATCACCCCCTTTCGGGTTTTACGGTTGGGGTTGCAACACCGTGTATAGCACATTATTCATATTTATTTTTCATAGAAAAACAATCATATGATCTGAGCTGCGCGGCCGAAAGTTAACACATTCAGAGAAAAGTCGATGATCTTCGATTGAAGCCTGATTTGCTGTGAAACAGACTTCAGCGCCGATTTTTGAGCGTAAGCGTACAAACCCGGCGAACGTCCTGACAGGCTCGTAGAGAAGCAGCAGTGTCGGCTCGTAGTATCCGTGCAGAAACTGTATATCCACGATGTTGTCTATCTTCTCGTCGAGGTCCTTCAGCACGATGACGTACGAAGCGAGCACCGGCGCTCGCGACGCCTGACCGCCGCTCGTCGGCTGTACAGGGCAAAACCGGACACATTGACAGAAGTCCGAGGTTCAAAATCCAAATGGCCACCAATGAGAGAGAGAATAAATACAGTCCATTTAGTACGTCAGTGAGGGCAATGTCGAAAGCCAGAGTTGCGTTCAGTTAAAATACATACTTTTCCGAAAACCGTAAGTCACAATGGGCGAGGCCGAAGGCCAAGCTGTGTTCTAATAAAAGATATATATTTTTTAAGAAAGTTTAGAAGAAGAAGGAAGCGTTTAGATAAACGTATCATACATTTCCTGAAGTAAGTCAATAACTAGGGCCAGGTCGAAGGACTAAGAGATTATGGTATGGTAAGGAACTTAGCCACTTTTTTTTATGGAAACTGACTTGGTTGGCTACATCACCCATGGTGTCAGCCCATCACACCGTGATGAACTAGGTGCCATGTCAGCGCCTCTCTTTGGTCGTGCCGGCTGCACTGAACTGCGGTGGTACCAATTCAGATCGGTTAAGCCCTACCTAACCTAATAAGGTAAAAATGGAATGGACCTACACAGTTTCATGTGGTATCCGAACCACAGTCAAACGGTCGAACAGTCACCCATCCAAGTTGTGACCGGGCCTCCGGTGTGCTTAACTTCACGAACGGCGGTCGATACATCGCACCACCAAGCTAACGAGGCCTCTTTTCTCTGCCGTGAGCGGAGTAGTGGACATCACAAATTACAACTTACATTTTTAACGTCGAGCGGCTTAGTGTCTGCCGAGTCGGCGTCCTCCGCGTTGGCGTCGCGGCGGAAGGGCAGCACGGCCAGCTTGCGGCCGTACAGCAGCACCACAGCGCAGCGGTGCTCCGGGTCCACGCGCACCCACGGGATGTGCGGGTGAGTCGTCCACCCGCCCTGAGCGATAACAACGCACTGTTACTTACTGTCGCGAACAACTAACATTGTAAATAGAGCTGATTTGAATTTCCCACGCGATGTTTTTTTTTTTATTTCTTTAAGGATTGATTATGATTATGATTTAAGGGTGAGAGTTAGGACCCATGAGCCCTGTTGTCACTGCGACCTGGATAGATCTATTGTGATCTCTCTAAAATTATAGCTCACCTCCAAGTCCGATCTCAGCTATGAACCGAATCACATTCTTGGGGTTGAGGTCCTGTATTTGGCATGGGTTAAAGATGTAGCCCCCAAGAATACGGCTTCTACTGTGAATGAGCAGTTCGCATTCACAAAGGATGTGCATGGGCGTTTCATCCACTTTTATGCAGAATCTGCACACCGGTGTGTCGCCAAGGCCCATTCGGTGAAGGTGTTTGTTTAGTCCGCAATGTCCTGTTAAGGTCCTTGTAAGGATTCTAATGTCATTACGGCTTAGGTTTAATGCCCCGGAGGTGAAATTACGCGAGTACCCAGAAAGCAGTGCCTTCGCGTGCCTCTGCCCAGGTAGTTGGAACCAGTGCCGCTTGCTCTGGTTGTGTGCCCAGGAGAGTATTTCTTGCCGGTATGCGCTTTTTGGTATTCCAATTATCGGTTCAGGTCCGATGGGTGGATTTGCAGCTCCATTCCTGGCAATTTCATCGGCTTCTTCATTGCCGTCAATTCCGCTGTGTCCAGGCACCCATCTCAGCGTTACTGTATTGTTGTTGCTGAGCTGGTTTAGGGCTTGGACACACTCGTAACCGAGTCTAGAGCATAGCTCATTTGATTCCAGTGTCTTTAGTGCTGCCTGGCTATCTGACAGAATATAGATGTTTTTGTCAGAATATGATCTCCGCTGGTTTTCATGTATGCAGTCAATGATCGCATACATTTCGGCTTGGAACACAGAGGCGTATTTCCCAAGGTGAGTCGATTTGCGCATCTTCGGACGCTCTCCATATACCCCCGATCCGGCGCGACCATCTTTTTTGGATCCATCAGTATACCACACAATGTCTCCATCCCTGAATGATCTTTGGGACTCCGTTTCCCATTCGTCCCTTCCTGGTATTTCTATTTTATAGAGTCTTCTGAAATTATACTCCCTCATCATGGCATCTGATGGCATGTTCACGGTAGAGGTTTCTAAGAGATCTCTATAAAGGTCCCTCGTTATTTTAGAGTGCCATTTGTCCCTCCCACCGACAGCTGCCCGTACCATGGCCGGGCAGCTGTCGGTGGGAGGGACAAAATTAAGGATAGTATTCCTAGTGTACCCCCAAATAACCTGTAAAAATTTCATTAACTTCGGAATACTTTTCAGGTAAAAAGTACATAAATGCTGGACTAAGAGGCTTGGACCGCAAATCGATACAAATCAAACTTATTCAAAAATCTTGCCGATAATTGTAAAAACGCCTTTTCCATTGAAAATCCAATTAAATTTTCTTCAAAATTATATAACATACTAGGTGGAAATATGAAAGGAATGTACCTACCGAAAATTGTTAGGAAAATAAAAAATTTCATCCAGGTAAAATTTTAGAAGGAGATTTTATGAAGAATTATTCCAAGTTTTCATGTTTCATTTGTATAAATAACTTCTATATTTAGTAAATACCAATAGTCTCTAGGGAGTAGCCATATACGACCAGTAGTAGCACCTCGGGGTAGCATTTCTCGTGAGGTCAGTTCGAGATTTGCTGTGGCCCAAGCTCAGGGGCCGAGGACCCCCTGAGCTTGGGGGCCCCGGTGCACTGCACCGCCTAGCCCTCCGACAGGTACACCAGTGCACGCAGCCCCACAGCGTGTACGCCGCGAGGCACTCGGGTTTCATCTTGGGTTAGACCGGTGCTCACCTTCATGTCGTCCTCCTCGAAGTAGTGCATGCTAAGCGTGACCAGGTTGTCGGTGGCCGGGTCGTACTGCAGCACTGAGAGCTTGGCTTCGCGGAACGACAGCAGTAGCAGGTCGCGCCCGCCGCCAGGCGAGCGCACCGCCTGCAGCGACATCACGCAGCCCCACAGCGTGTACGCCGCGAGGCACTCGAGTTTCATCTTCGGCGGCACCGGCTGACCCGCTACCATAAACAATTTTATAAAGTCCGAAATGTAATTCGAGATCAAAAAGGTAAACAAAGGTGTTGCCAATTCAAAACCATAGTCTCATTTGTGTAGATTTTCGAAAAGTACTAAAATAGCATGTTAAAATTGTACGCATATCTTAAACACGTAAAACAAATTATGGCACACAGTTTTCAGCTTTAAAGTGACGTAAAAAACAATCCAAAAATAAAATATAATTACCTATTTGAAATAAAATCACAAATTTTTTTTTTTATTATACTGGCAATAAGGCAGAAAAGCTCTAAACATTTGGCTCTTCCTAACCAGAAAATCGATAAAATAAATTGTTCCAACACTTTAAATGTGTGAGCTCGACCACCTTATCAGTGACGGAGCAGTTTATAATAAATGTGACTGATTCTGACTCTTCATCGTAAAGCTCGTCAGAGTTAGAATTAGGGAGTGAACAAATTTTATGTTTGGTAAAATTTTTTTATTAAATAAAAAACATGAAACACCTTGATAATACAAATCTTTTAATTTCATTAAGAATAATTAATTGCTATTCAATTTGTAAATCAATCCAAATTGATCAACTGAAATTGATAAACTAAAATCGATCCACGAGTACGCAGCTTTAGACTCTCTAGAAAAATGTTCATTACCCATGAAACATCACTTTGACAGTGAAATTACTTTGTTTACGTTTTTGATCTCGAATTACAATTCGTACTATAACTGGTCGCGCATATAGTCGCACATTTCGTCTAGTAATATTTCAATGAATTTCTCCTAGTAAAATGCTATAGAATTGCCAATTTATGGTCAAAAATCCTACCGATTGTCATCTAAGAAACTGCAGCAACACTTCGCCATCATAAGGGATATGACTCCCTTCTTATATTACTAGGTGGTAGGGTTTAACCAGCCCGGGTTGATACCACCGCACTGAATGAAAGGTCGGTCGAAACGGCTATGTAAATAGTTTGTGTTTTCCGTCCAGTTCAGTGTAGCTGGCACGACCGAAGGGAAGCACTGACGTGGCACTAAGTTCACCCGGTTTTATGGGCTGACATCACGGATGTTGTAGGTGATGTAGCCAACCGTGTCAGTTTCCATAAAAAAAAAATAATAAAAATAAAAAAAACACATAATCAAATAATCTAACGGCTGTCAATTTCATCCTACGTAATTTCCCGCAGATGGTAAACTGGTTTATAGTCTTACTTTATTTCAAATCGAGATCATTTCTTTGAGTATACATTGATATGCAATTTTATGTGGGGAGGGGAGGGAATAGGTAGTCAATTTTAGGTTAGAAAAATTCGGAAAAAATGTCGAGCGCATTTTGTTTTTCCTGGAGTAAAAAAATCTGTCTGTACTTCTAAATAAGTAAATCCTCACTCGTTTAACTATGATCATAAGAGCCTATAAGTACTAAGAACCGACCTGCATTGCATTCTCGGCTGTGCCCCTCGGGCATGAGACGAAATACTTTCAGCACATTTGCTCCGGCGGTCACCAGGCACACTTCGTCCGCATTGAAGAAGCAGCAGCTAACCGCATGCTCCACGCCCGTCGCCGGATGCGTTTGTCGGCACAGAGCGAACATTGTGCCGCTGTTGTGCGTCTATTATTGCATCGATGTATTGACAAACGAAGCCGGTTTGAGGTTATGTTGCGATTTAGGAATACGCTTTCACTTTATATTGGAGGTTTCTCTCATAGCTTAGTTGAATATTGTTAGTTTTAGTTGTAAAAAATACAAGAAACCAAATTATAATACGAATTGCTAATCGATACGATCTCGGAAATAGCCAAAGAAAAAAACAAACTAAACTATGTCAAAGTGACAGCATAATGTTGCCATTACCACTCTATCAATATTTTAATCTCAGAACAAAAGAGGAATACTAACATTTAGTTATGGCAAGTATTGCCTATGCAAGTTTTGATGACTCCGAAAAAAAGTTGACGACTGGGTGAGTGTGTTCGGCACAACAGACAAGAAAAATACTTATACGATTGGCTCAAAAGAACATTGCATCCAGAGACATAAAGCCTTTAAAAATATATATATTTTGAAAGGGTTGTAGAGAGTCCACTTGAATTTGCATCATTTATTTTATCGCAAAACACGCTTTTAAAATATTTAGGTTAGCCTTGTACATTCACACTAGAGAGGGGGACAACGGCTGTTTTTCAACAGCACGTTATAATGATCTGCTGTTTTTATATCGCAGCTGTTTTAAAGTGCTGCATCGTTAGAATGCTGTTTTTGGTGGTGTTGGAATTTGAACCTAGCGCTGTTGGAATAACTAGCATAATTGAAATAAGACATAAATATTATATCACGGGAATACAGCAGGCAGAATTATAATATATTTCTAACGTGCCAGTCTGCTGTTTATGGTTGCTGTTTCTACCAAACAGCAGTCTAGTCTATGATATATTTCCAACGTCTCGCACGTTGGAAATATATCATATCATCATCTGCTGTTTTATTTAATTATTTAAAATGTAACCTTAAGTCATTGCATTAAGGGTTAAGTTACAAAATACTATAAAAACAGCAGTCTAGTCTATGATATATTTCCAACGTCTCGCACGTTGGAAATATATCATATCATCATCTGCTGTTTTATTTAATTATTTAAAATGTAACCTTAAGTCATTGCATTAAGGGTTAAGTTACAAAATACTATAAACACTGCCCTCTATCGAGCGACAGCTTCAAATACCTACAGGCTACAACAAATAATTTTTATTATATCAACTAGATGGCGGTACGTACGAGATAAATGGCAAACAGCATTACAGCAAACAGCAGATGTGGTGGAATATTTCTAACGTTATAAATGCTGTAAATTTATAATATAATATGTTGCTTGCTGTATAATATATTCCCTACGACTAATTCACACACACACACTCACTTTTTAATAAAATATGTTATGCTGGGTTCAGATTTCCGTTCTATAGTCACCTTGCTCTTTGGGTTTGTTAAAGTATATCTATTTTCAAGTTACGGTTGTTCGAAGCTTGGTTTGGTTGTTTTCCAATTATCAACAAAGACAGTTTTCTGCGGTAGCGTTCCGTCAGTAAAGTGCTATTTTATTATTGATACGGCCGCATATTTCCAAAGTCCACTAGGCGAATTGCTCTGATTGGTCGTTCTCAGTTTTGCGGGAAAATTTAAATTTCGGAAGTATTTTCGAAAATAAAGTGTTTTTAGGTGGTTATAAAAAAATAACCTTTTAACCTAGTTTTAACACCCTAACATAACTTAACAAAAAAAAGGAAGAAATTTAAATTTCGGAAGTATTTTCGAAAATATTTTCGAAAATAAAGTTTTTTCAGGTGGTTATAAAAAAAAAACCTTTACCTAATTTTAACACCCTAACATTAACCCTAAAAAAAATAAAAATTGTGGGACTCGAACCTATGGTCAAAAAATTCAAACCCTACACCATACCACTGAGCCACGAAATCACATAAACGACCTAACGAATATCGGGTTCAGTAGGATCGCTGGGAGTGCCGGAGGCGGAGCCAGACAAAATTTAAATTTTCCGCCAAACTGGCATCGACCAATCAGCATCATTCGCCTAGTGGACTTTGGATATATGCGATACGGCCATGATTGGGTTGGGCAATGACATTACCGGATAACACGGCAATTGCTATGATATTGGCATCACTGGCTCTCTCTCCTCCAAAGAGTATAGTAATTAGAGGCTCTCCTCGAAAGGTGTTGCTGTCGTGTCGACCTACGACGAGCTCGCTCAACGAAAGCTGTAAACCCAACCTGTGTCACCGATAGGCGAAAATTTGATCGAATTCTTGAAATAAACAAGTACACTCTAGTGTCCTCTTTATTTACTAGCAATATAGAAAAGAGATGGATCTAAAATGTAATTCGTATTTTTCGTTGCGTGGAATCCTATCCGCTCACATGACATGACGGCTCGTTCACTCATTGGCATTGGCACCATTTTATTTCCGGATTTTTTCCTTGTTTGTGTTTTTCTGCTCGAATTTGGACGTGGTGTTCCCTGGTATTTACTGTAGATAATATAACTTTCAATCGAAGAATGCATGGCTCGCTATGATCTCGTTGCTATCGCGCCTGTCTCTGAGTTCCGGCAGTAAAAGTGATAAGACGCCACAGGCGGTCGAGACTGCCCGCCCTGCGTACATGGAGAAGGGTGCTTCCCTGCAGGAGCTCGGCTACAAAGACGAGGACGAACTCCGCGAAACTATCTATGGTGAGGACGTCCGACTATCCTCGGGGTCAGCAGCGCTGTATCTTTTGAGCCACCGTACACTTCAAATTTCTCGCCTATCACTTTCATCCAGTACTACCCACGTAACCTACACAAATATGTGATAGAAACAAACATTTTAGGGCTCCGGCACACGAACGATTTTTATCCAACTAAACAATTTAGTCATAATGAAAAACCTTCCAAAATACGTGCCAAAATATAGAGGACATCTCAACTGTTTAGTTGCCACCGACGCCCCGCGACTCAATTAAAAAGTTGTACAACTTCATAAACCCAATTAATCGGCCACAAAATGTTTAGTCAAATGCTGCATTCTCCTAGCCAACCTAACAAATGCTGCATTTTCTGAACGTGCCACCGCCTGCAGTGTGAACGGCTGAATAATCTTCTATATCGACGACTAAACAGTTGGGGGACTAAACGAAACGTTGGTCGAAACGGCTATGTAAATAGTTCGTGTTTTCCATTCAGTTCAGTGTAGCCGACATGTAACTAAGGGAAGAACTGACATGGCACCTAGTTCATCCGGTGCTATGTGCCGACATCACGGATGTTGTAGGTGATGTAGCCAACCGTGTCAGTTTCCATAAAAAAATCTCACTCATTTCTCTATGCATTTATCACGCTCAAGATGACCGTTGTCTTAATGACTTGTCATACTATACTGCAAAGTAGATAGTAGTTGTTGTTTAGCCCAGCGACAGACAGATAGGGCTGTGATAACACCAACGCATGAGATATAATAATTCTCCTGATAGCACTCCTGCGGAGCTATGTTCGAAATAATGTAAGCTATTTTTGCACAGTATGAAGTTATACATACATAAATACATGACACACTCTGTATCGCGACAATTGTGGTGAGCAGAGTAGTCGGTGTTGTGCTGCAAGTACTCTTGTAAATTACAGCACGATAGTAGTAGGTCTGTACCGTGGGGGGTCGGTACTTAAAAAGAATAGCCCCACTGCATCTCTCCCCGTCGCATGTCGTAAAAGTCGACTAAGGGATAAGAAAATTCGTCAGCCTCGGTAGCTCAGTGGCGCGGTTGGTTAGTCAACTGTTATTAAGCAACGCTGAGCGCGGTCAGTGATTGGATGGGTGACCGCTCGACCGTTGGAGGCTGACCGTGGTTCGGATTCCACGTTAAACTGTAGGTCCCTTCCCTTCTTACCTTACTAGGTGGAAGGGTTTATCCCGGCCGGGTTGGTACCACCGCACTGAACGAAACGTCGGTCGAAACGGCTATGTAAATAGTTCGTGTTTTCCGTCCAGTTTAGTGTAGCCGACATGAAATGAAGGGAAGCACTGACATGGCACCTAGTTCACCCTGTGTTATGGGCTGACATCACGGATGTTGTAGGTGATGTAGCCAACCGTGTCAGGTTCCATAAAAAAAAAAAAAAAAAAAGTAGGGATGTCGGCTCCCTAAGTACCGTGTGGGGTACCGTTCTTTTTAAGTACCGTGTGGGGTCGGTACTTAAAAAGAATAGCCCCACTGCATCTCTCCCCGTCGCATGTCGTAAAAGTCGACTAAGGGATCGTCAGCCTCTGCAGCTTAATGGTGCGGTCAGTTATTGGATGGATGACCGCCCGACTGTTGGAGGCTGACCGTGGTTCGGATACCACGTTAAACTGTAGGTCCCTTCCCTTCTTACCTTACTAGGTGGTAGGGTTTATCCCGCCCGGGTTGGTACCACCGCACTGAGCGAAACGTCGGTCGAAACGGCTATGTAAATAGTTCGTGTTTTCCGTCCAGTTCAGTGTAGCCGGCGCGAAATGAAGGGAAGCACTGACATGGCACCTAGTTCACCCGGTGTTATGGGCTGACATCACGGATGTTGTAGGTGATGTAGCCAACCACCGAGCATACCTACGGGAGTGGCAACCGTCGAGCGCTAATATATAGGAAAATTAGCCGCGTGTTAGAGCATTTGCACTAACATATAGCGCTGCTGCGGGATCGACCGTCAGTGCGCTCGCGACTTGGGAACGAAGAACACGTATATGTGCACTACGCAAAATGGCGATTTGTGCAGTTCGTGCGTGTCGAAAGAGCTCAAGATCATCAGGAATGACAAAAGATGGCGTAACCATTCATAATTAGGTCATTTTAATGATAATACAATGCTTAAAGCGTGTAAAATACAAAAATTCCGCGAGTTAGGAGCACGACTGCGCGCCATACCGGGCGCGTACACATGATAGGCAAATTTGACAGACTGGAAAGAAATTTGAAATCAATTATTGTATATGGGTGTTGTTAGTTTTTTATGGCAATGACATGGATGAATTCAATTTATAATATGTATTGTTATTATTTCTTTAATATTACGTTTTCTATTTTTTATAATTATAAAACAAATATACCTATACAAAACTAATATATTGTATATTATGTATTATTATAATAAGTATTATTATTATCAGTGATAGGAATAGGTAGGACTTATTTACCTAAACTTCGAGGAACAGAGTAAAAAATTTGAGACTTCCTTACGACAATATTTTTTTCCGGTTTAATAATATTCATGGTGTTATAATTTCGCGATTTAAAAAAAGTGGCCGCCATTTTGAACTTTTTAGTAACTGAACAGATTGCTTTCAAAATCGACATCTGGGTGTCAGTGTGGACTCTGAATACGAATCTGTAGTCAAATTTAAAAAAAGTAGCCGCCATTTTGAACTTTTTAGTTACTGGACCGATTGCTTTCAAAATCGATATCTGGGTGTCTATGTAGGCTCTGAATACGAATCCGTTGTCAAAATTTAAAAAAGTGACCGCCATTTTGAACTTTTTAGTTACTGGACCGATTACTTTCAAAATCGATATTTGGGTGTCTGTGTGGGCTCTGAATACGAATCTGTAGTCAAAATAAAAAAAAGTGGCCGCCATTTTCAACTTTTTAGTTACTGGACCGATTGCTTTCAAAATCGATATCTGGGTGTATGTGTGGGCTCTAAATACGAATCTGTAGTAAAAATTAAAAAAAGTGGCCGCCATTTTGAACTTTTTAGTTACTGGACCGATTGCTTTCAAAATCGATATCTGGGTGTATGTGGGGGCTCTGAATACGAATCTGTAGTAAAAATTTAAAAAAAGTGGCCGCCATTTTGAACTTTTTAGTTACTAGTTACTGGACCGATTGCTTTCAAAATCGATATCTGGGTGTCTGTGTGGGCTCTAAATACGAAGCCGTTGTCAAAATTTAAAAAAAGTGGCCGCCATTTTGAACTTTTTAGTTACTGGACCGATTGCTTTCAAAATCGATATCTGGGTGTCTGTGTGGGCTCGGAATACGAATCTGTAATCAAAATTAAAAAAAAGTGGCCGCCATTTTGAACTTTTTAGTTACTGGACCGATTGCTTTCAAAATCGATATCTGGGTGTATGTGGGGGCTCTGAATACGAATCTGTAGTAAAAATTTAAAAAAAGTGGCCGCCATTTTGAACTTTTTAGTTACTAGTTACTGGACCGATTGCTTTCAAAATCGATATCTGGGTGTCTGTGTGGGCTCTAAATACGAAGCCGTTGTCAAAATTTAAAAAAAGTGGCCGCCATTTTGAACTTTTTAGTTACTGGACCGATTGCTTTCAAAATCGATATCTGGGTGTCTGTGTGGGCTCTGAATACGAATCTGTAGTCAAAACAAAAAAAGTGGCCGCCATTTTGAACTTTTTAGTTACTGGACCGATTGCTTTCAAAATCGATATCTGGGTGTCTGTGTGGGCTCTGAATACGAATCTGTAGTCAAAATAAAAAAAGTGGCCGCCATTTTGAACTTTTTAGTTACTGGACCGATTGCTTTCAAAATCGATATCTGGGTGTCTCTGTGGGCTCTAAATACGAAGCCGTTGTCAAAATTTAAAAAAAGTGGCCGCCATTGGCTCTGAATACGAATCTGTAATCAAAATTTAAAAAAAGTGGCCGCCATTTTGGACTTTTTAGTTACTGGACCGATTGCTTTCAAAATCGATATCTGGGTGTATTTGGGGGCTCTGAATACGAATCTGTAGTAAAAATTTTAAAAAAGTGGCCGCCATTTTGAACTTTTTAGTTACTGGACCGATTGCTTTCAAAATCGATATCTGGGCGTCTGTGTGGACTCTGAATACGAATCTGTAGTCAAAATTTAAAAAAAGTGGCCGCCATTTTGAACTTTTTAGTTACTGGACCGATTGCTTTCAAAATCGATATCTGGGTGTCTGTGTGGGCTATGAATACGAATCCGTTGTCAAAATAAAAAAAAGTGGCCGCCATTTTGAACTTTTTAGTTACTGGACCGATTGCTTTCAAAATCGATATCTGGGCGTCTGTGTGGACTCTGAATACGAATCTGTAGTCAAAATAAAAAAAAGTGGCCGCCATTTTGAACTTTTTAGTTACTGGACCGATTGCTTTCAAAATCGATATCTGGGCGTCTGTGTGGACTCTGAATACGAATCTGTAGTCAAAATTTAAAAAAAGTGGCCGCCATTTTGAACTTTTTAGTTACTGGACCGATTGCTTTCAAAATCGATATCATATTTTTTATGTTAACTACATATTGTTATTCAGAGCCCACACAGACATGTAGATATGGGTTTTGAAAGTAATCAGTCCACTAACTAAAAAGTTCAAAATGGCGACCACTTTTTTAAGATTTTGACAACGGATTCGTATTCAGAGCCCACACAGACACCCATATATCGATTTTGAAAGCAATCGGCCCAGTAACTAAAAAGTTCAAAATGGCGGCCACTTTTTTTAAATTTTGGCAACGGATTCGTATTCAGAGCCCACACATACACCCAGATATCGATTTTGAAAGCAATCGGTCCAGTAACTAAAAAGTTCAAAATGGCGGCCACTTCTTTTTTATTTTGACTACAGATTCGTATTCTGAGTACACACAGACGCCTAGATATCGATTTTGAAAGCAATCGGTCCAGTAACTAAAAAGTTCAAAATGGCGGCTACTTTTTTTAAATTTTGACTATAGATTCGTATCCAGAGTCCACACAGACGCCCATATATCGATTTTGAAAGAAATCGGTCCAGTAACTAAAAAGTTCAAAATGGCGGCCACTTTTAAAAATTTTTACTACAGATTCGTATTCAGAGCCCACACAGACACCCAGATATCGATTTTGAAAGCAATCGGTCCAGTAACTAAAAAGTTCAAAATGACGGCCACTTTTTTTTAATTTTGACTACAGATTAGTATTCAGAGCCCACACAGACACCCAGATATCGATTTTGAAAGCAATCGGTCCAGTAACTAAAAAGTTCAAAATGGCGGTCACTTTTTTTAAATTTTGACAACGGATTCGTATTCAGAGCCCACACAGACACCCAGATATCGATTTTGAAAGCAATCGGCCCAGTAACTAAAAAGTTCAAAATGGCGGCCACTTTTTTTAAATTTTGACAACGGATTCGTATTCAGAGCCCACACAGACACCCAGATATCGATTTTGAAAGCAATCGGTCCAGTAACTAAAAAGTTCAAAATGGCGGCCACTTCTTTTTTATTTTGACTACAGATTCGTATTCTGAGTACACACAGACGCCTAGATATCGATTTTGAAAGCAATCGGTCCAGTAACTAAAAAGTTCAAAATGGCGGCTACTTTTTTTAAATTTTGACTATAGATTCGTATCCAGAGTCCACACAGACGCCCATATATCGATTTTGAAAGAAGTCGGTCCAGTAACTAAAAAGTTCAAAATGGCGGCCACTTTTTTTTAATTTTGACTACAGATTAGTATTCAGAGCCCACACAGACACCCAGATATCGATTTTGAAAGCAATCGGTCCAGTAACTAAAAAGTTCAAAATGGCGGCCACTTTTTTTAAATGTTTACTACAGATTCGTATTCAGAGCCCCCACATACACCCAGATATCGATTTTGAAAGCAATCGGTCCAGTAACTAAAAAGTTCAAAATGGCGGCCACTTTTTTAAAATTTTGATTACAGATTCGTATTCAGAGCCCACACAGACACCCAGATATCGATTTTGAAAGCAATCGGTCCAGTAACTAAAAAGTTCAAAATGGTGGCCACTTTTTTCAAATCGCGAAATTAAAACACCATGAATATTATTAAACCGGAAAAAAATATTGTCTTAAGGAAGTCTCCAATCTTTTACTCTGTTCCTCGAAATTTAGGTGAATAAGCCCTATCACTGATTATTAGTACAACTTTTTAAAAATATTAAAACAACAGTCTTGTTTAATTTTTCAATATTTTTTTTTGATTCAAACAATAATATTCGTTCAGTAAAAACTATTTGAAATAATATTACAAATAACAATTTCAAAATTCACAAATATACCGCACCATCATTGTCCGTCAGACTGGCATTCGTAGTGATCCCGTCAAGTTGCCGTCAAGCAAGGCTTCCGATTGGTCGGACGGTCGGCTCTTACTACCAGATACCCGAGCCAAGCCAGCGATAACAAACCTGTCGCTCAGCTTTCTCGCTCTGTCTCTCTCCATATCGCGGGGCGCGATATGGGTAACGGAGATAGACAAGTCACGTCATAAAAGATTAAATTGCGATTTCGATTTTCGTAGTAGTAGGGATTTTTGGCTAGCCGTGCTCCGATACAAACGCAGTAGCGTTGCGTCTCCCGTAGGTATTCTCCTTGTAGCCAACAGTGTCAAGTTTCCATAAAAAAAAAAAGTGTGTTCTATCGCTTATTCCATGGGGAGTACTCGGAGGAGCTGTTTAACGCAATCCCGCCGTCCCCTTTCCACCTCCGCACCACACGCACTGGGCAGGGAATGCACCCTATACGCTGGACTTACCGCGGATGTGTACCAATCGATTCTGCAGATCTTTCCGGTAAACCGGTAGAACCGGTAAACTCTGGAACGCTCTCTGCTCATATATTCCCCCCCAAGTACAGCCTCGGATCCTTCAAGAGCGGCGTGAATGGGCACCTGTCAGGCCGGCATGGCATTCGCAACCCCCGCATACGACCGAATGTCCATGGGCGTCGTTAGACACCTAATGGGTGAATGGGCGCCATAGGTCACGCTGTCAATAAAAAAAAAAACTAACACCGACCACCACGTTTAGCAAAATATTAGGACAAGATAACTATCAAGTTCGGGTCATCATGGAACAGGTGAAAAAGCAATCGATCTCAACTTTTGTTCTATGACTTTTTATTTCGAAATTTTTTTCTCTCTTCATACAAAAGTGCGGAAAAAAATTCACATTTTGACATTCCCAAAGATAATTTACAGGTCAAAACTTCTTCTGTTCACAGATTCAGTTTTTGGTGAAATAAAAAAGAATTCCACCAAAAAATTAACATTGTTATTTTTATCCAAAATATCATGCAAGCAAAATCACGGAAAAGTAACACATTGAACAAATTTAGGTGCTAAAATACAATCTATTGACTGAAATCACAACTTGCAAATAAGAATGATCCTAGTAATTTTCTAATTGGAATTTTTTATTACATACTGTAATGGTAGTTTAACGTCATGCTCTCTTCGCAACACGGCAGGTAGAGAGATCTCCGGTTCTCCAATTTTTTTTTATGGAAACAGACCGCGTACCGGTGTCAGCCCATAATACCTTGGTGGACTAGGTGCCATGTCAGTGCTTCCCATCGGTCGTGCCGGCTACACTGAACTGGACGGAAAACACGAACCATTTACATACACCAGGGAAGTCTCCGGTATGGCACCTACGCAGGTGATATTGGCTGGTTGGAGCATGCGCTTTGTACGGGATTACATAAAAAAAAATTTTTAAAAAAGATAAACTTTTTGTATTTCCGAAAATAATTCTTAGGTGGTTATAAAAAAAACTAAACATCCTAAAAAAATTTAAACACCGTAACATTGCTTAAAAAAGAAAACAAAAGAAAAAAAAAATTGAGGGATTCAAACCCATGGTCAAAAAATACAAATCCTACATTCTTACCATTGAGCCACGAAATCACATAAACGACCAAACGAAGATCGGATTCCCTTGATTCGCTTTCGGCGTTACTGTCACTAAGAGACGAACAGAATTGATCCCGAACCATCGTAACTTAACCCTTAATGCAATGAATTAAGGTTGCATTTTAAATAATAAAAATAAATCTGTCGCTTTTCGAGATCTGTCGCGAGTCTAACATTTTTTACCCACCTAAAGAAGTGCCAAGCGCCGCTAAAGAAGTTTTCACTTCAAAAACATAGCCGTTTCAACCGAACTTTCATTCAGTGCGGTGGGACCAACCCGGGTGGATTAAACCCTACCACCTAGTAAGGTAAGAAGGGAAGGGGCCTACAGTTTAACATGTGTTCTAATTGGAATTTATTTTTTGTATACATATAACACTCTTCGTAACAGGGACGATAGAGGATCTCCACATGCCTGATGCCGTAGTCGTAACAAATCTCTTGACGCTTCTCCCGTACAAATGGGCTTCTTGTGTGCTTCTATTCTAGATTTCTTTAAAAAAAAAAAAGAATTCAGCTTTAATCTGCAATCAGTCACCAACTAGGTATGAGGGTGGAGTGTTGATTTGTTGCTTGGAGGCGATGATACTGTGAGCATCTCTCCTCTTGAACGATGCTAGGGATATCTCTAATTCCCTGGTTCCATGATGTCGCGCCTTTTTAACCGACTTCAAAAAAAGGAGGAGGTTCTCAATTTGACTGAATTTTTTTTAATGTTTTTTCCCTCAGAACTTTCCACTGGGTGAACCGATTTTGATGATTCTTTTTTATTTGAAAGCTGGTGCTTCCCGTGTGGTACCATTTCAAATCGGATTGGAAAGCGAGTATCTACATTAATAGCAAAAAATTACTGAAAAAACTGTGAAATAAAAAACTATTTAAATAACCCTTCCTTTTTTGGCTTCGCCGTAGTCGGGTAAAAAATATAAAAACCGCCTTCAAAAATGTATGAAATAAAAAAAATCAAACCCTAGAGTTGAAGGCGGTGCTAAAGCAAGCAAAAATAACCAACCGCCTTCAACTCTAGGGTTTGATTTTTTTTTATTTCATAAATTTTTGAAGGTGGTTTTTATATTTTTTTAAATAGTTTTTTTTAAACATCTGATATAGTCCGGCATGGTAAGTTGGACAGCAAGCTGGTTCGGGTGGTGTTGCAATCGGTATCTGTACTTCGTGGCCATTGATTTGAACTCTTCCTTTATTGTAGGCTATACACTTCTTCATATTTAATGAACTAGGGTGCAATGGAGATTTGCTTCAGTATGTAATTTTGTACCCTCTGTATGCAGCAGATATTTTTTTTATAAATGAAAATGTTTTGTTTACAGATTTTCTCCGCACCATCCGAGACCCAGAGAAGCCGTCTACTTTGGAAGACCTAAAGGTTGTCTACGAGGAAGGAATCTTTGTAAAAGAGCCGACAGCAGATAAAGTCCACGTTGTACGAGTGGAGTACAACCCTACAGTGCCGCACTGCTCGCTTGCGACCCTTATCGGCCTGTGCATTAGGATCAAAATCGAACGGTCAATCCATCATCCGATTAAATTGGACATTTATATCAAGAAGGGCGCTCATACTACTGAAGATGAGAGTGAGTATAGTCCCTTATTATGAACTCCACATCCAACTCGCAATTGTCCTTTATTAGTGCGTTCCATCAACCCCTACCTAACGTTGCCTCCTCACACCCCGCACCCATCAGAGTGCCATGAATGCACTGGTATAGATTGATATACCAATATGGAAAAAAGAAATTTGTATGACTCATAATAATGCTAGAACAAAACCTATTCAATGACACCTTAAAATTATAGGTGGGTGCTTTTATCAAGACGTAAGGTAAAAAAATTTTTTGGCACCTCTTCAAAATATTCCTTTACTGTCGCTATAGAAATTTTCTAATACTACAAAAGGAGAAATGGTCCCACATTTACATCTTTTCTATTCTGTGAAATAGTAATATCTAATATGCTTCACAAGAACTGTGTCCAAGCAGCAATAAGACGAACAAAATACTTGAACCAATGAACTTAAAATTGTCTTGACTGAGAACATTGACCTGCGTACGCACTCTGCCTAATTCAATGAATGGTATTACAATTAATTTGACTATCAAAATGGTTTGTTGACCTTTAGGACAGCTGCCTGTCGTGCTGTGCGGTGAATCTAGTTTGTTTTTGTGTTTTCGCCATCTATAGTAGAATTTTGACCTTAGCTTAAGCAGACCATATGAGAAAAATGATTAATTCCTAGTATTCAGAGATTATACATTCATACGTGTGTATGTAACATAGGATTATGCCAAGTCAAACATAGCTTTAGGCAGAGACAAATGGACGTTCACGTGCCACGATCCCGACACACCTCTGCCACCTCTCGTATTCTTCTTGTATACATGTTCATCGGTTACGAATATGATGCACTTAAGACCCTTGTTGTTGTTGTTGTTGTTGTTGTTTTGGTTTGGGGTTGGCTCTAGGCCTGCAAACTAATCCCGCTTGGTTGGGGACCTTCGTGCAAAACCCCGCAGTCTCCAGCTACCCCAGCCAGCCTATGTCTTCTATGAAAGCCACAATTCGACCGGGGTGACTGCAGGCCGCTTATCCCTTAGTCGCCTTTTACGACATGCACGGGGACAGATGCAGAGGGACTATTCTTATTAAGTACCGACCCCACACAGTACACTTAAGACCCTTTTTGAGCACATGCCTGATCCGGTCTTGATACTTGCGTCTAGAGGAAACCTTCCCGACTCTTCTATCTATCATCAATTCTTCCAACATGACAGACCCACCAAAGCATTCCTTTCTCAATCCTTGTTAGTATATCATATTTTAGGCCACTGCGTTCTCGCATGACACTGTTTCTGAGAGTTCTCTTCGAGTTCCTGTGATTATGAGAGTAGGTAGTCATGTTGTGGAATCTTGTTAATATGATAATGTTTTCTTTTTCAGTCAACAGACAGATTAACGACAAGGAGAGAATCGCGGCTGCTATGGAGAATCCCAATCTGAGGGGTTTAGTCGAGAACTGCATACAGGAAGAGGATTAAATCGAATAGAACTGTATAAGTTTCGGTAGTGCAAAGACTGAACTGACACATATATAGGATTAAGTGTTCTTGCGAAGTTCTAACAACGTAGACACATAATGATTTAACTATAGCATGAAGAGGAAAGGAATAAAAATGGCGCCCGATGCTGTATTCACGAATACGACAGACAGAAATGACTTCATGAAGTTCACCAAGTTTCTAGCCCTAAAGGGAGTTCAAATCATCGTACACTCACGGAAGGGTGCAAAGGTTGAAACTAACTATAAAATGGCGAGTTCTGAAACAGATTGGTTCAACATCGCGATACAGGACTCTGTAGAAGTGACGAGGGCAACGAAGAAAGCGTTTCTTGGAGATATCCTTGCTACTTTCCAGCAACAACTTTGCGTGGAAATCTCTCTAAGAACATCTGACGGAGACGAGATGGTTCTGGAGACGTGGATCTTCGGAATCAATCCTAAAGAACCAGACTATACACTAAAGGCGATGAGCACGGTTTACTATCGCATGGGAATACTGCTCAAGTCGCTCATCTCTGTGACGAGAATAACTCCAGCATACAAGCTTGCAAGGAGACAAAGTCCAGATTCTTACTCAATCTACTACCAAGTGTACACAGGTGATCCTAGGGTGGAATGTCTGGGAGAAGACAGCAAGAAAGTCAACGTAGGCATGTTAAGAACACCCATCGGTGGCGTCCTCATATCTTTAGTCTATCGCACCAACATGATCATTTCACCCAACAAGCAGAAGAACAATTCCCTCCTGCTAAAGAGTGATCACTTCGAGTTAAGCCCAAAGCACATCGTCTACGATCAAAGGACAAAGAAGGAGGTCAAAGAGAAGGCCCCGTTGGATTTGAATAAACCGCTGAGACAAGCCGCATTCGTCGACGCCGAAGTGATCGAAAGCATCATCACCGCTTTCAATGAGAAGCTTCCTAGGCCGAAGTGTCGCAGCGTTGAAACTTCCAACAGTTCACAAGTTTCCAATTCGGAACAGGTCCAACCTGCTACTGAACCCACGGAGCAGAGAGAAAAAAGTCCAACGCCGACGGAGACTCCTCCGCGAAGATTCTCCTGGTTTCGGAGCGAACGCCAGCCACCGCTGAAGCTACTACAGTGTCCCTTCGCCGATAAACAGCCAATCAGTGAGCTGGCCGAGTTTTACGATGATTTCTTCAACGCTCCGTACTTAAAACTATCGGACGAGGCACCGGAATCTGCCGATAATTCATCGGAGACCATTCCTTCGCACGGCGATCAGTCGACAGAAAAAGTGGATCTTTCAAAGGAATTCGAAGAGTTTGAGAACTCTGCGCAGGAGTTCGATGAGATGGTTGCTTCCATGTATTACTCCAACGATGGGAACTAGTTTAGGCGAGGGGGTGATAGATAATGGAAGACTGAACGGCTTAGGTAATTTGTATATTTTTTTGTAGTCTTGTTACTTTCGATGGTTCTTTGGTAATGTAAAATTAAAGTTATGCTTTTTATGGAGACTGGTCTTTCATTTCCGACTACGGACCATGATTGAGGCGTGTGTGAGTAAAATGGACTGTTCTCCAGTGGAGCGCGAGGGTGGTACCTATACTCAGTCAGGTACAGTTTTTACATTATTCTCCTAAAAGTTAATTCTTACTTTAGGACAAAAACACAATAATTGATCATATCATTGAAAGTTATTTATAAATTTGTTTTAATTGTTTAAAATTAGCCCATATTTAATATAGCACCAATTCAGATTAGATTGATGCGTAAATATGCATAATCTTGGCGAAGGCTAAAAACGGATTGAAGATGTCATTCAACACAAAATAAAACACATTGTAGACTTACATATTTATTAGAGATCTGAACATAATATGAAATTAAATAATATGTACAGTCTATGTTTAAACTAACTAAATATGAGGTAAGTTAATAGGTACACACATCTTGTATCTGCTTTACGGTACACGGGGAAAGTTTACTCACCAAACTTAAAACCCTGACATTTTTATTGTTTTAACTAAATATGGCAACCCTAAAAAACTGTGAAATTAAAACGTAAAATATGAATGTAATTAAAAAAACCTCACTTTAATAAAGAAAAATATAAGATTTGCATCCTACATAGATAATAAAACATTAAAAGGAAAATAAATAATATGCCCCTTTCATATTTCCATTATCCCAACTAGACAGTCCAAACATTGCGTTATGATTGCACATAGACTATGCGACACGAAATAAAAAATCGGCGCACAACATTTTGACCATTTTAAAACTTAGGTTACATCAGTCCTGATATTGAAACGTAAAAACGATTTGTAAATACCTATTTTGAGACATACATATATTCAAATACCATAAAAAATGCAAGTTTTCAAAGCAAGTCTTGTAAAAAGATCCTTAACTAACATTGAAGCTAAAAAATTATGCATTCATTTTTTTTATTACAAAGCTTACATACACGACGTTTGGGATAAAACGTTCGCATTCAATATAAACCTGGAGATGCTAAGGCACTCACCTACATCTATTTGACTTGTATGTATACAGACAGAAACTTACCATCCGGCCACCTATTGATCAAGAGGAAATTGACAATTCAGTAGAGGTTTTCATTTTACGAAGGCACGAGGGGTATGAGGTAGGAAGTGGTGTGAGACCGCGCGGAGCTCAGTAGGGAACGACTCGGTTCGACGGAGCGACGCGGTGACCTGTAGAACGTGTGTACAGACCTGGCATCGAGTTCGTTCTCTACTGAGCTCCGTGCGGTCGCCTCTCGCACCACTTCCTACCTCATACCCCTCGTGCCTTCGTAAAATGAAAACACTCTACAACTGCTTTGATATTTCGAGTAAGGCAAATATAATTGCGAAAACAAGTGCTTTTTCTCTGTGAATGTCGCTATGAAATCTTAACATACATAAGAGCCTGATCAATTGTGTAACACTGCGCTAGTGTTATGTACAGTTCCCGACAGCAAATAATGCGTGTCGAGCTTTAGAAAGAGACAATCCGGTTGTAGAGCGGTTCGTCCCTGTCGCACAGACGTGCCAGTTAGTGCGACAGGGACGACGCTTCTAAAACCAGATTGTCTTTCTATAGCTCGATTTATATACAGCCGGGAACTGTACCTGTATGAGCACATACCGAACATGTTCTGTATATAATTTTGGCGAATATAGAAAACCGCTATTGAAAAATCTGTAGAAGGTGGCACAAATGTATAATATTTTTCTATACAGGTGTCCCCGGACTGGTGTAGTTCCTTAAAGGAGGCTATTCTATGCTTGTTTGTTTGCTGCCCAGCCTCATGGGAAGGTGGGTGGGCCATTCTCCGCACTGAGACCTCTAGACGGTCCATTGTACGTTGGCGCTCGGGTAGTGCTACTCCAGCCACCCGAGCTCTTTCATGAAGTGGAGCACTCTTCTCGGTCGCTTCCACACTCCATGGGGCTATTCTACGCTTTCTACGGGTTCTAGGTACGCCCGTTGCGGAGATATTAATTTTTAAAGTTATTAATGTAGTGTGACGTTATAATGCTCTAATCGGCGCGCGCGGGGCGCGGGTCACAGTGCCATTCATTCGCGCCGCGCCGTGTCACCGTCGCGCGATCTAAAGGCGCCCACACATTGTAGTACGCATTTAGTTTGTTAGGAAATCCTAAAATTTAAATGTAAGCACATATTTAAAAAAAAAATTCACCAGTGCTTTTGTTACAAGGCGTAGAATAGCCTCCTTAAAGTAACTACACCAGTCCGGGGACACCCTGTATAAACCAAATTCAATGATTGGATAAAAATTGATTATATGCGGAAAAAGATCAGTATGTGCACGCCCTAACGTAATGTTAAATAATTTATCAGGAACTTATATAATTATAAATTTAACTCCAATATTACTCAATTCTCCTGCCAGTGAATTGGAGGCCGGACGTCCGGTAATGTTATGAACAAAATGTTTGTGATGTTAAACGGTTACAACCACACAGGAGAGAATATTGAGGAGTTGATGCCGGCTCTAATTTCTAGCCAAACATGCTTCGCCGTGCGGTTTGTAATCGGGGGGGAGGCACAACCGATTGGACTTGAGAGATATCCCCATTTGATGGTGACATATACATTTTGCTTAGGCCAACTTCTCTGCTCTCCTCCATGGTTGAAACCATCGTTTGTATTTAGAATAAGAAGCCCCGTGTGGGAGTGGGAAGGCTATTGAGGACGCGGCGTAGTTTAAAGAAGGCGACGGTAATGACTAATGTGTATAATATAAAGTAAGGGAAAGTTAGTTGGCGGCGACGGCGGGCGCCACGGGCTGGGAGCTACTGCTGTCTGCGGATACACCTGCAACAATATTATATCTTATCATTATGATTTAAAACTTTCAGCGCCATGTGTATCATTTCTGATACACAGTGTTATATATAACCTTATGTATCAGAAATGGTACACACGACTAGTTTTGTCTAGCAATTTATGGATCAGAAATGAGCACGCTTTTCATACATTGTGTATGGGGGAAAAAAGCCCTGGCCTAGGCGAGTTTCCTGGTACATTTGGCCTGCAGATCTATTGATCAGATTATGAGTAAGTTTAGATTGAATATGAGGATCAAATATATATATATATTTATTTTTTTATTTTTTATTGTCCACCATGCGACGTTGCTTGCACCTCTAGCAGGTTCGGTGATGTTATCGTTTAATGGCATGTAGTGTGGGTATTTCCCCCTTTACTGAAGATGGCTATTTTTGTAACCATTGAGCAGGTCTGCTATTGTTTGACATTTCACTCTCCTTATATCATGTTCGGTGTCAGTCAAAGCGACAGCAAGTGTGTTTACATGATTGATTAATCGTGAGTGATACTTTTTGCAGTAGTTTTGTGCTTCTTCTTTCACTGTTGCCATCTCGAGGTATTCGTGGATTTCTGCGTTACGAGCGAACCATGGTGCGCCTGATACCATGCGCAGGAATTTATTCTGGAAGCGTTGCGTTGGATATTTCGATGTTCGAATTACTAGCTGTTCCCCACAGCTGGATCCCGTATGTCCATATTGGCTTAAGTACAACCTTATAGACAAAAAGCTTGTTCTCCAAACGCAAACTTGACCGACTTTGGAGGAGCCATTCAAGGCTGTTTAGTCTCATGTTCAATTGTTTCTTCTTAGCTTGAATGTGCTCTCTCCAAGTTTGCTTTCTGTCTAAGTGATCAAGGATCATATATAAATTAAAAAAAAATTAGTATAGGAGTTTTTATTTGCAAAATCAATGAAAATGAAATATAAGTAAAATGAAAGAATGATGAACAAGTAACTAATGAATCGCACTCTAGCATTATGACTATGAATGAATTTAAAATTCATTCTTCAAAGAAGAGTAACTTCCACCAAAATGATTGAATACGCACCGGTGTCGGAGCTGTGCTTGGCGGGCGACTGCTCGGACGGTGAGGCGTCGGAGCGCGAGTCTGTCTCGCTGCGCCCCTCGCCCGCGCTCCCGCCGCCCTCGCCGCCAGCACGCGGCGCGCTCTGCTGCAACACAGCAACAATACACTTCACACATCACATCATCTGCTCAATGTATACCTCCTTCTGGCCCCCGTGACCAGGCGCTCATCCACGAGTGCAGAGGTGACTCGCCAGGTATCTTTTTTTTTTAATGAACAAGCAGCTCTAGCTGATGTGTTCATATCAGTTTTTTTTAGATAATGAATGATTATAATGTTTTTTTTGTTGTTTCTTTTTGCTTTTAGTTTTCGTTCTTGGGCACTGTTGCTATTTGTTTATTGATGTAGGTACTTTTTATGTATGTGTTTGTGTTTGGGGAGTCAATCACATTCTGTGGGAGTTTACTCCAGGCTTTTACCACTCGATTTGTTATGAAGTGCTTTCGGATGTTTGTGTTAGAAGCTGTCTGGTTAAGTTTTTTGCTGTGACCACGAAGGTGATAGTTCTGGTTCAGGTCAAATCTTCCTCACTTTTGGAATCCCCATCAGGGAGGTCCAAAAGGTGTTGGGACAGAAATAGGACCGTCTTTTGCAAATTGGGTACGATGGGGGCAAGCTGAGCGATAAGCTGCCCAAATTGGTGATGGACTTTCTAAACAAGGACTAAGACACAGAACAGACAGACACCTTGCCGCCCACGTACTCCTGGAGCGCGCGGTGGTGGCGGAAGAACAACTGCAGTTTCTTGGGAACGTGGCAACTGCACACGGAGTATGGAAGCGAACGAAAAGGTTTTATTTATTTATTTATTTATTTATTTTAGACAGGCAGCCTAGGCTGATACGTCTAAATCCAGTTAAAATTTGTTGTTTTTCGTCATTATCTTAGATTTTTTTTTGTAAATTTTTTTTTTTTTTTTCGTTCTTGAGCACTCTTTTTGAGATTATGTTTTATTTGTTAGATATTTATCTAGTCAATTTTTGAATTGGTTGGTAGTAAGTGCGCTTATTACTTCCTCTGGGAGTTGGTTCCAGTCGTCCACCACTCTGTTTGTTATAAAATGTTTCCGAGTATTGCTGTTAAAGATTGTTCGACTTAGTTTCATGCTGTGGCCTCGAAGATGAACGTTTTGGTTCAATGTGAACATTTGGATCAGCTCAGGGCAATCGTATTTACACGTCAGAATTTTGTACACCTCTATTAGATCCCCTCTCTGGCGCCGAGCTTCCAGGGAGGGCAGCTTTAGCGCTTTGAGTCTCTCTTCGTAACTAAGATGTCGTAGCTCCCGTGGTATTTTTGTGAATTTTCTTTGGACTCGTTCTAGCTGTTGAATATCCTTCGAGAAGTACGGCTGCCAGATCTGAAACCCATATTCCAGTAGGGGGCGGACAAATGACTTGAACATTTTAAGCATTGTAGGCGGTGTCAAGACATGAAAGGCCTTTTTAATCAGGTATATCAGAGAGTTGGCTCTTTTGACGATTTCTGATATGTGAAAGGTTGCTCCGCTTCATAAAAGAGCTGGAGTTAACACCAACTGGGCGCCAACGTACAACGGACCGTCTCAGTGCGGAGAATGCGTGGAATCCGAATCATGGACCATCTCCAACAGTCGTAACGGTCACCCATCCAAGTTCTGACCGCGCCTAGGTGTGTTTAACGAGAGTCGACCGATCGCACCGCTCAGCTTCTGAGGCTGTGTCAATGTCAAGAGCCTGTGTTGTGTGTCAACAAAAAATGGTGTTAGATTATCTGCTATGAATGCTGCGCAAACAGGTTGTATGGCATGGAATAAGGCATTGGTTTGTGATTCGTCGTACGCATTACAGTATCGCTTTCCAAGGCAAATCAGCTTACAGATGACAGCACAGGGGATAATATTAGTTGGGTTCATACCTTTCGGTGGCGCGGTTCGCGAGGTTTAGGACCCTTGGACTCCTTAGTGGGATCGAAGTGGCAGTCGAATATGTCTATCAACTCCTTGATCTCGTCTTCCTTCGCTGTGGTGCTCAGCGCTTCCAACTGCTTAGTCAGACCTGAGGAGATAAGAAAAGAAAAAAATTAATGAGAGCTTGTCGCCATTTTAACAAAGTACATCAAACAATTGGCGACAAATTGGGTCCAACTCACCATATACAATAACAGACAACCACAATTTCTATTGCGCTGATTTGCAGTTGGACCCACTTAGCTGAGAAGTACACAAACTTATAGGCTAGACTAGACAAGGTGTCATACAAAAGAAAATGTAACAGAAAATATATAAAACAGCACGACTAATACAGGGTGGCCCAGTTATAGTGGTCCAAAAATTTTTTTTACATAGAGGACGTCTTGTTGACTCATTTAAAAAAAACATTAGTTACGCGAAAATAAATAATTTAGAAGTTATGATTCTTTTAAATTTTTTTTTTAATTTCTCTAATTTAGTCACATAAACCGCTCTAGTTGGATATCTATTCCACAAAATCGAATAAAATTTGGTATGGAAGTAGAGGAGACATGTAGCTAGTACGTAATGAATAGTTTTTAGGTTTATTCCTAGACTGTACTGTTGCTATAGCCCTTTCAGTGAATTTTTGTCCAGTTTACATTAAAACTGATTAATTTTTGAAAAATCACTGTGAAAAAAAAGGACTACCGGAGATTTGCCCATGCCCTTAAAAACTACCTATACATATCACAATTCTCCATACCAAAAATTGTAGTGGTGTTGCAATTGTAACATATTCAAAATTAACATCATTTGTACAAAGTCACTACAATAAAAAGTGACGATTACCTTAATTTTTAAAATCTAATTTTTTTCACAAAGTTAGTTCAACTACAATTTCACATTATTCACAAACCTGTCTCTAACAGCGCTAATCTACACAACTGTTTAGTAATGTTTTTAAGCAGCAAGCAGCTCTCCATGAATAGATTGAACAGCCAAGGTAACGCCACACACCCCTGTCTGACCCCTCTAGAGATGTCAAACCAGTCGGTGTATGCCCCGTTTATCCTGACGCAAGCCCTAGAACCCTCATAGAGAGATTTCAGTGCTTGCACCAAGCGACTGTCCACTCCATACTCGGACAACACTGCCCACAACTCATTCGTCATCACTTTGTCATAGGCCTTCCCCAGATTTACGAACGCCCTAAAGACCTCCTCGTTTTTCGCCAGATATTTTTCGGCTATGCACCGTAGGGAAAAGACCTGATCCGTGCATCCCATACCCTTCCTAAATCCCGCTTGCACATCCCAGATCCTTTCTTCCGTAATTTTCAACACCCTTTCAATCAGTACTTTTGCATACAGTTTGCCGACAATGCTGAGAAGGCTTATGCCCCGGTAGTTTTTGCATTCCTGCAGCGAACCTTTTCCTTTATACAGCGGGACGATCACAGCTTTGCACCAATCAGCTGGTACTCGGCCGTGTCGCCAGCACATATTAAAGAGCCGGTGCAAGAGGTCTGCAACCACCCAACCACCGCCCCTCAGCATTTCGACCGACACTCTTATCATATCCCGCTGCTTTACCTAATTTCATGCCTTTCAATGCTTTCTGAATCTCATCCACACTAATCTCGCTATCATCATCCATACTAGGCGTGTCGCTCACAGCTCCAGCTGCAGGCTGTGTCTCCACACCTTCAGGTTCAAAAAGTCTTTCAAAATAATCCTTCCATCTTTCTAAAATTTTCTTTTCATCCTTTAATACACATCCCTTATTGTCCCTGATATCCGTCATTTTACATGTCTCTGATTTCTTCCGGACTGTTTTTGCCATTTTCCAAAACAGTTTTATATTAGTCCGGAAGTTGTCAGAGAATCTCCTCTCATTCTTTTCTTTCTCTTTGCTTTTATTTCTTTCAACATATTCTTTCACTTTCATTTTAGCCTCAATATACTTTTGTTTTCGTATCTCTACTTCATCATTTCCTGCGTTCACTCTTCTGTCAGCCTTACTCGCTAACAGATCAAGCCATGCTTTCTTCTTTTCATCCACTACACGTTTTACATCTTCATTCCACCAAGACTTATTGGATTTCCTTCCATTCTTTCTCATTGCGACGCCACATACCTCAGTAGCTGCCTCGATCATTCCACTTTTCATTTTCTCCCATACATATTCCATTTCATACTCAACGTTTTTACACAAATCTTCACTCAACCTTTCGCTAAATTTTTTGTGGTATTAACCTTCAACATCCGTATCCTGTAATCTTTCTACTTTTATTCTTTCTAGCGCCGTTGTTTCCACATGATTTCGGTGTCGCCAACGCTTGAACAGACCCCTGATTCGGCATACCACCAGGAAGTGGTCTGTTCCAACATTGGCTCCACGATGACCCTTGTGTCTACAACATTGCCTCTTAATCTTTCGTCAACTATCACAAAATCTATCATACTTCTTTCTTCCTGTCTCTGCCAAGTTTACATATGAATCCTTTTGTGGTCAAACATAGTGTTTGTCACAAAAAGATTTGTTTCCAGGCACACCTCGAGCAAACTAACACCATTCTCGTTTTTTCTTTCGTCACCAAACTTTCTAAGTACAGACTCATAGCCATCCCTTTTCACGCCAACCCATCCATTAAAGTCTCCCATCATTAACACTCTCTCATTCCCCTCGCATGCATTAAGTATTTCTCTCACACTCTCCCAGAACTCCTCGCGGTCCTTGATGGGCTTGGACATGTCCGGGGCATACACCACCAAGACGTACAAGCGGACCAAACCCACCTTAAGTCGGACCCATAGGAGTCTTGGGCTCACACATTCGTCATCTATCATGCATTGAGCCATTCGGTCAGAGAGGACAACTCCTACACCTTGGCAAGCCCTTTCATTCTGTGGTACACCAGACCACAGGGCTGTGAAAGTACCGTGCGTGGACCTGTCCATCCCCTTCCTCTTGGTCTCGCTCACAGCCAGCACATCAATCTGCCTCGCATTCATCATCTCATACACTTCATCCTCCTTATCTTTCATTCCTCCACAAACATTCAATGTGGGAAAGCGGCTTTCCGTTGCCCACTTTTCGCCCCCTCGTGAAACGCGACGTGACGAGTGGCGAGCTGCATCGCCGCCATTTATAGGATTTGAGATGTTAAATTCCATTTTCGTCCCACGAGTAGCTAGGGAAGTAAACTGTCAACCCTGGCAGAGCCCCGCTTGCCAGGGTAAGGCTATTAGAGCATGGGGGCGCCAAACCCCAGGATTTTATTTGGCACGCTCGAGACTAGACTCGCCTCTAGCCACGCATCCTTCGGCACGGCAACCTTGGATTGGTGTAAAAGGGGCAGGTAAGGGAAGTGGAAATGGGACGGGATAGTAGCGGACTAGGTGTGGATAAAAGGAAGAAAGGATGCTATTGTCACGGAGAGGTAATGGGAGAGTGACAATATTAGCTGGAGGTGTCCGGGGCCGCAACCCGTATCCACCCACTCGGTTACTGGACAAGCAACCGGCGGAATGAACCCTCTGAACATGATAAACTTACCCAAAAATTTCGAAATCCGTCCGTTTCGTTAGGACTTCTTTCTCTGTAATAACAAATTCCTCATCGCCCAAAGGTTGACTGGAAGAAATCACTTGCAGTGATAAGTCCGCCTTTATTTGCACTGTGTTATTCATGTACTGTTCTTCTTGCAATTGTGCGAAATAAAGAGTTTCTATTCTATGGCTGCAGACACCGACATAGGGCAGAGAGCATCGGACATGGCGATTCGCCAGGCACAAGTAAACAGTGGGCTGCCGCTATCCAGCCAGAGAGAGAGAGGTTTGGTTTTCTTATTTAATTAATTTCAGTTCTTAATTTTTTGCATCTCTGTCTTTCAATGTGGGTTTTATACAATAAAAAACACCAATAAAACAATACGTACATTGTAGATGATCATTAAATTTATTGATCAAACAAAACTATCACTGTCTGGAAGGTTGCACGCTTCCATGTGAGAAACTAATTGTGACGCTAACGCATGCATGAATTTCCCGTAGTTAAATATCGTATCGTTGGTAGGTATCAGCTTCATTTTATTCCTCACAGAAAGACAGCCCAAAGACACAGCTCTTACACGCGCTGAACGGCGCGCTTTCGAGATAGAGTTATGCGACAGAAAGAGAAGCGAAATGTAGGTGGTTATTGTGGTTAGACATGCAGCTCTGTGCGAGTCAATTTGTACTTTATCGCGTCGTCGCAGAGTAGCTATTTCTTTGTGAGTGTTTGTACAGAGATGCTTCTGTACGCCAGTACTAATATTTATTCTGTGGCGTCGCTCTCACCTTCCACCTTGTCCTCCTGCCAGGCCTCCTTGAGCTGCGGGTAGAGCAGGCCCGCGTCGGCCAGCAGCCTGCGCAGCGCGGTCACGCGCTTCCTCTCGACGCGCGGCGTGCGCAGCAGCGGCGCGAACACCGGCCTGAACGTGTTCTGCCGCTCCAGCAGCCGCTTGAGGTGTGCGAGCGCATCGAGCTCAGTGTGCACCGGCCGCGCCCACAGCCGCGCCGTCTCCACCATGTCGCCGGTGGCGGCGGGGCCCTCCCCACCCGCGCCCACCTCCGCCTGATCACCTGCAACGACGCGCATACATCATTTTAAATTGTGAAAAATGCCACAGTGACCGGTGGGACGACAACATCGATTAAACAGCAGAGTATTGAAAGATTGGAGAGGAGAAAGGAGTGGAGAAAGATTGGAGAGGCGCATGTCCAGCGGTTGACGCATACACGCTGACTAACTGCAGGAATTAGTCATTTAATTTTATTTTTCGAATTTGGAAAAACCAACAGGAATTTACATCCAGAACACAAGGTATTACAAGATACAATTGAGTATGTAAAGACCCAACAACGTTTTTCACATATAAAGTAAGTAAGAATACAGCTTGAGACATGAACATGAAACAAATAATCAAACAGAAACCTACAAATAACACAAAGACAAACAGACAGAAAGAAGTAAAGGAGAGAAAGAGAGAAAGAGAAACAGCTGAAAGAGACATTTATTCCTGTGAGTGTGTTCCCTAACTATAACCTGGGGATCTTCATAAGGTGTGTCAATAAATTAGACGATGACCTTTTCATCCGCTTTATAGCTGCCATGGCGCATCACTGAGCATGGTTTCACGAGGAGCGGTGTTAATGGCTGTGCCTGATGTTCCATGGGACTTGCGGGCACGCCGCCCGTGCCCGCTGTTCATAAAAAATAAAATCCGGAATCGGGTGAACTGAGGCAGAAGCTATTGAGAGACTTAAGAACTCAACCTGTTTTTTTTTAAAGAACATGAAGCCTTGGTACGCGCTCAGGGTGAAAATTTTGAATTCATACTAAGTCAATTTCCATGCAAACTCGCACGCCGCCTGTGTGCTGGGAAATCATTCTAGGTTTGTTTCCTACGACACAAATTAAAAGTGAGTGAGTGCAACACGACACAAGATCACGTGACTCCATAATAGTAATCTATACAAATTCGCCTGCCTTCGGCCGGTTCGTCAGTTTTAGCTTGCTCAAGTTCACCGGCCACAGACGTGGCATCGTACCGTACACGAAAAAGTAACCGCCTCTCGACGGAGTGTCAGTGAAAGTGTTAAAATATAAATATAGTTACTATGGGGTTGGTATAGCTAAAAACCGGCCAAGTTCGAGTCGAACTCGTGCACCGAGGGTTCCGTATCGCCATTTCATGGTTAGCGCCACTCACGCCATCTATGGCGTGTTATGAAATGCTTCATATTAGTTAAAATTCATTAGTTAAAATGCTTCCCACCCTATTCGGTAGATGGCGCGCATACACTTTTTGGTTTCTTCTATGGGAACCCCCATGAATTTTTTACTTTTTCTTATTTATTGTTATATCGGCCATAATAACACATATTCTGTGAAAATTTCAACGGGCTACCTATTACGGTTCAAGAGATACAGCCCTCGGACAGACAGACGGACGGGCAGACAGACAGACAAACAGACAGAAAGACGGCGTAGTCTAGTAATAGGGTCCCGTACCGGATACGGAACCCTAAAATGGCTATAGCCTTGAACAAAATAAAGATTTAAAAAAAGAAAACAAAGTGCGCTCTCACTCTGCGAGAGATGCTCCAGGATGCGGTACGCGGCGGTCGCTCGCTCGAGCGCACCGTCGACCGCTGGCGCGTCCGCGTCGAGCAACACGCGCGCCAGCACGCGCAGCGACACAGACTTGACGGTCGCCTTGCACTTGTCAGCGGCCAGCGCGTAGCCGTCGGCGAACCCGCCGACCACCGCCTTGAAGCGGTCCAGCAGATTGTACCTGCCCGAGAAATACACTCATATTATTTACCAACAAAACTGTACCCTAATCACGAGATTTAACCTACTACGCTACGCTACGCCGTGTTCTCCACATCATGTTGTATGGAGAAACGAAGTTCGCAAATCTATAACTAGAGGCGGTGCTCCGTTTCTCCATATAAAATTATGCAGAGAACACGGCGTACCGTAGCGTAGTTGGTTAAATCTCGTGATTAGGGTACTGGCACCCTTCAGTCTGTGTAAACTGGGTGACTGAGTCGCCGGCTTTATGTGTTACGTTCAACAGCATGTTGTTTACAATTTACCAAACAAGTTCCGAGAGAGTAAGAATAAAGTGGCTCTAAGATAAAAAAAATTATGGTTTGGCATTCTTTAATATTCTTGCGGGAGAATCCAACCGGCGTGTACCAATGAGTTTTTTATTATTTGAAAAAATTTACGTCAATACCTACGGACTACACCCAGTTCCATGGTTCGGATTCCATGAAAATATGTAGCCAATAAGCTGCCCAAAGATAGGACTAAACCTTCCTTCAATTTTGGGAGCAGCAAAGGATTGGGAATTGTTGATAGACACAAATTCCTTCGGAAATCTGTACCACAGCATTAAGACCGGATATACTCATATTCTCAAAAGCGACAAAGCATGTAGTACTTGTTGAACTTACAGTTCCATGGGAAAGTAACATACTGAAAGACCACAACATCAAACTTAACAAGTACTGCAACGTAGACCGGATTGTGAGAAACGGATTCAAGACTGATCTCTTCGCTGTGGAAGTCGGAGCAAGAGGACTACCAGCGAAGTCGCTCTACAGTCTCTTCAAGAATCTAGGACTGCCAAAATCGACGCTAAGCTCATATATGGAGACAGCTTCGAAAACGTCACTGGAAGCATCCTACAGAATATGGATAGGTAGAGAGAGTGAGGTCGAGAGCGGGACTGGTGGTTTCCCCGCGTCCTAGTCAACGCAGACTAGCTGACGAGGGCTTGATGCGAGCCGAAACGTGAAGCATGCGTGGGAAATTTAGAGTGGCCACTCGCTAGTCCCGACCTCGATTAATACCCTCCTCTACTGCCGATGGGGCCGGATATGTTCGGTGAAGCCATCGCAAGCATAGTTCCACACCTTCCCTTCACCGGGTTGACTGGAGGAAATTTCCTAAGGTAATAAGCCCGCCCTTGCCACACATTAAATGAATATTATTATGTAGATTTTAATGAAATATTATACGAAACATTATTAGCTCATTCAACTGTGGAAATCGGAGCAAGAGGGTGACCAGCGAATTCGCTCTACAGTTTCTTCAAGAATGTATGTATATATTCTTTATTGAACACCAATTTAAAAAATTTGGTACAAGCGAGCTTAATGCCGCGAGGCATTCTATTCTAACTAACCTTTGGGATGTGGGAGAAGTACATGCAGGCGAACAAGAATAGTTTGTGAATCTAGGGCTGCCAATATTCATGAAGAAACTGCTGCTGAAAACGTCACTGGAGACACCCCACAGAATATGGATAGGTAGAGAGTGGGACTGGTGGTTCTCCACATCCTAGTCATCACAGACTAGCTGACGAGGCCTTGATGCGAGCCGAAATGTAATGCATGCTGGAGAACATAGAGTGGTCACTTGCTAGTCCCGAACTCGATTGACACCCTGTTTAAGCAGAGTTTAACTGTTTAATCGGTGTTGTGGCATGAAGACCCACCTGCTATTTATGACTCGGTGGAAAGACTGGTGTGAAAGCCCTTTAAGCATGGCATCTTGTCCTTATCCCTTAGTCGCGTTTTACGACATGCACTGTGAGAGATGCAATGGGGCTATTCTTTTTAAATGACCAAATACGCCCATTACGTCATTCCATTACACTGTCTTCGTAGAAAAATACGTTTGAATTAGGGTTGTAACGAATATCCGTATTCGCATTCGAAATTTCGAATATTAGGTTTATTTTCGTATTCGGTTGTAAGATACCGAATATTTTTCTTCGCGTGTTTTACTAATGAAAGAGTGAGGCGAAACAATATTGGTAAGTGTGGCGTATACCAAACCAATAGGCGCGTAGTGTTAAATAAAATTATAATTCTTTTATAACGCACTAATTTCGTTTCATTTTTTTTTTTCAAAATGCAGTGTCAAATCAAAAACAGAGAAAAACATTCAAACAAGTCGGTATTCATATAATTTTAGGACTCAATGTACGTAGATCTACATTTATAATAGACAATTTAAGTGTTTTTTCATTTGGATATAAAATTTCATATACAATTTTTCAATATTCGTATTCGTATCCGCGAATCTCATTTTGGAATATTCGTATTCGCGAATGTGGAAAAATAGGGATTCGTTACAACACAAGTTTGTAGGGCGAGAGGGAGACGGTGTGATATGTGAGACAGAGAGGATAGAGACCTAGTGAGCGCCTCCAGAAGCATGGTGGGGCTGAGGCGGCGCGGCTCGTGGTAGATGAGGATCACGCTCGCCGCCTCCCCCTTCTCCTTCTCCAGCCACTCGAGGAAGTCCGTCAGGGCGGATATCTCCGACTTGGTCTTCAGCACCTGTTCCACAACGAACATTGTTACAGACCGGAGTTATTCCAATAGCGATGGGTCCAAATGCAAATCAGCGCAATAGACAACGTCGTTGTCTCCAATTGCATATTCTGAGTTGGGCCTAATTTGTCGCCATTTTGTTGATGTGCCATATTATGTATATAGTGTTACAAGCATGGAGGTACAAAGCCACGCGCGCCCGCGCCCGCTATGGAGAGGCCAAAACGCCACCGAGCCGAGGCACTTGCGCCTACCAATATTGGTCATCGCACGAACAAAAGCGCATCAGTCTCCATGCTCTTTCTCTTTCTATCGCGTGCACACTATATCAAGATGGTTGAGATAAAGAAACCCCCCGCTCGGCACTCCTCATACGTCGTTCCTGCGCACGCGTTTAGGAGAAAATAATTCGTCATGCCTTCTCCATAGCGGGCGCGGGCGCACGTGGCTTCGTAGCTTCATGGTTACAAGTTAAACTGGCGACAAATAAACACTCATTTCATTTCATTTCATTCACATTTCAAAATGAATTCTAGAATGCACAGGTGTATAGTGAGTATACCCTAAAACAGCGGTTCCTAAATAATGGTACGTGTACCCCGGGGTACGCAAGCTCAAGATAAGGGGTAGGCGTGGGTGCACATGACGGGCAAAGAGAAAGTGGCCCACTTATCTCATTAGTGAAAATTTACTCCACTGATGAATGCTTGTTTGTTTTGGGACCTATTTCGTAGTAAAAATAACAATCATAATATGAAAATTGTTTTAATTAAACATTTTGCTCAGGGGTACTTGGGACTTGGGAAAATTTGGTAAGGGGTACCGATTAAAATATAATTGGGAACGGCTGCCCTAAAACACAGCTGCTATCTCAAAGAGTGATTTTCAATATTCCAATGTTTTTTAATGATTTTCAATATTCAAATTTTTTCTATAACCCTTGCGAGTTCCCTCTTATTAAGTGCCACCCCGTGCCAATTAGGCGCGGGAAAATTCGCGAAATTTCGTACACGTAAACTCAAATTTTTCGTAAAGTAATGAAGTCAAATCAATAAACCTCTATTGGCTCTTGACAGCCAATGAAAAAACAACATAAAATTATTCAGGATAATGAATAAACAAACAACTTTAAATGGGATTTAGACTATAAGGGTGCCTGTCTAAAATAAATAAATAATAAAATAATATTAAGTGACTGACCTTATGCGTGCGACTGTCCTTGAGCATGCGGTAGCGGCCCACGGTGACGACGCGCACATTGTGTCGACGACGGGCGCCGGGGTTTAGGTCCCCGTGAGGCATTATGTACTGTGAGTAGGATGTAGTCGGCGTGAACGCTGATATCTGGCAAATCTGCAACAACACATGCATTTTTTTTATAATTTTTTTCTGGCACCTGACATGGTTGACTGGATGACATCATACCCCTGTGATGTCAGCCCTGAACACAAGTTCGGTACTGTTGTTGTTGTTCGGACTCGTTCTCCGCGCTTAAGCCCACTCCATTGCAGGCCTTTTGCGTGTCTTTACATAGCCGTTTCGACCGACATTTCATTCAGTGCGGTGGTATCAACCCGAACGGGATAAACCCTACCACCTAGTAAGGTAACAAGGGAAGGGACCTACAGTTTTATGTGGAATCAGAAACACGGTCAGCCTCCAACGGTCGAGCGGTCACCCATCCAAGTACTGATCGCGCTCAGGGTTGATTAACAACAGTCGACCGACAGCACCACTGAGCTACCAAGGCTGACAGACAGGATCATGTAGAATGATATCATTCGTCCGCCACGTCATTACCAGTGATCGGCATAGGAAGTGCTATTCCCGGGATTTGGTGACCGTTATCTTAACATTCTGTGAAAAAATGTTGTTAATTTTAAATATCTGCAAATCCTATTACTTTAAGCGAGCTAAACTTGTATATATGTGTATGTACAATTGGTTTCTCGAAAACGGCTAACGATTTGGATGAAATTTAGTATTTAGATAATGTTATTTTTTATTTATAAGTTTATCTAGATAGGTGTAGACGCCGAGAGAAGCTCGGTCGCCCAAGTACTAAATATTAATGTGTTTTGAATATTTGTTTTGTTCTTATCTTCGTTATTTAATCATCTTCATATTTCACAAATTATTATAATAAAAAAGGTTTTTTTACATAAACTGACATGGTTGGCTACATCACCTACAACATCCGTGATGTCAGCCCATAACACCGGTGAACTAGGTGCCCCGTATCCCGGGATCATCAATCCTGGAATCCCGGGGGATGTCCATATAAACATCATCATTCATGTTCATTGACGCCAAATGGCACTATCTACGCCGATCACTGGTCATGACAAACCGTCTAAGCGACTTGTGTACTTAAATAATCTGACTCAGCAAACCATACGAGATTACTTAAAAAAAAATTACTGTCACTCCTTCGTACCATTCTCGACACGGAACCCTCAAATGAAACAAACGTATTTGCCCCCAAGTACAGACTCAGGCCCTTCAAGAGAAGCGTGAATAAGCAGCTGTTGCAACCCCCGCCATGCCACCGAATGCCCATGGGCGTTGTTAGACACCTTACGGGTGGCTGGGCGCCACATGTCGCGCTTAACCTGTTTATTCCTTAGGGCTCCAATCGGGGCCCAATACTTTATTCGAAACATGGTCAGACATTATATTTATTTAATTTTTTTTATCGATAGCGCGACCTGTGGCTTCGTTTCACCTACACGTAGGTGTCTAACGATGCCCAGGGACATTCAGTGATTCTAACTAAAATAGCAACCTCGGTTGTGTTCTCCTCTAGCTCAGTATAGCCAGCAATCCAGGGAAGTCCCCGGTATGGCATCTACCTTCTCGGAGGTGATATTGGCTGGTCGGAGCATGCGCTTTGGCCCCTCTAACTCAGCCACCCATACCGGATTATATAAAAAAATATATATATATCTGGTACTTCTAAACAAGTTTATTGCTCTAGCCTCTTTATTTTATGAAATATTTAAGTTTTAGTCAAGATCGACGCTCTAGCGAAAACGCCTGGGACTCAAGGGGGGTAAGCATTATTATAACGCCGGAGTAAACAGGTTAATATAAAAACAAATTTACCTCATCGATGAGCCTCCTGCCGGTGGTATCCATGTCCCAACCGACGAGCGCGTAGGAGCCCTTCGGCAGTCCGGCGGGCTTCTCGAGGAGCGCGGGGGGCACCTCTGCGGGCGCCGCCGCCGACGCCGCGGCGCCCGCAGCCGGCGCACCCTCGGCGCCCTCCGCTCCGTTCATCCGCACCTCCGATACCATATCCATGCAATACTGCCGGCAAACAAATACGTCCTATTGTAATAACATCTGCATGCAACCTAGGCTTGCCAGGTGCCCGGGATTTCCGGGATTGTCCCGGGCAAGGCGCCCGTCTCCCGGGCGAAGGATCATTTTTTCCTGGAGATTTCAATTTGACCCGGGAAGAAAATTACGTGTACCTATATGCGAACATACGACGTCGCGCAAAGAGCAAATTATCAGAGTCTAACAAGAAATATGAATAATTAATATAAAGGAAGATTATACCTTCATTTTCGTGTAGTGTTGCTTACTAAAGTTGTTCGCTAGAAGGTGTGGATCTAAGCTTACGATGGCTTCACCGAACATATCCGGGCCCATCGGCAGTAGAGGAGGGTATTAATCGAGGTCGGGACTAGCGAGTGGCCACTCTAAATTTCCCGCGCATGCTTCACGTTTCGGCTCGCTTCAAGCCCTCGTCAGCTAGTCTGCGTTGACTAGGACGCGGAAACAACAACGCTAAAAGTTCGCCGTAATCAACAACAAAGTACACAAGTACTGCCCGGTAGCCCTGATAGTGAGAAACGGATTCAAGATTGGATCTCTTCGCTGTGGAAGTCGGAGCAAGAGAACTACCAGTGAAGTCGCTGTGGAAGTCGGAGCAAGAGGACTACGGTCGCTGTAGCCTCGTTCAAGAATCTAGGCCTGCCAAGATCGACGTTAAGTTCGATAATGGAAAGAGCTTCAAAGTCGGCACTTGAGGAATCCTCCAGAATATGAATAGGTAGAGAGAGGGAGGTCGCCAGCGGGATTCCCCGTCCTAGTCACCGCAGACTAGCTGACGAGGGCTTGATGCAAGCCGAAACGTAACGCATGCTGGAGAACTCTATGCAGAGTGGCCACTCGCTAGTCCCTACCTCGATTGACACCCTCCTCTACTGCCAATGGACCCGGATATGTTCGGTGAAGCCATCACAAGCTCAGTTCAACACTTTCTCATTCTTATTAGATGGTAAAACCCTTGTAGATTGGTATCATCACACTGAGTCAGACTGGATTGAAGATTATAGAAATAATCTATGCTGGAGTGCGTAAATAACTTCATTTCACAAAAAGCTGCATTTAAATTTTCAATAAACAAATAAAGTAAATTTAGACAATAATTGTTCAACAAATTAAATGTTAACTTACATGACGAACTGTCGTGTTGAAGTAACTTGTACGTATAAAATATCTTTATGCTAGTCTACGCAGACTAGCTGACGAGGGCTTGACGCGAGCCGAAACGTGAAGCATGCGCGGGAAATTTAGAGTGGCCACTCGCTAGTCCCCGCCTCGATTAACACCCTCCTCTACTGCCGATGGGCACATGAGAAGCATGACCAGATGCCTTCTGAAATCTGTACCAATATATTAAGACCGGATATACTCATATTCACAAAAGCGACAAAGCATATGTAGTACTTGTTGAACTTACAGTTCCATGGGAAAGTAACATACCGAAGGACCACAACATCAAACCTAACAAGTACTGCAACCTAGTAGACCGGATTGTGAGAAACAGATTCAAGACTGATCTCTTCGCTGTGGAAGTCGGAGCAAGAGGACTACCAGCGAATTCGTCCACAGTCTCTCCATCAATCTAGGGCTGCCAAGATCGACGCTAAGCTCATACATGGAGAGAGCTTCGAAAACGTCACTGGAAGCATCCTACAGAGGATAGGTAGAGAGAGGGAGGTCGAGAGCGGGACTGGTGTTTCCCCGCGTCCTAGTCAACGCAGACTAGCTGACGAGGGCTTGAAGCGAGCCGAAACGTGAAGCATGCGCGGGAAATTTAGAGTGGCCACTCGCTAGTCCCGGCCTCGATTAATACCCTCCTCTACTGCCGATGGGCCCGGATATGTTCGGTGAAGCCATCGCAAGCTTAGATCCACACCTTCGAAACAAGACAGCCCGGAGAGACGGGATGACGCTGGAAAGACAGCTGGCGACCGGGAAAGACCGTTGACGAATGGGAAAGTCCATTTGACGACCGGGAAAGACTGGTGACGCTGGAGAGACAGACGGGCGTTAGGCCTAGCAAGCCGCGCCAGGAAATAAAAGCTACGACAGTCAAAAGAGTAAATACCCTCAGAGCGGTCCGAGAGGGAGGGAGGATGAACCGCTCACCGATCGATATCTCTGACAACGTTGGCATGAATATGGACTTGAAATGCTCGAAGTGTGGGAAACAATATAAGCGAAAAATCTGGCTAGAAAAGCACGTGAAGGAGAAACATAGCGACAGTGAAGCAGGGCAGAAAGCGCCTGTAAGTTCTCCACCTGACACTATTGACAGAGTACAACCTCACACGTCACAAAGTGTTGCGCAACCTTCCTCTCACCATGAAGCATTTTCGCCCAGAGACCGACTAAGCTTACCGAGCATATCCGAGACCACTTGGAAGCAACATGATCGATGCCTAGCCGAAAGACTTGAACTCCCAGGCTGCAGGCAGAGTCCCGAAGATCAGCTGTATGACTTCCAGGGAACAATTTACAATTACTTCTCCGAATTGTACCCTGTTCGCTATCACCACAACCCAATGGAAAGAGAAAACACTTTCAAAGCAAAGCTTAGGAGAAGGAAGAGAGAGTTGATAAAGCAGCTAAGGAAGGCTAAAGCCTCAGGAGACAGAAATCTATGCCACCAATTAGCCAGAGCGATGAGATCTATCCTAAAACTCATCCAGAAAGTATCTGAGCAAATTACGGTTGCTGGCAATGAATTTCGAAAGGCTCAGAATATAGCAGCTTTCGAGAAGAACCCCTTTTATTTCGCCAAAAAAGCTTTTAAGGAACAGCAGGGTACAATTAGGTTAAGTACGGACGAGATGTTCAATTACTTTAAATCCACATATACCACCCCGGAGGCAGATATAACTTACAGGGATCCACCAGCTCCAAAACCCAAAGAACCTGCTCTAGCATTTGATGCTGATTCACCGACGATGGAAGAGCTGGAATACCACATAAAAAGGAAACCAAATAGTTCCGCCCCGGGACCCGATGGCATACCATACATCATATACAAAAAATGTCCATCAGTGCGGAAACACATGTTGAACATCTACAAAAGAATTTGGACGAACAGAGAAGTGCCAGACTGTCTTGGTAAAGCCGTGTTTGTTCTTCTACCAAAAAAGAAAGAAGTTACTGATCCCAAGGATATTAGACCTATAGCCCTTACGAACACAATTTCGAAAATATTCTTCTCCATTATACAGGCCAGACTACTCAAACACATGTGTACCAACGACTACTTACCGAAGAAGTACCAGAAAGGTTTTCTCCCAAGAGTTGCAGGGTGCCTCGAACATAATTCTTTGCTGACTGAATGTCTTAGAGATGCAAGGAAGAATGAGAGACAATTAACTGCCACGTGGTTAGACTTTGAAAACGCCTTCGGTTCGGTGCGCCATGAGTTACTATTAAAGGCGCTAGAGTGGTATAATGTGCCACCTCTCATCTGTAATATAATAGCCTCCTACTACAAAAAACTTTCCTTTGTAATACAAGTAAAAGGCGAAACGGAGAAGACACCGGAAATTCGTTACGGCATAGGACTTTTCCAGGGTTGCTGCCTCTCTCCTGTCACATTTAACATTGTTATCAACATTCTAATTGATACGCTTGTCGTAAAAGAAAAGAAATGGGGATACAGGTTCAAATATGGAGACACATATATGGCGGCCATCCTGGCATTTGCGGATGATATTACGCTGTTAACCCGCAATCCAAAACAAAATCAGGCGCTTCTTAAGGTGGTGGATGACTATTGTGAATGGACCAAAGGGATGAAGATAAAACCAGCGAAGTGCTACTGTTTGAGCTTAACCAGGAAAGGTTCAAAGTTTACCTCGAGCAATCCAGGTCTGACAGTAGCCGGAAAACCAATCGCAACCGTGGCTGATGAGGCTCCTTTTAAATTCTTGGGCAAAAGGATCACTAGCAGAGGAAAGGAGCATCCTACTGATGATATTGTCCAACTTTTCGAAGAGAGCCTCCGCCAAACTGACAATCTTCCCCTCCTGGGTACACAAAAGGCATGGATTTACGATAACTACCTGACATCAAAACTTTCATGGCCATTTCTCGTCTACGACTTCACAAAGCAAAACTTGACTAAATTAGACTCGTATGTGACCAGACTCCTGAAATCATGGTTTGGACTGGCTCACCCGGCTGACTCGTCAACGCTATACAGATCTCACAATAACTTTGGACTGAACATTAAGAAACCGTCGATATTTTATCAAAAGGCGAGAATAGCCAAACGATGTATACTCAAAGACTCCAATGATAGCGCTATTCAAGCCTTACCCAACACATCACTATCAGATGAACTGGAATCGAGACTCGACTTCTACAAATCATTCCAAGTTGGTACACGCACCAATAGATCTGGATTGGGCATAGAAACAGCAAAGTCTGATAAAGAAATACTGAAAGGTTTTGCTCAGGAGGACATGGAACAAGGCTTCAAACTTCACGCCTTAAACCTAGAAATGCAGAATGATTGGCTAACAGTGGGTGACTTCTGCATCCCTCCTGCATTGAAGTGGAAATCCATAATATACAACTGGTCCCCTGAGCTGCTTAAGTTCTACTTAAATGCATTCCAGCTTACTCTCCCCGACCCGAGTAACCTAGTTAGATGGGGGAAATCTACAAATAGACTATGCCCGTCATGTAAGGAGTTCGTAGGCACGGCCAAACATTTGTTATGCGGATGCAAAATACTACTTGAGCGAGGCCAGTATTCCTACCGTCATGATAAAGTCCTCCAAATCATCAGAGAGGCCATCAACCTATCAATTGCACGGACCAGGAAAGGGCAAACCAGTAGCGGCTTCCAGAAGGTCAACTTTGTGAAACCTGGAGCCAATAAGCTGCCCAAAGATAGGACAAAACCTTCTTCAATTTTGGGAGCAGCAAAGGATTGGGAATTGTTGATGGACACACATGAGAAGCATTACCAAATGCCTTCGGAAATCTGTACCACAGCATTAAGACCGGATATACTCATATTCTCAAAAGCGACAAAGCATGTAGTACTTGTTGAACTTACAGTTCCATGGGAAAGTAACATACCGAAGGACCACAACATCAAACTTAACAAGTACTGCAACTTAGTAGACCGGATTGTGAGAAACGGATTCAAGACTGATCTCTTCGCTGTGGAAGTCGGAGCAAGAGGACTACCAGCGAAGTCGCTCTACAGTCTCTTCAAGAATCTAGGGCTCCCAAGATCGACGCTAAGCTCATATATGGAGAGAGCTTCGAAAACGTCACTGGAAGCATCCTACAGAATATGGATAGGTAGAGAGAGGGAGGTCGAGAGCGGGACTGGTGGTTTCCCCGCGTCCTAGTCAACGCAGACTAGCTGACGAGGGCTTGACGCGAGCCGAAACGTGAAGCATGCGCGGGAAATTTAGAGTGGCCACTCGCTAGTCCCCGCCTCGATTAACACCCTCCTCTACTGCCGATGGGCACATGAGAAGCATGACCAGATGCCTTCTGAAATCTGTACCAATATATTAACCCTTTGGCTCTGGAAGCATTATTTATAAATCTTCCTTCGCCTACACCAGGTGGCGGCCGCGATCGGCGCCGGCGCATTACTCTCGAAAAAAAATCATTTTGGAAGATTTTTCCATAAAACTTCATGAACTAACATATGGATTGTATTTACAGATAAATATTCTAGCTATAAATGGCATTTTTTTATTTACATTACGTATTCTAGGTGACAAAATTATTTTGTAAAGTTGTTCTATGTGAAAATCGCGACCTCTCTCAGGTTTTTTTTTTTTATAAATTTATTAGACCGCGAATCGGTCATATAGTATTTTTATTATAAACACTAATAAATAACGGACCTAATCATACCTTTCTTGTGTATCAGCAGCCCCCCGTGTCGTTCACAATAAAATTTGTATGTGGAAATTTGTATGGTTTGTATTATTTGTATGGAGAAAACTAAGTCACAAAAATTGCTAATTTCTCGTAAATGTACTGCATACAAACACTATACGGCATATATTATTTCAACTACAGGAACTAAATGACACTTCTATCACCTCACTTTATCCAGAAAACAGATTTATATCGAGAAACAAGCCTCTAAAAACAGCCGAAATTGGTACCGAAAAGGAGGCATTTTCTTAGTATTTTTACGAAAAATTCAGATCAACTCAGCACAAACAAATGCACTCAATACATCCGGAATATAATGAAAAAGAGAAAAAACATCACTTATGGGTTCATCTGCACAAAAAAACACTCAGCAAACCCGAAAACAGAAGAGCAACGTACAACGCCCTCCTAATATAACCGCTGTCTTGATGACACTGACAGGGCGGTAAATCTGACATTTCTCTATGGGAGATGTTGGCCGCCTGAAAGGCTAAAGGATTCTACTATTTGAATTAATTACTGCCAGGTGCCACGGCTAAGTGAGATACAAGAATAAAATAATTTTGTTGGGGCCTCCCAACGAAACACGGAAAAAAAAGAAAGCGGCCGATATCGGCCGCTCCATTCGTAAAGGTATAATCTATAAAGCGGCCGATATCGGCCGCTCCATTGGCAAAAGGTTAAGACCGGATATACTCATATTCACAAAAGCGACAAAGCATATGTAGTACTTGTTGAACTTACAGTTCCATGGGAAAGTAACATACCGAAGGACCACAACATCAAACCTAACAAGTACTGCAACCTAGTAGACCGGATTGTGAGAAACAGATTCAAGACTGATCTCTTCGCTGTGGAAGTCGGAGCAAGAGGACTACCAGCGAATTCGTCCACAGTCTCTCCATCAATCTAGGGCTGCCAAGATCGACGCTAAGCTCATACATGGAGAGAGCTTCGAAAACGTCACTGGAAGCATCCTACAGAGGATAGGTAGAGAGAGGGAGGTCGAGAGCGGGACTGGTGTTTCCCCGCGTCCTAGTCAACGCAGACTAGCTGACGAGGGCTTGAAGCGAGCCGAAACGTGAAGCATGCGCGGGAAATTTAGAGTGGCCACTCGCTAGTCCCGGCCTCGATTAATACCCTCCTCTACTGCCGATGGGCCCGGATATGTTCGGTGAAGCCATCGCAAGCTTAGATCCACACCTTCCCTGTGTCAAGCGATAGATAAAACGGTAAATTCTAAGAATGTGTGTCGTCACCTATGTGTCAGTTGGTTTTTAATATGTGCTTATTTCATATATTATTTTAATGATATGAAAATGTTGTAAATACAGTTCCGAAAATTGTGGCCAATTCTTTGTGAATTGGCCACAATTTTCAAAACAATTTTTTTTCAGAAATTTAGATACTCAAGTATTTTGTCATGTTTTCACAAGGCCTTTAGGTTCTGGCGAGGCATTTCAGACGCTGGTTGGGGGAATTACTGAAAACTAAAACAGCTATAATCAAAAATAATATTGCCAATAACACATTATTGATCAGATATGGTTTATCAGATAAGTACACTGTCGTTTTTCAACTGAAAATGGTTATACAATCGCATCGATAGTCTGTGGAACAAAAATCCCAAACGGACTGACATTGTAACTGACCTATTATAGTAGTCTATGATCATGATTAAATTTTAAAGTGTGAGAGTTAGAGCCCTGCGACCTAGGAAGATCTATTGTGATGTCTCAAAAGTTTAGAGCTCACCGCCAAGTCTGATTTCCGCTATGAACCAAGTGATATCCTTGAGTTTGAGTGCCTGTATTAATCATGGATTAAAGATATAATCCCCCAAGAATACGGTTTTTACTGTGAATGAGCACTTCACATTCACAAAGGATGCATATGGGTGTTTCATACACTTTTATACAGAACCTGCACACCGGTGTGTCGCTAAGGCCCATTTGGTGTAGATGCTTGTTTAGTCTGCAGTGTCCTGTTAAGGTCCTTGCTAGGAGTCTTATGTCCTAACAAGAGTGATGCAGAAGGATTTTATAGCAAAATGCAAAGTTATTCCAGTCAATCTTGCCTATTCCACCCATATACAACACAATGGTAATGTACAGGTTACCTCTTGTGGGGTTGGAAACAATTTATTTAAAGCGTAAATAATAATAATTATTAAAGAAATTAATCTGATGGCTATGGTTGGACCTGCACGGGCCGCAACGAAAATATTAATCTAGTGCTATTTCAGTATTTTTTTCATTAGAACGAGAGAGAACTTTCGATAGATGATAAAAAAACTTTTTCATGGACATCAAACACACCTACAAACACAAATTCCACACTCGAAACAGAAAACAATCGATTCTGACGTCATGTCATTTTAGCCACCAGGTTTTTTTTTTATATTGTTATTTATGGGATGGATTGAAGTCACTTTCATTACAGGTCGGTTAACTAAAGTGTGTGTGTACTGTGAGTACGGAAAAAGGTGCGAGTGCGAGTGAGACGTCGCACTGCATACGCATCACGAAAACCCGATCTGTCTCACTCGCACGCGGGCAATTGCATTGGTGTGAGTACTGTGCACGTGCCAGCTTTAGTTAACCGACCTGTAGTTGCGGTCTTTTAAAGGCAGCATTATTTTACCTACACATTGATATATAATTTTTATGGGAGAATTGTAAATTTTAGGTTAGAACAATATTTGGACAAAAATGTTGAGCATAGTATTGTTTTTCCTGAAGTTAAAAAAAACACATACATACATACATATCACACACGCTGAATCCCGACAATCGGGGTAAGCAGAGTAATCGGTGTTGTGCTGCAAGAACTCTTGTCAATTACAGCACAACACTGACCACCACGTTTCGCAAAGTATTCGAACAAGATTAAATCGATCAAGCAGCAAGTATGGCACGAAGACCCACCTGCAGCATGACTCGGTGGAAGTACCGTGCCAAGGTGAGAGGTGGCGAGCCTTTCGCCCTTTAGCACGGCATCTTGTCCTTATCCCTTAGTCGCCTTTTACGACATGCATGGGGAGAGATGCAATGGGGATATTCTTTTTAAGTACCGGCCCCACACCTAGCAAAAAAAACACCTAGCTTCTAAATAAGTGAATCCTTACTTGTTTCACATAGTTTTGTGGGTAATTTCATTGGCTTTATATGCCAAAAGAGTTTATAATCTAGCTTCATTATTTTACAAATACCTATTTGATTGTATGTCAAGGTTGGCGCTCAATGACGCGGTGCGGCAAAAACACCTGGAAGTCAGCGTCTATCAGAATTTTATAGCTTTGCAATGCAATAGTTTAACAATTTACATAAATATATAAACATTTTCACTAAAATTTGTACTGAGGACGGAGCGGAGTGTTCTGAGGAAACTCGCCGCATTCCCACGCTGTATCGCAATGCCGACCTTCTGTTTGAAGTATGTATCTCTCCAAACGTCACCTGAAGGTTTTTTTTTCGATAAATTATATTATGGTCAGAACAATGGTTAGGCACCGATCGGCATTTCACAAAGTCTGGGGTATGAAGCCTAGCATAGGTACACTGGGTATGAGATTTTTCCAGCTGTGTCACTCACTACTGTGAGAGAATACCTCGCAAGAAAACCTTGCCTTAAAAAAATCACACTTTTCAGTGCCACTAATGGGCATATTCTATGAATTCTTGGAGATAAAATAATTGAATTTGACTATGGTACGTACGCTTACTTTACATTCTCTTTCCCGAACCAACCAACCATGTAACCAAGGAACGCAAAATTACCAGATCGCACGCAGCCAGCGATAAGACGTACCAATTAATCGCCTGCCTATTAATCCGACAGCAAGCACTACAAAAACATGACGCGTTCACTGCACCAACTTAACCTTATCGCGTCGTCGATCCTACTAAAAAACTACACAAATACGTGCAGAACTTACTCAAGGATCTACGTATTGCCTAGGTCTTCGGCCAGGTGTTTTAACGAGCAGTTATACAGTTCAAAATACACGTGGTTGCCCCGCCCAGCCTTTTCGAAAATCGCCGAGGACGCGATACGAGACGACAAACGATACTCACAGTATAAGATCCCGTCTGCTGTTCGCCGGGTTCAATGAGAAGCCCCAATTTAACGCGGTTCAAGGCGAAGAAGCAAAGCGACAGCGGAACACCAGCACGTGTGGAGGCTACCCTACCACAAATATGGGAAAATGATCGGGATGCCAGGCTCGTTATTGAAATAAAACACCGGCCGGCGAATCTGTCGTACTTTTATTTTTGTAATAAGTATTTTTCACGTCACCAAATTATTACCTCATAAATGTAAGTAATTTTACACTAATCATAATTTACATGTGTGGAAAACACATGAATAAATAGATCCTGTTTTAATAACTTTTCAAAAAGAGCCTTTGATATTGGTAATTTCATTACAATGGCAATATTAAAATGAATGCGTTCGAAACCTTATTTGAATGTGTGAAAAAGTGAAGTGAAACGATGAAAATTGCTTGAACTTTAGTTTAGTTTACTACCCACGTTTGTTTTAATTGTTTTGTTGCAATGAATTAACTAAAAAAAATTAACTATCGATGTGATGAAAATGGTAGATTTACAAAAATGAGACATGCCATTATTTAAACTGTTTATATCCTTTCCTTTTGGTTTCGCAGGAGTCAAGTAAACATAATCTGCTCGTGCGTTGCTTCACGTTCGTTCCAATAATGTTCCACAATAATGTTTTACCAACAGTCGAGTGCATGCACTATTATTAATTTACTGGAACCGTGTGAACTAGCCCCTTGGTAGTGCTGTTAGCCTAACCGTATTTTGGTTCACAGTATTTAAATTGGATTGTTTATTGTATAATTTTTTTATACAATAAACAATCCAATGAATTAACTAAAAAAAGTAACTATCGATGTGATGATAATGGTAGATTTACAAAAAGGAGACACGACAATATATATAGGTGTTTATATCCTTTCCTTTTGGTTTCGCAGGAGTCAAGTAAACATAAACTGCTCGTGCGTTGCTTTTACTGGAACCGTGTGAACTAGCCCCTTGGTAGTGCAGTTAGCCTGACCGTATTTTGGTTGACAGTATTTAAATAGGATTTATTCTTAGACAAAGATTGAGGCACAACATGAGTTGTTGGTTAAGAAGAAACATCCCCTAATAGAATGAGGACCAAAATAAAACACACTTGAAAACACTTGGAATTTGTACAAGAAATGCTATATGAACGCTTCCATTTTCGTGGCGGGAATTTTGAAATAATTTTGCATTGTTGCTAGCCTTGGGCCGTGGTTGCTAGTTTCAGGAATAGTTATTTGTTTCTTTGAGAACATTTTAGTGAAGATCAAGTAATTACATACAATAAATAAATTAATGATTATTTCGCATACATTTAGTATTGGTAATTATTGTATGATAGAATCAATATTGATGGGATGGGTAGGTAGGTATTATTTTTTTCTTTACATATTTTAACTGTTTCTTTTATTGATAATTAAGCATTGCTTTGCCGAAATCGTTTTTATCCTTTCTTTTTGGTTTTATTTTTTATTTTTATGGATATTTTTATTTATTTTATTTTTCCACATAGAGCAGTAGTACTTAGTAGGTACCCAATTATATTTTCATTGCTACCCTTAAACACATTTTCTCAGACTCAAGAACCTCCTAGTTAAATTTTCAAATAAACATATTTTCATGCGGTTATTATTTTTTTGGTAATTTCATAATGTATAAAAGTCTACCAGGGAATAGTTATTAGAAGTTTTTAGCAGTTGTGATTCTTGCAGATACAAAATTAGTAATCACAATACAAAAAAACATTAACAGTAAAAAACAATGTTCATTATAATGTAATGTAATGATAAGTAGGTTTACTTATAATAATTTGAAGATGAACATTAAGGTGCCCATTTTCTTCATCTTACGAACCCCTGGGAGTGCGCCCATACCACTCGTTGTGAACCGATAACTTAGAGCATTTATGTAATTTCAGTTTATGTACTCGTAACAATAATTTTATTGTTTAAATTCATCCATACGTAGGTTATGTAGGTAGCCTTGGGTTAAGTCGAAAATTTCGCCAGTTCTATTTAAATGCGAAGAAGGACCGACAAAGAAAACTTCAAAAGTAAAAGAGATTGATCTCAATATTTTGAAGCGTTTTCGTTTACCAATACAAAAAAGATTTTTAACGTATTTAAAATGCTAACTATGAACCTAGTTAACGCCGTTGCGTACTTTGCTTGCGCGCACCTCGTCTATGTGGTCATACTGTCTTGGAACCCAATCATATTTGAGTTTGTTGGCCAGAGGAATGTTATTGGACGGCTCAGTAAGCTTAGTGACTGTGACACAGTTCTACGTGAGTGGTTTCACTATGGAACACAATAACACACATAATTTAGGCTAGTTTTTGTTGTAACAATTTGAGAAATACAAGTAAACACTAACCTTTCCAAACTCAGTTAATTAATTAATTGTGTCTTCTCCATGCAATTTTGCTCATTAGGTTTGTGAAAAAGGCGCCGAGCCACCCATAAGGTGTCTAACGACGCCCACGGACATTCGGCCGTACGCGGGGGTTGCGAATGCCATGCCGGCCTGACAGGTGCCTATTCACGCCTATCTTGATGGACCCGAGACGGTATTTGGGGGGAAATATGTGGGCAGGGAGAGCGTCCCAAAGTTTACCAGTTCTGTGAAGGAAAGATCTGCAGAACCGATTGGTACGCATCCGTGGTAAGTCCAGCGTATAAGGGATGCAATCGCTGCTCAGTGTGCGGTGTGCGGAGGTGGAAAGGGGAGGGCGGGATCGCGTTAAACAGCTCCTACGAGCATTCCCCATGGAATAAATAAGCGATAGAACACACTTAGGACGCCGACATTCCTATGGAGTTGCAGTGGTTCTAGATCGCGGGACATGTCGGGGTCACCCACTAGTCGCACGGCTCGACGCTGGATCGAATCCAAAGGCGATAGCTGGTATTTAGCTGAGCCATTCCACGAGTGCGAGCAGTACTCCAAGCAGGACCTAATCTGCGATTTATACAAAAGCAGCCTTTGGCCCGGCGGCGTGAAGTACCGTCGCACCTTATTGAGTACGCCCAGCTTTTTAGAAGCCAGCTTGGTCTTGCCCTCGATATGGCGCCGAAAGTTTAGGTCGTGCGACAGTTCGACTCCGAGGACCCCGAGGTGGTCCTGGAAAGAAGGAGCTGGTGGGAACGCCGTTTTCTTTGCACTGAACGCGCAAACTTGTGTCTTGGAAGCGTTGAACTCGACAAAATTACTACGACCCCATTCGGAAATAGACCGAAGCATTTGTGCGAGTTGTGTCTGGTCTGACACAAGTCTTCGCCTCTTCTCATCCACAACATCCCGTCTGGCTGAAGGGTGACTGGTGTAGGATCCGTGTGCCGTACTGTCATCCGCATAACAATGTATGTTGCCGAGTGGCAGCATATCATTGATATGCAGAAGAAACAGTGTGGGTGACAACACAGATCCCTGTGGAAAGCCCGCATTCACTGGCATGGCGTCCGACGAGCAACCCTCCACTAGGACCTGAAAGCTACGCCCATGTAGGAAGTCGGCGACCCAGTCGCATAGGCCAGAATGGAGTCCGTACGCCCCGGAAGCTTTCCCAAAAGCGGCTTGTGCTAAACCCTGTCAAATGCCTTGACAATATCGAGGCCAATTGCCAAGGATTCACCCTATCCTTCAAGCGATTCCCCCCACAGTTGGATCGGTTTTGCCAAGAATTACACACACACACTCATGGACTCGACAAGGCGTTTGATTTGAGCCCTGGTTGCGGCTTCGCTTGCTGCCTTTGTGTTTTTCGTGTAATCCGGTATAGGTGGCTGAGTCAGAGGTATGGCGCTCATCTAGTGTATACTAACTTTATGTAGCTCCGTATTTGAAATTTCAATTACACTATAAAAAGTGACATTTATTGTTTAAAAAATGCGAAATTAGTAAATGACAACTGTGCTAAACACGTGAAAGTGTTATCTTGATACGAAACAGTGAGAGTATCGAAAAAATCAAGTTTAAGGTGACCAGTCTTACTGTGGGAATTGCAAGCCAAATATGTGAAAAACATCCAATTAATCGGCGGAAATGTGAAATAAGAACCAAGGGAAGTAAACTGAAATAACACAATTAAATGTGGTGTGGACTCTAATAGAAATAACATAATAAAATTATTCACTCGCATTTTTAGTATATACCTACACACCTTCATTCTACATCACCGTACATCGCCATCTATCACTGAATAGGAAACCCACATAACTTTAGCGCCACATACCTTCAACAACATCGCCATGCAGCGACATCTATCGCCGAATAGGAGACCCACATAACTCAGCGCCACCTATCGCCGAGTAGTACATGCACCTTCATTCACATCGCCATGCAGCGCCATCTATCGTTGAATTGAAGCATATAACTCGGCGCCATCTATCGCCGAGTAGGAGAACCACCAGCTGAATAAATCCCATCATTTTCAAATTACTCTCCACATCTTAAAAATGAGTCAGTGCTCAGCGTGTACAGAAAAAATCACAAGATTAAAGCCCGGCCTAGAGTGTATGGGAGAATGCGCTAAATGGTTCCACATGAAATGCGTAAAACTCAGTGCGCAAGATATCGCAACGATTAAGAAGAGCCAACTGGAGTGGAAATGTGATGAATGCAAGAAATTTGCAAAAAAACCATCCTTCATACTAGACGACCCGGTAACGCCGGTGAGTCCCTTCGCAGCTCCGCTCGACATTAGCAACGCTGTCACCTCCGTCCAGGTCGACGTGAAGCAGATACTCGCAGCTCTAAAGAATAATGAAGAGAAGCTTGACGACATTCAGCAAACCCAAAACGAGCGGATTCGGCAGCTGGAGGACGAGGTCAAGTCACAAAGTGAACAGCTGAAGAATGCCAACAAAGAACGGGTTGAATTGCGTCAAGTAATCGAGGAAATGCGGTACAAGTTCGAAAATATGGAGCAGGACGCCCTCGCAGCCAATCTGGAAATACAGGGGGTGCCAGATAGTGTATCGCCAGCCGAAGCAATAAGAAAGCTGTGTGCGCGCGCGGGGTGCCCCATCGCGGATGCCGACATTGTCTCTTCCTATCGCTAGCCGGCTCGACCTGCCACTGCCAAAGCTCGCGGTGCCCCGACTGCTGCATCCGCCGACCCGTCCGCCTCCGCCGCGTCAAACGTCTCCGCTGCCCCCGGCGCCGAAGGCGAAAACGCAGCAGCCCAATTACAGCGACTGCCAGCGGTCATTGTGAAGCTGTCAAGTGCGGAAATTAAACAAAAAGTCCTGACGGCATGCCGAAAGCTGAAACCGCCAGTTAAAGTCAACTTCCTCGATCCCAGCATCCCACCTCAATCATCATGGAAAATTTATGTAAATGAACAATTGATCAACCAGCGTAAAGCTTTGCTCAAAAAAACTAAACTTTTCGCAAAGGAAAACAGCTACGACTTTGTATGGGTAAAAAAAGGGCAAATATTAATAAAGAAAAACGATAAGGCTAGAGCTCACTACATAAAAGGGTCAAATGATTTTTTAAGCCTAGAAACCAGTTTACACATTTGAAATTAAAATTGCACCTGATTATGACTCTGTCTTGGTCTAAAATATATGGTCATAAAATCCATATAATATGTGAAGATTGTGTTAAAGAGAACAACATGTTTGATGTAACCTTCATAATCAATTTATGTTTTAATAAAACGGAATTGATTTTCCCGATCTTTTCTAGATTATTGTTGGAGGAAATTACGTCAGTTCTGTTTGATGAATTTGTCTTATACTGTACTAATACATATGCCTTAGTAAGATTACGACCATTCAAAATACAAGCCACTAACTTATATTTAATTTTTTATAAACTAAGTAACGTATTTAATATTTACCTGTGTCTGTGTCCACTAACTACCTGTCAAATTGGAATATTAAAACTACAAAATAAAAAAACTCAGATTATCTTAAATAACCCTTTGTGTCACTCAATGATATACGTGTATACCTATCAGTGTCTACAAATACCCAGATTGGATATAATTATTAACAACTTTTTTGTATTTTACGTCTGCGACAATTTATTAAATGAATCATCAGTGCGTATCTACGCAGAGATTCGACTAATTTTCAGTATGTACCAACTACTAGAAAATGGTTAGACACACAAATGAGCTATTTGATAATATTGATAACGATATACCATCCGAAATCCGTAAATTTAAAGTCGCGGACGCAAAAAATTGTAAATATTTTATAAATGAAGACACAACACTATCAACGCTTACAATCAACATAAGAAGTTTAAATAAAAATTTTGACAATCTAACTGTTCTTTTAGCACGTTTTGGTATTCCTTTTGATATCATTATTCTAACCGAGTGCTGGCATAAAGGAAAGTCTACTCCAGCCCGGCACATAGATGGTTACGTTTCCTACAGTACAATAAAAAACAAACTACAGAACGACGGGGTTACAGTCTACATTAGGAAGGAGATTGATGTAACCGTAGATGAACCTAGCCTATTAGATGCGAATAGTCTGCTTCTAAGCATAGGAAATGAATGCGTCTTACTAGCGGTCTATCGTTCTCCCTCAGTAAGCAATATTGACCCATTTATAGGCTCTTTATACGACACTATGATATTATATAAAAATAAAAAATGTATTATTGTGACCGGAGACATGAACATAGACATATCGGATCATGAGCTAGATAGCAAATCCACGAAGTACTTATGCCTATGTGCAGAACTTGGTTTACAGCCAGCAGTAACTGATAAAACTCGTGAAAATGCATGTCTCGACCATGTTATGATTAAAAGTAGTTTGAAAGTTACAACAATAGTTTGCGAATCCTTAATTACAGACCACTTGCCAGTTTTGACCTTTTTAGATAAGCTAACCAGTACACACAAAAGATCTAAAAATACACACATGTCATCGAGAACGGACTACAAAAGTCTATGTACCTTTTTTGAAAAGGAAAAGTGGGTGGATATCCTAACTGAATATAATGTTGAGAAGGCATCAAAGAAATTAATAGAAAAAATACAGGAAGCTACAAACAAATTTACAGAAACACGAGAAATAACAACAAAAGTAAAGGCTAAAAAGCCTTGGATCACAAAAGGGCTACTACAATGTTTCGATAAACGAGATAAGCTGCACAAACTCTCAAATTCCTATCCGTTTTCCTACCTAGATAAATACAAGCGATACAGAAACATTTGTAACTTGGCAGTTAAAACTGCAAAAACCATATACTACGAAAAAGAAATAGTTAAAAATCGTAAAAATACAAAAAAACTCTGGAGGGTCTTGAAGGAAGCAGCAGATATAAAAACATCTAAAGATCAAACTGCCCATACACATTTGCTAACCCGCTCAGATAATGTAACAAAGGAAATATTATTGAATGAATATAATAAATACTATATTGGGGTAGGAGAAAACTATGCAAACGAAAATTTAAACCAACTAGGACGAAATGAACAAGAGCTTATCAAAGAATTTGAAAAAACTACAAAAAATACTGGAAGTGGCTCATTCTACATGAGACCAACGAGCAAAACAGAAATTGCAAAGATCATAAAAGAGCTAAAAGACGATAGCGCGTGCGGATGGGATGACATAGGAAGCAAACATCTAAAATCTTTATGTATGAATATCCTAGAACCTTTATGCCACATTTACAACTTAAGTATGGAAACGGGGTGTTTCCCATCAGTGTTCAAGACAGCCATTGTCTGTCCGATTTTCAAAGCGGGCGAAAAAGATCAAATAAAAAACTACCGACCAATATCCTTGTTACCGACTCTATCTAAAATATTAGAAAAAATTGTAAAAATCAGACTTATGAGCTACTTAGAATCAGAGCGTCTACTCTCGAGTAATCAATATGGTTTTAGGTCCAAGAGGTCATGTGAAGATGCCATTCACGATGTTGTTGAACACATAGTCGAGTGCCTTGACGGGGGTGAGAAAACTCTTGCAGTCTTTCTGGGCCTCGCCAAGGCGTTCGACACTGTTTCAATACCCATCCTACTTAAAAAAATGGAAAATATCGGCCTTCGTGGTGTCAAACAGAAATGGTTTAGGTCCTATCTAGAAAGCAGGCAACAAATGATCAAAATTGGTGCCAGAAAGAGTTCGTGTGAGGTAATAAAATACGGCGTCCCACAGGGCAGTGTTTTGGGTCCTATACTCTTTCTGATATATATAAATAATCTATGCAACCTCACAGTACTTAATTGTAAAATAACGACATGTGCGGATGATACGGTATTGTTATTTTCGGGAAACAACTGGACAGAAGTTTTTAATGAAGCTGAAAAAGGTTTAAGAAAAGTAAAAGAATGGCTGGTTCTGAATCTCTTAACATTAAATGCATCAAAAACCAAATACATTTGTTTCTCGATAAATTCTACCGGTCAGCCAACGGACACGTATGAACTTAAACTTCACACGTGTTCCATTTCAGCAATCACGACGTGTTCTTGCGACAAAATTGAAAAAGTAGAGCATATAAGGTACTTGGGGGTCATCATAGACAAAAACCTAACATGGAGGAGTCACATTGCCGCAATTTCAAATAGACTGAGGAAACTCATTGTGCGAAAATGAGAAAGTGGACTGTATTGAAAAAATGTGAATTTGGTAGAAATAATCAAACAAAAAAAAGGGCTACCTTGCTGTGGAGTTGGAGGTGCTTACTGGCGCCCTAGGACGCCGTTACCTGTATCCTTCCGCCGGTTGGGGGCCCCGCCGTGGAGATCGCCAGGCTAGACACTTATAGGGCACCAGTGAAGAAAACTTTGCGTAGGACAAATTTTATCTTTTAGAAAAATCGAGAAGCTTGTGCACTCATGGTGTTGTAACGAGAAGAGCGAATGAAGGTAGCTCACAATGATTGTGCGAAAAAGTGAAAATTACAAATATTTTAAATTAACCTGTGGAGATTATTTTCATTCTACCCACAGGGTACACTGGATAAGTTTAAGGCTACACATACGAAAACTGAACATTCCGCCCACCAAAATACATGGTATTTTACTAGGGTTCAGTACAAACGAAACACAAAAATTAATGTAAATGAAATAATAAATAAAACAAGTGAAACTCTACATGTAGAGTTTGATGATAATAAGAATAACGAGAAAATGATTGATGAATGAAGTTAATCTTGTAACGGAAGTGGGCACAGCTTCACGACAGGTCGTTGCATCTGGCCTGAAGCTGTGCGAACAGTTACGACACGAGAAATCCCGTCAGAACCGGGATGTAATTGTTGAATGCGACCAACTCTCCACCGTAGCGGTGGACTAAGCTCGTCGGCGATGAGCACCATTGTTCCCACTTGCAAGTTGGGATGGTGTTTGCCCCATTTCATTCTCTGTTGCAATGAGTGTAAATACTCAACATGAAACCTTTTCCAGAAATCCTGGTGCATCCGTTGGAGCAATGACCAACGGTCCAATCGATTAATGTTACATGTACTAACATCGGGTGCGGGTACAGACGACAGAGGCTCTAAAGTCAAAAAGTGACCCGGGGTCAGTGCAGATAAGTCTGTGGGGTCCGAGCTTACCGGAGTTAGAGGACGTGAGTTTAATACTGATTCAATTTGAGTTAAAACCGTATACATTTCCTCAAACGTTAGACGTTGTGTGCCTATGACTCTAGCTAAGTGCGTTTTGACGGATTTAATTCCAGCTTCGGCAAGTCCGGAAAAATGAGGGCTTCCAGGAGGGTTGAATTTGAATTTGATATCTTGCTGCTCAGCTGCTTGAGCCATTATCGTTTTCAAGGTATTGCTAGCACCCACGAAGTTAGTGCCACGATCTGAAATGAGAAGACTGACTCTACCACGACGAGCGACCAGTCGTCGTAGAGCGGCGAGAAAGGCATCGGTAGTCAGTTCAGAAGCCAATTCAATGTGAACGGCTTTCGTGGCTGTGCACACGAACAGACAAACGTATGCTTTGTAGGATTTGGCTCCTCTGTATCGACCAAGTGAGATTGTGAACGGACCTGCGTAATCGACCGACGAAGACGAGAAAGATTTGAGCTGGTTTATACGATAAGCAGGCAGATCTCCCATGAGTGGAGGCGGTGCAAGTTTTGGATTAGCACGAAAACACTTATGACACAGTGAGATGACTGAGCGTATGGCGCGCTTGGGCGATAAAATCCAATAGTTTTGGCACAACAAATGGTGCAGCGTCTGTAATCCTGGATGACAGTGCCTTTCATGATATTCCTGAATGATCAGAAATGTCAATCGATGCTGTCGAGGTAATAGTACAGGATGCTTACTATCATAGTGTATATTCGCTCTAGTTAGGCGACCGCCCACCCTGAGGAGACCAGCTTCATCGAGAAACAACGAGAGTTTACGAAACATTTTTGGAAGTGAATTCAACTGCGATTTTGAGATTGCGATGATCTCCGTTGCGAAAGATACTTCTTGAGTTTGAGTAGGAATGTCAAAGCATTGTCTCTCTCATGAAGAGAGAGAGGTCCAATGAGTTTGCTGTCAGCATGTGATGCATTGTGAACAAAACGAAAACAATAAGCGAGAACATTAACGAGAGTGCGGAGCGACGAGAATTTATTGAGTAAATGTTGAATAAAATCAACATTCATTGACGACAAGAGGGTGCAAATTTTTTGTTCACATTCGACAGCATCTACGAAATCAGATGCGAGATCAGAATTAGATGTAGGCCAGGTTTCTTCGGATTGTTGCAACCAACTGGGACCCGACCACCACAAGTATTGTTGTAGTAGAGCTTCGGGCAGCAGACCACGGGAACCGCAGTCCGCTGGGTTGTCACAAGACCTGACGTGTCTCCAACATTGAGGAGGAACCTGGTCCTGAATATGGCTTACTCGATTGCTGATGAAAGTTTTCCATTTTGATGGATATGATTTGATCCAGGTCAAAGCGACGCTGGAATCTGACCACGCATTAATATTTTCAATGCGACAGAGAGGTTCTAAAGCGGTGACTACAGCTTGTATGAGATCCGACAGGAGCAAAGCTGCACATAATTCCAGACGAGGAATTGTGATGCTTTTGAGCGGCGAAACCTTGGATTTGGCACAGACAAGGCGCACCGCGTATTCACCTTGGTCATTTTTTACTCGAAAGTAGACAACGGCACAATAGCCTCGTTCTGAGGCATCACAGAAGCCGTGAAGTTGAAAACCTTCAATGTCAGAAACTATTCTACGAGGAAGCGAGAGCGACGATAAAGATGGCAGTTCTGACAAGTATCTCTCCCACTGATGAACGATAGAAGACGGAGGAGCATCATCCCATGAGACACCCGCAGTCCAGAGCAGTTGGAGTAGGTACTTGGCGAGGAAAGTAGTAGGAGCGAGGATCCCGAGTGGATCAAACACTTTTGCAACTTTAGAGAGAATAGTGCGCTTGGTGCATGGTCTCTCTTGGATGGATACTTTGAAGGTGAAATAGTCCATATTGGGTTGCCACTGTAGCCCCAATATTTTTAACGAGAAGTCAACATCATCGAAACTATGAAAGTCTTTGCTGTAGAGATCTGAAGTTTCCACATCAGTGAAAAAATCTTTTACATTGGACGACCACTTACGGAGATGAAATCCTGCAGATGCAAACAAACCATTGAGTTCAGACTTTAACTTGAGGGCTTCATCCAGATTTCTAGATCCGGAGACCACGTCGTCTATGTACAAGTCGCGTTCCAGTATGGAAGCTGCGGCGGGATATTGAGCTCTACCATCCCTAGCGAGCTGAGCGACTGCACGTAGAGCTTGAAATGGAGCTGACGTCACCCCATAAGTCACGGTCAACAAACGATAATCCTTGACTGGTTCGCTTGGTGTTGTCCTCCACAGGATACGCTGATAGTCTGTATGCTCTGGTGCCACTAGAATTTGACGATACATTTGCTTGATGTCAGCAGTGAATACTACTGAATGCCAACGAAAGCGCAACAGTAGATTGAATATGTTCGTCTGAAGTTTTTGACCAACGAGAAGGGAACTGTTGAGTGACACACCGAGAATATCTTTTGCACTTCCATCGAAAACGACACAAAGAGGAGTGCTTGTAGACTCTGGCTTCAGAATACCATGATGCGGGATGTAGAAAAAATTACCGGCATCTATCTGAGAAGGTGAAACTTCTTCTAAGTGATGACTAGCTGCATAATCGTCGATGAAATCTACATAATTTTTGCGAAGCGCTGGATCTTTATCCAGACGTTTTTCTAATGAGAATAACCGCTTTAGAGCTAAAACCCTGGAACCCGAAAAAGTGGGCTTTAGATCTGGGTTACGAAAAGGCAATGGAACGATGTACCTGCCCTCCTCATTGCGAGAATAATTTTCAATGAAGGATTTTTCACACATTGCGTCCTCAGGCGCCAAGGATTCTGACTTTGGGAATGGAATATTTTCTATTTCCCAAAAACGTTTGAGCGATTGGTCGAGTGACGCATGTAGAGTGACAGGATGTGCGCTCAACGATGATGACGGAGTGTCCGAGCGTACGTCTCCCAACAGTACCCAACCAAAAATTGTATTCATAGCGTTAGGTTGAGAGGCGTCACCTCGAATTATTCCAGGACGCAATGAAGACGAGAATATGTCAGCTCCGAGGAGTCCATCAATGGGACCGGGTGTAGCAAAATCAGGATCAGCTAGTTTGATGCTTTGTATATGCTCCCATTTCGACGCTTCGATTTGAGTGGTCGGCATGTCATGACAAATGACAGGAAGAACATGTGCATCGAAAATTATTTGGTCACTATGTGCAGATGCAACAGGTCTAATTGTACATGAAAGATGACCGAGCACCGCTGCTGTCGACCGACCTATACCGTCGACTGACCTACGATTTTTGACGATGTCAAGACCGAGTCGAACACGACAGGATTCTGACAGAAAGTTGGTCTCAGACGCGCTATCAACCAAAACCCTAATTTTGACAAAGTTACCGATCCTGTCCTTCACTTCGACCTGTGCTGTCGAGAGCAGGACGTGTGAAGGAGACTGCAAGTTGTGGCAAGCGAGCGTGACAGGTGGATGTGACGAGGTTTCTGAACTGCTCGTCTGCGACTCAGATGTTTTGCGAGGGAAGTGTAATGTAGTGTTGTGCGAGAAATTACACTTAGAACATCGAGATTTAGAACGACAATTTTTTACTGTATGCGTTGACGATAAGCAATTAATGCAAAGATTTTTCTCTTTGACGAGATTATACCGAGACTTGGGATCCCTTTCTAGGAACTTGGGACAAGTCCAAATGTTGTGTGATTCCGAACAAATAACACACGTTGGACCAGTACTGACGAAGCACGATTTTTTGTGTGTGTTTGAAGGCGTAGCGCTGGCAGTCTTTTCTACAACCTTTTTGGTTGTGTTTGTAGGTGTAGAACTAGATGGATTGGCCAAACTGAGGGCTTGAAAGCGCTTTCGAACGAATGCTTGCAGATTTTCAAATTTTGGAGTTTCGTCAGACTGATGTTCCAATTCGAAAAGTTCTCGAGTCGTACGATCTAGTTTTGACCAGAAGAGATGAACCAACATGAAGTTTTTGTCAGGCAATTGGAATTTATCAAGAATGGCTAAATTTTCTACGAATGTATTGTCCAAGCGTTGCAGCTCGGAGGCGTTCGACAGTTTGGCTGAATCACACGATAGTAGTTTCTCATACACTGTAGCAGCGAGATGACGAGTACGATTGTAATGTCGATAAAGTGTGTCGTAGGCATCTTTATAGCTAGCACTGGTGATGGGAAATCCTTTTATTAAATCGAGAGGTTTACCTTCTAATGATGAAATAAGGTAATGTAACTTTTCCACATCACACAGTTCCTGCTTGCAGTGAATAAGTGAGTTAAATAATTCAATGAACGGCAGCCAATTCTCCAATTGTCCATTGAATGGTTTCAGAGTTATTCGCGGCAGTTTTATTATACTCGTGGGGGCAGGAGCAGCGGTGAGAGTTGTTTTTGTAACAGATTTTGCAGTTGTTATGGAATTGAGGTGTCTTTTTACCAGTATAAGGAACTGCTCAAATTTGATAGTAACTTGCAGCTCATGCTTCCTGTTTATATCTTCCGTGCTCGATAGAACCTGTATTTGTGCCGCATGAAACGAGGATTCTATGTCAGGGAGGCTATTAGTTGCAATTTCGAAAGATAAAGAATCACCACTTGATAGGCTTAGCAAATGCTCCAGCCTCAACAACGCATAATCCCGCGCCACACGAAACATATCCGCACTGTCGCCACTCTGCGGTTGAGCTTTACCTTGCTCAGGATTGCCCATTTTTATTCACTTATTAATTATCAATAATGCGGGAAACTGCACTGAATTTATTCAGCTGTTGCAAACTGTCAAACATGCAAAAGTAACTTTTTTTTTTTTTTTTAATTTATGGCTTGGGTGCCAGGTCCAGCCTCAATGCAAGAGAAAAAGCTATTTCGTTTACACCCGCACCCAATCAGCACACAAAATGAGTGCAAATGAAAAGATAATTAATGTAAATAATTTATTATTTATAATTAAAATAATAAACCAACAAACTTAAAAAAAAAAAAAATATTATTAATAAATAATGCACCAACAGATTGGAATTTGTCCACTAAGTATATATTACCAATATATAGTTGTTGTTTTGGTTTGGGGTTGGCTCTAGGCCTGCAAACTAATCCCGCTTGGTTGGGGACCTTCGTGCAAAACCCCGCAGTCTCCAGCTACCCCAGCCACCCTATGTCTTCCATGAAAGCCACAAGTCGACCGGGGTGTCTGCAGGCCGCTTATCCCTTAGTCGCCTTTTACGACATGCACGGGGAGAGATGCAGTGGGGCTATTCTTATTAAGTACCGACCCCACACAGTACTATACCAATATATAGTTACGAGAAACGAGAAAATGTACTATAATATATTGCAAATATATAGTTGCGAGAAACGAGAAAAATGTACTATATATTGCAAATATATATTTACGAGAAACGAGAAAAAAATTTATATTGCAAACGAGAAACACGAAAAAATCTCCACAGGTAACTTTTCAATTTAAATCCGGCTCGAAGGACCAAAGAAATGTGCGAAAATGAGAAAGTGGACTGTATTGAAAAAATGTGAATTTGGTAGAAATAATCAAACAAAAAAAAGGGCTACCTTGCTGTGGAGTTGGAGGTGCTTACTGGCGCCCTAGGACGCCGTTACCTGTATCCTTCCGCCGGTTGGGGGCCCCGCCGTGGAGATCGCCAGGCTAGACACTTATAGGGCACCAGTGAAGAAAACTTTGCGTAGGACAAATTTTATCTTTTAGAAAAATCGAGAAGCTTGTGCACTCATGGTGTTGTAACGAGAAGAGCGAATGAAGGTAGCTCACAATGATTGTGCGAAAAAGTGAAAATTACAAATATTTTAAATTAACCTGTGGAGATTATTTTCATTCTACCCACAGGGTACACTGGATAAGTTTAAGGCTACACATACGAAAACTGAACACTCATTTACTTTTTTAAATGTATCAGAAACTCTGCTGACGTACCACTCATGAAAACTGTATACAAAGCTGTCGCGGAATCAATAATCACATACTGCCTAACTGTTTGGGGAGGAGCAGCCAAAACACTCATGATTGAAGCAGAACGAGCACAACGATCTATTTTAAAGGTCGCCTTCAAGAAACCCTTCCGTTTTAACACTCAAGACTTGCTCTTAGAGACTGGTATGCTCTCGATCCGACAACTTTTTATCCTTCGTACCATCCTCAGAACTAAGGAAACACAAAACACAGCAGGCATCTCTGAAATCCGACCACACACGAGATACAGAAATAACCCGGCATCAACGCGAATACGAACATCATTTGCACAAAGATTCTCAAAGTTCCTATCGCAACATCTCTTCAAGAAAGCTTTACGTGTTTGCAATATTAACAACAAAACAAGTCATAAACGAAAACAAGAAATTCTTAAATGGTTGAAACTTTAAATTATAACGACACAGAAAATGTGCTAGATATTCAAAAATAAAATAAAATAAAAACATATAAATGAACCTACAAACAAACCTTAGACAAACTAAACACCTTACTAACTAAATAACATTATAAAACCATAAAATATTCATATTTTATTTATTGAGGTATTTATTTGATATATTATATATTAAAACTAACTTGTATTTATATACTAAAAAATTCGCTTCATTTAATTATAATATGAAATAAACTAAAAATAATATAAAATTATTACTAGTGAGCGCACAATGAAATACAATAAATGATGTTTACTAAAAAGTCTTTCTGCGAGACAGAATTTTTCTAGTGCAGAAGACTCGGTTATTGTACTGTACGATTTCATGTGATAATAAATATTTTTTCATTTCATTTTTTTCATTTCATTTCAGAGGAACCCGTTGACATGGCCCTAATCAGCCAATATCACCTCCGAAAAGGTGCCATACCGGAGACTTCCCTTTGGATAGCTGGCTATACTGGACTAGAGGAGAACACAGCAGAGGCTGCTATGCGGTCATCTTACATACAGTATGGTGGTACTAACCCAGTACAACTTGTGCCTACCACCTAGTAAGAGACAAGGGAAGGAACAAAGAGACAGACAGACGAGAGAGTTATAAGGGTTCCGTTTTTTCTCTTTTGAGGTACGGAACCCTAAAAACAATAATAATAATTCAGTGACTGTAATTCAGTACAGAAAAAATTTCGTTAAGTACCCAAGTAACTACTTACAGGTTAAGTCAAGGTTTACTCGACCAACCATTAAGTATAACAAGATTTGCACAAAAAATGCACAAAATCCGATGACTTGTCCATATTTTCCTTTCACCCGACACACGATCCCGTAAATTTGAAAACTCCTCCCGCGGAAATTCAATTAAACTTGCGCCTCTCCCTCTCCCTCCCCCTTCCGTTCCCGTGGCCACCTCACTTCCTTCCCACCCTGCCTATATATGCATCCATAACCAGGGGTCACCCCTTAGCACCCTAGGAAGCCTCCCCCACTTTCTACACGCCTCCCGTTGGCCTAGAGTTTCAGATATCCTAATCCCATCAAACACGGTTGAAACACGACGGAAGAATAAATTTGAAGATAACGAGTGCACGTCATACTTTTTGGAGTAAGTATACCTATTTTTGTTTAATGGAAACTGACACGGTTGACTACATCCTACAACCATGGTAGGTGCCACGTCTGTGCTTCCCTTCATTTCATGTCGGCTACACTGAACTGGACGCGATAACACGAACTATTTACATAGCCGTTTCGACCGACGTTTCATTGAGTGCAGTGGTGGTAACAACCCGGGCAGGATAAACCCTACCACCTAGTAAGGTCAGAAGGGAAGGGACCTCCGAGAAGGTAGGTGCCATACCTGAGACTTCCCTGGATTGCTGACTGTACTGGACTAGAGGAGAACACAACCAGTACAGTTGTTATCAACCCAATCGGCTACAATTTGAACCTACCACCTATTAAGGGTCAAGGGAGGGGACCTACAGTTTTACACCGGTTCCGAACCGTGAAGCCCCAGGTGTGGGTATGCACGTAAATTTTTTCGTCAGAAAAAAACTCATTGGTACACGCCGACCGGATTCGAACCTCGGACCTCTCGCATGAGAATCCCATGCCCAAACCACTCGGTCACCCGCCGCTTATTGAATCACCTTTACACTGTAGTCGGCCAGACTGCATAGACCATAGACGTATATATTATTTCTCTATGGCATAGACACAGATGTGGCACAACCCTGCTTTCGGACAAGTCTATAGGCATGAAGCTGGATCGGCACCACCGTACTGGATGTCCTCTTGCGCTATAGAAGCTGCAAGATATTAACTAACGCCGCTGTAACGGGCCTGCCCCGGACCGGACGACCACGAGCCTTCTCAGGAAAATGGCTACACGGCTTGCCAACACTTGATACTTGCTTCAGTATTTTTTTTTGTAATTTTTTTATGAGACCTTGCAAAATATTTAATATGTACCTACTTAGATAAAATCGAGCATATGCTTCTTAGATAAAACAAAAACAGTTTAAGTGTGAACATTGTTCACACAACGAGGATTCTGTAGCTATTTATTTTTTGCATGCATAGCGAGTGTGCGCAGCAATCGGGGGCCCGCAGTCCATTGCTATTTTTCACTGGAGCGGGCAATATTGCCCGCCGAGCATTTATACCGTCATCTATGGAGCGGTCAATATTAACCCGCCACCGCTCCAAACCGCTGCATGGGCCGAAAAATAATTTTTCCCTACACAATCTACTATTATAGTATTAGTACAAAGAGACATACTATAAAGTTGACAAAATTGATCTACCAACACTATCATTACCGAAGACAACAACGAGCCGACAGAGTAGGAAAAAAATATCATATCTGTCGTCATTGTTGTGGGTGTTGTGTTGTGGGTCGGTGTAGTGAATGTTCGTTGAGTTTGTTCACCAAATACAGAAGAATGGACCGGTAAGTGATGTTTTTTCTCTTTTTCATTATATTCCGGACCTATTGAGTACATTTGTTTGTACTGAGTTGAGATGCATTTTACGTAAAAAGTCGAAGAAAAGTCCTACTCCATACTGACAATTTTTTCCTGTTTGTTGTTGTTGTCAAAGCTTGTTTCTCAAAATAAATCGGTTTTTCGGAGAAAGTGAGGTGACAGAAATGTTCATTAGTTCTTCTAGTTGAATAATATATGCCGTTTAGTGCTTACATGTCGTACATTTACGAGAAACAAGCCATTTTTGTGACCTAGGTCTCGCGCCATACAAACTTGCCTGTTTTGAGAAGCTTGTTTCTCAAAATAAATCGTTTTTTTGGAAAAAGTGAGGTGACAGAAATGTTCCTTAGTTCTTCTAGTTGAATAATATGTGCCGCTTAGTGCTTGCATGTCGTAAATTTACGAGAAATGAGCCATTTTTGTGACCTAGGTTTCGCCTAGGAACTTGGTGAAAGTGTTTTTTTTGCCAACATTTTTTGCGAATTCAAAATTTTATTGTGGTTGACACGGGGGCTGCTGATACACAAGAAAGGTATGATTAGGTCCGTTATTTATTAGTGTTTATAATAAAAATACTATGTGACCGATTTCCGGTCTAATAAATTTATAAAAATAAAAAATCTGAGACAGGTCGCGATTTTCATATAACACAACTTTACAAAATAATAATATGCAATATATATAAAAAAATACTATTTATAGCTAGAATATTTATCTGTAAATACAATCCATATGTTAGTTCATGAAGTTTTATGGAAAAATCTTCCAAAATGATTTTTTTTCGAGAGTAATGCGCCGGCGCCGATCGCGCCCGCCACCTGGTGTAGGCGAAGGATTGTTTTGGTTAATGCTTCCGTAGAGGACGGGTTCTACGGAAATATAAAAAGATGTCAAAGAGTCAGTTGCACAGAGATGCGTACAACTTAGAGGAGTGGTTGCTAGTTATAATTTCTAGTAACTACTTACATAACATGTGTCGCCAGTGGAGGGGCGGGGGGGGGGGGGGGGGGGGAGGCACGCCTTCATAGTCCACCAGTCACACACCATTGAACTCCATGTGCGCTGGGTCGCGGGCGATTGATGCAATGCCACGCCTATTTCCACGCCGTGTATCCCCCCAGTTGGTATCGATGGATCCAGTTTGTTTTGGCGAACTCCTCTACTCGCTCTTCGTGGGCCACGTACGATCAGAAACGAACGGAAATGTAACATAAAATATTATGAGTATGCGCTCTTGTTGGCCCCATATAGAAATTATATTTAGACAACTCTGTGTGTGTGTGAGAGGGTGTGTGAGAGGGGGTGAGAGGGTGTGTGTGTGTGTGTGTGTGTGATGGTGTGAGAGGGTGCGTGCGTGCGTGCCTGCGTGCCTGCGCGCGTGTGTGTACGTGTATACTTTTCATGGAGCACACACAAGAGTAGATTAATCAGAAATTATTAACATATCAAGATCGTTAGCGCGTGGTACAGAGCGCTGGTGTAGCATTCTCCCTAGAGGGCGAGCCGGTATCGCCGCTCCGCACTCGTTAGACCCCGCCTCGCCGCCGCCGGCACTTATCTCACGTCACACCGCACCCTCACACCCTCGCGCCCTCATCCCCTCTCACACCCTCACACACCCTCACATCAGCCCGTAGCACAGTGGCGAGTTGTGTTAATAAATGTTAGATCTGGCTGGTTGATGAGGTATTATCATATTATTTTATATTATTATACACCATTTTATATCATTACATAACTTTATTATAATTATCACCAATAATTCGTCGCACGTTAGTATTAGAAACACCTATAAACAAGCCATAGGTTAATAACATAAGAAAAACAATATATGAATATAAAATAAAGTATTAAAACTAGTCAGCCTCGCTCGATAGCTCAGTGGTGCAGACAGTCGACTGTTGCTATTGATTGCTAAAGCAACGCTGAGCGCGGTCAGTAATTGGATGGGTGACCGCTCGACCGTTGGAGGCTGACCGTGTTTCGGATTCCAGGTTGAACTGTAGGTCCCTTCCCTTCTTACCTTACTAGGTGGTAGGGTTCAACCCGCCCGGTTTGGTACCACCGCAATCTCTCATTCAATTTTCCGCACAACCCATCTACTCTACTCACAATCCCAGGTATGACTGGCAGGTAATGCCCTTAGGTTTTAAGTCCACCTTTTGTCACTGTTTGTGCAATAAAGCATATTTTCATTTTCATTTCATTTCACTGAATGAAACGTCAGTCGAAACGGCTATGTAAATAGTTTGTGTTTTCCGCCCAGTTCAGTGTAGCCGGCACGACCGAAGGAAGGGAAGCGCTGACATGGCACCTAGCTCACCCGGTGTTATGGGCTGACATCACGGATGTTGTAGGTTATCTAGTCAACCGTGAAAATGGTATGTACACCCGTTCTCTCTCACCCACCATTGATATAGGGTTCATAACATCAACGTCGCCCACTCACGCCCGACCAACCACCACGCCTCTGCATGGCACTTTCGCCTTGGCAGTCGTCTAATTTCGTAATCCCAAGGATTAAGCTGTTCTAGACAGACTGAGCAGGGTGTTTCTGTAGGCAGCTAATCTATCTTGGGAGCGCCAGCGTGCGAGAGGCAGTGGAAATGTAGCTGTGGAACCTTGGGAGACTGTAATACATTGTCGTAGACACACTTGTGTATCACTGCTACGTCATTTATGTAATAAAGGCATGTCGTGTAGTGTTTTACATAATTATAGGTGTAGCTATTATAGAACAGCGGGCCTAAGATACAACCATGGAGGAGCCCTTGTCTTATATTCCTAAATAACAACAATAAGTCTTAGATTTTGTTTAAGTTTATGTTACTTGTACAATCAGTAAAATTGTAAGTGTATCAATCTAGTGTTTTTCCTTGTATGTCTGTTCTGAATATTTATTATAAAACAAATTTTATGATCAATATAATCAAATGCTTTAGTTAGAAATATGTATGTATCCAACCAATGGTGGAAAATTGTAGATAAAATTGTCATCAACCCGATTTGTCTTGTATAAATTTTAAGAAATGTAAATTTTTAAGACTAGCTGTGTTCGCTGCTTCGCTTACTGGAAAAATATCCTCTTAAAATCTATAGATGTTTTTTTTTATGGAAACTGATACGGTTGGCTACATCACCTACAACGTCCGTGATGTCAGCCCATAACATCGGGTGAACTAGGTGCCATGCCAGTGCTTCCCTTTGATCGTGCCGGCTACACTGAACTGGTCGGAAAACACAAACTATTTACATAGCCGTTTCGACCGACGTTTCATTCAGTGCGGTGGTACCAACCCGGGCGGGTTAAACCCTACCACCAAGTAAGATTAGGAAGGAAGGGACCTACAGTTTTACGAGGAATCCGAACCTCGGTCAGCCTCCAACGATCCAGCGGTCACCCATCTAAGTACTGACCGCACCCAGCGTTGCTTAACATTCAGTAGCGACAGTTGACTGTTTGCACCACTGAGCTATCGAGGCTGATAGCTCTGTGGTGCAGTGGTACAGGTGGTGTGCCTTAATACTTCAGTGAAACTCCATGCGAATCGATCGAGTAGTTCTCGACTTATAAGCGATCATAGAATGACGACATGCGCATACATACCTAGATAATCACAAATTTTAAATGTATTATTCATCCGCTTTATTTATCAGGATAATATTCTTTATTTTATTTATTTGAATGAAATATACAGCCTATAATAATATTAAGCCTATAAAGAAAATTTAAAACCTATACTACTTACTACTTACATAAAAGAGAAACATAATAATAATTAGTAGCCACGGCCTGCACCCGTCGGCGCGCTTGGAGGCCTGTCTCCCGCCGCCGGCGGTAATGCCGTTTTTGTTTTTATATGTTTGTATTAATTTTGTATATTTTTATATTGAATATGTATAAATGTATAAATAATTAATATAAATATTATAGAATGAAAATGTGATAATAAAGACATAAATAATTATAATAGATTATAATAATTATATTAGAGCCACTTGCTTGGATCAAGGGTTAGATGCAGAAGGCGGTCTTGCTCGACACCGCTCGAACTGTCCGGAGGTTTCTCTCTCTCGGGTCCGACCATCGGTAGCCTGGGTTCGCCCCGCCGCCGGTGGTGGAAATTCCATTTTGTTATATTATATTAATTTTAGATTTAAGTTTTTTATGTAAAATTAATATAAAAAAAGAAATGTGTCAATAAACGAATAAATTATAATAAAATCTAACGTCTGCTTTCTGTCTGTCTGAGTGTCTGTCTGTCCGCTTATAACTCGAGAACCACTGAACCGATTTTAATAAAACAAAATTCTACGGATAGCTTGATTCTTCCCATCAACTATAGGCTACTTACTATCACGCTAAATAGCTTATGAGGTTAGCAGTGAAGTGAAATATGAGAGCGGGAGGAGCCGCGGGCACAGCTTGTCCTTTACCTATAATAAAATCCAACGTCTGCTTTCTGTCTGAGTGTCTGAGTGTCTGTCTGTCCGCTTATAACTCGAGAACCACTGAACCGATTTTAATAAAACAAAATTCTACGGATTGCTTGATTCTTCCCATCCACTATAGGCTACTTACTATCACGCTAAACGGCTTATGAGGTTAGCAGTGAAGTGAAATATGAGAGCGGGCGGAGCCGCGGGCACAGCTTGTAATATATAAAGTAAAGTAAACCTACCTATAAATAAAATAACAAGGAAATAATAATAATAAAGATACTTTTTTTTTTTGAAAGTAGGCTGGAGGCTAGGAGGTTGGCTACATCACCGACAACATCCGTGATGTCAGCCCATAGCACCGGGTGAACTTGGTGGGGTTTAACCCGTCCGGGTTGGTACCACCGCACTGAATGAAAGGTCGGTCGAAACGGCTATGTAAATGTTTTATTGTAAATGTTCCCTTGTGGCGGCCAAATGGCCGATGGAATGGAAGCTTCTTACGTTTTGTAAATAAAATCAAATTATTAATTAATATAATTTAATATCGATCGGGATAGCACCATCTTTGCGATTTTCCTTTCAACTAATTCTTTCACAACCGAGCTAACAATCAATATAATGGTTCGACTTCAAAATACTCTCAAATATGGCGTTCAGGGCACCAATACGCCCAGCGAATAAGGAGCGTTGTGACTTCCGTGACTTTTTTTTTATGTAAACTGACACGGTTGGCTACATCAACTACAACATCCGGGATGTCAGCCCATAAAACCGGGTGAACTAGGTGCCACGTCAGTGCTTCCCTTCGGTCGTGCGGCTACACTGAACTGGACGGAAAACACAAACTATTTACATAGCCGTTTTGACCGACTTTTCATTCAGTGTGGTGGTATCAACCCGGGCGGGTTAAACCCTACCATCTAGTAATATAAGGAGGGAGTCCCTTAGTCGCCTTTTACGACATGCATGGGGAGAGATGCAGTGGGGCTATTCTTTTAAAGTACAGGCCCCACACGGTACAAATAACACAATACTGTTTTGGAAAAAAAAATCATAATGTCCTTATATAAGTCTCGCTATAGGCTGCTATTAAACAACCCTGACTTTAACGCAAACGGAGCTGCCTACATTGAAAAGCCTTATAATACCTACCTACCGTAGATCGCTTCACTCCCCCAATCAGCCTACCAACTGTCATCTCAGCTATAAGCCTCCAGTTATCCCTTCTCATTCCAAAGACGTAATCCCGCCCGCCCTGTGACCTCGCGCGGGCGGAAAGTGCCCGCCCACGGGGGCGGCGCCCAGCGACAAGAGCCCGAAAGCGTTCCATTAACTCGGGGCGTCTCTTAGGTACGTGTCTATGGAGATGACGTTATGTTGGAAATACACCGTATCCATATAAGAAAAATATATACTTATATATTTTATTATTATTGAAATGATCTGAAAATATACTTGATCTATACAGGGTGTTTCAGGATAGGCTTGAGAAACTTCAGGAATAGAAAGTACTCATTATTAGAAGAAAAAAATCCTTATCACTCAAATCGAAATTCCGTATTTTTTATTCATACAAAACTTGCAAATTGTAATAAAAACTCGATGGACAGTGAGTATGGGGAGGTGCTGTGGAGTGGAATGACCTAGTCCAGTCCCCTTTTTCTTTTGATGCCGTTTAAATTTAAGTGTTTGGAATTTACCTACATGCAGTTCAATTGTCCTAGTTAAAAATTGCAATTTAGTAATTTTATTTTCATTTAATAAAGGCGGATGTTAACCGTCCACCACATCTCGATGAAACGATTTTCACCAAAAAGTACTATAAAATGACCAAATCTGGGAAAAAGTTTCAGAGCTTTTCGTTTTCAAATATGGACCTCTTTCGAACCCTGTAGTTACGAAACGCTATCCTGAAACATCTAGTATAAATAAAGATTGAATGCAGTTCGTTAGTAAGCGCATTACTTGAGAACGGCTGGCTATTTGGCGATTTTTTTTTATGTTTGTGACAGTCCGAATAAGGTTTAAGGTATAAATTAGAATGCAAGCAGGGGAATTTTTCGCACAAAAAAAAAACGCGACCACCGCACTGAATGAAACGTCGGTCGAAACGGCTATGTAAATAGTTCGCGTTTTCCGTCCAGTTCAGTTTAGCCGACATGAAATGAAGGGATGCACTGACATGGCACCTAGTTCACCCGGTGTTATAGGCTGACGCTGACATCACAGATGTTGTAGGTGATGTAGTCAACCGTGTCAGTTTTCATAAAAAAAAGGAGACCCAACTTTTATTACATCACCAAAACAACAAAACCTTTTATAATTCTCCTTCCACTTGCAAATAAAATAAAAAAACCCTCCTTTTTATTCTAAATGGGAAACGAATGTGTTTTATTAGAATTCAAATTAAGTCACAAATTCACAGTCTAAATTCCCCTCACCTGAGGGCAATTAAAAAGCTCCCCGTTCGGCCGTTAAGTGTTCAGTGTCGCCGCAACAAAAAAATCCGCATTCGCTAAATGCACGTAGATTGACCAAAATAAAAGTAAAGCGAGGACTCCACCGGGACTAAGCTGGCGAAAGGAAAAAGTTAATTGAATCCCGCAGCCGCCTGCGGCTGTCGGCGGAATTAAACCAATAGCGGGATGACGTTTTTCCATTTTTGCGCGCAGAGGGTGTCCAAGGTAGGGTTGGCAATAATTTTGTTTGATAAAAACGATACTTTGTCTGCGTAATTTATCAGAGTTCTTGCAGCGCAACAACGTTTACTATGCTTATCCCGCTTTTCGTGATATAGCGTATGTTATGTATGTATAACAAGATTGCAGTTTAATAATTATAAGAATAAACATTGTAACATGTATTGAGTGGTGTATGTTTGCTGGTACGTCTATTGAGCATATGGGATTACAAAAAACTAGGTCAAAGTCTAAAATTGTAAAAAATCTTCATTCTAATAATAAAATATTTGTAAAATATTGTAAATAATAAAGATTAAAATAAAATGAAATACAGGAAATAAAAAATGTCAAATGATCTTGTCAGATAATTTTATAAATATGAAGACTATTAATAATAAAAAGTAGTAAAAAGTAGTAGTAAAAGATTTTTTTTTTTTAATTCTGATCTCGGCAATTTTTGAGTTGTGAACTCGGCAACCCTATCTCAACCAACCGCGTTGACGTTATCATTCTGCTGTAGGCGACTATTGTCGCTACTCGTCCATTTTTCTCGCATTCAACTCTAATAGCTTACCGAATACAGATATCTCACTCCTGAAAAAAAAAACGCTACAACAACCTGGAAGTTTTCAAACAATTTTCGAATTTAACCCTATGCATACCGTTTGAAGAGAGTGTTAAATTGCTTGCAATCGAAATTCGTTATACGTAATTTCTTCTTCGCGCATACATTTATAGCTCTGTTCTGAAACGTATTTAAAGATTTTAAAATGCGTTCGATTTTAATACTTATAACAATACCAATGGGAATAGAATTGGTCTGAAAGTATGATGAATTTGCGACTTGTAAGAGTTGGTAAAACCGTTTTGCGATGTGGTTATGCGAATGAAATCCCGGTATTGGAGTGTTCGCAGATTTTAATGCAGCTATTATCATTTGTATTAAATTGTAATAAGTGTTATCTGGTCTTTTGCATCGGTTCAGTAGTTGCATAAGCAGATCTGGCGCCGCTGCGTGTGCCGAATGCAGATAAATTGTAATGCAGTTGTGCATTCGTTGTTATGCGTTATGCGTGTTGTAGACGCCTTTTTAATTAACACTATTAGAGCTTTTTTTTTTTATGTAATCCGGTATGGATGGCTGAGTCGGAGGGGCCAAAGCGCATGCTCCGACCAGCCACTTTCACCTCCGAGAAGGTAGGTGCCATACCGGAGACTTCCCTGGATTGCTGGCTATACTGGACTAGAGGAGAACACAACCGAGGTTGCTATGCGGCCATCTTACATCCAGTACGGTGGTACCAACCCAGTCGGCTACAATTTCAGCCTACCACCTAGTAAGGGGCTAGGGAAGGGACCTACAGTTTTACACCGGTTCCGAACGGTGAAGCAGCAGGTGTAGGTATGAACGTAAATTTTTTCGTCAGAAAAAACTCATTGGTGCACGCCGACCGGATTCGAACCTTGGACCTCCCGCATGAGAAGCCGATGCCCAAACCACTCGGCCACCCGCCACTTTATAGAGACATTATAGAGAGCTTACAAAACATAACGTTCTATTCCTTTCCCCTTACTAGGCGTTTTTTTTTTGAATTTTTTTTTTATGGAAACTGACACGGTTGGCTACATCGCACCTACAACATCCGTGATCTCAGCCCATAACACCGGGTGAAGTAGGTGCCATGTCAGTGCTTCCCTTCATTTCATGTCGGCTACACTGAACTGGACGGAAAATACGAACTATTTACATAACCGTTTCGACCGACGACGTTTCATTCAGTGCGGTGGTACCAACTCAGGCGGGTTGAACCCTACCACCGAGTAAGGTAAGAAGGAAAGGGACCTACAGTTTTACGTGTACAAGAAAAGTGTACAATTTAAGTGAAACTGTAAAACTCTGATAGGTAAGAAATTTAATTATGCAAATTTTATTTTAATGTAATTTTGCTCCAACAGATCGTTACGAAAATGCCTTACAGTGCTTTTTTTATGTAATCCGGTATGGGTGGCTGATTCGGAGGGGCCAAAGCGCATGCTCCGACCAGCCAATATCACCTCCGAGAAGGTATGTGGTATACCGGAGACTTCCCTGGATTGCTGGCTATACTGGACTAGAGGGGAACACAGCCGAGGCTGCTGTGCGGCCGCATGTATGTACGGTGTATGGCACAATTTGAAACAATTCACAAATTAGTTTCAAAGCCCTTCTCCTTGAAGGCTCTCGCGTCCGCATTCCTCGTCTAATAGACTATTCAGCGTGTGTGTGTCCACGCAACGAGAGAGAGAGACCACATGTAGAGCGGAACGCCGCACATTATAGAGAAGCTTGAGCAAGCCAACCTTGCGAGACTCCTATTGTTTTTACTCGTTACCCTTTTAGTTTGTCTTTGATGGTGTTTTTAGCGTTCCGTATTCGTCGTACGGGACCCTATTACTAAGCCTACGCCGTCTGTCTGTCTGTCCGTCCGTCCGTCCGTCCGTCTGTCTGTCCGCCTGTCTGTCCGAAGGCTGCATCTCTTGAACCGTAATAGGTAGCCTGTTGAAATTTTCACAGAGTATGTGTTTTATTATGGCCGTTATAACAACAAATAATAAAATTATTTAAAGGTAAAAAAGGTAAAGAAAAGGTAAAAAATCATGAGGGTCCCCATACAAGAAACTAAAAAGTGTGGCGCGCCATCTACCGAAAAGAGTATGAAGCATTTCAACGCATACATAGATGGCGTGAGTGGCGCTGACTGAGACATGGCGATACGGAACCCTCGGGGCGCAAGTTCGACTCGCACTTGGCCGGTTTTTTTTTAATGGAAACCTTGTCTACATCACCTACAACATCCGTGATGTCAGCCCATAACACCGGGTGAACTAGGTGCCATGTCAGTGCTTCACTTCATTTCATGTCGGCTACACTGAACTGGATGGAAAACACGAACTATTTACATAACCGTCTCGACCGACGCTTCGTTCAGTGCGGTGGTACCAGCCCGGGCGGGATAAACCTTACCACCTAGTAAGGTAAGAAGGGAAGGCACCCATCCAAGTACTGACCGCGCCCAGGGTTGATTAATAATAGTCGACCGACCGCACGACTGTTTCGCTGTTCGCGTCGTATTTTGTCAGCCTCGGTAGCTCAGTGGTCAGTGGTCGGTCGATTGTCAGTCGTGATCATAAGCACACCTGGGCACGGTCAGTACTTGAATGGGTGCCCGCTGGACCGTTGGAGGCTGACCACGTTCGGATTCCACGTAAAACTGGTAGGTCCCTTCTCTTCTTACCTTACTCGGTGGTAGGGTTTAACCCTCCCGGTTTGATACCACCGCGCCCCGCACTGAATGAAAGGTCGGTTTAAACGGCTATGTAAATAGTAAGTAAGGCGCGAAGACACACCTGCTACACGACCCGGTGGTAAGACCGTGCCAAGGCGAGAGGTGCCTAGCCTGTCGCCCTTATGCACTTTTGCAAAGGCGACATATGACCACACATTATCATTTCAACCTCCTCTTTCGTGAAAACGAAACTATGAACGTACATATTTAGAAGTGAACTGTAAATAAATAAAATAAATAAATAAAATAAACTGAAACGCTTGTAGTTTTCAGGTACAGTGGCTGGTCAGTGGAGCGGCGCTATCTTCGTATTTCCGACGTACGATCGTGTGCCGATACGTAAACCGCGACCTACACTCACGCGCACACTTCTTGTCGATAGTGACTAAATAAAAAAAAATCTCAAATGTTTCATATCTTTCATTTAACCCTCGACAAGCTGGGCGTTATGCTTGCCGACAAGTCCAGTGACCCACGTGCCAAGGCTCATCTCGTACTGTGAATTAGCCTCGAGATTCAGAAGGGTAACGCAGCCAGTGTGCTGGGTACCGCTGGGGCGACGACGCACGGTCGAATTGGAGGATTTTTTTTTTACTATAACATTATGTTTTTTTTAGTTTCAATTAATATTATTATGGTTTTATGAATATGAATAAAAATGGCAGGTATTTCATAAATCCGAAACATTTTCACGTTCACAATTCCGAAAGTTTACAATCCCGAATGTTCACAATCCCGAATGTTCACAATCCCGAATTCACCCTCAGATTGCTTACATCTGGAACCCTCTGGTTGGCTACACAGCTAGTTGCCATCCCAGTGTTCTTCTCCGGCTACACCGAACTGGACGGTAATGAATTAGCCGCATTTCATGCAGCGGATCAGCCTGGCGATCCAGAGGGGGAACGCATCTTCAGTCATGGAGACCATGCTAATGGTCCGTCCCTACGGACGATTATTTTTATTTACAGTTAGATTTATTTGTATAGATAATTTAGTTATTTTTTAGGTCTAGATTTAATTACTTTTTTTAAAGTTTTTTATTTCAAATAAAGAATTATGTAAAAAAAAAAGGAGTCGAATTAGTGCCGTACCCGGTCCGGATCCGGTACACCGCATAGTCGCTCGAAAATATTGTGAACAGAAAAAAATACGTCCCGACTAGGATTTCAACCTTTCTCTGGCATGATTAACCGTATTTCGAAATCGATTCAAAGAAATTGAAAAAGAATGATGGACGAGAAATAAACATCCGACTTCATGACCAGCCCACAAGGAAGCAGTCTGATTAATTATGCAATCAGCTGTTGTGATGTAGAGCCACATTGTCTGCTATAACATATACTGGCACTACACACTCGCATACAGAGCGGCTTCGGTCTCCAGCAGAGGCGATTTGAGATGGAAAGTATACTATTTGTAGAAACCTCAATCACATCTCTTGTGAATGCGTGAGGTGACAAAGTTGACAAACAAAGTTGGCTATGGGATCGTCAGCCGTTGGAGCAAGACGTAGCGTACAGAGACGGTCGTTGAGAGTATGTGGCCGTGTGGGACCGGTATTTTAAAAGAAAAGCCCCACTGCATCTCTCCCCGTGTATGTTGTAAATGGCGACTAAGGGATATGATTCCCTTCTTATATTATTAGGTGGTAAGGGTTTAACCCGCCCGGGTATGGTACCACCGCACTGAATGAAACGTGTCGGTCGAAATGCCCCAACAAACAAATTGGTGATAACGGCAGGTTGTTTTAGATCTAGTGGTATATTGGATTAATATAACACGTCACTACCGTCCCACCAATATAGAACCTACTAACGCTATTGTAAAGTCACTAAAGAACCTTAACCTGTATAAGAATGGCTATGTAAATAGTTTGTGTTTTCAGTCCAGTTCAGTGTAGCCGGCACGACCGAAGGGAAGCACTAACGTGTCACCTAGTTCACCCGGTGTTATGGGCTGACAATCACGGATGTTGTACTAGGTGATGTAGCCAACCGTGTCAGTTTCCATAAAAAAAAGTAAAAGGGAGGAGACAGGATATTGAGTACGTGTTGGAGGAAAGCATTTTTGGTCGAACCGGCCACACTGAACTGGACGGAAAACACAAACTATTTACATAGCCGTTTCGACTGACAGTTTCATTCACACAGTGGCCTTGTGTATTTCAAAAAGTTGTTGAGCCAACTGTATGCCTGATGTTAGGTGGTGCGCGGATCGTAACATCTAGTTAGTTTATAGTTTATTTTACTTTAGATTGAGCATCTTCGTAATGCAAATTAAACTATCGGAAGTCGAGCACGCGTGCGCGGCCTGACAACGTAACCGCATACACTTCGTAATCTATATCTTGTCACGACGTTTGTGATGACTGTGACGAAGATGATGATGATAATGTTAATGAAGATGATGATAATGTTTATAATGTTGACAATTATGATGATGATAATGTTGATAATGATTATTTTTTATGTTTATAATGGTACCAATTATGATGATAATAATGATGTTACTACCGAAAATTATCTTTTTATTTTCATAAAATATAAAAAAATAATACTAATAACTAAAGAATTAAAACCTACCTAACAAATATTAAAATAACTATCAAAAGGGGAGTATTCAAATGTTACTACAAAACTTGCGGCATTACCCCGCTGGATGGCGAGGCTTACCCTTAATGATGTTTATAATGTTGACAATAATTATTACGATGATGATAATGTTGATAATCATCACTAGAATCAACATTTATTTGTATAGAACATGAAATGGTTGGCTACACCCATCTAATACACCGGCGATGTCATCCCATCACACCTTGGTGAACTATAGATTTAACAACTATAGTTGTAACAATCCGGACGGCCACCTAGTAAGGTAGAAGTAGAAGGGAAGGAACCTGCAGGTATACGTATACGAACCACGATCAGCCTCAACGGTCGAATAGTCACCCGATGGGTGACTAGTTTTGGCCTGACCCAGGCTCGGACGTCGATCCATAGCACAATCTGGCGAGACTAACGTAGGCTACGTTGGAATATGAACTATTTTGACTGTGATGATGAGTATTTAGGTAAATATGACGCTGTAGATTATAACAATGGCACGATGTAAGACGTTGTAACGTTGATGATGCCGATTATATTATTGATGAAGATGATGATGAATAAATTGATAATGATATTGAAGATTCTAATGCCAATAATGACAAGGTTGATATTTTTGATGACGATTTTGTTCTTAATGACAATGATAACGACGACGTGACGTCAGACCTTATAACGCTGACAATGTCGATTATATTATTTATATATGATGAGATGAATATTCATCAGATGATGATGAATATATTGATGATGATATTGAGGATTCTGATGTTAATAATGACAAGGTTGTTATTGTTGATGACCATTTATTTTTTAATGATACGCAAGAGGTAGTACAAATATAAAGAAATGATGCAACAACGAGTCAAATATTGAAGCACGCCATTATATACTAGTGTTTATTTACAGTGTAGAGCAAAACGTAAGTACAGCTAACATTTTGCGCTACGTAACTTTACAAACTTAATCACAGGTAGGTACGTGATCACATTAGTAACACTCTTCCGATCGGGGAAACCTACGTAGAAGCGGCATAATCTTGTCGAGTTAAAATTACAAGTATATGCAGAATGATTTAGCCATGAGTGCGAACGGTACGGGTTGGTACCACCCATAGAGAAATAATGTTATACTAGAGGAAACACTACTAAGAAAGATTGAACGAATCTTTGACAACAAAAACTGCGGTATGAGGAAAGGTGAGCGGGCGGGGGAATGCAAGCAGTATCTATTCTGTGACGCATACGCCGTGAAGCAGCTGTGAAGCTAAGTAAACGCTGCACGCAGCAACAGTAGTAAAATAAATTGCGAGCGTCTAACGATGTGCAGCGCTGCAATTACGTTGTGCACGAGCTAACACAGGCGGGCCATCAGTGTTGGCAATATATAATCGGTGGTGTTGGTAAGTAGGCGGAGTTTGTGGAATGAATCGGGGTATTAAGCAGCTGTGAAGCTAAATATAAACGCTGCATGCAGCACCAGTATTAAAATAAATAGCGATCGTCTAACGATGTGCAGCGCTGAATTACGTCGCGCACGGCGTTTGCGGAACGCATAGGGTTGTCAGTGCAATGACAGTGATTTTTCGTTTGATTGAAACAAAATGTTGGTTTTTTTTTTTACTTATTTATTATTTTAAATCAACGATTGTAATTTCTTTTGTTCAATATAGCAACGTCCTCATAATGAAAGATACAACAAATTCCCTCCAACAAAACATTCATATGATGAAGTTTCTATTTTAGGAAAACTTAAGATTAATATAATATTAGCCATGTTCACCGTGATGAGTCTTGCAAGGTGTAACGGGGTTTCATGTAATGAAAAAAATTTATAAAATTGAATTAATTGAAATATGAGAACTTTATTAAAAAACAAGGGTCTTAAAATTTTTTTTAAGACCCTTCTGTCCCCGGCTGTGCCGAGGGACCAGTGGTACATTCGACTGACCCAAAAAGACCTCTACTCACAAAGCCACGCTCAGAGAGGCGCCATTTTATTGATAAAATCGATTTTCTCAAAAACAGCTATAAGTAATTGTTTTGATAATATTTTTTTATTTCGCGATTTAAAAATAGTGGCCACTTTTTTTAAATTGCGAAATTAAAACATCATGAATATTATTAAACCGGAAAAAAATATTGTCGTAAGGAAGTCTCCAATTTTTTACTCTGTTCCTCGAAGTTTACGTAAATAAGCCCTACCTATTACTATCACTGGTGACAACCCTTTAATAATAATTAATAAATAAAAATAAAAATAAATTAATTAATTATGTGCATAAATAAATTAATAAAAATGTGTAAATAAACGAATACATTAATAAATTGAACTATGATACTTACACATAAAATATTACTTATTTTTTAGAAATGTTTAGTCGGTTTCACAAATATGTATTAGTGAAACCGACAACCCTGAAATAATCATGAATCTACAACTCTCGCTCGCACTGTAGCACAGTCCGTATTTAGTGTCTCGCTTCGCGCGAAGTTTATTGTGTAAGCGTTGAAGTACACATGACTAACATCGACGGCCGCCGGGAGTCGACTGACAGGAAGTTTGTTAGTCAACTCTCTTCGATGGGGCGAAAGTACTTGCCCTTAGTATATCCTCTAGTACAACGTATAGCTCAATGGTACCACCGCACTGAATGAAACGTCGGTCTAAACGGCTATGTAAATAGTTTGTGTTTTCCGACCAGTTCAGTGTAGCCGGCACGATCAAAGGGGGAAGCACTGACATGGCACCTAGTTCACCCGGTGTTATGGGCTGACATCACGGACGTTGTAGGTGATGTAGCCAACCGTGTCAGTTTCCATAAAAAAAAAATAAAAAAACAATTTGGGGAGACTCTGGATCTCAAATACACAAGATAGATGTGTTATTGTGTATTAAGAATGTGTCGTACCGAAGACCTCACTTTGCATTGCTGGAAATACTGGAATAGAGGAGAACACAGCCGATGCTTTTAAGAGGCCATCTTAATAATCGACCATCGCGGTAGCCTGGGCTCACCCCGCCGCCGGTGGTAGAAACTCCGTTTGTTTTATATAAAATTTAGGTTTAAATGTTTTTTAAAGGTAAAATTTATATAAAAAGAAATGTGTAAATAAATGGATGAAATATAATAATAATAGAATCGTGTATTGGATGAAAAAAAAAAACATACAAAAAAACAATAAAACAAAACACACAGTAAAAAGAAAACTATATAACAATAACAAAACAATAACAATAAAAATTAAAATTTTGAAGAAAAATATAGCTTTATTATAACATTTAAAGGTAATATGTTCGTTTAGGCTTTTACCGCTATTGCACATTGTAGAAATTTTTCGGTTATGCGGTATAATTAAAGTGTGGGACGAAACGTCGACTAACAAAAGTGAGTCGCTTTAATTATACTGCATAACCGAAAAATTTCTACAATTTAAAGGTAAGTACATACTTTCTTTTTTTGAGTTATCAACCCAGTCGGCTACAACTGTCTACATCACTCACGCTTGTTCAATTTCGTATCGTATGTCTGCAGCTGTGCTGCAAATGTGTGTGTGCGTACTGTCCAAACGTTGGTATCGACGTACAACGCAATGATATATGTAGCAATGACGCTTCTGGATATTAATGTTGTTGCTTACGTTGTACAGTCAGACAAGCGATTCGCAAAGATGTGACCGACGAAAATTGAAGCTACACCGTTTTCTACTGCTTCTTGATCAACTTTCCTCGTTGTTTCCTACGTTTTTCGTAGTCGGTTTTTATTACAATTTGTATTTTTATTTTATGTTTGTAGAATTTATGTTTATTTTATTACTAGAAACGTTTTTTTTTTAGTTTTTTACTTGTGTTGATGATTAAATTGCAAAGTGAAAACTTGACCAGAATATTATTAATCAACTCGCGATTGTAAATTTCAATTTTCGAATTTTAATGTTGATTGACTTCAATGTTGAATTTAGAATGTAGAACGGAATTTTGGTCCTGAATTTCTTAATAGTGTTATTCAAAGTTGTCCGTTAAGCTCTTAGGTGTTAATGATACTGCTGAATTACTCAGATGAATAATTTTTTAATAGGCATTAAAATATATGTTCCTTCAGAAATACTGATTCTATATGGGAAATTTAACAATTTTTGTTCTAACTGCTGTTGAAAAGGCTTAAAATTTTTACCACTCTTATTTTTGGATCTCAGGGCGATACTTAAAAACTAAAAACGAAGTGCGCTAGGAATTTAAAGTCTGGGAGCACGGTAGTGCCCTCGCCAAGTTCGAGCGCCAGCGGCACGGCCGCACTATGCTTTACTGAAATTGTATTTATTTCTAAGAAAACGAGGGCTATAAATTAGGTTTACAACTTCACTGTTACAATGATAAAATCTTGTGGTTCATACATTGCGAATTAATTATTTCATGCTTTGAACATTCATATAATTTCACAAGAAGAAATTATTACTCATTATCTTGACTTAATTGAATCATCGTTTATGACCAAAACGAAGCATCGACACGGCACCTAGTTCTTGCTACATCACCTGCTCTATACACCCGTGATGTTGGCCTATTACACTGTGCACCTGTCGAAACTGGGTGCCATGTCAGATATTATCTTTGGTCGTGTCGGCTACACACTGATCGGAAAACGCAACTTTTTTTCAGAGCCGTTTAGCACATTGAATATTGTTCGTCATCATTGTGTATTTTTGTCATACCGATCGGTGCTTTCGTCACCTTCACTCGATCATTAATATTATAAACCTATATGGTAGAGATGTAAGGAGTATGGTAGTATCGTTTACCAAAATCTTAGTATTTTCGAATGAAACTTACCCGTGTACGATCGTTAGAAATAGTGATGCATACAAGCAAGAAGGAACTAGGTTCCATATGAAATTGGCAAATGTAATTTTATGTCACTGTTGGCTTACAAAAAATAAAAAATAAAAAAAAATCCCGTAAAATTTTTATTTATTTGTTTATAGTATTATTTATCAATATTATTAAATTTTTATATGTTTGGTAGGATCTGTGGTTTAAAATTGGTTTTGCCATCGGCTTCTCATGCGAGAGGTCCGCGGTTCGAATCCGGTCGGCGTGAACCAATGAGTTTTTTTCTGACGAAAACAATTACGTGCATACCTACACCTGCTGCTTCACCGTTCGGAACCGGTGTAAAACTGTAGGTCCCTTCCCTTGCCCCTTACTAGGTGGTAGGCTCAAATTGTAGCCGATTGGGTAGATACCACCGTACTGGATGTAAGATGGCCGCATAGCAGCCTCGGCTGTGTTCTCCTCTAGTCCAGTACAGCCAGCAATCCAGGGAAGTCTCAGGTATGGCACCTGCCTTCTCGGAAGTCCCTTCCCTTCTGATCTTACTAGGTAGGTGGTAGAGTTTATCCCGCCCGGTTTGGTACCACCGCACTGAAAGAAACGTCGTCGGTCGAAAAGGCTATGTAAATATGTAAATAAGGCTGGTCGGAGCATGCGCTTTTGCCCCTCCAACTCAGCCACCCATACAGGATTGCATAAAAAATACATTTTAATTGTAGTTTCAGATTATTTTAATTTGATAGTAGTTTTATTTTCTGGTTTATTTTGTAATTTTGTTATCTATCTGATCAAAGGAATTGAAATAATTAAAAATAATTATATTATGTGTTGCGAAATACTAGAATCGGCAGTCGGTTTTGTCGCTTGTATAACTGCCTTATAGCCTTAACACACTCAATCTCGTTCAAATAAAAATATAAAGTTAATTAATAACGTAAGTATAGGTACGATCAACTCACAAATTGCGCACACTATTCTATGCAACCTTGTCAAACGCACGCTCTCTCTCACTGTGTGAAATGTTCCAATAGACGAGCAGTAAAACACCGAATTTGACAAAGTTGCATTAATTTTTAGAGGCCGCACGTTATCGTAGGTAGAAAGTAAGAACAAACGAAGCGTGTTGTAACATTAGTTCTTTTTATTTGAGGTGATTTCGATGCGTTCGTCACATTGGTACTGTAACCAACCACTCTCATATATTATTAGTATGTGGTGTATAAAACCACAATGTATCGTTAGTATCTGTCCAGAGTCCAGACTGATATTTTCTTTTTTATGGACATCACCTACAACAACCGTGATGTCAGCCCATAACACCGGGTGAACTTGGTGCCACGTCAGCCTTCCCTTCGGTCGTGCCGGCTACACTGAGCTGGACGGAAAACACAAACTATTTACATAGCCGTTTCGACCGACCTTTCATTCAGTGCGGTGGTACCAACCCGGGTGGGTTAAATCCTACCACCTAGTAATATAAGAAGGGAGTCATATCCCTTAGTCGCCTTTTACGACATACACGGGGAGAGATGCAGTGGGGCTATTCTTTTAAAGTACCGGCCCCATACGGTATATATAAACTAAAAAAATATAATAACATTTGTAAAAAAAACCCGACTAAGAAAAACTAAGGAAATAACAAGGAAAGTTGTTCAAGAGTCTATTCGGATAATTCAACACGCGCGCCCGACTGCAGCATTTTCGGCAGAGACGGGCCTTCGGCGGACTTTTCAGAAATGATTTTTTTTAGGTTTTCTTAATATTAATTTTAGATTAATTTTAGTTTATTAGTTATTTAGTTTTTATAGATTCTAATTGAATGTATATTCTTTATTCATCATTCGTAGTCAAGGGTTGAGCAACCCATGCTTAAAGTAAAGTAAATGGTTTATGTTAATACTTTCCTTGTTGTTTCCTACTTCTTTCGTATAATGCGCGGGGCGGATCTTGGCGTGTCGCCGCCGCAGCGGTTCGTCGGTGTTCTCCCTCGCACCCGCACCGTACTTGTATAGTTTATTCGCGTGGCGGGTCGCCCGCTGCGGCGACGACACGCCGAGATCCGTCCCGGGCACTATAGACGGTTTGAAATTTTGTATTTGATTTAATTTTTGAATGAAACGTTGGTCAAAACGGCTATGTAAATAGTTTGTGTTTTCCGACCAGTTCAGTGTAGCCGGCACGATCAAAGGGGGAAGCACTGACATGGCACCTAGTTCACCCGGTGTTATGGGCTGACATCACGGACGTTGTAGGTGATGTAGCAACCGTGTCAGTTTCCATAAAAAAAAAAAAAAATTTAGTTCTAAACATTTGTGAAATAGCCTCTTGAAGCGATATCCCACTTTAAGGGGCTTGAAGAAAATTTTCAAAATTTACAATATAGCGCCTGGCGGCCGTCTTTGACACGCGGATCATCGAGACGAATCCGAGAATACCTCAAATATACATTCACACGCGTACAGCGTGTGAATGTATATTTGAGGTATTCTCGGTATTTGAGGTATATCTCCCGACAATCGGGGTAAGCAGAGTAATCGGTGTTGCACTGCAAGTACTCTTGTAAATTACAGCACTACACCGAGCATCATGTTGAGCAAAGTATTAGTACAAGATAACTATCAAGCAGAAAGTAAGCCACGAAGACAAACTGTGCCCGAACTGGCTCTAAGGCTGTTTCATAGGCGACATTGCTTGGTAAAGAATCAAATAAAGAATCCAATTTCTATCTATGTAGGTATATATGGCCATTCCTGCTTCCATAAAAAAATTATGTACGCACAAACGTACATTCTAGCTGATATAAATACAGATATTCGCCCTCAATATGCGCATAATACGCAAATAATATGTAACACAAAGAGACCACGCAAAAAGATAACACAAAATATGATACGGTTAGCGACCGGCAAGAGTGTCTGACATTCTGCTGATGCGACTGTTGCAAGCGTGCGAAGTGTACCGGGTCATGTCGGCTGCGGCGCCTCACACGTTCGTCTATACTCTGTTCGCTGAATAGAGTTAATAATATGTAACACAAGGAGACCACGCAAAAAGATAACACAAAATATGATACGGTTAGCGACCGGCAAGAGAGTCTGACATTCTGCTGATGCGACTGTTGCAAGCGTGCGAAGTGTACCGGGTCATGTCGGCTGCGGCGCCTCACACGTTTGTCTATACTCTGTTCGCTGAACAGAGTTAATAATACGTAACACAAGGAGACCACGCAAAGAGATAACACAAAATATGATACGGCTAGCGACCGGCAAGAGAGTCTGACATTCTGCTGATGCCACTGTTGCAAGCGTGCGAAGTGTACCGGGTCATGTCGGCTGCGGCGCCTCACACGTTCGTCTATACTCTGTACGCTGAACAGAGTTAATAATATGTAACACAAGGAGACCACACAAAAAGATAACACAAAATATGATACGGCTAGCGACCGGCAAGAGAGTCTGACATTCTGCTGATGCCACTGTTGTAAGCGTGCGAAGTGTACCGGGTCATGTCGGCTGCGGCGCCTCACACGTTCGTCTACTCTGTTAGCCGGACAGAGTTAATATTATGTTCGTTTAGGCTTTTACAGCTGTTACATTTTATCGTAACGTTTTCGGCCATGCGCTATATTACTCAAGGCGACTTTTTTTATGTAATCCAGTATGAGTGGCTGAGTCGGAGGGGCCAAATCACATGCTTCGATCAGCCGATGTCACCTCAGAGAAGGTAGGTGCCATACCAGCGACTTCCCTGGATTGCTGGCTATACTGAGATATAGATATAGACGAGAACACAACCAAGGCTGCTATGCGGCCATCTTACATCCAGTACGGTGGTATCAACCCAGTCGGCTACAATTTGAGCCTACCAACTAGTAAGGGACCAACAGTTTTACACCGTTTCCGAACCGTGAAGCAGCAGGAGTAGGTATGCACGCAATTTTTTTCGTCAGAAAAAGCTCATTGATACACGCCGACCGGATTCGAACCTCGGACCTCACGTATGAGAAGCCGTTGCCCAAACCACTTGGCCACCCGCCGCTTGTATCTTGTGACTTACATTCATCGACGTTTCGTACCTCGCTCTGGGGACATCGTCAGCACTCGCGGAACTTCGACGACCTGGAGGAAACCCGACACGTCGTCCAGTCAGATGACCATTTCCAGCAAGATATGACGAACCTACCCGCACCAGCCGAAGTACCCTCTCATCGCCACAATCTACGTCAGCGGCGACCGGCAGTTGACATCTGACTCCGGCAGTTGTCAGTCGAATGCAGACAGTCAGACACAGCCAATAAATTCTCTCCTCACGAATCCATGCTCAGTGAGGCGCCATACAAGCTATTACACGAAGAAAAAGGTCGTTAGATATTTGTTCGCACGCACGCTTCTTGATGACATCTAGGTTCCAGGATTCAAGAAACAAACTCCTGGGAGAGCGTTCCATATTTTCGCGGTACGACACAGGATTTCATTGTAAGTTTGTTATTCTTAAACACCTCGTCCCTCACCTCTGTGTCTGAAATTTTACATGGTGTTAACGGAAGTATCGACACGGTGAATAGAGACCAACACCAGATGAAAAAAGTTGCATTCATAAGACTATCAGAAATTATATTAATTTTTGTGTGAGCTTGAACGTGTAGACGGCTGCAGTCCGGCCGAGTATTGAAGATCGGTGGCGTGTGTAGTGAAGTGAACCAGTTCTTGCTGTTATTCTACTGTCACTACCACTGTCGATGCCTTTGCTAAAAGCTCACTAGTGGTCACAACTTTGAGTATCGATGTTGATGGAAATACAATTTTTTTAACATAACTTTATATTTTTTTATAGATAGCGCGACATGTGGCACCGAGCCACCCATAAGGTGTCTAACGACGCCCATGGACATTCGGCCGTACTCGGGGGTTGTGAGTGCCATGCCGGCATGACAGGTGCCTATTCACGCCTCTCTTGAAGGACCCGAAACTATACTTGGGCGGAAATATGGAACGATAACGGTAAAGAGGGCTGATTTCGAGATTGGAGACTCAGGCATAGCCAATAACACCCGCGAGGAGATGCTAGTTGTGCTTATAGGCGGATTATTGACTGAATAGATTTTAGCTGTTACAATCGAAACTTGGAGTACCTACCAAGGTTCGGCTCGATATAGAAACCCAAATCAAAGCCCTAATTACTATTTTCTATCAAAGAGGTGTTAAGCATTCTAGAAAAAAAAGTTGAAGTGTCTTTTAAAATGACTTACTTCAGTTATTTCCAAGTTAACAAATATAAAAATCACGAAAAACCTATCGTATAGGAAAACGTTTTTGCGGATGAATATTTTGTAATGCAATTTCAATAATTAAACCTTTTTTTTACTTTTGGAAATCATTAAAGTTATTCTGTCAACTGTATTGTAAAACAGCCGTGACGTTATAACTACTTTTAATAAATTCCTGTAGACAATTAAAATACCGTGTGGGGCCGGTACTTAAAAAGAATAGCCCCACTGCAGCTCTCCCCATGCATGTCGTAAAAGGCGTCTAAGGGATAAGAACAAGATGCCGTGCTAAAGGGCGACAGGCTCGCCACCTCTCACCTTGGCACGGTACTTCCACCGAGTCATGCAGCAGGTGGGTGGGTCTTCGTGCCTTAATTGCTGCTTGATCGATTGAATCTTGTTCGAATACTTTGCGAAACGTGGTGGTCGGTGTTGTGCTGTAATTTACCGGAGTTCTTGCAGCACAACACCGATTACTCTGCTTACCCCGTTTGTCGGGATTCAGCGTGTGTGATATGTATGTATGTATGTACAATTAAAATAATTCGTTATTTTTCTTGTTATGTATGTGTCATCATAATATAAAATGTTTTATTGCATACAAAAATAAAAATAAAATTATACAGAAAGGTAAATAATCTACTACCTCACTGTATACGGCACTGCAAGTCGCTTCCGTTATTCAAAAAACACTTAAAGTTGTACTATCTCCGTCAGTGTGAAGTCAAAAGCTAAAAAATCCTTTAATTCTGAATGAACAAGTATGTATGTATATATTTAGGTATTATGTATTATATAAATTGTAATTCATATGTATTTAATTTAATCTATAAATAGTAATTTATACGTTTAATTAACTAGTATGTACTTATATGTAGTGTATATTATAGTATATTATAGTTATTTTCCTTATATTATATTTTACATTCCCACACTCAAGTCTTTTGCTACTACCTACTTATATCTCGCAACATACGACTCTCAAACATCCAAAGGTTGACTGGGAGAAATCCCTGTAAGGGATAAGTCCGCCTTTGCCCCTCATGTAAATTTCTTATTGTGTGTTTATGTTAAATGTTTTTTGGAGCAATAAAGTATTTCTATCTATCTATCTATCTAAATAACATTTAACTAAATTAAATATAAATATTCATGCATCCTCGGGACATTGCCCATTGTCGCGAGGACGGCCGAAAATGTTTTATTTATCGATACAATTCTGTCGACCACTAGTCCGTGTGTAAGTAAAATGATTTTTGTAGGTTAACGCACACTGATTACGTGTCGCCCATCGCTCCGTACACCTATACAACTATACTACACTATAGGTACTAGGTATAAACTATACATAGTTACACTATCGTGTAGTTACACCAACTAGTTACACTGTGAGCGCTCAGCCAGGCCTCACGCACTCTATGTACTTGCGCGCGCTAACTACCTACCGCCCGACGGGCCGCCGGCGGTCTATTTCAGTGGAAATTCGTCAGCCGCGCGAAGTATACATAGACGCTCGCCCACGCAACTGCGCGTACTGCAAAGCAATAACCACTTTACACTCGATCGTTAAGGTACATTTTCGCACGCAGCGATTGGCGACGCGAAGCAGTAGGCTATTAAAGCCCGAAGGTAGGAACATTTTCTATGGAGTGATTTATCTGTTACGAAGTAACTATTAAGTAATCTGTGACACGTGACCGTGGAACTTCAATGATGATTTTATTATAACGAACCTCAAGTCGAAAAAGAAAAAGAAAGGAAAAATCCAAGATATATGCTTAGAACCGTGTCACAGGAAATTATTTACTTCTTAACAAAGGTTTACATTTTTAATAGAAGACATGTATGACCATGTACGAGTGGCGTATATCAATCAATACTAATAACAAATCTGTAAGGGATGGTCATGGAGTAAGTTACTTTGTTTTATAATATAATGAGTCGGTAGACTCTATGTATGATACTAAAACTAAATCGACGATTTTTAGAAATCTTTTCTTTATACATATATTTATGTATGTTTGTTCCTCCATAACTCTTAAACCGATCATCCGAATTTGGTGAAACTTAGTACAATCACATTTATCTATACGAGACACAGGATAGGCTAAATAAAATTGAGTTACGGTTACGCTAAGATGTGGCTCTCATACAAACCGAATTGTTCCGCGCGCCGAAATAAAGGTACAGTAGCGGGCTTACTTACCATCTTCTTTTTAAATACGAATTTCACGCGAGCGAAGCCGCGGGCAAAAGCTAGTGTTATAATAAAAGTGAGAATTAGGTACATACTTCTTGAAACTAAAAGTAATAATTACTGGAAGGCCTAACTACGACATCTGTCAGATAAAAAAAATAAAGATTTTATTTGAAAAAATAAAGATGAAAAGATTGTATTTTTAGGTTTCCATATACCGTAACGGAAGCCTATTAGTAAGCCTACACCGCCGTCTGTCTGTCTGTCTGTCTGTCTGTCCTACTGCTGTATATTTAAACCGTAATAGGTAGCCGGTTGAAATTTTCACAGAATACATGTTATTATGGTGGTTATAACAACAAATAAAAAAATATAGAAAAGGTCAAAAATTAAGGGGCGTCCCCATACAAGAAACGTGTTTTTTTTTAGTTTTTTTTTGTTGTGCGGCGAAAATATGAAACGGCCTTCCGGTGAGTGTGTTCCCCACCACCTATAATCTGGGGATCTTCAAAAGGCGTGTTAATAAATTAGACAATGAACTTTTTGTCCGCCTTGAAGATGGCATGGCGCCTCTCTGATCGTGGTTTCCACGAGGAGTGGCGTTACACAGTTTTACGTGGAAACCGAACCATAGTCAGCCTCCAACGGTCGAGCGGTCACCCATCCATCCACTGACCGCGCCCAGGTGCTCATGATCCGACCGACAGTCGACCGACCGCACCACTGAGATATCGAGGCTGACAAAAATCTAGCTGGTGTGTCCTACAGCCAACAATGTCGAGTTCCATAAAGAAAGTTAATTCCAAAAAAACGGCCAAGTGCGTGTCGGGCCACGCGCAGTGTAGGGTTCCGTGGTTGTGGAATCCTATCAAAATAAATTATTTGATTATTTGTGTAATTTTCTAGGGGAAATTAATGAATGTTAATTTGAAAAAGTTCTTCAACAGTGAAATGATGGCTGTGGTCCGTACATTTTAGAAGTTGGTCGACTATTACTCGTCAACCTGTACAGCCTACTTAGCTGTCATAGTTTTCCTTTTAATTTCGATATATATACTACTGCTGTGAATTTTTTCACATATCTAATAACGACCGTTTAGCTGGCAGGGGGTGGGGACACTTGACTCTAACAAAAATTAGCACTTAAAAGCTTAATAATTCGCGGATAATAAACGGATCCCTAAATCGAAAAATGCTTTTCACAAACCCGCAATATTTTCCAAAACCTATCCAACGACATCCCACACGTAGACGTGTAAAAAACGTGACGTGTAAAAAAGACGTGAAAAAAAAAATCATCCCCACTTTACGTGTAGGGGAGGTACCCTAAAATTTTTTTTTTCAAAATTTTTATTTTATCACTTTGTCGGCGTTATTAATATGTATACCCATACCAACTTACAACTTTCTAGTACTAAGGGTCTCTGAGCTAAACCGCGGACAGACGGACAGACATAGCGAAACTATAAGGGTTCCTTGTTGACTAGGGAACCCTAAAAATGACATATTTTTAAATTATAGTCAAGTTCACACGGTACTAGGCTAATAACATTCGTCATAAATGTGACGAACGTTTTGCTAAACGAGTTATTTTTCTGTCTATCAAAACGAGTTTATTTTAGCAGTTATTTATACATTTTACGAGCAGAGTCAATATAAATAGACGAGAATTAATTAATGTTGTTCTAGCACACTTGGGGCAATAAGTAGAGTAATACTCGTTGTGCTGCAGGTACTCTTGTTTAGATCAGATTACAGCACAACACCGACCACCACTTTTAGCAAAGTATTCGGACAAGATAACCATCAAGCAGGAAGTAAGGCACGAAGACCCAACCGCTGCACTAGGTACTCGGTGGAAGGACCGTTCCAAGGTGAGTGAGAGGTGGCTAGCCTGTCGTCCTTTACCACGGCATCTTGTCCTTATCCCTTAGTCGTATTTTACGACATGCGCGGGAAGAGATGCAGTGGGGCTATTCTTTTTAAGTACCGGCCCCACACGGTCCATCCGGAGAATTTGTTGAGAAAATATGGCAACATTTAGAAAATATCATCACAAATAACATGGCAGATTCCATAGGTGAAGATCGCGTGTGAATCTGTTAACTCTTTTTAGAGTTTATCCGTTACAGACAGACAGTGGTTGCGTTTTATAACAGTATAGATTAATTTGGCACACTGGCTATGCCGGCATTGTGTTCTAGATTTCGTGATTAGTGTGTCTAGCCAGTGTGGTATTTTATTACGCGTAATAAGTAAGTGATGTGTTATTTACATTCTTCTGCGGCGCACGAGGTGAACATACATGCACACCTACATATAACATCACGGCGGTTTCCCAGTGGGGTAGGAAGAGGCAAGGGATCTCCGCGTGCCGAGATCCTGACGCACACTGGGGTTAAATCAGTTACATGTTATAGATTATTTGAATAGAATAGAATAGAATAGAATAGAATAGAATAGAATAGAATAGAATAGAATAGAATAGAATAGAATAGAATAGAATAGAATAGAATAGAATAGAATAGAATAGAATAGAATAGAATAGAATAGAATAGAATAGAATAGAATAGAATAGAATAGAATAGAATAGAATAGAATAGAATAGAATAGACTAGAATAGAATAGAATAGAATAGAATAGAATAGAATAGGATAGAAACTCTTTATTGCACACAATTGAAAGAAGAACAGTACACGATTAGAAACCAGAAATACAGGAGTGCGCAAAGGCGGACTTATCACTGCAAGTGATTTCTTCCAGTCAACCTTTGGGTGATGAGGAATTAAATACAAAGAAGTATGCGTAGTGCAAGCGAAAGAGAGGAGGAATACGAATAATTGTCAAGAAATAAAAAAAAAATTAATAAAAAATTATATCTATAAATAATATATAGTATAACATAATAGGTACGTATTATTTAATACTTACTAAGTTTATCGAAACAAAACTGCACAAGCTGGATTAGAATAGATTAGATTCAGCAAAGAAACCGGATTGAATCGTTGCATCAAGAAAAGACTTCAACGGCTGGCTTCAAGGAAACCTCCACAGTAACAAATATATCTCATTAATTCATGTTCGTTCACGCACATTTACTCATTTTGTGCAATTGAAGTATTGCCATTAATATGTATTTAATTATTATTATTTTATATAGTAAGAGCGACATGTGGCGCCGAGCCACCCATAAGGTGTCTAGCGACGCCCATGGACATTCGGTCGCATGCGGGGGCTGCGAATGTCATACCGGCCTGACAGGTGCCTATCACGCCTCTCTTGAAGGAACCGAGACTATACTTGGGGAGAAATATGTATGTATGTATGTATATGGACGAAAAAAATATTGACATGGTACGTATATACCTACTTTTTTTTTGGAAACTGACACGGTTGGCTACATCACCTACAACATCCGTGATGTCAGCCCATAACACCGGGTGAACTTGGTGCCACGTCAGTGCTTCCCTTCATTTCATGTCGGCTACACTGAACTGGACGGAAAATACAAACTATTTAAATAGCCGTTTCGACCGACCTTCCATTCAGTGCGATGGTACCAACCCGGGTGGGTTAAACCCTACCACCTAGTAATATAAGAAGGGAGTCATATCCCTTAGTCGCCTTTTACGACATACACGGGAAGAGATGCAGTGGGGCTATTCTTTTAAAGTACCGGCCCCAAAAAACCGTACTTGAACATAATATAATGACTACTTGAAAGAAATGCATTGAACAGTTTTTCGGTTTAAAGAATCTTTATTGATCTCAAAGAACGTTGTAACATTCGCTTATTCAGACTTAAAACCAGCCGCAACTACCTACTTGTTAGGTTTTGCATCGTGCTGTCTGCTCCCTTTCAGCTAAAAAAATGTTTTTTACATTTTTATTTTTATAGTCTTGTTTTGTTCTTTTATAGTTTTAGCTGAATAAACGTTTTTCTTTCTTTCTTTTTTTCTTATTCGGACATTTATGAGGTTACATATAAGTAAGTATAAGTATAAAATAGAAAGTTTTAACTACATATTAGTAATAAAATTATTGTAGGTACACTATACAAGGTTAGATAACCTTATAAATATTCCGAAAACAGACGAACATACTTTCTGCATACCTACCGCTTCAGCAGCGTTCGGAACCGGTGTAAAACAGTAGGTACATTTTCTTGCCCCTTACCTTTTTTTTTTTTTTATTGAAACTGACACGGTTGGCTACATCACCTACAACATCCGTGATGTCAGCCCATAACACCGGGTGAACTTGGTGTCACGTCAGTGCTTCCCTTCGGTCGCGCCGGCTACACTGAACTGGACGGAAAACACAAACTATTTACTTAACCTTACTAGGCGGTAAGCCCACTAGGTTGGTACCACGGTACTGGCTTGCTTATCGCTCTTGTGTAGTGCGACAAAATATGGAACCATCTTCAGATGAGGGTTCCCTAAGACCTATAACCTGGAGATCTTCAATTTTAGAAAATTAGACGACGACCGCTTTTTCCGCCTGTGCCTGATCTCCCACTGAAGTTTTGGGCATACTTGAGTCACTGGTTTTTTTTTATGTTGGCAGCCAAGCGAACACAGCCACTAGTTTTTAATGTTGGTGAACAAGCGAACACAGGCTTTTTTATGTTGTCAACAAAGCGAACACAGCCACAGATTTATTAATGTTGATAACCAAACGAACACAGCCACTGGCTTTTTTATGTTGACAACCAAACGAACACAGCCACTGGTCTTTTCATGTTGGCAACCAAGCGAAAACAGCCACAGGTCTTTTCATGTTGGCAGCCAAGCGAACACAGCCACTAGTTTTTAATGTTGGTAAACAAGCGAACACAGGCTTTTTTATGTTGTCAACAAAGCGAACACAGCCACAGATTTATTAATGTTGATAACCAAACGAACACAGCCACTGGCTTTTTTATGTTGACAACCAAACGAACACAGCCACTGGTCTTTTCATGTTGGCAACCAAGCGAAAACAGCCACAGGTCTTTTCATGTTGGCAGCCAAGCGAACACAGCCACTAGTTTTTAATGTTGGTAAACAAGCGAACACAGCCTTTTTTATGTTGTCAACAAAGCGAACACAGCCACAGATTTATTAATCTTGATAACCAAACGAACACAGCCACTGGCTTTTTTATGTTGACAACCAAACGAACACAGCCACTGGTCTTTTCATGTTGGCAACCAAGCGAACACAGCCACAGGTCTTTTCATGTTGGCAACCAAGCGAATACAGCCACTGGTTTTTGATGTTGTCAACAAAGCGAACACAGCCACAGATTTTTTAATGTTGATAACCAAACGAACATAGTCACTGGTTTTTTTTATGGTGACAACCAAGCGAACACACCCACTGGTCTTTTCATGTTGGCAACCAAGCGAACATAACCACTGGTTTTTTATGTTGTCAACAAAGCGAGCACAGCCACAGATTTTTTAATGTTGATAACCAAGCGAACACAACCACTGGTCTTTTCATGTTGGCAACCAAGCGAACACAGCCACTGGTTTTTCATGTCGTCAACCAAGCGAACACAGCCACAGATTTTTTAAAGTTAATAACCAAGCGAACACGGCCACTGGATTTTTATGTTGGCAACCAAGCAAACACAGGCACTGGTCTTTTCGTGTTGGCAACCAAGCGAACACAGGCACTGGTTTTGTCATGTTGGCAACCAAGCGACCATAGCCACTGGTTTCTTCATGTTGGCAACCAAGCGAACACAGCCACTGGTTTTGTCATGTTGGGAATTAAGCGAACACAGCCACTTTTTTTATGTTGTCAACCAAGCGAACACAGCCACAGATTTTTTAAAGTTAATAACCAAGCGAACACAGCCACTGGTTTTTTATGTTGGCAACCAAGCGAATACAGCCACTGGTCTTTACGTGTTGGCAACCAAGCGAACATAGGCACTGGTTTTGTCATGTTGGCAACCAAGCGACCATAGCCACTGGTTTCTTTATGTTGGCAACCAAGCGAACACAGCCACTGGTTTTGTCATGTTGGCAACCAAGCGACCATAGCCACTGGTTTCTTCATGTTGGCAACCAAGCGAACACAGCCACTGGTTTTGTCATGTTGGGAATTAAGCGAACACAGCCACAGATTTTTTAAAGTTAATAACCAAGCGAACACAGCCACTGGTTTTTTATGTTGGCAACCAAGCGAATACAGCCACTGGTCTTTACGTGTTGGCAACCAAGCGAACGTAGGCACTGGTTTTGTCATGTTGGCAACCAAGCGACCATAGCCACTGGTTTCTTTATGTTGGCAACCAAGCGAACACAGCCACTGGTTTTGTCATGTTGGGCATTAAGCGAACACAGCAACTTTTTTTTATGTTGTCAACCAAGCGAACACAGCCACAGTTTTTTTAATGTTGGCAACAAAGCGAACACAGCCACTGTTTTTTTTATGTTGGCAACCAAGTGAACACATCCATTAGTTTTTAATGTTGGTAACCAAGCGACAGCAACTAGTTTCACTGCTACCTGTTGAAATTTCTACGAATAATACCAGTCTAATTTTTTATTACCCCATTATTAATACTTAACTTCGCCAGATTATACTTCATACGTGTTAATTTGATAGTAAAATGTGTAGTAAAAAAACTACGCAAAATTCTTACAAATTAATTAACTATGCATGTTTGCTAATGTTGTATGGCCTAATGAAAATGATAATATCCAATTCATTCATTCTTTCTAGCAGCTAAAGCGATAAAATTACACAATTTTGCATGAAGATTTTGTTTCAAACATTTGGAGTGCTCGGAGGACCATTTCTATATGACCCTGGCATGGTTGACGGCATTGCTTCATAGATTGAAACGAAATATTTTTTGAAATGACATATTTTTATTTTTTTCCAGTTACACATTTGCTTAGCCTAAATTTCATGATTTCTTACAAACTATATTACTAAAGAAACTTAAGAAGATTACGATAACAGCTACACCACAGCACTAACGCTTATGCCGACAAGTGCCATGTCAGTGTATCATTTGCACCGTCGATTGTCCTGCAAAAATGTCGGTCGAAACTGCTATGAAAATAATTATTTTTCCGTCCAATGATGTGTAACCGGCACAATTAATAAGTGCGACTAGTGGGTGACCCCGAAGTGTCCCGCGATCTAGAACCACTGCAACTTCGCAGGGATGTCGGCTCCCTAAGTGTGTTCTATCGCTTATTCCATGGGGATTGCTCAGAGGAGCTGTTCAACGCGATCCCGCCGTCCCCTTTCCACCTCCGCACCACTCGCACCGGGCAGGGTCCAAGTACGCTTCCTCCCAAGTACAGTCTCGGGTCCTTCAAGTGAATAGGCACCTTTAATATTATAAATGTAAAAAAATTGTTTTGTGAAATATTTTTATGTGTTGTATAGCATATAGCCGCATGTAGCCCAATACTGAAGACTTCCCTGGATTACTGGCTATACTGGAGTGGAGGAGAACACAGCCGAGGCTGCTATGCGGCCATCTTACATCCAGTACGGTGGTACCAACCCAGTCGGCTACAATTTTAGCCTACCACCTACTAAGGGGCTAGGGAAGGAACCTACAATTTTACACCGGTTCCGAACGGTGAAGAAGCAGGTGTAGGTATGCACGTAAATCTTTCTAGCTCAGTGGTGCGGTCGGTCGACTGTTGTTAAGCAACGCTGAGCGCGGTCAGTACTTGGATGGGTGACCGCTCGATCGTTGGAGGCTGACCGAGGTTCGGATTCCACGTAAAACTGTAGGTCCCTTCCCTTCTTACCTTACTAGGTGGTAGGGTTTATCCCGGCCGTGTTGGTACCACCGCACTGAATGAAACGTCGGTCGAAACGGCTATATAAATAGTTCGTGTTTGTTTTCCGTCCAGTTCAGTGTACATCACCTACAACATCCGCGATGTCAGCCCATAACACCGGGTGAACTTGATGCCACATCAACCTTCCCTTCGGTCGTACCGGCTACACTGAACTGGACGGAAAACACAAACTATTTACATAGCCATTTCGACCGACCTTTCATTCAGTGCGGTGGTATCAACCCGGGCGGGTTAAACCCTACCACCTAGTAATATAAGAAGGGAGTCATGTCCCTTAGTCGCCTTTTACGACATACACGGGGAGAGATGCAGTGGGGCTATTCTTTTAAAGTACCGGCCCCACACGGTACAAAGCAAGTACAAAGTTAAAAGGAAATCCGATTTACTTATACTGTGTGGGGTCGTTACTTAATAAAAATAGTCCAACTGCATCTCTCCCCGTGCATGTCGTAAAATGCGACTAAGGGATAAGGGCAAGATGCCGTGCATAAGGGCGACAGGTTAGCCACCTCTCACCTTGGCGCGGTCTTTCCACCTATTCATGCAGCAGGTGGGCCTTCGTGCCTTACTTGCTGCCTAATTAGCAAAGTATTCGGACAAGATAACTATAGTTATCTTGTCCGAATACTTTGCTAAACGTGGTGGTCGGTGTTGTGCTGTAATTTACCAGAGTACTTGCAGCACAACACCGAATACTCTGCTTACCCCGATTGTCGGGATACAGCGTGTGCATGTATATTTCTAGATTGATTGGTATAAAATTGTCTAAAATTTCAAGGATAACGTTCAAATGCAGCTCATACATAGCCGCGAACAAGAGAACACAACTCTCAGCGCAAGTAGAGTGGTGGCAACGGTACATAAACCCACGGCGGCCGCTCGCTGCCACCAGTCCCGACCGCTTCGTCTCCGGGCGAAGTTCGCATCCACCATGAAGTTACTGGTGAGTTTATAGTGAAGTGAAGTGAAAGAAAGAAAAAACACATTGTTATACAGTACTTACCAAAATAATAAAAAAATAATAATATTAATAAAAAAAAAAAATCGAACAAGCACGCGATGTTAAAGACGCTGTACAAAACAAAAAATAAATAAATAAATAAATAAAATTAAAGAAAAACGTCAAATTCAATAGTGCAATTTTTTTTTAAATGTAAACTGACACAGTTGGCTACCTCACCTACAACATCCGTGATGTCAGCACCGGGTGAACTAGGTGCCATGTCAGTGCTTCCCTTCATTTCATGTCGGCTACACTGAACTGGACGGAAAACACGAACTATTTACATAGCCGTTTCGACCGACGTTTCATTCAGTGCCGTGGTACTACCAACCCGGGCGGGATAAACCATACCTAGTAAGGTAAGAAGGGAAGGGACCTACAGTTTTACGTGTAATCCGAACCACGGTCAGCCTCCAACGGTCGAGGGGTCACCCATCCAAGTACTGACCGCGCTCAGGGTTGCTTAACAACAGTCGACCGACCGCACCACTGAGCTACCGAGGATGACAATCATCATGCAGTAAAAATATATACATATCGTCACGCTGATTTCTCAATGGCGTGGGCAGAGACAACAGATGTCCACGTGCTGCGGTTTAGATACACAATTTATCTTAATAATTTACAACAATCCAAAAAAATATTAATTAGGAGAAAATATGCCGAAGAGAAAAGTGATATAAGTGATAATCTTAGACGAGTAATTTAAGTGCATTGTGCTCGTCACTTCCTATGATATGATGAAAATGTCGAAGGAACACACTGACTGACACTGCTAAAGTATCAATGTGTACGAACTGGAAGCAAATTCAGTAGCTGTCAAATTTGGTAGCTGTCAAACCCTAAACCGTATTCATGCTTGTTCTGAACATTTACACATTTGAAGCATCGGAAAATATCAGAAGTATTGCTGAAAAACAAAATTATATCCTTACTAGATATTTTACGTGGGGCTTGAACCGAAGACCTTTGGATTGCATGCCCACTGTTCTTCAAACTGAGCTACCCAGGCATTTGATAAATAATAACGTGGCCGTAAAAAAAATTACTTCACCAAATAAAATTATACATTCCGATTTAAGAATTTTCTTTGAAATCAACGTATACCATGTACTATTTGATAGCTACTGAATTGCATTCCTGGCTGGAAGAAATTCAGTTTTGTCATAATTTCGCCTTTTGCATGAACAAAAAATACAATACGGGCCAATTTATTCAGAGAAGTATAAAATAACAGCTGATGCGCCAAACTATAATAGAAAGTGCTTTAGCGTCAAAACAAAAGCATAAATGCTTCCCACCGTGTCATTACTTCAATTGGCCTTTTTTTAGAATTTCTCTCGCCATTATAGTATACATCCGCTGGGTGGGACATCCGCGTTAATGATACTCATACGTAATATCAGTTTTTTGAATGGTTCAATATAAATTTAGTCTTTATACAAGTATACACGTTCATAATATCGACGTTGTCTCTAAATAATTTAGAACAATTTTATTAATACAATAATATCATATGTACATGTTAGTATTTAGTTTGTATTTAGTTATTTGGTTAATTTTATTTAATTAGTATTATTAGGTTTTATTGTGTTTTGGAAAATCAATAATGCTGCACAAAATTATGTAAACAATAATATCATTCTGGCAAAACATTTGCCTGTGTCATGAGTGAAATATTGTTTAAGAAAAACAATCTGAAAACAAATTTAAATTGTCTTTATTACGGGCTTTACGACAATTTAACAAGTCACAAGAGCAGCACAGACTTATCAGAACAACAGTAATAACAAATAAATGCATATACTTACTTCTTTTAAATGAACGTAACATAAAATAAAACACACAATACAATAAACGAGACTGTAACCTAGGTAACCTGTAACCAGGTACCTAACAACTAGAAATAATGCGAAGGACTTTTTAATAAGGATTTATATGATAAAAATAATAATAAAAAGCCGCATGACGAGAACCTTGTGAAGGCAGAAAAAGACAAGATGTTAAAATACATCGATCTGTCTCATGAGGTTACCGACATGTGGCCCGTGGACTCACGATCGTTGTGCCCATAGTCGTGTCTGCGCATGGGCTGATAGCGAAGAGCCTCGACCATCATCTCAAGAGGCTCTCGCTAGAGCCACTTGCTTGGATCAAGGGTCAGATGCAGAAGGCGGTCTTGCTCGACACCGCTCGAATTGTCCGGAGGTTTCTCTCTCTCGGGTCCGACCATCGGTAGCCTGGGTTCGCCCCGCCGCCGGTGGTGGAAATTCCATTTTGTTATTTTATATTAATTTTAGATTTAAGTTTTTTATGTAAAATTAATATAAAAAAAAGAAATGTGTCAATAAATGAATAAATAATAAAAAAAATACTAAGAAGAGTGGTCAGTTATACTCGCAAAATGTGTGTGTAAATAATACATTGAAGCCTTTAAATACAAAAATATATAAATGAAAAAAAAAGAAAAAAAAGAATGTACTAAATGAAAGGGCTATTTTGTAATCTCTTGCCAAACTCACAGGCAAAACCACATCATTCAGCACATGATACTGAATAACTTTTGATCTAACAGCTTTTTGTTTTGAGACAAAACATTTTCACTTTGTAAATACATTTTGCAAACCAACTAAAAAAATTATGGAAAATGTACGGAGAAAGTGAAGAGTCTCAAAATCAAAACTTGTTCCATATCGTGATTTTGGCAAGAGATTTAAAAAGCGATCAGCATGGCAACATTGGCGCTGGTTTTTCAGATGGATATAGTCCTCATTTTCCTAATGTGTGAACTGCACTGCCTAGACATTTCACACACCGAATGTTTGCACACAAATCAGATATTAATACACGTTTTTCTTTTACCACTAGATGGCGCTTAGGTTATGTTAAATTTCACAGAAAGTCTTAACCTAAACATGGTATAAATTCATGTATACCTAATTCATAGATATGAAATTTTAGATATATCCCGCACCATATATATTATGATTTTTATTGCGATAGCATCAACTTTGCTTGACACGAGAAAAAAATCGGGAAAATCAAATTTGATCAGATTTGTCGTTATTTCTACTAGTTGGTCTACATTAAAAAGCCAAGAAATACATGGTATATTTGCATTATGCTTATAAATTTATTCCATGATTATTGTTATAATTGCAAAAATTTTTTTCATTAAAAACACCGAAAAAATAAAACAAAAAATGTTTTTGACTTGCGATGAAATTATCGTGTATAATTCGTCTGGTTCCAGTATGCCACCGCTGACGGTTATGACGTAACAGCTATCGGTACCGTCAACAAAAAAGTCGGATAGACGAATACTCCCGCCACCAGGTGTTAAACTGAACTGTCGTTACTTCGTATTTCAGGCATAGAATTAATATGTACTACCATGTAATAATAATTCTACGTAATTAAGTGACATGACTAGTGAAGCTAGCGCACACGTCATAGTCATATTACTATTCCTTTTTTTACTCGTATTGGCATTTGAACAGAATAAATGTTAGTAATAAAACAAATAACATAAAAAAAAAACAAAATTCGTACACGCGCGAGGGGTAGGTAGCTCAATTACACATATAATACGGGCGTGGCTACGCGGTATTATATTCTTTGGCTACGCGACAGCGATACTAACGCTACTGAGCTAGGCGTCAGCGGGTGTGGTGTGAGGCGCGATGTGCGGAAGCGCGGGCTGAGGTAGCCGCAAACCAGCAATAGACAAGTAATATGTCTATCACTTTCGTTCTATCACCGATTCCCTATTGCTCTATCGCTTCGCAGTCTTAACTATTAGCACATCATAAAACTAATACGTACTTAGGTGCGGTATGTTACGAGTGTACGATTACATGATGCCCACGCGCAGCTAATTCGTTTAATTGCTATCAGTAATTACTGCCACTTACTTACATGCTAAAGTTGCTATACATGTTAGAATGTAGGTAACATGTATGTAAGGTTCGTGTTTTCCGACTAGTTCAAGATACAAGGAATGTATTCTGGTGTGGAAACTTAAGAGGATTCATATGGCAAAACAAACATACAATTTCGGCGTACTGAGCAATCGAGCGCAGTGCGCGCGTTTATATCGTGAATTTGGTAGTTTTTGTTTGTTTAAAAATTATTAGGATTTGTTTTTTTTTCAAATAATTCTGCTTTACTGTCTAGAAAATTAAGTTCCCTATCTATACAACGACGTAAA